>CM061559.1:101115667-106237062 GCA_030864225.1 Capsicum baccatum var. pendulum
TTTCATTTTCACATAATTGTATTTATTGGTATTGCCCTGATTTTTTTTACTATAATTGAGTTTTTTTCTTTAAAAAGAGGAAAATATGAATTTATATATTTAGCTAATTTTTATTCTCATAGAAAAAAGGTTATAGACTCTATAAATAGAGACTCCTTTCTTCTAGCTTGGTAGTATCTCCAATATAGTTTTAAGGGCTTTGAGAGTAATGTTTAGAGGAAGAATTTGTGAGACATAAGTGTTATGGTGTCACTTGTAAGAACCTCTTTTATTCGGAGTGTATTGTGCGAGATTGTCTCTCTCGACATTTTGTACTCTCTTTGATATAGTGGATTGTTCATCTTTTTTAATGGATGTAGGTTGATTGACCGAACCACGTTAAATTATTTTATCTTTTTTGGTGTATTTCTCACTTGTCTTCTTATTTGGCGTCTTTCGCAGTTTGCTTTTCTAACTTCTGCATGACACCTGACGATTTCGATACTAACAAACGGTATTAGAGCGAGGTTAAAACGGATATTCATCTTGGTGGATTTAGTTCTAGTCGCAACCTATTTGACGATCATGAAGATTTTATCAGAGTGGTACTCTATTTAGAGATAAGATTTAATGGAGGAGATTTTATAGATGGAGATTGAAGTTGTTGAGACTACGTGAAGAAGGTGGATCAAATTTATTTTATCAAAAATTCAAGCCAAGAGGGAGAATTATTGGTGCTTGCCCTAATTTTCTTACCACAATTGAGTTTTTCCTTTAGGAAAAGGAAAAACATGAAATCTCCATATTTAGTTAATCTTTATTCTGGTAGGAAAATGTTATATTCTCTATAAAAAGGGACCCATTTCTTCTAGTTTGGTAGCATCCATCATGTAGTCTTAAGTGCTTTGAAAGTATTATTAAGGGGGGGGGGGGGGGGGAGAGGGGGAAGAGGGGGAGATTTGTGAGACACAAGTATTACGGTGTCACTTGTGAGAACTGAGAACCTTTTTTATTCTGAGTGAATTGTGTGAAGTTGTCTCTCTCACATTTTGTATTCTTTTTTATGTAATGGATTGTTCATCTTTTTTTTGTAGATGTAGATCGATTGATCAAACCACGTTAAATTATTGTCTCTTTTGATGTATTTCTCGTTTATCTTCTTTTGGGTTTTTGAATTTTGTTTTGCTAGCTTCTCACGACACCTAATTATTTCAGTCATAATAGTATTTTCACTCTTATCCACCTTCAACTATTTAAGTGTCGCTGGTGATAATTCATAACTTACCTGATCGCCTATATGTTGTTCTTTGTTGTGATTCAACCCTAACTCATTGTCGGGTTAATTATCTTGCATATAATCATGTTCACTTTCTCTTCGAGGAGTATAAACGTTATTAGATTACATGTTTATTTGTTATATAGCATATGCATGTTATTTGAATAATTTTTGTCACACCTAGATGTGGTTATGACTCGTGAGTTGTCCATGTAGATTAGACACACGAATTATCCGTGTAACATATGAATTAAGGCGTCGTTTGGTTATGGATTAGAGTTATGTAACCATTAATTATGTTAAAATTAATTATACAAATTTAATTATGCAACTATTAATTATGTAGGTATTATTTATGTAGAATTTAGTTATGTAGAGATTACTTTACATGATTATTGAATATTTAATTTGATTATTGAATTTTTAATTTGTTATAAGTTAATATATCGTATTTAGAAATAAATAAGTAAACATATAGTATAAAATTATATTGTGTATTTGAATTTTAAAAACAAAAACAGTAGAAAAGCCTGGCAGTGCGTTACTGCCAATGGTGGTTCTTTTCTTTTCTATTTTTCTACTAAGAAGAACTGTGGGTAGGATTGACATGCCTCCTTTATGTCATTTCTAAATTAATTGAGGGCATTTTGGTCATTTTAGATGATTGACTTTCCATGTGTGGGTACAACTAAGTGAGTGGCTTCTCTATATTGCCCATTTACTGCCACATCCACTCTACGTGTTTGCTATCTCTTTCTTTTCCATCTTGCTCATCAGTCTTTTTATATATTCTCTATCTAAAAAATAGTTGGTTTTTTCCATTCAAAGTTCTTCCCAGTTGCTGCTTATCGCAAGGTATTTAAATTTTTTATTTTTGGTTTGTTTTTTCTTTTTGTCTTTCTTTTTCTATCTTCTCTCCGCTGTTGCATGTTGATGGTAGAGTTTTTTTGAATTTTTGTTTAATTTGTAGTTAAATTTTGATTTTTGGTTTGTTTTTTTCTTTCAATTTCCTTTTTACTATTTTCTCTCAGTTGTTGCATGTTGATGGTACAGTTTTTTGGGGGTTTTGTTTAATTTGTTGTTCAATTTGCGATTTTGATTTATTTTTTTCTTTTTGATTCTCTTTTTCTATATTCTCTTTGTCATTTCATGTTAAACGTAAATATTTCCTGAATTTTTGTTTAATTTGTTGTTAAATTTCTAATTTTTTGTTTTGTAACTTTAGTATTCGATTTAAGGGTAAAAAAGAGAGTGCAATGATTGTTGAGTTGGTTTGTTTTGGGGTTTTTAGATTGAACAACCATCTGTGTCTGTGAAAAATGATTTTGTAGTTGAATAATTATTTTGTTTTGGTAGTTATTGTCGGTAAATTTGCCCCTTCAGTACCTGTGATTTTTGTTTTTATTAGCTTGATCATAAGATTTTGATAGCTATTTATTAATTTGATAAGAGGATTTTTTGTATTTTCGTTAAAAATATTAGTATGTTCTATGATTAACTATGAATTTTCTCTATTTTTTGTTGTTGCTATGTTTTCTTTATGTCATTTTTATTTTTTATACCTCTTTAGTTAATGTACTTACTTCGAGGGTCCTCCACAAACCTCTCTATCTCCACAAGATAGGGTTAAGGTCTGCCAACACTTTATTTTTACTAGATCCCATTTGTGGGATATTATTGGGTATGTTGTTGTTCTTACTGAACGTGCACAGAAAATAACATGGAAATGAAGAACTTTAATAAGTTAAAGGAATTTTTCTCCTTGGGTTGTTATAATCTTCCATTATTTATATTTTCTTATATTTTCTTGTAGTAGTGGTGGTGGGCGTTGATGGTTGGATAGGGTCATGTTCGAGGGGGTTGGGGCAGGGGCTGTTATGAGGGCGGGGGAAGAGAAAAGGGCGGGGGTGGGAGGGAGGCCATGGTTTGGCCTCAAGAGCGGTAGAGGAAGACGTGTGGATAGAGATGGTAGGCTGAAGGTTGGGTCTTAGAATATAGGGACTCTTCGGGGTAAGTTCATAGAGCTTGTGAAGATTCTTAGAAAGAGGAGGATTAATATTGCGTGTGTTCAAGAGACCAAGTGGGTAGGGTCTAAGGCTAGGGATGTGGATGGTTACAAGCTTTGGTACTTTAGAAGCGAGAGGCGTAGTAATGGAGTTGGCATCATAGTAGATGAAGAGCTTAGAGGTCAGGTAGTAGAGGTAAAGAGGATCAGCGATAGGTTGATGACTATTAAGTTGGTCATTGGGGGGTTTACCCTGAACGTGTGTAGTGCTTATGCGCCGCAAGCGGACTTGGACGGGGAGGAGAAGATGCAGTTTTGGGAGGCTTTGGATGAGGTGGTGAGAGGCGTGCCTAGCTCGAAGAAGATTGTTGTAGCAGGAGATTTCAATGGGCACATCGGGGCGTTACCGGGAGGCTTTGGTGATGTGCATGGTGGTTTGGTTTTGGGGAAAGAAATGAAGAGGGGGCTACTTTATTGGATTTTGCGAGGTCCTTTGGGCTGGTGGTGGTGAACTCGGGCTTCCCGAAGAAGGACGATCACCTGATCACCTTCCGAAGTGCGATAGCCAAGACCTAGATTGACTTTTTATTGCTTAGGAAAGGGGATAGGGTGTTGTGTAAGGACTGTAAGGTCATCCCGAGTGAGAATCTTTTGACCCAGCATAGGCTCTTAGTTATGGATTTGGGTATAAAAAAGGATAGGAAGAGAAGGGGTGAGGAGTGTAGACCTAGAATTAAGTGGGGTGGCTTGACGCCAGTGAATGCATAAGAGATAGGGGAGAAGTTGGCGGGAATAGGGGTGTGGGAGTGTAGGGGGACGTGGATAGTATGTGAGATAGGGTGGCTAGGTGCATCAGGGAGAATGCTAGTAAGGTGTTGAGTGTTTCTAGGGGTCGGAACGGGCATTATCGGGGGGATTGGTGGTGGAATGAAGAGGTTAAGAAGAAAGTAGAAACCAAGAAAGGGGCGTATGCTAAGTTGGTTGAGAGTAAGGACGAAAAAGAGAAGTGGGTAAACAGGAAAAAGTACAAGTTAGCTAGGAGGGAGGCTAAGTTAAAAGTTACGGCGGCTAAGACGACAGCTTTTGAGATCTTGTATGTGGGGTTACAGGGGAAAGGAGGGGAAAAAAGTTGTTTAGACTCGCTAAGGCTAGGGAGAGGAAGGGTCGTGACCTCGACCAGGTGAAGTGAATTAAGGGGGAGGATGGTACAGTATTGGTGGAGGACGGTCACATTAAGAATAGATGGCAGTTGTATTTTCATAGGCTCTTGAATGGCGAAAGGGTAGAGCTATTGTGTTAGGGGAACTAGAGCACTCAGAGGAGTGTCGAGATTTTAGTTATTATAGACGTTTTAAGGTGGAGGGGGTTAGAGAGGCTGTTCGCACGATGCGAAGGGGTAGGGCGACGGGGCCTGATGAGATACCGGTGGATTTTTGGAAGTTTTCTGGCGAGGCTGGTTTAAGGTAGTTGACTGGATTGTTTAATGAAATTTTCATGACGGCGAAAATGCCCGAGGCTTGGAGGTGGAGTACTATGATCCCTCTTTATAAGAACAAGGGTGACATTCAGAGTTGCAATAACTATAGGGGTATTGAGTTATTGAGTCACTCTATGAAGATTTGGGAGAGAGTGGTCGAGGTGAGGCTGAGACGGATAGTGTCTATTTCGGAGAATCAGTTTGGATTTATGCCTGGCCGCTCGACGACGGAGGAAATTCACCTGGTACGGAGGCTGGTGGAACATTATAGGAAAAGGAAGAAGGACCTGCACATGGTGTTTATTGACTTGGAGAAGGCATACGACAAAGTCTCCAGGGAGGTGCTTTGGAGGTGCTTGGAGGTGAGTGAAGTCCCGGTGGCATATATCAGAGCAATTAAGGACATGTATGATGGAGCTAAAACTCAGGTGAGGACGGCGGGAGGAGACTCAGATCATTTCACTGTCTTGATAGGATTGCAGCAGGGATCTACTCTTAGTCCCTTTTTGTTTGCTTTAGTGATGAATGTGTTGACGCAGCGTATTCAAGAAGAGGTGCCTTGGTGTATGCTTTTTGTAGATAATGCAGTTTTGATTAATGAGATGCGGGGGGGGGGGGGGGGGGGGGGGGGGGGGGCGGTGTTGTAAATGATAAATTAGAGGTGTGGAGACAAACTCTTGAGTCTAAAGGGTTCAGGTTGAATAGGAGCAAGAAAGAGTATTTGGAATGCAAATTTAATGACGTGAGGCTAGAGAATTAGGTGGTAGTAAAGTTGGAATCACAGGTGGTATCTAAGAGGGATAGTTTCAAGTATCTCGGGTCTGTGATTCAGGGTAACGGTGAGATTGATGAGGATGTCTCACACCGTAATGGGATGGGATGGATGAAGTGGAAGCTCGCTTCTGGGGTGTTGTGTGATAAGAAGGTGCCGCCCAAGCTTAAAGGCAAATTCTGCAGGGTGGAAGTCTGTTCGGCCATGTTGTATGGAGCGGAGTGTTGGCCAGTTAAGAACTCCCACATTCAAAAAATGAAGGTGGTGGAAATACGGATGTTGCGTTGGATGTGTGGGCTAACTAGGGAGATAGAGTTCAGAATGAGACTATCAGGGAGAAGGTTAGTGTGACTCCAGTGGAGAATAAGATGCGGGAAGTCCGATTGAGATAGTTCGGACACGTGATGAGGAGGGGCTTGGATGCCCCGGTTCGTAGGTGTGAGAGGCTAGCTTTGGATGGTTTTAGGCGGGGTAGGGGTAGACAGAAGAAGTACTGGGAGAGGTGATTAGGCGAGACATGGAGCAGTTACAGCTCACTGAGGACATGATCCTAGATAGGAAGATCTGGAGGACGCGAATTAGGGCAGAAGGCTAGGGTCAGTTTGGGTCGCTAGTGTAGGGAATTACTTGGTGGGGGTATTATTCTTGTTATGATACCTTGTTTCATGCTTTATTACGAATCTGTTTACTTTTTTCTGTTTTCTATTACTTGTCGGTGTTGTATTTATGTTATGCTATCTTGTTCCATGTTTTACTATGAATTTATTTAGTATTCCGTGTCTCGAGCCGGGGGTCTATCGAAAACAAGTTTTTTACTTCTTTAGAGGTAAAGGTATGGACTGCGTACATCTTACCCTCCCCAGACCTCACTATGTGGGAATACACTGGGTTTGTTGTTGTTGTTGCTGGGTTGTTATAATCTTGTCCTAACTGACTACATAATCTATGTCATCTTTCTATTTTGTTTTTGTTTTTCCCATTGCTTCATCAGAATGCTTAATTATGAATTTTCTCCAGCTGCTCTTTGTTGTTGCTTACTGTTTCTTTATTTTTTGTTGCTACTATGTTTTCTTCATGTCATTTTAACTTTTTATACCTCTTTAGTTAATGTACTTAACTCGAGGGTCCTCCACGAATAACCTCTTTATCTTTGAAACATAGGGGTAAGGTTTGCCAATACTTTATTATCACCAAATCTCATTTGTGGGATATCATTGGGTATGCTGCTGCTGTTATTGAATGTGCGCAGGAAAGAATATGGAAATGAAGGACTTTAACACGTTAAAGGAATTTTTTTCCCTTGGGTTGTTATAATCCTGTGGTAACTGACTACCTAATCTTTGTCATCTTTCTATTTTGTTTTTGTTTTTCTCATTGCTTCATCGGAATGCTTAACTATGAATTTTCTCCAGATGCTTTTTGTGTTTTGTTCCTCTTCAGTACCTTTTCCCTCTTTGCTGCTGCTTACTGTTTCTTTATATTTTGTTGCTGCTATGTTTTTTCCATGTCGTTTTAACTTTTTATACCTCTTTAATTAATGTACTTAACTCGAGGGTCCTCCATAAATAACCTCTTTATTTCTACAAGATAGGGGTAAGGTCTGCCAATACTCTATTGTTACCAGATCCCATTTATGGGATATCATTGGGTATGCTATTGTTGTATGATGCTTGACTGCCTACTAACTGTCTAATAGTCGACCTGAAAAATGTAATAGAGAAAATCTCCTCGCAGCCATGCAATGATAATTCATTATATGATGTCATAATCTTCATTTTTATATCAGCTTAGTGCCTGTGTTAGGCTATCACGTTGATAAGTTGGGTGAATATGTTCATGAAAGGGTTTTCTATTTTGATATTGTGGTCTTTGCGACAATTGTGTACTTAATTCTATGGTTCCGGAAGATATTTCAATTTTCCAGAGCATTAGGTATAAGTAAATCTCTTCTTCCTCTCTTCTCCACACATACACACTTTAAGATTTGTAGGAGAGCTTATATAATTCCTTCACATTACATAATATTGTAGAATCATGTTTGCGTCTCTCTCTATATATATAGTGTGAAGGTGCTATATGTACGTTAGAAGAAAAATAGATAATATCTTTATCTGCTGGTAAGCAAAATCTTTGCCTAGACATATTCTTGGACCAGCCTGTAAATTAGATAAACCAATGAGTTAGAGAAAAGATAATATATATACATATTTAGCAGTATATCCCTTATGGTTTTCTAATCCCAATCACAGATTAGTAGATTACGTACAATACAGGCCAAAAGAACATATAAATTCTTTAGACCAAAGTAAAAATATTATCTTCTCGTGTACAAACTAACTTAAACATCAAAGCCCCTGGAAAGATCTTGAATAGCTCTCTGCTAAAACTTGATATCCTTGAGCATAATCTCCTATTATGTGAACTATACTTAAATAGTACCTATATAGTTTCAGTGATCACCTATATTTGTTCAGTAGACGTAAAGTATGAGTGTATAAAATAATTAAAACATTCTCTTACATGAAATGCTATAAATTTGAGTGGTTACAATATCTGAAGGCAAACTGTGCTTCAATTAATTTTCCTTTGGAGTATTTTTAGATTACTAGTCTTGTCCCTGATCATTTGATAATACCATAGAACGCATCAGATCGTTCCTTTTTCTTACATCATCCTTGTGCTCATAACCCAACTGGTTCAACTATACATTTCCTAACTCCTATGTTTTCTTTTCCCAATTCTACTATCCGGTATTTATATTAGAGCTCTATTAAATTTGGATTTGCATCTAAAAGACTCATGTTACTGAATAAAATGCTTGCTCAATTGAACAGCTTGAATCATCAAAAGAGAAGAGAGATTGTATTTCAACAATTCATATCTTAACGCCGACTACTTAGTATATTGCAGATTTTCTGCGTGGTGTTCTAATATTTTCTCCGATCTATATTCTCGCATCGTAATTTTGGTGAGTGCCATTTTTTCGTTTGCTTTAGCTGTTATAGTAAGTTCTCCTTTCACTCCACAATTTTTTAACTTACCCATTTCTTCATTTGTTATCATTTGCTTATTCAGTTAGTTTAAATTATTTCTTTTTAGGTTTCTTTCATGTCATTCTTCCCTGATTTAATTTTGGTAAGTGTTACTTTTTCACTTATTACAATTGTCATACTGAATCTTATGTTTTAGTTTGTTTACTTTACATCTCTTAATTTGTTAACTATATTCCAATGCAGTAATTTGCTTAGTAATTTATATAATTTTAATCTCATGTCTCAAACTTAAAGTTTTATACTCTTTGTATAAATACATTGTAATATAAAATTACAGTAATGTATGAGAAATGAGACAACAGAGATCAAAATCGTCGATATTATAATCGTTAATAGAAAGGCTAGGCATCAAGAACTATATAGATTGATGGCACCTGATAAAAAAAAGCTTTGTTAGCTCGACAACGAGCAAACAAAGTTGAAGTAAAAAACGTTGCCTATCCGGAAGTTCAGACATCAGCATTTCAATTACTTTGTATTTTCTTGAGGCCATCACTTCTTTCGTAGAACAAGTTTCTTCTGTCGTAAGACGCCCTACCTTCTTGATGAAACAGTAGCGACTTCTCTACCTATCAAAATGTAAAGTAGCTAAAACCTTTTAAAACATTTATGTTGTAAGAATCGATTTAATTTTAACATAAACTAACTATATTAATTATTATTATTTATTATCAGGATCAACATCAGCTACAAAGCGTTCACGACTTAATGAAAATCCAATAACGAATATAACACTAGTTGACACATAAATTGATAGCTCAAGTAGTGCACAAACACAAATTAGTTATATTCATCTTAAAGTTGTTCCTAATTGTAAATTTTGTGGCGCAAAAAGATTTGAATTTAGACCTCGTGCGTTTTACTGTAGTAATGGTTCCGTACATTTAATTTCTTATGAAATGCCTCATGAATTGAAAAATCTTTATTTAGAAAATACAGAGAAATCAAAACAATTTTGCACTTACATTAGAACATACAATAACATTTTTGCGTTCACATCACTTGGAGTAACCTATTATAAAACTTTAGCAAAAGAAAATAATGGTCTTTACACATTTCGTGTCAAGGAAAAATGTACCATTTTATAAATGATTTAATTCCTGCTGCTCAAAAAGCTAAAAACCAACAATTATATTTCTTTGACAGTGAAAATGAATTGCAAAATCGAATGGCCTGCTCAAACAAACTTGATGAAAATATTGTGCTACTCTTAATGAACATATTAAAATTTCATAATCCATATTCTATTTTCCTGAAATCTTTAACAAATGTCGCTGAACTCTTTGATTTCTGCTTCTGTGATGTTGGTTTAGATCAACGAGTTTACAACTTGCCGACAACTTGCTGACTGCTTTGAAAGTTACAAGGTAGAAAATGATGATGATGATAATTATGTACCTACACCACATATTCGTATTTACACAGAAACTAACAAAAGTCAACTGGTAAATTATTATTATGGTTGTTATGATCCATTACAATATTTGTTTTTCTTATGATCAAAATGGTTGGCATTGTGGTGTTAAAAAGATAAATCCTTCAACTGTTGCACCTAATAGTTTTACGTACTATGAACACGAACAATTTTTTAATGTAAAAGCTGAAAACATGCGCAAGGAAAAATGTAAAAGAAATACAGTTTCTTGTCGTGAATATTATAATTACAAATTAAAAATGAGAAATAATGAAAATATAATTTTTCATTTTGGTAGATTATTTCAGCAATTTGTAGTTGATCAATGGAGTAAAATTGAGAGTCAACGATTATACTTTGCTTATTTTAATCAAGACTTATTCAGAGTAGATATGTTGAAGGACTTTTGGATATGCTACGACGTGGAGAAAGAGAAGCTTCACAAATAGGTAGAAATAAAATACTTCCACGTAGCTTTATGTGAGATATGCACCGACGATATATGAACGCTATTGCATTGGTGCAACGTTTTGAAAAATCAGACATTTTTTTAACAATGACCTCTAATCAGGCTAGAAACAAAAGATAATATCTTGTCTACAGATGAAGCATAGAATAGACCAGATTTAATTAGCCGAATATTTCATGCAAAATTAGAAGAATTAAAGAAAGATATTTCAAAAAGACATATATTTGGTAAAGTTGCAGCGTTTATGTATATAATAGAATTTCAAAAACGAGGACTTCCACATGCTCATTTTCTTATCATATTAGATGAAAAGTATAAATTATTAACTTTTGAAGCATATGATAAATTTGTTTGTGCTGAATTACCAAATTCTGATAGCAATCTTGAATTATACACACTTGTACAAAATATATGATTCATGGTCCTTGTGGTGTATTATTAAATCTGACAATGTCTTGTAAAAAAAAAGTTTCTATAAATTAAAATATCCAAAAGAATTCTCTTTGTGGTGTATTAAATCTGACAATGTCTTGTAAAAAAAAAGTTTCTATAAATTAAAATATCCAAAAGAATTCTCTCAACAAACAAGTAAGGTAAAAATTCGTATCCAATTTATATAAGACGAAATATCAAAAAATTTATTGAACTTAAAAAATATTTAATAGATAATTCATGGGTTGTTCCTTATAATCCATTTTTACTTTGTAAATATAGTTGTCATATAAATGAAGAGATTTGTTCTGATATTAAAGTCATCAAATATATTTAGAAATATATTTGCGAAGGACATGATAAAATTACATTTCATATAACATTCAACTGATACAAATATAGAAACTGATGAAATTAAAGAAAATCAATCTGGAAGATGGGTGTCGCCCCAGAAGCTAATTGGTGTATATTTCCTTTTCCTATTAGCGAAATGAATTCAAGTATATACCATCTTCAAGTACATTTGTAAGGATAACAGTTAGTTTCCTTTAAAAGTAATGATACCATCACTAAAATTATAAATAATCCTATGATCGAAAAAATAATGTTAACAGAATTTTTTTATGATGAATGCTAAAGACGAATATGCTAAAAGTCTTAATTTATTATACGGAGAATTTTTGGAACATTTTGTATGATCATATTCAGATAAAATGGTGACGCTCCACAAACAAAAAAATGTTCTTGGTCGTGTCGTAACATGCCACCCAACTGAAGGAGAAAGATATTATTTAAGACTTATTTTAATGAACGTAACAAATCAACATCTTATCTATATTTGCGTACCATAAATAAAAAATTCTATAATACATTTAGAGAATCCGCTGAGAAAAGAGGATTATTACTTTCTAATAACAATTTAATGGAATTAATGATTGAAGTTGCAGGTTATCAAATGCCTTATAGTTTACGTCATTTATTCGCTACTTTATTAGTTTATTGCAATCTTACAAATCCTAAACAACTATGGGAAAGATTTGAGAGTTCAATGTCTGGACATTTTATAAATATTAGGCATCCACCTTCTCATAGTGTCTGATACAAAGTATTAACTCATATTAATGATATTTTATATTCAATGGACGGTGATATCAACGAATTTCAACTTATACCAGAATTACTTTAACCTCCTGAAATAATAAACGAAGCTAAAGATGTTCATTTTGAACGAACTATCACAGTTAGTGAAAAAGATTTATTGTTAAAAAAAAATTAAATGTTGAACAAAAAAGAGCTTACAATATCATACTCGATCGGATATTTTCAAATAAATTAGGTGTTTTTTTCATTGATGGCCTTGGTGAAACAGAAATGAGTTTTTTATATCGTGCTTTGCTAGGTACTGTTAGACATAATGATTTATTGCTTAGCAATAGCAAGTTTAGGTGTCGCAACTTCCCTTCTTCCTAGAGGACGAGCTACTCATTCGCGTTTTAAATACCTATAAATATTGAAGAAAATTTTAGTTGTAATATAAGTAAATAAAAGTTCTTTAGCTTCTTTAATTCAAGATTCTAAGCTAATTGTTTGGGGTGAAATTTCAATGGTGAAAAGAAATTAGTTGAAGCTTTAGATTTTCTTTTACAAGATTTAATGGAAATTAATACAATATTTGGTAAAAAAGTGATTATTTTTAGTAGAGATTTTAGACAAACTCTTTCCGTTGTTCGTAGTGGATAAAAAGAAGATTTCATTTGTGAAAGTTTAATTTGCTCTGAAATTTGCGATCAACTAGAAAAATTAAAATTGTCAAAAAATATGCAAACAAAATCTGATCTCGCTTTTTGTGAATATTTGATGAGCATTGTATCGAAAAACCAAACAAACAAGGAAAAATCACACTTTCCAATTCTTTAATTATTCCCTTCACTACTAAAAAATAATCTCTACAACTTTTATTTAAAATTACTTACCCTAATTTATATATATGTTATTCAAATGCTTCATTCATCGCTTCTCGCGCTATCTTAACAACAAAAAATGACTTTGTTGATGAAATTAATGATATGCTAAGAGCTCAGTATCCAACACCACCAAAAGTTTATCAAGCTATTGATGAAACAATCAACCCAAAAGATCAAAGCGAATATGAAGATTTTATGCATAGTTTAAATCCTGAGGGTTTACCTCTTTATAGATTAACGTTGCAAAAAAAATTGTCCAACTATGATATTACACAATTTAGATCCGTGTGAAGGTTTATGTAATGGAACACGCTTAATATGCAATGATTTTAAAAATTATATCTTTAGCACAGTAATATCTAGTTGAGATTTTAAAAACAAACATGTATTCATTCCACGAATTTCTTTACAAACATCACAAGATGAGAAATTGCCCCTTCAATTTAAAAAAACTCAATTTCCGATACGATTATGTTATGCCATGACCATAAATAAAGTACAAGGTCAAACATTAGATTTTGTTGGTATTTAATTATGTGAACTTGCATTTTCTCATGGCCAACTATACGTTGCTTTTTCACGAGCAAAAACTTCTAATTGTGTAAAAATATTGATTAAATCTTCTACAACTGAAGACAACGATGACCATTCAACCCAAAACATAGTTTATAATGAGGTTATTATAAAGGCGTACCCTTGATATTATACTACAACTTGGTACACCTTATAAACAACTATCTTTTTTTACTTTTTCTCATTTTCAATGTACTTTTTCCATTATTACTTTATTAATAATACATTTAACTTTTTATAAATTTGCATAGTATTGTGCTTTACATCTAATTTTATTAATATACATCCTAATATTAATATACATATTTTTCTCTTATAATTGCAGATTCGTTCGACATGTAGCATAAGTTCGATATCGACTCCATCACTCCTCTAACCAAGGATTGGACATGTAAAGTTCAAGTTATAGACAAACATCCAGTAAAAAAATAGAGATGGAACCAAAAAGTATCAATTGCTAACTTTACATGATAAGGAGGTAATTTTGCTACTTTTACTCTTCGTACAATTAATTTTTACATACTTAATAAAATATTTCAATATTTTGCGCTTAATATTTTATATTATTAAAAATTTCATATTATTATAAGTTGCAGAAAAATCAAGTTCAAGCAATTATATGGAATACTGATATGCCACACTTTGAAAAACACTTCAAACCGTTTCAAACATACTTGGTGTCAATTGCTCAAGTTAAAGAATCAAATCCAGGATATGTCAATCCATTCAACACATACACATGGATAATTGATAAAACTACTATCATTGAGCCGATTGACAAGATCATTTCTCCTGAAAATCTAGTACCGCCGCCTACTCGTTTGGCTGCAGTTCGATGGTTTTGATATACAAGCTAATGATTCTCAATTCGGTAATTAAACAAACTTAATCATTTACACCTTAAAATATAAAATTTAATCACTATTAAAATATGTTTTTACTCTTGTATTTTCTATTTATTTATTTACTATCATTTTACTTGTAGATGTTATTGCACTACTGGTTAATGCTGCCCTTCCAAGTTATGCAGGCAATGGAAAAAAATATAAGAATTCATCATTATGGACGCTCAGTAAGTTTATGCTTTTTCGCCTTCTTTTTTAATTCTTTAATTCTGTTTGTTTCCTAAAATACTTTGTATTAAAACTAATTTGAAGATTCAACCATTTCCTTTATTATTTCAGAATTTGATAATCAAACGTGTTTTTCGGAGTTAAACTCTGAAAAACGTAAAAATTTTGTCGCCCCTTTATTCTTACAACTTATTCTTTGGCATGCTGACTTTGTCTCTTCATTAGTCTATGAATTAATAATTGTATATATCATTATCAATTCTCATAAATAATAATGTGTTTGTTGAAACCAGGCAACTTCCCAAAGCTAATATGTAACATGAGATTGAACTATTTTATTTCGTTTTTGCATCTTCTCTTCCTTTTTTAAAATTTTAACAAAAAATTAACTCAATTATGTTTACCTAACATTAAATTTGAATTTAACAAGCAATAATGAAAAACGAAAGTCAAAAAAGGCATACGCGATTAAACCCGATGATATTTTTTCTCACCAAACTAATGAGGATCCGACAAAGATTTAGATAAACTTGGTGAGACTTTGGTGGCTAGAAGTTAGATTTGCATGGTTAAGGGCTTAAGGCTTAGCTTAACATTTGAGAGTTTGTTTTCTCTGATTAGCACATGTGTAGGGATTCACGATTGTAACTTTTGATTTTCTTTGGTCTAATGTACAAGCTAATGATAGCGTTTGTCTTTTAAATATGCAATATGTTGGAGAGCACAGATATTATGCAGGGGATTATAATCAAGTACTGTGTAACAAATGTTTATTTATGTTCATATATGAAGTTGTTTCAAGTTGTATTGAGTAAGATAGAAAACCAATCTTTAGAATTGCATATATGTGATTTATAATTGAAAAGAAACACATGCAAGTTTAATTTGGTCCTTAGAAAAGGCGATTTCTTTTTTTGATTCCCATGAAATTTGATGTATGAAACTTTAAGATGTTCAGCGGTAAAAAAAATAATTTTTCATAGAATTTCACAAGTTAGCTTACCCCATAATTTGACACTAAACACAATGTACATGTTCACACTTAATTAGAAAGTTACTTTTATACAAATTTACGGTAGTGTCAAAACACATGCTAATTCCCTCGAATAACCATTCTCTTGAAAACTTGTATCTTTTATGTGATTTGAAGCAGGTAAAGATCATTCTTCAAAACTTTTAATTTTTGCATAATTTGAAGAAAGTAAAGAAGGTACCTAGTATATGTTCTATCGGGTAATATTTAGCCTTGTGCAGTTCTACAGGTGCTTCAGATAAAGCTACCACAATTTTGGATGCAAATTTCAATTATTAAATTATTATAAACTCTGCATATCTTCACTTATGAATGTTTAGTTCTTAGTTAAATTAAGCAAGTGAGCGTGTTATAATTTGTCATCTTTTATTAGCTTATTCTTCAATTTTAATGTCATTATTTCTTTGATTTTACATTTTATTGTTACTATTTTTTTTTTCTGTATTGTTTCAATAAGATTCCTATAATCATTTAGCATATTTTAAATTTATTTAACAAAAATTTAATCTTTATCCTATCAAATTTAATGTTTGAATATTTATTATGTTTTACTATTCATAGAAAAAAACCAAAAAAGTTGACACTTTGGGAAGAATATGTGAATATTATGGAAACACTCTTTTCAGAAATTTAAAGACTGCCCTGTGATTCTGCGTAAAAGATTAACGAAATCAGTGTCAGATACAATAATTCAATTATAATTTTTACTGTATATAATTTTATCTTACTAATATCACTTTATTATATACATATAGGTTTGTCAAACAAATACAACACAATAATACTTTTGCATCCTACTTACCCGCAAGCGGTTGCTTTGGGTTCATGGTAATGTTCAAATATTATCCGCTTACAATATTGAATCCACCAACCAAATTAATAATAAAAAAATTTTCAGGGCCAAAACAGTTCAGCCATTACTGCTTGAATACACAACAAAAGGTACATCCACAATCGATTCTCTTCTCTTTGTTCTATTTGAAGAACAATCAATACTCATATCTGACATCCAGATGCAAGCACCAGTAAAAAAAGCAACAATTTCTCAATATCTTTTTTTGCAATTGTGAATTACTCGCTTTTGTGGTTATTATTATGAGCTACTGTAATGGGATTAATGATCCACTTACTTTCACCGAGAATTGGCGTTACAACAAACACTTGGCTGAGCTTTGCTGAGAAGAGTATCCTAAATGGGCCAGGATTTTATTATGATTTATGGCTGAATAAGTATTAAATGATGCTGATAATAACAGACTCAATTTTTAAAGGGCGAAGTGTGTTACGTAGATGGCCGCTTCACAATCACAAATCAGAATCAAGACTTTTGTTCTATGGCATGCTCAGATTGTAAAAGTTCATTCATAAGATGCATCTTATCAAGGCCAATCTATTATATACGCTGGCGAACGTTCTACTCAGTTTGTCCCTAGGTAAATTAATAACCCGATAACTTTAATAGTTTAAGCGGGTATGTTTTTCCTCTTAGTAATATCCAATTTGTGATTTTACTATATCACTCATAATTGATTATTATAAGTCATTATGTATTAAAAATTAATAATATTTAATTAAAAAATAAAATAAATATTTATGACATGTCTGTTTTAGTCATGATTTTACTATATCACCCCTAATTAATTATTGTAAGTCATTTATGTATTAAAAAGTTAATAATATTTAATTAAAAAAGTAAAATACACATTTATGACATGTTTGTTTCAGCTACTCCAACCATAGTTTTACTGAATATCACCCCTAATTGATTATTATAAGTCACTTGAGTATTAAAATATTAATAAAATTTAATAAATAACGGTAACATAAATATAAAAATGATAAATTAACTCGTGATGTTTTAAATTAACTTGACGTCCTATATAAGGTTCACTTAAAATTTTTTGACGAGTATTTTTATAGTAACTTTGCTTTGTCACTACTACTTAGTTATTGTAAGTCATTTAAGACATTCATGTTTCGCTGCTTCAGTCATGATTTTACTATATCACCCCTAATTAATTATTATGGTCAGCTAAGCATTGTGCCACTTAAATTGAAATAGAAAAAATATTATAAATTACAATAATTTAAAAATTAAATTATTTAAAAAATATAATTGGCCATCAACGATACAAAACTCTGGACAAGGAGAGTAACATATATTATTCAAGAATTACATAAAAAGTATTATAAATTACAATAGTTAACAACTTAAAAGATCTAAAAATAATTTAATCTGTTATATATCTCAAAAAAATACATAAAAAATACTATAAATTACTATAACTAACAACTTAAAAAATTTAAAAGATATAAAATATTTGGTTAACTCTCGAAATTATATTAGTGTCACTTAAATTGAAATAGAAGAAAAGTATTATAAATCACAATAACTAAATACTTAAATTATTTTAAATATATAATTCAGTATCAATGCCACAAAAACTTAGATAAGAAAAGTAACGTATATTATTTAAAAATTACATTAAAAATATTATAAATTACAATAGTTAACAATTTAAATTATCTAAATACATATTAAAAATATGATTGATTATCTAAATTATATATGTGTCACATAAATTGAGAAAAAAATAACATATATTGAACCCATGCTAGATCTCAGATGAATCTTAGAATGTATATGCAATCCTTTTTTAAAAAAAGAAAAACTTTTGTTTAAATGTATCAAGATTGAAAAGACAAGTTCTAATACAGCACACCAAACAATGTATAAGAAATAATGCTAGCATAAATAATACCAATATTACTAATACAAACATTATTAATGCAAACATTACTAATACGTTCTATTCAAAATTATTTTTATACACTCTACCAAACGACTCCTATGATTCGATGGAAGGAACATATAAAAAAGTAAAGTTCGATAAAATATTTACAGAAGTATGTTTTATTGTGTTCTCAAAGTCAAATAACTTAAATTGATATGACGGATGGTAACTTATAATTTTTAATATAATTTTTGAAACACTTAAAATTTATATTTAAAATATTAACGAAAAAGGGCCTAAAATGCCCTTCAACTATGTGAAATGATGCAAAAATATTTTCCGTCTACCTATTGGGCCTAAAATGCCCTTCATGTGTACCTATTGGGCCTAAAATGCCCTTTTCGTCTACCTATTGGGGCTATTTTTTCCTTTTATTTAGGCAAATTACATGCAAAGGCATTTTTATATACTACATCAAAATTTTATATGTTTCATTTTTATTGCTTTCTTTCACGATGCCTTAATAAAAATATATGATATATTTATACCATAAAAATTTCATGGTATATGTATATATTATACAAATTATATTTATATCATAAGAATACATGATATATATTTATACCATATAAATTGTATTTATACCATAAACATACATGATATATTTTAGATATAAAAAGTTTATACCATGTAATACTGAAAATATATATTTATATTTAATAAATAATTTTTTAACAAGAAAAGTACTTCCAACAAAAATTATATTAAAAATATAATAATAATTTGACTTTGACATAAATTATATTTATACAACAAAAATACATGGTATATATGTACTTCCAACATAATGATTTTTATCCCATAAATATTTATCCATAAAAATTATGGTTAACGCATTACATTAGAATTAAACAAACACAATAATAAAATAATACTAGATGATTAACATAAATAAAAACAAAACGAAACATACATGAGCAAATAATGAAATGCTTAGTTTATTTAAAAATATTTGAATATTGAATATAAGAGAGAAAAATTTGAAAACAAGGATTATCTTTTTCACTTTTAATTTAAACATTGAAAATATATCTCTTAAATTAAGGTGAACTGGTAGTTATTTATAGCATTAAATTAGGAATTATAATTATCTTTTCTAATTTTTTTTAAATGGCTATATGTGTAAGAAAAAAACTTTTATGTTTGTAATATTGAAAAAAATACTATTATTTATGTAATTAAGTTTCAGGAATGGCCTTTCCATGTAATTTTCTTAAATAAAAGGGCAAAATAGGCTCAATAGGTAGACTGGAGGGCATGTTAGGTCCAATCGATAGTGGAAGGGCATTTTTGGCCCAATAGATAGACGGAAGACATTTTTGCACCATTTTACATAGTTGAAGGGTATTTTAGGCCCTTTTCTGTAATATTAATTTAATTTAACTTCAAAGAACAAGTTGACAAATAAAAGAGAAAGAAAAATGAAAGAAAAGGATGTTTATGTCGGCTTAGTAGGGGAATACGATGCAATTTTGGATTATTAATTGCAACCCACATTTGATGTAATATGTAATGACTAGATAACCCTTTATAACTTTCAACAATTATTTTCAATTTTATACAACAAGTGTCAAGTCTTATGTATTAATTCTAATCTCATCTTTTATACTTAATGTAGCAAATCTCAGTCATATGATCTTAATTTAGTAAATCTCAGTCATATGATTAAAGATCTAAACTTTAAAATGCATCAAATTTTATTATTTATATGAATAAGTTATACATAATTATCTTGCAAGATAATTTGGCTCCTTGAAAAATATTATCAAGTAGTTAATATATTTTGTATATTAATTTTTTATAATTCATAATTCGAATTAACATCAATCTACTTATTATACATAATCAAAATATCTTAATGTTGGGCCCGTGCTGACATGGGCATGCTCCTCTAGTAATACAAATACACAAAAAAATTTAAACAAATATAACCATTTTAATTAAACAAATACACAAAATAAAAGAAGATTCTAAAAGTGAATTAATAGAGGTAAATGTGTAATTTGTTATTTCAATTCATGTATAACTAACCTTTCATCCCGCATGAAATTATATATAGATTCCCTCATAAGTTATATAAGTATTAATTATATAGGATTATAAAAACACAACCAAACATCATATAAGATTGATACGTGAATAACTTTTATACAATATTTAAAAATCTGAGAAAATTAAAGAAAAGCTGTCTTTTAAATCTTGAATGTGGTGTTGGTGACATTGACCAACTTAAAGGGTCAAACATAATTAAGAAACTTGAGTAAGTTAATTGTGGACTTGATTAATATTTTTAAAAATTTCTAACCTTTTTAAAAATACAAATTAATTCACACCCCTCCCCTCTTCAAATCAACCATCTCTCTCCTCTCTCTCGACAGTTTCTCTCAAACTTCTCCAGCCAACAGTTATGCAAATTTCTCTCTTCAATCCCCGACGATTTCAACCACCGGTGATAAATATTTAGGCTGCGAGCTTCTTTTCACTTTCAACTGTCAATCGACCTGACAACATTGCTCTCCGACGATAACAACTTTGAGTTTTTCATCGTCTATTTTCTTCTTTCACAGGTCTTAGGGCTTTTTAGTTATGAAGAAAAAGAGGAACTTGAGTCAACTTCTCTTCTAATATTGGTTAATAATTTTAATATTTATTTCTTAAATTTGAAATAGGGACTGAAGAAAATCCTAATTTGTGGTATTTCTTCTCTTCTCTTTCCAGAGTGAAATATGATTTTTGTTGTTATTATAGTTCTTGTTGTCAAACTGTTGATTCAATTACTTAGTGTTTTTGTGTTTTTTGAAGTTTGTTTTTTATTGCTTATGTTTGTACAAACAAAACAACAATGTTGTTGTTTTTGGTCACTCCTGATGTTCTTGGTGTGCGTGTTGTGTTAGTATTGCTGGGTTGATTTATTGTTGTTCTTGGTAAAAATGGTGTATTTTATATTAAAAGGTGATATTGCTATTGTTCTATTGAACAAAATCTTGCTATTGATTGTTTTTTTTCTGCAACAGATTAACCATGTAATGCAACAGATTAACAATCTGATATAACATATGAACTACCTGTTGGATAAAATCCGATCAACTATTCCAATAGGACAACATGTCCAAGACTTTGATTTCTTTCAACAAATCATTCATCTGTTGCGACAGATGACCCTTCTGTTAGAAGAAATCTAAACAATATTGATAATTGATAATAGTTCCAACAAATCACTCATATGTTGCAATAGATGAATGATCTATTGCATAAATCAATCATCTATTTCAACAGATGAGTGATCTGTTGGAAGAATTCATAACTGTATTAAAACTATTTTTATTGTTTCCAATAGATTACTTATCCATTGAACCAGGTTAGTTATATGTTGTAATAGATGAATTATATTGCAACATATGTCTCATCTATTGGAAAAAATTAAACAGGTTTCCAACTATTTTAATTTATCCTAACGGATGACCCATATGTTGCAATAGATGACCCATCTGTTACGACATATGGATAATCTGTTGGGATAAATTAAATCAAGACTTCCCTACTATTTTAATTTGTCCCAGTAGATGACCTATATTTTGCAACTGATAGGTCATTTGTTAGGCCAAATTAAAACAGTAGGAAGACCTGTTTGATTTCCTCTAACTGATGAGTTATCTTTTTTCGTATTTTTGTATCTCTATGATTAACACTAATAATTCTGGCTTTCCAGGTGGATGTCACAGTAGAAGTTCATGCTGAACAACATATCACAGTTGATAATCCATCATCTGCTTCCAAAGAGGAAGAAAAAGTAGAGCCTGTCAGTGCAGAAGAATGGAAGAATTTTTTGTTTGAAGGGTTCAACATCTCGGACGAGGCTCCCAAAAATCTAACAAAGTTGATCAATGGCTATTGCGAATGGATTGCCTATGGGTTGTTAAAGAAGCTTCATGCCAACAGGTACATAAATCATTTTTAGAAATATTAATTTATATAATTCTTGTTGTAAAAACACAATATTAACACATATAAATCATGCTGGAAAGACGAACACTACAAAGTAAACCAATCAGGTCTTGGTTTTGATATTTTTGACTTTATTATTGCACATCCCAGAACGAAGAATTGGTTCTATTTGATATCACAACCCTAAACTTTCTAGAATGTTGAGTTTTAAATGTCATATATATATATATATATATTTATATATATATTTATATATATATACATATATATATATATATATTTATATATATATATATATATATATCTTATTATTAATACTATGTTTAATTGTATCTGTTTATTAATTTTATTATTACGTAATATGAAATATGAAGCACATCGATGTCATTTCTTACTACCTCCAAAAGAAGGCCAAGTTTCAAATACAACAACAATATTGATAAGCGAAAAACAACTGTTTGTTCAAAGTTTAAATAAATAAGGCCTACAATCTTTGTCAACAATAGTTGAAAGTTCACCGAAATGAGGAGTGTTTAATCAATATCATCAAAGGTTTTAGCATTTCAGCTAGCTTACCTTGACACTTTATTGATGAAGTGTACATCCCAATCAATTATGGTGATGCGTGTCATTGGGTGTTGGTTGTCGTTGTTCTAAAAGAGAGGTGCATCTGAGTTTATAACTCAAAGTTGTGAAGGAGACATTCTGGGCCGTCGTCTGAGATACAAAAGCTGGCCAAAATATTGTCTACTTACCTTGACATAAGTGGCTATTTGGACCAAAAGATTCATATTGATTGATTGATGATTGAAGCATACTGAGATAAAATGGGAAATCCATTTAATGTAGAATATATTGAAGGAATTGCTCAACAATCCAGTGGTAGCTTGTAAGTATCATGATTTAGTTTCATTTCACAAATTTTACAACTCTTACATTAATTACAAGATATGAAATATCTAATTTTTACAAATGCAGGGATTGTGATCTTTTTATTGTCGCTTATGCTGAATATTTGAGTGATGAATTATAAGTTTCAAATGATAGACTTGATGCCGGATTACTCTGTAAAATATATGTTACTCTTTAATAAAAATATGGAGAAACGAAGGCTCAGAAACTGTACGCAAGCGACATTAAAGTTTTATGACGACCAAAGCCAAATTCTATAGCACCAGATGAAGAACAACTTGTAAATATTGAGTAGATATTTATAGATTAAGTCAGTCAAAGTATAATCTCCCCTTAGGAATTGTTGTCTCTTGTAAATATCTATTTAAACACCTAGGATCTTGGCCTTGCAGAAATTTTTGGTTTTTGAGCATGTTGTCCATGATACGGTTGGGCAAGCCACTTGTACCCCTTGGATACGAGTCATATCACCTATACCCTTCGCTATAATAACTTGAAAAAAAATACAAGGATAGTATACTGTCCACTATACGAGTGACCCTCCCCTTACTCATACCTAAGGGTACGAGTCACACCTAGGTGAGTTGTATGGTGCATGGTACTTGGTGTAGAATGGACTATTTGTTGTACGAGTGTTGTATACGGTTGATGGAATGATTTTTACCCTTTGGATATGACTCAAGGGTATGTTATCATACCCTTAACAGTGTAGGTAACCTAGGAGAAGCCTAGGGTATAAGTTAGGGTACTACTGTACCCTAGGGTACAGTTTGGAATGTGAGTCGTACCCATGCACAGGTTCATTTTATAGCTTTTAACTAAGGTCCTTGTGGTCATTTCTTACACCTTAAACCCTAAGTCCCTTCACTATATAAGTGTATATGGCCTCCTTAAACACATTCTGAGTGGATTTAACATCCTAAACTCTCTCTCAAACACTCTCAAAGTTTCTTGAAACAATATTAGGGGCTAGACTTTGGAGGGTACTCTTCTAGAAGATAAAAATGAGTCAAGTTCTTGGTGGATCAACTTGCTTAAGGTATGTAACCCTTCCCCTTGTTAAATAAATCTAAACCCATGTATTTTACACTTGGATTAGTAAGTATATATAGTGATTTTGAAATCAAATGAAAAGGGTTTTGTTGTCTAATGATGAATAATGTTGTTTCTTCCTTAGACTTGTGTTATACATGTTATTGGTGATGAATTGCATATGTGGTTGCTTTTTTTTTTATGTGATTTAACTGTATTGAGTAACCCCAATCTTGATGATTTCTACCATAAAAATAGCCTTGTTAAAGGTATGCATGATGTGGCATGGAAACATGATACTTTCAATGCTTAAAATCATAAATTTATGCGTGAACTTAGTGTGTTTTGTTAGATATGATGCACTTTGGTGTATATTATTGGTAAAATAGGTATACAATAGTGTTTGAATGAAAAGAGAATAAAAAGACCTAAAAAAACCAAAACTAATCAAGATACGAGTCAGATCATGAGTTGAATGCTCAACATATGACTCATAGGAGGAATCGTACCCATAACAGAAGAAAATACCAGGAAAAAAATGCTAAGTGAGGGTAAGATATGACTCATATATATGATTCGTAAGATGAGTATATGAGTTGTGTCAACCAATCATAAGTATTCCAAAATTAAATAACCAAAAAAAAGACCAAGTGAAGAAAAGTTATGACTCGTTCTGAGAATTGTCCACTGAGGATACGAGATGTAAATGGAATTCATTAGCTTTACGAAACCCAAGATACTGTTCAAAGATTGAAGTATTAAGAGTATACGAGTCAGAAGTCTGAGTACGACTTATATAGGGATGTCATATACAAACCAATGTTCAATACTTAGAAGGATAAAAATCCTAGATGGATACAGATAGAAGACACGAGTCGTACACTTAGGTATGACTCGTAAGAGGAAGTAGTATACTGAATAAAAAGTTAAATCCGTGGAAAGGTCATACACTGGAATTGATACGACAAGGTAGGGTATGACTCGTATAATGTAGATATGAGTGAAGAATGAGTCGTACCGACTGCCGTCTTAACTTTACCTTTCCCATTTTATTAGTATTTTAAGGGTATTTTGAGATACTATAAATACCTTAGGGTTTATCATTTATTAGGTTACACTCTTGAATATTCTTTTACATGCTTTTACATATTATTACAATACTTTTACAATTGTTTTTGAGATTTTACGGTTTACTCAATCTAAGACTTTGGAGTTTAATCATCTTATTCTTGTGCAATTGATTTTATTTGTTCTTCATTGATAATCATGGTTTCTTTCACAAACATGAGTGGCTAATATCCTCGACTAGGGTAGTGGAAAACCTGGCGGATTAGCTACATAGAGAAAGTGTAAGATTAAACTGTTCTAGGTTTTCTGCATGTATCTTAATCTTCTTCATATTTATTAATCTCAAATATCTGCAGTACCTTGAGATAGTCTGTATTCACATCCATCCCTACTAAGGAGTTTGTGATTGGGAAAAAAAAGTTAAGATAGTGATTAGGGATCCTTCTATCTACACTTTTTAGTTCTTGCATCCCATCTAATCACTTAATCCTACCCAGACAAGTGAAATAAGATCTTAGCATAGGGGCAACAAGGCAATACCCGTAGACTTACCCAGTAAAGGGTGAAATTTATCTTTTAGCTTTCTTGACAGTTGATAATAGCTATCTTGTAGACTTTGCATGTAGAACAACAAAATAATTGGATTGATCACAAAAAATTTATGGAGTTGAGAAGCTAGGGGGAACAGAAACCTAGTGTTCATTTCTTATTGATTACAACTCAAAAACACTCAAGATTTGGTTACTACATACAATTGATATTACAAATCCCCCCATTTACTTTCCTATACTATTCATGGATTACATCACGTCCAGAAACTATTCACGTTTTCCTTGTGGGATCGACCCCAACCTTATTGGGTAATTATATTTACAATCGATCGCATTATACTTCTAAGAGGAGTGTAGTTTTGGGCACCATCAAATTTTGGCGCCGTTGCTGGGGAAGGTAGTTTAAGTAGTGAATTGAATTGTTAAAGTTTGCGCATTTTCAATTTTTGTTTTTGCTTTGGCATACGCCAGTGTATGCCAAGTACTAGGCGTAAAGGCAATCCCTTACTTGATTTTGATCCATAACTAGAGAGAATCCTTCAAATGCCAAGAAGGATATCAGGACAAGTTCGTGAAAGGGCTCAAGATCCCCCACCAGTGGATCTAAATGTGACACTCCCACATGTTTCTTTAGATCCATAAAATATTGCTGACTTACAAACATAAAAGCTGTTGGAGTAAGACCGTAGAGAAGCAGAAGAAGCTAGACTTGTTGTAGAAGTGGAAATAGCTCTGTAAGGTAGACTAGTAAGGTCGAGATAGGTTGTTGATCATCGAGTTCAGAGAGGTAGAGCTACATTTATTTCAGTATATAAACACTTAGAACCATATGAGGAAGATGATGAAGATCTGGGTTATGTTGAGCCTACTGAGTCTATAGCCATTGTTCCACCTGCATTAGCCCCTAATATAAAGTTTGATATCACTAGTGCTATGATCTAATTGTTGAATCTGAAGGATGTATTTTCGGGTGCAACTAAGGATGATGCAAACATGCACCTTATAAATTTTCTCATGATCTGCATAAATTATAATATTCTATTGGTTAATCAAGAATTATTGAGATTGAGGTTGTTCGTATTCTCTTGGACAGGTGAAGCATCACTATGGTTAGGGGAACTTCTAAGAGGATCTATAACTACTTAGCACGAGTTGAATACACAGTTTTTGATTAGATTCCTCCCTCCTGCATGAATGTTATAGTTAAAAGATAAATTTATAATTTTAGACAGCTACCTGCAGAGTCTATGTATGAGGCATGGTTTCGATTCAAGAAAAAGCTGAGCATGATACTAAATCACAGAATCAGAGGATCTAACTTGTCTAAAATCTTTCATTGATCATTGAATGATAGTTCAAGAGCTATGATAGATACTATTTTAGGAGGAGAACTTATGCGTCTTTGATAGGAAGCTGCACAAAAAATTCTAGATGATATCACGGTTATTAACAAAGGATTGCATACTCGAGATTTAGAATATGGTGGTTGTGCATATGCTATTAGAGTAACAAATACTTATAGAGCAGTGAATGACATGGTATCACAAGAGGTGACATAACTTCGTATAGATATTGGGTTACTTATAAAATAATTCACACCAATGAGTGCTAAGAAGGTGAATACAGTTGTGTCACAGGGGTCTACTTCCAAACTATTCAAGATCGAATCTGAAGAAGAGGCAAAATATCTTGATCGTAGATTAGCAGATTTACAAGCCCAAAGATAAGGTAATTAAGGTTGGAACTATTATAATAACGGATATAGAGATAAGATTATAGACTGAGATGGTGATTGGAGGTGTAAAGATGACTATAAAGAGAAGAGTGATAAGTATATTCCACGAGGTAGTCGAGATACAGAGTCCAGAATTGAGGCACTTTTATCTAAACTGGTAAGGGGTAAGAAAGTCAAGAGAACTTCCTGAAGGATATCAAAGTTGATATTTCAGTATTGAACCAAAAAATTGAGTCACATTCTACAACAATCAAGTAATTAGAGCAGTAATTTAGTTAGATGTCAGCCACAATGAATTAGAGATAACCTGATACTCTTTTGAGCAATCTAGTAGTAAATCCCAGAAATGATAGTCAATGTCATTCCATTACTATGCATAGTGGTAAGGTTACTTTAGACCCACTTGTACCCACAGTTGATGAGCATAAGAGTAAGGAGGAGTCGGTTGATGTTTGGAGCAACAACAAGCAGAATGGTGTAGAAGAGAAGGTTGCAGAGCTTGTGCTAAAGCCCATCCCAGTACCCCTTCCTCCTTATCCAAAAAGAATTAAAAAAAATAAGAAGAAGGTAAGTATTATAATTTTTTGTCTATGTTAAAAGAGTTGACTGTGAACACACCGCTTGTAGAGGCATTAGAGCAGATATCAGGATATGCAAAATTCATGAAGAATTTGATCACCGAGAAAAGGTCAGTTAGTTATGAGACAGTCAACAATATTCATCATTGCAGTACTGTAGTTACTAGGTCTTTGGTAGAGAAGAAGGAGGACCCTGGTGCTTTCACACTACTTTACACTATTCGGTCTTTCAACTTCACTCAAACAGTATGTGACTTGGGCGATATCATCAACCTCATGCCATTTTACGTATTCAAGCATTTGGGGTTGGGAGCTCCCAAATCAACTACCATGATACTAGTAATGGCTGACAGAACATTAAAGAAGCTTGTTGGTATCCTTTATGATGTTTGGGTAAAAGTGTCTTCCTTTATATTTCCTGCTGATTTTATATTAGATTATGAAGTGGACTTTCAAGTCCCAATTATTTTGGGAAGACCATTTTTTGATATAGGTAGGATAATGATTGATTTGGAGAAAGGACATATAATGCTATGACTCAATGATGAATAGGTGACATTCAACGTATGCAAATCTATGAAGCAACCCAATGAATTAAGAGTGGTATCTATGATCGGTGTATATGATAAGGAGATAGATTTATTCCATGATATTGATGTAGTTACTCTGTGGGATGATGGTTCTGGTACAGTTTTTCCTGTAGAAGAGAGACTAGGTGTCAAAGCTCTGGCAGCTTTGATCATGAATTTTGACTCTGATAGTATGGAGGAGTATGAGGATCTAGTAAGTGCACTGCATTGAAGTGGTTATAATTTTCTAAAGAAGCTTGATTTAGATTTAAAGAATAGAACTACTCTACCTGATCGCCCATCTATTGAGAAACCCCCGGTGTTAGAGTTGAAGGCTCTCCCATCTCACTTGCGATATGCATATTTGGAGGCTAACAATATTTTGCCAATTATTATTATAGCTAATTTGAGACAATCAGAAGTTGAATCATTATTGTCAGTATTGAAGACATTCAAGAGGGACATTGGATGGTCCATTGTAGATATTGTGGGTATTTCTCCCAGTTTGTGTAATCATAAAATACAACCTCAACTGGATTGTGTTCCATCTATTGAACATCAGTGTCGACTCAATCCTCTTACGTAAGAGGTGGTAAAAAAGAAATAATCAAGTGGTTGGATGTTGGTGGATTGTATCTCATTGCTAATATAAAGTGGGACAGTCAGGTACAATGCATTCTAAAGAAAGGTGAAATTACTGTGGTACCTATCAGAAGAATGAGCTAGTGCCTATGAGGCCAGTTAATGGATGGATAATGTGCATCGATTATAGAAAATTAAATGTATGGACTCAGAAGGACCATTTTCCTATGCCTTTCATGGATCAGATGTTAGATAGGTTAGCAGGTAGAGGATGGTATTGTTTTCTTAATGGGTACTCAGGCTACAATCAGATCACTATTGCACCCGAGGACCAAGAGAAGCCTACTTTTACATAGCCTTATGGTACATTTGCATTCAAGAGAATGCCATTCAGGGTATGCAATGCCCAAACAACATTTCAGAGATGTATAATCTATGTTTTCTCTGATATGGCTGAAGACACCATTAAAGTTTTTATGGAAGGTTTTTAAGTTGTTGGTGATTCTTTTGAAGATTTTCTAAAGCACTTGTCAAATTCTCTACAAAGGTGTGAAGAATGCAACTTGGTACCTAATTGGGAAAAGTGACATTTTATGGTTAAATAAGTAATTGCGCTTGGGAAGAAGATTTCAAAGAGAGGCATAGAGGTTGATCAAGTGAAGATTGAGGTGATTGAAAAATTACCTTACCCAATTTTTTGTGAAGGGGATTCGAAGTGATCTAGGGCATGTAGGTTTTTATAGGTGATTTATCAAGGACTTCTCAAAGATTATTAATCCTCTTTTCAAGATTCTTATGAAGGAGGTAAAATTTAATTTTGATGATGCATGTAAGAAGGCTTTTGAAAGCTTAAAAGAGAAGTTACTGATAACTCCAATCATTGTGTCTCCTGATTGGTCTTCACCTTTTGAGATTATGTGTGACGCCAGTGGATTTACCTTAAGGGCCGTACTAGGATAATGGAAACAAAATATCCTTTATCCCATCTATTAGGCTAGTAAGAAACTAAATCCTGCTCATAAGAAATATACCGTGATGGAGCAAGAGTGACTAGCAGTGTTTTTGCCTTTGAAAAGTTTAGATCTTATCTGATTGGGATGAAGGTCATTGTGCACATAGATCATGAAGCATTGCGGTATCTAATGGATAAGAAAGATACAAATCCTAGGCTTATTCGGTGGGTGCTATTGTTGCAAGAATTTTACTTTAAGATGAAGGACAGAAAAGGCAAAAAAAATCAAGTTGGGAATTACTTATCTAGACTTGAGGAGGAAGCTATGCAAAAGGTTGCTACTGGGCTGGAAATTGATGATAGTTTTCTAGATGAGTAGATATTAGCAGCTTCCTAAGATCTAATCCCATGGTTTGTAGACTATGCAAATTACTTAGCTAGTGATCTAGTCCCAAAGGATCTTTCATATCAGCAAAGGAAGAAGTTCATTCATGAGGTAAGAAAATTTTTCTGGGATGAACCTTACTTATTTTAAATTTGTACAGATGGAATCATTCGTAGATGCATACCTGAAGTGGAGATGATAAGCATACTTGAAGTATGCCATTCATCACCATTTGAGGGTCATCATGGAGGGGCCCGCACAGCTCACAAAATCCTGCAATGCGGCTACTATTGGCCAATAATATATAAAGATGCTCATGATTTTGTGTTTACTTATGATCAATGTCAGCGACAAGGTACTATTTCTAGAAGACATGAACTACCTATGACTCCTATTCTAGAATTAGAAGTGTTTGATTTATGGGGCATAGATTTCATGAGTTCGTGTGGCATAAAATACATACTTGTAGCTGTAGAATATGTGTCAAAATGGGTGGAAGTAATTGCGCTTCCTAACAATGATGCTCATTGTGTCACGACATTTTTGAGAATAAATATTTTTTCTCAATTTGGTATACCACGTGCTATCATTAGTGATGGTTGGTCACATTTCTGCAACTACCTATTCAAAACTCTGCTTGAAAAATATGGAGTGAAACATAGGGTGGCAACACCCTATCATCTGCAAACTAGTGGATAGGTTGAATTATCTAATAGATAAATCAAGTCCATATTGGTAAATACCATGAATGCCAATAGGACTGATCGGTAAATAAAGTTAGATGATTCATTGTTGTCTTACCACACAACTTACAAAACCCCCATAGGTGTTTCACCTTATCAGCTTGTGTATGGAAAAACTTGCTATTTACCAATTGAGTTTAAACATAAAGCGCTATGGGAATTAAAGAAGCTAAATCTAGAATGGAAGGATTCAGCAAAGTCAACGTTGAATAGAATCAATAAGTTGGATGAATTTTGTCTCCGATCATATGAAAGTTCAGTACTTTTCAAAGAGAAGATGAAGTTCCATCATGACTACAAGATTGAGAAAAGGGTATTCAAGAAAGGTGACCACGTGCTACTTTACAACTCCAAGCTTCATTTGATTCCAGGTAAGCTAAGGTTGAGGTGGCATGGTCCATTCACAGTTATAAAAGTTTATCCCTTTGGTGATTTAGAACTTAAGAGGGATGGTGATCGCCCATTCAAGGTAAATGGAAAAAGAGTAAACCAATACATGGTAAATATAGAAGAGGTGAATAAAGTAGGTGAGATTAACCTGGATAAAGTCTGAGTAATCAAGGAAATTACATCATGCCACGAAGTTAAATCAAGTTTTCTGTGGGAGGAAACCCATGGGCTAGTTGGAGAAATCTGAGTACCCAACTTAGTTTCATCATGCCACGACGTTAAATCAAGTGTTGCATGGGAAGGAACCCATGTTTTCTACTCATTTCATGTATAGGATAATATGTTTGTTCAATGTGTAGGACTAAGGAGTACAAAAAAAATCAAGAGAAGAAAAGTAGTCATACAATCTCTTTACGAGTCATATCTATAGGGTACGACTCATGAGTAAGAGTCGTATTGACTTGGGAGAAAAATCACAATCAGGCAAATGTTTTTGGAATGGATACAATTCTCAGAACGAGTCGTACCCTCAAGGTATGATTCGTCACCTTGAGTCGTACCTACTCCAGAAACCCAAGTAAGTCCCAGGGATATACGAGTCGAATATCTGACCCATAATCCTGGGTATGAATCGTATACACAACTCGTACCCATGATTACTAGGTCAAACAATCAGGTTGACCCGACCCAATGCTTAAATAAAAAGAAAAGGAAAGGGCACCCGATTGAACTACTTGTACACACTACATTTTCACCCAATTTTCAGCCGTTAATCTGTAAAATTAACATGAATTCAACTTGATTTAACTACCAACAACTTCAAATGTTCCAATTTGTTGATTTAAACTCAAATTTGGGGGTAATAGGATTCGAAATTGAGATTTCAACTTCTTCAATCACCAAGTAAGTTCATAAACTACTCTTCTCTAATTGGCAAGTTGAAATGATAAATTTTTGATTTTGTGAACTTGGTTTGAGTAAGTTATATACAGATGTTGATTTGTGGGTGCACTAACTTAGTTATTTTTGTTGAAAATAGGATCTTGGGGGGGGGGGGGGGAGAACTAGGGTTTAGAAATAGAGTTGATCTGTTTGTATAGGTTGAAATTATCACTATAGCTGATAATTATAGTAGGTATTTTAGGAAATTGCATCAAAGTTAAACTTTAAAGTTAGACTTATATGTTGAAGCAGATACAAGACCTCTTACAAGTCATACCTACCGGTACAGGAGTCATAATGGGACTCGTACCCACTGACAACATAGAAGTCTAACAAATTTAAGATTTTGGAATGGATGCGACTCGATCATATAAGTCATATCCAAACCATACGACTCACACACTCTTAGTCGTACACACTTGGGAGGATTAAATTCAGAATATATATTTCTGATCATCTTATGATTATTGGTAACAAGTTGTAACCTGCTGGTACAACTAGTTAGGAGGAATCGTAAGTTGACCGGTGAACAAAGTTCATGCACTGTACATAATGCGACTCAGTTATACGAGTTATATTTGATTGGTACGACCAGTACCTACCACCCGTACCCAAATCAAAGCAATAATATTGAACTTTAGTTTTAAATTTTTCTTTTTTTTTACTTTGTTATTAATAATGTTGTATTTGCAGGAACTATGCCTCCAAAGAAAGATTTCTCATCCAAGAAAGTTGCAAAGAAAGACACTAAGCAAGTACCTGAAGCTAGTGTGGAATTTAGTGAGTTCGACTCTGAGACCATATACGACAGCAGCAAGGAAGTTTATTACGGAACCTCCAAAAAGAAGAATGCACTAAAGGGAAATCAAATGCAAATGATAATGAGAAGAAGGTAGTTCCCCAAGACTTATACTCACTCCAAAGGGCCCACAGAGGAAGAATCCTACTACATTGCCTCCCCACATACCTCAACCACCTTCCGACAATGATAATAAGGATGTTGAAGATGATATTGATGATAAAGCTGAATCTAGTTCTGAAGAGGCCAATTTTGAGCATACTAAAGATATGGGAGATGTGAATGAAGTACCTTTAATAGCCTGACTGGCACTGACCACTGTATCGGTTCCCATCATTGAATGACAGAGGAACCTCGAAATGTAGAATACTTTCTATAGTGGGTTATTCAAGCTATCGGGTGGTAAGATAAAGCGAGTACTATATTCGGAGAGATTAATGACCACTATACGGATGTCAAAATTTCCTAGTTTTGAGGATCATATTATAGTTTATGGGTTTGATTGGATGACACAAGCACCGGGATGATATAGTGAAGTATTGGTCCATGATTTTTATGCCGCATACAAAGGATAACTTTAGCGGCAATACCCATAAGGTCAATTGTGGAAAGGTAGTGACCCGATTGAGTCTCTGATGATTCAAGGTGTTCGGGTAAACAACTCTCCCCATACCATTGGGATATTTTTATATGGACTAGAGTACTAGGATTCAGTCAACACAGAAAAAATGGATTACCGAATGGCAGAGATGGGAAAAGTTACATAGGTCGTTAAGTTTAGATGACAAGATGATAATGTTTAGATGGATTGTGGAATGAATTGCCACGTATGGAGAGAGTATTTTTTAGGCAGTGGGCGGTTCCAAGATGGTTTCCCAAAATATTAAAAAGAGTGCCCTTAACTTTGAGGGAAAAGCATGGTATACATTATCTTGGCACAGGTTGTGCCCTACTATAGGAGATAACGTATTGAGCCCAGTTCGAGCAGTCATGATAGCCAATCATAGCTGATTATGAGTTTGATGTTGGGGATTTTGTCTCAGGAACTATGAGATTGGGAAGTAGGGGATCAAAAGGCATTACTGTCCTACCCCTGCATGATTACTCAAATTTGTCTTGTTGTGGGAGTGTTAGAACTCCTTGGGATTAATAATATATTCGAGGTACGGTGGACGTTTGATATCGGGTTGATTAGAGATGTTGCCAACCTTTTGGCCTGACCTAGGAGATAACTATCAATAATTATAGTCGGATTGTTCACGCAAGATGATCAGACAGACTCTCCTTCTACTATAGAGGGTACTACGCCAGGAGCACATATAGAGGGCGCACATGCAGTTATAGTGGGTACTTCTAGTGACCCATCACCATTCCAGTCAGTACCACCTAGGATACATGATACCACTCCAGGTATCAAGATGATCTCCCAGGGTGCATGGACCAAGGTTGTGACCCACCTAGTTATGTTTAATGTGAAGGTAGTCACATGGAAGGAGGAGTGAGAAGTTGGCTTAAAAAGAGTCTTAAGAAGTAGGATAGGCAAGTACAATGGAGCTTAGATACTTTCCAGTCAAGAATCATTCAATAGTTAAGCAGAGGGAAGACGCCCGAGGTTGCTGATATTAGAGCTGAGATTGCAAAGATCAAGAAGATGATCTTAGAGCTTTATGAGAGATTGGTAGTTGCTGAGCCCGTCATTGAGATAATGTTCCTACTATCCATATTCCTAATATTTAGGTAGACCCATAAGATGTTCAGGTTGAGGACACCAAAGAACAAAGAATAGAAAAGAAGAGAAAGAGGAAATAAAAGTGAAAGGCTGATAAGAGATCCAGAGAAAATGGTATTCAAAATGAGCGGGATCACGAGACAAGGGTACATAAGATGGCTATGGGAGTTGGTGGATCAAGAGCTCCAATTGTTGATGCTGCAGGGGTTGATTTTGTGCCCCCATCTATAATTAATTCTATCTTGATTGATGGGATGGTAGCTGAGAAAAGTGGGACCTAATTGTAGGCCTACGTACAATTGATGATGTACCAACGCCTTGAGCACCTAGGTATGACCCTTTTCCTTACTCTATTATTATTTATATAGCACTGGGGATAGTGCAATGATTTTTAGTTAGGGGTGGGGGTTATTCTGTTATAACTTCCAAGTTTGACGCAGGCCGCTGAGATAGGGAGTAGATCAGCGTGCCTATGGTAGCGCACTATTTTTTATTATGATTTTTTTAAAAAATCTTGAAAAATTAAATTTGGATTTTATTGAAAGATTTTGTTTTGATTTTTCATTCGTGGTTGTTGAAACACTGCTGATTTGAAATGCTATTGTGGAAAGTTGTGTTTGAGCCCCCCTTTAAAAAAATTTGTTTAAATAATTGTGTGATTGGTATACTTGTGTGGAAATGTTGCGAATCTAAAAATGGCATTAGGATTAGGGATAGAACAGTGAAGGGAAAAATAGTTTCATAGTTGGATAACTAGTACGTAGTAATATAGCCCTGTGCAAGTGCATGTGAGATATACTAATTTCCTAGTGTGTTGAAATTTAGAACTTGCCCGATTGCTTTTACCTAGTGTGTTGGAATTTAGAACTTGCCCGATTGCTTTTACCTAGGTCTGGGATAGTTAGGTAGGAGAGGATTATAGGTAATTTCTAATATTAGTCCACTCTTAGCCAAATTGACCTTCCATGCGTAAATTGTATCCCTTGATCTATGTTTTGAGCCTTATAGCCTATATTTCTTTTTACACCTATCACCTTCCTATTTGCATTACAAGGAACCTATTTTTTCTCTGTTACTCCTTGGACATTGTGCACCTCAACTTAAGCAAATCGCCTAAGATGAGGGTGACTATCATAGGGGTACATGATGTGAAATAGGTATGAAGAAGGGTAAAATAAGAGAAAAGAAAGTAAGGCTAAGTGTGGTAGAAAAAGAAAAGAAAAAGAAAGAAAAAAGAAAGACTAGAAGATCACAACCAACCTGAATATGCTTCAAAATAAAAAAAGAAGAAATATAGATGGAAATAAATAAAGTGAAAAATTAGTTAAGTGTGGACCCTAAAAGTTAGTGTAGTGCCAAGGAGGGTTAGTCCTTTAAAGGTCCATACGTACCATACCATCCCCCAAGCCTACATTATAAACTGAACATAGTCCTATACTGATCCTATCGCAATTGTCTAAAAACTTAGGAAAAGAGCATAAGGGAAAGCCTATGGTATTCTGTATTCTACAGTGTTACGTCTTTATGAGGTAGAGATTCATTTGTTATATCCCTGAATATATTGATTTATCCAAAAAGCGAGTGAAGGGATTTCTTTGACTGTGAGCGTACATGGGTTATACTGCTAGGTTACTAAAATGTTTGATAAATGTAATCTGTGTCTATGAACAAGTGTCTATTGCTACTGTAATTCCATCAACGGATTTTGTCATGTTTCTAAGTGTGCTAAATTGTTATATGCAACTAAGTTTGAAAATTAGAATTAAAGGGGAGAACAAAAAGATTGAAATTAAGTTCATAATTATTGCCATTGATTGCTTGAGAAATTCCTATTTAGGCATCGTCTCAGGGATAGAGAATATTTATTTGGTTTTTGTTTGCTTGAGGACATGCAAAAGTTTAAGTTGAGGGTGTTGATGTGGCATGGAAACATGACACTTTTGAAGCTTAAAACTGAGAATTTGTGCGTGAACTTAGGATGTTTTGTTAGATATGATTCACTTTGGGGTATATTGTAGGTAAAATAGGTCTACAATAGTATTTGAATGAAAAGAGAAGAAAAAAACTTGAAAAGCTCACTAGTCGTATGCTCAGTATACAACTCGTAGGAGGAATCGTACCCATAATAGAAGCAAACACCAGGAAAAAATGCTAAGTGAGGTTAAGATACGACTCATGTATATGAGTCATAAGATGAGTATACAAGTTGTGTCAACCAATTGTAAGCATTCCAGAATTAAAGACCCAAACAAAAGACCAAGTGAAGAAAAGATACGATAATCGTTCCCTGAGGATACAAGACGTACAGAAAAGTTGTAAGCTTTATGAAACCAAAGCTATTGTTTAAAGATTAAAGTGTCAGAAGTATATGAGTTAGAAGTCTGAGTACGACTCATATATGGATGTCATATACAAACAAGTGTTCAAGACTTGTAAGGATAAAAGTCCCAGGTAGATACTGATGAAAAACACGAGTCGTACACTAAGGTATGACTCATAAGAGAAAGTCATCTTATAAATAGAAAGTTGAATTTATGGGAAGATTAGACAGTGGAACATATACGATAAGGTAGGGTACGACTCGTATGATGCAGATATTAGTGAAGAACGAGCCATACTAACTGTCGACTTAACTTTACCTTTCTTATTTTTATTAGTATTTATGGTTATTTTGAGATACTATAAATACCTTAGGGTTTATCTTTTATTAGGTTACACTCTTTAATATTCTTTTACATATTATTACAATACTTTCATATTCTTGAGACTTTAGGGTTTATTCATTTAAAGACTTTGGAGTTTAATCATCTTATTCTTGTACAATTGATTTTATTTGTTCTTAATTGATAATCATGTTTTTTTGCACAAACATGAGTGACTAATCTCCTCGACTAGGGTTGTGGGAACCCAAGAGGATTAGCTATATAGACGAAGTGTAAGATTCAACTGTTCTAGTGTTTCTTCATATATCTTAATCTTCCTCATCATAATTATATCAAAGATCTTCAGTGCCTTGAGATAGACTGTATACGCATCCATACCTACCTAGGAGTTTGTGATTAGGAAAAGAAGTTAAGACAGTGATTTAGGATCCTTCTACCTCTACTTCTTAGTCCCCACATCTTGTGTAATCAATTCATTCTACCCAGACGAGTGAACTGAGGTCTTAGCAAAGGGGTATCGAGGCAACACCCTGAGACTTACCCAGTAAAGGGTGGAATTTATCTTCTAGCTTACCTGGAAGTTGATAATACCTATCTTGTTGACTTTAGATGTAGAACAATAGAACAGTTGGATTGATCTTGAGAAATTTATAGAGTTGAGAATCCAGGGGGAACAATAAACTAGTGTTCATCTCTTATTGATTACAACTCAAGAGCACTCAAGATTTTGTTACTCCTTATAATTGATACTACAAGTCCCCCTATTTACATTACTGTAATATTTGTGGATTACATCAAGTGAAGAACCTATTCACATTTTTCTTGTGGGAGCAACCCCAACCTTGTTGGGTTATTATATTTTCAATTGACAACATTATACTTTGGAGAGAAATATAGTTTTGGGCGACATCAATGCTCATAAGGTGTTTGTAAAAATGCCCAAGTTAATTATCTAGTCACATGATGATGATGTTTTGGATTAGAGCAATGAACCAATAAGCATGAATGATTAATAAATGATATCATGAAGTTATTGTGAGCTATGTATTGTATAATTGATGACCATTTTGATAGATGGCTAATGAGGGATTAAAGTTCCTAATCACAAAATTGAATTTGAATAGTGCGTTGAACTAAAATATGGTGTGAATATGTTTAAAGCTGGCTAATGTACTATGAATAGTTGTGTGGATCTTGATGATCGTAAATTGAATTAAATGATGAATTGAATTAAGGAATTTAGTCCATTGATGTGATTATTTGTTAAATGGTTATGTGAAGGCCAAATGTGTATCTATAGTATTGGTCTAGTGGAAATAAATGAGGTAATATGTTGTTAATGAATGTGAACGCTTAGTAAATAGTTGCTAAAGGCCTTGTTGGACATGTAAAAAGTAAGTAGATATCCTTGATAGTTGGTTGGTTAAATGGGACATAGTCTCTAAGCCATGAACTTGAATTGTGTTTGAATGAAAGGTGTGTGTAAGAAAAGTAATGAGGAATAATTGGTTTTTAGAGGTCTTGATGACCATAAATGAACTTGTATCATGTTGGGAACTAAGGCCTTAGGCCTATCTATATGATTAATAGCTAATTGGGTCGGAAATGACTCTATGGTTGTCTATGGTATTGATATGTATCCTTGGTGTCCAGAATTACCTAAATGGGTTCAATCCCTTAAAAGTATAAATGAATTGTATGGATGTTAATGCATGAGCTAATGGGTTAAATGTTCAAATGTAGACTAATGATGGTAATAAGATGACTTGTGGTTAAAGTCCCTCATATAATGACTTGTGGTTAAAGTCCCTCATTTAATGACTTGTGGTTAAAGTACCTCATCTAATTAATTATGGTTAAAGTCCCTTATCTAATGTCTCATGGTTGGATTCCCTTATTTAAAGAGATCTCTTGAGTTTAAAATACCCCGCCTTACGAAATAGCTTATGGTTATAGTCTCTTGCCTAATGTGAGATCACGTGATTAGAGTTTCCTGCCCAATTGAATATGTGAGTTAATGATTAGAGTTCTATGCATAGTTGAATGCGAGAGTATATGATTCGAGTTCCATGCCTAATTGAATGTGTGAGCATGTGATTAGAGTTCCATGCCCAATTGAATGCATGAGTATGTGATTAGAGTTCTATGACCAATTGAATGTGTGAGCATCTGATTAAAGTTCCATGCCTAATTGAATCTATGAGAATGTGATTAGAGTTTTGTGCCCAGTTGACTATGTGAGTATGTGATTGGAGTTCCATGCCTAATTGAATATGTGAGCATGTGTTTATAGACCCATGCCTAATTGATTGTGTGTGTGGATCGACTTCCTTGACTAATGAATTGGTTAAATCAATTAAATTAGTTAAGTTGGTTTGAGGTTCAGATCTCCTTGACTAATATAACTGAAAATTTTAAGCTCCTAAAATTGGTAAGGTGGGCGGTGGTAAGTTCTTCACTCCATGTTTCATGAATGAATGCTTTAAGAATGATTGTTATGACTTTCCCCATAATTTGGCATGCTCTATAAACATACGTTTATGTGTCTTCAGATATGCTTATCCTAATGTAAATATGATTATATCTGATGGTTTGGCTTAGATTGAATAAATGTACTATTTTATCCTTATCCTTGAATTACATGCTAGAGATCCAACCGCTAACCATTTCTGGATGCTATGTCTCCACTTGACATAGGGGTCAGAGTATATTCTTCTTTTTCTTCTACGCAGTGATCATGTGTTCAAGCGCTCGAGCATTGACCTTGAAGTGGTGAGCTTACTTACTTCGGAAGACATACCTTCCATCATCACTTTGTCTTTTATTATGAACTTGTATAGATTTTGTACTTAGCTATTGTCGGGGGCATTTCTTGACATATTATTGACTCCAATTTGGTAGAGGCTTTGTGGATGATAGTGGACTTGGGTATATTGACTAGACCATTGACAATAATGAAATGTTAGATATTGTTTAAGTTTTGACACTTACCCTTATGTTTTCATTATTTTATAATAAGGTCTGAATTCGCTGTCCCTTGTGGTTATTGTAATGATGGCTAGGTTGGGTTATCGGGGTGACATACAGTTCATGTGTGCTTAAGGTGCCCCTACGATATGGTCTAAATTCGAGGCATGTCAAGTTAGTATCGGGGCTTAGGTTCATGGTCAATTGGGAGTCCACAAATTTATCTTAAGTAGAGTCTCTTTTATAGGTGTGTAGTGTGCCACACTTTTAAGAGAGGGACTATAAGATATTTAGGAATGTTTCTCTTTCTTGTGTTTCAATCTCAAACTATATAGAGTTTAAGGTCTTAGATTCCTCTGATTTTTGCTGACTCATCTTTTAGATCATATATCTAAGAAAATCTTACATTCGAGAAAACCTTTCTATCCCGACTGGGGGCAATATGGACAACACTCGCCCAACTTCTAGAATTCAGACCTAGTTACGTGTCGCGATATCCGACTGTACTCGTAGGGTTCCACTTGTTCCCATTAACCCTACTTTTAGGGTTGACATTTCTCCTTAGTTACCTTATAATGCTGGGTTACTGTTGCTTCTTTGCTCTATTGGCTCAGGTTGGTGTAAAGTGGTCCAAGAGGAAGTATTGGGTAGGTCTTAGTTTCTATTCCATGACTAGTGCTCCCTACACGAACCTATTGAGAGGCGAGTGTCTTTAGATTAATAATGCTCGTAGGGCACAAGGTGCCTAACATCAGGTCCGTGAGGCCTAATACGCACTCATCTATCCTTCTTATCAGTTTTATGGTCGATCACACCATGTTTATTGCAAGAAAGGAGAGAATTGGTGCTTTAAATATGGTCAATTGGGTCACATATAATGGAAGTATCCTATAATGGCTTCTGCTTAGGCAAAAAGGATATCAGTTACCATTTCTCTAGTTTCGGCACCAAGGGGTGCCACTTCTAGCTTCGACATTGGTTGGGATCATCTCAATGCTCTGACTACCCCTCGGGAGTCTGAGGCACCTTCAAATATTGATGGGGGTATGTTGAAAACTCTTTTCTCGTGATGTGTATACTTGGTTAACCCAAGGTCTACTCTTTCTTATGTAACCTCATATATGGTTATGCATCTTGATCGTGGTCCCGAGAGTATCAATTTTTTTTTCTATTTTTAGCCAGGTAGGAGACTCTGTGGTTGTTAAAAGGGTTTATAAGGTGTGTGTGGTATCTGTTAGCGGTAAACAAACTCTTGTATACTCGATAGAGTTAAAGATGGTTGATTTTGATATCATTTTAGGATGGATTAGTTTCATTCGTATTATGCTTCCTTAGATTGTTGAACTCGTAGGGTCATGTTTAAATTCCCTAGTGAGATGGTCATTATACGGGAAGGTGGTTCCTTAGATCCTAAGAAAAGGTTCATTTCTTTTCTCAAATCCCCAAGTTGATTTTAAAAGGGTGTTTATATCATTTGGTCTGAGTTAAAGATTCTAACTCGGAAGATCCTTCTTGATAATCCATTCCCGTGGTTAATGAGTTTCCCAAGGTGTTTCCCGATGATCTTCCCAGTGTGGTCTCTATGAGTTTCTTTTCATAACCTTTGGGTTGACCAATGCCCCGACGACATTCATGGACTTAATGAATAGGGTCTTCCGTTCATTTTTGGACCTGTTTGTCATTGTCATCATTGATGACATCTTAGTCTATTCTAAGAGTAAGGTGGATCATGTCGATCATCTCCGTGCGGTGTTGCAATCTTTGAAGGATCATCATTTGTATGCCAAGTCCTCCAAGTGTAAGTTTTGATTAAAATCCATAGCTTTTCTTGGTTATGTTATTTATCTCTAATGAAGGGATCATGTTAGATCCCTAAAAGGTTGTATGTCTTTCAGTGCCCAATCCTATGGACTCCTCCTTTGGTGCATTGTATCGGGTAGGTCTTATTTATGACCTAGGTGTTTGCTATGAAGCACTTTGTACCTATAGTGTAGTGTCTCTACTGAGGGTCTTGCCTTGAGTGGTATGAGTGGTTCTTATGCTTAAATTCCTCCACGACCCCTCTTATGTTGGGTACCTAAAAGGTTTGGGAAGGTATATGTATGAATGATTTTATGGCATAGTTGTTTTATAGTTTTGGGTGTCAAGCCTATGTTGGTGATTTTGGATATAATGGTTGGTTATAGTTTTTCCATGACGTCTACTTGTGGTGTTCATTTTGAAAGGGTAAGAGAGCAGAGTAGTGTTTGGGATGAATGTAAGGAATAAAGCCCGATGTCTTATGTTAACTCTCTCTAGTTTTTGATACATTGGAATATAGAGGTAGTGTATGGCTAGACTCAGTATATATATATATATATATATATATATATATATATATATATATATATATATATATATATATATATATATATGACTCAGACTCTCATAGAGCAGTGTCTTTTTAAACTCTAACTTGAATAGAACTCACTCCGCTCTCTAGCATTGGCATGGCGGATTTCGAGGCATTGTATGGTAGGAGATTTCATCCTCCTATTTGATGGTATGGAGTTGGTAAAGGTTAGTTTCTTGACCCCGATTTAGTTCACCAAACCTTAGAAAAGGTGAAGGTAACTCGTGAGAGGTTGAGAACCGCTCAAGGTCGCCAAAAGTTCTATGTAGACATATGGCATAGGAGTTTAGAGTTATTATTGGCAATTGGGATTTCTTGAAGATGTCTTCCATGGAGGGAGCAATGTGAATCGAAAATAAAGAGAAGCTTAATCCCCGTTATGTTGGGCTCTACTTGGTCTCAAAAGTGATTGGCAATGTTTTCTATGAGTGGAGTTTCCTTCTTCATTGAACTCTATTTTCCCTAGTTTTCCATGTCTCTATATTACGAGGATGCGTACATGATCCTTCGTTGATTTTTCCCTTGGAGGGTGTTTTTATTCTGGACTCCTTGCCCTATGGGGTATCCTAGTGAGGATCTTGGATCAGCAAGGTACCAATTACGAATGATAGAGGTGGCTTCGGTGAAAGTTCTATAGAGAAACCAATAGTTCGAGGAAGCTACTTGGGAGGCAGAGGAGGAGATAAAGTCCAAGTATCTATATTTATTTTTCTATTCCAAAAACTCATGCTTGAGATGTGTGTTGGTATTTCTAACTTGGTTTACATCTTCAAAAAATGATGATTTAAAATCCACAATGCTTAGGATTGATTCGTGTCTTCATTGGACAAGGGATTAAAGTTCCCAATGCTTGAATTATCTTGTATCCTTGAAAGTCGATAGGTTTAAGCCCCTAAGCTTTGAATTGATAGAGTATCTTTGATAAATAATGGGTTGGAATCTCAAAGCGATTGAAATGAATTGTCAATTGAAAATGATCATGATGCATGTCTTATTCTTGTTGTATACCTTAAGTTCTAATATGTTTAAGGGTTGGCTTGATGAGTGGTAATGTGTTAACTTATGAATGTATTTGCCTTACCCGTCATTCGAGGATGAATGATCCTAAGTGTGGTAGAATAAAATACCCAAGATCTTGGCCTTGCAAAATTTTTTTGTAGCATGTTGTCCAAGATACAATTGGGCAAACCACTCATACCACTTGGATATGAGTCGTATCCACTCTTTCCTCCCCTTTCATACCTTTAGCAGCCTAAGAGGATAGTATACTATCCACTATATGGGTGACCCTTCCCTCAATCATACCAAGGGTACGAGTCGTACCTAGGTGAGTCGTATGGTGCAGAAACTTGATGTAGAATGGATTGTTTTTGGTATGAGTGTTGTATATGGTTAAGGGCATGAGTTGTACCCTTTGGATACGACTCAAGGGTGTGTGGTCATACCCTTAATAGAGTAGGTGAACTAGGAGAAGCCTAGGGTATGATTTAGGGTACCACTCATACCCTAGGGTATGGTTCGTAAGGTGAGTCGTACCCATGCACAGTTCATTTTACATATTTTAACTAAGGGCCTTATGGTTATTTCCTACACCCTAAACCCTAAGTCCCTTCACTATATAATTGTATATAGCCTCCATAAATATATTTTTGAGTGGATCAAACATCCTAAACTCTCTCGAACACTCTCAAAGATTCCTGAAACAAGATTGGAGGCTAGGGTTCGGAGGGTGCTCTTCTAGAAGATAAAGATGATTTAAGTTCTTGGCGGATCAACTTGTTTAAGGCATATAACCCTGCCCCTTGTTAAATAACTCTAAAATCATGTATTTTACATCTGGATTAGTAAGTGTACTTGGTGATTTTAAAATCAATTAAAAAGGGTTTTATTGCCTAATGATGAATAATGTTGTTTCTTGCTTAGACTTGGGTTTATATATGTTAGTGGTGATGAATTGCATATGTGGGTCCTTGTTGTATGTGTTTTAACATGAGGATTGTGAGTAACCCTAATCTTGATGATTTCTACCATGAAAATAGCCTTGTTAAAGGTATGCACATAAGGTGTTTGTGAAAATCTAAGTCAATTGTCTAATCACATATTGGTGATGTTTTGGATTAGGGAAATGGACCAATAAGCATAAATGATTGATAAATGATATCTTAAAGGTATTGTGAGCCATGTATTATACAATTGATGACCTTGTTGATAGATGGCTAATAAGGGATTAAAGTTTCTAATCAGGAAATTGAATTGGAAAATGTGTTGAACTAATATGTAATGAGAATATGTTGTAAGATTGAAAATAAAATATGAATATTTGTATGGGTCTTGATGACTGTAAATTGAATTGAATGATAAATTAAATTAGTGATAAATTGAATTAAGGCATTTAGTCCATTAAAGTGATCAGTGGTTAAATGGTTATGCAAAGGCCAAATGTGTATCTATGGTATTGGTCTAGTGAAAATAAATGAGGTAAGATATTTTTAATAAATGTGAACGCTTGGTAAATAGTTGCTAAAGGCCTTGTTGTCCATGAAAGGAGTAAGTGGATGTCCATGATAGTTGGTTGGTTAAATGGGACATGGTTCCTAAACCATGAACTTAAATTATGTTTGAATTAAAGGTGTGTGTAAGAATAGTAATGAGGAATGATTGGTTTGTAGAGGTCTTGATGACCATAAATGAACTTGTATTATGTTGTGAACTTAGGCCTAGTGCCTATCTATATGATTAATGGATAATTGGGATGACAAAGACCATGTGGTTGTCTATGGTGTTGATATGTAGCCTTGGTGGCAAGAATTACCTAAATAGGTTCAAGCCCTTAAATATCGAAATGAATTGTATGGATGTTAATATATGAACTAATGGGTTAAGACTAATGATTGTAATAAGATGACTTGTGGTTAAAGTCCCTCGTCTAATGACTTGTGGTTAAAGTCTCTCGTCAATGACTTGTGGTTAAAGTCCCTCCTCTAAAGTCTCGTGGTTGGAGTCCCTTGCTTAAAGAGATATCTTGAGGTTAAAATACCTCACCTTACGAAATGGTTTGTGGTTATAGTCCCTTGCCTAATGTGAGAGCATGTGATTAAAGTTCTATGCCCAATTGAATGTGTACACATGTGATTAGAGTTCCATGCGCAATTAAATGTCTGAGCATGTAATTAGAGTCCCATGCCCAATTGAATGTGTGAACATATGATTGGAGTTCCATTCCTAATTAAATTTGTGAGCATGTGGTTATAGACCCATGCCTAATTGATTGTGTGTGTGGATCGAGGCCCTTGACTAATGAATTGGTTAAATCGGTTAGATTGGTTGAGTTGGTTTGAGATTTGGATCCCCTTGACTAATGTAATGGAGAAGACCAATTTTGAGCCGTGTCATCTATCATCTGTACCTATGAAAATTTTTAACATTTTATTTATTTATTGATTTATTTAATTTAATGTAATTTGTGAAGACTTTGATTTATTTTATTTTTTTATAAATTTTATTTTATCCTTAGATTTGAACTTATTAATTGAAATGGAATAGTAGATTCAAATATTGCAATAGACAATAAATCTTTTGCAACAGATGTCACATCTATTAAAAATTATCAAACAGGTCTTCCTACATGTTTGAATTGTTCCAACAGATGGACAATCTGTTGCAACAGATGGTTCATCTGTTGGAACTAATTAAAACAATAGTACTATTGCAAAAGATTGACCATCTGTCGCATTAGATGGTCTATCTGTTGGAATAATTTAAAGTAGGAAGACTTGTTTTATAATTTACAACAAATGTGACATCTGTTGCAATAGATCCATTATCATCAATCATAAAAATAAAAAAACTGACATTAGTTAGACAATATACAATTAAGTTAAAATAAAAATTGTCATCATCTTTTTACATTTTTTTTAAACACAGGCTTCAAACTTCCTTATAGAATCTCAGTAGCCCAGATCTCTTGCATCCTTGCCACAATATTGTCACACAAAAAGGACCTCGGTAATGAGATTTTTTTGTCGGTTAGCAAACATTCAATAAATGCAAGAGAGTATGATCCACACACGGAATTGATTTCATTTTCGTTAAGTTTATTTTTTCGACCTTCAAAAGTCCATTTTTTAACACTTCCTCTGGCTAGTCGTCATTTATTAAGTCACTTTGCTCCAATAATTTAGGGAGCAACTCCAATACTGGCTGCACTATAGGGAAAACCTCACTGTCCTCAAAGCATGGTAAGTTGCAGTCATAGGCATTAATATGTCCCTTAAGGAGGAGGATCTCAAGAGTCAGATAATGTTTTTTTCCAAGTTCATGACTGCAAGAATTCTCTTTGCCCCAATTTAACTCATGTCGTATAGAAATGACCTCTTCCTTCTAACACAGTTAATCATATCTTCTTCCCGTTTGAATTGTGAAATTAATGTCTCAAGATCTAGGTCACTGGGAGTAGTCGCTTTGGTACAAATTACGTCGTACCTACTCTTGAAATAGTTGTAGAAGTTGAGGTCCATCATCCTATCGCAAGGATCATATGCTTCACTGTACGCGAGGTGCCTTGCCCTCATGAGGTAGAGAATTTCATCAACATGTTGTTATATAAGAAGACAATTTTTAAATAAGTTAGTAATTTTTAAAATAAAAATTGGAAAATGAAACAGATTGCCCATATGTTGCAACAGATGGCCCATAAGTTGCAATAGATGGGTAATATATTGCAATAGATCGACCATCTATTGCATAGGTTCTCTGAATATATCAACAGATTAGCCATTTTCTGTGACTTATGCAATAGATGACTCATCTATTGCGTAGCTTCTCTAAACTTTTGTTAACAGATTACCCAATCTACTTAACCTTATGCAGGTTAGGTTATTAAAAGTAAAAACCTACCCTATCCTCGTACCACACATACAGATTTGTCAATGTATTGAAGTCTTCAAAGGAAAATAGATTCATCATGAAGCACGTTGTGGGTTTCTTGGAATTCTTATGGTTTCTCAGAGTCAACAACCTATTGGTGTCAATGGTTTCGTATATGTCCACCTTTCTCAATGGTACCTGAAATTCATCAACATTTTATGGAGGAGGATTTTCAATTTTTCTTGATTTCCTATTTGAGAGTATACGTCCAATTGATTTTTTCTTTTTCCTAACCTCATCTGTAGGAGTGTATGGCTCTTTCACCTTCTTGGATGGTATGATACCCCTCATGTATTTTATTTCATACACAACATCATTCAGATTATCTATTTTTTGGAAGAGCTCATTCTGTCTGTCCATGCAGTTTTTGCATTTACAAAAAGAGCATGAGCTTGAAGTAGAGTGAGTTGGACCACTGAAAGGGGTGACTGGGAGATCATCATCTTCTAGAAGGTTAATGTTGGTTTCAGACATGTTTAGTTTTACTTAAGCATCCATAACATGCTCATCAGCATAGCTGCCACCAACATCAACAACTCCCCTAGCAACTCCCCCACAAGCAACAACTAAATTTATTGCAGCAGGTTGGTCATGAAGAGCCTTAACATAAGGTTGACCTTGCCTAATGGCTCTTCTTATGGCTATTTCTCCAGCTAATTACTTCTTTATTAACTCCACCATTGGGTATGCTTTTTTATGAATGAGATCTAGAGTAATAAAAGAATTCATTCCCAACTCTTGTTGAGTAGGTACAATCCATGGATGTATAACCTATAAGAAAGTAGATACATTTAAATCAAATAATAATTTGTAGTCAGTTGGGTAATATGTTAAAACAGACAACTTATGCAGTAGATGATCTTTCTGTTACAATAGATGATTCATCTGTTGCAATAGTTTAACTATCTGGTGCATCAGAGTACCCATTTGTTGCATAAGTTATAGTAGATGGGTAATGTGTTAATTCAGGTTCAGAGAACCAAAGCAACAGATAGCTAATCTATCGAAAAATATTACTCGTCTGTAGCAAAAAATTACCCATCCATTGCACCAGTTGTTGTAGATGAGTAATCTGTTAAGATAAATTACAACAGATATTTCATCTGTTGCAACACATGGCCTATTTGTTTCAATATCATTTTCCTTAGATTCACCATATTCCTTAATTTTGTTTTCATAAATTTCCTCAACTTCACTTTTTCCTGAAATAGATTGTTCAGGAAGCTCCTCTAAATCCATTTGTACTCTAACCTTTTTTGTTAGCTGGTCAGAAGTTGATCCACTTTCACTTTTTCTTTTGAGAGACATATTTTACCTACAAATAAGAGAAAAACAAAAAACATTACAATTGATTTCTGCATAATTTTTTTTAAAAAGGTAACACAATATTCAATAAATACAACACACTATAAAAAATATTCCAACAGATGACCCATCAGTTGGAACATATGATCCATCTATTTCAATAGATTAACAACCTGTTGTAATAGATGGGCTTCTGTTGGAAGAAATTAAAATAGTATTGCTACTGGTTTGTTTTTTTCCAACAGCAAATACATCTGTTGCAACAGATGATTAATCTATTGGAAGAGCTATTTTGTTTTATTCCAACAGCTGATACACATGTTGAAACAAATGGGGAATATATTTGAAGACCTATTTTAATATCTTCCAACAAATGTTCCACCTGTCGCAACAGGTGGTTCATCTCTTGGAAGTTGTTAAAACAGGAAGCAGTTCTGTCTTGATAACTTCCAATAGATTACTGATATTTTGCAACAGATGGATCATCTGTTAGATGGAAAATCAGGCCTTCCACATTTTCATCAGATGTGTAATCTGTTGGGCAATATAGCACCACAACATCACTAACACCACCAATATCAACACCACCAATACCAACATCACTAACACCAACACCACCAGTACTAACACCATCAATACCAATACCAATATTACTACCATTACCAATACCACTAACACCACCACCACCACTACCACCAACACCATCAAGACCAATACAACCAATACTAACACCATCAACACCAACACCACCAATATCACCAATACCACAACCAATACCACTAACACCATTAATACCAATACCAATACCACTAATACCAACACCACCACTTCAACCACCACTGCCACTAACACCTTCACCAATACCAGTACCACCACTAACACCAACATAAATAATACAAACACCATCACCAATACCAACACCACTAATACCAAAACCATCACCAACACAAATACCAACACCATCAATACCAACTCCAACACCACCAATACTACCAACACCAATAATATGGACACCATAAACAAAATAAAAATAAATAACAAAACCAATAACAAATAAAAACAACAACAACAACAAACAAACACCACCAATAGCCACCAACAACACCACAAACCCCAGTTAATAAAACCACGATAATCAACAGAATACTATGATAAAACTAGGGTTTCCTCAGGTTCTTCCTATATTTTTAGCATCAAAATTCAAAATTATTAATCCATTTTTGAAGATAATACAACTAAAAATCTTCTTTTTCATCATTAACTAAAAAATCTTAATTTTTAATAAACACAATAAATGTATAACACTTCTTGAAATCTATTACTTACGAATAAAGAGAAAACAAAGGATACAAGTAAGAAGAAAGTCAAAAATAACAATTATGTGGTCGAAAAATGGGAAGAAAATTGATCTGTTGTGAAGGGTTGAGCAATCTATTAAGTAGTTGTTGTTTGTATTATTGAGAGAGAAAGAGAAGAGAGAGAACTTGAGATTTGAAATGATAAAATGGTTTCCAACAACTAGATTATTTGTATGGCTTGATTTGTATTTTGTAAAAGACTGACAAGTTTTGAAAATGTTAGTTTGGTCCCAATTGATCTTCATTAAATTTTTAAAAGAGATACATTTTAACTGTTTCATAATAAATAAAATTTATTTCACCAAAATTAGTTTTCAGTTTTAAGTTCAATTGGAACTTTAATAAATTTATTATTAACTTAAAAATAATTTAAATTTAATCACAACAAATAAAAATATCTATTCCAACATATTACTCATCTGTGGCAGGAGTTGAATAAAATATTAGAAATTACCAAACATATAACACCATCTGTGGTAACGAATAAGTCATCTATTGCAACATATGATGTTATTTGTTTGGTCATTTCCAACAGATGAAATATCTATTGCAACAGGTTGAATCTATTATAATATATTATACAATAGTTGATCATGTAATTGCAACGACATCAATAGAAATTGTACTTGAACTTATCAAATCTTACTTAATTATAGCTAAATCAATTTAGATATTACAAATAATGGCTTGATATGAATTATTTGAACTCAAATTCATCAATTAATGACTCTGGTCAGGACGAACACAATAGTTGATCATGTAATTGCAATGAGATCAATTGAAATTATTATTGAACTTATCAACTCATCCTTAATTATAGATAAATTAATTTTGATATTTTAAATAATGGATTTCTATGAATTATTTCAACTCAAATTAATCAATTGATGACTCTGGTCAGGACAAACACAATGATTGATCATGTAATTGCAATGACATCAATTGAAATTATAATTAAACTTATCAAATCATCCTTAATTATAGATAAATCAATTTAGATATTTCAATAATGTCTTGATATGAATCATTTCAACTCAAATTGATTAATTGATGACTCTGGTTAGGATGAAAACAATGGTTGATCATGTAATTGCAATGACATCATTTGAAATTATAATTGAACTTATCAAATCATCCTTAATTATAGCTAAATCAATTTAGATACATCAAATAATTTCTTGATTTGAATAAATAGAGGACTAACCTATTGCAACAGATGACACATCTGATGAAAATTATCAAATAATTATAGATATCTATTAAAATAGATGTTTAACCTATTATAATGAATTACTTATCTGATGAAAATCATCAAACAAATATTGACATCTATTGTAATATATGCCTTATCTATTGTAAATTATCTAATAGATGTTGTCATCTTTTACGACAGATGACTAATCTATTGGAATTTATCAAATAGATATTGAAATTTGTTGCACCAGATAACTTATTTATATTTTCAAATAGATTTAGACATTTTTTGCAACAGATAAATTATTTATTTTATGATCTTTTTTATTTTAAAGCAATTTTCTGTTTGATATGTAAAAAAGAAAAAAATACTAAGGAGGCCAAATATTTTTTGGATAACTCAAAAATCTCCTTCCTGTGTTGTCTTATCTTATCTTTTTAATGTCACTGTCACCATATCCTCTTTCTCCTTATAGCGTTTCACCATAATAAATTAATATATATTTAAACTCATCTCTAAAATTCTCTATCCTTCAACCATAAAATAATTCATCGCTCTTCTTTCCTTTCTCTTCTCTTTAGGGTAATCCTAACCGTCTCTTCTTCTTTCTCTCCTTTCTCTCCTCTTTTGCTTGAGGATCCTTTTGAAGCTCAACCAATCTATATCTTTTCTCACCTGATATTGGTGTTTTTGTCCCTTTACTTTTGATATGGCGGGTATGGTTCACTATTAGATCTGTGCTCTCTACTATTGTTCTTGCCTTCTTGTCTTTTTATTTGATCGTTTCATGAATTTTTTCATGTTTACTTTGATGAAAATTGAAATTATGTATACCATATTTTTACATTGTTTATTTAAATTATTTATTTACATCTGTTGTTTTATCTATTTACCCATTACCCATATCCTATTTATTGAAAAAATTAAAGAAAATATTCCTTTTAAGTTTTGAATGAACAAACTATTGTTTTTATTAAATACGTGAATAAAGTCCTGAACCTTGAGTTATTCCAACAGATGGTTCATTTTTTGCAATAGATTGGTCATCTAATTAAAGAAGTCAAATCAAAACTTGGAATGAGTTCTTCCAGTAGATGGTCTATCTATTGCAACAGATTGGCCATCTGTTGGAAGAACTTAAAAATTCTTGTTGGCAATATCGGTGTTGTTTGTTTGTTTTTGTGTTTCTTTATTATTGATGTCATTTTTGATGTTGTTGTTGGTGTCATTGATGCTGGTGGTCTTAGTAGTGTTGATATTAGTGGTATTGATGTTGCAACAGGTGGAACATATAGTGGAAGATATTAAAATAGGTTTTCCAATAGATTCTCTATATATTGTAACTGATGAATTAGATGTTGGAATAAATCAAAACAACTCTTTCAACAGATGACCCATCTGTTGCAATATGTTGGTCATCTATTGCAATGAATGGGTCACCTATTAGAATTTTTATCATAATATGTTATATTTATTAAATTTTTTATTACCTTTTTTAAAATTATACAGACATCAATTATAATATTTTTTTGTTTTTCACTTATTTGTAGATAAAAGATATCTCCCAAAAGAAAAGAAAGTGAAAGAGGATCAACTCTTGTCCGACCAACATAAAAAGCTAGAGTAAAGGTGGGTTCAGAGAAATAAGTTGCTTGAAGATGGAACCACTTTATATATGGAAGGTATGTATTACTGATCATGTTATCATGAAAACACACATAGAGTACACTAATTTTATGAATTTTATTTTTTTTGCGATTAGACATTGATCATTCAAATTGGATTTTGCATTTTACAATTAAGTTTGATAGGTTCGAATATCTTGTTATGATTTAATAATGGTTTTACTAATGTTTATGTGCCAAGTTTTGATAAGGGATTAATTTTTCCCAGCAGTGTAAAGATTCAATAGTGATTGGACTGATTTTAAGGGTTTAATGGACTTTTGAAAGGCCTCTGAAGTCTCGCACTGTGCAAACAAGAATGGAATCAATATAGTTCTTTTCCTGGTCAAAATTTATATGACTGGGTTTGTTAGGGTAATGATTATACAACAGAAGGTGCTTGGGAGAATATCTGCAAGGAAAAGGGAAGGTGATGAAGACTATATCAACTCAGACCTTATTAAAGAAGAAGTATGAGGTAGTAGGGAACGTGTAGGAAAATTGGCCAATGAAATCGACATGAAAAATGGAAAAAGTAAATGAGTTGCAAAAATTAAAGTGCATTCAAAAATGAGAATCCATTACTCGTTATTGAAAAAAATGGTGAAGTGGAATAGAGTTGTGCAGTTTGCTAGGTAACTACAACTCGTTAGCTTGCTCTGAATGATCACCTCCAAAGAAAGGAATAGAACTCTAAGAAAGAAGCTTTGTGAGCACTGAGATTTGGAAAGATGTACAGTCAAGAATGAAAGTTACACCAAAAACTGCTGAAGTTAAAATAAGGGATCAAGCCAAGGCAATAATTTTTGAAGTTAAACTTGCATCCTAGGCCTTTTGTTTGTGGTTCTAGTCACGTTAATTGATTTGGAAACAAAAAGGCATGGGATTTCTACCCAACTTCTCCCCTTTTTATTTTTACTTCCATTGACTTGATCAGAACCACAAACAGAAGGCATGGGATACAAGTTAAACTTCAAAAATTATTGTCTTGGATTGATCCCTTATTTTAACTTCAGTAGTTCTTGGTGCAAGTTTCATTCTTGACTATACGTCTTTCCAACCCTCGGTGCTAGCAGAGATGCTTTTTTGGAAATCTATTCCTTTCTTTGGAGGTGATCATTCATGCCACAATAACTAGTCATAGTTACCTAGCAAAGTGTACAACTCCAATCCACTTTACCATTTTTCTTTTCAGTAATAACTGATGGATTTTCATTTTTGGATACACTTTCATATTGGTAGTACATTCATGTTTTTCATATTTCAAGTCAATTTCATTGTTCAAATTCACTAGAAGTTCCTTGCTTGCTACCCTATGTTTCTTCTTTAATAAGGTCTGAGATGATATAGTTTTCAGCAACTCCCCTTTCATGCGCAGGCATTCTCCTACAGCACGTTCAGTTGTATAATTATCTCTCCGAGCAACCCATCCATATAAATTTGGACCAAGGAAATTTCTATTGGTTTTATATTCTTGTTTGCTACACTGAGAGGCTTTGAAGGCCTTCTCAAACTCAATTGCACCATTAAAACAAGTCCAATCACTATTGAATCTCTACATTGGTATTAAATATTGATCGATTCTAAAAAATTAACGCATCAACATAAGCAAAATCTTCATTAAATTGTAACAAGGTATCGACACCACCTTCTTGGTCCCTTTGGCCTAATCAGTTTGCACCTATCAAACTTAACTGTAAAATGTAGGATCTTGTTTGAAGGATTAATGCCTAATCGGTAAAAAACTATATTCACAAAATTATTGTACTTTATGTGTGTTCACGATAACTTGATCAGTAATACATAACTCCCACACATGAAAATAGATCCATCCATTTGCAATCGCCTTATTCTTCCTACCCCAACAATGTCAAATAATATTTAATCTTTAATTCCCATCATGAAGTAGTGTACAGAACTACGAAGGCTCAAAGGATAACCATATTCAAAACCTTTCTTATTAATCTTCTGGGAAGGGTAAAAACAATCTTAAAAACCAAAAACCTAATCAAGAGAAACCCTTGCTGCTACTGGATTGAGTTCTTCCAACAGATGACTCATCTATTTCAACAAATGGAAAATCTGTTCGATTACATACCCGTTAAGAAAAAACAAGTGCTCTGTATGTAAGAACACTGGCCATCAAAGAACTACATGCCCAAATCATAATGCACCATGACTGTTGTAATAGTAAAACTAGTGTTGTTATTTGTTCTGGACATTGGTAATTTTAACTCATTGTTGAGGATGTAAATGTTATATTTATTATATAAAAAAATATTTATATTAACTTTTGCATCAATAAAAAGAGGTAATAGGAACTAAATACAATAAACTACAAAAAAATATTTTCAATAGATTACCCATCTGTTGCAACAAACGGATATTTTTTGGAAGAACATAATACATTCTTCAATCTGGATTATGATCAACCAACGATGACCAATTTGTTGTAACAGATGGGTGCTGTGTTAGAAAAATTCAAAACCCTTGCTATCGAAGTGTGTTCTTCCAACAGATGGCATATCTGTTGCAATAAATCTGCTGGAAGAATATAATACAGTTCTTTCCACTGGTTTGTGTTCTTTCAATAGATGACCAATCTATTTCAACAGATGGTCCAACTGTTGGAAGAATAGACTAAAAATGGTAATTAATAAAAAATAGTTATTGTAAAGGTGAAAAGTCATGACTTTATTTATTTAATAAGGAAAAATAGTTCATAAATAAATAATAAGAAAATAAATGATAAATGAAATTTAAAATAGTAAAAATAATTATTTAATTTTAATAACTAATGTTAATATTAAAAAGGTTAAAATTCATGACTTTTCATCTTTTTTATTTTTAATCTGTTTTTCTAATTTAATAATTGAAAAGTCACCAGTTTGAATTAATTAAGAGATATAATTATTAAAAAAGAGGTGAATAGTCGTGATTTTTTTCTAACACATTCAAAATAGCTTATGAATCAAATTTCCCATCTATTGCAACTAATAAATCAACTTTTGGGAGAAATCAAAAGAGATCTTCTAATAGATGGTCCATTTGTTGCAACAGATGGATCAGTTGTTGGAAGAAGCCAAACTAGTAGCAAGACTGCCTTGAGTTCTTCCAATAAATAGTTCATTTGTTGCAACAGATGGGTAATCTGTTGTGACAGATAGGTTATCTGTTGCAACAGATGGACCATCTGTCGGAAGAACTCAATAAAAATAGTTATTATTAAAAAAACGGTTATTAAAAAGGTCAAAAGTCATGACTTTTCACCATTTTGATTTAAATAATTGAAAATTCCCCAGTTTGATTTAATTAAGGCATGTAAATAATAAAAAGACGGTGAACAGTTGTGACTTTTTTCCTAACACATTCAAATACAATCCTCTATAAATAGGTCTCTCCTTACTTGTTCAGTCTACTCCATTTTATTTGTTTCTTGCATCTTGTCTTTCATAAAAATACCATTACATCTTCAATTACTTCTCTTCAAAGAGTGGACTCATTTTTGTCCATTGAGGTATTTTTTTTGTAAAACTACTAGTTGGTAGTATACGTTGTATTACACTCTTACTCTTTTCTTTTTTTTAGTATTTTATGTTTTTTGTTAGTGGATGTGTGTCTAGATATGGCTGATCTGATTTGGGATATGGCAATTCTGCGTCGATACCATACAAAAACTTTAAAGACAGGTTAATGAACTCCAATGAGAGTTAGACTCCATTAGACAAAGGATGGTTTGTGAGATTCAAAGGCTGAGAAGGGCCCTGCTGCTGTCGGTTGACGATTGATCGATCGACAATAATATTAATAACAATAACGATAAAAATAATAATGATAATAGTAATTAAGTTATGTTTTTTTTCTTTTAGAGTATGCATTTTATTTTATTTATATTGGATCTATCTAAACCTAATTGTAATGTATGTTTTTTTATATATTTTTTGTATGTAATGAATGAGCAAATAAATGTTTTGTCAGACTTTAACTTTATTTCTTATTTAATTTTTATTTTGTCTATTAATTTTTCTTAACATGTTGAGGGTTGGAGGTAGGTTTGAGAGTTTGGCACAATTTAGAATCCCATAGCAATAGTAAGAGTTTTAAGTTCTTCTAACAGATGGAGCATCTATTGAAAAAGACTAGTCATCGATTGGAAGAACACAAACCAGTGGCAAGAACTGTATTGTGTTCTTCCAGCAGACCTGTTGCATCAGATATGCCATATGTTGGAAAAACATACTCTAATAGCAAGAATTTTGAGTTTTTCCAACTATTACACCTCTGTTGCAATAGATTGGTCATCTGTTGGTTGAACACAATTCAAATTGATGAACTGTATCATGTTCTTCCAACAAATGTCCATCTGTTGCAACAGATGGGTAATCTACTAAGAATATTTTTGTAGTCTGTTGTATTTAGTTTTTGTTACCTTCTTTTATTGATGCAGAAGTTAATAAATTTTTTTTATATAATAAATAATATCATTTACATTTCCAATAATGAGTTAAAATTATCAAAGTACATAACAAACAACAACACAAGTTTTACTATTACAATGATCATGGTGCATTACGATTCGGGAATGTAGTTCTTTTGTGGCCAGTATTCTTGCATACGAAGCACTTAATTTTTCTTGATGGAAATAATTCTCTGACTCCACGCCTCCTCTTATATTGCCTTTTTCCCAGTTTGATAGTGCTTGGGTCAATATATAGAGGAGGTACTAATCTTTCCAAAATCTCTGTAGGAATAACCCAAGATTCTTTAGGAGGCACCAGATTAATATTCTCACTATATGCCATTATATATCTTTCCATAGAATAATATGGAGATGAGCACTCATAAATTTGAGTTTGATATTGTGCACCACATTGGTTTGAAGCGCTTTCATAACATGTGGACATGGTATTTTGTCCAAGTCAAAACTTTACATGTACCAGATCTTATTTGAAGATCGACCATGGCAACATCACTAGGACTGTCGATACTGAACTTGTAATCTGATATTTGATGAGAAAATAACATATTCCCCAAACTGATGTTCATTGATTTTGTTTTAGGATAAATCTGTTTCTTGTGTTCGCCAACTGCATACACCTTTCATGAACTAATTTAGCGTGATTCTTAGTTATTTCATCAAATAGCGCCACAATGGAAAATTCTCTTTCAGCGCCAAATAATAAATTCACTGATTCAACTTTTTTTGATGTCATAATATTATACCTATATAAAAAAATCACTTAGTACAGCATCATACAGTATTACAAACTTATAACTCGAACAAGACATTAAATTTATAGCAATGTGCCTATTTACCGAACAATTGTTCGGCTCCATCTCTTGAAATTGACACGTTCAAGATGTTGTGTTGCCTTGGGTGACATATCCATTATTTGATTAAAATGGTCAAAAAACTCATCTATAACATATGTTTTAGTTGCTCTATAAAAAAGAGACAAGATCCTTTCATTGTGAAAGTTGTTTTGGATATTTCCTCCAAGATGTCTCATGCAACAATCAAAGTGAGATAAAGTGTAGAAAATTGAATCCATCTTTGGGATACTTGGATGCCTATCCGAAACAATACACAAATCTTTCATATTTTGGGGACAACTACGCATTTGTTCAAAAAAATATCCATACTAGGAATCACATTCCTTGTCCACTACACAAAAAGCAACAGGAAAGATGTGACTCCCCGTATCCTGTGCCACCGCTGATAGCAAAACTCATCCATACTTTCTCCTCAAGAAAGTCCCATCGATGGATATGAATTTTCTCAACTTTTGAAAATCAAGAATCCAAGAACCACAGGATACAAAAAAATTACTTGAACCTTCCATTTTCATCAACATGCAACGCCATCTTACTTTCAGGATTTGTGGACTCAAGCATGTAATGGTAGGCATCGAGGACTGCATACCTGTGTTTGTGTGTCCCCCTAACCAAGTCCTTGTCAATTTCCATAGCCATATATATCTTCCAATAACTTGCCATAACACCTAATTCTGTAAGGAGTTGATTGTTTATATTACTTGTAGAAGGGCGTTTGCCATTGGAGAATCTATTTTGGAAATATTACCGAGGACCTTTGATATGGAGTGAGGATTATTGCTTGCAATATGCTACGAACCACATGTGTCATACTTTTCATAAACATTAATGACTAATCTATCAGAACGTAAGTATTTAACAACCCTTAAACACCACTTGTAGTTCGGATTAGCACATCTAAACAAAAGACTTTACTCAAATTAATCACCTTCTTTAGTCTGAAATAGTTTTTCAAGAAACCAATAAACAAAGAAGAAGATATTTCTATCTTATTCTTGAATAACACACCCTTGTAAAAACCAATCTCATCATTTTGATGATTGCCCATTATGTTGATTGAGAAGAACTGCCCACTGTATTCTCACAATAACGGGTGTAGGTGTTTGATCATCATATAGAATATTCATGTGCAGATCATCCACTTTATCATCAAACATGTCTTATTATTCTTCTTCTTCTATATTTTGGTTCTCATTCTCTCTTGATTTCTCAACTGCGTACACCCTTAACACTTCCTTGGGTGACATATCCATTATTTGATTGATTATCTTGAAAGGTAGTAACCTCTGATTTTCAAAAGAGTTGTGCATGTAGCTGATGACAAGTTCTTTCAGTTGATAATTCGGTCCATAATAGATGATGATTAATTTTACAAAATCATCATACAAAACATCACTGTGGATTGTCAAAGCTATCATCTCTAGCATTTTACCCTTCTTTCAATACCAAACATATTGATTGCTCTTTTGGGTCTATTCACCATAATAATCCACCCCTATTGTTATTGATCCCTCCAATAGTGGTACATAAATAAATACATTTGTTAAAAAAGTTAATAATGACATAATAATAAAATTAATAGTGATTGTATAGTACTATAACATAAACCCCAGTAGATGAGTAATCTATTGCAACAGGCAAATAATATATTGCAACAGGTGAGTGATTTGTAGTAATATGTAAGTGATCTGTTGCAATATATGACTCACTTGTTGGAATTCATGTTACGATACTATAAGACTTAAGTTGATTCAAACAGATGAGTCATCTGTTTGAACAGGTGACTCATCTGTTGCAACAGATTAACTATCCATTACAATAGATGACTCACTTATTGGGATAGATGTTATGGAACTACAAAAACCTTGAAGCTAATTCTAATATATGAGTGACCTATTGTAATAGATCACTAACCCGTTGCAATAGATAACTCACCTATTACAACAAATTACTTATCTATTTAAATCAGCTTCAGGTTCTATAGTTCAATAACATGAATCCCAACAGATGAGTCATCTATTTTAACAGATGACTCATCTATTGAAATCAATTTCAAGTTCTATTACAACAGGCGAGTAATTGGTTGCAATAGATGAGTCATCTATTGCAATAGATAACTCATTTGTTGTAATAGATGACCTATCTATTTTATTCATGCTACAAAACTATAGACCTATAAAAATGAATCCAACATATGAGTTTTCCATTGCAATATATGACTCATCTGTTGCAACAGATGAGTTATCAATTACAAAAAAAGACTCATATGTTGGATTCATGTTCTAGTTCTATCCATTATTAAAAAACAGTAGTAGTAGTGGACCCAGATGAGAAACTCAACTAAAAATCATAATTTTACTTACCAAGGTCACCTATGAAGTAATGCTAAAGTGATATACTAAATAAATTTTGACCTAAAAAATTGGTAAAGTAGCAGCAGTAGTGTAACGCCCCGAATCGATACCCAAACTACTACACAATGCTCATGACCCCGAAGGATTACAAGCTAGCCCATGACTGATTCTATACCTGTATACTGTATAAAACACTGAATAATACGAAAACATGAACTGAAAGGCCATAAGGTTCACATAACTAAAGTAAAATATAACATCTAAACAGGGTACAAAATACCCAAAACAAAACTGAAAATACTGAATTTTGAAATATGATAGTCTAGAAAGCCTCTAACTGACTAAAATGTCTGAGTAAGGAGTTGATGGAATATGTCTCCAACTAAATCCAACTAATAAACTAATTAATGAGATAATAGAGAAATAATCATGTCCTCAAATGATGACGACTCACTTCTAACTCTGACTACTGAAACTGGAATCTACTATTGAGCTGGAGCTCGTGTCTCTAAACCTATGGTATAAGACACCATAGAACAAATGCATCAGTACTTTGAATATACTGGTATACATGTGGGGTAGGCTGAATATATAGGGTTCATATGCAAGAACAATACTGGCTAACTGACTAATATGAATGTGAGAATACATGTATGCATACATAGTAACTATATCTGAAATCGTGATAACATGAGTACTAAATTTTAATACTGATAACATGACATACTGATAACTGATGTAACTGATAACATGAGTGACTGTATCTGACATTCCTGAATCTGGTGAAACTATCTGAGTTCTGTTCTGTATCTAAGTTGACTGTATCTGATAGTCCTGGATTCTAAAGAACTATCTGAGTTCTTTTATGGAGACTGATACTGAGACTGTGGGAGGTATTCATCTAACTGATATAACCCAAATGATGCATTATAGCTGAATTGGGGTCCAATCTATGCCCTGATTGGAAGGGTGTCAATACCGCGCCACTGATAAGATCAACATGTGAGTAACCCTAATATAATAGGAAACTTTAATGAGAATGGTGGGAACCCTCATATAGTAGGCTAATCTACCTAATCTTCCCTTATATAGCAGGCTATGATGTCTCAACCTATGCTGGCTACATAGTTCTGGAATGCAAGGATTACTTCTAAGAATCACACCATCCTATAATAGGTGAGTTCCCACTTTTGGGTTTGCTCGGTGCTAATTTATACTCCTATCTGAATAGACACTGAACATGATTTACTAAACTAAACATGGACTGAGTTACTAACTTTCGTTGACTGACGAAATACTACTGATATCTGACAACTGACTGAGTTCATGAGATCATGGAGATTTCCTGAGTCATAAGACTGTCTGAAGTCTAAGGATCATGGCTTGACTGAGAGTATCGTGAAAACATGATATGGCTCTAAGCACACAGCTAATGTTTCGGGTACACGTACCCCCAGGAGTCGATGGAAGGAAACTGACCAAGCATAACTTACTTGAATATATAACTAACATCATAATCCATAATACATTTATAGAAGCATTCTATCAAAACATGTGATAGGCATAACTTGTACATACATAGGGATTTCATGATATCATACTAGTTAGGCATTGTTCCTTCATCTAGGCATTTAATCAAACACATGGCAGGCATAGCACATGTAGACAATATTATACAATAATTAATCATCATGATTCATCTCTGATTTCATCATCCTAGGGTTTATTCATAGGTTCACATGAATATACATCTATACAAATCAATGCCATATAAAATTGATCACCAAACATGGATTTGAATTCAATTGATCATTCTGAACATAAACAAAACGAACCCAACATGAAATTCATAAAGAAACACATAAACTTAAACTTAGAAAAGAGATTCTTTCATGGACATAAGGAGTCCATGAATGAACACTATGCATACCTTAGTTCGTGATTTCGTGAAGATTGACAGAGAAACTTTCTTGGAATTGAATCTTCTATAAAATCCCTAGTTTGTTCTTGAGATATTTTTGAGAGAAGAGAGTGTATTTTGGGTAAAAAGTGGTAGAATCATGTGTTAAAAGGCTTAAATAGGGGTGAGAAATTGACCCTTTTAACCGTGGACGCGTTATTTAATTTCAGTAAATTTTCTCGAACTGGGCCCCTGGCGCGATACGGCACTATCACTCTATGCACTATAATTTAACAATTGGGTAACTGAGGGATGGAGCGATATGGAGCCATCATGTTTCCCCTTCTTTTGAATCTTGGAACTTTGGCATGACATGGAGGAAATTGTGCTAAGACACTGAAAAAGGACAATTCTAAATTTGGGCCTCGGCGTGACGCACCATAATCGTGGACCCATGCTGTAATTTTCTAAATGTCATTTCCTCTTGTGGCGCGGTGCAGCACTGACTAATATGGAAAAGTAGTCATAAATTCTGACTCGGTTATTGGATTGGGACGAATCTTATATCGATGACAAGCTTATTGAATTTCCCACATGACAAAAAGTGAAAATATTGAAGATTTGTCATGGAATAACCATCATTCAATTTAGAAGATAATACTAGACATTCTTGAGATGAAATTAGCTAGGAAAAAGTACGGGGTATTACAATATCTCCCCCTTGAGAACATTCATCCTTGAATGAGACTGACTGAGAGGGAAGAAAAGACAACTGACGTACATACTGAACATGAATAACTAGAACATTATCTCATGACTGACATGACTGACAAGATGAACGTATAATACTGAACATGTATATCTGATGCATGTGTAACTGATTCATGAATGCATGACTGAGTATACAATGGTACTTAATACCAAGTTGATAATGGAAACATGAGCATGAAACTGCATACCAAGTTTGTGATGAAAACTGATCATGAAAATGAGTAAGCTTAAGGAGAACTGTTACCTTGAGCTTGATCTGAGTTGGCGAAGAAGAGGTAAGGATACTTGGTACGTACGTCTGCCTCTTCTTCCCAATTAGCTTCATCAATGAACTAATTTTGCCAAAGAACCTTAACTAGAGAGACTTCTTTGTCCCTCAATCTACGAGTCTGATAGTCTAAGATTTCAACTGGAATCTCTTCATAGGAGAGAGTATTCTGAACATCAATGCTCTGAATAGGGACTACAACTGATGGGACACCTATGCTCTTTTTGAGCAAAGAGACATGAAAGACTGGATGAACTGAGGCTAGATCTGAAGGCAATTCAAGCTCATAGGCTACCTTACCAAAGCAACTGTGAATCTTAAAGGGACCGGCATATCGAGGACTAAGCTTTACCTTCTTGTCGAATCTCTTCACTCCCTTCATGGGAGAGATCTTTAGATAGACATAGTCACCAATCTTAAACTCGAGATCTTTTCTATGAACATCTACATAAAACTTCCATTGGCTCTGAGCATCCTGAAGTATTTCTCTGAGCAACTGAACTTTTTCTAAGGCGTCGAATATTAAGTCAAGCCCTATGATTGAGGCCTCACTAACTTCGAACCAACCAATTGGAGATCTACATCTCCTACTATAGAGATCTTTGAATAAAGCCATCTAAATACTAGAATGATAGATGTTGTTGTATACAAACTCAATCAAAGGTAAGTGGTCATCCCAACTTCCCTTAAAATCAATTTCACACTCCCTTAGAATATCTTCTAACGTTTGAATGGTCCTTTCTGCTTGACCATCTGTTTGAGGATGAAAGGCTGTACTGAGATGAACTTGGGTACCAATACCCTTTTGGAACACTTTCCAAAAATGAGAGGTGAATTGGGTATCTCTGTCTGAGATAATAGACAGCAAAACACCGTGCAATCTGACCAACTCCTTGATGTAGAGTTTGGCATAATCCTTGGCTGAATAAGAGGTATGAACTGGAAGAAAATGAGCTGATTTGATTATTTTGTCTACAACGACCTAGACTAAATTATGCTGATGACGAGTTCGAGACAAAGCCGTCAGGAAGTCCATGTTCATAACGTCCCACTTCCAAGTTGGAATACTAAAATCCTGCATGGACCCACTAGGCTTCTGATGCTCTATCTTAATTTCCTGGCATGTAGAGCACTTAGCCATAAACTTTGCAATGTCTCTCTTTATCCCACTCTACCAATAGATTTCCCGCAAGTCGCGGTACATCTTTGTGGCCCCTGGATGAGTAGAGTAGTACGCACCATGCGCTTCTTCAAGAATTCATTGCCTTCAAAGACGACCCTAACAACGCAAAACACTATCTCCCCCTTAGGAGAAAACCTCTACTTTCTAATCCTAAACTGACTCTTTCAACTTGAAAAGGCTGGGATCTCTATCTTGCTTTTCTTTCACCTCAGAAACTAGAGATGATTCTGAACTACTCTGAACCCATATATCACCCTTATCTATATTGACTAAACTAATGCCTAGTCTTATAAGATAATGGACTTCCTGAGATAACTTCTTCTTACTGTCCTCAACATGAGAAACACTACCCATGGATAGTCTACTGAGAGTGTCGGCCACTACGTTGGCCTTGCCCAAATGATAGAGGACACTTATGTCATAATCTTTCAAAGTGACTATACCGAGTTCGAAAAGCTATTTTCGGAATGTCATATTCCCTAACTCTGAGCTGACGATAACCAAATCTAAGATCTATCTTAGAGAAATAACTAGCACCCTGAAGTTGGTCAAACAAGTCATCGATTCTGGGAAGAGGATGCTTATTCTTGACCGTGACCTTTTTGAGTTGGCAATAGTCGATACACACTTCTGAGAGAACCGTCTTTCTTGCACACAAATATTACTAGAGCGTCCCACGGGGAAATACTGGGCTTGATGAATCCTTTATCTAAGAGATCCTTCAATTGTTCTTTCAGTTCTTTGAGTTCTGTTGGTACCATTTTGTATGGCGGAATAGAGATAGGCTGAGTATTTGGAAGAAGATCAATATCGAAGTTTATTTCCTTTTCGGGAGAAATTCCTAAAAGATCTTCTAGAAAGACATCTGAATATTTATTCACTACTGGGACTAATTCAAGGCTGGGAGTTTTGGAACTAGTGCCCTTACCTCGAACAAGATGATAAACATATCCTTTAGATATCATTTTCCTTGCCCGAAAGTAGGAAACAAGCTGACCCCTAAAAGCAGATACACTACCCATCCACTCAAGGATGGGTTCATTTGGGAACTGAAACTGGAAGATTCTGTTTCTATAGTTGACTGTGGCATAACAGGAATGAAGTCAATCCATGCCAAGAATGACATCAAAATCATTCATCTCTAATTTGACTAAGTCTACTGAAGTGACTTTCCGAAATATTATAATCGGGCAGTTCCTGTATACCCACCGGTCTATGTTAGTTTTACCCACTGGGGTAGAGACTGAAAAGAGATCTGCTAGGATTTTAGGACTGACTTCAAAATTGCCTGCTATATAGGGAGTAACAAAAGACAAAGAAGCTTCTGGATCTAGCAAAGTGTAAACAAGCACATGAAAGATCTATAACGTACCGGTAACTATATCATGAGAATTTTTCTGATCTTGTCAGGACTGAAGAGTATAGAGACAATTTGAGTGTTGCCCACTAGTAGCACTGGAGGTGGCACTCTACTGATTTGGGCAATCGGACTGAGCTGAGGAGAGATTTTATTGACCCTGAGGACCTGGCTGAGGACAATCTCTAACTCTGTGGCCTGGCTTGCCACATCCGAGACAAATACCACTGCCAGCTCTGCAAATACCCTGATGGTACTTGACACAAGACTGGCAAAAGGATAGGTGCAGGCACTGCTAACACTTCCCTGGGACTTAAAGCCTGCCGCTCTATCTTTGTTTCCCTATCTGAACTTAGGAACTGGAGCACTGGCTGAAGAAGGAGATGGAACTGATGACTTAGGACAAAACTGAGAACGGTTTTCTCCTTCTGTCCCTCATTTTAATCTTTTGATCCTCAATCTGCTGAGCATGAGTAATAATCCTGGCTAAAGTTATGTCACTATTTAGCATGGTAGATCTACACTCATTAACCACGCTATCATTAACCCCTGAAATGAACTTACTCATCCTACTGCTGCTATCTGAAACCACATGAGGGGCATATCTGGATAATTGAGTAAACTTAAGAGAATACTTTTTCATTGTCATATTGCCCTACCGAAACGACAGTTGGTTGTTCATTCTGAGCAGCAACTGATTTAGCAAGAGTAGTGAATGCAACTCGAAACTCTACATGAGAAACATGATCGCCCAAAGGATCTTCAGGCCGAGGGGCTGACTGATTTTTGTTTCTTTTTTTAGAATGCATGTTCAATAAAAAAAAGAGAGAATCAGATTAGACTGAGAGATTGACTTGAGATTATTCTCACTGGCATAACATGAATACTGAAAGAGGGGAAACTGTTCCTAAAACATCTTATAGCCTCCTGTACATAAATGTGGCATGCAACACACCCATGTACAAGACTCTACTAGATGTGGCTTTCAGACTTCCTAGGACTCTATTGAACCTTAGGCTCTGATACCAAGTTTGTAACACTTTGAATTTGGTACCCGAAATGCTACATGGTGCTCATAACCCCGAAGGACCACAAGCTAACCCATGACTGATATCTCTACCTATATACTGTATAAAATACTGAATAATGCAGAAACATAAACTGAAAGGCCATAAGGTTCACATAACTGAAGTAAAATATAACATATAAACATGGTATAAAATACCCAAAACAAAACTGAAAATATTAAAGTCTGAAACATGATAGTCTAGAAAGCCTCTAACTGACTATACTGTCTGAGTAAGGATTTGGTGGGAAATGTCCCTAACTAACTCTAATTAATAAACTAATTAATGAGATAATAGAGAAATAATCATGTCCTCGAATGATGGGGACTCACTTCTAACTCTGTATCCTGAAACTAGAATCTACTACTGATCTAGAGCTCGTGTCTCTAAACCTATCGTATAAAACACCATAGTGCAAATATGTCAGTACTTTAAATGTATGGCTATGCATGTGGGGTAGGCTAAATGAATGGGGTTCATATGCATAAACAATAATGGCTAATTGACTAACATGAACGTGAGAATAAATGCATGCATACATAGTAACTATATCTAAAATTATGATAACATGAGTACTGAATCTAAATACTGATAACATACCATACTAATATCTGATATAACTGATAACATGAGTGATTGTATCTGACAGTTCTGAATCTGGTGAAACTATCTGAGTTCCATTCTGTATCTGAGTTGACTGTATCTGATAGTCCTGGATTCTAAAGAACTATCTGAGTTCTTTTACGGAGACTGATACTAAGACTGTGGGAGGTATTCATCTAACTGATATAACCCAAATAATGCATTATAGCTGAATTGGGGTCCAATCTATGCCCTGATTGGAAGGGTGTCAATACCGCACCACTAGTAAGAACAATATGTGAGTGACCCTAATATAACAGGTAACTTTAATAAGAATGGTGGGAACCCTCATATAGTAGGTTAAGCCACCTAATATCCCCTTATGTAGCAGGCTATGATGTCTCAACCTATGCTGGATACATAGTTCTGGAATGCAAGGATTACTTCTAAGAATCACACCATCATATAACAGGTGAGTTCCCACTTTGGGGTTTGCTCGGTGCTAATTTATACTCCTATCTGAATAGACACTAAACATGATTTACTAAACTAAACATGGACTGAGTTACTAACTTCCGTTGACTGACGAAATACTACTGATATCTGACAACTGACTGAGTTCATGAGATCATGGAGATTTCCTGAGTCATAAGACTGTCTGAAGTCTAAAGATCATGGCTTGACTGAGAGTATCATGAAAATATGATATGGCTCTAAGCACACAGCTAATGTTTTGGGTACAAGTACCCCCAGGAGTCGATGGAAGGAAACTGACCAAGCATAACTTACTTGAATGTATAACTAATATCATAATACATAATACATTTATAGAAGCATTCCATCAAAACATGTGATAGGAATAACTTGTACATACATAGGGATTTCATGATATCATACTAGTTGGGCATTGTTCCTTCATCTAGGCATTTAATCAAACACATGGTAGGCATATCACATGTAGACAACATTATACAACAATTAATCATCATGATTCATCTCTAATTTCATCATCCTAGGGTTTATTCATAGGTTCACATGAATATACATCTATACAAATCAATTCCGCATCAAATTGATCAGCCAACATGGATTTGAATTCAATTGATCATTCTTAACATAAACAAAATGAACCCAACATGAAATTCATAAAGAAATCCATAAACTTAAACTTAGAAAAAGGATTCTTGGGCTTCATGGATGAAAGGATCCCATGAATGAACACTACGCATACCTTAGTTCGTGATTTTGTGAAGATTGACGGAGAAACCTTCTTGGAATTGGATCTTCTATGAAAACCCTAGCTTGTTCTTGAGAGGTTTTTGAGAGAAGTGAGTGTATTTTGGGTGAAGAGGAGCGAAATCACATGTTAAAGGGCTTAAATAGGGGTGAGAAGTTGACTCTTTTAACACTGGATGGGTCATTTAATTTTAGTAAATTTTCCTGAACTGGGCCCCTGGTTAGACGCAGCGCGATTGGAATTTGACAATTGAGAAACTGAGGGAGGGCACAACACGGAGCCATCGCGTTGCCCCTTCTTTTGCGACCTGAAACTTTGGCGCGATGCAGAGAAAATCACGCTAAGACACTGGAAAAGGACAATTCTTAATTTGGTCCCTGGCGCAACGCGCCATAATTGTGGACCCATACTGGAATTTGCTAAATGCCATTTCCTCTTGTGGCGCAGCGCGCCACTGACTAATATGGCACTATTTTACGACGGTAACTTAAAATAGTCATAACTTCTGACTCGGTTATCGAATTTGGGAGAATCTTATATAGATGGAAAGCTTATTAAATTTCCCACATGACAAAAAGTGAAAATCTTGAAGATTCCTCATGGAACAACCATCGTTCAATTTAGAAGCTAATACTCGACATTCTTGAGATGAAATTAGCTAGGAAAAAGTATGGGGTATTACAAGTAGCAGTAGCAACAACAACAATGGTCAACAAGATAAATATGATGATAATAATGAAGGAGAAGATGATGATAATAAAGTAGAAGATGATGAATAAAGCATCAGCAACAATGAACAACAAAAATTGCAAAAAGAGAGTAAGCAATAATAAATGAGATGTGAGAGAAACACATTTTTGTACCTCCTTTTCTTGTTATATTAAGTTTTACATTGGAGAGAAGTGTAAATTAAAAAATTTGTGGGCTATTCTCAAACTTTCCCAACTTTCTTAATTCATTATAAAATAATTGTCACTTACACTCAATTATTAAAACTTGAGTCACCTACACATTATTTTTAAACTCTTTTGTCACTTTTAAGAAAATTCTCCTAGAAACTTACCAATCAAACATTATATAAAATTAATGGGCAAAAATCATTTTTTCTTCCCAACTTTATCTTAAAAATCAAACCCCCCCACCCTCAACTTTGAATAGGAGTCATACTCCCCCCTTTATCTTAATTGAATTTTTAAAATATCTATTTTACCTTCTCACCATCAATTTTTCTCTTCTTTTTATTTTTACTTCTTTAAAATCATCATATTTCATTTAAATTAAACTCATATAACAAATTTTTCATAAAATATGAACATTATATTTGCATGAAAAAAGTGAGAAACACTATTAAATATTTAAGCTAATGATAATCTATAATGAAATAAATTAGCATAATAAGAAAATTGATTTTATTGATAATAATCGTAACTCTAATATTTATTTTACAAGTGAAAAAAAAAGTAATATAAACTTTAAAAACATATTTTAATGCAGAAAATACAAAATAGTTAATAAAAATTAGGCTAGATTTTAAAAGATTATATTTGTGTAGATTTTAAATTATAATATATGTAATACTCTATTAATGACAATCACAACTATTTATATATGCAATAGATAATACTTATTTCTTATCACTTGCCGCTCATACTAAAAATAGTTATTTTAATTTTGCTTGTTCAATTTATGAAATCAAGAGAATTGTATGATGTTTTTTTGTTTTTACCCTTAGTACTAAATAACTACATAAAGTAGTAGTATAAACAAATTTAAAGTTTCAAAGTATCACTAATAAAGTTAATTCAGTAAAATATACCTCTTAATAAAACTTTCTTAAGGATTTTATCATGTCAACAAAAGTCAAGTAATATGAAATGGATGTAGTAAGAGAGTGATGAAACATAAAAGAATATATGCACATGCATGTGCATACATAGACACACACTTAGGGGTGGCTTGGTTGGGAACAAGTTATCCCAGAATTAGTTATCTCAAAATAAGTTGTACTAGTATGTATATGTGATAACTTATCCCATCTCCTTGGTATAAATGGTGGAATAAATAATTTTGAAACTAACTAATATCTCTAACCAAATGCTGGATAAATAATCTTGAATTTTATCCCGAAATTGTTATACTTTACACCTCACACCATACAACTCTTTAATACATATAATATTGCAGTAACGATCTTAAAAAATAACATTAAATTTTGTGACAAATTCATAAAAAATATTATTTTACTTATAATGTTAATAAATTTAAATAAAATACTATAAATATCTAGATTAAATAATATACATTACAAAGGGGGTATTACATAAATATAGGATTAAAATTAAAAGAACAAAATGGACATTGCATGGGATAAAAGGGGGTTTATAATTATTGTTTAAAATTGAGGGGAATTTGATTTTTAAAATAAAGTTGAGGAGTGAAAACAATTTTCAGCCTAAAATAAATACATAAATAACTTTTATCCTCCATGCTTATCAAATAACTAGTTTAGGTGTTGATGATAGGTGAATTTACACGCCTAAAGTACTATATTTTACCCATATTTTAGCTAAGTTTTGAGGACAAAATATATAATTCATGCACTTTTAGTCCTTTTTCCTGTAATTGAGCTAACAAACGTGATTAGCAAGTTTTCAGGTATAAATGATGCAGATTTCAGCATTTTATGGATAACTTGATGCCAAAGGAAGCTTCACGAAAGAAGGAAGGGAAAGCTTAGACGCCAAGGACCAAAAGTGACGCATGGAAAATCTGTTCCGAGCAAAAACAACAATTCTAAAGACTTTGGGACTAGCAGTAACTTATTAGGATTAGGATAATGATCCAGTAACCTAGTAGGATTGGGTTAAGTAATGCATTAGCTTAGTAGGAATAGGATATGGGTGTTATAAATACCCTATTTTGCTAGAGATTTTTATCATTCACTACTACTTCTAATTCTTCCATTAATTCTACTTTTTATTCTTCTTCTATTAATCTATTCAATTCTTAAATTCCACAACAAGAGAAACGCTACTTTGAAAGCGAGTTCACGCCTAAAGCCATACCACACCATACTACACGTGATATCTTTATTGTGGTATAATAATAATGTCTATTGTGAGTTCCATCGCACTCATGAGTAGCTAAACTTCTCTGTTGGGGTTATGGAAGCAGTATGAGATACTATCTATTGCTATGAGTTTGTGAATTCACGACACGTATGCTGCTTATATCATTATTCTCTTCATCTTAATCTAAATTCTTTGTGGCTGCAGACGCATAGAATACGCCAGTATAGCATTAACTTATTCGAAAGAAAAGTTATATGTCTGGAAAAGAGATAATGTCAAGGTAATAGGGCACCAACCCCTGTTAAAAAGTTAGTGCCGTAACTAGATTAACCTGTTGGAGAATTTGTACCGTTAGATACGCTTTAAGCTCGAAAGAGTTAAAGTGAAATAGTCCTTGTTAGGTCGAAAGACTCTTGGATTTACCATAGAATACAATTCTCTATAAGCACATGCATGTCTGAATTCTGCATAACTCATAGCCAATAGATACGTATAACTCATAAGGTGGACATAACCCCAACTCTCAATTCTCATTGGTTAATATCGTATCAAACATTCTTTCTTCTTACTTTGCTAATTTCCGTTTTTACTCTATTATTTTGGTTACACGTTACAATCCCCCCTTTTTATGAGACTTTCACCAAAAGTCTAATAATCTTTGCTTACTTATTGACCGGCTATTCCCTGTGGGATCGATACCCAACCCAGTTGGGTTATATATTTGACAACGACCGCTTTACACTCTTACAAGAGATGTAGATTGAGCGTTATCAAAAATTGGTGCCGTTGCCGGGGAATACAGTTGTCTACTAAGTTTGTGATAGTTACTAGACCCTTTGGTCAAAGATTCTCGTACTTTACTTTTAGTTGTTGTTTTTGTTTTATTCAGGTTCTATTGACAGAATGGATGCGCAACGTGACATTGAAAGAAGGGCTGCTCAACAGGAGCAGGCTAGACTAGCTGCGTTGGCCGCTGCTCTAGTGCACCAACAGAATATTGATAACCCAGGTCGTGCAACAAATCCTGATGATGAGGACCTGGGCGATGAGGAGCTACTATACCCACGACACACTGCTGAGATGGCGGCACCCATGCAGAAGAGAGATCGTCAAGCGCGATTGAGGCCTGATCGCCGAGCTGTACAGATTCCTTTTGATGATGATGATGACGATTTGGATAGAGCTGGTGCCACAGGAGCTATTATTCTTCCGCCATTGGTACCCGGAGCCAAGTTCAATATCACTAGCACCATGATTCAGCTTTTGCAACTCAAGGGATTATTTGGTGGACTAGCAGGCGATGATCCGAATATGCATCTGATCAACTTTATCTCTACATGCAAGTCATTCGACAATCCAGGCATTGGACAGAATGCTATTCGGCTGCATTTATTTCCATTGTCTCTATCTGGGGAGGCAACTCTATGGTTGAACGGGCTGACTCCTGATTCTATTACAAATTGGAGGCAATTGAAAGACGCTTTCCTAGAAAGATTCTTTCCGCCATCCAAGAAAGCACAGTTGAGAGATGAGATCAGTAATTTTAGATAGCTTCCAACTGATGCTCTCCACGAAACATGGGAGAGGTTCAAGAAGAAGCTTATGCGATGCCCAAATCATCATATGACCAATGTCCACTTGATGGAGATATTATACAGAGCTTTGAATTCGGTAACTAAGCCAGTGGTTGATAATGTTGCAGGTGGGTCATTCATGGACCTTACTTTTAATGAAGCAAGTGGTATGCTAGATCGTATGACAAAGCAGAGTAGAGCTTGGCATACCAGGGATTCAGAGGTAGCAAGCTCTACTATATCTATTGGCATGACCGCAGAACAGAGGTGAAGAGAAGAGGAGCATGACCAGGATATAGCGCACATGAAAACACAAATGGATCTTCTTACTAAGCATTTAATATCAGGGAATACCAAAAAAGTCAAAGCAGTTACGTCAAAAAGGAAGAGATGAATCCGATTATGAAGAAGAAGCTAACTACTTGAATAATCAGGGGGGTTTCTGAGGCAATGCCCAAGGAAACCAAGGTCGTAACTATTATGATAATTCTGGAAACAAGGACTGGGATCAAGGTAGTTGGAAGAACAAGACTGACAGGAGTGGCGTGTATATTCCTCCAGGACGACGAGAGGCTACTGCATCAGGAAATATGTCTATGGAAGATATGATGGCTAAGCTGTAGAAAGGAGTGGAAGCAACCAGCACGGGCATAACTGAGGTAATAAATGACTTGGCCTCAATAAAGCAATTGGTTGACTCACATTCCACTTCAATAAGACAGCTGGAACAACAATTGAGTCAAATTTCAGCCACATTAAATCAAAGAAAAGCTGGCACCCTACCGAGCGACACAGTGCAAAACCCAAGAAACGACGGAACATGCATGGTTGTTACTACCAAAAGTGGTAAGGTGCTGCAAAATTCATCCCAAAGCAAGCAAGTGGCTGAAGTTATCGAAAAAGATGACGCCGTCGAAACTAATGACGACGTTCATGACGTCAGTCCTCGACGTCCTCAGCCCAAAAAGATCACCAATCCAAAGAAAGAGGAAAAGAAAGTCATGGAGAAAACTATTCCCCTTCCACCACTACCTTTTCCTCAAAGATTAAAGAAGAGAGCGGATGATACAAGGTTCAATAAATTCATGACGATGTTGAAACAACTGACCATTAATGTTCCATTGGTTGAGGCGCTGGAACAGATGTCTGGGTACGCCAAATTCATGAAGGACCTTTTAACAAAGAAGCGGGCAGTAAGCTATGAACCGAAAGATAATATTTATCATTGCAGTGCAATTGCCACAAGGTCTTTAGTACAGAAAAGGCAGACCCTGGTGCTTTCACTATTCCGTGCACGGTTGGATCTATGAATTTTGCTAAGGTATTGTGCGATTTGGGAGCAAGCATCAATTTAATGCCACTATCCGTCTACAGAAAGTTGGGGTTGGGCGACCCTACACCAACCAATATGCGGCTCGTGATGGCAGATAGGCCCATAAAACGACCTATTGGTATCTTAAACGATGTGTTGGTGAAGGTTTCCACCTTCATCTTTCCTGCAGACTTTGTTATTTTGGATTGCGAGGTGGACTCTGAAGTTCCCATAATCTTGGGACGCCCTTTCCTCGCAACTGGAAGTGTGCTTATTGACATGAGAGCTAATGAAATTTTATTTTGGTTGAATGATGAAGTGGTCCGTTTTGATGTATGCAAAGCAATGAAGCAGCCCAAAGATATGGATGTGTTCTCTGTAGCTGACGTTAATTATAAGGATGACAAAGAATTATCTGTAGAGAAGCAGCTTACTGTTCAGTCACTATCTGAGGTACTTTCTAATTGTGAGCATGAGGATGTTGAAGAATATGAAGAAACCGTTTGTGCTCTAACAGGAATAAAGTCCTATTCTTATGCCCCTAAGAAGCTGGACCCTGATCTTAAGAATCGACCCTCACCAACAGTGAAGAATTCCATTGAAGAGCCCCCAGTGCTAGAATCAAAAGAGCTCCCCAATTATCTAAGGTATGTGTTCTTGGGAAGTGGAGACACACTTCCTGTGAGTGTGGCAGATGATTTAAGTGAACAGCGTGTAGAGGCTCTCATCTCTGCTCTGAAGAGATACAAGAGAGCCATGGGTTGGACTATTGATGATATAATTGGTATCCCGCCTGGGATATGTATGCACAAGGGTCATCTCGAAGAGGATTGCATGCCTACAGGTAAGCTTCATTGTCGTTTGAATCCATTCAGAAAATGATCCACCATCTATCTCGATGAAGTCTAAGTAATCGAGATAGCTATGTCGTGCCGCGATAATAAATCAAGAGCTTGATGGGAGGCAACCCATCGTTTTTAATTGTTTTTGTTGTTTTTGTTTTCCTAGGATTTTGTCGAGACACGACCAAAACTAAGGCGCTTGATGGGAGGCAACCCATCATTCTAATCGTTTTTGTTGTTTTTGAGTAAATGTAGGTGCAAGAGGTGTAAAGGAGGAGATTGGTTTCAAACTTTGATTTGGGAGTATTGCATGTTGAAGGTGGTAAGTTAGGAATGAAGAAGCAAAAGGCTATGGGTTAGGCATTGCTTATGAGAATATAGGCAAAGAACAATGCCAGGCCTATGTAAATCTAGGCCACGAACAAGGCAAGGCCTATACTATGGCCTAAGCTCTCGGATTCTAGAGTGCCATAGCATAGGCGCCGCCTATGCAAAAGCATTTTGTCTCTGAATCTCATATGCCATGGCATAGGCGCCACCTATGCCTAACAATGCCATAGCATAGGCACCGCCTACGCCCAATAATGCTTTGCAAAAAGCGCCGCCTATGCCAAGCATAGGCAAAGCATTAGGCGCCGCCTATGGTCACTTTTGGTCTCCAAATCCGATTCTAAATGGGTCAAAACCAGACCCAAGCTTGACCTATAAATAAGAAACTTAGTCTTAGACCAAAAACACATTGCAAATCCAACCTAAGCGCCGCCTACCTCTCCAAATCCTCTCAAAAATTTTCCTTTTGCTCTTTTAACTTTCCAGGAACATCTTCCAAGGCCATCAACTAAGTAAGTACTTCTTTGTTCTTCTTTTATGTTCCGTAAGTACTACACTACTACGCCTATTATGAATTGTTACATCTTGAAGTAGTATTGGTAAGTTGAATGTGACTAATTTGTTGTGATACAACTAAGTGAGGGAAAGAATACGTAAGAATGCTCTTGACTTGGTTCCAACTTGTATTTGCTTTTGATACACTGTCATACTTTTGCTGAGTCGGCATGGTGAAGTTAATTGCATAATCTTCAAAATTGAATGCTTGAATGTTTGAATGACTCATTCATCGAGATAAAGATCATGATTGAATACAAGCATAAGATGTTGTGATTATTTTCTATACCATAAACTTGATTCAATCTCTACATGGTCGTCTTGTTCCAAAATGCATTAATCCAAACCATAAAGGATGGTCAAGATTACATGACATAGAGTTGAAAAGAATAGTTAAAGACAACATGCAAGTATGACTGTGCTGAACATATTGTTGGAACATATCGCCTATATGTATGTCGATGAAGTCTGAGTAATCGACATCACTCACTTAATTAGTTTGTACAAACAAATTAAGTGTGGGGTGGTGCCACTATAGTTTGTTTGTCGATTATATCTTTCGAGATGAAGCTAACATGACTCTATTAAGATCTCAGGTAGAATGACTTCAAAAAGGACGACAAGGAAAAGAAAAAACGTCCACCTCACAAAAAGGTAAGAAAAGAGGAAGAAAAGAGCAAGCTGAATCCTCCTCGCTGCAAATACCTCAACGCACTCTTGGAATCAGGTTTTTCTTATTTATTTTCCACTGAGGACAGTGTGTCCCGTCTAAGTGTGGGGTGCTGGTAGTTATATTCTATACTTCCTTACCTGCATTTGCTTATTTATGTTTATTTGGTTTATCTTTTTAGTAGTTAAATTTTTTTATTTTTTTTTAACTTTGCATGAAATTGTTCTGAGGGGCAGCATGGTATTATAACAAAAGTTTGTGCTAAGATCATTACTATTGAGACGTTAAGGCTCCAAGTGTGACTCATTATGTGATAAGTGTGTGGTTTAATTCCTTCATACGTTGGGTCAAGAGTCTATACTACTCCCAATAAAGTCGACCATGTGCCTTGTGTGTGTGAGATGATAGTATATTCTATGTTTGTGGCTGATGCTAGAACCTGCCTGGTATGTATGTAAAGCGAAATAAAGAGTCTGAGTTTAGGAGATGATTTAGGCATTTCTTTGGCAACCTATGATTGTTTACCTTCGTTTTATCTACCCATGGACATAATCCTAGATAACCCCCTTTGAGCCTTTAGCCTATTTTCTTTGACAGCCTCATATGTAAGCCTAATCCATTTTTTTCAAGACCATAATTTGATCCAAATTCCTAAGTGCTTTAAAATTGTAAAGTCATGTGACAAAATAAGAGGAAATTGGGTAAGAGTAGTGCCTTAAAGTAAATTGGTACTTGAATTCGTTATGAAAAAGAATGGTTATCATAGAGGTGTGTTATAAAAAAAAAGAGAAGAAAAGAAAAAGAAATAGAAAAACAAAAAGATAAATTCTGTTCAAAATTGAATAACAAAAGAGGTGAGAAGGGGTGGTTGATTAAAAGAAAGTAGAAAGGTTGTTTGAAAGAAAGTGTTAATGGCATAATGTGATGTATTAAAGCGCTTAGGAACATAGTCACTATTTCTGGCCAAAATAGTCCTACCCGTCCCTTAGCCTACATTACAACCAGCAAAAGACCTATTTGATCCTAAGCTTAGCATTCTGATATTTAGTGGAGCAAAACACTAAGGGCAAGCCTATGGTCATCAGTTGCAGCATATGAATTCTTTGTGAGAGCGAGAGCAAGGATACTCATATACCCATGTTTTGATAAATATACTATACTTGTGAGTGATTATGGGTAATATATTGTGAGACACACATGGTTGATGATTTTTGGGTAGTTGTGTATGATTCTTTGTACCTTAACCTTTGAATACGAACTAACCATCATCACGAGTCTATATTAGAGGTTAAAATTGTTTCTAGTAATGATCAGAAAACTACTCTTTGTTAATGATTGCTATGCCTGTCTTGATGACTATTTTGTGTTGTTACTGTGAAACCCTAAGTAGATGTTTAAATGGACATGATAGTTTGTTCGAGGATGAACAAAGCCTTAAGTGTGGGGTGTTGATGATAGGCGAATTTACACGCCTAAAGTACTATATTTTACCCATAATTTAGCTAAGTTTTGAGGACAAAATATATAATTCATGCACTTTTAGTCCTTTTTCCTGTAATTGAGCTAACAAACGTGATTAGCAAGTTTTCAGGTATAAATGATGCAGATTTCAGCATTTTATGGATAACTTGACGCCAAATTAAGCTTCACGAAAGAAGGAAGGGAAAACTTAGACGCCAAAGACCAAAAGTGACGCATGGAAAATCTGTCCCGGGCAAAAACAGCAATTTTAAAGACTTTGGGGACTAGCAGTAACTTATTAGGATTAGGATAATGATGCAGTAACCTAGTAGAATTGGGTTAAGTAATGCATTAGCTTAGTAGGAATAGGATATGGGTGTTATAAATACCCTATTTTGCTAGAGATTTTTATCATTCACTAGTACTTCTAATTCTTCCATTAATTCTACTTTTTATTCTTCTTCTATTCATCTATTCAATTCTTAAATTCCACAACAAGAGAAACGCTACTTTGAAAGGGAGTTCACGCCTAAAGCCATACCACACCATACTACATGTGATATCTTTATTGTGGTATAATAATAATGTCTATTGTGAGTTCCATCACACTCATGAGTAGCTAAACTTCTCTGTTGGGGTTATGGAAGCCGTATGAGATACTATCTATTGCTATGAGTTTTTGAATTCGCGACACGTATGTTGCTTATATCATTATTCTCTTCATCTTAATCTAAATTCTTTGTGGCTGCAGACGCATAGAATACGCCAGTATAGCATTAACTTGTTCGAAAGAAAAGTTATATGTCTGGAAAAGAGATAATGTCAAGGTAATAGGGCACCAACCCCTGTTAAAAAGTTAGTGCCATAACTAGATTAACCTGTTGGAGAATTTGTACCATTAGATACGCTTTAAGCTCGAAAGAGTTAAAGTGAAATAGTCCTTGTTAGGTCGAAAGACGCTTGGATTTACCATAGAATACAATTCTCTATAAGCACATGCATGTCTGAATTCCACATAACTCATAGCCAATAGAGACGTATAACTCATAAGGTGGACATAACCCCAACTCTCAATTCTCATTGGTTAACATCATATCAAACATTCTTTCTTCTTACTTTGCTAATTTCCATTTTTACTCTATTATTTTGGTTACATGTTACAATCCCCCCTTTTTATGAGACTTTCACCAAAAGTCTAATAATCTTTGGTTACTTATTGACCGGCTATTCCCTGTGGGATCGATACCCAACCCAGTTGGGTTATATATTTGACAACGACCGCTTTACACTCTTACAAGAGCTGTAGATTGAGCGTTATCAGGTGTACGCGCCTCGCGCGTATATCTCATTTTTGTGAGTTCAACTGTTAAAGCAAATATTTTATTTGTTTGAATAATAAACATGAATACAATAATTAAATTTAACATATTTTGAACATGTGAAGATAGAAAACTTATTTGATTAGTTATAGAGTATTTGTAAATATCTAAGATGCAAATAAGGTAGGTGAAATCAATTAACAATCTCTTAAATTGCTTTAATATTTCAGTAGATCGATAATTAGTTCTTGTTAATCAATAAAATTGACAACTTGTCTTGGCTCCATCATAAAAGTGTAAAATTTATCATGCAAATTTCATGTCACTTAGTCCCTCTTCTTGATTAATTAGTCGGTATATATCTTTTTTCCACCGCTCCAAATAAAACCATGCTCTTTCTCACATAGACTATGAATTGAACTTTACAATAGCTTTAAATTGAAATTTTAGGAATAAAAGATTATAATGGTGAAGTACTTCCCCAATATATATGACTTCTATGTTGCAACGACACTTATTAAAGCAAATACATATCCTTGAGTCTCTCTCTCAAGTTAATACATGAATAATTAAAGTTATTCCTGTAACAGGTTACTCCTTATACACTAACCAAACGGCTCCTAAGAAATTTTTACTCAAGACTCACTGATAATCTGAGCACCTCGAGCTCTGCAAGTACAAATGTTGCATTGGGAACACTGATATTAAGCAAGGACAAAGTCGTAATCATGGATATTATTTGATTATGACTCACAATTTGTGTACATTTATATAAAATATTGTACATGTGCATATTGTTTCATGTTTCCCATACTCATCATCGTGATTTAACTGTCATTAAAGTGAGTATTTTCAGTTCAACCATCATGTGTTAATATACTCATGTTGCACTTAATAAATTTTCAATTCAAATTCTAATCCTTATACTAATAGAGCTCATGAGCAGGTTTAAAATTTGCTAGAAAATTTGGTGATGAATTAGGTGTAGTTCATAGAAGGGCGGATCCAGAATTTTCAGTGAGGGGGTTCAATAGTACATATATGGACTAGTCGAAGGGGATTCGGCCTCTATTATTTATACATAAAAATATTTTTTTACCATGTAAAAATAGTATAATTTTCCGATGAAGGGGGTTCAGATGAACCCCTGGAATACATGTACATCCGTCACTGGTTCGTAGAATGGTGGAATCTCCTCCATCTTTTGTTATTGTTCTCAATTTAAATACTTACTATTTATTTTCTAATATAGTTGTATAAATTCTGTATTAGTTGTATTGAATTAAACTTATATTTATATGTTTCTTTTCAAACTTATTTATGTCTTTTGAACACTTCAATGAAAAAATGCATTCATAAGATATTGGGTTCACCTGGACAAGTTGAGGTTAAAAGTGATCATGATCAAAGGCGGATTCAGGATTCGGATTATCTGGATGTCAAATAAACTTATTGACAGGGGCGAAGTCACTTTCGATAAAGGGTGGTCAGATGCACACTCTTTGTCGAAAAATTAAGTAGTGAATAGAGGTTAAATGTTAATCATAATGAGTGTATATTTAATTTTGCACACTCTTAACATATCTGAGAACAAAATTTGCATATCCTTCGCTGAATTTCTGAATCCGCCACAACTTATCGATTAAAGTAATCAAATTATTCATTTTTTGATATATAAAACAATTAACCAACCAATTAATTAAAAAAATCAATAATAAAATGATAAAACTTGATCTTTCAATAATATTACTAATATCATAATATAATATTTATAATTCATTTAAATGGTAGAATGTACATCTATTGCCCTGTTTTGGTCAATAATGCTTTACGGAAAATAATTTTGTAGAATGTACGCTTGTTGCTCAGTTTTGTTTAACAATGCTTTACAGAAAATAATTTTAAAAAACAAATGCTGCAAACTGGGATCGAACGCACGACCTATGGGCAACAACAATGCTACTTTGCCACTTGCACTAGATAGTGCTTTGGTATTATGAGTGACAGATTTAATACTCCCTCCACTTAAAACAGAATGACCTACTTTGACTTGACACAGTTTAAGAAAATAAAGAACTTTTGAATCTTGTGGCCTTAAATTAACGTATTGTCAAATGTACCAAAATGCCCTTTAATCTTGTGGTCATAAACATGCCATGTGGAAAGTTGAAATTAAAGTATTATCAAAAGAGAAAGAGTCATTCTTTTTGAAATGGAAGAAGTATTTGCCTATATTGAAATTAAAAAAACAAATGCTGCAAACTGGATTCGAGCAAACAACCTATGGGCAACAAAAATGACACTTTTGTCACTTGCACTAGATAGTGCTTTGATATTTTGGGTGAAAGATTTAATATTTAACTATATCAGTATATATATATATATAGCTATATACGTAGAGTTTTCATTGAATTTTGATGATAGCGTGTCATCTCTACGACAATGGATAGATCCGCCCTGATCATGGCTTAGACAAATTAGATCGTATCAAAATTCTTGATTTCTTGGTCTTTTTAGGGATTTTTCTCCGTTTCCACTTTGCTAATAAACTTCTTAACATATTATTCTTCGAATAATTCTACTATAAAATAACTAATATGAATTTATTTTATCATACCATGATTGTTGGGAATTATGAATTTAGCTATTCATAATCATAAATAAATATACCTATTCGGGTAGGTTTGATATTTCTGAGGTTTGTTCCGGTTTTACTTGTTCTAGCCATTTTATTCCTAATATTATATCTGTTTTTTGCATTTCTTCCTTTACTTCAAATTCTATTTTTATTTTTCTAATTCCTATTATTATTTTTTTTTCTGCTATATTTTTACTATTTATTAAACTTCTTGGTAGATCTGGGCACATATCATTATCAGTTTTTATTTCTTCATTTTTTACTAGATATTTTGCTATATAGTTTTCTTCTTGTCTTGTATTTAAGAGTATTAAATATTCTTTTTCATTTATTTTTCCTGTTATGTAATATTGGTTTAAATTACTAGTTGAATTTATTTCATAACTTGTTCTTTTTGATGAGCTTGATGATTCTATTTTTTCATCAGCTTTCTTTTCGCTGTACTTATTCTATCATTTACTATTTCTAAATTTTCTTCTATATCTATGTCTCTATAGCTATAATCATTATAAACTATTGTTTTTACAATTTGTTCGAATGAACTTTCTATTCGTATTTTGTTAATCTTATTTTTTCCTGTTATTTTATGTGTTGTTGTTAATACATATAAATTTTTGCATCTTGTTGTAAATATTTTTACTTCCTGGGGTTAATTCTATTCCTGATATTTTCCAATATAATACTAGTGATTTATCTATATTTTTATCTGTTACCGCTACGGAATAATTTGCACTTATTATAAATTTGAATTTTTGATATATTAGATTTCCTTTTACGGCAGTTATTATGCTTTTTTCTATAGGTTTTATAATTATATCATCTGCTAAATATAATTCTATTGGTGTATCTATTCCTTCTCTAAAACATGTTTTTATTAATATCTCTGTACCTACAAGGTGTACATATTTTATTAGGTCTTCTTTTACTTTTTATATCATTTATCTCTTTATTAATTATTCTTTTTGTTACTAGTGGTATACTAGCATTGTCTTTTGCATATCTACAGTGTATTACATGTTCCTTTTGGCATACTACATTATTCGTCCTTTTTCCTAGTAAAAATATTTTTTATTGTTGGTATTTTAAATATTTTTTCTACACTTAAATCTAATTCTTTTCCTTTTATTTCATCAAATATGTTACTGTCAAGTTCCTTCAGCATTTAAATATTCTTCCTTTGTTATTATTTTTATATCTTCCTCAGTCATTTGATTCATCCATTTCACTATCTATTTCATTATCTGTTTCATTTTCTGAAATTTCATATATACTATCCTCACTTTCTAATTCATAATCTATATAATCTATCTGCATATATTCTGTATTATCTATTTTTATTTCTGATATTTGTTTATTTTTTGGATTTTTGGGTAATTTACAATCTCTAGCTAAATGACCTAACTTTCCACAATTATAACAAGTACATTCTTTTATAGATTTCTTCTTTCTATATGGTCTTTTGTATTTATAATTTTTTACATAATATCTTTTTCTTGGTTTCTTGTATTTATATTTTGATTTTTTATATTTCTTATATTTCTTATATCTTTTTCTTTTCTTATAATATCTTTCTTCACATCCAAATTGGGGTGCTATTTTATTTTTGCAACATGCTAAATTTCTTGCTTTGCAATGCCTTCGGTTCCTTTCATTTATAGAATGAATTCTTTACAAAAAGTTTACATTATTTACACGTTTTCTAAAAATTCTAAAAGTCTCCTTAAGAGACAAGAATAAGTGTCATAGCCTTAAAGGATAAAAGGCTAAAAGGCTAAAAAGGCTATAAAATTAGTGTTATAGCCTTAAAAAAGTCAAAAAGGCTAAAAAAAGGCTAAAATCTATACAATAATTCTATACAACAATTTTACGTAAGATTTTTTATCTTGTCTTCTATTATTACTCCGTTGGTATCTTCTCGTTGTCGTATCTGCTGCTTTTCCATATCTCCATTGTTACTTCTTATCTTATCTTCCAGCTGGCATGCTCATCTTCTTGATTCTTTTATTCTAGGTGGACTTCTGGAATAATATTATCTTCTTCGTTACATCTTGAACATTGATGGTCTGGATATTTGTGTTCAATTATCTTATAATATCTTGTCAATAATTCGTCTGAAATAAATCCTTTCTTAATTGCTCTTGCAGTAGATTGTTTTTCTGGGTTAAGTAATGTCATTATCCATTGCCTAACATCTTCCATATCTGTTTGTCGTAGTTCTTTTGAATTTGAATAAATCATCTGATGGTCTCTCGAATAATAGCTCCATATTGGGTTTCCATTGGTATAATTATTTGCTAATTCTTGAATAATTGTAGCTAGTCCAATGAGTCATTTATTTGCGTAGAAATCAGGTATCTCAATTCTGGGTATCTCTGGCTGCTGCGCAATATCTTCCGGTATAATCATATCTCTGGTTAGTCCTATTTTTACAACTTGTATAACTAGTTTTATTTCATCGTATAACATCTCTGTTGGTGCAGTATAACACTTTATATAAAATAGATTTCCTTTTGTTATCCTTTTATAGGTGGTGAATATTTTATGTAATTCTTCCATAGCTATTAGTTCTTCTCCGTCTTGGGTGTATATGGTATTTAATAATCCATAGTCAAAACAAGTTTTCACTAGGCTTGGGTTGGTTTTGGGTAGTGCAATTAACTTGTTGTAACCTTGTAATTTTTGGGTATATAATTTGTGTTTGGTTCTTTGATATTTGTAGCTCTGGGGTTAAGGTTTAGGAAAGTTTGTACTCTATAGATATTTTCTATGTATTTTTGGGTTGTACAGTTGTAAACTTTTTTATCTTGGTTCAGACTATCTCGGTATATGGTAATTTGTGGGGGTATGAACAAGGGGTCTTTTTGTGTTTTTGGTATAAATGGTTTCTCAAATATCTTATTCATATTCATGTTCTAATATCTTTGTCTACTAACTCCTCTGCTTGTACCTGCAGGAGTAGATTGATAAACGTTATGGGTTTTATGGAGTGTCCCATCATCTCCTTCTAGCTCTGGAACTTTAATGTCTTCCGATTGACATAGCTCTGCACACTGCTGAGTTAGCTGATTTGTAGCTATAGACTTCAGTTTATCTTCATTAGTCTTTAGCTTTTCTATCTCATTACTCATACTGTCCACTTTCATTAAAAGCGTAGTTAGGGTGTTTAATTATTTCTATCTTATTTATTGAAAATATAGTTATTTCTGTTTTATTTATCAAAAATACTACTAATTCTATTGTATCTTCAGCATTTTTTATATTTTCTAACTTTTGTGTAATTTTTTCACTTCCTTTTATCCAATCAGTTTTCTTTCTTATTTTATTATTAACTCTTTTTGCTCTTACTTTCTGTTTACATGGTGTTGTAAACCACCAGTCTGTTCTAGTTATTATATATTGGTATAATTTGTCTAAAAATGACATTCCTAAAAGTATATCTTTTGATGTTAGTTCATAATTATAAATTTCTTCTATTATTAATATCTTATGTCATTCTTGTATTTTTACATTCCTAGCTTTATAAGTAATTAAGCTTCCTTCATTATTAAATCCTTTAACTATTATTGGTGTTTTTAATTTATCCCATTTACTTTCTGGTAAGCAATTATATCTACATAAATTAGCTTCTGCTCCTGTATCTATCATGGGCGTATAATATCTACTGTAATATCCTTCTACTACTATCTTCATTAATACATATATTTTCATTTTATGTTAAGGGTATATGACAAAACAATTATTAGATAATAATATAAACATAACAGATGCACCAGAATATATAGAAAGAACACTAATAGGATCAGTGAAATTATGGTTTTCAAATTTAACTGAAAATAGCAAGAAGGTATTGAGAACTAATAAACCTATAAAAGAAACATCATCAACAACAACAACTAAACTAACACCTATAGAATTATTAAAAAAATATGAAACAACTATAAAAGATGAATTTGGTAGTATGACAACAATAGAAGAAGAACAAGATGAAGAAAAAGATACAAATAGGAATTTAATGTTAAAATTAACAATATGTAATGTGTGTTATATAGATGAATATACTTGTGCATTCAAAGAATATTATTATAAAGGAGCATATAATATAGAAGAAAGTAAAGAAATAAGAAAATTATATTTTAATAAATTACCCGAACCATTTAGTTTAAAGATAAAAAAGTTGGGAAGAAGCAAAAATAATAGATACGTTAGGAGTAAGAATAAAATTTTTACAACAATGATATAGAAATTTATGTGAAAAATATAGAGAATAATTAAAAATAAAAAAATCCAATAAAGTCTACTTTAGTACCAGATGTTTTCTTAATATATCTAGTGGTTGAGAAGATATTTCAATATTGTCTAGTAAAATAAAAACATTTGTTGGAATAACTCAAAATACCGCCTGCTCATTTTCTTGTCTGGTAGGTCGTATCAGATTGAGCTCCTCTCCATTTCCTTCAAATTTTTATTTGGATGCGTGACACATAACGTGAGTTAGAATGAATGGTTAAGATTTCACTAATAAATATTTTATATATTTACTTCCAAAATATTTAATAATTTCAAAATTATAACTACAAAATTATTTTATCTATAAATATATTTTTAAAAAATTCTCTCTCTTCTTACTTTTTTTTTTCTAACTATGATTTATCTAGAAAAAAATTACCCTATGATTAAAAAAAATATTTTATGATAAAAAAAATTAATAGATACACCCTTATCATTTTAAAAACTTTATTATTTCTCCCTTTTCCAAATTTCTTAACTCTTATCATTTTTCCTCTTCGTCCAGAAAAAAGGACTAGCTATAAGAAAAATTGGCAAAAGCCAAAATCATGGCGATAGTAAAAATTTTCTCATAAATATGAATCTTTGAGTAGTAAATTATTATAACAACATGAGCATTGTCGATATTATAATAAAAATAATCAATTAGGATAATTAAAAAGAAACTTGGTTATTAAAAATATTGAAGTGTCACCATTTATACTCATAGTTAATTTTAAAGAAAAAGTATCTAATGGTTAAAATGAAATAAAAAATTAACTTAAAGAAGTTGGAAGATAGTCGGAGAGCATGGAAATAGAACACAACGTATAAAAAAAGTAGAAATAGAGCGAATTTTTTTTAAAAAAAAGTATATTTATGGATAAGATAATTATGTAACTCTAACAATTGCTGAATTACTAAAATTTAGGAAACAAATAGGTAAAATATTTATTGTTCATATCATGGTTAGAATCTTAATTTAGTAATTAAATCTTAACCATTCATTTTAAGTAATGACATGTGTCTCTCATCCAAGTAGAAACTTAAAGAAAATGAAGATAATAGAAATGGAGAGAAATCGAATCCGATCATATCATACTTTTCTGGAGAAAAAGTTATCGTTCAATTCAGACTATAATTGTTGCACAGTTTGCGCCCCAAGCAACTTAGAACTCATTAATTAAGTATTTGACATGTTCTTGGTTTGACACTTTAACTACCATTCCATTTGTAAAGGTTAAAATGCAACTAGATCTGCCAATTCTAACAATCTATCTAAAGATAAAGCAAAAATGACATTATCAATATTAAAACAGAAAAAAGCATTTACGATAATCTTTTTTCTTTTTTGTTAAACTACCGATTGGTAGTATAAATTGTATTTCAGCAGAAACTAACAAAGAGAGGGGAACTAGGCCTTACCTCTAAGAAATACAGCTCTTGACTGCTTAACCCTATCAGTCAATCAACAGAAAAAAGTTTTGCAAATTGACTATGATATCTAGTTGACATTTGATCATGAAAATTAAAAAAAAAATCATCTAATATAGTTGGACATCCAAATAAAACTATATAGTTTTGCAATAAATCTTTAAAATTTATGTTTTTTAAAAAAATGTTGTAAAATATGATTTGAACATAAAATATAACTTAAATAGGGTTATTTATGAAAATAAAAAGTTAGCATTTTTTTGGACAAAAATATTTAAAAGCGAAAATAAGGTTTTGGTTATTTTTTAAATTTCAAATGCAACTTTAAGTTGTATTTGAAATTTTTATGATCAAACATTGTTTTTCAAATAAAATGAAATAATTTTTTCTAAAAAAAGCTAAAAATTTTCACGATCAACCAGATACTTAGTCCACAATAGGAATGCTTCATGAAGATTTTGAACTTGAACTTCCTACATTATGATTAGGATCTGTGGACCACTTTTTTGCCGAGTTTCTTTGGGGTATGTTGTGTAAATTTAAGGTGAATATACAAAACTGCAAGTCAAATATGGTACTCGGAATATATTAAATTATTAAACTATTTTCTTAGACTTTTCTGATAAAAATGTAAATCCAAGACTAAAATTGAGAGGACGTGCATAAGATGTTGGTCAAGAGTGTGTTGATATTTGAAATCAGGTTGGTTTGAAGTTGAAATTTTATTTTGACATGTAACTTGAATATCTCAAATTATCAATTTTTTGAAACATGAAAACTTCATAATTTTTTTAGAACTATCAAAACTTCATCAACTCTTATATAATTTTATCAAATGAACAAATCATAGTTCATAAATAAGATATCAGAATATCTTAAGGCACCGAATAAACAAATCACATATCTTCATACTAGTTGCATAAGGTTTGTGCTAAGCCCGGGCATAAACTCATGATAAAGAATATAAAATTTAATTTTAGAAAAAATATAACTTAAATCATATTTTTCTATTACATAATTAATTTAATTTAGTGATAAGTTGATTATGCATGTTTGAAAAACTACTATGATTATTAAAGTATTTTCGATATATTTGGATAACTTTTAAAAGACTTTATTTAAGAAAAAGGAAGTAGGAAGGATAATTACCAAATATGAATAGACATAAAATTTAATTTAAAATAAATAAGTGATGTGTTCAACATGTTTTAAAAAATAATATTTGATAGATTGTTGTAAAAAACATTTTCTCTAGAAGATAAGTCCTTTTAGACTTATAAAATTGACTACGTGGAAGTAGAAAAATTATATTTTATATTTCACATTCATTGAGTCCTTCGCTCTTTAATACACCTTGTCTTCACCCACCATAGCCCCCATCCCTGTCACTCCATACCCTGTCTCTCATAATATTTATATAAATTATATAAAAATAATTTTAAATAATATTTTACTTACATACCGAATATAAGAAAATAAGTAAGAAACACACTAATTTTATTAAAAAATATCATTAAAGTACTGTTTTTAATTGAAAAAACATTTGTACCAAACACACTCAAAAAAATAATAAGTATTATTAAAAAATAATAAATGCTCTGATTGAAAAAGAGACTGTAACTTCAAAGTTGCACAGATTTTACTAAAATGCAAAAAAAATAAATATGCATTCTATCCATTTCATTTTATTTTACATTTGTTGATTTAATACTCCTATTAATAAAAAAACTGTTTAATAGGAGTTGGTTTATTGATCTCGATAATTATGATTTGAAAGTATACGATTAACAACTATTATGTCGTATAGTTACTTAATGATAAGATTAATATGGAAAGAAAATAATAAATTTTTATTTATTTTCTAAAATAATAAGCTAAAGGTAAATTTTATTTTTAGCACATGGATCAAGCAAAATGAAAAAAATAAAAGAAGAGAAAAAGGGTATCCTCTCAATTCTTTTTCATTTGTTTCTTTGACTTGACAAATAACTTAAGAATTTAATATATTAAGGATATAATATATGAAATTATCCTTATTAATTATGTTTTAAAAATTTAATTTAGCTATTCATACGTTACTTAATTACTTGATAACAACAACAATAATAATAGTTAATTATTATTAATAACAATAGTAATAGTAATAATAATGAGAAAAAAGTTATAAATCTATCGTGATTTACTAAAATAAATAAGAAAGAAAAATAATTAATTTTTAATATAAGATATAAGTAAAAAAGAATAAGTAATCTAATAAGAAATAAGAAGAGATTTATAAAAAATAAAGAGTACTATGTATAGTTCAATTACAAAGTCTCAAATAAAAATCTCATAAAAGAATAAATGAGGACAAATGTAACAACATGTATGGAAAATAAGTAAACATGTGTAGCTATTTAATTGCATTAAAAAAATTGTGAGGACTACCAAAAAGGGACATCCTCCCTTATATATAGTAGTAATAGTTATTAAATATTATTTGGATTGATTTTTTTTTTTTGGAGCTAAAGTGGTTGTTAATTAATAATAAATGAAGTTTTAACTAAAGGTAATTTAATAAGTGACAAGAAGAGACCAATAATAAAAGTCCAAGTTGAAATGATCTTAACAAAAATAACAAGGGCATAAATGAAAATATATTAGAAAAAGACATCATTCATTGCCATGTGTGATAATTTTACTTAACAAGAAAAAGTGAAATACCTAAAATACCATTGTGAGGACTACCAAAATTGATATCCTCTCTTATAAATAGTAGTAATTTCTTTTATAAATAAATTTTTATACTACATATTATTACAAATTTTAAAAAACACATAATTTTATAAATATTCGCTGATTAAATAAATTAACAATAATATTAACTAGCTTTTTTGATAAAATCTTCTTACATGGTACACATAATATTCTCACATCAAGCATGAGTCTTTTTGTAAAATTTTGAAATATAAACCCTTTTTTTTTTGGAAAATGTAAACTTATGTGTCATATTTTATTTTTAGAAGAAATTAAAAATCCTACCTTTTGGAGAATTTGAGATTTGAAATTATGATTTTTCAATTTGAAATTGAGATTGAAATTTTGTGCATGTCTCAGAAAAAATGTTGATTTCAAATTATAGCTTAGGCAAGTTTTTTATTTTGGAAGGTTTGAGATTTGATATGATTAGCTTTGGTCAATATTGAGAAAATATCCTACTACCCCCTTGAACTATACCCAAAACGGCTACGAGACACCTCAACGTAAAGGGACCCCTATTATCTCCCTGAACTAACTAAAAGTGTAATTTTGACACCCTTAGTGCCTACGTGGCACATACGTGGCACACACGTGTTCCTACGTGGACCCTTCAATCTGTTGTGCGATGTATGTGCCACGTAGGCACTAAGGGTGTCAAAATTACACTTTTAATTAGTTCAGGGGGAAATAGGACCCCCTTTAAATTGAGGTGTGTCTCTGCCGTTTTGGGTATAGTTTAGGGGGTAATAGGATATTATCTCGTCAATATTTGATAATTTTGAGGTCGTATGAAGACTTTCGTTAGTTTTGTTATCTCTGTGATGTTTAGTTTTGCTATCTCCGTGATGTTATTTTTGGATTAGTAGGACCTTTTATTCGGGTTCTGAGGCATTCAAATGAATTTTGAGTAGTTGGTTGAAAATTTGGAAGATTAAGGGCCCGTTTGGATAGGCTGAAAAAAAGTGGCCAAAAAAAAGTTCTTTAAAAGTGCTTTTGAAACTGTTGAACTTATTTTAAAAATAAGCAGTTAAGTGTTTGGATAAGAGTGTTGAAACTGAAAAAAAGTTATTGATATGTTTGGTAAATAATGCTTTTAAGAACTTTTTTTTGGTTAAAATGACTAAAATACCCTTATAGTTGTTAATAATATATAGAGTTGATTATTCTTAATTTTAATTGCTAAAATGATTCAAATTAAAATTAATATATATTTTAATATATATATATATATATATATATATATATATATATATATATTAAAAAAATATTCTCATGAATGACTATTAATTTGTGCGCTAAAAAAATATTTTTTTAAGAGTTTAAGTGTTGAATGTTTGTGTTTGAAAAAGATAGCTATATTTTAAAAGATTATTTGTTTCTTCATGGTTACGTTAAGATTTCGCATCATTAAGGTGCAATTACGACATTTCTATTTTCTTATTAAACTAGACTTGTTGCTTTAAACCTTCGAGGATAATATTAATATATATGTCGAGCTTATCATTAAGAAAAACATATATGTTACTAATCATTATAATTACATTAATAGATAAATAGTTTCATACAAAAGAGGTACTAATAGGGCTAGAGTTAAGTTCACCATAAATACAAAAAGTGAAAATGTTCAATTAGTACAAGTATTAAGCATTACAAATATCATTAGCAATCATATCACGAAGCCACACCCAAGGCACATTACTTTCCTCACTCATATTTTTGCCGTCTATACTATTAGCCGTTGAAGTTGTTCCTTCATCAAAATCAACCAATGAAATGTATCTTTCATTCTCAGTCATTTGAAATGCATTATCCACATTGCACTTCTTTCTAGTGTAATTATGAATGACCATAATAGCAATTATGATATCTCTTTTAGTGTCAATGTTATATTAAGGCATGTCGCGCAAAATAGACCACCCCGCTTTTCATACACCATATGTGCATACTACTATGTTTCTACAAGAAGAATGCAAATAATTAAATTTTTTAATGTGTCCCTTTGGCTCCCGCAATTGACGTGTTGTACCACGTCGAAAGTCAGAAAGGTGATACCTTACATTTTTTCCTTTGTAAGGAGCCATGTATCCCTTCGTGTGTGAATATTCAGAATCAACTAGATAATATTTATTTTCTAATGGATGTGAAAAGTTTAGTTCTTTTCTAAGAAGAGTCTCACGAAATATACGATTGTCATGAGCTGATCCTTCCCACCCAGCCAATGCAAATGTAAAACACATGTCAAAATCTACAATGGTAAGAATATTTTGAGTCGGATAACCTTTACGATCAATATACAGTATTTCTTGACCTTGCGGTAATTTAGCTTTAACATGTGTGCCATCATGTTCCCCAATGCAATCCTACAAGTATAAATTTAACTTAAGAAAATAATCAAGAGATAAATTAAATATTAAGTATAATAAAGTATATATTTGGAGAAAGTGCAACTTACTTTAAAGAAGGGAAAATATCGCTCGTTACATGGCTTGTGAGCTCCTACACCATCATTATAATTTAAATGTGGTCTAATGATATCTCTTTCAAGCTTAGAAACAACATCTGAAACACTATGAAAGTGTCAATGAATCATCTCTCCAAAATGTTGAAAGATTTCTTATATCATTCGATTTCCCGCTCCATGTGCACAAATCATCAACAATATGCCTAATATTTTGTGTGTAGAAATTCCACGAGTGGGTTTAAGCCCATATTTTTCGGTTAAGTCATTGGATAAATCAATAAACACCGCTTTCTTCAATAATTGTTTTTCATAACAACAAGTTTCATATCCTCGTAATATCTCTTGAATAAATATATGTCCGGAGCGCTTTGATGTATGACAAGTTTCCTTACATAAGTACTTTTTGCAATATGTCAAAACATATTTACCTGCTAGTTGACACAAAGTCATCCACTCCTTGTCTTGCTCTCGGCAAACTTTTTCCAATTCTGTATCTTCTTTATCTAATAAGTCACTTAAATCAGGAGATATGCTAATATCCAAACTCTCCATTTAATTGAAAATTAAAAACACCTCACATCAGTAGAGTATGGGAGTATAAAAATCCCATAATCCTCATATTAGTAGAGTATGGTACATCAATATATTTTAATTTATAAGATGCACTATGAATCTATGTAATTCATATCTCACTGCTTACTCTTCATATAGTAAGTGAAAATCAACAGAACATACATATGTATAAAATACACACACATACAACAATACAAATAAAGTCAACTCAATCTTAAAAGGGTTTTAATCATACAACTATAGCGTATTAAGTTCACGCGTACAACTATAATAACAAACATCAAACAACAAAAGTACTAAAATCAACCGAATACATCCTTCACATTTTCTTAAGGAGGTATAGATCATAGTTATATGATAACCAAGACTTCTGAGCTTCATCACTAGTCATCTTAAGAAATATTTGACGGACGTCTTTCTTTAGAAACAAGTTATGCATAGTTGTAGATTTCAGATGGGATAACAATTTTGGGAATACTTGCCAAAAAGTCCATATACGTATCAATGGTGGGATCCTCTAATGCATGAGATGTGGCAGTACTTTTGGTTGACATTAACTCAACTATAGAGTGTAGTTCCTCTCTAGCAGATTTTGTCTTACTCCTTTTTACTCGATTGCTAGTTCCTATATCATCAGTTGAAAGTTCTATTTTTAACGATGGTTTGGGAAACATAAGAGAATTCATATCGTTTGGGTCATCACTTTCATCACTTCCTTCATCATTGAGATTAATGAAGTGTTCTTTGTCAAAATCATCAAAATCATTTATTTTTTCTTTGTTCAAATCTTCTTCAATTTTAGAAATTTGTTCTTCATTGGCGGCACATTCTCTTTCCCCCATAGCAACAATATCCAAAAATAATGCATCATAGCGATAACGTATGAGAGAAAGATCCATCTTCCTAAACCTCCTATATCGATGATCCATTTGAAATGAAAAAAACCAACAAAATAAAACTACTTAAGTAAATTAAATAATGAGAGAAATAACAAAGAAATATAGAATAATGCTAGAGATGTACCTTAATCTTTTGCTTCCACCAATCGTCATCTGCAATAATTGTATTTTTGTGGCATCCCAACCTAAACCAATATTCTCTCTCATCAACTACTTAAAAAAATCCTAGTCCTATTTCATGCTATCCCACTTATTTTTCAACTGTGTTTTATTATAGTTTCTTCCCGTCCTACTATAGAACGTATCAACCAAATTTTTCCACCCATCTTTATTCAAATGAGAGTTCGGTCTATTTCGTTTTCTAATCTCTCTTTCACACACCTCAATAAAAGCAATATAAACATCATAGTCCCACTTAGCGTTACTTCATACCAAATTAGTATTCGACATGATGGAATATAAATGATCTGAAGAAGGAATATAAATGTAAATTGCCACACTTAGCTAATTTAGGGATAAAAGTTGAAAAGGTAAAAGACAAGAGACTAGTAAAGTAAAAACTAAAATTTTTAACTGGACAAGAAAGTAGGGCAGCATTGATATGGGACATAACACATCTTTTATAGTTTTGTCATATATGCTATTACAAACTTGTACAAAACATATATAATTAACAAAAACCACTTAAACTTTAGCCAATACACCCGCACCTAATCTGCTAAATGATCATAATATAAAGCAAGAAACCGAATCAAAACAATAAAAGAATCATTCTTTTTGGGATCGAAATAGTAGCATTCATTGTGTTAACACTAAAAAAATATCTCATTTTGCATTCAAAAAGACAAACAACCTTGCAAGTAATATAACAAATATTGTGTTAACTGAAATGGAGAAAATTAGAGATTTGCGGACACATCAGTGAAAGATGAAGAGAGTCTTAATGTTATATACGAAGAACTCGAAAGAAAAGAATAGGAACTGATGGCACAATTGGAAGCAGTGCAGAAAGAGAAGGCAGAGATAGTTGAACAAAGGAATGAAAAATCCAAGCAGAGCAAGCACTTGGTTTCTTAGGAAGAAGAGAAAACAGCTAGTACTACCAAAGAGAAACACATGATGAAAATAGCCATTACCAAGCTGAACAACTTAATTAATCAATAGGCTAAAATACAATCTTTCTTTATCTAGATTTCCTTGTAAAACTCAATTAGGTTCCACAATATTTGTTACTACTTATTTCATAATGTTTCATCCTTGTAGTTGTATTCAGAAAGAACTTTTATTCAAAGTCCATAGCTATGCAAATGTTTTCTGCAGCATGTATCTCTTTCCTTTTCAACAATATTTGTTACTAATTTCATAATGTTTTAAGTCCCACCCCCCACCATCTTTATGACTGGAATACACTTGTAATCTCCTTTTCTTATTTCTTTTTTGTTACTAAAATTTTTGTTGTGCCAGAAAAGGAATTTGATTCCCCTGTTTCTTTTATTCATCAATTGTAGATGCATAAAAAAGTCTAAAGTTGTCTTATTCAGAAATCATTAGCTCGTAATATAGTGTACTTTCCAATTTATTGATTTTTGTATCAATTAAATAGTGTTGTTTCTACACCTCTTATAAAAAAATTATTGAATTTTAGAAAAAGATTCCACATTATTGAAATAAGTTTTAGGACTATCAAACACGACTCAAACATTATTTGTATTTGATTATCAATAGAAATTACTAATGTTATAATTTACGTTTAAATCTTTTGCATTGTACGAGTGAAAAGCAATGCGATCAGTTGGATATCACAGGGAACTGCATACACCTAACATTAACAATCAAATTGTCCCATCTAAGATAATAGTTCAAAAACATTGAAAGTCAAGCAAATTCGAAGTCTGTTTTTCAAATCAATTAAACAATATCAAATCAAATCCAACAATCCCTCTTTAAACCAAATACAAACCAAATACTAAAGAAAGAATGAAAACTAAAAAGTCTATTTTTTTCATATTCATTCAACTTCCATAACCGCTACAAACGGTGTCGCTCCCTCTTAAAATTTTTTCAGAAAAACAACTATAGACTAATATCAAGCTTCTTTCGACTAAAATGAACAATTATAAATTTGTCTATGAATAAAAGAGATGAAAAATTAAAAATAAAGAAAAAGACGTAAAGATTGAGAGAACTTACCACGGAATCTTGAAGGAAATGCAATAATTTGAGAGAAAATCTAGAAGAAAATATGTTGTGTCGAGAGGTAGCGACGTGGGTTTTCTTATAAAAATGAAAGTGTGGTGTGTGAAGTGTGCTGTGAAGGTAGAAAAGGAGAATTAGGGATACAGGGTACAATTGAAATAAGTTATAATTTCAAGGGACACAAAGTTAATTTAAATGGTCAACTTAAATAGATTATAAGTTTTCAACAAAAAAAAGCTTCTATTTGCTACTTCTTGTTTTTGGCTTAAAAAAGCTAAAATCAACTTTTTTTAAGCTATTATAAATATTGCCAAACACCATTTTAAGCAAAAAATAGCTTATAAGTTATTTTGACTAACTTATAAGTTAATCCAAACACCCCACTAAAGCATAGAGTTAAGTTCACTCAACATCTATTGATAATGAACTATGTTGGGAATCTAAAAATTTCATCAAGTCAGAAATCGTTAGTCTCGTAGTATAATTGGTTTATGTTCACGGGGTTCTAAATAAATTTTGAGGGCCCATTCAAAAAATTTTGGACGTGAGCTTGTTGTTGTCATTTGTTGTTTTTTTGGTGCAGGTCACTTCCTTCATGCGATGGTAACTGGTGGATCTGCTATCTTAAAGAGCTTTCTGGGTAGGGTTTGGTCTAGGTCACTATATCCTACGTGTTCGCGAATCCTCTAACTCAATTTATGAAGCTTGGAAATGATAAATCAATATTTTGCCAACCATTTAGTCTCTTTTATCTTGATTATCATTTTGTTTTATTTGATTCGATGTATATCTTATGTTGAAATTCTCACTTGTGTAGGTGGTTGATGAACTTGAGGATGAGCTATACTTACAAGTCAAGATGAGCGTAAGAATGAAGTAAAAAAACTTAAAGTGATACATGAAAGAAAGACAAGGATTTCAGTAGTCATATGCTCTAATATCTTTCCATATACTCCCATATGTGAGGGGACATCTTAGTGCACAGAAGAACTGAAGAATACTTCCCTAACATACGTGGTCACATGATCCCACACTTGGGCATGTGCGTCAGCATCTAAGGTGTACATATGGAAAGACAGAGAATCTAGAAAATCCAAAACTTTTACAAGTAAAGCCACCTGTGCACACATATGGCCACATGCGTTGACATATGTGCCAACAAGTGTCAAGCACGGTGGCATTTTGTAATTATATATTACGTATTTTTTAGCTATAAAAGAGATGTTTCAAATATGAATCTCCATCTTTTGTCAGATTTGGAGATCCAAAACGTGTAATTGAAACCCTAAGAGTGATATTTTAGTGCCTGTGCCTGATTTCTTGCGTGGAATTTGAAATTTATCTGGTGAATTTTGGATTCCATGATGGATTTTAATGAGAATATAGGTATATCACTTTCTTCTTTTGTTATGAGTAGTTAAATTCTCCAACTTGGGGTTATGCATAATTGAGTTGTGATTTGGGTATGGGTTGTACCCATTTGCCTAGATAATTAATTATTTATTGAGAATTTAATCATTACTCCATGTTTTAACCTAAGATTAGAGATTGCAAACTCTAGTTTTGTGCAAAACCCTTTTTATCCTTGACAAAGGGGATAAAGATGCGGAGTAGCAATTGACAATAACTTAATTTATCATTTAATAGTAGATCTTGGACATAAGGCTACTAATTGAGTAATTGGTTGGTTACAAAAAAACATATGTGAGGTGTTCGAAAGAACCCACATATGAAATTTCAACATTTTATTGAAAGATTGACATTATAACCTATAACTTAGACTATCCTCAATAATTAGTTAAAATTAGCCAAATTGGTACCTACATATGTATATACTCTCACTCATGAGATCATAACCCCAAGTATATTTTACTCTTGATTACATGATTAAATCCAAATTCAAAAGTTGAGGTCATGACGGCAACTATCGAGATCGAGCCTCTATAGGTAAGTCTATTTCCTCAAAAGGATAGAAATGCAAAATTATAAATAAAGTAATATAAACGATACTTCAAAAGTGATGTCAGGTCAGCATAGTACATAATGAAGTGAAAATCTGAAAGAAACTATCATAACCCCACCCCCACCTTCCCTCCTAAAAAAATCTGGCATCACAAGTCAAGAGCATTTATAATAAGACTAAATTCATTAAAAATAAATAATATGTCTCAAAACATAAACCCCAAGTATATTTTACTCCTGATTACATGATTTTATCATGATTCAAAAGTTGAGGTCATGATGGTAACTATCGAGATCGAGCCTCGATAGGTAAGTCTATTGCCTCAAAAGGATAGAAATGAAAAATTATAAATAAAGAAATTTAAATAAGACTTCAAGAGTGAAGTCAGGTCAACACAGTAGATAATAAAGTTAAAGACTGAAAGAAACTATTATACCCCTCCCCTCCTCCCCCAAAAAAATCTGGCGTCACAAGTCAAGAGCATTTATAATAAGACTAAAATCCATTGAAAATACATAATATGTATCAAAACATAAATAAAGACAAGATGAAGATATTTGAAGGACCAAAATAATCTCTGAATTCTAGAGCGTGCCAATAACTCGAGTCAACCTCCACCATGATCAGTTGTTGCGTATCGTACTCAAACTAGAATATGCATTGAAAGGGCACAGTAGAGGTGAGTATGATCCATTTTTACTCAGTACGTATCATACGTCGACTGAGCAAAGTAAAAAATAATACAAGTAAAGAAATATTATGAGCATGTTTGTGATGCCCCAAACGTTAGCCTCTGAAAATTCTTGAGTTTTTACACTCACTTTCCGCACTAAAACTCTCCCTACAAGTCATAAGGTGTCTGTACGGGTCATAGGACCTTAGTTGTAGGGTGGACAGTGATGATTCCCTTTGTTTTTGTCTTGGATACGAGTTGTGCCTAATGAGTTATATAGTCACCCTATAAGTTGTAGTGTGCCATCCATCACGAAACTAATATGATGGCCCAAGTTTCTACACAGGGTACGATTAGGTCCCTATGAGTCATACGGTTTGTACACGAGTCATAGTGTATGACTCGTAAGGTAACCAGTGAAGGGTACTTGAGCTATTGTCTTGACTACAACTCATTGTGCCGAGTCATAATGTGTCCTTACCAGTTGTAGGGTGACCTATAGTCACCGACGACCATTTGTCAACTTTTAGTTAAGGGCACTTTGGACATTTCCCCTCTTCCTCAATTGTGAACCAAGACTTAAAACCACTTTAGGGTATAATTATCACACCAAAACAAATCAAAATAAATTCTTAAACTCTCTCAAATTCCCAAGGTCAAGAACACTTAGGGTTTCCAAGAATTTGGTCAATTAGGGCTCTTAAGGGTGATTTCTCTCCATAGTTATGATACTATCAGGTGTGTCACTCTTCCCCAAATCTTATTTTGTGAAAATCATGTGTTTTAAATATTTTTTGTATGGATTTGAATGTGGGTTTTGATACGGGTTGAGGATTTTGGAATGGTTGATCCTTTAATTATTTTTCCATGATTTTCATGAGTTATTCATGCTTTGAATAAAATGTTTTGAACTCATGAGGTGCATGGGTGTGGGAATTACAATGGGGGTCGAGGTATTCCCCCAAATTAATGTTTTGAACTTGGAAATTGGTTTTGAATAATTGTGTTTCCTCAACTCACTTGTATAAATGGATTTGACTTGTGGAATTGTTACTTGGTCTGACTTACTCACCTATAATGTTGCATCGCATAAATGGTTAAACAATAAACATAGATTTCTAAGGCCTTGTCGGCTTTGTTTGTATTTAACACATAAAGAAGGTCGAGGCATTCCCCCAATTTGAATTGATAAACTCAAAGAGGTTGAGTCATTTCTCCAATATTTGATTTAATAAACAAAGGAGGATTGAGGCATTCCCCTAAGTAAATAGAATTATGATGGCATAATTATGAGCTTGCAAGTTAAATGATATGACAATACCTATGGTATGCCTTAATGTATAATTCTTTGGTTAATGAATGGGTTATGTGAAACTTGTTTTAATTGGGATTAATGAAGGTTATGTATCTAAGTCGTGAAGGTGTGAGTCCTAGATGACTGATACTAGAAACTTGCATTTGCCAACGTGAGGGTTGGTCTTAATGACCGTGTGCATGACTGATACTAGAAACTTGCATTTCCTACCCCAGCATGCATTATATATATTTATATATGAATGTGAAGGCGTACATTGAGTTTGAAATTAAACTTTTGACAGGTGCTACTATATATTTATCCTGATTTACTTGCTAGTGCTCACCCCACTAACCATCCCTAGATGCTGTATCCCTATGCGATGCAGGGTATGAAAGAACTACTTTTCTTGTATAGATATAGGTGATTCTAGAATTGTCCGCGTGTCAGCTTAAAGTGGTGAGTCTCTTTCTTCTGGAAGGCCTATTACTTCTTAGTTTGGTATGTCATAGATTAATTTATTTTTGGACTTGTTTTGGCTATATTTAGGGGTATGTCTAGACTTAGGTTGATGATTGGTGTTGTTTGAAGGCTTTGTGGACTACTATGGTTGGATTGGTTGTTAATATTTTTAGATTTTTTTGAGCTTATACTGTTCTATCTTGTTATATCTTTTGAATTTCCGTTGCTAGATGTGTTGTATTTTGTTTGACTAGGAAACATGGGTGGTCTTCGATCCTTGGTGGACTTGAGATACCCATCACAGCTCGGCCCTTGTTCGGGTTATAACAAAGTTGGTACCAAATCCTAGGTTTAGTGTCATTGGGTGTCCATAAAGCTGTGTCAAGTAGAGTCTCTTTTATAGGAGTGTAGTGCGCCACACTTATATGGGAGAGGGTATAAGGCATTTAGGAATGTTTTACTTTCTTGTGTTCTATTTTTAGGATGTAGAGTCTAGTATGTTCCTTAATTCCCATTTGTTTGCATTTCATATCATGCCTCCTCGAAGATCTAATTCCCATATAACTTTTTTTTTCTACCTGAGGACAATGTGAATGGAACTCATCCTGCTTATGGAGTTTAGTCTCGATCTAGGGTCCTAGATCCTGACTATACTCCCTCTCATGGAGTTCCACTGGTCATTACCAGTTCACTTCGAGCTCCTTGAGTTAAGGGTGATCATGCCCCACCACCTTAAGAAGACATATCTAATGCCTAGTTCTACCATTCTATTCGTCTGTTGACCAAGTTGGCGACATCTCAGTCATATCAATTGGGTCCTGTTGGTACTATTGTGAGTTCTTTTGAGGTTACTCGAGTTAGTTAGTTTATGTAACGGCTCGAGTCTGTACCCCGGATTCTACATGGTGCTTACGACCCCAAAGGACCACAAACTAACTCATGACTAATATCTGTTGTGAGCACTGAATAATAATATTGAAAATAATGTAGAAAATATGCTGAATTGCCATAAGATTCAAAATCTGAATACTAATAAAGAATATCAACTGTAATAATAATCTGTAAAATTGAATACTGTCTGATAGTCTAGTCTAAAAAAGCCTCTAACTAACTGTCTGAAAGCAAAGTTGATGGGATAAGTCCCAACTAACTTCGACTACTGAAATACAAAAATAAAACATATCCTTGATAGATGAGGACTCACTACTAAATCTGACCCTGTTGGCTGAATCTGAATCTGTCTATGCGTGGTCAGACACCTGAGCGTCCGAACCTATGATATGAGACATCATAGTACAAAGAAAAAATATGCGCCAGTACGTGAAATATACTGGTATGCTAGATGAGGTAAGGCTGAATGCAAGGGTTCATGTGCATGAACCGTAACTGACTGAATGATATAGAATAAGTGATTATGAGTACATAGAAATTTAAAACTATTGTAAATACTGAGTATGCAATACTATGCATATGCATGTATACTATATTTAAGCTTTTACTGAAGATGAATACTGAGTTTTGATAACTGAATAATTGATATCTGAGATTACTAATAACTAAGTTACTAATACTGATTGAATGTGTCTGACAGTTTTGATTCTGTAGAATTAAACTGAGTTCTACACTGAGACTAAAATTGAAACTGTGGGGGGTAGTGATCTAACTGATATGCCCCAAATAAGATAACTGGGGTCCAACCTGTAACCCCAGTTGAAAGGGTGTCAGTACCGTGCCACAGGTAAAGACAAGCTAAAGAGTCATCCTCATATAGCAGGTTCCCTGAAAGAGAATGGTGGTACCCTCAACTAGCAGGTAAGACACCTCATCAACCCTCATCTGGCAGGTTGATGTCTCAACCTATGAAGGCTATGTATTTATGGAATGCAAGGACTGCTTCTAACAATCACAACCTCTACTGGCAAGTGAGCCCCCATCCTTGAGTTCACTCGGTACTGAATCCTACTCCCATCTGAATGATAGTGTTTAATTATACTGAACTGAACTGGACTGATACTGAGTTTTACTGAGTTTTGTAACTGACTGAGTACTATGGTCTCGTGACATTACTGAGACTATTCTGTAACTACTGTAGCTCTAGGTAAACAACTAGATTTTTAGTTATTGGATACCCCAGGACTCGATAGCATGGAAAGTAAAGCATAACATGATCTTGAAAAGCATAATAAAGTTCACTTGTTCATAATTCCTTCATAGAGACATTTTATCATACACTTGTAGGGCATAAGTTTGTACATGATTGGGACTACATAATGACATATCATGATTCCACTATTTACTTCACATAGGCATTTTAGCAAACACTTGGGGAGCATGGATTATTTCACATGATAATGGTCAACACATGAAATTCATGAATACAATACTCAATTGCAATTTCAAGGGTTTAGAATACAATTCACATAATTCCTCAGAGAAACTATTTTAATTTTACGGAAACTTGTAATTAATCATGAATTAAAACCTAATTACTATCCAGAACATGAATACAATCAATTTCAAGCATGGAATTCATAAATCTAAGATCTTGTATATTTAAAAAGGGTTCTTGTAATCCATAGGAGAAAGGAACCCATAAATAAACACCTAACATACCTTGGAATGTTAATTTTTGAAGGTTGTTGGAGAAATTCTTATGATCTGTTCTTGATTCCTGAAGCTAGGGTTTTGCTCTTTGAGAGAGAATGCTTTTAATTTGGGGAAGAATGAGTGAATAATGATGTAACTAGGTTAATTAGGGGTAAATTTTGTGTTAAAGGCTGATTTAGTTCATGGAAAAATACCCAATTACCCTTGGAAAAGATTTAAAAATTATCACTGAAAACTCCCGATTTTTGGCCTCATCATAATGCGGTGAGCTACTGGAATATGGATGACACTGTGTAAAAATGGACAAACGTGAAATGGAACCTTGACTCGACGTGGCACCATCGCTGAGCCTCATTGGAATTTGACAACTGGGAAAGTGAATAGTGGCGAGACTCAGTGGGATTGCATTGCCATACTGGAAAATGACAATTGTGAACTGGAGCATTGACCGATGCACCATTATCATAGAGCTTTACTGGAAACTGACGAATGCCATTTGGCTTGTCTCCGCGACGCGCTGATGTGCCAGATGGCACACTACTTTCCTAAAATGGCTCTAACTCTTCTCCCGGGTATCAGATTTGGGCAAACTTTATGTCATTGGAAAGCTGACTGAATTTCCTACATATTGGCAGGTTGTAAACTAAAACATCTTGAGTATTTTAAACATTTTATATATGATTACTCATGTACTTAGAGTTAAATTAATCTAGGGAAATACGGGGTATTACAATATCTTTCTCTTGGGAACATTCGTCCTCGAATGAAACTAATTAAGCTGAGAAATAGTGATAGACTGAGTTTACACACTGAACATGCATAACTGAAACATGATTGCATGAATGAAAACACTAATAAGCTGAGTTTTTATATTGATCATGCATATCTGATGAATAAGTACAATAACTGAACAGATTCATGAATGTATAAATGAATATTCCATAGTAATGGTACCAAGTTTGTAAATATAACTAAATAGGGAATTAAGCAAAGCTAAGAAAGACTGTTACCTCAAGCTGAATCTGATTTTGTGGAGAAAAGATGAGGGTACTTGGTCCGCATATCTGCTTTTGCTTCCCAAGTAGCTCTCTTAATGGACTAATTCTTCCAAATACTTTGACCAAGGGGACTTCTTTGTTCCTTAGTCTACGAATCTGATGATCGAGGATCAGAACTGGAACCTCTTCAAAAGAGAGATCATCCTTAATATCTATGCCCTCTAAGGGAACTGTGAATGCTGGGTCACCAATCCATTTCTTTAAAAAGGAGACGTAGAATGCTGGGTGTACTGAAGCTAGATCTGAAGGCAACTCAAGCTCGTAAGCTACCTTTCCTAAATGGTTGAGGATTCGATAAGGACTGACATATCGGGGACTGCGCTTTCCTTTCTTGCCGAACCTCTTTACTCCCTTTATGGGAGAGATTTTTAAGAATACAAGATCACCGACATCAAACTTGAGATCCTTTCTTCTCACATCTGCATATAATTTTTATCGGCTATGGGCAGCCTTATGCCTTTCTCTAATCAACTAAACCTTCTCTAAGGCATCAAACACTTAGTCTGGCCCTACTACTACAACTTCACCTACCTTGAACCAACCAATTGGAGATATATATCTCTAACCATAAAGAGCCTCAAACGGAGCCATCTGAATACATGAACAATAACTGTTATTATATGTGAATTCAATCAAAGGAAAATGGTCATCCCAACTACCTTTAAAATCAACAACGCAGGATCTTAACATATCTTTTAGAGTCTGAATAGTCCTTTCTGCTTTACCATCTGTCTGAGGGTGGAAGGTTGTACTGAGGTGAACTTGGGTACCTAGACCCTTTTGGAATGCTTTCCAGAAATTAGTGGTAAATTGGGTACCTCTATCTGAGATGATAGACATTAGAACTCCATGTAACCTGACCAACTCTATGATATAGAGTTTGGCGTAGTCCTCAGCTGAATAAGAAGTATGAACTGGCAAAAAATAAGCTAATTTGGTCATCCTGTCTACAATGACCCGAATAGAATCATGCTGACAACGAGTATGAGGCAAACCCATCACAAAGTCAATGTTCACTTTTTCCTATTTCAATATGGGAATACTGAACTCCTACATGGACCCACTAGGCTTCTGATGCTCAATATTAACTTGCTGACACGTAGAGAACTTAGCTACAAACTCTGTAATATTCCTCTTCATCCCACTCCACCAATAGATCTCCTGCAAATCATGGTACATCTTAGTGGCCCCTTGATTAATAGAGTATCGCGGGCCATGTGCTTCTACAAGAATTGGTTGCCTCAATTTATCTTACCTGGAACACATAAACGACCCTGGCAACACAACATACTATCTCTCCCTTGGGAGAAAACTTCTACTTTTCGATCTCTGATTGACTCTTTCAGGTTAACTAGACTGGGATCTCCATCCTGCTTTTCCTTTACTTTGAAACCCAGAGATTATTCTGAACTATTTTTCACCCACACTGCCCTCTACTGAATCGACTAAGTGAACACCTAGTAGGGCAAGCTAATAAAATTCCTGAGCTAACTTTTTTTTATAATTATCAACATGACCAACACTACCTATAGACATTTTACTGAGAGAATCAGCCACTATATTGGCCTTGCCTGGATGGTACAGAACACTCATGTCATAATCTTTCAATAAATATAACCACCTTCTCTGATGCAAATTCAAATCTTTCTAAGAAAAGACATACTAAAAGATTTTGTGATTTGTGAACACATCAACATGTACTCGATACAACTAAATCTGTAAGGCAAATACTACAGTTGCTAACTCAAGATCATGGGTAGGGTAATTCTTCTCATGGGGATTAAGATGTCTAGAGGCGTAGGCTATGACCTTAACTCTCTGCATGAGGATATAACCCAAACCTACTCTGGATTTATCACAGTACACAACAAACCCATTTGAACCATCTAGTAGAGTCAAAACTAGGGCTGAGGTAAGTCGAGTTTTCAACTCCTGAAAACTCTTCTCATAGGAATCTAACCGCTGAAACTTGACTTTCTTCCGAGTCAATCTGGACATGAGGGATGAAATAGATGAACTTCCTTTAACAAACCGATGGTAATAGCTATCTAAGCCCATGAAGCTCCTGATATCTGATGGAGAAATAGATCTAGGCCAGTTTCTCACTATTTCGGTCTTTTGAGGATAAACTCTAATGCCATCACCGGAAATAATATGATCAAGGAATGTTACTGACCTTAGAAAAAATTTGCATTTACTGAATTTGGTAAACAACTGATGAGTTCGAAAAGTCTGAAGTATGATTCTGAGGTAATCTGCGTGATCATTTTTGCAACAGGAATAGACAAGAATGTCATCAATGAAGACTATGATGAACATGTCCAAGTACTGCTTGAACACACAATTCATTAAGTCTATGAAAGATGCTGGGGCATTTGTAAGACCAAAGGACATGACTAGAAACTCAAAGTGACCATACCGAGTTTGAAAAGTTGTTTTTGAAATATCACGTTCCCTGACTCTGAGTTGATGATAGACTGATCTGAGGTCTATCTTAGAAAACTAACTTTCACCTTGAAGTTGGTAAAATAAGTCATCTATTCTAGAAAGTGGGTATTTATTTTTTACTATGACTTTGTTTAACTGACGGTAATCTATACACATTCTGAGGGAACCATTTTTTTACGCATGAATAAGACTGGTACGCCTCATGGGGAAATACGGTGTCTAATGAACCCCTTGTCTAAAAGGTCCTTTAACTGCTCTTTTAACTCTCTGACTTCAGCTGGTGCCATTCTGTATGGCAGAGTAGATATAGGCTGAGTGTCTGGAAGAAGGCCTATTTTGAAGTCAATTTCCCTTTTGGGAGGAACTTTAGGAAGTTCTTCGGGAAACATATTTAAGAATTCATTTACTACTGGAACTGACTCAAGACTAGGAGTCTCTGAACTAGATTCTTTCACCCGCACAAAATGATAGACATATCCCTTGGATATTATTTTTCTTACTCTAAGGTATGATATCAACTAACCCATAGAGCTATAGTACTACGCCTCCATTCAAGGACTAGTTCATTTAGAAATTCAAAATGAACAATTCTATTTCTATAATCAACTGAGGCATAACATGAATACAGCCAATCTATGCTGAGAAAGACATCGAAATCCATCATCTCTAATTCTACTAAGTCTGCTGAAGTGACTTTCTGAGATATCATAACTGGATAGTTCCTATATACTCACCAAGCTATGGTAGACTGACCCACTGAGTAGAGACTGAGAAAGGTTCTACTAAGATTTCTGGTTTAACTTTGAAATTGACTGCTATGTAAGGAGTTACATAAGACAGAAAAGCTCCTGGATCTAATAAGGCATAAACATATAAATGAAATATCTGTAATGTACCAGTGACCACATCAGGAAAAATTTACTAATCTTTTTGAGACTGAAGTGCATAGAGCCTGTTTGTGCATTGCCCACTGTTGGCACTGGAAGTGGCACTCTGCTAATTCGGGTGACAAAACTGAGATAATAAATAATTGTACTGACCCTTCGAACCTACTGAGAACAATATTTTATTCTATGGCTTGGTTTGACACACCTGAAACAAACATCACTGCCAGCTCTGCAGACACCCTAATAATTTTTGCTACACTTCTAGAAAGGAGGGTTCATTGGAGCACTACTGATACTACCCTGAGATTTAGAGCCTGGCGACCTAACTTTATTATCATTTCTAAACTTAGGTACTGGAGAAATGGCTGAGGACAGAGCTGGAACCAAAGATTTCAAGCAAAACTGGGAATGGTTACCGCCCTCTGATTTAGGCAAAGTGAAATTAAAGATACCTGTTCTAGCTCTATTGTTCTCCCTCTTTCTCCTTATTCTTAACCTCTTCTATATAGTGAGCATAGATCATGAGCCTAGATATATCCATCTCCCTAATCAACATCACAGTTCTACACTCCTTAACCATGCTCTCTGATACCCCAGAAATAAATTTGCTCAACTTGGACCTATTGTCTGCTACTATATGGGGAGAATATTTGGATAACTGGGTAAACTTAAGGGAATAATCTTTCACACTCATGTTTCTTTGCCTGAGATTGATGAACTCTAAAACTTTGGCTTCTCTCAGCTCTAAGGAAAAGAATCTATCAAGAAAAGCCATAGCAAACTCTTCCCACTCTATGGGCTCTATATCTGTACCCCTATCTACCTTCCATTGCTTAAACCATGTATGAGATACATATTGTATATGGTAGGTATATAACTCAGCAGTCTCACTGGAATTCACCCCCATGATATCTATGGCATTCTAAACATGATCGAGGAACTCCTGTGGATCCTTTTCTGACATAGATCCTTAGAATAAGGGATGATTCATTCGGGTGAAGTCCTGAATCCTGGTTGCAGTAGTATTGGCCAATGGGTTAGCCTAAATAGTATCTTTCCATTCATTTTAAGATGCTATGGAATTGGATAGAGTGGTGAACACAGCTCTGAATTCTACATGAGAGACATGCTCGTCCAGGGGATTTGCCTGAACGGGCTGAGGTGCTGACTAGTTTCCTGTTCTTCTTCTATTGTTCTTTTTAGGAGGCATATTCTGTAAACCAAAGGAAGAAAAGGATCAGATTGAGAGTTTAACTTGAGCTCATAATACTAAAAGAAGGGAAACTTTTTCTAAAAACACCTCATCGGCTCTTGTCCATAAGTGTGGCGCACTACACACACTTCAATAAGACTCTACTAGGTGCGACTTTCAGACTCCCTAGGACTCTGTTGAACCTTAGGATCTAATACCAAGTTTGTAGTGCCCCGAGTCTGTACCCCAGATACTATACGATGCTTAAGACCCCGAAGGACCACAAGCTAACCATGAATGATATCTACTGTAAGCATTGAAAATAATACTAAAAATAATGTAAAAAATAAGCCGAATTGCCATAATGTTCAAAATTTGAATACTGATAAAGAATATCCACTGTAATAATAATATGCAAAACTGAATATTGTCTGATAGTCTAGTCTGAAAAAGCCTCTAACTGAACTGTCTGAAAGCGGAGTTGATGGGACAAGTCCCCAACTAACTCTGACTATTGAAATATAGAAATAAAACATATCCTCAATAGATAAGGACTCAGTACTAAATCTGACCATGGTGGATGAATCTGAATCTATTTATGCGTGGTCAGGAACCTAAGCGTCAGAACCTATGATATGAGACATCATATAACAAATAAAGAGTATCTGTCAGTACGTGGAATGTATAGGTATGCTAGATAAGGTAAGGCTGAATGCAAGGGTTCATTTGGATGAACAGTAACTAACTGAATGATATAGAATAACTTATTATGAGTACATAAAAATCTGAAACTACTATAAATACGGAGTATGCAATACTGTGCATATGCATGTATACTATATCTGAGCTTTTAATGAAACTAAATACTGAGTTTTAATAACTAAATAACTAATATCTGAGATTATTGATAACTGAGTTACTAATACTGATTGACTGTGTCTGATAGTCCTAATTCTATAGAATTGAAATGAGTTCTATACTGAGATTGAAACTAAAATTATGGGAAGTAGTTATCTTACTGACATGCCCCAAATAAGATAACCGGGGTCCAACCTATAAACCCAGTTGGAATGGTGTTAGTACCGTGCCATATGTAAAGACAAGATAAAAATTTACCCTCATCTGGCAGGTGCCCTGAATGAGAACGATCGTACCCTCAATTGGTAGGTAAGACACCTCATCAACCTCAACTAGCAGGTTGATGTATCAACACACGCTAGCTATGTAGTTCTGGAATACAAGGACTGCTTCTAAGGATCACACCCTCTACTGGCAGGTGAGCCCCAATCCTTGGGTTCACTTGGTGCTGAATCCTACTCCCATCTGAATGATACTGATTATTATATTGAATGAACTGGACTGATACTGAGTTTTATTGAGGTTTGTAACTGACTAGGTAATACGATTTTATTACATTACTGAGACTATTATGTAACTACTATAGCTCTAGTTAAACAACTAGATTTTTGTGTATTAGATACCTCCTAGACTCGATAGCATGGAAAGTAAAGTGTAAAATGATCTTGAAAAGCATAACAATGTCCACTTGTTCATAATTCATTCATAAAGACATTTTATCATACACTTGTAGGGCATAGGCTTGTACATGATTGGGACTACATAATGATGTGTCATAATTCCACTATGTACTTCACATAGTCATTTTAGCAAACACTTAGGGAGAATGGATTATTTCACATGATAATGGTCAACACATGAACATCATGAATACAATATTTCATTGCAATATCAAGGGTTTTGCATACAATTCACATAATTCATCACATAAACTATTTTAATTTAATGGAAACCTATAATTAGTCATGAATTTAAGCCCAATTACAATCCTAAACATGAATACGATCAATTTCACGCATGGAATTCATAAATTTGAGATCTTGTATGTTTAAAAAGGGTTCTTGGACTCCATGGGTGAAAGGAATCCATGAATGAACACCTAACACACCTTGGAATGTTAATTCTTTAAGGTTCTTGGTGAAATTCTTGTGATCTGTTCTTGATTATTAAAGCTAGGGGTTTTCCCTTTGAGAGAGAATGATTTTAATTTGGGGAATAATGAGTGAATAATGATTTAACTAGGTTAATTAGGGGTAAATTTTGTGTTAAAGGCTGATTTGGGTCATGAAAAAAAATACCCAATTACCCTTTGAAATGATTTAGAAATATTCACTGAAAACTTCTGATTTTGGGCCTCACCGCGCTGCAGCAAGCCACTAGAATATGGCTGACACTGTGTAAGAATGGACGAATATAAAATGGACCCTTAGCGCATCGTAGCACCATCATAGAGCCTCACTGGAATTTAAAAACTGAGAAAGTGGCTAGGGACGCGATGCGGTGGGATCGCATTGCCATACTGAAAAATGACAATTATGAACTGGAGTATTAGCGTGAAACGCCATTATCATAGAGTTTCACTAGAAACTAATGAATTCCATTTGGCTGGTATCCACGATGTGGTTATGTGATAAAGGGAACACTGCTTTATCATTGGAAAGCTGACTGAATAAATTAAGCTAGGGAAATATGGGGTATTACAATATCTCCTCCTTGAGAAAATTCATCTTCAAATGAAATTGATTAATCTGAGAAATAATGATAGACTGAGTTCACACACTCAAAATGCACAACTTAAACATGATTTCATGACTAAAATAATTGATAAGCTGAGTTTTCATACTGAACATGCATATCTGATGCATGAGTATGTGACAGAACGGATTCATAAATGCATGACTGAATATGCAATGGTAATGGGTACCAAGTTTGTAACTATAACTAAACAAGGAACTGAGCAAAGCTAAGAAAGACTATTACCTCAAGATGAATCTGAGTTTATGAAGAAAAGGTAAGGATACTTGGTCCGCATATTTATTTATTTTTCCCTAGTAGCTTCTTCAACAGACTTATTCCTCCAAAGAAATTTGACCACGGGTACTTCTTTGTTCCTTAGTCTATAAATCTGATGATCGAGGATCTGGACTGGAACCTCTTCGAAAGAAAGATTATCCTGAGTATCTATGCCCTCCAAGGGAACTATGATTGCTGGGTCACCAAAGAATTTCTTTAGCAAGGAGACATGGAATACTAGGTGTACTGAAGTTATATCTTAAGGCAACTCAAGCTCGTAATCTACCTTTCTGAAATGACTGAGGATTCATTAAAGACCGATATATCAGGGACTGTTGTTTCCCTTCTTAATGAACCTCTTTACTCTCTTCATGGGAGAGCTTTTTAAGAACCCAAGATCACTAATCTCAAATTCATGATCCTTTGTCCTCACATCTGCATATGATTTCTGTCGGCTCTGGGCAGCCCTAAGCCTTTCTTTAATCGACTGAACCTTATCTAAGGCATCAAACAATAAGTCTGTCCCTACTACTGTGGCTTTAACTACCTCAAACCAACCAATTGAAGATCTACATCTCCTACTATAGAGAGCCTAAAATAGAGCCATCTGAATACTGGAATAATAGCTGTTATTATATGCGAATTCAATCAAAGGCAAATGGTCATTCCAACTACCTTTAAAATCAACTACACAGGCTCTTAACATTTCTTCTAGAGTTTGAATGGTTCTTTCTGCTTGATCGTCTATATGAGGGTGGAAGGATGTACTGAGGTGAACTTGGGTACCAAGACCCTTTTGGAATGCTTTCTAGAAATAAAAGGTAAACTGGGTACCTCTATCTGAGATGATAGACATTGGAACTCCATGTAACCTAACCAACTCTCTAATATAGAGTTTGGCGTAGTTCTTAGCTGAATAAAAAGTATAAACTGGCAAGAAATGAGATGATTAGGTCATCCTATCTACAATGACCCAAATAGAATCATACTAACGGCGAGTATGAGGCAAACTTATCATAAAGTCCATGTCCTTTTCCTCCTATTTCCATGTGGGAATACTGAACTCTTGCATAGACCCACTAGGACTCTAATACTCAATCTTAACCTACTAACACATAGAGCACTTCATTACAAACTCTGCAATATCCCTCTTTATCCCACTCCACTAATAGATCTCCCATTAATTGATGTACATCTTAGTGGCCCCTAGATGAATATAGTATCACGTACCATCCACTTTTACAAGAATTAGTTGCCTCAATTCATATACACCTGGCACTTATAAATGACCCTGGCAACGCAACACACCATATCCCCTTTGGGAGAAAACCTGTACTTTCTGATTCCTGGCTGACTCTTTTCAGCTTAACTAGACTGAGATCTCTGTCCAACTTTTCCCTTACTTCAAAAACCAGAGATGATTCTAAACTATTCTACACCCACACACTACCCTCTGCTAAATCGAATAAGTGGAAACCTAGTCGGGCAAGATGATGAACTTCCTAAGCTAAGTTCTTCTTAGCATTCTCAACATGATAAACACTACCCATAGACAATTTACTGAGAGCATCAGTCACTACATTGGCCTTTATTGGATGGTATAAAACACTCATGTCATAATCTTTCAATAACTCTAACAACTTCTCTGATGTAAATTTTAATCTTTATGAGAAAAGACATGCTACAAGATTTTGTGATCTTTGAACACACCAACATGCACTCCATACAAATAATGCCTCCAAATATTTAAGGTAAACACTATAGCTGCTAACTCGAGATCATGGGTAGGGTAATTCTTTTTATGGGGCTTAGGCTGTTTAGAGGCATAGGCTATGACCTTACCTCTCTACATAAGAACACAACCCAAACCTATAATGAATGCTTCACAGTATATAAAAAATGCATCTGAACCATCTGGTAGAGTAAAAACTGGAACTGAGGTGATTCGAGTCTTCAACTCCTGAAAACCTTTTTCACAAAAATCTGACCACTGAAACTTGACTTTCTTCTGAGCCAATCTGGACATGAGGGATGCAATAAATGAGAAATCTTTAACAAACCAACAGTAATAGCCAGCTAAACCTTAGAAGCTCCTGAATCTAATGGAGAAATAGATCTAGGCTAGTTTCTCCCCTCTTCGGTCTTTGGAGGATCAACTCTAATGCCATCACCAAAAGAAATATGACCAAAGAATGATACTGACCTTATCTAAAATTCACACTTACTGAATTTGGCGAAAAACTGATGAGTCCTGAGAGTCTGAAGTATGATTTTGAGGTGATCTGCATGATCATTCTTGCTATGGGAATATATAAAAATGTCATCGATAAAGACTATAATGAACATGTCCACGTACTACTTCAACATGCAATTCATTAAGTCCATGAACGCTGTTGGGGCATTTATAAGACCAAAAGACATAACTAGAAACTTGAAGTGGCCATTCCAGGTTTTGAAAGCTATTTTTGGAATGTCATATTCCCTGACTATAAGTTGATGATAGCCTGATTTGAGGTCTATCTTAGAAAAGTAACTGGCACCCTGAAGTTGGTCAAACAAGTCATCTATTCTAGGAAGTGGGTATTTATTTTTGACTATACCCTTGTTTAACTGATGGTAATCTATATACATTTTAAGGGAACCATATTTCTTACGCATAAATAAGATTGGTGCACCCCATGGAAAAATGCTGGGTCTGATGAACCCCTTGTCTAAAAGGTCCTTTAACTGCTCTTTTAACTCTCTGAGTTCAGTTGGTCCCATTCTATATGGTATAATCGATATAGGCTGAGTGTCTGAAAGAAGGTTTATACCGAAGTCAATTTCCCTTTTGGGAGGAACTCTGGGAAGATCTTTGGAAAACACATCTGAGAATTCATTAACTACTGGAACTGACTCAAGACTGGGAGTCTTTGAACTAGAGTTTTTGACCCACACAAGATGATAGACACATCCCTTGGATATCATTTTTTTTGGTCTAAAGTATGAAATCAACTGACCCTTAAGAGTTATAGTACTACCCCTCCATTCAAGGACTAGTTCATTTGGAAAGCAAAAATGAACAATTTTGTTTCTACAATCAACTGAGTCATAGCATGAATGGAGCCAATCCTTATCGAGAATGGCTTTAAAATCCACCATCTCTAATTCTACTAAGTCTGTTGAAGTGACTTTTTCAGATATCATAATCAGATAGTTCCAGTATACCTACTGGGCTATGATAGATTGACCCACTGGGGTAGACACTAAGAAAGGTTCTGCTAAGATTTCTGGTTTGACTTTGAAATTGACTACTATGTAAAGATTTACAAAAGACAGAGAAGCTCCTAGATCTAATAAGGCATAAAAATGTAAATGGAATATCTATAACGTAATAGTGACCACATCAAGAGAACTTTCATGATCTTATCAAGATTGAAGTGCATAGAGCCTATTTAGGCGTTGTTCACTGGTGGCACTAGAAGTGGCACCCTGCTGATTTGGGCGATTGAACTAAGCTGATGAATGATTGTGCTGCCTTGAAAAACTGACTGAGGACAATATCTAATTCTATGGCCTGGTTTTCCATACCTAAAATAAATATCACTGCCATCTCTATAGACACCCTGATGGTTTCTGCCATACTCCTGGTTAAGAGGATTCGTTCGAGCACTACTAACACTACCCTGTGATTTCGAACACGGAGCCCTATCGTTGTTACTATTTCTAAACTTAGGTACTGGAGCACTGATGAGGACAGAGCTAGAACCAAGGATTTTAAGAAAAACTGGGAACGGTTACTGCCCTCTGACTTTGGATGAGGGAAATTAAAGCTACCTGCCCTAGCTCTCTTATTCTCCCTCTCTCTCTCCTTATTATTAGCCTCTTCTATTTCTGAGCATGGACCATGAGCCTAGATATATCATTTTCCTTAATCAACATCATAGTTCTTCACTTCTTAACCATGCTCTCTAACACCCTAGACATGAACTTGCTTATCCTGGACCTATTGTTTGCTACTACATCGGGAGTATATCATGCTAACTTGGTAAACTTGAGGGAATACTCTTTCATACTCATGCTGCCTTTCCTGAGATTGATAAACTCTAACACTTTGACTTTTCTCAGCTTTAAGGGAAAGAATCTATCAAGAAAACCAGTAGTAAACTCTTTCCACTCTATGGGCTCAGTATCTGTAACCCTGTATACCTTCCACTACTTAAACCACGTATGAGTTATATCTTGTAGCTGGTAGGCATCTAACTCAGCACACTCACTAGAAGTCACAACATGATATTTGTGACTTTCTGAACAAGATCAAGGAACTCATATGGATCCTCTACTAACTTAGATCTTGAGAATATAGGAGGATTCATTCGGGTGGAGTCCCGAATTCTGGCTGCAGCAGCATTTGCCACTGGGTTGGGCTGAATAGTAGTTAGCCATTTATTCTGAGATACTACATAATTGGCTAGAGTGGTAAACGCAGCTCTAAATTCTACATGGGAGACATGCTCATCCAGGGGATTTGCCTAAATGAGCTGAGGGGCTGACTGGTTTCTTGTTCTTCTTCCATTATTCTTTTTAAGAGGTATGTTCTGTAAACACAAGGAAGAAAAGGATTAGAATAAGAGTTTAACTTGAGCTCATGCTCACTCGCACGATATAAATACTGAAAGAAGGAAAACTTTTCCTAAAATGCCTCATAGACTCTTGTCCATAAGTGTGGCGCGATACACACACATGCACAAAATTGTACTAGACATGTCTTTTAGACTCCCTGGGACTCTGCTGAACATTAGGATCTGATACCAAGTTTGTAATGCCCCGAGTCTATACCCCGGATGCTACATGGTGCTTACGACCTCGAAGGACCAAGCTAACCCATGAATGATATCTGCAGTGAGCACTGAATAATAATACTGAAAATAATGCAAAAAATAGGCTAAATTGCCATAAAGTTCAAAATATGAATACTGATAAAGAATATCAACTGTAATATTAATCTGGAAAACTAAATACTGTTTGATAGTCTAGTCTAGAAAGCCTCTAACTGAACTTTCTGAAAGCTGAGTTGATAGGATAAGCCCCTAACTAACTCCGACTACTAAAATAAAAAAATAAAACATAACCTTGATAGATGAGAACTTACTACTAAATCTGACCCTGTTGGCTGAATCTAAATCTGTCTATGCACGATCAAGAACCTGAGCGTCCGAACCTATGATATGAGACATCATAGCAGAAAGAAAGAGTATGTGTCAGTATATGGAATGTACTAGTATGCTAGATGAGGTAAGGTTGAATGGAAGGGTTCATGTCTATGAACAGTAACTGACTAAATAATATATAATAATAGATTATGAGTACATAGAAATCTAAAACCACTGTAAATACTGAGTATGTAATACTGTGAATATGCATGTATAATGTATCTGAGTTTTTACTGAAACTGAATGCTAAGTTCTAATAACTGAATAATTAATATTTGAGATTACTGATAACTGAGTTACTGATACTGATTGACTGTGTCTGACAATCTTGATTCTGTAGAACTGAACAGAGTTCTATATTGAGACTAAAATTATGGAAGGTTGTCATCTAATCGACATTCCTAAAATAAGATAACTGGGGTCTAACCTGTAACCCCAGTTGGAACGGTGTCAGTACCTTTCCACCGGTAAAGACAAGCTAAAGAGTCACCCTCATCTAGCAGTTACCCTAAATGAGAATGGTGGTACCCTCAACTGGCAGGTAAGACACCTCATCAACCCTCAACTGGCAGGTTGATGTCTCAACATACACTGGCTATATAGTTCTAAAATGCGAGGACTGCTTTTAAGGATCACACCCTCTACTGGAAGGTGAGCCCCCATCCTTGGGTTCACTAGGTGCTGAATTTTACTCTCATCTGAATGACATTAATTATTATACTGAACTGAACTAGATTGATACAGAGTTTTATTGAGTTCTATAAGTGATTGAGTAATACAATTTTATGACATTATTAAGACTATTCTATAACTACTGTAGCTCTATGTAAATAGCTAGATTTTTGGGTTTTGGATACCCCTAGAACTCGATATTAAGGAAAGTAAAGCATACCATGATCTTGAAAAGCATAACAATGTCCACTTGTTCATAATTCCTTCATAGAGACATTTTATCATACTCTTGTAGGGCATAAGATTGTACATGATTGGGACTACATAATGACATGTCATGATTTCACTATTTACTTTACATAGGCTTTTTAGCAAACACTTGGGGAGCATGGATTATTTCACATGATAATTGTCAACACAAGAACATCATGAATACAATATTCAATTGCAATTGCAGGGGTTTAGCATACAATTCACATAATTCATCCTATAAACTATTTTAATTTCATGGAAACTTATAAGTAATCATGAATTCAAACCTAATTACTATCCTGGACATGAATATAATCAATTTCAAGAATGAAATTCATAAATCTTAGATCTTGTATATTTAAAAAGGTTTCTTGGACTCCATGGGTGAAAGGAACCCATGAATCAATACCTAACATACCTTGGAATGTTAATTCTTGAAGGTTCTTGGAGAAATTCTTGGGATCTGTTCTTAATTCTTGAAGCTAGGTTTTGTTCTTTGATAGAGAATGCTTTTAATTTGGGGAAGAATGAGTGAATAATGATGTAACTAAGTTAATTAGGGGTAACTTCTATGTTAAAGGATGATTTGAGTCATGGAAAATACCCAATTACCCCTGGAAAAGATTTAAAAATCATCACTGAAAACTCTCAATTTTTGGCCTCACCACAATACGGTGGCATTGTAGTGAGTCACTAAAATACGGATGATACTGTATAAAAATAGAAGAACGTGAAATGGACCCTTGGCATGATATTCCACCATCACTAAGCCTCACTATAATTTGACAACTGGAGAAGTGGCTAGTGGCGCGACGTGGTGGGACGTTGCCATACTAAAAAATAACAATTATAAATTGGAGCATTGGCGTGACACTCTCTTATCATAGAGCTTCACTAGAAACTGATGACTTCTATTTGGCTGGTCTCTGCGATGCGCTGATGTTCCAGATGGCACACTGCTTTACCAAAATGGCTCTAACTCTTCTCTCGGGTATCTAATTTGGGTGAACTTTATATCGTTCGAAAGCTGACTGAATTTCCTAGGCAATGACATGCTCTAAACTGGAAAATATTGAGTATTTTGAGCATTTTATATAGGATTAATCATGTACTGAGATTTAAATTAAGCTAAGGAAATACGAGGTATTACAATTTATAAGGATCAATCCTCCAACCTTCACTGACTCTAATGTGGAAGAGAATCCTTAAGATTTCATGGATAAGATGGAGAATATATCTTGGGTAATGCATGATTCGGACTCTGAGGGCTTGGAATTTGCCACATATTAGTTAAAGGATATGGCATATCAATGGTATGAGGAGTGGGATCAGTCTAAGGGTAATGATGTAGAATTGGTACTATGGGATCAGTTTTTTGGTGCCTTCTTAGATTATTTCTTTCCTTAGGAGTAAAGGGAGGCTAAAGCTTAGGAGTTCATAAATCTGAAATAGGGAAGGATGAATTTGAAAGAGTATGCTTTTAAATTTCATTAGTTGTATCGTTATGCTCTCAAGCAAGTGTCAAGTATGAGGGATAAGATGTGGAAGTTTGCTTTGGTCTTATATTAGGACTTGGAGCTGAAGTGCAAGGTCGTCTTGTTGAATAGTAATATGGATATCTCTAAGTTTGTGGTGTATATGCAGTAGGTTAAAGATGAAAAGTAAAAATAACCCAAAATAGAGAAGAGGCAAGGTAAGAGGTCCAGGTATTCTGAGTAGGGTGGAGGCCAATAAAATGGTTATAGAGATGGTAGGAAATGGTCTAAGAAGAAGTGGGGAAATTCTGATTCTTATTCTACGGCTAGTGCTCCATATCCTAAGCCATCTGGTGATCACCGCTTTTAGAGAAAGAATGAGATTAAGGAAAAAGGTTCCCAGTCTCAGGCTGGTAGAGCCTAGTCAACTTCATCATATCCTTCTTATAGATTTTGTGGACAGATGAACCATGGTTTTTGTGATGAGGGGAGAAATAAGTATTTTAGATGTGGCCGGGCCATATTTAGAGGAACTATTCTTTAGGTGATGTTGCTACTACAGCTAATAAGATCTTGGTTACTGCTTCTTCAGCTTCTGTACCAAAGGGTGATACTTTAGCTTCAACACTGGTTGGAATCATCTGTATTCTCTTGCCATCCATCAAGATTCTTAGGAATCTCCTGATGTTGTTACTAGTAAGCTAAAAATTTTCTATCATGATGTGTATTATCTGCTAGATCCTAGGCCTACCCTTTCTTATGTGACCCCTTATATGGTTATTTATTTTGGTTTTTGTCCTGCATGTATTCTTGATCTCTTTTCTATGTCTACCTTGATAGGTAACTTTATTATGGATAAGAGAGTCTATAGGGGTTGCGTGGTATCTATCTGTGATCGAGAGACATGGTGGATTTATTAGAGTTGGAGATGTTATATTTTGATGTTATCTTAAGGATGGATTGGCTCCATTCGTGCTATACATATCTTGATTTTAGGACCCAAAGGGTTAGTTTCCAATTCCTAAATAAACCGGTGATTGAGTGGGAAGAGAGTTCCCTAGTGACTAAGGAAAGCTTCATTTCTTATCTAAGAGCCTAGAAATGATTTCCAAGGGGTGTCTGTGTCACCTGGTTTGGGTTAAAGATTCTAACTCGGAGGGTCCTTTGTTAAAATATGTCCCAGTAGTTAATGAATTTCCTAAAGTATTTCTTAATGATCTTTCTGGTATTCTTCTTAATAAGAAAATAGACTTTGGGATTGATCATTTATCGGATAGCCATCCTACCTCTATCCTCTTTATAAAATAGCTCTAACTGAGTTGAGAGAACTTAAAAAGCAGCTGAAAGATCTTCTTGGTAAGGGTTTTATTCACCCTAATATTTCTTCGTGGGGTGATCCTGTGCTTTTTGTGTGTAAGAAGGATGGTTCCCTTCAAATGTTTATCGACTACTGCCAGTTGAATAAGATGACACTAAAGAATAAGTACCCTCTTCTTAGGTAATCATTTATTCAACCAGCTTCAAGGTGCTAAGTACTTTTCTAAGACCAATCTTTTCTTGGGTTATTATTAGTTGAATGATTAGGGACGTAGATATCTCTAAGACTTCTTTTCATACCTAATATAGTCATTTTGAGTTTTTGGTGATGTCCTTTGGTTTGACTAATGCCTCAGTGGCATTCATTGATCCTATGAACTGGGTATTTTGTCAGTTTCTGGACTTATTTGCCACTGTGTTTATTAATGACATCTTGGTGTATTCAAAAAGTGAGGAGGATCATGCCAATCACCTCTGTATAGTTTTGCAGACCCTTAAGGATCAACATTTGTATGCTAAGTTTTTGAAGTGTGAGTTCTGGTTGAATGAAGTTACTTTTCTGGGTCATGTTGTTTCTCGTAAGGAAATCATGGTTGATCCATAAAAAGTTGTGATGGTTAAGAAATGTCCTAGACCTACGACCCCAATTAATATTTAGAGCTTTTTAGGTTTGGCTGGATATTATAATAGGTTTGTAGAGAGTTGCTCATCTATTGTTGCTCTATTGACTAGACTGACTCAGAAGAAGGCAAAGTTTCTATGGTCAGATGCTTGTGAGTGTAGCTTTGAGAAGATGAAGGATAAGTTGACTTTTACTCTTATTTTGACCCTGCCTGAGGGTGCTGATGGTTTTGTTGTTTATTATGATGTATTCGATATGGGATTGGGTTGTGTGTTGATTCAGCGGGGAAAGGTTGTGTCATATGCTTCTAGGCAGTTAAAGGTACATGAGAAAAACTATCTGACTCATGATTTAGAGTTATTGGCAGTGGCATTCACTTTGGAGATTTTGCGCCATTACTTGTGTGGGATTCATGTTTACATCTTCTCAGACAATACGAGTTTGCCGTATGTGTTCACCTAGATGGAGTTGAATCTCCCACAAATAAGATGTCTTGACTTGCTTAAAGACTATGATGCGAGTCTTCATTATTATCTAGGTAAAGCTAATATGGTTTCTGATGCTCTTAGTAGGTTGTCCATGGAAAGCTTATCTCATATTGCTAAGGAGAACCGAGGATTGGTGAGAGATATTCAACAGCTGGCTAATCTTAAACTTTATATCTTGGATTATGAGGATTGAGGTATGTTTGTTCAAAAGGTGTCAAAGTTATTTTTTGGTGCAGAGGTAAAAGAGAAATAGGTTTTGGACCCTATTTTGATATAGGTCAAGGATGATGTGGGTCAATGGAAAGTCCTAGCTTTTGAGTTTGGTGGTGATGGTATCTTGAGATACCAAGGAAGACTGCGTGTTCTTGATGTTTATGGCCTATGAGAAAGGATCTTTCCTGAGGCTCATGAGTCAAGGTAAACTGTTTATCCTGGTTCGATGAAGATATACCATGACTTGAAAGAGATCTATTGGTGGAGTAACATAAAGAGGGATGTAGCCAATTTTGTGGCCAAGTGTATGGTTTGTCAGCAATAGAAGACAGAGCACTTGAGGCCTTGTGGTTTATCTTAAGAGATTAAATTGCCTGTGTGGAAATAGGAAGTCATTAATATGGACTTTATTACCGATCTTCCGCAATCTCTTCATTAGTTTGATTTCATTTGGGTCATCATGTATAAGATGACCAAGTCCACTCATTTCCTACATGTGAATACTAACTATTTCGTAGAGGATTATGCTAAGCTCTTCATATCGGAGATCTTCAAGTTTCATGATGCGCTTGTCTCTATTATATCTGATCGCGGTACATAGTTCTTGTCACACTTTTGGAGATCATTTCAGAGATGTTTAGGGACTAAGGTGAACTTTATCACTGCTTTTCTTCCTCAAACGTATGGCAAAGCAGAGAGAACGATTCAGACTTTGGAATATATGCTAAGGTCTTATGTGCTTGATTTTTGTGGTAGCTGGGTTGATCATTTGCCTCTCATAGAGTTTGTGTATGATAATAACTTCCACTCTAGTATTGAGATGACTCCTTTTTACGCCCTTTATTGTAGGAGGTGTAGGTGTCCTATTAGGTGGTTAAGGGTGGTTAGAATAGGTTATTCGGTACCTACTTGGTTCACCAAGCTATGGTAAATTTGAAGGTAATTTGAAATAGACTTAAGACCGCCCAAAGTCCCCAAAAGTCCTATATGGATATGAGGTGTAGGAACTGGGATTTTTATATGGATGATTTAGTATTCTTAAAGGTGTCTCCCATGAAGGGAGTAATGCGATTTGAAAGAAGGGGAAGCTCAGTCCTTGTTATGTTGGTCCATATTACTTTTGAGGTGAGTAGGCAGTGTGGCTTATGAATTGGAATTGTCTTCTAGTTTGGGTTCCATTCATCCGGTGTTTCATGTTTTGATGTTAAAGACGTGCATCAGTGATCCTTCCTTGATTGTTACTTTGGAAAATATTGGTGTTTTAGATTCCTTATCATATGAGAAAGTCCCGGTTGAGATTTTGGATTGGCAAGTCTGGATGTGGCTTTGGTTAAGGTTCTATGGAATAATCATAAGGATGAAGAAGCTACTTGGGAAGCTGAAGAGGACATGAAGTCTAAATATCCATACTTGTTTCCTGCTTTGGATAATCGTGCCTAAGGTCTGTATATTCTTTATTATTATTTTTTCTGTCTTTGTTAAAGGAAAGTGAAAATTATATTCTGTGTCAAATTATGCTAATGGGTGCCTAGACTCATCATTTGAGGATGAATGATCCTGGGGGGGGAGGGGAGGGAGGGGGAATGTGAAACCATAGGTGTTGGCCTCTAAAAATGCTTGAGTTTTAACACTCACTGCCTGGACTTCAACTCCCCCTATGAGTTGTGAGGTGTCTATATGGGTCATAGGACCCTTGTCGTAGGGTGGATAGTAAGGATTCCCTTTGTTTCTGCCTTGGCTATGAGTTGTGCCTAACCAGTCATATGGACTCTCTATGACTCGTAGGATGCCTTCCGTAATGAAACAAGTGTGATGGCCCACGTTTTTGCTCAAGGTATGATTAGGTCCCTACGAGTTTTATGGTCTGTACATGAGTTGTAGTGTATGCCTCGTAAGGTAACCAGTGAAGGATCCCTGAGCTACTGTCATGACTACGACTCATGGTAAAGAGTCGTACGGTGGCTAGTGGTCACTGTTGACCCCTTTTCAGCTTTTAATTAAGGGCACTTTGAATATTTCCCCTCTTCCCCAATTGAGACCCACGACTTAAAACACCTTTAGGGTATCATTATCACACTAATCCAAATCAAAATAATTTCTTGAACTCTCTCAAATCCCTAAGGTTAAGAACACTTAGGGTTTCCAAGAATTGGTCAATTAGGGCTCTTAAGGGTGATTTCTCTCCATAGTTGTGATACTCTCAGGCATGTTACTCTTCCCCAAATATTATTTTATGAAAATCATGTGCTTTAAATAGTTTATTTGTATGGATTTGAATGTGGGTTTTGATATGGGTTGAGGATTTTGGAATGGTTGATCCGTGAATTGTTTTCCCATAGTTTTTATGAGTTGTTCATGATTTGAAATTAATTTTTTGAACAATGGGGTGGGTGGGTGTGGGAATTGAAATGTGGTTGAGGTATTCCCCCAAGTTAATGTTTTAAACTTGGAAATTGGTTTTGAATAATTGTGTTCTCTCAACCAACTTCTGTAAATGGCTTTGCATTGTGGAATTATCATTTGGTTTGACTTATTGACCTATACTGTTGCATTGTATAAATGGTTAAAAAATGAACATGGATTTACTAGGCCTTGTTGGCTATGTTTTGATTTAATGAACAAAGAAAGTCGATTATTCCCTCAATTTAAATTAATAAACTATAGGAGGTCGAGGCATTCCTCCAACATTGATTTAATAAACAAAGGGTGGTCGAGGCATTCCTCCAAGTAAATGGAATTGTGATGGAATAATTGTAAGCTTGAAAGCTAAATGATATAAAGATACCTATGGTGTGCCTTAATGTCTAATTCTTTAGTTAATGAATGGTTATGTGAAACTTGTTTTAATTGGTCTTAATGGGGGTTATGTAGCTAACCCATGAAGGTGCGAGTCCCAAAGGACTGATACTGGAAACTCACATTTGTCGATGTAAAGGTTGGTTTTGATGATCATGTGCATGGTTCAATCTATTGATATATTGTATCTAGGATTGATGTAGGGTCGGGGCATTCCCTGGTCATCCTTGATACCTCCAGTTCATGTGACTAACATACATTGTGTCCTTTTCAGTAGGGGAGCTTAACCCATATTGCTCGTGGGTGCCTTTTTATGACGACCGAGATAAATAGTCCAGGCTAATGTTTTACTACCATGCTAAACCTTGTTCCCTTTCCCAATATCTATCATATATATGTATGCATAAATGTGAACATGTACATTAAGTTGAAAATTAAACTTTTGACTGGTACTACTTTATCCTTATCCTGAGTTACATACTAGGGCTTACCCCACTAACTATCCCTGCACGCTGTATCCACACGCGATGCAGGATCTGAAGGCACTTTACTTTTCCTACACAGTGATAGGTGATTCTAGAGTAGTTCGCGTGTTAGCATAAAGTGGCGAGTCTTCTTATTTTGGAAGGTTTGTTACTTCATGGTTTAGTATGTCATAGACCAATTCATTTTTGGACTCATTTTGGCTATCTTCGGGTGAATATTCCATCTTAGATTGATGATTGGTTTGTTTAAAGTCTTTGTGGATTACTGTAGTTGGGTTAGTTGTTGATTTTATCAGATTCTTTTGAGCTTATACTTTTCTATCTTGTTATATGTTCTAAATTCATCCGCTTCTATGTGTTATGTTCTATTTGACTATGCAACTAGGGTGGTCTTCGGTCCTTGGTGGACTTGAGATACGTGTCATGGCCTGGCCCTGGTTCGGGTCGTGACAACGTCACCTGTAAATAGAAAATTTCCCAAATGGTAGCTCACACCATCTTCACTAATAGTTATAATATATATATGGAAATGAAACAGAAATAGATAAACATGAATCACATATAGAATCTAAATACATGTCAATAAAACATAAATGAGCACAGAAGATGAATATGCACATGAAATTTAATGATGTTAAAATGAATAGTTAAAAAAGTAATCGCATGACTTTCTATATACACCTATCGAGCCTCAACACTCTAAAAATAGGATCCATAGGGGGTTCGTAACTCGTATAATATCTCAAACCTCAATTAACATCTTTGGTTTGTGTTGATAGATAAAGGTTCCCATAAAATATCTTATTTTCTTTCAAAAATAGTATTCCTCAATGATAACAATAACTCACAAAAATAACAATTCATTCCAAACCTATATAAGTGAGACTAGAAATCAACTCAAATATGTCAATAATTCATGATGTCAGTTCTTGTTTGGCAGGATTGAAATATAAATTCATGTAGATATCACTAATATCATATTAAATCCTAACTTATGCATTTCTATCATGATAATGGCAAACAGTGCTTAATAAGACCTACAATATCTATTCAAGCCTCCACACAAGCATCACAATAAGAATAATGACATTCAATGCAAAATAAGGCCAATGATGTCAAATAAAGTCCTCATATAAGCAACACACAATATATAGTATCCTAAGGAAACAACACTAAGTATATAAGCCCCCACATTGGCACACAACAATAATAATAATCTCAAAATAAAATTCTTATGGTTATTTTTCCCAGACCATTAGATGCTTTACTTATTTATTAACAACCCAGCTCTTTCTGAAGAATGTTATGCCATAACCTACCTTGAGGTGACAAAAATTTAGTCTAAAGCCTTCAATACGGAGCCTTTCCCTTTTTGAATGATCTAAGAATTAAAATAAAACTAGTGCTACCCCTATTGACTATATTTAAGACGGATCCACAATGGATTCAAAAGTGAGTTTGAAAATGAAAGGGGTAAAACTAAAATTTTATTTTAGAAACATGATCTCCAAGATTATAACAGTCTATACTCGAAAACCTAAGTAAAAATGAGTTAAAAATAAGGTTCAATTTGAAGAATAATAATTTTTTAAACTTTACCGGCAAAGACCCCAAAACTCCATTTTAATTATCAAGAGTAAGGAGTGTTTTTTTATGATATAATCAATGTAAGGTAATGGAAACAAGGGTTTGGATCTTACCCAAGCTCAAATGATGAAGAAAACCCTCAAAATTGTGAAAACTCGAAGCTCCAAGGTCTAGCAATGATAGAAACCACCAAAAAAGTATTTATAATTTTTGTTGAATAGTTCCTCACAATCGCAGGCTCCTACTTTGAGATCGCGAGGGTTAATGTTGATCGACAATTAAGCTGGTCATCGCGGTTGTGTAACTGGGCCTCACGATCATGATGAGTTTACATTTAATGGTACACTATTTAACCTATTGAAATTATAGTTCCACTACCATGCTATCTTGATGAACAATGTTATCGAAGTCTACAATCATGACATGTGACCACACAATCACGATGAAGGGCCTGATGCACTAAAAATGTTGCACCACTAGATTTTCCAAGTGAAGAAACGTTTTCAGACAGACCCTTGAGATTTTTTCAGGATCCTACCAGAACAAATCATATATGCTACTAGGTTGTTTTTTATGTTTCAGACTTAATGACGAAATCAGATTTTTGAAATGAAGTCGTTTTGAACAAATTAATCCCCATAACCCCTAAAAGTTTAATGAAACTAGTTTTCATAATAAGGGTTGAAATGCAATATAAAGTTCCCAAAACTAAACCGGTCTTGCTACTAACCCAAAAGTGACGTTCCAAATCTAATAGAACTATCCAAATTGTTATCTGACACTCAAAACATGAAATATTGACCAAAGTCAAATCAATGGCCTTTAAAGCCCCAAGGAGTTTCAAACTCTCTCAAAACCTTTTCAAAAACATTGAAAATTGTGCCAACTATCCCTACAACCCATAATCAGCATGTAATAACTAAGAGAACAGAAAAAATAGTCAAAATACATAAGAATAAAATTTCATATAGCAAGTTGTTCCAAATATCCACCACTAAAACACTAGCTCATCCTCAACTAAAAGACAAATGAAGTAGATGAATTAGTAAAGACCTTAAGGTAACTACGACACAGTCAGACTCAATTTCTTAAGTAGCCTCCTCAACTAGATGATGCATCTATGGAACCTTAACTATAGGAATATCTCTAAAACATAACAACCATGTAACATCCTTGCATAATATGGAGACTGGATCCTCTACAAAGGTCAACCTCTCATCTAGGTGAGCCGAGTCTAATAAACCACGTGAGAGTCATTCGACATATAACAACATAGCATAGATACATAAAAGACTGGATAAATGGCTAAAAAGTCTGGGGGAAAGACCAAATCATAAGCTACCTCCCTAACTTTTTGATGTATCTCAAATGGCTCGATGAACCTTAGGCTGAGATTTTCCTTCTTTACAAACCTCTTCACAACCTTCATGGGTGATATTCAAAGTAACAATTATCAACAACTCTAAAATTTAAGACACGAAACCTATGGTCTACATAAATCTTCTCCCTACTATGGGATGCCCATAGCCTATCATGAATCACTCAAACTCTATCCAAAGACTCATGAATCAAGTCGGTACCATGAGTCTAGTCTTAGATGTCTCAAGCTAACCAATTATATATCGATAATGCGTACCATACAATGACTCAAATAGTGTCATATCAAAACTCAAATAATAGCTATTATTAAAAGAAAACTCTACTAAGTTTAAATGTTTCTCTAAATGTTCCCCAAAGACCAGAATACACGCGTAGATCATATCTTCCAAGACCTAAATAATCTGCTTCGACATACCATTAACCTAGGTGTGAAAAGTTATGTTAAGGTCAACCTGAGTACGAAAGTCCTCTTAAAATGTCCTCCTAAAGCTAGAAGTGAAAATTGAGCCTCTGTCTAAAATAATAGATACAGGTACCTTATCTGAGGTGGATTTATGCGCCATAGTGTTGTTATCCTAGCTTATTTAGCCTTGTTTTAAGGACTTCTTGTGTGATTTATGAGTGAATGATGATATAATTGAGCATAAAAGTGTTTAAGTACTTGATTATAATGTTTAAGGTGTATTTCAAACAAGTTTGTACTTAATTTTGTCACTTAGATTTCAAATGAGAAAACTAGTGTTACTATCTTGAACTAGGTGTTATTCTAGTTGATCTCGATGTATTCTAGTTAGTGTAATGAGTTCCTAATGGTATGATTGTGTAATCAAGTGTGGGAAAACTTTCTTGTAGCGTATAAAGTATAATTGGATCAATTCAAGAGTCAAAACTAAGTGAAAGATCAAAAGGGGCAACACTAGTATTCTTAGCATAAGTTTCTAGTTCATCATCTTGGATGTTGTGTTGTTTTGAGCGCTAGTTTGTTGTGTTTAATGATATAGGATGCTTGATGAGTTGATTAGGATGATATATGAAGGAACAAGATTTAAATTAGGTAGAAACAACACAAAAATGCTTAGAATGGATCAACAAAAGCACAAGACATAATTTGACAGAAATTGAACACCTTGGATGTCAAGGGCGTGTCGCGGACCAAACATAAGGCCAAATAGTGTGTTTCCATACACTATGAGCTTCCTAAGGGACCCAAAATAGTGGGTATCTATGATAAGCTATGTCGTTGACACACCCCAAAATTAGGCCATGTCGTGTAGGCATCTCAAGCCCAACTTGGACTGAAGATCGCCCCATCAACCCAACCTAACCATCTATTCAATTCATAAGTGTCAAATAAAATATGACCAAATACAAAAGTAAGGGAAAATAAAGCTAATAGTCAATACTTAGACAGTATCTAACATTTTATTAATGAAAACAATCTAGCCGATATACCCCAGTCCACACTAATCCACAAAGCCTCTAACAAACCGATGTTAATAATATGTTAGGACATGCCCCCGAAAGTAGCGAAATAGAAAGTCTATACAAGTCTATGACTTAAAGTAAAAGACTGTGAAATTTATGTCTTTCGAAATATGGAAGCTCACCACTTCAATGTCAATCACATGATCCGCCCGAACACTTGGTCACTGCATAAGAAAATAAGAAAAAACTCTAAAACCTATGTCGCGTGAGGCCATAGCATTCGCGGATGGTTAGCGGTAAGAGAACTAGCATATAAAATAAAGGATATGGATAAAATAGTGCAATTTTTCAATCCAAGTCAAACTATCATATGCAATTATATCTACATTAGTATAAGCATATATTAAGATACATATACATATAGTTATTTAACATGCTAAATCATAGATGAAGTCATAACAATCATTCTTCAAGCATTCATTCATGAGACATGAGTCAAGAACTTTTAAACTTCTACTTTACCAATTTTGAACCTTAAACTTCTCTGTTACATTAGTCAAGGGGATGCGAACCTCAAACCAACTCAACCAATTTAACTAATTCATTAATTAAGGGGCTCAAACCACAAGAAGTCTTTTTACCAGGTGAGGGACTCTGACCAAAAGTCTTTTTATTAGGTGAGGGACTTTAACCACAAGCCATATCATTAGGCTAGGGACTCTGACAACAAGATTTTTCATTAGATGAGGGACTTTAATGATAAGCCATATCATTGGGTGAGGGACTCTGACCACAAGCCTTTTCGTTGGGTGAGAGACTTTAACCACAAGCTATATCATCTGGCGAGGGACTCTGACCATAAGCCTTTTTATTAGGCAAAGGACTTTAACAACAATCCATATCATTAGGCGAGGGACTCTGACCACAAGATTTTTCATTGGGTGAGGGAAATTAATCACAAGCCTTTTCTTTGGGTGACATTTGAACTCTTAACCCCTTTAGCGCATTCATTAACATCCATCTAATTTATTTTAACTATTAAGGAATTGAACCATTTACACAAATCAACACCATATGGGACCATAGGGTCTTAATAGAAGTATTCATCGATTGACCACTTTATTAGGATAATTCCTTAATTCAAAAATCATTCAATTCAATCAGTAGTCATCAATACCCTTACTAGCCCATTCATTCTTCACTAACATTTCTACTCCACACTTAAGTTTCACACACAATTTAAAGTTCATGTTTTAGGAATTGAACCCCTTTCTTATCCATCACACCATCTAAAGTCATATACTAATCTATTGAATGATTAACAAGGTTCTTACCAACCATTAACCAAGAATTCACAATCATCATGACTCACTATATGGTTAACAAGGCCTTTACCAATCATTAACTAAGTACTTGATGAGTGGTGATTTTACCACTCATTCACACTCATTATTAGTGCACATTACCTTTTTTTAATTGAATAAATAAGTCATAATTGTGATTAAATGCACTAATATCCACTCTTTGCAGTTATAAGAGTTGAAAATACAAAGAGATGTAGAGTGGAGATTGAAATGATAAAAAAGGATTAGAAAAATTACAACTGAAGACCTACAACAAAAGAGCCTCAGTTAAAACGGTCGCGGTCCATTGGTCGTAGTCGTGGTCAGTCAAGATGGTCAATAAACCACGACCATGGAAGTTAATCACGGTTGCAGCCAGACTTGCACGATCGCGGTATTGCGAAATATACAAACCAAGGGAAAAACTATAATTGCACGTGTTAATCCCAATTTAAACAAAAATACTCAAACTCTACTTTGATGTTTCAGTCTTTCTTTCACATTCCTTCTTCCCCAATTTTCTAGGTTTTAGCTCTAGACTTTTAGCCTCTATTTTTGGAGAAGAAAATATTGTATAAATTTTGGGTGAATAATATATTGGAGACTTTCTAAGTAGAAGATTTGCTCACTTCTATCGTTGTTATTGTGGGAGAGCCAAGTTTGAAGTAACATTTTCTTAGATCTTCATCAATTCATTTTAATGGAGATTATGGGTATATCTATACTTATGTATCTTATATGTAGCTAAATCTCCCTCTTGGGGTTATGTGTGAATAAAGGCTAAAGTATGCATGGGTTGTTATTGCTAGCATCTATTTTTTAGTTCATGTATATGGGTTCTATTATTGCTAAGCTAGTTCGGTTAGGATTTGATAGGTGAAAGCTCCAAATACCCATACGAGTTTGATGAGTGAAATCTCCAAGCTCTAGAAAGTTTAATTCCATCTTCTAAAGAAGGGTTTTGGGTGAAATTTAGGAAACCATATCATCCTCGAAAGAGGGATGTGGGGACCAAAGCAATGATAGACAATTATGAGTGTAGTTTTCCAAATTTTCACTATCTTAGATATAAGTGTGAATGTGAGTGCCATGGGTATCATCCTAGAAATAGGGTTGCCTAATTGATGTTGTGGTTACCAACTGTTGAACACACCTATTAGGTATTCGAAAGAATCAATGGGTGAAAGTTTGGTGTTTTGTTAAAAGACTAGCATCAAAATCTATAACCAAACCTACCCATATTTGATTTACTAAATTGATGTTAATAACTAGCTCCCACATGTCACTCCCTTAGTAATTCATAATCCTAAGATCCGTGCATAGTTGTTAAAACTCTATTTATTCGTATCCCTGAATTTATACTAGAAAAAACTAAAAGAAATATTATTGTAGGTAGTCATCATCCCTATTTATCTTCTTGTAACATTTTCTTGAATTTAACTTGTATCTATCATTTCAAGTTAATTTAATCACCACTCATATTGTTCCTCATGGATTCAACCCCGACTCCAAAGTCGGGTAAATATATTGATGACAACCGCCTTGCACTTAAATTGATGTGTAAGTTGAGCGTCATAAAAAATAGCGCCATTGCCAAGGAGCAATTTGGCTTATTAAGTTAGTTTGGAATTTTAGCTTACTTGCTTGAATTCAAGCTTGTATATATGTGCTTGTGATTTTTCTTTGTAAGTATATTTTATTTTATTTTTTATTTTTCTTGATGGCATCTTCTAACAAGCATGGGTTGGATCACTGGTAGTAATATCGTGACCCTCTATGTACATATTATGACGGACCACACTTTAGGAGAGATTGTAACTATGCTGCTCGAACAAGGATGGAATCACCATTTCAATCCTATCGGGAGTCTGGTTGTTATATATGTGGAAGTCAATAAGGACATAGGGATCAGTGTCCAGATGCCCTTCCCCTATTATACTAATGAAATTGCTAGTTCTTCTTATGAGGTTGATAGGTTTTCTGATAAGAAGAAGGAAGAGCAAGATACTGAATTCGACAGCTGTAACCCAAGGTTATTAGCCATTTTGGAGAGATTAGATGCGATGGAGGAAAACCTAGAATATATGTATAATGAATGGAAAACATCATGGATGAGGCAATAGGCAAAGAAGAAAATCTTAAAACAATCCATACCATGCCCATTACCCAAGAGGAGGTTTATCAAGTAGAGAAGCGAAGTTATGATGATAAGCTTGGTAGTGAAGATTCTTCAATGACTTCCCAATTATACAAATCATATGAGAGAGAAGAAGCCCAAATAAAAAATAGTACTAGAGTAAAAAAAAGAAACACAACAAACCTTTTTTGAAGACTCTAGTCCATTTTGGGGTGAAGATACTTCAGAGGAATCTAACCCATAATTAGGTGTTGGACCTCGTTAAACCCACTTCCTAACATTATGTGTAGACGATGTGATGAATATCTATCCCTTTGAACAAATAGTGAATTGTGGGATGATGGAGTCTGACTCCAATATTTCAACATTTGGCACTCCAACGAAACATATAGAGCCCTATACATTAATGTCCAAGGAACTCAACTTTCCAAGTCCAAGGAATGGCCTATTGACGCACACTCTTTTACCCAAAGCGCCAAGCCAAAAAATGGATGGAAATTTGGGGTAAAAGGTTCAAGTCTTAAAAATGATGTTTGCCATTTTCTCACATCATCCAAGTTTTATCTTAGAAGATTTGGATCTTTTGTACCTCTGCCACTCAATGCATGATAAATGAAAGCTGGGATGAAGATTCAAATCTTCTAAGTGGAGACATAAAAGAAAGTGGTAGAGGAGTCGGGCTACAACGTTAAACTAGGCACTTGATGGGAGGCAAACTATCATGCCATGAAAAGTGGCACGTATCCTTTCCATTTTATGCATGATAGAGTAGAATAAATATTTATTTTTGTGCATGCATAATCCATAAAATATGGCGCTATGAGATATTTTGATTGAATTTGAGAAATAAACGTGTGAAATTGGTGAGTTTGGGATGAGCAAAAATGTTCAGAAAACCCAGTTGATAGGTCTCAGTTACCGCGACTGCGGTCTATGCCACCGTGATTGCGGAGGCTGCATGACTGAGAACGCATAACTAAGAACACGATTTTGGTCAGTTCAGTTTAATACCATCCAACTTACCAATTCCCCCATATTTTTTTTAAATCTCTTTCAATATTCTCTCAAAATACTCTAAAAATTTGTGGCTTTGCAATGCATTTTCAAGTACCAATTCATCCTGTGCATCATCTAACTCGATAAGTTGTCTAAATTTCCTTATTTTTAATATCTATTTCATACTTAGAACTTGTAGTATAGACAAAGGCCTAAAATGGTGTTTTCACCGCGAAATGCATGCTTGATAGTGATTAGTGTTGTGGTTAAGTGTTATTAGTTGGTATGCACATGATAGGGGAAGTCTTCATTACCCAAAATCGGACCTTAACCCATTCAGATTAAAATCTATTTTGAGTGTCTGATCGACTGCCCCTAGAAATCTGTGTTTATTTCTTTTATATTCGAGGCCATGAACTTGCACTCTAGGCTCAACTTCATTGTTTCTATTGTTTTCATGCCTAGTTTAAATACAAAATTGGGGTTAAAATTGAATATCAAATACTAGGCAGGAACTACCAGACCAGACCTCTAGTACTGCGATCATGGACTCGATGACTATGATCACGGTCAATGATTCGTTATTGCCATACCTGAGGGTAGGTTCTGACAGGTATCAAACTTTCTGCCATATGTTAACTACCCCTGAAACCTTCTATAGCAATACCACACGAGCTTATAGATTTGCTTTAGCATGTGTTTATTGTAATGATGCAAATATTTGCATAAGTTGTACTGTTTACAGGTTCTAGGACTCTACAATGGGGGACTTTGATGACACATGATTCATGGCCGCCAAATGCCAGCGCTCCTACTATGATGATTTCCATAGAACAAAGCTACTCCCTGAAAAGGGTATAAACTTAGACAGGGTAGAGGAGAAGATCCCAGAATTCCATTCCAGGATCACTGCTACTTGGTGGATGTTTTTTGCTCCTAAACCATGCTATGCTAATGAATATTGGATGCATGAGTTCTACGTAAACCTCAGTGTAGTTTCACTCGTAAACCTGGTGATGACAATTCGGGGTAAACGGGTGAACTTTGGGGCCGAGTAGGTTAATTGTAATGCCTCGAAATTGGGTCCCGAGATGTCACACGGTGCTTAGGATCATAAGTGACCCCAAGCTAACCCTTCTACTAGCAATACTCATAAGCAACTGAACAAAAAGTATAAATCTATAAAAATCTGTGGAAAATAACTCTTTTCTGAATATGATAGATACAAAACTAAATTTACAAGATTACAACTCTGCTTTTAAAACTAAAACTGAAACGGAATACATCAACTTCTACTGACTATCTATGAAGCCTCTACTAGTACTGACTGTAGGTAACCGGGTCATGAATCCCGACTAACCCAACTCAATACAACTGAATAAAGAAAATACAATAGCTCTTGAACTGTATAACTAACTCAAGCCCTTGAATCAAAAGGACTTATCACTTACTGACTGGATACCGCAAACTGACTGGATCTGAAGATGTACACTAACCTTGTACCTACATTCCAAGAAAATGTAGCCCACATACGAATATGTGGGTCAGTACCATGGAAACGTACCGAGCATATAGGGGTGGAATGCATATATAAAATAATATCTTAATATCATCAAAGTTTGTAAAATTATCCATGCTGATATAAATGACTCACATAGCTCGAATTAAAATCATCATAATCATAAGCGAGTAAAATATATCAGGTGAAACATGTGAGTCATCATAATAAATCTCAATTCACTTCCATCTCGATTCAAGATCATCAAAGCAATCAAATCTCATAACAATTCTCTTTGGAATATATGTTCATTAAATCTTTCAAAAACAATGACTTTCTCAAACTCAGTCTTTCAAACAAATATGTTTTCATCTCAGATAGAAGAATAAGACTTTTCATATTAGATAGGAGAATACACACACACACATTGAGAGTCTCTTACAACAGACATAATCCATGTTAGCTACATAGAGTCCAACGTCCAACCCACGTTGGGGAGAGCCGTCCTATCCTTGCCATCGGAGTAGGACCTTAATCTTTTGTTCACTAGTGATCACTATATCAATCATCCTTAGGCTCACATCCTATGGGGGCATGTAGTTCTAGGGAAATACCAATCACAGCTATACCTCCCACTCGATGCTAAAGACTACTCCTGGACTGAGCTCAGATCATTTCAAAAGAAAATCCACAACAACGCAATTCAACAATCCATAACGGGAGCCATTATGCTACCTCTTTTTCATAATAGATCAACATGTGGATTTCTTTTCTCATTCGAGTTCAAAAATAACTCTTTCAAAACCAAAAGGTCAAATATTTCAAATATCAAGGTGTGTATAACATATTATTTCACCAACGATCATAATCTCAAAGAGGGTTTAAATCCCATATATCAACACTTGAGCAAAATATTTCAAGATTCATACTTTGTATAGCAAACAAGTATAACTCATATGAAAATCTGGAAATTCAACTTGAAACATGATATTAACATCAAAACTCAAGGAATTTATCTTTAAGACATCACAAAAATATCATAGTTTCTTGAACAAGAATATAGAATAATAGTTTTCATCTCAAATTCATAATTAAACAAGTAAAATCAGGTATCTTCGTAAAATAATTCAAATTTTTAGGCACAAGAATGAAAGAATGTTCTTGTTGAAAACCCCACATACCTTTATGGTAACGGATTCGTTGAAAGATTGGACCCTCAATGTTGATTGTGCAACCCTAGTTGTTTTTCTCCTTTAACGCTCTTGAATGATGAACTGAGATAGATAATAGGGTTATGATGTGTTTATATTCTATTAAATTCGTATGGTTAAATTTAGGGGTGTGTAAGGAGTTCCAAAAAACTTAATTACCCTCAAAATAACTCAAAATGGAGTGTTTTTACTACCTGAAACACCAAGTGTGTGCCGCATTGCTTATCGCACACATTTAAGTATGCGCCGCATTGCTTATCGCATACATTTAAGTATATGCCACATTACTTATGGCACATATTTAAGTATGTGCCGCATTGCTTATCATACACCTATTCCAATCGCCATGTGCGATTGGTTAGGCGACGCACTCTACTTCGCAAAGCCATAACTCTTTGCTCGGGTGTTGGATTTTGATGAAATTGATATTGTTGGAAAGCTAATTCAATTATCTACAATTTGATAGGTCTTGGGATGAAAAATTCCATGTATATTAAGCAATATTGACATTTGAAGTTGACCCTTGTAGAATCAAATGTCAAACTTTGGATGAATCAATTGGTCTTAGCTCAACCTTGTTCTATGTCATTGCTATAAACATTTTCCACCTCTAAACTACTCCATATACTAGGATAATGATCATGCAACTTGTATTCATGTTAGAATCACTTGGATTAGAGCTTAGACGCGCAGGAACGATGGTTAGAATTCTAGCACGAAAATACTGGGTATTACATTATCTCCCCCTCGGGAACATTCATCCACGAATGTGGAGAATTAACCTGAAACACAGAGGAATATTAGTCTTCAAGATATCATGTGTAACTGATAGAACTGAATCACTGGATCTCAAGAATATTGAGCTACTGTACTGGTCTACAAGTGCATGAATCTTCAAGAAAAATAACTTTATGGCTAAGATAGAAATGAGAGTGTCAACGTATGAGTAACCATTACTTTGCACTGGATCTGATCTCATGAGAAAGGATAGGAGGTTTATGATAGGAAAACGTGGGGTATTACAACATCCGCCTCTTGGAATCGTTCATCCCCGAATGATAATAATTTGATGAAAATACTAGGAAGAGACTATGATACTACATAGGATACTTTCAAACTGAATCATGACTTAATATCTGAAACTGAAACTGATGCATGAACTGAGCTGAATTCATAATATAATTGGACACAAACACATTGCCTCTTGGAATGTATATACGTATAAGACTGCGGATAGTAAGACTAGCTGGAAAATTAAGAATCTATAGGAGCTTATCTCCTTGCTTACTAAACTAGATTACAGGCTATATGGACTGGATCATACTGACTAGCCATACTCAAATGGAGTATTTCTTTAGCACTTTTCTACGACATTCTATTGGGAGCAAAGAATTTTGGGCATGCTCTGAAAAAGACATTTGACAAAGGAATTAAAATATTGATATAACTCTATAGCATGGAATATAATTATACAACTCATAAACTAGGATAGGATTGCTAGGCCGTAGGCAATGCAACTTCTTACTTTCAAGCTTAGCATCACTTCTCAAATGCTCTCTCAACTATACTATTCCCCTTAAATACCATACTCATTTGATTCAACTTATAATTCTCATATTGGCACTATGAAATCTTTCTACTAAGGTCTAAACTAAACTAAGTTCTCTTACCATGATAAAGCCTAACACTAAATCACAAGATAAAACATGCCAAACCACAATACTATTCTGAACCACAAGGTTCAATATTCTAAATCTTCTTAGAGCTCACACCCTAAGCATAACATGCCTTACCACTTAAATGACTAATTTAAAACTCTTGATATGGATTCACTAGTGCATATTGCATTCATCATCTTACACCCAACATGACATTCAATCCTATCATTAAAAATCACATATAATTTAAGGCAAATACCCCTAAAGGCATACTTCTCATATTCTCTACACGTTTATCAACCACAATTTTCTTGCACTATTCTTAAAAACATACATATAATTTCTAACTAACCATGACATGTATCAAAAACTTGGCCTCAATCTTACTTCACACTTTAGCCTTAGATAGAAAAGCACAAATAATCTTTCTTAATGAGGGTCATCAACTCTCTCACATATAAACCATTGCTTATCCACTATCATCACCACTATCTTAACATAGGAAGAGGTCACCGAAGGGCTAACACATATGAACCAGAAGCACGAAAACTATAATACATAACATTAACACTTATCTTTGTCTTGAGGAATAAAATATCGAAGGCATGGATTCATTAAAGAAATCTAAGCTGAGGACATGCATGATATAATGCGAACTTCACTAGTATCATGAGTTTAAAAACTGGTCATACTCTAAAACATGAGTTTATACTTATCATGAGCTATTCTACATAAGATTGGAGTTCATAGATTCATACGAGATAACTCGAATCACAGAGTGAACTGTTACATGCTTGCTAGAAGCTGCGAATGGGCTTGAGCACACATGATAGGTATAAGCATAGGCCTGTGGCATGGATTTGTCAAGCAAGTGATGGATTTGGTGTTTTAATGACTGAAATCCAAGGAATACTCTAGATTAAGAAGGGATCTCTATCTCGTCATAACTCATTGTTGACATATATCACAATCTAATTCTCAAAACTCAATTTGATTCTTCACTAACCATCTCCCCCTTAGGTCTAAGCTGGTATTCTAAGTATGATGGTCTACTCCATATCCTCGAGATTAAGCCATAATTTCATCATTATATTAACTACACATAAATGCTAAACTCACAAGAATAAACTAATTTCAAACTTACGAACTTCATTCTTGAACAACCCATCCATATGCCATCCTTAACTTTCTAGCTTCAATAATCATCATCAAAGACTTACACTATCATTTGCAACCATACCTACATCTCTAATCACATAATCTTAACCTACCAAGATCACACCTCTATTCTTATTTTTTTTTCCAAATCATGAGAATAATAATCATACTAAAAAGGCTCAACATCTTCAATCATAACTCCTTAACTTAGCTATCAAGAACATCATAAATTATCTAACTAGCCTTTCTCCACCTAGAAACTCAACATTACTACTACCTCCATATAACTAGCATCAACAACCGAACCATCAACTGTTAGAACTTAATATCTAGAGCTAAACATGATTTACAACCCAATCTCACACATAATTCTCACTTTAATACTATAGAACACAACATTAAGAAAAACTAGTACACAATGACAATCGATCATAATCATATGGCCTATCTTATTCATAATCTGTTAACACATCCTCCTTCTTCACATCATTAATATTTACCCATCTTTAGACCTAAATTACTTTCATAGCTCTATAAAGTTCAACTAAACTTCCTCTTGCAATCTCAGGAAAGCCTAAATTAACAATACTCAACCACCAAGTACTTCCATCAAAATCTATACTTTCCTAGCACAACAAATACCATCAATAACTCTTTTCATACTTCAAACAAACAACAATCCACCTTAACTAATAATCTCCTTCTCTAACTTCACTAAACTAACAAACAAAGGTATATTACTTTATTACTAATTCAATCATAAGCAAAATTCAGCTATGCATATTCAATAAATCGCCCTTACCACCATTCTTGTCACTATATTTCTAAACCCACAAGTTCAACTAACACAAGACTTTCAACTAAACGTTACTACTTCTGTCACTACACAGAAACCCACACTTTCAACTAACATCAGAACAACAAGATAAACAACAAGTTGTAAGTGAATCAAAATAGGCCTCACACAGTTTCACTAGACTTTGGTTTTGTGTTTTGATTAAGAAAATTATATGAATAACAAAGCAACTATGCTAGTGAATTGAAATAGGCCCCACACGGCTTCACTAGACTTTGATTTTTCACAACCACAATGATAACAAAATTACGTAATACAAGAGATAGAAACTTGACACATAACATTTAATGATCTAAGAATACACCTTACTCTGTCTTAATTGAATAACTCATAAGAATGAGGGCATAACTAAAATTTAAAGGACTTAACACACTAGAAGGCTCCTCTCAAGCCACTTTATGAAACTTCTGAAACTTCTGCCAGCAAATATAAGAGCATTATATGGGGAGGAAATTAGAACTTTCCAAACATGTTACCTCAAGAACAATACATAGATAGAGAAGTATAGATTATCATTATGGATTTTGAGGAGAAATTTGAAAGCATATTTGACTCGGGCTTAGTGCACAATTTCTACAGGCCTAATAAAGCACTTCAATTTTCGAAAATCAAAAGTATTGATAGGATACTTTTGTAGCTCTTCCATAACTAGCTATGGAGAATTGAGCTCAACTATTTCTGATACCTTGGAAATAAGGCAGAGATGACTTGACTAGAGTAAGATGAGAATCTATATAAGTTTCTTGGAAAACTTTACTATAGCATGATTTAAGACTTGAAAGAATGGAGACATTTCCTAAAAGCCTTGTAGCCTCTCGAAGAAAAGTACAGATGTCTCTATACCTTTCTGCAAGACTCTACCAGACACGGCTTCATAGATACCCTAGGATACTTGAAGTCTGTGGTTTGATATTAAGTTTGTAACGCCCCAAAATCGGATCCCAAGATGTCACAAGGTTCTTAGGATCACAAGTGACCCCAAGCTAACCCTTCTACTGGCATAAATCATAAGTAACTAAACAAAAAGTATAAATCTATACAAATCTGTAGAAAATAACTCTTTTCTGAATATGATAGATACAAAACTAAATTTATAACATTACAACCCTACTTTTACAACCAAAACTGAAATGGAATACATCAACTTCTACTGACTATCTATGAAGCCTCTACTAGTACTGATTGTAGGTAGTCGAGTCATGACTCCTGACTAACCCAACTCAATACGACTGAATAAAGAAAATAAAACACTTTTCAAATTGTATAAATAACTCAAGCCCTTGAATCAAAAGGACTCATCACCTACTGATTGGATGCCGCGAACTGACTGAATCTAAAGATGTACACTATACCTTGTACCTATATTCTGAGAAAATATAGCCCACATATGAATATATGGGTCAGTACCATAGAAACGTACCGAGCATATGGGGGTGCAATGCATATATAAAATAATATCTTAATATCATCACAGTTTATAAAATTATGCATGCTGATATAAATGACTCACTTAGCTCGAATTAAAATCATCATAACCATAATAGAGTAAAATATATCGGGTGAAACATGTGAGTCATCATAATAAATCTCAATTCACTTCCATATCGAATCAAAATCATCAAAGCAATCAAATGTCATAATAAATCTCTTTGGAATATATGTTCATTAAATCTTTCAAAAAAATGACTTTCTCAAACTCAGTCTTTCAAACAAAAATGTTTTCATCTCAGATAAAAGAATATGACTTTTCATATTAGACAGGAGAATACACACACACATTGGGAGTCTCTTACAACCGACATAATCCATGTAAGCTACATGGAGTCCAACGTCCAACCCATATTGGGGAGAGCTATCCTATCCTTGACATAGTAGTAGGACCTTAATCTTTTGTTCACTAGTGATCACTATATCAATTAGCCTTAGGCTCTGATAACGCTCAATCTACAGCTCTCGTAAGAGTGTAAAGCGGTCGCTGTCAAATATATAACCCAACTGGGTTGGGTATCGATCCCACAGCAAATAGTCGGTCAACAAGTAAGTAATGATTATTAGACTTTTGGTGGAAGTCTCATAGAAAGGGGGGATTGTAACGTGTAACCAAAATAATAGAGTAAAAACGGAAATTAGCAAAGTAAAAAGAAAGAATGTTTGGTAAGATGTTAACCAATGAGAATTGAGAGTTGGGGTTATGTCCACCTTATGAGTTGTACGTCTCTATTGGCTATGAGTTATGCGGAATTCAGACATGCATGTGCTTATAGAGAATTGTATTCTATGGTAAATCCAGGCGTCTTTTGACCTATCAAGAATTATTTCACTTTAACTCTTTCGAGCTTAAAGCGTATCTAACGGTACAAATTCTCCAAGAGGTTAATCCAGTTACGGCACTAACTTTTTAATAGGGGTTGGTGCCCTATTACCTTGACATTATCTCTTTTCCAGACATATAACTTTTCTTTCGAACAAGTTAATGCTATACTGGCGTTATTCTATGCGTCTGCAGCCACAAGAATTTGCATTAAGATAAAGAGAATAATGATATAAGCAGCATACGTGTCATGAATTCACAAACTCATAGCAATAGATAGTATCTCATAAGGCTTTCATAACCCCAACAGAGAAGTTTAGCTATTCATGAGTGCGATGGAAATCACAATAGACATTATCATTATAAAAATCTCACGTAAATTCCTTACAAATAGCGTTTCTCTTGTTGTAAAAATTAAAAGTCGAATAGATGAAAAATAATGTCAACAATGAATTCAAGAAGAAAAGGAGAAAGATCGAATAGGGGGAATAGGGATGATGGTCGCGGAAATTTGGTTGATGGATGGGTAGATGGATGAGAATTGATGGAATGGGGGAATTATTCAAAATCTCTAGCAAAATAGGGTATTTATAACACCCATATCCTTTTCCTACTAAGCTACTGCATTACTTATCCTAATCCTACAAGGATACTGCATTCCTTATCCTAATCCTACTAAGTTACTGCTGATCCCCCAAGTCTTTAGAAATGTTGTTTTTGCTCGGGACAAGTTATGCATGCATCACTTTTAGTCCTAGGCGTCCATGATTTCCCTTCCTTCTTTCGTGAAGCTTTCTTTGGCGTCAAGTTATCCATAAAATGCTGAAATCTGCATCATTTATTCCTGAAAACTTGCTAATCACGTTTGTTAGCTCACTTACAAGAAAAAGGGCTAAAAGTGCATGAATTATATATTTTTTCCTCAAAACTTAGCCAAAATATGGGTCAATTATAGCATTATAGGCGTGTAGATACGCCTATTATCAACACCCCACACTTAAAGCTTTGTTCGTCCTCGAACAAAATATCATGTCCATCTAAACATCTACTTAGGGTTTCATAGTAACAACACAAAATATTCAGCAAGGCAAGCACAACAATTATCAACAAAGAGTAGTTTTCTGATTATTAGTAGAAACAATTCATCCTCCAATATAGGCTCATGATGGTGGTCAACTCATATTCAAAAGTTAAGGCACAAAGAATCATACACTACTGCCCAAAACTCATCAACCCTGTGTGTCTCACCATATATTACCCATAATCACTCACAAGTATTGTATATATTTTGAACATGGGTATAAGATAATCCTTGCTCTTACTCTCACAAAGAATTCATATGTTGAAACTGATGACCATAGGCTTGCCCTTAGTGTAATTCTCTACTAAATGTCAGAATTCTAAGCTTAGGATCAAATAGGTCTTTTACAGGTTGTAATGTAGGCTAAGGGACGGGTAGGACTATTTTTGCCAGAAATAGTGACTATGTTCCTAAGCGCTTTAATACATCACATTATGTCATTATCACTTTTCTTTCAAACAACCTTTCTACTTTCTTTTATTCTACCACCCTTTTTCTCCTCTTTTGTTTTTCAATTTTTAAACATAACTAACTTTTTAGTTTTTCTTTCCTTTTTCTTTTCATAACACACATCTTATGATAGCAATTCTTTTTCATAACAAATTCAAGCACCATTACTTTCTAAAGCATCATACTCACCCAATTTCCTCTTATTTTATCACATGACTTTACACTTTAAAGCACTTAGGAATTTGGATCAAATTATGGTCTTGAAAAAATGGATTAGGCTTATATATGAGGCTATCAAAGAAAATAGGCTAAAGGCTCAAAAGGGGTTAACTAGGATAATGTCCACGGGTAGGTAAAAAGAAGGTACACAAGTATAGGTTGCCAAAGAAATGCCTAAATCATCTCCTAAACTCATGTTCTTTATTTTCGCTTCATACACACATCAGGCAAGTTCTAGCAACAACCACAAACATAGAATATACTATTATCTCACACACACAAGGCACATAGTCGACTTTATTGGGAGCAGTATAGACTCTTGACCCAATAGATGAATGAATTAAACCATACGATTATCACATAGTGAGTCACACTTGGAGCCTAAATGACTCAATACTAATGATTTTATCACAGAATCTTGTCGCAATACCATGCTGCCTATCAGAACAATTTCATGCAAAGTTAAAAATTTAACTAAAAAAACTTTAACTAAAAAAAAATTTTAACTACTAAAAAAAAACAAAAATAAATAAGCAAATGCAGATAAAGAAGTATAGCATAAAAATACCAGCACCCCACACTTAGACGGGACACACTGTCCTCAGTGGAAAATAAACAAGAAGAACCTGGATTAGTCGGACTCCTCCTCTATGTCTGGGGTCATACCCCCTGCATTGGAATCATCATCAGAGTCGTCATCCTTAGAGTTTCCTCAAATTGTACCCCACTTGATCCAAAAGTGCATTTGAGGTATTTGTAGCGAGGAGGATTCAGTTTGCTCTTTTCTTCCTCTTTTCTTACCTTTCTGTGTGGTGGGCGCTTTTTCTTTTCCTTGTCATCCTTTTTGTGCCATTCTACCTGAGATATCAATAAAGTCATGTTAGCTTTATCTTGGTGGATATAATCAATAAACAAGCAGTAGTGGCACCACCCCACACTTAATTTGCTGGTACAAACTAGTGAAGTGAACGATGTCGGTTACTCAGACTTCATCGATATACGTTTATGTGATATGTTCCAACCATATAATCAGTGCATTCATACTTCATGAAATCTTGGCAATACTTTCATGTTTGATATATCAAGACTACTACATAGAGATTGAATCAAGGTATAGCATCTAGAAATACTCACAACCTCATATGTTGGTAGTCAACCATAATTCTTATCTCGATGAACAAGTCATTCCAACATGTAAGCTTTCTATTGACAAGATTATGCAATTTTCTTGACCATGTCAAATCCGCAAAAGTATGACAGTGCATCAAAATCGAATACAAGTTGGAAACAAGTCAAGATCATCCTTACGTATTCGTTCACTCACTTAGTTGTATCACAACAACTCAACCACATTCAAATCACTACTACTACTTCATGATTTAACAATTCATTATAGGCGTAGTAGTGTAGTACTTACGGAATATAAATGAAGAACAAATAAGTACTTACTTGATTGATGGCCTCGGAAGATGTTCTTGTAAAGTAAAGAGAGCAAACGAAAATTTTTGAGAGAATTTGGAGAGGTAGGCGGCGCTTTTGTTAGGTTTGCAATGTATTTTTGGTCCAAGACTAAGTTTCTTATTTATAGGGAAAGCTTGGGTCGGGTTTTGACCCATTTAGGATCGGATTTGGAGACCAAAAGTGACCATAGGCGGTGCCTAATGCTTTGCCTATGCTTGGCATAGGCAGCGCCTTTTGCAAAGCATTTGTTGAGCATAGGAGGCGCCTATGCCATGGCATTGTTGGGCATAGGCGGCGCCTATGCCATGGCATATGAGATTCAAAGACAAAAGGCATTGGCATAGGCAGCGCCTATGCTATGGCATTCTTAGGCATAGGCGGCGCCTATGCTATTGCACACTAGATTCCGAGAGCTTAGGCCATAGTATAGGCCCTGCCTTGTTTGTGGCCTAGATTTACATAGGCATTGCCTTGTTCTTTGCCTATATTTTTATAAGCAATGCCTAACCCATAGCCTTTTGCTTCTTCATTCCTGACTTACCACCTTCAACATGTAATTCTTCCAAATCAAAATTTTCAACCAATCTCCTCGTTTACACCTCTTGTACCTACATTCACTCAAAAACAACAAAAACAATTAGAACGATGGGTTGCCTCCCATCAAGTGCCTTAGTTTTGGTCGTGGCTTGATAAAATCCTAGGAAAACAAAAACAACAAGAACATTTAAAAATGATGGGTTGCCTCCCACCAAACGCTTGATTTATTGTCGCGGTACGACATAGCTATCTCGATTACTTAGTCTTCATCGAGATAGATGGGGCATCGTTTTCTGAATGAATTCAGACGACGCTGATACTTACTTGTAGGCATGCAATCTTCTTCGATATGACTCTTGTGCATACATACCTTAGGGGAGATACCAATTACATCATCAATAGTCCAACCCATAGCTCTCATGTATATCTTCAGAGCAGAGATGAGAGCCTCTACGTGTTGTTCACTGAAATTATCTGCCACACTTACCGGTAGTGTATTTCCACTTTCCAAGCATGCATGCTTTAGATAATTGGGGAGCTCTTTCGATTCTAGCTCTGGTGGATCTTCAATGAAAGTCTTTGCTGTTGGTGACGGTTGATTCTTAAGAACAAGGTCCGGCTGCTTAGGAGTATAAGAATAGGACCCTATTCCTGTTAGAGCACTCATAGTTTCTTCATAATCTTCATCATCCTCATGCTCAACATTCAGCAGTGCAGAAGACAATGGCTCAACAATAAGCTGTTTCTTTACAGATAATGCTTTCTTATCCTCATAAGCTACGAAGAACACATCCATATCGCTGGGTTGCTTCATTGCTTTGCATATATCAAAGCAGACCACTTCGTCATTCAACCGAAACAAAAGCTCATTAGCTCTCATGTCAATAAGCACACTTCCAGTTGCAAGGAAAGGACGTCCCAAGATTATGGGAACTTCAGAATCCACCTCACAATCCAGAATAACGAAATATGCAGGAAAGATGAATGAAGAAACCTTCACCAACACATCATTCAAGATACCCACAGGTCGTTTTACCGACCTATCAGCCATCACGAGCCTCATATTGGTTGGTGTCGGATCGCCTAACCCCAACTTCCTGTAGAAGGATAGTGGCATCAAATTGATTCTAGCACCCATATCGCATAATGCCTTGGCAAAATTCAAAGATCCAACAGTGCAAGGAATAGTGAAGGCACCAGGGTCGGCCTTTTTCTGAACTAGCGATCTTGTAGCGATTGCACTGCAATGGTGAACATTATATTCTGGCTCATAGCTTACCGTCTGCTTCTTTGATAAAAGGTCCTTCATGAATTTTGTGTACCCAAGCATTTGCTTTAGTGCCTCTACCAACGGAACATTAATGGTTAGCTGCTTTAACATCGTCATGAATTTGCTGAACTTTGTATCATCCGCAATCTTCTTCAATCTTTGAGGAAAAGGTGGTGGTGGATATGGAATTGTTTTCTCCACGGCTTTCTTCTCCTCTTGCTTCCAAATTTTGTTCTTTTCAGGCTGCAAACCACTAGGGGTGACGTCATGGACGTCTTGGTCATTTTCTACGGCGTCCTCATCTTCTTTATGTTTGGCCACTTGCTTGCTTTGGGATGAATTTTCCAGCACCTTACCACTCCTGGTAGCAATAGCCATACATGATCCGTCATTCCTTGGATTTTGCACAGTGTTGCTAGGTAAAGTTCCTGCCTTTCTTTGATTGAGTGCTGCTGAAAGTTGGCTCAATTGCTGCTCTATTTTCTTTATTGAAGTGGAATATGAGTCAACCAATTACTTCATCGAGGACAAATCATTTATTACCTCCGTTACTACCGCGCTGGTTGCCTCCACTCCTTTCAACAATTTATCCATCATATCTTCCATATTTCCAGAACCAGATGCAGTGGCGTCACGTCTTCCTGGGGGAACATACAAACTATTCTTATTATTTTTGTTCTTCCAACTACCTTGGTCCTTGTTTCCAGATTTATCATAATAGTTCCGACCTTGGTTTCCTTGGGTATTGGCTCGGAAACCCCCCTGATTATTCAAGTAGTTGGTTCCTTCCTCGGAATCGGATTCCTCTCTTCCTTTTGATGCAACAGCTTTGACTTTTTTGGTATTCCCTGATAATAGATGCTTGGTAAGAAGATCCACTTGTGTTTTTAGGTGCGCCATATCTTGATCACGTTCTTCATCTCTTCTCCTTTGTTCCGCAGTCATGCCAATAAATAAAGTGGGGCTTGCTACCTCAGAATCCCTAGTATGCCAAGCTCCACTTTGCTTTGTCATCCGATCTAGCATATTGCTTGCCTGCCCAAAGGTGAGGTCCATAAATGATCCACCTGCTGCATTATCTACCACTGGCTTAGTCACCGAATTCAACGATCTGTATAATATCTCCATCAAGTGGACATTGGTCATATGGTGATTTGGGTACTGCATAAGCTTTGTCTTGAACCTCTCCCATGTTTCGTGGAGAGCTTCAGTTGGAAGCTGTCGAAAATTGGTGATCTCATTTCTCAACTGTGCTATTTTGGAGGGCGGAAAGAATCTTTCTAGGAAAACGTCTTTCAATTGCCTCCAATTAGTAATAGAATCAGGAGTCAGCCCATTCAACCATAGAGTTGCCTCCCCAGACAGAGACAATGGAAATAAGAGCAGTTGAATTGCATTCTGTCCAACGCCAGGATTGTCGAATGACTTGCATGTAGAAATAAAGTTGACCAGATGCATATTCGGATCATCGCCTGCTAGTCCACCAAATAATCCCTTGAGTTGCAAAAGCTGAATCATGGTGCTAGTGATATTGAACTTTGCTCCAGGTGCCAAGGGTGGCAGAATAATGGCTCCTGTGGTACCAGCTTCATCCAAATCGTCATCATCGTCATCAAAAGGAATCTGCACAGCTCAGTGATCAGGCCTCAATCGCGCTTGACGATCTCTTCTCTGCATGGGTGCCGCCACCTCAGTAGTATGCCGTGGGTTTAGTGGCTCCTCATCACCCAGGTCCTCATCATCAGGATTTTTTGTATGACCTGGGTTATTAATATTCTGTTGGTGCGCTTGAGCAGCTGCTAATGCAGCTAACCTAGCCTGATCCTGTTGAGCAGCCATTCTTTCGATGTCTCGTTGTGCATCCATTCTGTTAATAGAACCTGAATAAAAAAAAAAACAACTAAAAGTAAAGTACGAGAATCTTTGAACAAAGGGTCTAGTAATTATCACAAACTTAGTAGACAACCGTATTCCCCGGCAATGGCGCCAATTTTTGATAACGCTCAATCTACAGCTCTCGTAAGAGTGTAAAGCGGTCGCTGTCAAATATATAACCCAACTGGGTTGGGTATCGATCCCACAGAGAATAGTCGGTCAACAAGTAAGTAATGATTATTAGACTTTTGGTAGAAGTCTCGTAGAAAGGGGGGATTGTAACGTGTAACCAAAATAATAGAGTAAAAACGGAAATTAGCAAAGTAAAAAGAAAGAATGTTTGGTAAGATGTTAACCAATAAGAATTGAGAGTTGGGGTTATGTCCACCTTATGAGTTGTACGTCTCTATTGGCTATGAGTTATGCGGAATTCAGACATGCATGTGCTTATAGAGAATTGTATTCTATGGTAAATTCAGGCGTCTTTCGACCTATCAAGGATTATTTCACTTTAACTCTTTCGAGCTTAAAGCGTATCTAACGGTACAAATTCTCCAAGAGGTTAATCCAGTTACGGCACTAACTTTTTAATAGGGGTTGGTGCCCTATTACCTTGACATTATCTCTTTTCCAGACATATAACTTTTCTTTCGAACAAGTTAATGCTATACTGGCGTTATTCTATGCGTCTGCAACCACAAGAATTTGCATTAAGATAAAGAGAATAATGATATAAGCAGCATACGTGTCACGAATTCACAAACTCATAGCAATAGATAGTATATCATAAGGCTTTCATAATCCCAACAGAGAAGTTTAGCTATTCATGAATGCGATGGAAATCACAATAGACATTATCATTATAAAAATCTCACGTGAATTCCTTGCAAATAGCGTTTCTTTTGTTGTAAAAATTAAAAGTCGAATAGATGAAAAATAATGTCAACAATGAATTTAAGAAGAAAAGGAGAAAGATCGAATAGGGCGAATAGGGATGATGGTGGCGAAAATTTGGTTGATGGATGGGTGGATGGTAGATGGATGGGAATTGATGGAATGGGGGAATTATTCAAAATCTCTAGCAAAATAGGGTATTTATAACACCCATATCCTATTCCTACTAAGCTACTGCATTACTTATCCTAATCCTACTAGGATACTACATTCCTTATCCTAATCCTACTAAGTTACTGCTAATCCCCCAAGTCTTTAGAAATGCTGTTTTTGTCCGGGACAAGTTCTGCATGCATCACTTTTAGTCCTAGGCGTCCAAGCTTTCCTTTCCTTCTTTTGTGAAGCTTTGTTTGGCGTCAAGTTATCCATAAAATGCTGAAATCTGCATCATTTATGCCTGAAAACTTGCTAATCACGTTTGTTAGCTCACTTACAAGAAAAAGGGCTAAAATTGCATGAATTATATATTTTGTCCTCAAAACTTAGCTAAAATATGGGTCAATTATAGCATTATAGGCGTGTAAATATGCCTATTATCAGGCTCACATCCTATGGGGGTACGTAGTTCTAGTAAAGTACCAATCACAGCTATACCTCCCACTCAATGCTAAAGACTACTCCCGAACTGAGCTCAGATCATTTCAAAATAAAATCCACAACAATGCAATTAAACAATTCATATCGAGAGCCGTCATGCTACCCCTTTTTCATAATAAATCAACATGTGGATTTCTTTTCTTATTCGAGTTTAAAAATAACTCTATCATGACCAAAAGGTCAAATCATTCAAATATCAAGGTGTGTATAACACATTACTTCACCAAAGATCATAATCTAAAAGAGGGTTTAAATCCCATATATCAACACTTGAGCAAAACATTTCAAGATTTATACATTGTATAGCAAACAAGTATAACTCATATGCAAATCTAGAAATTCAACTTGAAACATGATATTTAACATCAAAACTAAAGGAATTTATCTTTAAGACATCACAAAAATATCATAGTTTGTTGAACAAGAATATAGGATAATAGTTTCCATCTCAAATTCATAATTAAACAAGTAAAATCATGTATTTTTGTAAAATAATATAAATTTTTTGGCACAAGAACGTAAGGATGTTCTTGTTGAAAACCCCACATACCTTTATGGTAACGGATTCATTGAAAGATTGGACCCTCAATGTTGATTGTGCAACCCTAGTTATTTTTCTCCTTTAGTGCTCTTGGATGATGAACTTAGATTGATAATAGGGTTATGATGTGTTTAGATTCTATTAAATTTGTAAGGTTAAGTTTAGGGGTGTGTAAGGAGTGCCAAACGACTTAATTGCCCTCAAAATAACTCAAAACGGAGTGCTTTTACTACCTGAAACACCAAGTATGCACCGCATTGCTTATCACATACCTTTAAGTATGCGCCGCATTTCTTATTACAAACATTTAAGTATGTGCCGCATTGATTATGGCACCTATTTAAGCATGCGCTGCATTTCTTATTGCACACCTATTCCAGTAGCTATGTGCGATTGGTTAGGCAACGGACTCTACTTCACAAAGCTATAACTCCTTGCTTTGGTGTCGAATTTTGATGAAATTGGTATCGTTGGAAAGATAATTCAATTTTATACAATTTGATAGGTCTTGGGATGAAACATTCCATGTATATTAAGAGATATTCACGTCTGAAGTTGACCCATGTAGAATCAAATGTCAAACTTTGGATGAATCAATTGGTCTTAGCTCAACCTTGTTCTATGCCATTGCTATAAATATTTTCCACCTCTAAACTACTCCATAGGCTAGGATAATGATCATTCAACTTGTATTCATGTTAGAATCACTTGGATTAGAGCTTAGACGCATAGGAACGACAGTTTGAATTCTAGCATAAAAATACGGGGTATTACATTAATGCAGAGTATGGGCTCCCAAATACTGACATGGGGCAGTTTCATCCTAAGGGATGTGAGCTAAGCTCCTAGATGGCTGATATACTATTTCTTGGAAACGTTGTCCCCTGGGATGCCACTATAAGAGATATTCCAATGAGTGCCTTCAAGGCTGAAGCAAGGTTGTGGCTAAACATTATCTGTAGTAAGGTTTCTCCGTGAAATCATATGGCTACTATCATATATGACCAAGCTTGGATGGTGGCATGTATTTTATATGGCATTGCTCTAATGTAGGAGATCTTGTTGTTTTAGAGTGGCAGTAATTCTAAACCCTTGGAGGTACTCATCTTCTATTTCCTTCTCTTATAATTGAGCTATGTAAAAGTGCAGGAGTAAAAGAGTACACTACAGACATGTGGTTCCACCCTGGATCCTTTGATACCCACTCAAATTCAGAGGCGAGGATGCTTTGGTCCAAAGAAAAAATAGAAAGATAGACTCTGGCAAATCATTCCAAGAAGACATAGACTCTTGCAGACCCTTATCAACTACCGTCTTTGATGATATATCTGTTAAGATGTAGGGAATTAGGGAGATATTATCCAGAATACCTCAGGGACCAAGAGAGTCGCACACTTCTCGTCATTCCTATGTAGCACAGTCAGATTATGATGAATACATAGTAGAGCAAAAGAAGTAAAACGCTATAGTAGCAAGCCTGGAGAAAGCCTATTCAGATCTAGCTTCCTCTTACAGAGACCTTAATAAGTCATATGAAAAGATGGTGAAAAGGGAAAAGAAAATATCCAAATTCTTCAAAAAGTTATGGAAGAGGGTGAAAGGCATATTTAAGGCAATCAAGCCCAACCAATCACTACCTTTACCAAGATTAGATAGTGAGGATGAGGCACCTATATAATGGTCATCTGATGATGCAGGAAGCAGTGGTGCCAAGTCATTAGGGGAGGAGAGCTCATGATGTGGATACAGGGATCCCCTTTTGCTCTTGCACTCTTACACATGCAATGCATACACTGCATTCATTTAAGTTGGGGGTGTGTTGGCCCTAGATTTTATATTGTTTGGTGTTATATTATTGGATATTTTTTTTGAGGATGTTTTGGATACTATTTTTCATGTTGTGTTTTGGATGCTGCATATTTGGTATACCAAGATGGTGCCCATGTTTTATGGATTATCATGTTTTTCTCTTAAGTTTTTAGTTTTTCTCTTAATATTTTAATTTTTATTATGGATATTAGTGATGCATGACTAGTATTTTAAGTGTGAGTTGTTGAGGCATTGGTGCAGGGGAATTATGAGTACCCATAGCATAAATGTCAAAGATTCTAAGGAAGTTTGAGTACCTGTGGTATTGTATTTTGTAAAAATTGGGATCACTTTATGCACCATTGGTGAAGTCTGAGTAGCCATATGGTTAGTTTGACCATTTTGAGCCAAGATGTGAGACTAAGGCTCTAGTTGTATCCATAGGTTAGCAATTTGTGCATGGTGCCATTGTAAATCAAGAACCCCCCCCCCCCCCCGTCCAAACTTTTTTGAAAAATCAAGGGCATGAATGTGAGCAATGCTGTAATAAATCCTTTTCTCTTTTTGTGGTCCCACAAATTTTTGACTTGTGAATAGTGATAATACTCTGATTGTGTCTTTCACAGGAGGGACATTTGAGCTCCATTGGCAAAATTTTGCATGCTGTGTATGGTGAGCTACTTGATATTAATCTCTTGTACACTTATGTTATCTAGAACTTGCCCCATTAGTCTTTCAAAACTAATTTTGATAGTACGTGGTTGGAGAAATGATCTTAGGCCCTCTTTTGTAATTTTGGAACCCACTCTAGCCTAAAAAGCCTTCCCATACATAATTGAAATCCCTAGTTATCCACTTTGAGCCATTGGACCTTTCTTTGGCAAACACATTACAATTCGTAAACCATTCTTTCATCCCTCTTTTGAACCATACCCTTCTTGAATAAAAAAATATAATTTGTGGATAAAAGACTAAGTTGGGGTGGTAAAGATCAATGGAAGTAATATTGGGGCCACAAAGTATTAGTGAAATGCCAAATATGCCTAAGTTTTGAAAATCAATGTTTAGAAAAAGAAAGGATCCCATAAAGAATGAATTGCACAAAAGTGCAAGGAAATGGAAGTAAAAGAATAATGGTGAACAAAGGAAAAAAAAGATAGGCTTTCAAAAAAAAAAGCAAAGAAATAAAGAAGAGTGGCCCTTAGTCGAAAGAGAAGGGTTGTAAAGCGTGATGTAGATGTTCAAGGTAGGGTGTAGCCATGTTGTTCCTAAATAATATCCTCCCCTAACCTGAACCTTTATTACAACAGTAGAAAGCCCTTTGAGATCTCTGATCATTTATTTTCTTTATAGTGGTGGTAGAAAATAGGGGCAGGCCCATGGCATGACACTCTTTGCATTAAGATTTCTTTTGTGAGGGAAGACTCTTGCACTTAAAATTCGTTATTACATATTCGGTAGTTTGGTGTGTGGAAATTCTCTTTCTTTCGAGGACGACATATAAACAAGTTGAGGTGAGTGACTTTTGTCACCTCCCGAGTATTGAGGAAAATGGAGCATGGTTTAGTTTTAGTCAAAGGTGAGCCACTTCTAGAGCATTGAGTTTTGTTGTTTGATTTTTCCTTAAAGTCTTATGCAGCCTTGAGTATTGAATTTTATAATAAGGGGTGTTGAGAAATTAGCCTTGCATATGTGTGATGTGATACTTGTGGTTGAGATTCAAGTTGAAGTCGGTATGGCTTTTAAGGCATAAAATTTGGGCATAAATGATTGTGTCTCATGGTAAGAGGTAGTGTTGCTTGAGGACAAGCAAATTCTTAAGTTGTGAGTGTTGATGAGTAGTGATTTTACCACTCATTATTAGTTCACATTACCTTGTTTTAAATGAGTAAATGAGTCATGACTGTGATTAAATGACTAATATCCACTCTTTGCAGGTATAAGGGTTTAAAAGACAAAGAGATATGGAGTGGAGCTTGAACTGATAAAAAATGGAGCAGAAAAAGAGCAGCTGAAGACCTGCAGAGAAAAAGCCTCAGTTATTGCGGTCGCGTTCCATTGGTCATAATCTTAGTCAGTCAAGATGGTTAATCAACCACGATTGCAGAAGTTAAGCGCGGTCATGTAGCCGCTGTCGTAGCCAGCCTTGAGTGATCGCGGCTTGACAGAAATGTTTAGCCTAAGGGAACTACTGTAATTGCACGTGCTAATCCTTATTTGAACAAAAAGACCCAAACCATAGTTTGATGTATCATTTATTCTTTCACATTACTTCCCCAATTTTTTAGGCCTTATCTCTATACTTTGTAGCCTTTATTTTTGGAGAAAAAAATATTGTATAATTTTTGGGTGAAGAATACATTGGAGACTTTCTAAGTAGAAGATTTGCTCACTTCCATTGTTGATATTGTGGGAGAGCCATATTTGAAGTAACATTCACTTACATCTTCAATAATTCATTTCAATGTAGATTATGGGTATATCTATGCTTATGTATCTTATGTGTAGCTAAATCTCCCTCTTGGGGTTATGTGTGAATAAGTGTTAAAGTGTGTGGGGGTTGTTATTGCTAGCATCTATTTAGTAGCTCATGTTTATGGGTTCTACTGTTCCTAAGCTAGTTTGGTTGGGATTTAATGGGTGAAAGCTCCAAATACCCATACGAGTTTGATGAGTGAAAGCTCCAAGCTATAGAAAGTTCAAGGTCATCTTTGAAAAAAGGGTTTTGGGTGAACTTTAGGAAACCATATCATCCTCGAAAGAGGGATATTGGGACCAAAGTAATGATAGACAATTATGCATGTAGTTTGCTAAATTTTCACTATCTTAGATATGAGGGTGAATGGGAGGTTGACTATGCCATGGGTATCATCCTAGAAATAGGGATGCCTAAATTGAGGTTGTGGTTACCAAATGTTGAACACACCTATTAGGTACTCGAAAGAATCAATGGGTTAAATTTTGGTGTTTTGTTGAAACACTAGCATCAAAATCTATAACCAAACCTACCCATATTTGATTTACTAAATTGATGTTGATAACTAGCTCCCATATGTCACTCCCTTACTAATGCATAATCCCAAGATCCACGTGTAATTGTTAAAACTCTTCGTAGCCTCGAATTTATACTAGAAAAACCCAAAAAGAAATATTATTGTAGGTAGTCATCTACCCCATTTTATCTTCTTGTAACATTTTCTTGAATTTAACTTGTATCTATCATTTCAAATTAATTTAATGAGCACTCATATTTCTCCTCTTGGATTCGATCCCGACTCCAAAGTTGGGTAAATATATTGAAAACGACCATCTTGCACTTAAATTGATGTGTAAGTTGAGCGTTATCAGTACTCACATGTATTGCAATAATATCTCATCTCATTCATGTTCACTAGACCAATACCATAGTTCAACACACCATCAACATGTGACTAGACAATTCATTAAGACATTTTCACAAACACCTTATGTGCATGCCTTTGCCAAGGCCAATATCAAGGTAGAAATCATCAAGATTAGGGTTTCTCAAGACCCACATGTTAGAGCAAATACAACAAGAACCACACGTGCACAACGTCAGCAATATAATGTATAAACACAAGTCTAAGAAAGAACACACATAACTCATCATTATGCATCAAACCCATAAAATTTTGATCTAAAAGACATCATTTATAAGTCTTAATCGATGTCTAAAACACCTGGTGCTTGAGTAAAAAACAAGGGAAAAAGTCCCCTACAAGCCATCACCAATAACATGTATAATCACAAGCTCAAGCAAGAACAAACATTATTCATCATTGACAACAAAATCCCTTTTCATTTGATTTCAAAACCACCATGTACACTTACTAATCCAAGTGTGAAATACATGGTCTTTGAGTTATTTAATAAGGGAGAGAGTTACATTCCTTAAGCAACTTGAATCACCAGAATATTAACTTCACTTTGCCTCTTAAAGACCACCCTTGAAACCCTAGTCTCCAATTCTTAACAAATGAGTTTGAGATAGTATTTTAGGTGTTTGATCTATCAAAAATGATATTTTAGGAGGCTACAAGAACTTATTTAGTGAGGTGAATTAGTGTTTTAGGCATGTGAAAATACCACAAGGCCTTCAACTAAAATCTAGAAAATGGCTGTCCAGGTGGGTATGACTTACTCAAGGGACCCATACCCTAGGGTACGAGTGGTACCCTAACTCGTACCCTAGGCTCCTCCTAGGTCATCAACACTGGTTAGGGTATGATTTCAAACCATTGAGTCATATCCAATGGGTATGACTCATTCCTTCAATCGTATACAATACTTGTACCAAAAATAGTTCATTCTACACCAAGTGCCACGCACTATGTGACTTATATATGTATGACTCATACCTTTTAGTACAATTAAGGGAAGCCTAACTCATATAGTCGATAGTATGCTATCCTCCTAGGATGATCAAGGTATGAGAGGTAAAGGGAGAGATGGATACAACTCATATCCAAGGGGTACGACTCATGCCCCTAGTCGTACCTAGCTATGTGACGCCAAATGATGAAATTTTTCAATGGTTCAAAGTCTAGGTGTTTCAATTCTCCCCCACTTAGATCATTCATCTGCAAATGACTGGTAAGGCATGCATAAACTCAAGTTAGCATATTATCACCTATCAAACTAACCTTTAACAAAGCATACAACAAGGATACAACACACATCATGATCATCATCAGTGGACTATTCATTAAATTGGCTTCGGGATTCATACCCATTATTTATAAAAAACACTTAATCAATTTGAAGCTTAGGGATTGAACCCATTTTCTATCAAAGACATACTATCAAATCTAGAAAATTAACACATACCTCGATCATGAGTTTTCAGAACGAAAAACAAATGTGGATACTTGGACTTCATGTTCTCTTCTGCCTCCCAAATAGCTTCCTCGGACTATTGGTTCCTCCATAGAACCTTCACCGAAGCAACTTCTTTCATTCATAGTTAGCTAACTTGACAATCCAATATCTTTACCGAGATATCCTCATAGGACAAAGAGTCCGAAATGCCAACATCCTCAAAGGGAACAACCGAGGAAGGGTCACCCATAAATCTTCGTAACATAGTGACATAGAAAATCGAGCGAATGGAGTTTAAACTAGATGACAGCTCCAACCCATAGGCAATCTTGATAACCCATTTTTAAAATTAGATAGGGACCAAAATAATGGGGACTAATCATCCCTATTTTTACCAAATCTCATCACTCCCTTCATGGGAGAAACCTTCAAGAATACCTAACTGCCAACACTAGACCCTAAAACCCCTACGCGTTACACCTGCATAGGAATTTTGGTGACTTTGAGCGGTTTTCAACCTCTCATGAATCACCTTCACCTTTTCTACGACTTGGTAAACTAAATTGGGGTCGAGCAACTTTCCCTCACTAATTTCATACTACCCAATAGGAGATCGACATCTCCTACCTTACAATGCCTCAAAAGAGGCCATGCCAGTGCTAGAGAGCGAATTCGATTCAACTTATAGCTTCCTAGAGACACACCACAATGAGCCTAGTCTACCCATACATAACTTCTATATTCAAGCATATGCAAAACTTAGAAAGAGTTAGCTTAAGCCACTGGGCTATATTTATTACATCCATCCTGAACACTAATCTGCTCCATTACCATTATAATATGCAAACCACAAGTAGACGACATAGGAAAACTATAACCAGCTATTATAGCCAAAATCACCAACATAGGATTGAAATTCGAAAACCATAACACCATTATGCCATAAAACAATTTACCCACATGCCTTTCAAAACCTTTTAAGTACCCAACACGACTATTGGTATATCTGCCAACCGCAACACTCAAACCTACCTCTCTTATACTACGGTATGATTTATCCTTCCTAAGATCTATCACGCGTTATTATTTTCACAAAGGTTTTCATCTGCCACTCCTTTCTAAAACCTTAGTTCTAGAAGTTGTCCTAGAATCTCCCTCACTTAGGGACTTCTATGTTTCCCTATTTTAAAATATCACCATGTTCCTCAAGCCACTATTACCCCAACATAAGAAGGACCACGGAGGAACTAAAGCACATGAACCACTTATTCCACTAAAGGCAAGAACCCCAAAAGAAGTACGACACCATAGGCATGAAGGGTTTCATAGAAACCACCTAGGTCATAAATAAAACCTATCCCAACACAACATACCAAAGGAGGAGTCCTTAGCACTGGATACCAAATGACACATAACTGCATATAACATTGATAATACAATGTAAGGTCAAGACTCATATTCAGGGAAAAAAATGTATGCAAGATACGAACCTTAGACGTAAGTGCTAATAGAATGCCTTCCAAACTAGTAGAGCGCCCTCTCAACCGAGGTAGGATAGAATCACTAGAGTATGTAACCCGACCTTCCCTTTGGGACCACCGCTAGAAGAAAATTTAAGATCAATCTTCGACCTTTCCCTTAATATGCCAATGAGCACAACACTCTACTCTAATAGGTATCACTAGGGAGGTATACTACACTAGGGACACCTTTTCTTTCTATACCCAAAATCATTCTATAAAGGGGGAATAAGAGTTGGACAAGCATTTAAAACAAGGCCAATCCCACACTCAACCTCTCTATTCATCAAATCAAAGAATGTCACGGGGGCATTGGTCAACCCAAAGGACATGATTAATAACTTGTAGTGACCATATCGAGTTCTAAAGATAGCCTTAGGGATATCCGCTTTTCCAACCTTACGTTGATGATAACCCAAACTAAGATCAATTTTAGAGGAACACTTCACACCTTGAATTTGATCAATCAAATCATCGATTCTAGGGAGAGGATAATTATTTATTATGGTCGCTTTGTCTTACAGATAATGATTAATGCACATACGAATGAAGCCATCCTTCTTGCATACGAACATCAAGGGAGCACTTTAAGGAGACATACTAGGATGACTTTTCGAAACAAGATCAATGCCAAAATCAATTTCCCTATCGGGAGAAATGCTGGAAGTATCACCAGGGAAAATATCAGGAAATTTATTAACCACAAGAATGATCTCTAGGGAAAAACCTTCTGGGTTAGAACCTTTAACTTGGACCAAATAATACAAATGCCCTTTTGAGATTAACCTATGAACTTTAAGATACAGAATGAATCTCTCTTTAGGCACCAAAGAACCACCTTCCCATGTAAGAACCGGCTCATTAGGGAATATTAACATGACCCTACGGGTCCGACAATCTAAGGAAGCATAACACAAATGTAATCAATCCATCCTCAAGACAACATCAAAATCAACTACACCCAACTTTATCAAGTATACAAGAGGTTTTTTACCACTAACATATACCACACACCCTTATAGACCCTCTTAACAACCATGGAGTCTTCTATCAGGGTAGAAACAAAAAAGAAAACTGAAAGACTCTTAGTACAAAAATCAAGATACACAGTCACATACAGGGTCACGTAAGAAAGAGTAGATCCTAGGTCAACCAAACAATACACATCATGAGAAAAAAGTTTCAATATACCCGCATCAGTATCAGAAGGTGCCTCAAGCTCCCAAGGGATAGTAAGAGCATTGAGATGGTCCAAACCAATATCAAAGCTAAAAGCGGAACCCCTAGGTGTAGAAGCTAGAGAAGTGGCAACTAGTACCTTTTTGTCCCAAGCGGCAATCCATATGGGACACTCTCATTTCATGTGACCTACTTAAACATATTTAAAACACCGATTCTTTCCTCTCTCATAACAACTATGGTGTGATCGACCGAAAAACTAATAAGGAAGAGAGGTGAATAAGGATTGGGCCCTTTTAACCTGATATTGGGCACCTTGTGCCCTATAAAAATTACCAATTTGAAAATACCTACCTCCCAATGGGTTCAGATAGGGAGCACTAACTATGGAATGGAGGCTAGGATCCACCCAATACTTTCTCTTGGACCACTTTCCATCAACCAAAGCCAACAGAGCAAAGGAGCGACGAAACCTGACATTTTGAGGTGACTGAGGAGAAGTGTCACCCCCTAGAGTTGGGTTAGTGGGAACAGGTGGAACCCTTTGATGACAGTAAAATGCCATGACCCTTGGCCAGGTCTGAATCCTAGAAATTAGATGAGCTTTGTCCATCTTTCCCTCAGTCGGGATAGAAGAGCTTGCCTGATTGTCAGATCTTCTTGGATACATGATCTAAAAGAGGAGCAAACAGGAATTAGAGGAATCTAAAACCTTAGACTCTATATAGGTTGATATTGGAACACAAGAAAGGGAAACATTCCTAAATGTCTCATAGCCCCTCTCTTATAAGTGTAGCATACTTTACACCCATAAAAGAAACTCTACTTGACACAACTTTGTGGACTCCAAACTTACCATAAACCTGACTCTGATACAACTTGATATGCCTCAAAATTAGGCCATGTCATGTGGGCATCTCAAGCCTAATTTGGACTAAAGATCACCCTGTTAACCTAACCTAACCATCTATTCAATTCATAAGTGTCGGATGAACTCTGACCAAATATCAAAGTAGCAGAAAATAAAGCTAATAGTCAATACTTAGACAGTATATAACATTTCATTAATGCCAACAATATACTGATATACCCAAGTCCATTGTCATCCATAAATCCTCTAACAAATAGATATTAACAATATGTCGGGACATGCTCCTGAAAATAGCTAAATACCAAGTCTATACAAGACTATGACTTAAAGTAAAAAACTATAAAATGTATGCCTTCCAGAGAATAGAAACTCTCCACTTCAAAGACAATCACACGATCCACCAGAATACTTGGTCACTGTGTAGGAAAAGAAAAAGAATCTCCAAAACCTTTTTCATGTGGGGACATAGCATTCAGGGATGGTTAGCGGTTGGAACACTAGCATGTAAGTCATGGATACAGATAAAATAGGGCATTTGTTAAATCCAAGTCAAACCATCGTATTCAATCAAATTTATATTAGTATAAGCATATATGAAGGTACATATACATATAGTTATATAATATTGTAAATCATGGATGAATTCATAACAATCATTCTCAAAGTATTCATTTATGAGACATGGAGATAAGAACTTTTAAATTTCCAACTCACCAATTTTTGAACCTTAAACTTCTCTGTTACATTATTCAAGGGGATATGGACCTCAAACTAACTCAAACCATCTCAACCAATTTAACCAATTCATTAAAAAAGGGGATCGATCCATGAGAAGCTTTTTTACGAGGCGGGGGACTCTAACCGCAAGACTTTTTATTAGGTGAGGGACTATAACCAAAAGCCATATCATTGTGGAAGGAACTCTGACCACTAACTTTTTTATTGGGCGAGGGACTTTAACCACAAGCCATATCATTGAGCGAGAGACTCTTAGGTGAGAGACTCTGACCATAAGCCTTTTAATTGGGTGAGGTACTTTAACCAGAAGCCTTTTCTTTTGGTGAAATTTGAACTCTTAGCCCCCTTTAGCTTATGCATTTACATCTATATAATTCATTTCAACATTTAAGAATTGGAACCATTTACACACATCAACACCATACAGGACTATATGTTCTTCATAGAAGTATTCATCGATTGACCACTTTATTAGACCAATGCCTTAATTCAAATCATCATTCAATTCAATCGGTGGTCATTAAGACCCTTACTAGCCCATTTATTCCACATTAATATTTCTACACCACACTAAGTTCCATACACAATTTCAAGTTCATATTTAGGGAATTTAACCCCTTTTTATCCATTACACCATGTAAAGTCATAAACTAACCCATTGCATGATTAATAAGGTTCTTACCAACTATTTACCAAGCATTCGCAGTTATTATGACTCAATACATGGTAAACAAGGACTTTACCAATCATTTACTAAGTAATCAGACGCATTACAACAAAATATCATCTCATTCATGTTCACTATACCAATACTATAGTTCAACACACCATCAACATGTGAATAGACAATTTGAGACATTTTGACAAACTCCTTATATGCATGTTTTTACCAAGGCCAATTTTAATGTATAAATCATCTAGATTAGGTTTATCAAGACCTACATGTTAGAACATATACAAAAAACACCCACATATGCGCAATATAAGCAATGTCATGTTTAAACACAAGTCTAAGCAAGAACACACATAACTCATCATTATGCATCAAATCCTTAACATTTTTATTTGAAATACATCATTGTAAGTTTTAATCTATGTCTAAAACACATGGTGATTGATTTAAAAACAAGGGAAAGAGTCACATACAATCCATCACCAATAATATGTATAATCATAAGCTCATGCAAGAACAAACGTTATTCATTATTGACAGTAAAGACCCTTTTTATTTAATTTCAAAACCACCATGTACACTTACTAATCCAAGTGTGAAATACATGGTTTTTGAGTTATTTAACAATGGAGAGATTTACATGCCTTAAACAACTTGAATCACCAAGAATATTGACTTCAATTTGCCTCTTGAAGACCACCCTTGAAACCCTAGCCTCCAATTCTTGACAAATGAGTTTGAGAGAGTATTTTGGGTGTTTGATCCATCGAAAATTCATGTTTAAGAGGCTAAAAACACTTATATAGTGAGGGTACTTAGGGTTTTAGGCATGGGAAATGACCAAAGGCCCTAAGCAAAAAACTAGAAAATGGCATCTAAGTGGTTACAACTCAATTAAGGGACCCATACCCTAGGGTATGAGTGGTAGCCTTAATCATACCCTAGGATCCTCCTAGGTCATCAACACTGGTTACCGTATGATTTCACACCACTAAGTTGTATACAATGGGCATGACTCATTCCCTCAATCATATATAACACTCGTACCAAAAATAGTCCACTCTACACTAAGTGACAGAGACTATACGATTTATCTAGGTATGAATCATAAATTTAGGAATAATTGAGGGAATCCTAACTCATATATTGGATAATATTCTATCCTCCTAGGCTGCTCAAGTTATGAGAGGTTATGGGAGAGAAGGATACAACTCGTATCTAAGGGGTACGACTCATGCCCCTAGTCGTGACTAGCTCAATGACACCAAATGTTGAAATTTTTCAATGGTTCAAAGTCTAGGTGTTTCATTCAAGGATAAAGACATGGAAAATTAACCTCGTAACATGGCCTAGTGCAAAAGCTCAACAGTTTTGTACTCTTATAAATAGGATACTTATACTTGATGTTATACACCTTAGACAGCTTTAAAACTTAGAGAGGGGCTAGAAAATACTTCAATTAGGGTTTTTATTCTCTTACTTTTTCTTTTTAATGGATTTTATCATGCATTTTATAATCTTGATTATGACTATGTCCATTAGTAGCTAAATGCCCCCTTTCCGGGGTTAAGTCCAAGAACATGTTTACTTTCGCTTTGAATTGAGTTTGTTTGGATTACTTATCATATTTGGTTGTTTATTTATCATTTTTTAACTATTTGAAGGAGTACCTAATCTTAGAATACATATATTGTCGACCTTATAATCTCGGGAGGGGGGATAGAAAGATAGAATGTAGGGATAAATAGAGTAAGGTTCTTATTCTTTTTTAAAATAACAAATTTGACCTCCCTTTTTAGAAACTGGCTACTGGAGGTAACTTTGAGCTGAAACTAAACTTGATGAAACTTTTGATTAGTAGTGGACAGTTTGTGGGGCTTTCACATGAAGATCCACAAGTCTATCTACGGAACTTTCTTGAGATTAGTGATAGATTAATCCCTATGGCTATGTCAACTGATTATGTTAGGCTGGCACTATTCCCTTTTTACTATTAGGGGAAGCAAAGAAGTGGTTGAATGCTGAGCCAGTAAGTTTAATCATAACTTGGGATGACTTAGCCTAAAAATTCCTTAATTGATTCTTCCCATCTGGAAAGACTACAAAACTGCACAATGAGATTGTGTGCTTCAAAAAGAAGCCAGATGAGAATTTATACCAAAAATGGTAGAGGATCAAATAACTTCTTTGGGGCTATCCACATCATCAACAGTCCAATGAGGTACTAGCTCACACTTTTGTTGAGGCACTTAATCATAAAACAAAAATTTTTCTAGATTTAGCTATAAGTGGTCAAGCTTTGGAGTTGACTTATGATGAGCTATATACTTTGTTGAACCAGATTGCAGAAGAAAATACTGAGTGGCATTCTAACTCAATAAGTGCAACAAAGAAAGTTGTACGTGTGTTAGAGATGGAACATTTTACTTCCTTATTAGCTAAGCTTGTTGCTCTACAAAATTATAAAAGCAATATGAAGTTGGGGGTTACGTAACCTACAACCATAGTTAATACAATTTAACAAACTGGAGGTTAGTATGAGGTTTGTGGTAACAGTGGGCATTCAATGACTATCTATGCTACAAATCCTGAGTTTATGATATTTGTAGGCAATGTTCAAAGGACAAATTATGGAAACACCTACAATCTAAAATGGAAGACTCATCCACCAAATCCATCATGGAACAACCAGCAATAGCGATTTCAACAGCCAAAGGTTAAAAAGAATTAGGCCATAACTCAGACTAACAATGTGGAAGTGATGTTAAAACAACTTATAGCTTTTCAAGCACAGTTGGTAGCAGATATGAAGAGTCAATAGGATGAGATAAAAAGCTAAAAAATAGCTACAAGGTGCTTGGAGTTGCAGATAGGTTAGATAGCAGCAACACAGAACACCACGCCTCAAGGTGGTTTGCCAAGTAATACTGAAAATCCTAAACAAGTAATGGCAATAAATTTGAGAAGTGGTAAAAAGTTTAATGAAGAACCTTCAAAGAAAACTAAGGAGATAGATATTGAGTTGATTACCCCACAGGTATCCAAAAAAGTTGTTGAAAATTTGAGGAAGTTTGAGTACTCAAAAACCAAAGTTGTTGAATAGAAGAAGGAGAGACTACCACCACCTTTCTCACAGAGTCTTAGAAAAGAAAATGAGGATGCATGATTCAAAAAGTTCTTTGACACATTCAGAGAGCTTCATTTTAACCTTCCTCTTTTAGATATTTTGTAGGGAATGACAAAGTACACTAAGTACTTAAATGATATGGTCACTGACAAAGTCAATATGCAAGATATTGAGATAGTAGTACTCACTAAAGAGTAAAACTCTGTGGTGATGCAGAAGATGCCCAAAAAGCTTAAAGACCCTGGAAACTTCACCCTTTCTATTTAAATTGGGAATAGTGAGGAGGTTTGCACACTTAGTGACTTAGGGGCAAGCATCAATTTGATGCCCCTTTCTTTGTTCAACACTTTGGACTTGGGGAAGACGAGACAGAGCTCTGTCTTACTGTAACCGGCAAACAGCACCATAGACCATCCTGAAGGAGTCATAGAGGATGTTCTCATCAAGATTGGTAAGTTTATTATTCCTGTTGACTTTATTGTTTTAGATTTTCAGGTAGATAAAAACATTCCATCCATCTTGAGATGTCCATTCTTGGTGATGGGAGGAGCATTAATAGATGTAAGAGAGGTAAATCTCACAATGAGGATGGACAATGAAGAGTCAATTTCCAAAGTATAAAAAACTGCTCAGAACACTATCCTACTACAAATATTTATACATCATTATAGTAATTCAAGGGGATAAGTGTGGGGTGGTGGAGTCTATTCTAGAAAAGACCTTTTTGAACTTCTTCATTGATCTGCCAAAGCCTCAAATACCTCAGCCCAAAATAATGCAGATTGATGAGCCTTAAAAGGCTAGGATTGATAAAGTTGTTTACCTTGAGAGTTTTTACCTAAGAGGTCAAAGTAATAAGAATATGGCCTCTGAGTAGGAGGAAAAGAATGAAGGAAAATGGATGAATTAATGTGGGTCATGCCGCAACACTAAATCAGGCACTGCTTGGGAGGAAACCCAAGTTAATGTAGGTTTTTATTTTTAGTATTTTAGTTTTTACTTCACTAGTTTTTTATTTTTTTTTGAGTTACAAGTTGATGGGAAGTCTGAGTACCAGAAAACCTGAGCTAAGAAGCATGTCAAAGACTAAGTGTGGAGTTCCCCGGACCCCCTTGATATATAAAGATGCTACTAGCTAGGCGTAGAGGCCCTAGAGAGTATTTCTATCTCTACTTTTAAAAGTATACTTTGGGACAAAGTAGATTTTTAAGTGTGGGGTAGGGAAATTCCTTATTTTAGGAGTAATTTTAAAAATTATTATGTTAGGAATAAGTATCGGTTATTCTTGTAGTCACTATATTTGACTACATGATACAAGTTTTTTTGGTTGTAAAGAGCATTTTGATTGTGTGAATGACTACTTTTTAGACTCCTAGGCTCATGATTATGACTCTTGTACTTGATTTGGCTTAATTTGAATTCATGTGGTTGTTTGATTAAGAGTCTATGATGTTCCCACTTGAGTTGAGCATGTGCCATGTGCGTGTAAGGTTGTTGTGTCTTCCTTGTTGCATGTGATGTCTAGAACTTTCTTGGTGTGTACATAAAGTGAAATAAAGAATGTGGGTTTAGGAGATAATATAGGCATTTATTTAATAATCGTGTTTCATACCTTCTTTTGACCGATCTTTGTGCATAATCCTAGTTAGCCCCATTGAGCCTTTAGCTTTTTCGTTGGAAGACTTATATATATCCTAATCCCCTTTTTTCATTGACCTTAATTTGATCCAAGCACCTAAGCACTTTAGTGTAAACTTAATTAAGTTAAGGAGTTTAAAATTCAAGTAGGAAAAAGGTGAAATTGAAGCTCCAAAGTGATAGTTATTGGTTTGTAAAATTTGTTGTGTTATAGTTGGGAGTTAGAGAAATTTATGCTAAATAAATTCCCATTTTAGCCTAGTTATGTTACAGTGAATCTATTTTGGCCCTGGTCCTCTTTGGACATTATTCATCTCAACTAAGGCAATTGCTTAAGTTGAGGGTGGCTATTACAGGGGTGCATAATGTACAATGGTTGTGAAGAAGGGTAAAATCGAATGATATGTACATAGCATACTCCCACCATAGTATATGAGAATGAGCTTAATGAGATGGGGCAAAGCAAAAGATTTGAGTAGACAAAAGTGGTGTAAGTTGGTTGTGAGAGATTGGTCTTAATTGAAAAATGTGATGTATTGAAGCGCTTAGGGAAGATAGTCACTATTCTTGGCCAAAATAGCTCCTACCCGTCCCTTGATAATGCTCAAATCACACTCTTAAAAGGGTGTAAGCAATCATTGTCAATATAAAACCCAACTAGGTTGGGGTCAAATCCCACAGGGAATAGGGTGTGAACTTCAATTTGTTTACGAAATGCTTTACTGATAGTTTAATGTTTCCAAAGATGGGGGTTTAAATTTCATAAAGAGTCAATTGTCACTTTCATTAGTGTTGTAATCAATATAAATGAGAAACCAGAGTTATGTTCGCCATGGGTATTGGGAGTTAAAAGTACTAGGTAATGCTTGGGATTCTTGGAGTAAGTAGAAACAGTAAAATATCCTTGACTATGATACTTTCTGACTTATCTCTCAACCTCACCAGACAATTTATTATCAAATTCTCTTGAACTTAGATAACTTATCTATTTCCAATAGGATGTTATCTCAGGTAGATTAATCCAGTTATGGCATCAATCATTAAACAGAAGGTTGGTAGCTTTCGAGTCCCTATTGATAATTCACGACTTCTAGTCTATTTCTCCATTAGAAGCAAATAAAACCTAATGCATAATCTAATGTTTGTAAACACTAGATTTCAGTTAAAACAACAGAATTTCAAGACGTTCTACTACACTTTGAATCCGTTAAACACCTAGTATTGTATCAAACCCTAATCCATGGATCCCATAACTCCGGCTAATGAAATTAACTGCTCATGAATTTATGAACAAAATAACAAGTTGAATTCATGATGATAAGGATCAACTTATGAATGGATGAAAAACAAGAAGTAGTTCCTTTAATTTAATCACAAGGTGGAAGACCAAAAATTATTGATAAGAAACAAGAAGAATAATTGATGAAAGAGAGAAATGCACATCCCTCTCTTCTCAGAGTTAATGTCTGATAGATAATGACTAATTCCTTTTTAAAAACCCTAAAAAAAGTCTTTAAATAGTCAACCCTAATTAAGGAAACAAAATTAAAGTTTCAGTTTTCTCTTCAGATTAGACGATGATGCTTTTGACGGCGCGTCAGACACCTGACAACGTGTGCGAAATGTCGTCAAAGGTTCCAGTGAATTGTTATCTTATAAATCTTCAGACGGTAATACTAATGACGTGTCAAAGATCTTGGCGGCGCTTGCAAACTGGCGGCACACTTCACTGGAAATCAGCATACTCTGCTCTCTGGTTGATGGCAATTTTTATGAGATGTCAAATATTTGATGGCCCTTCTGAATTATTGTCATAGTTCTTCTAATCTTATAAGGTTCTGTCTAATCTGGATTGTGACTTTGACTGCCCTTCCTATGTATGATGGTGCTTCAAAATGATCGTTAGATACATTTCAGCTTATTTCCACCAGATTTTAACTGTTTTATTCTTATTTCCTTTGGTTTCCTCCCTGATCACTTATATCTGCATTAACACACAAAAATGATCAAAAACAACAAAAGTTGCTTAAGACTTCGCAATTATTTAGAGTTAAAAGCTTCAAATGTGTTAGCATCGGCTCACACATCAACACCCTCAACTTAAACAATTGTTTTTCCTCAAGCAACCAAACCATAACTAGGGGTAAAGAAAGTACAATTCGGCAGCCAACTACTCTTATCAGTTCAGAATACATGAACCATCTCCATGATCAATCAAAATAAAACCATGTAATATTTGAAAACACCCATGTAACTCACATGTATCTAGATATGGCAAAAATCTCAGCAATAATAGCCTAGCACATACCCAAATTACATTATTCGAACAAAGCAGTTAATAGCAATATACCTGGTGTGACCTCACAATAAAGAAATCCCTTTCTCACTCAGATTCACGTGTATAGTCATAGGGATGAACGTAAGACTCACTCTCAGAACGAAGTTCCAACATTGCGCATCAAATACCATAGGTTTGCCCTTGTAGTCAGTATCTAAGTCTTCAAAGAAGTCAATTAGGATCACTATAGGGATTTTCTTAAGCTTGTAATGTAAGCTCAGGGCTGGTATGATATTCATGGGTATTTCATAGTGACTACACCTCCTTGGCACTACATTAACTCACGGGGTTTCAACTTTTGACCTTCTTTGCTTCCCTCTTTTATTTGTCAAGCATTCTCAAGATGGGTGTTGTCTGTTCAATCATTAGATTAACTTTTTAAATTTTCTCTTTTTCTTTTTTACTACACCCAACTTGTTGTTCATTTTCATTCTTTTACCTCTCTTCATACTCATAATGCATCACACACCCCTATAGTAGCCACCCTCAACTTAGGTTATTTGCCTAAGTCGAGGTGCACAGTGTCCAAGGAGGACCAGGGCCAAAACAGGTTTATTGTGATGTAATGGGAAAGTAAAAGGTGTATAAGAAAGAACGAGGCTATTTAGGTACAAAAAGGGATCAAGGGATATTATTCACATTTGGACGGTCATTTAAGCTAAAATAGGTTAACATGCAAAAACGCCCTTTGATCCTTTCCTAATGCCTAGCCTATGACTATGGTATGACTAACTGGGCAAGTTCTATATTTAACACACCATGGGAACTGAGAAAGACTATAAACGCATACTGTACACAAGTATATAGCACATCACTACTCATCCATTTCATGTATTTATTTTCTATAGGTTATTTATTTGCCACACTAATGCCACAAACAGATACACAGTGGTCACGCTAAATGCAATTCACACAATTCATGACAGATTAGACCACTGGAACGGTACTCAAAAATTACAAAACAAGCTAACTGCCTCAAGTACTTGTACTATTCCTAATTATTTGTAGAACATGTTACAACAACAGTTTCCCTATACCCTCAACTTAAAATCAAAAATAAAATGCACTAAGTGTTAGGATATACCTGAAGATAGTCAAGCTTGTTGATCCTGGGTATCCGACCCTACTACAGCATCATCTACTGTCTTCTCCCGACTCGTAGCATCTACCTTCGCAGTGGCTGGAGCCTAGCTCGATGAAGAACCTACAGCCCTAGCTTTGATGGTTGCTTCCTATTTTTCTGTGTTAACCAGGGACTCCAATCTTGACCTTTTCAAATCTTCCTTCTCTGCTTTCTGCTTTGATTTCTTTTTAACTTTTCTCTCTTATTCACTATCTGGCTCATCTCTCTTGTTCTTGCCTTTCTTTTCCCTTTTTTTCTTTTTTTTCTTTGGAGAATCCACCGTGAGATCAAGTATAAGAATTTCTTCCTCTACACCGTGCATAGCTGAACCTATTGGAACCATTATTTGGTTCTACTCCATAATCCCAACCTCAACTTTCATCTTATCCAATGCGGCCCTGAAAGTGGGAAGATCAGCACCGATCATCTCTCTTGCCTGGGCATCAAATTTGTTCTCTAGATTTTCCACTCGCTCAGTCAAAGTCATGAAAGGTTCGAGTACAACTTTGATTCTTTTGTCCACAACGGTAGAAAATTGTTTGGCGAAGGCCTATAGTTTCATCTCACACCAATTTGCTTGCCTAGCCACCTTCCTGATAGCAATTAGCTGAAATGTTGAACTTGTTGCTGCCAAAGGGACTGAAGTAGTTGGCTCACTTTGAGGCACTGAGCCTGCCTGAGCTGAATATGCTGGTGGTGGTGGTATAGCTTCGTAGATTTTCACCCCCACATCTGGTGCTGACACAGTCTCAGTGACTGAAGGATCTGCTGGACCAACTGCATCTCGAATAAGTCGTAAGCCCGACCAAATTTTATTTTTGCTGATAGGGTTGTGAGTTTTCTTGGCATGTATCTCATCATCAATAGCTAAAATCTCAGGTATATTAGCTTCTTCACACAACCTATAAATCAGATATGGGAGTGGATATGCAGAATTGGGTCTTGAGAGCCGAAACTTGATCTCTTCCACTATCATTTCTCCAAAATCAAAGGGAGTTCTGTCTATCAAGATTGCAACCAATATTGCTCGATCATCCCCTAATATATTTTCTCCCTCGGTGGGTATCAGATGAATCCGTACTAAACCCCACCAAAATCTGGCCTCTGAATTTAGAGATACTTTGGTAATCTTTTCTGTCGGATTATTCATCTACTCAGGTTCCCCATCTTCTATGAGAGTTGCTAGCCATTTATGATGGTTTTCTCGATATTTCAATCGGGCATAGAAGGTGGGTGAAGTGGCTCGTGGGATAAAGTCTGGCCCATGAAGAGACCTGTTTATGGTGGCATCTGAAATAATCACCCTCACTCCATGTACAGGAACTTTGGTCAGTAGAGGCTTATCTGAAGTTCTATCTCCTTCTTTGCACTTATTTTTCATCGTAGACTGGTAGTTTGCGTAGAACTCACGGACTAATGAAGGACAGTAAACACCGCTTCCCTTGGTAGAATACTCCAAGCCATACTCTTTGAGTTTTTGCATCACCTCAGGGTATCTGATCAACCCCGTAGTGATGATTTTCTTTTCTTCTAGAATTGGCCTTCTGGTACTTCGTTGATCTGTTCTGCGAAGTCCATCCAAATAGATCGTTTCAGCCCCAAGAATTTGCCATCTTATATTTTTCCTAACCTTGGGGTTTTTGCGTTTCTTCAAAGTTCCCCGTACTGGAGAATCCTTATCACTTTGCTGCTCTGATGATGGTGATTCAGACTCAGTTTCTTCAGTTGTAGGTCTTTCAGAATCTTCAGTTTAAACTTCTTGTTCAGTACCCTCAGACTTTTGTTCAGTGTGTTCTGATCCTTGTTCCTCCGATGATTACTTAGATGGGTTGTTACCTCAGTATCATCAGTATCCTCCACCTCAATAGGCTTAGGTAGAGGTGGTATTATTGGACCAGCCCTCTTTCTCATCCATCTGAGCAAAGGTTCATTATCTTCATAATCAGAGTCCTCATTGACAAGCTGTCGAGGTACATTCTCTTTAGCCATTTTCTTTAGTGTGGTTGGATTCTTCTTCTTTTATGCCATTAGCAGTTCTGCAACAACATAGAAATCCTCAATTAGTGTCCATTATCAAACAAGCGAAGAACAAGGATCACCTTAGTTTAACATCATCACTGTTTTCAGTTCACAGGTTTGACGGCTTTTCTGATTTGACATCACAGGTGTGATGGTGCTTGAAAAGCGTCGTCAACCTTTTCCAGAATCTACAAAATTTTCTCATCTTTTGACAGCATTTTTGAATGGCCATCACATAGGTGCAAGGCCTTGAACATTGCCGTCAGACAATATTATAACTTCTAACTTCTTTTTACTTGATTTTTCTTCTACCATTATTCTCAATTTTAACTTAGGTCGTGTTCTTTACTGAGATTTTCACAAAATTATACCGCATTCTCCTACAAACCCTAATTTTGAAGGATCTTGAAGAATGTCAATGGGTTCAGCCCACTCTTTTGAAACCAAGGTCTCTTGTAGTTCACAATTGATCTAAAAAAATGAAGTTGGAGTTTTTCTCATACTTGAGTGTCGACACTTAGTTGATGCACTTTGAGCACTTAGAATTTCGAGTGAAAGAAGATTGAGATGAGAGAGAAAGAAGGTTTCTTGACTTAATCCTCAGGCTTCAACTAGGAAAGTTTTAAAATTTTTGTCTTAAATACAAATAAATTTGACAAAGGGAGGTAAATAACTCACTAAGGAAAAAAAATTAAAACTAATAGGAAAAGACCTATGGTACGTGGGAATGTGAACAACTATGGCTGGGCTGGGTTAGCCCAAACTTTTTATGCTGGGCTCAACTCCTTTGACAACATTTTTGATGGCGCGTCAGATACCTAACGGCACTTCAAAATTATCATCAGCCTTAACAGAATAGGACTTCAACATGAGTATTTTGATGCTATTTCTCACGGCTTGTCATGCTTGTGACATCCCGTCAAAATTGATATCAATCCTCCTTAAGTTGACTGAAACCACTTCACCTCCTTTGTATAAATCTTAGCTACAAATATTAAAAACATAAGTGCAATAAAATTAAAACATTAGGTTGCCTCCCAAACAGTGCCTGATTTGACGTCGCGGCACGAATTGATTATCTTGACTACTCAGACTTCGTCAAGATACCATATCAATAGCTCATTATCATTTTCCTGGAATACATCCACAACCAAGAAGATATTTATCTCCTTCAACTTCTTCATAGGAGGGTGCATTTTGAATCTGGCCTCCCTTTTCCATACCTGAATGTTAGCTCATTGATCTCTATATCAACTAATACTCTTCCCATGGATAATAGCGGTCTACCCAAAATGATGGGTACCTCAAAATCAACATCAGAATCCAATATCACAAAATATGTAGGCTGAATAAAGTCATCGACCTTTACCAGCATATCATGCAATTTACCAATTGGTCATTTCACCAATTTGTCTTCCATCACAAGACTCATCGTTGTGGAGGTAGATTCCCCTAATCCAAGTTTCTTGTAGATATCACATGGAATCAAATTAATACTTTCTCTTAAGTCACATAAAGCTTTGGTAACCTTCATGGACCCAACTATGCACGGTATGGTAAATGCTCTAGGGTCAGTCTTTTTCTGCACTTAGGATTATGAAGAAACAACACTACAGTGGTGGATGTTATCCACTGGCTCACATCTTACCTTCCGCTTCTTTGTTAACAGTTTCTTCATAAATTTAACATAGTTTGGCATTTTCTCAAGTGCCTTCATCAAGGGCACATTCACCGTCAGTTGTTTCATTATTGCCATGAATTTACTAATTTTTTTGTTTTCTACTTTGTTTTTCAATCTCTAAGGAAAGGGAGGTGGTGGTCTTGGAATTTTTTTCAATACCACTTCCCCTTTCCTTTTGTCTTCTTTCTCTGAAATATCAACAAAACCATCTATCTTCTCAGACTCCACTGGAGTGCTTCCTTCTAATTCATCAACATTTACCTCCTTCTCTATAGCTTTGCCCATAGAAGGCTAGATAACATCTTTCCACTCTGAGTGGTAATCACCAAACAAGAGCCATCAGTCCATTGGTTCTAAACCGTATCACTAGGTAAAGTACCGGCTTTTCTCTTGTTTAGAGTAGCCGACAGTTGGCTCATCTGTTGCTCCAACTACTTAATAGAAGTAGAGTGTGAGCTAACCAACTGACTGAGGGTAGAAAATTTGTTTTTCATAGTAGTTACCACCGAGTTAGTTGCTTCAACTCCCTTCAATAGCTGTTTCATCATGTTCTCTATGGACATCTAGCCAGAACTAATCATCGCAGCATCCCGAATTCCAGGAGGAATATTCAAACCACTGCTGTCATCATTATTTCTCCAATGTCCCTGCTCCCTATCTTTATAAGCAGGTTTTTCATAGAAAGTCCAACGTTGGTACCCTTGGCTATTGCCTCAGAAACCCCCCTGATTACTCACATAGTTTGCCTCAGCATCAGCACCTATAGACATAGTACCCCTGAGATTCCATAGCCTTAAGCATTTCAGTCTTGCCGGATAGCAAGTGCTTGGCCAGCAAGTCCATCTGCATCTTCAAGTGGGCCATGTCCTGATCTCTCTCCTCATCCCTTGTATGCTGCTCTACAGTAATACCACCAGCAACAGTCAGGCTAGCCGCTATAGAACCCCTAGTGTTCCAAGCCCGACTCTGCTTGGTCATTCTATTTAGCATGTCAGAAGTATCAAGAAAAGAGAGGTCAATGAACGAACCACCTGCAGCTTTGTCAACAATAGGCTTTGTCATAGAGTTGAAATCTCTCTACAAAGTCTCCATCAAGTGCAGGTCTGACATATTGTGGTTCAGATATTGTGCAAGTTTCTTCTTAAATCTTTCCCAAGTTTCGTGTAATGCTTCAGTCAAAAACTGTCTGAAGTTGCTAATTTTGTCCCTCAACTGTACCCTTCTGGAGGGTGGAAAGAACAGTTCTAGGAACAAGTCTTTCAACTGTCTCTAGTTGGTTATAGAATCAAGATCTAACTTATTTAACAACATTGTTGCCTCCCCAGACAGAGACAAAGGAAACAATCTCAACCTTATCGCATTCTGGCTCACTCTCGGATTGTTAAAGGATTTGTAAAAGGTGATGAAGTTCACCAAATTCATGTTAGGATTATCAACAAGCAAGCCTCCAGTAACCCCTTCAGATTCAGGAGTTGCATCATGGTACTTGTTATGCTATATTTTGTACCTGGTGCTAATAGTGGAGGAATGATAGCACCCATTGCACCAGCTCCATCTATTCCTTCATCATCTTCATCAGCCTTATATTGTATAGGCTGTTACCCATATCTTCCTCGGACTGGACGATTTCTGTTGATGATTCGCTGCACTGGTGCAACAACTTATTCAGCTTTCCTTGGGTTTTGAGGATTCAACAATTCCTCATCACCCAAGTCTTCATCATCAGGGTTCTGGTGACGTACTTGTTGACCCAAATTTTGCACATTCACCTAAGCCATGGCCATAGCAGCTAGTCTTTCTGCTTTCTTTTGTTCAGTCATTCTTCCTACCAGTTGAGGTTCCAAATTGATTGGTAATAGTTGTGCGCCAGAACTATCAGCAAATTCGTGCACAAACTTTTAGTCTACAACTGTATTCCCTAGCAACGGCGCTAGTTTTGATAACTCTCAAATTAAACTCTTGAATGGGTGTAAGCGATCGTTGTCAAAATAAAACCCAACTAGGTTGGGGTCGAATCCCACAGGGAATAGGGTATGAACTTTAATTTGTTTATGAAATGCTTTACTGATAGTTTACTATTTTTAAAGATGGGGGTTTAAATTTCATAGAGAGTTAATTGTCACATTCAATATTTTAGTTTTGTAATCAATATAAATGAGATCCAGAGTTATGTTCACCATGGGTATTGGGATTTAAAAAATACTAGGTAATGCTTGGGATTCTTGGAGTAAGTAGAAATAGCAGAATATCCTTGACTATGTTACTTTCTGACTTATCTCTCGACCTCACCAAACAATTTATTAAATAATTCTCTCAAACTTATATAACTTATCTATTTCCAATAGGATGTTATCTCAGGTAGATTAATCTAGTTACGACATCAATCATTAAACAGAAGGTTGGTAGCTTCCAAGTCCCTATTGATAATTTAAGACCTCTAGTCTATTTCTCCGTTAGAAGCAAATAAAACTTAAAGCATAATCTAATGTTTGGAACCACTAGATTTCAGTTAAAACAACAGAATTTCAATACGTTCTACTACTCTTTGAATCCGTTAAACACCTAGCATCGTATCAAACCCTAATCCATGGATCCCATAACTCCGGCTAATGAAATTAGCTGCTCATGATTTTATGAATGAAACAACAAGTTGAATTTATGATGATAAGGATCAACTTACGAATGTATGAAAAACAACAAGTAGTTCCTTCAATTTAATCACAAGGTGGAAGACCAAAAGTAGTTGATAAGAAACAAGAAAAATAATTGATGAAAGAGAGAAATACACGTCCCTCTCTTCTCAGAGTTAATGTCTGATAGATAATGACCAATTCCTTTTTAAAAACCCTAAAACAAGTCTTTAAATAGTCAAATCTATTAAGGAAACAAAATTAAAGTTTCATTTTTATCTACAAATTAGACGACTATGCTTTTGACGGCGCGTCAGACACCTGACGACGTGTGCAAAATGTCATCAAAGTTTCCAGTGAATTGTTATCTTCTGACTCTTTAGACAGTAATCGTGATGGCATGTCAAAGATCTTGATGGTGCTTGGAAACTGGCATCACACTTCACTGGAAATCAGCATACTCTACCCTCTGGTTGATGGGGATTTTGACGAGATGTCAAATATTTGACGGCCCTTCCGAATCATCATCACAATTCTTCTAATATTATCAGGTTCTGTATAATATTTACAGTGACTTTGACAGCCTGTCCCATGTATGACGGAGCTTCAAAATAATCGTCAGATACATTTCAGCTTATTTCCTCCATATTTCAACTATTTTATTCTTCTTTCCTTTGGTTTCCTCACCGATCACTTGTATCTGCAGTAGCACACAAAAATGATAAAAAAACAAAATATTCTTAAGACTTCACAATTATTAAGAGTTAAAATCTTCAAATATGTTAGCATCGGGTCACACATTATCCCTTAGCCTACATTACAACCATTAAAGACCTATTTAATCCTAAGCTTCATCATTCTGACATTAGGTAAGTACTACACTAAGGTCAAGCTTAGGGTTCATTATGTATAACTTGTGAATTCTTTGTGAGAGTGAGCAAAATTTGATTCTTGTACCGAATTGGTTAAAAGTAACCTTTATGTGAGTGATGATGGGTAACTATCTTATTGTGAGGGCACATGTTTGATGAATGTTGGGTGAATTATATGATGTATTTTATTGAAAAAGTTGCATGATTTTTATAACTAAGTGATTCAATTTGTGAGGCTAGGATATTTTGGAGTAGTATTCTTGAACTGTCAATTACGTACATAACATGCTTAGCGGAGAAACTTGCTTCCTGGGTAGTCATTGTAGTACTAGCTTGAGTGTCTTGCGTGTAGTAGAAGTGTGGAGTCACCTCATATTATGATTCTTTGAGAAAAGAGTTTTTCCAGTACAAACAAGGATTTAAGTGTGGGGTGATGATCTGTGGTAGATTTATGTGCCTTAGTGTGGTTATCCTAGCTTATTTAGCCTTGTTTTGAGGACTTCTTGTGTAATTTATGAGTGAATGATGATATAATTGAGCATCAAAATTTTTAAGTACTTGATTATAATGTGTAAGGTGTATTTCAAAGAAGTTTGTACTTAATTTGGTCACTTAGAGTTCATATGAGAAAACTAGTGTTACTAGCTTGAGCTATGTGGTGTTCTAGTTGATCTCGATGGATTCTAGTGAGTGTAATGACTTACTAATGATACTATTGTGTAATTATGTGTGGAGAAATTTTATTATAGTGTTTAAAGTATAATTTAATCAGTCCAAGAGTCAAAACTAAGTGAAAGATCAAAAGTGGTAAAACTAGTATTCTTAGCTTAAGTTTCTAGTTCGTCGTCTTGGATGTTAAAGCTCTAATTTGTTGTGTTTAATGATATATGATGCTTGGTTAGTTTATTATAATTATATATTAAGGATATAAAATCTTCAACTAAGGTTTAAAAAACATAAAAAGGCTTGAAATGGATTAACGAAAGAACCAGACACAATTTGACATGAATTGGATACCTTGGATGTCAAGGGCGCGCCGCGGACCAAAGCTAAGGCCAAATGGAATGTTACATACACAAAGAGCTTAATAATGTACCCAAAACAGTGGGTATATGAAATAAGGGTGTGTCACAGATATAGACATGGAAAATTAACTACGTGATGCGGCTTAGTGCAAAAACTTGACAGTTTTGTCCTCCTATAAATACAACACTTGTACTTGATGTTATACACCTTGGACTGCTTTGAAACTTGGAGAGGGGATGGAAAAAACTTTAATTAGGGTTTTTATTCTTTTAATTTATATTTTTAATGTATTTTATCATGTATTTAATAATCTTGATTACGACTATGTCCATTAGTGGCTAAACGCCCCCTTTCCGGGGTTAAGGCCAAGAACGTGTTTACTTTCGCTTTGAATTGAGTTTGTTTGAATTTATTATAATATATTATTTTTTTATCCTTATTTTTACTATTTTAAGGAGTATTTAACCTTAGAATATATATATTATTGACCTTGTGATCTCGGGAGGGGGAATAGGAAGATAGAACATGGGGATAAATAGAGTAAGGTTCTTATTCTTTTATAAAATAGGGAATTTGAATTAGCATCTAGGATAAGGATATACCTAGAAGCCTTACTTGGTTCATATGTAGGATGATAGATTCTTGCATATAATTGGATTATTACATCCCTGCTCAACGATGTAGTTGTAATGGCCCAGTTAGGTAGACTATTAGAGGTCGGGAGACCATGATCATGCGATAAACCCTACAAATAAACAACGAAGATAAGTAATCTAATTAATGAAGTTCAATAGCGTAGTATGATTGTTCATAATGATTTAACCCCGGGTTTTCATCCATTGATTGTCCCAAGTCTTTACTTTTCCACATTATCTTAGTTTACTTTTAGATTATAAAATTTCAAAACTCTTTTAGTTATGATTGCACTAATTTAAATCTTAATTGTGAACTAGAATTTGATAGTTACTTAACACGTCTCCTAGGGATCGATATTCTACATTTTATAAGGCCACTGTATTACTTGGTGAGAGCACAAACACTTGCATGTGCGCTTGGTAGCAATAGTACCTTATGAAGATAAACCACCTCTTAAACATAGATACTAGCTAACCTCTCGACACAAAATGAAATTTAAATAGGGATGACATGAGCCAATTTGCTAAATCCATCTATGATAACCAAAATATTGTTAGTACTAAGGGAAGTATGAGGAAACCCTCTCATAAAGCCCATAGAAATGTGCTCTCACTTCTACTCAGGAATGGGTAATCTCTGAAGCAAACCTCTGGGTCTCAAGTTCTTGGCCTTTACCTGCTGACAACACAAGCAACGAGCTATAAAGTCAGCTCTTTCCTTCCTCATACTACCTCACTATTAATGTTTGTTTAAATTTTGGTACATCTTGGTCACCCCTTGGTGGATGGAATAGCTACAAAAATAAGCCTTCTCCAAAATTAGTCTCACTCATCCACCAACTTTTGACACACAAACTCATTCGCTAATCCTCAAAACACCATCAGAATCAAGAGATGCCGCCTTAGCCTCTCTACTCAACACCTTTTCTTGAATGACACTCAGTCTATCATTATTAAATTTGTGAGATTAAATTAGCTCCATCAAAGAAGATCTAGCATCAACAAAGGCTAATACGTGCTAGGGTGTGAAAATGTTAAGCCTAACCAACTGGTAAGCCAATTACTAAACCTCTAAGAACAAAGGTTGCTCCTAAGTCAAGAGATGAGATAAACTCCCCATACTATTCATCTTTTGTATTAAGGCATTGAGAGCATAGTGAGAGCATAATCCATAAGCAACTTAACCAACACCGTTGTCTCATATTAAGATTTCATAGGTGTAGAAATACTAAATGATGATGATAAGAGAAAATATCATAATAGAACCCATATATGTAATATCACCATAACTTCAACACAAACATAATTGCAGCTAACTCCAAATTATGGGTAGGGTAATTCTTCTCATAAGGCTTTAACTAATGTAAAGCATAAGAAAATACCTTACACTTCTTCATAAATACTATACCCAAACTAACACTAGAAGCATAAGAAAATATGGTAAAACCCACGTTCTTCTTGGGCAAAGTCAAGTAAGAGTCGAAGTCAATAACTCCTTGAGCTTTTGAAAGCTTAGTTCACAAGCATCTAACCACTAAAAGGTAATCTTTTTTTGAGTCAACTTGGTCAACAACCATAATAAAATAGAAACTCTCTATAAAACACCAATAATAACACTCTAAACTGATAAAACTCTATCTCAATAGGGAAAGTAGATCTAGACCAATCACAAATCGATGTTATCTCGGTCGGATCAACCATAATGCCATCCATGGTAACCATATGACCTAAGAAAGAGATATAATCCAACCAAAACTCACACTTGGATAACTTGGCATACAATTTCTCATCCGCAATCTCTAAAGTATAGTCCTCAAGTGCCTCACAAGGTCGACCTCATTCTTGGAGTAAATAAAGATATCATCTATAAATACCATCTCACAGAAGTTGACATATGGTTGAAATACCCAGTTTATCAACTCCATGAACATTGTTGGGTCATTGGTCAACCTAAAAGACATGACCAAAAACTCAAAAAGTCCGTATCAAGTCCACAAAACAGTATTTAAAATATTCAAAGCCCAAATCCTCAATTGGTGGTATCTAGATAACAAGTCAATCTTGGAAAACATAAAAGCACCCAGAAGCTAGTCAAAAAGATCATAAATCCAAGGAACAAGACACTTGTTCTTAATTGTCACTTTGTTTATTACTGATAGTTGATTAACATGCATATAGAACCATCTTTATTCTTCAAAAACAAGATAGGATCACCCTAATGAGATATACTAGGTCTACTGAACCCCTTATTCAACATATCTTGCAACTTCTCCTTTAATTTCTTCAACTCAGTTGGGTCTATACTATAGTAAGGAATTGAAATTAATAGCAAAATTAATATCATAATGCAGAGGCATACCAGGCAAATCCATAGAAAACACATCCATGAACTCATGAAAACTCAAATAAAATCCAAACAAGGCAGTGAAGAAAGTCTAGGATAGTGAACATAAGACAAATAAGACAATACTATGCGGCGAGCACGTAGAAAAGATATAACTCCCTTTGGACCCAAATTAAGCATGCCCTTCCAAGATATCCTTGTCATACCCGACATAGCTCAGGTCGTAGTCTTGGCATAACAGTCCAAAATAGTATGATAAAGAGCTAACCAATCTATACCCACGATAAAATCAAAGTCAATCATGTCTAGGAAAATTAATTCTACCTTCTCACATCTCACAAAGGTCACTATACAAGATTGGTACACCCAATCCACTATTAAGAAATTTCATACTGAGGTAGAAACATAAAGAGGAATAGCAAGGGACTCTCAAGAAGCATCAACACTAGAAGTAAAATATGTAGACACATAAGATAATGTAGACCTAGGTTTATAACATGAAAGCAGATCCGTAGCAAAATGGGATGATACATGTAATCACTGTATCAGAGGCCTCAACCTCAGGTATCCCGGGTATAGTATAACACTGTCCATATCTTCTTTCAAACTAATAAACTATATGAATGCTGTCATGAGCTCCCTTAGATCTAAATCGAGCACCTCTAGAACCACCCCTATCGCTCTATACGCCACCTCTTATTGCAAATATAGGGGTAGGGAAAAATTAAAGATGAGAACCCTATTAGAAAAGTCTATACACATTTTGAGGACAATACTTGTCCAAATGACCAACCTCCTTATGAACATAGCATCCTCTATGACTTGACTCAAACTGAAGGGTATAGATAAAATAGAACGACTGCTCTAGCTTAAAGAATTGAAGATGAAATAGCTACTTTCATGACCTGATACCTTGCTACCTGGAGTCGCAAAGACTGAAGGTCCACGACCTAATCCCTGTAAAGTAGCCTAGGTTGTCCTACAATGATAACCACAAAAACTATTACTAGAGAAATCTTTTTTTCAGGAGGCACAACCACTAAACTCGCCCTGTCAGCGCACCTTCTTAGTGCCTCCTTGAGTAGCCTAGGTAATAGACTCGGTCAACTTGTCATGATCAATAATACTTAAAAAATAAGACCTTGATACTACCATCTAGGTAGTAGCCAACTGATAAGGATCCTCTAACCCCTTAACAAACTTCTGAATACTCTCCAACATAGTGGAGATACTATAGGCTTAATATTTAGATAGAGCATGGAAGCATGACTCATACTTGGAAATAGACATGAAGCCCTTCTCCAATTGATCAAACTCATCCCTCATCCGATCTCACAATATTTACAGCATAAATCTCTCTAAAAAGGACTTAGAATCGAGCCTAAGTCATATAAGGCAAACCTAAATGCATAAACTAGATAGAGACCTCCACCAATGTTTGGCCACATTACTAGCTAATAAATAGTATAAGCAACTCCATACGACTCAAGGGATCTAAGATTATGTAAGTTCTTCTGTAGTTAATTAGAAATTCCTAGATGTACTCGCCAGTCGAACAACTAAACTTGGGAGGATCCAAATGACTAAAACTTTCTAACCTCTTCTGATCAACAATAGGCATCATAATACCTAAAGTAACCAAATAAATATTAAGTCTGGTAGGTAGTGAATCCATACGTGCAGGTACCAAAGATGATGGTTATACCCCTGAAGTAGGAATACCATAAACAAAAGTCCATACTAATGGTGAAACACCACTTAAAGTTTGAGAAATACTTAATACACTCAAAGAAACACCCTATAAATGACTTAAGAGAAGAATTAGTAGATCCTATAGTATTAAAGTATCAACTGAACCTTATAGGACCTGAGAAAGCCATGCACCCCTAACTTATAATCATCCTTAGCAAAATTAACCTCAGGATAGGGAGATGTCTCCCTAACATGTACTATAGCTAGGATAGCTCCTTGTGCATGTCCCCTAACCTTGCCCTTGAATTGAGGCTCCCATATTGAGTGTTGGTTCAGTATCCCTAGTATCTCTAGACATAGTCCTCACCATCTGCATAGAAAAAAATGAAATTTAACTTTAGAACATTGGATATGAACAACCCACATGACAAGGAAATAAATTAGAGAAGTTTTTTCTAAAGACATATTATAGCCTCTTAAAGATAGATAAGGACATCAACATACTGATCCACGACACTATACTAGACACCCTGCTCTTATTCTTATGAGATTGAGAAATCTGGCTTTGATACCAATTTGTCATGATACAAAAGTTGAGGTCATGATGACAACTATCGAGAATTGGCCTTGGTAGGTAAATCAATTATCCAAAAAGGATAGAAGTGTAAAATTATAAATAAAGTAAGATAAATAAGAATTTAAGAGTAAATTCAAGTCAACACAATACATAATGAAGTAGAAGTCTAAAAGAAACTATCATAAAACCCCTCTAAAATTTGGTGTCACAAGTACAAAAGCATCTAAATTAAGCTTGAAATCCAATAAAAATACATAATATGCCTCTAAACATAAATAAAGACATAATAAAGATATGAGGAGGTCCAAAATCATCTCTAAACTCTAGAGCATTCCAGTACCTCGAGTCAACCTCCATTATGTACAATCAACTATTATCTCTCATACTCAAACTAGAATATATATAGAAAGTGCACAATAAGGGTGAGTACAGTTAACTTGTACTCTGTAGATACCATAGGTTAACAAGGAAACCAAAAAATAATACTAGTAAAGAAATACTATGAATACATCACCTGCAAAAAGAAAAGTTTCCATATAGTATCTCACGCCATCTCCACAAATAGTTCTAATATACATGGAAATGAAATAAAAATAGATATACATAAAACATATAAAAAGGGCAGCCCAGTGTACTAAAGCTGAGCTATTCATATGATCTGTGAAAGGGAACCACTAAAAAGGTGTATTATATGCAGCCTTACCTTGTATTTCTGGTAAATTTTGTCTTCAAGACTTGAACCCATGGTCAAATACACATCAAGGAATCGTAAAGGAACACGAAAGATGCATATGCAAATAAAATGCAATGATGGTAAAATAAATAGTTGAAAGTAATTACATGACTTTTATTATACAACTATCGATCCTCAATGCTCCCAAAATAGGATCTATGAAGGGTTTGCAACCTATATACTATCAAAACCACAACTCACCTCTTTGGCTCAGGTTCATGCATTACAGTTTCCATAAAATATCCCATTTTCTTTCAAATAAAATATACCTCAATGGCACTAGTAACTCATGAATATGTATGTAATAAATAAGGATATAATAATCACAATAAAATTAATATAAAGCTAACAACCTATGTGATACCTATATAAGTAAGCCTAGAAATCAACTCAATATGTCAATAATTTATGATATCAATTCTCGTTTGGCATCATTAAAATATATATTCAAGTAAGATATTATTACTATTGTATCAACTCCTAACACGAGCATTTATATCATGATAAAGGCAAACTATGCTTAATAAAGTCTATACTAAAATTCAAGCTCTTGCATGGGCACCATAATTATAATAGTGGCATTCAATGCACAGATAAAGACAGTGATGTCAAATAAAGCCCCACCATGGTTGACATACAATATACAACATCTCAATTTAGCAAAAGTAAGTATATAATCCCCCACACAGTCACACAATAGTAATAATAATCTTGATTTATAGTTCAAATAGTTATTTTCCCCAATCCATAAAGTTAAGCTATAACTACCGCAAAGCGACAAAAATTGAGTCTAAAGCCTTTATCTTTTTTTAATATTCTCAAAATCAACTAAAACATTTAAATATATTATCTGGGCATTAAAAGAAAGCTAATAATGTAATGACCTGAACTTTTGATGTTATATGTGAAATATGTGTTTTAGTGATTTTACTATTTTACCCCTCCTATAGTTGCATTATGGTATTTTGGGGTGTGGGGATGATTTTCACGGTTCCCAATGCATTTTTGTGCCTTTGATGCAATATTATAGTTTTTGGACTTTTGTGATTATCTTTTCATCCATGAAATGGATGGCGGAATGGATTATGCCAGCATATCTGGAATGTCAATTTTAGGATGGTACTATATTTTGTGTGGTTTTATGGCTTTTAAATCTTATTTTGATCATCGATTTAAAAAATTATAACTTTGGGTTTTGGGGGTCAACTTCATGAAACTGTATTTTCAAAAATCAGATATCGCTATTGAGTTTAGTGTATCGAATTTAGTGTGGTTATATAGTTCATTAACGTATATAGGATTCTTAATAAATCTCGATACCTGCGTGGAAACTTGGAAGAATTTCGAAATTTCAACTGGTTTCTAGTGCATATGCGATCGCACCACTTAAGTGGCGATCTCACAAGTGTGGTAGAGAGGGTAGTGTGATCGAACTATGGGGTTGGATATTACCACACCACCTTCTACTGCTAGGGTGTGTGATTGCACACCTGTGTGCGTGATTGCAGTATCTGATCACCTAAAAGGGATATAAATAGACCACTTAGGTCGCGAATTAGCTCATTAGTCACCTTGCCTCTTGAGAGCTAAATCTAAAATATTATGAGAGCTTAAAATTCAAGATTGTGGGTTCTTGAGAAGCGCTAGATTAACATCCATTTATTGATTCTCTTATGGATTTAAGGTTAGAATTCACCCTTTTCTTAGTGAATTTCTTAACTAATTGCACAAAAATCCAAAATCTTGGGGCTTGATTTTAAACCCCAATTTCACTTCTTTTCATTTGAATAATGTTTCTAATTCTATAATTGATAACGCTCAATCTACAGCTCTCGTAGGAGTGTAAAGCGGTCGCTGTCAAATATATAACCCAACTGGGTTGGGTATCGATCCCACAGGGAATAGCTTGGTCAACAAATAAGCAAAGATTACTAGACTTTTAGTGCAAGTCTCGTAAAAAAAGGGAGAGTTTTGTCGTGCAAGTAATGTAACCAAAGTAATAAGGTAAAAACAGAAAATAGCAAAGTAAAAAGTAAGAATGTTTGGTAAGATGTAAAACAATGAGAATTGAGAAGTTGGGGTTATGTCCACCTTCTGAGTTGTACGTCTCTATTGGCTATGAGTTGTGCGGAATTCAGACATGCATGTGCTTATAGAGAATTGTATTCGATGGTAAATCCAAGCGTCCTTCGACCCAAACAAGGACTATTTCACTTTAACTCTTTCGAGCTTAAAGAGTATCTAATGGTACGAATTCTCCAAGAGGTTAATCCAGTTACGACACTAACTTTTTAATAGGGGATGGGACCCTATTACCTTGACATTATCTCTTTTCCAGACATATAACTTTTCTTTCAAACAAGTTAATGCTATACTGGCGTTATTCTATGCGTCTGCGGCCACAAGAATTTTCATTAAGATAAAGAGAATAATAATATAAGCAGCATACGTGTCACGAATTCACAAACTTATAACAATAGATAGTATCTCATAAGGCTTCCATAACCCCAACAGAGAAGTTTAGTTACCCATGAGTGCGAAGCAAATCACAATAGACATTATCATTGTACCACAATAAAGATCTCGTGTAGTAGAGTGTGGTAGGCGTTAGGCGTGAACTCCCTTGCAAAGTAACATTTCTCTTGTTGTGGAAAAATAAGAATTGATTAGATGAATAGAAAAAGAATAAAAAGTAGAATTAATGGAAGAATTAGAATCCAAGTTGTAAGTTGTGGAATAAGAAGTAGAATGAGAATTGTTAAAAATCTCTAGCAAAATAGGGTATTTATAACACCCATATTCTATTCCTACTAAGCTAATGCATTACTTAACCCAATCCTACTAGGTTAATGTATCATTATCCTAATCCTACTAAGTTACTGCATTATTATCCTAATCCTAATAAATTACTGCATTATTATCCTAATCCTAATAGGTTACTGATGGTCCCCAAAGTCTTCAGAAATGTTGTTTTTGCCCGGGACAGGTTTTCCATGTGTCACTTTTGGTCCTTGGCATCCAAGCTTTTCCTTCCTTCTTTTGTAAAGCTTTCTTTGGCGTCAAGTTATCCATAAAATGCTGAAATCTGCATCATTTATACCTGAAAACTTGCTAATCACGTTTGTTAGCTCACTTACAGGAAAAAGGACTAAAAGTGCATGAATTATATAATTTGTCCTCAAAACTTAGCTAAAATATGGGTAAAATATAGCACTTTAGGCATGAAAATTCGCCTATCATCAACACCCCACACTTAAAGCTTTGTTCGTTCTCAAACAAAATATCATGTCCATATAAACATCTACTTAGGGTTTCACAGTAACAACACAAAATATTCATCAAGACAAGCACAACAATTATCAATAAAGAGTAGTTTTCTGATCATTAATAGAAACAATTCAACCTCCAACATAGACTCGTGATGGTGATTTATTCGTGTCGACAAGTTGAGGTACAAAGAATCATACACATCTACCCAAGACTTATCAACCATGTGTGTCTCACCATATATCACCCAGAATCACTCACAAGTATTGTATATATTTCAAACATGGGTATAAGATTATCCTTGCTCTCACTCTCACAAAGAATTCATATGTTCCAACTGATGACCATAGGATTGCCCTTAGTGTAATGTTCCACTAAATATCAGAATGCTAAGCTTAGGATCAAATAGGTCTTTTACAGGTTGTAATGTAGGCTAAGGGACGGGTAGGACTATTTTGGCCAGAAATAGTGACTATGTTCCTAAGCGCTTTAATACATCACATTATGCCATTAACACTTTTCTTTCAAACAACCTTTCTACTTTCTTTTATTCTATCACCCCTTTTTTCCACCTTTGTTTTTCAATTTTAAATATAACTAACTTTTCAGTTTTCCTTTCCCTTTTTTTTTCTCTTTTCATAACACCTCTTATGATAGCAATTCTTTTTCATAACAAATTCAAGCACCATTACATTCTCACCCAATTTCCTCTTATTTTGTCACATGACTTTACACTTTAAAGCACTTAGGAATTTGGATCAAATTATAGTCTTGAAATAAATGGATTAGGCTTACATATGAGGTTGTCAAAGAAAATAGGCTAAAGGCTCAAAGGGGGTTATCTAGGATGATGTCCATGGGTAGATAAAATGAAGGTAAACAATCATAGGTTGCCAAAGAAATGCCTAAATCATCTCCTAAACTCACACTCTTTATTTCACTTTACATACATACCAGGCAAGTTCTAGCATCAGCCACAAGCATAGAATATACTATATCCTCATACACACAAGGCACATGGTCGACTTTATTGGGAGTAGTATAGACTCTTGACCCAGCAGATGAAGGAATTAAACCAGACAATATCACATAGTGAGTCACAATTAGAGCCTAAACGTCTCAATAGTCATGATTTTAGCACAAACTCTTGTCATAATCTCATGCTGCCTATTAGAATAATTTCATGCGAAGTTAAGTAACTTAAAAAAATTAACTACTAAAAAGAGAAACAAAACAAACATAAATGCAAATGCAGATAGGGAAGTATAGCATGCAAATACCAGCACCCCACACTTAGACGGGACACACTGCCCTCAGTGGAAAATAAATAAGAAGAACCTGGTTAGTCGGACTCCTCCTCTATGTCTGGGGTCAGACCTCTTGTGTAGCCTAGCTTTCCGCATTGTGGATCGAATAATTGCCCCAATGTTGATAGGGACATTCGTCACCAATGCGTATACCAAGCACACTCTATCTCGTGTTATCTTGGTGTACTGAGTCCCTGGAATTAGGCAAGAGTTGACTATACGCAACCATATTCTTGCTTCTCTATTCAAAGGAGCATATGGGAAGGTGTTGTGTCGACCGGTGTCCTTGTGTCTACTCCATCGTGCCATGGACCTTGTTCCACAGAGTGTGTTTCAAATGGATCTATATGGAGGTCTACTATACAGCTCTTTGAATGGTGATGGATCAACAGCAGGCAAGCCAAGAAAGGAGTTGAAGAAATCCGCATTGAGTTGTAAAACTTGGCCCCGAATCTTGACTTCGCTTCCTGTGGTTTTTGGTGACCAGTTGGCATAGAATTCTCTTGTTAAATCTAGATTGCATTCTCCCATGTCTCGGAAGATGAAATCAAGATGTAACGCCATTAGCTTGGCCAACATGCGCGGTTCTTTCTTTGCTAGGCTTTCCTTGTATATCAAGTTCACATGAACATATTTCTTCTCTTTGTTGTTCCTATACCATTCCTTTGCTTCCTCCTCTAAAACCCATTTAATTCCGAACATGCGGTGTGGTACTTGCATCGAGGAGGGTTCTTCTTGCTCTTTGCATCTTCTTTTCTTGCCTTTTTGGGAAGTGGTTGCCTTATCTTTGCCTTGTCTTGCTTTGGGTGCCATTGTACCTGAGACTAAAACAATTTTCATGTTAGCGTCATCTCGATGGATACAATCTATAAATAAGCAGTAGTGGCACCACCCCACACTTAGTTTGTTGGTACAGAATAGTGAAGTGAAAGTGGTCGATTACTCAGACTTCATCGGCATACGTTTTAGGTGCTATATTCCAACAATAAAATCAGTGCAGTCATACTTCTTGTATTCTTAGCAATACTTTCATGTTTGATATGTCAAGACTACTACAGACGGATTGAATCAAGGTATAGCATCTAGAAATAATCACAACCTCCTATGTTGGTAGTCAACCACAATTCTCATCTTGATGAACAAGTTATTCCAATATGTAAGCTTTCTATTGACAAGATTATGCAATTTTTGTGACCATGTCAATTCCGCAAAGGTATGAAAGTGCATCAAAATCAAATTCAAGTTGGAAACATGTTAAGATCATTCTTACGTATTCTTTCACTCACTTAGTTATATCACAACACATCAACCACATTCAAGTCACTTCTACTATTTCAAGATTTAACAATTCATAATAGGCGTAGTAGTGTAGTACTTACGGAATATAAATGAAGAACAAAGAAGTACTTACTTGATTGATGCCTTTGGATGATGTTCTTGTGAAGAAAAAGAGCAAAAGGAAAATTTTTGAGAGGATTTGGAGAGGTAGGCGGCGCTTATGCTAGGTTTCCAATGTGTTTTTTGTCTAAGACTAAGTCTCTTATTTATAGGAAAGGCTTGGGTCGGGTTTTGACCCATTTAAAATCGGATTTGGAGGCAAGAAGTGACCATAGGCGGCGCCTAATGCTTTGCCTATGCTTGGCATAGGTGGTGCCTTTTGCATAGCATTGTTGAGCATAGGCGGCGCCTATGCCATGGCATTCTAAGGCATAGGCGGCGCCTATGCCATGGCATATGATATTCAGAGACAAAAGGCATTGGCATAGGCGGCGCCTATACTATGGCATACTTGGGCATGGGCGGTGCCTATGCTATGGCACACTAGATTCCGAGAGATTAGGCCATAGTATAGGCCTTGCCTTGTTCGTGGCCTAGTTTTACATAGGCCTAGCCTTGTTCGTTGCCTATATTTTCATAAGCAATGTCCAATACATAGCCTTTTGCTTCTTTATTCCTAACTTACCACCTTTAACATGCAATACGTCCAAATCAAAATTTGAAACCGACCTCCTCGTTTTACACCTCTTTGCACCTACATTTACTCAAAAACAACAAATACGATTAGAATGATGGGTTACCTCCCATCAAGTGCCTTAGTTTTGGTCGTGGCACGACTTTTTTTTTTGGATTTTTATTTATCAAAAGCGAAAGAAAGAAAAAAAATGAAAAATGATGGGTTGCCTCCCACCAAGCGCTTGATTTATTGTCGCGGCACGACATAGCTATCTCGATTACTTAGACTTCATCGAGATAGATGGTGGATCGTTTTCTGAATGGATTCAAATGACAATGAGGCTTACTTATAGGCATGCAATCTTCTTCGAGATGACCCTCGTGCATTCCTATCCCGGGAGGGATACCAATTATACCATCAATAGTCCAACCCATGGCTCTCTTGTATCTCTTCAGAGCAGAGATGAGAGCCTCTACGTGCTGTTCACTTAAATCATCCGCCATACTTACCGAAAGTATATTTCCTCTTTCCAAGAACACATACCTTAGATAATCGGGGAGCTCTTTCGATTCTAGCATTGGTGGCTCTTTAATAGAAGTCTTCGCTGTTGGTGATGGTTGATTCTTAAGATCAAGGTCCGACTGTTTAGGAGTATGAGAATAGGACCCTATTTCTGTTAGAGCACACGTAGTTTCTTCATAATCTTCATCATCCTTATGCTCAACATTCAGTAGCGCAGCAGACAATGGCTCAACAGTAAGCTGTTTTATTTCAGATAATGCTTTCTTATCCTCATAATGAACATAAGCTACAGAGAACACATTCATATCGCTGGGCTGCTTCATTGCTTTGCATATATCAAAACGGACCACTTCGTCATTCAACCGAAATAAAAGCTCATTAGCTCTCATGTCAATTAGCACACTTCCTGTTGCAAGGAAAGGACGTCCCAAGATTATGGGAACTTCAGAATCCACCTCATAATCCAGAATAACAAAGTCTGCAGGAAAGATGAATGAAGAAACCTTCACCAATACATCATTCAAGATACCCATAGGTCGTTTTACCGACCTATCATCCATCACGAGCCTCATATTGGTTGGTGTCAGATCGCCTAACCCCAACTTCCTATAGACGGATAGTGGCATCAAATTGATGCTTGCTCCCAAATCGCACAATGCCTTAGCAAAATTCATAGATCCAACTGTGCACAGAAAAGTGAAAGCACCGGGGTCAGCCTTCTTCTGAACTAGTGATCGGGTAGCGATTGTGCTGCAGTGATGAATAGTATCCTTCAACTCATAGCTTGCTCCTTGCTTCTTTGTCAAAAGATCCTTCATAAATTTTGCATAACTAGTCATTTGTTCTAGTACCTCTACCAACGGAACATTAATGGTCAGCTGCATTAACATATTCATGAATTTGCTAAACTTTGTTTCATCCGCAATCTTCTTTAATCTTTGAGGAAAAGGTGGTGGTGGATAAGGAATTGTTTTATCCATGGCTTTTTTCTCCTCTTGCTTCCATTTTTCAGCCTTTTCAGGTTGCAACATACTCGGTGTGGCGTCATGGATGTCGTGGGTGGTTTCTACGGCAGCTTCTCATTTTGACTTATCATCGATGTTTGTTGCCTCGTCAACCACTTGCTTTACTTTGGATGAAGTTTCCAGCACCTTACCACTTTGGGTAGTAATAGCCATGCATGATCCATCATTCCTTGGATTTTGCACAGTGTCGCTAAGTAAGGTGCCAGCCTTTCTTTGATTGAGTGTTGCTAAAAGTTGGCTCAATTGCTGCTCTATTTGCTTGATTGAAGTGGAATGTGAGTCAACCAATTGCTTCATTGAGGACAAATCATTTATTACCTCTGTTACTCCTGCGCTGGTTGCTTCCACTACTTTCAACAGTTTAGCCATCATATCTTCCATGCTTCTAGAACCAGATGTGGTGGTGTCACGTCTTCCTGGGGAAACGTATAAACTACTCTTTTCATTCTTGTTCTTCCAACTACCTTGGTCCTTGTTTCCAGATTTATCATAGTAGTTCCGACCTTGGTTTCCTTGGGTATTACCTCGGAAACCCCCCTGATTGTTCAAGTAGTTGGCTTCTTCTTCTGAATCAGATTCGTCTCTTCCTTTTAACGCAACAGCTTTGACTTTTTCGGTCTTCCTTGATAATAGATGCTTTGTCAGAAGATCCACTTGTGTTTTCATGTGCGCCATATCTTGATCACGTTCTTCTTCTTTTCTCCTTTGTTCAGCAGTCATGCCAATAGATATAATAGGGCTTGCTACTTCAGAATCCCTGGTATGCCAAACTCTACTTTGCTTCGTCATCCGATCTAGCATATTGCTTGCCTAACCAAAGGTGAGGTCCATAAAAGATCCTCCAGCCGCATTATCCACCACTGGTTTAGTTATTGAATTCAAGGCTCTGTATAGTATCTACATTAGGTGGACAATGGTCATGTGATGGTTTGGGCACCTCATAAGCTTCGTCTTGAACCTCTCCCATGTTTCATGAAGAGCTTCGGTTGGAAGCTGCCGAAAGTTGCTGATTTCATCTCTTAATTGTGCTCTTTTGGATGGCGGAAAGAATCTTTCTAGGAAAGCATCTCTCAATTGTCTCCAATTTGTAATAAAATCAGGATTCAGCCCATTCAACCATAGAGTTGCCTCACCAGACAGAGACAATGGAAATAGGCGTAATCGAATTGCATTTTGACCAACACCAGGATTGTCAAATCACTTGCATGTAGAAATAAAGTTGATGAGATGCATATTCGGATCATTGCCTGCTAGTCCACCAAATAATCCATTGAGTTGGAATAACTGAATCATGGTGCTTGTGATGTTTAACTTGGCTCCGAGTGCCAATGGTGGAGGAATAATGGCTCCTGTAGCTCCGGCTTTATCAAGATCATCATTATCATCGTCGAAAGCTGGTTGTACAGGTTAGCATTCATGCCTAAACCTTGCTTGACGATCTCTTCTGTTGGAAGGTGTTGCAATCTCAGCAGCATGCCCAGGGTTTAGTAACTCGTCATCACCTAGGTCCTCGTCGTCAGGATTTATTGCTCGCCCGGGGTTATCAATATTCTGTTGATGCACTTGAGCGGCGGCTGGAGTAGCTAGTCTCGCCTGTTCCTGTTGAGCAGCCATCCTTTCAATTTCTTGTTGTGCCTCCATTCTACCAATACATTGTGGTTCAGGATTGATAGGTAATAACGGTTGACCAGAACTTCGAGTATGGGGCATGCACTGAATAAAAATCTGCAGAGAACAAAATCAAAAACTAAAAGTAAAAGTACGAGAATCTTTGACCAAAGGGTCTAGTAATTATCACAAACTTAGTTGACAACCGTATTCCCCGGCAACGGCGCCAATTTTTGATAACGCTCAATCTACAGCTCTCGTAGGAGTGTAAAGCGGTCGCTGTCAAATAGATAACCCAACTGGGTTGGGTATCGATCCCACAGGGAATTGCTTGGTCAACAAATAAGCAAAGATTGCTAGACTTTTAGTGCAAGTCTCGTAAAAAAAGGGGGGAGTTTTGTCTTGCAAATAATGTAACCAAAGTAATAAGGTAAAAACGAAAAATAGCAAAGTAAAAAGTAAGAATGTTTGGTAAGATGTAAAACAATGAGAATTGAGAAGTTGGGGTTATGTCCACCTTCTGAGTTGTACGTCTCTATTAGCTATGAGTTGTGCGGAATTCAGATATGCATGTGCTTATAGAGAATTGTATTCGATGGTAAATCCAAGCGTCTTTCAACCTAAACAAGGACTATTTCACTTTAACTCTTTTGAGCTTAAAGAGTATCTAATGGTACGAATTCTCCAAGAGGTTAATCCAGTTATGGCACTAACTTTTTAATAGGGGATGGGACCCTATAACCTTGACATTATCTCTTTTCCAGACATATAACTTTTCTTTCAAACAAGTTAATGCTATACTGGCGTTATTCTATGCGTCTGCAGCCACAAGAATTTGCATTAAGATGAAGAGAATAATGATATAAGCAGCATCTGTGTCACGAATTCACAAACTCATAGCAATAGATAGTATCTCATAAGGCTTCCATAACCCTAACAGAGAAGTTTAGTTACCCATGAGTGCGAAGGAAATCACAATAGACATTATCATTATACCACAATAAAGATCTCGTGTAGTAGAGTGTGGTAGACGTTAGGCGTGAACTCCCTTGCAAAGTAACGTTTCTCTTGTTGTGAAAAAATACGAATTGATTAGATGAATAGAAGAAGAATAAAAAGTAGAATTAATGGAAGAATTAGAATCCAAGTTGTAAGTTGTGGAATAAGAAATAGAATGAGAATTGTTAAAAATCTCTAGCAAAATAGGGCATTTATAACACCCATATCCTATTCCTACTAAGCTAATGCATTACTTAACCCAATCCTACTAGGTTAATGTATAATTATCCTAATCCTACTAAGTTACTGCATTATCCTAATCCTAATAAATTACTGCATTATTATCCTAATCCTAATAGGTTACTGCTGGTCCCCAAAGTCTTCAGAAATGCTGTTTTTGCCCGGAACAGATTTTCTATGTGTCACTTTTGGTCCTTGGCATCCAAGCTTTCCTTTCCTTCTTTTGTGAAGCTTTCTTTGGCATCAAGTTATCCATAAAATGCTGAAATCAGCATCATTTATACCTGAAAACTTGCTAATCACGTTTGTTAGCCCACTTACAGGAAAAAGGACTAAAAGTGCATGAATTTTATAATTTGTCCTCAAAACTTAGCTAAAATATAGCACTTTAGGCGTGTAAATTCTCCTATCATCAATAATTACTTGTTTTTCCTTGATTTCATCTTCAAAACAACTTCGATTATTAATTTTGAAATAAATTTCAAAAGTTTTACTCGGTAATAGTTTAAAATGGGTTTTCTTTGATTTGAACATCATTTTTAACTCGATTTGACTTGGGTATTCTGGTGTAGTTTCTTAAAGATATGGGAACATATTTTTGAGATGAAGTTACAGTTTTTTCTTATTGTTTGAAAACCCATTTCGAGGGTCCATTTTGGCCAAACCAATAGTAGGCAATATGCGTATCATTGGCTTTGTTTTGACACATAGATTCTATATTTCTTAGATTTAGTAAATTTTGGGATTATTCATGAGAAGTGAGGTTATGGGTTGAAGTTTTGCATATTAATTTTTAGTCTTGAGGTAGGTTATGGCTTAACTCTTTTAGACTGGGCTAGGTAGTTAATTTTTATACAAATTACATATTAAGAGGATGAGAACTAATTATGAATATGGATACTTTAATATGTTGTGCCCATGTGGAGATATATATATGATGTAATTATTGGTTTTCTTATATTACGTGATATTTTTTACTGTATGGGGTCCTATATAATATGGATAACCTGAAATACATGTGAACAATTATATTTTATTGCCGAAATGCCTAATGTGGTACCATTGGTGTATTATGATATATTCGTACTTTATCGGTATATGAATCATGTGGAATTTCATAGATGGTGGGAACAATGAGTGAAAGTTGGATCACGTGGTTGTGGAATATATCATTGTGGATGGCTATGGAAATATATCATTATGGTTGGTTGTGGAAATACTAATTGTGATTGATTTTGAGCATTATAGCATCATATAATCCTCACCTATGAAACATTTGTACCACCGTGGCAACATTCAAGAAACACTGGCAATACCTTTTTAAAATCCTTCTCAAGGGATATGTCGAGAAGAAGATATTGTAACATCTTATAAACCATTCCCCCAAGGATATGTCACAGACGAGATATGATATATGGATTATATATGGGTTGACAAACCCCTCATGGGTCCCACATCAAAATACTTGCCTCCGTGCATGTATATGGAGGTTATATGACAACCTCATGCATCATGATCATCATTATTCTTATTGTGTTTACTTTGTTATGGCTGTGATGTGATTGTACTTCTTCTTTGACTTATTCCCTATCTAATCGTCCTATCTTCCTATCCTTGTACTCGTTGTTCTTGTATGTATTTATCCTTCCCCGTCCTACTTGTATGTGGTCTATTATAAACTTACGATCTTTTTGTATTTGTATCAATATATGTGATATATTAGAACTATTCGTGCAAGCAGTATGGGCTACTATTGTGGGACATTTTGTAGTTGCAAGTGACGGGCCCTTAGTGTGTATTTTGTATGTCTTATTTTCTACTTTGCTTGATTGGCCTATGATACCTGCTGAGTATAAGTGGACTGTACTCACCCCTATTGTACCCTTCTAGTGAAGATTTAGGTTTAGGTGTGCCCCACGTTGCTTGACTTGGGCGATTGTTGGAGATTTTAAGGTAGCGGATGATCTTCAGAAGTCCGGATGTCTTCCACTATCTTTCTCTATCATTAGACTATGTCTTTACTAGTTTTTAGAGACAGACTTATATCTATTGGAATTTTCTATGTATTTCATTTGGTTTTGAGTTGTACTAGATACATTTTTATACTATTGACATTAGATTTTGGGAGTTATGGCTGCATTGTGATTTACGTTTCTTTCCGTATTTGTTATACTTATATGGTAAGGCTATGTTCAAGAAGCATTACCTTGGGGGTAATTTTGTCTTTTTCCCTTTGTGTACTAGTTGGGTGATAGGCTTACTTGTCAAGGTATGCCGCGATAAGTGCCATCATGGCCCCTGAACTTTGGTTCATGACAAATGATACCCATATTGACTATATTTAAGACATGTCCAAAAAGACTTCAAAATCAAAAGGGGTAAAATTGAAATTCGTCTTAGAAACATATTTTGTAAGATTATAGGAGTATACAGTACAAAAATCCAAGTGAAAGAAAGTTAAAAATGAGTCAATTCAAAAACAAACTATTTTTATAAGCTTTACAGCAAAGACCCTAAGTGGCCATTTTAAAAATTAAGATTAAGGGGTGTTTTAATGATATAATCAATTTAAGGTAATAGAAAAGGGATTGGAGCTTACCTAATGTCAAATGGTGAAGAAAACCCTCAAAATTGTGTAAACTCAAAACTCCAAAGCCCAACAATGGTAGAACTCGCAAAAATAAAGTATTTATATTGCTCTAGGAATAGTCTCTCATGATTAAGCTCCCTACTATGCTATTACGACGACAAATGTTGGCTGGAAATTAAGCTGGTTATTACAATCTTATCGCTGGGCCTCACAATTGTGGTCAGTCAACCCAACTCGGTCCACCAATTAGCCCATAATTATCATGGTGCCAACATAATGAGATGTTGTTGAATGTGTCATCGAGGCCAGTGATCTCAACAAGTGACCACACAATCGATGAAGATCCCGATTCACTAGAAAATATTGCATTAGATGATTTTTCAAGTAAAGAAATGTCTTTGAATTTACCCTCGAGATTCATTTTTGGACCCCACTGAAATAAACTATATATGATAGTAAGCTATTTTTGACGTTTCAAACTCAATGACAATGTTGAATTTTAGAAAGGAAGTTGTTTTCAATAAATTATCCCTCGAGACCCCCAAAAACTTAATTAAATTAGTTTTCACAGCAAGAGTCAAAATATAATATAAACATTCAAAACTCGAATCAATTTCTCTTTATAAACCTGAAACAACCTCGCTATTAATCCAAAATCGTTGTTTCAGATATAATAAAACTATCTAAATTGTCATTCGACACTCAGAACATGCAATGTTGAATGAAGTCAAACCCATGGCTTTTAAAGCCCCTAAAAATTTCAAACTCTCCAAAACCTTCCTGAAAGCATTAGGAACCATACCAACATTCCCTATACCCAATAATTAGCTTGCATTAACCACGAAGATAGAAAAAAAGGTCAAAACACACAGAATAAAAATTTTCACATAGAATTTTGTTGCAACTTTAGATTTCACTTTTACAATTCAAAGTTCAAAATTATATATTTGAACACAAAATCAACTGAACAACCCCTCCCCCCATTTTACTTTGTAGCATTATTATAAAATTTTTATGTCAACTCATAGTCACTTGACATTCGAGGGTGAAGCTATCACCTTCATTCTCTGTAGATTCGATTCCCACTCTAAGTTGGGTAAATATATTGATAATATCGTGTACATTATTTTTCTAGAGTGTATTTGAGCGTTATTAGAAAATTCAATTTTAGAAAAATTTAAAGGCAATTTTTGAGGATTCTTCATTGAGTATGGTTCTTATACTATTTTTACGCATTCCCTAATAATTTATTTATGATTTCATCTTCAAATCTTAATTTTTTTAATTTGAGAATTTTTTAGTAGAGTTAAGAGAAGGTATTTTGATGATTTGGAAGTTGATTTAAAGTCTATTTTTATGAAATTTTAAATTTGAACTCCTTATGTCATGAGTAACATGATATTATATTAAAATTTCAGCTTTTCCCTTATGAGATCGGGGTTAACTTTTGGATTGAAATTTCAAAATTGAAATTTAAGTAGAGTAACTAGGTGTTTATAACTTCATTTTCTTATGTAGAATACATATTTGATCAGATTGGCCTTGTTTGGGGCTCTTTAGAAGAGATTTTTTTATTTGACTTTAAATACTTTCTTTAAAGCGGGTTGAGACTTTATTTAACTTTCTTCAAGAAACTTTGCGGGCATCTGTGTATTTGAAAAGGTTCAAAAGCAATCAATTGAGTGCTAGTTTTTTTTTCTTGAGATTTTAGTTGTATGCTATGATTTAATTAATGATTCAGTTTGTGGTACCCTCACAAATCCATTTGATTATTTTTGGTGTGGTAAATGGTTAATTGATTGTGATAGGACTTCTTTTATGACACAGTATGGTGGTGGATACAATTACTTGGCCAACGTTTATGTAAATTATCAATTGGTATTGACTATTAGACTAGGTATGACCTTTCTAAGTGCAAATTTATGTGAAATTATGTTGGATATTGATAAATCTGATAGTTCTCTCTATCAATTTGTATTCGGATTGATTGACAATCTTGCTAAGTACATATAGATTATTACTCAGGCATTTTATTTGTGACTTTAGATGCAATCACCGAGGGAGTTTCTTCGATCGTTGATTTTGAGACTTTGATTGAAATTCCATATTTTGAGATTCAGAGGTAGAGGTTGCTCAATCCCAAAGCTTATCAAATCTCTTTCTTTTATATTATTTTTTCTTGTATTTTTAAATATTCTGAATTTTAGGTTATATTCTTCTACTCTTAGAGTTTTGTATTTTGTAATTTTCAGTTCTTTAGAAGGTTCTATATTTTAGCTAAGTTTTGTCATTATTATTAATTTTTTATTTATTTACTTCACTTATGTTATTTTTGGGTCCTTGGTTGGCTTGCTCCCTACAAGGATTGGGTAGGTGCATCACAACTTGATTTTTAAATCATTACATTATGAAAGTGATCATTTTTTTTTAAACCAGATGAAACTACACTCTTTATTTGGAATTACCTATAACTGCTATCTGTTTTTCGTATCTTTTAAGAAAAGTTCTTGAAGGACGAACTTACAAATAGGAGCATAGTGTTCAAAGTCCATATCATCTAAAGAGTGAGGGTTGGGTGCGTAGAAGATTCGCCATAGTTGGAAAAAGTGATGCCGCTGATGACTCTGTAGTAATGGTAGAAGGGATACCAATTCAAATTTTTCATGCATTTTTGTTCTTTAACATGAATTTACATGTTTTTGTTAGATAATAACTAACATTTGGTATTAAAGTAATCTAAGTCTTGACCACTGGAGAGATACAAGTAAAGTCTTAAGATATCTTTAAGAGACAAAAGACTATATACTTATAAATAAACAACCAGATGCTTTCAAAGTCATTGACTATTCTGACTCAAACTTTTTTGACTATGTTGATTCACAAAAATTAATATTAGGATATAACTTTATGTTGGTCGATAGAGTTATATCTTGAAAAATATCAAACAAACACTTGTTGTTACTTTCACTATGGAGGCTGAGTTTGCTTCTTATTTTGAGGCTACCTCATATCATGTACGATTGAAGAGTTACATTTTTTATTTTAGAATTGCCAATTTTATCTCTAAGTTATTAAAATTATATTATGACAATTCATCTATTGCCTTAATGACTAAGAATAACAAACTTGAAAGTCAAAACAAACATATCGATATCAAGATCAAGTTTCTAGACATAAAATAATATTTTAAAGATAAGAAAGTCTTCATTAAACATATTAGTACTAAAACAACGTTAGTTGGTCATTTAACTAAAGATATGTCATTGGAGAAATTTAAGGAAGACTTTGTTCCACTATGTAAATTTTTATTGAAAAAATAAATATTATTAAATTCTATTTTATATAATATAATATTTCTCATATATGTAATCATGAGCATATCAGATTATTTTTATAAATATCGCTAAAATATGGACGTTCAATAAATATTGAATCTATTCATTAAGTAATATGGACTAAAGCTTAATGCATTATGATATCTGAAAAATACTATCTAATCTTAAGAGAATTATCTCCATAATTCATATATTAAGAATTTTATCTAAAGCATACCATGGGTTGTGTATTCAGACTTAGTGGGAGAATGTTAGTTCAAGTTTATTTTTGAAGAAAAATGGACTTCTATTTTATGGATTTGTTGAAACTATCCTCCTTATTTGAAACTGCTTATAATTGTTGCTCATTATCTTTAGTTGTTAAAAGTAATTTTTTATGGAAGAGCATTGTAAATAAAAGAAAATTCAAATTTAAGATCTCTAAATCGGTTTTCTTTAAAAATTTTGAATCATCAAAAGTATCAGAACTGAGTGCTAAGAAGACTCATCAAAATTAAAGAAAATCAACACCATCGATGATTCCGTATGCATGTCATATATATATATATATATATATATATATATATATATATATATATATAGGAGTACCAATTTTTGATAGTCCTTACTAAATGCATGTGTCATGGGATGAGAAATTATTATTGAGATTTTTCTTGTGATTTCAATTATTTAAATAATTCTTTTCTTAAAAAGAAATAATTGGGAGTAAGGAAAGGGAAATTAGGGAGGAGATTACAAAGAAAAAACTCAAACATTAACCAATAAAGTGAAAATTCAGGTAGCTAATAAACCAAACTATTTAAATTTCACTGTTTTTTAGCTAATTGATAAATTATTTTTAGAAGCTTCTGTTATAGTATTTTTTTTTTATAATACTTCCATATTCTTTAATCAAGTAATTGAAAATTAAAAACATCAAATATTCAATACTTATTTTTATATATTAAATTACTTGTGTTTCACGCTTTATGAATCATCTTCCAATAATATTATTTATGCAAAATTTTGCTAATAGTTATCTGATGACAAGACCAAAAATCTTTAATGTGACTATTTTTTGTTATTTTTTCAGCAAAATTGATTATTTAATTAAATTTTTAAAATTAAAATAATCTTAACAAAATTGATGAATGAAAAATATATCATGATTGGAGAGAACTTTGTTCTGTTGCATGAACAATCCATCACTCTATTTCTTCTTCTCATATATTTCCTTATTAATTTTTTATGAATTGAATAAAAAAGATTTTATGGACAATGTTATCCATTCCTTTGAAAATACCTAATAGATTTCATATACGATTGAATTACTGATAAAGTTAAAAATTAAGGCAATGATATGAGTTGATATCAGAATATTTTTAAAATCTCTTTTTTGGTTACTTGAGAAAAAAGATTAAGCATAAACAATATATAAAGAATTAATTGATTCTCGATGTTCATTTTAGTGAGTTTAATTTTCTTCCCTTTATTTAGTAATAAAAGTAAGCTTAAAGTACCACATGTAACTAGCATAAATACTTGTCACGTGAAATTATAAATAAAATTAGGGGATCTTTAAGAAATAGCAACACTTTGCTGTAAAATTCACCTTCCATAGTCATATTTTATATAATTATCATTTATAGCTGGTGTATTTAGTTTACGCCTGCTGTATTCGATTTTATCAATAGTCTGTATTTATATAAAATATAAATATAGTATCTATTTAGTCGTTGTATTCGATTCACAACCATTGTATTCACTTTTACTCAGTGGTATGTATTCATAAGAAACATAAATACACAACGTATTTAGTCTCGTCAAAAACACTATCATTTTTTTCTTTTTCGTGTTTTCCTCGTTATTTCTTCTTCTTTTTTCAATTTTTCAATTTTTACTTTTTCCATTTTTATCTTTTTATTTTTTTGTCTCTTCTATCTCTAACTTTTACTTCTCTTTATTCTTTGATTTTTTTTTGTTTCTTTTTTTTTTTTACTTATTTTCTTTATCATTTTTTCATTCTATTTTATATTTTTTGTATTTTTAAAAATATGATTACTCAAACACAAGTCATGATGATAACGTAAATACCACAATTGTTTATTGTATTTGTAGTCACACCGTCATTTATATTTTTGTATTCATTGATACAAATGTATTTGTATTTTAAAGTTCGCACTTGTATTTGCATTATAGTTCACACTTGTATTTGTATTTTTTAGTTTGCACCATCATTTATATTTTATATAATTCGCATTTCTATTTTAAAGAAATATTTTGTATTTGTATTTGACTGTATATTATATTGGATTATATTTGTATTGTGGTTTTGTTGTGTTGCATAGTTAGATTATATTTGTATTTGTATTCTATTTTCGTCGATGCCTTTTTATTTTAAAAGAATTATTTTATATTTGTATTTGTAAGATGATTGCATATTAAATCTAGTCGTGATTATGTACAATTTATCATTTTTATTTGTATACAAACAAGTAAATGCATTAATTGTATTTTCTTGATTCTAAAAGACATAAATATGTAATGTATCATTTGATACAAATGTACTGTTTTGTCTTTGAATGTCAAAATTATTATTCATATTTATAAATAAACAAATAGCACCAGATACAAATACAATTACAAACAAATGAAATAAATAATTTTATAAATACAAATACAACATGTATTTATATATATTTTGTTTGTATAAAAATTTGAATTGTATTTATTTGTAGCAATAAATACAATTCGTATCAATAAATACAAACAAGTATTCATAGAAAAAATCAATCGTTCCTTTTCAATAATTTAAAAATACAAATGATAGTTCACATTTGTATTTATATTTTATAGTTCACATTAGTATTTGCATTTTATAGTCCGCACTTGTATATGTATGTTATACTTCGCATTTGTACTTATATTTTATAGTGCGCACTATTATTTATGTTTACTAGTTCCCACAAATGAAAAGAAGGAAAAAAAATGAAAAGAAAAAATCAGAGAAAAAAAAGGAGAATTTTTTTCTTTTTAAAAAGAAGGAGAGTAATAGAAAATAGAAAAAAAAATAACAAAAAAAAAAGAAGAAGGAGAAAAAATACAAAAAAGAAGAAGAAGGAGAGTAATACAAAATAGAGAAAAAAAACAAAAAAGAAGGAAAAAAGGGAAAAGAAAAAGAATGAAAAAAATGAAAAAACAAAAGTAAAAAAAAGAAAAAAGAAAGAGAAAACAAAAAAGGAATAGAAAGAAATTGAAAAAGGGAAAAAAATGAGAGTAATAGAAAATTAAGAAAAAATGGAAATACATGAGAGAGACTACGAATTATAATGAGGGATAATTAATAGGTAAGAGGAGACTATGAATTGTAATTAATTAAAACTTAGGCTAAATAAGGCAATTAATAATCTATATTTGCTAAGTTATGTAGTTATCCCATAAAATTATGCATTTTTCACCATAAATAACAGGACTGGAGGAAAATAATTGATCCCCAGGGACTTTCTCTTCATCTTCTTGGTTTCAGATAAGAACTCGAACTGAGAAAATTAGAAAAGAAAATAGGTCTCAAATTTTTAAATAAATATATTTCTAGCTATAACTAAAGAATATGCTCCTAAATTCATAAAAGTGCTAATATTTTTTACTTCTTCTAATCTTTGTGAGTTATAATTATTCTGTATATTTAAATCATGCCATTTCATAAAATATGAAATCACTTAAGTTTGGATTCGAACTTAGCACGAACCTTATAAAACTAGTGTTTATATATATATATATATATATATATATATATATAAGTGAGGTTTTTAGTGTAATACGAAGGGTAGACAAATAAATTTTTTATATTTATGCCTTGTGTCCCCATTTTTCCTCTCAAACTCTAGGTGTCCCATTGAAGCACCACATTTTATATTTTCCACCACCTTTTTGCCTTCTTCTCTCCATCTATAAAACTAAGATGTTCTGTTTCTATCTCTTTCCTTTGATTTCAATGTCACTCTGTAAGACCCCGCAAAGTCCTAGTCAATTCAGTCCCAAATAGCTTGTAATAAGGGATCCTAGATGTAGAAAAATTCAACGAACTGTTAAGACTTAGAATCATTTTTAGCCTTCATAATTGGATGATCTTATTTTCGATCCTTACGACCTCAAATTGTCGATTTTAAAATTTATTCATGATCAGGGGTGTCAATAGGTCATCTTGGGTTAGTTTCATAATTTTTGGACATCGTTTGAGTTGCGTTAGGATGACCAAAACAGCAAGCCAATCTGATCTTGATGCATCGCGTTGGCTATAGCTTCGTACCCATCGACGCGACACATTAGCGGTCGTGTCGACACCATCGATGCAACGCATCACTACCATCGACACAGTGCGTCGCCTATTGCATCACAGGATATTTTTCAGCTCATTTAATCCCGAGTTCAAAGGGGTATTTCAGTCTTTTTCCCTCACTTTAACATGGAGTTTAGGTCCTAAAACAACATTTTTGCCTCATTTATCACAAGTCTCTCAAAAATCAAAAGCATTCCTTTTAAGAACAAACTCTAGCTCCTTTAACATTCAAGTTCAATTTACAAGAAATCCCTCAATAATTTCCAAGAATTCGTCAATCAAGGTATGTTAGGTGTTTATCCTTGGGTTTTCTTCCACCCTTGGAGTTTAAAAACCCCTTTTTAAAATTACAAGTTGATAGATTCATGATTTACATGCGTAACTTGGGTTGTAATCATGTTTGTGTTGTTGTGTGGGTTTCAATTCAAATTTAATTATAAGTTTCATGAACATAAGATAGCATGTATGTTGATTAATGTAATTCCCATGTTAAAACCCTTGAAATTGCAAGTTTAAGTTGTAGTCATGATCCTTACGTGTTGTTCACTATCATAAGATAGCATGTATAGAACATGCCTCCCAAAAACACCAACAAAAGAAGAACTGGGAACCTGCTAGCACCTCCGACCATTTAGGAAATCCCCTAAATGAGCACATTTATTACACAAAATTTAGAAAAGCCTTCACCATTTTAGCCCATTCTGTGGTAGCTCAGAATGATCGATCAGCTACTTTTCAGGCCAACCTAGTGGCCAATATTGCTGCAGCTAGAATTCAAAACTTCACCCAAATAAATGCTCTTTCATTTTCAAGGTATAAATTTAAAGAAGACCCACAAGAATTCCTTGACATGGTGCAGAAGGGAACAAACATTATGGGGGCAACAGCCAATGAGAGTGTTGAGTTAGCTGCCTATCAGTTGTAGGATGTGGTGCATAAATGGTTTAAGTAATGAAAGGTAAATAGGGGCGCAGATACAGGGCCTATAGAATAGGAGGAGTTTGTTACTGCCTTTTTAGATAGGTTCTTTCCGTTGGAGTTAAGAAAACCTAAGGTGTAAGAGTTCATCAATCGGAGGTAGGGCAACATGAGTGTGAAAGAGTATTCCATCAATTTTACTTAGTTGGTTAGGTATGCTCCTCATGTAGTAGTAGATAATAGGTTTAAGATGAGAAAGTTTGTGTCTGGTGTGTCTGATAGTTGGTCAAGAAGTGTAGGACCACAATGCTAATTAAGAAGATGGACTTGGCTAGGTTGATGGTCCATGCTTAACAGATTGAGGAGCAGAAGACTAAGGAGTAAGAGAGGGATAATAAGAGGGCTAGAACAGGAAGCTTCAACTTCACTCAGCCTAAGTCAGAAGGTGGTTATCATCCCCAGTTCTGCCCAAAATCATCAGTCCCAGCTCCATTCTCAGCCAGTGCTCTAATGCCTAAATTCAGAAATGGTAATAAGAATAGGGCGCCAGGCTCTAAATCTCGGGGTAGTGTGAACAGTTCTCGAACAAATACTCTTTGTCAAAAATATGGCAGAAATCATCAGGGTGTCTACAGGGATGGCAGCGACACGTGTTTTAGGTGTGGTAATCCAGGTCATAGAATTAGAGAATGTCCTCAGGTGGGTTTATAGAGTTAGCATAATCATCCCCCATCTCAGTCCGGTCGCCTATCCCAGTAAGGTGCCACTTTCAGTGCCACCAGTGGTTAATGCCCAAATAGGCTCTATGCACTCCAGTACCAACAGGATTAGGAAAGTTCTCCTGATGTGGTCACTGGTATGTTACAAGTTTCCTATTTACATGTTTATGCTATACTAGATCCAAGAGCTTTTCTATCTTTTGTAACTCCTTATATACTTGTCAACTTTAAAGTTAGACCCAAAATCCTAACAAAGACTTTCTCAGTCTCCATCCTTGTGGGTAAGTCTATCATAGCCCGATGGGTATACAGGAACTGTTCGGTTATGGTGTCTCATAAAGGCACTTCAGCAAACTTAGTATAGTTAGAAATGATGGATTTTGATGTCATTCTCGGCATGGATTGGCTCCATTAATGTTATGCCTCAGTTGATTGTAAAAGCAGAGTTATTTATTTTCAGTTCCTAAATGAACCTGTCCTAGAATAGAGGGGTAGTACCACAATGCTTAAGGGTCAACTTGTTTCATACTTTAGAGTGAGAAAAATGATATCCAAGTGGTGCGTCTATCATTTGGTGTGAGTCAAAGACTCTATTTCTGAGACTCCTAGTCTTGAGTCAGTTCAAGTAGCAAGTGAATTTCCTGATGTGTTTTCTGAAGATCTCTCTAGAGTTCCTCCTGAAAGGGAAATTGACTTCGAAATAGACCTTCTTTTTTATACTTAGACCATCTCTGTTCTGCTATAAAGTATGACTCCAACTGAGCTTAAAGAATTAAGAGAACAGTTGAAAAAACTCTTAGACAAAGGGTTTATTAGGCTTAGTGTATCCCCTTGGGGTGCACTAGTTCTGTTTTTGTGAAAGAAAGACGGTTCTCTTAGAATGTGTATAAACTACCGTCAGTTAAACAAAGTCACAATAAAAAACAACTATCTACTTCTTAAAATCGATGACTTGTTTGACAAACTTTAGGGTGCCAGTTACTTTTCTAAGATAGACCTCAGATCAGGCTATTATTAGCTCAGAGTAAGAATATAGCATTCTGAAAATAGCTTTTCTAAGATAGACCTCAGATCAGGCTATTATTAGCTCAGAGTAAGAGAATATAGCATTCTGAAAATAGCTTTCAGAACCCGGTATGGTCACTTCAAGTTTTTAGTCATGTCATTTGGTCTTACCTATGTCCCAATAACTTTCATGGACTTGATGAACCGCGTGTTCAAGCAGTACTTAGACATGTTCATCATAGTCTTCATCGATAACATTCTTGTCTACTCCCACAATGAAAATGACCATGCGGACCATCTCAAAATAGAATTATAAACTCTCAGAGCCCATCAGTTATTCGCCAAATTTAGTAAGTATAAATTTTGGCTAAGGTCAGTAGCTTTCCTAGGTCATATCATTTTCAATGATGGAATTAGAGTTGATCCTCAAAAGACCAAAGCAGTGAGAATTTGGCCTAGACCCATCTCTCCATCAGATATTAGGAGTTTCTTGGGTTTATATGGATATTACCGATGGTTTATTGAAGGATTTTCATTTATTGCATCCCCTATGTCTAGATTGATTTAGCAAAAAGTCAAGTTCCCGTGGTTGGATTCTTGTGAGAAGAGTTTACAGGAGTTGAAGACTCAACTCACTATATCCCTAGTTTTGGCTTTGCCCGACGATTCAGATGGACTTGTTGTATATTATGATGCTTCCAGAGTTGTATTGGGGTGTATTTTGATGTAGAGAGGTAATGTTATGGCCTATGCCTCTAAACACCTTAAGCCCCATGAAAAGAATTTCCTACCAATGATCTTGAATTAGCAGCTGTTGTGTTTTCCTTAAAAATTATAGGCACTATTTGTATGGGGTGTATGTTGATGTGTTCACAGAGCACAAATTCATACAGTATGTATTTTTGCAGAAAGAACTGAACTTGCATTAGAGAAGATGGTTAGAGTTATTGAAAAATTATGACGTAAGTATTTTGTATCATCCAAGAAAGGCTAATATAGTGGCAGATGTCGTCAGTATGTTGACCATGGGTAGTGTTTCTCACGTTAAGGATGGTAAGAAGAAGTTAGTTCAGGAAGTTCATCAGCTTTCCAGACTAGGTGTCCGTTTGGTTAACTCAGCTGAAGGTAGTGTTTGGGTTCAAAATAGTTCAAAATCATCATTGGTTTCTGAAGTAAAAGAAAAGAAGGATAGGGATCCCAATTTAGTTAAGCTAAAAGAGTTTGTCAAAGACCAGAAAGTTAAGGATTTCTCCTAAGGGAAAGAAGGTGTTTTATGTTGCCAGGGTAGGCTTTGTGTGCCATATGTGGATGGTGTGAGATAGCAAATTCTTGTTGAAGCACATGGTGCGCGCTATTCTATTCATCCAGGGGCCATGAATATGTATCGCGATCTGTGGAAAGTCTATTGGTGAAGTGGGATAAAGAAGGATATTTTTAGAATTTTTAGCTAAGTGCTCAACATGTCAGCAGGTTAAGATTGAACATCAGAAGCCTAGTCAGTCTATGCAGGATTTCAGTATTCCCACTTGGAAGTGGGAGAAAGTGAACATGGACTTTGTGATGGGTTTGCCTCGTACTCATATCAACATGATTCAATTTGGATCATTGTTGATAGAATGACCAAATCTGCTTTTTTCTTGCCAATTCATACATCTTATTCAGCCGAGGACTATGCCAGGCTCTATGTCAAAGAGTTAGTTAGGTTACACGGTGTCCCATTGTCCATTATTTCAGATAGAGGTACGTAACTCACCTCTTACTTTTGGAAAGCCTTCCAAAAAACTCTTGGTACCCAAGTTCACCTCAGTACAGCCTTCCATCCTCAGATATATGGTCAAGCAGAAAGGACCATTCATGCCTTTGAGGATATGTTGAGAGTGTGTAGAGTCAACTTGAAGGATAGTTGGGATGATCACTTGCTTTTCACTGTGTTCGCGTATAATAACGACTATCATTCTACTATTCAGATGGCTCCATTTGAGGCTCTTTATGGGAGAAAATATAGATCTCCCATTTATTGGTTTGAGGTAGGTGACGCCATGGTAGTGAGGCTTGATTTGGTGTTTGATGCTTTAGAGAAAGTGCAGTTAATCAGCAAGAGGCTTAAGATAGCCCAGAGCTGACAGAAATCGAATGCAGATGTGAGAAGAAAAGGTCTCGAGTTTAAAATTAGCAACTTTATATATTTGAAAATCTCTTACATGAAAGGAGAGAGGAGATTTGGTAAGAAGTGGAAGCTTAGTCCCTGATATGTTGGTTCTTACAGAATCCTGAGTCATTTTGGTAAGGTAGTTTATGTGCTTAAGCTACCTACAGACTTAGCATTAGTGCATCCAGTGTTTCATGTCTCCTTGCTAAAGAAGTACATAGGTGACCCAACAGTTGTAGACCCTATAGAGAGTGTAGATGTTTAAAATAGTCTCTCTTATGAGGAAGTCCTAATCGAAATCTTTGATCATTAGATTCCCAGACAAGTAACAAAGAAGCTTCTTTGGTCAAAGTTCTTTGGTAGAATCAATCCATTGAGGGAGCTACTTAGGAAGTAGAGGTAGACATGCGGACCAAGTATCCTCACCTTTTCTCCACAAACTCAGACCCAACCTAAAGTAATATTCATCCTTAGATTTACTATATTTCATACTTAGTTACAACTGCATAACATTCTTATATCATTTATGCATTCATTAGATAGTTCAGTCATGTATCATGTCTCCAGAATTTAATCATGCTTTCGTTATGCATGTCAGTGTAAGTATCGTTCCTCAATTTCTCTCATTTCAGTCAGTCTTATTTGAGGATGAATGTTTCCAAGGGGTAGATATTGTAAGACCCGGCAAAGTCCAAGTCAATTCAGTCCCATATATCTTGTAATAAGGGTCCCAGACTTAGAAAAATTCAGCTAAGTGTTAAGACTTAGAATTATTTTTAGCATTCATAATTGGATGATCTTATTTTCGATCCATACGACCTTAGATTATTAATTTTTAAATTGATTCATGATCAGGGATATCAATAGGTCATCTTAGGTGAGTTTCAAAATTTTTAGAATTCGTTTGAGTTGTGTTTGGATGACCAAAAAATCAATCCAACATGATCTTGATGCATTGTGTTGTCTATCCTGTCGTACCTATCGACGCAATGCACTGGTGATCGTGTTAATACCATCGACGCGGCGTGTTGCCTATTGTGTCATTGGGTATTTTCCAACTCATTTAATCTCTAGTCCAGAGGGCTATTTTATTCTTTTCCCCTCACTTTAACATGGGATTTAGGTCCCAAAATAGCATTTTTGTCTTAATTATCACAATTCTCTCAAAAATCAAAAGCATTCCCTTCAAGAACAAACCCTGGCCCCTTTAACATTCAAGTTCAATTTACAAGAAATCTCTAAATAACTTCCAAGAATTCGTCAATCAAGGTATGTTAGGTGTTCATCCTTGGGTATCCTTCCACCCTTAGAGTTCAAGAATCTCTTTTTAAAATTACAAGTTGATTGATTTATGATTTACATGCTCTTGGGTTGTATTCATGTTTGTGTTGTTGTATGGGTTTCAATTCAAGATTTAATTTTAAGTTTCATGAACATAAGATAGCATGTATGTTGATTGATGTAATTCCCATGTTAAAACCCTTGAAATTTCAAGTTTAAGTTGTAGTCATGATCCTTATGTGTTGTTTACTATCATATGCATTAATTATGCTCTCCAAGTGTTTGATAGAATGTCCATGTGAATTGAATAATGTAATCATGACATGTTAGCTTGTGTTCTCATTCATGTACAAGTTTCTGACCTCCAAGTGTTTGACAAAATATCTCAGTGATTCAATTGGGAACAATTGACTATTGCTATGCTTTCAAGATTTGCTATGTTTTATTATTGATGATATCGAGTCCTGGGGGTATTTATTACCCAAAATGTAGTTGCTTACTTAGTTGCAGTAGTTATAGAATAGTCCCAGTAAAGGTCAAGAATAGTAGTACTCAGTCGGTTAATAGAACTTAGTGAACTCAGTCTAGTTCGGTTAGTCAACATGATCAGTGTTAGTTCAGTCAAGCCTAGTACAGTTTAATGATCAGTTCAGTGTCGATTCAGTTAGGAGTAGGATTCAGCACCGAGTGAACCCAGGGATGGGGGCATTCCTGCCAGCAGAGGGTTTGTCCCTTAGTAGCAGTCCTTGTGTTACAGAACTCTGTAGCCAGCGTAGGGTAAGTCATCCTCTTGCCATACTAGGGTTGATGCAATCATATATATATATTTCAAGAGTCTTCATGCCAAATTAGGGTTTACCCAGGGTTTTAGTATCCCATGTCAAGGTGCTAACTCCCTTCCAACTGGGGTCACAGGTTCGACCCCAAATCAGTCTATACCGGGTTATGTCGGGTAGATGAACACTCCTACAATTACAGTTTCAGTCTTAGCATTTAGTAAGGAACTCAGTCAGTTCTACAAAACTATGGCTATCAGTTATCAAGTACTCAGCCATCAGAATTTAGTACTCAGTTTTAGTATAATCTCAGATATACAATGTATATCTATATGTACAATATTGCATGTTCAGCATGTTCGACAGTTACAATTTTGAATGTACACTCATCCAGTTACTTTGTGATGTTCATTCAGTCAGTTATCATCACATGCATATGAACCTATGTATATCAGCCTTACCTCACTTAGCATACCAGTACATTCTACGTACTGACGCATACTCTCTTTTGCCATATGATGCATCATATCATAGGTTCAGACGCACAGGTTCTTGATCACACTTAGCAGCTCCGGATATCAGCGTCAAATTCAGAGGGGAGTCATCATCCATCGAGGATATTAATTTATTTCAGCATTTTAGCAGATTTAGTATGTTCAGTAGTCAGAGTTAGTTGGGGACTTGTCCCAACAACTCCATATTCAGACAGTTAGAGGCTTTCAAACTAGATTACTTCAAATAGATGTTCAATATTTTCGGTAGTATTATCAGTATTCCATATTTTTTTCAGTTTATGAACCTTATGGCATTTTCAACCTAACTTTCACATATGTTTCCAGTATTATTATTCAGTGCTCACAGCAGGTACCAGTCATGGGTTATCTTGTGGTCCTTCAGGGTCATAAGCACCGTGTGACGCCAAGGGTGAAGTCTCGGGGCGTTACACACTCTTCTCAGTATGTTTTTATTTTTCCTCTACTTCCTTACTTTATTGTTCTGATTTTAATTTTAATATCTTATTTTCTCTTTAATCTTACTATCTTTAGCCGTGGTGTTACCAAGAAATAGATGCATCCTTTGTGTTTTCCTTTTTCTTCAGCAATGCATGTGTTTTTGGACATCTCAAGTGTTTTGATATGTTCTGTTTCATCATTTTCATCTAATTGTGGTTTCATTGCTCATATTTGATTTGGGGTATTAGCTAATCAAGAAATATTTTTTACACTAAAATAATGAGATTAATTTTTTCTACTACGACAAGTTGTTTGTTTCTGTACTAATTATGGAACCCAAAAATTCGGTACAAAACAAGACTCTCTAACCTTATTTCCCTCTTTTTTTAAGTACAATCTGTCAATCTAAAATATTTTTCTCACTTTGTCGAACTACACTAAATAACTTATTGTTATTTTTGTACATTATATGAAAATAGTTACTTTTATATGTATGCAGGATATGAAAGCCATCTATACATATAAAAACAAAAAAAGTGAGTAACAAAAAGTTTTAAATAAAATTTATACTATTTTTTGTACGTTAAGAGATAATCATATGCTAGAAACATGCTTAACTTACTCTTTTTAGGAATGGGAAGAAGGAACTACATTTTTTACCTTTTGAAGCACAGTTGGTGTTGTAAGGATGCCATACTCAATGAACTATGAAAACATTTCAAAGGGGCAAATTAAAATATGGCGTAGAAAAATCAATTCAGTTGAGTTACACAGAAGACAATGCCTATATCCCTATTGGGCTAAAATACATTGGGGTATTCACTCTTCTCCTTTCTCTTATTTAGAATTGGTATTTGGATGAGACTCTTTAAGGCTTCATTACCGCATGCGAGAGTATGTAGTCTTTTTTCGTTCTTTTTTTACCAAGGTCGAGTTATATCTTGACGATGTGATTTATCTAGAAAATAGAAAAAACTTATGAAATGCATATTGTATAGAAATTTGAAGCCTAATTGTTGTAACGAACTGCTTTATTTGAACATTAAATCATAGTAAAATCATAATGACCTTTAGTATTTGCAACTGCTTATTTTATTGTAGCCCATTTGTAGCTACTCATCGTGATAGCATGAAGGTAATGAAAGCTGTTGGAAATGGTGATTCCTTGAATGAACAGGAGGAGTATAGATGCAGGAATGGACTCAAAGATGAGGAAAAAAAAAGCCTGAAAAAGGTATTTTTGTTTAATCTATGACTTTTCTGTTTACTTTATTAGTTTGGTGAATCAAGAAGCCGTATGGAAAACTTAGAAATTTCTTTTCAGATATAACCAAATACATTCTCAAATGCTTGAATTATGTAACTTTCATTCTTTATCCAGTGTTGTGTTTTTAGTTAGTGCAGAATTTGTTTAAAGTAGAAATGATCTTTAGGTACTTATAGATTTTTCTGTTATCGTAACAGTTGACTAAAATTCTTTCAGGATGTTTTTGAATTAAAGAGTATAGTGGATAAGAGTGAAAGAGTTAGAATCTTGAACCAACGTGAGATTATGACTAGGACATAGATGAGATCTCCACTGAAGATATTGTTTATGCAGAATAATTCTTGGAAGTATTTAAATAGTACTAACTTGGGATACGATAAAGATACATTTTGGCAATGATAAAACACTCAAAGTCACTTAAAGTTTGTCCTTTAAGCTACTTCAGTTGTCCCTCTCACTGTGTAATATTAATTAGCAGTGACCTGTAGAAGTGAAGTAATATTTCAACTACTTTTTCCACAAATTGTCACTTAGGTGAAGTTAAACTTATGAATCTTATTTGCAAGCTTAATAATTTGTTTGGAATCAGTCAATTTAGTTATTTGTGCTGGAGAATATAGAATCTATTTTTAACAGTTTAGTAAGTTCTGATTTGAACTTCATAAACATGTTTCTAAGCGTTGATCATTGTGAACGGTGAAACAATGTTGGAAAAGAAAATTGAGACAACTTCACTTCTTCTTGCTCTTGTGCTTTTCGCTATTTTTCTTTTTCTAATGCATATTATTCTTTAATATATGAATTATACCTATTTTCCTTATTCTTAGAGTAGGTTGTTTGTTTTCAAAGTAACGGTAGATATGGTAGATGCAAGAAAATAGCAGCAGAGGTTAGACTATTTTGTGCTTCGTGCTTATTAAAGTTTCTAATCTATAGGCACTAAAGCCCACTTAGAGAACTTCCAAGTAGATAACTTGTGTGACATAGTAGACTTTTAGGTTATAAACCTATAGTTCGTGTTGTTTGTGACTATGTTGCTTGAACTCTTTAAAAATGTCAATAGTTGCACATCAAATTCTTCAAAAGTAGAGTATATTTGGAGAATTTGACACGAACACGGCATTAAAGTGAAGAATTTGTGCAACTTAGGTTTGATGTATTTTATATAACCTAATTAATAAAGAAAAAACTATGTTGGTTTGTTTGCAGAATTCTTATTTATAATCATTTTTGTGTATGAGAAGTCCTTCAATCTACTATGAATGTAATCATGGTTAATAAAGGCCTTTTTTGTTCTTTGAGTCTTATAATGAGATAATAATATTTATTTAACTCTTACTAAATACCTAATATTACCATATTAATGTCCCTCTAATTTTATATCGGAACCTACTTTTCTAAAGCTTACAAAGTTCATTTTTCTTAGTGCAAAGGATAAGGATAAGAATTGACTCTCATGAATAATCTGAAGGTCATATCCATTATTTTGGCTACAATTTCCACAATGTATTTTAGTGATTGTGTGTTTGTTACAACTTTGGTTTTAAAAGCACAGGCCACAACATGAAAGCAAAATGAAGAAAAACCCAACAATGCTTTGCACATTTCAAGAAATTAACCACATGAACTAGCCAAGTAGTGGACTATATTTCAGACCTCAGTGGAAACATGGATACAAGACCACTGACCATTTCTTTGATACACACTATATGAAAAGAGAAAGATAATGTAATTAAACAATTCAAAATAATCTCCTTATATCACTATTTCATTGTTCACTTAACTAATATAGCTGATGAGGTTGAGCTTGATCTTTAAACATGGATAGATACTCTTGCCAGCTATATAGTCATAAGGAATGTTTCTTTGAAATGAGTCTTATATTGAATTAATCATTAAGGAATGTTTCTTTGAAATGAGTCTTATATTGAATTAATCATTAGGGAATGTTTCTTTGAAATAAGTCTTATATTGAATTAATGATAAGAAGAAAACTAAGTTACGATCTTGTTAAAGTCTGATTTGGTTAATTTTTTTGAAGTGTAATGATGAATCAATGAGGTCACCGCATTAGAAAATTCAACTTGATTAGCACTCTTAGATTCTAGCCTATAGAAATCACTTGATTTCTAGCACACATGGAAGAATTAACACAAATTTATTGCCACTTTTAAGTCATAAATCTAGGTTATCTTATATATCAAGAAATTCATACCTTTCACCAAAATATATATATATAGAAATTATGAAAGGTATGCATCCTAAAGTTTGAAACATTGGCAAGGGTGATTAATTAAGAGGACTGACAATCATGATGTCTCAAGTACAAAGTTTAGAAGAAACAAAAATACTAGGTGATCTCTTCTATTTGTTGAAGCCTTAATGAATAGAGTTATCCGCTACATGTATTGGTGGGAGGTAGCAAGTACCCTGTAGAATTAATAGAGCAAGCTAGGGTGAACATTTTTAAGATAATTATTGATGTTAAGATAATAGTACCGGGCTGCCATGATAAAATTATATGTATATTGTTCTGTTTGCGTTGCCACTATGAAACACCTAGATCTTTGTACATTGCAAAATTTTTTGAGCCTTGAACATTCTGTGAATCATACGACTACATCATACCACTCATATAGAGTGGATACAATTTGAAGTCTTTGGTCGTATGTTGGTCAGTGTCAAATTAGCCAAGTTGTTCTTGGTATGAGAAGGCATCACACTAGTTGTATGTTAGGGTATGAGAAGTATAGTGCTAAACTGTATAATGTCCAAAGTCAAGCCTAGACGATTCTGCTTAGGGTATAGTTTGAGGGTACTTGTCATATAGTATGGGTATGGTTTAGGCTAAGGAGTCGTATGATGGATATAATATGGTGTTTAACATTTTAATCAAGGTATGAGTAGAGGGTACCACTCGAATGATGCGGGTACAACTTGAGGGATCCAATTGTACCCTCATGTGCACATTTTTTAGCTCTTATGATGAGGGTAATCTGGACATTTCCCACCCCAAAACCATTAAGAACCCATGTCTTATAACATGTTGTAGCCTCTCATAACACACTTTGAAGGATCAAAACACTCTTAAAATCCTCTCTAAACACTCTCTTAAAGATTGGGATAGGGTTTCTACAAGGCGTTCATCTAGAGGCTAAAGAGTCAAGTTTTTTTCATGAATCTTTATGAATAAGGCATGTGACTCTACCCTCAATATTAGTTCATGAAAATCATGTGTTTAAAGCTATGTTTATGAATAATTAAGGGTGGTTTTAAAAACCAATGTTGAGGGTTTTATTGCATATTGTTGAGTATTGTTTACTCTTTGTTTAAATTGTGAATATACATTTTTTATGATGGTTTTGATCATGTGGGTGCTTGGTAATTGTAGTTTAATAATTGAGTTATGTTTAATCCTAAACTTGATGGATTTTACTTTAGTTTTGGTCTTGGTAAAGGTATGCCTTCAATGTGTTTGTGAAAATATCTAAGAGAACAAACTAGTCACATGTTGAATTGTGTTTTGAACTAAGACATTGTCCTAAAGATTGCGAATCATTGGTAATTGGTTTCATGAAGGCCTTATTGGCTATACATTATTTTGAATTGTAATCTTGGTGGTCTAATTGACTAAATGGGTTAGAGTCCTAAATAAACAATTGATAAAAATAGTTATGGCATGTTGTGCGCTTGAAAGAGGGGTTGGTACGATACCAACGGGATGCCTTTGGTAAGTAATTGGACTAATGGTTGTGTGTATATATAAAGAATATTTTAATTGAGCTTTAAGGAAGGATGTGTAGCCGGGACATGAAAGTGAAGTCCCAAGGACTAACACTGGAAACTGCACTAGCCGGTGCGGGTGTCTATATGATCGGGATGTTCGAGTTCCTCGAATGGATATATTAATGGGAGGTTCGAGTCCTCCATATTATATACATTGGTGCCACGTCACCTTAATTATGCTGTGAGGTTTGAGTCCCCCATAATAACATATGCAAATATGGATATTCTCTGGTTTGTGTGGCTACATACACTGAGGCCCTTCCAGATAGAGGAGAGTTAAAACCATATAGCCCGTGGGTGCCTTACTTTATGAAGGTTATACTGCACAACCCAGGTTAATATTTTCAATGTTCATTCTAAGCCTTGTTCCCAATCTCAACACAATATATATTGATGACATTATTTTATTCTTCTATCCCTAATTTACATGCTAGCACTCCAACTGCTAACAGTCTTCGAATGTTGTATCCCCACGTGATATAGGGACTGGAGCTTCTTCTTCTTCTCCTGTGCAGTGACTAGGTGATCCAGTGGTTTGTGACATCAATATTGAAGTGGCGAGCTTTTATACTCAAGAATTCATTCATTTCATGGTGTTTTACTTTTTGTCTTAGACTTGGGTTAGACGTTGTTTTTGGCTATTTTTGGGGGCATGTTCCGACATATTATTGACTTTGATTTTGTATAGGCTTTGTGGATTACTATGGACTTGGTTATGATGGTTTAGTATGTTTGCTTGGCGAATTGACTTAGATACTTTATAAGTATTATTAGACTTATTTTCTATAATCTTTCTATATGTTTGAAATTCATCTGATACTTGTGGTTGATATGTTGTCAGGTCAGGTAAAGGGGGTGACCTTTGGTCCACATATGACTTGAGATACCCATCATGGCCAGTCCCTGGTTTGGGTCGTGACAAAGTTTTATCAAAGCCTAGGTTCATGATCAATTGGGTGTCCACAAATTCATGTCAAACAGAGTCTCTTTTACGGGTGTGTATCATGCTACACTTATAAGAGAAAAACTATGAGACATTTAGGAAAGTTTCCCTTTCTTGTCATCTTATTTTCGAGTAATAGAGTCGAAGTTCTTGGATTTTTTTGATTTACATTTGCTCGTCTTTCAGATCATGCCTCTAGGAAGATCTTATGTTCTTGCAAACTCTTTTATCCCATTTGAGGATAATACGGATTGAGCTCATCCAACTTCTGAGGTCCATACCCAGTCAAGGGTCACTGCATCTGACTGTCTTCATAGGAATCCACCTACCCCCATGTATCCTACTCCTGAGGGTGACACCCATACTTAGTTGCCTCCCAAAGAGGTTACTAATCTTGAGTTCCATCACTCTATTACCCTATAGACTCAATTGGTAATATCTCAGTCACAACAGTCTGTTTCACTGGTGGTACTATAGGTTCATCTGAGGACACTAGAGTTGGCTAATTCATGAGGTTGCATCCCCCAATGTTTATTGGTACAAAGGTTGAGGAGGATCCTTAAAGCTTCATTGATGAGATGGAGAAGATCTTTTGGGTTATGTATGCTTCAAAAGTAGAAGGTGTTAAGTTTACTACCTACCAATTGAAAGATATGGCGTACTAATGGTATGAGGAATGGGAGCAGTCGAGAGGTGAGGATAATAATTCGGTCGCATGGGATGATTTTTCTAGTGCATTTTGGGATCGTTTTTTTCCTCAAGAGTTGAGGGAAGCTAAAGTAGAAGAATTTTTTAACTTGACAAAAGAAAGGATGGCAGTCAAGGAGTATGCCTTAAAATTCATTTAGTTATCTCGATATGCTCCTGAATTGGTATCTAATATGAGGGCTTGAATGAGGAAGTTTGCTTTGGATTTGTCTTATGAGTTAATCCTTAAGAGTAAAGCTGCCTTTTTGATCATGGACAGAGACATCTCTATATTAGTTATGTATATGTAATAGGTCGTAGAGGAGAGGAAGAAATAGGCTGAGAAGTGAGTGGCAGAGTAAGAGGTCTCAGTTTTTAGAACAGAGTTGGGGTTATCAGCTAAGTGAAAAGTGGCCTAAGAAAAAGAGCTGGGGGATTCCTAACTCCTATTCTACGGCTAGTGGTTCCTACCCAAAGCTATTGAGAGATATATATTTTTAGGGTGGTGATGCTTCTAGGTCATAAGGTGCCCAATCTCAGGCTGGTAGGTCCTAATTAGCACCGTACTACCCTCCTTGCAGATTCTGTGGTCAGCATCATCATGGTCAGTGTGAGAAAATAAGGAAATAAGATTTTATGTGTGGTCAAATTGGTCATATACAACGAGATTGTCCCTCTAGAGCTACATCTGAGCCAAACAAGGTTCCTGTTGCCTCTTCTTTAGCTCCAGCATCGAAGGGTACTTTCCTATGGCTCCAGCACTGACTGGAACCGCCTTTATGATCTCACTACTCGTCAGGAGTCTAAGGCATCTTCTAATGTTATTACCGGTATATTGAAACTCTTTTCCAGTGATGTGCACTGTTTACTTGATCTGGGGTCCTTTCTTTGTTATATGATCCCAGTTGTGGTTGTGCATTTTGGTTTTGGTCCTAAGTGTCTGTTGAACCCTTTTTCTATTTCTACCCTGATAGAAGACTTTATAGTTGTTAGAAAAGTCTATACGGGATGGTGTGGTGTCTATTGCTAGTAGAGAAACTCTGGTGGACTTAATAGAGTTAGAAATAGTAGATTTTGATGTTATTCTGGGGATGGATTGGTTGTAATTGTTCTATGCTACCTTAGATTTTCGAACTCGTAAGGTCATGTTTAATTTCTGTAATGAGCAATTGTTGAGTGGAAGGGTGGTTCCCTAGCTTCTAAAGGAAGGTTTATATCAAATCTTAGAGCTCAGAGACTAATTTCCAAGGGGTGTCTCTATTATCTAGTTCTGGTTAAAGATTCTAACTCATAAGGTCTTTCTTTGCATTCGGTTCTCGTGGTAAATAAGTTTCCCAAGGTCTTCCTTGATGACCTCCCGATATCCCTCCCGATAAGGAGATTGATTTTGGTATTGATCTCATTCTGGACACTCGCCCAATTTCTATTCCCCCGTATAAAATTGCTCTGGCCATATTGAAAGAACTCAAGAAGCAACTAAAGGATCTCTTAGATAAGGGTTTCATCTATCCTAGTGTGTCCCTGTAGGGTGAACCAATATTGTTCGTGAGTAAAAAGAATGGCTCCCTTCAAATGTGTAATGATCATCGACAATTAAACAAGGTAACGGTAAAGAACAAGTATCCCCTTTTGAGAATTGATAATCTCTTCGATCAACTTCAGGGAGCCAAATTCTTTTCTAAGATAAATCTTTGGTCCGGTATCATCAGTTAAAGATTAGGGTGGTAGATATACCTAAGATATTTTTCATACCTGGTATAGGCATTTTAAATTTCTAGTTATGTTTTTAAGGTTGACCAATGCCCCGGTGGAATTTATGGATTTGATGAATAAGGTCTTCCATCAGTCTATATATTTGTTCATCATTGTCTTCATTGATGACATCTTAGTGATCTCTAAGAGCGAGGTGGATCATGCCAATCACCTCTGTCTCATGTTACAAACCTTGAAAGATCAACAGTTGTATGCTAAGTTCTCTAAATATGAGTTCTGGTTGAATTTCATAACTTTTCTGGGTTATGTTGTGTCTATTGAGTGAATTATGGCGGATCATCAAAAGGTGGTTGTGGTTAAAAAGTGGACTAAGCCCATGATTCCAACCAACATTTGAATCTTCTTGGATTTAGCCGGGTATTATAGGAGGTTCGAAGAGAGTTTTTGTTCTATTACTGCTCTATTGACCTAATTGACTCAAAAGAAGGTAAAGTTCTTGTGGTCTGATGCTTGCGAGGGTAGCTTTGAGAAGCTAAAGGATAAGTTGGCTTCTGCTCCGGTCTTGACTCTAACTGAGGGTACTAAGGGTTTTGTGGTCTATTGTGATTCATCTCGGGTTGGCTTGGGCTGCGTGTTGATGTAGAATAGTAAGGTGGTTGCCTATGCCTCTAGACAGTTTAGGGTTCATGAGAGGAACTATCTAACTCATGATTAGAAATTGTTAGTTGTGGTGTTCGTATTGAAAATTTGGCGTCACTATCTTTATAGGGTTCATTTTGACATCTTTTTCTATCATAAGAGCCTACAGTATGTGTTCACTCAAAAAAAGCTTAACCTCAGGCAAAGGATATGGCTCAAGATTCTTAAGTATTATGATATGAGTCTTCACTACCACCTAGGTCAAGTTAATATGCTTGTTGATGCTCTTAGCAGATTGTCTATGGGTAGCTTATCACATGTGGATAAGGATAAGTACGAACTGGTGTAGGATATTCATCGTTTAGCTAACCTTGGAGTTCATCTCTTAAAATCCTAGGATAGTGGTGTGCTTCTGCAATAGGTGTCTCAGTCGTCTCTTGGTTTGAAATTAAAGGAGGAGCAATTTTTAGATCCTCTTTTGATAAAATTCAAGAATGAGATGGGTAGGCAAAAGGTAATGGTTTCTGACATCAGTGGAGATGGTATCTTCAGGTACCGAAGGAGGTTATGTGTTCTGAATATGGATGGGTTACGAGGCAAGATTTTCGCCGAGGCCTATAAGTCACAGTATATGGTTTATCTTGGTTCAACAAAGATGTACCATGATTTTAAGGAGATGTATTGGTGGAATGAAATAAAATGGGATGTGGCCAGCTCTGTGGCTAAGTGTATGGTATGTCAACAAGTGAAGGTGGAGCACTTAAAGCTCTGTGGGCTGCTTCAAGAGATTAAGTTGCCAGTGTGGAAGTGGGATATAATTAATATGAATTTCATTACCAGCCTTTCCCGATCGTCAAATTAGTGTGATTCCATTTGGGTCATCATGGATAGGATGGCTAAGTCCGCTCACTTCTTTCCCATGAGGACTACTTTTTCTGTCGAGGATTATGCAAAGTTGTATCTTTAAGAGGTTGTAAAGGTGCATGGTGCGCCTATCTCGATTATATTTGATTGTGGTACCCAATTCTCATAAAATTTTTGGCGTTCTTTTTAGCGTAGTTTAGGGATCAAAGTGAGTCTTAGTATGACTTTTCACCCATAGTTGGATGGGCAAGCTGAAAGGACTATTCAGACCTTGGAAGATATGTTATGAGTCTGTGTGATTGACTATGGTGGTAGTTGGTACCACCATTTGCCTTTGATTGAATTTGCTTATAACGATAGCTACCATTCTAGCATCGGTATGGCCTAGTTTGAGGCATTGTAAGGCAGGAGGTGTAGGTCTTCTATTTGGCAGTTCAATGTTGGTGATGTAGAAATGTTTGGCCCAAATTTGGTTCACCAAGCTATGGAAGAGAAGAAGGTAATTCGGGATAGGCTTAAGACTGCCCGCAGTCGTGAAAAGTCCAAGGCAGATGTGAGGTGAAGGGATTTGGAGTTTGAGGTTGGAGATTGGATGTTCTTGAAGATATCTCCCATAAAGGGAGTGATGCAGTTTTGAAGAAGGAGAAGCTTAGTCACCGGTATGTTGGCCCATATATAGTTTTGAGAAGGATTGTTAGTGTTTCATACAAGTTGGATTTTCCCTCTAGAATGAGTTCCATTCATTCGGTATTCCATGTGTCTGTTGCAGAAATGTATGGGTGATTCTTCATTTGTTTTCCCTTTAGATTACATTAGTATTTCAGATTCTTTGTCCTATAAAGAAGTCCCAGTGAGGATCTTGGATCGGCAACTTTGTAGGTTGCGAATGAAAGATGTGGCTTTGGTAAAGGTTCTATGGCAGAACCAAAAGTCCGAGGAAGCTACTTGGGATGTTGAGGAGGACATGATGTCCAACTATCCATTCCTATTCCCGATTCCGGAAAACTGTGCTTAAGGTATATGTTGTTCTCGACATCTTTGCTTTATTTCTTGTTAAAGATATATTGTGGATTCCTTGATGTTTTGTTTTTTATCTTAAAGGTAAGGGTAGAGATGTTTGGAGTTTAATTGTGTTTGTAGTGCCTCATCCCATCATTCGAGGACGAATGATCCTAAGGGGGGAGAATGAAACACCCCGAACTTTGTCCTTTGCAAAATTTTCTGAGCCTTGAACATTTTATGCATCATTCGACTACATCATACCACTCGTATAGAGTGGATATGGTTTGAAGACCTTGGTCGTATGTTGGTAAGTCTCACATTGGCCAAGTTCTATTCTTGGTACGAGAAGGCATCATTATAGTCATATTTTAGTGTACGAGAAGAATAGTGCTAAACCGTATGATGTCCAAAGTCTAGACTAGAGGATACTTCTTAGGGTATGGTTTGAGGGTACTTGTCGTATGGTATGGGTACGGTTTAGGCTAAGGAGTTGTATGATGGACAAAATATGGTGTCCAACATTCTGATCAAGGTACGAGTAGAGGGTACCACTCGTATCATATGGGTATGACTTGAGGGATCCAACCGTACCCTCTTGCGCATATTTTTCGGCTTTTAAGCTGAGGGTATTCAGGACATTTCCCACCCAAAACCATTAAGACCCCACATTTTATAACACATTGTAGCCTCTTATAACATACTTAGAAGGTAAAAAAATACTATCAAAATCCTCTCTAAACTCTCTCTTGAAAATTGGGCTAGGGTTTCTACAAAGCATTCATCTAGAAGCTCAAGAGTCAAGTTCTTTCCATAAATCTTCGTGAATAAGGCATGTGAATCTTCCCTCATTTTTAGTTCATGAAAATCATGTGTTTAAATCTTTTTTTATTAATAATTAAGGGTGGTTTTGAAAACTAATGTTGAAGGTTTTCTTAAATATTGTTTAGTATTGTTTACCCTTAAGTTAAATTGTGAATATACATCTTTTAATGATGGTTTTGCTCATGTGGGTGCTTGGTAATTGTGGTTTAACAATTGGGTCATGGTTAACCCTAAACTTGATGGATTTTACTTTGGTTTTGGTCTTGGTAAAGGTATGCCTTCAATGTGTTTGTGAAAATGTCTAAGAGAACAAACTAGTCACATGTTGAATTGTGTTTTGAACTAATGCATTGGCCTAAAGATTCTGAATCATTGGAAATTGGTTATGTGAAGGCCTTGTTGCTATACATTGTTTTGAATTGTAATATTGGTGGTTTAATTGACCAAATGGGTTCGAGTCCCAAATGAACAATTGATAAAAATGGTTATGGCATGTTGTGCGCTTACAAATGGGGTTAGTATGACGATACCAATGGGAAACCTTTGCTAAGTAATTGGACTAATGGTTGTGTGTATACGTTAAGAATGTTTTAATTGATCTTTAAAGCAGGATGTGTAGCCAAGCCATGAAAGTGGAGTCCGAAGGACTAATACTGGAAACTGCGCTATCCGGTGTGGGTGTCTATATGATCGGGATGTTTGAGTCCCTCGAACGAATATATTAATGGGAGGTTCAAGTCCCCCATATTGTATACATTGGTGCCACGTCACCTTAATTATTCCAGGATGTTTGAATCCCCCATAATTTCATATACAAATATAGATATTCTCTTGTTCGTGTGGCTACACACACTGGGGCCCTTCCAGATAGGAGAGAGCTAGACCCATGTAGTCTGTGGGTGCCTTGTTTGATGAAGGTTATGTTGCACAACCCTGGTTGATGTTTCCAAAGTTTATTCTAAGCCTTCTTCCCTTTCCCAGTGATACTATACAAACAAGGAAAGCACAAAACACACTCTAAAACAGTCCAGTAATCAAAGGGATTCTTGGACCCATTCGAGACCACTCTCGGATTCAACAAATACACCAATAAACGAGATAACAAAGGGGTGTGATTTCACACCAAAATAGCCAACCAAACTAAGTTACAATAATAATATGAAGAAACAAGAACAATATGATACAACAATAAGTCACGGGTTAACTAATACCAGATAAACTACAAATGGTTACAATAAGAACACAACTACACGATTACAATGAAACAAAGGGATAGATAGATAGACTACATGAAGTCATAATCGTAAGAACCCAAGAGCTTATTCCACTCTTGGACCCTTAATACTACGCACAACAATTCACCCATCTATTACGTTGGAACAAGAGTGACCTCGATCTCTCAAGCATCCAACGTTTCCAAGCTTAAATCCAACACGAGTGATTCCCCACTCAAGTTGAAATCCCTAGTTACTAGGTTTTGACCATGGGGGCCTTTCTCATAAGAGAGAGTGTTTCAAATGTTACAACTTTCAATATTCATCAAAACTAATGACTAAAACCCTACATTATTCTATTTATAGTAGGTTACAAAAGAAAGTATGAAATGTCCAAAATGACCCCTTAGTCAAATGCTTAAATAGGTGCCCTTGGAGTGCTATGTATGGACGATTTTGGTGTCCATTTAGGTACTCCTTTGTACTTCATTTACACACTCCAAGTATCGGGTCTAACATAGCCCTCAGAAGTCCATCTTCTTGATCGTACTCATATCATTCTCTTCTTCTTGAAAAGAATGCAGCCTCGAATCTGTATCTTGCAAAATCAAGAGAAGACAAACAAGCACACATCCTTATGACACGAGGGTTAGGGTTAGGAAAAAAATAAACACATCAATATACCATGCCAAGGGGGAACAAATTTAAAGTATATACACGGGTCCTTTGTATTAAACATGAAAAGATTAGTACAAATGTGAAAAAGGAAGTGGCTCAGATAAACACCAAGACAAAATGATCCTAAGCAAAAAATAACCCTTTTCCATCCCAAGTTGGAACCGGTATCAAATGGTTGTCGTAACCAAGGGCTTAGGTCTCGGCCAAGTTCACTCTCCCCAAAGGCGCCGTCCTCAAAATTAGGCATACCCTCTATATCACTAGGGAAAATATCATGAGCACAAAGAGGGTAGAGAAAGGTGTCACACAAGTCAACTCCAACTATGGTGTCCCCATGCAAGTAATTACTAGTTTCAAGTTCACCACCATTAGTATGCTCAACATAGGAAACATACGAACAAGGAGTAGATAACATTTCTAGGCATGCAACACTTTTTCTTTCAAAAGTGTAGTCCTTTCATAGAGATAAACTATCATGGGAAGCAAAGGGATCACACTCAAGAATTAAAGAACAAGGGATGCGACTACTCCTACCATACTCTAAGATGGCACCGGGGTCAAATGGGAGAAGTAACCATAGGCATGGGTTTCTATCATACTCCATTTTGAAAGGGTAACCCGTGCTTAGCTTCACACCATCACGGAAAGCCTAGGGGTTACAAACAAAACCACTTTCATAAGAACAATCGCAATTTGGTTTCCTATACTTTTAAACAAATCAAGGTCATCTTCACCCGATTGATCATTTCAGACGTCTTCACTAGTTGTTGGCAACTCATATACCAACGTAGACTCACCTTGGTTTTCACAAGGGTCCACTAGTGTGTGAGTACTCTTTTCAATTGGTAATGGAACCTTGTTCAAGTTATAAGGCTAGCACTAGATAGACATAAATCATTCTTACAAGAAGAATCGATTCGTCATCTAAAAAATCAACTTATGCTTGCGTACTTACAACAAGAGCTTGGTCGTCACTAGACCTAACTTCACCAAGAGTATCACAATAGGGAGACTCAAACACCTCTACTCTAGGTAAATTTGTAACTACATCCAATTGGCCACTACTAGCCATATCACAACATTCTAAGCTTAGAGGAGTGCAGGGGATAGCATTTTTACCTCGTAGCTCACATGAACTATGGTTTTCACCTTGGTGCGGGTCAAGGAAGCCCACTTATTCCTTTGGGATTCTCTCATTACAAGGTGTTTGGACATGGGGATTTGGATTTGGTGGGAAAAGTTTAGGTCGCAATTGTCGTAGCCTTTAAACATGCCATTTCATGTCTTTAATATTATCATTGATGCAATCAAACGTGGCATCGAGATAATGGGAAGACATGGTACCTAAAAGAAAAAGACACAACAAACAAAAGAAAACAAACAAACTTGTTAGATCAAAAATGTCTCACCACACCCACTCTCGTTTTTTACCTCATACTTAGTTTCACAGGTGTTGAAAGCTGGCTTGTTCTTCGTGAGTGATTGAGGGTCGAGTCTACTCTTTTTAGGAATAGATTCTTTGTTTGAAACTCAAACAAAGTCTTTTAGGACTTAAGTCAAGAACTAACAACGAATTCACAAAAGACAAAAGTACACAAAGAATGTTAACACGAACAAACGGACACAACTAATTTATAATCTAGTAGGAGTTTACTAGCTTAATAATTAGTGTACGAGACAACAAACGAAACTAAGAAACAATAAAATGAAACTAAGAATTCTAAAATTTGAGCTTAATTATGTTGCGTGAATATTAAAAATGTGATGATGTGGCAGCCACATAATTGGTCATGGTCCCACATAATTTTGTTGTCCAATTTCAAGTCTTGGTAAGTTTTTCAATTTGAAATTTGGTGGAATTTATTTAAGGAGGGAAATTCAAACAAGTCTTGGAGACCTTTTCAATTGCAAGTTTCGAGACTTTGACTTCACTTGTACTTGTCCTTAAAACATGGGCCCTTGAATCATGGAAAGTTGTTGGAAAGTGGTTGAGATGTGATTGACTAGTTAATGAGTGATGGTAAGTGTTTCAAGACTAACAAAGCTTCACCTTTTTCCCTTAACCTTTATAGATATAATGACTTTGTTTTAACAAGATATGAAGGTTGTGAAGAACTTCAAGAACAACATCAAAAATCACCAAGAATAACCAACAACAATCACCAAGAACACCAACAATTTTCACACGACTAACTTCCAAATATCACAATATAATATCTTCAAACACTTGGCCAAGACAACTACAAATTCAACAAAATGATTATTAGGACAACAATTTACAACAATATTGTGTGGCCAAGCTTATAACAACAACAAGATGAAGACCACTAGGCCAAAACAGTCCACCACAACAATGTTTCAACAATAATTTAGCCAAGCCTTATGTTCACAACACCAACACCAACAATGTAAGCTCAAACTTAGATTTAGACTCAAGAGTGTTAGGGAATAAGAAAACTAACACTAGAAAATCAAAAAAAGTAAAAAATCTCGGCCAAGACATAACAATAACTCAATTTCCGCAAAGAACACAAAATGGACAGATTGCTTCTTTTTTATTTTTTTCCAGTTTTCTAACATTTTTTTTAATTTTCTATCAAGCAAGACCAAGATTGATCCTGCAGGAACAATATCAAGACATGATTTTACACCAAATAATACAATACAAACAAGAAGAACACAAAACAAACTCCAAATTAGTCCACTAATCAAAGGGATTCTTGGACCGATTGGAGACCACACTCGGATTCAACAAATACACCAATAGACGAGATAACAAAGGGGTGTGATTTCACACCAAAACAGCCAACCAAACTAAGTTACAATAATAAGATGAAGAAACAAGAATAATATGATGCAACAAGAAGTCACGATTTCAATAACATAAGACAAACTACAAACGGTTACAATGAGAACACAACTACACGATTACAATGAAACAAAGGGATAGTTAGATATACTACATAAAGTCATAATCTTAAGAACCCAAGAGCCTATTCCACTCTTAGACCCTTAAAACTATGCATAACAATTCACCTATCTCTTACATTTGAACAAGAGTGACCTCAATCTCTCTAGCATCCAACGTTTCCAAGCTTGAATCCAACATGAGTGATTCCACACTCAAGTTGAAATCCCTAGTTACTAGGTTTCGTCCATGGGGGCCTTTCTCACTAGAGAGAGTGTTTCAAATGTTACAACTTTCAATATTCATCAAAACTAATGACTAAAACACTACATTATTCTATTTATAGTAGGTTATAAAGTGTGAAATATCCAAGATGACCCCTTAGTCAAATGCTTCAATAGGCGCCCTTGGAATGCTATGTATGGACGGTTTTGGTGTCCATTTAGGTGCTCCTTTGCACTTTATTTGCACACACCAAGTCTCGGGTCTAACATACGCCCTCATAAGTCCATCTACATAATTGTACTCATATCACCCAACACAATATATACATATATGATGATTTGACTTGGTTTTACTGATGGCATTATTTTATTCCTCTATCCTTGAGTTATATTCTAGCACTCCAACCACTAAATATCTACAGATGTTATATCCTCACGTGATATAGGGACCAAAGCATCTTCTTCTTTTGTGCAGTGACCAGGTGATCCAATAGATTATGAGATCGACATTGAAGTGGTGAGATTCCATACTTTGGAAGGCATTCATTTCATGGTCTCTTACTCTTTGTCTTAGACATGGTTTAGACATTATTTTTGGCTATTGTTGGGGATATGTTCCGACATATTATTGAATTCGCTTTTTTAGAGGCTTTATGGATTACTGCGGACTTGAGTGTGATGGTTTAATATGTTTCTTGGTGGATTGACTTAGATGCTTTATGAGTATTATTAGACTTACTTTCTTCTATCTTTCTATATGTTTGGAATGCATTTAATATTTGTGGTTGATATGTTGGTTAGGTAAGGTAAAGGGGTTGATCTTTAGTCCATGTGGGACTTGAGATACCTATCGTAGCAAGGACCTGGTTTGGGTCGTGACACAATACCGTAGTAGCTCTTCATGTTTGAATATGTTAGGCAATTTTTATATTGCTTTCAAATTGGTGACTTGATGATAGCTTTTATAGTTTCATTTTCTTAAACTATTTATTTTTTGACGGTTGTAAATCCATGGCATTTGTGTGATTTTGAATCTTAAATACTTTTCATACATGCTGGTTGTGTGCTAATCTAGGTAAATGAAGCCGATTTTGTAGTTTAATTAAGTATTTTATTGCTTAATATGTACACATTGAGAAGAATACGCTTGGAAGACTTCGACTCAGTTCTAGAAAGTAAAATGATACTTTAAAGTTTCTACTTTATCCCAGTCACATATTTAATTAACGCACTGAAATATTTAGTGTGGGCATCTTATAGGATAGTAGTCAAAGGTTTGGTTACATAAGATGGTTAGTAAAATTTTGATTTATTGTCTTGGAGAAAAAGAATTCTTCTATGATTTATTTTAACTTTTATATGCAATGATCTTTTATTTTGAAATCAATCTCCTCGTGAAGAGAAAGTTAAGGCTCACATATCCTCATCTGATTATGTTGTTTCAACTATAGTAGTTGTTTGGTTCACTTACATATAAATTCAAACAACTTTGCAAAGTAAAAGAAGTATTTTATGAAATCAAGGATCTGTGCATAAAGGTACGATTGTTGGAGAAGAGATTGCAATCAAGAAGATGAAGTAGAATGCCCATAAACTTAGAATCCCGCACAATGGTGAATTTTGTTCTCAAATTTCTATAACATTAGATATCAACTCATAGTGACTCTTTATGTTAACTAAATTTGTACGCTTTATATTTTTATTTACTAGATTGGATAAGACTGATTTTTCTTTTCCCTTTGACTTGGTAAACTCAAGACCCAAAGCTTCCCTTCCTCCCCCAGACAACAGTGATTCATCCTACGTTTTCCTTGGTTATTTGAACTCCAAACCTTTTGGGTGGAAATGAGATTCTCTTATAACTGGTGTAAGTTCTCCTATTGTTGCAACTTGCACATACTGATTACAAGAAAAATGGTCTTTTTAAAAAAATATTCTAAACTATGATACCTATAATATGTTATAATATGATGTTTACACTTGCTCTATATTAGGGTTTTGTAGTCATTACAAGGTTATATTTGAATGCTACGTGTGTTTCAGTATAATCTTGTTATAAGTTGGAATCTTTAATATTGTCTTCCATATTTTTTTAGACAAAATGTTTTATACCAATGATCTCTGATAGTGATTTTGAACCATATTTCATACTTTGCAGGTTACCTCCTAGCATAAGTAAAAAACCTAAAATCTTTTTTTTATCTTTGATGGTTTCTCCAGTCACATGTATTTTAACAACAACAACAATAATAAACCCAGTGTATTCCCACAAATTAGGGTCTTGGGAGGGTAAAATATACATAGTCCATATCACTACCTCCGAAGAAGTAAAGAGGTTGTTTCTGTTAGACCTCTGGCTCAAGACAAAGGACAGTAAACAAAGTCGTAATAAAACATGAAACATGATTGAATAATAGGTCTAACCATCTCCCGCCAGTATTTCTATGTTGTACCTATACCCCATCTGAAACTATCCAAAGCTAAACTCTCACACCTATAAACTGGGGCATTCATGCCCCTCTTTATCATATTCTTCAGCCATCTCAGCCTTACTTCCCACATCTTATCATCCACCGAATCCACTACCACCTTCTCTCGAATAGTCTTATTCCTAACCTTATCTCTCCTAGTAAGTTCACACATCCAATGCAACATTCTTATTTCTACTACCTTCAAATTTTGAATATAGGAGTTGCTGATTGGGTAACACTCCCCTTCATACAGTATGGTCGGATAGACTGCCACTCTTTAAAATTGGCCTTTAATCTTGGGAAGTACTTTCTTATCACACAAAACTCTCAAGGCGAGCCTCCATTTAATCCTTGATGCTTCAATATGGTGAGAGACATCCTTGTAGATCTCTTCATTCCCCTGAATCATAGACCTAAGATACTTAAAACTATTCCTCTTACAAACAACCTAGGAATCCATCCGTACTACCACCTCGTCCTTCTACCTAAAGGCCTTAAACTTGAATTCCATATGCTTTATTTTATTCCTACTCAACTAAACCCTTTGGACTCCATAGTTTGTCTCCGAACCTCTAATTTATCATTCATACCCCCCCACCCCTAATGTCTCATCAATTAAACTACATCATCTATAAAGAGCATACATCAAGGCAACTCTCCTTGGATATGACACGTTAACACATCCATTACCAAGGAAAATAAAAATGGGCTAAGAGTCGATCCTTATACAAACCTGTCAATATAGGGAAATCGTCACACCCCGAACCAGGGCCTAGCCATGATGGGTATCTCAAGTCCATCAAGGATTGGAGACCACCCCTTTTTCCCTAACCAAATAGAACACAATACAGCTAGTAACAGATGAATTCTAAACATATAACAAGATAATCTAAGTTTAGAACATATAACAAGAAAAGGTAACTCAGAAAGGAATTTAAGAATTTCAACAATATCCCAATCCACAGTAATCCAAAAAATATCTAAATTGACCAAAACCAATCTAAGTTAGGGCATATCCATGACTATTAAAACCTGTGGGAGTTGCACCACAATGTGAGGGACTAGGTACCTCAAAATGAGTCATAGGAAAAAACATAGTAAATGAACCAAGAACCTAACACAAAGCAGGAAACTTAAAGGACACAAGATTTAATATGGAAACCCCCTTGCTCAAGGGACGAAAAACCATGACTTTCCCTCACAAGCTCCTCCAAATTCTACTATAATCAACCTATTGATTACAGAATCAAACTTGAATCTAAATCTAGGTCCTTCCTGCTTGTATAACTCTACTACCAGCCTATATTGATAACTCTGCCAAGAACACACCTTGATATTGATTAACTCAAACTAATATCCACCTTAGGTAACTCTACCTAAGAACTTTCAAAGCAAGAAGAAAATAGCATTACTCTTATAACATGAGTAATTCAATTACAATTCAGTATTCAACTCAAGAACACTCACTTTTCTTAGCACATACAAAATATTATAACTTAAGCTATACCTGATCAATGAAGCTAGATTGAGTTTTTGCCTCTCTCAATTTTTTTAATTCTGAATTTTGCAGAAACTACTTAATAGAGAAGCATCCTTTTCCTTTGATGGGCCAATTTATTGGACCCGATACAAGCTCAATGTTCAGTTTTTATTTTCATATTGGGATGGGCCAACAAATGTAAATTCCATTAATTTCTAGTTTTAATTAATAAAATACCACTATTAATTTAACAAAAAGACTAGGTGTCCTAAATATTACAAGCAGCACCTGCACAGTTTGTTACATAAGAGGATAAAACTGTGAAAACACGTGCTAGTTTTAAGGTAGCCTTGAACATCCAGGGACTTGGTCCCTTGTAGTCATCTGCTCATCATCAAAACAAGATACAACAATTTTTCCCCTTTTTGATGATGACAAATCAGCCACAGAGTTTTGAGCATCAATACACATTCATCACATTTAATCAGTGTGATTACCACTACTGAAGATGAATGATCACCCTGTCATGCAAGACCAACCATGCTTTCATCATCATGCAACTTAGGAACCTGGTCCCTTGTTGTCATTTGTAACAAAAACTCGACTCATTTACTCCCCCTGTCATTGTGACTCATCATACTTCTTTTTATCAATATGTACCATTATTTCTTCCCCCTATTAATATGCCATACTTATCTACAAATCAACATTTATTCACCTAGTCCTTAACACATGAAGTCAATTCACCTGGCACCTTGTTACTCCTAGTCCTTAATACATAAAGTCAATAATCCCTAATTTGCCATCATTGAAAAGTGAAAACAGTAAAGTAAGAGTAAAATAAGCATAGGTTAGGTAAATCATAGCCATTGGGGCAACACTAACATGATGAACAAATTTAATAGAAAGAGGAATACATGTAACACACAAACGAAGATTCATTCATATATAGAGCATAAGTATTATTGTAGTGCACAGTTTAAATGTTCTAAAGAAAAATACACTAGAATCAAGAAAGGTTAAATAGGAGAGGGACTTGGAAGAATGATTTGAAGATGGAGAGCTAGGTTATTATTTTTCTATAGCATGATAATGCAACAATTCCTTGGTTAAATGCCTTATCTCCGCATTAAAGTTGAGAACCTCATCTGTCAAAGGGGAGACTTTTTTTAGGTCAGCATTTTCATTTTTAAGTTCATCAGTGACACTTGGACCCATGTTCAATTTGCCGATCTATGCATCTTTCATAGCTATATTGAGCTATAACTCCTCTATCTTTTTGCTGAAATCCTTTTGGTAGATGGTGCTTGATTTCTTCTTCACATACGCAGTCTTGAATAGTGTCTTCATACCAATTATTTGTAATACAGTTCCAGGAGTTCCATTCTCACACACAATACCAAAGTGATCGAACACTTTATTTAATCAGTAACTATAAGACATGACATATTTTCCATTTTTTCCAAGAACCACTTTGTGTATGTGTTCTATCATCAATGCAGGTAAACTAACAAACTCAAAACTGTGAAGGCATTCCATGACATACAAGTTAGTAGTTGAAGCAATGTTCCATTTTGTGATCTAGGAAAAAATACTTTTTTTACAAAATCAAAGACCAATTTTAACTGACTCTTATGTGATTTCTTATTTACAACAACCACTGATTTACCTTTAACCTTTGAAGCATTTGTCAAGAATTCTATTGATGGTTGTTTCCTTGAGACAATCCTCACAACTCAAATAGGAACATCCAAAATTATCCCAAGTAAAGCAACATCAATAATCAACTTCTTTCCTTGAACTATTGTTTTTATCTTAATTTTATCTTTAGAAAACTCTAATGTGGAATAGAATTCCCTGACCACCTCATCAAAGACTATGGGAATAGGTCCTTCCATAAGGTACATCCAGCCTTGATGTTTTACTAGTGCAACTAACTCCAACATTCTAGATTTTGTTAACACACTTGTGTCAAAAATCCTTCCAATTAACACCTTTGGATTTCTCAAGAACTTATTTCTCACTTCTTTAGACACAACCTTACTTTTATCCCCATTTTTGTTCTAGTATAGGTGATCACAGATTCCCTGATAGTCACTTTTCTCTTTTTAGGACCAGATCCCTTAAGAGTCTTTTTCATTTTAGAAAGACTTTCAGACTTTTACCTAGAATATCTTAATATTTTACTTTGTTTTTTTAGAAAAAAAATACCCATTCCTGGGCTATTTAATAGCAATACGAGAGTTTCAGCAACCTGAGCATCATTTATCAATGTATTATAAGAAAAATTTTAAGGGTTCAAGGATGATTCTTCATCAATAATTTTAGTAAAGAAGGAGTTTGTCTTGGGAAGAATAGGAGGCGAAGGGTGTTTTTCAAGAGGATTTGAGAAAGAACTTCTATTAGTGCTAATCTCATCTCCCTTTAAAAGACATGAAAATAAGGAATTTATAGCTGTTTGTAGATCCTAGCACAACTTTTTCTTTTTGATAAGAGAAGGAATGGGTCTGCCTAGATACAAAGGAAAGAGTAAGCATAGGAAGGGTTTTTGAAAGAATTGGATATGATCAGTTTCAATTTAGGGGTGACTCATCCATTCTTTTAGAACAAGATAATTTTCTGACAAAGAAAGAGAGAGGACCCATCTTTATTTGTTAGAACAAACAAAAATTCACATTCATGACACTAACTTGAGAAATATGACTAGGTCCCTCTCTTTCTTTAAGTGAATCCTCAACGTTGTGAATATCACATTTTCCTCTTCCAAAGTTATTCCTAAGGGTGTATAACAGCTGACACGCCCAAAACTGGGCCATATCATATGGGCACCTTAAGCCTACATAAATCAAAGGTCACCCCGATAACCCAACCTAATCATTAATATAAATCACAAGGGTAGGATGAATCCCAACCATATAATAAGATAGCAGAAACACACTACAAATCATAACTTAAACATGTCTAAACACTTCATTAGATTCATCAATCTAACTATTACACCAAATTCCATAATCATCCACAGCACCTCTATTCAACTAATGTTTAGAAATATATATGTCGGGATAAGCCCCCGACAATAGCCAAACCAAGTCAAAATAAGACTAAGTCTAAAGATAGGGGACCAAGAATTAATGTCTTCCAAAATAAGGAAGCTCACCACTCTGAAGTCAATGCATAAATTGCTTTGATCACCTAATTACTGTGTGGGAAAATAAGATGTTGTTTCGTCCCCTATGTTACATGGGGACATAGCATTCGCATACGGTTAGCGGTTGGAAAGCTAGCATGTAACTTATGGATAAGGATATAATAGCATCATCATTCAACAACTAGTCAATATATCATATTCAATCATATTCATACTATTACCCTTACATATAGCTATATCACATGCAAATCAAGAAAATTAAGGCTTAGAAACATTCTTAAATATTCATTCATTAGGAATGAAGTGGGGGAATCTGACCCTTCGTTCTTATTGATTCAAGAATTTCTCATTAGGCATAGGACTTTAATCATATTCACATACCATTAGACAAAGGTCTCTAACCATGCTCACACTTTCATTGTCCAATGACTTTAACCACATACATAATCATTCAAACAAAGGACTCTAACCACATACCCATTCATTTAGAAAAGGGATTCCAACATCACGGCCATTTATTAGACAAGGGACTCTAACCTCATCCAAAGAACTCTAACCGCAAGCCATTTTATTCGATGAGGTACAATAACCTTAAGATATCTCTTTATACAAAGGGACTTGAACCTCGAGTAATTTCAATAGGCAAAGGACTTCAACCTTAAGCGATTTCATAAGGCAAGAGACTTCAACCTTAAGCCATCACAACTATCATTAGTTGACATTAGGACTTTAAACCTTTTCCCATGTATCTACATTTATTTCATACAACACTTAAGGACTTTAACCATTATACTAATTCAATAGTATACATGACCCCATGGTCCTTATGGAAGTCTTTATGGATCAACCATTTCAATAGGCCATTTTCTCCATTCATTAAATCATACAATTCAAGTTATGGTCATCAAGACCCTCACAACTATTCATATTTCATTAACAATATGATCATAAATTATACAATACATATCTCAAAATACTTTTAACATATCATTCATCAATCATTTTTATTTCCACAGTTCAAAACATCTTCAACATATGACTAGACAATTCACTTAGACTTTTCCACAAACACCTTATGTGCATACCTCTAACAAGGCTATTTTCATGGTAGAAATCATCAAGGTTAGGGTTACTCAAGACCCTCAAGTTAGACCTCACACAACAATCATCCACACATTCAAATCATTATCATTAACATGTATAAACATGAGTCTAAGCAAGAGTCAACATTTTTTATCATTAGGCAACAAAACCCTTTTCATTTGATTTCAAAGTCACTATGTAAACTTACCAATCAAAGTGTAAAATAAATGGGTTTAGAGTTATTTAGCAAGGGGAAGAGGTACATGCCTTATATAACTCGATTCACCAAAGAAGCTTGACTTCACTTTGCTCCTAGATGGACACTCTTGAACCTTAGCTTCCAATACTTCACAAATTGTGTTTGAGAGAGAGTTTTAGATGTTTGATCCACTAAAAGTGTGTTCAAGTAGGACTTATACACTTATATAGACTTAGGATTTCAGGCATGGGAAATGAACAAAAGTCCCTTAGTTAAAATCTATAAAATAAACCCGTGTAAGGGTATGACTCACCTGGCAAACCGTACCTTAAGGTACGAGTGGTACTTTGATTCATACCTTAGTTTTATCCTAGGTCACCTACATTGTTAAGGGTATGATCACATACCCTTGAGTCATATCCAAAGGGTACGACTCAACCCCTAACTCGTATACACCTCCCGTACCTAGAACAATCCACTAAAGATAGGACTTCCCTCTATAAGATCATATTAGGTATGACTCATATACTTAGGGTACGATTGAGGAGGGAGTAACTCATACCTAGGATAGTAATTAACCCTAAACACACTGTTAGGATACAAGAGGGGAGAAAAAGAAGGATAAGACTCATATACAAGGGGTACAACTCATTCCCCTAGTCGTACCCACCCCAGTGACATCAAATAGAGAGTTTCTTTCAATGGTTCAAAGTCTAAGTGTTTCAATTCTCCCCCACTTGGATCATTCGTCCACGAATGGTGGGAAAGGCATATAATAAACACAAGTTAACATATTATAACATATCAAACCAACCCTTGAACAAGTTAGAACAAGTATACAATAAGGATATAACACATATTATGCTCATTACCAACCAATTATTCACTTCATCATCTTTGGGACTCAAACCCATTATTTATCAAGACATTTGTTCACTGAAAATCTTAGGGGCTTAAACCCTTACTTATCAATAGTTACTAATTTCACAACTTAATGACTTCAACCCATCGACATATCAAGGATACTTGAACAATTCAAAAATTAGGGACTCGAACACTTCGTTTACAAAAGGCATAAATCAACTCAAGATATCAGGGACTTAAGACCATCACAGTAAGACACACATAATTTCAAAGAATTAAGGACATGAACCCACGGTTTAACAAGACACAAATCAACTTAACACATTAGGGACTTTAACTCATTGTCTATCTGTAGTACCCAGTATATTTCTAAGCTAGGAGACGAACCATTTTTCCTACATATGAAACCTCCTATCTTGTGAGTAGCATTTTAGTGCATGACTTACAATGAGTATCCCAGCGATAATATAGCTTATGATTCATTAAGCATGTTTATATAAGTCACTTAAGGTAATACAAGGTAAGAGTTTTTGAATCCATCAAGTTTTAGTGTTTGATTTTGCAAAGGTCATATTTGAATGAGTATAACTCCATGTTATTGTGGTATTTTGGATGATTTATACCCACCATATTGTAGATAATTCAATTAGCTTTTCAACGATACCAATTTTGCCTTAATCTAATACCCGAGCAAAAGGTTATGCCCATTTTTGTGAGAGACAGTAAGGATAGGCAATTCATTAGGCGCCGCCCAACCAAACTTAGGCTATTGGTTAGGCGCCGCCTAAGTCAATTCCAATGCCAAAAACACTTCGTTTTGAGTTATTTTGAGGGTAATTAAGTCTTTTAATACTCCTTACGCGTCCCGAAATATAACCCTATGAAATATATAGCTTCTAAACACATTACAGCCCTATTAATATCTCAAAGCTCATCATCCAAGAGCACCATAGGAGAAAAACTACTAGGGTTGCATAATTAATCTTGAAGATCTAATTTCAAGGAAATTCCTCCATCAATAATCAAGAACCTCCCTTTTAAGGTATGCATAGTGTTCATCCATGGATTCCTTTCGTCTGTGGAGTTCAAGAATCAATCTTTAAAATTCAAAAGCTTGGTTGATTGTGGTGATATGATCATACCCATGTTGATGCTTGTTTGTTTTGCTAAATAATAGTATCGTGATTGTATATCTCATGAAAGTTATATTGTTAGTTGAAAAACATGATCTTTAGATGGATTGTTAGAATGCAATTATGAAATCCACCTATGTCTTAAAGAATGCATGCAAGGTGTTCGATAAAATGCCTAGTATGTTAGAACTTTATATTTACATGATTTTATGATATCTAAATAACAAGTTCATGTTAGTCATACACTCCAATATGAATTTCCATGCAAATTATGTGTTGTTATTGTTGTGGTATAAAGCATGTATGATAATGGAGATATAAATTATGTACACAAAATATATCCATGTTTTCCCTACCATGTTTGAGATGTTGAACAAATACATGAAGTATAATATCCCCAAATCATTACAATATGAAATAAATGTTACATGTTGTCGTTCCCTTACGCTTGAATGGTTTCCATGCGATTTCTATGAATAGTATATGTTTTCAGAATGCCCATGATATTAGAATATGAGATTTATGACTTGATTATAAGCATTCCTATGCATGATAGATATTATGATGACCATGTACTTCATGAAATCCCCCACTCATGTATTATGGATTTTTATTGATGGTTGTGTACTCAAGAAATTCAAGTTCTGTTAGTTTCCTTCTATCGAGGCCTGGGGGTACTTGCACCCGAAAAATATAGTTGTGTGCCTAGATCCATGTCATGTTTTCACGATACTCTCAGTCAAGCCATGATCTATAAAATTCAGTCAGTCATGTGACTCAGGAAAACTCAAAAATCTCAATAATCTCAGTAGTCCATAAATCTTAGTAATCTGAGTGCTCAGTAACCTCAGCAACCTCAGTATTCACAGTCAATCTCAGTAACTTCAGTACTCTCAAGTAGTCTTCAGAACTCAGTACATTCCGTCAGTCATTGGAATCTAATAAATTTAGTTTAGCTCTGCTAAACAATACCACTAGTATCAGTCCAGTTAATTAGTATCAATTTAGCCAATCAATTTAGCTAATCAATTTAGTTCAGTTATTGAGTTCAGCTTAGTTATTCAGTTTAGTGTCCTTCATATGGGAGTAGATGTTAGCACCGAGTGAACCCAAGGATGGGAACTCACCCGCCAGTTCAGGGTGTGATTCTTAGTAGTCATCCTTGTGTTCCAGAACTATGTAGCTAGCATAGGTTGAGACATCTTAACCCATCAGATTAGGGTTGATGAGGTGGATTAACCCATCAGTTTAGGGTTCTCACCGTTCTCATTGAGTACTTTCCAGTATAGGGTTCTCACAGATGTCCTTACCAGTGGCGCGGTATTGACACCCCTCTATTCGGGGTAGAGATTGGACCCCATCTTAGATATTATAGCGTATTTGGGGCATGTCGGTTAGATAAATACTTCCCATAGTTTCAGTTACATATTTCAGGACTGTTAGCTATAGCTACCCAGTCTCAGTAAAGAACTCAGATAGCTCTTTCGATTTAAGAATATCAGGGCTATCAGATATAGTGAACTCAAAAATAGAATGGAACTCAGATAGTTTCCTTCAGATTTATGGACTGTGAGATATAGTCACTTATGCTCTCAATCACAATATTTATCAAAACTCATACTATCAGTACTCAGCTTCAGGACTGTCAGATATAGTCAATCAGACCAGTTCTTCATAATTCAAACTCTCAGAAACAATTATTCATTTATCAGTAATACAATATCATAATTCAAACTGTCAGAAATAACCATTCATTTATCATTAATGCAATATCAGTCTCTTAGTATTCAGTAATACAGTATCAGATCCATCACTTATTAGTGATTTACATATCAATATCAGTAAACTCAGTCTTTTAAAATTTCATTATCAGTACACTCATGTTGTCAGTATTCAGACTCAGTAGTCCATATCTCCATAAGTTCTGTTACAGTTACGTATGCATGTATGTACTCTCACGTTCATATCAGTCAGTATTGTCCATGCATATAACCCTTTGTATTTACCCTACCTCACTCGTATACTCAGTATATTTAGACATACTGACGTATTTGTGCTATGGTGCTTTCTCTTATGTTACATCATAGGTTCAAAGGCATGATCTCCAAATCAACATTAGATTCCAAGATCATCAGTCAGAGTTAGACGTGAGCCTCATCCTTCGAGGACAAGATGATTTCATTTCAATTTTAGTTTTCACTTTATTTCAGTAGTTGGAGTTAGTTGGGGAAATGTCCCATCCACTCTTTATTCAGTTCAGTTAGAGGCTTTTGAACTAGATGTTAGATTGGATGTTTAGACTTCAGTATTTATGTTCCTTTTTGGTTTTGTTATACCATATTTTTTAGATATGTATTAGTATTAAACCTTATGGCCTTATAGTTCATGTTTCCACATATTTTATGAGATATTATGCAGTTTACAGGTACAGATATCAGTCATGGGTTAGCTTTTGGTCCTTCGGGGTCATGAGCACCGTGTAGCATTTTGGTACAGAAAATTGGGGCGTTTCAAACTTGGTATCAGAGACTAAGGTTCAACAGTGTCCTAAGAAGTCTGAAAGTTTCATCAAGTAGAGTCTAGTACATGGGCGTGTTGTGCACCACACTTATGTACAAGAGGCTATAAGATGTTTTAAGAATAGTTTCCCCTCTTTCACGTCTCAAGATCGTGCTATAGAAAGTTTCTTTAAGGAAACCATGTAGATTCATATCATGCACCCCTCATGTTCACTTTACCTTACTTTCAAGGTAATAGAAACAATGAAGTTCAAAGTCCTAAAGACAGGGCTTTCTCAGAAAGTCCCTATGGTCAGTTATAAGATTAGCAATAGACTCAAACAGTATCCCATCGGTTCATTATTGTTCCAAGGTCATACAGATTTTATTCATGATCATGAGAACTTATTCTTGAACCCAGAAGTTTGGAAGTAGTAGAGTTGGGATAATATTATTATATTTGATCAGATTATGTATTCATAGGGATTAGATCAGTAGGCTTGAATAGTATGAGCTAAACACTTAAGTTTATTGACTCAAAATTAATCATGAAGGTGTGAATGTTATATTAGCAGTATATGAGGAAACAGAATCAGATGATGTGTTTAGTAAAACAGACAGTTGTTGAACATAATTTAGGTACGTGATGGTAGATCAAGTACCTAAGCCAGGCCCTCAGATTTCAGTAGTAGAGCCAGTATGTATAGAAAAAAATAAGGGAAGACAATTCCAGACCCATTCTCATCTCAGTGCAGAGTTTTTCACTTTAGCTATCACAAAACCAACTCAGGCATTGCATACCAACTCTATGGTCATAAACTATAATCATGTATGAATTCAATTTCCAGCATAAGGAGTCCCTTTTAATCCACAGTACAAGTCATGTTCCATGAGAATAATCTACTTTCACACACTTTCCATGGGATTATGTGCGCTTTCAGTTCCCAGTATAAGGGGTTCAGTTCCAGCTCTTTTAGTATTCGAATCATGTCCCACAAGTACAGAAAACTCTAGACTCGGGTCATGTAGCTCATGACTTATGTACGCATATCATGCTTTCCAGTATATTTATCTTCCATGACTCATGCTATGCCCCTATAGATCAGATACATTTAGACTATGTCATGTATATCCTTAGTTCAGACCTTATTAGTAAATCCAAACTATTGATATTTTATTCCTCAAGTTTCAGTCGTGTGTCAAGTTTAGTTTGTATCTATTCATGTTTCAGGTCCTCCTGATTTACTCCTCCAGTTAGCTCTCCTTATGGAACAGTGTAGTGATGAGCAGTTGTTTAGATAAGAGAAGATTGTTGCATGCTTACTTTGCACAAGGGTGTAGTTGTGAAGATAGGCTTGAATGTCATGATAAATGTGCAAGTAAACGTCTAGTAAGGGGTCGTATTTAGAAGTTGGGAAAGTACAAAGTGTAAGTGTACAATTAGATCCTTGACTTTGTCAGTCCCCAGCATGTAGCCATCAAAAACTCAGTTGTCAACTCAATTATAGTTTCAATATCCAGCACTCAGTGATAAGTGCTCAGTCCTTGAATTCAGTACTTCTGTACTAGCTATAGGCTTAGTTATAATGTCATCTTCAGTTTAGTAACCAGTTTTGAAACTCAGTTCAGTTCCAAACATGCTTGACCATAGCATTCAGGTTGTCAGTACTCAGTTATCAGTGTTTTAGTACCCAGTTTATAGAATACCTTAGAGCCATGTCGTACTCTTGGTCTCGCATTCAAAAATAATACAGACTTCATGAATCTATGCTCAAATACCTTATTCTACTTAGTTATTCCTTATCTCCTATGCATAAAACTCAAAAATCCCAACCCAGCTATTCAGACTAAGTATAGTTTAGCTTTGCAGATCCAGTATTCAGCTATCAGTTATTCAGTTGATTAGATAAGTTAGTATATTTATGCACTCATATTCAGCTCAGTTCATGTATCATGTCTCATTTTTAGATCATAGCTATTCCGTCATGACTCAATTCCTAGGTGTCTTACAAATTGCCTCAATTTCCCTCAGTAGATCATCTAAGTTAGTATTCTTTGAGGGACATAGTGTCCCAAGGAGGAGATACATCATACCCCCAAAATTTCATGACATAAACATGTTGCTCTATTTTCTTTTGATGAATCCAGTTTGGAGAAGGAGTACTCATAAATTAACCCTCAAACTCCAACTTCAGTCGTATGCCATGTTTTCAAGATTCAGTTCAGATCATGATATTTAGTATATCTACCACGTCCCAGACTTAGTTATGTTCTCATGTTTCCGATCATGCATATGAAGTAATTAATCTCAAACTTATCGATATTATCAGTTTAAGGTAATAGTTTTCCTTCAACTTACTCATTCTCATGTTCATATTTCAGTGCCAAACTTAGTATTCAATTCCATGCTCAGTTTTCAATTCAAACTTGATACCTTTAACATTGCATGTTCATGAGTAAGTTTAGTCATGAATTCATGCATCAGATATGTGTGATCAGATCATTAGTACTTTCAGTCATGCATTCACATATTATGTCAGTCATATAATCATGGATCAGATATACATAGATTCAGCCTTTCAATTTTGCATCAGATATGTATTCTCATTTTGAGAAAACTTACTTTATTAGAATCCTCAGTCTTTCATGAATCAGCTTCTCATGCATCAGATATGCATGTTCAGTATGTTGTGCTCAGCTTTCAGTCATGCCAGTCATGAACCCATATTTTAGTAGTATCTGTCTTGTATGTACTTCATCTTATCATCTCTCCTGCTTCAGTTAATTTTCATTAAAGGATGAATGTTTCCAAGGGGGAGATATTGTAATATCCCATATGTTTCAAAGCTAAGAGGCGAACCATTTTTCCTACGTATGAAACCTCCTATACTGTGAGTAGCATTTTTGTGAATGACTTACAAGGAGTATCCTAGCGATAAGATATCTTATGATGTATTAAGCATGTTCATATGAGTCACTTAAGGTAATATAAGCTAAGAGTTTTTGAATCCATCAAGTTTTAGTGTTTGATTTTACAAAGGTCATCTTTGAATGAGTATAACTCGATGTTAATGTAGTATTTTGGCTGATTTATACCCACCAATTTGTATATAATTGAATTAGCTTCCCATCAATACCAATTTTGCCTTAATCCAACACCCCAGCAAAAAGTTATGCCCATTTTGGTGAGAGACAGTAAGGATAGGCGATTGGTTAGGCGCCGCCCAACCAAATTTAGGTGATTGGTTAGGCACCTCCTAAGTCAGTTCCAATGCCGAAAACACTCCATTTTGAGTTATTTTGAGGGTAATTAAGACTTTTAACACTCATTACATATCCCTAAACTTAACCCTATGAAATATATAGCTTCTAAACACATTACAACCCTATTAATATCTCAAAGCTCATCATCCAGGAGCACCATAGGAGAAAAACAACTAGGGTTATTAATCTTGAAGATCCAATTTCAAGGAAATTCCTCCGTCAATCATCAAGAACCTCCCTTCCAAGATATGTGTAGTGTTCATCCACAGATTCCTTTCATTCGTGGAGTTCAAGAATCAATCTTTAAAATACAAAAGCTTGGTTGATTGTGGTGATATGATCATACCCATGTTGATGCTTGTTTGTTTTGCTATATAATAGAATCGTGACTGTATATCTCATGAAAGTTATGTTGTTAGTTGAAAAACATGATCTTTAGATGGATTGATAGAATGTAAGTATGAAATCCACCTGTGCCTTAAAGAATGCATGCAAGGTGTTCGATAAAATGCCTAGTATGTTAGAACTTTATATTTACATGATTTCATGATATCTAAATAACATGTTCATGTTATTCATACACTCCAATATGAATTTCCATGCAAATTATGTGTTGTTATTGTTGTGGTATAAAGCATGTATGATAATGGAGATATAAATTATGTACACAAAATATATCCATGCTTTCCCTACCATGTTTGAGATGTTGAATAAATACATGAAGTATAATATCCCCAAATCATTACAATATGAACTAAATGTTACATGTTGCCATTCCCTTATGTTTGAATGGTTTTCATGCGATTTTATGAATAGTATATGTTGTCGAAATGCCCATGATATTAGAATATGAGATTTATGACTTGATTATAAGTATTCCTATTCATGATAGATATTATGATGACCATGTACTTCATGAAATCCCCCACTAATGTATTATGGATTTTTATTGATGGTTGTGTACTCAAGTAATTCAAGTTGTGTCAGTTTCCTTCCATTGAGTACTGGGGGTACTTGTACTCAAAAAATATAGTTGTATGCGTAGAGCCATGTCATATTTTCATGATACTCTCAGTCAAGCCATGATCTATAGAATTCAGTCAGTCATGTGACTCAGGAAAACTCAGAAATCTCAGTAATCTCAGTAGTTCAGTAATCTCATCTCAGCAACCTCAGTATTCACAGTCAATCTCAGTAACTTCAGTACTCTCAAACAGTCCTCAGAACTCAGTACATTCCATCAGTCATTGGAATCCAGTAAACTTAGTTTAGCTCTGCTAAACAATACCACTAGTATCAGTCCAGTTAATCAGTATCAGTTTAGCTAACCACTTTAGTTTAGTTATTCAGTTCAACTTAGTTATTCAGTTCAGTGTCCTTCAGATGGGAGTAGAATTTAGCACTCAGTAACCCAAGGATGGGAACTCACCCGTCAGTTCAGGGTGTGATTCTTAGTAGTCATCCTTGTGTTCCAGAACTATAGAACCAGCGTAGGTTGAGACATCTTAACCCGTTATATTAGGGTTGATGAGGTGGATTAACCTATCAGTTTAGGGTTCCCACTATTCTCATTGAGTACCTGTCAGTATAGGGTTCTCACATTTGTCCTTACCAGTGGCGCTGTATTGACACCCCTCCTGTCCGGGCAGAGATTGGACCGCAGCTTAGCTATTATTGCCTATTTGGGGAAAGTCAGTTAGATAACTACTTCCCACAGTTTCAATTATAGATTTCAAGACTGTCAGCTATAGCTACCCAGTCTCAGTAAAGAACTCAGATAGCTCTTCATATTTCAGTATATCAGGGCTGTCAGATACAGTCAACTCAGAAATAGAATGGAACTCAGATAGTTTTCTTTAGATTTATGGACTGTGAGATATAGTCACTTTTGCTATCAATCACAACATTTATCAGAACTCATGCTATCAGTACTCAGCTTCAAGACTGTCAGATACAGTCAATCAGACCAGTTCTTCATAATTTGAACTGTCAGAAACAATCATTCATTTATCAGTAATGGAATATCAGTCTCTTAGTATTCAGTAATATAATATCAGATCCATCACTTATTAGTGATTTACATATAAATATCCGTAAACTCAATCTTTCAGAACCTCATTATCAGTACACTTATGTTGTTAGTATTCAGACTCAGTAGTTCGTATCTCCACGAGTTCAGTTATAGTTACATATGCATGTATGTACTCTCACGTTCATATCAGTAAGTATTGTCCATGCATATAACCCTTTGCATTTATCCTACCTCGCTCGTATACTAAGTACATTCAGACGTACTAATGCATTTGCGCAATGGTGCTTTCTCTTATGTTACATTATAGGTTCAGAGGCATGAGCTACAAATCAGTAGTAGATTCCAGGATCAGCAGTCAAATTTAGACATGAGTCCTCATCCTTCGAGAACATGGTGATTTCATTTTTATTTTAATTTTTACTTTATTTCAGTAGTTGGATTTAGTTGGGGACATGTCCCATCAACTCCTTATTCAGTTCAGTTAGAGGCTTTTGGACTAGATATCAGATTAGATGTTCAAACTTTAGTATTTATGTTCCTTTTTGGTATTGTTATACCATATTTTTAAAATATGTATTAGTATTGAACCTTATGGCCTTACAGTTCATGTTTCTGCATATTTTATGAGATATTATGTAGTTTACAAGTACAGATATCAGTCATGGGTTAGCTTGTGGTCCTTCGGGGTCATGAGCACCGTGTAGCATTTCGGTTTAAAAAATTGAGGTGTTACACTATCAAAGACATAAATAAAAGCAAGGAGATCAACACATACCTCCATCCCAAGTTTTCTAAATGAGAAACAAATGCGGATACTTGGACTTCATGTCCTCTTCCACTTCCCACATAGCTTCCTTGGACTTTTGGTTCCTCTATAGAACCTTCACCAAAGCCACCTCTTTTGTTCGTAGCTTGTGAACTTGTTGATACTAGATCCTTAACTGTATCTCCTCATAGGACAAAGAGTATGAGATATCAATATCCCTCAATGGAATACCCAATGATGGATCACCTACACATTTCCAAAATATAGAGACATGGAAAACGAGCGAATGAAGTTCTTACTAGAAAGCAGCTCCAACTCATAGGTAATATTTCTAACCCTCTTTACAATCAAGTAGGGGCCAACATATTAGGGACTAAGCTTTACCTTCTTACCAAATCGCACTACTCCCTTCATGGGAGACGCCCTCAAGAATACCCAATCACCAATACTAAACTCTAAGTCCTTATGCCTCATATCTGCATAGGAGTTTTGGTGACTTTGAGCGATTTTCAACCTATCATAAATCAACATCACCTTCTACAAGGCTTGGTGAACTAAATCGGGGTCAAGAAACTTACCCTCACTAAATTCATATCACCCAATAAGAGATCACATCTCCTACCATATTATGTCTCAATAGGGGCCATGTTAATGCTAGAGTGGTAACTATTATTATAGGTGAACTCAATCAAAGGCAAGTGGTCATACCAACTACTACCATAATCAATCACACAAGCTTGCAACATATCCTCCAATGTCTAGATGGTCCTCTTCACTTTTTTATGCATTTGCGGGTGGAAGGAAGTACTAAGGCACACTTAGTACCCAAACTTTTTTGGAATAACTTCCAAAAGTGGGATGAAAATGGAGGACCATGAGATAATAAAAACTAGAGCACCATGCAAATTCATGATTTTTACAAGACACAACTTAGCATAATCTTCCACCAAGATATTAGTCCTCATGGACAAGAAGTGAGTGGACTTGGTCATTCTATCAATAATGACCCAAATGGAATCACATTTATTTTGAGATCTAGGAAGACCGGTAACAAAATCCATATTAATTGACTACCACTTCCATTCAGGCAATTCAACTTCTTGGTATAGCCCACGGGCCTCATATGCTCAACCTTCACTTATTGACACACCATACACTTGGCCACATAGCTAACCATATCATATTTCATATTAATCCACCAATAGAACTCTCAAAGGTCATGATACATCTTGGTGGAACCCGAATATATAGCATACCGAGATGCATGAGCCTCATCCATGACCCTTTCCCTCACTCCATCAAAGTCAGGAACATATATTCTACCTTGGTATCTTAAGATACCATCACCACCAATCATAAAGTCCACAACTTTATGTTGACCCATATTACTCTTGATCTTTATCAAGTCGAGGTCCAAAGCTTACTTGTAACACCCCCAGATCCCATCTCGAGACATCACATGATGCTTATGGACCCGAAGGACCACAATCTAACCCTTTTTTATATTTGTACCTGTACACTGCATAATATCTGAAAAAAAATATGGAAACTTGCCATAAGGTTCAACACATCTATACATACTCAAAGATGAAAACTAAATACTAATACATCCATCTGAAAAGCCTCTAACTGTGTGAACTGTGGAGTTGATGGGGCATGTCCCCAACTAACTCCGTCAACAAAAAATAAACAAAGTCTGAAATAATAGTAGTAAAATTAGAATCGTCCTCAAAAGAAGAGGACTCACTGCTACTGCTACTGACTGGGACCAAACTGCTGAGGATAAATTGGATCCTGTGCCTCTGAACCTATGGTGTCAAATAAAACACCATAGCACAAATGCATCAGTACAAAAATACACCGATCATGTAGATGGGGTAGGCTAATGCAAGGGCTCATGCATGCACAATATCTAAACTGAATAATCATGAAAATGTCATATGAGAACACTTACATGAATGCACAGAACATGAACACAATTATCATAACTCTAGATACTAAAACTCATATAACACTTTACTGCAGACTCAACTCACTACTGACACTGAGATACTGAATCACTAACTCATCTGATACTGATAACTGAGGATCTGGATGTGCTTACATAAATGACTGAATTCTTAGACTTACTGCTTTCGAATTACAGGATTAGAGATCAGCCTTTCTAATAGATAATTTTGGAAGCTTTATTAATGATAAGGAGTATGATTATATCTGAATCTGACAACAAGAATACTCCATAGAGATCTGATACTGTGATCAAGCTTGTCTGATGGAATATCTCTAAATATGAAATCAAATAACTGTATGTGAGACCAAGTCTATCTGATGATATGGTCTATAAATTAATGGAACTATCTGAGTTCCTCACAATGATAGATGACTGTATCTGACAGTCCTAATTTCTGAAGACTGATTCTGAAACTGAGACTAAAACTAAAACTAAAACTATGGGAAGTAGTCACTTAACTGACATGCCCCGACCTACCACAGGTGGGGTTTAACTTGTTCCCCAGTTGGAAGGGCGTCATTACCACACTACTGGTAAAGACAACTCTATGTGACCCTCATCTAGCAGGTCCTCAAACAAAAATGGTGGAGCCCTCATCTAGCAGGTCAAGCCACCTCATTTACCCTCATCTAGAAGGTATGATATCTCTCATCCACACTCAACTAATAGGTGTGATATCTCAACCTATGCTGGCTACATAGGTCTGGAGCACAAGGATTGCTTCTAAGAATCACACCCTCTACTAGTAGGTGAGATCCCATCCTTTAGCTTGCTCGGTGCTAGTTTCTACTCCCAACTGAAAGACTCAGAACTTAAATTATCAACTGAACATTGGCTGAACTGAATCTAACACTGATCATATTACTCAAAAGGTTGACTGAGTTACGCTGGGATCATTTGGTTCCGTATCTGATGGAAAAGATATTGAATCATGGTATCTAACTGATGATACAGAGCTTGAATAAATTACTCAAATCACTTCTGAGATTGTGAGCTTAAAATGTTTCAAGCTAGTGTTATGTCAAATATGAAAAAACATGGTTTTTCATTGAATTCTTGTTATGAAGATGAATATATTTCCTCTTTATCTACTTGGGACACTAAAAATATGATTGATGATGATTGTCTATTTGCAAGTGAATTTTATTGTAATAATTCATTATCTCGTAAGGACAAGAATATTCTTGGTGATAGTACTTTTGAAATAGTGCATGAGAAGTGTGATGATAGTCTTTTTGAGCTTACATAATGTCAAAATTTTAAATTTTTTGACAATCGTCTTTTTGGTGATTTTAAATTGAAGGATCCATTCCTTATTGACTCATATGCACTTGATAAAAGTGCTGATCCAAAATTTAAAGAGTGCATGACTTGTGAGAATGATTCTTGTGAGTTGTTTTAGGGTGTCAATTGTTTGGATGTTAGAAAGATAACTCCCAAATTGTTTGTTGAAAGTACTTCTTATGTTAAAAAGTCCTCCAAAATTGAAGAAAATCTTTTATAGAATGGGAGAGTTACAAGCTATTGGAGTAGTAAATTGATAGATGCTAGCTTTTGTGTCAATTTATTTACTTACTCTAATCTTGCCTTTGAGGATATAATTTAGGCTGAATTTTTAAATGCTTCTAGAAGGAATTGCAAATATGATCTATTTGAAGCATTCCAAATATTTATGGGCATAACTGTGACAATACTTCATTTGATGAGTTCGCTAACCTTGTCGATTTGTTTGTGATACACCATCAAGAGAGGATCTACAATGAGGTAAGATACTTGGGGGAATCTACTTGGGCAACAAAAAGATTTCAGGTATCTTTGCCTTTTAAATTCAAGAATGGTTTGTTTGAATGGCTAGTGCTTATTTTTGGACTTTCTAAAGCCATGAAGGTAAATTTCTATTCCTTTGACATTTATAGTAGCAACTTTATTATGATTAGTGAGAATTCTTTGATGTTTCTATTTGATTCCTGTTGTGAGTTACTAAGTGATAAATGCAAGAAAGTTTTGAAATTGATGTTTGTGTTTGATTCCAAAAATACATAATTTTATTTAAGGTTTGTGGATGATATTATTAGTTCTCTTAATCATGTGGTTATAAGAGTATAATTAAATTGTGAATTAAAGAACTATTTGGTCCATGTTATTGAAGAATCTAGTTCTATCTTGAAAGTTCTAATGTGTAAAATTATTAGTTTCTTTAACTTTTTTTATGATTATGATATATTATTGAGTAAAGTTCATGATACTATGTTTGAAAAGTTGATTTTTAGGAAACTACCTGATTCTTGGCTCTATCACAAAAGTGTGTACTTTTAGGAGTGGTATGTAACTTACTTGAAAGATTACTTTTTTGGCCTGGGTACTAACTTCCCTCTATGATTTGCAAGGTTTTAATTCGAGGTCGAATTATTTTCAACAAGGGGAGAATGATACAAATTCGGAAAGTGTTAATTGCATGGATGGATTTCAACTTGACATCAAAAGCTTGGAGGGTTTCAAGAGAGTATGGAAGCCAAGAATCAACATAAAAAAAGATTAACATGATATTTTAGGGTCCTTTTTAGTTATAGTGTGATGCACATTTAATCCAGGGAATTTATGTATTTTCATATCTTAGCTTACCCTATAAGTATAAATAGAATATGATGAGCATATTTTAAGTTAGACAATATTTTTAGATTGAACGCTCAATGGTGAGTTTGTGGGATTATCATTTCGTCTCTACATTGGATCTCTCTTGAATATATTTTGGTAAGATTATTCATGTATGAGTTCAATTCTCTTCTCCCTTGAATCAATCATATAATTGTTTGTTCAAATTAGAGAGTCACAAATCAACATTTGTTCATCTCTAGTTTACTTCAATTGTGGGATTGCTTCTATCATTCTTCTCTATCTCCCCTTAATTTCTTGATTAACTCTTGATTCACTTTATCTTGTATCCTGTTTTACATCAATCACTACCCTCAGGCAAGGTCAAAACCGGAGTCGAAGTCAACTTATCTTTAAAATTCTCAAAACTACCCTCACACATATCGGACAACAAGAACTTGACCTTCTTCTAATTCAACTTGGTCAATGGGGCAGCTATAGTAGAGAAACTCTCCTCAAACCATCTATAGTAACCGGCTAGACCCAAGAAGCTCTGAATATCAGTTGGAGTCATACGTCTAGGACACTTCATAACTACTGTGACCTTTTAGGGATCTACCATGATCCCTTCACTAGAGATGACATGACTAAGAAAAGTTATGGCTTTCAACAAAAACTCACACTTGGAGAACTTGGCATACAAGCGATGATCCTTCAAAGTTTACAACACGAAATGGAGATGATTTGCATGACCCACCTCACTCTTAGAATAAACTAAGATGTAAACAATGAAGACAATGAAAAACATGTCCAAGAACTAATGGAAGACCCTATTCATCAAGTCCATAAATGCCGCTAGGGCATTGGTCAACCCAAAAGACATGACAAGAAACTCATAGTGACCATACCTGGTTCTAAAGGAAGTCTTAGGGAATCCCTAATCTTAAGCTGATGATTAACCAATCTAAGATCAATCTTAGAGAAACACTTCGCACCTTGAAGTTGATCAAATAAATTATCTATCCTAGGAAGAGGATATTTGTTCTTTACGATCACTTTATTCAACTAACGATAACCAATGCAAATACGAAGGGAACCATCCTTCTTGCATAGGACTAACAAGGGAGAGCCCCACAAAAACATAATAGGGCAGATAAAACCTTTATCTAAGAGGTCATTTAATTGCTACTTAAGATTTTTTAGCTCCGCTGGAGGGAGGGGTAGAGCCGACTAGGCATCACCAGCCAGGAATTGGGCATCCTGTTCCCAGAACCCACCACTAAACTGAGACCGATGATCACACACCTTTCTATTAAGGACTAACCCATGGGGCAATATTGAGAAAAACTTATGCATTATAGCCCTCATGCTAGAAACCATCTCGGGAGCATACCTTGACAATTGATGGAATTTCAAGGAATACTCTTGAACGGACATCCTCCCTCAATTCAAGTTCACAAACTCTTCTGCATTTTCTTCCCTCAAATTTTAAGGAAAGAAGTAGTCTTAGAAAGCCTCGGAAAAGTCCTACCACCTGGAAGAACTAGTATCAACATCTTTAGAATCATCCCACCCCCCGTACCATTGGTACACTACATTTTTCAATTGGTAGGGAGAAAACTCAACGGCCTCAATAGATGAAGCATGAATGATTTGGAATGTCTTCTCCACAACAAATCCTTAAAGATCTTATTCAACCTTCATACCAAAGAACATAGGAGGGCTCAACCTCATAAATTGGCTAATTCTTGTGGCCTCAGAAAAAATGATAACCGAAGCACTATGCTCCGATTGACAGGCTACTAACTGAGTCAAGAGTAGCATCCCTTTGAGGTGATGGAATAGGAGGGTCAGTCTTATAGTTGAGGTTGGTGGGTACAGGTGGAACCCCACGAAGATGGTCGAATGTCGCAGCCTTAGCCCAGATTTGAACTCCAGAAGTTGGACGAGTTTCATCCATAAGTCCCTCAGAAGGGTTTGCCTGAGTCTCAGATATCCTTGAAGGCATGATCTAAAATATAGAAAATAGAAATTAGAGGAATCGAAGACCTTAGACTCTATAGCTTGAGATTCAAACACAAGGAAGCGAAACATTTCCTAAAATATCTCGTAGCCTCTCTTTTATAAATGTGGCATACTTCAGACCCATAAAGAGACTCTACTCGGCACGTTACTATGGACACCAACCTAACCATAAACCTAGCTCTGATACCAACTTGACATGCCCCAAAACCGAGCCATGTCGTATGGGTACCTCAAGCCCATATGAATCGAAGGTTTCCTTGATAACTCAACCTAATCATCAATATAAATCACAAGGGTTAGATGAATCCCGACCATATAATAATATAGAGAAACCACACTACAAGTCATAACTTAAACATGTCTAAGAACTTCATTATATTCATCAATCTAACCATTACACCCAAGTCCACAGTTATCCATAACACCTCTATTCAAACAATATTTTGAAATGAATAAGTCAGGATAAGCCCCCGACAATATCCAAACTAAGTCAAAATAAGACTAATCCTAAATATAAGAGACCAAGAATGAATGTCTTCCAAAAGAAGGAAGCTCACCACTCTGAAGTTAATGCACGAATCTCTTCAATCACTTAATCACTGCACAGGAAGAGAAGATGTTGCTTCGGCCCCTATGTCGCGTGGGGACATAGCATTTAGATATGGTTAGCGGTTGGAACACTAGCTTGTAACTAAAGGATAAGTATATAATAGCATCATAATTCAACAACAAGTCAATATATCATATTCAATTATATACATATGATTATCCTTACATATAGTTATATCACATGCAAATCAAGAAAATCAAGGATTAGCAATATTCTTGAACATTCATTGATTAGGCATGAAATAGGGGACTCCGACCCTCCCTATTTATAGATTTAAGCATTTCTTATTAGGCATAAGACTTTAACTATATTTTCATACCATTACAAAGGACTTTGACCATGCTCACACTTTTATTAGATGAGGACTTTAATCACATACACAATCATTCAAATAAGGGACTCTAACCATATACCCATTCATCTAGGAAAAGGCCTCCAACGTCATAGCCATTTGTTAGACAAGGGACTCTAACCTTATGCCAAGGGACTCTAACCGCAAGCCATTTTATTCGGTGTGGTACAATAACCTCAAGAGATCTCTTTATACATAGGACTTTAACCTCTAGCAATTTTATTGTGCAAGGGACTCCAACCTCAAGAAATTTTATAAGGCAAGGGACTTCAACCTTAAGCCATCACAACTATCATTAGTTAACATTGAGACTTTAAGCCTTTTCACATGCATCAACATTCATTCCATACAACACTTAAGGACTTTAACCATTTAACTAATTCAACACTATACATGACCCCATGGTCCTTATGGGAGCCTTCATTGCTCAACCATTTCAATAGGCCATTGCCTCCATTCAGCCCATCATACAATTTAAGTCATGGTCATCATGACCGCACAACTATTCATATTTCATTAACCATCTTATACCACATTCCCACCACACTTAGTTCAATACATAATTTAAATACATTATTATGTTTTTGGGACTTTAACCCCTTATTAGTTAATTAACCCAACGTGGTTATAACTTACAAAATACATAGCTCATAATAATTTTAACACATCATTCATCAATCATTCATGATTATTGGGCCATTTTCCTAGTTCAAAACATCATCAATATGTAACTAGACAATTCACTTATATATTTCCATAAATATTTTATGTGCATACCTCTAACAAGGTTATTTTCATGGTAGGAATCATCAAGTGTAGGGTTACTCAAGACCCTAATGTTTGACCTCACACAACAATCACCCACATATGCAAATCATCATCACTAATATGTATGAACATGAGTCTAAGCAAGAGTCAACATTATTTATCATTAGGCAATAAAACCCTTTTTATTGATTTCAAAATCACCGTGTACACTTACTAATCTAAGTGTAAAATACATGGATTTAGAGTTATTTAGTAAGGGGAATATGTACATGCCTTAGAAAACTTGATTCACCCAAGAATCTTGACTTCGCTTTGCTCCTAGATCAACACCCTTGAACCCTAGCCTCCAATCCTTCACAAATTGTGTTTGAGCGAGAGTTTTGGATGCTTGATCCACTCAAAGTATGTTTAAATAATCCTTATACACTTATATAGTATAGGGAATTAGGGTTTAAGGCATGTTAAATGACCACAAGGACCTCACTTAAAATCTATAAAATGAATCCGTGAAGGGATACGACTCACCTAATAAACCGTACCCTAGGGTATGAGTGGTACCCTACTCGAGACCTAGCTTTTTCCAAGGTCAGCTACATTGTTAAGGGTATGATCAAACACCCTTGAGTCATATCCAAAGGGTACGACTCAACCCCTAACTCATATATACCACCTATACCCAAAATAGTCCACTCAAGCTACTACTTCTCTCTATACGATCATGTTTTGTACAACTTGTGTACTTAGGGTACTATTGAGGAGGGAGTAACTCATTCCTAGGATATTGATTAACCCTTACCAAACTATCTATTATATGAGAGGGGAGGGGAAGGAGAATATAACTCATATCTAAGGGAAACACCTCGTGCCCCTAGTTGTACCCACCCTAGTGACATCAATTGGAGAGTTTCTTTTAATAATTCAAATTCTAAGTATTTTACTTACAATGGTATGGTACGGAGTTATATTAACATGCACCTATTCTACCAAGGATACCTGCCTCCTTATCATAGCAAAATTTGAGGAGAGACATTGATACACATGTTAGGTCAAGTCAATTTGATTAGTCCATGTTTAACTTTTTATCCTTAGATTGATAGTTTTAATACACTACTTCATACCAAAAAAAATTTTGAGAAGGGGGTGCAGACCAAGTCCCATACTTACCATCCTTCAAAATTCCAAGGCTCATTTTTGTATTACTTTAAACCAGCCAATATCTTTCAAAATCTTTTCCATCTTTTTAGCTCATTTTTAGGATAGAAATACTGATAAATATAAGGAATTTCTAACTTAAACTTTTATTTGCACTCTTAACTTTTTATAAGAAGTTAGAATGTCTAGGCAGATAAGAAGATATATGTTTCTAGTTTGATCTTATGTGATGAATTCTAATGGGACCAAGTGTAATGACCCTTCAGGTTATTTTCCATATTTATGCTTATATTCACCATTTGAGGTTTTCATAGCTTACCTAAGTCATTTGTGACTTACTGGGATCGACAGTTTGGTTACCGGGCAGTTCTTTTGGTTTTTAGAGCCAATTTCCTATTTTAAAGTCTTCTCTGGTTCCAAATGGCCATCGGGCAAAAACATCAGTGAAATGATCTCAAATGCAAATTTTGACTGTGCCAGCAGATTTGAAATATTGATCTTAGTCTAGGTATACCTTTGGTTTGGGTCACAATGCACCAGAGCTCATTTTGACCTATTGGTTGGAAAGTAGAAAATTGGAAAGAATAGGTGTGAGACCCACATTTGGTTGAAATGACCTTGAATTTTTAAAATTTAACTTCTCTATCATGTCTGGAAAGTCTATTTTAGGCTAGGTAGACCCTTGGTTAAGGTCCCAAGGCTCTCGAACTTATTTTGGGATATTGAGCGGATTTTATGAAAAGTGATAAAACTATAGAAATGGGCCTCAGTTTTTGACTAAACAATCTCTGATGAAATTTTTGATAATTCCAATGGATTTAAAATGTGGTGTACACTCAAAATTCACTATTGGATCATGTTCTTTGGATTTTAGATGAGTTTCGAGGGTTAAAAACTTATTTTTGAGTTTGTTGTCATTTGGTGCAACCACGAATGTGGCCAAGAGTGTGCGATCGTGATTTGGATAATCACAGCCCTTAGGATTGCAATTGTGATATTTGAGTACTTATAGGGGATATATAGAGGTCCCAAGGTGGGTTTGGGGCATTTCCCCTTCACCATTTAGACTTAGAAACCCCAAAATGAGTGTAATAACTTAAAATTGGTCATAGGGGGTGACTTGGGATCTTAATTATCATCTATTTTTAAGATTAAGGAAAGAATTTCTTGAATTAATGCTTGAATTTCTTAGTTTGGACCCAAAACCCCAATTTAGCATAGGGCTTGATTTTAGCCTAAAGTATGCTTAGTTTTAACCCATTCTTTGAGGTTTATGATTCCTTATTCGTGTGTGAAAATTGGGTTGGTCTCAGAAACGTATTTTCCATATGTGGGACCCACTTGGGATTTTGGTGTCGTTTTTGGACCCGCAGCATAATGGTGCAATATGGATATCATTAGTCTCGTATTGTTGAGTAGATTATAGTTTTAATAGTGTGATGGCATTTTAAGGATTGTAAATTGAAGACGAGTATGGGGTGCATGAAGTAAGGTTTTGTATTTTGGCCTTGAGGTAGGCTTCTGTCTAATTTTGTTCATATATGATGTGTGATATATGTTTAGTGTGAATATGGATTTTAGGCTTGATTATGAGTAGGATAACTTGGCCATGATATATTAATGTTTGGGGATTAGATAAGGGTTTTGGACCCATAAAATGGCATATTTATAACCCCTTTTGTATCCTATTGCCTTCCCTTTTTAGTTTAGATTAGTTATAGCATAGATATGATATAATGCTATGTTTGAAATATGGTTTTAGATTTTGAAGCATGATTTGTATATTTAGCCTTATTGGGCTTGTGTAATAGTCTTGAAATCATAAGTTGGATAGAGTTGACTTGAGTACCCTTGTTTCTAGACAAAGTTACTATCTTAGGCTTGAATATGGATTACTTGGCATATAGAATATGAACTAGATACCTTAGCTTAGTTTGGGACATAGTATGCCTAATTATGAAAATTATGGATTAGAAGTGGGATTGTTCGTCCCACTTAGGCCTAAATTTGTGTTAAGTCTTATGGACTTAGTATGAATGTTAGACATAGATGAGGCTAGTAAACCTTAGAATAAGGTTGCTTCATAACTTGGTAACTTGTCTTGTTATTCCCAGATTGTGGATTTTGAGTTATGGTTATGATACTCCTTCTGGAAGTGATATTGGGTATATAGAAATAATATTCCTCCTAGATACATTATGTGTCCTATAGAGAAGCTATTTTCTCTTAGACTTAATGATTGGCCTATCGAGATGTTATTTCCTCTTAGACTTGATGATTTTCCTATAGAGTTGCTATTTTCTTTCTTCATGATTGCTGGACCTATAGAGATAATGTTCCTCTTGGATATGTAAATTGGCCTAGAGAAGGGATATTCCTCATAGTCATGATGTATGCCCTATTGATATAAGATATCCTATAGAAGATTACATGTCTATATACATTATGCCACCTATATATGAGATACCTCTTGTGTGAGAGATGATTACATATCTATCTATATTATGTCTCCTAGATGTGAGATGCATCTTGTGTGAGAGATGATTACATGTTTATTGATATTATGCCTCCTATATGTGAGATGTCTCCTATATGTGAGATGATTAGAGATATGCTATGACTTATAAATATGATTATTGATATGAGTCCCTCATATGTGTATGGGCCTAAGGCCGTGATGATTGAATAGCCGAGAATTGATTGAATAGCTGAGAATTGTTTATCATTATAAATAATGTGATTATAGTTTATGAATATGAATATGTTTGTATACACATCTCTCTAGTATGGGATGGAGAAAGATATGGTATGATGCTTATTATTCCGCTAATTGAATACTGGTGATGGCATGCATAGATTTGATACGTTCATGATTATTTACCATTATAAATAATGTTATTATAGCTTAAGTTTGGTCTTATGACTGCTCTTCCTGTTAGACGGTTAAGCTATGAGGTAACTAGTTGTCTATTAGGCAACTATAGCACTTGATGGTTAGGAATCTAATATATTAGTTAATGAATCTTGCTTAATTGAAATATGGTAGCGAATGATGGTTAGTTAATGAATGGTGTCAGTTAATAAAAGATAGTTAAGTGACAAGCAGTAAGGTGTTGTCTAGTAATTATTAACAGATATAGGATGCTTAGTTGATAATAATGAATGGTGGATAAATAACAATTTTGGTCTAGTGATGAACCTTAACTAAATGATAGATGTTGGATAATTAATAAATAGTGGTTAATTGCTATCCCGTGAGTAAGGATAATGTGAACGATAATGTTTAGGATAATAACAAGAGGTTATGCGATGACTAGTGAACTAGTGATTCAATTATAATAAGTATTGGTTAACTAATAAAGAGTAGTTGAGAAGTATTGACTAGATAGATATTCTCTGGTGATATGTGTATGTTTATGAGTATTTTAGTGTATCTTATTCAGTAATGGTAATTGTGATGATATTGATACCCGACAAGACTAGAGGATACTATTGTGATGATATTGATACCCGATAAGGCTGGAGGATGCTATTATGATGATATTGATACCCGACAAGGCCGAAGGATACTATTGTGTTGATATTGATAACCGACAAGGCTGGAGGACACAATTATGATGATATTTATACCCGATAAGGCCGGAGGATACTATTGAGATGATATTGATAGCCTGCAAGGCCTGAGGATACTATTATGATGATATTGATACCCAACTTGGCTGCAGGATACTATTGTGATGATATTGATACTCGACAAGGCCAAAGGACACGATTATAATAATATTGATAACTGGCAAGGCCGTAGGATACTATTGTAATGATATTGATACCCGACAAGGTCGAAAAATACTATTATGATGATATTGATACCCGGAGGGACCAAAGGATACTACCGTATATCCCTTCCTTTATTGTTCATGTTGTATAGTCATTTCTTCGCCTTGTATATTATTATATATATTTTTTTTTTACTCTTTATTCATATATTGACCTGGGATATATGGTATAGCATTGACGAATAATAAATGTAGCTAGAATAGGATAGTTCACCCTAATACTTCCTTTGTTTTATTGTGTTAGACTCTTGGACATAAACATGGTAGTTGTTTGTTATTCTGTCATTGACTTGGCACATGATTTATGGACTCTTGGGTGTAGTTTCCATTCTTTCTATATGTTTTATATATCTGCTTTATCTTTGGATCTCAGTTGGCAGTAGCCTATTAAGTACCATTCATTTAGTACTCATACTACACTTCTGTAGCCTACAGATCATAGTACGGGTTACTTCCATTGATGTGTGCATCGTGCGGAGCAGCCTTGGTTCAAAGACTTAGAGTGAGCTCCTGATGTTTGGAGCATTACTTATCTCTCTCCTATGTATTAGACTAGTCTCTAAGTTGTATTGGGAGATAAGTTGTATCATTTTATTTCTCTTGATATTTCACTTTTGTACTCTTTTTATATTAGAAGCTCTTGTACTGATATCATCAGGTTTTAGGATTCGTCTATATATTGATCTTTATTTCATATCTGCATTCTTTTCCTTATATTATTGAGTAATCTGTTACTAGCCATTTCGGACTATGGGTTGGCTTGCCTACTGAAGGGTTATGGTAGGAACCATCATGACCTGAGAAATTGGGTCGTGACAGAAGGTCGCTGTGAAATATTGACTAAACACTTCTTGTGGCTCTTCTACTAAGATCTTAGATCACAATCACAGTTATCACTCCCATTAGCCGCATATTTTTTATCCTTATTTTTTTTAATTTCCACATGAGACACTTCTATCTTGAAGTGTCTTGAGAGAGGGAATCTAGCCAAACCTTCCTATCACAAGCACTAAAATACTATTATCACCGAATATGTTCTGGTTGCAAACCCTTTCTCCCTCTTGTAAACAAAATAATTTGTTAGATTTGGGAACGCACTTGATTTTAATTTCCTCGTAGGAGGATAGAGTTTTGATCAAATCCTTCTTTTTCCATCTCGGTAATGAGAGATTCTTCAATGGTCTGAAAGCCTTTTGATAGGTATTCTCTTACTGGATATATCTAACATTAATCATTCTTGCTCTATTCCAACTTTGATAGTTTTCCTTTATATGTCCATCTGTTCCACAGTGAGTGCATAAAGGATTGTGGCCTTTGTTTCTAACATCATGAACCATATTGCCTTGGGACCCAGTTGATTGAGTTTTGTACTGATACCCAAGACCTTTACCAGTATTAACTCCTTTATCAGTTAACTTAGAAAGGATCTGTGAGGATGAAGTCCATTTAGGGACTTTTTAAGTTCTTCCCTCATACAGACTAGGTCCCTTTCTAACTTCTCATTCTTCTGGAGTGCAGTCATGAGATACTTTTAGGAATCCTTCAATTTTTATTCAAGCTTGATATGAAAATTTGAGTCTTTCTTTCTTTCCTTTATTATTTGAATCATCTACTATCTCAAGCTGACTCACCAAGTTCAGATTTTCTGATTTCAACTTAGCAAATTGTTCCTCAGTTTCAGATATCTAAAGATTCAAAGCTATCAACTAAAGCTTCTGATCTTCTATTTTTGTTCTAGAGCATTATTCTTCTCTTTATCACAAGCATCATATATTTTTCCAATTGACTTACTAAATTCAAATTTTTTTATTTGAATTTAGTAACTTGCTCCCTAGTTTTAGATATTTGGAGAGTTAAAGCAATTAACTCAAGCTCTTAACTTTCCACTTTTTATTCTGGATCAATTATTTTCTTAGTCATTTCACACATAGAATCAATCAACACATTTGCATGCTTTTTTTTATCTTTCTAGCAGAGTAGTTTTCCATGTTTTCTTTAAGGTCAAAAAGTGTTACCTCATTTTCTTCTTCATCCTCAGTGTTTGCCATAAAAGTAAATGTGAAATCAAAGGTCACTTTGTCATCCTCCACTGCCAGCATAGAGACATCTTCATGCTTCCCATCTTTCTCAGATTCACTGGAGGAATCCCCCCATACAGCGAGGGCCTGCTTAACTGCAGAATCAACTGCAACCCTTTTGCTTAATTTTACAGGGACATGGTCCCAGTTCTTTCCTTTGTCTCATTCAGTCTTGAGATATTCCTAACAGTCCATTTTTTGCATTGGGCAAACCTTAATGAAATGATCAGGACTTCCACATTTGTGATAAACTTTAATAGTACCTCCCTTTTTGCTGCAACTTCGCTTCTTTGAAACTGGCCACTTTTTCTTCATAGCTCTAACAATTCTTTTTGCCAAATAGGCAACATCAGTGTTTTCTTCCTTAGAGTCTGATTTTGATGCCCTCAGTGCCAGAGATTTTCCGTTTTTTCATCCTTCCTCTGTTGTTCTTGCTGCTTCTTGAATTAATGTGTTTAAATTACCAATAAGCTCATCCATAGTAAGGGCTTTCAAGTTCCAGTAATAGCATCTACATTTCTTTTACAGGATTTTGGCAGAACCCCAAGAATTTTCCTCACTTACTTATAAAATGGAAATCATTCTCCTAAGCAATGTATCTTATTTGTGATGGAAGTGAATCTTGTATGCATTTTTTGTATTATCTCTTTCTTTCATGATTAAGGTTTCATACCAGGTAGTCAGCATGTCAACTTTGGAATCCTTCACATCTGTTGTTCCCTCATGAGCTATTTTTAAGAAGTCCCAAATTTCTTTAGCATTTTCGTATGCAAAAATCCTATTGTATTCATCAAGCTTTATACCACAAACTAGCAATTTCTTGGCCTTATAATTCTTCTTAATTTTCTTTCTGTCTTCATCCTCATACTCTCTCTTGCTTTTAACAACATTCTAGTTATTTCTCCTTCTTTGACTTCTATAATAGGGACATAAGGACCATCAAGAATTATGTCCATCAGTTTATTATCCTTAGTCATAATGAAGTCAAACATCTTATTTTTACACCACCCATAATACTTCCCATTAAATCTAGGTGGCTTAGTGGTAGATTGCCCTTCTTCCAAGTTAGGTAGAGCAACCATATTAACTAAATAACTCTAGGTGTGAACCATTTAGAGTATTCTTGCTCTAATATCAATTATTGAAACCTGTGGGGGTTGCACCACAATGTGAATGACCAAGTCCCTCAAAATTAGTCATGGGGGAAAACATAGTAAATAAACCAGGAACACAACACAGAGCAGAAAATTTAAAGAACACAAGATTTAACCTATAAATCCCCTTGCTCAAGGGAGGAAAAACCACGGCTTTCCCTCACAAGCTCCTCAAAATTCCACTATAATCAAACTCTTGATTACAGACTCTAACTTGAACCTAACTCTGGGTTCCTCCTGCTTCTAATAACTCTACTACAAGATTATCTTGACAACTCTGCCAAGAGCACACCTCGATATTGATTAACTCTAACCAATATCCATCTTAGCTAACTCTACCTAAGCACTCTCAAAGCAAAAAGAAAGTAACATTACTCTTATAACATGAATAATTCAATTACAATTTAGGACTAAACTCAAGAACACTCACTTTTTTTCAAAACACACAAAAGATAAGAACTTGAGTTATACTTGAGCAATGAAGCTAGATTAAGTTTTTGTCTCTCTCAATTTCTTTAATTCTAAATTTTGCAAAAAATACTTGATAAAGAAGCATCATTTTCATTTTATAGTTGAATGTTGATTAAAGTTTAAATGCAATTGGACCAGGTGTCCTAAATAGTACAAGCAACACCTGCACAGTTTGTTACACAAGAGGACAAAATTATGCAGACACATTCCAACTGTACTATAGCCTTGAACCTCCAGGGACCTGGTCCTATGTAGTCATCTACTCATCCTCAAAACTAGATACATTACTGACGATATCCAAAAGAGTCCAATAGAAGTACTCTAAGACATAAATGAAATGAGACTTCAAAATGATAGCACTTTTGGAGAATGGAATCTCACCACTTAAAATTTGACTGTTGACAACCCAGAAAGATCCTATCACTGTGCGGGAAAAGTAAAATTTTCTTTGATTCCTGCATCGTATGGGGATACAGCATTTGAAGATGGTTAGCAGGGTGGGTGCTAGCATGTAACTTAGAGAAGGGGATAGAGTAATACCACGATCAATATTTCAAATTTATTCAATAGTAATGTGCACAATCATACGCATGTACATATATAAATATTTTATGTCGGGATAAGGAACAAGCCTTAGAATGAATGTAAAAGATTATCTTGGGCTGTGTAGCTTTAACCATCATAATAGTACTCACAGGATATATGGGCCCTAGCTATCACCCCCATGGTCGGGCCCTAGAGCGAGTAGCCACACCAATCTGAGAATAAGCATAAACATATAGGGGACTCAAAACTCTCGGTCATATATCAAGGGTGACTCAAACACCTGGTCATTTAGACCCCCACACCAGAAAATATGGTTTCTAGTATTAGTGCTCTCAAGACTTCCAGTATCATGGAAAACTACATAACCCCCTTTAAGCCCAATTAAAACATTTAGCACATAACCCAATCATTTAATCAATGAGTCCTTCATTAGGACAACATCAAGTGGTATCGTCATACCGACTATAGTTTGCAAAAAAAAATGTCATCATGACAAATCAAATAGATAATGGGACTCTAATTGTAACACCCCAAAAAATGGGTCTCGGAGCATCACACGGTGCTTGAGGCTATGAGTAACCCCAAGATAATCCTTTGAGCCATTTTCATTCAGTTCAACACAAATCAACGGGGTTTCTATAAATAACCCTCAAATATCTACAGAGTAATCATCATCCAAGAATAAAAGAATTTTAGAAAGATAACAAAATATGACTTATTAGTCAACTCCCAACATCTATACTAGTCTGACAAGCCTCTAAGAAAATCAATAAAACCAGCGAGCCATTGAGATATGCCCCAACTGACTCATACTCAGTTATCAAATGTAAACAATTCCGTGACACTAACATCAGACATCACGTCCTCAGAACATGAGGACTCACCACAATAGAGGATGTAGAACAGTGTGTCTAAAAAATCACTGCCAAACCTGGAACTGAGCACCTGAACCTACATTCCGACAAAATGCAGCCCACATCCAAAGATGTGGGTCAGTACCATGGAAAGGAACCGAGTATATGCGGGTGTATGTAGTTGTATAAACATCATCATCATAAATATTTATAAGAAATATGCAAGATGGATGAAAGACTCACATAGCCCGAAGAAAATCATCATAATCATAAGAGGATGAAATAAGTACAATAACACATGTGAGTCATCATATAATTTGTCAATCACTTTCAGTTCATCAAGAATATCAATTCTCATAATGTAAGTATCATTTAATTCTTTTGAAAGAATAACTTTCACAATTCCACTTTCAAATCACTTCACCATTCACCATAGACACAAGGAAATACACACACACTAGGAGATCCTATAACCGACTTAAAACATGTGAGCTACATGGAGTCCAACGTACAACCCACATTGGGGAGGGTTGTCCTATCCTTGCCATCGGAGTAGGACTATCGATATCAAATCCACACAAACTAGTGATCACTATATAAATCAGCCTCAGGCTCACATCAGTTTAGTGGATCCACGTCAGCCAGTGTTGGTACCCTTTGTAAGGTACTAATACCCTTCCAACTAAGGTCATAAGTTGGACCCTAATTAGCTCAGATTGGGGCATGTTGGTTACTGTTAGCTCCCACAGTCCTCATTTCAGTTTTAACTTATGTTCAATTTAGTTTGGCTTGACCAAATATTTAGTATAAAGTTATATAGTTATTCAATAATTCAACTCATTCAGCACATGTTTACATTTGGTTATGCATTCAGTTTACATGTTCATGCACTCATGCTTAGTTATACCAGTCAGTTTTCCCATCCCGTATACTCAGCACATTCAAAGTACTTATCACATACTCTCTTTTGCGCTATATTGTCTTATAATATAGGTTTGGATGCTCAGTTCATGGATTGCACTTAGTTTATCCCTGTACTACTCGGCAGCAGTTGTGGTGAGCCCTTATCTTTCAAAGACTGGTTATCAGTTATTATCTTTAGTATTCTATTTTATTTTAGTTAGTTGGGGGTTTGTACCATCAACTCCCCATGTTTAGAGGTTTTTAGACATACATGATTTTAGTTTCTATAAGATAATTAGACATGATTGATACTATTTTTCATTACTGCTTATTATTATATTTTCTAGTTTAGCTTCTGCTCAGTATTTAGTTATTCTCTCCAGTGTTCATAGCATGTACCAAACCATGGGTTAGCTTTCGGTTATTTATGACTCTAAGAACTATATTATGACTAGAGGGTAGTTTTGGGTTGTAATAAACTTTGTATCAGAGCACAAAATTTAAAGTGTCCTAGGGTATCTGAAAGTTGCGTTAAGTAGAGTCTTATTCATGGGTGTGAAGCGCGCTACACTTATGAGCGAGAGACTATGAAACATTTTAGGAAAGTTTCATTTTCTTCATTGTTCATGTCGTGCGATGAAGCATGATGTAACACCCCCCATCTGTACCCTAGAATCAACACGGTACTCATAATCTCGAGGGATACAAGCTAACCCATGACTGGTACCTACTGCAATAACTGAATAATAATACTGTAATTATGCAAAAATTAGACGAAAACTTTCCATAAGGTTCAAACTGAAAGTAAATACTGTATTTTAAAAAACTAAATACTAATATATTTGTCTGAAATACTCTAGTCTAAAAGGTCTCTACAGTCTGAAAAAGGAGCTTATGGGACAAGTCCCCAACTAACTCCTACTACTAAAATAAACTGAGTACTAAAATACTAAAATAATAAGTCTATCCTCAAACTATGAGGACTTACCACTATGTCTGTTGCTGGTAGATCGGGTTGCTAAGTATGAACGGGAGCCCGAGCGTCTGAACCTATGATATAAGATATCATAGCACAAAATAAAGGTATGTGTCAGTACTTTGAATGTACTGGTATGCTAAGTGAGGTAGGCTAAGATGCATGGGTTCATATACATGAACAATACTAACTGGATGGCATGAGTATAACTAAATGAGAGTACATGCATGAATATGTAAACTGTAACTGAGATCATGATAACACTGGATATTCAGTTCTATATTACTATTTTACTAATATCTGAGTTTAATGATACTGTATTACTGTTAACTGATTGACTATATCTGAAAGTCATGATTTTTGTAGAATTATTCTGAGTTTCGTGCTGAACTGAGTGACTATGTTGATAGCCCTAATTTCTGTAGAACTGACTTGAGTTTTATTCTGAAGATTGAAACTGAGACTATAGGAGGTAATAATCTAATCGACATGCCTCTTTCTAAATAGATTGGGGTCCAATCTGTAACCCTAATTGGAAGGGTGTCAGTACCGTACCACGGGTAAAGACAACTGTGAGTTAACCCTCTCTGACAGGAAGATCTTTCGTCAACACTTACTGGCAGGAAAACTCATATAAGATGTATCAAACCTAGTTAGGCAGGAAGATATCTTAACCTACGCTGGCTACATAGTTTTGTAATGCAGGGACTGCTACTAAGGGTCAAACCCTCTGCTGGCAGGAATGCCCCCATCCCTGGGTTCGCTTAGTGCTGAATCCTACTCCCAACTGAATAGACACTAAGTTCATTCCTAGTTCATACTAAGCTTGACTGAACTATTACTGATTATACTGTCTAACTAAACTGAACTGAGTTCACTAACTACTGAACTGATTACTGGCAGAATTTTGTGAACTAATAGAGTCTACTGAGTTCTGAACTGAATACTACTGAGTTCTAAACTGAATACTGAACTGATACTGATTATTGAGTACTACTGAAATTATTCTATAATTGCTATAGCTGATCTAGGTTTTTTGGGAATTAAATAGCCCCAGGACTCGATAGCATGAAAAGTAGAACACTACATGAATTTAGTAGCATAATATTACTTGCTCACTAAGATGCATTCATTTAGACATTTTGTCAAACACTTGATATACATGATCTTGAATACATGCTAATATGATATAATTTCATTACTAAACTCACATAAACAATTCACCAAAACACTTGAATAGCATAATTTATGCACACAACAGTAATACGACATGCAAGCATCATAATCATAATCCTAACTTATAATTTCAAAGGGGTTTTTAACATAAAACCGTACAACAACCCACACATGCCATTTATTTCTCATGAACTTGTAATTAATCATGGATTCCAAACTCATCTAATATCATAGTCATGAACATAATCAAATTCAATCATGAAATTCATCAAAACCATTTAATTGTAGTTCAAAAGGTTTCTTGAACTCCAAGGTAGAAGAAAACCCATGGATGAACACTTAACATACCTTAACAATCAAATTCTGAAAGATTGATGATAAGTTCTTGAGCCTTGAGTTGAATTTAAAATCTCCTAGGGTTTGTTCTAGAGAACAACTTGTGAAGAATGAATAGTTTTTGCTCTTAGAAGAGTTTAATTTTATATTTTGGGGATGATAGATGTAGGAAAAATACCCAAATACCCCTGAGAACGCGGCTTTTTAATTACTGAAAAATGACTTAGCGACACATAAACCAATGCACAGTGTAATTGGCATCGATATGATGGCCAACGCGATGTGTCGACCCCACATCAGCTCACTGGAATTTGCACTGGGAGATGGAGAAAAATATTCATCGACGTGATGGGAGATACGCCACATCGAGATCGCGTTGATCCACTAGTTTGATCTTTCAAATGTGTTTCAAATAAAGTTTAAAAAATTTGAAATTTGTCCGAGAACACCCACTAACATTCCTGATCATGATTCAACCTAAAAATTAATAATTTAAGGTCATGAGGGTCATGAAATAGATTAGCCAAGCTACGAAGGCTAAAATAACACTAAGTCTGAATACTTAGCTAAAATTTTCAAAGTCTGGGACCCTTTAACAAGCTTTAAAGGGCTGAGTTAAGTTTAGGATTTTATGGGGTCTTACAGGTGATCTCCCTTGTATTTTCTCTTCTAACTCGTGCGCTACCCATTTACAAAAAATTCCCCCTAGAAGGGATAACAGAATAAGGAATAGGGACCAGCCAACGCCCCCACCTGTCTCGGAAAACCCTCTAAATGAGCAGGTATCCCATGCTGAATTCAGGGATACCTTCACAACACTAGAGCAATCCATGTCTTCCTAAAATAACCAGTAGGAAATTCCCCAGCCAACCTAGTAGTCATTACGAAAGCAACTAGGATATCAGACTTTACTCGAATAAATTCCCCAATGTTCTCTAGATCCAAGTCTGAGGAAGATCCACAAGAGTTTCTAGATTATGTGTAGAAAGTGACTAATACCATAGGTGTTACATCGAGTGAGAGAGTCGACTTAACTGCTTACCAATTGAAAGAGGTGGCTTACACCTGGGTTAAGCAGTGAAAGGAGGACAGAGGTGCCAATGCAGGGCTTATAGAGTGGGATGAGTTTGTTGCTACTTTTTTGGATAGGTTTTTCCCACTTGAGTTGAGGGAAGCCAAGGTATAGGAGTTTATTAACCTTAATCATTGTAGTATGAGTGTTATGGAATATTTGCTCAAGTTTAGTCAGTTGGCGGGGTATACTCCTAATATGGTGGTTGATTTAATGGCTCGAATGAGTAAGTTTGTATCTAGTATTTCTAAGGATATAGCCAAGGAGTGCAGGACGGCTATGTTTATTAAGGAGATGGACCTCTCAATATTGATGGTTCATGCTCAGTAGATTGAGGAAGATAAGCTCAAGGAGAAGAAAAGAGAAAATAAGAAGGCCAGGACCGACAGTTTCAATTTCTCCCAGCAGTGGTCAGATGGTGGGAATCATTCTCAGTTCTATCAGAGATCTTCATCCCTATCCCCATCATCTTATAGTGCTCCAGTGCCTATGTTCTAGCAATATACTCATTATAGAGCACTAGGCTCTAAGTACTAGGGTAGCGTGAATAGTGGTCACACCAAACTAGTTTGCATGAGATGTAAATAAACCACAAAGGTGAGTGCATGGCAGGTGGTGATGATTGTTTCGAGTATGGTAAGCCAGGCCACAGAATGAGGTATTACTCATGGTTGCACAAAGGGATAAGGATCATCGTCAGCAAGGTCAGGCTAACTCCTTATTAGCTCTAGCAGGTCGTCCTACTCAACAAGGTGCCACTTCTAGTGCAACCAGTGGAAAGTGTTTACATTAAATTTATGCCCTTCAAACTTACTAGGATTAGGAGAGTTCACCTGATGTGGTTACTGGCACGTTACAGGTTTTTCATATTCATGTATATGAATTATTAAACCCTGAAGCCACACTTTCCTTGTGACTCCTTATATAGAGGTTGATTTTAGTATCAGTATCAAAATCCTAGCAGAGCCCTTGTCAATGTCTATTTCGATTGGTATTTCCATTATAGCTAGACGAGTGTACAAAAATTTCCCAGTCATAGTGTTCCAGAAATTCACTTCCATTTATCTTGTAGAATTAGAGATGATCGATTTTGATGTCATTCTTGGCATGGACTAGCTCTACTCTTGTTATGCCTTAGTTGACTTTAGAAATAGAATAGTTCAATTTTAGTTTCCATATAAGTCAGTCGTAGAATGGAAGGGTAGCACCTCAGTATCTATAAGTCAATTTGTCTCCTTCTTTAAAGCGAGGAAAATGATTTCCAAAGGGTATGTATATCTTCTCGTTTGAGTCTGGGACTCAATTTCCAAAATCCTAAGTCTTAAGTAAGTCTTTGTAGTAAATGGATTTCAAAGGTGTTTTCTAAAGTTCTTCCCAAAGTTCCTCTCGAGTGGGAAATCAACTTCGAAATAGATATCCGTTCAAATACCCACCCTATTTTGATTCCACCTTAAAAAATAGCTCCAGACGAGCTTAAGAAATTGAAAGAAAAGTTGAAATATCTCTAAAATAAGGGTTTAATCAGACCTAGTGTCTTTCTATGGGGTGCTCCAGTTCTATTTGTGCGCAAGAAAAATGATTCTCTCAGAATGTGTATCAAAATCACCAGTTGAACAAAGTCATAATTAAGAATAAGTGTCCCATCCCCAGGATTGATGACTTTTTCGACTAGATCCAAGGTACAAATTGTTTCTCTAAGATAGACCTCAGATCCCGCTATCATCAGCTTAGAGTCAGAGAAAGTGACATTCTGAAGAGTGCCTTCAGAACTCGGTGTGGTCATTTTGAGTTTGTAGTTATGTCTTTTGGACTAACGAATGCTCCTATAGATTCTATGTACTTGATGAACAGAGTTTTCAAGTAGTAGTTGGACATATTTGTCATAGTCTTCATAGATGACATCCTCGTCTATTCCTGTAGCAAAGATAAGCAAGCAGACCATTTGAGGGTTATTCTGAAAACCCTTAAGAATAATCAGTTATTTGCTAAGTTCAGCAAGTGTGAATTCTAGCAGAAATTAGTAACTTTCCTTAGTCATATTATTTCCGATGAAGGCATCCAAGTTGATCCTCAAAAGACCAAAGAAGTAAGAAATTATCCTAGACCCATCTATCCAGTAGATATCAGGAATTTCTTGGGTTTAGTTAGGTACTATAGATGGTTTTTTGAAGGATTTTCCATTATTGCCTCTCCCATGTCTATATTGATTTAGAAGAAAGTCAAATTCTAGTGGCCCGATTCTTAGTAGAAGAGTTTTCAAAAGTTGAAGACTCAACTCATTTCTTCCCCAGTTTTGACTCTATTAGAGGGTTAAAATGATTTTGTACTTTATTATTATGATTCTAGAGTTGGTCTTGGTTATGTGTTGATGCAGCGAGGCAAGGTTATAGCCTATACATCTATAACGCTCAAACCCCATGATAATAACTACCCGACTAATGATCTTGAGTTTGCATCAGTTGTTTTTTCCTTAAAGATTTGGAGGCATGACCGTTATGGGGTTCATGTGGATGTGTTTACTGATCACAAGAGCCTTTAGTATGTGTTCACTCAGAAAGACCTAGATCTTGATTAGAGAAGGTGGTTAGAACTATTGAAAGATTATGATATGAGTGTCTTGTATCACTCGGGTAAGGCCAATATAGTGGCTGACGCCCTTAGCAGATTATCTATGAAAAGTGTTGCCCATGTTGAAGATAATAAGAAGGAGTTAGTTCGCGAGGTTCATCAGCTTGCTAGATTGGGAGTTTGGTTGGTTGATTTGGCCAAAGGTAGTATATGGGTTCAGAATGATTTGGAATCTTCATTGGTTTCTGAAGTGAAGAAAAAAAAAGATAGAGATCCTATTTTGCTTGAGTTGAAGGAGGCAATTCTAAATCAGAAAGTTGAGGTTTCCTCCCAAGGGGGAGATATTGTTCTTCTCTTTCAGGGCGAGTTAAGTGTTCCAGATGTGGATTATTTGAGAAAATGGATGCTAGCAGAGGATCTCGATTCTCAATATTCTATTCACCCAGGAGACACTAAGATGTATTGTGACTTGAGGGAAATATATTAGTAGAATTATATGAAGAAGGACATTGCAATTTGTGGCTAAGTGGTCTAATTGTCAATAAGATAAGGTTGAGCACCAGATACCTAGAGGTACACTTCAGGAATTCAGTATCCCTACATGGAAGAGGGAAGTGTTGACTATGAACTTCATTACACGGTTACCCCGTACACGTCGTCAGCATGATTCCATTTGGGTTGTTGTTGACTGAATGACTAAGTCAGCTCATTTTCACTAGTTAATACTTCATATTTAGTTAAATATTATGCTAGACTCTATCTCAGAGAGTTGGTGAAGTTACACGGAGTCCCATTGACCATCATATCAGATAGGGGTACCCAATTTACCTCTTATTTTTGGAAGGCTTTTTAGAAAGGTCTTAGTACTCAATCTCATCTCAGCACAGCATTCTACCTGCAAACAGATAGTCAAGAAGAAAGGACCATTCAGACTATAAAGGATATGTTAAGGGTGTGTGTATTTGATTTCAAGGGTATTTAGGATTACCACTTGAATTTGATAGAGTTTTCTTATAATAACAGTTATCACTCTAGTGGATCTCCTATTGGTTGGTTTAAGGTTGGTGAAGCTACCCTAATAGGGCTAGATTCAGTGCATGAGGTAATAGAGAAAGTTCAGCTGATTAGGGAAAGATTAAAAACAAACCAGAGTTGTCAAAAATCCTATGCAGATGTGAGAAGGCTGGAGCTTGAATTTGATGTTGGGGATTTTATTTACTTGAAAATTTTACCCATGAAAAGGGTGAAAAGATTCGGCAAGAAGAGAAATCTTTGTCCCCGCTATGTTGGCCCATACAGTTTATCATCAGTGCATCCGATTTTCTATGTCCCTTTGTTAAAGAAGTACATTAGTGAACCAGCATCAGTAATCCTATTAGAAAGTATTGGCATGGAGAATATCCTCTCCTACAAAGAAGTCCCATTTGAAATCCTTAATCATAATATTCCAGATTAAGAAATAAAGAATCACCTTAGTGAGAGTTCTCTAGAGAAATCAGTCTGTTGAGGGAGCTACATGGGATGCAGAGGCTGATATGTAAGCCATGTACCCCTATCTTTTCCCTTCGGACCCAGCTTTGGCTTGAGGTAATATTTGCCTTAATTAATTAATTATTTCATTTCTATCTCAGTCTATTTAGCTATATCCTCATGTTATAGCATGCGTTCATGCATTCAGTTCAGTACATGCATTAGTCACAAATTCATATATTAAGCCATGATTCAAGTTATAACTGTTCAATGCATAACCTCAGTTTTCCCAAGTGTTTCCAGCTCAGTCAGTTTCATTCGAGGACAAATGATCCCAAGGGGGAGATATTGTAATATCCCAAGTTGTTAGGCTCTAGACCTCTCATAATATGGGCCATCAAAATAGCTTTCCAATTCCACAAGTCTCTCCTTGATACAATATGGTGACAAAAGGTTTTGAAAATTCCCCCAAAGCCTGTATGTTGCCAGTTACTATGACCTACCTGATGACCCATTACCAGATGTAATGAGTCATTACGAGGAGTAATCATTGTCATAGTAAGATCTTCAGTAAATATTTCAGTGATAGCGACCCTACCCTATGACTCAATACTAATGGCTACGAATCGTTAGGAGAGATCCTTTATCTTTAGAGTGTATAGCCAAGAACCCAGTCTAGTGGTGACGAGTCCAGCACATAACGTGTTATCAGTCATTACGAGTCATTATGGGGACCTGTTACTTGAATAGTGAATGATCTAAAAACCCAATCTTAGACTATGACTTCACCTAACAACTCATGGTCAGTCATGATGGGTTGTTAGGAGAGGATTCGTAATCACAATAGAAAGGACCCAAGACCTAAGGATTTCAGGTTACGACTTACACCATGACTCATGACCAGTCATGGGGTAAGTCGTAACTACTACTTAAATCTTTTCCCACTCTTTTAAAAGCCAAACCTACATCGTTTAGGCTTCCTAAAGGGTAGTATAAAAGATCCAAATTCCCCAACTCATGATTTAATAGTATTTCCTCCAAGAAAAATCAAAAGAGGATATTTTCTCATCTCCCAAAGGCAACTAGGATTCTTCAAGTTCAAGCTCAACTCCAAGAGATTATCTGAGGCTTCTACATCAAGGTATGTAGGGTTTCATCAATGGTCCCTTCCACCCATTGAGTCCCAAGAACTTCCTTAATTTACAAGTTCAAACCCATTTTCTCTTTTATTGGGTTCCTGATCAAATGTGATATTCACTAACCCCCTGTCAGTTGTTTTGGTTATGAACCATGAAGTTGTTTTCTTCCTTTCCCCCCATGAGAATGGTGTTTCCATATGTTTGATAATTGAGATTGTTCACACCATGATCAGTTATATGAACATTGAGTAATCATCATGATTTTCCATACCATAGTCAGTTTATTATTATCATGGTCAGTTGCATTAGTCTATGTCGGTGGGTTTTGAATACTCGACAACCTAGACATTCATGTATGTTACAGCTTTTAGGTTATAGGTCATTCAGATCATACTTGTATCATTAAATTCTAAATATTATCATGATAAGCATTTATCAATATCAGTCATGTTAAACATTTATCAGCACCAGTTTCAGTTCAATTGGGAGTAGGACTTAGCAACGAGTGAACGTAGTGATAAAGGCTCACCCACCAGTTGAGGAATGAGACCTTTAGTAGAATTCTTTAAGTTTCAGAACTACATGTCCAGTGTAGGTTATGAGGGGTCACGTGCTAGTAGGGGACTTGCACCCTTGTCCTTCGGGAAATTAGTTTAGTAGATCCGCATCCGCCAGTGTTGGTACCCTTTGCAAGGTACTAACACCCTTCTAATTGGGGTCACAAGTTAGATCCTGATTAGCTCAGATTGGGGCATGTCCGTTATTGTTAGCTCCCACAGTCCTCAATTTAATTTTAGCTTATATTCAGTTCAGGTTTTCTTGACCAGATGTTTAATATTTAGTTATACAATTATTTAGTTATTCAGCTCATTTAGCACATGTTTACATTTTGTTATGCATTCAGTTTACATGTCCATGCATTCATGCTCAGCTATACCATTCAGTTTTCCCATCCTGCATACTCAGTACATTCAAAGTACTGATATCATACACTCATTTGCTCTATATTGTCTTATAATATAGGTTTGGATGCTCGGTTCTCATATCACATTTATTTCATCCCTATGCCAGTCAGCAGCAGTTGTAGTAAGACCTCATCCTTCAAGGACTGGTTATCAGTTGTTATCTTCAGTATTCTATTTTATTTCAGTCAGTTGGATCTAGTTGGGAGCTTGTCCCATCAACTCCCTGGGTGTGTTTGGAATGATGAAAAATGTTTTCTTATTTTCCTTTATTTGGTTGTAGTAAAATATTGGGAAAATATTTTTCAAAATAACTTATTTTCCTCTATTTGAGGGAAAATGACTTCCCTCATGGGCCAAGGGAAGTCAGTTTTCAAAAAATAACAAATGTGACTTATGCCCCCACCCCCACCCCTCTTCCCCACCGAACAACATTCATATTCACATTACTCAAAAAACTCACATCACTCAAAAATATTTTTTACTATGCTTTGCTTCAATTTTTCACTGCTTGAAATAATAATAGTGAAGCCCAAATTTTCTCCTTTTCCAATGTTCGTTGAATGTACTGTTATTTTCATATGCATAGAGGAAGACTTACCTATGTTACTTTTGCTAATTGCATATTCCATTTTGTCATCGATGTAGCTTGTTTCACAAGGTTGAATAAGCTTGTCGTTCTGTTGTATTTCTATTGATTGTAGTATTTTTTAGATTGTCTTGACAAAATATTGAAAAGTCTCCTATATTTGCTAATTAGTAAATGCTTAAATTTTAATGACTTATAATATTTTAGTATTCAATATTGATATTATTTTCTATGCTTAAATTAGTTCTTAAAAATTGTTGAGTTGCTAGAGGCAGTGATATACTAGTTAACAATTAGTAATATTTTCTAAAAAATATTTTTTCACTCACCAGCCAAACACTAGAAAATATTTTTCTAAAAATATTTTCTACTCACCAATCAAACACCATAAAATATTTTTCAAAAAATATTTTCCACTCACCAACCAAACATGAGAAAATGAGTAAACCAACCTATTTTCCAGAAAAACATTTTCCATGAAAAATAGTCTTCATCATACCAAACACATCCCCTATGTTTAGAGGTTTCAGACAGACATGATTTCAGTATATGTCAGATAATCAGACATGATTGATACGATTTTTCATTACTACTTATTATCAAACTTTTCAGTTTAGCTTCCACCCAGTATTTTGTTATTCTCTCCGGTGTTCATAGCATGTATCAGACCATGGGTTAGCTTGGGATCATTTTTGACTCTAAGCACTGTGTTATGACTAGAGGGTAGTCTCGAATTCTGATATCTCCTCCCGCCGTTCTCACTCGAGTCTTTTCTCCATCATACATGTCCTTAATCGATCTGATGTACGCCATCGGGACCCTCTCACCTCTAAACATTTCCAAAGAACCTCTTTAGGGACTTTGTCATATGTCTTCTCTAGGTCGATGAACATCATGTGTAGGTCTCTCTTCCTCTCCTTATACTGCTCTACCAGTCTCCACACCAGGTGAATTGCCTCTGTCGTCGAATGTCCAAGTATAAATCAAAACTGATTTTCAAAAATAAACACGATCCTCCTCAACCTCTGCTCGACCACCCTTTCCCAAATCTTCTTAGTGTGACTCAACAACTTAATGCCCCTGTAGTTGTTGCAACTCTAGAAGTCACCCGTGGTCCTATGTACAAGAATCATAGTACTCCATCTTTAAGCCTCGAACATTTTTGCAGTCTTGAAAATATCGTTAAACAATTTAGTCAACCACCTTAAACCTGCCCCACTAGTATACTTTCAAAAATCTATCGAAATCTCGTCAGGCCCCATTACCCCACCTCTTCGTATCCTGCAAATAGCCTCTCTAACCTCTTTAACCTTAAAATGTCTACAATAACTGAAATCACAACACTCTTTGAGTGCTCCAGCTCCCCTAACACAATGTCTATGTCCCCTCGTCATTCAAGAGTTTATGAAAATACGACTGCTATCTTTTCTTAATATGAACGTCCTCCACCGGTACTCTGTCATCCTCAGCCTTAATGTACTTCACTTGGTTGAGGTCACGACCCTTCCGCTCCCTAGCCTTAGCATGACTATACAACCTCTTTTCCCCGCCTCTATTCTCTAATCCCGTATACAAGCTTTCAAATATTGTTGTCTCAACATCCGTAACTGCAAACTTGGCCTCTTTCCTAGCTAAATTGTACTCCTCCCCTTTTACCTTTTTCTCCTCTCCATCCTTAATCTCCCAAATTAGCATAATCCCTCTTCTTAATTTACACTTTCTTCTTAACTTCTTCATTCCACCACCAGTCCCCCCGATGTTGTCCAACCTGGCCCCTCGAGACATCTAACACCTTTATAACTACCTTCTTGATGCAACTGGTAGCCCTATCCCACATATTATCTACATACCCCCTACACTCCCACGTTCCAATTCCCATCACCTTCTCCCTTATCTTTAACGCACTAACCGGTGTCAAGTCACACCACTTAGTTTGGGTCGGCCCTCCCCGCCCCTTCTCTTCTTTCCCTTCTTGATAATCAATTCCATCACCAGAAGCCTATGCTAGGTCGAAAAATTCTCACTTGGAATAACCTTACACAATGTCGTATCCCTCTTCTAGTCTCATGTATTTAAAGCAGAAAATTGATTTTAGATGGATAATTGGCATTAGAAGATATTAGTCGTTTAAAGGAATATGAGTTCCTTTTGTCTATCAGTGACAAAGTTACTTTAACTATATTACAAGTATTAAAGCTTAATATAATGCTCGTGTAATAGTACACATGATGCATATAGCTATGTCAAGCATATGCCCGTGCATAGCACGGATATATATATATTGATCTTTATAAATAAAGTATTTTAATTGATTTTTAACAAAAAATTCTTTTTCTCTAATATGCTAATAAATTTTGCATCTTACGTTCATTTCTTAAAAGAAATTTATGGATCTAAATTCATCCAAAGTAACCACCACAATATCTACCTTTCAAAATTATATTTCTCATAAACTTTATTCACTTAATTAAGATTTTACAAACCCTAGCAGCCACCAACCTCTAATTGATAGCCGGACAGGCCTTCGGCCAGGCACCACCGATGATTGGTCCAATTCCAATCACTCTATCAATTTTTTTACCTTTAACACAAACAACCCTTTCCAGTAATACTGTTGAACTTTCTAAACCATTGGAGTATGGAAAGGTGCTTAACTCAAAGACTCTAGATTCGAAGATCGTGGCTCCTAAAGATATTGAGCCAATACCGTTGAAGCAATCAAGTATAAAAATGGTGTCCTAATAGTGGAAAGGACAGAAATAGAGGTTACAAGGATGATTAAGCTTGAATTTCTTTAGCATGCAATTGTTGAGAAATTCACACAAGGATGGCCAGAATTGGAGGATCTGAGAAGAAACAAACCAATTCAATGTGGAATTAAAGGTGATTGTAAAATCGATTTATTGAGATACAAGCACATTTTAATTCGATGTGCTTTGGTCAAAGACTTCATCAACATCATGTACAGGAGCATTTACTACTTCAAAAGTATGGATGGTGTAGTTTATCCAATGAAGCCTCAGATATATGATTCGAGTTTTAGGGTGGATGAAGAAACACCTCAGGCAATTACATGGGTTTCTTTTCTTAATTTTCTACCCACATATTTTGTAAAAGAATCACTCTTCTCATTAGTATCCGTTAATGGGAAAACCTTGCACCTGGAGACTGCCACACTTCATAAAACCAAACCCGCTATGCAAGGGTTCGGTGTAGATAAACCTTGCTACTGAGTTGCCAAAATTTATACATATGGTCCTAGTGGATGAGGCCATAGGAGCAAAATATACAACTAATGTGAGGATACAATATGATAGTTTGCTAAAGTATTGCAAAGTTTGCAAACTATAAGGACATAATGAAGAAAGATATAGAAGACTAAATCCTAACTCGAGGAACAAGGAAGGCAACAGTGCGTAGCCTGACAATGTATACCGTCCTAAGTCATTATCCAGTGGTAAAGTTGTTGGTAATCCGAATGCTTAGGCATTGGTCAAGGATAATAGGAAACCTGCAGTGGAGAAGCAACAATCAGAAAAAGGATGATGCCAGTCCATCAAGAGAAGAAATGATTAAATCCAACAAATTTAACTCATTAAAAGAAAATTAAGAGATCATTGAAGAGAACCACTAGAATCATCACAAGGTGGCAACGAACATAAACAAGGCAAGCAACATCACAGTAGCACCAAGTATTGGGTACAATTGGCTTTTCACACTCTTAAGGTGGGGTGATAGAGTAGAAGTAAAGCAAGCTGAAGAGGAAGAAAAAGAATTTGCTGAATAATTAAAACAAAAAATAAAGAAAATTTGTCAAGATGTTTTTATTGTAAAGAAGAAAAAAGAAAGTAATGTAGATGCAGAACAAATAAATACAAGAAAAAAGAAAGTAATGTGGATGCAGAACAAATAAATACAAGAGAAGAACAAGAAGTTGATGGTAGTGACTACATAGAAGATGGGAGTGAAAAAGCAGAAAGAAGCACCAACAAAAGGAAGGACAAAAGGAAAAATGTAAAAGAATCACAACAAGAAGAAGATGACACAGTACCTGACAGTGGTATTTCTCATCTAGAGACGCAGAGAAATGAGATGAATAGTAGCAGGAATCTGGCATCAAGTATGGAGAAAGACGCAATGCATTTGAAGAGAGTGTCTTAGAAAAGCATTGAATGATATTTGTAGTCACAAGGACGACCTGCAATTAGAACAACAACACAGTAGAGATATAGAAATAGACAAAGATACAACTGCCACCATTGAGAAGATGATAGAAAATACAAATATTTCTCCAAAATCTACACACAAAAAAAAATAAAAAAGGGGGAGAAAAGAGGTGGAGGAGGATTTGAAACATCCAACAGGAACGCTAACAAGAGATGTTGCCAATAAACTAATTAAATGTCATAATAATTAAAACATTTTTTTGGGAATATTAGGTAAGTCAATACTCAGCAAACTTTTCACAGATTACAAAAGTTGCACACACATATTCAAGGTGAGGTGCCTTAGTGCATGCTTTTTGCGGATGATGTAGTGTTGATTGATGAGATGCGGGGAGGTGTGAATGATAAATTGGAGGTTTGGAAACAAATACTTGAGTTTAAAGGATTCAGGTCGAGTAGGAGCAAGACAGAGTATATGGAAAGCAAGTTTAATGACTTGAGGCAGGAGGACGAGCTGGTAGTTAGGTTGGACTCACAGGTGGTGTTTAGGAGGGAGAGTTTTAAGTATCTCGGGACCTTGATTCAGGGAAATGGTGAAATTGATGAGGATATCTCTCACCGGATTGGGGCAGGTTGGATAAAGTGGAGGTTAGCCTCAGGAGTGTTGTGTGATAAGAAGGTGCCGCTCAAACTTAAAGAAAAAATTTAGAGAGTGGCAGTTCGTCCGGCCATGTTATATGGAGCGGAGTGTTGGCCAGTAAAGAACGCCCATATCCAAAAATTGAAGGTGGCGGAAATGCGGATGTTGCGTTGGATGTGTGGTCTTATTAGGAGTGATAGGGTTAGGAATGAGATTATTCGGGAGAAGGTTGGAGTGGCTTCGGTGGAGGACAAGATGCGTGAAGTTCGGTTGAGATGGTTTGGGCATGTGAGTAGGAGGGGCGCAGATGCCCCAGTTCGTAGGTGTGAGAGACTAGCTTTCGATGGTTTCAGGCGGGGTAGGGGTAGACCGAAGAAATATTAGAGGAAAGTGATTAGACGGGACATGGAGCAGTTACAGCTTACGGAGGACATGACCCTAGATAGGAAGGTGTGGAGGACGCGGATAAGAGTAGAAGGTTAGTGCCTGCGGGTGGGCCGTAGCCGGAAGCTAGGAGAGCTTTGGGGTGAGAGTATTGTGGGTGAGGGTGCCTTTGATTTGTTAGTATAGGGTTCTACTGTGTAGGTGCCTTATTTTTATTGTTCCAACGTGTTTCATGCTTTATTATGAATTTACTTATCATTCTCTGTCCTGAGTCGGGGGACTATCGGAAATAGCCTTGCTACCTCTCCGGAGGTAGTGGTATGGACTGCGTACATTTTACCCTCCCCAGACCCCACTGTATAGGAATACAGTGGGTTTGTTGTTGTTGTTGTTGTTGCATTGATGGAACCTTTTCAACAAGCAAGTCACATAAACAAATACAAGAGGAGGTTAGGGATGAACATTGCAGGAACTAATGTTAATGGAAAGATAAGATTTTTTGTTCAAGATAATATTGAGGTTGAAGTGCTAGATGACAGTGATCAACAAGTTACTTTAAGCTATTTTTAACAGACAAGAATGACCATATTTTAATGTCTATAGTTTACGTAAAGTGTGATAAAACACAGATGATATCTCTATGAGATAGCTTGTCTTTCTTTCATGGATTGTGAGAGGTGATTTTAATGCGATTTTGATTGTAGAAGCGAAGATAGGTGGATTACCAATGATCTGGCAAGAATGTGAAGATTTTGAGGAATGGATCAACTTAAATAATCTCATTGATGTTGGTTTTAAAGGTGAACCTTTCACATAGTGAAATAGAAGAATTGATGTTAAATGTATCTATATCTATAATCTATATCGATAATATATTAAAAGTGTGAAGACCCTTAGAAAAGTGATTTGAACTTTTTGCCCTTTATTAAAAGACTCTTTTTTAGACAAAACTGTCTTTTCACTATTTTTTAAAATTTATTATTTAATTATTTTATATTATATTAATAACTAGACTTTCTAGAATATATGAGACTCCTAAAATATGATAGGAAAATTAATGAATTAATTAATATTTTTCTTTCTACTAAACTTCCTAAATAATATGATACTCCTAAAATATATGGTAGGAGAATTAATTAATATTTTTCTTTCTACTATTCAATTAGAAAAATACTCCTAAAATAGGACTCTATTAAGGAAATACTTTTATAAATATTAAAGATTAGGTTTAATAAATAAATTCTCCATCTTTACATACTCAAAATATATTAAATTTAATTATTATATTTATTTTTATTGTTTAAACAAATATCTTATTTAATATAATATTTGAACTCATTAAAGTGAGATACACGTGCAAGGCGCGTATACCTAAACTAGTATTTAAAAAGTTGGATAGGGTGTTAGTGAATCATGAATTTCAGGCTTTATTTGGGTTTGTGAAAGTTGATCACCTATAAAGAATAGGCTCTGATCATGCCTATTTATTTCTAAGTTTAGGGGAGAATAATCAGGCAATAAGGAAACCTTTTAGATTTCTTAATTTTTGGGTGGAACACTCTAATTTCAAGCAGGTGGTAGCACAAAACTGGATAGCTGATTTTAAAGGCCATTTTTTTTATCATTAAGCAAAAGATGAAGAAAACTAAGCTAGATTTAAATTAGTAGAGTAAGAGAACATATAGGGATATTTTTAAACAACTAGTGATCAGAGAAGAACTGATGAAGATCAACAACAACAACAACAAACCCAGTGTATTCCCACATAATGGGGTCGGGGGGGTAAGATGTACGCAGTCCATACCTCTACCTCTAAAGAAGTAGAAAGGCTGTTTCCGATAGACTCCCGGTTCGAGACACGAGATACTACACAGATACATAGTAAAGCATAGAACAAGATGTCATAACATAAATACTACACCCATAAGTAATAAAAAACAGAGAAAAGTAAACAGATTCGTAATAAAACATGGAACAAGGTATCATAGCAAGAATAATACCCCACCAAGTACTTTCCTACACTAGCGACCCAAACTGGCCCTAGCCTTCTGCCCTAATTCGCGTCCTCCAGATCTTCCTATCTAGGGTCATGTCCTCAGTGAGCTGTAACTGCTTTATGTCCCGCCTAATCACCTCACCCCAGTACTTCTTCGGCCTACCCCTACCCCGCCTAAGCTAGCCTCTCACACCTACGAACCAGGGCATCCATGCCCCTCCTCATCACGTGTCCGAACCATCTCAATCGGACTTCCCGCATCTTATACTCCACTGGAGTCACACCAACCTTCTCCCTGATAGTCTCATTCCGAACTCTATCCCCTCTAGTCAGCCCACACATCCAACGCAATATCCGCATTTCTGTCACCTTCATCTTTTGAATGTGGGAGTTCTTAACTGGCCAACACTCCGCTCCATACAACATGGCCGGATGGACCACCACCCTGTAGAATTTGCCTTTAAGCTTGGGCGGCACCTTCTTATCACACAACACCCCCGACGCGAGCTTCCACTTCATCCATCCCGCCCCAATACGGTGCGAGATATCCTCGTCAATCTCCCTGTTACCCTGAATCACGGACCCGAGATACTTGAAACTATCCCTCTTACATACCTCCTGTGATTTCAACTTCACTACCACCTCATTCTCCAGCCTCACGTCATTAAACTTGCATTCCAAATACTCTGTCTTGCTACTGCTCAACCTGAACCCTTTAGACTCAAGAGTTTGTCTCCAGCCTGATGAAGATCAAGGAACAAAATTTTAAGGAAAACCCCTCAGCAGTTAACAAAATGTTTCTCCAGCAAGCACAGGCCGAAATAAAGAAATATATCCATTATGAAGAAGAATTTTGGAGACAAAAGGTAGGGATAACTTGATATGCAGAAGGTGATAAAAATACCAAGTATTTCCATAGCCTTGTAAATGGAAGGAGGAAGAGACTACAAAAAAAGAGGATTAAAAATTCAGAAGGGGAATGGCAAGAGAGAGAAGAGGAAATGGTGGAAGAGGCAATAAAATTTTATCATGATCAGTTTATTCAAGGTGTTGAAGGCTCAAATTTCACCCTACTATACTGGATCCCCTCTTTTGTTAAACCAACAGAAAATGAAAATATTGCTTTGGTACCAACTCTAGAGGATGTAAAAAAAGTTGTTCTCAAACTTGAGGATACAAGTGCTCGTGCGCCAGATAGATTGAATGGTAAGTTTTTTCAATCTTGATGGGATATAGTTGGTGGTGATGTACATAATGTGGTTAAAGCTTTTTTTGAGGGAGATACACTGCCTAAGTCCATTACTTGTACTAATCTGATCCTACTTCCCAAAAAGGATCTAGTCAAGTCATTTTCGTATTTACTACCAATTAGTCTCAATAATCTCATCAATAAAGTGATATCAACGGTGGAACACAAAAGACTGGGAAAAATCCTCATTAAGCTAATATCATCCAATCAGGTTGGCTTTGTAAAAGGAAGATACTTTATTTAAAATGTATTACTGACTCAGGAAATGGTGACTGATGTCAGGAAAAGAGGAAAGACTGCAAATTTCATCATCAAATTAGATATGACTAAGGCATATGATAGAGTGTCTTGGTTGTATTTAACAAATGTAATCAAAAAAATAGGTTTCTTTGAGATTGTGATAGATATGATGTGGAGGTTGGTTGTCAATAATTGGTACTCTATCCTTTTCAATGGAGAATTTTATGTTTTTTCTACTCTACCAAAGGGGTGAAACAAGGAGATCCTCGCTCCCCTACTCTCTTTCTCCTAGCAATAGAAGTGCTCTCAAGATCTCTCAAAACTCTGTTTGACAATTACTTATATAAAGGGTATGGAATTCCTAGGTGGTTTTAAAAATTAAGTCATCTGGCTTATGCAGATGATACCATTATTTTGGCTTATGCAGATGATACCATAATTTTCACTTCATCAGATAAGTTGTATGGCGAATTGGTAATGGAGGTACTGTCGAAATATGAGGAAATGTCTGAACAACATATGAATAAGAGTAAGAGTGTTTTTTACATGTTTCATAAGACCTCTAACAACATTATGCATCAGGTAGGACAGTTGACAGGCATGGAAAAATGTAATTTTTCTTACTTTATTTAGGCTGCCCATTTTCCATTAAAGAAAAAAAAGCTTTTCTATAATGAGATCTTCGAGAAGGTAAAGAACAAGTTGAAAAACTAGAAAGGAAAGTTACTTTCATTTAGTAGTAAAGCAGTGTTGATTAGAAGTATATTGCAAAGTATGCCCATTTATGTATTCTCAACATTAGCTCCTACAAAATACACTTTGAATGAGCTTCATAAGGTTCTTGCAAGGTTTTTTCCATAATAATAAAAAGAGGGCAAATCAAAACATTGGGCATCTTGGTTGAAGCTTTGTATACCCAAGTAAGAGGGTGGATAGATTTCAAATTTTTGTTTGATATCTCCCATGCTCTTTTTTCAAAATTATGATGGAAGTTTAGAGTCGCCAACACATTTTGGTCTAATTTCATGTGGACAAAGTATTGCAAGAAAAATATATTCCAACTGTGGTGCAATGGAGAGGTGGATCACAACTTTGGAAGTTCATGTTAGAAGCAAGAGACAGAGAAAGGTATTGGGTGGGAACCAAGAAGTGGTGATGCAAATGTGTGGCATGACAATTGGGCCCAACTGGGACCATTAGTTCAAGTTGCAGGAATTGAGATAGACAATAGAATAGAGGAGGTGAACTTGAAATCAAGTTAAACTTCAACAATATTTGCCTAGTAATGTTTCTGAGCATGTAAGGAAAGAAATTAGGCTAAATCCTTCACATTACAACCTCACTGACAAGGCTCGGTGGATGGCTTCAACAAAAGGAAACTTTAGTGTAAAGAGTGCATGGAAGCTTCACAGACAAAGAAATCAGGAAGGGTGGTATTGGAAAATGTTGTGGGTCAAAGGTATGCCTTTTATAATTTCATTTTTTTCTCTGGAGATTATGGAATTTAAAATTGCCAGTTGATGAGGTAGTGGCGACTTGGGGCATACCTGTGGTTTTAGATGTAGATTTTCAACAAAAAGCTGCCACACATCTATTTCTTTCTGATAGGTAAGGCGGAAAAAATATTTGGGGAAATTTTACAAGGATAGAAGGTATTTTAGGACCCTTTGTCCAGGTAAAACAGGCCAATATTGAGTGATGGAGAGCTGATTGTGTGGCAAAGCTCAAACCACTTTCCAAGTTGCCTCAGCCATTGTTTTTGGCAACTATTGAAAAGAGGGAGCGTGATCTCAAACAGAGGAAATATGACTATTCACAAAGTCATAAGTTACATTAATTACAACCTTCACATGGTTGCAAGAATGAGATATCCTTGGCTAAAGGATATACCAGGAATTTGGATTCAAATGGTGCAACATATTGAAGCATACAAACCTATTCTACATTATAAGATAGTGAAATGGGAGTTCCCCAGATTAATGTAAGATTACAATAAATCCGTACAATGTTAAAGAAAAAGTTTTTTACTTTGTGTTTTGAATGCTTTGCATATAGATCTAGATGGATATCTTGGAACCTCTTGATCTGTGGTATGTCACTTATGTGGTTCATTCTGTCAGAGGTGAAAGGGTAAACCAATCGATTTAGATGCATCACAACTATAACCCCATATATAAGTTCGATTATGCACTGAAGGAATGGAAGATTACATGTCACAAAAAACACAGTTGGTAGCACAGAGAACATAAAATATCTCCTATTTGAGTACACAATACCACGACTCCTGTGTGAGCGCTTAAGGTCGCCTATGATTGTATGAATTCCTTCATTCAAGTACTAGATTGTCGATTATACGAACAGGCTTGACATTTTCTTCATGCATACAAAGGAAGGATCAACACCATTGGTGCTTTGAATCTCCAGTTGCCTATCGCCCATTAGATCAGAGAAGTGGAGATGAAGAAGCTACCCAGTTTTTCTTGGTTTTACTTTCCTATTTTGTTTTGTCTTTCTGTCTCTCTTTTTCGGATTTTGGGTTGCCTGATTTGGGCTTGTGAACCTTTTTTGTCTTAATAATAAGGCCTTTTTCAGTCCAATTTAACTATAAAAAAAAATCACTTGATTAAAAATTATAGATCCTCAAATATTATCTCTTGTTGTAATATAAATACCGAATAATAAAACATATTATAAGAAAAGAAAGAGAAATAGAAAGATATTCAAATATATAGAAAGAGTAATTTTAGTAGTAGTTGATTTGTTGATTGTGTGTGTTTATATGTGAAGTAAAGGGGTATTATATAGGCATGAAATGCTTTGGAGAAACAAGCAAGCTACGGTTGTGGTCCCACATGGGAAACCACTATGTTCTTTCACAACACTTCCCCTTGGATTCCTATGTACAAAAAGAATAGGACGTACATAGTTGTCTGTAATACGCATTGTTTGCTGCCTCATTAAAAACTTTTCCAGGAGAAACTCAGTGGGATAAAAACCCTGGTTAAGGAAAAAAGAGTGCAGCGCATATTTACTCCTCTTGATAAAAACATCACTTAATATCTAGGAGACGACGCATTCCAATCTTGTATCTCATCTTCTCAAAGGTTGATGTTGGCAATGCCTTAGTGAACATATCTGCTAGATTATTGCTTGAACGAACTTGTTGAACATCTATTTCACCCGTCGTTTGAAGATCATGAGTAAAAAATAATTTTGGTGAAATATGTTTTGTTCTGTCTCCTTTGATGTATCCTCCTCTTAATTGAGCTATGTATGCAGCATTATCTTCATACAATATTATTGGAATATTCCTTTTCAAAGAAAGGCCACATGTTTCCTAGATATGTTGAGTTATTGACCTCAACCAAATGCATTCTCAACTTGCTTCATGAATGGCTATTATTTCTGCATGATTTGAAGATGTAGCAATCATCTTTGTTTTGTTGAACGCAATGATATAGTTGTACCTCCACATGTAAATAAATAACCTGTCTGAGATCGACCTTTATATGGGTCAGACAAATATCCTGCATCTGCATAACCAATTAATTATGAATTGGATCCATTTGAATAAAATAGTCTCATATCAATAGTTCTTATGAGGTATCTGAATATATGCTTAATACCATTCCAATGTCTTCGTATTGGGGAAGAACTAAATCTTGCTAATAAATTCACAGCAAAAGATATATCTGGTCGGGAACTACTAGCAAGATGCATTAATGTCCCAATTGCACTAAGATATGGTATTTCAGCACCAACAAGTTCTTTATCATTTTCATGAGGTCGAAATAGATCTTTATTAATATCAAGTGATCACAATACCATCGGGGTACTTAATGAGTGTGTTTTATCCATATAAAATCTCTTTGAAATATTTTCAGTATATGTGGATTGATGGACAAAAATTTCATTCATAAAATGCAATTTGTAGACCAAGATAAAATTTTGTTTTTTCGAGGTCTTTCATTTCAAATTCTCTTTTCAAATATTCTACTGTCTTTGGAAGCTCTCCAGGAGTTCCAAAAATATTCAATACATCAACATATACAACTATTATGACAAATTCAGATCCAAACCTTTTAATAAAGACACTAGGACAGATTGGGTCAATTTTATACCCTTCTTGTAATAGGTATTCGCTAAGGCGATTATACCGCATATGTCCTGATTGTTTTAATCCATGTAAGGATTTTTGAAGCTTGATTGAATAATTTTCTTGAGAATTTCATACGCATCAGACATTTTGAATCCTTTAAGAATTTTCATATAAATATCACTGTCTAATGACCCATATAAATAGGCTGTGACGATGTCCATCATATGCATATCGAGTTTTTCACAAACTGCCAAATTAATAAGATACCTGAAGGTGATTGCAACCACCACTGGAGAATATGTCTACATATAATCAATGCCAGGTCTTTGCAAAAATTAGTGTGCCACAAGTCGTGCTTTATATCTTACGACTTTATTTTTCTTATTTCGTTTTAGCACTGTTACGACCCAAAATCCCATCGGGCCGGACTGGCACCCGAAGCCGAGAAGGCCCGGGAGAACCCGTTCAAATACCTGTACTTTCACTTATATGCCACCAAAAATTTGGACAGAACTTCGTTGCATATAGAAGAGTCTAATTACCTGTATCAGCACAACACACACAGATATATATATATATATAATACTTGGCTGTCGGGGCCACCACATATACAAATATAACATCACTATATAAACTTCCATGACTTTACCCTTCCTTATGTCTACAAAGCCTCTAGGATATACATGACATAACTAGGGTCGGGAAAAACTCCCGCCCACACATGACTCCTGTACAATAACAAAACATAAGGAACCGACTCAGAAAGCTCCGAAGCAAACTGGAGCTCACCAACAATAGCTGTATGACCTGGCTCCTATCTATGCTGTGAATGAGCTGAAGCACATGTACCTGCAACATGAAATGTAGGTCCCCCGTGAGGGACGTCAGTACGAAATATGTACTGAGTATGTAAAGCTGTAAATAATCATATGTGATATGGGGGATCAAGAAAATCAGACGCAAGTGAATAAATCATAATAGAAGTGAATCACACTTCATAAACACTTTTAGGATCATGTACATTATCATTAATCTGAATTGGGTTCTTGAATTCAAACACATTTGTGGAACGGTATACATTCGTTCATTTCATTCTTTACAATTATAATTCGCCATTACCTCCTCCTCCCGAACCTCCAACCACCTAACAATAATCAATACTGTACCGTACTGTGACCATTAGGCTGCCCCTAGTACATATCAACTGGGATCGACCCATGCTAGGCTTATGACCCTGGGATACCACCCATAAACACATAAATAGGGATCGACCCATGCTAGGCTTATGCCCCTGGGATACCACCCGATAGGAGAGAACTTCCATCACTTAGTTCAATTAATCTTTGAGATTGTTATTTCAGTCGCCACCACATTTTTGATACTTTGAAACAATGATACATCAATAGGAACCAAGTAATATACCTTCTATACAATAACGATGTAATAAAGACTCATTGGTACATCAACAATGTGTTTCAGAATCATCAATATCACAACAATGAAATAGGAGCCTTTTGGTATATCAATGAAACATTTTGACACTTTATAGAATGGAAACAACTACGTTGGTAATGTAGAACAATACATGTTTTTGGACAACCTCGGAATCTTACTTGACGGAACATTGGTGTTTTCATGCCAAAGAACATCGTTAGAGTATGCTTTACATACCTCGTTGTAGATTCGGATACCAATTCAACACAACTTTCCGCCTTTACAAATCACTTATCTACAATGAAATGTTTGACATTTAGTATTAGCAACACAACACCACAATTCTCTTTCATAATTTCATACAACCAATATTTGCAAAACATTCCAAAAACCAACTTGAACAATAGATTTATGTGTATATATATATATATATAATCATCATTTCAATACCATATCATCACACCAAATCCCTTCACAATTCAACATAATCCAACCATGCACAAGAATAATCCAACATCATTTCCCAATCATCTTTCAACAACAATCAAATAACATACTTCTTATGCTCACATGCATATATATATACATATCCATATAAATAACACCAACATAATTTACATCCTTACCATAAAATGGCCCTTTTGATTTCGAAGTCCTGTTGGCACAAATAAGGGGTGCTTCTCGAAGCCCTCGAGACGGTGAACACAACTACGGAATCAATTTGGATTTTCTACGGTTGAATCACAAGATAATTGGAGTTGAACTTAGGTTAGGGTTTCTTATTCTTCAATAATTTCAATGATAAATGATAGATATGAGGCTAAGTATATGTACATAATGACCAATTTTCGTCCATGAGGTGATGAAAAATGACCATATTGCCCTTAAATTTAAGTAAATCCGAATCTGTCCATGGTGGACTGTTTTGATAGGCTAAAGTAAATCGACCATAACTCTTTGCTCCGCTATCGGATTTGGGTGAAATTGGTATCATTGGAAATATAATTCAAATGGCTTTCATTTTATATAAAGTAGGCCACCAGTTCGTCCTGTACAAGGAGTTATGATCATTTGAAGTTGACCCTAAAAATCTGTTTTGAGAGGCTGAAGTAAAACGAGTATAACTCCTTACTCAGATGTTGGATTTGGATGAAACTAATTGCATTAGAAAGAATACTCTCGGGGATTCTCATCGATATATAGCATCTCACACAGTTCATTTTGTACAAGGAGTTATGATCATTTAAAGTTGACCCAAAAATCTGTTTGGCTGCAGTACTTTTGTGTGCAGAAAATTTCTGCACATTTACTGTTCGTTGCATCCACCGTTTTCAAGTTTCGAACATGCTCTCTTATATTCGATACTCATCTGTTTTCAGAAATCTTTATATCGTTGGAAAGCTAACTCGATAAACTTCGCATAGAAACTTCGACGAGCAAATTCCGGTATAAATAAAGTCAATTCCTATACACATATAATCAAACTATACACTTGAAACCATCTCAAAATAATCAATACTCATACTTAAACTCATATATACCTAACTTATGATCAATACATATACTCCAACACATATAACCATGGCTAATGCACATAATTAAGTATAGGGTGTTACAAGCACAAAGACCCATTTGTACTCCACTAGGTTTATACCTTCAGGTGTTTGGACTATAGGTCCAAAAACTTTGTACTTTTCAAGTGAAGCCAATTCAATCTTGACTGCATCTTTTCATTTTGGCCAATCATTTCTCTGTCTATACTCTTCAACGGATTTTAGTTCAAGATCCTCATCTTGTTGCATTATTTCATTTGGAACATTATAAGTAAATATATTGTCGACAATTACATCATTTCGATTCCATATTTTTCTTGATGAGAGAAAACTGACTGAGATCACTCTATTTTTATTATTTTCAGGTAAATAAACCTCTTCTGAGGTTTTATAAATTGTTATATCTTATTTCTCTCCTTGAGTATCTTCCTCCATATTATGATTATTTTGATCATTTGCTCTTTTTTTTTGAGAATTTATCTTTGGAATCGATTGGTCTACCACGTTTTAAGTTTGGTTTAGACTCATTTGCAGTAGTCAATTGTCCTAATGGGACATCAACTCGAATGGGAGTATTAACAGCTGGGATGTGAGATTTTGTAACTCTTGATAGGTCGGTGAATGTATTTGGCAGTTGATTTAAAATATTTTGCAAATGAATTATCTTTTGAACTTCTAGTTCACACTTGTTTGTACAAGGATCTAAGTGAGATAATGATAATGTATTCCAGTCTATTTCCTTTTTCAACCGCTTATTTTCTCCCCCTAATGTTGGATATATTATTTCATCAAAATGACAATTAGCAAATTTTGCCGTAAATAAATCTCCAGTCATAAGTTTCAAATATTTTATAATAGAAGGAGATTCATACCCAACATATATTTCCAACCTTCTTTGAGGACCCATTTTTGTGCATTGTGGTGGAGCAATTAAAACATATACCGCACATCTAAAAAACTCTTAGATGGAAAATATTTGGTTCTTGACCAAAAATTAATTGTAATGGGAAGACTTTATGTAACTTGTGGGCCTTATCCGCATGAGAGTTGTTGCATGCAAAATAGCATGACCCCATATCGAAATGGGATATTTTATTCTAATAAGCATTTGCCTTGCGATTAATAGGAGGCGTTTAATTAATGATTCTGCTAGACCATTTTGAGTATGACCTTCTGCAACCGGATGCTCAATTGTTATTCTAGTTGGTACACAATAATCATTAAAAGCCTGGGATGTAAATTCACCCGCATTATCAAGACGAATTGTCTTTATTGTATAATCTGAAAATTATGCTCTTTAACTTTATTATTTGAGCAAGTAATCTTGAAAATATCAAATTATGAGTTGATAATAAACATACATGTGACCATCTTGTAGATCCATCTATTAAAACCATATAGTACTTAAATGGTCCACATAGAGGGTGAATGGCCCACATATATCGCCTTGTATATATTCAAGAAATGCAGGGGATTCAATTCTCACTTAAATTGTTAATGGTCTAGTAATTAATTTGCCTTGAGAACATGCAACACAAGAGAATTCCTTAAATTCAAGCATCTTCTGATTCTTCAATGAGTGTCCATATGAATTCTCAATTATTTTGCGCATCATATTAGAACTAGGATGGCCCAACCGGTCATGCCAAATGATAAAATTATTTGAATTATTTAACTTTTGATTTACTATGGCATGTGTTTCAACAATGCTAATACTTGTTAGTATAAGCCGTACGAAAGAGCGGGTAATTTTTCAAGTATATATTTATTACCCAACATTATTGTAGTAATATAAAGATATTCAATCTTTTCATCATTTGTAGTTTCAATATGATAGCCATTTTGGCGAATGTCTTTGAAACTTAATAAGTTTCTTTGAGACCTACTAGAATATAATGCTTTCTCAATTATCAAATTTGTTCCTCCGGTAAGTAATAAATTAACTTTTTTGGAGCCTTTAATTAATCTTGTACTACCAGATAGAGTATTATCATTGGCTTTTTTCATCACCAAATAAGAAAAATATTTTTTATCCTTTAAATAGTATGTGTGGTAGCACTATCTATAAGACATATATTATTGTAATTGATTTTGGATCCAACTGATGATTGGAGAATTTTCATATTCTTCAAAAAGAAAAACATACTATAAGAAATTTGAAAAAGAAAACACTAACATAAGAAATTGCATTAGAAATGTAGAAGTTAGAAATACATAGTACACTAATAAAAAAAGAAAAACATAATTGCAAATAAAAGAAAATAATAACTTTCTTTATAATTTTTTTCGAGTAGGGTGATCAGTTCTTCAATCAATATCCTCATAAAAATCTTCAGCTCTCAAATGAGTAATATCTGAGAGGCCCTTAAAGTCATCATCTTTGTAAGCAAGATTTGCCTCAATATCATTATTTGATGGAGCTTCTTCATCATAATTACCTTGAAAGGTCAAGTGTTCTTCCACATTATTTTCTTTTCTTTTAAGGAAAGCTGGATAAAGTTTGACAAAATGATTAGGCGTACGAAAAGCACGTGCCCAATGTCCTTTCATACCACATCGGTGACAAATCTTAATTTTACCTTTTGAAGAATTATTTTGAGAACCTTTATTATTCTCTTGTTTATTTCCACCATTATGACGATAATTATTTCTCCATCTGCCATGTATTCGCCCATGTCCACGAACATGACCTCGACCACGATCGCGATAATAATTTTGTCTTATTGCTGGCTGATTATGCACTATTACAACATTCGCTTCAGGAAATGGAGCAGATCCAGTGGGATGAGATTCATGATTTTTCATTAATAAATTATTATTCTGCTCTGCCACAAGTAGGCATGTAATTAATTTAGAATATTTCTTAAATCCCTTTTCACGATATTGCTATTGTAGCAATACAGTAGAAGCATAAAAAGTGGAAAAAGTTTTCCCTAGTAAGTCCTCATCAGTGATGGTTTCTCCACATAATCTTAATATTGAACTTACTTTATGAATAGCAAAATTATACTCAACCACGATTTTAAAATCTTAAAACTGAAGGTGTATCTAGTTATATTTAGCTTTTGGTAATACCGTCAATTTTAGGTGGTGATATCGATCCTTCAAGTTGGTCCATAATTCGAGTGGATCTTTCACAGTTAAAATTCAGTTTTTAATCCTTCGTGGAGGTGAAGACGATGAAAAATCATAGCTTTCTCCTTATCTTGACTAGATGCATTATTTTCTTGTTTAATAGTATCCCCAAGACCTCTAGCGTCAAGTTGAATTTCAGCATCAAGGACCCATGATAAATAATTCTTTCCGATAATGTCCAGTTCCACAAACTCAAGTTTTGATAAATTTGACATAGTGAAATTATCATAAAAAGATTAATAAGTTAGATATAATGATACTTTAAAAATAAAATAACTATCTCAAATAGATTTAAATAGAATTATAAATTATTGTAACCCAGAAGTGTTAATTATGCAGTCCAAGAATTTTTTTTAATCATGTTATTACTGAATAATTGGCAACCAATTGTGCAGACAACATTGAACCCCCTTTTTTTTATTGTACGTATATAAGTGATGATGAGTAAGCTTGACATATATGTCATTTATGTGGTCATTTACTTGGCCACTTGCCAAAACCAACAAATTGAAAAGTGCATTTTATTATGAGCTAATGATTATTATTGAATAATTCACAACCAATTGATATGTATGTAAGTGATGAGTAAGCAAAAATATGTATTATTGATCACATGTACTTGTATATAAATTGTTAAAACGACGTTATATAATAATAATGATTATTTTTAATTTCAGACTTAACATAAATAGTACAATTACTATATGTCCTTTAAATATCAATATTATGAAGTTAATGAACAAAGGGACAAGAAAATTTAACTAATAGGTAAGAGCATTTTTTTTTCAAACTTGTGAAAAGGTATGAATAGTTGATTAAGTAGTTTGGTTGTCCTAGAATCCAATAATCAACACAACTTTACGTGAACAACTAACATATCAATTCAAATTGAGTTGCTAATTATTCCCTCATTTTCTTTCACGGATATGCTTAATTTAAAAAAGATGTAATTGATTCTTTAGCAATATTAATTGTCTGAAGGTGATAGTGAAGAAATATATACCTGAATAAGAGTCTCGTGCTGATAACGAATTGTAATATAAATACCGAATAATAAAACTTATTATAAAAAAAGAAATAAAAATAGAAAGATATTCAAATATATAGAAAGAGTAATTTTAGTAGTAGTCGATTTATTGATTGTGTGTGTTTATATGTGAAGTAAAGGGGGTATTATATAGGCATGAAATGCCTTGGAGAAACAAGCAAGCTACAGTTGTGGTCCCACATTGGAAACCACTTTGTTCTTTCATAAAATCTCTAAAATTTGATAAAATTATAGCTCCCGTGATTAAAAAGGGATTATAAACTGTAAACAGATAAAAAGGTCTTTTGCAATCATAGAAAAAATAAAAATAAAATCATTAAATTTAATAAGAGTCAAAAGACCACGTTAACAACTAAATTAATGAATAACCTTTTCCACAAGAACATACATTGGTTCATCGAAGGTACTAGAATTTCTTTCCAGAACAACTACTTGGATCCTAATAAACCTAGCGTTAGAGAATTAATGCATGGTCCCCTTCTTTAGAAAGAAGAATGAATAAGAGTTCGTGATTATAAAACCAATGGAGCATGGTCTCTAAATAGCTTATCTTTCAACTTCCCAAAGTCAATTAGAATACTAATAGAAGAGGTTCATATAGAATATGGACAGAATAGAGAGCACAAACCCTTATGGAAACCTAACTCCAATTGTTCTTTCACAATAAAGTCAATATATTGGTACCTTAGAAATGCATAATTGGTGGAATGAGTTGATAATTTTAATTGGCTATAGAAACTAAATTGTCTGAATTAAATTAAAATCTTTCTTACGGTTATGCAAATATAATAGATTACCTACCTGTTATTATTTAATTCAAATGAAATAGATGTGAGAAACAACTGCTTTTAGTTGTGGAAGACTGAAACTATTGAATATATCTTTCTTTAGTGTCTAAGAGTTCAGTTTTTTTTGGAGAAAACTAGGAAAAGAAAGTGAAATAAAACTAATCAAAAGAGACCCAACTCAATGGCTTGAAAAACTATATAACCTTCGTAATGTTTCTATAAAAAGGTTTTAAAATAGAACGAAGCTTTTCCATTCTATATATGGAACATATGGTTGTCAAGAACTGACAACTACTATAACAAATGTAAAAGAAAAATCGCCATGGACATCTCTTTTAAGAGAGTAATAGAGTATATCTCACTGAATGGCAAGGCCAATTACACTGTCACGATCCATTACTCAGGTTATGATGTACCATAACCCACCAGTAGGTAAGCCAATCCTTAATTTGGAACAACTAGTAGCGGACTAATAAGAAAATGAAAAAAGAATGAATATAAAAAAAAGTAAATATGTCCCCATAACCTAGTGAAGTCAGTACAAGAATTTCAAATACAATAGGAGTACAAAGTGAAATACAGATTAAAAATATACAAAATCATCTTTGAAATACAAAATTAGAGATTAGTTTAACAATAAGAGAGAGAGAGCAGGAACAAGTCCAAGCATTAGGAGCTCACCCCGAAGCTCCAATCCATGACAGTCCTGCATGATGCACACATTAGCAACGAGAACTTGCACTATGATTTGCAGGGTGCAGAAGTATAGTATGAGTACCAACATAAGGTACTCAGTAGGCATCGACTGACTAATCTTTAAAGACAATGTAAGTATAAATAACATGAAAAGTAGGAATAACATTAGAGACGACTATCTATGAGATGAGATATAATAATACCTGCAGGAGAAGTAAGGATAACTAGTATACCCTACAAGTAATCTGGGACAAAGTTATGCTAGTAAGTAGCTAGACAACATACAATAGAATAGAGAAAGCGATATATGATATACAATATACGTATGAATAAATATATATACAAGAGATATATAATAGTAGTATGAAGAAAGGGTATATATACATATAATAATGTTACGAAGAAAATTAGACATATATCATAAGAATAGCTAAACCAGAAAGTGCTAACCAAAGGAAAATAGCCTAACATCTCAAGAATAATAACCAACTAGGGGAGCTAACTCTAGCATAAAAAGTCTCTATCTGAAATATAAATAATCCTAAAGCTCATCATAATAAGAGAAAAATGATCAGAAGTGTACCAACAACCTCCGACGTTCGTCCATAACCAACGTTCCATGAACTATATATTAATAACCAAGAAATAGAGTAACTGGATTGGGTCCCTATAAGCTCAAAAGGTATAATAGATCACTCATCAAACAACAATAATCACTTATAAATATGCAACCCCCATAAGATCGATGGATACAAGTGCCAAACATTTATACTTGTGATAGGTGATATATGCAGAAGAATAGAGGTCATAAAAAGAATCAAATGCCAGATAAACCTAGTACTTATCCAACAAAAGTGTATATACCTCCTCAATCCTAGCATCTCATAAAGATAAGACCTACGGTGACCATCCTTCTCTGGTACTATAACTCACGAAAGGAGGGGCACATAAGGAACTCGAGATATTCGGATACACGTTCTAGTCCTAAACCAGGAATTTTATAAACCAAATCTGTAACGGTGGTAGTAACGAGAACTTGAATCAAAAATGAATTAATGAATGATATCAAAAGGACAGATAATCTATAATAGTTCAATAATAATATCTAGGTTTGAATAGAAACCATAGAGTAATAAGAAGAGGCCCGATAATCTATAAATATACGATAACAATAGCTGATTTTGAATCAAACTTGTAACCATCGCATAAAAAACGGTAATACAAGGGTCCTAAGCCCATAACCAACCCATCTATTCATAAAATTTATTTTTGAGCGATCAAAGATTAACTACTGCCCTCCCTAAAGGTAATAAAGCTAACGAGGCTTGATATCAAGTCTAAGTTGAACTTGATCCAAGGTAAAAACCTAAGGAAGTAGTCACAAGCCCATTTAAGCCTAAAGAAAATTCGTTCGAAGCATTCTATCTAAAACGGACAATGGACGCGCTGTCATTCTCTAGTAGCCCAACCAAAGGCAACACCTACCTGAACCTCGGCAAAGGTGTCTCAACCCCATCCCAAGGTACTAAAAGAGATAAGTATAGATTTAGGGGCATGCCATATAATAACCTAATGTAAAATGGCCCTAAAATCTAGCATAAATAATCCTTAACTGGCAAAAATAAGTGTGAGAATGCATCTAAAGAATGTATGTCATCATCAGTATCCATACAAAAAAATACAAGATATGAAACGTCTATAAACTAAGACACAAATCCTTTAAGGAATAAGGAACTAACCTAGTTTCCATGATTTTGTAACCAGGGCCTCGGGCCCAATAGTGTAACATACAGAACAATGAGAGCATATAAGTACATATAGGAAATCAAAAACAAAACAACTAGAGACATCATTCTACAGGTGAGTTTAACCAATGAATATCATCCAAATAGATAAGTACTACTCCAACTCCTACACTAAGGATTGTCAGTGCCAAACTAAGGTTGTTTACCTAATTAAACGGGCTTAACAACATGCTAAAGTTATGGTGGGTATTTTATGCTAAGGCTCAATTATATGATTCTTTACTACCTCCCCTAAATAGGACAAATACTGATACAACTAGTCTCAACCCTATATTATAACCCCTACCTAGCATGCAATCAATATTATTTAAAATATTACACAAACGAGTAACCGAAGCCTGCCTCGATGTCGAACTGTAAATCTTAAACCATCCACAAATTGCTTGTCTTCCTCCATGATCTCTGGATGCCATCACTCTATCAAAATCAAAAATAACGCATTAATACAAGTAAAATGATACCCATGTTGCTATATAAAACTCTGGGCCCATAATCAGGTCAAAATAGGCCTATCGGGCCTGCTAGCAGAATTTCAAAATTATATCCATCACGGGTCCCATGGATGACAAGGAATGTGTGCTCTAAAATGAAGCATAAACGGATTCTCAATTGGGCCTCATAATAGCCTCAAGATCTAAGGAAAATGAAAGAGAGAATTAACAATTAAAGAAAGAATTAGGGAAAAATCTTATAAAATAAGGATGGGAAAATAATTACCAATGCATCCTGACTCAATCCCAGCTCCAATTAATAATTTTCCACACATTCTTGAGCTCATAAGTCTAACAATGACGAAAAAGGTTAGAAAAATAATAGAATTTTTTGGAAGACAACAATATATAGGGCTAGGGGTACTCATTGTAAATGCGAGGCCCCCAACCTCGATTGCGACGGACTAAGAAATCATTCATCATGAATGTGAGGAACTAGCCATGATTATGATAAATAACTCTAGAAGGCCATCGTGAATAATGAAGCCTTTACGAATACAAAGAAGAGACTTGATCGGGTTCGCCCGACCCTTCATCGCAAACACAATATGAGGCTCGCAATCGTAAAGATCAAAGACTTGAACCTTCACAAACGCGGTCAAATCCTAGTGAATATGAAGGGAAAGGGTGGCCTACACTAGGTGTTGCTACACCACCCAAAAATCCAGTCGCAACAAACTCTGATCGGGTGCTCGAGATTTGTTTATAACCCCATACACACAAATGAGTTATGCTATTATACCAATTCGATATTATGGACTTAATAAAACCATCTATTTTTATTCGAGGCCATTTCGATTAATATGGTTCTCAATACCCATAGTTTTATTTTTTTATCAAATCTAGCCAATCTCAAACTAAGTTCGAAAGCCTCATGACACAGACCAAGGGTCCTTCTAGCCTAAAATTCATGTTCTGAAGCTAATGACATTGTCAAAGTTATCATCTGAGGTTGTTTACTAGAAGTTTTGATCTAAGACCAATTCCTTAATAGTGAAAGCTCTAATATAGGAATTAAGCCTAAAATCCAAATGAATTGTCCGATAAATGAATAGAAAATTCCAATAAGTTATAAATGACCTATGGTCACTATGGGAAGGGTCGAAATGACAAAAATACATGGAAATCAAAAAATGACCTAGAGGGTCACTACATACACCCCCTTTACTAAATGTTTTTTTTATGCAATGGCAACCTCCTGATATTGGATACAAACTTAGCACAGATGGATCATCTATATGTAATCCAGGAAGTGGAGGTATAGGAGGATTATTTAGAAATACAGATGAAAATTTAGTAAAGATTATACAAAAAGCTACCATCATATCTCAAACACTAGAGCTGAGCTATTACTCTATAGTCTATGTACTACAACGTAGCACAAGGTAATAAATCTAACCTAGTTTTAATTTTAACCAAAGGTAAATCCATATTAACCTATGGACAGGTGTTCTTAGAGCAATATAAGATTGGGGCATGATGGAGAAATTAAGGTGTCGTTTGATCATGAAAATAATAATTTTTCAAAATTGAATAAAAGTTGGAGTTGGTGTTGTGTTTGACCATAGATATAAATTGAAGTTATTTTTAAAATTTTGTGAGAGAAATAAGTTCACTTTTACAAAAATATTTTTCATGAAAGTAAAATTCTTATGATCAAACAATACTATTTTCAGTAAAGTAAAATAATTTTTCAGAAAAAAATAGTAAAACAATTCTCATCACCAAATACTCTACTAGTACAGTGTTATACTAGGGGGCGTTTGGTAGGGTGCATTAGGAAAATTAGTCCATTTATTATGAGTAGTATTATTTAGTACTATGTTTGGTAGGATTCTAGACCTATGTATAGCTAATGTATTAATTATACACCCTACTTGGTATTATAGGGTGTATAACTAATACCTTTCATTTGGTGGTATTGGTAATACATAGGATTTAATACCATGAGATTAATTTATGTAAAGGAAAAAATGTCCTTCAAATTATTTTAATCATTTTTTCTGGGTTTTATTTTTTGTATTTGTACTAATAAATATATTTAAATAAATAATCTTACAAATTTTATTATTTAGAGAGAGTTGTCCGTTTCTAAATAAAATCTAGTATCATTCGATACAATATTTGAAGTATGAGTTGTTTAGCTTTTTTTTAGGACCGGGAGAGGGAGAGGGGTTACTATCAACTTTTATTTTCATCACCAAAAGTAAAATTTACTAAGCAGTAAGGTTAACGGAACATGCTTAAATAAGGATCACCCCATAAAACTCTATCTAATGACTCTATTGACTCTTATTTTTAGTTGCAATTTGACATTTTGTGAGTGAATCATTTTATTAAAATGACAATTATTTATTCGCAGATAATTTAAGTGAGGATATACAAAAATATTTTTAAAAATATATAATAGTGCTTTGAAAAGAAAATATACAAAGATATAAAATACACAATTATTTACACTGTACTATTACATATTTTCATAGTGGTACATCACACCTGAAAATAGCAACAAATTTTTATTAATATTTTAGTTTTTAACTTAACTAATTTAATGAAATAGAACATTCAACAAAAAATCAAAGTATGAGATTTTTGTAGTGTTTTAAATCATAATGGTATATTTATTTTTTAATATAATGAGTCAAATATTTTTAAAAAGTAATCAAAGGACTACAATCCCTGCATTACTAATTTCTATTAGTTCCTCCATTGCTAATCCCTGCATTACTAATTTCTCTATTACTTTTCTTAGTCGGGATTTCAAATTATTGGTGATAAAAAGGTTTTAAAATAAAGTGGAGCTGACTCAAGTTTTAATAATTGAGTGTAGGTGACAATTATTTAATTATGGATTAAGAAAGTCTGGGAATAGCTCAAAAGTGTTTTAATTTACACTTTGATCCAATGTAAACCCTAATATAACTAGAAAAGGAGGGGAAAATGCGTATTTCTCTATATTCGCATTTATTGTTGTTTTCTCTCTCTTCATTGCTTTATTCATCATCTTATTCTTCATATCATCACCTTCTTCTTCATTATCATCTCTTCTTGTTCATCATCATTATTTTCTTCTTGTTGACTATTATTGTTAATTGACCAAATTTTTAGGTTAAATTTTATTCGTATATCACTTGAACATTACTTCATAGGTGATTTTGGTGAATAAAATTTTGATTCTAGTTGAATTTCTTATCTAGGTACACTGCTACTATTATTTTTTCAATAATGGATAGAACCTAAATATGAATCCAAAAAATGAGTTATCTACTGCAACAAATAACTCACCTGTTGCAATAGAACCTAAAGTTGATTCCAACAAGTGAGTCATTTGTTATAATAAATGGTAAATATATTGCAACAAATTACTCACCTATTGCAATAGATTACTCATCTATTGGAATCAACTTCAGATTTTATAGTATTGTAACATCTATCCCAATAGGTGAGTCATCCATTGTAATAAATGCATAATTTGTTGTAACAAATTACTCACCCATTGCAATAAAATACTTATCTGTTGGAATAAACTATATGTTCTATAGTACTATAACATCCATCATAATGGGTGAGTCAGCTATTACAATAAATAGATAATTTATTGCAACAAATTACTCAACTATTATGATAGATTACTTATCTATTGGAATCAGCTTCAGATTCTATAGTATTGCAACATCTATCCCAAAAGGTGAGTCATTTATTGCAACAGATAGATTAATCTATTACAATAGATGAGTTACCTATTCCAACAGATGACTCATCTATTGGAATCAGCTTTAGGTTCTATAGTGGTTTAACATGAATCCCAATAAATAAATAATCTGTTGCAATAGATCACTCAATTATAGTAATAAAATACCCGCCTGTTGCAATAAATGACTCATCTATTGGAATTCCTGTTACTATTCTAGGAAAAAGCTTAAAGCTTAATCCAACAGATGTCTTATTTGTTGCAATATTGATAATGGTAGTTGTAACACCCAGGATTTTGGTTCCTAAAAATTTTTTGGTCTTTAAACTCACTTCTCTGACTAAGACTCTCCATACGAGTCGTAGGGTCATTATGGGTCTTAAAGATCGAATAGTTATCGAATCAGTATGCTAGATGGATATTTTTGTTATGACATCAACAAAGGGTTACGAGTTTTAAAGACTCATTATGAGTTGTGGTATCCAAATCGTAGGGTGATTAGTATGTAAGCCAAATGCTTATGTCTGGGTTACAAATCAAACACTAAGAGTCATAGGGTCACTTGAAGAGTAGTATAGTGGACTCGTAGGGTTAATAATTTGGGTGCCTTAGGACATTGGCTTGACTACAAGTCAAGGTAATAACTCTTAGCCAGTCATTATGAGTCGTAGGGTAACCCGTAAGGACTGGCGGTAAAATTCTCAGCTTTTAGTAAAGGCATCTTTGTAATTTCCCTCATTCATAACTTAGACCCCACATCTATAAAGAACCAAAGGGGGGTTATCTTAAACACTTTAGGATGTCAAACACTCTCTTTACTCTCTTAAATTACCCATTCAAGACAAGGTTAGGGTTTCTAGAGAAGTTGTCATTTAGGCCTCTAAGGGTGGTTTCTTCTTCAAATTACCTGGTGATTAAGGTATGTATCTCTCTCCCTGCATTGTCATTTTCTTCATGGCATGAAATTGGTTTGTTATTCACATGGTTTTGATTTTGGGTTTTGAATGATGGATTGAGGGTTTTGGATATAAATTGTTTGAATGTTTTTCCCATAATCTCTATTGATTTATTATGCATTGAATTGTTGGTTTGTACACTCATTGGGGTGCATGGGAATGGTTAATATATTTAGGAGTACAAGGATTCCCCAAACTTGTGAACAGTGTAATTAGGGGTACGAGGATTTCCCAAATAATTGGATTTTGGTATTAAAATTGGAAAGAACCCCAACCCACTTGCATAACTAGTTTTGGAATGTGATTTATTAATTGGCTTGACTTATTTCTTTAAAACTAATGCATACCATAAATGGAAAAATGGTTAAGGATGGCTTTGAAAATCTTGTGAGGTACAAGGATTCCCCCAAGTGGATAATAATAATCTTGAAAACCTTGTGGGGTACAAGGAATCCCCAAAGTGTATTTTAGTAATAGAGTCTAGGGTACAACGATTCTCCAAAGTGATGGCTTAATGACATATTCTTGCAAGTTATGGTCGGTATGATGATACTACTTCATGATTCCTTAATTAAAGACTCCTTGAAGTAATGGATGGGTTATGTGCTAAATGTTTTAACTGGGCTTAATGGGGGTTGTGATAGATAGCCGTGAAGGTATGAGTCCTGAAGGATTGATACTATAAACTCATATTTGCTGACGTGAGGGATAGTCTAGATGTCTATATGCTTATATCGCACACACATATACACTATATATATATATATATTTGTATCATGGTTTTCATAGGGTACAAGAATTTCCTGGCCATCTGTGTTATCTCCAGTTCGTACGGCTAACACGCACCGAGGTACGACCAGGGGGAGACACTAGACCCATATAGCCCATGGGATGGTTTATGATGGTCAATCTACACAACCTAGGCTAAGGTTTTAAAGTTCATTCTAAGACTTGTTTCCTACCCCAGTATGCGATATATATGTATATGCATATGGTTATACGCATTGGACATTGACTAATTTTGAACTATTATCATGACATTATGTTACCCCTTACCCCTGAGTTATATGCTAGTTCTCAACCAACTAATTATCTCTAGATGCTATATCCACATATAATATAGGATTCATAGGCAATCTTACTTTTTCTGTGCGGTATTAATTGGATTGGCTAGGTTCGTCAGTCGTTTACAGTGAAGTGGTGAGATTTTATTCTCTAGAAGAGTTGATTATTCCATCATATTTCTTCTATGAGTTAGAATTAAAGACTGTACATTAACATTCTCATTCTCATTGTCATTGTCAGAGTCAGGGGCATATCCTGATGTAGGTTGTTTTTATGGTATAAAGGCATTGTGGATTACTGTGGATGGCTTTTGGTTGTTGACATTCATATACTTTTGAGTCACTATTTACTCTATATTTTTATATATTGGAAACTCATCTGTTGTCATGTGGTTATATGTGTTCTGTATGGTTAGGCAAATGGGGTGGTCCCCGGTCCTCGATGGGCTTGGGATCACAGCCAGGCCCTAGTTCGGGTCATGAAATAGATGGAATCAAAGCCTAGGTTCATATTTAATTGGGTTTCCACAAAGCTGTGTAAAGTGGAGTCTCTTTTATGGGTGTGTAGCACATCACACTTATAAGGGAGAGGCTACGAGACATTTAGGTATGTTTTTCTTTTTTGTCATTCTATTTTCATGCTATAGAATCTAAGGTCTTGAATCTCCTCTAATCCTTATTTTTTTTGTCTTTCAGATCATGCCTCCAAAATATTCTGATAGTCATGGAAACTCATCTATCTCACCTGAGGACAATGTGGATGGAACTCATCCTACCCCTGGGATATAGACTCAGTCTAGGGTCACTACTTCTGGTTTCCCCTATGGAGTTCTATCGGTATCTACTTCTCCTTCTCTAGATAGTGACACTCATGCTCAATTACCTCAAGGAGATATTACCTATGCCGAGTATCATTATTTTATTCATCTGTTGACTAAGTTGGTGATATCTCAGTCACGTCAGTCAGGTCCCATTGATGTTGTTGTAAGTTCTTTCGAGGCTACTAAAATTAGCTAATTTGTGAGGTTATATCCTCCTATTTTTATCTTACTATGGTTGAGAAGGATCCCCAAGGTTTCTCAGATGAGATGAATAGGATCTTTAGGGTTATACATGCTACTAATGTAGAGGGTGTAGAATTCATTGCTTATTAATTGAAAGATATAACATATCTATGGTATGAAGAGTAGAAGCAGGTTAGGGGTGATGATGCTGAGTTAGCCTTGTGGTATAACTTTTTGAGTAATTTTCTTGATTGTTTTTTCCTCAAAAGTTGAGGGAGGCAAAAACTAAGGAATTTGTTAATTCGAAGCCAGAAAAAATGACTATGAAAGAGTATGTCTTAAAGTTCCATCAGTTGTCAAGATATGCTCTTAAGATAGTGTCTAGTATGAGGAAATTTATTTCTAGGTTACCCCGTGAGTTGATTTTTGAGAGCATGGTTGCCTTGTTAAATAAGTACATGGATATCTCTAGACTTGTGGTGTATGTACAACAAGTTGAAGCGCAAAAGAAGAAGGCAAAGATGAGGAGAGACGGAGTAAGAATTTTCACTAGTCATCAGTAGAGTGGTAAAGATGGTGGAAAATGGTCTAAGAAGAAGTGGGGCAATTTTGGGGCCTCTTCGATGGTTAGTGCCCCTTACCCAAAGTAGTTCAGTGATCGTCATTTTTAGAGTAGTGATGGTCCTAGGGCACCGGGTGCCCAATCTCAGGCTAGTGTGGCCTAGTCAGCTCCATCCTATCCTCCATGTCAGTTTTATGGTCAGTTGTATTGTGGTTTCTATGTTGAGAAGAGGAGCCGATGTTTAAATTGTGGTCAACCGAGGTATATGCAGAGAAATTATCTCGTAGGTAAGGTTAATTCTAGGGTTAATAAGGTCCTATTTGCTGCTTCATCAGCTCCTGCACCAAAGGGTGCCACTTTTCGTACCGACACTGGTTGGAATCATCTATATGCTCTTGCCACCCGCTAATGTTTCGACTTTTGACAAAATATTTTAGGCCTTTTTCTTAGGATAATTATATGTTTTCAAGCAACTAATGTTGTATTTAACATCGGACTTTAGTGTTTTCAGGACAAAACCTGAGCATGAAGAATAACTTGGAAAATCTGGACAAAACAGGATTATTGTTGAACAAAAACAACCAATGACGGCTTAGGCGATGGACTGTCGACCTTGCGACGAATCGTTGGCCTAAACCATTGCCCAAAAGTAGAAGCCAGTGCCACTGGACTAACCGCGATGGTCCAGGCGATGGATCGTCGACTCTGTGACAACAGTCGGCCTAAACCATTACCAAGAAACATAATGTAGTATCATTGGAAGTCCTGTGATGGTCCAGGCAATGGACCATCGACCCTGCAACGAACCATCGAACGCCTCATCACTAAGAAATAGAACGTGGTATCACTGGAGCTCAAGCGATGGTCCAGGCAATGGACTGTCGCCTAAGTGATGAACCGTCGCCCGACCTGTCGAGTATGACACGGTAATTTCGATTTTAAATTTTAAAACCCCAGTCCTGGAATCATATAAATACTAAGTATTAGGTTTTATTTCGATACTTTTAACATTAGTATCATACTTTCTCCTCTATTGAGAGCATTGTAACATTCTTCTTTGAGATTTTGAAGCTAGATCTGGAGATTTGACTATTATTTCTATATTTCTCCATTGAAGGTTGGGAAGAACAATATTGTAACTTTTGTAAGTATTCTCCTAAAGTTATTTATGGATATCAATGTGTTTTGATTTCTGATAAGGAGATGAGTGGCTAAGCTTCCATAACTAGGGTTATAGGAGCCTTGATGTAGAGAGTTATTTAGGGTTGTGAATTCATCTGATTTCTAATACCTACATAAATTGCATCATTATCTCTTCATTATAACGACATCTCTTGGTTGCAAACTTAAGAAGTGAGCCCACGAACACCACTTGTCTGAACAAGAAAGTCGATGTTGGGAAAAGAGATGATTCACATGAAATCCATAGATTTACCCTTTGGGTTAAGGGTTAATGCCCTAACGGGATCAACCCTCATGAGAATTCTATTGAATAATACATAATTCTTTAAGTCTAAAAGTAGTAAAGGGTGAAATACCCATTAGGTTGAGAAACAAGTGGGTAATTCTTAGAATTCAATACTTCTTGCAATTGGAATTATAAGTTAGAAATCAATGCAAATTCACAACCCTATATGTTTGATCATCTTGGTGAGCATAACTCTAGTTAACTCATTCTCATTGAACTTACACTTGCATAAACTATCATTAGCTGGATCTCGGTGTGATACAAGAACGAAAGAATAATATTAACACATTAAAACCCCCTTTTACTTTGGAGACTTTGATCAACAGTCTATTAAGACTCAACTTACTTAATTGTATAAGTATTTCCTATGGGATTTGACCCCAACCTTTGTTGGGTTTTATATTTGACAATGACCGCTTACACTTTCATAAGGTGTAATTTGGGCATATCAAATTTTGGCACTATTGTCGAGGAATACGATTGTCAATTGAGTCTATGATTGTTAATTGAACTTTGGTCAAAGTTTCCAAAATTTTTATTTTTTTGTTTGTGTAGGTTGATTGTTTTGTATGCCAAGTACACGGAGATCAGGCGAACCATTATTACCTATTCATTTATAACCTCAACTTATTAGTAGAATGGATTGTCAATAGGACCTAGAGAGAGTAGCTGCTCAGTAGGAAGAAGCTAGACTAGCTGCCTTGGCAGTTGCACAAGTGAACTAGAAGAATACGAACAATGCAGGCAGGGAACTAAACCCAGATGACGATGATCTGGGTGATGATAATTTATTAAATTCGGTCAACCTAAGGCGTGTAGAAAATGAATCTACAATGGTAAATAGGAATATCAACAGAAATTTCCCTGTCAGGGAAAGACCAGAATGCCAGGCCATCTAATTTAATCTAGCAGATGATGTTGATGATTTGGATGGAGCTGGTGCAACATAGGCTATTATTTCTCCTCCCTTAGCACCCAAATCTAAGTTCAATATCACGAGCACTATAATCCAATTATTAATCTCAAAGGGCTATTTGGTGGACTTACGGGTGATGACCCAAATTTGTATTTAGTTAATTTCATCTCGACATGTAAATTATTTGACAACCTAGGAGTTGGGAAAAATGCAATTCGATTGTGGTTGTTTCCTTTGTCTCTGTCTGGGGATACAACTTTATGGTTAAATGGTCTAACTCCTAACTCTATTACCAACTGAAGGCAATAGAAAGATGCTTTCCTTTCTTTCCACTATCCAAGAGGGGACAGTTGAGAGATGAGATCAGCAGCTTCAGACAGCTTCCAACTGAGGCTCTCCATGATATTTGGGAGAGGCTAAATAAGAAGCTTATACAGATTCTAAATCATCAGATGACTAATGTCCACTTGATGGAAATCTTATATCGGGCCTTGAACTATGTGACGAATCTAGTAGTGCATAATGCTGTAGGTAGGGCATTCATAGATCTCACTTTTCTAGAAGTAGCTAAAATACTTGATCGAATGATGAAATAAAGTAGAGATTGGAATACCAAGAAGTCTAAGGTAGCAAGATCTACTGTATCTATTAGTATGACTGCAGATCAGAGACAGAGAGAAGAAGAATATGACCAAGACATGGCTCAGATAAAAAAGTAAATGGATCTTCTTACTAAGCACTTATTATTGGGAAAGACAGAAAAGGTTAAAGATGTAGCATCACAGGGAAGAGATGACTCTGATTCTGAGGAGGAAGCTAATTACTTGAACAATCAGGGAGATTTCCTAGGCGGTGGCCAAGGAAACCAATGTCAAAACTATTATGACAAATCTGGCTATAAGGAACGTGACCAAGGAAATTAGAAGAATAAAAATGATAGGAGTGGGTTGTATATTCCTCTTGGAAACCATGAGGCTGCTGCGACTAGTTCAGGGAAGATGTCCATGGGGGATATGATGGCTAAGTTTTTGAAGAAAGTGGAAGCAACAAATATTAGGGTGGCTGAGTTGAAAAGTAATTTATCTTCTATGAATCAATGGGTTAATTCACACTCTACTTTGATAAAATAATTGGAGCAAAAGATGAACCAACTGTCTGCCATATTCAATTAGAAGAATAGTGGTACTTTACCAAGTAATACAATTCAGAATCTAAGGAAGGATGGTTCGTGTATGGCGGTTACCACTAGGAGTGGTAAGGTATTGGCAAACCCTCTTATGGGAAATAATGTGGTTGATATTGTGCCATTTGAAGTTGAAGAAGTAGAAATTGATCATCCAGTGGAGTTTGAGAAACTAGATGAGATTATTTATGATACACCATCCAACTATCAGCAGGTTGATGAGTTAGAGAATAGAAAGAGAAAGGAGGTTGAAGTGGTGCTTACCACTCTCCTAAAATCACCTCCTCTATTTCCCCATCAGTTGAAGAAAAAGTCCAATGACACAAAGTTTGGGAAATTTATGGTCATGCTTAAGAAGTTGACAATCAATTTGCCACTGGTGCAGGCATTGGAACAAATGCCCAGGTATGCAAAGTTCATGAAAGACCTTTTCACAAAGAAATGGATGGTTATATATGAGATAGTGGATAATATCTATCATTATAGTGCTATTTCCACAAGGTCTTTGCTGTAGAAGAAGGCAGACCCGGGAGCATTTACCATCCCTTGCACTATTGGGCCTCTTGATTTTGTAAAAGTTCTATGTGATTTTGGAGCTAGTATAAACTTAATGCCACTTGCTATGTATAAGAAATTGCATTTGGGGAGCCTACTCCCACAAACATAAGACTAGTTATGGCAGACAGGTCTGTAAAGAGGCCCGTGGAGATTCTTTATGACGTATTAGTGAAGGTGGCTAGTTTCACATTTCTGGCAGATTTTGTTATCCTCAATTATGAGGAGGATTTCAAGGTGCCCATATTCTTAGGTCAATCTTTCCTCAGAATTGGGAGTGTACTTATTAATTTGTGGGCGAATGAGCTACTATTCAGGCTGAATAATGAGGTGGTTTGATTTGATGTATGCCAGTCCATGAAATAGCATAAAGATATGAGTGTATTCTCTTTCGTGGATATCTATTATGAGGAGGAGCAGGAAGTGCCACTAGAAGAAAAATTTGTTGTGGAGACTTTCGCCATTGTATTGATGAATTTTGATCATAACGATATCGAAGATTATAAGGAGACTGTGTGTAATTTAATGGGTATGGGATCTTATTCATATGTACCTAATATATTGGATTTGGACTTAAAAAATCATCCAAGTCCACCTGTGAAGCCTTCTATATAAGAGCCACCTACCTTGGAGCTAAAAGAATTGCCTGGAAATTTGAGCTATGTGTTCCTGGGTAGTGGGAATACACTACCTGTTATTATTGCAGCTGATCTGGATGAGCAATAGGTGGAAACTCTCATCTTTATTCTTAAGAGATACAAAAGGGCTATTGGTTGGACGATTATAGATATCATTCGGCATCCCTCCTAGTATATGTACACATAAGATTTAGCTTGAGGAGGATTGTATTCTGACTATAGAGCACCAGCATTGTCTAAATCCACTTATGTAATAGGTAGTGAAGAAAGAAATCATCAATTGGCTAGATGTAGGGGTGGTATACCCCATTTCAAATAGTAAGTGGGTGAGTCCCATTCAGTGTGTGTTCCTAAGAAAGTGGGCATGACAGTTGTGGCAACTGAGAAGAATGAGTTGATCCCATTCAGTCCTGTTACTATGTGGAGGGTGTGTATGGATTATGGAAAACACAACTCATGGACAATGAAGGACCACTTCCCAATGCCTTTCATGGATCAGATGCTTGATCGGCTAGCGGGAAGAGGTTGGTACTATTTGTTAGATGGGTACTCTGGTTACAACCAGATTTTTATTGCTACTGAAGATTAGGAAAATACAACATTCATGTGTCCATATGGTAAGTTTACTTTTAAGCGAATGACTTTCGATTTGTGTAATGCACCCACCACTTTTCAGCGGTGCATGATGTGGATATTTTCTGATATGGTTGAAGACACCTTGGAGGTATTTATGGATGAATTCTAGGTGAATGGTGATTCTTTTGAGAGCTGCTTACTGAATCTTAGTCGGGCGTTGCAGTGGTGTGAAAAGTTCAACGTTGTCCTTAACTAGGAAAAATGCCACTTCATGGTGAAGGAGGGCATTATTTTGGGTCACAAAATTTTTGCTAAAGGCATTGAGGTAGATAAGGCAAAGGTTGAAGTAATTGAGAAACTACCTCCCTCAATCTCAGTCAAAGGGGTATGTAGCTTTATCGGTCATATGGGGTTCTATCGCAGATTCATAAAGGACTTATCAAAGATTGTAAACCCACTTTGCAAAATTCTAGAGGAGGTCAAGTTCACTTTTGATGATGACTGCAGAAAGGTTTTTGAATGCCTTAAGCTGAAACTAGAGGAGGCTCCAATTATTGTTGCTCCTGATTGGACAAAGTTTTTTGAGATTATGTGTGATGCCAGTGGAGTAGAATAGGGAGCTGTTCTTGGCCAAAAGAAGGAGAAGTTGTTCCATTTGATCTATTATGTAAGCAAGGCCCTAAATGGGTCTCAAAAGAATTATTCTATGACTGAACAAGAACTTTTAGTAGTGGTGTAAGCTTTTGAGAAGTTTTGGGCATATTTGTTAGGTACCAAGGTAGTGGTGTACAACGACCACTCTGCCTTGAGGTACTTAATGGTGAAGAAGGATGCTAAACCAAGTCTAATATGGTGGGTATTGCTACTTCAGGAATTTGACTTTGAAGTCAAGGATCGGAAGGGATGTGAGAACCAAGTAGCAGATCACTTATCTAGACTTGAAGGCAAGCAGGAAGTCAAGGATAAGCTAGAGATTTATGATTCCTTTCCAGATGAGAAAATATTGGCTGCAGTGCTCGAAAAGGTATCCTGGTATGCTGACTTTGTGAACTATGTGGTAAGTGAAGTAATGCCGGAGAATCTTTCCTTTCTTCAAAGAAAAAAACTTCTCCATGATGTGTCACATTATTTTTGGGATGAGCCATATCTATTTTGACGGTATGCAGATGGCATTATCAGGCGGTGTGTCCTAGAAGTAGATATATTGAGTATACTGGAAGCAAGTCATGCTTCCCCATTGGAGGTCACCATGCAGATGATCGAACTACAAGAAAAGTGCTTCAAAGAGGCTACTATTGGACCTCCTTGTTCAAAGATGCCTATGAGCTCGTGAAAAGATGTGACCAATTTCAAAGGCAAGGGTCCATCTCAAATCACCATGAGATGCCAATGTCTAAAATAGTGGAGGTAGAATTATTTGATTTTGGGGCATTGACTTCATGGGGCCATTCATGAGCTCATTTAGGATGAAGTACATATTAGTTATTGCTGACTTCGTATCAAAATGGGTTGAGGCAATGACTCTGGCGGATAATAAAGGAAAGTGGGTTGTTGCATTCTTAAAGAGAAATATCTTCTCTCGCTTTGGGGTACCACGTACTATCATAGACGATGGAGGATCACACTTTTGCAGATATTCAGAGCTGCATTGGTAAAATATGGAGTCAAGCAGCATAAAGTGGCTACCCCATACCACCCATAGAACAGTGGGCAGGTGGAAATCTCTAATCCGGAAATCATGGCTATCCTTGCCAAGACTGTAAATGCTTGCAGGAAAGATTGGTCTAAGAAGCTGGACGATGCCTTATGGACATATAGAATAGCTTTCAAGGCACATATTGGCATGTTACCATACCAATTGCTTTATGGCAAGGCGTGTTATTTGCCTATTGAGCTGGGGCATAAAGCGTTGTAGGCACTAAAGCAGGTTAATCTAAACTGGAATGAGGCACCTATATGAGACCGGGGTAGCAGAATAAAATGGCTGAGTTCCCTCTCGGAGCTTATGAAAGAGCTAATATATACAAGGAAAGAACAAAGAAGTACCATGACCGTAGAATTGAAAAGCGGGATTTTCATAAAGGTGACCTGGTGCTCTTCTTCAACTTAAGGCTCAAGCTTTTTCCAGGTAAGCTCAAATCCAAATGGTTTGGCCCATTTAAAGTTAATCAAGTCTACTTATCTGGAGTAGTGGAACTTAAAAATAAAGATGGTAGTGTCTTCAAGGTTAATGGGCAGCGGATGAAGTTGTATATCGGTCGAATGGACTCAATAAAAAGTATTGCTACCATCTATCTCGATAAAGTTTGAGTAATCAAGATAACTAAGTCATGCCGCGATGATAAATTAGGCGCTAGTGGGTGGCAACCCACAGTGTGTTGCTGTAAAGAATTAGTTTAAGTTATGTTGTTGTTTTGTTCAAGATGAAGGGTTCGTGTAAGTGTATAGGTATGATAGTGTAGAAAAACAGAAGCTGAATGAGTTTGAGAGGACTGACGGATTAACCGATGGACCGTCGTTGGGAACCGTTGCATCAGATACCAGAAACATTTCTGGGAAAGTAGCGATGGGTTGACCTACGAACCGTCGCAAGCTTGATGGATCATCATCCCAACTGTCACCAATGTGTTGCAAGGTAAGGTCACTGGAAAGGGGCGACAACTTATCTGACAAATCGTCGCACTTGCGATGGACCGTCGCATGAATCATTGCACTTAACCCTAGTTTAACGGGTCGGGTTGGATCAATTTAAATTGTCATATATTTCATTCTTATCCAACCCAAGAAGTTTTAAATGGATAATTTAAAGTGGTTAAGTAACGTCCAAACTGTTCAAGTGCCTGAGACTATTTAGTGTCCATGCTTTCAATATATCTGAGCTTTTTCATGTCATTCTAAAACTTCTCCTCTTCCCTTTTCCATTTTAACTCCATTCCCTTATTCTTATTTTTCCCATCACAAGCAAAACAAATCTCTTACAAAATAAGGGTCTATTTGTTGTTCTGTGTTTAGTTTGCAAGTCAGAGTAGTGACCACGTGCTACATCACCAAGGTATGATCTCTTCATCACTCTCTATTTTTTGCAACTTTAAGAATAAAGAAAGTATGTAAAGGCTTTAATGTTGAAGTAATTCTCTTTTATCTTGATTGATTCTATGTGGGTTTGAAGTAAGTCAAAACCTGACAAACACTGTCCTGGGTGAAGTCTGAGTAGCCCATGGACCAAAAATGGCAAAAGTGGTGATGTATTATTGATGAAAATGCCATGAAAATTGTGTTTAATTAAAGTGTACACAAGGTGTTCGACAAAATGCCAAAATAAGGCCTGAATTTGAAAATTATAGGCGACGGCTTATTCGACGGATCATCGGGCACCTGACAACCCATCGTAGAGTTCCCAGAAATAGAGTGACCAGAATTGACCCGACGATTGGGGTCGACGGACTGTCGTAGACCCGATGAACCATCACTTTACCCGTCACTAGCCAATTTTTTTTTTCTGGTTTGAGTTTGTAAATTGGTAAATTTTTCCTTACAGGTGATATGGAAAACAAATTACCACTAACCAGAGGTATGGGTAGGGGCCAAAGAGCAAGCCCAGATCCATCACAGGGTTCAAACGCACTGGCACATAACACTCGGCAAAGACGCCAGGTGATTTCTTTATCCTCTCAGTCTGAAGAGGAGGGTGACAACAGAAGCAGCAGTTACTCAAGCCCAATTAAGGAAAGGGTTAAAACATATCCAAATAGAGGTTTCAGAATAGGAGGACCCAAACATGGTTTGGCGCAAGGACTCGCAACTGTGGAAGGCTATCAGGTGATAGGTTGAAGGCGCTTGAAAGCATTTCTATAGGAGGCTAGAGAAAATAGTCAGGTTGGAAGTCAAGAGACCTATTCTCGAGGAATATCAAATTATGACTATAACTTTGCATGGGTATCCAGAACTTGAGCGCCGATTCAGTCAATATGAGTTGGCATGGATGAGTAGGCCTCTTGGAACCTATCAATCGAATTTGGTATGTCAGTTTTTTGCCAACTACTTGGCTTTGCTGGAGAAGGACTGTCCCACAGGTACGTCAGTGAGTGACATGAACAATCTCGCCACAGTTCCTGTGGGGGGAATCGACATTAATATCTCAGAGCATACATTGAATAGGTTCTTGTTCGAGCCTGAATATTAGATACCAGGTGGAACACTATATTTGGAGCATCGATTGTTCATGGTGAGCAACCAAAGGCCGTGGCTGGCCACAATATTGACAGAAGAAAGTGAGCCTTCTTGGTTGCACAACCCCCATGAAAGGATATCTAAGTCATCCCTAAGCTTTAGAGCTAAGTTTTGGTGGGCAATTGTGAGACTGAGGCTAATGCCAACAGGGGTTATGACCGCTTAGAAATCAATAGAGCTGTGATTGTTGTTGCATTGATTGAAGGATTAACAGTGGATTTTAGCAATTTATCGCTGATGAATTATTTACTCGCGGTAACAAAACCACAACTACAATGTCTTTTCCATGTCTTATCACAAATTTTTGCAGGCAAGCAAATGTCCCTTTGATCATTAGAATTGATAATGAGGTCCGGACGATGCACAAACAGGAAATGGAAAAGCTAAGGGATTCTTCAAGGCTTGATATGAGAGTTAATCGACCTCCAGCCCATCAGACTCAGTCGGCACCAGTTCTTGAGTCATCAGAGGTTCCTTCAGGTATGCCATTACCTCTTACTAAGTATGTGCCTCCTACCATATCTACAGGTTTAACTTCGATGCTTATGGGTGGGACTGTAGATTTGCTTTAGTCCCACCCCAATATTCTGATTATGGGATAAACCAGGAGAACTTTACGAAGACGTTTGAGCCCAGAAATGATTTGAAAAGCAGTTAGCTATATGGGGGTGAATTTCAAACTCTTTATTAAAAGAATTATAGAGGAAACAGTACGTTCTTTCAGGAACATTCAACTAAGAATGGATGATATGGAGAAGCAAATCAATAAGAAGCTGGATGCCATGTCTATTCTGGATTTTGCTAAATTTATGATGGAGTTTAGAAAGGCTCAGGTAGATATAGCAGAGCTAAAATGGCAGACACAACAGTCTATGTTTAATCCAACCCAGCTTGCAGGTAATAAGGATGAAGGTCTTGTTGACCTAATGAGGAGACCGATAAATGACAAGGGTAAAAAAGCAGCAGAGACAGATGAAAAAATATAGAAAGTTGAAAATAAAGTAGCCAAGAAAAGGAAACCTCTAGTAATGATGCTGAAAGAGAGAGAGAGGAATATGATGTACAGAAATCACTTAAGATATCAGAGAAAAAGTGGAGGAAGAGACTACAGGATGAAGCTACTGGTGTTTCCACCAGTTTGGCCCCAACTGGGAGGCCAATTTCTAACCTTATTCATTGTGAGGTCCCTCTAATTTCGGAGGATATTGATATAAGGACCCCTACCACTATTGGGGTCAATGTGGCGGAAGATAAGGCCAAAGTAGCCTCGGACCATTTGACTGATGCCTCATCTGACTGAGAGGCTCTACAAATATTTTCCTTCCTTTGTTCTTACTTTGAATACGTTGAGGACATTACATAATTCTTTTAAGGGGTGATACTTGTACCATGGGGGTTTTTATTGCCGATGTTCTTTTCCTTCATGTTTATCTAGGAGAACCGACATGTTTAGTTTGCATTTTTATTTTCATGTGATGTAAATATTGTCAAGCGATTATTAATGTAAGTAATTTTTTATTCTGTTGGCATCATTGTATATATATGGATGATAAGTTATTGTGGCAAAGTATCTTAAATTTTTGTATAATTAATTATTCTTACCATGTGGTAAAGTGTTGTGCAACTATTTATGGTTCTGAAACTAGTATTTAACTATAGAGTGAGGCAAAGCATAACTATGTGATATGATTCCCAAGAGTTAGTAGGATAGAAATTAACTTAGTGCCTGTATGTGTGAGTATTTGTGCAGTTCTTGCATAAGTGTTACACATAGAACTTGCCCAATTTATTAGATATTGTCGAGTGTGCGACCCAATAAGATACGATAGTAGAACTCCTTGTTTTGTTAGTCCACTTAGCCAAAATAATGACCCACTAAAACTATTTTGTTTCTTTGTAGACCCAGTTGAGCCTTATTAGTGTTTGTTATGTTCGTATAAGTTTGATTCACTCTCTAAAAGGTGTTAACACTTAGCTTTGGACCTGGTCCAGTTTTAAAAATTGTGTACTTTAACTTAGTCAAATTACCTTAGTTGAGGTTAGCTACTGTTGGATTATTAGCAGCCTAGGAGGGCTAGTTGAAGTTGGTTTAAAAAGTAGCATCCGACCCAGGTCTAGTTAGATGTCTAAGTAGATATTGTACACCTCAATTGACTGCATCAACTTAAGTTGAGGGTGGCTGATGCTGGTATTCTTTAAAAAAAGGTTATGGAAAGCGCACGGATGGATAATAAAGGTTATAAATGAAAGAAAAGATCTATAATCTTGGTGAGTAACTACCAACAAGGGTAAAAAGAGTGAAGTTTCTATAAGTCACTTGTCCAAATAATCAACCTTCATCAAGCCAAAAACCTCATTACAACCCTTAGCTAGTTCTGCTCGATCTTGGAGAGTCAATCATGAGAGAACATTAGATGATAAGGGCAAGCTTATGGGTGTGTACTATGTTTGTAACTTCTTTTTTGAGAGTGAGTCTTAGTCTCATCCATATTTTGATTGTAAAATGTGAGGTGGAATTCTTTGATTGTGAGGGCATACTGAGTTATACCTGGTCTACTTATTTCTTTGTGGTACTGTATCTGTGGCTGTGAATATGCCAATTAGTAGTAAATGCCAGCAGTAGATCCATTTGTGTTAAGATCACATAGTCAAATGGGCAGTTGAATAATTGTATGATGGTGTTAGTTGATTGTGAAATTCCCATCATGATGTTGTCCAGGTATGCATATTGGTATTGAGTTTCTTGAGGATAAACAATTGCCTTAAGTTGAGGGTGTTGATGTTTTATTTTTTAATGGAATATTTTAGGCCTTTTCTTAGGATAATTTTGTGTTTTCAAGCAACTACTGTTGTATTTAACATTGGACTTTAGTGCTTTTAGGACAAAAACTGAGCATGAAGAATAACTTGGAAAATATGGACAAAAAAGGATTATTGTTGAAGAAAAATGACCAACGATGGCTTAGGCGACGGACCATCAACCTTGCGATGAATCGTCGGCCGAAATTGTTGCCCAAAAATATAAGGCAGTGCCACTAGACTAACCACGATGGTCCAGGCGATGGACCGTCGACCCTACAATGAACCGTCAACCTAAACCATCGCTAAAAAGTAGAATGCAGTATCACTGGAAGTCCTGTGATGGTACAGTCGATGGACCATTGACCCTGCAATGAACCGTCAATCGCCCCGTCGCCAAGAAATAAAATGTGGTATCACTGGAGCTTAAGAGGTAGTCTAAGTGATGGACCATCACCTCAGCGATGAACAGTCGCCTTAGCGACGAATCGTCGCCCGACCCGTTGAGCATGACGCGACAATTCCTAGTTTAAATTTTAAAACTCTAGTCTTGGAATCATATAAATAATAAGTATTAGGTTTTATTTCGGTACTCTTGATAGTAGTACCATACTTTTTCCTTTATTGAGAGCATTGTAACATTCTTCTTTGAGATTTTGAAGCTAGATCTGGAGATTTGACTATTATTTCTATATTTCTCCATTGTAGATTGGGAAGAACAATATTGTAAGTTTTGTAAGTACTCTATTAAATTTATTTATGAATATCAATATGTTTTTGATTTTTGATAAGGAGATGAGTGGATAAGCTCTCATAACTAGGGTTATGGGAGCCATAATGTAGAGAGCTATTTGGGGTTATGAATTTATCTAATTTCTAATACCTATCTAAATTGCATGAATCTCTCTTCATTGTAATGACATCTCTTGGTTGTAAACTTGAGAAGTGAGCCCACGAATACCACTTGTCTGAACAAGAAAGTGGATGTTGGGAAAAGAGACGATTCACATGAAATCCATAGATTTACCCTTTAGGTTAAGGGTTAATGCCCTAGTGGGATCAACTTTCATGAGAATTCTATTGAATAATACATGAATCCTTTAAGTTTGAAAGAAGTAAAGGGTTAAATACCCATTAGGATTAGAAATAAGTGGTTAATTCTTAGAATTCAATACTTCTTACAATTGAAATTATAAGTTAGAAATCGAAGTAAATTCACAACCCTAACTGTTTGATCATCTTGGTGAGCATAACTCTAGTTAACTCATTCTTATTGAACTTATACTTGCATTAACTCTCATTAGCTGGATCTCGGTATGATACAAGAATGAAAGAATAATATTAACACATTACAACCCCTTTTTACTCTGACGCCTTAGATAAATAGTCCATTAAGAATCAACTTACTTAATTACAGAAGTATTCCCTGCAGGATTCGACCCCAACCTTTATTGGGTTCTATATTTGACAACGACCGATTATACTTTTATAAGAAAGGTGTAATTCGGGTGTATTACTCTCCAGGAGTCTGAGGCATCTCCTGATGTCACCACTGGTATGTTACACCTCTTTTCTTATGATGTGTACTATTTACTTGACTCGAGGTTTACTTTTTCTTATGTGGCCCCATATATGGCCGTTCATTTTGGTTTTGATCCCAAGTGTATTTCTGACCCCTTTTTTTATATCTACACCAGTGGGTGACTCTGTTGTGGCTAGAAGAGTTTATAGAGGTTGTGTGGTATCTATCTATGATGGGGAAACATTGGTAGATCTCACAGAGTTAGATATAGTAGATTTTGATGTTATCTTAGGGATGGATTGACTCCATTCGTGCTATGCCTCCTTAGATTGTCAAACCCATAAGGTCATTTTCAAATTCCCTAATAAGATAGTTATTGAGTGGGATGGGAGTTCCCTGGTGCCTAAGAAAAGGTTCATACCTTATCTTAGAGCCCGAAAGTTTATTTCCAAGGGTGTCTGTATCATTTGGTCTGGGTTAAAGATTCTAACTCGGAGGGTTCATCGTTATAATCCATTTATGTGGTTAATGAATTTCCTGATTTCTTCCCCGATGATCTTCTTGGTGTCCCTCCCAATAGGGAAATTGATTTTAGGATTTATCTTCTTCCTGACACTCATCTTGTCTCTTACTCTCCCTATAAAATAGATCTAGCTAAATTAAGAGAGATTAAGGAGTAGTTGAAAAATCTCCTTGGTAAGGATTTTATCTGCCCTAGTGTTTCTTCGTGGGGTGCTCCATTTCTCTTTGTGCATAAGAAGGATGGGTCCCTTCAAATATGTATAGATTATTGATAGTTGAATAAGGTGACTGTGAAGAATAAGTATCCTCTTCCTAGGATTGATGACCTGTTTGAATTGATTCAGGGGTCTAAGTACTTTTCTAAGATTGACCTACGGTCAAGTTATCATTAGTTGAAGATTTGGGAGACAGATATCCCTATGACTGCTTTTCGTACCCAATATGGTCATTTAGAGTTTTTGGTGATGAACTTCAATTTGACTAATGCTTTGATGGCATTTATGGATTCAATGAATCAGGCATTCTGTCAGTTTTGGATTTGTTCATCATTATATTTATTAATGATATTTTGGTAATTTCCAAGAATGAAGCAGATTATGCCGATCACCTTCGCATAGTATTGCATACCGTTAAGGATCGGCACTTGTATGCCAAGTTCTTGAAGTGTAAATTTTTGTTGAAAGTTATTGCTTTTCTGGGTCTTGTTGTTTCTAGTGAGGGAATCATGGTAGTTCCATGGAACATTGCAGTGATTAAGAAGTGGACTTGACCCATGATTCCAATCGATATTTGGAACTTTTTTAGTTTAGTCGATTATTATAGGAGGTTTATTGAGAGTTTCTTATCGATTTTTACTTCATTGATGAAGTTTACTTAGAAAAAGGTAAGTTCCCATAATCTGATGCTTGTGAGGGTAGCTTTGAGAAGCTAAAAGCTAAGATGACTTCTGCTCCTATTTTGACCTATTATGATGCATCCCATGTGGGACTAGGTTGTGTGTTGATGCAGCATGGCAATGTGGTGGAATATGATTCTAGGCAATTGAAGTTGCATGAGAAAAACTATTTGACTCATGATTTGTAGTTCATAGTTTTGGTTTTCTCTTTAAATATCTGGCATCATTATTTGTATGGAGTTTATGTGGACATCTTCTTAAACCATTCAGTATGTGTTCACCCAAAATGAGTTAAATCTCAAGCAAAGAAGATGACTTGAATTGCTCAAGGACTACGACATGAGTCTCCTTTATCATCCAGGTAAAGTTAATATGGTTTCTGATGCTCTTAGCAGGTTATCTATGGGGAGTCTATCTAATGTAGATGAGAAAAAGAATAGATTGGTGAAGGATATTCATCATTTGGTTAACCTTGGAGTTTATTTTTTAGATTTTGAAGATGGAAAGGTATATGTTTAAGAGCTGTAAAATTATCTCTTTGGGCTGAGGTAAAAGAGAAATAGGTTTTGGATCCTATTTTGATGCAAACTAGGATGATGTAGGCTAACAAAAAGTCTTGGCTATTGAGATTGGTGGTTATGGTATCTTAAGGTACCAAGATAGATTATGTGTTCTTGATATTGATGGGTTGCGATAAATAATCTTAGTTGAGGCTTATAAGTTGAGGTATACAATTCATCCTGGTTCCACAAAGATGTACCATTATTTGAAAGAGGTCTACTGGTAGAATAACATAAAGAAAAATATGTCCAATTTTGTAAAGCCAAGTGTATGTTTTATCGACAAGTGAAGGTTGAGCATTTGAGATTACGTGGCATATCTCAAGGTGATTGAGTTTCTGGTATGGAAATAGGAAGTGATTAATATGGACTTTGTTATTATTCTTTCGTGGTGTCGCCATCAGTTTGTTTCTATTTGGCTCATTGTCGATAGGATGACTAAGTCTGCTCATTTCTTGCCTGTGAGGACTAATTATTCTGCTGAGGACTATGCAAAGTTGTTCATTCAGGAAATCATCAAGTAGCATGGTGAGCCTATTTCTATCCTATCTGATCGAGGTACTCCATTTTCATCTCAGTTTTGGCACTCATTTCAGAAAGGTTTGGGGATAAAGGTGAATCTTAGCACTTCTTTCCACCCTCAGACAAATGTACAAGTAAAGAGGACTATACATACTTTGGAAGATATGCTAAGGACGTGTGTGATTGACTTTGGTGGTGTTGGATTGACTATTTTCCTATCATTGAGTTTGCTTATTATAATAGTTATCACTCTAGCATAGGGGTGGCTCTTTTCGAGACCTTGTATGGTATGAGGTGTCATTCTTCTATTAGGTGGTTTGAGAATAGTGAGGCTGGGTTATTTGGTCCTGACTTGGTTCATTAGGCCATGGAGAAGGTGAAAGTAATAAGGGAAAGGCTTAAAACTGCCTAAAGTATCCAAAAGTCCTATGCAGATATGAGGCAAAGAGAATTAGAGTTTGATGTGGGTGATTTAGTGTTCTTCAAGGTGTCTTCCATGAAAGGAGTGATGCAATTTGGAAAGAAGGAGAAATTCAGTCCCTGTTATGTGGATTCGTATTTGGTTTTGAGGAGACTGGGTAATGTGGCTTATGAATTAGATTTGCCTTCTTGTTTGGGTTCTATTCATCAAGTCTTCCATGTCTCAGTGTTGAAGAAGTGTGTGGGTGATCCTTCCTTGGTAGTTCCTTTAGAAAGTGTGGGTATTTTGAATTCCTTATCTTATGAAGAAGTCTCGATTAAGATTTTAGATCATCAAGTCTATTAATTACAAATAAAGGATGTGGCTTTAGTGAAGTTTTTATGATGGAACCATATGGTTGAAGAAACTACTTGGGAAGCAAAAGAGGACATGAAGTCCAAATACCAATTCTTATTTCCTGTTATGGATAATTATTCTTAATATATGTGTATTTCTCATCATTCTTATTTTTTTTCTTTGTTAAAGGTAAGTGTGGCTGTGTTATGTGTTAAATCATGCTAATAAATGTCGTGGCTCATCTTTTGAGAATGAATGATCCTAAGTGGGAAAATGTAACACCTCGGATTTTGGTTCCTGAAAATTTCTAGGTTGTTTAACTCGGTACCCTGACTATGACTATTACTATGAGTCATAACGTGTCACTACGGGTCATAAAGACCCAATCATAGTTAGATCAATGTGTTGGCCAGATCTTTCTATTGTGACTACAACTAAGGGTTATGAGAAGTAAAGACTCATTGCGAGTCATGGTGTCCAAATCATAGGGTGACCAGTGTGTACCCCAAATACTTTTGTCTGGGTTATGACTCGGGCCCTATGAGTCATTTTTTCACTTGAAGAGTCATATAGTGGACTCGTATGGTTGGCAGTTTGGGTGCCTTAGGACATTGTCTAGACTATGAGTTAGCGTAATGACTCTTAGCCAGCCATTATGAGTCATAGGGTGACTCATAATGACTGGCTGGTAAAATTCTCATCTTTTGTTAAGGGCATCTTGATAATTTCCCTCCTTCGTCACTTAGAACCTACGTCTATAAAGCACCAAAGAGGTATTATCTTCAACACTTTAGCATGTCAAATACTCTCTTTACTCTCTCAAATTCCTATTTCAAGACAAAGTTAGGGTTTTAAGAGAAGTGGTCATCTAGGGCTCTAAGGGTGGTTTCTTCTTCAAATTTCTTGGTAATTAAGGCATGTATCTCTCTCCCTACACTGTTATTTTCTTAATTGAATTATATTGGTTTATTATTCACATGGTTTTGATGTTGGGTTTTGAATGATAGGTTGAGGGTTTTGGATATAAATTGTTTGAATATTTTTCCCATGATTACTATTGATTTATTGGTTTGTACACTCATTGGGGTGCATAGGAATGGTGAATGAATTTAGGGTTACAAGGATTCCCTTAACTTGTGAACAATGTAATTAGGGGTACAACGATTCCCCAAATAATTTGATTTTTGTATTGAAATTGGTAAGAACCCCAACCCACTTGCATAACAAGTTTTGGAATGTGATTTATCAATTAGATTGACTTATTTCTTTAAAACTAATGCTTGACATAAATGGAAAAAATGTTAAGGATGGCTTTGAAAATCTTGTGAGGTACAAGGATATCCCTAAGTGGATAATAATGATCTTGAAAGCTTTGTAGGGTTCAAGGAATCACCCAAGTTGATTTTAATAATGGAGTTTAGGGTACAAGGATTCCCCAAAGTAATGGCTTAATGCCATACGCTTGCAAGTTATAGTCGGTATGATGATACCACCTGATGATTCCTTAATTAAAGACTTCTTGAACTAATGGACGGGCTATGTGCTAAATATTGTAACTGGGCTTAATGGGGGTTGTCATAGCTAGCCGCAAAGGTATGAGTCCGAAGGACAGATACTGGAAACTTACATTTGCCGATGTGAGGGATGGTTTAGATGGTCGTGTTCTTAAGTTATACTATATATATATATATTTATTTGTATCTTGGTTTGCGTAGGGTATAAGGATTCCCTGACCATCAATGATATCTTTAGTTTGTATGGAAAATATGCATTGAACTCCAACCAGGGGGAGACACTGGACCCATATATCCCGTGGGATGGTTTATAATAGTCAAACTACACAACCCAGGCTAAGGTCTTAAAGTTTATGCTAAGCTTTGTTCCCTCTCCCAAAATGTGATAAATATGTATATGTATATGGTTATGTGCATTGGACTTTGACATATTTTAAATTGTTAATCATGACATTATTTTACCCCTTACCCATGAGTTACATACTAGTGCTCAACCCACTAACTGTCTTCGGATGTTGTATCACCACATCATATAGGATCCATAGTCAATCCTACTTTTCCTGTGTAGTGTTAGGTAGGTCGAATCAGTTCATTGATTATTTGCAGTGAAGTAGTAAGCTTTCATTCTCTGAAAGACTTAATCATTTCATCGGTTTCCTTCCATGTATTAGAATTAAAGACTTCACGTTAACATTATCATTGTCATTATCGAGGGCATGTACTAACGTAGGTTTTTTTTATAGAATAGAGGTATTATTGATTATTGTGGATGGGCTTTGGTTATTGACATTCATAGACTCTTGAGTCACTATTTACTCTATCTTGTTATATGTTCAAAACTCTTCTATTGTCATATGGTTATGTGTGTTCTGTATGGTCAGGAAAAGGGGGTGGTCCCCAGTCCTTGGTGGACTTAGGATCATATCCAGGCCCTAGTTTGGGTCATGATAAAGATGGTATCAGACCCTAGGTTCATGTTCAATTGGGGGTCCTTAAATCTATGTCAAGTAGAGTTTCTTTTATGTATATGTACTATCCTATACTTATAAGGGAGAGGCTATAAGACATTTAGGAATGTTTCCTTTTCTTGTCATTCTATTTTTGGGCTATAGAATCTAAGGTCTTGAATCTACTGTAATCCCTATTTGTTTGCCTTTCAGATTATGCCTCCAAAACAATCTAATAGTCATGGAAACTCATATGTCCCTCCTGAGTAACATGGATAGAACTAGTCCTAACCCTAGGGTACAAACATAGTCTAGGGTCGCTGCTTCTCATTGCCCCTGTGGAGTTTTGCCAATCTCTATTGATCCTTCTCTAAATAGTGACGATCATGCTCAATCACATTAAAGAGATATTACCAATTATGAGTTTCATCATTCTATTTATATGTTGACTTAGTGGTGATATCTCAATCATGTCAGTCAGGTCCTGTTGGTGCTGTTGTGAGTTCTGTTGAGTCCACTAGAATCGGCTAGTTTATGAGGTTGAATCCTCCTATTCTCACTTATACTTAGGTTAAGGAGGATCCCCAAGGTTTGTTAGATGGATAAGATCTTTAGGGTTATACATGCTACTGATGTAGAGGGTGTGGAATTCACTGCTTATCAGTTTAAAGGTATAACATATTGATGGTATTAAGAATAGGAGTAACTTAGGGGTGATGATGCTGAGTCAGCCTTGTGGGATGACTTTTTGAGTACTTTGCTTGATCGCTTCATTTCTCAAGATTTTAGAGAGGCAGAAGATGAGGAATTCATAAATTTGAATCAAGGCAAAAATACTATGAAAGAGTATGCCTTGAATTTCCATTAGTGGTCACGATATGCTCTTGAGTTAGTGTCTAGCATCAGGGCTTGAATGAGAAATTTTTTTCTAGGTTATCCCGTGTTTTGATTTTACAGAGTAAAGCCTTCTTGTGGAACAAGGACATGAATATCTCTAGACTTATTGTGTATGTGCAACAAGTTGATATGGAAAAGAAGAAGTAGGTAGAGATATGAGAGAGGTAGAGTAAGAAGTTTCAATAGTCAGTAGCAGAGTGGTAAAGATAGTGAAATATGGTCTAAGAAGAAATAGGGAAATCTTAGGTCCTATTTGACGGCTAGTGCCCCTTACCCAAAACCGTTTAATGATCGTTATTTTTAGAGTAGTGATGGTCCTAGGGCACTGGGTTCCCAATCTAAGGCCAGTTAGGACTAGTCAGCTCCATCCTATCCTCTATATCGGTTTTGTAGTCAGTTGCATCATGGTTTTAATGATAAGGAGAGAAATTGATATTTTAATTATGGTCAACTAGGGCATATGCAGAGAAATTATCCCATGGGTAAGGTTGATTCTAGGGATAATAAGGTCCTTGTTGCTACTTCATTAGCTCTTGCACCAAAGGGTGCCACTACTAGTAGCGACACTGGTCAAAATCGTCTATATGCTTTTGCCACCTGCCAGAAGTCTCAGGCATCTCCTGATATCATCATTAGTACGTTACAACTCTTTTCCTATGATGTGTACTATTTACTTGATACAGGGTCTACTCTTTCTTATGTGACCCCATATGTGGCTGTTCATTTTGGTTTTAATCCCAAGTGTATTTCCAAACCTTTTTTGTATCTAGCTCAGTGAGTGATTTTGTTATGGCTAGAAGAGTCTATAGGTATTGTGTGGTATCTATCTGTTGTAGGGAAACTTTGGTAGATCTGATAGAGTTGGATATGCTGGATTTTGATATTATCTTAGGGATAGATGGCTCCATTCGTGCTATGGCACTTTAGACTATCGAAACCGTAAGGTCATTTTTCAATTCCCTAATGAGCCAATTATTGAGTGTGAAGGGAGTTCCCTAGTGCCTAAAGAAGGTTCATATCTTATCATAGAGCCCGAAAGTGTATTTCAAGGGGTGTCTTTATCATTTGGTATGGGTTAAAGATTCCAACTCGGAGGGTCCATCGTTACAATCCATTTTTGTAGTTAATGAATTTCCTAAGGTCTTTCTCGATGATCTTCCTAGTATCCCTCCCAATTGGGAAATTAATTTTGGGATCGATTTTCTTTCAGACACTTATCATATTTCTATCTTTACCTATAGAATAGATCCAGTTAAGTTGAGGGAGCTTAAGTAATAGTTGAAAGATCTCTTTGATAAGGGTTTTATTCGCGCTAGTGTTTTTTCATGGGGCACTCTAGTTCTCTTCATGCATAAGAAGGATGGGTCCCTTCGAATATATATAGATTACCGATAGTTAAATAAGGTGATAGTGAAGAATACGTATCGTCTTCCTAGGATTGATGACCTATTTTACCAGCTTCAGGGTGCTAAGTCCTTTTCTAAGATTGATCTTCTATCGGGTTATCATCAGTTGAAGATTAGGGAGGCAGATAACATTAATACTATTTTTTATACCCGATATGGTCATTTTGAGTTTTAGGTAATGTCATTCGGTTTGACTAATGCTCCGATGGTATTTATATATTTAATGAATTGGGTATTTCATTAGTTTTTTGATTTGTTTATCATTGTATTTATTGATGATATTATGGTGTATTCCAAGATTGAGACAGATCATGCCGATTACCTCTGCATAGTGTTACAGACCCTTAAGGATCAACACTTGTCTGACAAGTTTTCAAAGTGTGAATTTTTTTTGAACGATGTTGCTTTTTTGGGTCATGTTGTTTCTAGTGAGGGGATCATGGTGGATCCATAGAGCATTGTAGTGGTTAAGAAGTGGCCTAGACCCATGACTACAATCGATATTCAGAGCTTCTAAGGTTTATCCGGTTATTATAGGAGGTTTGTGGAGAGTTTCTTGTCGATTTCTACTCCACTGATGAAGTTGACTTAGAAAAAGGTGAAGTTTCTTTGGTCCGATACTTGTGAGGGTAGCTTTGAGAAGGTGAAGGGTAAACTGACTTCTGCTCCTGTTTTGACCCTGCTCGAGGGTACTGATGGTTTTGTTGTTTATTGTGATGCATCGCATATGGGACTGAGTTGTATGTTTTCAACGTAGTAGCATATGATTCTTGGTAGTTGAAGTGCATAAGAAGAACTATTCAACTTATGATTTAGAGTTTTTAGTTGTGGTTTTCACTCTAAAGTTCTGGCATCATTATATGTATGAAGTTCATCTGACATCTTGTCATACCACAAGAGTTTGCAGTATATGTTCACCCAGAAGGAGTTGAATCTCTGGCAAAGGACATGGCTTAAGTTGCTCAAGGACTATGACATAAGTCTCCATTATCATCCAGGTAAAGCTAATGTGATTGTTAATGGTCTCAGCCGGTTATCTATGGGGAGTCTATCTCATATGGATGAGAAGAAGTATGGATTGATATAGGATATTCACTTTTGGCTAACCTTGAAGTTCGTCTTTGGATTTAGAAGATAGATGGGTGTCTATTCAAGATATAGTGAAATAATGTCTTTATGCTAAGGTAAAAGAGAAGTTGGTTTTGGATCCTGTCTTGATGCAGATCAAGGTTGAGGTGGGCCAATAAAAAGTCTTGGATTTTAAGATTAGTGGTGAAGGTATCTTGAGGTACCAAGGTAGATTATGTATTGCCGATATTGATAGGTTGTGAGAGAGTATCTTGGTTGAGGTTCATGAGTTGAGGTATACAGTTCATCATAGTTCGACAAAGATGTACCATGATTTGAAAGAGGCCTATTGGTGGAATAACATGAAGAGGTATGTGGCCAATTTTGTGGCCAAGTGTATGTTTTGTTTGCAGGTGAAGGTTGAGCATTTGAGGTCGGGTGGCGTATCTCAAGTGATTGAGTTACCGGTGTGGAAATAGAAAGTGAATAATATAGACTTTGTTATTGATCTTTCGCGGTCTCGCCATCTATTTTATTCCATTTGTCTCATTGAGGATAGGATGACTAAATATGCTCACTTCTTGCTAGCAAGGACTAATTATTCTGCTGAGGACAATGCAAAGTTGTTCATCTGAAAAATCGTCAAGTAGCACGGTATGCCTATTTCTATCCAGTTTGATTGAGGTACTCAGTTCTCATATTACTTTTGGCAGTCATTTCCAAAAGGTTTAGGGATTAACGTGAACCTTAGAACCACTTTCCTCCCTCAAATAGGTGGACAATCGGATAAGACTATATAAACTTTTGAAGACATACTATGGGCGTACGTGACTAACTTTGGTGCTAGTTGGGTTGATCATTTTCCTTTCATTGAGTTTACTTATAATAATAGTTATCACTCTAGTATCGAGATGGCTCTTTTTGAGACTTTGTATGATAAGAGGTGTCATTCTTCTATTGGGTAGTTTGAGGTTGATGAGGTTGGGTTATTTGGTCCTATCTTTGTTCATGAGGTCATAGAGAAGGTGAAAAGTCCTATACAGACATAAGACGAAGAGAGTTAGCATTTAATGTGGGTGATTTGGTTTTCTTAAAGGTGTCTCCCATGAAGGGAGTGATGCGATTTTGAAAGAAGGAAAAACTTAGTCCCCATTATGTGAGTTCGTATTTGGTTTTAAGGAGAGTGGGTAATGTGGCTTATGAATTAGATTTTCCTTCTAGTTTGGATTCCATTCATCCAGTCTTCCATGTATCGATGTTGAAGAAGTGCCTGGGTGATCCTACCATGGTATTTTCTTTAGAGAGTGTGGGTTGTTTGGATTTCTTATCTTACAAGGAAGTCCCAGTTGAGATTTTAGATCCTCAAGTCTGTCTATTGAAGACAAAGGATGTGGTTTCGGTGAAGGCCCTATGACGGAACTATAAGGTTGAATAAGCTACTTAGGAAGCCAAAGAGAACATGAAGTCCAGATACCCATGCTTGTTTCCTATTCCAGATAATCATGTTTAAGATACGTGTATTTCTTAACATTCTTATTTTCTGTCTTTGTTAATGGTAAGTGTGGTTGTGTTCTACGTTAAATCATGCTGATGAAATAAATCATTCTAAGTGGGGTGAATACAACACCTCAGATTTTGGCCCCTGAATATATCTGGGTCTTTGAACGAACTATCCTGACTACGACTCTCCCTATGAGTTGTAGGGTTTCACTATGGGTCTTAAAGACCCAATTGTAGTCAGATAAATATGCTAGCTAGATATTTTTTTGTGACTACGACTAAGGGTTATAAGATGGAATCAGAGCCTAGGTTCACGGTCAACTGGCTGTCCATAAAGCCGTTTCAGGTAGAGTCTCTTTTATGGATGTGTAGCGCACCGCACTTATTAGGGAGAGGCTACGAGAAATTTATAAATGGTTCCCTTTCTTGTCATTCTATTTTTGGGCTATAGAATCTAAGGTCTTGAATCTCCTCTAATCCCCATTTGTTCGTCTTTCAGATCATGACTCCAAAAAAAATCTGATAGTTCTAAAAACTTATCTGTCTCGCCTGAGGACAATATGGACGGAGTTCTTCCTACCCCTAGGGTACAGACTCAGTCTAGGGTCACTACTTCTGATTGCCCTTGTAGAGTTTCACCGGTCTCTATAGATCCTTCTCCAGATGGTGGCGCTCATGCTCAGTCACCTCAAGGAGATATTACCAATGTTGAGTTTCTTCATTCTATTCATCTATTAACTCAGTTGGTGACATCTCATTTACGTCTTGTCAGTGTTGTTGTGAGTTCTTCTGAGGCCATTAGAATCAGATAATTTATGAGGTTGAATCCTCACATTTTCACTTGTACTAAAGTTGAGGAGGATCCCCAAAGTTTCTTAGATGAGATGGATAAGATCTATGGGGTTATGCATGTTAATGATGTAGAGGATGTGGAATTCACTTCTATCAGTAGAATGATATTTCATAATAATAGTATGAAGTGTGGGAGCAGCTTAGGGGTGATATATAAAACATACCTCAACGGATGAAAAAGAAACTTGCTTTTGGAAGAGAAGTGGTTGAAGATATAATGGTACTTTTATGCAAGACAGAATGCAAAAAATAAATAAAGTGGAGGATATGAGTAAGGACCTATTTATAGATGATTGAGTGTGTTAGGCAAAAAGTCATGACTGTTCACCTCTTTTTTAATAATTATATCTAATAATTTAATCAAACTACTGACTTTCTGATTATTTAAATTTAAAAGTAGGAATTCAATACAAAAAAAAGTGAAGTCATGATTTTTCACCTTTTTAATATTAACATAGTTATTAAAATTAAATAACTACAAAATTATGTTTATCATTTTTTTCATTATTATTTATTTACGAACTATTTTTCTTTATTAAATAATTGAAAAGTCATGACTTTTCACCTTTTCAATAACCCTATTTTTATTAATAACCATTTTTATTGAGTTTTTCCAACAGTTAGTCCATTTGTTGCATCAGCTTGGTCATCTGTTGAAAGAACTCAAAACCTAGATTCAGTTCTTCGAACAGGTAACCCATCAGTTGAAACAGATTGGTCATCTGTTGGGAGACCAAAAACCTCTACTACTGGATTAAGTTCTTCCAACAGATGTCTCATTTCTTGCAACAGATGGGTCATCTATTGGAGGAACTCAATTCAGTTACAACATGGATTTATCTATCAGGTTTTTAGTTTTTGAGATTGTCGTTACCCTTTCCAAAAGAAAAACAAGAAAGGTTTTGAAGATGGTTACCTTTTGAGCCTCCGTAGTTTTGTACACTACTTCATGATGGAAACTGAAGATAAAACACTATTTTGTTTCTGTCACTAATGGGGTAGGAAACTTAAGGTGCTTGCAGATGGATGAATCTACTTTTATGTGTGGGAGGTATGTATTATTGATTAGGTTATCGTGACAACACACATAAAGTACAATGATTTTGTGAATGTTGTTTTTTACCGATTAGGCATTAATCCTTCAAACAAGATCCTGCATTTTATAGTTAAGTTTTATAGGTCCAAACTGATAAGGCCAGGGACCTAGAAGGTGGTGTCAATACCTGATAACGCCCAAACTACAGCTCTCGTTATAAAGTGTAAGCGGTCGATGTCAAATATAGAACCCAACTGGGTTGGGTGTCGAATCCCACAAGGAATACTTGGTCACTAAGTGTTGCAACTATTAGCAGACTGTTGGTCGAAAATTCCACAGAAAGGGGGGATTTTGGGTTTGGCGTGCACTATTATTATTAAAGTAATGATGGAATGCTTTGTTTAGTAAGATTTAATCACAGAGAATAATAAGTTAGGGTTATGTCCACCTTGTAATTTCTATGTATCTATTAACTATGAGTAATGCGGAATTTAGACATGCATGCACTTATAGACAGTCGTATTCTAATGGTAAATCCTAGTGTTTCTCAACCATTAAGGATTATTTCTCTTTAGCTCTCTCGAGCCTAAAATGTATAACGAATGGTACAAACTCTCCAAGAAAGTTAATCTGGTTAAGGCATTAACGTGTAAACAAGCGTTGGAAACCCTATTTTCTTGTCACGCTCTCTTTTCCAAACATGCAAATTTTCTCTCGAACAAGTTAATGATATACTGGCATATTCCTACGTTTGCAACCATAAGAATTCAATTTAAACGAAGAGAGTAATGATATAAGTAGCATACACATCAAGAATTCACAAACTCATATCAATAGCTAGTATCTTACAAGGTTTCCATAACCCTAACAGAGAAGTTTAGCTACTCATGAGTGCAACGGAAATCATAATAGACATAATCATCATACCACAACGTAGAATAATCTTAGCGATGGAAATAATGCTTGGCATCAAAAGGGAGAAGAACGTCGTTCTTTCCATTACTCAAGAAAGCCGTGTTTTTCTCTGTCTAAACTTACAGAATCTGTAAACTGAATAATGCTCAAAGTGTTGAATGAATCAATGCTGAAAAATTCAGAAAATAAGGTTTTTATAACATCCTTGTCCTACTAAGTTACTGTTGCATCCCTAAGTATTTAGAAATACTGATTTTCCCCGGGACAGATTTTCCATGCATCACATTCAGTCTACAAGCTTCCAAAAGCTGCCTTCCTTTTTATGTGAAGTTTTCCTTTGCTGCCCAAAGGTCCACAAAGTGCTGAAATCTTCATCATTAATACCTTAAAAACATGCTAATCACATCGGTTAGCTCACTTAAAGGAAAATGGACTAAAAGTGCAGGAATTATATATTTTATCCTCAAAACTTAGCTATAACGTGGGTAAATTATGGTTCTTAGGCATGTAAATACGCCCAACATGAACACCCCACACTTAAAGCTTAGTTCGTCCTTGAACAAAATATTACGTCCATGCAAGCACCTAACTAGAGTTTCACAATAGCAACACAAAATGTTCAATAAGACATGCACGACAATTATTGACAAAGAGTAGGTTTCTTGATCATTACTAGAAACAATTCAACCTCCAACATAGACTCGTGATGATGGTTAATTCGTATCCACAAGTTAAGCCACAAAGAATCACATAACACTACCCAAAAATCATCAACCATGTGTGTCTCACACAATATGTCACCTATAATCACTCACAAGTTTTGCATTTTTCGAAACATGGGTATAAGACTCTCCTTGCTCTCTCTCTCTCACAAAGAATTCATATGTTGCTACTGATGACCATAGGCTTGCCCTTAGTGTAATGCTCCACTAATAACAGAATGCTAAGCTTAGGATCAAATAGGTATTTACAGGTTGTAATGTAGGCTAAGGGACAGGTAGGACTATTTTGGCCAGAAATAGTGACTATGTTCCCTAAGCGCTTTAATACATCACATTATGTTATTAACACTCTCTTTTAAACAACCCCTCTACTTTTCTTTAATTTACCACCCCTTTTCACCTATTTTGTTATTTAATTATAAACAGAACTATCTTTTTTTTAATTTCTTTTTCTTTCTTTCTTTCTTTCTTTCTTTCTTTATTTATTTTTTATAAAATACCTCTATGATAGCCACTCTTTTTCACAACAATTTCAAGTACACATACACTCTGAGGCATCACTCTCACCCAATTTCCTCTTATTTTGTCACATGACTCTACAATTTAAAGCGCTTAGGAATTTGGATCAAATTATGGTCTTGAAAAAAATGGATTAGGCTACATATGAGGCTGTCAAAGAAAATAGCTAAAGGCTCAAAGGGGTTGACTAGGATAATGTACACGAGTAGATAAAAAGAAGGTAAACAATCACAGGCTGCCAAAGAAATGCCTAAATCATCTCCTAGATTCACACTCTTTATTTTGCTTTACACACACACCAGGAAAGTTCTAGCATCAGTCACAACACAGAATATACTATAACCTCACACACACAAGGCACATGGTCAACTTTATTGGGAGCAGTATAGACTCTTGACCCAACAGATGAATGAATTAAACCACACAAATATCACACATTGAGTCACACTTAGAGCCTAAATGTCTCAATAGCAATGATTTAGCACAAACTCTTGTCATAATACCATTCCGTCTATCAGATCAATCTCATGCAAAATCTAAAAAAAAATCTAAAAATCTAAAACAAGAATAAATGAAGGCAAAGAATTACAATACAACATACAAATACCAGCAATACCAGCACCCCACACTTAGATGGGATACACTGCCCTCAGTGGAAAATAAATAAGGAAAACCTAATTAGTCGGACTCTTCTTCTATCATACCCCCTTCATCGGAATCATCATCAGAGTCGTTATCCTCAGAGTTGTCCTCCATGTCCGAATCTAGAATTCGGCGGTCATCGTCAATTGGCACATCATCATCGAGAGGTTCCTCAAAATATACCCCCACTCCACACATAGCCCATGCATGCTCATTCATCGGTTAGTCATAATCCAACTGCTGGAGCTCTGCATTAGTCGGAATACGACCCCACTCATCATGGTAAACCGAGTCATGCCATATAGATGGCGAAAGAAACTTTCATCCCGAGCATGTCTTTCTGCAGTGGTAAGGTTTACGCCATGCCCAGTTTTAGGATCTTTAACCTTTGTAAGATCAACCTTCTTCGGGTTATGCGGAAGCTTATGATCTGCATGTTCCTCTTCAATGTGCTCCTTCCTCAATATCACAGTCAAAAAATTGCCAAAGCTAAAATAGGACCTCTTGTACATCCTATCCTTACGCATTGATGATTGTATAACCGCACCAATGTTGATGGGGATATTAGTCATCAGAGCGTACACCAAGCATACTCTATCACGTGTGATCTTTGTGTACTGTGTCCCAGGAATCAGGCAAGAGTTGACTATCCTCAACTATATTCGAGCTTCTCTGTTCAAGGAAGCATACGAGAAGGTATTGTGCCGACCGTTATCCTTTTAACGAATCCACCAGGCCATGGACCTTGTTCCGCATAGTGTATGTATGATTGCCCTGTAGGGAGGTCTGTGATAAAGCTCCTTGAGCGGTGATGGATCCACAGATGGAAGACTCTGAAAAGAATTGAAGAACTCCGCATTCAGTTGCAAGACTTGGCCCCGAATCTTTACTTCACTTCCGGTAGTCTTTTGGGACCAATTGGCATAAAACTCTCGCGTTAGATCAAGATTGCATTCCCCCATATCTCGGAAAATGAAATCCAGATTTAGTGCCATAATTTTAGCCAAAATGCGGGGCTCTCTCTTTGCTAGACTCTCCTTCTGCATCAAATCCACGTGAACATATTTTTTCACTTTGTTGTTCTTGTACCACTCCTTTCCTTCCTCCTCTAGGACCCATTTTATTCCAAAAGTGCATCGAGGTATTTGCAAAGAGGAGGACTCAGCTTGCTCTTTTCTTGACCTTTTCTGTCCTTTCTGTGAGGTGGACGCTTTTTCTTTTCCTTGTCGTCCTTTTGGGGCCATTCTTCACGAGATTAAGATAGAGTCATGTTAGCTTCATCTCGGAAGATTCAATCAAAAAACAAACAGTAGTGGCACCACCCCACACTTAATTTTTTGGCACAGACTAATTAAGTGAGTGATGTCAATTACTCAGACTTCATCGACATACTTTTAGGCGATATGTTCCAACAACATGTTTATTACAGTCATACTTTCATGTAATCTTGAATATCCTTTCCAACTCTATTTCATGTAATCTTGACTATACTATCATGTTTGGATGAATGCACTTTTTAAACAAGACCACCACATAGAAATTATATCAAGTTATTGCATATAAATAATCACAACATCTTATGCTTGTGGTCAATCATGATCGGTATCTCGATGAACGAGTCATTCAAACATTCAAGCTTTCAAATTTGAAGATTATGCATTAACTTCACAATTTCGATTCCATAAAAATATTGCAATGTATAACAATCAAACACAATTTGGAACAAAGTCAAGAACGCCCACACTTATCCTCTCACGCGATGAGATTCATCATAGCAAACCAACCATATTCTTTATCACCAAATGCCACTTCAAAATCTAATAAATAATTATACGTATAGCATCGCAACAACTACGGAATATAAAAGAATAACTTACTTGGTGATGGATCCGGAAGATGAGCTTGCAAGATTAGATGAACAAAAAGAAAAACTTTGAGAGAATGGGGAAGCTTGGGCGGCGCCTATATGGAGCAAACAAATGCATTTTGTTCTAAGGTTGAAGTTCTATTTATATACTAAGCCATGGGTCGGGTTTTATCCATGTAAAATAGGGTTAGGAGACAAAAAGGCATAAGTAGGCGGCGCCTATTGCTTTGCCTATGCTTAGCATAGGCGACACCTTTGTCAATGCCTAGTTGGGCATAGGCGGCGCCTATGCTATTGCCTATGTGAGGCAGTGAGCATAGGCAATGATATAGGCCTTGCCTTGTACATTGCCTAGATTAGCATAGGCCTTGCCTTGTCTGGTGCCTAGATTAGCATAGGCGTTGCCTTATCCGTTGCCTAGATTAGCACAGGCCTTGCCTTGTCCATTGCCTAGATTAGCATAGGCTTTGCCTTGTTCGTTGCCTAGATTAGCATAGGCCTTGCCTTGTCCATTGCCTATATGAGGCAGTGAACATAGGCAATGGCATAGGCCTTGCCTTGTCCATTGCCTAGATTAGCATAGGCATTGCCTTGTCTGTTGCCTAGATTAGCATAGGCAATGCCTAGCCGATAGCCTTTGCTCCATCATTCCTAACTTACCACCTTTCGCATGGCTTACTTTCAAATAAAAATTTTGGACCAATCTCCTCTTTTATACATCTTGCACCTACACTTAATCAAAAACAACAAAAACTATTAGAAGGATGGGTTGCCTCCCACCAAGCGCCTTAGTTTTGGTCATGGCTCGACTCTTTTTTTTGGATTTTTATTTAACAAAAATAGACTCCTAGTAAAACAAAATGAATAAAAACGATGGGTTGCCTCCCATCTAGCGCTTGATTTATTGTCGCGGCACAACGTAGTTATCTCGATTACTTAGACTTCATCGAGATATATGGTGCATCATTTTTTGAATGGATTAAGACGACGCTGATGCTTAATTGTGGGCATGCAATCTTCTTCGAGATGAATCTTATGCATACATACCCCAGGAGGGATACCAATTATATCATCAATAATCCAACCAATGGCTCTCTTGTACCTCTTCAGAATAGAGATGAGATCCATTACTTGTTGTTCACCTAAATCAGCCACAACAATCACCGGAAGTGTATTTTCACTTCCCAAGAATGTATACTTTAGATGACTGGGGAGCTCTTTCAATTCTAGCACTGGTGGCTCTTCAATGGAAGTCTTCGCTGTCGGTGAAGGTCAATTCTTAAGATCGAGGTCCAGCTTCTTAGGATCATGAGAATAGGACCCCATTCCTGTTAGAGCACAGATAGTTTCTTCATACTCTTCAACATCCTCACGCTCAAAATTCATAAGCATAGCAACCAATGGCTCAACAGTAAGCTGCTTCTCTACAGATAATTCTTTCTTATCCTCATAATAAACATCATCTACAGAGAACACATTCATATCTCTAGGCTGCTTCATCGATTTGCATACATCAAAATGAACTACTTCTTCATTCAACCGAAATAAAAGCTCATTAGCTCTTAAATCAATAAGCACACTTTCAGTTGCAAGGAAAGGGCATCCCAAGATTATGGGAACTCAATCCAAAATAACAAAGTCTGCAGGAAAAATGAATGTAGAAACCTTCACCAATACATCATATAAGATACCAATAGGTCATTTTACCAACCTATCTGCCATCACGAGCCACATATTGGTTGGTGTAGGATCGCGCAACCCCAACTTTCTATAAATGGATAGCGGTATCAAATTGATTCTAGCTCCCAAATCGCACAATGCCTTAGCAAAATTCATAGATCCCACAGTGCAAGGAATAGTGAAAGCACCAGGATCTGCCTTCTTCTGTACTAAAGACCTCGTGGAAATTGCACTGCAATGATGAACATTATTTGCCAGCTCATAGCTTGTGGATCGCTTCTTTGTCAAAAGGTCCTTCATGAATTTAGCGTACCCAGGCATCTGTTCCAGCGCCTCCACCAAAGGAACTTTAATAGTCAGCTGCTTCAACATGGTCATGAATTTACTGAACCTGGTGTCATCATCTTTCTTCTTCAGTCTCTGAGGAAAAGGTGGTGGTAGAAGGGGAATAGTTTTCTCCACCACTTCCTTTTTATCTTGCTTCCGATTATCAACCTTTTTAGGAGTGTCATCAACCTTCTTCTTCAGTCTCTGGGGAAAAGATGGTGGTAGAAGAGGAAGAGTTTTCTCCACCACTTCCTTTTTATCCTGCTTCCGATTATCAACCTGTTCGGGCTGCAGACATCTAGGGGTAACGTCAAGACCGTCCTCTTTAGCTTTTACAGCATCATCACACTCTACTTCAACAACATTCTCTGCTATATCATCAACCACCTGCTTACCTTTGGATGGATTTTCCAACACCTTACCACTCCTAGTAGTAATAGCCATACATGATCCATCGTTCCTTGGGTTTTACACAGTATCGCTAGGTAAGGTGCCAACTTTTCTTTGATTGAATGTCGCTGATAGTTGGCTCAATTATTGTTCCAGTTGTTTAATTACAATAGAATGTGAATCAACCAATTGATTTATTGATGACAAATCATTCTTTACCTCAGTTACACCCATATTGGTTGCCTCCACTACTTTCAACAGCTTAGCCATCATATCTTCCATGGACATCTTCCCAGAGCCAGACGCCACAGCCTCACGATTTCTAGGAGGAACATACAAACCACTCCTGTTAGTCTTATTCTTCCAACTACCTGGATCACGGTCCTTATATCCTAATTTATCATAATAGTTCCGACCTTGGTTTCCTTGGGCATTGCCTTGGAAACCCCCCTGATTATTCAAGTAGTTAGCTTCTTCCTCAGAATCGGATTCCTCTCTTCCTTGCGATTTAACGGCCTTGACCTTTTCTGTCTTCCCTAATAATAAGTGCTTGGTAAGAAGGTCCATCTGTATTTTCATGTGAGCCATATCTTGGTCACGTTACTCTTCTCTTCTCCTCTGCTCTGTAGTCAAGCCAATAGATACAGTAGAGCTTGCTACCTCAGAATCCTTAGTGTGCCAAGCTTTGCTCTGCTTTGTCATACAATCTAGCATATCACTTGCCTCAATAAAAGTAAGGTCCATGAATGACCCACCTGCAGCATTATCAACCACTGGCTTTGTCACTGAGTTCAAAGCCCTGTATAAGATCTCCATCAAGTGGATGTTAGTCATCTGATGATTTGGACACCGCATAAGCTTCTTCTTAAACCTTTCCCATGTTTCGTGGAGAGCTTCAGTTGGAAGCTATCGAAAATTGCTGATCTCATCTCTTAATTGTGCTATCTTGGATGGCGGAAAGAATCTTTCTAGGAAAGCGTCTTTTAGTTACCTCCAATTAGTAATAGAGTCAGGAGTTAGCCTGTTCAACCATAAAGTTGCCTCTCCAGATAGAGACAATGGAAATAAGCGCAGCCGAATCGCATTCTGTCCAACCCCTGGATTGTCAAACGACTTGTATGTTGAGATAAAGTTGATCAGGTGCATATTCGGATCATCGCCTGCAAGTCCACCAAATAACCCCTTGAGTTGCAATAGCTGAATCATGGTGCTAGTGATATTAAAATTGGCTCCAGGTGCCAAGGGTGGAGGAATAATAGCCCCTGTGGCTCCAGCTCCATCCAAATCATCATCATCATCATCGAAAGGAACCTGCACAGCTCGGCGGTCAGGTCTCATTCTAGCTTGACGATCTCTCCTATGCATAGGTGCCGCCACTTCATCAGTACGCCTAGGATTCAATAACTCATCATCACCCAATTCCTCATCATCAGGATTTGTTGCTCGCCCTGGGTTATCAATATTATGTTGATGCACTTGAGCAGCTGCCAATGCAGCTAATCTAGCCTGCTCCTGTTGAGTAGCCCTTCTTTCAATGTCACGTTGTGCATCCATTCTGCCAATAAGATGTGGTTTAGTATTGATAGGTAGTAACGGTTGACCTGAACTTCAAGTGTTTGGCATGCACTCAAACAAACCTAAATAAAACAAAAATAACAAGTAAAAGTAAAATACGAGAATCTTTAACCAAAGGGTCTAGTAACTATCACAAACTTAGTTGACAACCGTATTTCCCGGCAACGGCGCCAAAATTTGATAACGCCCAAACTACAACTCTCGTTAGAAAGTGTAAGCGGTCGATGTCAAATATAGAACCCAACTGGGTTGGATGTCGAATCCCACAGGGAATACTTGGTCCCTAAGTGTTGCAACTATTAGTTGACTGTTGGTCGAAAATTCCACGGAAAGGGGGGATTTTGGTTTTGGCGTGCACTACTATTATTAAAGTAACGATGGAATGCTTTGTTTAGTAAGATTTAATCACATAGAATAATAAGTTAGGGTTATGTCCACCTTGTAATTTCTACGTATCTATTAACTATGAGTAATGCGGAATTTAGACATGCATGCACTTATAGAGAGTCGTATTCTAATGGTAAATCCTAGTGTTTCTCAACCATCAAGGATTATTTTTCTTTAGCTCTCTCGAGCCTAAAGTGTATAAAGAATGGTACAAACTCTCCAAGTAAGTTAATCCGGTTAAGGCATTAACGTGTAAACAGGGGTTGGAAACCCTATTTTCTTGTCACACTCTCTTTTCCAAACATGTAACTTTTCTCTCGAACAAGTTAATGATATACTGGCATATTCCTACGTTTGCAACCATAAGAATTCAATTTAAACGAAGAGAGTAATGATATAAGTAGCATACACATCAAGAATTCACAAACTCATATCAATAGCTAGTATCTTACAAGGTTTCCATAACCCTAACAGAGAAGTTTAGCTACTCATGAGTGCAACGGAAATCATAATAGACATAATCATCATACCACAACGTAGAATAATCTTAGCGATGGAAATAATGCTTGGCATCAAAAGGGAGAAGAACGTCGTTCTTTCCATTACTCAAGAAAGCCGTGTTTTTCTCTGTCTAAACTTACAGAATCTGTAAACTGAATAATGCTCAAAGTGTTGAATGAATCAATGCTGAAAAATTCAGAAAATAAGGTTTTTATAACATCCTTGTCCTACTAAGTTACTGTTGCATCCCTAAGTATTTAGAAATACTGATTTTCCCCGGGACAGATTTTCCATGCATCACATTCAGTCTACAAGCTTCCAAAAGCTGCCTTCCTTTTTATGTGAAGTTTTCCTTTGCTGCCCAAAGGTCCACAAAGTGCTGAAATCTTCATCATTAATACCTTAAAAACATGCTAATCACATCGGTTAGCTCACTTAAAGGAAAATGGACTAAAAGTGCAGGAATTATATATTTTCTCCTCAAAACTTAGCTATAACGTGAGTAAATTATGGTTCTTAGGCATGTAAATACGCCCAACATCAATACCCTATTACAATTTAATGATGGTTTTGCTTATGTATATGTGTCAAGTTTGGAGAATAGATCATGAACTTGACACATATACATGAGCAAGTTTGGAGAATAGATCAAGAACTTGACACATATTCTCTTGAAGATATTCTCCCAAGCACCTTCTGCTGTATAATTATTTTCTCGAGCAACCCATCCATATAAATTTAGACCAAGGGAATTTCTATGGGATTTTCATTCTTGCTTGTTGCAGTGAGAGGCTTCAGAGGCCTTTCAAAACTCCATCAAACCCTTAAAACCAGTCCAATCATTATTGAATCTCTACACTACCATTAAATATTTATCTTTTTTCCAAACTAGACACATAAACATTAGCTAAACCATCATTAAACTGTAAGTCCAATCACTATTGGAATTTTGTTAGCATTACATTTTAGCATTACGTTAGATTCATGTTCAAATGTCATCTAGGTTTGATAATGGGATAATGGGCCCTTGTCTCATCTATTTGCAAAATAAAATTTTCAATTTTATTTTTATGCTGCTTAGGATGGTTGTTCATTAATATTTCTTTACCTTGGTCTGATTTTGACTCATTGGACTAAAACTCTTAAGGGTTTGGAAAGCTATTTTTGTACGAAATGATATTTTGACTTGTTTAATGAAGTAGTGAAATCGGCAGGTCTGAATGTTGTTTTGACAATAAACTATGTTTTTCAATGACTCTGTTGATAAATGTGTTTGAAGTATATACTTTTTGGTCAATAAAATTTAATGGGGTACCTCAACGAGTGAAATGAATAAGTAAGCCAATATGAGATCTTTCAGGTATCTTGCTAATATTGTTTTGGTTTTGCACAAAAATGCTCTCTTTTTATGTCATTGCTTATATGTTAGGTATTAACATTTGAACATATAATAATTACTTTAGTTTTCCCTTGAATGTGGATACGCTTGAGTCCTACATGGAGTCTTTTTTCCTTTGCATGTCCTTTATGGTCCATTGAGGCCTATTTAGACCCGAGTCGATTTCGAAGGAAGTCCAAAGTTGGCTAGATGGCATACAGATGAAAGAATATGGAAGAAGAAGGAAAATAGGTCCAATTCCATTAATGAAGTTTCTAAGAGACTTGAAAGTCACAATTTTCATTGCCTTTTTTATATTGTATTTATTTATTCATTCATTCATTTGGTCTTTAAAACCAAAGGTGTAAATTAATACAGGTGAAGTAGGTTTTGGGCCTCAAAGTTCCAAAATTTAGTTTAGGATAGGTGAAACTGGGCCAAAAGTCCAAATAAATAGTTTAGGACAGGTGCAGGTGGGCCAAACACCCAATTAGATTAGAACATGTTCATTTGAGTGATTTGGGCCTAATGGCCTAAGTCTTAGTTTTCCCCTCTCACCTTTCTATGTTTATTTGTTATCTATTTTCTTACAATTAGTTAAAATTTCTGCTAAGTCGTACAAAAATTGGTTTTGCATAAACCTCAAAAAATAATTTTTCCTTAATTGTTTTTTTCTCTAAAAAGGCCAATTACTTTTCAAAGTGAGTCAAAAATGTGATTTTTAAACAGTCCGGATAACCTCAATTTAGTGGACGTTATAGGTTCCTTCAAAACTTTCCTAAAACGTTAATAAGTACCTTTTACGTGGGATTTTCTTGAAAAGTCTCAAGTTTTTTTCTGTTTTAAGACTTATAATTTTCTTTAAAAAGTTTTCTTAATTTCTTTTCAAATAAATTAAGTGATGACTCTCTGATTTCTTAAATTGTTTCAAAATTTTCTTTAAAGTTTTGAAATGGTTTAAATAGTTGAAACCAAGTGTTTTCCAACTCTTCGAACCTAAATTGGACAAAACAGAAATGGCGACTCTACTGGGGAATTTAACTAGGTTCTAACTAAATATTTTAATTAGATTCTTTGACTACCTATCTTGAGCCAGGGGTCTATTAAAAACTACCTTTCTACTTCTCCTGAAGTAGTGGTATGGACTGCGTATATCTTACCTCCCCAGACCCCACTCTGTGGGAATACACTGGGTTTGTTGTTGTTATTCTTCTTTGACTACCTATTGTAGTAACTATTTTTGATCTTATATTTTAATTTTTTGCAAAATTAAAACTGTTGCATATCATAGAATACTTCTCATTTGAAATATATAAATTGTTTGGGGTTTTGTGGATGTCCCGACCCCTATTGTTTAATTTTAAAGCAGGTGTTGGGAATACGATGGTTTATTATCACGTTAGGCTTTTGATGGCTATTCATATTTTCAAACTCATGTCGTCCGCTTGGGAACCTGGTCCAAACCCACTCAATAAATCCAAGATAGAGCGAAACCAAAATCCTCTGTTTTAGTCATGCGCCTAGGATGACCCAATACCTGAAGGGGTATTAGCCCTATTAGAAAACCTGCCCTGCGTCTATTGGTCATGTACCAATTATAAACAAATATGTGTTAAAGAAATATATATTATTTAATACAATCCATTATACTTTGGAGTAAGGGGAAGACTTACTTTATTTGCTTTTGTGTAAAGATATCTCAATCATATACCAATTGAGAAAATAATTAAAGTGGGCTAGGCAAGAGGTTGATGATGCTAGGTGGTGTTTGATCGATTTTGACAATTTTATGATTTCCAAGATTATAGCATAGGGAAGATGACGTACGAGAATAAAGTAAAGTTATGCGGGAGTCACCTGATCACCAATAAATACCTATGGAAAGAAGTGGATAAATCTAAGATGGCAAAGGCTGATGAAGGACATCTAGGAGCTGCTATCCACTGCGCAAGACATTGTTCTATTTCTTATGATATTTTTCCTTTCCCTAAAGATTTTATCCCTTTTGTGAAACTTTTGTAAGCATTTATGCCCTTTTTATATACCTATGGAGGTTTTGGGGGATAATGGATTGATTTAAAGATCATATACTTCCTTCAAATGCGTTAGGACAACCCTTAACTCAAAAGGGTCATCCAATTAGGATTCATATTTATTACAATACACTTGTATAATATAGCTGTTTTATGTGATTATAAGTGTTACATTGATTCAAATGAAAGGTAAAATGATCCAATCCCATTTTGCAAAGAGCACCTCTAAGAAGCAATATACCCAACTATACGAAAGTCTAACCAAACACACTCCAACTCTCCCAAGTCTCTCAAAAAAGTCTATAGTCATTCTTAAAACTTCCTAAATTCTTGCTACTATTTTGGGAAAGTTGACTATGGACTCAGAAGAAACCATTATAGGAAGGATCGAAAAGATCAATAGGAGAAATGCTCAAGTCAAGAGGAAATTGATAGAGTTAGACCAAATAGGAGATACACTAAAGGCAGACAATAAGAAAGTGGTTAAGACGATTGTTGTAGTCAAAAGAAAGATCACTAAAGTCAACCTATTGATTGATTTCTAACTACGTAGGGCCTAATTTCTCCCCCGTGAGATACATAGGCAACCTTTTAACTCGGCCCCTATCTTCAAAAACTCTGTTGTCCTCTACTTTCTTGAAAAAAGTCATAAGAAGAAGAGTTGAACCTTTCTGATAAATTTCACTTATCCATACCAATAAGAAAAATCCTATTCATTGAAATTCTCAAGTCACCATTACTCCATGGATCAATTCGTATGAGGTAAGAAACAGCTTTTTGTGTTTACTTCTTGCCTTATCATCTTGCGTTGCTTATTACTAATGAAATCTAACACGTTAGCCTTTGGGTTGTTTTTACTTTACAGTTAATATAAACTACTCTATTTGACATAAAATGGCCCTAGTTCACTAGCTCAAAGTGAACAAAGAACCCTCTTTTGGCTATAACTTTGTCGGAGTAAAGAAAAAATGAATAGCAGTAAAATTGAGCTCTACCAGTCATTTTTAAAAACCAATAAGCAATGATCTTGAGGATGGAATAGAAAAAAGTGATATGCTCCTATATAAGAATTCTCCAAGACTACTAAAATTAAAGAAGATGAATTGGAGGAAATGTTGCTGAACTGTACTTCCACTCCACTTATTACTCCCCGATTAATAGGGTAGATGGAAAAATAAAATTTAATTTTTCACAAAGTCGGTGGTAGTACGGATGAGGCCTGACACCATTGTTTAAGTTTATCTACTCCTCTTATGGTTTTTATAGTTTTCAAAAAGCATAGACCCACACTCGTGGGGTTCATAGCTAGAGTTTGCAAATATTTTCTCAAAACATATAAGCCTCCCCTATTGCAAAAATCTTTGTCATTTATTTTATTATGTACTTGATATTATCAAACATGTTTAGTTTTTGATAAAAATAATAAGCATCTAAAACCTGTCAATGTCATGTTATGTTAAGAGAAAAATGATCAAATTGAACAAAATGATGACGAATGGGAGATAGTGGTCCTAGAATAGTCAACAGAAGAACTAAAGTATTCAAGGATTAAGGAAAGCATAATATAGAAGAAACCGAGGTAGTTACTCAGAGGGACAATGACCAAGAGAATCAGGGTCGATGTCTATCTAGTAAGATCAAGAAAGAAGGAACCTTATCAATTATATCAAAGGAAAGAGGACAGTTGATCCTTTATTCCATCCAGACAAATGCAATGAAAAATGCCATGTCATTCATAAATAGTTATCCATAGAAGCCTTAATTCTATCCTAGTGGGATGGATAAAAGTATTCAAGGCCATTTAACCCTGAAAATGGGTCTTAGTACAAACTACATTTGATCTGAATTCCCAAGAAAGGTTATGTAGGTGGATTTCGTTGGCTTCGGTCAAACCCATAGGAGAATTTGCCCTTTTTTTATGTATGAACTATGTTTGACCAAAATTCCCAAAAAGGGGATATATAGGCGGCCTGTGTTATCTTCGGTCAATCCCTTAGGAGAATTTATCCTTTTCTTTTATGTACGAATTATGTTTGACCTGAAATCTCAAGAAAGAGATACGTAGGCGGCCTATGTCGACTTCCGTCACCCCCTTAGGAGAATGTATCCTTTCTGTTTATATATAAACTACGTGATGACCTAAAATCTCCAGAATGAGATACGTAGACGGCCTACGTTGGCTTCAGTCAATCCATTAGATTTTCTATATTTCCCTAGCATAGTCCTAAACTATGTTTGACCTAATTCTTGCTTTAACGGGATATGCAGGCGCCCCAACAGCTCGATCATATCAACCAAGGAAATGGAAATTGGGGCAGAATTTTTGAGAAGTAATCTCAAATCAAAATAGAAAGATCATCATCTAACATAGAGGATGAAGACCATCAAAGAATTCATGTCATGACCGAAACCAGGGCCTAGACGTAATGGACATCCCAATTCCAACTAGGACTGGGGACCGCCCTATTAACCCAACCCAACTACCTTTTACAACCTTAGATGAGCTGAATTTCAAGTCTATAACAAAATTGCATAAATGCTGTCATGAAGACTCTAGGATAGGGTCACATCAGTGATCAACCCAATTGAGTCTACCCGTTCCAAACCAACCATCCATACCATACCAAACCAAAGAGAATACCAAAGCATAATATGATAATCAAACCCAAAATGCAAAATGCTGAAACTACCAATAATATCATCCAATGACATCATCCCCAACATCAATGAAAATGCTAAGGACAACACCAATACTGATCCTGCCTATACCAACCTCCAGAAGTACCATAAATACTTTATCTAAATAAATACAAATATTCAGTTGGGACATGCCCCTAACGACGGCCAAAACCAATATCCAAAACAAAAGCAAAATGTCTAAGAATGTCCATATCATGAAATAGATCCTTTCAAAAAGATGGAATCTTACAACTTTAATCCAAATATTTTCCTTGAGTCAATCACCACTTCAATCCAAATGTTGTCCCTAATTCAATCACCACAGTCAAGTGATAGACTGTCAGGACACTGACGGGCCTTCAACTTAAAGCAGAATGAGTCAAACTTGGTGATGAAGTGATGGTCCAGGCGATGGACTATTAGCCTAATGACGGGACATCAACCAAGTCGTTGGAGGTGAAATAGAATGCAACATCACTGGAAGCCTTGTGACAAACCCAGCGATGGACTGTCAAGGACTTGACAGGTCATCAACTCATCCATTAAACTTGAAGCAGTAATTCGAGTTTTAAATTTTAAAACCCCAGTCCTTGGAAATATATAAATACCCAGTTTAGATTTTATTTATGGATCTTTATCATTTTTCCATCTTTCAAAACTAATTATAACATATTATTCTCTAAGAAGGAAGCTACCATTGTGGATCTAGCTATTCTATTCATATTTCACTGAAAATTCAAGAACAATTATTGTAAATTTTGTAGGTAATTCTCTGAATTTATTTATGAGTGACAAAATGAATATTTCTTCTCTTGAGATGTGTGGCTAATCTCTTATAACTAGGGTTATGGGAGCCTTGATATGAATGACTGGTTGGGGTTGTGAAAATACTTAATTTTCCTACTTAATTGAGATTGTATAAGCCTTTCTTCATATTAACGACCTTTCTTGGTTGCAAACATAAAGGGTAGGACCAAGAAAATCACTTGTTTGAGTAGAAAAGTGCATGTTAGGAAAAGAAGAGATTTACATGGAATCCATAGGCTTTAACCTTTGATTTATGGGTTGATGCCTTAATAGGATTAACCCACGCAAGAGGCTAGTTGAATAAACTAATGTATTCTTTAAGCTCAAAAGAATTAAAGGTTAAACTATCTATTTAGGTTGAGAAAAAAAATAGGTAAACTTTAGAATTCAATAACTTTTACAATTGAGGTTATAAATTGGAAACTTAAGATCACTCACAACCCTGACTGCTTGAACATCTTGGTGAACATAATTCTAGTTTGTCTATTCTCATTGAATTAATGCTTGCACTAAAACTTACTAGTTGAAACACAATTTGCTATAAACATCTGAATACTGTTGACAAATCAAAACCCCCTTTACTCCAAGACCTTTAATCAATAGTCTATTAACAACCATAACACTTACTTTGCACAGTATTCCCTATGGGATTCGACCCCAACCTAGTTTGTTTTGATATATTTGACAGTGACTGCTTATATTTTTTAATAGGAGTGGTAATTTGGGTGTATTAAATTTTGGTGCCATTGTCGGGGAATACGGTTGTCAATTAAGTTTGTGATTGTTGATTAACCTTTGGTCAAGTTTTCTAAATTTTACCTTTATTTGTCGTTTTTGTTCTTTGTAGGGTAATTATTTTATATTCCAAGTACAAAGAGGTTGGGTGAACCATTATTACCAATACATCCGAAACCTCAATTAATTGGCAGAATAAAAGCTCATCAAGAAGCAGAGAGATTAGCTTCCATAGCTAATGCTCAACTAAACTAATAGAATGCTGGTATTCCAAGCCAGGAGAAAAACCCAGATAATGAAGATCTAAGAGATGATCATGTAATAGATCCAGCCAACCAAAGACGTGCAGATGGTATAGCTGCACCTGTGAACAAGAATATGAACAAGAATCGCCCTGCTAGGGTGAGACCAAAGCACCAAGCTATTCAGTTTGACCTTGATGATAATGAGGATGATATGGATAGATCAGGTAAAATTGGAGCCATTTATTCCTCCACCACTGGCACCTAGAGCTAAGTTTAACATCACTAGCATAATGATTTAGTTACTTCATCTTAAGGGGCTATTTGGTGGACTTTCGGATGATGAACTAAATATGCATTTAGTGAACTTGGTCTCTATTTGCAAGTCTTTTAATAACCCAGGAGTTGTATAGAATGCTATTTGGTTATAGTTATTTTTGTTGTCTCTATCTGGGGAGGCAATATTATGGTTAAATGAGCTGACTCCTGATTCTATAACAAAATGGAGGCAGTTGAAAGAGGTTTTCCTAGAAAGGTTCTTTTTGCCATCTAGGATGATACAGTTAAGGGAAAATATAGGTAACTTCAAGAAGGTTCCATCTGAAGCTCTTCATGAGATGTGGGAGAGGTTCAAGAAGAAGTTGATGTAGTGTCCCAACCACAAAAAGACTGACATACACTTGATGGAGACTTTGTATAGAACTTTAAACTCTATTACGAAGCTAGTTGTGCATAATACTGCAGGTGGAGCATTTATGGATCTCACTTTTCTGGCAGCTTAAAAATTGCTTAATAAACTGACTAAATAGAGTAGAGCTTGGCATACTAGGTATTATAAGGTAGCAAGCTCTACTATGTCTAGTGGTATGTCTTCAGAGCAACACAGGAAAGAGAAAGAGCGTGACTAAGATATTTCATACCTGAAGACCTAGATGGATCTGCTTACTAAGCATTTGTTATTTGGGAAGACTAAGAAGGCAATAGTTGTTGGGTCACAAGGTAGATCTAACTCTGATTCTGAGAAGGAGGCTAATTATTTAAATAACTAGGGGGTTTCGAGGCAATATCCAAGGAAACTAAGTTCGAAACTATTATGATAAAGTTGGGTACAAAGACCAAGACCAAAGGAACTGGAAAAACCAAATTGACAGGAGTGGTTTGTATGTGCCTCCTAGAAATTATGATATTACTAGGAAAGATGTCCATAGAGGACATGATAGTGAAATTATTAAAAAGAGTGGAATCAACCAATATAGTTGTGACTGAATTGAAGAGTGATTTGTTATTGATGAGTCAGTTGGTCGATTTTCACTCCACTTCTACTAAGAAACTAGAGCAGCAGATAAACCAGTTATCCATAGCATTTAAGTAGAGAAAGAGTGGTACATTACAAAGTGATATAGTGAAAAATACTTGGAATGATGGCTCTTGCATGGAAGTTACCACTTGGAGTGGTAAAGTATTACCAGACACTTCTATGGGAAAAACTGTGATTGATGATATGGTTAAAGAAGATGTGAAAGTTAAAGAAAATCATCCAGCAAAGTTTGAGAAGATGGATGGTAATGATACTCTAACTAACCATCAGCAGTTTGATGAGTTAGAAAAAGAAAAAAGAAACAAGAAGGAAGAGTGGTTACTACTCCCCAAAACCACCGCCTCTCTTCCTTCATTGATTGAAAAAAAGGCTGATGACACAAAGTTTAGCAAATTCATGGAGATGCTGACGTAGATGACGATGAATGTGCCTTTAGTAGAGGCACTAGAGAAGATGCTTGGATATGCTAAGTATATAAAGGACCTTGTGAAAAATAAGAGAATAGTGAGCTACAAACTAGTAGATAATCTTCACCATTATGGTACCATTTCGACAAGATCCTTGGTGTAAAAGAAAGAAGACCTAGGAGACTTCATCATCCCTTGTACTATTGGGTATCTTGATTTCGCTAAGGCCCTATGTGATTTCAAAGAAAGTATTAACCCGATGCCACTTGCTATTTATAAGAAGTTGGGTTTGGGGGACCCTACACCCACAAATATGAGACTAGTGATAGTAGACAGGTCAGTGAAGTGGCCAGTGGGGATATTGTATGATGTACTAGTAAAGGTGGCCAGCTTTATATTTCCTTCTGATTTTGTTATCCTATATTGCGAGGTGGACTTCAAGGTACCTATAATATTGGGTAGACCATTTCTTGAAACTAGGAGTGTGCTTATTAATTTTTGGGCTAATGAGCTACTGTTTAGACTTAATAATGAGCTAGTTCGCTTTGATGTGTGCCAATCTATGAAGCAACACAAGGAGATGAGTGTATTCTCCATTATAGATATTTATTATGAGAATGAGTTAGAGGTATCGATCGAGTAGAAAGTTTCTATTGAAACTTTAGCTGTAGTCTTAATAAACTTTGATAGCGAAGGTATTGAAGAATATGAGGGACAGTATGTGCCTTGATGGGAATGGGATCATATTCATATGCTCCCAAGAAGCTAGATTTGGACCTCAAAAATCTTCCAACACCACCGGCTAAGCCATCTATTAAAGATCCACCAGTGTTGGAGTTGAAGGAGCTTCTGGACCATCTACGGTATATGTTTCTAGGCCATGGAAAAACTTTACCTATGATTATTGCAGCAGATTTGGGTAAGCAGCAGGTTGAGGCACTTATCTCTATGCTTAGGAGATACAAAAAGTGTATAGGTTGGATCATTACTGATATTATTGGTATTCCTCTGGGTATTTGCACTCACAAGATTTAACTTGAGGAAGATTGCACACCAACCATTGAGCATCAACGTAGATTGAACCCACCAATGCAAGAATTAGTTAAAAAGGAGATCATTAAATAGCTTGATGTAGGGGTAGTGTACCCCATCTCTGATAGAAGGTGGGTGAGTCTCGTACAATGTGTGACTAATAAAGGTGGCATGACTGTGGTCGCTAATGAGAATAATGAGTTAATTCCATTTATACCTATCACCGGGTAGAGAGTTTGTATAGATTATGGGAAGTTAAACTCGTGGACTCTGAAGGATTATTTCCCAATGCCCTTCATGGATCAAATGCTTGATCACCTGGCAGGAAAGAGTTGGTACTGCTTTCTAGATGGGTATTCAAGATTCAACCAGATTTTAATTTCTCTCGAAGACCAGGAGAATACAATATTCACGTGACCGTATGGTACATTTACAGTCAAGCGGATGTCGTTTGGTCTATGTAATACACCTGCCACTTTTGAATGATGCATGATGTCTATTTTCTCTGACATGGTCGAGGACACCTTAGAGGTGTTCATGGATAATTTTTCTGTGGTAAGTGATTCTTTTGAGTTATGTATGGTAAATCTAAGTAGAGCAATGCAGAGATGCGAGGAATTCAATCTAGTGCTAAATTAGGAGAAATGTCATTTCATGGTAAAAGTGGACATTATTATTGAACAAAGAATCTACGCCAAGGGAATTGAATTCGATCGGGAAAAGGTCAAGATTATTGAGAAACTACCTCCTCCCATTTCAATAAAGAGAGTTTGTAGTTTCCTTGGTCATGAAGGATTCTATCATTGATTTATAAAGGACTTCTCCAAAATTTCAAATCCATTTGAAAGATTTTGGAGAAGGAGGCCAAGTTCACATTTGATAATGATTGCAGGAAGGCATTTGAATGCCTTAAGGAGAAATTAGTTGATGCCCTAATCATTGTTTCAACGATTGGTCGATGTCATTCAAAATTATATGTGATGCATGCAGAGTGGTACTTGGGGCTATGCTTTTCCTAAAGAAAGAAAAGTTGTTTCATATGATTTACTATGCAAGCAAGGCATTGAATGGGGCTCAAAAGAATTACATTGTTATTGTGCAGGAACTTCTCACGGTGGTCTATACATTTGAGAAGTTCTATTATTATATATTGGGAACCAAGGTGGTGGTGCATACAGACCATGCCACTTTAAGGTATTTAATTGAAAAGAAGGATGCTAAGCCAAGGCTAATCAAATAGGTGCTTCTTCTTCAAGAGTTTGACTTTGAAGTCAAAGATCAAAAAGGATGTGAGAATCAAGTTGCAGATCACCTATCCAGATTTGAGGGAGATTAAGCAGTCAAGGATGGGCTCAAAATTGATGATACATTTTCAGATGAGAAAATCCTAACTGTTGTGCTTGAAAGAGTACCTTGGTACGTAGACTTTGCAAATTATGTGGTAAGTGAGATTATCTCAAAGAATCTTTCTTTTCACCAAAGAAAGAAGTTTCTCAATGATGTTACACACTACTTATGGGATGAACCATATTTATTTTGGTGTTTTGCAGATAATATTATTAGGAGGTGTATCCCAGAGATGGATATGCTGAGTATCCTGGAAGCTTGTCATGCTTCCCCGGTCGGGGGTCACTATGCAGGTGACCATACTATACAGAAAGTGATATAGAGCAGCTATTATTGGTCGACCTTATTCAAAGATGCATATGAGTTTGTGTGGAGATGTGACTAATGCTAGAGACAAGGTCCAATCTCAAAGCACCGTGAGATGCCCATGACAAAAATAATGGGAGTAGAGTTGTTAGATGTCAGGGACATTGACTTCATTGGGACCTTTGTGAGATCTTATAGGTTGAAATACATCTTAGTTGCCATCGATTATGTGTCCAAATGGGTTGAGGCTATTGTCTTGGCCGATAATGAAGGAAAGTGAGTGGTTGCATTCTTTAAAAAGATCATCTTCTCTCGCTTTGGGGTACTATGTACCATCATAAGCGATGGTGGATCACATTTTTTCAATCGAGTGTTTCGGGATGCCTTGGTGAAATAAGGTGTTAAGCAACACAAGGTGCCAACTCTCTATCACCCGCAGAATAGTAGCCAAGTGGAGATTTCAAATCTGGAGATAAAATTTAAACTTTCCAAAATGGTGAATGCAAGTAGACAAGATTGGTCTAGGAAGCTGGATGATGCCTTGTGGGCATATAGAATGGCTTTCAAGATACCCATTGGCATGTCACCGTACCAATTGGTCTACGGTAAGGTATGTCACTTATCGATTGAATTGGAGCACAAGGTACTGTGGGAACTAAAGAGGCTAAATTTAAATTGGAATGAGGCAGCAGAGTTGCGACTGGGGAAGCTGAATGAGATGGATGAGTTCCATCTAGGAGCTTCTGAAAGAGCAGACATATACAAAAAAAAGATGAAGAAGTACCATGATCGAAGGATTGAAAAACATAACTTTCATAAGGGTGATTGGGTACTCCTTTTCAATTCCAGACTGAAGCTCTTTACAGGTAAACTTAAGTCAAAGTGGTCTGCCCATTCAAAGTTAACTAAGTTTGCTCATCTAGAGTAGTTGAACTTAAAAATGAGGATGGAAGTGTCTTCAAGGTTAACAGGAAATGAGTAAAATTATATATCGGTCCAATAGACTTGGTAAAGTGCTTAGCTACCATCTATCTTGATAAAGTTTGAGTAATTGAGATAACGGAGTCGTGCCGTGATACTAAATCAGGCGCTAGTGAGAGACAACCGACAAAGTATTGTTGTAAGCATAGTTAAAGTTTATTTTTTGTTTTTGTGCAATTTTATGTGTTGTGTAAGTGTGTAAGAAGAGAGATATAGGAAAACAGAAGCTGAACAAGTTGGGGGATGTCTGATGGGAGGCTTGATGGGCCGTCGAAGGGTTAACGGACCGTTGCTGGAGTTGTTAAAAGGAAACTAGAAACCTGAGCTACATGAATGAGACCGACGGATAACTTGATGGGCCATTGCTATCACTGTGGCACCAAGGCAGACTGAATATGGTTCTATTAAGCTATGATGGTTAAAATGATGGACTGTCAAACTCCTGACAAACCATCGGGTCGACCGTAAACTTAACCCTAATTTTAACGGGTTGGGTCGGTTTAATTTAATGCTAAATAAGTGGTCCTCATTTGACCCAAAATGTCTTTAAATTAATAAGGATAAGCGATTGAGTACGTTACCAACTTTTCAAATACTGAGCCTATTTAAATTCCCCTACATTCAAAGTACCTAAGAGAATTCATATCCTCTTAGAACTTTCCCTCTTCCCCTTTCTCTCCTATTTAAATAACTCTATCTTTTTCTTATTCAAATCATAAATCAAGTTCGCAATCACTGATAAAAGCTTCAAGTCTTCTTTTATTCTAAGTTTGCAAATTCAAAGTAGTGAAGTATACTACAGAACCAAGGTATGATCACAACCTTACTCTTCTTTTCAATTTGGTAAAATATGAGTCGTGTAAGTTGATAATTGAAGAAATGAATTTCATTTTATTTTTGCTTTGTTGTTATTCTGATTTTAAGTCAAACTCTTGTGTACACTGTTCTGGGTGAAGTTTGAGTAACCCATGGACTAAAAGTGGCAAGATTTGTGCTTAAATACTAAATTAATGTCATAATTGTGTGTATACTAACTTAAAGTACACTAGGTGTTCGACGAAATACCAAAGTGAAATCTAAGATTGAAAAGTGAGGTCGACGGCTAACTTGACAGAACATCGGACCCATGACGGACCATCGGGTATACCGTCGCAATGTTATCTAGTCTGATGCTTACTGTTTCAGCCATTCCAGATAACTTGATTAATTCTTTAGAACCTTGACAGACCATCGGGTCAGCGGTCATAAGGTTATTTGATAAAAAAACTCACTAGTTTGAGGCTTGACGGTGAGGGTAATAGATCATTGTAGTCTCGATGGACCTTTAGACTTTCCATCAAGTTAAGTTTTCACTATTTCCATCTAGTTCTAAATTGTAAATTGATTATTGTTCCTTTTCCATGTGATATGGAATGAAAACTTCCCCTAACCAGAGGTAGTGGTAGAACATAATGGGGAAGAGGTGAGCCAGCAAAGAGTGAGGAGGCACCTGCCTTCAATACTCAGCAAAGAGACAGGGTACCCTTGGACCCTCCTAGTCTAAAGAGGAGGGTGAAAGTAGCAACAACAGTACAAGTTCCAGTCCCGTCGAGACCTCTAACCCTGACCAAGTCGAGGCGTCAGAAAAAGAGGATCCAAATATCATAAGGTACAAGGACCCATAAATGCGGGAGACAATTTGATGAAAAATAGAGGGAGCATGGGAGTATTTCCTAGATGGGCTGGAACCAATAGAAAGCAGACTAATATGAAGGCCCATCCACAAAGAGTATCAGATCGTCACCATTGAACTGCATGAGTACCCAGAGATGGAGCAAAGATTCAATGAATATGAGTTATGTTGGATGAGCAGGACGCCCAATACATACCAACCAAACCTTGTTCATAAGTTCTTTGCCAACTATCTTGCATTGCTAGAGAATGATTTCCTTCAGGGTGTGAAGATCAATGACATGGGAAATCGGGATGTGGTTTCGATGCGTGGAATGAACATAGATATTTCAGAACTCATATTGAACAGATTCCTGTTTGGTCCTGAGTATAGGATACCTGCTGTAATCCCATAGCTGGAGCATTGAATGTTTACAGCAAACCAACAAAAACCCTGGCTGGCCTGAGCATTGATAGATAATGGAAATCTAGTATGGCTGCATAACCCTCGCGAGTGGATAGCTAAGTCATCCCTAAGTTTTTGGGTGAAATTTAAGTGGGCAATTGTAAGGTTGATATTGATGCAAACAGGTGGTGATGCTAACTTGGAGATTCAGAGAGCGGTATTAATTGCTGCCTTGATTGAGAGACTGAAGGTAGACTTTGGCCACACTATCACCGATGAGTTATTTGCCCGCACACACAAGACGTCTAGTGCTCTACCATTTCCATGTCATATCATGGATTTGTGCAAATAGGAAAATGTGCCTTTGATCAGTGGGGTTGATAATGAGGTTCGTGCGAGTCACAGGCAGGATATCGAGAAAATAAAAGATGACTTAAAGTATGAAATGCGATTCAACAAGCCTCCCGCCTATTAGACTCAGTCAGCTCCAGCCTTTGGGCACTTTGAATATTCCCTCAGGTATGCCATTACTTATCACTATATATGTATCAATGGATTATGATCCATCTACCACTTCAACGTGTTCAGCCTCTATGCTGCCAATAGGTAGGACTGCATATTCTACATCTATCCTACCTCAATATTCTGAGTACAGGCTGGCACAAAAGAATTTTGCCAAGTCTATTAGTGAACAAAAGAGGTTTAAGAGTAGCTAAACAAATGGGCTAAATAAGTCTATTGTAGAACCCATGATCTTGAGTTAGCTGTTGTGGTCTTTGCCTTTAAAATCTTGAGAAACTATCTTTATGGTGTTCATGTTGATGTGTTAATCATAAGAGCCTGCAGGATGTGTTCACTCAGAGGGAGTTAAATCTTAGGTAGAGAAGGTTGTTAGAGTTGTTAAAAAACTATGATATGAGTGTGTTATATCACTCAGGCAAGGCTAATATAGTGGAGGATACAGTTAGCAGATTATCAATGGGTAGTGTTGCTCATGTATAGGAAGGTAAGAAAGGGTTAGCTCATAATGTGCATTGTTTGGCTAGATTGGGTGTTAGGTTACTTGATTCAGCCGAGGGAAGTACTTTGGTGCAAAGTAGTTTCGAATCCTCTTTAGTTTCAGAAGTGAAAGAGACGCAAGATAGAGACCCTAGTTTGGTCAGACTGAAGAAAACTGTTAAGGACCAAAAGGTAAAGGTTTTCTCCTAAGGGGGATATGGCGTGTTACAATTATAGGGTAGATTGTGTGTTTCGTGTGTTGATGATCTGAGGCATAGGATTATGGATGAAGTGCATGGTGCATGGTATTCTATTCATCCCGACACTACCAAGATATACCGTGACTTATGGGAAATCTATTGGTGGAATGGTATGAAGAAGGATATTACAGAGTTTGTACCAATGTGTGCAATGTGCCAATAGGTTAAGGTAGAGCACCAAAGACCTGGTGGTATGATACAAGAGTTTGGTATACCCACTTGGAAGTGGGAGGTGGTGAATATGGACTTCGTGACTGGGTTATCTCTTTTGCGCCGTCATCATAATTCTATTTGGGTTGTTGTAGATAGGATGACTAAGTTTGTGCACTTCTTTACCGTGCATACATCTTATACAGCTGAGGATTATGCTAGATTGTATATCCAGGAGTTAGTCAGGCTATACGAAGTTCCCTTGTCTATTATTTTGGATAGGGGTACTCAATTTAATTCTCAGTTTTGGAGGGCCTTTCAGTAGGGTCTTGGTACCCAAGTTCTTTTGAGTATCGCTTTTCATCCGCAGATAGATGGTCAGACTGAGAGGACTATTTAGAACCTAGAAGATATGTTGAGGGTGTGTGCTCTTTAGTTCAAACGTAGTTGGGATGAACATTTGCTATTGTTTGAGTTCACCTATAATAATAGTTACCATGCTAGCATCGAGGTGGAACCATTTAAGGCCTTATATGGTAGAAGATATAGATCACCCATAGGTTGGTTTGAAGTGGGTGAAATTGCCGTGATTGTGCCTGATGCAGTGTTTGAAACTATGGAGAAAGTTAAGTTGATTAGAGAGAGTTTAAAGACAACTCAGAGTCATCAAAAGTCATAGGCTGATGTGAGGAGAATAAATCTTGAGTTTGAAGTGAATGATTTGGTGTATTTGAATATTTCAAAAATGAAAGGGGTGAAGTGGTTTGGTAAAAAGGAAATCTTAGTCCCCATTATATTGGAGCGTATTGAGTTTTGAGCCGTGTTAGAAAAGTAGCCTATGAGGTTGAGTTGCCTGCGGAGTTGTCATCCGTTCATCCTATTTTTCATGTCTCCATCTTTAAAAAGCATCTTGGTGATTCCATTGTGGTAGATCCTTTAGAGAGTGTTGATATTTAGAATAGTCTTTTATTCGATGAGATTCCAGTTGAGATCCTAGATTTTCAGATCCGTAGATTGAGGAACAAAAAGGTTCCATTGGTCAAAGTGTTGTGGCGAAACTAATCAGTTGAGGGCACTACTTAGGTGGCAGAAGTAGTCATACGAGCCAAGTACCTTCACCTCTTTTCCGCGAGTTTAGATCAATCCAAAGGTATTATTCTTTCTTAATTTAGCCCTTCTAATTTGAAGTTCAGCTATATATCTATTATTGTATGAGTTCTTGCAATTTCTAAGGTATTCAAGAGTTTAGAGAAAGATTTTGTGCCATCTAGAAAATTGCTTCAGCTATGTGTGCTTTATTTTTCCTGTGTTCCTAGTCTAACTAGCGACATTCGAGGATGAATGTTTCCAAAGATAAGATATTGTAAGACCCCGCAAAGTTCCCTTGTAGTCCGATCCTTAGAGCGTGTCAAGTAAAGTGTAATTCCAGCCCTAAAATATTGAGATGTGACATCCCAAGTGATTGGGATTTAAACCATATAGAATTTTCTTAAATTTGACTTTTTGTCGTGTAGAGAATTGAATTAGCTTTCCAGCGATACCAATTTTGTCCAAATCTGGTATCAGGGTGAGATGTTATGGCTATTTTATTGAGAGTTATCTGAACCGCCCAGGTGCGACGGACGATCCGATGGACCGTCGAGTCTATGTTGAACTATCACTCAGACTGTCATAACCAAGGCAGTAATTCCCTTTCCTGGCATAAGTGCGACAGCCAAGATGACGGACCGTCAAGGTTATGACGAAGCATCGCTGAAACCGTCACCACTGGGGTTGTGTGGTCTCATCCTAGCCAGTGTGTGATGGAAAATTCGATGGACGATTAAGACTGCGATGGATCATCGCTTCAACCATCACACCAAGGTGTGTGACTTTTTTCTGACCGACGTGTGATGGACGATCCGATGGACCATCAGACTAGCGATGGACCATTACTTCGACCATGCAGCACCTGATCAGTATTTTAAGTTATTTTTAAAGGGAATTTTTGGTCTTTCCGCTCTTTAATACCCTGATATTCCAAACGAAGCAAATGGATTCATTCATAATCCAAAATACAATAGAGCTTCTCCCTCAAAGATTAAATCTAAAACCCTTCTCCCATAAATGTAAGAACTCACTATAGATTCTACAAATTGAGTCGATATTTGAGTTCTCAAAGTTCAAGGGTTGCAAGAACCCTCTCTAAAGAGTAAGAAGAAGAGTTTAAAGAAAGTGTGTTCATCCAATTTCATAATCTAAGGTATGTGGGGATTTGGACAAGGGTAATCCTTTCACCCTTGTGCCCAAAGGCTAATTTAAACTACAATTTTCTGCAATTTATGAGATTTTACATGAAATGGAAATGGGGTTTTTCACCCATTCTTATTGGTTGCAAACTTTTGATGTTTTCCATGAATTGAGAGTCTAATGGCATGATTTTTACATGTTTTTTTGACAAATTAAAGCTAGGTCTATACTCTGTGATTTTAATCCTTGAGAAGTTAACAGGTTAAATGTTTGAGATATTGAAGTATATGAGTTTGTTGAGATAATGAGCTAAATTGCTGTAAATTTCAGATTTCTATATGATTTATAAATCTATATGCTATCTAATATGTATTTTGATGAGTTTTAACTAGAGATTGAATTATGGGTCATTAAGCCCAACTTGAGACTCGCAATTTTATGAACTTTTGTGGTATAAGCACCCATTGTTTTAGTATTTTGAGATTATTGAGAAATGTTTTGACCTAATGGTCATAGAGTTTTGAAATCCACTTCACTATATTATATTACAGATTTGATTGTTGGGTTCTTATGAACCATGAGATTATTTTGAATGTAGATTTTCATAAGATGAGCAAGATAAACTAAAGAGAGTAGTATTTATCACCCAGTTGGGTAATTTACTATGGTTTCTTACCCAGAACTATGTGCTATTGTAGGTTTGTAATTTTGGGCCTGAGGCCGAGATGATTAGGATCGAGGCCAAGATAAGTGATCACAGAGTTGAGGTTATACTCCTTGGCAAGAGTATGACGCCTCTCCCTAATGTGAGGTTTCTTAATTAGGAGGACAAGACGTTGGACTCCATGTAGCTCGCATGGTTTATGTCGGTTAAAAGAACCTCCCTAAAAGTAAAGTAATTTTCTTTACTAATATGAGTTGATCACCAATTTTTAAACCAAAGTTATATGATTCTGAGTTCCAAGTTTTGACTTGGAAGGAGTTATAAGTTCTTGAGCATTAAATAAGTTTTACTCCCCATGAGATATATGCATATGTTGAAAGTATTGTTTAAAGCTTTCTTTATCCTATGAGTAATGGGAATAAGAGGAGAGAACAGATTTTAAAGCCAAAGTATAATGACTCATGAGATTTGTGTTACATGGTTCATTCTGCAAGATTTATATGCTTTATATTTTAGAATTATTCAAGCCATGTGAGTCATTTTAATTTGCATGCATGATTTGATTAAAGAGTATTGAAACTGTTTTTATATAAATGCATAAACCCCTACATACTCAGTACATTCCCAAGTGTTGATCCGCATATACGTCTATGTCCTATGTTATCTTATAATGTAGGTTCAGGTGCTCAGTCCCAGTGATTCCCGAGTACCTTTGTCTACATTTATACAATGGTGAGTCCTCATAATTCGAGGACCTATCTTCAAATATTTCAGTAGTCGAGTGTTTATGTTATCACTTTCCTTTCAGTTTGAGTCAGTTGGGGACTTGTCCAAACGGTTCTCGAGTTCATGGAGTAGTAGAGGCTTTGTCAGACTAGTTATCAAATATGGTTGTGTTGATATTTCTAGTATTGTGGTCATTTAGACCGAGTATTATCTTCATATTTTCTTTTATTTGATATCACAGTGCCAGAGTTTGTTATATTCCTTCTTGAATAAGTTATTATGAGAAGTGATAGGCTCAAAGGGTTAACTTGGGGCTACTTGTAGACCTAAGTACCGTATGACGTCTTGGGAGGTGATTTTAGATCGTTACAAACTTGGTATTAGAGCCTAAGGTTTTAAGGATTCCTAGGGAGTCTGATAAGCCGCATTGAGTAGAGTCTTGATCATCGGTGTATAGCGTGCCACATCTACGAGTAAGAGACTACAAGACGTTTTAGGAAAAAGTTGTTTCTTTCTTTTAGATTCTATCATGCCTGTTGTTGTCCCTCTCATCTAATAATTCATGCTCTCTTATTTCAGAAAATGCCTCTCCAAAGAGCGAATGCCCGTAGAAACAATGATAAGCAACCCGTACCTGTTGATCCCTTGAATGCGACTCTGTCTCATGATGAGTTTCAGCAGGCCTTTCAGGCATTAACCTAAGCAGTCACAGCTAATTTTTAGGCCAATAACCAGGCCATAGTTGTAAATCAGTAGGGAGGTAATATAGCTGCTTCTAGGATCCGTGATTTTTTACGGATAAATCCACCAGAGTTTAATGGGTCTAAGGTAGGTGAGGACCCATAGTTGTACCTTAAGGAGGTAAGAAAGATCACACAAGTGATGCATGTTTCTGAGGAAGAAAGTGTTGAGTTGGCATCTTATAGGTTGAAGGACATAGCTTATGACTGGGTTGTATTGTGGAGAAAGTGTAGAGATGAGGATGCTGCTCCTATGACTTGGCAGGTGTTTTAAGATGCATTATTAGACAATTTCTTTCTACTTGAGATGAGGGAAGCAAAGATTGAGGAGTTTATAAACTTGAGGCAAGGCTTGAAATTCAACTAGTTGGCGAAGTATGCTCCTGATTTGATTTCCAACACCTGAGCTAGTATGAGCAACTTTGTGATAGGTGTTTCTGGTTTGGTGCTGAAAGAGTGTAGAACTGTGATGCTGTATAGTGATATAGATCTGTCTAAGTTGATGACACATTCACAGTAGGTACAGGTAGATAATATTAGAGAGAAAGACATAGTGAGGGGTAACAAGAGGGCTAGATCTGAGTAGCATGAGTATAGTCAGCCTAGGTTCAAAGGAGGAAACCGCACTCAGTTTCATAGATGTCTGTCTATTCTAGTGCCTTTATCATCTAGTTCTCCCACACCTAGAGGCAGGCAAGAGCATGGAGTAAGTCTTTTATGTCTAGGTCGCAGAACAGTGTTGGTAACAGGCCCTGTTATCTACCTTATGATAAGTGTGGTAGGGATCATACCGATGAGTGTTTCGCAGATTTGAGATGTTGTTTTAGTTGTGGAAAGCAAGGCCACAGACTTATAGATTGTCGACATGCTAGGTAGGGGACTAGAGATGACCAACCTCAGGCATAGACTACTAGTACACTAGCTACTGTCCCTCGTTCTGCCCCTATTCAGGGCGCTTCATCTAGCACTGCTGGCGTTCAGCGCCAGAAAAGATTCTATTCCTTACCATCCTGTGAAGAGCAAGAGGACTCGCCCGATGTTGTTACTGGTATGCTTCGTGTCTTTTGTTTTGATGTTTATGTGTTGTTGGACCCCGGGTCAAGTCTCTTCTATTTGACCCCACTTGTAGTTGTGAATTTCAAAATGAGTTCCGAATAGATTCTTGAGCCTTTCTTAGTTTCTACACCCATAGGGGAGTCAGTTGTTGCTAAACAAGTGTATAGAGATTGTCCTATTACTGTTCTTTATAGATTCATACTTGATGATTTGATAGAGTTAGACATAGTAGATTTTGATCTTATTCTGGGTATTGATGATAGGCGTATTTACACGCCTAAACACCATAATTTACCCATATTTTAGGCTAAGTTTTAAGGAAAAAATATATAATTCCTGCACTTTTAGTCCTTTTTCCTGTAAGTGAGCTAACAAACATGATTAGCAAGTTTTCAGGTATAAATGATGAAGATTTCAGCATTTTATGGATAACTGGACGCCAAAGGAAGCTTCACGAAAGAAGGAAAGCAGCGTTTGGACACCTATGGACTGAAAGTGATGCATGGATAACTTGTCCCGGGCAAAAACAACATTTACAAAGACTTGGGGATCAGCAGTAACTTAGTAGGATTAGGACAAGTATGCAGTAACCCAGTAGGACTAGGACAAGGATAAAAACCCTATTTCAATAGGACTAGGATATGGATGTTATATAAACCCTATTTTGCTGAAACTTTTCAGCATTCTCTTCTTATTCCCCCTTCTATTCCTTCCCATTCTAATAAATTCTTATTCACTCATTAATTAATTCAAGTATTTTTCATTCAACGTTTGATCCTAATTCACGTTACACTTTCTGACAGAGAAAGCACGTCCCTTGTGACCAACGTGAGATCATGATGATGTTTATTGTGATCTCCGTTGCAATCATGAGTAGCTAAACTTCTCTGTTAGGGTTATGGAAGCCTTATGAGATACTATCTATTTCTATGAGTTTGTGAATTCTTGACACGTATGCTGCTTATATCATTACTCTCTTCATCTTAATTTAAATTCTTGTGGTTGCAAACATATAGAATACGCCAGTATAGCATTAACTTGTTCGAAAGAAAGGTTATATGTCTGGAAAAGAGATAATGTCAAGGTAATAGGGCACCAAACCCTGTTAAAAAGTTAATGCCATAACTGGATTAACCTCTTGGAGAATTTGTACCATTAGATACGCTTTAAGCTCGAAAGAGTTAAAGTGAAATAATCCCTGATGGTCGAAAGACGCCTGGATTTACCATAGAATACGATTCTCTATAAGCGCATGCATGTCTGAATTCTGCATGACTCATAGTCAATAGATACGTATAACTCATAAGGTGGACATAACCCTAACTCTCGATTCTCATTGATTCAAACCTACCAAGTACTCCGTTTTACTCTTCTATTTTCCGTTTTTACTCTACTATTTTGTTTACATCATTTGCACGCACAAAATCCCCCTTTATTCGCAGAATTTTCATCAAAAGTCTAATAATCGTTGCTTACTTAGTGACCAAGTATTCCCTGTGGGATTCGACACCCAACCTAGTTGGGTTCTATATTTGACAACGACCGCTTACACTCTTACGAGAGCTGTAGTTTGAGCGTTATCAAATTTTGGCGCCATTGCCGGGGAATACGGTTGTCTACTAAGTTTGTGATAGTTACTAGACCCTTTGGTCAAAGATTCTCGTACTTTACTTTTAGTTGTTGTTTTTGTTTTTTGCAGGTTTTTGTTCAGTGCATGCCTAATACTCGATGTTTGGGACAACTATTATTACCCATAAACCCTGAACCGCAACTTATTGGCAAGATGGAGGCGCAACGTGACATTGAGAGAAGGGCTGCTCAACAGGAGCAGGCTAGATTAGCTGTGTTGGCCGCTGCTCAAGTACATCAACAAAATATCGATAACCCTGGGTGAGCAGCAGATCCTGATGATGAGGACTTGGGTGATGATGAGTTACTAAACCCGAGGCATGATGCTGAAGTTGTGACACCGGCAAACAGAAGAGATCGTCAAGCAAGATTTCAGCCTGAACGTCGAGCCGTGCAAATACCCTTTGATGATGATGATGATGACGATCAGGATGAAGCTGGTGCCACAGAAGCTATTATTCCTCCGCCATTGGCACCCGGAGCCAAGTTCAATAACACTAGCACCATGATTCAGCTTTTGCAACTCAAGGGATTATTTGGTGGACTAGCAGGCGATGATCCGAATATGCTTCTGATCAACTTTATCTCTACATGCAAGTCATTTGACAATCCAGGCGTTGGACAGAATGCTATTCGGCTGCGTTTATTTCCATTGTCTCTATCTGGGGAGGCAACTCTGTGGTTGAATGAGCTGACTCCTAATTCTATTACAAATTGGAGGCAATTGAAAGACGCTTTCCTAGAAAGATTCATTCCACCATCCAAGAAAGCAAAGTTGAGAGATGAGATCAGTAATTTTAGACAGCTTCCAATTGAAGCTCTCCACAAAACATGGGAGAGGTTCAAGAAGAAGCTTATGCGGTGCCCAAATCATCATATGACCAATGTCCACTTGATGGAGATATTATACAGAGCTTTGAATTCGGTAACTAAGCCAGTGGTTGATAATGCTGCAGATGGGTCATTCATGGACCTTACTTTTAATGAAGCAAGTGGTATGCTAGATCGTATGAGAAAGCAGAGTAGAGCTTGGCATACCAGGGATTCGGAGGTAGCAAGCTCTACTATATCTATTGGCATGACCGTAGAACAGAGGCGAAGAGAAGAGGAGCGTGACCAGGATATGGCTCACATAAAAACACAGATGGATCTTCTTACAAAGCATCTATTATCAGGGAAGACTGAAAAAGTCAAAACGGTTGCGTCAAAAGGAAGAGACGAATCCGATTCTGAGGAAGAAGCCAACTACTTGAACAATCAGGGGGTTTCCGAGGCAATGCCCAAGGAAACCAAGGTCGAAACTATTATGATAATTCTGGAAACAAGGACCGTGATCAAGGTAGTTGGAAGAACAAAATTGACAGGAGTGGCGTGTATATTCCTCCTGGAAGACGTGACGCCACTGCATCTGGTTCCAAAAATATGTCCATGGAAGATATGATGGCTAAGCTGTTGAAAGGAGTAGAGGCAACCAGCATGGGAGTAACAGAGGTAATCAATGATTTGTCCTCAATGATTAGTTGACTCGCATTCCACTTCAATAAAATAGCTAGAGCAACAATTGAGTCAATTATCTGCGGCATTCAACCAAAGAAAGGCTGAAACGCTACCCAGCAACACAGTGCAAAACCCAAGGAACGATGGAACATGCATGGCCAATACTACCAGGAGTGGTAAGGTGCTGGAAACTTCATCCAAAGGCACGTAAGTGATCAATGCAGAACCTGAAGGTGCCGATGAAGCTACAGAGGACGTTAGTAACGTCACCCCGCCACGTCCACAGCCCGAAAAGATCGCCAATCCGAAGCAAGAGGAAAATAAAGTCGTGGAGAAAACTATTCCCCTTCCACCATCACCTTTTCCTCAAAGACTAAAGAAGAGAGCTGATGATACCAAGTTCAATAAATTCATGTCAATGTTAAAATAGCTGACCATTAATGTTCCGTTGGTAGAGGTGCTAGAACAGATGCCTGGCTACGCAAAATTTATGAAGGATCTTCTGACAAAAAAACGGGCAGCAAGCTATGAGCCGGCAGATGATATTCATCATTGTAGTGCAATTGCCACAAGGTCCTTAGTACAGAAGAAGGCAGACCCTGGTGCTTTCACTATTCCTTGCACGGTTGGATCTATGAATTTTGCTAAGGCATTGTGCGATTTGGGAGCTAGCATCAATTTGATGCCACTATCCGTCTACAGAAAGTTGGGGTTGGGCGACCCTACACCAACCAATATGCAGCTCGTGATGGCAGATAGGTCGGTAAAACGACCTATGGGTATCTTGAATGATGTGTTGGTGAAGGTGTCTACCTTCATTTTTCCTGCAGACTTTGTGATTTTGGATTGCGAGGTGGATTCTGAAGTTCCCATAATCTTGGGACATCCTTTCCTTGCAAAAGGAAGTGTGCTTATTGACATGAGAGATAATGAGCTGTTATTTCGATTGAATGACGAAGTGGTCCGTTTTGATGTATGCAAAGCAATGAAGCAGCCCAGCGATATGAATGTGTTCTCTGTAGATGATGCTTGTTATGAGGATGAGAAAAACTTAGTTGTAGAGAAGCAGCCTATTGATGAGCGATTGTCTGTTGCGCTGCTGAATGTTGAGCATGAGGATGATGAAGATTATAAAGAAACTATGTATGCTCTAACAGAAATAGGTTCCTATTCTCATACTCCTAAAGAACCGAACCTTGATCTTAAGAATCAACTGTCACCAACAGCGAAGACTTCCATTGAAGAGCCACCAGTGCGAGAATCTAAAGAGCTCCCCAATTATCTAAGGTATGCGTTCTTGGGAAGTGGAAATACACTTCCTGTGAGTGTGGCGGATGATTTAAGTGAACAGCACGTAGAGGATCTCATCTCTGCTCTGAAGAGATACAAGAGAGCTATGGGTTGGACTATTGATGATATAATTGGTATCCCTCCTGGGATATGTATGCACAAGAGTCATATCAACGAAGATTGCATGTCTACAAGTAAGCATCAGAGTCGTTTGAATCCATTCAGACAATGATGCACCATCTATCTCGATGAAGTCTAAGTAATCGAGATAGCTATGTCGTGCCGCGATAATAAATCAAGCGCTTGATGGGAGGCAACCCAACGTTTTTAATTGTTTTTTTTGTTTTTGTTTTCTTAGCATTTTGTTGAGCCACGACCAAAACTAAGGCGCTTGATGGGAGGCAACCCATCATTCTAATCGTTTTTGCTGTTTTTGAGTAAATGTAGGTGCAAGAGGTGTAAAGGAGGAGATTGGTTTCAAATTTTGATTTGGAAGTATTGCATGTCGAAGGTGGTAAGTTAGGAATGAAGAAGCAAAAGGCTATGGGTTAGGCATTGCCTATGAAAATATAGGCAAAGAACAAGGCAAGGCCTATGTAAATCTTGGCCACGAACAAGGAAAGACCTATGCTATGGTATAAGCTCTCTGATTCTAGAGTGCCATAGCATAGGCGCCGCCTATGCTCAACAATGCCATAGCATAGGCGCTGCCTATGCAAAAGACTTCTGCTCAACTAAGCAAAGCATTAGGCATGGCCTATGCTATGGCCTTCTGCTCAACTAGGCAAAGCTAAAGACGCCGCCTATGCCATTGCCTTTGCTCTCTGAATCTATAATGCCATAGCATAGGTGCCGCCTTTGCCTCCCAAAACTCTCAAAACTTTTATTTTTGCTCTTTTAACTTTGCAAGAACATCTTCTGAGGCCATCAACCAAGTAAGTACTTCTTTACTCTTCTTTTATATTACATAAGTATTACAATACTATGCCTATAATAAGTTGTTAAATCATGAAGTAGTGTTGGTGATTTGAATGTGGTTGATACAACTAAGTGAGTGAAAGAATATGTATGGATGCTCTTGACTTGTTTCCAACTTGTATTTGATTTTGATACACTGTCATACTTTTGCGAAATCAACATGGTCAAGATAATTGCATAATCTTGTAACTTGAAAGCTTACATGTTGAAATGACTTGTTCATTGAGATGAAAATCATGGGTGATTACAAACATGCGATGTTGTGATTATTTCTATGCCATAAATTGATACGATATCTATGTAGTAGTTTTGTTCAAAAGATGCATTAGTCCAAACACGAAAGCATTGTCAAGATTGTATAACGTTAAGAGGACATGAAAGTATGACTGTGCTGAACATATTGTTGGAACATATCACCTAAATTTATGTCGATGAAGTCTGAGTAATCGGCATCATTCACTTAATTAGTTTGTGTCAACAAATTAAGTGTGGGGTGGTGCCACTATTATCTGTTTGTCGATTGAATCTTCCGAGATGAAGCTAACATGACTTTATTGAGATCTCAGGTAGAATGGCACAAAAAGGACTACAAGGAAAAAAAAAAGCGCCCACCACACAGAAAGGTAAGAAAAGAGGAAGAAAAGAGCAAGTTGAATCCTCCATGCTGCAAATACCTCGACGCACTCTTGGAATCAAGTGGGGTACTTATGAGGAACTTCTGAGGATGACGACTCTGATGATGATTCCGACGCAGGGGGTATGACCCCAGACATAGAGGAGGAGTCTGACTAACCAGGTTCTTCTTATTTATTTTCCACTTAGGCCAGTATGTCCTGTCTAAGTGTGGGGTGCTGGTATTTGTATGCTATACTTCTTTATCTGCATTTGCTTATTTATGTGTGTTTTGCTTATTTATGTTTGTTTGTTTTAATTTTTTTTAGGAAATTTTTTTTGTTACAAACTTTGCATAAAATTATTCTGATAGGCAGCATGGTATTATGACAAGAGTCTGTGATAAAATCATTACTATTGAGATGTTTATGCTCTAAGTGTGACTCACTGTGTGATAATTGTGTGGTTTAATTCCTTCATACGTTGGGTCAAGAGTCTATATTGCTGCCAATAAAGTCAACCATGTGCCTTGTGTGTCTGAGATGATAGTATATTCTATGTTTGTGGCTGATGCTAGAACTTGCCTGGTATGTATGTAAAACGAAATAAAGAGTGAGTTTAGGAGATGATTTAGACATTTCTTTGGCAACCTATGATTGTTTACCTTCATTTTATCTACCCATGGACATCATCCTAGATAACCCCCTTTGAGCCTTTAGCCTATTTTCTTTGACAGCCTCATATGTAAGCCTAATCCATTTTTTTTCAAGACCATAATTTGATCCAAATTCCTAAGTGCTTTTAAATTGTAAAGATCTGTGACAAAATAAGAGTAAATTGGGTGAGATTAGTGCCTTAAAGTGAATTGGTAATTGAATTCGTTATGAAAAAGAATGGTTATCATAGAGGTGTGTTATAAAAAAAAGAGAAGAGAGAAAAATGAAAAGGAAAATAAAAAGTTAATTCTGTTCAAAATTGAATAACAAAAGGGGTGAGAAGGGGTGGTAGATCAAAAGAAAGTAGAAAGGTTGTTTGAAAGAAAGCATAAATGGCATAATATAATGTATTAAAGTGCTTAGGAACATAGTCACTATTTCTGGCCAAAATAGTTCTACCCGTCCCTTAGCCTACATTACAACCTGAAAAAGACCTATTTGATCCTAAGCTTAGCATTCTGATATTTAGTGGAGCATTACACTAAGGGCAAGCCTATGGTCATCAGTTGCGACATATGAACTCTTTGTGAGAGTGAGAACAAGGAAAATATGGTACCCATGTTTCGAAAAATGCAAAATTTGTGAGTGATTATGGGTAAAGATCTTATGTGAGACACACATGGTTGATGAGTTTTGGGTAGATTCTTTGTGTCTTAACTTGTGGATATGAATTCACCATCATCACGAGTCTATGTTAGAGGTTGAATTGTTTCTAGTAGTGATCAGAAAACTACTCTTTGTTAATAATTGTTGTGCCTGTCTTGATGAATATTTTGTGCTGTTACTGTGGAAATCCTAAGTAGATGTTTATATGGACATGATATTTTGTTCGAGGACGAACAAAGCTTTTAAGTGTGGGGTGTTGATGATAGGCGTATTTACACGCCTAAACACCATAATTTACCCATATTTTAGGCTAAGTTTTAAGGAAAAAATATATATTTCCTGCACTTATAGTCCTTTTTCCTGTAAGTGAGCTAACAAACATGATTAGCAAGTTTTCAGGTATAAATGATGAAGATTTAAGCATTTTATGGATAACTTGACGCCAAAGGTAGCTTCACGAAAGAAGGAAAGCAGCGTTTGGACACATATGGACTGAAAGTGATGCATGGATAACTTGTCCCGGGCAAAAATAATATTTACAAAGACTTGGGGATCAGCAGTAACTTAGTAGGATTAGGACAAGTATGCAGTAACCCAGTAGGACTAGGACAAGGATAAAAACCCTATTTCAATAGGACTAGGATATGGATGTTATATAAACCCTATTTTGCTGAAACTTTTCAGCATTCTCTTCTTATTCCCCCTTCTATTCCTTCCCATTCTAATAAATTCTTATTCGCTCATTAATTAATTCAAGTCTTTTTCATTCAACGTTTGATCCTAATTCATGTTACACTTTCTGACAGAGAAAACACGGCCCTTGTGACCAACGTGAGATCATGATGATGTTTATTGTGATCTCCGTTGCAATCATGAGTAGTTAAACTTCTCTGCTAGGGTTGTGGAAGCCTTATGAGATACTATCTATTGCTATGAGTTTGTGAATTCTTGACACGTATGTTGCTTATATCATTACTCTCTTCATCTTAATTTAAATTCTTGTGGTTATAAACATATAGAATACGCCAGTATAGCATTAACTTGTTCGAAAGAAAGGTTACATGTCTGGAAAAGAGATAATGTCAAGGTAATAGGGCACCAACCCCTGTTAAAAAGTTAGTGTCATAACTGGATTAACCTTTTGGAGAATTTGTACCATTAGATACGCTTTAAGATCGAAAGAGTTAAAGTGAAATAATCCCTGATGGTCGAAAGACGCCTGGATTTACCATAGAATACGATTCTCTATAAGCACATGCATGTCTGAATTCTGCATGACTCATAGTCCATAGATACGTATAACTCATAAGGTGGACATAACCCTAACTCTCGATTCTCATTGATTAAAACCTACCAAGTACTCCGTTTTACTCTTCTATTTTTCATTTTTACTCTACTATTTTGTTTACATCATTTGCACGCACAAAATCCCCCCTTTATTCGCAGAACTTTCATCAAAAGTCTAATATTCGTTGCTTACTTAGTGACCAAGTATTCCCTATGGGATTCGACACCCAACCTAGTTGGGTTCTATATTTGACAATGACCGCTTACACTCTTACGAGAGCTGTAGTTTGAGCATTATCAGGTATCGATTGGCTTTATTTTTGTTATGTATCTATAGACTGTCGTACCCGTGTGGTCAAGTTTCAGTTCCCTGATGAGCCAGTTTTTGAGTTGTTCGGGAATTCGGTATCTCCCAAGAGTTATTTTATCTCCTATATCAAAGCCAGAAAGCTAATATTCAAGGGTTGCATCTATCATCTAGTTAGAGTCAAAAACACAAAGTCTGAGGCTCCAACTATTCAGTCAATCGATATTGTTAATTAGTTTCCAGATGTTTTTCTGGAAGATCTCCTAGGGGTACCTCCTGATAGAGAGATAGAATTTGGGATTGACCTTCTTCCCAATACTCGACCTATTTCTCTTTCATCATAGCGTATGGCACCTGCTAAGCTCAAGGATTTAAAAGAGCATCTCAAAGATATTTTAGACAAAGGTTTCATAAGTCCCAGTATTTCTCTTTGGGGCACACCTATTCTATTCGTGCATAAAAAAAGATAGTTCTTTGTGTATGTGCATTGACTACCGTCAGCTTACCAAGGTCACAGTAAAAAATAAGTACCCTCTTCTAAGAATTGATGACTTGTTTGATAAGTTGCAAGGTGCAAGTTATTTCTCTAAAATAGACCTTAGATCTGGCTATTATCAACTTAAAGTGAGGGGATGTGATATTCCAAAGACAACCTTCCAAACCCACTATGGTCACTTTGAGTTTCTAGTCATGTCTTTTTGGCCAACCAATGCCCCAATATCTTTTATGGACATCATGAATTGAGTTTTCAAGCAATATCTTGATATGTTTGTCATAGTGTTCATAGATGACATCCTTGTCTACTCCTACAGTGACCATGATCATGCCAATCACCTTAGAATTGTCTTGTAAACTCTTAGAGGTCACCAGTTATTCGCTAAATTCAGTAAGTGTGAATTTTGGCAAAGGTTTGTAGCCTTTATGGGTCATATTGTTTTAGCCGAAGGTATTAGAGTTGATCCCTAAAATATAGAAGCTGGAAGAAATTGGCCTAGACCTATCTCTCCATCTGACATTAGAAGTTTCTTGGGTTTAGTGGGCTACTACCGCCTTTTTGTTGAAGGTTTCTCTTCGATTGCGTCTCCCATGACCCGATTAACCCAAAAGAAAGATAAGTTACAGTGGTTAGATTCCTGAGTTTTTAGGAGTTGAAGACTCAACTTACTTCAACCCCTGTGTTGACTTTGCTTGATGGTACAAATGGTTTTGTGGTGTATGGTACAGCCTCTAGAATTGGTTTGGGTTGTGTGTTGATGCAAAAAGGTAAGGTTATAGCCTATGCCTCTAGACAGTTAAAGCTGCATGAAAAGAATTACCCAACCCATGATCTTGAGTTAGCTGTTGTTGTCTTTGGTTTAAAAATCTCGAGACACTATCTTTATAGTGCTCATGTTTATGTGTTTATTAATCACAAGATCCTATGGTATATGTTTACTCAGATGAAGTTGAATTTTAGGCAGATGAGGTTGTTAGAGTTGTTAAAAGACTATGATATGAGTGTGTTGTATCACTTAAACAAGGCCAATGTAGTGGTGGATGCCCTTAGCAGATTGTCTATGGATAGTGTTGCGCATGTAGAGGAAGGTAAGAAAAATTTAGCTCATGATATGCATTGTCTGGCTAGATTGGGTGTTAGGTTGCTTGATTCAGCAGAGGAAAGTACTTTGGTGCAAAGTAGTTCTAAATCCTCTTTAGTTTCAGAAGTGAAGTAGAAGCAAGATAGAGACCCTAGTTTGGTCAGACTGAAGGAGGCAGTTAAGGACCAAAATGTAGAGTTTTTCTCCCAAGGGGGAGATGGCATGTTGAGATTACAGGGTAGATTGTGTGTTTTGTGTGTTGATGATCTGAGGCGGAGGATTATGGCTGAAGCGCATGGCACACAATATTCTATTCATCCCAGCACTACCAAGATGTATCGTGACTTGCAGGAAATCTATTGGTGGAATGGTATGAAAAAAGATGTTGCTGAGTTTGTACCAAGGTGTGCAACATGACAATAGGTTAGGGTAGATCACCAAAGACTTGGCGGTGTGATGAAAGAGTTTGGTATACCCATTTAGAAGTGATAGGTGGTGAATATGGACTTCGTGACCGGATTACGTTTTTTGCATCATCATGATTCTATTTGGGTTGTTGTAGATACGATGATTATGTCCACGCACTTCTTGCCCATGCATTCATCTTATACAGCTGAGGATTATGCTAGATTGTATATCCGGGAGTTAGCTAGGCTACACGTACTTCCCTTGTCTATCATTTCAGATAGGGGTACTCAATTTACTTCTCAGTTTTGGAGGGCGTTTCAGCAGGGTGTTGGTACCCAAGTTCTTTTGAGTATTGCTTTTCATCCGCAAATAGATGGTTCAGACCCTAGAAGATATGTTGAGGGTGTGTGCTCTTGATTTCAAAGGTAGTTGGGATGAGCATTTTCCATTGTTAGAGTTCGGCTATAATAATAGTTACCATGCTAGCCTCGGGAAGGCACCATTTGAGGCTTTGTATGGTAGAAGATGTAGATCACCCATAGGTTGGTTTGAAGTGGGTAAAGTTGTCGCGATTAGGCCTGATAGAGTATTTAAAGCTATGGAGAAAGTTAAGTTAATTAGAGAGAGGTTAAAGACAGCTCAGAGTCGTCAAAAGTCATATACCAATGTGAGGAGAAGAGATCTTAAGTTTGAAGTAGGTGATTTGGTGTAATTGAAGATTTCACCCATGAAAGAGGTAAAGAGGTTTGGTAGAAAGGGAAAGCTTAGTCCCGTTATGTTGGCCCATATAGAGTTTTAAGTCGTGTTGGGAAAGTAGCCTATTAGATTGAGTTGCCTGCATTTTAAGCCGTGTTGGGAAAGTAGCCTATTAGATTGAGTTGCCGGCAGAGTTATCAGCCGTTCATCCTATTTTTCATGTCTCCATGCTTAAAAATCATATTGGTGATTCTGTTATGGTAGATCCTTCAGAGAGTGCTGATATTCGTAACAGTCTTTCATTCAATGAGATTCCCATTGAGATCCTAGATTTTTAGATCCCTAGACTGAGGAACAAAGACGTTCCCTTGGTCAAAGTGTTGTGCGGAACCATTCAGTTGAGGGTGCTACTTGGGAGGAAGAAGTAGACATGCGAGCCAAGTACCCGCACCTCTTTTCCGCGAGTTCATATCAATACAAAGGTATTATTCTTCCTTAATTCAGCCCTTCTAATTTGAAGTTCAACTATATATCTATTTTTGCATGAGTTCTTGCAATTTTCGAGGTATTCAAGAGCTTAGAGAGAGATTTTGAGTCATTTAGCAAATTGCTTCAGCTATGTGTACTCTGTTTTTCCTGTGTTCCTAGTCTAACTAGCGACATTTAAGGATGAATATTTCCAAAGGGGAGATGTTGTAATTCCCCGCAAATTTCCCTCATAGTTTGGTCCTTAGAGCGTGTCAAGAGAAGTGTAATTCTGGCCCTAAAAGATTCAGATGTGACTTCCCAATTTATTGGTATTTAAACCATATAGAATTTTCTTAAATTTGACTTTTTTCGTGTAGAGAATTGAATTAGCTTTCCAATGATACCAATTTCGTCCAAGTACGGCATCGGGGTAAGAAGTTATCAAAACTGCCCAGGTATGACGAATGATCCGGCTGACCGTAGAGTTTATGATGGACCATTGCACGGACCATCACAACCAAGGCAATAACTTTCTTTCCTAGCCCAAGTGTGACAGCCAGGAAGTCGGACCATCAAGGCTGTGATGGACCGTCGCTGAGACCTTCGCAACTGAGGCAGTGTGGTCTTATCCTGGACAATGTGCGACGGATAATCCGATGGACCATCAAGACTATGATGGACCATCGCTTCGACCGTCACACCAAGGCAGTGTTTTCTTTTTTTGACCGACATGCGATGGATGATTCGACGGACCGTCGGACTAACGACGGATCGTTGCTTCGACCATCGGCCCCCAAATAGTATTTTAAGTCATTTTTAAAGGTACTTTTCATTCTTTCTGCTCTTTTATACCCGGATATATTTCAAATAAAGCAAATAGCTTCATTCATCATCCAAAACACAAGAAAGCAAGGGTTTCTCCCTCAAAGATCAAATCTAAAACCTTTCTTCAAGAAATCTAAGAACTCACCATAGATTCTACAAATTAAGTTCATATTTGAGTTCCCTAAGTTCAAGGGTTGCAATAACCCTCTCTCAAGAGTAATAAGAATATTTTAAAATAATCTTGTTCATCCAATTTCATAATCTAAGGTATGTGGGGTTTTGAATAAGGGTAATCCTTTCATCCTTGTGTCCAAAGGCTTATTTAAACTACAATTTTATGCAATTTATGAGATTTTACATGAAATTAAATTGGGGGTTTACACCCATTGTTATTGGTTATAAGTTTTTGATGTTTCCTATGAATTGAGAATCTAATGACATCATTTTTACGTGTTTTCTTGAGAAATTACAGCTCGGTGTATACCCCATGATTTTAATCCTTGAGAAGTTAATAGTTGAAATGTTTGAGATATTGAAGTGTATGAGTATGTTTTGATTAAGAGCTAAATTGTTGTAAATTCCAGATTTCTATGTGATTTATGAATCTATAGGCTATCTAATATGGATTTTGATGATTTTTAACTTGAGATTGAATTATGGGTCAGTAAGCCCTACTTGAGACTTGCAATTTTATGAACTTTTGTGCTATAAGCCCCCATGATTTGAGTATTCTGAGACTATTGATAAATGTTTTGACCTAATGGTCATAGAGCTTTGAAATCCACTTCACTACATGAGATTACAGATTTGATTATTGGGTTTTTATGAACCATGAGATTATTTTGACAGTGGATTTTCATGAGATGAGCGAGATAAACTAGAGGGAGTAGTATTTAGCACCGAGTTGGGTAAGTTACTATGATTTCTTACCCAAGAACTACGTGCCACCATAGGTTTGAGATTTTTGGCCTGAGGCCAAAATGATTGGGCCTGAGGCCAAGATAATTGGGCACGAGGCCGAGATAAGTGATCACTGAGTTGAGGTTATTCTCTTTGGTAAGAGTATGAACCCTCTCTCCAATGTAAGGTTTCTTTCTTAAGAGGACAAGACGTTGGACTCCATGTAGCTCTCATGGTTTATGTTGGTTAAGTGAACCTTCCTAAACTAAAGTATTTTCCATTGAGATAAAATATTTTCCCTAAAGATTTGAGATGAGATATTTTCTAAAGTGAACGAATTGCTTTTGAGTATTTTCCAAAGAAGGAAGTAGTTTTCTCTACTAATACGAGTTGATCACTAGTTTTTAAACCAAAGTTATATGATTCTGAGTTCCAAGTGTTTGAATTTGAAAGAGTTATAAGTTCTTGACCATTAAAGAAGTTTTACTCCCCATGAAATGTAAGCATGAGTTGAAAGTATTATTCAAAGTTTGCTTCATCCTATTAGTAATAAGAATAAGAGGAGAGCATAGATTTTAAAGCCAAAGTATAATGACTCAAGAGATTCTACATAATTTATGAGCTTTACATTTTAGACTTATTAAATCCATGTGAGTCATTTCTATTTTTATGCATGATTTAATTAGCGAGTATTGATATTGTTTTTATATAAATGCATACACCCCCACATAATCAGTACATTCCTAAATGTTAATCCATATATACGTCTACGTGCTATATTATCTTATAATGTAGGTTCAGGTGCTCAGTCCCAGCCTCGTCAGTGATTTTTGAGTACCTTCATCTACATTTCTACAGTAGAGAGTCCTCATGGTTTGAGTACCTATCTTTAGAAATTTCAGTAGTCAAGTGTTTATGTTATTACTTTCAATTCAGTTTGAGTCAGTTGGGGACCTATCCCAATGGCTCTCGAGTTCATGGAGTAATAGAGGATTTGTCAGACTAGTTATCTAACTGTGGTTATGTTGAGATTTCCAATATTATGGTTATTTAGACTGAGTATTATCTTTGTATTTTCTTTTATTTGATATGATAGTGCTAGTGTTTTGTATATTCCTTCTTGAATAAGCTATTGTGAGAAGTGATAGGCTTAAAAGGTTAGCTTGGGGATACTTGTAGCCCTAAGCACTGTGTGACATCCCTGGAGGTGATTTTAGGTCATTACAAGTGGTATGGTCCTGTCGTACGCTGGCTAGTGTTAGTTGGTGGGATGGTTTTGGTCACAAGAATAGGTATAACTTAGAGGTATGAGTCATAAAGGTTTGGTACAAGTCGTATCACGGACTCGTATGGTGGGTAGTGTTTGATCCTCCTGGTATTTTATTCTACTAGAGATACGGGTTGTGGGTACGGATCATATGTTGTGGTTACGAATTGGTTGGATGAGCTGTATACTGGATGGTGTTTGATCCAAGGGTTGAGGCTTGATAAGAGTAGTAGATACCAATCATATTAGAGGGTACAACTTGTATAGGTCAGTCGTATCCCTATGATGGGTTTTTAAAGGATTTAAGTGGGGGTATTCCAGACATTTCCTTACTTACCCTAATAAGGACCCATGACTTCTAATACACTTGAGAGGTTATTTAACCTATTATTTTCTTCATTAACACTTAGAAACTATTCCAAAATATCTCATAATCCTATCAAGAGCTTTTGGGGAAAGAAGGCTAGGGTTTCATCTTACGATTGCATTGGGGCTTGTGTTGGTGATTTCTTTCCATCAATTCTTCGATATAAGGTATGATTCTCTTCCTTTGTTATATTTTCAACTAAAGGCATGGTTTATATGATTGATTTCATGGTTTCACTAATTCATGATTATGGTTTTCAACTATTATTGGGGGTTTTGATATTGAATGCTTAGTTATAATTTCCTATGGTTTTAGTTATGCTTTTTTATGCATTAATGGTGGTTTTTGACAATTAGATTTCATGTTAATGGTTTAATGGTCTTTGAAATTGGTGTTTGTTATATTATTCCCCCAAAGTGTTTGTTAAAATATTTATAAAGATATGTTCATTACATTGATTTCTTTTAATGGAACTCTTGCATGTTTTAAACTGGACAAATGGTTTATGCATGGTTTAAATAGTTTGAAGAGGCTAAAAGTTAAATGGTTATGCTTGTGGAGAAGATAGAAGTCTCCTAAGTAGATTTAATATGGCATATGGAAGGGCACCTAAGGTCCTCTTAAACTAAATAGTTTGGCTATGGATATTACTTGCAAGTAAGGGGTAGTATGATGGTACCACCAATGTTGTCCTTGGTTAATAAATGGTAAATAGATTATTTATACATGGTTTTAAATGGGAATTAATGGTGGGGTATATAGCTAAGCTGTGGAAGGTGGTGGTCTTAGGAGGACCGAAATTGGAAACTCATATTTGCTGATATGAGGGGTCTTGATGACCATGTGCGTGTATCATATTTATATTAGGGGATGTACTAGTCATCCCATGTGATATATCCTGGTTGTGTGGCTACACGCACTAGAGCCCTTTCAGCAGAAGGAGTAGAACCCATATGGCTCATGGGTAGCTAAGAAGGCAAAGCTACATAGCCCAGGTAAAGGTTTTAAGTTCATGCTAAACCCAATCCCCTTTTTGGAACTTGTATATGTATGGTTGTATGCATTATGGATGGTTTTACTTGGTTTTATGACTGGCATTATTTTATTTTTATCCTGAAATTCATGTTAGTGGTCACTCTCTAACCCCTTTTACTGGCGACTGTATACCTATGCTATGAAAGAACCAGCCATTCTATTTCTCATATTTGGCACGCGGATTTAATATCAGCATTTGTACTAAAGTTGTGATCTTTCATCTTTTCAGAAGGCATCATTTTATGTTATGGATTTATTTAGACACTTTTCTTTTATTTTTGGTATTGGTTTTGGCCATGGTTGGGCGCATGTCCCAACATAATTTTCTTACTCTTTTGGATAGAGGCTTAGTGGTACTTCTGGGGGTTGGTATGGGTGGGATTAGTAGAGGTGTCAGCCTTAACATTGGTATTGATATTAAGGTTGGCATCATCGGACATAATTTCTCACTGTTCCATCCTACTACATTTTGGGATTGATTTTTATATTATGTTTTGGTATTCCCTTTGGTTTATGGCCTGTGTTTTGGTTTGGTATAGTTGAGCGATTGGTGTGGTACATTGGATTTGATTGGGTCGGTCAGGGTTGTTACCCTATTCTAGAGTCTTAATGCAAACAATAATGCTATCTTGTTATATGTTTGAAATTTAGTCCATCTAAGGCTGGATATAGATGGTAGGGTTGGGTAACAGATGGCATTCCCCGATCCTAATTGGATTTGGGATGCCTATTACGACAAGGCTTGGGGTCGGGTTATGTCAATTTGGTATCAGAGCCAGGTTCATGGTCAACTGGGAAGTCTACAAAGCCGTGTCGAGTGGAGTCTATTTTAGGGGTGTGAAGCGTGCCACACTCAAAAGGGAGAGGCTATAAGACATTTAGGAATGTTTCTCTTTCTTGGTATTCTATCTTCAAGCTTGAGTTTTCAATCTTGGAATCTCCTCTAATCCTTGTTTGTTCGTCTTTCAAATCATGCCTTCTATATCTAGAACACAAGGAAATTGTTTCATCCCATTTGGGGTTAATATTGAAGGGGTACGTCCATCGTTTGGAGATCATCTTCAATCTCATGGTCCTGTTCCTGATGGTGTTGGAGTTCCTCCTATTCTGGCTAGTTTCCTCAGTTCCCTCAGGGAAACATGATGAATGCAGAATTTTGTCAGTCTATTCATATTATTGCCTAATTGGTTGTTGCTCAGGATGAGCAGGTCGTGACTGGTGTTTTATCTGCTGAGGCCACAAGGGTTGGTCAATTTATGAAGATAGGTCCTCCAACTTTTACTGGGGTAAAGGTTAAGGAGGATCCATAGAGCTTCTTGGATGGGATAGAAAAGATCTTTTGGGTGATGCAGGCTACTAATATAGAGAGGGTTACCTTTGTAGATTATCAGTTAAAAGATATTGCTTATTAGTGGTATGAGGAGTGGGACAGGTATTGTGGTGATATGGAATAGAAAGGGTTATGGGGGGCCTTTTTCTAATGCTTTCTTAGATCAATTCTTTCCTCAAGAGTTGAGAAAATAAAAGATGGAGGAGTTTGTGAACCTCAGGTAGGGAAGGATGTCTGTAAATAAATATGCTCTTAAGTTCTATCAGCTATCAAGGTATGATCTCGATTTGGAGGCTAAAATGAGGTTGTGAATGAGAAAGTTCGCTTCTGGGTTGAATAAAGATATGATTTTGGAGAGCAAGACCACTGTAACGCCCCAAATCTTGTACCTAGAATGCTACAAGGTGCCCATGACCCAGAAGGACCATAAGCTAACCCATGACTGATATCTGTATCTGTACCTGTACACTATATAATATATGTATATAAATACAGACATAAAGGCTGAAAAGCCATAAGGTTCAAATCTAATAAAAACATAACATCTGGGTGGGATATGAAATACCCAAAACAACTAAAGTAAACTGTCTGAAACATGATAGTCTGAAAAGCCTCTAACTGTCTGAATAAAGAGTTGATGGGACATGTCCCCAACTAACTCCAACTACTGAAATAAACTAAGTACTCAAATGATAAAATAATGATCATGTCCTAGAATAATGAGGAGTTACTGTTGAGTGTAGCTGCTGAGTACTAGAATACTACTGGTGCGCTGGAGCTTGTGCTTCTGAACCTATGGCATAAAATACTATAGCGCGAATGCGTCAGTACGACTGAATGTACTGGTATGCATGTGAGGTAGGCTGAATGCAAAGGGTTCACATGCATGAACTATACTAACTGAATAGATAACATGAACATGATAATACATGCATGAATACATAATAACTATAAATGAGTTCATGATAACATGACTACTGAGTCTGAGTACTGATAACTGCATAACTGAAATAACTAATACTGAGTGTGTATCTGATAGTCTAGGTTCTGATGGAACTAGCTGAGTCTTGTACTATTCTAAATTGTCTGTATCTGACAGTCCTGAATTTTGAAAAACTATTTGAGTTCTTTTACTGATACTGAATGACTGTATATGACAGTTCTGATTCTATAAATGAAGTTGTAGGAAGTAGTATCTAACCAGCATGCCCTGAAATGCACCATAATAGTTGAGCTGGGATCCAATCTATGCCCTAATTGGAAAGGTGTCAATACCGGGCCACTAGTAAGGACAAGCTGTGAGTGACCCCTCATATAACAGGTAACTCTAACAGGAATGGTGGGAACCCTCATATAACAGGTTAGGCCACCTCATATACCCTTATATAATAGGTTGTGATGACTCAACCTACGCTTGCTGTGTAGTTTTGGAATGCAAGGATTGCTCCTAAGAATCACACCCTCATATAACAGGTGTGTTCCCATACTTGGGTTTGCTCGATGCTAATTCCTACTCCCATCTGAATAGACACTGAACATGATTAACTAAACTGGACTAGACTAAATTCATGGAGTTTCATTGACTAACGGAATACTACTGGGATTACTAAATTGCTGAGCTTTCCTGAGTTACCTGACTAACTGAGTTCTATGGATCATGGCTTAACTGAGGATATCATGAAAGCATGACACTAGCTCTAGGCACACAACAATGTTTTTCACGCACAAGTACCCCCAGGACTCAAAGGAAAGAAATTGACAAAGCATGCATTTCTTGAATACATGACTAACATCAACAATCCATAATTCATTGACTAAGGCATTTCATCAAACATTTGGCATGCATAAACTTGTACATGAATGGGATTTCATATTATCATATTAGTAAGACACTTTTTTGTCACATAGGCATTTAATCAAAAATATGGAGAGCATACTTTGGTTATACCATCATCAATTCATCTAATTGTCATGGTAGCATAAATAAATTTGCAAAATTGAAGGGTTTATTATGATTATTATGCAAATCTTCATATACTAGGGTCAATCATTGGAATATGTAATTTAAAACATAAATCATAACCCCATAACATCATGAACATGAATTTCAATTCTATTTTAATCATGAATGTTCATAAATACACAAGTCTTATATTTTGAAAAGAGATTCTTGAGCTTCATGGGTGAAAGGGACCCATGAATCAACACATGACATACCTTGATACTTGATTTGGGAAGATTGATGGAAGAATCCTTGAGATTTAGATCTTGAATTGGAAACCCCTCTTCTTATTCTTGAGAGAATTTGAGAGAAATGAATGTATTTTGGTGAAATGGAGGCTGAATTCAGGGTTGATGAAGCTTTGGGGTGAAGGAAAAAATATCAAAATACCCCTCCAAAGTCGTTTGGAAAATGCTGAATTTAACGGCTGACAACATTGAGTTGATGTCGTCACATATGTGATAAGTCATCAGCTCATGTCATCACTTGATGCTGGAATTTATAACATTCTATCTAAGTCTGATGACATTAGCTGATAAGTCTTCAGATTTGTGATAAACCGTCAGATATGTCGTCACTTAGTTGCTAGGCTAATATTCTGGAGTAAAATGGATATAACCTTTTGCTTCGATATTGGATTTTGGCAAAATTGGTATCATTGGAAAGATAATTCAATTATATATCTGTTGGTGGATTATGATCTCAAAAATTTGTAGTATAATAAGAGATATGATTGTTTGAAGTTGACTATACCAATATCCTTCCCAAGAATTCAATCGGTAAGGATTGTTTTGATTTACCTAATATCTAGGGCGTATTTGAGACCTTAATTGACATCAAACTTGATCATGAAACTATTAAAGAACCATGATGTACTATGCATAAGCTTGAAATATAGCCCTAATATTGATTTGTATTTTTTGGGGTATTACAATATCTCCCCCTTGGGAACATTTGTCCTCGAATGGGATTGACTAAGCTGAGATTTCAGATAGACTGAACTTACTTAAAGGACGTGAACATCTGAAAAATGTCTATATGACTGAACTTACTTAAAGGACTGATATCACTGCGGGAGTAGAAAGGAATGTCATCTATGAAGACTATGATGAATATATCTAAGTACTAGGTGAATACATGGTTCATCGAGTCCATGAAAGCTGTTGGGGCATTGGTAAGACCAAAGGACATGACTAAGAATTTGAAATGACCATACCGAGTTCTGAAAGGTATTTTTGGAATATCACATTCATTGAGTTCTGCTGATGCCATTCTATATGGCAGAATAGATTTGGGATAAGTATTTGAAAGAAGGTCAAAGATGAAATCTATTTCCCTCTCAAGAGAAACTCTAAGAAGATCTTCGAGAAAGACATCTGAATATTCACTTTCAATTGGAATTGACTCAAGACTGGGAGTTTCAGAACTAGAGTCCTTAACCTGAACAAGATGATAGACACGTCCCTTAGATATTATTTTCCTAGCCCGTAGGTAGGAAACAAACTGACCTCTGAATGTCGAAATACTACCCTTCCACTCAAAGATAAGTCCATTCAGAACTGAAACTAGACAACATTATTTCTGAAAATGACTATGGAGTGGCAGGAATGAAGCCACTCCATGCCGATAATGATATCAAAATTAGTCATCTCTAATTTGACTAAGTCTGCTGAAGTGACCTTTTGAGATACCATCATCAGACACTTCTTATATACCTTTCGAGTTATGATGGATTTATCCACTGGGGTAGAGACTGAATAGGGATCTACTAGAATCTAGGGACCGACTCCAAAATCAACTACTATATAAAGAGTAATAAAAGACAAAAAAAATCCTGGATCTAGCAAAGCGTAAACATGCAAATAAATGAACTTTAACATACCAGTGATCACATTAGGAGAATTTTACTAATCTTATTGGGACTAAAAAGCATAGAGTTGGTTTGGGCGCTGCCCACTAGTTGTGCTGGAAGTGGCACCCTGCTGATTTGGGCAACCAGACTGAACTGAGGAACGGTTCTGCTGAGCCAAAAATCCTGACTGGGTATAATCACTAACTCTATGGTTGAGATTGCCACATCTGAAACACATCTCACTGTCAGCTCTACAAATACCCTTATGGTTCTTACCACAAGTCTGGCAAAGAAGATTAGTTCGGGCAAATGCTACATTGCCCTGAGACTTAGAGCCCGATGCCCTATCACTGTTACCATTTTTAAACTTAGGTATTGGGACACTGACTGGGGGTGGAGTTGGAATTGAGGACTTTAGGCAAAATTGAGAACAATTCCCACCCTCTGACTTAGGCTGATTGAAATTAAAGCTACCTATTCTAACTCTCTTAGTTTCTCTCTTTCTTTCTCCCTTAGTTTCCCCACATCAATCTGTCGGACATAAATCATATGCCTAGGTGGGACAATAGTCTGCTGATTTCTTTGAGCTACTATTAAGTAAGATAAAGTATGAGAGTCAGTTTTGAATTCTCCATAAATGACATGCTCATCTAGGGAATCTACCTAGATGGGTTGTGGTGCTGACTGATTCTTGGTTCTCCTTTAGTTAGTTATTTTTGGAGGCATGATATATAAACAAAAATGATAAATAGTTTAGACTGAGAGTTAGATTTGAGCTAATGCTCACTGGCACAACATGAATACTGAAAGAAGGGAAACTATTTCTAAAACATCTTATAACCTTCTGAACTTAAATATGGCGTGTAATACACCCATGTACAAGACTCTACTAGATGCAGCTTTAAGACTTCTTAGGATACTATTGATACTTAGGCTCTGATACCAAGTTTGTAACACCCCAAATCTGGTACCCAAAATGCTACACGGTGCTCATGACCCCAAAGTACAACAAGCAAACCCATGAATGATATTTATACCTGTACACTGCATAATATATGTATACAAATGCGGAAATAAAGGCTGAAAGACCATAAGGTTCAAATCTGTTAAAAACATAACATCTTGGTGGGGTATGAAATACCAAAAACAACTGAAGTAAACTATCTGAAATATGATAGTCTGAAAAGACTCTAACTGTCTAAATAAATATTTGATGGGACATATCCCCAACTAACACCAACTACTAAAATAAACTAAGTACTAAAATGATAAAATAATGATCATGTCCTTAAAGGATGAGGACTCACTGTTGACTGTGGCTGCTGAGTACTGGAATGCTACTGATGCTCTGGAGCTCGACCTTCTGAACCTATAGTATAAAACACCATAGCGTAAATGCGTCAGTACAATTGAATGTACTAGTATGCATATGAGGTAGGTTGAATGCAAAGGGTTCACATGCATGAACTATACTAACTGACTGGATTATATGAACGTGAGAATACATGCATGAATACATAATAACTGCAACTGAATTCGTGATAACATGATTACTGAGTTTGAGTACTGATATCTACATAACTAAAATAACTGACACTGACCGACTGTATATGATAGTCTAGGTTCTGATGGAACTAGCTAAGTCTCATACTATTTTGAATTGACTGTATCTGACGATCCTAAATTCTGAAGAACTAACTGAGTTCTTTTACTGATACTAAATGATTGTATCTGACAATCCTAATTATATAATTAAAACTATGGAAAGTAGTATCTAACCGACATGCCCAAAAATATGCCATAATAGCTGAGCTAGGATCCAATCTATGCCCTGATTAAATGGGTGTCAATACTACGTCACTAGTAAGGACAAGCTATGAGTGACCATCATATAATAGGTAACTCTAACAGTAACGGTGGGAACCCACATATAACAGGTTAAGCCACCTTATCTACCCTCATAAAATAGGTTGTGACGTCTCAACCTATGCTGGCTACGTAGTTTTGGAACATAGGGATTGCTTCTAAGAATCACACATTATATAACAGGTGTTTTCCCATCCTTGGGTTCTCTCGATACTAATTTCTATTCCCATATGAATAGACACTGAACATGATTATCTGAACTGGACTAGACTAATTCATGGAATTTCATTGACTGACGGAATACTACTGGGATTATTGAATTACTGAGCTTTCCTGAGTCACCAGACTAACTGAGTTCTATAGATCATGTCTTGACTGAGGATATCGTGAAAGCATGACACTAGCTCTAGGTACCCAACTATGTTTTTCGGGCATAAGTACCCCTAGGACTCAAAAGAAAGAAGCTGACAAAGAATGACTTTCTCGAATACATGAATAACATCAACAATCCATAATTCATTGACTAAGACATTTCATCAAACATTTGACATGCATAAACTTGTACATGAATGGGGATTTCATATTATCATATTAGTATGGCACTTTTCCATCACATAGGTATTTAATCAAACACAAGGGGAGCATACTTTGTTTATACCATAATCAATGCATCTAATTGTCATGGTTGCATAAATAAATTTGAAAATTTGAAGGGTTTATCATGATTATTATTTAAATCTTTATATACTAGGGTCAATCATTGGAATATGTAAGTTAAAACATTAATCAAAACCCCACAACATCATGAACATGAATTTAGAATTATATTTAAATCATAAACATACATAAATACACAAATCTTATATTTTGAAATGAGATTCTTGAGCTTCAAGGGTGAAAGAACCCATGAATCAATACATCACATACCTTGATACTTGATTTGGGAAGATTGATGGAACAATCCTAGAGATTTGGATCTTGAATTTGAAACCCCTCTTCTTGTTCTTGAGAGAATTTGAGAGAAAAGAATATATTTTGGTAAAATAGAGGCTGAATTCAGGGTTTACGGAGCTTTGAGGTGAAGGAAAAATACCAAAATACCCCTTCAAAACCGTTTGGAAATTATTGAATTCAACGGTTGACGACATTGGGTTGATGTTGTCACATATGTGATGATTCGTCAGCTCATGTCGTCACTTGATGCTAGAATTTATGACTTTCTACCTAAGTATGATGACATTAACTGATAAGTCGTTAGATTTGTGATAAGCCGTCAGATATGTCGTCACTTATTTGCCAGGCTAACATGCTGGATTAAAATGGGTATAACTTTTTGCTCTGATATTAGATTTTAATGAAATTGATATCTTTCGAAAGATAATTCTATTATCTATTTGTTTGAGGATAATGAGCATAAAAATTCATAGTACAATGAGAGATATGCTCATTTGAAGTTGACTATACCAATATCCTTCCCAAGAATTCAATCGGTAAGGAATGTTTTGATTCGCCTAATAGATAGAACGTATTTGAGACCTTAATTGACATAAAAATTGATTCTGAAACTAAAGAACCATGTAAAATACATAAGCTTGAAATATGGTGCTAATATTGATTTACATTTTTTGGGGTATTACAATATCTCCCCCTTGGGAACATTCATCCTCGAATAGGACTAAGCTGAGATTTCTGATAGACTAAACTTACTTAAAGGATGTGAACATTCTAAAACATGTCTATATGACTGACATTACTAAGATTCATGTTGATAATTCATATCTGATGTATGGTTTTTTGACTGAGCTGGTACATCAATACATGACTGAGAGTACTAATAAGTTGATCATGCATATCTGATGCGTGAATACATGACTGAACTAACTCATGAACATGTGACTGAACATGTATGGGTAAATATACCAAGTTTGAAATGAAAACTGAGCATAGTTTGTAACTGAAATTTTAACCGTAAGATGAATGATCTAAAGAAAAGCTATTACCTTGGGTTAGGTCTGAATTAGCGGAGAACTGGTGAGGATACTTGATCCGTATATCTTCTTGTGCTTCCAATGTAGCTCCCACAACGGATTGATTTCACCAAAGAACTTTAACAAGAGGGACTTTTTTGTTTCTTAGCGTGCGAATCTGATAGTCAAGAATTTCAACTGGAATTTTCTCATACGAGAGACTGTTCTGAATATCTACACCCTCAAATGGGACTACAACTGCTGGATCACCTATGAGCTTCTTTAGCAAGGGGACATGAAAGGCTGGATGAACTAAAGCTAAATCTAAAGTCAATTAGATGTCACAAGCTACTTTGCCTAAGCGACTGAGAATTTTGAAGGGACTGACATATCGGGGACTGAGTCTCCCCCTTGGGACACTACGTTCCTTAAAGAATGTTGGGCTGATTTTCCCCCATTTTTTTATCTAAGAGTAAACTGAGGTAATGCACAAGGCAACTACGAACTGAATTATGACTGAATATCTGGATTCTGACAGTAAGGCATGATACATGAATTGAGATGGCCATACAACTACCTGGTTAATCCATCTTTGAATAGTTATATTCATGACACTTCGGATAGTGAGACTAGATAGAAAAATTGGAAGCCACACCATACGAACTTGTTTGTTTGACTGCTAAATTGAATCGATGGCTTTGCGGACTAGCTCATACCGAAAACTTATACTCAACTGGAGTATTTTTATGACACTCTTTCTATAGAGTTCTAGTGACTGTAGGGAGAAAGGAAATCTTGGCCAGGTCTGAGCAGGACATCTGAATAGGGGATTACCACATGGCTGGGATTCTTATACTAGGAGGCAATGCCTATGAAACATCATCTAAAATAGAGTGACTAAGCCTTATGCACTGCATCTAAAATTTTTAGGCTTAGACATATCCCTCGAATACTCCTTCCAGTATACTCTCTGCTTTAGTACAACACTTCACTTGATACTGTTGAAAATATTCACATGGGTGCTAAGCACGAATGCATAAACATACTAACTTATCTGATTAATTGCATAGCTGATAGCTGAATACTGGGCAGGTAATACTGAACTGTATTAGTCTGAATAACTGGACTGAAACTACAGAACATTATGCATAGAAGGTAATGAGTGACTGGGTAAAATGAGATAAGTGAGCATAAATAAGGGAAAACTTTATTATCTTAAGGATGCAATACCAAGCGTACAACATGATTTGAAAACATTTTTTAAATTGTGGTACTAAAATACTAATAACTGAATAGCTAATAACCGTATGATATGGTCAAGCAAACCTGGATCTAGACTGAGTTTCTGATCTAATTACTGAACTGGAGCTGACATTGTAACTAAGACTATAACTGGACTTATACTGGAACTAAATATTGGGTTCTTATAGCCAAATACCAATAATTGAGGTTTATAATGATACTAAATTCTGCTGGCTAAGTAACTGATATATGAAAGCAATGGTTCTGCAGGACTATCTGAGTCCTTTACTAAATATTAATTACTAAATTGATGCTGTAACTGAGGCCTTATTAATAGAGCATCAACCCCATACATTTTACCAAGGGATCTAAAATGATGGTATACGTGACATAATCTGAGTTTGGCTTATCATTCAAAATAAAGCATGATTCATCTGGGCTAAGCATACCATAAAGCATGAAGTGAGTGCATGAGCCATGTGCTGCATTACTTGAGTGTGAATTCTTTGTACTCATGGGACATGATTCATAACACAGAGTGAACTAGAACTCCTTATACTAGGAACTGTGAGCGTACATGATTCTCACTAACGTGGTGATGATCATAGAGCTAATATGTAGGACATGAATAAATAGCATGATAATTGATCGGTTTTGAGGGTCTGTAACACTTTTCTGAGATGGTCTACATGATCACACTCACAGCGGGAGTAGACAAGAATGTCATCTAAGAAGACTATGACAAATGTGTCTAAGTACTAGTTAAATACACGGTTCATCGAGCCCATGAAAGATTTTGAGACATTGGTAAGACCAAAGGACATGACTAAGAATTTGAACTGACCATATTGAGTTCTAAAAGCTATTTTCGATATATCACATTCGATGATTTCTACTTATGCCATTTTGTATGGCAGAATAAATATGGGCTAAGTATCTGAAAGAAGGTCAAAGACAAAGTCTATTTCCCTCTTAGGAGAAACTCCGAGAAGATCTTCGGGAAAGATATCTGAATATTTACTCTCAACTGGAACTGACTCAATACTAGGAGTTTCAGAACTAGAGTCCTTAACTCGAACAAGATGATAGACACATCCCTTAGATATTATTTTTATAGCCCATATATAGGAAATAAGATGACCTCTGAATGCTAAAATACTACCCTTCTATTCAAGGACAGGTTCATTCAGAGCTAAAACTGGATAACACTATTTCTGCAGTCGAATGTGGCATGGTAGAAATGAAGCCACTCCATGACGAGAATGACAACAAAATTAATTATCTCTAATTTAACTAAGTCTACTAAAGTGACCTTCTGAGATACCATCATCGAACAGTTCCTGTATACCTATCGAGCTATGATGGATTTACCCACTGGGGTAGAGACTGAGAAGGGCTTTGCTAGAATTTAGGGACTGACCTCAAAATCAGCGGCTATATGAGTAACAAAAGACAAAAAAAATCCTGGATCTAGCAACGCATAAATATGCAAATAAAAGATTTTTAATGTACCAGTGACCACATTAGGAGAATTTTCTTGATCTTGTTAGGAGTGAAGAGCATAGAGTTGATTTGGGCGCTGCCCATTGGTTGAGCTAGAAGTGGTACCCTGCTGATTTGGGCGACCAGACTGAACTGAGGAACAGTTTTGCTGACCCTGAAATCTTGACTGGGGATAATCTCTAACTCTATGGTCGGGCTTTCCATATCTGAAACACACCTAACTTCCAGCTCTGTAAATACCCTTACGATTCTTACCACTAGTCTAGCAAAGAGGATTACTTCGGGCAAATGCTACACTGCCCTAAGATTAGAGCCTAGCACCCTATTACTATTACCATTTCTGAACTTAGGTGCTGGTACACTGACTGGGGTGGAGTTGAGCTAAGGACTTTGGGCGGAACTGAGAACAATTCCCACCCTCTGACTTAGGCTGATTGAAATTAAAGCTACCTGTTCTAGCTCTCTTATTTTCTCTCTTTATTTCTCTCTTTCTCCCTATGTTTTCTTACCTTACTCTTTCGGGCATGAATTATATTCCTAGGTGGGACAACGACCTGTTGATTTCTCTGAGCTACTATCAAGTAAGATAATGTAAGGGAGCCAGTTTTGAATTTTCTATGAACGATATGCTCATCTAGGGAATCTCCCTGGATGGGCTATAGTGCTGAGTGATTCTCGGTTCTTCTTTCATTATCTTTTTTGGGTGGCATGATCTATAAACAAAAGAGAGAAATAGATTAGACTGAGAGTTAGATTTGAGCCAATGCTCACTGGTATGACATAAATACTGAAAGAAGGGAAATCGTTCCTAAAACATCTTATATCCTCCTCTACATAAATATGGCATGCAACACAACCATGTATAAGATTCTACTAGATGTGACTTTCAGACTTCTTGGGACACTATTGAACCTTAGGCTCTGATACCAAATTTAAAACACCTAAAATTTGGTACCTGAAATACTACACTATGCCCATGACCCCGAAGGACCATAAGCTAAACCATGACTAATATCTATACCAGTACACTACATAATATATGTATATAAATATGGAAATAAAGGTTGAAAGGCCATAAGGTTCAAATCTGATAAAAACATAACATCTGGGTGGGGTATAAAATACCCAAAACAATTGAAAACTGTCTAAAACATTATAGTCTGAAAAGCCTCTAACTGTCTGAATATAGAGTTGATGGGACATGTCCCCAACTAACTCCAACTACTAAAATAAGCTAAGTACTGAAATGATAAAATAATGATCATGTCCTCGAAGGATAAGAACTCACTATTAACTCTGGCTACTGAGTACTGGAATACTACTGATGCTTTGGATCTCATACTTCTAAACCTATGTTATAAAATAACATAGCACGAATGCATCAGTATGATTGAATGTACTAGTATGCATGTGAGATAGGCAAAATGCAAAGGGTTCATATGCATGAACTATCCTAACTGACTGGATAAAATGAATGTGAGAATACATGCATGAATACATAATAACTATAACTAAGTTTGTGATAACATAATTACTTAGTCTGAGTATTGATAACCACATAACTAAAATGACTGATAATTAGCAATTGTATCTTACAATCTAGGTTCTAATGGAACTAGCTGAGTCTCATACTATTTTGAATTGACTATATTTGACAGTCTTGAATTCTGAAGAACTATATGAGTTTTTTTAATGTTACTGAATGACTGTATCTGATAGTCCTGATTCTATAACTAAAACTGTGAGAAGTAGTATCTAACCAACATGCCCCAAAATGCGTCATAATAGCTGAGCTAGGGTCCAATCTTTACCCTGATTAGAAGGGTGTCAATACGGTAACACTGATAAGGATAAGCTATAAGTGAACCTCATATAATAGATAACTTTAACGAGAATAGAGGGAACCCTCATATAATAGGTTAATCCACCTCATCTACCCTCATTTAAAAGGCTATGATGTCTCAACCTACACTTACTATGTAGTTTTAAAACACAAGATTTGCTTCTAAGAATCACACCTCATATAGCAGGTGCATTCCCATCCATGGGTTCGGTTGGTGATAATTCCTACTCCCATATGAATAGACACTAAGCATGATTAACTGAACTTGACTAGACTAAATTCATGGAGTTTCATTGACTGACGGAATACTATTGGGATTATTGAATTACTGAGCTTTCCTGAGTCACCTGACTGACTGAGTCCTATAGATCATGGCTTGACTGAGGATATCGTGAAACCATGACACTAGCTCTAGGCACACAACTATGTTTTTCGGGCATAAGTACCCCCAGGACTCAAAAGAAAGAAACTGACAAAGAATGACTTTCTTGAATACATGACTAACATCAACAATCCATAATTCATTGACTAAAAAATTTTATCAAACATTTATCACATATAAACTTGTACATGAATGGGGATTTCATATTATTATATTAGTATGGAACTTTTCTATCACATAGGCATTCAATCAAACACATGGGGAGCATACTTCGGTTATACCATCAGTAATGCATCTAATTGTCATGGTTGCATAAATAAATTTGTAATTTTCAAGGGTTTATCATGATTATTATGCAACTCTACGTATACTAGGGTCAATCATTGGAATATGTAATTTAAAACATGAATCAAAACCCCACAACATCATGAACATGAATTTCAATTCTATTTAAATCATGAACATTCATAAATACTCAAATCTTGTATTTTGAAAAGATATTCTTGAGCTTCATGGGTGAGAGAGACCCATGAATCAACACATGACTTATCTTGATACTTGATTTGGGAAGATTGATGGAAAAATCCTTGAGATTTGGATCTTGAATTGGAAACTCCTCTTCTTGTTCTTAAGAGAATCTAAGAGAAAAAAATGTATTTTGGTAAAATAGAGGCTGAATTCAGGGTTTATGGAGCATTGAGGTGAAGGAAAAGTACCAAAATACCCCTCCAAAACTATTTAGAAAATACAGAATTCAACGACTGACGACATTGGGCTGATGTTGTCACATATGTGATAAGTCATTATCTCATGTCATCACTTGATGCTAGAATTTATGACTTTCTGCCTAAGTCTAACGACCTTAGCTTATAATTCATTAGATTTGTGATAAGCCATTCGATCTGTCATCACTTATTTGACAGGCTAACATTCTGGAGTAAAATGGGCATAACATTTTATTCTGATATTGGATTTTAGCAAAATTTATATTGTTGGAAAGATAATTCAATTGTCTATCTCTTGGTTAGTCATGAGCTCAAAAATTCATGGTATAATGAGAGATATACTGATTTGAAGTTGACTATACCAATATTCTTCCCAAGAATTCAATCGATAAGGAATGTTTTGATTTGCCTAATTGCTAGGACGTATTTGAGACCTTAATTTACATCAAAATTGATCATGAAACTACCAAAGAACCATGATGTACTATGCATAAGCTTTAAATATAGCGCTAATATTGATTTGTATTTTTGGGGTATTACAACCGCCTTGCTAATTAAAGATATGGATATCTCAAGGTTGACTATTTATATGTAGTTGGTTGATGATAAGAAGAGGAAGCATGCAGAGTTTAGAGATAGAAAGAGAAAGAAGAGAAGGTTTTCTAATTAGAGAGGTGCTCAGTCTCAGGGTGGTAGGGATGTTGGCAAGTGGAAGAAAAAAATAGGGGAGTTTGGGCTCCTTTTTGCTAGTAATCCTTATTAGTTAGGAGTCAGACATCATCAAGGTGGTGATAATTCTTGGGAATGAGTTGACCAATCTCAGGCGAGCGGAGGTCAGTCAGTTTTTTTGTATCCTTCTCAATTATATGGTCGTCCTCATTGGGGTTATTGCAAGGAAGAAAGGGATAAGTGCTTCAAGTGTTTCTAGGTAGACCATTAGCTAAGTGATTTTCCAATCAATAATATTGTTGTGGGGGTAAACAAGATTCCTTTGGGTTCATCTTCTGCTCCTACACCTGGTAGGGTGGCATCTACTTCTGTTACTACTCCTGGTTCTAGTGTTGGTTTGAATAGGTTGTATACTTTGACGTCTCAGCAGGAATCTAAAGAATCACCTAATGTTGCTACTGGTACATTACAACTTTTCTCTTGTGACTTATATTGTTTGCTTGATCCGGGGTTTACTCTTTGTAACGTGACTCCATATATGGTTGTCTTTTGGTTTTGATCTAGAAAATATATTAGATCCTTTTTTTTCTACCCTAGTAGGTGACTCGGTTGTTGCTAAGAGAGTCTATAGGGGGTAGCTATTGGTAGCAAGCAGACTCTGGTAAATTGTTTTAAGTTGGATATATTAGATTTTGATGTAATTCTAGGTGTGGATTGGTTCCATTCTTGTTATGCTTCTACAGATTATCGGACCCATAGGATTATCTTTAAGTTTTCGGCTGAATTGGTTGTAGAATAGGAAGGTAATTCCTTAGCTCCTAGGGGAGGTTTATTTCTTATCTTAGAGCTCAAACGCTAACCTCTAAGGGTTATCTTTATCACTTAGTCTGGGTTACAGATTCTAACTCGAAAGGTCCTTCTTTTTCTTTAGTCCTTGTGGTTAATGAGTTTCCAGAGGCCTTTTTTGATGATCTTTTTGGTATTTCCATGATAGGGAAATAGAGTTTGGTATTGATTTATTTCCATATACTCGTCCAATTTCTTTTCCTCCATATAGAATAGATATGGCTGAGTTGAGGGAACTTAAGGAGAGACTTAAGGATCTTCTGGATAAGGGGTTTATTCGTCCTAGAGTTTCTCCATGGGGTGACTGGTGTTGTTTATGCACAAGAAGGTTGGTTCCCTTTAGATATGCATTGACTATAAGCAATTGAACAAGGTGAAGGTCAAGAAAAAGTATTATCTTCCCCAGATAGATGATTTGTTTGACCAGTTATAGGGTGTCAAGTTCTTTTCTAAGATAGATCTTCGGTCTGGGTACCATCAACTTAAGATTAGGAAGGTGGATATCCCTAAGATGGCTTTTCATACTTGGTATGAGCTTTTTGAGTTCTTGGTGATGTTGTTTGGGTTGACTAATGCTCCAACAATATTTATAGACTTGGTGAACAGTGTGTTCAGTCAGTATTTGGATCTCTTTGTCATTGTATTTATTGATGATATTATGGTTCATTTGAAGAGTAAGGTGGATCATGCTAATCACCTCTGTGTTGTGTTGCAGACCTTAAAAGAATAACTTGCATGCCAAGTTCTCTAAGTGTGAGTTCTGGTTGAACATTGTGACTTTCTTGAGCCATATTATTTCTAGTGAAGGGATCATAGTGGATCCGCAGAAGGTTGTTGTGGTGAAGAGGTGGACTAGGTCTATGACTCCATCAGATATTTGGAGCTTCTTGGGTTTATCCATGTATTATAGGCAGTTTATAGAGTTCTTTCCTTTGATAGCTGCTCTTTTAACTAAGTTGACTCAAAAGAAGGGTAAGTTTTCTTAGTCAGAAGCTTGTGAAGGAAATTTTGAGAAGTTGTAGGATAATTTGACTTTGGCTATATTCCTGACCTTGATGGAAGGCAATGAGGGGTTTGTAGTTTATTGTGATGTATCTCGAGTAGGGCTTAGTTGTGTTTTGATGCAGTATAGAAAGGCGATTGCATATGCTTCCAAATAGTTGAAGGTACATGAGAGGAATTATCATACTTATGATTTAGAGTTATTGGTGGTTGTATTTGCTTTGAAAATATGGCAACATTATTTGTATGGTTTTCACGTGGATATTTTTTCTAATTACAAAAATCTTCAGTATGTGTTCACTCAGAAAGATCTTAATCTTAAGAAGAGGAGGTGATTGAGCTTCTCAAGGATTATGATATGAGTCTTCACTACCACCCAGGTAAGGCCAATATGGTTGCTAATGCTTTTAGCAGGTTATGCATGGGGAGTTTGGCTTATGTGAAGAAAGGCAAGCGAGAATTGGTGAAGGATATTCACCGTTTGGCTAATATTGGAGTTCGTCTCTTATACTTTAAAGAGAAGAAAGTGTTGGATCCTGTCTTGATAAAAATCAAGAGTAACTTTAGAGGGCTAAAGGTAGTACTGATGGTACTTTATGGTACCAAGAGAGGTTATGTGTTCCTGATGTCGACAGGCTATGACAAAGGGTTTTGGCTGAGGTGAATATGTCGTGCTATGTTTTTTATCCTGATTCAACTAAGATGTATCATGATCTTAAGGAGATCTATTGGTGGAATGGCACGAAGAAGGATGTGGCTGATTTCGTGGCCAAGTACATGGTGTGTCAATAGATTAATATTGAGCACATCAGGCTAGGAGAGTTATATCAAGAAATTGATTTGCTCAAATGGAAGTGGGAAATGATCAATATAGACTTAGTTACCAATATTCCTCGATCTCTAAATCAGCATGATTCAATTTAGGTCATTATGGATAGGATGACCGAGTCTGAGCATTTCCTGCCAGTGCGGACTACCTTTTTGGAGGAGGATTATGCACGATTGTATCTTCAGGAGGTTGAGAAGCTGCATGGGGTACCTATTTTGATTATCTCTGATTATGGTACGCAGTTTACGTCTTATTTCTGATGGTCTTTTCAGAAACGGTTGGGGACTAAGGTTAGTCTGAGTACTTCTTTTCATCCGCAGTCAGATGGACAAGCAGAGAGACCTATTTAGACATTGGAAGATATGCTTCGTCCCTATGTAATTGACTATGATGGCAATTGGGTTGATCATCTATCTTTAGTGGAGTTTACTTACAACAATAGCTATTATTCAAGTATTAATACAGCTCCTTTTTGAGGTAGTGTATGGTAGGAGGTGTAGATCTTCTATTAGGCACTTTGAGCTTGGGAAAGCGGACATGTTTGGTTTGAATTTGGTTTATTAGGTGATGGAGTAGGTTAAGGTGATTCGGGATAGGCTTAAAGCTACCCAAAGTCACCAAAGTCCTATGCAGATGTTAGGCATAGAGACTTAAAGTTTAAGGTTAGGGATAGTGTGCTTCTCAAGGTATCTTCCAAGAAGGGAGTGGTGTGGTTTGGAAAAAGGGAAAACTCAGTCCTCAATTTATTGGTCCTTATGTGATTTTGCGAAGAGTTGGCAATGTTGCCTATGACTTAGAGTTGCCATCTAGCTTAAGTTTGGTCCATCCGGTCATTCATGTTTTTATGTTGAGTAAGAGTATTAGTGATCCTTCTTCGATTATTTCTTTGAAAGGATTAGGTATTTTGGATTCTCTGTCTTATGAAGAGGTCCCTGTGGATATATTAGATAGGCAATTTTATCGGTTATGGACCAAGGATGTGGCTTCGGTTAAGGTTATATGCAGAAACTATAAGGTGGAAGAAGCTACTTGTGAAGCGGAAGAGGACATGAAGTCCAAGTATCCACATTTGTTTTCTGCTTCTGGAATTTGTGTGGAAGGTATGTGTCTTGAACACATCTTTATTTTTTGAGTTTGTTAAAGGAAAGATTTACATCTTTGCCTCTTTATTTTCAAACTTTGTTGAAGGGATGTTTGATAATGCAAATGACTCTATGTGTGGTTACCCCTACCGTATCCGTCATTCAGGGATGAATGTTCCTAGTGGGGGAGACTGAAACATCTTAGGTTTTGACCCTTAGAAAATTTCCTAGAAATTTGTTCTCTAAACCTAATATGACTCATGGGTACGAGTCATACGCTGGGGTATAAGTGGTATAGTCCTGTCGTATACTGACCAATGTTCGTTGGTGGGGTGGTTTTGGTTACTAAAATGGGTATGACTTAGGGGTGTAAGTCGTTAGGGTTTGGTATGAGTCATATCAGGGACTCGTATGGTGGGCAGTGTTTGATTGTCCTAGCATTTTATTCTGCTAGGGATATAGGTTATGGGTACAGATCGTATTTTATGGTTATGACTTGGTTGGATGAGTTATATACTTGACATTGTTTTATCCAAGGATTGAAGCTTGGATACGAGTAGTGGATACCGATCATATAGGAGGGTACGACTCGTATGGGTCAGTCGTATCCCTGTGATGGGCTTTTAAAGGATTTAAGTGAGGGTATTCTAGACATTTCCTTACCCTAATAAGGACCCATGACTTCTAATACACTTGAGAGGTTATGTACCCTTTTATTTTATTCATTAACACTTAGAAACTATTCCATAATATCTCATAATTCTCTCAAGAGCTTTTGGGGAAAGAAGGCTAGGGTTTCATCTTACGGATTGCTTTGGGGCTTGTCTTGGTTATTTTTTTCCATAAATTCTTCGGTACAAGGCATGATTCTTTTCCCTAATTGAAATTTCAACTAAAGGCGTGGTTTCTATGATTGATTTCATGGTTTTACTATTTCATGGTAATGGTTTTCAACTATTATTGGGGGTTTAGATATTTAATGCTTGGTTATGGTTTCCTATGGTTTTAATTATGCTTTTATATGCATTATGGTGGGTTTGGACAATTGGATTGCATGGTAATGGTTTAATGGTCTTTGGAATTGGTTTTGGTTATATTATGCCCCAAAGTGTTTGATAAAATGCTTATAAAGATATGTTTATTGCATTGACTTCTTTTAATGGAACTCGTGCATGCTTTAAACTAGACAAATGATTTATGCATGGTTTAAATGGTTTGAAAAGGATAAAGGCTAAATGGTTATTCCTGTGGAGAACACGGAAGTCTCCCAAGTAGATTTAATATGACATATGGAAGGGCACCTAATGTCCCTTTAACCTAAATAGTTTGGATATAGATATTACTTACAAGTAACGGGGTGGTATGATAGTACCACCAATATTGGCCTTGGTTAATAAATGGTAGATGGATTGTTTGGACATGGTTTTAATTAGGTATTAATGGCAGGGTGTGTTTCTAAGCCATAGAAGGTGGCGGTCATGGGGGACCAAAACCGGAAACTCATATATGCCGATATGAGGGGTCTTAATGACCATGTGTGTATGTCATATTTTTTATTGAGGAATGTACCATTCATCCCATTGGATATTCCCTAGTTGTACGACTACACACATTGGGACCCTTTCAGCAGGGGGAGCTAAACTCATATAGCCCGTGGGTGTTTAGGACGGCAAAGCTACATAGCTCAGGTAAATGTTTTAACTGCATTCTAAACCGAATCCCCTTTCCTGGAACTTATATATGTATGGTTGTTTGCATTATGGATGGTTTTACTTGATTTTATGACTGGCATTATTTTATCCTTATCCCGAGATTCATATTAGCGGCAACTCGCTAACCCCGTCTACTGGCAGATGTATACCCATGTTATGCAGGAACTGACTATTATACTCCTCTTGTTTAGCACACGGATTTGGTATCATCATTTGACTGAAGTGGTGAGCTTTCATCCTTTCAGAAGGCATTATTTCATGTTATGGATTTATTTAGACACTTTTTTTTTATTTTGGATATTAGTTTTGGCTATGGTTGGGGGCATGTCCCAATTGGGTTTATTTACTCTTTTGGGAAAAGGCTTTGTGGTACTTCTGGGGTTTGGTATGGTCGGGATTGGTAGAGGTGTCAACCTTAGCATTGGTATTGATATTGAGGCTGGCATTATAGGACATGATTTCTCACTATTCCATCCTACTTTATTTTATATTTTATTTTCATATTATGTTTTGGTATTCCCTTTGTTTTATGGCCTATGGTTTGGTTTGGTATGGTTGGGAGATTGGTGCGGCATGGTTGGACTCTATTGGGTCAGTCATGATAGTGACCCTATCCCAGAGTCTTAATGCGAACAATAACGTTGTCTTGTTATATGTTTGAAATTTAATCCATCTAAGGCTAGATATAGGTGGTTGGATTGGGTAACAGGGGGCAGTCCATAGTCCTAGTTGGACTTAGGATGCCTATTACGACAAGGTCCGGGGTCGGGCGGGTCATTTTTGTTTAGCACATTCTTTGGCAAGTGTTCCATTAAGTCAGTTTGCTTCAACAATCTAGAGAACAAGCCCAATAGTGGCATATGTAGGTAAAAAATTCTCACTCCTTGAAGACTTGTAAGTTGTAGTCATAAACATTCATGCGCCCTTCATCAAGGAGGATCTCAAGAGCCACAAAATGTTTTTTCTCTAGGTTCATGAGTGCAAGAATTCATTTTGCCCAGATCCAATTCATGTTGTATAGATATGGTCTCTTCCCTCTAACATAGTCAATCACATCTTTATTCCATTTAAACTTAGTAATTAATAAATCAAGTCCTAGGCCACCAGGAGTTGTCACTTTTTTGCTAAGTTCACTGTACCTATTCTTGAAATTATTGTAGAAGTCGAGGTCCATTACCCTATTGCCAAGATCATAAGCCTTTTTGCACGTGAGGTGCCTTTCCTTCATGTGGCAGAGAATTTCATCAACATACTGTGACTTAAGAAGGAAATTGTTAAATAAAATAGCAATTTAAAAAAAAACAAATTGGAAAGATACAACAGATGGTCCATATGTAAGAAAAGATGGTACACCTATTGCAACAGATAGCCCATCTACTGCATAGCTTCTCTGAACCACCAATAATAAATTACCCAATCTACTATAACTTATGAAGTAGATGGGTAGTTTGTTACAAATGATGACGCAAAATGTAAGAAATAAAGTATATTAGAAGGTTAGGTTAGAAAAAGTAAACTTACACTGTCCTCGTACCTCTCCCTCATAGTTGTTATTTTTCTAAAGTCTTCAGAGGAAAGTGGATTCACGGTGAACGTTTTCTTGGCATGATTGGATCATATCTAGTTTGTTAGATTAACTATCCTGATAGAGTTAGCCAACCCATATATGCTCACCTTTTTCAATTTAACGGGGGAGGAGTTGCAATTTTCCTTGATTTTTGATTTGAGAGTACAATGCCAATTGTTTTTTTCTTCTTCCTAACCTGAAATATAGGAGTGCATGGCTCTCTTACCTTCCTTGATGGTATGACATACCTCTTGGATGTTAATTTCTTAATAGCATCAATGAGAGCATCTATTTTTGATGAGTTCATCCTATTTGACTTTGAACTTTTGGCATTTGCAAATAGAACATGAGATTAAAGTGTAACACCCCACAAAATCGTCCATGCGTTAGCTCGTGGTAATATGCTCTTAGAGTTTAATGACTAGAATAGTGTCAAAGAGACTTAGTCTCATTTTTGGCTTCCAAAGTGAGTAAAGTTTAAACCATATATAATTTCAAATTTTTATCATGTGGGAAATTGAATGAGCTTTTTGTCGATATAAGATTCGCCCAAATCCAATACCCGTGCAAGAAGTTATGGCTAATTTAAGTCCTAATCATAAAACACCATCATTTTGGTGCTTGGCGCGTTGCGGAGTGTGCCTATTTAGCAATTGTCAAATTCCAGTAGCATAGTGCAATTGTGGCACGTCGCACTGAAGTTCCAAGTCACAACCAGGGGGACAACGCAACGGCTCCGTGTTGCGGTGACCTTAAAAATCCCATTCTCCAATTTCCAGTGAGCCACCGTGATCGTGGCACGTCGCGGTGGTCCATAAAATTGTGCAACCAATTATATTTTTTATTTCATCTCATTAAGGGTATATTGGGTATTTTTCAACCCCCTTATCAGCTTAAACACGAGATTTTAATCCCAAATAACCTCATTATTAATATTTTTATCAGAAACCATCAAGAACACTCCTTAGGGTTTCAAACAAGTAAACTCAAACAACTCAACATTCAACCATGGGTTTTAGAAATTGATTGAAGATTTGGAATCCCAAGCCGTGGGCATCAAGAAACATCCTTTAATTTCCTAAATAGAGGTACGTGGAGTTTATCCTATAAACTACATGGGCTTATCAACACTAGAACATGAGTTAAAGATTATCAAGAATGAATTTTAAAGGGGTTTTGGAACTTATGATTTAAATTTCGCATCTTGGGTGTGTTGATGATATTATTGTTTTGGTGTTTAGGCCTTTCCCCCTTAAATTGATTTAAACCTATATGAATATGTATGATGTTGAAGATTTGATAGAGAGCATTATTATTGAAATCCCTCTCTTTGATGATTTAGAGTTGATGAACTTGTTGGGAATAATTTAAGATGTTTGTTTAATATTTTGAAGGGGATCTTTTCAATCTGTAAGTATTTAACATGATTTTGTTGATGATGAGAGGGATTTTCTTGTTATGATTTCGTCTTTGTCTTAAAAAGAATGAATTCCATATGATTGATATCTTTGACATGACCACCTTGTGTATTTGAAATGGTGAAAAACAGAGTTTCTTGCATATGTTTACATGAGCTTTAAGAAAGAGTTTCTTGAAATAATTTATTGATATTGTGCTCCCAGATTTACGTTTTGAAATAGAGATTATTATATTCTAATAATGGCTCATAGATGTGAATTGCAAGTCAATAGTATGACGATACCATATAAATGTATGCCATAACAGAGTAAGAGTTTTTAGAGTATGTTTTCAAAGAATGAATGTCTTAAAGAGTTAAATATGGGCATAAAGTGAGTTAGGTGGTTTCCTGAAGAGGGATAGAGTTCAAGTAACTCTTAGCCTAAAATTGTGATTTTCCGATCTGGGTATATTATTTTTACGCTGGTAACGGCCGTGTGACTCTTGAATTGAGATTCAAATGGCATGATGGTATGACATACCTCTTGGATATAAGAGTGCATGGCTCTCTCACCTTCCTTAATGGTATGACATACCTCTTGGATGTTGATTACTTAATAGCATCAATGAGAGCATCTATTTTTGATGAGTTCATCCTATTTGACTTTGAACTTTTGGAATTTGCATATATAACATGAGCTTCAAGTGTAACACCTCGCAAAATCATTCATGCGTTAGCTCGTGGTAATATGCTCTTAGAGTTAAATGACTAGAATAGTGTCAAAGAGACTTAGTCTCATTTTTGGCTTCCAAAGTGAGTAATGTTTAAACCATATATAATTTTAAATTTTTATCATGTGGGAAATTGAATGAGCTTTTCGTCGATATAAGATTCGCCCAAATCCAATACCCGGGTAAGAAGTTATGGCTAATTTAAGTCCTAATCAGAAAACACCATCATTTTGGTGCTTGGCGCGTTGCGGAGTGTTCCTATTTAGCAATTGTCAAATTCTAGTAGCATAGAGTGATTGTGGCATGTCGTGCTGAAGTTTCAGGTACCAACAAATGGGACAACTCAATGGCTCTGTGTCGCGGTGACCTTAAAAATCCCATTCGCCAATTTCCAGTGAGCCACCGCAATCGTGGCATGTCGCGGTGGTCCATAAAATTTTGCAACCAGTTATATTTTTTATTCCATCTCATTAAGGGTATATTAGGTATTTTTCAACTCCCTTATCAGTTTAAACAAGAGATTTTAATCCCAAATGACCGTATTATTAATATTTTCATTAGAAACCATCAAGAACACTCCTTAGTCAAATAAGAAAACTCAAACAACTCAAGATTCAACCGTGGATTTTAGAAATTGATAATGCTCAAACTACAGCTCTCGTAAGAGTGTAAGTGGTCGCTGTCAAATATCGAACCCAACTGGGTTGGGCGTCGAATCCCACAGGGAATACTTGGTCACTAAGTAAGCAACGATTAGTAGACTGTTGATCTAAAATTCTACAAAAAGGGGGGATTTAATTGTAGCGTGAATTAAGAGTATCAAAGTAACAAAGAAAATCGAAATGTTTAGTAGGTTTTAATCAATGAGAATTTTAAGTTAGGGTTATGTCCACCTTATGAGTTCTACGTATCTATTAACTATGAGTTATGCGGAATTCAGACATGCATGCGCTTATAGAGATTTGTATTCTATGGTAAATCCTAGCGTCTTTCGACCATCACAGATCATCTCACTTTAACTCTTTCCAGCTTAAAGCGTATCTAATGGTACGAATTCTCCAATAGGTTAATCCAGTTACGGCACTAACTTTCAAACAGGGGTTAATAGCCCTATTTCCTTGTCACACCCTCTTTTCCACACATATAACTTTTTTTTCGAACAAGTTAATGCTATAGTGGCGTATTCTATATGTTTGCAACCACAAGAATTTAATTTAAGATGAAGAGAGTAATGATATAAGAAGCATACGTGTCAAGAATTCACACACTCATAGCAATAGATAGTATCTCATAAGGCTTTCATAACCCTAACAGAGAAGTTTAGCTACTCATGAGTGCAACGGAAATCACAATAGACATCATCATAATAACAATCTCACGAGAAGTATGTAAGTGGCGTCACTTGTGGCGTGATTTCCTTGCTAGTAGCGTTTCTCTTGTCGTGAAAATTAAAAGTCGAATAAATGAATAATAATATCTGAAAAAGAATTAATGAAGAAGGGAAAGAATAGAAAGGGGGATGAGAAGAAAATGCTGAGAAGTTTCAGCAAAATAGGGTTTATATAACATCCATATCCTAGTCCTATTGAAATAGGGTTTTTATCCTTGTCCTAGACCTACAAGGTTACTGCATACTTGTCCTAATCCTACTAAGTTACTGCTGATCCCCCAAGTCGTTAGAAATGTTGTTTTTGCTCGGGACAAGTTCTCCATGCATCACTTTTAGTCCATAGGCTTCCAAAAGCTGCCTTCCTTCTTACGTGAGGTTTTCTTTGGCGTCAAACAGTCCATAAAATGCTGATTTCTTCATCATTTATACCTGAAAACTTGCTAATCACGTTGGTTAGCTCACTTACAGGAAAAAGGACTAAAAGTGCAGGAATTATATATTTTGTTCTTAAAACTTAGCTAAAATATGGGTAAATTAAGGTGCTTTAGGCGTGTAAATACTCCTAACATCAGAAATTGATTGAAGATTTGGAATCCCCAAGTCGTGTGCATCAAGAATCATCCTTTAATTTCCTAAATAGAGGTACATGGGGTTTATCCTAAAAACTACATGGGCTTATCAACACTAGAACACGATTTAAAGATTATAAAGCATCAATTTTAAAGGGGTTTTGGAACTTATGATTTAAATTTCGCATCTTAGGTGTGTTGATGATATTATTGTTTTGGTCTTTAGGCCTTTCCCCCTTAAATTGATTTAAACCTATATGAATATATATGATGTTGAAGATTTGATAGAGAGCATTATTATTGAAATCCCTCTCTTTGATGATTTAGAGTTGATGAACTTGTTGGGAATAATTTAAGATGTTTGTTTAATGTTTTGAAGGGGATCTTTTCAATGTGTAAGTATTTAACTTGATTTTGTTGATGATGAGAGGGAGTTTCTTGTTATGATTTTATCTTTGTCTTAAAAAGAATGAATTGCATATGATTGATATCTTTGACATGACCACCTTGTGTATTTGAATTGGTGAAAAAGAGAGTTTCTTGCATATGTTTACATGAGCTTTAAGAAAGAGTTCCTTGAAATGATTTATTGATATTGTGCTCCCAGATTTACGTTTTGAAACAGAGATTATTATATTCTAATAATGGCTCAGAGATGTGAATTGCAAGTCAATGGTATGACGATACCATATAAATGTATGCCATAACAGAGTAAGAGTTTTTAGAGTATGTTTTCAGAGAATGCATGTCTTAAAGAGTTAAAGATGGGCATAAAGAGAGTTAGGTGGTTTCCTGAAGAGGGATAGAGTTTAAGTAACTCTTAGCCTAAAACTGTGATTTGCCGATCTGGGTATATTATTTTTACGCTGGCAACGGCCGTGTGACTCTTGAATTGAGATTCAAATGGCATGATGGTATGACATAACTCTTGGATATAAGAGTGCATGGCTCTCTCACCTTTCTTGATGGTATGTCATACCTCTTGGATGTTAATTTCTTAATAGCATCAATGAGAGCATCTATTTTTGATGAGTTCATCCTATTTGACTTTTAACTTTTGGCATTTGCAAATAGAACATGAGCTTAAAGTGTAATACCCTGCAAAATCGTACTAGTATATCTGTGTTGACCCCCTACCTCCCAGGTTTGGAGGCTCAATCTAAGGGTCTGGCTAATCAGTAGAGTATCCTAGTGATCTGTGTAGTGGTGAGCCTTTTTTGTTCCAGGAGGCCTGTTATTTCAGATTATCTTATTCCATTGTTTTGTTCTACTGGGGGCCTTGTCCCAGCTTTCACAGAGTTGTCAAATTTTCATGTATTAGAGATTTCGCAGACTGTTCCAAATGTTTTTTAGTTGAGTTCAGATTTCATTCCTTATTTTTAAACTAAATCTAAAGTTGACCATGTTTTCGTATCAGATTATATTTCTGCATCTCTTTTTATTATGTGAATGTTGTGTATGATTACCAGATAGAGTAGGACGCCCGGGCCTTCATGGTTCGGGATGTCCATCACAGCCAAGCCCTAGTACGGGTCATGACAAACTTGGTATCAGAGCACGGTTCATGGTCCTAGGGTATCTGCGAAATTGCATTGGGTAGAATTTTGTTTATGGGTGTGTAGTGCATCACACTTTTAAGCAGGAGGCTATTAGGTGTTTAGGAATATTTCCTCTCTTTGTAATTTAGTTCATGCTTTGGAGTCTAATCTATAATCTAACCCGTGATCTCTTGCATTTTAGTAAGACAATCATGCCTCTCCATCGTACTAACGATCAGAATGCTCAGACAGATGAGGTCCATCCCACTCATGGGATGAAGTCTCAAAATAGAGCTCATACTTTCGAGATTGATACTACTTCAAGAGTCCCACTTACTTAGACCAGCCCACCTAGGTCTCCCAAATCTCTCCGAATGAGGACTAACCGCACTCAGCCTCGTGAGAGAGAACTATCTAATGCAAAATTCAGACAGTCCATTCACATGCTTGCACAATTGGTAGCCACACAGACTCAATAGTCAAAAGATATTGGGTCTGCATCTATTACGTCTGAGGATACAAGAGTGGGCCAGTTCACTAGGATGCACCCACCCAAGTTTACTAGTACTAAGGTAGAAGAGGTCCACAGGATTTTATGGACGAGATGGAGAAGATCTTTAAGGTGATGTATATAGATGAGGCAGAGGGGGTTGATTTAGCAGCTTACCAGCTTAAGAATGTAGAGAATCAATGGTATAACGAGTGGGAAGATTCAAAGAGTGAGCATGTTGAGCCCACAGTTTGGGCCGAGTTCGTGGAAGCCTTCCTCGATCGGTTCTTTCCTCTCAAGTTGAGGGAGGCCAAAGCCGAAGAGTTTATGAATCTAAAGTAGGGAAAGATGAGTGTCCAGAAATACACTTTGAAGTTCAACCAACTAGCCCGTTATGCTCCAGAGATGACTAGTAATATGAGAGCCCGAATAAGGAAATTTGCATCCGGCCTTTCAGATAACTTAGTGCTTGAAAGTCAGGGAGCAATGTTGAAATGGGACATGGATTTTACCAGACTATCAGTCCATACGCAGCAAGTTGAGGAAAAGAAAAAGAAGATCGTTGAATCTAGAAAGAAGGAAAGACAGGAAAAAATAGCCAAAACAGCATACAAGAGCTACAGTCAGTAGCAGAGTGGGAATTGGAGTAACTAATGGCAGAAGAAGAAGAATTGGGGTAATGCACAGTCTGCAGCCAGTGCTCCAGTGACCAACCCCCAGCTGGATAGCACACTCAAGATTTTCAATATAGGTAGGGGCTGAGGATACAGGGTTCACAGTATCAAGGAAGTGTAGCTCAGACCTCTCGGACATACCCACACTATGAGAAATACAGGAGGAATCATCCAGGGAGATATTAGTTTGGCGCTATGGTATGTTATTCGTGTGGCTAGCCAGGCCATATCCAGAGAGAATTTATGGAAGCAAAGGGTAATATTGGTAGATCTAAGTCACAGGTTAATTCTTCTGCACCACAACTGCCTCAGAAGGGTGACACTTCAACCGCCAAAAATGACCGCAACCAGTTATATGCCTTAACCAACCGCCAAGAGGTAGAAGGCTCACCGGATGTAGTTACTGGTACGTTGCAAATCTTTTCCCATGATGTTTATGTGTTACTTGATCTCGGATCTACCATGTCATATGTGACCCCTTATGTGGCTGCTGGTTTTGGGTTTGAACCCGATGTGATTGCTGAGCCTTTTTTTATTTCCACTCTAGTGGGGGATTCTGTGGTGGCTAGAAGGGTGTATAGAAATTGTTTGGTGACTTTTTGTGGTTGGGATATAGTGGCAGACCTCATAGGCCTAAACATGCTTGGTTTTGATACTATCATAGGGATGGACTGGCATCATTCGTGCTATGCCACATTAAATTATAGAACCCAAATAGTCACCTTTTCTTTTCCAAATGAACCGGTGATAGAATGGGAAGGGCATTCTTTAGCGCCTAGGGGGAACTTTATATCTTATCTCAGAGCCCGTAAACTTATTTCCAAAGGTTGTTTGTACCATCTTATTCAGGTTAAAGATTCTAATACTGAAAGTCCTTCCTTTCTGTCTGTCCCAGTAGTAAATAAGTTCCCAGAAGTCTTTCCAGATGATATCCCAGGAATACCACTTGAAGGGGAGATATATTTTGGCATTGATTTATTGCCAGATACACGTCCTATATTTATTTTGCCATTTAAAATGACTCCACCAGAGTTGAAAGAGCTGAAAGAGCAGCTAGCAGATCTTCTAGATAAAGGTTTTATCCATCCTAGTGTTTCTCCCTAGGGTGCACCTTTACTCTTCGTGCGAAAGACAGTTGGTTTCCTTCGTATGTGCATAGATTACCATCATTTGAATAAGGTTATAATTAAAAGTAAATATCCTCTTTCTAGGATTGATGATCTTTTTTACTAGCTTCAGGGTGATAAATGTTTTTCAAAGATAGACCTTCATTCGGGATATCATCAGTTAAAGGTTAGGGAGTCAGATATTCCCAAAATAGCTTTCCAAACCAGATACAGTCATTATGAATTCTTAGTCATGTCCTTCGAGTTGACTAATACCCCTGCAGCCTTTATGGATCTTATGAACAAGGTGTTCCATCAGTTTCCAGATCTTTTTGTTATAGTTTTCATTGATGATATTCTGATTTATTCCAAGAGTGAGGAGGACCATGCCAATCACCTCTGAATCATCCTTCAGATTCTCAAAGATCATGAGTTGTATGCAAAATTTTCCAAGTGCGAATTCTGGCTTAATGCTATTGCTTTCTTGGGGCATATCATGTCTAGTGACGTGATTAAGGTTGATCCCTAGAAGATTGAGGCAGTGAGAAAATGGCCCAGACCCACGACTCCAACCGATATTCAAAAGCTTCTTGGGTTTGGTAGGGTAACACAGAAGATTTGTAGAGAGTTTCTCTTCCATAGCTGCACCACTTACTAAGTTGACCCAGAAAAAGGTGTAGTTTATGTGGTCTAACTCCTGTGAGAATAGTTTTGAGAAGTTAAAAGATAGGTTAACAACTGCTCTTGTTTTGACTCTTCCAAAAGGTATGAAAGGGTTTATTATGTACTGTGATGCATCCCATGTGGGACTTGGGTGTGTACTTATGCAGCACGGTAAGGTAGTGGCTTAGGTATCCAAGCAATTGAAGGTGCATGAGCAAAATTACCCCACCCATGACTTGGAGTTAGCGGTTGTGGTGTTTGTGCTTAAAATTTGGCGTCATTATCTTTATGGGGTGCATGTTGATGTTTTCACTGACCATAAGAGTTTACAGTATGTTTTCTGACAAAAATAATTAAACCTCAGGAAACGGCGCTGGATGGAATTACTAAAGATTATGACATGAGCCTGCACTATCATCTGGGCAAGGCAAATATGGTAGCCGACCCCCTTAGCAGGTTGTCTATGGGCAGTCTTTCTCATGTTAAATAAGAGAAAAGAGAGATGGTGAAGGATATTCACTGACTAGCAAATCATGGAGTGTGACTCTTAGATTTCAAAGATGGAGGGGTAGTTTTTCACAAGATAGCTAAATTATCCCTTTGTGTGGAAGTTAAAGAGAAGAAGATTGAAGATCCCATCTTGATGCAGATCAAGAAAGATGTGGGTCAACAGAAGGTGATGACTTTGAAATTGGTGGTGATGGTATTTTGAGATATCAGGGTATATTATGTGTACCAAATATAGATGGTCTGCGGAATAGAATCCTTAATGAAGCTCACACTTTGAGGTATGTCGTTCACCCAGGCTCTACCAAGATGTATCATGATCTGAAAACCATTTATTGGTGGAATAATATGAAGTGCGATGTGGCTAACTATGTCGCCAAGTGTTTGAACTATCAAAAAGTTAAGGTAGAACATATGAGGCCTGGTGGTACTTCCCAAGAGATTGCCTTGCCCTTATGGAAATGGGAACTAATCAATATGGATTTCATTATGGGACTTTCGAGGTCCCAAAACTAGTATGATTCTATTTGGGTAATTGTTGACAGGCTGACCAAGTTAGCACATTTCTGCCTGTGAGGACCAACTATTCGGGAGATGATTACGCCAATATTTACATTGAAGAGATAGTCTGTTTGCATGGGGCACCTGTATCCATCATATCTGACAGAGCTACGCAATTATCTTCACAGTTTTGGAGTTTTTTTCAGAGAGGGTTAGGTACCCAAATGAACCTGAGTACTGCTTTCCACCCTTATACTGATCGGCAAGATGAGCGCACTATTCAGACCCTTGAGGATATGTTAAGGGCTTATGTAATTGACTTCAAAGGTAGCTAGGTAGATCACTTGCCGTTAATAGAGTTCGCTTATAATAATAGCTACTATGCCAATATTAAGATGGCTACGTTTGAAACTTTGTGTAGGAGAAGATATAGATCACTGGTAGGGTGGTATGAAGTAGGTGAGACTCAGTTGTTCGGGCCTGATCTTGTTCATCAAGTGATGAAGGACGTGAAAATTATTAGAGAATGACTTAAAATAGTCCAGAGTAGATAAAAATACTATATCGATGTTAGGAAAAGAGACTTAGAGTTTAAGGTTGGTGATTGGGTATTCCTCAAAGTCTCCCCTATGAAGGGAGTTATGCGATTCTAGAAGAAAGGTAAGCTGAGTCCTCGCTATATAGGGCCATACCAAATTTTGAGAAGGATAGGTGAAGTTGCGTATGAGTTGGAGTTGCCTGCAAGTTTGGGTTCTGTTCATCCAGTATATCACATATCCATGTTGAAGAAATATATTGGAGACCGTTCATTAGTGTTGCCCATAGAGGAGGTCAAAGAGACAGACTCCTTATCCTATGAAAAATATCCCATGGCAGTCCTAGTTTGCCAAGTTAGAAAACTGAGGAGCAAAGAAATAGCCTCGGTCAAAGTGTTGTGGAAAAATTAGAAAGTTAAAAAATCAACTTGGGAGTCAGAAAATGACATAAGAGATAGATAACCAGACATATTTAATTCGGTGAATGACAAAATAAAAGGTATAACCCTTGTCTTATTATTGTATGGCCTTAGTGTACCTTAAATCGTGCTTTCCTATGTTCCATGTCATCATTCAGGGATGAATTATCCCAAGGGAGGATAATGTAACACCCTGCAAAATCGTTCATGTGTTAGCTCGTGGTAATATGCTCTTAGAGTTAAATCACTTGAATAGTGTCAAAGAGACTTAGTGTCATTTTTGGCTTCCAAAGTGAGTAAAGTTTAAACCATATATAATTTAAAATTTTTATCATGTGGGAAATTGAATGATCTTTTCATTGATATAAGATTTACCCAAATCCAAAACCCAGGCAAAAAGTTATGGCTAATTTAAGTCCTAATCGTAAAACACCGTCATTTTGGTGCTTGGCGCATCGCGGAGTGGGCCTATTTAGCAATTGTCAAATTCCAGTAGCATAGTGCAATTGTGGCACGTCGCACTGAAGTTCCAAGTCACAACCAGGGGGACAACGCAATGGCTCTACGTCGCGATGACCTAAAAAATTCCATTCATCAATTTCCAGTGAGCCACCGTGATCGTGGCGCATCGTGATGGTCCATAAAATTAGACTCCTAGTTATATTTTTATTCCATCTCATTAAGGGTATATTAGGTATTTTTGACCCCCTTATCAGCTTAAACACGAGATTTTAATCCCAAATAAACTCATTATTAATATTTTTATCAGAAACCATCAAGAACACTCCTTAGGGTTTCAAACAAGTAAACTCAAACAACTCAACATTCAACCATGGGTTTTAGAAATTGATTGAAGATTTGGAATCCCAAGTCGTGGGCATCAAGAATCATCCTTTAATTTCCTAAATAGAGGTACGTGGAGTTTATCCTATAAACTACATGGCCTTATCAACACTAGAACATGATTTAAAGATTATCAAGCATGAATTTTAAAGGGGTTTTGAACTTATGATTTAAATTTCACATCTTGGGTGTGTTGATGATATTATTGTTTTGGTCTTTAGGCCTTTCCCCCTTGAATTGATTTAAACCTATATGAATATGTATGATGTTGAAGATTTGATAGAGAGCATTACTATTGAAATCCCTCTCTTTGATGATTAAGAGTTGATGAACTTGTTGGGAATAATTTAAGATGTTTGTTTAATGTTTTGAAGGGGATCTTTTCAATGTGTAAGTATTTAACATGATTTTGTTGATGATGAGAGGGAGTTTCTTGTTATGATTTCATCTTTGTCTGAAAAAGAAAGAATTGGATATGATTGATATCTTTGACATGACCACCTTGTGTATTTGACATGGTGAAAAACAGAGTTTCTTGCATATGTTTACATGAGCTTTAAGAAAGAGTTTGTTAAAAATAATTTATTGATATGGTGGTCCCAGATTTATGTTTTGAAACAGAGATTATTATATGCTAATAATCGCTCAGAGATGTTACTTGCAAGTCAATGGTATGACGATACCATATAAATGTAAGCCATAATAAAGTGAGAGTTTTCAGAGTACGTTTTCAGAGAATGCAGGTCTTAAAGAGTTAAAAATAGGCATAAAAAGAGTTAGGTGGTTGTGAAGAGGAATATATTTCAAGTAAATCTTAGCCTAAAATCGTGATTTGCCGATCTGGGTATATTATTTTTACGCTAGCGATTGCCGTGTGGTGTAGCAGAGTCAGAGACTCTAATCCTTGCGTCACACTTGGGTTGGAGGCTTCCCCGCTGAGTCTATGGCAGATTCCATATGTCCCGTGGAATTTCAGAGTTTTAGGGTATGCCACCTAGCACAGAAGTAAAACAAAGAATATCTTAGAGTTCAGATGATTTTCTTTCATATTCTTTCAGAAATGGCCATGAGATTTCTTACTATATGATATGTTTATTAACTATTTTTAAATTACTCTCATATAGGTTGAATATTAATTATTATTTTGGATTTGATCTGTGTAACAGTACATCTGTATTGACCCCCTACCTCCCAAGTTTGGAGTCTCAGTCTAAGGGTTCGGCTAATCAGTAGAGTGTCCCAAAGAGAATTGATCTGTGCAGTGGTGAGCCTTCTTTGTTCCAGAAGCCCTGTTATTTCAAATTATGTTATTTCGTTATTTTGGTCTACTGGGGGCCTTGTCCTAGCTTTCAAATAGTTGTCAGAATTTCATGTAGTAGAGATTTCGCAGACTGTTCTAGATGTTGTTTAGTTGAGTTCGAATTTCATTCCTTATTGTTAAAGTAAATCTAGAGTATGACCATGTTTTCGTATCGGATTATATTTCTGCATCTCCTTTTTTTATGTGAATGTTGTACATAATTACCAGATAGAGTAGGACAATCGGTCCTTCATGGTTAGAGATGTCCGTCACGGCCAGGCCCTAGTTTAGATCGTGACATAAAGACAGACTACTAAAAGGAGGGATTTGGACCTTATCATTTGCTAGAAGGTTAAATCTTTTTTCACACATATGTTTTTCTTAAGCATCAACATGTACATACTTATCATCATGCCTACCAACAGCATCAGCATGGCCGGCACTAATATCAAAAACTCACTAACAGGACTATCACCACCAACACCACCACTAGAAGTACCCAAATATGTTGCAGCATGTTGGTCATGAAAAGCCTCAATATAAGGCTCATCAGTTACAACAAACTGACCTTCCCTAACTGCTTTTTTACGGCTCTTTCTCTAACCAATTCCTTCTATATTAACTTCACTAGTAGGTCTACTTTTGTATGAACAAGCCTATAGGAACAAAAGAAGGCATCCCCAACTCTTGCTCAGTAGGTACAATCCATGGATGCACAACCAATAAATGAAAGTAGATATGTTTAAGTTTAATAACAATTTGCATTCAATTGGGTAATATGTTAACACGGACAAACTTATGCAACAGATACGTCTGTTTTTGCAACAAATGATACATCTATTGCAATAGATTACCCATCTATTGCAATAGATAGGCCATCTGTTGAAATAGATCATCCTTTGAGTTAAATTATTTTACTTGAAAGAAGACTTACTGCATCATCCTTAGGGTTAAAGAGATCAAGCTACTTTATTTTTGGGTTTGTCTTCATAGCCAACCACCTAAGGATCCTTAGATGAGTCACCTCATCTTGGTAATCCTTGACCTACTTTTGGAGGTGATAAATGGATTCTAATGTGTAAACCTAAAAATATAAACATAAAGCAAACAAAAAAAGGTCAGAATAATTATTCAATGTACATAAATGAAAGAGTAAACAAATAGTGATTAAATTTACCATGAAATCCCAAGAAAAGGCATATAAGCTAATCGTCTTTGGGGATAGTTTTGTCAATAAATATTTGACAGTAAACTTATGGCTTTCATATTCCTAGGTATACCTATTGAATCTATTAAAATCTTGAGCAACCACCAACAATTTAGGTTCTATAAATTTTTAGATATCTCTTGCCCATATAATGGAATGAACAAACCAAACTAAGCATAATTACTCCCTGTACTTCTTTGGAATATTTTTATTCTCGAGATCAGCTAATATCATCTTGGATTTTTAGCCACATCGAGCAATGTCCAATAACCTATTTATTTTTTTGTTGTCTTTATTAGTTTTGGTTGGTGGTCTCCTTGACAATGCCTTGCCTTTCTTTGATGGTGGTAGTTTGGATGTCTTGCTTGCCTCAAACTTTTTGATTGGTGTTCCCTTGGGAAGAGGTATATTTGGATGGTTGCATCTTAAGACAGTCAATATGGCAAACTCTTTCAAACCACAAAAACTGGCAAGCCTTGGTAGTAAATCTATATTTCATCCATCTTCTTCTTCTTCTCCTTCTCCTTTAAATCTTTATTATCACCCGTATACTTGATCCTGCACTTGATAAGACCATAGATCATGGACATTTGAAATCTTTTAGTGTTGTCCTGTAAGGCCCCGTAAAGTTCCCTCATAGTTTGAGCCATAGGGCATGTCAAGTGAGGCATGATTTTGGCCCTAAAAGGATTGAGAAGTGGCTTCCTAAGTGAGTATCATTTTAACTATATAGAATTTCCCTAATTTTGACTTTTTATCACATGAGAAATCAGATAAGCTTTCCATCGATATAAAATTTGCTTAAATTCGATACCAGAGTAAGAAGTTCTGGCTAATTTAAGCCTTAGTCGTAAACAACATTATTTAGGTGCTTGGTGCATCGCGCAGAGGGTTTATTTGGCAATTGTCAAATTCTAGTGGAACTTTGTGATAGTAGCGCGTCACGCTAAAGGTCCAGGTCCCAACCAATGGGATAACGCGATGGCTTTGCGTCGTGGGGAATCCCAATTTCCAAATTGTCAATTCCAGTGACCCACCGCGATAAGTGGCACGTCGCAGTGGCCTATGAAATTGGGTTCCCAGTTCAATTTTTTCAGCTTCGTACAAATGTTAAAAAGGGCACTTTGGATTTTTCCAAGACTATAAAACCGTGGAAACTCCAAATCAAAGTCATTTGCAAGCATCCTATGAGGTTTTTCTCAAGTTTTCTCTCTTCCAAAACCCTAATATCCAAAACCTCTACCAAGAATCTCAAGAATCCACCATGGATTTTCTAAATTGAGTCAAGATTCAAGGTTTCCAAGTGCAGGGCCTCAAGAACCCTTATTCAAGAGTACGAATAGGGTTCCAAAAGTGAGAGTTCATCCAAAGCATCTAATTCAACGTATATGGGGTTTTGAACAAGGGTAACCTTTTCACCCTTGTGCCCAAAAAGTCTTATTTACATCATGATTTTCCTAAAATCTCTGAGATATTTACATGAATCTGAATTGGGGTTTTTATCCATTATTATTTAATGCATTATCTTCATATTTACCATGAATTGAGAATCAAATGGAATGATCTTTGCATGTTTTCTTGAGAAATTACATTTGGGTATAAACCCCTTAATTTTTGTCATTTAGAAACTAATCTTTATGATGTTTGAAATATTGAAGTATATGACTATATTGAGATTTTGAGATAAATTGCTGAAATTCCCAGATTTCCATATGATTTATGAATCTATATGATATATATATATATATATATATATTACGCTTTTGATGAGCTTTAACTTGAGATTGAACTATGGGTTAGTAAGCCCTATTTGAGACTTGTGAAATTATGAACTCTTGGGCTATAAGCACCCATGAGTATTTTTAGATGATTGAGAAATGAATTGACCTAATGGTCTGAAATCTTTGAAATCCACTTCATCATATAAGATTATCAATTTGATTATTTGGTTCGTGGTGAACCATGAGATTATTCTTAAAGTGGATTTCTATGAGATGAGCACAGATAATCTAAAAGTAGTAGTATTTAGCACCAAGCGAGTAAGTTACTATGATTTCTTACCCAAAACTACGTGCCACCGTAGGTTGGGCCTGAGGCCGAGTTTATGATGATTATGATTGGGCCTGAGGCCGAGTTTCATTTAGTGATCACTAGATCTAGGTTATACTTCATGGCAAGAGTATGATGCTCCTCCCCAACGTGGGGTCTCATCCTTAAGAGGATGAAATGTTGGACTCCATGTAGCTTGCATGGTTTATATCGGTTATGAGAACCTCCCTTGACCTTTAAACTTTGAAATCAAATACTTATTTTCCTTTCTCTATAGTTTATTTTCCCAAATGGTTGAATTGCAAAGATGTTCCCCAACTAAAGTATTTTCTTGATGTGAGCTATTTCCTAAATGAAAGTACCTTTCCTTGATATATTACTTTTCATAAATCTTTGAGATAAGTTCTTTCCTTGAACTAGAATACTTATCCATTGGAGATAGAATGATTTTCCCCAAAGCTTGAAATGAGATATTTTTTTCCTAAAGTGAATGAAATGCCTTCAAGTATGTTTTCCAAGTCGTATGATTCCGAATTCCAAGTATATGAGGTCTAAATAGTTATGAAATATTGAACATTGAAGAAGTTTTACTCTCCATGAGACATATGCATGAGTCAAAATTATTGTTTAAAGTCCTTTAGCCTTTGGTATTGAGAATAAGAGAAGATTTATGGTTTTCAAGGTTAAAGAATGATGACTCACGAGAATTGTGTTGCATGCTCCATTCTACATTATTTATGAGCTTTATATTTTATACTTGTTCAAGCCATGTAAGTCATCTTATACAGCATAAATGATTTGATTGAAGAAGATCGATACTATTTTATACATGTGCATTCACCCCCGCATACACAGTACATTCCAAGTACTGATCCACATATATGTCTATGTTCTACATTGTGTCATAATGTAGGTTCAGGTACTCAGTCCCAGCCTCGCCCGTGATTCTTCGAGTACCTTACAAGGGTGAGTCCTCATAGTTTGAGGGCCGATCTTCAGATGTTTACTGTACTTGAGAGACTATGTTTTATCTTTAGTTCATTTTGAGTCAGTTGGGGACCTGTCCCAATGGCTCTCTAGATTTTGATTTGTAGAGGATTATTAGACTAGTATCAAACTTGTGATGTATCGAGAGTTCGGTATTGTGGGTTTGTTGAGATTTCTCTATATTGTGGAAATATGGATCGAGTACTTTTCTATATTTCCTTTCACATGACAAGATTATGAGAGTGTTTAAGTCTATTTCATCTTGAATTGAGCGTTGTTGGTAGAAACCGGCTCTAAGGGTTAGCTTAGGGCTACTTGTAGCCTTAAGCACCATGTGACATCATTACAAACTTGGTATCAGATCCTAAGGCTTCTAAGGAGTCCTAGGGAGTCAGACAAGCCGCATTGAGTAGAGTTTTGATCTTCGGTGTGTAGCGCACCATATTTCTGAGCAAGAGGCTATGAGACATTTTAGGAAAAAGTTGTTTCTTTTTTCAGATTCTATCATGCCTACAGTTGTCCCTCTTGTCTAATAATCCTGGCTCTTCTATTTTCAAAAAATGCCTCTTAGAAGAGAGAATATCCGCAGGAACAATTATGAGCAACCCCCACCTGTTGATCCTTTAAATGAGATGGTGTTCCATGTTGAGTTTAGGATGGCCTTTCAAGCATTATCCCAAGCGGTTACCGCAAATGTTCGAGCTAATAGGCCCCAATTGCTAATCTATAGGGTGGTGATGTAGCTGAGGCTAGGATTCATTACTTTATGCGGATGAATCCGCTTGAGTTATATGGGTCCAAGGCGGATGAGGACCCACAGTTGTACTTGGAGGAGGTTAGGAATATCACTGATGTTATGCATATTTTGGAAGAAGAAAGTGTTGAGTTGGAGTCCTATAAATTGAAGGACATTGCTTATTATTGGGTTGTATTATGGAAGAAGGGTAGAGGTAAGAATGCCGCTCTTATGACTTGGTAAGTGTTCCAAGATGCCTTCTTGGACCATTTATTTCCATTTGAGATGAGGGAGGCAAAGATTGAGGAGTTCATTAACTTGAGGTAAGGCTCTATGATTGTTAAGAAGTACTGCTTGAAGTTCAATCAGTTGGCCAAGTACTCTCCTAATTTGATTTCTGACACCCGCGCTAGTATGAGTAAGTTTGTGACTAATATTTTTGGGATGGTACTAAAGGAGTATAGGGTTGTGATGTTGCACAAGGATATGGATTTAGCTAGGTTGATTATGTATGCCTAGTAGATAGAGGTGGATAAGCTTAGAGAGAGAGAAAGAATGAGGGGTAGCAAGAGGGTTAGATCTGAGTAGCATGAGTATAGTTGGTCTAGGTTCCATGGAGGGAGCCGTCCTAAATTTTAGAGACATCCGTCTATTCCCATATCTTTATCACCTAGTGCTCCAGCACCTAGAGGTAGGTCAGAGCAAGAAAGTACTCCTTTCTTGTATGGGTCGTAGAACAGTATTGGTAATCGGCCCCGTTATCCTCCTTGTGCCAAATATGGTAAGAATCACCTTGGGGAGTGTTTCATAGATTTGAGGGGTTGTTGTGGTTATGGCAAGTAGGTCCAGAGACTTAGAGATTGCCCCGATGTTAGACAGGGAAATAGAGATTCCCGACCTCAGGCACAGGCTGCTAGCGCACCAGCTCCGGTACTCCATCCCGCCCTTATTTAGGACGCTTCTTCTAGTACTACTGGCGGTCAGCACCCGAATAGGTTCTATGCCTTGCCACCCCATCGGGAGTAAGAGGACTCTCCTAAAGTTATTACTGGTATGCTCCGTGTCTTCTGTCTTGATGTTTATGTGTTATTGGACCCCGGGTTAAATCTCTATTATGGGACCCCACTTGTGTCTGTGAATTTCAAAATGAGTCCCGAAAAGATTTTCGAGCCTTTCCTAGTTCTACACTAGTAGGGGAGTTTGTTGTTGCTAAAAAAGTGTATAGAAATTTCCCTGTTACTGTGCTTCATAGAATCATACTTGTGGATTTGATAGAGTTAGACATGGTAGATTTTGACCTTATTTAGGGTATGGATTGTCTTCATTCTTGTTATGTATCTATAGATTGTCGTACCCATGTGGTCAAGTTTTAGTTCCCTGGTGAGCCAGTGTTTTAGTGGTCCGGGAGTTCGGTGTCTCCCAAGGGTCATTTTATCTCCTATATCAAAGCCAGAAAGCTAATATCTAAAGGTTGCATCTATCACCTAGTTAGAGTCGGGGACACTAAGTCAAAGACTCTAACCATCCAGTCAGTAAATATTGTTAATGAGTTCCCCGATGTCTTTCCGAAAGATCTCCTAGGGGTACCTCTCGCTAGAGAGATAGAGTTTGAAATTGACCTTCTTCCCGACACTCGGCCTATTTCCATTCCGCCATACTGTATGGCACCTACAGATCTTAAGGAGTTAAAGGAGAAACTTAAAGATCTCTTAGACAAAGGTTTCATTAGACCCAGTATTTCTCCTTGGGGCGCACCCATTTTATTCATGTGAAAAAAGTCAAAACTTTTCGTATATGCATTGACTACTGTCAACTGAACAAGGTCACATTCAAAAATAAGTATCCTCTTCCAAGAATTTATGACCTGTTTGATCAATTGCAAGGTGCAAATTATTTTTCCAAGATAGACCTTAGATTCAGCTATCATCAACTTAAAGTGAGATAATGTGATATTCCAAAGGCAGCCTTTCGAACCCGCTATGGTCACTTGAGTTTCTAGTCATGTCTTTTGGGCTAACCAATGCCCCAGTAGCCTTCATGGACCTTATAAATCAAGTGTTCAATCAGTACCTTGATACGTTTGTCATTGTTTTCATAGATGACATCCTTGTGTATTCCCGTGATGAGAATGACTGTGCATCTCATCTTAGAATTTTCTTACAAACTCTTAAAGATTATCAGTTGTTCACCAAATTCAGTAAGTATGAATTTTGGCTAAGGTCTGTAGCCTTTTTGGGTCATGTCGTTTTAGCCGAGGGTATTAGAGTTGATCCCCAAAAGACAGAAGCTGTTAGAAATTGGACTAGACCTATTTCTCCATATGACATTGGAAGTTTTTTGGGTCTAGATACCTATTACCATCGTTTTATTGAGGGTTTCTCTTCCATTACGTCTCCTATGACCTGATTGACCCAAAGAAGGTTAAATTCCAATGGTCTGATTTATGTGAGAAAAGTTTTTAGGATTTGAAGACTCGGCTCACTTCAGCCCTGTGTTGACTTTGCCTGATGGTACCGATAGTTTTGTGGTGTATTGTGATGCCTCTAGAGTTGGTTTGGATTGTGTGTTGATGCAAAGAGGTAAGGTTATATCCTATGCCTCTAGACAGTTGAAGCCGTATGAAAAGAACTACCCGATCCATGATCTTGAGTTAGCTGTTGTGGTCTTTGCTTTGAAAATATGGAGAAACTATCTTTATGGTGTCCACATTGATGTGTTTACTGATCATAAGAGCCTACAGTATGTGTTTACCCAGAAGGAGTTGAATCTTAGGCAAAGGAGGTGGTTGGAGTTGTTGAAAGATTATGATATGAGTGTGTTGTATCACTCGAGCAAGGCCAATATAGTGGCGGATGCCCTTAGCAGATTGTCCATGGGCAGTGTTGCACATATAAAGGAAGGTAAAAGAGAGTTAGCTCATGATGTGCATTGTCTAGCCATGTTGGGTGTTAGATTGCTTGATTCAGCGGAAGGGAATACGTTGGTGTAGATTAGTTCTGAATCCTCTTTAGTTTCAGAAGTGAAGGAGAAGTAAGATGGTGATCCTAGTTTGATCAAATTGAAAGAGTTAGTTAAGGACCAAAAGGTAGAGGTTTTCTCCCAAGGGAAAGATTGTGTGTTGAGATTGCATGGTAGGTTGTGTGTCCCGTGTGTTGATGACTTGTGGCAGAAAATTATCGGTGAAGTGCATAGCGCATGTTATTCCATTCATCCAGGCACTACCAAGATGTACCATGACTTGTGGGAGACCTATTGGTAGAATGGTATAAAGAAAGACATAGCCAAGTTTGTAGCAAAGTGTTCAATGTGCCAACAGGTAAAGGTAGAGCACCAAAGATTGGGTGGTGTGATGCAAGAGTTTAGTATACCTACTTGGAAGTGGGAGATGGTGAATATGGACTTCGTGATCGGGTTGCCTCTTTCGCACCGTCATCATGATTTCATTTGGGTTATTGTGGATAGGTTGACTAATACCACACATTTCTTTCCCCTGCACACATCTTATACGGTTGATGATTATGCTAGATTGTATATCCGGGAGTTGGTCAGGCTGTATGAAGTTCCCTTGTCTATCATTTTAGATAGGGGTACTCAATTTACTTCTCAGTTTTGGAGGGTGTTTCATCAGGGTCTTGGCACCCAAGTTCTTTTGAGCTCAGCTTTTCACCCACAGATAGATGGTCAGGCTAAGAGGACCATTCAAATCGTTGAGGATATGTTGAGGGCGTGCACTCTTGATTTCAAAGGTAGTTGGGATGAGCATTTTCCATTGATAGAGTTTGCCTACAATAATAGTTTCCTTGCTAGCATTGAGATTGCACCATTTGAGACCTTGTATGGTAGGAGGTGTAGATCACCCATAGGTTGGTTTGAAGTAGGTAAAACTGTCGCGTGCGGGCCTGATGCAGTGTTTGAAGCTATGAAGAAAGTTAAGCTGATTAGAGAAAGGTTGAAGACCGCATAGAGTTGTCAAAAGTCTTATGCAGATGTCAGGATGAGAGATCTTGAGTTTGAGGTGGGTGATTTCGTGTACTTGAAGATTTCACCCATGAAAAGGGTGAAGAGGTTTGGTAAGAAGGGAAAGCTTAGTCCCCATTATGTTGGCCCGCATCGAGTCTTGAGCCGTGTTGGTAGAGTGGCCTACGAGGTTGAGTTTCCCTCGGAGTTGTCAGCCGTTCATCCTATTTTTCATGTCTCCATGATTAAGAAGTATATCGGTGATTCTGCTGTGGTTGATCCTTCAGAGAGTGTTGATATAGAGGATAGCCTTTCCTTCGATGAGATTCCCAGGGAGATCCTAGACTTTCAAGTCCGTAGACTGAGGAACAAAGAAGTCCCCTTGGTCAAAGTTTTATGGAGGAACCAGTCTATTGAGGGTGCTATTTGGGAGGCAGAAGCAGACATGCGATCCAAGTACCCGCACCTCTTTTCCACGAGTTCATACCAATCCGAAGGTGTTATTCTTCCTTAATTCAGCTCTTCTAATCTAAAGTTCAGCTAAGAATCTATCCTTGTATGAATTGTTGCATTTTTCGGAGTATTCATGAGTTTAGAAAGGTCTTGAACCATTTAGAAATTGTTTCAGCTATGTGTACTCTATTTTTCCTATATTCCTAGCCTAACTAGCGACATTCGAGGATGAATGTTCCCAAGGGGGAGATATTGTAAGGACCCGCAAAGTTACCCCATAGTTTGAGTCGTAGGGCGTGTCAAGTGAGGCCTGATTTTGGCCCTAAAAGTATTGAGAAGTGGCTTCCTAAGTGAGTATCATGTTAACCATATAGAATCTCCCTAATTTCAAATTTTTATCATGTCAGAAATCTGATAAGCTGTCCATTGATATAAGATTTGCCCAAATTCGATACCCGAGTAAGAAGTTATGGCTAATTTAAGCCTTAGTTGTAAACAACGTCATTTAGGTGCTTGGCGCATCTCGGAGAAGGTTCATTTGGCAATTGTCAAATTTCAGTGTAACTTTGCGATAGTGGCACGTCGTGCTAAAGGTCCGTCCAGGTCCCAACCAGTGGGACAACGCGATGGCACCGCATCGTGGGGACTCCTAATTTCCCAATTATCAATTCCAGTGAGTCACCGCGATAATGTAACACCCCACATTTTGCATGTACTAGTAATGTTCACATAAAATGACATACGACTTGATTTAATTACTACCAAAACTTTTTTTTTTCAAGTGTTCAAGTGTTAGATTGGGGCACTATATGGAAGTCTATTTAGAGACTGTGGCCTTAAACGGAGAAAATCATTGACGTGCTTATGGAACTTAGGAAGCTAGCAGGTGAGTCACCTGTGTGGTTGGCTTAAAAAAAAAAATGTATATATACATGAGGGAGAATAATTCATTCATAAGTGAACTCACTTGAAGTCTAGACGTTAGTAAAAAGAAAGGGGAACGAAGACAAGGCTTAACGCCGAAACTTTCCAAGTCTTGCGACAAACGAAGCCCAAGTTAGGGAGGCTATTAAAGCCAATGGTTTAGCATTATATTGGGCCAAGATGTTCAGCCCAAGATTTTTATATAATAGGCCCAACTACATTCATTCACTACTAAGAAAATTGGGCCCAAACAAAGTGCAAGCAAGATTAAGGAAAATGGGCCACTAAAGCCCATTGATTTAGAGATCCAAAAGGCCCAAGTGAAAGGGGAAAATTGGTCATTGACCAACTTGAGTTAATCAGTTGCAAATATTAGGAGAAACTCGGTCTAAGGCCCCTTTAAAAAGGGACCAAAACCGAGCTCCTTAGGTTAACTAGTAGGAGACCAAAACAATTTCAGCTTTTCTCTCTAAGTTTCTCTTGGCATTTCTTCACCTTGGAAGGCAACCAAAGGCTACTTTTTGAGTTCTTGAATTATACTTACACCTTGGGAGTTAAGGTATGTAAAAATAACCATATACTTGATATGAATTTTCCATGGAAAACAAGATAAGTTGGCTGGTGTACTGTGCAGGAATTTCTGGACAGCTTGTGTCCTGAAAGTTGTTGTTTGATTTTCTTGGCTTTGGAACGATTCTTACCCTGATTTTTGACTTTGATATGATATAAAGTTGAGGTTATTAATATGTTATAGTGTGTATATGGTTGCCAAGGTTGCTGGACTGTTTTGCTAGTTCTTTGGAAACAAGTATCCTTATATGATCTTATGTGCTTCCAAAATGGTATTGGACTGTTTTGATGAGGGGGCTGATGTTTCACGTTTCCCCCCCTGTGTTTTGAGCTATTTTGTGATTGTGTTAAGGTTTATTTGATGTATATATATGTTGGGAGCATCTGGTTCAAAGTTGGGACAAGTATGAATTGTTAACGACGAAATGTAGGGAGACGACGAGATGTTGTGCTTCTTAGTTGAGCGTTTTGTAAAATGGTTCTGTGTTGTAGTTATGGACTGTTGCCAGCATGTTGTAGAGCTGATATAGGCTGTGTACATCATGTATATGATAATGTGTACTGGTTGAAGACAGTTAGAATTGAGAAATTCGGAATAACACCATTGAGTCGATGGTTATACGTTTGTTGCCAAAGTGTTGTGTTTTGTGAGATTGGGCTGTCCAGATGCATTGATTAGCTGCTAATACTAGCTTTAAAACATGATATTGTAGATAAATAGTTGGAAGAAAAGAATTCATTTCGAGGTAAAAACAAGTTGATATGTCGAGGTATGTAAGGCTATTCGATCTCTTATTATTTGGCATGGAATCCAAAGTCTTTATTGGCACATAGAGATCTTTACAAACTTCGATATAACCACTCCACTCTTTCACATGTATTTGTGTGTCCGGATTCGAGCATTGTCACTGCTGCATACATACATTGGATACCATGACATATGAGTCTTCTTTTTATCTAAATAAAGTTCATACGTTGTTTATGTCCCACATGTTTCACTAATCGTATAACCCACTCTTTTCATTGTGATATGATGTTACATGGTCACATACTTGTCATTTGTCATGCTTATAGTCTTATAGCTCAAATGTTACGATCACCAAAGATTCATCTCAAAAGTAATAAGAAGATATATGTATACAGTTGTTTCTGTTGGGTGGTATCCCAGGGGTGAAAGAATCACCTAGCATGGGTCAATCCCAGTATTACAGGGGGTATCCCAGGGGTGAAAGGAAAGCCTAGCATGGGTCGATCCTGATATAGATTTACCACTGATCAGCTGGTCATTTGTATTACATGATGTGCACAGATTATACAAGTGATAAGAGTAAAGTAACATAATTGTTATAAGATGCATGACTCCACAATATTCATAAAGGTGGTCTTTTACCTTACAGCAGTGTATGGTTTCATTTGAGCTTTTATCTCATATATAGTACATGTTGCCTTACATATTCAGTACATTATTTCGTACTGACGTCCCTGTTGGGGGACCTGCATTCCATGCTGCAGGTGCAGAAGCTAATAAACCTCCCCAGTAAGAGTACAGGATATCAACTGCAGTCACTGAGCTCCAGGTTGCTTCGGGGCTTTGAGTCTTATCATATCTTTTTGCATTGTATAGTATCTTATCATGAGGCGGGGCCTGTCCCGACCCTTATAAGATAATGTTTCTTGTCTAGAGGCTTTGTAGACTATGTAAAGTATAGTATGGTCATGTATCGTATCGTAGACATTGTGGCTCCAACGGCCTAGTCATACAACATCTTTTGGCTTGCTAGTTCCATTTATCTTTTGAGGGCATGTTTAGTATAAAAGTAACTTATAATGTTCATAGGTAATGTATTGCTACAGGTTGGTTCTCCCGAGCCTTACCGGCAACGGGTGCCAGTCCGCCTTAATAGGATTTGGGGCGTGACAGATAAATGGCGCGTCGCGGTGGCCTATGAAATCGGGTTCCCAGTTTAATTTTTCCATCTTCGTACAGATGTTAAAAAGGGCACTTTGGATTTTTTCCAATCCTATAAAACTGGGCAAACACCAAATCAAAGTCATTTGCAAACATCCATGAGGTTTTTCTCAAGTTTTCCCTCATCAAAAACCCTAAGTATCAAAACCTCTTCCAAGAATCTCAAGAATCCACTATGGATTTTCTAAATTGAGTCAAGATTCAAGGTTCCTAAGTCAAGAGACTCAAGAACCCTCATTCAAGAGTACGAATAGAGTTCCAAAAGTGAGAGTTCATCCAAAGGTTCTAATTCAAGGTATGTAGGGTTTTGAACAAGGGTAACCCTTTTACCCTTGTGCCCAAAAAGGCTTATTTACATCATGATTTTCCTGAAATCTATGAGATATTTACATGAATTTGAATTAGGGTTTTCACCCATTATTATTTAATGCATTATCTTGATATTTCCTATGAATTGAGAGTCAAATGGCATGATCTTTGCATGTTTTCTTGAGAAATTACAGCTGGGTATAAACCCCATGATTTTATTCATTGAGAAACTAATCTTTGTGATGTTTGAGATATTGAAGTATATGACTATATTGAGATTTTGAGATAAATTGCTGAAATTTCCAGATTTCCATATAATTTATGAATCTACTTGTAGCCTTAAGCACTGTGTGACATCCCGGTAGGCAATTTCGGGTCATTACATGTCCTCTGGTAGGTCAAAAAAGTATACAAAGCAGCTGGACTTAAAATGATCCTCAACTTTTTCCTCCCTCTTAATCTTCCTAAATTCATCAAAACCTTTCCCTACAAGATATTTAACTACAAAATCACCAGTTAAATCTACAGGGTTATCTATCGGTATCTCAATTTGAAACCTATCAATACTAATAGTTTTTACAGGATCAATCTGGAATTTTTATCTAACTTCACAACCTAGCGATGATACATTATCATCATCTTCTTTCTCACTTTCTTCATCTTCTTTCTCATTTTCTTTTTCCTCTTTTTCCTCACTTTCTACTTCTTTATCTTCATCTCCTTTCTCCTCATTTTTATTTTCCTCACCATCCTCTACAGGCCCTTCTTCACATCCCTCAACATCATTTTCCAAAGCTTTACCATCTTCCTTACTTTTATTTTCATATCCTTCCTCTACTTCATCATGTAAAAAAGGTTTGCCTTCATTTTTTCATGAAAAAGATTGTTTAGGAAGCTCCTTTGAATTCCTCTGTACTTTAGCCTTTTTTGTTGGTTGGTCTGAATTTGATCTACTTTTATTTTTTTTCTTTTGGGAGACATCTTTAATCTACAAACAAGAGAAAAAACATCACAATTGATGTATTCATAATTTTAAAAAGGGATAACATAAAATTCCATAAATACAACACATTATAAAAAAATTCCAACAAATGACCTATCTGTTGCAATAAATGACCCATCTATTGCAACAAATGACCAACCTATTGCAATATATGGGTCATCTATAGAAGTTATCAAAATAGAATTGCTCCTGGTTTAATTTGTTTCAACAGGTGATCCATCTATTACAACAAATGGGTCATCTGTTAGAAGAGTTATTTTGATTTATTCCAACAGATGTCTCACCTGTTGGAAGACCTAATTAATATCTTCCAACAGATGTTCAACCTGTTGCAACAGGTTAAATCAGTAGTAGTTCTGTTTTGATAACTTTCAACAAATGATCCATCTATTGCAATAGATGAGTCATCTGTTGGATGAAATTGAACAGGTTTTCCACCTTTCCAATAGATGTATAATCTCTTAGACAATACACCACCCCAATACCACTAATACCAACACAACCAACACCACCAATACCAATACTACCAACCCCAACACCAACAGCAACACCAATACCAATACAAACACTACCAATACCTACACCAATACCAATTCCAACACCAACAATACTAACAACATCAACAAAACAAAAATAAATAAGAAAACCAACAACAAACAAGCAATCAACAAAACAAACAGCACCAATAGTGCCAACAAAACCACCAACATACATCAACAACACCACAAACACCTACCAATAATAACACGTTATCAACAGAACACTACAACAAAAACTAAGATTTTCTTGGATTCTTTCTACTTTTTTTAGCATCAAAACTCAACATTGTTAACCCATTCTCGAAGATAATACAACTAAAAGTCTTCTTTTTTATCACTAACTAAAAAGTCCTAATTTTTCAAAAAAAATAACAAATATTGAACTCTTTTCAAACTCTTTTACCTACAAAGAGAGAGAGAAAAATGGATACCAGTAAGAAAAAAGTTGAAAATAACAACTATGTGGTAGGAAATGGGAACAAAATTGATCTGTTGTGAAGGGTTGAGCATTCTATTGAGTAGTTGTTTGTTTGCTGAGAGAGAAAGGGAAAAGATGAATTGTTTTTCTTCCCAACTGAGGTGAAATGGTTTGAAATGATTGACCCCTTGCATTTTTTACTACACCTTAATTATTGGTTATTTGTATTTTGGAAAAGAATGATAAATTTTGAAAATATTAATTTGGTCCCAATTGATTAAAATTAATTTTTAAAAGAGATAAATTTTGACCCAACCCTTCCTTTTGTTCAAAATTAATTTGATAAGCCATTGTTTTGTTGGTAATAAATAAAATTAATTTCACTAAAATTAGTTTTCATTTATTAAGTTCAATTGCAATTTCAATAAATTTAATTTTAATTACATGTCTATATTTTTTTGATAATTTTCAACAGATGACCCATTTGTTGCAACAAATGACCCATCTATTAGAATAAAATAAAATAAACCAGTAGAAGGCCGGTTTTAATGTGTACCAACAGATGACCTATCTGTTGTAACAGATGGGTCATCTGGTGGGAAAAATTAAAACAAACCTACATGTTGTTGTTGGAACAAATTAAAAAATGTTCTACAACAGGTTTGTTTTAATTTGTTCCAGCAGATGAACCATCTGTTGCAACATATAGGCCATCTGTTGGAAAAAAATTAAAATAGGCCTTCTATTGGTGTTTTAATTTGTTCCAACAGATGAACTATCTATTTCAACAAATGGGTCATCTGTTGGGACGAAATTAAATAGTATAAAGACCTGTTTGATAATTTCCAATAGATGGCCCACTTGTTGCAACATATGTCTAAATCTGTTTGATAATTTACTACAAATGTGTCATATGTTGCAACATATGTCCATTGTTTAATGCAATATTTGAATGTAGTAATTCATTTCAATTAATAAGTTCAAATCTAAGGATAAAATAAAATTCATGAGAAAATAAAACGAATTGAAGCCTTCACAAGTTACATTAAATAAATCGACAAATAAATGAAATGTTAAAATTTGTTATGGGTACTGATAATAAATATTTACAATTTAAGTTTTGAAGCCAACAATTCCAAAGAAAAGGTTATTACTTTGACAGACTCAAGCTATAAAGATCTACTCAATAGTGACCAGTTATTCTTTTTCCAGTGTTGTGGAATTCGACTTTGATCGTTGTGGATCTTTAATGTCGCTTATGTACAGAATCTCAGCCTTCATATTTCCATAATTCCATAAAAGAGTAGCATATCTCTTACAAAGTAATTCGACATTAAGTCCATTATTTGTACTTGTAATCCATCACTAAAATATTCAATATAAGAAGCAACAGAAAGACTATAATCCCTACATTTGTAAAAATCAGATAATACATATCTTGTAATTAATGTAGGAGTTGTGAAATTCATGAAACTAAATCATGATACTTATAGGCTAACACTTGATTGTTGAGCAATTCCTTCAACATATTCTATATTAAATGAATTATCTATTTTATCATGGTATGCTTCAATCATCGATCAATCGGTACAATCTTTTGATCCAAAAAGCCAATTATATAAAGGTAAGTAGATAATATTTTGGCCATCTTTTGTATCTTAAATGACAGCCTAGAATGTCTCCTTGCCGACATCGAGTAATAAACTCGGATCTGCCTCTTTTTTAGAACAATGACAGAAAACACCCAATAGAAGTCACCATTACAATTGATTGAAATGTACACTTCATCGAACAAATGCCAAGCTAAGATAGCTGGAATTCAAAAACCTTTGATGATGTTGATTAAATATTCTCCATTTTGAGAAACTTTTAGTTGTTGTTGACAATACCTATCATAGGCCTTATTAATGTAAACTTTGAGTAAATAGTTGCTTATCGTGTATCTATATTTTTGTTGTGTTTGCAACTTGACCTTTTTTCGGAGGTAGTAAAAAATAACATCGATGTGCTGCACATATTATTAAATATTCAAATTATGTAATAATAAAATTAATAAATAGATATATTTAAATATAGTATTTAAATCTCATAATTCAAGCAATTTTGAGGCTGTGACATCAAATAGAATCAATTCTTTATTTTGGGATGTGCAATAACAAAGTCGTACATAACAAAACCAAGATCTGATTGGTTCACTTTGTATTATTCGTCTTTTCTGCATGATTTATATGTTTTAATGTCATGTTTTTACAAAAAGAATTGTATAAATCAATATATTTAAAAATAATTTATGTACCTGTTGGCATGAACCTTTAATAGCCTATCAACAATCCATTTTGACTAGTTGTTGATCAACTTTGTTATTTTTGTTGGAGTCTCATCCGAGATGTTGAACCCTTCAAATGGATAATTCTTCCATTCATTCAGACTGACAGGTTTCATTTTTTTTCATTTTTAGAAGCAGTGGGTGGATTATAAATTGTGATAGTATGTTTTTAGCAATATCTTCTGCTGTGACATTCACCTCGAAAGCCAAAATTATCAATGCTAATCACAGAGATACGAAAAAATAAATAGAAAAAGATAACTCATCTATTAGAGAAAATCAAACAGGTATTCCTACTGTTTTAATTTGTCCCAATAAATGACTTATCTGTTACAACAGATGGGTCATCTATTAGAACATATTCAAATAGGAGGAAGAGTTGTATCATAATTTGCAACAAATGACCTATCTGTTGTAATAGATAAGCCATCTATTGGGAAAAATTAAAATAGTAGGAATTCGTGATTTAATTTCTCTTAATAGATGACCCATATATTACAATACATGGGTTATCTATTGGGACAAATTAAAGCAATAGGAAATTTTTTTTTACTTTCTCCAATAGATGAAATAGTTATTGCAACAAATAATGCATTTGATCCAATAGGTTAGAAATCTGTTGCAATAGATATCTATATCTATTTGATAATTTTAAATATATATGTTATCTATTGAAATAGATATGTATTCTACTTGTTTGTTGAAACAAACGATAAATATTCAACTTTTTCAGCTCATGTTAATCTTCTCCTGTGGCCCTTGTACATTGCTCAAAAGTGTAAGACAGAGGAGTTGCAATTTTTTTTTATGCTTGGAAATTGCTTTATTTCACCTCTTAGCCTTAATCTCTAATGGAGTTTATGGATCTGAAATCTTTATTGATGTAATAACACTCCTTTTAGATTCCAATCCCTTTATAGCAACAGTTAATGCAATAATAACATTAATCACTCCATCATACTTCACCTTATAGTATTAACATTTGCATGCACAACTATAACGCCCCGAAAATGGGTCCCGAGATATCACAAGGTGGTTAGGGTCATAAGTGACCCCAAGATAACCCTTCTATTGGCATAACTCTTAAGAAACTAAATAAAAAGTATAAATCTAGACAAATCTTATCAAAACAAAACTGAATTTACAAGAATACAACTCTGCTTTAGAAATCAAAACTGAAACTAAATACATCAACTTCTACTGACTGTCTATGAATCCTCTACTAGTACTGACTTTAGATAGCCGGTTCATGACTTCCAACTATCCAAACTCAATACAACTGAATAAAGAAAACACAATACTTCTCGAACAATATAACTGACTTAAGCCCTTGAATCAAAAGGACTCATTACCTGCTGACTGGAAGTTTCGAACTAACTGAATCTGAATGTGCATACTAAGTCTTGTACCTAAATTATGAGATAATGTAGCACATAGATGTATATGTGCATCATCACTTTGGGAATATACTTAGTGTATGGGGGTGTATGCAATTAAATAATCAATATAATAAATCCTTATAGAAAACATGCATGCTAGTACAGATGACTCACATAGCTTGAATTAAAAACCATCATAATCATGAATAAGAAAACAGGTAATGTAAATCACGTGAGTCATTACACTTCATTATAAATTTGCATTCTTTCTTTATTCTCAAACTTGTAAGATAGATAAAGTTTTAAAAAACAACGACTTTCAGAGCATACACTTTAATCTTATGAAAACTAGGCACTTATTTGGAAACTTAAAGATTTTGACACTTGAGAGCCTTAGAAATCTTGGACTCGTAGCTTTTAAAATACATATACTTTTATCTTAGATAGAGTAGGGGACTACTTTGGGAGTTTATTTTAACTGACATAAACCATGTGAGTTACATGGAGTCCAACGTCTTACCCATGTTGGGGAGAGTTGTTCTATCCTTGCCATCGGATAAAACCTTAACTTTAGTGATCACTGTCTTAACCCACTTGGGGTATATCAAGAACCTACGGGGGCACGTAGTTTTGGGGTATGAGACCTTAGAATTAAGCCCAACTCGGTGCTAAATACTACTCACTTACTAAGCTTAGAACTTTAGAAAAATCCACCTTAAAACATTTCAATAATATTCAATGGAAAACAAAATGCATCCCCTTTATCTCAAAATCAAGAATGTGGATTTCTTTCTAAACTTAGGGTCAAAACTCACTTTTTTCTTGAAAGCTTGATAGACTTATTATTAAAGATTTAAAGATCTCATATTAATGGAACTTTGTACATACTTCTTGCAATTCTTTAAAAGTCATCAACAACTCATTCTCAAATCTCAAAATTCAACAATAAGGCTCAACTCATAACAACAAGTCTTGGGAATACTTGAAAATATGAAATCAACATAGGAATGTACAATTTATATCATGAACTCTCAATTTATCTCATAATTAAATGAGATAATCATGCAATTCAAGACTTGAACAATTTCATAATCTCATAAACTTGAAATATAGCAAAATAATATGAATTCATCTTGGAAATATAAAATTCTTTAAGAAAACTAAAACTTTTGGGCACAAGAATGAAAGGGTGTTCTTGTTCAAAACCCACATACCTTAAACTTGGAGCTTTTGGATGACTTTAAAAATTTTGGAAGGTTATTCACGAACTATTAGGTGTCCCTCGTATCCTTCTTAATGGGGAATTCAAATATGTAAGAATTATTGAATTCTCACGGTTGAATCTTTAGATAATTGGGTTTTTCTGTTAAAACCCTAACCTTGTGGTTGAAGGTGTGCAGAGAATTTTGAGATGTCTAACTAAAGAGAAATAGAAGAAAATACGTTCTCTGAGGGCTATAAGTTATGGGAAGTGCAGGAAAAAGACCAAAATACCCTAGCAAAAATGTCATTAAGTCGTTGAAGAAAAATAGTTGACGACATTCGTGACAAGTCGTCACGAAATGTCGTCACAAAAGGGTGGATTTTATGATTTTCGGTTTAAGGTTGACGACATTTTGTGACAAGCCGTCAAAATTGTGACAAGTCATCACAAAATGTTCGATTTTGTGAATTTATTATTTTGGTGACAAAATTTTGTGACAAGCCGCCAGTTTTGTGACAAGTTGTCACAAATGTCGTCACAACATTTCTAGGCTGATACGCTGGAGTAAAATGGGCATAACTCTTTGTTCTGATAATGGATTTTGGCGAAATTAGTATTGTTCGTAAGATAATTCAATTATGTATCTTTTAGTGGGTCATGAGCTCAGAAATTCATAGTATAGAGAGAGATATGCTTGTTTGAAGTTGACTATACTAATATCCATGTCAAGAATTCAATCGGCAAGGAATGTTTTGATTCGTCTAATAGCTAGGACACTTTTGAGGCCCTAATACTCATCAAGCTAGATCATGTAGATACCAAATCAATAACTTTATTTCTAAAGAGTTTGAAACAGGGTTCTACTATTAGTTGAAATTCTCAAGGTATTACAATATCTCCCCCTTGGAAACATTCGTCCTCGAATGACACTAGTTAGCTGGGAATGCAAAGAAACTGAGGATGCACAGTTGGAATAGTTCTCTGAATTGAATCTATGTCATTCTAAACTTTGGCATACTTCAATGAATGCATATACTAATGATAAAAATAGCTATCTAACTGAATCTTTGATTAGAGTGGAACTGAATGAAGGAAGGTTGTTACCTGAATTTGAGAAAACTAGCCCTTTTTACTTATTTATGAAAAGCTGACTCATGCTAAGAGTTTGGAATTTGCTTGATGTGCTCATGGTGCGATTGTACTTAAAGACTACAAGGTGATAGTTTATGCAAGCACAAATCATGAGAAAACAAGGTTAAGATCACACAATGGGTATCACAGTGTCTGAGCTAGAATACTTTGAAAACGAAAATCATTCAGTGAATACTTATGAATTGAATCATGACTAGATATTCGAATTTTGAAACTGATGCCTGATAAATATACTGAGTTGAATTCGGAATTGCGAAACTATTTTGAAATGACCGTACTTATGAAACTTCAGGTAGTAAAACTAGGCTAGTTCAAAAAATGGAAATCTATAGGAATCTATGTGCCTGATTGTTAAACTGAACTGTTGTCCATCAAAACTGAATCATACTAGATACTCATGCTCAAGTGGAGGGTTTCTTCAACTCCCCTCTAAGGAGTTCTAATGATTTGAAGGAGACAAGAATTTTGGTCAAGATTTGAACAAGATATCTGAATAAGGGATTACAATATTACTACAATTCCATAGTTTGGAATCATAGGCCTTTGAATCATAGACTGGGGTAGAGTTTACTAGGCTTTAGGCAATGTAACACCTTACTTGAAACATAAACACACTTCTAAAATATTCTATCAACATTACTTTACCTGAAAAACCATACTTACTGATTCATCTTCTAATTCTAACAAGGCCATTGATATTTCTTTCTACTCATGTCGAAACTGAACTAAATTCCCTCACCATATTCAATCCTAACCTACAATCATAGGGTACACCACATAACACTGTACTACTAGTCTTAACCGTAATTCAACACATCCTGCACTTCACAACTTCTCATCTCATGAAAATCCTCATTACTACTTTAATAACCACATTCAACCTCGTACTAGACATTTTACTAATGTGCAGTGCATTTATCTAAATATACAAACATGATGTTCAAGCCTGACTTCTATAACCACATATGTACTTCTAAACACACTTCCCTAAAATTCCTTTGTCACAACTTACAAATCTCTATCAAGAACAACTTCCATGCACTACTCCTCAGAAGACATACATAAGATTTCAAATACCCAAACATCTCATATACAACTTTGACTAACCATGACGGGTATTAAAGACTTGGCTTCAATCATACTTCACACTTTACTACCTTAGCTAAAATAAGCAAACAACGATCTTCTAGTAATAGGAAATGTTTACTCTCTCTCCCATCTAGACAACTGATTATCATCTCTATATTGACTGAACAAAAGGTAATAGAAGATTAGAACATGAGGGTCGGAAATATGAGGGGATACTATGAATAACTTGACACTCAACGGAAGCTTGAGGAATAGAATATATAGCATCATGGACTTATCAAAGAAGTATGATCTAAGGACATGCAAGATATAAATCCAAATTTCGCTGATCATTAAAAATATTGCTTGAGTACTTGGACTGAACATACTGTAAAGCTTGAGTACATGAGTCATGAGCTGCATGACCTAAATTTGGAGTTCATAACTTATGGAATGTGATTCCAACTGCTAAAAGAACTGGAACTCCTCATTTTTGGGAACTAGGAGAGTACATAATTCTCCATCATATGTATGAACATAAATTAAGACCATGGAACTGAACGTAAGATATGAGTAGGTATTGGGACAACTGAAAATACTGAAATAAGATTGGGTCAAGCATTAATCTTTCTCACAGCTATTCTACAACTTACTGGTACATCTACTAGAATCTCAAGGCTTGACTTGGTTACTTGTTCTATCATCTCCCCCTTAGATGTAAGCCATCACTCTAAGGTTTGAACCACTATATAAACTCTAGTCCAACTACAATCACTTTACTCTAGAGTTTGGGATATAGCAACGCACATGAACAAAAAACTTAACCCAAATGACTATACTTGAAAGCGTAAAACCAAATTCTAATACTCACTTCTGAGCTACACCTTATCTTTCTATAGCCCCAATAGTCATCATATAACACTTGAACACTTACTAACTTTGAATCTACATGAGCATCCCCATAGTTTGAGTGCACACTATCTAGTTCTTTAATTCTTGTTCCTATTAGCTAAATCTTTAAAATTTCAAACTTAGATTCTAACGCTTAACATGGGTATCTCCAAACCTTTGATGGACCATACAACTTATGTCATAGTCTACCAATATCATACTTGTAAACTTATGTTTCTAAACTATGAGAATCATATTCATACTTAAAAAGACTCAACATCTTCAATCATAACTCCTTAACTTAGCTATCAAGAACATTACTCATAATCTAACTAGTCTTTCTCCACCTAACATCTCAACGGTACTACTGACCACACAACATGCAATAATTCTCAAAAAAAAAAATAATGCATCCCCATAGCACCTTGGGAGTACTTCTACATCATACATACAACGTCAGACTTGATTACGAATCAAGTAAACTTATGCTCTTGCATACACTGTTCAAGCCTATTATATCACTTCCCTATAACTAGCATCACTAACCAGGATATTATTACATCACCTTAATGACCATCAACTGTTCAAACTTAATGTCTAATGCTAAACATGATTTACAATAAAACCTCATATATTATTCTCACTTAGATACTATAAAATAAAGCATAAAAAAAACACTAGTCTACTAGAACTTCATAAGAACAATAATTGAGCAAATTTATGTGGCCTATCTTATTTATATCTACTAATGCATCCTCCTTCTACACATCATTACTATTTACCCTTCTTATACATCTAAACTCCTTCATAGGTTTATAAGTTTCAACTAAACTTTCTCTTGCAATCTTAAAAAATCCTAAATTAATAACAGTCACCCGCCAAGTACTTCCATCAAAACCTATACTTTTCTAGCACAACAAATACCATCAACAACTCTTTTCTTACCTCAAGCAAACAACAATCCACCTTAACTAATAATCTTCTTCTCTAACTTTTACTAAACTAACAAACAAGAGTATATCACTTCATTACTAATTCAATCATAAGCAAAAATTCAGCTATACATGTTCAATAAATCACCCTTACCACTTTTATTGTCATCACACTTCTAAACCTATACTTTCAACTAACACAAGAATAACAAGAAAACCAACAAGTCGCTAGTGAATCAAAATAAGCCTCACTTGGCTTCAATAGACTTTGGTTTTGTGTTTTGAATAAGAAAATGATATAAATAACAAAGCAACTATGCTAGTGAATCGAAAGATCCCCACACGGCTTCAATAGACTTTGATTTTCAAAAATACCATGATAACAAGATTACATATTACAAGACATAGAAACTTGACACATCATATTCAATGATCTAAGAATACACATCTTGCTCTTTATTAACGAAATGACTCAAAAGAATAAGGGTATAAATTTAAATTTGAGGGACTTATAACACACTAGAAGGCTCCTCTCAAGCAACTTTATATGACTTCTGAAGCTTCTTGCTAGACAATCAGAGAGCATTATCTGGGGAAGAAATAGAACTTAATAATTGTGGTATCTCAAGAATAATACATGGATAGGGAAGTAAAGCTTTACATTATAGATTCTGAGGAGGAATCTGGAAGAACATCTGACTTGGGCTTAGTGTATGACTTTTATGAATCATGAATAGAGCACTTCAATTATCTGAACTCAAAAGCACTGATAGGATACTTTCTAGCTTTCTTACAATCCAATAACCATTTGTAGAGACTGTTTCAGAAAGAACTATCTGTAAAGATTTAAGCTTACATGTTTCTAATACCTTGAAAATAAGGCAGAGATGGCTTGGATAGAGTAAGATAAGAATCTGTATAAGTTTCTTAAAAAACATTTCTATAGCACAATCTAAGACTTAAAAGAATGGAAATATTTCTTAAGTGCCTTGTAGCCTCTTGAAGAAGAGTAGAAACATCTCCATACCATTCCGTAACACTCTACTAGACACGGCTTTACAGGCACTCTAGGACACTTAAACTCTGTGCTCTGATACCAAGTTTGTCACGCCCTAAAAATGGGTCCCGAGACGTCACACGGTGCTTATGGTCATAAGTGACCCCAAGCTAACCCTTCTACTGGCATAGCTCTTAAGCAACTAAATAAAAAGTATAAATCTATACAAATTGGTGGAAAATAAATCTTTCTGAATTTGATCAATACAAAACTGAATTTATAAGATTATAACTCTGCTTTACAAATCAAAACTAAAACTAAATACATCAACTTCTATTGACTGTCTATGAAGCCTATACTAGTACTGACTTTAGATGTCTGGGTCATGACTTCCAACTATCAAAACTCAATACGACTGAATAAACAAAATACAACACTTCTCAAACAATATAACTAACTTAAGCCCTTGAATCAAAAGAACCCATCACCTGCTGACTGGAAACTTCGAACTGACTGACTCTGAATGTGCATACTAAGTTTTGCACCTATATTATAAGATAATGTACAATATATATATATATATGGATCAACACTTTGGAAATGTACTGAGTATATGGGGGTGTATGCAATTAAATAATCAATATCATAAATCCTTATAGAAAATATGCATGCTAGTATAGATAACTCACATAGCTTGAATTAAAAACCATTATAAACATGAATAAGAAAACAGGTAATGTAAATCACATGAGTCATTGCACTTCATTCGAAATTTGAATTATTTCCTTATTCTCAAACTTGTAAGACAGAAAAGTTTTAAAATAACGTCTTTCAAAGCATACACTTTAATCTCATAAAAACTAGGAACTTCTTTGGAAACTAAAATATTTAGACACTTGAGAGCCTTAGAAATCTTGGACTCACAGCTTTTAAAATATATATACTTTTATCTTAGATAGAGTGGGGGACTACTTTAGGAGTTTCTTCTAACTAACAAAAATGATGTGAGCTACATGGAGTCCAATGTCTTACCCATATTGGGGAGAGTTGTTTTATTCTTGTCATCAGATAAAACCTTAACTTTAGTGATCACTATCTTAACCTACTTGAGTTATATTAAGAACCTACGGGGGCACGTAGTTCTAGGGCGTGAGACCTCAAAATCAAGCCCAACTCGATGCTAAATACTACTCCCTTACTTAGCTCATAACTTTAGAAAAATTCACCTTAAAACATTTCAATAATATGAAATAGAAGATAAAATGCATCCCCCTTATCGCAAAATCAAGAATGTGGATTTCTTTCTTAACTTGGGGTCAAAACTCACTTTTCTTGAAATCTTGATAGACTCATCATTAAAGATTTAAAGATCTCACAATAATGGAAATATGTACATACTTCTTGCAATTCTTTAAAATTCATCAACAACTCATTCTCAAAACTGATAATTCAATAATAAGGCTCAACTCATAACAACAAGTCTTGGGAATACTTGAAAATATGAAATCAATATAGGAATGTGCAATTTATATTATGAACTCTCAATTTATCTCATAATTAAATAAGATAATCATGCAATTCAAGATCTGAACAATTTCATAATCTCATAAACTTGAAATATAGCAAAATAATATGAATTTATCTTGGAAATACAAAATTCTTTAAGAAAATTAAAACTTTTGGGCACAAGAACGAAAGGGTGTTCTTGTTCAAAATCCACATACCTTACACTTGGAGCTTTTGGATGACTTTAAAATCTTTGAAAGATTATTCACGAACTATTGGTTGTCCCTCATAGCCCTCTTAATGGGGAATTCAAATATGCAAGAATTATAGAATTCTCATGGTTGAATCTCTAGATAAATAGGTTTTTATGTTGTAACACTAACCTTGTGGTTGAAGGTGTGCAGAGAATTTTGAGATGTCTAACTAAAGAGAAATAGAAGAAAATACGTTCTCTAATGGTTAAAGTCGTAGGAAGTACAGGAAAAAGACCCAAATATCCTTGTAAAAATGTCATTAAATTGCTGAAAAAAATAGTTGACGACATTGGTGACAAGTCGTCAGACTTGTGACAAGTCGTCATGAAATATCGTCACAAAATGGTGGATTTTATAATTTTCGGTTTAAGGTTGATGAAATTTTGTGACAAGTCATCACAAAATGTTGGATATTGTGACTTTCTTATTTTGGTGACGACATTTTGTGATGGCTTGTGACAAGTCATCACAATTGTCGTCCCAAAATTTTTAGGCTAATATGCTGGAGTAAAATGGCCATAACTCTTTGCTCCAATTATGAATTTTGGCGAACTTGGTATTGTTGGAAAGCTAATTCAATTCTATATCTTTTAGTGGGTCATGAGCTTAGAAATTCATAGTATAAAGAGAGATATGCTCATTTGAAGTTGACCATACTAATATCCATCTCAAGAATTCATTCGGCAAGGAATGTTTTGATTCGTCTAATAGCTAGGACACTTTTGAGGCCCTAATACTCATCAAGATAGATCATGTAGCTACCAAATCACTAACTTTATTTCTAACGAGCTTAAAATAGGGTTCTACTATTAGTTGAAAATCTCAGGGTATTACAACAACATAAGTTAGATGTAAGATCTCCAAAGATTGACTATCATCTCTAAAATTTATAGTATGCCAATTTAAAGAAGGGGTATAATGACCACAAAAATCAATAAAATCAGTATGATCATAATCATACTGGTTTATTATTTTAAAACTGAAAAAAGAGCATCATTAGCCCCAACAACAACACCATTACCACTACCACCATGACCAGTAGCACCATCAATAATAACAAGCCTACCATTTAAAAATATTTTTACTATGATAGTTATTGCTCCAACTAATTTATTTTTTATTCTATTAATTACATTATGGTTTGATAAAGTTTGTACAGACCAAAAATTAACAAAAAATGGTATCTTCAAGTCTCGATTGGTTGGAACAAGCCACTGATTCACAATCTAAAATAAATCATGAAATACCCTGGGTTTTGGTCCATAGAAATTTTCCTGGGTTTTTGACTTTTGGACATCATATGAGTTGAGGTACTTGTCATATGGTAGGGTTTGGGTAGTATGGTCCAGTCGTATGTAGTCCAGTATTGGGTGGTGTTGGATGGGTAAGCTTCTAAAATAGGTACTACTTGGGTGGATATGAGTCGTATGATGGGTGACGGGTTGTATGGTTGGGTTTTCCTTTACTTAATCTGAAACTTAGTAAATTAACTTGGATTTGAGTACAAATGGCTCACCATGATCCATAAGGTAGGGTACCAGTCACACCATTTACTCGTATGATGGACAGTGTCCAAATCTTCCCTTTGATTCTATTCTATTGTGGGTACAGTTTATGGGTACCAATCATATGATTAGGTACAAGTAGGTAGTAGTCATAGGTTAATCAATATGGGGGATTGACATTCTTCTTGGGGGTACGAGTGGTGGGTACCACTCATACCCTAGGGTACAAATGAAGGGGGTAGTCATACCCTCCTATGAAAAATTAATATAGATTAAGTTAGGGGTATTCTGGAAATTTCCCCTCATAACTCCTTGTGACCCCACAACTTAAAAACACCTTTTTTTGAGGATTCATTAATATTTTTGCAATAAACCAAACACTTAGAAACTCTCTCAAAATCTCTCAAGGCTCTTGGGTTAAGCAAAAATAGGGTTTTCTTCAAGGAGGTCAATTAAGGCTAATAAGGGTGATTTTTTCTGATTTTCTTCTCAATCTAAGGCAAGATACTCCTCCCTCATTATTAGTTCCAACTAAAGGCATGTTTTATGAATTGTTTCATGGCATAATTATTGTATGATTTTGGTTTTGAAATATATGTTGTGGGTTTTTGTTATAATGATTGGTAATGGTTTTCCCATGTCTTTTACTTATGATTTGCATATTTAATAATGGTTGAACAATTGGTTTCATGGGAATGGTTATTTGGTTATTGGCTTTAGCTTTGGAAACACTATGCCCTTAACATGTTTGATAAAATGCCTATGAGAATACTTTTACTATATTGTTGGAGATTAATGAAACTATTGCATGGTACAAATTGGTAATGGAACCCTAAATGGCATAAATGGTTTGGAATAGTTAAATAGTAAGATCTTGGTGGTCTGGTTATGGTTAAATGAACATCCTTGTGGAGTACAAGGAAATTCCCCAAGAAAACATAATGATGAGCATGCTTGTGAGGTACATGGGAATCCCCCAAGCTAACTTAATAATGTAATCTATGGTACATGAGAATCCCTTATCTTAAAATTTTGGCTAAGGACATTGCTTTCAAGCTATAGTCGGTATGATGATATCACTACTTATAGCCTTGGTAAATAATAAATGGAATGGTGGTTTGGTTTTATGGTAATGGTTTTAATTGGTCAATAATGGTGGGTTATGATAGCTAATTGTGAAGGTTTTAGCCTAATGGATGGACACTAGAAACTCATGTTTATCAATATAAATATTGATCAAAATGACCATATTTGATAGCTATGGGGTACGCGGGATTCCTGTAAGTACACTTGTACATAAGTATCTTGGAGAGGAAAGGGTACTTGGGGATCCCTTACTCCTATGGTATCTCTAGCTCATGCGATTATATGCATCGGGGCTCGTTCAGGGGGTTGCACTGGACCCATATAGCCCATGGGTGGTTCTATGATGGTTAAGCTATACATACCCACGTTAATGATTTTAAAGGCATTCTAAACCCGGTTCTTTTTCCTAGCATTGTTATATATATGTATGTATGGTTGTGAATGCATATGGTTGGTTTACTCAGTTTTATAGGTTGGAATTATTTTATCTTTATCCTGAGTACTTGATAGTATTCACCCTCTAACCCATCTTTGGGCGATTGTATCCCTACGTGAAGTAGGAACTGGTCATTCTACTTTTCTTGCTTAGTTATTGGGTTTAGGATTAGCTGTTAGATTGAAGTAGTGAGCTTTCATACTCCGAAAAGCTCTATTTTATATCATGGATGTCTTTTTATATTTTGGTCATTTTATAGACATTGGTTTTAGCTATGGTTGGTGGCATATCCCAACCAAATATTGGTTTACTTTCGGTTAGGGGCATTGTTGAACTACTATAGGCTAGAATAAGCGATTTTGGTATTAGTGTCAGCCTTAGTATTGTCTTTGGTATTGGGGATGGTACAGTTGGACTGAATTTATGATTTTTTTCCATCCTGTTATGTTTTGTATGGATATACTCTTTATTATTATTTTGGTTTCGATATAGATATTAGTTGGATATTGGTTGGTGGGACTTACTTATGTTGGTCACACTCATAGACCTATCCCAGAGTCTAGACGTGTAATAAATACTATCTTGTTATATGTTCGAAATTCATCTGACTCAAGGTATGTGTTTGGAGGTTGGGTTAAGTAACGAGGGTGGTCCCCTGTCCCAGTTGGAATTGGGATGCTCATTACGACAAGGCCCCAGTTTGGGTCATGTCAAGTTGTATCAGAGCTTTAGGTCCATGGTCGATTGGAAGTCCACAAAGCTGTGTCGAGTAGACACTCTTTTAAGGATGTGTAGCAAGACACTCATAAGGGAGAGGCTACAAGGCACTTAGGAACTGTTTCTCTTCTTTGTGATCTATTTTTAAGCTTAAAGTATAAATTTTGGAATCTTATCTAATTCCTATTTGTTCATTTTTTAGATCATGCCTCGATGATATAAAGTTCACTGAAACTCCTTCATCTCAACTGGGGATAATATTGATGGGACACATTCTACTCAGGAGATCCATACTTGATTTAGGGGTCCAGTCCCTGAATATTCTGAAGTTCTATCGATTCCTTGATTGAGGGACACATTCTACTCAGGAGATCCATACTTGTTCCCCGATATCATTCCAGTGAGGCTCAGTTAGCCTTATCATGTCCCCTTTGTAGGTTCTATCTTCAGTTACATCGAGGTTTTAGCATGAAGGAAGGGAAAGGTACTTTAAATATGGTCAGCTAGGCTATATGCTTAGAAATTGCCTGGTTGGTAAGGTTGTTTCGGGAGAAAATAAAGTTTTGATTTCCTTTTAATTTGATCCTGCATCGAAAGGTGTTGCTTTTGCATTTGTTTTTGCTTATGTTACCGACATAGGCCAAAATAGGTTATATGCTCTTACTACCCGACATGAGTCTGAGGCATCGCCAGATGTCATGATTGGTACGTTACAACTTTTTTCTCATGATGTGTATTATTTACTTGATCTAGGGTCCACTCTTTATTATGTGACCCCATTTGTTGTTATGTATTTTGGTTATGATCTTGAGGTTATTTTGAATCCTTTTTCTATTTCTACCTCGATAGGTAACTCTGTGGTTGTTAAAAGAGTCTACAGAGGGTGTGTGGTATCTGTTTGTAGTAAGGAGACTTTGTTAGATTTATTTAAATTAGATGGTGGGTTTTGATGTCATTCTATGATGGATTGGTTATATTTGTTCTACGCTTCCTTACATTGTCAGACCCATAGGGTTGTCTTTAAGTCCCCTAGAAAACCGATTATTGAATAGGAAGGTGGTTCCTTAGCTCCTAAGGGCAAGTTTATATCATATCGCAGGGCTCGGAGGTTAATCTCTAAAGGGTGTCTCTATCATATGATCCGGGTTAAAAATTCTCACTCAAAAGGTCCTTTTTTGCATTCAGTTTCAGTGGTGAATAAGTTTACTGAGGTCTTTCAGAATGATCTTCCTGGTATTCCTCTGGATAGGGAGATTAACTTTGGGTTTGATTTGGTTCTGAACACTTGTTCAATATCTATTACTCCTTATAGAATGGCTCCAGCTAAGTTAAAGGAACTCAAGGAGCAACTTAAGGATCTTTTGAATAAAGGTTCCATCCATCCTAGTGTATCCCCGTGGGTTGCACCGGTTTATGTATGCGTAAGAAGGATGGTTCCTTTTGGATATGCATTGAATATAGATAGTTGAATAAGGTAATGATTAGGAACAAGTATCCTTTTTCAAGGATAGATGACTAGTTTGATCAATTGCAGGGTGCCAATTTTTTTTCTAAGATAGATCTTCAGTCTGGGTATCATCATCTTAAGATTAAGGTAGGTTTATATCCCTAAGATGGCTTTTCGTACTCGGTATGGGCACTTTGAGTTTGTGGTTATGTTATTTGGGTAGACCAATGCTCCGACGGCATTCATAGATTCAATGAATAGGGTATTCTACTCATTTCTAGATCTGTTCATCATTGTGTTCATAGATGACATCCTGGCATATTCTAAGAGTGAGATGGATCATGCCAATCATCTCCCTTTGGTATTGTAGCCCTTGAACGAGCAGCATTTATATGCCAAATTCTCGAAATGTGAATTCTGATTGAACGTTGTCACTTTTTTGGGTGATAATATTTCTAGTGAGGTGATCATGGTGGATCCACAAAAGGTGGCGGTGGTTAAGAAGTGACCTAAACCCATGACTCCTATCGATATTTAGAGTTTATTCATTTGGATTTGTACTATAAGAGATTTGTGGAGAATTTTTTGATGATATCTGACCCATTGACTAAGTTGACTCAGAAAAAGGTAAAATTTTTATAATCGGATGGTTGTGAGGGTAGTTTTGAGAAGCTGAAGGATAAGCTGACTTTTGTTTCAGTTTTGACTTTTCCTGAAGGCAATGAGGGGTTTGTGGTTTATTGCAATGTATCTCGAGTGGGACTGTGTTGTGTTTTGATGCATCATGGTAAAGTGATTTCCTATGTTCTAGGTAGTTGAAGGTTTACGAGAGAAATAATCTAACTCATGCTTTGGAGCTTTTAGAGATGGTGTTTGTATTAAAAATCTGGCGGCACTATTTCTATGAGGCGCACGTGGGCATATTCTCGGATCATAAGATTTGCAGTATGTGTTCAGTTAGAAGGAGCTTAACCTCAAGCAAAGGAGATGGCTTGAGCTTATCAAGGACTATGACATGAGTCTTTACTACCATCCAAGCAAGGCTAATGTTATTGTTGATACTCTTAGCAAGTTGTCCATATGGAGTTTGGCTCATGTGGAAAAAGAGAAGCGAGAGGTTGTAAAGGATATTTACCGTTTGGCTAATCTAGGAGTTTGCCTTTGGGACTCCGAGAATGGTGGCATGTTGGTACAGGAAATGGTTCAGTCGCCTCTTGGTGTAGAGATCAAGTAGAAAAAATGCTAGATCCTATATTGATGAAAATCAAAGGTGATGTAGGTGGGAAAAATGTAAAGGTATTTGATATTAGGTGTGATGGTACCTTGAAGTACTAAGGGCGGCTACGTGTTCCTGACGTCGATAGTTTGTGAGAAAGGGTATTGGCTGAGGGTCATGAATCACTCTACGTTGTTCATCCTAGTTCTACAAAAATGTATCATGATCACAAGGAGATGTATTGGTGGAATGGCATGAAGAAGGATGTGGCAGATTTTGTGGCTAAATATTTGGGGTGTCAATTGGTAAAAGTTGAGCACATGATGCTTGGGGGTTTGTATCAGGAGATTGAATTGCCTGAATGGAAATGGGAAGTGATCAACATGGATTTCTTTACTGGTCTTCGTCAATCTCGGAACCAATTTGATTCGGTTTGGGTAATCATAGATATGACAACAAAGTTGGCTCACTTCTTTCCAGTGAGGAGTAACTTTTCAGTTGAGGGTTATGCAAGGTTGTATGTTCATGATATTACGAAGATGCATAAGGTGCCTACTTTGATTATCTATGATCGTGGTACAAAGTTTTCATCTCACTTTTTGTGGTCATTTCAGAAAGAGTTGGGTTCTAAGGTTAGTCTGAGTACTATTTTTCACCCGCAGATAGATGGGAAAATAGAAAGGACTATTCATACATTAGAAGATATGCTTTGTTCATGTGTGATTGATTATGGTGGTAATTGGGTTGAGCATTACCTCTTATAGAGTTTGCTTATAAAAATAGCTATCATTCTAACATTAGGATAGCTCCTTTTGAGGCATTATATGGTATGAGGTGTAGATCTCCTATTAGATGGTTTGATCTTGGTAAGGTAGATATGTTTGGTCTAGACTTGGTGTATCAGGCTATGGAGAAGGTAAAGGTGATTCGGGATAGGCTTAAGGCTGTCGAAAGTCACCAAAAGTCCTATGTAGATGGAAGATGTAGAAACTTAGAGTTCGAGGTTGTGAATATGGTATTCCTAAAGGTGTCTCCCATGAAGGGAGTAATACGATTTTGAAAGAAGGGGAAACTTAGTCCCCGGTAAGTTATTCCTTATGTGGTTTTGAGGAAGGTTGGTAATGTTACATATGAATTGTAGTTGCCTTATAGTTTGAGCTCCATTCATCTGATATTCCATGTCTCTATATTGAGAAAATATATTGGTGATTCTTCATCGGTTGCTCCTTTGGAAAGATTAGGTATCTCGGTTTCTCTATCTTGTGAAGAGGTCTCGATGGAGATCCTCAATTAGCAAGTTTATCAGTTGCGGACCAAGGATGTAGCTTTGATTAAGGTTCTATGGCGGAACCACAAGGTAGAAGAAGCTAATTGGGAAGTGGAAGAGGACATAAAGTCCAAGTATCTGCATTTATTTTTGCTTCGGATATTCATGCGAAAGGTATGTGTTCTTGATCACATCTTTGTTTTCTAACTTAGTTAAAGGTTGGAATGGCTAAGTTGGGATGTAACTCGTGTTTGTAATACAATGTACATTATTCTGGGATGAATAATCCTAGTGGGGGAGACTGAAATACCCTGGGCTTTGGTACATCAAAATTTTCCTGGGTTTTTTTCTTTTGGACATCATACGAGTTAGGGTACTAGTCGTATGGTATGGTATGGGATGGCCCAATTATATGTTGTCCAATGTTGAGTGGTATTGAATGGTTGAGATTCTAGAATGGGTACGACTTTGGTGGGTACGAGTCGTATGGTGGGTGAGGGAATGTATGGTTGGGTTTTTCTTCACTTAATCTGAAACAAAGTAACTTAACTTGGATCTGAGTATGAGTGGGCGGACTGGGACCCGTAACTGAGGAGTCCCGGGAGAACTAGCTCATAACCTTATACTTCCCATGCATACCTCTATGACAACCCAAAATTCGGACAGCATCATGTTGCATATAGAAGGAAATAATCACCTATATAAGCTCGAGCACACATTTATATGTATATACAATACTTGGCCGTTGGAGCCATCACATCTATTAACAAAACACCACCTTGATTGTACATTAGGTCTACAAAGCCTCTAGACAATACATAGAGTTTAACTAGGGTCGGGACACAACACGCCATATAACTAACTTCTATACAATACCAAAAGTGACTGGATATGACACGGAAAGCCCCAAAGCAAATTGGAGCTCACCAAAAGCATCTGGATATCCTGTCTCCTACATGTGTGGTGTATGAGTTGAGGTAACTGTGCCTGCAACATGAAATGCAGATCCCCCGTGGGGGACGTTAGTACGAAATATGTACTGAGTATGTAAAGTTGTAGATAATAACATATGATATAGGAGCTCAATAGAAATCAGAAACAAGTGAATAAATCGTAATAGGAGTGGACCACATTTACTAGAACTTGTGACAACCTGTACATTGTATTTATTCAATCACTTTACCTTCGTTCTTATCATCTTTGTAATCATTACTGAACTGTACTGTGACCATTAGGCTGCCTCCAGTACATATCGACCCATGATAGGCTTTACCCCTGGGATACCACCCATAAACACATAAATAGGGATCGACCCATGATAGGCTTATGCCCCTCGGATACCACCCGATAAGAGAGAACTTCCATAACTTAGTTCAATTAATCTTTGAGATTGTTATTGCGTTCACCACCGCATTTTTGATACTTTTAAACAATGATACATCAATAAGAGACATGTAAATATACCATCAATGCAATAACAATGAAGTAAGAACTTATTGGCACATCAATGAAGTGTTTTGGAGTCATCAATGCCATAACAATAAAGTAGAAACTTGTTGGTATATCAATGAAATGTTTTGGATTCATCAATAGCACATGGATCTTGTTTGAGTAATCGGATACTTTTTGACATTCGTTAGTGCAATAAGCATGTAAGATTTGGAAAACAAGTAAGTATTGGAATGTCTTGACATCTTGTAGGGTGGAAACAAGTTCATTGGTAACGTAGGACATCATACAAAACCATTATGGATCACATGTTACTGAATAACTTTGGAAACTTTCTTAATAGAACAATTGTTCACTTTCATGCCAAAGATATGGTATAGAGTATGCTTTACATACCTGACTGTCAACCTTCAATACTAGTCCCAAATGGACTTCCCGGCTTTTCGGATTACTTATCTACAATGAACATATATAGCAATCTAGTATTAGCGACCAAACATCACAATTCAATTATTTGAATTCACCAAACTAGTGGTTAATTATTAAGCCTTAATTACACCATAAAGGGTATCACTTTAACCCTCTCACACTCCAATTACATTCACATGTCATGCATATTCATACAACATCCTCCAATATCAAGTTTGGATTCATTTATCCTTCCAACCAATCCATTAAACCAAATTGAGCCATTGACATAAATAATCATCAATTTAATAGTATATCACCATATCCACTTTCCATAACTCAATTACCATATCCATCTTCCACAACTCAATACAACCAAACCATGCAAAATAGTCCATAACCCTATTTTCATCACCTTTCAATAACAACCAATACATATAATCCTCTATCACACATATTCATATGGAAAAGAACAAAGGCAAACAATATTCATACCTTAGAATTCACCTCTTGATTATGCAATACTGTTTACACAAATAATAGGTGCCGTTCAAAGCTCTCGAGATGACAAACGCAATTATCGGATAAATTCGGAATTTCTACGGTTGAATCAAAAGTAATTTAAAGGTCAAATTTGGCTAGGGTTTGTTCTTTCTCAATGATTGATGATGAAAAATGAGTTTTTGAACTCATATACATGTATATATACACATATTCCCGTCCATAATATAATAGAAAATGACCGAAATGCCTTTAAAATTTAAATAATGTCAAATTTGTCCTTTGGTGGACTGTTTTGATAAGCTAAAGTAGATCGATCATAAATCTTTGCTCCGATATTGGATTTATGTGAAATTAGTATCGTTGGAAGGATAATTCAAAGGGATTTAATTTCATATAAAGTAGGCCACCCAGTTCATCCTGTACAAGGAGTTATGGTCGTTTGAAGTTGACCCTAAAAATCTGTTTTGATAGGCTGAAGTAAAATGAGTATAACTCGTTACTTAGCTATTGGATTTGTATGAAACCAATTTCATTGGAAAGAAGACTCAAATATATTTGTTTTCATAGGTTGAAGCTCTCCCAGTTCATTCTATTAAGGGAGTTATGATCATTCAAAGTTGACCCAAAAATTTGGCTGGCCTCAGTAGTTTGTGTGCAGGAAATTTTCCTGCACATTTACTATTCCCAAATATCCCGGCCATCGTTTTATAGTTTTGAACGTGCTCGATTATATCCGAAACCTATCTGTTTTTGGAAATCTTTATATCGTTGGAAATCTTAATCAATAACCTTCGCATGGAACCATCGACGGGCAAATTCCAGTATAAATAAAGTAAAAAAAATTAATTCCATATAAATAAGACCAATACACATACTTGAATATGCTAATACACGTACTTGAATACGGGGTGTTACATACTTCTCCACTTTAGGACATTCGTCCTTGAATGTTAGCGTAGTTATTCAACCGAAACAAGTTCAAGTCCTTCATTAACATTCACATCATCACATAAATACTATGCATATATAAAAAAGAAAAAAAAAACTTACTTGTTAATGTTCTAACTCCGTTTCTTGAACTTCCTCTTCATCTTTGAACAACTGAGGGTACTTATATTTCATTGCTTCCTCAGCTTCCCATGTAATCACTTCTATTTGACGATTTCTCCAATGTACTTTCACCGATTCTATCTCTTTATTTCTCATCTTCTTAACTTGGCGATCTAGAATAGAAATAGGCACTTCCTCATAGGTAAGATCTTCCGCAACTTGCACATCCTCAGTAGAAGTGATATGTGATGGATCTTTGATGCACTTTCAAAGCATTGACACATGAAATACCGGATGTACTGATGAGAGCTCTTGGGGTAGCTCTAATTCATATGCAACTTGTCCAAACATTCGAGTGATCTTATACGGGCCTATATAACGTGGACTTAACTTCCCTCTCTTGCCAAATCTCACTACCCCTTTTATTGGTGATACCTTCAAAAATACCTAATCACCTATAGAAAACTCTAGCCCTCTCCTTCTACTATCCGCATATGACTTGTGTCGACTTTGGGCTATTTTCAGTCGTTACTGAATTACTTTAACCTTCTCTATGGCTTGATAAACAAGATCCAGTCCAAACAAAAGAGTTTCACCCACTTCGAACCATCCTATCGGTGATCTACACTTCCTTCCATATAAAGCTTTATATGGTGCCATTTTGATGATTGAATGATAGCTATTATTGTAGGCAAACTCAATAAGAGGTAAATGATCATCCCAGTTTCCCTTAAAATCTATTACATAAGCTCGTAGCATATCTTCAAGTGTTTGGATGGTACGTTGTGCTTGTCCATCTGTTTGAGGGTGAAAAGTTGTACTCAACTTCATTTGTGTTCCCAAACACCTCTGAAAAGACTTCCAAAAGTTTGTGGTATATTGGGTTCCCCGATCTGATATAATAGAGATTGGCACTCCATGTAATCGCACTATCTCTTTAATGTACAGCTTCGCATACTCTTCAACTGTGTAAGTGGTCCTAACTGGTAGGAAATGTGCGGATTTGGTAAGCCCATCAACAATCACCCATATAGAATCAAACTTCTGGGATGTACGAGGAAAACCAATAATGAAATCCATGTTGATCATGTCCCACTTCCAGCTTGGAAGATCAATGCATTGCATATAACCTCCGGGTTTTTGGTGCTCAACTTTAACTCTTTGACAATTTGGACATTCAGCTACAAATTCTGAAATGCTCTTCTTCATGTCATTCCACCAATACATATCTTTCAAATCTTGATACATTTTGGTTGATCCTGGATGAATGGAATACCTTGAACAATGTGCCTCTATCATAATCTTCTTTCTTAGCCCGTCTACATCCGGCACACACAATCGGTTTTGGCACTGAAGTACTCCTTCTCGCGTAAGCTCAAATGCCTTGGTCGCACCACTCTGAACGTTCTCCTTAAGCTGTAATAAAATAGGATCTTCATATTGCTTCTCTTTCACTTCACCTACTAATGAAGATTCCACAACATTATGTATGATAAGCTCTTTATCCGGAGTTTCAAGAAGGCGAACTCCCAAACTAGCTAACTGGTAAAGATCTTTAATCATCCCTTTCCTTTCAATAGGCGCCATCATTGCCTTACGACATAACGCATCAGCTACTACATTTGCTTTCCCTGGATGGTACAAGATATCAACATCGTAGTCCTTTAATAGTTCAAGTTATCTCCGCTACCTTAAATTTAGATCCTTCTGATTAAAAATATATTGCAAGCTCTTATGGTCAGTATATATCAACATGAACCCCATATAAGTAGTGGCGCCATATCTTTAAAGCAAAAATAACTGCTGCCAGCTCAAGATCATGTGTAGGATAATTTTTCTCATATGGCCGCAATTGTATATAAGCATATGCTATTACCTTACCATGCTGTATCAATACACATCCTAAACCAATTCTGGAAGCATCACAATACACTGTATACCCTTCTGTGCCTTCTGGAAGTACCAACACGGGTGTAGAAATCAACTTGTTCTTTAAATCATGAAAACTCTTCTCACAGGCATCATTCCATTGGAATTTGGATGCTTTATGGGTTAGCTTGGTTAAGGGTGCTGAAATGGAAGAAAAGCATTTAACAAACCTTCTATAATAACCAACCAACCTGACAAAACTATGAATCTCCATAGGCGTTGTGGGCCTTGGCCAGTTCTTCACAGCTTCTATCTTTTGAGCATCAACCTTTATCCCTTCACTAGATACAATATGACCCAAAAATACCACCGACTTTAACCAAAACTCACATTTAGAGAACTTTACATAAAGCTTACAATCACGAAGAGTCTGCAATGTCTGTCGTAAGTGATTGGCATGGTCCTCTTCTGATCTAGAATAAACTAGAATATCATTTATAAAAACTATCATAAATACATCCAGGAATGACTTAAACACCCTATTCATGAAATCCATAAAAGCTACGGGTGCATTTGTTAGCCCAAATGACATAACTAGAAACTCAGAAGACCATACTGTGTTCTGAAAGCTGTCTTGGGTATACCCTTCTCTTTGACCCTCACTTGGTGGTAACCTGACCTCAAATCAATCTTAGAAAAGCACTTGGCGCACTGTAACTGCTCAAATAGATAATCAATTCTTGGGAGAGGATATTTATTCTTAATAGTCACCTTATTCAATTGTCGATAATCAATATACATCCTCAGCGAGCCATCCTTTTTGCGCACAAATAACACTGGTGCTCTCCAGGGGGACATACTGGGCCTTATGAATCCCTTCTCTAGCAAATCTTTCAATTGCTCTTTCAATTCTCGTAATTCTACTAGGGCCATTCTATATGGAGGAATAGAGATTGGTTGGGTGCTTGGTATTACATCAATACCAAACTCTACTTCTTGTTCAGGAGGCAAACCTGGAAGATCTTTAGGAAATACATCAGAAAATTCATTTACCACCGGAATAGCATGAAGAGTTGGTGGCTCTGCTTCTGTATCCCTTACTCTAACTAAATGATATATGTATTCCTTGGAAATTATTCTTCTTGCCTTAAAATAAGAAATAAATCTACCTCTTGGTGCGCTAATTTCACCTTTCTATTCAAGGACTGATTCATTTGGAAAATGGAAATATACCTTTTTCGTGCAGCAATCAATTGTGGCATAACAAGACGCCAACCAGTCCATACCCATTATAATATCAAAATCTACCATTTCTAACTCCACAAGATCAGCCATCGTATCACGACCACAAACAGTTACTATGCAGTTTCGGTAAACCCTTCTAGCTATAATAAATTCTCCAACTAGTGTGGATAATTCAAATGGCTTAACTAACAGTTCGGGTATTCTTTCAAACTTTCCAGCAACAAATGGAGAAACATAAGATAATGTAGAACCGGGATCAATTAAGGCATATGCATCGAATGAAAAGATAGACAATGCACCCGTAACCCCATCTGGGGAAGCCTCTAAATTCTGTTAATCCGCTAGAGCATACGTATGATTTTGATCCCCGCTAGAACTCGTAGATCCTCTATTACCTCTAACACGACTCATTGGTCATGCACCTTTTCCTAAATAAGGCATCGATGATGATGATTCAACAAATGACCCCGTAGGTCATTCCATACCCCCTATTCCCCTTCTTGGGCATTCTCTCATCATATGCCCCGATATACCATACCCAAAGCAAACATTGGTCCCCAGCCGACATGCGCCCAAATGATACCTTCCACATTTATTACATGGCTCTTGAGGAGGTCTCGATTGGCTCATATTCTCTTTCCCCTGGTACCCCACTGTCCGCGAACTCTGACTCTCACTTCTGTGCCTAAATTGATTTCCTCTGGACCCTTGGAATTATGGTGGGGCACTAACTGCAGAATAAGAGGATAATGGCCTAGGTGTTCTAGCAGAAAACTGTGGTCTGAACCCTCCTTGGGATGCCATGAACTGCCCGGTAGATCTGGCCCTCTTGGAATATCCTCTTTCTAATTCCTGTGTTCTTCTCCTCTGCCTCTGATCTTCCATTTTCTATGCAAGAGCTAGGATCCTCGCTATGTTTATATCTTTGTTCAAAGTGACAATAGTACAATCTCTAACCAGATATGGATCTAGCCTATCCACATATTGATGAACTCTGTCATCCATAGTAGCTACAAAATTAGGAGCATATCTCTACAAGGAATTAAATTGAAGACTGTAGTCCCTCACGCTCATATTCCCCTGCCAAAGATTTAAAAACTGATCTGCATGGGCTTGACGAATCTCGAATGGAAGATAATGATCAAGAAATGCCTCTTTGAACTCTTTCCAAGTAGCTGGGGGTGTATCAATACCCCTAGATCGTTTCTAGTCCTCGTACCAATATATAGCCTCCTCTTTAAATCTATACGCCACTAACTCTACTGTCTCTCTACCCGTTACATACATAACATCTAATGCCCTTTGAATTTGATCAATAAAGTCCTATGGGTCCTAGTTAAGATCTGATCCAGTAAAATTGGAAGGATCCATCTTAAGAAAATCCTGTGTTCGAAGGCTAGCTGCCCTATCTATACCACTAGGATCCGTGGTACGAATAGCTTGCCCTTGATCTTGCCCAGCAACTATACGAGCCAAAAGTTGCATTGCATTTCTAAGATCTTGATAAACAACATTAATAGGTGGCTTTGGGGATATATTTCTCCTCCCCCTTATTTCTTCCGTAGTGGAAGAAGTTTCTGATGCGTACTCAGCTGGAGCCTCACTTTGATTAGCTGGTATAGTGGGTGACTTACTAGACCCCTCTCCGGCAGCCACATCTACTTGTTTATCATTATTCTTGCTTCTGGTAACCGGGACCATTACTATAATAAGAGAAACAAACGGATTCAGTGGTAAACTATGACTTCATATACAATATAGGCTCTATCGCATGATCTAAGACATGAAGAAAAGAAACAATTCCTAAATGTCCATAGCCTCTTATTCATAGATGTGGTGCACGACACCCCGATAAACAAAACACTATGTAGACACGACTTTGTAGACTCACTAGGACAAAATTCTCTGATACCACTTTTGTCACACCCCAAATCCTATTAGGGCGGACTGGCACCTGTAACCGAGGAGGCCCTGGAGAACCAGCTCATAACCTTATACTTCCCATGCATACCTCTATGACAACCCAAAATTCAGACAGCATCATGTTGCATATAGAAGGAAATAATCACCTGTATAAGCTCGAGCACACATTTATATGTATATACAATACTTGGCCGTTTGAGCCATCACATCTATTAACAAAACACCACCTTGACTGTACATTAGGTCTACAAAGCCTCTAGATAATACACAAAGTTTAACTAAGGTTGGGACACAACCCGCCATATAACTAACTTTTATACAATAACAAAAGTGATTGGATATGACACGGAAAGCCCCAAAGCAAACTAGAGCTCACCAAAAGCAGTTGGATATCCTTTCTCCTACATGTGTGGTGTATGAGTTGAGGTAACTGTGCCTGCAGCATGAAATGCAGGTCCCCCGTGGGGGACATCAGTATGAAATATGTACTGAGTATATAAAGCTGTAGATAATCACATATGATATAGGAGCTCAATAGAAATTAGAAACAAGTGAATAAATCATAATAGGAGTGGACCACACTTACTAGAACTTGTAACAACCTGTACATTGTATTTATTCAATCACTTTACCTTCGTTCTTATCATCTTTGTTATCATTACTGAACTGTATTGTGACCATTAGGCTGTCTCTAGTACATATCAACTGGGATCGACCCATGATAGGCTTATGTCCCTGGGATACCACCCATAAATATATATAGGGATCGACCCATGATAGGCTTATGCCCCTGGGATACCACCCGATAAGAGAGAACTTCCATCACTTAGTTCAATTAATCTTTGAGATTGTTATTTCGGTTGCCACTGTATTTTTGATACTTTGAAACAATGATACATCAATAAGAGAAATATAAATCTACCATCAATGCAATAACAATGAAGTAAGAACTCATTGGCACATCAATGAAGTATTTTGGAGTCATCAATGCCATAACAATGAAGTAGGAGCTTATTGGTATATCAATGAAATGTTTTGGAATCATTAATAGCACATGGATCTTGTTTGAGTAATCGGATACTTTTTGACATTCATTAGTGCAATAAACATGAAAAATTTGGAAAACAACTACTGGAATGTCTTGACATCTTGTAGGGTGGAAACAAGTTCATTGGTAACGTAGGACATCATACAAAACCATTATGGATCACATGTTACTGAATAACTTTGGAAACTTTCTTAATAAAATAATTGTTCACTTTCTTGCCAAAAATATGGTATAGAGTATTCTTTACATACCTGACTGTCAACCTTCAATACTAGACCCAAATGGACTTCCCGTCTTTTCGGATTACTTATCTACAATGAACATATATAGCAATCTAGTATTAGCGACCAAACGTCACAATTCAATTATTTGAATTCACCAAACTAATGGTTAATTAGTAAGACTTAATTACACCATAAAGGGTGTCACTTTAACCCTCTTATACTCCAATTACATTCACATGCCATGAATATTCATACAACATCCTCCAATATCAAGTTTGGATTCATTTATCCTTCCAACCAATCCATTAAACCAAATTGAGCCATTGACATAAATAATCATCAATTTAATAGTATATCACCATATCCACCTTCCATAACTCAATTACCATATCCATCTTCCACAACTCAATACAACCAAACCATGCAAAATAGTCCATAACCCTATTTTCATCACCTTTCAATAACAACCAATACATATAATCCTCTATCACACATATACATATGGAAAAGAACAAAGGCAAACAATATTCATACCTTAGAATTCACCTATTGATTATGCAATACTGTTTACACAAATAATAGGTGTCGTTCAAAGCTCTCGAGATGACAAACGCAATTATCGGATAAATTCGGAATTTCTACGGTTGAATCAAAAGTAATTTAAAGGTCAAATTTGGCTAGGGTTTGTTCTTTCTTAATGATTGATGATGAAAAATGAGTTTTTGAACTCATATACATGTATATATACACATATTCCCGTCCATAATATAATAGAAAATGACCGAAATGCCTTTAAAATTTAAATAATGTCAAATCTGTCCTTTGGTGGACTGTTTTGATAAGCTAAAGTAGATTGATCATAAATCTTTGCTCCGATATTGGATTTGTGTGAAATTAGTATCGTTGGAAGGATAATTCAAAGGGATTTAATTTCATATAAAGTAGGCCACCCAGTTCATCCTGTACAAGGAGTTATGGTCGTTTGAAGTTGACCCTAAAAATCTGTTTTGATAGGCTGAAGTAAAATGAGTAGAACTCGTTACTTAGATATTGGATTTGTATGAAACCAATTTCATTGGAAAGAAGACTCAAATATATTTGATTTCATAGGTTGAAGCTCTCCCAGTTCATTCTATTAAGGGAGTTATGATCATTCAAAGTTGACCCAAAAATTCGGCTGGCCTCAGTAGTTTGTGTGCAGGAAATTTTCCTCCACATTTACTATTCCCAAATATCCCGGCCATCGTTTTATAGTTTCGAACGTGCTCTATTATATCCGAAACCTATCTGTTTTTGGAAATCTTTATATCGTTGGAAATCTTAATCAATAACCTTCGCATGGAACCATCGACGGGCAAATTCCAGTATAAATAAAGTAAAAAAAATTAATTCCATATAAATAAGACCAATACACGTACTTGAATACGCTAATACACGTACTTGAATACGGGGTGTTACAGTAAGGTAGGGTACGAGTTGTACCATTGACTCGTATGATGGATAGTGTAAAATTTTTCCCTTTGATTCTATTCTATTGTGGATATGTTTTATGGGTACCAATCATATGATTGGGTACAAATGGGACTTAGGAGTCATAGGTTGGTCAGTATGGGGGATTGAGATTCTTCTTAGGGTACGAATGGTGGGTACCACTCGTACCCTAAGGTTTGGATGGAGGGGGTGGTCATACCCTCTTGTAGAAAATTAATAAAGTTTAAGTTGAAGATATTCTGAACATTTTCCCTCATAACTCCTTAGGACCCCATGACTTAAATACCTTTTGGGGGTTTCATTAACCTATTTGCAATCAACCAAACACTTAGAAACTCTATCAAAATCTCTCAAGGCTCTTGGGTTAAGCAAAAGCTAGGGTTTCCTTCAAGGTGGTTAATTGAGACTCGTAGGGGTGATTTCTTCTCATCTTCTTCTAAATCTAACGCAAATTACTCCTCCGCCATTGTTAGTTCAAACTAAAGGCATAGTTTATGATTTTTTTTCATGGAATAATTGTTGTATGACAGTTGGTTTTCAAATATAGGTTGGGGTTTTGGTTATAATGGTTAGTAATGGTTTTCTCATGTCCTTTACTTATAGTTAGCATATTATAATGATGGTTTGAACACTATGTTGCATAGGAATGGTTAATTGGTTTTTGGTTTTGACTTTGGAAACACTATGCCCTCAACATGTTTGATAAAATGCCTATGAGAATGATTTTACTATATTGTTACACTTTAATGGAACTATTGCATGGTACAACTTGGTAATGGGACCCTAAATGGTTTAAATAGTTTTTAATGATTAAATGGTAAGGTCTTGGTGGTCATGGTTATGTTTAAATGAACATCCTTATAGTGTACAAAGGAATCCCCCTAGCAAACATAATAATGAACATACTTGTGGGATACATGGGAATCCCTCAAGATAACTTAATAATGTAATCTATAGGTACATAGGAATCTTTTATTTTTTAAAAGGTTGGCTAAGGACATTGCTTTCAAGCTATAGTCGGTATGACGATACCACTAATTACAGCCATGGTATATAATAAATGAAATGGTGGTTTAGTTGTATGGTAATGGTTTTAATTGAGCAATAAAGGTGTGGTATGATCTTTAACCATGAAGGTGTGAGACCAATGGACGGACACCAAAAACTCATGTTAGCCGACATGAGGATTGGTCATTACAACCATATATTATAGTTATGAGGTACACGAGAATCCCCTAATTATACTTGTACATATGTATCATGGAGAGCGAAGGGTACTCAAGAATCCTTTACTCCTATGGTATCTCTAGTTCGTGCGTCTATATGCATTTGCGCCCGTTCAGGGGGTTATGCTTGACCCGTATAGCCCATGGGGGGTTCTACGGCGGTTAAGATATATATACCCAGGTTAATAATTTTAAAGGCATGCTAAACCCGGTTCCCTTTCCCACCATGGTTATATATATATATATGTGTGTGTATTGTTGTGAATGCATATGGTTGGTTTAGTTGTTTTTAAAGGTTGGCATTACTTTATCCTTATCATGAGTACTTGCTAGAGTTCACCTGCTAACCCATCTTCGGGCGGCTTTATCCCCAATCAATGTAGGAACCATTCATTTTACTCCTCCTTCTTAGTGATCGGATTCGAGATCAGCTGTTGGATTGAAGTGGTGAGCTTCCATACTTCGGAAGGATCTATCTCATATCATGGATGTCTTTTTACACTTTTGTGATTTTATAAACATTGGTTTTGTCTATGGTTGGGTGAATGTCCCAGCCAGATATTATTTTACTTTCCTTTGGAGGCTTTGTGGAACTACTATGGGTTAGAATGGGCAGTGTCGGTATTGGTGTTAACCTTTGTATTGGCATTGGTATTGGGGCTGATACCGTTGGATTGAATTTATGATTGTTCCATCCTATTATGTTATCTATGGACATACTCTTGGTTATTGTTTTGGTTTTGGTATGGTTATTGGTTGGATATTGGTTGGTGGGACTTGCTTGGGCTAGTCACGGTCATGGACATATCCCAGTGTCTGGACTTGCAATAAACGCTATCTTGTTAGATGTTCGAAATTCATCCGACTCAAGTATGTGTTTGGAGGTTTGGTTGGGTAACGAGGGTGCCCCTTGGGTCTGGTTGGATAAGGGATGCCCATTACAATAAGGCCCCAGTTCGGGTCATGTCAAGTTAACCAATTTGACACGACTCGAATCGAGGACTTGTCGTAATAGGAATCTCAAGTCCAACCGAAATCGGAGACCACCCCCGATACCCAATCCAACCAACCAACATATACCCTAAGACAGATGTATTCTGAACGTATAACAAGATAGCAAATTAGAAGATATAATGACTTTGGGATAGGTCTAGTTACTATACCAACCTGACTAAGTCAATCCATCCAATAACCAACCAATCAAACCAATAATGACAAGCCAATGTATATAATTTACAAATCATATCCATACCATAACCAAGTCCACAGTTGTCTATAAGAAACCTCTAAACCAAACAAAAGAGTATCTAGTCAGGAAATGCCCCTGACCATAGCCAAAAACTAAAGTCTATGAAAAGACAAAAGTGTATAAAGAGATCCATAACCTAAAATGAATGCCTTTTGAACTAAGGAAGCTCCCCACTTAAATCCAACACCGATTGTTCCCAAATTCGATCCACAGGCGGGAAGAGTAGTATGGTCAGTTCCTCCATCGCGTGGGGATACAACCGCTCAAAGATGGGTTAGCGGGTGAACACTAGTAAGCACTCAGGATAAGGATAAAATAATTCCAACCTTCAAAACTAAGTAAACCAAGAGAACACCAATATGCATAAATATCCATACATATATATGTATAACCATGCTTGGAAAGGGAATCAGGTTTAGCATGCCTTTAAACTATTAACCTGGGTATATGTAGCTTAACTGTCCTAGAACCACCCGTGGGCTATATGCGTCCTGTGTCACCCCCTAGACGGGCCCCAATACGTGTAGTAGTACAAACAAGAGATATCATTGGGACAGGGGATTCACGTATATCCTTCGCTCTCCATGATACATATATAAAAATGTTGGGGGATTCCCGTGTACCCCTCAAGTATAGGGTAGCCAGGTCCAATCCTCATGTCGGTAAACATGAGTTCCCAGTGTCCGTCCTTCGGACTCACACCTTTACGATTATCTATCACACCCCACCATTATTGCCCAATTAAAACTATTACCACACAACGAAGACATCATTCCATTTATTATTAACCAAGGCTATCATTATTGGTATTGTCATACCGACTATTGCTTGCAAGCAATGTATTTATCCAACCTTAGGGGATTCTCATGGACCCATAAGTTACGTCATTTAGTTTACTTGTGGGATTACTATGTACCCCGCAAGTACATTGTTATTAGGCTTACATGGGGGATTCCTGTATACCCCACAAGTATTTTATTATTAAGCTTTGCTTGGTTGATTCCCTTGTACCCCACAAGACGTTCATCATTCAAACCATTTTCATTATGCATTCACTTGGGGGATTCCCGTGTACCCTGCAAGGTTTTCATTCAAATCAATTTCATAGCCACCAAGGCCTTACCATTTAACCATGCTAAACCATGCATACCGTTCAAAACCATTTTAACCATTCAAACCATTTTAGCCATTCAAAACCATTTAAACCCATACAAAAACTATCCAAACCAATTTAGGGTTCCATTACCAAATCATACCATACAATAGATTCAATGAAAGTTCAATAATTGAGTAAAATGTTCTCATAGGAATTCTATCAAACATGTTGAAGGAATACCTTTACCAAGACCAAAACCAAAGCATAAACCATCAAATTTAGGGTTACACATGATCCATTTGTTAAACCATAACCAACAAGCACCCACATATGAAAACCACCACCAAAAACATGTGAAAATATAGTTTAAGCCAAAAGTAAACAATACCAATCAATATGCTTCAAGACTCTCAACATTGGTTTTCAAAACCACCATTTGTGATCCACAATCAGTGTTTAAAACACATTAAAGGATGACTTTAGTTGGAACTAACAATGAGAGAGGAGTGACCTTCCTTATACAAGATGATTCACAGAAAGAACTTGACCCCTTTAGCCTCTAGATGAACACCTTTTGAAACCCTAGCCTCCAATCTTCAAGAGAGAGTTAGAGAGTGTTTTTGGAATGTTTTGATCCTCCAATGAGTGTTATGCGAGGCCACAACATGATATATAACATGGTACATAAGGGTTTTGGGATGGAAAATATCTGGAATGCCCTCAGCTTAAAACCTGAAAACCAACTCCAAGAAGGGTATGGCTCACCCATCTAAACCGTACCCTAATGTATGAGTAGTACCCTAACTCGTACCCTAGGCCTCACCATGATCCTCAAAACAGATCATGATACGACAACATAAGCCAAGCTCATTCTCAAGGGTATGAATGGTACCATAAACCTTACCTTGGACAGAATGGAATCCACTAGATTAACTTTAGGTCATCATACGATTTGCAAGATACCATTCCTACCCTATTATACGACTTATATGATGCCTACTTACTCGTATCTTGGATAGAACCCAACCAAAACTTACTGACCAATATACAAGAAAAGGTACCCCAAATCATATCCTAGGGTACGACTAGTACCCATGAGTCGTACCTTTCCCAGAGTCTCAAACTTAGGAAATTTTTTCTAAGGGTCCAAGTTTAGGGTGTTTCATTCTCCCCCACTTAAGAGTATCGTCCTTGAATGACGAGTAAAGGAGATCACAAGAATGAGATAACATATTAACACACCTCAAACTCCCTCTAACCAAATTAAAAGATCAAGACATAAAAGAAGATGGGACGATCATCACATACTCCAAGTAGGATTTACACCCCAACACCTTCATTTCGACCTTTATATAAGTTAGAGAACAAGGACAAAAGAAAATCCACCTTTTCTTTAACCAAGTTAGAAAACAAGGATATCATAAAGAACACATACCTTATGCATGAGTTTCTAGAACGAAGAACCAATGCAGATACTTGGACTCCATGTACTCCTCCACATCTCAAATGGCTTTCTTTTCACCGAAGCCACATTCTTTTGTCCACAATCGGCAAACTTGCCAACCTAAAATCCTCACTGAGACCTCCTTATAGGACAAAGAGTTTGAGATACCAATACTGCCTAAAGAAAACAACCAAACAAGGACCACCCACTCCTTACCTCAACACAACCATATAGAATACTGAATGAATGGAACTCATGATAGAGAGAAAGTCCAATCTAACTTACAATTCCTTGGAGACTCATCACCACGCGAGCTTGAGTCTAGATATACAGCACTTCTATGTTCAAGCCTATCCCAAGCAAAAAGGAGTTAACTTAGGCCACAGAGTTCTATTTCTTATATCCACCCAAAACATTATTCTGCCCCATCACTAAAACCAAGCATCATGCCTCACCAAGCTCTTTGGGTACCTAACACCCCGATTGGTATATCTATCAACCAAAACATTTAAGCTTACCACTTCTATTCCAGCGGTACTGCCTATCCTTCTAAGGATTTAGTAGCCTCTATCTTTTACCATAAATATCATCACCACCTACTTTTCTCCTAACCATTTCTCATGAAAATAACTTTATCTCACCCTCCAAAACCTTCGCTTTAGTAGCCACCCTAGACTTTTCCCCCACTTAGGGACTTCTACCTCCCCACCGCTCAAAATATCGATGTACCTCCAAAGCCACCACCACTCTAACATAAGAAGTGTCATTAAGGGACTAAAGTATAAAAATTACTCACGCCACCCCAAAGCAAGAACCCCAAAATGATACACAGTATAATAGGCATGAAGTATTTCATAGTAACCACCTAGGTCATAAATAAAGAAACATCCCGATAAAACCAAACCATAGAAGGAGTCCTTAGAACTGGACACCAAAAGATACACGACCGTATACATCATGGGTAAGGTGACATAAGGTCAAGATCCATATCCAGGGAACCAAGGCGAATGCAGAATACGAACCTTAAGCATAAGCCCTATTAAAATACATACAACACTAGGAGAGTGCTATTAACCGAGATAGGGGAGAATTATGAGAATAGGGGTAAATGCACCTCGACCTTCCCTAGAAGTCCACTGCTAGAAAAAAGATTAAAGATTAAACCTTGACCTGCATACCATGATGCCTAAAAGCACAGTACTCCGCTCTAATGGGCATCAGTAAGGACGATCACTAATGTTTCTTGGTTCCCCTATACTTAAAACCTCATCTACCTAAATGTTTTCTAAAGTCCAACATAGTCACACAAATTCCATGTTTTAGCCCAACCAGTGTCCTAACCACCAACCCACTAGTACAACCTGAACCCCCGGCCTATATGTAACAACCTTCCCACTATTGTATCCCTAAGTCACTAACCTTACCCTCTTTTACATATCTCATCAAACCTACCACTCTACCTACACAATTTTTGCATTGTTATCCCTGAGCTAACATACTTCCTTCATCAACATCAATATTTAAGATTCACACTTAGTATCTATTAACCACCATGCACTTCTAATAAAGTGCCCCATATACAATAATCATACATGGTCTACCCCACAAGAAAGATGCTCTAAACTCCTTCTTCACCCACCGACAACCTATGTATTTTTAGGGAAAAACCATCCCCCTTATGCATAAGAGAAAGGAAATACTCCATGGAGAATCATTAGGACAAGTGAAACCTTTTTCTAAAGAGGTTCATTAATGGCCCCTTAAGCGACTTTAACTCTACCGAAAGCATTTTATAAAGAAGGAATAGAAATTGGACAAGTGTCCAAAACAAGACCAATTGACAACTCAATCTCCCCACTAGAAAGACACCATGAGGGTTCGCAGGAAGGACCTTAGGAAAACTCATTCACAACAAAAATCAAATAAAAAGAGGGACCTTTTAAGTTAGAATCTTTAACCCAAACCAAATACTAATAGAGACATCCCGTTGGAGATAAATCATCAAGCTCTAAGATATAATATAGCCTTTCCCCTAATAGCTAAGGAATCATCCTCCCATTCCAAACTCGACTCAATAGGAAGCCTAAAGATAACCATATGAGTCCAACAGTCTAATGACGCATACACGAGTGCAACTAATCCATTCCTAAAATATCATAGAAATCTACCATATCTGAATTAAATAAATCCACCAAAGCCCCTTACCACCAACAAATACCACACACTCCTTATGGACTTATTGGCAATCACTGAGTCACCTATCGGGATAGATACAGAAAGAGGGAATAAAATAAACTTGACACTAAAACCAAAATACATAACCACAAGCGGGGGCACATAATAGAGAGAGGGGACCCCAAACCATTTAACCATACATATTAAAAGAAAAGAGTTTACAACATACTAGTGCCAGCATCAGAAGATGCCTCAAACTTCTAAGGGATAGTAAATTCATTGAGATAATCTTGAGCAGTGCCAGAGCCAGAAGTAACATCCCTTGGTGTGAGAGCTAGAAAAGTGGTAACTGATAATGCATAACTTACACTTTAATTTAGTGTAAGGCGATCGTCGTCAATATATTTACCCAACTTTAAAGTCGGGGTCAAATCCAAAGGAACAATGTGAGTGGCGATTAAACTAGTTTGAAACTAAAGCTACAAGTTAAATTCAGACAAATGATACGAAAATATAAAATGGTTTTTTTTATGATCAACAAATAATTGTTGGTCACTTTAGTTTCAATTTTTATAAATCAAGAGTTTATGAAATAACTAGAATTATGTTCACTAGAGCTTTCGATACATGACAGATGCTAAAAGTGATTCAAGATTCTCACGGTGGGTAGGATAACAAGCTATCTTTATCGATGTTATGCTTAAATTTCTCTCGACCTACTTAAAAGTTTAATTCCCTAATCCTCTTGGACTAAGGGAATTTTTATTTACTGCCTAGATTTTACCTTAGGTAACCAACCTTGTTACAGCGTTGATTATTAAATGAAGTATTTCTGAATCCCTGTTGATAATTCACTTCCTACTATATTTGATTTATTTATCAAGCAAATCAAAGCAGGTGTGTCTACTGTTTGCAACAAACAGACGTTAATTAAAACTTTAGAATTATCAATAAATCCTACCACCTTTTGAATCTTGAATACTTAGCACCTCATCAAGACCTAACCCTAGATCTCATAAGTCAAGTTAATGGAGTTTAGCCACTCATGATGTAATGAACGAAAAACATAATTGAATTCATGATTTGAAAGATAATCTTATAGAGCAATGAAAAACAATAATTGTTTCTTTGATTCAATCACTAAATAACTCTGCAAAAAGCAATAGTAATCTCACACAAGTTAATGGTGACAGTGTATCCCTAAACTAGAGAGAGAAATACTAAAGTTCTTGAAGTTCAAGATGTCTAAGATTTTTCCCCGTCCTTAATGAAACCCTAAAAGTTGTTATTTATTGTTGTAACTTAAAGAAAATTCCAAATTAAAATTTTGGAAATTCGTTCCTTAAATGACTTAAACTCTTAAGGAAAATCTAGACTTGTCCTTAAATACTTAGGCTAATTATGGAAACAAAATCACAGGTTACAACTTTTTCTCGAATAGACGACGACATACATGATGCTTTATCAGGGTTCTGACAACTTATCAGGAATGTTGTCAGATCCTCTTCAATTTTGACATTCTCTACTTAAGGCTAACAATGAAATCTAACGGCTTATTAGAACTTTGATGACTTATCACCAATGTCGTCACGGATTCCAGCTGAAGTCTATTATCTGTCTAAGGCTGACGATGCTCTTGATAGCTTATCAAATTTGTGATAACATATCAAGGGATGTCATCACACTTCGGCTCCAACTTTATCACACTGCCTCCAGCTGACGATGGACCTGATAACTTATCATCAAGTTAACGACTTATCACAAAAGTCATCAACTGCTCTTCTACAATTTCTTGGGTATTTGTTCCATATTCACCTATTTTTTTTCCTTATTGTCTTAGGTCTCTTGCATCTTGCCTTTCACTACAATATCGAAGAAATATCATCAAAAACAATGATAGTTACTTAAGAACTTACAATTATTCTGAGTTAAAAGTTTTAAATGTGCTAACAAAATGCTAGCACATCAACACCCTCAACTTAAAACAATTACTTGTCATTAAGTAACCAAAATATAACTAAGAGAATACAAAGTACATTCGGCAGTCAATTTTTTATATCATCTCAACACAACTTCACCTTTTCCCAGGTCAATCAATTCAAACTCATCTATGTATACTATTGAAAAATAATAATGCAATACATAGAAATCAAGATGTGACATAAATTCAGCAATAGCAACTATGCATGTACCAAGATCATACTATCCGAACAAGTTAGCAACTAGCAACATAACCTGTGTACCCTCACAGTAAAGAAATCCCTTTTTCTCTCATATCAAAAATTGCATATATAAACATAGGGATAATCACAAGACTCACTCTCAAAATGAAGTTCACTCAATGTACGTCAAATGCCATAGGTTTGGAATTATACTCAGTACCAAGGTTTTCAGACAGGTCAGCTAGGATCACTATAGGTCTTTTTCTTGGCTTGTAATGTAGGCTAGAGGTTGGTATGATATTTAAGGATATTTAAAGTGACTACGCCTCCTTGATACTACGCTAACCTCTTGGGGTTTCACTTCTTAACCTTTTTCTCTTCCTCTCTTTTATTGATCACACATGTTCAAGGTGGGTGTTATCTTTTCAAAAACCGAATTATCTTTTTCTCATCTTTTACATAACTTTTTCTTTTCTTATTCTTTTTGCAGCACACACGACTTTTTATTCTTTTCTCTTATTCTACCTTTCTTCATACTCATTTTGCATCATGCACCCCTATGATAGCCACCCCCAACTTAGGCTATTTGCCTAAGTCAAGGTGCACAGTGTCCAAGGAGGACTAGGGCCAAAATAGGTTCATTATGATGTAAATGGGAAGGTGATAGGTATCATGAAAGAAATAGGTAATTTAGGCTAAAAAATAGAGGGCAAAGGATATTATGTACACAAGGAAGGTCATTTAGGCTAAAATCAAAAATGGCCAATGATCCTTTCCTAACCCCTATCCTTCTACCAAGGAAAAACTAACTGGGAAAGTTCTGGATTCACATACAAAGGGGACTGAGTAAGACCTCACATGCATATGGCACACAAATATATCGCATATCACTACTTATTCGGTTCATGTAATTGTTTAGCCTGATTATCACGTTGCCAGAACTAATGCCACCAAAAGATGCATTGTGGTCACAATTATATGCAAATCACACAGTTAAACAACCAGACTATTTGAGAGGTGTTCATAAAATAACAAAACCATGTTAACTACCTCAAGTACTTGTATTTCTCCTAGTTAACCACAACCCATCACAAAATAAAACACCATATGCCTAAACATACCGGCTCTACTAAGAACAAGACTTCGGAAAAAAGAGGCACAACAACAAAAACCCACAGAGGATATCAACACCCACAAGTAGCCTCACCCTTTACTTCAAATCATGTAATGTCCCCAATGCATCAAACCAAAACAAGAGAGTTAGAAACATACCTGTGGCACCATGGGTGGAAAAATCTGATGTCAATCACATAATGCAAAGACAAACAACAAAATACCTTGGGTTCCCTCCCAAGTAGCGTCTAATTTAATGTCGCAGCATGACATCATTAGTCATCCTTTATCCCTTTACTTAGATGATTTGAATTTTCTTCCCATTTTTTGATCTTTACATCTTTTAGGTATGTTGGGCAAATATGAGGGCATGATAAGGAATGTTCTATCACGCCACTTTGAAGACTTAAACCGCTTGCTCAATTTTACATCAAACTTTCTTATGGGCTCATTGGGCAATAGTGAGAATCTTAAAAAGCCACTAAATAGACAACGATCTTTAAGCTTCTTGGCCTTCAAGATTGGGGTTGTAGTATACCCTTTTGGAAGGACAAACTCCAAAATGTAAGAATTTCCCTCCTCATTTTCAAAATTAATCATTCGCTTGGGTGATTCGACTTTCATCATATTCACCAAGCATAATTTTGAAAAGTGATTTGAATAAGGACTAACCCTCAATTTCGGAATAGCATCCTTATTAGTATTCTTACCCTGAAATGGACTAGGGTCTCTACAAGGGTTGTGTATGATTTCTTCTTTTGACTCTAGTACCATTTCCTTAATCTTGGCATCATCCTTCATGGTTGGTTCATTTGGTTAGAAAATCATCGAGTTTTGCTTAACATCAAGCTCATCATCAACATCAGATTCTTGCTTCTCATCTTCATGTTCGTCCATTATGTTAAATGATTTCATAGATAAGATATCATCTAAACATAATGTTGAAAAGTGCTTTGAATGCTTGACCTCTATATCCATATCCTCTATTATTCTTTTTTCCTTGTTATTTTCTCTTATGTCTTGATATATATCACGTATGATATCATTTTTTGTGTCCACAGACTCCAACATTAGTTGAAGCATAGCTTTAATGCCACTCTTTTCGGTTCTTCGTTCTTCCTGTTCTTGACCATAAGACCCATCAAAATCATAAGAAGAGCTAGAATTTGGGTTCGCATACCAGGGGGAGGGGGCATTTGGGCAATCACTCCAATGTCCATCTTGACCACCATATAACGAACAGTTAAACTCCCAGTAGGATGGAGATAGTGCATACATATCTCTTCGGGGAGCATATCTACAATCTTGACAAAAGTGAGGTCCATCATAATATAGACATAGATCATCAAGATAAGATTTCCAACCACCAAGCTCATGTTCATTCCACGATGTCATAGTAATAAGTAAACTAAAATAAAAATCTACCCAACACAAGAAATAAAAGAAAACTAAAGATAAATATTTACAAGTTTGAATTTAAGCAAGTAGGCTAAAATTCCAAACCAACTCAATACACCAAATTGTTCCGCGACAACAGCGCCATTTTTGATAACACTCAACTAACACTTCAATTTGGTGCAAGGCGGTCGTTGTTAATATATTTACCCAACTTTCGAGTCGGGGTCGAATCTACAGGAAATAATGTAAGTGGGGATTAAACTAGTTTGAAACTAAAGCTACAAGTTAAATTCAAATAAATGATACGAAAAGATAAAATGGGGTTTTTTATGATCGGCGAATAATTGTTGGTCACTTTAGCTTCAGTGTTTGTAAATCAAGAGTTTATGAAATAACTAGAAATATGTTCACTAGGGCTTTCGGTACATGATAGATGCTAAAAGTGATTCAGCATTCTCACGGTGGGTAGGATAACAAGCTATCTTTATTAATGTTATGCTTAAATGTCTCTCGACCTACTTAAGCGTTTAATTCCCTAATCCTCTCGAACTTAGAGAATTTCTAATTACTGCCTAGATTTTACCTCAAGTTAACCAACCTGTTATGTTGATTATTAAATGAAGTATTTCTGAGTCCCTGTTGATAATTTACTTCCTACTATATTTGATTTCTTTCTCAAGCAAATCAAAGCAGGTGTATCTACTATTTTTAACCAACAGATGTTAATTAAAACTTTGAAATTGTCAAGAAATCCTACTACCTTTTGAATTTTAAATACTTAGCACCTCATCAAAACCTAACCCTAGATCCCATAACTCAGGTTAATGAAGTTTAGCCACTCATAATGTAATGAATGAAACACATAATTAAAATCATGATTTAAAAGATAAACTTAGTGAGCAATGAAAAGCAATAATTGTTTCTTCGATTTGATCACTAAATAACTCTGCAAAAAGCAATAGTAATCTTTCACAAGTTAATGGTGACAGTGTACCCCAAAACTAGAGAGAGAAATACTAGAGTTCTTAAAGTTCAAGATGTCTAAGATTTCTCCCCCATCCTGAATGAAACCCTAAAAGCTGCTATTTATAACTGTAACTTAAAGGAAATTCCGAATTAAAATTTCGGTTAATGAAGCCCCAAATTGGTGTTCTAAGTCATGGGGTCCCAAGGAGTTATGAGGGAAAATGTCCAGGATATCCCTAACTTAAACTTTATTAATTTTCCGCATGAGGGTATGACCACCCTCTCCATACGTACCCTAGGGTATAATTAGTACCCACTACTTATATCCCAAACAGAATCTCAACCCCTTATACTGACCAACCTACGACTCCTAAGTCCCACACTTATCCAATCATACTATTGGAACCCATAAACCATACCCATATTAGAATAGAATCAAAGGAAAGGTTTGGACACTGTCCATCATACGAGTTGATGGTATGACTCATACTCTACGTTATAGATCATAGTGAGCCACTCATACTTATATCTAAGTTAATTTACTAAGTTTTAGATTAAGTGAAGGAAAAATTAACTATACAACCGGTCACCCATCATACAACTCGTACCCACCCAAGTCGAACCCACCATCTAACACTACCCAACACTGGACAACATACGACTGGACCATACAACCAGTACCCTACTATACGACTAGTACACCAACACGTATGATATCAAGAGGACAAAAACCTAGGAATATTTCTAAGGACCAAAAATGTAACGCCCCGCATTTCGGGCTATAATATAGACCATGATTTCGATGTGTTGATAAATTCCAAAGCCATAAAATCCTATGCCAATATGGCATGTCAATTATTTTTGTAGCATATGAATCCATTAAAGCTTGAATTTAGGCCATAGAGGTCCTTCAACTCAAGGACGAGTTGAAATTATTTCGATCGACTAAGTTTTATAGACGTTGTAAATTGTATCAGCTTCTATCGACTATAACACTCTATATATATATTGAATTAAAAAGCCTACTATGTGTCAAATAATCGTTTTTCAAGTTAGATTTCAAACGATACCAATTTTGCTAAAATTCGACACCCGAGCAAGAAGTTATGGCCTTTCAAAGTGATATGTGTTGCCTAACCAATCGCCCATGGACACTGCAAAGCATAGGCGATATCCTAGTTGGTGCCTATGTAAACATAGGAGATGGGATGGGCGGCGCCTATGTAAAGAATTAAAGTGACTTAAACACTCCATTTTTGGGGCAAAATAGTTCTTTTCCACCCTTACTTAGCCCTAAAACACGAAATTCAGTTCCAAGGACCCCAAAATATACCTTTATTCATTAAAAGTGCTCAAGGATCCACCTTAGGATTTCAACAAAAAACTCAAGCAACTCGAGATTCAACCGGGGTGTTAGAATAAATTGAATATTTGGAATCCTCCTAACGTAGGCATCGAGAAACATCTAATATTCATAGTAATCGAGGTACGTGGGGTTATCTCAAAAATCTCATGGGCTTTAAAAATTTATGTTTTCAAATGGGGGTGTTAAAATTATGAATATGATTATGTTTTAAATATTTTATGATGTTGATTTGGCCTTTAGGCCTACTCCCAAAGTGATTTGCTATATGATATATGTATATGCATGTATTCCGAAATGATGTTAACTTGAGAACATGAATGATATAAAATTTCCTCTCTTGATGTGAATTTGTTTTAAATGTTCATAGATGTAAATTGTTTGAAACATCTTGAAGAGCATGACATGAAATATTTTGAGAATTGATATAATTTTGACTTGAAAACGAGAAGGTTATTCATGTGGAATACAATGGTTGAATGAGAAGAATGATATGACATTGATGGCTTGCAAGTCGGGTATGATGAGATCCTACAGAATATGATATGTGATTAAATCAGATAAAATTTGAATGCATTGATTTTACATGAGATAGGTGGATGCCCGAAGAAGGCGTTTGAGTGTAAGGCCTCATCACTGGAAAACATGTTTACCGACACAGAAATTTGGTACCAGGCTAAGTGATCCTGTGTACTTGACTTTATGTCATTCCCAAATTGGGACTATAGGTAGGATCTCGGGCTAAGTAATCTTGGGCACTTTCATTGGGTCGAGACACCATGGTTCATGGTCTTGTGTGTCTCTCCCTCACTTATACTCTAATCTCGGTGGCAACCGAGGTTTGACAGTTGGTGTAAATTATGTAGAGTATTCCACCTAGCTCAGTTTCATTTCATTGTTGTTGAGAAACTATTGAATTACGCCCATATGTTTTCAAATAATTTGATACAAAATTGTTTTATAATGGCTCTCAACTATATTTTATAAAAATATTATATTTTGTTTTGATATCTCTGCATGCTAGTACTTTTGTGCTGACCCCTCCCCTCTCCAACCTCTCAAATTCAGAGGCCCAGTCTAGGTGTCAAGAGAATCAGTAGATCATTCAAACTGAGTTATAGAGACAAGTGGTGAGCCTTCTATGTTTCGGAAGGTGTTATGTCCTGCAGTCCTTTTATCTTATATTTAGTTTTGGGGTCTAGTGGGGGCCTTGTCCCAGTTTATATACAGTTACTTGACTCAGTTATTTGTTAGAGGTTTTCGCAGACAGTTGTTTAGAGGTTGATTGATGTTGGGGGAACCTTATTTCCCCGTTGTTGTTTCTTTTCATATTTAAGACCATGTTTCCTAATTATTGTGTTTCTTCCGCATTACTTTGATCATATGAATTAGGTGCATGATAACCAGACAGATAGGGGTGTTTCGGACCTTCATGGTTCGAAATGTTCGTCACGGCCAGGCCCTGGTTCAAGTTGTGACAAACTTGGTATCAAAGCACAGTTCATAGTCCCAAGGTATCCGCGAAATCGCATTGGGTAGAGTCCTGTTTATGGGTGTGTAATGTTCCACACTTATAAGTAGGAGGCTGCTAGGCGTTTAGGAAATATTTTCCTTCTTTATGATTTAGTTCATGCTTCTGAACTGTCCCCTAATTAATGATCACTTGTGTTTTAGAAACACAGTTATGCCCCCACGTCGTATCATTGATCAGAATGCTTAGGCAGATGAGGTCCGTCCCACCCATGGGATGCGGACCCATAACAGAGCTCACACTCTAGAACTTGTCCCTACACCGGGAGTCCCTTCAATCCTGACCAGTCCGCCTCGGGCTCCGTGGACTATTGTCAACCATCCCCCAACTGCTCAGGGAGATATTTCAAATGCAGAATTCAGACATTTTATTCATATGTTGACACAGTTGGTAGCCAACTAGGCTCAACGATCGAAAGATGTTGGGTCTGCATCTATTATGTATGAGGCTACTAGGGTCGGACATTTCATGAAGATGAACCCACCTAAGTTCACTGGCACCAAGGTGGAGGAAGATCCACAGGAGTTCATGGATGAGATGGAAAAGATTTTAAGGTAATACATGTGGATGAGGTTGAATGGGTAGAACTAGCAACCTATCAGATCAAGGACGTTGCGAATCAGTGGTATACCTACTGGGAAGATGCAAAAGGTGAGAGTGTTAAGCCCACAGTTTGGGAAAAATTTGTGGAAGCTTTCCTTGATCGATTCTTTCCTCTGGAATTAAGGAAGACCAAAGCGGAAGAGTTTATGAATCTGAAGTGGGGAAGTATGAGTGTCCAGGAGTACACTTTGAAGTCTAATAAACTATCTCGCTATGCACCAGAGTTGACTAGTAATATGAGAGCCCAGATGAGGAAATTTACATTTGGCCTTGCTGATAACTTGGTACTTGAGTGCCAGGGGGCTATGTTTAATAAGGTGTTAGACTTTGCTCGACTGACCGATAATATGCAGCAGGTGGAAGAGAAGAAAAAAAAGATTGCTGAATCTAGAGAGAAAGACAGATAGGCTAAGAGAAACAGATCTGCGAACTAGAACCAGAGTCAGCTGCAGAGTGGTAACTGGGATAATAAGTGGTGGAAGAAGAAGAAGTTTTAAAATAATGCACAGCCAGCAGCCAGTGCCCCAGCACCCAGACCACCGACAGACAGACAAACTCAGAGTTTTTGGACTTCTTATGGATCCAAAGCTCTAGGTACACAGTCTCAGGATAGTGTGGCCCAGCAGCGTAGTACTTATCTGCGGTGTGAGGTTTGTGGAAGTAATCATCTAGGGAAGTGTTGGTTTGAGGGGAGAAACTGCTATACTTGTGGCAAAGTGGGTCACCTTCAGGGAGATTGTCCTTCTACTGGAGGAAATGCGGGGGGGGGGGGGGGGGGGGGGGCTAAGTCCCAAGCCACCTCCACAGCTCCTCTTCCTAAAGGTGTCCTTTCAGCTGTCGGGAGCGGTCGCAACCAGTTATATTCTTTGACTAACCGCCAGGAGGCGGAAGCTTCACCAGATGTTATCACCGGTATGTTACGAATCTTTTCTCGTGATGTTTATGTATTTTTTGATCCTGGGTCTACATTATCTTATATGACCTCTCATGTGGCTGTTGGTTTCGTATTTGAGCCAGAAGTTATTGTAGAACCCTTCTCTATTTCTACTCCTGTAGGTGATTCTGTTATTGCTAGAAGGGTGTATAGAAATTTTGTCGTGTCTATTCATAGTAGGAAAACTGTGGCAGACCTTATAGAACTCGATATGATAGATTTTGATGCCATCCTTAGGATAAACTGTCTCCATTCGTGCTATGCTACACTCTATTGTAGGACCCCAAAGATCGTTTTTTCTTTCCGGAATGAGACACTAATTGTATGGGCAGGGAGTTTTGTGGAAACTAGAGGTCACTTTATCTTTTATCTTAGAGCCCGAAAGCTTATCTCCAAAGGTTGTATGTACCATCTAATTTGAGTAAAAGATTCAAATGTTGAAAATCTTCTTCTGCAGTCAGTCCCTGTAGTGAATGAATTCCCAGAAGTCTTTTTTGATGATTTCCCAGGGATACCCCCTGATAGGGAGATAGATTTTGGCATTGATATGTTTCCAGACACTCGTCCTATTTCTATTTTGCCATATAAAATGGCTCCCGCGGAACTAAAGGAGTTAAAGGAACAGCTTGCAAACCTCCTAGACAAAGGTTTTATTCATCCTAGTATTTCCCCATGGGGTGCACCCGTGCTCTTCGTGCGAAAGAAGGATGGGTCCCTTCGTATGTGCATAGACTACCGCCAATTGAATAAGGTCACGATTAAAAATAAACATCCTCTTCCTAGGATTGAAGACCTTTTTGACCAACTTCAGGCTGCCAAGTTTTTTTAAAAAATAGACCTTCGTTCGGGTTATCATCAGTTGAAAGTTAGGAAGTCAGACATACCCAAGACAGCCTTCCGAACCCGATATGGTCACTACTAATTTCTAGTCATGTCTTTCGGGTTGACTAACGCCCTTGCAGCCTTTATGGATCTTATGAATAAAGTATTCTGTCAGTTTCTTGACTTGTTCGTTATTGTATTTACTGGTGATATTCTGATCTATTCTAAAAGTAAAGAGGATTACGCCAATCACCTCTGAATTATTCTTCAGACCCTTAAGGATCATCAGTTGTATGCCAAATTTTCTAAGTGTGAATTCTGGTTAGATGTTATTGCCTTCCTGGGGCATATTGTGTCCAGTGACGGGATAAGAGTAAATCCCCAAAAAATTAAAGCAGTGAGAAAATGGCCCAGACCTACGACTCCAATCGATATTTAGAGATTTTTGGGTTTGGCAGGGTATTACAGAAGGTTCGTAGAGAGTTTTTCTTCCATAGTTGCTCCGCTTACTAAACTGACTCAGAAAAAGATGAAGTTTGTGTGGTCTGACTTATGTGAAAATAGTTTTGAGAAGTTGAAGGACATGCTGACTACTGCTCCTATTTTGACCCTTCCCGAGGGTGTAGATGATTTTGTGGTTTATTGTGATGCATCCCGTATGGAATTTGGTTGTGTATTGATGCATCGTGGTAAAGTGATAACTTATTTATCTAGACAGTTAAAGGTGCATGAGCGCAATTACCCCACTCATGACTTAGAGTTAGCAGCTGTGGTGTTTGCACTTAGAATCTGGAGGCATTATCTCTATGGAGTGCATGTTGATATTTATACTGACCATAAGAGTTTGCAGTATGTTTTCTCATAGAAAGAATTGAACCTCAGGCAGAGGCGTTGGATGGAGCTTTTAAAAGACTATGATATGAGTCTGCATTACTATCCGGGAAAGGCAAATGATGTAGCCGATGCCCTCAGCAGGTTGTCTACGGGCAGCCTTTCTCATGTAGAAGAAGGAAAGAAAGAGATGGTGAAGGATATTCACTGCCTTGCAAATCTTGGAGTGGGACTCTTAGATTCCAAAGATGGAGGGCTGATTGTTCATGAGTTAGCTAAGTCATCCCTTTGTGATGAAGTTAAGGAGAAGCAGGTTGAAGATCTCATCTTGATGCAAATCAAGAAAGATGTGGGTCAACAAAAGGTTATGTCATTTGAAATTGGTGGTGATGGTATTCTGAGATTTAAGGGTAGGTTATGCATTCCAAATGTTAATGGGCTATGGGAAAGAATCCTTAATGAGGCGCACACTTCGAGGTATGTCGTTCACCTAGGCTCTACTAAGATGTACCATGATCTGAAAACCTTGTATTGGTGGAATATCATGAAACGTGATGTAGCTGATTTTGTGTCCAAGTGTTTGAACTATCAACAAGTGAAGGTAGAACATATGAGGCCAGGTGTTACTTCCCTGGATATAGCCCTACCTTTATGGAAGTGGGAGATGATAAACATGGACTTCATTATAGGACTTTCGAGATCCCAAAACCAGTATGATTCTATATGGATGATTGTAGATCGGTTGACAAAGTCATCCCATTTTTTGCCTGTGAGGACTAATTATTTGAGAAGGAGGTATGCTAAGATTTACATTGACGAGATAGTTCAGTTGTATGGGGCACCAATGTCCATTATATCCGATAGAGGTACGCAGTTTTCATCTCAGTTCTGGAGATCTTTTCAGAAGGGTTTAGGTACATAAGTGAATTTGAGCATAACTTTCCACCCTCAAACAGATGGGCAAGCTGAGCGTACCATTCAGACCCTCGAGGATATGTTTAGGGCATGAGTCATTGATTTCAAAGGTAGTTGGGTAGATAACCTGCCACTGGTTGAATTTGCTTACAATAATAGTTACCATGCCAGCATTAAGATGGCTCTTTTTGAGGCTTTGTATGGGATGAGATGCAGGTCTCTGATAGGATGGTATGAAGTGGGTGAAACTGAGTTGTATGGGCCTGATCTTGTTCATCAAGCGATGGAGAAAGTGAAGATCATTAGAGAACAACTCAAGACTGCTCAAAGTCGTCAGAAGTCCAATGCTGATGTTCGGAGAAGAGAACTAGAGTTTGAAGTTGGTGATTGGGTGTTTCTCAAGGTTTCTCATATGAAAGGAGTTATGCGGTTTGGAAAAAGGGGTAAATTGAGCCCTCGCTCCATAGGGCCATATCAGATTCTAAAAAAGATTGGTACAGTTGCTTATAAGCTAGAATTGCCTGCAAGTTTGGGTTCCGTTCATCCGATAGTCAATGTATCCATGTTGAAGAAATGCATTGGAGATCATTCTTTGGTATTGCCAGTAGAGGGTATCTAAGTAACAAACTCCCTGTCTTACAAAGAAGAGCCCGTTGAAATCTTAGATCGCCAAGTTCAAAAGCTGAAGAGCAAAGAGATAGTCTCAATAAAGGTACTGTGGAGGAATCAGAAAGTCGAAGAAGCAACTTAGGAGTCAGAAGATGTCATGAGAATTAGATATCTCAATTTGTTTGCTTCGATGGAGGATGAGACAGAAGGTACTATTCCTATATTATCTTTCCTAGTCCTTTATTATGCTTGAAATTGTGTTTGTCTATGTCCCGCATCATCATTCGGGGATGAATGATCCTAAGAGGGGATAATGTAACGCCCCGCATTTCGGGCTACAATATAACCATGATTCCGATGTGTTGATAAATCCCGAAGCCATAAAATCCTATGCCAATATGGCATTTCAATTATTTGTGTAGCATGTAAATCCATTCAATCTTGAATTTAAACTATAGAGGTCCTTCAACTCAAGGATGAGTTAAAACTATTTCGATCGACTAAGTTTTAGTGGACGTTGTAAATTGTGTTACCTTTTATCGACCATAACTCTCTGTATATATCAAATTAGGAATCCTACTATGTGTCAAATGATAGATCTTCGATTTAGCTTTCCAACGATACCAATTTTGCTAAAATCTGACACCCGTGCAAGAAGTTATGGCCTTTCAAAGTGATATGCGTCGCCTAACCAATCGTCCATGGCCACTGGAAAGCATAGGTGATAGCCTAGGCGACACCTATGTAAACATAGGCGATGGGATGGGCGACACCTATGTAAAGAATTAAAGTGACTTAAACACTTCGTTTTTGGGGAAAAATGGTCCTTTTCCACCCTTACTTAGTCCTAAAACACGAAATTCAGTTCCAAGGACCCCAAAATACACCTTCATTCATCAAAAATGCTTAAGGATTCTCCTTAGGGTTTCCAAATAAAAACCCAAGCAACTCGGGATTCAACCAGGGGTTTTAGAAATAAATTGTATATTTGTAATTCTCTCAACGTAGGCTTCGAGAAGCATCTAATATTCGTAGTAATCGAGGTACGTGGGGTTATCTCAAAAATCTCATGGGCTTTAAAAATTCATGTTTTCAAATGGGGGTTTTAAAATTATGAATATGATTATGTTTTAAACATTTTATGATGTTGATTTGGCCCTTAGGCCTACTCCTAAAGTGATTTGCTATATGATATATATATATGCATCTATTCCGAAAAGATGTTAACTTGAGAGCATGAATGATATGAAATTTCCTCTCTTGATGTGAATTTGTTTTAAATGTTCATATGATGTAAATTGTTTGAAACATCTTAAGAGCATGACATGAAATATTTTGAGAATTGATATGATTTTGACTTGAAAACGAGAAGGTTATTCATGTTGAATACAATGGTTGAATGAGAAGAATGATGTGATATTGATGGCTTGCAAATTGGGTATAACGATACCCTACAGAATATGATATGTGATTGAATCAGATGAAATTTGAATGCATTGATTTTACATGAGATAGGTGGATGCCCGAAGAAGGCGTTTGAGTGTAAGGGCTCATCGCTAGAAAATGTGTTTGCCGACACGAAAATTTGGTACCAGGCTAAGTGATCTTATGTACTTGACTTTATGTCATTCCCAAATTGGGACTATAGCTAGGCGCCCAGGCTAAGTGATCTTAGTCACTACCATTGGGTCGATACACCATGCTTCGTGGTCTTGTGTGTCTCTCCCTCACTTATACTCTAATCTCGACAGCAACCGAGGTTTGACAATTGGTGTAAATTATGTAGGGTATTCCACCTAGCTCAGTTGCATTTCATTGTTGTTGAGAAACTATTGCATTACGCCCATGTGTTTTCAAATGATTTGATACAAAATTGCTTTATAATGGCTCTCAACTATATTTTGTAAAAATATTATGTTTTATTTTGATATCTCTACGTGCCAGTACTTTTGTGATGACCCCCTCCCCTCTCCAACCTCTCAGGTTCAGAGGCCCAGTCTAGGGGTCAAGAGAATTAGTTGATCATTCATACAGAGTTGCAGAGACAAGTGGTGAGCCTTCTATGTTTCAGAAGGTCTTGTGTCCTGCAGTCCTTTTATCTTATATTTAGTTTTGAGGTTTATTGGGGGCCTTGTCCCAGTTTATATACAGTTACTTGACTCAGTCATTTGTTAGAGATTTTCGCAGACAGTTGTTTAGAGGTTGATTGATGTTAGGGGAACCTTATTTCCCCGTTATTGTTTCTTTTCATATTTATGACCATGTTTCTGAATTATTGTGTTTCTTCCGCATTACTTTGATCATATGAATTAGGTGCATAATTACCAGACAGATAGGAGTGTTTCGGGCCTTCATGGTTCGAAATGCTCGTCACGGCCAGGCCCTGGTTCGGGTCGTGACAAAAACCTAGGGTGTTTCAATCTCCCCCACTAGGATCATTCGTCCCCGAATAACGGACAAGGTAGTACAAGCACGAGTAAAACCCCAACTTAACCATTCCAACCTTTAACTACACTAGAAAACAAAGATGCAAGGAAATAAACCTTCTTTTAACCAAGTTAGAAAATAAAGATGTGATCAAGAACACATACCTTCCACATGAATATCCGGAGCAGAAAATAAATACGGATACTTAGACTTCATGTCCTCTTCCGTTTCCCAAGTAACTCCTTCCACCTTATGATTCCGCCATAGAACCCTAACTGAAGCTACATCCTTGGTCCATAACCGACGAACTTATCGATCCAAGATCTCAACCGAGACCTTTACATAAGACAGAGAATCCAAGATACCCAATCCTTCCAAAGGAACAATTGATGAGAATCACCTATACACTTCCTCAACATAGAGACATGGAATATCGAATGAATGGAGATCAAACTAGAAGACAACTCTAATTCATACGAAACATTACCAACCCTCCTCAAAACCATACAAGGACCAACATATTGGGGACTAAGCTTTCTTTTCTTCCCAAACTGTATTACTCTCTTCATGGGAGACAACTTTAGGAAAACCCTATCCCCAACCTCGAACTCTAAGTCCCTATGTCTTGCATCTGCATAGGACCTTTGGCGAATTTAGATAGCCTAAAGCCTATCCCGAATCACCTTCACCTTCTTCATAGCCTGATATACTAAGTCTGGACCAAACATAGCTGCCTCACCAAGCTCAAACCACCCAATAAGAGATTTATGCCTCCTACCATACAATTCTTCAAAAAGGGCCATCCCAATTCTAGAATGATAACTATTATTGTAGGCAAACTCTACAAGAGATAGATGCTCAACCCAATTACCAACATAATTAATCACACATGCACAAATCATATATTTCTATGTCAAAATAGTCTTTTCTGCTTGTCCATCCGTCTGTGGGTGAAAAGCAATACTCAGACTAACCTTAGTACCCAACCCCTTCTGAAACTACCGCCAAAAGTAAAATGAAAACTATGTACCACAATCAGAGATAATCGAAATAGGTACCCCGTTCAGCTTCATAATCTCATAAAGATATAACTTCGAATAATTCTCAGTTAAAAAATTAGTCCTCACTGGCAAGAAGTGAGCCGACTTTGTCATCCTATCCACGATGACCAAACTGAATCAAATTGGTTCTAAGAACGAGGAAGAATGGTAACAAGATACATGTTGATCACTTCCTATTTCCATTCAGGCAATTCAATCTCCTGGTAAAAACCTCAAGGCCTCATGTGCTCAACTTTTACTTGTTGACACACCAAACATTTGGCCACAAAATCATCCACATCCTTATTCATACCATTCCACCAATACATCTCCTTGAGATCATGATATATTTTTGTCGAACTGAGATAAATAATATAGCGTGATTCATATGCCTCAGCAAATACCCTTCCTCGCAAATCATCAATGTCAGGAACACATAAACACCCTTGGTATCGCAAGGTACTATCACCATTTATCTCAAATACCATTACCTTTTGCCTACCTACATCACCCTTAGTTTTCATTAATACAAGATCTAGTATTTGTTTCCCCTTGATCTCTGCACCAAGAGACAACCGAACCACTTCCTGTACCAACAACCACCATCTTCAGAGTCCAAAAGACGAATAACCAAATTAGCCAAATAGTGAATATCCTTCACCAACTCCCGCTTCTCCTTTTCCATATGAGCCAAACTCTCCATAGACAACCTGCTAAGAGCATAAGAAACAACATTAGCCTTGCCTGGATGGCAGTGAAGACTGATGTCATAGTCCTTGAGAAGCTCAAGACATCTCCTCTGCTTGAGGTTAAGCTCCTTTTGAGTGAACACATACTGCTGACTCTTATGATCCAGGAAGATGTCCACATGTAGCCAATAAAAATTATGTGACCAGAGTTTCAATGCAAACACCATCTCTAAAAGCTCCAAATCATGAGTTGGATAATTCCTCCCATGCATCTTTAACTTCCTAGAAGCATAGGCAATCACATTACCATGCTGCATCATAACACAACTAAGTCCCACTCGGGATGCATCATAATCAACCACAAACCCCTCATTGCCTTCAGGAAAAGTCAACAGGATTTGAAGTCAGCTTATCCTTCAGCTTCTTGAAACTACCCTCGCAAGTATCCGACCATAAAAATTTTACCTTCTTCTGAGTTAACTTAGTCAATGGGGTAGATAACTTAGTCAATGGGGTAGATATCATAAAAAAACTCTCCACAAACCTCTTATAGTACCCGACCAAATCGAAGAAGCTACGAATGTCAGTTAGAGTCATAGTCTAGGCCACTTCTTAACCACCCCACTTTTATGGATCCACCATGATCCCCTCAGTTGAAATAATATGACTCATAAAAGTGACAATGTTCAACCAGAATTCATATTTTGAGAAGTTGGCATACAACTGCTGCTCTTTCAAGATCTATAATACCAAACGAAGGTGATTGGTATGATACACCTCACTCATAGAATATACCAGGATGTTATCTATGAACACAATGATGAATAAATATAAAAACTTATAGAATACCCTATTCATCAAATCCATGAATTCCATAGGGACATTGGTCAATCGAAATGACATAACCAGATACTCAAAGTACCCATACCGAGTATGAAAAACCGTTTTAGGAATATCTATTTCCCTAATCTTAAGTTGCTGATACCCAGACTGAATATGTATATTTGAAAATAATTTGGTACCCTGCAACTGATCAAATAAGTCATCTATTCTTGAAAGAAGATACTTGGTCTTAATCGTTACCTTATTTAACTTCCTATAGTTAATGCACATCTGAACGGAACCATCCTTATTATGCACAAATAAAACTAGTGCACCCTACAGGGAAACACTAGAATGGATAAAACCCTTATCCAAAAGATCCTTAAGATGCTCTTTGAGTTCCTTCAACTTAGCCAGAGATATTCTACAAGGAGGAATAGATCTTGGACGAGTGTCTAGAATCAAATCAATCCCAAACTCAATCTCTCTATCCAGAGGAACACCAGGAAGATCATCAAGAAAGACGTCAGAAACTTATTCACCACTAGAATTGAATGCAAAGAAGGACCTTCCGAGTTAGAAGCTTTTACCCCGATAAAATAATAGAGACACACTTTAGAGATTAATCTCCGAATGATGATTTTCCCATGTGTTTTACTTATAGTTTGAAAGGTGGTCAATTGAGGCTCATAGGGGTGATTTTTTTTTATCTTCTTCTCAGTCTTAGGCAAGTTACTCCTTTCTCATTTTTAGTTCCAACTAGAGGCATGTTTTATGAATTGTTTTCATGGCATAATTGTTGTATGGTTTTAGGTTTTCAAAAATTTGTTGGGGGTTTTGGTTATAATGGTTGGTAACGGTTTTTTCATGTGTTTTACTTATAGTTTGCAAATTATAATAATGGTTTAAACACTTGGTTGCATGGGAATGGTTAATTGGTTATTGGTTTTGGCTTTGGAAACACTATGCCTTCAATATGTTTTGATAAAATTCCTATGAGAATGCTTTTACTATATTGTTGGACTTTAATGGAACTTTTGCATGGTACAACTTGGTAATGAAACCCTAAATGGCATAAATGGTTTTAATAGTTTAGAATGGTTAAATGGTAAGGTCTTAGTGGTTATGGTTATGGTTAAATTAACATCCTTGTGGGGTATAAGGGAATCCCCTAAGCAAACATAATACTGAACATACTTGTGGGGTATATAGGAATCCCTTAAGCTAACTTTATAATATAATCTGTGGGTACATGGGAATCCCTTCTTCTTAAAAGGTTGTCTAAGGATATTGCTTACAAGCTATAGTCGGTATGACGATACCACTACTTATAGCCTTGGTAAATAATAAATGGAATGGTGGTTTAGTTTTTTGGTAATGGTTTTAGTTGGGTAATAATGGTGGGGTGTGATAGCTAACAGTGAAGGTATGAGTCCAATGGACGGACACTGGAAACTCATGTTTGCCAACATGAGAATTGGTCATGACGACCATATATGATACTTACAGGGTACATGGGAGTCCCCTAAGTACACTTGTACATATGTATCATGGAAAACAAAAGGTACTTAGGAATCCCTACTCCTATGACATCTTCGGTTCATGCGGCTACACGCATCGGAGCTCGTATAGGAGGTTACACTAGACCCATTAGCTAGTGAGTGGTTCTAGAACGGTTAAGCTCTACATATCCAAGTTAATGATTTTAAATGCATCTAAACCCTATTCTTTTTCCCATAATATAGTTAGTTTACTTGGTTTTAAAGGTTGGCATTACTTTATCCTTATCTTGAGTATTGTCTAGCGTTTACCCACTAACCCATTTTCGGGCGGCTGTTTCCCCACGTGATGCAGGAATCGACCATTCTACTCTTCCTGCTTAGCGATCAGATTCGAGAGCAGCTGTTGGATTGAAATGGTGAGTTTCCATACTCTAGAAGGCTCCATTTCATATCATAGATGTATTTTTATAGTTTGGTCATTTTACAGACTTTGGTTTTGGCTGTGATTAGGGGCATGTCCCAATCAGATATTGTTTTACTTTTTGTTAGAGGCTTTGTGGAACTACTACGGGTTAGAATGGATGGGTCGGTATTAGTGTCAGCCTTAGTATTGACATTGATATTGGGGTTGATACCGTTGGACTGAATTTATGATTGTTCCATTCTATTCTCTTATGTATGGATATACTCTTGGTTATTGCTTTGGTTTCGGTATGGTTATTAGTTGGATAATGGTTGGTGGGACTTTCTTAGGTTGGTCATGGTCATAGACCTATTCCAGAGTCTGGACTTGTAATAAGCGCTATTTTATTATATGTTTGAAATTAATTCAACTCAGGGTATGTGTTTGGAGGTTGGGTTGGGTAACGAGGGTGGTCCCCGATCCGGGTTGGACTTGGGATGCCTATTACGCTAAAACCTCGGTTCGGGTCGTGTTAATCAGTACATATATTAGAATGATGATTAAATCATTAATTAAAATAAAAACTTAATTAGAATTAGACTTACTGCTTTCTTTAGAGGGTTGAAAAGATCAAGAAATTTTACTTTTTTTTCACTTTTGACCGACAACCATCTTAGGATTCTTGGACATGAAACTTTTTCTTGGTAGTTCACTTGTTGTCTGAGATGCGGAATGACTTCAAATACTCAAGCCTATAAAATTACGTCAATAAATAAAAATTATTATTTAATAAAAATAAATGAATCATAATAAAAGAAATATTTACCATGAAAGCCCACGAAAAGCCATATAAGTTGATTGTCTTTGGCATTGATAGAGTCAACAAATATTTGACAACTATTTTGAAGCTTTCATAACCCCAAGGATGGATAGTTGTTAAATGCCTTAAGATCCTCAGAGATCTTTATTAAACCATATGGTATGTTGTTGTTAATGTCTCTCACCTAAAGAATATTATGTACAAATCAAACCAAGGACAATGATTGCTTGTGATTCTTTAAAAGCCTTTTATCTTTCAACTCTTCTATCAAATTTGTGTTTTTGAAGCTTGGGCCAACAAGGGACAACAAGTCATCATCATCATCACTTAACTTACCTTTGTCTTTAGGGGGGAGGGTTGGTGTTAGAATAGGTATAGGTTTAGAAGGAGCATAATATTTTAGTCCAATAACTATAACAAACTCCTTCCAACAAAAACAAATTGGCCTGACACAGTAATTTATCCACACCTCATCCATCTTATCTTTATTTTCATACATAAGCCTACGTTTGAGAAGACCATACATGGTCATTTGGAAATGAGCATTGTTGTCCTATGGCAAATCAAGAGATCGCCCAAAGTATCTGTCCCTGAACTAAGCATCCAATCTTTGGTCTTGAAGTATTTTTCAAAAGGTATCAAAAGATTTTTCCATGACCGACTTTACCAGAAGATCACTAGTTAAATCTGTGGTACCATCGCACTCTATTCTCATAGGATAACTATTAATACTGAAGGTTTTGACCAACTCTTTAGTGGAAGGGCTATTAATATTTGGATTATCTCTTTTGAAAACTTCCTCTTCCTCATGTTCATTTTCTTCTGCTTTTGATTGAGATATCACTTGTACAACAAGCTCATAGAGTGGTAGATGTAGCCTAGCTACTTTACTTATTCCTTTACTTAGACTTGATTCGTTTTCTTTTCTTTTTGGAGCCATATTATCTAAAAATAAGAGGAAAATAAAAATAATTATAATTGATTAATGCATCATTAATTAAAGGATAACAATAAATCTAACAAGTACAACACAGTAAAATAACAGTTCCAACAGATCACTCATCTGTTGCAATATATGAGTTGAAAACAATAAAAATAATTTCAATACTGTTGTGATTTTGATTACTTATTTGTCGAAACAAATGATTGATTTATACAACAGATCATTCATATATTGCAATAGATGAGCAATCTGTTGGAAGAAATCAAACTGTCAATATTATTTAAATCTCTTCCAATAGATGGGTCATCTGTTTTGGAAAAAATCAAAGTCTTGGACATGTCATTTGTTGGAATAACGGTTAGGATTTCATCAAATATATGGTTCATCTAGTGCAACAGATGGTTCATCTGTTGAAAAAAAAAAACCAGTAGCAAAATTTATTCAATAGAACAACAGTAATATTGCCATTTATCAATACACCATTTTTACCAAAACCAACAACAACACACAAACAAACAACAAATCAACCCAGCACACCAATACAACACACACACATACCCTAAGAACATCAATATTAACCAACAATAATACCAAACAACTTGTTGTACAAACATAAATAACAAAAAAGTTTGAAAACAACAACAAACACCAATAAATAAAATCAACAGTTGTTTGTTAAATTTATCACAATAAATGTCTCTGAAAAAAATTAAAATTCAACTCGCGCTATTTTTACAATAATGTTCGACAACAAGAACTAGAGTAACAATAAAAATCATATTTCACTTCGAAAAGAGAAGAGATGAAATACCACAAATTAGAATTTTATTAAGTATCCATTTCAAATTTAAGCAATAAATATTTAAATTGTTAATTCATACTAGAAGAGAAGTTAACTCAAGTTTCTCTTTTTATTCATAACTAAAAAGCCCTAATTTTTTATCTGTGAAAGTCGAAAAGGGACAATGAAGAATTCGAAGCTGTTGTCGCTGAAAATGTTGTCACGTCGATTGGCGGTTAAAAAATCAAAAAGGAACTCAAAATTTTTTATCGCCAGAGATTGAAGTTGCCGAGATTGAAGGGAGAAATTTGCAGAACTGTTGTTTGGGAGAGCTATTGGTTGAGAAAGAGACGAGAGAAACAGTTGATTTCGAGAGGAGAGGAGTGTGAGTTGATTTGTATAAATTTAAAAAATATTAATTAAATTTACAATTAATTTAATCAAGTTTCTTAATTATGTTTGACCTTTTAAATTAATATTATCAATCCTTCATTTAAGACTTAAAAACACCTTTTCTCCGATTTTCTCTTCTTAATCCCTAGATTACTTTTGTCTATTGAAAATAGCTTCTTTATTTCTTTAGAGGTAATAATATAGACTGTATATACTCTACTCTGTCCAAATTTCACGTGAAAATATATTGAGTTTATTATTGTAATCCCTAGAGTACTTTTCTTCCTACCAAATTACCCCTGACAGTTATACACTTGTCACACAAGAACCCGTCGTCGCCTCAGGTTTTTAACTGATTTTTCTCGCACCCAAAAATAAATTGAATCCCCTCCCCTACTCCACCTCACCCCATCCCCATCCCCATCCCCATCCCCATCCCCATCTCCAGTATCCCATCGATGACCTTTAAGAACTCTAAAACTAATCCTCGCATTGCTCTCTCCGCTTTCTTTTCCGTAACACACATATTTTCACTTCCAACACATATCTACGACGAACACATTCTGTATTTTATTTTTAGTTTTGTAAAAGGATATTAGATATTAGATTTAGGGGGGAAAAGTCCTTTTGCAAGAAAGACCAACCCATTTTGGAAATATTTATCAAACCAGAAAAAGAGAGGAAATTTTTGTTGAATTTGCAGAGATAGGTTTGTTTTGTTGTGTAGATAAGAGAGAATTTTTGGTGAATTTTTTTGGTTAGTGTTTATAGGTAAATGCATCTGAAGAAATCTGAAGTGCAGATCGGAAAAGAAAGCAGTTGCATCTCTTCCGATTTCAATCCTACAGCACCCCTTCTTTCTTCTTCTTCATCTCTTCATCAGAAACATCCTCATAGTTTCTATTCCGGTCCGCAAAATCCCATTTCTTCATCAGCTGAATATCATCCTAATCATACAGCTATTCAAATTTTCTTAGAAAATGATATTACTAATAATGACTCAATTCCCACCACCCCTGCCACCAAAACTACTCCACATAAAAGACCTCATTTGGGAAATAATCCTTCCAAATCTATCCTAAAATCACCAACTCTATCCAATTCTCTTCGCAAATACCCTTTTTCTTCTGTAAAGGCTCAACACCCATATACCAATTTCCATCTTTACCCTTGCCTTTGCCACCTTCGTCGAATTCTTCGTCTCCATATCCGACTTATACTTCTCCTTTCTCTTCCCTTCTTCTATTTCTTGGTTTCACATCCAACTAATTCTTTCTTTTTGGATTTTCTTTCTGCTTTTGCTTTTTCCGCAGCCCTTTTATTTTCATTGAATTTAGCACTTCCCAGGCTTCCTTCAATTCGGTTATTCTTGGCTAGGTCTTTGCCGATTAAGCTTTCGTCATCAAAACAAGTGTCTAGGAATACTTTGCCAGTATTCTGGTCAATAGGGTCACGGATAAAAAATGATAAAAGGGTAAATTCAGGTTGTTATGTGCAGGCTTACAGTAATGGGGATGTGTATGAGGGGGAGTTTCACAAGGGGAAATGTAGTGGAAATGGAGTTTATTACTATTATATGAGTGGGAGGTTTGAAGGGGATTGGGTTGATGGGAAGTATGATGGATATGGGGTGGAAACATGGGCAAGGGGGAGCAGATACAGAGGCCAATACAGGCAAGGTCTTAGGCATGGATTTGGGGTTTATAGGTTCTTTACTGGTGATGTATATGCTGGGGAATGGTCTAACGGACAAAGTCACGGCTGTGGAGTTCATACTTGTGAGGATGGGAGCAGGTATGTAGGTGAATTCAAGTGGGGAGTTAAGCATGGCCTTGGACACTACCACTTCAGGTAATTTATAGTCATTGATATTTTGCTTTCATTTTCGTTGTGTTAGTTTTAATATCTTTTCATCAGCAAATTAAAGTTTTCTTGTGAAATCTAATGGCGCGCTTAATATGTTTGTTCCTATGGGTCTTAGCATAGCTTATGGATGATGACATTTTAACTAGTTGTTTGCCTATCGGAAAGATGGAGCATATTTGGAATGTGCAATCAGTTTAAACACCTTAGATATGGCCTACATCATGTCAAGCAATAAATTGTTTTTTATTGCTGTTTTGTTGATCATATCTTATGTAAAATAAAGTATATGACCTTCTTGAAATGGTTATTATCATAGTTAGAGGATGGTGAGAATATTCGTTGAGCATGTCGTGTTATGTCTTGAGGGAAGGATAACTTTTATCCACTGGATATCACTGTATAAATTTTTGTTTCATCTTAATTCTTCTCTGAACTACTAATCAAATTTAAAAGGCGACCCTGTGTGCCAGGCTATAGGATAAGATACATCTCTTGTACTACATAATTGACCGGTTAGAAAGAGCTTCCGCAAGAACTGGATTACTCTTGTATATATGTAGAATGATGCGGTTTGTTAATAAAAAGCTGAAAAGCAGTTGAGTGATCATATTGGTACAACGGAAAAAGAACAACCATATGTGTAACGACCTGAAAATTTGATGAAATATGTGAAATTTGTAATTATGTGTGATTTGACTATTTTACCCCTCCCTGTCGTTGAATTATGGTATTTCTGGGGTGTGGGAGTGGTTGACATGATTTTTGATGCATTTTGGTATCATTTATACAATATTGTGATTTTTGATGGCTTCGAGAGTCTTATTTCGGACTAATGTGGATATATTTTGAGTCGTGCGACGAATGACCGAACGGACTGCACCAGCAGCTCTGGAATATTGATTTTAGGCTAGGTAGACCTTGGGTTTGGGTCCTAATGCACCCGAGCTCATTTCGACCTATTGGTCGGAAAGTTGAAAAATTGGAAAGTTGGCTTTAGGACCCACTTTTGGTCGAAACGACCTCGTATGGAAAATCCGACTTCGTCAACAAATCCGAAATTTCGATTTTAGTGTGTTAGCATATTTGGTACGATTTTACGGCTTTTAAATCTCATTTCGACCCTCGGTTTGGAAAATTGTGATTTCGGATTTCAGGGGTCAATTTTGTGAAAACAATTTTTCTGAAAAATCTGGTAGCGCCATCGCGTTCAGAATGTCGAATTTAGTGTGGTTGCATAGTTCGTTTGCATAAATCGGACTCCGAACGAATCCTGGGCACTCTGTCGAAGTTTATTTCGACTTAGAAAAAAAGACAGCAGCAGTTATTGCAAAAAAATCTGCAATATATTGCAGATTTTTCACCCTTTTTGGCCCATTTTGCTCATTTTTCATCTTGCCTCTTGAGAGTTAAACCCTAAATATTTTGGGAGCTTAAAAGTGAAGTTTGTGGGAGCTTGGGAAGCTAGATTAACACCTATTTCTTGATTATATTACAAATTTAAGGTAAAATTCACCCTTTTCTTAGTAATTTCTTCATTAATTTCTCAAAATCCAAAAAAAATGTTAGGGCATGATTTTAAACCCAAATTTCACTCATTTTCACTTGAATAATACTTTTATCTTATAATTACTAGTTTTTCATCAATTTAACCTTTAAAACAATTCTGATTCTGGATTTTAACCCGGATTTCAAATATTTTACTCGATAAAGCTCAAAAATGGTTTTTCTTCGATTTGAACCTCGTTTTTGATTCGATTTAACTTGGGTTTTCAGTTGTAGGTTTCTAAAAATATGGGGAACATGTTCTTGAAGTAAAGTTTCGATTTTGCCCTTTTTTTTCGAAAACCCATTTTGACCCCGAACCAAAAGTAGTCAATATGGGTGTCGTTTGTTTTGTTTTGACGCGTAAATTTCATATTTGATGTTTCTAGTGAAGTTCGAGATTATTCGTAAAAGGTAAGGTTGCGGGTTCAAGTGTAGCGGATCGATTTCAATTTTCGAGGTAGGTTATGACTTAACTCTTCAGACTGGGCTGGGTAGTAAATGATGGTATAAAATGTATGTTAAGGGTGGGAACTAATCATGAAAAATGGCTATCTACGTGTTGTGCCCATGTGGGGGCCTATATGTGATGTAATTGCCAAAATTGAAATACTATATGGTATGTTTTACCGTGTGGGGTCCTATGTGATATTGATAGCCTTGAATACATGTGAACAGTTGTATTTTATTGTTTAATGTGGCACCATTGGTGTATTGTGATTATATTCATACTTTATTGGCATAGAAGGCGTGGAAATTCATGGATGAAATGAAAATAACGAGTGGATATTGGCTCATGTGGTTGTGGAAATGTATCATTGTGGTTGGTTGTGGAAATACTTATTGTGATGGGTTGTGAGCATTACATCTTCATATCATACTCATTCATGAAACATTGGTACCACCGTGGCAACATCTGAGAAACATTGGCAACACCTTTTTAAAAATGTTGTAACACCTTATAAAACCCTTTCTGAGGGATATGCCGGAAAGGAGATATGCCGGAAAGGAGATATGAGATATATGGATTGTATATGGGTTGACGAACCCCCCATTGGTCTTACATCGGGATGCTTTAGCTCCGTAGGTATATATGGGGATTGTGCGACGATTCCAGAGGTTGTGCGACAACCTCATGCATCATCATCATCATTATCATATACATTGCACTTACTTTATTGTGTGTATGTTGTGTTGTATTGCCTTATTGACTTGTCATCTATGTATTTGTCTAACCTTACTTTACTTGTATTTGATGATCTTGTATCTACATGTTCTCTCTTGTTCTATTTATATATGACATAATGTATACTTGTGGTATATATCTTTGTGTGTTTTTGTAATATATGTGAGATATATTAAAATTGTTAGTGCAAGCGGTGTGGGCTACCGTTGTGGGACATTTTCTGATTGCAGGTGACGTGCCCTTAGTGTATATTTTGTATGCTTTATTTACTACTTTGCTTGGTCGGCCTATGATACCTACTGAGTACAAGTGGATTGTACTCATGCCTACTGCGCCCTTTCGGTGCAGGTCCTAACTTGAGTGTGCCTCATCTTGATTCGGGCGATTATTGGAGCCTCCAAGGTAGCGGTTGGACATTCATGCGTCCGAAGTTCACCTCTATCTTTCTATACTAATTATGTCTTTATTAGTAGCCGGAAACAATTATTATTCCTTTGTGGTTATTTTTCCGATGTATTTGACTCTTGGATTGTATTAGTTGTTCTTACACTATTAACACCTGGTTTTGGACATGATTGATATTTTGGACAAGTTCTTTTCGCATTGTTTTGATTATTTATATGGTTCGGCTTTATTCTAGAAGCCTTACCTTGAGGTATTTCTGTCTTTCTCTATTCGTATCAGTTTGGGTGATAGACTTACTTGTCAAGGTACGCCGCGACAAGTGCCATTATGACCCTCGTTTTTGGGTCGTGATAAATTGGTATCAGAGCAGCCAGGTTTTATTGGTCTCAACAGTGTAAGAACGGGATGTCTAATAGAGTCTCGCGGATGGGTACGTAGATGTCCGTATCTATCTTCGAGAGGCTATAGGACGCCTTTAGGAAACTTCCCTCATTTTATTCCTTATCGTGCTAATTCTTTCATACCCTGTATTCTGAGTTGTGTTTCACTCTTTCTACGCGAATGGAGTTGGTTATACCTCTTATCCGTTGAGAGATGCAGCGAGAGATTATTGGATATCATTTGTTGGTTGTAGGCTTGTTAATGCTCCTGAGTTGTCATGGGATTAGTTTGTTGATGCCTTTCTGGAGTGATTTGTGCCTTTTAGTTTGAGAGATCGTATGTGGGACGAGCTTGATCATATGGAGCAGGGCTCCATGACAGTTTTTGAGTATAAGGCATGCTTCCACGCCCAGTCCAGATATGAGTTTGAGAAGATTCAAAAGTTTGTGAAAGGTTTGGTTGTCTCCTTTCAGTTGGCTACATCTTAGATAGTTGTGTTTGATGGTTCTTTTAAGAGTATTGTGGATTATGTTAAGGTGACAGAGGGTATTATTAGTGCATCTCAGGGAGGCGCCAAAAGGGTGCATCGTTTTGGTGAGTTTAAAAGTCAAACCTCTCGAGGCAGAGATTTTAGAGGTTCTCGAGGATACTATGGTAGGCTAATGTAGGAAGCATTACAGAGTTTGGGTGGTGGACCTTCTAGTTCAGCAGTACAGGGTGGCCATTCGGGTCTAGTTGTATCTTCTCCTATTGAGACTGGTCGTAGAGGTTGCTATGTATGTGATGAGGTTGGTCATATGGCCAAGGACTGTTCTTGCCATGTGTTTTAAAGCTATTCCTATTTTAGCTGTAAGAGGTAGGTGTTCTACTAAAGGTGCAAGAGGTAGAGATGGTAGAGCACGTGTTGGTGGTTGTGGGGCTACTTAGCCAGTTGGTAGTCACAAATAGTGTTACCCTATATCAGTCAAATTTGAGATGGAGGTTTCAGATGTTGTGATTATAAGTATCTTCCTCGTTTGTTTTAGACCTGCATCTGTATTATTTGATTCTGAATCGACTTTCTCCTATGTTGCTGCGTATTTTGCTTGGGGTTTTGATTCTGGTAGTGAGCCTTCTGCCATGCCTATTTGTGTATCTACCCCGGTAGGTGATTCTTTAGTGGTGGATCAGGCGTACTGATCTTGTGTTGTGACTTTTGCCGGGCGTGAGACTTTGGTAGACTTGCTCGTGTTAGATATGGTCGATTTTAGTGTTATTTTGGGTATGGATTGGTTGACTCCTTATCATGTTGTCTTAGATTATTTTGCTAAAACTGTGACTTTAGCTTTAGCGGGTGTGCCAAGAATGGCTTGGGAGGGTACACTTTATTCGGGTCCTAAAAGGGTTATATCTTATGTTTAGGCTCGTAAATTGGTTGAAAAGGGATGTTTATCTTAGTTGGCTTGTATTCGTGACACAAGTGTTATTTCGCCTCCTTTCTTTGATAGTGTTTGTGTTGTTCGTGAATTTATGGATGTGTTCCTTACAGACTTGCCTGGTATGTCTCCAGATTGAGATAATGTTTTCGCCATTGATGTTGAGCCGGGCACCAAGCCTATTTCTATTTCCTCCTTATAGGATGGCCCCAACAGAGTTGAAGAAACTGAAGGATCAGTTATAGGAGTTGTTAGATAAGAGATTTATTTGACCTAGTGTTTTACCTTAGGGTGTGTCTGTCTTGTCTGTACAGAAAAAGAATGGGTCTATGGGGATGTGTATTGACTATCGATAGTTGAATAAGGTGATGGTTAAGAATAGGTATCCTCTTACTCGCAGTGATGATTTGTTTGATCAGCTTCAGGGTGCTGCGGTGTTTTCAAAGGTTGATTTGCGGTTCGATTATCACCCGTTGAGGATTAGGGCTTTGGATATTCTGAAAATAGCTTTTCAGAATCGATATGGTCATTATGAGTTTTTGGTCATGTCTTTTGGGTTGATCAATTCCCCTTCCGTGTTTGTAGAGTTGATGAACTGGGTGTTTCGACTGTATCTCGACTCTTTGGTGATCGTATTTATAGATGATATCTTGGTTTATTCCAAGAGTGAGGCTGAGAAGGAGGAGCATTTGTGGATTGTGTTTTAGAGATTGAGGGATGAGAAGTATGCTAAGTTCTCTAAATGCGAGTTTTGGTTGTAGTCTGTTTTTTCTTCGATTATGTGGTGACTAGGCATGGTTTATGCCATGATCAGTATAGGTGTTCTTGGATTTCTTGACTAAGAAAGGTATTATAATTGATCCAACTAAGGTTGCAACGGTTCGTGATTGGGCTAGACCTACTTCGCCCACCGAGATTCTGAGTTTTATTAGCTTGGCCGGGTACTATTAGTGTTTTGTTGAGGGTTTCTCTTCCTTTGCAGCTCCATTGACCAAGTTGACCTAAAAGAAGATTCATTTTCACTGGTCTGATGTTTGTGAGGCGGGCTTTCAAAAGCTCAAGGATTTATTGACTTCAGCTCCTATTTTGGCTTTGCCCAAGAAGAGCATTGGCGTTATTGTCTTTTGTGGTGCTTCAGGTGTTGGGTTAGGTGCTATGTTGATGCAGGAGTGCAAGGTAATTGTGTATGCGTCTCGTCAAGATTAAAGCCTTATGAGAGGATTTATCTTATCCATGATTTGGAGTTGTGCACAGTTGTGTTTGCCTTGAATTTTTGGGGGCGCTACTTGTATGGATTCCATTGTGAGATCTTCTCAGATCATTGTAGCCTTCGGTACTTCTTTATCAGCGAGATCTTCTTAGGAGGCAGTGCCGTTGACTTGAGATGCTTAAGGATTATGACTTGACTATTCTCTTCCATCAGGGCAAGGCTAATGTGGTGGCGGATGACTTGAGCCGAAAGTCGACTAGCATGGGTAGCTTGGTACATCTTTTGATTCAGGAGAGGCCATTGGCCTTGGAGGTTCAGTCTTTGGCTAACCAGATGGTTAGGCTTGATACTTCGACACCAGGGCGTGTTTTGGCATTTATGGAGGCTAGATCATCTTTGATAGAGTAGACTCGAGCTCATCAGTTTGACGACGTTAGATTGAGGTTAATTTGAGATAAGATATAGAGTGGGGAGGCTAAGGAAGCCTCACTCAATTCGGATGGAGTTTTGAGGATTGAGGGATGAGTTGTGCCGAGAGTGGTGAACGGATTAGATTGATCTTGGGGGAGGCCCATTGTTTCAGATATTCTATCTATCCAGGTGTAACTAAGATGTATCGTGATTTGTGGCAACACTACTGGTGGGGTGGTATGAGGCGAGATATAACAGATCTTGTGGCTCGTTGCCTATGTTGTCAGCAGGTGAAGGCCGAGCATTTGGGACCTGGTGGTTTGCTCCAGAGGTTATCCGTTCTCGAGTGAAAGTGGGAATGCATCACTATGGACTTTGTGACTGGTTTACCTCGTACATTTTATGGTTCTGATAGTGCTTGTGTCATCATGGATCGATTGACCAAGTCAGCTCATTTTATTATGGTTCGGGTCTCATTCAGTGCTGAGAGGTTAGCCCTTATTGTCATTTGTGAGATTGTGCGTCTTCATGGTGCGCCGGTGTCCATTACTTTAGATCGAGGTTTTATGTTCACATTTCACTGTTAGAAGACTTTTCAGGATGAGTTGGGTACTCGGGTTGATCTTAGCACAGTGTTTCACCCCAGACTGATGGCTAGTCAGAGCGGACTATCCAGGTTTTGGAGTATGCTCCGCACGTGCATGATGGATTTTGGTGGCCAATGGGAGTAGCATTTCGCTCTAGCAGAATTCGTATATAGTAATAGTTACCATTCCAGTATTGAGATAGCTCCTTTTGAGGCGTTGTGTGGTAGGTGTTGTCGCTCTCCTATAGGCTGGTTCGATGTTTCAGAGGTGAGACCTCGAGGTGCGTATTTTCTTTGTGAGTCTTTGGATAGAGTTTGAGTCTTTCAGGATAGACTTAGAGTGGCTCAGAGTTTGCAGAAGTGCTATGTTGATCATAGACTTCGTGCCTTGAGATTTGGTATTGGTGATTGTATTTTCTTTCGAGTTTCACCTATGAAGGGTGTGATGAGGCTTGAGAAGAGGGGCAACTTAGCTCTAGGTACATTGATCCATTTGAGATTCTTCGACCTATTGGTGATGTGGCTTATGAGTTGGCTTTGCCCCTTGATCTATCTACTGTTCATCCAGTTTTTATTTTTTTTATGCTTCATTGCTATATTCTTGATTAGTCTCATGTCATTCGTTGGGAGTTAGTTCAGTTAGATGAGCAGTTGTCCTTTGTTGAGGAGCTTGTTTTCATTTTGGCTAAGGATGTTAGGCAGTTGCGCTCTAAAGTGATCCTTGTGGTTCAGGTCCAGTGATAATTTTGACCTGTAGATGTGGCTACTTGGGAGATTGAGTCTGATATGCATAGTTGCTATCCCCAACTTTTCATTGATTTAGGTATTTCCTTGCCTTAGTTCGAGGACGAACTAGATTTTTAGTGGTGGATGATGTAACGACCTGAAAATTTGATGAAATATGTGAAATTTGTGATTTTGTATGATTTGACTATTTTACCCCTCCCCTTTGTTGAATTATGGTATTTCTGGGGTGCGGGAGTGGTTGACATGATTTTTGATGCATTTTGGTATCATTTATGCAATATTGTGGTTTTTGATGGCTTCGAGAGTCTTATTTCAGACTAATGTGGATATATTTTGATCCGTGCGACAGATGACCGAACGGATTGTGCCAGCAGCTCCGGAATATCGATTTTAGTCTAGGTAGACCTTGGGTTCGGGTCCTGGTGCACTCGAGCTCATTTCGACCTATTGATCGGAAAATTGAAAAGTTGGGTGTGGGACCCACTTTTGGTCGAAACGACCTCGTATGGAAAATTCGACTTCGCCAACAGATCTGGAATGTTGATTTTAGTGTGTTAGCATATTTGGTATGATTTTACGGCTTTTAAATCTCATTTCGATCCTCGGTTTGGAAAATTGTGATTTCGGGTTTCGGGGGTCAATTTTGTGAAAACAAATTTTTTGAAAAATCTGGTAGCACCATCACGTTCGGAACGTCGAATTTAGTGTGGTTGCATAGTTCGTTTGCATAAATCGAACTCCAAACGAATCCTGGGCACCCCGTCGAAGTCCATTTCGACTTGGAAAAAAAGACAGCACCAGTTATTGCAGAAAAATCTGCAATATATAGCAGAAAAATCTGCAATATATGGCAGATTTTTCACCCTTTTTGGCCCATTTTGCTCATTTTTATCTTGCCTCTTGAGAGTTAAACCTTAAATATTTTGGGAGCTTAAAAGTGAAGTTTGTGGGAGCTTGGGAAACTAGATTAATACCTATTTCTTGATTATATTACAGATTTAAGGTAAAATTCACCCTTTTCTTAGTAATTTCTTCATTAATTTCTCAAAATCCAAAAAAAATTTAGGACATGATTTTAAATTCAAATTTCACTCATTTTCACTTATATAATACTTTTATCTTATAATTACTAGTTTTTTTAATCAATTTAACCTTTAAAACAATTTTGATTCTGGATTTTAACCCGAATTTCAAATATTTTACCCGATAAAACTCCAAAAATGGTTTTTCTTGGATTTGAACCTCGTTTTTGACTCGATTTAACTTGGGTTTTCAGTTGTAGGTTCCTAAAATTATGGGGAACATGTTTTTGAAGTAAAGTTTTGATTTTGCCCTTCTTTTTCGGAAATCCATTTTAGGGGTCCGTTTTGACCCCGAACCAAAAGTAGTCAATATGGGTGTCGTTTGTTTTGTTTTGACGCGTAGATTTCATATTTGATGTTTCTAGTAAAGTTCGAGATTGTTCGTAAAAGGTAAGGTTGCGGGTTCAAGTGTAGCGGACCAGTTTCGACTTTTGAGGTAGGTTATGACTTAACTCTTTAGACTGGGCTGGGTAGTAAATGATGGTATAAAATGCATGTTAAGGGTGAGAACTAATCATGAAAAATGGCTATCTACGTGTTGTGCCCGTGTGAGGGCCTATATTTGATGTAATTCCTGAAATTGAAATATTATGTGATATGTTTGACCGTGTGGGGTCCTATGTGATATTGATAGCCTTGAATACATGTGAACAATTGTATTGTATTGTTTAAGGTGGTACAATTAGTGTATTGTGATTATATTCATACTTTATTGGCGGCATATAAGACATGTGGAAATTCATGGATGAAATGAAAATAATGAGTGAATATTGGCTCATGTTGTTGTGGAAATGTATCATTGTGGTTAGTTGTGGAAATACTTATTGTGATGGGTTGTGAGCATTACATCTTCATATCATACTCATTATGAAACATTGGTACCACCATGACAACATTTGAGAAACACTGGTAACACCATTTTAAAAATGTTGTAACATCTTAGAAAACCCTTTTCGAGGGATATGCCGGAAAGGAGATATGAGATATATGGATTGTATATGGGTTGACGAACCCCTCAAGGGTCCTACGTCGGGATGCTTTAGCTCCGTAGGTGTATACAGGGATTGTGCGACGATCCCAGAGGTTGTGTGACAACCTTGTGCATCATCATCATCATCATTATCATATATATTGCACGCACTTTATTGTGTTTATGTTGTGTTGTATTGCCTTATTGAGTTGTCATCTATGTATTTGTCTAACCTTACTTTACTTGTATTTGATGATCTTGTATCTACATGTTCTCTCTTGTTCTATTTATATGTGACATAATGTATACTTGTGTTCTATATTTTTGTGTGTTTTTGTAATATATGTGAGATATATTAGAACTGTTAGTGCAAGCGGTGTGGGCTACCATTGTGGGACATTTTCTGATTGCAGGTGACGTGCCCTTAGTGTATATTTTGTATGCTTTATTTACTACTTTGCTTGGTTGACCTATGATACCTACTGAGTACAAGTGGACCGTACTCATGCCTGCTGCGCCCTTTCGGTGCAGGTCCTAGCTCGAGTGCGCCTCAACTTACTTGATTTGGGCGATTATTGGAGCTTCCAACGTAGCGGTTGAACATTCATGCGTCCGAAGTTCACCTCTATCTTTCTATACTAGTTATGTCTTTATTAGTATTCGGAGACAGTTATTATTCCTTTGTGGTTATTTTTTCGATGTATTTGACTCTTGGATTGTATTAGTAGTTCTTACACTATTGACACTTGGTTTTGGGCATGATTGGTATTTTGGACAAGTTCTTTCCACATTGTTATGATTATTTATATGGTTCGGCTTCATTCTAGAAGCCTTACCTTTGGGTATTTCTGTTTTTTTCTCTATTCGTATCAGTTTGGGTGATAAACTTATTTGTCAAGGTACGCCGCGACAAGTGTCATCATGACTCGTTTTTGGGTCGTGACAATATGTGTTTACTTCTGAGTCTACAAAACAACAACAACAACAACAACATGCCCAGTGTATTTCCGCAAAGTGGGGTCTGGGGAGGGTAAAGTGTACGCAGTCTATACCACTACCTCAAATAAAGTAGAGAGACTGTTTTTGATAGACCCCGACATAAGATAGATAACAGTATAACAAACAAAAAACATAAAAATAAACAACAAAATGGAATAACACACCATTAGATAATAAAAGAAACAAGACACCAAGAGAGTAGTAATATAAACTATCTATTCAAGATCACAAACATCATCAGACCACTAAGAACAAGAAACTTAGACACAGATACAAACAAAGCGCTCCTCCCTACTATTACAAACACACTCCTACATACTAACCCTGTACCCTAATTCGCGTCCTCCACACCTTCCTGTCAAGGGTCGTGTTCTCCGTAAGCTGTAACCGCTCTATGTCATGCCTAATCACCGCCCTCCAATATTTCTTTGGCCTACCTCTACCTCGCCTAAAATCATCTATAGCCAGAGCCTCTCACACCTCCGTATGGAGCATCCGTGCACCTCCTCATCACATGCTCGAACTATCGCAACCTCACTTCCCTTATCTTGTCTTTCACCTAGGCCACTCCCTCCTTCTCTCGAATAACCTCATTTCTGGCCCTATCTTTCCTATTAAATCCACATATCATCTTAACATCCTCATCTCTGCGGCCTTTAACTTTTGGATGGGGAGTTCTTAACTAGCCAACACTTTGCTCCATACAACAGAGCCAGTTGGACAACCACTCTGTAGAACTCACCTTTAAGCTTAGGAGACACCTTTCTTTATCATAGAAGACTCTCGAAGTGAGCCTTCACTTCAACCACCCTGCGCCAATACGGCGCGTGACATCCTCGTCAGTCTCTCTATTCCCTTGAATCATAGACCCAAGATACTTGAAACTATCCTTCTTCGGAATGGCCTGAGAATCCAGCTTCACTGCCACGTCAGCCTCATGCGTCGAATCGCTTAACTTACATTTCTAGTACTCCGTCTTATTCCTGCTCAACCTAAACCCTTTAGACTCTAGAATCTGTCGTCAAACCTCCAACTTATCATTAACTCCTCCCCGGGTCTTGTCAATTAGTACAACATCGTCGGCAAATAACATACACCAAGATACCTCCCCTTGAATACCTCGCATCAGATCATCGATCACTAAGGCAAATAAAAACGGGCTGAGAGACTATCTCTGGTGCAATCCTGTCAAAACAGGAAAGTGCTCTGAATCTCCTCCGACCTCCCTTGCACGAGTCTTCGCTCCGTCGTACATGTCTTGAATCGACCTAGTGTATGCCATAGCCTTAGCTATGGCCTCCAAGTACCTCCACAGAATCGATTCCTGGAGACTTTATTGTACGCCTTCTCGAGATCAACGAACACCATGTGAGTAGACAAAAAGGACAGTTATTTTCTCATTTTTCTTGCAATGGACCTAATTAGTCAATAACTTATCGTCTGAGCAACAAGTTGAGTCCGGTCCCTTTACTTCCTGTCCAGCTTTCCCATTTCCAGGGTACTTGTTATTCGACTACAAGCAATATGTACCGCTCTCCTCATTTTCTTTTATCTCATCTCTATCTAGTCAATTTTGTCATACAGACAGTCCTCTTTTGTAGCAGGAGTATTCTCTTTCAACTTCTTAACTTTTTGATGGATTGCTGATTAGTAAATGACATTAGAATCAGATGTAGTGAATTCAGGGAAGCATTATCCCCACTAGCTATAGTGTCTTTAAGTTATGTGAATTGTGGAGCAACTTTGTTTCTGTTGTAGTGCATTTCTTGCCGTTCCGCTTCTTTCTATGTGTGATCTTCTTGCATAATTTTGACGTTAATTGGAAGAAATGGCTAACAATGTATACACTCATGTTCAACGCGATACATATTTTGGAAAATTTTCTTTGATGATTTCCGTCGGTGAAAAGGTAAATTTTGGTGGTTAAATAAGTTTAGCGACTGAGGTTAACTGATTGTAAAGTGACTATAACACTTCATTGGCACTAGTCTCTTGACAATGGAATCCAGTTCCCTTAGTTGTGGGATTTCAGGAGCCAATCCTCTAATCAAGTGAAGACTGAAGTATTAGTGGCATTCCAAATAGAACATATTTTCCAATGTTTCAGAATAGTTTATCTGCAGACTCTGCTTGAAATTTGCTAAAATGGCAGAAATAGGTCCTGGATCATGGGTTGATTGTCTGTCTAAATAGTTTCAATGATTTTGCTCTCTATGCAAACTGTCTGGTTATGTTAAGAGTGTAATTTGGAGACTGATGGGGAGAAGATATGCATAGATATACTGACCACATTCCGTTGAGATTTATGCAATCTCCATAACAACCAATAAGATTGCTGATATTGATGGTTTTGTATGATTGGTTAATAATTAGGTCTTACAAACTTTAGAGAAACTAATTGCTGATGGATCATCCCAGAGTCTTGCACGTATGGTTGTAGAAGGTATACAATCAACTAATTCAAGACGGTAAAAACATGAAGGCACATTGCTATACTTCATATAATTTAAGCAGCTTTCTAGTCACTCATGGAACCTGAAAACTGAAAAGCATCGATAAAAGAAATAAATTTGTGTCATTTTTGAAGTTAATACCAGAGAAACATCCATATCTCTTTTTTTTACTATTATTTACATTCTGAGAGTCTAAGAGATCCATGTACTAGGTAGCTTATTTGGATCAAGTAGAAAGGATGAAGTGGTCAGCTGATTGTGTGCTTTAAAAAAATTTCATGGACTGAGTGTATGCCAATATCTGAGTTGGTGCAGGGTGCTCTAGAAATAGCATTTCGTTGGTGAAAGATATTGGTTCTAATAGTGACGACACTTAGGCCCGTGACTCAGATATATTATCACCAAAAAGTTGATAACAAGAATATCCGAGACTTGAGCATAGTTTCTACCAGACACGTCCTTCATTTTGCAGTACAAAGTATGATCTATTAACTAGTGCAGTGATGAAATGACAATTAGGGCGAGCTACATGTTTTATTTGTCTTTCCTGACATTGACTTGGTTTTTACTTTTCAATATAGGAATGGAGATAATTATGGTGGCGAGTATTTTGCTGATAAGATGCATGGTTTCGGAGTATATTGTTTTGCAAATGGGCATCGGTACGAAGGAGCCTGGCACGAGGGAAGGAGACAAGGGCTTGGGATGTATACTTTTAGAAATGGGGAAACCCAGTCTGGTCATTGGCAAAATGGTGTCCTTGACATTCCAAGCACACAAACTATCTCCTACCCTGTATCTCCTGTTGCTGTTTACCACTCCAAAGTGCTAAATGCTGTACAGGTGAGTTATTTCATCTTTTAAAACTAGTTATTACATCTGAAGTTATTGGATTATCTTTTAAAAACTAGTTATTACATCTGAAGTTATTGATTTATCTTTTAAAAATTAGTTATTACATCTGAAGTTATTAGTTTATCTTTTAAAAACTAGTTATTACATCTGAAGTTATTGGTTTATCTTTTAAAAACTAGTTGTTGGTTTGTTGTATTTTCCAACTTCATAGACGTTCATGCTGGTATGCATTTGGAGTGGTTAGATATAGAAGAGGGATATTTATTTTACTGGCCGCTCGGATAGATCTTCTTCTCCAGACCATGGTGCACAGTGTTGTAAGCTCGATCCCCCAAGTAGAGTTCAGTTGGCTTATAAAGGATTATATACTAATATAATTATAGCCTGTTTGGCCAAACCTTTTGGAGGGAAAAAAGTGTTTATCTTAAAAAAGGTAGTGTTTGGCTAAGTTTTAGGGAGAAATTAAATGCTTTTGGAGTTTGGGAGAAGTTGTTCTTCACAAGCTAAAAAAAATAGTTCTTCCCCAAAGCACTTTTTTCAAACACTTTGAAGCTTCGCCAAAAAGGCTATTAGTCCCTAAAATTTTTTCCTGCAGAATACAAACTTCTCAATGGCATGTAGTTTGTGATGAAACTACTTATTCTAGTCAGTTTAATTAGAGAAAAATGCAGGTTTAATTTGTCTAACCACTGATTGCTTCTCCTTATTTCAATCAGGAAGCACGTCGAGCAGCAGAAAGGGCCTATGATGTGGCTAAGGTTGATGAGAGAGTGAACAGGGCAGTTGCAGCGGCTAATAATGTAGCCAATGCAGCTAGAGTAGCTGCGGTGAAAGCTGTGCAAAAGCAGATGCATCATCGCAGGAACAGTGATGACCTTCCAATGTTCAACTAATGGATGTGTGTTTCCATTTAAGCCATAAAGCGTTCATCCTTTTCAGACAATTGCAAGGAGATTAGTTCTTAAAATACTCTCCTTTCAATCACCTGTGTCAATGATGACTCATGTGATATATCTTTTATGCCCCATGTGGAAGGTTCGTTGTATTGCATACTGGATTTTTGCCTTGTCTAAGTTGAAGGATCTTCAATCTGCTGCATTACAGTTGTTTATAGTTCAACCCCTGACTGAGAAAGTGGATGGCATTACCTGCTGGCTTACCTTTTTCATTCATATGTTATGTAAATTCAGTTTAGTAGTAGAATCTGAAGTGTTGGTATCCAGAGAGAACCTCAACCCTACTAGCCTTCTCATGTGTAACCTCAACCCTACCAGTCTCCTCATGTGTACTAGTGACTGTTGAGTATCAGTGGAAGTCATAAAAAGGATATCGAAAGCCACGGCTTTTGTTTTGTCTCTGGCTAAAGTTATGTCTTTGTTTTGTCGCTGGCTTCAGTCATGGTGTTGTATAAACATACTTATAGTTGGACGGCTGTTCTTTGGGTGTGGGTTGAGGATTTAAACATAAATAGTACTTTTTGTTTTCTAACATACGATGTAATAATTGCTATCAACTTTTGATATGTATTTAGAGGTTCCAGTATTTTGCCCGAAGTAGTAGTACTATTCAGAACTATTTGCGTATCATAACCAGATTTAGAGTTGCACACAAGAGAAAAAGGTATCGCCATTGGCGAGTTTAGATAAAACGCCATGTGTGTAGATGGGATAAGCGTAAATTGGAGTTTTTCAGCAACAGGACCGGACCCCACCTAACTATGCCAGAAAGGAACAAGATGTAAGCATGTCTTGGAATAGTGTGCGGGTGCAACAAGATAAAATACTCAAAACATGAGCACATTTTAAAAAAAAAATATAAGTATTGACGCGATGCGCGAATAATATTATAGAATTAATTCTAATCATTTTATATTAGAATGTTTTGTCCGAGCATGTTAAATGACATTATTTAGAAGTTCGACTATCATATTATTTGTCAATGACTACCTTTCTCCCACCCCTACCCCCATCTCCACCTCAGCCCACCCCTATCCACCCTCAATTTTCTTTAAAAAGAAAATGTACTCCTCCCCAATTTCCTCACCTCTAATCAAATTTATACAAAAAAATAATTACGTAATTGTAAAATAAATTTTATGCTTCATAATCCTTCCTCCCACCCCATCACCTCTAATCAAATTTATATTAGTAAAAATAATCATGTAAAAAAAGTTTGTACGTTTTGTGTTTTCCTTTATTATATATTTTAGTGCTATAATTTATAGATTTCAAATTGTCCAAGCAATTTAAATTTTTATTCTATTATCTCCCTATCTCTTCAGTACTACTACCATTGCTTCTCCCACTACTATTAATTATTATTTTTATCTTTTTTCTAATGTAGAAATAAATTATATTTAAATATATTATATAACATTTAAAGTTTAAAGGAGATAAGTTTGAAATAGTAAATGTCTATTAAAATTCTTTAATTTTGGTTTCTATTTTTCAGCTAATGAGAATATATTTTTAAAGAATAATGTCATTGAAATTCAAATGCTTAATCTCTCAATTCAAAACTTTCATTACAATATCTTAAACTTTTATCCAAAACTTACTGTTGGAAACGTAAGCAATGATATGTGGAACTTCAATTAAGTTTGACAATGTCGAATGCTTTTCAAAAGAAAAAAAAGAAACATTATAGAAAAATAGATAATGAAGTTCGTATACCTTGTTATCCTGCTTTTTATTTTTATTGTTATTTTTTTTTTTGGCCAAACAACTGCGAAACTGATTCATTGCAATTTGCACCAACAAAATCTAATAAATTTTGGCCAAAACCTGAAATTTACCTTCTGTATCACAAAAAATCATCAAGAGTCATTACACATTGGTTCAGATCATCTTTATTGTCAAGGAATAAAATTGAAATTTATTTCTAAATATAGTAAATTTGTTCAAAGAGGTGCACCATCTTTGAGGAATAAAGAAGAGGACCATCAATTTCTTCCTTGCTGTTCTCCCTGATAGATTATTCGAACACCATAAAGTAGACATCAAGAAAATGTTGTATGGGTCGATTGTGTTGTTTCGGGTACACAATATGTATTATGTCAAAACAACTTCAACATTCAAGATTAAATCAAGAACACTTATGAAGTTTTTCAACATCTTCAACACAAGTTCATTATGAACTATCAAAGAAGTATGTTATTTTATTTTAAAGAAAAAAGATGAAGCAGAATAAGCCAAGTCCTCCGAATTCACAGAGTGTCCTTAAGGAAATAATTCCCTCAAGTACCCGAGGTTGTGGAATTTTCCTCCCAGGATAAAATGGTTTCACAACCAGAATATAGTGGTACCTCAAACTTTCTGGTTTTCTTCGAACTCACTCAACGGGAGATGATCACACGGAGTTTTTAGAAGCAAGAGAAATATTTTTTCTATGCAGAAATTTTCATACTAAACCTGTGGAAAAAATGCAAGTTCATATAGCCATGAAGTGCCTCTTCGGAAAGGAGGCAATGGTTCATCGAAAAGGTGTATCATTTCGGAATAGTCATGTCTGTCCATTCTGAAACAACATGTCTTTTCTGAACAGTCACAATTGACCGGACAATCACCCATTTTTTTGAAACAGTGTGTCTTTTTCTTGAAGGGTTGTGTCCCTCCATTTTCTATTCAGACCAATTGAACCCAACAATCCCCCATATGAATGGGGAATGACTATTCTTTGTAAAACTTTACGAACAAGTATATGATCATCAAGTAAAGACTGATTGTATCTGGATAAGTGGGTTTCCCTTTGAACTTTCCATAGTGAACATGCATCGGATGCACTCGGTCAATCGGTAGATTTGATATCTTTGAACCATCGAACTTTAATGTACACCTAGACAATACATGTCACATAACCAACCTTTTACCGTTTATGGTTCTCACAATTTTATTCATTTCAGCCATGAACACGTCCCGATTTCATAAGAGCTTTGAGAATAAGCCTTTACTAACATTCTCTTTGAAGTGACTTCTACTTCGCCCTTACATAGGTGATTTCTAAACGTTCAATCCTATAGATTAAACTATTTGGTCAAATCTACCAAATTTAAAAGATCATTAAAAGACTTCACACCATAAGTCTTATCCTTGTTTACTAAATATTGTCTATATCATGAGAATGAGTTGGGTATATTGACAATGTTGAACCTGTCAGATACAACTTTGTTTGTTCTCCTTGAACCTAGCTCTTAGGATCTCCAGTCTGCTAGGTAGATTTGCTGCCATGCTGACTTGTCCTAGGCTATAAACCCATTTCCTTGGATGTTCTCTCAACTCCCCTTCTAGATAGGCCTTTTGTAATTGGATCCAACATATTATCTTTTGACTTTACATAGTCAATAGTGATAATTTCACTAGAGTGAAGTTCTCTAATGATATTATGTCTTTGTCTTATGTGATGGCACTTACCTTTGTACATCATGCTCTCTGCCCTACCTATTGCCGCTTGACTATAAAGTGTATACATACTAGTGCCAATAGTTTGGACCAATAAGGAATATCTTTTAAGAAGTTTCTGGAGTCATTTTGTTTCTTTACCAGCTTTATCTAATGCGATAAATTCTGATTCCATTATAGGGCGAGCAATACATGTCTGTTTGGATGATTTTTAAGAGACTGCTTCTCCACCTATAGTAAATACGTATCCACTCATGAATTTTACTTCATTCGATCCGGTGATCAAATTTGTATCACTATATTCTTCAAGTACCACTAGATATTTACTAAAATGCAAAGCATAGTCTTGAGTGTATCTAAGATACCCCAAAACTCTTTTCATTGCCATCTAATGATTTTTATTGGGATTACTCGCACCGACTCAACTTACTAATAACACATGCTATGTATGGCTATGTAAAATTTATGATATACATTAAACATCCCAATACTCTTACGTAATCCAACTGTAAGTCACTTTCACCCTTATTTTTTTGAAGTGCAAAGCTCACGTCCAATGGATTCTTTATAATACAAAATTCCAAATACTTAAATTTGTCAAGTACCTTTTCGATGTAAAGAGACTGTGACAATGCCAACCCTTATGGAGTTCTATGGATTCTTATTCCTAAGATCACATCCGCAACTTCAAGGTCTTTTATATCAAACTTGCTCTCAAACATTCGTTTTGTAGCATTTATGTCAGAAATGTCTCTACTGATGATGAACATATCATCCACATGCAAACAAACAATGACCTTGTGATTTTGAGTTTCTTTAATGTAAACACATTTATCAAATTCATTTATCTTGAATTCATTTGCCAACATGGTTTGGTCAAACTTTGCATGTCACTGTTTAGGTGCTTGTTTTAGTCCGTAGAGTGACTTAACCAGTTTGTACACCTTCTTTTCTTTACCAGGAACCATAAAATCCTTGGGTTGTTCTATGTAAATTTCTTCCTTCAATTCTTCATTTAGGAATGTTGTTTCCACATCCATTTGATAGATTTCAAGACTATATACCACCATCAAGGCAATTAACATCTAAATTGACGTTATCTTTGTTACTGCCGAGTATGTATCAAAGTAATCAAGGTCTTTGGGAGAAAGATCAACCAACTTCCACGTATGGTTGCTTAATATTGAATCAATCTCACTATTGATTGTCTTTTTCTAAAAGGATGAGTCTGATGACGACATCACTTTTTTAAATGTTTGAGACTCATTTTCTAAGAGAAATATTATAAAATTTGATCCAAACAAAGTTAAAGTTCTTTGACGTGTACTACGTCTTGGATTCTCATCATTATATATACATCCTCACTTGATTTATCTTGAGGTCGTTAAGACCTCCCACTAGACTGTTCATGTATAGTTTTATACGGATAAATGTGTTTAAAGAATTCAGTATTATTTAATTCAATTACTATATTTTTATTGATAGTCGGATGTTCGAATTTATGAACCAAAAACTGACATGCTTTACTAATTTAACATATACTATGAACACGCAGTCCACCATCTTAGGTCTTATCTTTACCCTCTTAGGTATAGGAACTTGGACCTTCGCTAGACATCTTTACACTTTGAAATATTTCAAGTTGGATTTCTTTCCTTTCCATTTTTTATATGGAATTGATTGTGTCTTACTATGGGGTACTCTATTGAGTATTTGGTTAGCTATAAGGATAGCTTTCCCCCACAAGTTTTATGGTTCGGTTTTTTATTTTCACAATTCCATTATACTGAGGTGAATACAGGATCGTAGTTTGATGGAAAATTCCATTCTCTACATATATTCTGCAAAGAGAGATTCATATTCTCCACCCCTATCACTTCTTATCGTTTTGATCTTTTTCTCTAACTAATTTTTCACTTCTGTTTTATATTGCCTAAACACATCTATTTCTTCTTCCTTACTGTCTAGCAAATAGACATTAATATGTAGTGCAATCGTCATTAAAAGTTATAAAATACTTTTTTCCACCACGAGATGGTGTTGACTTCATATCACAAATGTCAGTGTGTATTAAGTCTAAGGGATTGAAATTTCTTTCAACGAACTTATACAAATGCTTAGCATACTTTGATTCTACACATGTTTGATATTTTTATTTATTGCACTCAAAGTTTGGAAAAACTTCTAAGTTAATCATTTTTCGCAAAGTTTTATAATTGACATGTCCTAATCGTTCATGCTACAAATCATTAGACTCAAGCAAGTATGAAAAACTGAACTTTTATTGATTTCAACATTCATTACATTCATTTTGAATAGGCCCTCAGTGAGGTAGCCTTTTCCTATGGACACTCCTTCTTTACTAAGTATAATTTTTCCAGAAATAAATACATATTTGAATTCTTTTTTTATCAAGAAGTGATACAGAAATCAAGTTCTTCCGTAACTTCGGTACATACAAGACATTGTTCAAAGTCAACACTTTGCTTGAAGTCATTTTCAAGCATAACTTTTCTGTTCCTTCAATTTTTGCAGTTGCAGAGTTTGCCATATAAATCTTCTCTTCGCCTTGAGCCAGAACAAATGCAGCAAACACCTCCTTGTTTGAACAAACGTGGTGGGTGACACTGAAATCCATCCACCATTATTGAGGATTTCCCACCAAGTTGCATTCAGATAGCATGGCACATAGATCGTTCATTTCTTTCTTGAATTCAACCATATTTTCTTGGTCCTTCTTTTTGCCTTTCTTTGGGGCATGGCAATCTATTGAATTGTGTCCAATCTTGCCATAATTAAAGTATTTCCCCTTAAATTTCTTCTTAGGTTGATTGCTTTTTTGTCCAGCTTTCTTCTATTTTTTTGAGTTTTTGTGGTCGTCTTCTACAATGTTTGCTCCATTTATTGCAGAATTTACTTTCGGCCTCCTTTTCGTAGCTTTGTTGTCTTCTTCAATGCGTAGCCTTACTATGAGATCTTCTACTGTCATCTCCTTTCATTTATGTTTCAAGTAGTTCTTGAAGTCCTTCCACATAGGTGGCAGCTTTTCTATTATTGCTGCGACTTTAAGCACCTCATTCACAACCAAACCTACAATAAAGTTTATGTGAACATTAAGAACATTTTTAACATGTTCAACTAAGGTATTTACCAAACTCATACCTTCCGCAAGGAGATCGTGGATGATAACTTACAGTTCCTGTACTTGAGATACAATCGACTTGCTGCCAATCATTTTATACTCTAGGAATCTTACAACAAAGAACTTCTTGGTTCCCGTATCTTCAGTCTTATATTTATTTTCTAGCGCATTCCACAATTCTTTAGATGTCTTCATTAAGCTGTAGACATTGTATAAGTCATCTTGTAGGCCACTTAGGATGTAATTCCTATATAGGACATCAAAATGTTTCCACGCCTGTATAACAATGAATCGCTCTTGGTCCAAAGTTCCTTCGGTCATTTCAGGAGCATCTTCTGATATAAATCTTTGAAGACATAAAGTTGTCAGATAGAAGAACATCTTTTGTTGCCACCTCTTGAAATCAATTCCAAATTTTTTTTGGGGTTTTTCCGCTAGTGCCATAGCGGGTGGCACATTTGTGTGACTGGTGATGATAGGCGAATTTACGCGCCTATATCAATATATTTTGCCCATATTTTAGCCTAGTTTTGAGAACAAATTATATATTTCATGCACTTTTAGTCCTTTTTCCTATAAATGAGCTAACGAACATGATTAGTAAAGTTTCAGGTATAAATGATGCAAAATACAGCATTTTATGGCTTACTTGACGCAAAAGAAAGCTCACAAACGAATTAGAAAGGAGCTGGACGCCTAAAGGACCAAATCTGCTGCATGGAAAATCTGTCCCGGGCAAAAACAGCATTTCTGAATACTTTGGGGACTGCATGGAAAATCTGTCCAGGGCTAAAACAACATTTCTGAAGACTTTGGGGACTTACAGACACAAAGCTGGATTTTGACAATGATACATTAACCTAGTACAATTGGGTTATGTATTTCATTAGTTTATTTGGATTAGGAGAATGTTACATTAACCTAGTACAAATGGGTTAAGTATTTCCTTAGTTTAGTAGGATTTGGTTATTTATTTCATTAGCATAGTAGGAGTAGGATAGGAGTATTATAAATACCCTATCATGCTAGAGATTTTAATCAAGTCCTCCCTTAGTGGAGAGGCAAGTCCTCCCTTAGTGGAGGCAACTCCTCCCTTCATTCAAGAAATTCATTCTTAAACTATTAATTTTCTTCCATCTCTCTCATCTTCCACCACAAACACGTCTAATCTATTCTTCTATTCATCTATTCCACAACAAGAGAATCATTACTTGCTACGGAATCACCAAAACCACACGCCAAACACCTACTATTCACGCCATCCACCATGCAAAACGTGATATCCTTCGCATTCATGGGTAACTAAACCTCTTAGTTGGGGTTATGGAAGCCGAATGAGTTACTATCTATTGCTATGAGCTTGTGAGTTCAAGACACGTATATTGCTTATATCATTATTCTCTTCATCTTAAATCTACATCCTTTGCGGTTCAAACACAAGAACACGCCATTCTAATATCTAACCTGTTCGAGAGAAAGGTTATTTGTCTAGAAAAGAAGACGCATAGACCAACGCCAGTCTAACATTTAACTTGTTCGAGAGAAAGGTTATTTGTCTGGAAAAGAGATAATGTCAAGGTAGTAGGACACCCTTTCCTATTAAAAAGCTAGTGCCGTACCTGGACTAACCTCTTGGAGAATTCGTACCGTTAGACACGCTTTAAGCTCGAGAGAGTTAAAGTGAAATAGTCCTTGTTTAGGTCGAGAGACGCTTGGATTTACCATCGACTACAATTCTCTATAAGCAATTGCATGTCAAGACTCTACACACTCATAGCCAATAGAGACGTATACCTCTGAAGGTGGACATAATCCCAACGCTTCAATTCTCATTGTTTACAACCAACGTGACAATCTTTCTCTTTTTACTTTATTATTTTCAGCTTTTATTTCATTAATTTGGTTACTTATTACAATCCCCCCTTCTTACGAGACTTGCACCAAAAGTCTATTAATTTTGCGTACTTGTTGACCAAGCTATTCCCTGTGGGATCGATACCCAACCCAGGTTGGGTTCTATATTTGCTATCGACCGCTTTACACTCCCACGAGAGCTGTAGATTGAGCGTTATCAAAAATTGGCGCCGTTGCCGGGGAATACTAGTGTCAATCAAGTTCGTGATAATTACTAGACCCTTTGGTCAAAGATTCTCGTACTTTTACTTTTAGTTGTTGTTTTTGTTTTTTTTAGGTTTATTCAGTGCATCAATGGAGGCACAACGTGAAATTGAAAGGATGGCTGCTCAAGTGCATCAACAGAATATTAATAATCGTAGGCGAGCAACAAATCCTGACGATGAGGATCTGGGCGATGAAGAGCTACTAAACCCACGACATACTGCTGAGATGGCGGCACCCATGCAGAGGAGAGATCGTCAAGCGCGATTGAGGCCTGATCGCCGAGTTATGCAAATTCCTTTTGATGACGAAGAGGACAATCTAGACGGACCTGGTGCCACCGGAGCTATTATTCTTCCGCCATTAGCACCGGGAGCAAAGTTCAATATCACTAGCGCCATGATTCAGCTTTTGCAACTCAAGGGATTATTTGGTGGACTAGCAGGCGATGATCCAAATATGCATCTGATCAACTTTATTTCCACATGCAAGTCATTCGACAATCCGGGCGTTGGACAGAATGCAATTCGATTACGACTATTTCCATTGTCTCTGTCTGGGGAGGCAACTCTATGGTTGAATGGGCTGACTCCTGATTCTATTACTAATTGGAGGCAATTGAAAGACGCTTTCCTAGAAAGATTCTTTCCGCCATCCAAAAGAGCACAGTTGAGAGATGAGATCATCAATTTTCGACAGCTTCCAACTGAAGCTCTCTACGAAACATGGGAGAGGTTCAAGACGAAGCTAATGCGATGCCCAAACCATCATATGACCAATGTCCACTTGATGGAGATATTATACAGAGCGTTGAATTCGGTGACTAAGCCAGTGGTTGATAATGCAGCAGGTGGATCATTTATGGACCTCACCTTTGTGCAAGCAAGCAATATGCTAGATCGGATGACGAAGCAAAGTAGAGCTTGGCATACCAGGGATTCTGAGGTAGCAAGCTCTACTGTATCTTTTGGCATGACTGCAGAGCAGAGGCGAAGACAAGAAGATCGTGACCAAGACATGACTCACATGAAAATGCAGATGGATCTTCTTACCAAGCACTTATTATCAGGGAAGACCGAAAAAGTGAAAGCTGTAGCGCTAAAAGGAAGAGACGAGTCTGATTCTAAAGAGGAGGCCAACTACTTGAACAATCAGAGGGGTTTCCGTGGGAATGCCCAAGGAAACCAAGGTCGGAACTATTATAATGAATCTGGATACAAGGACCGTGATCATGGTAGTTGGAAGAATAATTCAGACAGGAGTGGTGTGTATATTCCTCCTAGAAATTATGAGGCTAAGACGTCTGGTCCTGAAAAGATGTCTATGGAAGATATGATGGCCAAGCTGCTGAAAGGAGTGGAGGCAACCAATATGGGCGTAACTGAGGTGAAGAATGATTTGTCTTCAATGAGTCAGTTGGTTAACTCACATTCCATTGCAATACGACAACTAGAGCAGCAATTCAGTCAACTTTCAGCAGCACTCAACCAAAGAAAAGCCGGCACCTTACCTAGTGATACTGTGCAAAACCCAAGGAATGATGGGTCATGCATGGCCATAACTACCAGAAGTGGTAAGGTGCTAGAAACTTCAGCAAAAGGCAAGCAAGTGGTTGACGAAGTGGTACGGTTTGATATATGCAAAACAATGAAGCAGCCCAGCGATATGAATGAGTCATCTGTAGCTGATGATCATTATGAGGATATGAAAGCATTATCTATAGAGAAACAACCTACTATTGAGCCATTATCTGCTGCGCCACTGAATGTTGAGCATGAGGATAATGAAGATTATGAAGAACTTATGGGTGATCTAACAGAAATAGAGTCTTATACTCCTAAGAAACCGGATTGTGATCTCAAGAATCAACCAACAGCGAAGACTCACTTTGACGAGCCACCAATGCTAGAATCGCAAGAGCTCCCCGATTATCTAAGGTATGTGTTCTTGGAAAGTAGAAATATACTTCCAGAGAGAGCAGATGATTTAAGTGAACAGCACGTAGAAGCTCTCATCTCTGCTCTGAGGAGATACAAGAGAGCTATGGGTTGGACTATTGATGATATAATTGGTGACTCTCCGGAGAAACGTAGGATCCATATCGAAGAAGATTGCATGCCTACAAGTAAGTATCAGCGTCGTCTGAATCCATTCAGAAAACGATGCCCCATCTATCTCGATGAAGTCTAAGTAATCGAGATAGCTATGTCGTGCCGCGACAATAAATCAAGCGCTTGGTGGGAGGCAACCCATCGTTTTTCAATGTTTTTAATTGTTTTTGTTTTCGTAGGATTTTGTCGAGCCACGACCAAAACTAAGGCGCTTGGTGGGAGGCAACCCACCGTACTAATCGTTTTCATTGGTTTTGAGCAAAAATAGGTGCAAGAATTATGCAACGAGGAGATTGGTTTCAATTGACGATTTGGTCGCATTGTATGGTAAAGTCGGTAAGTTAGGAATGGTGATGCATAAGGCTATGGATTGAGCCTTTCTCACGTCATAATAGGCTTCGAGAAAGGCTAGGCCTTGGTAAAAATAGGCCACGAACGATGCACAACCTATTCTATAGCCTAAGGACTCGGAATCTAGTGTGCAATACACTATGCGCCGCCTATTCCTAGGTGTGCTTTTGACTATGCGCCGCCTATGCTATGGCATTTGAGATACTGAGACCAAATGCCATACCATATGCGCCGCATATGCCTAGATATGCCATACCATGTGCGGCGCATATGTCCCATTATGCCATGGACAATGCGCCGCATATACATGTGTTATGCCGAGGGATATGCGCCACATATAGGGTGATTTTGTCCCCAAATCCGATTGTAAATGGGTCATAACCCGACCCATACTCTTCCTATATAAAGGGGACATAGTTTTACAACACAACCACATTAGAAAACACCCTAAAGGTGCCACATAACCTTCCAAATGTTCTCAAAATTTTCTTCTTTTGCTCTTCTAATTCACAACACCGTCTCCACAAGCTTCAAGCAAGTAAGTACTCTCTTATTCTTCATTTATTTATCGTAAGTACTATGTTGCTATGCTTATTATAAATTGCTAAATCATATAAGATTGTTGGTGATGTTCATGTGTTTGAATTGTTGTTACATAATCATGTGAGTGAACATATACGTAGGGAATTCTTGACTTATTTCCGACTTGAATTTGGTTTCAATAGCATTGTTATGATATTTGCTGAATAGATATGGCTATGAATATTGCTTAAGAGTGTTTTTTGGATGCTTACATGTTAGACTATCCCGGCCATCGGGATAAGATTATAGTGCCTATCGACTTAAGAGGTTGTGCTTGTTGTAAGAATAACGATTCCATGTGGTAACCCCTATGTCATAGTGTTGCTATATCTACCATGAAAGTAGTCTAATGGCTGCAAATAAGTGATACAATGCTGATTTTCTTGTTAGAATACAATCCTAAAACGTATGTCGACGAAATCTACTACGTTCACCTCGCTGATTTGTGCAACAAAACTAAGTGTGGGGTGGTACCCCTACTGTCTATGTATAGATTGTATCCATTGAGATTGTGCTACCATTAACACTATTTCAAGTCTCAGGTACAATGGCACCTAAAGAGAGACAAGGCAAGGAAGAAGGCTACCACTTCCCAAAAGGGCAAGAAAAGAGGCCGCAAAGAGCAAGGAGAACCCTCCTCACTGCAAATACCCCGACTCACGCTTGGAATTAAGTGGGATACTTATGAGGAACTTCTAAGGATGATGACTCTGATGATGATTCCAATGCAAGGGGTATAATCCCAGACATAGAGGAAAAGTCCGACCAACCAGGTTCCTCGTATTTATTTTCCACTGAGGACAGTGTCCCGACTAAGTGTGGGGTGGTGGTATTGCATGCTATACTTATCTATTCGCATCTATGTTTGTTTGCTTTTGTTTCATTTTTGTTTCGTTGTGTTTTTTTTTTAGTAGTAAAATTTTTTTTTCTAGCTTCGCATGAAATTATTTTGATAGGCAGCATGAGATTATAACAAGAGTATGTGTTACAATTGTGACTATTGAGATGTTTAGGCTCTAGTTGTGACTCATTATGTGATATTTTGTGGTTCAATTCCTTCACTTGTTGGGTCGAGAGTCTATATTACTTCCAATCAAGTCGACCATGTGCCTTGTGTGTGTGAGATAATAGTATATTCTATGTGTGTGGCTGATGCTAGAACTTGCCTGGTATGTATGCAAAGCGAAAATAAGGAGTGTAAGTTAGGATATGATTTAGGCATTTCTTTGGCAACCTATATTTGTTTACCTTCAGTTTTACCTACCCATGGACATCATCCTAGTTAAACCCTTTTGAGCCTTTAGCCTATTTCTTTGACAACCTTGTATGTAAGCCTAATCCATTTCTTTCAAGACCGTAATTTGATCCAAATTCCTAAGTGCTTTAAAGTGAAAAAGTCATGTGACAACATAAGAGGAAATTGGTTGAGTATGATGCTTTAAATTGTAATGGTGCTTGAATGTGTTATGAAAAAGAAAGTGCTATCATAAGAGGTATGTTGTGAAAAGCAAAAGGAAAAGAAAGATGAAAAGTGAGTTGTGCTTAAAATTGAAAAACAAAATATGAGAACAAGGGTGGAAGAATAAAATAAAGAGAGGTTGAAAGAAAAAAGTGTCAATGATACAATGTGATGTATTAAAGTGCTTAGGAACTTAGTCACTATTTCTGGCCAAAATAGCTGATCCTACCCGTCCCTTAGCCTACATTACAACCATCAAAAGACCTACTTGATCCTAAGCTTAGCATTCTGACATTTAGTAGAGTACTACATTAAGGGCAAGCCTATGGTCATCAGTTGCTACATATGAATTCTTTGTGAGAGTGAGTGCAAGGATATTTTGATACCCATGTTTGAAAAATATGCTATACTTGTGAGTGATTATGGGTACTATATTGTGAGACACACATGGTTGATGAGTCTTGGATAGTTGTATATGATTCTATGCACCTTAACGTTTGCATGCGAGTTGATCACCATCACGAGTCTATGCTTGAGGTTAAATTGTTTCTACTTATAATCGGAAAGCTACTCTTCGTTGATAATTGTTGTGCTTGTCTTGAAGAATGTTTTGTGTTGTTTCTGTAAAAACCTTAAGTCGATGCTTAGAAGGACATGATATTTTGTTCGAGGACGAACAAAGCTTCAAGTGTGGGGTGTTGATGATAGGCGAATTTACGCGCCTATATCAATATATTTTGCCCATATTTTAGCCTAGTTTTGAGAACAAATTATATATTTCATGCACTTTTAGTCCTTTTTCCTATAAATGAGCTAACGAACATGATTAGTAAAGTTTCAGGTATAAATGATGCAAAATACAGCATTTTATGGCTTACTTGACGCAAAAGAAAGCTCACAAACGAATTAGAAAGGAGCTGGACGCCTAAAGGACCAAATCTGCTGCATGGAAAATCTGTCCCGGGCAAAAACAGCATTTCTGAATACTTTGGGGACTGCATGGAAAATCTGTCCAGGGCTAAAACAGCATTTCTGAAGACTTTGGGGACTTACAGACACAAAGCTGGATTTTGACAATGATACATTAACCTAGTACAATTGGGTTATGTATTTCATTAGTTTATTTGGATTAGGAGAATGTTACATTAACCTAGTACAAATGGGTTAAGTATTTCCTTAGTTTAGTAGGATTTGGTTATTTATTTCATTAGCATAGTAGGAGTAGGATAGGAGTATTATAAATACCCTATCATGCTAGAGATTTTAATCAAGTCCTCCCTTAGTGGAGAGGCAAGTCCTCCCTTAGTGGAGGCAACTCCTCCCTTCATTCAAGAAATTCATTCTTAAACTATTAATTTTCTTCCATCTCTCTCATCTTCCACCACAAACACGTCTAATCTATTCTTCTATTCATCTATTCCACAACAAGAGAATCGTTACTTGCTACGGAATCACCAAAACCACACGCCAAACACCTACTATTCACGCCATCCACCATGCAAAACGTGATATCCTTCGCATTCATGGGTAACTAAACCTCTTAGTTGGGGTTATGGAAGCCGAATGAGTTACTATCTATTGCTATGAGCTTGTGAGTTCAAGACACGTATATTGCTTATATCATTATTCTCTTCATCTTAAATCTACATCCTTTGCGGTTCAAACACAAGAACACGCCATTCTAACATCTAACCTGTTCGAGAGAAAGGTTATTTGTCTAGAAAAGAAGACGCATAGACCAACGCCAGTCTAACATTTAACTTGTTCGAGAGAAAGGTTATTTGTCTGGAAAAGAGATAATGTCAAGGTAGTAGGACACCCTTTCCTATTAAAAAGCTAGTGCCGTACCTGGACTAACCTCTTGGAGAATTCGTACCGTTAGACACGCTTTAAGCTCGAGAGAGTTAAAGTGAAATAGTCCTTGTTTAGGTCGAGAGACGCTTGGATTTACCATCGACTACAATTCTCTATAAGCAATTGCATGTCAAGACTCTACACACTCATAGCCAATAGAGACGTATACCTCTGAAGGTGGACATAATCCCAACGCTTCAATTCTCATTGTTTACAACCAATGTGACAATCTTTCTCTTTTTACTTTATTATTTTCAGCTTTTATTTCATTAATTTGGTTACTTATTACAATCCCCCCTTCTTACGAGACTTGCACCAAAAGTCTATTAATTTTGCGTACTTGTTGACCAAGCTATTCCCTGTGGGATCGATACCCAACCCAGGTTGGGTTCTATATTTGCTATCGACCGCTTTACACTCCCACGAGAGCTGTAGATTGAGCGTTATCAACTGGTTGTAGCAATACTTGTTTCTGCCACACTTGTCACACCTTTAATATGACCTTGTGTAGTCATTTTTCCTATCACAAAAAGATAGTCAACTTTTCGTATAAAATTATACTAATTAAAAGTTCGTAGCAACTTATAAATACCACTTGTTTCTAGTTTAACGATGAAGTTTTTATATCTTCCTATCATTAACCGAATGACCTTTAACTTGTGATGATGGTTTTATTTCTTCAAATTACTTATTAAGTTCAAACGGAGTAGAAATCTTAAAGCTTTAATCTCCAAAAGTCAAATAATACAGATTATGAAATTATTTTCTTAAGATTGTTATTTCGGGTACACAATCTGTATTATGTCAAAACAACTTCAACACAAGTTCAAGATTAAGCCAAGAACACTTAAGAAGTTTTTCAACACCTTCAACGCAAGTTCGTTATGAAATTTCAAAGAAGTGTGTTATTTTATTTTAAAGAAAACCGATAAAGCAGAATAAGCCAAGTCCTCCGAATTTACGGAGTATACTTAAGGAAATAATTCCCCTCAAGTACCTGAGGTTGTAGAATTTTCCTCCCAGGATAAAATGACTTCACAACCAGAATGTAGTGGTACCTCAAACTCTCGGGGTTTTCTTCAAACTCATTCAACGGTAGATGATCACACGAGTTTTTAGAAGAAAGATAAATGTTTTTTCTATGCAGAAATTTTCATACTAAATCTGTAGAAAAAATACAGGTTTATATAGACATGAAGTTTCTCTTCAAAATGGAGGCATGTCACAACCCGATTCCTCAAGTCATGATGGCACCTACCATAACCCACCAGTAGGCAAGCCAACCCATAGTACGCCACAGCTAGTAATGGACTACTCAATAATATAAGGAAAAGAATACAAAATATATGAATTAAAGATCAATACATAGAAGAATCCCAAAACCCGGTGGTATCAGTACAAGAGCTTCTAATATCATAAAAGTACAAAAGTGATATATCAAGAATTATACAATGATACAACTTATCTCCGAATTCAACTTAGATACTAGTTTATTATATAAGAGAGAGATAAGTAATACTCCAAATGTCAGGAGCTCACTTTAAGTCTCTGAACCAGGGCTGCTTCGCACGATGCACACATCAACGAAGATAACCTGTACTATGATCTGTAGGCTGCATAAGTGTAGTGTGAGTACGAAATGAATGGTAATCAGTAGGCAACTGCCAACTGAGCTCCAAAGATAAAGCAGATATACACAACATATAAATAGAATGGAAACTACATCCAAGAGTTCATAAATCATACAATAAGTCAATGAGAAAAATAAGGGAATGCTATTATATTTATATCAAGGTGTCTAACATAATAAGACTAAGGAAGTATCAGGGTGAACTATCTTATTTATTCCAGCTACATTCAACATACGTCTATGCTATACCATATATCCCATGTCAATATACGAATATAGAGAGAAAGAAAGATATATAATAATTTACAAGGCGAAGTAAAGACCATATAGATAGATATATATAGGTATAAGTACATATAAACACAAGGTCATCTCAACGCATAACCTATATCATCATATTCTCATTTTGAGACCTCATTATAATGCTATCATGGTTTTAATACTATTATACTCGGGGACTCTAATCCACATGTCTAGACATGAAATACTTATACATAATAATGCAATCATAAGATAGGAGAGGCCAAAGACATACCTCAAATCCCGATACTGTATCAATGACTAATCTATCATAGCTAGCCATAATAATGATCACAATAATAATAATAATAATAATAATATCAATAACAATGTTAATAATCGGCAACTCCGGACAACTAAATACCTAGATGAGCTATGCGCACCCCCACCGCCCCAGGCTCGAAAGGTTCAATCAACATACAACAACACAAGATATATCCTTCACCCATATCTATGCAACTGTCCTATACCGGCTGATAAATATAGGTGCATACTGGTAATGGTGATGTAAATGTAGGAATGAATGCAAAGTATATCGTCAATATCACGACTCATAATAACTATCCTCATAAGGACCATCATTATCGTAATCAATCTCCAGCCTTGCCAAAAATCAATATCATCTCAATAGTATCCTGCGAACTAAAACCGGGTATCAATATCTTTTGACTTTTTTGGGTATCAATATCATCTCAATAGTATTCTCCAGAATCAAATCGGGTGTCAATATCATCATAATATCCTCTGGCCTTGCTGAGTATCAATATCATCTCAATAGTATTCTCTAACTCAAATTGGGTATCAATATCATCATAAGATCCTCCGACCTTGTCAGGTATCAATATGTCATCATAATATCCTCCGGCCTTGCCGGGTATCAATATATCATCGTAACTATTAATACATAAATATAGGCATATAATAAGTGCAAAGACACAATCCAATATGCTCATAACCGTAAAGGTATTTGTCTTGTTAATACATCCCTACTACTCATTATTAGCTAACAAACGCTTATAATTATTAAACCGCTAATTTGCTATTCATCACAGGACAATAATCACCATTTACCTACTATTCATTATTATCAACTAATTCTCATATATTCGATAATCATCATTAGCTAACAAATTACCAATTTCCATCTAACCATCTTTTATTAGCTAACATCAATCATTAACTAGCTATCGTTTGCCATCTAACCCTCATTATTAGCTTGTCAACATTATTAACTTGGTAGTATCTTCATCTTGGCTTGTTATTAACTAGGACTCATTATCACTAACTTCCTTTATCATCTAGCAATATTAAGCCACGTTATCCTTACTTAACAACTAATCGGCATCACAACTTTGCTATCAATAGCAACTAATTATTATCATAGATAAACCCATTTCATTGCCATGTAAGGACTCTAATCATTAGCTACCATATTTCAACTAAGAAAGGTTCATTAACTTGTACGTTAGATTTCTAGCCATCAAGTACTATAGCCACCTAAAAGACATCTAGATACCACTTAGCTTAACCCTTAATTAGGAAGAACAGTCATAAGATCACATTTTAGCTATAATTATATCATTTATAATAGTAAATAATCATGAACGTACCAAACCTATGCATGCCATCACTAGTATTAAATTAGTGGAATAATAAGCATTATGCCGCATCTTCCTCTATCCCATACTATAGAGATGTGATACAAACACATACATATTCATAAATCGTAATCACATTATTCATAATGATAAATACTTCTTGGATATTTAATAAATACCATAACACGACCCTTGGCCCATTAATTTATCCAGAATAATCACAACATCATAATCACTGCTCCAGAACTCATATCAATAATCATATGTATAAGCCATAGCATACCTCTAATCATCTCACATATAGGAGGCATCTCACATATAGAAGGCATAATATCAATAAATATGTTATCATCTCTTACATAAGAGAAATCTCACATATAGGAGGCTAATATAGATAGACATGTATTGTCTATAGGATATCATATATCCACAGGTCATACATCAAGATAATGAGGGATTAAGTGGATGAAGTGACCGCAATTGCGGACACGCGGGTGGCTGCGATCGCGTATGGGGACCGCAATTGCAGTAACTGAGAGAAGTTTTTCTTCCCTGCTTTCTATATCACTTTTCTAGGCCAATTTACATATCTAAGAGAAAATAACGTCTTTATAGGACGCATAATATATCTAGGAGGAATATCATCTCTAAATGCCCAATATCACTTTTACAGGGAGTATCATAACTATAACTCAAAAAACCATAATTCGGGAACGTCAATACAAGCTACCAAGTTACAAAGTAGCCTTATTCTAATATTTACTAGCCTCATCTATGTCTAAAATCCGCAACAGTCCACAAGACTTAACACAAGCTTAGGCCTAAGTGGGCTGAACAATTCAACTTTTAATCCACACTTTCCATAATTAGGCATACTATGTCCCAAACTAGGCTAAGGTATCTAGTTCATAATCTAGATGTCGAGCTATCCATATTCAAACCTAAGATAGTAACTTCGACTAGAAACAAGGATACTCATGTCAACTCTACCAAACTTATGATTCCAAAACTACCACACTAGCCCAATAAGGCTAAATATACAAATCATGCTTCAAATGCTAAAACCATAGTCCAAGCATAGCATTCTATCATATCTATGCTACAAATTTATCAAAACTAGGGAAAAGGAATTACGATTCTACAAGTGTATTAACTAATTCAACCTACGAGTTAGAACCCCCATCTAATCCCCAAACTTATATGTATATTCAATACTAAGTCCTTCTACAAAAAATAAATCTTAACATTCAAATTCACACACAATATATATCATACATCATCCATGAATAACAGTAGACAAAAGCCTCACTCAAAGCTAAATCGAAAAATCCCAAATCATGCACCATATGCTCATCCTCAATTTACAATCCTCAAAATGCCCTCACACTAACAAAATCATAACCTACTCATCAATACGAGTATAATGATACTCATATTGCACTATTGTGCTTCGAGTTAAAAAATGACACCAAAACCCCAAATAGGTCCCACATATAGAAAATGAGTTTTCGAGACCAAGCCAATGTTCACACATGAATAAAGAATCATAACCCTTAAAGAATGGGTGAAAACTAAGCATGCTTAGGGCTAAAATCAAGCCCTAAGCTAAATTGGGTTTTGGGTCCAAACTATGAAATTCAAGCATGAATTAAAGGAATTCTTACCTTAATTTTAAAGATAATCGTGATACAAGATGATATTTAAGCTCCCAAGTCAGCCCCCATGACAATTTTGAGTTAATACGCTTATTTTAGGGCTTCTAGGTCTAAATGGTGAAGGAGAAATACCCAAACATGTCTTGGGGACTTTATATAGCCCCTACCAGTTCTTAGGTATCGCTATCGTGGTGACACAGGCTGCAACCGCGCTCCCGCGGTCGCACAATCTTGGCCGCGATCGTGGTTGCACCAGATGACAGCAAACTTATTTTTGAGTTTTTGACCCTCTGAACTTATCCTGAATCCAAATAACATGATCCAATAGTGAATTTTGAGTGTAAATAACATTTTAAATTCATTGGAATCATAAATACTTTCATTGGAGATCGTTTAGGCCGAAAAGTGGGGCCCACACCTAAATTTTTATCATTTTTCATAAATTCTGCTCAATAGCCCAAAATAAGTTTGGGAGACTTGGGACCTAAACCAAGGGTCTCCCTAGAGTAAAATTGACATTTCGGATGTGATGGCAAAGTCATATTTATAATCCAAGGCTGTTTCGACCAAATATAGGTCTCGCACCCATTCTTTCTAATTTTTAACTTTTCGACCAATAGGTCGAAATGAGCTCAAGTGTATTGGGATGCAAAGTAAAGTTCTACCTAAACTAAAATCGATATTTTGGATCTACTGGCACAGTTAAAATTTACATCCAAGATTGTTTTGTTGAACTTTTCACTTGGTGGCCATTTGGAACTGGTGAAAACTTCTAAGCAGGGAATTGACTCTAAAAACCAAAGAAACTGCCCAATAACCAAACCGTCGGTCCCATCAAGTCATAAATGACTTGGGGTAGCTATGGAGAAGCCCAAACGGTGAAGATAAGTATAGATATGGAAAATGATCTGAAGGTTCATTACAAGGCAATGATTCATTGGAAAGCTGTATTATTTCAGAATAGTCATGTCTGTCCATTCCAAAACAACTTGTCTTTTCTGAGCAGGAAAAACAGATCAAACAGTCACCCCTTTTCCAAAATAGTGTGTCTTTTTATCAAAGGGTTGTGTCCCTTTATTTTCTATTTACACTAATTGAACCCAATAAATTGTTCCCTAGAAACACCCCCACTAGGTTAGTAACCTGCCAGTACTTTGTAACACATTGGTCAATTCAACTATTTTCACTCATGCTCAACTCCGAGTCCTTGTACTAACTTCGAGTCCTTGTACTTTCTCTTGACGTATTTCTTGAAGCATGTATGCATAAGCTTGTTAAACACTTTCACTCTATACTCCATCTCTTTCTTTGCCGTAGAGAATATTTTTTCCGTATCCATTTCTGTAGGAGAAGTAGCCATTAGAACCTTTTGTAAATCTTGGAATTAGTTGTGTATAGTGTGGAGAAAAAGTATAAAGCCGAGACGGTGAATGGAAGAAAGAGAGGCCCAAAGAAAAGAAGATGAGTGTATACCTTGTTATTATAAGGTCGATTTTAGCAAGCATTTTCTTCATAGACATTGGAAGCTCTGAAAACATCGTTGAACTTTTATTTGGCTAGTACAAAAAAAGCATTGGTCTATTCTACTTTTCCTGATACTGAATTTGAAATACATTGATATGTATTTATTCCAATGTTGTAGTTTTTGAATTACAGAGAGTTAATGACAAAGAGTTGGGATAACATTATTTTAAATTTAAATTCAAATTAAGTAATAATAAGTACAAAGAATTGAGATAAAATTGAAACTTTAAAATTATAGAGGTAGTTATAATCGGTATAAATTTAAAATTGTTATCTGGTTGAAATATCTTTTAAGTTGCTCAAAGTTAGGATTTGTTGGGTTAAAAAGAGGATTGTAACTTACATGATAAAATTTCATAACCCTAAAATTGTTGATTTAGCAGATATATTAAAGTTCAAATCTCCATGTAAAAAAAACGATAACTAATTTTTAGAGTTTATTTAGGACTCTTAAAATATAGTTCTTATGTTTAAGTTAATGAAAATCGTTTTTTCTTTCTTCTAGCATTATTATTTTCAAATTTAAATATTTAATATCTTTTAATTCAAAATTTTTATTATACATCTGTGATAATGTTTTTAAATTTCAAGTTGAAAGGACTGTCCAGAAAATAAGTAGTACTACCATTTAGCGGGTATTCTTTATTATTTTTCTCTACTAATAAATGATTTGAAATTTTTCATAAAATCCCAAGCTAATTATCAGACTCAATTATTTACATATATTCTCATGATTATGATTAAAATTTTTAAAAAATATATGTGTATATTATTGACACGACTCGAACCAGGGCCCAGTCATGTCGGGTATCTCAAGTCCAACTAGGACCAGATACCACCCCCAATACCCAACCGTTACTCGCCCTGCATCCCCATATCAAGTGAACTCTGAAATATAATAAGATATGATAGTGTTAAATTAAAAACATGATAGTAAGCTTAAAACCAAAGTCGAAAATGACAACTAATTAACCACCCATTTCCCATCCCAATACCAATACCAATGCTAACACTAATACCGACACCACCTACGCTCATAATAATCTGAAAAAGCCTCTAACCAGAATCAAAGAACATCCAGTCGGTACATGCCCCCGATCATAGACAAAACTAAAAACAAATAAGTAAAAATAACATAAAGAAGTCAATAACATGTCCCAATACCAATACCAATGCTAACACTAATACCGACACCACCTACGCTCATAATAATCTGAAAAAGCCTCTAACCAGAATCAAAGAACATCCAGTCGGTACATGCCCCCGATCATAGACAAAACTAAAAACAAATAAGTAAAAATAACATAAAGAAGTCAATAACATGAAATGGGGTCTTCTGGAGTATGGAAGCTCACCACTTTAATCTAACTCAAAGTTGTCCCTGGATTCAATTCACAGAGCAGGAGAAATGGTAGTATGGCCGGTTCCTACATCGTATAGGGAAACAATGTTCGAAGACGGTTAGTGTGGTGAACGCTAGCATGTACTCAGGGATATAGTTAAAATAATGTCATCATTAAAAACCAAATCAAATAACTATATACAATCACATGTATACATATATATCATACCAGAAAAGGGAACAAGGTTTAGCATGCCTTTAAATCCTTAACCTAGATTAAGTAGCTTAATCATCATAGAATCCACCCACAGGCTATATGGGTTCAGCTACCGCTGCTGAAAGTGCCCTGGTGCATGTTAGCCGCACGAAACAGGAAAAATAACCTGGGATGACTAGTACATAACCTAAAATATAAGTGTGACATCATGCATATGGTTACCTTGACCAACCCTCACATCGGCAAACATGAGTTTCCAGTGTCCATCCATCGGACTCACACCTTCACGACTAGCTATCAAAACTCGCCTTTATTGCCTAATTAAACCTTTTACACATAACCAAACAACAATTGTTAAGTCTTTATAAAGAGGTATCTTCATACCGACTATAGCTTTCAAGCAATGTCATTGCCCAACCCTTAAGGAAATCCCATGTAATTCACAAACTCCTTTATTAAAATCAGTTTGGGGGTTCTTATGTACCCCACAAGGTTTTTAATTCAATTAAATTTATGGCCACCAAGGCCCTTTTAAAGTCAGGCATCACCCATTAATATTTCTATGTCAAGCCTTAGTTCAAAAGAAAATTCAAACTTGTGACAATATCATTCTCATTGACAATTTTACAAACAGGTTGAGGGCATGCCATTATCAAATCCAAAATCATCAGATTTAGGGCTCAATCATGACCCCTTAATTAAATCACCATTCTCATGCGTCCACATGTATAAAACCATAACAAAAACAAGGAAAAACATAATTAACCCATAAGAAACAATATTCATTTATGAACAACCAAAAAACCCCAACCTTTATTTCAAAACCATAACAATACCATGAAAACCATACATTAAAATGTATGACTTGAGAAAAATAACAATGAGGAAAGAGTAACATGTCTGAATTACAAAGATTCATGGAGAGAAATTGATCCTTAATCCCTTAGATAACCACTTTGGAGAAACCATAGCCAATTTTGCTTGAGAGGATTTTAAGAGAGTAAAGAAGATATTTAATTTTGTAAAGTGTGGAATGAATGACCAAAAAGTATTATAGGGATGTGGGGTCTTAAGGGTTTTAAGTGAGAAATATCTAAAGTTCCCCTAATTAAAAACTATAAAAAGATTGCAAGTGGTTACGAGTTGACCCCATGACTTGTAACCACTATATGCGACTCGTACCCTTGAGTCATCATCAAGATAGTAAGTTATACACCCATACACTGTCCACCATACAGCTATATAATCCCCATTTTTGACCTAACTATACGACTCGTATGGTTTAGTCGTATCCAAGATAGAACTGAAGGGATTAGATAGTGGACAATATATGACTCAACCCTACCACTTGTAACCTATCCTCACATCTTTTAGTGAGCAACTTGACTCAGAGCTAAGTCAATTCACTAATTTACCAATTTGGTTAAGGGTCATCCTAATGAACCGTTACCACCCTTAATGATTCCTACCACCAAGTCATAACCATAATAGAACACCAACCACCATTTACTAGACACCTAACGACTAGGGTCACCTAACCCATACCCATACCATATGACTCATATGGTTAAGATATCAACGGGAGAGTGATCACAATGCTCAGGAAATTTCCATGGGCCAAAACCCCTTTTAATTCTCCCCCACTTAGATATTCATCCTCAAAAGATGGGAAAAAGCAGTGACTAACACGATTAAACCCCCAACATCTCTACTCTTATCTTTAAGACAAAAAATAGATACCAAGGAATTCACAATCTACTTTTTATGAAGACAGAAAATAAGGATGTTTTGATTAACACATACCTTAAGCAAGATTTTTTGAAATGGGAAATAGGAATGGATACTTGGACTTCATATCTTCTTCAGCTTCCTATGTATCCTCTTTCACTTTATGGTTCCTCCATAGAACCTTTATCAAATCTATGTCCTTGGTCCGCAATTGATGAACCTATCGATCTAAGATTTCAAAAGGGACCTCATCATAAGACAGGAAATCCAAAATACCAATATCCTTGATTAACATAATTTGCGATGGATCACCCAAACACCTCCTCAACATATAAACATAGAACACCAGGTGAATGGAGCTCCAAATAGAAGGCAAATCCAACTCATACGCAACTTTGCCATCCCTTCTTAAAACTAAATATGGACCAAAATATCTAGGACTAAGCTTTCCCTTCTTTCCAAACTGCATCACTCCTTTCATAGGAGACACTTTCAAGAACACCTTATCCCTAACCTCAAACTCTAACTTCCTATGCCTCACATCTGCATAAGACTTCTGGTGACTTTGGGAAACTTTAAGCCTATCTCGAATCACCTTCACCTTTTCTATGGACTGGTGAACCAAATTTGAAACACACTTCTCCACCTCACTGTAATGCTCCCTAAAAGGCATGCATAGATAGTCTTTAATATTGAGCTCTTAGACTTAATGACTTGAAATTTTCTAAGTGTAAAACGAGACTTAGTCATTTTAGCTGGCAATCTTTGGGATACAACTTTTCAACCTTCTCGACATGTGTTTTTAGATTTTCAAGTTGCATTTCAATCGAGAAAGCTCATAGTGCATCTCGGATAAGTTTTGGAATTTTTTGGAATGTATAAGGCTGCGTTTAGATTTCAAAATAGTAGCAAAACACATAGCCTATTGCCCAGTTTTTAGCATTTTAGGGTCAACTTCAAACAATCATAACTCCCTGTATACAATGAACTGTGTGAGCTATAATATATCAAACGAAAGATCTTTAAGTCCTATTTCAAATGAAGTTAGTTTCATCCAATTTTATTTTATGAGTAAAAAGTTATAATCGATTTACTCCATACTATCAAACTGTTAACTGAGGGACATATTTGACCTTAATTGTTCCTTAGAGGTATTTTGGTCATCCTTCACCCCTATATATACCACCAACACGGGATTTAATCCCACAAACACTAAAATACACCTTCATTGATCAAAATTGCTCAAGAACACTCCTTAGAGTTTCAAAATAAAAACTCAAATTGTTCAAGATTCGACCGTAGGTTTTTGAAGATAATTATATATTCGGAATCACAAATATGTGAGCTTCAAGAAACATCTAGTATTTTTGGAAATAGAGGTACGTGGGGTTATCCTAAAATCTCATGGGTGTAGTTTTTATGAACATGCATGCTTTTAAATGGGGTTTTTCAATCAAATGCTAATAACTTACTTTCAATATGATTTCTAAGTCATTTTTCTTTATGTCATGGAAATTGTTTGCCTATATACTTCAATGGTTGAAACCATGCATATGTGATTTGAGATTTTCCATGGAAGTTTGATAAATATGAATGATAAATTACTTTCAAATTTCCATGATAATGTATTGATACCCCATATCATATTGTGATGAACAAAAGAGAGCATGAATTTGAAATAATTATTGTTCACCACTTGTAAATGATAAAGCACCTTAGTTTTTACATGATTATGCATATGTGGATGTGATATTGATGGCTTGCAAGTCTGGTATGACGATATCCTACAGAATATGATACGTCATTGAATTAAATGAAGTTTGAATGTATTGATTTTACATGAGATAGATGGATGCCCAAAGAAGGCATTTGAGTGTAAGGGCTCATCGCTGAAAACCATGTTTGCCGACAAGGAAATTTGGTACCAGGCTAAGTGATCTTGTGTACTTAACTTTATGTCATTCCCAAATTGGGACTATAGGTAGGAGCCCGGGCTAAGTGATCTTAGGCACTATCATTGGGTCGAGACACTATGCTTTGTGGTCTTGTGTGTCTCTTCCTCACTTATACTTTAATCTCGGTGGCAACTGAGGTTTGACAGTTGGTGTAAATTATGTAGGGTATTCCACCTAGCTTAGCTGTATTTCATTATTGTTGAGAGACTATTGCATTATGACCGTGTGTTTTCAAATGATTTGATATGAAATTGATTTATAATGGCTCTCAACTATATTTTGTAAAAATATTATGTTTTGTTTTGATATATCTGTGTGCCAGTACTTTTGTCCTGACCTCCTCCCCTCTCCAACCTCTCAGGTTCAGAGGCCCAGTCTAGGGGTCAAGAGAATCAGTAGATCATTCAGACAGAGTTGCAGAGACAGGTGGTGATCCTTCTATATTTCGGAAGGTCTTATGTCCTGTAGTCTTTTTATCTTATATTTAGTTTTGAGGTCTACTGGGGGCCTTGTCCCAGTTTATATACAGTTACTTGACTCAGTCATTTGTTAGATATTTTCGTAGACAGTTGTTTAAAGGTTGATTGATGTTGGGGGAACTTTATTTACCCATTATTGTATATTTTCATATTTATGACCATGTTTCCGAATTATTGTATTTCTTCCACATTACTTTGATCATATGAATTACGTGTATGATTACCAGACAGATAGGGGTGTTTTGGGCCTCTATGGTTTGAAATGCTCGTAATGGCCAGGCCTTGATTTAGGTCATGAAAAATTTGGTATCAAAGTACGATTCATGGTCCCAGGGTGTCTGCGAAATGACGTTGGGTAGAGTCTTATTTGTGGGTGTGTAGCGTGCCACACTTATAAGCAGGAGGCTACTAGGTGTTTAGAAATGTCTCTCTTTCTTTATGTTCTAGTTCATGCAATGGAGTCAGAATATTCCTCTTTCATACTCTAATTCGTGTTATGATGTCGCCCATACAAAAGTAAAAAGTCATCCCACATTTTTTCCTTACTATAATATCCTCAGATATGTTTCATTATTAAGGTGATTCAAATGCAGAAGTTTAGAATCTAAATGGTATGGTCCTTTCTGATGGAACCATATAAGAGTTAGAATTGTGCAAGGACTTGATAAGAGTCCATTAGTACTTCAAAGTGTATTGATTTTGATGAAAACATTGATCCTGATGGAATCGTGCTTTTCAGCTTGAGGTATTAATTGCATTTAGCCCCCTTCAAATTTATGTTACAAATGTGTTGCTTAAGGGGGGATGATGTGTAGTAGAATGTTGGAACTGTATTTCCACCCGAATAGTAGTATACGTTAAAGTGTTGTTGTCATAACCTATTGGTAGTGATATTGGACCAAGAAGTTGGGGATGTGAAGTCACAAAGTTAGAAGTCAGAGTGAGAGTGACTTTTGTGTAAATGAATATTTTTGTTAAATAACCGATGTTCGAGAATGATTTACCCCCCTTATAGTGATAGACTAATGTGGTAGCTAGTAGCATGTGTGGATTGTATGGTAGTCTGTGGGGGAAGTGTTTAACTCAGATTTTTATTTATACAGAGTAAGATGTGTATCCTTAGATCATTGAATATTATGTGTAAATTTTCTATCTTTTGTAATATGTAATCTTATTATCATGGTGTTTTTGAAAAAAATCAAAGTCTAGTAAAGCTGTGTGGGGATCTTTTGATTCACTATCATAGTTTCTTTGTTATTCATTTCATTTCTTGTTCAAAACACAAAAATCTAAGTCTAGTGAAGCCGTGTGAGGCCTATTTTGATTTACTAGCAACTTGCTGTCCAACTTGTTGTTCTTGTGTTGGTTTAATATATGTATAGCTGAATCTGTTTGCATAAGATTGAGTAAGTAATTAGGAGGTGAGATATCAGTATAAGTAGATAAGATTGTATGGGGTTATAATATCAAATTAAGGTTAACCATGCCTATTATGTGACTTTAGCCCCCCTTGACCTTCTTTTGTTGGTAGTTGTAAACTAGTACTACTTGTGAGAACGTATGTAGTAGATTTGTGAGGTATTTGGATAGAGTGTTCAGATTTGACGGACTAGTATATTATGTTGCCTTCTTCATTAATGGTAGATGATTGATGCTAGACTATTGGCTTGAATTTAATATAGAATGTGGATGTTGGAATAGTAGTATGAGATTGATAGTGTTGGGCTCTTTTATATGATCTTGATTCTCATAGTAATGAGATATAAGTTTGGAGTCGCGATATTGGTAGGCTATGACGAAAGTGGTATGGTTCATCGAAGGCTTGGTGATATCCATGTTAAGTGTTAGAAATCTAAGTTTGAGCTTTGAAGGTTGAACCAATAGAAATAAGTGTGCACGCATCATACTATGACTATTGGGGCTATCGAAATATAGAGTGTATCTCAGAAGGTAGTATTAGCAGTGGCCTTTCCACTTTCATGTGTGGTCTTTCAGGTTAAATTTCTATTTAATTATGTATATTATTGTATTCTAGACCCCAGAGTACGGTGAGTGTAGTTTAACTTAGAGTCTAGTAATAAGGGATCTTTTAAACTTAATATGATGGCTTAAAGCAAAGGGGGAGATGATAGAACGAATAACCAAGTCAGCCTCTCAGATTCTAGTAGTGATGTCATGATGATATAGAACGTCAGAAAGTGAGGGTAAGACTCAACCCATTCTTATCTTAGTATTTTTCAGTGATCCCAACGCCTACTCAAGCTTTATGTTTTAGTTTCGTGATCATAGTTCATGATTCCTGTTTATGATAGAGTCACATACTCTTCCACTTCCAAGATAATGAGTTCTAGTTCTTTCAAGTAGTCGGAATCACATTCCTTATGTTAGGAACTCTAGTTGAGGTCATGCAACTCATGATGCATGTACTTATTCTTTATAGCATGCTCAGTCCCGTATAAAAATCTTGTTATGCTTCAGGGTCTTATATTTTAACCTTTTAGTGACCTTTCCTAGGCAATGATAGTGGTGATGATGTAAATGTTCTTGTTGATGGAAGATCATAGTACGTTTGTTTAGATAAGGCCATAAGTATGAAGTAAGATTTGGGGCCAATCTTTGATACATGTGATGGTTAGTGGAAAGGTTTATGTGTATGTTTTAGGGTAGCGCGTGGGAGTTATATTGACAATAGTTTAGAAACTACGTGAAGTATGTATTTATGGGTGGTTGCCTTGAAGTAAACATGCGGTTATAAAATAGGCTTGAATGACATTTTGGGATTATAGTGGGAGGTCCCAATATGCATTAACGACTTCATATTAAGAGTTCAGAGTAGTCATTGAAGTGGTAAGGCATGTTATGCTTAGGATGTGATCTTTAAAACAGGTATAAAAGGTGGCATCATATGGTTTAGAATAATAGCGTGGTGTAGCATGTTGTATTTTTGTGACTTAGAGTTAGGATTGATCGCGGTGTAAGGATTAAGCTATTTTAGACATTAGTAGAAAAATTTCTCAATGCTCATATGAGAATTTTAAGCTGAATTGAATGAATGTGATATTTATAGGGAGTAGTATAGTTAAGGGATATTCGAAAAGTGTACTAAGTTTGAAAGTAAGAAGTTGTATTGCCAAAGATCTGGTAATTCTATCCTAATTTAGGAGTTATATGTCTATATTCTAGATTGCAGAGTAGTGTCAATGTTGTGATTTCCTTAGTGGGATGTCTTGGGTAATCCATACCCAAGATTTGTGTCTCCCTAGTACTATTAGAACTTATTTAGAGAGAGCGTTGAAGAGATACTCCAGTTAAGTATGAGGGTCTAGCATAATTTAGTATGTATAGCCAGTAAGTCAGTTTAGCAGTCAGATTCACATGACTTGTTTCTCATCTTTTCATTTATTCATGCTACCCGAAATCTCAGACATGATACTATTCCAAGATAGAGTATACTAGTAATTGCGAGTATAGCTCAGTTCATGCGTCATGCATTAGATTCAAATTCCAGAGGTTCAGTTATGAATCAAATCGTAGGTGCTGCGTGCATTACCTCCATTTTCTGAGTATCTTAGTGAATTGAGCACTCATAGAGGGACATAGAGTCCCAAGGGGGAGATAACCCATTCAGTTGCATACATAGGTTCTTATTACAAGCTTCACATCAGTTGTTATTGCGTATTCAGTCATATGTTCTTGTGTTAGTTCATTCAGATATGCCTGTATTAAAAATGCATGTTCAATAGAAAAAGTTCAGCTTAATAGTGTATTCAGTCCTGTGTTAATGAGGACAACTCAGACACAGACCCATGCATCAGATATGCATGTCCGGTATAAGAATTCAAAACATCAGTAGTTCCAGTCTTATAGTCATGTTTCAGATCAGTGTATTCTTTATTAAAGGACATGTCATGTCCGCATTATTCCATAGCTTTAAGGCTTTAATAAGTTCCTGCCCATCATTTCAGGACGAATGATCCCAAGGGGGAGATAATGTAACGCCCCGTAAAAGGCGTGCATAGATTAGTCTTTAATATTGAGCTCTTAGACTTAATGACTTAAAATTTTCTAAGTGTAAAATGAGATTTAGTCATTTTAGCTGGTAATCTTTGGGATATAACTTTTCAACCTTCCCGACATTCGTTTTTAGATTTTCAAGTTGCGATACGATAGGGAAATCTCATAGTGTATCTCGGATAAGTTTCGGAATTTTTTGGAATGCATAAGCTGCGTTTAGATTTCAAAACAGTAGCAAAACGCATAGCCGATTGACCAGTTTTCAGCATTTCAGGGTCAACTTCAAATAATCATAACTCCCTATATATAATGAACTGTGTGATCTATAATATATAAAACAAAAGATCTTTGAGTCCTCTTTCAAATTCAGTTGGTTTCATCCAATTTTATTATATCAGCAAAAAGTTATAATTGATTTACTCCATACTATCAAACTGTCAACTGAGGGACAGATTTGAGGGACAAATTTGACCTTAATTGTTCCTTAGGGGTATTTTGGTCATCCTTCACCCCTATATATACCACCAACACGGGATTTAATCCCTCAAACACCACACTACACCTTCATTGATCAAAATTGCTCAAGAACACTCCTTAGGGTTTCAAAATAAAAAACCAAATAGTTCAAGATTCGACCATAGGTTTTCAAAGATAATTACATATTCGGAATCACAAATCCGCGAGCTTCAAGAAACATCTAGTATTTTCGGAAATAGAGGTATGTGGGGTTATCCTAAAATCTCATGGGTGTAGTTTTTATGAACATGCATGCTTTTAAATGGGGGTTTTCAATCAGATGCTAATAACTTGCTTTCAATATGATTTCTAAGTCATTTTTGTTTATGTCATGGGAATTGTTTGCCTATATACATCAATGGTTGAAACCATGCATATGTGATTTGAGATTTTCCATGTAAGTTTGATAAATATGAATGATAAATTGCTTTCAAATTTCCATGATAATGTCTTGATACCCATATCATAGTGTGACCAGCAAAAGAGAGCATGAATTTGAAATAATTATTGTTCACCACTTGTAAATGATGAAGCACCTTGGTTTTTACATGATTATGCATATGTGGATGTGATATTGATGATTTGCAAGTCAGGTATGATGATACCCTATAGAATATGATACATGATTGAATTAAATGAAATTTGAATGCATTGATTTTACATGAGATAGGTGGATGCCCAAAGAAGGTGTTTGAGTGTAAGGGCTCATCTCTGGAAACCGTGTTTGCCGACTCGAGAATTTTGTACTAGGCTAAGTGATCTTGTGTACTTGACTTTATGTCATTCCCAAATTGAAACTATAGGTAGGAGCCCGGGCTAAGTGATCTTGGGAACTACCATTGGGTTGAGAGACCATGCTTCGTGGTCTTGTGTGTCTCTCCCTCTCTTATACTCTAATCTCGGCGGCAACCGAGGTTTGAAAGTTGGTGTAAATTATGTTGGGTATTCCACCTAGCTCAGTTGCATTTCATTGTTGTTGAGAAACTATTGCATTATGCCCGTGTGTTTTCAAATGATTTGATATGAAATTGCTTTATAATGGCTCTCAACTATATTTTGTAAAAATATTATGTTTTGTTTTGATATCTCTGTGTGCCAGTACTTTTGTGCTGACCCCCTCCTCTCTCCAACCTCTCAGGTTCAAAGGCCCAGTCTAGGGGTCAAAAGAATTAGTAGACCATTCAGACAGAGTTGCAGAGACAAGTGGTGAGCCTCTATATTTCGGAAGGTCTTATGTCCTGCAGTCCTTTTATCTTATATTTAGTTTTGGGGTCTACTGGGGTCCTTGTCCCAGTTTATATGTAGTTACTTGACTAAGTCATTTGTTAGATATTTTCGCAGACAGTTGTTTAGGGGTTGATTGATGTTGGGGGAACTTTATTTCCCCATTATTGTTTCTTTTCATATTTATGACCATGTTTCCGAATTATTGTGTTTCTTCCGCATTACTTTGATCATATGAATTAGGTGCATGATTACCAGACAGATAGGGGTGTTTCGGGCCTCCATGGTTAGAAATACTCGTTACGGCCAGGCCCTGGTTCGGGTCGTGACACTCACCAACCTCGAACCACCTAGTAGGAGACCTGTACCTCCTACCATACAAGGCCTCAAACAGAGCCATTCCAATTCTTGAGTAGTAGCTATTATTATATGCAAACTTTATAAGAGGAAAATGCTCAACCCAACTTCCACCATAGTCAATCATGCAAGATCTAAGTATATCTTCCAATGTCTGAATAATTCTTTCAGCTTTCCTATCTGATTGCGTGTGGAAACCCAAACTAAGACTCACCTTAGTCCTCAAACCTTTTTGAAACGACTGCCAAAAGTGATATAAACTGCGTACCATGATCCAAGATGATAGAAACAGGCACCCAATGCAACTTCACAATCTCTTGAAGGTACAACCTCACATAATCCTCTGCTGAAAAATTAGTTCTCATTGGAAAGAAGTGAACAAACTTTGTCATCCGATCCATGATGACCCAAATCAAATCAAACTGATTCAAAGACTGGAGAGGACCAATAACAAAATCAATAGTGATCACTTCCCACTTCCACAAAGGCAACTCAATTTCTTGATGTAACCCTCCGGCGCCCATGTGCTCAACTTTCACTTGTTGGCATACCATGTACTTAGCCACAAAACTAGACACATCCCACTTCATATTGTTCCACCAATACATCTCCTTAAGGTCATGATATATTTTCATCGAAGCAAGATGGATAGCATAACATAAATCATGCGCCCTAGCCAAGATCTTCTGTTGCAAACCATTTATATCGGAAACACACAACCTCCTTTGGTACTGCCAGTTACCATCACCACTAACCTTGAAAGATTGCTTTCTACCAACCCACATCACCCTTGATACTCATCAAGATAGGATCTAAAACTTGTTTCTCCTTTACCTCAGCACTTATGGATGACTTCACCACCTCCTGAACAAACGTACACCATCCTCAGAGTCCAAGAGGTGAACCCTAAGGTTAGCCAAACGGTGAACATCTTTCACTAATTATCGCTTTCCCTTATCCACATGATCTAGCCTCCATATGGATAGCCTATCAAAAATATCAACAACTATGTTAGCTTTACCTAGATGGTAGATAAGACTCATGTCATAATCTTTGAGAACTCAAGCCATCTACTTTTCCTGATATTAAGCTCTTTCTGAGTAAACACATATTCTAGGCTCTTATGATCTGAAAAGATATCCATATGCACTCCATACAATTAGTAATTTCAAATATTTAAGTCGAACACTACAACCAATAGCTCCAAGTCATGAGTCAGATAATTCTTCTCAGGTACCTTTAACTATCTAGAGGCATAAGTTATCACCTTGCCATGCTGTATTAAGATACAAACAAGTCCCATAAAAGATGCATCAAAATAGACCACAAACCCATCAATGCCTTCGGGAAAAGTCAAGACTAGTGCCGAAGTTAGCTTATCCTTCAGTTTCTCAAAGCTACCCTCACAAGCATCAGACCATAAGAAATTTACCTTCTTCTGAGTCAACTTAGTTAATGGGTCAGCTATAGTTTAAAAACTTTTCATAATTCTCCAATAGTAACAAGCTAAATCTATAAAGCTTCGAATATCGGCTGGAGTCATGGGTCTAGGCCACTTCTTAACCAGTGCAACCTTCTGCAGATCCACCATGATCCCTTCACAAGAAATGACATGACCCCAAAAAGTGACAACGTTCAACCAGAATTCACATTTTAAAAATTTGGCATACAACTACTGATCTTTCTGGGACTATAACATAATATGGAGGTGGTTGACATGATCCACCTCAATCTTAGTGTATACCAAAATATCATCTAAGAACACAATGATGTACAAATCCAGAAACTGATGAAAAACTCTATTTATCAAGTCTATAAATGCCGCTGGGGCATTGGTCAATCCAAAAGACATAACCAAAAACTTAAATTATCCATACCGGGTAGGGAAGGCAGTCATTGAAATATACACCTCCCTAATCTTTAGCTAATGATACCTAGACGAAAGATCAATCTTTGAGAAAACTTACATCATGAAGATGATCAAACAAATTATCTATCCTTGGTAGAGAGAACTTATTCTTTACTATTACTTTATTCAACTGCTGGTAATCAATACACATACGTAGGGAACTATCCTTCTTACACACAAATACACCAATATTCCTCATGGAGACATACTAGGATGGATTAAATCCTTGTCTAAAAGATACTTTAGTTGCTCCTTAAGCTTTTTTAACTCAACTAGAGCCATTCTATACCAGGGAATAGAAAAAGAACGAGTGTCCGGAATAAGATCTACGCCAAAATCAATCTCTCTATTAGGAGGAACACCAGGAAAGCCATTAGAGAAGACCTCAGGGAATTCATTCACCACTGGGACGGAATGTAAAAAAGGATCCTCCGAGTTAGAATCTTTAAACTGGACCAAATAATAGGGACACCCCTTGGAGATTAATCTTCAGGATCTAAGATATGAGATGAGCCTCTCCTTAAGAGCTAGGTAGCCACCATCCCACTTAATAATCGGCTCATTAGGGAATTTAAAGATAATCTTATGGGTCCGATAGTCTAGATAAATATAGCAGGAATGCAACCAATCCATCCCTAATATGATATCAAAATCAATCATGTCTAACTTAATCAGATCCACCAAAGTCTCCCGACCACCCACCGATACTATGCAACCCCTATAGACTCTTCTGGCAGCCACAGAGTCACACACCTAGGTAGAAACATAAAAAGGATTTGAAATACACTCGGGACCAAAACCAAAATGTACAACCACAAATGGGGTCATATAAGAAAGAGTAAACCCTGAATTAATTAAATAGTACATATCATGGGAAAAGAGTTTCAACACACCAGTAATGACATCAGGTAATGCTTCAGACTCCTAATGGGTAGTGAGAGCATAGAGTTAGTTTTGACTAGTGTCGGAGCCAGATGGTGCAACCTTTGGTGCTTGAGTTGATGAAGAGAAAATAGGAACCTTGTTTTACCTAATGGCAACCTTACCAACAGGATGACTTTTAAGCATACATCCTGACTGACCATAGTTGAAACACTTGTCCTTTCCATCATCATAGTAACCCCAATGCAATTGATCATAAAATTTGAGGAAAGGGTAGGATGGAGTTTATTGGGCCCTACTAGCCTGAGATTGGGCACCCTATGCCCTATAATTGTCACCACCATGAAAATGCCTATCACCCAATGACTTTGGGTAGGAAGCACTAGCCGTCGATTAACACCCAAAATTGCCCCACTTATTCTTGGACCATTTTTTACTATATTTGCCACTCTGCTATTGGGTACTACCCTGCTCAGCAAATCTAAATTTCTTTCTCTACCTTTCCCCTATCTCCACCTGCTTTTTCTTCTCTTCCTCAACCTGCTGCATGTACACAATCAACTTGGAGATGTTTATGTACTTATTCAATAAGGCAACCTTACTCTCCTTATTTAAGTCTTGGGAAAACTCGAAAGCAAACTTTCTTATTCTATGCCTCATGCTAGAAACCAACTCTGGAGCATCCCGAGATAATAGGTGGAACTTTAAGGTATACTCTTTGACTCACGTCTTGCCTTGCTTCAGGTTAACAAACTCTTCCACCTTCGCCTCCCTCAAATCTTGAGGAAAGAAAAAGTTTAAAAAAGCACTAGAGAAATCATCTCATAGGGCTAAATCAGCATCGTCGCCCCTAGACTGATTCCATTTCTCTTACCATTGGTAGGCTATATATTTCAGTTGGTAGGAAGAAAATTCCACACTCTCCACATTCATAGCAAGCATAACGTGGCGGTTTGTTTCTATCTCATCAATAAAACCTTAAGGATCCTTCTCAAACCTAACATCAGTAACGATTGGAGGGTTCAACTTCATAAACTGGCCAACCCTTGTGGCCTCAGAAAATGGAGTAACAGAAGCACCACGCTCATTCTGAGTAGCTACTAACTATTCCAAGATATGAATAGAATGACAAAACTCAATATTTTTCACATTATCTTGAGGAGCTTGTGAAGGACTGGAGGGGATCGGTGGAACTCCAGGAGGGAAATTAGGAATTGGACCCCTAGACCGAGTTTGGACACCATAAGTAGGACGGGTACTATCAACATTGTCCTAGGGTAGACAAATAAGTTTTCATGAACTTTCAATCATCTGGGAGGCATGATCTGAAAAGCAAACAAATAAGTATTAGAGAAGATTTCAGGACCTTACACTCTACAGCTCAAAAATAGAACACAAGAAAGAGAAACATTCCTAAATGTCTTGTAGACTTTCCCTTATGAGTATGGCACAATACACATCCTTTAAAGAGACTCTACTCAACATGAATTTATTGGACACCCAATTGACCATGAAACTAGGGATCTAGTACCAACCTGACATGATTCAAACCAGGTCCTAGTCGTGTAGGGTATCTCAAGTTCAACCAGGATCGGAGAATACCCCCAATACCCAACCATTACCCTCCCTGCACCCCCATGTTGGGTGAACTCTGACATATAATAAGATATGATAAGCTAAAATTAAAGACATGATGGTAAGATTAAAATTAAAGTCGAAAACCATGATAATTTAACCATCCATTTACAATTCTAATGTCAATAACAATACCAATACCAATGCTAACACTAATACTGACACCGTCTATGCCAATAGTTGTATGACAAAGCCTCTAACTAGAATCAAAGAATATCCAGTCAGGATATGCCTCTCAACCATTGCCAAAACCAAATAGGTAAAATAACATAAAGAAGTCCATATTATAAAATGAGGTCTTCTTGAGTATGGAATCTCACAACTTCAATCTGAATCAAAGCTGTCCTAGATCCAAGTTATTGAGTAGAAGAAATGGTAGTATGGACAATTTCTGTATTGCGTGAGGATAAAATGCCCAAAGACGGTTATCGGGGTGAACTCTAGCATGTACTCAGGGATAAAGTTAAAATAATGCCATCATTCAAAACCAAATCAAATAATTATATGCAATTACATGTATAGATATATACCATTCCGAGAGAAGGAATAAGGTTTAGCATGCATTTAAATCCTTAACCTGGCTATAGTAGCTTAACTATCATAGTATCCACCAATGGGCTAATGGGTTTAGCTCACCCTACTGAAAAGGCCTCTATGCATGTTAGCCGTATGAACTAGGGAAAAAAACCTGGGATGACTAGTACATACCCCAAAATATAAGTGTCACATTATGCACACGGTCAAGTTGAACAACCCCCACATCAGGAAATATGAGTTTTTAGTGTCTGTCCATCAGACTCACACCTTCATGTCTAGTTATTACAACGTGCCATTACTGTCCAATTAAACTTTTTATACATAACCAAACCACTATTTTCTAGGATTCAATTGTTAAGGCTTTATAAATTGGTATCTTCATACTGACTATAACTTGCAAGCAATGTCATTAGCCAACCTTTGGGGGATTCCCATGTACCCAACAAGCTTTATTATTAAAATCACTTGGGAGATTACTATATACCTTATAAGGTTTTAAATTCAAATCAATTCAATTTATATCCACCAAGGCCTTTTTAAAGTCATCCATCACTCATTAACATTTTAATGCCATGCCTTAGTTTAAAACAAAAGTCAAACTTGTGATAGTATCATTCTCATTGACAATTTTACAAATAGGTTGAGGGCATGCCATTATCAAAGCCAAAATTATCAAATTTGAGGCTCAACCATGACCTCTCAATTAAATCACCATTCCCATGCACCCACATGTGCAAAGCCAGAATTAAAATAAGAAAAATTATAATTAAACCACGAGAAACAATATTCATCCATGAACAACCAAAACCCCCAACTTTTATTCAAAACCCTAACAATACCATGAAAATCATACATTAAAACGTATTACTTGAGTAAAATAACAATGAGGAAAGAATAACATACCTGAATTATAAAGATTCACGTAGAGAAATTAGTTCTTAAGCCCTTAGATGAAGACTTTGGAGCAATCCTAGCCCATTTTACTTGAGAGAATTTTAAGAGAGTAAAGAGAATTTTTATTCTTGTAAAGTATGAAATGATTGACCAAAAAGTGTTATGCGACGTGGGGTCTTAGGGGTTTTAAATGAGAAATATCTAAAGTGCCCCTAGTTAAAAAATGTAAAAAGATTGCAGGTAGTTATGGGTCGATCCCGTGAGTTATGACAACAACATACAACTCGTACCCTTGAGTCGTCAACAAGATAGTGAGTTAGACACCTATACACTGTCCACCATATGACTTTATGATCCCCACTCATGATCTGACTATATGACTCATATTGTCTAGTCGTATCCAAGACAGAACCCAAGGGATTAGATATTGGACAACATACGACTCAACCCTACTACTCGTAACCTATCCTCACATATCTTAGTGAGCAACTCAACTTAGAGTCAAGTCAACTCACTAAGTTACTAATTTGGTTAATAATTGTCCTAACGACCCATCACCACCCCTAGAAACTCGTACCACTAAGCCGTAATCATAACAGAACCCCAACCACCATTTGCTGGACACCTAATAACTAGGGTCACCTGACCCGTACCCACATCATACTACTCATGATGTTAAGTTGTCAACAAGATAGTGAGCTTAATGCTCAAGAAATTTTCATAGGCCAAATCCTCGGGTGTTTCAATTATGTACATCATATAAATTTATTTAGGACTCTTTAAATATAGTTCTTAGGATTAAGTTAATGAAAATCTTTTTTCTAGCATTCTTATTTTCAAATTTAAATATTTCATATTTTTTAGTTCAAAATTTTTATTTCAACACTATTGAGTTTTGTCCTAAAAATTGTCATGTGGCCTTTTAATATTTTGCACTTGACTTTTTGTCTTGTTTTTGATTTTAATTTTATATATATATATATATATATACATAGAGAGAGAGAGAGAGTAAAATCAACAATAAAAATAGATATTCCTCTACAGAAAAAATCAAGTATTCAATAGTGAAAAGCATATCCAAATTAAATTTCAGAAAGATCTAAAATGATCTAGTTCTTTGTCTGCTGCCTTATCCTTCAAATGGTGGTGCTAATAGTCACAGTGCTTGTAGTACTGCCAAAGAAGGTAACGAAGCACTAATACTTCAATACAAGAAATAAAGAAAATCAAAAGGGTTCAGATGAATGTTATTTGAGCGTATAGGCACTCCCTAATTTGACTGTACTACAATATTTGCATCCCTAAATAACAACATCCTTCCTCTTTACGACATACTACAATGCCAAAATATAATTAACAAAATTACCAACACAATGATAAACTGTAAACACATGGTCTACAAAAGCACACTATACCTTCCCACAAAACTTACAAAAATACTTGTTATGCTGACTGGCCTCCATCTTCTTAATTTGTTTTCTCAAACTATCCCATAACCATAGGCGGATTCAAGATTCGTAAGTTTCGAGTGCCAAATTTAAATAGGATAAATGAATCATTTTTTTAAAAATTTTGAGTTATGGTACAGATTATTTATCCTTTTATATTTTTATAGATAAATTAATCAAATTGGATATTAAGTAATATTTTCTTTCAAGATATTTAGAGATTTAAGATGCCTAATCATTTTAAATTTTTTATATACGAATAAGAAAAATTTTCTCTAAAACTTTGAGAAAGAAAAAAATTTTCATGTTAAAAAATCAAAATTTGTATAAACTATCTAATATCATTACTTATATTCATCTCCATTATTTTTATGTGTTGTTATAGATATTTAGTTGAGGTGTAAATTTATAGTTTCAACACCGTCATCTTCACTAATGCGAACATCGGTGACAGAGTAAATTGATCTTTAAATTTTAAAAAATTTAGCATAATAATAATAATAATAATTATTTTTTAAAATTTTAATTTTTAAAATAATTTACTATAAATATATTTTTATTAATATTATCGTGACAATTTAAAATTTAGTACTCGTTGATATGGATACACACAATACTCTATCAAGAGATTAATAGTATTTAATTAATAAAAGATAAAGTAAAAAATGTAAAGAATTAATTAAAGTAGAAAATTGGATTTGTAAAGAATAGATTAAAGAAGAAATTAATGAAAAAGAAAAATAATGAAATGAAAAGAGAGGGTTGAGAAGCCCTTCCGTAGTAAGCACAAAATAGAATGTTGAGAAGCCCTTCCACAACAAGCACAAAATAAAAAAAAAAAAAAAAGGGGACAAAAATAGTATTTCTAGAAGGACTCAAACTCACAACATGAGAGTGGCACATAGTACCCTATACCACTGAAAATAATCACCATTTGATATTACGCGTGGAAAGGCTAAGTTATATTCATTTCTTCTATAGATACACATGTGTATACAAAGTTTCAACCAAGATTGCCAGGTGCTATGACACCCTCACCCATACAGGTAGATCCGTCCTTGCCCATATCGGATACTTGAAAAATATAAAGGGCTACTCAAAGATATATTACATATAGAAATTTAAGGGTGGGAAAATCAATCCAAAACTTGCACAAGTCGCTCAGTATTTTTGTCGATTGAGTCATGACCCATTTTTTACATTGACATAACAAGTTGAACTCAAAATTACTCATCGAGCAATAAGGTTACAAAAGATCAAAATAGAGTAACCGCCCGGGTCAAAATGTAATCCAACCCAAATATCTTTTTTTGTGGAAATTTGGATATGGAGTTCATGATGATTTTTTGAGATGGTTAAATTATTTACATGCACTTTGGCAAAAAAATGAATGTTCATCAGCTGACCATCAAATAAAACAAATTACTCATGTTCTCTTTAAAAAAAATGCAAGTTTTCATAATACGCCACTTCATCTTTTTTGATCAAAATAAAATAAAAATAAAACACGTATTATAACTATTTAGAGACATAATGTACTTTCTAAAAATTTTAGCCTTCTTGGTCTACTCAAGGAAAATATTATTAACAACTTTATCAAGATAAAATGAGAAGGAAACGACTTACTGCAGAAATAAGAACAATGACTCTGAAATCAAGAAATCAAATACTACATGATAAGGCATTAGATTTACAGGACAACCAGTAGATCAACAATCAATGTTAAATGACTGTTTGACAAATTTCTTCTACTTATTAAACTGTTTCACTAAGCCAATTGATGTTGAGGTGAAATGTAGAAATCTTAAAGTCTATTTTCAATAACTTTGATCACATTTTGGGACCAACCACCAAAGAAATTTCAAACACTATATGACAAAATCCATCCTTACATTATATAAATATCAGGTGGATCAGCTCAAGAGCTAACTATGTACAAAATTAAAGTGCCTCCAATATCCCCTAAGGTTCTCCACCTGGACAATCAGTCACATTTTCTTTATTTTTATCTAATAAGGAATTATAATACATTTTGATACTGACCACAACACTGATTTATCATATAGAAAGATAAGCCAGCTTCACCCATTTCTCAAAACTTCTAACTACTAACGATCTTAGTAATCAACAAAATCATAAGAGTAACACAAACAAATTTGAATGTATCGACATTGATGATTATTTCTCCAAATTTTAAATTTTTTAGTAAAGTGAAAGAGATATTACTATTTTGATGAATTAACGACACAGATAGAAGGATGAGGGTTGAAGAAAACGACATAGTTGCAGCAACAAAATTTCATAATTTGTTAGCCAATTGCATTTTTATCATAATTTTTCTTAATTAAATAAAATTGCATAAATGATATTTTTGATACATATGTATGTCGTGATATATATTTATTTTGATATATTTTCAACTAATTAATTAATTAATTAATTAAAAGAATAACAAAATCTCATTTATTTAAGGGAGTAAATTAAGGAATTGATCTGCTTCTCTATTTTCACACTTTTATTTTCATAATTTTCATTAATACCACTAATAATTGACTCTCTCAACCTCCATAGAAAAATAATCAAATACACCAATTCCTCCTCCAGTCTCCATCGTCTTTTTATTGTGATAATTTTATCTCCGGCGAATTCAAGTCGCCACAAACATCACCTTTACCCCAATGCTGCTTGACTTTTACAGTCGCACCACCTCAAAATACACAAAATCAACCACCATACTTATCTTTCATTAAAAAATAAAAAATAATCATCAACTTCGACCGACAATATCATTACTAACCCATTTTATTTTCTTCATTAAACGACCAGTCAGACCCCATTTTGTCCTCTAAAACTCTCATTTTCTCACTTCTTAAATTTATTTCATCAATCTTCTCACATACCAATTTCATTTTTCTTTCTATTTTACATTAATGGATTGGTTATTATTCATTCTCTCCATTTGACCGGAGACAGTCAAGTCTAAAAGTATCAAAATCATAATATATCAAAAATATCAATAATGTAATATATAGAAAATTTTGATGATTTTTTTATTTACAGAAATGAATATATGTATCAGAAGTTATATTATGTACATAATACATATGACTATGTTTGACATATATGCCTTAGAGATTATTTTTGGTACATATTTCTGATATATATGAAAGGTACAAAAACTATGTTGAAAAGGTTCCGACTACAAAATTGTAATACATGTTTATATTAGAAAACGTACAATAATTATGGAATACACCTGATAAATGTATATGTGTTTATATATATATATATATAAACATATAACACTAATTTTATCCGATATAGATATGATACATATGTTGTCTGTGTTAGACTTCAAACATATGTATCATCCTTAAACTAAGAGAAGAAAACACAAGTTCTTGATATGTATCTATATATTTATTAAATACATTTGTCTGATACATATGTTTGATGCATGTTTACTTGATACTTGTGATTGACACATTAAATTTTTTTGATAAAATAATTTTGATACATAAAAATTGATGGATTTTGATATCAAGAACAATACAGTTGTGTGCATATATATTCATATGTATCATGAACACGGCCTAACCTACTAGATACATACAAAATTAATAAATTTTGGTACATGAGCATGCAGGTACATTTATATATATCATGAATAAAAAATTATATTCTTTTTGAATATTATACATGTACATAGTGATACATTCGTATGTGTCATGGATTTTTTTTAATAAATAGATCTTATTCTCCGTCTCCACACTTCTATTTTACAAAATCTCTATAAACACCACTAACTTTAAACTCTCTCAACCTCTATTGAAAAATAGCCAAATATACTAACTTCTCCACTCTGTACTGTCTTTTCATCATGACAACTCCATCTCTGGTGAACTCGAGTCATCGGAAACATTATCTCTATCCCCTCGTTACTTCAGTTCCACTGCTGCACCACCTCCAAACACATAAAATCAGTCACCATACTCATCCTACATAAAGAAAAAAAAATTAGAAAATAACCATCAACTTCAGCTAGCAACATAATTATGCAATATTTAATTTTCTCCATTAAATGAATAATCAGATCCTGCATTCTCCTCTGTAAACAACCAATTTTCACAATGTCTAACCCATTTCGTCAATTTGCTCACATACTCATTTCATTTTTGTTCAATTCTTACATCAATTCATATTTTTTGGGAGAAGGAAAAGAATGAAAAAGTTGAAATTTATATGTGGGAAGTTGATGAATATTGAATTGAAGGTGAATTACCGATAATTTTGAGATGAGAAATTTTGAAATATTGTGATGCACTATTTGGGACAAAATTGTGGGAGCAATTTATAGTTGTGGGAAGCATGATATATATCAAGTACAATTTTATAAATTTGAGATGTTATGTAAATTTTTAAAATGTGTGATATTTTATGTATTAATGATCCTTATGTGGGGTTTGTGTAATTACTCCTAAATTTATTTTACCCTTATTGTCCCATGTTTTTATGCAAAATTTTCTTTAACATTTTTTTGTTGAGAAAATGACACCACTTACCAACTATGATGTATAATTGACAAATATGAAAAGGATGACAATAATGATATGAAACCCATGAAGACAAAGGTAGAATAGAAACTCGTGGATGTAATCACAAATCACTAATTAAAGTTATTTATTGAATTTGATCAAATTTTTACTTTTCGAGTTCAAATTTATACTATTGTGTTCGTCCATTTGTATACTTTTTTTCAAGTTATAGTTCTTGTGTCTTCCTAGCTCATATAATGTATACTAGGTTTCAAGTATGCATATAATGTGTGAATATCATTTTATTTATGATATATGGTATCTGGTATAAAAGTACAATATGATTCAAATGTATATTAAAATTGCAATTTGATGCACTATTGGTTTGTTATTTTTTTTATTGTCATTTTCTTTATGATACATGTGTTTGAAAAAAAAGTATTGTTAAGAAATTTGATCTCACAAGAGAGGTTCTAAGCTTTAGATTAAAATTTAACATTATGAAGATTTTGGAAATCTAGAATTGGAAGTGAGACATTTAGCTATTGAACAACATAGAACAAAATGTAGATCAATTGAGATTGTTTTACTTTGTCATAGTGAACCTAATACTTGGTATCCTTTAGTTCTTGAAACTTTTTCACATCCACGAGTAGGTTAAGGTCATTCAAGGATGTAATTGAAAGGACTTTATTAGAAATTGATATGGTTAATGATGAGCAAGTGAAAAGGTACAGTCTTTTTGATTTAATTTTGTTTAGGTTCCCACTAATTTTCATATAACAATTTTTACCAAAAATGGATTGATTCTATAATTATTTTTAACTTTATTCAACATGTTAACCTTGCGTTTTTTGATCTACCTAAGTATGAGTTACTAGAACATGGCTCAACAAGAAATTTAGCAATGAAGTCAAATTTGAGAAAAAAATTATTTTCATGAGTATTTATAAGTGGGAGTATAGGAAATGATGAGATGTATATTGACATTTTACTTGAGGGAGTTTTCTATAGCTAATGATGTTAAATTATATATATGTTAACAAATCTATATCACTTGGAGAGATTTGACAATAATGTTGTTAATTATATGATGAATTCAGATTTGAAGAATTGAAAGATGGTTATGCTCTAGCTTATGTCATCGATAACCCAACTCATGTTGATATGATTAGGTTATTCAAGAATACCAATGTATTTGTTTTTCCATCTAGAGGGGAAAGTTGAGATAAGGTTGTTGTAGCAATTAAAATGACATTGCTCATGATAGCTACAAATTCATTACGACCAACTAAATGAAGAAAATATTTATCCATGGCTAATAAATAAAATAAGTCATATAATGATGGATATTTATAGATCGAGCATATATTGATAAGATACAAATGCTAATGAGATGTAATAAGAAATCAAAAGGAGGCTATGACCAGAAGTAAAAAAGCAAAGTATACTAAAATGCATAAGTTTTCTCCTGAGATTGTTGCAGGCATCGTAATTGGCTATTGTGAATACATTAGTAATAATACAACAATAGTTGGCTTGTTGGTTTTGTTTTGATGTTGAAGAGGATATTACACGTTTTACTACAGTATTAACAATAGTTTTGATCTTTGTTAATGGATATTTATTTAGCTTTAGTAAAGTTAATATCCCCATGTGATGTGTTAATTGAGGAATAATGTTTTAATTTGCTTCATTCACTAAATCAATACTCGCTGTCCATCTATGATATAAGACTTTACAACAGATTTGAATAGATATTCACAAGTCCATCTCTAATTAGTTTGAGCTAGATAAACAATTTAAGTGTTACTTTGATACCAATTAAGAATGTCTCACTTTGATTCAAGGGTTTTCCCTTTTCTAGAATTTCTTCTAGCACGCTAAATAGATTAAAATAGAAATAAAAGTAAAGCATGATAGAGGAGATAAGAGTTATTATCACAATTCAGGTAAGTTGTAATGACTCTCATAGCCATTTTGAGTTTTCTGTTTATTTCTCAATTTTATCTTTTTTCATAGTTTTATTTGCCTTCATAACTTACAAAGATTGGGTGGAATAATTTTTGAGGTGATCAATGTGTTCCAGACATGATTTTTAGTTTTAAAAGTTTATTTTTGGAAAGTTTAACCAACGTTAACATTTAAGGTAATGAGATCAGATTTGAGTTTTACTTTATTAGATCCAAAGAGTGATTTATGGCTTATTTGAATAGCCTGCATGAATGCTGAGGGGTTCAAAGAGTAATTTGAATAAATGGTTACATTCTAGTTTATTTAAGGATTAAAATTGACCATGATCAATACCTAATTAAGACGACCCCATATATAAATGATTTGATGATTCCAACAAATATGAAATATGTTTATGATCAATTGGCATATTTAATTTGTCTAGAAAATTTTGAATGAGCTTCGAGGGTCGATTCCACATTTAGGATGTTTTTGAGCATTGTTGAGTTGTTGGTGCCTGGTGTGTCATTACAATTGTGAGGATTTTTTACTTCAATTAAGGTGTTTTAGAAGAACCAAAAATATTGATTGATGATTTGTACTCTCATTTTTTAATAATAATTATATTGGTTTTTAGAATTTCATGTATTTTAACTATTTTATTCCTTTTTATTATTATTTTATAGCATTTATAAGTTATGATAATGGATGAGAGAATCCCCGAAGCATTCAGGAGTATTTTTGAAACACCTTGAGCTTTGACCCTTAGAAAATTTCTCTATTTTTTAGCTTCTATACATCATACGACTTGGGGTACTAGTCATATGATGTGGTATGATTTGGTGGGTCATGGTCATATGGTAACTAGTATAGGTTGGTTGGTTTTTTTCCAAGGTATGGTTGGATCATACAAGTTTTTTGTTAGGGTACTAATGGTAAGGTGTCAATTATATATTGCCCTAAGGTTTGTCTAGGTGATTCTATTCTTCCTAGGGTACAATTTCATGGTACTAGTCATATGGTTGGGTATGGTTTGTCTTAGGAGGTAGTATGTTGGACAATGTTGGGGTCTCGGGGGAGGACTAGGGTATGATTTATAGGTATCACTCGTACCCTAGGGTATGGTTGGGGTGGGGTGGTCGTACCATCCAATAGTAATTTTAAGCAGTTTTAGTTGAGGGTAATTTAGGAATTTCCTCTCTTAACCTCTTAAGGCCTCATGAACTTATAACACTCTTTGGACATCATTTAACCTATTTGCAATCAATCAAACTCTCTTGAACACTCTCAATTTCTCTATAGGCTCTTTGGTCAAGGAAGACATGGGTTTCATTAATCGGATCAATTTGGGGCTTACAAGGGTGATTTCGCTCCATCATTTTTGTAATCTAAGGCATGTTACTCCCCCCTCATTGTTAGTTCCAACTAAAGGCATGTTTTTTGAAATGTTTTCATGGAATAATTATTATATGGTTTTGGATTTTCAAATATATGTTGGGAGATTCGGTTATAAATGCTTGTTTATGGTTTTTCCATGTTTTAATTATGGATTTATATGTTTTAATGGTAATTTGGACATTTGGTAGCATGGGAATGGTAAATTGGTACTTGATTTTGATTTTGGAAACACTATGCCCCTAATGTGTTTGATAAAATACCTATGAGAATACTTTTACTACTATGTTGGACTTTTAATGGAACTATTGCATGGTATAATTTGGTAATGAAACCTTAAATGGTATAAATGGATTAGAATCATTAAATGACAAGGTCTTGGTAGTTATGGTTTGTCTAATTGAAAGCCTTGTGGGGTACAAGGGAATCACTCAAGCAAACATAATAATGATCACTTGTGGAGTACATGGGATTCCCCCAAGTCAACTTAATAAAGTAATTCATGGGTACGTGAGAGTTCTTTCTTCTTAAAAAAGAAGGCTAAGGAGATTGCTTGCAAGATATAGTCAGTATGAAGATACCACTACTTATTACCCTGGGTAATAATAAATGGAATGGTGGTTTGGTTGTGTAGTAATAGTTTTAATTAGGAAATAATTGCGGGGTGTGATATCTAACTATGAATGTGTGAGTTTAATGGATAGACACTGGAACCTCATATTTACCAACATGAGTCTAGCGACCATATATGATACTTATGGGGTACACGGGATTCCTTTAAGTACACTTATACATATGTATCATAGAGAGTGAAGGGTAATTGAGAATCCTTTACTCCCATGGTATCTCTGGTTCATATGGCTACATGTATCGGGGCCCATTCATGGGGTTATACAGGACCCATATAGCCCATGGGTGGTTCTAGGATGGTTAAGCTACATATTCCCAGGTTAACGGTTTAAAAGGCATGCTAAATCTATTTTTGTCTCCCAGTATGGTTATATAAATGTATGTATGGTTGTGAATGCATATGGTTGGCTTACTTGATTTAAGAGATTGACATTACTTTATCCTTATCCTGAGTGCATGCTAGTGTTCACCCGCTAACCTATCTTCGAGTGGCTGTATCCCCACATAATGTAGGAACTGATCGTTCTACTCCTACTCAGTAATCGAATTTGGGATCAGCTCGGTTAGATCTAAGTGGTGAGCTTCCATATTTTGAAAGGCTCTATTTCATATTATTGATGTTTTTACATACTTTGGTCATTATATAGACTATAAGCTATAGTCGGTAAAACTATAGTCTAGGGCATGTCCCGACCGAATATAATTTTACTTTTGGTTAGAGGCTTTGTGGGACTACTATAGGTTGGAATAGACGGTGTCGGTAGTGGTGTCATCCTTGACATTAGTATTGGTATTATGTGTAATATCATTTGACCGTATTTATGATTATTCTATCCTATTATATTATGGGATCGTACTTGGTTATTGTTTTGGTATTATTATGGTTATTGGTTGGGTTTTGGATGGTTGGACTTTCTTGGTTTGGTCATGGTTATGGACCTATCCAGAGTCTGGAATTGTAAAAATGCTATCTTGTTATATGGTCAAAATTCATCTGACTCAAGACATATGTTTGGGAATTGGGTTGGGTAATGGGGGTGGTCCCTGATCTTGGTTGGACTTGGGATGCCCATTATGATAAGGCCCTAATTTGGGTCGTGTAAAGTTGTATTAGAGCTTTAGGTTCATAGTCAACTAAGAGTCCATAAATTCATGCTGAGTGGAGTCTCTTTTAAGGGTATGTAGCGTGCCACACTCATAAGGGAGAGGCCACAAGGCATTTAAGAAATGTTTCTCTTCTTTGTGTTCTCTTTTCAAGCTTGAAGTCTAAGTCCTGGAATCTTCTCTAATTCCTGTTTGTTCGCCATTCAGATCATGCTTCGACGATCCGATATGCACGAAAACTCCTCTATCCTAACTTGGGACGATGTTGATGGGACACACTTTACTCATGGGATCTATACTCGGTCTAGGGATCTAGTCCCTTATTTCTTGGGAGTTCTACCAATTTCTTTTATTACTCGCCAGGCTCCCTAGGAAGATGTGATGAATGTGGAGTTTTATCTATCGATCCATATGATTGCTCAGTTGGTAGCTTCTCAAACTTATCATGGTACATATGGTATTACATATTTTGGGGCCACAAGGATTGACCAATTTATGAGGTTGAGTCCTCTAACTTTTACTGGTGTTAAGGTGGAGAAAGATCCTTAGGTTTTTTTTGGAAGAGATAGAAAAGAGCTTCAGAGTCATACAGGCCACAAATGTAGAAAAGGTGAATTTTGCTGCCTATCAAATAAAGGATATGGCGTACTAATGGTATGAGGAATGTGATCAGGCAAAGGGTGAGGTTGATGAGTTATCACTGTGGGATACTTTCTCTAATGCTTTTTTGGATTGCTTCTTTCCTCAAAAGTTGAGGAAAACAAAAGCGAAGGAATATGTTAATCTGAAATAGGGAAAGATATAGGTCAAGGAGTATGCCTTGAAATTTCACCAACTGTCTAGCTATGCTTCAGAAATGGTATCAGATATAAGGTCTAAGATGAGAAAGTTTGCTTCAGGACTATCTCATGCGTTGATCCTTGAAAGAAATACTGCATTGCTGATCATGGACATGGATATTTCTAGGTTGGTTATTCATATGTAGCAGGAGGTCGGTAAAATGCAGGATAAAAAGTTTAGATTCCCTGAGCAGGGTGGTGGTCAACAAAAAAATAGTCAGGATGGTGGTAAGTGGCCAAGCAAGAAGTGGGGGAGTTCTGGTTTTTACTCCATAGGTAGTGCTCCTTACCTGAATCTATCGAGCGACATGCATCAGTAAGGTGGCGATAAATTTAAGGCACATGGTGCCCAATCTCAGGCTAGTGGGGCTCAGTTGGCTTCATCATGTCCTCCTTGTAGATTTTGTGGTCAATTGCATTGGGGCTTATGTGATGAGGAAAGGGACAGGTACTTCAAATATGGTTAGTCAGGATATATGCTTAGAAATTATCCAGTTGGTAAGGTTTCTTTAGGAGTGAACAAGGTTTTAGTTGCCTTTTCATCTGCTCCTACACCTAGGGGTAATGCTTCTGCATCTGTTTCTTCTTCTGGTACCGACACAGGTCAGAATAGGTTATATGCTTTTGCATCCTGACATGAGTTTGAGGCATTATCTGATATCATGACTAGTATGTTATAACTCTTTTCTCATGATGTGTATTGTTTACTTGATTTTGGGTCAACTCTCTCGTATGTTACCTTATTTATGGCTGTGTATTTTGGTTTTGATCCTAAAGTTATTTCAAATCATTTTTCTATTTATATCCTGATAGGTGACTCTATGGCTGCTAAAAGAGTCTATAGGAGTTGTATGGTATCTTTTGGTAGTAAGGAGACTTTGGTGGATTTGTTCTAATTAGATATGGTGAATTTTGATATCATTCTGGGGATGGATTGGTTACACTCGTGCTATGCGTCCTTAGATTGTCAAACCCATAAGATTGTCTCTAAATTCCTTGGTGAACCAGTTACTAAATGGGAGGGTGGTTCCCTAGATCCTAAGGGAAAGTTTATATCATATCTTAGAGCTCAGAGGTTAATCTCTAAAGGGTATCTCTATCCTTTGGTTTGGGTTAAAGACTCTAACTAGGAAGGTCTTTCTCTGCACTCAATTCTAGTGGTGAATGAGTTTCCTGAGGTCTTTTTGGATGATTTTCCTGGTGTTTCTCTAGATAGGGAGATTGAGTTTGGGATTGATTTAGTTCTAAAAACTCGTCCAATATCTATTCCTCCTTATAGGATGGCTCCGGCTAAGTTGAAGGAACTCAAGGAGCAACTCAAGGATCTTTTGGATAAGGGTTTCATCCATCCTAGTGTGTCATCATGGGGTGCACCAGTATTATTAGTGTATAAAAAGGATGGTTCTCTTTGGATGTGTATTGACTATTGGCAGTTGAATAAGGTGATAGTTAAGAACAAGTATTCTCTTCCTAGAATAGATAACCTGTTTGATCAGTTGCAAGGTGTCAAATTCTTTTCAAAGATATATCTTTAATCTGGGTATCATCATCTTAAGATTAGGGAGGTGGATATCCCTGAGATAACATTTCGTACTCGGTATGGGCACTTTGAGTTATTGATTATGCCATTTGGTTTGATCAATGCTCCAGGGGCATTCATTGACTTGATGAATAGTGTATTCTATCAGTTTCTGGATCTATTTGTCATTGTGTTCATGCATGACATTTTTGTGTACTCTAAGATTTAGGTAGATTATTTTAATCATCTTCGTATGGTGTTGCAGACCTTGAAAGAGCAGCAATTATATGCCAAATTTTCAAAATGTAAATTTTGGTTGAACGCTGTTATTTTTCTAGGTTATATTATTTCTATTAAGAGGATAATAGTGGATCAACAAAAGGTGGTAGTGGTTAAGAAGTGACCTGACCCGTAACTCCAACCAATGGTCGGAGCTTCTTGGGTTTAGCTGGGTGTTATAGGAGGTTTGTTGAGAGTTTTTTGATGATAGCTTCCCTATTGATTAAGTTGACTCAGAAAAAAGTAAAGTTTCCTTGGTCGGATGCTTGTGAGGGTAGTTTTAAGAAGCTGTAGGACAAGCCAACTTCGGCACTAATTTTGACCTTGTTTGAAGGCAATGTGGGGTTTGTGGTTTTGCTATGATGTATCTTAAGTAGGACTTGGCTGTGTTTTGATGCAACATGATTTAGCGATTGCCTATACTTTTAGGCAGTTGAAGGTACATGAGAGAAATTATCCAATTCATGATCTGGAATTATTAGCTGTGGTGTTTGCATTAACAATCTTGAAGCACTATTTGTATAGAGTGCATGTGGACATCTTATCGATTATAAGAGTCTGCAGTATGTGTTCACTTAGAAAGAGCTTAACCTCAGGCAAATGAGATCGCCTGAGCTTCTCAAGGACTATGCCATCACTCTTCACTACCATCCAAATAAGGGTAATGCTATTGCTGATGCTCTTAGTAGGTTGTCAATAAGAAGTTTAGCTCTTATGGATAAGGAAAAGAGCGAGTTGGGGAAGGATATTCTCTACTTGGCTAATCATGGAGTTTGCCTTTTAGACTTTGATAGTGGTGATGTGTTGGTACATGAAGTGGTTCAGTCGTCGATTGGTGTAGAGTTCAAGCAGAAACAAATGCTAGATTCTGTCTTAATAAAAATCAAGGGTGATATAGGTGGGTAAAAAGTAATGGTATTTGAGATCAGTGGTGATAGTAACTTGCGGTACAAAGGGAGGTTATGTGTTCCTAATGTCAATGGTTTTCCAGAAAGGGTATTGGATAAGGCCCATTAATCGCGCTATGTTGTTCATCCCAGTTTGATTGAAATGTATCATGATTTCAAAGAGATGTATTAGTGGAATGGTATGAAGAAGGATATGGCTAATTTTATGGCCAAATGTTTGGTGTGTCGATAAGTAAAAGTTGAGAACATGAGGCTTAGAGATTTGTATTAGGAAATTGAATTGCCTGAATAGAAATGGGAAGTGCTCAACATGGACTTTATTACTGGTCTTCCTCGATCTAGGAATAAATTTGATTTAGTTTGGGTCATCGTGGATAGGATGACAAAGTCGGTTCACTTTTTGCCAGTGAGAACTAACTTTTTGGCTGAGGATTCTGCGAGGCTATATCTTTATGAGATTTTAAAGCTGCATGGGGTACCTACTTTGATTATCTCTGATTTTGGTATGCAGTTTTTATCTCACTTTTGGCAGTCATTTTAGAAGGGGTTGGGTACTAAGGTTAGTCTGAGTATTGCTTTTCACCCGCAGATGTATGGGCAAGTAAAAAGGACTATTTAGATATTGAAAGATATGCGTTGTGCATGTGTGATTAGTTATGATGGTAATTGGGTTAACATCTACCTCTTGTAGATTTTGCTTACAATAATAGCTATTATTTTAGCATTGGGATAACCCCTTTTGAGACATTGTATGGTAGGAGGTGTAAATATCTTATTAGGTGGTTCGAGCTTGGTAAGGCAAATATATTTGGCCCAGATTTGGTTTATCAAGCTATGAAGAAGGTAAAGGTAATTTGGGATTGGCTTAAGGCTACCCAAAGTTGCTAACTATTCTATGCAAATATAAGGCATAGGGACTTTGAGTTTGAGGTTGGAGGATAGGGTGTTCCTAAAGGTATCTCCCATGAAGGGAGTAATACACATTGGGAAGAAGAGAAAGCTTAGTCCCCAGTACATTGGTCTTTATGTGATTTTGAGAAGGGTTGGTAATGTTGCATATGAATTGGAGAAAATGTATAGGTGATCCTTCATCGGTTGTTCCTTTTGAAGGATTGGGTATCTTAGATTCTATGTCTTATAAAGATATCCCAATTGAGATCTTAGATAGATAGGTTTGTCGGTTGCGTACCAAGGATGTAGATTTAGTTAAGCTTCTATGGTAGAACCACAAGGTGGAAGAACCTACTTAGGAAGCGAAAGAGGACATGAAGTCTAAATATCCATATTTGTTTTTGGCTCTGGATATTCATGCAAAATATATATGTTCATGATCACATCTTTATTTTCTAACTTAGTTAAAGGTTGGAATGGTATCTGTTGGGGTGTAATTCGTTCTTGTACTACCTTGCCCGTCATTCAGGGATAAACAATCCTAGTGGGGGAGACTGAAACACCCTGGGATTTGTCCCTTAGAAAATTTCTCCATTTTTGGCTTTTGGATATCATAGGACTTAGGGTACTAGTCGTATGATGTGGTATGGTTTGGTAGATCATGGTCGTATGATAATCAGTATAGGTTGGTTTCTATCCAAGGTACGATTGGATCATATGAGTCGTTTGTTAGGATACTAATGGTAAGGTATCAATCATATATTTCCCTAAGTTTAGTCTAGTTAATGGGAAGGTGTCAATCATATGTTTCCCTAAGTTTAGTCTAGTTTTTTCTATTCTGCCTAGTGTACGATTTTATGGTACAAGTCGGATGGTTTGGTATGGTTTTTCTTGGGAGGTAATATATTGGACAATGTTGGGATCCAAGGGGAGGCCTAGGGTTCAAGTTAAGGGTACCACTTGTACCCTAGGGTATAGTTGGGGTGGGGTGGTCGTACCATCCTGCAAAAATTTTAAGTAGTTTAAGTAAGGGGTAATCTGGGCATTTCCTCTCTTAACCTCTTACGTCCCCTTGGCTTATAACACTCTTGGAACATCATTTAACCTATGTGAAATCAATCAAACTCTCTTGAACACTCTCAAATTCTCTCATGGTTCTTGGGTTAAGGAAGGCTAGGGTTTCATCAATAGGATCAATTTGGAACTACAAGGGTGATTTGTCTCTGTCATCTTCATAATCTAAGGCATATTAATCCTTCCTCATTGTTAGTTCCAACTAAAGAAATGTTCTATGAATTTTTTTCATGGCATAATTGTTGTATGGTTTTGGGTTTTCAAATATATGTTGGGGGTTTTGGTTATAAATGCTTAGTTATGATTTTCTCATGTTTTAATTATGGATTTACATGTTTTATTGGGGGTTTGAACATTTGGTTGCATAGGAATGGTTATTTGGTACTTGGTTTTGGAAACACTATGCCCCCAATGTGTTTGATAAAATGTCTATGAGAATGCATTTACTACATTATTGGACTTTTAATGGAACCATTGCATGGTATAATTTGGTAATGGAACATTAAATGGTATAAATGGTTTAAATGGATTATAATGGTTAAATGGTAAGGTCTTGGTGGTTATGGTTGGTCTAATTGAAATCCTTGTGGTGTACAAGGGAATACCCCAAGCAAACATAATAATGATCACTTAGAAGGTACATGGGATTCCCCAAGTCAACTTAATAATGTAATCTATGGGTACATGAGAGTTCTTTCTTCTTAAAAAGGATGGCTAAGGACATTGTTTGCAAGATATAGTCGGTATAAAGATACCACTACTTATAGCCTTGGTTTATAATAAATGGAATGGAGGTTTGGTTGTGTGGTAATGGTTTTAATTGGGCAATAATGGCGGGTTGTGATAGCTAACCGTAAAGGTGTGAGTCCAATAGGCGAACACTAGAAACTCATATTTGTCGACATGAGAATTGGTTATGGAGACCATATACTTGTGGGGTACATGGGAATACCCTAAGTTATACTTGTATATATGTATCATGGAGGGTAAAGGATGCACGGGAATCCTCTACCCATATGATATCTATGGTTCATGCGGCTATATGCACCGAGGCCTATTCAGGGGGTTACACTGGACCCATATAGCCCTTGGGTGGTTTTAGGATGGTTAAGATACTCATACCCAAGTTAATGGTTTTAAAGGCATGCTAACCTGATTCCCTTTCCCAACAAGGTTATATATATGTATGTATGATTTTGAATGCATATGGTTGGTTTAATTTTTTTTTTTGTAAAGGTTGGCATTATTTTATCCTTATCCTGAGTGCATGCTAGTGTTCACCTACTAACTCATCTTCGGGTGATTATATACCCACGTGATAGGAACCATCCATTCTACTCCTCTTGCTCAGTGATTGCATTCAGAATTAGCTCGGTTGGATTAAAGTTGGGAGCTTGCATATTTTAGAAGTCTCCATTTCATGTCATAGATGTTTTTACATACTTTGGTCATTATATAGACTATGGTTTTGGCTATAGTCGGGGACATGTACTGACCGAATATTGTTTACTTTTAATTAGAGGCTTTGTGGGACAATAGTGGGTTGGTATGGGCAAATCGGCAGTGGTGTCATCCTTGGCATTGGTATTGGTTTTATGGATGGTACTATTTGACAGTACTTAAGATAATTCCATCCAATTATGTTATGGACTCGTACTTAGTTATTGTTTTGGTTTTGGTATGCTTATTGGTTGGGTATTAGATAGGTGAACTTGCTTGGATTGGTCATGGTTATGGACCTATCCCAAAGTCTAGAATCGTTCAAAATGCTATCTTTTATATGGTCAGAATTCATTCGACTTAGGGCACGTGTTTGGAGGCAGGGTTGGCTAATGGGGGTGGTCTCCGGTCCTGGTTGGACTTGGGATGCCCATTATGACAAGGTCCCGATTCGGGTCGTGTCGATTTTATGCGAGTTTTATGCTTTGAGAAAGATTTTAAGTTGATATAGTAATTTTTGGTCAACATTTTGAGATCTAAGGTTGGATGATAATTCTGCCAGTTCCTTCAGTTATGAAATATCAATTTTGGATTACTAATATGGTATGCATGGGTTCCAAGGCTCTATAGTAATTTTTGATTGTTTAGATAAGAAACTAGTTATATTGTCCTAAAGTGATTTTTGGGTGAAACTTGTTAATAAAACCCCTTTTGGTAAATTTGATGGTTACATTGAGTTTGAAATGTCAAAATTAGCTTAATAGCATTATCAAATTATTTTTGTTGGAGCTCTGAATGAACTTTGAGGGTTTGTTAGGATCATTTTGGACTTAGACTATTGCTAGTGGATGGGAAATTACTTATTGTGATCATATAATTGAGGTTGCGATCATGGAGGGTCGCATTTTCTATTAAGTGTGATTGCAAGGTGGGGTACCATGATCGTAAGGGTTGATTGCAGTTGGGTTGAGTTGTGACGTCACATTCGCATAGGGCAGTGCATCGAGTTGCATCCCAATAACGTGAACAGTATTTAAACCCTATTTTCAGCTTTAAACCCCATTTTTATAGTTTGGGAGCTCAATTTTAGGGAATCTAAAGGGGATTTTCACCATTTTTTAATTGGGTAAGCTTCTAAACTTGTGTTTAACATTACTCATCGATTATATTGTGAATCATCTTCAAAACACGAATTTTAAACTTGAAAATTTGGGGGTTTTCTGATAAAATAAAAAAGTATTATTTCAATGATTTCTAACTTGATTTCAACTCAATTTGTGATGAAATTTTAGATTTAGAACCCTTAAACTATAGATAGATTGATTTTCTATTAAAATTCTTGTTTTATCTTTTTATTTTTAGAGTTGAATTTTGAGATAACTTTGAATCCAAAGCAAAAATATGACAATATGTATATCAATAGACTCATATTTAAGTATAGAAATTATTTTTGATAGACTGGGAGCACTCTAATGCCGCTAAAAAAGAAAGGTCTTGTTTTGAGGGTTTTCAAGTTTGTATTTCGACTTTGATGTAGGTTATGACTTAATTTTCTTTAGATATAGCTTGATAGAGAACTTATCATAAAAATTATACTATGCGTTGGGTGAAACATCATTTTTACATGATTTGAAGTTGATTATTGTTATTAATGGTGCCCAAGAGGGGCTTGTGTTGACTTTACATTTCTTGATGAGCTTATTATCATTATAATGCTAGAACAGGAGCTTGTGTTGATCTCGTTGGTATTTCATTAAATTCTTTCACTATTGTGGTGTCATATTGAGGTCCTGAAGGTTGGTTTTGGACATATTTTACAGTTATTCCTTATTATGCTGCCATAATGGGGCTTGCTTCATGATTTATTGAGATTTTGCTGACTTGATTACTTTTATATATTGCTGAGATGATTATAATGCATTTTGTTGACTTTGTCTTGATCATGCATGCATTTATCACACATTTTCATGGAATTGATACTACTATGGAAAGTTGAATCTTCGCAAAAGAAAATAAACCATGTTATAAAACACCATAGTTGAGGAAAGTTCTAGCAAGATTGATTGACATGATATTTTGATACAACTTGACTGAGGAAAGTGCTGAAAAGATCAAATATTAAGATTTTGATTAGTATATAGGTTATGAACTCCCATTAATCCTCCCCTGAAGCTTAGGCTCAGAAGGTAAATACAGAGAGTACATTTGTCCATTGCATCATTCCATATCCTTATATTGCATTGCATTGAACATTATTCATTTGAGTGATATTGTACTTTGGATATTTTGATACATTGTGTATGTATTGTCTTCATATTCATTCTATTATTATTGTTATTATACAACTTGCTCCATATAGGACTTTTCTTATTGTAGGATGTTTATTTCATTCGTAGAATCTTCTCGTCTTCATCTATTCTATTTATGTCTTTACTTTTTTTTCAAAGACAAATACTTTGTGTATTTGTATTCGATCTCAGTTTTAGAGTCCTCCTTGCCCATAACACTATTTCTTAGAGATTTTGAGATATATTTTCAAATATTGAGTTGGCTGATATTGTTTGACTTTGTTCTGGGATTTGAGTTTTTAGTTCATTATTTGATCTTCCTTCAATTTATTCTATCTTTGTATTAGGCTTACCTACATAGGTTAGATCAGGGTAGTTACCATCAAGACCATGCAATTTTTGGGTTGTGACAAGTTGGTGTCAGAGCCAGGTTCACCAGTATCTTGAGTATAAGAGAAAAATGTTTAATGGTGCCTCACAAATTAATATGTTGACGTCTGTATCTATCTTTGAGAGGATATGGGATGTTCTTAGGAAAATTCACTCTTTTTATTCCTTATTGTGCATGTTGTTTACACTCGATATTCTAAACTTGTATATCACTTCTCCACATATAGCGAGGAATAAATTTTATGATATTGATAATGTTGAGTCACTAAGCATTGTAGGGGCCTGGTTAGGGATCACAACCATTATAGAGGTAGAGGAAGGGCTCGTACAAAAACTCTGACTAGGGCACGTGCCAGGGAAATAACTCCTAAGCTAGTTATTGAGCATGTTGACAAAGCTTACCAACCAAAGGGTGTGGGATGATCTAGTCCCCTCAGGTTTTCATTGCTACTCCAATATTGTAGGATGTTCTGATTTATCTTTTGAGCCATTCGGATGGTACTTCTTAGACATGCACTCTACCTGGTACATCGGATGATTTTTAGACTAGAGATAGAGTTCAGTCACCACGGCAGGTTCTAATTCAAGGACCAAATGTTATTGGGTTACCGTAAGTTGGGGTGTTAACTCCAAGACTTGTTGGTCAGCTATTGGTTCCTGGACCAGTAATATCGGCTAATAAGTAGAAAAGGTTTCAGAGATTTATGAGATTAGATCCTCCTAAGTTTAGTGGTGATGTAGAGGAAGATGCATATAAGTTCTTAGTCAGTTGTTAGGAGAGGTTGCATAACCTAAGTTTGCTTTAGTCACATGGTATTGATTATACTACTTTCTTAGTTGGTCGGGGAAACCAAGTAGTAGTGGAGGTCTTTCATAGGTTGTAGGTTAATGGGTTCCCTTTATTTGACATGACTCAGTTTTAAAGGCTTTTCTCGAGTGTTATGTGCCCTTCAGTGCGACAGATGAGTTTGATGCCTTAGAGCAGGGCTCTATGACTGTGGTTAAGTATGAGTTTCTTTCCATTCCTTGTCTAGGCATATTATGGCTAGTATTTTGATAGAGGGTGAGAGGATGAAACAGTTTGTAAAGAGATTGAATACTACTCTATGATTGGCTATAAATCAACAACTATCTAATAGTTGTTCTCTTATGAGTATTATGTATCATGCTAATAGGGTTGATAATATTCAGTATTAGGCTCAAGGTTGTATGAGTAAGAGGTTCCACATGCAGGGTAGTTTTAGTGGTTGACCATTTTGAGGTTTGGAGTGTTCAAGTAGAGGTTCTCATTGGGATCATAACAAGACATTTTAGTAAGCCTTACAGAGTTTTGATAGCGAGTTTTTTTAGTTTTCAGGCTTTTAGTGGTTAGAGATCAAGTCCTTCAGGTAAAGGGATTATTTTGGTTATTTGGGTCATGAAAGGCACTATGGTCCTTCCTACCTCTCTCTTTCTACTATGGAATGTTATGTATGTGATGAGTTTGGGCACTTAGTGGAGAATTATCCCTATATGTGTGATGGGTCCTTCACAATAGGGTTTTAAATTAAAACTTTACAAACATTGGCACCTCCGACCAGAGAGGGGTACATGGAGTGGTAAAAGTGATTCTTGCGGTACCAGAGGTAGAGCTCAAGGACCTTCTAGTGGTGTATGAGAAGCTTTTAGTCCAAGGCAGATGCAGACAATGCTATGCCTTTTTCGGGAGACATGAGGTGGAGGCCTCTCATGTTGCCATCACAGGTATTATCCCAGTTTGCCTTCATCCTGCTTTTGTGTTGCATTAATTTGAGTCTATATTATCTTATGTGTATGATTATTTTTCATCTAGTATTAATTCTATGTGTGAGTCCTTTGCTGTACCCATCCATATTTCTACCATCTTGGGGAATTCTTTAGTGGTGTATTGGGTGTATCGATCTTGTGTAGTGAATCATTTTGGGCGTGATACTTGGGTAGTTTTGCTTATCCTAAATATGATTGTTTTTGATGTTATTTTGGGTATGGATTGATTGTCTTCTTATTATAATATTTTGCGTTTGCATGCCAAGACCATTGCACTTGTGATCCTTGATGTGCCCAGATTAGAGTGGATAGGTATTCCTAGTCCATATCATATGAGGGTTTTATCTATACTTTTTGCTTATCAGATAGTGGAAAAGGGCTTTCTATCTTACTTGGCTTACATTCGGGATACCATTATTGGTTCACCACCTTCTTTGGATTCACTGAGAGTTCTTAGGGAGTTTATGGATATGTTTTCTATCCCCTTTTCTGGTATTCCTCCGAATAGGGATATTAACTTTACTATTGACGTGGACCTAGGAACTAAGCCCATTTCTATTTCTCCTTATAGTATGGCCTCGATAGATTTATAAATGTTGAAGGAGTTGTAAGATTTATTGAGTAAAAGATTTATTAGAGTGAATGTTTCTCCTATGGGTGCTCTTTTAATTTGTTAAAAAGGATAGGACCATGCGGATGTGTTTTGATTATAGACAGTTGAACAAAGTAACAATAAAGGACAAGTATCCTCTTTTTTGTATTAATGATTTATTTGATCTGGTTCATTGTGTGACTATGTTCTCTAAGATTGACTTGTGATCTGGATATCATTAGCTGAAAATCAAGGCTTTGGATGTTCCAAAGATGGCTTCTTGAATGCGTTATGGACATCATGAGTTTTTTGTTATGTCTTTTAGGATGACTAATGCCTCGACAACATTCATGGAGTTGATGAACAGAGTATTTTAGCCTTATCTCAATTCGTTTGTTATTTTGTTCATTGGTAGTATCTTGGTTTATTCAAAGAATGAGACAAAACATGTAAGGCTTTTAAGGGTCGTACTTCAGAGGTTGAGAGATGAGTAGTTGTATACAAAGTTCTTTGAATGTGAGTTTTTGTTAGTTTCAATCTCTTTCTTGGTTCATGTGGTGACCAAAGATAATATCATAGTCAATCTGGACAAAGTGGCAGTTGTTCATGATTAGGCTATGCTTATTAATCCTACCAAGATCCAAAGTTTTCTTGGGTTAGTAGGTTCCTACCGATGGTTTTTGCAGGCTTCTCTTTCCTTGCTACCCCTTTGACTAAGTTGACTAAGAAACATTTATTTTATAGTGTTCAGACGAGTGTGGGATGAGATTTTAAAAGCTCCATACCTTGTTGAAATCAACTATTATCATGACTTTTCCCAAGATGGGCATGGGTTTCATATTGTATTGTGATGGTTTTTGAGTTGGCTTCGGTGGTGTTTTGATGCAAAAGAATAAAGTGATAGCTTCTGCTTTTAGTCAGTTGAAGGTCCATGAGAAGAACTACCCTACTCATGACTTGGAGTTAGCAGTAGTTGTATTCGTGTTCAAGTTGTGGAATCACTATTTGTATAGGGCTCTTTATGATTTTTTTATTTACCATTGTAGCCTTTAGTACATCTTCAGTCAGTGGGATCTTAATATGAGATAGTATAGATGGTTAGAGTTTCTTAATGTTTATGATCTCACTATTCTTTATCATCTAGTAAAGGCTAATATAGTAACGAGTTCCTTGAGTTGAAAAGTATCAAGATGGGGACTTTGGCTTATCTTTTGGCAAAGGAGAGACCTTTCACCCTAGAGAGTCTTTGTCCAATTGGCTGATTTGACTTATTACTTTGATATCCAAGCATGTTTTGACTTTTAACGATGCTAAATCCTCATTCATGGAGCAAATTTGAGCTTGGTAGTTTAATAATGAGAAGTTAAGGATAATTTGAGTTAAAGTATTGAGTGTCGAGGAAAAAAACATCCCTTGATACCAAAGGTATTTTAAGGATTGGTAGTTAGATAGTTTGAGGTACCCTATCTTTCCAAGAGTAGATAAGATGTACCATAACTTGAACTAGCACGATGATGGTGTGGGATAAAGAATGACATTATGGAATTTATGGCTAAGTGTCATAGTTTCTAGTAGGTTAAATATGAGCATCAACAATGGGGTGGTTCAATGCAGTAAATGCCCATTCTAGAGTGGAAGTTGGAGTGGATTTACTATTGGCTTTGTGGTTGGTTTTCCTCAAGATTTGGGGAAATTGATTCTATTTTGGTGATTGTGGATAGGTTAACTAGATCAATACATTTTGTACATGTGAAGATGAATAACAATGTGGAGAAGTTGACCAATATCTACATTTGTGAGATTGTTCAACTTCATGGCATGCCTATTTCTATCATTTCTAATATAGGTACCCAGTCCACTTTGAACATTGGAGTTCTATATAGCACGAGTTGGGCACTCAGCTAGAGATAAGTACGCCATTTCACCCTTATACGAATGGGCAATTTTAGAGGACTATTCAAGTGCTATAGGACATGCTTAGAGCATGTGTTATGGATTTTAGTAGTTATTAGGACCAGTTCTTGCCTTTATATGGGTTTGCCTATAAGAATAGTTACCATTCCAATATTTAGATGGTGCCATTTGAGGGTATCTATGGAAGGAGGTGTAGGTATCCCATGGGATGGTTTGATTCCTTTAAGATTAAGCCTTGGGGTACTATCTGTTGGAAGTCTCAATGGATCGAGTAGGACTATTTGAGGATAGGATTGTGGCAGCCCAAAATAGATAGAAGAGCCACACTGACCAGTGGGTCTATGATATGAAGTTCATAAAGGTAAGTGGGTTACGTTGAAAGTGTCACTCACAAAGGGTGTGATAAGATTTATAAAGAAAAGAAAATCTTAACCTGAGGTTCATTAGTCCTTTTGAGAGTTTTTAGAGAGCTGGGGAGGTAGCTTGTCGGTTGGACTTACCTCTGAGCTTGTCAGAGGTTCATTCGATGTTTCATGTTTATGTTGAAGTGGTACTATCATGATGATACTCATATGATCCATTGTATTTGATGGTCTTAGATCATGATTTTCCCTTTGGGGAGAAGCCTGTATCCATTTTAGATAGGTTGACTAGAAAGTTGAGATCTAAGAATACAGACTTAGTGAAAGTGTAATGGAGATATTATCCAATTGAGAAGGCTACATAAGAGGTCGAGTTCGACATGTGGAGTAAATACATCAATATTTTTATCAGTTTAGGTACTTTCTTTGCTTTACGTTTAAGGAAGAACACATATTTTAGTGGTGGATGATATAGTAGCCCTCATTTTGATTTTCTGAATTATTTGTGTTTTGACCATTTTGGCCCTCCCCGTTGTTTCCTTATGGCATTTGCGAGTTTCAAGAATAGGTGACATGATTCCTTTAGTATTTAGGAGTATTATTTGAGTAGTAGGTTTTGAGAAAGATTTTAAGTTGATATAGTTGACTTTGGTCAACATTTTTAGATTTGAGTGCCAACTAATAATTATGTCAGTCTCATTGTCTTTGGAATGATGATTTTGGTTCAGTAGTAGGGTTGGTTCAGGTTTTAAGGCCCCATCATGAATTTTTAGTGTTCGGGCGAGAAACTTGTTTTATTAACCTAAAGTGTTTTTTGGGTGAAACTTGTTGGTAATGAACCCTTTTGGTAAATTAGATGGTTCCATAGAGTTCAGAAAGTCAAAATGCCTACTAACATTATCTGATTATTTTTGTGGTGTCCCAAATGAATTCTGAGGGTCTGTTCCCCCTTTTGTGAAGAAAAAATGTTGATATGAATTTGAAATCTTGTTTTTTTGTTTTGCTAATTTTTTTTACATCGGATCATTTTTGGACTTAGATTGATGCTAGTGCACAACCTCTGGGGCACCTGGAAATTACTCATTGTGATTGTATGGCAGGGGTCACGATCATGAATAATTGAGTTTTTTATTCATCATGATTATGAGGTAGGGCACTGATACACCTAAAATACACCTAAATTAGAAGTATATAATGGTCACTATAAAATAGAGAACCCAACTAGGTTGGGATCAAATCCTACAAGAAATAAGGTAAAAACTAAGTTGTATGTAGTTATTTAATTATTAGCCAATTATTTCCATAGGGGGGGGGGTTATAAAATATCTAGTTGTTTCAAAGTCAATTATGAATAAGTAACAATAACCGTGTTTTAGAGAATGTGAATTAGTTGAGAGATAAAACTAGGTTTGTGTTTACCATGGTTTAATACCATGAATGGGTCGTTAATGATAGTAGACTCTTCTAGTGCAATACTTGAAAAGATATCATTATTTCAATACATCTAATGTTTCTCAGCCTATTAGGATGATTTTTTCTCGAATTCTCTGGAAGTATGACTGATGATAATATGAAACTGGATTATTGCCCCAAGTTGGCCAATCTTATTTTAATATTAACCATTAGAAGAGGGTTAGGAACCTTGAATCCATGTTGGTAACTTCTTTTCCTAGTCTTTTCTCAAGAAAATTAATATGAAAGGTTCTAATATTTGCAACCATAAGAATATAATGACCTGATTTTGGTAATTTGTGTGAAATATTTATTTCTATGTAATTTAACCATTTTACCCCTCCTTGTGGCTATAATGTGGAATTTTTAGGATATGGGAATGATTGGCATGGTTCCTAATGCATTTTAGTGTGATTTATGTGAGATTGTGATTTTTGACAGTCTTAAAAGCTTATTAATTGAATTTGATCAACATTTTTTGGTTTTTGTATCGAATGGCTAAATGGACTACACCAACAAATACGAAACGTTGATTTTAGGTTTGTAACATTATTAGTGTAGTTTTGCGACATTTATATCTTATTTCGACCCCCAGTTTAGAAAGTTGTGAAATTGAGTTTTGGGGGTCAATTTTGTGAAATAACATTTTTTCAAAAATCTAGTATCATAATTAGGTTTGGAGCATCAAATTTAGTAGGATAGCATAGTTCATTTGTGTACTCGGGATTTTGGATGAATCCCGACGGGTTTGCAGAGACTTGGAATTCTCCAAGTTTCTAGCTGGTGCACTCTCTAAGTGTTGTTTGGTCGTTTAATAGACTTGGACTAAAGCCAAAGTTTCTCCTAAGTGACCCCAAGCTCGCTTAAGAGATTGCCCCTTAAGGATGGCCTGGTCACTTAAGTGACACTGGCGATCCCGACATATGTCGCTTAAGCGACAGGCAAGCCACTTATATGATGAGGTAGGCTTCACTTAAGCGACACTTGGTCACTTAAGAAATGGAAGTTTAAGCGACCTAGTAGTTTTTTAGGCGATTCCTAGGTGGATTACATACTTATTTTTGAATTTTTCATCATTTTTGAGACATGGAGCTTGGGGTTCAAGTTTTTAGGCTTTTTTTTTTAATTTTTAAGCTTAAGTAAGCTCCAAATCACTATTTCAATATTTTTCCTTAGATTTTTACAATTTAAATCTTGTTTAAACTTGAATTTAAAGGTAGAATTTAGGAATTTTGGCTTGGAAGGCCCAAATAATCATTTCATCAATTCTAACCCCAATTTCAAGCCGTTTTCGCTTAGGTTTTCTTCTATGGTTTCCGTTAATCTTGATAAATATGATTTTGGACTAAAATTTCAATTTTTCCCTTTCTTTTCAAAAACCCATTTTACGGATCTGTTTTGAACTCGATTTGGAAGCGGACAATATGGGTATCATTTGCTTTCTTTTGATACATAGATTCTATATTTGTGTGTTTTAGGTTATTCTGGATCTGTGCATGAGGCAAAATCTCGATATTAAAGGCTTATTGAATCGATATTGACATTCAACGTAGGTTATGCCTTAGCTTTCTTTATACTAGGTTGGGTAGTTATATTAGTGTTAAATCATGCTATGGGTATGGGGTTTATCATGGAAAATGTATTTAGGTGATTTATGTTCCCATGTGGGGGCCTATGTGGAAAATATATTTGGTGGTTTTGAGACATTATTTGCTATGTGTGATTGTGTGGGGTCTTATATGATATTTTTGGCCTAGTAATGATATATGTATGTTTGATTTCACTCTTTTTGGTGGGAAAAAAGCCTAAATTTTGAGATTTATATGGTATCATTGTCCTTTTCCTTGAATATTTCACTTGATGGTTCTTGGATTCTTTTGGATCATGGATGGTTGGTTGACTTGAATGGAATTTTGGCTCATATGGTTGGTATATTGGTTGGATATTGGAAATTATCATTTGGTTGGTTGTGCACATTACATCCTTATATCATATTCAATTATGGAACATTAGTACCACCATGTAAACATAAGAAATACTAGGTTTTTCTGATAGAAAATGTAACATCTTTAAAAACCCACTACCGATGTACGTGTAGAGAGGAGCTATGTATCTTAGTATTGAATTTTTGTTGTATATGGGTTGAAAAAACCCCCAGGGGTCCTTCCTAGAAGCACAACTTAGTAGGTGTATGATGTGCTAGGGTTTCATAGAACTTTTAACTCTTAAAATGATGAAAACATGGAAGTTACTCTTTTTGTTACATATGATGTGTTTTGTATTATGTTTTGTAGGAAATTAGGTTTTGGAACTATTCTAAAGAAATTGAGTGGTTGAAGTTTTGGACCCCTGATGTGGGTACCTACGGCCCGTAGGTACTACTTACTGGGCGTAGGTGCCGGAGTATGTGGCAGAACTTTTGAAATAGAGGCTCAAAAGATGAAGAAATAAAGACCCTACCACTTATGGAGGCCACCTATGTCCTATAAGTGCCACCTATGGTCCATAGGGGACAGAGTAGGTCTCAGGGGAGCAAAGTCTAGAGAAGAATACAAAAGATTTTAGACTAGGGCCACCTACGGGGACCTCTTACAGCCTGTAGGTGGCCCAGTTAGTGGCCACCAATCTTGATTTTCCTATTTTATTTGGGAATGGTTTCGTATGGTTTGCTTATACTCTATGTATACCCTTTTGACATTTTTATAGTTAATTTACACATTTTTAATAATTACAAACATATATTTGATTTCGAGATCTGATTTTTATCTTGGGATTACTTTGTACTTAATTTAGGTTGATAATTTAGCTGAAGACTTTGGGTTTTACTCATTGATCATTGTGATATTGTTTATTGCTTTCAATTATGAATTTTGTTGATCGTTTTATAACCATGTGCGACTAATTCCCTTAGCTAAGGTTGTGGGAACCTTGGCGAATTAACGAAGTAAGGGAAGTTCTAAGTGTTATTTATCAATATTCTTTCATGTATTGTGCTTAACTTCAGTTAAATAGATTTCTTAGCAGTTCTAAATGTTAAGGTCCCACCTAGTAGATCACTACTTACTTCACAAGAGGAGTGGGGATTAGGAAAATATAATCACAATAGTAATTTAAATATTAATCATCGATCTAGGCTAATTAGCATTATCTACTTAAGATGGTTACCTACCATCTAATAATTTGAGAATCAAAAGGTAATAGTTATCTAGGATCTAGGATAAGGGTTGGTATTGCGACATCCTTAGACTCAAAATTTAAAGGGTAAAATATGTCAAGGAGTCTACAAAATATTTAATGGTACATAACTTATTAGATTTTGCATGTAAGATATCGAGTATGTTAAACAAACCATGATAAACATATTGAGTTGAGAAGCCATGGGGAACACAGTCCTAGTATTCATTTCCAACTGATTACAACCAAAGTTGAGTTCTATTACTGTTGACTATTTACAGCTACAAACCTGCCATTTACTTTGTACACTGCCCATTTATTCTGGAAAATGAGAGATATATTCCTTGTATTCCCTTGGGATTTGATCCCAACCTTGTTAGGTTACTATATTTTTCTTCGACCGGTTTAGTTTCGATTGGAGGCATAGCTTTGGGAAACATCAAAATTTTGGCATCGTTGTTGGGAAATACGATGTTGATTTGTTGATTAAAGCTTCTACACTTTTTGGGATTTTGTTTTTTGTTATTGCTTGGGTGTATGCAGATGTATACCTAACACCAGGAGTCAAGGCAATCCCTTACAACCACTGAATACTAACCCAGAGATAATCATACAACCTAATTATATGATGATGGAACAAGTACGTGCAGGCTATCTTAAAGTGGTTCAGGATGATCCTAATGTTATGCCTCTACCTTCTTCGGCATGAGTTCAAGACATTTCTAATTAGCAAATAGAGCAGTTATTAGTAGATGCAACTGCTAACCTGAGAAGGAAAGTTGAGGCCTATCATATAGCTCAGGAGGCATAGCTGGCGAGGAAGAGACCGACATTTGATTGTCGAGCAGCACTCAACGATAATTGAGATAGAGTTTGAGGTAGTCGAGCTCAAGTGATCCCAACATAACAGTACCTATAGCAATACAGTTATGAAGAGGATATAGGATATGTTGAGTCGGCCGAGACAGGAGCCATCATTCCTCTTGCTTTGCCATCAGGTGTTAAGTTTGACATAACCAGTTCAATGATCCAACTCTTAAATTTGAAAGGTATGTTTGTGGGTTTGTCCACAGATGATGTAAATATGTATCTTGCTAATTTTATTAGGATCTGCACTTCTCACGCCATACTTAGGGTAGATCTGGAGGCACTCTGGCTCAAGTTGTTCCCTTTTTTGTTGACTGGAGAGGATTTATTGCTATTGGGGGAACTTTCTAGAGGTTTGATTACCACTTGAAATAAGTTGCCCAGGAAATTCTTAGACCATTTATTTCCCCCATCCAGAATGTTACAGTTAAAAGATGTGATATATAACTTCAGGCAGCTACATTCTGAGTTAATGTATGAGGGTTGGTTTTGATTTAACAAGGAGTTGAGCATGGTACCCAATCATCAAATTTTAGGGGCAAATTTTCTTGAGATATTTTATAATGCCCTAAACATCTATTCCAAAGCTATGGCAGATACAATCATTGGAGGATCTTTCATGCTCTTATGCTGAGAAGTAATATATGATATTCTAGACTAGATCTCTCTCACCAACTGAGGGTGACATACTCGAGAGTTAGAGAAGGGAGTTGAAACTTATTCCATTTGGGCTTCTAGCGACCATAGAGTGGTGATGATTCTGTGGCACAAGAGATTGCACAACTTAGAACTGATATTAGGTTGCTGATGTAGCAGTTCATAATAGTGAATTTTGAAAAGGTAAATATAGTAGGTTTACAGGGTGCAACCTTTAGATCCTATAAGTCTGACTTAGAGAGAGGCTAAGAATCTGGATTTCTAGTTGGAAGGTTTTTGAGCTAAGGGGAAAGGAAATCAAGGTCAAAACTATTATGGAGATAGATAAAGAGACCACAATAGAGAGTGTGATGGTGACTAGAGAAGAAAGGATGACTATAAAAATTAGAGAGATAGGTATATTATGCCGGGCAGTCGGATACTAAGTCAAGGATGGAGACAATGTTGGACAAACTGGAAAAGGGTTAAGAAAATCAACAAACATTTCTTAAGGAGATTAGGGGTGATATCTCAGGTCTGACCTAGAAGGTTGAGTCTTATATGACCGCAATCAAGCAGTTAAAGCAACAGTTTGGTATGATGTCTACTACTTTGAATCAGAGGCAGTTGGGTAACCTTCTGACCAAAATGGTTTAGAACCCAAAGAATGATAGTAATTATCTCACTATCACCACTTAGAGTATTAAGTCTACTATTGATCCCATGTTGCCTGAGGTTGATATGATGAGAGATGATAGTGTTGTGGTTGTTGAGACACCTGTTGTGGAGTCAAACAAGGTGACAGGTATTGATGTTAGTGTTGTTGAGGTTAAAGATAAGGGCAAGTTAACTAGGCCTTTAATGAAGCAAATCGCATGACCGTCCTGCCATTTCCTTAAAGGCTAAAATAGAAGGAGGAAAGGATGTTTAAGAAATTCATTGATATACTGAAAAAGTTAATATTGAACATCCCTTTTCAGTAAGCGTTAGAATAGATGTCTGGGTATGCTAGGTTTATGAAAGAATTGGCGACAAAAAAGAAAGTGGCTAGTTTTGAGGATGTTGAGGGATTGCACCACTATAGTGCAGTCACTTCTAAGTCTCTAGTCTGAAAGAAGGGTGATCCTGGAGCATTCATGATCCTATGTACCATTGCAACATCCAGGTTTGAAAGAGCATTATATGAATTAAGGGCCATAGTTAATTTGATGTCGCTGACTTTATTCAAGTAATTGGGCTTGTATCCTTTATGTTCCCAACTGACTTCCTGATTCTTTACTGTGAGATAGACTATTAAGCCCCTATTATATTGGGTATACCCTTCCTAGCCACGAGTAGGGCATTGATTAAAATGGAGTTGGGGCAGATGATGTTTAAACTAAATAATGATCAAGTGATTTTTGATGTGTATCTGTAAGTGCAACAGCCATATGATATATGGGTAGTGTCAGTGATAAACACTATTGATAATGATGTTGATGTACAGGTTGTGCCTATTGAAAAGAGACTTTAGGTTGAGATGTTATCAATGATAATCATGAATTTCAAGAGTGACAACATTAAAGAGTATGATCAGATGGTCAACATATTGCATGGTAGAGGTTCTTACAATTGTGCTCTGAAAATGCTGGACCTTGATTTGACGAATAGAACCACACCTTCTATGAAACCATCCATTAAGGAGACACCAATTTTTGTATTGAAAGCCCTCCTATCTCACTTGAGGTATGTATTTATGGGGGATAAAAATACCTCAACGGTGATTATTATTGTAGATTTGGTAGAGTCATAGGTTGAAGCATTGATATTGGTGTTGCAGAGGTTCAAACGACCCATTGGATGGACCATAGAAGATATTGTAAGGATTTCACCAGGTATTGGACTCATAAGATACAATTTAAGCCAATGTGTTTTCCCATCATTGAGCATCACCATAGACTGAATCCTTCTCTGTAGGAGGTTTTAAAGAAAGAAATTATCAAGTGGTTAGATGGTAGAGTGGTTTACCCTATTGTAGACAACAAGTGGGTTAGCCCAGTTCAATGTGTGTCTATGAAGGGTGGAATCATAGTATTTCCCAATGAGAGTAATGGACTTAGGACCATGAGATCGGTAACTGGTTGGAGAGTTTGCATGGATTATAGGAACTTGAATACTTAGACTAGAATGACCTCTTCCCTATGCCATTCTATAATGACCCTTCCAATCATTTTTTATATTTTTACTTATATTAGCCGTTTGAGCTTCTCCCTAGCTGCCCCAAGTCATTTATGACTTGTTGGGACAGATGGTTTGGTTACCAGATAATTCATTTGGTTTTCAGAACCAATTCCTTATTTAGAAGTTATCAATGGTTCCAAATGGCCACTGGGCAAAAACTTTAGTAAAACAATCACGGATACAAATTTGAGTGTGCCAACAACTCCAAAATATCGATTTTAGGCTAGGTAAACCTTTGACTCGGGTCCAAATACATCCGAGCTCATTTTGAACTATTGCTCAGAAAGTGGAGAAATAAAACGATATAGGTGTGGGGCCAATAATTTGTCTAAACTACCTTGGATTCAAAATTTGACTTCACCAATACGTCCAAAATGTCAAATTTAGTGGGTTTACAAAGTTCATTTGCAAAAATTTAAGTTTGAATAAAATCTGAGGGTCAAAAATAAGTTTTGACATTGCTGGCATTGGTTCCATGGCATTCACGATGAGGACTATTGATATTGCGGTCCATTTGTTGGCGATCTCAATATCTCCATGTCAGAAGGGGCTACAAATACCCTCCAATTCGCGATTTGGCCATTTTCTCATCATATTTGAGACCTAAAAGCCCTAAAAGGGTGATATAACTCTAAATAGAGTCTTAGATGTGACTTGGGAGCTTGAGTAACATCTTTTAATGCGAATATCTTAGAATTTAAGGTAAGAATCCTTCAAATTCATGCTTGAATTTATTAGTTTTGACCCAAAACCGCAAATTCACTTACAACTTGATTTTAGCCCAAAGGTTGCATTATTTGTACCCATTTCTTGAGGGTTTTGATTCCTTGTTCTTTTGTGAATGTTGCGTTGGTCTCGAAAATATATTTTCCATAAGTGCGACCTACTTAAGGTTTTTTGGTGTCATTTTTGGACTCATAGTACAATAGTGCAATATGGGCATCATTAGAATCGTATCGATAAGTAGATTACTATTTTGATAGTGTGATTGAATTTTTGGGATTTTAAAGTCAAGATGGATGTGTGGTGAATTATGTAAGGTTTTGCGTTTCGTCTTTCAGGTAGGCTTCTACTTACTCTTTTTCAAAGGTGATGTGTATTATGTAAAACATGTGAAAGTGAATATTAAAATTGATTATTAGTAGAATAAATTATTCTTGATTATTTATGTTTGTGGATTAGATGACGAATTTGGACCCATAAGGTAGTATGTTTAGGACCCTTTTAGAATCTTAATTCTTTCTCCCTAGATTAGACTAATTTATAGCATTGACATGATATAATGCTAGGTTTGGGATATGGTTTAAGTGTTGGAAACATGGTTAGTATGATTAACCTTAGTTGGGATAGTCAAGTAGTTTTGAAACTGTAATTTGGGTTGAATTAACTTAAATGCCCTTGTCTCTAGATGGAATTCCTACCTTAGGTTTGGTTATGTCTTTCTTGATATCTAGAAGTCGAACTAGATACCTTAGCCTAGCTTGGGGTATAGTTTGCCTAAATAGGGGAATTGAGGATTAGAAGTGGGATTCGTCTAACCAACTTAGGCCAAGACTTGTGTTATCCATTGTAGACTTAGTTGCAAAGGTTAGGCCTAGTTGAGACTAATGAGCCTTATTTATGAGATTTACTTGGTGAATTGATGGATAATGTTGTATTTATCCCCGAATAGTTACTGATGACTTATGGCCATGATGTTGGGACCTTAGAGATGATATTTCCTCTTAGATATGTTATTCAGCCTATGGAGATGATAGTTTTCATAGTCATTATATATGACCTATAGACGAGATTATAGATGTAAAATGCCGCATAGTTAGGAGTTTTGCTTCATTGATGAATTATGCCTCCTAGATGTGAGATGCCTCCTATATGTGAGATGATTATAGATATGCTATGGATTATAAAATGTTTATCGATATGTGTCCTTGATACATATGTGGGCCTAAGGCCATGATTATTATATTATAATAATTTTGGATGTATTATTGGGCCAAAGTCCATGTTATGATATTGGTTGAACATCTGAGAAGTAATTACACTTGTAAGTGATATGGTTGTAGTTTATGAATCTATACATATTTATATACATATCTCTCCGATATGGGACGGAGGAAGATGCGGTTTGATGCTTATGATTCCACTATTTGAATACCAATGATGGCATACATAGATTCAGTACATTCATGATTGTTGCATTAATGATTGATACGATTCCAATTATAGTATAATTTTATGATTGTTGTCACTATCTAAGGCCAAAATCCCACTTTTTACCTTAAAATGAATTTCTTCACAATAATAAGTGCATAACGTAATGAATAATTTACATGTATAAAAGAGGTTACTAATGATGATAAATATTTGACTAAGATATATTCTGTTCCATGACCTAACAGTACTATGTACTCCCATCATGAGATATTCAAACCCTTCCGACACTTGTATATATATTTAGTCCTGATGTTCACCCCAGGCAACCAACTTTTAGATTTACACTCTTTTAACCATGACATAGGTCCGTCCTCCTATTACATATATACTTATTATTGATGTGATATTAAGGATGAATGATGAATTATGGAAATATACTCTATATTGCTTCTCTTCTCATGTTCATTCACTTTAGCCCTCTAGGGCCTATTATTTACTTTAGCCATCGTGGTGCTTGCACTTTACTATAGGCCTCATGGGGCCTGCTCACTGTTATTGACATTGATTTGGATATTACAATATAATGATGTACGATAAGGTTGGAGGATATTATAATAATGTGATTATGCCCGACAAGGCCGAAGGAGGTTATGATGATAATATTGATACCCGATAAGGCTGGAGGACATTATGATTAATGGTATTTTTGACTAGTTCAATGTTGAATATTAATAATATTTATGAACGGTTTAGTTATGAGTATTAATGTTATTTATGACCGATGGAATTCTGAGTCGTGATGATAGTGATGATCGATTTGATTTCGAGTCTTGATGATCCTTGATCTTGGGTGTATTTATACGCCTAAGAACCATAATTTATCTATATTTTAGCTACGTTTAGAGAACAAAGTGCCTAGTTTCTTATGTTTTTACTCTAGTTCTATGTAATTGAGCGAACCGATGTGATTAGTATGATTTCAGGTATTAATGAGGTAGATGAAGACATAATGGGACTATGGAATGCAAATGACATATGACACAAGAGAGAGTAGCAATCTGGACCAAATGTGGTGCATAGAAACTATGTCCAAGACTAATTTGTCATTTATAATTAGTTCAGGGACTTAGAAGAAAATTATGAGAGAAGAGATTATTAAAAGACTTAATTGCGGAATTTTTATTCATTATTGAATTATTCTGCAGTATTCTGAGAAGGGAATAGCGGCTTAGGGTGGAGAGAGAAAAACATTTCTCTCTTGTTTCACTATTCGCACACCAAGATCATCTTTTAGTTTTTGGTATGATGAATATATTTATGATGCTTTTCGTTTTATTCATGAGTACCTAAGTTTATTAGTTAGGGTTATGGAAGCCTTGTAGCATACAATCTATCACTTTGGGTTTTGAATTCATTATGCATTGATTTGTTTACGTCATACTCTCTTTGCTTATCTTGAATTCTCATGGTTGCAAACATAGAGGATATGCCTTAAAATACAATTTGTTCGAAAGAAAGGTTGATGTTCGAAAAAGAGAGTAGTGACAAGAAAATAGGATTACCAACCCCTATTTTATAAGTTAATGCCTTAGCAGGATTAACTACTTGGAGATTTCGTATTGTGTTTGGTAAACACTTTTGATTCGAGAGAACTAAAGTGAATTAGTCCTTGATGTTTGAGAAACACTAGGATTATCTTGTTAAATACAATACATTTCTCTGTAAACACGATGCATGTATGAATTCGTAAAGCCCATAGTTAGAATGTATTGAAAACTATAAGGTGGATATAACCCTAGCTTGCTATTTCTCTAAATTTGAATACTACTACACATATTTCATCTTGTTAAACTGAAACCATTAATTTGTGAGTTGAACCAAATCCCCCCTATTTATTTTACAAAAATAAATAAATTAAAAGTCAACTAATCCGCATACAACTTAATTAGCATCATATTCCCTGTGGGATTCGACCCCAACCTAGTTGGGTTATATATTTGACAATGACCGCTTACTCTCTAATAAAAGAGGTGTAATTTGAGCATTATCAATGCTTATCCCCAGTTTAATTTTGGAGGTATATTATGATATTTATAATGGTCATGACGATAACAGTTATGATGGACATAGTTATGAGGATGATATTGTGATATTGATTATGTACCTTGCATTTATTCTTTCATTCTTATCATATATCACCAGTATGCACCTATATCTATCAACCGGTATAGGATGGTTGCATAGATATAGGTGATGACTGTGCCTTGTGTTGTTGAATGCTGATTGAACCTTCTAAACCTGGGGTGGTGAGGGTACGTATAGGATCGACTAGATATTTGGTTGTCTAGATTTGCTAGTTACTCATGCTGTAATTGATGTTGTTATTATAATTATTATGATCATTATTATTTCTAGTTTATGGTAGTTTGGTCATGGATTTAGTATTGAGAGTTGAGTATGATTCCAACCTCTTTTATCTTACAATTACATTCTTATATATGATCGTCTGATGACTTGATATATGGATTAGAACCCTAAGTATTCTAGTACTAGCTCCTGCTATGATTATAAGGTCCTAAATAGCTAGTCTGATGACTTTGGCTATACTTTGAGTAGATCTCAGTGATATACTTGTATATATGTATGTATGCATACTTAGCTATATGTAGATATGCTATTACCGTATATCCCTCTTTTTTTCATTTACTTGATTATATAATTATTCCTTGGCCTTGTATATTTACATGTATTTTCTTTCCACTTATACTTTGCATATTGGCCAGTGACATATGATATAGTATTGAGGTTTATGAATATGGATAGAATAGGATAGTTCATCCTTGATACTTCCTTAGTCTAATTATGTTAGACTTTTGGACCTTAATAGGATAGTGGTTCCTTATTATCTCATCTATTTATATATTATATATATCTGCTTTATCTTTGGAGCTCAATTGGTAGTTGCCTACTAAATACCTTTATTTGACACTCATACTATAATTCTGTAGCCTGCTGATGTGTACGTCCTGTGGAGCATCCATGGTTGGAGACTTAGAGTGAGCTTCTGACGTTTTAAGTATTATTTATCTCCCTTTTATGTATTAGACTAGTCTCTATGTTGTAATTGGAGATAAGTTATATCATTGTTATTCTTTTGATATTTTACGTTTGTACTCTTGTTATATTTTAAGCTTTTATATTGATACCACTAGGTTTTGAGATTATCTATGTATTTGATCTTTTCTTACATTTATTTTGGATTCTTTCCTTATTTAATTTGGTAGTTCGATACTATCCATTCTGGACTATGGGTTTGGATAGACTATTGGTGCATTATAGTTGGCACCATCATGGCTTGAGAAATTAGGTCGTGATACGTTTATGGATTAGAATCTTAGTAAACTAGCAGATTCGGATTGGTACTATTTTCTTGATGAGTACTTGGGATACAATCAGCTTAGTATTTCTCCCGAGGACCAATAAACACTACTTTTATTTGCCCCTATGGAACTTTTGCATTCAAGAGGATGCCATTCGGCTTATGCAATGCTCCTGCTACCTTTTAGCGATGCATGATGTCTATATTTTCTGACATGGTGAACACATTATCGATGTTCTCATTGATGATTTGTCTATAGTTAGGGACTCCTTTGATGATTGTTTGTCCTAACTGGCCAGTGTACTATAGAGATGTGAAGAGTGCAGCTTGGTGCTGAAATGGGAAAAATGCCAGTTCATAGTAAAAAAGGATATTATTCCTGGAAACAAGATCTTAAAAAGGGGTATTGAGGTGGAAAAAACAAAGATTGAGGTAGTTAAAAAGTTTCCATTACTAGTCTCAGTTAAATATATACGGAGCTTTTTGGGCCATGTAGGTTTTTATAGGAGGTTCATCAAGGACTTCTCTAAAATTGCAAATCCTCTATGCAAGCTTTTAGAGAAAGAGGTGAAAGTTGTATTTGGTGATCCATGGCTTAAGGCCTTCAAGTGCCTTGAAGAACAGTTGATTTCTGCTTCTTTCATTATGTCCCCTGATTGGTCCACATATTTTTAGGTCATATCTGATTCTAGTAGAGTGGATTTAGGCATTGTCCTAGGAAAAAAAGAGAGAAGATCCTTCATCGAATTTATTATGCTAGCAAGGTACTAAACCAAGCATAGAACAACTATAAAGTCACTGAGCAGGAGTTTATTGTGGTGGTTTTTGCCTTTGAGAAGTTCCAGTCCTATTCAATAGGGACCAAAGTCATAGTCCACACAGATATGCAACTTTGAGGTACCTAATGTTGAAGAAAGATGCAAATCCACGATTGATATGTTAGGTCCTCTTTTACTGTAAGAATTTTACTTTGAGGTAAAAGACTGGAAGGGCACAGAAAACTAAGTTGCTGATCACTATCTAGGCTTGAGAAAGAAGCAAGATAGAAATTAGGGCATAGGCTTGTCATAGATGATACTTTCCCATATGAATAGGTCTTTACAGTATTTCAAGACTTAATCCCCTGGTTTGTTGACTTTGCGAACTATTTGGCAAGCAATGTTGTCCCAGAAGATCTATCCTTCTAGAAGCGTAAAAGATTTATGCATGAGATAAGAAGTTCTTTTGGGGTAAACCATATCTTTTTAGGGTTTATGTGGATGGTTTGATTCAAACGTGTATCCCTGAGTTTGAGATGATGAGTATTGTTGAAGCTTGCCATTACTCACTAGTTGGGGGTCATCATAATGGAAACTACACAACCCACAAAATTTTGTAGTGCGTTTTATTGGCCTATAATATATAAGGATACTCATGAGTTTGCGCAAGTCTATGAATAATGTCAATATTAAGGCAATATTTTACAATGCCATGAATCTATTTTGGAATTAGAATTGTTTGATGTATAAGGGATTGACTTTATGGGTCCATTCATGAGAGCCTATGGTATGAAACTATGGTATTATCATATACTATCAGTGATATACTTATATATATGTATTCTTACTTATCAATATGTAGCTATGGTATTACCATATATCCCTTGTTTTTTTCATTTACTCGATTATATACTCATTTCTTGGCATTATATATGTATATGTATATGTATATTCGTTCCACTCATACTTTGCATATTGGTCAACAATATAATATATAGTATTGAGTTTCATGAATATGGATGGAATAGGATCTTTTATACTTTATACTTCCTTAGTATTTTGATGTTAGACTCTTGGAATTAAATAGGATAGTGGTTCCTTATTATCTCATTTTCCTTTTACATGATTTTTCGACTCTTGGGTGTAGTTTCCATTTAATTTATATGGTGTGTATATCTGATTTATCTTTGGAGCTCAATTGGTAGTTTCCTACTGAGTACCATTCATTTAGTACTCATACTACAGTTCTGTAGCCTGCAGATTATAGTTTGGATTATCACCATTGATGTGTACGTCATGAGGAACAACTATGGTTCGGACATAGAGTGAGCTCCTGACATTCAATGTATTGCTTATCCCTCTTTTATGCATTAGACAATTCTCTATGTTGTATTTGAAGATAAGTTGTATCATTATAATTTCTTTGATACTTCACATTTGTACTCTTGTTATATCAGAAGCTCTTGCACTGATACACCAGGTTCTTGGATTTTTCTATGTATTTGATTTTTTGTTACTATTTATTCTGCATTCTTTCCTTATTTTATTTGGTAGTTTGTTACTAATAGTTCTAAACTATGGGATTGACTTGCCTATTGGTGGGTTATCGTAGGCGCCATCATGGCTTGAGAAATTGAGTCATGAAAAATTAGTATTAGAGCCTAAGTTTCACTGGAGTGTTAGTACAAAAGCTATGTTTTAGTAGAGTCCTACAGATCGGTGTGGAGACATTTTGTAACCTATCTTTGAGAGGCTACAAGACATTTTAGGAAACTCTTTTCCTAACTCCTTATCGTGTGTTTGCATTGCTATAAACCTTAAACAAATTCTTTGACTCTATTTTTTCCCTAATGGGCGATACAAGATGATTGATAGATATGTATAAGACTTCGACACATATTTCTAGAGTTTCAGCATTGTGTCAAACTAGAGATTTAGAGATGGATGTTAGAGACCTTCAATATTAGCCAAAAGGATTTAGGGCCATCTTAGGCTCCTGTTGATATTTTTACTACTTTAACCCTTTGAGGGTCAGCATTGGGGATCTGATTTATGTTGTAGATACTTCTTATCAATGGATGACATTTGACTCTTCGGGCAGTTCTCAAATTAGAGTTGGGTCTATTGGTGTTTGTTAGGGTTCTTGATTTATTTTTGAGTATAATATTGAGTTACTAGATTCATCATGACATATTTCTATGCTATATTCTTTTGAGATGGGCATGATGCATAGAATAATTAGAGGTTTAAAGTTGCCACTCCATTTGTCATTAGAGCATTTGATAGTAGTTGGGTATCCTTTACTCTGATTTTTATTATATGAGGGCCATAAAGAGAGCATGTATTGGTACATATAGAGGTGGCAGAAAGAGACCAAGCCATCAGTATAAAGCTATTAGTATATCACCCCAGAACTTGTCGTGGTTGTGGTGAGATGAGACATAGGTCCAGATAAAACCTCAAATATGAGTTGATCGAACAGAGTTAGCATGTATTCCTTACCATCCTAGAGTTCCTAAGGTAGGCTATGATTACGGGAAGGACTATCATTATAGTAGAGATTGCTTTCAATGTTAGTTGGTCAGTCATTTGGACTTAGTTTGTTTTGTTCACAAGGATTAGAGCTTCACGAGTTTGTCACTATTGCAAAAAAGATTGATTACTAGTCTAGAGAGTGTCCCTAACATAGGATTTCTAGACATTTAGCTCATTTAGATCAGCCTCATGATGAGTGTGGCACCTTCAGTTAGAGATAGTGCACTTGACGCCTCGGTCGATGATTTAGTTGGTCGGTTCGAGTCTGGACCCATTTAGATTTATTCTCCCTATGCCCACCAAGCCTGGATTGAAGATATCACCATGATAGGTATGCTTTTATTTCACCAAATTTACCTTTTTCATTGTGTGTATTGGGGTTTTCATATCCATTGATGATTATTTGCCTTGATGAGTCCATAGTTGTTATCTTATGCCTTGTTATGGAATTCATAATTATATTACTACTCTGTGGTTTATTTCTTTTAATTGTGGATGGAGTAGATCTATATTTATATTTTATTCTATAGGTGTAGCATTTGGGTTTGAGTCCCATTTATCTTGGCACATTAGCCTTATTGTGGCCCTTGAGAGGTACATGATATGGACGTCCCTTTTGGTACCGCCTATTCATTATATTGATGTTTATATAGAAATTCTTATCACTGGTTAAGGTTATTCATATTATTGATGTTATTACTTGATGAAATTGATCCTTGTTGGGTAGTTTTTTAGACTAGTGTTATCTATTTAGGATTTTATTCTTTGTGATCTTGTTCAGAGGCTTCAGTTGATATAGCCCGATTGGATAATTTCTTTTCCATAGCACAACGAGGTTGATTATTTTTCCTCTTGGTTAGCTGTGTTAGATTGATTCAGGGATGTATTGTTATGTCGAAGGTAAGTTCACCTTTCATGGTTTTGTGTGACTCTAGAGTTGGCAATTTAGATAAATGGCCCATTATTGAGTTTGAGATTCTTAGGCTTTCCCCATAGGTTACGAAGGCTTTTGTGTTGGCTATCCCTTCCTATTTAGCCCATTTGTGAGATTGACTAGTTTGAGATACATTCTTTATTTTTGACTATTTTATCTCTTAATAGTGGTTTTGATATTGAAATTGAGATGTTATGGATTCATCTCTTAGATTTGTTGGGTTTGTTCCCTTATGATGGTTTCCCTTGTCATTAGTGTAAAGATTAGATGCTCCTTTATTGCTATGGAGTGGTTTTGCCTAGTGGAGTTGGGAGTGAGAGGCAGTGGACTTTCTTATGATCGCTTCATGAACTGGCAAGATAGGAAATTCTTGATCTTTAGTTTCTTGGTTCATATTCTTGTTTGAGGTGTTGGTATTGAGGTTTTCAGATGATGTACTTAGTGGGAGTGGTATACCTGAGTTGGATTCAGTATGGTTTCATTCGTGGTTGATGGGACATCCCAGTGTGGATTGTTCAGTGATGAGTAGTACTCTTTGATCTTTTGGATTTTAGTTTAATTATTATTCAAACTAGTTGTAATTGTATTGCGTGATTATCTCCATCTATATGCCCAGACAATGACTTATGGGCTTATTCGCATATTAGTCGTATGGACTTTTAGTGTTTCAGCTTTAGTTCTTTGAGTCCTCTATGATAAGATTGCACAGGTCAAAATCAGGCAATTTTTCTCCTAGCTTAGAGTGGATAGCAGGTGTAGAGTTATAAAGGATAGTTATACTATGATTTGGAGTCGGTGGTATGACTCATGTTGGGTTAGTTTTGGCTCGGATGGGCCTTTGTTAATTTGTGTGATTATAGAGATAATATCAGTGTGTTGTGGTTGAGATTTGCGTGGTTAAAGTTGGAGGCTAGTTAGTGGTTAAAGTTGTGTTTTGGCTATTTGGAAGTGAAGTGAGAGTGCTGGTTGAAAAACAAGATAGCTGTGGCAAAATTCCTTATAGGTTTTCCCTCTTCATGGAGGTTATCTGGGAAGTTATGCTTGAAGCATGTTGGCCCAGTACCTCATCCTTTTGAGCTTTTGATATTCCTTTTATCCTTTGACTTTCGAGGCCGAAAGTCCTTTTAGTATTGGATAAGGTAATGACCCTTCCTGTCATTTTTCATATTTCCTCTTATTTTCACCGTTTGAGCTTTTCCATATCTTCCCCAAGTCATTTATGACATGCTTGGACTGACAGTTTGGTTACCAGGTATTTTGTTTTGTTTTTAGAAGTCTTCATTGGTTCCAAGTAGTCACCGAGCAAAAACTTCAGTAAAAAAACAATCTTGGATGCAATTTCTGACTATGCCAGTAGGTCCGAAATATCGATTTTAGGCTAGGTAGACCTTTAGTTTAGGTGTTAATGCACTCGAGCTCATTTCCAACTATTGGCCGAAAAGTGGGAATATCAAAAGGCATGGGTGTGGTGCCTATAATTTTTCTAAAAGACTTTGTATGGAAAATCTGACTTCACTAACACATATGAAACATTGCATAGTTCATTTGGAAAAATCAGAGTCCAAGTGAGTTTCGAGGGTCAAAAACAAGTTTTGACTTTGGTGGTATAGGTGCCATGGAGATTGCAGCAAGGCCTATGGTGATCGCAGTCCATTTGATGGTGATCTTGGCATCTCTATGGATGAAGGGGCTATAAATAGGCCCAAGTCGCGATTTGGTCATTCTCTTCATTTTTGTGATCTAAAATCCCTAGAAAGGTGAGATAACTCTAAATTAATTGTTGGGTGTGACTTAGGGGCTTGATTAACATCTTTTAACGTGAATATCTTTATATTTAATGTAAGAATACTTCAAATTCGTTATTGAATTTATTAGTTTTTACCCAAAACCCCAAATTCACTTTGGGCTTGATTTTAGCCCAAAGGTTGCATGGTTTGCACCTATTTATTGAGGCTTGTGATTTATTGTTCATGTATGAACGTTGGGTTGACCTCAAAAATGTATCTTCTATAAGTGGGACACACTTAGGGTTTTTGGTGTCATTTTTGGACCTAAAGGACAATAGTGCAATATGGGTATTGTTAGACTTGTATTGATGAGTAGATTACTTTTTTGATAGTGTGATGGCATTTTGGGAATTTTGAAGTGAAGATAGATGTGTGGTGAGTGATCTAAGATTCTGCATTTCTTCTTTGAGGTAGGCTTGTACCTACTCTTCTTCAAAGGTGATGTGTGTTATATATGGCATGTGAATGTAAATGTTAGGATTGATTATGAGTAGAATAACTTAGTCTTTATTATTGATGTTTGTAGATTAGATAAGGGTTTTGGACCCGTAAGGTGGTATGTTTAGGACCCTTTTAGAATCCTATTGCCTTCTCCCTAGATTGGACTAATTTGTAGCATAGACATGATATAATGCTAGGTTTGGGATGTGGTTTAAGTGTAGGAATCATGGTTAGTATGCTTAACCTTAGTTGGGCTAGTCTAGTGGTCTTGAAATCATAATTTGTGTTAAATTGACTTAAATGCCCTTGTCTCTTGATAGATTTCCTACCATAGGATCGGTTATGGCTTCCTTGACATCTAGAAGTAGAACTAGATACCTTAGCCTAACTTAAGGCATAGTTTGCCTAAATGTGGGAATTGAGGATTAGAAGTGGGATTCGTCCGATTCACTTAGGCCAAGACTTCTGTTAGCCTTTGTGGACTTAGTTGCGGAGGTTAGGCCTTGTTGAGACTAATGAGCCTTATATATGATATTTTACTAGTGAACTGATGGATAATGATGCATTTCTCCCCCGATAGTGACTAATGGCTTATGGCCATGACGTTGGCCCTTTAGAGATATTATCTCCTCTTAGATATGTTATTCGGCCTATAAAGATGATATTCCTCATAGTCATGATGTATGACCTATAGACACGAGATGTCTTATAGATGTAAAATTCCTCATTGTTATAAGTTATGCTTCATTGATGTATTATGCCTCCTAGATATGACATGCTTCCTAGATTTGAGATGCACCCTATATGTGAGATAATTATAGATATGATATAAGTTATAAATATATTTATCGATATGAGTTCCGATATGTATGTGGGCCTAAGTCCATGATTATGATATTTTAATTATTTCAGATGTATTATTGGGCCAAAGGCCATGTTATGATATTGGCTGGACATCTGGGTAATAATTACCCTTCTAAATGACACGGTTGAAGTTTATGAATATATAAATATTTAAATACACATCTTTCTGGTATGGGACCAAAAAGATGCGGTATGATGCTTATGATTCCAATGTTTGAATACTTGTGATAGCATGCATAGGTTCAGTACATTCATGATTGTTGCATCGATGATTGATTCGGTTCTAATTAGATTATAATCTTATTATTGTTGTCACTTGCTAAGGGTTAAGGCCGACTTTCTACCTTAAAATGGATTTCTTCACAACAATAATTTCCTAACCTAATGGATAATTTAGATGTATAAAACAGGTTAATAATGATGATTTAAGGATTTGACCGAGATATATTCTGATCCATAATTTGACACTACTATTTTTTTCAATCGTGAGATATTCCAATCGTTTCTACACTTGTATAGAGATTTAGTGCCGAAGTTCACCACGAGAAACCAACTTACAAATTTACACTCTTTTAGCCAGAGTTTGAGTTCGTGCACGTATTACATATATACTTATTAATAATGTGATATTGAGGATGAACGAACTCAACCTTTCTTTTCTTCTCATGATTATTTACCTTAGCCCTTGTTGGGCTTGTTCTTTACTTTATCCCTCATGGGGCTTGCACTTTACTTTAGCCCTCGTAGGGATCACTCACCATTATTAATAGTGATTTGGATTTTATGATATGACGATGCCCGATAAGGCCACAGGAGATTATGATGATGTGATGATGCCCGACAAGGCCGAAATAGGTTATGATGATGATATTAATACCCAACAAGGTAAGAAGATATTATGATTGATGATATTTATGACCGATTCAAATCCGAGTCTTGATGATATTTATGAGCAGTTTAATTTTGAGTCATAGTAACATTTATGACCAATTCAATTCTGAGTCTTGATTGTATTTATGATCGGTTTGATTTCGAGTCTTAATGATACTTATCCCCAGTTCAATTCTGGAGGTTGATTATAATGATGATGATGGTCATGATGATGACACTTATGATGGAGATGATTATCAGGATGAGATTATGATATTTATTATGTACCTTACATTCATTCTTACATGTGCATCGCCTATGAACAGTATGCACCTTTGTCTATCAACTATTATGGCACAGTTGCATACATATGGGTAATGTTTTGTATGCAGATTGAACCTTCTAAGCCTGGGGCAGTGGGGGTATGCATAGGCTTGGCTAGGTATTTGGTTGTCTTGATTTAACGGTTACTCACGCTGTTATTGATATTATTATTGTTATGATCATTATTATTGCAAGTTTATGAAAGGATTTTCATTGATTCAACATCAAGACTTGAGGTATGATTCTAGCCTCTTTTATCTTGCAATTACACTATTATGCATTGTCATCTGATGACTTGTTATATGGATTAGAACACTGGGTATTCAAGTACTAGCTCCTGCTATGATTATGAGGTCCTAAATAGCTAGTCTTATGACGTATGATGTACTTCGAGTAGATCTCAGTGATATACTTATATATTTATGTATCCATCCTCACTTATATGTAGCTATGGTATTACCATATATCCCTCTTTTATTTCATCTACTCAATTATATACTCATTTCTTGGACTTGTATATTTTTATGTATCTTTCTTTGAATTTGATGATGCTTGTCTCAAGGCCTTCAAGTGCCTTCTGGAGCAGTTGATTTCTGTTTCTATCATCGTGTCCGCTGATTGGTCCATATTATTTTAGGTCATATGTGATACTAGTGAAGTGGCTTTAGGTGCAGTCCTAGGCCAAAAGAGAGAGAAAATCCTTCATCTAATTTATTATGCTAGCAAAGCATTAAGCCCTGCACAAAAAAACTATATAGAGAAGGAGTTGCTTGTGGTGGTTTTTGCCTTTGAGAAGTTCTAGTCCTATTTGATAGGGACCTAATTCATAGTCAACATAGATCATGCATCTTTGAGGTACCTAATGTTGAAGAAAGATACAAAACCACGATTGATATGTTTGGTCATCCTAATGCAAGAATTTGATGTTGAGGTGAAAGACTGGAATGGAACAGAAAGCCAAGTTGCTGATCACTTGTCTAGGACTGAGAAAGAAGCAATCTAGAGATTAGGGGATAAGCGTGATATAGATAATACTTTTCTAGATGAGTGGGTCTTTGCAGCATATCAAGACTTAATCCCCTGGTTTGCCGACTTAGCCAACTATTTGGCAAACGATCTTGTCCTAGAAGACCCATCCTTCCAGCAACGCAAGAGATTTATATATGAGGTAAGGAAGTTCTTTTGGGATGAATCATATATTTTTAGGGTTTATATGGATGGTGTGATTTGGAGGTATATCCTTGAGGTTGAGATGATGAGCATTCTTGAAGTTTATCATTCCTCACCAGTTGGGTGTCATTATGGTAAAAACTACACAACCCACAAAATTTTGTCATGTGGGTTTTATTGACCTACGATATATAAGGATACTCATGATTTTGAAAAAGTCTGTTAACAATGTCAATATTAAGGCAATATTTCATGATGCCATGAATTTCCCATGACGCCTATTTTTTGAGTTTGAGATATTTGATGTATGGGAGATTAACTTCATGGGTCCATTCATGAGATCCTACGACATGAAATATATTTTTACTGTTGACTATGTGTTGAAATAGGTGGATAAAGTAGAACTTTCAGACAATAAAGGTCAAAGTGTCACCGCATTTCTAAAATTTTTTTTCGGTTTGGCACTCGCATGTGATCATTAGAAATGGTGGGTCTCACTTTTGCAACTATTAGTTTAAGGCACTGCGTTATAAATATGGTGTAGAGCACAATGTGGAAACACTTTATCATCCTCAGAAATCGAGGAAGTTGAGGTCTCCAATAGACAGATCAAGTCCTTACTGGCAAAGATTGTGAATACCAACAGGACTAGTTGGTCACAAAAGTTAGATGATGCTTTGTGGGACTATCGAATACCGTATAAGACTCCCCTAGTTCCTTCTCATATCAGCTTGTCTATGGAAAGGCATGCCAGTTACTGGTTGAACTCAAGCATAAGGCACTATGGGTGTTGAAAAGGCTATATTTTGAGTGGCGTGATGCTTCAAAGTTGAGATTGAGCAAGGTGAATGAGTTGGATGTATTTTTGCTCCATCCTTATGAGTGTTTTGCCATATAAAAAGAAAGAATGAAGTTGTATCATGATAATAAAATTGAGAAAAGAGTGTTTGAACTCGGTGATTTGGTCTTATTGTATAATTTAAGACTTCGCTTTTTCCCTGACAAGCTAAAGTCTAGGAAGTATGGACTATTTATCATGGTTCAGGTATTCCCACATAGAGCTATAGAAGTGAAAGTATGTGTTGATGTGGACCTTGGTGAAGTCTTAGTAGCCAAGGCAGCTGAGTTGTGCCGCGATGGTAAATTAGGCACTACTTGAGAGGTAACCCAAGGTAACTCCTTTTTTGAGCATGATATAGAGGACTAGTTCTACCCAATTATGTGTTCATTCCCTTGATTTATATTGTTAACACGCATTGGGGATAATGCGTAGTCTTTTAGTTGGGGGTGAAGTATACCATAGACACCGAGGGTTTTTGTTGCCGTGCTTTTTTTCCTGTTGGGTCCGCGGGATGGTTGTAGAACTGGCATAGCTAGGTTAATTTTGTATCATATTGTGTCTTGTTTTGTATTGTGATATTTTTTTGTGTAATTAGGAGGTTCTTGAGTATCTAGGGAAGTTGACATCTTTTTTGTTGATTTCTTAGAAACATAATACCCCTCTAAAAATTTGTTTTAGAACTGTGTGATATGTATCTATGTGTGACCATTATGATCTCATTCTGGCATTATGATTACGGACGTGATAATCATTGTTTACAATTGCATGAACCGGACAGGTAGTAGCTTGTGATACAATCCTATGCCATGAGTTTGTGAGATACTACTTAGTTTTCTTTGTGTGTTGAACCCATAAATTGCCAAGTTAGCCTTGCCTAGGTTGTAAGATAGTTGGTTAGGAAATGAATATTGGCCGTTTTTTTTAAATGAATCCACTTTTACCTAAATGACCTTTTCTATGTGTGAAAACGTATCCTCTGATCCTGAATTTTGTGCTTTATAGCCTATTTTTCTTGTTACATCTTTTACCTTTCCATTTTTGTTATAATGAACGTATTTTGGCCCTGGTCCTCCTCGGACATTATGCACCTCAATTCAGGAAAATCGCCTAAGTTGAGGGTGGCTATCATAGGGGTGCATGATGTAATGTGGGTATGAAGAAGGTAGTACAAGAGAGAAATAGTAGGGTTGGGTGTGGTAGAAAAAGAAATAAAAAAGAAAAAATGTGAAAAAGATAGAATAAAAGAAACCACATCTAACCTGAATATGCAATAAAAGAATAAAAAGGGAGAAATAAGGATGGAATAAAAAAGGAAATTGTTGATAAGTGGAACCAAAGTAAGTGTAGTGCCAAGGAGGCTTAGTCACTGAATATATCATACCAGCCCCTAAGCCTACATTACTAGCCGATTAAAGTCCCATAGTGATCCTAATCCGACTGTCTAAAATATATGGTACAGAAAATAAGGGCGAGTATATGATATTTGATGCGCATTTGTTGAACATCTCTTGTAAGAGTGAGTGTCTCTTAACTGTCCCTGTATTGACATGCAGAATTTCATATGAGTGAGTAGGACTTCTTTGTTTTGAGGGCACATGGGTTGTATTGCTAGCTGCTTACTTATACGGGTAGTGCAACTTATATAGATGCATGGCTTTCTATTGATACTATAATGACATATCTTGATTCCCTTGAATCACATTGTTGTTCTTCATGTATACACACAGTTAGTTTTGAAAGGTTGAAATTGGAAAGGGTAATGTTTAGGAGCGTAAAGTGTTGATTGACTACCTTAGATATGTTAGAGTTCTCCTAGTTAAGCGTTATAGTTTTATTTTGGTGTGTTGTGTTGCTTGAGGAGATGCAAATGTTCTAAGTTAAGAGTGTTGATGTGCAATGGTTTCATAACACTTTTGACACTTAAAACGATGAACATATACAAGTTACGTAGGTCTTTTTGTTAGGTATGATGTGTTATGTGTTATGTTTTGCATCAAATCATGTTTTGGAACTATTCTGGAGAAAATGAGTGAAAGTTGAAGTTTTGGACCACTAAATTGTGCACCTACAATCTGTAGGCACTACTTACTAGGCGTAGGTGCCAAAGTACATGTCAGAACTTGAGAAATAGAGGCTCAAAATATGAAGAAAAGAAGACCTTGTCACTTACGGAGGGCACCTATCCCATAGGTGCCTTCTACGGTCCATAGTTGACAGAGTAGGTCCTGGAAGAGCAAAGCCTACAAAAGGATGTAAATGACTTTTGACTAGGGCTACCTCCGGGAACACCTATGGCTCGTAGGTTCCACCTATGGCTTGTAGGTTGCCCAATAAGTGTCCACAAACCTTGATTTTACTCTTTTGTTCAGGAATGATTTCCTAGGGTTTTCTTGTACTCTATATATACTCTTTTGATATTCTTTTTTGTGAGATTACACACTTTTATAACTTACAAACATATACTTGATTCTGAGATCCAATTTTGATCTTAATATTACTTTGTACTTAACTTTGGTTAATAATTCAGTTGAAGACTTTGGGTTTTTTTCATTGATCATTGTGATATTGTTTAATGCTTTCAATTAGGAATTCCGTTGATCATTTTACAATAATGAGATGCTAATTTCCTTAGCTATGGTTTTTGGAACCTTAGCAGATTGATGAAGTAGGGGAAGTGCTAATTTTTCTAAATCAATATTCTTACATGTATTGTGGTTATCTTTAGTTTAATAGATTTCTTAGCAGTTGCAAACGTTAAGATTCTACCTAGTATATCACTACTTTCTTCACAAGAGAAGTGGGGATTAGTAAAAGATAATCATTATAGTAATTTGAAGATTATTTATCTATCTAGTCTAATCAACATCATCTACTTAAGAAGGTTACTTATTATCTATTAACTTGATACTCAAAAGGTAATAGTTAACTGGGATCTAGGATAAGTATTAGTAATGCAACATCCTAAGACTTAAAAGTAAAAGGGTGAAATCTATCAATGAGTCGATAAGATAGTTGAAGGTACATAACTTATCAGATTTTGCATGTAAGATATCGGGTTGGTGCAACATAGTACGATAAAACTACTGAGTTGAGAAGCCAAGTGGAACACAGTCCTAGTGTTTGTTTCCTATTAATTACAATTAAAGTTGAGTTCTGCTGTTGTTGACTGTTTACAACTACAAACTCCACATTTACTTTCTACACTACTTAATGATTCCAGTAAATAAGAGATATAGTTCCAGATATTCCCTTAGGATTCAACCCCAACGTTGTTGGGTTGCTTTATTTTGGATTAATTACTTTAGTCTCAATTAGAGGTGTAGCTTTGGGTGACATCAGTGTATATAGAGGTTGTGCAATGACTTAGTGCATCATTATTATTTTCATTTCATTCCATATAATGTTCTTATTTTTTGATTGTATTTTTGTCCTTGACTTGATATCGATCCATTGTTCTATCTTCTTATACTTATATTTGGTGTATGTTTACATTTATTCCTCTTTCCCCTACCTATGTTTGTTTTATGTATATATAGTAGAACTATTAGTGGAAACGGTGTGGGCTACCTTTTGAGACATTTTCTAATTGCAAGTGACGTGCCCATAATATTTGTTTATATACTTTATTTTGTACTTTACTCAGTCGGCCTATGATACCTACAAAGTACAAGTGGACCATACTCATCCCTACTATGCCGTTTTGGTGCAGATCTAGGTATGAGTGCCATATGCCTAGCTAATTCAGGCAATATTTGGAGTATACTCAAGGTAGGAGTTGACCTATTACTTTTTCCTATCTATAATGTCATGACTTATTTAGTATTTTGAGATAGATTTTGATCCTATTCAGACTATTATTATATCTTTGGCATTCAAGATATATTTAGTAGTTCTTACACCATCACACCAGGTTTGGAGTTTAATACCTTGTATTCTAAGTCATCTTTCACTCTTTTTTGCATAGATAATGAGGACTAGATCCAGTGAGACTAGAGATACAAATCCATTATCGAAGAGAGAGGCTAGTCTATAGGGTGAGTTATAAGTCGTGGATAAGCTTGAGGTAGAAGACGGGCATGAGGATCTACCTAATCTAGAGAACACACTAGGGGACTTTCCCCTGAGTCTTAAGTTGAGCATGTCAGAGTTATGGGGCCTACTCTGGTCCCACCAAGTTCTTCTACACTAGTCTTGTAGGGGTTATTAATTCAGTTGTTAACATATTTAAAGGGTACACTTATGGGTGCACCTGATGTTCCTTCAGCTTTGAGTATGGTACCTCTGTCTTTTCTAGAATCTACTTATGGTGTTCTTCTAGTCCTGAGTATGGATTTTATTATTGTATTGAGATCTACTTATGGTACTCATAGAATCCGAGTGTTGTTCCTCCTTCCGTGACTATATCTAAGTATAGTATTTTGAGATCTAGAGTTCATCCTTCTTCTATGTTGCCTCCTTAGGTGAGTCGTCAGCCAACCATATTTACTATGCTTCTTATTTTTATGAGTACAGTTATTTCTTTTAAGGATTAGAAGAGTTTTGAGATATTTACACATTTAGGTCCTTCTAGGTTAGTGGTGTTGTAGGAGAGAATGCCTACGAGTTCTTGATAGATTGTTGTGAAAAGTTGCATAACCTTAGTCCATCGAGTCTTATGGGATTGCCTATACTACTTATCAGTTGAGAAGTACTGCAAGGGATTGTGGGGGTCGCTTATTGGTTGCCGACCTCTTAGTTTATGAAAGATAATTTTGGATTATTTTACTAAGTCCTTTTTGGATAGGTTTGTACCTTTTAGTTTTAGGGATCCGATGAAAGATGAGTTTGATTACTTGGAGTAGGGATCTATTTATGTTATAGAGTATGAGGTACATTTCTATCCCTTTTCTAGATATTCTCATAGCTGTATTTCCACCGAGTCTGAGAAGATTTAGAATTTGTAAAGGGGTTGGATGTTTTTCTTCAGCTTGCTAAAACTTAGATAGTAGCGTATAGGGCATTATTTATGGTTAAGTTGATCATGATAAGATGAGTGAGTCTATTCTTCAAGAATCTTAGTGAGGCGCTAAGAGTGTGCACCATTAAGGAAAGGTCAAAGGTCATATTTCTCGAGGTAGAGATTCTAGAGGCTTCTATAGGTATAATGTTAGACGAGTCCACGCATCCTTGCAAATTTTAGTTAGTAGGTCTTCTGGTTTAGAAGCTTTGGGTGGTCATCTTAGCTAAACAGTACCTTTTTCTATTGAGTTAGGCCAATGGGTTTGCTTCATGTGTGATGAGGCTGGACATGTTGCCAAGGACTATCCCTATTGAGTTTTCAAAGATACTTCTATATCGACTATGAGAGATATAGGTTCTAGTAATCGTGCGAGAGGTAGAGGTAGGAGCGCCCATGGTGGTGGTCGCGAGACTACCTGTTAGGTGGTAAATGTGGTTAGTGCTACACTATTCCCGCCAAGCGAGAGGCAGAGGCCTCTGATACTATCATCACCGATATTATCCATATTTGTTTCATATTTGCATCTGTATTATTTGACTAAGGATCAACTTTCTCTTAAGTGTCTGGATATTTTGATTTGGGTTTTAACTATTTGTGAGCCTCTTGATATATCTATATATGTTTCTACCCCTGTAGGAGATTATTTAATGTTGGATTAGGTTTACTAATCTTGTGTTGTGACTTTTGTTGGGCATGAGACTTAGGTAGATTTGATTGTTCTTGATATGATAGATTTGATTTCATCTTGGGTATGGATTGGTTAGCTTCTTATCATTCTGTCCTAGATTATTATGGTAAACTGTAACTTTATCTTCGCCAGGTGTTCCAAGCATAGCTTGGAATGTTATGCTTTATTTGGGTAACAAGAGAGTTATATCTTACCCTTAGGCTCATCGTTTGGTAGTGAGGGTATGTTGGTCTTATTTGGACCATATCTGTGAAACTAGTGTTGTTTCCCCTTATTTTTTGGATATTTTTTGTATTGTTCGTAAGCTTATAGATGTTTTCCCTGAAGATTTGTCTAGTATAACTCTGAATTATGAAATTAACATTGCTATTAATGTTGATTTGGGCACCTAGCCTATTTCTTTTCCTTCTTATAAGATGGACCCAGTAGAGTTAAAAGAATTAAAAGATCAGTTGCCACCATTTTTACATAAGGGATTTATCTAACCTAGTGTATCACCTTGGGGTATGGCTATCTTGTTTGTAAATAAAAGAATGGGTCTATGTGTATGTGTATTGAATATCGGTAGTTGAATAAGGTGAGGGTTAATAAGTATTATATTCCTCGTATTGATGATTTATTCAATCAATATAGGAGTGTTTTTGATGGTTTAAAAGATTGATTTGTGGTCCAGGTATCACCAGTTGAGGATTAGAGATTTGAATATCCCAAAGATAGTTTTTCAATCTCAGTATAGTCATTGTGAGTTCTTGGTCAAGTCCTTTGGGTTGACCAATGCCCCAGCCGTATTTATGGAGTTGATGAACTAGTTTTTTTAATCCTATCTTGACTCCTTTATCATTGGTTTTAGAGATTATATCTTGGTTTATTCAAAGAGTTAGGTTTATCATGAGGGGCATTTGCAGATTGTTCTTGAGAGATTGAGGGATGAGAAGTTGCATGCTAAGTTCTGTAAAAGTGTGAGTTTTGATTGGAGTTTGTTTCTTTCCTGGGTCACATAGTGACCAAGTATGGTATTATGGTCAATCCGACTAAGATTGCAATGGTCCGTGATTGGTCTAGCCCTATTTATCCTATTTAGATTCAATGTTTTGCTGGTTTAGTAGGTTTATATTGTATTTTTTGAGGGATTTTCATCTGTTAAGGCTTCATTAACCAAGTTCACTCACAAGAAGACCTCATTTCATTACTTTGATGCTTGTGAGGCGACCGTTCAAAAGCTCAAGGATTTGTTGACTTTAGCTTCTTTCTTAACTTTTCCCAATGAGGGTATGGGATTTACCATCTTTTGTGATACGTATCATATTGGGTTAAGTACTGTATTTGTGCAAGAGGGTAGGGTGATTGCATATTCTTTGCATCAGTTGAAGCCTTATGAGAGTAATTAACCTACCAATGATTTGGGGTTGTGCAACATAGTGTTTAGTTTAAAGTTCTAGAGGCATTACTTATATGTAACCCATTTTGAGATTTTCTCGGATCATCATAGCCTCCAGTACTTTTTCACTTAGTGAGATCTTAATATGAGTAGTGCCGCTGGGTCAAGTTGCTTGATGATTATGACTTAAATATTCTCTATCATCCAAGCTAGGCTAATGTTATTTCAGATGCTTTGAGTTAGAAGTCAACTAGATTGTGTAGCTTTGCACATCTTTTGACCTAGGAGTGGACTTAGGCCTTAGAGGTTGAGTCTTTTGCTAACCAGATGGTTAGGCTTGATATTTTGATCCCTGGGTGTGTTTTAGTATTTATGGAGGCTAGGTCTTCCTTGATGGAGCAAATTCAAGCTCATTAATTTAATAATGTTAGGTTTAGAGTGAATTAGGATAAGGTGTTGAGTGGTGAAGCTAATAAAGCTTTACTTGAACTATATGGTGTCTGAAGGATTGATGGTTGAGTTTGTATGCTGAGCGTCGGTGATTGGATTAGATTTATTTTGGAGTAGGCTTATTATTCTAGGTATTCCATCCATCTAAGAGTGACTAAGATGTATAGTGATTTGAGAAAGCATTACTGGTGAGGTGGTATAAGGAATGATGTAGCAGATTTTGTAGCTCATTGCTTCTGTTGCTAATATGTAAAGTCCAAGCATTTGAGACATTGTTGTTTGCTTTAGAGGTTACCGATTCTCGAGTGGAAATGGGAATAAATCACTATGGACTTTGTGATTGGGTTGCCTTATACTTCTCATGGTTTTGACTGTATTTGCTTCATCATGGATTGATTGACTAAATCTACTCATTGCATTCTTGGTCAGGTTTTCTTCAGTGCTGAGAGGTTGGACCTTATATACATTCATGAGATATTTTATCTTCATGGTGTGCTAGTGTCTATCATCTCAGATTGTGGTTCACTGTTCACATCTAGCTTGTAAAAGACTTTTTGTAAGGAGTTCGGTACCCGAGTTGATTTTAATACAAACTTTCACCCTAGACCGATGGTCAGATAGAGGAAACTATTCAGGTTTCTAGGATATATTCCACACTTTTGTTATGGACTTTGGAGCTCAGTGGGAGCAACATATATCTTTGACAAAATGTTCATATAATATTAGCTAACATTCCAGTATTGATATGGATCCTTTTGAGGATTTGTATGGTAGGCGCTGTCGCTCTCTTGTTGGGTGGTTTGAGGTTTTAGTGATTACACCTTGAGGTGCAGATCTGCTTTGTGAGTCTTCGGAGAGAGTTGGGTCCTTCGGTATAGACTTTGAGTGGCTTAGAGTAGGAAGAAGTGCTATACAGATCATAGACTTTGTGCCTTGCAAAATTATAATACAAATGAGTCTCATGTTAGTTGTTGGGATTTAGTTTAGTTATATGAGCGATTGTCTTTTATTGAGGAGCCTATCTCTATTCTAGCTAGGGATGTTAGACGATTGCGGTCTAGAGATATTCTAGTGTTTAAGGTCTAGTGGAGACATCGACCTATAGATGAGTCTACTTGGGAAGTCGATTATGATATTCGTGGTTGTTATCCTTAGCTTTTAGCTGATTTAGCTAGTTCTATCACCGTTAGTTTGAGGACGAACTAGATTCTTAGTGGTGGATGATGTAATGACCCAATTTTAGGTGATTTGCGTGAAATATTTATTCATGGAATAGTTCTTAATGCAATTCGATGTGATTTATACAATAAAGTTATTTTTTATGGTCTTAAAGGCTTATTAGTTGGCTTTGGTCAACATCTTTTGATCTATGCATTAGATGGCTAAATAAACTGTGCCAACATATCCAAAACATCAATTTTAGGTTGGTAACATGGTTTTTATGGTTTTACGGCTTTTATATCTCATTTTGACCCTGGGTTGGAAAGTTGCAAAATTTGCTTTTGGAGGTCAATTTTGTAAATATGATGTATTTTAAAAAATTTGATATTGCCATTAGGGGTCCGCATTATTCAAGTCCCTAGATGGTGCACCTCTAAGCTGGTACACTTTCTTAAGAGATGCTTTGGTCACTTAAGCGACTTGGCCTGACAGCCAAAGTGTAGCCTAAGCGACATCCGGCTTGCTAAAATGATTTCCACTTAAGCGATGGCATGGTCGCTAATGAGACACTGGTTTGCCAGACTTTTGTCGCTTAAGCAATTACCAAGCCTTTTACACGATGAGGCAAGCTTCGCTTAAGCGATGATAAGTTTCTTAAGCAATGGATACTTAAGCAATCCGTTAATCGCTTAGGCATTGTTTGGGTGGATGACATCTCTATTTTTGAGATTTTTTCACCATTTTTGAGACTTGGAGCTTGAGGTTTGGGTTTTTGGGTATTTCATTCCATTTTTAAGCTTAGGTAACCTCCAAATCCATAATTCAATTGTTATCCATCAATTTTTATTAGTTAAATATTGTTTAAACTCAAATTTAAAGGTGGAATTTGGGAATTTTGGCCCTGAAGGTCCAAATTAGCATTTGTTCAATTCAAACCCCAATTTAATCATAATTTTACTTGGGTTAGTTTCTTTAATCTTGGGAAATAATTTTTTGGTCTAAAATTCTGGTTTTACCCTTCTTTTTCAAAAAGCTATTTTGGGGTATGTTTTGACCCTGATTTGGAAACGGGAAATATAGGTATCATTTTCTTTCTTTTGACACATAGATTCTATATTCGTGTGTTTTAGCTGATTTTGAATCCACGCGTGAGGTAAAAGGTTGATGTTTATGGCATATTCTATCGGTATCGACATTCGAGGTAGGTTATAGCTTAACCTTCTTCAGACTGGGTTGGCCAGTTAATATTAATGTAAAATCATTCTATGGGTATGGGGTTGTATCATGGAAAATGTGTTTTGGTGATTTATGTGCCGTTGTGGGAGCCTATGTGGATAATATTTGGTGGTTTTGAGAAATTACTTGCTATGTGTTACCGTATGGGGCCTTATATTATGCCGTTGGCTTGGTAATGATATATGTATGCTTTGTTGCTCTCTATTTGGTAGGAAGAAAACCTAGATTTTGGGATTTAGGTAGTATTAATGTCCTTTTCCTTGCATACTTGATGGTTCTTGGATTATATTGGATCATGAATGGTTGGTTGACTTGAGGGGATTTTTGGCTCATATGGTTGGTATATTTGTTAGATGTTGGAAATTCTTATTTTGGTTGGCTGTGAGCATTATATCTTCATATCATATTCAATCGTGAAACATTGGTACCACCGTGTAAATACTAGAAATTCTGTCTTTCTGATAGAAAATGTAATATCTTTAGGAACCCCCTGCCGATATATGTTATAAGAAAAGTTATGAACATTGGTATTGGATTTTTATATTATATGGGTTAATGAACCCTCTATGGGTCCTACCTGGAGGTACAACTCGATTGGTGTATACGGATGTTATGCAACGACCTTATGCATCATCATCATCGTCTTTATTGTATTCCATATATTATGCTTATTTTGAGATTGTATTTCTTTCCCTGACTTGATATCCATCCAATTCAGTCTTCTTATACTTGTATTTGGTGTACATGTATATTTGTTCCTCTTTCCCCTACGTGTATTTGTTTTATGTGTATATAATAGAACTGTTAGTGGAGATAGTGTGAGCTACCACTTGGGACATTTTCTAATTGTAGGTAAAGTGCCTAAAGTTAGTGTTTATATGCTTTATTTTCCACTTCACTAAGTTTGCTTATGATACCTATAGAGTATAAGTGGATCGTACTCATCCATACTGTGCCCTTTCGATGCATAGGTATGAGTGTGCCGCACAGATAGTTGGTTGAAGTGGCATTTGGAGTATACCCAAGGTAGTTGACCTCCCATGCTTCAGGAGTTGGACTACTACCTTTTCCTGTCTATTTCATGTCTTATTTAGTATTTTGAGACATATTTTGATCCTTTCCAAACTATTATTATATCCTTGACATTAATTATGAATTTAGTAGTTCTTACATCGTGACACCTGGTTTTGGGATTTGGTTTGGTATCTTTGATTGTATTTCTACTATTATCATGTTTGTGTGGTTTGGCTTTGCTCTAGAATCCTTGCCTCGGGTGTTTGGTAGTGATCTAGGATAAGAGTTAGTCATGTAACATCCCGAGACTTAAAAGGTAAAGGGTGAAATCCATGAATGAGTCCATAAGACAGTTGATGGTACATAACTTATCAGATTTTTCATGAAAGATGTCAGCTTGGTTAAGCAAAGCACGATAAACCTAATAAGTTGCGAAGCCAGGGGGAACACAATCCTAGTGTTTGTTTATGACTGATTCCAACTAAAGTTGAGTTCTGTTGTTGTTGAATGTTTACAACTACAAACCCCCCATTTACTTTCTATACTGCCTATTGATTCAAGTAGATAAGAGATATAATTCCACATTTCCCTTGGGATTCGACTCCAACCTTGTTGGGTTGCTATATTTTTATTCAATTGCTTTAGTCTCAATTAGAGGTGTAACTTTGGGTGGCATCAATTTATACGGAGGTTGTGCAACGACCTTGTGCATCATCATCATTTTCATTGCATTCCATATAATGTGCATATTCTGTGATTGTATTTCTATCCTTGACTTGATATCAATCCATTGTTCTGTCTTCTAAAAAAAAAAAGGGACGACCCGGTTCATACCTACTCCGTAGGTGTCGGGGAGGGGGGGGACCACTCCGGGCCTGACCTACGCGCCCTCACCCCAGCTTCGCTGGAGGGGCGTTTCGAACCCCCAATACTTATATTTGGTGTATGTTTATATTTATTCCCCTTTCCCCTAACTATGTTTGTTTTATGGGCATAGAGTAGAACTTTTAGTTGAGATGGCGTGGGCTACCATCTGAGACATTTTTTAATTGCAAGTTATGTGCCCATAATAGGTGTTTATATACTTTATTTTCTACTTTACTCAATCATCCTATGATACCTACAAAGTACAAGTGGACAATGCTCATCCCTACTGTGCCCTTTTGGTGCAGATGTAGGTATGAGTGCTGCATGGATAGATGATTCATACAACATTTGGAGTATACTTAAGGAGTGGATGTCCTATTCTTTAGGAGTTGACCTATTACTTCTTTCCATCTATATTATGACTTATTTAGTATTTTGAGATAGATTTTTATCCTTTTCAGACTATTATTGCATTGTTGGCATTCGAGATGTATTTAGTGATTCTTACACTATGACACTGGGTTTGGAATTTAGTATGGTATCTTTGATTGGATTTTCATGATTATCATGTTCGTGTCGTTTGGCTTCACTCTAAATGCCTTATCTCGGGTTTTTGGTAGTTATTTCCCTTTTTTATATTAGTTTGGGTAATAGTCTTACTTGTAAAGGCTTGCTTCGACAAGCGTCATCATAACCCTTGGTTTTTGGATCATGAAAAATTGGAATTAGAGCAGCTAGGTTTCAATTGGTCTCATCAGTGTAAGAAAAAATGTCTAGTAAAGTCTCGCAGATTGGTATATAGACATCTGTATCTAACTTTTAGAGGATATGAGATATATTTAGGAAGCTCTTTTATTTTGACCTTTATAATGCAAATCTTTCATACCTTGTATTCTAAGTCATATTTCACTCTTTTCTACATATATAACGAGGACTAGATCGAGTGAAATTAGAGATGCAGATCCATTATTGAAGGAGAGAGGCCAGTCTAAAGGGCGAGTTGCAAGTCATGGACAGGATTGAGGTAGAAGATGGGCATGAGGATCTGCCTTATCTAGAGATAGCACTAAGGGACTCTCCCCCGAGCCTCAAGTTGAGTATAAAAGAGTTATGGGGCCTACTCCGATCCCACCGAGTTCTTTTACCCTAGTCTTAGAGGGGTTATAAATTCAGAGTTTAACAAGTTTGGAGGGTGCTCCTATGGGTGCACTTGGTGTTTCTCCATCTCCGAGTATGGTACCTCCATCTTTTCCAGAGTCTACTTATGGTGTTCCTCCAGTCCTGATTGTGGATCCGACTAGTGTATTGACATCTCCTTATGGTACTCATAGACTCTAAGTGATGTTCCTTCTTCAGTGCTTATATCTGAGTATGGTATTTTGAGATATAGAGTTCAACCTTCTTCTATGTTTCCTCCTCAGGTGTTTCTAAGACAACCAGATTTACTATGTTTCCTATTATTATAAGTAAGTTATATCTTTTAAGGATTAGAAAAGGTTTGAGAGATTCACTCATTTGGGTCCTTCTAGGTTAGTGGTGTAGTAGGAGAGAATGGCTATATGTTCTTGATAGATTGTTGTGAAAATTTGCATAACTTTAGTTTGTTGAGTCTTATGGGGTTGCCTATACTACTTATCAGTTGAGAAATATAGCCAGGGATGGTGAAGGTCACTTATTGGTTGTCGACTTCTTGGTTCGCTAGAGATGATTTGGGATCAGTTTATAGAGGTCTTTTTGGACAGGTTTGTACCTTTTAGTTTTAGGGATCAGATGAGAGATGAGTTTAATCACTTGGAGTACGGATCTATTTCTATTGTAGAGTATGAGGCACGTTTCCATGCCTTTTCTAGATATTCTTATGGTAGAATTTCCACTAAGTCTGAGAAGATTTAGAAGTTTGTGAAGGTGTTGGATATTTCTCTTTAACTCTCTATGACTTAGATGGTAGTGTATGTGGCATCATTTAGAGTTAAGTTGATCATGCTAAGATGACTGAGTCTTTTCTTCAAGCATCTCAGTGAGGCACCAAGAGCGTGCGCAATTAAGGCAAGTTCAGAGGTAATATTTCTAGAGGTAGAGATTTTAGAGGCTTCCATAGGTATGATGGTAGACTAGTCCAGGCATTCTTGTAAAGTTTAGGTAGTATGTCTTCTGGTTTAGAAGCTTTGGGTGGTCATCCTAGCTAAGTGGTACCTCTTTCTAGTGAGTTAGGCCACGTGATTTGCTTTGTTTGTGATGATGTTGGCCGTGTGGCGAATGACTGTCCCTATTAAGTTTTCAAAGATACTCCTATATTAGCTATGAGAGATAGAGGTTCTACTAGTAGTGCGATAGGTAGAGGTAGTAGCGCCCATGGTGTTGGTCGTGGGACTACTTAGTTAGGTGGTGAACATGGTTAGCATTATTCTATACTTTCTAAGCCTAAGGTAGAGGCCTCTGATGCTGTCATCATCAGTATTATCCATATTTGTTTCATATTTGCATTTGTGTTATTTGGTCATGGATCGACTTTCTCTTAAATGTCTATATATTTTTCCTTGGGTTTTAATTGCTTGTGAGCCTCTTGATGTGTCTATATGTGTTTCTACCCCCGTAGGAGATATTAAGTGGTGGATTAGATGTACCAATCTTTTGTTGGGCCTGAGACTTAGGTATATTTGATTGTCCTTGATATGCTAGATTTGATGTCATCTTGGGTATGGATTGGTTAGCTTCTTGTCATTCAATCCTAGATTGTGATACTAATACTGTGACTTTAGATTCGCCAGGTGTGCTAAGTATAGCTTGGAATAGTGTGCTTTATTTTATTCCCAAAAGAGTTATATCATTCCTTTAGGCTTGTTGTTTGGTAGAGAGTGTATGTTCGTCTTATTTGGCCCACATCTATGAAACTAGTGTTGTTTCCCCTTCTTTTTTGGATTTTATTTGTATTGTTCAACAGTTTATGAATGTTTTCCCTGCAGATTTGCCTAGTATGACTATGAATTATTATATTGACATTGATATTGATGTTAAATTGGGCACCTAGCCTATTTTTTTCCTCCTTATAGGATGGCCCCATTATAGTTGAAAGAATTAAGAGATCAGTTACTGCTATTTTTATATTAGGGATTTATCCAACTTAGTGTATCACCTTGGGGTGAGTCTATCTTATTCTGTAAATAAAATGGATGGGTTTATGCGTATGTGTGTTGATTATCGACAGTTTAACAAGGTGAGGGTTAAGAATATGTATCCTATTCCTCGTATTGATGATTTATTCAATCAATATAAGAGTGTTTTGATGTTTTTGAAGATTAATTTTTGGTCTAGGTATCACCAGTTGAGGATTAGAGCTTTGAATATCTCAAAGAGAGCTTTTCAGACTTGGTACAGTCATTATGAGTTCTTGGTCATGTCCTTCGAGTTGACCAATGCCCCAGCCGCATTCATGGAGTTGATGAACTAGGTTTTTTGATCGTATGTCAACTCCTTTATCATTTTACTTATAGATGATATCTTGGTTTATTCCAAGAGTGAGGCTTATCATAAGGAGCATTTGCGGATATTGCTTTAGAGATTAAGGGATGAGAAGTTGCATGCTAAGTTCTCCAAGTGTGAGTTTTGATTGGAATCTACTAGGTTGTTTGATCGTATCTCAACTCCTTTATCATTTTACTTATAGATGATATCTTGGTTTATTCCAAGAGTGAGGCTTATCATAAAGAGCATTTGCGGATATTGCTTTAGAGATTAAGGGATGAGTAGTTGCATGATAAGTTCTCCAGGTGTGAGTTTTGATTGGAATCTATTTCTTTCTTGGGCACACGGTAACCAAGGATCGTCTTATGGTTGATTTAACCAAGATTGCAATGGTTCGTGATTGGTCTAGTCCTATTTTTCCTATTGAGATTTAGAGTTTTATTAGTTTAATCGATTTATATTGCATTTTTTTGGGGGGGGGGTTTCATCTATTGAGGCTCCATTGACCAAGTCCACTCAGAAGAAAGCCTCATTTCATTGGTTCGTTCTTGTGAGGAGACCTTTCAAAAGCTTAAGGATTTATTTACTTTAGATCCTATCTTAACTTTTCCCAATGAGGGCATGAGATTTACCATTTTTTATGATGCTTCTGGTGTTGGGTTAGGTACTGTATTAATGTAAGAGAGTGAGGTGATTGGTTATGTTTCTTATCAGTTAAAGCCCTATGAGAGTAATTAACCTACCAATGATTTGAAGTTGTGCGCCGTATTATTTGCTTTAAAGCTTTGGGGGCATTACTTATATGGAGTCCATTGTAAGATTTTCTCGAATCATCGTAGCCTCAGTATTTCTTCACCTACCTAGATCTTAATATGAGGTAGTGCCTTTGGATCGAGTTACTTAACTATTCTCTATCATCCGAGAAAGACTAATGTTATTGCAGATGCATTGAGTCAAAAGTCGACTATCTTGGGTAGCTGGCATAACTTTTGACCCACGAGAGGCCTTAGGCCTTAGAGGTTTAGCCTTTGGCTAACCAGATTACTAGGATTGATGTTTCGACACCTGGGTGTGTTTTGGTATATATGGAGTCTAGGTCTTCCTTTATGGAGCAGATTTGAGCTCATTAATTTAATAATGTTAGGTTGAGAGTAAATTGGGATAAGGTGTTGAGTGGTGAAGCTAATAAATCCTTGCTTGATCCATATGGTGTCTTGAGGATTGATGGTCGAGTTTGTGTGCCGAAAGTAGGTGATTGGATTAGATTTATTTTTGAGGAGGCTCATTGATCTAGGTATTCTATCCATCTGAGAGTGACTAAGATGTATTGTGATTTGAGAAAACATAACTGGTGAGGTGGTATAAGGAATTTTGTAGCTCGTTGCCTATGTTGCCAATAGGTAAAGGACAAGCATTTGAGACCTTGTGGTTTGCTTCAGAGGTTACCTATTCCCGAGTAGAAATATGAATAAATCACTATGAACTTTGTGACTGGGTTGCCTCATACTTCTCATAGTTTTGATGGTATTTTCTTCATAATGGATTGATTGACCAAATCTGCTCATTGCATTATTGTTCAGGTTTTCTTCAGTGCTGAGAGGTTGGCCCTTATCTACATTTGTGAGATATTTCATCTTCATGGTATACCAGTGTCTATCATCTCAGATCGAGGTTCAGTGTTCATATCTCACATTTGGAAGACTTTTCAGAAGGAGTTAGGTACTCGAGTTGATTTTAGTACAACTTTTCATACTAGACCGATGGTTTGCTAGAGTGAACTATTCAGGTTTAAGGATATGCTCTACGTTTGTGTTATGGACTTTGGAGCTAAGTTGGAGCTACATTTAACTTTGGCATAGTTTGCGTATAATAATAGCTACCATTCCAGTATTGCGATAGATCCTCTCAAAGATTTGTATGATAGGTATTGTCAGTCTTCAGTTGGTTGATTTGAGGTTTCAGCGATTAGAACTTTAGGTATTGATTTGCTTTGTGAGTCTTTGGAGATAGTTTGGATCATTTGGGATAGACTTTGAGTGGCTTAGAGTAGGCAAAAGTGCTATGCGTATCATAGACTTCGTTCCTTGAGATTCAAGTGTTGGTGATTGTGTCTTTCCTCATGTGTCACCCATAAAGGGTATGAAGAGGTTTGGGAAGAGGGGTACAGTTAGCCCCAGGTATATTTGACCTTTTGAGATCCTCTGAGCTATTGGGGATGTGTCTTATGAGATACAATTGCCCCCAGATTTAACAGCTATTCATCCAGTTTTCATGTTTAAATGCTTCGACATTATATTCCAAATGAGTCATGTCAGTTGTTGGGATTCAGTTTAGTTAGATAAGCAATTGTCATTTGTTGAGGAGCCTAACTCTATTCTACCTAGGGATGTTAGATCATTGCAATCGAGAGATATTCTAATGGTTATGGTCTAGTGAAGGCATCAACTTGTAGATGAGTCTACTTGGGAGGTCGAATATGATATTCATGGTTGTTATCGCTAGCTTTTAGCTGATTTATCTATTTCGATCGCCTTTAGTTCAAGGACGAACTAGATTCTTAGTGGTGGATGATGTAATGACCCAATTTTTGGTGATTTGTGTGAAATATTTATTTTTGTATAATTTGGCCATTTTCCATCCTCGTGGATGCATTATGGTAATTCTGGAGTGTAGAGATGATTGGAATGATTCTTAATGCATTTCGATGTGATTTATGCAAGATTGTGATTTTTTATGGTCTTAAAGGCCTATTAGTTGGCTTCAGTCAACATCTTTTGATATTTGCATTGGATGGCTAAATGAACTATGCTAACATATCCAAAACGTTGATTTTAAGTTTGTAACATGGTTGGTGTGGTTTTACGGCTTTTATAGCTCATTTTGACCTTGGACTGGAAAGTTGCAAAATTGGGTTTCGAAGGTCAATTTTGTGAATATGTTGTATTTCCAAAAATTTGACATTGCCATTGGGTCCCAAGTATCGAATATAGGTGACAACATAATTTATTTGCGTACTTGAGATTCTGAATAAATCTCAAGGGGTCCGCATTATTCAAGTTTCCAGCTGGTTCACCATTCAGCTGGTGCACTCTCTTAAGCGATGATTTGGTCAGTTAAGCGACTTGGCCTAATAGCCAAAGTGTCGCCTAAGCGGCATCAGTCTTGCCTAAGTGATTTCCACTTAAGCGATGGCATAGTCTCTAAAAAGACACTGGCTTGACATACTCCCTTCCCTTAAGCAATTGACAAGCCACTTACGTGATGAGGCAGGCTTCACTTAAGCAATGATTAGTTTTTAAGAAATGGACGCCTAAGAGATCCGTTAATTGGTTAGGCGATGTTTGGGTGTATGACATCTCTATTTTTGAGATTTTTTTCATCATTTTTGAGACTTGGAGCTTGGGGTTTGAGTTTTTGGGCATTTTCTTCAATTTTTATGCTTAGGTAAGATCCAAATCCCTATTTCAATTGTTATCCATCAATTTTTATTCGTTAAATCTTGTTTAAACTCAAATTTAAAGGTGGAATTTGGGAATTTTGACCCTGAAGGTCCAAATTAGCTTTTATTCAATTCAAACCCTAATTTAAACTTTCTTTAATCTTGGGGAATAATTTTTTGGTCTAACATTCTGGTTTTATTTTTCATTTTCAAAAACCCATTTTTAGGGGTGTGTTTTGACCCCGATTTGGAAATGGGAAATATGGGTATCATTTTCTTTCTTTTGATGCATAAATTCTATATTCTTATAATTTAGCTGATTTTGAATCCACGTGTGAGGTAAAATCTCAATGTTTATGGATTATTCTATCGGTATTGACATTCGAGGAAGGTTATAGCTTAACTTTCTTCAAAATAGGTTGGGTAGTTAATATTAATGTAAAATCATACTATGTGTATGGGATTGTATCATGGAAAATGTGTTTAGGTGATTTATGCGCCCGCGTGGATAATTTTTTGTGGTTTTGAGACATTAATTGTTATATGTGACTGTATGGGGTTTTATATTATTTGGTTGGCTTGGTAATGATATATGTATGTTTTTTTGCTCTCTTTTTGGTGGGAAAAAAGCCTAGAATTTGGGATTTATGTAGTATCAATGTCCTTTTCCTTGCATAGTTTGTGGTACCCGAATTATATTGGATCATGGATGGTTGGTTGACTTGAGAGGATTTTGGGCTCATATGGTTGGTATATTGGTTAGATGTTGGAATTGTTATTTTGGTTGGTTGTGAGCGTTACATCTTCATATCATATTCATTCGCGAAACATTGGTACCATCGTGTAAATACCGAAAATACTGTCTTTCTGATAGAAAATGTAACATCCTTAAAAACCCACTGCCAATATATGTTAAAAGAGGAGTTATGTATATTGGTATTGGATTTTAGTTGTATATGGGTTGACGAACGCTCCATGGGTCCTCCGTGGAGGCACAACTCGATTGGTGTATACGGAGGTTATGCAACGACCTCATGCATCATCATCGTCATCTTCTTCATTACATTCCATATATTATTCTTATTCTGTGATTGTCTTTCTATCCTTGACTTGATATCCATCCATTTCTGTCTTCTTATACTTGTATTTGGTGTATGTGTATATTTTTTCCTCATTCCCCTATGTGTATTTGTTTTATGTGTATATAATAGAACTGTTAGTGGAGATAGTGTGAGCTACCACTTGGGATATTTTCTGATTATAGGTGAAGTGCCTATAGTTTGTGTATATATGCTTTATTTTCTACTTTACTCAGACTGCTTATGATACGTATGGATTGTAAGTGAACCGTACTCATCGATACTGTGCCCTTTCAATGCATATCCAGGTACGAGTGTGCCACACAGATAATTAGTTCATACGACATTTAGAGTATACCCGAGGTAGTTGACGTCCCACGCTTCAAAAGTTGGCCTACTACCTCTTCCTGTCTATTTCATGTCTTATTTAGTATTCTGAGACAAATTTTGATCCTTTTTGGAATATTATTATATCCTTCACGCTCAAGTTGTATTTAGTAGTTCTTACACCATGACACCGGGTTAGGGGATTTGGTTTGGTATCTTTGATTGTATTTCCACTATTATCATGTTTGTGTGGTTTGGGCTTGCTCTAGAAGCCTTGCCTCGAGATTTTGGTAGTGATTTTTCTTTTTATATCAGTTTGGGTGATAGGCGTACTTGTCAAGGCTTGCTGTGACAAGTGCCATCATGACCCTTGGTTTTGTGGTCGTGACGTAGAAATTATACTAAGCAAAAGAATTAATGATACAAGCAATAGCCTTGATTTCAATTCACTTTGGATCCCATAACCCTACTTGTGGGGTTTGTCCACTCAGAGATTTTGAAGCAAACAAATTCATAAAATGCATAAGATAAGAAATTAACTTGTACACACAAAATCAAGAATCTAATTATATTAAAAAACAAAGAGAATCTCTTAAAACCCTAAAAATAGATAAGGAAATTATACATTCCTCACTTTAATGGAAGATGTACAAAATATACCCTAGAGCAACTATTTTTAGTTCAGGAAAATTTCAAATCAAATTAAAAACAAAAAGAACACAGCACGTCCCACGGATAAGTTGATAATCCGTCATCTGTATGACATCCTATCTTTATGATTGTCACCTCTATCTAGTGAATGCCTTATAAAATAACGTAAGCCCCATGGTTTGGCCGATTGTCTGTCGAGGTTGTGATATTCTATTGAGTTGCCTAGCAGTGCTTTCTTAGCATCCTAGTTTACTTTAGCCCGACACTTGGAGTGATGTATTGTTGGAATGTTGAAGGTCTGTTAATTTCTTATCTTATGCATTTGGAGAATGATATTAAACTTAACAACCAACAATTAACCATGCTACTCTAGTGTCCTTACAACAAAGAAGTCCCGTAAACATAGTAATCACTAAAATTAGAACTGACACAAGCACGTTTGGTCTTACAAAGAAGTTTAAACAATGTATGCACAATACCATAGTCTTGCCCTTGTTTATATGCCTCAGTTTTAAGACAGTTATACAAGGATCAATATAGGACATTACTAGGTTTGTAATGTAAGCCCAGGGATTGGGTATGAAGTATTTGGTAATAGTGAATAAGCCCTCATTGACACCTTACCCCGTAGTTACATATCTAACCTATCTTTTTTCTCCCAATTCTCCTTTTTGTTATTTCCTCCCTTCACTAAGGGTGCAACATTCTTTAAGACCCAACTCTTTTGTATTTTCTTTTTCCTTTTTTTCTCGTTCCTTTTAGCACATGCCACACCCATTTTTATTCTTTTATCTCCAATTTTTTTCATACACGAATCATCCTTTCAGGCACCCCTATAATATTTACCCTAAACATACATGATTGCATAAGTTGAGGCACTTAATTTCCAAGGAGGTACCAGGGCCAAAACAAAGATTCCAAGAAAAAAGAGGAAAGTAAATAGTCTAATGAATAAAAAGGGTTAATAAAGTTCAAAATTAAGAATCAAGACAATATTTATATTGTTTGGATTGTCATTTAGGTCGACTGGACTAAAATTAAACATCGGCTATGATCCTTTCCTAATCAATTGTCCTACAACCTAAGATAAATTGGTCAATTTCTATATTATATACATAGAGTAATGACGATGCAAAATGTAATTCCCCGCATATTTCTAAGCTAGGAGACGAACCATTTTTCCTACATATGAAATCTCCTATCCTGTGATTCATACTTGAGTACATGACTTATAATGAGTATCCTAGCGATAAGATAGCTTATGATGCGTTAAGCATGTTCATATGAGTCACTTAAGGTAATACAAGCTAAGAGTTTTTGAATCCATCAAGTTTTAGCGTTTGATTTTGTAAGGGTAATATTTGAACGAGTATAACTCGATGTTAATATGGTATTTCTGCATCTTTCTACCCACCAAATCATAGAGAATCTAATTATCTTTCCAACGATTCCAATTTCATCAAAATCCGACACCCGAGCTAGGAGTTATGGCTTTGCAAAGTAGAGTGCATCGCCTAACCAATTACACATGGCCACTGGAAAGCATATGTGATAGCATATGCGGCACCTATGTAAATATAGGAGATAGCATATACGGCGCCTATGTAGATATAGGCGATATCATATGCGGCGCCTATGTAAATTTAGGTGATATCATATGCGGCGCCTATGTAAATGTACGCAATATCATATGCGGCACATATCTTATGATTTTAAGTGACTTAAACACTCTTTGTTGAGTTATTTTGAGGGTAATTAGGTCTTTTAACACTCCTTACACGTCCCTAAAATTAACCCTACAAATATATAGCTCCTAATTACATTACAACCCTACTAACATTTTAAGTTCATCATCTAAGAGCACTAAAAGAGAAAAACAACTAGGGTTGCATAATTAAGCTAGAAAATCCAATTTCAAGGAAATTCCTCCATCAATCATCAAGAATCTTCCTTCTAAGGTATGCGTGAGTTGATTCATGGACTATTTTTATCAATGAAGCTCAAGAACCATCTTCTAAATTATGTATTATGATGTTTATGTTGGTTGTGGTTGATGTTCATGTGGTTGGAGTTTGATGATGCCTAAGATGGGATCTTTGTATGTTTTGTGTGAGGATATGGTGGTATTTAATTTATAAATATATGAAATTGGTGGTTGAATATTTGTAATCTTGATGAATCCACTATGCCTAAGATGTGCATGTAAGGTGTTTGTGAAAATACCTAAGGGAATAGAAATCATGCTTTTATGACATAATAAGTCCTAAATGACTATTCCATGTTCTAAGTTTATGTTCAACGTGATCCCCATGCTATTGTCTTTAATTGAAGATGTTGTATGAGATGGTCATGATATTACTGTGATATGGAATGACCATGTTATTGAAGCCATACAAGTATATACATGTTGTGTGCATTTCCGATCATGTGATAGTTTGTTGAGAATCATTCTTATTATAAAATCCGTACTTATGATATTGTGATTATGTGCTCTACTCTTATGATCAAATCAATCATGTGTGTCAGTTTCCTTCCATCAATTCCTGGGGGTACTTGTACCCGAAAACTATAGCTGTGTGCCTAGAGCTAGTGTCATGTTTTAAGACACCCTCAGTCAAGCTATGCTCCACAGATTTCAGTTAGTCACGTGACTCAGAAAAAACTCAGAAATCTCAGTAATTCAGTAGTCCCAGTAGTTTCAGTACTCTCAGTCAGACCTCAGATCTCAAGTAGCTTTTTCGTCAATCAACAAAACTCAGTGAATTCAGCTTAGTTCAACTATGAAAATATTATCAGCTCAGTTAATTAGTTTATAAATCAGTTAAGTTTAGTTAGTCAGTTCAGCGCAGTTAATCTTTTTAGAGTCTTTCAGTTGGGAGTAGGGAGTAGCACCGAGTGAGTGCAGGGATGGTGATTTTTCCCATTATAAAGGTAGAGCCGTTAGTAGCAATCCCTGTACTCCAGAGCTACATAGCCAGCGTAGAACAGGAATCACACATCAGATTAAGGCTATACTTGACTATTATATTGCCTTAGGCTTGATTTTCTATTCAGGGTCACCCGTCAGAGAGGCTAGACCATAGTAGAGTTCTTTACCCGTGGCACGGTATTGACACCCTTCTAATTAGGGCAAATATTGGACCCCACCAGTATAGTATCGGGGCATGTCGGTTAGTTTACTACCTCCCACAGTCACAGTTACAGTTACAGTTTTAGTATCAGTCTTCAGAGTAGAAATCAGGAATCAGGACTGTCAGATATAGTCATCAATCTCAGTAAGGAACTCAGATAGTTCCATTGTTTCCTGGACCATCCCGTCATATAGGCTTGGTCCCATATTCAGATGCTTATTATTAGATCTAGAGGTCACTCGACAGACAGGCTTGATCTCAATTTCAGATTCAGTTGAGTATTCTCATTATCAGTTTCAGAGATCACTCGTTAGCTAGGACTGATCTCAGACTTTGATGTTCAGATACAGTTTGGAACTCAATTAGTTTTCCTCAGAATTGGAACTGTTAGATACATTCATCCATGTTATCAGTCATTCAGTATCTCAGTATCACGAACTCATGTTGTCAGAGTTCAAACTCAGGTAGTCAGTATCTCCACGAGTTTAGTAGCAGTTACGTATGTATGTATGTATGTATTCTCACATTCATATTATTCAGAATGTTCATGCATATAAACCCTATGTATTTAGCCTACCCCTACGTATACTCAGTACTTTAGTTGTACTGACGTATTTACGCTATGGTGCTTTCGTTTTATGTTACACCATAGGTTCTGAGTTGCAGGTTCCAGATAAGCAGTAGCAGTTCAGTATGCAGTGAGTCCTCATATTTTGAGGACATGATCGTTACATTTATTATTCTAGTATTTCAATTTATTTTCAGTTTAGGGAGTTAGTTGGAGACATGTTCCTTCAATTCCTTATTCACACAGTTTAGAGGCTTTCAAACGATTATAGAGTTTTCAGATTTAGACTTTAGTATTTTCAGTTTTGTTTTGGTACTGTGATACCACCTTATTTCAGATATTTTATTATTCAAGATTGAACCTTACGCCCGTTTTGTTCATGTTTCTGAATTTTATATGTATATTATGCAGTTACAGGTACATATATCAGTCATGGGTTAGCTTGTGGTCCTTCGGGGTCATGAGCATTGTGTAGTGTTCCGGTTTAGAAAATCAGGGTGTTACACAAAAATAGCTCTTAGACACTTGTCATAGAGTATCATTACCAACTACTAACTATCAAGTTATGCCCTAGTGCAAGCAACCTTTATTGCATCTATATACACTTATTTCAAACAAAGATATATGGTGGTCAACATATCAAAACAGATAAACATGCACACAAAAAATTTAGAGGTGCCTCCATTTCACAAAATAGATTAACACCACAGACTATACTAAGTTCTCTTATATTTCTTTTACAAACCTAACCATAAAACAACAAAATTTAAACACAAAAACAAAATACCTAAAATATCATAAACATGTCGAATCTATTAGATAGCATACCCAAGCAAAATGAAACATGGCAATAATAACCCTTAGGTGGTGTGACAGGCTCATACATAACCCCATCCCATCGAAATACATTCATTATCCCTAATTTATCATAAAAAATAATGTGTTGGAGGTAGGACATACTTGTGGTGCTCGAGGTTCATGAACTTAGAACCAGTATGGGTTGTAGATCAATTGGAACATTTTTCAATCATGGAGCTAGTAGTTATTGACATAATAAGAGTAACATCACTAGTAATAGTTGGTGGAGTGGAAGATTCTACATTCGTAGCTGTACCATTTGATCGATCGGTGGTTGTGGGTGCCATGCTAGATGAGGCTCTAATAACTTGAGTCCTCCTTTTTCCCTTTTCTTTATATTTTGCTTCTAATAACCACTTTTGTTCTATATCAAATTATTTCTTCTTTCTTTTTGTCCATTTCTTGGATTTGTTTAGGTCTTCTTATTCTTTACACACCTAATTCCCCAAAGCTTTAGGAAATGTACCTAATAATTCAATGATAGGTTACTCCTTTCCTGACTCCTCAATAATAAAAATTAAGAATGCATAGCAGTTCTAGCCTGTAATTAGTGATATCAGTTTGGGCCTTTGCTAATTCAACTAGAAACTTGTAGAGTTAGGCATAGGTAATTCTTTAAGCCTCTCATTCATCCTGTATTGCTGACTATTAATGTAGCTATTAAGAATCTAAGATGGTAGAAATGCAGTAAAATGGACGAATCTATGAAGGTCCAAACTATTGTGCAAATACCTTCAGCTGCTTTTCAAACCTTTAGGATCACTTGAACCATTTCATAAAGTTCTAGGGGCTAATATCAACTCTAAATTTTGAGACACAATAGATGCAGTGTCTGCTGAATCAGTAGCTAGGGTGGTGGTCCCAAAAGCACCAGAAGTAGTGGTGGTAGTTTCTAGGGAAGTGGTGAGAGCTAGCTCTATGCATGTGGTTCCTCCTAATGCTTTTGTAAGAGCGAAAGGCTCTCGTGCAGTCTGAGTACAAGGTCTAAACATTAAAGGCTTATTTACTTAGACTTATTCTTCGTCTTATCTAGAGATTTGTTAATATCTTACTTCTTTAATACTATTACCTCATTATCTATCCCAGCCAATACCAAAACTTCGGATTCTTTGCATAACTAAGTCACAAGGCATGTGAATGGCAACGAAGTAGTGGCCTTTGTTGCAAAAATCTTCAATTCATTAAATATATTGCTACTAAAGTTCAAATTGAAACCAGACATCAAACTAGTCACTAAAACTACTCTATCTTTGCTCAGTGTATTGTCCTCTCCAGTAGGAACCAAGCTCAATCATTCTTCTTTCTACCAAAACTTTTCTACGAAGTTTCTTGTCGACTTATAAATATTTTTCTTTTGCATTTTTCAACCTTTCTATATGCTATTAATCAACACTTGTTCTACCCTTTGACATTTATTAAATCTATTCCATATTTTTCAATCGAACTCTGAAGTCCTATCTAGTGTGTAAAATCGAGACCAAGAAAATGGTTTGATCGCCTAATAAAAAATATATACTTGTTATCCACGGATCTGAAATATATTTAGCGTTGACAAATCTGTTGGTTTATGTCTGTTTTTGCGGTTGTTAAGAAGAGTAGTGGAATAGTTTGCATAAATATCCAAAACCATATTGGGGTAATAGTGCTCTAGTGTTGTGCTCATCCAACAAATGTAATAGTGATTGAACCATCTTTCAATCTTAGGGTACTCTGCGAGTTATGAGAGGATAATCCTAACTTCATCAACAATTAATCTCTTTATGTTATTGACATGACCAAAACCAGGTCCTAGTCGTGTCGGGCATCTTAAGTCCAACCCATACCGAAGACCATCCGCAATACCTAACCGTAACTACCCTGCACCCTATGTCGGATGAATTCTAAACATTTAACATGATAAATTAAGAATAATTTAAAGACATTAAATAAAGTCTAACATCATAATCCAATAACCTCAAACAAATATCCAATCGGTGCCAACCCCAATGTCAATACAATACCAAGGATGACACCAATACCAACATCGCCTATGCCCATAATAGTCTGACAAATCCTCTAGCTAGAATCATATAACATCCAGTAGGGAAATACCCCTGACCATAGCCAAAATAAAAATCATAGAAAAAAAATAATAAAAAGAAGTCCATGACATAAAATGGAGTCTTCTAGAGTATGGAAGCTCACCACTTCAATCTGACTCAAAGTTGTCCCCAAATCAAAGTATCTAAGTAGGAGGAATGGTAGTATGGACTATTCCTGGATCGCATGAGGATACAATTCCCAAACACGTTTAGTGGAGTGAACGCTAGCATGTACTCAAGGATAAAAATAAAATAATCGCATTATTAAAAGACAAATCAAATAACCATATGCAATTACAGATTTATGTATATATATAACGTGCTGGGATAGGGAATCGGGTTTACAATGCATTTAAAACCTTAACCTAGGTTTTGTAGATCTACTATCCTATATGTCCAACCACGGGCTGTATAAGTTCAACTCCCCCTATTGAAAGGGACCCGATGCACATCTCCCAAGATATAAAGTGTGACATCATGCACACGGTCACCATGATCAAAACTCACATCGGTGATATGCTATAGAAATATATCACTTATGATACTTAAACTACGAGAATATGCAAGTACTTAAGTATATGTTGTTTGATTTGATGTGTTTTGTGGAGTGTTTTGCGGGAAAATTAGGTTTTGGATAAATGCAAGAGGAACTATGAAAAGTGGATAGAATCATAGTTAAAACCCCATAAGTCTTTACTTCCCAAGGTATGACTTCCTTCTAATAACTCGTAAGGAGCCTGTACGAGTCGTATCTTGGACAGACCTTAAAGTCATACCGCGGATTGATTCAACACAACTTTAATATTGCTTTCCATAACTTTTCACCCCTATATCGGATTAAGGAAAAATTGGTATCACTAGAAAGCTAATTAAATTTTATATCTATTGGTGGATATTGAGATAAAAAATACTAAGTACACAAAATGTTATGCTCAGTTGAAGATGATGATAGCTATACTCTTTACAAGAACTTAGTCGTTCAAGGATGTTTTCACCTGCCTATATGCTAAAAGTTATTTGTTATACCAATATGCATCTAATTCACCAAAAATCTCTAAGAAAGTTGAAGTGTCAGAAGAATACGAGTCAGAAGTCTGAGTATGACTCGTATGATCCAATTATAAGAAGATTATTGTCCAACATAAAGAAAAGAGGAAGTCCCAAGTGGATACGAGTCAAGGACACAAGGCATATGATCAAGGTACGACCCGTGAGCATAAGTCATAAATAGAACATAAAGTTGAATCCCAGAAGAAAGTCACTGGAGTGGGTACAAGAGGCCTTGGTATGACTCATATGATGAGTGTACAAATTGAAGAGAGAGTTGTACCTTATGCTGAAATTACTCTTTCTATCCCAATTTAGTCGGGGTTTATTTCCTGAAGTTTCCATATATCCCACTTACACACATATTATGTTTTTAATTCCAATTATGTATGGGTAATTATGTTATCCTATTTAATTTAGGATTTGATTTATAATGTTTCCTATTTTATTTAGGAGTTGATTTCTAAGGTTTTCCTATTTTTCTTAGGATTTGGTTTTTGTACTCTATAAATACCCTTTAGGCTTTGTTAATTTACTGATCATTCATTCATTCATTCAAAATTAAATAATCAAAACTTCATGTATTGATTATTATTCTTGGTTTGTTCTTGGTTTGTTATTCAATTTAAGACTTTGGGATTTATTCCTTATTATTTGGAGATTTATTTTGTAATTTTGTCTATGGATTCCAAGATTGATCTTATAAATATGAGCGGATAATTCCCTAAGATAGGGTTGTCGGAACCTTGGTGGATTAGCTACATACAGGAAGTGTGATATTCATCTATTCTAGGGTTGTATATATCTTATTCCTCTTCACGATAATAAATCTCGAGTAGCGGCCGTTCCTTGAGATAGCCTGTATTCGCATCAATTAGATAACTAAGGAGTTTGCAATTGGGAAAAGAAGTTAAGATAATGATTTTGGAGTTCTACCTCCAACTTTTAGTCCCTACATCTCATCTTATCACTTGATCCTACCCCGACAAGTGTAACTGAGGCCGTAGCAAGGGGCAATAAGGCAACACCCTAAGACTTACCTGGTTAAGGGTGAAATTTATCTTTGAACTTACTCGGTAGTTGATAAGACTTATCTAATAGGCTTTTCATGAAGAACAATAGAACATTTGGGTTGATCACGAGATATTTACGGAGTTAAAAAGCCTGGGGAACACAAATTTAACATTCATCTTCTATTGTTTACAACCAAGAACAACCAATTCTTTTCCTTTTTTCTATTTTAACAAATCCCCCCTTTACTTTCTTACAATGCCTAGTAATTGTAACAAATTTGAGATAGATTTCCGACGAATTCCCTATGGGATTCGGACCCAACCTAGTTGGGTTACTATATTTGGAAACTACCACTTTATCCTTTAATTGGAGGTGTATTTTAGCATTATCAATCGGAAAATATGAGTTTCTAGTATTCGGACTCAGCTGAACAACTCTCTTTAATCCCATATTAAACCAATTTCACATTGCAACCATTTACCAAGGAGTCTTATGTTTAGGCATAAATCGTTGGTATCGTCATACCAAAATTAGAGCATGCAGGTCTATCCTTTTAAGCCATATATAAACCATTAAACCAAGTTGTCTCTAAAGTTTCCAATTAAACCAAAACCATGGAAACCATGGCCTTTGCAAACCATTTAAAATCAACCAGACCAATGCAAGTTCCATTACCTTTTATGCAATGCAAAGATATCAAGAGTAGGCAAACAATGTGACAAAATCCTTCTCATTGGCATTTTAACAAACCTGTCGGAGGCACATAAGTTTCAAAACCATAACCAAGTAATTTGGAGAATTCATAATACCCCAAAATCTATTTACCATTAACAAGCATCCCACAATGTCAAAATCATACTATAAGCATGAAAGAGAACATTATTAAACCATGAGAAACATTATTCAACCATGAACATCCAACCACCATAACCATTATTTAAAACCATAACAATATCATGAAAATCATACATTAAAACATATGCTCTTTGTAAAATAACAATGAGGGAGGAGTAACATGCCTTAGACACCAAGGAAGATGGAGAGAAACTACCTTTGAAAGCCTTAATTGATTATCTTGATGAAACTTTAGCCTTTTGATTAAGAGAGAGTTTAGGAGAGGTTTTAAGAGTGTTTGATTGGAAATAATAGGTATAAAGTCCCAAAAGATTTTTATGTCATGGTATAAAAGGGAGTTAGAAAGGGAAATGCCAAGAATGCCCCAACTTAAAACTATAGAAATACCATAGGTGGTTATGAGTCGATCCCCCAACTCATGAGCACAGCATACAACTCATACCATTCAGTCATCACCAATACAGTGGGTTGGACACTCACACACTGTCCACCATATGACTCTCTAGTCCCACTTGTTGCCAAACTACACGACTCATATGGCCTAGTCGTACCCAAAATAGAATCCAAAGAGGTTGACACTGGACAATATATGACTTCTCACAATGACTCACTATCCTCATATCTCTTAGTGAGCCACTTGTACTCAGAGTCAAGTTAACTCACTAAGTTTCTGATTTGATAAAGAATTATCCTTACAAATCGTCACCACACCTAATGACCCATACCACCAAATCGTAAACACAACAGAAACCCAACCAATCCATTGGACTCCAAACGACTAGGGTCACTTGAACCATACGCACACAATATGACTTATATGATGAGTCGTTACAAGGACAATGAGCTCCAAACTCATGATTTTTTTGAGTGCTAAAATCCAGGGTGTTTTAGTTCTCCCATTCATGGATCATTCATCCTCGAATGATAGGACAAGACATTTACTAGAATGATTAAACCCCAGACACCTCTAATCTGACCTTTAACTAAGTAAGAAAACAAAGATGTTAAGAATAACACATACCTTATGCATGATCTTATGTAGAGGAAAACAAGAATGGATACTTAGAAATGTCCCCTTCACCTTCCTAAGTAGCCCCTTCAACCTTGTTGTTCCTCTACAGAACCTTCAGCAAAGCTACATCCTTGGTCCACATTCGATGAACCTGTCGATACAAGATTTCAATAGGAACTCTCTCGTAAGACAAAGAATCTGAAATATCAATATCCTTTATAGGCACAATTTATGATGGATCACCCTTACACTTCATCAACATAGACATATAGAACACCGGGTAAATGTATCTAAAGCGAGAAGGCAACTCCAAATCATATATGATATTGCCAACCTATCTCAAATCCAAGTATGGACAAACATACCGGGGACTAAGCTTCCCCTTTTTCCAAAACCTCATTACTCCCTTCATGGGAGACACCTTCAAGAACACCCTATCCCCAACTTTAAACTATAACTTCCTAGGCCTTATATCCATATAGGAATTCTAGTGACTTTGGCTAGCTTTAATTCTATCTTGAATCACCTTCACCTTTTTCATGGCTTGGTGAACCAAATTCGAGACAAATATATCTACCTTATCAACCTCGAACCACCTAATAGGAGACATACACCTCATACCATATAAATCCTCAAATAGAGCTATTCCAATTCTAGAGTGGTAGCTATTATTATAGGCAAACTCTATCTGAGGCAAATGCTCAACCTAATTATAACCATAGCCAATCACTTAAGCTCTAAGCATGTCTTCCAATGTCTAAATAGTCCTTTTTTCTTGTCTATCTAACTATGGGTGGAAAGCAGTACTAAGACTCATCTTGGTCCCTAAACCTCTCTAAAATGACCACCAAAAGTGAGATAAAAACTGCATGCCATGCTCTAAGATGATATAAACAGGCACCCTATGCAGCTTCACAATCTTATAGAGGTACAACCTTGCATAATTCTCTACCATAAAATTTGTTCGCAATAGTAAGAAGAGAGCTAACTTTTTCATCCTATCCACGTGACCCAAACTAAATTAAACTGATTATGATACTGAGGAAGAATAATAATAAAATCCATATTGATCACTTCCCACTTACACATAGGCAACTTAATCTCTTGATACAATCGTTTGGACCACATATGCTCAACTTTCAATTGTTGGCACATAATGTACCTAGCCATAAAACTAGCTGCATCCTACTTCATACTATTCCATTAATACATCTCCTTAAGGTCATGATATATTTTTTTTGAACCAGGATGAACAACGTAGCATGAGTCATGCGCCTTAACCAATATCCTTTCTCGTAATCCATCCACATATGGAATACACAATCTCCATTGGTATTGCAAGGTACCATTACTACTGACCTTAAAGTCTATTATATTCTGCCCATTTATATTACCCTTGATCCTCATTAAGATATGATCCAACACTTGTTTCTCATTAATTTCAGCACTAAGAGACAACTGCACCACCTTCTGGACAAATACACCATCATTTTTAGATTCTAAGAGACGAACTCCAAGGTTAGGCAAATGGTGAAAATATTTCACCAACTCCTAATTTTCTTCATCCATATAAGCCAGACTTCCCATGGATAACTTGCTAAGATGATCAGCAACCGCATTAGCTTTACCTGGATGGTAGTAAAGATTCATGTCATAATACATGAGTAGCTCAAGCCATTTTCGTTGCTTGAGGTTAAGCTCTTTCTTAGTAAACACATATTACGGGCTCTTATGATAAAAAAAGATATCCATATGCACTCCAAAGAAATAGTAATGCTAGATTTTCAATGTGAATACCACAACCAATAATTTCAACTCATGGGTTGGATAATTCTTCTTATGCACCTTTAACTATCTAGAGGCATAAGCTATCACCTTTCCATGATGCATCAAGATGCAACAAAGACCCACATGAAATACATCAAAAAAGATGACACACCAATCCGTTCCTTTGGGAAAAGTCAATACTAGAGCCGAAATTAGCTTATCTTTCAACTTTTCAAAAATACCTTCACACATATCATACCAAAAGAATTTTACCTTCTTCTAATTCAATTTGGTCAACGTGGAAACTATAGAAGAAAAACTTCTACCAACCTTCAATAATATTTGGCTAAACCTAAAAAGCTCCTAATATCGATTCAAGTCATGGGTCTAGGCCACTTCTTAACAAGTGCAACCTTCTGCGGATCCACCATGATCCCTTTACTAGAAATGACATAACCAAAAAATGTCAGCATTCATCTAGAATTCACATTTCAAAAAATTAGCATGCAACTGCTGCTCTTTTAGGGTCTGCAATACTATACAAAAATGATTAGTATGATCCACCTTACTCTCTGAGTACACCAGAAAATCATCTCTGAACACAATATTCTAAAAACTAATAAAAGACTCTATTCATCAAATCTATGTTACCGCTCAGGCATTGGTCAACCCAAAAAACAGAACTAGAAACTCAAAATGCCTATACTGAGTATAGAAGGCATTCTTGTGGATATCCATGCTCAACCTAAGAAGCTACCAAATGTGCCAACATATAAATAAACTAATGAAACTCAGCATTTGTCACATTATCTTGATGAGCTTGAGAAGGACTGGAGGGAACTAGTGGAACTCTAGGAAGGCAATTAGGGACTGGACCCCAAGAATAGGTCTAGACCTCATACATAGGATGGGTCCCATCAACATTGTCCTCGAGTGTGATATATGAGTTTCTATGAGCTTAAGATTATCTAGGATGCATGATCGAAAAGAAAACAAATGGGTATTAGAGAAGATTTCAGGACCTTAGACAATACAACTTGAAAATAAAACATACGAAAGAAAAACATTCCTAAATGCCTTGTATCCTCTTCTTTATTAGTATGGCGAGCTACACACCCTTAAAAGAGACTCTAATCGACACAACTTTGTCAGACACCCAATTGATCATAAACCTAGGGCTATAATACCAATTTGACATAACCTGAACTAGGTCCTAGTCGTGTTAGGCATCTCAAGTCCAACCCAAACTAGAGACCACCTCAATACCCAATTGTAACTTTCCTGCATCCTATAGTAGATAAATTCCAAACATATAACAAGATAAAACAAGAATAATTTAAAGACATTAAATAAAGTCTAATATCATAATCTAATAATCTCAGCCAAATATCCAACTGGTGCCAACCTCAATGTGAATACTTATTCCAAGGCAGACACCAATACTGACACCGCCCTTCCAATAGTAGTATGACAAAGTCTCTAACAGAATCAAATAACATCCGATTAGGACATGCCCTTGTCCATGACAGAACTAAAATCCAAGAAACAAAAATATTAAAAAAGAATCTCATGGCATAAAATGGAGCCTTAAGGAGTATGAAATCTCACCATTTCAATTTGACTTAAAGTTATTACCAAAACCCAAGTTTCTAAGTAGGAGGAAATATAGAATGGCTGGTACCTACATTGCATGGGGATACAACACCTAAAGATACTTAGCTGAGTGAACGCTAGTATGTACTCAAGGTTAAAGATAAAATTATGCCATTATTCAAAACCAAATTATATAACCCATATGCAATTACACACACATATATATATATCGTATTGGGATAGGGCAATGGGTTTAACATGCTTTTAAATTGATAAAATAGGTTGTGTAGCTCTGCAATCCAATATGTCTACACACAGGATATATAGGTTTAGCTCCCCTTACTGAAATGGTCATAATGTGTGTTAGCCGCACGAATTTAAGAAAAAACTGAGATGACTAGTACATATCCCAAAATATAAAGTGTAACATCATACACATAGGCACCATGACAAAACCTCACATCACTAAATATAAGTTTCAAGTATTGGTCCTTTTAGGACCTCTACCTTCTACGACTTTTCTAACATAACCCTCTTTAAACCTATATTAAAACCAATAACACATCCCAACCATTTACCAAGGAGTCTTTTGTAAAGAAATTAACTGTTGGTATTGTCATACCAAAATTAGAGCTTGCAAGTCTATCCTTTTATGCCATACCAAAACCATTAAACCCAGTTGACTCCAAAGATTCCAATTAAACGAAAACCATGGCCACTAAGGACTTTCCAACCATTTAAAATAAACCAGACCAATTCAAGTTACATTACCATTTATGCAATGCAAAGATATCAAGAGTAGTCAAACAATGTGACAAAATACTTCTCAATTTCATCTTAAAAAACATGTTGAGGTAACATAATTTTCTAAACCACAACCAAATAATGTGGGGAGTCCATATGTAACACCTCACATTTTCGAGCTAGAATTTGAACCATCGTTCCTATGTATATAAGCTCTAAGACAATGATTACAATGTAAATATATGTGTCATGATCATTAGCCTAGTATTAGGAATGCTTATGAGGTAAAAATAATTCATAAGAAACACTTACATCAAAGTTAAGCTAACAGCTCTTGATTTGGCCAAATTTTGATATTCAATCCAACAAAGGTCAACTTCGAAAGTGTATAAAGTTTTATATATGTGTAATTTTTTGGCTCAAGGCCACCAAATTATATATAATTAAATTATCTTTTCCAATGATACCAATTTTTCCATAATCCAATACCCAAGCAAAAAGTTATGACCATATCTAGGAGAAATAGTAAGGGTCTGTGATAGGCGTATTCCATGAGGGTTATTCCCCAGTAATAAGGTTTGCATCATTAGGGTTGATCCCTGGGAATAAAAATTGCATCTCAGAGGTTATTCCCCCATTATTCCAGACCCTATGGTCCAAGGGGGTCATTAGGTCCTTTTCCCTCAACCCAAGTTATCCAAAAAAAGATTTGGGACATTTAAGAGGGCATTATTTTCCTTTCTTCCTAAAAAATAACTAACTAAAAACCCTTCCCTTTCTACAAGAACAAAGTTCAAACTATTTATCTCAAAAACACAAGGATTTGTGTAATAACCCTTTAGGTCATTTTCCATATTTATGCTTATATTTACTATTTGAGCTATTTCGTAGCTGTCACAAGTCATTTATGAGTTTATATGATTGACGTTTTGGTTAATGATAACGCTCAATCTACAACTCTCGTAGGAGTGTAAAGCGGTCGTTATCAAATATATAACCCAACTGGGTTGGGTATCGACCCCACAGGGAATAGTCGGTCAATAAGTAAGCAAAGATTATTAGACTTTTGGTGCAAGTCTCGTGAAAGGGGGGATTTTAATGTGCAAATAATGTAATCAAAATAGTAAAGTAAAAACAGAAAAAAGCAAAGTAAAAAGAAAAAATGTTTAGTAAGATGTAAAACAATGAGAATTGAGAGTTAGGGTTATGTCCACCTTATGAGTTATACGTCTCTATTGGCTATGAGTTATGCGGAATTCAGACATTCATGTGCTTATAGAGAATTGTATTCTATGGTAAATCCAAGCGTCTTTCGACCTTAACAAAGACTATTTCACTTTAACTCTTTCGAGCTTAAAGCGTGTCTAACGGTACAAATTCTCCAAGAGGTTAATCCAGTTGCGGCACTAACTTTTTAACAGGGGTTGGTGCCCTATTACCTTGACATTATCTCTTTTCCAGACATATAACTTTTCTTTCGAACAAGTTAATGCTATACTGGCGTATTCTATGCGTTTGCAACCACAAGAATTTGCCTTAAGATGAAGAGAATAATGATATAAGAAGCATACGTGTCGCGAATTCACAAACTCATTGCAATAGATAGTATCTCATACGGCTTCCATAACCCCAACAGAGAAGTTTAGCTACTCATGATTGCAATGGAAAACACAATAGCAATTATCATCATACCAAAATAATCTCACGATAAGTCTAGGGGTAAGAATGGCGTGAATTCCTTGCTGAGTAATGTTTCTCTTGTTGTGGAAATTAAGAATTGAATAGATGAATAGAAGAAGAATAAAAAGTAGAATTAATGGAAGAATTAGAAGTAGTAGTGAATTTGGAACTAGAATAATAGAGGAATGTCTAAAAATCTCTAGCAAAATAGGGTATTTATAACACCCATATCCTATTCCTACTAAGCTAATGCATTACTTAACCCAATCCTACTAGGTTACTGCATCATTATCCTAATCCTAATAAGTTACTTCTAGTCTCTAAAGTCTTTAGAATTGCTGGTTTTGCCCGGGACAGATTTTCCATACGCCACTTTTGGTCATTGGCGTGTAAGATTCCCCTTCCTTCTTTCGTGAAGCTTTCTTTGGCGTCAAGTTATCCATAAAATGCTGAAATCTGCATCATTTATACCTGAAAACTTTCTAATCACGTTTGTTAGCTCACTTACAGGAAAAAGGACTAAAAGTGCATGAATTATATAATTTGTCCTCAAAACTTACCTAAAATATGGGTACATTATGGTACTTTAGGCGTGTAAATTCACCTATCATCAACACCCCACACTTAAAGCTTTGTTCGTCCTCGAACAAACTATCATGTCCATCTAAACATCTACTTGGGATTTCACAGTAACAACACAAAATTTTCATCAAGACAAGCACGTCAATCATTAAGAAAGAGTAGTTTTCTGATCATTAGTAGAAGCAATTCAATCTCCAACATATACTCGTGATGGAGATTAATTCGTGTCCACAAGTTGAGGTACAAAGAATCATACACAACTACCCAAGATTCATCAACCATGTGTGTCTCACAATATATTACCCATAATCACTCACAAGTATTGTATATTTCGAACATGGGTATAGGATTATCCTTTCTCTCACTCTCACAAAGAATTCATATGTTGAAATTGATGACCATAGGATTGCCCTTAGTGTAATGCTCCACTAAATATCAGAATGCTAAGCTTAGGATCAAATAGGTCTTTTACAGGTTGTAATGTAGGCTAAGGGACGGGTAGGACTATTTTGGCCAGAAATAGTGACTATGTTCCTAAGCGCTTTAATACATCACATTATGCCATTTATGCTTTCTTTCAAACAACCTTTCTACTTTCTTTTAATCTACCACCCTTTCTCACCGCTTTTGTTTTTCAATTTTGAACATAACTAACTTTTCAGTTTTCCTTTCCCTTTTTTTTTCTTTTCATAACACCTCTTATGATAGCAATTCTTTTTCATAACAAATTCAAGCACCATTACATTCTAAAGCATCATACTCACCCAATTTCCTCTTATTTTGTCACACTTTACACTTTAAAGCACTTAGGAATTTGGATCAAATTATGGTCTTGAAAAAATGGATTAGGCTTACATATGAGGTTGTCAAAGAAAATAGGCTAAAGGCTCAAAGGAGTTAACTAGGATAATGTCCATGGGTAGGTAAAAAGAAGGTAAACAAGTCTAGGTTGCCAAAGAAATGCCTAAATCATCTCCTAGACTTGCACTCCTTATTTTCGCTTTACATACATACCAGACAAGTTCTAGCATCAGCCACAAACACAGAATATACTATATCCTCACACACACAAGGCACATGGTCAACTTTATTGGGAGTAGCATAGACTCTTGACCCAACAGATGAAGGAATTGAACCACACAATATCACATAGTGAGTCACAATTAGAGCCTAAACGTCTCAATAGTCATGATTTTAGCACAAACTCTTGTCATAATCTCATGCTGCCTATTAGAATAATTTCATACGAAGTTAAGTTAAAAAATTTAACTAATAAAAAAAAATTAAATACTAAAAAGAAAAACAAAACAAACATAAATGCAAATGCAGATAGAGAAGTATAGCATGCAAATACCAGCACCCCACACTTAGACGGGACACACTGCCCTCAGTGGAAAATAAATAAGAAAAACCTGGTTAGTCGGACTCCTCCTCTATGTCTGGGGTCATACCCCCTTCGTCGGAATCATCATTGGAGTCGTCGTCATCATAATTCTCCTCCACATCAGAGTCTAGCATTCGTCGATCATCATCGGTCGGTACATCATCATCAAGAGGTTCCTCAAAATATGTACCTACTCCACACATCGCCTTCGCGTGCTCATTCATTGGGTAGTCATAATCCAGCTGTTGGAGCTCTGCAGCAATTGGAACACAGCCACTGCTCATCATTGTAAACCGAGTTATGCCATAAAGATGGCGAAAGAAACTCTCATCTCGAGCATGCCTTTCTAAAGTGGTAAGGTTGATGCCATGCGTAGTTTCAGCATCCTTAACCTTCATGAGGTCAACCTTCTTTGGGTTGTGTGGGAGTTTATGATCAGCCGGTTCCTCTTGGATGTCTTGCTTCCTCAAAATTACGGTCAACAGATTGCCAAAACTGAAGTGGGACCTCTTGTGTAGCCTAGATTTCTGCATTGTGCATCGAATAATTGCCCCAATATTGATAGGGACATTCGTCATCAATGTGTATACCAAGCACACTCTATCTTGTGTTATCTTTGTGTACTGAGTCCCTGGAATTAGGCAAGAGTTGACTATGCGCAACCATATTCTTGCTTCTCTATTCAAAGGAGCATATGGGAAGGTGTTGTATCGTCCGGTGTCCTTGTGTCTACTCCACCGTGCCATGGACCTTGTTCCACAGAGTGTGTGTCGAATGACTTTATATGGAGGTCTACTGTGCAGCTCTTTGAATAGTGATGGATCAACAACAGGCAATCCAAAAAAGGAGTTGAAGAAATCCGCATTGAGTTGTAAAACTTGGCCCCGAATCTTGACCTCGCTTCCTGTGTTTTTTGGTGACCAGTTGGCATAGAATTCTCTTTTTAAATCGAGATTGCATTCTCCCATGTCTCGGAAGATGAAATCAAGATGTAACGCCATGATCTTGGCCAACATTCGCTGTTCTTTCTTTGCTAGGCTTTCCTTGTTTATCAAGTCCACATGAACATATTTCTTCTCTTTGTTGTTCCTATACCATTCCTTTGCTTCCTCCTCTAAAACCCATTTAATTACTAACATGCGGCGTGGTACTTGCATCGAGGATGATTCTCCTTGCTCTTTTCGTCCTCTTTTCTTGCCTTTTTGTGAAGTGATTACTTTATCTTTGCCTTGTCTTGCTTTGGGTGCCATTGTACCGGAGATTAAAATAATAGTCATGTTAGCATCATCTCGGTGGATACAATCAATAAACAGGCAGTAGTGGCACCACCCCACACTTAGTTTGTTGGCATCAACTAGTGAAGTGAAAGTTATCGATTATTCAGACTTCATCGATATACGTTTTAGGTGCTATATTCCAACAATATAATCAGTGAAGTCATACTTCATGAAATCTTGGCAATACTTTCATGTTTGATATATCTTTTGAGCAAGACTACTCCATCTAGATTGAATCAAGTTTAGGAATAATCACAATTTTGTATGGTTGTAATCAACCATGGTTTTCACCTTTATACACAAGTTATTCCAACATGGAAGATTTCTATTGACAAGATTATGCAATGTTCTTGACCATATCAATTTCGCAAACGTATGACAGTGCATCAACATTAAATACAAGTTAGAAACAAGTCAAGATCATTCTTACGTATTCTTTCCCTCACTTAGTTGTATCACAACAAATTAATCACATTCATCTCACCAATACTACTTCAATATTTAACAATTCATAATAGGCGTAGTAGTGTAGTAATTATTCAATATAAATGAAGAACAAAGAAGTACTTACTTGGTTGATGACCTTGGATGATGTTCTTGCAAAGTAAAAGAGCAAAAGGAAAAGTTTTGAGAGGATTTGGAGAGGTAGGCGGAGCTTATGCTATGTTTGCAATGTATTTTTGGTCTAAGACTAAGTTTCTTATTTATAGGGCAAGCTTGGGTCGGGTTTTGACCCATTTAAAATCAGATTCGGAGACCAAAAGTGACCATAGGCGGCGCCTTTTACTTTGCCTATGCTTGGCATAGGCGGAGCCTTTTGTAAAGCCTAGTTGAGCATAGGCGGCGCCTATGCCATGGCATTGTTAGGCATAGGCGGCGCCTATGCCATGGCATATGAGATTCAGAGACAAAAGGCATTGTCATAGGCGGCGCCTATGCTATGGCATACTTGGGCATGGGCGGCGCCTATGCTATGGCACACTAGATTCCGAGAGCTTAGGCCATAGTATAGGCCTTGCCTTGTTCGTGGCCTAGTTTTACATAGAACTAGCCTTGTTCGTTGCCTATATTTTCATAAGCAATGCATACTCCATAGCCTTTTGCTTCTTCATTCCTAACTTACCACCTTTAACATGCAATAAGTCCAAATCAAAATTTGAAACCAATCTCCTCGTTTACGCCTCTTGCACCTACACTTGCTCAAAAACAACAAAAACGGTTAGAACGATGGGTTGCCTCCCATCAAGCGCCTTAGTTTTGGTCGTGGCTCAACAAAATCCTAGGAAAACAAAAACAACAAAAGCAATTAAAAATGATGGGTTGCCTCCCATCAAGCGCTTGATTTATTGTCGCGGCATGACATAGCTATCTCGATTACTTAGACTTCATCGAGATAGATGGTGGATCATTTTCTGAATGGATTCAGATGACGCTGATACTTACCTGTAGGCATGCAATCCTCTTCGAGATGAACCTTGTGCATACATATCCCAGGCGGGATACCAATTGTATCATCAATAGTCCAACCCATAGCTCTCTTGTATTTCTTCAGAGAAGAGAAGAGAGCCTCTACGTGCTGTTCACTTAAATCATCCGCCACACTCACAGGAAGTGTATCTCCACTTCCCAAGAATTCATACCTTAGATAATTGGGGCGCTCTTTTGATTCTAACACTGGGGGCTCTTCAATGGAAGTCTTCGCTGTTGGTGACGGTTGCTTCTTAAGATCAAGGTCCAACTTCTTAGGGACATGAGAATAGGACCTTATTCCTGTTAGAGCATAAATGGTTTCTTCATGTTCTTCAGCATCCTCACGCTCAACATTCATAAGCACAACTGCCAATGGGTCAACAATAGGCTGCTTCTCTATGGATAATTCTTTCTCATCCTTATCATAAACATCATCTATAAAGAACACATTCATATCGTTGGGCTGCTTCATGGTTTTGCACACATCAAAATGGCCCACTTCGTCATTCAAATGAAATAAAAGCTCATTAGCTCTCATGTCAGTAAGCACACTTCTTGTTGCAAGGAAAGGGCGTCCCAAAATTATGGAAACTTCAGAATCCACCTCACAATCCAGAATAACGAAGCCTGCAGGAAAGATGAATGAAGAAACCTTCACCAACACATTATTCAAGATACCCACATGTCATTTTACCGACCTATCAGCCATCACGAGCCTCATATTGGTTGGTGTCAGATCACCTAACCCCAACTTCCTGTAGATGGATAGTGGAATCAAATTGATGCTTGCTCCCAAATCGCACAATGCCTTAGCAAAATTCATAGATCCAACCGTGCAAGGAATAGTGAAAGCACTAGGGTCTACCTTTTTCTGTACTAAGGACCTTGTGGCAATTACGCTGCAGTGATGAACAATATCCTTCACCTCATAGCTTGCTGCTCGCTTCTTTGTCAAAAGATCCTTCATAAATTTTGCATACCCAGGCATTTGTTCTAGTGCCTCTACCAACGGAACATTAATGATCAGCTGCTTTAACGTATTCATGAATTTACTGAACTTTGTATCATCCGCAATCTTCTTCAATCTTTAAGGAAAAGGTGGTGGTGGATAAGGAATTGTTTTCTCCATGGATTTCTTCTCCTCTTTCTTCTATTTTTCAGCCTTTTCAGGCTGCAACATACTCGGTGTGATGTCATGGACGTCGTGGGTGGTTTCTACGGTAGCTTTTCCTTTTGCCTTATCATCGATGTCTACTGCCTCATCAACCACTTGCTTGCCTTTGGATGAAGTTTCCAGCACCTTACCACTTCGGGTAGTAATAGCCATGCATGATTCTTCATTCCTTGGATATTGCATAGTGTCGCTAGGTATGGTGCCAGCCTTTCTTTGATTGAGTGCTGCTGAAAGTTGGCTCAATTACTACTCTATTTGCTTGATTGAAGTGGAATGTGAGTCAACCAATTGCTTCATTGAGGACAATCATTTATTACCTCCGTTACTCCCACGCTGGTTGCTTCCACTCCTTTCTACAGTTTAGCCATCATATCTTCCATGCTTCCGGAACCAGATGTGGTGGTGTCACGTCTTCCTGGGGGAACGTATAAACCATTCTTTTCATTCTTGTTCTTCCAACTACCTTGGTCCTTGTTTCCAGATTTATCATAGTAGTTCCGACCTTAGTTTCCTTGGGTATTACCTCGGAAACCCCCCTGATTGTTCAAGTAGTTGGCTTCTTCTTCTGAATTAGATTCGTCTCTTCCTTTTAATGCAACAGCTTTGACTTTTTTGGTCTTCCCTGATAATAGATACTTTGTAAGAAGATCCACTTGTGTTTTCATGTGCGCCATATCTTGATCATGTTCTTCTTCTCTTCTCCTTTGTTCAGCAGTCATGCCAATAGATATAGTAGGGCTTGATACCTCAGAATCCCTGGTATGCCAAGCTCTAGTTTGCTTCGTCATCCGATCTAGCATATTGCTTGCCTGCCCAAAGGTGAGGTCCATAAATGATCCTCCAGCCGCATTATCCACCACTGGTTTAGTTATTGAATTCAAGGCTCTGTATAGTATCTCCATTAGGTAGACATTGGTCATGTGATGGTTTGGGCACCTCATAAACTTCGTCTTGAACCTCTCCCATGTTTCATGAAGAGCTTTGGTTGGAAGCTGCCGAAAGTTGTTGATTTCATCTCTTAATTGTGCTCTTTTGGATGGCGGAAAGAATCTTTCTAGGAAAGCGTCTCTCAATTGCCTCTAATTTGTAATAGAATCAGGAGTCAGCCCATTCAACCATAGAGTTGCCTCCCCAGACAGAGACAATAGAAATAGGCATAATCGAATTGCATTCTGACCAACGCCAGGATTGTCAAACGACTTGCATATAGAAATAAAGTTGATGAGATACATATTCGGATCATCGCCTGCTAGTCTACCAAATAATTCCTTGAGTTGCAATAACTGAATCATGGTGCTTGTGATGTTGAACTTGGCTCTGGGTGCCAATGGTGGAGGAATAATGGCTCCTGTGGCTCCGGCTCCATCAAGATCATCATCATCATCGTCGAAAGCTGGTTGTACAGGTCGGCATTTATGCCTAAACCTTGCTTGACGATCTCTTCTGTTGGAAGGTGTTGCGATCTCAACAGCATGCCTAGGGTTTAGTAACTCGTCATCACCTAGGTCCTCGTCGTCAGGATTTATTGCTCGCCCAAGATTATCAATATTCTGTTGATGTACTTGAGCAGCGGCTAGAGCAGCTAGTCTCGCCTGTTCCTGTTGAGCGGCCATCCTTTCAATTTTGTGTTGTGCCTCCATTCTGCCAATACGTTGTGGTTCAGGATTGATAGGTAATAACGGTTGACCAGAACTTCGAGTATGGGGCATTCACTGAATAATAACCTGCAGAGAACAAAAACAAAACTAAAAGTAAAAGTACAAGAATCTTTGACCAAAGGGTCTAGTAATTATCACAAACTTAATTGACACTCGTATTCCCCGGCAACGGCGCCAATTTTTGATAACACTTAATCTACAACTCTCGTAGGAGTGTAAAGCGGTCGTTGTCAAATATATAACCCAACTGGGTTGGGTATCGATCCCACAGAGAATAGCCGGTTAATAAGTAAGCAAAGATTATTAGACTTTTGGTGCAAGTCTCGTGAAAGGGAGGATTTTAATATGCAAATAATGTAATCAAAATAGTAAAGTAAAAACAGAAAATAGCAAAGTAAAAAGAAAGAATGTTTAGTAAGATGTAAAATAATGAGAATTAAGAGTTAGGGTTATGTCCACCTTATGAGTTATACGTCTCTATTGGCTATGAGTTATGCGGAATTCAGACATTCATGTGCTTATAGAGAATTGTATTCTATGGTAAATCCAAGCGTCTTTCGACCTTAACAAGGACTATTTCACTTTAAATCTTTCGAGCTTAAAGCGTGTCTAACGTTACAAATTCTCCAAGAGGTTAATCCAGTTACTGCACTAACTTTTTAACAGGGGTTGGTGCCCTATTACCTTGACATTATCTCTTTTCCAGACATATAACTTTTCTTTCGAACAAGTTAATGCTATACTGGCGTATTCTATGCGTTTGCAACCACAAGAATTTGCCTTAAGATGAAGAGAATAATGATATAAGCAGCATACGTGTCGCGAATTCACAAACTCATAGCAATAGATAGTATCTCATACGGCTTCCATAACCCCAACAGAGAAGTTTAGCTACTCATGATTGCAACGGAAAACACAATAGCAATTATCATCATACCAAAATAATCTCACGATAAGTCGAAGGGTAAGAATGATGTGAATTCCTTGCTGAGTAACGTTTCTCTTGTTGTGGAAATTAAGAATTGAATAGATGAATAGAAGAAGAATAAAAAGTAGAATTAATGGAAGAATTAGAAGTAGTAGTGAATTTGGAACTAGAATAATAGAGGAATGTCTAAAAATCTCTAGCAGAATAGGGTATTTATAACACCCATATCCTATTCCTACTAAGCTAATGCATTACTTAACCCAATCCTACTAGGTTACTGCATCATTATCCTAATCCTAATAAGTTATTGCTAGTCCCCAAAGTCTTTAGAATTGCTGTTTTTGCCCGGGATAGATTTTCCATGCGCCACTTTTGGTCCTTGGCGTGTAAGATTCCCCTTCCTTCTTTCGTGAAGCTTTCTTTGGCGTCAAGTTATCCATAAAATGCTGAAATCTGCATCATTTATACCTGAAAACTTGCTAATCACGTTTGTTAGCTCACTTACAGGAAAAAGGACTAAAAGTGCATGAATTATATAATTTGTCCTCAAAACTTAGCTAAAATATGGGTATATTATGGTACTTTAGGCGTGTAAATTCTCCTATCATCAGTTACCAGGTAATTCATTTGATTTTTAGAGCTAATTCCCTATGTAGACGTCTTCACTAGTTCTAAATGACCATGAAGTAAAAACTTCAATGAAACGATCTTGGATGCAAAGTCTAACTACGCCAGCAGATTTGGAGTATTGATTTTAGTCTTGGTATACCTTTGGTTTGGGTCCCAATGAACCTGAGCTTATTTTGACCTATTGGTCAGAAAGTTGAAAATTTGAAAAGAATCGGTGTGGCACCCGCATTTGGTTGAAATGATTTTGGATTGAAAATTTAACCTTTCCATCATGCCCACAATGTTAATTTTATTCCAGGGAGACCCTTGGTTAAGGTCCCAATGCTCCCAAACTTATTTTGTGCTATTGAGTAGAATTTATTAAAAATGATTAAAGTTTAGGTGTAGGCCTCTCTTTTTACCTAAATGATCTCCAATGAACATTTTGATGATTTGAATAGATTTAAAATGTTTTTTACACTCAAAATTCACTATTGGATCATGTTATTTGGATTCTGAATGAGTTCAGAGGGTCAAAAACTCAAAAATGAGTTTATTATCATCTGGTGCAACCACGATCGAGGCCAAGAGAGTGCTATCATGGGAATACTATCATGGCTCGTATGACCATGATAGAGGCATATGAGAATTGGTAGGGGATATACAAAGGTCCCAAGTTGTATTTGGACCATTTCCCCTTCACCATCTAGTCCTAAAAGCCCCAAAATAAGTGTAAAAACTCAAAATTGGTCATGGGGGCTGACTTGGGAGCTTAATATGATCTTGTATCAAGATTATCTTCAAAATTAGGGTAGATATTCCTTAAATTAATGCTTGAATTTCATAGTTTTGACCCAAAACCCCAAAATTTTCTTAGGGCTTGATTTTAGCCCAATGTATGCTTAGTTTTCACCCATTCTTTGAGGGTTTGATTCCTTGTTCATGTGTGAACATTGAGTTTATCTCAGAAACGCATTTTCTATATATGGGACCCACTTGGGTTTTTGATATCATATTTGAACCCAAAGCACAATAGTGTAATATGAGTATTATTAGACTTGTATTGATGTATAGATTATTGTTTTATTAGTGTGATAGCATTTTAAGGATTATAAAGTGAAGATGAGCATATGGTGCATGATTTGGGATTTTTCTATTCGGTGTTGAGGTAGGCTTTTGTCTACTCTTCTTCATGGATGATCTATGATATATATTGCATATGGATGTGAATGTTAAGATTGATTTTTGAGAAAATGACTTTGTATTGAATATACTTATAAATTTGGGGATTAGATAGGCGTTTTGACCAGAAGGTTGAATTACTTAATACCCTTATAGTATCCTATTTCCATCTTCCTAGTTTGGATAAATTTGTAGCATGGATATGATATAATTCTATGTTTTGAATATGGTTTTAGCATTTGAAACATGATTTGTGTACTTAGCCTTATTGGTCTAGTATGGTAGTTTTGGAACCATAAGTTTGGTAGAGTTGAGATGTGTATCCTTTTTTCTAGTCAAAGGTACTATCTTAGGCTTGAATATGGCTTGATCGACATATAGAAGATGAACTAGATATCTTAGCCTAGTTTGGGTCATTGTATGCCAAATTATGGAAATTGTGGATTAGAAGTGGGATCATTCGACCCACTTAGGCCTAAGCTTATGCTAAGTCCTGTGAACTTAGTTATGAATGTAGACATAGATAAGGCTAGCAAACCTTAGAATAAGGTTTCTTCATAACTTGGTAACTTGTATCGATGCTTCCAGATTGTGTCTTTTGAATTATGGTTAAGATACTGCTTGTGGAAGTGATATTGGGCATTTATAGATGATATTCGTCCTAGATATGTTATGTGGCCTATATAGATAATGTTTCTCTTGGATATGTAAATTGTCCTAGAGAAGTGATATTCCATGCTGTCATGATGTATGGCCTATTGATATAAGATATCATATAGATGATTATATACTTATTGATGTTATGCCTCCTATAAGCGAGATACCTCCTTTATGTGAAATGATTAAAGATATGTTATGGCTTATAAATATGATTATTAATATGAGTTTCAAATATGAATATGGGCATAAGGCCATAATTATGATGTTGAGATTATTCCGGATATATTAATGGGTCAAGGTCCACATTATGACATTGATCAAATAGCCAAGAAGTGTCTATCATTGTAAATGATGTGACTACTTTTATGAATACTAATATGTATATGGTTGTACACACATCTCTCCGGTATAGAATGGATGAATATGCGGTATGATACTTGCTATTCAATTGAATGAATACTGGTGATGGCATGCATAGATTTTGTACATTGATGATTATTATATCGGTAATTAAGGTGATTCTAGTTTAAATATGATCTTATGACTTCTCTTCCTAATTGAGGGTTAAGCTAAATGGTAGCTAGATGTGTTTTATCTAGCTATAGTACTTGATGTCTAGAAATCTAATGTACTAGTTAATGAACCTTGCTTAGTTGAAATATGGTATCTATAAGTAGAGTCGATACGTTGCCATGAAAATGGGCTATCTACGATAATGATTAGTTGATATTGAAACAAAGTTATGATGTCAATTATTTGTTAAGTAAGGATAATGTCTTAATATTGCTAGATAATAAAGGAATTTAATGATAATTCCGCCTACTTAATAATAATGCCTAGATGATTCTAATACCAAGTTAATAAAACTGACTAGCTAATAATGAGGATTAGTTGAATAATGAGGATTAGTTGGTAAATAATAGTTAGTAAATGATTGGTGCTAGTTCGTAAAAGATGGTTAGATGATAATTGGTAATTTGTTGGCTAATAATGATTATCAAATATATGATAATTAGTTGATAATAGTGAATAGTGGATAAAGAGTTTTTATGGTCTTGTGATGAATTGTGAACTAGCGGTTTAATAATCATAAACATTGGTTAGCTAATAACGAGTAGTTGAGATGTATTGACAAGATAGATTTCTTTGTGGTTATGAGTATATTGGCTTGTGTCTGTGCCGATATTATATGCTTGTATTTATGTGTTGATATTTAAGATAATATATTGATACCCAGCAAGGCCGGAGGATATTATAATGATATTGATACCCAGTTCGAGTCCAGAAGATACTATTGATACCCGACAAGGCTAGAGGATATTATGATGATATTGATACCCAATTCAAGTCTGGAGGATATCATTTAGATGATATTGATACTCGGAAAGTCTGAAGGATATTTTGATAATATTAATACCCGGTTCAAGTATGGAGGATACTATTGAGATGATATTAATACTCCGTGAAGTCAGTGGTTGTTTATGATGATGATAGTCCTGATAAGGACAGTTATGATGAGTGGTGATATTGATGGTATATTTTGCATTCATACCTACATGTGCATCGCCTATCACTAGTGTGCACCTATATTTATAAGCTGGTATAGGATGGTTGCATAGATATGGTGGAATAATATGCCTTGTGTTGTTGTATGTTGATTTAACCTTACCAGTCTGGGGCGCTTGGGGTACGCATAGGATCACCTAGGTAATTTGTTATCTGGAGTATCCAGTTATTCACGCTATTATTGATATTGTTGTTATCAATGTTATGATTATAATTATGGCTAGCTTATGATAGACTAGTCCTTGATCTGGCATCAGGATTTGAGGTAGGTCTTCAGCCTCTCCTATCTTATGATTGAATTATTATGCATGATTATTTCACGTCTAGCCAAGTGGATTAGAAACCCTGAGTTTGATAGTACTGAAATTCCAATAAGTGTTATAATGAGGTTTTAAATAAGAATATAATGATATAGGTTATGTTTGACATGAACTCAAGTTTATAAGTATATTTATCTATATATAAATATCTAGCTATATAAAGCAATGGTACTACCATATATCCCTTCCTTCGTTGTTCATTTTATATAATCTTTACTTTTCCTTGTTATACTATATATCTTTTTTTCACTCTTTTTTTGTATATTGATATGGGATATATGGTATAGAATTGACGTATGTTGAATGTAGCTGGAATAAGATAGCTCACCCTGATATTTCCTTAGTCTTATTCTATTAGACACTTGGATATAAATATGATAGTATTCCCTCATTATTCTTATTAACTTATTATATGATTTATGAACTCTTGGGTGTAGTTTCTATTCTGTTTATATGCTGTGTATATCTGCTTTATCTTTGTAGCTCAGTTAGACATTGACTACTGAGTACTATTCATTTGGTACTCATACTATACTTCTGCAACCTGCACATCATAGTACGGGTTATCGCCGTTGATGTGTGCATTGTGCGGAGCATCCCTAGTTTGGAGACTTAGAGTGTGCTCTAGATGTTCAGAGTATTACTTATCTCTCTCTCTCTTATGTATTAGACTTGTCTCTAAGTTGTATTTAGAGATAAGTTGTATTATTGTAAAATTCTTGATGCATCACTTTTGTACTTTTATGATATTAGAAGCTCTTGTTCTGATACCACTGTGTTTTGAGATTCTCCTATATATTGATCTTTAATCCATATTTTCTACCTTCTTTTGTTATATTATTTAGTAGTCCGTTACTAGCTATTCCGAACTATGCATTGGTTTTCCTACCGGTGGGTTATGGTAGGCGCCATCATGACTTGAGGAGTCAGGTTATGACAAATTGGTATCAAAGCCTAGGTTTTGTTGATGTACTAGTAGAAGAGCTAAGTGTTAGTTGAGTCTTGCAGATCGGTGTGGAGATGTGCATAACCTATCTTTGGGAGGCTACAGTGACAGTTTAAAAAATTAACTTCATGACTCCTTATCGTGTCTGCATTCTTATGAACCTCAAACACATTCTTTGACTCTATTTTATTCTCGAAGGATGATATAATTTTGTTGACAAATGCAGACGAAACTTTAACATGTATTTCCAAAGTTTTTGCATAATATTAAAGAAGAGAGTTAGAGATGGATATCAAAGATCTTCAGTGGAAGCTAAAATGGATTTGGGTTGAGTCCCCATCATACTTGTAGAGTGGGGTATGGTTTTTTGGGCCATGGTGACCATTCTAAATTATGAGGGGTAGTATCTCAAAGTATTCTAGATTCTTGGTTTCATTGTTTTATGATGTGATACTAGTTCAAAGAATGCCCCTCGTATGAGATAAGTGATCAGCTAGAGTTAACATATTGTAACGCCCCGATTTACTGAACTAGAATACTACACGATGCTCATGACCCCGAAGGACCACAAGCTAACCAATGACTGATATCTATACCTGTATATTGCATAAAATACTGAATAATGCGGAAACATGAACTGAAAGGCCATAAGGATCACATAACAGAAGTAAAACATAACATCTAAGAAGGGTATGAAATACCAAAAAAAACAAAACTAAAAATACTTAAGTCTGAAACATGATAATCTAGAAAGACTCTAACGGACTAAACTGTCTGAGTAAGGAGTTGATGGGACATGTCCCCAACTAACTCCAACTAATAAACTAGTTAATGAGATAATAGGGAATAATCAGGTCCTCAAATGATGAGAACTCACTTCTAACTCTTACTGCTGAAACTGGCATCTACTGCTCATTTGGAGCTCGTGTCTCTGAACCTATGGTATAATAAACCATAGCGCAAAGGCGTCAGTTCTTTGAATGTATTGGTATGCATGTGAGGTAGGCTGAATGCATGGGGTTCATATGCATGAATAATAATAATAACTGACTAACTATAATGCGTGTGAGAATACATGCATGGGACATAACAATTGATACTAATACTGTGATAACATGATTACAGAATCTGAATATAACTGATAACATAAGTGAATGTATCTGACAGTCCTGAATTTGATGGAACTATCTGAGTTCCGTACTGTGTTTGAGTTTACTGTATCTGACAGCCCTGAATTTTGAAGAACTATCTGAGTTTTTTTACTAAGACTGATACTGAGACTGTAGGAGGTAGTCGTCTAACCGATATGCCCCAAATGATACATTATGGGAGGCAGTCGTCTAACTGACATGCCCCAAATGATACATTATAGCCGAATTGGGGTCAAATGTATGCCCTGATTAGAAGGGTTTCAATACTGCGCCACGGGTAAGGACAACATATGAGTGACCCTAATATAACAAGTTACTCTAGTGAGAACAGTGGAAACCCTCATACAGCTGGCTAAGACACCTCATCTACCCTCATATAGCAGGCTATGATGTCTCAACCTATGCTGGCTACATAGTTTTGGAATGCAAGGATTGCTTCTAAGAATCACACCCTCACATAACAGGTGAGTTCCCATCCTTGGGATCACTCAGTGCAAATTTCTACTCCTATCTGAATAGAAACTGATCATAATTTACTAAAATGAACATGGAATGAGTTACTGAATTCCATTGAATGATGAAATATTACTAATATATGACAACTGAATCAGTTCATGAGATCATAGAGATTTCCTAATTCATAAGACTGTCTCTAAGGATTATGGCTTGACTGCGAGAATCCTGAAATCATGACATGACTCTAAGCACACAACTAATGTTTCGAGTACAAGTACCCCTAGGACTCGATAGAAGGAAACTGACCAAGCATAACTTACTTGAACATATAACGAACATCATAATCCATAATACCTTTATAGAAGCATTCCATCAAAACATGTGATTGGCATAACTTGTTCATACATGGGGATTTCATAATATCATACTAGTTGGGCATTGTTCCTTTATCTAAGCATTTAATCAAACATATGGTAGGTATAGAACATATATAAAACATTATACAACAATTATTAGTCATGATTCATCTCTGATTTCATCATCTAGGGTTTATTCATAGGTTCATATAAATATACATTTATACAAATCAATTCCATATAAAATTAATCACCCAACATGAATTTAAATTCAACTGATCATACTTAACATAAACCAAACAAACCCAACATGAAATTCATAAAGAAATCCATAAACTTAAACTTAGAAAAGAAATTCTTGGGCTTCATGGATGAATGGAGTCCATGAATGAACACTACACATACCTTGGTTCATGATTTCGTGAAGATTGATGGTGAAACCTTCTTGAATTTGAATCCCAATAGAAAAGCTAGATTGTTCTTGAGTGAAACTTGAGAGAAAATAGTATATTTTGGGTGATGAATGAATAAATCACGTGCTATTGGGTTTAAATAGGGGTAGGAAATTGACCGTTTTAACCCTGGATGCGTCATTCAATTTTAGTAGAATTTTCCCAAACTGGGCCCCTGGCACGACGCGGTATTATTGCACTGTGTCACTGGAAATTGATAATTGGGAAATTTAGGGATGGCATGACGTGGAGACATCGTGTTTCCCCTTCCTTCATGACCTGGAACTTTGGCACGACATAGGGGAAATCATGCTGAGATATTAGAAAAAGGACAATTCTAAATTTGAGTGTTGGCGCAACGCGCCATAATCGCGAACACCTAATGGAAATTGACAAATGCCATTTCCTCTTGTTTCTTGGTGTGCCACTAACTAATATGGCATTTTTTTATGATGAGAACTTAAAATAATCGTAATTTCTGACTCGATTATCAAATTTGGGTGAATCTTATATCGATGGAAAGATTATCAAATTTTCCATTTGAAAAAGTGAAAATATTGAAGATTAATTATGGAATAACCATAATTCAATTTAAAATCTAATACTATACATTCTTGACATGAAATTATCTAGGAAAAAGTACAAGTTATTACAATGTCTCTCCATTGAGAACACTTGTCCTCGAATGAGACTGTCTGAGAGGAAAAAGACAACTGGCATACATATTGAACATAAATAAATGTAACATGATCTCATGACTAACATGACTGACAAGGTGAACGTATAATATTGAACACACATATCTAATATATGTGTAACTGATTTATCAATGCATGACTGAGTATGCAATGGTACTTGATACCAAGTTTATAATGGGAACATGAGCATAAACTGCATTCAGAGTTTGTGATAAACACTGTACATAAAACTGAGTAAGATTAAGGAGAAATGTTACCTTGAGATTGATCTGAGTTGGCAAAGAAGAGGTGAGGATACTTGGTACGCATGTCGGCCTCTATTTCTCAAGTAGCTCCCTCGACGGACTGATTTCTCCAACGAACCTTAACTAGAGGGACTTTTTTGTTCCTCAATCTATGAGTCTGATAGTCTATTATTTTGACTGGAATCTCTTTATAAGAGAGAGTGTTCTGAACATCAATTCTTTGAGTAGGGCCTACAACTGATGGGTCACCTATGCACTTCTTGAGCAAAGACACATGAAAGACTGGATAAACTGAGGCTAGATCTAAAGGTAACTCGAGCTTGTAAGATACCTTGCCGAATTAAAAGAGAATCTTAAAGGGATCGACGTATCAGGGACTGAGTTTTCCTTTATTACCGAACCGCTTCACTTCTTTCATGGGAGATATCTTTAGATAGACATAGTTTCCAATCTCAAACTCAAGATCTTATCTACGAACATTTGCATAAGACTTCTGTAGGCTCTAAGAAGCCCAAAGTATTTCTCTGATCAACCTAACTTTTTCTAAGGCATTGAATACTAAGTCAAGCCCTATGAATGAGGCCTAACTAACTTCGAACCAGCCAATTGGAGATCTACATCTCCAACCATACAGAGCTTCAAATGGAGCCATCCAAATACTGGAATGATAGAGGTTATTGTATGCAAATTCAATCACAGGCAAGTGTTCATCCCAGCTTCTCTTAAAATCAATTGTACATGCTCTTATCATATCTTATAAGGTCTGAATGGTCCTTTCTACTTTACCATATGTCTGAGGATGAAAGGCTATACTAAGATAAACTTGGTTACTAAGAACCTTTTGGAATGCTTTCCAAAAGTAAGAGGTGAACTGGGTACCTCTGTCTAAGATAATAGACAACAGAATACAATGCAATATGACCAGATCCTTGATATTGAGCTTTGTATAATCCTCGGCAGAATAAGACGTATGAACTGGAAGGAAATGAGCTACTTTGGTCATTCTATCTATAATGACCCAAACTGAATCATGCTAATGATGAGTTCGAGGCAAACCCATCATGAAGTTCATGTTCACAACTTCCTATATCCAAGAAGGAATACTTAACTCCTACATGGATCCGTTAGGATTCTTATGCTCTATCTTAAATTGCATATATGTAGAGCACTTAGCAGCAAACTCTACAATATTAATCTTCATCCCACTCCACCAATAGATCTCCCATAAGTCGCAGTACATCTTTGTGGCCCCTAGATGAATACAGTAATACGCACCATGCACTTCTACAAGAATTCGCTGCCTTAAGTCATCTACACCTGGAACACAGAGATGACCCGACAACGAAGGACACCATCTCCCCCATGGAAGACAACCTCTACTTTCTGATCCTAAACAATCTCTTTCAACTTGAAAAGAATGGGATCTCTATCTTGCTTTTATTTAACCTTGAAAACTAGAGATGATTTTAATCTACTCTGAACCCATATATCACCCTCATCTGTATCGACTAAGCGAACGCCAAGTCTGGCAAGCTGATGGACTTCCTGAGCTAACTTCTTCTTACTGTCCTTAATAGGACAAACACTACCCATGGATAGTGTACTGAGAGTGTCAGCCATTACGTTGGCCTTGCCCGGATGATAGAGGACACTCATGTCATAATCTTTCAAGATCTCTAACCATCTTCTTTGATGAAGATTGAGATATTTTGATAAAAGACATACTGAAGACTCTTATGATTTGTGAACACATCTACATGAACACCGTATAGATAATGCCTCCAAATCTTTAAGGCAAATACTACGGATGCTAACTCAATATCATAAGTAGGGTAATTCTTCTCATGGGGCTTAAGATGTCTGGAGGTGTAGGCTATGACCTTACTATACTGCCTAAGGACATAACCTAAACGTACTCTGGATGCATCACAATACACTACAAACCCATCTAGATCATCTAGAAGAGCTAAAAATAGAGCTGAGGTGAGTCGAGTCTTCAACTCCTGAAAAATCTTCTCTCAAGGATCTGACCACTGAAACTTGACTTTCTTCTGAGTCAATCTGTACATAAGGGATACAATAGAAGAAAATCCCTCAAAACCAATTATAATAGCTAGATAAACCTAAGAAACTCCTAATATTTGATGGAGAGATAAGTCTGGGCTAGTTTCTTACTACTTTGGTCTTTTGAGGATCAACTCTAATGCCATCACCAGAAATGATGTGATCAAGGAATGCTACTGACCTTAGCCAAAATTTGCACTTACTGAATTTAGCGAATAGCTGATGATCTCTAAGAGTCTGAAGTATTGTCCTAAGATGGTCTGCATGATCATGCTTACTGTGGGAATAGACCAGATTATCATCTATGAAGACTTTTACAAAAGTGTCTAAGTACTGCTTAAACATACGGTTTATCAAGTCCATGAAAGCTGTTGGGGAGTTGGTATGACCAAATGATATGACTAGAAATTCAAAGTCACCATAGCAAGTTTGGAAAGCTATTTTTGGAAAGTCACATTCCCTAAATCTAAGCTGATGATAGCCAAATTTGAGATCAATCTTAGAGAAATAACTGAAACCCTAAAGTTGGTCAAACAAGTCATCAATTATGGGAAGAGGATACTTGTTCTTGACTGTGACCTTATTGAGTTGGCAGTATTCTATACACATTCTGAGATAACTATCTTTCTTGCGCACGAATAATAGTAGAGCGCCCCATAGGGAAATGCTGGGCCTAATGAATCCCTTATCTAAGAGATCTTTTAATTGTTCTTTCAGTTCTCTGAGTTTTGTTGGTGCCATTCTGTATGGCAGAATAGAGATAGGCTTAGTATTTGGAAGATGATCAATACCAAAGTCGATTTCCTTTTTGGGAGGAATTCCTGGAAGATCTTCGAGAAAACATCTAAATATTCATTCACTACTAGGACTGATTCAAGGCTAGGAGTTCAGAAATAGTGTCCTTAACTCAAACGAGATGATAGATATATCCGTTAGATATCATTTTCCTTTCTTGAAGATAGGAAATAAGATAACCACTGAAAGCGGATACACTATCCTTCAACTCAAGGACGAGTTCATTTAGGAACTGAAATCGGACTATTCTGTTTCTACAATAGACTGTGGCATAGCAAGAATGAATCTATTCCTTGCCGAGAATGATGTCAAAATTAGTCATCTCTAATTTGACTAAGTCTGTTGAAGTGACTTTTTGAAATATCATAACTGGGTAGTTCCTGTATACCTGCCATGCTATGATGGTTTTACCCACTGGGGTAGAGACTTAAAAGGGCACTACTAGGATTTCAGTACTGATTCCAAAATTGCCTGCTATACAAGGAGTAATAAAAGACAAAGAATCTCCTAGATCTAGCTAAGAGTAAACATGGACATAAAAGATCTGTAATGTACCAGTAACTATATCAGGAGATTTTTTCCTGATCTTGTCAATACGGTAAAGCATAGTGACAATTTGTATGTTGCCCACTAGTAGCACTGGAGCTGGCCCCCTACTGATTTAGGAGACCAAACTGAGCTGAGGAGCGATTCTGTTGACCCTGTGGACCTGGATGAGGATAGTGCCTGACTCTATGGCCTGGCATGCCACATCTGAATAAAATACCACTGCCAGCTCTGCAAATACTCTGATGGTGCTTGCCACAAGTCTGGCAAGGAGGATAGGTGCAGGTATTGCTAACACTGCCATGGGTCTTAGAGCCTAGTGCTCTATCTTTATTACCCTCTTTGAACTTGGGAACTGGAGCACTGGAGGATGAAGGAGCAGGAACTAATGACTTAGGACAAAACTGAGAATGGTTTCCTCCTTCTGATTTAGACTAACTAAAATTGAAGCTACCTGTCCTAGCTTTCTTATTCTACTTCTCTTTCATCTTAGTATTTTTTCTCCTCAATCTATTAAGCACAAGTCATAATCCTTGCTAAAGTCATATCACTATTTAGCATGGCGAATCTGCACTCATTAACCATGCTATTATTCACCCCTGAAATGAACTTACTCATCCTTGCGCTACTAGCTGCAACCACATAAGGGGAATGTTTGGCTAACTAAGTAAACTTTAGAGAATACTCTTTCACTGTCTTAATTTCTTACTTGAGGTTGATGAATTCTAACACCTTAGCTTCCCTGAGCTCCAGGGGAAAGAATCTATTGAGGAAAGCAGATGCAAACTTCTCCCACTCAAATGGTCCTGCATCATATGCCTTCTCTAACTTCCATTGCTTGAACCAAGTGTGAGAAATATCCTACAATTGATATGCAGCTAGCTCAGCACTCTCAACAGTAGTCACCCCCATGATGTCTGCCACCTTCTGCACCTGATCTAGGAATATTTTAGGGTCCTCATCTATCTTAGACCTGAGAAATAAAGGAGGATTCATTCAGGTGAAATCTTGAATCCTAGATGCAGTTGAATTGGCCACTGGGTTGGTCTAAACGACAACTGGTTATTTATTATGGACATCTAATGACTGTGAAAAAGTGGTAAATGTGGTCCTGAACTCCACATGAGAAACATGATCGCCTAAAGGTTCTTTGGGCTAAGGGGCTGACTGATTTCTTCTCTTAGGAGGGATATTTGAAATAAGGAGAAGAAACGGATTAGACTGGGAGATTGAATTGTGATTATGCTTACTGGCACGACATAAATACTGAAAGAAGGGAAACTGTTCCTAAACATCTCATTGCCTCTTGCACATAAAGGTGGCGCGCAACATACCCATGTACAAGACTCTAGTAGATATGTCTTGAAGAGTTCCTAGGACTCTATTAAATCTTAGGCTCTGATACTAAGTTTGTAATGCCCCAATTTGGTAAACCAGAATGCTACATGATGCTCATGATCCCGAAGGACCACAAGCTAAGCCATGACTAATATCCGTACTTGTATACTGCATAAAATAATGAATAATATGTAAAAATGAACTGAAAGGCCATAAGGTTCACATAACTGAAGTGAAACAGAACATCTAAATGGGGTATAAAATACCAAAAAAAACAAATGTGAAAATACTGAAGTCTGAAACATGATAGTCTAGAAAGCCTCTAACGGAATGAACTTTCTAAGTAAGGAGTTGATGGGACATGTCTCCAACTAACTCTAACTAATAAACTAGTTAATAAGATAATTGGGAATAATCAGGTCCTCGAATGATGAGGACTCACTTTTAACTATTACTGCTGAACTAGAATCTACTGCTGTTCTGGAGATCGTGTCTCTGAACCTATGGTATAAGACACCATAGCACAAATGCATCAGTACTTTGAATGTACTGGTATACATGTGAGATAGGCTGAATGCATGGGGTTTATATGTATGAAAAATAATAATAACTGGCTAACTATCACGAGCTTGAGAATACATGCATGGGACATAACAACTGACACTAATACTATGATAACATGATTACTAAATTGGAATATAACTGATAACATGAGTGCTTATATCTGATAGTCTTGAATCTGTTGATCTATCTGAGTTTTGTACTGTGTCTGAGTTGACTGTATTTGACAGCCCTAAATTCTAAAGAACTATCTAAGTTCTTTTACTGAGACTGATACTGAGATTGTGAGAGGTATTCATCTAACCGACATGACCCAAATGATGCATTATATCTAAATTAGGGTTTAATCTATGCACTGATTGGAAGGGTGTCAATACCGCACCACTAGTAAGGACAACATGTGAGTGACCATAATATAACAGGTAACTCTAGTGAGAATGGTGGGAACCTTCATATAGCAGGATAAGCCCCCTCATCTACCTACATATTGAAGGATATGATATCTCAACCTATGCTGGCTACATAGTTCTGAAATGCAAAGATTACTTCTACGAATCACACCCTCATATAATAGCTGAGTTCCTATCCTTAGGTTCAGTCAGTGCTAATTTCTACTTCAATATTAATAGACACTAATAATAATTTACTAAACTGAACATGGACTAAGTTACTGAATTCCGTTGACTGATGGAATACTACTGATATCTGACAATTGATTGAGTTCATGAGATCATGGAGATTTCCTGAGTCATAAGACTATATGAAGTCTAAGGATCATAGATTGACCGACAGTATCGTAAAATCATGTCATGGCTCTAAGCAAACAACTAATGTTTTGGGTACAAGTACCCCTAGGACTCGATAGAAGGAAACTGACCAAGCATAATTTAGTTGAACATATAACTAACATCATAATCCATAATACATTTATAGAAGCATTCCATCAAAACATGTGATAGGCATAACTTGGTCATACATTGGGATTTCATGATATTATACTAGTTGGGCATTATTCCTTCATCTAGGCATTTAATCAAACATATAGTCGGCATAGAACATGTACACAAAATTATACAACAATTAATCATCATGATTCATCTCTAATTTCATCATCTAGAGTTTATTCATAGGTTCATATGAATATATATCTATACCAATCAATTCCACATAAAAATGATCACCCAACATGGATTTGAATTCAACTGATCATACACAACATAAACAAAACAAACCCAATATGAAATTCATAAAAAAATCCATAAACTTAAACATAGAAAAGAGATTCTTAGGCTTCATGGATGAAAGAAGTCCATGAATGAACACTACGCATACCTTGGTTCGTGATTTCGTGAAGATTGACGGTGAAACCTTCTTGAATTTAAATCCCCAATAGAAACCCTAGCTTGTTCTTGAGAAATAATTCAGAGAAAATAGTATATTTTGGGAGAAGAATGACTAAATCACGTGTTATTGGGTTTAAATAGGGTAAAAAATTGGCCCTTTTAACCTAGGATGCATCATTTAATTTCAGTAGAATTTTCCCAAACTGGGCCCCTGGTGAAACGCGGTGTTATCACATCGTGTCACTGGAAATTGAAAATTAGGAAATTGAAGGATGGCGTGACACGGAGCCATTACGTTGCCCCTTCCTTCGTGACCTAAAACTTTGGCGCAACGTGGGGAAATTGCATTGAGACACTAAAAAAAGGACAAATTTGCATTTGAGTGTTGGTGCAACACACCATAATTTCAAACACCTAATGGAAATTGCCAAATACCATTTACTCTTGTGGCGCGGTGCGCCACTAACTAATATTGCGCTGTTTTACGATAACAACTTAAAATAATCGTAATTTGTGACTTGGTTATTGGAATTGGGTGAATCATATTGCGATGGTAAGCTTATAGAATTTTACACATGACAAAAATTAAAAATATTTAAGATTCATCATGGACTAACCATCATTCAATTTAAAAGCTAATACTAAACATTCTTGAGTTGAAATTAGCTAGGAAAAAGTATGAGTTATTACACATATATTAAATGCTAGCCTACAATCCTAAAATAGGTTGTGATATAGAAAGTTTGGACATAAATTTATGGATTTATATTCGTGTTTGTTGTCCATCCATTTGGGCTTAGTTTGTGTTTTCTCCATATTAATGCTTCAAGAAATGCAACGACTATAGCGAGACCGACTTCTAGTTTAGGTAGTATCCCTGACATGATTTTTTCCTGTTATTCAGCTCATTTATATCAGCTTATGATATTGTGAGTTCAGTTATAGATGGTGCGCTTGGTACCTCAGTTAACGATTCAGTCAGTTGATCTGATTTAGACCCATTCAGATTTATTTTCCCTATGCTTGTTAGTTATGTGACAGTGAATGTTGCCAAGATTATGGTGTTTTTGCTTCTTGAATTTATCTGTTATTATGTGTATTGGGGTTTTTTTTTATACCTTTTGATAATTATATGCCTTGATGAATATATATCGATCATTATTTGCCTTATTGTTAAATTCACGATTATGTTAGTAACCCATGATTTATTTCTTTTAGTAGTGGATGCAGTAGATCTATTTTGATATTTACCCCCTATAGGTGTGGTTTTAGGTTTGAGTCCCATTTATCTTGGCACATTATCCCTATTGTGTCCCTTGAGTAGTACTTTATATTGATGTTTATTTTTGTGTCGCCTGTTCAGTATGTTGATATTGATATTGCTGCTACTATTGCTACCATAGATTATTGATATTATTTGATATTATAACTTGATGTTGTTACATGATGAATTTGTTTCTCGTTGGGTAGCTGTATAGACTAGTGTTATCTAGTTAGACTTTTATTTTCTTGTGATACTAGTTGGTGGCTTCAGTAGATCTAGCCTAATTTGGTTATTTCTTTCCCCTAGCATGGCGAGGTTGACTGTGTTTTCTATTGGTTAGCTGTATTAAATTAATTTTAGAGATGTGTTATGGTATCGAAGGTAAGGGACCTTTCATGGTTTTTGTGGATTTTATGTCAGTAGTTTAGTTATATTGCCTATTGTTGAGTTGATTTGATGTTGAGATGTCATGGATTAATCTTATTAGTATGTTGGGTTCATTTCCTTAGGATGGATTGCCCTATTATTAGTGTGCAGGTTGGATACTCCATTGTCATTGTGATATGGTTATGTCTAGAAGATTTGGAAAGATAGAGGCAGGTGGCCTTTCCTGTGATCACTTCTTAAGTTGGAAATTTAAAACTATTTTGCTCTAGTTTTTGGTACTTTTATAGTGGTCTCAACTTTGACCTTGGCTTTGAGATTGGTATTTCTTCTTTGATGAGGTAATTCTTGGGTGGATTCATGAAATCCCCATTTCAGTATTTGTTTTGATTAGTGAGGCTTGGTGGAGTGATTCTCCTTAATGATATAAGCCTGTGTCTATTTTTTTTATCTAGATGGAGTATTGCATTGGTTAGTTCCTAGCTAAAGTTATATTTATTTGAGTTGCAAAACTTTTTGCCTTCACTGGTGTGGTTTTCATCCTTGAGAAGTTTTGATTATGTTTTGGATAATTCATGCCCTCCAGTTGATATGGAGTGGATTATATGCATTTTTAGCCAGTGATTTGTCCTTTGGCATCACTCCTATTTTGTGACTCTATTTCATTTCTTCCAGCCGATATAGAGTTTGTTGCTTGTGTTTTTAGTCAGTATTTACCCCTGTGGTGATTTTTCTCTTTAGATATATCTCGACTATGGCTTGGTATGAGTTATCTCGGATATGTTAGATTTGAGATAGTTGACATTAATATTGACTTGTTGACCCAGTTTTGGATTTTGACTCCATGGAATGGCGATTTGGAAGTATGATAGATTTGGAGCATTAATGCCTATCAATCGTTAGTTTTGATTTAGATATTTGAGTTTGAGCGGTTCAGCCTTGGTGTTGAGATTTCAGCTAGGTGTTGTAGAGCTGTCGTGCATCCTTCACTTTGGACTTGTTTCAATTCAAATTTCATTTATAGGCTGATTGAGCATACTTTATGGTTGCTTATTCGATCTTCTAGACTTCAGTTAGATTATAGTTGATAAGTGTTTAGATGATAGCCTATGGGCCCGGTGGTGGTTATCTCAAATTTGACCTTGAGTTTTAGTTTTATTTGGAGATTTTGGATGATTTATTCACTGGGAGTAATATACTCGTGTTGGATTCAGTATGGCTTACTTCTCGATGGATGAGAAATCTTTGAGTGCAATGTTCAGTGATGAGTAGTTATACCTTGGATTTTGAGATTTTAGTTTGATTTTCATCCATACTGGTTGTAACATTGGCATAGATTGCATTCCGTGATTATAACCATTTGAATGCCCAGATAATGCCTTATGAGCTTATTTCCATATTTGCCTTAAGGACTTTCAACAGATTAGATTTAGTTCTTTCAGTTCTCCATGATGAGACTGTGTGGACGAGACTCAAATTATTTTCTTCCCGACTTGGGGTAGATAGCAGGTGCAAAAAGGTAAGGAAAGGTTATTTTTAGATTTGGAGTTGGTTTTATGACTTATGTCTTAGTTTGCTATAGGGCTTAGATGAGCCTTTGTTGATTTATATTGATATAGAGATGGTATGAGTGTGTAACGACCCAAAATCACCTCCCGGGATGTTACACGGTGCTTAAGGCTACAAGTAGCCCCAAGCTAACCCTTTGAGCCTATCACTTCTTATAATAACTCATTCAAGAAGAAATATACAAAACACTGACACTGTCATATCAAATAAAAGGAAATACGAAAGTAATACTTGGTCCAAACGACCACAATACTGGAAATTGCAATACAACCACAGTCTGATAACTAGTCTGCCAAAGCCTCTACTACTCCATGAACTCGAGAGTCATTGGGACAGGTCCCCAACTTACTCAACCCATGAGGACTCACCACTGTAGAGATGTAGACGAAGGTACTCAGGAATCACTGACAAGGCTGGGACTGAGCATCTGAACCTACATTATAAGAAAATTTAGCACATAGACGTATATGTGGATCAGTACTTGGGAATGTACTGATTTTATGGGGGTGTATGCATTACATAAAACAATATTAATATTCTTTAATCAAATCATGCATGCAACTAGGAATGACTCACATGGTTTGAATAAGTTTAAAATGTAGAGCTCATAAATCATTTAGGATGAAGCATGTAACACAAATCTCGTGAGTCATTATACATTGGCTTTAAAATCTGTGCTCTCCTCTTTTTATCATTACTCATAGGATGAAGGAAGCTTTAAAAAATACTTTCAACTCATGCATATATCTCATGGAGAGTAAAACTTCTTTATTTCTCAAGAACTTATAACTCTTTTGAACTCAAACACTTAGAACTCGGAATCATGTGTCTTTGGTTTAAAAACTGATGACCAACTCTTATTAGTGGAGAAAACTACTTCCTTCTTTGGAAAATACTTAAAAGCAATCCATTCACTTTAGAAAATATCTCATCTCAAAGCTTTAGGGAAAACTTTTTATCTCAATAGAAAATGCTTTTGTTTAGGGAGGTTCTCTTAGCCGACATAAACCATATGAGCTACAAGGAGTCCAACGTCTTGTCCTCCTACGGAAGAAACCTTACATTGGGGAGAGGCATAATACTCTTGCCAAGGAGTATAGCCTCAACTTAGTGATCACTTATCTCGGCTTCGGGCCCAATCATCTCGACCTCAGGCCCAAAATCTCAAACCTATGGCGCCACGTAGTTCTGGGGTAAGAAACCGTGGTAACTTACACAACTCGATGCTAAATACTACTCCCTTTAGTTTATGACTCTCATCTTATGGAAGTCCACTATCAAAATAATTTCATGGTTAATAAAAACTCAACAATCAAATTTGTAATCTCATGTGGTAGAGTGGATTTCAAAACTCTATGACCATTAGGTCAAAACATTTCTCAATAATCTCAAAAAAATCATGGGTGCTTATAGCATAATAGTTCATAAAATTGCAAGTCTCAAGTCATAAATGACCCATAATTCGATCTCAATTTAAAACTCATCATAAAGCATAATAGATAGCATATAGATTCATAATTCATGTAGAAATCTGGAAGTTCCAGGAATTTGTCTCAAAATATCAACAAACTCATATACTTAAATTTCTAGAACATTGAAACTATTAAATTCTCAAGGAGTAACAACATAGGGTATAAACCCAACTTCAATTTCTTGTAAAAACATGCAAATATCATGCTATTTGGCATTCAATTCATTGGAAACATCATGATATTGCAATCAATAACAATGGGTGAAAAACTCTAATTCAATATCATGTAAAATCTCATAGATTGCAGAAAATTATAGTTTAACTAAGACTTTGGGCACAAGGGTGAAAGGATTACCCTTGTACAAAACCCCACATACCTTAGATTAAGAAATTGGATGAACAAGCTTTGTTCAAACTCTTCTTCTTACTCTTGAGAGAGGGTCCTTGCTACCCTTGAACTTGGGAAACTTAAATCTCAACTCATTTAGTAGAATCTATGGTGAGTTCTTGAATTTTTTGGAGAAAGGTTTTAGATTTGATCTTGAGGGAGAAACCCTAGCTCTCTTTTATTTTGGATGATGAATGAAGTAATTTTCTTCATTTGGAATATATCTAGTTGATAAAAGAGTGAAAAGAACAAAAAGTCCCTTTTAAAAATGATTAAAATACTGAATGGGGGCTGCGATCGTCGAACTGATGGTCCATCACTAGCTTGACAGTCCATCGGATCATCCGTCGTACGTTGGTCAGAAAAAAAACATATTTCCTCAATGTGACGGTCTCAGTGATGGTCCATTGAAAACTCGATGGTAGGTCGGATCATCCGTCGCACGTTAGCCTGGATAAGGCCACACTACCTCAGCGGCGACGGTCTCAGCGATGGTCCATCGCAGTCTTGATGGTCCGTTATCCTGCACATCATACTTTGGCCAGAGAGGGAGTTAATACCTTGGTTGCAACTGTTCGGGCGATAGTCCATCGCACACTCGATGGTCCGTCAACCTGTCTGTCGCACTTGGGCGGTTCTGACAAGTCTCGGTAAAATGGCCATAACTTCCCACCCTGATGCCGACTTTGGACAAAATTTGTATAGTTGGAAAGCTACTTCAATTATCTAGACTATAGGAAGTCATTTTCAAGAAAATTCAACAAGATTAAAACACTAATTATTTAGGAAGTGTTCGTCTCAATCTTTTAGGGCTGGAATTACACTTCACTTGACACGCTCAAGTCCAAAACTACAAGAGAACTTTGTGGGGTATTATATAGTATGATGTGATTTAGATGTGCATGCATCAGCTTTTTTAATTTAGATGGAGGCTAGTTAACGGTTAAGTTGAGTTGGCTATTTTGAAAGTAGAATGAGAGTGCTGGTTGAAAAAGGGATACCAATGGATAAATCCCTTAGAAGTGTTTTCTCATCCTTGAGGATACTATGGAAGTCATTCTTGAGCATGCAAGCCCAGTGGCTCATCATTTTGAGTTTTTGAGATCCTTTATATTTGTTGACTTTTAGGGACGAAAATCATTCTAGTAGTGGATGTTGTAATGACTCTTCAGGTCAATTTCCATATTTCTCCTTATATTTACCATTTTATTTTCTCCATATCTTCCCCAAGTCGCTTATGACTTGTTAGGACTAACGATTCAGTTACTGGGCAGGTCGTTTGGTTTTTAGGGCCAATTCCCTATTTTGAAGTCTTCACTAGTTCCAAATGGACACTGAGTGAAAACTTCATCGAAAAGATCTTGGATGCAAATTCACATGTCCTAGGATATCTGTAGTATCAATTTTAGTCTGAGTAGAACTTTGGTTTAGGTACCAATGCATCCAAGCTCATTTTGACCTATTGGTCAGAAAGTTGAAAATTTAGAAAGAATGAGTGTGGGACCCATATTTGGTCTAAATGATCTCGGATTGAAAATCTAACTTCTCCAATATGTCTGGAATGTCGATTGTAGTCTTGGGATACCCTTGGTTTAGGTCCCAAGGAACCCGAACTTATTTTGGGTTATTGAGTAGAATTCATGAAAAATGATTAAAGTTTAGGTGTGGCATTCTCTTTTTGTCAAAATGATATCCAATGAAAGTTTTGATGATTTCAATGGATTTTAAATATTTTTTACACTTATAATTCACTATTGGATTATGTTATTTGGATTTCAGATGAGTTTGGAGGGTCAAAAACTCACAAATGAGTTTATTGTCATTTGGTGCAACTGTGATCGCGGCCAAGAGAGTGCGATTGAGAGAGCATGATCATGGCCTGTGTGACTGCGATAGTGGCACTTGAGAACTGTTAGAGGCTATATAAAGCTCCTAAGATGCATTTGTACCATTTCCCCTTCATTGTTTAGACCTAAAAGCCCTAAAATGAGTGTAATAACTCAAAATTTGTCATGGGGGCTAACTTGGGAGGTTAAATATCATCTTGTATCACGATTATTTTCAAAATTAAGGTAAGAATTCCTTGAATTCATACTTAAATTTCATAGTTTGGATCCAAAACACCAATTTAGCTAAGGGCTTGATTTTAGCCAAATGTATGCTTAGTTTCACCCGTTCTTTGAAGGTTATAATTCCTTGTTCATGTGTGAACATTGGGTTGGTCTCAAAAACTAAGTTTCTATATGTGGGACCCATTAAGGGTTTTGGTGTCATTTTTGGACCCAAAGTATAATAGTACAATATGGCTATCGTTAAACTTGAATTGATGAAGAGATTATGGTTTTATTTGTGTGATGGCATTTTGAGGATTGTAAAGTAAAGACGAGCATATGGTGCATGGTTTGAGATTTTGCAGTTTGGATTTGAGGTAGGCTTCTGTCTTCTCTTCTTCATGGATAATGTATGATATATATTGTGGGTGAATGTGGATGTTAAGATTGATTTATGATAGAATAACTTCGTATTGAATTTACTTATAAATTTAGGGATTAGATGGGGGTTTTGACCCGTAGGTTGAATTACTTAATACAATTGTAGAATCCTATTGCCTTCTCCCTAGTTTGGTAGAGTTGACTTGAGTATCCTTGTTTCTAGTTGAAGTCATCTTAGGCTTGAATATGGCTTGCTCCATATCTAGAAGATAAACTAGATACCTTAGCCTAGTTTGGGGCATATTATTCCTAATTATGGAAATTGTGGATTAGAAGTGGGATCATTTGGCCCACTTAGGCCTAATCTTATGTTAAGTCTTGCGGACTTAGTTTTGGATGTAGACATAAATAAGGCTAGCAAACCTTAGAATAAGGTTCCTTCATAACTTGGTAACTTGTATCGATGTTTCTGGATTATGGCTTTTGAGTTATGATTATGATACTACTTATGTAATTGATAATGGGCATTTAGAGATGATATTCCTTTTTAGATACGTTATGTGGCCTATATAGATAATGTTCCTCTTGGATATTTAAATTGGCCTAAGGAAGTTATATTCTTTGTTGTAATTATGTGTGGCCTATTGATATAATATATCATATAGATAATTACATGCTTATTGATATTATGTCACCTATATGCGAGATGACTCCAATATGTGAGATGATTAGAGATATGCTATGGCTTATAAATATGATTATTCATATGAGTTCTGAATATGAATATGAGACTAAGGCCATGATTATGATGTTGAGATTATTTTGGATATATTAATGGCCCAAGGGCCGTATTTGACATTGATCGAATAGCCGAGAAGTGTGTATCATTGTAAATGATATGACTACATTTATGAATATGAATATGTTAATGGTTGTATACACATCTCTATGGTATGTGATGGAGGAAGATGTAGATTTGGTACTGAATGAATACTGGTGATGGCATGCATAGATTTGGTACATTCATAATTATTATATCGGTAATTGAGATGATTCTGGTTTAAATATGTTCTTATGACTATTCTTCATAATTGATGGTTACGCTAAGTGGTAGCTAGATGCCTTTTAGGTGGATATAGTACTTGATGTCTAAAAATCTAACGTGCTAGTTAATGAACCTTGCTTAGTTGAAGTATAGTAGATACGATTAAAGTTGATATGTAGCCTTGACAATGGGTAATCTATGACAATGGTTAGTTGCTATTGATAACAAAGTTGTGATGCCGATTAGTTGTTAAGTAAGGATAATGTGGCTTAATATTGCTAGATGATAAATGAAGTTAGTGATAATGACGCCTAGTTAATAACGATTCCTAGATGATGCTAATACAATGTTAATTATGTCGACTAGCTAATAATAAGGATTAGTTGGTAAATGATAGTTAGTAAATAATTGGTGTTAGTTAATAAAAGATGGTTAGATAATAATTGGTAATTTGTTGGCTAATGATGGTTATTGAATATATGATAAATGAATAGTGGATAAATGGTGATTATGGTCCTATTATGAATAGTGAACAAGCGGTTTAATAACCATAAGCATTGGTTAGCTAATAACGAATAGTTAGGATGTATTGACAAGATAGATGTCTTTATGGTTATGAGTATATTGACTTGCGTCTGTGCAGCTATTATATACTTGTATTTATGTGTTGATAGTTATGATAATATATATATAGTTATGATAATATATTGATACCCGACCATGACTGAAGATATTATGATGATATTGATACCCGGTTCAAGTCCGAAGGATACTATTAAGATGATATTGATTTCCGACAAGGCCGAAGGATATTATAATGATATTGATACCCAGTTCGAGTCTGGAGGATACTATTAAGATGATATTGATACTCAAAAAATCTAGAGGATATTTTGATGATATTGATACTCGGTTTGAGTGTAGAGAATACTATTGAGATGATATTGATACCAGGCGAGGACGAAGGTTAATTACAATGGTGATAGTCCTAATGAGGACGATTATGATGAGTTGTAATATTAATGGTATACTTTGTATTCAATCCTGCATGCGCATCGCCTATTACCAGTATGCACCTTTATTTATCAGCCGATATGGGATGATTGGATACCTATAGGTGAAGAATATGCGTTATGTTGTTGTATATTGATTGAACCTTCCGAGGCTGGGCTGGTGGGGGTACGCATAGACTCGACTAGGTATTTGGTTGTCCGGAGTAGCCGGTTATTCATGTTGTTATTAATATTGTTGTAGTCATTGTTACGATCATTATTATGGCTAAATTATGACAAATTGGTAGTATTGAATTACCAATAAGTGTTATAATGAGGCCTTAAATGAGAATATAATGATATAGGTCATGCTTGAGATGACCTTATTTTATACATATATATTTTAATATATAAATATCTAGCTATATAAAGATATGGTACTACCATATATCTCTTCCTTTGTTGTTCATTTTATATAGTCTTTACTTCGCCTTGTATATTACTATATATCTTTCTTTTGCTCTTTATTCATATATTGACATGGCATATATGGTATAGCATTGACGTATGTTGAATGTAGATGGAATAAGATAGTTCACCCTCATATTTCCTTAGTCTTATTATGTGAGACACTTGGATATAAATATGATAGTATTCTCTTATTATTCTCATTGACTTATTATATGATTTATGAACTCTTGGGTGTAGTTTCCATTCTGTTTATATGCTGTGTATATCTGTTTTATCTTTGGAGCTCAGTTGACAGTTGCCTACTGAGAAAAATTCATTTGGTACTCAAACTACACTTCTAAAACCTGTAGATCATAGTACACGTTATCACCATTAATGTGTGCATCGTGTAGAGCATACCTGGTTCAGAGACTTAGAGTGAGATCCTGACATTCAGAGTATTAGTTATCTCTCTCTTATGTATTAGAATAGTCTCTAAGTTGTATTTGGAGACAAGTTGTATCATTGTATAATTCTTGATATATCACTTTTGTGCTTTTATGATATTAGAAGATCTTGTACTGATACTACCAGTTTTTGGGATTCTTTTATGTATTGATCCTTAATCTATATATTCTGTATTCTTATCGTTATATTATTGAGTAGTCCGTTACTAGACATTCTGAACTGTTGGTTGTCTTGCCTACTGATGGGTTATAAAGGGTGCTATCATGACCTTAGGAAATGGGTCGTTACAATTTGAGTCCCAGTTTCAAGAGTTCTTCAAGAATCCATTCAATTAAGGTATGTGGGGTATGCATCAATAGGTCCCTTTCCCCCATTGAGCCTAAAAACCTTCTCTTTGATTTAAATATGGTTTTTTCCTTTACTATGAAGTTTCATATGTTCAACATGAGTTTAATTCATGTTATTCCTTAGTAATTTGAATTTAATCCATGTCCACATATGATCCCATGAAAAGTTGGGCTATTGAATGATTTTAATTTCAATTTCTCATGTCATATTCAAGTGAATTTCTCATTACAATATTAAATTATGAATTTAGCCATGTAATCATGTTGTTTTCTCATATTTAACATATTGCCATATTCAAGTTCATTCTTCTCACTTATTTAGGAAAATGTTTATGTTTTGGGTCTTTAAACTATGATTCCGTACTACAATTTTATGTTTTGATATGGTATTTTTATGATCATTTAGTGTTGGCAGGTTATGAACACCCGATACCTATGTGTTTTACATGATTTTAGATTTTTAAGTAATATATTTGTAAAGCCTTGAACCTTATCATTATACTCAGATATTTATGATCATGATGAGCACTATAAGAAATAATGTTCAGTTGAATTTAGTTTAGTTTAGTACCAGTGTTAGTTCAGTTGGGAGTAGGATTTAGCACCGAGCGGACCCAGGGACCGGGGTATACCTTCCAGTATGGGGTATGACCCTTAGTTGCAATCCCTAAGTTCCAGAACTAAGCAGCCATCATAGGTTTGATATATATGGAGTGGGATTCTTTCAGAAAAATGTCTTACTGTGTTGTTATTTTTGTTACCATTTTCCTACATTGAGTTGGGAGTTTATTGATGATCCTAGTGGATAGATCATAGTGGTGATGAGTGGTGGTGGCAACAGTGGTATGGTGGTTCCCGTTATCGAGTCCATTTGTGGCCGGTTGGATGCGATGAAGACTATAGTATTAATTGGTGGTCAGTAGAGTTGGATACATGACTAAATCAGTGAGAGATTAGAGCTGATATCTCCTTTATATTGCAGAACCCTTCAGTTGAAAAACATCTTTTATCGAGAGCACCTTCCAGTTGAGGGTGACTCCCTAGTCTTTCGAGATACTAGTTTAGTGGATCCACATAGCCATGTGTTAGTACCCGTGGAAAGGTACTGACACCCTTTCAAATAGGGTTACAGGTTGGACCTTGATTAGCTAATATTAGGGCATGTCGATTACATGATACCTCTCTATTAAGGGCATGTTAGTTCAGGCTTCCGTGAACAAGTATTCAGACATCAGCTATTCAGTTATTTAGATATTTGTTATTCAGATCCGATCAGTACATGCTATAGTTGGTCTTGCATTCTCAATTTTATATGTTTATGTTTTTCATGTTCAGTATCCATACATTATCATTCATTATTCAATTTTTCAGACTCTGTAATATTTCGAAAGGAGAAAACGGCTTAGCTTGAGCAACGGAGAGAGAGAAACATGTTCTTCTCTTATTGTCGCTAATCATCTCCATCGCCAAGATTGTTCTAAGTTTTGGTATGATGATTATGTCTATTTTGATTTCCGTTGTATTCATGAGTAGCTAAACTTATCTGTTAGGGTTATGGAAACCTTGTAATATACACTCTATTGCTATGAGTTTGTGAACTTATGATGTGTCATGCCACTTATATCATTACTCTCTTTATTTTGATTGAATTCCCATGGTTGCAAACATAGGGAATGTGCCATTATAGCATTAACTTGTTCGATTGAAAAGTTACTGTTTGGAAAAGAGAGTGTGACAAGGAAATAGGATTTCCAACCTCTATTTACACGTTAATGCCCTAGTAGGATTAACTTCTTGGAGAGTTCGTATAATTTGTTGTACACTTTAGGTTCGAGAGAGCTAAGGTGAATAAATTCTTGATGGTTGAAAAACACTTGGATTTTGAATTAGAATTCGACTCTCTATAAGTGCATGCATGTATAAACTCTGCATTACTCATAGTTAATAGAGAAGTAGAAACTACAAGGTGGACATAACCCTAACCTGTTATTCTCGGTGATTAAATATTATTACATATATCGTCTTATTCGTTACACTATTAGTATTATTGTGCACTTAAACCAAAATCCTTTTTTCTTGGAACCTTTGATCAACAGTCTACTAATAATCGCAATACTTAGTGACCAGAGTATTCCCTGTGGGATTCGACACCCAACCCAGTTGGGTTCTATATTTGACAGCCACCGCTTACACTTTCTAACGAGAGTTGTAATTTGGGCGTATCAAATTTTGGCACCATTGCCGTGGAAAACCGTTGTCAACTAAGTTTGTGATAGTTAATAGACCTTTTGGTCAAAGATTCTCAAATTTTACTTTTTGTTTATTGTTTTTGTTTTGTTCATGTTTAGTGGAGTGCATGCTAAATACACGAAGTTCTGGTCAACCATTATTACCTTTAAATCCTGAACCACATCTTATTGGCAGAATAGATGCATAATGAAACCTTGAAAGGATGGCTACTCAACAGGAGCAGGCTAGATTAGCTGCATTAGCAGCTGCGCAAGTACATCAACAGAATGCTGATAACCCAGGTCGGGCAACAAATCTTGATGATGAGGACCTGGGTGATGATGAGTTATTAAATCCAAGGCGTGCAGATGATGTGGCTGCACCTGTTAACAGGAATTTTAATAGAGATCGTCAAGCTAGAATGAGACCTGAACGCCGAGCTGTGCAGGTTCCTTTTGATGATGATGATGACGATTTGGATGGGGCTGGTGCTACAGGGGCTATTATTCCTCTGCCCTTGGCACCCGGAGCCAAGTTCAATATCACTAGTACCATGATCCAGCTATTGCAACTCAAAGGGTTATTTGGTGGACTTGCAGGCGACGATCCGAATATGCATCTGATTAATTTTATCTCAACATGCAAATCATTTGACAATCCAGGGGTTGGACAGAATGCGATTCGGCTGCACTTATTTCCATTGTCTCTATCTGGAGAGGCAACTCTATGGTTGAACGGGCTAACTCCTGACTCTATTACCAATTGGATGCAACTGAAAGATGTTTTCTTAGAAAGATTCTTTTCTCCATCCAAGAGAGCAAATTAAGAGATGTGATAAGCAATTTTCGACAGCTTCCAACTGAAGCTCTCCACGAAACATAGGAGAGGTACAAGAAGAAGCTTATACGGTGCCCAAATCATTAGATGACCAATATCCACTTGATGGAAATATTATATAGGGCTTTGAACTCGGTGACTAAGCCAGTGGTTGATAATGCTGCGGGTGGGTCATTCATGGACCTTCCTTTTATTGAGGCATGTGATATGCTGGATCGTATGACAAAGCAGAGTAGAGCTTGGCATACCAGGGATTCTGAGGTAGCAAACTCTACTGTATCTATTGGCATGACAGCAGAACAGAGGCAAAGAGAAAAAGAACGTGACCAGGATATGGCTCACATAAAAACGCAGATGGACGTTCTTACCAAGCATTTATTATCAGGGAAGACAAAAAAGGTTAAGGCTGTTGTATCACAGGGAAGAGATGACTCCAATTCTGAGGAGGAAGCAAATTACTTGAATAATCAGAGGGGTTTCCGAGGAAATGACCAAGGAAACCAAGGTCGGAAATATTATGAAAAATTTGGATACAAGGACCGAGATCAAGGGAGTTGGAAGAATAAGACTGACATGAGTGGTTTGTATGTTCCTCCTGGAAATTGTGAAGCTGCTGCATCTGGCTCTGTAAAGATGTCCATGGAGGACATGATGGCTAAGCTATTGAAAGGAGTGGAGGAAACCAGCACGGGAGTAACTAAGGTAAAAAATGATTTGTCCACAATAAATAAATTGGTTGACTCACATTCCACTGCAATAAAATAGCTAGAACAACAAATGAGTCAACTATCAGCGGCATTCAATCAAAGAAAAACTGGCACTTTACCTAGTGACACTGTGTGAAATCTAAGAAATGATGGATCATGTTTGGCTATTACTACCAGGAGTGGTAAGGTGTTGGAAAATCCATCCAAGGGCAAGCCGGTGGTTGATCATATAGAAGAGAATGTTATTGAAGCAGATTGTGATAATTCTGTAGAAGTTGAAAATCAGAATGAGAACGTTCATGATAATACACCTAGATGTCAGCAGTTTGAAAAGATTGATAATGGGAAGCAAAATAAAAAGGAAGTGGTGGAGAAAACTCTTCCATTTCCACCACCACCTTTTCCTCAGAGACTGAAGAAGAAGGCTGATGACACCAGGTTCAGTAAATTCATGACCATGTTGAAGCAGCTGATTATTAATGTGCCTTTGGTCGAGGCACTAGAGCAGATGCCAGGGTACGCCAAATTCATGCAGGAACTTTTGACAAAGAAAAGGACAACAAGCTATGAACTGGTAGATAATTTTCATCATTGCAGTACAATTGCCATAAGGTCTTTAGTACAGAAGAAGGTAGATCTGGGCGCTTTCACTATTCCTTGCATGGTTAGATCTTTGGATTTTTCTAAGGCGTTGTGCGATTTAGGGGCTAGCATTAATTTGATGCCACTAGCCATTTATAGACAGTTGGGGTTGGGCGATCCTACACCAACTAACATGCAGCTCGTAATGGCAGATAGGTCGGTAAAACGACCTGCTGGTATCTTATATGATGTAGTAATGAAGGTTTCTAACTTTATTTTTCCTGCAGACTTTGTTATTTTGGATTGCGAGGTGGATTCTGATGTTCCCATAATCTTGGTCATCCTTTCCTCGTAACAGGAAGTGTGCTTATTGATGTACGAGCAAATGAGCTTTTATTTCGGATGAATGACAAAGTGGTACGTTTTGATGTATGCAAATCAATAGCGCAGACCAAAGATATGAATGTGTTCTCTTTAGCTGATGTTTATTATGAGGATGAGAAGGAATTATGTTTAGAGAAGCAGCTTACTGTTGAGACATTGGCTGCTGTGCTTTTGAACTTTGAGCGTGAGGATGTTGAAGAGTACGAAGAAACTATCTGTGCTCTGACAGGAATGGGGTCATATTCATATGCCCCTAAGAAGCTGGACCTTGACCTTAAGAATTAACCTTCACCACCAGCGAAGTCATCCATTGAAGAGCCACCGGTGCTAGAATGGAAAGAGCTACCCAACCATCTAAATTATGCGTTCTTGGAAAGTGGAAATACACTGCCGGTTATTGTTGCTACTGATTTAGGTGAACAACAAGTAAAAGCTCTCATCTCTGTTCTAAAGAGGTACAAGAGATCCATTGGTTGGACTATTGCTGATATAATTGGTATCCCTCCTACGATATGTATGCACAAGATTCAGCTCGAGGAAGATTGCGTGCCCACTATTGAACATCAACATCGTCTGAATCCCCCTATGCAAGAGGTGGTGAAGAAAGAGATCATAAAGTGGTTAGATGCAGGGGTGGTGTATCCAATCTCAAACAGTAAATGGGTGAGTCCAGTACAATGTGTGCCCAAGAAAGGGGGCATGACAGTAATCGCAAATGAAAAGAATGAGCTAATTCCACTCAGACCTGTCACAGGGTGGAGAGTGTGCATGGATTACCGGAAGCTGAATTTGTGGACGTTAAAGGATCACTTCCTAATGCCATTCATGGATCAAATTCTTGATCGATTGGCAGGGAAGGGATGGTTCTATTTCTTAGATGGTTATTCCGGATATAATCAGATTTGCATTGCTCCTGAAGATCAGGAGAAGACCACTTTTACATGCCCATATGGTACTTTTCCATTCAAACGAATGCCATTTGGGGTATGTAATGAACGTTCCACTTTTCAGCGGTGTATGATGTCCATTTTCTCTGATATGGTTAAAGACACCTTAGAGGTATTTAGGGACGACTTTTCAGTTGTAGGTGAGTCATTTGAATCATGCTTGGCAAATCTGAGTATGGCTTTGCAGAGATGTGTTGAATTCAGTCCAGTGATAAATTGGGAGAGGTGTCATTTTATGGTTAAGGAAGGCATCGTTCTTGGGCATAAAGTCTCTGAAAAATGAATTGAGGTTGATCGAGCCAAGATTGAAGTTATCGAGAGACTACCACCTCCAATTTCTGTAAAGGGGGTTCGTAGTTTTCTCGGTCATGCGGGTTTTTATTGGAGGTTTATTAAAGACTTCTCCAAGATTGCTAGCCAATTATGTAAACTTTTGGAGAAGGAGGCAAAGTTTTACTTTGATGAAGATGGCTTGAAGGCATTTGAATGCCTCAAAGGAAAGCTAATTGAAGCTCCTATTATTGTAGCACCCGATTGGTCTCTACCTTTTGAAGTTTTGTGAGATGTAAGCGGGGTAGCCTTGGGTGTTGTACTTGGTTAGAAAAGAGAAAGGCTATTTTATCCAATCTAATATGCGAGCAAGGCCTTGAATGGAGCACATAAGAACTATACTGTCACTGAACAAGAGCTTCTAGCAATTGTGTATGCTTTCAAAAAGTTCTGTGCTTACTTGTTGGGAACCAAAGTAGTGGTTCATACAGATTATGCGGCTCTAAGATATCTAATGGCAAAGAAGGATGCTAAGCCAAGGCTAATTAGGTGGGTGTTACTGCTTTAAGAATTCAATTTCGAGGTAAGGGATAGAAAAGGTTGCGAAAACCAAGTAGCTGATCATCTATCTAGACTTGAGAGTGAGCACATAGTGCAAACCGACCTTGATATTTGTAATGTATTCCCCGACAAAGAGATTCTAGCAACTATGGTGGAAGACTTACCGTGGTATGCAGACTTTGCTAACTACGTGGTAAGTGAAGTGATTCCTGAGCATCTCTCCTTTCATCAAAAGAAAAAATTCATGCATGATGTGAAACATTATTTCTGGGATGAGCCTTATCTTTTTCGACGATGTGCTGATGGTATTATTAGGAGATGCATCCCAGATGTGGAGGTGCCTAGCATACTGGAAGCAATTCATGCTTCCTAAGTTGGGGGTCACCATGCAGGTGATCGGGCGACCAGGAAAGTACTACAAAGTGGCTATTATTGGCCTTCATTATTCAAGAATACCTATGATTTTGTAAGAAGATGTGATCAGTGTCAGAGGCAAGGATCTATCTCAAAGCACCATGAGATACACATGTCTAAAATGCTTGAAGTAGAGTTATTCGATGTCTGGGGTATTGATTTCATGGGCCCATTTGTGAGTTCATTTGGGATGAAATATGTCCTAGTTGCTGTGGACTATGTATCCAAATGGGTCGAAGCAGTCACACTAGCTGATAATGAAGGTAAGAGTGTTGTAGCGTTCTTAAAGAGAAATATCTTCTCTCGTTTTGGGGTAACTCGTACCATCATAAGTGATTGAGGATCACATTTTTACAACAAGCTGTTCAGAGCCGTATTGGTAAAATATGGGGTTAAGCAACACAAGGTAGCTACACCATACCACCCACAAACTAGTGGGCAGGTAGCGGTTTCAAATCGGGAGATCAAGCTGATCCTTGCTAAGACTGTGAATGCCAGTAGGAAAGATTGGTCCAGAAAGCTGGACGATGCCTTATGGGCATATAGGACCGCGTTTAAGACACCAATTGGCATGTCACCATACCAACTAGTTTATGGGAAGGCTTGTCACTTGCCAATTGAGCTAGAACATAAAGCACTGTGGGCACTGAAGCAGCTTAACATGAACTGGGATGATGCTATTAATATGAGATTGGGACAGCTGAATGAGATGGATGAATTCCGTCTACATGCGTATGAAAGAGCAGATCTCTAGAAGGAAAGGATGAAAAAGTACCATGATCGGAGGATTATCCAACGAAGCTTTCAGAAGGGCAATTTGGTACTTTCTGTCAACTCCAAACTAAAGTTGTTTCCAGGTAAGTTGAAGTCTAAATGGTCTGCTCCATTCAGAATCAGCCAAGTTTACTCATCTGGAGTAGTGGAGTTAGAAAACAATGATGCTGGTGTCTTTAAGGTGAATGGCCAAAGAGTGAAGCTATATATTGGTCCAACCGACTCGTTAAAATGTATAGCCAGCATATATCTCGATAAAGTCTGATTAATCGCAATAACTATGTCGTGCTGCGACAATAAATCAAGCGCTACATGGGAGGCAATCCATTATTTTTAATTATTTTTGTTTTACTAGGAGTTTGTTTTTGTTAAATAAAAAAATCCAAAAAGAAGAGTCGAGCCACGACCAAAACTAAGGCGCTTGGTGGGAGGCAACCCACCCTTCTAATTATTTTTGTTGTTTTAGATTAAGTGTAGGTGCAAAAAGTACAAAGGAGGAGATTAGTCCAAAATTTTGATTTGAAAGTGAGCCATGCCAACGGTAGTAAGTCTAGGAATGATGGAGCAAAGGCTATAGGCTATGCGACACCTATGCCAACATAGGCAATAGGCTAGGCGCCGCCTATGCCAACATAGGCAATGGGCAAGGCGTTGCCTATGCCATTGCCTATGCTCACTGCCTTACATAGGCGATGGGCAAGGCGCCGCCTATGCCAACATAAGCAATGGGCAAGGCGTCGCCTATGTCAACATAGGCAATAGGCTAGGCGCCGCCTATGCTATTGCCTATGCTCAATGCCTCACATAGGCGATGGGCAAGGCGTTGCCTATGTCAACATAGGCAATGCTATAGGCGCTGCCTATTCCAACATAGGCAATGCTAAAGGCGCCGCCTACTTATGCTTAGGCAATACCATAGGTGATGCCTACTTATTCTTTTTGCCTACTAACCCGTCTATAAATGGATCAAACTGACCCATGGCTCATCCTTAAAATATACCCTCTACCTTTGAACACCACTCAATTGTTTGTTGAACCTAGGCGCCGCCCAAACTCCCTAATCCTCTCCAAGATTTCCTTTTTTCTTATCTAATCTTGTGGACTCATCTTCCCGATCCATCACCAAGTAAGTTGTTCTTTTATAGTCCGTAGTTATCGCAGTGCTACACTTATAATGGTTAATTAGATTTTGAAGTGGTTCTTGGTGATAAGGATATGGTTGGTTTGTTATGATGCATCTCATTGAGTGAAAGGATTCTTGTGGGTATTCTTGACTTTACTCCGACATGTATTGATTGGTATTCACTCTCATAATTTTTTTTATGGAGTTGAAATTTTGAAGTTAATGCTTAATCTTGAGAGTTGTAAGCTTGAATGTTTGAATGACTCGTTCATCGATGTAATGATCATGATTGACAACAAACATAAGAAGGTATGATTGTTTCTATGCTATAACATGATAAGATTTCTATGTGGTAGTCTTGTTCAAAGATTGCATTAATCTAATGAAATAAAGTCAAAAAGGATAGTCAAGATTACATGACCATTGTGTACCGCTTCTCTATATCAAACTGAGAAATTATTATGTAAAGTGAGGGGTTAAAAGTGTGACTGCGCTATTAATGTTGTTGGAACATACCACCTAAATGTATGACGATGAAGTCTGAGTAATCGATATCACTCACTCAATTAGTTTATGCAATCAAATTAAGTGTGGGGTGGTGCCATCATTATTTTCTTTTTCGATTATAGTGAATCATTTGAAATAAAACTAACATGACTCTATTGTGATCTCAGGTAACATGGCTCCGAAAGGACGACAGGGAAAGGATAAAGCATCCACCTCACAAAAAGGTCAGAAAAGGTCAAAACAAAACCAGGCTGATTTCTTCTCTCTTCAAGTACCTCGATGCACTTTTGGGATTAAGTGGGTTCTGGAGGAGGAAGGGAAGGAATGGTATAAGAACAATAAAGTGAAGAAATATGTTCATGTGGATTTGATGCAGAAAGAAAGTTTAGCAAAGAGATACCCTGCATTTTGGCTAAAATCATGGCACTAAATCTTGATTTTATCTTCCGAGATATGGGGGAATGCAATCTTGATTTGACTCGAGAGTTTTATGCCAACTGGTCTCCAATGACTACCGAAAGTGAAGTAAAGATTTGGGGCCAAGTCTTGCAATTGAACACTGATTTCTTCAACTCTTTCCTGGGTACTCTAAGTGTGGATCAATCACCACTCAAGGAGCATTACCATAGATGTCCCTATAGAGCAATCAGACATACGTTGTGTGGATCAAGGTCCATGATCCGGTGGACTCGTCACAAAGATAATGGTCATCACAATACTTACCCATATGCTTCTTTGAACAGAGAAGCTCGCATATGGTTAAGAATAGTGTATTCCTGCTTGATTCCTGGGACACAATACACTAAGATCACGCGTGATCGAGTCTTCTTCATATATGCTCTAATGACGAATGTTCCCATCAACATTGGTGCGGTTATACGATCGTCAATGCGCAAAGCAACGCTGCACAAAAGGTCCCATTTCAGTTTCGGCAATTTGTTGACTGCAATCTTAAGGAAAGAGCACATTAAGGAGGATCCAGCAGACCATAAGCTTCCACACAACCTGAAGAAGGTAGATCTCACGAAAATCAAAGAGCCAGAAACTGGTCAAGGCATCAACCTTACCACTGCCGAGAGACATGCTCGAGATGAAAGTTTTTTTTGCCATCTGTATGGCATGACTAGGTTTACCATGATAAATGGGGATCTTGTTCCGACTGATGCAGAGCTTCGGTAGTTAGACTATGACTACCTACTTAATGGGCATGCTCGGGCCATGTGTGGAGTGGGGGTAAATTTTGAGAAACCTTTAGATGATGATGTGCCGACAGACGATGATCACCGAATGCCAGAATCTGATGTGGAGGACAAATCTGATGATGACGACTGTGATGATGATTCTAACGCAAGGGGTATGACCCCGGATGTAGAGGAGGAGTCTGACTATTTAGTTTTTTCTTATTTATTAACACTGAGGGCAGTGTGTTCCATCTAAGTGTGGGGTGCGGGTATATGTTTGCTGTATTGTGTACTGCTTGCCTACATTTATTCTTAGTTTTTTGATTTAGTTGTAGTTAGTTAGTTGTAATTACTCAGATTTTGCATGAAATTATTCTGATAGACGGCATGGCATTATAACAAGAGTTTGTGCTGAATCATTACTATTGAAACATTTAGGCTCTAAGTTGTGACTCACTGTGTGATAATTGTTTGTGGTTTAATTCATTCATCTGTTGGGTCAAGAATCTATAATGCTCTTAATTAAGTTGACCATGTGCCTTGTATGTGTAAGGTTATTGTATATTCTTTGTTGCGACTGATGCTAGAACTTGCCTAGTGTGTGTGTGAAGCAAAATAAAGATTGTGAGTTAGGAGATGATTTAGGCATTTCTTTGGCAGCCCTGATTTTGTTTATCTTCTTTTTACCTACCTTTGTACATTGTCCTAGTGAAAACCCTTTGAGCCTTTAGCTATTTTCTTTGGCAGTCTCATATGTTGCCTAATCTATTTTTTTTAAGACCATAATTTTGATCCAAAAGCTCCTAAGCGATTTAAATTGTAGAATCAAGTTGAGTAAAGAGTGTGGCAAAATAAGAGGAAAATGGTGAAAGTGATTCCCCAGAGTGTATTGGTACTTGAAAATTTTGTAAAAAAGAGTGGCTATCATAGGTATGCTTCTGAAAAAAAAATGAGAAAAAGTAAAAAAAATAATAAAAAGAGAGTTGTATATCCCCATCATTATGTTTATGATTGAATAACAAAATGGGTGAAACGGGGTTGGTAGATGAAAGGAAGGTGGAGTCGTTGTTAAAAGTTAGTGTAAATGGCATAATGTAGTGTATTAAAGCGCTTAGGGAACGTAGTCACCATTTCTGGCCAAAATAGTCCTACCTGTCCCTTAGCCTACATTACAACCCGTAAAGACCTATTTGATCCTAACCTTAGCATTCTGATATTAGTAGAGCATTACACTAAGGGCAAGCATATGGTCATCAGTTGTAATCTAAGAATTCTTTGTGAGAGTGAGAGAAAGCAAAGTCTTATACCCATGTTTCGAAAAATGCAAAACTATGAGTGATTATGGGTAACATTTTGTATGAGCGCACATGCTTGATGATTGTTGGGTGGTTTTATATGATTTTCTTTGGCTTAACTTGTGTATACTAATTAACCAACTTGATGAGTCTATGTTGGAGGGTGAGTTGTTTCTAGTAATGATCAAGAAATTTACTCTTTGTTAATAATTGTCGTGCATGTCTTGTTGAAAATTTTGTGTTGCTCGTGTGAAGTTTAGTTATTTAGTCGCATGGATGTACTATTTTGTTCGAGGACAAACAAAGCTTTAAGTGTGGGGTGGTGATGTTGGGCGTATTTATACGTCTAAGAACCATAACTTACCCATGTTTTAGCTAAGTTTTGAGGATAAAATACATAATTCCGGCACTTTTCATCCATTTTCAATTAAGTGAGCTGACCTATGTGATTATCATATTTTTCAGGAACAAATGAGGAAGATTTCAGCACTTTGTGGACCTGTGGACAGCAAAAGAAAACTTCACATAAAAGGGAAGGCATCTTTTGGACTGAATGTGATGCATGAGAACTTTTTCCCAAGCAAACTCAGTATTTTTAAATAGTTAAGGATGCAGTAGCAACTTAGTAGAGAAGGATGTTATTAAAAAAACGTTATTGCTGAATTTTCAGCATTATCATTCATTATTTAATTTTTCAGATTCTGTAATATTTCAAAAGGAGAAAACGGCTTAGCTTGAGCAACGGAGAGAGAGAAATACGTTCTTCTCTTATTGTCGCTAATAATCTCCATCGCTAAGATTGTTCTAAGTTTTGGTATGATGATTATTTCTATTTTGATTTCCGTTGTATTCATGAGTAGCTAAACTTATCTGTTAGGGTTATGGAAACCTTATAATATACACTCTATTGCGATGAGTTTGTGAACTTATGATGTGTAATGCCACTAATATCATTACTCTCTTCATTTTGATTGAATTGCCATGGTTGCAAACATAGAGAATATGCCATTATAGCATTAACTTGTTCGATAGAAAAGTTACTGTTTGGAAAAGAGAGTGTGACAAGGAAATAGGGTTTCCAACCTCTATTTACACGTTAATGCCCTAGCAGGATTAACTTCTTGGAGAGTTTGTATAATTTGTTGTACACTTTAGGTTCGAGAGACCTAAGGAGAATAAATTCTTGATGGTTGAAAAACACTTGGATTTAGAATTAGAATACGACTCTCTATAAGTGCATGCATGTATAAACTCCGCATTACTCATAGTTAATAGAGAAGTAGAAACTACAAGGTGGACATAACCCTAACCTGTTATTCTCTGTGATTAAATATTATTACATATATCGTCTCATTCGTTACACTAAAAGTATTATTGTGCACATAAACCAAAACCACCCTTTTCTTGGAACTTTCGATCAACAGTCTACTAATAATCGCAATACTTAGTGACCAGAGTATTCCCTGTGGGATTCGACACCCAACCCAGTTGGGCTCTATATTTGACAGCGACCGCTTACACTTTCTAACGAGCGTTGTAATTTGGGCGTATCATGGAGACTTCTATAATTTTCTTTGAGAGGCTATATGTCATTTAAGATATGTTTCTCTTCTTTTATGTCTTAGATCGGGCTATTGAAATATTCTCTACGAAACTTATACCGATCGTCATCATGCTCCATTCATGTCAACTCTGCCTTATTTTCAAGGTAACTGAAACAATGAAGCTTAAATTCCTATCGATAGAGTTTTTTCAAACAATCCCCACAGACAGCTATGGGATTCCATGTTAGCTCAAAAAGTTTCCCGCCAGTGCCCTTATGTTCAAAAGTATGAAGGATTTTTTTCATGATCATAAAAAATTGTTAATTAAGCCGAAGTCAGATGTAATTTCAGGTCCCCTCTCAGAATCCTATGACAATATATGACCTAGAGTTAGAAGCATGAACCCAGAAGTTTTAACAATAGTAAAGTGGGGATAGTGTTCATCTGAATTTGTAAGACTATGTATCGATGTGGCTAGTTGTTTGAAAGGTAAACCAGTAGGCTTGAAACCGTGCATGCAAGAATTTAAGTTTCTTGATCTGAAATTTAGTATGATGGTATGGGTGTGATTTAGAGATGTACCTAAGGTGATATGGGATTGTACTATCTCTAAGTTTTTACAGAGTTTGTTCTTGATAGTACCCTTGAGTTTCTAAGTGTGAGTGAGTTTAGTTGTGTAATATATAATGTTTTCACCAGCTTAGTTATGGGCTATAGGTTGTTGATGTTAGGTATTTTGGTGTAATGGTAATGCTTATGGTTTAGGAAAAAAATATAAGTTTTGTGGTGTGATATTAGTAGGCTATAAAGGAAGTTATTATGATTCATTACAAGTTTATGGATATCCATGTTATGTATTACAATCTAAGTTTGAATTTTGGATGATTGAGCTAATAGAAAGAAAATTTGAAATTCTAGGTGATGTGAACTTATGTATGGTGATACTCCTAAAAATTCTAAGTTAGTGTTTAAGTTATTATATGATGATTTTTCGGGCTATAGAAAGTTAAGAGTTGTATTTCAGAAGGAAACATTAGCAGTGGATTTAACATGGTCAGTAGTAGTCTTTTGGGGTGAGTTAATTATTTATATGTATTGTTATATCTCCGGCCCTAAAGAAAAGTGGTTGCAATTCAGTTTACATTTTATTAAGGGGTCCACAGACTTAGAATGATAGCTTAAAGATAAGGGGGAGATAATAGAACAAGAAACCATGTCACAATCTTAGATTCTAATAGTGATGCCAGTATGTTGTAGAACAACAGTAAGGGAGGATGATGCCCAACCCATTCTCATCTAATTGCAAAGTTTCGTACTTCAGTCATCATGACATATGCTCATGCCTTACATGTCAGCTCCATGACCATAGCTCATATTTATGAACTTTCTATAGAATCAAGTGCGCTCCTAGTTCGTAGTATAACGAGTTCTAGTTCACTCAGCAGTATGAATCATACTCCATTAATTTATGAATGCCAAACTTAGGTCATGCAGATCACGACTCATGTACTAATGCTTTGCAGAATATTCAGTTCTTGGTACCCATGGTACACCCTTAATGACCAGCAAAATTCAGATTATGTCATGTATGTCCTCATTTTAGATCTCTTTGATGAATTTATGTTGTTGATACTTGTTCGCACCCGAGGACACACACAAGTGTACGTGGTCTCACCAAGTAATACAATGGCCTTAAATAAAGCCAAATATCGATCCCTCAGAGACTTGTGTAAAAAAAGTATTCAATTTTAGTTTAACTATTGAGATAAGAGTGATGCAATGTAACCAAAAGAGTTTTGAAAGGTTATAAACTAAAATTAAACTAAAATAATGAGGGAAATTAAAGACTTTGGACAATCAATTGATGAACGCCCGGTGTAAAAGCACTACAAACTATCATACTATGCTATTGTACTTCATTCGTTAGATTACTTATCTAGGTTATTGATTCACGAGGTTAACATTATGATCATGGTCTCTCGGTCCTCTGATCACCTATCTAACATAGACCCACTACTACATTATTGAGCAGGGATGTGAAAACTAAGATAAAAACATTTATTTTTAATTCCGTAGTGAACCAAGTAAGGCTTATAGGCATATCTCTATCCTAGTCGTTGATTCAAATTCCTTATTTTATTAAAAAATAAGAACATTACTTTACCTATCCCCCATTCTATCTTTTAATTCCCCCTCTCGAGATCACAAAGTCGACAATTGATATACTCTAAGGGTCGCAAATCCTTAAAATAGCGATAAAAAGGATAAATAAACAGCCACATATTATAATCAATCAAAACTAATTCAATTCAAAGTGAAAGTAAACATGTTCCTTGCCTTAACCCCAGAAAGGTGGCATTTAGCCACTAATGGACATAATCATAATCAATCTAATTGAATACATGATATAATACATTAAAAGCTAAAGTAAATAGAAATAAACCCTAATGAAAGTGTGAAAAATCCCCTCTACAAAGCTCCATGTAATCCAAAGTATCCACAAGTGATTAATAATAAGTACAAGAGTCCTATATATAGTAGACAAAGTTTGGACGTATCAGGATTAGGTGGTGCATGACATTTCTTACTCCATGGGAAAGAGTGTCACATCACATGGATTGATGAAAGGTATATAGTGGCAAGTCACCTTGCTTATTCCCAGGGATAAAGTGGTGCATCGCATCCATATCACGTGAGCACATTGGAAATTGCCATTTGACACCTAAACTTATTTGAAACCTTTGTCCTTCAATACCAAGCCTTGTGGTATTGTTTAGCCTTGATTTACAGATTTTTAAACATACATATATCATCATAATCAACTTACAAAGCATACTACATCACCACAAACCACGTATTAGAGCTTAAAACAATAAACAATCCATGATGATAAACTAGAAACTCAAGCTAAGAACTGGTATCATCCGATTAATCTTTAACTTCGTGTTATGAATCTTAACTTATTTCAATTGAACTTTGAACACTATAAAAAAGATGTTACACACTTAAATACACAATAAAACCATTAGGAATTTATTACCCACATTATAATCAATCAAAATAAACTAGATAAACACCTAGCTAAAGCTAGTAACACTAGTTTTCTCATTTGAACTCTAAGTTACCAATTTAAGTACAAACTTATTTGAAAGACACCTTAAACATTGTAATCACATACTTAAACACTTATATTCTAAATTATATCATAACTAACACATTAAGGACACGAAAATTCCTCAAAACAAGGTTGAATAAGTTAGGATAACAACACTAAGGTGCATAAATTCACCTCAGAACACCACCCTATACTTAAAGCCTTGTTCATACTCGAACAACTCTTTACTCTAAGAATCATAAGCTGAGGTGACTCCACACTTATATTACAATCAAGACACTCAAATCAGTACTACGATGACTACACATAATTCAAGTTTCTACATAAAACATGTTATGTACAATTGAAAGTGCAAGAACACTATTCCAAAACATCCTAGCCTCAAGAATTGACTCACCAAGTTGGAAAACTCATGCATATTGTCAAATAAAATACATCATACAACTCACCCAACTATCATCGAACATTTGCCCTTATAACAAGAGAGTTACCTATAAACACTCACATAGATGCTATTTATCACAGAATGGGTACATCAAATTGTGCTTACTATCACAAGGAATCCACATGTTACACAATATAAACCATGTGCTTGACCTTAGTATAGTACTCCACTAATATCAAAATGTCAAAGCTTAAGATCAAATACGTCTTTAAGATTTGTAATGTAAGATAAGAGATGGGTAGGAACTATTCTGGCCTTTAATAGTGAATATATTCCTTCAGAACTTTAATACATCACACTTTTTCATCAATTCACCTTTCACAACCATTTAAACCACTTTTGTCTACCCCTATCTTTTGTTTTGCCCTATCTTATTAAGCTCATTTACATACACTATGTTGGGAGTATTATCTATTCATAACTTATTTAATCTGAACAATGTTGTTTACTTTACATTACACAACTCCTAACCACAACACATAACAATTGTACACACCAATAACTATTACTTTAGGGCTTTACTTTCACCTTTCTCCTACTTGAATTTCCAACTCCTTAACTTAATTAATTTTTTGCTAAAGATCTTAGGAGATTTAGATCAAATTAAGGCTAGTCAAAGGAGGGGATTAGGCTATATATTAGGCTGTCAAAGAAAAAGCTAAAGGCTCAACAAGGCTAACTAGGATTATGCACAATAATAGGTTAAATGAAGGTGTGAACATAGATATCAAAGAAATGGCAATATCATCTCCTAACCAAAACTTTTTATTTCATTTTTCACACATATTAGGCATATTCTAGCATCAAATACAACAAGGAATTTACAACTAACTCACTCACACATGGCATATGCTCAACTCAAGTGGGATTATCATAAAATCTTAACCATACAATCACATGAATTCAATAAGTAAGACAACAAGTAGAAGAATCATAATCATGAGCCTAGTAGTCTCAAAAGTAGTAATTAACACAATTAAAATGATTTTTACACCCGAAAATCTCACATCATGTAGTCAAATATAGAACCAACAAGAACATAATATTTATTCCTAATACAAAAACATTTAAATTTACCCCTAAAATTGGGAATTTCTCCACCCCACACTTAAAAATCTACTTTGTCACTAAAGTATACTTAAAAATAGAGATATAGATACTTGCTGAATCCTCTAGTCCTACCTAGTAGCATCTTTAAACATCAAGGGGGTCTGGGGACCCTAAACTTATTCTTCACCATTCTCCTTAGCTAAGGTTTCTAGTACTCAGACTTTCCATCAACCTGTGACTCAACATAACAAAAACTAGTGAAGTAAAAACTAAATATAAAGCTAACCTTAACTTAACTCGGGTTACCTACCAAGCAACGCCTGATTTAGTGTCGCGGCACGACCCTATCTTTGACTCATCTATTTTTTTTCATTCTCTTCCTCATACTAGAACTCCATCTTCTTATTCATTTATGACCTCTTAAGTGTGAAATATAAAGGTCAACAACTCTCTCAACAATGGAATTTTAGGATCATCAATTTCCATCATGTTGGGTTGTGTCTTTAGCTGCTCAATGACGAAGTTTGAAGGGGTCTTTGGTGGACTCAACTCCATTACCCCATACTAATCCTCTTTAATCATTGTAATCATGCACAAATCATTGTAGTGGGATAGTGTTTTCAGTGGTTTGTACACTTTGAATATGGCCTCTTCATCATCCAGCCTCATTACAAGCATGCACTCTCTCACATCTATCATCAATTCTCTTGTCACCATAAATGGATGTCCTAAGATGACTGACACTTTTTCATCTACCTTAAAATCCAAGATAATAAAATCAGCAGGAATAATAAACTTACAAACCTTGATGAGAACATTTCTATGATTTCTTCGAGAGGGGATAGAGTGCGGTATGTTAATTAGAGTAAAACTGTGCTCGATCTCGACTTTCCTAAGCCTAGAATGTTAAATAAGAAGAGACACATTAAGTTGATACTTTCCCAAAAATCATAGTGCATAGACTACCTCACTGTTGCTAATTTAAATCGCGAGAGTGATACTCTTAGGATCTTTGAGTTTTTTGGGCATCCTCTGTATCACTATAGAACTACACTCTTTAGTGAGTGCTACTGTCTCAACATCCTGCAACTTAACTTTATTATTGACTATATCCTTCAAGTACTTAATGTACTTGGGCATTCCTTACAAAACATCTAAAAGAGGAAGGTTAATATACAGCTCTCCAAATGTGTCAAAGAACTTCTTGACGCATGCATACTCCTTCGATTTTCTAAGATTTTATGGGAATAGTGGTGGTGGTTTCTCCTTCACCTGTTTAGAAACTTCCATTTTCCAGTACTCAGACTTTCTTAAATTTTTAGTAGCTTGGTCATCTACCTATTTAGAAACCAAATCAACATCTACCTCCTTAGTTTTCTTTGGAGATTTTTTCTTAAGCTTTTTACCACTCCTCAAAGTGATTGCGATTACTTTCTTAGGATTTTCCGTATCACTTAGAAAACTACCTTGAGGCCTTGTATTCTGCCTTGATGCTATCTGACCTACATGCAACTCCGAACTCCTTGTAGCCACTTGCTGGCTTTTTAAACTAGCTACCAATTATGCTTGAGCTGCTAAAATTTGTTTCAATATCTCTTTTATATTACTAGTGGACTGATATCTATGTGCGTATGGTTGCTGAAACTGCTATTGTTGGGCGTTCCATAGTTGATTTGGTGGATGAGTCTACCACTTTATATTGTAGGAATTCTAATAATTCAGCCGTTGAATATTGCCCATGAACATCACTGACTCAGGATTTGTAGCACACATAGCCCTAGAATAATAACTGTTGCCACAAATCTTGCACCAAAAACTAGTCTGCTGAATTGCACTAACTGTTTCTACAGGCTGTGTAACCCCAACTTCATATTACTGAATTAAGTTGTTAACTGAATCTATAGTACAGTAATCTGAGCGGATATAGCGATAAAATGGTCTACCTCTAATATAACTATAACCTTCTTTATAGCTCTTCTTTATTCAGAATGCCACTCAGGATTTCCTTATACAATCTGTTTCAACAAGGTATATAGCTTATTATACGTCAATTCTAATGCTTAACAACCTACAGCTGAATCTTGCAAAATTTTTGTATTGTGATCAAGTACGTCAACAAAAGTATGAGCTAGTGCCTCATTGGACTTTTGATGATGTGGACATTCTAAAAAGAGTGCCTTGAACCTCTCCCATGTGTGATATAAGTTCTTTTCTAGCTTCTATTTGAAGCACACAATCTCACTGCGTAGTCTTGCAGTCTTGCCAGATAGAAAGAATTGGATTAGGAATTTCTAGGCTAAGTCATCCCAAGTTGTGATTTAACTTTCTGGCTTAGTGTTCAACCACTTCTTCACTTCCCTCAGTAGTGAAAACAGGAATAGTATCAGCCTAACATAATCAGTGGACACACCTATAGGGATAAATATGACATTGATTTCTAGAAAGTTCTGTAGATGGACTTATGGATTTTTATGTGAAAGATCCATAAACTGTCCATTGTTAATCCAAAGTTGTATCATGTTAAATTTATTGGGAGTGGGATTGCCACTTTTTGAACTGTCCTACGAGTTAGTTGATCTCCAGCCATGAGAGGTGGATTGTCTTATTCCTTTTAAATTTGAGGTATGCGAGAGAGAAGGTGATGTTCTGGTTTTTGATGGAACATTTAGCATCATCTTCTTGGGAAATTGTATGTTTTCAAGCAACCAAAGTGGTATTTAATGAGTTTTTTTAGTGTTTCAGGGAAAGGACTGAACCACAGAAAAAACTTAGAAAAAGTAGCAAAAAAAGGAATTTGACGGTCAAAATAGTGGACCGTCAGTCTTGCAACGGATCACTAGTTGGATCGTCAGGCCTGACTAGAACATGGCCTCCGATGGACTCAGTGACAGACCAAATGGTGGACCGTTAGTCTTGCGACGGGCCACCAGGTGTACCATTTGTCTTTATCCAGAAAACACTCTTCTGAAGCACTCAGTGATGGACCAAATGGTGGACCGTCAATCTTGCGGAGGACCACCAGGTGTACCATCAGGCTTTATCTAGAAACCACTCATCTGAAGGACTCAGTGACGGACAAAATGGTGGAACGTTAAACTTTCAACGGACCACCACTTTGGCCGTCGACTTGGACATGGTTTTTCTAATTTTAAATTTTAAATTCCATTTTACCTAGGAACATATAACTACTAAATTTTAGGATTAGTGAGGTAGCTTTTTTATCTTTTACAAGTTATTCATCTATATAAACTTGTTGTAACCTAGAACTTTGGGGATTAAAGCATATCTTTGGGGAAGTTAATCATTCAATTCTTTATTAAAGATTCAAGAACTGATTCTTGAGATTATTGTAAGTGAATTCAAAATTTATTTATGAATAATACAAGAATTATTTCTTCTTTTTTTATGGAATTTTGCGGCTAAGTTCCCATAACTAGGGTTATGGGATCCTTAATGCGAAAAGCATCTATGGGTTGTGAATCAAATTGAGTTCCATAAATAACTGATATTGTATAATCCTTTGTTTACTTTAATGGATTTTCTTGGTCGCAAACTTTGAAAAGTGAGCCCAAGAACATCACTTATCTGAAAGGAAAGTGTTAGTTGGGAAAAAAGAAGTGTTTACATGAATTCTAAGCGCTTTAACCTTTGGATTAATGGCAAATTCCCTAACAGGATTAGGTTACATGAGAAAATGGTTGAAAGAACAATGTATCCTATGAGTTTGAGAGAATTAGAGGATAATCTATCCACTTAGGTTGAGAAACTAAGGGATAAAGAATAGGATTCAACCCTTCTTGCAATTAAATTTGCTAATTGGAACTCTTAAGTCATTCACAACCCTAGTTGTACTAGAATTTTTGTAACCATAGCCCTAGTTTGTTTAATCTCATTAAATTACTGATTACAAAGAGAATCATTCATTGGAATACTCTTGTTACAATTAATTACTTTATAAGTTACAAATCAAAACCCCCCTTATTCAGGAATCTCTGATCAACAGTCCAGTAACGATAATAATACTTAGTGAGCACAGTATTCCCTCTAGGATTCGACACCCAACTTAGTTGGGTTCTATATTTGACAGCGACTGCTTACGCTTTTTAACGAGAGTTGTAATTTGGGCGTATCAAAACTGTGTCTAATAATGAAGGTGCGATGGTTGAATTGGTGGACTGTCAACTTTTCAATGGACCACCATCTTGACCATCACAAAGTAATCTGAGATGAAACTTTATGGATAAGCTGTGATAGTTGAATTGGTGGACCGTCAACTTTTTGATTGACCATCAACTTGAATGTCACGAGGCAAAATTACATAATATGACTATTTTTGAATTTTAAATTAATTCATGACTTTTTTAGGTGTTATGTCCCCTAAAATTCCACAAACTAAAGGAGAAATATCTCAATAAGGTTGGAATATGTCCGCACCGGCTCACAATACCAGAAAAAATATAAGCAAAGCTCCCATACTCTCTCTGTCTAAGGAGGAGAATGACATTACCTCTAGAAGTACAAGTTTAATCCCCGATGAGGCAAGTGTTGTTAAAACTCAACCATTGCCTATAGAGGGTGAAACTAAAACTGTTAATGTGGAGGATTAAATAGAAGTTCCTGATGCTAAAGCTGAGCCAGAGAGTGATAATGTTAACAGGTGGAAGGATCCATAGATTTGAGAGGCTATTAGGTGGCAGATAGAGGGAGCACAAAAAGAGTTCTATTATGGGTTGACACCCACAGTCCAAGGGATCAGAAGATTATTCATAGAAGAACATCAAATTATGACAACAGAGCTTCATTAATATCCTAAGTTAGAACACCGGTTCAACGAATATGGATTGACATGGATGAGCAGACCACCAGGAGAGTACCAACTAAACTGGGTAAGGGAATTCTTCACAAATTATCTATGTTTGGTGAAAGTGGAATGCCCAAAGAGAACTCCAATCCCTAATAGACCAAATAGGGAGTCTGTCCCAATCTGAGGGTTCACCATTGAAATCTTAGCCCGAATAATGAATAGAATGCTAGTCGGGCTAGGATATGAGGCTCCACCCGCTGTCCCAAATTTTGAGTATAGAATAAGAAATTCTTCCAGTCAGAGACATTAGGAAGCTTCTTTATTGAAAAATGATGGAAATACTTTCTGTTTGACTTATTCCAAAGAGCGCATTGCAAATTTCACTCTTAGATTTAAAGCTAAGTTTTGGTGGGCTATTTTTTGGTTGAGGTTAATGCCAATAAAAGGAGATAAGAACCTAGATCATCACAGAGCAGCAGTAGTAGCCAGTTTGGTTTAAGGGCTACCAATTGATTTTGTCCAGCTAATTGCAGATGAGATGTTCGTGCGGGCATATAAAGTGACCACTTTTGTGCCCTTCCTATGTTTGATCACTAGTTATGTAAATAAGCCGGTGTGCCACTGATCCGCGGGGTTGATAATAAAGTACAGGCTACACATAGGCAGAATATTGAGAAGTTGAAAGATGAATCAAAGTTCAAAATTTGTATGACCAAGCCTCCAGTATATCAGCCTCAGTCTGCGCCAGCTCCTGAGGCTACAAAAATGCCCGAAGGTATGCCTTTACCTATCACAATACATGTACCACTTGATTATATTCCCCAGGGTACATCTATAGGGTCAGGTTCTACAAAGTCTGCTGGTGGAGCGGAGTTTGCTGAAAACAGGCTCAACCAAGAAAATTTTTATAAGATAGTGAAGAATCAAAAACGGTTTCACAAATAGTTAGAAAAGTGGGATGGAGATTTCAAAACTTTTGTGGATGAAATTGTATCCAAAGTAGTCAGGACATTTCAAACTATTCAGGTTAGGATGGATAACATGGAAGCCTAAATCAACAAAAGGCTAGATTGACTGTCTCTCCCTGATCTTGCCAAGCTCATGGCAGAGTTTGAGCAGGCAAATGATGACATAGTAGAGTTAATGGGGAAGCAATCATAACTTTCTATATTTTACTCGACTTTAGCAGTAATTGATAATAATGAGGGAATTCTGGATTTGATGGGTAGACCCGTGAAAGAAAAAGACAAGTAGCAAATAGATGAAAAAGCAACAAAGAAATAAAAAAAGGATAAAGAGAGAAGAAATGTCACTTGAGGATTTAGACCAGCATAACCTGAAAAGAGCTACAAAAAAGTTAAATAAAAAAGTTGAAAGGAAGCAAAGAGAAACAGAAAACAAAGCGGCAGGAGTCTCCACTAGTGCTGCCCCAATAGGAGGGCACAGTGTTGGTTTAGTTTGGGAGATGATCCCTCATATTATAGAGGGTGAGGTTGTGAGTGCTCCTACTATAATAGGGGCCAATATTGCACCAGGTGATGATACAGAGACCTCACCCCACCTGACAGATGCCTCAAAGAAATAAGAGGAGAAGTAAATATCCTAATCCAACTATGTACAGTAATTTATAGCTTTGAGCTACATGTCTTTCTGCATGGGGGTGGGTGTATTTACATCATGGTTGAATGTTGTTGCTGATATTCTAAATCGAATCATGTGCTATCTAGTAGAAGTGGCATGTCAAGGGTGTTTTTATTATTTCATTTCAAATTCTACAGCTTGTGATGTAAATATCTACGTTTAATGATTATCTATAAAATGTTTCTATTTCAGTACTTTGTTGTAAATATGGATAATGAATGATGTTGGAATAAGACTTTGAGCATGTGTATGTAATAGTTTACTTTATTCATGCAAACATGCGTACAAACCTTCAGTGAATCTATATTTGGCATTATCCTGTAAGACATAGATGAATCATGTGATGAACATTTTAAGAGTTGCAGAAGAATTTTAGCTCAATTTCCTATGGGTCTAAGGATTTACCTTCAATTCTTGCATAGTCTAATGCCTAGAACATGCCTGAATCATTGATATGGCTTTCTAGTAGATTCAATATGATAGGATAACAGGCCTCCTTGTACTTTTAGCCCACTTTGCCTAAATAAATAACCCCAGCAAAAATATTTTTATCTCATTTGAACCCATCTTGTGCCTTTAGGACCCCTTTTCAATTCCAATAACTTTCATTTACTCTCCATAGGGTGTTAACATCCTACTCTATCCTTGGCCTAATATTTGGGTATTGTGCACTTTAACTTAGGAAAAACACCTAAGTTGAGTATGACTTTTGTCAAGGTGAAAATGCCAAATGGAAAGTGAGTGTAAATTTTAATCTAAAAGCTTTTGGTCTTGATCAGTTCAAAGATTTTGTGTGCCTTAACTGAATGCATCAAAATAAGTTGAGGGTGGATGATGCTTGTCTTCTTTCTTTTAAAAAAATAAAAATGGGGGTTTTATGTCTAAAGAAGAGCCTGTTATTGGAAGTACTAAATAAGTTGATTCGAGATACAGTGATGCCAAGGCAAAGAGATTCAAGTCTTAATGAGTCACTTTATCCAAAAGCATATCCTTACCTAACCGGAAGCCTTATTACAATCCTTAAAAAGACTTGTTTGATCCTAGCGAGTAACCTTGAGGAGGTGTCGTATGGATAGGGCAAGCCTATGGGTATATTGGACTATACTTGTAACTTCTTTGATAAGTGTGAAAGTTTAGATTATGTCCACATCATGTGATGAGTGGTGGACTTCACTATTGTCAGGGCAACTGGAGTTTCACTAACTTTTGTTGTTCTCTGTGAGATGTAACATCTTTGTTTGTGTGCTGAATTATGATCAATGCTGGGTGTAGACCCTGATGTGCTAAATTTATATGAGTGAAATAATAAATAAATAGTTGCATCAAAATGTTTCAGTGGTTGGTTACAGGTCATTGTGTTGTTCATGTTCACAATTAAGTGCTGAGTTGCTTGAGGACAAGCAATTATCTTAAGTTAAGAGTGTTGATGTTCTAGTTATTGACGGAACATTTAGCATCATCTCCTTGGGAAAATTGTATGTTTTCAAGCAACCAAAGTGGAATTTAATGAGTTTTCTTAGTGTTTCAGGGAAAGGAGTGAAGCACAGAAGAAACTTGGAAAAAGTAGCCAAAAAAAGGAATATGACGATCAAAATAATGGGCCATCAGTCTTACAACAGATCACCAGGTGGATCGTCAGGCTTAACCAGAACATGGCCTCCCGAAGGACTCAGTGACGGACCAAATGGTGGACCGTCAGTCTTGCGACGGACCACCAGGTGTACCTTCAGGCTTTATCCAAAAACCACTCTTCTGAAGGACTCAATGATGGACCAAATAGTGGACCGTCAGTCTTGCGATGGACCACCAGGTGTAACGTCAGGCTTTATCCAGAAACCACTCTTTTGAAGGACTTAGTGACGGACCAAATGGTGGACCGTTAGAATTTCAACAGATCACCACTTTGGCCGTCGACTTGGGCACAATTTTTTTATTTTAAATTTTAAATTCCTTTTTACCTGGGAACATATAAATACTAAATGTTAGGGTTAGTGAGGTAGCTTTTTTATTTTATACAAGTTTTTCATAGATAAAAACATATTGTAACCTAGTACTTTGGGGATTGAAGCATATATTTGGGGAAGTTAATCATTCAATTATTTATTGAGGATTCAAGAACTGATTCTTGAGATTACTGTAAGTAAATTCTAAATCTATTTATGAATAATATAAGAATTATTTCTTCTTCTTTTATGGAATTTTGTGGATAAGTTCCCATGACTAGGGTTATGGCATCCTTCATGTGAAAAACATCTATGGGTTGTGAATCAAATTGAGTTCCATGAATAACTGATATTTTTTAAACCTTTCTTCAATTTAATGGCTTTTCTTGGTTGCAAACTTGAAAAGTGACCCCAAGAACATCACTTGTCTAAAAGAAAAGTGTTTGTTGAAAAAAAAAGAAGTGTTTACATGAATTATAAGGGCTTTAACCTTTGGATTAATGGCAAATGCCCTAATAGGATTAGCTTACATGAGAAAATGGTTGAAAGAACAATGTATCCTTTGAGTTTGAGAGAATTAAAGGATAACCTATCCAATTAGGTTGAGAAACTAAGGTATAAAGAATAGGATTCAACCCTTCTTGTAATTGAATTTGCTAATAGAACTCTTAAGTGATTCATAACCCTAGTTGTACTAGCATTTTGGTAACCATAGCCCTGGTTTGTTTAATCTCATTAAATTATTGATTGCAAAGAGAATCATTTGTTGGAATACTCTTGTTACAATTAATTACTTTATAAGTTACAAATCAAACTACCTTATTCAGGAACCTCTGATCAATAGTCCAGTAACGATTACAATACGTAGTGAGCACAGTATTCCCTCTAGGATTCGACACCTAACCTAGTTGGGTTTTATATCTTATAGTAACCGCTTACACTTTCAAACGAGAGTTTTATTGGTGGACTTTATACGCCCAAATTACAATTCTCGTTAGAAAGCGTAAGAAGTCGTTGTCAAATATAGAACCCAACTAGGTTAGGTGTCGAATCCTAAAGGGAATACTGTGCTCACTACGTATTGTAATCGTTACTGGACTATTGATCAGAGGTTCCTGAATAAGGCAGTTTGATTTGTAACTTATAAAGAAATTAATTGTAACAAGAGTATTCCAGCGAATAATTCTCTTTGCAATCAGTAATTTAATGAGATTAAACAAACCAGGGCTATAGTTACAAAAATACTAGTACAACTAGGGTTGTGAATCAGTTAAGAGTTCCAATTAGCAAATTCAATTATAAGAAGGGTTGAATCCTATTCTTTATCCCTTAATTTCTCAACCTATGTGGATAGATTATCCTCTAATTCTCTCAAACTCAAAGGATACATTATTATTTTAACCATTTTCTCATGTAATGTAATCCTGTTAGGGAATTTGCAATTAATCCAAAGGTTAAAGCCCTTCGAATTCATGTAAACACTTCCTTTTCCCAACAAACACTTTCATTTCAGATAAGTGTTGTTCTTGGGATCACTTTTCAAGTTTGCAAACAAGAAAAGCCATTGAATTGAAGAAAGGTTTATACAATATTAGTTATTCATGGAACTCAATTTGATTCACAACCCACAGATTCTTTTCACATTAAGGATCCCATAACCCTAGTTATGGGAACTTAGCCACAAAATTCCATAAAAGAAGAAATAATTCTTGTATTATTCATAGATAGATTTAGAATTCACTTACAGAAATCTTAAGAATCAGTTCTTGAATCATTAATAAAGAATTGAATGATAAACTTCCCTAAAGATATGCTTCAATCCTTAAAGTACTAGGTTAAAACAAGTTTCTATAGATGAAAAACTTGTAAAATATGAAAATTCTATCTCACTAACCCTAAAATTTAGTATTTATAAGTTCCCAGGTAAAGAGGAATTTAAAATTTAAAATCAAAAAAACCGTGTCCAAGTCGATGGCCAAAGTGTTGGTCTGTCGAAAGTCTGACGGTCTACCATTTAGTCTATCACTGAGTCCTTCAGAAGGGTGGTTTCTGGATAAAGCCTGATGGTACACCTGGTGGTCCATCGCAAGACTGATGGTCCACTATTTGGTCCGTCACTGAATCATTCAGAAGAGTGGTTTTAGGATAAAGGTTTTTGGTACACCTGGTGGTCTGTCACAATACTGACGGTCCACCAGTTGGTCTGTCAGTGAGTCTTTCGGGAGGCTATGTTCTTGTTAGGCCTGGCGATCAACCTAGTGATCCATCGCAATACGTACAGTCCACTATTTTGACCGTCAAATTCCTTTTTTTTTGCTACCTTTTCCAAGTTTGTTCTGTGGTTCACTCCTTTCCCTGAAACACTAAAAAAAACTCATTAAATACCACTTTGGTTTTTTGAAAACATACAATTTTCCCAAGAAGATGGTGCTAAATTTTTCGTCAAAAACTAGAACATCAGAAGGATTGTTTCTCATCTTAATTGATGAAAGTGTTGCTCAGGTTTGGGGATTGGTTCACCTAATTCCTTGTATTTTTCTTGCTTACTAGTCTGTAAACCTATTTCCTACAATTTCAATACCAAAACCAAGTGTAAAGAACCAAAGAAATCTAAAAGGTAAAACTAAAACAAAAATAGTTTCCAATTTTCAAGTCCCAAGCAATGGAGCCAAAAAACATGTTCGCTCCCAAGCTCAAACGCAAGTGTACGTAGTCTTACCAAGTGTTAAAATGGCTTTAAATAAATCCAAATATCGATCCTTCAGAGACTTGTTTTAAACTATTCAATTCTAGTTTAACTATTGACATTAGAGTGATGCAACATAATCGAAAGGGTTTTGAAAGGTTATAAACTAAATGTAAACTAAAATAATGTTGGAGAGTAAAGACTTTGGACAATCAATGAATGAAAGCTTGGGGTAAAAAAACTAAAAAGAATCATATTACACTATTAAACATCATTCGTTAGATTACTTATCTATGTTGTTGATTCACGAGGTTGATATTATGATTATGGTCTGTCGATCCTCTAATCACCTATCTAACTTAGATCCACTTAGATCCACAACTATATCATTGAGCAGGGATATGAGAACTAAGCTAAACACATTTATATTTCATCCCGTAGTGAAATAAGTAGGGCTTCTAGGTATATCTTTATCCTAGTCGCTAATTAAAATTTCTTATTTTATAAAATAATAAGAACCTTACTCTACCTATCCCCACATTCTATCTTCTAATTCACCCTCTCGAGATTAAAAAGTTGACAATTGATATGTTCTAAGGGTCGAGAATTCTTAAAATAGTAATAAAAAGGATAAATAAAAACCACATATAATAGCAATCAAAACTAATTCAATTCAAAGAAAAAGTAAGCATGTTCTTGGCCTTAACCCCTAAAAAGGGGTGTTTAGCAACTATTAGACATAATTGTAATCAGTCCAGTTGAATACATGGTATAATTTATCAAAAAGATAACTTAAATAGAAATAAACCCTAATAAAAGTGTGTAGATACCCCTCTCCAAAGATCCAAGTCGTCTAAAGTATCCACAAATGATTAATAACAAGTACACAAGTCCTATATATAGTAGACAAAGTTTGGCCATATTGGGATAAAATGGTGCACCACATTGCTTACCCCATGGGAGATAATGGTGCATTACATGGATTTCTACAATGGAGAGAGTGGCACTTCACCTTTCTTATTAATAGGGAGAAAGTGGATCATCGTGTCCATATTGCGTGGGCATACTAGAAATTGCCATTTGACACCAAAACTCATTTTAAGCCTTTGTTCTTCAATACTAAGACTTGTGGTATTGTTTTGCCTTGATTTTAAAATTTTTAAACATCCATATATCATCATAATAAACTCACAAAGAATTTTAAATTATCAAACACCACGGATTAGAGATCAAAACAACAAACAATCCATAACGATGACTAGAAACTCAAGTTAAGAACTAGTATTGTCCTATTAATCTTCAACTTAGCATTTTGAATCTTGGCTTATTTCAATTGAACTGTGAACACTATACATTTTTTGCCATACTTAAATACATAATAAAACCATTAGTAACTCACTACGCTCATTATAATCAATCAAAATCAACTAGACAAACACCTAGCTTAAGATAGTAACACTAGTTTTCTCATTTGAACACTAAGTGACTAATTTAAGTAAAAATATGTTTGAAAGACACCATAAAAATTTTAATCACATAATTAAACACTTATATGATCAATTATATCATAACTAATACATTAATAAAATGAGAAGTCCTCAAAACTTGGCTGAATAAGCAAGGATAACAACACTAAGGTGCATAAGTCCACCTTAGATCAATACTCTATTCCTAAAGACTAAGTAAAGTGTCAAATTTTCACATAATATCATTCTGTACTTAAGAATCTCATGTTCTAACCTTTCAGTGACCTCTCATTATGAAATAATAGTGGTGATAAACTATTATTTAGGTAAGAGTAAGCAAATATTCTGTATTATGAAAAGATTACTGTATGTGTATTCTATGTAAGGCTATAAGTTTGATGGTATATTGGGGTAGATATTTTGGTGTATGTCCTGGTTAGTTGAAATTTCATATGTATCTTATTAAGAATAGTGCAGGAAAGTTATTATTGATAGAGGTTTAGAGAATATGATAAAGATTATTTTATGGGTGTTTTCCTAGATGTTTGTATGTGTCTATAATGATTGGCTTGAATGTAAAGTTGGTATATAAGTGGATGGGAGCATTGTGCCCTAGGGAATTCCCTTTAAAAGGTTAAATTTAGTTGTTGAAGTGGTAAGAAGAATTATTCTTGAGATGAGACGTTATGAACACGTATGGGGTGTTGAATTCATGGTTTATACTAGTAATGTGGTTGTATTTCTTATACCTTGTTATTTCAAGTTAAGCTTGAACATGGTGAGAGCAGGTAGTTCAACTAAGACTTTGGCTAGAATGGTTATATATGCCCATGTGAGAATTATAATTTGAATCAAATGAGCATGGTATTTAAGGGGAAAATATAGTTGAGGGAGTATTTAAGAAGTGTGGATAAGCTTGAAAATTAGTAGTTACATTGCATAAGGCTTAGTAGTTCTATCCTATCTTATGTTTTATTGGCCTATATTCCATGTTACAGAGTTATAGCCATATTAAGATTCGTTACTCAGATATCTTATTTAAAGCATTTCCAAGATTCTTTTCTCTCTAGATTTATTAGAATTTCTTTCAAAAAGTGCTGAAGAAATACTCTAGTTGAGTATAACCTTTCAATATAATCCAGTTTGTATAGCCAACAATTCAGTTTAGCAATCAGACATATAAGTTTATATGATTTTCCATCTTTCCATGTAGTTTTACTATCTGAAGTTTCATGAATATGGCTATTCCATAAGGTAATTAGTTCGCATACATGTAAGTCACAAATTTAGTTCGTCAAAGCATCATGTTTCAGATTTAGCTATTTAGTCATGACTCGGTACATAAGTGTTTCATGCATGATATCTTATTTCTAAGTATTCTAGTTCAGACATAGTGATACCCATTTTATGACCTAAGTCTGTTTGTCTCATGATTTGTGCGTACATATTATACTTTGCAATGCCATGAAGCCTTTTCTCTTGATTACTATACATGTTTTGTTGAGTTACAATACCTAATGAGAAGTTATATACCTTATTCCATCCTTTGTAACTTTTGGAATTTTGTGCATCAATTATCACTTGATATTTCAATATTTATGATCATATTATGAACATTTCAAGTGAGTTCTAAACTCTCAGCATGAATCAACTCCTTATAGTCAAAAGAGTCAAGTGAGCTTAGAACTCAGTTTCATAATGGATGTTTTAATGTTTCATCTCATCTATATCCTTCATTAGCGTACATGTCATGTCCAACCTATAATCCATACTTCTAAAGATTCAATAAGTTTCTATCCGTCATTCAAGGATGAATTCCAAGGAAGAGATAATATAATACCCCATATTTTAGGATAGAATTCAAAAAATCATTCCTATATGTATAAGCTCTAAACAATGATTCCCATGTGAATATATGTTTTATGATCATTAGTGTTTGACCCCGTAAAATTTCTAAGCTTAATTCATCCTTTTAGGCTTGTTAAGGGGTCTCAGACTTAGAAAATTCTAGCTAAGCTTCCAGACTTAGTTTATTTTTGGACTTTGAAAGTTGGAAATCTCATTTTGTGACCTTAATGTCCCTTAATGGTCCATATTTTTGTTGATTTTTGATCAAAAAGGTCAATAGGTATTCTCGAACATGTTTTAGATTTTTCAGAACTCGTTTAGACCACGTTTGGTGTCCTAAAATAGTGGACCAACGCAATCATGGCGCACCGCGTCATCTATCGCATTGGTTAACATTGTTGTAGGGACTTCTAGTAAAAACAACTATGGCTTGGTGTGATCATGGTACACCGTATTGCTAATCACGTTGATGCCCAGTTGTCAATCATTAAATATCCGCGTCTTATGGGCAAAAGAGTCAATTTACAACCACTATATAAGACTATAACATGAGATTCATCTAGGTTTTCACAAAAATATAGTTGTTTCTCTAAAATTCCCTCAAGAAGAAGTCTAGGATTTACAATTAAAGGTTCTAATCCAGGACATTGCACCGTTAATCTTCAAGAAACTTCCATCTAAGGTAGTAAAGTGTTGATTCATGGGTTCCTTTCACCCATGAAGCTCAAGAAACCCTTTCCAAATTTTAAATTTTAAATTCCATGTTATGAATTGAATCATATTCATGATTATGTTGTTGTATGATTACCAAGTTGAAATCCTTAATACATATAATGAAATTATTTTAGTGTGTGGTTGGAATTCTTGTATTTGAGGTAAAAAAAGTTGCTATGATGTATTATTTTATTGTCCATGCTTAAGTCTCAAGTTATGCATGCAAGGTGTTTACTAAAATACCTAAGAGAATAATAATTATGCTTTATGACTTAATGGTGACCCAATTGATGAATCCATGCTTTACCCTTATGTTCACAATGACCTCCATGCTATTGTTATGAATTGTAATGGTTTGATGGAATGCTCATGAGATTAGACTTAATAAATTATGACATGTTTAAATGTATTACTATTCATGTGTAAGCATATGACATTTAAATACTTCATGAAAATTCCCAACGTTTGTACTATGAATTGTTTACTATAGTAATGTGATCAAGAAGTGTCATGTCTTGGTAGTATCATGCTATTGAGTCCTGGGGGTACTTTTACACGACAATTTAGTTGTGTACCTAGAGTTATTGTCAGTTTTAGAGTAATCTCAGTCATGCTATGATCAGTAGTATTCTCAGTCAGTTTTAGAACTCAATAGAATTCAGTCAGTTACATGACTCAGGAAAACTCAGTAATCTCATGAACTCAGTCAGTTAATAGAATTCAGTAACATTTCATCAGTCTACAGAACTAAGTAAACTTAGTAAGGTTATCCTAGTATAATTAGTTCAGTGTCTATTCAGTTGGGAGTAGGATGCAGCACCAAGCGAACCCAAGGATGAGGGCACACACTGACAGTAGAGTGTGTGACACTTAGAAATAATCCTCGCATTCCAGAACTATGTATCCAGCATAGGTTAAAATATCAACACTGACAGTTAAGGTTTGATGAGATGGATTAACACTGCCAGCTGAGGGTCCCACCGTTCTCCTTTGGAGATACTACCATATGAGGGTCACTCACAGCTTGTCCTTACCAGTGGCGTGGTATTGACACCCTTCCCATTAGGGTTATAGATTGGACCCCAACTCTATACAAAAAAGAGGCATGTCGGTTAGATGACTACTTCCCACAATCCTCAGTCTTAGTATCAGTAATAGAACTCAGATAGTTCTTCAAATTCAGGACTGTCAGATACAGACACTCAGTTTAGTATGGAACTCAGCTAGTTCCATCAGAATCAGTACTGTCATACATAGTCACTTAATTAATAGTATGTAAGTTATATGAAACTCATGTTATCAGTTTTCAGACTCAGTAGTCAGTATTATCATGATCTCATTTATAATTACATATTCATGCATGTATTCTCACGTTCATGTTATTCAGTCAGTTAGTATTGTTCATGCATATGAACCCCATGCATTCAACCTATTTCACTTTGAATATGAGTATATTTAGATGTACTAACACATACTTTTATTCTGCGCTATGATGTTTTATACCATAGGTTCGAAAACTCAAGTTCCCAATTGCACTTATCTTTAGATTCAGCCAGCAGCAGTAGATTTGTAGTGAGTCCTCATCATTCGAGTATAGCATGATTATTTTATTACTTCATGATTTTAGTAGGGTTTGTTGGGGACATGCCCCATCAACTCCACAGTTTTCAGAAAGTTTAGAGGCTTTCAGATTATCATGTTCAGACAGTTTAATTCAGTTTTTGTATTAATATACCGTATTTCTAGATGTTATGTTTTATCACACATTTGAACATTATGGCATTTCATCCCTTTTATTCCATATTTATACAGTATATTATGCATTGCTCAGTTACAGATATCAGTCATGGGCTTTTTCTGGTCCTTCAGGATTACTAGCATCGTGTACCATTCTGGGTATCAGATTTGGGGCATTACAAACTTGGTATCAGAGCCAAAGGTTCAATAATGTCCTAGGAAGTCTTAAACTCTATATCTAGTAGAGTCTTGTGCATCGGTGTGTTGTGTGCTATATTTATGTACAAGAGGCTATAAGATATTTTAGGAACAGTTTCCCTTCTTTCAGTATTTATGTTGTGCCAGTGAGCATGAGCTCAAATTAAAATCTTAGTCTAATTCATTACTTTCTTTTTGCTTACAGAACATGCCTCCAAAAAGAATAAACAAAAATCATTCAGCCCCTCAGTTCGTCCAAGAAGACCCCTTGGACAAACATGTTTCTCATGTAGAGTTCAAAGTTGTATTCACTACACTTGCTAATTCAATTTCTGCCCAGAATGAATGACCAAATATCATTCCTTCCAACCCAATATCCAATTGAGCTACAGCTAGGATTCAGGAATTCACCCAAATGAATCCTTTATCTTTCTTCAGGTCTAAGTGAGATGAGGACCCTCAGGAATTCCTTGATCAGGTTCAGAAGGTTATAGATATCATATGGGTTACCACTTGTGAGAGTCCTAAGCTAGTTATATATCAGTTGTAGGATATAGCCTACCCATGTTTCAAATATTTAAAGGCAGAAAGGGCTATAGATGAAGGGCTTATTGAGATGGAGAAGTTTGCAACTGCATTTCTAGATAGATTCTTTCCCATTGAGCTGACAGAAGCTAAGGTATTAGAATTTATCAAGCTCAGGCAGGGCAACATGACAGTGAAATAGTATTCTCTTAATTTTACTATATTATCTTGATACGTTCCTCATGTAGTGGCAGACAATAGGGCTAAGATCATTAAGTTTATTTCTGGATAAATAATAGTGTGGTCAATGAGTGTAGGTCCGTGATGTTGATTAGTGAGATGGACATAGCCAAGATTATGATCCATGCTCAATAAATAGAATAGCAAAAGATTAAGATGAGACATAAGTAGAATAAGAGACCAAGGACAGGTACTTTCAACTTTGCTCAGCCTAAGTCAGAGGGTGGGAATCGTTTTTAATTTCACCAAAAGTCATCCATTCCTGCTCCTTCCTCAGCCAGTGCTCTAGTTCCAAAATTTAGAGACTGTAGCAGGGATAGGGCGTCAGGCCCTAAACCTCAGGGCAGTGTTAGCAGTGCCCGTACTCGTCCTCTTTATCAAACTTGTGGTAACAGCTATCAGGGTATTTGTAGAGCTGGGAGTGACGCCTATTTTGGATATGGAAAGCTAGGACATAGGGTCAGAGATTGTCCCTAGTCAAGATTTCAGGGTGAGTGTAACCATTCCTCTGCTCACTCTTATTTCCCAAACCAGCAGGGTACCACTTCCAGCACCACCAGTAGGTAATGCCCAAACAGACTTTATGCTTTCAAATCCCAATAGGATTAGGAAATTTCTCCTGATGTAGTTACTGATACATTACATATCTTTCATATAAAAGTTTACGATTTGATAGATCTAGGATATTCTTTGTCATTTGTTACTCCTTATATAGTAGTTGATTTAGGAGTCATTCCTAAAATTCTAGCAGAACCCTTTTCAGTCTCTACCCCAATATGTAAAACTATCATAGCCCGGTAGGTATATAGGAACTATCTGGTTATGGTATCTTAGAAAGTTACATTAGCAAACTTAGTCAAATTAGAGATAACTGATTTTGATGTCATTCTCAGCATGGATTGGCTTCATTCCTGCTATGCCACTGTCTACTGCAGAAACAAAACTGTTCAGTTTCAGTTTTTGAATAAACCCATCTTAGAGTTGATGGGTAGTAATTCAAACATCAGAGGTTAGCATGTTTTCTACCTTTGGGCACGTAAAATGATATATAAGGGATGTATCTATCATTTTGTTTTAGTTAAGGACACTATTTCTGAAACTCCCAATCTTGAATCGGTCCTACTAGTAAAGGAACACTTAGATGTCTTTTCGAAAGATGTTTAAGGAATTTCTTCCGAAAGGGAAATAGACTTTGACATTGATCTTCTTCCAAATACTCAGACTATATCTATTCTGACATATACAATGGCACTAGCAGAACTCAAAGAATTGCAAGAATATTTGAAGGATCTTCTAGATAAGGGATTCATTGAACCCAATGTATCCCCGTGGGGTACACCAATCTTATTCATGCAAAAGAAAGATGATTCTCTCAGAATGTACATTGATTACCATTAGCTCAATCAAGTCACGGTCAAGAACAAGTATCTACTTCCCAGAATTGATGTCTTATTTGACCAAATGTAGGGTGCCTGCTACTTATCTAAGATAGACCCCAGATTAGGTTATCATCAACTTAGAGTCAGAGAATGTGACATTCTAAAAATAGCTTTTCGAACTCGGTATGGTAACTTTGAATTCTTAGTCATGTCCTTTGGTCTTACTAGTGCCCCAGTGGCCTTCATGGAATTGATAAACCGAGTGTTCAAGTAGTACTTAGAAATGTTATTCATAGTCTAAATAGATGACAACACTATTTACTCTCGCAGTAAGCATGATCATGCAAAACACCTCAAAATAGTGTTGTGGACTCTCAAAAATCATCAGCTATTCGCAAAATTTAGTAAGTAAAAATTTTTGCTAAGTTAGTAGCCTTTCTTGATCATATTATTTCTGGTGATGGCATTACAGTTGATCCTCAAAAGATAAAGCAATATGAAACTGGACTAACCCTATCTCTCCATTAGATATCAGGAGTTTCTTGGGTTTGGCTATATATTATAGATGTTTTGTTGAGGGATTTTCTTCTATTGCATCCCCTATATCTAGACTGACTCAAAAGAAAGTCAAGTTTCAGTGTTCAGATCCTTGCAAGAAGAGTTTTCAGTAGTTGAAGACTCGACTTACCTCAACTCTAGTTTTGGCTCTTCCAGATGGTTTAAATGGGTTCATTGTGTACTATGATGCATCTAGAGTGGGTTTGGGTTGTGTTCTCATGTGTCATGGTAAGGTAATAGTTTATACATAAAGATAGCTTAAAATCCATGAGAAGAATTATCCGACTCATGATCTTGAGTTAGAAGCCATAGTTTTTGCCTTAAAGATTTGGAGGCATTACTAGTATGGAGTGCATGTAAATGTGTTCACAGATCATAAAAGACTTCAATATGTATTCCCTCAGAAAGATCTTAATCTTTGTCAAAGAAGGTGGTTAGATCTTTTAAAAAACAACAACATAAGTGTCCTTTACCATCTAGGCAAGGTCAATGTAGTGGCCGATGCTTTCAGTAGACTGTCTATGGGTGGTGTTGCTCATGTTGGGACAGTAAGAAGAAGTTATCTAAAGAAGTCAATCAGCATGCCCGACTAGATGTTCGCTTAGTCGATTTAGCGGAAGGTAGTATATGGGTTCAGAATAACTCAGAAGCATCTTTAGTTTTCGAGGTGAAAGAAAAATCGGATAGAGATTCCACTATAGTCAAGTTGAAATAGTTAGTCAGAGATCAGAAGGTTGAGGTTTTATCCTAAGGAAGAGGTGGAGTATTTCATTGTCAGGTTCATCTGTGTGTGCCAGGTGTTGATTACTTAGGGCAACGAATTCTTCCAAAAGTGCATGGTGTGCGATACTTTATTTATCCAATAGCCAAAAAGATATATTACAACTTATGGCAGATCAATTGGTGGAGTGGTATGAATACATATGTTGAAGATTTAGTGGCTAAGTGCACTACATGCCAGCGGGTTAAGATCTGCATCAAAAGCCTAGTGGGTCCATGCAAGAGTTTATATTCCCACTTGGAAGTGGGAAGAAGTAAATATGGACTTTGTGATGGGTTTGCCCCGTACTCGTAATTAGTATGATTCAGTTTGGGTCATTATAGATAGGATGACCAAATTAGCCTATTTTCTTTAGGTCCATACCTCTTATTCAGCTGAGGATTATGCCAAAATCTATATCAGGGAGTTGGTTAGATTTTACGGTGTCCTATTGTCTATTTTATTAGATAGAGGTAACCAGTTTATCTCTCAGTTATGGAAGGCATTCCAAAAGGGTCTAGGTACCCGAGTTCACCTTACTACAACCTTCTATCCCCAGACAGATAGTAAAGTAGAGAGGATCATCCAAACTATAAAAGATATACTGCAAGCGTGTCCAATATATTTCAAGGGTATTTGGGATGACCACTTGCCTTTGATTGAGTTTGCATACAACAAACGCAATCATTTCAGTATTAAGATGGCTCTATTTTAAGCCATTTACGGTAGGAGATCCAGATCTCTCATCGGTTGGTTCAAAGTGGGTGAGGCCGCAGTAGTAAGGCCTGACTTAGTATTCAATACCTTATAGAAAGTCTAGTTGATCAGAGAAAAGCTCAAGACAGCTCAGAGCCGATAGAAATTATACGCAGATGTGAGCAGAAAAGATCTCGAGTTTGAGATAGGTGATCATCTTTATTTGAAAATGTGTTCCATAAAGGGAGTAAAGTGGCTTGACAAGAAGGGAAAGCTCAGTCCTTGATATGTTGGTCCCTTCAAAATTCTCAGTCTCTCTGGCAAGGTTGCTTAATAATCTTCAGATCTAGCCTCACTGCATCCAGTGTTTCATGTCTCCTTACTTAAGAAGTGCATAGGTAACCCAGCAGTTGTAGTCCCTATAGAGGGCATAGACATTCAGAACAACCTCTCTTATGAAGATTCCAGTCAAAATCCTTGACAACCATACTCGTAGACTGAGGAACAAAGAAGTTCCTCTAGTCAAAGTTCTTTGCCGAAATCAGTCCGTTGAGGGAGCTACTTGGGAAGTAGAAGAAGACATGCGGACCAATTAACCTCACTTTTTCTCCAAAAACATAGACTCAGCCCAAGGTAATAGGATTTCTTAAAGCTTATTCATTTTAATGTTCAAATTTCAGTTACAACGTGGTATTCAGTTTTATGCTCAAATTTCCATTATAAACATGGTATCAACTACTGATGATAGGCGAATTTACACGCCTATATCAATATATTTTGCCCATATTTTAGCCTAGTTTTGAGAACTAATTATCTATTTCATGCACTTTTAGTCCTTTTTCCTGTAAATGAGCTAACAAATATGATTAGGAAAGTTTCAGGTATAAATGATGCAAAATACAGCATTTTATGGCTTACTTGACGCAAAATAAAGCTCACAAACGAAGTAGAAGGGAGCTGGACGCCTAAGGACCAAATCTGCTGCATGGAAAATCTGTCCCGGGCTAAAACAATATTTCTGAAGACTTTGGGGACTTACAGACACAAAGCTGGATTTTGACAATGATACATTAACCTAGTACAATTGGGTTATGTATTTTATTAGTTTATTTGGATTATGATATTGTAACCTTACCCTAGTACATTTGGGTCAAGGATTTCATTAGTATATTAGGATTTGGTTATTTATTTCATTAGCTTAGTAGGAGTAGGATAGGAGTATTATAATTACCCTATCATGCTAGAGATTTTAAACAATCTTTCTATTCTTCACTTTATTCATTCTTCACTTAATTCAACAATTAATTTTCTTCCATCTCTCTCATCTTCCACTACAAACACTTCTAATCTACTCTTCTATTCTTAAATTCCACAACAAGAGAATCGTTACTTGCTAGGGAATCACCAAAACCACACGCCTATCACCTACTTCTCACGCCATCAACCATGCAAATAGTGATATCCTTCGCATTTATGGGTAACTAAATCTCTTAGTTGGGGTTATGGAAGCCGAATGAGTTACTATCTATTGCTGTGAGTTTGTGAGTTCAAGACACGTATATTGCTTATATCATTATTCTCTTCATCTTAATCTACATTCTTTGCGGTTGCAAACGCAAGAATACGCCAGTCTAACATTCAACTTGTTCGCAAGAAAGGTTATTTGTCTGGAAAAGAGATAATGTCAAGGTAGTAGGACACCCTTTCCTATTAAAAAGCTAGTTCCGTAACTGGACTAACCTCTTGGAGAATTCGTACCGTTAGACACGCTTTAAGCTCACGAGAGGTAAAGTGAAATAGTCCTTGTTTAGGTCGCGAGACGCTTGGATTTACCATCGACTACAATTCTCTATAAGCAATTACATGTCAAGACTCTACACACTCATAGCCAATAGAGACGTATACCTCAGAAGGTGGACATAACCCCAACGCTCCAATTCTCATTGTTTACAACTTACGTAACAATATTTCTCTCTTTACTTTGCTATTTTCAGCTTTTACTTTATTGTTTTCGTTACACATTACAATCCCCCCTTTTACGAGACTTGCACCAAAAGTTTAGTAATTTTTCTTACTTGTTGGCCAAGCTATTCCCTGTGGGATCGACACCCAACCCAGGTTGGGTTCTATATTTGCTAACGACCGCTTTACACTCCTACGAGAGCTGTAGATTGAGCGTTATCAAAAATTGGCGCCGTTGCCAGGGAATACGAGTGTCAATCAAGTTCGTGATAATTACTAGACCCTTTGGTTAAAGATTCTCGTACTTTTACGTTTAGTTTTTGTTTTTGTTTATTGCAGGTTTTTCTTTTAGTGCATGCCCCATACTAGAAGTTCTGGTCAACCGTTATTACCAATCAATCCGGAACCACAACGAATTAGAAGAATGGAAGCACAAGCTGAAATCGACAGAATGGCTGCTCAACACGAGCAAGCAAGATTAGCTGCTCTTGCCGCTGCTCAAGTCCAACAACAAAACATTGATAATCCTGGGCGAGCAACAAATCCTAACGATGAAGATTTAGGTGATGACGAGTTACTAAACCCTAGGCGTGATGCTGAAATTATAACACCTGCCAATCGAAGAGGTCGACAAGCTCGGTATAGGTATGACCGCCAACCTTTGCAACCAGCTTTCGACGATGATGATGATGATCCTGATAGTGCCGGAGCCACTGGAGCTATAATTCCACCACCATTAGCGCCCGGAGCCAAATTCAACATCACTAGCACCATGATTCAGTTATTGCAACTCAAGGGGTTATTTGGTGGACTAGCAGGCGATGATCCGAATATGCATCTTATCAACTTTATTTCTACATGCAAGTCTTTTGACAATCCTGGTGTTGGTCAGAATGCTATTCGATTACGTCTATTTCCATTATCTCTGTCTAGGGAGGCAACACTATGGTTGAATGGGCTGACTCCTGATTCAATTACAAATTGGAGGCAATTGAGAGACGCTTTCCTAGAAAGATTCTTTCCGCCATCCAAGAGGGCTCAATTGAGAGATGAAATTAGCAAATTTCGTTAGCTTCCCTCTGAAGCTCTTCACTAAACATGGGAGAGGTTCAAAACAAAGCTAACGAGATGCCCAAACCATCACATGACTAATGTTCACCTCATGGAGATCTTGTATAGAGCCTTGAATTCAGTAACTAAACTAGTGGTGGACAACGCAGCTGGAGGTTCTTTTATGGACCTTACCTTTGGTCAAGCAAGCAATATGCTAGATCGCATGACAAAGCAAAGTAGAGCTTGGCATACCAGGGATTCTGAGGTAGCAAGCCCAACTTTATTTATTGGCATGTCTGCAGACCAAAGAAGAAGACAAGAAGAACGTGAGCAAGACATGGCGCACATGAAAACACAATTGGATCTTCTGACAAAGCACTTATTATCAGGGAAGACCGAAAAAGTGAAAGCTATGGCGCTGAAAGGAAGAGACGAATCTGATTCGGAAGAGGAGGCCAACTACTTGAACAACCAGGAGGGTTTCTGTGGGAATGCCCAAGGAAACCAAGGTCAGAACTATTATGATAAATCTGGAAGCAAAGACCAAGGTAGTTGGAAGAAAAATAATGAAAATAGTGGTTTGTACGTTCCCCCTGGTAAACGTGATACCACCACATCTAATTCTATGGAAGACATGATGGCTAAGTTATTGAAAGGAGTGGAAGCAACGAGCGCGGGAGTTAAGGATGTGATTGATGATTTGTCCTCCATGAAGCAATTAGTTGATTCTCATTCCACTTCTATCAAGAAAATAGAGCAGCAATTGAGCCAACTTTCAGCAGCATTCAATCAAAGAAAGGCTGGCACCTTACCGAGTGATACTGTGCAAAACCCAAGGAATGATGGGTCATGCATGGCCATCACTACCAGAAGTGGTAAGGTGCTGGAAACTTCAGCAAAAGGCAAGCAAGTGGTTGACGTAGTAGCAGACATTGACGCCACACCTAGTGACATTACAAGAGAAGAAGCCGCAACAACTACTTCAGGCGTCAAGGATGTTTTACCTAGTGACGTGCATCCTGAAAAAAATGATAAACGGAAGCAAGAGGGGAAGAAAGCCATGGAGAGAACACTTCCATACCCACCACCACCTTTTCCACAAAGATTGAAGAAGGTGGCCGATGACACGAAGTTCAGCAAATTTATGACTATGTTGAAGCAGCTGACCATTAATGTCCCATTGGTAGAGGCACTTGAACAAATGCCTGGGTATGCGAAGTTTATGAAAGATCTTTTGAATAAGAAGAGGCAAGCAAGTTATGAGCTGAAAGATGATGTGCATCATTGTAGTGCAATTGCTACTCGATCGATAGTTCAGAAGAAGGCCGACCCCGAAGCTTTTACTATTCCTTGCACCGTCGGATCTTTGAACTTTGCCAATGCATTGTGCGATTTGGGAGCTAGCATCAATTTGATGCCACTATCTATCTACAGAAAGTTGGGGTTGGGAGACCCTACACCAACCAATATGAGGCTCGTGATGGCTGATAGGTTGGTAAAACGACCTGTGGGTATCTTGAATGATGTGTTGGTGAAGGTTTCTTCATTCATCTTTCCTGCAGACTTCGTTATTCTGGATTGTAAGGAGGATTCTGAAGTTCCCATCATCTTGGGACGTCCCTTCCTTGCAACTGGAAGTGTGCTTATTGACATGAAAGATAATGAGCTTTTGTTTTGAATTAATGACGAAGTGGTACGGTTTGATATATGCAAAACAATGAAGCAGCCCAACGATATGAATGAGTTATTTGTAGCTGATGTTCATCATGAGGATACGAAAGCATTATCTATAGAGAAACAGCCTACTGTTGAGCCATTGTCTGTTGTGCCACTGAAAGTTGAGCATGAAGATAATGAAGGTTATGAAGAACTTATGAGTGCTCTAATAGAAATAGAGCCTTATACTCCTAAGCAACCAGATTGTGATCTTAAGAATCAACCAAAAGCGAAGACTCCCTTTGACGAGCCACCAATGCTAGAATCGCATGAGCTTCCCGATTATCTAAGGTATGTGTTCTTGGAAAGTAGAAATATACCTCCGGAGAGTATAGATGATTTAAGTGAACAGCACGTAGAAGCTCTCATCTCTGCTCTGAAGAGATACAAGAGAGCTATGGGTTGGACTATTGATGATATAATTGGAGATTCTCCGGGAAAATGTAAGAGCCATCTTGAAGAAGATCGCATGCCCACAGGTAAGCCTCATTGTCATCTAAATCCTTTCAGAAAACGATCCATCACTTACCTCGACGAAGTCTAAGTACTCGAGGTAACTATGTCGAGCCATGACAATAAATAAGGCGCTAGATGAGAGGCAACCCATCGTTTTATCATTTCATCATTTCATCGTTTTGTCGTTTTATCGTTTCGTCGTTTTAGTATTTTTTCTTTTTGATAAATGAAAATCTAAAAATAAGAGTCGTGCCACAACCAAAACTAAGGCGCTTGGTGGGAGGCAACCCATCGTACTAATTGTTTTCATTTTGAGCAAATATAGGTGCAAGAAGTATGCGACGAGGAGATTGATCTCAATCGACGATTTGGACGCATTGTATGGTAAAATCGGTAAGTTAGGAATGGTGATGCATAAGGCTATGAATTGAGCCTTTCTCACGTCAAAATAGGATTCGAGGAAGGCTAGGCCTTGGTAAAAATAGGCCACGAACGATGCACAACCTATTCTATAGCCTAAGGACTCGGAATCTAGTGAGCTATACACTATGCGCCGCCTATTCCTAGGTATGCTTTTGACTATGCGCCGCCTATGCTATGGCATTTGGTCTCAGTATCTCATGTGCCATAGACTATGCGGTGCATATGTCTACAAATGCCATAGACTATGCGGCGCATATGTCCCATTATGCCATAGACAATGCGCCGCATATGTCATTGATATGCCGAGTGATATGCGCCGCATATGTGGTGTTCTTGTCCCCAAATCCGATTGTAAATGGGTCATAACCCGACCCATACTCTTCCTATATAAAGGGGACTTAGTTTTATAACACAACCACATTAGAAACAACCCTAAAGGCGCCGCATAACCCTCCAAATCTTCTCAAAATTTTCCTCTTTTGCTCTTCCAATTCACAACAACTTCTCCACAAGCTTCAAGCAAGTAAGTACTCTCTTATTCTTCATCTAATTATCGTAAGTACTATGTTGCTATGCTTATTATAAATTGCTAAATCATGTGAGATTGGTAGGTGATGTTCATGTGTTTGGATTATTGTTGCAAAATCATGTGAGTGAACATATACGTAGGGAATTCTTGACTTGTTTCCGACTTGAATTTTGTTTCAAAAGCATTGTTATGATATTTGCTGAATATATATGGCTATGAATATTGCTTAAGAGTGTTGTTTGGATGCTTACATAATAGACTATCCCGGCCATCGGGATAAGATTATAGTGCCTATCGACTTAGGAGGTTGTGCTTGTTGTACGAATAACGATTCCATGTGGTAACCCCTATGTCATAGTGTTGCTATACCCACCATGAAAGTAGTCCAACGGCTGCAAATAAGTGATGCAATGCTGATTTTCTTGTCAGCATACAATCCTAAAACGTATGTCGACGACATCTGAGTACTCGACCACTTTCACTTCATTGATTTGTGCTAACGAAACTAAGTGTGGGGTGGTACCCCTAGTTCTTGCATATAGATTGTATCAAGTGAGATTGTGTTGCAACTAACATTATTTCTAGTCTCAGGTTCAATGGCACGTAAAGCGAGGCAAGGCAAGGAGAAGGCTACCACGTCCCAAAAGGGCAAAAGGAAAAGTCGAAAAGACCAAGGAGAATCATCCTCAGTGCACCTACCACGCAGAATGTTCGGAATAAAATGGGTTCTTAAGGAAGAAGCCAAATCATGGTACAGCAGCAACAAAGAAAGGAAATATGTGCATGTCGACTTGATCAACAAGGAGACCTTAGCAAAGAAGGAGCCGCGAATGTTGGCAAAAATAATGGCTTTGAAGCTGGATTTCATCTTCCGCGACATGGGAGAGTGCAATCTTGACTTAACAAGAGAGTTTTATGCCAACTGGTCACCGAATACAACAGGCAATGAAGTCAAAATTCGGGGCCAAGTTTTACAGCTCACCGCGGATTGGATCAACTCTTTTCTTGGCTTACCTTCGGTCAACACAGCACCATTCAAAGAACTATACAGCAGGCCTCCTTATAGAGAGATACGACACACGCTTTGTGGAAGTAGATCAATGGCAAGGTGGGGCCGACTTAAAGAAACAGGTCGACACAACACATTCCCCTATGCTCCACTAAATAGGGAAGCAAGAATCTGGATGCGCATTGTCAACTCATGCCTTATTCCTGGAACTCAATACACCAAGATATCGAGAGATAAAGTGTGTTTGGTCTATGATTTGATTACAAATGTCCCTATCAACTTTGGGGAAATCATTCGATCTACCATGAGGAAGGCCAGACTCCACAAAAGGTCCCATTTCACATTCGGCAATTTGTTGACAGCAATGTTGCGGAAGGAGGATGTCGAAGAGGAACCAGCTGACCAAAAACTCCCACACAACCCAAAGAAGGTTGACCTCACCAAGGTCAAAGATGCTGAAACATCTCATGGAGTCAACCTTACTACTGCGGAGAGACATGCTCGTGATGAGAGTTTCTTTCGTCATCTCTATGGCATGACACAATTTACAATGATGAGTGGTGGTCGTATTCCAACTGCTGAAGATCTCCAACAGCTGGACCACGACTACCCAATGAACATGCATGCACGGGATATGTGTGGAGTGGGCGTATACTTTGAGGAACCTCTAGATGATGATGTGCCGACTGATGACGATCGACGCTTGCCTGATTCTGATGATGAGGAGAACTCTGACAATGACTCTTATGATGATTCAGACGAAGGGGGTATAACCCCCGACATTGAGGAAGAGTCCGACTAACCAGGTTCTTCGTATTTATTTTCCACTGAGGGCAGTGTCCCGTTTAAGTGTGGGGTGGCGGTATCGCATGCTATACTTCTCTATTTGCATCTAATGCTATACTTCTCTATTTGTATCTATGTTTGTTTACTTTTTTTTTTGTGTGTGTTTCGATTTTTTTTTAGTTAAGTTAAGTTTTTTTAGGAGTAAATTTTTTCTAGCTTCGCATGAAATTATTTTGATAGGCAGCATGAGATTATAACAAGAGTATGTGCTATAATTGTGACTATTGAGACGTTTAGGCTCTAGTTGTGACTCATTATGCGATATTGTGTGGTTCAATTCCTTCACTGGTTTGGTCAAGAGTCTATATTACTTCCAATCAAGTCGACCATGTGCCTTGTGTGTGTGAGATTAATAGTATCTTCTATGTATGTGGCTAATGCTAGAACTTGCCTGGTATGTATGCGAAGCGAAAATAAGGAGTGTAAGTTTAGGATATGATTTAGGCATTTCTTTGGAAACCAAACATCATCCTAGTTAAACCCTTTTGAGCCTTTAGCCTATTTCTTTGACAACCTTGTATGTAAGCCTAATCCATTTTTTCTTCAAGACCGTAATTTGATCCAAATTCCTAAGTGCTTTAAAGTGAAAAAGTCATGTGACAACATAAGAGGAAATTGGGTGAGTATGATGCTTTAAATTGTAATGGTGCTTGAATGTGTTATGAAAAAGAAAGTGCTATCATAAGAAGTATGTTGTGAAAAGAAAAAGGAAAAGAAAGCTGAAAAGTGAGTTGTGCTTAAAATTGAAAAACAAAAGATGAGAACAAGGGTGGAAGAATAAAATAAAGAAAGGTTGAAAGAAAAAAGTGTCAATGATACAATGTGATGTATTAAAGTGCTTAGGAACTTAGTCACTATTTCTGGCCAAAATAGCTGATCCTACCCGTCCCTTAGCCTACATTACAACCATCAAAAGACCTACTTGATCCTAAGCTTAGCATTCTGACATTTAGTAGAGTACTACATTAAGGGCAAGCCTATGGTCATCAGTTGCTACATATGAATTCTTTGTGAGAGTGAGAGCAAGGACATTTTGATACCCATATTTGAAAAATATGCTATATTTGTGAGTAATTATGGGTACTATATTGTGAGACACACATGGTTGATGAGCTTTGGATAGTTGTATATGATTCTATGTACCTTAACGTTTGCATGCGAGTTGATCACCATCACTAGTCTACGCTAGAGGTTAAACTGTTTCTACTTATAATCGGGAAGCTACTCTTTGTTGATAATTTTTGTGCTTGTCTTGAAGAATGTTTTATGTTGTTGTTGTAAAAACCCTAAGTTGAGGTTTAGAAGGACATGATATTTTGTTCGAGGACGAACAAAGCTGTAAGTGTGGGGTGTTGATGATAGGCGAATTTACACGCCTATATCAATATATTTTGCCCATATTTTAGCCTAGTTTTGAGAACTAATTATCTATTTCATGCACTTTTAGTCCTTTTTCCTGTAAATGAGCTAACAAACATGATTAGGAAAGTTTCAGGTATAAATGATGCAAAATACAGCATTTTATGGCTTACTTGACGCAAAACAAAGCTCACAAACGAAGTAGAAGGGAGCTGGATGCCTAAGGACCAAATCTGCTGCATGGAAAATCTGTCCCGGGCTAAAACAGTATTTCTGAAGACTTTGGGGACTTACAGACACAAAGCTGGATTTTGACAATGATACATTAACCTAGTACAATTGGGTTATGTATTTTATTAGTTTATTTGGATTATGATATTGTAACCTTACCCTAGTATATTTGGGTCAAGGATTTCATTAGTATATTAGGATTTGGTTATTTATTTCATTAGATTAGTAGGAGTAGGATAGAAGTATTATAAATACCCTATCATGCTAGAGATTTTAAACAATCTTTCTATTCTTCACTTTATTCATTCTTCACTTAATTCAACAATTAATTTTCTTCCATCTCTCTCATCTTCCACTACAAACACTTCTAATCTACTCTTCTATTCTTAAATTCCACAACAAGAGAATCGTTACTTGCTAGGGAATCACCAAAACCACACGCCTATCACCTACTTCTCACGCCATCAACCATGCAAATAGTGATATCCTTTGCATTCATGGGTAACTAAACCTCTTAGTTGGGGTTACGGAAGCCAAATGAGTTACTATCTATTGTTGTGAGTTTGTGAGTTCAAGACACGTATATTGCTTATATCATTATTCTCTTCATCTTAATCTACATTCTTTGCGGTTGCAAACGCAAGAATACGCCAGTCTAACATTCAACTGGTTCGCGAGAAAGGTTATTTGTCTGGAAAAGAGATAATGTCAAGGTAGTAGGACACCCTTTCCTATTAAAAAGCTAGTGCCGTAACTGGACTAACCTCTTGGAGAATTCGTACCGTTAGACACGCTTTAAGTTCGCGAGAGTTAAAGTGAAATAGTCCTTGTTTAGGTCGCGAGATGCTTGGATTTACCATCGACTACAATTCTCTATAAGCAATTACATGTCAAGACTCTACACACTCATAGCCAATAGAGACGTATACCTCAGAAGGTGGACATAACCCCAACGCTCCAATTCTCATTGTTTACAACTTACGTAACAATCTTTCTCTCTTTACTTTGCTATTTCAGCTTTTACTTTATTGTTTTCGTTACACATTACAATCCCCCCTTTTACGAGACTTGCACCAAAAGTTTAGTAATTTTGCTTACTTGTTGGCCAAGCTATTCCCTGTGGGATCGACACCCAACCCAGGTTGGGTTCTATATTTGCTAACGACCGCTTTACACTCCTACGAGAGCTGTAGATTGAGCGTTATCAACTACCATTGTATATTAAGTCATATGTTTATGCATAATGTCAGTCATGTATTCGTGCATCAGATATGCATAAAAAAGTAAACCAGTACTCCCAGTCATGCATCTATGTATCAGCTCAGTCATGAAATCATGCATCAGATATGCATGCTCAATATGAATCTCAGTAAATTAGTAATGTCAGTTAGGTACTCATGTTTCAATTATTCATGATCAGTATATACTTTATCTTATCATCTCTCCCATCTCAGTTAGTCTCATTCTAGGACAAATGTTCCCAATGGGGAGATATTGAAAGACCCCACAAAATTTCTAATCTTAATTCATACTTTTAGGCTTGTCAAGGGGTCTCAGACTTCAAAAATTCTAGCTAAGTTCCTAGACTTGGTTTATTTTTTGCCTTTGAAAGTTAGAAATCTCATTTTGTGACCTTAATATCCCTTAATGGTCTATATTTTTTTTTCATGATTAGAAAGGTCGATAGGTGTTCCTGGATAAGTTTTATATATTTTGGAACTCATTTAAACCACGTTTGGTATCCCAAAATAGTGAACCAATATGATCTTAGCGCACCGCGTCACCTATCATGTTGGTTAACATTGTTGCAGGGACTGCCAGTAAAAACAACTAAGGTTTTGTGCGATCATGGCGCACCACATCACCAATCACGTCGACGCCCAGTTTTTAGTCATTAAATGTCTGCGTATTTAAGGGTAAAATGGTCAATTTCCCACCCATATAGAATCCTATAACATGAGATTCAACTAGATTTTTTCTAAAATATAGTTATTTCTCTTAAATTTTCTCAAGGACAAGTCTAGGTTTTCAATTAAAGGTTCTAAACTAGGACATTCCGCCGTTATTCTTCAAGAAACTTGCATCTAAGGTATGTAAAGTGTTGAATGAAGGGTTCCTTTCAACCATGAAGCTCAAGAAACCTTTTCAAAAATATAAATTTTGAATTTCATGTTATGAATTGAATCATATCCATGTTTATGTAGTTGTATGATTACCAAATTGAAATATTTAATACATATAATGAAATTATATTAGCATGTGGTTGGAATTCTTGCATTTGAAGTAAAAAATGTTGCCATGATGTATTATTTTATTGTCCATCCTAAGCCTCAAGTTATGAATGCAAGGTGTTTGCTAAAATGCCTAAGAAAATAAGAATTATGCTTTATAACTAATTGTGACCAAATTGATGAATCCATGTTTTACCCTTATGTTCATAATGACCTGCATGTTATTGTTATCATTTTTATGGTTTTTTGGAATTCTCATGAGATTAGACTTACGAAATTATGACATGTTTATATGTATTCGTATTCATCTGTAAGCTTATGACATAATAATACTTCATGAAAATCCCTAATGTTTGTAATATGAATTATTGACTATGGTCATGTGTTCAAGAAGTGTCATGTCTTGTCAGTCTCATGCTCTCAAGTCCTGGGGGTACTTGTACCTGACTATTTAACTGTGTGCCTAGAGCCAGTGTCAGTTTCAAGATCATCATAGTTATGCCATGACCAGTAGTATTATCAGTAAGTTTCAAAACTCAGTAGAATTAAGTCAGTCACATGACTTAGGAAAACTCAGTAATCTGATGAACTCAGTTAGTTAACAGAATTCAATAACATTTCATCAGTCCACGGAACTCAGTGAACTCAGTCCAGTTCATTCAAGTATAATTAGTTCATTGTCTATTCAGTTGGGAGTAGGATTCAGCACCAACGAACTCAAGGATGAGGCCACACACTGACAGTAGAGGGTTTTATACTTAGAAGTAAACCTTGCATTCCAGAAATATGTAGTAAGCATAGGTTGAGATATCAACACTGACAGTTAAGGGTTGATGAGGTGGATTAACACTGCCAGTTGAGGGTCCCACCGTTCTCCTTTGGGGATACTTCCAAATGAGGGTCAATCTCAGCTTGTCCTTACCAGTGGCATGGTATTGACATCCTTACAATTTTGGTCATAGATTGGACCATAACTCTATACAAAAAAGAGATATGTCAGTTAGATAATAACTTTCCACAGTCTCAGTCTTAGTCTCAGTAAAAGGATTCAGATAGTTCTTCAGATTCAGGACTGTCAGATACACTTACTCAGTTTAGTACGGAACACAGCTAGTTTTATCAGAATCAAGACTGTCACACATGATCACTTAGTTAAAAATATATCAGTTATATGAAACTCATGTTATCACTACTCAAAGTCAGTGGTCAGTATTATCACGATCTCATTTATAGTTACGTATTCATGTATGTATTCTCACGTTTATGTTATTCAGTCAGTTAGTATTGTTCATGTATATGAACCCCATGATTTCAGACTACCTCACTTGCATACTAGTATATTCAGACGTACTGATGCATGCTTTTATTCTTTGCTATCGTGTTTTATACTATAGGTTCGGACGCTCAAGTTCCCAATCGCACTTAGCTTCAGATTCAGTCAGTAGTAATAAATTTATAGTGAGTCGTCATTATTCAAGGATAGCATGATTATTTCATTACTTTATTAATTTAGTTTTAGTAGATAAAGTTAGTTGGGGACATGTCCCATCATCTCCATAGTTTTTAGATTGCTTAGAGGCTTTTAGACTAGCATGTTCAGACATTTTATTTTAGTTTTGGATTGATATACTGTATTTCCAGATGTTATGTTTTATCAAATATTTGAACCTTATGGCCTTTCAGTTCTTTTATTCTACCTTTATATAGTATATTATGCATTTCTCAGTTACAAATATCAGTCATGGGTTAGCTTGTGGTCCTTTAGGATTGCTAGCACTGTGTAGCATTCCGGGTATCAAATTTGGGGTGTTACAATTAGCCTAGTACTAGGAGTTCTTATGAGGTAAAAAAATGTTCATAGGAAACACTTAGAGAAAAGTTGATCTAAGAGTTCTTGATTTAGCCAAATTTTGGATAATCAACCCTACAAGGGTCATCTTTGAACAAGTCTAAGTTTTTATATATGTGGAATTTTTCACTTCAAGATCCACCACATTATACATAATTTAATTAGCTTTCCAACTATACCAATTTTTCATTAATCGTATACCCGAGCAAAAAGTTATGACCCTTTCCATAAGAAACAGTAAGGGTCCGCAATAGGCCCTCACCGCGAGGGTTATTTTCCCAGAATAAGGGTCGTGTCATGAGGGTTTCTCCCTAGGAAAAAGGTCCGTGTCGTGTAGATTATTCCCCTCAATTCCAGCTCCCTATCAAACAAGGGTGTAATTTGGTCTTTTCCCCTCAACCTAAGTCATCCATAACACAATTTGGGACATTTAAGAGGGAATTATGTGCCCATATTCCTTAAAAGCAACTCACTAAAAACCCTTCCCTTTTCCAAAGAAAAAAGTTCAAGCTTTTCCTCTTAAGAACACAAGGATTTGAGTCTTGGCTTCAAGATTTCTTTAAAAATCCATTCAATTAAGGTATGTGGGGTATTTATCAATGGGTCCCTGTAGTAAACCGCACCTTTCTAAATTCAGTCCAACTCATAGTACATGTAAAAGAGGCTTAGAACCTAAAAAATTGGCTAAGTGTTGAGACATACTCTTGTTTTTATGGTTCCTAAATTTGAGGATTTTTAAAGTCACCTTCCCGACCCTGAGTCATAAGTTTTTAAGTTCATTCATGTTAGGGGTGTAAGTAGCATGTCTCGGATAAGTTTTAGAATTTTTAGATGTGGTTTGGACCATATTTGGTTTCCCAAAATAGCAGCTCACCGCGATTGGAAGTCATCGCGGTGAGTATATCGATGAATGGGGTCACCGCATCGCAGTGAAGGTTAATTCGGCAATTGTCAAATTTCCTGTGAGTTACAACAATTGCACCGTATTACAGCAAAAATTGCGATGATAGCCTTGGAGTATCGCGGTGACAGTCTAATTTTGGTTTCAGTTATGAATTTAAATTTCTCAGGGATAGTTGGTCTTTTCCCATGACCCTAATCCATGAAAAAGACGGGACTAAAATCCCCAATGGCACATTTGGTCATCTTTTATTGAAGTTCTCTCAATTTAAAACCATTCTCTCTCATGAGCAAACCCTAGACCTTCAAAGATTCAAGCTCAAGTTCAAGAAAACCACAAAGAACATTCAAGAATTCTTTAATTAAGGTATGTTAGAAGTTCATTCATAGGTTCCTTTCAACCATGGAGTCCAAGAACACAATTTCAAGTTTAAAAGAATGTTTTTTAATGTTATCATGAATTTTAACCATGAATTCAAATGAATTTCGATTTATATTATGTTTATACATGATTTGTTGTGGAAGTTTAACCCCACACATTTGAAAGATGCCTACTCGCTGGTTTGTACCTTAAATTGTAATTTAATATGAAAATCATGATATTACTACATGTTTTAAACTATTCCTATGTTTAAACAATGAATTGTAAGTGTTTGATCAAATGTCTAAAGGAATGAGTTTTGGATAATGGTTACTTATCATGTACTTAAGGTTTTGAATGGTCGTGTTGTTATTACTATTGAGTCCTAGGGTTTTTAAATACCCAAAATCTAGTTGCTTATCTAGTCTTCCGTAACTACACAATGGTTCATGATAGTTATGAGCATTTTCAATTTAGTTAGTCACCATAAATAACTAAACTTAGTTTAGTGAAGTATTCAGTGTCTTTTAGTTGGGAGTAGGATTTAGCACCAAGTTAATGCAAGATGATGGCTTCCGCATCAGTTAGGAAGATTTGTTAGTACTAGTCCCTCTGTTCAAGAACTATGTAGCTGATATGAGGATTCACCCATCAGTCGAGGCTTGACTACCTCTTAGGGGTCACCCGTCAGTTTAGGATTGACACTCTAGTCCTCCAGGGCATAAGTTAGTGGATCCACTCATTCATTTTTAGTACCCATGGCATGGTACTAACGCCCTTCAATTTGGGGTTACCGGTTGGACCCTTATAGTACATTGCAGTATATCAGTTATAGTTAACTCCCACAATCTCAGTTCAGTTTTAAATAAAGAGTACAGTTTAAGATTTGCTTGACCATAGCATACAATTATCCGTTATTCAGTATCAATATTTTAGTACTTTAGTTTATAGATTCTTTCAGTATCATGTTATATTCTTGGTCATGCATCCTCAAATTTTATAGCTTTCACGTATATTACTATATCAATAATCTCATGGTATTTATTCATTTATGTATTATTCATGTTCATTAATCCAAACATATCATCCTAACCTCATTTAGCATAACTGTACATTCAAAGTAGTGACTGAAGACTCATTTCTTACACTATGATGTCTCATATCATAGGTTTAGATGCTTAGGTTCCTGACTTCACATAGACATCCTAGTGCATTAGCAGCAGTAGCAGTGGTGAGTCGTTATACTCCGAGGACCAATGATGTTTATGTTAGAATTTCTTTTCAGTTTAGTAGTCAGCCATAGTTAGTTAGGGACTTATGCCATCAACTCCACAAGAAGTCTATTTAGAGGTTTTCCATCTAGTACAAACCGATAGTCAATTTTCTGTTGTATTATCAATTTCTTTATCATTATTGACACTATGTTTCACACGTTTTAAACTATGATTCAGTATCAATTTTTAGTTGTTAAAAACCTTATGGCACTTCCAGTTAAAGTTCCACACATGTCTTTGTTATTTTATTCAGTGCTCACAATAAGTACCAGCTCATGGGTTAGCTTGTGGTCCTTTGGGTCTATAAGAACCATGTGGCATCCATGGTGTAATTTCAGGGCATTACAAACTTGGTATCAGAGCCTAAGGTTTTAAGGTATCCTAGGGAGTTTGAAAGCTGCATTGAGTAGATTCTTGTTCATGTGTGTGAAATGCGCCACACTTATGGTTAGGACGCTAAAAGTAATTTTAGGAAAAGTTTCCCTTCTTTCAGTACTCATGTCATGCAAATGAGCATGAAGCCTAAGTTAAACTCTTGATATAACCCAATTTTCCTTTCATTTACAAAATATGCCTCCTAGAAAGACTAACGGAAGAAGAAGTAGAAACCAGCCAACACCTCCGCCCATGTAGGAAGTCCCATGAATGAGCACATTTTGTATGCCGACTTCAAGACTGGATTTACTACTTTGGCTCACTCAGTAGCATTCCAAAATAATTAGCTAGCTGTTGTCCCAGTGATAAATACTGTCGCAGCTAGGATTTGGGACTTTAACCGAATGAATCCTCGTTTATTTCTAGGAACCAAGTCTGACGAGGATCCGTATGAATACCTTGACATAATTCAGAAAGTAACAGACTTTATGGGTGTGACTTCTAGCGAAAGTTCTAAATTTTCTACTTACCAGTTGTAGGATATAGCTCACACATGGTTTAAGTATTAAAAAGAGTATAGAGGCGCCAATGCAGGGCCTATAGAATCGGAGGAGTTTGCTCTAACCTTTTTAGAAAGATTCATTGATTTGGAGCTGAGGGAAGCTAAGGTGGTAGATTTTTTTTAACTTGAAGCAGGGAAACATGAGTGTGAAGGAGTATTCTCTTAAGTTTACTCAGCTAGCCAGGTATGCTCTTCATGTAGTAGTTGATAACAGGTCTAGGATGAGTAAGTTTGTGTCTGGGGTATATGATAGTATAGTGAAGGAGTGTAGAACTTCAATGTTGATTAAGAAGATGTCTTGTCTAGGTTGATGGTCTATGCTTAAAAGATTGAAATAAAGAAGGCTAAGGAGAGAGAGAGGGAAGCAATTTTTATTCCTAGCTCCGTCTTTGGCTACTGCACTAGAGCCCAAATTCAAAAAAGATAATCAGAATAGGGCGTCAGGCTCTAAGTCCCAGGGAAGCATTAACAGTGGGCATATGAATCCTTTTTGCCAAAAATATGGTAGAAACTATAAGAGAGAATACAGGGCTTAAAGTGATGTGTGTTTTGGATGTGTCAAGCCTAGCCATAGGATTCAAGAGTGTTAAGTGGTGGCACACAAGGGTAGGGATATGCACCAATAGCACTAGTCTCATTTATCATCAGCACTAGCAAGTCACCCGACTTAGTAGGGCACCACTTCCAGTGCTACCAGCAGCCAGTGTCCAAATAGGCTTTATGAACTACAGTCTCAACAGGATTAGAAAAGTTCTCCTGTGTATTTATGGTATGTTATAGGTCTTTCATTTACATGTGTATGCTTTGCTGGATCCCAGAGATTGTTTTTCTTTTATAACCCCTTATATAGTTGAAAATTTTAGAATTAGTCCCAAAATATTAACAAATCCCTAGTATCTATCCCAGTGGGTAAGTCTATCATAGCCCGACGGGTATACAGGAACTTCATAATTACAGTGTCTCATAAAGTTACATTAGTAGACCTTGTAAAACTAGAGATAATGTATTTTTATGTCATTCTCAGCATGGATTGATTTCGTTCATGCTATGCTTAAGTTGATTGTATAAACAAAATCTTTCAGTTTCAGTTTCCAAATGAACCAGTCCTTGAATGGAGGGGTAGTACCACAATGCTTAGGGGTCAACTTAGTCTGTACCTTAGAGCAAGGAAAATAATATCCAAAGGGTGTGTCTCCCAACTTGTGCGAGTCAAAGACTTTTGTTCCAAAACTCTAAGTCTTGAGTTGGTGTCTGTAGTAAGGGAATTTCCTATATGTTCCCTGAAGGCCTTTCTGAAGTTCCTCTCTAAAGGGAAATTGACTTCAGAATAGATCTCCTTCTAGATACCCTGACTATCTCTATTCTGCTATATCAAATTGCCCAACTGAACTAAAAAATTAAGGGAATAGCTGAAAGACCTCTTAGATAAGGAATTCATTAGTCCTAGTGTTTCCCCATGGGGGAGTACTAGTTCTTTTCGTGCTTATGAAAGACGGTTCTCTCAGGATGTGCATTGATTACCATTATTAGAATAAAGTCACCATCAAGAATAAATATTCACTTCCTAGAATCGATGACTTGTTCAACCAACTTCAGGTTGCTAGTTACTTCTCTAAGAAAGACATTAGATTCGGCTATCATCAACTCATAGTCAGAGAAGGTGACATTCCAAAAATAACATTCCAAACTTAGTATGGTCACTACGAATTCCTGGTCGTGTTATTTGGTCTTTCTAATGCCCCAACAAATTTCATAAACTTTATGAATAGAGTGTTCAAGCAGTCCCTAGACATGTTTGTCATAGTCTTCATTCATGATATTCTTGTCTACTCCCTTAATGAAAATAATCATGCAGACCACCCCAAAATAGTATTATCAACTCTTAGAACCTATCAGTTTTTTTCCAAATATAAGTAAGTGTGAATTTTGGCTAAGATCAGTAGCTTTCCTTGGCCATATTATTTTTGCTAATGGAATTGGAGTTGACCCTCAAAAGACTAAAGCTGTAAGAAACTTGCCCAGAACTATTTCTCCGTCAGATATCAGGAGTTTCTGGGGTTTTACTTGCTAATACAAATACATTGTTAGAGGTTTTGCATCTATTGCATCCCTCATGTCTAGATTTACTAAGAATAAAGTCAAGTTTTAGTGGTCATATTAATGTGAGAAGAGTTTTCAGGAGTTAAAGACTGCACTCAACTCAGCCTCGATTTTGACATTACTCAATGGTTCAGATAGGTTTGTTATTTATTATTATCTTTCCAAAATTGGTTTAAGTTGTGCTTTCACACAGATAGATAAGGTCATAGCCTATGCCTCTAGAAATCTTAAGCCCCATGAGAGAATTATCCTACCCATGATATTGAGTTAGAAGCTATTGTTTTTGCATTGAAAATTTGGAGGCATTATATGTATGGGGTGCATGTAGATGTGTTCACAGATCATAGAAGTTTGTATTATGTATTCTTGCAGAAATATTTGAATCTTTGCCATAGAAGGTGGTTAGAATTATTGAAGGAGTATGATATAAGTATTTTGTATCATCCAAGCAAGGCTAATGCCCTAAGTCGATTGTCTATGGGTAGCTTTGCACATATTGAGAATGATAAGAAGAAGTTAGTTAGGGAAGTTCATCAGCTTGTCAAATTAGGTATTCGTTTAGTTGATTGAACTGGGGGTAGTTTTTGGGTTCAAAATAGTTTGGAATCTTCTTTGGTTGCCGAAGTGAAAGAAAAGCAAGATAGGGATCCAAGTCTGGTTAAGTTGAAGGAGTTAGTTAGAGATAAAAAAAGTAGAAGTTCTCTCCCAAGTAGGAGATGGTATGTTGCATTGACAGGGGAGACTATGTTTGCCATGTGTAGATCACTTGACATAGAGGATTCTTGCAGAAGCACATGATTCACATTATTTAATTCACCTAGGAGCTACTAATTTGTATAGTGACTTATGAGAAATCTATTAGGGGAGCGACTTAAAAAGGTATGTTGCAGAGTTTGTGGCTAAGTTATGTATTTATCAGTGAGTTAAGATTAAGCACCAAAAGCCTAGTGGCATTATGCAGGAGTTCAGTATTCCCACTTGGAAGTAGGAAGAGATGAACATATACTTTGTGGTGGGTTTGCCCCGTACTCGTTTTCAGCATGATTTGATTTGGGTCATTGTGAATAAGATGACCAACCAGTCCATACTTCTTATTCAGCCGAGGATTATGCCAAGATCTATACCAAATAGTTAGTTAGGTTTCACAGAGTTCTATTGTCCATCATTTCTTATAGAGTACTAAGTTTACCTCTCATTTTTGGAAAGTTTTTCAGAATGGTCTTGATACCCAAGTTCACCTTAGTATAACTTTTCACCCTTAGATAGATGGTCAGGCAGAGAGGACCATTCAAACCCTAGAGGACATATTGAGTGAATATGTTGTTTATTTTACGGGTAGTTGGGATGATCATTTAATGTTAATTGAGTTTGCCTATAACAACATCATAATTCCAGTATCCAGATGGCTCTATTTGAGTCTCTTAATGAGAGGAGATATAGATCTTCAATTTGTTTGTTTGGGGTAGGTAATACTACTTTGATAGGGCCTGAGTTAGTTTATGATACACCGAAGAAAGTTCAGTTGATTAGAAAGAGGCTTAAGACAGCCCAGAGCCGACAAAATTCTTATGCAAATGTGAGGAGAAAAGATCTCAAATTTGAGATTGGTGATTTTGCATATTTCATAATCTCTCCCATGAAGGGAGTGAAGAGGTTCAGCAAAAATGGGAATCTCGGTCTCTGGTATGTTGTCCATTACAGAATCTTGAGCCGCTTAGGAAAGGTAGTTTATGAGCTTGATTTGCCTACAAATGTGGCTTCTGTATACCCTGTGTTCCATGTTTCTTTACCGAAGAAGTGTATTGGGGACCCAATTGTTATAGTAACCTTGAAAAGCATAGACGTTCAGCAAAATCTCTCTTGTGAGGAGTTTCCAGTAGAATCGTTGATCATCAAAATCATAGGCTAAGGAACAAGGAAGTTTCCCTAGTTAAAGTTTTATTGCGAAACCATTCCATTGAGGAAGCCACTTGAGAAGAAGAAGCAGATATGCGAACAAAGTACCCTCATCTTTTCTCCAAGAATTTAGGCTTAGCTTAAGGTAATAGTTTTTCTTTGATTATCTCTATTCCATTCTCATTTCCAACCATGTAAATAGTGTCATATCATTTAATACATTTATGAATTAGTTCAGTCATGTAATCATGTTTCAGTTATACATGTTTAGGATATAATCTCTGTTCTTCAATATTCTTAGCTTGATCAGTCTTATTTGAGGACAAATGTCCCAGAGATATTGTAATACCCCACACTTTTCTAAATTTAGTCCAGTTCATAGTACACGTACAAGAGGCTTAGAACCTAAAAGTTTTTCCAAGTGTTGGGACCTAGTCTTGTTTTTTGAGTTCCCAACTTTGAGGATTTTTAAAGTGACCTTCTCAATCCCGAGATGTAAGTTTTTAAGTTGATTCATGGTTAGGGGTGTAAGTAGTATGTATCGATTAAGTTTTGGATTGTTTGAATGCGATTTGGACCCCGTTTGGTTTCCCAAAACTGAAGCTTACTGTGATTAGACCACATCGCGGTGTGTATAGCAATAAAGGGGGTCACCACGTCGCTGTAAAGGTCAATTCAACAATTTTCCAATTTTTAGTGAGTTATCGCAATTGCACCGCATTACAGTGGAAATCGCGATGACATCCTTAGAGCGTCGTGGTAAGGTTCTAATCCAGGTTTTTGTTATGTATTTTAATTTCCCAGGGATAATTTAGTCTTTTCCCATGTCCCCAATCTGTGAAAAACATGGGATTAAAACCCCCAAAAGCATATTTGGTCCTCTTTTATTCAAATTCTCTTAATTTAAAACTATTCCCTCCCAAGAACAAACCATATCCCTTCAAAGATTCAAGATCAAGTTTATGAAAATCACAAAGAACCATCAAGAATTCTTCAATTAAGGTATGTTAGATGTTCATTCATGGGTTCCTTTCACCCATGGTGTCCAAGAACCTAATTTAAATTTTAAAATAATGAGTTTTATATGTTATAATGAATTTTAACCATCAATTCCCATGAATTTTGATTTATATTATGTTTATACATAATTTTTTGTTGAAGTCGAACCCTACACGTTTGAATGATGCTTACTCATTGGTTTGTACCTTAAATTGCAATTTAGTATCGAAATTAGGATATTACTACATGTTTAAAACTATTCCCATGTTTTATACATGGATTGCAAGTGTTTGATAAAATGCTTAAAGGAATGAGTTTTAGATAATGTTACTTATCATGTCCTTAAGTATTTGTACAGTCTTGTTGTTATTACAATCGATTCCTTGGAGTTTTAAATATCCAAAATCTAGCTTTTTATCTGGTCTTCAGTAACTATAAAATGGTTTAGGCTAGTTATGAGCATTTTTAGTTCAGTCAGTCACCTTAAATAGCTAAACTTGGTTCAGTCTAGTATTCAGTGTCTTTTAGTTGGGAGTAGGATTTAGCACCAAGTGAATGCAAGGATAATTGCTTTCCTATTAGTGACATCAAGTTATTAGTAGTAGTCCTTGTATTCTAGAACTACGTAGCCAGTGCAGGATATGAGGAGTCCCCCATCAGTCTAGGCTTGACTACCTCTTAAGGGTTACCCATCAGTTTAGGATTGACACCCTGGTCCTTTGGGATATCAGTTAGTGGATCCACCTAATCATTGTTAGTACCTGTGGCATGGTACTAACGCCCTTCTAACTAGGGTTACAGGTTGGACCCTGATAATAAATTGGGGCATATCGATTATAGTTAGCTCCCATAGTCTCAGTTTAGTATTCACTATAGAGTACAGTTTTACATTTTCTTGACAATAGCATACAATTATCCATTATTCATATTAGTAGTTCAATACTTTAGTTTAAAGGTTATTTCAGTGTCATGTTTATGCTTGGTCATGCATCCTCAAATTTTACAGCTTACACATATACTATTGTATAAGTCATCTCATGCTATTTATCTCGTCATGTATTATTCATGTTCATGAACCCATGTATATCAGTCTAGCCTTATTTACCATACCAGTACATTCAAAGTACTGAATGCATTCTCATTTCTTGTGCCATCATGCCTCATATCATAAGTTCAGATGCTCAGGTTCCTGACCATACTTAGACATTCCAGTGCATCAGCAGCAGTAGAAGTGGCAAATACTCATACTCTGAGGACTAATGATGTTTATGTTAGCATGTATTTTTAGTTCAATAGCTAGTAGGAGTTAGTGAGGGACTTGTCCCATCAACTCCACAGTCAATGTATTTAGAGTCTTTCAGACTAGTACATATAGAGAGTTAATTTTTAGTCGAATTATTAGTTTCTTTATTAGTATTAACAGTATGTTTCAGGCATGTTAAAATATTATTCAGTATTGTTTTTAGTTGTTAAAAACCTTATGGTATTTTCAGTTAAATTTGTACACATGTCTTTGTTATTTTATTCAGTGCTCACAGTAGATACTAGCTCATGGGTTAGCTTGTGGTCCTTTGGGGCTATAAGCACCGTATGGAGTTAAGGGTGTACTCTCGTGGTGTTATAGTCCCTTTCACCCATTGAGCCCCAAAATCTTCTTTTTAATTAAATTGTGGTTCTTTCTCTTACTGTGGAGTTTCATATATTCAATATGAGTTGAATTCATCTTTTCCTTAGTAAATTGAATTCAATCCATGTCCACGTATGTTTTTATGAAAATTTAGGTTATTTCATGCTTTAAATTTTTGTTTCTGATGAAATATTCAAGTGAATATCTTGTTACAATATCAAATTACAAATTTATCCATGTAATCATGTTTAACACATTCTCATGTTCAAGTTCATGCTTCTCACTTATTTGGGAAAATGTTTATGCTTTCGGTCTTTAAACCATAATTCCATACTATTGTTTTAAGTTTTGATATCATATTTTTATGATCATTCAGTGTTGGTGGGTTATCAACACCCGATACTTATGTTTTTAACATGATTTCAAATTTTTAAGTGATAAGTCAGTTAAGCCATAAACCTTATCATTATACTCAGATAATTATGAATATAATGATAACTATAAGAAATAATGTTTAGTTGAATTTAGTTTAGTTCAGTATTAGTGTCAATTTAGTTAAGAGTAGAATTTAGCACCGAGGAAACCCAGGGGTGGGGGATCACCTGCCAGTAAGGGGTGTGACCCTTAGTAGCAATCCCTGAGTTCTAGAACTACATAGACAACATAGGTTTGAGATGTCTTATTGCTAGTTTATGGTTGATACATATCACATAAGATCACCTACCAGTAGATGGTGACTCCCAAGTCCTTCGAGACTCCAGTTTAGTGGATCCACATAGTTTTGTGTTAGTACCCATGGTAAGGTATTGACACCCTTACAATTGAGGTTAAGGGTTGGACCCCGATTAGCTCTTATCGATTCATGTCAGTTACATGATACCTCCCATAGTATTAGTATAGTATTCAGAGTATGTTAGATAAGGTTTGAATGACCAAGTATTCAGACATTAGCTATTCAGTTATTCAGATAGTAGTTATTCAATTATTTAGATCATATCAATACATGCTATACTTGGTATTGCATTCTTATTTTTACATGTTTATGTTTTTTATGTTCAATATCCATATATGATCCTCAGTTCTGTTTTATAGCATTTTTAACTTTACATGAGATTTAATTACAGTATTCATGTTTTATCGCTTCCCAACTTTAGTTCTACTTATTCTGCAAAAGTAAAGATTTAGAAGATCGAGTATAGTGATTCACCAACTTATCAAATTATGTTTGTTACTCATGTTTCAAGATACTTCGACTTTTAGTTTATTTGAGTCTCTTGGTGAGTCTACTTGCACATGGCATGCATGTTTTAAGATTATGTATGAAATTAGTTTTACTTATTGTATCCACCCTTACTTACTTAGTACATCTCCAAGTACTGATCCATATATATGTCTTTGTGCTACATTATCTCATAATGTAGGTAATAGTTGTAGTCCATACATCATAATCAGCCAATTTGTAGCTTCCAACAAGAAGGTGTTGAGTTCTCCTATTTTGGGGACTGTAATTAGTTATAGTTCCTATACTTTATTTTGATTATTCATATGTATTGATTAGTGGTAGTTGGATTCATGTCCCAGCTACCTAGTAGAGGCTTCATAGATATTTAGTCAGAGTTACTCATGTAATTCAAGTTCTTTCTTTAGATTTATCATGTTGTAAATATCTTTGGTATCACATGTATTCAAATTTTCTTACGATTGTGCTTCCATTTAACAAATTAAGCTTATATAATTAATTTAAAATAGTTGCTCAAGCAGTATGCTGGTTCCTGGGTTAGATTGAGATCCCTTGTGGTTTTGAGCATCGTGTTACGACTAGGGGTAGTCTCGGGTCGTGATACCATATACCTCAAAATCCATTTACCATTAACATGCATTATACAATGTCAAAATCATACTAAAAACATGAAACAAAATTTAATTAATCCCTAAGAACCATTATTCAACCATCAACATCCAAAACCAAAACCAATATTTCAAACCATAACAATGTCATGAAAATCATACATTGAAACACATGATCTTTGTTAAAAAAATGAGGGTGGAGTAATATGCCTTAGATACTAAGGAAGACGAAGAGAAACCACCCTTGAAAGCCTTAATTAATTATATTGATGAAACCCTAGCCTTTTGCTTGAGAGAAAGTTTAGGAGAGGTTTTATAATTGTTTGATTAGGAATAATAGGTTAATGAAATCCCAAAAGGTGTTTTATGTTATGGTATCAAAGGGAGTTAAAAGGGGCAAATGTTCAGAATGCCCCCAGCTTAAAACTATAGCAATACCACAGGATGTTACGAGTTGAACCCATAATTCATGACCACAACATATGACTCATGCCATTGAGTCATCACAAATACAGTGAGTTGGACACCCACACACTATCCATCATGAGACTACCTAATCCCACTAGTTACCAAATGATATAACTCTTGTGGCCTAGTCGTACCCAATACAGAATCCAAAGGGTTAGACACTGGACAACAAATGACTTCTCATAATGACTCATAACCTATTCTCTTAGCTCTTAGTGAGCCACTCATACTCAGAGCTAAGTCAAGTCACTAAGTTTCTAATTTGATGAAGGATCATCTTAATGAACCCTCACGATACCTAATTATCCATACCACCAAACTATAATAACAACAAAAACCTAACTACCATCTACTATACTCCTTACAACTTTGTTCACCGAACCAATACCCATACTATACAAATCGTATGATGAGTCATTATAAGGACAGTGATCTCAAAGCTCAGGAATTTTCCAAGGGCCAAAATGCAAGGTTTTTTATTTATCCTTTACCATTATCATGAGGTTATCTTGAAAGTATTTATCATCTCCCTTTACTTTCCAATGAATACTTTCTCAATGTACCATATTTTTTATTTTAATCACAACACCACTCATGGGCTTAAGGTCCTTATTTTGGATCTTTGTAGCATTGGTTCCAATATCCTCATTTGACATTAAACCTATGCTTTTCGTACAATACTTACTCTTTAAATAATTACCTCCCTCATCAACTTGGGATCCTACTTTTATTGTCAACTGGTTGTCCATTATGGTAAGATAGGGCTTCCTGAGCCCCCTCGACCTCATTCTCAGATTCATCTATGATATGGTAGGTTTTAGTGTCCTTTTTTTTGTCTTTTGGAACCTCTACCTCTTGTTTAATGCATTTTTATAGCCATAAGTAGACAAGGAAGAGCAATGTCAGTCCTTATATTGATATACAACAATAGATGAGAGATATATTTAAAACACAAGTTTACATAATGGTCTATCATATAGGTGATAGTCCATCAACCAAGTTCTCAGTCTTATGTAGTGTGAAAAGATCTAGTTAATGGTTAAGCCAATAATTCATTGAGAATTTGATGGTATATCAGCCAAATTGTCATTCTTATCCAATATGTAGATATTAGTTAATGGTTACGGCAATAGTGTATTGATAAGGTGATGATCCATTAGCCAAGTTGTTGCACCTATCTCCGATAAAAATTCTTTAAACAAGAAGGTTTTAGGTATACTAATGATTTTTCTCGTGAGTGACGATCCACCATTCAACCTGTTATTCCAAATGAATCCATTCCAAGTTCTTGGATGACTAACAATATCAAAATTGTGTAGTTCTTCACTACACCATAGTAAGGTTACAGGCTCATATAAGGTGTAAATCTCATGGTGTGATGAGACATTAATAGTATTCTCAATTAAATTTAGGGTTACCTAGACTTTTCCATTTTGTTAATCATCTTTATCTTTATGTTTAGCTGATGGGAAACACAAATTTCACTAAAATATCATTTCTAGAATTCAAATTTGTGTTGTCTTCCAAGTCATTGAGTAAATTCAATCTCTATTAACAGCCAAAAAAATATTATACAAAAATATATGTTTTACATAATACCAAGAAATCATAACTTTGTTGAGATGAAATGAAGAAGCTAATTCAATTCTTGACCTAATGGGTGATTAGTATGGTAACAATAAAATAATAGTTTACGATGATGATGGGGATTTATAAGGTGATGGATCTATATAGATTAGAAGATAGGAGTTATAGAAGAGAAGGATTTTTGATTATGGGTAATGAGATTTTGAAAGGGAAGAATAAACATATTAAATTGAGCTGATTCTTTTTTTATTTGCTAGTGATTTGATTGGGGTAATGGATTGGGTTGGACATGGGTCATAATAGGAGTTGGTATGTAGAGAATGGGTCAAAATATTATTGGGTGCAGGTTGGTTCGGTTTAATTTAAATAAAAACCTTACATTTGCTTATTTTAAGTTTCATAAACCTTCATGTGTAGATAGTTCGTCAGGTAAACCATCTGTGTTAGGTAAAATGTTTGTTCTTGGTTTGATAATGGGCGGGTAAGGTGATGATTCACCACTCACTTGATAGTCTGTTAGGATACCCATCATCCCTATCTAGAATTTATCCCCTTTCAACCAAGTAGTGATAGTTAAGATGATAGGCCATTAGTTGCCCAACGATTCATTTCTTCTCCCATCACCTTTATCTAGAATCAAACTTTTTGTGGTAAGAATTAATGGTTCGATTTATGGTCCATCAGTTGTTTTATTGATCTCCATCCAAGCCATCTCTTTTATCGATTTCGTTTCTTCCATTTAAAGGCCTATACCTACACACTTCATCATATGCATCAACCAAATCCAATATATAAAACTTAATTAAAAACCAAGTTTACAAATAAGAATCAGGGTTTTCCACCCAGTAGCGCCTAATATAATATCGCGACATGACTTGGTATCTTGATTAATCAGACTTCATCAAGTCACACTATTTCCATCAGTATCTTATCAAGTACTCCAAAATATTGTTCACACACTATTCACTCACTTTGGAATATGCCCCATTTTTATCCTCAAGCTCCACAACTCCAGAGGGAGACAATTATGTGACTTAAATGGATTGGACCATTTAGAACTAAGTTAGCCAAAAAAGAATAAGAGATTTGAATTAAATAATAATAATAGGTCTCTTGACCTGAATTCTCACTTACAAATCCTTTGATCATAGTGCATATTCATCTTTTCTTTGTAGAGATGTCTTCTCATATGGTCTCAACCGAAAATCATTCATTTCATTAAGTTGCTTAGCCTCATATTCAAGGCATCACTCTAACTCAAGTTGAGCTTTTTGAGTGACCGTGAGGTTTTATGATTAATATCAACTGACAAGTAAAATATATTTCCGAAACCTAGTTAGTACGATGACATTTCAATATGTGTCTTGAATGCAATCCTATATTCCTATAGGGTATCATAAAATGCCAATTATTTTTGTTGAAATTCACTGTCTTAGAAGAAATGGTTTTTATTTGTTGATTTGACACCTTCACTTGACCACTGATTTGTGGATTCTAAGAGGTAGCCACATTATGTTTATTGACTACTACTTCGTTAATAGATAACAAAATACTTTGTTTAAAAACTGAGAACCCTCATATCTGATTATTTCTCGAGGTGTACCAATCCTGAGAATATGCTCCTTTTTAGGAACAAAGTCACATTATTCATTACACTATTCAAAAGTGCTATAGCTTCCACATACTTTGAAACATAGTCACTGCACTGCCACCATGATGTATTTCTAGACATAAGATCTCACGAAGGACCCATAAATTTTCTCCCCAATATGCCAAACAATTCAACCTCTAACACTGGGGCATAGAAAACTCATGTCAGAGACATAGTTGCCTTCCATTGGCATTGATCATATGCGAAGGGAATGAATGCAATGTTTCTAGTGTATTGAATATCTCAAATTTTGGGACACATTTTCTTATCAATCTATTAGCATAGAGACAAAATAGATATGGCTAATCCCATAATTAATTACTCACTTCATGCAAAAAGTTTTTTCTCTATGAAAGTTTAGGTCTTTTGGCTTCTTGTGGATAACAATATATTTAGAAAAGTCATCAAACCACGGTCTAAGATTAGGAGGCAGTTAATACTTTCTTATATGGGAAGGAGTCATTAATCTCTATCGTATTTTTTGCTTTTCTACTAATTGATTTTTGCGCTCTTTACGATCTTTGACATTGACATCAATTTTTTGCAGCAAGAGTACCCATTAGATCAAATATGATTTTGAATCTTTCTTTGCCATGAGGTATCTCAAGGCATCATAACCGGCGTACACCATAACTCTTGTGCCAAGTAAGTGTGCTCAAAACTTCTCAAAGGCATATATATCAAGTAGAAAATTTTGCTTGGTCATAATATAATTCTTTTGCACCGTATTCAGTGCCTTACTTTCATAATAAATTGGGCAAAAGATCATCTTCTCTTTTGAACAAATATAGAACCAAGTTTCACACCACTTGCATCACGTATCACTTTAAAAGATTTGGACCAATATGGATAAACAATACTGGGAGTCAAAGTTAACTTCTCTTTAAGGCATTCATATGCCTTCAGACAAGATTCATCCGACACAAACATCAATTTTTTCCCTAATAGTTTACAGAGAGGGTTGGCAATTTTGGAGAAAACTTGAATGAATCTCCTGTAAAACCCCTATGACCAAGCAAACTTTGAATTCTTTTTAGAAAGATTGGTGGAGGAAACATAGCAATGACTTCTATTTTATCTCGATCAATATCGATCCCCGTTTATGATATTTTAAGGCCCAACATAATGCCTTTCTTCACCATGAAGTATTATTTCTCCCAGTTTAAAATATGATTAGTGTCGTAATACCGCTAAAGGTCTTTTCTTAGGCTGGCTAAACACTCTTCAAATGATTTGTCGGCCGTGGAAATGTCATCCATGTAAAGTTACATGTGTTCTTCACCATATAAAAAAATATCAACACCACACATCTCTAAAATATAACAAGTACATTACATAACCTAAATCACATACGCTTGAATAAAAATGTTCCATAAAGGTACATAAAGTAGTCTTTTTTTGATCTTTAGGTGCAATGAAAATCTGGTTATATCTGGTATAACAATCCAAGAGGTAGTATAAACTTCTAAATATTAATATATCTCGAAGCTAATCAATGAATAACATTGAATAATGATATCTAAATGTCCAAGAGTTTAATTTTCTATAATCCATGCATATACTCCAAACTGACTGGAAAAGTGGGATAAATTTATTTTTCTCATTTAGCACCACAGTCATACCTCTTTTCTTGGAAACACATTACACGGGACTTACTGATTTTCTATCTAAAATAGGATATTCTACGCCTGCATCTAACCATTTAATAATTTCTTTCTTTACCACCTCTGGCATTGGTGGATTGAGCTTGTGCTTATGATCTACGCTTAGAAAGAAACTTCTCCTATCATAATCATGTGAGTACATATCCTTAGAGACATTTCAATGATGTTTGCTATGTCCCACCCAATTGCCCTTTTAAACCCCCTCAACACTGACACAAGTGCTTCAATCTATCACTCAACCAAGCTAGCCAGAACAATGAAGAGCAATGTACCATTCGCTTCCAAGAATGCAGAGTAGAGGTGAGTTGGTAAAACTTTCAAATCCAACACTTATGATTCTTTATTAATGGCTTAACCAGAGGAATTGGTTTACTTTTCATGTCAAAGTCAAATTTTTGGGGGGCATAAAAATATGGCCCCATACTGAACAAGTCATTTTGTGTCTCATCATAATCTTCAATGTCATCACCATCGAAATTTGTCATAATTGTAGCTAATGTGTAATTCCCTGAACCTAGTGTTCGAAATGCTACACGGTGCTCATGACCCCGAAGGACCACAAGCTAACCAATGACTGATATCTGTACCTGTACATTGTATAATATAATATAATAATTCATAAATATACACTAAAAGGTCATACGGTTCAATACTAAATGAAATATGAATAATAAAACATCTGAGTGGGGTAATAGAATACCTAAAACAACTGAAATAACTATCTAAACATAATAGTCTGGAGAGACTCTAATTGACTGAACTGTCTGAGTAAGGAGTCGATGGGATATATCCCCAACTAACTCTAACTAAAAACTAATTAATGAGATAATAGGGAAATAATTATGTCCTCTAAGGATGAGGACTCACTGCTAACTCTGACTGCTGATATCTAGAATCTAATGATACTCTGGAACTCGTGTCTCTAAACCTATGGTACAAGACACCATAGCATAAATGAATTAGTACTTTGAATATACTGATATACATATAAGGTAGGTTGAATGTACGGGGTTCATCTGTATAAACAATACTGAGTTCCATACTGTATATGAGTTGAGTATATCTAATAGTCCTAAATTCTAAAGAACTATATGAGTTCTATTACTGAGGCTGGTTTACTATATCTGACAGTCCTGATTCTGTTACATGAAACTATGGAAAGTAGTTATCTAACTGATATTCCCTTGATATGCCATTATGGTTGTGTTAGGGTCCAATATGTAACCCTAATTGGAAGGGTTTCAATACTGCGCCATAGGTAAGGACAAGCTATGGGTGGCCCTCATCTGATAGTGTCCCCTGTACAAAAATGGTGGGGCCCTTATCTGACAGTGCTTATCCATATCATCAACCTTCGTCAATAGTGCTGATATCTCAACCTATGATGGCTATATAATTCTGGAATACAAGGATGACTGCTAAGGATCATACCCTTATCTGATGGTGTGTGTCCCCATCCTTGGGTTCACTCGGTGCTAATTTGTATTCCCATCTAAATGGACACTGAACATGATTTACTGAATTCAACATGAGCTGAATTACTGAATTTCATTGGCCATATGGAATTTAGCACTCATTTATTGAATAGAATTCAATTACTTATTTCCAACATGAACAAGAGCAGCCAAATCATGAAATTCATAAGAAAATCCATAACTTGAATTTAGAAAAGGGGTTCTTGGACTTCATGGATGAAAGAATTTCATGAATAAACACTATGCTTACTTGGGTTAAGATTCTTGATGTTCTTGTATATGAAGAATTTGAAATCCCTTAGTTCTGGAAGTGGATTGGATTTTGATCTTAGAGATTAATATTTGAGAGAAACCCTAATATTGGTTGTGAAGTAATAATGAACCAAATGGATGAAATTGGATATAATTGGGTATATATATAGGTGGGTGGTAAATGACTAAAAAGCCTCTTTTAAAATAGCTTTAATTTGCTGAATCGGGACTTGCAAAGGTGGGTGCAACAGTCCATCACTGGGTTAATGGTCCGTCAGCCTTGACCGTCGCTTCTAGGAAGAATGGGGTCTCGCTGTTGGCTGGGATGGATTGGGCGACGCTGTTTTGGCTGTGACGGATTGGGCGACGCTGTTTTGGCTGCGACAGATTGGGTGATGATCCATCCCAGGTTCAACGGTTCGTCAACCTCACCGTCTGACCTTATCCAGAGGTGGCCTCACTATTTCCCTTTCAATGGACTGAGCGATGGTCCATTGCTAGTCTGATAGTTCGTAAACTTGGGCCATCGCTCCTAAGAAGATTGTAGTTCCCACTGCCTTGCTGCGATGATCGTGAGCGATGGTCCATCAGCCTCACCATTATATCTTGGCGGTTTTACTACTTTCTATATTTTGGCCAAAACTTTCTCCTCTGATGTTAGATTTTGATGAAATTGGTATCATTGAAAAGTTAATTCAATTTCCCACATGAAAAAATGTGAAAATCTTAAAAATAGCACATGTAAAAAAGTGGATTTATCTTTCCAAAAAAGCTTCTAACATTATTGAGATGATTTCAAGCTAAGAAAAAAGTATGGGGTATTACAATATCTCTACCTTGAGAATGTTGAACCTCGAATGAGACTGAGAGTGAGGGGAAAAGATAACGACGCGCATACTGAACATTAAAAACTAGAACATAATTTCATGACTGACATGACTGATAAATGAATATATCATACTGAACATACATATCTGATGCATGTGTAACTGAGTTATGAATGCATGACTGGGTGTTCTGATGAACTAAGTTTCTCACAATGAGTATGCTTGTCAGATGAATCATTATATAACTGAGTTGATACATGAATGCATGACTCAATATGCAATGGTATTTAATACCAAGTTTGTGACAAACACTGAACATGAAACCGGGAAAGCTGAAGGAGAACTGTTACCTTGAGCTTGATCTGAGTCGGCGGAGAAGAGGTGAGGATATGTGGTATGCATGTCTTCTTCTATTTCCCAAATAGCTCCATCGACAGAATGATTTCACCAAAGAACTTTAACTAAAGGGACTTCTTTGTTCCTCAGTCTACGAGTCTGATAGTCTAGGATTTCAACTAGAATCTCTTTATAAGAGAGGTTTTTTTGAAAATCAATGCTCTGAATAGGGACTACAACTGCTGGGTCACCTATTCATTTCTTGAGAAAAGAGACATGGAAGACTGTATAAACTGAGGCTAGATCTGATGGCAATTCAAGCTCATAAACTACCTTGCCAAAATGACTGAGAATCTTTAAGGGACCAATATATTGGGGACTGAGCTTTCCCTTCAGAGAGATATTTAGATAAATAAGATCATCGATCTCAAACAGGAGATCCTTTCTATGAATATCTGCATATGACTTTTGTCGGCTCTGAGCAGCCTGAAGTCTTTCTATGATCAACTGGACTTTCTCTAAGGCGTCGAATACCAAGTCAAGCCCTATAATTGAGGCCTCACTAAATTCGAACCAACCAATTGGAGAACTATATCTCCTACTATAGAGAGCTTTGAATGGATCCATATGAATACGTGAATAATAGTTGTTGTTGTATGCATATTCAATCTAAGGCAAGTGATCATCCCAACTACCCTTGAAGTGAATTGCACATGCCCTTAGCATATCTTTTAAAGTTTGAATTGTCCTTTCTGCATGACCATATGTCTAAGGATGAAAGGCTATACTAAGATGAACTTGGGTACCAAGACCCTTTTGAAATGTTTTCCATAATTTAGAGGTGAACTGGATACCTCTGTCTGAGATAATGGATAACAGAAACAACGTGTAATCTGACCAACTCTTTAATGTATAGTTTGGCGTAATCCTCAGCTGAATAAGAGGTATGAACTGGAAGAAAATGGGCTGATTTGGTTATTCTATCTACAATGACCCAAACTTAATCATGTTATGATGAGTTCGAGGCAAACCCGTCATGAAGTCCATGTTCACAACTTCCCACTTCCAAGTAGGAATACGAAACTCCTGCATGGACCCACTAGGCTTCTGAACTGACTAGTGGTGCTCTTGAACTGATCTATTGGTGCTCCTGAACTGACTCTTTCAACTTGATAAGGATGGGATCTATATCTTTCTTTTCTTTCACCTTGGAAACTAGATATGATTCTGAACTATTCTAAACCCATATATCATCCTCATCTGTATCGACTAAGAAAATTCCTAGACTGGCAAGCTAATGTACTTTTTGAGCTTACTTCTTCTTACTATCATCCACATGAGCAACACTACCCATAGACAGTCTACTGAGAGCATCAGACACTACATTGGCTTTGCTCGGATGATAAAGGACAGTCATGTCATAATCTTTCAAGAGCTCTCACCACCTTCTCTAATAAAGATTGAGATCTTTCTGAGAAAAGACATACTGAAGGATTTTATGATCCGTGAACACATCTACATTAACACCGTATAGGTAATGCCTCCAAATCTTTAAGGAAAATACTATTGCGGCTAACTCAAGATCATAAGTAGGATAATTCTTCTCATGGGATTTAAGATGTCTGGAGGCGTAGGCTATGCCCTTACCATGCTACATGGGGACAAAACCCAAACCTACTCTAGAAGCATCACAATACACTATGAACCCATCTAAACCATCTAGAAGAGCTAAAAGTGGAGCTGTGGCAATTCGAGTCTCCAACTCCTAAAAACTCTTCTCGCAAGGATTTGACCACTGAAACTTGACTTTCTTCTGAGTCAATCTGAACATAGGGGATGCAATTGAAGAAAATTCCTCAACAAACCATCTATAATAGACAGCTAAACCCAGGAAACTCTTAATATCTGCTTTATTTTTTTGAGGATCTACTCTAACGCCATCACCGAAAATGATATGACCAAGGAATTCTACTGACCTTAGCCAAAATTTGCACTTACTAAATTTGGCGAATAAATAATGAAATCTTAGAGTATAAAGTACTATCCTGAAATGGTCTGCATAATCTCGCTCACTGCGGGAATAGGCCAGGATATCATCTATGAAGACTATGACGAACATGTCCTATTACTGATGGAACACATGGTTCATCAAGTACATGAAAGCAGTTGGGGCATTGGTAAGACAAACTGAAATGACTAATAATTATGAGTGACCATACTGAGTCCAAAAAGCTATTTTTGGGATGTCACATTCTCAAGCTCTAAGTTGATGAAAGACGGATTTGAGGTCTATCTTAGAGAAATAACTGGCACCTTGAAGTTGGTCAAACAAATCATCGATTTTGGGAAGAGGATAGCTGCTCTTGACCATGATCTTGTTGATTTCACGATAATCAATACATATTCTGAAGGAACCATCTTTCTTGCACATGGATAATACTGGAGCACGCCATGAGGAAATGTTGGGTTTGATGAATCCCTTATCTAAGAGATCCTTCAAATTTTCTTTTAGTTCTCTAAGTTCAGATGGTGCCATTCTATATGGAGGAATGAAAATAGGCTGAGTATCTGGAAGAAGACCAATGCCGAAGTCTATTTCCCTTTTGGGAGAAATTCCTGGAAGATCTTCGAGAAAGATATCTGAATATTCATTTAAGACTAGAACTGATTCAAGACAGGGAGTTTTGGAATTGGAATCCTCAACATGAACAAGATTATAGACACATCCTTTTGATATATATTTCCTTGCCCGAAGGTAGGAAATAAACTGACCTCTGAATGTTGAAGTACTACCCTTCTACTCTAGGACGGGTTCATTCGGAAACTAAAACTAGACTATTCTATTTTTGCAGTCGACTGTAGCATAATAAGAATGAAGCCAATCCATGATGAGAATGACATCAAAATCAGTCATTTCTAATTCAACTAAGTCTGCTAAAGTGACTCTCTGAAATATCATGACCGGGCAGTTCCTGTATACCTTCCGAGCTATGATGGTTTTACCCCATGGGGTAGAGACTGAAAAGGGCTCTGCTAGAATTTCAGGACTGATTCTGAAATCAACTGCTATAAAAGGAGTAACAAAAGACAAAGAAGCTTCTGGATCTATAAAACCATAAACATACATATGGAAGATTTGTAATGTACCGTTAACTACATCAGGAGAGTCTTCCTGATCTTGCCGAGTTTGAAGAGCATAAAGGCGATTTGGGAATTGCCCACTAGTAGCACTGGTGGTGGCACCCTATTGATTCGGGTGACCAGACTGAGTTGAGGAGCAGATATAACTCTAATAACCTGATTGAGCGTAGTCTCAAACTCTATGGCCTAGCTTGCCACAACCGAAATAGACATCGCTACCAGCTCTGCAAGCACCCTTGTGGTTCTTACAATAAGTTTGGCAAAGGGGATTAGTTTGGATGTTGCTTACACTACCCTGAAACCTAGAGCCTAGCTCTCTATCTCTTTTACCCATCCTGAACTTAGGAATTGGAGCACTGGATGAAGAAGGAGATGGAACGGATGACTTAGGGTAAAATTAAGAACGATTTCCTCCCTCTGACTTAGGCTAGCTAAAATTAAAGCTAAATGTCCTATCTTTCTTATTCTGTTTTTCCATCTACTTAATCTCCTCCTCCTCTATATGTTGAGCATGGGTTATAAGCCTGGATAAAGTCATGTCACTATTCAGCATGGTAGATCTGTGCTCGTTTACAATGCTATCATGTACCCCTGAAGAAAACTTACTCATCCTTGCCCTACTATATGCAACCATATGAGGGGTAAATCTGGCTAATTGATTAAGCTTAAGAGATAATCTTTTACAGTCTTACTTCCCCGACTGAGGTTTATTAATTCTAGCACCTTAGCCTCTCTAAGATTTTGGGGAAAGAATCAATCTAAGAATGCAGTGACAAACTCCTTCTACTCTATAGGACCTACATTATATGGCCTCTCTGACTTCCACTGCTTGAACCAAGTATGAGCCATATCTTGAAACTGATATGCAGCTTGTGCAACACTCTCGACAGTAGTCACCCCCATTATGTCTATCACCTTCTGAACCTAATCAGTGAATACCTGAGGGTCTTCATCTACTTTAGACCCGAGAAAGGTTTGAGGATTCATTCGGGTGAAGTCCCAAATTTTAGATGTGGCTGAGTTAGCCATTGGATTGGTAGGAATAACTGTAGTCTGTTCATTCTGAGTGACGACTAATTGAGTAAGAGTGGTGAATGTGGACCTAAACTCTGCAGGAGAAACATGATTGCCCAAAGGTTGTTCGGGCTGAGGGGCTGACTAATTTCCACTTCTTCTTTTAGGAGGCATGTTCTATAGAATAAACGAAGAAACAGATTAGACTGAGAGATTGACTTGAGACTATGCTCACTGGCACGTCATGAATACTGAAAGAAGTGAAACTGTTCTTAAAACATCATATAGCCTCTTGCACATAAATGTGGTTCGCAACACACCCATGTTCAGGAATCTACTAGATATGGCTTTCAGACTTCCTAGGATTCTATTGAACCAGGTTCTAATATCAAGTTTTTAACGCCCCAAACCTGGTGTCCAAAATGCTACATGGTCCTCATGATCTCGAAGGACCACAAGCTAACCCATGACTGGTATTTGTACATGTACACTACATAGTATAACATAATAATGCAAAAACATGCACTGAAAGGCCATAAGTTTCAATACTAAACAAAATTGGAAAAATAAAACATCTGAGTGGGGTAAGAGGATACCCTAAAAAACTCAAATAACTATCTAAACATAATAGAATGGAAAGCCACTAATTGACTAAACTGTCTGAGTACGGAGTTGATGGGATATTTCCCCAACTAAATCCAACTAATAAAATAATTAATAAGATAATAGGTAAATAATCATGTTATCGAAGAATCTAGACTCACTACTAGCTCTGAATGCTAATATCTGGAATCTACTGATGCTCTGGAGCTTGTGTCTTTGAACCTATGGTATAAGACACCATAGCACAAATACGTCAGTACTTTGAATGTACTGGTATGCATGAGAGGTAGGCTGAATGCATGGGGTTCATATGCATGAACAATACTGGCTAACTGACTAATACGAACGTAAGAATACATGCATACATACATAGTAACTATATCTGAAATTGTGATAACATGAGTATGTTGCTAACTAACATGACAAATGACTAAATTATAATAACTGGCAACATGGGTGACTGTGTCTGAAAGACCTGAATCTGACGGAACTAGCTAAGTTTCATACTGTATCTGAGTTGACTATATCTGATAGTCCTGAATTTTGAAGAACTATCTGAGTTCTATTACTGAGACTGATTGACTGTCTCTGACAGTCCTGATTCTATAACATGAAATTGTAGGAAGTAGTTATCAAACTGATATACCCCTGATACACCATTATTGCTGAGTTAGGGTCTAATCTGTAACCCCAATTGGAAGGATGTCAGTACCGCGCCACTGGTAAGGACAAACTATGGGTGACCCTCATCTGATAGTGTCCCCTGTACGAGAATAGTAGGGCCATTATCTGACAGTGCTTATCCACCTCATCATCCCTCATCGATAGTGTTGATATCTCAACCTATGCTGGCTACATCATTCTAGAATGTAAGGATGAATGCTAAGGATCACACCATCATCTGATAGTGTGTGTCCCCATCCTTGAGTTCACTCAGTGCTAATTTTTACTCCCATATGAATAGACACTGAACATGATTTACTAAAGTGAACATGAGATAAATTACTAAATTTCGTTGATTGATGGAATACTACTGATATCAGATAACTGACTGAGTTCATGAGATCATAGAGATTTTCCTAAGTCATAAGACTGTCTGATGTCTAAGGATTCATAGCTTCACTCAGAGTATCGTGAAAACATGACATGGCTCTAGTCACACAACTAATGTTTTTGGTACAAGTACCCCCAAGACTCGATAGAAGGACACAGACAAAGCATGAATTGCTTGAATATATAATAATCAACATAATGCATTTACTGAAACATTTCATAAAACATGTGATAGGTATAAGCTTGTACATACATGGGGATTTCATGATATCATGCTAATTAGACACTTTTCCTTCATCTAGGAATTTAATCAAACACATGGTAGGGTTAGAATGTGTAAACAACATCATACAACAATTAACTATCATGATTCAATTCTAATTTAATTATTCAGGGGTTTAGTCATAGGATTTCATGAATCTATACCTATATAAATCAACCCATATGGAATTTAGCACTCATTCATGGAATACAAATCAATTACACATTATCAACATGAATAAGAGTAGCCAAATCATGAAATTCATTAGAAAATCCATAACTTGAATTTAGAAAAGGGATTCTAGGACTTCATGGATGAAAAAAGTCCATGAGTGAACACTACGTATACCTGGGTTAAGATTCTTGATGTTCTTTAACTTGAAGAATTTGAAATCCCTTAGTTCTTGAAGTAGATTGAATTTTGTTCTTGGACATTAATGTTTGAGAGAAACCCTAATATTAATTGTTAAGTAATAATGAACCAAATGAATAAAATCAGATATAATTGGGTATATATATAGGTGGGTGATAAATGTCCAAAAAGCCCATATTGAAACAACATTAATTTATTGAATCGGGACCTGCGACGGTGGGTGCGATGGTCTGTCGCTGGGTTGACGGTTTGTCGGCCCTGACTGTCGCTTGTAAGAAGAATGGGGTCTCACTATTTTGGCTGTAATGGCTTGGGTGACGGTCCATCGCAAGTTTGATGGTCCGTCATCCTGACCGTCGCATTGTATGTAGAAGGTTGCCTCACTGTTTCCCTTTCGATTGCCTGAGCAACGCTCCGTCGCTAGTTCGACGGTCCATTGTCCTGGTCTGTCGCTCCTAGATAGAAGTTATTTCCCACTTCCTTACTGCGACAGTCATGGGAAACGGTCCGTCGCTAGTTCGACGGTTCATCAACCTTACCATCGCATCTCGGCGGTTTTACTGCCTTCTGTATTTTGACCAAAACTTTCTCCTCCGATGTCGGATTTTGATGAAATTGGTATCGTTGGAACGATTATTCAATTTCTCACATAACAAATAGTGAAAATATTAAAAATACCACTTGTACAAAACTAGATTTATCTTTCAATAAAAGATTCTAACATTCTTGAGAGGATTTCAAGCAAGGAAAAAGTACGGGGTATTACATAATGTTTCAATTGCACACCTTTCTTCAATAGGTACCTCAAGTATGTCATCATTGAAAATATCAATCATAGAGATAAAATTCATAGGTCTTAGATATTTTATGGATTGGCATACATTAAATACAATCTCTTAATTATTGATTCTAAACTCTATATTAGCTCTTTCTCTCTATCTATCTATTAACCAAAGATCTTCCTATTGCTAAGAACGGTCTTCCCAATATTATGGGAACTTCAAAATCAACATTATAACAAAAGTTCATAAAATAATTAGGAAATATAAAGTTTTCCTCCTTCACTATTACATCACATAATATTCTCATAGCTCTCTTGACTGAATGGTCAACCATCAATAGTCGCATTATCATCAATTTGAAGGTTCCCAAGCCCAACTTTCTATAAATAGAAGTGACATCAAATTGATGATTTTACCAAGGTCACATAATGCCTTATCAATATTAAAATCTTCACTAGTGAAAGCTTCAAGATCTTCCTTTTACTGAACCAAATAGTGCAAAGCAATTGTACTATAATGGTGTAAGTTATTAACTGGCTCAAAGCTAATGGTCCACTTTTTAGTAAGTAAGTCCTTCATAAAATTTGTTTATCTTGACATTTTCTCAAGTTACTTACCAATGGTATTTCGTTGACAACTATTTTAACATAGAAATATATTTGTGCAACTTGTTGTCTTCTTCTTTATATTTGAGCCACTGGGGAAACATAGATGGAGGTCTAGGTATTAGAGTCAAACACTTTGAAACCACATTTTATTCCCCTTTAACACCAAAAATACCTTCTTCTACACTTGTAGATTTCTCAATATCTACATCAATACCATTACTAAGAGCTGAGTTTTTAGAATTAGCTAGAACTTCTCAACAACTGGAATTCCTAAATTGGAGACAACATCATCTTCCTGTTCAACAACAATAGGTACTAGTTTAGGAAAAACTTTCCCACTACTAATTGTGACAACCATGCATTGGCCATTATTTCTTGGGTTATGAACAACGTCACTAGGCAACGTACAACTTTTCCACTGATTCTAGGTTGTTGACATATTCCCTATTGGATACTCACGCTACTTTATGGAAGTGGTGTGTGAGTCCACTAGTTGACTAATATTGGATACATCACTCTTCATCTCTTTAACACCAGATTCGGTATATTCGACTCTTGTCAAAACCTTAGCCAATATGTCTTTCATCCTTAAACTCCCTACATCATTACTAGTCCAATTAAAACTTCTGGGAGGCACAAATAGACTACTTCTATCATTTTTTTCTTTTCCAGTTAACTTATTCTCTATCATTGTAACCAGCAAAACCTTAGTTTCCTTGAGCATTGGCCCAATAATCCCTTGATTATTTAGATAATTGACTTTCTTATCAAAGTTAGAATCAAGCCTTTCATGTATCTTTGCTTTACCTTATGTACCAACATCGTTCACCTTTTTAGAACAACTTGAAAGAAAATATTTTGTGAGCATGTCCATTTTTTTATGCTCCATGTCCTGATCTTGGTCTTTCTATTTGCGGCACTACTTCGCTATTATATTTACAAAACAAGAATAACTTGAAACTTCAAAGTCTCTAGTATGCCAAGTCCTATTGGTTTTAGTAACCCTGTCAAATACTAACCACGTCAGTATAAGTCTGTGACATGAATGACCCCCCAGTCGTAGTGTCAGCTATCGATTTGATCATAGAGTTCAAAGACCTGGAAAAAGTATTCATCAAGTGTTCATCTACTAGATTACAATTGAGACACTCCATGGCATGACCCAAACTAGGGCCTTGTTGTAATTGGCATCCCAAGTAAAACCAGGACTAAGGACCACCCCCATTACCCAACCCAACCTCCAAAGATATACCCTAAGTCGGATGAATTCAAAACATAAAACTAGGTAGCGTTTTGCACAATTCCAGACTCTGGGATAGGTCCATAACCGTGACCAATACCAAGATAGTTCAACCATCTAATACCTAACCAATAACAACACCAAAACCAAAACAATAACCAGGTATGAGTCAATAACACAATAGAATGGAACAATCATAAATACAGTTAAACGGTATCAACCGTAATATAAATACCAAGGATGACACCACTTACGACACCACTCATACTAACCCATAGTAGTCCCTCAAAACTTTTAACCAATTGTAAAATATTATCTGATCGGGACAAGCCACGAACATAGTAAAAATCAAAGTCTATATAGTGCAAAAAGTATGTAAAAACATCCATGGCATAAAATGGAGCATTCCAGAGTATGGAGGCTCACAACTACAATCCAATCAAGCTGATCGCGAATTCGATCACTAAGCAGGAGGATTAGAATGGTTAGTTACTGCATCACGTCGGGATAATGTCGCTCGAAGATGGTTTAGTGGGTGAATGCTAGCATGAACTTAGGATAAGGATAAAATAATGACAACATTTAAAACCAAGTAAACCAACTATATGCATTCACAACCATGCATACATATATGTAATCGTGCTGGGAAAGAGAACTGGGTTTAGCATTCCTTTAAAACCATTAACCTAGGTATGTGTATCTTAAGCGTCCTAGAACCACCCATGGGCTATATGCATCTTGTGTAACCCCTGAATGAGCCTCAATACATGTAGCTTCACGAACCATAGATAACATAGGAGTAGGGGATTCCTGAGTACCGTTCTCTAACCATGATACATATGTACGAGTAAACTTCAGGGATCCCCGTGCACCCCGAATGTATCATATATGGTCGCCATGACCAATCCTAATGTCGAAAAACATGAGTTTCCAGTGTCCATCCATTAGACTCATACCTTCACGGTTAGCTATCACACCCTACCATTATTGACCAATTAAAACCATTTACACACAACTAAACCACCATTCCATTTATTATTAACCAAGGCTATAAGTAGTGGTATCCTCATACCGACTATAGTTTGCAAGAATTGTCCTTAGCATCCTTTTTTAGAAAAAGGGATTCCCATGTACCCATAGATTACATTATTAAGTTGACTTGGGGGAATCGCATGTACCCCCCAAGAGATCATTATTATACTTTCTTAGAGGATTCCCTTGTACCCTACAAGGCTTTCTATTAGACCAACAATAACCACCAAGACCTTACTATTTAACCATTCAAAACCATTTAAACAATTTATACTATTTAGGGTTCCATTACCAAGTTATACAAGGCATAATTCAATGAAAGTCCAACAATTTAAATAAAAACATTCTCATAGGCATTTTATCAAACAATTTGGGGTCATAGTGTCTCCAAATCCAAAACCACGTACCTGTTAACCATTCCTATGCAACTAAATGTTCAAACCATAATAATAATATGAAAAAATTAAGTAAAAGCTATGGTAAAATAACAACCAACCATTGTAACCAAAACCCCCCAACATGTATTTGAAAACCCAAAACCATATTACAATTATGCCATGAAAACAATTCATAAAACATGTCTTTAGTTAGAAATAAAAATGAGGGAGGAGTAACATGCCTTAGATTTTGAAGATGACAGAGACAAATCGCCCTTATAAGCTCCAAATAGATCCTATTAATTAAATCCTTGCTTTCCTTGACCCAAGAGCCTTGAGAAAATTTGAGAGTATTTAAAGAGAGTTTGAGTGCTTGCAAATAGGTTAAATGATTTCCTAAGTGTGCTATAAGTCATGAGGACTTAAGAGGTTAAAAGGGGAACTGTCCAGATTGCCCCCAACTTAAACTACTTAAAATTCCTGTAGGATGGTATGACCACCCCACCCCAATCATACCCTAGGGTATGAGTGGTACCATAACTCATACCTTAGGCATCCTCATGGACCCCAACACTATCCAACATATGGCCGCCCAAGACAAAACGTACCCAACCATACTACTAGTACCATGAAATCATACCCTATGCAGAATAGAATCACCTAGGCTAAACTTAGGGTAGCATATGATTGACACCTTACCATTCGTACCTTATAATACGGCTTGTATATTCAAACCATACCTTTGACAAAAACTATCCAATCCATATAGGTCACCATACGACCCCACAAAACCTTACCATATCATACGACTTGTACCCCAAGTCGTATGATGTCTACAAGCCAAAAATAGAGAAATTTTGTAATGGTAAAAACCCGGGGAGTTTCATTTGTATGATGTCTAGAAAATAAATATGAAAGAAAATCAACCTTCTTTAAACTAAGTTAGAAAAAAAGATGTGATCAAGAACACATACCTTCCGCATGAATATTCGGAGAAGAAAACAAATGTGGATACTTGGAATTTATGTCCTCTTTCACTTCTCAAGTTGTTTCTTCCACCTAGTGGTTCTGCCATAGAACTTTAACCGAATCTACATCCTTGGTCTACAACTAACAAACTTGCCAATCCAATATCTCAAACAAGATCTTTTCATAACACAGAGAATCCGAGATACCCAATCCTTCCAAAGGAACAATCAATGAAGGATTACCTATACACATTCTCAACATAGAGACATAGAATAATGGATGAATAGAGCTCAAGATAGAAGACAACTCCATTTTATACGCAGCATTACCAACCCTCCTCAAAACAATATAAGGACCAATATAGCGGGGACTGAGCTTCCCCCTTCTCCCAAACTGTATTACTCCCTTAATGGGAGACACTTTTAGGAATACCCTATCGCTAACCTCAAACTCTAAGTCCCAACTTTGGGTAGACTTAAGACTATCTTGAATTACCTTTACTTTCTCCATAGCCCAATAAACCAAATTTTGGCCAAACATATCTACTTCATAAAGCTCGAACCACCCAATAGGAGATCTACTCCTCCTATCATACAATATCTCAAAAGGGGTCATCCCAATGCTAGAATGATAGTTATTGTTGTAAGAAAACTCTACAAGAGGTAGATGCTTAACCCAATTACTACCATAATTAATAACATATGCATGAAGCATATCTTATAATTCTGAATAGTCCTTTCTATTTGCCAATCCATCTGCGGATAAAAAGCAATACTCAAACTAACCTTAGTACCTAACCCCTTCTAAAATGAACACAAAAAGTGAGATGAAAACTGTATACCATGATCAGAGATAATCAAAATTGGTACCCCATGTAGCTTCACAATCTAATGAAGATACAACCTTGCACAATCCTCAGCCAAAATGTTAGTCATCACTAAAAAGAAGTGAGCCGACTTTATTATCCTATCCACGATGACCCAAACCGAATCAAATTAGTTCTAAGATCTAGGTAGACCAGTAATGAAATCCATGTTGACCACTTCCCATTTCCATTCAATCAATTCGATTTATTGATACAAGCCTCCATGCCTCATGTGCTTAAATTTCACTTGTTGACACACCAAAAACTTGGCCACAAAATTAGCCACATACATCTTCATACCATTACACAAATAAATCACCTAGATATTATGATGCATTTTCGGTGAATCAGAATGCACAATGTAGCGTGATTCATACACCTAGACAAATACCCTATCTTGTAAACTATAAACGCTATAGACACATAACCTCCCTTGATACCGCAAGGTACCATCACCACGAATCTCAAATGCCATCACCTTTTTCCTGCCTATATCACCGTTGATTTTCATCAAGATAGGATATAGCATTTGCTTCTCCTGGATCTCTGCACCAAGAGATGACTGAACCACTTTCTATACTAACAAACCACTTTTCTCAGAGTCCAAAAGGTAACTCCAAGATTAGCCAAGCAGTGAATATCCTTTACCAACTCTCCCCTATCCTTATCCACATGAGCTAAACTCCATATGGACAACCTAATAAGAGCATCAATAACAATATTAGCCTTACCTGGATAGTAGTAAAGACTCATGTCATAGTCCTTAAGAAGATCAAGTCATCCTATCTTCCTGAGGTTAAGCTCTTTTTGAGTAAATACATACTACAGACTCATATGATCCCAAAAGATATAAATGTGCCCTCCATAAAAATAGTGTTGCCAAATTTTTAATGTAAATACCACAGCTAGTGATTCATGATCGTGAGTTGGATAATTCCTCTTAAGAACCTTCAACAACCTAGAAGCATAGGCAATCACCTTATTAAGCTGCATCAAAACAAAACCAAGTCCCACCAGAGGTGTATCATAGTAAATCACAAACCCCTCATTACTTTCAGGCAAGGTCAAACCTAGAGCCAAAGTTAGTTTATCCTTCAGCTTCTCGAAACTACCCTCACAAGCATCCAACCAAGAGAACTTTACCTTCTGAGTCAACTTAGTCTATGTGGCAGTTATTATTAAAAAACTGTCACAAACTTTCTATAGTACCTATACAAACCCTAGAAGCTCCAAATATCAGTTGGAGTCGTGGGTCTAGTCCACTTCTTAACCACTGCCACCTTTTGTGGATCTACTATGATCCTTTCACTAGAAATAATATAACCTAGAAAAGTGAGAACAGTTAATCAGAATTCATATTTTGAGAATTTAGCATACAAATTCTGCTCTTTTAAGGTTTGCAATACCATATGGAGATGAGTGGCATGATCCACCTCACTCTTAGAGTACACCAAAATGTCATCAATGAACACAATGACAAATAGATCCAGAAATTGACAGAATACCCTATTCATTAAATCCATGAATGTCGTCGGGGCATTAGTCAAACCAAATGACATAACCAAGAACTCAAACTGCTCATATAGAGTATGGAAAGCCATCTTAGTGATATCCACCTCACTAACATTAAGCTGATGATGCCTAAACCAAAGATCTATCTTTGAAAAAAATTTAGCACCTTGCAATTTATCAAATAAGTCAGCTATTCTTCGAAGAGGATACTTGTTCTTAACCATTGCCTTATTCAACTTTCAATAGTCAAGAACAATACTTTAGGAACTATTCTTTTTACGCACGAATAAGACTAGTGCACTCCACGGGGACACACTAGGATAGATAAAGCCCTTATCTAAAAGATCCTTAAGTTACTTCTTGAGTTTCTTCAACTCCGTCGAAGCAATTCTATAAGGAGGAATAGATATTGGGCAAGTGTTCGAAACTGAATCAATTCCAAACTCAATCTCCCTATTCGGAGGAACACCAAGAAGATCATTCAGAAAGACAGAAGGAAACTTATTTACCATCGGAACTTAATGCAAAGAAGGACCTTCTGAGTTAGTCTTTAACCCAAACAAAATAATAGAAACACCCTTTAGAGATTAACCTCTAAACTCTAAGATATGATACAAACTTCCCCTTATGAGCTAAGGAACCACCCTCTCATTTAAAAATTGGTTCACTAGGGAACTTAAAGATAACCTTATGGGTCCGATAATCTAAGGCTAGTAGCATGAGTATAACTAATCCATCTCCAAAATGACATTAAAATCCACCATATTTAATTCTAACAAATCTACCAAAGTCTCCTTATTACCAGCATATACCACATACCCCCTATAGACTTTTTTTGCAACCACAAAGTTACCTACTGAGGTAGAAATAAAACAGGGTCTAAAATAACCTCAAGAGAAAAAACAAAATACACAATCACAAATGGGGTTACATAAGAGAGAGTGGACCCAGATCAAGTAAACAATACACGTCATAAAAAAGAGTAGTAACATACCAGTCATGACAAAAGGCAATGCCTCAAACTTTTGTTAGGACACAGGAGCATATAACCTATTTCAGCTTATGCTGCTATCGGAAGTAAAAAGAGATGCAAAAGCAGCACCCATAGGTGCAGGAGTAGATAAAGAGGCAATTGGAACCTTGTCCGCTCCCAAAGAATCCTTAACACCCAGACAATTTCTAATCATATGTCTTAGATAGACATATTTAAAGAACCTGTCCCTCCTCTCATAAAAGAAGCCCCGACATAGAAGCCCCAATGTAACCAACCACATAACTTACAAGGAGGACATGGTGAAACTGTTAGAGCCTCACTATCCTGAGATTGGTCACCATGTACCTAAAAGTTATTGCCACCTATTTGATACCTGTCTCTCGACTGCTTCAGGTAGAGAGAACTAGTTGTGGATAATGAACCAGAACTCCCCCATTTCATTTTTTTCACTGACCACTGTACCGACTACTTTGTTATTGACAACTACCCTACTCAGAGAATCTAAATGTCTTATCCTACCTTTTACCTACCTTATCCAACATTTTTTTCCTTCTATAAATGTTGCATATGAATAACCAACCTTGAGATATCCATGTCCATGATCAGCTATGCAGTCTTTCTTTTAAAGATAAACTCATAAGATAGACTTGAAGTGAACTTTCTCATCCTAGCCGTCATATCTGACACCATCTCTGAAGAATACCTAAAACACTAGTGAAATTTAAAGGCATACTCCTTGACCGACATGTTCCACTATTTTAGATTAAAAAAATCCTCTACTTTTGTTTCCCTCAACTCTTGAGGAAAGAAGCAATCCAGAAAGCATTAGAAAAAGCCTCCCATAGAGATGACTCATCAACCTCTCCTCTTTCTTGATCCTATTACTCATACCATTGGTACACCATATCCTTTAGCAGATAGGCAACAAAATTTACCCCTTTCATATTCGTAGCCTATATGACCCTAAAGATCTTTTCCATCTCATCTAGAAAACCCTAAGGATCCTTCTACACCTCACTACCTGTAAAATTTAGAGAAATAAACCTCATAAACTAGCTAACCCTTTTGGTCTCAGAGGATGCAATACTAGGTGCACCATATTCATCCTAAAAAACTAGAAACTAAGCAATCACATAGATCGAATGACAAAACTCTGTATTTATCTAGTCTAACTAAAGAGACTAAGGAGGACTAGAAAGAGCTGGTGAAACTCTCGATAAATTAGGGTGGGACCATAGATATTTTATAGATCCCATGCGTAGAGTGTGTCCCATCAACATTATCCCTAGTTGGGATAAAGGAGTTTTTGTGAGCTTCAAATCGTTGATGCATGATCTAAAAGGAGAACAATAAGGAATTAGAGAAGATTCTAGGACTTAGAATCCAAGATTAAATATATAACACCAAAAAAAATAAGAAACATTCCTAAATGCCTTGTATCCTCTTTCTTTTAAGTATGGTGGTTAATGTTTAAACCTCCTAGATTCAATTCTTCTAGGGGTAGAATTTATGGGTACCAGTCGTACACTTGAATAAGACATGGGTTTAGGCATGTCGTACCTTATATAGTATTGGGTACAAGGGTGAATGCTTAAAGTATGATAGGTGGGTACTACTCGTATAGGTTAGGTAAGACTCATAAGGGTTAGTCGTACCCTATGATGGGAATTTAATATAGTTTAGGTGAGAGCAATCTCGATTTTTCCCCACTTATCCTAATAAGGTCGCACAACTTATATTGAACTTAAGAGGTTATTTTCCCTATTATTCTATTCTTAAACACTTATAAAACACTCTCAAATCCTCTCTACTTTTCTCGGGCAAAAGAATATAGGGTTTCATCTTAAGGAGTAAATTGGGGCTTGTCATTGTGATTTCTCTCCATCATCATCTTATTTTAAGGCATGTTATCTTCCCTCATTGTTAGATCTAACTAAAGGCATGGTCTTATACAATATTCTTATGATTTGAATGTTGTATGATTTTTGGGTTTTTCAATATGATTTAAGGGTTTTGGTTATAAATGTTTGGTTCTTGTTTTCTATGTTTTAATTATTATTTATATGCATTAATGGTGGTTTTGGATAATTGGTTGCATGGGAATGGTTCTTTAGTAATAGACTTTGGTTTTGGAAATACTATATGCTTAATGTGCTTGATAAAAAAACTTTAACAATGTTTTCACTATAATCGTGGTTTTTCAACGGAACCTATGCAAGGTTTACACTTGGTAATAGAACCCTAAATGATATGAATGGTTTAAATGGTTTTAAATGGATTGGGAAGGCCTTGGTGGCCATGGTTTTGGTTAATTGGAAATAATGTGGGTTACAAGAAAATCCCCTAAGGATTGGCTAAGGACAATACTTGCAAGTTATTATTGTTATGATGATACCAATACTAATAGCCTTGGTTAATATTATTGGAATAATGGTTTGGATGGAAAATGGTTTTAATAGGGCATAAAGGATAAAGGTATAGCAAAGTCGTGGAAGGTGGAGATCCAAGGCGTATTTAAACTAGAAACATAAATTTGTCGATGTGAAGATTGGTCCTAGTGACCGTGTGCATGATATCACACTATATATTTTGGGGGATGTACTAGTCATCCCAGGTTTTCTTACCTGGTCGTGTGGCTTGACACACTGGGGACCTTTTAGTAGGGGGAGCTAAACTAATATAGCCTGTGGGTGATAGGAAAACAAAGCTACATATCAAGGTAATGGTTTTAATAGCATGATAAACCCAGTCCCCTTTATCAGCACAGTTATATATATATGTATGGTTGTGTGCATATGGATGGTTTTACTTAGTTTTATAAATGGCATTATTTTATCCTTATCCTGAGTTCCTACTAGCATTCAACCACTAACCCATCTTTAGGAGTTGTATGCCCACGAGATGTAGGAACCAATTGTTCCAATCCTCCTACTTAGCGATTTGGACTTCAGGGTCAGTATTTGGATTCGAATGGTGAGCTTCCATCTAGTCGGAAGGCTCCAGTTCATAGAAGTTATTTCATATTTTATGTTAATTATGGATATGGGTTTTGGCTATGGTTGGGAGCATGTCCAAATTAGATTTTGGTATACTTTTTGTTTGAGACTTTAAGGTACTACAATGGATTGATATAGGTGGGATTAGTATTGGTGTCAGGATTAATATTGGCATTGGTATTATGGATTACATCATTGGACATAATTTTTCATTGTTCCATCGTGTTTCATTTTGGGATTACCATATTATGTTTTGGATCTTATTTGGTTATTGCCTGGTAAACTTTGCGGCCCTTGGTACAGTATTAGTTTAGCTTGGTGGTTTGGTAGGTATGGTTTGGTGGATAGGATGACTTGGTAGGGTTGTTCTAGGAGTAGACCTATGCCAAAGTTAGTCCTTTTCTACTTACGCTGCCTTGTTATATGTTCAAAATTCAGCCAACTCATGGCAGATGGATGGAGGTTGGGTTGGGTAATAGGGGTGGTCCTCAATCCTAGTCGAACTTTGAACGCCCATTACGATATGCCCCCCGTTCAGATCATGTCAAATACGTACCCTGAATCGGATGAATTCCAAACATATAACAAGGTGGAATTTTGCACAATTCTAGACTCTAGGATAGGTTTATAACTGTGACCACCCCCAAGCACGTCCAACCATTCTATACCAAACCAATAACCATACCAAATAGAAAACAATACCAAAGTATTAGTCTAAAGCATAATAGGATAGAAAAATCATAAATATTGTTAGACGGTAACAAACAAAATACCAATACCAATGCCAAGTCTGACACCACTACCAACACTACCTATACCAACCCATAGTAGTCCTATAAAGCCTCTAACCAAAAGTAAACAATATTTTGTTTGGACATACCCTCGACCATAGCGAAAACCAAAGTCTATATAATGACCAAAGTATGTAAAAACATCCATGACATGAAATGGAGCCTTTCAAAATATTGGCGCTCATCATATCAGTCCAAATGATCTGATCCCGAATCCAATCACTAATATGGAGGAGTAGAATGGACGGTTTCTGCATCGCGTGGGGGTACAGCTTCCCATAGAAAGGTTAGTGGGTGAACGCTAGCAATGCACTCAGGATAAGTACAAAATAATGCCAACATGTAAAACCAAGTAAACCAACCATATGCATTCACAACCATACATATATATAACCATGTTGGAAAATATAACGGGGTTTAGAATGCCTTTAAAACCATTAAAAGGGTATGTGTAACTTGACTATCATAGAATAACCCATGGGCTATTACGCATCAAGTGTAAACCCCTGAATAGTACCCGATGTTGTAGCTGCATGAACTAGAGATATCAAAGAAGTAGGGGATTTCTTAGTGCCCTTTGCTCTCTATGATACATATGTACAAGTATACTTAAGGGATTCTCATATACCCCGTAAGTATCATATATGGTCTCCATGACCAATCCTCTTCTCTGTAAATATGAGTTTCTGGTGTACGTCTATTAGACTCACAACTTCATGGTTAGCTATCACAGCCCGCCATTATTGCCCAATTAAAACAATTACCATACAACAAAACTACCATTCCTTTTATTATTAACCAAGGCCATAAGTAGTGGTATCACCGTACCGACTATATCTTTCAAGTAATGTTCTTACCCATTATTTTTAAGAAAAAGGTATTCCCATATACCCATAGATTACATTATTAAGTTGACTTAGAGGAATACCATGTACCCCATAAAGGACCATTATTATGCTTTCTTTAGGGATTCCCTGACACCCCACAAGGATTTCTATTAAATCAACCATAACTACAAAGAACTTACGATTTAACCATTCCAAACTATTTAAACATTTTATAATATTTAGGGTTCCATTACCAAGTTATACCATGCATAGTTCAATGAAAGTCCAACAATTTAACCAAATATATTATCATAGGTATTTTTCAAACAAGTTGGGTCATATTGTTTCAAAAGCCAAAACCATGTACCAATTAACCATTCACATGCAACTAAATATTCAAACCATGATAATAATATGAAAACCATAAGGAAAAGACATGGGAAAACCATAATCAACCATTGTAACCAAAACACCCAACATGTATTTGAAAATGCAAAACCATATAACATTCATGCCATAAAAACAATTCATATAAATACCTTTAGTTGGAAATAACAATGAGGGAGGAGTAGCATGCCTTATATTTCAAAGATGGCAAAGAGAAATCACCCTTGTAAGCCCCAAATAGATACTATTGATGAAACCCTCACTTTTCGTGACCCAAGAGCCTTGAGTGAATTTAAGAGTGTTTTAAGAGTGTTTAAGTAATTAAAAATCGGCAAAATAATGTCCCAAGAGTGTTATAAGTCATAGGGGCTTAAGAGTTTAAGAGAGAAACTATTAAGATTTCCCCCAACATAAATTGCTTAAAATTCCTAATGGATGTATGACCACCCCACCATAATCATACCCTAGGGTATGAGTGGTACCATTAAATCATACCCTAGGCCTCCCTTAGACCCCAACACTATCCAATATACAACCACCTAAGACAAACCATACCCAACCATACAACTAGTACAATGAAATCATACCCTACAAAGAATTAAATCACCTTGACCAAAGTTAGGGTAACATATGATTGACACATTACCATTTGTACCCTATCATACGACTTGTATGTTCCAACCATTCCTTGGATAGAAACCATCCAACCCATACGGTTCACCATATGACTATAACCCACCAAATTGTACGACATCATACTACTGGCACCCCAAGTCATATGATGTCTAAACGCCAATTATGGAGAAATTTTTAAGGGTTAAAAGACAGGGTGTTTCAATCTTTTATATTTTTGTCAAACCCAAACCATACTTTATGTAATTCTCACCGGGTAGTTACCTAAAGTTATTGATCTCATCCCTTAGTTGTAATATTTTGTAGGATTAAAAGAACTTTTCTGGGTAAGCAGTCTTTAACTCTCTCTAGTTTATGATAAAGTCACGTGGAAGATTATTTAAACATAAGATTTCCTCCTTGAACAATTAAAGAGGGAACAACCACAGAAGAATAGTATTTTTGTTGACTCCAGGTAGCTCATAAGATTTGCAGATCCCAATAAAGTTCATTAAATAGAGGTTTGGATCATCTCTAGTTGTACCTCTAAATAGACTTTTTAGGGTTAATAACTATATTATGGTGCTTATGATATTAAACTTAGCTCTAGGAGCTAATGGTTGAGGAAAAGTGGCACTAATACCATCCAAGTAGGCCTCATATTCCTCATTGATTTCAAAAGGAATAGCCTTTCTTTATTGTCCCCTAGATTTTTAGAGTTGGTGTAGATTTGGAAAGGCAATATTTTAAATATTTAACTCTTTGATGTCATCACCAATAATTCCATTATTTTCATTATTGGTTGTATTATGATTTTTAGCCCTAGACTGAGCATCAACAAGTTATTGTGGCCTTGTTACTTCATACTTTTTTCATTAATCGTTCTCATAAGTGTATTTTTAAGTTTAGTGTCATAAGGAATGAAAAGTTTACCCCAACTTTGAGTATTAGCCATGAAATAACCTGCACCCTCTAGAAAATAAACATAGGAAATAAAACTAAGAGTCAAATAAACACACTTGACTTAATCTATAATCGTATTCACCAGCAATGGTGACAAAATTTGATATACCCAAAATACATCTTGAATTTGAATTTTAAATTAGTCATCATCAAATATAGAACCCAACTACCTTGGGGTAGAATCATACAAGGAATAAGGTAAAAATAAGCCTTATACGGTTATTTAACTATTGGTTAATTATTTCCATAAAAGGGGGGCTTATAAAAGGTGGAATTATTTTAAAGTATATTGTGAATAAGTTACAGTAACGATGTTTCAAAGAATGTAAATTTAGTTGAGAGATAGAACTACGTCTGTGTTCACTATTGTTTCATAACACAAATGGGCCATTAAAGATATTAGGATTTTCGAGTGCTATGCTTCCAAAGCTATCAATTACTTAGATACATATAATATTTTCTCATCCTATTAAGATGATTTTCAATTAGATTCTCTCGAACTAAGAGTGATGATAATAAATTACTCAATTATTGACCCAAGTTGGCCAATCTTATTACAACATTAACCATTAAACAAGGGTTAGAAACCTTGAGTCCTTGCTGTTAACTCTTTTTCTAATTCTGAACTTCTTTTCTCAACAAAGATAAACCTATGAAAAATTCTAATATTTACAGCTACAATAAATTATATAAAGTGAAAGAATTGATGATACAAATGATATCCCTATATGAATCTACAACATTATTGACCCCAAAGATGTCAATACATTAAGGATTTCACAACCCTAGTTATGCAGTTTAGCCACTCATAGATTTTGAAGCTAAAAAAGTCATAGAATTCATAAGGTAAGAATTTAACTTACACAAATGAAATCAAGAATCTAAATATATTTGAAAACTAAGAGAATCACTCACAATTCACAAAGTACATAGAACACTGTATTTTTCACACTAAAATAGAAGATGGCCAAAATAAACCCTAATTGTATCTTACAGTCTAAGGAAATTTAAAAATAATTAAACATGAAAAATAATACCTCATATCCCACTGTCAAGTTGATGGTCCATTGATTAGATGATGGCTCGTCACTTTCACCGTCACCTCTAAATAGTAAACACCTCCTTAAAATTGTTTAAGACATATGGGCTGGAAGGCAGTCCATTGAGGCTATGACAGTTGGTAGAGTTTCCCCTCAATGTTTCCTCACTTAGCATAAATTTCTGCTTTATCCTGACGCTCAAAGTGATGGCTTGTCAGAAGGTTGATGATATATCAACTTAGTTGTCAACTTGCTGACACTTACCATTTGATTTTATTTAAGCTCGATGCTTGAGTCAATGGTCCATCATAGGTTTGATGACTAGTGAAGTTTTAATTGAAGGCTCTGTTTTTAGCATAACTTACATTATTTCTTACCTTGGCATATTTTTTTCAATACGAGACATGAAAATAATTAAATTCAACGAAAGTTGCTCAAAGAAATTTCATTTTTTCATAGATAAAAGAATCAAATGTAGCCTCACATGCTAACATATTAGTCACCATGATTATGAAGGATGAGTCATGTTGAATTGGTTGTGATGTCACATTCGTGTAGGGTAGTGGATTGGGTTGCTTTGCAATCACATCAACAGTGTCGTGACTATTTACTAGAATAGTATTTATTCCCTATTTTTAAGCTTTAACATTAATTTTTAGGGAATCTTTAGGGGATTTCATCCATCTATCAACTGGTGAGAATATAAACTTGTATTTGATTATTACCCATCGATTTTATTGTGAAATTGTCTTCAAAACATGGATTTTAAACATAGGATTTTAGGATTTTCTCAATAAAGGGAAAAAGTGATATTTCAATTATTTCTAACTCAATTTTAACTCAGTTTTTATGGGATTTCATATTTTGAACCTTGAACTATGAGTAAATTGAAATTCTAGTAAAATTTAGATTTACCATTTCACTTTTAGGGCTGGTTTTCAGGTAATTTTGGATTTAGAGTAAAAATATGTCAATATGGTTATCAATATACTTATATTTATGTATAGAAACCATTTTTGATATATTAAAAACATCTTAAAGTCACTCAAAAAGAAAACACTCTATGTTAAAGATTTCTTAGGCTTGTGTTCTAGCTTTAAGGTAGGTTATAGCTTAACTTTCTTCAGACTTAGTATAGTAGAGAACTTATCATATAAAGTATGTCATGGTTTGGGTGAAACCTCACTGTTTACATAATTTGGGGTTGATTATCTCTAGTGAAGGCTTATGTGGACTTTACTATTGCTTGGTGAGCTTATTATCAATGTGATGCCTGAGTGGGGGTTTTCTTGGTCACATTAATGTCTTATTTATTTGGTTCACTATTATTTTGTTAAAAAATCTATCAGAAATAGCCTCTCTAATTCATTTGAAGTAGTGGTATGGACTGTGTACACTATATCCTCCTCAAACTCCATTTTGTGGGAATACACTGTGTATGTTGTTGTTGATGCTGTGTTAAGGGATTGAAGGGGGTTTGGGATTATTTTTAATTTTTCTATATTATTTTTCATGAGAGGGATTCTATCATAATATACTGATATTTTGGTAACTTGGATTTTATTTTATACATTATTGAGTTGATTGTAATATATTTATTAAGTTTGCCTTGATCATGAATATTCATTCATCACTCATTTTCATGAAACTAGTACTACTATGAAACTTAGATTATTTACGAAATAAAATAAACCATTTTATGAAATGCCTTAGTTGATGAGAGTTCTATCAAGATTGATTGACCTGATATTTCCAAATGACTTGAATGAGGAGAGTACCAAAAAGATCAAATATTAAGATTCTGATAAGTATGTGGGTTGCGAACCCACCATGGATCCTCTCATGTAGCTTAGGTTCATAAGGTATATCAAGAGAATACATTTGTCTATTACATCATTCCATCTCATTATGTTGTGTTGCATTAGAAATTATTTATTTTGGTGATATTCTACTTGTGATATTTTCATACATGGTGTATGTATTATGGTGATATTCATTGTATTATTATTGTAATTATACGACTTGATATGCATGGGATCTTTCTTCTTGTAGGAAGTTTATTTCATTTACAGAATCTTCTTTGCTTTACCTATACTATTTTTGTCCTTACTTTATTTTAGACAAAAATACTTTGTGTACTTGTATTCTATGTCTCTTTTAGATTTGGTCTTGCTCATAACACTATTTCTTTGACATTTTGAGATATATTTTCAAATATTAAGTTGGTATTGATATTTTTTGACCTTATTCTGAGATTTGAGTATTTAGTTCATAATTTGATTTTCTTTCAATTTATTTAATCTTTGTTTAAGGATTACCTACCAAATTTAGGTTGGGTTTGGTACCATTATGACCATATGGTTTGGGTTGTTATAAGTTGGTACTAGAGCCATGTTCACCCGTATCTTGAGTATAAGAGAAAAATATCTAATACCACCTCGTATATTGATATGTTGATGTTATATCTATCTTTGAGAGAATATTGGATGATTTTAGAAAAAACTCACTATTTTTATTCCTTCTCCTGCATGTTGTTGACACACGATATTTTATACTTGTATCTCACACTTTCAGCATAAATGGTAAGGACTTGATCTTATAATATTGAGGCTCACAACCATAATAGAAGTAGAGGCATGGTTCGTGCAATAGATCTGATTTAGGGTACATGACAGGGAAACATCTCTTAAGCTAGTGATTGAGCATGTTGATGAAGCTTACCAACCAAAAAGTAGGGGACTATCCTAGGCCCCTCATAGTTTACTTGCAACTATAGTGTTGCATAATGTTATAATTCAACTTTTATACCATTAAAATGGTACTTCATAGATAGAAACTCTACCTAGTACATCAGATTGTTCTTAGACTGGATATGGAGTTTAGTCACTATGACAAGGTCTAATTTAGGGATTTTAGATTCTCGAGGGACAACTAGCTATTATTGGGAATAAAAGGTTGAGGTATTAACTCCAAGACTTGTTATTCAGTTATTGGTTCTTAGATTACTAATATCAGATAATGAGTGGAAAAAGTTTGAAAGATTTATGAGATTGGCTCCTTCCAAGTTTAGTGGTGATGTAGAAAAGCATGTATATGAGTTCTTGGTCAGTTATCAGGAGAGGTTGCATAAGGTTGGCTACCTTGAGTCACATGGTATTGATTATACTAATTTTTAGTTGGTTGGGGAAATCAAACAGTGGTGGAGGTCTTTCATAGGTTCTAAGCTAGTTGGTTCCCTTTCATTTACATGACTCAATTTTTTAAGACTATTCTTGAGAGGTATATGCTCTTCTGTTTAAGGGGTGAGTTTGATTCTTTGGAGCAGGGTGCCATGACTAATTCTAAGCATGATGTTTATTTTTATGCATTTTCTCGGCATGTCATGGCTAGCATTTTAACAAAGGCTGAGAGGAACATAATAGTTGTAAAGGGATTGACTGCTACTCTTCAATTTGCTATAACTCGACTAGTGAATAATTATTGTTCTTCTAGAGTTTATAGATCATGCTAAAATGGTTAAGAAAATTCAACATAAGGCTCAAGGTTGTATGGGTAAGAGGTTCCACATGTAGGGATGACGAGGTTGATTAGCATGATATTACAAAATAATTTAATCAACAGAAATGCCGAGAAGATTGAATAATGAGATTGTAATTAGTATATGGGTTGCAAACCCCTTATGGATCATGTTGAAGAGCTTAGGCTTGGAGTTATATATAGAGTGTATATTTAGCCATTTCATTCATTCTGTATTATTATGTTGAATTCCATTGGACATTGTAGGGATGACGAGGTTGATTAGTGTGATATTACAAAATAATTTAATCAACAGAACTGCCGAGAAGATTGAATAATGAGATTGTAATTAGTATATGGGTTGCAAACCCCTTATGGATCATGTTGAAGAGCTTAGTCTTGGAGTTATATATAGAGTGTATATTTAGCCATTTCATTCATTCTATATTATTATGTTGAGTTCCAGTGGACATCATTTAGTTGGGTGATATTGTACTTTTAATGTTTTCATATATAGTGTATCTATTTTGTTGATGTTCATTCTAATATTATTATTATTATTATTATTATATTTGTGTGGCTTCATATGTGTGGGACTTTTCTGTTTATAGGGCATTTATTTCACTCGTAGCTTATTTTATTTGATTAAGTTGCCTACCCCAGCTTGTTTGTCCTATAACTCCAACTGAGTGCAAGTAGATCATGCTCACTCCTAATGTTTCTTATCATTTTTTCTAGATCCTAGTTTGAGTGCTACCCGCAGATAGAGTTCATGTAATGACCCTTCAGGTCATTTTCTATGTTTATGCTTATCTTCAATGTTTAAGCTTCTCCATAGCTTTACTAAGTCACTTATGACTTGCTGGGAACGATGGTTCGATTATCGGGTAGTTCATTTGGTTTTTAAGGCCAATTCCCTATTTAGATGTCTTCACTAGTTCCAAATGACCACCGAGTGAAAACTTTAGAGAAACAATCTTAGATGAAAATTTTGACTATGCCGATAGATCTATAATATCGATTTTAGTCTAGGTAGACCATTGATTTGAGTTCTAATGCACCCGAGCTCATTTTGACCTATTGGTTGAAAAGTTACAAATTTGAAAGAAAGGGCGTGGGACCCACATTTGGTAAAAACAATCTTGGATTGAAAATCTAATTTAGCCATGACGTGCAGAATGTCAATTTTAGTCTAGGGAGACCCTTGGTTCAGGTCCTAAGTCTCCCAAATTTATTTCGGGCTACTGAGCAAAATTCATGAAAAATGATGAAAGTGTAGGTGTGGGCCCATATTTTCTCCTAAGCAATCTACAATGAAAGTTTTGATGATTCCAATGGATTTGAAATATTGTTTACACTCTAAATACCCTAATGTATCGTGCTATTTGGATTTCGTATGAGTTTCGAGGGTCAAAAACTCATTTTTTAGTTTGGCATCATTGGTGCAACCACAATTGCGGGAGTACGATCGCAGCCTGTGTCACTACGATAGCGGAACCTGAAAACCTATAGGGGTTATATGAACGTCCCAAGATGCGTTTGGACCATTTCCCCTTTACTACTTAGACCTAGGAACCCCAAAATAAGTGTAATAACTTAAAATTGGTCATGAGGGTGACTTGAGAACCTAATTATCATCTTGTATCATTATTATCTTCAAATTTAAGGTAATAATTTCGTGTATTCATGCTTGAATTTCATAGTTTTGACCCAAAATCCCTATTTAGCTTAGGGCTAGATATTAGCCAAAAGTATGGTTAGTTTTCACCCACTCTTTTAGGGTTATGATTCCTTGTTCATGTGTGAACATTGGGTTGGTCTCAGAAACTCATTTTCTATATGTGGGACCCACTTGGGGTTTTGGTGTCATTTTTGGACCCAAAGTACAATAGTGCAATATGGGTATATTAAACTCATATTGATGAGTAGATTATGGTTTTATTATTGTGATGGAATTTTGAAGATTGTAAAATAAAAATGAGCGTATGGTGCATGATTAGGGATTTTACATTTTGGCTTTGAGGTAGGCTTCTGTCCACTCTTCTTCATGGATGATATACGATATATGTTGCGTTTGATGGTGAATGTTAAGATTGATTTTTGATAGAATGACTTAGTATTTAATATCTATGGGGATTAGATGGGGGTTTCGACTCATAGATTGAATTACTTAATACACTTGTGGAATCTTTTTGCCTTCTTCCTAGTTTGGATAAATTTGTAGCAAGGATATGATATAATACTATTCTTGGACTATGGTTTTAGCATTTGAAGTATGATTGTATATTTAACCTTGTTGGGCTAGTGTGGTAGTTTTGGAACTGTAAGTTTGGCAGAGTTGACTTGAGTATCCTTGTTTCAAGTTGAAGTTACTATCTAAGGATTGAATATGTCTTTCTTGACATCTAGAAGATAAACTAGATACCTTATCCTACTTGGGGCATAGTACACCTAATTATTGAAATTGTAGATTTGAAGTGGGATCATTCGACCCACTTAGGCCTAAGCTTGTGTTTAAATCTTGTGAACTTAGTTGCGGATGTTAGAAATAAGTGAGGCTAGTAAACCTTTGAATAAGGTTACTTTGCAATTTGGAAAATTGTATTGATGTTTCTAGATTAGGGATTTTGAGTTATGGTTATGATACTAATGTGGAAGCGATATTGGAAATTTAGAGATGATATTCCTCCTAGATACGTTATGTGGCCTATAGAGATGCTATTTCCTCTTAGACTTGATGATTGACCTATAAGTTGCTATTTCTTTTAGTAATGATTGTTGGAACTATATAGACGATGTTTCTTTTGGCTATGTAAATTGGCCTAGAGAAGTGATATTCCTCGTTGTCATGATGTATGGCCTATTGATATAAGAGATCCTAGAGATATTTACATGCTTATTGATATTATGCCTCCAATATGCAACATGCCTCCTATATGTGAGAGGATTAGATATATTCTACTGCTTATAAATATGATTACTAATATGAGTTTCAAATATGAATATTGGCCTAAGGCCATGATTATGATGTTGAGATTATTCTGGATAAATAAATAGGCCAAGGGTCGCGTTATGAGATTGGTTGAATATCTGGGAAGTGTTATTCATTATAAGTGATGTGATTATAGTTTATAAATATGAATATGTATATGTTTGTATACAAATCTCTCCAGTACGGGACGGAGAAAGATGCGGTATGATGCTTTTTATTCCACTGATTGAATACTGGTGATGGCATGCATAGATTTGGTACATTCATGATTATTATACCGATAATTGATGTAATTCTAGTTGAAATATGATCTTATGACTGTTCTTCCTAATTAAGGGTAAAGCTAAGTGGTTACTAGATGTCTTTTAGGTGGCTATAGTACTTGATGGCTAGAAATCTAATTTACTAGTTAATGAACCTTGTCTAGTTTAAATATGTTAGTTAATGATTAGAGTTGATACGTGGCCATGAAAATGGGTTTATCTATGAAAATTATTCGTTTTTATTGATAAAAATATTGTGATGTCGATTAGTTGTTAAGTAAGGGTAATGTGGCTTAATATTGCTAGATTATAAAGAAAGTTAGTGATAATGACTCCTAGTTAATAACAGTACCTAGATGAAGATAATATCGAGTTAATAATGTTGACTATCTAGTAATAAGGATTAGTTGAATAAAAAGGATTAGATGGTAGACAATAGTTAGTTAATGATTGTTGTTAGTTAATAAAAGGTGGTTAGATGGTAATTGGTAATTTATTGGCTAATGATAACTATCGGATATATGATAATTAGTTGATAATAATGAATAGTGGATAAATGGTAATTATTGTCCTGTGATGAATAGCGAATTACTGGGTCAATAGTAATAAGCGTTGGTTAGCTCATAACAAGTAGTTGGGATGTATTGACAAGACATATATCATTAAGGTTGTGAGTATATCGCATTGCATCTGTGCACCTATTAATACATTTATTTATTTTTTAATGGTTATGATGATATATGTATACCTTATACGGACGGAGGATATTTTGATTAGATATTGATACCTGACAAGGACAAAGGATATTATGATGATATTGATACCCATTTTGAGTCCAGAGAATACTATTGAGATGATATTGATACCTGGCAAGGCCGAAGGATATTGTGATGATATTGATACCTAGTTTGAGTCTGGAGGATACTATTGAGATGATATTGATTCCTGGCAAGGATGGAGGTTGATTACGATAATGATGGTTCTGATGAGGATAGTTATTATGAGTTGTCATATTGATGGTATACTTTGCATTCATTCCAGCATGCACATTATCTATCACTAGTATTCACCTATATTTATTAGTCATTATGAGACGGTTGTACAAATATGGGTGAAGGATATGTCTTGTATTGTTGTATGTTGATTGAACATTCTAAGCCTGGAGCGGTGGGGGCACGCATAGGGTCGACTAGGTATTTGGTTTTTTGGAGTAGTTGGTTATTAACATTATTATTGATATTGTTATTATCATTGTTATGATCGTTATTATGGCTAGCTATGATAGATTGGTCATTGATCTGGTATTGGGATTTGAGGTATGTCTTTGGCCTCTCCAATCTTATGATTGCATTTTTATGCATGAGTATTTCAGGTCTAGTCAAGTGGATTAGAATACCCGAGTATGATAGTATTTAAATTATGATAATATTATAATGAGGTCTTAAAATGAGAATATGATGATATAGGTTATGCATTGAGATGACCTCGTTTTTATATGTACTTATACATATATATATAGCTATATGAAGCTATGGTACTACCGTATATCCCTTCCATTGTTGTTCATTTTATATTGTATTAACTTTGCACTGTATGCTACTATATATCTTTATTTCACTCTTTATTCGTATATTGACATGAGATATATGGTATAGCATTGACGTATGTTGAATGTAGGCGGAATAAGATAGTTTACCCTAATACTCTCTTAGTCTTATTATGTTAAACACATGGATATAAATATGATAGTATTCCCTTATTATTCTCGTTGACTTATTATATGATTTATAGAATCTTGGGTGTAGTTTTCATTAAGTTTATATGCTATGCATATTTGCTTTATCTTTAAAGTTTAGTTGGCAGTTGCCTACTGAGTACCATTTGTTTGGTTCTCATACTACACTTCTATAGCTTGCAGATCATAGTACGGGTTATCGTTGTTGATGTGTGCATCGTGCAAAGCAGCCTTAGTTCGGAGACTTAGAGTGATCTCTTGACGTTCAGAGTATTACTTAGCTCTCTCTTATGTATTAGACTAGTCTCTAAGTTGTATTTAGAGACAAGTTGTATCATTATATAATTCTCTATATATCACTTTTGTACTTTTATGATATGAAAAGCTCTTGTACTGATACCACTGGGTTTTTGGAATCTTCTATGTATTGATCTTTTATCCATATATTCCGCATTCTTTACCATATATTATTGAGTAGTCCATTACTAGCCATTTCAGACTATGGGTTTACTTGCCTACTAGTAGGTTATGGTAGGCGCTATTATGACTTGAGGAATCAAGTCATGACAGTTCATGTAGTTCTAAGGTTGGTAGAGTTGTGTTGAGCTCTTTGTTTGGAGAATTTTCTCATCTTCTTGTATTCTATTTATTTCTTTATTTTATTTTAGAGATAGATACGTTGTGTACTTGTATTCAATATCAATTATAGAGTTGATCTTGCTCATGATATTATTTCTTCAAATTATTGAGATGTATTTCTAGATATTGATGTGGCATTAATGTCATTTGATTTTATTTTGAAATCATGAGTTTTTAGTACATTTTTTGATCTTTCTTATGATTTATTCTATTTTAGTATTGTGTTTACCTATCGAGGTTGGATTGGGGTAGGTATCATCATGACTTTGAAAGTTTGGGTTGTGGCATATTTATCGCAAAGATGAATTGATATGTTTTCTTTTTATTTCATTCAATGTAGATACATTATTAGGTTCATCCTAGATGGACACTTAAACTACAGACTGATATAGCATGAAGGTAACCACATAAGCACTATGTCTCGTGATTCCTTAATGGATAACAAAAAATCTCTTCTAAAGGTTCTTTGCCTTACATTTTAAATCAGTTTTCTTACTTTTCCTTAAAATAAATGAGAAAAACAGTTAAGAAAATCACAATTTAGTGTACTCTATTTAATCAACCCTTTATAACCTAATGAGGTTTTACTTTTTAAAATTTTTAAGCTAGGAGTAGGAAAAAGGAAAGAAAATCACAAGCCATGAATTGTTAAGCAATCCTTGTCAAGATAAGAGGAAGTTTTACTAAGTAAATAATGCTATAAATTTTATTCCTAGCTTAGTTGGTATAATCTCTGTTACAACTTCTCCTTATTTTTACTTTCCTCGATTTTATTATTGCATATACATTTTTATAATCTGTGGACAGTAAAAAAATATCAATATCAATTTACATAGGTAAACCAACCTTATTCATAGTTAGATTAATAAAAACATTACTACCTATCATGAAATAAATAATCTATAAAAGGACTACACAATATTTTACAAATTGACTTAAATTCTACCTTAGTTATTTTATCCTCAATATTCAAAGTATGTCAGTTCAGTTCTGCATGATGAAGTATACAAATATCAGTTATTCAGACATCAGTTATTCAGTTATTCAAATGTAAGATATTTTTACAATCTATTCTACTTTACATCAGATTTACATACAGTATTCATAATATACCGCTTCCCAGATTCCATTCTATTAATTCTACAAAAGTAAAGATTTAAGTAACCCAGTGTAGTGATTCACCATCTTATCAGCTTATGTTCGTTACTCATGATTTAAGATATTTTAGATTTCAGTTTATTTAAGTCTCTTGGTGAGTCTACTTGTACTTAGCATTCATGTTTTAAGATCATGTATCTAATCAGTTTTATTTATTGCATTTACCCACACTTACTCAATAAATTCAGGAAGTACTGATCCATATATGCGTCTGTGTGCTTCATTGTCTCATAATATTGGTACCAGTTGTAGCCCACATATCATAATCAAACAGTTCACAACCTCCAGCCAATAGGTGATGAGTTCTATTGTTTTGAGAACTCTAGTTAGTTGTAGTTCATGTTCTATATTATTATTATTCTTGTGTATTTATTAGTGGTAGTTGGAGGCATGTACCAGCTATCTATAGTTAGTATAGTATTCTATAGCCAGTATAGTAGAGGCTTTATAGACAGTTAGTTAGATTCACTCACGTAATTCAACTTCTTCCTTCAGATTTAATGTGTTGTAAACATTTTTTTAGTATCACATGTATTTAGATTTTCCTACTATTGTGCTTTAGTTTAGAAAATTTAGCTTATATAATTAATTTAATTTAGATGCTCAAGTATCATGGCCGTTCACGGGTTAGCTTAGGATCACTTGTCCTAAGAAACATGTTACAACTGAAGAGTAGGCTTGGGTTATGACAAACTTTGTTTAAGAGCACAGGGTTCAAGTGTCCTAAGGTTTCTATGAAGTCGTGTCTAGTAAAGTCTTGCAGAATAGTACAAAGACGTCTATACTTTTCTTTGAAAGGTTACAGGGCATTAAAGAAATATTTTCTTTCTTTCATTTCTCAGATCGTGCTAAAGAAAGGTTCTCTAAGAAACATATATAGATTCTCATCGTGCTCCATTCATTTCAACTCCACCTTATTTTAAAGGCACCAGAAACAGTGAAGTTTAAATCCTTATAGATAGATTTTTCTCAGATAGTCCCCACAGATAGTTACGGGATTACACGTTGGCTAAAAAAGTACCTCACCAATTCCTTTATGCTCCAAAAGAATGCAAGATCTTATTTATGTTATTGAACATCGTGCACTAAGTCGAAGTCAGATGCAGTTTCAAATTCCCACTTATAATCCTATGATAGCATATGATTTAGATTGAGAATCATGAACCAAAAGTTTAGCAGCAGTAAAGTGGGGATAATGTTTATCTAGATTTAGTAGAATATGTATCCATGAGGCTAGTTGTATGAAAGGTGAATCAGTAGGATTGAAACTGTGCATGCAAGAATTTAAGTTTGTTGATTTGAAATTTTGTATGATGAGGTGGGTATGATCTAGAGATATACCCAAGGTGATATGGAATTGTATTATTTCTATGTTTTGAAAGTACGTGTGCTTAGAGAATACCCTCGAGTTGCTAAGTGTTAATGGGGCTAGTTATTTAGTATATGGTTTTCTTACTAGCTACGTAATGGGTTGTAGGTCATGATGTTTGTCATTTGGTGTTATGGTAATTGTCATGGCTTAGGGGAAAATATAATTTTAGAGATGTGATATTAGTAGGTCATGAAGGAAGTTATTATAGTTCATTAAAATATTTAGGATATCCATGTTAAGCGTTAGAATCTATGTTTGCATCTAGGATGATTGAGCTAATAGAATGAAGAATTAAAATTCTAGTTGGTGTGAACTCAGGATATGGTGATAATCCCAAAGATTCTAAGTTAGTAAGTTCTTAAGTTATTATATGATGATTGTTGGGGCTATAAAAAGTTAAGAGTTCTATCTCGAAAAGATGTATTAGTAGTGGGTTTCACACTTTTAGGTGTAGTCTTTCACGGTGAGTTTATTATTTATATATATTGTTATATACCAAACTCTAGAGTAAAGTAGTTAAAGTTTAGTTTAGTGTTTACTAAAGGAGCCCGCAGACTTAAATAATAGCTTTAATCTAAGAGGGAGATGATAAAACAAGTAACCAAGTCAGGCTTTTAGATTCTAGTAGTCATGCCAGTGTATTATAGAACATTATTAAGGGAGAAAGATTCCCGACCCATTCTTATCTCAGTGTAAAGTTTTGTATTTCAGTCATCACGACATCTACACATGCCTTACATGTAAGCTCCATGATCATAACTCATATTCATGCACTTTTCATAGAATCATGTACGCTTCCAATTCCTAGTATAAGTTATTCCAGTTCATTGTACAGTATAAATCATATTCCATGAATTTATGAACTCTAAACTCCGGTCATGCAGCTCATGACTCATGAACTCACACTTTATAGTATGTTAATTCTAGGTACTCATGGTATATCCTTATGTCTAGTGAAGTTCAAATTATGTTATGTATGTCCTCAGATTAGATCTCCTTGATGAATCCATAATATTGATATTCTATTTCTTAGTCCTCAGTTAAGTGTCAAAGTCATGCATAATATTCTTCCATTCTTTAAAATCTCATGTTTTAACCTTTCAGTGACCTCTTCTTATGAAATGATAGTGGTGATGAACAATTGTTTAGATGGGAGAGAGTAAATGTTTCATGTTGGGTAAAGATTGTTGTATGCTTATTTTAGCTAAGGCTATGAGTGTGAAGGAAAATTTAGTCAAAGCTTTTAATATATGTCATGGTTAGTTGAACTTTCATGTATGTCTTCTTATGAATAGTCAAAGAAAGTTGTTATTGATAGAGGTTTAGAGATATGAGAAAGATATCATAAATGTTGTTTTCCTAGATGTTCTTATGTGATTATAATGATAGGCTTGAATATCATGTTGATATATAAGTGGATGGGTGCATTGTGCACTAGAGAATTCCTAGGAAAAGGTTGAACTTATTTGTTGAATTGGTAAGAAGAATTATTCTTGAGATTAGAAGTTGTGAAAACACATGGGGTATTGAATTCTGGTTCAGACTAGCATTACTGTGTTATGTGCAGTATCTTGTGATTTGAGTTAGCCTTGAACATGGTGAGGGTATGTAGCTCAACTCAGACTATGGTTGGGGTATTTATATGTACTCGTGTGAGTATTTAATGTGCGAGGATATGCTTGAATTAGACAGTTGCATTGCCTAAGTCATAGTAATTGTAGCCTAGCTTATGTTTCATAGGCCTATATTCCATGTTATAGAGTTTTAGCCATGTTGTGATTTCTTACTCAAATATCTTATTTATATCATGCCTAAGCATTACTGCTCCCTAATGTTATCAAGAGTTTCGTGAGTAGGTTTTTTCCATACGGTAACTAATTCACGCCTGTCCAAATTATGAATTTGGTTTAGTTCATGCATAATGTGTACGATTCAGTTATTTAGTCATGATTTCATTCATAAGTGTATAGTTAATGATCTCAGTTTTCCTAGTGTTCCAACTCATACATTATAATACCTCTTGTACGACCATAGTTTCATTATCTCAGGATTCATGATTATATAATGTACTTGGCAATGCCATAAAGCCCTTTTCTTTTGATTCCTATATGTGTTTTGGTGAGGAACAATTCCTAATGAGTAGTTAAATACTTTATTCTTTCTTTAGAAATTTTTGGAAATTTAGTGCATCAGTTATAACTTCACAGTTTTATATGTATGATTGTATCATGAACATTTCAATTGATTTTCTGAACTCCCAGCATGAATCAGCTCCATAGAGTCAGTAAAGTCAAGTCAGCTCAGAAATTTGTTTCGTGCTGGTTGTTTTAATGCTTCAGCTCAGCTATATCCTTTGATTATAGACATGTTATGTATACATTACTCCATACTTCTAAGATTTCAAAAAGTTCCTATCCATCATTCGAGGATGAATGACTCCAAGGGGGAGATAATGTAACCTCTCAAATTTCTAGGCTAGACTTTGAACAATTGTTCCTACGTGTATATGCTCTATAAGCTCAAAACTAATGATTTCCATGCGAATATAAGCGTCATGATCATTATCCTAGTGTTAAGAGTGATTATGAAGTAAAATAAAGTTTAGCTAAGAACCTTAGGTTTGGCCAAGTTTTGGTATTCGATCCTATACGTGTATAACCTTTGACATACATATAATTCGGCATCTCAACAAATACCAAATTATAGATAATTGAATTAGCTTTTCATTCATACAAATTTTTCCTTAATCCGATAGCCAAGAAAAATATTATGACCATTTTCATAAAAAACAGTAAGGTTTACAATAGGGCTGCAACACATAGGCCATTCCCTGAAATACCACATCACAGAGGCTATTCATCCTTAAAACAATTCACATAGAAACTCTACCCTTTCCCAAGAACAATAATACAAGCTTCTTCTCTTAATAACTCATGAATTTAAGCTACGATTTCATGATTTATTCAAAAATACATTCAATTAAGGTATGTGGGGTATTTATTAATGTGTTTCTTTTGCCCACTGAGTCCAAAATCCATCTCTTTGATTAAAATAGGGATTTTTCCTTAGTTATGGAATTTTATATGTTCAAAATGATTTTAATTCATTCTCTTCCTTAGTAATTTGAATTCAATCCATGTCCAGATATTATCCCATGAAAAAATTAGGTTATTTCATGTTTTAAATTTCAATTTTACATGTCGTATTCAAGTGATTTCATGTTACAATATCAAATTATGTATTAAACCATGTAATATGTTGTCCTCTCATGTTTAACACATTACCATGTTCAAATTCATGCTTCTCACCTATCTATTGAAATGTCTTATGTTTTGGTTCTTTCAACTATGATTCCATACCACCTTTTTAAGAATTGTTATCATATTTTTGTAATTATTCAGTGTGGTCAGGTTATGAAAATAGGATATCTATGTGTTTTACATGTTTCTATTTTTCAAGTAACAAGTCAGTTACACCATGGTTTTATTATCATATTAAGAATATCATGTTCATGTTGAGCACTTACAAGTACATTACCATGTCATGTTAAACAACTAATAACACCAACGTTATTCAATTGGGAGTAATACTAACACCTAACGAATGTAGGGATGGCGTCCCCCCCATCAGTTAAGCTTGAGATGTTAGTAGCAGTCCCCATGTTCCAAACCTACACTGTCACCTTATATTATAAGGGGTCATTCATTTGTTAGACATGACACCCTCATCCTTCGGGACATCATCCTTATGGATCCATATCGTCAGACAAGTGTTGGTACCCATGGCTAGGAATCAACACCTTTCCTTCTTGGGTTATAGGTTAGACCTCTATAGCTTAGATATTAGCACATCCATTATATCCAGCTTTAAAGTCTTAGGTTAGAATTCATAGTATGTCAGTTCAGGTTTGCATGACCAAGTTTACAGATATTAGTTATTCAGATATCAGTTATTCAGATCATTTCAGTACATCATTTTAATTGGTCTTGCATTCTTAGTTTTACATGTTCATGTTTTTATGCTCAATATCCATACCTGATCCTTGGTGCGATTTTACAATCTATTCAGCTTTACATGAGCTTTACATACAATTTACATGATTAATCACTTCCAGCTTTCGGTCTACTTGTTCTACAAAAATAAAAATTTTAGAAACTAAGTGTCGTGATTCAACAACTTATCATATTATGTTTGTTACTCATGTTTTAAGATACTTTAGATTCCATCTTATTTAAGTCTCTTGGTAAGTTTACTTGCACTTAGCATGAAGGTTTTAAGATTATGTATATCATCAGTTTTATTTATTGCACTCACCTATACTTACCCAGTATATTCTAGAAGTACTGATCCACATATAAATATATGTACTACATTGTTTCATAATGTAGGTACCAGTTGTAGCCCACACATCATAATCAGATAGTTAGCAGCTTCCATCCAAGAGGTGATGAGTTCTCTTATTTTGGGGACTCCAGTCAGTTATAGTTCATGTATAATATTGCTATTTTTTTATGTATTGATTTGTGCTAGTTGGAGGCATGTACAAGCTATCTATGGTCAGTATAATAGAGATTTTATAGACTGCTAGTTAGAGTAACTCATGTAATTCAAGTTCTTCCTTCAGATTTATCGTGTTGTAATTTTAGTATTACATGTATCCAGATATTCTTACAATTGTGCTTCTGTTCAACAAATTAACTTGTATAATTAATTTAATTCAAATGCTCAAGTGTAATTCCAGTTTATAGGCTAGCTTGGGATCACTTGTGGTCCTAAGAACTATGTTATGACTAGGAGGTAGTCTCAGGTCGTGACACACTCCCTCAATTATAACCCTTGTGGTCTATATATCATATCCACACGCATCGAGATAGTTTTACTTCTTTGTAAATGGTAATGAGGAGATCCTAGCAGTTGGGGACAAGAGAGGTCACATAGATATCTTGCAGCATCCTACTTTTCCATTTGATCAAGACATTAAAAAGGCCAGACATGATTCATTGGATACTGTATTCATTGATAGGCAGAGACATGCATTTATAGTAGTGGGTAAGCCATCAGTAGTGCACCATTACCTACACCGCCTCTACCTGCTGATATGCCCCCATCTGGTAATGCTCATTATTCAAGCTCGTAGTATATCTCAGGTATGTTCCACTTCCTTCTATTTTATTTTAGATCACTGAGGACAGTGAACAATTATTAGCTATTGGTAGGCATACTATGCTGTCGCGGGTTTTTGTTGTTGTGCTTCCTTTCCTATCGTTCATGGAATGGTTGTAGGATCGTCATGTTTAGGGTAAATTTGTGTCATATTATGTTTTGTTTTTCTATAATTAGGATATTTTTAAGTTTTTAGGGCACTAGAGATGTTTTGATTGTTTTTTAACACCCCTCCAATTTTTTTCATAAAATCATATGAATGTATATGTTTGAACATTGTGGATCTTGGAACTTGTTTTTTGACTGTGAGTGTCTCTTGACTGTGCCTGCATTGGCATCTATTATTTCATATGAGTGAGGGGTACATCCTTGTTGTAAGGGAACTTGAGTCATATTGTTAGTTATTTGCTTGTTTCGGGTAGTGTAACTTTTATATATGAGTGGTTTTTTGTAACTAATGTAATAGCCATACCTTTATCCGATTGTGTCACATTGTTGTACTTCATGTTTATACATGGTTTTGAAAAATATGATTGGAGGGGTGTGATGTTCTGAGATTTAAGTGTCAACTGACTATCTTGAATATCTTAGATTCTCCTAGTTAAACATCGTTTTTGTTGTGTTTTGTTGTCTGAGGACATGCAAACATTTTAAGTTGATAGTGTTGATGTGCTATAGAGATATAACACTTTTGACACTTAAAATGAGGAATATATGCCAGCATCTGAGGTTATTTTGTTAGATATGATGCATTTTGGGTATGTTTTGTGGGAAACCATGATTTGGATGCTATGTTTGTGAAAAAGTTTTAAAAAGAGTTTTTGGCTACTTTTTGGAGCAATTATGGATGTTCGGGACACTTTATGGATTGTTTGTGATCAAAGAATTCGAGAATCAAAGAAGAGATAAAAAGATGTCTCCCGGTACTTACTAAGTCAACATATGGACCACATATAGGACCTACAAACCACAAGTAGGCAAAGTAAGTGCCAGAACTCAAAAATCCGGAGAGCTGACTTGCTGGATTTTTTTATGAAGTACCTGTGCCATGTACCTGCACTTACCCTATTGATCACAGGTACTACCTATGCCCAGGGTCAAAGAACAAGTACAGACCACATATGTCCACTAACCCTATTTTCTCCTATTTCATTTGGGCTTTTGTTTGAGGGTTTTCTCATATACTATAAATACCCTTTATTTATTTTTTAGTAGGAGTTACGCGTTTTACAAATATAATATGATTCCAAGGTTCGATTTTAATCTTGGGATTCTCTTGTATCGTCTACAGTTGCTTGATTCAGTTATGGTTATGGGTTCTTACACTTATTATCATTGTAATTTCATCGATGCTTTCGATTATGAATGTTATTAATTTCTTTACAAGCATGAGCGGGTAAAACCAAAAGCTTGTGTCATGGAAATCATGGTGGATAGACGAAGTAGGGGAAGTGTTGTTGTTCTGAACTGATACCCATGCATGCATTGCATTATTTTCATTATAATAGTTTTCTATATGGGTGCACACATTAGGATTCAGCTTAGATATTGCTACTTACTCCTAAAGAGGAGTAGTGACTAGGAAAAGATAAAGACAACAATAATTTAGAGTTTAACTATGGATCCATTCTTGTAGGTTTTACTCCAAAAGCTTGGGTCATGGAAACCATGGCAGATAGATAAAGTGTGAAATCCTTTTTCTTGTCGAAAAAATTACAGAAGGTACATATTGATTCTAATGCAAAATATTAGGTTGGGTCAACAAAGCATGATAAACCTACTGAGTTGAGAAGCTAGGGGAAACATAATCCTATTGTTAACCAATGCCTGATTACAACTGAAGTTAATATAGTTACTTGCTTAAGATTACTATACAAAAACCCCATTTACTTTTCTTTTTTTACCCACCGACTACAACAGTTGAAATCCATGATTCCATGTGTTCTCTTGCAATTCGAGCCCAACTTTCATTGGGTTACTACATTTTTACAATGATCATATCATCTACTGAGATAAGGTGTAGTTTAGGTATCATCATTCATAAGGAATCATGATGAGTCGTTGTGATGGAATCATAACCAAATCAAATCTCTGAGTACGAGTGTCTCACCATGAGCCATAAGGACTTGTTACAAGTAATTAGGTGCAAATCATAGGATGTCCAGTTTTTACCCAAATTAGCTCTGTGTTAACTATGACTAGACCCTACAAGTCGTAGGGTCTCATTATGGATGGTACAAGGAAGTTGCAGGGTCAATTGTATGTAGGGGGTCCTAGAGAATGTCTTGGTTATGACTCATGGTGATGAGTCATAAGTAGCGGCTATGAGTCACTAGGTGACCCATAGTCAAAGGTGAAACTTTTTCAGCTTTAAATTTAAGGGCATTATGGATATTTTCCCTCATATCCAAATTAAAACCCTTGTATTATAACCTTTTTAGGGTTTCATTAGAACTCGAAAATTAATCTAAGTAACTTCTCAAACACTTCATAAAGTCTCTCTGAATTCCCTCAAGCAAGTTAAGCTAGGGTTTTATCAAGTTGGTCATATTGGGGATCAAAGGTCTATTTCTCTCCAAATTTCTCAATGTTTAGGCGTGTTACTCTTCCCTTATTGTTAATTTATTAAAGGCATGTGTTTAAAGTATTTTTTATGAGATATTCATGTTTGTTTTGAAATAAGTGTTGAGGGTTTTTAAATGTTTATGAATTGAACAATGTTTCTTATGGTTTATATAGCATTTTCATACTTTAGTTATGGTTTTAAACTTGTGGGTGCATGGGTACGGTGAATGAACTATTGAATTTTTATTTACCCAAAATGGTGACTTTTGAAGTGGTTAAGAACTCATCCCCATAATGTGAAATTTTTTTTAATTATGACAAATATAGGTATTTGCAAAATTGAACTAGTCTTGAACTGTTGCATTATATAAAGAGGTATTTGAAACACAATGGTCTAATTTAATGAACATGGGTAGTCGGTGTTCCCCCATCTTGTATTAATAAACAAAGGGAGTAGTTATCTCCAAGTTAATAGAAATTGTTTTTGAATGTTCTTATTACATTGCAAGTGTAGTTGGTACAAGGATACCAACAATGTATGCCTTAACATGGAATATGGTTCAGTTAATGGGAATGTGCTATACTTTTTTTAATTATGATGTAATAAAGGTTGTGTGGTTGAGCCGTGAAAGTGGAGGTTCGAGTGACCAATATTGGAAACTGTGTTCTCCAATGCGGGGGTGAAAGTGACCAGGGATGTTTGAGTCTTCGTCACTATTATTTAATGATTTGGGAGGTTCAAGTCCTCAGTAAATCATCACATATTGGGTGCTTAAGTCACTTTAGTACATGATTAGGAGGTTCGAGTCCCCCTTGCATATATATGAGATAATTCTCTGGTTTTCGCGGCTACACACACTAGGCCAGATCAGGGGTGAGAGTTGGGCCTATATAGCCCGTGTGTACATGTCATGCCGGTTGAGATACATAACTTAGGTTAAAGTTTATAAATGCATGTTAAGACATTTTCCCTATCCATGCATGTGATACATAAATGTATATGCATTAGATTATGTGCATTGATTTGACCGATCTTAAATTATTTATCATTTAATTATGCTATATTTATTCCCATGTTAGATGTTAGCGTTCACTCTGCTCACCGTCTTCGGTAGCTATATCGCCATGCGATACAAGAATTGACCATACTAATACTCCTCCCGCTAAGTGATTAGGATTCCAAATCATCTCGTGAGTTGACATTGAAGTGGTGAGCTTTCATACATCGAAAGTCTATAGTTCATGGTTTGTTCTCTTATGTCACATCTTGTTTAGACTTGTTTTTAGCTATAGTCAGGGGGGAATGTCTCAGTACTTTATTCATATTTAGTTTTGGCACTCTATTTAGAATGGATTTATTTGGATTATTATGGTTATTGTGCAGTGTGGGTCGGTTGGTTAGTTGGTCACTGGTCGTTGGTCGTAGACATGCATTAATATTTTCTTATGTTATTGCACACTATCTTGTTATTTGATCGAAATTGATTCGACCTTGGGGTGTGATGTCTTTATTTAGTTAGGTGCAGGGGGTGATCTCCGGTCAACATGGGGATTGAGATACCCATCATGGTCAGGCCTTAGTTCGGGTCGTGACAACAAGACTCCAAAGGTAAGCCTGCACTTCATCCATACCGAACCAATCTCATGTCTGACATCATTACCCTTTTATTTATTATTTTTAAGGGGTTTAACAAGAAATATATGAACGAAGGAAGTATATTATTAGAAACAATATTGTACATAATGTCCAAAAGAAACTGTACAACCTTAACTTGTCCCAATAGGTTTAAAGGTATAAATCTTGTTGAAAATGGTTAAATGATAAAATATAGAACTACTTAAGTGAAAGACCAATAATTCTAAAATGCTTTTTTTCCACACAAACCCTCGCTGAACACTAACTAATGGTCGGTTAGGCCTCCAGCCAATCACCACTGGTTGCTTGCATGATCTCTAATTCTCTCTCACTTTTCCCACGATTAACTAAATCCTCTTATACCAATAATATTTATGAACCATCAACCAAACCTTTGGAGTATGGAAAGGTGTTTAACTCAAAGCTTTTAGGATCAAGGTTTGTGGCTCCTAATTACATTTAGCAAATCTCGTTGAAGCAAATAAAGTATGAAAATAGAATACATATTATGGATTGGATAAAATCAAAGTCCACAAACATTGACAAGCTTGAATTCCTTTAACATGAAATAACTGGTAAGTTCACACAATGATCGCTTGATTTGGAGGATTTGTGAAGGTAACACACTGAAGAATTAAAGGTGATTGTAAAATAGGTCTGTTGAGATATATACGCATTTTAATTGAAGATTTCATTAACATAGTGTCCAATAACATATACTACAGTAAAATTAATGATGGCATGGTTTATCCAATGAGACCCCTTATATATGACACAAGCTTTAAGGTTGATGAACGAACTAAGCAAGCAATAACATAGGTATCATTCCCAAATTTTCTACCCACATGTATAGTCTAGGAGTCATTGTATTCTTTAGAATCTACTATTGAGAAGTCCCTCCCCATGGATACTGCTAAAATCCATAAAATCACAAGACCAATTGTGCAAGGGTTAAGGTGCAGATAAACCTTGTTGCTAAATTGCCAATGTTTGTATGCATAATCCTAGGTCTTTTCCAACCAAAAAGAGTGTAACAAAACGTACATATATCAATACCAAGCCAAAAAAAAATATAATACCCCACATGGTTATACATAAGAAAATAATGCCAAAAGCTACCAAATATTATCCATATAGGTCACCACATAGGCCAATAAATCATTAAACACATTTTTCATAATACAACCGTGTACCCATAATATGCTTTTACATTATTATTAACCCATTATGACCTCACAGCTTATATCTGGAATTTTCTCTCTTAACCCATTATGACCTCATGGATTATATCACACTTGGGAGTTTATTTTCCCTATTATTATAATATAAAACACTTAGAAACACTCTCTAATTCTCTCTAATATTCTTGGGTAAAGAAAGGCTAGGCTTTCATCTAAAGGAGCAATTTGGGGCTTGATTGAGTGATTTCTCTCCATCATCTTCGTGAACTAAGGTAGGATACTACTCCCTTATTGTTAGTTCCAACGAAAGGCATGATATATACAATATTTTCATGGCATGATTATTTCATGGATTTGGGGTTTTTAATTTTATGTAGGTTTTTTTTAATTAAATTCTTGGTTATAGTTTTCCCATGTTTAAATTATGTAATTATATGGTTTAATGGTAGTTTGGACAATTGGTTGAATGAGAATGGTAAATTGGAAATTGGGAATTAGAATTGGTTTTTGATTGACTATGCCCCCAACATTTTTTATAAAATACCTATGATAATACTTTTACTATACTATTGGACTTTTATGGAACTATTACATGTTATAGTTTGGTAATGGAACCCTAAATTACATAAAAAGTTTTAATAGTTTGGAAAGGTTAAATGGAATGGTTTGCTGGTCATGGATATGGTTAATTAAACTTCCTTATGATGTACAAGGAAATTCCCCCAGAAAACTTAATAATGAAATACTTGTGGGGTACACGGGATTCCCCAAAGTTAACATGATGATTTAATCTATGGGTAGATGGGAACCCTTTTATATAAAAAGTTTGGCTAAGGACATTGCTTGCAAGATATAGTCGCTATGATGATACCACTACTCATAGCTTTGGCTAATCATAACGTAATAAGGGTTTGGTCAGTCGAAAAAGGTTTTAATTAGGCGATAATGTTGGAGTGTGATAGCTAACCATGAATGGCGAATCCAATGGGCGAACACTGAAAACTCATGTTTGTCAACATGAGGGATTGGTTATAGAGACCATATATGATACTAAGAGGTACATGGGAATCGTCTAAGTAGGCTATACACATGTATCATGGAGACCGAAGGGTACTTGGGAATCCCCTACTCTTATAGTAACTCTAATTTATGTGGTTACATACATCGGGTCCCGTTTAGGGGTTACACTAGACCTATATAGCCCATGGATGGTTCTAGGAAGGTTAAACTACACATACCCATGTTTATGGTTTTAAAGACATGCTAAAATTGGTTTATTTTCCCAACATGGGCATAGTTTGTGTCCATATGTTGGTTTACTTGGTTTTACTTGATGGAATTATTTTATCCTTATCTTGAGTACCTTCTAGAACTCACCAACTAACCCATCCTCGAGCGGCTATATCCCCATGCTATCTAGGGACCCACTATTCTAGTTCTCCTGCTTAGTGCTTGGACTTGGGATCAGCTAAGGAATTGAAGTGGTGATCTTTCATATTCTGGATGGCTCAATTTCATGTTCATGGATGTTTTTACACACTTTGTTTTATTTATGAATATTAGATTTGGCTATGGAAGGGGGCATATCCTAACCGAATATTGGTTTCTTTTGGTAAGAGGCTTTTGTTGAACTACTATGAGTTGGTATGAGTTGGATTATTATTGGTGTCAGCCTTAGTATTGGCGTTGTCATTGGGGATGATATTATCAGACTAAATTTCTAACTATTCCATCCTTTTATATTATGTTATAGAACTTGCTTTTGTTATTATTATGGTTTTTATGTATGGTTTGGTATGTTAATTAATTATTGGTATAGGTTTGGATGGGTGGACTCATTTTTATAGGTAACAATCTTAGACCAATCGCTGAGTTTGGAAATTTATTAAAGTATTCTATTTTGTTATATGTTCACAATATACCCAACTCAGGGTATACAAATTAGATGATTGGGTTGGGTATTAGTGGTTGTCTCTGGTCCTGGTTGGACTTAAGATGCCTATTATCACAAGGTCGTAGGTCAAGTTGGTATCAGAGACTTAGGTTTATGGTCAATTGAGGGTCCACAAAGTTGTGTCGAGTGGAGTTTCTTTAAGGGTGTGTAGCGCACAACACTCATAAGGCAGAGCCTATAAGGTATTTAGGAATGTTTCACTTTCTTAGTATTCTATTTTTAAGCTGCAAGGTCTAAGGTTCATTCTAATCGCAGTTTGTTCAGTTTTTATCTCATGCCTCAATAATTTAAGATGCAAGGTAACTCTTCTGTCATAATTGGGGACAATGTTGAAGAGACACGTACGACTCAGGGGATCCATACTTGGTCTAGGTGTCCAATCCATAATATTTTTGTAGTTCCACCGGTTGCTACTAGTTCTCCTTAAGGGTGAGGTTAATGTGGAATTTTGTCATTCGCTTCATATAATTGCTCAGTTAGTTGTTGCTTAGGATGAGCAGGATGCATCTAGTATTCCATTTACTAAGGCAACAAAGGTTAGCTAGTTTATTAAGATGAATCCTCCTACTTTTATTGGTGTGAAGGTAGAGGAGGATCCTTATAATTTCCTGGATGAAATACAGAAAATCTTTAGGGTGATGCAGGCCATGAATGTGAAAGGGTGAATATCGCTACTTACCAGCTTAAGGATATAGTGTACCAATGGTACGAGGAGTGGGATAAGGTAAGAGTTAATGTTGAGGAGTCTACTTTATGGTAGACTTTATCTAATGCTTTTTGGGACCGCTTCTTTCCTCAGGACTTGATGGAAGAAAAGAAAGAGGAATTTGTATACTAAAGTATGGGAAGGAGTTGGTTAAGGAATATGCATTAAAATTTCATCAGCTACCAATGTATGCTCTAGAATTTATGCCTCATATGATGCCAAAGATGAGAAAGTTGTTTTATGGACTATCTTGAGATTTGATCCTTGAAAGCAAGACTACATTGCTTATCAAGGATATAGATATGTCTACGTTTGTAGTTCATATGAAACAGATGGAGAAAGAAAAAAGAAAGTAGAATAAATTTGGGGAATGGTAAGGTAAGAAATTTAGGTCTTCTGAATAAGGTGGTAGGTAATAACAAGGAGGTCGAGCTTGCGGTAAATTGGTAAAAAATAAGTGAGGCAGTTCTAGTTCCTTCTCTGCAGCTTGTGCTCCTTACCTGAAGCCTTTGATTGATAGACTTTAGCAGGGTGGTGATAATTTTTAGGCATAGGGTACCCAATATCAGGTAAGTAGGGCTTAGTCATCCTCATCATTCCCTCCTTATTGGTTCTGTGGTAGGTTGCATATGGATTTTTGTGATAAGGGGAGGGATAGGTGTTTCAATTATAGCCAGCCAGGCAATATGCTTAGAAATTATCTAATTGGTATGGGTGCTTTGAGAGTGAATAAGGCTCTTGGTGTTTTATCTTTTGCTCCCACACCAAAGGGTGCTGCTTCTTCATCTATTTCAGCTTTTGGTACTATTGCAGGTTAGAATAGGTTATATTCTCTTACTACTCAGTAGGAATGCAAGGCATCACTTGATATCATGATTGGTATGTTACAACTCTTTTCTTATGACGTGCATTACTTGATTTATCTGGGGTCCACTCTATCTTATGTAACCCCATTTGTGGCTGTGTATTTTTGTTTTAATCTCATTGCTATTTCAGATCCTTTTTCTATTTCTACTCTGGTAGGAGACTCTGCAGTGTATAAGAGAGTTTATAGGTATTGTGTGGTATCTGTTGGTAGTAGGAAAACTTTGGTGGATTTGTTTGAAGTTGATATGGTGGATTTTGATGATATTCGGGGATGTATTGGTTACACTATTTTTACGTGGACTCAGAATGTTAAACCCGTAATGTTGTCTTTAGGTTCCCTGGTAAATCGGTTATGAGTGGGATGGTGGTTCCCTAACTCCTAAGGGGAGGATTATTTCTTATCTTAGAGCTCATAAGTTAATATTTAAAGAGTGTCTCTATCATCTAGTGCGGGTTAAAGATTTTAACTTGGAGGGTCCTTTTATTATTCGATTTTGGTAGTATATGAGTTTCTTAATGTCTTTCAGGATGATATTCTCGGTGTTTCTCTAGATAGTGAGATTGAATTTAGTATTGATTTGGTTCCATAGGCTCATCCAATATCTATTTCTCCTAATAGATTGGCTCCGACAAAGTTGAAGGAACTGAAGGATTAATTGAAGGATCTTATGGATACGAGTTTCATTATTCCTAGTGTGTCCCCTTGAGGTGCATCGGTTTTATTCGTGAGCAAAAAAAATGGTGCCGTTCGGATGTGAACTTACTATCGGTAATTGAATAAGGTAACGATCAAGAACAAGTGTCCTTTTCCAAGGATAGATGACTTGTTTGATCAGTTACAGGGTGCCAAATTCTTTCCTAAGATAGATCTTTCGTCTGGGTATCATCAGCTAAAGATTAGGGAGAAGGATATCCCTAAGAAAACTTTTCGTATTAGGTATGGGCACTTTGAGTTCTTGGTGATGTCATTCGATTTGAATAATGCCCCGATGGCATTTATGGATTTGAAGAACAGGGCACTTAGGTAGTTTCTGGATTTTCATCATTGTGTTCATTGACGATATCTTGGTGTATTCTAAGAGTGAGGTAAATAATGCTAATAACCTCTATGTGGTGTTGCAGACCTTAAATGAATAGTAGTTGTATGACAAATTCTCCAAGTATGAGTTTTGGCTGAATATTGTAACTTTTCTTAGTCATATTATTTCTAGTAAGGGGATCACGGTGGATCTGCAAAAGGTGGTTGTGGTTAAGAGGTGGCCTAGACCCACGACTCTAACCGATAGCTGCCCTATTGACTAAGCTGACTTAGAAGATGCTAAGGTTTTCTTGGGTGGACGCTTGTGATTGGAGTTTCGAGAAGCTAAAGGATAAGCTAACTTCAGCTCAGATTTTGACATTGCCTGAAGGCGATGAAGGGTTTGTGGTTTATTGTGATACATCTCGGGTAGGACTTAGTTGTGTTTTCATGCATCATAGGAAGCTAATTTCCTATACTTCTAGGCAATTGACGATACATGAGAAGAATTACACTACTCATAATGTAGAACTTTTAGCGGTGGTTTTTTCTTTGAAAATCTAGCAGTATTAGTTATATGAAGTGCACATGGATATCTTTTTAGATAATAAAAGTCTACAGTATGTGTTCAATCAGAAGGAGCTAAATCTCAGGTGGAGAATATGGTTAGAGATTCTCAAGGACTATGATATGAGTCATCACTACAACTCAGCTAAAGGTAACATGGTTGCTAATGCTCATAGCAGGTTGTCCATAAGAATTTTAGATCATTTAGATCAGAAGAAGCAGAAATTATTAAAGGATACTCAATGTTTGGCTAATCTTAGAGTTTGCTTCTACTCCAATGATGGTGGTGTGATGGTACAGGAAGTGGTTCAATCGTCTCTTAGTGCACAGATAAAGGAGAAACAAATGTTAGATCCCATCTTAATAAAAACCAAGAGTGATATTGGTGGGCAATATGTGATGGTATTCGAGATTAGTAGTGATGGTGCATTGAGGTACCAAGGGTAGTTATGTGTTCCTGGCATCGATAGTTTATGATAGAGGGTTTTGGTTGAGGTGTATGAATCGTGCTATGTTGATCATCTCGGTTTTATGGCCAAATGCATTGTTTAACAACAAGTCGAAGTTTATCATGTTAGGTTTGGTGGGTTGTATTAGGAAATAGAGTTGTCAAAATGGAAATAGGAGGTAATCAATTTGGATTTTTTTACTAGTCTTCCTCGACCTTGGAATCAATTTGATTCAATTTAGGTCATCATGGATAGGATGTCAAAGTCTGCTCATTTCTTGCCGGTGTGGACTAAATTTTTGGCTGAGAAATATGCAATGTTGTAGCTTTATGAGATTGTAAAGTTGCATTGGGTACCAGTTTTAATTATCTTTGATCATGGTATGCAATTTTCATCTTACATTTGATAGTTTTTTCAAAAAGGATTTGGTACTAAGGTTAGTGAAAGTATTTCTTTTCATCCATAGATGGATGGTCAAGCAGAGAGGACTATTCAGACTTTGGAGGACATGCTTCGCGCATGTATGATTGATTATGGTGGTAATTGTCTTGAGCATCTACCTTTGGTAGAGTTTTCTTACAATAATAGCTATCATTCAAGCATTGGGATGGCTTTTTTTAAGAAATTGTACCATAGGAGATATAGGTCTCTTATTGGGTGGTTTGAGCGTTGTGAGGTAGATATGTTCGCTCCAGAATTGATTTATCAACCTATGGAAAAGGTAAATGTGATTCGGGATAGACTTAAGGCTTCCTAAAGTCACTAGAAGTCCTATACTGATGTAAGGTGTGTAGACTTGGAGTTTGAGGTTAGGGATAAGGTGTTACTAAAGGTATCTCCCATAAAGGGAGTGATGTGGTTCGGTAAAAAGGGAAAGCTCAGTGTATGAAATGTTAGTCCTTATGTAGTTTTGTAGAGTGTTGGCTATGTGTCATATGAAGTGGAGTTGCCTTCTAGTTTAAGCTCCATTCATCCGGTATTTCATGTCTCTATAATGAGGATGTGTCTTGTTGATACTTCATCGGTGGTTCCTTTAGAAGAATCGAATATTTTGTATTATCTGTCTTATGAAGAGGTCACGATTGAAATATTGGATTGGCTGTATCATCGGTTATAGACCAAGGATGTGGCCTCAGTTAAGGTTCTATGGTGGAACCATATGGTGGAAGAGGCTACATGGGAGGCGAAAGCGGACATGAAGTCCAAATACCCGCATTTGTTTTCTTTTTTGGATATTCATATGGAAAGTATGTGTTCTTGATTACGTCTTTATTTTTTAACTTAGTTAAGGATTGGAATAGATCATTGCATCTTTAGTTTCTGACTTGGTTAAAGTTTGGATTGATATTTGATAATGCAAATGAATCATATTTGTGTTTGACCTACCTTGTCCGTCATTCTAGGACAAATGATCCTAGAGGGGAGACTGAGACACCCTGGGTTTGGGAACCTTAAAAAGTTGCCTACATTTCTGGTATCTGGTAAAGGTATAACTAGGGAGTACTGGTCATAAGTTAGGGTACAGTTAGTAAGGTTGGTCGTACACTAACCAATGATTGTTGGTGGGTTAGATTGGCTTCTTAAATGGGTATAAATTGGGTTGGTATGAGTCATATGGTCGGATACGGGTCATATAGTTTGGATTTTTCCTTCACTTATTCTGAGAATTAGTAAAGTAACTTATATCTGAGTACGAGGGGCTCAATATGGGTCATGATATAGTGTACAAGTCATATTGCCCCACTCGTATATTGGACAATGTCAACTCATCGTGATTCTATGGTGCGTACGGGTTGAGGGTACTAGTTGTACCCTTGGATACAATTTTATTGAATGTTCTTATGTTTACAAGAGTGGAGGTCTAAGAGGGATCAAGGGTATGAGTTGTGGGTACCCCTCGTAATAGAGGGTATTACCAGTACGGTTAAGTCGTACCCATCTGCGGGGATTTTATATAGTTAATTTGGGGGTAATCTAGGCATTTTCCCTCTTAACCCATTATGACCCCATGACTTAATCAAACTTGGGAGGTTGTTTGCCCTATTATTCTAACCTAAAACACTTAGAAACACTCTAATTCTCTCTAGGACTCTTGGGTAAAGGAAGACTAGTGTTTCATATGGATGAGAAATTTGGGGAATGTTTAGGTGATTTCTCTCCATCGTCTTCATGAACTACAACAATATACTTCTCCATCATTGTTAGTTCGAACTAAATGCGTGATTTATACAATGTTTTCATGGAATGACTAGTGTATGGTTTAGGGTTTTTCCATAATATGTTGGGGTTTTGGTATTAAATGCTTGGTTATAGTTTTCTTATGTTTTAGTTACGTAATTACAAGCTTTAATAATCGTTTGGACAATTTGTTGCATGGAATTGATAAATTGGAAATTGAAATTGGTTTTGGAAACACTGTGTCCCCAACATGTTTGATAAAATGCCTATGATAATGCTTTGCCTATATTATTCGACTTTTATTGAACTATTGCACGGTATGGTTTGATAATGGAACCGCAAATGCAATAAATGGTTTAAATGGTTTTTAATGATTAAATCGAATGGTTCGGTGGTTAGGGAGATGGTTAATTAAACTTCATTATTTTGTATAAGGGAATCCCCCAAGCAAACATAATAATGGAACGCCTGTGGGGTACATGGGATTCCCCTAAGTTAACTTGATGATGTAATCTATGGGTACATGGAATCCTTTTACATAAAAAGGTGGGCTAAAGTCATTTCTTGCATGATATAGTAGGTATGATGATAACACTACTTATAGCCTTAGTTTATTATAATAGAATAAGTGTTTGGTTGGTTGGAAATGGTTTTAACTAGACAATAATGGAGGGGTGTCATAGCTAGCCATGAAGGTGCGAGTTCAATCGATGGACACTAGAAAGTTACATTTGACGACATGAGGTTTTGGTTATAGTGACCATATATAATACTAGGACGTACATGGAAATCCTCTAAGTATACTGTACATATGTATCATGGAAAGTGAAGGGTACTCAGAAATCCCTTACTCTTATGGTATCTCCGGTTCATGCGGCTACATGTATTGGGGACCGTTTATGGGGTTACACTGGATCCATACAGCCCGTGGGTGGTTCTAGGATGGTTAAGCTACACATACCCAGGTTAATGGTTTTAAATCCTTGCTAAACCTGGTTCCCTTTCCCGATATAGTTATACATATATGTGTGTGTATGCGTGGTTTCTATGCATATGGTTGGTTTACTTGGTTTTACTGAATGACATTATTTTATCCTTGTCCTGAGTACTTGCTAGCGTTCACTCGCTAACCCATCCTCCGGCAGCTGTATCCCCAAGCAATGAAGGAACTGACCATTCTACTCCTCCTGCTTAGTGCTCGGATTTGGGATCAACTACTGGATTGAAGTGGTGAGCTTCCATATTCTGAAATGCTCGATTTCATGTCCATGGATGTTTTTACACACCTTAGTTTATTTATGGATATTGGTTTTTGATATTGTTGGGAGCATGTACCAATGTAATTAAAATAAGAACTTGGAATTTACCTAAGCTTAGAAATGGAAGAAATTTCTCAAACACACGAAATCCCAAACTCTAAGTATCAAAAATAGTGAAGAAAACAAGAAAAGGATTATTGATACCCCGGGCAATAAGTGTTGCTAAAGCGGTCAAGTACCGCTTTAGAAATACCTACCTAGCCAGTCCGAAAAAGAGGGCAAGGGTTGCTTTAGTGCCCTCTGCTAATATGGACAAGGGCCACTAAAAAGCCATTTCTCTAAGGGCAGCTCGCCTCTAAAGTGACCATGTTGAGCTTTAGTTCTAACTGCTAAATTGGCAAAACCGACACTTTAGCGGCTGCACCAGCTATGGAAACATCGAATTCCCAGTCTCAACGGACCCCGTGGTACTCACTTGGAATCCTGTGAATGGAAATAAACTATTCTATCTTATCAAATTCGACTCTCAAAATTCAATGGAGATTTTGGATTTTCGATACAATATCATTTTCACAAAGTTGACCCTCAAAACCCCATTTCACAACTTATTGAACCAAGGGTGGAAATGAAATATATAAGCCATAAGACTACACCAACTATGTTACCAACCTAAAATTAACGTTTGAACTTGTTGTTGCGGTCCGTTTTGCCATTCGATCCACGGATCAATATATGGTGACCAAAGTAAACTATAAGGCTTTTTAAGCCACCAAAAATAACAATTCACATATTTCACATTGAAATGCATTAGGAACCGTGTTAAAAATCCCTACACCCCAGAAATACCACAATGCAACAATCGGGAGGGATAATAGGGTCAAATCACAAAGTAATGAATATTCCTAAAAAATCACCAAAAATCAAGTTGTTACATTATCAATCACTAAAAATCTAGTTTGTCCTAGAACTAAAAGTAAGGGAAATACCTGAACTAGATAAAAGGTAGGGATAACTACTATACATTTCATTTTAGACCTCCTAAGTAGACTTATCTACAGGTAGATACCTCTACTTGACCTTAACCACTGGAATATCTCTAGAACACAACCATCTTTCATCTTTATCTAAAATGAAGACGGGCTCCTCAACATAAGACAGTCGCTTATCGAGCTAAATAGAATCAATGACATGAGACTTATTTGGTAAGTAATGCCAAAGCATGGTGATAACGCTCAAATTACACCTCTCTTACAAGAGAGTAAGTGGTCGTTGTCAAGTATATAACCCAACTAGGTTGGGCTCGAATCCCATAGGTAATATGGTGTTAATTAAGTTGTGTGCAGATTAGTTGACTTTTAATCTTTCGTTTTCGTAAAATAAGTAGGGGGGATTTGATTCAGTTCACTAATTAATGGTTTCAGTTTAACAAGATGAAATATGTTTAGTAGTATTCAAATTCAGAGAAATAGCAAGCTAGAGTTATGTCCACCTTGTTGTTTTCATTACTTTCTAACTATGGGCTTTACGAATTAATACATGTTGCGTGTTTACAGAGAAACGTATTGTATTTAATTACAGAATCCAAGTGTTTCTCTACCATCAAGGACTAATTCACTTAGTTCTCTCGAATCATTTACCAAAAATAATACGAAATCTCCAAGTAGTTAATCCTGCTAAGGCATTAACTTATGAAATAGGAGTTGGTAATCCTATTTTCTTGTCACTAGTATCTTTTCCAAACATCAACCTTTCTTTCGAACAAGTTGTGTTTTAAGGCATATCCTCTATGTTTGCAACCACGAGAATTCAAGATAAGCCAAGAGAGTATGATGTAAACAAATCAATGCATAATGAATTCAAAACCCAAAGTGATAGATTGTATGCTACGAGGCTTCCATAACCCTAACTAATAAACTAAGCTACTCATGAATAAAACGAAAAACATCATAAATATAGTTATCATACCAAAAACTAAAAGACGATCTTGGTGTGCGAATAGTGAAACAAAAGAGAAATGTTTTTGTTTCTCCACCCTAAGCCGCTATTCCCTTCTCAGAATACTACAGAATAATTAAATAATGAATAAAAATTCAGCAATTAAGCCTTTTAATAATCTCTTCTCTCATAATTTCCTTCTAAGTCCTCGAACTAATTATAAATGACAAATTAGTCTTGGACATAGTTTCTAGGTGCCATATTTGGTATAGATTGCTACTCTCTTTTGTGTCATATGCCATCCGCATTCCATTGTCCCATTATGTCTAATCTACCTCATTAATACCTGAAATCATGTTAATCACATCGGTTAGCTTAATTACACAAAAATAGAGTAAAAACATAAGAAACTAGGCACTTTGTTCTCTAAATATAGCTAAAATATGGATAAATTATGGTGCTTAGGCATATAAATACACTCAAGATCACCACCCAACACTTAAAGTTTTGTTTGTCCTTGAACTACATATCTATTTATGCATACTAAACAAGCCTTAGCACCCATAAACGAAAACAAGATGCTCAAATAGGCTCGCACAATAATTATGAACAAGAAGTAGCTTCAGGAATCATTCCTAGTGCAACCTACCCTCAAGAATAGACTCATTAAGTTGGCAATTTCATGCATATCGTTCAAGAAAAGAAATCATATAAATTACCCAACCTTCATCAATCATGTGCCCTCACAACATGAGAGTTACCCATAATCACTCACAATCATCTAATTTCTAACAAAATGGGTAAAAGAATCAAGTTGCGTTCACTCTCACAATGAATTCTCAAATTACAAATAATGACCATATGATTGACCTTAGTGTAATACTCCACTAATATGAGAATGCTAAGATTAGTATCAAATAGGTCTTTTACGGGTTATAATGCAGGGTAAAGGATAGGTAGGAACTATTTTACCCAAAAATAATGACTATCTTTCCTAAGCGCTTTAATACACTACATTATGCGATTAAGATCAATCTCTAACAACCGATTTCCACTTCTGTTATCTTCACAGATTTGCTTTTCTCCCCAACTCGTTAAGCTTAATTAATAACACTATGGTGGGAGTATGCAACCATTTTAAATATTTATTTTGCACCCTTTTCATGTTACGTACCCCTATAATAGCCACCCTCAACTTAAGAGATTTTCTTTAGTTAAGGTGTACAATGTCCAAGAAGAACCAGGGTCAAAACAGGTTCATTATAACATGTCCGGGATAAAATTTGAAACTTTTTCAACAATTTTTGCTACTCCTAACCACATCAATTTCAGACGCCAATAACTAGACTTTGGGGCATCAATTTCACCTTTTTCCTCTAATTGTAAAACTCCTAACTCAAATTGATTTTACATTAAAGCGCTCAGGAGCTTTTGCATCAACTTATGGTCTATTAAAGAACGGAATAGGCTACATATGAGGCTAACAAAAGAACAAGCTACAGGCTCAATGGGGCTAGCTAAGATAATGTATAAAGGTAGGTCAAAATAACGTCTGAATAATGGCTATTAAAGAAATGCCTAAATCATCTCCTAAACTCACAATCTTTATCTCGCTTTGCACACACACCACGTAAGTTCTAGCATCAGTTGCAATAAGGGATATATAACAGTCTTACATACTCATGGCATATGGTCAACTCAATTAGGAGCATTATAGATTCTCGACCAACAATTACATGAATTCAATTAAAACAAACAATCACAATAAGAGTCACCACTAGAGCCTAGGTGTTTCAAACGTAATGATCTATCACATACTTATGTTATAATGTCATGTGATCCACAAGAGTAGTTACATGTAATTGAAAGACTAATTTTCTCTTTAAACGGTCATCATCCATCCATCATCGAAAAAAACACCTAATTAAGACTAAATAACTAACAAAATAAACAAAATAACTAATCATATCCAGAAGTATGCTAAGGAAAAGGTACTAATTTCTTACAAAACAAGTAGCAAAGTAACCAGCCACCCCACACTCAAGCTCAGCACTGTCCCAGTTCAAATAACAAGATAAAGAACCTAGCTAGTAGTACTCCTCATCCACATTAGGAGTCATGCCACCTGCATTGAGATCATAATTAGAGCCATTTTTCCTGTGTTCATCATATCATCCACGTCAGCCACACATAATAAAACTAATTATATTTAAGATGAGGGTAATGAAGTCACCACCCCACACTTAATTTGTTAGTATCAACCAATAAGTGTTATTGTCTGGTACTCAGACTTCGCCGACATACACTTTGACATGGTGCATCAACATTAGTCATAATATAATTCACTCACTTTATTTCCCCCAATTCTCTTTCAATGAAACACTTTTTTGAACCAAATCATGCCCTACACTTTCAACTATATCAAGATATACAAAATCCCATCACTTCTACAACATCACCATGGCAAGAATTTAATTCATAATTCTTAAGAAATCAATTACCTATAACATAAATTCACAATAACTAAGGATTAAAAAGTAAAACTTACCTCGAAGATGAAAGATTAGTGAAGGAAAAGGAGAATGGTGAGAGCTCAATATTGGGCGGCCTAAGGGTGAAATAAGGATGAATTTGGGCATTTAGGGTGTGAAGTCTATTTGAAGAATGAAAATCTGGGTTGGGTTGCCCCAAGTTAAAGTTTGAAGTCGGGTTTTAGGCTTATTTGGACTAAGTGTGCGACGCATTCCAACTCGCACACACTTAAGTGTGCGGTGCATTGTTCATGGCATTGTTGAGGCAGAAGGCATTTGTGAAGAAGTATGCGATGCATACCCTATCGCACAGATTTAAAAGTGCGGCGTATAGGGTATCGCAAACTTGAGGCAGTGAGCATATACGAAGAAGTGGGTGACGCATATCTTATTGCAATGTTAAAGTGTGCGATACATAATTTATCGCACACATCAAGGTCTGCGGCGCATTATGCATCGCATAGTTGGTATAGTGAGCACGTGCGGTGGGATGTGTGGTGCACTCTTGTTCGAAAAGGTCCATACAATGAGGACTTCTGCCCCACACCTGCATCAAGGTCAGTGGTGGGCTTTGGGATCGGTTCTATCAGCTTGATCCTTATGCTACCACCACAGACCTCATTGAAAGTCACAAAATAAAGTCTCACCGCAAAATTTTTTTGGGTCGAATTAACATAATCCGAGGCATGACTCTAATTCAAATCATACTTGAGCCTTACATATTTGACCACACCAACTTACTTGTAATGATCCCATTACTCCTAAACTTACCACCATTGACATAGCTTCGTACTAATCTCCTCCTTAGTACTTCAGGTACCTACACTTACTCAAACACAACAAAAATGATTAGAAGGATGGGTTGCTTCCCACCAAGCGCCTAATTTAGTGTCGCGGCACGACCTAATCAACTTTTTCCTCCACCTTGAGGATATGAATTTCACCCCCAACATCGCATCTATCTTTTTACCTCGCTCATACGGGGGTGGTGCAAATACTAAGAAATCGAGTAATGGATAATGCATGGTAAACAACTCGGTCTTAAAGTGAGGTGTTTTTTTATGTTGCTTATCAAGTGTAAAATAAAGAATATAGGATTCTTCATCCTCATCTTCACACTCTTCCACTATTTTAGATGATTCCACGAACAAGATATCATCTAAACATAATGTGGAAAAATGCTTTGAGTGAGGCCCAACTAATTCTACTTCAAAATTTACACTATCTACTACACACTCACTTTTACTCACCTTCTCGACATCTTCTCTTGGAATTGGGCTAGAGTCTTTATTAAAGATTTTATTGGTTTTTTCTTTTGCCTCTAGCACCAAGTCCTCAATTTTGGTATCATCTCTAATGGTTGGTTTGGTTGGTTGGAAAGTCACTGGGGTTGCTCAACATCAATATAGGGTTCTAGCTCCTCATCTTCACACTCTTTTATTATGTTAAATGATTCCACAGACAAGATATCATCTAAGTATATTGTAGAACAGTGCTTTGAATGATTGAACTCTATATCCATCTCCTAATGAATGATTGGCCTCATGCCTTGACGCATATCACATACGATATCATATGTTTCTTTCTGGAGATCCAACATTCGTTGAGACATAGCTTCAATGCCACTTCTTCTGATGCTTCGTTCTTCATTTTCTTGACCATAAGACCTGTTAAACTCAAAACAAAAACTAGAATTTGGGTTATCTCAACGGGGGGAGGGGACATTAGGGAAATCACTCCAATGTCCATCTTGACCACCAGATAAAGAACATTCATACTCCCGGTAGGATGGAGATGGTGCACATATCTCTCTCCAGGGAGCACATCTACAGTCTTGCCAAAAGTGAGGTCCATCACAATATGGACATGGATCATCAAGATAAGATTTCCAACCACCAAGCTCATGTTCATCCCACGATTCCATAGTAATAAGTAAACTAAAATAAAAATCTACCTAACACAAGAAATAAAAGAAAACTAAAAACAACTATTTACAAGTTTGAATTCAAGCAAGTAGGCTAAAATTCAAAACCAACTCTCTTACACGTAAAATTAAGAAACTTGAGTAGCAGTCAAATAACACACATAAACTCAATCGACAACCGTATTCCCCGACAAAGGCACCAAATTTTGATAAGGCTCAAATTACACCTCTCTTACAAGAGAGTAAGCGGTCGTTGTCAAATATATAACCCAACTAGGTTAGGGTCGAATCCCACAGGGAATATGGTGTTGATTAAGTTGTGTGCAGATTAGTTGACTTTTAATCAGTTGTTTCCATAGAATAAATAGGGGGATTTGATTCAGTTCACAAATTAATGGTTTCAGTTGAACAAGATGAAATATATGCGGTAGTATTCAAATTTAAAGAAATAGAAAGCTAGGGTTATGTCCACCTTGTAGTTTTCAATACTTTCTAACTATGGGCTTTACGAATTCATACATGTATCGTGTTTACAGAGAAATGTATTGTGTTTAATGACATAATCTAAGTGTTTCTCAACCATGAAGGACTGATTCACTTATTTCTCTCGAATAAAAAGCATTTACAAAAAACAATACGAAATTTCCAAGTAGTTAATTCTGCTAAGGCATTAACTTATGAAATTGGGGTTGGTAATCCTATTTTTTTGTCACTACTCTCTTTTCCAAACATCAACCTTTTTTTCGAACAAGTTGCATTTTAAGGCATATCCTCTATGTTTGCAACCACGAGAATTCAAGATAAGCGAAGAGAATATGATGTAAACAAATCAATGCATAATGAATTCAAAACCCAAAGTGATAGATCGTATACTAGAAGTCTTCCATAACCCTAACTAATAAACTTAGATACTCATGAATAAAATGAAAAGCATCATAAATATATTCATCATACCAAAAACTAGAAGACGATCTTGGTGTGCGAATAGTGAAACAAGAGAGAAATGTTTTTCTCTCTCAACCATAAGCCGCTATTCCCTCATCAAAATACTACAGAATAATTCAATAATGAATAAAAATTCAGCAATTAAGTCTTTTAATAATCTCTTCTCTCGTAATTTCCTTCTAAGTTCCTGAACTATAAATGACAAATTAGTCTTGGACATAGTTTCTAGGCGCCACATTTGGTCCAGATTGCTACTCTCTCTTGTGTCATATGCCATCCATATTCCATAGTCCGATCATGTCTTCATCTACCTCATTAATACCTAAAATCATGCTAATCACATCGGTTAGCTCAATTAGATAGAAGTAAAGTAAAAACATAAGAAACTAGGCACTTTGTTCTCTAAACATAGAAAAAATATGGATATATTATAGTGCTTAGGTGAATAAATACACCTAAGATCACATGGAAAGATGAAAAATAGGATTAACAACTGATAAATTTGGGTTCAAAGCCAACTTATAAGCCACATCGCCAATAGTCTGGATGATCTCAACAGGTCTAATTTACCTGGAGTTAAGCTTTCTTCTCTTCCCAAGACTTGGCACATCCTTTATTGGCAAAATATAAAGTATGGCATGATCACCTATAGTGAGACTCACGGCACAAAGTAGATGATCCACGTAGCACTTCTTCCTACTCTAAGTCTGTCGAGTCTCTCTTGGATGACCCAAACTCTATCCAAGGTCTCACAAAGTAAGTTAATACCTCAAGGTCTAATATCAAAAACATCGAACCAGCCAGCAGAAGAGTGACAATGCCTGCCATACAAAGCCTCAAAAGGAGCCATTTTGATATTAGAATGGTAGCTATTATTATACGTAAACTCCGCAAAATACAGATGTTACTCCCATTGGCCACCAAAGTCTATCACATAAGCACAGAGCATATCCTCTAAAACCTGAATAGTCCCCTTCAGTATCGGCTGAAATGTAATGCCAAGATCAATTTGGTACCCAACTCCTCTTGAAAAGTCTTCCAAAATTGAGATGTGAACACTAAACTTCAATCAAAGATGATAGACGCTGGCACACCATGAAAACAAACTATCTCACAAATATAGATACGGGTCAACCTCTAAACACGGTAGTAAACCAAAATCAAAATAAAATGCACAAAGTTGGTCAATTGATCCATAATGGCTCAAACACTATCTGAATTATAAGAAGTATGAGGCAACCCAGTCACAATGTCTATAGTGAGCCATTCTCATTTCCACTGAAGAATAGGTAAATTTTAAAGCAAACCACTAGGTCTCAAAAGCTCAGCCTTCACATGCTGGTAACAAAGGCAATGAGCTACAAAATCTGTTGCATCCTACCTTATAAAAACCCACCAGTAATGTTGTCTTAAATTCGGATATTTCTTTTTCGCTCTCAAATGGATGGAATATTTAGAGCAATAAGCCTACTCCAAAATTGAACTAATCAAAATACCAACTCTTGGCACATAAACTCGGCCTCAAATCCTAAAACCCACTATCTAGATCATGTGAGGCCACCTTATCCTCACCACTCAACACCATATACTAAATCACTCTCAATCAAGCATCATCAAACTGATGAGACCAAATTTGGTCCATCAAAGAAGACCTAGACTCCATAAATACCAAAACACACCTAGGTGTCTAAAAATTAATCCTAACCATTTGGTTAGCCAAAGATTTAACCTCTACAGCTAAAGTCCTCTCCTGAGTCAAAAGATGTGCCAAACTATGCATTCTAATCAATTTATAGATCAAGGCATCTATAACCATATAAGACTTGCCCAAATAATAGAGAAGAGTGAAGTCATAATCCTAATGGAACTCAAGACAACTACACCACCACAAATTATGATCTCGCTAGGTGAAGAAATACTAAAGGCTATGATGATTCAAGAAAATCTCACAACAGACTCTATACAAGTAGTGCCTTTACAACTTTAAAGAAAAAACAACCTCGCACATACCAAATTGTGGGTATGGTAACTCTTCTCATGGGGCTTTAACTGAAAGTAGACATAATTACCTTACCCTCTTGCATCATCACACTAACTAAACCGACCATAGAAGTATCACAAAAGGTGGTAAAGCCCATGCCCTCCTTGGGTATAGTTAAGGCAGGAGCTGAAGACAACAAATCCTTAAACTTTTGAAATCTCACCTAACAAGTATCAGATCATTGAAAGAAAAACTTCTTCTGAGTCAACTTGGTTGACAGAGCTACAATAGATGAAAAACCCTTAACCAAACACTGATGGTATCCCGCCAAGTTAATAAAAGTCCACATCTTGATAAGAGAAGTAGGTTTATCCCAATCATGAACAAATACAATCTTGGTCACATCAACTATAATATCATTCTTGGTCACCATATGACCTAAGAAAAAGACAGACCCCAACCAAAAATTACATTTAGAGAACTAAGCATAAACCTTCTCATCCCTCAATCTATAAAGCATAATTCACAATTGCTATTCATAATCGGTCTCACTTTTAGAATAAACCAAGATATCATTGATAAATACAATAATAAAAGAGTCAAGATACAGTCAAAATATCTAGTTTATAAACTCTATGAATGTTGTTAGGGTATTAGACAATTTAAAGGACATGAAAAAGAAATCATAAAGGTCGTATCAAGTCTGAAAAACTATCTTTGGAATATCTGAAGGTCAATACTCAACTTGTGATACTCGAACCTCAAATCAATTTTCAAAAACACCAAAGTTCCTTGATGTTGGTCAAGAAAATCATCAATACGAGAAAGAGGATACATATTCTTAAGTTTTACATTGTTCAAGTTCCAATAGTTAATACACATATGTATCGACCCATCTTTTTTTATCATAAACAAAATGTGTGTACACCAAAGTTATAGGTCAGATAAATACCTTATCTAACAACTTCTACAATTGATCCTTTAATTCCTTTAACTTTGTTGGGGCCATCCTATAAGGTGGAATAGAGATGAACTTGGTAACCATCTCAACATCAACGACAAAGTCAATATCATAATTTAGAGTTATATTAGGAAAATTCATGGGGAAAACATTCGTGAACTCACATATAATATAAATGGAATCTAAAGAAGAAGTTGAAATAGAACTAGTATCACAAATATGAGCAAATTAAGACAAAAACCCCTCTCAACCAAGTGATGATCCTAAAGAAATGATATAACTCTCTTGAGTCCCGAACGAAGAACACTTTTCATATCTATCATTGGCATAATTGGTGAAGTTAAAGTAACAATGTTGGCATAATAATTTAGGATAGCATGATATTGAGCTAACTAATCCATATCCAATTTGACATCAAACTCTACCATATCTAATACAGTCAAATGAACCTAGGTTTCACACCCAATAAACATCACAACAAAAGATTAACTAACTCGATCTACCATTAAAAAGTCTCCTAGAGGGGTATATACACAAATAGGAGAATCAAGAGGCTTACAATCAGAATCAAAACCTGAAGCAAAATATGCACACATAAGAGAAAGTCAATCCTAGATCAAACAACACACATATGGATCTAAAAAACATGGACAATACCTTTGATTATTGCATTAGACGCCTCTGCCTCTGGCTTGGAAGGTATAACATAACACTAACCATGTCCAACATCTGGTTGAGTAGCCCTATGAACACCATTTTAGGCGCCACTTTCTCTACCTCTCGCACCTTTAGTATAAACTCTTCCTTTCACAGTCGATGTAAGAGTAACTCTAAAGACACAGTGAGGGAAATCCTTTGCCCTATGGTCAGTCTTACTACACACAAAGCAACCCTATGGCCTAGCTCAATAGAAGAAGGTACAACTAAACTATAATAACTACTTATAGCTTCCACACAAACCTAAAATCTATAGGGATACCTGGACCAGTCTACCAGCATATCCACGTAATCCTCTAGAATCACTACCTCGAGAGAAGTGGCCTCTGAATGCACCTAAGTAGTGCACTTTCTTGGAGCCTTACTAAGATGTTCAAAAACAATTGAATGTAATCTTAGTATGATCCATAATGCTCTAGAATGATGCTACCTACACTACCATCTGAGTCATAGCAAGATGAAGAGAAATATCAAATCCCTTCATAAACTTCTGAATCCTTTTAAACTAGTAGGCAATAATGGCATAAGAATATCTAGACAAGGCATTAAATCATTCCTCATACTATGTAAAGTTATGTATCCCTTCTCTAAGTAATTAAACTGATCACACATATGATCCCTCAAACTGAAACGCATAAAATTATCTAAAAAGGTCTTTATAAATTGATCCCTAGTCATCTCTAGCAAACCAAAAGGTCAGCAAATAACAAGTAAACTCCACCAATCTCTTGCTACATCTCTCAACTGGTAAGTAGTATAAGCAACCACATGTGAATCAAGAAAACCAAGGTTATTTAACGTCACACTAATCCTTTAAGAAATTATAGGCATCCTCACATACAACATCACTAAATCTCAGAGGACCTAAATGATTAAATATTTCAAACCTTTTCTGATCCTCTGAAGAGATAGTTGTACATGCAATAATAGAAATAATAGTAAATCTGACTGTCTGAGCGACTATATAAGGAGGCATAAGAGAAGAAGGCTAAACTCAAGATCTCATAACACCGTTCTTAGATGCAAGAACTGAAGAAGGAACCATATTCAGGGTTTATGTAGTACCATATGCAGATGTTAGTACAATAGAAGGATCTATATATAGAACTAGAGGAACACCATAAGCAGAATTAGGAACAACTAGAGGTATAATACTTGGAGTTTAGGGAACACTGAAATACCTAAACTTAGAACCATTTAGAAACTTCATCTTTTGGTGTCACTTGGGTGGGTACGACTAGGATCTTGTGTCATACCCAATGGACACGAGTCGTATCCTTCTCATCTCCCTCACTAATACTTTGAACCATATTATAGGGTAGAACATTATTTACTATACAACATGACCACCGTTTAATAATAAACAATGCCTATGAGTCATACCTAACTTAATTGTATGGAATAAAGTCTCAACTCAAGTGGACTATTTTTGAAACAAGTTGTGCATGTGGATAAGGAATGAGTCATACCCTTTTATATATGACTCTAGGGTGTCCACTCATACCCTAAATAGTGTAAAAGGACTATGAAGAGCCTAGGGTATGAGTCAGGACACCACTCACACCCTAGGGTATGGTTTCCTATTGAGGCATACCCTAGAAGGGGACATTTTCTATCTTTTAACTAAGGGTCTTTTGGTTATTTCCCATGCCTAAAAGCCTAAGTACCTTCACTATATAAGGAATTGTAGCATCCTAAGCCCTCATTTACTAGACTTAACACTCTAAAACACTCTAAAGATTTCTTAAAATAATATTGAAGGCTAGGGTTTGGACGGTGATCTTGAAGATGCAAAGGGAAGTCAATATTATTGGTGATTAAAGTTGTTAAAGGAATGTACCTCTTACACTTCCTAAATAAATCTATACCCATATATTTCACACTTGGATTAGAAAGTGTAAATGGTTGTTTTGAAATCAAATGAAAAGGCTTTTATTGTCTAATGATGAATAATGATGATTTCTACTTAGGCTTATGTTTATTCATATTATTGATGGTAGTTTGCACATGTGAATGCCTTTTTTATGTATTCTAACATGTGGGTCATGAGTTACCCTAGTCTTGATGGTTTCAACCATGAAATTGTCCTTTGTAATAGCATGAACAAAATGTGTTAATAAAAATATCTAAGTAAGATATCTAGTTACATGATGATGATGCGTTGATCTAGGGAAATGAACCAATATGTATAAATGCTAGATAAATTATATTGTGAAGGTAAAATAATCCATGTATTGTAAAATTGATGACCTTATTGTTTAATGAATAAGAAGGGGTTTAAATTCCTTAACATGAAAATAAACTTGAATTATGTGTGGGACTAAATTTTGGTATTGAATTTCTAATGAAATGTGAATGGATTGTAAGGATCTTGAGGACCATTGTTTGAATTGTATGAGGAGTTGAATTAAGGAATTGGTTGTTCAAAATGGATGAGCAATGAAGTCTCCCATGAGGACCATATGGTCATGTATGATATTGAATTGGCTAAATAGGTTAAAGTCCTTATGTGTGCAATTATATGTATATTGATGCATGGACAAAGGGTTAGAGTCCCAATGTCCACTTATGATGGTCATAATGGCTTAAGGTTAAATTTCCTTGCCAAATAAAATTGATTGTGGTTAAAGTCCCTGGCAAAAGGAGATCTCATAAAGTCAAAGTGCCTCGCCCAATGAAATAGTTTGGGGTTAGAGTCCCTAATATAATATTACATGTGGTTAGAGTCCTTTTCCAAATGTATGATCATGTGGTTAGAGTCCCTTGCTCGAATGAATATGTGTGAGCCATTTGAGTCCCTTACTTATATGAATATATGTGAGTAGTTAAACTCCCTTACTTAAATGGATATGTATGTGGCTAGAGTCCCTTACTGGATGATATATATATACATATATATATATGGTTAAAGTCCTATTCCTAATGAGGAAATATTGAATCTATAAGTGTGAAAGATTGAAGTCCTTTATTGTATATATGATGAATGAGTGCTTCCAAAGTATGATAAATCTTATCCCCTTGAATATCATTTGATATGCCTAAATAGATGGATAAAGTTATGGATATGGTAGGATATGATATATCGCTTTCTATTGAATCATGATGCTATTTTTTCCTTATCCTTGACTTACATACTAGCGTTCTAACTATTAACCATCTATGAATGCTATGTCCTCATGTGACATAGAGGATAGAGAATTTTATTCTCTTCCTATGCAGTGATTAGATAATACAAAGTAGTTCATGCATTGACTTTAGAGTGTTGAGCTTCTATTCTGTGGAAAATATTCATCCTGGGTCTCATATCTCTAGTCTTAGTCCTATTTTTATTTTATTTGTCTATTGTCAGAGGTTTGTCCTAACATATACATTTCTAACATTGGGTTGTATACATGTATTGTGGATGACTGTGGACTTGGGCATATTGGTTAGTTTTGAACACATTAAAGTATTTAGACATATTTAAGTTATTCCTATTGATGTTGTTTCTACTTTCTCATTATATAGTAAAAATTATACCTAACCCATGTTGATTGTTATTGATGATTAGGTTGGGTTACGAGGCGACCTCTGGTACATATGTTGTTGAGGTTCCCATACGACATTAACTAGTTTAGGATAATGTTAAGTTGGTATCAATGCCAAGGCTCACCATCAATTGGGTGTCTATAATACTGTGTCGAGTAGAGACTCTTTTATGGGTATAAAGCATGCCATACTTATAAAAGAGGATCTATGAAACATTTTAGGAAATGTTTCCCTTTCTTGTGCTTCAACTTCAAGCTATTTAGTCTAAGCTCTTGGATTCCTCTAATTTCTATTCGCTATCTTTCAGATCATGCCTCTAAGGAGATTTTAGGCTCAGTCAAACCCTTCTAATGGCCCTAAGGATGAAGATCGTCCAATGAGTTTGGACCCGAGCTAGGGCTGCGCCATCCGACCATCTTTGTGGGGTTTTATCTGCCCTCAGCAACCCTGACTTTGAGAGTAACCCTCCTATTTTTTAACTTCAAAGGGATGCTACTAATACTGAATCTTATCACTCTATCAACCTCTTAACTCAATAGTTAACTTCTCAAGTGAAATGTGGTGCTTCGGCTACCACTTTTTTGTAGGTCATAAAAATTAGCTAATTTATAAGGTTAAGCCCTCCTATGTTCTCTAGTGTGAAGGATGAGGAAGATCCTTAAGGCTTCATTGATGAAATAGAGAAGATCTTTCAAATTATGCATGCTTCGGAGATTGAGGCCGTCGAGTTTGCTTTCTATGAATTGAAAGATATTGCATGCCAATGGAATGGGGGTGGGAGTTGTCTAGAGGTGTTGATGCTAGTCCCAACATATGGGAGGACTTCTTCGAGGCTTTCTTAGACCACTTCTTTCCTCAAGATTTGAGGGAGGCTAAAGCATAAGAGTTTGTGAACTTGAAGAACCGGAGAATGTCCATACAAGAGTATGCCTTAAAATTCCATCAATTGTCAAGATATGCTCCTAATGGTTTCTACTTTTTATCTTGGGATTATCCCGTGATATATTCCTTGAGAGTAAGGTGGCCTTGCTAATTAAGAATATGGATATTTCTAGGTTGATAGTGTATTTGCAACTAGTGAAAGGAGAGAAAAAAAGCTTGTTAAGCTTAGTGAGAGGCAAATAAAGAATTTTAGGCCTTCTAAGCCAATGGTGGTGATGGTAGAAAGTAGCCCTAGAAGAAGTGGGGGAGTTCGAGTTCTTTCTCCTTGGCTAGTGTTCTCTCTCTCCTTACCCAAAGTTTTTAGGTAATTGTTAGACTCAGTTTAGTAGTGGGTCCTGGGCATAGGGTACCTAATTCTAATCTAGTGGTGCCTAGTCAGCTTTAACACGGCCTTTTTACAAATTCTATTGTCATATTCATTATGTTTAAAGTTATAAGAGGAGAAACAAATATTTCCATTGTTGTCAGATTGGACATATGCAGCGTGATTGCCACTTTTTAGTAGATTCTTGGTCCAATAGGGCCCGTATTACCACTCCATCTACTCTGGCATCGAAGGGCGCTATGTCTTCCTTTATTTCTATTTCTAAAATAGGTGTTGGCCGAAATTGCTTGTATGTACTTTCCGCTCGTCAGGATTTTGAGGCGTGTCCTAATGTTATCATGGATATGTTGAGATTTTTCTTCCGTGATCTCTATTGCCTGATTGATCTAGGTTCTACTCTTTCTTATGTAACCCCGTATGTGGGTGTGCATCTAAATTATGGTCTCGAGAGTCTGTAGGTTCCCTTTTCTATTTCTACCCCTATCGGAGACCCTATGGTTATTAGAAGGGTCTGTAAGGGGTCTATGATATTAGTTAGCAGTAGGGATACTCTTGTAAACTTAATAGAGTTGGACATTATTGATTTTTATTTCATTCTAAGGATGGATTGGTTGCACTCTTGCTATGCTTCCTTAGATTGTCAAACTCGTAGGGTCATGTTCCAATTTCCTAATGAACCACTCATTATATGGGAAGGTGGTTATCTAGTTCCAAATGGAAGATTCATTTATTATATTAAAGCTAGAAAGTTGATTGAAAAGGGGTGTTTGTATCATTTAGTCTGAGTTAAAAATTCTACCTCGTAAGAGCCTTTCCTAAAATCCATTCCCATGGTGTATGAGTTTCATGAGGTGTTTTTGGATGATCTTCCCGGTGTTCCTCCTGTAGGAAAATTTATTTTTTGATGATCTTGCTCCAAAACCTCATCCAATTTCCATCCCTCCTTACAGAATAGATCCAGCAGAGCTAAAAGACTTTAAGGAGCAATTGAATGACCTGTTAGATAAAGGTTTTATCCAACCTAGTGTGTCTCTATAGGGTTCTCCAGTGTTGTTCGTGTGAAAGAAGGATGGTTCCTTTCGGATGTGCATTGTTTATCGCTAGTTAAACAAAGTAATAGTAAAGAATAAATATCCTCTTCCTAGGATCGATATTTTGTTTTATTAACTTTAGGATGTGAAGTGTTTCTCTAAGATTTATTTTAGATTCATTTATCATCAACTTAAGATTTGGGATGTGGATATCCCTATGATGGCCTATAGAACTCGGTATGGATACTGTGAGTTTCTTTTCATGTCATTAGGGTTGAACAATGCCCCAAGGCATTCATGGACTTGAGAATAGTGTCTTTCTTCCGTTCTTGGACATATTTGTCATTACATTCATTAATGATATCTTAGTGTATTCTAAGAATGGGTGAATCATGTAGATCACCTTTATGTCATGTTGCAAACTTTGAACGATCATCATTTGTATCACAAGTTCTCCAAGTGAGAGTTTTGGTTAAAAGCTAAAGATTTTCATGGTCATGTTATCTCTAGTGAATGGATTATGATAGATCCCCAAAATATTGTGCCGGTTAAGAAGTGGCCTAGACCTACGACTCCAATCAAAATTTAGAACTTCTTTGGTCTATACGGTTACTATAAAAGGTTTGTGGAGATATTCTCTACTATAGCTAACCTGTTGACCAAATTGACCCAAATAAAGGTTAAGTTCTTATGGTCCGATGCGTGTGAGGGTAGTTTTGAGTAGTTGAAAGATAAATTGTCTTTGGCTATGGTTTTGACCTTGCTCGAGGGTAGTGATGGATTTTTGGTTTATTGTGATACTTCTCATGTCCGTCATTGTTATGTGCTGATGAAATATGGTAGGGTGGTGGTCTATAATTCTAGACAATTAAAAGTTCCTGAGAAGAACTACCCTACTCATGACTTAGAGTTGTAGGTCGTGGTCTTTGTGCTTAAGATTTTGAGACTTACCTATATAGGCTGCGTGTTGAAATTTTTTTCTATCATAAGAGCCTCTAATATATATCTAATGAAAAGGATTTAAATCTCTAGTAAAGAAGGTGGCTTGGGTTGTTAACAGACTATGACATGAGTCTTCATGAACATCCTGGTAAGGCGAATCTAGTTGCAATGATCTTAGTAGAATGTCCATGGGGAGCTTGGCCTATGTAAATGGGGATAAGCGGGAATTATGAACAGATATTCACCCTTTGGCTAATCTTTGTGTTTGACTTACGGAATTTGAGGATGGGGTGTATTGTGTTTCCGGGATCTCAGTCATCTCATGTTGTTGAAATAAATTGAAATAAAGCATTGGACACTGACTTGATGGAGATCGAGAGTAATGTGGGTCACACAAAGTTCTAGATTTTTTGATTGGTGGTGATGGTATCTTGAGATACCAAGGTAGTCTATGCATTCCTAACGTCGATGGATTGAGGTAAAGGGTTATGGCCGAGGCTTATAGATCTCGTTGTACCATTCATCTCAATTCTACCACGATGTATCATGATCATAGTGAGTTCTATTAGAGGGATAATATGAAGCATGATGTGGATAGCTATGTGACCAAGGGGATGATATGTTAACAAGTGAAAGTTGAGTACAAGAGGCCCGAGCGCTTGTACCAAGAGATCCAATTACTCGAATGGAAGTGGGAGGCATTTAATATGGGTTTTATTACCGGTTTTCCTTCATCCTGGAATCAATGTGATTCTTTATAGGTCATTATTGATAGAATGACCAAGTCCGCTTACTTCTTGCCCATGACGACTAACTTCTCGGTGGAAGACTATGCTAAGTTATATCTTACGGAGGTCATTAAGTTGCATGGTGCTCCAGTCTCTATCGTTTAGGATTGTGGCCCTATATTTTCATCCTACTTTTGGAAGTCATTCAAAAAGTGTTGGGTACTAGAGTGTGCCTTAGTGCTGCTTTCCACCCATAAATGGATGGGCAAGCAAAATAGACCACCTAAACATTAGAGGACATGTTATGGGCTTGTGTGATTAATTATGTTGTTAGTTCGTATGACCATTTTCCTTTGTTGAGTTCACCTAAGCAATAGTTACCACTTTAGTATTGGCATGGCACCTGTTGAGGCATTGTATGGTAGGAGATTTTGATCTCCTATTGGGTGGTATGAGGTTGACGAAGGTAAGTTGCTTGGCCCCAATTTAGTAGACAAAGCCTTGGAAATGGTGAAGGTGTTTCTTTATAGATTGAAACCTGATCAAAGTCGCCAAAAGTCCTATACGGACGTGAGTCGTAGGGACTTAAAGTTTAGTGTTGGTGATTAGGTATTGTTAAAAGTGTCTCCCATAAAGGTAGTGATGCGGTTTTGGTAAAAAAGGTGAAGCATAGTCCCCAGTATGTTGGCCCCTACTTTATTATGAAGAGGGTTGGCAATATTGACTATATGTTGGAGATGCCTTCTAGTATGAACTCCATTCACCAGGTTTTTTCATATCTCTATGTTGTGGAAATGTGTGGGTGATCCTTCATTGGTTGTTCCTTTGAACGATATCAGTATTTCAGACTCTTTATCCAACTAGGAGATCCCATAGAGGATCTTGTATGGGCAAGTACGTTAGTTGCAAACAAAAGAAGTGGCTTTGTTGAAGGTTCTATGAAGGAACAAAAAGCCTAAGGAATCTACTATAAAGGTGGAAGGGGACATGAAGTCTATGTATCCTCTTTTGTTTCCTATTCCAGTAACTTGTGATGGAGTTATGTGTTAATCCCCTTACTTTTGTTTTTGATCTTTGATAGATAATGAGTTAAAGTCCCCAATGTGTTGTGTTGATTTATGTCGTGTTAGACAATGGGTTCAAGTACCTAATTCTTTGAAATTATGTGTGTTTTTATGTGATGAGTTTAAGTTCCTAGTATCTTAAGTTGGTTCACAAGTTTGGTTAATGATGGGTTCGAGTCCCTAACCCTTGAATTGAGTAACTATCCTTGATAAATGTATGGGTTGAAGTCCCTAAGTTGTGAAATGAGTAAGTGTTGATAATTAAGGGTTTAAGTCCCTATGCTTTGAAATTTACAAGTGTCTTTATAAATAATGGGTTGGAGTCCCAAAGATGATGATGTGAATGATTGATAAAAATGAGCATGATATGTGTTATATCCTTGTTGTATGCTTGTTCTAACTTGCTTGAAGGTTGTTTTGATATGTGATGACATGTTGGCTTGTATTTATTGCTTTTCTTACCCCTCATTCGGGGATAAATGATCCAAGTGGGGGAGAATTGAAACACCTAGACTTAGAACCATTGAAAAACTTCATCTTTTATTGTCACTGGGTGGGTACGGCTAAGGGCTTAAGTCGTACCCAATGGATATGAATTGTATCATTCTTCTCTCCCCCACTTGTACCTTGACCAATATTATAGGGTAGTACAATGTCTCCAATAAGACTTGATCACCCCTCAATCGTAACCAATGCATATGAGTCGTACCCAACTCAATCCTATGGAGTGAAGTCTCCACTCAAGTGGACTATTTTTTATGTGATTTGTTCATATAGATAGGGAATCATTCGTACCCTTTGTATATGACTCAAGGGTGTCCACTTGTACCCTGGAAAGTGTGGAAGTCCTAGAAGGAGCCTAGAGTATGAGTAAGGGTGCCACTCGTACCCTATGGTACGGTTCCCTATTGAGTCATATGGGGGAGACGTACCTCTGGACGGGGTCATTTTCCAAATTTAATCAAAAGGCCTTGTGGTTATTTCAATTGCCTAAATCCCTAAGTCCCTTCACTATAAAAGGAATTGTAGCCTCCTTATCCATTATTTACAAAACTCAAACACTACAAAACACTCTAAAGATTTCTTGAAACAAAATTAGAGGCTAGGGTTTGGAGGCTGATCTTCAAAAGGTAAAGGGGAGTCAATATTCTTTGTGATTGAAGTTGTTTAAGGCTTATAAATCTTCCCCATTTGTTTAAGTCTTATAAATTTTCCCCATTCTAAATAACTATAAACCCATGTATTTCACACTTGGATTAGTAAGTGTACATGGTAGTTTTGAAATCAAAGGAAAAAGGGTTTTTTTGCCTAATGATGGATAATGATGATTCCTACTTTGACTTATGTTTATTCATGTTATTGATTGTAGTTTGCACATGTGAATAGTTTTTGTATGTGGTTTAACATTTGGGTCTTGAGTAACCCTAGTCTTGATGGTTTCTACCTTGAAATTGTCCTTAGTAAAGGCATGAACACAAGGTGTTTGTGAAAATGTCTAAGTGAGATGTCTAGTTACACAATGATGATGCTTGGAACTAGGGCAATGGCCAAATATGTATGAATTCTTGGTAAATGATATTGTGAAGGTAAAATGTGTCATATATTGTGTAATTGATGACCTTGATGGTTTGATGAATAAGAAGGGGGTTAAAGTCCCTAACATGAAAATGAACGTGAATTATGTGTAGGACTAAATTGTTGTATAGAATTTCTAATGAAATGTAAATGGCTTGTAAGGGTCTTAAGGAACTTAGTTTGAATTGTATGAGGAGTTGAATTAAGGCATTGGCCTATCGAAATGGTTGAGCAATGAAGGCTCCCATGAGGACCATATGGTCATGTATGATTTTAAAATGGCTAAATGGGTTAAAGTCCTTATGTGTGGAATTGAATTTTTATTGATTAATGGACAAAATTTTAGAGTCCCAATATTTACTAATGATAGTCGTGATGGCTTGAGGTTAAAGTTTCTTGCCTAATGAAATTGGTTGTGGTTAAAGTCCCTTGCAAAATGAGATCTTATGAGGTCGAAGTGCCTCGCAAAATTAATTGGATTGGGGTTAGAGTCCCTTATTTAACGTGCCATATGTTTAGTCCCTTTCGAAATGTGTTATCATTTGTTTAGAGTCCATTGCTTGAATGAATGTGTGTGATCTCTTAGAGTCCCTCACTTATATAAATATATGTGAGTGTTTAGAGGCCCTCACTTAAATGGACATGTATATTGTTAGAGTCCCTTACTGGATAATATATGAATATGGTTAAAGTCCTATGCCTAATAAGGAATGCTTGAATCTATATGTGTAGAAGGTTAAATTCCTCCATTATATGTATGATGAAAGAGTGCTTCCAAAGTGTGATAAATCTTGTCCTATTGATTAACATGTGATATGCCTATATAGATGGATAAAGTTATTAATGTGATTGGATATGATATATTTCTTGTTGTTGAATGATGATGCTATTTTATCATTAACCTTGAGTTGAATGCTAATGTTCCAACTGCTAACCATCTCCAAATGCTATGTTCCCAGCAAAATAGGGGCCAACGCGTATTCGTATCTTCTTGCGCAGTGATTAGACAATCTGAAGCAGTTCGTGCATTGACTTTTCAGTGGGGAACTTCATTTCTTCGGAAGACATTCATCCTTGGTCTCCTATCTCTAGACTTAGTCTTATTCTGATTTTGTTTGGCTATTATCGGGGGCTTGTCCCGACATATATATTTCTAAACTTCAGGTTGTACAAATGTATTGTGGATGATTGTGTAGTTAGTCATATTGGATAGTTGTTGAGCCTAATGATGTTGTGACTATTGATTATATTTCCGTTTTCTCATTATATGGTTGAAATTCTCTCCGGCCCTTGTGGACTATTGTTGATGATTAGGTTGGTTACGGGGTGACCTCCGGTACATGTTTTCTTGAGGTGACCATATGACATTGCCTAATTTTGGGTCGTGTCAAAAACTAGGTGCAATCAAAGGAGCACGCTCTAATTAGGTCAGTAAGCAAACCATCGACCCCTCTAAGACTAGAGTAGAAGAACTTGGTGGAACTGGATTAGAAACAATATCCCTAACATGCTCATCTCGAGGATTAAGGAAGAGTCCACTAGTGCTATCTTTTGATTGGGAAGATCCTCGTGCATGTCCTCTATGCCGAGCCCAACCACGACTTGCATCTTGCTCTCTAGACTAGGATCTCTCCTCAATTAATGTATTTGAATCCCTAGCTTAATTGAATCTAGTCCTTACCATATGTGTCAAGAACCAGAACTACCCCATATTCGTAACACGGTGCTTAAGGTCACAAATAACCCCAAGTTAACCTATGATCTGACACAAACTGTAAATACCAAAGGAAGATAATAAAATAAAGTGCGGAAGTCATTTAATAAATGTTTAAATAGTCAAGTCAATATCTTAGGAGTTTGAAAAACATGACTAAAAATATAACTGACTGTCTGACTTTCTAAAAGCCTCTAAACATGACGAGTTGTTAGGACAGGTCCCCAACTAACTCTGACTACTAAAAAAACATGAACAGAAATACTGGAAAGCATGATAAATCTAAAAAATAGTCCCTGGCTAATGAGGACCCACCAATATTGCAGCTGACTGGCACATGAACTGTCAATGCACGATCGGGGAACTGAACATCCTAACCTATGTTATAAGATAACATAGTTCAAAAGAGAGTATGTAGTCAGCACCTTGAATGTACTGGCATATGAGATGAAGACTGACTAATATACATGTAAACTGAACATGAATCTTGAACATGGTAATAAAATACAAGAGCAAGCATAAATATGTACTTAAATGATCTGAATAATTGGATAAATGATATATGGATACTTGGTCATGCAAACCTAATATAATGTAGTCTAAATATTAAACTAAAACTGTGGGAGCTATCATATAACCTACATGACCCAATCTAAGATAATCAGAGTCCAACTTATAATCACAGTAGAAAGGGTTTTGGTACCTTACCACGAGTATCAACATTGGTTGAATGTATCCACTAACATGATATCCCAAGGGACTAGGGTGTCAGTCCTTTACTAGCCAGTGACCCCTAAGAGAGTGCCAGTCCTTAACTGGTAGGTGACCTCTCATAACCTATGCTAGCTATGTAGTTTTGGAACTTAGGGATTTCTACTGAAGGTCTGAGTTCACTACATGCGAGTGAGCCTTCATCCCTAGGTTTGCTTAGTGCTAAGTCCTACTCCCAACTAAACGGGCACTGATATTGATGAAAGGCTTTACATGACTGATACTAACATATGGTCAATATGAGGGTATTTTTAATTTAATGATACAAGTATGCTTTGAATGACTTGTGACCTAACATTTGTGACATGTATGAATATCAAGGTATCGAGTGTTCATAACCCACTAGCACTATCTAATCAAGATTGATCTTGAAAAATATTGAACAATACACGATATAGGAATACCATGAATAACACCCAAATCAATAACTAATCATGATGTAAACAATTTCATTATCAATCATATGGAAACATAATTATTTAAGGAAATATGTTTTCATGTATGAATTTGAGAGTTTAACTATGAATTTGAGAGTTTAACTGAATAAAGTGTGAAATTCATACTTCTCATTGAAATCTAGAAAAAAAGGGGTTTAAACTTGAAAAGTTGGACAACTTTGGGACTTAATGGGTGAAAGGATCCCATTTATAAATATCCCACATACCTTAAGTAGAAGCCTTAAAGAATTCTTCTTGAGAATTCGACTTTCTTGAAGAACCCTAGTTTGGTCTTGAGGAAGAAAGGGATCACCTCTTTGATTTCTCATGGGTGAAATTAACAATTATGTTATAAATTGGGGCTTTGGGTCTCTTATACCACCCATTATGAATCAAAAACATTGTTGTTTGGCTTTAAAGGGTGTGGGAAAGGTATAAAAGTCCCTAGAAAAATGTGTTGAAAATTGGTTTCCTAGTTATTATGACTCATTGGGACTGACTATGAGTCGTAGTCTGAGTGAAAAGATACAATCTACAGTGTGAGGTCCCTTTCTAGTCTAACGACGAATTTTCCCACACGACTTATCATAAGTGACAAGTAGTCATAAGATAGAGTCGTAGTATAAATCTTGAGTCTTAGGTCTTTTATTTGACAGGATACAAGTTCCTACCTACGACTCGTAGTCACTAATTATGAGTCCTAAGGCATAGTCAGAGCCTCTGGCATAGTCCTAAGGGATATTCACTAGTGTGACAACAACTCGCTCATGACAACTTTTCATGAGTGGTAATGACTCATTACGTGAGTCATCGTCATGGAAATGTACCAGACCTTAAGGGAAAATGTTTCACAACTTTTAGCCACGACATCGAATTGAGTTGAGACTTGAAGTATTGGAGCTAACTTAGTGTCTATATTTAGAAGAGGTCGACCTTGAAAATTTGGGGTATTACAATATACGTAGAAAAGAGTAAATTATGACATAGAACACAAGGAATGAAAGATCTGCATGATATAGAATAAAATAAGGGAGGTTTCCTGAAGACCTTTTATAGCCTCTCAAAGATAGATACAGATATCTACATAGAGATCTGCGAGACTCAATAAGACACCCCATTCTTACACTGTTGAGAACAATTAAACCTGGATCTGATACCCATTTTTCATGACCTAAAATCCCAATGGTCATGATGGAACTTGTCGCGGAAAGCCTTGACAAGTAAGTCGATCACCTAAACTGATATAAAATGAGAAATATAAAACAAGGCAAGACCCGTAGAACGGAGTCAAACAACATACACGTATATATAGGAAAAGTAAAACTACCAAAACCTAGTGTCACAGTGTCAGAACTAAGTAATACAACTCGAGGTCACAATACATAGGATATCAAAATAGGGACAATATTCATCACATAAATACAAGAAAAACATAGTCTAGATAAGGAAAAGGTAGAAGTAACCTTCGAATTCATAGATTAACCGCTTTCCATGAATTAACTATTTTAAGGTGCAGTCATACGTAGGTCTACACTTAAAGGGTACAGTATGGGTGACTATGGTCTACTTGTACACTGTAAGTGAAGTTGCACAGAAACTAACTTCCAAATAAGTATGTTGTAGTGGATGCCCAATATAATAACCCAAACATGGTCAGGGTCTAACCCACAGGTAATACGTGGAATTATGTATCGAAATTTATGAAAGCACGGGAAATGAAAAAAATAAATAGGGGGGTTTAGAAGTCAATACTAACAAGTACTCGGGCTTGATAGCTTGAGATTGTAAATAGTAGAAGAAGAACACTTGGACTGTCTTCCCCTTGTCTTCTCAACTTCGTAAGTTTCTCATTTTCAATTCACCTAAACCACTTCTCTAGATTCAAAATTGACAGGTTATGAATTATCAACCATCTCTTATGAATGCATTGATAAATCTCACTCTTCACCTTGTGAATCTCAAGGAATCCCCTTTTTGTCCCTTGTCGGTACCCTCAATACAACTCTCACATTTTGAGTCTTGAGATGTTTAAACAAGGGTTGATAGCCTCAAATTACTGTCATAACCTCTTTTTTATAATATTAAGCTCCTTGTTGAGGATGTTCTAGTATACAGGTAATTCCTAGGCTTCTACAGTAGATAGGGATACAATGAATATAAAGAAGATTGCAATATATGTAGCTACAATAGAATAGATGAATTTCCCACTTCCTTTACATTGTTAATCCACCAGGGTTCCCATAACCCTAGTCAAGGAAATTATCCGCTCATGCTTATGCAAAAATCCATGAAAATCAATAAAGATGACTTTTAACTACTTGCACAATACTTAAAAAGTAAAATACAAAATCTCAACTTGAATACAAAACCAAAACTCAAGAACAATTGTATCAATGTTCAAAGTTTGTGAAACTAAGAAGAAAATTGTAAAATGTATGTTGCCTAATAAAGGAATAACACTAGGGTAATTATAGTATCTCAAAATAACAAAGTAATACTAATTAACAAAGAATAGGAAAATTACGTCAACAGTGGTTATGCCTTCGACAATGAGTCATTACGTCTCTTTAAGACTCGCTGCCTGTTGGCGTAGCTCCTTTTTGTCTTCACTGGCTACGACTCGAGTGGTCACATTATGAGTTGCATGATTGTAATCACAGTCACTCCAGTTGTTTTTAATATTCAGCGCAATTGAGTCTACTATCTTTATGATTTCTCAAAACGAGTCATACTAAGACATTACGACCTGTTGTATTCCCTCACAACCACTAGAGCATCAATCTTTATGGCTTTAGACATTGTCATAGCACAAATTCTCATTATGAGTCGTAGTCTATCCTTGCGACTCATACCCATCCACTCCTTAGTTACTAAACAATGCTTTTTCCACTATTATCTTTATAACTTGCGCTATGAGGCATAAGGTGACTTGGCGACTCGTAGTCTGAACAATACTTTACTTTTATGGGAGGATTTACTTTCATTTTTCAGTTCAAGACACTTCCTACTTAATATCCCTGCAAAACACATAAAACACACATCATATCCAACAAAACAAACAAAGTCAATGGATAATTTCACCATTTTAAGCATCAATATGCCATGTTTCCACGACACATCAACACCCCCAACTTAGAACTTTTCCATGTCCATAGGCAAAACACCAAACAAAATAAACCAACACAATGCTTAATCATGAAGATCCTAAGATATCTTTGGAAACCAATTCTAAAATTTTGCTCAAAATACATTACCCTCTCCTATTTTAGACATTTAAATTACAATTGTGCATGGAAATGAAGTATAATGGTATGACGCACAAAAATCCTATTGGGAGGATTTACTTTCATTTTTCAGTTCAAGCCACTTCCTACATAATAGCCCTGCAAAACACATAAAAAACACATCATATCCAATAAAACAAACTAAGTCAATGCATAATTTCACCATTTTAAGCATGAATATGCCATGCTTCCACGACACATCAACACCCCCAACTTAGAACTTTTGCATGTCCATAGGCAAAACACCAAACAAAAATAAACTAACACGATGCTTAATCAGGAAGATCCTAAGATATCTTTGGCAACCAAATCTAAATTTTTTTCAAAATACATTACCCTCTCGTATTTTAGACATTTAAATCACAATTGTGCATACAGATGAAGTACAATGACATAATGCATAAAAATCCTGTTGGGAGGATTTACTTTTATGTTTCAGTTCAAGCAACTTCCTACTTAATATCCCTACAAAACACATAAAACAAACATCATATCCGACAAAACAACCTAAGTCAATGCAAAATTTCACCATTTTAAGCATGAATATGCCATGTTTCCACAACACATCAACACCCCCTAACTTAGAACTTTTGCACGTCCATAGGCAAAACCCCAAACAAAAATAAACCAACATGATTCTTAATCAGGAAGATCCTAAGATATATTTGGCAACCAATTCTAAAATTTTGTTCAAAATACATTACCCTCTCCTATTTTAAACATTTAAATCACAATTGTGCATACAGATGAAGTACAATGACATTATGCACAACAATCCTGTGATGACATTATATTAGCAATAAATAAAAATGCATATAAACAGGTTACACTAACCAAAAATATAAATAACCTAACAGCTAGACCATTCTACCCTAACCACCAAAGAATCACATTTACTCATCATTCCAGGATGACATTATTTGATTTATTCGTTTATTTCTTCAGTTTAGTTTTACAGAGTTAGTAGATATATGTTCCTTCAACAACTTATTTTAGACAGTACTTAGAGGCTTTCAGATTTACGCTCAGATTTAGATTTTAGATTCAGTTTTCAATTATTTTGGTTATTTTTCTCCCATATGGATGTTATATTATTTCAGTTGAACCTTATGTCCTATTGTGCTTGTTTTCTGCATTATTATGTCATGAATTACAGTCTACAAGTACAAATATTAGTCATGGGTTAGTTTGTGGTCCCTCAGGGTTATAAGCATCTGGTAGCATTCCAATTTAGAAAATTGGGGCATTACACTTAGTTATCAGAATTCATTATTCAGTTTTAGTATGATCATGGATACAGTAAAGGTGCATAATATTGCATGCTCAGTATTTACAATAGTCTCATTTATCCATGTACTCTTATTCATTCATGTTCATATCATCAATCAGTCATTATTTCATGCATATAAACCCATGTATATCATCACGTCACTTAGAATACCAGTACATTCAAAATACTGATACATACCTTTTTTTCACTATGATATTTTATTTCATTGGTTCAGATGCACGGGCTCCAGATCGTACTTAGCAGTTCAGATTATTAGCAGCGATTATGGTAGTGAGTACTCATATTTTGAGGACTGAGTTATTCTTTTCAGTTATTCGGTAGACCCATTTTATTCAATGGTTGGAGTTAGTTAGGGACTTGTCCTGTCAACTCTCTATTCAGATAGATAGAGGCTTTCATACTAGTTTATCTCAAATATATGGTCAGTTTTCTTTTAATTATTACTATCGGTATTTTAGTATTGGTTTTTTAGTATTTCTGTACCTTATGGAAATTCAGTTATAATTTTGCATTACTAAAGTATTATTATTTAGTGCTCACAGCCGGTACCAGCCATGGGTTTGCTTGCGGTCCTATGAGAATGCAAGAACCCTATGACTTTTGGGGTATAGACTCGGGGCTTTAGAAATACTTGGGAGTCCTAGGCACCAAATCAAGCATACTCAAAATATGGGACTTCATATCGAGTACCATCCTAAACATTAGTGGACCTAACGACTATTGGGACAGTCTAAGCAATAGTGGCATCGGTGAAGACCGGTGTGCTCAAAGATGGCTTCAGTGGCGAGGCTGTACAACTGTTAATCTAAGCAGCATCAACGGGCGTGCAACTTCTATCCCCCACCCTTATATCTTGGACTTTCTTCTCACTATCCCTCTCACTCTAAAGACTCTCTCTTGTTTCAATCTCAATATCTTCTTCTTTGGTTCCTTGACTTTTTCTTTTTTAGTTCTTCTTTCTTATACTAACACCTTCATCAGATTAAGCATTACCTATAGGGGTCGAATCATAAACAAAAACAAAATTCAATTACCTCTTTTACGTGGATAGGCATCGATAGGATTTGTCTATCATTCAAACCATCTTCTGATTTCCACAGCTCGGCTAACTCTGCTTGTACACTTTCCAGGGCTAGGATTAGTTCGATTAATCCTCCACTCGAACTCATAAAACCTCATATACATTTTCCTTATTTCTTTATGAAGACATTTTTCAACCCATAGTTTAACTCCTCTATCTATCAATCATATTTTTGACTCCACAGTGCTCAACCTCTTCATAATTTTAGGCAGAAAGGACTGCGATGATAATACATAGCAGTCTAGAATTAACCTGGATATGGATAATAATGCTAACATAGTATGTGGTAGAGTAAGAGTACGGGAGGTTCCTGTTACATTAGAGGCTTGGGCATAGATTTTTCGGACTTAGTAAGGGAGTCACCTATATCTTTGAACCTCACAGTGTCATCTCCTCAAGCCTCATATGCATCATTAATTATTGACACTCTTAAATTTTCTATCTTTTATATAGGGTTGGTTATATCTCTTATAAACCCTAAATCTGTCCTGGCCCTCGGCCTTAAGAATTGATCAATATTTGGAAACTCTATCACTCCTGCCTCTAATCAAACATGAGTTACCAAGCAAGGGAAAGCCAATACAGTGTTACTTCTAGTTTTCCTATCCCTAGTCTTCCAGGATATCCACTTAGCTACATCCATCTCATAGCTCGACATTATAGCTGCTATCAGCGCTGCTTTGTTTGGACCCACAATATTGTCCAATAAATTAGGACTCAGTCTTTATCTAACCAGGGTCACCAAGCTTTTTCTTGGAAGTTCATGCTACCTTTCTTGATTGATGGTGATACTCCAACACCACTAACTACCCATAGGGCCTCTGCTCGATCTATACCAATGATCTTCGCCATCCACAGAAACTGAACAAGCTTGTCTTCCAAACATATTTGCGTAACCTTTACTTTCTTCATCTCCTCTACTCAAAATTCTATCTCTGTGGTGTTGGGTAGTAGCACAAACTATGGTCCATGAAGAATTAGGGAGATGGTTTGAGCAGACATATTCACCTAAACACATCGAATTACCAAATATGATATAGTGTTTGCAGCCCTCCAAAAATTTCCCTACGGGTTTTTCCTTTTTAACTCCATCGGATACCAAAATAAAACTCACGTACCAATGCTTTGCTATACTGGCTCAGTGTTATAGTCATATATTAAAACTTATATTTCTTGAATCGGTCATCAAATACATGCATATCATACAAACCTATAGTGGTCAACTCTCTATCAAGATAAATACTTCTCATGGGCTTTCCATTTAAAGGGTTCCTAGTGAGGTGGTTTTCATATAAACTCTACATTTAGGGGTACCCCCAAAATTTAATGATAGGAACTAGGATGCCCTCAATATAGAATGGAGTAGGAGGTACTCTTGGTGGTGGTATTTCTCTAACTGGACTTTCACTCATCTTGCTGTCCCCCTCTCTGCTTTTGTCTTGATACCTATCACCATAATAGTTTCGACCTTGATTTTCTTGCACCTTGGCTCGAAAACCCGCCACTTATCGATATAGGTACTTTGTTTCTCATCTGCATCAGACTCATAATCCATAAATGTAGTTCCTTGTACCCCTACTGTGTTCACCTTTTTAGAAATCATTGCTGCAAATTATTTTATAAGCAGCCTAATATATATTTTGAGCTTTGTAACTTTTTGTGCTACGAATTCATTGCCATATTTGCACTCACTGATGTCTCCAATATCATATATACAAGAACCTTTATCAACCACCCAACTGTGCCATCTCGGATAGTGACAGAGATCTCATCTAACATTTCCAGTGCCATATCCCAACATAGTCGCATAAATGAGCCTCCAGATATAGTTTTAGCCATCGCCCTAGAGCTAACATTTAGGGATCTATAGAATGTCTCTAGTAAATTTTTCACAGGAATCCGGTGATTAGGTACCATTCTCAACTTCTTTTTGAACTGAAACCATGCCTCATACATGGACTCTATAGGCAACTATCGAAATTTGTAAATTTCATCTTCTAGTTGCAGCATCCAAGTAGGAGAGAAGAATTAATTCAATAACAGCCTACGTATCTTGTTTGAAGTTGTCATTGAGCCTCTATAATGTTCCCCTAATAACAATGATGTTTCTCTTATCAACGAGCATAGGAACAACCTCAATCTCAATGCTTCCTGATCAACCATGGGATGTTATACAAAGTGCAGATCCTGGTAAAATTGGCAAGATGGATGTTCACATCATTGTTGAGAACCCTAAAAAGTACATTTTAGATTTAACAATTAGATCATTGCACTAGTAATATTAAACTTAACATTACTTAAAGCAAGAGCAATAATGGCTCTTGTCTCAAGAGGCTCAACATATCCCGTATATTTATTTTTATCATATAGTAGTAGATACTGATAGGATAGAATCACTTGATATTTGCCACCTGGAACTCAATCACGATCACCATCGAGTGTTGTTGAGCGATCAACTACTGATCTTGGCCTAGCTAGCTCTATCTGTTGAGCCAACTAGGCCTTGTTAGCCACTATTCTATGCCATTCAATTGCATTTCCTAATATCAACTCCGTCCATTTATTAGCAATATATTTTGGATCATTTGGAGCAAGGGGAGTTATAAAAGGATGGTCATCCTTAAACCTTTCTAGAACACCATCACCATCATGCTTTGTTATCCTTCCTGGTGTTTGCAGAAGTATTTCAGTTTCTTCATCAATGGGGTGTAAGGGATTGCCTTGGCTCCAAATCGTAGTCATACATCGATCTATACCCAACAAAGAAAAAAATAAAAACCCATAAACTTCATAAACTTGAGTTAATAATTTAACACCACATTCCCTAGCAACGAACAAAAATTTGATGTCACCCAAAAACTAATCTAGAAAGAACTATGCTATGGTCGATGCAAAATATAGTAACCCAAAGCAGGTTTGGGTCAAACCCACAGAGAATACATGGGATTATGTGTCAAACTTGATGAAAGCTTGGGCAGTGCAAAAAAAGTAAATTGAGTTCTTAAGAATGTAAACAGCAGAAGACAAACACTAAGACTGTGTTTTCCTGGCTTCTAAACTCTATAAGTTTCTTGTGTTAAATTCATATAACCCACTGCTCTACATACAAAGTTGACAAGCTATGTAATATCAATCGTATTATGAATGAATTGATAAATCTCACCTTGCACCTTGTGAGTTTCAGGGTGAACTGTCCCTTTTATATAACCTCAATATAACTCTTACCTTTTGAGTCTGAGTTGATTAGACGAGGGTTAATAGCCTCAAATTATGGTTGTAACCTCCTTTTCCCAATCTTAAACTCCCTTGTGAGGAAGTTCTAGAATACAGACAATTAACATGCTTCTATAGTAGCTTGGGATAAAATGAATGTGAATAAGATTGCAATACATGCAGCTACGATAAAATAGATGAATTTCCCACTTCCCTTACGTCATTAAATCACTAGTTTTCCCACAACCCTAGTCAAGGAAATTGGTAATGCTTATCCAACAATCCATGAAAATCAAGGAAGACCACATGTAATTAATTGCACAATACAGAAAGAGTAGAATCCAAAATCTCCACTTGAATACAAAACGAAAAACTCAAGTATATTTGTATAAATGATCAAAGTATGTGAAAGTATGAAGAAAATTGTAAAAAAGTGTGTAACCTAACAAAGGAATAACCCTAGGTCATTTATAGTATCTCAAAATACCAAAGGGATCCTAATTAAAATGGAATAGGAAAATTAAGTCGGCAGTGGTTACATAATTGTATAAATGACCAAAGTATGTGAAAGTATGAAGAAAATTGCAAAAAATAATATGTAACATAATAAAGGAATAACAAAAAATTGCAAAAAAAGTATGTAACATAATAAAGGAATAACCCTAGGGAATTTATACTATCTCAAAATACCAAAGGAATCCTAATTAAAGTGGAATAGGAAATTTAAGTCGGCAGTGGTTTCGCCATTGGTAACGAGTTTTTAGGTCTCCTTATAACTCGCTACCTGCTGTCATAGATCCTTTTTGTATTTAGTGGTTAAGACTTGTGTGGTCACATTACGAGTCATATGGTTTTAATCATAGTCACTCTATTAGCTTACGACTCTTAGCCACGAGCCATACTCAGACATTATGACTCATGGTCTTTACTCGCAACCACTGGAGAATCAATATTCAAGTCTTTAGACACTGGTCATAGCACAAATTATCACTACGAGTCACAGTCTATCCTTGTGACTCATAACCTTCCACTACTTAGTTCCTCAGCTTAGCTTTTGCCATTATTATCACTACAACTTGGGCTACTAGTCATAAGGTGGCTTGGCGACTTGTATCCTGACTAGTACTCTAGTTTATTGGGATCATTTTCTTCCATTTTTTTAGTCCAAGCCACTTCCTACCAATTTTCCTGCAAAACACATAAAACATACATCATATCCTACAAAACAACCTAAGTCAATGCATAATTTCGCCATTTTATGCATCGAATGTGCCATGTTTCCACGGCACATTAGTAAGTATCATAGGATAACTGAGTAAAGTAGAACATAAAAGCATATAAATACAAACTATAGGCATGTCACCTGCAATCGAAAAAGGCCCCAAACGATAGCCCACACTGTCTCCACTAACAGTTCTACTATAAATACCTAAAAATACGGGTAGGGAACGAATTATAACTATGCACATACATCAAATATAAGTGTAGAAAGATACAACATATGGACAAGTATCAAGTTAAAGACAGAAATACAATCAAGGTATAGGTAGAAATATAAAGTTCAATGATGATGACAATGATGATGATTCTGATGAATGATGCACGAGGTTGTCATACAACCTTTATATAAGCCTATCGAGTTTTGCTTCAAAGTAGAACCCACGAGGGGTTCATTTCACCTACCAGAGTGAGCAAAAGATGTAGGACTCAAGAGGTGTTAGTCAACCCAAATACAATTAATATCAAATACCAATAGCCATAACTCTTCTACAACATATCAGCAATATAGGATTTTTACAGATGTCACATTTAGTGTATCTAGTATTTCCATGATGGTACCAATGTTTCATGAATGAATATAATATAAGGATTTAATGACTGCAACCATCCATAATGAGAATATCTAATATCCAACAAAAACCCTAACCATGTGAGACAAAAATTCACTAAAATCAACCTACCATCCATGATCCAATATAATCTAGAAATCATCATGTGAAACATGCTAGAAAATGTCATTGATACCACATACCTTCCAAAATCTAGGCTTTTTCTAACTAAAAAAAAGTGTAACCAAACATACGTATACCAATACTACTAGACAACATAATATAATACCTCACACGGTAACACATAAGCAAATAATATCACAAAACCACCTAATATTATCCACATAGGCCCCCACATTGGCTCATAAATCACCAAAACACATATTTCATGATATAACTTACTACCCATAGCATGCTTTTACATTATTATTAATGACCCAACCCAGTCTGAAAAAAATTATGCATTACATATCTCAAAAGCCAAAATTAGAAAAATCAAGCCTTTATCGGTGAGATATTGCCTCACGTATGAACTCAAAATCAGCTAAAACATACAAATATATAATCTATGCATTAAAAAAAAGTCATTGATACCCATATTAACCACTTTTGAATTGAGGTCAAAATTGACCCTTAAAATGGATTTCTGAAAATGAGGTGTAAAAACACTAAATTTTGTAAAAAGAAAATCCATGATTAAAGGGACTCATAGAATAAAACTCAAGAAAAATTGGGATTTAAATTGAAGAAATACAATTTTTGGGCCTTCCGAGCCAGAATCCAAAAATTTCACCTTTCAATCCAAGTTTTAACGGAGTTTAAAGTTGATGATAGAAGGAAAGTAATTGAAACAGTTATTACAAACTCACCTAAGCTTAGAGATTAAAGAAATTTCTCAAACACACGAAACCCCAAGCTCCAAGTCTCAAAAATGATGAAGAAAATAAGAAAAGAATTATTTATTTATACCCAGGGCCACATGTGTCGCTAAAGTAGTCAAGTGGCCACTATAAAATCACCGCTAAAGTGGTCAACTGCCATTTTAGTGCTTCCTGCTAAAGCAACCAATCCACTAAAGCATACAAGGGCCATTTTAGCGTCCTCTGCAAAAGCAGACAAGGTTTGGTAAATCTATCATGCTCCCAAGGTTTCTGGTCACTAAAGCAAACCCATGGTGTTTCAGTGTTAGCTGGTAAATTTGTAAAATTGGCACTTCAGCAGCTGCACCAGCTGTGGAGACAGGGAATTCCAAGTCTCCGCGAACACCTCGGGACTTACCTAGAATCCTGTGAACGTAAGAGAACTATGCTACCCTATCAAATTCGATGCTCCAGACTCAGTGGAGATATCAGATTTTTTATAAAACATCATTTTCAAAGAGTTAACCCCCAAAAGTCCATTTAACAACTAATAAAACCATGGGTCAAAATGTGATACGAGAGTAATCGACGACGATGAGAACAAACATAAACACTAAACAAATAATGAAATTGACAAACCAAAAGTGAAACACTAAAAAGGATAGATTATAGAAAGATCAACACAAAATTAATAACAAAAGGGCAATCTATAGGTATTTCAAACCCTAAACCTCCCTTAATGGATTATAAATGAGCATCTAGCTCTTATATAACCGCAAAGGGGATTAGATCTCCCTTAAAACCAATGTTTCTAAACAGGGTTCAACAAATGTTTTTCCAAGCACTCACACACTCCCATGGAGTTCTAATGAATACATCATGTAAAATTATCATAAAAAATCTAACCAATGAAATTTCTAAGGCAGGTATTTATAGTAGTTTCCTTCGCACAACTAACCTATTACAAAATAGCCCAAAAGTGGCTATTTCGAAAATAACCCGGAAGGACTCTCTTTATTCCTGCGCTATGGATACCAGCATCTCCAAGATATTATCCAAATAGGACATTACCTTATTAGGAGATCTGAGAAGAGCCTCTAAGAACATTCATGGATCCGTAGGGAGATCAAGGCTTGGACCTTCTCATATTGGCCTCGAGTTGTGTGATCAAAAACACTAACGCCCATTTGACTTGTATCATCCTTCACTTCTTGAAGTGTCTTCAACCTCAATTCCAAACCTTGCAAAATCAAAGGAAGGTCAAGGAAAGATAAATTCCTCATGGCATGAGGGTTAGGGCTAGCGTAAGCAATCCTTTCATCATGACAAGGTTGCACACACCTAAGATATAATCAATGATCCTTCGTGTTAACCATTAAGAACTTGTTGAATAACACACAAAGATGTTGGTTATGGGAATCACCAAGAGGTAAGGAAACCACAGGAGTCATAATAGAAATACTAAATCAAAAAGGTAAGGTTACCTTCACCTTTGGAGCCATAAGACATAATTGTTGCATCACCTCTTCAAGAGACCACATCAAGATTAGTGCCTTAATTGGTATTAAAGTCCACAAGATTCATATATCAAAGTCACTCAAACAAGTGGACCAACCAAAAAATTTTATACCTCTACATAAAATAAATCCAAAACTAGCATGCATGTCATCATAGGCAAAGGGGAAATATAGAAAGGAATAAAGTATAAAGGCATCATACAAGATGCTATATTATATAAGATTTCCATTTGGGTCAATAGATATAGCACATAAGGTAGACTACAATGGAATCAAGACATTTAAGCGCATATGACTTCTTCCTTTCAAGTAAATCATCAACTTCCCATCCACACATTGATATTCATGCGACTTAAGCCTAAGTGTATCAAACAAGGTTGCAAAGTTATAACCAATACCTAACCAAGACAATGACACATTTTCCCCTGGGTTCTCAAGAATGCTACCACCTTTGAGTAGGAGGTCATTATCTCTACCCACATAAAGAGGAAGGGTATTACACAAATGTAGTTCTTCCAAAGTAGTTTCAATGGAAGATTCTCTCCTTGACCTAAATATGGTGAAACCTTGGTCACAAAGGGAAACACATAATGGTGAACTCTCTTTGAGCTTTTTATGGCTCCTCTTCTTTAAAAACCCTTCATATTGGTTGGAGTGCTTTCTCTTACACAATGTTATTCCCTCAAGTAGATTGTGAATACCCGAGAAAGACTTCTCATTATAGGGAAGCATACCAAAACCCTCATTCAAACATTACTTGTCATGTGGACCAAGTAATAATTCAAGTGTGCCATAATCACCATATCCAAATTTTGCATCGGGGTCAAATGGAAAGAGTGGCCATAGACATGTGTCTAGACAACACTCATTTTCCCAACTAGATTCACCCAAACTAAAAGATATACTTTTCTTATTAGCAAAAACATCATCAAAAACAAAGGGAGAGTAGAGAAAGATATCACTCAAGTCAACTTCAACTAAGGTGCCCTTATGCATATACTCACTATTAGATTTAAAATCATTACCATGATTATTCTCAATAGTAAGGTCACACAGAGTAGAAGAGGAAGAAATTTACAAACAAATGGATACTTTCTTTTTAAATGGGGGATCCTTAAGTAGACCTACTACCACCATATCAAAGGGATTATTACTCAGGCTTTCACAAGAAGTAAGCAGTTCATCCTTATTAGAATAAAACATGGGTAGGGTGTCATATAAAGGATCACATCCACAATTATTTTCTAAGGAACAATCACTTATTGGATTTCTTAAAGATTCAATCAAATCAAAGTTATCATCACCCAATTGATTATTCCTTTCAAAGACTTCACATTCCTGTCCCTTAAGAGTAATCTCATCTTACAAGAAAAGATTTCCATCTTCAGGAGGAATATTTTTACACCATAGTGGGTTGTCATATGGAATATAGCCCTCAAGATGAGCAATATAACCAATGCTATCCACACCACTACATAATTTACTAGGAGTGAGCTCTTCATCTTCAAACAAGATATTATTTTAAAAGAGAGAAGGATCTATCAATGAAGAGGATGTAGATCATGCAAGTCCATTTTCGAAAAGACCATTATCAAGTATCAAAGATAATTCAAAAAGTTGATTATCCCTATGATCTAAACAAGCATTCGAATCTTTAGTAAAAGACAAGATCAAATGGTCACTCCCATTTTCTTGACAAATATTCTAAATTTTATCACACACTTGATGTTCTCTAATCACATTAAACACATCCTCAAGTGGTGGAATAGTTTTGCACATAAGTTGATCAACACAATCTCCATAAGATTTTGTACCATCATCCAATACTAGATGGACATAAATTGAGCTTACAAGAATAGTCAATTCGATCATCAATAGGATCAACTAGTGTATCCACACTCACAATATGTACATCAACATCAAGAGGCAAAGAATTAATAAACTCATATGTAGGTAAGCAACTACTCATACTTAATGGCATACCAGCTACATAATCATCATTCACATGCACAAAAGTGTAAGAGTTAACTATGTTACCTTGATGTTCTTGAGAAAATTCTACTTTACCTTGGTATGAAGGTCCTCCACAAGCCTCGAAAGCATCTATGATTTCCCTCATCATGTCTTCAAAGGGAACCTTATCTTTTGGTACTTGTTCTCCTCTACTTGCCATGTTGGTAACTACACACATGTCCTTATTAATAAATGGACAAATAATGTTAGCTCCAGTAGTTGACAAACCCCTCACTTCACTCCTCACAACCTCTCTTTTTTCCACTCGTAGGTTTCCACCTTGCACATGCTTATTTTTATAAGGCTTGGAGTAAGTGGTTATATTTCCTTAAGATTTAGGAAGGGTAGGTGGAAATAGATGATTTCCCCATTAGTCCTTTGAAAACATAGGCCAATTTTTCATATTTGGAATTTTGTGTTGTGTACTGGTAAAATATCACACTGCACCTTCTCATTGTACCTACTTTAGGTGAAGGAAATCTTAACGCTCTTAAAGACTCTATAACCTTCCAAGAAGTATGGGAAATGCTTGAACACTTATGGTATCCATAGATAATAAACAATAATAGTAGTTATGTAGCTTGCACGAAACCAATCATCACGTATAAGAACACATCTCAGAACTCCACAAATCTCTACCCATCTTGAACAAGGTTTTCTTCTTTGATCACTATTATAAAGTTTTGTATAACCCTTTGGCACATAGATTTTCCCTCAAAAAACTCTTTGAAGGCATCCTAAGTTTGAGTAGGATTCCATGCAAGTTTACACCATTCTAAGGTCGGACTATAAATGTACTTAAGGGCATATGTAACTTGTTCGAATTTGCTCATAGCATAATCCTTGGAGATCCTTTCACATTGCCATTCCCAATCAAGGCGATTCATGGAAGATTAGAAGATAACCTCACCAAATTTGGTTATTTTTTTTTTTAAAAGTGCATAATTTAAAGTATATTATTAACTGGGAAATGGTGATGTATTAAAAAGATAGGGAAATCTGTAAATGTTATCATTAAATTAGATATGACCAAGGCATATAATATATTTCTTTCATTATATTTAACAAATGTCATAAGGAAGATGGATTTCTCAGAGATTGTGATTGATATATTATTGAGATCGTTTGCCAACAATTGGTATTCTTTTCTTTCAATAGACAAATCAATGGTTTTTTATTAAACGAAAAGGGTGAAATAGAAGATCCTCGTTTCCTAGATCTTTTTGTTATAGAAATAGAAGTGCTTTCTAGGTATCTAAACTCTTAGTTTGACAAATAGTTGTTCAAAGGGTATAGGATTCCTAGGCAGTTGCAAAAGTCGAATCATCTATATTTTGTAGATAATATACCATTATCTTTATATTAGCAAATAGTTCATCTATTAAGTTACTGGTGGAGGTTTTAAAAAGTATGAGAAAATGATTGGGCAACAGTTTAATAAGAGCAAGAGTATTTTACATATTCTGCAAGATCTCTTATAATATAGTTTAGTTGGTGGGACAACTGATAGGCATAGAGAAAGAACTTTTCATTTTGTTCACCTAGGCTACCCTATTTTCCACTCAAGAAACAAGATCTTCCATAAATATATCATCAAGAAAGGAAAAAAAAACACTACAGAATTGGAAAGGAAAATTACTTTCTTTTTGTGGTAAAGTATTATTGATTAGAAATGTATTATAGAGTATGCCAATTTATCCATATCAAATTTAGCTAATATTAAATACGCTTTGAATGAATTGTACGAGATATTTTTGCAACATTTTCTTGGAACTACAAAGAAGTGGGCAAATAAAAACATTTGGCAGCCTGGATGAAACTATAGTTACCCAAGTAAGAAAGTGGTTTAGATTTTAGGTCTTTTTTTTGAAATATCTCATACTTTATTTGAAAAACCGTTATGAAAATTTAGAAGCCCCAACACTCTTTTTTACAACTTCGTGTGGACCAAGTATTGTAAAAAAAATATATTCCAAAGATGGTCCAATAAAGGGGTGGGTCACAACTATGCATGTTCATGTTAGAATCTAGGGACAAAGTGGACAAAGAAATATGGTGGTAGCTAATAAGTAGTTATGCAAATGTGCGGTATGATATTTGGAACCAATTAGGTCTATTATATCATGTGGTATAGAATGAGGTTAACAACAAAATAAAGGAGGTGAGTTACTTTATGATAGAAGGGTAATGGGATCAAGTTAAACTCTAATAATTTATGTCCATTAATATTGATGAACATGTAATTAAAGGAATGAGGTTGAACTCTACAAATCACATTCTTACAAACAAGACTTGGTGGATGGCATTAATAAAAGGGAATTTTACTGTAACGAGTGAATGGGAGATTCAAAGGCAATGAAAGTAAGATATGAGGTACTGGAAGAACTTTTGAGTCAAAGGCCTACCTTTTAAAATTACCTTATTTCTTTGGAGGCTATGAAATTTAAAACTGTCAGTTGATGAGGTGGTTGTAACATTGGGTGTGCCTATGGTTTCTAGATGTAGATGTTGTGTACATTTCCAACAAGAAATAGTTACACATTTTCTTTTGACAGGAGAAATAGAGCAAACATTTTAGGAAATCTTTATTTTTGCGGCAGGTGTTTTAGGTCCTTTAATACAGGTGATGCAGGCCATAATTGAGTGGTAGAGAACTGATTGAGTGTCAATCTCAAATCACTTTTCCAAGATTCTCCATCCTTTATTTTTTATTATCTAAGGAAGAGGAGGAAAGTGATTACTAATGGAGGAAATGTGACTATTTCAAATTTCATAAGTGATATCAATTACAACCACAATATGATGGAAAGAATGAAGTATCCTTGGCTAAAGGATATCTTAGGAGACTGGAATCAGATGGTGTAGTTTTTCAAACACTACAAACCTATCCAACATTTCAAGATGGTGAAATAGGATATACATCCTAATGGTAGTTTTAAGTGAAACTTAGGTAGCCCTCAAATGGAAATCTAGGATCAAGTTCAACTAGTTTTTGTATAAGAGATAATGAAGGGAATTTTTTAATGCAAGTGCTGCTAGAATTTATTAGTGTGACAATTTACTTGCAGAGATAGTGGCTTGTGAAAATGAAATTGAATATTGTATTAAGGAAAATCCTCTACCAGTTTTAATAGAAACATATTCTATGACCCTAATGAACATGGCGGAAGGGGAGAAGAATAATCTACGGAAAATCAAAATAGATATAGATTGGATCAATCTTTGGAAGGTAAAAAGAATCTCTAAAATTTAGCATGTGCTAAGAAATAGGAATAAGGTGACTAATTTTATTGCTAATAGTGCATTCATTTTTGTAGGTTTTATCAATTGAAATAACATGCAGGATCTGAAAAAAGCACAAAAGTTTATGTTGTTGGACAAACAATAATTTACTAACATTAGGTATAGTAACTTAAAGCCAAGAGTACAAGATTAAAACAGAAATAATACAAGGCTAAAGGGTGTATAAGAAGAATCTATTAACCTTTTATTTTGAAGCACAACATTTAGATCTAGATTAATACCAAGCACCCTCTTGACATGAGGTATTAGTTTCTTATGGGGCTCAATCTGCCAAAGAAGAACTGTAGAGAAACAAATTTAGATGCATCATAACAAAACAAGGCATGGAATACCTCCTTATTGAATAGAAATACCATGGCACATGTGTGAGAGCTAAAAGTCCTCCATGGTGGTATTAGCCTAATAGCTATGTCAATTTGCTTGGTGTTAAGATTATTGGACATGCCAGATATTTTTTTCACTATTAAAGGAAGGATTAATATCTTTAGAATCTTTAGTCTCTCGATCTTCATCCATCTGAGCTTGAACAACGAGATGGAGAAATGGAGAAGATGAAGATTCCAGCTATTTTTTGTAAATTTATGACTTTTCTTTTTGTTTGTCTTTCTGTTTTTGCTGTTGTTTTTTATTTTGTTTTCTTTTTCATTTTTGGTCTGCCCGATCTTTTAGTCTTATGAACTTTTTGTTTTGGCTAATAATAAGGATTTCTTTTCAGGCCATTTTATTTTTAAAAAAGTAAATCTACTTCCTTTCCACATTGGTGATATTCACCAAATAAATAAACTATGTATCTAAATAAAAAATATATGCCAAAATAGAATAGAAAAATATACAAGAAATTATGAATTATTTTATATAGAGATTCCCTGCATATGACAAATGAGTTATAAATCATGGCATAGTACTAGTACTCTAAGCCAATAATTATTATGATAGGTTATATAATGTATGAACAAATCAAAAATTAAAATATAGACTAGAAGATACTCATTTATTGATGGAATGATAAATATTTTTTGAGAAGGTAAATATTGAATATCAAATGATGCCCCTTAAAGTTATTAGCCAAAACCTATCTGGGGAAGCATTTTACTTCAAATTGGAGTAATCATGGTTATGCGTCGTGATATAAACTTTAAATGTCCATAACACACTCCTGCGATTGTATAAAGCATAATTATTTTCACAGGAAAGAAGATGAGGATTAGCAGCAATTTCTCGTTCTAAATAAGATAAGATATAATGGTGGATGTTCTGGTTATTCATACAAATTCTTACTAATGGATCTTTAGGCATTTTACAATCTCTAGTAAAATATCCTAGTTTACCAAAATTATAACAAGTACATTCTTTTATAGATTTCTCTCTCTTATATGGTCTTTTATATTTATAATTTTTTACATAATATATTTTTCTTGGTCTCTTATATTTATATTTCGACTTTCTGTACTTTTTATATTTCTTATGTCTTTTCCTTTTCTTATAATATTTTTATTCGTATTCAAATTGGGGTGCTATTTTATCCTTGAAACATGGTAAATTCCTTATTAATATTTTTTCCTTTTTTATTTCTTCTCTATATTTTTCACATATATTTCTATATCATTGTTGTAGAAATTTTATTCTTGCTCCTAGGATATCTACTATTTTTGTATCATCCCAAATCTTTATTATTTTTGAACTAAATGGGTCAGGTAGTTTACTAAAATATAATCTGATAATCTTCTTACTTCTTTATTTTTTTCTGTATTATATATTCCCTTATAGTAGTATTCTTTAAATGCACACGTATATTCATCAATATAGCACATATTAGATATTGCTAGTTTTAACATTAAATTAATATTTATATCTTTTTCTTTGTTTTGATCTTTTTCTTCTGTTGTCATACTTCTAAATTCATCTTTTATAGCTATTTCATATTTTTTCAATAAGTCTATAGGTGTTAATTTAGTTGTTGTTGCTCCTTCCATTTTTTTATCAGCCATTAATACCTTTTTACTATCTTCAGTTAAATTTAAAAACCATAATTTTGTTGTTCCTATTATTGTTCTTTCTATATATTCTTTTGTATATGTTGCATTTATACCATTGTCTAATAATTGCTTTGTTATATATCCTGTCCATAATTGTATCATTTTATTTACATCTATTACACAATCTAAGTCTAAGAAGTTTTAATTTTTATTAATTATTTGTTTTGGTGTGCATTTGTTATATTCATCCTTTAGGTTACATCTTTTAAACTTATCTTTATAATAATATGTAGGTTTTCTTATTTTTGATGTACTAGGTATTATATTTTCATAGTCTTTTTTATCAAAAGTATTTATTTCCGTGTTTGTATTTTCTAAGTTTTCTTTATTAATTACTTCTTATTTTTCATTAATTTCTAGCTTTTCTATATTTGTTAAGATTTCTGTATATGTTTTACTATCTTCTGAATCATAATTATCTGTTTCTTCAACATCTACTGTACTTATTTCTATTTCATTAGTTTCTAATTCTTTATTTTCTAATGTCACGACCTAAGCCGGGGCCCTAGCCGTGACAAGCATTCCGAACCATGAAGGCCCGAAACACCCTTCTCTATCTATCTGGTAATCATGCACATAATTTATATGATAAAAGGTGATGCGGAAATAGAAATCTAATATGGAAACATGGTCAATCTGAATGTGATCATAATACTGAAAACTGAAATTCAAAATATATTTGAATAATAATGTCTGACTCAATCTGCGAAATCTCTACCATGAACTAATCAAAGTTGTCTGAAAGCTGGGACAAGGCCCCCAGTAGACAAAAACCTAACTAATAGTAGTAATATGTAATAACCAGGCCTTCTGAATCATAGAAGGCTCACCACTGCAAACTACTGTCTGTGTTATGAAATCTTTACTGTTTATCTGGACCCCTATACTGTGCCTCAGAACCTGGAAGGGGGGGTCATCACAATTGTATTGGCATGCGAAGCAATCCAAAATAGAGTAATTGAAGACACACACACACACACAAATATATAATATGTGAGAGCAATTTTCATCAAAACATAATGCATAAACAGTTTCTGAAAAACACATGGGCACTTTTCAAAAACATGTAACCTGTCTGTAAATCTCAAACTCTGATCTGTGTATTACTTATGAGTTAGGTGGTATCCCCTACAAGTCTAATATTCCACGGGCGATATGAAATCCGCCATTGAATCGACAGGAAAGCCTTCAACCCGAGTATGCCGTAAGGGTTAGAGTTCCTAAATCTGATACGCCATATGACATTTATGTCAGCGTATACTAATATACCTGGGTTGGCAAATCACGATTTTAGGCAATGAGTTTCTTGAACTCAAGCCCTTTTTCAGGGAACCACCTAACATCTCTGTATGCCCATTTTTAACCTTTTCTGTACATGCAACATTCTGAATGTCTAACATCATGATAGTCTGAGTCTGATATGGCATTGGTCTGAATTGGTATCTTTATACAAAGACTTGCAAGTCATGATTTCTGAGCCATAATACATTAAGCTAAATCTTTCATTTAAAGGATAATTTAGACCACCAAAAACATGCAACTAATATAGAAGATTTCGTGTTTCGAAACTCAAGTCAAAATCATGCAAAAACTTCATCGACATATGGTGGTTTAGTGCCTTTAGAAAATTCATGCACTCTTTCATTACATCCATTATGAACATCAAACATTCATGCTAGATTCCCTCTTTAGTGATTTAAAACCACCTTTAAATCATAACAAGAGTTCAATCATTTCATATAGTGTGATGCTTTGCAAAACAATTCATATGCTATGAGATATCTAAAAAAATCATAATAAGAGGGAATTCACCAAAAATCATGCTCTCCACAAGAATTCATTCTTAAATACATGTTTTCATACATACATATTCTCAAATCACTTTGGGGAAGGTTAAAAGACCAAAACGATGATGTTAAAACATTTAATACATGAATATATATATATAGAGAGAGATTGATAGATAGATAGATTCAAAAACCCCATTCTAAAACATGATTTTTCTATGCCTATGAGAATTTAGGAAAACCCCGCGTACCTCTATTTCAGAAAATAATGGGTGCTTCTTAAAGCCTGTGCATTCAGAATTCGGAATCTCTAATCGATTTTGAAAACCCATGGTTGAATCTTGATTTATTTGAGTTTTTAGTTTGAAACCCTTGGGAGTGTTCTTGAGAATTTTTAGATGAATGTGGATGTATTTTGGAGAATTGGAGACTGAATTTCCTGTTTATGGCTGAATAAGGTTGGGAAAAGCATTTTGCTTCAAAAACGGAGTGTTTAAGTCACTTGAAACCATTACATAGGCGCTGCATATGATATCGCCTACATTTACATAGGAGCCGCCTATGCTATCGCTTATGTTTACATAGGCGCCGCATATGCTATCGCATATCCTTTCCAGTGGCCATATGCGATTGGTTAGGCAACGTATACTACTTTGAAAGGCCATAACTTCTCACTCGGGTGCCGGATTTTAGTAAAATTGGTATCATTGGAAAGCTAACTCTAAAACATATCATTTTATACATAGTAGGCTCTCTAATTCGACATATACAAAGAGTCATGGTCGATAAAATTTTACACAAATTATAATGTCCACTTAAACTTAATCGATCGAAGTAGTTTTCAACTCGTCCTTGAGTCAAAGGACCTTTATAGTCTAAATTCAAGATTGAATGGATTAACATACTAAACAAATAATTAAGATTCCATATTGGCATAGGATTTATGGCTTTGGGATTATCAACGCATCAGAATTATGGTCTATATTATAGCCCGAAATGCAGGACATTACATTATCCCCCACTTAGGATCATTCATCCCCGAATGATGATACGGGACACAGATAGACACGATTTCAAGCATAATAAGGACTAGGAAAGATAAGATAGGAATAGTACCTTCTATCTCATCATCTATCAAAGCAAAAAAATTGGGATATCTAATTATGATGTCATTTTTTGACTCCCAAGTTGCTTCTTCAACTTTTTGATTCCTCCACAATACTTTCACTGAGGCTATCTCTTTGCTCCTCAACTTTCAAACTTGGCGATCTAAAATTTGAAAGGGATCTTCTTTGTAAAACAGGGAATCTGTCACTTTGATATCCTCTACTGGCAATACCAAAGAATGATATCTAATGCATTTCTTCAACATGGATACGTGGAATACCAGATGAACGAAACCCAAACTTACAGGCAATTCGAGATCATAAGCAACTGCACCAATATTTCTCAGAATCTAATAAGGCCCTATATAGCGAGGGCTCAATTTACCCCTTTTTCCAAACCGCATAACTTCTTTCATAGGAGAAACCTTAAGAAAAACCCAATCACCAACTTCAAACTCTAATTATCTTCTCCAAACATCGACATAGGACTTTTGATGACTCTGAGCAGTCTTGAGTCGTTATCTAATGATATTCACTTTCTCCATCACCCGATAAACAAGATCAGGCCCATACAACTGAGTCTCACACACTTCACACCATCCTATCAGAGACCTACATCTTCTCTCCTACAAAGCCTCAAAAGGAGCTATCTTGATGCAAATTCAATCAGTGGCAGGTGATCTACCCAACTACCTTTGAAATTAATGACACATGCCCTCAACATATCCTCGAGGGTCTGAATGGTATGCTCAGCTTACCCATCTGTCTAAGGATGGAAAGTTGTGCTCAAATTCACTTGTGTACCTAAATCCTTCTGAAAAGATCTCCAGAATTGAGATGAAAACTACGTACCTCTATCAGATAAAATGGACACTGGTGCCCCATGCAACCGAACTATCTCCTCAATGTAAATCTTAGCATAACCCTCTCCCAAATAATTAGTCCTCACAGGCAAAAAGTGGGCTGACTTTGTCAACCGATCTACAATCACCCATATAGAATCATACTGGTTTTAGGATCTCGGAAGTCCTGTAATGAAGTCCATGTTTATCATATCCCACTTCTATAAAGGCAGGGCTATCTCTTGAGAAGTACCACCTGGCCTCATGTGTTCTACCTTCACTTGTTGACAGTTCAAAACTTGGACACGAAATCAGCTACATCACATTTCATGTTATTCCACTAATACAAGGTTTTCAGATAATGGTACATCTTAGTAGAGCCTAGGTGAATGACATACCTCAAAGTGTGCACCTCATCAAGGATTCTTTCCCACAGTCCAACAATATTTAGAACGCACAATCTACCCTGGAATCTCAGAATACCATCACCACCAATTTCGAACGACATAATCTTTTGTTGACCCACATCTTTCTTGATTTGCATCAAGATAGGATCTTCAACCTAATTTTCATTAACTTCAGAACAAAGGGATGGCATAGCTAACTCATGAACAATTACCCCTCCATCTTCAAAATTTAAGAGTCGCACTCCCAGATTTACAAGGTGGTGAATATCCTTCACCATCTCTTTCTTTCCTTCTTCTACATGAGAAAGGATGCCCATAGACAACCTGCTGAGGGCGTCAGCTACAACATTTACCTTGCTCGGATGGTATTGCAGGCTCACATCATAGTTTTTCAGAAGCTCCATCCAGCCCCTCTGCCTGAGGTTCAATTCTTTCTGCGAGAAAACATACGGCAGACTCTTGTGGTTAGTGAAGATATCGACGTGAAAACCGTACAAGTAGTTCCACCAACTCTTAAGTGCAAACACCACAGTCGCTAACTCTAAATCATGGGTGGGGTAGTTCCGCTCGTGCACCTTCAACTACCTAGATGAATAAGCTTCTACCTTACTATGCTGCATCAACACACAACCAAGTCCCACACGGGATGCATCACAGTATATCACAAAGCCATCTACTCCCTCAGGAAGGGTCAAAATAGGAGCAGTGGTCAATTTGTCTTTAAAATTCTCAAAACTATTCTCACACAAATCAGACCACACAAACTTTAACTTTTTCTAAGTCAATTTAGTGAGTGGAGCAACTATGGAAGAAAAACTCTCTATGAACCTTCAGTAATACCTTGCCAAACCCAAGAAGCTCTGAATATTGGTTGGATTCATGGGTATGGGCTATTTTCTCGCTCCTTCAACTTTCTGGGGATCCACCCTTATCCCATCACTGGACACAATATGAGCCAAGAAGGAAATAACATCTAACAAAAATTCACACTTAGAAAATTTGGCATATAGTTGATGATCCTTAAGGTTCTGAAGAATAATTCGGAGGTGATTGTCTTGATCTTCTTTAATCTTAGAATAGATCAGGATATCATCAATAAATACAATGATGAAAAAGTCATGAAACTGACGGAATACTCTATTCATAAGATCCATGAAGGTTGCAGGGGCGTTAGTCAACCTGAAGGACATGACTAGGAATTCGTAGTGACCATATCGAGTTTGGAAGGCTGTCTTAGGTACGTTTGACTCCCTAACTTTCAACTGATGATAACCCGAACGAAGGTCTATTTTTGGAAAACACTTGGCACGCTGAAGTTGGTCAAAAAGGTCATCAATCATAGGAAGAGGATATTTATTTTTAATCGTGACCTTATTCAGCTGACAGTAGTCTATGCACATACGAAGGGAACCATCTTTATTTCACACGAAAAATACAGGTGCGCCCCAAGGAGACACACTGGGGTGTATAAAACCCTTATCTAGGAGATCTGGGAACTGTTCTTTCAACTCTTTTAGTTGTGCAGGAGCCATTCTATATGGAAGAATGGAAATAGGATGAGTGTCTGGCAACGCATCAATACAAACTCAATCTCCCTATATGGTGGTATTCCTGGGAGATCATTTGGAAAGACTTCTATGAATTCTTTTACTATGAGAATAGATTGAAAAGGAAGACTCTCTGCATTGGAGTCCTTAACTCAGATAAGGTGGTACAAGCAACCTTTAAAAATGAGTTTACGAGCTCTGAAATAGGATATAAAGTGCCCTCTGGGTGCTAAAGAATGTCCTTCCCACTCTATTATTGGTTCATTCAGGACAGAAAAAGTAACCCTTCGAGTCCTACAATCTAATGTGGCATAGCACGAATAGAGCCCACCTATTCCCAAGATAGCATCAAAAGCAACCATATCTAACTCTATGAGATCTGCTAACGTATCCCGGCTACCAACAATCACAACACAACCCCTATACACTTTTCTAGCAATAATAGAATCCCTCTCTGGGGTGGAAACACAATAGGGTTCATAAATCACACTGGGCTGAAACCCAAAACCAACAGCCACATAAGGGGTCACAAAGGATAAAGTAGACCCAGAATCAAGTAATAGATAAACATCACGGGAAAGAGTTGTATCGTACCGGTAACAACATCTGCGGAAGCTTCTGCTTCCTAGCGGTTGGTCAAAGCATCTAACCAGTTGCGACTGTTCCCAGCAGCTGATGTGGCAGCTTTCTGAGGAGGGGGTGGTGCCAAAGAATTTGCCTGAGACTTTGCACCACCAACATTCTTTCTAGCAGATGGACATTTCCTTTGAAAGTGACCCGGCTGACCACTTGAATAACACACTATTGAGCACAACTGACACCTTATCGGATGATTTCTACCCCAATTCTCATACCATGGAAAAGTATAATGTTGCTGAGCTACACTACCCTATGATCGAGTATCCTGAGCTATAGTTCTATGGTTAGTCTGAAAACTCTAAGATTATCTGTCTACTACTGGTTGGGGTACTGGGGTGCTGGAAGTAGACTGAGCATTACCCCAATTCTTATTTTTCTACCATTTCATTCCTCACTTACCACCCTAAGGCTGACTATGACTCTAGTTGGCTGATTTGGCTCTTTTCGCTTGTCTTTCCACCTCCCTAGCTTCAGAGATCTTTTTCTTTTTATCTTCTACCTGCTGCATATGAACGGTCAGCCTAGAAAAGTCTAACTCCAAACTGTGGGCTCAGCACTCTCACTTTTATCATCCTCCCAGTCGGCATATCACGGATTCACAATATCCTTAAGATGATAAGTTATTAGTTCCACCCCTTCAACTTTATCCATATGCATTACCTTAAAGATATTTTCCATCTCATCCACAAACTCCTGTGGATATTACTCCACCTTGGTGCCAGTGAACTTAGATGGGTTTATTTTCATGAAATGTCCAAACCTGGTAGCCTCAGACGTAACAGATGCAGACCCAACATCTTCTGATTATTGATCCTGGTTATCTACCAACAGGGTCAGCATATGAATAGACCATCTGAATTCTGTATTAGAAATATCTCTTTGAGAAATATTTCTCTGAGCAGTCGGGGGACAGTTCTCATCAGTCCATGGAGCCCGAGGTGGACTAGTTGCGACTGGAGGGACTCCCGGAGTAGGGACAGGTTCTGGAGTGTGAGCTCTGTTATGGGTCCGCATCCTATAGGAAGGACAAACCTCATCTGTCTGAGCATTCTGATCGATGATACGATGTGGAGGCATAAATGCGTTTCTGAAATACCTAAGATCATTGATTAGGGGATAGTTCAGACTCTGAAGCACGAACTAAATCACAAAGAAGGGAAACATTTCCTAAACACCTAGTAGCCTCTTTCTTATAAGTATGGCGCGCTACACACCCATTACCAAGACTCTACCGATGCAATTTCACAGATACCCTGGGACCATGAATCATTCTCTAATACCAAGTTTGTCACTATCTGAATTGGGGCCCTTGCTGTGATGATCATCCCAAACCATAAAGGCCCTAAACACCCTTCTCTATCTATCTGGTAATCATGCACATAATTCATATGATAAAAGGTAATGAAGAAAGAAAAATCTAATACCGAAACATGGTCAATCTGAATGTGATCATATTATTGAAAACTAAAATTGAAAATATATCTGAATAATAATGTCTGACTCAGTCTACGAAATCTCTACCATGAACTAATCAAAGTTTTCTGAAAGCTGGGACAAGGCCCCAGTAGACCAAAACCTAACTAATAGTAGTAATATAAAATAACCAGGCCTTCCAAATCATAGAAGGCGCACCACTGCAAACTCCGATCTGTGATCTGAAATCTTTACTATTTATCTGGACCCCTAGACTGTGCCTCAGAACCTAGAAGGAGGGGGGTCAGCATAATTGTATTGGCACGCGAAGTAATCCAAAATAGAGTAATTGAACACATATATATATATAATACGTGAGAGCAATTTTCATCAAAACGTCATGCATAAATGGTTTCTGAAAAATACATGGGCACTTTATGAAAACATGTAACCTACCTATAAATCTCAAACTCTATGGAATCCGCCATTAACTCGGCGAGGAAGCCTCCAAACCGAGTATGCCGCAAGGGTTGGAGTTCCTGAATTTGATACACCACACGATACTTAAGTCAGTGTATAATAATATACCCGGGTCGGCAAACCACAATTTTATGTAGTAAGTTGCTTCAACTCAAGCCCTCTTCAGGGAACCACCTAACATCTCTGTATGCCCATTTTTAACCTTTTCTGTACATGCAACATTCTGAATGTCTAAAATCATGATAGTCTGAAGTGTCTATTCGATTGAGTCTGATATGGCATTGGTCTGAATTAGTATCGTCATACCAAGACTTGCAAGTAATGATTTCTGAGCCATAATACATTAAGCTAAATATTTCATTTAAAGCATAATTTAGACCACCAAAAATATACAATTGATATAGAAGATTTTGTGTTTTGAAACTCAAGTCAAAATCATGCAAAAACTTCATCAACATAAGACGGTCTAGTGCCTTTAGCAAATCCATGCACTTTTTCATTACATGCATTATGAACATTAAAACATTCATGCTAGATTTCCTCTTTAGTGATTTAAAACCACCTTTAAATCATAACAAGAGTTCAATCATTTCATATAGTGCTTTTCAAGGATGCATTGAAAAACAATTCATATGCTATGAGAAATCTGGAAAATTCATAATAAGAGGAAATTCACCTAAAATTATGCTCTCAACAAGAATTCATTCTTAAATACATATTTTCATACATACATATTCTCAAATAACTTTGGAGAAGGTCAAAGGACCAAAACAATGATGTTAAAATATTTAATACATGAATATATATATATATAGATAGATTCAAAAACCCCATTCTAAAACATGATTTTTCTATGCTCATGAGAATTTATAAAAACCCTGTGTACCTCTATTTTGGAAAATAATGGGTGCTTCTTGAAGCCTGTGGACTGGGGATTCCGAATCTCTAATTGATTTCGAAAACCCACGGTTGAATCTTAATTTATTTGGGTTTTTAGTTTGAAACTCTTAGGAGTTTCTTGAGAATTTTTAGATGAATGTGGATGTATTTTGGATAATTGGGGACTAAATTTCTTGTTTATGGCTGAATAAGGGTGGAAAAAGGATTATTTTGCCCAAAAAAGGAGTGTTTAAGTCACTTGAAACCATTACATAGGCGCCGCATATGATATCGCCTATGTTTAATTCTTCTTTTTCTAACATTAAATATAAATGTTCACCTATTTTCTTATATCTTCTTCCTAGATTAGAAAATACTATTCTTATCTTTAATCCTTCATGATTTTCATATGTTTTTTCATCTATTATAAATTCTTATTTGTCCATTTTATGTACTTGATAGTGTATAGATCATGTTGATATATGTATTCTAGATTATCTATTTGTGATTCTAAATATGATATTTGTTCCTTTTGTGCTTTTATTGACTTTTGGGATACACCAACAATCATGTTATATGGTAGTCTTTATTTTCTTATTTTTAATTTTTTTTATTTTTTAGATATTATTTGTTTTATTTCTTTATATTTTTGTGATTTATTCATCAGTACAATATTTATAATATTTTGGTGGATACCAAAATCTGATTTTATCATAATTAGGTGGTATGTATCTTATTCTTCTAGATTTCAAATAAATTATTAATTTTTCCTCATTGCTAGATATTAAGGTAATTAAGTAAGCTAATATGTGGGGGTTTTCTTTTATTTTATTTAACTTCTTATATTCTGGGTAGTAACTAGTTAAAATTCTTTTAATTTCTCTAAAAGCTTGTGTATTTTTAATTGGTCTGCTCATAATTAACAAATAAATAGCAACATGGTTAACAAGATAACGTAATAATAATATTAACAATGAATTTAACATTTCTAACATTTCTCATAATTAATTAATAATATTAACAATTAAGTTAACATTTCTAACATTTCTCATAATTCACGCATGTCTAGTTGTACATTTTTAAATAACATAGCTCTGATACCAATTGTAGGGGGTGCGGATAGTGTGGGTAGTTTATCATTTTATCGTATAACAATTTTACAAATTTCTATGTAATAACTTATTCTAATCGTACTATATCTAATATGTGATTCTATGTTATCTATATGATTCATTAACATTTGTTGTTTATGTATAATATTATATAAACTATCATTTGTATCTTCTTTTTCCAAGGTTAATTTCATTCTAAATAGTTTTTCTTCTAATTGTTTTTTTCTCTTTTAAGCTGATTCCTGTAATTAATTTCTTCATATAGTCAACTTTGTTTTTCTGTAACTCTTCTAATATATTCTATCATTTTTTAATCTTTATAATATCTATCTGAATAATAACTATCTAAGTATGAGCAGTAGCTATCATTATATAAGTGTAAGTTTTCTATAGAACTTAATAACTCTTCATTAAAATGAAATCTCTTTTCGTATATAATTTTTCTTATATCTACTATTTCTATATCCTTAAGTATATACAAAACAAGTATTTTAAATTTATCTATCATCTCATCAGATAAGTAAATATTTATTTTTCATATGATGCTATTTTCAAAATATTCCCTCCAATCATATACATAACAAAAATATGGTCATCTTAGATCACTATATACTAGATTATTCTTAAATAACATGTTCTTCGGTCACTATTAGCATGATAATCTTGATACTTTTTCCCTAAAAAATACCTCTACTCTGATTACTCCCCTATCACGGCTTCTTTTCCTCACCGATTTCTCCTTTAGGATGGCATAGTTCTTGGGAATTTTTCTCATTTTTCACTTTGCTAATAAACTTCTTAACATGCTATTCTTTGAATAATTCTACTATAAAGTAACTAACATAAGCTTATTTTATTATATCATTATTTTCTGGAATTTATGAATTTAGTTATTCATAATTATAAATGAAAATACCTGTTCTGGTAGATTTGATAAATTTGTGCTTTGCTAATCCATAGTTTTTCTTAGAAATATTGCTGTTTTTATTAAATATTCAAAAACTTTTGTGTACAAGAGAGAAGTCTTGCTTTCAACACATGAAAGTCTTGCCTTAGATTGTTGTATGGCTTACAGATTTACAATCCAAAAAGATGAAAACGTGTAAATTATGTACACTATTTCTAACTTTACATTTGTCAAAAAAGTAAAAGACTAACAATGGTCCTAACTTTACATTTGTCAAAAATGTGAAAAACAAATAATGGCAAGTGATAAAAAAAACTTAGAAAAGTAAAAAATATTAAAGACTAATAATGTTACACAACTATTGGCGTATCTTAAGTCAAAAAGACTATTCATATGTCATTGTTATGTCATTTTCATAGCTTGTTTCTTTGTTCCTTTTTATTTCTCTATTGCTCCACTACTATCTTTCTATCTTCCAGTTGGCGTCCTTATCTTCTTTTATTCTAGTTGAACTTCAGGGATCACATTATTTTCTCTATGACATTTTAAGCATTAGTGGTCTGGATATTTGTGTCCTATTAATTTGCAATATCTGGTTAATAATTCTTCTAAAATAAATTCCCTTTTAATTGCCCTTGTAGATAGTTGTTTTCTGGATTGAGCAATGTCATAATCTATTGTTTAACTTCATCCATATCAGACTGTCGTAGCTCCCTTGAATTTGAATATATCATTAATTGGTCTCTCTCGAATAGTAGCTCCATATAGGATTTCCATTGAGATAATTGTTTGCTAGTTCTTGAATAATTGTAGCTATTCCTATAGTTTGCTTATTTGCATAAAATCAGGTATCTCAACTTTAGGTATCTCTAGTTGTTGAACAATATCTTTTGGTATAATCATATCTCTGGTTAATCCTATTTTTACAACTTGTATAACTGGTTAAATTTTGTCATATAATATCTCTGCCAGTGCAGTATAAAACTTTATAAAAATAGATTTCCTTTGATTATTTTCTTATAAGTGGTGAATGCTCTATATAATTCTGGTATAGCTGTTAGTTTATCTCCTTCTTGGGCATATATGGTATTTAATAGTCCATAACTGAAATAGGTTTTAACTAAATTTGGGTTAGTGTTTGGTAATGCGATTAACTTGTTGTAACTTTGTAGTTTTAGAGTTATATAGTCTGTGTTTGGTTATTGGATATTTGTGGCTCTGGGTCTAAGTTTTAGGTGAGTCTATATTTTGTGAATATTTTCTATATATACTCGAGTTATATGATTATAGGCTTTTTTATATTGGTTTAAACTTTCTCGATATGTCATAGTTTGTTGGGGTATGAACAAGGGGTCTGTTTATGTTTTTGGTATAAATGATTTTTCAAATATCTTGTTCATGTTCATGTTCTGATATCTTTGTTCACTAACTCCTTTGCTTGTGCCTGCAGTTGTAGAATGATAAACGTTATGGGTTTTATGGAGTGTCCCAATGTCTCCTTTTATATCTGAAATTTTATTATATTCCGATCGATATAGCTCTGCACACTACTAAGTTATCTGAGTCATAGCTTCAAACTTCAGTTTAACTTTATTAGTCTTTAGCTTTTCTATTTCATTACCCATACTATCCACTTTCAGTGAAAGTGTAGTTAGGGTTTTGAGTATCTTTTCTAAAGCATCATCTTCAATTATATCAGTCTGTGTAGCTTTTTCTTGATATGTAATCTTCAATAACATTTTTGTTAGTACTGATTACTTCAATTGTAAACGTAAAATTTAATATATTCAATACTAATCTCCAAATTTCTATCATTGTAACTGAATTTTGTATTTTTCTTGTTAACCACCATCGTACCTGTGTATTATTTGTTCATACAATAAATTTGTTATATACAATATATGGCTCAAATACTAATAAGCATTTATACAATGAACATATTTATTTTCTATTTATTTCTGTTTCATTAAACATTCCTGAGTAGTATCTACAATGATGTTCTAATTTTCTTCTTTATATCTATATTTAAGTACTCCTCCATAATTATATTCACTTGCATCTGTTTCTACTATATATGTAAATTTTTTATTTTCATTTAGAAGTTATAACTTTGGTAACTCTTTACAAAGTATTTTTATTTTCTGTACTTGTTTTTTTATCTTCTTCGTTTTAATTATATTCTACATCCTTTTTTATTTTTTCCTGTAATGGTTTTAGGTTTTCTGCTAATTTTGGTATATATTCTCTTACTTGGTTTACTAATCCTAAAAGTAATTGTAATTTTTTTACATCTAATTCTTCTTTTGAATTTATTATTTTTTGTACTATATGTTGTTGTATTTTTACTCCACTTTTATCTATTTTTATTCCTAAAAACTCTATCTGATTTTTCATAATTTCAGTTTTTTTTTAATTAAACTTATTCTTGAATTTTCTATTATACCTGCAAATTGTTCTAGTAATTTTAAATGTTCCTTTTTAGTTTTTGTATATAATAATATATCATCTATGTATACTATACAATTAGGTAACTGTTTGAAATAGTTATCCATAAAATGTTGATATCTACCTGGTACATTTTTATATCCAAATGGTAATATATTTTATTCGTAAAATCCTTGTGGTACTGTAAATGCAGTAAATTTTTTAGATTCTTCTTCTAGCTTTGAATGGTAAAATCCTGATTTACAATCGAACTTACTAAAATAGTTATATCCTTGTATCTGTCTTATTTTTAATATCTTATTTGGTATTGGAATATTATATGTGATAGTTTTTGTATTTAGGTTTCTATAATCAATAATCATTCTACTTTTTCTTCTTTTTTGTTCACTGTGTTTATTTACTATAAATGTTGGGCTATTATGTTTACTATTACTTTTTTGTATGTATTATTTTTCTAATAATTCATCTATATGCATTTCGAATTCTTTTAAATTATCAAAGTTATATGTTAATGATTTTGGGGTTATTATACTATTTTTATCTATTAGCTCAATTCTTACAGTAGTCTTATGTTTTCCCCATCCTTTTAATGGATCTTCACTGTATAGTTGTCTTAATTTTTTCTTTATTATTTCTACCTTATCTATTGAAAATATAGTTATTTCTTCTTTATTTATTGAAAATATAACTAGTTCTATTGTGTCTTCAGTATTTTTTATATTTTCTAATTTTTGTGTGATTTTTTCACTTCCTTTTATCCAATCAGTTTTCTTTCTTATTTTATTAATAACTCTTTTTGCTCTTACCTTTTGTTTACATGGTATTGTAAACCACCAGTGTGTTTTAGTTATTATATGTGGGTATAGTTTATCTAAAAACGGCATTCCTAAAATCATATCTTTTGATGTAAGTTCATAATTATAGATTTCTTGTATTGTTAATATCTTATCTCATACTTGTATTTTTACATTTCTAGCTTTATAGGTAATTAAGTTTCCTTCATTATTAAATTCTTTGACTACTATTGGTGTTTTTAGATTATCTCATTTGTCTTCTGGTAAATAATTATATCTACATAAGTTGGCTTCTGCTCCTGTATCTATCATAGGTGTATAACATCTATTATAATATCCTTCTACTATTATTTTCATAAGTATATATATATATATATATATATATATATATATATATTCATGTTAATGTTCTTTTTATCAACAGTTTTTTTCTATTATAGGTTATGGTTATTGTGTATGTTCTATATTGTAAGGTTTTACTTATTCCAACCATTTTATTCCTAATATTCTGTCTGCTTTTTGCATATATTCCTTTATTTCAAATTCTATTTTTATTTTTCTAACTCTTATTATTATTTCCTTTTCAGTTGTTTCTTTAATAGTTATTAAACTTCTTGGTAGATCATAGCATTTATTACTATTAGATTTTATTTCTTCATTTTTCACTATGTATTTTGCTATATGGTTTTCTTCCTGTGCTGTATTTAGGAGTATTAAATATTCTTTTTCATTTATTGTTCCCATTATAGAATATTGAGTTAAATTAACTATTGAAGTTATTTCATAATTTGTTCTTTTCGATGATCCTGATGATTCTGGTTTTCAAAAGCTATTTTTTGTTGTACTTATTCTATCATTTATTATTTCTAAATCTTCTTCTATATCTATGTCTTTGTAACTATCATTATTGTTATCAATTGTTTTTACAAATTGTTCGAAAAGACTTTCTATTTATATTTTAATAATTTTATTTCTTCCTGTTATTTTATGTTTTGTTGTTAATACATATAGATTTTTACATCTTGCTATAAATATTTTACTTACCAGGGTTATTTCTATTCCTGATATTTTTCAATATAGCACTAATGACTTATCTATGTTTTTATCTGTTGTTGCTACTGAATAATTTGCACTTATTATAAATTTAAATTTTTGGTATATTAGATTTCCTCTTATAGCAGTTATTATACTTTTTTCTATAGGTTTTATAATTCTATCATCTGCTAAATATAATTTTATTGGTGTATCTATTCCTTCTCTAAAATATGCTTTTATTAATATTTCCGTTCCTCCAAGGTGTATGTATTTTATTGGGTTTTTACTTTTTATATCGTTTATTTCTTTATTAATTATTCTCTTTGTTACTAGTGGTATACTAGCTCTACTTTTTGCATATCTACAGTTTATTACATCTTCTTTTTGGCTTACTACATAGTATTCTTCTTTTCATCTACTAAATATGTTTTCTATTGTTGGTATTTTAAATATTTTTTCTACAGTTAAATCTAATTCTTTTCCTTTTATCTCGTCAAATATATTATTATCAAATATTATTTTCTGATCTATTCCTTGTTCATTTAAATATTCTTCCTTTGCTATTATTTTTATATCTTCTTTAATCATTTGATTCATTAGATTTACTATCTATTTCATTATCTGTTTCATTTTTATAATTTCATATGTACTATCTTCACTTTCTAATTCTTAGTAGGGTAAGGGCTAGGAGTTATAGCATTCACGATTGGTGTCTCTTTCTTGAAGTTCTACGGTGTTGTTTGTGGTTTTGGTATATTGTTGGTGGTATTATTTTTTGATAATCTTGTTTCTGTTACTATTTGTTTATTTTGTCGCTGCTTGTTTTTTTCCTGCCTTTTTTTCCTGTTCTTATACTATGTCTTTTCCTATATTATTTGATCTCGAGTTGGAGGTGTCTTTTTGGGGTTTAGTAAAATTTGTATTTCAATAATAACTTCAAACACATGTTCAAACTAACAAAGAAAAATCAAATGAAGTTGTAACTTTGTATTTACACTTTTGAACTTTTAATAATAAGTTCAACCAAACTTATGAGCATCAACAAAATAAAGTTTAAACTATTTTATAGAAATTAGAAAAATCAAATGGTATCAGAGCACAGTAGTTTAAAAGATACGGAAGTGACATACGTGTTAGAATTACTGTGCTTTGATACCATTTGTAGGGGGGCGCGGATAACTAAGCTGATAAATAGATTTATAAATAGATTTAAATAGATTTATTATAACTGATGAATCTATTCTTTTTTGTGCGTGGTTATTTCTTAGATTTTGTTTTAATAAGTTATTCTTTTTGTGAGATGTATTCATTAATTTTTAGTTTATTATTTTATCCTGTAGTAACTGCTGAGTTACAAATTTCTGTGTAATAACTTATTCTTTCTGTACTGTAGTGTATATCTAATTCTAGATTTTCTATGTCATTTATTATTTTGTGTTGTTCTTCTCGTAGTGAGTTTCTTATATTATATAAACTGTTACATGTACTTTTTTCTAAATTTTCTAAGGTTTTTTCTATCCATATTAACTTTTCTTTTAGATCTTCCATTATTTTTCTAATTCGGTTTCTGTAATTAATTTCATTATCTAGATTTTCTTGGTTTTCTCTAGTTTTTCTAATATATTCTAACATCCACAATTTTGATCTGAGTAATATCCTTCTGGGTATATGTCTTCGTATATTTGTGCTGTGGCATTTATCATTTCTATTTCGTAGTTTATTACTTCTTCTAATATCATTTTCTTAATATCTATTATTTCAATATCTTTAAGTATATATAAGATTAAAACTCTAAGGTAGTTTAAATGGGCTATTTTTTAAAAATGATATTTTATAGCTATTTGTTTTAGACTTAGTAATTTTTGCATATTTTTATTAAGAGATTTTATATATTTTTTATTTTCCATGTATTTGTCTATATTTTTTTATTTTTTTTTAGTAACTGTATATTTTGCGTATCTTTAAAAATCCTACGTAATTTTAACATAATAAATATTTATAAGAGTAGTTAGGTATGTGTGGTATATAATTTATTCCATCTGTATAATTTTTTCCATATGTTTTTTCTAATATAATTTTTCTTATATCTGCAACATCTATATTTCTAAGTACATACAAAATAAGTATCTTAAATTTATCTATCATAACATCAAATATATTATCATTCATTATCATAAAATTGCTTTCTTCAAAATATTCCCTTCAACCATATACATAATAAAATATAGTCATCTCAGATTACTATATACTAGATTATTCTTAAATAACATGTTCTTCGGTCACTACTAGCATGGTAATTCAGATATTTTTCCCTTAAACAGCGCATCGACTTTGGTTACTCCCTGCCACGGCTTCTTGCCTCATTGGTTTCACCTTTAGGATGGCATAGTTCCTTGGGATTTTCTCCGTTTCCACTTTGCTAATAAACTTCTTAACATATTATTTTTCGAATAATTCTACTATAAAGTAACTAATATGAATTTATTTTATCATATGATGATTGTCGGGAATTATGAATTTAGCTATTCATAATCGTAAATAGATATACCTGTTCCGGTAGTTTTGATATTTCTGAGGTTTGTTGCTCCATAGCTTTTTCCATTGCAGTGTATATATTTAATTAACTAGGCAAAAGTATTTTGGATGGAGAGAGTTTTTTCTTGAATGTAAGAAGGCTTGCCTTTGCAATGCCTTCGTTCCTCTTTATTTATAAGTGAACGAAACTTTACAAAAAATTTTCTAAGTATTTTACATGTGTCTAAAGATAAGAATCAATCATAAAGCTAAAAAACAAAAAAGGTAAAAAAGTCTTAAAGGCTATAGTAGCCTTAGTACCTAAAGTCTAATCCTAATAAAAAAGTCTTCACATTAATAGTAAGGTACAATTATTCTAAAGACTTTACATAACTCTTAATAAATAACTTGTCTCTGTGGTTTTTGTCGTATCTGTTGTATCTCCATTATTGCTCTTCTTTATCTTTCCAGCTGTCGTCTTCTTCTTTTATTCTAGTTGCACTGCTGGGACGTCATTATCTCCTCCATTACATTTTGAACACTTGTGGTCTGGATATTTGTGTCCAATAGTTTTGAAATATCTGGTCAATAATTCCTCTAAAATAAATTTTTCTCTAATAGCTCTGGCGATAGGTTCTGTCTCTGGTTTAAGCAACGTCATAATCCATTGCCTAATAGTTTCCATATCTGTTTCCCGTAGCTCTCTTGAATTCGAATATATTAATACATGATTTCTTGAATAATAACTCCATATAGGATTTTGATTGCAATATGTATTTGCTAGCTCTTGTAAAATTGTAGATAGTCCGATAACTCTTTTGTTCGCATAAAATTTTGGTATCTCGATTCTGGGTATTTCTGGCTGTGTACCAATATCTTGTGGTATAATCATATCTCTTGTCATTCCTATCTTTACTACTTGTATAGGTTTTTTAACTTCATCAAACAATATCTCTGCTGGTGCCGTGTAAATTTTTATAAAAAATAAAGTACCTTTGGTTATTCTTTTAAATGTGGTAAATGCTTCATATATCTCGGGTATAGTGGATATCTCAGTTCCATCCGTGGTATATACGGTACTAAGTAATCCATATTCGTAGCAAGTTTTAACTAGGCTTGGTTTAGTTTTTGGTAAGGCAATTAGCTTATTGTATCCGGTCAATTTCTGGGTTATATAGTTCGTATCTGGTTCTTGGATATTTGTAGCTTTTGGGTTGCTATTTAAGAAAGTTTGTACGTTGTAGATATTTTCTATATATGTGTGGGCTGTGTAGTTATATGTCTTTTTGTCTTGATTTAGGCTATCTCGATATGTGGTAACTTGTGGGGGTGTAAACATGAGGTCTTTTGATGTATTTGGTGTATATGACTTGTCAAATAGCTTGTTTAGGTTCATATTTTTTCTAATTCCTTTGTTTGTACCTGCAGAAGTAGATTGATAAACGTTATGGGTTTTATGGAGTATCCCAACATCTCCTTCTAGCTCTAGAATTTTATTGTCTTCCGATCGACATAGCTCTGCGCATTGCTGAGTTAGCTGATTCATAGCTATAGACTTCAGTTTATCTTCACTAGTCTTTAGCTTTAGTGTTTCTATCTCAGTACCCATTTTTACTATCTCAGTACCCATACTGTCCACTTTCAATGAAAGAGTAGTCAGGGCGTTGAGTATCTTTTCATGTATATTTTCTTCTATCATTTCAGTTTGTGTAGCTTTGTCTTGATATGTAATCTGCAATAATATTTTTGTTAGTACTGATTACTTCTATTACAAATGTAAAATTTAATCTATTTAAAACTAGTCTCCGAATCTCTTTTGTTGTAACTGAATTTTGTATTTTCTTTGTTAGCCACCACCGTACCTGTGTATTATCTGTTCGCACAATAAATTTGTTATATACAATATATGGCTCAAATGCTAACAAACATTTATATAATGAACATAATTCTTTCCTATTTATTTCCTATTTTATTTCTGTCTCGTTGAACGTACCTGAGTAGTATCTACAATAGTGTTCTATTTTTTCTGCTTCATACCTATATTTAAGTACTCCTCCGTAACTATATTCACTGGCATCTGCTTCTACTATATATGTAAATTTTCTATTTTCATCCGGAAATTGTAATTTTGGTAAATCCTTGCAAAGTAATTTTATTTTTTGAACTTGTTTTTTATCTTCTTCATTATAATTATATTCTATATCCTTTTTTATTTTTTTCTGTAGTGGTTTTAGGTTTTCTGCTAATTTTGGAATATATTCTCTTACTTGGTTTACTAATCCTAAAAATGATTGTAATTTCTTTTTTGTATCTAATTCTTCTTTTGAATTTATTATTTTTTGTACTATATGTTGTTGCATTTTTACTCCACTTTTATCTATTTGTATTCCTAAAAATTCTATCTGGTTTTTCATAATTTCGGCTTTCTTTTCACTTAGACTTATTCCTGAATTTTCTATTATATCTGTAAATTGTTCTAATAATTTTATATGTTCTTCTTTAGTCTTTGTATATAATAATATATCATCTATGTATACTATGCAATTAGGTAATTTTTTAAAATAATTATCCATAAAATATTGATATCTACCTGGTGCATTTTTATATCCAAATGGTAATACATTCCATTCGTAAAATCTTTGTGGTACCGTAAATGCGGTTAATTCTTTAGATTCTTCTTCTAACTTTAGATGGTAAAATCCTGATTTACAATCGAATTTGCTAAAATAATTATATCCTTGGATTTGTCTTATTTTTAATATCTTATTTGGTATCGGATAATTATATGTTATAGTTTTTGCATTTAAATTTCTATAATCAATAACCATTCTACTTTTTCCTCTTTTTTGTTCACTATGTTTATTTACTATAAATGCTGAAATGAGTTTCCTACGGTAACAATTTTCTTAATGAAGCATGTTTTCAATACCATTGTCATAACAATGATGAAAAAGTGAGAGATACAGTAAACCACCCTAAACTAATATAATCAAAATCATAAAATATTATTATTTTGCAGAGGTATTATTTTAATAATATATTAATATTTATCAATTGAAAGAGGTTTTTGAAAATTTAAATAAGGTTAATTTTGATTACATCAAAATCATTGTATTTTACTAATTGATGTGTCATATTTATTAAATTAATATAAAAAATAAATTCACTATACATAAAGTACAATGTATGACATATGAATTATGATTCATAGTAATTATTTTTATTAAATGATTCCTTATAATGTTTATTGTCCAAAGGCCTAGTGTTTAAAAGGAGTAAATTTTAATTATATATAGAAAAATAAAATGTTTACTGTAAAAGTAACTGATTTTTCATTATCAGAAAAAATAGCCAAAAGTTAGGTGACAATAAATACAATCAATGGCTTTTTCCTGTTCAAAATGACAATAGCGTAATGTATAATATGTCTCTGCCAGACAAACTCTCTCAAAATCGATAGTTTTAGGGATGATTCTCACAACAAAGCTATGATTTTTTTTGTTGTTTCTTAAACTTTGGAGGTGAATCTTCATCAATTTTCAAATGATTGTTCATCAAATTTGTAGAATCCATCAATTTTGGAGGCGCTTCATCAATTCTTGATTAATCATTCATCAATTTTACAACATACGTCAATTTGAAGTTATACCTTATACCTTATACCTCCAATTCATTGTTCTTATGGATACTTATTCCTTTCTAATTCAACATAGGAAAATAGGATACCTTCAATAGGTATGTCGAATATAATATTGATGTAGCTGCTATTAATTTGGATTGTGATTTAGAAGAGTTATCTCATATTGTTTCTAGATAAATTGGAGTTGATATTGGCTTAAATTTTATCAAAATAAAATATTTTCTAAGAGGTTACTGTCTGTAGATTTAGATTCACAATAACATGAGTCTTCATGGTTATATTGAGTTTAAAAATACGAACTCCAAAGTTATTATTTATGCACTGTGTATCACTATAAAAGAATAAATTATACACAATATGCATGAGGTTTACAATCCAGATGGCATAATATGGAACCATAGAGAATGGGGAAGTCATTGAAGATAATGTAGAAGATATCATTGATAGTTTTTTTACCTAGAAGTTGAGGAAGATAAAATTATTAGGAAAAGAAGACCATTGACCAAGTGATGAAGAACTATTCGGTTAGCAACCACTTTTGAACTAGGACTGAAAGATCAAGTGCAAATAGGTATGACTTTGTAGGATAACGTAAACTGACTGTATAATTTTATTTAGTGAGTGTATATGCTTGTTTGTGCTATATTAACAAATATTATCTTCAAAGTATTGGTGAAAATTTCTAGTGTTTTTTCATTCATCAAGCTTACGCCAATCGAATGTGTTCCAAGTTTGAAAGTTCAATAAAATTCATAGTTGCAATGTGCTGGAACTGCATATAGCACAGAGTAAACCTAATTTAACTGTTATAGCAAGTTCGGTGATGAAAAAATTTAGGGACGTAAAGATTGACTATACACTTCATGATGTAATAAGAGATATTATGAAAGAATACTCCATTGAGCTCATATATATGGAGGAATATAGGGCAAAATAAAAGGCAATTGAATTGATAAGCGGGCATCCTTCAGATTCATACTCTAAAACACCAATGTACTTGTATATGTAATCGTACACAAATTTAGGATCGATAACAAGACCACACAAGTCAGTGGATGACCGATTACTTTACTATTATGTCTCACTTCGTGCATCTATCAAGGGATGGGAGTTCTAGAGAACTATAATAATTGTTGGTGTGAGCTTTCTAAAAGCAGCATATAAAAGAATTTTTATTTCTTTAGAACAAGATGCAGATGGTAATTGGACTTTGAATATAACCTTTAAGCTTGATGTATAATAATACATATGTAATATCATAGTCTATGTTTCTTACAGTACATATTTCTTTGTTTCATACCTTAAAGGTCATATTTTGCCTCTTTCCTGTGCACAAGTTGACTCGAAAAATGATAAATCTTGGCAATGGTTCTTTGAGCAAATTAAGTACACTTCTGGAATTTCAAAAGGGATATTCATAACATCGGATAGGCATGCGAGTACAGAAAAGGTTGTTGCTACTGTTTATCAAACAGTTCCACATTGTATATGAATCCACCACTTGTGGAACTATATTAAATCTAACTTCAGCAAAAATAAAGCCAAAATCAGAAATTTATTTTTTGCCATGGCCAAAGTTTATAAAACAAGATTATTTGATCATGTGATGTAAAAGGTGAACAAAATTGACTTTATAGTGTCAACATACTTGATGAAAATTAGATATGATAGGTGCTCTAGGGTCCATGCAAGATCCAACAGGTGTTTTCATTTGACTTCAAAAATAGTAGAGTTTGTTAATGTTTTAAATAAGGTTGGAAGACTTATGCCAACACTGTGTTTGTTAGAATTTATGGTAATGATGATTCAAAAGTGGAATTTCTTAATGAAAAGTAATGAACGAACACAACCACATATCTTTCTGTTACATAGCACGAAATCCTATAAAGAATATGAAAGAATTGGCATAGATGAAGGTAAACACAGTTTCTTCTATAAGATGAATATATAACTAGTGTAATCACTACTCTTACCCATGTTTAACTATTGTATATTTTCACTATGTTTTTGTAAATTTTTAGGTGATACCTTCAAGTGAGTACTAGTTCACTATGATCGACAAAATTGGGCGTTACATTTTGTGTCTGAAAGCAGGAGCGTGTTCCTACAAGAAATTCTAATAGAATCAATTTTCATGTAAGCATGCTTCTACAGTTTTGAAGAAAAAATATATAACTGAACAAGAGTGTTACTTCATGTACTACAGAAAGGACCATATGCTTAAAACGTACGAAGATCAAAATGAAACCTTTTCAGGTAAAATCACATAGGACATTCCTGAAGAGATCTTAGAAGTGGTTGTGTGAGCATTAGTTGGTAAAAGAACTGTAGGAAAGCCAAAAAAGTAAAGAGTGAAATCATGTAGAGAAGGCAAGAAAAAAAGGCAAGGACTTCATGTGAGTCATATGGGATAAACGAGCAAAATGGGAGGTCGTGCAAGAACATCCCACCTTAAAGTTATAAAATCAATATTTAATTGCTGAATAATCAACAATACTTGTTCCTATGTTGTTGATTTTGATTTGGAAAATGGTTTATACTTCATGTATTTCAATTTTTGGTGTTGTAAATGTCACGACCTGATTTACGAGTTCTGATGGCACCTACTCTGCCCCACTAATAGGTAAGCTAAACCGTACCCCAGAGAGAAAGATAAAGGGTTAACTTTGTGAAAAATGCCTAAAAGAGTGAAAATATCAATTACAACTTGAAATAAGCAAAGCAGTATAAATAGACAAGAGGTAACCAATAAATATAACTCAATTTCTAAATTAGTCAATATAATTCTGTCTTGAAACTAAAGACTACACATAGATAGATAGAAGAAAATGGGTAACCCTGACTCCAAGAGTTCACCCTATCTCTGAAACTCGATAAATCACGATCCTTGAATCAATGACAACAATTAGTACTTGAATCTACAACAAAAAGGTACAGAAATGTTGTATGAGTACCAAAACCAGAGGTACTAAACAAGCAACATCGGCCAAACGACCTAAATCTTGATATAAATATGATAAAATACAAGATAACATAACTAAGTCAGGGTAAAGACAAACCCGAATCATCTCCAACATCAATGTACATAAGTAATTAATTAACCATAATAATAACGTTACATAAAAAATCAAACACATGCAATTATGACTACAAAATTGGCCCCTATAAGACAATGGGTGCAGAAAAGTAAATAACCCAATGCATGCCCTCATAAGCTAAGAGGGTACAATTAAATATAACATAAATCAAACCACCATTATTTTACCAACTTCCATCATACGACTAGCATCCAACCATGTCATACCACATTATAACCATTCTCCATTTCCAAACTTGAACCAATATTGATAACTCAACATCACACTACATTGTCGTACTTGAACAAGTATCATGTAATCAATATCATAAGTAATAGTCAGACTCAAACATGTAAGTATATCATCAATATAATAATCATCAGGACTTAAATTGGAAAGTATATCATTAATATCATAATTATTAACCAGAATTAAACCAGAATATATATCATAAATATCATAGTTATTATTCAGACTCAAACTGATATGTATATCATCAATATCATAATCATTATTTGGACTTGAACCGGTATATATATATCATAACCAATAACATAATCAGTAACATCAACTCTCAATGCCAACCCATCATAACCATCAAGTGATAAATCTCTTTAATATTACCTTTGTAAGCATTTTCTAAGTACATAACGAGCGTATAAAATATTGCAATGATTAATACGAATACTGGCCTAAGGTGGGTCAAGGTCCCACTTCTAAATCCCCAAATTTCATTACAAGGAAAATTCTACCCCTAACTATGCTAAGGTATCTAAATCCAGTTTTATTTGTTAACTAAGCCACAATCGGCCCTAAGATAGAAATACTACCTAGTGCCTGAGAAACTAAGTCATTTATGTTTAAATTATGGTTTTCGAATAGCCTAAACGATCCAATTATCCCAAGTATTTCCAATCATATCACCAATGCCTAAAACAATCCCAAATCCAAAATAATACCATCAACATAATATGAAGTCGCACAATTAATAAGGAGATTTTAACCTAGCCTACCTGGACGCTGAAGAAGCTCAAAAAATTTGATAAGTCACTGACGTTTCCTTTTAAGAAGCTTCCACAAAATACCACACAATTAAAATCACAATCTACTAATTAAGATGAGAACAATGATACCATATTGTACAATTATGCTTCGGGTGAAAAATTATTCAAAATTCTCATGGAGGTTCCACTTACGGAAAATGCGTTTCTGAAGCCAACCCAATATTATCCTATGCATAAGGAGTAATACCCTAAAAAATAGATGAAATACGAGCTACATTGGTGCTAAAATCATGTCACTAAAATTTAGGGATTTGAATAAGAAATGAGAAAATCCCCCATGAATGAGAAGGAATCTTACTTTAAATTCAAAGGAAAATCACAAAATAATTGATATTCAAGCTCCCTAAACGAACCACAAGCTCTAATCCTAATATTTCTTGACAGTTAGAGTTTAACTCTCTAAAAATGGATGTAGAATAGGCAAAAATAGGCTAAAAGGGGATATTTATACCCTTCACAGGTGCTTGGGAGTCACAATCCCAACCCTACTAGCACAATCACGACATATGGTAGGTGCTAAAGTGAGTCACATTTGTGATATATGCACTGCGATCGAGGCATATAGTGACCTAACAAGGGTACCACAACTCATACCCATGGCTCACTGTTAGCAAGTTCACCAATTACAGACGAGAAAGTCTCTACCAAGCCCTCGAGATTCATTTGTAACCCTATATATGTAAACAAACTATGTTACCCTCTAAAATTTGATGTTCCAGAGCGCAGTCAAAGTTTCCATTCAAAGTTATTTTGACAACAAGTGGTCCCACGCCATGAATATGTAGAAATAAGATTGAGTCCCAAACCAAAGGTCCATCTAGCCTCAAAATTGATGTTTTGAAGTTGCTGGGAATGGTCATAATTGACATATGATATTGTATGAATAAACATTTTTGTTTTGTAGCCTTTCAAACTAGCGAAAACATCAAATAGATAATTTAATTTAAAAATTAGAAAAACTACTCGATTATCGAACTGTCAGTCCCACCAAGTCATAAATGACTTTGAGCGGCTATAGAAAATCTCTAACGATGAAAATAAATGGAAATATGGAAAATGATCTGAAGGGTCATTACAATAAATTTGTTGATAGTTCATGTATGTTTTTGATTTGGATCATAAATAAAATACTTACTCTAGTCTAACTATATTACCATTGATAGTTGTAACTATAAAAGTTGTGATGACATATAAAGTGATGTGTGGCTCTAATATAAAGTGAATAATGTTGTTATGAATAGAGAGTGTATATCCAATAAATATGAGATGTATACTTCATGTATCATGTATGCATATCCTTGTATATTTAAATGACATATTGTCACTTAATTACATATGTACTTCATATATCATAGCATATATAACATACGACGATCATGAACTAATATATAATCTCATAAAAGAAACCAAAACCTACATAAACAATAATCACGACATTTTTATTCAAATTAAGATTCAAAAATCTAGTTAGTATTGAACTGATAACCTAGGGTCTAATACCGTCATTAAGAAGATACTAAATCTCCTTATTTACTATGACCGATTTTCAAAACTTAACATACAGAAATGAATACCTTTCCTAAGGACCTATTCTAAACATGTACAAGATCTACTATAGAAAATATGCAGCATTACACATGGCCCAACTTTCACCGTAAGAAATAATGATTGAAGCTACAGGAGATATCTACCACCTTAGGTATGAAACATCTATTGATCCTGCAAGTAGACTAAACCAAAGAAATGGGTACATCAAAACTAGTATCAGTAAAAAGAACACGTACTAGTAAGCATCACTAGTCTACCCAAATTAATTCACATAAATATCTTTATACAATATGTAAATTAAGAGTTTATTTAGTCAAGAACCTTCATCCCATCAGGAACCTTCGTCCCTTAATTTTGTACCTCCCTTAGCCTTTACTAGTCTTACCAGTCATAAGTAAACTTCCTCTTATCAAATTTAACTCTAATCCCTACCTTCTAATAGTGTCATCAAGTCAAGTCTTATTTTGAAATTAAATATGAACTCACACATACTTAGATTTAATAGTTTCCCACCCTTAGCAACCCCGTATTTCAGATTCTTACGTAATACTTAACCTTGCTCCAATATTCTAGTTATCATTAACATCCTTGTAGGTATAGATTCGTGTAAGGTTATGATAAATTAAATAGCAAGACGATAACATTGCACTTACCCAAGTGCATAATATCAACTAATAGATCAAGATCATAACCATGCCACAAGCATATTTGTTAGTACTATTCAAGTAATTTATCTAAAATGTGAACACTTAACCTTTTCAACTATACAATCAAATTTCCACTAGGTACCAGATAACTACATAGAAACTCAAGTCAATGCCATGGCAAACATAGGAATCTAGTCTATAAGCCATGACTCAACAATAACATTTTAACGTTGTCTCAAATACATTAGTAATTAGATATTTAAGAGATGGCACTTATTGGTAATTTAGCCCAGAACACTCAAGGATCCCATTCGATCATTAGTCAGAAGTCATAAATCCAAGCTCACTTAACAAAACCAATTATAAGAAAGTTAACAATACATTTACAACAAATAGAAATAAAACTCTATCTACTCATGGAACCAAATATAATTTCAAGTAACATATAAACTTGATTCACACATAAAACTATCGTACTTACCAATACCTTATACACATATGCTAAGGGTCTTATGGCCACTCACTAGCCATGAACTACAGGAGATAAGCACTTGTCCATATATAAAATCCTTGATATCTAGTGCTTGTCAACATCTTATCACCAATATCGTGAAGATATAAAAATATCAAAACATCCCATAATAATATGTATGAATCAAGTAAAGATGTCCAAATACCAGTACATCCTGCAGTAATCAACAAATTTCATAACAACGATAATATCATCCTTTTATAGCTAAGAAATATTTAATATAATTTCATTGCATATGATTACACTTAGGAAGACAATTAGACATTTACTTTCATTGAAAATGCATTGTAACAAACATATAAAGAACAGATAACATACACACATAAATAAAGTTTGGTTAAACTACATTAAAGTATCACTTACAATTTGTATGTCATTGGGGGGCTTAGTAAGAAAATACAATGTCTAAGGTATACTTCCAAACCAATGGTGTCACAAGCCAATTTCATGAGTCATGATAGCACCTATTATATCCCACCTCTAACACAAAAATTCAATTCTAATTCACTTACTACCCCAAACTATGCCAAGGTTATAAAATTCTACTACAGGGAGCTAAAAAACCCCCATCGAGTCCTAAGATAGAAATTCAACCTAAGGAATAGGTAGTTAAGTCAGATACGCCTATTTACAATTCACTAACCGGCTGAATAATCTATATTCACTAAATATACCACTAAGTAGTAATTTCAAACCCAAAAGTAGCATAATATCATACTGATATAATAATTATGCTCAATCTAAGAGAAAAGTAAGCCTAGCCTACCTGGACACAAAAGAAAGCCCAAAAAAGTTCTCTAACTTTGAGATTTCCCCCTTTGATAAGCCTCATGACACCATGCTATAAAAAAAGAAATCTACACATTAATATAAGAACAATGATATCCATATTGTATTTTATGATGCAGGCCCAAAATTGAATAAAAATTTCATATAGGGCCACTTGCAAATTCATACTTTCAAAACTACCGACACGTCCCTCTATGATCAAGGATTATTTTACACTCAAGAATGAGTAAATTTTGAGCTCAAATAATACTCAATTCAACCCATCAAAGAACTTGGGATTTATAGTTAAATCAAATAATTAAACAAAGGATTAGACGAAAACTTATTAGGATTACGATGAGAAAATGATTATCCCAAGCTCACCAACACCCTATGGTCACCCAAGAATTAATATCCTAATTTACAAACACTTTAGAGCTTTAAATGCTCTTTGGACTTTAGAGAAATGGGAAAAAATTGGGCTAGGTATTAAATAAATGTCATCTCAATAGATGCTTAAGCGGTCACCATCAAAGAAGCACAGGACCACTAAAACTTTCCATGCGAAAGGGTTGACCTCCACTAAAGTGGACAAGGTATTGTATCATGACCTAAGTCTACCCCCTAGTCGTAACACGGTGCATAGAACCACAAGTGATCTCAATCTAACCCATAAACTGACATACTACATGAGAAACAGATTTAAATTATATAAAACTAAATTTATTGACTGGAAACATAATCATGAGAAAATCTTAGTGAATGTAATACCGATAAAGTTTACATCATGAAAAATTGGAAAAAAGAATTTGAATTGCATATCATGACTCTAACTGACTATCTATGAAGCCTCTACTATACTGACTATAGATAGTTGGGACATGCCTGCAACTACCACTAATCAATAAATATGGATAATAAAATTAAAACACGTAAACTACAATAGACTGTAGTCCCCGAAATAAGAGGACTTATCACCTTCTAGTTGAAAGCTGCAAACTATCTAATTATGATATGTGGGCTATAACTGGTACCTACATTATGAAATAATGTAGCCACATTGATATATATGTTGATAAGTACTTCTAGAATGTACTGAGTATGTGGAGACATGCACAAAATCATTGAAATATTTAAAAAATACTTTAAAACTGAGGATAATAGTTATTTGCTGAAACATGTATTTAAATCATGGTGATATGTGAAAAATGTAAGTCATAGAGATATTTATAAATCATGAGCTAAAAATAAATCTGTAAGTTGGCAAGCAGTAAAACATTAATACTCTATGTAAATCTCATGTAAAGTTGAGCATGCTACGAAACTGAACCCGGGATCATGCATGGATACTAAGCATGAAAACATGAACATGTTAAATTGAGAATAAAGGATCATGTATAGGATGTACTGACATGATTTGAATAACATGAATAGTCTAGAATACTGGTTGAATAATCACTAAAATCTGATTACTTGGTCAACCAAACATGAACTAAGATAAACTTAATGCTTACTAAATTTGTGGGAGCTATCATGTAACTCACATAAACCATGTGACCTATCATTGAGTCCAATATTTGAACCATATTTAGGAGGGTTGTTCTATCCTTAACATCAGAGTAGAACCTGAACTAAAGTGATAACTAAACTGAGACTATATTGGGAAAGAGTAAAACACTCTCTGGTGAGGCCCCTAAACTAATGGTGGCATGTAGTTTCTAGGAAAGTATGATCTACTGAAACCACACTTCCCACTCGGTGATAAATCCTACTCCCAACTGAAAGAATATAATTGGTGCATACACCGCTAGTTGATAAGCTCATGTCATGGTTTTTTGAAAACAACAGTGCATACAAATTCTAAAGTAATTATAAATATTTAAAATGATAGTGCTCAAAATGATCATTAAAAATTGAGTCTAACCATAAAATCATGAGTTAACTGACACATCCCTTGAAAGGTCTGAAATATATATAAACATATAGGTATCGAGTATTCATAACATGCCAACACAGAATATATATAAAGCATCGATAACGACACTTAAAACAGTGACGTAAAATAATAATTCAAAGACCCAAAGCATGAGATATTTCAATAGTCTGATACATTTAATGAATGTAAACATAGGAATAAGTTAACCTTGGGAAAATATCATGTTTATATAGTTTAAAGCATAACTCAAGAATTTGACATGATACCAACTAAAGATGACCTAGGGTTTTAGAACTATATGCATGTAAGAACATGATTCGCATGGGATAGAACTATTAGCCTGGCTTGAATATTAAACAAATTGGAAAACACGGATAAATTTCATAATATACATGTTAGTTGATCATAATTAGAGTAAAATTTATACTTGAACCAAAAAGAGAGTTTTTAGGCTTAATGGGTGGCTGAAACTCATTGATGAATACACCACATACCTTAATTAGATGACTTCTTGAAGAAAGCTTGAAATTGAAACTTGAATTATTGAATTCTTGGGAGAAAAATCTTGAATTTTCTTATTGGGAAGAGGGAAAGTGTTTTGAATCTTTTATTGGATTTTTGGGGGTTAAGAAAGTGGAAATAAAGTGTTTTAAGACCCCTTAATTTGTGTAAGAAAGATTAGAAAAGGTTTAGGGGTGTGAAAAAATTTCAACACCCTTAATATAAGTCAAAACAGAGCAACTTTTGGCACTTTTCTTTTGTTGTGTGGTGCACGACAATAGAACACTTGAGGGTTTACAGCTCACGCCAATAGCACATCTAATCTAATGGCTATTTGTTATTGGCATGCGATGCACGACCTTAGAATGTTCATAACTTTTGGCTCGTGTATCAGATTAAGGCAAAATTAGTATTGTTGAGAAGATAATTCAATTATCTACAGTTTAGTACATCTTGAAATGCAAAATTCTTCATATTAAAGAGTTATACACATTCAAATCTAACCCTTGTAGAATTGAATATAAAAATTTGGCCGAATAAAAGGCTCTGAGCTAAACTTTGCTCTAAGTGATTCCTATGAACATTTTTCCACATGATAAGAACTGTTCATACTAGGATAATTATCATGACAAAGTTATTCAAATAAAAATCATGGGATAAGATTTTACACATGTAGGAACGACAGTTCTATTTCTATCTAAAAAATGCAGGGTGTTACATTATGTTCCCCTTGGACTCATTCATACTCGAATGATGGGTGGAACTTATTGAAACTTTAGAAGTATGGAATAAGAGACACATGACATGTCTTCTAATGAAGTATGTATCTGATCTTAAACATTAAAACTCCTATCATGAAACTAATTTTAGAGAAATAGGATATCCACAAGATGGATTCATTAAAGAGATCTAAACTGAAGACATCAATGACATAATCTGGAAGTGTACATGATTCTATGTAAAGTGCATGAATATGAGCTATGATCCTAGAGATGACTTATAAGGCATGAGTAGATGTCGTGATGAATGGAGTAAAAAACTTTATGTTGAGATATGAATGGGTCGGGCATCTTCATTTCATAGTATTGTTCTACAACTCACTGAGATCACTACTAGAATCTGAGAGCCGAACTTGGTTTCTTATTCTATTATCTCCCCTTTATATTTAAGCCATAATTTTAAGTCAGTGGACCGTTTTAATAAACTCTAAACTAAACTGCAACCACTTTACTCTAGTATTCGTGATTTAACAATACACATAACTACTAAACTCAACCTAAAAGACTGTACCTAAAAATGTAAAAACCACTACTAGTACTTCCTTCTAAGAGACAATTGTTAACTTTATATAGCACCACTAGTCATCATATAATAACTTGAATACTTGCTAACTTAGAATCTTCAGGTGTATCACTATATCCTGAGTGCACATTATCTAGAACTTAACTCTTATTTGTATTAACTCAATTATCCAAGTTTCAAACATAGATTCAAACACTTAACATGGATATTCCCAAACTTTTAACGGACTATACTAACTTCATTCTTTAACACTCACTTAATATAAACTCTCCTTAACATTCCTTAGCTTCGGCAATCATCACATACTTACACCTTTCTTGACAATATACTTGCCATACTAAATGTATAATCTTCCTCTTTTCCTTCATAACTAGTAATATCATATCTCCAAACATATATATTTCCTAATGGGATCATTTTGAGCCTGTTTACAATCTTATTACTGTCTGCAAAGATTGTCTAAGAAAATTCTATCTGTAGGAATTTAAGCTTAACTATTTTTGTTATCTCGAAACAAAGTCAGAGTTAGCATGAATGAAAGATGTTTAGAATATGTATAAGTTTCTTAGAGAACGTACTGCATGATCTGAGATATAAAAGAAAGGAACCATTTCCTCAATGCCTTGTAGTGTCTCGAAGAAAAGTTCAGATGTCTCCATTTAATTTTTGTACTGAACTAAGTCACTGTATATGACAATCCTGAATCTGAAGAACTATCTGAGTTCTTTTACTGAGACTAAGACTGAGACTGTGGGAAGTAGTCATCTAACTGACATGCTCCTTTTTTGTATAGAGTTGGAGTCCAATCTGTAACCCTAATTAGAAGGGTATCAATACTGCACCACTGGTAAGGAAAAGATGTTAGTGGCCTGATGTTGGGTGAATTTATGCATTCTAGCGCTATAATTCTAGCTTATTTAGCCTTGTTTTGAGGATAATTATCATGCTATATGTGTTAATAATGATATAAATAAGAAATTATGTGTCTAATTATGTGTTTACAATATTTAAAGGTATTTCCACACATGTTTTGATTAAATTCGACCATTTAGAGTTCAACCAAGAAAGCTAGAGTGACTAGCTTGAGCTAGGTGTTGTCTAGTCTCTTGTATTGTGTTCTAATGTGTTATAGTGAGTTATGAAGGTTTTTATTATGTATTATACGTGAAACAACTTAGTTATAATGTTCAAGGGTTAATTGGATCAAGAAAACAGTGAAAACAATGAGTTAAAGCTCAATGCTATGGTGGTATACGCCATGTTCTGGGAACAACAGTAAATGTAAGGCCTTGTTGACTCTACGAAAATGAATTGAGCCTATGCTTAGCTCGTCTTTATAGTTCATTGTTGAGGATGTTGTATTTTTTTGAGCTCTTAATTGATGTGCTTAATGATTTAGGAAGCTTGGTTCATGAATTATCATGATATATTAAGGATATAAGAGCTTTAAATAAAGTGGAAATAACTCAAGAAGGCTATGGTTGCTCAAGAAAAGCACAAGACACATGTTTGAGGAAATTTGGACTCCTGAAAAGTATTGGGCGAGTGTAGACAGTACAGTGGACTTGAAAGAGGCCCTGTGATGCGTTGAAATGGCGAACAGCTACTGGAATTTGACAGATTTTTTGACAATTGTGAATTTTCATGTCTCCGAGTTGCGCCGATGCCCAAAATTATGATAATTCTTCTCAGTTGAAGTAAAATAGCATGGAAACATAATCCAAGTCAGTTAATGACTTGTATACTATAAATATAACGTCCTAAACTCTGTTTTAATCATCTTTGGACCTCTTGGAAACCCTAGATTGACTTAGAACATCATTGGAAGATACCACAACTTCTTTTTAGGTTTTATAATTCTTTAATTTAGTTTTTTTTTATAGTTTGTATCATAATTCCATGGGATTGGATGATGAATATATCCATTACTTGCTAAAACCCTCTTTCTGGGATTGAGTCCAAGAACATGAATACTTATTAATATTTTTTATTATAGTTTAATTATGGATTATCATATGGACTGTTCTTGATTACTTGAGCTTACTATCTTGATGTTTAGCTACCATTTCAATAAATCTATATTTCTGTGTGAATCCGGGAGGAGAATCATAGGATAGAATGAAGAAATTAAGGAACAAAGCTCTTACTCTTTTATGAAATAAGGAGTTTGAATTAGCATCTAGGATAGGGATATACCTAAAAGCCTTTTTTGGTTCAATTGCAAGAAGATAATTTAGTGAATCTAGAAGAATTGTTGTATCTTTGCGGGAGTTGTAGTTGCAATGTTCAATAGATAAACTATTTGAGGTTGGGAGATTAAAATCATAGCATAAACCTTGCGAATCTACAATTCGATAATCTATTAGACTGCGATAAGAATAGAGATTTGTAAGATTGTTTGAAATGCCTCAACCCTGGTCTTTATTCTATTGATTGTCCAAGATTTTTTTTATGAATTAGTTTAGATTTGTTTAAATTTACAAAATTACAACTTTATTTGCCACTTTCCTCAATTAGTTAAAGTATAATAGGATAGGTGACGAATGCAAGTCCCGGTTAGATCGATACTTGGGCTTCTTTGAGGCAACTATAGTACTTGATAAGACCACATGCTCTTAGGTGTGCACTTGGGCACTGTCAAGTTTTTGGCACCATTTCTGGGGACTTGTTATTAGGCAACTATCTTATTTTTATTTTTTCTATATTGAGTTGTACATAGTTTCTATTTAGTTTCTTTTTATTTTCCTTTATTTCTATTTTTTTCACATATTTTTCTTGAGATGTCAGCCTAGGATAGATGATTTTCGAGTGATGAAGATTCTTGTTGCTTTTAAGGGGGACCACATCATGAGGCTTATTGTTCAGATTTTGATGGAAGTACATGTCGGGACCTTCACAATATGATGCAGATACTGTTCTATCTGAGGAATAGAATATAAATTAGTGTTACGCTTATGTCAAAGTGATCATTTAGAAGATATGTGAGCTAGAAATCACGATTTAGTAAATGTTTGTGGGCTATGATAAATTGCAAAATTATTTAAAAAACTACAATCAAACAGGGTTGACTCAGTCACAAATTCAATCACAGACCAACCAACAACAATTTCAGTAGGAACAATTAAACATGCAGTCCAGCACTTAAACTAGCCATTTGGAAGAGATGCTGAAACAACTTTTAATGTCTCAAACACAGTTGTTGGTAGATCTGAATAACAATAGGATGCTATAGATCAAGAGTATATCCAACCGGTTGTAGAGAAAGTTGTTGATAATTCAACGAAGTCTGAGAATTCGAAAACTAAAATTGTTGAAAGTCTTAAGGAGTTACCACTGCTACCATATCTATAGTGGATGAGGGAAGAAGAATATGAGGAGGACATTAGCCAACTTATGGAACAAACACAAGAATCGCAGTCACTCGATTGTCATATTTATCTTGAGGTTGATACTGAGAAGGAGAATAAAGGTAAAGGTGTTGAGGATAGTGTAAATTTTGAAGTATTATTGGTTGGTCCTCATTCAAAGAACATTTTTACATTACGTTTAGATGATATCTTATCTGTGGAATCATTTAAAATAGTAGAAGAGTGTGAAGATAAGGAACAAGAATCCTATATTCTTGATTTTAAACAAGAAAAAAATATAAAAACACACCTCACTTTAAGGCCGAGTGCTTTATCATAATCAATCCATTACTAGGCTTCTTAATTTTTATTCTACCTTCATATGATTGAGGCAAAAAATGGATGGGATATTGGGGGTGAAATTTATATCCTCAAGATGGAGAAAAAAGTTGATTGGGTCATGCCGCTAAACTAAATTAGGCACTTCTTGGGAGGCAACCCAAGCTAAGGTATATTTTATTTTTTGTTTTTAGTTTTTTTATTCCACACAATTTTTATTTTTGGTTGAGTCATGGGTTAAAGGAAAGTTTGAGTACTGTAAAGTTGAGCTTGAAGCATGGAAAAGAAGAGTGTGATTTTCCATGGATCGCATTCATGTGAAGAAGCTACTAGCTAGGCCTGGAGGCCTCAGGGATTATTTCTATCTCTTACCTTTAATTTCACTTTTGAGACAAAGTAGATTTTAAAGTGTGGAGCGGGGAAATTCTCAAATTTTGACTCAATTTAAAAAAAAATTAGGTTTGGAATAAGTGAAATATTCTTGTTCATTTTATTTTTTATTACATTATGCAAATGGGTTTGTTGAAAAAAGCATGTTGATTGAGTGAATTACTATTTTTGAGAATCTTTGGCTCATTTTGGTGACTCTAGTATTTGTTGGCTTAATTTTGTATTTATGTTATTGTTTGGTTAAGAGTCTATGATGATCTTATTGTGTTGAGCATGTGCCATGTGCGTGTAAGGTATTTTGTATATTCCTTGTTGTATGTGATATAGGCATTTGTTTTATAGCTTATTTTCTTACCTTCTTTTTACCTACACTTGTGCATTCTCCTAGTTAAACCCCATTGAGCCTTTAGCCTTTTCTTTGGTAGGCTCATATGTAGCCTAATCCATTATTTTATTGACTATAATTTGATCCAAAAAGCTCCTAAGTGCTTTAACTTAAAAAAATTGATGATGATTGAGAAAGGAGTTTGAGAAATTGAAATAGAAAAAAGTGAAATTGATGCCTCAAGGTAATGGTTATTGGTGCTTATAATTGATTTTTAGTGGGTGGATGTGATATAATTTATGCTAAAAATATTCCCTTGATTTCGAATAAAGAGAAAAATTTATTCTTGTGGTAGTAAACTATGTGTCCACCAAGTGTTTGTGAAATTTTTTAAAAGAGATGGGCAAGAATAAAAGAGATAGGTAGACAAAAGTGGTGTAATTTGGTTGTTGGAGATTAGTTTTAAATGTATAATGTAGTGTATTAAAGCTCTTAGAGAGGTTATTCACTACTCTTGGCCAAAATAGTTCCTACCCGTCCCTTAGCCTATATTTCAACCTGAAAAAGTCCTAGTTGATCCTAAGTTCATCTTTCCGATATTAGTGGAGAATTACACTTAGGGAAAACCTATAGTTCATTATGTGTAATTTTTGAATTCTTTTTGAGAGTGACTGTAATTTGATTCTTGTACCCATTACGTTATAAATTACATTATTGTGAGAGATTATGGTTAACTCTCTTATTGTGAGGGGAACATGTTTGATAAATGTGGGTAATTTGTATGATGTCCTTGATTGAGAAATAAGAATGAGTTTTCCAACTAGGTGAGCCAATTTTTGAGTCTAGGATATTTTGGAGTAGTGTTCATGAGCTTTCAATTGTGTATAACATGCTTAGTGTTGTAAACTTACATTCGTGTAGTCATTGTAGCGCTATCTTGAGTGTTTTGGATATAGTAGAAGTGTGGAGTGTCTTCATATCATGGGGTTTATAGTTAATAATTGTTCAAGGATGAACAAGGCTTTAAGTGTGGAGTGGTAATGTTGGGTAAATATATGCATTCTAGCGCTACTATTCTAGGTTGTTTAGCCTTGTTTTGAGGATGATTATTATTATATATGTGTTAATAATGATATAAATGAGAAATTATGATTCCAAGAATGTGTTTACAATGTTAATGGTGTTTCCACTCAACTTTTGATTCAATTCTACCATTTAGAGTTCAACCGAGAAAGCTAGTGTGACTAGCTTCAGCTAGGTGTTGTCTAGTCTTTTGAGTTGGGTTCTAATGTGTTCTAATGAGTTATTAAGGATTTTATTATTTATTTATATGTGAAATAAATTATTTATAATGTTCAAGGGTCAATTGGATCAAGAAAAGAGTAAACACAATGAGTTAAAGATCAATGTGAATTTAGCCTATGCTTAGCTCATGTTTCTAGTTCATCGGTGAGGATGTTGTGATGTTTTCAAATATTAATTGATGTTTTTATTTATTTAGGATGCTCTTTTAATGGATTATGATTATATATTAAGGATATGATAGCTTCAAATAAAGTGAAAACAACTTAATAAGGCTCAGAGTGCTCAACAAAAGCACAAGACGCAAGTTGGACGCAAGTTGGAACCCTGAAAAGTATTTGGCGACCGTGGACTTTACAGGTGAACAATGGAGGAGTTAAAACATCAATTTAGTCATAATAAGCCCAAGTTTTTGGAAATATAGTAAGTGTATCTTAATTTGGAGTTTAAGATGCCCCGCGACACGTTGAAATCGCGAACAACTACTTGAATTTGATAGATTTTTTGAAAATTGTGAATTTGCATGTCTCCACGTCGCGCCGATGCCCAAAATCAGGATAATTCTGCCCAAGTAAATTAAAATAGTGTGGAAACTAAATCCAAGTCTATTTATGACTTGTATACTATAAATATAACATCCCAAACTCCGTTATAATCATCTTGGGACCTCTTAGAAACCCTAGATCAACTTGAAACATCATTAGAGGGTACCACAACTTCTTTTTAGGTTTTATCATTATTTAATATAGTTCGTTTTTATAGTTTTTATCATCATTCCAAGGGATTGGATGATGAATATTTTCACTGAAGGATAAAACCCACTTTCTGGGGTTCAGGCCAAGAACATGAATACTCTTTAATATTTTTATTGTAGTTTAATTGTGGATAATCATATGGAATATTCTTGATTACTTGAACTTACTGTTTTGATGATTATCTACCATTAGAATAAATCTATATTTCTATGTGAATCTGGGAGGAGAATCATAGGATAGAATGAAGAAATTAAGGAAAAGGTTCTTACTCTTTTATGAAATAAGGAGTTTGAATTAGCATCTAGGATAGGGATATACCTAGAAGCCTTGTTTGGTTCAATATTAAGAAGATAACTTATTGAATCTAGAAGAATTGTTGTATCACTAAGGGAGTTGTAGTTTCAACGTTCAATAGATAAAAGATTCGTGGTCGGGAGACTAAAATTGTAGCATAAACCTTGCAAATCAACAATTTGATAATCAATTAGACTATGATATGTATTGAGATTTGTAAGATTGTTTGAAATGCCTCAACCCTGGGCTTTACTCCATTGATTGTACAAGATTTTATTTTATGCATTGGTTTAGATTAGTTTTAATTTATAAAATTATAACTTTATTTGCTACTCTCCTCATTTAGTTAAACTATAATAGGAAAGGCGGTGAATGAAAGTCCCTATGAGATCATTACTTGGGTTTCTTTGAGGCCAATATATTACTTTATAAGACCACGTACACTTGCATATGTGCTTGGACGCTGTCATGAGCCTCATTTGGCAGTGTTCTTATAGGAGAATGATGGTACACTCATCTTCCAGGTTAAAGCACCTCATCAACCCTCAATTGTCAGTATTGATGTCTCAATCCTATGCTGGCTACATAGTTTTGGAATGCAAGGATTGCTTCTAAGGTTCACACCCTCTATTGCCAGTATGTGCCTTATCCTTGGGTTATCTCGGTGCTGGATTCTACTCCCAACTGAATAGAAACTTAATTGATTATACTGAGATGAAATGGATTGAGTTCACTGGATTCTATGGGCCGGCGAAATATTACTGAATTTTGTTAACTGACTGAGTTCATGAGATTACTGAGTTTTCCTTATTCATGTAACTGACTGAATTCTATTGAGTTTTTAAAAGAATTGAGAAAACTACTGATCATGGGGTGACTAAGGTTATCATGAAATTGATACTTTCTTTAGGAACACAGTTAAATTGTCGGGTACAAACACCCCCAGGACTCGATAGCATGAAACTGACAAGACATGACACTTCTTAAACGTATGAACATAGTCAACAATTCATAGTACAAACGTTGGGGATTTTCATGAAAAATATGTATGTCATAAGCTTACACATAAATAGGAATACATATAAACATATCATATTTTTTTAAGTCTAATCTCATGAGCATTCCCCTAAACCATTACAACGCATAACAATAACATATAGGTCATTATGAACATAAGGGTAAAGCATGGATTCATCAATTTGCTCACAATTGAGCCATAAAGCATAATCCTTATTCTTTTAGGCATTTTAGCAAACACCTTGCATGCATAACTTGAGGCTTAGGAATGAACATTTAAATAATATATCATGGCAACATTTTTCACTTTAAATACAAGAACTCCAACCACATTATAACATAATTTCTTTATATGTATTAAAGATTTCAACTTGGTAATCATACAATATAAACATGGATATGGTTCAATTCATAACATGGAATTCAAAATTTATATTTTTGAAAATTGTTTCTTGATCTTCATTGGTGTAAGGAACCCATGAACCAACACTTTAGTTACCTTAGATGGAAGTTTCTTGAAGATTAACGGTGGAATCTCCTGGATTAGAACCTTCAATTGAAAACCCTAGACTTATTCTTGAGGGTATTTGAGAGAAACAACTATATTTTGGTGAAAACCTAGCTGAATCTCGTGTTATAGGGTTATATAGGGGTGGAAAATTGACCCTTCTGCCCATCAATACGTGGACATTTAATGACTAAAAATTGGGCATCAACGCGATTGGTGATACGGTACATTGATGATACCCAACGCGTCGCGCCATGATCGCGCTAAGCATCAGTAGTGCTGAATCTGGAAACCTACAACAATGTTAACCAACATGGTAGGCGATGTGGCGTGCCAGGATCACGTTGGTTCACTATTTTGGGACAACAAACGTGGTCTAAATGAGTTCCAAAAAATCCAAAACTTTTCGGGAACAACTATTCACCACTCTGATCATGAATCAATAAAAATATGGACCATTAAGGGACATTAAGGTCATAAAATGAGATTTCCAACTTTTGAAGGCCAAAAATAAACTAACTCTGGGAACTTAACTAGAATTTTCTAAGTCTGAGACCCCTTGACAAGCCTAAAAGAATGAATTAAGCTTAGAAATTTTGCAGGGTCTTACAATATCTCCCCCTTGGGAACATTCATTCTCGAATAAGACTAACTGTGATGTGAGAAATGATAAGCTGAAGTATATACTGATCATGAACAACTGAAACATGAGTTCATGACTGATATTACTTATTTACTGAGATTTATAATGAGCATGCATATCTGATGCATGATTTCATAATTGAGCTGATACATAGATGCATGAGTGCGAGCACTAATTCACTTGTTCATGCATATCTAATGCACAAATACATGACTGACATGATGCATGAACACATGACTGAATAGGCAATGGTAGTTTATAATAAGTTTATAATGGTAATGTGAGCAAGAAACTGAATACTAAGTTGTAACTGAAATTTGAACATGAAAATAAATAAGCTTTAAAGAAAGCTATTACCTTAGGATGAGTCTAAGTGTGTGGAGAAATGGTAAGGGTACTTGGTCCGTATGTCTTCTTTTTCTTCCCAAGTAGCTCCCTCAACGAACTAATTTTGCCAAAGAACTTTGACTAGTGGAACTTTTTTGTTCCTCAGTCTGCGAGTTTGGTCTTTAAGGATTTCGGCTGGAATCTCTTCATAAAAGAGGTTGTTCTAAATGTATATACACTCTATAGGGACTATAAATATTGGGTCACCTATGAAATTGTAAGAAAGGACACATGAAAAACAGGCTGGACTGAGGCTAGATCAGAAGATAATTCAAGCGCATAAGCTACCGTGCCGAAGCGACAGAGAATTTTGAAGGGATCGACATATTGAGGACTGAGGTTTCCTTTCTTCCTGAACTGCTTCACTGCCTTCATAGGATTGATTTTCAAATAAACATGAGCACTAATCTCAAACTCAAGATCTTTCCAACGCACATCTGTGTATAATTTTTGTCGGCCCTAGGCTGTCTTGAGCCTTTATCTGATGAACAAGACTTTCTCAAAGTTATAGAATACCAAGTCAGGACCTACTACTTCTGCCTCACCCACTTGGAACCAACTAATTAGAGAGTTGTATCTCCTACCGTAGAGAGCTTCGAATGAAGCCATCATAATACTATAATTATAGTTGTTGTTTTATACAAACTCAATCAAAGAAAAGTGGTCATCCAAACTAACCATGAAATTAATTGCAGATGATCATAGAATATCTTCTAAAGTCTTGATGGTCCTTTCTACTTGACCATCTGTCTAGGGATGGAAGGTTGAACTGAGGTGAACTTGGGTACCAAGATCATTTTGGAACACTTTCCAGAAATGAAAGGTGAAGTGGGTACCTCTATCTGAGGCAATGGATAATATAACACCATGTAATCTAACCAACTCCCTGATATAGAGTTTGACATAATGCTCAGCTGAATAAGAGGTATGGACTAGAAGAAAATAAGATGATTTGGTCATCTTGTCTATAATGACCCAAACTGAATCATGATGATGATGAGTACAAGTTAAACCCGTCACAAAGTCCATGTTCACTTCTTCCTACTTCAAAGTGGGATTATTAAACTCCTGCATGGACCCACTAGGCTTTTGATGCTCAATCTTAACCTGCTCACATGCTGAGCACTTACCCACAAACTGTACAACATCTCTCTTAATCCTACTCCACCAATAGATCTCCCGCAAATCAGGGTACATCTTAATGGGCCCTCGATAAATAGAGTAGCATGCACCATGCACTTCTGCAAGAATTTCCTGTCTCAAGTCATCTATTCCTGGAACAAACAGACAACCCGAACAATGCAATACACCATCCCCTCCTTGGGAGATAACCTCAACCTTCTGATCTGTGAATTACTCTTTCAACTTAACAGAATTGGAATCTCTATCCTATTTTTCTATCACTTCGAAAACTAGAGATGATTTTGAGTTGTTCTGAACCCATATACTACCTTCTATAGAATCGATGAAGCGGACACCTAGTCTGGTAAGCTCATGGACTTCCTGAGCTAACTTCTTCATACTGTCCTTAACATAAGAAATACTACCCATAGATAGTGTTATGAAAGCGTCGGCCATTACATTGACCTTACCCGGATGATAATGAACACTCATGTCATAATCTTTCAAGAGCTCTAACCGCCTTCTTTGATGAAGATTTTAATATTTCTGATAGAATACGTACTGAAGGATTTTATGATCTGTGAACACATCTACATTTACCCCATACAAGTGGTGCCTCTATATTTTTAAAGTAAAAACTATGGCTCCTAACTCAAGATCATGAGTCAGTTAATAATTCTCATGGGGTTTAAGTTTTTCGGAGGCGTAGGCTATGACCTTAATATTCTTCATGATGAAACAACCCAAACCTACTCTAGATACATCACAGTACAATACAAACCCATCTTAATCATTAGAAAGATCCAAAACTGGAGCTGCGGTGAGTCGAGTCTTCAACACCTGAAAACTCTTTTTGCAAGGACCTAACAGCTGAAACTTGAATTTCTTCTCAGTCAATCTGGACATAGGGAATGAAATAAAAGAAAATTCCTCAACAAATCATCTATAATAGCTAGCCAGACTAAGAAACTCTTGATGTCTAATGGAAAGACAAGGCAAGGCCAGTTTCTTACTGCTTTAGTTTTATGAGGATCACCTCTTATTCCCTTACAGAAAATGATATGACCAAGGAACGCCACTGACCTTAGCCAAAACTTGCACTGACTGAATTTGGTGAATAAATAATGATTTCTGAGAGTCTGTAATACTTTTTTGAAATAGTCAACATGATCACGTTCACTATAGGAGTAAACAAGGATGTCATCTATAAGGAATATGATAACATGTTCAAGTACTGCTTGAACACATGGTTCATCAAGTCCATGAAATCTACTAGGGCATTGGTAAGACCGAAGGACATGAATAAGAATTTTAAGTGACCATACTGAGTATAGAAGGCTATTTTTAGAATGTCGCATTCTCTGACTCTGAGTTAATGATAGCCTGATCTGAGGTCTATCTTTGAGAAATAACTAGCACCCTTGAGTTGGTTAAAAAAGTCAACAATTTTAAGAAGTGGATACTTGTTCTTGACTTTGACCTTATTGAGATGATGGAAATCTATGCACATTCTGAGAGAACCATGTTTATTTTGCACAAATAGAACTGGTGCACCCCACGAGGATACACTGGGTCTGATGAACCTCTTTTCTAGGAGATCCTTCAATTTCTCTTTAAATTCTCTGAGTTTTGCTGGAGCCATTCTGTATAGTGGATTAGATATAGGTTTAGTATCTGTAAAAAGATCTATGTTGAAGTCTATTTCCTTTTTGGGAGAAATTACAGGAAGATCTTCGGGAAAGACATTTGAATATTCATTCACTACTGGGACTGATTAAAAACTGGAAGTTTCAGAACTAGTCCTTAACCAAAACAAGATGATAGACATATCCCTTAGATATCATTTTCTGTGCCCGAAGGTAGGAAATAAGCTGACCTCTAAAGGCTGAAGTACTACCCCTCCACTCTAAGATAGGTTTATTCAGAAACTAAAATTGGACAGTTTTATTTTTACAGTCGACTGTGGAATAGCAGGAATGAAGCCAATCCATGTCGAGAATGACATCAAAATCAGTCATGTCTAATTCGACTTTGTCTGCTAAAGTGACTTTTTGAGATATCATAATTGAACAATTGTTGTATACCCACCGGGCTATGATAGTTTTACCCATTGCGGTAGAAAATGAAAAGGGCTCTGCTATAATTTTTGGACTGACACTTAAATCAACTACAATATAAGGAATACAATATAAGGAGTAACAAAAAAACAAAGAAGCTCTTGGATCTAGTAAAGTGCAAACACACAGGTAAAAGATCTATAGCATACCAGAAACTACATAAGAAGAACTTTCCTAATCCTATCAAGACTGAAGATCATAAAGTCTTTTTGGGCGTTGCCTACTGGTGGCATTGAGAGTATCACCCTGCTGGTTTGGACGACCGTACTGAGCTGAGGAATGGTTATACTGACACAAAAAGCCTAATTGGGTACAATCGCTAACCCTATGGCCTGGCTATCCACATTATGAATAGACATTGCTGCCAGCTCTGCAAATACCTTGATGCTAACACTGCCCTATGTTTTAAGGCCAAATGCCCTATCCTTGTTGTTGTCTCTAAATTTTGATGCTAGGGAACTGGTCTTGGAAAGAGCTGGAATGGATGATGTTGGGTGGAACTGAGAATGATTCCCACCCTCTGACTTAGGCTTAGCAAAGTTTAAACTACCTATCCTTTCTCTTTTAATTTACTTATCTCTAATCTTAACGTTCTACTCTTCTACCTGTTGAGCATGGATCATGAAACTGGCTATGTCCATCTCACTAATCAACATCGCGGACCTGCTCTCATTGACCACACTATTATTCACTTTAGAAATAAACTCACTTATCTTGGCCCTACTATTTGCCTCTACGTAAGGAGCGTATTTAGCTAATTGAGTAAACTTAATATAACAATATTTCACTGTCATGCCGCCATACTTGAGGTTGATAAATTCTAAAAGGGTAGTTTCTCTCAACTCTATAGAAAAGAATCTATCTAGAAAAGTAGTGGAAAACGTCTCCCACTAAATAGGCCCTGCGTCTATTACTCTCTCATCCTGCAACTGATATACATCTAGCTTAGTAATCTTACAAGTGATCACCCCCATGATATCTGTAACCTTCTAAACCTAATCAAGGAATTTCTGATGGTCCTCATCTGACTTAGACCTAAAGAAAGATGGAGGATTCATTAGGGTCTAGTCATAAATCCTGGATACAGCTGAATTTGCCACTGTGTTGGCTGAAACGACAGCTCGTCATTCATTCTGGGCAGCAACTAAATTAGCAAGAGTAGTGAATGTAGCTCTGAACTTTGCATGAGAAACATATTTGTCTAAGGGATCTGGCTGGACCGACTGAGGGGCTGAATGATTTCTGTTTCTTCTTTTAGGACGCATATTCTATAAGAAATAGGGGAGAAAAGAGTTAGACTGAGATTTCAATTTGAGCTCATGCTCACTAGCATAACATGAATATTAAAACAAGGGAAACTATTCCTAAAATATCTTATAGCCTCCTGTACATAAATATAGCGCGCAACACACCCATGAACAAGACTCTACTAGATGCGGAATTATAGTCTTCCTAGGACACTGTTGCACCTTAGGCTATAATACCAAGTTTGTAACACCGCAAATCTGATATTCAAAATGCTACATAGTGATAACATTCCCAATGGACCAAAAGCTAACCCATGACTGATATCTGTAATTGAGAAATACATAATATACTATATAAATATAGAATAAAAAGGTTGAAAGGACATAAGGTTCAAATATCTGATAAAATATAGCATCTGGAAATATGACATTTCAATACAAAAACTAAAATAAACTGTTTAAACATGCTAGTTTGAAAGACTCTAAATTGTCTGAAAATTATGGAGTTGATGGAACATGTCCCCAGCTAACTCTATCTACTAAAACTGAAACAATGAAGAAATGAAATAATCATGCTATACTCAAATGATGAGGACCCACTATAATTCTACTACTGATGGTTGAATCTAAAGCTAGGTGCAATTAGGAACTTGAGCGTCTAAACCTATAGTATAAAACACTAGCATAGAAGAAAAGTATGAGTCAGTATGCCTGAATTTTCTGGTATGCAGAGTGAGGTAGGATGAATACATAGGGTTCATAAGCATGAACAATACTAACTTACTAAATAACATGCACGTGAGAATGCACACATGAATATGTAACTATAAATGAGATCGTAATAATACTGACTATTGAGTCTAAATACTAATAACATGAGTTTCATTTAACTAGTATACTGTTAATTGAGTGATTGTGCCTAACAGTCCTGATTCTAATTGAACTAGTTGAGTTCTGTACAAAACTAAGTAACTGTATCTGATAATCCTAAATATAAAGAACTATCTGAGTTCTTTTACTGAGACTAAGACTGAGACTATGGAAAGTAGTTATCTAACTGGTATGCTCCTTTTTCTGTATAGAGTTGGGGCCCAATCTATAACCCCAATTAGAAGGGTTTCAATACCGCACCACAAATAAGGACAAACTTTGAGTATCCCCCATCTGGTAGTGTCCTTAAAGGAGAATGGTGGGACCCTCATCTATCAGGTTAAACAACCTCTTCAAACCTCAACTGTCAATGTTGATGTCTCAATCCTATGCTGGCTACAAAGTTCTGGAATGCAAGAATTGCCTCTAAGGATCACAACTTCTACTGCTAGTGGTTTCCCTCATACTGGGTTTTCTCGGTGTGGAATCCTACTCCTAACTGAGTAGACACTAAACTAATATTACTGAGATAAACTAGACTGAGTTCACTAAATTCCGTAAAATGAGAAAATATTATTAAATTTTGTTAACTGACTGAGTTAATGAGATTTCTGAGTTTTCCTGAGTCATGTAACTGACTAAATTCTATTGAGTTTGTAAACTAGCTGAGAATACTACTAATCATGGCGTGACTAAGGTTATGCTAAAATTGACACTTGCTTAAGTCACACAACTAAATTGTCAGGTACAAGTACCCCCAGGACTCGATAGAATGAAACTGATAGGATGTGACACTTCTTGAACCAATGACCATAGTCAATAATTCACAGTACAAATGTTGGGGATTTTGATAAAGTATTTGTATGTCATAAGCTTGCAAATGAATAGGAATACATATAAACATGTCATAATTTCATAAGTCTAATCTCGTGAGTATTCCACCAAACCATTACAACACATAAAAATGACACGGAGGTCATTGTGAACATAAGCGTAAAGCATGGATTCATCAATTTCATCATAATTGAGCCATAAAGCATAATTTTCATTCTTTTAGGCATTTTGGCAAACACCTTGAATACATAACTTGAGGCTTAGGTATGAACATTATATAATATATCATGGCAATATTTTTCATTTCAAATTTAAGAATTCCAACAGCATGCTAACATAATTTCATTAAATATATTAAATATTTCAACTTGGTAATCATACAACAACATAAACATGGATATGATTCAATTCATAACATGAAATTGAAAATTCAAATTTTTGAAAAGGGTTTTTGGAGCTTCATGGGTGAAAGGAACCCATGAATCAACAGTTTACATACCTTAGATGGAATTTTATGGAAGATTAACAGTGGAATCTCCTGGATTAGAACCTTCAATTAAAAACCTTAGACTTGTTCTTGAGGGAATTTAAGAGAAACATCTATATTTTGGTGAAAACCTAGCTGAATATTGTGTTATATGCTTATATAAGCATGGGAAATTGAACCTTTTTCCCTTAAAGATGTGGATATTTAATGATTGAAAATTGGGCATCGACACGATACCCAATATGATGCACCATGATCCCGCTAATCCTTAGTATTTTTGACTCTAGCAACCTACAACAATGTTAAGCAATGTGATAGGTGATGCGGTGCACCAAGATCACGTTGGTCCACTATTTTGGGATACAAAATATGGTCTAAATAAGTTTTGAAAAATCTAAACTTATTCCAGAATACCTATTGACCTCTCTGATCAAGAATCAACAAAAATATGGACCATTAAGGGATATTATGGTTACAAAATAAGATTTCCAAATTTTGAAGGCCAAAAGTAAACTAAGTCAGGGAACTTAGCTATAATTTTTTTTTAGTCTAAGACCCCTTGACAAGCCTAAAAGGATGAATTAAGCTTAGATATTTTGTGGGGTCTTACATCATATGTCTCTTAGCTATTATGGTATGGTTGAATATATGGGTGATGTTTCTGCCTTATGTTATTGTATGCTGATTGAACCTTTTAAGCCTGGGGCAATGGAGGTTTGCATAGGCTCGACTAGGTATTTGGTTGTCTAAGATAGTCGATTGCTCTTGTTGTTGTTGATATTGTTATTATTGTTACTATGATCATTGTTTTGTCTAGCTTATTATAGATTGGTCATTGATTTTGTATCGAGACTTGATGTATGATTCTGGCCTCTTTTATCTAATGATTTCATTGCTATACACGATTAACTCATGAAAAGAAAAATGGATTAAAAACCCTAAGCATGCTAGTATTAAATCTCGATAGAATTATGATAAAGCCTTAAAATAAGGGCAAGATGATGTAGGTTATGCTTTGAGTTAACCTCATATGTATATCAATATATTTGTATCTAGCTATATAGTGCTATGGTATTACTGTATACCCCTTCCTTTAATTGTTCATCGTGTATTCATTCCCTAGCCTTGTATATTACTATATATATTCTTCTGTCACCCTTTTGTTCATATCTTGGCAAAGGATATACGCTATGGTGTTGATATTCATTTGTCTTCGATATACGATAGTTCATCCTAGGTACATCCTTAGTCTTACTAATTTAGACTCCTAGATATAAATAATATAGTGGTTCCTTGTTATTTCATTATCTTGTTATATGATTTATGGACTATTGGGTGTAGTATCCATTTTTTATATAAGTTGTATGTATCTTATTTATCCTTGGAGCTAACTTGGTAGTTGCCTACTGAGTAAATTCTTTTGGTACTTATACTACACTTCTATAGTATGTAGATCATAGTATGGGTTATCACCATTAATGATAACATCGTGTGGAGTAGAGATGGTTCAAAGACTTAGAGTGATCTCCTGATGTTCGGTGTATTTCTTACATCTTTCTTATCTACTAGAATTATTTTCATGTTGTATTCAGAGGTAAGTTATAATAGTATAACTCCCTTTGAATTTAAATTTTGTACTCTTGTAATATTATATGCTCTTGTACTAATACCAACAGGCTTTATGATTATATTGTATAATTATTTTATTGGTTTATTTATTTCGCAATCTTTTTCTTTATATATTTGGTAGTCTATTAATAGCCATTTTGAATGACGGGTTTGTCTTTCCTACTGGCGGGTTATAGTAGGTACCATTATGACCTAAGAAATTGGTTCGTGATGAATTAGTATCAGACCCAGGTTTCCCTAGTATATTAGTACAAGAGCTAAGTGTTTAGTAAAGTCTTACAGATTAGTAAGGAGACGTGTATAACCTATCTTTGGGAGACTAGAGGTACATTTTAGGAAATTTATTTCTCCACTACTTCTTGTGTGTCCGTATTGCTATGAACCTCAAACATATTCTTTGACTTTAATTTGTCCTTAATGAATAATGCAATATAGGAGTCATTGTTGATAGATGTGGATGAGAATTCAGGACATATTTCAAGAGTTTTGGCGCACTATCAGACTAGTCAGTCAGAGATTGATATCGAAGATCTTCAATATTAGCTAAAAGAATCGAGGCCAGTTTAGGCTCCAGTGGAGCTCGAACTGCTTCAGCCCTTCATGGTTCAGCATTAGGTATTCTAGTTATGTTGTCGATCTCTCTCAACAATGAATTTTATTTGAATCATCAAGTAGATATTAGACTTAAGTTGGGTTTATTGCTGTTCATCGGGGTTTGTTATTAGTTTCTAAGTATGATATTTAGGTTTTGTAGTGGTCTTGGTATGTTATTATGCTATATCTTTCTGAGAAGGAGTTGATGTATTAAATTATTAAAGTTCTAGCATTGCCTCTCTGCTAGCATATAATAATAGTTGGGTTCTTTTTCACTCAAGTGATGGATTATGTGAGGGCTGTAGAGAGAATGTATTACGGCTTATTAAGGTAATGGTAAGTCGTCAGGCCATCAATATAGTGTTGTTGGTATTCCATCAAAAATCTTATTTTGATTGTTGAGAGATAAGACCTTGTATAAGAGAGTGCCCTAGATGTGGGTTAGTGGTTGGGCAAAGTTAGCAAGTTTTCTCGCCTAACCTTGAGTTTTTGAGATAGGCTAAGATTGTGGGATGGATGGATAATCTACTAGAGTTTGATCTCAGTGTTAGTTGGACAACAAATTTGGCTTAGTTTGTGTTCTCTCTATGTTGATGCTTTAAGAGTTGCTATGATTGTAGAGAGATTGGCTATTGGATTAGAGAGTGTCCTTAACATGGGATTTCTAGTCATTCAGCTCATTCAAATTAGCCCCATGATGTTATACAATATTTGTTTAGAGATAGTGCATTTTGTGCCTTAGTTAATGATTTAGTCAATCATTTTGATTTTAGACCCGTTCATATTTATTCTCCTTTTGACCTTCAGGCACGTGATTATGGATTTTACCATGATAGGTGTCATGACCCGAGCCTAGGCCCTAGCCGTGACGAGCATCCCGAACCATGAAGGCCCGGAACACCCATTCTCTATCTGATTATCATGCACAACATTCGTAATCATAGTAAAATACGGAATTGAAACTGAGTACGGAATACATGGTCAAGTTCTGCAACATTTCTGAATAATACTATCTGACATCAGTCTGCGAAATCTCTACTAAGAACACAAAGATCTGTCTGAAAAGAAACTGGGACAAGGCCCCCAGTAAACCAAAAACATAATAAATAAGATAATATATGACATAATTAGGCCTTCCGAATAATAGAAGGCTCACCACTGCGAGATCAAGTCTACAAATCCGAGAATGTCTACTGAGTAGCTGCACCCCTAGACTGTGCCTCAGGACCTGGAAGGAGGGGGGGGGTCAGCACAAAAGTACTGGCACGCGAAGCAATCCAAATATAATATAATGGAACATACATATATATATATATATATTAAGTGAAAGCTATTTTTCATCAAGACATCATGTATAAAACTGTTTCCGAAAAATACATGGGCACTTTCTGAAAACATGTAACCTGCCTGTTCCTTTCAAATCAAGATCTGTGTTTTAATTCTGAGTTAGGTGGTATTCCCCTACAAGTCTGATATTCCACGGGCTGTATGGAATCCGCCATTGACTCGGCGGGGAAGCCCCCAACCCAAGTGTGCCGCAAGGGTTGGAGTTTCTGAGTCTGATACGCCACAGGACATTTAAGTCAGCGCATAATAGTATACCCGGGTCGGCAAACCACGGTTTTAGGCAATGAGTGTCTTGAACTCAAGCCCTCTTCGAGGAACCACCTAACATCTCTGTATGCCCATTTTTAACCTTTTCTATACATGCAACATTCTGAATGTCTAAAATCATGAAAGTCTGAAATGTCTGTTAGTCTGAGTCTGATATGGCGTTAGTCTGAGTTGGTATCATCATACCAAGACATTGTAAGTCATGATTTTTCTGAGCCATAATGTATTAAGCAAGAGCTTTCATTCAAAACATAGTTTAGACCACCAAAACATGTAACTGATGTAAAGGATTTCATATTCCGAAACTTAAAGTTCAATTCATGCAGACATTTCATCAAACACCTGGTGGTCAAATGTCTTTAGCTAGTTCATGTATTCAAAATTGAAACACATTCATTCATATATGTATATAAACTGTCAAATCGCTTTGGAGATGGTCAAAAGACCAAAACAATGATGTTAAAACATCTTATACATAAATATATATACATAATTTAAAACCCCATTCTAAAACATGATTTTTTTATGCCCATGAGAATTTAGGAAAAAACCCGCGTACCTCTATTTCCAAGGATAATAGATGTTTCTTGAAGCTTGCGGATTGGCGATTCCGAATATGTAATTATCTTCAAAAACCTACGGTCGAATCTTGAACTATTTGGGTTTTTCTTTTGAAACCCTAAGGAGAATTCTTGAGCAATTTTGGAAAAGTATGTGTATTATGGTGTTTGAGGGATTAAATCCCGTGTTGGTGGTATATATAGGGGTGTAGGATGACCAAAATACCCCTAAGGAACAATTAAGGTCAAATCTGTCCCTCAGTTGACAGTTTGATAGGCTGGAGTAAATCGATTATAACTTCTTACTCATATATTCAAATTGGATGAAACCAACTTCATTTTAAAGAGGACTCAAATAACTTTCGTTTTATATATTATATCTCACACAGTTCTTTATATACAGGGAGTTATGATCGTTTGAAATTGACCCACAAATACTGAAAACTGGGCAATAGGCTATGCGTTTTACTACTGTTTTGAAATCCAAACGCAGCCCTATGCATTCCAAAAAATTTAAAAACTTATCCGAGATGTACTATGAGCTTGCCCGATCGTAACGCAACTTGAAAATCTAAAAACGAATATTGGAAAGGTTGAAAAGTTGTATCCCGAAGATTGCCAGCTAAAATGACACTAAGTCCTCATTACACTCACAAAAAATTTCAAGTTTTTAAGTTTAAGGGCACTCTATTAAAGGCTAATCCATGCACGACTTTTACGGGGTGTTACATTATCTCCCCCTTGGGATCATTCGTCCTCGAATGATGGATAGGAACTTGTTGAAGCCTTAAAGATATAGAATAACGTGGACACGACATGTCCTTTAATAAAGAATACATTGATTTGAAACATGACCATATGGCTGGAACTACTGATATTTTGAATTCTTATATCGGACACGCATATCTGATGCATGGAATACACGACTGAAGCTATTGATAAGCTGAATTCTCATAATGAAAATGCATATCTGATGCATGGATCTGTCCTTGAGTTGTTCTCATGAACGCAGGACTAAATACACTGATAAGCTGAACTTTTTCTATTGAACATGCATCTTTAATGCACGCATATCTGACTGGACTAACGTATGAGTGTATGACTGATTACGTAATGATAACTGGTGCAAGGCTTGTAATAAGAATCTATACATGCAACTGAATGAGGTATCTCCCCCTTGGGACACTATGTCCCTCTATGAATGCTCAATTCATTAAGATACTCGGAAAAAAAAATTGAGGCGATGCACTAGGCACCTACAAATTGAATCATAACTGAACATCTGGAATCTGAATCTAATGCATGACACATGAACTGAGATATACTCGCAACTACTGGTATACTCTATCTTGGAATAGTAGCATGTCTGAGATTTCGGGTAACATGAATAAATGAAAAGACGAGAAAACAAGTCATGCGAATCTGCCTATTAAACTGACTTACTGACTATACAGATTGAATTATGCTGGACTTTCATACTTAACTGGAGTATCTCTTCAACACTCTCTCTAAAGAAGTTCTAACAGTAATAGGGAGCAACGAATCTTGGGTATGGATTACACAAAACATCCAACTGAGGAAATCACAACATTAACTCTACTCTGCAGTCTGAAATATAGACATATAACTCCTAAATTAGGATAGAATTTTCAGACCTTTGGCAATACGACTTCTTACTTTCAGGCTTAGCGCACTTCCCGAATATCCCTTAACTATACTATTCCCTATAAATATGATATTCATTCAATTCAACTTAAATTTCTCATATGAGCATTGACAAATTTTTCTACTAATGTCTAAAATAGCTTAATCCTCACCCCACGATCAAGCCTAACTCTAAGTGACAAAAATACAACATGCTACGCCACGCTATTATTCTAAACCATATGATGCCACCTTCTATACCTATTTTAAAGATCACATTCTAAGCATAACATGCCTTACCACTTTAATGACTACTCTAAACTCTTCATATGATGTCGCTAATGCATATTGCAACCTTCCACTACAATCCCAAAACATCATTCAAGCCTATTTTATAACCACATGTTAACTTCGAGGCAGACACCCATAAATACATACTTCACATAGTTTCTAAACTATTATCAATATAACTCCCATGCACAATCCTAAAAACATACACACACAACTTTTCCACTAAACATCACATGTATGAAAGATTTTCCCCAAATCTCACTTCATACTTATGGCCTTATCTAAACAAACGTAATATGATCTTCCATCAACAAGAACATTTACTTCATCACCACTATCATTGCATAGGGAGGACACTAAAAGGTTAAAACATAAGACCCTGAAGCATGAGAAGATTTTTATATGGGACTGAACAGATTATAAAGAGTGAGTACATGCGTCATGAGTTGCATGACCTCAACTAGAGTTCCTAACATAAGGAATGTAATTCCGACTACTTGAATGAACTAGAACTCATTATCTTGGAACTGGAAGAGTACGCGACTCTCTATCATATACAGGAATCATGAACTATGATCACGGAACTGAAACGTAAAGCTTGAGTAGGCATTGGGATCATTGAAAAATACTAAGATAAGAATGGTTTGAGTCTCACTCTCACTTTCTAATGTTTAAATTATACTGCGTCACTACTAGAATCTGAGAGCCTTACTTGGTCATTCGTTCTGTCATCTCCCCCTTAGCTTCAAGTCATCATCTAGAGTTTGGGAGATCCTTTACCATATTCTAACTGAACTACACTTACTACACTCTAGGGTCTAAAAAAAAATAACAATACACGCATATCATAGAACTTAGCCCGAATGACTACCTTTCGGGATACACTCTATCTTTCTCTAGCCACCAATAGTCCTAGTATAATGCTTGCACACTTATTCTATCTGTTTAACCTTCAAAAGTCAAGCTTAGATGCTAACACTTAACATGGATATCACCAAGCCTTTGATGAACCATATCTATTTCGATAGAGCATACCACTATTGCGACTCCAAATTTATATCCCTCTACTATGAGAATCAAGATCACCGCAAAAGGCCCAACACTATCAATCAAAACACCTTAACATGGCTATTCAGATCACCATGTACCATCTAACTAGTCTTTCTCCACTTAACAATTCAATGGTACCACTAGCCACGCACAACAAGTAATAGCCTTAGAAAAATGCCACAACCTCATGTCACCTTAGGCATACTTCTACATCATACATGCAATATCATACACCACTACGAATCAAATAAACTTACTCTATTGCATGCACCGTTTAAGTCTATTAGATCACTTCTATACAACTAGTATTAATTAACCAAGAAATCGTCACATCCACCTTCATGGACATCAACTGTTCAAACTTAATATCTAGTGCTATGCATGATTTACAACCCAACCTTACACGAAATTTTCACTTGGAAACTATGAAATAAACATCACGAAACACTAGTGCACTAGAACTTCATAACCACAATAATCGATCATGACCTAACGGTTTTCCTTATCATAATCCATTAGCATATACTATTTCAACACATCAAACCAACTAATTTAATCCCACAAAACATGCATCTTCAAACTCGTGCCACTATTTACCACCACACCATTTAAATTCAAGCCTATAGTTTAGTATCAATCATTTACCACCAATGAAGAATGCAACATAATATAAATATACTAATCCATCAAATTGGGATATTCTACCCAAATATCTTAAAAATCTACTACATACCTTCTCACAAGTAGCACTAGTTTACAATTACCAATGAAAAGAGGGTCAAGGGGGTTAAAGCCTTATAATAGACATGGTCAACTTTATCCTTATATTATAACCCTGTACAATCGTATCTACTTATACTTCTTTCTCACATCACAATTACTTACCCAAGCGTACATTTACACTACCTTCAAAATCCACAACAACCATGAGTCTATACTTATAACCTACTGGCTAATCTGGCCATTTTTATACTTCAAGCAAGGACAATTCACCTCGCCTAATAACTCCTTCTCTGTCTTCTACTAATAAACTAACACACAAGGACGAATCGCTTCATTACCAACTCTATCTCATGCAAAAAGATTCAGCTATACATATATTCAACCAACACAAGAACCACACGTTGAATGACAAATTGCTAGTGAATCAAAATAGGCCTCACACGGCTTCACTAGACTTTGATTTTTTTGTAGTTTGAACAAGAAAATAAGAAGAATGACAAGGCAACTATGCTAGTGAATCGAAAGAGCCCCACACGGCTTCACTAGACTTTTTAGTTTCACCAACACGATGATAAAATATTCTCAAGAGATAGAAACTTGTCACACAACATTCCATAATCTGAGAATACACATCTTACTTTGTATAAATAAATAAAAAATCTGAGTCAAATATTTCCCCCACAGATTATCATACAATCGACACATGCTACTTGCTACCAATAGGTCATGACACCGACACTTTAACTTATACTACTATTTGGGTGGAAACATAATTCCAACACATCTACTACACATCTTTTCCCTTAAGCATGACATCTGCAACATAAATTTCTAAAAAGGGCCGAATATACTCAATACAGAAGGCTGAAAAGCACAATTTCATCAAGATCAAGGTTCACACTGGAACCCATACACTCTGAAGCAATAACGGACTCTTCTCAAGTCTTTGCACAATTTTAAGATCTTATATGACGCGATTCAAAGGGAAAATACCATTTAGACTCTAAACTTCTGCACTCGATTCACCCTAGAAATGTGATGGGTCTGAGAACATCAGAGTAAGGAAAGAATTTGGGATGATTTTACTTTCGTATGGACGTCACCATAACACGAATTAGAGTATAAAGTAGGAATATTCTGACTCTGTTTCATAAACTAGAACATGAAGAAAGAGAGACATTCCTAAATGTCTTGTAGACTCCTGCTTATAAGTGTGGTGCGCTACACACCAATAAATAAGACTCTACCCGACGCGATTTCGCAGACACCCTGGGACCATGAACTGTGCTCTGATACCAAGTTTGTCACGACCCGAGCCTAGGCCTTAGCCGTGACGAGCATCCCGAACTATGAAGGCCCAGAACACCCATTCTCTATCTGGTTATCATGCACAACATTCGTAATCATAATAAAATGAGGAATTGAAACTGATTACGGAATACATGGTCAAGTTCGGCAACATTTTTGAATAATACTATCTGACATTAGTCTTCGAAATCTCTACTAAGAACACAAACATCTGTCTAAAAAGAAACTGGGATAAGGCCCCCAGTAAACCAAAAACATAATAAATAAGATAATGTCTGACATAATTAGGCCTTCCGACTAATAGAAGGCTCACCATTTCGAGATCAAGTCTACAAATCTGAGAATGTCTACTGAGTAGCTGGACCCCTAAAATGTGCCTCAGCACTTGGAAGAAGGGGGGAGTCAGCACAAAAGTACTGGCATACGAAGCAAATCAAAAATAGTGTAATGGAACATATATATATATATATTACGTGAAAGCAATTTTTCATCAAGAAATCATGTATAAAACTATTTTCGAAAAATACATGGGCACTTTCTGAAAACATGTAACCTGCCTGTTCCTTTCAAATAAAGATCTGTGTTTTAATTCTGAGTTAGGTGGTATTCCCCTACAAGTCTGATATTCCATGGGCTGTATGGAATCTGCCATTGACTCAGCAGGGAAGCCCCCAACCCAAGTGTGCCGCAAGGTTTGGAGTGTCTGAGTCTGATACGCCACAAGACATTTAAGTCAGCGCATAATATATACCCGGGTCGGCAAACCACGGTTTTAGGCAATGAGTCTCTTGAACTCAAGCCCTCTTTGGGGAACCTCCTAACATCTCTGTATGCCCATTTTTAACCTTTTCTGTACAAGCAATATTCTGAATGTCTAAAATCATGAAAGTCTGAAATGTCTGTTAGTCTGAGTCTGATATGGCATTAGTCTGAATTGGTATCGTCATACCAAGACATTGCAAGTCATGATTTTTCTGAGCCATAATGTATTAAGCAAGAACTTTCATTCAAAACATTGTTTAGACCACCAAAACATGTAACTGTTGTAAAGGATTTCATATTCCGAAACTTAAAGTTCAATTCATGCAGAAATTTCATCAAACACCTGGTGGTCAAATGTCTTTAGCAAGTTCATGTATTCAAAATTGAAACACATTCATTCATATATGTATATAAACTATCAAATCGCTTTGGAGATGGTCGAAAGACCAAAACAATGATGTTAAAACATCTTATACATAAATATATATACATAATTTAAAACCCCATTCTAAAACATGATTTTTTTTATGCCCATGAGAAATTAGGAAAAACCCCGCATACCTCTATTTCCAAGGATAATAGATGTTTCTTGAAGCTTGCGGATTGGTGATTCCGAATATGTAATTATCTTCGAAAACCTACGGTCAAATCTTGAACTATTTGGGTTTTTATTTTGAAACCCTAAGGAGAATTCTTGAGAAATTTTTGAAAAGTATGTGTATTATGGTGTTTGAGGGATTAAATCCCATGTTGGTGGTATATATAGGGGTGGAGGATGACCAAAATACCTCTAAGGAACAATTAAGGTCAAATCTGTCCCTCAGTTGACAGTTTGATAGGCTGGAGTAAATCGATTATAACGTTTTACTCATATATTCAAATTGGATGAAACCAACTTCATTTTAAGGAGGACTCAAATAGATTTAATTTTATATATTATAGCTCACACAGTTCATTATATACAGGGAGTTATGATCGTTTGAAATTGACCTAGAAATACTGAAAACTGGGCAATAGGCTATGCGTTTTGCTACTGTTTTGAAATCCAAACACAGCCTTATGCATTCCAAAAAATTTCAAAACTTATCCGAGGTGTACTATGAGCTTGCCCGATCGTAATGCAACTTGAAATTCTAAAAACGAATATCGGAAAGGTTGAAAAGTTGTATCCCAAAGATTGCCAGCAAAAATGACACTAAGTCCTCATTACACTCACAAAAAATTTCAAGTTTTTAAGTCTAAGGGCACTCTATTAAAGGCTAATCCATGCACGACTTTTATGGGGTGTTACAATAGGAGTTCTTTGATTTCCTACTTTTATCTTTTTAGATGTATATTGAGGTTTTCATACCCATAGATGATTATATGCCTTGATGAATTGATATTGGTTATTATATTTCTTATTATTGAATTCATAATTATATTACTACTCCATGGTTCATTTTTAGTAGTTGATGGAGTTGATCTGTTCTTATAATTCTTATTATGAGAGTACCGTTAGGTTTTAAGTCTCATTTTCTTGGCTAATTGGCCTTATTATGTTCCTTGAATGGTACATTATAGTAATATTTATTTTGGTACCATATATTCATTATATTGATATTATTATGGTTATTTCTATCACTGCTTGAGGTTATTAATATTATTACTCGATGTAGTTAATCCTCGTTGGGTAGCTGTATAGACTAGTGTTATGTAGTTAGACTTTCATTTCTCTAAGATCTTATTTTGTGTATTGATTAGATATAGCTTGATTTGATGATTCCTATCCCCTAGTATGGTGAGGTTGACTATTTTCCCTCTTGGTTAGTTGAGTTAGATTGATTTGTGGATGTGTTTGGGTATTAAATGTATATTAGCCTTCCATGGTTCCATTATGAGTTTTGAGTTCGCAACTTAGTTATATTTCTTATCATTGAGTTTGATATTCTTAGACTTTTCTCCTATGTTGTGAAAGATTTTTTTTGGCTATACCTTTCTATATAGTCCATTTGTGACAATTTCATCACCTAATAGTGGTTTTGACATTGAGATTGAGATGATGTGGATTCATCTCAAAGGTTTATTCGGTCTGTTACTTTTTAATGGGTTGCCCTTGTTAATAATGTGGAAATTGGATGCTCCTTTCTTACTGTTCTATGGTTTTGTCTATTGGAGTTGGAAAGGTAGAGAAAATGGGCTTTCCTATGATTGCTTCTTAAGTTAGCAATGTGGAAATTCTTTATCTTGAGTTGTTGATTTTTTTGTGATGGTCTTGACTTTGACCTTAGTTTCAAGGTTGGTATATTTCGTCTTGGATGATTTAATTCATTGGTGGATTCGGGAAATCCCCATTGTAGAGTTTATTCGACCTAAAGAGGCTTGACTTAGTATTTTTCCTTGATGATTGGTGTCTTTGTCGATTGTTACTGAGATGGATTATTGGATTGATTAGCTTTTGGCTAAAGTTGTATTTCTCTGAATTGCTAGAGTTTTTGCCTTTACTAATATGGTTTGTAGCCTTGAGAAGTTTTTGAGTATGTTTTGACAGTTTATCCCCTCAACCGATTATGGAGTGGGTTATTTGCATTATTAGTGTATGGTCAATCATTTGGTGTAGTTTCTATTTTATGGCTATATTTCATAACGTATAGCTAATATATAGTTGGTTGCTTGTTTTTCAGTTGATGGTTATTCCTGTAGAGATATTTTGTTCTTTAGATATGTCTCAATTGTGGCTTGGTATGATTTATCTTGAATATGTCAGATTTGGATACTAAAGTCAATTTGAATGGTTGGTAATGATATTAGATTATTGGTTCAATTTTTATGCGATGCCCTGCAATGGCGATTTTTGAGTTATGATATGTTTGGAGAATGAATTCGTACCCATCTTTAGGTTTGATTTGGGTATCTGAGACCTAGTGATTCAGGTTTGGTATTGAGATTTAGCATGGTGTTGTAGATCTTGTATGAAGCTTTCATTTTGGACTTGTGTTGGTTCAGATTTCATTTATAGGACAGTTGCGCCTACTTCATGGTTGCTTATTAGGTCTTGTCGACTTTAGATGGATTATAGTTGATAAGTGTTCAAATGATAGCCTATGGACCCAGTATTTGTTCTTTTATCTTTGACCTTAAGTTTTTAGTATTCTTTGGGAATTTTGGATGATAGACTCAGTGGGAGTATTATACTCGAGTAGAATTCAGTTTGGCTTCATTCTCTATTGATGGGACATCCGAGAGCGGAATGTTTAGTGATAAGTAGTTATGCCTTGATCTTCTGGGTTCTAGTTTTCGATTGCCATCTTAATTTATTGTAGCATTGGCATGAATTATATTCCTTGATTATCTCCATTTGTGAGCCAGGTAGCACCTTATGAGCTTATTCTCATATTTTTCCTATGGGCTTTAAGTGGATCAAAGTCCATATGATATTTTATGGACAGGATTTAGGTAATTTTCCTTTTGGCTCATAGTAGATAACAAGCATGGATTGGTAAAATAGGGTTATATTTTTATTGGGAGCCTGTGGTATGACTCATGCCTTTGGTAGGTTTTAGCTTGGATAAGCCTTTGAAAGATTTGTATGGGTATTGAGAGAGTATCAATGTGTTGTTGCTCATATTTGCATGCATTAGCCTTTTAAGTTTAATTGGAGGCTAGTTAGCGGTTGAAGTTGAGTTTTGGTTGTTTGGAAGTAAAGTGAGGGTGTTAGTGTTCATTTTTACAATTTTTCTTTGTTTTTGCTTTGTGATGGATGGGTTGGTCCATCTTGACAATTTTTAATCAATAAAATAGAAAATTAAATCAAAAAAATGTTAGGGTGCTGGTTGAATAAGGGATATCTATGGGAAAATACCTTTAAAGTGTTCTCTTTATGTTAAGATTATTTGGGAAATCATGCTTAGAGCATGTGGGCCAGTACTTCATCCTTTCAAGATTTTAAGATTTTTTTATCTGTTGACTTTTGGGGATGAAAGTCCATTTAGTACTGGATATTGTAATGACCCTTTCAGTCATTTTTAGTAGTTTTGCTTATCTTTGTCGTTAGGGCTTCTCAATAGCTGCCCCTAATTCATTTATGTCTTACTAGGACCGACGGTTTGGTTACTAGTTAGTTCATTTGGTTTTTAGAGCAAATTCCTTATTTTGAAGTCTTTTCTAGTACTAAATGGCCACTAGGCGAAAACATCAGTAAGATAATCCCGAATGCAAATTCTGACTGTGCTACAAGATAAGGATTATTGATTTTAGGTTAGGTAGACCTTTGGTTTAGGTCCCAGTACACCTAAACTCAATTAAACTAATTGGTCGACAAATGGGAAAATGGTAAGTATGGGTGTGGGTCTCACATTTAGTTTAAACGGTCTTCGACTTCACCAACACGTCCAAATGTCAAATTATTGGGGCTACATAGTTTATTTGCGAAAATCGATGTCTGAATGTGTTTCGAGGGTCAAAAACAAGTTTTAACTTTGCTGGTACTGGTGCATGGCAATCATGATAAGGCTTATAGCGATCACCCTATCACGATAGAGACCCCTAGGATCGTGATAGTGATATCTTCTTACCTGTAGGGGTTATATATAGACCCCAAGACATGTTAGGGGCATTCTTCTTTCATCTTTGAGACCTAAGAACCCCAAAATTAGTGGGGTAACTTAAAATTGAGTCTTGTGGGTGACTTGCATGCTTAATTAACAAATATCTTCATGATTCTCATCGGATTTAAGGTAAGAATCCTTCAAATTCGTTCTTGAATTTCTTAGTTTTGATCCAAAACCCTAATTTCACTCTGGGCTTTATTTTAGCGCAAAGGTTTCTTGGTTTTCACCCATTTCTCGAGGGTTATGATTCCTTATTCAAGCAGGAAAATTAGATTAACCTCGGAAGCATGTTTTCCATACGTGGGATCCACTTGGGTATTTTGGTGTCGTTTTTGGACCCGAAGCACAATGGTGTGATATGGGTATCATTTGACTCATAATGATGAGTCGATTGCTATTTTGATAGTGTGATTACATTTTGGGGATTGTGAAGTGAAGAAGGGCGTATGCCGAATGATGTTTGGCTTTGCGGCAGTTTGAGGTAGGCTTCTACCTACTCTTCTTCAAAGATGATGTGTGTTATTGATTGCATGTGTATGTGAATGATAGGCTTGGTTATGAGTAGAAATAACTTAGTCTTTATTTATGATGTTTAAGGATTAGATGAGGATTTTGAACCCATAAGGTGGTATGTTTATGACCCTTTTTGAATTCTATGGCCTTATCCCTAGATTAGACTAAATTATAGTATGGATATGGTATAATGAAAGGTTTGGGTTATGGTTTATGTGTTGAACTCATGGTTAGTATGATTAAACTTATTTGGACTAGTTTAGTGATCTTGAAATAATAATTTTGGTAGAATTGACATGAATGCACATGTTTGTAGTCTAAATTCCTATCTTAGGATTGGTTGTGGCTTACTTGACATCTAGAAGTTGAACTAGATTACATAACCACATTTGGGGAGTAAGTTCCCTAATTAAGGAAATAGAGGATTACAAGTTGGTTTATCCAGCCCACTTAGGCAAAGAATTGTGTTAGCCTTTGTGGACTTATTTATGGATGTTAGGCATAGTTAAGACAAGCAAACCTTAGGGTAAGGTTAATTGATAGTTTGATGAATAGTGATGGAATTTTACTCTAGATAATGACTAATGGCTTATGGCCATGATATTTGGGCCATTAGAGATGCTATTCCCTCTTATGTGTGATATTGGGCCATTAGAGATGCTATTTCCTCTTAGATGTGATATTGAGCCTCTAGAGATGTGTTCCTCTTAGAAAAAATAATTTACCTATAGAAATGATATTTGACATAGTCATTATACATGACCTATAGATACGAGATGCCTCATAGATGTGATATGCCTTGTAGTTATGAGTTATGTTTATTGATGTATTATGACTCCTAGAAGTGAGATATCTCCTCTATGTGAGATGACGATACATATTTTTCATATCTTATAGATATGTTATGTCTTATGAATATGATATGGCCTATTGTTATGAGATCATTTATATCTATAAAAGATTTGGACACGTATGTGGGGCAAAGGTCTTGAATATGATGTTATGACTATTTTGGAAACACTAGTAGGCCAAAGGCCCTGTTATAGTATGATATGAATATTAGGGAAGTAATTATCCTAGTAATTGATATGGTTGTAGTGTATGAATTTATGAATGTTTCTATACACTTATTCGGTATGGAATAGTGGAAGATTCGATATAATGTTACAATTATAATAATTGAATATTGGTGATAGCATGTATAAATTTGCTACATCCATGATTGTTGCATCGATGGTTGATACAATTCTAATTAGATTATAATCTAATTATTGTTTCCATTATCTAATGGCTAAAGTCTACTTTCTACCCTAAGATGGATTTCTTCACAATAATAACTGCCAAACCTAATGACTAATTTATATGAATAAAAGAGGTTAATAATGATTATATAAAAGTTTGACTGAGGTATAATCCGACCCATGATTTGATAATTCTATTCACTCTAGTCGTGAGATATTTTGACCCTTTCTATACTCTATAATGATTTAGCACTGAAGTTCACTCTGAGCAACAAGCTTAAAGATTTACACTCTATTAGCATTGGCTCGAGTCTTTGCGCTTATTATAATATATACTTAGTAACCATGTGACTTTGATAATAAATGATGAATCATAGAAATATACTCTACCTTGCTTCTCTTTTGATGATCATTTACTTTAGACCCCGTTGGGCTTTCCATTTAATTAGCCCACGTAATGTTTCCATATTACTTAAGGAAACGTAGGGCTCACATTCTATTATTGATATTGATTTTAATATTATAATAATGTGATTATGTCCGGCAAAGGTAGAGGATATTATGATTATGTGATGTTACCCAACAAGGCCAGAGAATAATATGATGATGTGATGATGTCGAGCAAGGCCGGAGGATATTGTGATGATGCCCGACAAGGCTGGAGGATATTATGATGATATGATGATACCCAACAAGATCAGGGATATTATGATGATGATATTGATACCTGGCAAGATCAGAGGATGATTATGATGAGGATGATAATAATGATAATGGTTAGATTATTATTATAGTTATGGTGTTGTCAATTTTGTTGCATTCATAATTTTATGCGCATCGCCTATCACTAGAATGCGCCTATGTCTATCAGTTGGTATGGGACGTCTGCATAGATATAAGTGATGATTATGCCTTATGTTGTTGTATGCTGATTGAACCTTTTGAGACATGGGAGGTGGGGGTTTGCATGGGCTTGATTAGGCATTTGGTTGTCTAGGATAGCCGATTACTCATGTTATTGATATTGTTATTATGACTATTATGTTATTGTTATGTTTAGCGTATGAAAGATTTGTTAATGATTTTGTATCGAGACTTGCGGTATGATTTTGGCCTTTTCTATATTATGATTTAATTATCATGCATGATTAACTCATGATGAAACAAATGGATTAAAAATGTTGAGCATGATACTATTAAATCCCGATAGAATTGTAAGAGCCATAAATGATGACATGATGATTAAGGTTATGAAATAAACTAGATTTTTGTCCTTGAAAAATTTCAAGATTTTTAAACTCAATGCTCAGACTACAACTCTCCTTATGAGTTATAGGAGGTTATTAGAGGTTGTAAGACCCTAATCGTAGCCTGACTATTATGGACTCGCCAAGTTTCTATTATTATTACGATGGGCTCCTATTGAGTCATAAAGACTCTATACGAGTCATATTGTTCCATCCAAAGCCAAATCGGTATTTGTTGCCAAAGTTTCTGCTCCTACTATGAATAATACCTTACGATTCATAAGTTCCATTGATAAGCCGTATGACCCAATCATAACCAGACTAGTATGGGTGCCTATAGACACTGTCTAGCCTAAGATTAAGGTTCATGGGTCGTAGGGTGACATGTGAGTCAAAAGTTCACCTGCAGCGACTGTGTAGCAGTTTTAGTACTTTTAGTAAGGGCATTCTTGACATTTTCCTCTTTTCCAAAAATAAAACCCATGATTTAAAATGCATTTGGAGCATTATTATAACTCCTAAACAAATCAAAATAACTTCTAAAACACTCTTAATTTTCAAATATCAAAATACTTAGGGTTTCTAAGAAGTTCATCAATTAGGGCTCTAAGGGTAATTTCTCGCCATAACTCTTGATATTTAAGGCATGTGACTCTACCCCTAAATTTTTTTAATTAAAGCTTGAAATTATATGATTATTTGTGTTGTTTTTATCATATGTCTTGATATGGGTTGAGGGTTTTGGAAGGATTGTTTATTAATTTTTTTTTCATGATTTATGACGCATTGTTGGTGCTTAACATATGGTTTTAAACTTATCAGGTTCATGGGTAAGGTGAATAAACTTTGGGATTGTGATTTCCCCAAATTTTGTGAGTATTAACAGTTTAATTGGTAATAGCCCCAACCCAAATTTTGTGAAAGTGATTCAAAGTATGAGTATAATTTCATTAAGCTACTTTTGGAACAATTACATGATATAAAAAGGTTTATGAAACATGATAGTTTGATTTAATGTACAAAGGGAGTTCGTATTCTCCCATAATTTATTAATGAACAAAGAGAGTTTTTTTCCCTAAGTTAATGGAATTGTAATTTCATGATGATGTTACATTGAAAGTATAGTTTGAATGAGAATACCAATAGTGTATGCCTTCAGGTGTGTTGTGTTCAAATGAATGAGAATGTGGGAAAAGTGTTCTAATTGGGCTTAAAAGAGTGATGTGTAGCCGAGATTTCAAAGTGGAGATTTTGAGGGACCAATACTAGAAATTGCGGTTGTTGATGCAGGGTTGAAATGATCGGGTGGTTTGAGTCCCTAATTTTTAATAACTAGGTGCTTAAGTTACCTTTGATATATACCAGGAGGTTTAAGTCCCCCATGGTGCATATGTACATATGATTATCTTTTGGTTCATATGGATTCATGCACTAGGGCCATTTTAGCTGGGGGAGAGATGGACCCATATAAGCCTGGGTGCCTTATTCTGATGCTTATTCTACACAACCCAGGTTAAGATTTTAAAATGCACGCTAAGCCTTATTTCCTATCCCATCTTGTTATATAAGTATATATCTATATATATGTGCGTACATGAATGCGAACATGTACATTAAGTTGAACTAGATATTTGAATTATCAATACTTTATCCTTATCACTGTGTTATATGCTACTGCTAAACCCATAAACCATCTCTAGATGTTATATCTCCATGCGATGCAGGCATCGAAAATACTTCTACTTTTCCTACGTAGTGTTAAGTATATCGACTCGATTTGCCGGTCATTTTTTGTAAAGTGGTGAGCTTCCATTCCCTAGAAGAATTGATCATTCCATCATTTCCCTAATTATTATCCTTTAAAATTGAGCATGTCGCTTTCGTTTCTTTATCTTTTGAGGTCACAAGAGTTAGCCAATTTATGAGGCTGAGTCTTTCAACTTTCACGGGCTCTAAGGTTGAGGAGAATCCTTAAGGATTCATAGATGAGATAGAGAAGATATTCTGAGTTATGCATATTCAGTCTCTAAAGATTTTGAGTTTGCCGCATACCAACTAAAGGATATAACATATCAGTGGTATGAGGAGTGGTATCTGTATAGAGGTGATGTTGCAGAGTTGGCAGTATGGGATGCGCGTTTTGGTGCCTTTCTCGATTATTTCAATCATTAAGAGTTAAGGGAGACTAAAGATGAGGAGTTCTTGATTTTAAAATAGGGCAGGATGACTGTGAAATAGTATGCCCTAATATTTCACCAGTTATCCCTTTATTCTCTTAAGCTAGTGTCTAGAATGAAGGCTAGAATAAGTAAATTTGTGCCTAGGTTGTGCCATAATTTAATTTTTGAAAGCAAGGCTGCCTTGTTGAACAAGGATATAGATATCTCTTGAATTGTGGTATATATACAACAGATTAAAGAGGACAATAAGAAATAAGAAGAGATGGGGGAAAGATGAAGTCTAAAGTTTTGGTATTTGGTTTAGGAGGGAGGTCAGCAACAGAATGGTAGAGATGGTGGAAAATTTCTAAGAAGAAGTGGGGCAATTCTGGTTCGTATTATAGAGTGAGTACCCTATATCCTAAGTTTTCTAGTGACCATTATTTTTAGAGCAATAGTGGATTTTGGGCACATGGTACCTAGTCTTAAGCCAGCGGAGCTCAATCGAACCTGTCTAATTTCCCTTGTCATTTTTGTGGGCAAGTGCATCATGGAGTATATGATGAGTCGAGGAATAGGTCTTTTAATTGAGGTTATCTTAGTCACATCCAGCGGGATTGTCCTTAGAGGCTCTCTTATATAGCTAGCAAAGTTCATGTTGCTATTTCTTCTGCTCCTATACCAAAATGTGTTGTTTAAAGTTAGAAATTCGAGGCTTCTCCTGATGTTGTAACTATTATGCTATAACTCTTTTCTCATGTTGTATATTATTTGCTTGATTCAGGGTCTAATCTATCTTATATTACCTCTTATTTTGGCTATTCATTTTTTCTTTGGTTCGAGTGTATTCCTATTTTTTTTTGTGTCTATGACAGTGTGTGACATTGTGGTGGCTAAAAGGGTGTATAGGGGTTGTGTGGTATCTATTTGTACTAGGGCGATTTTTGTTGATTTGATAGGGTTGGATATGTTAGAATTTGATATGACCTTGGGAATGGATTGGTTTCACTCATGCTATGCCTCTCTTAATTGCTGGACCCAAAGGGTCAATTTTCATTTCTTAAATAAGTCGGTGGTTAAGTGTGAAGGTAGTTCCTTAGTTCCTAAGGAAATGTTCATTTTTTATCTGAGAGCCTGGAGTTTGATCTCCAAGAGGTGTCTTTACCATTTAATGCATGTTATGGATTCTAGTTCTAAACGTCCTTCATTGCAGTCTGTCCCTTTGGTATATGAGTTTTCTAAGGTGTTTCTTGATGATTTTCCTAGTTTTCATACTAATAGTGAAATTAATTTTGGGACTGGTCATTTTTTAGACACTCATCCTATCTCTATCCCTTCCTATTGAATGGCTCTAACTGAGTTAGAAGAACTCAAGAAGTAGTTGAAAGATCTTCTATATAAGGTTTTCATTAATCCTAGTGTTTTGTTCTGGGGTGCTCTTGTGCTCTTCGTGCATACGAAGGATAGTTCCCTTCGGATGTATATAGAGTACCGCTAGTTAAATTGTGTGACCAAGAAGAATAAATATCATTTTCCCAATATTGATGACTTGTTTGACCAGCTTCAGGTTGTGAAGTCCTTTTCTTAGATTGATCATTGGTTGGGTTATCATCAATTGAAGATCAGGTATGTGGATATCCTTAAGACGATCTTCAAAACTTGGTATCATCATTTTGAGTGTTTGCTGATATCCATTGGTTTGACTAATGCCCCAGTGACATTTATGGATCTCATGAATGAAGTATTCTATTAGTTTCTGGACTTGTTTTATTGTGTTTATTAATGATATTTTTGTGTCTTCAAAGAGTGTGAAGGATCATGCCAATAACCACCATATAGTGTTGCACACGCTTAAAGATCAACATATGTATGTTGTGTTTTTGAAGTGTGAGTTCAAGTCAAATGTTGTCACTTTTTTGTGTCATATTATTTTAGTGAAGGAAACATGGTGGATCCATAAAAGTTGTGGTAGTTAAAAAGTGGCCTGCTCTTATGAGTCCAATCGATAGTCAATGTTTCTTAGGTTTAGCTAGATATTATAGGATGTTTGTGGGGAGATTCCCTTTAATTGCCTCTCCATTGACTAGATTGACTAAGAAGATGATGCAGTTTTGGTGGTTCGATGCGTGCGAGGCTATCTTTTAAAAGTTGAAGGTTAACTTAATTGTTACTCCTATATTGACCCTTCCTAAGGGTATTGATAGCTTTATGGTATATTGTCATGCATCTCGTATGGGATTAGGTTATACTCTAATATAGCATGGTAAGGTCGTGGCATATGCTTTTATACAGTTAAAGGTCCATGAAAGGAATTATCCAACTCATGATTTGGAGTTGTTGGCTGTGGTGTTTACTTTGAAGATCTGGTACCACTACTTGTATGGAGTTGATGTTGACATTTATTCTAATTATAAAAGCTTGTGGTATGTGTTCACTCATAAGGAGTTGATTACTAGGAAAATAAGATGGATTGAGTTACTCAAGGAATATGACATGTGTTTGAATTATCATCTAAATAAAGCTAACGTGGTCGTTGATTGTCCAAGGTTGTTCTTTCATTAAATCATCATGTTGCATGGAGTGCCTATTTCTATTATATCTGATTGTGGTATGCTGGTCTCATCATACTTCTAGTATTTCTTTAAAAAAAGGTTTGGGAACTAAGGTGAGCTTTAGCACTACCTACCACCCTCAAATGGATGGACCAGTAAAGAGGACCATTTAGATATTGAGGGATATGCTTCGAGCTTGTGTGATTGACTTTGGTGTTACTCGGTCGATCATTTTCCTCTCATAGAGTTTGCTTATAATAATAGTTACCACTCTAGCATTAGGATTGATCCATTTGAGGCTTTTTATGGTAGGAGATATTTTTCTTCGATTAGGTGTTTTGAGGTTGGCGAGGTTGGTTTATTCGGTCTTAATTTGGTTCATCAGGCTATGGAGAAGGTGAAAATGATTTCGGATGTGCTTAAGACCGCTCGAAGTTTCCAAAAATCCTATTTGGGCATGAGGTAAAGGTAGATAAACTTTGAAGATAGTTATTGAGAGTTCGTGAAGGTGTCTCCCGTGAAGGGAGTGATATGATTTGGTATGAAGGGGAAACATAGTCCCTGATATATGGGTCCATATTTTATTATGAGTAGAGTGTGTACTATTGATTATGAGTTAGAGTCACCTCCTTGTTTGGGTTTGGTTCACTTGGTTTTTCATATTTCAACATTGAGGAAGTGTGTAGGTGATCCTTCCTTGGTGGTACCATTGGAAAGTGTTTGTGTTTCAAACTCCATGTCATATGAGAAAGTCTAGGTTGAGATTTTGGATCAACAAATCTATCAGTTGCGAACTAAGCATGTGGCTTCAGTGAAGGTTCTATGGAAGAACCAAAAGTTTGAAGAAGCTACTTGGGAAGCTGAAGAGGACATAAAGTCCAAATACACATTTTTGTTCCCCATTCTAGACAATCATTCTTAAGGTATGTTTTAGTCATAGCATTTTTTTTTGACTTTGTTAACGAAAACTGTGATTTCATTGATATCTTTATTTGTTAAAGATAAGTGTGGATGTATTCTATGTTAACTCTTTCTAATAAAATCCTTATCCTATGATTTTTGAATGAATGATCCTAAGGAGGGAGAAATAAACACCCCAAATTTTGGTCCCTAAAAAATTTCTAAATTTCAAACTCATTACCCTGACTACGAATCTTCCTACAATTTGTAGAGTGTCATTATGGTTCGTATAACCCTAATTGTACACTATAGTATGGATTGGCCCATTTTATACTATGGTTATAACTAGCTCCTAATGAGTCGTAAAGACTCCATACTAGCCATATTGTCCCATCTGTAGAAAAACCAGTGCTTGTTGCCAAAGTTTCTACTAATACTATGACTAGGACCTTACGATTCATAAGGTCCCTTGATGAGTCGTATGACCGAATTGTAACCAGACTAGTATGGCTTCCCTTGGACACTGTCTAGCATACAACTAAGGGTCACTACTCATAGGCTGACCTTACGAGTCATAATGTCAACCGCAGCGACTGGGTGACAATTTCAGTCTTTTTAATAAGGGCATAATGGACATTTCCTTCTTTCCCGAAAACATAACAAACAACTTAAAAGCCCTTTAGGGTTTTACTATAACTCAAAAATAAATTGAAATTTTTTTAGAACAATCTTAATTCTCCAAGGTCAAGATACTTAGGGTTTTCAAGAAGTTGACCAATTAGGGCTCTTACCAGTGATTTCTCTCCATAAATTTTTATATTTTAGGCATGTGACGCTACCTCTTAATTTGTTTGTTTAAATCATGAAATTATATGATTTTTTATGTAGATTTAAACATGTGTCTTTATATAAGTTAAGGGTTTTGGAAGGATTGTTTCTTAAATTATTTTCACAATTTAATATTCCTTGTTCAAGCTTTATTTAATGTTTTAAGCTTATAGGGTGCATGAGAATGGTGAATAAACTAGAGGATCGTGATTTCCCTAAATTTTCTAAATATAGACAATTGAATTGGTAATAACCCCAACTGAAATTTTTTAAAAGTGATTTTGTGTATGAGTATAATTGCATTAAGCTACTTTCGAAATAATTGCATGATATAAAAAGGTTATTGAAACACAATGGTTTGATTTAATAAAAAAAGAGAGTTTGTATTCTCGTATTTCATATTGATAAACAAACATAGTTTTTCCCCAAAGTTAATGGAATTGTAATTGGATGATGATGTTACCTTGCAAGTATAGTTGGTATGATGATACCAAAAGTGTATGCCTTCAAATGTGTTGTGTTTTAATGATTGGGAAGGTGTGAAAAGAATTTTAATTAGGCTTAAAATAGGGATGTGTAGTCGGTCTAGGAAAATAGAGGTTCTGAGGGACCACTACAGGAAACCACAATTGCCGACGCAGGGGTCAAAATGATAGGGTAGTTCGAGTCCCCTTTATTATATGATTAGGAGGTTTGAGTCTCCCAAGATAAATAACTAGGTGTTTAAGTCACCTTTGATATATGTTAGGAGTTTTGAGTCCCCCATGGTGTATATGTACGTATAATTATCCTCTATTTTTGCAGCTTCATGCACTGGGCCCTTTCTGCTGGGGAAGAGATGGACCCATATATCCCATGGGTGCACAACCTAGGGTAAGATTTTTAAAATTCATGCAAAGCCTTATTCATATCCAATCATGTAATATAAGTATATATATGTGTGTCTTTATGCATACATGTATGTGAACATGTACATTGAGTTGAACTGGATTTTGAATTGTCATTACTTATCCTTATTCTTGAGTTACATGCTAGTGCTCAACTTGCTAACTATCTCTGGATGGTGTATCCCCATGCTAGGAAGTCATCAAAAACACTTTTATTTTTCCTATGCAGTGTTATGTGGATCAGCTTGATTTGTTGGTTATTTTTAGTGAAGTGTTGAGCTTTCATTATTTGAAATACTTGATCATTCCATCGATTTACTTTCATAAAATAGAATTAAAGAGTTAACATTGTCATTGTCATTGTTATTATTAGGGTGAGGGGCATGTTCCGACTTAGATTATTTTAAGATTAGTATAGGCTTTGTAGATATTACTTTGGATTGTGTATTGTTTTTGACATTCATAGGATTCTTTGAGTATATTAAGATTATATCTTGTTATATATTTGGTTTTAAGTTGCAACTAGGTGTATTATATTTTTTGGGCTGGGCAATGGGGGTGTCTACGGTCCTTAGTGGACATAAGATAGCCATCACGTCCAAGAACTGGCTCGAGTCGTGATAGGTTATGCTTTGAGTTGACCTCATATCTTTATGTATATATTTATATCTAGCTCTATGTAGCTATGATATTACCATATATGCCTCCATTCAATTGTTCATATCGTATATTCATTCCTTAGCCTTGTATATTACTATATATTCTTCTGTCGCACTATTATTTGTATATTGGCTAGGGACATATGGTATGGTATTGATATTCATGAATATGGATAGTATAGGTTTGTTTATCATTGCTACTTCCTTAGTGTTATAATGTTAGACTTTTGGACATAAATAGGATACTAGTTCCTTAGTATTTTATTGGCTTGTTATATGATTTGTGGACTCTTGGGTGTAGTATCTATTTTGTTTATATGTTGTGTATATTTGCTTTATCGTTGGATCTTAGCTGCCAGTTGCCTACTGAGTACTATTTGTTTAGTTCTCATACCATAGTTCTATTGTCTGTAGATCGTAGTATGGGTTATCACTGTTGGTGTACACTTCATGTAGAGCAGCCATGGTTTGGAAAGTTATATTGAGCTCCGGATGTCCGATATATTACTTACCTCCTTCTTATATACTAGAGTTTTCTTTGTGTTGTATTCGTAGATAAGTTGTAACAGTATAATTCCCTTTGCATTTCATTTTTGTACTCTTCCTATTAGAAGCTCCTGTACTGATACCACCAATTTGTAGGATTATATTTTGTAGTTCCTTCATTATTTCATCTATTTCATAATTATTTTCTTTATAATTCGGTAGTATGTTTTTAATTGTTCTGAAAAATGGGTTTGGCTTACCTACAGGTAGATTGTAGTAGGTGCATCATGACCTAAGATATTGGGTCTTGATAGATTTTTTCATGGTTATCATGGTAGGACAGTTCAAGCCACTTTGTAGGGATCAATTAATAAGTCTTTAGGTCCAGTGAATTTAGGTAGTCTGACATCTAGTTAGGGTGGTCATTATAGTTTAGTTGCCCTTCCTCAATTGATTAAATCTATAAAGTGTGTTTAATGTGATGAGTTTGTCCACGTGGAGAAGGATTTTCCTTGTTCTGCTTTTAGACCTACTCTTATATCAAAAGTGAAATGTGATTCACACAGTGGTAGGGGTGTATCTAGGGGTGCTGGAGGTAAAGGTAGAGGCACTCAAGGTGGTAGTCAAGGAGTGACTAAGTCCTAGAGTGAACGTGTTAAGTGATATGCTCTACCAACTAGGCATGAGGTAGAGGCCTCTTATGTTGTTATTATAGGTATCGTCCCAATTTGCTTTAGATATTCTTCCATAATATTTGACCCTGAGTCAACTTTCTATGATGTGTCTACATATTTTACTTTTGGTTTTGATGTTTTGTGTGATCCTCTTGCTATGCCTCTTAATGTTTCTACCCTAGTATAAGCTTATTTAGTGGTGGATTGGGTGTACCAATATTTTATGGGTCCCTTGGGGGCTGTGAGCTTAGAAGGGTATGCTTAATTTGCAATCAAAGGGGTTTATATGTTTTTTGAATGCTGGTCGCATAATAGGGAAAAATGTTTGTCTTATTTAGCTCATATTTGTGATATTAGTACAACCTCACCACCTACTATGAATGCTATTTTAGTTTTTCATGAGCTAATGGATGTGTTTCCTATGGATTTTACTTTTATGCCTCTAGATCTTGATATCAGTTTTTCTATTGATGTAGAGCTAGGAACCAAGCACATTTCTGTTCATCCATATAGGATGGCCCCAACTAAGTTTAAGGAGTTGGAGGAAAAATTTCAAGATTTGTTGAGTAAGAGGTTTATTAGACCTAGTGTATCTTTTTAGGGGGGTTTGCCTTGTTTGTGAAGAAAAGGGATGGATCTATTTGTATCTGTAATGATTATAGACAATTGAACAAGATGATATATTTGATGAACTGCAGAGTGATTTGATGTTTTTCTAGATTAATTTGAGATTTGGGTACCATCAATTGAAGATAAGAACTTCAGATGTTCCAACGATAGCTTTTTAGACTCAATACTGTCATTATGAGTTTTCAGTCATGGCTTTTAAGTTAACCAATGCACTTGTAGAATTTATGGAGTTGATGAATCGAGTATTTTGATCATATCTTGACTCTTTTGTTATTGTATCTATAGATGACATCTTGGTTTATTCAAGGAGAGAGGCCGACCAACTGAAACATTTGAGGATAGTGCTTAAGAAGTTACGTGATGAGAAGTTGTACGTTATGTTTTCTAATTGTGAGTTATTGTATGATATTTTATCTTTCTTGGGTCATGTGGTGACTAAAGATAGTATTGCAACTGATCCATCCAAGATTACGAAGATTTTGGATTGGGCTAGAACTATTTATTCTACTGAGATTCATAGTTTCATCTGTTTTGTAGGATATTTATTAATGTTTTGTAGAAAGTTTCTTATCTAGTATGGCTCCTTTGACCAAGTTGACTTATAAAATGGTGGATTTTAAATGGTCAGATACGTATGAGAAGAGCTTTCAAAGGCTTAAAGATAAGTTGACTTCGGCTCCTATCTTGACTTTTGCCAAGGAGGGTGCAGGGTTTATTGTGTTTTTTGATTCTTCAATAATTATTTTTTGTGTGGTCTTGTTGGTAGAATGAGGTGATTACTTATTACACTTTTCAATTGAATCCTTATAATAGAATTTACCCTACTCATGATTTGGAGTAGTTAGAAGTTACAGTGTTTGAGTTGAACTTGTGGAATCAGTGCTTGTATAATACCATACCTCATGAGATTTTCTTTATAACGCCCCGAATTTGATACTCGGAATGCTACACGGTGCTCATGACCGTGAAGGACCACAAGATAACCCATTATTGATATCTGTACCGTATACTGCATAAAATAATTTATAATGATTAAACATGAACTGACAGGCCATAAGTTTCAAAACTGACACATAGTAGTTGATAAAAATGTAACATTTGGGAGGGGTATGAAATACCCAAAACAACTAAAATAAGCTATCTAGAAAAACTATAGTCTAGAAATCCTCTGAAACGAGACTGTTTGAATAAGGAATTAATGGGACATGTCCCCAACTAAGTGTAACAAATAAACTAATGACTGAGATAATAAAATGATAATCATGTCCTCGAAACATGAGGACTCACTTCTAACTCTGACAGCTGAAATTGGAATCTACTGATGCTCTGGAGCTCGTGTGTCTGAACCTATGATATAAGACACCATAACGTAAATGCGTTAGTACTTTGAATGTACTGGTATGCATGTGAGGTTGGCTAAATGCATAGGGTTCATATTCATGAACAATAACAATAGCAGACTATTATCATGAGTGTGAAAATACATGCATGGGACATAATAACTGACACTGATACCGTGATAACATAATTGCTAAATCAGAATACTGATAAGATAACATACTAATAATTGTTATAACTGATATCATGAGTGACTATATGGCAGTCCTGAATCTAATGGAAATAGTTGATTCCCATATTGTATTCGAGTTGACAGTATCTGACTGTCCTGAAATCTAAAGAACTATCTAAGTTCTATTACTGAGACTGATTTACTGTCTCTGAAAGTCCTGATCCTGTAACATGAATCTGTGGGTAGTAGTTATCTAACCTATATTCCCCTAGTATGCCATTATGGATGTGTTGGGGTATAATTTGTAACCCTAATTGGAAGAATGTCAATACCGCACCACTGGTAAGGACGAGCTGTTAGTGTCCCTAATCTGATAGTATCCCCAAAAGAGAATGGTGAAGCCTTTATCTGACAGTGCTTATCCACCTCATCAACCCTCATCGGACAGTGTTGATGTCTCAACCTATGCTGGCTACATAGTTTTGGAATGCAAGGATGACTTTTAAGAATCACACCCTTATTTTATGGTGTGTGTTCCCATCCTTGGGTTCACATAGTGCTAATTCCTACTCCCACCTAAATAGACTATGAACATGATTTATTTAACTGAACATGTGCTGAGTTACTGAATTCTATTAATTGATGGAATTTTACTGATATCTGATAACTGACTGAGTTCATGATATCATGAAGATTTCCTAAGTCATACGATTGTCTTAAGTATAAGGATTCATAGCTTGATTGAGAGGATCATGGAAACATGACATGACTCTAGGCACACAGCTAATGTTTTGTAAACGAGTACTTCCAAGACTCGATGGAAGGAAACTCACCAGGCATAACTTACTTGAACATATAAGTAACATCATAATCCATATTACATTTCTAGAAGCATTTCATCAAAATATGTGATAGGCATAACTTGTACATACATGAGGATTTTATGGTATCATGCTAGTTAGGCACTTTTCCTTTATATAGGTATTTAATCAAACATATTATAGGCATGGTATATGTAAACATCATTGTACAATAATTAAACATCATGGTTCAATTCTAATTTCTTCATTCAAGGGTTTAGTCATAGGTTTGCATGAATCTATATCTATTATAATTTAACCCACATAGAATTTTTCAGCTAACATGGAGTAGAATTCAATTTCTCATTGTCCACATGAACTAGAGCAGCTCAATCATGAAATTCATAAGAATATCCATAAACTTGAATTTAGAAAAGGGATTCATCGGCTTCATAGATGAAAGGATTCCATGAACGAACACTATGCATACCCTTTTTCGTTAATACACGAAGATTGATGGAGGAAATTCTTGATTCTGAATCTTCTATGAAAAGACCTAGGTTGTTCTTGAGAGATTTTTGAGAGAAGAGAGTGTAGTTTGGGTGAAAAGTGTTTGAATCACATATTAAAGGGATTAAATAGGGGTGGGAAATTAACCCTTCTAATCCTGAACGTGTCTTGTAATTTCAGTAAAAATTTTCCGAATTGGACCCCTAGCGCGACGCAGCGCTATCGCGTCGTGTCACTGACATTTGATAATGGGGAGATTGAGGGATGTCTCAATGCAGAGCTATTACATTTCCCCTTCTTTTCCGAACTGGAACTTTTTTGTGACATGGAGGAAATCGCTCTGAGACACTAGAAAAGGACAATTGCATTTTTTGGCCTATGGCGCGGCGCGCCACTGACCAATATGGCGTTGTTTTACGATGGAAACTTGAAATAGTCATAACTTGTTACCTGGTTATCGTATTTAGGTGAATTTTATATCGATGGAAAGCTTATTTAATTTTCCATATGTAAAATAGTGAGAATATTAAAAATTCCATGTTTACGAAAGTTGATTCATCTTTCAAATAAAGCTCCTAATATTTTTTAGATGATTTCAAGCTATGAAAAGGTACGGTGTATTACAATATCTCCCCCCTACTTATATTCATCCTCGAATAAAACTGAGAGTGAGGGGAAGAACATAAACTAACATATATATTGAACATGAATAACTAAAATATGATCTCATTACTGACAAGACTGAAAACTGAATATATCATACTGGACACGCATACCTGATACATGCATAACTGATTAATGAATGCATGATTGAGTGTTCTGAGCAACTAAGTTTCTATTGATGAGAATGCATGTATGATGCCTAATTATATAACTGAACTGATAGATGAATGCATGACTGAATATGCAATGGCACTTGATACCAAGTTAGTGATGAAAAATGAAAATGAAACGGAGTAAGCTTAAGGAGGACAGTTACCATGAGCTAGAAATGAGTTGGCAGAGTAGAGGTGAGGATACTTGGTATGCATGTCTGATTCTACTTCCCGAGTAGCTCCATCCACAGACTGATTTCACTAAAGAACTCTTACTAGAGGGACTTCTTTGTCCTCAGTCTACGAGTTTGATAGTCTAGGATTTCGACTGGAATCTATTCATAAGAGATTTTGTTTTGAACATCAATGCTCCGAATAGGGACTACAACATCTGGGTCACCTATGCACCTCTTGAGCAAAGAGACATGGAATATTGGATGAACTGAGGTTATATCTGAAGGGAATTTGAGCTTATAAACTCCCTTGCCGAATTGACTCAGAATCTTGAAGGGACGAACATATCGGGGACTGAGTTTCCATTTCTTGCCGAATTGATTTACTCCCTTCATGGGAGAGATCTTAAGATAGACATAGTAACCAATCTCGAACTCAAGATCTTTTCTAAGAACATCTAGATAGGACTTCTATCGGCTCTAAGTAGCCTAGATTCTTTCACTTACAACTGGACTTTTTCTAAGGCATCGAATACTAAGTAAGGCCCTATGATTGTGGCCTCACTAACTTCGAACCAACCTATCGGATATCTACATCTCCTACTATAGAGAATTTTGAATGGAGCCATAAGAATACTGGAATGATAGTTGTTGTTTTATAGAAACTCATTCGAAGTCAAGTGGTCATCCCAACTACCCTTGAAATCCATTGCACACGCCCTTAGCATATCTTTTAATGTCTGAATGGTCCATTCTGCTTGACTATCTATTCTAGGATTAAAGGTCGTACTAAGATAAACTTGGGTACCAAGACCCTTTTGGAATGCTTTCCATAAGTGAGAGGTGAATTGGGTATCTCTGTCTAAGAGAATAGATAACGGAGTGTCATGTAATCTGACCAACTCCATAATGTAGTTTTTGGCATAATCCTCAACTAAATAAGAGGTATCAATTGGAAGGAAATGAACTTATTTGGCCATCCTGTCTACAATGACCCAAACTGAATCATTCTGATCATAAGTTCGAGGCAAAGCCACCATGAAGTCCATGTTCACTTCTTCCCACTTCCAAGTAGGAGCAATGAACTCCTGTATAGGACCACTAGGCTTCTGATGCTCTATCTTAACCTGCTAACATGTAGAGAACTTATCCACAAACTCTACAACATCTCTTCATCCCACTCCACCAATATACTTCACACAAGTTACAGTACATATTTGTGGCCCCAGGATGAATTGAGTAGCGCGCACCATGCGCTTTGTAAGAATTTGTTACCTTAAGTCATCTAAACCTAGAACACAGAGAAGACCCTGACAATGCAAAACACCATCTATCCCTTTGGAGAAAACCTTTACTTTCTGATCCTGAACTGACTCTTTCAACTTTACAAGGCTGGGATCTCTATCTTGTTTTTCTTTCACCTCAGAAACTAGAGATGATTCTAAAATAATCTGAAACCATATATCACCCTCATCTGTATCGACTAAGCGAATGCCTAGTCTAGAAAGCTGATGTACTTCTTGAGCTAATTTCTTTTTACTTTTATCCACATAAGCAACATTACCCGTAGATTGTCTACTAAGAGCGTCGGCCACTAATTGGCCTTGCCCAGATGATAGAGGACACTCATGTCATAATCTTTCAAGAGCTCTAACCACCTTCTCAAATGAAGATTGAGATCTTTCATCAAAAAGACTTACTAAATATTTTTATGATCTGTGAGTATATCTACATGTACTCCGTATAGATAATTACTCCAAATCGTCAAGTCAAAGACTTCGGCTGCTAAGTCAAGATCATGAATAGGATAATTCTTCTAGTGGGGTTTAAGCTATATAGAGGTATAGGCTATGACCTTACGATTTTGCATGAGTACACAACCTAAAACCACTCTGGATGCATCACAATACACTACTAACCCATCTTGACCATCTAGAAGAGCTAAAACTATTGTTGGGGTGAGTCAAATTGTCAACTCTTGATAACTCTTCTTGCAAGGATCTGACCACTGAAACTTGATTTTCTTCTGAGTCAATCTGGACATAGGGGATGCAATAGAATAAAACCCCTCAACAAACCACTTATAATAGCTAGCCCAACCCAATAAGTTCCTGATATATGATGAAGAGATAGGTCTTAGCCAGTTTCTTACTGTTTTTGGTCTTTTGTGGATCTACTCTAATGCCATAACTCGAATTGATATGTCCAAGGAATTCTATTGACCATAGACTAAATTCACACTAATTGAATTTGGCGAATAATTGATAATCTCTAAGAGTATGAAGTACTGTTCTGACATGGTCTGCATGATTTCCCGCACTGCGGGAATAGACCAGAATATCATCTATGAAGACTAAGATGAACATGTACAAGTACTGTTTGAACACACAGTTTATTAAGTCCATTAAAGATATTGGGGAATTGGTAATACCAAATGACATGACTAGGAATTCGAAGTGACTATACCAAGTATGGAAAGCTATTTTCAGAATATCACAGTACGGAAAGCTATTTTTAGAATGTTACATTCTGTGAATCAGAGCTGATAATAGCTGGATCTGAGGCCTATCATAGTGAAAAAAATTTAACCTTGAAGTTAGTCAAACAAGTCATTAATTCTAGGAAGAGTATACTTGTTCTTGACCTTGACCTTATTAAGTTGGCAGTAGTCTATGTACATTTTGAGAGAACCGTCTTTCTTACGCACGAATAATACAGGTGCGCCCTATGGGGAAATTCTAGGCATGATGAATCCCTTATCTAGGAGATCCTTCAATTGTTCTTTCAATTCTCTGAGTTCTACTGGTGCCATTCGGCATAGTGGAATAGAGATAGGATGAGTATTTGGAAAAAGATCAATGTCGAAGTTTATTTACCTTTCGAGAGGAATTCCTAGAAGATCTTCGGGAAAGACATCTAAATTTTCATTCACAACTGGAATGAATTCAATACTAGGAGTTTTGGAACTAGAATCCTTAACATGAACAAGATGATAGATCTATCCCTTTGATATCATTTTCCTTGCTTGAAAGTAGGAAAAAAGCTCACCATTGAAAGCAGATACACTACCCTTCAACTTAAGGAAAAGTTCATTTGGGAACTAAAATTGGACTATCCTATTTCTACAGTCAACTATTGCATAGCAGGAATTAAGAAAATACATGCTGAGAATGATATCAAAATCAGTCATCTCTAATTAGACTAGATCTAATGAAGCGACTTTCTAAAATATCATAATTAGTCAGTTCCTGTATACTCATCGGGCTATGATGTTTTTACCCACTGGGGTAGAGACTAAAGAGGGCTCTACTAGAATTTCAATACTGACTCCGAAATAAACTACTACATAAGGAGTAACAAAAGACAAGGAAGCACCTAGATCTAGCAAAGCGTAAACATGCACATGAATGATCTATAAAGTACCAGTAACTATATCAGGAGAATTTTCCTGATCTTTCTGGGACTAGAGAGAATAAATTCTATTTGGGCATTGACTACTAGTAGCACTAGAGGTGGCACTCTGCTGATTTGGATGACTGGACTGAGCTGAGGAGTGGAGATGACTCTGATAACCTGATTGACAGCTGTCTCTGACTCTGTGGCCTATCTTGCCACAAACGAAACAAACATCGCTGCCAGATCTGGACACACCCTTGTGGTTCTTACAATAATTCTGAGAAAAGGGATTAGTTCGGGCACTGCTAACACTGTCCTGAGACTTAGATCCTGGCGCTCTACATTTTTTACCCTCTTTGAACTTAGGAACTAGACCAATGGCTAATGAAAGATCTAGAACTGATGAATTAGGACTAATCTAAAAGTGATTGCCTCCCTCTGAGTTAGGCTAACTAAAATTAAAGCTGCATGTCCTAGATCTCTTATTCTGCTTCTCCCTCTGCTTAATATTCTTATCCTCTATCTGCTTCTTGCCCTGCCTGAGGTTGATGAATTCTAAAACATTAGCTTTTCTAATCTCTAGGGAAAGAATCTATCAAGAAAAGCAGAAGTAAAATCCTCTCACTCAAAAGGCCCTACATCATCTGGCCTTTCTGACTTCCACTATTTAAACTAAGTGTGAGCATCATCCTACAAATGATACGCATCTAGCTAAGCACTCTGACTTAATGTAACCCCCTATTATGTTTGTAACAGTCTGAACCTGATTTAGGAATTCCTGAGGGTCCTCACTGACTTAGACCTGAGAAATGATGGAGGATTCATTAAGGAGAAATCTCAAATCCTTGCTGCGTCTGAATTGGCCAGAACAATAGTTGGTCATTCATTCTTAGCAGCAACTAAGTTAGCAATAGTAGTAAATGCAGCTCAAAACTATACATGAGAAACATGTTCCCCCAAAGGTTCTTCGGGCTGAGGGGAAATCTGATTCTCATTTCTTCTTTTAGGAGGTATGTTCAATAGAATAAAAGGTAGACATAGATTAGACTGAGAGATTGACTTGAGATTATGCTCTCTAGCATGACATAAATACTAAAAGAGGGGAAACTGTTCCTAAAACATCTTATAGCCTCCTGTACATAAATGTGGTGTGCAATATACTTATGTACAATACTCTACTAGATGCGGCTTCCAGACTTCCTTGGACTCTATTAAACCTAGCTCTGATACTAAGTTTTTAACGCCCTGAATCTGATGCCGAAAATGCTACACGGTTATCATGACCCCAAAGGACCAGAAACTAACTCATGACTGATATATGTACCTATATACTACATAAAATACTTTATAATGCGGGAACATGAACTAAAAGTCCATAAGGATAAAAACTGAGACATAGTATCTGATAAAAATGTAACATCCGGGAGGGGTATGAAAAACCTACAACCATTGAAATAAGCTATCTGGACATATTGTAGTCTTGAAGGCCTCTAAAATGTAATTTTCTGAATACAAAGTTGATGGAACATGTCCCCAACTAACTCCAACTAATAAAATAATTACTCAGATAATAAAATGATGATCATATCCTCAAAAGACAAGGACTCACTGCTAACTCTAACAGCTGAGACTTGAATCTACTGATTCTCTAAAGCTCCTGTCTCTAAACCTATTGTATAAGACACCATAAGGCAAATGCATCAGTACTTTGAATGTACTGGAAAGCATGTGAGGTAGGCTAAATGAATGGGATTCAAGTTCATGAACAATAACTATAGCAGACTGAATATCATGAACATAAGAATACATACATGAGACATAATAACTGGCATTGATACCGTGATAACATGATTATTGCAAAATCTAAATAGTAATGACATGACATACTGATAACTAATATAACTAATAATATGAGTGACTGTATCTGACAATCCAGAATCTAATAAAACAAGTTGAGTCTCGTACTGTATCTGAGTTAAATGTAACTCACAGTCTTAAAATCTAAAAAAATATCTGAGTTCTACTAATGAGACTGATTGACTGTGTCTGAAAGTCCTAATTTTGTAACATAAAACAGAGGATAGTAGTTATCTAACTGACATGCCCCTAATATTCTATTATGGCTAAGTTAGAGTCCAATCGGAAACCCCAATTAGATTGGTGTCAATACCGCTCCACCAGTAAGGATAAGCTGTGGGTGACCCTCATCTGGTAGTTTCCCTAAAATAGAATGGTAGGGCCCTTATTTGACAGTCCTTATCAACCTCATCAACCCTCATCGGATAATGTTTATATCTCAACCTATGCTGGCTACATAGTTCTGGAATGCAAGGATGACTTCTATGAATCACACCCTTATCTTACATTGTGTGTTTTTATCCTTGGGTTCACTCGATGCTAATTTCTACTCCCATCTTAATAGACTCTAAACATGATTTATTGAACTGAACATGGGATGAGTTACTAAATTTTGTTGACTGAAGAAATTCTACTGATATCTGTTAACTGACTGAATTCATAAGATCATGTAGATTTCTTGAGTCATAAGACTGTCTGATGTCTAAGGATTCATAGCTTGACTGGGAGTATCTTGAAAACATAACATAGCTCTAGGCACACAGCTAATATTTTGGGTATGAGTACCCCCAGGAATCGATGGAAGGAAACTGACCAAGCATAACTTACTTTAACAAATAACTAATATCATAATCTATAATACATTTATAGAAGTATTTCATCAGAACATGTGTTAGGCATAACTTGTACATACATGGGGATTTCATGGTATCATGCTAGTTAGGTACTTTTACTTTATCTAGGCATTTAATCAAACATATTGTAGGCATGGTACATGTAAACATCATTGTACAATAATTAAAGATCATGTTTCAATTCTAATTTCATCATTCAAGGGTTTAGTCATAGTTTTGCATGAATCTATATCTATAAAATTTTAACCCACATAGAATTTATCACCCAACATGGAGTAGAATTCAATTTCTCATTATCCACATGAACAAGAGAAGCCCAATCATGATATTTATAAGAAAATCCATAAACTTGAATTTATAAAATAGATTATTGGGTTTCATGGATTAGAGGAGTTCATGAATGAATACTATGCATACCTTGGTTCGTAAATACATGAATGTTGATGAAGTAAATTTTTGATTCTGAATCTTCTATGAAAAGCCCTAGGTCTTTCTTGAGAGATTTTTTAGAGAAGAGAGTGCATTTTGGGTGAAAAGTGGCTAAATCACGTGTTAAAGGTCTTAAATAGTGGTGAAAAATTGACCCATTTAACCCTGAACATATATTGTAATTTCAGAAAAAATTTCCCGAATTGGACCCTTGGCGCGACGCGGTGCTATCGCACTGTGTCATTGGAATTTGACAATTGGGAAACTGAGGGATGGCTAGACGTGGATCCATCGTTTTTCCCCTTCTTTTATGAATTGGAACTTTGGTATGATGCGGAGGAAATCGTGCTAAGCCACTAGAAATGTACAATTGCCATTTTAGCTTGTGGCGCAGCGCGCCACTTACCAATATGGCGTTGTTTTACAACGGGAACTTCACCTAGTCATAACTTCTTACCAGGTTATTGGATTTAGGTGAATTTTATACCGATAGAAAGCTTATTAAATTTCCTATATTTAAAAAGTGAAAATCTTAAAAATACCACATGTAAAAAAGTGGATTCATTTTCCTAAGAAATCTCCTAAGATTTTTTAGATGATTTCAAGCTAAAAAAAGATATGGGGTATTACAATATATCCCCTTTGTGAATATTCATCCTTGAATGAAACTAAGAGTGAGGGGAAGAACATAAACTGACATACATACTGAAAATAAATAACTGAAACATGATCTCATGACTGACATGACTAATTATTAATTATATCATACTGGAAACGCATACCCGATGCATGCGTATCTGATTTATGAATGCATGATTGAGTGTTCTGAGGAACTAAATTTCTCATAATAAGAATGTATATATGATGCATAATTGTATAACTGAACTGATGCATGAATGCATGACTGAATATGCAATGGTACTTGATACGAAGTTTGTGATGGACACTGAACATGAAACTAAGTTAAGCTTAAAGAGGACTGTTGCCTTGAGCTTGATCTGAGTTCGTGGAGAAGAGTTGAGGATACTTGGTACACAAGGCTGCTTCTTCTTCCGAAGTAGCTCCCTCGACAGACTAATTTTGCCAAAGAACTTTAACTAGAGGGACTTCTTTGTTCATCAGTCTACTAGTCTGATAGTCTTGGATGTCGAATGGAATCTCCTCATAAGAGATACTGTTCTGAACATCACTGCTCAGAATAGGGACTGAAATAGCTGGGTCACCTCTACACTTCTTGTACAAAGAGACATGGAAGACTAGATAAACTGAGGCTATATCTAAAGTTAATTCGAGCTCATAAGCTACCTTGCCGAATCATTTGAGAATCTTGAAGGGACCGACATATCGAGGACTGAGTTTTCCTTTTTCCCAAAACTTTTCACTCCCTTTATGGGAAAGATCTTTAGATAGACACAGTCACCAATCTTGAACTCGAGATCTTTTCTACGAATATCTGCATAAGAATTTTTTCAGCTCTGAGATGCCCGGAGTCTTTCTCTAATCAACTAGCTTTTTCTAAGGCATCCAATACGAAGTCAGGCCCTATGATTGTGGCCTCACTAAATTTGAACAAAATGATCGGAGATCTACATATCCTACTATAGAGATCTTTTAATGGATCAATCTGAATATTGGAATGATAGTTATTATTGTATTCAAACTCAATCACATGCAAGTGGTCATCCCAAATACCCAAGAAATCAATTGTACATGCACTTAGCATATATTCTAAAATCTTAATGGTCCATTTTGCTTGACCATCTGTTTGAGGATGAAAGGATGTACTGAGATGAACTTGATTACCAAGACCCTTTTAGAATGCTTTCTAGAAGTGGGAGGTGAACTGGGGGTGCCTCTTTCTAAGGTAATCGATAAAAGAACGCTGTGTAATATGAACAACGCCCTAATATAGAGTCTAGCATAATCCTCGGCTGAATAAGAGGTATGAATTTAAAGGAAATAGGGTGATTTTGTCATCCTGTCTACAATGACCCAAACTGAATCATACTAATGTTGAGTTTGAGGAAAACCCATCACAAAGTCCATGTTCACTTCTTTGCACTTCCAAGTATGAATAATGAACTCCTACATAGGATCACTAGGCTTCTTAACCTGCTGACATGTAGAGCACTTAGCCACAAACTCTACAATATCTCTCTTTATCCCACTCAACCAATATACTTCCCGCAAGTTGCGGTATATATTTGTGGCCCCTAGATGAATAGAGTAGTGCACACTATGTGCTTCTACAAGAATTTGCTGCCTTAGGTCATCTATACCTAGAACACAGAGACAACCCTAACAATGAAAAACACCATCTTTCTATTGGGATAAAACCTCTACTTTTTTATCCTGAACTGACTTTTTCAACATGACAAGGTAGGGATCTCTATCTTGCTTTTATTTTACCTCAGAAACTAACGATAATTCTGAACTACTCTGAACCCATATATCACCCTCATCTGTATCGACTAATTGAACACCTAGTATGGCAAGCTGATGTACTTCCTTAGTTAACTTCTTCTTACTATCATCCACATGAGCAACACTACCCATAGATAGTTTACTGAGAGCGTTGGCTACTACATTTGCCTTGGTCGGATGATAGAGGACACTCATGTCATAATATTTCAAGAGCTCTAACCACTTTCTATGAAAAAGATTGAGATCTTTCTAAGAAAATATATACTGAAGACTCTTATGATCTGTTAAAACATCTACATGAACTCTATAGTGATAGTTCCTCTAAATCTTCAAGACAATGACTACGGTTGCTAACTCAAGGTCATGAGTAGGATCATTCTTCTCATGGGGTTTAAGCTGTATGGAGATGTAGGCTATGACCTTACGATTCTTCATGATGACATTACCTAAACCTACTCTGGATGTATCACAATAAACTGCGAACCCATCTGGACCATTTAGAAGTTCTAAAACTGGAGCTGAGGCGAGTCGAGTCTTCAACTCCTGAAAACTCTTATCGCAAGGATCTGATCATTGAAACTTGATTTTCTTCTGAGTTAATCTGGACAAAGGGTATGCTATATAAGAAAATCCCTCAACAAATCGTATGTAATAGCCATCCAAACCTAAGATACTCCTGATATCTGATTGAGAGACAGGTGTGGGCCAGTTTCTTACCTCTTTGGTCTTTTGAGTATCTACTATTATGCCATCATAACCCAAAATAATAGGACCAAGGAATGCTACTGAACTTATCTAATATTCACACTTACTGAATTTGGCGAATAGCTGATGATCTCTGAGAGTTTTGAAGTACTGTTCTGAGATGGTCTACATGATCTCGCGCACTGCCGTAATAGACCAGAATATCATCTATGAAGACTATGACAAACATATCCAAGTACTATTTGAACATGCTACTCATCAAGTCCATAAAAATTGCTCGGGCATTTGTAAGATCAACTGACATGACTAGAAATTCGAAACGGCCATACCGATTATGGTAAGCTATTTTTGGAATGTCACATTCTCTGACTCTGAGCTAATCATAGTCGGATCTGAGGTCTATCTTAGGGAAATAATTGGAACCCCTAAAGTTGGTTGAATAAGTTATCCATCTTAGGAATAGGATACTTGTTCTTGACCGTGACCTTATAAAGTTGATGATAGTTTATTTACATTATGAGAGAATCGTCTTTTTTGTGCATGAATAATACTGTTGCACCCCTCGAAGGAATATTGGGCTTGATCAATACTTTCCCTAGGAGATCCTTAAAATGTTCTTTCAATTCTTTGAGTTCTGCTAGTTCCATTATGTATGGTGGAATATAGATAGGCTGAGTATATAGAAGAAGATCAATGCCGAAGTCTATTTCCCTATTGGGAGGAATTCCTAAAAAATCTTTAGGAAAGACATCTGAATTTTCCTTCACAACTGGAATGGATTCAATGCTGGGAGTTTTTGAACTGGAATCCGTAACATGAACAAATTGATATAGACATCCCTTAGATATCATTTTCCTTTGCCAAAGGTAGGAAATAAGTTGACCCCTGAAAGCAGATACACTACCCTTCTACTCAAGGACGAGTTTATTTCGGAACTTAAACTGGACTATCCTGTTTCTGCAGTGCACTATGGCATAGTAGGAATGAAGCTAATCTATATTGAGAATGACATCAAAATCAGTCATCTCTAATTTGACTAGATCTGCTGAAGTGATATTTTGAAATATCAGAATCGGGCAGTTCCTATACACCCGCCGAGCAACAATGGTTTTACCCATAGGAGTAGATACTGAAAAGGGCTATACCGGAGTTTCAGGACTGATACCAAAGTCAAATGCTATATAGGGAGTAACAAAAGACATGGAAGCACCTAGATCTAGCAAAGCGTAAATATGCACATTTAAGATCTGTAACGTACTAGTAACCTTAAAGGAGAATTTTCCTAATATTGCTCGGAATAGAGTGCATAGAGTCTATTTGGGCATTGCCCACTAGTAGCATTAGAGATGGCACCCTACTGATTTGGGCGACTAAACTGAGATGAGGAGTGGAGATAACTCTAATAACCTGACTAGGGGTAGTCTCTGACTTTGTGGATTGGCTTTCCACAACTGAAATAGACATCACTACCATCTCTACACACACCATTATGGTTCTTACCACATGTTTGACAAGAGGGATTCGTTCGGACAGTTCTAACACATTCTTGAGACTTATCCTGGATATCTATCTTTGTTACCCTCTCTGAACTTAGGAACTAAAGCACTGGCTGATGAAGGAGATAGAACTATTGACTTAGGATTAATCTAAAAGGGATTTCCTCCCTCTGACTTATGTTGACTAAAATTAAAGCTACCTATCCTACCTCTCTTATTCTGCTTCTTCCTTTGCTTAATATTCTTCTCCTCTATCTACTGAGCATGTGTCATGATCCTATCTAAAGTTATGTCACTATTTAAGATGGTTGATCTTCACTCATTAACCACACTATCATTCACCCCTAAAATGAAATTACTCATCTTGGCCTTATTATCTACAACTATATGAGGGGAGTATATGGCTAATTGATTAAACTTAAGAGAATACTGTTTCACAGTCATATTTCCCTACCTGAGGTACATGAATTCTAATAATTTTGCTTCTCTATGTTCTGCGGGAAAGAATCTCTCAAGGAAAGCAAAAGTAAACTACTTCCACACAACAGGCCCTACATCATATAGCCTTTCTCACTTCCACTATTTAAACCATGTGTGAGAAACATCCTATAAATGATATTCAGATAGCTCAGCACTTTCACTAGAATGAACCTCTATTATGTCTATAACCTTCTACACCTGATCTAGGAATTCTTGAGGGTCCTCTTCTGACTTAGACCAAGAAAGGATAGAGGATTCATTCGGGTGAAATCTCGAATCCTGACTAAACTTGAATTGGCCAACAGATTGGCTAGAATAATAATTGGTCATTTATTTTAAGTAGCAACTGTGTAAGCAAGACTAGTGAATACAGTTCAAAACTCTACATGAGAAACATGGGTCACCCTTATCTGATACTGTCCCCAAAAGAGAATGGTGGGTCCGTTATCTCACAGTGCTTATCCACCTCATTAACCTCTCAAAATATTCTAGACACATAGTTCTGGAATACATGGATGACTTCTATAAATCACACCCTCATCTGATATTGTGTGTTCCCATCCTTGGGTTCACTCAATGCTAATTCCTACCCTAATCTAAATAGACTCTGAACATGATTTACTAAATTGAACATAGTATGACTTACTAAATTCTATTGACTGACAAAATTCAACTGATATCTGACAACTGACTGAGATCATGAGATCATAGAGATTTCCTGAGTTATAAGACAATCTGAAGTCTAAGGATTTATTGCTTTACCGATAGTATCATGAAAACATTACATGGCTCTAGGCACACAAATAATGTTTTGGGTACGAGTACCCCCAGGACTCAATGGAATAAAACTGACCAAACATAACTTACTTGAACATATAACTAACATCATAATCCATAATACATTTATAGAAGTATTTCGTCAAAACATCTGATAGTTATAACATGTACATACATGGGGATTTCATGGTATCACTCTAGTTAGGAACTTTTCCTTAATCTTGGAATTTAATCAAATATATTATAGGCAAGGTACATGTAAATATCATTGTGCAAAAATTAAACGTCAACGTTCAATTCTAATTTTATCATTTAAGGGTTTAGTCATAGGTTTTCATGAATCCGTATCTATAACAATTTAACCCACATAGAATTTATCACCCAACATGGAGGAGAATTTATTTTCTCATTATCCATATGAACAAGAGCAGCCCAATCATCAAATTCATAAGAAAATCCATAAGCTTGAATCTAGAAAAGGGATTCTTGGGCTTTATGGATGAAAGGAGTCCATGAGTGAACACTATACATACCATGGTTTGTAAATACACGAAGATTGGTGGAGGAAATTCTTTATTCTGAATCTTTATGAAAAATCCTAGGTTGTTCTTGAGATGTTTTTGAGAGAAGAGTGTGTATTTTGGGTTAAAAGTTGTTGAATCACACGTTAAAGGGCTTAAATAGGGATAAGAAATTGACCCTTTTAAACCAAATGTGTCTTGTAGTTTCAGTAAAAATTCCCTATATTGGACCCCTAGCGCGACGTGGTGCTATTGCATTATGTCACTGGAATTTGACAAATGGAAATTGAGGAATGGCGCGACATGGAGCCATAGTATTTCCCCTACTTTTTCAACATGTAACTTTGGTACGACACAGAGGAAATCATACTGAGACACTGGAAAAGGATAATTGCTATTATGGCTTGTGGCGCGACGTGCCACTGACCAATATGGCGTTGTTTTACGACAGGAACTTCAAATAGTCATAACTTCTGACCTGGTTATCGGATTTAGGTGAATTTTATATCAATGGAAATTTTATTAAATTTCCCACACGACAAAATGTGAAAATCTGAAAAATACCACGTGTACAAAAGTGGATTCATCTCGTAAAGAAAACTCTTAACATTTTTAGATAATTTCAAGATAGGGGAAGGTAAGGGGTATTAAATTCTTAGACCATGCTAGAGTATAGTATTTCTTTAGACAACAAAATTTAAATATGAGGCAGTGGCGTTAGATTGAGTTTCTAAAGTATTATGACATCCCTATTTTGTTCCATTCGGGCAATACTAATTTGGATATGGATGGGTTGAGTTAGAAGTCGACTAGTATGGAGAGTTTAGCTTATCTCTTTACCTAGGAGTTTCCTTTAGCCTTGGAGGTTTGATATTTATCTAACTAGTTAGTTGGACTTATTTTTTTAACACTCGAGCATATTTTAGATTTTATTGATACTTGATTTTCCTTCATGGAGCAGATTTAAGCTCACTAATTTGATGATGATAGTTTGTGGATGATTCAACATAAGGTGTAGAGTGGGGAGGCTAAGGAAGCTTCTCTTGATTCTAACAATATATTGAGAATGATGGCCACGTTAGTGTTTCAATAGTCAAAGATAGGGTGAGTTTGATTTTAGAGAAGGCTTATTGCTTTAAATATTTTATTTATCTAGGTCTGACCAAAATATATCATAATTTGAAGCAACTTTACTGGTGGAGAAGTATGAAGATGGATATGGCAAATTTTATAGCTCGTTACTTGCATTGTCAGTGGGTAAAGGCCGAGCATCATAGACTAGGTGGTTTGATTCAAAGCTTACCCATTCTTGAGTGAAAGTGGGATCCGATTACCATGTAGTTTCTCACTAGGTTGCCTAGTACTTCTCGTGGTTCTAATTGTATTTGGGTTGTCATGGATCAGTTAACCAAATCAACCTATTTCATTCCTATTCAGATTTTCTTTAGTATTAAGAGGTTGGCCCATATCTATATTCATGAGATACTTTACCTTCCTGGGGTAACTATATATATTATTTTAGATAAGGGCTTCATTTTTACTTCTAGCTTTGGGAAAACTTTTTTTAGGAAAAGTTGATCTACACATGGTTAGTAGAAGCGGACTATTAGGTTTAGATGATATCATCCGCACATGTCTTATAGATTTTGAGGGTTTGTGGGAGCAATATTTGGAATTAGTACTATTTGCGTATAATAATAGCTAGTATTAGAGTATCGAGATGCCCTCTTTTATCGGATTGTAGTGCAGGTATTGTCAATATACCATTGGTTGGTTTGAGAATTTAGAGTACATATCCCGTGGTACTAATTTAGGGTGATGTATGATAGGCTTTGGGTATCCCAGAGTAGGCAAAAGAGTTATGCAGATCGCAAAATTTGTGCCTTACAATTTGGGGTTAGTGATAGAGTCCTTATTTGAGTGTTTCCCATGAAGGGTGTGATGAGGATTTAAGAGAGGAATAAGCTTAGCTCTAGGTATATAGCACCATTTGAGATTTTATAATTCAGCGCTATATTACAGATGAGTCTCGTGAGCTTTGCTTGGATTTTATTTAGTGGGATAAGAGATTGACCTTCATAAATAAGTCTGTTTCAATTTTAGTTAGAGATGTTAGATGGTTGCATTCTAGGGATAGTTTTGAAATTAAGTTTTATTGGAGACATCGCCTATTTAAGGAGGATACTTGGGAGGTTGACTTTTACATGGATAGTACATACCCTTAACTCTTTACTGATTATGGAATTTACTTATATTTAGTTACAAGATGAACTAGATTTTAAGAGGTCGATGATGCAGTGACTTGAATTTGTGAATTTCCTATTTCTCTATGTTTTTACGATTCTTGACATTTCTCATAGTTGGAACATGTTGATTTTTAGGTTTGAGGGTTGTTGTTATGATTTCTAATGTGATTCCAAATGAGTTGTGTGGGTTTGTAGTTTATAGAGGCTTGAGAAAGACATATAGTATACTTTGGTCAACATTTGTTGTTCTTATTGTTGGATGGCAAAAATGGAATTCGATCTAAAATGAAAAAATTAGGTTAGTTACAGATTTGGTTCGATTTTGTGACAGTTGTATCTCATTTTGACCCTTTGTTTATAATAGAGCGAAATAGAGTCTCGAGGGTTAATTCACTAATAATGAATCTTTTTTAAAATCTGACATCTCCTTAAAGTCTGGATAGTCAAATTATCCAAATAACATATATAGTTCTCTACTATTAGATCCTGAACGAATATTGAAGGTCTATTTGGAGAAATTTTAAACTTGGTTTCTACTGTGGTTGATGTTCTGGCATTTGACGGAACAGTTTTTATCTTTTACGAGAGAAAATTGTTTGTTTTCTAGCAACTGCTGAGTATTTAGTGCTTGTTTTACTTGTTCTTAGGAAACTAATGCAGGAGTAAGAATAATTTGGAAAAGTGGGTTCTGGTAGGCATCATGGGCAAACTACTGAACCATCATCAATTCTATGAACCGCCATCCAACCTTCACACATTGGGCAAAAAGAAGAATATCTACATTATGGGCGACGGTCGAAGTGGATGACAGTCGGATGCACGACGGACGAACTCCCTAACCATCAAAACTTAAGTGAAATATCAAGAAGACATAAAAAGGGCACCGGACCAAGCGACTGACCTTTAAATCTATGATGGGTCGTCGGCTTATCTATTGCACCTTAAGCACAAGGATTATGACTTGGGTCTCAAGGACAAACAATACGATGGACTTTTGGAGCCCTGACAGACCATCGCATTATTCTTCGTAATCACTAACAAGTCATCATTAAAGTAGATACTACCCAACAACCCAGTCGATGGACCGTAGTAGGCCCGGCGGCCGGTCAGATAAAGTAACGGTAGTGACACTACAAATGAGATTTAAATTTTAATTCCCAACTTTTTGGGGTCCTATAAATTCCCATTTGAGGGTGAGAATAGGGATCTTTTGTCTATTTGCTAAATTGTAATGTAAAATTTCTTAGAAATAAGTGGAGAGCAAGGAGATTTCACTACTATTTTCTTATAAAATTGGGATTAGAGAAACATCTTTCAATTTTTAAGTTGATTCTAAATAATAAATGAAATATAGTTTATTCATAGACTCCTTTATTATGTGTGGCTAAAGCTCCCATAACTAGCGTTATGGAAGCCTTGGTGTAATTCAGTATTTGGATTGTGGCTTTGAATAATCCTTGAAAATAACTTCTATTGTATTACCTTCCATTCAGTTTTACGATACTTCTTGGTTGCATAAACATAACCTTCTTGAATAAACCTAACCTTCTATAGTGTCCATAAACATAAACTTGTTGAACAAAGAGTTTAATGTTGGGAAAAAGGAATGGTCAAAAGATAATTGGAAACTTCACCCTCTATGTTTATGATTGTTGCCTTGATCAGATTAATCTATTAGGGAATTATTTGCTAAACTGGTCTATCACTTAATGTTAGATGGAATTAAAATAAACCAATCTTAGAATGTTGAAAAATAATTACATGGAAGTAATTATGCAATTTTCCTTGTAATTAGAATTGTTGTTGTTTGAGTTTATAAAAACCACAAGCCTTAGCATTGATATACTTTGGTAATCAGAACCCTAGTTTCTCAATTCTCATTTGTCATACATTATGCCCCCTATTTATCACCAAAAACTTATAACTAATAATCTATTAATAATCATAAGTTTTATTTAACACCTTATTCTCGGTGGGATTTGATCCCAACAAAGTTGGGTTATATATTTGACTACGACCGGTTACACACTTTTAGGAGATTTACAATTTGTTCATATCAAAGTTTGGTGTCATTGCCAGGGAATACGGTTTTCAATTAACTTTGTGCGCATTAATTAATTCTTAGTAAAGTTTCATAATTTTATTTGTATTTGTTATTTTTTATACTTGCAGGCTAATAGTTGTGAATTCCACAAAACCGGATGTCAGGTAAACTATTATTACCTTTTAATCGATAACCTCAAAGAACTCTGAGAAACAATATAGAAAACCAACAAGAGGTTGCAAGACTGGCCGCTATGGCAAATGACCAGGTTAACCAACAAAATGCTAACATACCTAGGCGTGTGCCTAATGTAGATGATTAAGACATAGGAGATGATGAGTTTGTTAATCCTATGGACAGAAAACGTGTTGAAAATATCAAACCAGCAAATCAGAATCGGCAAGTAAGAGGTAGAGTGTACCAACCCCCTGCAATGCACTTTGATCTTAATGATGCTGATTTTGATGGATCTAGTGCTACATGAGAAATAATTCCACTTATATTGGATCCTAGGGTGAAATTCAATATCAGGAGCACGATGATCCAAATTCTCAACTTGAAGTGTTTATTCGGTAGATTTTTGGGGGATCATACTAATGTGCCTCTGGTGAACTTCATTAACATTTGGAAGTTATTTGATTATCCTAGAATGGGAAAAAATACCACTCCTCTAAAGTTATTCTTTTGAATTTGTTGGGGAGGAAACTCTGTGACTGAATAAGGTGACACCTAATTCTATAACAAAATGGATACGACTAAAAGGAGCTTTCCTGGAAAGGTTCTTTCTGCCTTCCAGGATGTTACAGTTGAGGGATGAGATCAAAATCTTTAGGCAACTGCCTAATAAGGCTCTTAATGAATCATAGATAAGGTTCACTAAGAAATTGAGGCCGTGTTCGAACCACAAGCTGATTGATGAACATTAGATATAGACATTCTATAGAGTTTTGAATTAAAATACAAAGACAACTATGGACAATTATGTAGAAGGAGCCTTCATGGATCTTACTTTTGTTGATGTTGAAGAGATATTGGAGAAAATGAGTATGACAAATAGAGCTTAATATACCAGGGATTCTAAGGTAGCATAAAACACCTATTCAAGTGAGAAGATAATAGAGAACTGCCAGAGACAAGAGGAACATAATCAAGATATGGGTTACACATGAATTCATAGATGTATTTGATTATTAAGAATTTTCTATAGAGAAAGTTAATGAAGGTCAAAGTTATGGGATCACATAGTAGAGGAGCTGAATCTATTTCAGAGAAGGAGGCAAACTATTTTAATAACCAAGGTGTTCTAGGCCAGCTTCCAAGGAAACCAAGGTCGAAATTATTATGATAAGGCTGGTTATAGAGATTGCAACCAATGAAGCTAGAAGAACAAATATGATAGAATGGATTATATGTACAACCTAGGAGCCATAACAATGCGGTAAATAATTCTAGGAATATGTATATGGAGGCCATATTGCCAAATTATTAAAAGGGCTGGTATCAACTAATCTCAAAGTTAGGGAGATAAAATAGGATTTATAAACCATGAGTTAGTTAGTTGACTCTAATTCATATCTATTAATCACTTGGAGCAAAAGATGAACCAATTATCAAAAATATTCAATCAAAGAAAAGTGTAACTTTACAATATTACACAGAAAAATCGAGGAATGATATTTCATGTATGGCTATTACTACTAGGTGTGGTAAGACTTCACTAGGATCATTTACAAAGATCCTTCTAATGTGGATGATGCAGAGTTAGAGCATGAGGTGAATGATGAGTCATAAATTGAGTCTAAAAAATGGAAAGACTTAGAAAATAAGAGTGTAGTAGTCAAACAACAATCTAAGACAAAACAAGTTAGTGATATGGAGGAGAACAAAGGAAAGGAGGTAAAGGTTGTCCTAATAAGAATTCCAAAGCCACCACCTCCCTTTCCAAAAATATTGAAGAAGAAAGTAGATGAGGTAAAGTTTAGAATTTTTTTGGCTATGCTGGACCAGTTGTCAGTGAATATTCCTTTAGTTAAGGCACTAGAGCAGATGCAGAGATATGCTAAATTCATGAAGGACCTTGTGCTGATGAAAAAAATAGTCAGCTATGATCCCGTCGATGACCTTCATCATAGTTTCAAAAGTTCCTTCATTGCAGTCTATCCCTCTGGTATTTCAGTTTTCTTTGGTGTTTCTTGATGATCTTCCTAGTTTTCATACTAATAAGGAAATTATTTTTAGGATTGATCTTTTTTTAGGAACTTATCCTATCTCTATCCCTCCCTATTAAATGGTTCCTACTAATTTGAAATAACTAAAGAAGTAGTTGAATAATCTTTTATATAAGGTTTTCATTAATCCTTGTGTTTCCTCGTGGTTTGCAGCTGTGCTCTTTGTGTGTACCAAGAATGGTTCCCTTCGGATGTGTATAGAGTACCGCTGGTTAAATAGTGTGATCGTGAAGAATAAATGTCCTTTTCTGAGGACTAATGACTTGTTTGACCAGCTTTACGTTTCAAAGTACATTTCTAATATTGATCTTTGGTTGCATTATCATCAATTAAAGATCAGGGATGTGGATATCCCTAAGACAGTCTTCAAAACTTGCTATCATTATTTTGAGTTCTTGGTGATATTCATTGGTTTGACTAATACCCCTACGACATTCATAGATATCATGAATCGAGTATTCAGTTAGTTTTCAGACTTGTTACATTGTGTTTATTGATGATATTTTTGTGTCTTCAAAGAGTGCGAAGAATCATGGCAATCAGTACCATATAGTATTGTAGACCCTTAAAGATCAACATGTGTATGTCGTGTTGTTGATGTTTAAGCTCTAGTTAAATGTTGTCACTTTTCTTTGTCATGTTGTTTTAGTGAAGGAAACATGGTGGATCCAAAAAAGTTGTGGTAGTTAAGAAGTGGCCTAGACCTATGACTCTAATTGATAGTCGGAGGTTCTTGGGTTTGGCTAGATATTATAGGAGGTTTGTGGGGAGATTCTCTTCAATTGCTGCTCTATTGACTAGATTGACTAAGAAGAAGATGAAGTTCCTGTGGTTCGATACATGCGAGGCTAGCTTGAAGAATTTCAAGGTTAATTTGATTTTTATGCCGGTATTGACCCTGCCTAAGGGTATTGATGGCTTTTTGGTCTATTGTCATACATACCGTATGGGATTAAGTGGTGCTCTAATGCATCATGATAAGGTAGTGACATATGCTTTTAGAAAGTTGAAGGTCCATGAAAAAAATTATCAAATTCATGATTTGGAGTTGCTGGTTGTGGTGTTTGCTTTTAAGATCTAGCGCCACTACTTGAATGGAGTTTATATTGACATTTATTCTAATTATAAGAGCTTGTGGTATGTGTTCACCCATAAGGTGTTGAATATTAGGAAAAGGATATGGATTTAGTTACTCAAGAATTATGACATGAGTGTGCATTATCATCTAAGTAAACCTAACATGGTTGTTGATGCTCTTAGTAGGTTTTTCATAGGGAGCTTGTCTTATGTCAAAGAGGAAAAGTGAGGCTTGGTGAAGTATATTAACTGTTTGGTGAATCTTGGGGTTCATTTGTTAGACTCTAACAATAGAGGTGTGATTGTGTAGGAGATGGTGAATCCATATCTTGGTACTAATGTAAAGAAGAAAAAAGTTTTGGATCCTATCTTGATGCAGATAAAGAATGATGTTTGTCAGTAGAAAGTTATGGTTTTTGAGACTGATTGTGATGGTATCTTGAGGTACCAAGGCAGGCTGTCTGTTCCTGATGTTGATGGGCTAAGAGAGTGGATTTTGGTTGAGGGTTATGAGTTAAGATACACAGTTTATCCCGGTTTGATAAAGATTTATCATCATTTAAAAAAAATCTAGTTGTGGAGTAACATTAAGAGGGATGTGGTCAATTTGGTTGCCAAATGTATTGTTTGTCAACAAGTGAAGATGGAGCCATTGAGGCTTAGTGGTTTGACTCAAGAGATTTAGTTTCCTGTATGGAAATGGGAAGTGATTAATATGGATTTCATTATCGGTTATTCGCGGTATCACCATTTATTTTATTTGATTTGGATTGTCTTGGATAGGATAACAAAGTCTACTTATTTCTTACCTGTGAGGACTAATTTTTCTACTAAAATTGTGCAAGGTTGTTCATATATTAAAATCATCATGTTGCATGGAGTGCCTATTTCTATTATATCTAATCGTGGTATGCTGGTCTCATCTCACTTTTAGCATTTCTTTAAAAATGGTTTGGGAAATAATGTGAGCTTTAGAACTACCTACCACCCTCAAATAGATAGAGAAGTAAAGAGGACAATTCAGATATTAGAGGATATGGTTCAATCTTGTGTGATTGACATTGGTGGTTACTGGGTTGATCATTTTTCTCTCATTGGTTTGTTTATAATAATAATTACCGCTCTAGCATTTGGATTGATCCATTTAAGGCTTTTTATGGTAGGAGATGTTATTCTCTGATTAGGTTGTTTGAGGTTGGTAAGGCTGGGTTGTTCGATCTTGATTTGGTTTGTCAGACTATAGAGAAGGTTAAGATAGTTTTGGATATACTTAAGACCACTCGAAGTCACCAAAAATCTTATGTGGGCATGAGGCAATGGGAGATGGACTTCGAAGATAGTGATTGGGTATTCATAAAGGTGTCTCCCGTGAAGGGAGTGGTATAATTTGGTAAGAGGGAGAAGCTTAGTCCCTATTATGTGGGTCTGTATTTTATTATGAAGAGAGTGGGTTCTGTGGCTTATAATTTAGAGTCACCTCCTTGTTTGGGTTTTGTTCACTAGGTTTTTCATGTTTTGATATTGAGAAAGTACATCGGTGATCCTTCTTTGGTGGTTCCGTTTGAAAGTGTTTGTGTTTCACACTCCTTGTTATATGAGAAAGTCCTGGTTTAGATTTTGAATCGACAAATCTGTCAATTGTGGACTAAGCATGTGGCTTTGGTGAAGGTTCTATAGAAGAACCAAAAGTTTGAAGAAGCTACTTGGGAAGCTAAAGAGGACATAAAGTCCAAATACCAATTTTTGTTCCCCATTCTAAATTATCAATCTTAAGGTATGCGTTAGTCTTAGCATCTTTGTTTTTTTTACTTTGTTAACGTAAATTATGATTTCATTGATATCTTTGTTTCCTTTCTTTGTTATAGGTAAGTGTGGGCGTAATCTGTCTTAACTCTTGGTAATAAAATCCTTGTCCTATCATTTTTGAACGAATTATCCTAAGGAAGGAGAAAGAAACACCCAAAATTTTGGTCCCTAAAAAATTTCTAAATTTTAAATTCACTGCCAAAACTACGACTCTTCCTACAATTCGTAGGGTGTCATTATGGGTCATATAACCTTAATTGTAGCGTACACTATGGATTGGCCCATTTTATACTATGGTTACAACTAGCTCCTAATTAGTTGTAAAGAATCCATACTAGCCGTATTGTACCATCCATAGGAGAACTAGTATTTCTTGCCAAAGTTTCTACTAATACTATAACTAGGACCTTATGATTCATAAGGTCTCTTGATGAGTCGTATGACCGAATTGTAACTAGACTAGTGTGGCTGCCCTTGGATACTGTCCAACTTACGAATAAGGGACACTACTCGTAGGGTAATCTTACGAGTCCTAAGGTCAACCGTGGCGACTGGGCGGCAATTTCAGTCCTTTTAATAAGGGCAATATGGACATTTCCTTCTTTCCCCAAAACATGACCCACGACTTAAAACCCCTTTAGGGTGTTATTTATTATAACTCTAAAACAAATTGAAATAACTTTTAGAACACTCTCAATTCTCCAAGGTCAAGATACATAGGGTTTTAAGGAGTTGATTAATTAGGGCTATTACAAGTGATTTCTCTCAATAACTTTTGATATTTCAGGCATGTGACTCTACCCCTAAATTTGTTTGTTTGAAGTATGAAATTATATGATTATTTATGTGGATTTAAACATGGGTCTTGATATGGGTTGAGGGTTTTGGAAGGATTGTTTCTTAAATTGTTTCCCATAATTTGTAATGCATTGTTCAGGCTTTATGTATGGTTTTAAACTTATAGGGTGCATGGGAATGGTAAATAAACTAGGGTATTGCGAGTTCCCTAAATTTTCTAAATATTGACAATTGTATTGGTAATAACCCCAACCCAAATTTTTTAAAAGTGGTTTTGTGTATGAGTATAATTGCATTGAGCTACTTTTGAAACAATTACATGATATAAAGAGGTTATTGAAACACAATGGTTTTATTTAATAAACAAAGGGAGTTTGTTTTCTCAAATCTCATATTAATGAAAAAAGAGAGTTGTTTTCCTCAAGTTAATGGAATTGTAATATGATGATGATGTTACCTTGGAAGTAAAGTTGGTCTGACGATACCAAAACTGTATGCCTTCAAGTGTGTTGTGTTTCAATAATAGGAAAGGTGTGAAAAGAATTTTTGTTGAGCATAAAAGAGGGATGTACAGTCGGGACAAGAAAATAGAGGATCTGAGGGACCACTACAGGAAAACGCGATTGTCGATGTAGGGGTCAAAAAGATATGGTCGTTCGAGTACCCCTTATTATATGATTAGGAGGTCTAAGTCTCCCATGTGAAATAAATAGGTTTTTAAGTAACCTTTGATATATGTCTGGAGTTTTGAGTCCCCCATGGTGTATATATACATATGTTTATCCTCTATTTTTTGCGGCTACATGAACTGCGCCCTTTCAGCAGGGGGAGAGATTAACCCATATATCCCGTAGGTGCCTTATTATGACGGTTATGCTACATAACCCCGGGTAAGATTTTTAAAATTCATGCAAAGCCTTGTTCTATATCCCATCATGTAATATAAGTATATATATATGTGTGGGTGTTTTTATATGTGTATATGCATATATATATGTGTATATGTATATTGAGTTGAACTGTATTTTGAATTTTCTTTACTTTATACTTATTCTTGAGTTACATGCTAGTGCTCAAGCTGTTAAATATCTCTGGATGTGTATCCCCACGCAATGCATGCATCAAAAACACTTTTATTTTTCCTGTACATTGTTAGGTGGATCGGCTTGATTCGTTTGTCATTTGCAGCAAAGTGTTGAGCGTTCACTATCCTAAATACTTGATCATTCCATTGATTTACTTTCATAAACTAGAATTAAAGATTTAACATTAAAATTAGCATTGTCATTATCATGGTTAGGGCATGTTCCTACTTAGACTATTTTCAGATTAGATAGGCTTTGTAGATATTACTTTTGATTGTGTATTATTATTGACATCCTTAGAATTCTTTAAGTTTATTACCATTCTATCTTGTTATATATTTGTATTTAACCAGTTGCTAGGAGTATTATGAACTGGTTTCAGTCATGATAGTTTATGCTTTGAATTGACCTCATATCTATATGTATGTATTTATATCTAGCTATATGTAGCAACAATATTACCGTATATTCCTTGATTAAATTGTTCAAATCATATATTCATTCCTTGGCATTGTATATTACTATATATTCTTCTGTTGCACTATTCTTTGTATATTGGCTAGAGCTATATGGTATGGTATTGATATTCATGAATATGGCTGGTATAGGATAGTTTGTCATTGGTACTTCCTTAGTCTTATAATGTTAGACTTTTGGACATGAATAGGATAGTGGTTCCCCATTATTTCATTGACTTGTTATATGATTTGTGGACTCTTGGGTGTAGTATCTGTTTTGTTTATATGTTGTGTATATCTGCTTTATCCCTGGAGCTTAGTTTGCAGTTGCCTACTGATACCATTTGTTTGGTTCTCATACTACAGTTCTACAATCTGCAGATCGAAGTATGGGTTATCAGTATTGGTGTGAACGTCGTGCAGATCAGCCATGGTTTGGAGACTTAGAGTGAGCTCCTGATGTCTGAAATATTACTTACCTCCTTTTTCTGTACTAGAATTGTCTTTATGTTGTATTCATCGATAAGTTGTAACGGTATAATTCCCTTTTCATTTCATTCATGTACTCTTCCTAGTAGAAGCTTTTGTATTGATACCACTAATTTTTTTGATTATATTTTGTAGTTGCTTCATTGTTTCATCTATTCCATAATTCTTTCTTTATAAATTTGATAATATCTTTATAGGTTTTTCGAGCAATGGGTTTGGCTTGCCTACGGGTGGGTTATAGTAGGTGCATCATAACCTAAGAAATTGGGTCTTGATTGTATTTCTCATTGTTATCATAGTAGGGCAGTTCAATCCAATTTGTAGCGATTAGTTAATAGGTCTTTAGGTCCAGTGAATTTGGGTAGTCAGAGATCTAGTTAAGGTGGTTATTTTAGTTTAGTTGCACTTCCTCAGTTGAGTTAATCTATAAAGCATATTTTATGTGATGAGTTTGTCCATATGGAGAAGGATTTTCTTTGTTCTACTTTTAGACCTACTCTTATATCAAAAGTGAAATCTGATTCACACAGTGGTAGAGGTGCATCTAGGGGTACTAGAGGTAGAGGTAGAGGCGCTCAAGGTGGTAGTCAAGGAGTCACTAAGTCCTAAAGAGGACGTGTTCAGTGATAAGCTATACCAACTAGGCATGAGGTAGAGGGCTCTTATGTGGTTATTATAGGTATCGTCCTAGTTTGTTATATATTTGCTTCCATATTATTTGACCCTGAGTCAACTTTTTATGTTGTGTCTACATATTTTACTTATGGTTTTGATGTTGTGTGTGATCCTCTTGCTATGCCTCTTCATGTTTCTACCCTAGTATAAGATTATTTAGTGGTGGATTGGGTATACCAATCTTTTGTGGTTCCCTTGGGGGGTATGAGCTTAGAAGGATATGCTTAATTTACAATCAAAGGGTGTTATATCTTTTTTGAATGCTTGTCGCAAAATAGAGAAAGGATGTTTATCTTATTTAGCTCATATTTGGGATATTAGTAGTACCTCACCGCCTCCTATGGATGGTATTTTAGTTTTTCATGAGTTAATGGATGTGTTTCCTATGGATTTTCCTTGTAAGACTGTAGATCCTGATACCAGTTTTGCTATTGATGTAGAGCTAGGCAACAAACCCATTTTTGTTCCTCCATATAGGATGGCCCCAACTGAGTTGAAGGAGTTGGAGGGTAAATTTCAACATTTGTCGATTAAGAGTTTTATTAAACCTAGTGTATATTTTTAGGGGGTTTGCCTTGTTTGTGAAGAAAAAAGATAGTACTATGTGTATCTATATTGATTATAGACAATTGAACCAGATGATATTTAAGAAAAAGTATCCTCTTCCTCCCATTGATGATATGTTAGACCAACTTCAGAGTGCTCTAATGTTTTTCTTAATTAATTTGACATCTGGGTACCATCAATTAAAGATAAGAACTTCAGATGTTCCAACGATAGCTTTATAGACTCAATACTAGAATTATGAGTTTTTAGTCATGCATTTTAAGTTGACCAATGCACTTTTAGAATTTATGGAGTTGATGAATCGAATATTTTGATCGTATCTCAATGCTTTTATTATTTTATATATAGATGACATATTGGTTTATTCAAAGAGATAGGCCGACCATGTGAAGCATTTGAGGATTGTGCTTAAGAGGTTGCGTGAAGAGAATTTGTATGTTATGTTTTCTAAGTGTGAGTTATTGTATGATCTTTTTCTTTTTCTTGGGTCATATGGTGACTAAGGATAGTATTACAGTTGATCCATCAAAGATTATGGCGATTTGTGGTTGGGCTGGACCTATTTCTCCTACTGAGATTCATAGTTTCATTAGTTTGGTACGATATTTATTAATGTTCTGTAGAAAGTTTCTCATCCTTTATGGCTCCTTTGACCAAGTTGACTTTTAAAAAGGTGGATTGTAAATTGCCAGATGCGTATGAGAAAAGCTTTCAAAAGCTCAAAGATCTGTTGACTTCGGCTCCTATCTTGATTTTTTCCAAGGTGGGTGCAGGGTTTATCATTTTTTATGATGCTTCAGTAAATATTTTTGGTGTGGTGTTATTGGTAGGGTGAGGTGGTTGCTTATTCCACTTTTAAATTGAAGCCTTATGAGATAAATTACCATACTCATGATTTAGAATAGTTAGAATTGTAGTGTTTGAGTTGAACTTGTGGCATCAATACTTGTATAGTATCATACCTCATGAGATTTTCTTAGACCATCCTAGCATTCTGTATTTCTTCAGAAAACAAAATATAAATATGAGACAGCGTTGCTAGATTAAGTTTTTAAAGTATTGTCACATCCCTATTTTTTCCCATTCGGGTAAGACTAATGTGGATATGGATGCCTTGAGTTGGAAGTCGACTAGTATTGTGGCATTTCTTTACCCAGGAGTTTTCTTTATCGTTGGAGGTTTGATATTTACCTAACTAGTTAGTTAAGATTGACGTTTTAACACTCGAGCATAGTTTAGACTTTATTGATGCTTGATTTTCCTTAATGGAGCAGATTTAAGATCACTAATTTGATGATGATAGTTTGAGGATGATTCAAAATAAGGTGTTGAGTAGGGAGGCTAAGGAAGCTTTTCTTGATTCTAACTGTGTGTTAAAAAAGATGGCGAAGTTAGTGTGCCGAGAGTCAAAGATTGGTTGAGTTTGATTTTAGAAGAGGCTTATTGCTCTAGATATTCTATGCATCTAGGTGTGACCAAAATGTATCTTAATTTGAAGCAACATTAATGGTGGAGAGGTAAGAAAAGGGATATGGCAAATTTTATATCTCGTTAATTGCATTGCCAGTAGGTAAAGGCTGAGCATCATAGACCAGGTAGTTTGATTCATAGATTACCCATTCTTGTGTGGAAGTGGGATCCGATTATCATGGACTTTATGACTGGGTTGCCTCATACTTTTTGTGGTTCTATTAGTATTTGTTTATCATGGATCATTTAACCAAATCAACTTATTTAATCCCTATTCAGATTTTATTTTGTATTGAGAGATTGGCCCATATCTATATTCTTGAGATACTTCACCTTTATGGGGTACCAATACATATTATTTTAGACAGGGGCTTCATATTCACTTCTAGCTTTGGGAAAATATTTTAGGAGGAGTTAATCCATGCATGGTTAGTAGAAGCGGACTATTATGGTTTAGAGGATATGATCCATGCATATCTTATAGATTTTAAGGGTTTATAGGAGCAACATTTGGCATTGGCAGTATTTGCTTATAATAATAGCTACTATTTGAGTATCAAGATGTCCTGTTTTGTGGCGTTGTATTATAGGTATTGACAATATACCATTGGTTGGTTTAAGACTTTAGAGTATAGATCATGTGGTATTAACCTATTTTATGAGTCTTTTGATAGAGATAGGGTGATCTAAGTGAGACTTTGGGTATCCAAGTGTAGGAAAAAGAGTTATGCAGATCGCATGCTTTGTGCCTTACAATTTGGGGTTAGTGATAGAGTCCTTATTCGTGTGTCTCCCATGAAGGGTGTGATGAGGTTTTAAAAGAGGAGCAAGATTGGCCCTAGGTGTATTGTACCATTTGAGATTCTTTTGACTGTTGGGGAGGTTGCTTATGAGTTCTCCATACCTCCAAACTTTAGCCATTCATCCAATTTTTAATGTCTCTACTTCAGTACTATATTAAAAATGAGTCTCACATTTTTTGATTGGATTTCATTTAGTTGGATGTGAGATTGACCTTCGTAAATGAGTCTGTTTCCATTTTAGTTAGAGATGTCAGGTGGTTGCATTCTAGGGACAGTTTAGAAATTAAGGTTCAGTGGAGACATCGCCTTGTTAAGGAGGATACATTGGAGGTTTAGCCTTACAGGCATAGTACTTACCCTCAACTCTTTACTGATTAAGCAATTTTCTTACATTTAGTTACAGGATGAACTAGGTTTTAAGAAGTCGATGATGTAGTGACTTGAATTTGTCAATTGCCTATTTCTATGTGTTTTGACCATTCTTAATATTTCTCGTTGTTGCAACATATTTATTTTGAGGTTTGAGGGTGGTTGTCATGATTTCTAATGCGATTGCAAATGAGTTGTGCGGGTTTGTGGTTTATAGAGGCTTGAGAAAGCAATATAGTTTACTTCGATCAAAATTTGTTGTTCTTAGTGTTGGATGGGAAAAATAAAATGCGATCTAAAGTGTCCAAATTAGGTTAGTTGCAGGTTTGGTTTGATTTTGCGACTGTTATATCTCATTTTGACCCTTTGTTTAAAAAAGAGCAAAATAGAATCTCAAGGGTTAATTACTGATAATGAAACTTTTTCAAAATCTTACATCACCTTAAAGTCTGGAACGTCAAATTATCTAAGTAACATTTATAGATTTCTACTATTGGGTCCTGAAAGAATATTGAAGGCCTATTTTGATACATTTTAAACCTGGTTTCTATTGTGGTTGATGTTCTGGCATTTGACGGATCAATTTTCATCTTTTACGAGAGAAAATTGTTTGTTTTCTAGCAACTGCTGAGGTATTTGGTGCTTGTTTTACTTGTTCTTAGGAAACTAACGTAGGAGTAAGAATAATTTGGAAAAGTGGGTTCTGGTAGGCTACAATGGCAAACTGACAGACCATCATCAATTCGATGAACCGCCATCCAACCATCACACATTGGCCAGAAAGCAGAATATCTAGATTATGAGCGACAGTTGAATTGGCTGACAATCGGATGCACGACAGACGAACTCCTGACCATCAAAACTTAAACTAAATATCGAGACATCAGAAAAAGGGCACCGGACCTAGCGAATGACCTTCATATCTATGATGGGTCGTCGACCTATCTATCGCTCCTTAAGCACAACGATTATGACTTTTGTATCAAATACAAACAGTACGATGGACCTTTAAAGCCTTGATGGACAATCGCATTTTTCGTCGTAATCACTAACAAGTCAGGATTAAACTAGATACTACCCGACAGCCCAGTCGATGGATTGTTGTAGGCTCGGTGGCCGGTCAGGTGAAGCATCGGTAGTGGCACGAAAGTTGATATTTGAATTTTAAATCCCATCCTTTTTGGATACTATAAATACCCAGATGAGGGTTAGAATAGGGATATTTTGACTATTTGGTAAATTTGTAACGTAAAGTTTCTGAGAAATAAGTGGAGAGCAAGGAGATTTCACTATTATTTTCTTATAAAATTGGGATTTGAGAAACACTTTCAAATTGTAAGTTGATTCTAAAACATTTATGAAATATATTTTATTCATCTTCTACTTAATTACGTCTGGCTAAAGCTCCCATAACTAGTGTTATAGGAGGCTTAGTGTAATTCAGTTTTTAGATTGAGGATTTGAATAATTCTTGAATATAACATCAATTGCGTTACCTTCTATTCAGTTTTATGATTCTTGTTGGTTGCAAACTTGAGGATTATAACCATAAAGCTAACCTTCTTGAACAAAGAGTTTAGTTTTGGGGAAAAAGAATGGTCACAAGATGATTGGAAACTACACCCTCTAATTTTATGATCGATGTCTTAATCAGATTAATCTCTTAGGGAATTATTTGTTAAGCTGGTCTATCACTTTAAGTTAGATTGAATTGAAATGAACCCATCTTTAAAGGTTGAAAAACAATTTGATGGAAGTAATTATGCAATTTTTCTTGTAATTGGAATTGTTGATGTATGAGTTTAGAAAAACAACAACCCTTAGTATTGAAACACTTTGGTAATCATAACCCTAGTTTCTGAATTCTCATTTGCCATACATTCTAATATAAGAATTAGTCTTTACTAAATTGCAAACATTTAAACCAATACTTTTAACAAAACAACTCCCTTTTTATCACAAGAAACTTGTGACTAATATTATATTAATAATCATAAGTCTTATTTAATACCTTATTCCCAGTGGGATTTGATCCCAACATAGTTGGGTTTTATATTTGACAACGACCGCTTATACACTTTTGGAGAGTTGTAATTTGTGCATATCAAATTTTGGTTTCATTGGTAGGGAATACAGTGTTCAATTAACTTTGTGTGCATTAAATGACTCTTGGTATAGTTTCCTAATTTTATTTTTATTTATTATTATGGTACTTGCAGGCTAATAATTGTGAATTCCATAAAATCAGATGTCAGGTGAACCATTATTACCTTTTAATCCATAACCTTAAAGAACTCTGAGAAAGAATATAGAAGACCAATAAGAGGTTGGAAGATTGTCCGCTATGGCAAATGCATAGGTTAACCAACAAAATGCTAACATACCTGGGCGTGTGCCTAATGTAGATAATTAAGACTTGGGCAATGATGAGTTTGTTAATCCTATGAACAGACAACGTGTTGAAAATATCAAACTAGCGAATCAGAATCAGCAAGCAAGAGGTGGAGTGCACCAACCTACTGCATTAGATGTCTTAGATGAAACATTTTATGAGATTTTTTTTAACATAAAAATAATTTCTCTCACATTAGATAATAATTTACCCACCATTTGTATCCAAATGGCCATGGAAGAAGGAATTCTTTATGTATGATTGATGGAATTTATGTATATGGCGGTTTTTTAAGGAAAGTGCGACCTTTCATTCATATGAATTACTTGATATTAATCATGGTTAACTAAAGTAACAACCTCCATAACTCGACCAGTCTAGAAATTCGATTAATCATAATTTTTTATGTAGTGGTAATTTAAAATACGTAGGACATTGCAGAAATACCAAAACACATCGGTAGTTTTCAAATATGGTTAAGTGTGTTTAATTTTGGGTATGACCTAACTCTCAAATCTGTCAAATAGTATCTCAATTTTTTCACACAAACCTTTACTTAGCAACACTACTAAGGTAAACCCTTATCACCACAACTTTATATGCATGTGTAACTTCGTATAAATTGGAATAGAAAAAGGATTTCATGATTAGTTTTCTGTGAACTTTGAAATTTGTATTTATTTTGCTTCTTTAAAGAATCTACAAAGCATCCTCGATTATCTCAAGTCTCTAATGCTTGTAAAGTATTCTAGAAGTAAGATTGACGAAGTTCATTGTGGTGTTTGGGATTGAAAAGGGTGGGATATTAAAAGTCACCCTCTTGATTAATTTCAAACAATTTAGGTCGAAATTGGGTCTTAATAACTACCAATATAGTATAAAAGAGTTCACATGTACTTTACCAAGCCTGATCGATGCTTAAATTCTTAAATTTTGAAGAAACGTCTGAAATTCTATATGGGATAGGTTGGTCTGGTGCAGGATGATTGCACAAATGCATCGGTGGTTATGTTACTATAGTTGCACAGCTATAATGAGGCATTTATTGTTGCTATGATTAAATTATTACTGAAACAGTTTTAGGAAGTTGTGTCAATTTTTTTTTATTTCTCTAACCTTATATGGCATACCAACTTAGTTTCTAAACTCTATGATTCTGATGTTGTTGGGATAATTCCTTGACTAACCATCCCAAATATGGATGGTTCCCTAATACCTATTTTCATTAGTGATACAAAGAAAATAAAGCACTATGGAATTCTATCTTGAGAGAGAGTTTGTGATAAAGGGCATGTATAACGAAGCGTCCGACTTTTATAGTAACCTATACACTTTTGGTTTGGAATGATAATAGAGTCTATCCCTGCACGCAGCCTAGACATAGTTCGAAGGTTCTATGACACCCTCCCAATCTTGGTCTAGTATTTTCCTCTCAAAACTATCATATTCTAGGAAAGAATATTTCAGTGCATGCTACAACTATCAATGACTCTCTAAAAGTTCCAAACCCATCAAATATAGCTTTGGAAGCTAAAATCAATAAGGTCGACTTGAAAAGGGTAGTAAGGACTTTGATATCGGAAGGTAATTATAAAAAGGTAAGGGGGTCTAGTGTAAGGAGAACCAAGTGCACCCCCTTCACAATGGAGTCTTAGAAATAGATAGATTTTGCATCCCATAAGATCCGTCCTTTAGTAAATATTACTATTGTGGCTTTCCACCATGCTATGGTTGTGTTATATGCTCTATCAAGGATAAATATGAATTTTGCAATGTATATGATTAATAAGTGGGGTCACTTTTACACTTGGGTATTGCCTTTAGAAAAACTCTTGACCTCTTTAATAACTAAACTGTATAAGAGGGTAGAGTTTCCAAAGAAGGATCATAATTCTTTGGAGAATTGTAATATGACCTTCAACCTACTACAAATGAAGTGCTCAATCGAAAAGATCAAGAGAAAGAGGAAGATAGGAAAGAGAGAGAGAGAGAGTAGTAGGGCCAAATAAGGTTGGGAGTTAGGTACCCTTCCCATACAAACTTTTTTATCTCTAGGATCTCTTAGGTAGACCAGGTTTCCATATGGGGATACATAAATAAGTCTTATTTTCCTTCCCTAAATTTATCTCTTCCAAGCTCTATGGCTCTACCAAGCATGGTTCGATCCCATGAAAAGCTCAGAAGGGCGCTAAATGAGTATTAGAAGAAGAGATACTTCCTAGGTTGTATGCTAGCTTGAATGTGGAAGGACATGCAGGTCATGGTTAAGTGTACAACCCTTAATAAGAAGTACCTTAACCTAAAGAACAAAGATATAGAGGAGTTCTCCTTTCTTAGTGGAATAAAGAAGTTATGTACCATGGTTTCATGACATATTCAATTTCTAAAATAAGGGATATATTCTAGTCTACGGAACGTTTATCTGTTGTATGACATATTCTTTTGGTATTTGAAGGATAAATTGTTCTTGAGGGTAAGAGTGGAAAATTTTTAAATCTTGTGCATCTGACGAGTATTCAAATAATTGTTGGAGCCATTAATGGGTCCTCTGATGTAAGCATTGGAGGAACAAGAGAATGTAAAATACGAAGTGTATTAGACAAAAACATCCCATGACATCCTATGAATTAATGACATTGTCTAAAGATCGTTGGAGAAAGATATAAAATGTGAAAAATTAAAGAATTAGTATTGAATAGATACAATGGTCATCCAAGGAAAGAACGATCTCATATTGAGTCTTTCTAGCAAACATGTGAAAAATTACAAAAATCTACTATCTAGCAACAAACCTAAAAAATGATCATTAGATCAACCAACGATCGTCTTATCCTTCATCGGAGGAAATGATACCACAAACCCATTATGTTTAGGATAATTTTTTCTTTTTTCCATAAATTCATTGATTAGGTTTTTTAGAGAGCTTACATGTCACGACCTAATTTCGTAGGTTATTATGTCACCTATTATAAACGATAAGTAGGTTATCCAACCCATAGTCCGAAACTGGTAATAACAGAATATCAAGAGAAATGAAGGAAAACAATAGAATAAAAGTAAATAAGGGACAATATATATATATATATATGTATGTATACATACATACATATATATATATATATATATATGTATATATAAAACAACCCATAGACATGTAGAAGTAGGTATAATAGCTTCTAATGTAATAATAGTATAAAGTGAAATACTAAATAAATATACATGTACAAACCATCTCTTAATACAACATAGAGATCACTCTAGTCCATCAAAGTGAGATTAGTAATCCTGTTAATGTTAGGAGCTCACCCAATATCTTAAACCCATAGCTACTCCACACGAAGTTTGACACCAATAGTGAGAACTCTTACTATATCTACAATCTATGGAAGTGCAGTATGATACAAAACATATGGTACTCAAAGGGAAATTGATATATGATTTCCATGATAATAAAAATATAGATAACATGCAAAGAGAGAAAATAAAGTACATTCAACTATCTAGGAAAGAAACATAATAAAACAAGAGAGCCGATAGGGATACACTATCCTATTCTAGCAGCATTCAGGAACAATAGTAATATACCATATATCAATAGCCAAGATATCACTAAAGAAATGAAGAAGGATATATAGTAGAATACAAGGCCACAAAATGCATATACGATATCAATGAATAGGGATGAGAGGTATATAAGGTAATACCATATGTATATATATACACACATACATATGGGAATGTAAGAATTACCCAAAGGTAACAACCTAATTTAGCATAAGTAACCTCTCCAAGAGACCATAACCAAGCAACAAAGATAATACTAGCATGATCTAGGACTATAGTAAAGATGTATAACCATGAGTACACTATCCATAATGTAATTTTTATTTAACTGGAAAGGATCAAAATCATACCTATAACGTTGTACAAGTCCATAATTAACCTATCATAAGCTAACACAAATAACGATATTGAAGTAACCTACTAGTCCAGACAAACTATACTTACCTGAGCCCTATATACATAGAATTTTCAATCAATACTCAACAAACAACAATCATAGCCTATACCTATGCAACCCCTGATAAGGCTGATAAATATAAGAATTAAAAAATATAGTGATTATAGGTAATATGTATGAATGAATAAATGAATACAAAGTAAATCCATAATACTATAATCGATCCAAGTTTCATTAGATACTAAGTGTATATACCTTCTCTATTTCAACAACTTTAAAATGCAGGACCTACGACAACAACTCTTCTCTGGCATAACTACTCATGGTTGAAGGGGCAGCTAGGAGATTCCAAAATAACTATAAACACCTACCTTGTCACGACCTGATTCATGAATCTTGATGGAACCTGTTAAACCCTTCAGTAGGTAAGTCAATGCCGTAAACCAGAGCTAGGAAAATGGGTTATTGTGGTAGAAATTCCTGACAAGGGCCATACTAGAGGAAAACAATCATAAACAACAATGTTCCACAATAGACAAACAACTATAGATATTAACTTTCAATGGCCTTGTAATATCTTTACCTAAGAATCTAATATCGACAATAGGAAATACAACTCAAGTTTAAATAGTCCTATACATTCATCATGGATACAAAAGACTTAATAAGTATAGGAGAGAAACATGCAACTCAAAACTACAAGAGTTCACCGTGTCTTTGGAAGATCAACACTGGACGATCTCAACTTATGGAGTCAACCAGTACTCGGGTCTACACTAAAAAGGAATAAAAGTGTAGTATTAGAACAAAAACATTGGCTACCTAGTAGGGATCGTCGACCGACTGAGCTAAATTATGATATAACGATTATATAAAGCAGTATAATATCTCTAAGTTAAGGTACACAAAATATTTGAATAATATTCATCATCACTTCCTAAAATCAATAATTGAATTAGAACAAACTATGATATATCCATTCATCATATGCCAATACCATTATATACATATATAAGAAGTACATTATCAAAAGCATAAAGCATGACTGATACAACCACAATTACAATATGACCAAGATGATATACAACATCCATTAAATCACAACTTAAAGAACACACCACAACCTTCCATACCACCTGGATGTACACACAAGGAATACTAATGTGAAGAACTCACCACGACATCCCATACCATCGGAGAGTGCATGAATGGATCAAACAATTAAGTAATCATATATATAACCAACTCTTAATATTTGAGGTTCAGAACTATTCATCCCACGGCTTCCATAATACATATCAAAGGTCAATTACTAAGATTCAGAATCTTCATCAATTACCACAATTGAAATTACATACACCAAGGTAATCATAACCATTGTCGTATAGTCATTTGAATCTATATGGTATCAATACACTCTATCTAGTCGATGTTGACCAACCAACACTTATTATTAAATACTAGTTCGCTAAATATTGTAAGGTCTCTAGTCATTAGTCTAACGTATTCTTTATATAATCCCCCTACATCAAATGACAAATAATTTTGTTGCCCTAGATAGTTGACATCCATATTTAGTCAAGATGTAAAACTTAGACCATAATCACCATTTCACCTAAACTCATTCCTAGTTATCACAGGTGCACTAGTATATACAGAAAGAGTAGATATTATCAATCTAGTAACCAATGCCTCTCACTATTTAGCACCATAAATATCTATGTCCTTATTTCAGCAACCAATGACATTACCTACTAGTCATTCATATCACTAATCCTCAACAATGTTAATTCTATTATCATCATTAATCATTTTACAACCATAATTACTAGTTAACACTTTATCTCTAAACAAAGTCCACCAACTAGTATTCTAGGCTTCTAGCCATCAAGCAACCTAACCACATTATAACGATAACTAGTTATCATATTACCTATTTTACTAGGTGAAGTTCCCTACTTTATCAATCTACTCAAGACAATATATCCACTAGCTGAATCCTTAATGCTAAATATGATTATACATAACAATTAGTCTTAACTCAATACTCGACATATTCTACTGCTATTCACTAATTAGGATTAACAAGAGCCACGGACCTTAAAAAGTGATTAATGATAAAGAATTCTAGGCAATTTCCCAAGGAAAACATCATATCCTTAATGCGCATATGTGCATAATCATAAAAGTGCTTAGCCACACATAGACAAATCTATCTATATTGCTTATCATACATACCATCACCATAACATCAACATATCCTCTGAATATACAAGGCATAATAATAATATTAATAACTCTTCAAGATTTATCGGGCATCATCATAACTACAATATATATATCTTTCGGCCTTGTCGGGCCTTCTCATAACATCAATATATCCTCTAGCCTTACCGGATATTAACATGTCAGCAATATATCCTCCGGCCTTACTGAGCATCAACATATCATCAATATATCCTCTAACCTTTCCGGATATTAACATATCATAAATATATCCTATGACCTTGTTGGGAATCAATATATCATCAATATATTCTCCGAGCTTGCTGGGTATCAACATATCGTCAATATATCCTTCGACCTTACCTGGCAACATAATATCATCAACATTCACAATAGCATAAATATTAATGATAAGATCAATATATACATATAGATGCATATATTTATATAAATATATATATATATTTATATTTATGAATGCGTAGCCGAATCATTATCAAGTACAAGCCCCACAAATGATATAATACAAGAGAAGTAAAGAAAGACATATTGTAGTATCTCACCATTCGTTATCAATACCTTACAATAGCAAGTGCATGAACAAGCATATCCATATAGTGTGAAAACTCAATAAATCACTGCACTTAATATGATTATTAGCATGGTTGATTACAAGTCATGATTAAACTTTCAAGAATATCCTTTATTAGACATGATTTACAATACTAGTACAAAGGGATTCATCAACAAAAACATAATTTTAGTCACTAGGCTTGAGCATAATATGAGTAATAACATAATCCAAGGCTTACACAGCGAACTAGTCAATAAATCAAGTGATAACATAGTCATGGATCAAATTTACAAGACTATCCATTGTTATCCAAATAGTGAAAATAAGATAATCAATCAAATAAGTACACTATTCCTAAGGTCAACCTTATGAATGAACCATTTACCTGTTTTAAGAATCACATTACCAAGAGCATATTCTAGGCATTTAACACATATCTAAGTCTCCAATGAAGTACATAGTTCGAGCTTAAGGCGGGTAAACTTCCACTTCTAATATCCCTAATAATACTCTTCAAGTCTAATTTCTACCCAGAATTATACTAAGCTATCTAAATCATGTTTCAAGGTTGAATAATATATACTTGTTATATAGTTCAATTCTTTCTCAAGTAAGTCTCTTAACAAATCCAAAGTACCTAATGTCGATTCACAATAATGCATATCTAGGGTAACATACTCTTAAGGTAAGCGAACAAGTTCACTCCCATATAGCCAGAGCAACTTGAGCATTATTAGGTCAGTCACGATATAACAAGTTTAACTAACCAAGCTTCAAAACTATGGGTCAATTTTTACACTTACAAAAGTTCAATAGCATAAGTGTTTCTACCATCTACTATTTCGACATCTAAGACCCCATCCAATATTATCAAGATATAGAATCGATACGAAAATAAAGCTCAATCTAACTAAAGGTAGGCCAAACCTACCTCGAATCCAAATATAGTTCACGAACCAATGATCTTCACTTTCCATTTCCTTGAAGATTCTTCAATGAGCCAAGCTAGAAAAAATATAATATAAGAATTATGAGAATATCAATACCCATTTTGCACCATAATGCTTAAAGTCTAAAAAGTCACCAAAAAATGACGTGGGTCCTACATATGAAAAAAGAGTTTCTGAGATAAACCCATTGTTCGAATTCCATTAGGGTGTTATAAACCTTAATAAATTGGTGTAAAACAACCATATTAGTGGCTAAAATAAATTATCAAGCCATTAATGATTTTTTGATCTACCAATAAAGAATTTTACACTAAAATTAAAGAAAATTTACCTTAGATTCAATGCTAATCATGAATATGCAAGTAGTTCAAGCTCACAGTCAACATTCAATACATACTATAAAGACTACTCTCTCTATTAGTGTGTTAGAGGTTCAAGACAATGAAGGAATGGTTAATTTTCTACAAAAACTGCACTTAAATATGCCTTTCTCGGGCCCTCAAGATAAGCAATCTCATACATGCATTTGTTGCAATTGCGGCCATTATGATCGCACTAGGGCTCTCATGATTGTGGTATCTCCAGCCTCTATTGATGACAACTGAATCTTGAAATTTGATTCCTTGTTTCAGGCAATGCCTGGGGATGCATCCAAAGTCCAATATGAGCAAATGAGATATGCAACCATACTAATTTTAACATTCTAGATGCATTGGAGAAGTCGTTTAATAAATCCGAGTTCATATTAATAAAGTTTTTGCTTAGCAGCCATTTAAAACCAATGAAGACTTCAAAAGAAGAAATGGTTATAAAAAATAAATTAAAAGCTAAGTAACCAAAATATCAATCCTAGTAAGTCAAAAATAACTTTGGGCAGCTATCGGAGATCTGTAACAATGAAAATAAGTGAAACACGAGAAATGACCTAATGGTTCATTACAACATCCACTACTAAGTCACTTTCATCATGTAAAGTTAAAGATGATGAAAATAATTGAAGTCTCGAACAAATGAGGATATTGTGCCCGCATCTCCCTCTATATCTCCAAAGCGACCTTCTCCACTGAACCTTAACTATAAGAATCTCCCTAGCATGCAAGTATCTCACTTTACTAGACAAAATGAGCATAGGATACTTCACAAAGCTCAACAGCTTATCTATCTAAATTGAATCCAACCTAATCATATGAGATCGATAGGTAATATGGTTCCTCAACATAGACATATAGAGAATCAAATAAAAGATAGCAAAATCATGAGGTAAGGCTAACTCATAAGCCACCTCACCAATTACGCAGTGAATCTTAAAAATCCCAATATAACGAGGGATGAGCACACCCTTTCTTCTAGTCCTCCTCACACCCCTTACCGAAGAAACTTAAAGAAACACATTGTCTCCAACTCTAAACCTTAAGGTATGGAGTCTATGGTTAGTATAATCCTTTTGCCTATGATGGAATGCACTAAATCTATTCCTTATCACCCTGACTCTATTACATGAGTCCTAAAACAAATCTATACCAGTAGGTATCAACTTGGAAGTCTTACATCATCCTGTTAGAGAATGACATCTCCAACTATACAAAGCCTTATATGGCACTATCTAATACTCAAATTATAGTTTTTGTTGTAGGCGTATTCCACCAATATTAAATATTAATCATACTATCCTCAAAAATCCATAACATAGGCTTGGATAATATCCTCAAGAACCTGAGTAGTTTGCCCATACTGACTATCTAATTGCAGATGAAAAGTTGTACTCAAATCTACTCAAGTACCTAACTCCTCCTGAAATGCTCTCTAAAATTGTAATGTAAATAGAAAACCACGATCTAATGTAATAGAAACAAGCACTAAATGCAATGGAAACATGTCTTATACATAAATCTGGGCTAATCTCTTATCACTGAAAGTCATCTAAATCGAAATAAAATATACCGAATTGATCAAATGATCCACAATAACCCAAATACCATTATGACCATGGGAAGTAAGAGGCAAACCACTAATGAAGTCCATAGTAATCCTTTTCTATTTCCTCCCCCAAAAAGGAAATCTCTAAGTCAATCCAACTAGACATTGATGCTTGGCCTTAACCTGCTGACAATATAGGTAATGAGCCACAAAGTCTACCACATCTCTCTTCATCCCATCCTATAAATAATGATACCTCAAATATCTACACATAATAGTTATAATAGGATGAATAAAATATCTAGAACTATGATCCTCATGAAGAATAGATTTAATAAACTCATCAAGCTGGGGAGCTCAAATATGACCCCTTGAATCTAAAAATATTCTAGGGGTCAATAGTGTTCCTTTCATAATCACTACTTACCCCTGATCATGAAAAAAACATAACTTGTTATCCTTATACTAACGATTATGAATCTACTCGATTAAGGATAACCTCTCTTCCATACAAGATAAAAATCCTTGCAGGATTTAAAATATCAATACATAATATCAAATTGGCTGAGGACTATATGTCGTGTTCCATGCATTTGACAAACTTATATGAATGTAATGCTACTCATATTCACTATATTGCTGCTTAATTCATTAGCTACCACGATCACTTTACCTAGATGATACATGATAGAAATATCATAGTCCTTTAGTAACTCCATCCATCTAGCTAATGAGCACTAAACTCTTGCAGGGTCATTAGACGCTTAAGGATACAATGATTAGTAAAAATCTCACAATGGATACCATACAATAGTGCCTCAAATTCTTGAGCGCAAAAACTACCTCCATTAACTCTAAATAATGAGTGGGGTAGTTGTGCTTATGCACATTAAGCTATCTTAAAAAATAAGAAATAACATGACCCTGCTGCATCAAAACACATTAATGACTAAAACTAGAGGTATCACAAAACACAGTGAATCCCTCACACTCAATGGGAAGAACTAATACTAGAGCTGTAGTGAGAGGATTTTTTAGCTCTCTAAAGCATGACTCACAGTTCCACACCATCAAAAAGAACTTGATTACAATTCAATCTAGTCATAGGGGCTGAAATAGTACAAAAGGATTCAATATAATTCCAGTAATAACTAGCCAAACAAATGAAACTACAAACCTTAGTCAGAGACGTAGGTCTAGCCTAATAACGAATCACCAAAATCTTAGATAGTTCTACCATAATACATACCTTGTAAATGATATGTCCAAGAAATGACATATACTCAAGCTAAAACTACCACTTAGAGAATATGGAAAAAGTACATCATCTCTCAAGGTCTAGGGAAAGATAGTCAAATGTTGTGTGTGCTCCTCACTACTCCTTGAATACACAAGAATGTCATCAATGAACACAATAATAAAGGAGAATATATATGGCCATAAAAATCAATTCATAAAATCTATGAATGCGACTGGGGAATTAATCAACATAAATGACATCACCAAAAACACATAATGACCATAAAGTGTCTTGAAAGTTGTCCTAGGGATATCCTCAACCCAAAACATCAACCAATGATAATCAAACCTCAAATATATCTTACTAAACATAGTTACACCCTAAATTGGATCGAACAAGTTATCAATGTAAGGCATTGGATAACAGTTCTTTACCATCACTTTGTTAAGCTGCCTATAATCGATACACATACACATAAAACTATCTTTCTTCCTTAAAAAAAATAGGAGCTCACTATGGGAACACACTTATTCTAATGAAACCCTTATGAATAAGATCCTCAAACTGAGAATTTAACTGCTTAATACAATACACTAGGCTTTCACCCATAGAAAATTTACTAGAATTCTTGTCTTTGTACCAAATATGACTCATGGGAATGAGCCATATAATGGGTTATGAAAGGTATGGTAATGTCATATGCTGACAAATATTTGCTGGAGGGTTGGATTTTTGTTACTGGCATGAATCTGATTTAGGGGTACGAGTCATATTTGTGGATACAGATCATTTGGTTCCATAGTTTAATCTTGGACTTCATTACTTAGGTTATATCTAAGTAAGAGTGGATAACAATTTATGGTAAGATCGGGAAAGTGTCATACCATGGACTCATATGGTGGATAGTGCCAAAATTTTTCTTTAGTTAATTCTGCCAAGGATATGTATGAAGGGTATAGATCAAATATTATGGATAAGACCTCGTTGGATGAGTCGTATGCTGGAAACTATTGGATCCAAATGTTGAGGATGGGATATGAGTGGATGGTAATAATATTAGCGGAGGGTAGGACTCATAAGAGGAAGTCGTATCCTTGTAACGGGGTTTATGCGTAACTTAAGTGGGATTATTTTGGACATTTCCCTACTTAACCTAATAAGGTCCAATGACTTATAACCTACTTGGGTAGTTATTTAACCTATTATTCTATTAATTAAAACTTAGAAATTCTTCTAAAACACTCTATATTTATTTCAAAATCTTTTAGGCAAGGGAAGTTATGGTTTCGGCTAGAGGATTAATTTGGGGCTTGTCTTGGTGATTTATTTTTATCGTCATCTTGGTTCAAGGCATGTTCTATTCCCTTAATATTTATTCAAACTAGAAGAATGGTTTTTATAGAATGTTTTCTTGATTTAGAAAAAATGCCTATAAGAATATTTTATTGCATTGATTACTTTTAGTAGAACTCTTGCTTATTTTAAATTTGGTAAAGAAATTTTACACAATTTAAATGACTTTGAAATTTAAATGGCTAAATTTTTATTCTTGTGGTGTACATAGAATCCCCTACATGGGTTAATATAGTTAATGGAAGGGCTCATGGAAGTCTACTTAAACCGATGTATGGTGGGCTATGGATATTACTTTCAAGTATAGTCGGTATGATAATACCAGCACTAAATGACCTTGGTTAATAAATGGTATATTGATTGATTAATTTCTTGGTAATGGTTTTAATTGGGCAATAATGGAAGGATGCTTAGCAAAGCTATGGGAAATGAAGGTTCTGGGGGGGACGAAAATTGGAAACTCATATTTGTTGATATTAGGTTTGATATTTTTAACAGTGTGCATGAAGTCACACTTTATATTTGTGGGATGTACTAGCAATCCCAGGTTTTCTTTCCTAGTCGTACAGCTACACACACTGGCCTTTTACGTAGTAGGAGCTGAACCTAGAGATCCCATGGGTGGTTTAGGATGGCATAGTTACACATCCTAGGTAATTTTAAATGCATGCTAAACCCAATTCCCTTCTCAACATTTTTATCTATATGCATTGTTGTATGCTTATAGATAGTTTTACTTTCTTTTATAAATAGAATAATTTTATCGTTATCTTGGGATCATGCTTACGTTCACCCTCAAAACCCATATATTGGTGGTTGTATACCCACACTGTGTATGAGCCAACTATTCTACTCCTCCTACATAGTAATTGACTCAGGGATTGGTATTTGGACTAAAGTAGTGAGATTTAATCAATTTAAAAGGCTCAATTTCATGTTATGGACATTTTTAGACTTTTTAATTTTCTTTTGGATATTTTTTTTGTCCATAGTTGGGGGCATGTCCCAACTGAATTTTATTACTTTTTTGGTTTGACGATTTGTGGTACTACTATAGGTTGGTATAAGCAGGATCGATATAGATGTTGGCCATGACGTTGGAATAAGCTAGTAGGCTGACATCTTTGGACATAATTTCTCACTGTTCTATTATATTTTATTTTGGGATTAATTATATTATGTTTTGGAACTTATTTGGTTTTGGAATGGTTTTATGGCCTTTGGTATGGTTTGGTACAATTAAGTGGTTGGGTGGAATGGATGGACTTTGTTGAGTCAGTTAAGATTGTGATCCTATCCTAGAATCTTCATGGTAGTTGTTACACTATCTAGTTATATGCTCAAAATTCAGCAAACTCAGGGAGTGCAACAGGAGATTAGGTTGGGCAACTGGGATGGTCTCTAATCTCGGTCAGACTTGGGATGCCCATTACAATAATTTCTTAGGTTGGTTCATGTCAAGTTTGTATCAGAGCCTAGGTTCGTTGTCAATTTGGTTTGCAAAAAGCCATGTCGAGTAGGTATCAGAGCCTAGGTTCATGCTGATATATTTTGGCTCATAAAAACCTCTAATATGTGTTTATCCAAAAGGAGTTGATGCTCCAAAACACAAGGTGGTTTAACCTATTGAAGGATTATGATATAAGTTTTCATTACCATCCCGGTAAGGCGAATCTAGTCACTGATGCTCTTAGTAGATTGTCGATGAGGAGTTTGGCCTACGTTTATGAATATAAGCAAGAATTAGTGAAATATATTAATTATTTGGCAAATCTTGGAGTTTGACTTGTGAACTCTGAGGATGGTTGCATGTTTGTACACCGATATCTCTATCGTCTCTTATTGTTGAGATAAAGAAAAAACAAGTATTAGACCCCGACTTGATGAAGGTCAAGAGTAATATGGGTTAACATAAAGTTGTTGACTTTGTGAATGGTGGTGATGGTATCTTGAGGTACCAAGGTAGTATATGTGTTCCCAACCTCAATGGATTAAGGGAAAAGGTCATGGCCGAGCTTCATAATACCAATTATGTTATTCATCCCAGTTCCACAAAGATGTATCATGACCATAGAGAATATTTTTTGTGAAATACTATAAAGCGTGATGTTTCTATTAATATGGATGAATTTATGGTGTACCAACAAGTAAAGGTTGAGTACTTGAGGCATGGTAGCCTATACCAAGAAATTGTGTTGCCTGAGTAGAAATGGGAGTCTATTAATATCGACTTCATTACCAATATTCCTAGATCTCAGAGTTAATATGATTCTATTTGGGATATCATTAATATAATGGCGATGTTAACCCATTTCTTCCCCATGAGATCTTATTTTTTGATTGAAGATTAAGCTATGTTTTTCATGCGGAGATCGTGAAGCTGAACGATGCCCTAGTGTCCATTTTCATCACACTTTTAGATGTCATTCAAAAGAGGTTTGGGAACTAAGGGGTACCCTAGCACAATATTCCACTCTGAAGAAGATGGTCAAGGAGAGAGAACTATCCAAACATTAGAGGATATGTTATGGGCTTATGTAATTTATTATAGTTATAGTTTGTAGGACCTCTTACCTTTGATTGAGTTTCCCTATAATAATATTTACCACTCTAGTATGGGAATGGATCATTTCAAAGCATTGTATTATAGGAGATGTCTATCTCTTATTAGGTGGTATGAAGTTGGCGAGGGTAAGTTGGTTGGGCTTGATTTAGTTCACTAAGCCTTAGAAATGGTGAAGGTGATTCATAATTAATTGAAAACTGCTCAAAGTAGCAAAAATTCCTATGTGGATATGACATGTAGGGACTTAGAGTTTAATGTGGGTGATTGGGTATTCTTTAGAGTATCTCCCATAAAGTATGTGATGCGGATTGGTAAAATGGGAAACTTAGTACACGATATGTTGGTCCCTACTTAATTGTGAAGAAGTTTGGCACTGTTGCCTATGAATTCGAATTACCTCCTATTATAAGCCTCATTCACCCAGTTTTCCATATGTCTATGTTTCAGAAATGTATGGGTGATCCTTTCTTGTTTATTCCTTCACAAAATATTGGTATTTCGGACTCTTTGTCTTATGAGGAGATCCCTTTGAGGATATTTGACTAGTAAGTTTGCTGTTTGCAAAAAAATAGAAGTGGCTTTGGTGAAGGTTCTATGGAGGAACCTAAATCCCGAGAAAGATACTTGGGTGGTGGAAGAGGACATGAAGTCTAATTACCCATATTTATTTTCAATTCTAAAAGCTTGTGATGGAGGTATGTGTTGATCTCCTTACTTTGAGATATGTCTTTCATAGACAATGGAGTAAAGTCTCCAAGGATTGAAATTGGTTTATGCCCTTGTTAGAAAATGGATTAAAGTCCCCAATATGTGAAATGATTGGTGTCTTATTACATCATGTATCAAAGTTCCTAATACTATGAAATGATGTGTGACTTGTTGTTATGGGTTTATGTCTCTAGTACTTCGAATTGATTTATATTCTTGATAAATTATGAATCTAAGTCTCAAAATCCCTTTAATTTCTTGATATACTTGATGATTTGATGCGTTGGATTCCCTAAGTTATGAAATAAGCAAGTGTTTGATAAATATTGAGATGGATTCTCAAGGCGAGTAAAGTGAAATGGTCGATTCATGATGATCATAATAAGTGTTATGTTGCATCATTATTGTGTACTTGTTCTAACTCATGTTATGGTTTATTTAATGCATTTTGATATTTCAACTTGTGTTTATTCTTACATTACTCATCATTCCTAGACGAATGATCCTAAGAGGGGGAGAATAGTAGACCCGAGAATATGACCTTGAAAACTTTTTGGTTGAATAAAAACGATCATGCTATGTGTGTTGTGTTTTATCCTTGTTGTCTGTCATTTCCAACTTGTTTAAAGACTTCTTCGGTTCATATTGGGATGTTAAATTTTTTCTATACTTACCTATAAAAGTGGAAGAGAGTTGAAGAACTTAAACTTGAACCCTTGAAAAAGACAACAACCTCTTTGATGTCTCTGGAGTGGAAACGGTTAGGGGTGCTTGAGTTGTACCCTATTTCACTAATCATACCACCATGACCTCTCTTGTTATATCCTATACATTAAGTTTGTTTAATATACTGTCCTCCATACTATGAGGTTATCCCTTGTTCGTAACCATGCTTAAGAATCGTAAACTACTCAATCATACCCATTATTTCTGACTCAAAGTTCTCTCTTTCAACCCACAATAGTGTTGTTAACCTAGAGGATGTCTAGGGTATGACCTAGGGTACCACTCATACCCTAGGTTATGATCGCCAAGTGAACCATGAGGGCGAGTCATACCCCAGCATATGTGTTGTCCATCTTTTAACCAAGGACCTTTTGGTCTTTTCCCTTGCCTAAAACCCTAATTACCTGACCTACATAAGTTTTTTTAGCCTCTCAAGTCTTTATTTGCAAGACTTAAACATACTAAACACCCTATAGGGTCTTGGAAACAGGATTGGAGGCTAGGGTTTGATGGTTTTCATCTTGTAGAAATAAGGAAGAGTGAATATTTTGGAGATTCAAGTTTTTTAAGGCATGTATCGCTTCCTCTCTTAAATAACTATAAAGTAATGTATTTAATACTTTAATTAGGAAGTTTACATGGTGTTTTCGAAGCAAATGAAAAGTGTTTGACACCTAACAATGAATAATGATGATTCTTGAATATATTTCTGTTCATACATGTATTTGATGTTAGGTTCCATATGTGGTGACTTGATGTATGTAGTTTAGCATGATGTTCTTCATTAACCCTAGTCTTGATGATTTATACTAAGAAAATAACCTTGTCATCAGTATGTGTAAAAGGTGTTTATGAAAATGTCTAAGTGTATTTTCTAGTCAATTGTTGATGATATGTTTAACTAGGGCAATGACCTAATGAGTAAGAATGTTTTATAAATATTGTGATAAGAGCATTTTTGAGCCATGTAATGTGTAATTGATGATATTGCTGTGCTAGTGGCTAATAAGAGGGTGAAGTCCTTTAACATTTTATGAAGATGAGCTTGAATGGTGTATTGAACTAAATTGTGGCAATAGAATGCTATTGCAATGTGAATGTCTTGTGAAGATACTGAAGACCATAAAATAAATTGTGTGATAAATGTAATGAAGGAATTGAATTATTTAAATTGTTGAGCAATGAAGTCTCCCATGATAACCATAAGGTCTTGTATAGTGTTGAAATTGGATAAATGGATAAAGTACCTAAATGTTGTATTGAATGATTGTTGATGCATCAATAAAAGAATAAAGTCCAAAATGTCAACTAATGATTGTTGTGATGGATTGAGGTTAAAATACTTTGCCTTATGTGATGGCTTGAGGTTAGAGTCCCTTGACCAATGAAAATGCAAGGTAAAGTTTGTTTCTTACAAAGATATCTTGAGGGGAAATCACCTCGCCTCATAAAGAAACTTATGGTGAAGTTCACTTATGGCTTGTTGTAAACTCCGCCTATGGCTTGTGGTAAAGTCCACCTAGGTGTGTTTGTCAAGTACTTTGTTTGTATGGCCTAATTGTTTGGGTAAGGTCCCTTGTTGAGTGATGGCATGTGTGGATAAAGTCCTTAGTATACTGAATATGTGTAGATGGGTGAAGTCCTAGTCTAATGATAATGTGAATGTGGCTAAATTCCTTGGTGTATTAAGCATGATGAACCTATAAGCATGGGATTTGGCAAACCTCTACCTTACGTATAATGATTAAATGTTTGAGAATATTGATGAACCTTGATATTTTGATAGAAATGTGGTATATGTATATGTATGAGTAAGCGTATTAATGTGATGAATTGTGATATATTGATTTGTTTTTGATTGATTCTGTTATCTTATCACTTATCCTCGTGTTACATGACAGAGTTCCAACCACTAACCATCTCTGGACGCTACGTCCCCATGCGACGTAGGTTCTGGAGCATCTTCTTTCTTTTTCTGTGCAGTGATTAGGCGATCAAGAGGTTAGTGTATTGTCTTGAAGGGGTGAACTTCCTTAAATCTCGAAGATCTTCATCTCTTAGTCCTTATCATTTGGTTTAGTCTCTTTAAGACATGGTTCGCCTATAATCGGGGGCTTATCCCAACGCATACATTTATTGACTTTAGTTTTGTATGGAGGTATTGTGAACAATTGTGAAAATGGACATAGTTATTATAATTATTCTGAATCTAATGTAGAATTATGATATTAACTTCGCTATATGAGGTGGATTTCCTTTGATTCCTATGGTATGATTAGATGTTTGGAGTAGGTTATCGGGGCGACCTCTGGTTAATGTTAGCTTGAGTTGCCTATATGACATTACCCCAAGTTCTGGCCGTGTCACTCAACATTCTTATATATATGTATGGTTATATGCATTATGGATGGTTTTACTTAATTTTATTAATGGCATTATTTTATCCTTATCTTGAGATTATGCTAGTGTTCACCCACTAACCCATCAACTGGTGGCTGTATATGCATGCTATGCCGGAACCGACCATTCTATTCCCCTTACAAACTGATTGACTCGAATATCAGTATTTGGACTAAAGTGGTGAGATTCCATTCTTTCAAAAGGCTCAATTTCATGTTCTGGACATTTCTAGACACTTTAATTTTATTTTGGATATTGGTTTTGGCCATGGTTGGGGGCATGTCCAAATTGGATTTTATTACTCTTTAGGTTAGAGGCTTCGTGGTACTTTTATGGGTTGGTATTTGTGGGATAGGTATTGGTGTTGGCCTTGGCATTGGAATTAGCTGTTGGGCTAACATAATTGGACATAATTTATCACTGTTACATTGTATTTTATTTTGAGATTAAGTATATTATGTTTTGGAACTTATTTGGTTATGGCTTGGTTTATGGCCTTTGGTATGGTTTGGTACGGTTGGGCAGTTGGTATGGAATGGTTGTGTCGGTCACAGTTATGATTCTATCCTTGAGTCTTTATGTTAGTTGTTATACTATCTAGTTTTATGCTCAAAATTCAGCCAACTTGGGGCAGACAGTTGGAGATTGGGTTAGGTAACGGGGGTGATCTACCATCTAGGTCGGACTTTGGATTCCCTTTATGACAAGGCCCCCAGTCGAGCTGTGTCACTTATGCTCAGTAGCAGCCATATGGTAAGGTTTCATATCAATAGGTTGTGTGCTAGTCTCAAGTTCAAAACCAAACTAAATCTCATGGTCAGGGGGAACACAAGTGAGGTAGGTAGGAATGCATCAAGAAACTCATAAACAATGGGAGCATAGTCAAGCGACTGTCTCTCCACACGAGTATAACATATATAAGATAGATAAGACTGGAAACACCTCAATATAAGTATCTTGGCACAAACTTAAGAAATAATCCACATCAGCTCATAGTTAACCACTCCCTGCCACACCACTGGGGGTACAACGATCATGGCTAAGGTAATGATCTTGGAAAAACAATCCAGGATTGGATGATAGTGAGATAACTAGTACATGCCCAAAATAACATCAAAATCCAACATATCAAGATTAATAAGATCAGAATAAGTATGAACATCACTAATTGTCACATCACATGTTTGAATTCTTGATACACTATTAAAGAAACACCCGTGGGAGTAGATAAACTCAATGGAACGAATAATAAATCACTAGTCAAGTCCAACCGTGGTGTATACTAAGTAGATATATAAGAATAAGTTGATCTGGGATCAAACAAAGCAAGAGTTGTCTTATGGCACACGATAATCATATCTGTAACTACATCATCCGAAGTCTTAGCCTCAGGCATAGTAGGTACTGGATACAAATGACCACACCTACCACCTGACTAGGCACCTGATCGACCTCCTATCCTTCTTTCTTGAGTACCATATCGAGCACCCTGATTAATACCCCTACAATATCTCTCACCACCACATTTTAAGAGATAAACTTCACTAATAGTAGTATCATCCTGTGATGAAACAACATTACCCCACGATTCGAGAAATCTTTTAAGAAATGACAAAGAAGCCCAAAAGTAAAACAAGTATCATGTGAAGAACCAAAACTCACAGATGCAACTAATCAGAAGTAAACACCATGTCTAGCACCGCCTACAAATAAAACAATCGCATATAGATCACTTTCCTTGCTAGGGAGACCACTAGTACCAAATAGACTCAATCATTAGTCTACAGAGCTACCTAAAATATTCAACTAGTCTGACTCTGAGGTTGAAAAGATGGATGCGGAGGATTCCAAACATAAGAACTGCCACCTCATATTTCGGAACTACTATGGCTCCTACAAAATTTGCCGTTGTACTTTAGGCTCTATTCATGACCCTAACGATGCATATCCTCCATCACTCTAGCATAATCAGAAACCCTAATTAAAGTCCTACCCACATTAACTAGACTCTATGTAGATATTCGAATAAAAAGTCTCAATATTTTCACAAAGCAGCAAACTCTCTCATACTCAGTATCCAAGATAGAATTTACAAACCTGGCTAACTAATAGAAATGGGCCTCATATAAAATAAGTGTCATAGAAGTATGTTATAATCTAGTGAACTGATCTCTCAATCAATCCATGAGGCTATGCATCATATACTTCTCAAAGAACATATCAGAGAACTTATTCCATGAAAAAGTAAAGATCTAACTTTCCTAGAACTCATGAAAACTCTCCACCAGTGCCGAGCAGACAAAAAAAATTAAAATATGGCGTAATTCAAACCACGAGTCTAACCTAGACTTGTCCTCAAAACCTATCCTCATAAGTAGTCAAAAACTCTAATGCATCCTTTCCAGAATCATAAGAAAATCTAGGTGGATCTAACCTCAAAACCTGTTCACCATCTCGAATCCTCAACCAATATAATAGGCTGGGTCACAACTGGTTAAGTAAGTATCGACTGAACAACTGCCGGCATAGGTGGAACCCAATATCTAGGAGCTAGAACTACTTGACTGAAACACCATAAACTTTGTCCCTTTAAAAGTTTTTTGAGCCTTAAACATTCTGTGCATCTTAGAACTAAATCTTACCATTCATATCAAGTGGATATAGTTTTAAGTCCTTTGTCATATGTTGGTCAGTGTCATAATTTCCAAGTTTGATACTTTGTACGATAAGTCATCATACTAGTCATATGTTAGGGTACGTCAAGTATTGTGCTAAACCATATGATGTCCAAATTCTAACCTAGAGGATTCATCTTAGGGTATGGTCTGAGGGTACTTTTTATACGGTGTGGGTACCGCATAGGCTAAGGATTTGTATGATGGAAAGAATATGGTGTCCAATATTCTGATCAAACTATGAGTGTCGTGTACCACTCGAATAAAGTAGGTACGACTTAAGGGATCTAGCTGCACCCTTTTAAATATATTTTTCGTGTTTTAAATTGATGATATTATTTATAATTACCATCCCAAAACCCTTAAGATCACATGTCTTATAAAAATATTCGATCTCTCACTTTTCACTTGGAAGGATAAAAAACTCTCAAAATCCTTTCTAAACCTTCTCATGATGATTGGGCTAGGGTTTCAACAAGTTCTTCATCTAGATGCTCTAGAGTCAAGTTTTTTTTGTGCATCATTATGAGTAAGGCATGTGAATCTTCCTTCATTGTTAGTTCATAAGAATCATGTGTGTTAAGCATCGTTATTAAATCATAAATAGTGGTTTTAAAACCTTTAGTTGGTGGTTTGAATGTCAAATATTAATTATTTTTCTCTCGTGATTTCACCTTTTTACAACATGTTTTTTGTAATTGTTTTGAACATATGAGTGTATGGAAATTTTATTTTAATGAAGCGGTAATGGTTAGACCAAACTTTATCATTTTTGACATGAATAATAGTTTGATTGTAGTATGCCCTCAACCTGTTTGTGAAAATGCCTAAAAGAATAACTTTGTCACATGATGAATTAGGTTTTGATCTAATTCTTGGTATTAGAATTAAAATGAAAGATAAATTATTTTTTAACAGTCTTGATGACCATAAATTGAATTATAATGGGTTTTGAACTAAGGCATAGGCCTAATAATATAAATGATTGATAAATTCCTTTCAGAAAGGCCTTGTTAGACGTAAGTTGAATTGAATTATAACCTTGTTTTTTTCAATGGCTAAATTGGTTTAAGTCCCTTAATTCTTATTTGAATTGATGGCATTTGATAGATAATGGGTTCGATTCCCAAAGTCAAATGATAATGGTTATGTCATGTTGTATGTTTGTAAATAGGATTTGTATGATGATACCAAAAAGATGACTTTTGTAAGTAATTGGACTAATGGTTGTGTGTATGCATAAAGAATGTTTTAAATTTGTCTTTAAAGAGGTATGCGTATCTAGGCCATAGAAGTGGAATCCGAAGGACTAACACAGAAAATTGCGCTAGTTGATGCAGGTGTCTATATGATCAGGAGGTTCAAGTACCTCAAATGGATATAGGAATGGGAGGTTTGAGTCCTCAACATTGTATGCATTGGTTCTTAAGTCACTTTTATTAATATGGGAGGTTTGAGTCCACTATAATGGCATAAATCGATATAGATATTCTCTGGTTCTTGTGACTACACACACTGAGCCTTTCCAGCTTGGGGAGATATGGTCTAATATAGCTTGTGGGTGCCTTTTCTTCTGATGTGTATGAGACAAAACCTAGGTTAATGGTTTTAAATGTTATTCTAAGCCTTGTATCTTATCTTGGAATGATATACATATACATATACATATGAATAATTGTATATGATGATTTAAATTGGTTTTTAATTATAGAATTATTTTATTCCTCTATCCCAGTGTTACATTTTAGCATTCTAACCACTAACCATATCCAGGTATTATATCCCCACGTGTTATGGGGATTAGATATGCTTCTTCTTTTCCTAGGCAGTGACCAAGTATTAGAATGGCTTGTGAATAGGTATTGAAGTTGTGAGCTTCCATAGTTTAGAAGGAATTAATTTCATGGTCTTTTTAATCTATGTTATATACTTTATTAAACATGTATTTCTCTGTTTTTGGGGGTATATCCTGACGGTTTATTGTATTTTGATTATAGAGGCTTTGCGGATTAATATAGACTTGGGTGTGTTGTCTTGATGAATTTTCAAATGTTCCTTAAGCTATTGCCACTCTTATTTCTCTATCTTATTATATGTTCAAAATTTTTCCAATACTTATAATTCATATTCTGGTTAGGTTAGGTAAAGGGGATAATCTTTGGTGTTCTTAGGACTTAAGATAGCCGTCATGGACAGCCCCTAGTATACGTCATGAAAACATTTGTATCAGAGATTAGGTTTATCGTCAATTTGGTATCCATAGAGAAATGTTAAGTAGAGTCTCTTTTATGGGTGTGTAGTGTGCCACACCTATAGGAGAAAGGCTATGAGACATTTAGGAATGTTCCCCTTGTTTTCTTATTTTTGAGCAATTGAGTCTAAGGTCTTAGATTCTTCCGATATCTGTTTGATCGCCTTTCATATCATGCCTCCAAGAAGATTTAATATTCATCCAAACTGTTATGTCCCGTCTAATGATGCTTTGAATGTGGTAGGTGTTGATTTTTCTTCCTACCAATTGAAACATATGGTATAACGATGGTACGAGTAGTGAGAGCAGTTAAGAGGCAAGGATTCTATTTTGATTATATGGGATGATATGTCTAATACATTTCCAAACCACTTCTTTCATCAGGAGTTCAGGGAAAATAAAGTAAAAGAATTTGTTATCTTTAAGTAAGGAAAGATAATAGTCAAGGAGTATGCCTTGAAATTCAATCAAGTATCCCAATATGCTTCTAAATTTCAATATAATATGAGGGCCTATTCTTCTAAATTTCTATAAAATATGAGGGCCCAAATGAGAAAGTTTACTTCAAGATTGTCTCGTGAGTGGATTCTTGAGAGTAAGGCGGCTTTGTTGATCAAGAACATGGACATCTTTAGATTGGTTGTGTATATGCAATATGTCAAAGAGGAAAAGAAGAAATAAGCTAAGATTTGCGAGGGGTGGAGTAAGAGCTCTCAGTTTTTAGAACCGAGTGTGCTCCATCGACATAGTGGAATCTGGCATAAGAAAAAGATTTAGGGTAGTCATAACTACTATTCTATGGCTAGTTCTCTCTACCTAAAGTTCTCGAGAGATAATTTTTTTCAGGGTGGTGATGCTTCTGGGCATAAGGTTCCCAATCTCAAGCCACTGGAGCCTACTTCACAACATTCCACCCTCCTTGTAGATTCTGTGGTCAGTGTCATCATATTTAGTGTGAGAAGGAAAGGGACCAATGTTTTATGTTTGTTAAGTTTTGTCATATACAGTGGGATTGTCCCCATAGAGTTGTTTATGGGTAAAATAAGGTTCTTGTTGCCTCTGCATCATCTTCTGTGCCAAAGGGTGCGACTTCTTTCTCCGATACTGTTCAAAACTACCTCTATGCTCTCACTACTTGTCAGGAGTTTAAGGTACCACCGGATGTTGTTACTAGTATATTGAAACTCTTTTCCCGTAATGTGTACTATTTACTTAATCTAGGAACTCTCTTTCTTATGTGACACCATTTATGGTTGTGGATTTTTGTTTTGGTCTTGTGTGTCTGTCGGTCTTGTTTTCTATTTGTACCTCGTTAAGAGACTCTTTTGTTGTTAAACAAGTGTTTAGGGGGTATGTGTAGTAGTTGTTTGTTGTAGGGAAACTCTAGTGGACTTGATAGAGTTAGACATGGTTGATTTTGATATTATACTGTGCATGTACTATATTACTCGTGCTATGCAACCTTAGATTGTTGTACTCATAATTTAATGTTTATTTTCTCTAATTAAATAATTATATAGTGTGTGGGTGGTTCCCAAGCTCCTAAGAAAAAGGTTTATACTATATCTTAGAGCTCAATAATTAATTTCAAAGAGGTGTCATTATCATAAAATCCAAGTTACAGATTCCAACCCATGACGTCTTTCTTGTATTCGGTTCATATGGTAAATAAGTTTTGTAAGGTCTCCCCTATGGACTTTCTTGGTACCCCTCATAATAGACAGATTGATTTTTTAATTGATCTCATTCATAACATTCATCAAATTTCTATTCCCCCATATATAATAGCTTTGTCCGAGTTGATAAAACTTAAGGTGAAACACAAGGATCTCTTAGAAAAGGGGTTTCATCCATTTTAGTGTGTCCCCATAGGGTACACAGGTGTTTTTCATGCGTAAAAAAGATGGTTCTCCTTAGATATGTATTGACTACCGATAATTGCATAAGGTGATAATGAAGAATAAGTATCCTCTTCCCAGAATTGGTGATCTCTATTATCCTCTTCAGGGTGCCAAATTCTTTTTGAAGATCGATATTCAACTTGGGTATCACAGTTAAAGATTATCGAAGTGGATATCCCTTAGAGAGTTTTACATAGCCGATATAGGAATTTTGAGTTTCTGGTTATGCATTTTGGGTTGACTATTTCCTTGAAAGAATTCATGGATTTATTGAATAGCGTCTTCCATTAATTTCTAAATTTGATCGCCATTGTCTTAATTAATGACATCATAGTGTACTCTAATAATGAGAAGGATCATACAGATCACCTTCACCTTGTGTAGCAGACATTGAAAGATCAGTAGTTGTATGCTAAATTCTCTAAATGTGAATTCTTGTTTGATGTCGTAACTTTTTTGGGTTATATTGTGTCAAGTAAAGGGATTGTGGTGATCTTTAGAAATTAGTTGTGGTTAAGAAGTGGTCTGTAACCATGACTCTAACCGATATTCGAAGCTTCATGGGTTTAGCCTAGTATTATAGGAGATTTGTGGATAGTATTTTTTCTATTGGTGCTTCCTTGACAAAATTGACATAACAGAAAGTAAAGTTCATCCGTTTTTATCCATGTGATGGTAGTTTTAAGAAGCTAAGAGATAACTTAACTTCAGTTCTAGTCTTAACTCTACCTGAGGGTACCAAGGGTTTTGAGGTTTATTATGATGCATCTCGAATTAGTTTGGGTTTTGTGTTGATGCAACAAGGTAAGGTGGTTGAATGTGCCTCTAGACAGTTAAAGTTACATGAGAGAAACTATCCTACTCATGAATTGGATTTGTTATCTCTGGTGTTTGCATTAAAAATTTGGCATTACTATTTATATGGGGTGTATGTTGATTTCTTTTCTAATCATAAGATCCTGTAGTGTGTGTTTACTCAGAATGAGCTTAATCTAAGGTAAAAGAGGTGGCTTGAGTTTTTAAAGGACTAGGATATGACTTTTCATTACCATCTTCGTAAAACTTATGTGTTTGTTGATGTTTTTAGCAGGTTATCCATGAGTAGCTTATCTCATATTGATAAGGATAAGCGAGAATTGGTAAAGGATATTCACTGTTTTCCTAACCATGGAGTCCATTTCTTATACTATCACGATGGTAGTGTGATAGTGCAGCAGGTGATGTGCTAGCATTTTGTTAGAAAATTTAAAACTTTTATCTCGATATAATTATAAGTTCTTAAGTAACTATCATTGTTTTCGATGATATTTATTTGATATTGTAGTGAAAGGCAAGATGCAAGAGAACCTAAGACAATAAGGACAAAAAGAGGTGAATATGAAACAAATAGCCAAGAAATTGTAGAGGAGAAGTTGATGACTTTTGTGATAAGTCATCAACTTGATGATAAGTTATCAGGTCCATCATCAGCTTGAAGTAGTGTGATGACGTTAGACCAAAAGTGTTACAACATCCCTTGACATGTTGTTACAAATTTGATAAGCTATCAAGAGCGTTGTCAGCCTTAGACAGAGAATGGACTTCATCTAGAATCCATGATAACATTAGTGATAACTCGTTAGAGTTTTGATAAGCCATCAGGTTTCGTCATCATCCTTAAGCAGAGAATGTCAAAATTGAAAAGGATCTGACGATATTCCTAATAAATCGTCAGAACTCTGATAAGGCGTCACGCATATCGTCGTTTATTGCGAGAAAAAGTTTTAACCTGTGATTATGTTACCATAATTAGCCCAAGTATTTAAGGACAAGTCTAGGTTTTCTTTAAGAGTTTGAGTCATCTAAGGGATAAATTTCAGAAATTTTAATTTAGAATTTCGTTTAAGTTACAGCTATAAAGAACATCTTTTACGATTTCATTCAATACGGGGGAGAAATCTTAGACATCTTGAACTTTACGAACTTTAGTATTTCTCTCACTAGTTTTGGGATACATTGTCACCATTAACTTGAGAGAGAATACTATTTCTTTTTATGGAGTTATTTAGTGATTGAATCGAAGAAACAATTATTACTTTTCATTGCACTATAAGTTTATATTTAAAATCATGAATTCAATTAGGTGTTTCATTCGTTACATCATGAGTGGTTAAAATCCATTAATCTGAGTTATGGGATCTAGGGTTAGGTCTTGATGAGGTGCTAAGTATTCAAGATTCAAAATGTGGTAGGATTTCTTAACAATTCTGAAGTTTTAATTAGCGTCAGTTGGTTGCAAATAGTAGACACATCTTCTTTGATTTTTTTGAGAAAGAAATCAAATATAGTAGGAAGTGAACTATCAATAGGGTCTGAGAAATACTTCGTTTAATAATCAGTGCTATAACAAGGTTAACCTGAGGTAAAATCTGGGCAGTAAATAGAAATTCCCAAAGTTTGAGAGGATTAGGGATTTAAATGCTTAAGTAAGTCGAGAGATATTTAAGCATAAAATCAATTAAGATAGCTTGTTATCCTACCCACCGTGAGAATCTTGAATAACTGTTAGCATCTGTCCTGTACTTGAAGCCCTACTGAACATAATTCTTGTTATTTCATAAACACTTGATTTACAAACACTGAAACTAAAGTGACCAATCATTATTTACTGATAATACAAAAACACCATTTATCTTTTCAAATCATTTGTTTGAATTTAACTTGTAGCTTTAGTATCAAACTAGTTTAATCACCACTCACAATGTTCCCTATGGATTCAAGTTTGGTAAATATATTGACGACGACCTCCTTGCACCAAATTGAAGTGTAAGTTAAGCGTTATCAAAAGTGGTGCCGTTGGCGTGGAACAATTTGGCGTATTGAGTTGGTTTGGAATTTTAGCCCACTTGTTTGAATTCAAACTTGTAAATATTTGTCTTTAGTTTTCTTTTATTTTTTTTGTTAGGTATATTTTTGTTTTAGTTTACTTATTACTATGTCATCGTGGAATGAACATGAGCTTGGTGTTTGGAAATCTTATCTTGATGATCCATATCCATATAGGGATGGACCTCACTTTTTTTAAGATTGTAGATATGCTCCCCGGAAAGAGATTTGTGAACCATCTCCATCCTACCGGGAGTATGACTATTCGTTATGTGGTGGTCAAGATGAACATTGGAGTGATTGCCCAAATACCCCCTCTCCCTCGGTATGCTAACCCAAATTCTTGTTCTTCTTATGATTTTGATAGGTCTTATGGTCAAGAATATGAAGGACGAAGAATCGGAAAGTATGGCATTGAAGCTATTCTTCAACTAATGTTGTAGTGTATAGGCACAATGAATGATACCATATATGATATATATCAAGACATAAGGGCAAATAACAAGGAAAGAAGAATGATAAAGGAAATGGATATAAAGGTCAAGTATTTAAAGCACTTTTCCACATTATCTTTAGATGATATCTTATCAGTGGAATCATTTAACATAATGGCTGAGTGTGAAGATGAGAAACAAGAATCTGATGTTGATGATGAGCTTGATGTTAAGTAGGCTTTGATAATTTCCAACAAAACAAACCAACCATGAGGGATGATTCCAAAATGAGTAAATGGTACAAGAGTCAGAAAAAGAAATGAAGCACAACCCTTGTGGACACCCTTGTCCATTTCAGGAAAAGGATAATAATAGGGATGCTATTCTAAAGTTGAGGGTTATTCCTCATTCAAATCACTTTTAAACATTATGCTTGATGGATGTGATTAAAGTCAAATCACCCAAGCAAATGATGAATTTTGAATATGAGGAGGACAATTCTTACATTTTGGAGTTTGTCCTTCCAAAAGGGTATACTACAACCCCAAGCTTCAAGGCCAAGAAGCTTAAAGATCGATGTTTATTTAGTGGCTTTTTAAGCTTCTCACTATTGCCCAGTGAGCCCACAAGAATGTTTGATGCAAAATTAGGCAAGAAGTTCAAGTCTTCGAAGTAGCGTGATAGAACATTCCTTATCATGTCCTCATAATTTCCCAACACACCTAAAAGATGTGGAGATCAAAGATGGGCCGAAAATTCAAATTTTCTAAGTAGAGGATAAAGGATTACTAAATGATTTCATGTCGTGACATTAAATTAGGCACTACTTGGGAGGTAACCCAATGTATTTTGTTATTTGTATTCATATTATGTGATTGACATCAGATCTTCGCAACCATGGTGCCACAAGTATGTTTCTAACTCTCTTGTTTTGGTTTGACGTATTGGGAACATTGCATAATTTTAAGTTGAGAGTGATTCTACTTCTAGGTGTTCATATACTCTATGGGTTTTTGTTGCCGTGACTCTTTTCCATAGTGTCTTGTTCCTAGCAGAGCCAGTATATTTAGGCGTATTGTGTTTTGTTTTGTGATGTGTTGTGGTTTACAAGGAGAAATAGAAGTACTTAAGGTAGTTAACATGGTTTTGTTATTTTGTGAACACCTCTCAAATGGTCTGATAGTTTCACTGTGTGATTTTTATCTAATTGTGACCACAGTGCATCTTTTGTTGGCATTAGTTCTAGCTATGTAATAATCAGGATGAACAATTACACAAACTGGATAAGTAGTGATGTGCAATATATTTGTGTGCGATGTGTCTTTGAGGTCTTACTCAGTCCCCTTTGTATGTGAATCCAGAACTTGTCTAGTCAATTTTACCTTGGTAGAAGGATAGGGGTTAGGAGAGGATCATAGGTCGTTTTGATTTTAGCCTAGTTTTAGCCTAAATGATCTTCCCTAAGTACATAATATCCTTTGACCCCGATTTTTTAGCCTAAATTGACTGTTTCTTTCATGATACCTATCACCTTCCTATTTACATCATAATGAATCTATTTTGTCCCTAGTCCTCCTTGGACACTATGCAGCTTAACTTAGGCAAATAGCCTATGTTGAGGGTGGCTATCATAGGGGTGCATGATGCAAAATAAGTACGAAGAGAGGTAGAATAGGAGAAAAGAATAAAAAATTGGGTGTGGTGCATAAAGATTAAGAAAAGAAAAAGTTTTATAAGAGATGAGAAAAAGATGATTTGGATATTGAAAAGATAGCACTCACCTTGAGCATGTGTGATCAATAAAAGAGAGGAAGATAAAAAGGTTAAGAAGTGAAACCCCAAGAGGTTAGCGTAGTGTCAAGGAGGGGTAGTAACTTTAAAGACCCTTTAATATCATACCATCCTCTAGCCTACATTACAAGCTTAGAAAAAGACCTATAGTGATCCTAGTTGACCTGTTTCAAAACCTTGGTACTGACTATAAGGTCAACCCTATGGCATTTGAGGTAGGATTTTGGCCGAGGCCCATTAGTCAGGGTATATGGTACATCTTGGTCCAACAAAGATGTATCATGATCTCAAGGATATGTATTGGTCGAATAACATGAAGAGGGATATAGCTGAATTTTTGGCTAAATATATGGTATGCCAAAAAGTAAAGGTGGAGTACTTAAGACCTGGTGGACTGCTCTATGAGATTGAATTATTGGTGTTGAAATGGGATATAATAATATGAATTTTATTACCGACCTTTTATTGTCACAGAATCTGTGTCACATTATTTAGGTCATCTAGGATAGGATGGCTAAGTCTACTCATTTCAAGCATGTGAGGACTACTTTTTATGCCTAGGATTAAGTGAAATTGTATTTTCAAGAAGTTTTAAAGTTGCGTGGTGTTCCTTTCTTATTTATCTTTGATCATGGTACCCCATTCTCATCATATTTCTAGCATTCTTTTCAACATGGTTTGGGGACCAAAGTCAATCTTAGTATGACTTTTCACCTGAAGTTTGATGGGCATGCTGAAAGGACTATTTAGACCTTGGAAGATATATTGTAATTCTATGTGACTATGGTGTTAGTTGGTACTACCATTTTCCTTTGATTGAATTTTATTATAACAATAGTTACAATTCTAGCATTGGTATGGCCCCATTTGAGGTATTATGTGGTAGGAGGTATAGGTCGCCTATTGGGTGGCGTGAGGTTGATGAAGTGGAAATCATTGGACCAAATTTTACTCACCAACATATTGAAAATATTAAGGTAATTTGGTATAGGCTTAAGACCTCCTAAAGTCATCAAAAGTCCCATGAGGACGTCAGGCAAAAGGATTAGGAATTTGAGGTTAGAGATAAGATGTTCTTTAAGCTATCTCCCATGAAGGGAGTAATGCGGTTTTGGAAGAAAGGAAAGCTTAGTCCTCGGTACGATGGTCCATATGTTTATTTTGAGAAAAGAGAGGTAGTGTTGCATACGAGTTGGATTTGTCCCTCTAGAATGAGATCCAGTCATACGGTATTCTATGTATCTATGATGTGGAAATGTGTGGGTGATCCTTCATTTGTTGTCCCAATAGATAAACTTGGTATTTCAAATTTTTTGATTTTTGAGGAGGTCCTGGTGAGGAACATGGATCGGTAAGTTCGTAGTTTATGAACAAAAGATGTGGCTTCGGTGAAGGTTCTACAGCAGAACCAAAATTTTGAGGAAGCTACTTGGGCGACCGGGAAGGACATGAAGTCCATGTATCCATTCTTATTCCCAATTCTAGAAAATCGTGCTTGAGGTATGTATTTGTCTTGAGATCCTTATATTATGGCTTTGGTTGATGATATACAATAAATTCTTTGGTGGTTGTTTCAGTCTTAAAGGTAATAATAGAGATATTTGGAGTTTAATTGTTCTTGTAGTTCCTTCTCCAATCATTTGAGGACGAATGATCCTAATGGGAGGGAAACTGAAACACCCCAAACTCTGTCCCTTGCAAAAATTTTTGAGCCTTGAATATTATGTGCATCATACGACTACATCATACCACTCATATAGAGTGTATATGTTTTGATGTCACGGGTCATATATTGGTCGGGGGCACGTTTGAAAAGGTTTGCTCTTGGTACACGAAGGCACCATGTTATCGTATGTTAGGGTACGAGAAGTATAGTGCTAAATCATATGATGCCCAAATTTATCCTAGAGGATTCTGCTTAGGGTACTTGTCATATAGTATGGGTATGGTTTAGGATAAGAAGTCATATGATGGGAAGAATATGGTGTCCCACATTATTATCAATGTACGAGTTGAGGGTACCACTCGTATGATGTGGGTACGACTTGGGCGATACAATCGTACCCTCCTGCATGTTTTTTCAGATATTAAGCTTAGGGTATTCCAGACATTTCCCAAACAATAAACCATTAAGACCCCACGTCTTATAACACTATTTGATCCCACATTCCTCACTTGGAACGATCAAAACACTCTTAAAATTTTCTCTAAACTCTCTTTTGAAGATTGGGATAGGGTTTCTACAAGGTGTTCATCAAGATGCACAAGTGTCAAGTTTTTTCTGTGAATCTTCATGAATAAGTCATGTGAAACTTCCTTCATTGTTAATTTATAAAAATCACGTATTTTAAGCATTGTTCTTGAAACATAAATGGTGGTTTTGAAGCCTATTGTTGGTTGTTTGAATGTCTAATATTGTTTATTGTTATTTCATGATTTAACTTTTATATACCTTTTTTTGGTAATGGTTTTGCACATTTAGGTGTATGAAAATTGTTGTTTAATTAAGATGTCATAGTTAACCCCAACTTGATGGTCTTTTACTTTAATAATGGTGTGATAATAGTATTCCCTCATCCTATTTGTGAAAATGACTAGGAGAATAATCTTGTCAGATAATAAATTGGGTTTGAACTAATGATTGGTGAAAGAATACTAATGAAGGATAAAAGATTTTGCAAAGGTCTTGATGACCATAAATTGAATTGGTGTGGGTTTTGAACTAAGGTATTGTCCTAATAATGTAAATGATTGGTAAATGGTTTCATGAAAGTCCTTGTTGGCCATAAATTGAATTGAATTATAACCTTGTTGGTTTAAATGGATACATTGATTCGAGTCCCTAAACGTTGATTTGAATTGATGGAGTTTTATACACAATGGCTTCGAGTCAAAAAGTTTAATGATAAATGTTATGGCATGTTGTACAATTCTATGTTGGGATACTATGATACCTATGGTATGCCTTTGCTAAGTAATTTAAGTAATGGTTTTGTGCACGTGAAAACAACAACAACAACAACATACCCAGTGTATTCCAACCTAGTAGGCTCTACGGAGGGTAGAGTGTACGCAATCCATACCACTATTTCAGGTGAAGTAGAGAGGTTGCTTCCGATAGACTCCCTGTTTAGATCCAATAACAATATATCAAACACAAAACGTAAATATATATACACTAACAATGCTAGCCACAACATAATACAAGATCCATGGGATAATACTAAAACTATAAGTCTAAAACCATAGATAGAACTCAACACCATGATAAAGAAACTTCAAACACAAAAAAGAACACACCCTTATAGTTATCGTCACACTTCCACCACCTAACACTCTACCCTAATCCACCTCCTCAGCACCTTTCTATAAATGGTCATGTCCTCCGTAAGATGTAACTACTCCATATCATGCCTAATAACCTCCCTCCAATATTTCTTCGGCCTATATATACCACACCTAAAATCATCCATAGCCAGTGTGTCACACCTCCATAATGGAGCATCAAAACCCCTTCTCGTCACATCCCCGAACCCACGTAACCTCACTTCATGCATTTTGTTCTCTACCAAAACCACTCCCACCTTTTCCTTAATAATCCCATTCCTTACCCTATCTTTCCTAGTATGACCACACATATATCGCAACATCCTCATCCCTAACACCTTCAACTTTTGGATATGCTATTTCTTAACTATTCAACACTCCACTCGATACACATAGTTGGATGGACTCCCACTCTATAAAACTTACCTTTATGCTTCACGAGCACTCTATTATTTCATAGAACTCCCTAAATGAGAATCTATTTTAACCACCCTGCTCTACTATAATGCATAACATCCTTCTCAATCTTACCATTGCCTTGTATCATAGACACTAGATACTTAAAAAATCCCTCTTATAAACTGTCTGAGATTCCAGCTTCATAACCACGTCACCCTCTTGCGACACATCAATAAACTTACATTCCAGGTACTCCGTCTTTGACCTGCTGAAATGAAATATATTATGTCTTCAAATCTCTAACTTATCATTAACTCCACCCTGAGTCTCATTAATCAATACCACATCATCAATAAATTATTTTTATGTGAAAAATAATGCTGTAAATTGGGATTTAGAGGTTGAATGTGTAGCCAGGCCATGAAAGTGGAATTCGAAGGATTAGCAGATGAAACTATACTAGCCAGTGCAGGTGTCTATATGACTAGGAGTTTTGAATCCCCTGAATGAATAGCAGGTTTGAGTCCCCAATATTGTATACATTTGTTCTTAAATCACATTAAATATGCCGAGAGGTTTGAATTCCCCATAATGGCATATACGGATATGGATATTCTCTAGATCATGTGGCTACACGCACTGGGGCCTTTCAACTTAAAGGATAGTTAGGCCCATATTTCCAAAAATTTCCTTGTATTATGATGTTTATTCTACACAGCCCAGGTTTATGTTTTCAAAGTTTAGGCTAAGCCTTGTCCCTATCCCAGCACTATATATATAGATATGTATGTGTGCATCTGATTGCATATGGTGATTTGAATTCTTTTGAATGATATCATTATTTTATTCTTCTATCCCTGAGTTATATGCTAGTATTCGAACCACTAACTGTCTCCAAACACTGTATCACAAAGATATACAGGGACTGGAGCTTCTTCTTCTTTTCCTGTGCAGTGACTAGGTGTTCAAGTGACTCGTGAACTGACATTGAAGAAGTGAGCTTCCATAGTTTGGAAGGAATTCATTTCATGGTATTTTTATTATATGTTATAGACTTTCTTAGACTTAGATTGGGCTATTGTCGGGGGCATGACCCAACGATTTATTATCTTTGGATTGAAGAGGCTTTGTGGATTACTGTCAACTTGGGTTTGTTGGTTTAGTGAGTTGTCATGACGAAGGGTAGGATGTCAATTGAGATATTTTCACTCATATTTGGCATATCTTGTTATCTATTCAGAATTCGTCTGACACTTGTGGTTTATATGTTTGTTTGGCTAGGTAGAGGGGTGATCTCTTATCCACGTGGGACTTGAGATACCCATCATGACCAGCCCCTAGTTCGGTTCGTGATAAGGCAACCTTCCTGCCTAAGTAGTTTGTGGTGGGGAAATCTCTTGCTCAGTTGCAGGAATGGGGTTCGAGGAAGGCCCATCCTGAACCCTAATTTGGGACACATTAGGAGGCTATCCTCGAACAGGGGAAAGATCCCTAATCTGGGTCTCAGTACCTTTATCATGCATAGCTATAGCATGTGTCCTGGGCATCTACGAAAGAGTAAAGTCTAGAAAATATCCTATAAGCCAACTCCAACTTTTAGCACGATGTGAGTGAAAAAGTGAGGGACTCCTAAGAATGTACCTTATCCTCCAGAAGATCAAAAATAAGCGTAAACATTTTGATCCACAATACTCTATTAGACACTTTATTTTTGTACCAATAATACTAGTAAAAGATAGGCTTTGATACCAATTTTTCATGACCCGATTCATGAATCATGATGACAACTACTAAACCCACCAGTTGGTAAGCCAAAGACATAATCAAAAAAATAATGTAATGGGTTACTACTGTATAAATTTCCAACAAGGGCCACACTAGAGGACAACAATCATAAACAACAAAGTTCCAAAATAGACAAAAACTATGGATACCAATTGTCCACGACCTTGTAATATCCATACAAGAGCATCTAAGTTCAACAATAGGAAAGCAACTCAAGTCTAAATAGTCTTATACATTTATCTTAGATAAAAAAGATTTAATAAAGATAGAAAGGAAACAAGCAACTCAGAACTCGAAGATCTCACCCTATGTCCAGGAGATCAACACTGCAGGATCTCAACTCAATGGCAGTAACTAGTACTCGGGACTTTACAAAGAAATGGTGAATTGCAGTATGAGTACCAAAACAATAGGTCCTCAGAAGGCATCATTAGCTGACTGAGAAAATTTATTATATAAAGCTAGACAATATCTCTAAGTTAGGGTACAGAATAAAACCAAAATAATCTTCATCATCACGATATACAATAAATAATTATACTATAACAAACTATGACATATAAATTTATTATACGCTAATACCATGATATCTATATATATAAAAGTACGTGATTCAAAGCGTAAAGCACCACAAATACAGTCACAATAACAATAAGACCAAGAAGATATACAAAATCCATTAAAGAACTGGGAAGCACACACAACGAATAATAAAATATGAAACTCATGATGGTGTCCTATATCAACGGAGAGTTCATGAAAGGATCAAGCCATTAAGTAATTACAAATGTAACCAACTCTCAATATCTGGGGTTCACCTCTTTTCATGCTCACAGTTTCGAAAATACACATCAAAGGTCTTTTAAAAAGATTCATAATCATAATTAATTACAATAATTAAAATATCATACATTGAGGTAATCATAACTGACAATGCCCACGTGCACACGTAAGTGTACATGGTCTCCCAAGTTATATAGTCTCCTTCAAAAAAGCTGAATTTCGATCCCCCAACGACTTTTGTTAAACAACTATCAAATTTTAGTATAATAGATTGATGAGAGTAAAAAATATAGTTTTTGAGTTTTAATGTAAAATTGAACTAAACTAATGCGGAAAAGTAACGACTTAGGACTATCAATGGATCGAAGCCCAGGGTTAAATCACTTCAACCAATCATATTATATTATTGTAGTTCATTCTTTAATTCACTTGTCTTGGTTGTTGATTCGTAGGGTTAATTTCATGATCATGTTCTCCCGACCTCTAATATTTTACCTAATACAGATATTACAACTACATCATCAAACAAGGATGTAATATTCCAATTAAGTTATTAAAGCTATCATCCTATGTTTGAATCTAGTACGGCTCCTAAGTACATCCTTATCCTAGGTGCTAAGTTTAATTCTTAATTTTATAAAATAATAAAAATCCAAACTTTTTTTATCCCTATGTTCTATCTTCCTATTCCCTCACCCGAGATCAAAAGTTCGACAATATATGTATTCTTAGGGTGATCGATTCTCAAAATAATTAAATAAAGAATAAACAAACAACCAATAATAATAAGTGAATTAAATAAAATTAATCCAAAAAATTCATAATAATTATGTTCTTGGCCTCAACCCCGAAAAGAGAGTTCAGCCTTGAATGAAAATATTTCATCATCCAATCCCTTGGATTTATGATACAAACCATACATAAAACTTAATTAAAGAATGATAAAACCTAAAATGAAGTTGTTATAGCCTCCAATGATATCAAAGTTGATCTAGGGTGTTCCAAGATGTTTAAAACGGAGTTTGGGATTTTATATTTATAGCATACAAGTCATAAACCAACTGGGATTGGGTTTCAAAGATGTTTTATTTTGGCTGGGAAGAATTATCCCAATTTTGGCCATCACCTCATCATGGTATTTAGCCAAATTGCAATTGTCGTATTCCAGAATCATGCCGTGATTATATCACATTTTATAGCCTTCTTAAATTTCATTAGGACCTACATGCACTACTAAATAATTATTTTAGGCATCTTCTTAATCCAGTGATATTTTGCATGCATCCATTGGCTACCTCTACAGTCTACATGTGCCCAACAAGTTTCAGGGGTCCAAATTGCGTCAATTTTTGTATTGTATTTTCGTTGAGCCTTTCTAAGCATTTTTGAGTTGTTTACACTTTATTTGAAGCTTGTATATCCTTAATATATCATCAAATTCCATTCAAAAAGCATTCTATAGCATTAAACACAACCATTTAGAGATTAAAACAACACAACATCCAAGGCGGTGAATCAAAAACATGAGCTAAGCATAGTCTCATTTCACTTTGATCTTTAACTCAATGTTTCGACTCTTTTCTGGAACCAATTGGCCCTTGAACATTTTCCACAAGTAGTTTCACATATAAATACAGAATAACAACCTTAGTAACTCATTAAATCACATTATAAACTTGACAAACACCTAGCTCAAGATAGTCACACTAGTTTTCTCAGTTGAACTCTAAATGATCAATTTTATCACAAATTGTGTGAAAACACCTTTAAACAATTTAAACACATACATGGACACTTAGATGCACATTTATATCATTATCAAAACATATTGAATAAGAATCATCCTCAAAACAAGGCCAAAAACACTAGAATAGTAATGCTAGAATTCATAAATACACCCAACATCACCACCCCACACTTAAAACCTTGTCCGTCCTTGAAAAAATTTTAACTATAAACACCATGAGCAGGAAAAACACCACACTTCTACTACAAGCATGACACTAAAATAGTACTACAATGACTATATGGAATGCTAGTTTCTACACTAAGCATGTTATGTGCACAATTGATAGCTGAAGAATTCTACTACAAAACATCCTAGCCTTAAGAATGGACTCCACAAGTGCAAAACTCATGCATATTTATCAAAGACATCACATAAATCAGCCATATTCATCAAACATTTTCCATCACAAAAGAGAGTTAACCATAATCACTCTCTATAATACAATTTATAATAATAGGTACAAGAATCAAATTATGCTCACTCTCACAAGGAATTCACAAGTTACACATAATGAACCATAAGCTTTCCCTTAGTGTAGTGCTCTATAAATATTACAATGATGAACTTAGGATTAATTGAACTTTTTTGGGTTGTAATGTAGGCTAAGGAATGGATAGGAACTATTTGGGAATAGTGACTAACCTCTATAAGGGCTTTAATACACTACATTATACATTTAAAACCAATCTCCAACAACCAATTTACACCATTTTTTCCTAACCCATTCTTTTGATTTGCCCCATCTCTTTTAAGCATTTTCGCAATCACATTGTGGGTGTATTATTTATTCCTTCAAGATTCAGTTTTTCTCATTTTCTACATTCATGGAAATATTTCTAACATCATTTATATCACTCCTAACCACCACACATCAAATATAAAAACCAATAACTATTACCTTGGGGCATTAATTTCACCATTTTGTTCTTTAATTTGTCAAACTCCATACTAAATAAATTTGTCAGTAAAGCACTTAGAAGCTTTTTTAATCAAATTATGGCTTATCAAAGAAGGAATTAGGCTACTTATACAGCTACCAAAGAAAATCCTATAGGATCAATGGGGATTAACTAGGATAATGCACAAAAGGTAGGACAAATAGAAGATATAAAACAAGGCTATCAAAGAAATGCATAAATCATTTCCAAAACCCACACCTTTTTATTTCTCTTTACACACTCACTGGGAAAGTTTTAGATGTCATATGCAACAGGGAATATAAAAACACCTCACACACACATGGCACATACTTGACTCACATAGGATCATCAAAAACTCCCCACAAACAATATCATGAATTCAAATTTAAGCCAATAAGTACAATAGTCATAACATGATCCTAAGAGTCTCACAAGTAGTAATTTCACAAATAAAAATGCTAATATAACTATTATCACTTGCACCATGCAATCAAAACAAGCACCAATAACAATATCTTAGACAATTTTTTTTTTAAATTGAGCCTAAAATTGGGAATTTCCCCACCCAACACTTAAAAGTCTACTTTGTCCCGAAAGTGTACTTTTAAAGTAAGAGATAGAATACTCCCTAAGGCCTCTAGGACTACCTAGTAGCATCTTTTGGCATAAAGGTTTTCTAGGGAACACCACACTTAGTCTTTGCCATTTTCCTTAGCTCAAGTTTTCGATACTCAGGCTTTTCATCAAACTATGGCACAACAAAAACAAAAACTACATGAAAGAAAAAAACTAAAAACTAAAAAGACAAAATACCTTTTCTTGGTTTGTCTCCCAAGAAGCACCTAATTTAGTATCTCAACACGACCCATATAAACTTTTTCCTCCACCTTGAGGATATAAATTTCACCCCCTAATTTCACTTCCATCCTTTAGCCTCACCTATAGGGTGGTGGTACAAATATTAAGGAATTGAGAAATGGATGATATATGGTAAACCACTCGGCTTTGACGTGAGGTGTGTTCTTATGTTTCTTATCTGATGTAATATTAAGAATATAAGATTCTTGCTCCTTATATTCATACTCTTCAACTACTTTAAATGATTCCATAGACAATACATCATTTAAACATAATGTTTCAAAGTTCTTTAGGTGAGGCCCAATAAATTCTACTTCAAAATTTACACTATCCTCAAAACTCTCATTCTTATTCACCTTCTAAATTTTAGTCTCAAAAGAAAGATGACAGTCTAGTGGCTATAATTCTTGTGTTTTCTCCATAAATTGGCTAATATTATCCTGATATTTTTCTTTGCTTAGCATCTGTAGAAATGGTGGCAGTGGTATCTCCTCAACCTGTTCAACAACTTTAGTTTTGGAGTACTCAAACTTCCTTGAATTATCAACAACTTTGTCTGCAATCGGTTTGGAAGTCAACTCTGCATATATATCTAGCTTATCATATAATTACTTTACAGCCTCCCGATGGTTCTTCAAGTCTGCCAACAACTGTACTTGAGACACTAAAAGTTGTTTCAACATCTTCTCTAATTTTTTTGTTTGAGTTATGGCCTGCATGTTTAGTTGTTGTTACCAAAGCTGTTTCTGCTTGTTCCATGATTAAATTTTTGGCTGATTCTACACGTTTGGTTGCAGTTAGTTATATAATATTTCCTTTCAACATAGCCCAATAAAAATTCTAAATCGGGATTGACAGTACATATAGCTGTAGTATGACCACTTTGACCATAAACCAAATACCAAGTTGTAGTCTGCTCCATGATACACCCAAATTACAACTCTTATTAGCAAGCATAAGTGATCATCATCAAATATAGAACCCAACTAGGTAGGGGTCGAATCCCACAAAAAATACTATGTAATTAAGCTTTATGATTATTAATGGATGGTTGTTCAAAGGTTCCGAGGTAAAAAGGAGGTTTGTTTTGATAATAGTGAAATAAGATTGTAGTAGATCGGGTTTCAACTAGTAAGTATGCTTCTATAGTTTTAATTCTATAAGAATAGAAAAACAAGGATTATGTTTACCAAGATTTCATAGCAGTCAAGGTTTTGGGTTCTCCCGAATTCTTACTAACAAATTCCAATTGCAATAATATATTAAACTCTAGACTTCATCTATTTGTTTCTTAATCTCAATAGATGCTTATTCTTTAATTCTCTTGAACTTTGAGAGTATAATTAACATGTTCAATTGATTTCTCAATTGGGTTGATCATGTTAAGTCATCAATACTCAACCTAAAAGCTAAAGTCTTTGAGACCCTTGTAAATTTCTTTTTTTGCCAACACACACATTTCTACTCAAACAAGTGGTGTTCTTGGGCTCACCATTAAATTTTGCAAAAAGAAAAATTATTATAATAAAGAAGAGTTTATCCAATTGTAATATGTTACTGAATTCACACAATCCTGCAACCCTAAACAACTAATCACATGAACGGTCCCATAACCCTAGTTATAGAAATTTTAGCCACACATCTCAAGAGAAGAAGAAAACATTGTTTTATTTATAAATTAATTCAAAGAATCACTTGCAAAAGTTCCCACAACTGTTCTCCTTGATCTTCAAAGAAGAATAGTAGAAAAAGTGTTTAGATCCACTATTTTATCTTTTTTCTCAGAGAACAATGAGTTGTAAGGTATTTAAATGTTGAAAAGTGAATAAAAGATGAATGAAAGATCCCTAATCTAAACATAGACTGGGTATTTGTATGATCTCAGGTAGGTGGGACTTGAAGTTTTAACTCAGTAATGACGGTAAGGTTGATGACCCATTAGTAGTCTGATGGTTCATCATTTGGACCGTTGCTGAGATCCCAAGTTTCCTCGATCTGCTTAAGGAGTGATGGCTATGTTGATGGACCATCACTGGTCTGATTATCCATCACATGGACCATGGATTGATCACTTGAAGATAAACTATTTGTCTCAGTCTGATGGCTAAGTTGATGGTTCATTAGAGGTATGATGGTCAGTCACTTGGATTGTCAGTTCGGTCAAATACTCTGTCCATTCTGCTTAGCTTTGACGGACATTCTGGCGATCTGTCACATGGTTGAAGGTCCTTCAGTTTGACCGTTAGTGTCTTTTTTCTACTGATTTTCCAAGTTACTTTTCCATCTAAGTCCTTGACTTGAAAATAATAAAATCCGATATCAAATACAACAATAGTTTCTTGAAAATGTAAAATTACCCCTTGAAAAAAATGTAAAATGTTTCCTCAAAAGCCAGAATATCAGCATCCTCAACTTAAGACAATTGTTTTTCCTCAAGAAAGTCAACACCAAATTGCATACATGAACAACACACTGATGGGCATTCATATGCTGAACTAGATTTCACACAACCTCTCAATTGTCATATCACTCATATGGTCTCAACACATCAAGATCTACAACTAGCATTATTATCAATTCAGCACATACAGAAATATGGATACAATATCCCAAAGAAATTAGCAAACCTAAGCATAACTCAAGTTTCCCTCACAATAAAAGAAGTCCACCACACGTTATTCATTTAACCAGTAGTCAAAAATCAAGAGTCTCACACTCATTAAAGAAGTTGTAAACACAACATACATAACCATAAGCTTGCCTTAATCATTTAATGTTCCCCTGTGGCTTTAATGGCTTGTAATGAGGTTTCGGTGTTAGGTAAGGATCAATTTTGGGAAAAGTGACTTCAAGTTAAAACATCACTCTCCTTGCCCTTGATTACTACTCACCAAGACTAATTCTTTTCTAGTTCACTTACAATAAATAATATTCATCCACGATATCACCATAGACCCAGATTTTTTTTATTTTTATTTTTTTAGAGAGTCCGTATCAGCCACCCTTAACTTATGTTAATATAATTAGTTGAGTTGAACAATACCTAACTTGATCAAGGCAAGATATGACAATTTATTCCAACTCAAAACTACTTACAATTAGACTGTTATTACCCGACTGTAGCGACCCTCAACTTAGGCATTTTACCTATGTCAAGATGCATGATATTCAAAATTTGGGCTGGGGACTAAATTATGTGCTAACATCATAAGGAGAGTGAATCGGGGTTATTAGGAATGATTAAACACCAAAAACCTATATTTTTTTTTATTTTTTTAGAAAATCTGCATCAGCCACCCTCAACTTATGTTGATACAATCTGTTGAGGTGCACAATATCTAACTAGATCAGGGCAAGATATGACAATATATTCCAACTCAAAACTACTTACAGTTAGACTGTTGTTACCTAACAGTAGCGATACTCAACTTAGGCGTTTTGCCTATGTCAAGGTGCACGATATCCAAAATTTTGACCAGGGACTAAGTTAGGTGTTAACATCCTAAAGAGAGTAAATCGGGGTTATTAGGAATGAGTATGACTAACATAATATCAACAAGGGTTCAAAAAGGGAAAAATATTTTTGGAGGGTCATTCTTTATGGTTTAGTGGACTAATAATCGAAGGGAGCCTGTTATCCTATCTAATTGAATAAATCACATGGACATATCAATGAAGCGAGCAAGTTATAGATGTATACACTATGCATGAATTATAAAAAACACTCACACATACCGGCAATGTATTAACACTTACTATACCAACTCTTGGGATTTACACCACATGATGCTGCTCAATTTATATTTTTCATCCTAATGCTAATCATAAAATTACAAATGGTTGTTCAATATATACTAAGTGACAGGAAAAACTAGTCATTCAAACATGTTTCAAAGTACTTAGCAACATTCATTTATCATCCATATATATATAAAAAAAGGTCCCAAAAGGAAAAAAAAACAAAATTTATAAACATGGAATGATATATACACCACAAGAAAAATAAATATGCAGCCTAAATATGTCGATTCAACTAGATAGCACACGGGAGAAAAATATCACAGGCAACGAAAATCCCATGGTGATTACAATATAATGAGCACCCCACCCCAACTAAATAAAATGCTTTTTCCTTAAATGTATTAACATAAAGTACAAAGGAGTGTAATACTTTTAAAGTCTCTCAGGATGATGAATTAGTGAAGTGTGGTGTGGCTTGTTTGGCCTTAGGTTTTGCAACGTTAACCATCATGGTTGTAGGGGTACTCAAATCAGCTTCCTCCTGGCTCAGAGGTAGCACAATAGGAACCAAATCTTTAATTGTCCCCTTAGCTAGTGTAGAATTGGTTAGAACTCTTGCAGATTCATCTACAACCTTTTTTTGTCTCTTTCTTCATCTCTCCTTGATCTTTTCACAGATTTTTTCAAATCTTTGGATTCTCTTTTTCTGGTGTCATATTCGCCTATCTCCTTTTCCCAGAAGCTTTTTTATTAGCATTTTCATCAACTTGTTTACATTTATCTTTCAAATGGTTTCCTACTAGGTCAATAAGGCCATCATCTTCATTACTAATGATAAAAGCTAGATCAAATGCAGACTGCATGGTTGTCTCTTAAGCTCGGCTATATCTGCCTACTTGAACTCTGCCATAAATTTTGAAAAATCCAAAAATGATAGATCGTCTAACCTTTTGTTTATATGCTCCTCCATATCATCCATTCTAGCCTAAATATTCATATAAGGCTTTAAGGCTTAATTAATGATATGATCAACAAAGGGCTTGAAATATTTTTCCCAAGTGCTAAACTGTTTCTCAAACTTTTTATGTTGCTTAAGAAACTTGGAAAAATTTTCATATGTCAGCCTGTACTCTAAATATTGCGGTGGGATAGATGCAGTGTCTGAAGTCCCAACCAATGGTGGCATAGTTGCTGATCCTGCATAAGTACTAGGCATCACATAAGTAGTGATAGGCAACAAAAGAAATATGGAAATTTTAGAAGTATCGGTGTATGAAGCTGACTACGGTTGATAAGTGGGATGTTTGTTGACTTGTATTTCATATTTTCAGTCATCCTTCATTTTTCCAATATCATCCTTGTGAGTTGCCTAAACTTCATTGTCAACTTCTCGAATCAAAGGTGCATAGTTTGCCTGCATAATTCCCTGATTAAACATGAAAATGGTAATTCACTTACCACTTTGTGTGACTGAACAAACATCTCATCAGAAATAACATTGCTAAAATCAATCATCAGCCAGATAATTAGAATAGCCACAAACACTGCCATATGACTGTCCAAATTATCAACTCCCTCTATCGGCATCAACCTTAGTTTAATAATGGCACCCTAAAATATAGCTCGGAAGCTAAGGAATGATTTAGCAATGCCCTCTCTTAAATTGAGTGCCATGATAAGTTACAATCATCATTCAGGACCCTAGACAACCAAGGACTTTGAGTCGATGTTGTAGTCATAAGATACTCAAGCTCTGGAATCTCCGGCGGTGCAACATAGTAAGGCCTAGATAGCACCCTGTTCAGTGTATGGGCTGATATATCAATGGTGACCCTTCTGACTGACACTGATTCCCTATTGCGAAGGTATGAAATTTTTAATCCCTTGGTACAGTCCTTCTCTACCAGTTCCAAATAATTTGGGAAAACTCCCGTAGCAGATTTGGTTGGTATGCCCCAAGAGGCATGCTCATCAACGTTAACTCATACTTATTAAATTGTCGCTCAAGATCTGGATACTCATACAACTCGGTCCTCACAATGTGGTGCTCTTCAAAGATTGACCTATTTATTTGCCTAGTTACAGTTGGTTCCATTCCATCAAGGTGCTTATTTAATACCCCTTCAACTTGCCATATTATTGGTGTATTTACCACATTGGCATCCTCAATTTCTGAAGCCTCAACTTGGTCAGTGTTTGATGTATTAAAACCTTCCACATTAGAGCTCAAACTTGTGCTACTTCTACTTCACTCACTCACCTCTTTAAAATGGAAGAGTCACTAATTCATCCTATCTCATTGCTGAGAATTGAAAGATAGAGCCTCTTCACTAAAAGCTGACTCATTTCTGCCCTTTACATGTTGAGTCCTACCACCACCTCTGCTTATGGGTAGCTTGCATGCCATTTGTCTAAACAACATATCATGAAATAGTATAATCAAAATCATAAAAAAAATTGTTGTAAACTTGACATGACTTGTTGGTTGATAGTCCGTCGGGGTTGCGACAGTCTATTGCACTAGTCGTAAAGCCTCAACAAGTGAAGTAGTTCTTACATAACCCAGGAACGGTCACCGTTATGGTCCTTCAGGGGTTTGACGTTCTGCCAGGTCATCCACCATGGCTAAAGCAGTAAACCATTTCTTCAAAGAGTTTCCGACGATCAAAGTGATGGTCCATCAATTGTACAATGGTCCATTAAGGTGGCCATCACTTTGATTTTACAACATTTAATTTCACATGGGAAATTTTTCAAATAACTGGAATACATCACTCAATTGTGCACACAATAATGGTAGAAAACCAACCATAGCACCTATGTTTTTCTTATTATTGTACATGGGTTACTTAAACTTCACCTAGACAATATTTACCTGAGTTCAAATTAGTCAGAAACACAACAACGCAATAAAAAACAGGATGAGGTTCTTTTTAAGCATTAACAACTTACACACATCATATTCATCATTTTAAAAAAAAGAGAAAATTTGAGATCATACTTTGACTTTGCAGTATTCTTCACTACTCTGAACTTGCAGACTTTCAAAAATACTATGACTACTGAATTTCTTTATCAATGAGAGACATAACTTGCTTTGTGATGATAATAAGAGAATTAGAGGGTTGTTTAAATAGGAAAGAATGTGGAAGAGAGAGTCGTAAGAGAAGATGAATGAACCTGATACTTTGAATGTAGATGAATTCAAATAGTTTTAGGATTTAAAAAAGGTGGTAACGTGCATAACCATTTTCTCTTATCATTTTAAAGATGTTTGTATGGATAAGGATAACTCATTCAGCATCAAATCTAATTGACTCGACCTGCCGAAAACTAGGGTTAATTTGATGGACACGCCAATGGGCTGTCAGGTACTTGGTAGTCCGTCAGATTTACCATTAAGACCTTCCAGAACCACGATAAATATATCATTTTGCGACTGTTAGTTCAACGGTTCATCAAAGAGGTGACCATTTATCTAACTTTGCCTCAGACTTATCAAGAAACTTTATTTTTCATCTTCATGTTGAATTTGGTCTTGATGGTCTGTCAATTATGTGATGGTCCATCAAATTAGCCACCAAGCCTTATCAAGAATTTCCATTATTTGACCATGGATTTGATGGTTTAAGTGACAGTCTGTCATGAGCTTAACTGTCCGTAAACCTTCCCATCAACCACTCTCAACTAGATCAAATCTTGTCTTTCTACATTCTAAGTCCTACTTACTTCAAAACCACATTAACTTGTACCCAAACAAATAAATAACTCTAACTATGCTTACCATAACATATCATTGGTTGCTTCCCACTAGTTCCTAAATTATTGTCGCAACATGACTCAGTCATCTCAATTATGCAGATTTCATTGAGACAGACTATACCCAAATACTTAACTAACTCCATTGCACCAATATAGAATTTAACTCATTGCCCATTGACCTTGAAGATGTTTTGTCTACATTTTCGAGTTTGACTACTCCTAAAGGGTAGACTTGGTTAACTTTGAACGGAGAAAACCACTTTGACTTAAGTTTACCTTGGAAGAGTTTCATTTTGGAGTTGAAGAGAAACACCCAATCAACTTTCATAAAATCCCTCTTTTCAATCCTCTGATCATCGTATCTCTTTATCATTTCTTTGTAAATATATGCTCTTTCATAGGCTCTAAGATGGAATTCATCCATCTCATTAAGCTGCCCCAGTCCTAACTTTGCTGCCTCATTCCAATTCAGATTTAGCCTCTTCAGTGCCCATAATGCCTTGTGTTCCAACTCAATCGGTAAGTGGCATGCCTTTCCATGGACTAACTTATATGGTTACATGCCAATGGGTGTCTTGAAAGTAGTCTGATACGCCCCAAAGGCATTATCAAGCTTTCGAGACCAATTCTGCCTACTTGCGTTTACCATATTGGCGATGATGGCCTTAATCTCCTGATTCAAAATCTCCACTTTCCCACTTGTCTGTGGGTCTTATAGAGTTTCTAATTTATACTATTTCACCCCATATTTATCTAAGGCAACCCAGGACACTTTGTTAAGAAAATGCGATCCCCCATCGCTTAAAATAGTATACGGTACTCTAAAACTATAAAAGATGTTCTTTTTGAGAAATACTACCACTTTTTTCCCTTCGTGTTCCGACAGAGCCAACACTTTAACCCATTTGGATACATAATATATAGAAACCAATATGTATTTTAACCCATAGGATCTAACGAAGGGTCTCATGAAATCAATACCCAATATGTCTAACAATTCATCTTCCTACGTTTTTGTCATGGGCATCTCATGGTGCTTCAAAATTGACCCTTGCCTCTTACACTGGTCACATCCCTTCACAAATTCATATGCATCCTTAAAAAATGTTGGCCAATAATAACCACTCTATAGCACTTTTCTTGCGGTGTGACCACCTACAGATGTCCTTTGATTGGTGAAGCATGGCAGGCTTCCAAAATTTTTTGCATATAAACTTCTGGGATGCGTCATCTAATAATATTATCAGCACACCGTCTGAATAAATATAGCTTGTCCTAGAAGTAACTCTCAGAATCATGGAGGAATTTTCTATTCTGACGAAAGGAAAAGTCTTTAATATAAGATTCCTTACCACATAATTGGAAAAATCCGCATACCAATGTACTTTTTAAAGCACAGCAGCGAAGATATGCTCAACAGGGAATACATCATCAATTTAGCATTTATTAGCGATTTCCTGATTTCCCTCATGTCAAGATAGATGGTCTGTGACCTGATTTTCATATCCCTTCCTATCTTGGTTCATCTATCTTATTAACATTGGTTTCTCATACTTATTTGTTATGATATATCTCAAGGCAATACGGTCTGTATCAACCACAACCTTCGTTGCCAGTAAGTAAGCACAGAACTTCTCAAAAGCATAGAAAACCGCGAGAATGCCTACTCAGTAACAATATAATTCTTATGGGGCCCATTTAATGAATTTCTTGCATAGTAAGTGGGGTGGAACAATTTTTCTTTCTTCTGGATAAGCACTGCCTAATGTTCTACTCCACTTGCATCACATATGAATTCAAAAGGCATACACCAGTCTTGAGAAATAATAACAGAGGCAGCCATAAGCTATTTTTTAAGGCATTCAAACTCCTTCCTACAATCATCATCAAATACAACTTATCTTGATTCTCCGAAAATTTCCATAGTGGGTTTGCAATTTTGGAGAAGTCCTTAATAAACCTGCAGTAGAATCCAACATCTCCCAAGAAACTACGAACTCCCTTTAGAGATATGGGAGGAGGTAATTAGTAAATCACCTCTACTTTTGTCGATTGACCTCAATCCCCTTAGCTAAAATTTGATGTCTAAGAACAATGCCCTCCTTCACCATAAAGTGGATTTCTCCCAATTCAACACCATAATGAATTCCCCATATCTCTACAATGCTTTATGTAGGATTACTAGGCATAACTCAAAAAAATCACCTACTACATAAATATCATCCATGAACACCTCTAAGGTGTCCTCAACTATTTTGGAGAAGATAGACATCATGCACCCTTAAAAAGAGGCAGTTGTATTACATAGAAAAAACAGCATCCGCTTGAATGAAAATGCACCATATGGGCAGGTGAATGTTTTCTTCGCTTCATCTTCGGGAGTAATTGAAATCTTATTGTATCTCAAATACCCATCTAGGAAGCAGTACCAACCGCTTCTTTCTAGGCAATGAAGAATTTGATCCATGAAGGGTATTGGGAAATGATCCGTCAGATTCCACGAGTTTAGCTTCCAATAATCCAGAAAAATTCTCCACCTAGTGACTATTCTAAGTTGAATTAACTCATTTTTCTCATTAGCAACCATAGCCATGCCCCTTTCTTAGGCACACATTGCACAGGACTTACCCACTTTCTATCGAACATGGGGTACACTACCCCTGCATCAAGCCATTTAATGATCTCCTTTTTAACTACTTCTTGCATTGGTGGGTTCAACCTATGTCGATGCTTAGTAATTGGTGTTCAATATTCCTCAAGGTGAATCTTGTGAGTACAAATACCTGGAGGAATAACAATAATACTATAAATAGTCCATCCTATAGACCATTTGTATCTCTTAAGCACAAAGATAAGTGCTTTAAGCTACTTCTCACCCAAAGTTACTACAATAATCATAGGTAAGGTGTTTCCGCTGCTTAGAAACAACTACCATAAAAAGCCCGGTGGCTCTTCAATACATGGCTTAGCCGGTGGTGTTAGGCAATTTTTTTGGTCCAAATACATCTTCTTGGGAGCATATGAATATGATCCCATTCTCGTCAGGGAATGTATTGTCTCCTCATAATATTTCATACCTTCACAATAAAAATACATCAAGAGTACATCAAAAATTTCAACAGAAAATTTTTCCTCATTTGGCACCTCTCTTGCATCTTCATAATAAACATCGACAATGGAGAATACACTTATCTCTTTGTGTTACTTTATTTACAAGAAGACATCAAATTTGAATATCTCATCATTGAGCCTAAAATCTAGCTTATTTGCCTACAAGTCAATCAATACACTCTCAACTACGAAGAAAGGTCTAGCAAAGATTATGGGCAATTCAAAATCCTTCTTGCAATCCAGGATCACAAAGTTAGCAGGGAAAATAAAACTGGCCACCTTCACAAGCACATCATATAATACACCAATGGGCTACTTCACTGATATATCTACCATCACAAACCTTATGTTAGTATGTGTAGGGTCTCCCAAACCTAATTTCTTCTAAACTTCTAATGGCATAAGATTAATACTCACCACAAGATCACACAGGGACTCGGTCAAAATGGAACTACAGTGGTGGAGATTGCCCACCAGTTCATATCTCACTGTCCTCTTCTTTGTGAAAAGGTCCTTCACAAATTTAGCATAGGCAGACATTCTGTTCTAGTGCCTCCACCAATGGCACATTCACAGTCAACTATTTTTGCATTTCCATGAACTTGCTAACTTTTGTATCATCGACCTTTTTCTTCAATCGATGAGGGAATGAATGGAGTGGTTTTGTAATTAATTTAACCATTATTTCTCCCTTCTTTCCGCTATCTTTATCTAACTCATTGGGTTGCTAATGGGTAGATAGAATATCATTATTATCCAGCTTCTCAGACTTCACTGGATGGCTTTTTCTACTTTCTCATCCAACTCTACAATATCATGACTTATAGATTTGCCCAAAGAAGGGCTAGGTAATAAATTACCACTATGAGTAGTAATTTCTGTAAAAGATCCATTATTCTGAGGGTTTTACACAATGTCACTCGACAAAATACCACTCTTTCTCTGGTTAAATGCGACTAGTAGTTTTTTCACCTGCTTCTCTAATTATTTCATAGAGGATGAATGTGAATCCACCAAGTGACTCATTAAATATAAATCACTCTGCCACATTGTTACACCAGCATTGGTCACGTCCACCCCCTTCAACAACATTAGCATTATGTATTCCATGGATATTTTACTTGAACTAGTAGTTGCGTTATCACCATTTCTAGGAGGCGCATACAATCTACTCCTGTTGTTTTTATTTTTCCACTTCCCATGGACACTATCTCTTCAACCAGCTTTATCATAGTATATCCAACCTTGATTCTCATGGCTATTACCTCAAAAATCCCCTAGTTGTTCAGATAATTAGCCTTCTCTTCTATAAATAGTTTCAGCTCTACTTTGCCAACCCATGGGTTTCACCTTTTTATTCTTCCCACATATTAAATGATTAGCAAGAAAATCCATCAGGGTCTTCATGTGTGCCATTTCTTGTTAAGTTCTTTCTCTTTTTGACGTTGCTCTGTAGACATACCACTTGCTACCTTAGAATCGTTGGTATGCTAAGCTATACTCTTTTTCGGCATCCTATTAATCATTTCCTGAGCTTTTAGAAAAGTAAGATCCATAAATTCTATACCTGCAGCATTATCCACAACCAGCTTTGCGATAGAATTAAAGGCTCTTTATTGAGTCTCCAACAAATGTAAGTCAGTTATTTTCTGATTGCAACACTACATTAACTTCTTGTTTAACCTCTATCATGTCTCATGAAGAGCCTTAGTTGGAAGATGCCTGAAGTTATTGATCTTATCCCTCAAATGTAACATCCTAGACGGCAGAAAGAACCTTTCTAGGAAAGCTCCTTTCAACTACCTACAGTTTGTTAGAGAATCAGGGGACAACCTATTAAGCCATAGTTTTTCCTCACCAAACAGAGACAATGTTAATAGCAGAATACGGATAACATTCTTCCCTACCACTGGGCTATCAAAAGACTTGCAAATAGTAACAAAGTTTAGTAAGTTCATATTTAGATCATTACCCAAAAGTCCATTGAACATCTCATTCAGATGAATTAGTTGAATCATGGTCCTCATGATGTTGAACTTAGCTTTGGGTGTCAATTATGGATGAATAACAGCTCCGGTTGCACCTTCTTCATCCATATCGTCCTCATCCTTCTCAAGGTCAAATTTTAAATCATGGAAATCTAGTCTCGCTCTATACGGGCAATTTTTGTTCACATTTTGGTTCAGTTGTGCAGCCACATCCTCTGCACGTCTTTGGTTAGCGTAATTTAACAAATAATCATATTCCAAGTCCTCATCATCTATATTAGGATGACGCGCAGGTTGACTATCATTCCATTGATTCAGCTGAGCTATAGCTAAGGTGACTAGTTTATATGTTTCTTATTTATCAACAGATTCTTCTAATAAGATGAGATTCCGGGTGGAAGGGTATTAATGGTTCTCCCAACCTCCTTGTACTAGGAATACACACCAACTATCCTTCAAAAAACAAAAAGTATAAATAAAAGTAAAATTAGGAAACTTGAGCAAATGTCAATTAACACTCATTAACTTAATTGACAACCTTATTCCCCAACAATGGCGCTAAAATTTTATACGTCCAAATTACAACTCTCATTAGAAATTGTAAGCGGTTGTCATCATATATAGAACCCAATGAGGTTGGGGTAGAATCCAGTAGAGAATACAATGTAAATTAAGTGTTATGATTATTAATGGACGGTTAATTAAAGGTTCTGAGGTAAAAAGGGGGTCTGTTTTATAATTGTAAAATAAGGTTGTAGTAGATCGGGTTTTAACTAGTAAGTATGCTTGTAAAGTTTTAATTCAATGAGAATAGTGAAACTAGGATTATGTTCACCAAGATGTCATAGCAGACAAGGTTGTGGGTTCTCTCGAATTCATACGTAACAAATTCCAATTGCAAGAATATATTGAACTTTAGACTTTATCTTTTTGTTTCTCAACCTTAATAGATGATTACTCTTTAATTCTCTAAAACTTAGAGAGTATAATTAATATGTTTAATTTATTTATGAAGCGGGTTGATCCTGTTAATGCATCAACCCTTAAACCACAGTTTAAAGTCATTGAGATCCTTGCAAATCTCTTCTTTTCCCAACACACATATTTATACTCAAACAAGTGGTGTTCTTGGGCTCACCCTTAAAGTTTGCAACAAATAAAGGTCAATATAATAAAGAAAAATTTATGCAATGGTAATTTGTTAATAAATTAACACAATCTTACAACCCTAAACAACTAATCACATCAAGGCTCCCATAACCCTACTTATAGGAATTTTAGCCACACATCTCCAAACAAGAAGAAAACATTGTTTTGTTCATAAATTAATTCAAAGAATCACTTACAAAATTTCCCATAATTGTACTCCTTGATCTTGAATGAAAAATAGTAGAAAAAATGTTCAGATCTACTCTTTCAGCTCTTTTTCAGACAATAATGAGTTACAAGATGTTTAAAAGTTCAAAAGTGAATAAATGATGTATGCGATATCCCTAATCTAAACCTACACTTGGTATTTATATGATCCCAGGTAATGAGGGATTGAAACATGAACTCAGTAATGCCGCATCGAAGTTTACGATTAGGTTGACGGCCCATCGATAGCCTGAATTGATGGTCCCAGATTTCCGCATTCTTCTTATGGGGAGACGGCCATGTTGATGTCCCATCGCTGGTTTTATGGTCCGTCACTTGTACCATCAGTTGATCACTCAAGGAAGCACTTTTTGTCTTGACATGATGGTCTGTCATAGGTACGATGGTCCGTCACTTGGAGCGCCACTTGGGTCAGCTACTTTGCCCATTCTTCTTAGCCTTGACGGTCGCTCTGACGGTCCGTCACATGGCTGACGCTCCGTTGGTTTGACCATGAGTGTCCTTTTTCTGCTTTTTTCCATGTTACTTCTTCATCTAAGTCCTTGACCTGAGAACATTAAAATTAAGAATCAAATACAACAACAATTGATTGAAAAGGTATAATTATCCCTTGAAAAATGTGTAAAATGTTCCATTAAAAGCCGGAACGACAATATCCTCATCATATTGTGAAGGTCCCATCCACGCACTTCTATTAAAATTGAACAATAAGCCTCAAAATGTCATCCCCTACAAAAACATCAAGAATCGTCATCACTCAAAAACCATCAATCCTAGGCTTACATCTCAAGTAGAGTGTGAGAAAATACAAATAAAGGAAAATAAAAAGAAACTAAAAAAAAAAAAAAATATTTACAACTCAATATAGAAAAACTAAAAATAAGATAGCTGCCTAGTTACAAGTCCCCGGCAACGGCACAAAAAACTTGACAGTGCCCAAGCACACACGCAAGTGTATATGGTCTCCCAAGTAATATAGTGGCAATCAAAAAAGCCAAATATCGATTTCACAGAGACTTGTATTAAACAACTATCCAATTCTAGTTTAACAAATTGAGGAGTGTAGAAAATAAAGTTTTAAAGTTGTAAACAAAAATTGAACTAAGCTATTTCGAAATAGTAATGACTTCGGACAATCAATGGTTAGAAGCCCAGGGTTAAAGCACTTCGAACAACAATACTACGTTATTTGACTTTATTCATTAATTAGCTTATCTTAGTTATTGATTTGTATGGTTTATTGCATGATCATTGTCTCCCGACCCCTAATCTTTTATGTGATATGGACATTACAACTACATCATTGCGAAAGGATGTAATATTCTAACTCATTCATTAAACCTATTATCTAATTTTTGAATCAAGTAAGGCTTCTAAGTATATCCTTGTCCTAGTTGCTAAGTTCAATTGGTTATTTTATAAAAGAATAAAAATGCAAACTTTGTTTATTCTCATGTACTATCTCCCTATTTCCTCTCTGGAGATCAAAATGTTGACAGTATATGTATTCTAAGGGTGATCAATCCTAAAAATGATTAAATCAAGAATAAAGAAATAACCAATAATGATAAGCAAATTAAACGAAATTAATCCAAAACAATAATAGTCATGTTCTTAGGTTAAACCACGGAAAGAGGATTTAGCCTTGAATAGAAATATTCATCATCCAATCCCTTGGAGTGATGATACAAACCATACAAAAAACTAAATTAATGAATGATAAAATCTAAAAAGAAGTTGTGGTAGCCTCCAATGATGTCCAAGTTGATCTAGGGTATTCCAAGATGATTAAAACGGAGTTTGGGTATTATATTTATATTATACAAGTCATAAACTGACTTGGATTTGGTTTCCATGTTGTTTTCTTTCAGCTGGGAAGAATTATACCAATTTCGGGCATCACCGCGTCATGGTGTTGAGCCAAATCACAATTGTCAAATTCCAGAATATTGTTGTGATTATACCGCATTGCGGAGAGTCCTTAAACTCCACTAGGACTTACATGCGTTGTTGGGTATCTATTTTTGGCCTCTTCTGAATCCAGTGGTTTTTCTCACTCTTCCATTGGCCACACCTACAGTCCCGAAGCGGCCAACACTTCAGGGGTCCAAATTGCATCAATTTTTGTATTGTTCTTTTGTTGAGACATTCCGAGCCTTTTTGAGTTCTTTCCACCTGATTTGAAGCAAGTATATCCTTAGTAAATCATCATAATAAGTTTGAAAAGCATCCTGTGGAATTAAACAAAAAAATTTAGAGCCCAAAATAACACAACATCCAAGACGGTGAATCAAAAACCTGAGCTAAGCACAAGCTCATTTCACTTTAATCTTTACTTCATTGTTTCGACTCTTGTCTTTATACAATTGACCCTTGAACATTATACAACAGTTGTTTGGAATTTAAATACACAATTACAACCTCAGGAACTCATTAAAACACATTATAATCCAACACGATTGACTAGACAAACACCTAGCTCAAGGTAGTCACACTAGTTTTATCAGTTGAACTCTAAATGATCTATTTGAATTACAACTTGTGTGAAAACACCTTTAAACATTGTAAAAACATAAAAATACACTTATATGCTCAATTATATAATTATAAACACATATAGCATAAGAATTACGCTCAAAACAAGGCTAAAAAGTCTAGAATACATAAATAGATCCAACATCAATAACCATAGCCATTTAGTCATTTAGATCTCTAGGTATCACTACACTCTTATCTAGTCATTGTTAACTAACCAACATTTATTATTTACTATTAGTGTGCTAGTCATTATAAGGTCTCCAATCATTAGTCTAACCGATTCTTTATATAACCCTTACTTATTAAATGGCAACTAATTTTGATTCACTAGATAATTGACATTGACATTTAGTTGATATGTACAACGGAGACCATAATCACCATTTAACCAACACTTATTCCTTGTTAGCATAGGGGCAATAGTCATCATATAGGGAAAGGGTAGATATTATCAAAGATAATTATCTATCTAGTAACCAACGCCACTCACTTTTTTGCACCATAAATGTCTAAGTGCTCATTTAAGCAACAAACAATATTACCTACTAGGCATGAACATCACTAATCCTCAACAATGCTAGTTACCATATTTTATCTAAAAAAGGTCCACCAACTATAATTCTAGGCTTCGGGCAGTTAAAAAACCTAACAACATTATATAGACAACTAGTTATAACATAACCCATCTTACTAGGTAAAGTTCCATAACTTATTTACCTATTCAAGCCAATATATAAACTAGGTGAATCCTTAATTCTATACATGATCATACCTACCAATTATTCTTACCATAATACTTGGCATATTCTACTTCTATTCACTAATTAGGATTAACAATAGCCACACCCCTCAAAAAGTGATTAATGATAAAGAATTATAGACATCTTCTGAAGGAAAACATCATATCCTTAATACGCAGAGGAGTGTAATCATACCAGTGCATACCTAGACATACACATATCTATCTATATATTCTTACCATACATAGTTTAACCACAACATCAATATATCCTCCGGATTTACTGGGAAAAATCATAACATTAATACCTTTTCCAAATTTACCGTGCATCATCATAGCAGCAATATAAATTTCTTTCAGACTTTTCGGGCATCATCAAAAAATCAATATATTCTCTGGCCTTTCCAGGCATCAACATATCATAAATATATCCTCCGGTCTTGGTACTAATCAACATATCATCAATATATTATCTGGCCTTGTCAGGCATCACTATATCATCAACATTCATCATAACATCCATATTCATCACAATTTTAATATATATAGATTTATATATATATATATATATATGATGGTGTAGCTAAATCATTGGCAAATACAAGCCCCCAAAATGAAAGAATGCAAGGGAATCAACGAAATATATATCATAATATCTCACCATTCATTATCAATACCTTATAATAGCAAGTGCATGAAAAAGAATATCCATATGATGTGAGCACTCTATACATTACCGAGCTCAACATGATCATTGGCATGGTCGAACACAAATCATGATTATACTTTCTAGAATCTCCATTTATTAGACATGCTTTACAATACTAGTACAAAGGGGGTCTTAGGAACAAACATAAATTTAGTAACTAGGCTTGAGCATAATATGAGTAATAACATAATCCAATGCTCAAATAGTGAACTAGTCATTAAATAATGTTATAGCACAGTAATGGATCCAATTTACAAGACTCTCCATTATTATCCAAATAGTGATAATAAGATAATAAATCAAGTATGCACACTATTTCCAAGATAAACATCATGAATGAACCATTTACCAGATTTAGCCATCAGATTACCAAGAGCATAGTCTAGGAGTTAAACCTATATCTAAGTCGCAAATGATGTTACATAGTTCAAGCTTAAGGCGGGGTCAAGTTCTGCTTCTAATATCACTAATAATCTTCTTCAAGTCTAACTTCTACTCAAAATTAGACTAAGCTATATTAGTAATGTTTCAAGGCTAGAAAATCCATACTATTTATATACAACAATCCTTCCTCAAGTAAGTCTCTTAAGTCATCAAAAGCACCTAATGTCAATTAACAACTATGCATATCAAGGCTAACATACTCTTAAGGTAAGTGAACATTGTCACACCCATCTAACAAAAGCAATTTGATCTTTATCTTTCTATTCATAAGATAATGAGTTCAACAAACCAAAGTTCTAAACTATGAGACAATTATCACACTTATCAAGTTTAATGAACTAATACCAAGCACTACAATCTACTAATTCAACATCTTAGACCCCACCCAATATTTAAAGATATCAAAGCCATACCTAAATAAAGTTCAATTTAACTACAAGTAAGTCCAACTTACCTTAAATACAAATATAGCCCATGAGCCAACAATATTTGCTTTTCCTTTCCTCGAAGCTTCTTTAATGAGACAAGCTATATAAAACATAATCTAAGCATTATTACGATAATATTAACACACATATTGCACCATTGTTCTTTGGGTTCGAAGCAACATCGAAAAGCTCTATATGGGTCTCACATATGGAGAACGAGTTTTTGAGACCAACCCATTGTTCAAATACCATTAGGGAGTTATAACACTAAATAAATTATTTAAAAAATCATATTTTTTACTAAAATTTAGTGTTAAGTTACTAGGGGTTTCGTGGTCTAAGAATCAATAATTTAACACTAAAATTAAAGGAATCTTACCTTAGATTTGATGATAATCACAAATATGCAAGTTGATTAAGATCCCAATCAACACCCATCACACTATAAAGACTACTCTCTCTATTTGGGTTTTGGGGGATCAAGACTATGAAGGAATAGAGAATTTTTTTCAAAGACTGTACTTAAATACTCCTTGCCCATGCACTCAGGAGCAGCAATAGAGAACATGCGCTTATCGCGATCAAACAAGCTTCTAAATAGGAAATTTGTTCTAAAAACCAAACTAACTTCTAGGTAACTAAACTATCAGTTACTATCAGTTCGAGCAAGTCATAAATGACTTGGAGAAACTATGGGAGAGCCATAATGAGGGAATAGGGAAAATACATGAAATGACCTAAAGGGTCATTACATACTTAGTCCCAATCCATGATTTTCAATCATTGTCACCAATAATCTACTCTATCTAATACCGGAGAGATGTGTATATAATAAATGCATGAAATTAAACAATGGAAAAAAATACTTTAAGTATCTAAATCTACTACTCAGTATCAACACTGGGGATAAGTTATCATAACAATGTACAAAAGGTCATAATCTATCATGGTTAAAGTAAATAGTACTGGTCAAAGAGTAGATAAACCCTGGACTGAAATAAATCAAAGTCTAATTTTCAAAACATTATTTTTAGTTCCAAAATCTCATAAATCATATATTTAGGTTGTATGATTCCATTTATAATGGAAACCATTTGAAAATTGTAATGTTGGAATAACTCTATTTTTAAGAAAGAATAGTGAAATCATGATATTAGATGGAATCATACCACTATGTCATCACGAATGTACTAAAATATATGTATGCCAGCAGTGGTATCTTAAAATACAATCATTAATAATCACGCTTCTATAGACTAAAGCCTCATCCTTAATAAGGATAGGATACTGACCTAGAGTCCAACTGGTATCGTAACAATGGCCTCAGAACAAGCAATATAAAAGTAGCATGATGATACTACTATAATGTGTATAAAATATAGTCCAACACACAAAGCCAATAATAAGCCGTATACTAGAGGGTCCTCTGCATCAACTATGATCACATGCTTATAATCTAGGATGATAGGATTATATTGCTATAACATGTATTTCATCTAAAGAGTTAGTCCACTTTAAGATCCCCAAACTCCTAAATTAGTCTAAGTGATGATATTATAATCATAAACATTTCCTATCATAGCTACCTAACATTAAATCTACACTACACATCATCATAAAAAGAAAAGTAAATCGAAGCCTACCTCGATGCTGAGCCGCATATCTCGAATCATCCCTAAATCACTCGTCTTTTCTCCATGATCCTAAAACACCATCACTTTGTCAAAAAATTAATATACAATTAATTATGAGTAAAACATTACCCATATTTCTATATAAAAGGTTGATTTAAAATTTTGACAAAAAATGGGCTGGTAGGGAATGAAAAACTTTGTTGAATCCATCACGAGGCCCTTGAAGGATAAAGAATGTGTGCTTAAAAGCCTTCTCAGCCTCTATTTTCTAAGGATTTAAGGACCTAATTTATGTGAATTTATAAAGAAATAGGATACAGCTTGATAGGAAAAATAATTTAAAATAAGAAAAGAGTGTTAGGCTCTTCTACCTTAGCTTTAATGGATGATTTCCCATACTTTCTCACGTCCCTTGATCTCATACTGGTGGAGAAAATGATAAAAAAATTAGCTGATTAATGGTTATTTATCTATCCTCAAGTGCTGCTAAAGAGGCTCGATAAATACTTAACAAGTCAAATAATCTCTTAAACGATCCCTAACAATCATTTTGTCATGGTTTATGAGGTCGAGTTCCATAGAAGAGACTTTTGTTTAGTATTGAAACCATCACTTAAGAAGATGGGCGTATTCCAAGGATGATCTCCAAAGCCATTCCCCGGTCACTTAAGTTGATCCTTCTTAAGTGACCAAAGTTTGTATTAAGCAACTGCTCTAGATGGTACTAGTGACCAAAATTTTTGTAAGTCCAGATGGACTCCAACTAAGTGCTCGGGATTCATTAAAAACCTTGTGGTTAAAATGAGCTATTCTAATATACTATATTCGATATTTCAAACTAAATAGAACCATTAAAACATTCACATGAGATCGATTAAACTAAATATGAGTCCCACATTAATAGTTCCTTTGTTCATAAAATCCACCCAATAGAGAAAAACAAGTTCTGAAGCATTGAGACCTGAACCAACGGCCCCCTATTCTAAAATCATTATTCTAGAGTTGATTACACTATCAAATTCTAATCAAAGGTTGTTTACTAGAATTTTTGGTATGAGACCAATTTCTAAAGAGTGAAAGCTCCAAAATTAGGAAATGAGCTTAAAACCCAAACAAATTTACCTATAATCACACTAATAGTACATAAAAGTCATAAATGGCCTAGAATTGCTATAGGAAGGCTCTAAACACCCGAAATGCATATGGATTGAAGAAAAAACATAGAGGTTCATTGCATTACACATTTTTACTCTTTGTGAGGATTGAAAAACTACATCATTGATTTTTCCTTAAGTTTTTAATAATTAAATTTAGATGTTAATTTTTGTTCTTAGTTTTTTTGGGAATTCAAGAATACAAATTTTGTTCTACTTTATTTAGAATTTGCAATTATGAATTCATATAATTTCTAATTTATGATCTTATGAACATGATTACCTAAATCATGCAATTTGTTCTTGAAATAGTGATAAATTAACAATGTAGGTCAAGTACATCGACATTCTAAAATTGTAGTTATGTATGCATTGTTCGCCCCTGTGCATCATTGTTTTTTAATGAGTATATGCATTAAAACTTTCCTTATTCTTAATTTTTAGACCATGGGGGTAACAAGTGGGACAAAGGATGTATCAATGAATATTTTAGGCTATCAACCCTCATCTCATGAATATACTCTTTACCAGAATAGTTTATTATCGATCCTAGGTTTATGTTACAAAAGAAAACACACTCGTAGATGGATCAAATTATGTGGTGTACTTAACTTGCCGATCATTGAAGCTAAACAATAGCATAATCACTATTATGTCACACCTACTGCGTTATAAAAACATAGGGAAAACAATCATTGTCTATTCTCTTATTTCTTAAACAATAATAAATAAGCATTTTTATATGGTTACTAATTACTCAAAATCATTACTTAGTACTACAAAACCTCTCATTCATGAACTAACATACTAATTGTTTAAATTATTGCATTGACCAAGCATCCTACCATAATACCAATATGATTGACCACAACATCGATTTGCATCTATATTTTATAGGGACTCACTTATATGTATGTTGGAGGTGCAATTTGACTGACATCAAATCTAGGCATTATTTTCAAGTAATTCAATTTAGGAATAGTTTGATTCATATTTTTTTTTAACTATAAGTCCTTATTTTTTAATTTTACTTCCACAATTGTTTTAGTTTTATTTCTAGGTTACACACTTATGCACGAACAATACTCAGAGTTAATAAATAAAATTTTGAGTTAAGGCAATCCTTTCATTCCACTTGATCCTAAAATAAAATGAACTCAGAGTAGTTGAAAAAATGGGTTAATAAAGATGTACTTGATAAAGTAATCCAAAATCAAAGAGTTCTTCACCAAGATGTGCAGAATCAAGGATTTAAGGACACTATGGATAAAACTACTGCCAATATACTTACTAAAGAACAAGCAAGGTAAAAACATTCTAGGTAAGCAATGGTTAAGAAGTAGGATAGACAAGAAGAAGCAGACAAACTGTCTACTATTAAGGAACACATAAGGCAGAGAAGGAATAAGGGAAATATGTGTCACCTATACTATGCTCCCTAGTTTAATGATACGTATGAGTACAGGTCAAATAGGTGTTATTATTCCACCTTCACTACCAGTTGGAGATAAGTATGATGACACTACTGCTATAAAATAATTGTTTAACTTAATGGAGTGTTAACAAGACTTACTGCTACCAATGCAAATATTATTTTTTGAACATTGCAGGAATTTGAAAACCCTACAATCTGCATGGTGTGGGCTTGATTTTAGTAGATTGTAATTATTTCACATTTTATTAACTAGTGAATCTACTCAATTATTATTAGACTTACCTTGAAGATATGCAACTATTTGTAAATAATTAAAGATAAGATTCGTTGAGAAATTTTATCCACCTTACAAAATACTGCAGTTGAATGACAAGATTTATAACTTTAGGAATCTACACATTGAGGTGTAATACGAGTCTAGTCACATATTGCTTTTGATTTTCTACAGATCTTCTAATATTAATAATAAGGTTTTAGTAGATACTATGACAAAAGCTGTATTTATGAGCCTAACTTTTAAAGTAAGCCTCTAAAAGTCGTGATAAGATTACTAAAGCAAATCATGGGTATAACCACATGAGATTCAAATGCTCCTGCAGGCACTTATTGATGAGAGCATTAACAGTACAATAAATTATAGATGACTCAGTCAATTAAGAGATAGAACATTTGAGGACTAAGATTAGGTTATTCATAAAGTAGTTTGCCACAATAGGTGCAAAAAAGGTTAATGCAATTAATTGGCAAGGTAAATCACCTAGACATGATGACTCTATTATAATGAGAAGGATAGGTTTCCAAATAATGCCAAAATACAAGGGTAAAACAAAGAAAACTAGTATTTTCTTTGAGGAAATCAAGGTCGGCATTGCTATAAGGACAATAACTACAATTGGTCTAGAAATAGAGATAGTAGTAGAGGAACAGATGGTGATTGGAAGGGAAAATATTATCAAAAAATGATTGAAAGTACCTTTATGTTTAGAATAAAATATATGATGACAAATTGTGAAATTTTTGTATGAAAAATATTCATGCTAAGGTGTTGAAAGGAGTAGAAAAGACTAATTAATTGCTTAAGGAGTTTTGAGCTGATATTTCAAGGATTAATCAAAAAGTCAAGTCACATTCTACTTCTATCAAGTATCTTGAGTAGCAGTTTGGACAAATCTCTATCATAACAAATCAACATCAAAAAGCTAAACATCTAAGAAATGCTATCCAAAATCATAATAATGATAGTCATTACTTTGCTATAACTATTATGAGTGGTAAATCATTGGTGATCTATCTATGTTTACAGTTATAGAGAATGGTTATATGCCAGTGATTATAATTGATGAGAAATTAACCTAAATGGAGAATTAAGTTATTGATGAGAAGGCATTTAAACAACCACCTCCACTTGCTAAAAAAAAAGGGTAGAGCTATGAAGTTGAAGGAAAAAAGGTCCATAGGTGTTTACTCCTATTTTATGACCTCTTTCTTTTTCTAAAAGGTTGAAGAAGATATTCAAAGAAGAAAAGTATCACATATTTATTTTGAGGCTGAAGCAACTATTTCTGAACATCTCTTTAGTTAACTTACTTGAGGAAATATAGGGTTATGTAAAGTTTGTCAATGATATAGTGAATTTAATAAATCTATTGGAAATTTACACCATTGAGTGGAATAGTTTTCCTTTCTTTTATAGTAAAGATGTAGAATTCTAGAGCATTTACAATTTTATGTACCATTGGTGCTTTAAATTTTACAAAGCCTTTATGTCATTTTGGTGCTAGAAAAATATGATATCGCTAGCAATATTTAGGCATTTAGGCTTGGGGACGTCTAAACCAATTTTGAAGATTCTTCATAAGGTAGATCGTACTGTAATATAGCTCCTCAAATTTTTAAATAATGTGTTGGTGAGGTTCGAGTCCTTTATTTTTCTATTTAATTTAGTCATCATTGATAGTGAGGTTTACAATCTTTTGACTAGGCCATTCATTTCAACTAGAAGTGCATTGGAATACACTCAGTTGAAGTTTAGGTTAAATCATAAGTAAGGGATGTTTAATGTTTTCCAATTCATAAAGAATCAAAGGTACATATGAGTCATCTCGGTTATTTATACAGTCAATCAAGATCCATTGAGAATCCCTATTATAGATAGATTTGGTATTTAAGAACTAGTGGTAATAATTATGAATATTAAAGTTTATTATATTGATGAGTACGATGAGATCGTATGGATATTTATTGGTTTAGACTCTTACACTTTTTCTACAAAAAAGCTAGTTTTGTATTTAATGAATAGGGAGACCCCACAGGCCAAGTTGTCTATTAAGGAGCCTCCTATCTTGGAGTGCAAATATCTCCCATCCAAACTTTTTTATGATTTATTGGGTTCCAACAACACTTTGCATACTATTGAACAATAAACTTTGTAAACTGGCAAGTTGAGGTTATAGTGTAAGATTTGATAAAGCTCAATAAAGCCATTTGATAGTCCATTTCTCATATTATTGGCACTCTACTTGGAATATGCACTCATAAAATCTAACTTAAGCCAAATTATGTTCCTAGTATTGAGCATCAGCATTGGCTTAATCTACATTTATAAGAGGTAGTCAAGAAGGAAATCATGAAGCGGTCAGATGTAGGTATATCTTAACCTATTATCAATAACTAGTGGGTGAGCCTATTTAATATGCTCAAATGAGAGGGGGAATCATAGTGGTTCCAATGTGAATAAGTAGATTATTTGAATAAGACAGATCACTACTTAATAAGTGTCCTCAATTGTAGGAAGCTCAATATATGGACTATAAAGGATTATTTGATGATGCAGATACAGGTGTGGAAATCATCAAGTTGTCATATGAAGGTGTGGTTTAACCTATTATCAAATACTAATGGGTGAGCCTATTTAATATGTTCCAATAATGGGTGGAATCCAAGTGGTTTAAAATGTGAAGAAAGAGATTATTTCAATGAGACCGATCAATAGTTTGTGAGTTTGCACACTTGTATGATGCTAAATATATGGAATAAAAGGGATTATTTCTAGATGCCTTTCATGGATGAGATCTTAGACTTTTTTATTGGTAGAGGATGGTATTATTTTCTTGAAGGGTATTTGGGATACGATAAGATTCAGATTGCTTTTGAAGACTAAGAAAATACCATATTCACCTGTCGGTAAGGGACATTTGCATTCATGAGGATTCCATTCAGGTTATGTAATGCACTCGCCAATTTTTATCTTTGCATGATGTTTATCTTCTAATACCTGGTGGAGGACACTATTGGGTTACTCATGGATGATTTTTCAATTGTTAGTGACTTGTTTAAAGACTATGTTACCCATTTGAATAGTGTTTTTATATGGTACGAAGAATGTAATTTAATACACAATTAAGACACATGTCACTTTTATGGTCAAACAAGAGATAGTACTCAGTAATAAGATTTTTAAAGAAAGGGATTGAGGCTGACAAGGTGAAGACTAAAGTGATTGAAAAAGTCCCTCACCTATTATTGTGAAAATTATTCAATGTTTTTTGTGGCATGCTAGATTTTATTAAAGGTTCATCAAGGATTTATGTTCGATTACACATCTTTTTTGTAAGTTGTTAGAGAAGGAGGTGAATTTCATCATCAATGATGCATGTCTAAAGGCATTTAAGTGTATGGAGGAGAAATTAACTTTGACGCATATTATTATTTGTCCTTTTCGGTCCATGTTATCCTATATAATAAGTGAGTATGAATTAGCGAAAGTAGGCTGGTCATGGTTGATATGCCTGTATTTGCCGCTTCAACTATGTTTTTACTATATTACTCCTAATTAATTATTATGATTCAATTATTTATTAAAAAATTAATAATATTTAATAAAAAAACTAAAATAGACATTTATGCCATGAATGCTTTAGGTGCTTCAATCGTGATTTTATTATATCACCCATAATTAACTATTATAAGTTATTTAAATATGAAAAAATAATAATATTTTATTAATATAATATATATTAAATGATAGATTAGTTCTTGATGTTTTAAATTAACTTAGCATCTTATATGGCACCACTTAAAAAAAAATTCGCAACTATTTTTTAAAATAATTTTACTATGTCAGTTCTAATTAGTAGAATAGAAGGAAATATTATAAACCACAATAATTAAAAATTTAAATAATTTTAAAATATAATTGACTATCAATTCCACAAAAGTTTGAACAAAGAGAGTAATATATATTACTTAAAAGTTACATAAAAAGTATTATCAATAGTTAACAACTTAAACATCTAAAGACATTAAAAATATGATTAATAATTTTAATTTTATTTGTGTCACATATATTGAGAAAAAAATAAAATATGTAAGCCGCTAGCGCGGGCCTTCGACATCTAATCTTTTAAGGTTATGTGTGATGCTAGTAGAGTTGTTCTATGAGCGGTCTAAGGCCTAAGGCATGATTAGATCTTTCATCTTATTTATTATGCAAGTAAAAACTTAATCCAGCTCAGAAAAATTATATTGTGATAGAATAGGTGTTTCTTGATGTGTTTTTTGTGTTTATGATATTTCAATCTTATTTATTGACATGAAAGTAATTGTGCATATTGACCATGTTTCTTTAGGTACCATAGTTTCAAATTCGAGATTAATTCATTGACTAATTCTATTACAAGAATTTGACTTTGAGATTAAGGATCGAAGAGGGACTAAGAATCAAGTAGCTAACCACTTATCACGACTTGAAGAAAAAGAAATGTTGAAGTTGAAAAAAATATTGAAATTAATGACATTCTTTTAGATGATCAACTATTGGCAGCATCATAATGCTTGATTTTATGCTTCGTATGTTTTACTAATTCTTTAGTAAGTGTTGTGGTGCCTTTGGACTTGTCCTTTTAGTAATGTAAGACATTCATGTTTGACAAGAGGAGATTTTTCTACGATGATCCATAATTGTTATTTGTTTATGCAGAAAAGATAAGTTATACATGTGTGCCTGAGGTAGAGATGATGAGCATATTGGAAGCATGTCATTCCTCTGTAATTTGTGGTCACTATAGTGGCATTTGTACATCCGACTAAATTTTTAAATTTTGGTACTATTGGTCAACCATTCGTGGAGATGTGCATAACTATGCTACGGTATGTACCCAATGCCAAATGCAAGAAAGTATATCAAAAAAGCATGAGCACTCTTTCTCTCTCATTATTTTGTTTAAGCTTTTTGATGTTTCATGCATAGATCTCATGAGACCTTTTTTGAGATCAAATGGGATGAATTACATAACTATTGTTTTCTCTTGTACGTTTAAATGGTTTACGAAAGTATCCTTTCCTAATAATGATGGAAAAGTGTCACAACATTGTTACAACAGAACATCTTTTCCTATTTTTTCATAGCAAGGGGAATTATTGATGATGGTGATTCTTATTTTTACTATAGGTTGTTTCGTTCTGTACTTGAAATATATAGTGTCAAACATAATGTAGAAATACCTTACCATTTATAGACTAGTGGTCAAATAGAAGTCTCCAATTGAGAGATCAAGATAATCCTTGTGAAGTAAGTAAATGCAAATAGAATAGATAGGTATAGGAAGTTGGATTATGCTTTATGGGTTTACCAGAATAAATTGAAAATTCCTACCGGAATGTGTCCCTATCATCTTATTTAAGAGAAAGGATGTCACTTACTAGTGGAACTTGGAAACAGGGCTACTTGTGCACTCAAGATGCTAGACATAAATTGAGATGATGAATCAAACTCGTGTGCTTGACCAATTGAAAGATCTAGATGAGTTTCACCTAAGACCCCATGAGATTTCAGCCTTATACAATGAGAATTTGAAGACTTATCATTACCAAAAGGACTATTTTGAGGTGATTTTGTCTTATTGTGCAACTCAAGACTAAATTTGTTTCTATGAAAGTAAAAGTTTAAATGGATAGAACAATTTCAAGTGGTACATGTGCTCTTATATAGGGCCTTTGATCATCAGAACAATGAAGAGATGTGGTTCAAAAATAGTATGTAGCATGTTAAATCATAATATGGAACCGAAGATGAAGTGAAGGTTGTAGACATATGACACTTGGTGAAGTCTTAGTAACTACAGTACCTAAGTCGTGCCACTATGTTAAATAAGGCATTCCATGGGAGGAAACCATGGGGGAATCTTGGTGAAATCCAAGTAATCATAATGCTCATGTCATGAAACTATGTTAAGTCAAGTGTTTCTTGGGAGGCAATCATGTTTATTTTTTCACACTATTTTCTTTTCACATGGTTTTTAATATAGGATCAACGTGTGTAGAAGTGTGCAGTGACAACTCAGACAAAGATATTGGAATAGAAACCACTGCCCATGAATTAACTATTGGAAAATCTAACATATAGTAATTTTTGTCATATGTATGAAGACCAGAGATCAACTTTTATTAGTTGTTCCATTGATTGAATAGTAACAACTACTCCAAGAGTGAACGATTCATGGAATCTATAATCTGATTAAAATCCTTAAAGTCAACTTTTACTAAATCGAACTAACGAGCTTAAGGAACAATCATTGCACCAAGTAACAATCGTCCATAAGTATTTTCTATTCCATGGTATGTTTTCTAAGGTTTTGAGGGATAATTTGAAGATATGATTATTGATAATATAAATTGAAAGACGGTAAGGAGATGAGTGTCAAATATTAGTATATACTCATATATCATAAGAAAATACAACAAAGAAGAACAAATATACATATATAACAAATAATAGTATAAGAAAGAACTACAAATAGACAACAAATAAAACCAATAATGATAATGCAACACAGAATAAGCATAATATATGAAAGGCAATGAAATTTATGACAATGATAATGATGATGTGATGTGATCCAAGAGGTTGTCGCAAAACCTCTATATAAACCTATAGAGTTGTACTCCCTAGGTATGACTCATTTAGGGTTCATCAATGTAACAACTCAAATTTGGTGCCCAGAATTTTACACGGTGCTCATGACCCCAAATAACCATATGCTAACCAATTACTGATATCTGTAATTGAGCACTGAATAATATACTATAAATATTCAGATTAAAAGTTGTAACGCCATAAGGTTCAAAACTAAAATAAAAATAAGTATAAAACAATGTCTGTAATAGGGTCTAACAATACCCAAAGCTAAAATAAACTTTCTGAAACATGATGTAGTCTAAAAGCCTCGAAACTGTCTGAAATCCATGAAGTTGATAGGACATGTCCCCAACTAACTCCTATCTACTGAAATAATAAATCAATTAAAAAATCATGCTATCCTTGAATGATGAGGACTCACTGCTAGTTTGGCTGTTGAATTTCTGATCTACTAAGGAGGCTCGGGAGCTCATGCTTCTAAGCCTATGGTATAAAACACCATAACACAAATGCATAAGAATGTTGATTGTATTGGTATGAAAGTGAGGTAAGCAAAATGGAAAGGGTTCATATGCATGAAAAATACTAACTGACTGAATAACATGACCGTGAGAACATATGCTTCAATACGTAACTGTAATTGAGATTGTAATAACACGGACTTATGAATTTTGATGACTTGGATTTACTGATATCTGAGTACTAATACTGGGATACTAAATTAATGAGTCTATTGAGTACTGAGGAACTGATGTTATATTACTGATAAAGGAATTACTGTTTCTGACAGTTCTGATTATGAAGAACCAGTTTGATTGATTGTATCTGACAGTCCTAAAATCTAAATACTAATATCATGAGTTACTGATAACTGATAAAGATGATACTAAATGGTTGTATCTGCCATTCTAGATTCTGATGGAACTAGCTGAGTTTCTTACTGTATTGAGTGACTGTTTTTGATAGTCCTGAATCTTTAGAATCTTTTAAGTTTTTTTTACTAGGACTGATACTAAGACTGAGAGTGTAGGAAGTAGTCATATAACTGGCATGCCCCTTATACACCATTATAGATAATTTGGGATCCTATTTGTAACCCCAATTGGAAGGGTGTCAATACCGCGCCACTGGTAAGGACAAGTTGTGGGTGACCCTTATCTGAAAATGTCCCCAAAAGGGAATTGTGGGACCATTATATGACAGTGTTTATCCACCACATAAACCCTCATCTATCAGTTTTGATATCTCAACCTATGCTGGATACATAGTTCGAGAATGCAAGTATTACTTCTAAGGATCACACCCTCAATTGTTAGTGTTTGTCCTTATCATTGGGTTCACTCGGTGCTAAATCCTACACCCACCTAATTTGACATTAAACATATTTAACTGAACTAAACTATTACTGATATTATTGTTTAACCAATTTGAACTGAGTTCACTAAATTCTGTTGGCTGATGAAATACTACTGAAATCTGATAACTGACTGAGATTATTGAGATTACTTGAGATTTCTAATATTACTGAGATTACTAAGTAAGACTAGACAGATTCTGAGTTTACTATGTTTTCCTGAGGCACATAACTGACTGAATTCTACTAAAAATTGCTTGGCTAAGAGTATCTTAAAAATTGACACAGGCTCTAGGTACACAGTTAAATTATCAGGTACAAGTACCCTCAAGACTCGATAGGATGAAACTAACAGGACATGACACTTCTTGAACACCTGACCAATATCAACAATTCATAACACATCAATTTGGGGATTTCATGAAGCACATGGTTATCATAGTCTTGTACATTAATGGAATTGCATATAAATATGTCATACTTTCGTCAACCTATTCTCATGGACTTTGCCTCAACCATTCTTAATGCACACAATATCATGAAAGTCATTTTAGGTCATAGGTTAAACCATGCATTTATCACTTAGGTCAAAATTAAGTTATATTGCATAATTTCTATTCTCTTAGGCATTTTATGAACCACCAAGGATGCATGACTTAGGGCATAGACATGACCATAAAATTAATACAACAAAACTCTGTATTTCAACTCAATTTCAGATGTTTCAAGTAATATACTATCATAGGTTCATGAACAACACATAAAGATTCAAACTTGGGAATCAACCATAATCACATGAACATAATTAACCCACAACAAAATATTCACAGTACAAGATTTAAAACTGGATTCTTGGGCTTTATGGATGAAATGAAACCATCAATGAACACTTTTCATACCTTAGTTCTTGATTCTACAAAGATTGACGGATAGATTCTTGAATTTGAGTATTAATTTCTTGAGCTAGTGTTTCTTGGATTGAAAGAGAGACTCAATTTGGGGAAAAATTGAATGAATAATGATATGACCATGTAATTTTAGGGATAATTACATGCTTAAGCTGATTAGGGCCATGGAAAAAGACATGAAGGCCCTTGACATTAAGAACTCAAAATTGATTAAAAATTCTGATTTTGGCACCCGGCACGACGGTGTCATTGGAAAGTGACAATTAGGAACTGGGTTGATGGCGTGATGCGGAGCTATTGTGGTTCCATAAAAATTCTAAAATTTGGCCATGACCCGATATGGGAAAAATCATGCACCCCTACTGGAATTTGGCATCTGCCACTTACTCTTGTGGCGCGGTGCACTACTGATAAACATGGGGTTGTTTTATGATGGGAACTTGAAATGGTCATAACTTCTTACCCATTTATCGTATTTGGGAGAATTTGGTATCAATGGAATGTTTATTGAATTTCCCATAAGATAAAAAGTGAAAATATTTAAAATACAATATTTATAAAAATGGATTCATCTCTTAAAGCAAGCCTTTCATATTTTTGGGATGAATTTAAGTTGGGTAAAAGTACAGGTATTACAATCAACCCATATACAATCTAACATTCAATAACAATGCCTATAACTTATCTTCGACACATACATTGATAGAGGGTCTATAACGATGTCACAAAGTAAGTTTTTAAGTATTTCCATAGTTATTCCAATGTTTAATGAAAGTATATGATATAAGGATCTAATTCTCACAACTAACCTAAATGAGAATTTCCAAAACCAACCAATATATAAACCATGTGATCCAAAATCCACTCAATATACCAATCATCCAAGAATCAAATGTAATATATATGCCAAAAGAGTAAACGCACAACATAAGTTATTGATACCATAAAAATTATAATATTGGTTTTTTCGTTAGAAAAGATACAGGCAATTATTCATACATAAATCCAAAAACATCATATAAGACACCCTACGGCCGCATATAACACATAAAATTCCAAACAACCAAGTTACACACATAATCCCCCGCACGAGCACAAAACAATAGTAAATCCATTTCCATGATTATTTCCCATACCTCATAGCATAATTTTATATCAAAATTAACTATCTATCTAGTCTAAAGAAAGATAATCCAACCTATCTCGAATGTCAAAAAACAATCCAAAAAGCCTTTATCATGGAGCTTTATCCACACGAATGGACCAAAAATCAACAAAAATATGAAGATAGTTAATCAATGAGTTAAAAGAAAGCTATGAATACCAATCTTGTCCATTTTTGTATATGGATAAAAATGCACACTCAAAAGGGATTTTTGAAAAAGGAAAGGTAAATCTAGAAGTTTTATTCAAAACTATGTTTTCTATAAGCAAAAGAACTTATCGAATAAAAATAAGTAAAAATGAGACAAAATTGGGGTTTAAAACCACAAACTACTAATTTAGGCCTTTTAGGCTAAAATCCTAAAATTCCACTATGAATTCATGTTTTATCAAAATTTAGATGAAGAAGAAAGAAAAAAAATAACTGAATTAGGGATTTGGAGCTTAACACAACTTATAAATATGGAAGAAGCTATACAAAAACTCAACAACCCAAGCTCCAAGTCCCAAAAATGGTAAGCAATTATAGAAAATTAGGAATTTAACCACCCAGGCATTGCTTAAGATATCATTGGGTTTCTTAAGCAGCCATCTCTTGAGATATTGATGATAGGCGTATTTACACGCCTAAAGTGCTATAATTTACCCATATTTTAGCTAAGTTTTGAGGACAAAATATATAACTTATGCACTTTTAGTCCTTTTTCCTATAAGCGAGCTAACAAACATGATTAGCAAGTTTTCAGGTATAAATGATGAAGATTTCAACATTTTATGGATAACTTGACGCCAAAGTAAGCTTCACTAAAGGAGGAAAGCAAAGCTTGGACGCCTAAGTACTAAAAGGGACGCATGGAAAACCTGTCCCATGCAAAAACAACATTTCTCAAGACTTTGGGGATCAGCAGTAACCTATTAGGATTAGGATAATGATGCAGTAATTTGTTAGGTTTAGGATAAGTACGCAATAGCCTAGTAGGAATAGGATATGGGTAATGTAAATACCCTATTTTTCTGCAGCTTTGGAATGATAAACTCGTTTATAATACACATTCGAATTCTCGTTCATCTTTATACTTCTTCCATCAATTACTTTCAAAACAATTCTCTGCATCTATTCAAATTCTAAATTTTCACGACAAGAGAAACGCTATTTGCAAGGAATTCACGCCACAAGCACTACCAAACCATACTACACGTTCTATCTTTATTTTGATAAAATGATAATGACTATTGTGATTTCCGTCGCACTCATGAATAGCTAAACTTCTCTCTTGGGGTTATGGAAGCCTTATGAGCTACTATTTATTGCTATGAGTTTGTGAATTCGTGACACGTATGCTGCTTATATCATTATTCTCTTCATCTTACTTTAAATTCTTGTGGTTGCAAACATATAGAATACGCCAGTATAGCATTAACTTGTTCGAAAGAAAGGTTACATGTATGGAAAAGATATAATGTCAAGGTAATAGAGCACCAACCCCTGTTAAAAAGTTAGTGCCATAACTGGATTAACCTCTTGGAGAATTTGTACCATTAGATACGCTTTAAGCTCGAAAGAGATAAAGTTAAATAGTCCTTGATGGTCGAAAGACGCCTGGATTTACCATAGAATACGATTCTCTATAAGCGCATGCATGTCTGAATTCCGCATAACTCATAGTCAATAGATACGTACAACTCAGAAGGTGGATAAAACCCCAGATCTCAACTCTCATTGATCAAAACCAACCAAACAATCCATTTTACTCTTCTATTTTCTGTTCTTACATTGTTATTTTGTTACTCACGCTACAATCCCCCCTTTTTACGAAACTTTCACCAAAAGTCTAATAATCTTTGCTTACTTAGTGACCAAGTATTCTCTGTGGGATTCGACACCCAACCCAGTTGGGTTCTATATTTGACAACGACCTCTTACACTTTTACGAGAGCTGTAGTTTGAGCGTTATCAAAATTTGGCTCCGTTGCTGGGGAATACGGTTGTCTACTAAGTTTGTGATAATTACTAGACCTTTTGGTCAAAGATTCTCGTACTTTACATTTAGTTGTTGTTTTTGTTTTCTGCAGGTTTTGTTCAGTGCATGCCCAATACTCAAAGTTTTGGTCAACCATTATTACCCATAAACCTTGAACCACAACATACTGGTAGGGTGGAGGCGCAACGTGACATTGAGAGAAGGGCTGCTTAACAGGAGCAGGCTAGATTAGCTGCGTTGGCCGCTGCTCAAGTGCATCAACAATATATCGATAACCCTGGGGGAGCAGCAGATCCTGATGATGAGGACTTGGGTGATGATGAGTTACTAAACCCGAGGCGTGATGCTGAAGTTGTGACACCGAAAAACAGAAGAGATCGTCAAGCAAGATTTTGGCCTGAACGCCGATCCGTGCAAATACCGTTTGATGATGATGATGATTATCTTGATGGAGATGGTGCCACAGGAGCTATTATTCCTCCGCCATTGGCACCCGGAGCCAAGTTCAATATCACTACCACCATGATTAAGCTTTTGCAACTCAAGAGATTATTTGGTGGACTAGCAGGCGATGATTCGAATATGCATCTGATCAACTTTATCTCTACATGCAAGTCATTCGACAATCCAGGCGTTGGACAGAATGCTATTTGGCTGCATTTATTTCCATTGTCTCTATCTGGGGAGGCAACTCTGTGGTTGAACGGGCTGACTCCTGGTTCTATTACAAATTAGAGGCAATTGAAAGACGCTTTCCTAGAAAGATTCTTTCCGCCATCCAATAAAGAACAGTTGAGAGATGAGATCAACAATTTTAGACAGCTTCCAACTGAAGCTCTCCACGAAACATGGGAGAGGTTCGAGAAGAAGCTTATGCGGTGCCCAAATCATCATATGACCAATGTCCACTAGATGGAGATATTATACAGAGCTTTGAATTCGGTAACTAAGCCAGTGGTTGATAATGCCGCAGGTGGGTCATTCATGTACCTTACTTTTAATGAAGCAAGTGGTATGCTAGATCGTATGACAAAGCAGAGTAGAGCTTGGCATACCAGGGATTCGGAGGTAGCAAGCTCTACTATATCTATTGGCATGACCGCAGAACAGAGGCGAAGAGAAGAGGAGCGTGACCAGGATATGGCTCAAAAGGAAGAGACGAATTTAATTCTGAGGAAGAAGCCAACTACTTGAACAATCAGGGGGTTTCCTAGGCAATGCCCAAGGAAACCAAGGTCGAAACTATTATGATAATTCTGGAAACAAGGACCGTGATTAAGGTAGTTGGAAGAACAAGACTGAGAGAAGTGGCGTGTATATTCCTCCTGGAAGACGTGACACCACTGCATCTGGTTCTGAAAATATGTCCATGGAAGATACGATGGCTAAGCTGTTGAAAGGAGTAGAGGCAACCAGCACGGGAGTAACAGAGGTAATCAATGATTTGTCCTCAATGAAGTAATTAGTTGACTCGCATTCCACTTCAATAAAACAGCTAGAGCAACAATTGAGTCAATTATCTACGACATTCAACCAAAGAAAGGATGGAATGGTACCCAGCAGCATAGTGCAAAACCCAAGGAATGATGGAACATGCATGGCCATTACTACCAGGAGTGGTAAGGTGCTGGAAACTTTATCCAAAGGCACGCAAGTGATCAATGCAGAACCTGAAGGCGCCGATGAAGCTACAGAGGACGTTAGTGATATCACCCCACCACGTCCACAGCCCGAAAATATCGTGAATCCAAAGCAAGAGGAAAAGAAAGTCATGGATAAAACTATTCCACTTACACCACCACCTTTTCCTCAAAGACTAAAGAAGAGAGCTGATGATACCAAGTTCAATAAATTCATGTCAATATTAAAATAGCTGACCATTAATGTTCCATTGGTAGAGGCGCTAGAACAGATGCCTGGCTACGCAAAATTTATAAAGGATCTTCTGACAAAGAAGCGGGCAACAAGCTATGAGCCGGCAGATGATATTCATCATTGTAGTGCAATTGCCACAAGGTCCTTAGTACAGAAGAAGGCAGACCCTGGTTCTTTCACTATTCCTTGCATGGTTGGATCTATGAATTTTGCTAAGGCATTTTGTGATTTGGGATCTAGCATCAATTTGAGGCCACTATCTGTCTACAGAAAGTTGGGGTTGGGCGACCCTACACCAAACAATATGTGACTCGTGATGGCTGATAGGTCGGTAAAATGACCTGTGGGTATCTTGAATGATGTGTTAGTGAAGGAGTCTACCTTTTTTTTTCCTGCAGACTTTGTGATTTTGGATTGCGAGGTGGATTCTGAAGTTTCCATAATTTTGGGACGTCCTTTCCTTGCAACAGGAAGTGTGCTTATTTACATGAGAGCTAATGAGTTGTTATTTTGGTTGAATGACGAAGTGGTCCGTTTTGATGTATGCAAAACAATGAAGCAGCCCAACGATATGAATGTGTTCTCTGTAGATGATGCTTGTTATGAGGATGAGAAAAACTTATTTGTAGAGAAGCAGCCTATTGATGAGCCATTGTCTGCTGCGCTGTTGAATGTTGAGCATGAGGACGATGAAGATTATAAAGAAACTATGTGTGCTCTAACAGAAATAGGGTCCTATTCTCATACTCCTAAACAGCCGAACCTTGATCTTAAAAATCAACCGCCACCAACAGTGAAGACTTCCATTGAAGAGCCACCAGTGCTAGAATCGAAAGAGCTCCCCAATTATCTAAGGTATGCGTTCTTGGGAAGTCGACATACACTTCCTGTGAGTGTGGTGGATGATTTAAGTGAACAGCACGTAGAGGCTCTCATCTCTGCTCTGAAGAGATACAAGAGAGCTATGGGTTGGACTATTGATGATATAATTGGTATTCATCCTGGGATATGTATGCACAAGAGTCATATCAACGAAGATTGCATGCCTACAAGTAAGCATCATAGTCATCTGAATCCATTCAGAAAACGATGCACCATCTATCTCGATGATGTCTAAGTAATCGACATAGCTATGTCGTGCCGAAACAATAAATCAAGCGCTTCATGGGAGGCAACCCATACTTTTTAATTGTTTTTGTTGTTTTTGTTTTCCTAGGATTTTGTCGAGCCACGACCAAAACTAAGGCGCTTGATGGGAGGCAACCCATCGTTCTAATCGTTTTTGTTATTTTTGAGTAAATGTAGGTGCAAGAGGTGTAAAGAAGGAGATTGGTTTCAAATTTTAATTTGGAAGTATTGCATGTCGAAGGTGGAAAGTTAGGAATGAAGAAGCAAAAGTCTATGGGTTAGGCATTTCCTATGAAAATATAGGCAAAGAACAAGGCAAGGCCTATGTAAATCTAGGCCATGAACAAGGCAAGGCCTATGCTATGGCATAAGCTCTCGGATTCTAGAGTTCCATAGCATAGGCGCCGCCTATGCTCAACAATGCCATAGCATAGGCGCCGCCTATGAAAAAGCCTTCTGCTCAACTAGGCAAAGCATTAGGCATGGCCTATGCTATGGCCTTCTACTCAACTAGCCAAAGCATTAGGCATGGCCTATGCTATGGCCTTCTGCTCAACTAGGCAAAGCTAAAGGCGCCGCTTATGACATTGTCTTTGCTCTCTGAATCTACAATGCCATAGCATAGGAACCACCTTTACCTTCCAAAACTCTCAAAACTTTTATTTTTGCTCTTTTAACTTTGCAAGAACATCTTTCGAGGCCATCAACCAAGTAAGTACTTCTTTGCTCTTCTTATATATTACATAAGTATTACAATACTACGCCTATAATAAGTTGTTAAATCGTGAAGTAGTGTTGGTGATTTGAATGTGGTTGATACAACTAAGTGAGTGAAAGAATATGTATGGATTCTCTTGACTTGTTTCCAACTTGTATTTGATTTTGATACACTGTCATACTTTTGCAAAATCGACATGGTCAAGATAATTGCATAATCTTGTAACTTGAAAGCTTACATGTTGAAATGACATGTTCATTGAGTTGAAAATCATGGGTAACTACAAACATGCGATGTTGTGATTATTTCTATGCCATAAATTGATACAATATCTATGTAGTAGTTTTGTTCAAAAGATGCATTAGTCCAAATACGAAAGCATTGTCCACATTTCATAACGTTAAGAGGACATAAAAGTATGACTGTGATGAACATATTGTTGGAACATATCACCTAAATGTATGTCGATGAAGTCTGAGTAATCGATATCATTCACTTAATTAGTTTGTGTCAACAAATTAAGTGTGGGGTGGTGCCACTATTGTCTGTTTGTCTATTGAATCTTCTGAGATGAAGCTAACATGACTTTATTGAGATCTCAGGTAGAATGGCACAAAAAGGACGACAAGGAAAATAAAAAGCGCCCACCACACAGAAAGGTAAGAAAAGAGGAAGAAAAGAGCAAGCTGAATCCTCCGTGCTGCAAATACCTCGACGCACTCTTGGAATCAAGTGGGGTACATTTTGAGGAACTTCTGAGGATGACCACTCCGATGATGATTCCGATGCAGGGGGGATGACCCCAGACATAGAGGAGGAGTTCGACTAACCAGGTTCTTCTTATTTATTTTCCACTGAGGACAGTGTGTCCCGTCTAAGTGTGGGGTGATGGTATTTATATGCTATATTTCTTTGCCTACCTACATTGATTTATGTTCATTTCTTTGGTTTTTAGTAGTAGTTAAATTTTCGAAATTTTTTTTCCTTTCCTTAAGTTTTTCTTAGATTTTAAATGAAGTACATGAAATTGTTCTGATAGGCGGCATGGTATTATGACAAGAGTTGTGCTAAAATCATTACTATTGAGACGTTTAGGCTATGTGACTCATTATATGATAAGTGTGTGGTTTAATTCCTTCATCTGTTGGGTCAAGAATCTATACTACTCCCAATAAAGTCAACCATGTGCCTTGTGTGTGTGAGATGATAGTATATTCTATGTTTGTGGCTGATGCTAGAACTTGCCCGGTATGTATGTAAAGTGAAATAAAGAGTGTGAGTTTAGGAGATGATTTAGGCATTTCTTTAGCAACCTATGATTGTTTACCTTCATTTTATCTACCCATGGACATCATCCTAGATAACCCCCTTTGAGCCATAAGCCTATTTTCTTTGACAGCCTCATATGTAAGCCTAATCCATTTTTTTTCAAGACCATAATTTGATCCAAATTCCTAAGTGATTTTAAATTGTAAAGTCATGTGACAACATAAGAGGAAATTGGGTGAGAGTAGTGCCTTAAAGTGAATTGGTACTTGAATTTGTTATGAAAAAGAGTGGCTATCATAAAGGTATGTTATAAAAAAAAGAAATAGAAAAACAAAAAGATAAATTGTGCTTATGATTAAATAAAAGGATAGTTATGTTTGAATGGCAAAATAGGTGAAAAGGGGTAGTAGATAAAAGAAAAGTAGAAAGGTTGTTTGAAAGAAAGTGTTAATGGCATAATGTGATGTATTAAAGCGCTTAGGAACATAGTCAGTATTTCTGGCCAAAATAGTCCTACCCGTCCCTTAGCCTACATTACAACCTGTAAAAGACCTATTTGATCCTAAGCTTAACATTTTGATATTTAGTGGAGCATTACACTAAGGGTAAGCCTATGGTCATCAGTCGCAACATATGAATTCTTTGTGAAAGTGAGAGCAAGGATAATCTTATACCCATGTTTGAGATATATAATACTTGTGAGTGATTATGGGTGACATATTGTGAGACACACATGGTTGATGAGTTTTGGGTAGTCATATATGAATCTTTGTGCCTTAAATTTTGAATACGAATTAACCATCATCACGAGTCTATATTAGAGGTTTAATTGTTTCTAGAAGTGATCAGAAAACTACTCTTTGTTAATAATTGCCGTGCCTGTCTTGATGAATATTTTGTGTTGTTACTGTGAAACCTTAAGTGGATGTTTAGAAGGACATGATATTTTGTTCGAGGACGAACAAAGCTTTAAGTGTGGGGTGTTGATGATAGGCGTATTTACACGCCTAAAGTGCTATAATTTACCCATATTTTAGCTAAGTTTTGAGGACAAAATATATAACTCATGCACTTTTAGTCCTTTTTCCTGTAAGGAAGCTAACAAACATGATTAGCAAGTTTTCAGGTATAAATGATGAAGATTTCAGCATTTTATGGATAACTTGACGCCAAAGGAAGCTTCACGAAAGGAGGAAAGCAAATCTTGGACGCCTAAGGACTAAAAGTGACGCATGGAAAATCTGTCTCGGGCAAAAACAGCATTTCTCAAGACTTTGGGAATCAACAGTATCCTATTAGGATTAGGATAATGATGCAGTAATTTGTTAGGATTAGGATAAATACGCAATAGCCTAGTAGGAATAGGATATGGGTATTATAAATTCCCTATTTTTCTGCAGCTTTTGAATGATAAACTCATTCATAATACACATTCGAATTCTCATTAATCTTTATACTTCTTCCATCAATTACTTGCAAAAAAATTCTCTTCATCTATTCAAATTCTAAATTTTCACGACAAGAGAAACGCTATTTGCAAGGAATTCAGGACACAAGCACTACCAAACCATACTACACGTTCTATCTTTATTTTGGTATAATGATAATGACTTTTGTGATTTTCGTCGCACTCATGAATAGCTAAACTTCTCTGTTGGGGTTATGGAAGCCTTATGAGCTACTATCTATTGATATGAGTTTGTGAATTCGTGACACGTATGCTGCTTATATCATTATTCTCCTCATCTTAATTTAAATTCATGTGGTTGCAAACATATAGAATACGCCAGTATAGCATTAACTTGTTTGAAAGAAAGGTTACATGTCTGGAAAATAGATAATGTCAAGGTAATAGGTCACCAACCCCTGTTAAAAAGTTAGTGTCGTAACTGGATTAACCTCTTGGAGAATTTGTACCATTAGATACGCTTTAAGCTCAAAAGAGTTAAAGTGAAATAGTCCTTGATGGTCGAAAGACGCCTGGATTTACCATAGCATACGATTCTCTATAAGCGCATGCATGTCTGAATTCCGCATGACTCATAGTCAACAGATACGTACAACTCAGAAGGTGGACATAACCCCAGCTGTCAACTCTCATTGATCAAAACTAACCAAACAATCCATTTTACTCAACTATTTTTTGTTCTTACGTTATTATTTTGTTACTCACGCTACAATCCCCCCTTTTTAAGAAAATTTCACTAAAATTCTAATAATCTTTGCTTACTTAGTGACCAAGTATTCTCTATGGGATTCGACACCCAACCCAGTTAGGTCCTATATTTGACAACGACCGCTTACACTCTTACAAGAGCTGTAGTTTGAGTGTTATCAGATATAAGTTGTCATTTATGCGATGCATGCCTTGTTGTAAGGGGTATACTATTTCTTAAGCGACAAGTACCTACCATGAAAATTCTTAGATTTTGAATTTCTGGTCAAGATACGACCAAGAGGTAAAGGTCGTATGCTAGGGTACAGTTTATAAGTCTTGTTCGTACACTAACCAGTGTTGGTTTGTGGGTTGGGAACGGTTTCTGGAATAGGTACGACTTTTAGGTTCTGAGTTGTATGGTTTGATATGTGTCATAAGGTTTGGGTTTTTCCTCCACATAATTTTAGACTTAGTAACTTAAGTTGTATCTGAGTATAGGTGGCTCATCATGATCCATAAGTTAGTGTATGAGTCATACAATTAACTCTTATAGTAGACAATCATCAACCCTTTGGTTATTCTATTCTACCAGGGATATGATTTAGGGGTACTAATAATATAGTTTGGTTATAAATAGGTTTGGAGAAGTCGTATGGTGGACAGTGTTAGGTCCAGGGGCAGACTTAGGTACGAGTGATGGGTACCCCTCATATGGGTGAGTTATACCATCTGATAGTACTTTTGATTAGTTTAAGTTGGGGGTAATTTGTATATTTCCCCATTTAACCTCTTAAGGCCCCACAACTTAAGTCACACTTTGGTTGTTATTAACCCTATCATTCTAATCATAAACACTTGGAAACACCCTCTAATTATATCTAAGGCAGTTGGGTAAAGAAAGGTTAGGGTTTCATCTATAGGAGCAATTTGAGGCTTGTTTGGGTGATATCTTTTCATTATGTTAAAAATCTAAAGCATGTACTCATCCTTTATTGATAGTTCCAATTAAAAGTGTGTTTTATACAATGTTTTTAAGGCATGATTATTTTTTATTCTTGGGGTTTTCAAATATATGATGGGGTTTTAGTTTTAATTGCTTATTTGTGGATTTTCCACATTTTAATTATATTTTTTCATAATTTAATAGTAGCTTGGACAATTGGTTTCATGGGAGTGGTTAAATCATAATTGGAATTATTTATGGAAACATTATGCCCAAGACATGTTTGATAGAATGTCTATGATAATGCTTTCACGCTATTATCAAATTTTTAATTGAAATATGCATTGTATGGTTTGGTAACGAAACTCTAAATGGTATAAATGGGTTGGAATAGTTAAATGGAATGGTTTGGTGGTTATGGTTAATTAAACTTACTTGTGAAGCACAATAGAATCCCCCAAGTTTATTTAATAATGGAACACTTATGGGGTATACGAGATTTCTCCAAGTTAATTTGATAATGTAACTTATGTGTACATGGGAATACCTTTACATAATAAGGTTGGATAAGGACATTGGTTAAAACCTATAGTCGGTATGACTATACCACTACTCATAGCCTTGGTTAATGGAATAATAGTTTTGTTGAATGTTATATGTTTTAATTGGGCAATAACAGCATGGTGTGTTAGCTTACCGTGAAGGAGTGAGTCCAATGGACGGACACTGGACACTCATGTTTGCCAACATGAGGGTTGGTCATAGCAACAAAACGTAATACATTGAGGTATATGAGTATCCTCTTAGTATACTATACATATGTATCATGGAGAGTCAAGGGTACTTGTGAATCCCCTACTCTTATGGTATGACCGATTCATATAGCTACACACATGGGGGCCTATTAGGGGAGTTACACTGGACGCATATAGCCTGTCAATGGTTCTAGGATGGTTAAGCTACACATACAAATATTAATGATTTTAATGGAATTTAAAACCTAGTTTATTTTCATAGCATGGTTATATATATGTGTATAGTTCGTTTGTAAGTGGTTGATTTAGTTAGTTTTATTGGATGGCATTATCTTATCCTTATCTTGAGCTCATACTAGAGCTCACCTACCAACCCATCTTTGGGAGGCTATATCCCCATGCAATGTAGGAAATGGTCATTCTACTCCTCCTACTTACTTATATGATTAAGGATCACCAATTAGATTAAAGCAGCGAGCTTTCACATTTTGTAAGTCTCTATCTCGTATCATGGGTAACTTTAAATACTTTAGTTTATTTATAGATATTGGTTTTTGTTGTGGTTCGGGTTAAGTCAAAACCAAATTCTATTTTTCTTTTGGTTAGAGGTTTTGTTTAACTACTAAAGGTTGGAATGGGCGGGATTGGAATTTGTGTCAGCCTAGGTATTTGTATTCGAATTGAGGCTAACACTGATTTACTATATTATTGTTTGTTCCATCCTCTTTTATTTTGGGTTATAAAATTATGTTAGAACTCATATGGATATAGTTTTTTATTATAGTCTTGTATAGAATTTGTTATTGGTTGGTTATCGAATGTTTGGGCTCATTTGGGTTGGTCACAATCATAGACATATCCCAGAGCTTTGGATTACACAATAAGACTATCTTATTATATGGTCAGAATTTATCGAACTAATGATATGTGTATTAGAGGTTGGGTTGGGTAACAAGGGTGCTCCAAGATCCTGGATGGACTAGAGATATGAATTATGACAAGGATCCGGGTTGGGTCATGTCAAGTAGAGTAACTTTTAATGTTTTGTATTATACCACACACATAAGGTAAAGGCTACAAGGCATTTACAAATATTTCACTTTCATGGTATTTCATTTTCAAGTTTTGATTTTAATTCCCTGAATATTCTCTAATACTAGTTTATTCTCTTTCCAAATCATGCCAGAATGATCTAAGACCCAAGGTAACTCATCAGTTCTAATTGGTGGCAATGTTGAAGGGACACGTACCACTCAGAGGATCCATACACGGTCTAGTAGTCTATTTCCTAATATTTTTAGAGTTTCACTGGTTGCTACTATTCCTCCTCAAGATGAGTTAATGAACACAAAGTGTCATCAATTTTTGTATATTATTACCTAGTTAATTGCATCTTTGGCTGAGTGGGATGTATCAGGTGTTTGATCTATTGAGGCCACAAAGGTTGGACAACTTATAAAGATAAATCCTCCTAGTTTTACTAATGTGAAGGTGTAGGAGGATTCTTGGGGTATCATGGATAAAAGGGAGAAAATGTTTAGTGTGATACATACCACGAATGTGGAAGAGATGAAATTTACTTCTTACCAGCTTAAAATTTGGCGTACCAATGGTACAAGTAGTGGGATAGGGTGAGTGCTGATGTTGAAAAGTTTTCTTTTATGGAGGATTTCTTTAATACTTTTCTGGATTACTTTTTTTCTCAAGAGTTGAAGGAATCAAAGGCAGAGGAATTTGTTAATATAAGAAAAGTAAATATATCGATTAAGGAATATGCCTTATGGTTCTATTAGTTGTTAAGGTATACTTCAAAATCGGTGTCTGATATGAGGGTAAAGATGAGAAAGTTTGCTTCGGGACTGTCTTAGGATTTTTATCCTTTATAGTAAGACTCTATTACTTATCATAGAAATAGATATGTCTAGCTTCGTAGTTCATATTCAATAGGTGTAAGAAGAAGAGAAGAAGCAAGCTGAATTTGGGTAAAGGCAGGGTAAGAAGTTCAAGCCTTCTGAACAAGCCAGTGGGCAACAAGTTTGTTGGAATAGTGGTAAATGTCCAAAGAAGAAGTGAGGGAGTTCTGGTTCCTTCATTACAGCTAATGCTCCTAAGCTGAAGCAATCAGGTGATAAACGTCAGTAGGGTGGTGATAATTTTAAGTCACAGGGTGCCAATTCAAGCTAGTGGGGCATCGTCAGTTTTATATTGTACTTTATATCAGTTTTACAATAGGTTGCATAGGGGTTTCTATGATAAAGGAAGGGACAGATGTTTCAAATATGGTCAGCTAGGCTATATGCTTAGAAAAATTCAGTTGGTAAGGGTGCTTTGGGAGATAGTAAGATTTTAGTTTCTTCATCTTCTGCTCCAGCACTAAAGAGTGCTACCCCTGCATATGTGTCTAATTCTGGTACTGGTGCTGGACGGAATAGGTTATATGCACTTGCTACTAAGAAGTAACCTGAGGCATCACCTGATGTCATTACTGTTATGTTACAACTCTTTTCTAATGACTTATATTTTTTGCTTAATCAGGGGTTCACACTCTCCTGTATGACCCTATTTATGGCTTTATATTTAGTTTTTGATCTCGAGGTTATTTTGGATCCTTTTTTTATTTCTACATTGGAAGGTGACTCAATGGTTACTAAAAGATTCTATATGGGGTGTGTGGTATCTGTTTGTAGTAGGAAGACTTTTGTGGATTTGTTTGAACTTTACATTGTGGATTTTGATATTATTCTGGGGATGGCTTGGTTACACTCTTGTTACACATCCTTAGATTTTAAGACTAGTAAGTTTGTCTTTAGTTTCCCTGGTGAACCGGTTATTCTGTGGGAGGGTTGTTCAATAGCTCATAGGGGAGGTTTATTTCCTATGTTATAACTTGGAGTTTACTCTCCAAAGGGTATCTCTATAATTTTGTCCATCTTAAAGATTCTAACTTGGAAGGTCCTTCATTACAATGCATTTCCATGGTGAATGTGTTTCCTAAGGTATTTCTAGATAATTAGTGTACCTCCTAATAAGGAGATAGATTTTGGTATTGATTTGGTTCCAAACACCCGTTTGATATCTATTCCTCCTTATAAAATGGCTCCTTGTGAGTTGAGGGAACTCAAGGAGCAACTTAAGGATCTCTTGGATAAAGGTTTTATCCATCCTTGTGTGTCCCCTTAGGCTGAACCGATGTTATTCATATGAATGAAGTGTGGTTCCCTTCGGATTTACATTGACTATCGACAGCTGAATAAGGTAACAGTTCAAGTATCCTCTTCCAAAGATGGATGACTTGTTTTATCATCTACAAGGTGCAAAGTTCTATTCTATGATAGATAATCAATATGCGTTCAATCAACTTAAGATTAGGTAGGAAGATATCCCTAAAAAAACTTTTTAGAATCGGTAAGGGTACTTTGAATTCATGGTTATATCATTTGTTTAACTAAGGATCCAGTGGCTTATATGGATTTGATGACCAGGGTTTTTAGGTAGTTTCAGGATATCTTCTTTATTATGTTCATTGATGACATTATGGTTTATTCTAAAAGTTAGGTGGATCATTATAATTTTTTTCGTGTGGTATTGCAGGCCTTGAAGGACCAACAATTATATGTAAAATTCTCCAAGTGTGAGTTTTGTTGAACTTTGTGAATTTTCTTTGTAATATTATTTCTAGTGAGGGGATCATGGTGGATCTGCAAAAGGTGGTTGTTGTCAAAATGGGGCCTAGACCCACGACTCCAACCAACACTTGGTGTTTCTTGGGTTTGGTTGGGTATTATAGGCTGTTAATGGAAAGTTTATCAATGATAGATGCCCCATTGACTAAGTTGACTCAGAAGATGGTAAAGTTTTCTTTGTCTGATGCTTGTGAGGGAAATTTTAAGAAGTAGAAGAATAAGCTAACTTCAGCTCTGGTTTTGACATTTCCTTAAGGTAATGAGGGATTTGTTCTTTATTGTGATGCGTTCGAGTGGGACTTGGTTGTTTTTTAATGCAACATGGGAAGGTGACAGTCTATGCTTCCAGGTAGTTGAAGGTACATGAGAGGAATTATCCTAACCATGATTTTAAGCATTTAGTAATGGTTTTTTCTTTACAAATTTGGCAGTATTATTTGTATGGAGAGCGACAAGAAAAATTTTCTAATCATAAGAGTCTATATTATTTGTTAACTTAAAAGGAGCTAAATCTCAGGAAGAAGAGATGGCTGGATGTTCTCAAGGAATAAGATATGTGTCTTCACTATAACCCAGTTAAAGGTAATATGGTTGTTCATGCTCTTAGAAGTTTATCAATGGGGAGTTTTGCTCATGTTCATACGGAGGAGAAACAATTAGTGAAGGATATTCAACGGTTGGCTTATCTTAGAGTTTTTCTCTTCGAATCAAATGATGGGGGTGTGATGGAACAGGAAGTGGTTCGGTTGTATCTTGGTGTAGAGATTAAACAAAAGAAAATGCTAAACCCTTATCTTGATGAAAATCTAGAGTTAGGTAGGACGGAGAAGTGTGATGGTGTTTTAGATCAGTCGTGATGGTACCTTGACATACCACGGGCGATTATTTTTTCTTGATGTTGATGTTTTGCAACAAAGGGTTTGGATGGGTATTATAGGCAGTTCGTAGAAAGTTTATCAATAATAGCTGCCCCATTGACTAAGTTGACTCAGAAGATGGTAAATTTTTCTTTATCGGATGTTTGTTAGGGGAATTTTGAGAAGTTAAAGAATAAGCTAACTTCAGCTTTGGTTTTGACATTTACTGAAGGTAATGAGGGGTTTGTTCTTTATTATGATGCGTTTCGAGTGGAACTTGGTAGTTTTTTTATGCAACATGGTAAGGTGATTGCCTATGCTTCCAGGTAGTTGAAGGTACATGAGAGGAATTATCCTACCCCTGATTTTAAGCTTTTAGTAGTGGTTTTTGCTTTGAAAATTTTTGAGAATTATTTGTATGGAGTGCAAGAGGACACCTTTTCTGATCATAGGAGTCTATAGTATGTTCTAACTTTAAAGGAGCTAAATCTCAGGTAGAAGAGATGATTGGACCTTCTTAAGGAAGAAGATATGAGTCTTCAATACAACCGAGGTAAGGGTAATGTTGTTTTTGATGCTCTTAGTTGTTTGCCTATGGGACTTTGTCTTATGTTCATACGAAGGAACGATAATTGGTAAAGGATATTAAATGCTTGTCTAATCTAACATTTTATCTCTTGGAATCAAATAATGGTGGTTTGATGGAACAGGAAGTGGTTGGGTTATCTCTTGGTACAAATATTAAAGAAAAGTAAATGTTAGACCCCATCTTTAGAAAAATCAAGAGTTAGATTGGTTGGAAAAGTCTGATGGTGCTTTAGATCAGTGGTTATGGTATGTTGAGGTACCAAGGGCGCTTATGTGTTCCTGATGTTGATGGTTTGTGACAAAGGGTTTTAGATGAGGCACATGAATTTCTCTATGTTGTTCATACCGACTCAACAAAAATGTATCATGCTATAAATGAGATGTATTGATGGAGTGGTATGAATAAGGATGTGGCTAATTTTTTTGACAAATATATGGTTTGCCGTCAGGTTTGTGTTCAGCACATGAGGACTAGAGGGTTGTATCAGGAAATAAATTTTCCTTAATGTAAATGGGAGGTCATGAATATTAATTTTGTTGCCAGTCTTCCTTAGTCATGGAATTAATTTTATTTCATTTAGGTCATCATGTATAGGATGACAAAGTCTACTCACTTCTTATTGGTGCAGAGTAAGTTTTTGACTGAGGACTATGGAAGGTTGTATCTCCAAGAGATTGTAAAGTTGCATGTGGTACCTGTTTTGATCATGTATGATCATGGTACGCAGTTTTCATCTGACTGCTGGTAGGCTTTTCAGAAGGGTTGGGTACTAAGATTAGTCTGAATATGGCTTTTCGTCTGCAAACGGATGGGAAAAAATTATAGGACTATCCAAACATTAGAGGAAATAGTTCATGGATGTGTCATTGATTATGGTAGCAATTGGGTTGACCATGTACCTATTCTAGAATTTGCTTGCAACTATAACTATCATTCTAAAATTGGGATGGCCCCTTTTAAGGCATTGTATAGTAGGATGTGTAGATCTCTGATAAGATAGTTTGAGCTTGGTGAGGTGGATATATTTTGCCTAGAATTAGTTTATAAGGCTATGGAAAAGGTAAATATGATTCGGGATAGGCTTAAGTATGTCCAAAGTTACCAAATATCCTATGCAAACGTAAGGTGTAGAGACTTGCGTTTTGAGTTTAGGGATAAGGTGTTCCTAAAGTTATCTCCCAAGGATAGACTGATGCAGTTTGTTAAAAAAGGTATGCTCCATCCCCAGTATGTTAGTCCTTAATTTGTTTTTCCGTAGGGTTGGTAATGTATCTTATGAATTGGAGTTTCCTTCTAGTTTGAGCACCATTCATCCAGTATTTCATGTCTCTATATTGGAAAAGTATCTTGTTGATCCTTCTTCGGTAGTTCCTTTTGAAGGATTTGATATCTTGGATTCTTAGTGCTACGAAGAGGTCCCGGTTGATATATTGGATTGAAAGGTTCGTCGGTTTTGGGCCAAGGATATGTCCTCGATTATGGTTTTATGGTAAAACCATAAGGTGGAAAATACTACACGGGAAGCGAAAGTGGACATGAAGTCCAAATATCTGCATTTGTTTTCTACTATGGATATTAGTGCGAAAGGTAGTTGTTCTTTATCACATCTTTGTTTTCTATCTTAGTTAAGGGTTAGTATAGATCTTTGCCTCTTTATTTTCTAACTTGGTTAAAGGCAGGATTGATATTTGATAATGCTAATAAATCATCCTTGTGTTTGACCAACCTTGTCCATTATTTGTGGACGAATAATCCTAGTAGGGAATACTAAAACACCATGGGTTTTGGAACCATAGAAAAATTTCCTTGATTTCTTGTTTATAGTAAAGATACAATTAGGGGGTAAAGGTCGTATGTTGGGGTACAGTTGGTAATTCTTGGTTGTACACAACCCAGTGTTGGAGGGTAGGTTTGAATGGTTTCTGGAATGGGTATGACTTGTAGGGTACGAGTTGTATGTTTCAACACTAGTGAAAGATTTCGGTTTTTACTTCACTCAATCTAAGATATTGTAACGTAAGTCGGGTATGTGTACGAGTGGCTTACCACGAGATGTAAGATAAGTTATGAGTTGTACAAATGACTGGTATAGTAGACAGTGATCAAACCTTCTTTGATTCTATTCTTCCAGGGAAATGATTTAGGTGTACTATTCTTATAGTTTGTGTACGACTTGGGTTTTTTAAGTCCTATGGTGGACAGTGTTTGGTTCAAGGAGGGAACATGGGTTGTAGTGGTGGGTTCTACTCATATTAGAGGGTATGACTGGTATGGGTGAGTCAAACTATCGGATGAGACTTTTGAGTTGTTTAAGTTGGGGGTAATCTTGATATTTCCCCACTTATCCTCTTAAGGCCCCTTGACTTATATCACACTTGTGAGGTTATTTACTCATTATCTAATCTTAAACACTGGAAACACTCTCTAATTCTCTCTAAGGCTCTTGGGTAAAGAAAGGCTCGGGATTCATAGAGAGGAGCAGTTTGGGTTTTTTTTGGGTGATTTCTCTCCTTCATTTTCATAATCTAAGGAATGTACTCCTCCATCATTGTTAGTTACAACCAAAAGCATGTTTTATCAAATGTTTTCATGGCTTAGTTATTGCATGGTTTTGCGGTTTTAATATATATGTTGGTGAATTGGTATTAACTACTAGTTTATGGATTTCCCATGTTTTAATTATGTTTTTGCATGCTTTAATGGTTGTTTGGACAATTGCTTACATGGGAATGGTTAATTTGTAATTTGAATTTGTTTTTGAAACACTATGCCCCTAACATGTATGATAAAATGCCTATGATAATGCTTTCACTTTATTATTGAATCTTTAATGGAACAATTGAAAAGGATTAATTGGTAATGGAACCCTAAATTGTATAAATGGGTTGGAATTGTTAAATGGAATGGTTTGGTGCTTTTGGTTAATTAAAAATCCTTGTAGGGTACAATGGAATCCACCAAGTATACTTATTAAAGAAACACTTGTAGGTTACACAGGATTCCCCCTGTTAATTTAATAAGTTAGCTTATGGGCACATGGGAATCCCATTACATAAAAAGGATGGATAAGGACATTTCTTTCAAGTTATAGTTGGTATGACGATACCACTCATTATAGCCTTGGTTAATGGAATAATGTTTTGGTTGGATGGTAATGGTTTTAAATGGGCAATAATGGTAGGTCGTAATAGCAAACCGTGAAGGTGCAAGTGCAATAGACGGACACTGGAAACTCATATTTACCAATATGAGGGTTGGTCATAGCGACCCTATATGATACTATGAGGTACATGTGAATCCTCTTAGTACACAGTACATATTGATATTTTGACTTTTGACGGAACATTTAAAATTATTTTCTTAGGAAAATTGTATGTTTTCAAGCAACCAAAGAGTTATTTAATGAGTCTTTTTAGTTTTTTGGGGAAACGAGTGAACCACAGAAGAAACTTGGAAAAGTAGCAAAAAAAGTGAATTTGACGGTCAAAATGGTGGACCGTCAATCATGCAACAGACCACCAGGTAAACCGCCAGGCCTTATCCAGAAACCACTCTTCTAAGGGACTCAGTGACGGACCAAATGATGGACCGTGAGTCTTGCGACGGACCACCAGTTGTACCATCAGGCCTTATCCAGAAAGAACTTTTCTGAGGGACTAAGTGACGGACAAAATGGTGGAATATCAGGCTTGCGACGGACCAACAGTTGGACTATCAGGACTGATCCAGAAGGTACTTTTCTGAAGGACTCAGTGACGGGCCAAATGTTGGACCGTCAGTCTTGTGACGGACCACAATTTGGACTATCAAGCCTTATCCAGAAACTACTTTTCTGAGGGATTCAGTGATGAACAAAATGGTAGACCATTAGATACTCGACGGACCACCACTTTGGCCGTCGACTTGTAAGAGGTTTTTTAGATTTTAAATTTTAAATTCCTTTTTACCTGAGAACATATAAATACTAAATTTTAGGGTTAGTGGAGTAGTGTTTTATCTATTATAATTTTTACATCTATAGAAACTCTCTGTAACCTAGTACTTTGGGGATTGAAGCTTATCTTTGGGGAGGTTAATCATTCAATCTTTTATTGAAGACTCAAGAACTGATTCTTGAGATTTCTGTTAGTTAATTCTAAATCTATTTATGAATAATACAAGAATTATTTCTTTTTCGTTTATGGAATTTTGTGCCTAAGTTCCCATAACTAGGATTATGGGATCCTTAATGTGAAAAACATCTATGTGTTGTGAATCTAATTGAGTTCCATGAATAACTTATATTGTGTAAACCTTTCTTCAATTTAATGACTTTTATTGGTTGCAAACTTGAGAAGTGAGCCCAAGAACATCACTTGTCTGAAAGGAAAGTGTTTGTTGGGAAAAAGGAAGTGTATACATGAATTCTAAGGGCTTTAACCTTTGGATTAATGACAAATGACTTAACATGATTAGCTTACATGAGAAAATGGTTTAAAGAACAATTTATCCTTAGAGTTTGAGAGAGTTGGAGGATAATCTATCATCTTAGGTTGAGAAACTACAGGAGAAAGAACAGGTTTCAACCCTTCTTGTAATTGAATTTGTTAATTAGAAATCTAAAGTGATTCATAACCCTTGTTGAGATAGCATTTTGGTAACTATAGCCCTGGTTTGTTTAATCTTATTAAAGTACTAATTGCAAAGAGAAGCATTAGTTGGAATACTCTTGTTATAATTAATTACTTTATAAGTTACCAATCAAAACCCCCCATATTCAGTAACCTCTGATCAACAGTCCAGTAACGATTACAATGCTTATTGACCATAGTATTCCATGTGGGATTTGACACCCAACCTAGTTGGGTTCTATATTTGACAGCAATTGCTTACACTTCATACGAGAGCTATAATTTGGGCGTATCAAATTTTGGTGCCGTTATCGGGGAATACGGGTGTCAACTAAGTTTGTTATTGTTAATCGACCCTTTGGTAAAAGATTCCAAAATTTAATTTTTTTTTTTGTTTTTTTTTGTTTTGTATAGGTTGAGTGTCTTGTATGCCAAGTACGCAGAGACCAGGTCAACCATTATTACCTGGTCATCCATAACCATAGCTCATTGGAAGAATGGACGGTAAACAGGACCCGAACAGAATAGCTGCTTAAAAGGAGCAAGCTAGATTAGCAGCCTTAGCAGCCGTGCAACTAATCCAGCATAATGGAGATAATGTTGGTTGGGAAGTAAACGCGGATGATGAGGACCTAGGTGATGATGAGTTATTAAACCCAAGGTGTGCAGATAATGTAGCTACATCAACGAACATGAATATCAATAGAAATCACCAGTCTAGGATGAGACCCAAATTCTGAGCTGTACAGTTCGCTATAGATGATGATGATGATGACCTGGATGGGGTTGGTGCTACAATGGATATTGTTCCTTCTTCCTTAGCACCCGGAGATAAGTTTAATATCACGAGTACCATGATCTAGTTATTGCATCTTAAAGGACTATTCGGTGGACATGCGGATGTCATCCGAATATGCATTTGATTAACTTTATTTCGACATGCAAATCATTCGACAATCTAGGAGTAGGAAAAAATGCTATTCGGCTGTGATTATTCCCGTTGTCTCCGTCTGGAGAAGAAACTTTATGGTTCAATGGGCTAACCCCTGATTCCATTACAAATTGGAGGCAATTGAAAGATGCTTTCTTTGAAAGGTTCTTCCGCCATCCAAGAGGTCACAACTAAGAGACGAAATCAGTAATTTTAGGTAGCTTCCAATTAAACCTCTCTTTGAAACTTGGCAGAGGTTCAAAAAGAAGCGAACATAGTGCCCGAGTCATCAGCTGGCCAACATCCACCTGAAGGAGATATTGGATAGAACCTTGAATTCGGTGACTAAGCCTGTGGTGGATAATGTTGCGGTTCGGTCATTCATGGACCTCACTTTTCCTAAGGCATCTGAGATGTTGGATCGTATAACAAAGTAGAGTGGAGTTTGGCATACTAGGGATTTGAGGTAGCAAGCTCTACTATATCTATTAGCATCTCTATAGAATAGAGACAATGGGAAGAGGAAGGTGACCAAGACATGGATAACATGAAGACATAGATGGACCTTCTTATTATGCAGTTATTATCAGGAAAAATATAGAAGGTTAAAGATATTGCATCAGAAGGAAGAACTGACTTCGATTCTGAGGTGGAACCCAATTATTTGAAGAATCAAGAGGGTTTTCGAGGCAGTGGCCAAGGAAATGAAGGTCGGAACTACTATGATAAATCTGAATATAAGGACCGAGACGAAGGAAATTGGGAAAACAAGAATGACAAGAGTGGGTTGTTTGTGCCTCTTGAAAATTATGAGGCTACTACAACTAACTCCGAGAAGATGTCCATGGTAGATATGATGGCTAAATTATTGAAGGGGGTGGAAGGAAAAAATACTGGAGTAGCAGAGATGAAAAATGATTTACCCTCGATGAATCATTGTTAACTCGCACTCTACTTTAATAAAGCAGTTGGAGCAAAAAATGAACTAACTTTCTGCTGCGTTTAATCATAGAAAGGCTGGCACTCTACCAAGTGACACAGTTTAAAATCTAAGAAAGGATGGTTCGTGTATGGAAATTACCACTAGGAGTGGTAAAGTACTGGCAAGCCCATCTGTGGGTAATCCTGTAATTGATATTATGGCAGAGAATGTTGATAAAGCACATATCGATCATCCGATATATTCCAAATAACCGGATGAGATATTCATGATGTTTTATCTGACAGTCAGCAGGATGATAAGTTAATAAGAAAGAAAGACAAGGAAAAGAAAATAGTGGTGAACACTCTCCCAAAACCACCACCTTTCTTCTCTCAAAAATTGAAACAAAAGGCTGAGGATACGAAGTTTAGTAAATTCATGGCCATATTGAAGCAGTTGATAGTAAACGTTCCTTTGTTTGAGGCACTTGAGAAAATTCCAGGGTATGTTAAATGTATGAAGGACCTGTTGACAAAGAGAAGTGCGGAGAGCTACGAACCGGTGGATAATATTCATCATTGTAGCGCTATTGCTACAAGGTCCTTAGTGCAGAAGAAGGAATACCCAAGAGAGTTCACTATTCCTTGCATGTTAGGGTCTTGGGAATTTGCTAAGGCCTTATATGATATGGGAGCTAGCATTAACCTGATGCCACTAGCTATTTATAAAAAGTTGGGATTAGGTAACCCCATACCCACTAACATTCGACTTGTGATGGTGGATAGGTCTTTAAAATAACCTATTGGTATTATGTAAGATCTGCTGGTGAGGGTAACACCTTTATATTTCATGTGGATTTTGTAATTCTAGATTGCGAGGTGGTCATTGAGTTGATCATAACATTGGGTTGACCTTTTCTCGCAATTGGAAGTTTGTTGATTAATTTTCGAGCTAATGAGCTCTTATTGAGGATGAATGATGAAGTGGTGTGTTTTGATTTGTTCCAATCAATGAAACAACATAAAGAGATGATCGTGTTATGAATTGTTGAAGTATATTATGATGATGAGTAGGAAGTACCCATGGAGAAGTAGTTTATTGTTGAGCCGTTAGCTACAGTACTTATGAATTTTGATGATGAAGATATTGTGGATTATGAAGAGACCATTTGTGCTTTGACAGGAATGGGATCATATTCTCATTATCCTAAGAAGCTCGATCTTCAACTTAAGAATCGACCAAAACCACCGGCAAAGACATCTGTCCAAGAGCCACCGGTGTTGGAATTGAAAGACTTACCCGATCATTTGAGGTACGTGTTCTTGGGTAGTGTTAATTCACTACCCATTATTATTGCTACTGATATAGGTGAGCAACAGGTGGAAGCTCTCATCTCTGTTCTTAAGAGATATAAGAAAGCTATTGGTTGGACTATTGAGGATATTATTGTTATCCCGCATGGCGCTTTTGCATTCAAGTGGATGTCGTTTGGGTTATGTAATGCACCTGCCACCTTCCAACGGTACATGATGTCTATTTTCTCAGACATGGTTGAAGACACCTTGGAGGTGCTTATGGATGATTTTTTGGTTGTAGGAGATTCATTTGAGTTGTGTTTGGCAAACCTGAGTAAGGCCTTGCAACGATGTGTGGAATTTAATCTTATACTTAATTGGGATAAGTTGCACATTATGGTTATGGAGGGAATTATTCTCGAACATAAAATTTCAACAAAAGGAATTGAAGTTGATCAACCCAAGGTTGAAGTTATTGATAGATTACCACCTCCCATTTCTGTGAAGGGGGTTCGTGGTGTTCTCGGCCATGCTGGTTTTTATCGGAGGTTTGTTAAAGACTTCTCCAAGATTTCAAACTCACTATAAAAACTTTTGGAGAACAAAGCAAAGTACTCCTTTGATAAATATTGCTTGAAAGCATTTAAATTCCTTCAAGGAAAACTGGAACAATCCCCTATCATTGTAGCACCAGATTGGTCCAAGACATTTTAGACCATGTGTGACGCAAGCAGTGATTCCCTTGGAGCTACTTTAGGGAAAAAGTGGGACAAATTGTTTCATCCAATCTATTATGCCAGCAAGGCTCTTAATGGATTTCAAAAGAACTACACTGTCACTAAATAGGAACTCCTTGCTGTAGTATATGCTTTCGAGAAATTTAGAGCTCATCTTCTTGGAACGAAGGTGGTGGTCCATATTGAACATGTAGCCATGAGATATTTGATGGATAAAAAGGATGTCAAACCAAGGTTGATTCGATGGGTGTTACTACTCCAATAATTTGACTTTGAAGTCAAAGATAGGAAGGGTTGTGAAAACCAAGTGGCGGATCATCTTTCTAGTATGAAAGATGAGAGAGCAGTTAGAGGTGAGATAGAGATCATTGATGTATTTCCGGATGAGTCTATATTAACTACTACTCGGTAGAAACTACCTTGTTTCATTGATTTTGCGAATTATGTGGTGAGCGAGGTTATTCCAGAAAATCTTTCTTTTCATGAAAGAAAGAAATTTCTTCATAATGTCACAGTACTTCTCGGATGAGCCATCTCTTTTTTTGTGATCTGTTGATAATATAATAAGGAGATATGTTCCAGAGGTGGTTGTATTAAGCATATTGGAGGCCTGTCATGCTTCCCTAGTCGGGGGTAACCATACATGTGATCGAACTGCGAGAAAGGTGTTGCAGAGTGGCTACTATTAGCCATCATTCTTCAAGGACACACATGAGTTAGTGCTGAAATGTGATCAATGTCAGAGGAAGGGGTATATATCCAAGAGGCATGAAATGCCTTTAACCAAGATGCTTAAAGTAAGATTGTTTGACATCTGGGATATTGATTTCATGTGCCATTTTGTAAGCTCTTATGGAATAAATTATATTTTAGTTGCTGTGGATTATGTATCCGAATAGGTCAAAGTTATTGCCTTGTCTAATAATGAAGGAAAGAGAGTTGTTGTGTTTCTTAAGAAGAACATCTTTTCTTGCTTTGGAGTTCCATGAACTATTATAAGTGATGGAGGATCTTATTTTTTGAAAAAAGTGTTTCGGGAAGCTTTAGTGAAATATGGGTTGAAACAGCATAGATTAGCACCTCCATATCACCCACAAACTAGTGGGAAAGTGGAGGTCTCGAATTGGGAGATTAAAATGATACTAGCCAAAATAGTGAATGCCAATAGGAAAGAATAGGCTCAAAAGATAGATAACGCTCTGTGGGCGTATCTCTTTGCTTTTAAAACTCCAATTGACATATCACCATATCAGCTAGTCAATGAAAAAGCATGCCATTTATCAGTTGAGCTAGAACACAAGGCTTTGTGGGCTCTAAAAAGGTTAAATCAAAATTGGAAAGAGGCAGTAGAGATAAGATTAGGAAAACTGAATTAGATGGATGAATTCTATCTCGGGGCTTACGAAAGAGTGGACCTTTACTGAGATAAGATGAAAAAGTATCACGATCGAAGACTTGAAAGTAGAGACTTCTAGAAAGGTGATCTGGTACTTCTATTCGATTCCAGGTTCAAATTGTTTCCAGGTAAACTCAAGCCTAAGTGGTCAAAACCGTTAAAGTTAGTCAAGTCTACTCATCTGGGGTAGTCGATCTTGAATATGAAAATGACAGCATCATCAAATTGAACAGGCAGTGAATCAAACTTTATATTGGTCCAAAAGACTCGATAAGAAGAGTTTAATTCTTTTATATTGATAAAGTCTAATTAATCGAGATAACTGAGTCGTGCCGCGACGATAAATCAGGCGATAGTGGAAGGCAACCCACAACATGTTATTGTAACAATAGTTAGAGTCCATTTCATCTTTTTTTGCAATTTTGATATATATGTAAAGTATGCAGGACCAAAAATGCAATAAAAAGATTAAAGAAGAATACAAGTGAGATATTGGGACAAAGTGATGGACTACTTGGTGGACCACCTGTCCCTTGATTGACCACCTCTTTCACCCATCAAGAAATTCCAAGAAACTTTATTCACTAGATAAGCCACAACGGCCTAAGTGGAGGACCGTCACACACCTGGTGGGCCGTCATAAAAACTGTCAAAAGTAAGGTAAGTGACCTATATTCTGGTAAGATGTGACGGTTAGATTGTGGACCGTCACATTCTTGGTGGACTGTCCCACTGACTGTCACACGGAAATAGAAATACCCAAACTCTTGTGATGAGTGACGTTCGAAGTAGTGGTCCACCATATCTACAATGTACAATCAATATCACCGTCACTTTAGCCCTAATTTTAAATCAGGTCAGTTTAAATCGGTACTCTTTATAAGTACTTCGTATTTGACCCAAAGTGAGATTTTAAGGATAAAATTGAGCGGTTACATTTATTGTAACCATTCCACGACCTTTATCTGTTCCACTTACTTCCCTCTCTTCATCACAAATAAAGAGTAACACAAGAGCTAGAATCTGTAAAGTAGCTTTCTCTTTAATGTTTCAAGCATGTACCATACCTGTAAAATCTAGGTATGGTCATACCCTTCTCTTCCTGTTGTCCATATTAAGTGTAAGAGAATAATTTGTTTTCTTAGTTTGTTCCTATTAGTTTGAGCTTGAATGACTTGAGTTGGACTTCAATATACAAATTTGTGTGAAATCTGAGAAACACAAGTTGAAAAATCTGAAAAATGTGTTTAAAATATGAATTTAAGTGCCGTGTTGATAGCTGGAAATTGATTTGGTATGCAATTGCTTGACAAAAGGGTCGAACCCAAAATTTTGGATGAAGACGAAGGTGTGATGGTTGAATTGGTAGACCGTCAAATTTTTGATAGACTGCTAACTTGACAGTCTCAAAGCACTCTAACATGGCATATTATGGATAAGAAGCGATGGTTGAATTGGTGGACCGACATCTTCATGACGGACCACCAACTTGACCATCACAAAGAACTTTGAGATGGCATATTCTGGATAAGCAGTGAAGGTTGAATTGGTGGACCATCAACTTTCTGATGGACCTCCAACTTAACCATCATAAGGAAAAATTACATGATGTGACTGTTTTTAAATTTTGAACAAATTCATTACTTTTTTTTCAGGTGTTATGTCCCCTAAACTTGTACAAACCAGAGGAGGAAGATCTCAACGAGGTACGAACGAGTCTACACTGGCTTAAAACACCAGGAAAAATAAAAGAGAAGATCTCCTACTCTCCTAGTCTGAAGAGGAGAGTGAAAGTACCTCAAGCAGTACAAGTTCAATCCCCGATGAGGTGACTGCTGCTATAACTCAACCATTGCCTATTAAGGGTAATAATGAAATTGTAAACATGGAGAATCAAACAGAAGTTCCTGATGTTGTAGCTGAACCAGAGGCTGATAATGTTATCAGGCGGAAGGATCCATATATTTGAGAGGCTATCAGGTGGCAGATAAAGGGAGCATAAAAAAAGTTCTATGACGGGTTGACACCCACAGATCTAGGGATCAGAAGATCATTCATAGAAGAACAACAAATTATGACAATAGAACTTCATGATTATCTCGAGTTAGAGAGCTATTTGAAACAATGTGGACTAAACGGGGTGAGTATACCACCAGAAGAGTACCAACCGAACTGGGTAAGGGAATTCTTTGCAAATTATCTATTTTTGGTGAAGGAGGAATGCCCAAGGGGACTCCAATCTTAAATAGACCAAATAGGGAGTCTGTCCCGGTTCGAGGGGTCACCGTTGATATCTCAGCTCGAATAATTTATAGGATGCTATTCAGGCCAGCATATGAGGCTCCACCCGCTATCCCAGATTTTAACTATAGAATGAGAAATACTTCCAGTCAGAGATGTTGGGCAGCTTCTTTACTGACTGGTAATGGAAATCTTTCCTAGTTGACTAATTCCAAAGAGTGCATTGGAAAGTTCACTCTTAGCTTTAAAGCTAAGTTCCAGTGGGATATTCTTCGGTTGTAGTTAATGCCAACAAAAGGGGATGGGAACCTGGATCATCACAGAGCATTAGTAGAAGCCATTTTTGTTTCAGGGCTACCAATTGATTTTGTCCATCAAATTGCAGATGAGATGTTCGTGCGGGCATATAAAGTGACAACTTCTGTACCCTTCCCTTATTTGATCACTGAGTTATTTAAACGATTCAGTGTGCCACTGATCCATGGGGTTGACAATAAAGTATAGGATACACATAAGCAGGACATTGACAAGTCAAAAGATGAATCGAAGTTCGAAATTTGTGTGACCCAGCCTCCAACATATCAGTCTCAGTCTGCACCAGCTCCCGAGGCCACAGAAATTCCCAAAGGTATGCCTTTACCTATCACCACGTATGTACCACCCAATTATATGCCCCAAGATACGTCTACAGGGTTATGTTCTACATAGTCTGCTGGTGGAGTAGAGTTTACAAAATATAGGTTCAACCCATAAAACTTTGTTAAGGTGGTTAAGAATTAAAAGTGGTTTCAGAAATAGTTAGAAAAGTGGGCTGGAGATTTCAAAACTATTATGGATAAAATTATAATTGAAGCAATCAGGACATTTGAAACTATTCAAGTTAGGATGGATAATATGGAAGCCCACATAAACAAAAGGCTAGATTCACTGTCTCTCCCTGTTCTTGCTAAGATCCTGGTAGAGTTTGAGCAGGCAAAGACTGACATAGCATAGTTAAAGGGGAAACAATCACAGTCGCCTACATTTAAACTATCGTTAGTGGTAAGTGATGATGATGAGGGCATTATGGATCTGATGGGTAGACCCGTGAATGACAAAGGCAAGAAACAAATGGATGAAAAAGCAGCAAGGAAAGCAAGAAAAAAGAAAGAGAGAAGCAATGTACCTGAGGAGTTAGACCAACATAACCTTAAATGAGCTACAAAGAAGTCAATGAAAAAATCTAAAAGGAAGCAAAGAGATGCAAAAATTGAAGCGGAAGGAGTCTCTACTAGTGATGTTGTAGTAGGGGTGAAGTATAGGTTCAATTCGGGAGAATATCCCTCAAATTATGGAGGGTAAAATTTTGAGTGATCCTACCACCATAGGGGCGAACATTGCACTTGGGGAGGATGCAGGGACATTACTATGTACGGTATTTTATTGCTTTGAGGACAATGCATATTTTTTTGTATGGGGTGGGTGTATTTATATCATGGTTGGATGTTGTTGCCTATATTCTAAATCTAATCATGTTCTATCTTGTAGAAGTGGCATGTCTAAGGTGTTTTTATTATTAAATTTCAAATTCTACAGCTTGTGATGTAAATATCGGTGTTTAATAGTTATGTATAACTTGTTTCTGTTTTAGTACTTCGTTGTAAATATGGATAATGAATGATGTATGTATAAGACTTCGAGCATGTGTATGTAATTATTTACTTTATTTATGCAAACATGTGTGCGTAATCTTCAATGAATCTGCATTTGGCATTATTCTATAACAAGTGTATGAATTATGTGATGAACATTCTAAAACTTGCAGAACAAGTTTAGCTTAGTTGCTTGTGGGTGTGAGGATTTACCTTCAGTTCTTGCATCGTGTAGTGCCTAGAACTTACTTGAGTCATTGATATGATATTCTAGTGGACTCAATAGGATAGGATAATAGGCCTCCTTGTACTTTTAGCTTACTTTTCCTAAATAAATAACCCCACCAAAAAGATTGTTATCTAATTTGAACTCGTCTTCTGCCTTTAGGACCCTTTTTTACAATTCCAATAACTTTCATTTACTCTCCGGAGGGCGTTAGCATCTTACTCTGACCTTGTCCTAATATTTGGATACTGTGCACTTTAACTTACACAAAATAGCTAAGTTGAGGGTGAATTTTTTCAAGATACAAATGCCAAATAGAAAGTGAGTGTAAATTCTAATCTAATAGCTTTTGGCCATGATCAAGTCAAAGATATTGCACACCATAACTGAATGCATCAGCATAAGTTCAGGGTGGCTGATGTTTTTCTTCTTCCATTCAAATATATATATATATATATGTATATATATATATATAATGGCGTGTCTGAAGAAGAGCTTGTTTTTGGAATTAGTAATGAGCTGACCTTGGCTATAGAAATACCAATGCAAGGAGAGTTAAGTCTTAATGAGTCACTTTATCCAAAAACATATCCTTACCTATCCTGAAACATCATTACACGCCTTGAAAAGACCTATTTGATCCTAGCGAGTCAACCTTGAAGAGGTGTCGTATGGCTAGGGCAAGCCTATAGGTATTGTGGACTATGCTTGTAACTTTTTTTTATGAGTGTAAGAGTTTAGATTACGTTCACATCATGTGATTAGTGGTGGATTTCATTGTTGTGAGGGCAATTGGAGTTTCACTAAGTTATTCTATTCTCTGAGATATGTAACATCCATGTTTGCGTATTTAATTATGACCAATGCCAGATGTAGATCCTTATGTGCTAAATTCATGTGAGTGAAGTGATAAGTGAATAGTTGCATCAAAATATTTCAGTGGTTGGTTGCAGGTCATTGCATTGCTCATGTCCAAAATTAGGTGCTGAGTTGCTTGAGGACAAGAAATTATCTTTAGTTGAGGGTGCTGATGTTTTGGCTTTTGACGGAACATTTAGCATCATCTTCTTCAGAAAATTATATGTTTTCAAGGAACCAAAGTCGTATTTAATGAGTCTTTTTAGTGTTTTAGTCTAAGGAGTGAACCACAAAAGAAATTGGAAAAAGTAGCAAAAAAAGGGAATTTGACAGTCAAAATGGTGGACCATCAATCTTGCGAAGGACCACCAGGTGGACCGTCAATCTTGTGACAGACCACCAGGTGGACCGTCAGGCCTTATCTAGAAATCACGGTTCTAAGGGACTCAGAGGCGGACCAAATGGTGGACCGTCAGTCCTGCGACGGACCACCAATTGGACCGTTAGGCCTTATCTAGAAAGCACTCTCCTGAGGGACTCAGTGACGGACCAAATGGTGGATCGTTAGTCTTGTAACAGACCACCAGTTGAACCGTCAGGACTTTTCCAAAAAACACTCTTCTGAAAAACTTAGTGACGGACCAAATGGTGGACAATAATTCTTGTGATGGACCACCAGTTGGACCATCAGGCCTTATCCACAAACCACTCTTCTGAGGGATTCAGTGACAGACCAAATGGTGGACCGTCAGACTTTCGACGGAACACCACTTTGGTCGTCCACTTGGATGTAGTTTTTCTGATTTTAAATTTTAAATTTCTTTTTTACCTGGGAACATATAAGTACTAAATTTTAGGGTTACCAGAGTAGCTTTTTATCTTTTACAAGTTTTACATCAATAGAAACTCTCTGTAACCTAGTACTTTTGGGATTGAAGCATATCTTTGGGGAAGTTAATCATTCAATATTTTATTGAAGATTCTAGAACTGATTCTTGAGATTTTTAGAAGTGAATTATCAATCTATTTATGAATAATACAAGAATTATTTCTTCTTCGTTTATGGAATTTTGTGGCTAAGTTCCCATAACTAGGGTTATGGGATCCTTAATGTAAAAAGCATCTGTGTTGTGAATCTAATTGAGTTCCATGAATAACTGATATTGTATACGCCTTTATTCAAGTTAATGACTTTTCTTGGTTGCAATCTTGAGAAGTGATCCCAAGAACATCACTTGTCAGAAAGGAAAGTGTTTGTTGGGAAAAATAAGTGTTTACATGAATTCTAATGGATTTAACCTTTAGATTAATAGAAAATACCTTAATAGGTTAAGCTTACATGAGAAAATGGTTGAAAGAATAATGTATCCTTTGAGTTTGAGTTTATTAGAGGATAATCTATCTGCATAGGTTGAGAAACTAAGGGATAAATAATAGGTTTTAACCCTTGTTGCAATGAATTTGTTAATTGGAATTCTTAGGTGATTCACAACCCTAGTGGTGCTAGCATTTTGGTAACCATAGCTCTAGTTTTTTTAATCTCATTAAAGTACTACCTGTAAAGAGAATAATTCGTTGGAATACTCTTGTTATAATTAATTAATTTATAAGTTACAAATCAAAACCCCCCATATTTAGGAACCTCTGATCAACAGTCCAGTAACGATTACAATACTTAGTTAGCATAGTATTCCCTGTGGGATTAGACACCAAACCTTGTTGGGTTCTATATTTGACAGTGATCGCTTACACTTCATACCATAGTTGTAATTTAGGCGTATCACATATGTATCAATGAGAGTGAAGGATCTATTTCATACCATGAATATATTTACATACTTTTATTTATCTATGGATTTTAGTTTTGGCGATGTTTGGGGGCATGTCCCAACCAGATATTATTTTTATTTTGGTTATAGGCTTTGTGGAACTACACTAGGTTGGAATGGACAGGATCAATATTAGTGTCTTCCTTGGGATTGGGTCTGACACTAGTTAATTGAATTATTGGTTGCACCATCCTTTTTTATTTTTGATTACATAATTATTTTTGAACTAATATGGTTACAGTTTTCCATTATGGTCTGGTTTGGTATTAGTTATCAATTGGGTATCGGATGGTTAGGTTCGTTTGGGTCGGTCACGGTCATTGACCTTTCCTAGAGCCTTGGATTATTCAATAACGCTATCTTTTTATACGTTCAAAATTCATCCAACTTAGGGTATGCATATTGGGGGTTGGGTTGGGTAATAAGGGTGGTCCGCAGTCCTACATGGACTTTGAATACCTATTACGACAAGTCCCTAGTTGGGTCGGGTTAGAAATATGGGTGTTTCTTAAGTGATACCCGAACTAGATATTGGGTCACTTAAGCGACTAAAGGGTTGCCTAAGTGGGCACCAACTGTACACTTGGAAATTTTCAAGTCTCTAGATAACCATCTGGATTAATGTGGGATGCTAATAATGTAAATGAACTATGCTATTAGACTCAATTTAATAGTATGGACTCAATGGCAATACAAAATTTTTGAAAAAAACATCATTTTCACAAAGTTAACCATCAAAACACTATTTCACAACTTTTCCAAGTCTAGGGTCAAAATCAGATATGATGGTCGTAAAACCACACCAACTATGTTACAAAGTTACCAAATCTGCTGGCGCAATTTGTTTTGCCATTCGATGTATAGATCAAAATATAATGAACAAAGTTGGCTATAAATATTTTATATCTACAAAACCCACAATCTTTCATAAATCACAATGAAATGTATTGGAAACCTTGGCAAAAGTCCTTATATCCTATAAATACCACAAAGCAACCATGGGGAGGGGTAAAATGGTCAAATCACTATTAAATTTATAATTCACATAAATTACAAAAAATAAAGTCATTACATCATCTACCATTAAGAATCTAATTTTTCCTCAAACTAAAAGCAAGAGAAAATACCTGAATCAACAAAACGTTGGGGATAACTACCATGCCTTGGACCTTAACCATTGGAAAATCTCTACAACACAACCATCCAACATCTTTAGCTAAAATATAGATGGGCTCCTCAATGAATGACAACATCCCATCTAACTGCATGGAATCCCATGAAATTACATTAGACTCATCTAGGATGTAACCCTGAAGCATAGATAGATGAAAAACTTAATGGACAGTTAATAAATCTAGGGGGCAATGCTTACTCATAACCCATTTCCCTAATAGTTTGAATAATCTCAAATCATCCTATATACCTTATTCTAAGTTTATCCCCCTTTAAAACCTCATCACTCCATTCAGGGGACACATACAAAGGAAGACTCGATCAATAACACTATATGTCAAAGAACAAATTTGATGATCAACATAGTATTTCTGCCTACTTTGAGCAGCATGAAGTCTATCCAAAATAATCCAAACACTATCTAAAGAATCATAAAGCATGTCCATACCTCAAGGTCTAATATTTTAAACCTCAGATGAACCGACAGGAGAACAAAAAATTCTACCATACAAGGCCTCGAAAGGAGCCAACTCAATACTTTAATGGTAGTTAATATTGTTCTGAAACTTCGTAAAATCTAGATGCTTCTCCCATTGACATCCAAAGTCCATAACATAAGCGCAGAGCATATCCACTTAAATGTTAATAGTTTTCTTTGACAAACAATTTTTTTGTCGGTAAACCATTGTACAATGATAAACTTGTTTACCCAAATCCTATAAAAAAAGTCTTAAAGAAGTAAGATATGAACACTAAACCTCAATCCGAGATGTCAAAAACTGGCACCATGAAGATGAACTATCTCAGGAATTTAGATATGGGCCAACCTCTCAACACTAAAAGAAACCTAAAGGAGAATGAAAGGATAAGATTTGTTCAATCGATCCAACACAACCTAAACACTATCTGAAGGATAGGAAGTGTGAGGAAACCCACTCATAATATCTATAGTTATCATTCCTATTTCCACTTGATAATGGGTAATCTTTAAAGCAAACCACAAGACCTCAAATGCTCAACTTTCACTTATTAACAACATAGGAAATGAGCTAAAAAATCCACTACATCTCTTCTAATACCACCCCACTATTAATATTGTCTCAAGTTATAGTACATCATAGTCACTATTAAATAAATGGAATACCTAGAATAATGAATCTCATCTAAGATCAATCAAATCCAATCGCCCGTACTCGACATACAAACTCGGTCTCTAATCCTCAAACACCATTAGTATTGATCAATGCTTTTTTAAACTCACCACTAAATAACTGATCTCGAATTACTTTCAATCTCAAAATACCAAATTGATGAACGTAAATCTACTCTATCAAAGAATACCTAGCCTCTACAAATTATAAATAATATCAATGTGTTTAAATACCAGGTATAACAATCTAGGTACCCAAACACTAAATCTCCAAGGACAAATACTCTTCAAGAAAAAAATATGATCCAAGATACCCATGTTAGTTTACTTTTGGTTGATGGCATTTTCAACCATATTAGCCTTACCCGGATGATAGAGAATTATATGGTCATAATACTTAAGCAACTCAAGCCACTAGTGTTGCCTCATACTATGATTTGGCTAAGTGAATATATACTAAAGGCTACGATGATCCTAGAAAATCTCGTAATAGAATCTATACAAGTCATGCTTCCATAACTTCAATGCAATAACAACTACGTACAAAGCTAAATCACAGGTAGGGTAATTCCTCCATAGGGCTTTAAATGACGAGAAGCATATGCAATCACCTCACCCACTTGCATCAACACAACACTTAAACCAATACCTTAAGTATTGCAAAAGATGGTAGATCCCATGCCCTACATGGGCAAAGTCAAGAAAAGAACTAATGTAAAAAAATCCATGAGCTTTTAAAGGGTCCAATCATAAGCATCAGATGATTGAAAGGAAATCTTTTTCTGATTCAACTTTGATAATGGAGTTGCAATATATGTTAAACCCTCAACAAAATCCCAACAATAACATATTAAATAAATAAAACTCTAAATTTTGATAGGAGAAGTAGGCCAAGCCCAATCACAAACTACTGTAATCTCAGACGAATAAATAGTAATACCATATTTGGCCACCATATGATCCAAGAAAGAAACATACTCCAAAAGAAACTCACACTTAGAGATCTTAGCATAAAACTTCTCATCCCTCAATCTGTATAACATAATCTGCAAATGCTTCTCATGTTTAGCTGCACCATTGGAATAAACCAAGATGTCATCTATAAATATATAAAAAAAAGATCAAGATATGATCAAATTACATAGTTTATCAAATCCATGAATGCGGTTGTTGCTTTATTCAACTCAAAGAACATGACCAAGAACTTAAAATCACTGTACCGAATCCAAAAAGCTATCTTTGAAATCTCCAAAGCTCTAATCCTGAAATGGTGATACCCAGTCCTCAAATCAATCTTTGAAATCACAAAAACACCTTAAGCGGATTAAAAAATTCCTCAATATGATAAAGGGGATACTTATTCTTAGCCATTATCTTGTTAAACTAATGATAATAAATACACACATGCATGACCCATCCTTTTTCTTTAAAAACAGAATTGGTGCAGGGTTAAATAAAACCTTTATCTAACAACACCTACAACAGACCCTTTAATTCCATTAACTATTTTGGGTCGTCCTATAGGTAAGAATTGAAATAGGCTTGTTGCTCAGCTCAACAATAATGGTGAAGTTGATAGCACAATCTGGAGGTACACCAAGAAAACCCATAAAGAAAAACTCTATGAAATAATGATCAATACGAGAAGAATCCAAAGGAGACGGTGAAACAATATTAGTATCATGTATGAGAAAAATAATACAAAATTCCCCTCTAAACTAAGTGATGAGCCAATAGAAAAGATGACTCGCTTAGGCCCCAAATGAATCACACTATTTAATATTATCCTCAGCACAACATTCAAAGACAAGGTTATAATCTTAGAATAACAACATAGAAAAACATCATAAGGAGTTATAAAACATACCTAAAATGACATCAAAAGGCGGGAAGTCAAACCACCCAAAATTAGAAAGCATCAAAGAAACCTAAGGCAATACCTCTAGAAGTAAGTCAAAACACACATTAGTAATAAAGGAGGGAAGTAAACAACAATAATACAATCAATCTCCCAAAATTGAAGGACATAGTGTAAGACTACTAAATACATCTCGAATGTCAAAAGATAGAATGACAGTCCAAAAGGATTATAAACTATCTCTAAATACAAAACAAAACATTAAATAACTATGAAAAGCTAGTAGATATACTCAGTAACAATAGATAGATCACTACCTCAAACATACTATAGATACCACCTAAATCAGTTATCCTGCAGTGAACTCGTACCTGAATTTTCACAAAAAGGATGTAGGGAAGAGTACAATCCACTTGAATTTAGTTGGTATCATTATCCATTTGAGTAAAGTAGAAAATAAAGCATATAAAATACACAAAATCGGCATATATCTGGTAATCCAAAAATGTCCTAAATTGTAGCCTATACCATTTCCACAAACAATTCCATAATATAAGAATATACCGTATGTAAAAATGAGAAAGAAGACTAAGTATACAAAAATACCAAATACAAGTATTAGAAAAAAGTACAAACAATAAGGTATCATACAAAGGATGATAATACAACAAATAATGAGAACAATAAATGTAATGCAGCGCAAACAATGATAATGATTATGTGATGTGATGTGATGGATGCGATTGTCACCTAATCTCAATATACAACTACTGAGTTGTGCTCCCGAGGTAGCACCCATGGGGGTTCGTCAACCTATATTAAATCCAATATCTAATGCCAATATCCATAACTCATCTTCGATAAATACATCGGTAGAAGGTTTACTAAAATTTCATAAAGCCATTTTTTCCAGTTTATTTCGATAGTGGTACCAATGATTCATGAAAGCATATAATATGAGAATGTAATGCTCATAACTATCAAGAATGAGAATATCCTAATCCAACCAATATATCAACCATGTGAGCAAAAATCCACTAAATATTCTAACTATTTATGAATCCAATGTTACCCCATATATCAATAGAGTAAAATGCATAACAACTTGCCAATAATACTCATAAATTCCAATTTAAGTTTTTTCATAGAAACATATACAACAAATAAAAGACCCCACATGGTCTCCAAAAACACATAATATCTCAAATAAAAGTGTAGCATAACATAGACCCCAACATGTACACAAAATAATAGTAAATCCATTTCAAATATTAGTTTCCGCACCCCATAAGATGATTTTATACATATATTGACTACGAAACCTAGCTTGAAGAAAGTTAAGTAATACCCTTCCTTCAATGTTGAAAACTAGTCCAAAAAGTCTTTATCATGAAGCTTTCTTTCCACCAATATACTGGAATAAACTAAAATATACTAATGTAGAATCTACGCATTAAAAATAACCCAACGATACCTATGCTACCCATTTTTGGGCTGGGGTAAAGACTTTTCCCCAAAATGGATTTTTTTTATAAAAAGTGTAAAACTAAAATTTTGGTCAAAAAATATATTTCCCATGATTAAAGGAACTTATAGTAGAAAACTCATATGAAAATTAGTAGAAATTAGCATTTCAATAAAGAAATTACTAATTTAGGCTTTCCAAGCCAAACTACCCTAATTCCACTTTTAAATCTAAGTTATAACAAGATTTAAATGACAAAAACTAAATAAAAGTTTTTAATTAGGGATTTAGAGCTTAACCAAACTTAAAAATGGAGGAAATTGCCTAAAATCTTGAATCCCTAAGCTTAAACTCTCAAAAATGGTGAAAATTTTTTAAAATGGGGAATTTAACTCGTCTAGACATCACTTAAGTAATCATCGAGTTGCTTAAGTGAATAGGTGTTGCTTACACAATGCCCACCATGTTGCTTAAGCGACTTGGCTATTTCTTAAGCAACATGCCTCTATGCAATGTGGTAGTTGCTTAAGTGGTACCCTCAGTTGGCTACGAGGTTGCTTAAATAACAAAAAAGTCATATAAGATGGTACACCAAATGAGTAATGCACTAGATGGAGACTTGGAGAATTCAAAGTCTCAATGGACCCCTAGAGATTTTTTCTGAATGTCGAGTGTGAAAATTAACTATGCTACTAGACTAAATTTAATGCCTTGGATTCACTGTCGATATCATATATTTGAAAATACATCATTTTCAAAAAATTGACCCTTAAAATCTAATGTCATAACTTTTCAAATTGAGGGACAAAATAAGATACAAAATTCATAAAATAAAACAAACCATGTTAACAACTTTAAATCAATGTTTAGGATCTACTAGCACAGTTTGTTTTTCTATACAATGCATTGATCATTGTGGATTGATTAAACTCAACTATGAAGCCTTTATAACTACAAAAAACCACAATCTCGCACAAATGAAACCATAATAAAGTAGAAATTGTGACAATTATTCCTACACCATGAAAATACCACAAAAGAACTACGGAGAGAGGTAAAATGGTTAAATCACACAAAAATATGAATATTTCACATAAATCACCAATAATCATATCATTAGTACAACCTAGCTCAACCTAAAACCCCTTTTAATCCATAATCCATCTACCCTATGATTTGAAACAACTATACACCCATTAAAATGGAAAAATAGTATTTCACAACAAAAAAGAAAGTAATAAATTTATTACATCCTTTTATTTGAGAGATTTCAATTGAAATAGGTGTTAACGCCTTCAATTTTATGAACTCTATATTTAATTTCTACTTCTAAGTATTTGTATTCTCAAATAGAAGTAAGTCCTATATACATATTATTTTATAAAGCTTTATTAGTGAACATAGTAAAAATAGGGTTTACACTTGCCTAGTTTTTCTTATGCATTTACATACTTGAGTTTCTAGGAATGTTTTGTTTAGCATATATTAAATAGTTACTTGTCTGTTGTTTTGATAAATGGTTGTAGTACGAGTGAAGTTTAAGTATCCCTAACTTTTTAAAGAATGGTCAAAATAGTTATACATTTTTAGTTTAAATGTGGTGCATTCTCAACAATCTAACAAGCGGCCCACTATTTCTTGGAATAGTTTATTGGTTGGATCGTGGTAGTTACCCCAATTGAGCCTTTAGAGCTTCATCTTATTAGACCTCCCAATTATCGTGGTTTTTGGTTATAATTTATTGGTATCTCATGAATGAGTAAGAGTTTTATCGATCTTTTAATGACCAAAAGGATGATTCATCTTACCATATAACGACCTTCCTGATGGTCGTATATCCTGCCAGTACAAAATATTTTGTTGGCTTATTTATTATAATAGGGACTAATTGTATCATCTATAGGTTCTATGGGACCTTAAATGAACACAAAGAAAAAAAGTGTCAATCGTAAGGAGTTATCTCAAAAAATGTCACCAAGAGACCAATCCTTGACATTAGATTCTACGTCTGAGGAGTTAAGGGTTTTTGAGGTTGGATACTCCACAAATAAAGATTATGAAAAAAAAACATCGAACCACTAGGTATAAGGATGCCAGGTCCAAAGTGATAGTGATCATGGATACTCCTATCTTTCGTAACCAATCTAAAGAGGGAGTAAAATCTTTAAAACAAAATGAAAGTAATCCTAAAAATAAGGACGGTGCTACTGAGGGAGAGTCTAAGAGTGATGAGTCCAAGGGTGGATCTGGAATGCTAATCAACAGGCTTTCGATAAAGTTGTTGCTGATGTGCTACTTCTAAAAGTTACAAATAATACATTTTGAGGTGTTCCACAGTCACTGTACTATTATGATAATTTTTTGTCTATAAATATGAAGGAAACCTAAAGAAAGAATAAGAGATGAACATCACATTCTTCCCAAGGCATTGCAGAATATTTTACAATTATGCTGATTGTTTTAGAAATATAATTTGGTCTTAATGGTATAGACTTTAGATTAGTATAGTGTCGAGATGGTCCATGATTTTTACTGAAACTACATTGGTACACTAGAGCATATGTGCACTTAGAGAAGGAACAAAGACATGAGAAAACATCCATGGTGGGATTTGGTGATAGTGCGAGAAGTAGAGTTTGATATCTCTATGAAGGAAATTTCCTGAATCATAGATGGTATTGAATTTGAGGATATAGAAAAAAAACACAATATGACTACCAGATGGAAGATTTGAAGAAAGTGAAATAGTTACATATATAGGATAAGTTAATGCACTTCAAGTGGTTGGAGAACCATATAGCTGAGGTAAAAGGAAGTTGAGTAGGTTTCCAAATTACAAGAATACTCTAAATTTCCTCGCCAAGCATGGTGGTCCATACTCAAACATTACTTAGCACCAATAGGGAATGACATTGTGTTGTGTGTTGATAACACATGGATTATTGCATAAATTATAGCGAAGTTAGCATTGAATATCCCATGGATTATCATAAATGAGAATAAGGAAGAGGTTATTTTGCATAACACTATACTCATATCCTTTATTTTTGTGAATAAGTTATGTTAGAAATCATATATGCACCTATTTCCCAATGTTGACCGAATGCTTAGTCAACCTAAGAAGGTCAACATTACATTAAATAAGGATTACATGAATCCTATTACCCCAGCTAGATGTCCAATGCTAGAATTTAGTTCATTAGAATCTAATGGGGCTTTGTCTACTGATCACCCAATTGATATTCTTACAATGGAAGCTGATACTACAACAACTACCTCGAGTGCCAAAACAGCCTCAGCTTCGCAGTCATATGAAGTGCCTTTAAATGTACTGTAGCAGATGACCAGAGGCTATATTAGTGTCCCAAATAAGTTCATGGAAAAGGTTCTAATAATGTTGGTTTTCTCTGAAGCATAATCATAGATGTTAGTAAAATACGTTAAGCCCATTGTGAAGAATATAATAAAAAGATATTAAATGGGGAATACAGGATAGATTTAGTTGTTTTAAAGTTTTAATCATCAATAGATAGGAGAGTGTCTACGCTCTATATTTGAGTAAGGTTATAAAAATAGCTTGCCTCACTTCAGATAGTTGTGAAGGGTCTCATAGTGAGATAGTTCTAAGTTGTGAAGCCTCCTACAATGGTGATAATTTAAGAGGTTTTTAATATTTAGGTGATATATTTCTACACCAAAGCATTGATAGATAGGGGAAGGGGAATGAAAAAGATGATGCATTATAGGATGATCAGTATATAAATAAGAAAAGAGGAGATATAAGAATATAAAGAAATAGGTGGCAGGACATTAAAAGAAAAATTCTAAGATTCATATGTCAAAGATGGTAGATAATATGAAGGGAGCCTGGAGGTCTTATACTGATATTATTGATAATGGTGGTGGTATAAAAATATCCCTATGATATTATCTTTAGTGAGAGCATTGCCCATCGCTAGTGTCATAATATTTGAGTCCTAGAGAATTGGAGTGTATAAAGAGGTTGCATTTGTGACCCCATGGATTATTCTATGATCGATACCTAGTACATCACAAGTTTTTCCCTACCCTAATTTTCACATCCACATATTTTTTAACATTGTTGATAGTGCATGGTTTTCTAATTAGGGATGAGGTTTTACCAATATTTAAGGGTTTTTATTGCCATACTTATTTTTTGTTGGATGGTCTGTCTAGTTAGAACTACCACAATTAGGATTTTCATATCTATATTTTGTTTAAATGTATGTTTACTTAAGTTAAAAATGGGAGAACTTGGCAAAATCAAAATACTAAGAGAATGCAACCTTTGTTTCTACATTTAAATATTTTAATAATACTCCTCCTTAAGTTTTTAAAGTTTTCTTATGTGAGTGATGTGAATAGTGACTATTGTGGATCTCATTTTTCGTTTAATATTTGGGTGTGATAACCATAGCCTAATTATGCATGAAGTGGATTGATAGCAACTGTTAACATTTTAATGACTTGATATTTGGTATTTTCTATGAAGTATGTGATTCCATGTGAATTGGCCATTTTATCCCTCCTTGTGATTGCATTGTGGTATTTGTAGGGTGTGTAGATGTTTGGAATGGAACTCAATGCTTTTAAGTGTGATTTATGTGAGAATATGATTTTCTTGTGGTCCTAAATGCTTACTAGTTGTTTAGGTCAACAACTTTTGATCTGAGCATTACTTGAAAAAATGGATTGGGCCAGTAGATCCAAAGTGTTAATTTTTGGATGGTAACTTGGTCGGTTCATTTTTATGTCTTTTATATCTTATTTTTACCCTCAATTTTAAAAGTTATTAAAATAGATTTTTTGGGCTAACTCTGTGAAAATAACGTATCCTCAAAAATTTGAAATCACCATTGAGTCTAGAGCATCAAATTTTATAGGGTAGCATAATCCATTTGCATTTTTGGGATTCTTGATAAGTCTCAAGGGATCCACAAAGACTTGGAATTCCCCAAGTATCTAGCTGGCGCACAACTGCTCGTCTGACCACTAAAGATTCCTTTTTGGTTGCATTAGCAGAGCGCTTTAGTGTCCTTTAGACACTATAGCGGCCTTGGTCACCTAGTAGGTACCATAAATGCACTACCATGTGTGCTTTAGCGCTTACCGCTAATGTGGAAAAAGGTTTGCTTTAGCGGAATGTCAACCTAGTGTGGTACTGTTTTAGCAGCACTTGGGTAATTTAGCACAAACTGCCAACATGACCTATGGCCTTTTTAGCGGTACTTGGGAAAATTTAATACTTCTTTACGGGATTCTTTCACAATTCTTGTGTGGTAGACCTTGGGATTTTAGTTTATTAGCTATTTCTTCAATTTTTAGGATTGGGTAATATCAAAATTCCTATGTTCATTACTTTTCATCGATCTTTATCATCTAAACTTCTCTAAAACTTTGATCAAGAGGTGAAATATGGGGATTTTTTCTTTGAAGGCCTATAATAGGATTTCTTCAATTTAAACACCATTTTAACCTTTTTTACTCGGGTTTTCTCCTATGGGTTCTTTTAATCTTGGGGGATATGTTTTCGGACAAATTTCAATTTTACCCGACCTTATAACAAAACCATTTTGGGGGTCCGTTTTGACCCCTATTTGAAATTGGCATATGGGTATCATAAGCTTTCTATTGATACATAAATTCTATATTTGACTATTTTAGTCTATTTTCGGTCAATTCGGGGTGGGGGAAGCTCCGTGCAGAAGGCTTTTTGGACCATTTTTTTGCTTTAAAGGTAGGTTATGGTTTAAGATTCTTTAGACTAGGTTGGGTAGTTAATAATAATGTAAAAGCATGTTTTGGGTATGGGGTTTTATAATGGAAAATCTGTTTAGGTGATATGTAGTATAATATTTAGTTGTTTTTTGACATTATTTGCTTATGTGTGATCACATAAGGTCTTTTATGATGTTTTTGGCTAGATATTGATATGTGATTGTTTGTTTACACTCCTTTTGGTGGGAAAAAAACCTAGATTTTTGTATTTATATGGTATCAATGCCTTTTTCTAGCATGTTTCACTTGGTGGGTTTTTTTTTCTTTGAATAATTAGGATCGGGGATGGTTGGTTGATTTTAGTAGATTTTTGTCTCACATGGTCAGTATATTAGAAATTATCATTTTTAGTAGTTTGGAGCATTGTGTTCTCACATCTTATTCATTCATAAAACACTTTTACCACCATGGAAATACTATAAATACTACGAACACTGGCTTTTTCAAACAAAAAGGTGACATTTTAAAAACCCTCTACTAATGTATGTGTTGGAGAAGAGATCTGGATATTGGTATTAGATATTAGTGTATATGGGTTGAAGAACCCCCATGTGTCCTACATAGGGAATCTCTAACTCCATAGGTTTACATGGAGGTTGTGTGATGAGCTCGTGTACCACATCATCACAACCTTCATTTCACTTCATATATTATTCTTATGTTTGTATTTCTATCTTTGACATGATATATATCCATTTCTTCTATATTCCTATGCCTGTGTTTGATGTACATGTACATTTTTTATTCTTTTGTCTACATGTAATTGTTATATATATATATGTATATTAGAATGGCTACTGGAGACAGTGTGGGTTATCATTTTGGATATTTTTTGATTTTAGGTGATGTGCCCATAGTTTGTGTTTATATTCTGTTTTATCCAATTTAGTCAGTCGTCCTATGATACCTACTAGGTACAAGTAGATAGTACTCATCCCATGTAACGCCCCAAAATCTTATTCCGGGATGTCACAAAGTGCTTAAGGCCACAAGTAGCCTCAACCAAACCATTTGAGCCTGCTACTACTTCTAACACTTACTTTAGGATTGATAATTCAAGAAACGACACTATATCATATCAAATCTAAACCGAAACATTTGAAATAATCATCTGAGGAATCAATACTGAAAACTGGAACTCAACTACTAGTCTAGTCCGATAAGCTTCTACTTACTACTGAACTAGTGAGTCATTGGGACAAACCACCAACTGACTCAACTGAACTGAAAGACATAACAACTTATATCAAGACAAAAAATCAAAGAAGTAGGTCCTCGAACCATTAGGACTCACCAACTGCAGAGTGTAGACAAAGGTACTTGGGAATCATTGTAACGGCTGAGACTGAGCATCTGAACCTACACTATGAGACAATGAAGTACATAGACGTATATGTGGATCAGTACTTTGAGAATGTACTGAGTATATGGGGTGTATGCATTAAGTAAACAATAACATTACTCTTTATGAAACCATGCATACAAATATAAATGGCTCACATATGTTGAATAAGTCCGAAATATAAATCTCATAACTCATGAACAATTAAACATGTAATATAAATCTCGTGAGTCAATATACTTAGTTCTAAAATCTGTATTCTCCTCTTATTCTCAAATCTTGTAAACCAAAAAGAAATCTCAAAACAATAACTTTCAAACTTATAATTTTATGTTAAGGAGAATAAAGTACTTTTTTTGAAATTTTAGGAATTCAAAGACTTATGATTATGGAACTTTGGGACTCTTTTGGGAACTTGGGAGCTTCTTCTAACCTACATAAATCATGTGAGCTAACGTGGAGTCAAACATCTTGCCCACATTGGGGAAAGTTATTTTACCCTTGCCTTCAGAATAGAACCTTGACTTTTGTGGTCACTATCTTAACCCACTTGGGGTAAGTTATCATTCTACGGTGGCTCATAGTTCTGGGGCATGAGACCTTGGAATCAAGACCAAATTGGAGCTATATACTACTCCCATACATAGGCTCAGAACTTCTAGGAAATCTACCTTAAAAAACAACACTAATGTATAATTAAATCCAATTATGCTTTTCTTTTCTTCAAATCATAAACAAAGTACTTTCTTATTAAACCATGCTAAAAACGTAGCCTTAAATAAACATTACAACTCATACTTTACTTAAAGCATCAACATATACTCATATGATCTAAATTTCATAATAAGTTTTAATTCTTAACTTCAACTTTGGAAACACTTAAAAATATCAATTTTCAATGGGAAATACAATTCACAACATAAATCCTCAATCCAAGGAATAACTAATTGAGATAAAATGCAATTTCAAGACTTCCACAATTTCTAAATTTATAAACTTAAAATAGAGTAAATTATATATAAACTCACTTGTAAAAATATCAAATTCTTTAATAAAACCAAAGCTTTGTGAACAAAAATGGAAGAAGTGTTCTTGCTCAAACTCCACATACCTTAGATTATGGACTTTGAAAGAACTCTCGCTTTTGACTCTATTAGTGACTTTGAACGGATATTCTTGATGCCATTGTTCTGGGTATTCCGATTCTTGAAGAAATTTTTAAAAGAGACGGTGGAATCTTGAGTTCTCCTGAACTTTTGGTTGAAACCCTAGAAAGTGTTCTTGCTGAATTTGAGAGATGAAGGTTATGTTTTAGCATTTTGGGGCTTTGATTTCGTGTTATGACTGATTGGGGGTAGGGTAAAAGGACTAAATTACCCCCTTGGGTGCGGATTTTAAAAAATAAAAAACTAGGCATCGACATAATAGGCGATGCGATACCGATGCGTTGCTCCAAGATCGCGCCAAGCCTCAGTACTGTGACTGGCAGTTCCTGAACAAAATTTGACCAACGCGATGGGTGATGTGGCATACCAAGATTACAATAGTCCACTATTTTGGGACACCAAACGAGGTCTAAATGCGATCCAAGTTTTAAGACTCTAGAAATGACTAAATCCCAATACTTAGCTTTATTTTCTAAGTCCAGGAACTCTTTGGGCATCATTTAAGGGATTCAGACGATGAGGCTTTTGCGGGATCTTACAATATCTCTCATTGGTAACATTCATCCTCAAATGTCACTAGTTAGGCTAAGAAAACTGAGAAGACTAAAGATGTAAGCTAAAATAATTTTCTAAAACTGACTCTACATTGTCATAAACTTTGAGTACTTCAGAGAATGCATGGACTCATAATGAGAATAGCTATATAGTTTAATCTTTAGTTAAAGAGGATCTAAATTAAGGATGAATAGTACCTTCGACTTGATCTAAACTTGTGGAGAAGATGTGGGGGTAATTGGCTTACATATCTGCTTCTACTTCCCAAGTAGCACCCTCAACTAACTTTTTTTGCCACAAAACTTTGACCAAAGGACCTTCTTTGATCCTTACTCTACGAATTTGATGGTCTAAGATCTCAACTAGAATCTTTTCATATGAAAGAGTGTTCTGAATGTCTGAGCTCTCTGAAGGATCTACTGCAACGGAATTATCAATGCGCTTCTTATGCATGGATACGTGAAAGATGGGATGAACGACTGACAAATCTGTGGACAACTCTACTTCATAAGCTACTTTCCTAACACGGCTTAGAATTATACAGGGGCTAACATAACGGCGACTAAGCTTCCCCTTCTTTCCAAAACTATTCACCCCTTTCATGGATGAAATCTTTAAATACACTAAATCAGCTACCTCAAACTCAAGGTCCCTTCTCCTCACGTTTGCATATGAATACTGAAAACTTCGAGATATCTTCAATCTCTCTCTAATCAACAAGAGTTTTTATAGCCTCAAACACTTAATCAGGTCCAATCAAAGTAGCCTCACACAATTCAAACCAACCTATGGGTGATCTACATCTCCTCCCATAAAGGGCCTCACACGGGGCCATCTGAATGCTAAAATAATAACTATTGTTATACGCAAATGCAACAAATGGAAAATGCTCATCCCAACTTTCTTTAAAATAAAGGGCACATGACCTCAACATATCTCCCAGAGTCTGAATATTCCTCTTAGACTTACCATCTATCTGTGGATGAAAGGAGGAACTAAGATGCACTTGGGTACCAAGACCCTTCTGAAAAGCTCTCCAAAACTAAGAAATAAACTGAGTACCCCTATCTGAGATGATAAACAAGGGAACTCCAAGCAATCTGACTTGGATATATAGTTTAGCATAATCCTCAGCTATATAAGATGTTTGCACTGGTAGAAAATATGCTGACTTGGTCAACCTGTCTATAATAAGCCATATAGAATCATGATGACAAAGCAAAAGGGGTAAACCAGTCACGAAATCCATATTCACCTCTTCCTACTTCCAAGTGGGTATACCCAACACTTGTATTGCACCACCAGGTCTTTGTTGCACTACCTTAACTTGTTGACAAGTTGTACACTTTGCCATAAACTCTACTCTATCCTTGTTTATGCCTGTCCACCAATAGATTTCCCGTAAGTCGCGGTACATCTTGGTAGCGCTAGGATGAATTGAATATCTTGCGTAATGCACTTTAGCCATAATAATCTACCTTAAATCACCAACACAAGGAACACATAATATGCCCTGAAACCTCAACACACTATCTCCCACTTGGGAGAAAACGTCTACCTTTTAGTTCTTAATCGACACCTTCAGGTTGAACAAACTACGATCCATGTCGTGCTTCTCGTTCACTTCCAAAACTAGGGAGGATTCAGAACTACACTAAACCCACACATTACCTTCAGTTGAATCAAAAAAGATAACACCGAATCTAGCTACATGATGAACTTCACGAGCAAATTCTTTCTTACCCTTCTCCATATAAGCCATACTACCTACAAACAACCTACTAAGGACATCTGCCACTACATAGGCCTTTCTTTTATGATATAACACACTCATATCATAATCCTTTATCAAATCTAACTATCTTCTATAAGATTCAACTCCCTTTGAGTAAACATGTACTGTAGGCTTTTGTGATCAGTAAACACATCAACATGAACACCATAAAGATAGTATCTCCAGATTTTCAAAGTAATAAAAAACTACAGAAGCTAACTTACGATCATAGGTTGGGTAGTTATTTTCATGTGGTTTTAACTTCCTGGAGGCGTAGCCTATAAGATTACCTTTTTGCATCAACACACAACCCAGGATAACTCTAGAGGCATCACAATACACAGTAAAACCATCTGTACCATTGGGAAGAGTTAATACAGGGGCTTAAGTGAGTCGAGTCTTCAACTCCTAAAAACTCTACTCATAGGAATCTAACCATAGGAACTTAACTTTATTTTGGGTTAATCAGATCATGGGAGACGCAATAGAAGAGAATCTTTTGACAAAATAGTGGTAATATCTAGATAAACCTAAGAAAATTCTAATGTCAGATAGAGAGATACGTCTAGGACAATTTCTTATAGCTTCTGTCTTTTGGGGATCAACTCTAATGCATTCGGCTGAAATAATATAAACCTAAAAAGCTACTGACATTAGCCAAAACTCATATTTGCTGAATTTTGCAAATCATTGATGATCTCTAAGAGTCTGCATAAAAATTCTGAGATGGTCAACAACGTCATCCTCACTATGGGAGTACACAAGAATATCGTCTATGAATACTATGACAAACATATCCAGGTACTATTTGAACACTCGATTCATGAGGTCTATGAAAGTTGTTGGAGCATTGGTTAGCTCGAAAGTCATAACTAGAAACTCAAAATGGCTATAGTAGGTTTGGAAAGCTATCTTTGGAATATCACACTCTCTTACTTTAAGTTGGGGATATCCAGATCTAAGGTCTATTTTTTACAAAAAAGTTGCACCTTGCAATTGATCAAACAAGTCATCAATTCTAGGAAGAGGGTACTTGTTCTTGATTTTGACCTAATTAAGGTGACGATAGTCAGTGCACATACGCAAAGAACCATCTTTCTTTTGCATAAAAAGGATGAGTGCGCCCCAAGGAGAAACATTGAGCCTTATGAAACCTTTGTCTAGAAGATCTTTGAGTTTTTCTTTCAACTAATTATGTCCTGCGGGTTCTATATTGTATGGAGGGATAGAAATAGGTTGTCTAGTAAGGAAAAGGTTAATCCCAAACTCTATCTCTCTATCGGGAGGTACCCTTGGGAGAACTTTTGGAAAAACATTAGGAAACTCATTAACTATGTTGATAGAATGCATAGTTGGAGTCTCAAACTTAGTATCTTTAACTCGAACTAAATGATAGAAGGAACCTTTGGATATTAGTTTTCTGCCTTTGAGATAAGATATAAAGAGACTCTTGGGAGATACAGAATTGCTGGACCTCTCAAAAACTGGCTCACCAAGAAACTGAAACTTGAACACATGGGTATGAAATTCCACAAATGCGTAACTGAAATGAAGCCAATCTGTACCTAGAATAAGATCAAAATCAACAATATCTAACTCTATCAGATCAGCAGATATGACCTTTTGAAAAAATAGTAATAGGATACTTTATATAAACTTATTTTGCAACAACTGGCTCACCTATTGAGGTAGAAACTAGGATAGGCTCAGGGATCTTTTTGGGATTTATCTCAAAATTCACAGATACTAATGGGGTCACATAAGAGAAACTTGACCCAGGGTTCAACAAAACATAAAAATTAAAGTGAAAGATAAAGAGTACACCAGTAAAAACATCTAGAGAATACTCATATTACTGACGGGATAGTAAAGCATAGAATCAATTCTGGCAGTGACCGCTAGTTGTACTAGAAAAATCACCCTTAGGAGGGACTGGATGGACTAAAGAAAATGGTGCACTAGTAGCTTGAGTTTGGGGTCAAACATATGTATTCCCCTTCCTAGCATGCAAATACTCTATATGTTTGTAGCCCAACTTTCCATAACCGAAACAACCTCTCGGTTCAGCCAAACACTTGCCACGATGGGTTGTACCACACTTAGCACATGAGGAATAACTGGACCTCTTACTCATACTATTCTAGTATCTGGACATAGAAGACTTATTCCCCTGCTCCTGCCTACTTCTATGTACAGAAGAACTAGCTGATAAACATGGTGGTATGATGAACGACTCTAAAACTGCAGACGGTTCACTCCATGGGGTCTAGTCTAACCATACTCATGTTGATTTGATCTAGCCCTCTTATTTCCTATTACTCTATATCTCTCCTTTATCTTATCTATCTCAATCTACTAAGCATGCATCATCAGTCTAGAAATAGCTATCTCTCTATTAAGCATATCAGTCCTATACTTCTTAATAACCATGCCAGACACACCGGTTATAAACATACTCATACTGGTTCTGGGGTTAGCCATCAAATCAGGAGCATACTTAGATAACTTGTTGAACTTGAGGCAATACTGCTTTACTATAATAGACCCTTGCCTCATGTTAATTAATTCCTCCATCTTTGCTTCACTCATCTCAAGTGGGAAGAACTTATCCAACAATTCATCTTGAAACATCTACTAATTCATAGGAGATGCATTCTCCCCTCTACTCTTCCTCCATATCACAACCCAATCATATGCAATATCTTTCAGCCTATAAGATTTAATTCTACACTCTCTTTCTCAGAAATATTCATAACTTAGAAGATCTTCTTCACCTCATCAAGATACAACGGTGGGTCCTCACCTTCCTTTGAACCATAGAACTCTGGCGGATTCATTTTATAAAAATTAAATCTTGGCTACAGCTAATTTACCTCTTTGCTGATGCAGAACTGCAACCTTGTTATTGTCCTGAACATTCACGGTGACCGCCTGGCCTAATGCTTGAAAAGATGCTCGAAGCTCAGCTGAGAGACATTCTCATTTAGGGGATCGAAAGGTTGAGGCTGTTGGTTATCATTCCTATGGACATTAGCTCTTTGGGGAGGCATTTTATATCATAAAAAGGCATAAATTAATAGTAGAAAGAGACTACTATATGTACGACAGATTATGAAAGAAAGAAATAACTTTTCCTAAAACATCTTGTAGCATCTTGCTCAAAGATGTGGCGCGCTACACACGATGATCAAGACTCTACGTAACGCAACATGTAAGACGCGTTAGGACTCTTTAAAACTTAGGCTCTAATAAAAAGTTTGTAATTCCCCAAAATTGCTTCCCAGAACATCACACGGTACTTAAGACCACAAGTAGCTCCAAGCTAACCCTTTGAGCCTACCACTACTTCTAACATTTAGTTTAGGATAGATAAGTCAAGAAACGACATTATATCATAACAAATCTGAACTGAAACAACTGAAACAATCATCTAAGAAATAAATACTAAAAATCTGGAATGCAACTACAAATCTAGTCCAACAAGCCTCTACTTACTACTAAACTAGACAGTCATTGGGACAAACCCCCAACTGACTTGACTGAACTAAAACATATAAAAACTAATATCAAGACTGAAAATCTGAGAAACAGGTCCTGGAACCATGAGGACTCACCGACTGTGGAGTTTAGACAAAGGTGCTCCAAAATCACTGTCGCGGCTTAGACTGAGCACCTGAATCTACATTATGAGACAATAAAGCACACAGACGTATATATGGATCAGTATTTTGAGTATGTACTGAGCATTTTGGGGTTCATGCATTAATTAAACAATAACATTACTCTTTATGAAACAATGCATTCAAATATGAATGACTCACAAAGCTTGAATAAGTCCGAAATATAAATCTCATAAGTTATCCAAAATGAAACATGTAATAAAAATCTTGTGAGTCATTATACTTAGTTCTAAAATATGTATTGTCCTCTTATTCTCAAAGCTTGTAAACCGAAAAGGAATCTCAAAATAATAACTTTCAAACTTATACTTTTAGCTTAAAGATAACAAAGAACTTATTTTGAAACTTTAGGAATTCAAAGACTTACGATTATGGAACTTTGGGACTCTATTAGGAACTTGGTAGTTTCTTCTAACCGACAATAAACCATGTGTGCTGACATGGAGCCCAATGTCATTCCCACATTGGGGGGAGTTGTTCTACCCATGCCATCAGAATAGAACCTTGACTTTAGTGATCACTAATTTTACCCACTTGGAGTAAATTACCATCCTATGGTGGCTCATAGTTCTACGGCATGAAACCTTGCAATCAAGCCCAACTCGGTGCTAAATACTTCTCCCATATTTAGTCTTAGAACTTTTACAAAATCAACCACAAAAATAGTACACTAATGTATAATGAAAGCCAATTATGCTTTTATTTGCTTCAAATCATAAACAATATGGATTCCTATCTTAGCTTAGGGTCAAAAGCAATTTTTATTTAAGAGTCAAAGTACCTGCATATTAAATTATGTAAAAACGTATAGCTTTCAAGAAACATCACAACTCATTCTTGACTTAAAGCACCAACATATACTCAAATGATCTAACTTTCATAATTAGGTTTAATTATTGACTTCAACTTTAGAAGCACTTAAAAATATCAATTCTCAACGAGAAATACAATTTATAACATAAATCCTCAATCTAAGCAATAACTAATTGAGATAATATGCAATTTCAAGACTTGAACAATTTATAAATTCATAAACACAAAATATAGTAAATTGGATTTAAACTCATTTGTAATAATATGAAATTCTTTAATAAAACCAAAGCTTTGGATAAATGAATGGAAGAAGTGTTCTTGTTCAAACCCCACTTAGTTTTGATTATGGACTTTGAAAGAACTCTCAGTTTTGACTCTATTCTCGACCTTGAAAGGATATTCTTGATGCCCTTGCTTTGGGGATTCTGATACTTGAAAAAAAAATTAAAAGTGACAGTGGAATCTTGAGTTCTCTTGAACTTTGTGTTGAAACACTAGAAAGTGTTCTTGGTGAATTTAAGTGATGAAAGTTATGATTTGGTGTTTTGCGGATTTTATTTTGAGTTATGACTTATTGGGGGTAGGGCAAAATGACTAAATTACCCCATTAGACAAGGATTATAAATGCTAAAAAATTGGGCATCGACGTGATAGGCGATGCAGAGAGTAGATGCCATCGACGCAATACTGATGCATCACTCCAAGATCGCACCAAGCCTCAGTACGTTCACTGGCAGTTCTTGCACAAAATTTAACCAACATGATGGGTAACACACGCGCCAAGATTATGTTGGTCACAATTTTGGGACACCAAACGAGGTCTAAACATGGTCCAAAAAATTTGAAACCTGTTTGAGAACACTTGTTGACCTTGTAGATCATGAAGTAGCTAAAATATCAGCTATCGAAGGCCAAAATTATGGTAATAAAATCCTTAAAATTTTGAGGCTTTAGAAATGACAAAATCCTAACACTTAGTTAGATTTTCTAATTTTAGGAACTCCTTGGGAAATATTTAAGGGATTTAGACGATGGGGATTTTGCGTGGTCTTACAAGTTTGTAACACCCCAAAATATCATCTCGGAACGTCACACAGAGCTTATGTCAAAAGTATCCCTAAGCTAATCTTTTGAGCCAGCTACTACTTCTAACACATAATTTAGGATAGATAAATCAATAAACGACCCTATATCATATCAAATCTGAACTAAAACAACTAAAATAATAGTCTGAGAAATAAATACTAAAAAGAAGGAACTCAACTACTAGTCTAGTCCGACAAGCCACTACTATAACTGAACTAGAGAGTCATTGGGTCAAACCCCCAACTAACTATACTGAACTAAAAGCCATAAAAACTGATATCAAGACTGAAAATTTGAGAAATAGGTCCTCAAACCATGAAGACTCACCAACTACGAAGTATCGACAAAAGTACTCGGTAATCACTATCGTGGCTGAGACTGTGCACCTGAACCTACATTATGAGACAATGAAGTACACCAACGTACATGTGGATTAGTACTTTAAGGATGTTTTGAGTATATAGGGGTGTATACATTAAGTAAAAAATATCATTACTCTTTAAGAAAGAATGCATGCAAATATGAATGACTCAGATTGCTTGAATAAGTCCGAAATATAAATCTTGTAAGTCATGAATAATGAAACATGTAATATAAATCTCGTAATTCATTATACTAAGTTCTAAAATATGTATTCTTTTCTTATTCTCAAAGCTTGTAAACCAAAAAGGAATCTCAAAACAATAACTTTCAAACTTATAGTTTTATCTTAAGGAGAATAAATAACTTCTTTTGAAACTTTAGGAATTCAAAGACTTATTATTAGGGAACTTTGGGACTCTTTTGAAAACATGGGAGTTTCTTCTAACAGACATAAACCATGTGATCTGACATGGAGTCCAACTTTTTACCCACATTGGGTATAGATGTTTTACCCTTGCCATCAAAATAGATCCTTGACTTTGGAGATCACTATCTTAACCCACTTGGGGTAAATTATCATCCTATGGTGGCTCATAGTTCTAGGGCATGAAACCTTGAAATTAATCCAAACTCGGTGCTAAATACTACTCCAATACTTAGGCTTAAAATTTTTTGGAAATCCACCTTAAAATAGTACACTAATGTATAAAGAAAGCCAATTATGCTTTTCTTAGCTTCAAATCATAAACAATGTGGATTCTTATCTTTCCTTAAGGTCAAAAGCAATATTTCTTTATAAATCAAAGTACTCGCTTTTTATATTATTCTAAAAACATAGCTATCAAGAAACATCACACCTCATGACTTAAAGCATCAACATATATTCAAATGATATAATATTCATAATGAGGTTTAATTATTGACTTCAATTTTTGAATCACTTAAAAATATCAATTTTCAATGAGAAATACAATTCACAACTTAAATACTCAATTCAAGGCATAACTAATTGAGATGAAAAACAATTTCAAGACTTGAACAATTTTTAAATTCATAAATTCAAAATAGAGTAAATTGGATATAAACTCAGTTGTAAAAATATGAAATTCTTTAAAAAAACCAAACCTTTGGGCACAAGAATAGAAGAAGTGTTCTTGTTCAAACCCCACATTCCATAGATTATGGACTTTGAAAGAACATTCACTTTTGACTCTATTTGCAATTTTGAACGGATATCTTGATGCCCATTGTCTGGGGAATCCAATTCTTGAAGAAATTTTGAAAAGCAGTGGTGGAATCTTGAGTTCTCTTGAAATTTGGGTTGAAACCCTAGAAAGTATTCTTGGTGAATTTGAGAGATGAAGGTTATGTTTTGGTGTTTTGGGGCTTTGATTTCATTTTATGAATGATAGGGGTTAGGGAAAAATAACTAAATTACCCCGTTGGACTTGGATTTTAAAGGATGAAAAATTGGGCATCGACGCGATAGGGGATGAGGTGCATCTATGGCATCGATGCGATATCGACGTATTGCGCTAAGATTGCACAACGCCTCAGTACTTTGACTGGCAGTTCCTGTATGAAATTTAACCAATGAGATAGTTGATGCGGCACGCCAAGATCGCATTGATCCACTATTTTGGGACACCAAATAAGGTCTAAACACGGTCTGAAAAAGTTAAAACTTATCCGAGAAAACCCATTGACCTTTGAATCCTGAATTAGCTAAAATATCAACAATTGAAGGCCGGGAAGGTTGGTAATAAAATCCACAAAGTTTTGAGGCTTTAGAAATGACTAAATCCCAACACATATCTAGTTTTTGTAAGTCTAGGAACTCTTTGGGCATCGTTTAAGGGATTTAGATAATCCGAAAAATGCTTTGTAAGAAGATCTATTTGTGTTTGCAAAAGCGCCATATCTTGATCACATTCTTCTTCTCTTCTTCTTTGGTCTGCAGTCATGCCAATAGATAAAGTGGGGCTTCCTACCTCAGAATCCCTGGTATGCCAACATCTACTTTGTTTCATCATACGATATAGCATATTGCTTGCTTAACCAAAGGTGAGGTCCATGAAACATCCTCCAGCTGTATTATCCACCACTGGTTTAGTTATTGAATTCAAGGCTCTATACAAGATCTCCATTAGGTGAACATTGGTCATGTGATAGTTTGGGCACTTCGCTAGCTTTGTCTTGAACCTCTCCCATGTTTCATGAAGAGCTTTAGTGGGAAGATGACGAAAGTTGCTGATTTCATCTCTCAATTGCGCCCTCTTGGATGGCGGTAAGAATCTTTCTAGGAAAGCGTCTCTCAATTGCCTCTAATTTGTAATAGAATCAGGAGTCAGCCCATTCAACCATAGTGTTGCCTCCCCAGACAGAGACAATGGAAATAGACGTAATCGAATTGCATTCTGACCAACACCAGAATTGTCAAATGACTTGCATGTAGAAATAAAGTTGATGAGATGCATATTCGGATCATCGCCTGCTAGTCCACCAAATAATCCCTTAAGTTGCAATAACTGAATCATGGTGCTTGTGATGTTGAACTTGGCTCTGGGCGCTAATGGTGGTGGAATTATGGCCCCAGTGGCTCCGGCACCATCAAGATCATCATCATCATCGTAGAAAGCTGGCTTCATAGGTTGGCGATCATACCTAAACTGAGCTTATCGACCTCTTCGGTTGGCAGGTGTTATAATTTCAGCATTAGACCTAGGGTTTAGTAACTCGTCATTACCTAAATCCTCATCGTCAGGATTTGTTGCTCGCCCAGGGTTATCAATGTTTTGTTGGTGTACTTGGGCAGCGGCAAGGGCAGCCAATCTTGCTTGTTCTTGTTGAGCAGCCATCCTTTCGATTTCTGCTTGTGCTTCCATTCTTCCAATGCGTTGTGGTTCAATATTGATAGGTAATAACGTTTGACCAGAACTTCTAGTATGGGGCATGCACTGAATAAAAACCTGCAGTAAACAAAAATAAAAACTGAAAGTAAAAGTACGAGAATCTTTGACCAAAGGGTCTAGTAATTATCACAAACTTGATTGACACTCGTATTCCCCGGCAACGGCGCCAATTTTTGATAATGCTCAATCTACAGCTCTCGTAGGAGTGTAAAGCGGTCGTTAGCAAATATAGAACCCAACCTGGGTTGGGTGTCGATCCCACAGGGAATAGCTTGGCCAACAAGTAAGCAACGGTTACAAGACTTTTAGTGCAAGTCTTGTAAAAAGGGTGGATTGTAATGTGTAACCAAAATATTAAAGTAAAAACTGAAAATAGCAAACTAAAGAGAAAAGGATTGTTACGTAAGTTGTGAAACAATGAGAATTGAAGCGTTGGGGTTATGTCCACCTCCTGAGTTATACGTCTCTATTGACTATGAGTGTGTAGAATTTCGACATGCATGTGCTTATAGAGAATTGTATTCGATGGTAAATCCAGGCGTCTTTCGACCTATTCGAGGATTATTTCACTTTAACTCTTTCGAGCTTAAAGAGTGTCTAACGGTACGAATTCTCCAAGAGGTTAGTCCAGTTACGGCACTAGCTTTTAATAGGAAAGGGTGTCCTACTACCTTGACATTATATCTTTTCCAGACAGATAACCTTTCTTTCGAACAAGTTAAATATTATACTGGCGTTATTCTATGCATCTGCAGCCACAAGAATTTGCATTAAGATGAAGAGAATAATGATATAAGCAGCATACGTGTCACGAACTCATAAACTCACAGCAATAGATAGTATCTCATATGGCTTCCATAACCCCAACAGAGAAGTTTAGTTACCCATGAATGCAAAGGAAATCACAATTTGAATTGTTGTTATTATACCACAAGATTAATGATTTTCGTGTAGCACAAGTGGTAGGCGTGAGGCGTGAATTCCTTAGCAAAGTAACGTTTCTCTTGTTGTGGAAATTAAGAATTGAATAGATGAATAGAAGAAGAAAAATAGAATTAATGGGAAGATTAGAAGAGATGTAATTGAGAAGTAGAATGTATCTCTCCACTAAGGTAGGATTTTCCGAAGATGTATAGCATGATAGGGTATTTATAATACCCATATCCTAATCCTACTAAGCTAATGAAATACTTAACCAAATCCTACTAAGCTAATGAAATACTTAACCCAATTGTACTAGGTTAATGTAACATTATCCAAATTCAAATAAACTAATGAAATACTTAACCCAATTGTACTAGGTTAATGTATTATTATCCTAATCCAAATAAGTTACTGCAAGTCCCCAAAGTCTTCAGAAATGCTGTTTTAGCCCGGGACAGATTTCCCATGCATCACTTTTGGTCCTTTAGGCGTCCAATCTTACGTTCCTTCCTTTGTGAGCTTTCTTTGGCGTCAAGTAAGCCATAAAATGCTGATTTCTGCATCATTTATACCTGAAACTTTGCTAATCATGTTTGTTAGCTCATTTACAGGAAAAAGGACTAAAAGTGCATGAAATATATAATTTGTTCTCAAAACATGGCACAAATATGGGCAAAATATATTGATATAGGCGCGTAATATCGCCTAACATCATTAATGTCCTCTTACGGTTTTTGTTGTCGTGCCCCTTTTCCCCCAAAGTCTTGTTTCTAGTAGAGCCGACATGTTTAGGCGTATTATGTTTGTTTTGTGATATGTTGTGCTTAACTGGGGGAAAAATAAGTATCTATGACAGTTAACATATTTTTGTTGATTTTTCTTGGAATGATAAATACCTCTCCAATTGTCTATCTGCTAATTGTGTGATGTGCATCTATATGTGACTACCATGAATCCTTTTATGGCATTAGATTTAGTGATACAGAAATCATTTCTAAACAATTGTATAAACTGGATAGGTAGTAGTTTGTGATATACGTTTGTGCTATATGTGTGTGAGATACTACCTATTTTCCGTTGTGTTATAAATCTAGAACTTGCCCGGTAGTTCTTGCCTTGGTTGTAGGATAGCATTTAGGAAAGGATCATAGGTCGTTGTTGATATTAGTCCACTTTAGCCCAAATGACCATCCATGTGTGAATAAAATCCCTTAATCTTGATTTTCTATTTGAATGCCTATTCTTTTTATTATACCTATCACCTTCCTATTTGTATGACAATAAACCTATTTTTGCCTTGGTCCTCCTTGGACATTGTACACTTTGACTTAAGAAAATAGCCTACGTTAAGGGTGTCTGTCATAGGGGTACGTGATGTAAAGTGAGTATGAAGAAGGTTAATAAAATATTTATATATATATATATATATATATATATATATATATATATATATATGAAAGGATAATTGTGGTACAAAGAGAAGAGAAAATAAAAGTTGTGAAAAAAAGAAAATGAATGAATAAAAACTGCACCCAGCTTGAATGTTCTTTATTCAAGAAAGGGAGAAATAAGGTAAAGGTTGATAAGTGAGACCCGAAAAATAGTGTAGTGTCAAGGAGGCTTAGATACTTTAAATATCCTTGTGTATCATACCAGTCCCAAGACTACATTACAAGCTGAAGAAAAGTCCTATTGCAGTCCTAACATAACTGTCTGAAAGCTTCATTAACGAAAATAAGGGAAAGGATATGGTATTTGACATACATTAACTGGAACTTCTTTCTGAGAGTGAGTGTTTCTTGACCATCCCTACATTTACATGGCTGATTTCAAATATGAGTAAGGAGGGACTTCTTTGTTGTAAGGGCACCTTGGTTGCATTACTAGCTGCTTACATGTTTGAGTAGTGTAACTTGTATATATGCATGGTTATGGTTGATAATTTGATGTCATATCTTGATTCCTTTATGTCACTATGTTTATCTTTATTGATATACATAGTTCGAATAAAAGTGATTGAAAATGGAGAGGGTAATGTGTTTTGAACTAAAATTGATGATCAACTGGCATCGTTATTTTATGTGTCTCTTGGTTAAGCATCTTATTTATGTTGAGTTGCTTGAGGAAAAGAAATTATTTTAAGTTGAGGGTGTTGATGTGTGAGTTAATGCTAACCCATTTGAGGCTCTTAACTAAGAATAATTGCAAAGTCTTCAGCAAATTTTATTGTTTTTGATTGTTTTATATTTGATTTTGCAGTTTAAGCTTATACGATAGAGAACCAACAATAAATGGAAGCAAATAAATTCAAAATATGAAGAAATATGAAGAAAAGGGTAGCTGAAGACATTAGTGATCAGTTATCAAGTTCATCGTCAGCAGTAAACAGAGAATTGGCCTTATTTGAAATATGTGATGACATTTTGTGATAAGTCGTCAGGGGTCTGATAAGCTGTAAAAAATATCGTCAGCTTGAGGCAGCACAGGAGAACTGAAGAAGAGCTTTCACGATATTTTGTGATAGGATGTCACGAAGCTAATACATTGTCAAGTTTGTCGTCAGCCTAAAACAGGAAGACCCAAAACTGAAGAAGAAGCTGAAGAAATTTGTGATAAGTCGTCAGCCTCCTACTAGGCTATCATAAATATCATCACCTAATCCGAGGGATTTTTGAATTCTATTATTTTGTTTCCATAATTAGTGTGAGATATTTAAAGCTTTGTTATAGGGTTTTCTATGGAGTTATACACATTGAGTTTTGACAATACTTTGTTATTTTCTCTCTCTAATTTTCTTGTCTTGAAAAGCAATTACTTTGAGAAGATTTCAATTATTATTTTGGGATTTCCTTTGTTATTTAATATTAGAATCTCTAGTATCTATTCATCTTGTGGTAAGTTTGTCTTTCAAAGCATAAATCCACCTATTTTCTTCGATTTTTGCATCATGAGTGGCTAAATTCCTTCAAGCTGAACTATGGGATCTAGGGTTAGGTCTTGATAAGGTGCTGAGTGATCATGATTCGAAAGATGGTAGGACTTCTTGATAATTTTGAGGTTTTAATTAATTTATGTTGGTTGCAAATAGTAGATAAAAATTTTGATTTGGTTGAGAAAGAAATCAAATATAGTAGGAAGTGAATTATCAACAGGGACTTGGAAATACTCCGTTTATTAATCAGCATTGTAACAAGGTTAGTTAACATGAGGTAAAATCTGGGTTTTGAATATAAATTACCTATTTCGAGAGGATTAGGTAATTACATACTTAAGTAGGTTGAGAGATATTTAAGCATAACTTCTATAAAGATAACTTGTTGTCCTACCTACACTGAGAATCCTGAACCACTAGTAGCATTTGTCAAGTATAAAAATCCCTAGTAAACATAATTCTGGTTTTTCCAAAAATTGTTGATTTCAAACACGGAAACTAAAGTGACCAACAATTACTTGTTTGATCTTTGAAAACCCCCATTTTGTCTTTTCATGCCAGTTGTTTGAATTTAACTTGTAGATTTAGTTTCAAACTTGTTTAATCGCCACTCACATTGTTCCCTGTGGATTCGACCACAACTTTGAAGTTGGGTAAATATATTGATGACGACCGCCTTGCACTTAATTGACGTGTAAGTTGAGCGTTATCAGTAGTATTTTTATTCTTGATTGTCACCTTACTTAGCTATTGATAATTTATACATATCTGAAGGGAATAATCCGTATTGCGCATAAAAACAATGAGATCACCCCACAGGGACACACTAGGATGGATAAAACCCTTATCAAGCAGTTTTTTTAACAACTTCATAAGTTCTTTAAACTCAATTGTAGCCATTCTATATTGAGGAATAGAGATTGGATGAGTATCTATCAAAAGATTAATCCCAAAGTCTAATTCCCTATAGGAAGGAAGGCTGGGAAGATCATTAGGAAATACCTCGAGAAACTAAATAAGAATAGGGACAAATTGTAAAGAGGGAACCTCAAAACAAAGATATTTAACCTGAGCCAAATGATAATGACACCCCTTTGAAATGAACTTTTGGGATCTAGGATAAGAAATAAACAATACCTCATCGACTATGGAACTCTCTTCCTACTCGATCAAAGGCTCATTTGGGAATTAGAAACTAACTTTATATATCCAATACTCTAGAGAAGTGTAGTACGATGGAGCCAAGCCATCCATAAGATAACATCAAAGTCTACCATATCTAATTCCATCAGATTGACCAAGGTATCCTTAGGAAAGATAGATACCTTACAACCTTTTTAGACTCTTCTAGCCACAATAGAATTACCCAAAAGTGTAGACATCGAAAAAGAATAAGAAATGCCCTCAGGACCAAAACAAAATTGAATAGCCGCATAAGGGGACACATATGGAAGAGTAGACCCTAGATCAAGAAAATGACATAGATCATGAAAGGTGGTAACAAGAACATTATTAGGCATGAAGTCTACTATATTATCCCCCATGGCTACTTTACTCATGAAATATTTCTTCAACATATGCCCAAGATGACTATAATTAAACCACCAATTCCTCCCATCATCACAATAACCATGGTGAAGCTATTCACAAAATCAATAATGATAATAGGGTAAGGTTGACCAAACTCCATTAACCAGAGACTGGGCACCTTATTCCTTAAACCCATTATTAGTCTGGAAGTGATGATCAATAGATGGCTTAGGAAAAAGGACATTATCCATACAATTAGATTAAAAACTCCCCTAATTCATCTTCTTGGATCACTTTCTTCCATCTCTATGATGATCTATTGCCCTCCACCCTACTCTAAATACATAAACTTCTTACTTTTTCTCTCTCTCATTTTTCCTTCTTTTTTTTCTCATCCACAACCTATTGTATGTACCAGCCAGTTTTAACATATCCATGTTATTATTCAACATTGTTGCTTTACACTATAGTACAAAGTCTTGACACAAACCCAAAGTAAACATCGTCATCCTATCACTCACGCTAGCCACCAAATCAACAGTTTCACCAGACAAATAATAAAATTTCAAAGAATATTCCTTCACAGTTATCCTTCCTTGCTTCAATTTCACAAACTTTACAAACGTAGCCTCCCTTAACTTATAAGGAAGGAAACAATCAAGGAGAGCCCCAAAAAACTCATCCCATAATGTCGACTCTACATCATCACCCCTTTATTTCTCCCATTTCTTGTACCACGAATAAGCTATATTGTTCAACTTATACACGGCAAACTATACACCCTCAACATTAGTAACATACATCACCCTAAGTATCTTATCTATTTTATCGACAAAACATTAAGGATCCTACTCAACCTTATAACAAATATAGTTTAGAGGGATCAACCTCATAAATTACACAACTCGAATAACCTTAGAAGAAAGATGAATAGAATGTACATTATTAGACTGGAGTGATTAAGATATCATCAATTTAGTCAATAGATAAATAGTACAACAAAACTCAACATCATAGATGTCTACCTTTAGTGGTTGAGCATAACTATCACCAATGAGACGAGGATTAGTGGGGATCGGTGGAACCCTAGGTGGAGTAGCATAATTAGAAGAAAGGACACTTGATCAGGTTTACACTATATTATTGGGTTGAGTCCCCACCAAATTCCCCACGGGTGGGACAGAAGTGCCAAAAGAGTTTCCACAAATATCATATCTTCGAGAAATCATGATCAAAAAGTTTAGAAAATTAAAAGTTAGAGGAATTTCAAGACAGCAGACATTATAGCCTAAAATAGAACATAAGAAAGGGAAATGTTCCTAAATACCTTGTAGCCACCCTTTTATATGTGTGGAAAACTACACACCCATAAAAAAGACTCTACCCGACATGTAATTGTAGACAACCATGGACATTGAACCTATGCTCTAATACCCATTTTTCATGACCCAAATTAGGTCCTAGATGTGACTTGTATCTCAAATCCATAAAAAATAAGATATCACCCCTATTAACTTAGACAACTAGAACACAATACTATAAGAAGTGTATAAATTTAAAATATATAACAAGATAGAACTAAGTTCAATATATATTACAATATAGAAATAAGTTTCAAACATATTGATGATAGGCGAAATTACGCGCCTATATCAATATATTTTGCCCATATTTTAGCCTAGTTTTGAGAACAAATTATATATTTCATGCATTTTTAGTCCTTTTTCCTGTAAGTGAGCTAACGAACATGATTAGCAAAGTTTCAGGTATAAATGATGCAAATTCAGCATTTTATGGCGTACTTGACGTCAAAGAAAGCTCACGAAGAAAGGAAAGGGAGCTTGGACGCCTAAAGGACCAAAAGTGGCGCCTGGAAACTCTGTCCCGGGCTAAAACAGCATTTCTGAAGACTCTGGGGACCTGGACCAAAATTGCTGCATGGAAAATCTGTCCCGGGCTAAAACAACATTTCTGATGACTTTGGGGACTTACAGACACAAAGCTGGATTTGGACAATGATACATTAACCTAGTACAATTGGGTTATGTATTTCATTAGTTTATTTGGATTATGATAATGTTACATTAACCTAGTACATTTGGGTTAAGTATTTCATTAGTCTAGTAGGATTTGGTTATTTATTTCATTAACTTAGTAGAACTAGGATATGGGTATTATAAATACCCTATCATGCTAGAGATTTTGAATAATCTTGCTATTCTTCACTTAATTCAACAATTAATTTTCTTCCACCCCTCTCATCTTCCACCACAAACACTTCTAATCTACTCTTCTATTCTTAAATTCCACAACAAAAGAATCGTTACTTGCTAAGGAATCACGCCACACGCCTATCACCTAATCCACACGCCATTACTCAACAATAACAATGAAAATCGTGATCTCCATTCCATTCATGGGTAACTAAACTTCTCTGTTGGGGTTATGGAAACCGAATGAGTTACTATCTATTGCTGTGAGTTTGTGAGTTCGAGACACGTATATTGCTTATATCATTATTCTCTTCATCTTAATCTACCTTCTTTGACGTTGCAAACGCAAGAATACGCCAGTCTAACATTTAACTTTTTCGCGAGAAAGGTTATTTGTTTGGAAAAGAGATAGTGTCAAGGTAGCAGGACACCCTTTCCTATTAAAAAGCTAGTGCCGTAACTGGACTAACCTCTTGGAGAATTCGAACCGTTAGACACGCTTTAAGCTCGAGAGAGTTAAAGTGAAATAGTCCTTGTTTAGGTCGAGAGACGCTTGGATTTACCATCGACTACAATTATCTATAAGCAATTGCATGTCAGAATTCTACACACTTATAGCCAATAGAGACGTATACCTCAGAAAGTGAACATAACCCCAACGCCTCAATTCTCATTGTTTACAAACCAATGTAACAATCTCTCTCTTTTTACTTTATTATTTTCTGCTTTTTACATTACTTGCAAAACAAGAATCCCCCCTTCTTACGAGACTTGCACCAAAAGTCTATTAATTTTGCTTCCTTGTTGGCTAAGCTATTCCCTGTGGGATCGACACCCAACCCAGGTTGGGTTCTATATTTGCTATCGACCGCTTTACACTCCCACGAGAGTTGTAGATTGAGCGTTATCAAAAATTGGCGCCGTTGCCGGGGAATACGAGTGTCAATCAAGTTCGTGATAATTACTAGACCTTTTGGTCAAAGATTCTCGTACTTTTACTTTTAGTTTTTGTTTTTGTTTCTTGCAGGTTTTTACTTTAGTGCATGCCCCATACTAGAAGTTCTGGTCAACCGTTATTACCAATCAATCCTGAACCACAACGAATTAGAAGAATGGAAGCACAAGCTGAAATCGACAGGATGGCTGCTCAACACGAGCAAGCAATATTAGCTGCTCTTGCCGCTGCTCAAGTCCAACAACAAAACATTGATAATACTGGGCGAGCAACAAATCCTGACGATGAAGATTTAGGTGATGACGAGTTACTAAACCCTAGGCGTGATGCTGAAATTATAACACCTGCCAACAGAAGAGGTCGACAAGCTCGGTATAGGTATGATCGCCAACCTTTGCAACTAGCTTTCGACGATGATGATGATGATCTTGATGGTGCCAAAGCCACTGGAGCAATAATTCCACCACCATTAGCGCCCGGAGCCAAGTTCAACATCACAAGCACCATGATTCAGTTATTGCAACTCAAGGGATTATTTGGTGGACTAGCAGGCGATGATCCGAATATGCATCTCATCAACTTTATTTCTACATGTAAGTCCTTTGACAATCCTGGTGTTGGTCAAAATGCTATTCGACTATGCCTATTTCCATTGTCTCTGTCTGGGGAGGCAACACTATGGTTGAATGGGCTGACTCCTGATTCAATTACAAATTGGAGGCAATTGAGAGACGCTTTCCTAGAAAGATTCTTTCCGCCATCCAAAAGGGCTCAATTGAGAGATGAAATCAGCAACTTTCATCAGCTTCCCTCTGAAGCCCTTCATGAAACATGGGAGAGGTTCAAGACAAAGCTAGCAAGATGTCCAAACCATCACATTACTAATGTTCACCTCATGGAGATCTTGTATAGAGCCTTGAATTCAATAACTAAACCAGTGGTGGACAACGCAGCTGGAGGTTCTTTCATGGACCTCACCTTTGGTCAAGCAAGCAATATGCTAGATCGCATGACAAAGCAAAGTAGAGCTTGGCATACCAGGGATTCTGAGGTAGCAAGCCCCACTTTATCTATTGGCATGTCTGCATACCAAAGAAGAAGAGAAGAAGAACGTGAGCAAGACATGGCGCACATGAAAACACAATTGGATCTTCTGACAAAGCACTTATTATCAGGGAAGACCGAAAAAGTGAAAGCTGTAGCGCTAAAAGTAAGAGACGAATCTGATTCTGAAGAGGAGGCCAACTACTTGAACAACCAGGGGGGTTTCCGTGGGAATGCCCAAGGAAACCAAGGTCGGAACTATTATGATAAATCTGGAAGCAAAGACCAAGGTATTTGGAAGAAAAATAATGAAAATAGTGGTTTGTACGTTCTCCCTGGTAAACGTGATACCACCACATTTAATTATATGGAAGACATGATGGCTAAGTTATTGAAAGGAGTGTAAGCAACGAGCGCGGGAGTTAAGAAGGTGATTGATGATTTGTCCTCCATGAAGCAACTAGTTGATTCTCATTCCACTTCTATCAAGCAAATAGAGCTGCAGTTGAGCCAACTTTTAGCAGCATTTAATCAAAGAAAGGCTGGCACCTTACCAAGCGATACTGTGCAAAACCCAAAGAATGATGGGTCATGCATGGCCATCACTACCAGAAGCGGTAAGGTTCTAGAAACTTCAGCAAAAGGAAAGAAAGTGGTTGATGAAGTTGCGGACATGGATGCTACACTTACTGACATTACAAGAGGAGAAGAAGCCGCAACAACTACTCCCAACGTCAAGGACGTTTCACCTAGTGACGTGCAGCCTGGAAAAGTGGATAAACGGAATCTAGAGAAGAAGAAAGCCGTGGAGAGAACAGTTCCATACCCACCACCACCTTTTCCCCAAAGATTGAAGAAGGTGGCCGATGACACTAAGTTCAGCAAATTTATGACCATGTTGAAGCCGCTGACTATTAATGTTCCGTTGGTAGAGGCACTTGAACAAATGCCTGGGTATGCGAAGTTTATGAAAGATCTTTTGACTAAAAAGAGGGCAGCAAGTTATGAGCTGAAGGATGATGTGCATCATTGTAGTGCAATTTCTACCCGATCGATAGTTCAGAAGAAGGCCGACACCGGAGCTTTCACTATTCCTTGCACCGTCGGATCTTTGAACTTTGCCAAAGCATTGTGTGACTTAGGAGCCAGCATCAACTTGATGCCATTATCGATCTACAAGAAGTTGGGGTTAGGAGATCCTACACCAACTAATATGAGGCTTGTTATGGCAGATAGGTCGGTAAAGCGACCGGTTGGTATTCTATGCGATGTCTTGGTAATGGTTTCTTCATTTATCTTTCCAGAAGACTTTGTCATCTTGGATTGTGAAGCAGATTCAGAGGTTCCCATAATCTTGGGACGCCCTTTCCTTGCTACAGGAAGTGTGCTCATAGATTTGAGAGCTAATGAGCTTTCATTCCAGATAAATGACGAAGTGGTTCGCTTTGATGTTTGCAAATCAATGAAGCAACCCAAAGATCTGAGTGTATTTTCTATGGCCGATGTTGTCTTTGATGATGAGAAAGAGTTACTTGCAGAAGAGCAAATTCTTGATGATCCTTTGGAGGTTTTGCTCATGAAAGGAGAGAATGATGATGCTGAAATTTTTGATGAAGATATTTGTGCTCTATCGGGATTAGGGACATATCGCTATACCCCCAAGAAGCTGGATCTTGACCTCAAAAATTGACCCACACCACCAGCTAAGCCATCTATTGAAGAACCACCCACGTTAGAATTGAAGGAGCTGCCAAGCCATTTGAAGTACGCATTCTTAGGAAGCGGAAACACTCTTCCAGTCATTGTAGCAGCCGATTTGTGTGAGCAACAAGTTGCAGCTCTTATTGCAATCTTACGCAAGTATATTAGAGCTATTGGATGGACCATTGCGGATATTATTGGTATTCCACCTGGGATTTGCACACATAAAATTCAGCTTCAAGAAAAGTGCACACCCACCATTGAAAATCAAAGGCAATTAAACCCACCAATGCAATAAGTGGTGAAGAAGGAGATTATCAAGTGGTTAGACGCAAGAGTTGTATATCCTATCTCTGATAGTACATGGGTGAGTCCTGTGCAATGTGTTCCCAAGAAAGGAGGTATGACGGTGGTCGCGAATGCAAAGAATGAGCTTATTCCACTTAGGCCCGTTACTGGATGGAGAGTATGCTTGGACTACCGCAAGCTGAATTCTTGGACGCTCAAGGATCACTTCCCCATGCCATTTATGGTCCAAATGCTAGATCGATTAGCGGGGAAAGAATGGTTTCGCTTCTTGGATGGTTATTCAGGTTATAATCAGATTTGTATTGAACCTGAAGACCAAGAGAAGACAACGTTTACATGCCCATATGGTATGTTTGCCTTCAAACGCATGCCATTCGGGTTGTGTAATGCACCATCCACCTTTCAACGTTGTATGATGTCTATTTTCTCTGATATGGTTGAAGACACTTTGGACGTATTTATGGATGACTTTTTAGTTGTTGGTGAGTCTTTTGAAGCATGTTTGGCAAACTTGAGCATGGCATTGCAAAGATGTGTAGAGTTCAACCTTGTGCTGAATTTGGAGAAGTGCCACTTCATGGTAAAAGAAGGAATAGTTCTTGGGCACAAGCTCTCCGAAAGAGGAATAGAGGTTGATCGTGCAAAAATAGAGGTAATCGAGAAGCTACCACCTCCAATTTCGGTGAAGGGAGTTCGTAGTTTTCTTGGCCACGCTGGGTTTTATCGTAGATTCATCAAAGACGTCTCCAAAATTTCTAGTCCATTGTGCAAACTATTGGAGAAAGATGCAAAGTTTGACTTTAATGACGATTGCTTAAAGGCATTCGAATGCCTTAAAGGAAAACTCATTGAAGACCCTATCATGGTAGCACCAGATTGGACGCTCCCGTTCGAAGTCATGTGTGATGCTAGTGGTGTAGCCATTGGTGTTTTTCTTGGACAAAGAAAGGAGAAACTATTTCATCCTATCTACTATGCGAGTAAGGTCCCAAATGAAGCCCAAAGGAACTACACTGTTATTGAACAAGAGCTCCTAGCGGTTGTGTATGCGTTTGAGAAGTTTCGTGCCTATCTATTGGGTACTAAGGTGATCGTTCATACAGACTATGCAGCTCTTAGGTACCTAATGACAAATAAGGATGCAAAACCAAGGCTGATTCGATGGGTGTTGCTGCTGCAAGAGTTTGATTTTGAAGTCAAAGATAGAAGAGGTTGCGAGAACCAAGTGGCTGATCACCTATCTAGACTTGAGAGTGAGCAAGTGGCGCAACCTGAAATTCAGATTGATGATGCATTCCCTGACAAGGAGATATTAGCAAAAACAATGGAGAAATTACCATGGTATGCTGACTTTGCAAATTTCTTGGTAAGTAATATGCTACCCGCCAATTTATCTTACCACCAAAGGAGGAAGTTTATGCATGACATTCAGCACTACTATTGGGATGAGCCTTATGTGTTTCGAAGATGCGCTGATGGTATCATTCGACGATGTATATCCCATGAAAAAGTGCCTACTATATTGGAAGCATGCCACACCTCGCAAGTTGGAGGACATCATGCAGGCAATCAAACGGCGAGAAAAGTATTGCAAAGTGGATATTATTGGCCTTCGATATTCAGAGATGCATATGACTATGTGAAGAGGTGTGACCAATGCCAACGGCAAGGTGCTATTTCAAAACACCATGAAATGCCCATGTCCAAAATTCTTGAGGTAGAACTCTTTGATGTGTGGGGTATTGATTTCATGGGGCCATTTGTGAATTCGTTTGGAATGAAGTACATCTTGGTTGCTGTGGATTATGTGTCAAAATGGGTTGAAGCTGTAGCATTGGCCGATAATGAAGGAAAGCGTGTTGTAGCGTTCTTAAAGAAGAATATCTTCTCTCGCTTTGGAGTACCTCGTACTATCATAAGTGATGGAGGATCTCAGTTTTGCAACAAGCTATTCAAATCTGTATTGACCAAGTATGGTGTCAAGTAACATAAGGTAGCTACGCCGTATCATCCCCAAACTAGTGGACAAGTAGAGGTTCCCAATCGTGAGATCAAGCAAATCCTTGCAAAGACGGTTAATGCGAATCGGAAGTATTGGTCTCAAAAGCTAGATGATTCACTATAGGCGTATAGGACTGCATTCAAGACACCCATTGGCATGTCTCCTTATCAACTAGTTTATGGAAAGGCTTGTCATCTACCCATTGAACTTGAATACAAGGCATTGTGGGCATTGAAACGATTGAACTTGAATTGGGAAGATGTGAAGAATCTGAGGTTGGAGCAGCTGAACGAACTAGATGAATTCCGGCTCCATGCATATGAACGATCGAATTTATACAAGGAGCGGATGAAGAAGTATCATGATCAGCGGATTATTCGACGAAATTTCCAAAAAGGTGACATGGTGCTAATCTTCAACTCCAGATTTAAGCTCTTCCCAGGTAAGTTAAAATCAAAATGGTCTGGTCCATTTAAAGTCATCCAAGTCTACTCGTCTGGAGTAGTCGAATTGGAAGAGAATAAGGGTGTTATCTTCAAAGTGAATGGCCAACGTGTCAAGCCATATATCGGTCCTCTTGACTCGATGAATGACATGGCCATCATTTATCTCGACAAAGTCTAAGTACTCGAGATTACTACGTCGAGCCACGACAATAAATAAGGCGTTAGATGGGAGGCAACCCATCGTTTTATTGTTTTATCGTTTTATCGTTTTATTGTTTTATCGTTTTATCGTTTCGTCGTTTTAGTATTTTTTTCTTTTTGATAAATGAAAATCCAAAAATACGAGTCATGCCACGACCAAAACCACGGCGCTTGGTGGGAGGCAACCCATCGTACTAATCGTTTTCGTTTGATTTTAAGCAAAAATAGGTGCAAGAAGTATTCAACGAGGTGATCGATTTCAATTGACGATTTGGACGCATTGTATGGTAAAGTTAGTAAGTTAGGAATGGTGATGCATAAGGCTATGGATTGAGCCTTTTCCTCATCAAAATAGGCTTCGAGGAAGGATAGGCCTTGGTAGAACTAGGCCACAAACGATGCACGACCTATCCTATAGCCTAAGGTCTCGGAATCTAGTGTGCTATACACTATGCGCCGCCTATTCCTGGGTATGCTTTTGACTATGCGCCGCCTATGCTATGGCATTTGGTCTCAGTATCTCATGTGTCATAGACTATGCGGCGCATATGTCCCATTATGCCATAGACAATACGCCGCATATGTCATTGATATGCCGAGTGATATGCGTCGCATATGTGGTGTTTTTGTCTCCAAATCCGATTGTAAATGGGTCATAACCCAACCCATACTCTTCCTATATAAAGGGGACTTAGTTTTATAACACAACCACATTAGAATAAAACCTAAGGGCACCGCATAACCTTCCAAATCCTCTCAAAATTTTCTTCTTTTGCTCTTCCAATTCGCAACACCATCTCCACGAACTTCAAGAAAGTAAGTACTCTCTTATTCTTCATTTATTTCGCGTAAGTACTACGTTGCTATGTTTATGATGAATTGCTAAATCATATAAGATTGGTGGTGATATTCATGTGTTTGGATTGTTGTTACAAAATCATGTGAAGTAAACATATATGTAGCGAATTCTTGGCTTGTTTCCGATTTGAATTTGGTTTCAAAAGCATTGTTATGATAATTGCTGAATTGATATGGCCATGAATATTGCTTAAGATTGTTGTTTGAATGCTTACATGATAGACTATCCCGGCCATCGGGATAAGGTTATAGTGCCTATCGACTTAGGAGGTTGTGCTTGTTGTAAGAATAACGATTCCATGTGGTAACCCCTATGTTGTAGTGTTGCTATATCCACCATAAAAGTAGTCCAATGGCTGCAAACAAGTGATGCAATGCTGATTTTCTTGTCGGAATACAATCCTAAAACGTATGTCGACTAAATCTGAGTACTCGACCACTTTCACTTCACTGATTTGTGCTAACAAACCTAAGTGTGGGGTGGTACCCCTAGTGCTTGCATATAGATTGTATCAACTGAGATTGTGCTGCAACTTACATTATTTCTAGTCTCAGGTACAGTGGCACCTAAAGCAAGGCAAGGCAAGGAGAAGGCTACCACATCCCAAAAGGGCAAGAAGAGAAGTCGAAAAGACCAAGGAGAATAATCCTCAGCACACCTACCACGCAGAATGTTCGGAATAAAATGGGTTCTTGAGGAAGAAGCCAAAGCATGGTACAGCAGCAACAAAGAAAGAAAATATGTGCACGTCGACTTGATCAACAAGGAGACCTTAGCAAAGAAGGAGCCGCGAATGTTGGTAAAAATAATGGCTTTGAAGATGTATTTCATCTTCTGCGACATGGGAGAGTGCAATCTTGAATTAACAAGAGAGATTTATGCCAACTGGTCTCCGAATACAACAGGCAATGAAGTCAAAATTCAGGGCCAAGTGTTACAGCTCACTGCGGATTGGATCAACTCTTTTCTCGGCTTACCTTCGGTCGACACAGCACCATTCAAAGAACTGTACAGCAGGCCTCCTTATAGAGCGATACAACACACGCTTTGTGGAAGTAGATCAATGGCAAGGTGGGGCAGACATAAAGAAACAGGTCGACACAACACCTTCCCCTGTGCTCCACTAAATAGGGAAGCAAGAATCTGGATGCGTATTGTCAACTCATGTCTTATTCCTGGGACTCAATACACCAAGATATCGAGAGATAGAGTGTGTTTGGTCTATGCTTTGATGACGAATGTCCCTATCAACTTTGGGGCAATCATTCGATCTACCATGAGGAAGGCCAGACTCCACAAAAGGTCCCATTTCACATTCGGCAATTTGTTGACAGCAATGTTGCGGAAGGAGGATATCGAAGAGGAACCAGCTGACCACAAACTCCCACACAACCCAAAGAAGGTTGACCTCACCAAGGTCAAAGATGCTGAAACAACTCATGGAGTCAACCTTACTACTGCAGAGAGACATGCTCGTGATGAGAGTTTCTTTCGTCATCTCTATGGCATGACACAATTCACTATGATGAGTGGTGGACATATTCCAACTGCTGAAGAGCTCCAACAGCTGGACCACGACTACCCAATGAACATGCATGCACGGGAGATGTGTGGAGTGGGTGTATATTTTGAGGAACCTCTAGACGATGATGTGCCAACTGATGATGATAGATGCTTGCCTGATTCTGTCGAAGAGGAGAACTCTGACGACGACTCTTATGATGATTCGGACGAAGGGGGTATGACCCCCGACATTGATGAAGGGTCCGACTAACCAGGTTCTTCGAATTTATTTTCCACTGAGGGCAGTGTCCCGTCTAAGTGTGGGGTGGCAGAATCGCATGCTATACTTGTTTGTTTGCACCTATGTTTGTATGTTTGTTTGTTTACTTTGTTTTTTTGAGCCCGTTTTTTTTTTTTGTTTTTTGTTTGACGTTTTTTTTTAGTTTTTTTTAGGAGTTAAATTCTTCTAGCTTCGCATGAAATTATTTTGATAGGCAACATGAGATTATAACAAGAGTATGTGCTACAATTGTGATTATAGAGACGTTTAGGCTCTAGTTGTGACTCATTATGTGATAGTGTGTGATTCAATTGTTGGGTCGAGAGTCTATATTACTTCCAATCAAGTCGACCATGTGACTTGTGTGTGTGAGATTAATAGTATCTTCTATGTATGTAGTTGATGCTAGAACTTGCCTGGTATGTATGCAAAGCGAAAATAAGGAGTGTAAGTTTAGGATATGATTTAGGCATTTCTTTGGCAACCTATACATGTTTACCTTCAGTTTTACCTACCCATGGACATCATCCTAGTTAAACCTTTTTGAGCCTTTAGCCTATTTCTTTGACAACCTTGTATGTAAGCCTAATCCATTTCTTTCAAGACCGTAATTTGAACCAAATTCCTAAGTGCTTTAAACTGAAAAAGTCATGTGACAACATAAGAGGAAATTGGGTAAGTATGATGCTATAAATTGTAATGGTTCTTGAATGTGTTATGAAAAAGAAAAAAAAGTTCTATCATAAGAGGGATGTTGTGAAAAGAAAAAGGAAAAGAAAGCTGAAAAGTGAGTTGTGCTTAAAATTGAAAAGATGAGAACAAGGGTGGTAGAACAAAAGAAAGAAGAAAGGTTGAAAGAAAAAAGTGTCAATGATACAAAGTGATGTATTAAAGCGCTTAGGAACCTAGTCACTATTCTTGGCAAAACTAGTCCTACCCATCCCTTAGCCTACATTACAACCATCAAAAGACCTACTTGATCCTAATCTTAATATTCCGACATTTAGTGGAGTACTACATTAAGGGCAAGCCTATGGTCATCAGTTGCTACATATGAATTCTTTGTGAGAGTGAGAGCAAGGACATTTTGATACCCATGTTTGAAAAATATACTATACTTGTGAGTGATTATGGGTACTATATTGTGAGACACACATGGTTGATGAGTTTTGGATAGTTGTATATGATTCTATGCACCTTAACGTTTGCATGCGAGTTGACCACCATCACGAGTCTATGCCAGAGGTTAAACTGTTTCTACTAATAATCGAAAAGCTACTCTTTGTTGACAATTGTTGTGCTTGTCTTGATGAATGTTTTGTGTTTTTGCTGCGAAACCCTAAGTTGATGTTAGAAGGACATGATATTTTGTTCGAGGACGAACAAAGCTTCAAGTGTGGGGTGTTGATGATAGGCGAAATTACGCGCCTATATCAATATATTTTGCCCATATTTTAGCCTAGTTTTGAGAACAAATTATATATTTCATGCATTTTTAGTCCTTTTTCCTGTAAGTGAGCTAACGAACATGATTAGCAAAGTTTCTGGTATAAATGATGCAAATTCAGCATTTTATGGCTTACTTGACGTCAAAGAAAGCTCACGAAGGAAGGAAAGGGAGCTTGGATGCCTAAAGGACCAAAAGTGGCGCCTGGAAACTCTGTCCCGGGCTAAAACAACATTTCTGAAGACTCTGGGGACCTGGACCAAAATTGCTGCATGGAAAATCTGTCCCGGGCTAAAACAGCATTTCTGAAGACTTTGGGGACTTACAGACACAAAGCTGGATTTGGACAATGATACATTAACCTAGTACAATTGGGTTATGTATTTCATTAGTTTATTTGGATTATGATAATGTTACATTAACCTAGTACATTTGGGTTAAGTATTTCATTAGTCTAGTAGGATTTGGTTATTTATTTCATTAGCTTAGTAGAACTAGGATATGGGTATTATAAATACCCTATCATGCTAGAGATTTTGAATAATCTTTCTATTCTTCACTTAATTCAACAATTAATTTTCTTCCATCCCTCTCATCTTCCACCACAAACACTTCTAATCTACTCTTCTATTCTTAAATTCCACAACAAGAGAATCGTTACTTGCTAAGGAATCATGCCACACGCCTATCACCTAATCCACACGCCATTACTCAACAATAATAATGCAAATCGTGATCTCCTTTGCATTCATGGGTAACTAAACTTCTCTGTTGGGGTTATGGAAGCCGAATGAGTTACTATCTATTGCTGTGAGTTTGTGAGTTCGAGACACGTATATTGCTTATATCATTATTCTCTTCATCTTAATCTACCTTCTTTGCGGTTGCAAACGCAAGAATACGCCAGTCTAACATTTAACTTGTTCGCGAGAAAGGTTATTTGTCTGGAAAAGAGATCGTGTCAAGGTAGTAGGACACCCTTTCCTATTAAAAAGCTAGTGCCGTAACTAGACTAACCTCTTGGAGAATTCGTACCGTTAGACACGCTTTAAGCTCGAGAGAATTAAAGTGAAATAGTCCTTGTTTAGGTCGAGAGACGCTTGGATTTACCATCGACTACAATTCTCTATAAGCAATTACATGTCAGAATTCTACACACTCATAGCCAATAGAGACGTATACCTCAGAAGGTGAACATAACCCCAATGCCTCAATTCTCATTGTTTACAAACCAACGTAACAATCTCTCTCTTTTTACTTTATTATTTTCTGCTTTTTACATTACTTGCAAAACAAGAATCCCCTCTTCTTACGAGACTTGCACCAAAAGTCTATTAATTTTGCTTCTTTGTTGGCCAAGCTATTCCCTGTGGGATCGACACCCAACCCAGGTTGGGTTCTATATTTGCTATCGACCGCTTTACACTCCCACGAGAGTTGTATATTGAGCGTTATCACATATTACATGATAGATAAAAAAATGCTAGGAAAAATTGAAGAATTCATAAAACAATCCACCATAAATTATTGTCCATAAGAACCTCTAAGAAAGCCAAATATAAACCCAAGTAGAGACATGCCCCCAACCGTGATTGTAATAATAACAATGACAATATTTACGTTAACCCTTAAATTCTAATATATAGAAAAAAATGATGGAATGACAAAGCTTCTAAAGGTTGGAAGATCACCATTTCATAGAGGACAATAGGATCACCTAAAGATACACATAGGGTAAAAGAAGTGTGTTTGAACCCAACATTATGAAATAATGTAGCATTCTAAGAAGTTAAGCAGGGTGAGTGCCGTCAGTAATTCAGGATAAGGGATAAAATAATACCATTTCAAAATCAATCCAAATTCAATGTATAAGTTTACATACATGCAAATATTCATATATACATAGTGCTAGAGTAGGAAATGAGGTTTAAGAATGAACTTCAAAACCATTAACCTGGACTATGTAGCTTTAACTGTCTTAAAAGCACCTATGGAATATATGTGTGTAACTCCCAGCAACAATAGGGCCCCAATATATGTTAGCCACATGAACTTGGGGAATTCATGAAAGGGATGGAGATATTGAAGCTTCAACCATTAAAAAAATATATATAAAAATTTTGAACAATGTACATGGGCATAGAGGATCCCACACCAGTAAATGTGGTTCCAGTATTGCCCTCTTAGGATCTCCACCTTTATCTGCAAGCTTCACAACCCCCTTTAAGCCCAAATAAAAACCATTTACCCATTCCCATCCATCAACCAATGAGTCGTTTATTTAGGAATTTACTATTTTTATCATCATACCAAATATCCAGCTTTGAGGATAATTCCATTACGCCATTTCACAAACTATTAATCAAGAATAACTCCAAAGTTTTCAAACTTAAAACTAATACATGGACACCAAGACCTTTAAAAAACTTCCTTAAGATTCTTTAATCATTTATGCAATGTGAGGTTTGAAAATTCAATTTAATTATGCAAGCATCAAGGTTTCTAAAATCAATTACACAAGTTGGATTGGGGGCAAATCCAATTTCAAACCATTTAAAGCATAAAGTCGGGGAAACCCATGTTCTCCTTTCTAATTCCCCAAGCCCATATATATATATGTGTGTGTGTGTATTTAATCCAAAATAACAAGATAATTCATAGATAACAAATTCAAAAGAATGGGAAAACAATTAAACAATTACCATAAAAAACCCTCAGCTATTTATTTAAAATTAGAACAATAAATCCATGGAAATAAAAATCCATTGTATCCCATAATTAAAATAAAATCTTGGGGAGGGTTATTTTCCAAATAATACCATGAATTTGTAGAAGAACCAAATTTTAGAGAACTAAATGATCAACCTTGAAAATTCCTAGATGTTCTTGACTTGGGGTATTTTAGTGAGTAAAGAGAAGTTTATGCTTGTTAATGTAATAAAAATAAACCTCCTTAGGTATTTTATGGACTTGAGTTTTAAATGGGGAAAGAGGGAAATGAAAATAATGCCCTAACTTAAAAATATAGAAAAATATGCCAAGTCATTACGGGTTACGTCATGACTCGTGATGACTGGGTACGATTTTTATCCTAGACTTGTAGTCTGGGCAGAATCTTTTGTCCCCTTCACTAGTGTCATGAGTCACACTATACAACTCGTGACCATACTTTATGACTAATAGATTCAAGTCATCATTACAACAGTAGCTTTGGTCACGTATACTAGATTGTTTATGATATGTACACCACAACTCATAATGAGTAAATATGACTCATTACGTACAAGTGATGATGAGGACAGAAACTTAGGGATCGAAGAAAACTTGGTTGGCTATAAATGACACTATATGACACGTTACCAAAGTCGTACCCTGGGCAGTGAGCTCAAAACTTAAAAAATGTTTAAAATTTTTAGAGGCAAAAATTAGGGGTGTTATATTGCACCTATTTTTTATGTGGAAAAAAGAAAAAATGCATACATATGTGTATTGATTATTGTCAATTAAAACAGTGATGGTTAATAATAAATTTTGTCTTCTTTTTACTGATGATTTAGGTGATCAACTTCAACTTCTTTTGGTGTTTTCAAAGACTAATTTAAGGATTACAGATTTGGAAATTTAGAAGATGGATTTTGTACTTTGTAAGGTCATTATGAGTTCTTCTTCATGTTAGTTGGGTTGAACAATGCTTAAGAAAATTCATGGTGTTGATGAATAGGGTATTTCAATCGTATCTCAAATGTTTTTTTATTATATTTATATATTATATCATTGTTTATTCTAAGAGTGAGGATGATTAGGAGGATAATTTCCAAATTGTTCTCCAAAAATAAAGTAATGTGCTGACAAAAGATGGTATTATGGTTGATCTTTTCGATATTACAGTAGTTCATGATTGGGCTAGACCTACTTCTCCTACTGAAATTTAGATTTTAGTTTGTTAAAAGGGATACAATCGGTGTTTTGGTAAGGGTTTTACATATATCGTAGTTCTATTGACCAATTTGAGTCAAAGGAAGATTTCCTTTCTGTGGTCCATTGCTTATGAGGTGAATAGACCACTAGAATGAACTCATAATCACTAGGATAATCTATCTTTGATTAGTCATATTCATGAATTTTTAGATAGTATGATTATGTGGAAAGTTGGGGGAAGAAGTACTAACTTGTCTGCCTGACTGGTAAACCGAATTGTTGGCTTTACAGACTAACTCATCCTGAAAACTTATACTCAACTGGGGTATCTGTCAACACTATCTATAAAATGGTATACAGACTTTAGGGAGCAAGGAAATCTTGGCATGGTATGAATACGACATCTGAATAACAAATCACATCATGACTATAATTCTGTAATATGGACGAGGCCTACAAAACATCATTTAGATAGAGTTACTAAGATTCATGCACTGAAACTACTTGTTTTCCATCCTAGCCACATGTCTCAACTATTCCCTCAACTGTAATTACTACTTTAACACCGCATTTTACTTGGGGCTATTGTAAATATTTGCATGGGAACTAAGCATAAATATGTAAACATACTATCTTATTTTATTAACTGGATGACTGGAATCTTGATACTAATCATGTAATATTAAATTGTACTAAACCTGAATAACTGGACTAAAACTATAGAGTACAATGCATTTGAGGTAAGGACTGACTGAGGAACATGAAGTAACTGAGCGTGAATTCGTGGAAACTATATTATCTAGGAATGCAAGACTAATCGCAAAACAAGATTCTGAAATACTAAGATATTAACAACTGAATAACTGATAACTATATGTGTTGGTCAAGCAAACCTGAAAATGGACTGTGTTTGGAGCTCAATGCTTAACTGAGTACACTATAAAGCATGAGTACATAAGACATGAGCTGCATGATCTGAATTTGGAGTTTCTTTTTTTATGGAACATGATTCATAACACTGGGTGAACTAGAACACCTTATATTAGGAACTGTAAGCATATCTAATTTTTGATAACATGCCCAAATATGAGCTAGGATCATAGAGATGACATGTAAGGCATGAGTACTAACATTACTAACATTACTACTAAAATTTGAAAGTCTAACTTGGTTACTTATTGTACCATCTTAATATCCTCTTAATAAAATCAAAATAAAACTGAAATCATTTTTCTCTAGAGTCTGAGATATGACAATGCTCATAAAGACTAAATACATTTTGAAGGACTACTCCTGCTAATGTAAGTTCCACTTATAGTATTTCGTTATGATACATTATTCTTATCTTTCTATTACCCCAACAATCACCATATAGCAACCTCAACTATGACTAACTTATAATTCTCAACTTCTCTTTATACTAATTCAATCTACATATTCAAACTTAAATCAACTGAAACTTAGGTACTAACCCTTTATTCAAGGAGTCATTCATCAAGAAACTGAAACTGAACGGCTCTATTACTAAACTCAACTGAAGGTATGTTTGTAATAGTGTAACCAAGCAACTTTTGTATACTCTTCTGGATAGAATAGATTTCCCTACTGGGTCATGTTGGGCGTATTTATACGTCTAAGAACCATAATTTACCCATGTTTTAGCTAAGTTATGAGGATAAAATATATAATTCTTGCACTTTTAGTCTATTTTCCTTTAAGTGAGCTGACCTACGTGATTAACATGTTTTTCAGGTACTAATGATGAAGATTTCAGCACTTTGTGGACCTGTGGGCAGCAAAGGAAAACTTCACAGAAGAGGGAAGGCAACTTGTGGACTGAATGTGATGCATGAGAACTTTTTCCCGGGCAAATGCAGTATTTTTAAATACTTAGGGATGCAGTAGCAACTTAGTGGACAAGGATATTATAAAAACCTTATTGCTGAATTTTTCAGCATAATTCGATCATTATTCATTATTCAGTTTTTAGATTCTGTAATATTTTTGGACAAAGAAAAATGGCTCAAAGGAGTAGCGGAGAGAGAGAAACACGTTCTTCTCTCACCATCGCCAATCATCTCCATAGCTGAGATTACTCTAAGTTGTGGTATGACAATTATGTCTATTTTGATATCTGTTGTATCCATGAGTAGCTAAACTTCTCTGTTAGGGTTATGGAAACCTTTTAAGATTCTACCTATTGCTATGAGTTTGTGAATTCTTGACGTGTTATTCTACTTATATCATTACTCTCTTCATTTTAATTGAATTCTCATGGTTGCAAACATACAGAATATGCCAGTATAACATTAACTTGTTCAAGAGAAAAGTTACATGTTTGGAAAAGAGAATGTGACAAGGAAATAGGGTTTCCAACCTCTATTTACATGTTAATGCCTTAACCGGATTAACTTCTTGGAGAATTTGTACCATTCGTTATACACTTTAGGCTCAAGAGAGCTAAAGTGAAATAAATCCTTGATGGTTCAGAAAAACTTGGATTTAAAATTAGACTACGATTCTCTATAAGTGCATGCATGTCTAAATTCCGCATTACTCATAGTTAATAGAGAAATAGAAACTACAAGGTGGACACAACCCTAACTTATCATTATCTATGATTAAATCTTACTACACATATTATTCCATCGTTACTTTGATAATATTAGCTTGCGTCTAAACCAAACCCCCCTTTTTCCTTAGAATTTTCAACCAACGGTCTACTAATAATTGCAACACTTAGTTACCAGAGTATTCCCTATGGGATTCGACACCCAATGCAGTTGGGTTCTATATTTGACAGCGACCGCTTACACTTTCTAACGAGAGCTGTAATTTAGGCGTTATCAAATTTTGGCGCCGTTGTCGGGGAATACAAATGTCAACTAAGTTTGTGATAGTTAATAGACCCTTTGGTCAAAGATTCTATAATATTACTTTTTGTTTGTTGTTTTTGTTTTGTTCAGGTTTGGTAGAGTGCATGACAAATACACGAAGTTCTGGTCAGCCATTATTACCTCTAAATCCTGAACCATATCTTATTGGCAGAATGGATGCACAACGAGAAATTGAAAGAAGGGTTGCTCAACTGGAGCAAGCTAGATTAGCTGCATTGGTAGCTGTACAAGTACATCAAAAGAATATTGATAACCCAGGTCGGGCAATAAATACTGTTGATGAGGACCTGCGTGACGATGAGTTACTAAATCAAAGGTGTATAGATGAGGTGGCGGCACCTGTGAGCAGGAGAGATCATCAAGCTAGAATGAGACCTGAATGCCGAGTTGTGTAGGTTCCTTTTGAGGATGATGATGACGATCTTGATGGGGCTAGTGCCATAGGGGCTATTATTCCTATGCCCTTGGCACCTGGAGTCAAGTTCAATATCACTAGCACCATGATTTAGCTATTGCAGCTCAAGGGGTTACTTGGTGGACTTGCAGGCGATGATCCGAATATGTATCTGATCAATTTTATCTCAATATATAAGTCGTTTGACAATCCAGGAGTTGGACAGAATGCAATTCGGCAGCACTTATTTCCATTGTCTCTATCTGGAGAGGCAAATCTATGGTTGAACGGACTAACTCCTGATTCTATTACTAATTGGAGGCAGCTGAAAGACACTTCTGTCAAAGCTGTTGTATCACAGGGAAGAGATGACTCCGATTCTGAGGAGAAAGCAATCTACTTGAGTAATCAGGAGGGTTTCCGAGGCAATGCCCCAGGAAACCAAGGTAGGAATTATTATGATAAATCTGGATACAAGGACCGAGACCAAAAGAGTTGGAAGAATAAGACTGACAGTAGTGGTTTGTATGTTCCTCCTGGAAATCCTGAAGCTGCTGCGTCTGGTTCTGGGAAGATGTTCATGGAGGACATGATGGCTAAGCTGTTGAAAGGAGTGGAGGCAACCAACACGGGAGTAGCTGAGCGAAAAAATGATTTGTCCTTAATGAAGCAATTAGTTGAGTCGCATTCCACTACAATAAAACAGCTGGAACAACAAATGAGTCAACTATCAGTGGCATTCAATCAACGAAAAGCTGGCACTTTACCTAGTGACACTGTGCAAAATCCAAGTAATGATGGATCTTGTTTTCCTATTACTACCAGGAGTGGTAAGGTGTTGGAATACCCATCCAAAGGCAAGATGGTGGTTGATAATATAGAAGAGAATGTTACTGAAACAAATTGTGAAGATTCTGTAGAAGCTGAAAATCAGAATGAGAACGTTCATGATACTACACGTAGATGTCAGCTATTTGAAAATATTGATAATGGGAAGAAACATAAAAAGGAAGTGGTGGAGAAAACTCTTCTAAATCCACCACCACCTGTTCCTCAGAGACTGAAGAAGAAGGTTGATGACACCAGGTTCAGTAAATTCATGAATATGTTGAAGCAGTTGACCATTATTGTGCCTTTGGTCGAGGCACTGGAGAAAATGCCAGGGTACACCAAATTCATGAAGGACCATTTGACAAAGAAAAGGGCAGCAAGCTATGAGCTGGCAGATAATTTTCATTATTGCAGTGCAATTGCCATGAGGTCTTTAGTACAGAAAAAGGCAGATCCAGGTGCTTTCACTATTCCTTGCACTGTTGGATCTTTAAACTTTGCTAAGGCTTTATGTGATTTAGGGGCTAGCATTAATTTGATGCCACTAGCCATCTATAGAAAGTTGGGGTTGGGCGATCCTACACCAACCAAAACGCGGCTTGTAATGGCAGATAGGTCGGTAAAATGACCTGTTGGTATCTTGCATGATGTATTAGTGAAGGTTTCTACCATCATTTTTCCTGCAGACTTTGTTATTCTAGACTACGAGGTGGATTTTGAGGTGCCCATAATCTTGGGTCGACCTTTCCTCGCAATTGGAAGTGTGCTTATTGATTTACGAGCAAATGAGCTTTTATTTTGGATGAATGACGAGGTGGTATGTTTTGATGTAAGAAAATAAATGAAGCAGCCCAAGGATATGAATGTGTTTTCTATAGCTGATGTTTATTATGAGGATGAGAAGGAATTATCGTTAGAGAAGCAACTTACTGTCGAGCCATTGGCTGCTGTGCTTTTGAACTTTGAGCATGAGGATGTTGAAGAGTACGAAGAAACTATTTGTGTTTTGATAGGAATGGGGTCATATTCATATGCCCACAAGAAGCTGGACCTCGACCTTAAGAATCGACCTTCACCACCGGCAAAGCCACCAGATTTCTTGATGAAGTCTGAGTAATCGAGATAACTATGTCGTGCCACGACAATAAATCAAGCTCTACATAGGAGGAAACGTATCATTTTACTAGGATTTTGTTTTTGGTAAATAAAAATTCAGAAAGAAGAGTCGAGCCGCGAGCAAAACTAAGGCGCTTGGTGGGAGGCAACAGATCATTATAATCGTTTTTGTTGTTTTTGATTAAGTGTAGGTGAAAGACGTATAAAGGAGGAGATTAGTCCCAAATTTTGATTTGAAAGCGAGCCATGATAATGGTGGTAAGTAGGAATGATGAGCAAAGGCTATCGGCTAGGCATAGCCTATGCCAATTTAGGCAATGGACAAGGCATTGCTTATGCCAATCTAGGCAATGGACAAGGTATTGCCTATGCCAATACAGGCAATGGAAAAGGCATTGCCTATACCAATCTAGGCAATACCATAGGCGCCGCCTATGCTCACTGCCTCACATAGGCAATGGACAAGGCATTGCCTATGCCAATCTAGGAAATGGACAAGGCATTGCCTATACCAATCTAGGCAATACCATAGGCGCCGCCTATGCCATTTCCTATGCTCACTACCTCACATAGGCAATAGGCAAGGCGTCGCCTATGCAATACCATAGGTGAAGCAAAAGGCGCCGCCTACTTATACTATTTGCCTCCTAACCCAATTAGAAATGGATCAAAACCGATCCATGGCTAATTCTTTAAATAAATCCTCAACCTTAGAACACAATGCCATTGTTTGCTCAACCTAGGCACCGCCCAAGATCTCATATTCTCTCCAAGTTTTTCTTTTTTCTCATCTAATCTTGCAAGCTCATCTTCTTGATCCATCATCATGTAAGTTATTCTTTTATATTCTGTAATTGTTGAAATGCTACGTTTATAATGATTTATTAGATTTTCAAGTGATGTTTGGTGATAAGAATATGGTTGGTTTTTTATAATGAATCTCGTTGAGTGAAATGACTCGTGTGGGTGTTCTTGACTTTACTCCGACCTGTATTTGATTGGTATTCACTATCATATTTTTATGGAGTCGAACTTGTGAAAGTAATGTATAATCTTAAACGTTGTAAGCTTTAATGTTTGAATGACTCGTTCATCGAGGTACTGATTATGATTGACCACAAGTATAAGATGGTGTGATTATTTCTGTGCAATAACCTGATAAGATCTCTATATAGTAGTCTTGCTCAAAAAGTGCATTAATCCATTGTAATAAAGTTGGAAAGGATAGTCCAGATTACATGAAAGTATGACTGCACTAAACATATTGTTGGAACATATCGCCTAAATGTATGTCGACAAAGTCTGAGTAATCGACATCACTCACTTAATTAGTCAGTGCCAACAAATTAAGTGTGGGGTGGTGCCATCACTGTTTGTTGTTTGATTATAGTGAACCTTCTGAGATGAAACTAACATGACTCTATTGTGATCTCAGGTAGAATGTCTCCAAAAGGACGACAAGGAAAAGAAAAAGTGTCCACCGCATAGAAAGGTCAAGAAAAGTCAAACCTGAGTCCTCCTCCCTGCAAGTGCCTCGACGCACTTTTGGAATCAAGTGGGTTCTAGAGGAGGATGGGAAGGAGTGGTATAGGAACAACAAAGTAAAGAAATATATTCATGTGGATTTGATGCAAAAGGAGACTCTAGTAAAGAGAGACCCCAGCATTTTGCCTAAAATCATGGCACTAAACCTTGATTTCGTTTTCCGAGATATGGGGGAATTCAATCTTGATCTAACGCGAGAGTTTTATGACAATTGGTCCTCAAAGACTACCGGAAGTGAAGTGAAGATTAGGGGCCAAGTCTTGCAACTGAATGCAGAGTTCTTCAACTCATTTCCGGGCCTTCCATCTGTGGATCCATCACCGCTCAAGGAGCTTTATCACATACCTTCCTACAGGGCCATCAGATATACACTATACATATCAAGGTCAATGTCACGGTGGATTCTGCACAAGGATAATGGTCGCCACAATACCTACCCGTATGCCTCTTTGAACAGGGAAGGTCGCATATGGTAAAGGATAGTCAACTCTTGCTTGATTCCTGGGACACAATATACTAAGATCACATATGATCAATTCTTCTTGGTGTACGCTTTGATGAAGAATATTCCCATCAACATTGGTGCGGTTATACGATCGTCAATGTGCAAGGCTAGGCTGCACAAAAGGTCCCATTTCAGTTTCGGCAATTTGTTGACTGCGATCTTAAGGGAAGACCAGGAACCCGTGGACCATAAGCTACCACACAACCCGAAGAAGGTTGATCTCACGAAGGTTAAAGAGCCTGAAACTGGTCAAGGCATCAACCTTACCACTGCTGAGAGACATGCTCGAGATGAAAGTTTTTTCCGCCATCTGTATGGCATGACTAGATTTACCATGATGAGTGGGGGTTGTGTTCCGACTGATGCAGAGCTTCAGCAGTTAGACTATGACTACCCGCTTAATGAGCATGCGCGGGCCATGTGTGGAGTAGGGGTACATTTTGAGAAACCTCTCGATGATGACGTACCGACTGACGATGAATACCGACTACCAGATTTAGATGTGGAGGACAACTCTAATGATGAAGACTCTGATGATGATTCCGATGCAGGGGGCATGACCCCAGACATAAAAGAGGAGTCCAACTAATCAGGTTTTTCTTATTTATTTCCACTGAGGGCAGTGTGTCTCGTCTAAGTGTGAGGTATGGGTATATGTCCGTTGTATTGTACTTCTTTGACTACATTTATTATTGTTTGTTTGAATTAGTCGTAATTAGTTAGTTAGATTTAGATTTTGCATAAAATTGTTCTGATAGACGGAATGGTATTATGACAAGAGTTTGTGGTAAATCATTACTATTGAGACACTTAGGCTCTAAGTTGTGACTCATTGTGTGATAATTGTTGTGGTTTAATTCATTCATCTGTTGGGTCAAAAATCTATAATGCTCCCAATGAAGTTGACCATGTGCCTTGTGTGTATGAGGTTATTGTATATTCTTTGTTCTGACTCATGATAGAACTTACCTGGTGTGTGTGTGAAGCGAAATAAAGAGTGTGAGTTTAGGAGATGATTTAGGCATTTCTTTGGCAGCCCTAAAATTGTTTATCTTCTTTTTACCTACCTTTGTACATTGTCCTAGTGACCCCCCATTGAGCCTTTAGCTATCTTCTTTGCCAGCCTCATATGTAGCCTAATCCATTTTTGTTCAATACCATAATTTTGATCCAAAATCTCCTAAGTGCTTTAAATTGAAGAATCAAGTTGAGTAGAGAGTGTGGAAAATAAGAGAAAAATGGTGAAAGTAATGCCCCAGAGTGTATTGGTGCTTGAAAATTTTGTGAAAAAGAGTGGCTATCATAGGGATGATTATTAATAAAAACTTAAAAATAAAAATAATAATAATAACAATACTTTTTGTTAATAAAAAGTATTATTAATAAATAAAAAAAATATTTAAAATATATATATATATATATATATATATATATATATATATAAAGTTGTGTTTATGATGGAATAACAAAATGGGTGAAAAGGGGTTGGTAGATGAAAGGAAGGTAGAGTGGTTGTGAAGAGTTGGTGTAAATGATATATTGTAGTGTATTGAAGCGCTTAGGGAACATAGTCACTAGTTTTGGCCAAAATAGTCCTACCTGTCCCTTAGCCTACATTACAACCTGTAAAGACCTATTTGATCCTAAGCTTAGCATTATGATATTACTAGATCATTACACTAAGGGCAAGCCTATGGTCATCAGTTGCAATATAAGAATTCTTTGTGAGAGTGAGAGCAAGGAGAGTCTTATACCCATGTTTCGAAAAAACACAAAAATATGAGTGATTATGGGTGATATCTTATGTGAGACACACATGGTTGATGATTGTTGGATAATTTTATATGATTCTTGTGGCTTAACTGGTGTATACGAATTGACCATCCTAATGAGTCTATGTTGGAGGTTAAGTTGTTTCTAGTAGTGATCAAGAAACCTACTCTTTGTTAATAATTGTCGTGCATGTCGTGTTGAACATTTTGTGTTGCTACTGCGAAATTCTAGTTAGATGCCTGCATGAATGTAATATTTTGTTCGAGGACAAACAAAGCTTTAATTGTGGGGTGGTGATGTTGGGCGTATTTATACGTCTAAGAACCATAATTTACCCATGTTTTAGCTAAGTTATGAGGATAAAATATATAATTCTTGCAATTTTAGTCCATTTTCCTTTAAGTGAGCTGACCTATGTGATTAGCATGTTTTTCAGGTACTAATGATGAAGATTTCAGCACTTTGTAGACCTGTGGGCAGCAAAGGAAAACTTCACAGAAGAGGGAAGGCAGCTTGTGTACTGAATGTGATGCATGAGAACTTTTTCCCGGGCAAATGCAGTATTTTGAAATACTTAGGGATGCAGTAGCAACTTAGTGGACAAGGATATTATGAAAACCTTATTGCTGAATTTTTCAGCATAATTTGATCATTATTCATTATTCAGTTTTCAGATTCTGTAATATTTTTGGACAGAGAAAAATGGCTCAAAGGAGTAACGGAGAGAGAGAAACACGTTCTTCTCTCACCATCGCCAATCATCTCCATATCCGAGATTACTCTAAGTTGTGGTATGACAATTATGTCTATTTTGATATCCGTTCTATCCATGAGTAGCTAAACTTCTCTGTTAGGGTTATGGAAACCTTGTAAGATACTATTTATTGCTATGAGTTTGTGAATTCTTGACGTGTTATGCTACTTATATCATTACTCTCTTCCTTTTAATTGAATTCTCATGGTTGCAAACATAGGGAATATGTCAGTATAGCATTAACTTGTTTGAGAGAAATGTTACATGTTTGGAAAAGAGAGTGTGACAAGGAAATAGGGTTTCCAACCTCTATTTACATGTTAATGCCTTAACCGGATTAACTTGTTGGAGAATTTGTAACATTCCTTATACACTTTAGGCTCGAGAGAGCTAAAGTGAAATAAATCCTTGATGGTTGAGAAACACTTGGATTCAAAATTAGACTACGATTCTCTATAAGTGCATGCATTTCTAAATTCCGCATTACTCATAGTTAATAGAGAAATAGAAACTACAAGGTGGACATAACCCTAACTTATCATTCTCTTTCATTAAATCTTACTACACATATTATTCCATCATTAATTTGATAATATTTGTTTGCGTCTAAACCAAACCCCCCTTTTTCCTTAGACTTTTCGACCAACAGTCTACTAATAATTGCAACACTTAGTGACCAGAGTATTCCCTGTGGGATTCGACACCCAACCAAGTTGGGTTCTATATTTGACAGCGACCGCTTACAATTTCTAACGAGAGCTGTAATTTGGGCGTTATCAAATTTTGGCGCCATTGTCGGGGAATACAGTTGTCAACTAAGTTTGTGATAGTTAATAGACCCTTTAGTCAAAGATTCTATAATTTTACATTTTGTTTGTTGTTTTTGTTTTGTTCAGGTTTGGTAGAGTGCATGACAAATACAGGAATTTCTAGTCAGTCATTATTACCTCTAAATCCTGAACCACATCTTATTGGAAGAATGGATGCACAACGAGACATTGAAAGAAGGGCTGCTCGACTGGAGCAAGCCAGATTAGCTGCATTGGCAGCTGCGCAAGTACATCAACAGAATATTGATAACCCAAGTCGGGCAACAAATCCTGATGATGAGGACCTGGGTGACGATGAGTTACTAAATCCAAGGCGTACAGATGAGGTGGCGGCACCTGTGAACAGGAGAGATTGTCAGCTACAATGACACCTGAACGCCGAGCTGTGCAGGCTCTTTTTGATGATGATGATGACGATCTGGATGTGGCTGGTGCCACAGGGGCTATTATTCCTCCGCCCTTAGCACCTGGAGCCAAGTTTAATATCACTAGCACCATGATTCAGCTATTGCAGCTTAAGGGGTTATTTGGTGCACTTGCAGGCGATGATCCGATTATGCATCTCATCAATTTTATCTCAATATGCAAGTCGTTTGACAATCCAGGAGTTGGATAGAATGCAATTCGGCTGCGTTTATTTCCATTGTCTCTATCTGGAGAGGAAACTCTATGGTTGAACGGACTAACTCCTGATTCTATTACTAATTGGAGGCAACTGAAAGACGCTTTCCTAGAAAGGTTCTTCCCGCCGTCCAAGAGAGCACAGTTAAGAGATGAGATAAGCAATTTCAGACAACTTCTAGCTGAAGCTCTCCATGAGACATGGGAGAGGTTTAAGAAGAAGCTTATGCGGTGCCCAAATCATCATATGACCAATGTCCACTTGATGGAGATATTATACAGGGCTTTGAACTCGGTGACTAAGCCAGTGGTCGATAATGCTGCGGGTGGGTCATTCATGGACCTTAATTTTATTGAGGCAAATGATATTCTAGATCGTATAACAAAGCAATGTAGAGCTTGACATACCAGGGATTCATAGGTAGCAAGCTCTACTGTATCTATTGGCTTGACAGCAGAACAAAGGCGAAGAGAAGAAGAATGTGACCAAGAAATGGCTCACATGAAAATGCAGATGGACCTTTTTACCAAGCATTTATTATCAGGGAAGACAGAAAAGGTCAAAGCTATTGTATCACAGGGAAGAGATGACTCCAATTCTGAGGAGGAAGCAAACTACTTGAGTAATCAGAGGGGTTTTTGAGGCAATGCTTAAGGAAACCAAGGTCGGAACTATTATGATAAATCCAGATAAAAGGACCGAGACCAAGAGAGTTGGAAGAATAAGACTGATAGGAGTGGTTTGTATGTTCCTCCTGGAAATCGTGAAGCTGCTACGTCTGGTTCTGGGAAGATGTCCATGGAGGAAATTATGGCTAAGCTATTGAAAGGAGTGGAGGCAACCAACATGGGAGTAGCTGAGGTAAAAAATGAATTGTCCTCAATGAAGCAATTGGTTGACTCGCATTCCACTACAATAAGACAGCTGAAACAACTAATGAGTCAACTATCGGTGGCATTCAATCAACAAAAAGCTGGCACTTTACCTAGTGACACTGTTCAAAATCCAAGGAATGACTGATCATGTTTTGCTATTACTAACAGGAGTTGTAAGGTATTGGAATACCCATCCTAAGGCAAGCTAGTGGATGATAGTATTTAAGAGAATGTTATTGAAACAGATTGTGATGATTCTGTAGAAGCTGAAAATCAGAATGAGAACGTTCATGATACTACACCTAGATGTTAGCAGTCTGAAAATATTGATAGTGGGAAGCAACATAAAAAGGAAGTGGTGGAGAAAACTCTTCCAAATCCACCACCACCTTTTCCTTAGACACTGAAGAAGAAGGCTGATGACACCAGGTTCAGTAAATTCATGACTATGTTGAAGCAGCTGACCATTAATGTGCCTTTGGTGGAGGCACTGGAGCAGATGCCAGGGTACGCCAAATTCATGAGGACCTTTTGACAAAGAAAAGGGCAGCAAGCTATGAGCTCGCAGATAATTTTCATCATTGCAGTGCAATTGCCACGAGGTCTTTAGTATAGAAAAAGACAGATCCGGGTGCTTTCACTATTCCTTGCATGGTTGGATCTTTAAACTTTGCTAAGTCTTTATGTGATTTATGGGCTAGCATTAATTTGATGCCACTAGCCATCTATAGACAGTTGGGGTTGGGCGATACTACACCAACCAACATGCGGCTTGTAAAGGCAGATAGGTCGGTAAAATGACTTGTTGGTATCTTGCATGATGTATTAGTGAAGGTTTCTACCTTCATTTTTCTTGCAGACTTTGTTATTCTAGACGGCAAGGAGGATTTTGAGGTGCCCATAACCTTGGGTCGACCTTTTCTCACAACAGAAAGTATGCTTATTGATTTACGAGCAAATGACCTTTTATTTCGAATGAATGACTAGGTGGTACATTTTGATGTAAGCAAGTCAATGAAGCATCCCAAGGATATGAATGTGGTTTCTATAGCTGATGTTTATTATGAGGATGAGAAGGAATTATCGTTAAAGAGGTAGCTTACTGTCGAGCCATTGGCTGTTGTGCTTTTGAACTTTGAGCGTAAGGATGTTGAAGAGTACGAAGAAACTATTTGTGTTTTGACAGGAATGGGCTCATATTCATATGCCCAAAAGAAGCTGGACCTCGACCTTAAGAATCGACCTTTACCACCAGCAAAGCCACCAGCTATCTTGATGAAGTCTGAGTAATCGAGATAACTATGTCGTGCCGCGACAATAAATCAAGCGCTACATGGGAGGCAACCCATCATTTTACTAGGATTTTGTTTTTGGTAAATAAAAATTAAGTGTAGGTGCAAGACGTATAAAGGAGGAGATTAGTCCCAAATTTTGATTTGAAAGTGATCCATGATAAAGGTGGTAAGTAGGAATGATGGAGCAAAGGCTATCGTCTAGGCATTGCCTATGCTAATCTAGGCAATGGACAAGGCATTGACTATGCCAATATAGGCAATGGACAAGGCATTGCCTATACTAATCTAGGCAATACCATAGGCGCCGCCTATGCCATTGCCTATGATCACTGCCTCACATAGGCAATGGACAAGGTATTGCCTATGCCAATCTAGGCAATGGACAAGGAATTGCCTATACCAATCTAGGAAATACCATAGGCACCGCCTATTCCATTGCCTATGCTCACTGTCTCACATAGGCAATAGGCAAGGTGCCGCCTATGCAAATCTAGGCAATACCATAGGCGCCGCCTATGCTAGCATAGGCGAAGCAAAAGGCGCCGCCTATGCAAATCTAGGCAATACCATAGGCGCCGCCTATGCTAGCATAGGCGAAGTAAAAGGCGCCGCCTACTTATACTTTTTGCCTCCTAACCACATTGGAAATGGATCAAAACCAACCCATGGCTAATTCTTTAAATAAATCCTCAACCTTAGAACACAATGCCATTTTTTGCTCAACCTAGGCGCCGCCCAAGCTCTCATATTCTCTCCAAGTTTTTCTTTTTTCTCATCTAATCTTGCAAGCTCATCTTCTTGATCCATCATCACGTAAGTTATTCTTTTATATTCCATAATTGTTGAAATGCTACGTTTATAATGATTTATTAGATTTTGAAGTGATGTTTGGTGATAAGAATATGGTTGGTTTGTTATGATGAATCTTGTCAAGTAAAAGGACTCGTGTGGGTGTTCTTGACTTTACTCTAACTTGTATTTGATTGGTATTCACTGTCATATTTTTATGGAGTCGAACTTGTGAAAGTAATGCGTAATCTTGAACGTTGTAAGCTTGAATGTTTGAATGACTCATTCATCGAGGTACTGATTATGATTGACCACAAGAATAAAATGGTGTGATTATTTCTATGCAATAACCTGATAAGATCTCTATGTAGTAGTCTTGTTCAAAAAGTGCATTAATCCATTGAAAGATCTAAAATATACCAGTGACCGCATCAGGAGAACTTTCCTGATCTTGTCTAGACGAAAGTGCATAAAGTTTGTTTGGGCGTTGCCCACTGGTTGAATTGAAAGTAGCACCCTACTGATTTGGGTGATTCGACTGAGGGAAGGATTGTTGTACTCACTCTGTGAACCAAACTGAGGACAATACCTGAATTTATGGCCTGGGTTACCATACCCAAAACAAATATCACTACTATTTCTAAATACTCTCTTATGGTTCTTATCACATTCTCTACAAAGTGGATTAGTACGAACACCTTTTATATTGCCTTATGAATTAGAGCCTGGTGATCCATGTTGACGGTCATTCTTAGAATTAGGCACTGGCACTCTGGCTAAAGGCAGAACTGGGGCTGAGAATTTCTGACAAAACTGGAAATGGTTATTACCCTCTGACCTTGTCCTAAAACCATTTGTTCTAACTCTCTTATTCCTTCTATCTTTCTTCCTAGACTTCTCCCCCTTTCTCTGCTGAGTATGAACCCCAAGCCTAGCTAGGACAATAGCCTGTAGGTTGTTTTGAGCAACTACTGAATTGGCTAAAGTGGTGAATGCAGCTCTGAATTTTGTAAGGGAGATATGGTCCTTCAGGGGATCTGCCTGAATGGGTCAAGGGGTGGGATGATTTCTAGTTCTTCTTTAGTTAATCTTTTTGGACGACATGTTCTATAATCGAAAGAAAGAAAAGGATTAGACTAAGAATATATCTTGAGCTCATGATCACTTGTACGGCATGAATACTGAAGGAAAGGAAACTTTTCATAAAACATCTCATAGCCTTCTATCTATAAGTCTGAAGCGCTACACACCCATGCACAAAACTCTACTTGATGTGGCTTTCAGACTCCCTAAGACTCTATATACCTTATGCTCTGATACCAAGTTAGTAACGCCTCGATAGTACGCCCTGAATGCCATATGGTGCTTCCAACCCTAAAGGACAATAAGCTAACCCATGATTGATATCTGTTGTGACCACTAAATAGTAATACTAAAATAAATGAAAAATTTGGTTGAATTTCCATAAGCTTCAAAATCTAAATACTGATAAATAATAACATCTGGTAAAAACATCTAAAAACTAAAAACTATCTGAAATGGTCTAGTCTGAAAGCCTCTAATTGAACTATTTGAATATGGAGTTGATAAGACAAGCCCCCAACTAACTCCAAATACTGATCTACTGATATTAAATGGATTACTAAAATAAAAGTATGCCCTAGATAGATGAGGACTAACTACTAAATCTGCAACTGATGACTGTATCTGTCTAAGCGCAGTCAGAAATATAAGCATCCGAACCTATGATATGAGAATCATAGTGCAAAAAATGAGTATGCGGTAAGTACATTGAATGTACTGGTATGCTAGATGAGCTAAGGCTGAATGCAAGGGTTCATATGCATGAAAAATAACAAACTAAATGATATAGAGTAACTGAATATTAGAGTACATGAGTAACTAATACTACTAAAATCACTAAGTATGTCATACTATGGTCATACAAAATATATACCGTATATGATCCTTTCTAAAGCTAAGTATTGAGTTCTGATAACTGGGTAACTAATATCTGAGGTTACTGACAAAATATTTACTATTACTGATTGACTGTGTCTGACAGTCTTGATTCTGTAAAATAGAACTAAATCCTAAACTGAGACTGAACCTGAAATTGTGGGAGGTAATGATCTAACTAATATGACCCAAATAAGATAAAGTAACTGAGTTGGGGTCTGATCTGTAACCCCAATAAGAAGGGTGCTAATATCGTTCCATAAGTACTAACATCTACTGTGGAGCCATTCCTATCTAATGGGTGACCCCTGGGATTAGTCGTCAACTAGCGGGTGATCCCTGAGTATGTAAGTCCTATATATCGGGTGACATCTAATAACCTATGTTGGATACATAGTTTTGGAACTTAGGGATTGTTTCTAGGTACCCAGACCTAACTAACGGGTGGGCCCCCATCCCTAGGCTCGTTTGGTGTTGAATTCTGCTCCCAACTGAATAGACACTGAACTGATTATACTGAACTAGACTGGACTGATATTGAGTCTACTAAGTTTTCCTGAGTTCTACTGATCTTGATATGACTGATACAATTCCGTTACTCACACTAACTCTGGGTTAATATCTAGATTTTTGGGTATTAAATACCCCTAGGACTCCATAGCATAAAAAAAACATAACATGATCATAAATGCATAACAATATTTACTTGCTAACAATTCACTCATTTAGACATTTTGTCAAACACCTGATATACATGAACATGTTTTTGAATGGTATCACATAATAACATGTCATGCTTTGAGTAGTAAAATCATATAAGTATTTCATCAAACACTTGTAGGGCATAAGCTTGTACATGATTGGGACCACATAATAACATGTCATGATTCCACTATTTACTTTACATGGGCAATTTAACAAAAACTTGGGGAGCATGGAATATTTAGATGCGAATGACCAACACATGAACATCATGATACATTAATCAATTTGTAAATTCATGGGATTATCAAGGTAATCATGTATTAATCACACATGCTATTCAATTTTCATGAAACTTGCAATTAATTCATGAATTGAAACCTAACTAATATCATGAACATGAATTCAATCTAATTCAAACATGGAAATCATGAATCTGAGATCTTATATATTTAAAAAGGGTTCTTGGGCTTCATGGGTGAAAGGGACCCATGAATGAATACCTAACATACCTTAGAAGAAGAGCTCCTAGAGTTTCTTGGAATATTTCTTGAGGATTGACCTTGATTCTTGAACTAGGGTCTTTGCCTCTTTGATAGAGAGTATTTTATTTTTGAGAGAAAGTGAGGAAATAATGAGGCAGTAGGTTATTTAAGGGTCTAATTTCCTATTTAGATTGATTAGGGCCGTCAAAAAAGACCCAATTAGCCTTAAAAAAATATAAAATTCATCACTGAAAATCCCTCTTTGGGCACCTGGTGCGACGCACCACAATCGCGCCAAATGACTAGAATCCACTGGAAATTGTTTTAAAGAGGACAACTGGGAAATTGACCTATGTTGCGATGCAGTAAATTCACAGAACACCACTAAAAATTGACAATTATGAAAATGACTAGTGGCGCGATGCGGTATAATCGCGTTGCCATACTGGATGAGACCTAGAAACTTGGCGTGACTCTGTGGAATCGCGTTACCTCTCTAGTTTCTGACAATTTCCATTTGGCATGCCTCTACGACGCGCTGAAGTACCAGTTGGCACACTACTTTACTAAAAGGGCTCTAACTCTTTGCCTGGGTATTGGATTTGGGAAAATTATATATCGTTGGGAAGCTAACTGAATTTCCTACTCTTTGATGAGCTCTAAAATAGAATATACTGATTATTTAAAAATAATATATGGAATAACTCATGTATTGAGAGTTAAATTGAGCTTAGGAAATATGTGGTATTACACTCTAGCTCTCTCACTCTATCTCCAAAATTTGATCAATACTAACATAACATCAATACAATAGCTAGTGCTTGGATCTACACCATAAAAGGATGTAAAAGTGTAGTATGAGTACCAAATAAATGGGTACTCAATGGGTGTCATCAACTGACTAAGGGAGCTCATAAAATAGATACAATAAGTTGTGAGATGATAAACAAATTCAGGGAAAAAGGGGAAACTTGGAATAATGCTCCAGATACTAATAATAAAAATCCAAGTAAATAACATCCACGATAAGACGACTAACTACATTATAACTGGACCTCCATAAGACCAGAAGATGCAAATAATAATAAATAACCCAACCGAGCTCTCATAAGCCTGATGGATACAATTAATAAGGAAATACTTTAGTTAACTCATAAGATATCAGTACCTCAAAATTGTAATTATTGACATACTCATACCATAAACACTAGCCTCTAACCGGCTCTATATCCAACATGAATAACCCCTTAATACTAGATTCAAATCAAATATAATATCTCACATACATAACTTGAACCAAAAAAGATATGATGAATACTTAACTAGAACAAGAAATAATATAATCATAGATGTCGGAATATTGGTCTTAATATCATAATTGTTGGACTCAAACTGATCTTAAAATGAACCAATGGTCCTAATCTAGTCAAAGTTAGAAAATTTCCAAAATCCTTCTTGGACTGTAGAATATAAATAGAACGACGAAATAAAGCCTCCTAAGTATACAAGGAGAGAGTTAATATCTTCACCTAAAGTGGTTTGAAGGGGGCCACTTTTAACATTGAAAAATCCATTATAAAGAAATTACTACCCCAAGATAGACTAAGGTCCCAAAATCCCATTACAAGGTGCTTCATAAGTCTTATTAAGTCCTAATATAGAAATTTAATCTAAGGAGTGGATAGTCAGGTCAAATCCCCTAAATACGACTCACTAATAGGGTAAATAATCTAATTTTTCTAATTATGCAATCAAGTCAAAATTTCCAACCCAAAACTAGAATGTGGTAAGCCTATTCTACCTTGACACCAAAGAATTATAAAGTCTGCTAAATTGGAGATTTTCCCTTTCTAGAAGCCTCTACACTATACTACACTTTCAAAGTAGTGATCTACAAATTAATATGAGAATAATGATGCCTGTATTTCATATTAATACTTCAGGTCCAATATTGATTCAAAATCCCATGGATTTAGGTCCCTCTATGCTCGGGGATCATTTACCCTTAAGAATGAGTAAATTTCGAACTAAATTGAATGTCAATTCAAGCTATCAACAAAGTAGTGATTTATGACTAAATTAGTTATTTAAATTAAGAATTTAACAAGAACCTACAAGATTTATTATGGGAAACTGAATTTCTCAGGCTCACCAACATCTCATGATAACCAAAGAATCAATCCCCCAATCCTATACGCTCTGGCCCTTGTGACTTGGAGAAAATAGGAGAATGTTAGGTGGGGTTGAAATAAGTATCCCTACTATTACCGTTTATGTGGTCACTTAACCGCTAAACTGGTCGCCACTCAACTGGCACAGGGTCTATTAAGAAACTCCTACACCTAGATGACCTCCTATATAGTAGCAACACATTGCTTAAGGGACCTCTACTAATGTGGTTTGGCATCCACTAAAGTGATAGGGGCGGTAACATCCTTGGCCGCTTAAGCGGTTGTGCTAGCTAAGTCTATGTACCTTCTGAACTTATTTTTTTCTAAGTTTCCATCGAGTCTATGAGATTCGTTTAGAATATCGTGAATGCAAACAAACTATGCTACCATATAAAATTCAACATTCCGAACTCTATAATGCCATTGAAAATTCCATCCATAGTTTTTTATGAAATATGGGCCCCATACCCGAGGGCCACTTTTACAAAAAATCTATCCTATAGCCACAAATGAGTCCAGATCCTTAGGTCCCGAACCAAAGGCCCCCCAACCTAGAATCATGTTTCAAAGCTAATGGAACTGTGGAAATTGGCATAAGAGGTTGTTTACCTAAAGTTGAAACCCGATAGCCAATCATTACTAGTAAAAACTTCAAAATAAACAATTGGCTCTAAAAATCAAACGAATTGCTAATGAAATTGTTGGCTCTTGCAAGTCACTAATCACTTGAGATAGTTATAGGAAAGCTCTAACCGACAAAAAAGTGGAGAAATTTAGAAAATGAACTAGAGGGTCATTACAATATCCACTAGTTAAAGGATTTATATTCGCAAAAATAATGAGTTTAAATATACATGAAGGACCAAACAGGTAGGGATACTGGCCAATAGCTCACTCTCGATCTCCCAAGTAACCTCCTCTACTGGCGAGGCTCAATTGAACCTGAACTACTGGAATCTATTTGGAGAACAATCGTTTGATATCCTTTGATAATATGAGAACTAACTTCTACATGAATGGTAACCTGTCATCCAACTAAATTGAGTTCCACCGCAGCACATAATACTCATATGTGATATAACATACAACATAGAAACATCAGAAACTAGATAAACAATTAAAATATCATGGGGCAAGGACAACTCAAAAGCAACCTTTCCAACAGAGCAAAGTATCTCAAAAGGCCCAATGTATTTAGGATTGAGATCTCTCTTCCTCCCAAATCTCATCATGTCCTTCGTGGGTGACATTCGAAGGAACACTCGATATCAAACTCAAAACCTCAAGGCATGACATCTACAATCTGCATAAGCCTTCTGCCTATTTTGAGTTTCCCTTAATGTATCTTGAATCACTCAATATCCAACGACTCTTGAAGCAAGTCAGTACTATAGTCCTAACCTCAGAGGTTTCGAACCACTGTATTAGAGATCGATATTGCCTACCATACAGTGCCTCAAATTATTTTATCTTAATACTTCAATGAGAGTTATTACAATATGTGAAATCTGTCAATACTAAGTACTACTCACTAACCTCTAAAGTCAATCACACTAGCTCAAAGCTTGTCCTTGAGAAGCTAAATAGTTTAATTCAATTGCCCATTGTTATGAGGGTGAAAAATGATGCTAAGATCAACCTGGGTGACCAACTTCTCCTATATATCCCTCTAGAAACTAGAATAGAACATCAAGCCTCTGTTCGAAATAATATATATGCGTACTCCATACAGGTGAACTATCTTACAAACATAGAAATGGGTGATCCTCTCACTATTAATGGACATATGAATAGGAAGGAAATATGCTAATATGGTCATTATATTTATAATAACCTAAATATTGTTAGAACTATGGGAGGTTCATGGCAAACAACTAACGAAATCCATGGTGATATGTTCCCACTTCCACTCGGGAATGGGCAATCTCTAAACCAAGCTAATAGGCCTCTGATGCAACCTTAACTTGCTAACAAAATAGGCAATGAGGTACATAGTCTGCTATATCTCTTTTCAAACCACTCCTTATGTAATATTGCCTTAAATCCCTATAAATCTTAGCTATCCCAGGGTGAATAAAGTATTTAGAGCTATGAGCCTCATGCAATATCAGTTGAATCAAGTCTCCAACACTCTAAATGCAAGTACAACATCATACCTTAGAATACCCTCAGAATCCATGGTATCTCTCTTAGACTCACCTCTCAGCATCTAATCATAGAGATCAAAAAGTCTCTTATCCTCAAATTGATGACTCCAAATCTACTAAACAAGGTAGACTAAGACTCAATACTAGCAAGAATCCTCCTAAAGTCAGAAATATCAAGTCGAACCATCAAGTTGGCAAAGGAATAGATGTCCCATAATAATGGCCGCTTAACAACTAAAGTAAAATCCATATATAGTCATACTCACTACCTCCCATCTCAAGGCATTCGCAACCAAATTAACCTTTCTCGGATAGAATAGAATAGAGATATCATAATCCTTTAGCAACTCTATCCACCTATGTTGTCTCAAATTAAGATCTCTGTAAGATATAATGTGTTGAAGAATACAATGATCAATGTAGACCTCACTATGAATTCCATACAAGTAATGCCTCCATATCTTAAGCTCAAAAAATATGGTTTCCAACTTTGAATCTTAAGTGTGGTAGTTGTTCTCATAAACCTTCTACTGCCTTAATGCATAAATAATAACCCAACCCTGCTATATCAACACACAATCCAAACTAAAATCGAGAGAATCACAATACATGATAAACTTCTTTCCCTTAATGGGAAGAGTCAATATAGGAGATAAAGTAAGAAAATACTCGAGCTTCTGAAATCTCAAATCGCACTATTCAAACCACAAGAAATAAACCTCATTCCAAGTTAATCAAGTTATCACATCTAGAATAATAGTAAGATCCTCAACAAACCGCCCATAGTAACCAAACAAATGAATAAAGCTGTGAACCTCAGATAAAGATGTAGGCCTGGTCCAATCACAAATAGACCCAATCTTCCCTGGACAATGAGAATTTGGAAAAAAGTCTATGGTCTCTCAAAGCATATAATATAATCCTAAAATGCTACTCATGCTCCTCTTTACTCCTTAAATTCCCAAGAATGCCTTTAATAAACACAATCACTGAGGAGTCCAAATAAGTTTTGAACATGTAGTTCATCAAATCCATTAATGTAGTTGGGGAATTGGTCAACCCAAAAGACATCACTAGGAACTTACAATAGCCATAGTGATTCCTAAAGGTTATCTTTGGGATGTCTTCAACCTGAATCCTCGACTGATTGTAGTCAAATCTCAAGTAAATATTAGAGAACACTGCCGCTCCCTAAAGTTGGTAAAATAAGTCAACAATTTGACGAATAGGATACTTAATTCTTCACCATCACCTTATTTATCTACTTGTATTTAATACATATATTCAAAGAACAATCTTTTTTCTTCATGAGAAAGATAAGACTACCGCAAGGCAACACTCTCGACCTAATAAAACTATTCCCTAGAAGATCTTAAATTTGAGAATTCAACTTCTTATGCTAGAAAAAAACCATATGGTAAGGTTCCATAGAAATAGGTTGGGTTCCTAGCTCACAATTAATAAAAAACACAATAATAAGCTAATGAGAAAAGTTAGGTCGGTTGGAAAGAAAAATGGAAATCATAAACTATAGGCACAAAATTAAGTTAGGAACTCTCTACACTAACATCATGACAATAAGTAATACAAGTCTCAAAATTCCTTCATATAAGTCTCCTAGACCGAACATAAGAAACAATTCCCATTAGTGTGTGACTAAAAGATCCCTGCCACATAACTAGAGATATGTCAGGCAAAACTAAGGTAACAATCTTGGCAAAATAATCCAAGACCACATAATAGGTGGATAACGAATCTATGCCTAGAATCAAATCACTGTCAGCCATATCTAATGCAATAAGATCAGCCTAATTATCAAACTCTTTATTGGTCATAACACATGAACTATAAACCCGATCCATTACTAAGGAATCATCCATGGAAGTAGGTACACATAACAATATAGATAAAGAATCCTTAGAAAACTCTAATTGTGGTGTATGATAAGAAGATAGACATGAATTATTGGATTCCAAATCAAATAAAGAAAAAGTTGGCCAATGGCACACTTAGATTGTACCTGTAATAACATAATCCAAAGAAACTATCTTTGGTTTACCAGGTATAGAAAATAAATGATCTCGCCCACCAGCTACCTAGGTATATGACCTACCATATATCCTAGCACTAAAGGACCTTCTCAAAAACCCTATGTACCACATAATGACCTTACATACCACATCTAGATGGGGCGACACTATATTAATCAATGGAACACTCTATGTTGTAGGTACAATTGTCCCATGTTAGGGACATTTTTATAATAATAGTCAAAGGCCCTACTCTCATAAAAGAAGCTTGAGTTTAACTAGTCCCAAAAGATCAAACTAATTCAAAATAGCCACCTCAGCTAGAAAAAGTCAGAATTTCAACCATTCAAAGACTATTCACTGCTCTGGTCAGGATAATCGTTGTAGTAAGCTAAAGTGTGGAGTGAATAGGATAACAGGCCTAACCATAATATTGATAAGACTTACATAGAGGGTACTTACCCTAAGAGCCTTAACTTTTGAACCATAAGCAACTCTATATCCCACGATAACTAACTTGGTAACTAGACTCTAATTACTGGCCACTTAGTACTTGTATTGTATCTCTTTCATAGTCTTAGAATAATTAGGGACCTCAATAAAATACTTACTCACAACAACTAAATAAAACACTAAATTCACTCATACTTGATCATTAAGATAGTTATAGTATGTTTGGAAAACTAATAAAATTGAGCCTAATACTCCAAGAAGAGTATACTACCCTGATCCAATTAGGAGAACTGATCTCTCAAGTGCTTCCTAAGTCTATGGGGCATATACTTCTCTAAGAAAGCCTTAAAAAATTGAGTCCATGTTAACAGAGGTGATCCAACTATCCCAGAATTATTATAACCTCTGCACTAATGTCTAGTCATAAGGTCTAACTGAAAGGTAGCACAATCAACCCCAGGGGTCTCTACTAGGCAAAAATTACGGATCTGACCCTCACAAGTAGATAAGAACTCAGATGCCTACTTGTCGAGTGCCCCAAAAAACCTAGGAGGAGTCAATCTCTAAAATCTACCTAACATCTTTTGGTCCTTAACAAACATAGCAGGCTGGGTGACTTTCGACTGAGTAACTATCAGTGTTGGATGGATCACAACTCTAGGGGTCATATCTGTATGATGTACCCCTCCTTTATACAACTATAATACACCAACTGATCACCATAAGATAGTGCCCCACTATCGAATCCCAAAAACTAAACTAGAGCAACTCTGAGTAGCGATAAATAAATAAACCCTATTGAAGCCTATCTTCTCCCCTAGCACACTATTAGCTGGTGTAGAGGAATCTTTGGTGCAAGAGTAGTAATAAGGTTTGGTGAAAGCTACTTATCCAGATCTGAAGCAAAGGATATATCCCTCTCATATACCTAACCTCTAATTCATTCATAGCTTCTAATAGGATCGCTGGTCATAGGCCCGTGTTCATCATCTCTGGTAGTAGTAGTTCGTATCCTATCCATAAGCAAAAGAGTGAAATAAGTTAAATTTGTAGAACTTGACTAAATTTCATAGAATAAAATTAATGAAGAAAGTGAAGATTTATTAAGAATGTCTTATAGCCTTCCAAAAATAAGAAATAAACGTCATCATTTTGATCCACAAAATTCTACTAGACACATTCTCTAACACCAACAATATTAGTCAGCTTAGATCTAATACCAATTTGTTATGAACTGACTTCCTAAGTCATGATGGCACATAATTTATTCACCAGTAGGTAACCAAAACCATAGTCCAAAACTACTAATAATAGGCTAGTTGGTGGAAAGTAGTATATTCTAAAATTACCCTAATAATTAGATTATATGCCATCACATATATGTATAACAACATAACTAAGGATATAACAAAAACAACAACAACATACCTAGTGTATTCCAACAAAGTGGGGTCTTGGGAGTGTAAAGTGTATGCAGTCCATACCACTACCTCAAATGAAAACAACATAATTGAAGATAAATAAGAAAAAAAGTAAAATATCACATGACCTAGTAAGGTTGTGCAAGGTTCTCCAGTAATAGAATAAGAGTACTATAAGTATAAAATATATAATAGTCTTAAACAAAGAGACCATCCCTAAAATAAAAGAAGAGAAAGTCAGCTCTGAATCAAAAAGATCACTCTATCTCGAAACTCCAACCAGCACTAGCACAATATTAATAGTAGCATCTAGTACTCTGATCTGCACAAAAAAAGGAGGCAAAAGCATAAAATGAAAACCAAAGCAATGGGTACTCAGTATGTGTCATCAGCTGACTGAGAAAAATCAAAATATAAATAAAATATGGCGAAAGATAATAAATAAAGTCAGGAGTAAATGGCAAGCCTGTAATCGTGCTTTAAATATTGAATGGAAAACATTGAGTAATTAATATCCATGAGAACACGACTAACACTAGTATAACTGGGACCCAAAGCCTGCAAACAAAAATAAATAACACAGTTGTGCATCATAAGATCAATGGATGAAATAACAAAGAAAATACTATAGTACGCTTATAAGAAATTAGAACTTCAAAATGGTAATAGTGGATCTCATTATACCATAATCACCGGACTTGGATTTGGTATATATCCATCATGAATAATCCCTCAATATCAAACTCAAACATTAAATAATGTCTCACATGACATACTTTGACGAAAAATAATATCATGAATATTAAAGTCGAACTAAACATAATATCATAATAGATGCTGAACTTTAATTGGTGTTAATAACATAATTCTCGGACTCAAACTGGTCTTAAAATGAACCCATAATCATAGCCTATTAAAATTTAAAAGATATATTAACCCTCCAAATACGTAGGAATATAAATACATTGATAAAAGAAGTCCTCCTATGTCTACAAGGATCTTATTATCATCTTGACCTAGAGTGGGTCGGAGGGGCCAACTTCTTACCCTCTAAAATCAAATCTGAAGAAATTTTTTCCACAAGATAGACTAAGATTCCAAAATCCCATTACAAGGTGCTACAAGAGTTTTATTAACTTACAAGATAACAATTTAGTCAAAAGAATGTTTAGTTAGGTCAAATACATCAAAATACGGCTCACTAATTGGGTAAAACATTTAATATTAATAACTAAGCCATAAAGTCATAATTGACAACCCAAAACTAGAATAATATCATATGTATACCATAATTATGATTAATATAATTGTAAGGCAAGCCTTGCCTACCTGAAAGCCAAAGAATGATCGATAAAGTCTATTAAATTAGTGGTTTTGCCTTTCGAGAAGCCTCCACATGATGCTACTCTATGACAATAGTGATTACACATTAATATATGAATAATGATACCTATATTGCATTTTAATATTTTTGGTACAAAATTTAGTCAAAATCTCATGTTTTCCGAAATCACAACTTTATAACCGTCAACACACCCCAATGCTCAAGGATCATTTACGCTCAAGAATTAGAAAATTCTTAGCATAGTTGACACTTACATCAATCGTTTAATAAACTAGGGGTTTATTACTAAATTGGATAATCGAGTTACGAATTAGGTGAGAACTTATAGGTTTATAAAAAGTAAATAAATTTTTGAGCTCACAAATACAGCACGATCACCTAAGGAACAATCTCCTAATTCTCCAAGCTCTCTAAGGTTTTATAGCTCTTAACACTTGGAGAAAATAGGAGAAAATTAGGAGAAGGCTAAAATAAATTCCCCCACAGTTACCACTTAATCGGTCCCTTGACCATTGAATAAATCGCCACTAAAGTGACACTAGGTTTCTTAAGCAACACCTATACCTTGATGACCTCTGCTTTAGCGGATAACTCTTTGCTTATAGGAGGAATACTAAAGTTTCTTGGCCTCCACTAAAGCAATAATGGTGGGAATATCCTTGGACGCTAAAGTGAGCACTTGTACATTTTAGAGACCACCGGTAAAGATACCAAATTTTCATTTAAGCGGTTGCCCCAACCGAGTCCATGCACCAGCTAAACTTGGTTTTTGTTGGGTTTTCATCAACCAATAAGGATTTATTTGGAATCCCATAAAGATAAATGAACTATGGTACGTTATCAAATTCAATATTCTAGACTCAGTAATGCCATTAAAATTTCTATCTAGAGTCATTTTGATGATATGTGGGACCCACACCAAAGTGTCATTTTTCCCAAAATCCATACCATAGCTCAAAATATGTTTGGAAGCCTTGGCACCCAATCCAATAGGCCTCATCCTAAAATTAATATTCTAAAGCTGATGAAAGTGTTAGAATTGGCGTATGAGCTGTTAACATAAAGTTCAACTAAATTTTTATCGAGAAAGACTTTAAAAGAGACAATTGACTCAAAAAACCAAACAAGCTCCCTGATAATCACACTGTCAGCTGTAGTAAGCCACTAATAACTTGGGATATCTCTAGTAAAGCTGAAAATGGCAAAAAGTGTGAAAATGTAGAAAATAACTTTGAGGGTCATTATAGTTGGTTATTAGTAACACCCACAGTCCATAGATTACAGTTCAAATTTCATATTCTTACATATCCTTGTATACAGTTATTCAGTGCATTTTATAGCATATGTTCATTACATGGTCTTATTTTAGTTATCATATTTCATGCACTATGTTTAGTTTAAATCATTTACTTTCCCATATTGCATACTCAGTATATTCAAAGTACTGATCACATACGTTTAATTGTGCTATATTGTCTTATAATATATGTCATGTCCCTCAGTATTTGGATCGCATCTAGTTCTATCTCTTCTTTTATTAGCAATATGTTTTGGTGAGTGCTCATCCTGTAAGGGGTAGAGTCAGCATTTTATTTCATTTTTTCTTTATCGTTCTAGATTTTCATATAGTTAGAGTTATTTGGGGGCTAATCCCAACAACTCATCATATTAGAGGATTTTCAGACATATAGTTAGATGTTCAACTTATGATATCAAACTTTGGTTATTTATTATTAAATTTCTTTCAATATTTATTATATTATTTAGTCAAGCTTCCACAGAAGTGTTGTTTTATAAGTTATTATTTTTATTCTTAGTGTTTTGTCGGGCCATTGGGTAGCTTGTAGTAACTAGTTGATATGATCTTGACAAGCCTCAAAGCTTTTAATCCTATCATTCGAGGTCAACTCTAAAAGGTCCAAGCCATGATCGACCAACGAGCTCAACATGCACTTGGAGGACCCTGTTTGAGCTCCAAAAGCCATAATCCTATGTGTGGATAATTTCTTGGAGCTTGGAACATGTTTTAGAATGCCAAAAAACCCAACAATTAATTGAGAAAATCATGAGAAGACCCATCAAGAGCCCTTGAGGGTTATTTCTAAAATAGACTCTTTTGGGCTATTATTGTAATAGGCTAGTTTTGCAAAGGCAACTACAATAAATAGGTGCCTTAGACGTTTTATTATCTTAGTTTTTATATGATTATTTTTATATGATGTATTAATGAAAACTCTTTGGGAGTTTCAGTGCTTGGAAAAGAATTTCTTTAACATTGCTTGGAAATGTTGGTTGTAAGGCAGACCTAATCCCCTTTGTCGTCAATGTAATAGTCAGGTTCTTATTGATAGTCATTAAGGGGGGTTTTAGGATTTGATACATCCTTCGATTCCCCTTTCTGTATCAATTTTTTGTCTATCTTTCTGTCTTGATTATACTATCCTTCTAGCTTTATTTTCCGCACCTTAGATTAGAGTTCTTTAGAGTGAGGATTGTATCATTTGGTATCATAGCCAAGATTTATTTCATTCCTTAGAAGTCAATCTTGGGTTTGTTTTCTTAAAGATCAAAAAAAAAGAAAAAAAAAAAAGAAAGAAAAAAGCTATTGTTCAGGTTTTTAGGGTTTTTAAATTTTTGAGTTTTTTATTTTTGTGTTTCTAGTGTTATATTAGTATTCCCTAACACTATATGAGTCAAAATCCAAGAGTTAATCATATTTCATTGGGATTTGAGGAATCTACCATTGATGGAGCTTTCTTTTTAAGAGACTTTGAGGTGGGTTCTCAAATCGTATGTTGGTTGATGATATTTTGAGCTTAATTTGTTATGGGTTGTTCTAGAAAGGTTAAAGTGAGCATGTGTTTCAAATTTTATCGGATTCTGGGTTCATTTGGCAGAGGGTCAATTTTTGAATATTCTTGGTGTTCGTCATGTTCTTCATATGTTGTTGAAAATAACATTAAAAATAGTGTGTTAGACCCAAAAAGGAGATAATAAAGAGGTTTGGTCCTTGTTTATTCCAAATAATTTTCCATATATTCCAAAGAAAGAAAGAATCAAAAAGCATCAAAAAGAAATATTATCGAGGAACAGACAAAAATAAAATATCAAGGGGGGACCACAAGAAATTAAAAAGCTTCTTGATCTTGAAAGCTCACTTGAACAGCCCCAATATCTTGTCATTTCGTCCATATAATCTTAAAAACACCTCAAGTTGGAGAAAAATAAAATTGAAACTTTCATTGGTGAATCTTCAACGACTTTGCAATCCTACACACCGTTTCTTCACCCGACAAGTTTCCAACCCTTCTCTGGATTGTTGGGGTTATTGAATTGGTGATTCTCCACATTTTTGGTGAATAAATACACAATAATTCAAATAGAAAAGGCTTGAACACATGCTGGAATTTGGTAAGAAATGATAACCCATCAACCATGTGACGACTACAATCCTAGTCGTCAACCAAGTCACCAACTTGGATAGAAATTGTGTAAGCGCAATTTTTTTGATTTCTAGTTTCTTTTCATTGATTCCTATGCTTCTTTTGTTTATTCAAAACACTAATTATCAACCAATAATTATCCTACTTAATTGTGAATAAGTATTTGAGTCCATTTTGTTCTTTGTCCTTTCTTCGTATGCTTTGCTCATTTTAATTTGTCGTAGCTTCTTTGATTCTTGTTTTTATGTAAGTTTTATTTTTTGTCTTGAATCAATCAAACAATAATCCATTCCGACTACAAAGTAGTGATTTACACCTTATGAACTACCGGAGTATAATAAAGATTCAATATTCGTCGCTCTAATTGTGAGGATCACAAAGGTGAATTTAATATGAGTGTTGTTGAGGAGCTTATACTAATAATATTGCTTGTTAATTTTGTAGGTAAAAGGTGATATAAGGGGAACATGTCTTCGATAGACTCTTATAGTTGTGACTACGACATAGGAAACTATAATTATGGTGAAAATTGTTATTACTGCGAAGTAGATGGAGATTATAGGGGCTATGAATATTGCCATGGTCAAATGTATGGAAGTTTGAAACAATCTATAAATGGAGGGTATAGTAGGATTCAAATTCTTCATACTCTATCTATCTTCAAAGGAGAATGGGATCCTAATGTTTAACTTGATTGGAAATAGCAATGTGAAAGTGTCTTTGAGGATTATGTTATGAGTGAAGCTGAACAAGCTACATATGCCATTAAGAACATTCAAGGTTTGACCTTAGAATGGTGTAAACTTGCAAGTAATACTACTCTAACATGGGGTGCCTTGAAAGACTTCTTGAGTTCAATCTATGTGCCGAAGGGTTACGCAAAGCTTTATAATAGTGATCCAAGAAGAAAAATTTCTTCAAGATGGGTAGAGATTTGTGGAGTTCTGAGATGTGTTCTTATTCTTAATGATTGGATTCATGAAAACTATATAACTCTTCTTATGGTTTATTATCTAGGTATACCTAGTGTCCAAGCATCTCTAATACATATTGGAAGGCTATGGAGTCTCCAAGACCATACACGCTTCCTTCACTCGAGATTGGTACTACGAGGAGGTGTGGTGTAACATAATCCCCTTAGAATGTGGACACATGCTTGGGTTTCGATTGGTTTGCAAAACATGAGATTCCAAATATTAAAAATTGGCCTTAAATTTTATTATACCAATGGGTAAACCATCTCTTTCCACCTACCCTTCTAAAATCTCAAGGCAATATAGTCACTTACTACAGGCTAAAAGAAATTGAGAGACCAAATATTTAGAGGAGTAAGAGAGTGCGAGGTGGCAACCTAAGAGAGATAAAAGAAGAAGTTATGAGAAGTGAAGTGAGGTGTTTCCATCAACAAAAGCTAACATTGTTTATCCTTCTATTTACAAGGACATTTGTGTAGGTACTTACATGGCAAGGGGAGGAGAATAATTGCTAAAAAGAAAATTCCTTTTCAACATTTGACAAGTGTAATCTTAGATGATTCCAAGGATTTTGGAGGACCTTCACACCAAGGTAAAGAAGAAAATTGTCAAGAATCTCAAGGTAAAATAGCTAACTATTCTACTTTTGTGCATGTGAATGATAATTGAATGGCTAATAGTCCATTGAGTGTGAAAAATAGCTTACCTTCTTGTGAGTCTATCAATTTTTTGCCTCTTGATGATGATGTACATATTGTGAGTGTGGATACACTAGTTGATCCTATTGATGACTGAATTGACTCTTCTTGTAAGATCAATTTGGGTCCACATAGTGTTAAAGCCATTATGATGAATGATAGTACATCATATTGTGAAAATTGTATTGATCAACTTGTGTGTGAAACTATTCCTCTACATTAGAATGTGTGTAGTGTGATTAATAGACCTCAAGTTAGTGAAGAACTTTAGAATGTTGATAAAGAAAATAGGAGCGACCTTTTGAGCTTGTCCTTTAGGGAAGATCTTAATACTTCTTTGGTGCATAGAGAAAATCATGTTCTTAAAACAACTTTGATACTTTATAATAGTCTTTTAGAGAATGGATTTGCATGTTCTACGTCCTCCTATTCATGGATATATCCTTCTCTATTTAAGAAAAATAACTTGTTTGAAGATAATGAGCTCACTCCTAGTGAACCTAGTGGTGAGAATGATATTGAAGGCTATAGCCTATATGCCAACCCACTAACAGTGTGACAACATTCCTCCTAAAGATGGAAATTTCTTCTTGTAATATTAAAGTACTCTTGAGGAAAAGGAATGTGAGGCCTTCGAAAGGGATAATCAATTGGGTGATGATGGATTTGATTTGGTTGAATATTTAAGAAACCCAATAAATAATTGTTCCTTGAAAAATAATTATGGATGTGATCCTTTGTATTAAACTCCACCTATGTTTGATGACTATGAGGATGAATTACTTCCTTCTTGTGAATATTTAAGTAATAATCCCTTTAATTTTGTTGGTGGTATTTGTCTTCTTGAGGGTTATTCCATAGAAAGAGAAAGTACCCATTGTTAGGAAATTTCTTCCTCTTATATATTGTGTGACATTATTGTAGAGGGTATTCATGGTGATGATTTGGAAATTAGTAGTGAGTACATACATAAGGACACCTTAGTTGAAGTTATCTTGAGTGATTCTTTTCTCAACTCTCTATTTGCTTTTGATGATATGTATGCTATTGTAGAAAGTATATCTTTTATTTGGGTTGAAGCCTATGGGGAAGAGGAGTGTTGTCTAGACACCGTGTGTATGGCCGCTATTTCTATTTGACCTCAGTGCCAAATGTGGATATGGTGATGTTGAAATACCCAACTTAGTGATTGACCTACATGACAAGCAAAGTTTGAGCAAGAGAGGATGTCGGTATCCTTCCCTATAATGGAAGTTCTTACTTATGGGTTCACAATCCACTTGTCGGACCAACATTATGCAAGGGAAAGAACTCTAACCAAGATGAAAGGTCTTTAAAGAAGAGGAACCATAAAAATATCCAAGAGAGTTCACCGTTGTGTGCTTCCATCCTTAAACAGGTTTTATAACTTGTAGGTCAAGAAGAGAGCCTTCCCTTTAAACTTCTTTGGATAAACTCCATTTGTGTGATACCCTTCTTGAATATTTGTGTAGACATTATGACCTATTTCTAAAAGGTAATATCATTGTTCAGAACCCAAAGGGCAAATGTGTCATTGTCTCCTTTCAGTATTGCTTATTCATTTGCATACTTGTTTAACACATGTGCTTAAGTTGCATGAATTCCAACTTCTGGATGCCTAGTTGATGATTGGCTTAAAAGGAAGAAGTCATATGTTCTTAAATGTGTTGATTCTATCCTTGTGTCCTTTATGTGCTATGTCTTTTGAGCCAAATGACATTCTTATGGATGATAGCACCTTGGATAATTTCTTTACACTTGATTCCATCCTATACTACCCATTTGCTTATGATGACATCCATGATGTTTTTGGACTAGTTTTATGTGGAGTTAGGATATTTTTTTATTGGTCCACTTGTTTAAGTGACATTATTATATGCTTTCTGTTGACTTTTATATCAATTGATGCACAACTCTTGATGTTGTCTCTTAAAGAGGTGATGAAACAATTGTGTCTTATCGCTCCTAAGGTAAATGTAATCTTACCTTTTGGATCTAGTGATGCCATTATAACTATTATGGTTTCCTTGCTTCTTGGTGACTTCAATAGCCAACTAATTTGTGTATTTTTCAATAGATTTCTAATGTTTAACACAAATTATCCTTGGTTATATTTCAAGTATATGAAACCTTTGCATGATGAAATAATTATTTATGCTAATCCAAACCCTTATTTCATGAGGAATTTGTGTTCGTTTGTCCTTCCTTTCATTTTGTAAAGTGTGGATTTGAGGTTGAATCCTTTTCAAGAAAGGAAGGATGATATGATCCTGACCAGCCTCAAATATTTTGATACGATCATTCGAGGCCAACATAAAGAGGTCTGAGCAATGATCGACCAAAGAGCTCTACAATGCACTTTGAGGACCCTCTTTGAGCTCCTAAGCCCACAATCCCATGTGTGGATAATTTCTTGGAGATTGGAATGTATTTTAGAAATCCAAAAGACCCAAAAATTAAGAGATAAGGTCATGAGATGACCCGTTAAGAGACCTTGTGAGTTATTTCTGAAATAGCCACTTTTGGGTTATTTTTGCAATAGGCTAGTTTTGCAAAGACAACTAAAATAAATAGGTACCTTAGAAATTTAATTAGCTTAGTTTTTTAATGATTATTTTTACATGATGTATTCATGAGAACTCAATGGGTGTTTGAATACTTGGAAAAGCATTTGTCGAACCATGCTTACAAACATTGGTTGTAATGAGGATCTAAGAGTTAGGTGTTTATTGATATTTATTAAAGGGAGTTTTAAGATTTGATACATCCATTTATTGCCCTTTTAATATCAATTTTTTGTCTTTCTTCATATCTTGGTTATACTAACACTCTATCTTTACTTTTTGCATCTTAGATTCGAGTCCTTTGGTGTAAGGATCGCATCACTAGTGATTCGAAGCACTGCGGTAGGACTAGAGGGTAGTCTCAGGTCATAAAAAAGTTGGTATTAGAGAAATAGGTTTAAAGTGTCCTAGGGTGTTTGAAAGCCAGGTAGAATCAATTATAATTCATGGGTGTGAAGAATGCTACACTTATGAGTAAGAGGTTATGAGTTATTTTAGGAAAGGTTTCCCTTTTTTCATGAACAAATCATGCAAAATATTGTGAGATTTATTAAAGCCTTCTTCTAACTCTTTTCACTTATTTCTAGAATATACCTCCAAAGGTTATTAATGAAAGGAGGAGTCGAAATGAGAGCAGGGTGGAGAATCAGTTAGTTCCAACAGATTAAGAAAACCCTCTCAATGAACAAGTTTCTCTTGATGAATTTAAAGCTACCTTTACTTAGCCCAGTCCAATACTGCCAGAATAACCAGATCGTTGTGGAACAAGACAACCCGATAACAAATGAGGTAACAACTAGAGTCTGAGACTTTACTCGAAAGAATCACCTAGTGATCTTTGGATCTAAGTTTGAGAAGGACCTACAGGAATTTGTAGATAGTATTAAGAAGGTTATACAGATTATGGTTGTTACCTAAATCGAGAGTTCTGACCTATCTTCCTATTAACTACAAGGAGTAGCTCATACCTAGAAGAAAAGGGATATGAAGGCAAACGTAGAACTAGTAAAATCAGAAAAGATTGTGGTTGTATTTTTGAATAATTTATTTATTATTGAATTAAGAAAACAAAAGATTTAGGATTTTATAAATCAAAAGTAAGGTGCAATTAGTGTAAAAGAGTATACCTCTAAGTTTACACTATTAGAGAGGTATGTTTCGGCTATGGTTGCTAATTCTAAGGCCCTCATGAGTAATTTGTGTCTAGTGTTTTTGAAGATGTGATAAAATAGTGTAAGACTGCTATGTTGGTGACAAAGATGGACACCTCCTAGTTGATGGTTCATGCTCAATAAATGAGGAGAAAGTTAAAGAGAAGGAAAGAAAGAGTAAGAAAGCCAGAATAAGAAGCATTAATTTCTCTCAGCAAAGTTTAGTGGGTGGAAATGTTTCTCAGTTTTTTAGAAATCTTTAGCTCCATCCCTATATTTGGTAGTTCCCCAGTGCCTAAGTTTAAGAAATTATTGAGATTGGAAAGTTGTCTCTATTTCTCAGGGTAATGTAATTAGTGTTTGTACTAATCTGGTATGCAAGAAATGTGGTAGGAACCACAGGGTTGAGTGTATTGCATGTAGTAGTAGTTATTTTTTGTGTGGCAATCTAGGTAATAGTCATAGAAATATCCAATGGCTTCATAGAAATGTAGGGATGCCATTCAATGAAGCCAGTCTAATTCTTTAAGAGCTCCCAAAAGTCGCATAATCCAGCAAGGTACTTCAACAGTACAACTGGCGGACAAAGTCAGAATAGGTTTTATGCCTTTTAGACTCGATAGGATTGGGAAGTTCTCCTAATGTAGATATGGATAATTTATAGGTTTTCCATTTTCATGTTTATGCATTATTAAATCTTAGAACTACACTTTCCTTCATAACATCCTATAGCAGTATTCTTTGGTGTCAATCCCAAAGTCTTTTTTGATTTTTTGATAGTCTCTACTCTAGTTGGTGACTTAGATATCAAAACAGGTATACAGAAATCGCCCGGTTATAGCCTCCTAGAAGTTATCTCATAGAGTTAGACATGGTAGATTTTCATGTCATTATTTCTATGGATTGTCTACACTTTTCCTATGACATTATTGATTGTATAAAAATAGTAGTCTACTATTAGTTTCAAATGAACCAGTTCGACAGTAGAGGGGAAGTATCTCATCGACTATGGGAAAGTTTGTCTTTTGCCTTAAATATAGAAAGATTATCTCCAAAGGGTGTATCTATCATCTTGTAGGGTTTAAGGGTTTAAATTCTAAACCCCAACTCTTAGGTGAGCTGTAATTGTAAATAAATTCCTAGAAGACCTATTCAGAGTTTCTCTAGAATGGGAAATTGACATCTAATTAGATTTTACTTCAAATACTCAACCTATTACAATTTCTACCCTATATAATGGATCCAACCGAGCTTAAAGAGTTGAAAGAAAAATTGAAGGACCTCTTAGACAAAGGTTTTATCATTCCTAAATTCTCACTATGTTATGCTCCAGTATTTTTGGTATGTAAGAAAGATGGTTCTCCTAGGAAATGCATCGACTACTTTTAGTTGAATAAGGTCATAAATAAATAATAAGTACCCCATCCCTAGGATTGATGACTTATTCAACCAATATTCAAGGTGCAAGTTGTTTCGCTAAGATATACCTTAGATCAATCTATGATTCGCTTAGGGTCTCAAAATGCGACATCCCAGAGACAACCTTTAGAACTTGATATTGTAACTTTGAATTTATTATTATGACTTTTAGATTAATGAATTCTTTTGCAGCTTTTATGAACCTGATGAACATGGTGTTCAAATAGTACATAGATATGTTTGTTATAGTCTTTATAAATAAAATACTCTTTTATTTTTGAATTGAGGGTGAAGACACAAATAATTTAAAAATCATCTTAAGAACTCTTAAAATTCACCAGTTATAAGCCATATTCACCAAAAATTAATTCTTGATAAAATTAGAAACCTTCCATGGTAGTATTATTTTTTGTGATGGTATTCAAGTTGATCCTCAAAAGAAAAAAGCAATAAAAATTGTCCTAAGCCTATCTCTCTGTTGTAGATATCAGGAGTTTCTTCTTTTTATCCAATTACAATTGATGGTTTGTTGAGGGATTTACCTTGTTGCTTATACCATGTCTAGGTTGACCAGAAATAACATCAAAGTTTAGTGGTCTAACTCTTGTGAGAAGAGTTTTAATAAGTTTAAGACGCAACTCATTATTTCTCTAGTTTTAACTCTTCCAAGTGGATTTGAAGGTTTTGTGATTTAATCTAGTTCTTCATAAGTTGTTCTTATTATGTGATGACATAGCGAGGCAAAGTTATGGCATATGACTCTAGAAATCTCAAGTGTCATTAGAAAAATACCCGACTCATGATTTGGAGTTGGAAAGAGTGGTTTTGCCTTAATAAATTAGAGACATAGGATTGAAGTTGATGTAGTCACCCGATCACAAGAATCTTAAATGTGTATTAAGTCAAACAAAAACTTAAATCTTTAGAAGATAAGACGGCTAGAGTTACTAAAGGATTATGACATGACTGTTTATACTATTCGAGTAAGGCCAATGTGGTGGCCGACGCTCTTAGAAGATTATCTATGGTTAGTGTTTCCCATGTAAAGGGTAAGAAAAAAGAATTAGCTTACGAGGTTCATAGATTTGACAGACAAGGATTTCAGTTTGTTGACTCATCAAAGGTAGTGTTTTGGTCTTGAATAGTTTGGAATGCTCTTTGGTCTCCAAAGTTAAGGGAAAAAAATAGTCATACTATTTTTTAAAAATTGAATGCAAAAGTCTAAAGTAATAAGGTTGAGGTTTTCTTCCAAGTGAAGTTGGTTTTGCTTGATATTAGGGTAGATGATTGAACCACATAGTGAGGGGCAGGTCCATCAAAATCAATCGTAGGCAAAGTATACTAAAATGACCTAGAAGTAGTAGATAGTGAAGAAAGAGTAAAAACACAAGATTTTTATGTGGAAACCTAGGTAGGGAAAACAATTATTTGCCCTCACAAGTACTAATGAAATCCATAATGACCAACCTTAACAGACTAGATTTATTCCTACCTCTAGGCTCCTTTCGCTTGTAATAACTCTACTACAAGCTCATCTTGGTAACTCTACCAATGACCCTCTATATGCGAATTAACTCTAATCAGCCTCATATTTAGGAAACTCTACCTAAGCAGTCTCTACTCAACGAGTAAAAAACTACTATTATAAAATAAGTAGTTCAATTACAAATCAGTACTCAGTTAAGAACAATTTCTATTTAAGCTCACATAAATGTGTAAGAACTTGAGCAATGTTAGAACTGGGTTTTTGCTGTCTCTCTTCACTCTTCGTAATTACAAAAACCATTTGATGATGATGAGTCTCTTTCCTTTTATAGGTCAGCAATGATTAGGGGTGAAAGATCATTGGACAAGCTATCCTAGTCAGTATAAAGTAGTACCTACAAGTTTGTTACACAAAATGACAAAACTCTGTAGACAACGTGTGTAAGATGTACTGTTCCTTGCACATCTAGGGACCTGGTCCCTAGTAGTTAGATACTAATCATCAAAACTACATATAGCGAATTTCCCTTTCTTGATGATGACTAACAAACCATAGAGTGTTGAGCATCAATGCACATTTATGATATTTAATTAGTAAGATTACCACCTGAAGATGAATGTTCCTTCTATCATCATTCTTTCTCTATCATTATGCAATAGAGGGACCTGATCCCTTGTTGTCATTGCAGCAAAAACCTTTGATTTATCCTCCATGTCATCATGCACCTCCATTTAGTGCAACACTTCCCCCATCAATGTGTCTCCCTTTATTCATTTATTCAGTATGTCACATATTGCTTCCTATCAGCATGCAATTCAAATCTATAACCCGGTACATTTTCCCTTCTACATAAACTCAGTATTCCCCCTTTTGGCAATAGTAAAATGTGAGAATAGTAAACCAAGAGTATATTAAGCATATATTAGTTAACTCATGGCCACTGGAGACACACCAATATGAATAATAACTTTGCAATTTAAGGAGAATACATATTACACACAAAGAAAATATTTATTAATAGGTAGAGGATAAGTCTCATTGCACTGCATAATTTAAATATTCTCAGGGAAAAAGACATAGGAATCAGGATGAATTAAGAAATAAAGGACTAGGAAGAAGAATTTGAAGGAGTAGGGTCAGTTAGTTATTGAGATGTCTTATCTCTGCATTTGACCTAAATACCTCATCAATCAAGATTAACACCCTCTTCTTCAATTCAGCATTCTTAGTTCTAAGCATTTCACTATCACATCAACTTCTTTTGGAGAGAAGCTAAATTTTCTCTTGAAACTTGTTTATTGCTTCATCCTTAGCAGCTAAATTGCACTTTAGTTCCTCTATTTCCTTGATGATATCACTTTGATAAATGCTACCTAGTTTGACTCATTTAGTTTTAACCAATGCCTTCATGCCAATCATTTGAAGCACAATCCCTTGGGTTCCATTCGCATGAACAATAAAACAAATTTGTCAAATACCTTGTTCAACCAATATTCATAAGGCATGCCATACTTTACATTCATTCCAAGAACCACTTTTGAACGAGTTCTATCATCAATGTAGGTACATTAAAGAATTCAAAGCTACTCAGGAATTCCATTACATACAAATTAGTGGATGAGGTATTGCTTTTCTTTTTTGACATAGGTAGAATCACCTTTTTTATAAATTCAAAGACCAATTGAAACTCACTCTTGAGTGATTTCCTATTTACACAGCCATAGATTTTACTTTAACTTTTTGTGCATTCGCTAAAAATTTAAGTAAAGGTAGCTACTTGGATACAGTTCTCACCCTGTATAGAGGAATTTCCAAGATCCTTCCTAGTGTTTCCTCACTCAGCTTAATATTCTTTTTTTGGACCTATGCTGTCATATTCATTCCACCTTTTGAGAATTCCAAGGTGAAATAGAATTCCCTGACTATCTCATCAAACACAGTAGAAATAGGTACTTCCATGAGATGCACCCTACCTTCAAGTTCAACCTGCTCGACTAGTTCCTCCATACCAAGTTTTATTAGCACATTTGAATCAAATATTCTTCAGGAACCTATTTCCTTCTTCCTTGGATGCAACCTCATTTTTCTCCCAATTCTTTCTTCTAGTATAAGAGATACCAGATTCTTTTTCAAATACTTTTCTCTTCTTGGGACCAGGTCCTTAAACATCAATTATTTCTTAGTAAAACTTTTAGACCATTTTATAGAAATTTTTCATATTTTATGGACATCGTTTTTGTTGTGATCAACTAAGCTCTTTCGTGGGCTATTTTATAACAAGATGAGATTTTCAGCGACCCAGGTTTCATCCATCACTAAATCATCAGAATAGTTTTGAATATTCAAGGATGATTCTTCATTGATAGGTTAAGTGATGAATGAGTTAAACTTTGGAAGAGAAGAAAAGTAAGGATGTTTTTATGGAAGTTATGGGAAGGGATTTATCATACTGATTATCTTTCAATCCTTTAAAGGACAAGAAACTAGGGGAACTGCAGCCATCAAGAAGGTCTTTTCTAAGAAGTGCTATTTGGCATTTGTATATTTCTCTTTTTGATATGGAAAGAGTAGGTTAAGTAATATTTATGGAATAATGAGCATAAGGAACGGTTTTCTGAGGGAACAAGATACAATCAATATCATATTTTAGTTTACTCACCTTTCCATTTTTAATCGGACAACATTGTTCTTAAACAAGGACATATAGGACATGGATTTTTCTTAAAAGACAGACAAAATTTGCACATACAAGATACTAACTTGACAGATGGGACCAGGCCCCTTTCTAGTTTGTGTGAATATTCAACTTTGTGATTGACATATTTGTCCACATCTAAAGTTGTTCCCACGGGTGTATACCTGCAAAGGTATGGTATATAGTTAGACCAACAAGTACAAATTTACCAAGGATACTTGCCTTCTTAACATAGCTAATTACGTTAGAAGACACTGATTCACTTGATAGTAGGTCAGATTAGCCTGATCAATCCCAACATCAGCATAATACATTCATTACACCACATGATACCACGACTTGTTCTAGATATATGTTAGAGGACCAAGTCCTAGACATGGCATTCTTCAAGTTTCCAAATTTCCTTTTATATTTCTTTACTCTTTCCAGATTGTTTCACTTCTTTGTGTGCTCATTCTTGGGATGGGAGTGCGAATCACATAAGACACCTTAACCTTAAACTATCTTAGTAAATAAAATAAAATTAGACCTTCCATTTAGTCTTGAGAAATTTCTTAATGATGATATTTCTTTAATTGCAACCCCTTTCTCCCTCGTTAATTATAATTATTTTTTATACTTGGGAACCCAATTGAGTTTGAGTTCCCCGTAGGAGAACAGAGGTGTGATTAAATCCCTTTTTTCCATCTAGGTAGTGTGGCATTCTTCATGTTTATCCAAGGTCTTACACTTTTGGGATAGGTGCTTCCCTGTTGGACATGTCTAAAATATTTAATTTTTGCTCTTAGCCAACTTAAAGCAGCCTTTTTTTAGGTGTCCATCTCTTTCACAATGAGTGTACAAGGATCTAGATTCTTTATATTTGAAAGTTCGATCAATCTTGCCTTGTGACCCAGATGAATGAGTTTTAAGGAGATACCCAAGGGCCTTACCATTATTAATTCCCTGATTAGTCAAGTTGTAGGGATTTTTTTAGTTCTTCCTTTAGACTGACCAAGTCCTTTTCTAATTCCTCATTCATTTGAAGTGCATTCATGAGAAGCTTTTGAGAATCCTTCAATTTTTCTTCAACCTCAGCCTGAAACTTTAAGATTTCCTTTTTCCCTTTACTCTTAGAAGTAGCTACTTTCTCCAATTGACTTACCAAACTTAGATTTTCACGTTATAGCTTAGAAATCTATTGCTCAGTTTCTGATATCTAGAGAGTCAAAGTTATCGACTCAAGCTTCTGATATTCTATCTTTTCTTCTAGAGCATTATTTTTCAATTCATCACTAGCACTATAAGTTTTTCTAGTTGATTAACTAATCTTGAATATTCATCTTTTAAGTTAGTAACCTGCTCTTCAGTTTTAGATAATTGGAGAGTTGGAGAAATTAACTCTAGCTCTTGATTTTCCACCTTTTCTTCTTGCGCAAATTTTTTCTTAGTCATTTCACATAGAGTCAATCATTACATTTGAATGTTTTTTTATCTTTCTAGCAGAATAGTGATCCAAGTTTTCTTTAAGGTCAGAAAGTGTTGCCTCATTTTATTCTTCATCTTTAGTGTTTTCCATAAAATCAAATAAGGATTCAAAGGTCACTTTTTAATACTCCACAGCCAGCATGTAAAATTCTTCCTAATTCCTATTTTGCTCATATTTATTAGAGGAGTCTCCCCACATTGCTAAAGACTTCCTTACAACATAATCAACTGCAAACTTTTTTCCTAATTTTATTGGGACCTGGTCCCTATTCTTTCCTTTATCACCACCAGTGTTCATAAATTCCTGATAGTCCAATTTATGTATTGGACAATCCTTAATATAGTGCTCAAGACGTCTAAATTTGCGAAAAACTTCTATAGTGGCTTCTTCTCTAGTATTGCATCCACTTCTCTGGAATCGACCACTCTTCCTCATAGGTTTAACAATACTTTTTTCCAAGTGGGGAACATCAGTACCATCTTCATTTGGGTCATATTTTGAAGCCTTCAATGCGAAGGATTTTTCTCGTCTAACTTCCTGCTTCTCTAGATCTTGTTGTTATTTGAGCTCATGGGGTTTTAGATTTTGTATTGTTTCATCCATATGTGGGTCTTCAAATTTCTAGCTTCAGTTATAGCATGAACTTTGCTTTCCCAGGACTTTTGAAGAACACCAAAAATTTTTCTTACTTGCTTATACACTGGAATTACCTCTCATAAGAATGAAGATCATTTGTGATTGAAGTGAATCTTGTATAAATTTCTTAGATAGTTTCTTATTATTTCATGGTTAAGGTTTCATACTGAGTAGTCATTATGTCTACTGTTGAATCCTTCACATCAGTAGTACCTTCAAGTGCAATCCTCAAGTAATCCTATATTTCTTTGACATATTTATAAGATGAGATACTGTTGTATTTATCAGTACCTATGCCATATACTAACAATTTCTTTGACTTGTAATTCTTTTCAATTTTCATTCTATCTTCTTCATCATACTCTCTCCTACTTTTAACAACCATTTTTGTAACATCTCCTTCTTTGACTTCTTTCATAGGAATATAAGGTCCATCAAGGATTATGTCCATCAGTTCACTATCTTAAGCCTTAATGAAGTCAAATATCTGGGATTTCTACCACCCATAATACTTCCCATTGAATCTTAGTGGTCGAGTGGTAGATTGCCCTTTTTATAGATTAGGTGGAGGCACCATGCTATCCAAGACACTCTAGGTGTGAACCTTTTAAAGTGACTTGTCTCTAATAACAATTGATATTACCCTTGAGAGTTACACCACTCAGTGAGGGGCCAGGTCCCTCAAAATCAATCATAGGAAAAGTACATAAAAAAAACCAAGAAGTAAGCAACAGTGTAGGAAGATTAAGGATATAAGATTTTTACGTGGAAATCCAAGAAGGAAAAAACCATAACTTTCCCTCTCCAGTACCAATGAAGTCCACTATAATCAACCACCTGATTATAGTCTAGATTTCAACCTACCTATATGCGTCTTATCCATCTAATATTTCTACTACATTCTTATCTTGGCAACTCTACCAAAGACCCTTTTTATGTTGATTAACTCTAATCAGCCTCACACTTATGCAACTCTACCAAAGTACTCTCTAATCAAAAAGAAAAAAACTACTCTTATAGCATGAGTAGTTCAGTTACAAATCGGTACTCACTCAAGAACAATTTCTATTTAAGCTCACAATATTGGCTAATAACTTGAGCAGTGTTGAAATTGAGTTTTTGTTTCCTTTCTTCACTCTTTGTAATTGCATAAAACATTATATGAAGAGGCTTATCTTTCCTTTTATAGCTTAATGATGATGAGGGCCGATAGATCATTGGACTAGCTATCCTAGTTAGTACAAAATAGCACCTTCAAGTTTGTTACACAACATGACAAAACTATAAAGACAATGCTAGATGTACTATTCCTCGTACATCCAGGGACCTGGTCCCTTATAGTTAGCTGCCCAGCATCTAAAATACCTATAGCAATAGACTTTATGTTCTAGATGTATATAGATTGAGACAAAAGAGGCTTAAGGATCTTGGTGTTCTATTCACCCAAGAGCCACTACGATTTATCATAATCTATGGGAAGTCTATTGGTGGAATGGTATGAAGATGGATATCGTAGAATTTTTGGATAAATTCCCAACCTACTAGTAGGTTATAGTTGAGCACCAAAGCCTAGTGGCATGCTCTAAAACATCAGTATTTCCCCTTAAAAGTGGCAGGTAGTGAATATAGTCATTTTCATAAGGTTTCCTCATACTCACAACAACATGATTTTATTTGGGTTATCTAGGATCGAATGATTGCGTCAGCCCATTTTCTACCAGTTAAAACTTTAGATTTATTCAAGGACTAGGACAATCTCCACTTGAATGAGTTGGTGAAATTGCATGAAGTACCCTTAACTATCATTTCAGATAGAGATACATAGTTTATCTTTTAGTTTTGGAAGGCATTGCAGAAAGGTATTGGTACCCAAGTTCAGATCACTACAACCTTTCTCCCGCAATTAGATGATTAGGCAGAAAGTTTCATTTAGAATTTAGAGGACATGTTGAGCGCATACATGATTGTTTTCAAGGGTAATTTGGACGATCATCTACCTTTGATTCAGTTTTCATATAATAATAGTTATCACTCTTCTATTCAAATAGCCCTATCTGAGGCACATTATGAAATGTGGTGTAGATCACCTAGTGATTGGTTCAAAGTTTATTCAACTTCATTGATACGAACAAAATCAGTCTATGAGGCTGTGAACAAACCTTTGTTCATTAGATAGAGGTTGATAATATTTCAAAGTTGGCAGAAGTCCTATACAAAAATAAGGAGGCCAAGAATTTGATGTCACTCAAATTAAACCTCTATAGAAAAATAGAGAAGTCGATGTTCAAATATAGTATCCCAACTAGGATAGGGTTGATCCCATAGGTAATAGGCCAAATATATCTCTCAAACTTCCTAAAATCAATAGAAAATACAAAAAAGTAAATGAGGGGATTTTGCTAGTAGTTAAAGGTAACAAGAATTTGATGATTTTGGTTGTTAACAATCTAAAACGATCATTAGGCTTGTGTTCTCCCTGGCTTCTTACTCATCATATTTATAATCCACTATCGAACTATTTTTGATATCTTTCCTAAAGAATCTAACTTTTTATGTATCACTAACTATCTTGTGAACTCATTGGAAAATCATAGTTTTTACCTTGTGAGTCTCAGAGTATAGCATTACTAACCCTTGCCCTAGATCCCAGATTAACTATTACCTTTTGGGTGTCAAGTGAATTAAATCAGAAGGCGGGAATTATTAGATGGAAGGGCTCTAAAATAACTATTATATGTCTTTTCCTAATCTCTACCTCTCTTTTGAAGCAAGTAGTGAATATAGGCAGTCCTTAATACTGGCTGCCTCTAAGAAATCAATTGAACTAAAGACAATCATAATACATTCCAGAATCTTTATCAATAACAATATGGAACTTCCTTTTCTTCATTAATATGCTAGGGTTCCCACAAACCTAGCTAAGCGAATTATCTACTCATAGTTGCAAGACAATTCATGTAATTCATAGATAAAATCATAGAAAAGTTGAATATCAAACCAGAAAAAAATAGAGAAGAATAATATCCCAAGGTCCCAAGTCAATCTTGGAATCAAAAGATGTTTGTAAGAGTAGAAAGTATCCCCTAAGGTTCCCTGTAGGAATTAGCTAACTAAATAACGTAAAAAGGGTATTTATAGATTACATGGAAACCCTCAAAATCAAACCCTAAATAAAAGAGAAAAACTTAACTAAACATACATAATAGTGAATAAAAGTATTATAGGATTTTATTTAGGTTACATAGAAACCCTAGGAAATAAATCCAAAATGATCTAACAAAAGTTTGTCAGCGACTACCTACGGACCTACCTACAGGCCTTAGGTGGCACCTATGCACCATAGGTTGGGTGCTATTGGTGGTGCCCAATTTTCGGATCTGTAGTTTTCAACTTCAAATAGATACATACCCACGTATGTCTAGTAGGTGGTACCTATGGGGCGTAGTCACCATTGTAAGTGGGGTTTTTTCAGCTTTATATTCCGTTTCTTTGGGTTAGCTTCCAACACCGAGTTTTCTACAAAATCACTCGAAAAACTCATCAAATACAGAAACATAGAATTATTTACATGCATATTCTCCAATTTTAAGCATCAAAAGTGCCATAAAACCATGGCACATCAGGGAGTTTGAGTTTGCCATTGGTGATTTTGCTTACTTGAAACTTTTACCTATGAAAGTGGTGAGCAGGTTTGGGAAGTAAGGAAAGCTGAGTCATTGCTTTATTAGTATTTTTGAGAAAATAGGTTAATTTGGAAAGGTATGCTATGAGTTTGATCTGTCAGTTGACTTAGCAATAGTGCATCTAGTCTTTCATGTTTCCTTGATAAAGAACTGCATTGTTGATATTTCATCTATTATGCCTTTAAAAAGTGTAGGCTTGAAGATAATCTCTCTTACAATGAGCTTTCTAAGAACATCCTTGATCATCAGGTTGGTAGGTTAAGGAATAAAGATATTGCATTGGAAAAAGTTTTATGGCGAAATCATTCAGTAGAGGGAGCTACTTGGGAGGCATAGGTAGACAAGGTGACCAAGTACCCCCCCCCCCCCATTTTCCCTTCGAGATAATTCCTAGGTTGAGGTAACAGTTTACCCTGAATTAACTAATTCTTTTTATGTCTTGTCACCCAATAATTTTAATTTCATAGAATCTGTCCATGAGTCTGAATTAACCCACGTTTAAAGTACTGATGAGTACAATGTCAATGTTCATCTCTTAGAGAATCAATGTAGGAATTTTAGGTATAGATAGTGTAAAAAAGTTCCTATAATATCAAGATAAGTGGTGAAGAAAATATGGTAATTGCATCCCTTTCCCCTAAAATTCTAACAATTCCATTCAAGGTTGGATGACCCCAAGGAGAGATATTATAATGCCTTATAAAATACAAGCCTAGGCTAAAACTATACTTTAAGTACATGTAGGGTAAATCATAAATTTTTAATAATATGAGCGGAGATTTTCCCATGTACCATGTCCACAAGAACCACCTGACCCACAACCAATAAACCTCTCTTGCCAATTAATTTTAAAAAGATAAATAAACTTGAAATAAGTGTAACATCCAAATTCATAACAATTATTAAGTTCCGAGCCCACCAAAGGATAGATTCCTAATTTAACTTTCCAATGAATCTAATTTTGCCTTTATTCAACATCGAAGTATATCATTATTCCTTTTTAGTAAAGCAATGCTCTACGATGAGATACCACGAGATCAACCATGAACATGGTTAAATTGTATAACTAAATAATCATCTCATTTGATATAACAATCCCAACTTATGAAGGTTGCCAACATGTACCCTTTTTCCATAAGAGTAAACCATGATCATCCTTTGAAACGACGATCACCTGGCACAATTATGAGTCTCACAGATTCTTGAAATAACCAGCAAACATACAAACTAAGTTATGATCAAAGGTAGATCCTATGATTATACCAAGGATTGTCTGATCATATTTAGAGATCTCTCATCTAGCTCCCAACCATGAGTGAAACCCATGATTATAGGTTGGTCCTATGATCGTGGGATGATATCTCATGAATCTAGTAACAACAAGTGAAACCCACTATCATGGGTTGGTCCCACGATTATGGGAAGGTCCCATACGACCCTTTACATAGGAAAAGAGCGAATACCTTAAAGTATTTTCTCCCAAAGATAGTAGTCGTGGTTGATTTTGATTCGAGGATCTTACGCGGCGGAGTGAACTCTTCTATCGTATTTATAGTTATGAAATTTTAAGGGCCATATCGATTGTTTCCCAATTATTTAACACCAAAATTACATAATTTTGGGAATGTCAAGGGCCATTAGTAGGGTTTATATGACCCTAAGCCCTCATTACTTAGAGTACTATGCAATACTTTGTTTCAGAAGAGAAAAAGAGATGATTCCCTTTATCCGAAGGCCAGTTAGGGTTTATTTTATTTAGGTATCCACCTTTAAAGAATTCTTCAAAGTTATCATCTCCAAGTATGTGGGATTTCATCAATGGTTCTTCTTTAACGTATTATGCCCTAAAGTAAACTCAACTCTCTAATTTAGTTCCTTTTTTTTATAATTTTGGGTTATGGATATTGGTCAATTCATTCATATCGCAGTATTTTGGTGTTATTGGGTTATTATCCCTATTTTAGCATGAAATCCAATGTTATTGCTTGATTATGATCCTAAACCCTAGTTATATTATAAATCTCATAATTATTGGACTTGAGCTATTAAATTCTATAAGTGCATTCAGCTTATAAAATTGACGCTATCGATACGGTGGGTTATGAAAACCATATGACCTAAGATTTTATGCATTTATTATTGGATGCTATATTTCCTAGTTTATATATTTTTAATGTTCTTATATAGTGAATTTCTTTAGTCATCAAATTATAATCATTAGTGAGCATTTTAGTTGTCGATGATGTTCAATTGGGAGTAGTACTTAGCACCAAGCTGATGCAAGTAGGAAGGCTTATCTTCTAGTTTAGACTGATACCTTTAGTAGAAGTCATTAAGTCCCAAATCTATGGCACCACTATGGGTTCTAAAGGGTCACCCTCAGATTAAGCTTAACACCTTAGTCCTTTTGGACATCAGTGTAGTGGATCCACATCAATCGGTGTTTGTGCCCTTGGCAAGTTATTGAACACCTTTCTATTAGGGTTATAGGTTACACCTCAGATAGCTCATATTATATGTGTTCGTTATTAGTAACTCCTATAGTCCACATCTTATAGTTCTAATATTAGATTCCAACATGACCTTGTATTCAGTTATTCATTATATTTGACATCATCTATTCATTACTTGGTCATGCTTTAGTTACCATGTTAGATTTACCATATTTAGTTCATATCAGTTACACTCTTATCTTGCATACTCAATACATTCAATGTACTAATCACATACTTTATTTGGTGTTATATTGTCTTTTTCACCTAAAACTATCTCTTTCTATGTCAATCACAATAATTTTTGTGAGTTCTTATCATTCCTTCCATCTTAGTCATTTGTAATTTTTAAATTATTAGAGTTAGATAGGGTCTTTTCCCTTCAACTCATTGATGATGTCTAAGCAACGCCTCCTTTTAGATTATGATATAGTCGTTGTCAAGATATAGTAACCAACTATGGTTAGGGTCGAATACCAAGGGAACATATGTCTTAGATCTTAGTAGTTGTAGGCAATGGGAAAAATAGGAAAATTAAATGGGAGATTTGCTTTTAGTAATCTCGAATAAAGAACAGTATTAACTTGATTGAAATCATTCGTGAGTGAAAAGTGGAATTTTGTTACACCTGGATTCTCATCCCGATAGGCTTATCGTGCATTTTTGAACAAATCCAATACTTTTTATGTAGAATTAATATTTTATATACCTTATACAATCTTTCAGACGAGTAGAAGGATTTCACCCTTTAACTTTTAAGTCTCAAGGTGTCACCTTACTAACCCTTATATTGATCTCAATTAACTATGACCTTTTGTGTCTCAAGTTATCAAATGAAACCTAACCATCTTATGTATATAGAACCTAGAAGATTGGATTAACAGTTAAACTCCAAATTACTATTTTCTTTATCTTGGCCTAGTCACTACTCCTCTTTTGGAGTAAGTAGAAATATCTAGGCGAGATCCTAATCGTGCACCCATTAAGAAACCAATCATAACAAAGATAATGAAATGTATATCATTAGTATTGGTTCAGATCAACAATTGCACTTCCCCTACTACATCAATTCTCCAGGGTTTCCATAACCCTTGCTATGAGTTTTAGCCTGTCATGATTGTGATAAAATCAATAACATTCATAATAAAAATCATAGATAAAATCATAATGATAAGATGAATAAGAACCCACAACTGTAACGGAATAATCAATAACAGTCAATACAATGAAATCCCAAGATCAAAGATTGATCTTTAAATTAAAATTTATTTCTATGTTTTAAAAGTATTTAGATCCTACTAAAAAGTATATAAGGGGTATTTATAGTACATTAGAAAACCCTAAAAATATAGCCCGAATAAATTACAAGAAAATCAGGTCTGTGGCCACTTATGCACTGTACCTGCAGTCTGGTACAGGTGCAGATAGTACCTATGGTCTGGTACAGGGTGCAGGTGTAGACCGCAGGTTGTGGACGGACAATTTCCTACAAGTTAGCTCTCAAGATTTAGGGATTTCTGGCACCTAGTTTGTCTATATATTGTTCATTGGTATACATGGGGTCCATGGGTTGACTTAGTAATTGCCGAGAGTTAGTTTTTCATCTCCTCTTTGACTCTCAAACATGCAGTGATCAAGATCATGCCAAAAAATATTCTAAACATCCATAATTGCTCAAAAAGGGGCAAAACACCTTCTTTAACTTTTTCACTAATTTAGCATCCAAAATATGATTTCTTTAAAAATATACCCAAAACAGATCATATCTAATAAAAAGGCCTCATAAACTTGCATATATTCCTTCTTTTAAGCATCGAAAGTTCTATATTTATATAGCACAACACTTATCATAGTAGATGTTTTTCGGCCATGTTGTTAGATTGTCAACATATGATATCAAACTTGGTTATTATGATTTAGTATGTTTGAATAATTATTATATTATCCAGTTCAGTTTCTGCATAAGTGTTTATTTATAAGTTATTATATATATTCTTAGCATTTTTCTAGGCCACGGGTTAACTTTGAGTCACTAGCGATTGTGAGCAACATTTTATGTCTAGGGGGTAGTATCTTGCCGTAACAAGGTACTTAGGTATGTTGTATTTTTATTTAAATCAAGAATTATATCTAATTCTATATTATTAATATGGTTATGTGTTTTAGTTGAATTTTGAATTATAGTACTGTTGTTTTTAAGTAATTCCGCTTAATAATGTTTGGGTTGTAAGGTTCTTCCTATTAAGTTAGAATAAAATAGGTGTCTACATTATCTTATAATTTATGTCATGATAGTTGGTATCATATCCCAAGTTTACCAATCTCACAAGTACAAGAAAATACCACATAGAGTCCTGTGGATGTATGTGTAGGCATCCACATCAAATCATTGGGAAACTTTAAGGTAGCTAGGATTTATTCCTTTTATTATTTTCTATCATTCTATCTTAGTTTAATGTCTACATGGTTTGAGTTCAGTTTATATATAGTCTATTCTAAATGTATCTTGATTAATCCAATTGGTATCTAATCAATTTCAATTGATATATACACAATTTTGATTGGTATATTGATGAGTTCTAGTCATGATTGGAATTTTGTCTATATGATTATGTGATAATACACACACACATACACACATATCTATATATATATATATATATTAATTGTTGTTCGTCAAGGCAATAGTAAAATTTAAAAGTACTAAGACTATTAAAAATTATGACATGTTGGTATAATGCTGAAATATTTTGCTTATTAATAAGATAATGAAAAAGTACTAAGACTGCTAGAGGGTAAGAAGTTATCATCGCATTTTTCTGATTATTTCACCACAGTGAAACCATTTTTCACACCAGATATCCTCTTTCCACTAGGAAGTGATCATTGTAGCACACTTAAGATAACCCAGAAGTCCACCATATTATTGGATTTTTTGCCATAGCACCTTTGCTGAAGGATAATACCATTCGGCATAATGGACAAGACTGAGGCAAAATGTTTTGAATTTCAGTAGATAAGAGCAAGGTATAATGCCTAAAATTTAGTCCTTTAGTCAAGGACTTCATTTTTCATTCAATTCAGGTGTGTTCATCTTCTAATAGGCGATTTTACAAATTATAATGTCCTACAAACAGTACCATTGTTTCCCTACGTACAAGCAATGATATTAATGTTTAAAACAATTATAAAATGTATCCAAACATATAGAAATGTAAATAAAATTATCTAAAAAATGGACCATGGAGGGCAAACAATTAGCATAGCTAAAAATTAGAAGAGATGATGGGAGGAAGATACACCATCATAGGGCATAGATAGTTGCTTCATTTCTTTCAAAGCTTGAACAATCAAAATTATTCCCATCGCTCTCACCCATGAATGAGAAATTTTTTGTATCTTTTTGTCACCTTTGGGACTTTTATACTTAGGGATAGGGTTTTGAGCCGATTTTATATCTCAATGAGAATATTAACCAAGGATCACCTTTTATTCTTCTCTGTATCTATATTGGCATGGCCGGAAGCTCTACATGAACTTCATCTAGAGACACAAAGGCAACGTAAAGGGCACCCAGTTGACCTATAATGCTCAATTTTGTGGACTCTTAGGAAGGTACTGACAAACTCCTCTCAGGAAGGCACTGATGTCCCTCAGCTAAGTTAAACCCTATGTTCTTAAAGAGGCTTGTAAGTTGCGAAGACCCCGCCTAGATATAATACACCATCGCCTCCCACTGTTCTCTACCTCAAAGACCATTTTTGTCTTATTATTGCTACACCCTATTTACTCCTCACTCTTAATCGTTTAAAAGATTCGTCTCACTCGATGATAACACCACCCCATTGCTTAGACACAAAAGCTTGCTGGCAAAGAGTAGTAATCATGGAAGGGAATGGAAGGTACTTCTCACTATATGCATTAAAGTACCTCAACTCCTTCAGAATCTATGCCCTACATTCTCCAACACCCTATCCATGACAAAATCCACCACTAATGACTGTGGATAGGTCATATCTCTGATTTTGCTAGAAGGAAGAATCCTTCTAGAAATAAGTTAAACCACTGACAAACATTTAGGGTGAATTCAGTAATTTTAATCCCCTTATGGATATTGACCTTTTTGTTGTTCTCCTTCTCACCCTCTACCATCATTATGTTCACTAGCCTTTGCCTATCGTTTAGGCCATCTCGAGCCTTCAGCTCATCCTCTTGGGTATTTGGTAGCCTTATAGCTTCATTAATGGTGGATGACCTAACTCGGTTGTTCATACCCAAGATGTGAATCATTAGCTCTAGGTAATATAGTTTACTATTAGTATCGTAATATAAAACTCCCTCACCCAATTCTTAATACAACTGTAGGGATACTACACAAATAATATCCACTTAATCTCCTATATCTAGTAATAAAATTAAACTTCCTCCTCTACTATACTAATCCTCACATAGACACACTCGTGGATGAGGCCTTGAACTCTCTGCTCCATATGCCTCATCTTACATTAAGCACCAACAAACCTTTTATAAGAAATATTACTGGCCCCATCAAATGTGATAAGTAGTATCTATAAATGGAGTGTGTTATAAAAATGTTTTTTATGACCTACAATAAGGCATTAATAATAAAATCATGCAAGCCATTTAAAAACTAGATAAAAAATTTTAATCCCTCCAAGCAGTGATTCTGATTCTGCCTCTAGGCTTTCACTACACCAAGTAAAGTTTTTATTATAGTGAGGCTAACTCAGAAATAATGGCCTTGATAGAGTGGACAACACCTCCATAGAGAGGCTATACTCACTATGGAGAGCCTGATACATAGAAAATACCTCACATGAAATGGAGCCATCATCTCCAGTAAGGTCCCTAAACCCAAAACTATGTTTTTCAATAATTTTTTTGTATTACTAGTTTTTAACACATATCGGGCATTTTACATGGTTTATGACTTCTACAATTCATTTTTATAATGATCAACACCCAAATCAAGGCCCTAAAGCTACAAATCTTTTAAGAACTTCTAGTCAGCCCATCCTATTTTCGAGCTCAAACCTCTATCAACTCCATAAAACCTATACCAAGAATGTTGTAGGAATATTGAGAATGTAAATTAAACTAGCATTATTCAAATTGACTTCCTACAAGAGAAACCCAAAACTTTTTCACTTGAAACCCCAATTTAGTTTCAAGTCAAGTGATTCGGCCTAAGCAATGCAATATAGAAGTCTTAAGCAATTATATATTGTATTAAAATAGTTATTTACTTAGAGATATCTAAGTAGGGGAATGTAACAGAGAAGATTCTTAAGTTTGAGAGAGTTGCATTTTTTATCCTATGGGGAAATAAGACCTCTTTTTGTACCTTTAATTTTCCTAAGGTCTCGTTGTTGTGGCTCATTTTCCACTACAGCAAACTTGCAATAGCGAGAAATATATCACTATAGAGGTTCATGGATTGTATCATATTATGATTTCATGACTCATCACCAATGCTTAATCATATTCTTTTGGGTATTATGTGTGCTTATAGAAACTTGCAAGAATAAATTCTTCCCTAAGATGAGAATTAGAAGAAAAATAAGAAAATGCATGTATAGTACTCAATCCAATACTTTTTTTATCTGAGGAGTCTTGTCAGAGAGATCGAGTGTGAAATATACAGTATATTCCTCCTCCTCCTATCATATCTATGAACCTTGCAAAAAATTGAATCAGACTTTAAAAAGAAATCTATGATAATATATGAGTAGACCTAAACTATGCCTATATATAATTTAAGTAGTTAAATTAAGTGATTAGAATCAAACCAGGGTCAAATTGTCCATTTCCATTTTTTTTAAAATCAAATTTATGTAAAGTATTCAAAATCCCATTTTGAGTCAAAAAATGGTATTTTCTGACCAAAATATCAGAAAGTTATGGGTTCAAATCAACATGTAAAATAGAGTAAGAAAACCAATTAAACAGAAATAATATCTCAACCAATGCACATCCTAGATGTTCTACAATCATCTACGATAGGAAAACGTGCTACCCTAGGGAGAATTATCATAAAAGAGTGGTATAACTAGCTACAATCTCGAAAGAATCTAAACTAAGGGATGTAGCTACACAAGGCTAGACAAGGGCATCAAACGCTAGTCACAATAATACTAACTTCACAAAACCAATTCATAAAGAAGAAGTGACTACAGTATCTTATTGCTTCAAGGCAAAATTCTACTCTAAGGCCTCTAAAAGCACAAAGATGAGGAAAATGACCTAGAGGTCATCAAAATTTTCACAACTAAAAGGGATTTCATCCTCAAAATTTAAGACTTAAGAAGTATATAAAGGATCAAACATGTGAGGATACTAGGCTTGCATGTATTTTTTGATCTCTCAATAGCCTCCTTGACTGAATGGTGTCTCCACTAAATCTTTAATACTAAAATCTCTCTAGAGCGCAAGATTCTAGCATTTCTTGATAGAATAGCTACTGATCATCCTTGAAAGTCAGCCTATCATCTAATTGAACTGAATCCCACTGGAATATGTGATACACATTTGGAATATTAGTTTAGAATATTGACACATGGAAAATAGGGTTAATGGAAGAAAATATTAGACGCAAGGCTAACTTATATGCTAAATCCTCATCCTTCTATAAAATCTTAAATGGCACAATGTACTTAGGGTTAATCTTGCCTCTTTTCCCAAATCACGTCATGCCCTTCAGGGGTGACACTCAAAGAAACACATGGTCACTATCTCCAAACTCTAATACACAAAACCTATGGTCATCATAACTCTTTTGTCTACTCTGAGCTACCCAAAGTCTTTTCTAAATCATATAAACACTATTTATTAATTCTGTAAGAAATCAATACCCTATGATCTAGCATACAAACCTCTCTGCACTATAGGAAGACTAAATAGGTAAAAAGTGGGATATAATTGATCAATCATCACCAAAATTCTTTTAGAATCTTGAGAAGTGCATAGCAAACTAATCATGAAATCCATTGTAATTTGCTCCTACTTTAGAAGAAGACTAGGTAGCCTTTAAGAAAACCACTGGGACTCAAATTCTTGAACTCTATCTTATGATAACATAAACAACAAGACACAATGTTCACTATTATCTAGTATAATAAGCCTCCTGATACTCCAACTATAGATTTTAGCGCATAAGGAAGAATGGAATATCTAGTATCATAAGCCTCCTGATATGTCAACTATTATCAGATCACCATCTCTTGGAATGTGGATATGATCCACAAATCTTAATACACCCTCTAGATCCAAGGTGTCCTTCTTGGCCTTACCTCTTAACACCTAATCTCGAATGACACGTAGTTGACTAATATCAAATAACCACCCCATAATCTACTCCAACAAAGAATATTGAGCCTCATCAAAGGAAAAAATCTTCCTAGGGTCAGCACTATCAAGCAAACCCACCTTTTGGCGATGTATTAGACATTCAAGGCCAATAGTCGCTCTAGGATTAAAAGAAAAAAAAACTCCCCTACTTATAAAATTTCTGCTCAAGGAATCTTCAACCCTCTATGCCTTACCCAAATGGTATAAAATAGAAATATCACAGTCCTTTAGAAATTCAAGCCATATGCACTACCTCTAATGAATATCCTTGTAGCTTAGAATGTCTTAAAGACTATAATGATCATGAATATCTCACAATGATTGTCATAAAGGTAATTCCTCTAAATCATAACTACTAAAATAACTACCACTAACGCCAAGTCATGGGTGGGATAGTTATGCTCATGACCTTTAGTTTTCTAAAAGCATATACAATTAATCAACCCTACTATATTAAACTACAACCCAAACCAACAGCTAAAGCATCACATTAAATTGAAAATGCCTTGTCATAAGTGGTAGAGTTAAAATCAAAACTAACATGAATAAGGCCTTAAGATTTAAAAGGCTTTCCTCACACTTAGTGGACACTAAAGTAAGACATCTTTCCGAGTCAATATGGTCGCTAGCATTTCTATGGAAGAGAACCCATCAATGAACCATCTACAGTAACATTCTAAATTAAAAATATAAACCTCAATAGGAGAAGTGAACCTTGTTCAATCATGAACTGACTCAAATTTGTCGGTCTACCATAATCCCTTTCTTGGACACTACATTCCCCAAGAATGGTATTGAATTGTGTAACACCTTATAATGTACGATTAGAATCAAAACAGTAAATCAAATGAATATACTTAAACACAATGATTTTACATCAAATAAGTGTGATGGTAAATTTTCCAGCATGGGGACATCTTTTGGTATAAAGGGAGATCACAAAAAATCTCCTAACTCAAAGATGAGTGGAGAACTTTTCAATCAATTGAATTTTTAGTAGATGTACCTACTAGGGTAAGCCTCCAATGACCATTACTTCTAAAATATAATGAGTTAGGTGGGATACTATATACCAAATGAAGTTTGTTCGTCTTCTTTTCGAGATTCTAAATTCACCTTAATTCAATTTTGGAGTAGAAAGTTATTTTTATTTTACTTGAAAGTATTTCTTTGCCAGAAGGTGAAGACTAAGTTGACGAGTTGTCAACTAGGTGACTAATAAGTTGATCAGCCATCAACTAGGTTATGAGATGTTAACCCAAGTTGTTAACCTTAACCAGTAAATGGCAAGATTAGCTAGATATTGATGACTAGGTTAACAAGTTGTCACTAAACGTATGGGTTGTCAACCTAGCCATCAAATAAAGAATCCTTGCAGTTTTCCTATTTTTTTGGTGTAATTTGGTCTTTTCCTCACCCAAAACTCCTCCCCCATGTCTTAAATCATTTAATAAGACTTGTATATAAATGTTCAGTCAGTTTTTAAATTTATCCTATCCTCTACACTCTCAGATAGAAAAGTTAGGGGTTTTTTCCTAAAATTTATACTTCCAAGGCTCAGATTCAAGGTGTCACAAATTTGATTCATCTAAAAGGCATGTTTCTCATCCCTAGCTAGTATTTTTACATTGTGATGTTTATTTACTAAATATTCATTTGTTTTGCTGATGGGTTTGAGCTTGGGTTAAGGGTTTTTATATGGTTAACATTCAAATTACTTATTTCTTTTTTTGAGTGGATTATTCATGCTTTAACTGATGGTTTCTGGGATTGAATTAATGCATTATGATATTGAATGGAATGGGTGACATTGATTTTCCTAAATTCATGGTCTTTTTGCTTGATAATGTTATTAACCTTAACCCACATTAAAAATCGTTGTTTAACATACAATTTTCATTATTTAACTTACCTTCAAAACATTGCATTGCATTGAGGGATTAGAGATAATAAAAAAAAATTTAGAATACCCTTGGTTACCATGGTTTTGGAATTTAAATGAAACTTGTAAGTCTAATGGTTACATGGGTTAGCTTGGTATGATTATATAAGCTTTTAATGATATCGGTATAACGATACCAATTTATTAAATTGCTTAATGAAAGACCCTTGGGTTAATGGTTGGGTTTATGTGAAAACTATTTTAATTTTGACTTAAAGAGAATTATATAGTCACCATGAAGGTGTAGGTCCCGGGGGGAGGTGTTCTTGGTGCACACATTATATTTTTGATGGTTATCGCCTTGGTGTCCTTAGCCTTTCTTCAATTTCCTTAGTTCGTATGGCTAACACACACTGGGGCTTTTCAGCCGGAAGAGCTGAATGCATATAGCCTGCAGGTGCCATTAGGATATAGCGAGCTACACTGTTCAGGATAATAGTTTAAACTCATATTTTCATGACCGTTATTCCTATACTAGCATCCTAAATATATATATATATAAATGTTATGCATGTTATTTTTTTTGGTTTTGGAAATAGATTTATTTTATCCCTTTCCCTAAGTTACATGCTAGTGCTTGCCCCCGCTGATCATCCCTAGATGATGCATAATTTCATAATTTAGGGTCCAAGGGATTTTTAGTTGATCTTGTGCCGTATTAGGTAGTTTGGGGCACTTTTTTCCTCTTTTGTAAGGTGGTGAGCCTCTATCTTTTGAAAATACCTACCATTTCAGTAGGTTTCTTCTCATATTTTAGGAATTGTAAATTTTCTTTTTCATTATTGGAGGTATGTCCCGGCCTAGTTTGGTATTTCTAATTTAGAGGATATGTGGACACTTATTGGGTTGGTTGATTGTTTTGATTCATAGAGTTTACATGTCATTATCTATCCTTCTTATTACAATTTAGTTAGCTTCCACCGTATCATTTTATTGTGCCTTGGTAGTTGTCTAAGGGGGTGGTCTTGGCCATGGTGGGCTTGAGATACCCATCATGACTAGGCCCTGGTTCGAATTATAACAAGCTTTGTATCAGAGCATGGTTCAAGGTCATTGGGTGTTTAGAAATTTATGTCGAGTAGAGTCTTGTTTATGGGTGTGTAGTGTGCAACATTTATAAAAAAAAGGCTCTGAGGAATTTATGTTTTCTTTTCTTGTGTTTAATTTCGAGCTATACAGTCTAGTTGCCATGAAATTTCTCTAAGTCATGGATTACTTACATTTTAGATCATGCCTCTCCAAAGATATGATGGTTATAGAAACTCTGCTTCAACCTTTGTCCTTCTTGAGGAGAATGTGGAGGGAATACGTTTTATTTAAGGAGTACAAACCTGATCGAGCAACGCTACACTTGATACTCCACTTGGGGTTCCACCAGTCCCTACTAGTCCTCCTTGGGCTTTTTGATCTAGTGATATTTATGCTCAGCTTTCTCAGGGAGACATCACTAATACAGAGTTCCATTAGTCTATCATATACTTGATCAACTTGTGGCACCTCAGCCTCGCCATCCTGATCATGTTGTTTCTACCATTTGTTCATCTGTGGTCACTTGGGTTAGCCAATTTATAAGGTTGAATCCCTTTACCTTTATAGTCTCTAAGGTTAAGGGGGATCTTCAAGGGTTTATTAATGAGATAAAGAAGATTTCTAAGGCAATTCTTGCCTATCTAATGAATGATATGACTTGCTAGTTGTATGAGGAGTAGGAAACGATGATGCGTGATGATGTTGAGCTGGATATATGGGAAAAGATTTTAGGTTCTTTTCTTTATAAAATATTTCTTCAAGAGTTTAAAGAGGCTAAGGTCAATGATTTTCTAAACTTGAGGTAGGGTAAGATGATTGTTAAAGAGTATGCATTGAGATTCTAGCAGTTGTCCCATTATGCTTCGATGTTAGTATTTAATATAAGGTCCAAAATAAGGAAATTTACTTCTGGCTTATCTCATGATTTGGTATTGAAGTGTAAGCTCTCAATGTAGAATAATAGTATGGACATCTCCAGGCTGGTAGTATATATGCAGTAGTTAGAGGATGCAAAAAATAAAAAGTTAAAGATAGGAGAGAGGTATAGAAAGAAGTTTAGAAAATTAGAGTAGGGTGTAAATTAGTAGAACAGTGGGAGACATGGTAGATAATGGACTAAGAATTAGAATTGGAGAAGTTCATATTCGACAGCTAGTACTACTTATCCTAAGCCTTCTGGTGATCGTCGTTTTTAGAATAGTAGAGGTCCTAAGGCATAGGGTGCCTAATCTTAGGTTAGTGGTGTTTAGTCAGCCTCGCATTTTCATTTGTATCAATTATTTTGGTAGATTTACCATAGGTACTGTGAGGAGGGAAGGATCTTATTTTAATAATTGTTAGAATTATCCTATATCTAAAGTTGCCAAATGAGCTAATAAGTTCTTGGTCGACACTTTTGAAGCTCTTGAACCTAAGGGCACCACTTCAGGTACAATCTATGGATGAAATTACCTCTATGCATTTTCTACTCATTAGATACTTGAGGCATCCCTAGATATTATAACTAGTATTTTATAGATCTTCTCCCATGATGCTTATTATTTTCTTGATTTGGGTTCTACCATATCCTATGTGACCCCTTATGTGGTTTTACACTTTAGTTTTTGTCCTAAAAATATTTTTGATCCTTTTTTTATGTCTATTCCTGTGGGTGATTCCAATGTTTCTAGAAAAATCTATAGGGGTTATGTGGTGTCCATCTTTTATAAGGAGACATTGGTGGATTTGATAAAATTTTATATGATAGAGCTTAACATAATCTTGGTGATGGATTGGCTCAATTCATGCAATGCTTCTTTGGATTATAGGAGTCGTAAGGTCAATTTCCATTTTTCAAATAAACCAGTGACTGAATGGGATGGGAGTTCCTTAGTGCCTAAAGAAAGGTTTATTTCTTATCTTAGAGCTTAGAAAATGATTTCAAAATGGTGTCAATATCATTTAGTTTAGATAAAGGATTCTAACTCTAAGAGTCTTTCTTTGCAATCTGTCCCATGGGTAAATGGGGCTTTCCTGCTATTTTTTTGATAGTCTTCCTAGAATTCATCCTGATAAGGAAATAGAATTTTAGATCAATCTTCTACTGAATACCAATCCTATTTTCATTCCTCTTTATAGGGTGGCTCCGGTTGAGCCAAGGGATGAATGAGTAGTTAAAGGATCTTCTTGATAAGAGTTTTATCCTTCCTAATGTTTCTTCGCAGAGTGCTTCTATACTTTTTGTGTTAAAGAAAAATAGGTCTCTTTAGATTTGTGTAGACTATTGGAAATTGAATAAAGTGATAGTAACAAATAAGTATCCTCTTCCTAAGATTGATGACCTCATTGATCAACTTCAGGGTTTTAGGTATTTCTCTAAGATTGACCTTCATTTGCGCTATCATCAGCTAAAAATTAGGCAGGTTGATATTCCCAATACTAATTTTTTAACTTGATACAACCATTATGAGTATTTGGTTATGTCATTTGGGTTGAGTAATGCTCTGGTTTCTTTAATGGATCATATGAATTAGGAGTTTAGGTATTTTCTAGATTTTTTTGTTATAGTATACGTTAATGACATCTTGGTATACTTTAAGAGTGAGGAGGACCATATCAATCACCTCCAAATTATGTTGTAGAATCCTAAGGAGTAGATATTGTATGCAAAAAATTTTAACTGTGAATTTTTGTTAAGTTTTGTAACCTATCTTAAGCATGTTGTTTATTGGAAGGGGATCAAAGTTGATTCACGGAAAGTTGACGTAGTTTAGAAGTGTCCTAGACCCACTACTCGAACTGACATTAGAAGCTTCTTAGGTTTGGAAGGATACTACAATAGGTTTGTGGAGAGTTTTTTATCTGTTACTGCCCCACAGACAAGGTTAACTCAGAAAAAAGTTAAGAGTTTATGGTTCAATTCTTGTAAGGGTAGCTTTGATAATTTGAAGGATAAGTTGACTTTTACACCAGTTTTAACCCTGCCTGAGGGAAGTGATAGGTTTGTTGTGTATTATGAAGCATCCCGTGTATGGCTGGTTTGTATATTGATGCAGCATGGTAAGGTTGTATAATTTTCTTCTAGAATTCTTAAGGTTCATGAGAGAAATTACCCGAATAAGAATTTAGAGTTGGGGATTTTGGTTTTATCTTTGAAAATTTGATGCAATATACGAGGAACATATGGTTATTTATTAGACCATAAGCGATTATAGTATGTGTTTACGCAAAAGAAATTAAACACCAGGAAGAGGTGATATATTGAGCTACTTAAGCATTATGTTATGAGCCTCCGCTACCACCCAAGTAATGCTAATGTTGTTGTTTATGCTCTTAAAAGGTTTTACATGGAGAGATTTTCTCATACTATTTATAGGAAAGAGTGTTGGGAAATGATAGTCACATGTTGTGTAACTTTGGAGTCTTATCTATAAAACTATGAGGATGGGGGAGTGATTGTTAAAAAAGTGGTTAAATTATCTCTTGGTTCTAAGGTAAATGAGAAACAATGCTTTAGATCCCATACTTTTGTATACTAAGGATGGCGTGGGTCAGCAAAAGGTTATGACATTTGAGATTAGAGAAGATGGTATTTTGAGGTACAAAGGAAGATTATGTGTTCCTAATTTTGATGGTTGAGGGAAAGAATTTTTGCTGAGGCTCATGAGTTTAGAAATATAGTTCATTTGGGTTCAAGTAATATGTGCCATGACTTAATGGAAATATATTGGTGAAATAATATGAAGAGAGATGTGGAAAATTTTTTTACTAAGTGTGTGATTTATAAACAAGTCAAGGTTGAACATTTAAGGCTGGTGGCATTTCTCAAGAGATAGAATTGCCCATGTGGAAATGGGAGATGATCAATATGGATTTTTTATAGGTCTTCTCTGTAATCAGTATAATTCTATTTCGGTCATGTGGAAACGATGACTAAGTCTGCTCACTTTTTGCCTGGGAGGACTAATTACTTATGAGAAAATTATGCTATGTTGTTCATTCAGGAGATAGTTTAGTGGTACGGAGCGCCAGTCTCCATCATCTCAAACTGAGGTACGTAGTTTTTTTCTCACTTCTCGCGTTTATTTCAAAAAGTTTTTGGCACTTAGGTGAACCTTCATATTGTTTTCCACGCTAAAATTGAAGAAAAAATAGAACGAACTATTAATACTTTGGAGGATATTCTAAGGGCCTATGCAATTAATTTCAAAGGTAGTTGGTTTACGATTTGCCCCTTATTGAGTTTTCTTATAATAATTGTTATCACTCTAGCATCCAGAAGGCACCTTTTGAGGCTCTCTATGGTATAAATGGCAGGTCTCTTGCTAGATGGTTTGATGTAGGTGAGATTAGGTTATTGTCCCTGACATAGTTCACCAAGCCATGAAAAAAGTGAATATGACACGATAAAGGCTTAAGACTACTCAAAGTCTCCAAAAGCCTTATATGGATGTGAGGTAGAGGGATTTGGAGTTTAGGGTTAGTGATTGGATGTTCTTAAAGGTTTCTCCTATGAAAGAAGTTATGAGATTTAGGAAGAAGGGAAAGCTCTATTTCTATTATATTGGTCTATATCATATTTTGAGGAGAATTGAGAATGTCTCTTATGACTTAGACATACCAATGCATTTGGCTTTGATTTATACTGTATTCTTTGTGTCTATGCTAAAAAGGTATATGTGTGACCCTTCTTTAATAGTGTCAGTCGAGGATGTTGGTTTTATAGGTTCATTTTCATATGAGGAAATACCAATTTAAATATTGATATAGGAAAGTTTGTTTATTGAGGACAAAGGATGTAGCTTTTGTGAAGGTTTGTGGAGAAATCAAAAGGTTGAAGAAGCTACATGGTAAGTTGAGGAAGATATGAAGGTCAAGTACCCATTCTTGTTCTCAGTGTTGGATGAAAGTGTTTATGGTATGAGTTTTATTTCCCCTTTTGCTGCATTTTGAATTTGTCCTTGAATTTCACTATATTCTTACTATTTCATTGGTAAGGGTAACCTAACTTCTCATTCTACGAAGAATGATCCAAAGGGGAGATAATGTAACACCCTACAATTTTGGGCTAGAATAAAAACCGTCAATCCTATGTTTATGTACCGGAACCCAATGATTCTATGTCAATATAAGCGTAATGGTCAATTCTCTATAGTGGGGACATCTTTAGAGATGACATAAGATCATAAGAAATCTCCTAACTCAAAAAGGAGTGGAGAACTATTCTACCAATTGAATATTTAGTAGATGTATCTACTTGGGTCAACTTCCAACAACCATTACTTCTATAATACAATATTTTAGGTGGCCTACTATGTACTAAATGAAAAGTTTTTGAGTCTTCTTTCCATCTCTTTTGATTTTACCTTAATCTAACATTAGAATAGAAAGGTATGCTCATTTTACTTTGAATTGCTTGTCCACCAGAATGTGATGACTAAGTTGATGAATTGTTAACTAGGTGACATCTACGTTGACAAGTTGTCAGCTAGGTGATGATACATCAACCCAAGTCATCAAAATTATCCTATAAATGGAAAAATCAGCTAGATATTAATGATTTGGTTGTTGAGTTGTCACCAAACTGATAGGTTGTCAACCTAGTCGTCAGCTAAAGAATCCCTGCAATTTTATTCATTTCATTAGGGGTATTTTTGTCTTTTCCTCACTCCAAACTGCTCCCCCACAACTGAAATTATTCAATAAGTCTTGTATATTGATGTTTAGTCAATTTTTAAATGCTTCCTCTCCTCTCTGCTCTCAAGAGATAAAAGTTAAAGTTTCTTCGCCAAAATTTATACTCCAAGGCTCAAATTCAAGGTGTCACAAATTTTGTTCATCTTAAAGGAATGTTGCTCATCCCTAACTTGTATTTTTACATTGCAACATTTATTGACTCTATATTCATGTGTTTTAAATGATGAGTTTGAACTTGGGTTCAGGGGTTTTAGCGGTTAACACTTGAATTGCTTATTCATTGTTTAAAGTGGGTTATTCATGCTTTAACTGATAATTTCTGAACATGAGTTGATGCATTAGGAAATTGGATGGAATGGGTGACATGGGTTTCCTTATATTAATTGATTTGGTGGTTTAATAATGGCATTAACCTCAACCCACTTTTAAAATGTTTGGTTGAACATTCAATTTGCGTTATTTAACTTATCTTTGGAACATTGTATTACATTAAGGGATAATGAATAATAAAATTGTTTTGGATTGTCCCTGATGGACACAATGTTGGAATTTAAATGGAACTTGTGAGTCTAATGGTTACATGGATTGGTTTATCATGATTATATATGCTTGCAAGCATATTGGTATGACGCTACCAAGTTGATAAATGTCTTAGTGAATGACTCTTGGGTTAATGGTTGGGTTTATGGGCAAACTATTTTAGTTTGGGCTTAAAGGGAATTTGTAGCTCATCATGATGGTGTAGGTCCCGGGGGGGACCAACACTAGAAACCATACTTTCCATCACGGGGGACTTATGTGACAATGTAATTGGTGTAGACATTATATTTAATTTGGCTATCTCCTTGGTGCCTTTATCCTTTCCTTGATAAACACATTAACCATCATGGTTTGTTAGTTGGTTAATTCGTTTATTAAGTAATTGACTATTCTTGTGTTCTTTTTTTTCTATTCTAAGGTGTCATGAACTTTAGGATAAATTTAAGTCCCAAAAATGAATTGACCATAGGATGGAGGGACAGTATGAAGAATGTAGGGAGTGTGGATCATATCTTTAATGGGTTTATTATTAATTTTTAAATGATGATTTGCGGTTAGGATGGAGATATTCCTAGATTCCCCACTTGGTTAATGAAACGAGAAGATAACTTAGTGCATATAAAATAAAGACTCACATCCCTACTCAATGATATTGTTGCGAGACTAGTATATAATTTAGAGTGTGACCATCACCGAGCTATATTATTGGCCTCGTAAATCAATAATAATGATAAATACCAAAACCATAGTATGTATGAATGTAATGTAAATGCCTAAACCCTAGAATTATCCACATATTCTTAACTATCCAAGTGTCATATCATTTTAATTTTTATTATTTCGTTTATAAAATCAAAACTCAAAACTCAATGTTGATTACAAATCGCATTTCTTTACACTTTTATAGTAATGCTTAAATTGGAAAGTTTGCTAAAAGCCAAGTCCTTGTGGGATAAATAATTGTCTAGTATTAATTATTTAACTCCTTTTTTGACAACATACGCTTGTGTGTGCTCTTGGTCACAATAAGTTTTTGACACCATTGTCGTGGACTTGAAATATTAGCAACCTATAATTTAAGTTTTACTACACTATTTGATAAGTGTTGACTTCTTAGTCTTAGATACAAAACTTATGGCTACTGGTTGGAATCTTAAGAAAGCTGGTAAGTTAAAGGAATTGGTTGAACCATGTTACGAACATGAGAAATGCTTGTACTAAATATGGAGAAAAGTAGCACTTCTATCTAATCCTCAATGTTCAATGAGGCAACACCATTACTGTATTTATGGGTGATGAAAACTAGCCTAAAGGATAGTGTGCAAAATGGTAATACCACATACAACTAATGTTACCTCTAGTATTTGTAGACCAACTATAGAAGGTCGGTATGAGCTTAAATAGAACATGGTGAAATTATTGCACAGTATTGGGTAGTTTACAGGCTTGTTACATGAGGATCCTCGAGTCCACTAATAGAATTTCATAGATATCAGTGACATATGCATTCCCCTTGGATTCTCCAAAGACTACATGAGGATCACACTCTTCCCATTGGCATTATTGGGGAAACTAAATAAATGGTTAAAGGTAGGACCTTCAAACTCAATAACAAATTGGGATAATTTGGCAAAGAAGTTCCATATCCGATTCTTTGCCTATGGAAATACTGCAAGGTTGAGGAATGATATCGTAAGTTTCACTCAAAAGCCAGAAAAAAATCTCTATCATGCATAGGAGAGAATTAAGTCACCTTACAGAGATTGCCTACATCAGCAATAAATAACACAAAAAAATTTCTACGATCAACTGGAGGTTATCAGGCTATAGAAAAACTTGTGATGATCGATATACTCTCCTTAACTGAATTCCACAAGGTAATATGGAGTGGTTGGGCGATATGTCCAAATAATTCAATAAAAAGCTTGTAGGTATAATCGAGGTAAATATGATCAAAATATTAAATACATAGTTGGCCTCCTTTCAGAACCAGATATTGGCACAGTTTAATAAGTTGAGTTTGACTCTACATCATGCCTAGGTTAATACAATTCAATAGGGACATACTTGGTGTGAAATTTGTGGTGGTAGTTGTCACTCTATTGATATATGTGGAGAAATTCCTGATTCTATAAAATTTTTAGGCAATGCACAAAAACGAATTCAAAACAATGGTAATGTCTACAATCTCAATTGGAAGAGTTAACCCAACTACTTATGTGAAAATAATTAGACTCAACCATAGTAGTTTCAGTAGCATCAAGGTATTTAGAACAACACTCGAGCCAATAATTTGGAAGAGACTTTAAAAAATATCTTGTCCCACCAAAAAAGAATGGTTGTGAAAATAAAAAAATCAATAACTGGCCCAAAATAATCTACAGAAACTATTGGGCCAGGTAGTTTATGTGTAGAACTCAACACCTCAAGCAGGTTTCCTAGTGATAAAGAATATCCAAAGCATTTTTAGACAATCACCTTAAGGGGTGGAAGACACTTGGTTGATGCACCACCATAGAGAAATCATGAGGTGGAATCAAAATTAGGCACACCTAAGTAGCCAAAGAAGCAAGTTGAGTCCAAAAATGTTGATAAAACAGGGGAAGTTTGAGCACCCAAATTAAAAGTCTATTGAGCAATATAAAGAAAGACCACCAATGCACCCTTAAAAATAATATTAAATCAAAAGAGGATTCTTATTTTAAGAAGTTCTTTACCACATTCAAAGAACTTTACATAAAACTTTCTTTGTTAGATGTTTTGTATGGAATGCCTAAGTATGCAAAGTATTTGAAGGATGTGGTGATAAATAAAATAAAATTTCATAATATTGATTTTGTAGAACTTATTGAGGTGTAGTTCAATGGTTACGATCAAGATGACCAACAAATTTAAGGATCTTGGGAGTTTCACTCTCCTCATACAAATTGGTCAAGTTATATTGTACAAGCTATAAGTGATTTAGGAGCAAGCATTAACCTGATACACTTATCAGCATTCAATATTCTTGGTTTGGTAAAGCCATGACCCTCCTCAATTATGCTATGGACAAAACTAGAGTAGTCCTTACAGGAATCATAGAGGATGTTCTCATTATAGTTGGCAAGTTCATTGTTCCTACTTATTTTATTGTTCTTACCTATGATTCAGATGATCAGGTACCTATTATATTAGAAGGTTTATTCTTACATACTGGGAGAGCATTATAAATATTATAGAGGGAACGCTTAAGATGATATTAGATGATAAAAAGTGGTCTTCAGAGTGTATAAAGCAATCAACATACCCTCACTCTATAGATATCTATGCATGATCACAATGATGGAAATGGACGAGTGTGGTATAGAAGAGAGAAAACTTCCAATTACCTTTTTAGGCTCTATCATAGAGTTTATCAAGTTTAAAAATAAGTATGAACCTATAATACTTGAGTAGAATATTAAAAGACAGGTATTATAAAAGTTATAGACCTCGACTGTTAACATTCTATGTGTTAAAAAATGAAGAAAAGATAGGCCTCAAGATGAGAGAAAAGTAAGATACAAGATGGATGATGAGTTGTGATGTGGGTCTTGTTCCAACAATAAATTAGGAGCTACTTGGGAGGAAACCCAAGTTAATACAGTTAATTTTACTTTTTTAGTTTTCAGTTAGTATCACCTTTGATTTTGTTTTTATTTTGTGTTGAAAGGTTGAAGGAAAGTCTGAGTACCTGATATCTTAGATAAGGACAATGAAAAAAACTCATTGTGGGGTCCCCTGGACCTCCTCAATAGATATGATGTTATTAACTAGGACTAGAGGCCTCAATGAGTATTCCTAATCCTTATTATTTGATTTATACTTTAGGGACAAAGTATGATTTTAAGTGTATAATGGGGAATCATCTAATTTGTTTTGGGCGAACTGCGTGCTATAAGGCTTTCATTTTGATATATTTGCAGATTTTTTAATATATTTAAAAATTTTCAAAAAGATTTTATTTTTAGTTTTTGTTGATGTCTCTTTAGTAGAATCACACTTCAGCCACCTCGCGGTTTTTCATTTTAGTTTTTTCTAAGGGGGAGCCCTTTGAACCTAGTATCATTTTTGATTTTTAGCAGTAAAATTTTAAAAAGATATTATTAGAAATAAATATTGATGCTATTTCTACGTGTTACATGTCATTACATGATGCAAGTTTATTTTGAAAGTGGAAGAATAGGTAAAAAGTGAATGACTTGTGTTAGACACCCAGGCTATTTTATAGTAATCTTCTATGATACTGACTTAAAGTTGAACTCTTTCATTTACTTAGTTGAGAGTTTATCAGGATTCTTTTTGAGTTAAACCTTTGCTAGGTGTGTTGAGGATTTTATTATATTCCATGTTTGTATATTTAAATCTAGAACCTTCTCGGTGTGTTTGGAAATTAAACTAATGAATGTTGAGTTTAGGAGATAATATAGAGATTTCTTTGATCTCTATGTTTTATGACAGATTTGTGTACCCTTTCTTCAAGATCTTAGTTAGCCCCATTGAGCCAATATCCTATTCTTTGGTAGCCTTATATATATCTTATTACTTTTCTTTCAATTGACCGTAATTTAATCCAAAACTCTTAAGCACTTTTGTTGAAAGGTTAAGATATTAAGGAGTGTATAATTGAATAAGAAAAAAGTGAAACTGATGCCCCAAGGAAATAGATTTTAGTGTGTTAAAAACATTGTGTGATGGTGGGAGGGAGTACTGTAGTAAAAGTAAAATTTATCAAAGTGAATCATGTGTTGATGAAATATATTCCCTAATAAAGATGTGTAAGATATATCTAAATGATAGGGGAAAACAAAATAGGGGTAGAAAGATAAAAGTGGGGTAAAATCGGTTGTTTTGAGATGAGTTTTTATATGAAGTGTAGCGTAGTAAAGCTCTTAGGGAAGATAGTCACTCTTACAGTCCAGGGTAGCTTTTACCCATCTCTTAGCCTATATTACAACCATTTTAAGTCCTATTTGATCTTTATCTTTGATATTTTGATATTAGTGAAGCAATAAACAAAGGGAAAAATATGGTTCATCTTTTGTGACATGTTAATATCTTTGTGAGAATGAGCAGAATTTGATTCTTACATCCATTGTTTTGCTATATAGCATATCTGTGAGATAGTGTAGGTGATTCTCTTATGGAGAGGTTGCATGTTCAATGATGGATAAGTGACCTATTTGACCTCTTTGTTGAGTAATGTGCATGAGTTTTCCAAGTTTTTCGATTCAATTCTTGAGGTTAGGATGTCTGGAGTAGTATTCATATGTTTTCAATAGGTATGTGACATGACTAATGTTGAACTTACTATTCATGTAGTCGTTGTAGTTACTTATTGGGTGTCTTAATTTTAGTATTGATGTTAGAGTCTTCCTTTATGGTGCTTGATGTAAAGAGTTATTTGAGGAAGAAGAAAGCTTTTAGTATGGGGTGGTGATCTTAGGTATCTTTATACACCTAGTGTTATTTTCTATGTTCTCTTATCTTAGATTTGAGAATAAATTGATGTGATTAATATGATATTAAGTGTGTATTTGTGCATTTTTGTGATAGGTTACGTGTATAGATCGTTTATGGTTCATTTGAAACAAGTTAAGAGCCAAAATTAACAAATAGATTTCAGACGAGGAAACTACTGATGCTAGATTAAGCTATGCTTGTTCTTACTATACATTGATGAAATTTATGGTATTACATGGACTAATGCTTGTTATATGGTATTCTATGAGACCATTGGAGTTGCTATGGAAGCAAAATAAAGCCTAAAAACAATCCACAAAAAATGGGGAAACAAGGAACAAGGTAAAGGTCAAACTTTCTAACCATTTTATTTGGTATTAAGATGCACCACCCTTGTCCATGTGATTAGACTTGAGGTACACCCTTTCCACTGTTGTCCATCCCACCCCACCTCCAACGTCTAAAAGTTTTTTGTACATTATCTAATTTTTGGTAAAATTTTAAATACATATGTTTCTTAAGGTGAAGACTTTGGACTATCTAAATCACTATATATGGAGTACTTACTGATGTCTCCAAAAAGTCCACCTCCAAAGAAGTACACTACGATTAATGTCAATTAGAGTAATAACTATGTTGGCATTGAACCCATAAGGAAAGGCCGGATATATCTCTCAAACCTACTGAAACAGTCGGTAAGAGCAGAAAAGTAAATGGCGGGTTTGCTGTAATAGTAACAAGTAAAGATCTTTGAGTGTCTTTACTTGTACACAATCTAAAATGAACACTGGGATGGTGATCCCCCTGTCTTCCTAACTCTTTATGTTTCTCATTCTTTACCTAAATATCTAACCGTCGCAATGGAAACTATAACAAGATAGGTATTAAAAACCGCCTTATGCACTCGTAGGTAAATCTCACCCATTACCATGTGAGAATCCAAGTGTCGCTTTACTATGCCTTGTCTTTGATCCTAGTTTAACTATCAAATTGTGGGTCTCAAGTCATTAGACAAAGGTTGATAGCCTAGAATCACTTCTATAATCTATTATTCCCAATCTCAATCTCTCATGTGAGGAATATCTCAAATACAGGCTGGTTCTTAGAGGTTTCCACCACTAAGAAATTAATTACCATGAAAGAAATCACAAAACATATGCTAATGTTGATCTAGATGAATCTCATACTTCCCTACTTCGTTAATCCAGTAGGGTTCCTATAACCCAAGTTAATAGAAGTGGCCACTCATGTTGTTAAATAATCCATAGATTTGAATGAATAAATCATAGAAATAATCTTACAATAATGAAGAATATAACTCACTATCTTGACTTGAATAATATATCAAAACTAAGAACAAGAGTATAAAGTGTGTAAGAATATGTCAAAGAACGTAAACTATTACATAAGGACCCTAAGAGTATTTATAGAGTTCCAAAATAACAAAGGAAACCTAAAAAAATGATATAGAAAAACTAGGTCGACAGTGGTCATGCCTCTAGCAACGAGTCGTTATCTCTTGTAATGACTTGTTAGCAGTTGTCATGTCTCACTTCTAACTTCGGTGATAATGACTCATTGTGAAACATATTAAGTCATTGGCTAGGAGTCATGATGACTCCAGTGACTTTCAGTGTTCAGTACTTTATCACCATGCTCAGCATAGCACCTCATCACGAGTCATTGTCTATCATAATGACTCATGGTCTTCAGTCTTCTATAATTGAACCTCACATGTCAACTTTTAGGAATTTTGGATAAGTTTCTCAAATTTATTATATGCCATGACTCATTGTCCCTCCAAACGAATAGTGGTCAGAATCTACCTTATTCTCTAAAGTCAGCTTCGCATACTATTTACGTAATGACTTGGGCCATGAGTCGTTAGGTGAATAAATGACTCATTTCCCAATCAACACTTACATTTTTCTAGAACTTTGTCTTCCATTTCTGATCCATATCACTACTAACCTAATTTACCAACAGCAAACATAAAACACACATCATATCCAATAAAAATTCCTAAATATTTATATATTTTCACCTTTTTAAGAATTGAAAGTACCATGAAACCATTACACATAAACAACCTCAACTTAGAACATTTGCATGTCCTCAGGAAACAAAAACAAAACAACACAAACACTATGCTTGGCCAGGAAAAACCTATAATACCTATGGTAGTCAATTTCACTTTTAAGCTCAAAAACATTGCCTCTCCTACTTTTACTTTTAAATACTAAAACTTCATGAATTCATCCCGCACAATAATATGACACAAAGGAATTAGGCTAGGATGTTACATTAATAAAAAAAACCATGCATATATACAAAATACATTACTCGAACAAACAAGTAGTTAGTAATACAATATATGTACCCTCACAATTAAAAAAGTCCCACTCTTTTTGATAATTATGCATGTTAATATTGGGATGGTCATGAGACACTCACACTCATAAAGAAGTTCCAAAAATTTACATAGAATACCATTGCCTTACCCTTATTTTCTTTCCCTTAGTAGTTGGATAGTCACATTAGTATCCTTACTTGGCTTGTAACATAGATAAAACACCCTAGTTTTTGCACCTTAGAAAATTTCCTAGAACTCCAATATCTATACCCAATACAACTCATGGGTACGATCCATATGTTGGGGTACTAATAGTATGGTCCAACTGTATACTGACCATTGTTAGTTTGTGGAATGGATTTTGGTTACTGGAATGGGTATGACTTAAGGATATGAGCCGTATTGGTGGTTGCGGATCATTTGGTTCCTTAAATAAATTTTATACATGGTTACTTAGGTTATATTTGAGTATGAGTGGCTTACTTGAGCCACAAGACAGGGTACAAATCGTACCATGAAATCATACGGGAAACAGTGTTCAATTCCCCAAGTATTTTATTTCGCTAGGGATACGGATCATATATTATGGTTATAACATGGTTGGATGAGTCATATACTAGAAAATGTTTAGTCCAAGGGTGGAGGTTTAGTATACGTATAGTGGATACCAATCGTATAGGGAGGGTACAACTCGTGAAGGTCAGTCGTATCGTAGTGATATGATTTTGTGAAACTTAAGTGGGGAAATTTTGAACATTTCCCTACTTATCCTAATAGGCTCCCATGACTTCTAACCCACCTGGAAAGCTACTTACTCTAATATTATATTAATTAACACTTAGAAAATCTTCCTAAACACTTCATAATTCTCTTAAGAGCTTTTGCACAAGGGAACCTAGGGTTTCAACTAAGGGATCAATTTCGGGCTTATTTTAGTGATTTATTTCTATCATCGTCTTGGTCTAAGGCATGTTTCTCTTCCATCATTTTTAATTTTATTAAATACATGGTTTATATGAATGTTTTCATGGTTTTACTATTACATGACTTTGGCTTTCAGATATGATTTGGGGGTTTTGATCTTAATTGCATGGTTTGGTTTCCCATGGTTTTAATTATGCTTTTATATGCATTAATGGTGTTTTTGGGTACTGAAATTGAATGGTAGTGGTTTATTGGAATTTGGAATTGGTTTTGGTCATATAATGTGTTTGATAAAATGCTTATAATAATATATTTATTGCATTGATTTCTTTTATTGGAACTCTTGCATATTTTAAACTTGGTAAAAGTATTATGCATTGTTTAAATAGTTTGGAAATTCTAAGGGATAATTTTTTGTTCTTGTGGAAAACATGGAATTTTAGCAAGTGGTTTAGTATGGTAATGGAAGCGGACTTGAAAGTCCCCTTTAACCTTTAAATGGTTAACTATGGATGATACTTGCAAGTAGGGGTTTGTATGACGATTCCAATAACAATGGCATTGGTTGATAAATTTTGGTTCGGTTATTTGGAAATTGGTTTTAATTAGGCAATAATGGAGAGATATATAGAAAATTCATAGAAGATGGAGGTCCTGGGGAAACCAAAACTAGAAATTTATATTTACCGATATGATGTTTGTCTTGGTCATCATGTGTATGAGGTAATACATTATTTTATGGATTTACTAGTCATCCAATTGTATACTTCCCTGGAAATACAGCTACACGCACTGGTGCCCTTTCAGCAGGGGGAGCTGAACCCATATAGCCCATGAGTTGTTTAGGATGGCAAACCTACACAGCCTAGGTAAAGGTTTTAAAGGCATGCTAAACCCAGTCATTTTTTTGGCATAGTTATATATATATATATGTATGGTTGTGTGCATATGGATGATTTTACATGGTTTTATAAATGGCATTATTTTATCCTTACCTTGATCATGCTACCAGTCACTCGCTAATCCCATCTACTGGCGGTTATAGGCCAACGCTATGCTGGAATCGATCGTTCTACTCCTCCTACGTAGTGATTGACTTGGGGATAGCATCTTGTCTGAAGTGGCGAGCTTCTATTCTTTTTAAGGCTCCATTTAATATTATGGATCTTTCTAGACATTTGGATTTTATTTTTGACATTGGTTTTGGCTCTGGTTGGAGGCATTTCCCAACCGAATTTCATTACTTTTTTGGATAGATGCTTTGCGGTACTTCTATGGGTTGGTATGGGTGGGATCGTTTAGTGTCGACCTTGGCATTGGAATAAGTCGGTGGGCTGACATCATTAGATTGTATTGTTGGTTGTTCCACCCTATTACATTTGGGATTAAATATATTATGTTTTGGAACATCCTTGGTTATTGCCTATTTTATGGCCTTTATTTGGTATGGTCGAATCATTGGTATAGTATTAGTGGACTCAGTTTGGTTGGTCACAGTTGTGATCTATTCCCAGAGTCCTTATATGTGCTTTTATACTATTTTGTTACATGCTCAAAATTCATCCAACTCGGGGTAAGTAGTTGAAGATTGGATTGGGTAACGGGGGTGGTCTCCGGTCTCGGTCGGAGTTTCAATTCCCATCACAAAAAGCCCCTAGAGTGGGTCATGTTAGTATACTTGGGGTATCGTATGATATTCTTGGGAATTTTAATGACTAAGCCTTCTTGGCACTACAATTACTTTTCAAGATCCACTTCTTAACCACTTTTGTTATTCCACCCTTATTTCTCCCTTTTTATTGTTTTATTGCACCTTTAGGTTGAGCATGGCTTCTTTAATATATATATATATATGTGTGTGTGTGTGTGTGTGTGTGTGTTTTTAAAATGTTTTTGTTATTTTAGGTTTTCCTTTTCTATCACACCCTTCCCTACTTTATTTTCTCTTATTTTTTCCTTTATCATACCCATTTTAGATCATGCACTCTATGATAGCCACCCTCCACTTAGGTGATTCGTCGGAGTTGAGATGCACAATGTCCAAGGAGGACTAGGGCCAAAACAGGTTCATTGTGGGAAAATGGGAAGGTGAATGGTGAAAAGTAGAAAATAGGTCTAGAAGGCTCAAAATTGGGATCAAGGGATTCTAATACAGATTTGGTTTGTCATTTAGGCTAAAAGTGAACTTTTTTTAAGAATAGCCTATGATCCTTTCGTAACCGACTAGCTATTACCTAGACAAGACTAACCTGGAAAGTTCTAGATTCCTCACACAAAAGGAATTTAGTAGTATCTCACACACACTTGACATAGGGTTACATCACACACTACTCTTAATCTGATTCATGTAGATGTAGCTATAATTATCATGTTCCTAATGAGAATTCCATAACAAGATCCTTGTTTCCAGTTAGTTCTAGTGGTCAATAGGTTTCTAGAGGTCTTTGCAGATGATCTTTCTAACTTTCCTCCGAATAAGGGAATAGAGTTTGAATTGACCTAGTTCCGGACACTCATTCAATTTTTATTCCTCCTTATAGAATGGCTCCGACTGAGTTGAGAGAACTCAAGAAGAAACTATAGAATCTTCTTGTAAGGGGTTAATTCATCATAGTATATCCCAATGGGGTGGAACGGTGTTTTTTGTGCTCATGAAGGATGGTTCCCTTCGGATATCCATTAATTATAGGTAGTTGAACAAGATGACGGTCAAGAACAAGTATCCTTCTCCATGGATAGAGAATTTCTTTGACCAGTTATAAGGTGCCAAGTTCTTTTCTAAGATAAATCTTTGATCTGGGTACCATCAACTAAAGATTAGGGAGATGGATATCCTAATATAGTTCTTTAAACTTGGTATGGACACTTTGAGTTTTTTGTAATGTCCTTTGGGTTGACTAATTCTCCAGTGGCATTTACGAATCTGATGAATAAGATTATTCATCAGTATTTGGATCTTTTCATTATTGTGTTTATTGATGACATTCTTGTTTATTCTAAGAGTGAGGTGCATTATGCTAATCACCTCTGTGTGGTATTATAGACCTTAAAGGACCAATAGTTATATGCCAAGTTCTCAGTGTGTGAGTTTTTGTTAAACGTTGTAACTCTCTTGGGTCATATTATTTTAGGTAAGAGGATCATATTGGATCCGCAAAAGGTTGTTGTGATAAAGAGATGGACTAGATCCACAAATCCATCTAACATTCGAAGCTTCTTGCGTTTAGATGGGTATTATAGGTGGTTTATGGAAAGCTTTATATTGATAGTTCCTCCTTTGAAAAAGTTAACTTAGAAGAAGGTAAAGTTTTCTTAGTCGAATTCTTATGAATAAGTTCACTTCGACTTTAATTTTGACTTCCCAGAAGGTAATGATGGTTTCATAGTTTATTGTGATGTATCTCGGATAGGTCTTAGTTGTGTATTGATGCATCATAGGAAGGTGATTGCCTATGCTTCTAAGCAGTTCAAAGAGCTTGAGAGAAATTATCATACTCATGATTTAGAGCTTTGGGCGGTTGTGTTTGCTTTGAAAATATGGTGGTATTATTTGTATGTTGTTCACGTGGGTATCTTTTTTTATCATAAGAGTTTATAGTTTTTGTTCACACAGAGGGAGCTTAACCTCATGCAGAGGAGATGGTTTGAGCTTCTCAAGGACTATGATATGAGTCTTCACTATCACCTAGGTAAGGCTAACATGGTTTTTGATGCTCATACCGGCTAATCCATGGGGAGTTTGGCTTATGTGGATGAAGAAAAGCAAGATTTAGTTAAGGGTATTCACCGCTTGGTTAATCTTGGAGTTTGCCTCTTGGTCTCCAAAGATGCTGGTGTGGTATTGAAAGATATAGTGTGATCGTCTCTTGGTGCGGAGATTAAGGAGAAACAAGTGCTAGATCCCATCTTGATGATAGTCAAGAGTGACATTGGTGGGCAAAATGTAATGGTGTTTGATATTAGTAGTGATGGTACTTTATGATACAAAGGGAGGTTTTGTGTTCCTAATGTCGTCGATTTACAACAAAGGATTTTGGCTGAGATGCATGAGCCATGCTATGTTGTTCATCTCGTCTCGACTAAGATGTAACATGATCTTTTGGAGATCTATTAGTGGAATGGAATGAAGAGGGATATGGATGATTTTGTGGCCAAGTGCATAGTGTGTCAACTGGTTAAGGTTGAGCGCATAAGGCTGGGATGGTTGTATCAAGAAATTGATTTGCCCGAACAGAAATCAGAAGCGATCAATATGGCGGATGTTTTGCCAGTGAGGACTACCTTCTATGGGAAGGATTATGTGAAGTTGTATCTCCAGGAAGTGGTGAAGCTTCATGGGGTGCTTGTTTTGATTATTTGTAATTGGGGCACGCAGTTTACATCTCACTTCTGGCGGTCTTTTCAGAAAAGGTTGGGGACTAAAGTTTATCTGAGTTCTACTTTAGCTCGCAGATGGATGTGCAAGTGGAGAAAACTATTCAGACATTGAAAGATATGCTTCGAGCTTGTGTGATTGATTATAGTGGCAGTTAGATTGAGCATCTACCTTTGGTGGAGTTTGCTTACAACAATAGTTATCATTCTAGTAGTAGTATGGATCCTTTTGAGGCGTTGTATGATAGAAGGTGTAGATCTCTTATTGGTTGGATTGAGCTTGGTGATGCAGACATATTTGGTCCTAACTTGGTTTACCATTCTATGGATAACTTTAAGGTGATTTAGGAGAGGCTGCCCAAAGTCTCCAAAAGTCCTATGGAGATGTTAGGTGTAGAGACTGGGAGTTTGAGGTTGAGGATAAGGTTTTCCCTAAGGTATCTCCCATGAAAGGGGTAGTGCAGTTTGGTAAGAAGGGGAAGATCAGTCCTTGGTATGTTTGTCCTTATGAGATTTTTCATAGAATGACAATGTTTCTTATGAGTTGGAGTTGCCTTCTAGCTTGAGCTTGGTTCATCTGATCTTTATGTTTCCATGTTTAGGAAATGCATTGGTAATCCTTCTTTGGTTCTTCCTTTGTAAGGAAGGGGTATCGGCCTCTCTATCTTATGAAGAGTTCATAGTTGAGATCTTGTATGGGCAGTTTCATCAGTAATGGACCAAGGAAGTGGCTCCAGTTAAGGTTCTATCGCAGAAACATAAGGTATAAAAAACTACATGCGAAGTAGAGGAGGACATGAAGTCCCAATATCCATATTTTTTTCTGCGCCTAGGATCGGTGTGGAAAGTATGTGTCTTAAACACATCTTTATTTTCAGAGTTAGTTAAAGAAAATATTAATATCGTTGCCTTTTTGTTTTCAAACTTTGTTAAAGATTAGAAATATATTTGATAATGGTAATGACTCGTGCATATAGTTACTCCTACCTTGTCGTCATTTGGGGATAAATGTTCGTAATAGAGGAGACTAAAACACCTTGGTTTGTGGACCTTAGAAAATTTCATTAAAGATTGGTCTTTGTACCCAATACGACTCATGGGTATGAGTCGTATGTTTGGGTATAAATGGTGAGCTCCAATCATATGTTGATCAGTGTTGGTTGAGGGATGAATTTTGGTTACTGGAATGGATATGACTTAGGGGTACGATTCATATTGGTGTTTATGGATTTTTCGGTTACTTAACTTAATCTTAGACTTGATTACCTATGTTGGATCTGAATACGAGTGTCTCACCAAGATCCGTAAGCCAAGGTACGAGTCTTACCCATGACTCATATGGTGGACAGCGTCCAAAACTTCCTTGGTTTTAAATTTGCCCATTGTAGGGATGAAGGGAATGGATCATATGCTCTGAATACAAATTTGTTGGATGAGTCATATGCTAGACAGTGTTGGATCCAAAGGTTGAGGATAGTATACGAGGGAAGGGTACCACTCATATTGAAAGGTATGACTCGTGTGGGTCAGTCATACCCCTGTGATGGGATTTTGGTTCAACTTAAGTGGGGTTATTCTAGACATTTCGCCATTTATCCTAATAAGGTCCCACGACTTATAACCTTCGTGGGAGGTTATTTACCCTATTATTCCATTCATTAATAATTACAAACTCTTCTAAACACTCTATAATTCACGCAAAAGCTTTTGGGCAAGGGAAGTTAGGGTTCCAACAAGAAGATTGATTTGGGGATTGTCTTGGCTATTTCGTTCCATCATAATCTTGGTCTAATGCATGTTATCATCCCTCGTTGTTAATTCTAACTATATGCGCAGTTTTTATGAATGTTTTCATAACTTCATTGATTATATGATTTTTTTTCAAATATAAATTAGGGGTTTTTATATTAAATGGTTGATTATGGTTTTCCATGATTCTAATTATGCTTTATGTGCATTAATGTAACGCCCCGAAATATTATCCCAAGATGCCACACGGTGCCCAAGGCTACACGTAGCCTCAAGCTAACCTTTTAAGCCAAAAGACTACCCTTGGGTTCCAACACAACAACATACACGCTACGCTAAGGATATATATATAAGAACATATCATATCACATCGCACATGGCACGGAATATCATTAGACTGTACATATACAGAATATTTGTACACAAACTAACCCAATAATACACTAGTCTGACACAGCCTCTATACAGCAAAATCAACGAGCCATTCGGACAAACCCCTAAATAACTCAACAGACCAAAGGGATCACAAAACAACAACACCAAAACTAGCAACTTCGTCATCAAACCATAAGGACTCACCACTAAAAGAATGTGGATACGGCACTCGGATTTCACTATCGCGGCTGCGGCTGAGCACCTAAACCTACATCATGTTAAGAATATAGCCCATAGAGAAATATGTGGGTTTGCACAACATATGTACTGAGTATGTGGGGGCATATGCAAAATATAAATAATATCATAAATTTCGTAAAAACGTACATACAGACCATAATGACACACCTGGCTTGAGTGTCATTGAATTATGCAACTCATAACATCTTAGATAGGAAATGTAGGAGAAAAACCTCATAAATCAGTATAGATCATCATAGGCAACTTGACTTAAAACATCAAAACTCTGAGTGACTCGGTATTTCAATAAACATGACTCTTATTGACAGAGGAGTTTCCTATAACCTAAAACCCTACGTGAGCTACCTGGAATACAAACATTTGAAAACCCCGTTGGAGGGAGCGTCATACTCTTTGACAGGGAGTACGCCCTTAAAACATTAATAATCACAATCGGGCTCTCTGGACAATAATATCATCATCAACCAACCCTACGGTGGAACATAGGTTTGGGTAAATACAAAATTTCCCTGTCGGTGCTAAGTACTACTCCCCGACAAGCTCAAAACGCATTAGGAAATCCACCACAACATCAAAAGAGTCTATCATAAAGGCCCAATCAAATCTCTTTCTCATTTATCAAATCATATCAATTTGTGGATTCCTAACTGAACACATTCTAGCTCAAACCATTTTAATCTTCCTCAACATCAACAAGGTATCAATCCGTTGAACTATAAATGAATCAATATTTGGACAAGGATATGAAGACTCAATACATAATATTTTCAACAATTTAACTCATCAAAACCATCCGGAAAATACCAAGACTCATTGCAACTTCAATATCAACATTTCTCAATTTGCCATCCAACTCTCATTTAAAGGTACTTGAGACATCAACCTATAATGGTATATAGAATTTCCAATATCAATTATAAATTCATAATAAGGAAATAGTTGAATGATAGTATAAATCAAGGCTTAACATTTTAAATCATCATACTCTCACTATCAAATACTTTTTGGACATAATTCCATCTAAACATCATACACATATCAGATGACATAATCCCATAGCTCTTGATTACCTAAGTTGGATCTGAATACGAGTGTCTCACCAAGATCCGCAAGCCAAGGTACGAGTCTTACCCATGACTCATATGGTGGACAGCGTCCAAAACTTCCTTGGTTTTAAATTTGCCCATTGTAGGGATGAAGGGAATGGATCATATGCTCTGAATACAAATTTGTTGGATGAGTCATATGCTAGACAGTGTTGGATCCAAAGGTTGAGGATAGTATACGAGGGAAGGGTACCACTCATATTGAAAGGTATGACTCGTGTGGGTCAGTCATACCCCTGTGATGGGATTTTGGTTCAACTTAAGTGGGGTTATTCTAGGCATTTCGCCATTTATCCTAATAAGGTCCCACGACTTATAACCTTCGTGGGAGGTTATTTACCCTATTATTCCATTCATTAATACATATAAACTCTTCTAAACACTCTATAATTCACGCAAAAGCTTTTGGGCAAGAGAAGTTAGGGTTCCAACAAGAAGATTGATTTGGGGATTGTCTTGGCTATTTCTTTCCATCATAATCTTGGTCTAATGCATGTTATCATCCCTCGTTGTTAATTCTAACTATATGCGCAGTTTTTATGAATGTTTTCATAACTTCATTGATTATATGATTTTTTTTCAAATATAAATTAGGGGTTTTTATATTAAATGGTTGATTATGGTTTTCCATGATTCTAATTATGCTTTATGTGCATTAATGTAATGCCCCGAAATATTATCCCAAGATGCCACACGGTGCCCAAGGCTACACGTAGCCTCAAGCTAACCTTTTAAGCCAAAAGACTACCCTTGGGTTCCAACACAACAACATACACGCTACGCTAAGGATATATATATAAGAACATATCATATCACATCGCACATGGCACGGAATATCATTAGACTGTACATATACAGAATATTTGTACACAAACTAACCCAATAATACACTAGTCTGACACAGCCTCTATACAGCAAAATCAACGAGCCATTCGGACAAACCCCTAACTAACTCAACAGACCAAAGGGATCACAAAACAACAACACCAAAACTAGCAACTTCGTCATCAAACCATAAGGACTCACCACTAAAAGAATGTGGATACGGCACTCAGATTTCACTGTCGCGGCTGCGGCTGAGCACCTAAACCTACATCATGTTAAGAATATAGCCCATAGAGAAATATTTGGGTTTGCACAACATATGTACTGAGTATGTGGGGGCATATGCAAAATATAAATAATATCATAAATTTCGTAAAAACGTACATACAGACCATAATGACACACCTGGCTTGAGTGTCATTGAATTATGCAACTCATAACATCTTAGATAGGAAATATAGGAGAAAAACCTCATAAATCAGTATAGATCATCATAGGCAACTTGACTTACAACATCAAAACTCTGAGTGACTCGGTATTTCAATAAACATGACTCTTATTGACAGAGGAGTTTCCTATAACCTACAACCCTATGTGAGCTACCTGGAATACAAACATTTGAAAACCCCGTTGGAGGGAGCGTCATACTCTTTGACAGGGAGTACGCCCTTAAAACATTAATAATCACAATCGGGCTCTCTGGACAATAATATCATCATCAACCAACCCAACGGTGGCACATAGGTTTGGGTAAATACAAAATTTCCCTGTCGGTGCTAAGTACTACTCCCCGACAAGCTCAAAACGCATTAGGAAATCCACCACAACATCAAAAGAGTCTATCATAAAGGCCCAATCAAATCTCTTTCTCATTTATCAAATCATATCAATTTGTGGATTCCTAACTGAACACATTCTAGCTCAAACCATTTTAATCTTCCTCAACATCAACAAGGTATCAATCCGTTGAACTATAAATGAATCAATATTTGGACAAGGATATGAAGACTCAATATATAATATTTTCAACAATTTAACTCTTCAAAACCATCCGGAAAATACCAAGACTCATTGCAACTTCAATATCAACATTTCTCAATTTGCCATCCAACTCTCATTTAAAGGTACTTGAGACATCAACCTATAATGGTATATAGAATTTCCAATATCAATTATAAATTCATAATAAGGAAATAGTTGAATGATAGTATAAATCAAGGCTTAACATTTTAAATCATCATACTCTCACTATCAAATACTTTTTGGACATAATTCCATCTAAACATCATACACATATCAGATGACATAATCCCATAGCTCATGGACAATAATATAAGATATAAAATCATATTTCCAATTCATGGTAAAACAGGTAACATCTCCTGACAATGTAATTTAACAAAAATACCGGGCACAAGATCAAAAGGATAATCTTGTTCAAAGCCCCACATACCTAAAAATGGAAGATGAATATGAACTTCCGACTCCGAAACTTTATTCACGAAAATAAAGGGTTCTTCTCAAAGCCCTTAACATGATCAACTCGAATCCCAAATTAATTTGAAATTTCTATGGTTCAATCAAGAGACATAGAAGAATGAAATTTGGAGTAGTAGGGTTGGGGTTTGAGCCTTAGGAAATTTTGGAGAAAATGAGCTATTGAATGCTCTTAATGGACTTAAATCCATGATTTACTGGATGGATTGGAGTAGGAATGACCAAAATACCCTTAAAAATTAAATAATGTCAAATCTGTCCTTTGGTGGACTTTTTTGATAGGTTGAAGTAGATTGACCATAACTTTTTGCTCCGATGGGCAAATTGGATGAAACCAATTTCATTGGAAAGAGGACTTTCAGATCTTTCTGTTGATATATAGTAGATCACCCAGAACATTATGTACATGGAATTATGATCGTTTGAAGTTGACCATAAAATTCAACTAGCCTCAGTATTTTTTCCTGCACATTTACTGTTCACCATTAGTCACGGTTATATCGAAATGATCATAACACATCGCTCGAGTGTCCATTTTGGATGATCCGCATATCCTTGGAAATATTATTCGATGTTCTACACGATGATGGGTCGCATATCCATAAATTTCACACAGAAAAATTATTAATCATGATAAAGAAAAGAATTTAACACATTTTCATTCGAGATCTTAACGGAAAATTTTTTCAAGGCATCACATCATCTCCTCCTTGGAAACATTCGTCCTCAAATGTTTATAGATAGGTCAAGAATACTATGAAAATGAGTATTTATAGAAATATCATCTTGCCCAAGCATATGCTCCATTCTAGATTTTTTTTGGGATATCGTAGAAAACACACAAGCCAAGATAAACATAGCAACAAGGATTAAATTAAAAGAAAATGATACCTTTGACATGCTCAGGATTTGTAGGAAAGAGGTGGGGATAGTTCGCGCGTATATCCGCTTCAAATTCCCAAGTAGAACTCTCCACAGATTGATTTCACTGAAGCACTTTAACCAAAGGAACTTCCTTGTTTCTTAGCCAACGAACTTGGAAGTCAAAAACCTCAATCGGAATCTCTTCATTTGAAAGACTATCTTGAATACTGATAACGCTCAAACTGCATCTCTCGCAAGAGTGTAAGCGGTCGTTGTCAAATATAGAACCCAACTGGGTTGGGTGTCGAATCCCACAGGGAATACTTGGTCACTAAGTATGCAACGATTAGTAGACTTTTGGTGAAAGTTCTGCGGAAAAAGGGGGAATTTTATGCGTGAAGTAAAATTATCAAAATAGCAAAGTAAAAACGGAATGTTTAGTAAGATTTTAATCAATGAGAATTGTAAGTTAGGGTTATGTCCACCTTATGAGTTCTACGTATCTATTAACTATGAGTTATGCGGAATTCAGACATGTATGCACTTATAGAGATTCGTATTCTATGGTAAATCCTAGCATCTTTCGACCATCAAGGATTATCTCACTTTAACTCTTTCGAGCTTAAAGCGTATAACTAATGGTACGAATTCTCCAAGAGGTTAATCCAGTTATGGCACTAACTCTTAAACAGGGTTTGGTAGCCCTATTTCCTTGTCACTCTCTCTTTTCCAGACATGTAACTTTTCTTTCGATCAAGTTAATGCTATACTGGCGTATTCTATATGTTTGCAACCACAAGAATTAAATTAAGATGAAGAGAGTAATGATATAAGCAGCATACGTATCAAGAATTCACAAACTCATAGCAATAGATAGTATCTCATAAGGCTTCCATAACCCTAATAGAGAAGTTTAGCTACTCATGAGTGCAACAGAGATCACCATAAACATCATCATCATATCAAAACTAGAATGATCTCACGTTGGTCACAAGAGTCGTGCTTTCTCTGTTAGAAAGTAACGTGAAGAACTAAATGTCGAATAAAAGAAAAATAGAATTGAATAGAAAATAGGATGAATGAATTGAATGCTGAAAAATTCAGCAAATAAGGGTTTTTATAACACCCTTGTCCTAGTCCTACTGAAATAGGGTTTTTATCCTTGTCCTACTGAAATAGGGTTTTTATCCTTGTCCTAATCCTACTAAGTTACTGCTGATCCCCAAGTCTTTAGAAATACTATTTTTTTCCCGGGACAAGTTCTCCATGCATCACTTTCAGTCCACCAGTTTGTAGAAGTCGCCGTCCTTCTTACGTTGAGGTTTGCTTTGGCGTCCAACAGTCCACAAAATGCTGAAATCTTCATCATTTATACCTGAAAACTTGCTAATCACATTGGTTACCTCACTTACAGGAAAAGGGACTAAAAGTGCAGGAATTATATAGTTTGTCCTTAAAACTTAGCTAAAATATGGGTGAATTAAGGTGCTTTAGGCGTGTAAATACGCCTAACATCAACACCCCACACTGAAAGCTTTGTTCGTCCTCAAACAAAATATCATGTCCATATAAATATCTACTTAGGGTTTCATAGTAACAGCACAAAATATTCATCAAGACAGGCACGACAATTATTAACAAAGAGTAGTTTTATTGATCACTACTAGAAACAATTCAACCTCCAACCTAGACTCGTGATGATGGTTAATTTGTATCCAAAAGTTAAGACACAAAGAATCATACACGACTACCCAAAAATCATCAACCATGTATGTCTCACAATATATTACTCATCATCACTCACAAGTATTGTATATATTTCAAACATGGGTATAAGATTGTCCTTGCTCTCACTCTCACAAAGAATTCATATGTTGCAACTGATGACCATACGCTTCCCCTTAGTATAATGCTCTACTAATATCATAATTCTAAGTTTAGGATCAAATAGGTCTTTTATAGGTTGTAATGTAGGCTAAGGGACGGGTAGGACTATTTTGGCCAGAAATAGTGAGTATTTTCCCTAAGCGCTTTAATACATCACATTATGCCATTAACACTCTCTTTTAATCAACCCTGCTACCTTTGTTTAATCTATCACCCCTTTTTACCTATTTTGCCATTCAAACATAACTATCTTTTTATTTAATCATAATCACAATTTATCTTTTTCTTTTTCTATTTCTTTTTCTTTTCTTCTCTTTTTTTTATAACACACCTCTATGATAGCCACTCTTTTTCATAACAAATTCAAGTACCAATACACTCTAAGGCATCACTCTCACCCAATTTCCTCTTATGTTTTCACATGACTTTACTATTTAAAGCGCTTAGGAATTTGGATCAAATTATGGTCTTGAAAAAAAATGGATTAGGCTACATATGAGGCTGTCAAAGAAAATGGCTAAAGGCTCAAAGGGGTTGACTAGGATAATGTCCACGGGTAGGTAAAACGAAGGTAAACAAGTACAGGTTGCCAAAGAAATGCCTAAATCATCTCCTAAACTTACACTCTTTATTTCGCTTTGCACACACACCAGGCAAGTTCTAGCATCAGTCACCAACACAGAATATACTATTATCTCACACACACAAGGCACATTGTCGACTTTATTGGGAGCAGTGTAGACTCTAGACCCAATAGATGAAGGAATTAAACCATACAATTATCACACAATGAGTCACATTTAGAGCCTAAATGTCTCAATAGTAATGATTTTAGCACAAGTTCTTTTTATAATACCATGCTGCCCATCAAAACAATTTCATGCAAAGTAAAAAAAAAATTTAAAAATTTAACTACTAACAAACAAAACAAACAAACATAAATAAAAGCAAATGCAGATAAAGAAGTATAACATACAAATACCAGCACCCCACACTTAGACGGGACACACTTCCCTCAGTGGAAAATAAATACGGAAAACCTGATTAGTCGGACTCCTCCTCTAAGTCTGGGGTCATACCCCCTGTGTCGGAATCATCATCAAAGTCGTTATCCTCAGAGTTTCCTCAAATTGTACCCCAATTGATCCCAAAAGTCTGTCACGATATTTGTAGCGAGGAGGATTCATCTTGCTCTTTTCTTCTCCTTTTCTGACCTTTCTGCGAGGTGGGCGCTTTTTCTTTTCCTTATCATCCTTTTGGTGCCATTCTATCTGAGATTCATGTTAGCTCATCTCGGAATATATAATCGACAAACAATCTATAGTGGCACCAACCCACACTTAATTTATTTGTACAAACTAATTAAGTGAGTGATGTCGATTACTCAGACTTTATCGACATACATATTGGTGATATGTTCCAACAATATGTTCAGCACAGTCATACTTGCATGTTGTCTTTAACTATTCTTTTCAACTCTATGTTATGTAATCTTGACCATACTTTATGGTTTCGATTAATACACTTTTGGAACAAGACGACCATGTAGAGATTGAATTAAGTTTATGGTATAGAAATAATCACAACATATTATGCTTGTATACAATCATGATCTTTATCTCGATGAACGAGTCACTCAAACATTCAAGCATTCAAGTTTGAAGATTATGCAATTAATTTCACCATTTTGATTCCATGAATCTACGACAGTGTATAACAATCAAATACAAGTCGGAACCAAGTCAAGAACACCCACACGTATTCTTTCACTCAACTAGTTGTATCATAACAAACTAACCACATTCAAATCACCAACACCAATTCAAGATCTAACAAATCGTTATAAGCGTAGTATTGGAACACTTTACGGAATATAAAAGAAGAACTTACTTGGTGATGGACTCGGAATATAATCTTGCAAGGTTAGATGAGCAAAAAGAAAAGTTTTGAGAGATTTGGAGAGTAAAAGCAGCGCATAGTTTGAGCAAATAAGTGTGTTTTGTTCTAATGTTGAAGATCTATTTATAGAACAAGCTATGGATCGGGTTTGACCCATGTAAACTCGGGTTAGGAGACCAAAAAGTAAGGATAGGCGGCGCCTAATGCTTTGCCTATGCTTGGCATAGGCGGCGCCTATGCTATGGCATTGTAGATTCAGAGAGCAAAGGCTTTGGCATAGGCGGCGCCTATGCTATGGCATTGTTGGACCAAAGGCTTTGGCATAGGCGGCTCCTATGCTATGGCATTATTTGACCAAAGGCTTTGGCATAGGTGGCGCCTATGCTATGGCATTCTAGATTCAGAGACCAAAGGCCATAGCATAGGCCTTGCCTTGTTCATTGCCTAGATTTACAAAGGCCTTGCCTTGTTCATTGCCTAGATTTGCATAGGCAATGCCTAACCCATAGCCTTTGCTTTTTCATTCAAAACTTACTACCTTAAACATGAGACACTTCCAAATCAAGATTTGAAACTAATCTCCTCCTTTATACCTTTTGCACCTACACTTAGTCAAAAACAACAAAAACGATTAGAACGATGGGTTGCCTCCTATCAAGCGCCTTAGTTTTGGTCGTGGCTCGACAAAATCCTAGGAAAACAAAACAATTAAAAATGATGGGTTGCCTCCCACCAAGCACTTAATTTATTGTCGCGGCACGACATAGCTATCTCGATTACTTAGACTTCATCGAGATAGATAGTGCATCATTTTCTGAATTGATTCAGACGACGCTGGTGCTTACTTGTATGCATGCAATTTTCTTGGAGATGACCCTTGTGCATACATATCCCAGAAGGGATACCAATTATATCATCAATAGTTTAACCCATAGCTCTCTTGTATCTCTTCAGAGCAGAGATGAGAGCCTCTATGTGCTGTTCACTTAAATCATCCACCACACTCACAGGAAGTGTATTTCCACTTCCCAAGAACGCATACCATAGATAATTGGGGAGCTCTTTCGATTCTAGCAGTGGGGCTCTTCAATGGAAGTCTTTGCTGTTGGTGACGGTTGATTCTTAAGATCAAGGTCCGGCTGTTTAGGAGTATAAGAATAGGACCCTATTTCTGTTAGAGCACACATTGTTTCTTCATGTTCTTGAGCCTCCTCACGCTCAAAATTCAGTAGCTCATCAGATAGTGACTCATCAGTAAGCTGCTTTTCTACCGATAATTCTTTGTCATCCTTATAATTACCTTCAGCTACAGAGAACACATCTACATCTTCGGGCTGCTTCATTGCTTTGCATACATTAAAATGGACCACTTCATCATTCAACTGAAATAAAATCTCATTAGCTCTTATGTCAATAAGCACACTTCCAGTTCTGAGGAAAAGGCATCCCAAGATTATGGGAACTTCAGAATCCATCTCGCAATCCAAAATAACAAAGTCTACAGGAAAGATGAAGGTGGAAATCTTCACCAACACATCATTTATGATACCAACAGGTCGTTTTACCGACCTATCTGCCATCACGAGCTGCATATTGGTTGGTGTAGGGTCGCCCAACCCCAACTTTCTGTAGACGATAGTGGCATCAAATTGATGCTTGCTCCCAAATCGCACAATGCCTTAGCAAAATTCATAGATCCAACCGTGCAAGGAATAGTGAAAGCACCAGGGTCTGCCTTCTTCTGTACTAAGGACCTTGTGGCAATTGCACTGCAATGATGAATATTATCTGCCGGCTCATAGCTTACTGCCCGCTTCTTTGTTAAAAGGTCCTTCATGAATTTAGCGTACCCAGGCATCTGTTCCAGTGCCTCCACCAAAGGAACATTAATAGTCAGCTGCTTCAACATCGTCATGAATTTACTGAACCTTGTATCATCCACCTTCTTCTTCAGTCTCTGCGGAAAAGGTGGTAGTGGAAGGGGAATCATTTTCTCCACCACTTTCTTTTTGTCTCTCTTCCGATTATCAGCATTTTCAGGTGTGTCATCAGCCTTTTTCTTCAATCTCTGAGGAAAAGGTGGGGGTGGAAGAGGAATAATTTTCTCATGAACGCGCTCCTTCTGATTTTCAGCTTCTATAGAATCATCACAATCTGTGTCAATAACAATATCCTCTATATCATTAACCACCTGCTTGCCTTTAGACGGATTATCTAACACCGTACCGCTCCTGGTAGTAATAGCCCGGCATGATCCATCATTCCTTGGATTTTGCACAGTGTCACTAGGTAAAGTGCCAGCTTTTCTTTGGTTGATTGTTGCGTATAGTTGACTCAATTGTTGGTCCAGCTGTTTTATTGCAGTAGAATGCGAGTCAACCAATTGCTTCATTGAGGATAAATCATTTATTACCTCAGTTACTCCCGTGCTGGTTATCTCCACTCCTTTCAACAGCTTAGCCATCATATCTTCCATGGACATATTTCCAAAACCAAATGCAGCGGCGTCACTTCTTCCAGGAGGAACATACAAACCACTCTTGTCAGTCTTGTTCTTCCAACTACCTTGATCACGGTCCTTTTTTCTCGATTTATCATAATAGTTCCGACCTTGGTTTCCTTGGGCAGTGCCTGGGAAACCCCCTGATTATTCAAGTAGTTAGCTTCTTCTTCAGAATTGGATTCACCTCTTGCCTGTGATACAACATCTTTGACTTTTTTGGTCTTCCTTGATAATAAGTGCTTGGTAAGAAGATCCATTTGTGTTTTTATGTGCGCCATATCTTGATCGCATTCCTCCTCTCTTCGCCTTTGTTCTACAGTCATGCCAATAGATATAGTAGAGCTTGCTACCTCCGACTCCCTGGTATGCCAAGCTCTACTCTACTTTGTCATACGATCTAGCATACCACTTGCCTCATTAAAAGTAAGGTCATGAATGAACCTCCTGCAGCATTATCAACCACTAGCTTAGTCACCAAATTCAAAGACCTGTATAATATCTCCATCAAGTGGACATTGGTCATATGATGATTTGGGCACCGCATAAGCTTCTTCTTGAACCACTCCCATGTTTCGTGGAGAGCTTCAGTTGGAAGATGTCGAAAGTTCCTGATTTCATCTCTCAACTGTGCTCTCTTGGATGGCGGAAAGAATCTTTCTAGGAAAGCGTCTTTCAATTACCTCCAATTAGTGATAGAATCAGGAGTCAGCCCATTTAACTATAGAGTTGCCTCACCAGATAGAGACAATGGAAATAAGCACAGCCGAATTGCATTCTGTCCAACGCCTGGATTGTCGAATGATTTGCATGTAGGGATAAAATTGACCAGATGCATGTTCGAATAATCTCCTGCAAGTCCACCAAATAATCCCTTGAGTTGCAATAACTGAATCATGGTGCTAGTGATATTGAACTTGGCTCCAGGTGCCAAGGGCAGAGGAATAATAGCTTCTGTGGCACCAGCTCCATCTAGGTCGTCATCATCATCATCAAAAGACATCTACATAGCGTGGCGTTCAGGCCTAAATCTGGCTTGACAATCTCTTCTATTTGCAGGTGTCGCCACCTCAGCATCACACCTCGGTTTTAGCAACTCGTCATCACCTAGGTCCTCATCGTCAGGATTTGTTGCTCGCCCAGGGTTATCAATATTCTATTGATGTACTTGGGCAGCGGCCAACACAGCTAGTCTAGCCTGCTTCTGTTGAGCAGCCCTTCTCTCAACGTCACATTGTGCATCCATCCTTCCAATAAGTTGCGGTTCAGGGTTTATGGGTAATAATGGTTGTCCCGAACTATGAGTATTTGGCATTCACTGAACAAAAATCTGCAGAAAACAAAAACAACAACTAAAAATAAAGTATGAGAATCTTTGACCAAAGGGTCTAGTAATTATCACAAACTTAGTTGACAACCGTATTCCCCGTCAACGGCGCCAAAATTTGATAACGCTCAAACTACAGCTCTCGTAAGAGTGTAAGCGGTCGTTGTCAAATATAGAACCTAACTGGTTGGGTGTGGAATCCAACAGGGAATACTTGGTCACTAAGTATGCAACGATTAGTAGACTTTTGGTGAAAGTTCTGCGGAAAAAGGGGGGATTTTATGCGTGAAGTAAAATTATCAAAATAGCAAAGTAAAAACGGAATGTTTAGTAAGATTTTAATCAATAAGAATTGTAATATAGGGTTATGTCCACCTTATGAGTTCTACGTATCTATTAACTATGAGTTATGCGGAATTCAGACATGTATGCACTAATAGAGATTCGTATTCTATGGTAAATTCTAGCGTCTTTCGAACATCAAGGATTATCTCACTTTAACTCTTTTGAGCTTAAAGCATATAACTAATGGTACGAATTCTCCAAGAGGTTAATCCAGTTACGGAACTAACTTTTAAATAGGGGTTGGTAGCCCTATTTCTTTGTCACTCTCTCTTTTCCAGACATGTAACTTTTCTTTCGAATAAGTTAATGCTATACTGGCGTATTCTATATGTTTGCAACCACAAGAACTCAATTAAGATGAAGAGAGTAATGATATAAGCAGCATATGTATCAAGAATTCACAAACTCATAGCAATAGATAGTATCTCATAAGGCTTCTATAACCCTAATAGAGAAGTTTAGCTACTCATGAGTGCAACGGAGATCACCATAAACGTCATCATCATATCAAAACTAGAATGATCTCACGTTTGTCACAAGAGTCGTGCTTTCTCTGTTCGAAAGTAATGTGAAGAACTAAATGTCGAATAATAGAAAAATAGAATTGAATAGAAAATAGGATGAATGAATTGAATGCTGAAAAATTCAGCAAATAAGGGTTTTTATAACACCCTTGTCCTAGTCCTACTGAAATAGGGTTTTTATCCTTATCCTAATCCTACTAAGTTACTGCTGATCCCCAAGTCTTTAGAAATACTGTTTTTGCCCGGGACAAGTTCTCCATGCATCACTTTTTGTCCACCAGTTTCCAGAAGCCGCCGTCCTTCTTACGTTGAGGTTTCCTTTGGCGTCCAACAGTCCACAAAATGCTGAAATCTTCATCATTTATACCTGAAAACGTGTTAATCACGTTGGTTAGCTCACTTACAGGAAAAGGGACTAAAAGTGCAGGAATTATATATTTTGTCCTTAAAACTTAGCTAAAATATGGGTGAATTAAGGTGCTTTAGGCGTGTAAATACGCCTAACATCAAATACCCGAGCTTTTGAAAGGATCAATCACAAAAGAATTACCAATAGACTTCTTAAGCATAGAAACATGGAAAACCGGATAGACGTTACATAACTCCGCGGGCAATTCAACCTTATACGCTACCTTCCCAATGCGATCCACAATCTTATAGGGACCAATGTAACCGCGACTTAGTTTCCCTTTCTTCCCAAATATCTTCACACCATTTCATGGATGAAACTTTCAAGTACACTAAATCACAACCATCAAATTCAAGGTCTTTCATCCTTACATCTGTGTATGATTTTGGACGACTTTGGGTGGTTTTCAACCTTTTTTGAATTGACTTAACCTTCTCCCTGGCCTCAAAAATCACATCTGGTCCAGTCACGGCAGCCTCACCAACTTTAAAACAACCAGTGGGTGATCTACACTCTCTACCTTACAAAACTTCAAATGGGGCCATTCCAATAGTAGCATAAAAACTGTTATTGTAAGCAAACTCGATTAATGTTAAGTGCTCATCCCAACTACCTTTAAAATCAAGAACACAAGACCTCAACATATCTTCTAAAGTCTGAATGGTCCGCTCAGCCTGACTATCTGTTTGCAAATGGAAAGTAGAACTTAAACGAATTTGGGTACTAGGACCCTTCTGGAAAGATTTCCAAAACTGAGTATCTCTGTCAGAAATAATAGCCAAAGGGATTCCATGAAGTCTGACGAGTTCCCCAATATATATTCTAGCATAATATTCTGCTATATACGATGAATGCACAGGCAAGAAATGAGCTCATTTCATCAGCCGATCTACGACAACCCAAATCGAATCATGATGGCGACGAGAAGAAAGCAAACCAACTATGAAGTCCATTTTCACTTCTTCCCACTTCCAAGTATGAATGTTAAACTCTTGCATCATGACACTGGGCCTTTGATGCTCAATTTTAACCAATTGACACGTGGAACACTTTGCCACAAAATCTTCTATGTTTTTCTTCATACCGTTCCACTAATAGATTTTCCATAAATCATGGTACATCTTGGTAGCCCCAAGATGGATAGAGTATCGCATACCATGCACTTTCACTATAATCCTCTGCTTCAAGTTATCAACATTAGAAACATATAAACTTTCTCGGAGTCTCAAAACTCCATCTCCCCCTTGGGAGAAAACCTCCACCTTTTGGTCTTTAACTGACTCTTTTATCCTGACCAAGGTAGGATCCCTGTCTTGCTTCTCCATCACTTCCGAAACTAAAGAGGACTCAGAACCGCTTTGCACTCCTATACTACCCCTCAGTATCACCAAACAATCTAACCCCCAATCTAGCCAAACAATGTAACTGACAGGCCAACTTCTTCTTACAAATCTCCACATGTCCTGCGCTACCCATGGACTTCTGAGTAAGCGCATCTACTACTACATTGGCCTTGCCCGGATGAATAGCACACTCATATCATAATCTTTCAATAGTTCGAACCATTGTCTCTGCCTAACATTCAACTCCTTTTTGGAGAATACATACTACAAGCTCTTATGGTCCATGAAGACGTCGACATGGACACCATGAAAATAATGTCTCCATATTTTCAAAGCAAAAACCACGGCAGCTAATTCAAGGTCATGGGTAGGATAATTCTTCTCATGAGGCTTTAGCTGCCTGGAAGCATAAGCTATAAACTTGCCCTTTTCCATAAATACACAACCCAAACCTACCCTGGAAGCATCGCAATACACCACAAAACCATCAACACTGTCAAGCAAAGTGAACACAAGGGCTGAGTAAGTCGAGTCTTCAACTCTTGAAAACTCGTCTCACAAGATTAGGACCACAACAACTTCACTTTCTTTTGGGTCAAACAAATCATAGGAGACGCAATAGATGAAAACCCTTCAATAAAACGACGATAATAACCAGCTATACCAAAGAAACTTTGGATATCAGAAGGAGAAATAGGTCTAGGCCAACACTTTATAGCCTCTATCTTTTGAGGATCAACTCTAATACCTTCAGAAGAAAAAACATGACCTAAGAAGGCTACAGAGTTTAGCCAGAACTCACACTTACTGAACTTAGCATACAACCAATGAGTTCGAAGAGTTTCCAACATGATTCGGAGATGATCCACATGATCACCCTCTCTTCGGGACTAAATAAGAATATCATCAAGGAACACCATTAGAATTAAATCTAGATATGGCCGAATTACATAGTTCATAAGATCTATGAAAGCTGCTGGAGCATTAGTTAACCCGAAAGACATCATTAGAAATTTAAAATGATCGTAACGGGTTTGAAAGGCTGTCTTGGGGATATCACATTCCCTAAGATTAAGTTGGTGATAACCGGATCTGAGGTCTATCTTTGAAAAATAGCTCGCACCTTTCAATTGATCAAATAAATCATCAATTTGATAAAGCACATATTTAATCTTGATAGTAACCCTATTAAGCTGCCGATAATCAATAACCATCCATAAAGAACCATCTTTCTTATGCACAAATAGGACTGGTGCACCCCACGGGGACACACTAGGTCTGATAAAGCTTTTGTCTAAAAGATCTTTCAATTGCTCCTTTAACTCTTTAGGTTCTGCGGAGCCATGCGATACGGAGCAATGGAAATAAGCTGAGTATCAGGAAGAAGGTCAATCTTAAACTCTATCTCTCTATCAAAAGGTACTCTGGGGAGATCTTCCGGAAAGATATCAAGAAACTCATTAACAACATTAATTGATTGAATGGTCAGGGTTTCGGACTTAGTGTCTTTAACCCGAACCAAATGGTGGATGCAACCCTTGGAAATCAACTTCCTAGCTTTGAGATAGGATATGAAATGACCATTAGAAATCATAAAACCCTCGGACCATTCGAGGATAGGTTTATCAGGAAATTGAAACTTGACCACACGAGCACGATAATTAATAGATGTATAGCATGAGTGAAGCCAATCCATACCCAGAATGATGTCAAAGTCAACCATATCTAGCTTAATCAAATCAGCATACATAACCTGATGAAAGATAGTAATGGGAAATTTCTTATACACCCTCTTAGTAATGACAAACTTTCCTACCTGAGTAGAAACAAAAATAGGCTCAAAAATTAGTTTAAGAATTATTTCAAAATTTACAGCAACCAGAGGTGTCACATAAGAAAAACTCAAACCAGGGTCCATCAACACATAGACATCAAAATAGAAAATAGGGAGCATACCAGTGACAATATTGGGAGAGTCCTCCTACTCCTAATGAGGTAGTATAGCATAGAATGATTCTGGAGTTAACCACCAACAGTATTAGATGAAGCACCCTGAGGAGGAACTAGATAGGCTGCGGGAGGCGGGGTACTGGTAGCCTAACTCTGGGGATGGGCATCACGACTCCGCTGTCTGGCATATGGACAGTCTCTAAGTATGTGGCCCAACTTGCCAAAACCAAAACAGCCCCGCTGCCCCATATAATACTCCCCAAAATGGTCTTTACAAAACTTAACACATGAAGGAGGATGAGGCCGATTGGTTACACTGTCTGGAGACCTGGAAGGTACCGACCTATTCCTGAGCTCCTGCTTGCACCGATATACAAGAGCACTAGCTGAGAAAGGCGCAAGTATAAATGGATGTGACTAAAACTGAGGGAGACTCTCTCCAAAGAATCTAGTCTGACCAGACCCCTATTGCTCGGATCTGACTCTCTTAATCCCTCTTACTCTTTATCTTTCCTTTAACTTATCTGACTCAATCTATTGGGCGTGAATCATAAACCTAGAAATATCAATCTACGTATTGATCATATCAGATCTACATTCTTTCACCACATAAATCGACACCCCAGTTAGAAACTTGCTCATACTAGTCCTTGAGTCAGCCATAATATTAGGGGCATAGTTCGATAGATGATTAAACTTAAGACAATACTCCTTAACGGACATGGAGCCTTGTCTCATATTCATAAACTCCTCTATCTTAGCTTCTTGTAACTCAAGAGGAAAGAATCAATCCAAGAAAGCATCATAGAATAATTACCAAGTCACCGTAGCGGTATCTTCTTCTCTACCCTTATTCCACATCTGCACCCAGTTATAGGCGACATCCTTCAACCAATAAGAAGCCAGCTCCATACTTTCTTCCTAGGTCACATGCATAATCTGTGTAATTTTCTTCATTTCATTAACATACATCAGCGGGGTCCTCTCCTGCTCTCAACCCATGAAACTCTGGCGGATTCATCCGCATAAAGTATGAATTCGTGCTGCTGCCAAATTATTTTCCTATGTAGATGGAGTGTTGGCCTAAGTATTAGCGGTAACTACCTGGGCTTGGGTTTGAAAAACTGCCCAAAATTCGGCATGGGATACCCTTTCATGTAACTACCTGGTTGTTATTTCCGCGAGCTCGACGTGAAGGCATTTTCTGTCATAAAAATGCATGAATTTAATAGCACAAGGAAATAGTTGTAATCATGATAGACTCTTGTAGAAAAAAAGAAATGACTTTTACTAGAATGCCCCGCAGCCTCTTGATCATAGGTGTGGCGTGCTACACACCGATGCTCAAGACTCTGTGTAACACATCTTGTCAAACTCCCTAGGACTATTCACAACCTTAGGCTCTGATACCAAGTTTTTAACACCCTGAAATATCATCCCGAGATACCACATGGTTCCCAAGGCTACACGTAGCCTCAAGCTAACCTTTTAAGCCAAAATACTACCCTTCGGTTCCAATATGACAAGATACATGCTACTCTAAGGATATATATATAAGTACATATCATATAACATCGCACATGGCATGGAATATCATTATACTATACATATATGGAATGTTTATACACAAACCTACCCAATAATACACTAGTCTGACATAGCCTCAGCACAACAAAATCAATGAGCCATTGGGATAACCCCCCAACTGACTCAACAGACCAAAGGGATCTTAAAACAAAAACACCAAAAATAGCGACTTGATCCTCAAATCATGATGACTCACCACTGAAGGAACGTAGATGCAGCACTGGCTGAGTACCTGAACCTGGATCATAGTAAGAATGTAGCCCATAGACAAATATATGGGTCAGCACAAGATACGTACTGAGTATGTAGGGGCATATACAAAATATAAATAATATCATAAATTTCGTAAAAACGTACAAACGGACCATAATGACACACCTGGCTTGAGTTACATTGAATCAAGCAACTCATATTATCTTAGATAGGAAATGTAGGAGAAAAACCTCATAAATCATTATAGATCATAGTAGGCAACTTGACTTACCACATCAAAACTCGGTGTGACTCGATACTTCAATAAACATGACTCTTATGGACAAGAGAGTTTCCTATAATCGACAATCCCACGTGAGCTACGTGGAATACCAACATTTGAAACCTCTATTGGCGAAAGCGTCATACTCTTTGCCAGGGAATACGACCTTAAAACTGTAATAATCACAATCTGTCTCTCTGTCCAATAATATCATCATCAAACAATGCTATGGTGGCACATAGGTTTGAGGAAATACCAAATATCCATCTCGATGCTAAGTACTACTCCCCGACAAGCTCAGAACGCGTTAGGAAGTCCACCACAACATCACAAGGGTCTATCATAAAGACCTAATAAAATCTCTTTCTCATTTATCAAATCATATCAATTTGTGAATTCCTAACACAACACATTCTAACTCAAAACATTTTAATCTTTCTCAAAATCAAAAAAGTATCAATGCATTGAACCATAATCGACTCAACATTTGGGCAAGGATATGAAAACTCAATACATAATATTTTAAACAATTTAACTCATCAAAACCATTCGTAAAATACCAAGACTAATTGCAACTTGAATATCAATATTTCTAAATTTGCCATCCAACTCTCATTTATAGGTACTTGAGATATCAACCTATAATGGGCATATAGAATTTCAAATATCAATTATAAATTCATAATAAGGAAATAGTGGAATGATAGTATAAATCAAGGATTAACAAATTAAATCATCATACTTTCACAATCAAATACTTTTTGGACATAATTCCATCTCAACATCATACACATATCGGATGACATAATCCCATAGCTCATGGACAATAATATAAGATATAAAATCATATTTCTAATTCATGGTAAAAGATGTAAAATCTCATGTCAATGTAATTCAACAAAAATACCGGGCATAAGATCAAAATGATAATCTTGTTCAAAGCCCCACATACCTAAAAATAAAAGATTAATATGAACTTCTGGCTCTGGAACTTTATTCACAAAAATAAAGGGTACTTCTCGAAGCCTGAACATGATAAACTCGAATCCCAAATCAATTTTAAATTTCTACAACTCAATCAAGAGACATAGAAGGATGAAATTTGGAGTAGTAAGGATGGTGTTTGAGCCTTAGAAAATTTTGAAGAAAAATGAGCTATTGAATGCTCTTAATGGGCTTAAATCCATGGTTTACCCGGATGGATTGGATTAGGAATGACCAAAATACCCTTAAGAATTAAATCATGTCAAATCTTTCCTTTGGTGAACTGTTTTGATAGGCTGAAGTAGATCGACCAAAACTTTTTGCTCCGAAGGCCAAATTGGATGAAACCAATTTCATTGGAAAGAGGACTTTCAGATACTTTAGTTGATATATAGTAGCTCACCTAGATCATTATGTGCAAGGATTTATGATTGTTTGAAGTTGACCCTAAAATTTGTCTGGCCTTATTATTTTTTTGCTTCATATTTACTGTTTACCAATATTCACGGTTAGATCGGAATGATCATAACTCATCGATTGAGTGTCTGTATTGGTTGATCCATATATCGTTGGAAATATTATTCAATGCTCTACGCGATGATGTGTTGCATATCTAAAAATTCGACACAGAAAAATTATTAATAACGATAAAGAACATAATTTAACATATTTTTATCCGAGATCTTAATAGAAAATTTTTCCGGTGCATCACATCATCTCCCCCTCATTGATCTAGTTAAATCTCACATTTCCCATAGTTTATTAATCCGCCAGGGTTGTCAGAGGGATGACCACTGCAAACCTCATTTTCCCTAGGAAATATAATTAGCTTCTCATAGTTGTAAAATAATCCATGTTGTTTAATGAAGAAATCATAAAATTAATCTCACAATAATGAAGAATAAAACTCAAAGTCACAAATTAAATAATATACTAAAAACAAAGAACAAGAGCATAAAGTGTGTAAGATTAGGTCAAAGTACGTAAACTATTACATAAGGACCAAAAAGGTATTTATAGAGACTCAAAATAACAAAGGAAATCTAACCATAATAAAATAGGAAAATAAAGTTTCTAGTGGTCATCCCACTGATAACGAGTCGTTAGATCTGGTAACGACTCGTTAGCTGTTGTCATTGCTTTCTTCTATCTTTGGTGGTCTTAACTCATTGTGAGACATAATGAGTCATTGGTTGGGACTCATGATGACTCTGGTGACTTTAAGCATTCAATACTTTTTCCAAGATAAGCACGACTTGTAATCATGGGTCGTTGTCTGGCATAACGACTCATTGTCTTCACTTATTTCCATTGGAACCTCCCTTGTCAACTTTCAGGACTTTTGGCTAATATATACAGAATCACTCCATATCATAACTCATTGTTACTCCTAACGAGTCATGTTAAGCCTTTACTTTATTTCCTGAACATACCATCACACATTATGGATGTAACGACTTAGGTCACGAGGCATTGGATAACTAAACGATTCATTACCTAGTCAACACTTACCTTTTTTTGGAGCTTTCTCATCCATTAATGATCCATATCACTACCAACCTAATTTAAATGCAACATACACAAAACACACATCATATCCAACAAAAAGGGCTAAGTATTTGCATATTTTCACCTATTTAAGCATCAAAAGTTCCTTGAAACCATGACACATCACTTGTCCACATTTACACATCATCTTAGGATCAACACATAATTGGAGAGAGGTAAAATCATCAACTTCTCAAAACTAGGGTTATTTTTTCTTTAACTTTAGGTTTCTTGTGGTTTTTACCTATGGGTTTATTTATAATGATTCTTTGTATGACTATGTGTGGATAAATACACTCTTTCTAGGTGTGAGCCTTCAAATTGATTGTGTAATTGTGGTTAGTTTGTCGGTTAATGTGCTTAACAAGTAATAGATTATTCTTGCATTCTTGTTTGCTATTATAAAGCATCAAGAACTTTAGGATAAAACTAATTCCCAAAATGTATTAGCAATAGGAATAGAGGGATGGAGTGAAGAACGTCAGAAGTGTAGATCATTTATTTAATTGGTTTAATACAAATTATTAAAGGATGATTTACAGGAAGGATAGAGATATACCTAAAAACACTACTTTGTTAATTAATCAAGAAGATAACTTAGTGCATCCAAATTAGATACTTACAACCCCACTCAAATATGTAGTTGTGATACTAATTTTTATTGACAAATAAGAAGGTGACCATCCTTGAGTTATCTTATCAACCTCTTAAATGAATAATCACAATAAACACTAATGCTGGAAACCATAGTTATGCATGAATATGATGTAAATGCCTCAATCTTAGAATTCTCCATGTATTATTCACAACAAAATTGTCAAATCAGTATTATTTTGATTTTTTATTTTATAAAATCAAATCTCAAAACTCTTTTTGATTATAAATTTTATTTGTTTAAACTTCTACAATAACGCTTAAATTAGATAGTTTGCTAAAAACTACATCTCTGTGAGATCGATAACCATCTTGTAAGAGTCACTTAGCTACTTGTTTGATCACATACACTTGTATGTGCGGGCAAGTGTAACAATCGTTGACAAGAGAGTGATATTTAAATTCAGATAAACTGTGGAGTGTGATTATAAGTGTGTGTAGTATGGATAATGCTAAATGTCAATAATTAGGTTCGTAGTTGTGCTTAAGGCAAGTAAAATGGAATACTTAGTAATAAGTACTAGGTCCTAATCATGATAAGAAATATAAGTTAAATTCCTTTGGATTTTTATATAGTCATAATAAGTGGTGTGAATTTAGAGTGTAAGGTTATTGCACGATCTTGTCTACTGATCTCATTGATTTGTATATGTGATGTATCCTAGAGCACACACCAGTGTATGTGGTCAATAAAGTTGTAAAATATTAGTTAAAAGTGAAGTATCGATCCCACAATGACTTGGTGATTAACAACTATCCAATTCAAGCGTTAAACACCCCGAACGTGGGCCCTTGCAAAATTGCCTGAGACTTAAACTTTTGGTGTATCATACGACTTTCATCATACTATGCATAAGGTGTGGATGCAGTTCAAGGACCCTAGTTGTATATTGGTTAGTGTAATATTTTCTAAGTTTTGTTTTGGATATGAACAGGCATCATACGACTTGTATGACCATGATATGAATAGTAGGGTCCAAACCATATATTATAAAGTATCTAGCATTGATATTCTACTTAGGGTAAGATTTATATGGGTACTAGTCGTATGGTAGAGTATGACTCATGCTATAGAGTCATATGTTGGAAAATTACGGTGTCCAATATTTTCATCAACGTACAAGTAGAGGGTACCACTCATATGATATGGGTATGAGTGGAGAGGGAAAATTGTATCCTTCTGCAGTCTTTCACAATTTTTAAGCTGAGGATATTTTAGACATTTTCCAACCCAAGCCCATATGACCTCATATCTTATAACACTATTTGATCCCTCATACCTAAATGGGAAAGATCAGTACACTCTCAAAATCCTCTTTAAACTCTCTCTTGAAGATTGGGATAGGGTTGTATAAGGTGTTCATCTAGAGGCTCAAGAGTCAAGTTCTTTCTGTGAATCTTCGTGATTAAGGCATTTTACTCTTCCTTCATTGTTAGTTCATAAAAATCATGTGTTTTAAGTATTTTTCTTGAATCATAAATGGTGGTTTTAATATCAATGGTTGGGGTTTTGAATGTATAATGTTGAGTATTGTTATCTCATGATTTCACTTGTCTTTATACATGTTTTGGTAATGGTTTTTCACATGTAGGGGTATGTAAATTATGGTTTAATGAATGGGTCATGGTTAACCCTAACTTGATGGTTTTTGACTTAAATAATGGTTTGATAATGGTATGCCCTCAGCCTGTATCTGAAAATACCTAGGAGAAGAATCTTATCCATGATGAATTGGGTTTTGATCTATTTCATGGTATAATAATGTTAATGAAGGATAAATGATTTTTTTAAGGTTTTTATGACCATAAAATGAATTAAAATGTGTTCTGAACTAAGGCATTAGCCTACTAATGTAAGTGATTGGTAAACGGTTTCTTGAAAGGCCTTGTTAGCCATAAGTTGAATTGAATTGTAACCTTGGTGGTTTAAATGGCTAATTTTATTTGAGTCCCCAAACATTAAATTAAATTGATGGTTTTGTATAGATAATGTGGTCGAGTCCCAAAGTCGAATGATAATGGTTATGGAATATTGTATGTTTGCAAGTAGGGTTGGTATAAAAATACCAATAAGATTCCCTTGGTAAGTAACTAGTCTAATGATTGAGTTCATGAGTAAGAATGTTTTAAATTAGGCTTTAATTCTAGATGTGTAGGCATGCCATGAAATTAGAGTCCAAAGAACTAACACTGGAAAGCGCACTAGTTGTGTAGGTTTCTATATGACTGGAAGGTTTGAATACCCTGATTAAATATATGAATAGGAGGTTTGACTCTTCCATAGTGTATACATTGGTGATACGTTATCTTTATTATGTGGGGAGGTTTGAGTCCCCCAAAATGGCATATACGGATATGAATATTCTCTGGTTAGTATGGCTACACGCACTGGGGCCCTTCTAGATTTGGGAGAGTTAGGGGACCATATAGCCTATGGGTTCCTTGTAATAAAAAATTATGCTACACAACCAACATTAATGTTTTCAAAGTTTATGCTAATCCTAGTTCGCTATCCCAACAACATATATTTATGTGTACATATGATTACATATGGTGATTTGACTTGGTTTAAAATAATAGCATTATTTTATTCATCTACCCATTAGTTACATGCCAGTATTCCAATCACTAACCATTTAGAAACATTGTATCCCCATGCGATAAAGGGACCTGAGCTTCTTCTTCTTTTTCTGCTTAGTGACAAGATGTTTTGAGTGGCTCATGAATTGACATAGAAGTGGTGAGATTCTATAGTTTGAAAGGCATTAATTTCATGGTCTTTTTACTCTATGTTATAGTCTAGGATTTGGTTGTCGGGGGCATGTCCCAATGGTTTATTAATTTTAGATTGTAGAGGATTTGTGGATTATTATGGATTTGGATATGTTATTCTAGTTCATTGTGGTAATGAATGTTCTAGATATTTTATAAGTTATTTTCACTTTTATTTCACATAGCTTGTTATATGCTCAGAATTCATTCGATACTTGTGGTTGATATATTGGTTAGGTTAGGATAAGGGGTTAATCTTTAGGCCACATAGGACTTGAGCTAGCCGTCATGGGCAGTCCTTGGTTCTGTTTATAACAAAGGTTGTATCTTAGTCTAGGTTTATGGTCATATGGATGTCCACAAATTCGTGTCAACTATAGTCTCTTTTATGGGTGTGTAGTGCACCACACTTATATGAGAGAGGCTATGAGACAATTAAGAATGTTTCCCTTTATTTTTGTCTTATTTTTGAGATATAGAGTCTATGGTCTTAGATTGTTCTATTTTTTGTTTGCTCAACTTTCAGATCATGCATCTAAGAAGGTCTAATATTCATGCAAACTCTTTTGTCCCATCTGAGGATAATGTGGATGGATCTCATCTAACTTTGAATGTCCAGACCTGGTTAAGGGTCACTACATCTGACTATCCTTATGGGGTTCTACCTATCCCCACTAATCCTACTCTTGAAGGTGACACTCATACTCAGTCGCCTCTTAGGGAGGTTACTAATAATAAGTTTCATCACTCTATTACCTTGATTACTCGAATAGTGATATCTCTATCATAGCAGTTTAGTTCTATTGGTGCTGATATGGGTTCATATGAGGCCACTAGAGTTGGACAATACATGACGTTATACTCTCTAATGTTTATTGGTACAAAGTTTAAAGAGGATCCTCAAAGCTTCATTGATCAGATAGAGAAGATTTTCCAATTTTTGAATGCTTCAGAAGTTGAGGGTATAGAGTTTGATGCCTACCAATTGAAAGATATGACATACCAATGGCATAAGGAATGGAGGCAGTTGAAAGGTAAGAATGCTAGTTATGCAGTGTGGGATAGGACCACTTCTTTTCTCTAGAGTTGAGAAAATCTAAAGTAAAATAATTTGTTGACTTAAGAAAAAAAAGATGGCATTCAAGGAGTATGCCTTGAAATTCCATCAGTTGTCCCGGTATGCTCCAAAATTAGTATCTAATATGAATGCCCGAATGAGAAAGTTTGCTTCGAGATTGTCTTATCAGTTAATCCTTGAGTGTATGGATACTTTGTTGATCATGGACATGGACATTTCCAGATTGGTTATGTATGTACAACAAGTTTAAGAGGAGAAGAAAAAATAAATTAAGATTGGTGAGAGGTAGAGTACGAGGTCTTAGTTTTTAGAATAGAGTGCGGTCCAACAGTAGAGTGGGAAGTGTCCAAGGAGAAAGAGTTGGGGAGTCCTAACTCCTATTCTATTATTAGTGCTCCCTACTCAAAGCCGTCAGGAGATAAATATATTTAGAATGGTTATGACTCTAAGAAACAGCTTGCCTAATTTTAGTCCAATGGGGGCCATTCTACACCATCCTACTCTCTTTGCAGATTCTTTAGTCAGCATCATCACAGTCAATATGAGAAGAAGAGGAACCGATGTATTATATGTGGTTATATTGGTCATATACAGTGGGATAGTCTCTCTAGAGTTGCTTCTAGGGAAAATAAGGCTCATGTTACCTCTTCACTATTTCCTGTACTGAAGGGTACCACTTCGGTCTTTAGTACTGGTCAAAACTGCCTTTATTCTCTCATTACCCGTTAGGAGTCTAAGGTATATCTAGATGTTATTACTGGTATATTGAAACTCTTTTCCCATGATATGTATTGTTTACTTGATCTAGGATCCTCTCTTTCTTATGTGATCGCATTTATGGTTGTGCATTTTGGTTTTGTTCGTAAGTGTCTGTCAGACCCTTTTTCTATTTCTGCCCTATTAGGAGACTCTGAGGTTGTCAAAAGAGTCTATAGGGGGGTGTGGTAGTTGTTTGTAGTAGAGAAACTTTGGTGGACTTGATATAGTTAGGCAGAGTAGATTTTGATGTTATTTTAGGAATGGACTAGTTGCAAACATGCTATGCTTTCTTAGACTGCCGAACCCGTAATGCCATCTTTAAATTTCCCAATAAGCCAATTGATGTGTGGAAGGGTGGCTTCCTGGCTCCTAAGGGAAGGTTTATGTCATATTTTAGTTTTTGGAGATTAATCTCCGTGTGGTCTATCTATCATCTTGCTCAAGTTAATAATTCTAACTCAGAAGTTCCTTCTTTACATTCGGTTCCTATGGTAAATAAGTTTCCTGAGGTTGTCCCTGATGACCTTCTTGGTGTCCCTCCTAATAGGGAGATTGATTATGGTATTGACCTCATTCTAGACACACGTCCAATTTTTATTCCCCCATATAGGAAGGGTCCATCCAAGTTGAGAGAACTCAAGAAACAACTAAAGGATCTCATAGACAAAGGGTTTTATCCATCTTATGTGTCCCCGTGTGGTGTACTGGTGTTGTTTGTGCAAAACAAGGATGACTCCTTTCGGGTTTGTATTGACTACCGGTAATTGAATAAAGTAACGATGAAGAATAAGTATCCCCTTTCCAAAATTGATAATCTCTTTGATCAACTTTAGAGTTCCAAATTCTTCTGTAAGATCGATCTTTGATCTGGGTATCATAATTTATAGATTTGGGAGGTAGATATCCCTAAGACATCTTTCCATACTCAGTATGCATTTTTGAGTTCCTAGTGATATTTATTTATTTTACCAATACCCCTGCGGCATTCATGGATTTGATGAATAGGTTCTTCTATCAATTTTTGGATTTTTTTGTCTTTTTCTTCAATGTTGACATCTTAGTGTACTCTAAGAATGAGGAGGATCATGTATATCACCTTCACATTGTGTTGCATACCTTGAAAGAGCAATAGTTGTATGCTAAGTTCTCTAAATATGAATTTAGGTTAAATGTCATAACTTTTTTAGGTCATGTTATGTCTAGAAAGGGGATTATCGTGGATTATTAGAAAGATGTTGCGGTTAAGAAGCGACCTAGACCTATGACTCCAATCAATATTCAGAGCTTCTTGGGTTTAGCCGGGTATTATAGGAGGTTTGTGAAGAGTTTTTCTTCTGTTGCTCCTCCATAACCAAATTGACTAAGAAGAAAGTGAAGTTAAAGTGGTCTTATGTTTGTAAAGGTAGTTTTGAGAAAATAAAAGAAACGTTGACTTCATCTCCATTCTTGACTCTTCTTAAAGGTATCGAGGGTTATGTGGTTAATCCTAATGCATCCCAAATTGGTTTTGGTTATGTGTTGATGCAGTATGGTAAGGTGGTTACCTATGACTCTAGACAATTGCAGGTTTATGAGACTAACTATCTGACTCATGACTTGGAGTTGTTAGTTGTGGTGTTCAAATTAAAATTTTGGCATCAGTATTTATATAGGGTGTGTGCTAATATCTCTTTTGATCATAAGAGCCTACAGTATGTGTTTACCTAGAAGAAGCATAATCTAAGGAAATGGAGGTGGCTTAAGTTGCTAAAGGACTATGATATTAGTCTTCAGCACCACCCAAGTAAAGCTAATATGGTTGCTAATTATTTTATCAGGTTTTCAATGGGTAGTATGTCACATGTGGATAAGGATAAGAGGGAGGAGGTGAAAGATATTCACCGTTTGGCTAAATTTAAAGTTCATCTCTTGGACTCTGAGGATTGTGGTATGAAAGTGTAATAGGTACTACAATCATCTTTTGGTTTGGAAATAAAGGAAAAATAGGTATTAGATCCTCTTCTAAGAAAGATCAAGGATGATGTGGGTAAGCAGAAGGTAATGGCCTTCAAGATCGGTGGTAATGGTATCTTGAGGTACCAAGTGAGTTTGTGTGTTCCGAATGTGGATGGGTTACAAGGACAAAGTTTTCTTGTAGCTCATGACTCATGGTATATGATTCATCCCAGTTCAATAAAGATGTATCATGATGTCAAAGAGATACATTGGTGGAATAACATGAAACAAGATATAGATGAATTTGTGGCTAAGTGCATAGTATGTCATCAATGAAGGTGGAGAACTTAAGGCCTGATGGGCTGCTCTACGAGATTGAATTACCAGATTGGAAATGGGATATAATTAATATAGATTTCATTACCGGCCTTTCATGGTTGAATAATTAGTGTGACTTGATTTGGGTCATCGTTTATAGGATGTCTAAGTCTGCTCACTTCTTGCCTGTGAGCACTACCAATTTCGCTGAGGATTATGTCAGGTTGAACCTTCAGGAAATTGTAAAGTTGCATGGTTCACTTATATCGTTTATTTCATATCATTTCACTTGGATTTCATCACATTTTTTGTGCTCTTTCCAGTGTAGACTTGGGACTAAAGTGAGTCTTAGTATGACTTTTCACCCACACTTAGATGGGAATCCAGAAGGACTATTCAAATTTTAGCGGATATGTTGCGAGCCTGTGTGATTGATTATGGTAGTAGTTGGTTTGACCATTTGCCTTTGGTTTAGTTTGCTTATAACAATAGTTACCATTCTACTATTGGTATAGCGCCGTTTGAGGCATTGTATGGTAGGAGGTGTAGGTCTCCTATTTGGTAGTTCATGGTTAATGAAGTGGAAATATGTGGCCCAAATTTAGTTCACTAAGCTTTGCAAAAGGTGAAGGTTATTTGGGAGAGGCTTTAGACTTCCCACATTCGCCAAAATTCTTATGCGGATATGAGACGAAGGGATTTGGAGTTTAAGGTTGGAGATTGGGTCTTCTTAATAGTATCTCCCATGAAAGTAGTTATATATCTGGGGAAAAAGGGGAAAAAACCCACTCTTATGGTGTGTATAGGGGTCAAGGACCCTAGATATATATTGTTTAGTGTCACATTGGGCAAGTTCTATTCTTGATATAAAAAGGCATGATAAGACTCATATGATCATGATATGAGTGGTAAGGTCAAAATGATATATTGTTTCGTGTCTAGCCTTATCATTCTACTTAGGGATTGATTTAGATAGGTACTAGTTATATGGTAGGGGTACAACTCTTGTTAAGTAGTCGTATGTTTGATAGATTATGGTGTCCAACATTTTGATCAACACACAAGTGGGGCATACTAGTCTTACGATCTGGGTACGATTGGTGAGGCCAAACTATATCCTCCTGTGATTCCTTCACAGTTTTTACGTTGAGGGTATTTTAGACATTTTCCACGCCAAGACCTTAATACCCTACATATTATAACACTATTTGGTCCCTCATTCCTTACTTGGAAGGATCAAAACACTCTCAAAATCCTCTCTAAACTCTGTCTTGAAGATTGGGATAGGGTTTTGACAAGGTGTTCATCTAGAGGCTCTAGAGTCAAATTCTTTCCATGAATCTTTGTGAATAAGGAATGTGACTCTTCCTTTATTATTAGTTCATAAAAATCATATGAGTTAAGCGTTGTTCTTGAATCATAAATGGTGGTTTTGAAACCTATGGTTGGGGGTTTGAATGTCTTATGTTAAGTAATGTTCTCTCATGTTTTCACTTGTCTTTATACATATTTTGGTAATGGTTTTGCACATGTAGGTGTATGGAAATTATGGTTTATTGAATGGGTCATAGTTAACCCTAACTTGATGGTTTTTTACTTAAATAATGGTTTGATAATGGTATGACCTCAACCTGTTTGTGAAAATTCCTAGGAGAAGAATCTTGTCACATGATGAATTCGGTTTTGAACTAATGCTTTGTATAAGAATGTTAATTAAGGATAAATGATATTTTAAAGGTCTTGATGACCATAAATTGAATTGAAATGTGTTTTGAAATAAAGTATTGATCTACTAATGTAAATGATTGGCAAATGGTTTCCTAAAAGGCCTTGCTATCCATTAGTTGGATTGAATTATAACCTTGGTGGTTTAAATGTCATAATGTGTTTGTGTCCCAAACTATTGAATTGAATTGACGGTTTTGTATAGACAATGGTTTCTAGTCCCAAAGTCAAATGATAATGGTTATGGCATGGTGTGCGCTTGCAAGTGGGGTTGGTATACGATACCAGCTGAATGTCTTTGGCAAGTAATTGTAATAATAGTTGTGTGCATTTGTAAGAATGTTTTAATTTAGGATTTAAAGTGGGATGTATATCCAACTCGTGAAAGTGGAGTCTGAAGGATTATCACTGAAAACTACGCTAATCGGTGCGGGTGTCTATATCACTGGTAGGTTCCGGTCCCTAGAATGGATATATGAATGGGAGATTTGACTCCCTCATAGTGTGTACATTGATTCTACGTCACCTTGATTATGCTGGAAGGTTTGATCCCCCCAAAAAGGCATATACGGATATGGATATTCTCTTGTTCATGTGGCTACATGCACTGGGGTCCTTCCAGCTAGGGGAAAGTTTGTCCCATATAGCCCGTGGGTGCGTAGTATTATGAAGTATATGCTATACAACCTAGGTTAATATTTTCAAAGTTCATGCTAAGCCTTGTTCCCTATACCGACAATATATTTATATACGTATACATATGATTGCCTATGGTGATTTGACTTGGTTTTGAATGATAGCATTATTTTAATCCTCTATCCCTGAGATACATTCTAGCATTCTAACCGCAATCCATCGTTGAACATTGTATCCCCATGCAATACAGGGACCGAATCTTCTTCTTCTTTTCCTGCACAATGACCAAGTGTTCGAGTGTTTCGTGAAATGACATTGAACTGTGACCTTCCATAATTCGAAAGGAATTAATTTCATGGTATTTTTACTTAATGTTATAGACTTGTTAGACTTGGATTTAGCTATTTTCGGGGGTATGTCCTGATGGTTTATTGACTTTGGATTGTAAACGCTTTTTGGATTACTGTGGATTTGGGCGTGTTGGTTTAGTGCATTCTGCTGATGGATGGTTTAGACATTTCATAAGCTATTCTCACTATTATTTCACATATCTTGTTATATATTAAGAATTCTTCAGACACTTGTGGTTGATATGTTAGTTAGGTTAGGCGGAGGGGGTGATCTCCAGTCCACGTGGGACTTGAGATACTTGTCATGGAGATACCCCTATTCGGCTCATCACATTAATTCTTAGAGTAAAGAAGTGTGAGTGTAACCAATTGAGATTTTAACATTTGTAATTATAAATGTCAAGAAATAACAATGGTACGATCTTTGGATTGCAAGAAATATAAGGTGTTCAAGGTTTAGGCATCTATGCCATATTCATGCTTAACTATGGTTTATAGTTGGTATTGGTGTTTATCGTGATAATTGATTTACGAGTTTGATACTATAACTTGGGAATGGTCATACTCTAAGTGATCTCCCAAAGTAATCTTGCCACTATATCACTGAGCAGGGATGTGAGTTTTTAACTTGGATACATAAAATTATCTTCCTGTTTTGTTAATCAAGTGGGGCTTTTAGGTATATTGTTATATTAACCTAAGCATCTTTTAACAATTAGTATCTAATGATTAAAGATATGATCCATACTTATTGCGTCCTTCATTCCATCCCTAAACTCCCATTGTCAATTATTTTTCGGACTTAGATTTATCCTAAAGTTCATGTTGCTTTAGAATAGTTAAACAAGAATTTATGAACAATCAGATACTTGATAAACATATAAACCAACTATAAACCATAAATAAACAGTCATGTTAGTAGCCTCAACCATAGAATAAGGGTTTTTATCCACATATTCTTACGAAGAATCACCATAGATGAGTTCATAATGCAAAACTACAAGAAGGTAATGTTTAAGAACAAGGAACTTTAGTTTGAACCCTTTGCTTGCTTGTCTTCTCTCCAATTCGTTTATTGCAATAAAGGTTATTTGAAATTGTGACTACCTAAATTAAGTATTGGCTGTCCTGGAGGCTGCCCCGTATTGTAAGTCCTCAAACATATGTTTGGGGTCACAGAGAACGCCCAAAGCGAGGCCAAGACAATGAAGGACTTGTTTCCCAACTTTTTAGGACATGTTTTTAGGATTCAATTATATTCTAAAACACCTCCAATAGTCTCCTACAACATCAAATAACAAGAATTATTTCATACAACATAATAGAGTTCATCAAAGTACACTAGAACCAAGCATAGCTCGAGCTAAAGCAACTAGGTTCCTCGACTAAACTCTATTTTATCTTTTTAACTCTTAAATTTTTTAAATTGAACCTTAAACACTGTAAAAATTTTCTTAAAAACATAAATACAGAATTACACCCATAATAACACACTAATCACACCAAGAAGTCCTCGAAAATAAGCTAAACTGCATAGATAATGATACTTTGGAGTATAAATACGCCTTTGATCATCACCGATTACTTAAGTCCTTTTTCATGCTCAAACAACTCTTTTAAATCAAGAATCATCAAGGAATACTCTAACATCACTGCAAAAACTATGACACATAAGCTAGAACTAGAATGACTACATGACTAGCAAGTTCCACATTAAGTATGTCATATTACAAAGGAAAAACTCATGAACACTACTCCAAAACTACCTAACATCAATAAGTGTCTCTACCAAGTTGGAAAAATCATGACTATTAGTTAACAAAGAGATCATATAAATTACTTAAACATCATCAAATATGTGCCCCCACAACAGGAGAGTCACCCACATTTACTCATAAATATGCAATTCATCACTAAAATAGGTGCAAGAATCAAATTTTGCTCACTCTCACAAGGAATTCACATATCACATAATATGGACCATAATTTATCCCTTAGTGTAGTACTTCACTAATGGAATAATAGTAAGGCTAGAGATCAAGTAGAATTTTAAGGGTTGTAATTTACGCTAAGAGAAGGTTAGGAGCTATTCTAACAAAATAATAGTGACTATCTTCCCTAAGTGTTTTAATAGATCACATTATGAATTAAACTCTTTCATCAACAACAAATTTCTCACCACTTCTATCTTCCCAGATCTCTTTTGTTTTGTCCCATCACTTTAATCTTGTTCACATATAGTAAGGAGGGAGTATTCTCTATCACCACTTGATTCAATTTTGATCAATTTCTTTATTTTAATTACACCACTCCCAACCATAACATATAAACTTGTTCACACCAATAGCTATACTTTGGGGATTCACTTTCACCTTTTTCTTCTACACACCTTTTTCTTCTTCAATTTTACACTCCTTAAATGTATTAATTTTGTAACAAAAGCACCTAGGAGCTTTATATCAAATTGCAGTCTATAGAAAAAGGAGATAAGCAATATATGATGCTATCAAAGAATAGGCTAAAGTATCAATGGGGCTTAACTAATATGATGAAATAAGGGTAGACAAATAGGGTATGAAACACGGTTATCAAAGAAATACCTATATCATCTCATAAGCTAGATATTCTTTATTTCACTTTGCACACACACCAGAAAAGTTTTAGACATCAATGAGCAATAAGGAACATAACAAAGACCTCACATCATACATGTAACTTTATAACATCATGTAGGATCTATATACACATTAAACCAAGCAATATCATGAATTCAAATTAAGCCAACATCGCTGAAGAGACATAAAACTGAGCCTAGGTGTCAGAAATAGTCATCCAACACAATCAACATGCTCTTTATACTCAAAACCACTTGCATCATGTAATCACACATATCACATAGAAATAACATATCACTTACTCCTAACACAAAAAAATTAAGATTTACTCCAAAATAATAAAGGGATAATGGGTTCAAAGGGTACCCCTCAAAAAAGAACTGAAAAGAAAAACCAAGTGGTGGTAAAGTTTGTCCTTACTAGATTGACACTAACAACAAAACCGAAAAACTAAGTGATAATATTTGCATAATTATTTAAATTTGGTCAAAAACTAAAAAACAAATATAAATAAAAATTCCATAGCAGTACTTCACCCTAAACTCAAGAACATTCCCTGCCCCACATTTAAAACCATACTTCGTCCCTAAATTATAAATTAAAATTTGAGATAAAAGTACTTCAAGAGGTTTCGAGGCAAGTTAGTAGAATCTCAATCATTAATGAGGTCCAATGGACCCCACACCCAATTTTTTTCATGCTCCTTAGCTTAGATCTCTGATACTCAAACTTCCCATCGACCTATGACATAAACAAAAACAAAGGTGATAACAAAGAAAAACAAGAAATTAAAAATACCTACCCTTACATAGGTTGCCTCCCAAGCAGCTCCTAATTTATTATCATGGCAAGACTCGCATCACAACTATTACCATATTCTATCCTTTTTATCTTACTCAAAAGCCATTTTATCACTTTTATCTAACCTTTTAAGTGCTTAGTCTTAAGGTTTTCATCTTTTTTAGTGCTAGACATTTTAGGCTCTTTCCCAAAATTTTCAACTTTGGGCTTAATGGGTTGTTTGGGCCACTCTGTGAGATAGTACAGGAAGGTCACTGGAGACTTACACTCCTCCACCCCACACTCATCCATTTCCATGGTTGTGATCATCTAAAAATATGATAGTGCAAAGGTGGATTGAGTGTTTTCTATACATTAAATACCACTTATTCATTATTCAGTTGCATAGTTAATATGCCCTTTCTAAAATTAATAAGTCTTCCTTCCATCTCCAAGAATGGACGTCTCAGTATAATTATTACCCTCTCATCTATATCATAAACAAGAACAATAAGTTCAATAGGAATAATGAACTTACCAACCTTAATGAGCACGTCTTTTATGATTACTTTAGGAGTCATTCTTGTTTTGTTTGCCATTTGGAGCACCACAGAACATGTCCTCATCCTCATTAAGAGTATTGAACATATATAGGGACATCAAATTTATGCTTTACCCCAAGTCTCTCAAACGTGTACCACATTACCTTTACCAATTTGTATAGAGAGGGTGAAACACCCTGGGTCCTTAAGCTTATTCGAATCTTACTCATCATTATGTAACTACATTCTTTCGTCAATTCGACAATATCAATATTGCATATCTTTATCTTCTTAGTCACCACATACTTCAAGTACTTATCATACTTAGGCATACCCTACAAAACATCTAACAATTGGGGGTTAATATGAAGTTCTCTAAACGTGTCAAAGAACTTCTCGAAATAAGAATCCTCCTTAGCCTTTTTGAAATTTTAAGGGAATGGTGGTGGTGGTATCTCTTTAACATGCTCAACTGCTATTGTTTTTGGGTACTCGAACTTTCCCAAATTTTTATTATCTTTGGTTGCCACTTGCTTCTCCTCTGCCTGTCGTGGGATTAACGTTGCCTGTACCTCAAGATTTTACTTAGAAGGTTTTTCAACCAAATATCTACCACTCCTTAATATGATTTACATTACCTTCTTCATATTCTCTGTGTCACTTTGAAAACCTCCTTAGGACTTGTATTTTGGGCCTGAGCTAACTAGCCGAACTAAATCTCTATATTCGTTTGAGTAAGTTGCTGACTTTTAATTACTGCATCCATTTGTTCTTGTTTGGCTAGGATATTTTTAAATGTATCCTAAATATTTCTGGTCGGGGTATTCGGCTACTGAAATTTCTAAGTTTGAGCTGAATGTTGCCCCATGATTAATTAGGCTAACTCTTCCAATGGTGATTGTAGGAATTGCCATAAATTTAATTATCTGTCAGTGCAATTCCCAAGAAATTAATTGACTCTAAATTAGCTCCACATAGGCCATCATAGAGACCATTATTTACATAAATCTCACACCATGTCTGAGCTTATGGAACTTTATTTACTTGGGGTTGGGATTGATTCACACTCAATTGCTAAACTGTGTCATTATTTTGTTTTGAAAAAGGTTAACTAAGTGGCCAATTTTTTGAAACTATCCACTTTAATTATACATGCAAGCTTCTTAACACATTTCTATAAATTCCACCTACCAATTAGGTTTATATTGTGCAGTTCTATTTAGAAAAGTAAATATCTCGTCATAAGTTTTCTCCAAATCTTGAACACCTATTACTGAATCTAGCAAAATTTTTGTCTTTTGGCCAAGAGCTTCAACAAAAGTGTGAGGTAATAATTAATTTTTCTGTTGGTGATGTGGACAATATTTTAAATGAGAATTGAAATTCTCCCAAGCTTGGTATAAGTTCTCATCTAGATTCTTCTTATAACTCAGAATCGTACTACGTAACTTTGTAGTCCTTCCAAACGGATAGAATTAGATGAGGAACTTGTGTTCCATATCATATCCATGTAGTGATGGAGTTTTAAGGTTATGACCACAACCAATTCCTTAAGGGGAAGAGATTTATCCTCATATAGTCATGGGAGACTCTCGTGGGGATGAAGGTATCACCAATATCTAAGAATTTTTGTAGATAAACTTGAGGGTCCTCGTGTGATAGGCCCTTAATTTCCTATTGTTGTGTAATAAATTCACCATATTCTATTTGAGATCAAATCTTCCTCCAGTTTTTTGTATATCGATGGAAGAAGTTGTATTTATTACGAATGAGATTGCCACATTGCGTACTATCCTATGGGTTGGTTCTTCTTCAACCATGACAGTAAGTTTAGCTTCATTCTATCGAACTTATAGGATGTGATAGATAAGTACTACTTCTCTATTTAACTGGTGTAAGTGTCGCTCAGGATCAGGAAATGGGTCAACCAAATCCCCTTCCCATGCTGGCTTTTTTACATTTCACACCTGTACCTACAAATTCAAAAGTTAAGATCAAGTTGTTAGCACTATAAAACAAGATAGCAAGACTAAAAATAAGAGAATAGCCAATTTCAAGTCTCTGACATTAGTACAAAAACTTATTGCGTTCTAGAACACACGCAATTGTACGCGGTCACCCAAGTATTAAAGTGGCCCTTAAAACTTAAATATCAATCCCACAAAGACTTGGTGATTAACAACTTTCAAATTCAAGCATTACTAATAAGAGCAAAGAAGTGTGAGTGTAACCAATTTAGAGTTCAATTTTTGTAATTATAACTAATTAATAGGAAATAACAATGTTACGAACTTTGGATTGTAAACAATATAAGAAGATCTTCCAGGGTTGAGGCATCTACTTCACATTCATGTGTAACTATGGTTTCTAGTTGGTGTTGATGTTTATCGTGATTATTGATTCACAGAATTGATATTATAACTTGGAAATGGTCATCCTCTAAGTCAACTGCCCAAATTAATCTCTTGACTAAATCGTTGAGCGAGAATGTGAGTTTTTAACTTAGATGTATTAAACTCTTCACATTTTGTTATCTTTAGATCAAAAGTCAAGCTTTTCTTTAAATCATGTTATAAGCAATAACAATGGAACTTAAGAGCATAAACTACTTGTAAACTCAGTATTAAACTTAGGACATGGAATTCATCCTTTGTTTCATACAAATTCGTAAAAAAAATATTACGCTCAATAATAACCTTGAAATCTTTTAACAATATCCTAGTCAAGATAATAAAGTTCAAATTACAATGTAAATATCACTAGTCAAAACATAAATATATGTAAACGTTGTTGCACTTATATCTTTCAATCTTTGTTTCGTAAACAACCTCTCTTACGCACTTCACTACCTCATATGGACCAACAAATTGGGGATTCAATTTCCCTTTCTTTCCAAATATTAGTATTCCCTTCATAGGTGAAACTTTTAAGAGCACTTAATTGCCCACTTCAAATTTGAGCTCTCTCATTCTTACATCAGCATACGATTTCTGACGGATCTGATCAGTTTTTAATTTCTCACTAATCAACTGAACCTTTGCCATAGCTTTGAGAACATATTCCTGACCAATAAAATCTAGTTCACCAACCTCAAACCATCATATAGTTGATCTGTACCTACACCCATACAACATCTCCAATGGACCCATCTGAATGCTAGCATCACAACTATTATTACAGGCGTACTCAATAAAAGGCAGATACTTATTGATTTTATGACTTAATGAAAGTGTTTAACTTAGACATCTTAAATAAACACTTCGTTTTTAAAGCATGCACAGTCTGACAAACGTTTACTACTAACTTAAGAGCCACTTGGACAGACCCCAGCTGACCGGAACATAAACAGAAATCAAATAACTAAAATACTTGCATCACTAAAAAAAGTATGATAAGCTGGGTCCTCAGACTATGAGGACACACCAAAGGTCGGGATTTAGGTGAGGATTCTAGTAGTCAGTCGTGCTGCTGGAAACAAACACCAGAACTTACATTATAAGACAATATAGCACATAAAAATATATGTAGGTCAGTACCTCTGGAATGTATTTAGTATGTGGCATTGAATGCATAAGTAAAATAAAAATGGCCAGTGTAAGTAAACTTTCAAATGATGCATGCTTAGTATAAATGACTCACCTTGATCTTGAATAAAATAATGAACTATAAGATCTTAAAATAAGAATATTAATGCATATGAGAGAACTTAGTAAGACATAACACTTAGTTTCTAAAGTCCTTACTTCTATTATTTCTTATGGGAGATTCTTATAACTGACATAAACAATGTCAAGCTATCATGGAATCCAACGTCTTACCCATGTTGGGAAAGTTGTCATATACTTTCCATCGAAATAGAACATTAACGTAAGTGATCACTAAACTTAATTCGTATTGGGAAAAATCTTAATCTATGGTGGCTCATAAATTCTAGAGATTTAGGATACGATCATATGCATTCCCTTCTCGGTGCTAAATACTACTTCCAGAATACGTATATGCTCATACTTAAGAAATTCACCTTAAAATAGCATTTCTTTACTTTAAATCATAATCAAGATGAACGGTTGTAGATTCCATGTCTTATATTTATATCAAAAGATCAAGCTTTTCTTTAAATTAATCCATAACAATATAACTTAAGACCATAAACTTCTTGTATGCTCAATATTTGTATTTAGGATAGGGAATTCATACTTGTTTTCATAGAAATTCATAATAAAACATTATGCTCAATAATAACCTTGAAATCTTTAATTAATATCACAATCAATATAATGAAATTAAAATCACAATATAAATCTCACTTGTTAAAACATAAATATATATAAATCTTGTTACACTTAAAGTTTTCAATCACATGGTAGTATCATACTTCAAGAATATGGTTATTTAGGTATTTACCCTAATTCAAAACAAGTATATTAAATCTTAAAATAATTCACTTTAGGCACAAGGATGGAAGAGTAACCTTGGTCATAAACCTCATATACCTGAAATTTCTTAACATGTGAAGAGAGTTTGAACCTTGGGACTTGAAAGATGAATTCTTGTGAGAAACACTAATATTGATTTTCTTAAAGATGGGCGGACATATTTTATTGTAAATTGATATAGGAATAGAGTAAAATAATGGCTCTTTGGGGTTATAGGTCACAAATGGAGTTATAAGAAGGGAAAAGAACAAAATTCCCTTTAACTGAACATTAAAAAATTTGGTCGTCAGTCTTCATGAGTCCACCATACAACTCGTATGATGAAAGTACTGTAACGCCCTGAGTTTGACCCCAGATTCCATATAGTGCTTACGACCCCAAAGGACCACAAGCTAACTCATAAATGGTACTTGCTGTAAGCACTGAATAATAATATTGTAATAATGCAAAGCATAAGATGAAATATCATAAGGTGTATAATCTAAATACTGATAACAATAACATATGATGATAATATCTGAAAATTAAATATTTTTTGGAGTAGTCTAATTTGAAAAGCCTCTAAATGAACTATCTGAATTTGGAGGTTATGGGACAAGCCCCATCTAACTCTGACTACCTAAATACTAAAGCTACTAAGAATACTGAAATAAAAGTATATCATCAATAGATGAGGACTCACAACTGAATCTGTTTCTACTATCTGAATCTATCTAAGCATGGTCAGGAACCTGAGTGTCTGAACCTATGATATATGACATCATAACGCAAAGAGAAAGTATGAATCATTACATGTAATGTAATGGTATGCTAGATGAGGAAATGCTGAATGCAAGGGTTCATATGCTTGAACAACAATGACTGAGTAATATATAAAAACTGAATAAGAGTACATGGATAACTTAAACTGCTTTAAATACTGGGTATGCTATACTATGCATATATATGTATACTGTATCTGAGCTTTTCCGAAAGTTGAGTACTGATTTTTGATACTAGAGTGACTGATAACTGAGATTTACTGATAACTGAGCTTCTAATACTGGTTGACTGTATCTGATAGTCCTGATTCTGTAGAACTAAATTGATTTCTATACTGAGACTGCAATAGAAATAGTGGGAGGTAATCATCTAATCAACATGCACTTTTTTAATAGATTTAGGGTCCAAACAGTAACCCCAGCTGAAAGGGTATTTATATTGTGCCACGGGTAAAGACAAGCTAAAGAGTCACCCTAATCTGGCAGGTTCCCTGAATGACAATGGTGGTACCCTCATCTGCTAGGTAAAAAACCTCATCAACCCTCAACTGGCAGGTTGATGTATTAACCTACGTTGGCTATGTAGTTTTGGAATGCAAGAAATGCTACAAAGGATCACACCTTCTACTAGTAGGTGAGCCCCCATCCTGAGGTTTACTCAGTGTTGAATCCTACTCCTATCTGAATGACACTGAATACTATACTAAGCTGAACTAGACTAATACTGAGTTTCACTGAGTTCTATAACAGCCTGAGTACTTGCTGTTTTGGGACTTGACTGAGAATATTCTATAACTACTGTAGCTCTAGGTAAACAGCTAGATTGTCGGGTATTAGATACCCCCAGGAGTCAATAGTATGAAAATAAAGCATAGCATGATCTTCAAAAGCATAACAATGTCCATTTGTTCATAATTCATTCATAGAGACATTTTATCAAACACTTGTAGTGCATAAGCTTATACATGATTGGGACTACATAATGACATGTGATGATTCCACTACATACTTCACATAGGCATTTTAGCAAACTCTTGGGGAGCATGGATTACTTCACATGATAATGGTCAACACATGAACATTATGAATACAACAATCAATTGCAATTTCAAGGGTATAGCATACAATTAAAATAATTGATCATGAATTGAAACCCAATTTCTATCCTCAATATGAATACAATTAATTTCAAGCATGGAATTCATAAATTTGAGGTCTTGTAAGTTTAAAAAGAGTTTCTTGGACGTCATAGGTGAAAGGAACCCATGAATGAACACCAAACATACCTATGAAAAATAATTCTTGAAGGTTCTTGGAGGAATTCCTAAGTTTGTTCTTGATTTCTTGAAGCTAGGGCTTTTCCCTTTGAGAAAGAATGTTTTAATCTTGAGAGAAAATGAGGAAATAATGCTATAAGTAGGTTAATAAAGGGTTAATCGTGTGTCTAAGATTGACTTCGTTCATGGAAAAATACTCAATTGACCCTGGGAAAGATTTAAAAATTCATCACTGGATGCCCGATTATGTGCCTCACCGGTATGCGGTGGCATTCCGATAAGCCTTTGGAATATGGCTGACACTGTGTAAAAAGGGAGGAATGTGAAATTAACCCTGGCGCGACGCTGCACCATCGCGGAGTCTCACTAGATTTTGACAATTGGAAAAATGTTCATTAGTGCGATGCAGTGGGATCGCGGACCCTCACTGGAAAAATGACCATTTTGAACTGGAATATTGGAGCGATGAACTATTATCTTGGAACTTCACTGGAAACTGACAAATTCTATTTGAACTGGCTCCACAACGTGGTTCCACACTAGGTGGTATGCTGGTTTACATAAATTTCTCTAACTCCTCGCTTGGGTATTGGATTTGGGATAATTATATATCATTGGACAGCTGACTGAATTTCCTACACAATAGGAAGATCTAACCTGAAAAATTCTTAGTAATTTAAATATTTTATATAAGATTACTCATGTACTAAGATTTAAATTAAGTTATAGAAATACGGGGTATTATATTATCTCCCCCTTGGGAACATTTGTCCTCAAATGAGACTGATTAGGCTGAGAAATACTGATAGACTGAGTTTACACACTATATGTGCACAACTAAAACATAATTTCCTGACTGAAATCACTGATAAGTTGAGTTTTCATACTGAACGTGCATATCTGATGCATGAGTACATGACTGAATTGATTTATGAATGCATGATTGAATATACGACGGTAATGGGTACCAAGTTTGTAATTGTAACTAAATATGGACTGAGTAAATCTAAGAAAGTCTATTACCTCAATCTAAGTCTAAATTTGTAGAGAAAAGGTAAGGATACTTGGTCCAGATATTTGCTTCTACTTCTCAAGTAGCTCCCTCAACGGACTGATTTTGTCAAAGAACGTTGACCAAGGGAACTTTAAAGATTTATACAGGAACCTCTTCAAAAGAGATATCATTCTGAATATCGATGCCCTCTAAGGGAACTATGACTACTGGGTAACCAATGTATTTCTTTAGTAGGGAGACGTGGAACACTAGGTGTACTGAAGCTAGATCTGAACCCAACTGTAGCTCGTAAGCTACCTTTCAAAAACTGTTGGGAATTTTGTAAGGATCGACATACCAGAGACTGAGTTTCCCTTTCTTGCCGTACCTCTTTACTCCCTTCATAGGAGAGATTTTCAAGAACATAAAATCACTAATTTCAAATTCGAGATCTTTTCTCTTCACATCAGCATACACTTTCTGTCAGATCTGGGATACCCTAAGCTTTTCTCTGATTAACTGAACCTTCTGAAAGGCATCAAACACTATGTTAGGCCTTACTACTATGGCCTCATCCACCTCAAACAAACCTGAAGATATACATATCTTACCATAAAGACCCTCAAATGAAGCCATCTAAATATTGGAATAATAGTTGTTATTATATGTGAATTCAATCAAAGAAAAATAGTCATCCCAACTACCTTCCAAATCAACAACGCAGGCTCTTAACATATCTTTTAGAGTCAAAATGGTCCTTTCTATTTGACCATCTGTCTGAGGGTGTAAGGTTGTACTAATGTGAACTTAAGTATCAAGACCCTTTTGGAATGCTTTCCAGAAGTAAGAGGTAAATTGGGAACCTCTATCTGAGACAATGGATACTGGGACTCCATGTAACTTAACCAACTCTCTAAGATAACCCAAATCGAATCATGTTGATAATGAGTACGAGGCAAACCGATTATAAAGTCCATGTTCACTTCTTCCAACTTCCATGTGGGAATACTGAAATCCTTCATGGACCTACTAGGCGTTTGGTTCTCGATCTTAACCTGCTAACACATAGAGAACTTAGCTATAAACTCTGCAGTCTCTCTCTTCATCCGACTCAACCAATATATTTCACACAAATCATGGTACATCTTAGTGGCCCCTAGATGAATTAAGTAATGTGTATCATGCGCTTCTACAAGAATTTATCAGCTCAAGTCATCTTGACCTAGAACACATAGACGACCCTAGAAACCCAACACACCATCTCTACCTTTGGACAAAAACTCTACTTTCTGATCTCTGACTAACTCTTTCAACTTAACTAGACTGGGATCTCTGTCCTACTATTCATTCACTTTAGAAACTAGAGATGATTCTAAACTATTCTGCACCCACACACTGTCCTTTCTGAATCAACTAAGCGGACACCCAGTCGGGCAAGCTGATGAACTTCCTGAGCTAACTTTTTCTTACCACTCTAAACATAATCAATACTACCCATAGATAACCTAGTAAGATCATCTGCCACTACATTGGCCTTTCCCGTTTGATAAAGAACACTCATGTCATAATGTTTCAACAACTCTAACCATCTTCTCTAATGCAAATTAATATATTTTTGAGATAACACACATTTCAAGCATCAAAATACACCCTATAGAAATAATGTTTCCAAATCTTTAAGGAAAACACTACATCTGCTAAATCATGGGTAAGGCAATTCTTCTCTTGGGGCTTAAGCTGTCTAGAGGCATAGGCTATGACCTTACCTCTCTGCTTAAGGACACTACCTAAAACTACTCTGAATGCATCATAGTACACAATAAACCCATCAGAACCATATGGCAATGTTAGAACTAGGGCTATAGTGAGTCAAGTCTTCAACTTTTCAAAACTCTTCTCACATAAATCTTACCACTGAAACTTGACTTTCTTCTGAGTCAATCTTGACATGGGAGATGCAATAGAGGAAAACCCTTTAAGAAACTGACGGTAATAGCCTGCTAAACCCATGAAGCTTCTGATTTGTAATGGAGAAATGGGTATAGGCTAGTTTCACACCGATTTGGTCTTTTGAGGATCAACTCTAATACTATCATCGGAAATAATATGACCAAGGAATGCTACTGACCTTAGCCAAAATTTGCACTTACTGAATTTGGCAAACAACAGATGAGCTCTAAGAGTTTAAAGTATGATTCTGAGGCAATCTACATAATCATTCTCACTATAAGAATAGACAAGAATGTTATCGATGAAGACTATAATGAACATGTCCAAGTACTGCTTGAACATATAATTCATTAAGCCCATGAAGGATGTTGAGGCATTTGTAAGACCAAAGGACAAGACTAGATACTCGAATTGACCATACCAGGTTTGAAAGGCTATTTTCCAAATGTCACATTCTATGACTCTGAACTGATGATAGCCTAATCTGAGGTCTATCTTAGAAAATTACCTGGCACCCTTAAGTTGGCCAAACTAGTCATTGATTATAGAAAGTGGGTATTTATTCTTGACTATGACTTTGTTCATCTAACATTATTCTATACACATTCTAAGAGAACCGTCTTTCTTACGTACAAATAAAATTGGTGCCCCAATAGGGAAACGCTGGGTTTGATGAACCCCTTATCTAAAAAGTCCTTTAACTGCTCTTTCAACTTTTTGATTTTGGCTGGAGCTATTCTATACGGTGGAATAGATATTGGTTGAGTATATGGAAAAAGGTCTATTCAAAAGTCAATTTTCTTTTCAAGAGGAACTCCAGGAAGATCTTCGGGAAACACATCTGAGAATTCATTTACTATTGGAACTGACTCAAGACTAAGAGTCTTTGAACTAGAGTCTTTGACTCACACAAGATGATAGACACATCCCTTGGATATCATTTTTCTCGCTCAAAGGTATAAAATCAACTGACATTTAAGTGTTGTGCTACTACCCATCCATTCAAGGATGGGTTTATTTGGAAACTAAAAATGAAAAATTCTATTTCTACAATCAATTGAGGTATAGCATGAATAGAGCCAATCCATGTAGAGAATGACGTTGAAATCCATCATCTCTAAATCTACTAATTCTGCTTAAGTGAATTTATAAGACATCATAACCAGATAGTTCTTGTATACGCGTTGGTCTATGATAGACTAACCCATTGGGTAGAGACTGAGAATGTTTTGTTAAGAATTCTAGTTTGGCTTAGAAATTGACTGTTATGTAAGGAGCTACAAAATATAGATAATCTCCTGGGTCTAATAAGGCATAAACATATAAATTGAATATCTGTAATGTACCAGTAACCACATCAGGAGAAATTTTTTTATCTTGTCTGGACTGAAGTGTATAGAGCCTATTTGGGTATTGCCCACTAGTGGCACTAGAAGTGGCACCATACTAATTTGAGCAACCAAACTGAGCTGAAGGACGATTGTACTGACCCTGCAAACATGACTGAAGACAATATCTGATTCTATGGCCTAGCTTGACATACCTAAAACAAACATCACTACCAGCCCTGCAAACACCGTGATGGTTTCTATCCCATTTATGAGAAAAGGGACTTATTCTAGAATTGCTGACACTACCCTGAGATTTAGATCCTGGCGCCCTATCTTTATTACCATTTCTGAACTTAGGTACTAAAGCACTGGCTAAAGACGGAGCTAGAACAAAAGATTTTGGGCAAATCTGAGATGGTTTACTACCTTCTTACTTAGGCTAAGTAAAATTAAAGCTAACTATTCTAGCTCTCTTGTTCTCTTTCTCTCCCTCCCTGTTCTTAGCCTTTCTATATGTTGAGCATGGACCATAATCCTGGATATGTCCATATCTTTAATTAACATTGCAATTCGACACTCCTTAACCCTACTCTCTGACACCCCAGATACGAACTTGCTCATACTGGACCTATTATTTGCTACTACATAGGGAGCATACCTGGATAATTAAGTAAACTTGAGGGAATACTCTTGTTTCCTTGCCTGAGATTAATGAACTCTAACACCTTGGCATCTCTCAACTTTAAGGGAAATAATCTATCTAGAAAAGCAGTAGCAAACTCTTCCCATTCTATGGGCTCTGCATTTGTGCCCCTGTCTACCTTCAACTGTTTAAAACCATGTATGATATATACCTTGTAACTGATAGGCAGCTAACTCAACACTCTCACTAGCTGTTACCACATAATATCAATGACTTTCTACACCTAATCGAGGAATTTTAGTGGATCCTCTTCTAAGATAGATCCTGAAAATAGGGGAGGACTCATTCGGGTGAAGTCCCGACTCCTAGCTGCAACAATATTAGTCATTGGGTTGGCCTAAATAGTAGCTGGACATTCATTCTGAGCTACTAAAGAATTGGCTTGAATGGTAAACACAGCTTGGAATTCTGCATAGGAGACATGCTCACCTAGAAGATCTGCCTGAATGGGCTGAGGTGTTGACTGCGTTCCTATTCTTCTTCCATTTTTATTTTTGGGAAGCATTTTCTATAAATAGAAGTAAGAAAAGAATTATATATAGATTTTAACCTAACCTCATTCTCACTCGCATGACATGAATTTTGACAGAAGGGAAATTTTTCCTGAAAATGTCTCATAGCCTATTACCCATAAGTGTGGCGTGCTACACACAAATGCACAAGAATCTACTAGACGTGGCTTTAAAACTCCCTAGCAATCTGTTGAACCTTAGGATCTGATACTAAGTTTATAATACCCTGAGTCTGTACTCCGGACACCATACGATGCTTACGATCCCAAAGGACCATAAGTTAACCTATGAGTGGTACCTACTATGAGCAATGAATAATAATAGTGCAATAATGCAAAACATAGGCTGAAATGCCATAAGGTTCATTATCTAAATACTAATAATAATAACATCTAACAATAATATTTGAAAATTGAATGTTGTATAAACTAGTCTAGTCTGAAAAGCCTCTAAATGAACAATATGAGTATAGAGTTGATAGGACAAGCACCCAACTTACTCCGACTACTAAAATACAAAAGCTACTAAAAATATTGAAATAAAAGTATATCCTTGATAGTTGAGGACTCACTACTAAATTTGTTGCGGCTATCTAAATCTGTCTAAGCGCGGTAAGGAACCTGAGTGTCTGAACATATGATATAAGACATAATAGCGCAAAATAAAAGTATGCATCATTATGTGGAATGTACTGGTATGCTAGATGAGTTAGGGTTGAATGCAAGGGTAAATATGCATGAACAATTACTAACTATATAATATGTGGAAACTTAATAAGAGTACATGGAAAACTGAAATTTCTTTAAATACTGGGTATGTAATACTACTCATATACATGTATACTGTAGCTGAACTTTTACGGATGTTGAGTACTAATTTATGTTAACAGAGTAACTAATATCTGAGATTTACTGATAACTATATTTCTAATACTGATTGACTATATCTGACAGTCCTGATTCTTTAGCACTAAACTGAGTTCTATACTGAGACTAAAACTAAAATTGTGGGAGGTAATCATCTAACCGACATGCCGCTTTTCTGAATAGATATGGGATTCAACATGTAACCCCAGCTAGATAGGTGTGGGTACCGTGCCACGGGTAAAGACAAGCTAAAAAGTCACCCTCATTAAGCAAGTTCTGTGAATGAGAACGTTGGTACTCTCAATTGGCAAGTAAAACACCTCATCAACCCTCATCTGGCGGGTTAATGTCTCAACCTACGCAGGCAACGTAGCTCTAGAATGCAAGGACTGATATGAAGGATCACACCCTCTACTGGCAGGTGATCCCCCATCTTTGGGTTCACTTGATGCTGAATCCAACTCCCATCCGAATGAAACTAATTACTATACTGAGATAAACTAGACTGATACTACGTTTCACTGAGTTTAGTAACAGACTAAGTTCACTGAGTTCTATAACTCCCTGAGTACTTACTATTTTGGGACATCACTGAGAATATTCTGCTACAACTATAGCTATAGGTAAACAGCTAGATAGTCGGGTATTAGATGCCCCCAGGAATCGATAGCATGAAAATAAAGAATAGCATGATCTTGAAAGCCATAACAATGCCCACTTGTTCATAATTCATTCATAGATACATTTTATCAAACGCTTATAGGACATAAGCCTCTACATGATACGGACTACATGATGACATGTCATGATTCCACTATTTACTTCACAAAGAAATTTTAGCAAAAACTTAGGGAGCATGGATTATTTCACATGATAATAATCAACACATGAACATCATGAATACAACACTCAATTGCAATTTCAAGGGTTTAACAAGAAATTCACATAATTCATCACATAAACTATTTTAGTTTAATGGAAACTTATAATTAATCATGAATTGAAACCCAATTTCTATCCTCAACATGAATACAATTAATTTCAAGCATGGAATTCATAAATCTAAGATCTTGTAAGTTTAAAAAGAGGTTCTTGAACTTCATAGGTAAAAGGAACCCATGAATGAACACATAATATACCTGGGAATATTAATTATTGATGGTTCTTGGAGGGATTACTAAGTTTGCTCTTGATTTCTTGAAGCTAGGGCTTTGCCCTTTTGATAACGCTCAATCTATAGCTCTCGTAGGAGTGTAAAGCGGTCGCTAGCAAATATAGAACCCAACTAGGTTGGGTATCGATCCCACAGGGAATAGCTTGGTCAACAAGTAAGCAATGATTACTAGACTTTTAGTGCAAGTCTCGTAAAAAGGGGGGATTGTAATGTGTAACCAAAATATTAAAGTAAAAACTGAAATAGCAAAGTAAACAAAAAGAATGTTTAGTAGGTTGCGAAACAATGAGAATTGAAGAGTTTGGGTTATGTCCACCTTCTGAGTTTACGTCTCTATTAGCTATGAGTTATGCGGAATTCAGACATGCATGTGCTTATAGAGAATTGTATTCGATGGTAAATCCAGGCGTCTTTCGACCTATTCGAGGATTATTTCACTTTAACTCTTTCGAGATTAAGGCGTGTCTAACGGTACGAATTTTCCAAGAGGTTAATCCAGTTACGGCACTAACTTTTTAATAAGGGATGGGACCCTACTACCTTCACATTATCTCTTTTCCAGACAGATAACCTTTCTTTCGAACAAGTTAAATGTTATACTGGCGTATTCTTGCGTTTGCAACCACAAAGAATTTAGGTTAGGACGAAGAGAATAATGATATAAGCAGCATACGTGTCACGAACTCACAAACTCATAGTAATAGATAGTATCTCATTCGGCTTCCATAACCCCAACAGAGAAGTTTAGTTACCCATGAGTGCGAAGGAAATCACAATTGACATTGTTATTATACCACAATAAGAATTTCGTGTAGCACATGTGTGGTAGGCGTTGGGCGTGATTTCTTGCAAGTAACGTTTCTCTTGTTGAGGAAATTAAGAATAGATGAATAGAAGAAGTAGTAGAAAGATGAATTAAAACTAGAAAGAGAATTGTTAAGGAATAGTAGAAGAATGAATTAGAAGTAGTATGAATCTCTAGCAAAATAGGGTATTTATAATACCCATATCCTATTCCTACTAAGCTAATGAAATACTTAACCCAATTGTACTAGGTTAATGTATCATTATCCTAATCCTACTAAGCTATTGAAATACTTAACCCAATTGTAATAGGTCAATGTATCATTATCCTAATCCTACTAAATTACTGCTAGTCCCCAAAGTCTTTAGAATTGTTGTTTTAGCCCGAGACAGATTTTCCATGCGCCACTTTTGGTCCTTAGGAGTCCAAGCTTCCTTTTCTCCTTTCGTGAAGCTTTCTTTGGTGTCAAGTAATCCATAAAATGCTGAATTCTGCATCATTTATACCTGAAACTTTGCTAATCACGTTTGTTAGCTCAATTACAGGAAAAAGGACTAAAAGTGCATGAATTATATAATTTGTTCTCAAAACTTAGCTAAAATATGGGTAAAATATTGCACTATAGGCGTGTAAATTCGCCTATCATCAACACCCCACACTTGAAGCTTTGTTCATCCTCAAACAAAATATCATGTCCGTCTAAACATCAACTTAGGGTTTCACAGTATCAACACAAAATATTCATCAAAACAAGCACAACAATTATCAACAAAGAGTTGTTTTCCGATCATTAGTAGAAACAATTCAACCTCCAACATAGACTCGTGATGGTGGTCAACTCATATTCAAAAGTTAAGGTACAAAGAATCATACACCACCATACAAAACTCATCCACCATGTGTGTCTCACAATATATTACCCATAATCACTCACAAGTATAGCATCTTTTTCAAACATGGGTATAAAAATATCATTGCTCTCGCTGTCACAAAGAATTCATATGTTGCAACTGATGACCATAGGCTTGCCCTTAGTGTACTACTCCACTAAATATCAGAATACTAAGGTTAGGATCAAATAGGTCTTTTGATGGTTGTAATATAGGCTAAGGGACGGGTAGTACTATTTTGGCCGGAAATAGTGACTATGTTCCTAAGCGCTTTAATACATCACATTGTATTATTAAAACTTTTTCTTTCAAACAACCTTTCTACTTTCTTTTATTCTACCACCCTTTTTCTCCTCTTTTGTTTTTCAATTTTAAGCAACTTTTCAGCTCTCCTTTCCTTTTTCTTTTCCTAACATACCTCTTATGATAGCACATTCTTTTTCATAACACATTCAAGCACCAATACATTCTTAAAGCATCATACTCACCCAATTTCCTCTTATTTTGTCACATGACTTTATACTTTAAAGCACTTAGGAATTTTGATCAAATTATGGTCTTGAAAAAATGGATTAGGCTTACATATGAGGTTTGTCAAAGAAAATAGGCTAAAGGCTCAAAAGGGGTTCTCTAGGATGATGTCCATGGGTAGATAAAATGAAGTTAAATAATGATAGGTTGCCAAAGAAATGCCTAAATTATCTTCTAAACTTGCATTCTTTATTTTCGTTTTGCACACATACCAGGCAAGTTCTAGCATCAGCCACAAGCATAGAATATACTATTATCTCACACACACAAGGCACATGGTCGACTTTATTGGGAGTAGTATAGACTCTTTCCCCAACAAATGAAAGAATTGAACCACACAATATCATATAGTGAGTCACAATTAGAGCCTAAATGTCTCAATAGTCATGATGTTAGCACAAACTCTTGTTATAATCTCATGCTGCCTATTGGAATGATTTTATGTGAAGCTAAGTAAGAAAAATTTTACTACTAAAAAAATTGAAAAAAAAAACAAAAAAAAAAAAAAATTTTGAAAAACAACAAACTAAGCAAACAAACATAAATAAATGCAAATGCGGATAGAGAAGTAAAGCATGCAAATATCACCACCCCACACTTAAACAGGACACTGCCCTCAGTGGAAAATAAATACGAAGAACCTGGTTAGTCGGACTCCTTCTCTATGTCGGGGGTCATACCTCGTTCGTCAGAATCATCATGGGAGTCATCGTCATCAGAATTCTCCTCCATGTCGGAGTCTGTCATGCGTCGATCATCATCGGTCGGCACATCATCATCAAGAGGTTCCTCAAAGTATGTACCTACTCCACACATCTCCCTCGCATGCATATTCATTGGATAGTCATTGTCCAGCTGTTGGAGCTCTGCAGCAGTTGGAACACGACCTTCGCTCATCATGGTGAATCGTGTCATGCCATAAAGATGACGGAAGAAACTCTCATCTCGAGCATGTCTCTCCGCAGTAGTAAGGTTGATGCCATGTGTTGTTTTAGCATCTTTGACCTTTGTGAGGTCAACCTTCTTCGGGTTATGTGGGAGTTTGTGATCAGCTGGTTCATCTTCAATGTCCTCCTTCCGTAAGATTGTTGTCAACAGGTTGCCAAAGGTGAAGTGGGACCACTTGTGTAGTCTGGCCTTCCGTATTGTAGAACGAATGATTGCCCCAATGTTGATAGGGACATTCATCATCAATGCATAGACCAAAAACACTCTATCTCTTGTTATTTTAGTGTATTGCGTCCTTGGAATAAGGCAAGAGTTGACTATACACAACCATATGCTTGCTTCCCTATTCAAAGGAGCATAGGGGAAGGTGTTGTGTCGTCCGGTGTCTTTATGTCTGCTCCACCTTGCCATAGATCTACTTCCACAAAGTGTGTGTCGAATTGCTCTATAAGGAGGTCCACTGTACAGCTCTTTGAATGGTGCTGGATCGACTGAAGGCAAGCCAAGAAAGGAGTTGATCAAATCCGCATTGAGTTGTAGAACTTGGCCCCGAATCTTGACTTCGCTGCCTGTGATATTCGGCGACCAGTTGGCATAAAATTCTCGTGTCAAATCAAGATTGCATTCTCCCATGTCGCGGAAGATGAAATCCATATTTAGTGCCATAATTTTTGCCAACATGCGCGGCTCCTTCTTCTCTAGGCTGTCCTTGTTGATCAAGTCGACATGAACATATTTTCCTTCCTTGTTGTTCCTATACCATTCCTTGGCTTCCTCCTCAAGAACCCATTTTATTCCAAACATGCGGCGTGGTAATTGCATTGAGGATGATTCTCCTTGGTCCTTGCGACCTCTTTTCTTGCCCTTTTGGGAAGTGGTAGCCTTATCTTGCCTTGCTTTGGGTGCCATTGTACCTGAGATTTAAACAATGTTCCTATTAGCATCTGATCGATATATACAATCTATACACAAGCAATAGGGGTGCCACCCCACACTTAGGTTGTTGATACAAATTAGTGAAGTGAAAATAGTCGATTACTGAGACTTAATCGACATGCATTTTAGGCGCTATATTCCGACAAGAAAATCAGAGATGTATTACTTCTTGCAACCGTAGCAATACTTTCATGTTAGGTATAACAAGACTACTACATAGGGATTACATCTTGGTATAGTCTCTATCAATAATCACAACCTCCTATGTCGGTAGGCAACTATAAGTCTTATCCCGATAAACGGGATCTTCTAACATGTAGGTATTCAAGTGACAAGGTTATGCAATGTTCATGACTATAGTGAATCCGCAATTAGTATAACAATGCATCAAAATCAAATTCAAGTCGGAAATAGTTTAAGATCATCCTAACGTATATGTTCACTCACATGGTTTTGTATCAACAATTCAAACACATTAACATCACCAATAATTCATCAAGATGTAGCAATTCATAATAGACATAGCATCGTAGTACTGACGAAAAATAGATGAAGAATAAAAGAGTACCTACGTGATTGAAGCCTTTGGAGATGTTCTTGTGAAGTGGGAGAGCAAAAAGAAAAATTTTGAGATGTTTTGGAGAGTATGTGCGGCGCCTAGGTTAAATTTCCAATGTGTTTATGTTTCAAGACTAAGTCCCCTTTATATAGGAAAAGAATGGGTTGGGATTTGACCCATTTAAAATTGGTTTTGGAGAAAAAAGTGACCATAGGCGGCGCCTTTAGCTTTGCCTATGCATGGTATAGGTGGCGCCTAATGCAAAGCATTTGCTAGCATAGGCGCCGCCTAGTGCAATGCCTTTAGTGACCATAGGCGGCGCCTTTAGCATGGCATATGAGATTCTGAGACCAAATGCTTTAGCATAGGCGGCGCCTATGCTATAGCATACTTGAGCATGGGCAGCGCCTATGCCTTTGCACACGAGATTCCGAGACCTTAGGCTATAGTATAGGCGTTGCCTTGTTCGTGGCCTAGTTTTACCTAGGCCTCGCCATGCTCGATGCCTATTTTGTCATGAGCAATGCTCAATCCATAGCCTTATGTATATTAATTCCAAACTTACCACCTTTACCATGCAATACGTCCAAATCGTCATTTGAAACCAATCTCCTCGTTGAATACCTCTTGCACATACATTTGCTCAAAACCAATAAAAACAATTAGTACGATGGGTTGCCTCCCATCTAGCGCCTTAGTTTTGGTCGTGGCACGACTCTTATTTTTGGATTTTCATTTATCAAAAGCAAAACAATTACTAGCACGAAAGAAAGACAAAACGATAAACGATAAACGATAAACGATGGGTTGCCTCCCATCTAGCGCCTTATTTATTGTCGTGGCTCGACATAGTTACCTCGAGTACTTAGACTTCATCGAGATAAGTGATGGCCATATAATTCATCGAGTCAAGAGGACTGATATAAGGTTTAACACGTTGACCATTCACCTTGAAGCCAACACCATTATTGTCTTCCAATACACCTACTCCAGACGAGTAGTCTTGGATAACTTTGTATGGACCAGACCACTTAGACTTTAACTTACCTGGGAACAGCTTCAATCTAGTGTTGAATAGAAGTACCATATCATCCTTTTGGAAGTTTCGTCGAACAATCCGCTAATCATGATACCTTTTTATCCGCTCCTTGTATAGGTCTGACTTTTCATATGCATGGAGACGGAACTCATCTAATTCGTTCAGCTGCTCCAACCTCAGATTCATCGCATCATCCCAATTCAAATTCAATTGCTTCAACGCCCACAATGCCTTATGTTCGAGCTCAATGGGTAAATGACAAGCCTTCCCATAAACTAGTTGATAAGGGGACATGCCGATGGGTGTTTTGAATGCAGTCCTATACGCCCATAGTGCATCATCTAGCTTCCGAGACCAATACTTCCAATTAGAATTGACCGTCTTCGCAAGGATTTCCTTGATCTCCCGATTGGAAACCTCTACTTGTCCACTCGTTTGTGGGTGAAAAGGCATGGCTACCTTCTGTTTCTTGACACCATACTTGGCCAACACGGATTTGAATAGCTTGTTGCAAAAGTGAGATCCTCCATCACTTATGATAGTACATGGTACTCCAAAGCGAGAGAAGATATTCCTCTTAAAAAATGCTACAACACTCTTTCCCTCGTTGTTGGCCAATGCTACAGCTTCAACCCATTTCGAGACATAATCTACAGCAACTAAGATGTACTTTATTCCAAACGAATTCACGAATGGACCCATGAAATCAATGCCCCACACATCAAAGAGTTCTACCTCAAGAATTTTCGACATGGGCATCTCATGGTGTTTCGAAATAGCACCTTGTCTTTGGCATTGGTCGCATCTTCTAACAAAGTTGTAGGCATCTCTAAATATCGAAGGACAATAATATCCACTTTGCAATACTTTTCTTGCCGTCCGATTGCCTGCGTGATGTCCTCAAACTTGGGAAGTGTGGCATGCTTCCAATATAGTAGGCACCTCTATATGGGATATACATCGTCGAATAATACCATCCGCACATCATCGAAACAAATATGGCTTATCCCAATAGTAGTGTTGTACGTCATGCATAAACTTCCTCTTTTGATGGTATGATAAATTGGCAGGTATTACATTACTTACCCCAAAATTTGCAAAGTCGGCATACCATGGTAACTTTTCTGTTATCGTCGCTAGGATCTCTTCGTCAGGGAATGCATCATCAATCTCGATATCAGGCTGCGCCATATGCTCGTTCTCGAGTCTAGATAGATGATCTGCCACTTGGTTCTCGCAACCTCTTCTATCTTTAACTTCGAAATCAAACTCTTGCAGCAGCAATACCCATTGAATTAATCTTGGTTTTGCATCCTTCTTTGTCATTAGATACCTAAGAGTTGCATGGTCTGTATGCACGATCACCTTAGTACCCAATAGATAGGCACGAAACTTCTCAAACGCATACACAATCGCTAGGAGCTCTTGTTCTATCACAGTGTAGTTCCTTTGGGCTTCATTTAGGACCTTACTCGCATAGTAGATAGGATGAAATAATTTTTCCTTTCTCTGTCCAAGCACAGCTCCAACGGCTACACCACTAGCATCACACATGACTTCGAACGGGAGAGACCAATCTGGTGCTACCATGATAGGGGCTTCAATGAGTTTTCCTTTGAGGCATTCGAATACCTTTAAGCAATCTTCATTGAAGTCAAACTTTGCATCTTTCTCCAAGATTTTGCACAATGGACAAGCAATTTTGGAGAAGTCTTTGATGAACCGATGATAAAAACCTGCATGGCCGAGAAAACTACGAACTCCCTTCACCGAAATTGGAGGTGGTAGCTTCTCAATGACTTCGATTTTCGCTCGATCAACCTCAATTCCTCTTTCGGAGATTTTGTGCCCAAGAACGATTCCTTCTTTTACCATGAAGTGGCACTTCTCCCAATTCTGCACTAGGTTGAATTCTACACATCTTTGCAACGCCATACTTAGGTTTGCCAAGCACGCTTCAAAAGTCTCACCAACAACTAAAAAATCGTCCATAAATACCTCCAAAGTGTCTTCAACCATATCAGAAAAAATTGACATCATACATCATTGAAAGGTGGCTGGTGCGTTACATAGCCCGAATGGCATACGTTTGAAGGCAAACGTACCATATGGGCATGTAAACGTTGTCTTCTCTTGGTCTTCGGGTGCAATACAAATTTTATTATAGCCTGAATAACCGTCTAAAAAGCAAAACCATTCTTTCCCCGCTAATCGATCTAGCATTTGGTCCATAAATGGCATTGGAAAGTGATCTTTGAGTGTCCAATAATTCAACTTTCGGTAGTCCATGCATACTCTCCATCCAGTGATGGGTCTGAGTGGAATAAGATCATTCTTCGTAACCGCGACCACCTTCATGCCTCCTTTCTTGGGAACACATTATACCAGGCTTACCCATGTACTATCAGAGATTGGATACACAACCCCCGCGTCTAACCACTTGACAATTTCTTTCTTCACCACTTCTTGAATAGGTGGGTTTAGACGTCTTTGATGCTCAATGGTGGGTGTACATTTCTCTTCAAGCTGAATTTTATGTGTACAAATCCCAGGTGGAATACCAATAATATCCGCAATGGTCCATCCAATGGCTCTAATATACTTCCGTAAAATAGCAATGAGAGCTGCAACTTATTGCTCACCCAAATCTACTGCAACAATGACTGGAAGTGTGTTTTTGCTTCCTAGGAATGCATACTTTAAATGTCTTGGCAGCTTCTTCAATTCTAACGTGGGTGGTTCTTCATTAGATGGCTTAGCTGGTGCTGTGGGTCGATTTTTGAGATCAAGGTCCAGCTTCTTGGGAGTATGGCGATATGTCCCTAATCCTGATAGAGCACAAATAGCTTTTTCACAATTTTCAGCATCCTTACTCTCACCATTCATAAGCAAAGTCGCTAATGGGTAATCAATCAGTTGCTCCTCTTCAAGTAATTCTTTCTCATCATCGAAGAAAATATCAGCCACCAAAAATACACTTAGATCTTTGGGTTGTTTCATTGATTTGCAAATATCAAAGCGAACTACTTCGTCATTTATTCGGAACGAAAGCTCATTAGCTCTCAAATCAATAAGCACGCTTCCCGTAGCAAGGAAAGGATGCCCCAAGATTATGTGAACTTCTGAGTCTGCCTCACAATCCAAAATAACGAAGTCTGCCGAAAAGATAAATGAAGAAACTTTTACCAAGACATCACATAGAATACCAACAGGTCATTTTACCGACCTATCTACCATTACGAGCCTCATGTTGGTTGGAGTAGGATCACCCAAACCCAACTTCTTATAGATAGATAATGGCATCAAATTGATGCTGGCTCCTAAGTCGCATAATGCTTTGGCAAAATTCAAAGATCCAACGGTGCAAGGAATAGTGAAAGCGCCGGGGTCAGCCTTCTTCTCAACTATTGATCGGGTAGCGATTGCACTGCAGTGATGAACATCATCTTTCAACTCATAACTTTTTGCCCACTTCTTTGTCAAAAGATCCTTCATAAATTTTGCATACCCAGGCATTTGTTCAAGTGCCTCCACAAATGGAACATTAATGGTCAAATGTTTTAACATAGTCATGAATTTGCTGAACTTCGTGTCATCCGCCACCTTCTTCAATCTTTGAGGGAAAGGTGGTGGTGGGTATGGAACTGTTCTCTCCACGGCTTTCTTCTCCTCTTTCTTCCGTTTTTCAGCTTTTTAAGGTTGCAAATTGTTGGGGTTGACGTCGTTGACGATAGGATTAGTTGCAGCGGCATCTTCTTTCTTCGCCTTATCATCAATGTCCACTACTTCGTCAACCACTTGCTTGATTTTTGCTGAAGTTTCCAGCACCTTACCACTTCGGGTAGTGATGGCCATGCATGACCCATCATTCCTTGGGTTTTGCACAGTATCGCTAGGTAAAGTGCCAGCCTTTCTTTGATTGAGTGCTGCTGAAAGTTGGCTCAATTGCTGCTCTATTTGCTTGATTGAAGTGGAATGAGAATCAACTATTTGTTTCATAGAGGTCAAATCATTAACTACCTCCGTTACTCCCGCGCTTGTTGCTTCCACGCCTTTCATTATTTTAGCCAGCATGTCTTCCATACTTCAAGAATTAGATGTGGTGGCGTCACGTCTTCCAGGGGGAACGTACAAACCACTCTTTTCATTCTTGTTCTTCCAACTACCTTGGTCCTTGTTTCCAGATTTACCATAATAGTTACTACTATGGTTTCCTCGGGTATTACCTCGGAAACCCCCCTGATTGTTCAAGTAGTTGGCCTCTTCTTCCGAATCAGATTCGTCTCTTCCTTTAGACGCAATAGCTTTCACTTTTTCGGTCTTCCCTGATAATAAATACTTTGTAAGAAGATCCACTTGTGTTTTCATGTGAGCCATATCTTGATCACGTTCTTCTTCTCTTCTTCTTTGGTCTGCAGTCATGCCAATAGATAAAGTGGGGCTTGCTACCTCAGAATCCCTGGTATACCAAGCTCTACTTTGCTTCTTCATACGATCTAGCATATTGCTTGCTTGACCAAAGGTGAGGTCCACAAAAGATCCTCCAGCTGCATTATCCACCACTGGTTAATTATTGAATTCAAGGCTCTATATAAAATCTCCATTAGGTGAACATTAGTCATGTGATGGTTTGGGCATCTCGCTAGCTTTGTCTTGAACCTCTCCCATGTTTCATGAAGAGCTTCAGTGGAAAGATGACGGAAGTTGCTGATTTCATCTCTCAATTGTTCTCTTTTGGATGGCGGAAAGTATCTTTCTAGGAAAGCGTCTCTCAATTGCCTCCAATTTGTAATAGAATCAAGAGTCAGCCCGTTCAACCATAGAGTTACCTCCCCAGACAGAGACAATGGAAATAGACGTAATCGAATTGCATTCTGACCAACACCAGGATTGTCAAATGACTTGCATGTAGAAATAAAGTTGATGAGATGCATATTTGGATCATCGCCTGCTAGTCCACCAAATAATCCCTTGAGTTGCAATAACTGAATCATGGTGCTTGTGATGTTGAACTTGGCTCCGGGCGCTAATGGTGGAGGAATAATGGCTCCTGTGGCTCCGGCTCCATCAAGATCATCATCGTCGTCGTCAAAAGCTAGTTGCATGGGTTGGCGATCATACCTAAACCGAGCTTGACAACCTCTTCTGTTGGCAGGTGTTGCAGTTTCAGCATCATGCCTTGGGTTTAGTAACTCGTCATCACCTAAATCCTCATCGTCAGGATTTGTTGCTCGCCCAGGGTTATCAATGTTTTGTTGTTGAACTTTAGCGGTGGCAAGAGCAGCTAATCTCGCCTGTTCCTGTTGAGCAGCCATCCTTTCAATTTCTGCTTGTGCTTCCATTCTGCCAATACGTTGTGGTTCAGGATTGATAGGTAATAACGGTTGACCAGAACTTCGAGTATGGGGCATGCACTGAATAAAAACCTGTAGTAAACAAAAACAAAAACTGAAAGTAAAAGTACGAGAATCTTTGACCAAAGGGTCTAGTAATTATCACAAACTTAATTGACACTCGTATTCCCCAGCAACGGCGCCAATTTTTGATAACGCTTAATCTACAGCTCTCGTAGGAGTGTAAAGCGGTCGCTAGAAAATATAGAACCCAACTGGGTTGGGTATCGATCCCACAGGGAATAGCTTGGTCAACAAGTAAGCAACGATTACTAGACTTTTAGTGCACGTCTCGTAAAAAGGGGGGATTGTAATGTGTAATCAAAATATTAAATTAAAAACTGAAATAGCAAAGTAAACAGAAAGAATATTTAGTAGGTTGCGAAACAATGAGAATTGAAGAGTTTGAGTTATGTCCACCTTCTGAGTTTACATCTCTATTAGCTATGAGTTATGTGGAATTCGGACATGCATGTGCTTATAGAGAATTGTATTCGATGGTAAATCCAGGTGTCTTTCGACCTATTCGAGGATTATTTCACTTTAACTCTTTCGAGCTTAAAGAGTGTCTAACGGTACGAATTCTCCAAGAGGTTAATCCAGTTACGGCACAAACTTTTTAATAGGGGATGGGACCCTACTACCTTGACATTATCTCTTTTCCAGACAGATAACCTTTCTTTCGAACAAGTTAAATGTTATACTGGCGTATTCTTGCGTTTGCAACAACAAAGAATTTAGGTTAAGACGAAGAGAATAATGATATAAGCAGCATACGTGTCACGAACTCACCAACTCATAGTAATAGATAGTATCTCATTCAGCTTCCATAACCCCAACAGAGAAGTTTAGTTACCCATGAGTGCGAAGGAAATCGCAATTGACATTGTTATTATACCACAATAAGAATTTCGTGTAGCACACGTGTGGTAGGCGTTAGGCGTGATTTCTTGCAAGTAACGTTTCTCTTGTTGCGGAAATTAAGAATAGATGAATAGAAGAAGAAGTAGAAAGATGAATTAAAACTGGAAAGAGATTTGTTGAGGAATAGTAGAAGAATGAATTAGAAGTAGGTCAATGTATCATTATCCTAATCCTACTAAATTACTACTAGTGCCCAAAGTCTTTAGAATTGTTGTTTTAACCCGGGACAGATTTTCCATGCGCCACTTTTGGTCCTTATGCGTCCAAGCTTTCTTTTCTCCTTTCGTGAAGCTTTCTTTGGCGTCAAGTAATCCATAAAATGCTGAATTCTGCATCATTTATACCTGAAACTTTGCTAATCACGTTTGTTAGCTCAATTACAGGAAAAAGGACTAAAAGTGCATGAATTATATAATTTGTTCTCAAAACTTAGCTAAAATATGGGTAAAATATAGCACTATAGGCGTGTAAATTCGCCTATCATCACCTTTGAGAGAGAATGTTTTTATCTTAAGAGAAAGTAAGGAAATAATGATATAAGTAGATTAATTAGGGGTTAATCACGTGTCTAAGACTGACTTGGGTCATGGAAAAATAATCAATTACCCCTAGGATAGCTTTAAAAATTCTCACTGGATTCCTAATTTTGTGTCACACCCTGACGTGGTGAGCCACTGGAATGTGGCTTACACTATATAAAAATGAAAGAACGTGAAATTAACCCTTGGAGCGACGCGGGACCATCATGGATCTTACTAGATTTTTGAAATTTGGAAAAATAATTGTTGGAGTGACGCGGTGGGATTACGGTCCCTCACTTAAATAATCACCATTGTGAACTGGAACATTGACACGACATGTCATTATTGCAGAGCTTCACTGAAAACTGACAAATGCCATTTGAAATAGCTCTGCGATATGGTGCTGCACTAGGTGGCGTACTATTTTACAAAAATTTCTCTAACTCTTCGCCTGGGTATCGGACTAGGGCGAGTTTCATATCATTGCGAAGCTAACTAGATTTTTCTACCCAATGGTAAGCTCTAAACTATAAAATTCTGAGAACTTTTAAAATCTTATATAGGATTAATCAAATACTGAGTGTTAAATTAAACTATGGAAATATGGGATATTACAGGTACCAGTGAGCCTCACGACTCGTAATCTTGGCGAAATAAATATGGTATAAACTGATCATCATACGATTAAAAACCTATAACTAGTAATATCACAATACAACTTATATCCCCCCACTCATAACTTGGGTAGAATCTTAGGGAGCCTAAACTGATTAGGTCACGACTTACCTTTTTATGACTCATAACATGCTTGAAAAGATCTAGCATCAACTCATAACTTGAATAGACCTCACACAACCCCACATTGACATGGCTACGACTCAATATATATGACTGGTATGAAGTATGTACGATTAGAGAGATTGATTTGTATGTTAGACAGTGGTTTTAGACACAGAGTACTCAACTTGACTTATTTCATTGACCCTTAAAAACTTTAAAAGTGTTCTTAAACACTTAAATACATATTACACCCATAATAATTCATTAAGCATACCAAGAAGTCCTCCAAACTAAGTTAAATGTGCATAGATAATGACACATAGGAGTATAAATACACCTAAGATCAATATGGTATAGAGTGAACTAATCCTAGTCAGCGGATAATGCCTGCCAGTATGTGTTGTGCACTAATACTACTATTGCTATAGTCTTTAGTAGTGAAGGTATGTTTTAATAGATTGAGGCATCCTGATTGAAGCAGTGAATATTCGCCGCCAACTTTTGGATATGTTGTTCCTCAGGCAGATGTTAGGTCCTTTATGTTTCTTATCCTTAATTAATATTAGAAGATCTTATATATTTCTAGAATAGGTCCTTGGGAACGTTTTATTAAGATTATTAGCATGGATATGGGTTTTAATTAAATTATCTATTATTATATTTTTTTAAGAAATTCCAATTAATAATGATTAGGTTGTAATAGTTTAACTAATTAAGTTAGAATTAAATAGGTGCCTATAAGATCTCATAATTTTGATAGTGACACTCTGGTATTGTTGAAACTCAGTTCGAGGGGAATTTTATATATTTTGGTCCTTCTCACTACTTGGAGACCCATTTTGGGTATATTGTGCTTGTATTTAGCTTGGTTATTTCTCTCTTTTGACCTTATTTTTCTCTCTAATTGCTTGTTATATACTATACACTGCTATAGGGTTTGTCTTACATATTAGGGGGTTATTGTCATGACCCAAAAGTTGAGGTATAATGGAACTTACCAATCCAAATACTATGTATGTAAGGCAAACACCCAAATAGTTGAGGAATACAAAAAAGGAAAATAAACCCAAGACTTTACGACGAAGTTAGGACAATAGATAAATAATAACTATATCGGAATTTAAACAAAATACAACTCCAAAGACCGAAATCTAATGTAATGGGTAAAGACCATTAATACCAATAAAGAGTATGAACATACATAAGTCTATATCAAAAAAACAAAATAAAGACAATAAATATAGGTGAAGTTTGGAATCAAGCTTTAAATAAGGAGTTGTCACAATCCGAACTGGGGCCTTATGTAATGCTCCGAGTCTGGTACCCCGAATTCTACATAGTGATCATAATCCCAAAATATCACAAGCTAACCCTTGACTGATATCTATAAATGAGCACTAAATAATACAATATAAAAATATAGAAAATTTGCAGAAAACTTGCCATAAGGTTCAAATATCTAAAATACAACTGAAAACTGAATACAGATACATCTGTCTGAAAAGCTACTAAACTATCTACATTGTGGAGTTGGTGGGACAGGTCCCCAACTAACTCCATCTACTAAAATACTAAATATAGAGCAATAATAAAATAAAGATTATCCTCAAATAATGAGAACTCACTACTACATCTATTGCTGCTTACTGAATCTGAACTGCTTAGGGTGCTATGGATTTTGTGCTTCTGGACCTATGTTATAAAACACTGTAGCACAGAAAAGTATACATCAGTATACTAGAATATACTAGTATAGTAGAGGAGGCAAGGCTAAATGCAGGGGTTCATACTCATGAACAATACTGACTAAATAATCTGAGTATACTGAATAAAGGTACATGCATGAATACACAAAATATAACTGAAATCGAAGGAACACTGAATACCAAATTCCAATAAATGGATTTCTTATAATTGAGTGTACTGATACAGATATCTAATTGACTAAGGTTGAGATCACTCCTATCTATCGGGTGATCCCTGATTATACTGATAATGAAGATGACTAACTGAATCTATAATCAGTCTTATCTAGCAGGTGATCTCTAAATCTAATAGTAATTGATACTAATTGACTGTATTTGAGATTAGTCCTATCAAATGTTGATCTCTGAACCTGTTGGTACTGATAGGTATATTGCTTCACTAAATTTGAGATCATTCCTATCTAGCGGGTGATCTCTAAATCCATTAATAATATTAATGAGTAGTTGTATCTAGCAGTCATAAATCTGTGCTACTGAGCTGAGTTATTCTACTAAGACTGATTCTGAAGGTGAGACTATAGAAGATAGTCATCTAACCGACATGCCCCAAATCTGAACTAGTCAGGTCCAATCTGTAACCCCAGCTGAAAGGGTGTCACTATCGTGCCACGAGTAATGATAACTGCTATGGAGTCAGTCCTAATCTACTGGGTGACCCTTGATATTAGTCCTATACTAAAAGCTGATCCCTGAGTATATCAGTCCTATCTAACGGGTGACATCTCATGCCAATGTTGGTAACATAGTTCGGGAACTTAGGGATTGCTTCTAGGGACCTTAGTCCTATCTAGAGGGTGAGCCTCCATCCCTAGTTTTGCTCAGTGCTGAATCCTACTCCCAACTAGAAGACACTAAATTAATTACTAATTCATACTAGGCTTGACTAAACTGTTACTGATCATACTTATTTGACAGAGCTAAACTTAATTCACGGAGTTTCGCTAACTGATAGAATGTTATTGAGTTCTGAATCCATTACCGAACTGAAGCTAAAATGCTACTGATATTGAGATTACTGAGATTTCCTAAGTTTTGTAATTATATGAGTTCTACTGAGTTCTATAACTAACTGAGAGTACTACTAATCATGGCATGACTGAGATTATCATGAAACTAACACTGGCTCTAGACAAGCAGCTACTTTGTCAGGTATAAATACCCTCAGATCTCGATAAAATAAATAATACAAGATAGGAGATGCGGCGCGCCAATATGGTGTTGGTATACTATTTTGAGACCTCAAACATAGTCTAAACGCGGTCCGACAAATCCAAAACTTGATCGGGAACACTTACTGACACAGCTGATCATGAATCAACCTAAATATCGACATTTAAGGGTCATATGGGTCGAGAAAAAAGATTACCAACTTATAAAGGCTAAAACAAATTCTAAGTTTAAACACTTAGCTAAACTTTCTAAGTCTAAGACCTCTTTTTAAGCTTTAACGGACTGAGTAAAGCTTTGAATTTTTTGGGGTCTTACAATATCTCCTTCTTGGGAACATTCGTCCTTGAATGGGACTGACTAGACCAAAAATACAGATAGACTGACTTACTTACTGGACATGAACATCTGAAACACGACTATATGACTGGAACTACTGATATAATAAAATTACATACTGAATATGTATATCTAATGCATGGATACTTGACAGAGCTATTCTCATGAAAGCATGACTGAAATTGCTGATAAGCTGAGCTTCTTCTACAGAACATGCATATCTAATGCACGAATATCTGACTGAGCTGACTCTTGAATGCATGACTGAATATGAAATGATAACTGATACTGACTTTGTAAAGAACATCTGAACATACAACTGAATGGGCTTAAGGACATGAAAGAATCAAGGAATCATAGGGTGTCTTCCCCTTGGGAAACTATGTCCCTCTAAGAATGCTTACTTTACTGAGATAATGGGAAAACTGAGGTGATGCATAAGGCACGTATGAACTAGATCATGACTAAACATCAAGGATCTGAAGATAATGCATTATACAGTAAATGAGCTAATATTACAACTACTGTGACTTTATCTCTTGGAATAGTTTTATTTCTGTGATTTCTAATAATATGTCAAGATAGAAAGATAGGAAAAAGAAACTATATGAATTTAACTGTCTGACTACTAAACTTAATTGTAGGCCTTACTGACTAACTCATGCTGAAAACTTTAGCTCAAATGGAAGAAAGAGATCTGACAAAGCATATCATGAAGATGAAGGACTTATAACATACCCAAATCTATGTTAGGGAATCTTTCTGGATCATTACGGGTTTGAAGAGCATAAAATCTATTCGGATGCTGGCCACTAGTGGTACTGGAAGTAGCACCCTGCTGACGCAAATCTTTACCCCTCTAAGCAAGCACTCTACACGCCCGTATCTTGTGTCCTAGATTACCGCTACCAAAACATACCTCATTTCCAACTCTACATGCAACTAAGTGGTTCTTATTACATTTTTCATAAAGCAGATAGGTACGCTCATTTCTCATAATACCCTGGGCTTTGAATCCTGGTATCCCATCAAGATTTCAATCCCTAAACTTTGGTACTGGTGCAAAATATGAGGATTGATCTAGGACTGAAAACTTCTGACTATGCTGAGAACAGTTACCACCCTGTGACCCTGGTTGAGAAAACCTAAAACTACCTGTTCTGGATTTTTTATTCACTCTCTCTCTTTTCTTATTTTTTTCTGTTGAACGTGCATCATTAGTCTAGAAAGATCTATGTATCTATTGATCTTAGTAGTCCTACACCCCTTAACCACCAATCTAGACACACCAGTTGTAAAATTACTCATGCTTGATCTAGGGTTAGCTAGCTGCTCGGGAACATACTTAGACAATTGATTGAACCTGAGGCAATACTCATTCACTATCATGGAGCCTTATGCTCAGTTCATGAACTCTTCTACCTTAGCTTCCTTTATCTCGAGTGGGAAAAACATATCTAAGAACGCATCCTGAAATATACACCAAGTCATGGGGGATGCATCCTCCCCTCCAGTCTTATTCCACATTACTACCCAATCATGAGAAACATCCTTCAACCTATACGATGCTAATTCTACACTCTCCTCTTCAGACATACGCATAATTTGGGTGATCTTCTTTACCTCCTTATGATAAAGTTTTGTCTCCTCACCAGCTACTGACCCAAAGAATTCTGATGGGTGTATTCTTATGAAATTTTTGATCCTAACTGCAGCTGAATCCTCATCTTGCTGAGGTAGGGCTACAGCCTGACGGTTACCCTAAACATTGGTCATCACAGCTTGGGCTAGTGCCTGAAAAGCTACCTAAAACTCTGCATGTGACACATACTTATTCATAAGATCTATGGGCTGAGGTGGATGGTTGTCAATTCTACAGGCAGTATCTCTACGAGGAGGCATATTCTGTAAATAAAAGAAAGAATGGATTAGACTAACAGTCTTAACTTGAGCTCATGCTCACTCACTCAACATGAATACTGAAAGAAAGGAAATTCTTTCTAAAACATCTTATCGCCTCATGTAGATAAATATGGCGTGTAACATACCCATACACAAGAGTCTACTAGATGCAGCTTTTCAAACTTTCTAGGACACTGTTGAACCTTAAGCTCTGAAACAAAGTTGGTAAAGCCCCGAGTCTGGTACCCCAAATGTTACATGGTGCACATAATCCTAAAGGACCACAAGATAACCCTTGACTAATATCTGTAACTGAGCATTGAATAATACATAATAAAAATATAGGAAACTGGAGGAAAACTTGCCATATGGTCCAAATATCTAAAATACAACTGAAAACTAAATACTAATACATTTTTCTAAATAGCCACTAAACTATATGCACTATGGAGTTAATGGGATAGGTCCCCAACTAACTCTATCTACTAAAATAAAGAATCTAGTGCAATAATAAAATAAAGATTATCCTCGAATGATGAGCACTCACTGCTGTGTCTACTACTGACTGAATCTAAATTGCTAAGGGTGCTCTGGATCTCGTGGTTTTGAACCTATGGTATAAAACACCATAGCATAGAAAACTATGCAAAGGTACGATAGAATGCACTAATATGCTAGAGAAGGTAAGGCTAAATACAGGGGTTCTTATGCATGAACAATACTGACTAAATAATCTGAGTACACTGAATGAGGATACATACATGAATACACAAACTATAACTAAAATCGTAGGAACACTAAATACCAAATTCGAATAAATCGATTTCTAATAACTGAGTCTACTGATATCTAATTGACTGAGGTTTAGATCACTCATATCTAGCGTTTGATCAATGATTATATTGATAATGAAGATGACTAACTAAATCTGAGATCAACCCTATCTAGCAGGTGATCTCTAAATCTAATAGTACTTGATAATAATTGATTGTAATTGAGATCAGTCCTATCGAACAGGTGATCTTTGAATTTGCTGGTATGGATACTAATACTGCTTGACTAAATTTGAGATCAGTCCTATCTAGCGGGTGATCTCTAAATCCATTGACAATACTAATGAGTGACTATATCTAATAGTCCTGAATCTGTGCTACTTAGCTAAGTTCTTTTACTAAGACTAACTCTGAAGTTGAGACTGTGGCATGTAGTCATCTAACCAATATGCCCTGAGTATGAACTAGTGGGGTCCAACCTGTAACCCCAGCTGGAAGGGTGTCAATACCGTGCCATGGGTAAAGATAACTGCTATGGAGTCAGTCCTAATCTAGCAGGTGACCCCTAATATCAGTAATGTACTAGAGGGTAATCCCCAAGTATGTTAGTCCTATGTAACGGGTGACATCTCATGCCTACACTGGCTACGTAGTTCTGGAACGTAGGGATTGCTTTGAGGTACCTCAGTCTTATCTACCGGGTGAACCTTCATCCTAGATTCGCTAAGTGTTGAATCCTACTCATAATTGGAAGACACTAAACTGATTACTGATTCATACTAGGCTTGACTAAACTGCTACTTATCGTACTTGTTTGACTGAACTAAACTAAATTCATTGAGTTCCATTAACTGATGAAATATTACTGAGTTCTGAATCAATTACTGAACTGAAGCTAGAATGATACAGATACTAAGATTAGTGAGATTTCCTAAGTTCTGTAACTATCTAAGTTCTACTGAGTTTTGTAACTAACTGAGAGTACTACTAATCATAGCATGACTGAGATTATCATGAAAATAACATTGGCTCGAGACAAGCAGCTACTTTTTTGGGTATAAATACCCCCAGAGCTTGATAACAAAAATAATACAAGACAGGAAAACTCGTACATAACATGGCTATAGGCTTTTATTCACAACACATTCAATAAGGCATCTCTTCATGCACTTGGAAGTCTTAAACATGTAAATGTATAGGGAGTGCATACTATTATCTCATAATTCATTCAATAAGAAATGCACATGAGTAGGAATTCATGCAACATATCATAATTCATTCACTAAGGCCTTTCAACAAACACTTGGCATGCATTAACTTATACACAAATGGGGATTTCTTGTCAGCATGCTATAATGACTCTATTTCCATCACATAAGCATTTTATCAAACATATGGGGAGTATACTTTATTCAATACACCTAAATAACATGGTTACATCAGTCAACATGCATCTTGAAGGGGTTAATCATGAACATCACATAAATATCACATACTAGGATCAAAGCTTTGAACTTTGCAAACAAAACATGAATTAAAACTCAATAACAACATAAACTTCAATTTCAATTCACATGAATCATGAAAACTCATAAATATATAATCTTTGAATTTAGAAAATGATTTTTGAACTTCTTGGGTGGAAGGAACCCAAGAATCAACATCTAAGATACCTTAGTTCTTGATTTTATGAAGATTGACGGTGGAATTTTCTTGAATTTGGATCTACAATTGGAAATCATAAACTTGTTCTTGAGAAAAATTGAGAGAAACCACTATAGTTTAGGTGAAATATGGCTGAATCACATGTTTTAGGGTTATATAAGAGTGGGAAAAAGACTGAAATAACACTAGGGTTGCGGCTATTTTAATAACTAGAAAACTGGGTGCTGACGCACTGGTCGACGGGATACCCAACACATCGCGCCGAGCTACAGTACTTTTGACACTGGCAACAACCTGCAACCTTAAACGTGGTCTAAACGCAGACTGAAAAATCTGAAACTTGAATAAGAATACCTAATGATATAGCTGATCATGAATCAACTTAAAGATCGATATTTAAGGGTTGTATGGGCCGATAAATAAGATTGGAAACTTATGAAGGCTAAAAAAAAAAAATTTCTATGTGTAAACACTTTGTTGAAGTTTCTAATTCTAAGACCTCTTTTTAAGCTTTAACGGACTGAGTAAAGCTTGGAATTTTGTAGGGTGTTAAACCTTGGCCATGATGGAAATCCTAAACCATGAATGTCTAAGAGCCTTTCTAACTGGAAATCATATATGTAATTCAGAAACTATAAAGAATTGCGGAAGACATAACAAAATGGAAACATAGTCAACTTCTTAATTCAAATTGACAATACAAAATGAGGCTCATAACATTCAAAATACATGACACCAGTCTGTGAAATCTCTAATAACGTGTAAAAAACTTCTGTCTGAAACCAGGACAAGTCCCCTAGTTTAACCATGAATTAAAAATAATGAAATCATTATATGAGACAAAGCCTTTCGAAATAAGGGAGGCTCACCAACTCTAATTGTCTTACAATGATCTACTGATTAGCGGGACCCGAGACTGAGACTCATATCCTAAAATATAGGAGGTCAATATAGATGTACTAGTACATAGGGAAATCCAAAAAATGTACTTTTATACCATATAAGTGAGAACAATTCATAAAGTAGTTTACATACGACATAGGAAAATACTTGTGCATACTTAAAAGACTTTGAAATATTTCCTTGAAACCATGAATCACTCTTTATCTTACTTCTGAGTTAGATGGTACACCCTACAATCTGTAATTCTATGAGCTATATGGAATTCACCCCTAACTCGGCGACCAAGCTCCCAATCTATGTTTACCGCAAGGATTGGAATATCTATAAGGGGAGACACCCAAGGACACACAGCATGGTGCAATGATCCCTATTCAAATCAACATGTCATGATAGTGCACAAGACCACATAGCATGGCTCCTAACCATAGTCCTAAATTGGGATGACATGAATCAAGGTACACAAGACCACAAAGAATGGTATCATTACCCCTTGTCGACAAATTACGGTTTCTAGAATTGTTTCTTTCAAATCGTACTTTATTTGTGTAACCATCTAACTCTCTTTAAGCCTATTTTTAACCTTTTCTAAACATCCATCTTTCTAAATTCAAAATCTAAAAATCTTAGTAAAATCTATATTTTAGCCTATTCTGAATCTGCTATGGCATTCATCTATTTGGTATCGTCATACCAAGACTTGCAAGTCATACTTATCATCCATACATTATCATGTTACAACTCTTTTCATGCAAAACAATGTTCAGACCGCCAAAGGATGTGTATAGTGAAATTCATGAAAACTTAGGCAAATATCCTCAATTTCTATTCACAAACACGTGGTGGTCACGTATCTTGTTCAAAACAATGAAATTTATTAAATCATCACTTATATTTCTACAATTAAGAAAATTGTCCTCTCTTCATATCATCACAAATACAAAGTCAATTCACAACGGTCATGATTTCTCAATAAGAAATTGAATAGTTCATAACAAGAGAGGGAGTATAAATCTTCATGCTCTCGATTCAAATTTCAAAACATCCATTCCATACATATATATATACATGAGTAACAATCAAGTTTCACAGGGAAGGCATCAAGACCAAAACAATAATTCCAAGAAGGTTTCACAATGCATCATTGTAAATGTAAATTCAAAACCCTATGTAAATACATGATTTCTCAATATTTAAATATTATTAAAATGATTTTACCATTCCCATGTAGTTCAGGAAAAACTCCACATACCTTAATTAATGAAGAATTGATGAAAAGATAAAACCTTTCAACTTGAAAGAGAAAACCCTAAGTTACTTTTCTTCTCTTGTGACTTAGAATATGGATGAGGGATTTTTCAGGAGGAATTAATGTGAATTAGGGTTGGAATTAGGATATGAATGTTTAGGGACTATTATGCGATGTGAAAGGACAGTATTGCCCTTAAATAGCACTAAAACAAAGCTTTTGTGATGCTTTACCAAGGTGGGAGACGAACAGCCCATGGCATTAGCCAAGTTGGGCGACACACAACCTATGGCATAGCCTTAAGTTGTGTCGCATGCCCCATTGCATAGTCTAAATAGTGTCTCATTCAAACGCTCATAACATTTTACTCTGGGCTCAAATAACGAACGGTAAGAGGTTTTGGAAAGAAGACTCTAATTCCTTTTAGTTGATATATAGTAGGCCCTCTAACTAGTCATATTCTAGGAGTAATAGTTGATGTAAGTTGACCCAAGTTGAAACGTTCACTAAAACTTAATCGATAGAAATATTTTCAAAGGTATTCCAACACTATATTATTGATTACCACAAAAATATTAATTTAGAATCATTTAGTTTGGGTCTATACACGTAGGAACGAGATTTTCAATTCTAGCCCAAAGGAGCAGGGTGTTACATTATCTTCCCCTTGGGATCATTCATCCCCGAATCATGGGTAAGGACGTTTTGAAGCACTACAAGAATGGAACAAGGAACGTAACCTCTCATTAAACCTTTTTTCCTCAACAAAAATGCAAAGGAATCAAAAGAGCTTCATGATAACCCTAGTGAAACATGTAAGCACGAAGCATGAGGTAATGCAACTTTACATAGGGATGATCTCACACATGAGTTCCATGATTCATTAACATCATAACCTAAGGTATGAGTTTATTTGGTGATCATAGGCCTGATTTACATTGGTACTAATCATGAAATTAGATTTCACGAAAGATAGGATTAGAAGCATTATCTACCTTACAAGGTACCATGAATAGACTTAAAATTAGAGGAACTAATCATTTACACCCCGAAAACTAAATAGCATACTTCACACTCTCCAATTTGACAATTCGTTAATCACATATATAGCCACAAGAATTTGAGTCCCACTACTTAATACTTCTATGTTAAAGCCTAACTCGGAGTTAAATGGTGTTTAATCCTAACTCGGGGTTAAAAGGTGCTAACTTAAGCTACAGGACATTGTACTTTACATCTCTTTAAGTAAATTTCTTCACCTTATCACTACCATTAAACACCCTTGAGTTTAAATTTAGAGAGTACTAACCACATAGTACATAGGTTTGTGTCTTGAGCAATCACAACATTCAATCCTAATCATTACTACACCCACTACATGGATCTCCCCACTAAGACCAACAATTTCAATCACTCTCATAAATATTTTTGCCAGTTTCTCCTTATTAGCTATTTCACACAACAAAAGTTCATCTGCTTCTTTTTTCTTTCACCTATCACATTAGCTCGAGAATCACATCAATTTTTTCCCACCTTCAAGAACATATACTCCCCCACCTAACACGCTACTAAGCTTCTACAACCACCATTAAACTAACATATGAAGGGTCATTGAGGGACCAGAGCATAAAAGTTATTAATTGAAGTAACACTATCAAACCATAACTTATACTTATTACACTACTCAAGGAAGGACATGAAATAAATATACGATAGAAGAGACACGAAGTGCTCCATATATCAAGTGTCTGGATCATAAGTAAAGAGTAGTTCAGCAAAAACACAATACTATATGATTTCCTTGGACAGACCACAGTGAGAAACATGGGTGCAAATATTATGAGCTATATAGCATGGTGCCATGAACCCCAATGAAATCAATATTTCATGGTAGTTCACAAGAACACATAGCATGGATCCTAACCATAGTCCCAAATTGGAATAACATGAATCAAGGTACATATGACCACAAAGCATGGTACCATCACCCCGTGTTGGCAAATCACGATTTCTAGCATTGAGTCTTTCAACTTGCACTTTCTTTAGGTAACCATGTAACTCTCTTTAAGCCTATTTTTGAACTTTTGTAAAAACGCATCTTTCTAAATTCAAAATCTAAAAAATTGAGTAAAATTTGTATTTTAGTTTGTTCTGAATCTGCTATGGCATTTAGCTATTTGGTATCATTATACTTCTCAGCCATACATTATCATGTTACAACTTTTTTCATGAAAAATAATGTCCAGACCACCAAATCACTCAAACAATGCAAGAGAATGCATATTATGTAATTCATGAAAACTTAGTCAAATATCCTCAATTTCAAATAACAAAAAACGTGGTGGTCATGTATCTTTTAATAAACCATGAAATTCCTTAAATTGACACATTTGTTTATACAATTAAGAAAATTTTCCTCTCTTTATGTCATCACAAATACAATGTAAATTCACAATAGTGAAGATCATTCCATCATGCTTTCTCAATATGAAATTGAATAGTTCATAACAAGAGAGAGAGTATAAATCTTTATGCTCTTGATTCAAATTTCAAAACATCCATTACATACATATATATGAAAGTAACAATCAAGTTTCAAGGGGAAGGCCTCAAGACAAAAAAAAAATTTCTAAGAAGGTTTCACAATTCATCATTGTAAATGTAAATTCAAAAACCCTTTTTAAATTCATAATTTCTCAATATTTTAAAATTATTAAAATGATTTCACCATACCCATGTAGTTTAGGAAAACCTCACGTACCTTAATTGATGAAGAATTCATGAAAGATCAAATCTTTAAACTTGAAAGAGAAAACCCTAAAGTATTTTTCTCTTATTGTAACTTAGGATATAAATTAGGGATTTTTGAGAAGGAATTAACGTGCATTAAGGTTCTGATTCAGCTACAAATGTTTACGGGTTGTTATGGGACATGAAAGGACCGTATTCCCCTTAAACAGTACTAAAATAGAGCTTTAACGCTGTTTCACCCAAGGTAGGCGATGGACAGACCATGGCACAAGCCAATCTGGGTGACGCACAACCCATGGCAGAGCCATAAGTGGGCGTGTCATGCCCCATTGGATAGTCCGGATAGTGTCTCATTAAAACACTCATAATATTTTACTTTGAGCTCAAATTAACAAACAGTAAGAGGTGTTGGAAAGAAAACTCTAATGCCTTTTATTTGATATATAGTATGCCCTCTAACTAGTCATATTCTAGGAGTAATAGTTAATGTATGTTGACCCAGGTTAAAACGTCCACTAAAATATAATTGATAGAAATATATTTAACTCATCTTAAAGTTAGGGGATTTTTGTGAACTCAATTTATATTAAAAGGTATTCCCATACTATAGTATTAATCACCACACATATATTAACCTTGAATCATTTAGTTCAGATCTATCTGCATAGGAACGACATTTTAATTCTAGCCCGAAAGTGCATGGTGTTACAGGAGCTTACCCATCTTCTAAAATAGACTCAATTAATTCATAATATCAAGCTTCCTGGGTTGCATTAAAACTAGAATTTGTACTAAAAGGATACAGAAAGTAGGAGTGTGTACGATCCACTTCTACTTAGTAGGTATCATAGGCTGATTGAGAAAAGCAGTAAAAACTAATCAAGTAAAGAATACTATAAGCATGCTCCACCTGTATTCCAAAAAGTTTCCAATGGTTGATCAAACCATATGACCTAACAATTTTACAAGTATAATATCTATATAAGAATGGCTACACACAAATATATAAGACAAGGCTAAATACATGACAAAAGGACACATAAATAAAATTGCAAAAGATGTAATGTAATACAAATCCAGTGGGATGATCATAACGAAAGCCATTGCATGACAGCTATAACTTGGCCTCACATACACTTTCCAATTATAAGCTTCTAGGACAAGAACCATGGAGGTTTACATCCCATATACTTTCACAATCTCGATCTCATATCTCGATCAACCTTGTCAACAAAATTATTAAAACGTCTTATTTGTTGACAAGACATTCAAAATAATCAAAAGATGTTTGTTTCATACCAAACTGAAGTAAAATCAATAATATCAAGAAACAAATTAGCAAATTAGAAATTATTAATACCAAATAAGTCATAAGATATAAAGTGCTCACAATGGGATTAAAATACAAAGTAAAAATAAATAAATGGATAAATAAAGAAAATAAACACTCATGAATGGAGCATGCACAATAATATGGAAACATTATTCCAAAACACTAAAATGTGCATTCACAAAGAAAAAAACTAAACAATGTATTAATGGCAAAATACTTGAAGGAGATATAGAAACATTAATGCAAAACACAAGCAGTGAAAAGAAATCAATTAAAATCACAAAAATAAATTAATAGATCTACCAAAAATCAAGCTAGAATTAATGAATCTCATTGGAGTCTTAATTTTCCAAGAAAATCTATAGAAATAGTGATCGGGACAACACTAGATCATTGTTTGGTAATTACAGGAGGATGGAGATTGTTGTTCACCGAAATTGATGTTGTGATTGGTTAAAGAATATTACCAGATCTAGTTTTTTTTTTGATATTGTGGTGTTTGTTTCTTATTGTGTTGGTCGTTGTTGTTTTTCCTTAGGTTTATCAGAGTTTTTGCTCTGCTCCAATGGAATAACAAAAATTAAGTAAAGTCACATAGGGAAAACGGAAAGAATCATATTTTCACTGTGTTAGTTCACTCTATTTCACTAAAGCTAAAAGCTCATCGCTAAAAAAAATAAAAGAAATAAAGGGTTCTATTTATGGCTGGTTTTCACTATGTTAGGGGATATTGTGGAGGTGCTCCATAGATCCTAGATCTTGTCGAAGTTATTGGTTGTTCGTTAAAACTCCCTAGTTCATGGTGGCAGTGTGGTGGAGCTCTGGTATGGAGAAGGAATGAGAATAAGGGTTAGGGTTTTAATTTAGTCACTGGTTTTGAGATTATCGAAATTTTAAGTCTAATTAAGGTTGTGACGGTGAGGAAATAGTGAAATGAAAACTAGTGCACTGCTAACTTTGGCATCTATTGGTAGGTGTGTTGCCGAAAAAGCAAAAGGCCAAAGGAGAGGTTGAGGACTATTTTTTCAGAAATTGAAATGGAATAAAAATATTGTTTAGCGTTATGCCACTCTGGAAAATTTTCACCAGCACTCTTTTTTAAGTGAGTGGATTATTTTTATAGACAAAATAAAATTACTCAAAAGCAAAATTGTGCGCTCAATATCATGGTTTTGGCATACCATGGATTATCAAAAATCATGACTATTTGATTTTATCTTTGGCCAACCAAGGGCTATCCAAACCTATAAGTTTTCCAAAACTATGACTTGAATGATAAAAAATAAATTTAAAAATAGATTAAATTTCAGATAAGAATTTCATTAAATTCTTACAAAAAATAATGATTTAATAAAACTTAAATAACATTTATTTATAAAAAGGACTATGCATCAATTAAGCGACTGTCAATAATTGATTTAAAATAGTAATAAATTGATAAATATTCTAACATTTTCAAGAAAAGGAGTAATTAAAAAGTTAAAATAGGACAAAATATATAATAACTGAATTTTGTGTTCTTTATCAAATAAGAAGAACAAAAGTGTTTATTTTTAAAATGTCAGGCCAAAATTTGATGTCAATAATTGCTCCTTCTTTGGTTGGGGAAGATAAAAGAATCTTTTAACTAAGAAGTTGATGTGTAGCCAATTTTGTCAAAGCAAAGAAGAAAAATAGAGTCACTCTAATGACAGTCTAGAGAGTTGTGCATAACTTTAACAACGATTTGGATAAATAATTGTCAACTTAATGATGTTCTAGATAATTGGTCATCACCTTGATGACATTCTTGAAAATGGATTCACATTGATGCCAGTGTAAATACTTGTTCATTTATTTTATGATGGTCTAAAAAATATAGTCACCATGATGCTACTTTTGATAATTGATCATCACCTTGACAATGATCTGGATAGATAGAGTCAACTTGATGCCGATTCAAATAGTGGTCATCATCTTGAAGACAACGTGTAAAAATAGCCATCACCTTGACCATGTGAATAAATGTTCTTAACCATGATAATGGTCTGGAAAAGGGAGTCATTTTGATATTAATTTGAATAATCATCATCACCTTGTCAATAATCTGGATAAATGGTCGCCATATTGATTTCTTATAAAATGGTCATCACCTTAATGATGTTGTATATAATTGGATCATCACTTTAAAGATGGTTTGGTTGAGTGGTCATCACCTTGATAACTGTATAGATAAATGGTCAACACTTTGATGATGGTTTGGATGAGTGGTTATCCCCTTGACGACTTGTCTGGATAAATAGTCATCTCTTTGACACTTGTTTGAATAAATGGTAACACCTTGATAACTATATAGATAAATGATAACACCTTGATATCATTCTAAACAAGTGGACATCACCTTGACACCAACCTCGATTAGTTATCATAACCTTGATAATGGTCTGGAAAGAGGAGTCACTTTGACACCAATTTGAATATCACAAACCACTTTTAATGGGGTGACTTCCCAATATGTATCATTGAAAGATGGATAACCTATATGGATAAATGAAATCAACTTGATGTCATTTTTTATAACAAATTTTCTCTTTGACAACAATTAGAATAATTGGAGTCACTTTGAGGTTGATCATTATAACTAGTTATGACCTTGATGATCTAGATTAATAGTCATCACCTTGATGACGGTTCAAATGGTTTTTCACCACTTTGATAATGTTCTGGGAAATCGAGTCACCTTGACGTCAATTTGAATGACATATGCCACTTTGAACAAGGTGATTTCCCAATGTATTTCATTGAAAGAAAGAGGTCCTAATATATCACTTTAAAGGGGATGACTTCCCCACGTGTCTTATAATCACCTGCACTAGATTTATTAGTAACAAATTAAATATACTAATTATTAAGAATCATGCATACTATAATAACCCTTTCGGTTATTTTTTATATTTTCACTTATTTTTGTTGTTAGAGCTTCTCCATAACTTTCCTAAGTTATTTATGACATACTGGGACTGACAGTTTAGTTACTGAGTAGTTCGTTTAGTTTTTTGATCCAATTCTCTGTTTATAAGTCTTTATTAGTTCCAAATGACCACTAGGCAAAAATTCAGTAAAACGATCTCGGATGCAAATTTCAACTGTTCAAGAAAATATGAAATATTGATTTTAGGCTAGGTAGATCTTTGATTTGAGTCCCAATACACCCAAACTCATTTCCACCTATTTGTCAGAAAGTAGGAAAATGGTAAGTATGGGTTGGGAGCCAGATTTGGTCTAAACAACCTTCAATGGAAAATTTAACTTCACCATTCCATCTAAAACATTAAATTTAGTGGGTTTACATAGTTAAAAAAAAAGGTAGCCCAGTGCACTAAATTTACCGCTATGCACGGTGTTCGAGGAAAGGCCCCACCACAAGGGTGTATCATACGCAGCCTTACCTTGCATTTCTACCAGAGACTGTTTCCAAGGCTTGAACCCAAGACCTCCTGGTCATATGGTATCAACTTTACCAGTTACTCCAAGGCTCCCCATTCTAGTTTACATAGTTCATTTACGAAAATCAGAGTGCGAATGAGTTCCGAGGGTCAAAAACAAGTTTTGACTTTGTGATTGAGATAGCCAAATCTCCTTTGTATAAGGGGCTGTATATGGCCTCTACAATGAGTTTGGGCATTTTTCCTTCATATTTTAGACCTAGAAACCTTAAAATAAGTGTGGTAACTCAAATCGAGTCTTGTGGGTGATTTGGAAGCTTGATTAACATATATTATCCTGATTAATATTGAATTTAAGGTAAGAATCCTTGCATTTCAAGCTTGAACTTCTTGATTATTTGAGAAAAATCCCAAATAACTTGAGTACTTGATTTTATCCCAAAATAAGCTTAGTTTCCACCTATTACTTAAGGGTTATGATTCTTAGATGCTGTATGAACTTTTAGTTGACCTCGAAAATGTGTTTTCCATAAGACCCACTTAGGGGTTTTGGTGTCGCTTTTGGACCCAAAGCACAATGGTCCAATATTGATATTGTTAAGCTTGTATTGATCAATAGATTATGTTTTAGATAGCTTGGCTACTTGAAGAGGGCTCTCAGAAGAAAAAAAAAGGTTTACAAAATTGATGAGCATTCTTTGAATTTGAGGTATGTTAGGTTTATCCCTTTTTAGAATAAGCTTTGTCATAGTATGATTGTGATATCTTATATTAGGAGGGGTTTTAGGAGTTGGTTGATGGTTTTCCAAGACTTGCGGGATCTTTTAGGTTATTTGGACCCATATAGTGAAATGCCTAGTGTGTTGTATGGAACCATAATGGATTAGACTTAATGTCGCATTATTAATATAGGAATGCTTAGAACTACTCTAGTCAGATTGAGGTGACCTTGTCATTCATTCTTAGGGAAAGATTTTCCTTAGCTTCTTACTCTAATGAAGTTGTTTTAGTTCCAATTGACTTAGTGATAGTGTTTGAGTAGGATCCCAACCTTGGAATTAATGGTGGCTTGAAATACATCTAAGGGTTGAATTTTATGCCTTAGCCTAGTCCTTGGTAGAAAAGAACTTAGAAGGTAAATTAGGGGATATAGAGGTGGACCTTGACCCACTTTAAGTCAAGATTGAGGTAGTCCTCGTGAGACCCATAGATGCTTATGAAATTCTTAGAAAATATCCTTTGAGGAACCTTGTTAGTAAATTTATTGATTATGACATAATGAGCTATTATGTATGCTATTAAAGAAGCCCATGACCATGTTATTCATTAAGCCACGGATGTGACTATTACTTGGGCTATTGATTAGGCCATTTCTTGGCTATTGATTGGCCCAATGAACACCTTATTTAATGGGCCCTTGACTATAACGTGGCCTAATCCATGAAGTATGATATCAACTATGTTATGAATAAGCTATAGATTATTCCATGGATTTGATATTGCTAAAGTTCGTAATAAAATTTCTTTACGCTAATGGTGGGTCATTGAATAGGTTACTTGTGGGCCATTTCTCATGATAATTTTTATGATTATGCTCATGGTCTAATAGACCAGATTATTGACTTATCACTTACAACATTAATTTTACATATATATACACTTGTTAATAATGTAACATTGAACAAATTCAAAATGTTCATAATTGAGGTTACACAAAATCGGAGCCAGAAAAGGAAAAAGGAAATATAGAGGTACGCTCTTCCTACTTCTCCTTTTATGTTTATGTACTTTAGCCCTTGTGGGGCTTGTTCTTTACTTTAGCCTTTATGGGGATTGTTCTTTACTTTATCCCTTGTGGTGTTTGTTTCTTACTTTAGCCCTCATGGGTCTTGTCATTTACTTTAGCCCTCGTAGGGCTTGCTCTTTATTAATGATATTAATGTAGATATTATGATAATACCAGACAAAGACGGATGATAGTAGGATGATATGGGAAGGACTGGTAAATCCAGAGGAAATTATGATAATATGTTAATGTCGGCAAAGCTGGAGGATATTATGATGATATGATGATACCCGGCAAAGCCAAGGATATTATAATAATATAACGATACCTAGAAAGGCCGAAGGATATTATAATGATATGATGATACCCGTCAAGGCCAAAGGATATTATAATGATACCGGACAAGTTCGGATAATATTATGATGATATGATGATACTCGACATAGTTGGAGGATATTATAATGATTTAATCATAACAGGCAAGGCTGGAGGATAATATATTGATATTATGATACCCGAAAAGGTCGTCTAACCCTATGTATGGCAACTATATGTTATTTATGATCGTGTATAATTTTGTATAATGTTGAGATTAGATATACCGGCCCTAGTTTTCTAGTGATCAAGGTATAAAGTGGTATAGCTATTAATTTAAGATTTAAAATATGATTAGTGGTGTATATTAATTAAGTGGTTAATAATGACTTACGGATAATGGAACTTTAGCAATAATAAGGACTAGTGGTATCGATGACTATTAATTATGATTATTAAGATATAATGATGTTTAGAGTAAATGAAGACTTATAATAATTATGTTTAGCTGATAGTAATGATTCAGTCAATGTTAATGACTAGTTGTGAAACTGGTATTCGTTGATTAGTTATTCAAATTGGATTTGTGGATTACTGATACTAGTTACTAAATGGCATTTAGTAAATAAATTGAAGAGTGAATAATTGGTGAGTAGCGGTTATTAGATCAATGGTAATTACTGAGTTTATGATGGCTAAAAACAAATATCGGTTAGTTGATAAACATGGCTGAATAATGAATTTTGGCTATGTGCTAGTTATTGATTAGTTGGTGAAGAATGACAAGTTGTTGACCTATGAATATTGATTATATGGTGAATATATATAAAAATTAGAAGGTATAAAATGACAATTGAGTAATTGGATTATTAAATTAAGTGTTGGATAGCCAATATGTAGCTTTTAGTCCGTATTGAGGATATAATTGTCTAAATGATGGTATTGTCATGGTTATGCATATATTTTTACACGTTGTTTAATTAAAAATATTGATGATAATTATGGAATGTTTATAAAGTGACCGAATGATGGTAAACAAAGATTGACAGATAAATAATGATGGAGTTTAGATATATTGTTGATTAGATTACTTTACATTTCTTTTGGGTGTATTCTCTAGTAGTATGGCACACTGTGATGAGTTCTTAACTTTATGCACCAGTTGGCATATAGGAGCTAACTTTGTACATGTGATTGCTTGTGTTGATGCTTTATGATATATTATTATTCTGATTATCCAATTCATATGTATAATGATTTTGGCATGCGTTGATGTCACATGTTATATTGTTATTCCGATATTTATTACTTGTTATGTACAACAATATTGGCATGTGTGGATATCTTAAGTTATATTATTATTCCATTTTGATTACTTATCATATATAGTGATGATGGAGATGATTATAGTTAGATTCTGTACAATGACTTAGTTATGATTATCTTGTATTATATCATCTTTATATCATGACATAGCTTAGTCAGATGGTGTTGCCTACTATGTACCCATTCTTTTTGTACTCATACTACACTTTTGTAGCCTGTAGATCATAGTATTGGTTTTTCATAGATGTGTGTGCATCATGAAGAGCAAACGTGGTTCAAAACTCAAAATTATTTCCTAACATTTGGAGTATTACCTATCTCTCTCTTATATATTAGACTACTCTTTATGTTGTATTAGAATATAAGTTATATCTGTGTATTAAGTTGAACTTCACTTTATACTTTGGTATTATTAGAAGCTTTTGTCCTAATACCACTAGGTTTTAGGATTATGTAATTCCTTCATTATTTCTTCGATTCCATAAATCTTTTCTTTATATATTTGGTAGTATGTTACTAGCCGTTCAAGAGTATGGGTTTAGCATACCGATTGATGGGTTATAGTAGGAACCATCATGACCTAAATTGGCTCATGACAAATTCATATAAGATCCTAGGTTTCACCAGTGTATTAGTACAAAAGCTAAGTGTTTAGTAGAGTCATGTGGATCGGTGTGGGGATGTTTATAACCTATCTTTGGGAGGCTACATGGAAATTTTAGGAAATTCAATTCTTTACTCCTTATCGTATGTCCATATTTCTATGAACCTCAAACACATTCGTTGACTCTATTCTATCCCTGATGAACGATAAAAGATGGAAACATTGTCAATAGATGTAGACGATACTTCATCACACATATCCAGATATTTGGCACAACGTCAGACTAGAGATTCAGAGATGGATATAAAAGATCTTCAGGGTCATCCAAAAGATTTGGGGCTAATTTAGGCTCTAGTTAAAATCATGACAGCTTTAGACCTTTGAGGTTCAACATTTGGGATCCGAATCATGATTGTAGATCCCTCTAAGTCATAGATAACATTCAATTCATCAAGTAGTTCTCAGTCTAGAGTTGTGCCTATTGGAGTTTATCAGGGTTCTTGAACAGTTTCTAAGTACGAGATTGGGGTTCTAGAGTGGGCATGGCATATTTTTAGGCTATATACTTGTAAGCACGACATGGTGCATGGAATCATTCGAGGTTTTGCATTGCCACTCCATTTAGCATCAGAGCACTTGATAGCAGTTGGATCTCATTTCTCTTAGGTTGTGTATTATGCACAGCCCATAGAGAGAACATGTATTAAGAATTATAGAGGTTGTGCCAAGAAGCCATTCCATCAGTTTAGTATTATTGGTATAATGTTCAAGAGCTTGTTCGGGTGTGGCGAGTGAGACAAGGGTCTAGAGAGTGCCCCAAACTGAGTTGGTTGATCAGACAGAGTAAGCATGTAATCCTTGAAAAACCCAAAAATGTGGGCTTGCAACATTTTTGGTTGATTGGTGTTGACACCTAATTTTTGCCCTCTATAACTAAGTTTAGTTCGGAGTTTCTTCAATTTTTAAATAAAATTACATCATTTATTTTATCTAAATAAAGGATTTTCAAAGTATTTATTTGGGTAAATTGGTCAGTTTAAGTAGCAATTATATTTTATCGTGTTCAATTATATGAAATTTTATAATTTTATTACTTAAAAATTTATTTTACAAACTATCGGATTTTAGTCAAGGCTTATCTTGAAAATAAATTCAAATGATTAAAATCTTGATTTAAATATAATTTTCTCTCAAAAATAATTTATTTGAATAAGTATTTGTTTAATTTTATTGAATCAAGAAGCTCAAGATTAAACAAGGTGTTAATTCATATCGAATCTCGATTAAATTTAGTCAATTTATTAAATTTGACCATGTTGCAATCGAGTTGATCACTATTGCAATGATTGACAACTTGATATCCAATTTGGTTAACATGTAAGTAAAATTGGCTAAAAATTAATTTTATTTGGTCATTTTTTAAATTAACAAATTTCTACCCCTTTTTATTTTAAATTGGGCCACACTAAACATCAGCAATCCCAATATTAACCCAACCAGTCCACTTTTTTTAAAAAAAAACACCAAGACTCGAGTCTAATACCTTTACTCTTTTTCTTTCTCTTCAACAACATCAAACAACAGCAACAGAAAACATTGACAACAACCTCAATACTGCGTACAACCAATACCCGACCCGATTTCACCCAAATTTGACCCGGCAAAGAACCAAAGTATCTTGTTATCGCCCAAACGTCTTTCTCTCTACTCGAATCCATACATCCTCACATGATTACCATACGATTTTTGTACTATGGGAGTCGGTAATCTACTAGAAACGAGGCTAGGTGTCCCCCTCAATGGCTAAATTCCACGAATCTCGGGATGACCGATACGAATTTGTATGTTTTTGGAAAATTTTCATTAGTTGGAATAAAATTTCTTTTCTATTGGTTGGTCTATTTGGGATGGCGTGGTGAAAATCCAAATTAGCACTGGTTTGGAGAGGGGAATCGTAGGTGGATCTAAATTTCAAATCCCTAAATATCCTATTTTGAAAATCCCCGATTTACCCCAATTCGTCTTCTATATAAAGACCCCTTGGGTCACTGTTTCAAGGAGAAAAAAAAATTCCATCTCCGTTCCCTTTTGGGTTGTCTATGAATAGTTCTCCTCAGAGCTGAAAAGGGGTTAAAATTGGTGACGAAATCTAGGTTAAAAACTTTTTGGTTGCAAAAAATTTCTAAGAAATGTTAGGTTAGAAGAAATTTCTCTTGGGATTCAAAAATTGAGGGGCTGGAAAAATTTCGTAGAAATCTTGAGGGTTGAAAAAAGGGTTCAGAAATGCTAGGTTCAAAAATTGGGGTTTCAGAAATGAAAAGAGGAAGAAGATTTTGAAGTAAAAACAATTTATTTTTAGTGAAAATTTTCTCTTTTGTTCTTCTTTCTAAAGTTGGTCGATTAATCAGAGGCCCTTAAGCTGATAACGCGGAGTTCTAGTGGTAGCAAATTCTGATAGTTAGCTCGTAGACCCATTTTCTTCTTTAAAATAGGTAACACCCTATTTCATTTATCTTTTGACTATGTCTACTTCATCTCAACCTTCTATAGTTGCGAGTATTAGCGACATTGCGTGTTGGGTTGTATGCTATAAAGTTCATAAAGACCATAGGTTGCTATTTAGTCATATGTTTAGATATATTGTTATGTATTAATGCCTCATTTTTGTACTGCTTGTGGTTTGAATAGCTAGCTTCCTAGTCAAAGATTGTTGCTTTAATTGTGTTCAATAGTTTTAGCCAGATGTTGTATGATTCATAGTTTCTACTTAACATGTATTTTATCTGTCGTTACCCCTGGATGGTGTGGTAATTGTCCAACTAGCAACATCACTAGCAGAGCTACCTCTCAGGCTCCTTTGTCTTCTCATATGCCAAAAAGGCAATGAGGAAGGTCCAAAAGTATGTCAAAAGTCCTAGGATGCCTCAATAACTTCTTTGTTCGAACCGATGGGGAGGATTGGAATAACAGTCACCTTTGTTGTAGTTTGTAGAGTTATGGTTAGTCTTATTATTTCTCATTTCTATTTTATATGTGATTGGCTCTAAATTATTGGTTTTCGGACATTTTTTTTTCCTTTTTCATTTGAGTTCATCGTCATACATATTCGTTATGGGAATATGTGTGAATTTTTTATTTAGGAGTCGTACAGATTTTCTATTTTGATTAATAACAGTGTCGACTTGGACTTATTTGTGAGGTTATCTTCACGTTCCCTTTTTTATTTTTCTTCTCGATCATTGTTTCAAAATGTTTGAGTATAATCCAATATTACTTATTTGAAGTCATTTGAGAGATAGTCGAAATCAATTTAGTCGGTTTTTCTTTGAAGTTGAATTTTTGATTAAGTCTCTTTGGTTTCAATGTCTAAGAGGCTTAATGAAATTGAAAACTCGTGATCTTGTGAGAACATGACAAAAAAGAAAATGTTTTATGATCTATCTTCATCTTTGAAGGATTTTAAACTGAATCTTCTTATGGGCACTATTTGTTCATAATGGGTGTTGTTCTCTTCCTCTACTTTGCTTTTATGCTTCAACTCATGATATTTTCATCTACTTTTCTCCGTTCATTTACTATTTTATAGTGATATACATTCAGTCATGTAGCATTGTGAAATTTTATATGGGTGTATTGAGTGTCGTGTTTCTTTAAAGTCGGTTTTGCTGCTGCGATATTTGATTTTCTATTTTACTATTTTATTTTGTGCCATTTTATTCTTTTTAGTTCAGTGTTCTAGTTGGTGCCCGTTTAAAATGCCCGTTTAAAGTTGTGCTTAATTAAGATTGATGCCTTTAATTGACGTTTGACTAGTGACCTGATGTGCTATTTTGCTAACTTAGATGGATAAAATTAAGCTATTATATCATAAAGAAGTGAATAAATTACACCACGACTTGTTCTCACCTTTCATTTGTATGACAAAAAAATAGTACAATCAATAACCTTCACTTCAAATAGTTTCATCTTTGATGTTGATTGAACCTGTGTGGGTTATATTATGTGGATTATAGTGTTTACGAGTTAGTAAAGCATGTCTATTATTCAGAGTGGTTTGTGACATGAGTAGACCAATTCTAAGTAAATTGCTCTTCCTTAGTGTTATGTTGGGTTTATTTTTCCAATAAGTATATGCATAAATTTTCACATCCTTCCGTTTTCTAGAATTAGTCTCAGTAAAAAATATCGGATGCCTTCTCTTATTTTTATTTGGTTCTGTTCATGCTCAATTTGGTATGCTGTCCTGATAAGTTCATCGAATTTCTTGTCTTCCTCCCTCGCTTCCACAAGTAGATAATTGATCTCTATTATTTTCTTTGATACATGTTAAATGAATTCGGGACAACGTATTCGAACCTCAAATGGGTTCTCTCTCGGTTTTTTTCATGATATTTCAATGAGGCCTACCGCTTCTAGTTGACTATTTTCAAAGAAAGGAGTCGAAAGATAAAGAGGATGGGTTAAAGTTCATCTCTGAAATGGCTAAGAGACTTGAAAGTCTCGTTTTCTCATTTATTCATTCGTATTGTTGTCTTTATTTATTTATTCCTTTATCTATTTTATCTGTCTATTTATTTGGGACTCGAAGACAATGTTGTAAATTTAATACAGGTGGAATGAAAACTCGAGCTGAAAAGGGCTCGAAAACATAGAATTAGGATTGGTGAAAAAATAGGTTGAAAACCCAACTAGATTAGGACAGGGTTGACGATTTGGGCTTAAATTCCCAAATCATTACTTCTCCCCTTTCCCCTTTGCTTGCTTTACCTATTTCTTGAGAACCTAGTTAAATCCCTACTAAGTCGCCTAAATCTATTTTACACAAGTCTTTTCTAACAAATCGATCATTTTTAAAAAATCAATCTTTTCAATGCTAGTCAAAAGATGTTTTTCAAATAGTCTGGATAGCCGCAAGTTAGCGGACATTTTAGGTGCCTAACACCTTCCTAAAACATTAAAAAAAACCGCTTATCTAGAATCTCTAACTTAAAACAATTTTCCTATTTTGAATCATTTGAAGTAACTCTCTAAAGGTTTCTTAATTCCTTTTTCAAAATTAAGTGGCGACTCTTGTCAAAAGTCAAAATTTCTGCAAAACAGAAATGGCGACTCTGCTGGGGACTTTTAACTAGGTTCTGAACAAATGTTTGATTTCATCTTTTGATTAATTGTTTATGTGTTTATACGTTTTGATTCTGTAAATTTTAACTATCGCATCTCATAGCATATTCCTACATTATTTAAACTGTTATGGGGTTTTGTGGATGTCCCGACCCCTGTTGTTCAATTCCAAAATATGTTGGAAATACTAACATCTTATTAGCACGTGAGTCATTTGATGGTTGTTCGTATTATCAAACACAAGTTGTCCGCATGAGAAAAAGTGTTCAAACCCACTCCAAACACTTAGGATATAACGAAACCAAAACCCTATTTTAGACATGATCCTAGGATGACCCAATACCCGAGCAGGGTATTGGGACTTTCAGAAAACCTGCTCTATATCTATTGACCCTGATTCAATTACAGAAGAATCATATTTATATGTTGAAAAAAATATATGCTTGTCTAATTCAATCTATGAACCTTTGGGGATAGGCGAAGGCTTATCTTTGTCTGCTTTAGTGTAGGATATAGCTCAACTGCACTCCCCCAAAAAGCTCAAGATGATTACTAAACCCGATGATTTCCTGACACTATGGTGGGATCATATTAGCGCAGAAAAGATAAATATTGTTAGAAGACACATCAGGCATCTACCTTCTTTGATCGAGATAGACACTTGGCTCGAAATGATCCATGTACTAACAAATTTTTAGGATGATCAGAATATGGTATTTTTCTTTGGGGTTGTTGAATTGACTCCTACCATTAAAGAGGTATTGATTTGTTATGAGAGTACTAAAATATGTTTCAAGAGAAAGAAAATGCCTGATAAGAACATTTTAGTCCCAGTTTTGTCGGATCATCAAAAGATATAGGAGGTATTTTAACTAACGACGACACCTGGCTAGGGGAACGTGATGGAGGAAATATCACTTTTCATGATTTGTATCGTCGGTTCATAAGATTCAATGATTTTCACAAATTTAGTCATAAATTTGAGTCAGAAGAAAAATGGAAGGAGACGGGGACCTTTGCATTTGCGGTAGGCCTACTTGGAACCATGGTGTTCCCACAAGGGAAAAATGGCACAATTCATCCAAGGGTTGTCTCATTAACCCATTCAATCTTCTTTGGAATGGAGTACAATTCTAAAAAGGTATTCCACAATTTAGCTCTCATGATTATCGTCGACATATATCGATTTTTGGGAAGATGTCAAGTCGAGAATCATTTCTTTCAAGGTTGCAACCTTATAGTAAAATGGTGGATGATGATGCATTTGGTGAAAAATCCTAGAATGGTACAACCTGATCACAAAATCAGAAGGAATCTGCTACCATCGCACGACATGTGGTTGTTTCTACACAAGTTAAAAAGGGAAGCATCTTATGAATTTTTGTTTAAGGCTCTTACGGAATTAAGAGGTAACGATGTTCAATAGTCTATTAACTATCTTCGTTCAGGGAAATACACCATTCAAGGGAGCGAGTGTCCTTTTCTAGTGATTTCGGGGGTCAGGGGGGCCCGTCCCTACAATCTTGGCAGAGTTCTTAGGCAATTCGAGATCTAGCAGGAGACACCTCAAATTGATTTATGCTCAGATTATTCACCGAGTATGATGAAAGATAGCCTTCGCTCAAAGACTACATGATAAACGGATGGAGAAAAAAAATGTGTATGGAAGTCTCTTTTCATACATAATATGAACCTGAAGTCAGCGACACAGGAGTGGTTAAAAAAGAGTCTCGACGGATTATTGATTACAGGGATGAACATGCCCACTCGGGTCCTGGATATAGAATCCGAGTATCAGATCTGACTCCACAGGCTTCAAAATGAGTTTTACAAGAGTGAAATTGCGCACCGATAGATTCATGTGGAAGATGCTTTAACAATACGTATGTTGAGGGAGAGTTTAAAAGAGCTAGGCAAGAGGCTGATGATGCTAGGCAGTGACTAATCAATTTGGATGATAGTATGACCTCCCAACTCGATAGTATAGGAAAAATGAATTATGACAGTAAGGCGCAGTTATGTGGAATTCATCTGATCATCAATAGGGATTAAATATCGCAGGAGGTGAACAAAGCTATGAAGGCAAAGGCAAACAAAGGAGCATCCAGTAGTTAGTTTTTTTTTATTCTCCTGTGTGGGAACTTATTTTCTTTCATGTTATTTCGTATTCCACTAAAGATTATATCCCTCTTTTATTACCCTTTGTATCTTTTGTAGTCATTTACCCCCTTTTCGTCTCTACAAAAGTTGGGGGATAATGAATTGACCTTAAGCAAACATATAGTTTTATTCAAAAATCATTAGGCGCAAACCCTTGGCTCAAAAGGGTCACCCAGCTAGGATACACATTATTATAATGTTTTTATGTGATATAATTGTCTTATGTGTATATGTAAATTTGTTTGGATCAAAGGCAAGTTTATCCGCTATGCTCCTATGGATGAATTTGGCTATTACACAGACAACTCTATGTGGCTATTTCTTGTCAAGTATTTTGCAATACTTATCACATATGGAAACTAACACATTTGCCTTTGAATTGTTTTACATTACGGATAATAGAACACTACTCTGTGTTGAAATAAGCTGGAAAAACATCCCTACTTCACCCGGTCAAAAGTGCACAAAATCCTATCCTTTGACCATCATTCAAAAATAACTGGTAATGATGAAGAAAATGCATTGATGATCAGGGACAATGTAAGAGTGGAACAGAGTGAGATGATTGGGGAACTCGCAAGAAAGTTAGAAATGCTTTAGGAGGAAATAAATCGTACTCGAGATTTGGATAACTTGGCCATTACTATCAATGCTCCCGCTCCAGCAGGACATGGGAATCCACACCAAATTCCTCTCCCAGTATGCTTATCCTCGAGAATAATCCAAATAATTTATCCTCCGTCTCCGCTCCTGAAATTTTCCAAAACACCCATTGCAAAAATAACCCTGATGTCTACCATACACAAAATCCATCTCTTACCCCAAAAACCCATCTCTGAATTCATTCCCAAATCCCCAGAACCAATTTACAAATTAACAAAATTTGTTCCCAAATCTTCAAGATTCACTCCCAAATCCACAAAATGCATCCCCAAATCATCCATCGAATCTATCCCCGAATCCACCAAATTTTTTTTAAAATTCACAAAATCCTTCTTAGATGCCACCAAACTCCTCTAAAATTCCACCAAACCTTCCTAATTTTCAAATGTCCTACCCATAAACCAACCAACCTCCTTTTATCTATAAAATCAAGCCTCCCTTCCAAATCTTCTTCACGATATCATATCCCCTGACATCTATAATCCCCTTCCTAATTCCGAGATAGAAATTATGAGGAGATGGATAAAGAGTGGAGGAACAAACATGAAATAAAGTTGCTAGATATTAATGAAAAGATCATGAGGATCAAAGAATCTCATAGAGCGAGGGACCACGAAGGTTTAGGGTACGATGATTTATGTGTTAACCCTGGAGTAGATCTGCTAGAAGAGTATAAGGTCCCTAAATTTGAAGTGTTCGATGGCACCAGAAATCCAATGGCCCATCTAAAAAGGTATTGTGATCAAATGGTTGGGTTAGGGAAAAATAAAGCATTATTGATGCTTTTGTTCAGCCGGAGTTTAAGTGGCGAAACCTTGGAATGGTTCATTTCTCAGGAAATGAAAAGATGGACGTGTTGGAGAGCATTGACCAAGGGTTTTCTTTTCAGGTTCATGTTTGACATTGAGATAGTCCCTGACAAATACTCACTAGATCAGATCAAAAAGAAGAATAATAAGTGTTTTCTAGACTACATCTTTCGTTGGAGAAAAGAAGTTGCTAAAGTACACCCCTCCATGTTTGAGGAAGAGATGGTGTCAAGAGGGAGAATATTATACTAGGATGGTGTTCGCTGTCAGGGCGACTTTTGCAGATTTGGTAAAAATTAGAGAATCACTAGAAAAAGGTATTCGGATAGGAGAAATTGCCAAGACCCCAACATCATCCAGGACTACTATGTTCTTAAAAAAAAAAGAGGATGTACGTGTTGTCTCTGCTAATTCTGTTGCAAAAATGAAAAAAGAAGTTCAACCCTAAGAATATTTTCTCCTCTCCGCCGTCACCAAGCTTTCAGCACATATTCTACACCCAACCCCAATATAAAGCTCCACTCCCAAATGTACAACCCCGGTACCAAGCTTCGTTCCCAAATATCCAATCCCAATACCAAGCACCACAGCCGAATATTTTTCCTTAATACTAAGTTCCACCACCGACTTGTCAGCCTTATGCTCAAGCCACTCTTCTAAATAATTGAACAAACTTCCAACACTTCCAAATTATCATCAAGTACCTCCTCCTATAAATCAGAACCATTATAACCCTCCACATCCAAACTTCAAAAATAAAACTCCTCGAAACTTCATACCGCTAATTGAAAGTTTCACCTAATTGTTTGAATGTCATTCATTTGCAACCAATCCAGCCAAAGCCTATCAATCCCAACTCTAGGTTGTATCATGCCGATCAAAATTCTTCGTATCATTCAGAAGTAGCGGGGCATAGTACCAAGAATTATATTAACTTGAAACATAAGATCCAAGAGTTGATCGATTAGAAGGTCATTATGCTCCGTCACTTACACCGAATGTTAACAGTAATCCATTGCCTAATTATGGGGGACCTACAGTTAACATGATTGAATAGAGGGTGAATGGGCATCAAGCAAGGCCATCACTAAAGTAAATTCAGAAAGGCTCAAAACAATAGAAGATGTGGAGAAGATAGAAAGAGTCATGGCTGCATTAATTGTCGATAAGAAGCCACCATTTATAGTGATGATGGCCCCGACTCAAGTATACACTCCCTAGCCAAGGAAGGAATTTATTGCACAAAACATTGTTGCCCAAGGGATGACGCAATCTGGATGATGCTACATTTCTGAAGAATTAACCAATAGAAAGGGTTCACAGAAATGACCAATCACTAATGGGGAGGTTGAGGAATTTTGGAGGTGTATGCAACCAAAAGACTATTCAATTGTCAAACATTTAGAGAAAACTCCAGCCCAAATTTTCATTTTGATATTATTAATGAGTTCACAATACCACCGACAGGCTTTATCGAAGGTCTTAGATGAAGCGTATGTTCCCACAGGAACGAGTGTTGAGAACTTAGCTGCGATGAAAGGAAATATTGTGGGAAGTCATCGGATATCATTCAGTGATAGAGAGTTATTGTTTGAGGGAGCGATGCATTACAAAGCTTTGCACATCACTGTCACTTGTCGAGACTATGTGATTAATCAAGTATTGATAGTTGATGGTCTGGTGTGAACATTTTTCCTCTTTCCACATTGGTTCAAATGGTCTATGATTTAGGGAAAATTCGCCAAAGCCACGTAAATGTGATAGAATTTGATGGAGGGCAGAGAGATACCATAGGTGAAATTGATTTGTATATCCAAATGGGACCTGCTGAATTCAAGACTATGTTTCATGTTATGGATATTTATCCTATTAACAACCTGCTCTTGGGAAGACCATGGATATATGGTGCAAAGGCCATTTCATTACCCCTTCATCGATTATTGAAGTTTATTTGGGAGTATTATGAAATAGCCATCCAAGAGGAAGGAAGCCAAGCAAATCATCACAATGGTTATGTGCTGATGATTGAAGACATTCCAAGGGTTAGTAGTTTCTATTCGGTGAAAATTGTAAATGTTTTGGAAAAGGATATGACGCCTAAAGATCCAATATCATCTGCCTACAAAATAATTGCGACTGTAAGGTTGAGAAATGGGTTCGAGCCTGGTCGAGGTTTGGGTAAGAATCTTCAAGGAACTATTGAGCACATTATGATCCCAGAGAAAGCCTCTAAGTATGGTGTAGGATATCGGCCTACCGAGGAGGATGAAATTGAGAATAAGTCAGAGGCAACTTTGTTTAGGCCCTTATCGCTCCTGTACCAGTCATTTCCTATGCGTGAGATATTGAAAGACAATGGTCTTAGGGATAGGATATAAAATCTGTTTGAGGGATGCAATGTTTTACCAAAAGATTTCCCAAAGTCCAATAGGGTGAAGAAGATTTCACCAGGGGAGGCCTTACAAAATTGGACCTCCACACCCCTCATAACCCGTCACTCATCATGGTAGATGAAAGGTCAATTGCTAATAGTTTTTAAAATTGGTGATGATCCATAGGATGCCCCGCAATCCACCCTTTACATCTCAACTTCCTTTTCATACTTTTACTTCTTTAAAAAAATGGCATGGGCTTGTATTTGCATGGTTCATGAGCCATAGTTTGTAATTATCTCTTAAATTTTAATAAAAGGGCCTTCTTTTATTTTAATAATTATTTTTTGAAACACCACTATTTGTATATTTTATTATTATCTTATTATTATCTAACCTGGTTCATTTGTTTATTATAGTAACAGTAAATTAAAACCTGCCAATATCATGTCATGTCAAATCTTAGACGAACAAAATGAGGGGAATAATAATGATTGGAAGGAAGGTGACAAGGAACGATTAGTTAAGGATATAGAGGAGTGTAAGAATCAGAGAAGCCCAACCTAGAGGAAACTGAAATAGTCAACCTAGGAGATCATAGTGAAATCAAAGAAATAAGTGTCAGTGTCCACCTGGCGGAAGCACAAAAGAGAGAGCTCCTTCACCTATTGTGGGAATACATTGACACGTTTGCTTGGGCCTATGATGATATGCCGAGATTGAGCACCAGCATCATGTCGCATAAGTTGTCGATAAATCCTGAGTTTGATCTAGTCAAGAAAAAAATATGAAAATTCAAGCCAAATTTAAGTCTAAATATCAAGGAATAAGTGACAAAACAAACACAGTCTAAGGTTGTAGAGGTCTCAAAATATCCGACATGGGTAGCCAATATTATCCCAGTGCCAAAGAAGGACAGAAAGATTCAAATTTGTGTTGACTATAGAGACTTGAATAGAGCAAGTCCTAAATATAATTTTCCATTGCCCAACATCCACCTCCTTATTGATAATTGTGCAAAGCATGAAATAAAGTCTTTCATGGATTGTCTTGCCGAGTATCATCAGATATTGATGGATGAGAAAGATGCAAAAAAAAGAGCTTTTATTATGCCCTGGGGTGTTTATCAATTTAGGGTAGTCTCGTTTGTTCTTAATAATAGGGGTGCAACATATATGATGGCTATGATGATGATTTTCCATGACATGATTCATAAAGAGATTTAGGAGTACGTGGATGATATAATTATCAAATCTCGTGAGAGTTTGGATTATTTGACCCATCTGGAGAAATTCTTCAACAGATTAAGAAAGTAAAATTTGAAGTTAAATCCTGATAAGGAAGTTACTGGGATTCATTGTCAGCAGAAGAGGCATCGAACTAGACCCATCCAAAATCAAGATGATTCAGGATTTACCTCCGCCGAGGACCAAGAAGGAGGTTCTGAGTTTCTTGGGTCAATTGAATTATATAAGCAGGTTCATTGCTTAGTCAAAAGTCTTATGCAAGCCAATTCTCAAGATGTTGAAGAAAAATACATTGAATAAGTGGATAGAAAAATGTCAGAGAGCTTTTGACCGCATCAAGGAATATTTTTTTGCATCGTCAGTTTTGGTTCCACTAAGAGAAAGAATTTCATTGTTGCTTTACCTGTCAGTCTCAAAAAGTGTTTTTGGATGTTTCCTCGGGTAGAATGATGAGACCGGTAGGAAAGAGAAAGCCATCTACTACTTGAGTAAAAAGTTTATGTCATATGAAACTCGTTACACTCTTGGAGAACGGACATGTTGTGCTTTGACTTGGACCACATAAAAGTTGAATTATCTGTCATCATACATAACATACCTCATCTCAAGAATGAATCCATTGAAGTATATTCTAGAAAGCCATGCCTACGGTAAAGCTAGCCAAATGGCAAATGTTGTTGAACGAGTTTAACATTGTGTATGTAACTTAAAAGGAAATCAAGGGGCAAGCCTTATTAGATCATTTAGAAGAGAATCTGTTTGATGATGAATATTAGCCACTTCAAACTTATGTCCTAGATGAGAAAATTTTATTCATAGGAGAAGTTACCCCGGATGGAGGCTATTCTTTGATGGGGCGATCAACTTCAAAGTTTCAGGAATCGAAGCAATTTTAGTGTCAGAAATAGGTCAACACTATTAAGTAACCGCTAAGTTACATTTCCCATGCACTACTAACATGGAAGAATATGAGTCTTGCATCCTAGGTCTCAAATTAGCACTTGATATGGGTGTTCATAAATTGATAGTCATCGGGGATTCAAATTTACCAATTCACTAGGTACAGAGAGAATGGGTTGTAAAAACTCCAAGATTACTCCTTATATGGAGCTGGTGCAGGAATTATGTGGAAAGTTCAAAGAAGTGGATTTCAGACATATCCCAAGGATACAAAATGAGTTTGCTAACGCTTTGGCCACTATATCCTCCTTGATTTAGCACCCAGATTAGAGTTACATTGATCCTTTAGACATAAGCTTAAAGGAGAAACCCGAGCATTGTGCACACGTTGAAGAGGATCCTGATAGAAAGACATGGTACTATGACATCAAAAGGTATTTAGAATCTGGAATATATCCTGAAGAGGCCAGTAACAACCAAATGAAGACAATCCGGTGTTTGGAAAACAACTATTTTCCAAGTGGGGAAATCCTTTTTAAGAGGACTCTAGATTTAGGATTCTTAAGATGCGTCAATGCTGCGGAAGCCAATAAATTGATAAAATAAGTACACGTTGGAGTTTGTGGGGCCTACATGAATGGGTTTTCCCTTTCTAGAAAGATCTTGAGAACCATTTACTGTTGGATGACTATGAAAAATAATTGTAGCATGTATGTGTAGAAGTGTCCAAAATGTCAGATACACGGAGATTTGTTTCGACTATCTTCACATAAGCGTTATGCGATGAATTCACCATGGCCTTTTGTAGCTTGGGGCATGGATTTTATTGGACCAATAGAGCCACCGAATCGAATGGGCATAGATTTATTTTGGTAGCTATTGACTACTTAACTAAGTTGGTCGAAGATGCTTCATATAGAGTCGTCACTAAGAAAGTAGTTGCAGATTTCATCAGGAATAACTTAATTTTCTGATTTAGAGTGCCAGAATCGATCATTACTAATAATGGTGCAAACTTAAACAGTCACTTGATGAATGAAATTTGTGATCAATTTAAAATAGTGCATCACAACTCAACCGCATATCATCCATAGATAAATAGAGTCATGGAATCTGGGAATAAGAACATCAGGAAGATCTTGAGAAAAATGATCAAAAATGATAGATCATGGCATGAGATATTGCCTTACGCTTTGCTAGGGTATCGCTCCATAGTTCAAACCTCCATCGGGGCGTCCCCTTATCTATTGGTTTATGAGAATGAAGATGTGATACCTGCTGTGGTTGAAATACCTTCCCTGAGGATTATTAAGAAAGGAGAACTACGTAACGAAGAATGGGTTTGCGCTTGCTATGAACAACTCATGTTGATTGATGAAAAGAGAATGGTTGTCGTGTTTCATGGTCAGTTATACCAGCATAGGGTGGTTCGTTACTTTAAAAAGAAAGTAAGAGCTCGAATATTTGAAGTTGGGCAGTTGGTTCTCAAATGCATATTCCCTTACCAAGAAGAGTACAAGAGCAAGTTCACTCTAAATTGGCAAGGGCCATATATAGTTCGCAAGGTAGTATCTAGAGGGGCTCTAATTTTATCTTAGATGGATGGCCAAGAGTGGACCAAACCAATCAATTCTGATGCAGTTAAGAGATACAGTGTTTGAAAGCTGTTCTAGTTTTTGTGTTCCCTTAGTTTACTTGTAATTGCCTTTGTAATAATGTTGTTTTCCAGTGTGTAACTTCCTAGAATCCCTTTCCTTTTATGTACGAATTACGTTTGACTTGAATCTCTAAAAAGGGATATGTAGGTGGCCTATGTCGGCTTCAGGCAACCCCTTAGGAAAATTTATCCTTTCCTTTTATGTATGAACAATGTGATGACTTGAATTCCCAACAAAGGGGATACATAGGCCTATGTCGGCTTCGGTCAACCCATTAGATTTTTCTATATATCCTTAGCATAGTATTGAACTATGTTTGACCCAATTCCTGCTTCAACGGGATACGTAGGCACGCCAATGGCTCGGTCATATAACCCCAGGAAATTGAAACTAGGGCAGAATTTTTGAGAAGGAATCTCCAAAATTCACAAGAGAAGATCAACATCCAAAAAAGAGAATGAAGATCAGCAAAGTCTTCAGATCCACTTGAGATGATATCATCATAGACTACTTTAAACTGGGGTAGAAATTTTGAGGGAGGCATTAAAATTTCCACTAAATACTGGAATATATTTCAAATTCCCAGCCACCAGAGGTTAAATCCAAGCTTTTGAAGCCACCAACTACGACAAAGTCTAGGTAGACTCAATTTCTGGCTATGATAGAACTATTTGAAGAACCCTCGAACAATGATCATGAGTTTTGGAAATCATCCGACGGATATAGTCAAAACCATAAGGAAGACGCTCGTTGAGCTAGTACATTACACGACTGGCAGAAATTTTCTAAAGCTTTTACAGATACTTTCGAAACTATTTGCTAAAAATAAGACTAATTTTGAAAAAAAAAATTACAAATCTTTTACTTAATGATTGCCTAGGCGTCTATAGGAGCAGGGACCCAGGGTGGAGGTGCCAATATAACGGGGAACCTAAAAGATGGCAATGAGTAAATCAAGGATCAAAAAAGGTCTATACAAAGTAGTTTCATTCAAACTAATCTTTTTTTATGGATACAGGGATAGAAATACAAAAATGAGCATTTCTTTCAAAATCCCCAAACAAGTTGGGAGCCATGCAAGAGCATACAATGATTAAGAATGGTATTTTGGGGTAGCCCCAAAAATAGATTTAATACCTATTTATCGACGACCTTTTGAATTGTCCATCTCATTTCTTGAGATCATAAAGGATAAATAAAGGCATCTTATTTTCTTTATGAATATTGTATTTAGAATTTTTCTAAAAAATAGTCGCTAGCAAAAGAGACTTTGTGCCTACTAAATATTTTGAGTGAAGATATATTAAAGGGAGTTATCATAATAAATGCAATAATCAAAAGATCACTCAATAGGAGGAAGAGTAGAAATCTGCCCTAAAAATTCACCTTAAGCCAAATAGGGTGAGAGAAAATTTATGTCTACTATTATCTACTTCAAGTACAGGTACATGTAGAAAAGAAGAGGAAGAAAAACAAACTCAGATGAAACTGTTTTCAAATTGCTAAAAGGGTTATTTCATATCATTGCCAAAAGGGCCATTGCATATCACTGCCAAGAGGGCCATTTATATCACTGCCAAGAAGGTCATTTCTTATCATTGCCAAGTGGGCCATTTCATATCATTGCCAAGAGGGCCATTTCATATCATTGTCAAGAGGGCCATTTCATATCATTGCCAAGAGGGCCATTGCATAACATTGCCAAGAGGGCCATTTATATCATTGTCAAGAGGGTTATTTCATATCATTGCCAAGAGGGCTATTCATATCATCGCCGAGAGGTCCATTTTATATTATTCAATATCTGTTGACACACAATACATAAATGCTAGTGCCGAGGCTATCATCTGTATTTCATATCTGTTGACACGCGAGACATAAACGCTAGCGTCGAGGATATCATCACCATTTAATATTTGTTGACACGCGAAACACAAATGCTGGCATCGACTATATCTCATCATGTTATGAATCATCTGAATGTATTTAGAACAGACGATTTGAAGGGATGCCTTTAAGTCGCTATCTAAGGATGAATGATATATAAGATTTCCTAGAAATTGACAATTTGAGGGTCATCTATAAGTAATATTATTTATAGGATAGTATGCAAGATTACCTATGAATTGATAGCCCATAGGTCATCCGTAAGCCGCGATAATATCCTATCTTGATAGTGTTCAAGGTCACCCAAAAATTGATAGTTTGAAGCTTATCTATAAGTCGCAACTAAACCTTACCGGAGAATATACGAAATTATCAAATTGATAATGTCCAAGGGTTCTCTATAAGCCGTGTCATATCCAAGATTGATTATGTGTAGGATTACCTAAATACTAGAAATTTGAGACATATCTGTAAGTCATATTGTATCCAAGGTTAGATGATGTGTAGAAATATCGGAGAGCTAACGATTGGACGGATATCTATAAGTCATCTCTTATCCAAAGTTTGATAATGTGTAGGATTACCTAAAGGATAGAAATTTAAAGTATATTTGTAAGTCTCCTTGTATCCAACATCAAATAATATGCAAGATTATCCAAAGATTGTCAATTCAAGGGAAAGCCATGAGTCGTATCGATAAAAAGATATGCAAGACTTACCCAAGATCATATACAAAGAATTATTTTCAGTAACTGAAAAGATTATCATTCCATATATAACAAGAATTATGGGTGACCAAAGATATTATTGCATCGACGCAAGATTACACGGTTGCAGGGACCGTTCAGCATAAAGTTTCAATGTCCAAAAGGACCACCCCACTTTGAAGACATATTCACTTGACAAAAAATGCAATTATGCAACAACCAAGAAGATTGTTGTGTCTTTTATTGCAAGTTATTTCCTTCTAAATAGGTATAAGAAAGAATGACTTCTCTTTTTAGGCAACAACTCACGTGGAGATATGGTAAAATGATATACACCTCTTTCATGAATTGTGTTTAATACTAATAATTTTTTTGAGATATTTTCGAGAGAATCCAAGAGGATGAAAAATCTCAAATCAAAACCATAGGTGCGGATGACTCCAAAAAGGATGCAACACAACGTGGAACTCTTTCTAAGTAGCAAAACAAGACATAGTCTAGAGAATAACGTCAAACTCTCTGGACGTGAGCTAAAAGATGATCACCAACACTATCTAACCAAACGCTTATTAGAAGGCATGTGGGAATTTCTGGGATATTCTGGTTTCCGCTTCACCTTTGGGATATTTCTAAACTCACATCGAGGGTAATCTTCTCTTTCTTTCAAAGTTGGGTGACAACATACTCAGAGTTCTAAAATTATGCCTTGGTAAGTTCTTGTCAATGGGTTTGAAGGATCCCACATTCATGGTTAAGAGGTTACAAGACTTTTTTCTAAAACTAGATCAACTTGTCACTTAACCTAAGCCAAAGATCATTTGAAATAAAAGACTATCATTACTACCGATTTAGTTAAACTATAAGCAGTTTGATTCACTGAGTCTCAGGGATATGTAGGTTGGGAACTAAGTTGAAAACTCGACTACATTCTAACCTTTCCCAAATTTATCTATTCCCTAGCTTTTTGGTTTTATCAAAAACTTTAACATCGAGCTAGCTTGTTAATTTTCTTGAAAATCAAGGTTTATGAACTACAAGTGTCCTGAATTCTCATATGACTAGAGATATGTAGGAAACCTAAAATCGGGGCCTATACATAAGTCCATGAAAATTGTGCTAAAGCCAACCCATTTCAGATTCGAATTTGTGGCCAGACAAAAATTAGGAACGTCAACCTCCCTTTGCCCAGGGTTACTTGAATCCATCTTACCCAAGGGAGAGGGCAATTGTTGACAGCTAATTTTTTCCCACCATAACTAAGTTTATTTTGGAGTTTCTTTGATTTTTAAATAAAATTATAACATTTATTTTATCTGAATAAAGGATTTTCAAAGTATTTTGTTACTTAAAAATTTAGTTTACAAAATATCGGATTTTAGTCAAGGCTTATATTGAAAGTAAATTCAAATGACTAAAATCTTGATTCAAATATAATTTTTCCTTAAAAATAATTTATTTGGATAAATATTTATTTAATTTTATCGAATCAAGAAGCTCAATATTAAACAAGGTATTAATTCATATTGAATCTCGATTAAATTTAGTCAATTTATTATATTTGACCATAATTGCAATCGAGTTGATCACAATTGCAATGGTTGATCAACTTGATATCCAATTTGGTTAAACTTTAAGTAAAATTGGCTAAAAATTAATTTTATTTGGTCAGTTTTTAAATTAACAAATTTCTACCCCCTTTTATTTTAAATTGGGCCATATTAAACATCAGCAACCCTAATATTAACCCAACCAGTCCACTTTTAAAAACAAACATCAAGACTCAGACCTAATACCTTTACTCTTTTTGATCTCTTCAATAACATCAAAAAACAGCAACAGAAAACATTGACAACAACCTCAAAACTGCATACAACCAATACCTGACCTGATTTCACCCAAATTTGACCCAGAACTACAGTAGCTTGTTCTCACCCAAACATCTTCCTCTCTACTCAAATCCATACTTTCTCACGTGATTAGCATATGATTTTTATACTATAGGAGACCGAGAATCTGCTAAAAACGAGGCTAGGTGTCCCCCTCAATGGCTAAATTCTATGAATCTCGGGATGACCAGTATCAATTCATTCATTTTTTGGAAAATTTTCATTGGTTGGAGTGAAATTTCTTTTCTATTAGTTGGCCTATTTGGGATGGCTTGGCAAAAATACAAATTAGAACTAGTTTGGAGGGGAAACCGTATGTGGATCTAAATTTCGAATCCCAAAATATCCTATTTCAAAAGTCCCCAATTTACCCCAATTCATATTCTATATAAAGACTCCATGGGTTACTATTTCATGGAAAAAAAATTCTCTCTTCATTCCTTTCTCGGTTCTCTATTAATAGTTCTCCTTAGAGATGAAAAAGAGGTTGAAAATTAGTGGACAAAGCTAGGTTGAAAGCTTTTTGGTTGGAAAAAATTTCTGAGAAAAGTTAGGTTAGAAGAAATTTCTCTTGGGATTCAAAAATTGAGGGGCTGAAAAAATTTTGTAGAAATCTTGCGGGTTGAAAAAAGAGTTCAGAAAGGCTAGGTTCGAAAATTAGGGTTTAAGAAAAGAAAAGAGGAAGAAAATTTTGAAGGCAAACCAATTTATTTTTATTGAAAATTCGCTTTCTCTCTTCTTTCTGAAGTTGGTCGATTAATCAGTGGTCCTTTAGTTGGTAACGTAGATTTCCAATGGTAGCGGATTTTTACTGTTAGCTCGTAGTCCCATTTGCTGCTCCGAGATAGGTAACACCCTATTTCATTTATCTTTTGACTATGTCTACTTTATCTCAACCTTCTGTAGTTACGATTATTAGCAACATTGAGTGTTGTGTTGTATGTTGTAAACGTCTTAAAGACCATAGGTTTTTATTTAGTCAGATGTTTGGATATATTGTTATGTATTAACACCTTGTTTTTGTACTGCTTGTGGTTTGAATAGATAGCTTCCTTGTCAAAGATTGTTGCTTTAATTGTGTTTAATAGTTTTAGCCTGATGTTGTGACATTCATAGTTGTTACTTGACATGTATTTTATCTGTCATTTCCACTTGATGGTGTTGTAATTGTCGAGCTAGCAATGTCGCTAGCAGAGTGATCTCTCAGGTTCGTTTGGTTTCTCATATACCAAAAGGACAATGAGCAAAGTCCAAAAGCGTGTGAAAAGTCCTAAGGTGCCTCAATAACCACTTTGTTCAAATCGATCAGAATGAGGGGGAGGATTGGAATAATAGTCGCCTTTGTTATAGTTTGTAGAGTTATGGTTAGTCTTATTTTTTCTCGTTTATATTTTGTACATGATTGGCTCGAAATTATTGGTTTTGGGACGTTTTTGTTTTCCCTTTTTCATTTGAGTTCATGGTCATACATATTAGTTATGGGAATATATGCAATTTTTTCATTTAGGAGTCTTATAGATTATCGAATTTAATTAATAACAGTGTCTACTTGGACTTATTTGTGAGGTTCTCTTTCACGTTTCCTTTTTTATTTTTCTTCTAGATCATTGTTTCGAAATGTATGAGTATAATCCAATATTACTTATTTGAAGTCATTTGAGAGATTGTCGAAATTAGTTTAGTCGGTTTGCCTTTGAAGTCGAAGTTTTGATTAAGTCTCTTTGGTTTACAATGTCTAAGAGGCTTAATGAAATTGTAAACTCGCGATCTTGTGAAAACATGACTAAAAACAAAATATTTTATGACATGTCTTCGTCTTTAAAGGATTTTAACTCGAATCTTCTTATGGGCACTTTTTGGTCACAATGGATGTTGTTCTCTTCCTCTCCTTTGCTCGTATTATTTACTTCATGATATTTTTCATTTAATTTTCTTAGTTCATTTACTATTTTATAGCGATATACATTCAGTGATGTAGCATTGTGAAATTTTATATGGTTGTATTGAGTATCGTGTTACTTTAAAGTCGGTTTTGCTGCTCAGATATTTGATATTCTATTTTAGTATTTTATTTTGTTCTGTTATTCTATCTATTTCAGTGTTGTAGTTGGTGCCCGTTTAAAATGTGTTTAAAATGCTTGTTTAAAGTTGGTGCTTAATGAAGATTGATGCCTTTAATTGACATTTGAATAGTGACCAGATGTGCTATTTTGCTAACTTAGATGGATAAAATGAAGCTAATTATGTCATAAAGAAGTGAATAAACAACACCATGACTTATTCTCACCTTCCATTTGTATGACTAAATTGTACAATCATTAACCTTTGCTTCAAATAGTTTCGACTTTCATGTTGATTGAACCTGCGTGGGTTATATTATGTGGATTATTGCATTTATGAGTTAGTGAAGCATGTCTGTTATTTAGAGTGGTTTGTGACATGAGCAGACCAATTCTAAGTAAAATGTCTTTCCTTAGTGTTATGTCGGATTTATTTTTCCAGTAAGTATATGCATGAATTTTCACCTTTTTCCCTATTCTAGAATTACTCTCGGTCGAAAATCTAGAATGTCTTTTCTTCTTTTTATTTGGTTCTATTCATGCTCAATTTGGTATGTTGTCATGATAAGTTCATTGAATTTTTTGTCTTCTTCTCTCACTTCCACAAGTAGATAATTGATCTCTATTAGTTTCTTTGATACATGTGAAAAGAATTCGGGACAATGTGTTCGAACCTCAAATGGGTTCTCTCTCTATTTCATTTCTTGATGGGACAATGTGGCCTACATCTTCTAGTTGATTATTTTCAAAGAAAGGATTGAAAAAATGAAGAAAATGTGTTAAAGTTCATCTCCGAAGTGGCTAAGAGACTTGAAAGTCTCGTTTTCTCATTTATTCATTAATATTGTTGTCTTTATTTATTCATTCCTTTATTTATTATATTTATCTATTTATTTTGGGCCTCGAAGCCAAAGTTGCAAATTTAATATAGGTGGAGTGAAAACGCGAGCCGAAAAGGGCTCGAAAACATAGAATTAGGACAGGTAAAAAAATGGGTTGAAAACCCAACTAGATTAGGATAGGGTCGATGATTTGGGCTTAAACCCTAAATTATTACTTCTCCCATTTCCCATTTAGTTGCTTTATGTATTTCTTATGAACCTAGTTAAATTCCTACTAAGTTCCTAAACCTATTTTACACACGTCTTTTCTAAAAAATCAATCATTTTCAACAAATCAATCTTTTCAATATTAATCAAAAGATATTTTTCAAACAGTCTGGATAACTGCTAGTTTCGTACATTTTAGGTTCCTAATGCCTTTCGAAAACATTAATAGGAACCACTTATCAAGAATCTCTAAATTAAAATGATTTTTCTATTTTGAATCGTTTGAAGTAACTCTCTAAAGGTTTTTTAATTCCTTTTCAAAATTAAGTGGCAACTCTTCTCAAAAGTCAAAATTTCTGCAAAATAATTGGTAGTGATCATGATATATGTGATATGTTGTATCCTTGTAGTGTGTTGTTTCTAACTTCAGTACAGATTTATTTAGTGTATGTTAAGGTTTTAATTTGTATCTATACTTACCTGTCAAATTGGGAGAGAATTAATGAAACCTAGACCTTGGACCATTTAGAAAACAACAACGTTTGTGTGTCTCTGGAGTGGATACGATTGGGGTTCTTGAGTCATACACTTGGTCACGACTCTTAAACCTCTCCGCTTCCCTTTCATATCCTACACATTATGTTAGGGTAATATACTTTCCTTCATATGACAAGGCCATTCCTTGGTTGTAATTAATGAATACGAGTCATAACTACTCAGCCATATAAAGTAAGCTTTCAAACTGAGTGGGCTATTTTGATCACGAATCAAGCTCATGATTGGGACATGAGTAGTACCATTGGTTACGACTCAAGGGTGTCCTTTTGTACCCAAAATAGTGTGGCTGACCTAGGGTAAGACTAGGGTACATGTTAGGGTACCACTCATACCCTAGGTCACGATTGTCATAGGACCCGTATGGAGGATTCTTACCCCTACAGATGTAGACTATCCAGCTTTTAACCTAGAACTTTTTTTTAGTTACCATGCCTAAAACCCTAACACATATCCCTATACAAGGTATTGTAGCCTCCTAACTCTTCATTTATAAGACTCAAACGCTCCTAAACACTCTAAAGGCTATTGGAAGCAAAATTGAAGGCTAGGGTTTTGAGGTGTTCATCTAGATACAATTAAAAAAGTCTAGATTGTTGGTGTGTCATCTTGTTTAAGGCATGTATCTATTTCCCTCTTTAAATAACTCTAAACCTATGTATTTCACACTTGGATTAGTTAGTGTACATGGTGGTTTTGAATCAAATGAAAAGGGTTTTTCTACTTAACAATGAATGACATGATTCTTGCTTATACTTGTATTGATACATTTTATTGATCGTATATTGCATATTTAATTATATGTTATATGTTGTTTAACATGAGGGTCTTGAGTAACCCTAGTCTTAATGATATTTACCATGAAAAGGACCTTGTCATAAGTATGCATAAAAGGTGTTTGTAAAAATGTCTAAGTGAATTGTCTAGTCAATTATTAATGATGTGTTGAACTAGGGCAATGGCCCGAGGAGTATGAATATTTGATATATGCTATGATAATAGTTTGGTAATACATATGAAATGTGATGATAATCTTATTGTGCTAAATAACTAATAGGGAGTTAAAGTCCCTTAATATGAAAATGAACTAGAATAGTGTATTGAACTAAAGTTTGGTATAAGAATGTTATTGAAATGTGAATGTCTTGTGAGGGTATAGAAGAACATAAAATGAATCGTGTGACTAATTGAATAAAGGCATTGTCCTATTAGAATTGTTGAGCAATGAAGGCTCCCATAAGGACCAAGTGGTCATGTATGGTATTGAATTGGCTAAAGGGTTAAAGTCCTTAAGTGTTTTATTAAATGTATGATTGACCCATGAGTAAAAGTGGATAAAGTCCCATTGTGAACTAAAGATAGTGTGATAGCGATAGGTTGAAGTCCGTGTCCTTATAAATGGCTTGAGTTTAAAGTCTCTTGCCCAATAAAATTGCTTGTGGTTAAAGTCCCTTGCTCAAAGAGATCTCTTGAGGTGATAATACCTCGCCCAATGTATGAGCACGTGGTTAGAGTCCCTTGCTTGAATGAATATGAGTAAGGATAGAGTCCCTTGTGGAATGAATGTGTATGTGGTTGAAGTTCTTGGTTAATGAATGGGTAATCATGGTTGACGTCCTATGTCTAAATGTATGTGATAGTGGTTAGAGTTCTATGCATAGTATGAAATGATGAACCTATAAGTGTGAAGGGTCGGAGTTCCCCATTTCATGTCTAATGAATAAATATTTGAACATGTTGATGAGCCTTGGTTTCTTGATTGGCATGCAATATATCTATATGTATGATTAAGTGTATGAATGTAACACAATGTGATATATATTGATTTGTTAATTATTTGAAGATTTACTTTATCACTTATCCTTAAGTTACATGATAGCGTTCCAACCGCTAACCATCCCTAAATGCTATGTACCCACGCAATATAGGGGCTAGAGCATCTTCTTCTTCTCCTGCACAGTGATTAAATAATCAGGTGGTTTATGCATTAACTTAAAGGGGTGAGCTTTCTTACATTCGAAAGAATTCATCTGTTAGTCTTTATCCTTAGACTTAGTCTCTTTCAGACTTGGTTTGGCTATAGTTTATGTCTTATCTCGACATATATACTTATTGAATTCAATTTGTATAGAGGTATTGTGAATAACTATGAACTTGGGCGTAGTTATTATATGGATCTAGTGTTGACTTATGAAATTATTCTACATACTTATCTTATGAATTGGAGTTCCTTCTACTCCTATGAAATGATGAAGTATTTAGGTTGGGTTACGGGGTAACCTCTTGTACATGTGTGCTTGAGGTTCCCATAAGACATGGCCTAAAGTTTGGGGTATTTCAAGATGGTATCAGAGCCTAGGTTCATGGTCATTTAGGTGTTCACAATGTCGTGTTAAGTAGAGTCTCTATTATTGATGTGAATCATGTCACACATATAAAAGAGAATCTATGAGACATTTTAGAAAATGTTTCCCTTTCTTGAGTTTCAATCTCAAGCTATAAAGTCTAGGGCCTTGAATTACACTAATTTTGTTTGCTATCTTTCACATTATGCCTCAAAGGAGATCTAAGACTCAGGAAAACACTATTGAGGTTCCTATGGATGAAGCTCGTCTAACTTTTGGATTACAGACTCGGGCTAGGCCTGTGATATTTGGCCATCCTTATGGGGTTCCACCTACCAACACTGCTCATGAGGTTAGAATTCCTCCTCAATTACCTCAAAGAGATGCTACTAATGTAGAGTTTCGTCACTCTATCAAACCCTTGACTCGATTGGTAGCCTCTTAAATAGAGCACGGTTATCTATTTATCGCTCCTTCTGAGGCCATAAGAATTGGCAAATTTATGAGGTTAAGCCCTCCTATATTCTCTGGTATGAAGGTTAAGAAAAATCCTCAAGGCTTTGTTGATGAAATGGAAAAGATCTTCCGAATCAATCTTGCTATGGAGATTGAGGCCATTGAATTGAATTCTTACCAATTAAAGGATATAGCTTACCAATGGTATGAAGGTTGGGATTTGTCTATGGGTGTTGATACTAGCCCCGCTATGTGGGAGGATTTCTTTGAGGCTTTCTTAGACTTCTTCTTTCCTAAAGAGTTGAGAAAAGCTAAAGTGAAAAGTTTGTTAACTTGAGGCAAGGGAGGATGAACGTTCAAGAGTATGCCTTGAAATTCCATCAATTGTCAAGGTATTCTCCCGAGATAATTGCTAGCATGAGGGATAGAATACATAAGTTTGTCACGGGATTATCCCGTAATTTTGTTCTCATAAGAAAGGTAGAATTTTTTATTAAGAACATAGCTATCTCTTGGTTGATTATGTACATGAAACAAATAGAATACTAGAAGAAAAAGAAAGTTGAGCTTAATGAGATGCAAGGAAGAAAGTTTAGGCCTTTCGAGAGTAACGATGGAGATGATGGAAAGTGGCCATGAAATAAATAGAGGAGTTTGAGTCTTTTCTCATTGGCTAGTGCTCGCTCTCTTTTCCTAAAGTTTTTGGGTAGTCATCGCTCTAAGTTTAGTGGAAGGTCCCCGACATAGGGTGCCTAATTTTATACTAGTGGTGCCTAGTCGGCTCCATCTCATCCTCCTTATAGATTCTATTATCAGAGTCATCATGGTTAGTGTAAGAAGGGGAAAATAGATTTTTTCATTATGGTTAGATTGGGCACATGCAGCGTGTGTGCCCTATTCTAACAACATCTTAGGCAAACAGGTCCTCAATTGCTACTCCATTTCCTGTTGCACCAAATGGTGTTATGTTTATTAGTTTTTCTATTTCATGCACCAATGCTAGTTGGAGTCACTTGTATGCACTTGCTACTCGCTAAGATTCTGAGGCATCCCCCAATATTGAAATGAGTATGTTGAGACTTTTCTCCTGTAATGTGCATTGCTTGCTTTATCCTGGGTCTACTCTTTATTATGTGATCCTGTATGTGGCTATGTGTCTTAATCGTGGTCCTAAGAGTCTGCTGGTTCTCTTTTCTTATTTCTACCCTAGTTGGAGACCCTCTTATTACTAGAAGGGTCTATAGAGGGTGATATCTATTGGTGATAGAGACACCCTTATTGACTTGGTAGAGTTAGACATGGTTGATTTTGATGTTATTTTGGGAATGAATTGGTTGCAGTCTTATTAAGCTTTCTTAGATTTTTGGATCTGTAGGGTTATGTTTAAATTCCTTGATGCGTCGGTCATTGTATGGTAAGGTGGTCCTTTAGTGCCTAAGGAAAGGTTTATTTCTTATCTCATATCCAAAAGGTTAATTTCAAATAGGTGTTTGTATCATTTGGTCCGAGTTAAATATTCCAACTCAGAAGAGCCTTCTCTAGAGGCTGTTACCATGATTAATGAGTTTCCTGAGGTGTTTCCCAATGATTTTCCCAGTGTTTCTCTCTATAAGGAAATTGATTTTGTGATTGATCTTTTTTTCTGGACACTAGTCTGATCTCTATTCCTCCTTATAGAATAGCTCCGATGGAGTTAAAAGAACTTAAGGAGCAATTGAAAGATCTTTTAGATAAAGGTTTTATCTGGCCTAGTTGTCTCCTTGGGTTGCTCCCATGGTGTTTGTGCACAAGAAGGATAGTTCCCATCATATATGCATTGAATATCAATATTTAAACAAAGTGACCGTAAAGAACAAATATACTCTTCCTAGAATCAATGATTTTTTGGATCAATTTCAGGATGCAAGGTGTTTCTCCAAGATTGATCTTAGATCAGGTTGTCTTTAGAACCTGGTATAGTCACTATGAGTTTTTTGTCATGTCCTTTTAGCTGACCAATGGCCCGGTGGCATTTATGGATTTGATGAATAGTCTTTCGTCCGTGCTTGGACATGTTTCTCATGTCTTTAGTGATGATATCTTTGTGTATTCTAAGAGTGATGAGGATCATGTACATCATCTCCATGTGCTGTTACAAACTTTGAAGGATCTTTGTTTATATGCCAAGTTCTACAAGCATGAGTTTTGGTTGGAAGCCGTATCTTTTTCTCAGGCATGTCATCTATAGTGAAGGGATCTTAGTAGATCCCCAAAAGGTTGTGGTTGTTAAGAAGTGGCTTCCACCAATGAATCCAACCGATATTCGAAGCTTCTTAGTTATAGCCGGTTATTATAGAAGGTTTGTGGAGAGTTTTTCTACTATAGCTTCCCCGTTGACCAAATTGACCCAAAAAAAGGTCAAGTATTTTTTATCTGATATGTGTGAAGATAGTTTTGAGAAGTTGAAAGATAAATTGACTTTGGCTCTAATTTTGACCTTACCCAAAGGTAATGATGGTTTTGTGGTTTATTTTGATGCATCTCTAGTCGGTATTTGTTACGTGTTAATGAAACATAGTAGGGTGGTGGCCTATGCATCATGGAAATTGAAAGTTCACAAAGAAAACTACCCCACCCATGACTTAGAATTGTTAGACGTGGTCATTACTTAAAAATTTGGTGGCATTATCTCTATGGTGTTCATGTTGATATCTTTTTCTATCATAAAAGCCTCCAATATATCATTACCCAAAAGGAGTTGAATCTCCGACAAAGAAGGTGGCTTGAGCTATTAAAATACTATGATATGAGTCTTCATTACCATCTCGTTAAAAGTGTATGTAGTCGCCGATTCTCTTAGTAGATTGTCTATGGTAAGTTTGGCCCATGTTAATAAAGATAAACGGGAGTTGGTGAAAGATATTCACCAGTTGGCAAATCTTGGAGTTCTACTTGCAGACTCCAAGGATAGTGGTGTATTTGTGCATCTGATATCTCAATCGTCTCTTGTTGTTGAGGTAAAGGAAAAGAAAGTATTGGACCTTGACTTGATGAAGATCAAGAGAAATGTAGGTCAATACAAGGTTGTGGACTTTGTGATTGGTGGTGATGGCATCCTGAGGTACCAAGGTAGGCTATGCGTTCCCGACGTTAATGGATTGAGGGAAAGGGTCATGGTCAAGTCTCATGGAGCCGGTTATACTATTCACCTTGGTTCCACCAAGATGTATCATGAACTTAGAGAGTTCTATTGGTCAAATGATATGAAGCATGATATTTCTAGCCATGTGTCTAAGTTTATGGTGTGCCAATAAGTAAAGAATAAGCACTTGATGCCCAGTGGCCTATACTAAGAAATGGCTTTGTCCGAGTGGAAGTGGAAGGCCATTAATATGGATTTTCTTACTGGTCTTCCTAGATTTAAGAATCAATGTGATTCCATTTTGGTAATCGTTGATAGAATGACCAAGTCCGTCCATTTCTTGCCCATGAGAACTAATTACTCGGGAGAAGATTATGCTATGTTGTATCTTACGGAGTCTGTAAGGTTGCACGAGGCTCCGGTGTCTATTATCTCGGATCGTGGTTCTCTATTTTCTTCCCACTTTTAGAAGTCATTCCAAGAGATTGGGTACTAGAGTATGCCTTAGTACCGTTTTTCATCCCCAAATAGATGTTCAAGTGGAGAGAACTATCCAAATGTTGGAGGATATGTTGCGGGCTTGTGTAATAGATTATGGTGGTAGTTGATATGACCACTTGGATTTGATTGAGTTCACCTATAATAATAGTTACCACTCTCGTATTAGCATGGTGCCTTTTGAAGCATTATATGGTAGAAGATATCGAACTTCTATTGGGTGTTACGAAGTTGGCGTGGGTACGTTTCTTGGGTCCAACTTAGTTCAACAAGACTTAGAGAAGGTGAAGGTGATTCATGATAGATTGAAAACAACATAAAGTCACCAAAATTTCTATGTGGATGTGAGGCTAGGGACTTAGAGATTAATGTGGGTGATTAGGTATTCTAGAAAATGTCTCCTATATAGTAAGTGATGCGGTTTGGCAAAAAGGGAAAGCTTAGTCCCCGGTATGTCGGTCCATACTTGATTATGAAGAGGATTGGCAATGTTGCCTATGAGTTGGAGATCTCATCTAGAATGAACTCCATTCACCTGGTTTTCAGTGTGTCAATGTTGCGGAAATGTGTTGGTGACCCTTCCTTGGTTTTTCACTCAAAAGGTGTTGGCATTTCGGACTCTTTGTCCTATGAGGAGGTACTGGTGAGGATTTTGGATTGGCAAGTTCTTCGGTTACAAACAAAAGAAGTGTCTTTGGTGAAGATTCTATGGAGGAACCAAAAGTCCAAGGAATCCACTTGGGATACGAAAAAGGACATAAAGTCCAAGTACCACAATTATTTTCGAGTCCTGTCTGATGTATGTCTTTGATAAACAATTGAGTAAGGTATCCAATGATTGAGATTCGTTTATATCTTTGTTAGATAATAGATTAAAGTTCCTAATGTGTGAAATGATTGCTGTCTTATTAGAACATGGATTTAAGTTCCAAATAATATGAAATGATGTGTGACTTATTGTGATGGGTTTAATTCCCTAATTTTTGAAATGAGTAAGTATTGGGTTTGATTGGAAATTTTTGGTTTTCAGTCCCAAGACAAATAAAATAAAATAGTTAATTGATGATGATCACGATATGTGTTGTATTATATTGTAACGTTATTGAGTGCTTGGTCCTAATTTTATTCGAAGGTTGATTGTGATGTTTGCATTTTCGTTGTCTTGTTTTCATACTTGCCTTACATATCATTCGCAGATGAATGATCTTAAGTAAGGGAAATTGAAACACCCAGGAATGTGGCCTTATAAAACTTTTGGTTGGTTAATAGTGATCATGATATGTTTGTTGTGTTGTATCCTTGTAGTTTGTTGTTTCAAACTTGATTAAATATTTCTTTGGTGTATGTTAAGGTTTTAACTTATATCTATACTTACCTATCAAAGTGGGGGAGAATTGATGACACCTAGACCTTGGACCATTTAGAAAACAAGAACCTTTTGTGTCTCTGGAATGGATATAGTTGGGGTGAATGAGTCATGCCCTAGGTCACGACTCGTACCTCTCTTCCCTTCCCTTTTGCTTCCTAGACATTATTTTAGGGTAATATACTTTCCTTCATAGGAAAAGGCCATTCCTTGATCATAACCAATGCATATGAATCATATGCTAGTCAACCGTACAAAGTAAACTCTCAAACTGAGTGGAATATTTTGGTAACTAATCAAGCTCATGATTGGAACATGAGTCATACCCTTGGTTATGATTCAAGGGTGACCTTTTGTACCCACAGCAGTATGGTTAACCTAGGGTAATACTAGGGTACAAGATAGGGTACCACTCGTACCCTAGGTAAGGATTGCCATAGGACCCGTATGGAGGAGTCATACCCCTACACGTTTGGACTGTCCATCTTTTAAACAAAGACCTTTTTTTACTCCCCATGCCTATAACCCTAAACCATATCCCTATATAAGGTATTTTAGCCTTCTAACTCTTCATTTACAAGACTCAAACACTCTTAAACACTCTAAACGCTCTTGGAAGAAAGATTTAAGGCTAGGGTTTGAAGATGTTCATCTAGAGGCAAGAATAAGAGTCAAGAATGTTGGTCTGTCATCTTTTTTTAAGGCATATATCTCTTCTCCTCTTTAAATAACTCTAAACCCATGTATTTCACACCTGGATGAGTAAGTGTACATGGTGGTTTTGAATTAAATGTATAGGGTTTTTCTACTTAACAATGAATGATGATGATTCTTACTTATACTTGTATTGATACATGTTATTGATGGTATATTTCATATGTGAATTCATGTTATATGTTGTTTAACATGAGGCTCTTGAGTAACACTAGTCACGATGATATCTACCATGAAAAGAACCTTGTTATAAGTATGCATAAAAGGTGTTTGTGATGTCTCCCATAAGGATTAAGTGGTCATGTTTGGTGTTGAATTGTATAAGGATTTAAAGTTATTAAGTATTGTATTAAATGTATGATTAACCCATGAGTAAAGAGGGATATAGTCGTATTATCAACTAAAGATAGTGTGATGGCTTGAGGTTGAAGTTCCTTACCTTATTAATGGCTTGATGTTAAAGTCCCTTGCCCAACAAAATTTCTTGTAATGAAAGTCCTTTGCTCAAAGAGATCTCTTAAGGTGATAGTACCTCACCCAATGTATGAGTACGTGGTTAGAGTACCTTGCTTCAATAAATATGAGTATGGATAGTCCCTTATGGAATAAATGTGTATGTGGTTGAATTCCTTTATTAATGAATAGGTAAGCATGGTTAAAGTCCTTTTTCTAATTGTATATGATGTTGGTTAGATTCTTATGCATAGTGGTAAATATTAAAACTATAAGTGTGAAGGGTTGGAGTCCCCTATTTTAGGCTTAATGAATGAATGTTTGAACATTTTGATGAGTCTTTATATCTTGATTGGCATGCAAATATATGTATGTATGAATAAGTGTATGAATGTAACACAATGTGATCTATATTGATTTTTCTATTGTTTGAAGAGATATTTTATCTCTTATTCTTGAGTTACATGCTAGCGTTCCAACCGCTAACCATTTTTGGATGTTATGTCCCTACCATCATATAGGCAAGAGCATTTTTTTCTTCTCCTACGTAGTGATTAGACGATCAGGCGATTTGTGCATTGACTTGAAGGGGTGAGCTTCCTTACATTTGGGAGACATTTATCTATTAGTTTTTATCTATAGGCTTAGTCTTTTTAAGACTTGGTTTATCACTAGTCGAGGGCTTTTCTCGACATATATACTTATTGACTTCAGTTTGTATAGAGGTATTGTGAACAACTGTGAACTTGGGCATAGTTATTATAATGAAACTTGTGTTGACTTATGATATTATTTTGCGATCTTATCTTGTGACTTGGAGTTCCTTTGACTCCTATGATATGATGAAGTACTTAGGTTGGTTTATGAGGCGACCTCTGGTACATGTATGATTAAGGTGCCCATATGACATAGCTTGAAGTTTGAGGCATTTTACTTTTCTCCAGTCTAGAGTTTTTAAGATAGGCTATGATTACAAGGAGGATGATCGTTGGTAGTAGAAAGTGCTCTAACTATCAGATGGCCAACAATTCAGGTTTAGTTTGTATTCTCACTATATTGGGTTTCAGTAGGTTTCTATGATTGTAGAGAGATTGACTATTGAACTGGAGAGTGTCCTCGATGTAGTATTGCTAGTATTTCAGCTCATTCATAGCACCCTTATGATGACTGTGGAATCTTCAGATAAAGATATTATGCTTAGCGCCTCCGTTAATGATTCAGTCGGTTGGTCCAAATTTGGACCTATTCAAATTTACTCTCTCTTATATTCATCAAGTATATGATTGTGAATTACACCACGATAGGTGTGCTTTTATTTTCTGCATTTATCTTTGATTATTTATATATGGGTTTTCATACCCATTGATGATTATATGCCTCGATGAATTCAAGTTGGTTATTGTATGTCTTATTATTAAGTTCATAATTATATTACTACTCTATGGTTTATTTCTTTTAGTAGTGGATGGGGTAGATCTGTATTGATATTTTCTCCCTATGGGTGTAGCTTTTGGATTCGAGCCCTATTTAATTTGGTAAATTGGCCTTGTTGTAGCCCCCGAGAAGTACATGATATTGATGTTCATTTTGGTTCCTCCTATTCATTATATTGATGTTGATATTGCTATTACTATTGCTATCACTGCTTGAGGTTGCTGATATTATTTGATGTTATTAGATGATAAAATTGATCCTCCTTAGTTAGCTATATAGACTAGTGTTATCTAGTTAGAATTTCATCTCCTTCTAATTCTTATTTGGTGGCTTGAGTGGGTATATCCTGACTGGATGATTTCTTTTCCATAGTGTGGTGAGGTTGATTATTTGCCCTATTGTTAGTTGTGTAAGATCGATTCGGGAATGCATTGTGGTATTGAAGGCAAGTTGACCTTCTGTAGTTCTGATATAACTCTAGAGTTGGCAATTTAAATATATTTCCCAATATTGAGTTGGATATTCTCAGACTTCTTTCCTGGGTGAGAAGGATTTTGTGTTAGCTATCCCTTCTTATTTAACTCATTTATTAGAATGACCAGTTTGAGGTTCGTTCATCATTAGTGGATGGTGCATCACCCGATAGTAGTTTTTATATCGATATTGAGAGGTCCTGAGTTTATCTCTTAGGCTTGTTGGATTTGTTCCTTTGTGATGGTTTAACTTTGTTATTAGTATGGAGATTGGATACTCTTTTATTGTTGTGATATGGTTTTGTCTTAAGTAGAGTTGGAAACTTAGAGGTAGGTGGCCTTTTCTATGATGGCTTCTTGATTTGGCAAATTAGAAGTTCTTCATCTTGAGTTATTGATTTTTTTTAGATGGTCTTGACTTTGACCTTGGATTTGAGATTGGCATATTTCTTCTTCGATGATGTGATTCTTGGGTAGATTTAGGAAATCCCTATTTTAGAATTTTATCGGCCTAATGAGGCTTGGTGGAGCATTTCTCTTTGGTGATGTGTGCCTATGCCTATTCTATACTGAGATAGAGTATAAGACTAGTTAGTTCTTATATAAGTTGCACCTTCCTCGAGTTGCTAGAGTTATTGCCATTTCTAGTGTGGTTTGCAGCCTTTGTAAGTTTTGAGTATATTTTGATAGTTTATGCCCTTTAACAATTATGGAGTGGGATTTTTACATTTTTAGTAGGTGATTTATCCTTTGGAATGGTTTCAGTTTTATAGCTACATTTTGTTCCCTCTAGCTGATATAGAGTTGGATGTCGTGTTTTCAGTTGATGTTTTATCCGTGTAGTGATTTTTTTCTTCACCTATGACTCAATTGTAGCTTTGAATGATTTAGCTTGGACATGTCAAATTTGGATTCTAAAGTCAATTTGAGTAGTAGGCATTGTTATAGACTTATTGACTCAGCTTTGACTTGGTGCCTTGGAATGGAGATTCGGAAGCTATGATGGATTTGGAGTATGAATTTCTACAGTGTACAATTTCTTTTTGGGTAGTTGAAATCGAGTTGTTCCTTAGTGTTCAGATTTTATTTTGGAGTTGTAGAGCTTGTATGCAGCCTTTATTTTAAAGTTGTTTCAGTTTGAATTTTTTTTTTTAGGCTAGTTGAGCCTACTCCATGGTTGCCTATTCAGTCTTCTTAATTTTGGATGGATTGTAGTTGATAATTGTTCAGATGGTATCCTACGGACCCAGTATTGGTTCTTTCAACTTTGACATCAAGTTTTTGGTTTTCTTTGGGAATTTTGGATGATATACTCAATGGGAGTAATACACTTTATTTGGATTTAGTATGGCTTCACTTTTTGTTGATGGGATATCCTGGAGAAAATTGTTTAGTGATGGGTAGTTATGCCTTGATCTTTTTTATCTTAAAACAAGTTTTTGGTTTTCTTTGGGAATTTTGGATGATATACTCAATGGGAGTAATACACTTGAGTTAGATTTAGTATGGCTTCACTTTTGGTTGATAGGATATCCTGGAGCAAATAGTTTAGTGATGGGTAGTTATGCCTTGATCTTTTGGATCTTAGTTTGATTACCATCCAGACTAGTTGTAGCATTGGCAAAGACTGCATTCCTTGACACTTTCCATTTGTGTGCCCAGACAGCACCTGATTAGCTTATTCTCATGTTTCCCATGTGGACTTTCATTGGATCATCTTCAGTTCCTCGAGTTCTCTGTGATGAGATTGCACAAAAGAGACTCTGGTAATTTTCTCTTGGTTTGGAATAGATATCAAGCGTGGAATGGTAAAGGATTATATTTGGATTTATAGTCAGTGGTATGACTCATGTCTTGGTTTGCCTTTGGCTTGAATGAGCCTTTATTTATTTGTGTGGGTATTAAGATGGTATTAGTTTGTTTTGGTTCATTTTGTGTGCATCAACCTTTTTAGTTCAGTTAGAGGCAAGTTAGTGGTCGAAGTTAGGTTTTGGCTATTTAAAAGTAAAGTAAGAGTGTTGGTTGAAAAAGGGATGCATGTGGAAAAATCCCTTAGAAGTGTTTCTTTTTATTGAGGTTATCTGGGAAGTCATGCTCGGAGCATACCAACCCAGTACCTTGTACATTTGTGGTTTTGAGACTTTTTCTATCTAGTGACTTTCGAGGATGAAAGTCTTTTTAGTAATGGATATTGTAATGACCCTTTTGGTCATTTTTCATATTTTTGCTTATTTCCACCGTTAGGGATTCTCCATACCTGCCCCAAGTTATTTATGACTTACTGGAACTGACAGTTCAATTAACGAGCAGTTTATTTGATTTTTAGAACCAATTCCCTATTTGGAAGTCTTTGTTTGTTCCAAATGGCCACCGGACAAAAAAGCCAGTAAAATAATCTCGAATACAAATTTTGACTGCTCCAGCAGATCCAAAATATCAAATTTAGGCTAGGTAGACCTTTGGTTTGGGTCCCAATATACACAAACTCATTTCGACCTATTGGTCGAAAAGTGGGGAAAATAGTATAAATGGGTGTGGGCCCATATTTGGTCTAAGTGACCTCCAATGAAAAATTCGACTTTACCAACGCGTCTAAAAAGTCAAATTTAATGGGTTACATAGTTCATTCGCAAAAATAGAGTATGACTGAGTTTCGAGAGTCAAACATAAGTTTTGACTTTGTTGGTGTTGTTGCATGGCGAACGCGATGAGGCTTATGGCGATCTCCCTACCTTGATAGCGACCCTAGGTCGCACTAGTGATATCTCCTTACCTATAGGGGCTATATATGGACCCAAAGACACATTTGGGGCATTTTTCCTTCATCATTGGGACTTAGAAACCTAAAAATGAGTATAGTAACTCAAAATTGAGTCTTGTGGGTGACTTTAAAGCGTAATTAACATATATTTCGTGATTAACATCGGATTTAAGATAAGAATCCTTTAATTTCATGATTATTTAACCAAAAACACAAATAGCTTGAGCGCTTGATTTTAGCCCCAAATAAGCTTAGTTTTCACCTATTTCTTGAGGGTTATGATTCCTTAATGGTGGAAGAACTTTGGGTGGACCTCGGAAACATATTTTCTGTAAGTGTGACCCACTTGAGGTTTTTGATGTCATTTTTAAACCCAAAGCACAATGGTGCAATATGGGTATCATTATGTTTGTATTGATAAATAGATTATGTTTTGGATAGCTCGGCATCTTTAAAACACTTCTCAAAAGAGTAAATGAAGGTTTTGCCGATTGATGAGCATTCTTCGGATTTGAGGTAAGTTAGATTTATCCCTTGTTAGAATGATCTTTTTCATAGTATAATTGTGATAGCTTGTTAGAGTGGGAGGGGTTTTAGGTGTTGGTTGATGATTTTCTAAGACTAGTGGTTAGTTGGATCTTTTAGGTCATTTGGACCCATATAGTAAAATTCCTAGCTTGTTGTCTCAATCCTTAATGGATTAGACTCAGTGTCTCATTCTTAATATGGGATTGCTTAGAAATATCCTAGTTAGATAGGAGTGACCTTGTGACTCATGCTTAAGGCAAGATTGGCCTTAGATGCTTACTCTAATGAAGTTGCTTTAGTTCTAATGGACTTAGTGATAGTACTTGAGTAAGATACTTACCTTGGACTTAATGTTGGTGCGATATATAGTTTTGATTAAAAGCAGCTAAACTACGGGGGACCAGGTTCCTGGATGTGCAATGTACAATACAACTGGCATGCTCCTTCTGCACAGTTTTGTCATCTTGTGTAAGAAACTTGCAAGTGCTATTATGTGCTAATTTGTACCGACTTAGACAGCTGGTCCAATGATATTCCATCCCTAATCATCACATAGCTATAAAAGGGAAGAGAATCCACTTCAACAATTGGGTTTTTTGCAAATCCAATTCAAAAGAGTGAAAAGATAAAAGAGTCAAAGACCCAACATTTCAACTTTGCTTAAGTTCTTAATAATTGTAATAGCTTAAATTGTTCTTGATCAGTAATGACATGTAACTAAACTACTCATCTCATAAGAGTAGTGTTTTCTTTGTTGAGAGATCAGCTTAGGTATAGCTGCATAAGTTATTTGTTGATTAGAGTTAATTAGCGTAGAAGGTCCTTGGTAGAGTTCCCAAGATGAGCTTATAGTAGAGTTATTGAAAATAAAAAGAACCTAGAGGTAGGTTGAAATCTAGACTGTAATCAAGAGATTAATTATAGTGGATTTGGAGGTGCTTGTGAGGGCAAGCCGTGGTTTTTTCTATCTTGGGTTTCCATGTAAAATCTTGTGTTTTTCTCCTTCCTGCATTGATATTTACTTCCTGATTACTTTCATGATTTTTTTTCCTTGATTGATACAAAAGGGACCTGGTCCCTCACTGTGTGGTGTATCCCCAAGGGTTTCAATCAGTTCTATCGGATCATGTTCAATCTAAAAGGTTCATACCTAGAGTGTCCTAGTCATCATGGCTCCTATAACAAAATTAGTTGTGGAAAGTAAAAAGGAGAAAAGGGAGAGATTCCTAACCTTGAAAGCTCTAGAGACTGACCCAGGTGAAGTAGACATTAAGATTGCACTTCTAGTATCAAGGATCATTAGAGGTATAAAAAGGAGTGGTTAGCTTATCAAAAAGAAGAATCAAAATCCAAATAGTCCAAAAGGAAAAGATATTACTAGCTGTAATATAAAAAGGTATTGGCTACATAGAAAGACTCTTCAAAAGGATCTGAGAAAAACAAAAAGAATGGAGATGATTTTCTGTTGAAACATAGTAAGAAGAAAATAATCTCACAACATTGTAGATCTTTCATGGCCACTACTGAAGATACAGAAAGAAAATGTTGATAGAAAAGGGGAATGACAACCATAATTGCTTCATGTATAGTGGTTGTTCCGAATACATAACTGGAAGAGATGATTATTTTCTTAGTCTCAAAGAACTTCAGAAGGGAGGTGTGTCCTTTGGAAATGGGAAAAGGGTTAGATGCAAGGTGTTGGAAAGATTGGGAGATCATCTCATCATGCTATAGAAGATGTCAATTATGTGAATGGGCTGAAATACAGTCTTCTACCTCAAATCTGTGATAAAGGAAATGAGGTAAAATTCACAGAAAATAGATTCAATGTATCAAGCATGAAATTTAGTATGGTTGTTCTCAAAGATAATAAAACAAAAACATATATGTAGCTGACCTGGAGTCTGTGGCTAATGGGGAATTAACTTGTTTAAGTGCACAAGGTGAAAATGCAAATTTGTGGCCCAAAAGATTAGGGCATGTGAGTTCATCCTTGTTAAATAAGCTGATTTCAAGGGACCTAGTCTGTGGTTTACCAAAGTTGAAATTCCCAAATAATAAAGTCTATGAAGCTTGTGTTAAAGGTAAACAGATCTAATCCTCCTTCAAACTGAAAAAGCTAGTAAGTACTTCCAGACCTCTAATTGCACATGGATTTATGTGGACTTATTAAATCCAAAATAGAGAAGGAAAGAAGTATGTGTTGGTTATTGTAGATTACTTTTCTAGGTTCACCTGGACAATGTTTATAAGAATTAAGGATAAGACATATGGGGTTCTAGTAGCTTTTGCCAGGAAAATCTTAGTGAGGCTGAATTGTAAAATTGTTGAATTTAGGTTTGATCATGGGACTGAATTTGAGAATTCTCAAGTTGATGAATTCTATGCTGACCATGGAATAAGTCACAACTTTTGTTCTCCCATAACACCTCAACAAAATGGAGTTGTTGAAAGGAAAAAACAAAACTCTCATCAAAATTGCTAGAACTGTGTTAATTGATAGTGGGCTTCCAAAGAATTTTTTGGATGAAGTAGTGAACACTACTTGTTATTTGACTAACAGGTGCGTGATTAGATCACTTCTGAATAAAAATCCATATGGAATTTTCAGCCTTTATATCCCAAATTAAGCTTGAGAATATAAAGGAGGCTCTAAAAGATGTTGATTGGATCAATGCAATGCAAGTAGAGCTTCATCAATTTGAAAAAAGCAAAGTTTGGCATTTGGTCCTTAGGCCTGTTACCAAAAAAATTATTGGGAACATATGGGTGTATAGAAATAATCAAGATGAAAATGAAACCATCAACAGAAACAAGGCAAGGTTGGTTGTTCATGGTTATAACCAGGAAGGAGGAATTGACTATGATGAGACCTTTCTCATGTAGCAAAAATAGACGTAATCAAGATTTTTGTTGCATTTGCTACATACATGGTATTAAAACTATTTCAAATAGATTCTAAAATTCTTTCCTGAATGGAAATTTGAAAGAAGAAGTATAAGTCAAACAACCTCCAGGATTTGAAGATAGGTAGATAGGTAGATAGGTAGATAGGTAGATAGGTAGATAGGTAGATAGGTAAATAGGTAGATAGGTAGATAGGTATATAGGTAGGTAGATAGGTAGGTAGGTAGGTAGGTAGGTAGGTATGTATGTATGTAGGTAGGTAGGTAGGTAGGTAGATAGATAGATAGATAGATAGATAGATGGATAGATGGATAGATGGATAGATGGATAGATGGATAGATGGATGGATAGATGGATAGATGGATAGATGGATAGATAGATAGATGGATAGATAGACAGACGGAGAGACGTACAGACGGAGAGACGTACAGACAGAGAGACGTACAGACGTACAGACGTACAGACGTTCAGACGGACAGACAGACAGACGGACAGACGGACAGACGGACAGACGGACAGACGGACAGACAGACCGACAGACCGACAGACCGACAGACCGACAGACCGACAGGCGGACAGGCGGACAGGCGAACAGGCGGACAGGCGGACAGGCGGACAGACGGACAGACGGACAGGCGGACAGACGGACAGACGGACAGGCGGACATACGGACAGACGGACAGACGGACAGACGGACAGACGGACAGACGGACAGGCGGACAGGCGGATAGACGGACAGGCGGACAGGCGGACAGGCGGACAGGCAGACAGGAAGACAGGCAGACAGGCAGACGGGCAGACAGGCAGACGGGCAGACGGGCAGACAGGCAGATAGACAGACAGACAGACAGACAGACAGACAGACAGAGAGATAGATAGATAAATTATAATTTAACATTTGTATTTGTATTATTTTATTTGTATCAATAAAAAATAATTTCTATCAATTAATACAAATGCAATTATACGTAGAATAAAAAATAACAATACTTTCTTAATTATTTAAAAATACTGATAATAGTGTTGACTATAAATTTAAATACAAACAAATGAAATAAATAAAATTACAAATACAAATACGATAAATGATCAAATTACAAATACAAAATATTTCTTAAAAAATATAAAATGTTTCACACAAAAACAATACAAATACAAATACAAATAAATTAAAACAACAAAATACAAAAACAATATGCATTCAGCTATAAAATATAAATATAAAATAATCTTTTAAAATTAAAATGCGACTTATATCAAATAAAAATGATGGTATTAACTATTTAATACATATATAAGTATGAACTATTAGATATAAATACAAATGTGAATTATTAAATTTAAATACAAATATAAATGCAAACTATAAAATAACAATACAAATGTATCAATAAATACAAAATTATAAATGATGGTGTGAATACAAATACAATAGGCGATTGAGATATTTTTGTTTTAATTCATAGTTTTTGCTCAACGTAGCCATATTTTCTCAAAATATAAAAATACTAAATAGAACAAAAAATGAGAAAGAAAAACATACAAGGAAAAACAAAATGTAAAAAAACAAAAAATAAAAATAAAAGATGAAAGAGAAATAGAAGCTGGAGATAGAAGAAAGGAAAAAGGCAAAATAAAGAAAAGGAAAAAAATAAAAATAGTAAAAAAAAAAGACTAAAATAGAAAAAATAAAAAATACATGAAAAAAAAGAATACCAAAAATACAAAGGAAAAAATAAAAAACCAAAAAAATAAAAAAGAAAGACAAAATAAAAGTTAGAGATATAAGAGAGACAGAAACGAAAAGAAAGAATCGAAAATAGAAAAAATCAAAAATTAAAAGAAAAACAAAAAAGAGAAAAAGAAAAAAAGAAGAAGAAATGATAGTGAATACAAATAAAATAAGAGCTTATGATATTTCCATCATCATCTATGGTTTGAACTTGATGTAGCCATATTTTTCAAAAATAAGAAAAAATATAAAATTCAATCAAAAACAATGAGAAAGAAAAAAAAACACAAAAAGTAGAAAATGAAAAAATAAATGAAAAAGAAAAAAAGAGAAGTAGATGCTAGAGATATAAGAGAAGGGAAAAAAAGAAACGATAAAGGGAAAAAACGAAACTAAAAGAGAAAAAGGAAAATAAAAAGAAAAAAAGAGAAAAAAGAAAAAAAAAGAAAGAGAGATTATGAATCGTAATTCAGAAAGTTAGGCTTGGGACACTCTCATTTTTAAGAAACGTAGCTTATTTTTTGTAAGTGCCCCATAAAAAATATCTTTTAGGGTTATGCCAATTTTGAAAATTTCCACCACCATTAATTGTGAGGAGCAGTAAATTAATTTTGTAGACAAAATAAAATCACTCAAGAGTAAAATTGTGCTCTCAATACCATAATTTTGACAAATCATAGCCTATCCAAAATTATGACTATTTGACCTTATCTTTAGCAAATCATGGACTATCCAAAATGATGAATTACCAAAAAGCATGAATATTTCATCTTATTCGTTGTATTTTATGAATGAATACACTTAAAATAAAAAATAAATTAATAAATTTATTTAATATCATATAAGAATATGGCTACAGTTTAAAAGAAAGAAGATGATTTAATAAAACTCAAACAATATTTTTTTATAAAAATGTCTGCGTAAAAAATCAGTGACAATCAATAATTGATACAAAATAGTAATAAACTGATAAATATTCTAACATTTTTAAGAAAGGGATAATTATCAAAAACTTTTGTTAAAATTAAACCAAATATGTAAAAAAATTAAATTTTGTGCTCTTTAACAAATAAGAATCACAAAAGTATTTATTTTGAAAATGCTAGGTCAAAATTGGGTGTCAACACCGCGAACGGAAAGAAGGTTCTTATTATGCACCTGAAAACTGCACCAACAGTTTGAGATTTAGAAAAATAGTCTTGATTAAGCCTTCGAAATTTGATCGGGACCTCATAGAAATAATTTGATAACACTACTTGGATAATTATGATGTTTAAAAATTAATGGAGCTATCGAGTTTATGAAAGGAGATTGTAATCAACAAGTTAACCCCTGATAGTCCTTTTTTCAAGCTAGTTTAACTAGTTTCTAATCTAAGAGGTCAAGGTGACATGTAAGGGTTTGGAATCCAAAATAACCATGCTACTAGTCCAAAATCGATATTTTGAATCTGAGGGAACGGCTTGAATCATCATCCGATGCTTGGATCACAAAATATTGATTAAAGTAAAACTAACACTTGTAAGGATTTTCAAAAGCTTAAACTCATGCAAATCATTCCCAAACACTTTGAAAACCATGCCAACCAACCCACTACTCATAAATAACATATAGAAATTATGAAGAAGGGCGAAACTGTTAAAACACAGCAAAAGGTAAAAATAATAGTCAGGATTGTTACATTATCCACCATTGAAATATAAGTTCATCCTCAAATGAAAAATAAATAAGATACCTGAATCGATAAAAAGATGATGTTATCTACCCTACATGTCAGACTCAAATTCCCATGTAGCCTCCTCGATGGGCGATGTCTACACTGGAGTTTTACAGAATCAATATGCGTAGACCTTAACTTCCTAGTTTTCTTGTCTAGGGTAATAATGGGCTCCTCCTCGTAGCATATTTCTTGATCTAACGTCACTGAGTCCCACTAAATTACATGAGAATAATTTGAAAGATATTTCATCAACATGGAAATAGGAAATACTGAATGAACAATTGATAGATGTGGAGGCAAAGCTAGCTTATACGCCACATCTCCAAACTTCTCAAGAATCTCAAAAGGCCTAATAAATCTCAGAATAAGTTTTTCTTTTGTCCCAATCTCATCACGTCCTTTATGGGTGATACCTTCTACAAAATTCGCTTGCCAAGAATGAATGAAACATAATATACTCGATGAACAACATAATAGTTTTGCTCACTCTAGGCAGCCACAAGCCTCTACTGAATCAACTAAACTCGATGCATTTATTCTCTCAACAAATCAGTGCCCTAAGGCCTAACCTCAAATAAATTAAACTATACCACGGTGGATCTATACCTCCTCCCATACAAAGCCTCAAAAGAAGTTATCTGAATTCAACAATAGTAACTATTATTGTAGGCGAACTCTGCTAAGGCAAAGTATTGATCAAAATGACCACTAAAATTCATGACACACGCTCAAAACATGTCCTCTAACACTTAAATGATCAGCTTTGACTGGTCATCCATCTGAGGGTAAAAAGTTGTGCTCATATCAAGCTGAGTACCTAACTCATTACACATAGAATTCCAAAAATTGAAGATCAACTGAGTAGATTTATCAAAAATAATGGATAGAGATACTCTATGTAGTATAAAAATATCTCTAATGTAGATCTTGACAAACTTTTTTACATTATATCTTACCCTCATAGGTATAAAAATAACAAACTTAGTCAACTAGTCCACAATCACCCAAATAAAATTAAACTTCCCCAAAGTCAAGGGTAGATTAACCATAAAATTCATAGTGATCCGCTCTAACTTTCACTCAAAAAAGACACCTCCTCATAGTAACATCCAATTGGTAATGCTCATATTTCACTTGCTGGAACTTTAAACACTTGACCATAAACTCAACAATTCCTTTCTTCATACTGCCCCACTTATAATGTTGCATCAAGTTATAATACATTTTTCCCTTTCCTAGGTGAATTGAATACTTCAAACAGTTAGCCTACTTCAAAATCAGTCTATCCCATCCATAAACTCTCGGTACACAAATGCAACCACCAATCCTCAAAACACCTTAGCGTTGAGATATGCAGTCTTCACCCCACCACTATATACTTTATTATGAATCACCCTTAATTTCTCATCATCAAACTAGCGAGCTCGAATTTTCTATATTAATGAAGATCTAGCCTCAAAAAAATGCTAAAACATGTTCATGTGTCGCAATATCAAACCTAACAAATTATTTAGCTAATGACTAATTATTTAAGTCTAAATGTCGCTCTCTTACTTGTAGATGATCCAAACTTTCCATAGTCTCTGCCTTCCTATTCAAGGTATCCGCTACCACTTTAGCCTTGTTCGAATGATAAAAAATAGTGAGACCAAAATCCTTAAGCAATTCTAACCATCTACACTGTCTCATATTAAGATCTCAATGAGTGAAGAAGTCTAAAGACTACAATGATCGAAGAAAAACTCACAATAACACCGTATAAGTAGTTTTGCCACAACTCAACACAAACACAACTGTGACTAACTCCAAAGCATGAGTAGGATAGTTCTTTTCATGAGAATTCAACTATATACAAGCATAAATAATCACTTTTCAATTTTTCATCAAGGTACCCACCAAGCCAACTTCAGAAGCATTGCAAAACATAGTGAAACCCATGTCTTACTTGGGAAAAGTCAAAATAGGAGCCAAAGTCAACAACTCTTTGAGCTTTTAAAAGCCTTCTCACCTGCATCCAACCACTAAAAGACAATTTTCTTCTGAGTCAACTTGATCAAATGAGCTGCAATAGAAAAAAATCTATATAAAGCATTGGTAATAGCTTGTTAACCCAACAAAACTTTGAATCTCGAAAGGAGAAGTTAGTCTAGCCCAATTATGAACTGTTGCTACCTTAGTTGTATGGACTATAATACCATCCTTGGTCATAATATGACCCAAGAAAAAAATAGTACCCATCCTAAACTTATACTTGGAGAACCTGGTATACAACTTCTCATCTTTCTACCTCTAAAGTACGATCCTCAAATACCTTACTTGTCAACCTTGTTTTTTATCATGGATGAACATAAATACAAAGAAATCAGCATAATGTTAGAACACCCTATTCATTAATTCCATAAATTCTTCTAGAGTATTAGTCATCCAAAAATATATAACCAAGAAATCATGATGGCTATACCGCTTCTGAAAAGCCATATTTAGAACATCTAAAGCTCTAATGTGCGACTGATGGTAACCAAAACTCATGTAGATCTTAAAAAACATAGAATCACCTTGATGATAATCAAATAAATCATTAATGTGAGAAAAAGGTTACTTGTTCTTGAAAATTACCTTGTTCAATCATCGATAATCAAAACACATATGAATATATTATAATACCTCGAAAATTTAAACCAATGTTAGTGCCATGTTCCAAGTCAAGCAAAATACCTTTTAGATCTTTGATAATTTTACGACTGAGTTGATGTATATTAAGGCCTCAAATAACTCCCAGCTATAAGATGAATCAAAATAATCCTTACCAATTGAATTTTTTATAAGAATGTTGCTTTAGTCAACATCAAATGAGCATATCTTTTATTCTACTGAGAATTTTCAAACTCAGGACCCACCAAACAATAGGAAATTGAATTAGCTTTTCAACGATATCAATTTTGTCTAAATTCAATACTCGGTGAGAAGTTATGGAACTTTTAGTGAAAATCAGTAGCCCAACGCGATAAGGCCGTATCACGGTGATGGCCAAAATCAAGTTCATCATTTTTTCAGTGTATCACCATGGTAAGCACCGCGTCGCGCCAAGGGGTATTTTATCGTTTGTCATTTTCCAGTGTGACACCGCGTCATGCCAAGGATCCTGTTCGGGATTGTCCTTTTTCCAGTGGCGCAACATGATAGCACCACATCGCACCATACAATAAAATAGGGATTGTCAGTTTTCCAGTGGCCCGAAGTGATTGCACCACGTCATGCCAGAGCCAAAAATTGAGATTTTTAGCTTTTGCGATTTAAATTCTAGGGACTATTTGGTCTTTTTCCAAGGCCGTAAACTCATCCAAAACGCGAAATTAAAACCCTAAAGGGGCATTATGTGTCCCATTGCTCATAATTCCTCTCCAAGAAACTAATTATCTTTCAAGAACAAACTCTAGCCTTCAAGATTCAAGATCAAAACTCAGGAATTTTCCGTCAATTCTCACAAATTCGTAAATCAAGATATGTTTGGTGTTCATCCTTGGGTTCCTTCCATCCTTGAAGTTCAAGAATCCTTTTTGAGAATTTAGATTATGAATTACATTCTTGAATTGAATTTTGTTCATGTATGTATTGATTTATGGTTTTAAACTTAAAAGATTATGAATTTCAAGTAAATAAACTAGCATGTGTATTGATTTATGTACTCCCCATGTCATAACCCATGAATTGTGAGTTAAATATTGTAGTCATAATATCCCCATGTTATTCTTACTCATGTACAATAACCCTGCTCCCCAAGTGTTTGACAAAATGTCTATGTTAATAAATTATGCATGGTATCCTAATTGTAATGCTTTTAAACTTATGATATGGTTCCATTATTTATTCTATCGAGTCATGGGGGTATTGTATACCCAAAATTAGCTTCTTAATTAGTTTCCAGTCATAATAGAATGATTCTGTAATATCCTAAATAGTAGTATTCAGTCAGTCAACAGAATCAACATGAGTTCAGTCAAGGTTAGAACAAACTAGTGATCAGTGTCGGTTAAATTAGGAGTAGGATTCAGTCCTGAGTGAACCCAAGAATGGGGGAATTCTTGCCAGTATACGATTTGATGCTTAGTAAAAGTCTCTGAGTTACAGATCTATGTTACTGATAACGCTCAACTTACACATCAATTTAGTGCAAGGCAGTCGTCGTCAATATATTTACCCAACTTTAGAGTAGGGGTCGAATCCACGAAGAATAATATGAGTGATGATTAAACTAATTTGAAACTATAGCTATAAGTTGAATCAAACAAATGATACGAAAAGATAAAATAGGGGTTTTCAATGATCTAACAAATGTTAAGGTTGTAACTTGCTTCAGAACTCAAAGCCAAAATTTTAATAGTTCAAATTAATGATAAAGAAAAACTAGGGTTGTGATCACTATGATTACCAATCCCCATTAAATAATAACTATAGCATTGGATTCTCATGACTTGTGGGAAACACCAGATTATCAGTTTCAACAGTCCATCTAAGTGTTTCTCAACCTACCTAGATGTGGAACTCCCTAATTCTCTCAAACTTAGGAAATTATTCTATTCATACTGATTTTATCTCAAGTTGATAAATCTTGTTACAACATTAATCATTAGATGAGAGCTTAACCTTCCCAAATCCTTGTTGATAATTTGCTACCTTCAATTTATTTCTCAGTGCAAGCAAATCAACATAAGGAGGGATTTATTATTTCCAACCAAAAAATAATAATCATAACAAAGTAATTATCAAGATGTCCCTATAATCACTCAAACTCTAACCAATTATTAAATCCATGGTGGAATAATCATAGATCCCACAATCCTAGTTTTGGGTTTTAGTTCCACATAAGAAAGAAAGAGATAGCAACAATTGTAATCATCATTCAAAGTAGTTAAACTTATAAAAGATGAAGTCTAAAGTTGATTCTCTTCTAAGTTCAAGAGAAAATACCCACAACCAAATCAAAGAGTTAAAAATTGAAGTTTTAGTTAACAGCCCCAAAGAGAGGTGAACTCTTTTGGAATGAGTTTCAGCCATTTTTTGATGATCAAGATGATGAAAGAAAACCCTAACATATGCTTTAAATACTTCAGTCTAATTATGAAAAAAAAATCATAGATCACAATATTTTATCGGACAGGTGATGACATGTGTCATGGCTTATCAAGATTCTGACAACTTATCAGGAATGTTGTCAGCTCCTCTTCACTTTGATAATCTCTTCCTTGGGCTAACGATAATTCTTGACGGCTTATAAGACATGTGGCGACTTATCTGAGATATCGTTACTTCTTTACTTCAAAATTCATTCCCTGCCTAAGCCTGATGGCTTATCAGATATCTGACGGACTATCACAGATGTCGCCATATATTCCAGCTGAAGGCCATTCTTTGTCTAAGCCAGACGGCAACTTTGAAAGGTTATCACAAGGATGACGACTTATCAGACAAGTCGTCAGCTATTTTTCCTTCTCTACTTGCTCAAAAATCAACTCTTTTACTCCCATAATTGTTGATTCTCTTGTATCTCGACTTTTACTGCAATATATAACAAAAAACAATTAGAAATGACAAAAGTTGCTTAAGGCTTTGCAATTATTCTTAGTTAAAAGCGTCAAAAATGTTAGCATCTGCTCACACATTAGTAGCCAGCGTAGCGTAAATCGTCTTCCTGCCAGACTAGGGTTGATGTAACCATATATATCTCATGAGTCTTCCTGCAAAATTAGGGTTGATGGAGCTAGTATTAGTAAATCATGGAACGGTGCTAACACCCTTCCAACTGTGGTTATAGGTTGGACCCTTAATTTGTCTATAAATGGGGTATGTCAGTTAGATGATAACTTTCACAGTCTGAGTTCCAGTATTCAGTACAAAACTCAGTTCAATTCTACACGATCATGACTTACAGTTATAAGTTATTCAGTTATCAAAAATTCATCACTTCAGTTTTAGTCAAATTTAGATAGACGATATATACTTGGTATTACAGGTTCATTACCTTCAGTTGTCCCAGCCTTGCATATACTCTCATCCAGTCACTTTATGTTATTTTGTTATTATTATTACTCATGCACATAAACCTATGCAATTAGCCTAACCTCACTTAGCATATCAGTACATTCAAAGTACTGACGCATACTTTTTTTTTGTACTATGATGTCTCATATCATAGGTTTGGACGTTCATGTTCCTGACCGTATATAGCCAGATTAGTCGATCAGCCGCAGTTGTAGTAGTAAGTCCTTATCCATCGAGGACGCGATACTTATTTTGTCTTTGCATTATTTCAGTTATTTCAGACAACAGTTGTGAGTTATTTGGGGACTGTCCCATCAACTCTTTTATTTCAGATATTTAGAGGCTTTCAAACATTCTCAATTAGAAGTTATTCTACAGATGTATTTAGTTTTGATTCAATTTTATGATCCTTATGGCATTTTCAGTTTTACTTTTGCATACACTTTATGATTATTATTCAGTGCTCACAACAGGTACCAGTCATGGGTTAGCTTGTGGTCTTTCGAGGTCATAAGCACCGTGTGGCGCCCAGGGTGTAGTCTGGGGGCATTACATATATCAATTATTATCTTTACAAATAAAACAGGAGCACCCCCAAGGAGATACACTTAATCTAATAAAACCCTTATCTAAAAATCTTGTAACTGCTCCATCAATTCATTCAACTCTACTAAGGCCATTATAATACCCTGAATTTTGGTCCTTGAAAAGTTTATTGATTTTGAGCTATCTGTCTAACCTATGACTTACTTTAAGAGTCTTGAGATAACCATATCGATCGTAGGACCCCAAATCATAGGGTGACCAGTGGGGTTGCCCAAGGTATCTGTTTTAGTATGACTAGACTTAACGATTCGTATAGTACTTCTCGTAGCCAAACCAGTAAAGGTGCATTATGATTTTGCCTTGACCATAACTAGGGCCCTAAATATCGTAAGGACACCTCACTAGTCATAGTGTGTGACTTGTAGGGTCAATAGTGAGGGGTCCTTGAGATACTTCTCAAACTATGGGTCATAGAGACAACTCATACCCAGATATCACGAGTCGTAAGGTGACTCATTAAAATTGGGTGAACTTTTCTGCACTTTTAAGTAGGGGCATTCTTGTCATTTCCCTCCTTACCCACTTAGGACCCACACATATAAAACAACCAAAGAGGGTTATTTTCATCACTTTAACAATAAAATACATACTTTCAAACTCTCTCAAATCCCTAAGTCAAGAACACTAGGGTTTCCAAGAAATTGGTAATTAAAGCTTCCAAGGGTTGATTTCTCTTTGTAATTCTTGATATATCAGTCATGTTACTCTTCCCCAAATCTTATTTTATTGAAAAATATATTTCAATTATTATCCATGTGATTTAATTGTGATTTATGAATATGGGTTTGGGGGTTTTGGGATGAATGATACTTGAATTGAACTCCTATGAATTTATATGCATTTCTTGTGCTTTATCAATGGTTTTGAACTAATTGGGTACATGGGTATGGCAATTAGAAATGGGCTCGAGCTATTCCCCCAAATTGATGTTTCGTTGTTGGAAAATTGGTTTGGAAATTATGTTTCCTCAACCCACTTATCTAATTTGTTTTTGAAAAATGATTTGTCATATGATTTGACTTACTTATACTAGTGCATTGCATAAATGGTTAAATGGATAAAAAGAGTTTTAAAGTCCTTGTTAGCCATGTTTTCACTCTTAAACTAGTTTTAGTGAACAAAGAGGGTCGAGGCATTTCTCCGAATTGACTTGATAAACTAAAAAGGGGTTGAGGCATTCCCTAAACTTGGTTTCATAAACTAAAAGGGGTTGAGGTATTCCTCAAACTTGATTTTATGAACTAAAAGGGGTCGAGGCATTCCCCAAACTCGATTTAATGAACAAAGAGGGTCGGGGTATTTCTCCAACGAATGGAATTGATACGGCATAGTTATAAGCTTTCTTGCTTAATGGTATGATGATACCTGTGGTGTGCCTAACATATAATTCCTTGGTTTAATGAATAGATTATGTGAAACTTATTTTAATTAGGCTTAATGGGGTTTATGTAGCTAAGTCGTGAGGTACGAGTTCCAGAGGACTGATACTGGAAACTCATGTTTACCGATGTTAGGATTAATCTTAATGACCGTGTGCATGGTTCACACTCTTGATATTTTGTATCCAGGATTGACGTGGGGTCATTCCATTCCTTGTTCTTCCTTGAGACCTCCAATTCATGTAGCTAACACGCATTGGGGCCCTTTCAGCTGAGAGAGTTGAACCCATATAGCCCATGGGTGCCTGTTTATAATGGTTGAGCTACATAGTCCAGGATAATATTTAAATATCATGATAAACCTTGTTCCCTATCCTGATAAGTTATTTATATATGTATATGATGATGTGTAGATAGTTCTAAGTTGTATTTGACTTGGAATTATTTTACCCTTTATCCCTAAGTTACATGCTAGCGTCCACCCCACTAACTATCTCCGGCCATTGTATCACCACGTGATGAAGGAAATAGAGACATTTTTTTTTCCTATAAAGTGATATGTGATTCTTAGACTATTCATGAGTCAGCTTGAAGTGGTGAGCCTCCTTCTTCTGGAAGGACGTTACTTCTTGGATTATTTTGTGTCATAGACTATTTCTTATTGTTTATATTTTCTATCTTCAGAGGAATATCCCAACAGATTGGTTTTAGTATGTCTAGAGGCTTTGTGGATTATTGTGGATTGGGATTTGGTATTATGGACTCTTAGCACATCCTTATTATTGATTATTCTATCTTGTTATATATTCAGAATTCATCTGCTGCTAGGTGTGTTGTGTTTTATTTGACTAGACAAAAGGGGTAGTCTTCCATCCTTGGTGGATTTGAGATACTCGTCATGGCCAGGGCCTAATTTGGGTCGTGACATCCATACATATAGAAGGAATGAAAATATGCTTAATGCTCATCTCAACATCAATGGAAAAAACAATATCCCAGTCTGGAGACATATTAGGCAAGTCCATAGGAAACATATACTTGAACTCCCTAACACCTCACAAAGAATCCAAAAGAGGAAGTGAAGCAACACTAACATCACAAATATTGGACAAATAGGAAAGAAAACCCTTTTTTACCATGCGATGAGAATGTAGAAAATATATAACACCCTTAAGACTTATGAGATATAGAAGCACCCTCCCATTCTAACCTTGAAATACCAGGAATAGCTAGACACAATCTTGACAAAATAATCCAAAATCGCATGATAAGGAGTTAACCAATCCATACTCAAGACAATATCAAAATCAACCATATTAAGGATAATCAAGTCCGTCCCAGGCTCATGCCTCCAAAAGGTAATAACACAAGATCAATACACTAATCCACCACTAAAGAGTTGCCTATTGAGGCAGACACATGAATAAGTATAGCAAGGAACTCATACACAACATCAAAACCAATAGAAATATATGAATACATATAAGAGAATGTAGAACCAAGATCAAACAATATTGTAGCAAGATGATGGAAAACTGCGATAATGCTTATAATTACTACATTAGAGGCTTCTGCCTCAGTCTCCCAAGAAAAATCTGACTAACCACGTCCGCTACCATACTGAGTGCTTGATCTTCCACTATCATGAGCTCTATGAACCTACCTTTGGTACCTCTAGAACTAGCTCTATTACCTTGTATACCACTTGTAACTGTTGAAAATGGGGTAGTACAAAGCTAAAGATGAGATCACTGTTGGGAAGAACCATTCGTACATTGAGGATAATCCCTCACTAAGTGAACATGCTCATTACGCACAAAACATCCTCTATTAAAAGAATCACAGTAATAGGCCCTAGAATAACCAGAATGCCTTCTATAACCTGATGAACCAAAATAATATCCTCGACCTATATGGCCTAATATTTGACCACTAAATGTCCTAAGACTCGCAAAATTACCCATTTCAACTCTATAAAGCTACCTGAAACTGTATTATATGATATCCATGCAAATCTCTACTCGAGAAATCCCTACCTTAGGAGGCATAACCACTAAAATCACCCTATTAATTCACCTTCTTAGCACCTTCACCCAGTATACCCTGGTGAACAGTCAGAATTATGTTAGCATAATTCATTACGCTCTAAAAGGAACCAATAGAAACTACCAACTAAGCCATCTCCAACTAGTGCAATAACAGACAAACCCTTAACAAACTTTCTGATCCTCTTAAACTCAGCGGAGATACTAGTAATGGCATATCTTGGTAAGGCATGAAAATGAGTCTTATACTCAAGAATAGTCATAGATCCCTACTCCAAATGATCAAACTAATCTCTCCACTAGTCCTTCAAGCTAAAAGGAATAAATAACTCTAGAAATGTCTTAAAAACTAGGTCCATCTCAACTAAGGGTACACACTATTCTATAAATGACAAGTGACCTCCATCACTAACTAGCTGAATTAGTCAACTGGTAGGCATTGCAAAAAAACACAACGGAAATCAAGCTAACTGAAGTCATACAACTTATCCTAACAATCAATAAAAAACTCATAAGCACTCTTACTAATGGAACCAAACTTGGGAGGGGATAATATGATAAATCTCTTGAATCTTTTCTACATATTAATAGAAATAATAGGACCTAGAGCAATAGAAGGATCAACCAATATAGTAGGTAAAATATCAACAATAGGTCTATCACAGTAGTTGGCTATTCCTCGAGAGTTTGAAAACCATGAGCAGTAGCCTATCCTTGCAGTTGTACACCTCTTGTAGTCTAAGATCTATCCAATGTACCAAATAGAATACCAGTTTAGGGAATTCTATAATAGCCCAAAAGATGAACCAAACTATTCTTCAATATTGGGAAACCATGAAACATTGATGGGTTAAGCTAGTCCCATATCCTCTTAATTATGAATCTCATTACCATGCTCAATATCAAGCTTAGGAGAGGTTGTTATAGCTCATCCTATAGATGGGGTCATTCATTGTGCCCGACCTGTACCCCTTTTTCATTTGCAATCCATGATTCTTTCTCGGATAGGGGATCCAATAGTTGGTGCTCCCTCACTATTCTAAACAACTATATATCTAGTCCTCACCGTCTATATAGATAAAATAGAATACAAGCTTAGAATATTAGGTATGAACAATACACACGACATGGAATAAAATCAGAGAAGTCTTTCTAAAAATTTCATATAGTCTTTCGAAGATAGATACAAACATCAATGTATCAAGTTTCAGGACTCTATAGACATCCTAATTTTTTACTTATAATACCAATGATCCTAGGTGTTGTGACACCAATTTGTCATGACCCAAAAGGTGAGGTAATAATGGCACCTACCCTATTTTAATCCTGGGTAGGTAAGACCAACACCAAAATAGTTTAAATGCAAAAATGATAATAAACCCGATACTAGGCTTCATGAGGAAGTCAATCCATAAGATAAATAACAATAATATCTGAATCTAAATAAAATACAACTCTAAAGCCCAAAATATGATATCAAGAGTAAAGAGCAATAATACTGACAGGGACTATAAAAATACATAGGTCTGTCTTAGAAAAGTAAAATAAAGACAATTAAGCTAGATTAAGTCCAGAATCAAGCGCCGAACAAGGAGCTCACCCATCCTTCAAATCAACTTTTCCCATCGTATGATCTCATGCTTCATAAGTTACACTTGTACTAGGATCTACACCAAATGGATAAAAAAAAATTGGATAAAGTACGATCCATGTGTACCTAGTAGATATTATATGGTGACTAAGCAAAGTAGAAAACTAATCAATTAAAGAATGTTCTGAGCATGCTTCCATTTGAATACAAAACATTTTCCAATAATGGCTCAAATTGTATCTCCTAGCAATTCTACAAGTATAATATTAATAGAAGAATAACTTCACACAAATATATAATACAATGCTAAATACACGATAACAAACACATAAATAGAAGTGCAAATGATCAATGCAATGCAAATATAGAGGGATGATGATGAAGTAAGCCATTGCTTGGTAGTCATGCATCATATACACATTTCGAGCATAAGCTTCTAGGAAAAGATCCATAGGGGGATTCTAAATCATATACTTTCAGCATCTCATATCTCAATCAATCTTGTCAACAAAATCTTTTGTAAAGTATTTTAGATTCTTTCAAAATCAGTGTTTTTCTGTAGTACCAATTCCATCTATATGACTGAATGATATGAGGATGCATGCTCAATAACAAAAACTATGTCATATATAATAAATCAATTCAATGATGGTATCAAATGATCTCAAATTTCTACAATATCTCAATAAATCATGATATAAGCCATCACATGAAAAGATAGTAATGAATAGTCATGTAAGGCATTAATAATATCAATTAAGGCTCTCACTCAAGAGTCTTAATAGAGATGGATGAAAAATAATTCTCAAATAACACCATTATTGACTCCCACTCAGGTATCACCATAATAATCATCTGCCAAGTCAAATATAATGCTCATATGGCCCCCTATTCGGGCAACGTAATAATAATAATAATAATAATAATAATAATATCTCAAGTCAACAATAATACTCAAATAAGCCCCCCACAAGAGCAAGACAATAAAATAACTATCTCAAAATACGAAACTCATGATGCAATTCTCAATCGATAACATGGTTTACATAAATGGTTCACTACCCAGCTCAGTGTAAAGAAAATTAAGACATAACCTACCTTTAATAGCCTCAACACAAAGCCATTACTTTACAACCAACTTCAAAATGCACCAAATCTATCAAAAACATAATCTATATGTTAAACAAAGTATAATAATACCCATACTGACTATTTTTATTTCAAATCTAAAAGTAGTTTGAAAATTAACTTAGAATTGAAAAATGTAAAAATGAAATTTTATTTTAGAATTATGCTTCCTATACATAAGATGGTTCTAAATCTGAAACTCAATAAAAAAAAGTTGAAATCAGACTTGAAATCAAAGAAAAATTAATTTTATACATTAGGCTAAAACCCCCAAAATTCAAGTTAAAATCAAAGACTTGAAGTTATTTTGAAGATGAAATAAATAGAAAGAAAATGAGAATAGGAGTTTCGAGATTACCAACACAATATTTATTAATTTTTCTTTTGAAATCGCCATGCATCGAACTCTCTAAGTGTGAATGATAAAAATAGGATTTTGGATCAAAAAATGATATAAATTTTGCTCAAGTATAAATTAGTATTTGTGATGCAAGCCCCAGCCCGCAAATGTGAAGGCCAACCTAACTCGGGTACCATGATCATAGTCAAATCACCATGATCATGATGAATACCAAACCCCCAGACCATTTGTCACTTTGTGAATTCAGTCACTATCCTGCGATCACGATGAATGAATTAGGTGATTCTTTATGGACGCAGTTCCACCATCACATTCATGATGAATAACATTTTTCTTCTCCATGATCGCAATTATGGGCCTTTGAATGTGACAAAGGAATTCATTATGCACCAGAAAACTACATTGAGAAAAATAGTCCTAATTTAACCATCAAATTTCATTTGGGACCCCACAAAATAATTCAATAATTCTACTAGGATAATTTTAACGTTCCAAACTCAATGGAATTATTGGATTTATGAAAGTATATTATTTGAAAAGTTACCCTCGAAATCCCTTTTTAAGCTATGATAACTAATTTCTCTTTTTAGAGGTCAAAATAACATATTAGAACACGAAACTCAAACTAACCACACGACTAACCCATTATCGATATTCCAGATCTAACGGAATGGATCAAATCTCCATCTGATAGTCATATCATTAAATATTGATTGAAGTCAAACTAATCACCTTTAAGGCTTCTCAAAAGCTCAAACTCATGCAAATTACTCCCGAACACTTCGAGGACCGTGTCAACCAACCCCTCAACTCATATATAGAATATAACAACTATGAGGAAGGTTAAAATGGTTAAAACACAACAAAAAAAAATCAATAAGATTTTTTTAGTTATAGTAGGATCGGACATGGCCTGATTTGGCTGCGTGACTTTGCAAGTAACTCTTATCCCTCGGTTTCACAAGTGCATTATCAGAAGTATTTATTTGCAACTTTTGTGAGATCTTGAAATAGTCAGTTGGAAGTGTATGATATTCCAAAATATTATTAGACCAAAGTTGTTTTCATTTTGTAGATACACGAGAGATTACTTACTACTGGCAGACTCATCCAACAAGGCTTGAATATAGAACCTGCTTGTATGTTGTGGAAGTGCAATGATTAAGATAGGGAGCATTTATTTTCCAAGTGCTTCTATGCCCAACAACTATGGAATAAGCTATTGGTTTGGATACAAAACCATCTGTTGCTCCATAATCATGGTTGCATCACCTTGAATGGATACTCAAATATGGAAAAGGGATATCTCAACAAACTAGAATATTCACATTTGTATATGTTGAGCAACACAGTCTCTTTGGAAAGAAGGAAACATGAGCATCTTTGAAAAGAGAAGTTAAGAAGTTCAGTCTTGCTTGAGAGAAAGGGTTTGTTCCTCCATAGCTTTTTCCATTGAAATATATCTATTTCTTAATTAACTAAGCAAAATATTTGTTGCGGACAGGAGAGAGTATTTGTGCTTTAACACATGAAGGCTTGCTTTGCAATGCCTTCGGTTCCTCTTATTTATAGAATGAATTTTTACAAAAGCATTTACATTTCTTGCACGTTTTCTAAAAAAAAAAGTATCCTAATGAGACAAGAACTATTAGTGCATATAAAAAAGTCTAAAAGGCTAAAAAAGGCTATAAGAATTAGTAGTGTTTTAGCCTAAAAAGTCTAAAAGGCTAAAAATCTATACAATAATTATTAGTGAGATAGCCTAAAAAGTCTAAAAGGGTAAAAATCTATACAACAATTTTACGTAAAATTTATTTAATATCTTATCTTCTATTCTTACTCCGTTGATATCTTCTCGCTGTCGTATCTGCTGTTTTTCCATATCTCCATTATTGTTTCTTATCTTATCTTCCATCTGGCATGCTTATCTTCTTGATTCTTTTATTCTAGGTGGATTTCTGGGATAATATTATCTTCTCTATTACATCTTGAAAATTGATGGTCTGGATATTTGTGTCCAATTATCTTGCAATATCTCGTCAATAATCCATCTGAAATAAATCCTCTGTTAATTGCTCTTGCAGTAGATTATTTTTCTGGGTTAAGTAATGTCATTATCCATTGCCTAACATCTTCCATATCTGCTTGTCGTAGTTCTTTTGAATTTGAATAAATCATCTGATGGTCTCCTTAATAATAGCTCCATATTGGATTTCCATTGGTATAATTATTTCTAATTCTTGAATAATTGTAGCTAGTCCAATGAGTCGTTTATTTTCGTAGAAATTAGGTATCTCAATTCTGGATATCTCTGGCAGTTGAATAATATCTTTCTGTATAATCATATCTCTGGTTAATCCTATCTTTACCACTTGTACAACTGGTTTTATTTCGTCGTATAATATTTCTGCTGGTGCAGTATAACACTTTATGTAAAATAGATTTCCTTTGGTTATCCTTTTATAGGTGGTGAATATTTTATGTAATTCTTTCATAGCTGTTAGTTCTTCTCCGTCTTGGGTGTATATGGTATTTAATAATCCATAGTCAAAACAAGTTTTTATTAAGCTTCGATTGGTTTTGGGTAGTGCAATTAGCTTGTTGTAACCTTGTAATTTTTGGGTTATATAATTTGTGTTTGGTTCTTTGATATATGTAGCTCTAATTCAATCCAATCTCAATTCAAACATATATTCAAACATTTATTTCTACTGCTGTATTTTTTAAATAACAGGGCTCTGATACCATTTTTAGGAGGTGCGGATCTATGCGGATAACTAACTTATGAAATAGATCTATTATATGTATATTGAATCTATTTTTCTTTGTGCGTGGATATTTATTAAATTTTGCTTCAATACCTTTTAATGATTTATTCTTTTTGTAAGATGTATTCATTAATTTGTATGGTTTATTATTTTATCCTATAGTAATTCTAGAGTTGCAGATTTCTATATAATAATTTATCCTAATTGTACTGTAATGTATATCTATTTCTAGATTTTCAATGTTATTTATTATCTTGTATTGTTCTTCTCGTAGCAATTTTTTTAAATTATATAAACTACCACATGGACTTTTTTCTAAAATTTTTAAGATTTCTTCTATCCATATTAATTTTTCTTTTAGATTCTCCATTATTTTTCTAATTCGATTTCTATAATTAATTTCTTTATTTAGATTATCTTGATTTTCTCTAGTTTTTCTAATATATTCTAACATCTCTTAATCTGAATAATATCCTTCTAGATAATTATCTAGGTATAACTGTGCTATCCAATTTATAGTTTCAATTTCATAGTCTAATACTTTTTCTAATATTATCTTCTTAATATCTATAATCCCTATATCTCTAAGTATATATAAGATTAAGACTTTAAGATTATCTATCATTTAAAATTGACTAAATATTTTATTATAATATTTTGTAGTTGTTTGTTTTAGTCTTAGTAGTTCTTGCATATTTTCATTAAGAAATTCTATATATTTTATGTCTTTAGTTTCCATGTATTTGTCTATATTTACTTTCATCGGTTTTTCTATTAACTGTATGTTTCTCATATCTTTTTCCAAAATTTCTAGATATATGTAATTTATCATGATAAGTATTTGTAAGAGTAGTTAGGTAGGTATGGAATGTAATTTATTCTAGTCATATAATATTTACCAAATGTTTTTTCTAATATGATTTTTCTTATATCTACTACTTTTATATCCTTAAGTGCATACAAAATAAGTATTTTAAATTTATCTACCATCACATCAGATAAAAAATTATTCATTTTCATAAAATAGCTAGTTTCAAACTATTTCCTTCAATCATGTACATAACAAAATATGGTCATCTTAGATTATTATATACTAGATTATTCTTAAACAACATGTTCTTCGGTCACTATTAGCATGGTAATTTGGATACTTTTTCCTTAAACAGCGCCTCTACTCTGGTTACTCCCCACCACGACTTCTTGCCTTATTGGTTTCACCTTTAGGATGGCATAGTTCTTAGGGATTTTTCTCCGTTTCCACTTTGCTAAAAACTTCTTAACATATTATTCTTTGAATAATTCTACTATAAAGTAACTAAGATGAATTTATTTTATCATACCATGATTGTTGGGAATTATGAATTTAGCTATTCATAATCATAAATAAATATATATAGAACTACGACAAGCTTGATATGAAAGCTGTATTTAAAAAATACAACAGTAGAAATAATAATTTATCCTAATTGTACTGTAATGTATATCGAATTCTAGATTTTCAATGTTATTTATTATCTTGTGTTGTTCTTCTCGTAGCGAGTTTTTTAAATTATATAAACTACCACATGTACCTTTTTCTAAATTTTTTAAGGTTTCTTCTATCCATATTAATTTTTCTTTTAGATTCTCCATTATTTTTCTAATTCGGTTTCTATAATTAATTTCTTTATTTAGATTATCTTGATTTTCTCTAGTTTTTCTAATATATTCTAACATCTTTTAATCTGAATAATATCCTTCTAGATAATTATCTAGGTATAACTGTGTTATCCAATTTATAGTTTCAATTTCATAGTCTAATACTTTTTCCAATATTATTTTCTTAATATCTATAATCCCTATATCTCTAAGTATATATAAGATTAAGACTTTAAGATTATCTATCATTTAAAATTGACTAAATATTTTATTATAATATGTTGTAGTTGTTTGTTTTAGTCTTAGTAGTTCTTGCATATTTTCATTAAGAAATTCTATATATTTTATGTCTTTAGTTTCCATGTATTTGTCTATATTTACTTTCATCGGTTTTTCTATTAGCTGTATGTTTCTCATATCTTTTTCCAAAATTTCTAGATATATGTAATTTATCATGATAAGTATTTGTAAGAGTAGTTAGGTAGGTATGGAATGTAATTTATTCTAGTCATATAATATTTACCAAATGCTTTTTCTAATATGATTTTTCTTATATCTACTACTTTTATATCCTTAAGTGCGTACAAAATAAGTATTTTAAATTTATCTACCGTCACATTAGATAAAAAATTATTTATATTCATAAATTGCTATTTTCAAAATATTCCCTTCAATCATGTACATAACAAAATATGGTCATCTTAGATTACTAAATACTAGATTATTCTTAAATAACATGTTCTTCGGTCACTATTAGCATGGTAATTTGGATACTTTTCCCTTAAACAGCGCCTCTACTCTGGTTACTCCCCACCACGGCTTCTTGCCTTATTGGTTTCACCTTTAGGATGACATAGTTCTTAGAGATTTTTCTCCGTTTTCACTTTGCTAATAAACTTTTTAACATATTATCCTTCGAATAATTCTTCTATAAAGTAACTAACATGAATTTATTTTATCATACCATGATTGTTGGAAATTATGAATTTAGCTATTCATAATCATAAATAAATATACCTGTTCTGGTAGGTTTGATATTTATGAGGTTTGTTCCTCCATAGCTTTTTCCATTGAAATATATCTATTTTTTAATTAACTAAGCAAAATATTTATTGCGGACAGGAGAGAGTATTTGTGCTTCAACACATGAAGGCTTGCTTTGCAATGCCTTCGGTTCCTCTTATTTATAGAATTAATTTTTACAAAAACATTTACATTTCTTGCACGTTTTCTAAAAAAAAGTCTCCAAATGAGACAAGAACTATTAGTGCATATAAAAAAAATCTAAAAGGCTAAAAAAGGCTACAAGAATTATTAGTGCTTTAGCCTAAAAAGTCTAAAAGGCTAAAAATCTATACAACAATTTTACGTAAAATTTATTTAATATCTTCTCTTCTATTATTACTCCGTTGATATCTTCTCGTTGTCGTATCTGCTACTTTTCCATATCTCCATTATTACTTCTTATCTTATCTTCCAGCTGGCATGCTTATCTTCTTGATTCTTTTATTCTAGGTGGACTTCTAGGATAATATTATCTTCTCCATTATATCTTGAACATTGCTGGTCTGGATATTTGTGTTCAATTATCTTGCAATATCTCGTCAATAATCCGTCTGAAATAAATCCTCTCTTAATTGCTCTTGCAGTAGATTATTTTTCTGGGTTAAGTAATGTCATTACCCATTGCCTAACATCTTCCATATCTGCTTGTCGTAGTTCTTTTGAATTTGAATAAATCACCTGATGGTCTCTTGAATAATAACTCCATATTGGATTTCCATTGGTATAATTATTTTCTAATTCTTGAATAATTGTAGCTAGTCCAATGAGTCGTTTATTTGTGTAGAAATTAGGTATCTCAATTCTGGGTATCTCTGGCTGTTGCATAATATCTTCCGGTAGAATCATATCTCTGGTTAATCCTATCTTTACCACTTGTATAACTGGTTTTATTTCGTCGTATAATATCTTTGCTGGTGCAGTATAACAATTTATATAAAATAGATTTCCTTTGGTTATCCTTTTATAGGTGGTGAATATTTTATGGTATTCTTCCATAGCTGTTAGTTCTTCTCCGTCTTGGGTGTTTATGGTATTTAATAATCCATAGTCAAAACAAGTTTTTATTAAGCTTGGATTGGTTTTGGGTAGTGCAATTAGCTTGTTGTAACCTTGTAATTTTTGGGTTATATAATTTGTGTTTGGTTCTTTGATATTTGTAGCTCTGGGTTAAGGTTTAGGAAAGTTTGTACTCTATAGATATTTTCTATGTATTTTTGGGCTGTATAGTTGTAAACTTTTTTATCTTGGTTCAGACTATCTCGGTATGTGGTAATTTTTGGGGGTATGAACAAGGGGTCTTTTTGTGTTTTTGGTATAAATGGTTTCTCCAATATCTTATTCATATTCATATTCTGATATCTTTATCTACTAACTCCTCTGCTTGTACCTGCAGAAGTAGATTGATAAATGTTATGGGTTTTATGGAGTGTCCCATCATCTCCTTCTAGCTCTGAAACTTTAATTTCTTCCGATCGACATAGCTCTGCACACTGCTGAGTTAGCTGATTTGTAGCTATAGACTTCAGTTTATCTTCATTAGTCTTTAGCTTTTCTATCTCATTACCCATACTGTTCACTTTCATTGAAAGCGTAGTTAGGGTGTTGAGTATTTTTTCTAGAGTATCTTCTTCTATTATATCAGTCTGTGTAGCTTTGTCTTGATATGTAATCTGCAATAACATTTTTGTTAGTACTAATTACTTCAATTATAAATGTGAAATTTAATATATTCAAGACTAATCTCCGAATCTCTTTTGTTGTAACTAATTTTTGTATTTTCTTTGTTAACCTCCAGCGTACCTGTGTATTATTTGTTCGTATAATAAATTTGTAATATACAATATATGGTTCAAATGCTAACAAACATTTATATAATGAACATAATTCCTTCCTATTTATTTCCCATTTTATTTCTGTTTCATTGAACATACCTTAGTAGTATCTACAATGGTGTTCTAATTATTCTGCTTCATATCGATATTTAAGTACTCCTCCATAACTACATTCACTAGCATCTGCTTCTGCTATATATATAAATTTTCTATTTTCATCTAGAAATTATAGTTTTGGTAATTCTTTACAAAGTAATTTTATTTTCTGAACTTGTTTTTTATCTTCTTCATTATAGTTATATTCTACATCCTTTTTTAATTTTTTCTGTAATGGTTTTAAAGTTTCTGCTAATTTTGGAATATATTCTCTTACTTGGTTTACTAATCCTAAAAATGATTGTAATTTTTTTTGTATCTAATTCTTCTTTTGGATTTATTACTTTTTGTACTATATGTTGTTGCATTTTTACTCCACTCTTATTTATTTGTATTCCTAAAAATTCTATCTGATTTTTCATAATTTCAGCTTTCTTTTCACTTAGACTTATTCCCGATTTTTCTATTATATCTGTAAATTGTCCTAATAATTTTAAATGTTCTTCTTTAGTTTTTGTATATAAATATATCATCTATGTATACTATACAATTAGATAATTGTTTAAAATAACTATCCATAAAATGTTGATATCTACCTGATGCATTTTTATATCCAAATGGTAATACGTTCCATTCATAAAATCCTTGTGGTACCATAAATGCGGTTAATTCTTTAGATTCTTCTTCTAACTTTAAATGGTAAAATCCTGATTTACAATCGAATTTGCTAAAATAATTATATCCCTGTATTTGTCTTATTTTTAATAGCTTATTTGGTATTAGATAATTATACGTCATAGTTTTTGCATTTAAATTTCTATAGTCAATAACCATTCTACTTTTTCCTTTTTTTTGTTCACTATGTTTATTTACTATAAATGCTGGACTATTATATTTACTATTGCTTTTTTGTATATATTGCTTTTCTAATTATTCATCTATATGCATTTTAAATTCTTTTAAATCGTCAAAATTATATGTTAATGATTTCTGGGTTATTATGCTATTTTTATCTATTAATTCAATTTTTATAGTAGTTTTATGTTTTTTCCATCCTTTTAATGGATCTTCACTATATAATTGTTCTAATTTTTTCATAATTATTTCTATCTTATTTATTGAAAATATAGTTATTTCTGTTTTATTTATTGAAAATACGACTAGTTCTATTGTATCTTCAGTATTTTTTATATATTCTAACTTTTGTGTAATTTTTTCACTTCCTTTTATCCAATCAGTTTTCTTTCTTATTTTATTATTAACTCTTTTTGTTCTCACTTTCTGTTTACATTGTGTTGTAAACCACCAGTTTGTTCTAGTTATTATATATGGGTATAATTTATCTAAAAACGGCATTCCTAAAAGTATATCTTTTGATGTTAGTTCATAATTATAAATTTCTTCTATTGTTAATATCTTATCCCATACTTGTATCTTTACATTCCTAGCTTTATAAGTAATTAATCTTCCTTCATTATTAAATCCTTTAACTATAATTGGTGTTTTTAATTTATCTCATTTACTCTCTAGTAAGCAATTATATCTACATAAATTAGCTTCTTCTCCTGTATCTATCATAGGCGTATAATATCTACTGTAATATCCTTCTATTACTATCTTCATTGATACATACATTTTCATTTTATGTTAAGGCTCTTCTTAAGAATAATTTCTCTTTGTTATATGTTAAGGTTAATTGTGTATGTTCTATATTATATGGTTTTACTTGTTCTAGCCATTTTATTCCTAATATTATATCTGCTTTTTGCATTTCTTCCTTTACTTCAAATTCTATTTTTATTTTTCTAATTCCTATTATTATTATTTTTTCTGCTATATTTTTACTATTTATTAAACTTCTTGGTAGATCTGGGCACATATCATTATCAGTTTTTATTTCTTCATTTTTTACTAGATATTTTGCTATATAATTTTCTTCTTGTCCTGTATTTAAGAGTATTAAATATTCTTTTTCATTTATTTTTCCTGTTATGTAATATTGGTTTAAATTACTTGTTGAATTTATTTCATAACTTGTTCTTTTTGATGATCTTGATGATTCTGGTTTTTCATCAGCTATTCTTTTCGTTGTACTTATTCTATCATTTACTATTTCTAAATTTTCTTCTATATCTATGTCTCTATAGCTATAATCATTATAATCTATTGTTTTTACAATTTGTTCGAATGGACTTTCTATTCGTATTTTGTTAATCTTATTTTTTTCTGTTATTTTATGTATTGTTATTAATACATATAAATTTTTGCATCTTGCTGTAAATATTTTACTTCATGGGGTTAATTCTATTCCTGATATTTTCCAATATAATACTAATGATTTATCTATATTTTTATCTGTTACCGCTACTGAATAATTTGCACTTATTATAAATTTAAATTTTTGGTATATTAGATTTCCTTTTATGGCAGTTATTATGTTTTTTTCTATAGGTTTTATAGTTCTATCATCTGTTAAATATAATTCTTTTGGTGTATCTATTCCTTCTCTAAAACATGCTTTTATTAATATCTCTGTACCTCTAAGGTTTACATATTTTATTAGGTCTCCTCTACTCTTTATATCGTTTATCTCTTTATTAATTATTCTTTTTATTACTAGTGGTATAATAGCTTTACATTTTGCATATCTACAGTCTATTACATGTTCATTTTGGCATACTACATAATATTCGTCTTTTTTCCTAGTAAAAATATTTTTTATTGTTGGTATTTTAAATATTTTTTCCACACTTAAGTCTAATTCTTTTCCTTTTATTTCATCAAATATGTTACTTTCAAATATTATTTTTTGTTCTGTTCCTTCATCATTTAAATATTCTTCCTTTGTTATTATTTTTATATCTTCTTCAGTCATTTGATTCATCTATTTCACTAGCTATTTCATTATCTGTTTCGTTTTCTCAAATTTCATATATACTATCCTCACTTTCTAATTCATAATCTATATAATCTATCTGCATATATTCTGTATTATCTATTTTTATTTCTGATATTTATTTATTTTTTGGATTTTTAGGTAATTTACAATCTCTAGCTAAATGGCCTAATTTTCCACAATTATAACAAGTACATTCTTTTATAGATTTCTTCTTTCTATATGGTCTTTGTATTTATAATTTTTTACATAATATCTTTTTCTTGGTTTCTTGTATTTATATTTTGATTTTTTATATTTCTTATATTTCTTATGTCTTTTTCTTTTCTTATAATATCTTTCTTCACATCCAAATTGGGGTGCTATTTTATTTTTTGCAACATGCTAAATTTCTTATCAATGTTTTTTCCATTTTTAATTCTTCTCTATATTTTTCACATAAGTTTCTATACCATTCTTGTAAAAAATTTATTCTTGCTCCTAAAGTATCTACTATTTTTGCTTCTTCCCAACTCTTTATTATCTTTGAACTAAAAGGTTCGGGTAATTTATTAAAATATAATTTTCTTATTTCTTTACTTTCTTCTATATTATATGCTCCTTTATAATAATATTCTTTAAATGCGCAAGTATATTCATCTATATAACACATATTACATATTGCTAATTTTAACATTAAATTTCTGTTTGTGTCTTTTTCTTCATCTTGTTCTTCTTCTATTGTTATCATACTACCAAATTCATCTTTTATAGCTGTTTCATATTTTTTTAATAATTCTATAGGTGTTAGTTTAGTTGTTGTTGATGATGTTCCTTTAATAGGTTTATTAGTTCTCACTACCTTTTTGCTATTTTCAGTTAAATTTGAAAATCATAATTTCACTGTTCCTATTAATGTTCTTTCTATATATTCTGGTGCATCTGTTATGTTTATATTATTATCTAATAATTGTTTTGTCATATATCCTATCCATAATTGTATTATTTTTTCTGTATCTGTTACACAGTCTAAGTCTAAAAAGTTATAATTTTTATTAATTATTTGTTTTGGTGTCCATTTGTCATATTCATTCTTTAGATTATATCTTTTAAACTTATTCTTATAATATGTAGGTTTTCTTATTTATGATGTTCTAGGTATTATATTTTCGTCTTCTTTTTTATCAAGAGTATTTATTTCTGTGTTGATATTTTCTAAGTTTTCTTCATTAATTACTTCTTGTTTTTCATTGATTTCTAAATTCTTTGTATTTGTTAATATTTCTGTATATGTTTCACTATCTTCTGTATAATAATTATCTGTCTCTTCAACATCTATATTATTTATTTCTAATTTTTCTTTAAATTGATTTAGCTCGTTTAGTAATTTTTGTTCTTTATCTTTTTCTTCCTTTTCTTTTTGTCTTTGTTCATACAAATCTTTTAACATTTGTAGTTCTTTTTCTAATTCAGCAATCCTACTATTTTTAGTTTCTTCTATTTTTCGTATTTTTTCTGTAGTTTGTTGTTTTATTTTTTCTATTTCCTTTTTCCTATCTATTTCTTCATTTTCTCTTTCTATTCTTACCATAGCTGTCAATTTATCTTCTAATTTTAATTCTTCTTTTTCTAACATTAGATATAAATGTTCACATATTTTTTTATACCTTCTTCCTAGATTAGAAAATACTATTGTTATTTTTAATCCTTCGTGATTTTCATATATTTTTTCATCTATTATAAATTCTTCTTTGTTCATTTTATTGTGAATAGTTCATGTTGATATATATATATATATATATATATATATATATATATATATATATATATATATATATATATATATATTCTAAACTATCTATTTGTGATTCTAATTTTGATATTTCATCATTTTGTGTATTTATTGAGTTTTCAGAAACTCCGGCAAATATATTATAATGTAGTCTTTCTATTCTTATTTTTAATTCTTTACGTTTTTCAGAAATAATTTGTTTTAATTCTTTGTATTTTTTTATTTTATTCATTTAAACCATATTTATAATATTTTGGTGGATATCTAAATCTAATTTTATCATTATTAGGTGGTATGTGTCTTATTCTTCTAGATTTTAAATGGACAATTAATTTTGTTTCAATACTAGATATTAAGGTAATTAGGTAGGCTAATCTTTGTGTGTTTTCTTTTATTTTATTTAGACTTATATATTTTGAATAATTACTAGTTAAGGATTCTTTAATTTTTCTAAAAACTTCTCTGTTTTTTAAATGGTCTTCTCATAACTAATTCAATCCAATCTCAATTCAAACATATATTCAAACATATATTTCTACTGCTGTATTTTTTAAATAACTGGGCTCTGATACCATTTTTAGGGTGTGTGGATCTATGCAGATAACTAACTTATGAAATAGATGATTTGTTCCTCCATAGCTTTTTCCATTGAAATATATCTGTTTTTTAATTAACTAAGCAAAATATGTATTGCGGACAAGAGAGAGTGATTATGAATAACTAAATTCATAATTCCCAACAATCATCTTAGGTATATATGGTATTTAATAATCCATAGTTAAAACAACAAACTCACTTCTTCAGTTAGCTGTGAAGGTTGTTTATATGTTCCTTAAACATACATCCATTTTTGTTTTTCCCTACCAAAAAATTTTTATTGTTCAAAAAGTTCTCTTTCCAACTAAACTATTTGCTTAATTAACATAAAGAAATTTCCTTGGGAAAAAGTTTCTGAGAAAATGACTTCCCTTATTTATGGGAGAAAGTCATTGACCTTAAAACAATCTTAATTGTTAACTTCATATTACTTGCTCTAACTAACACTTAAACGTTAGTATTAATCTTAAGGACCCAAAAAAAAACTCTATTTGATAATATTATTGTAAAACTTTTATCTTTATTTCTTGAGATAATACATAAATAAGACCCTAAACTTGATATCAAACAATAACTTTGACCTTAAACTTTGACAGTGCACAAATATGACCTTTTAACTATTCAAAACTGCACAAATATGACCTCCGATTCTACGTGGCAAAACATGTGTTCAATATGCAAAACTGGGCGCGTCCAGTTTAAAATTTAAAGGCATAATACATGAATATGACCCTAAACTTAACATTGCATAAATATGATCTTTAAGTATTCAAAAATGCACAGATATGACCTTTAAATGACTTTTCACTATTATTTTTTCCTTATTTTTGGCTCAAAGAAGAAAATGACATCTAATTTCTTTTGTCATTCAGAAAAAGAACAATTTTAAAGATTTATTAATTAGGTGGGTCAGCCTCATACGAAAAAATTGTGCGGATATGTATATATATTATAAAGCATAGGGCGAATCTAAGTCATCTAATATATCTAAATATAATTTATTTAAATATTAAATTAAAGATGAAATTATACTAATAATAAAAAAAATTATATTTTTACGTTTGTAAATTAACATTATTAAGGATAACACTAGTAATATATTAACTTAACATTATCAAATTAACGTTATTAAAATGTTATTAAATTAACCTTACTAAAACATTATTAAATAAACGCAGGGGCAGACCTACATGGTTTCCATGGGGTTCACCCGACCCCCCTCGGTAATTACGTTGTATATATAAGGTAGAAAATCTATATTTATGTACGTATATTATTGTTGAACTACATGAAACAAGACACTTAGATAGCCCAGTGGTGTTATTTGCTCTTCTTGGGCACTTTCTTCAGTTCAACCTACTGTGCAGGTTTGATTCCTGCTAGTGACTGCTTTTTTTTTAATAAAAAAAAGCTAGGTGCTAATGCTATAGAAATAAATAAGTAAATAAATAATAATAATTAAAAAAAATGACGTCGTTTTAACACAAAAAGAAATACTTTGACAGTGCACAAATATGAACTTTAACTATTCAAAACTGTACAAATAGGACCTCCCTCCAAGTTAGCCCTTTTAACGACATGGCACCGTGTGATTGGATTACATTTCCACGTAGGCGTGAGTGAAACTCACGCATAGGGTTGCAAAATCGAAGGTCATATTTGTTCAGGTTTTGAATAGTTAGAGGTCCTATTTGTGCACTATCAAAGTTTAAGGTCAAAGTTATAATTTGGTGTTAAGTTTAGAGTTATATTTATATATTATCTCTTATTTCTTTGTAAAATACTTTCCACTCACAAAATGAACACCAAATTACATTTATCAGAAAAATATTTTCCCAAAAAATAACTTGTGTTGTACCAAATATATATCGATATTAATGTTAATATGTAAAGTTTAACATTTCTTTTGTTTAAATGGAAGCAGGGCAAGATTAACAAGGATGAAATTGATTCATTTAACATGCCTTCTTATACACCATATGAAGAAGATATAAAGAAGATCATACAAATGGAAGGATCATTTAATCTTGAAAGACTTGAAACATTTGAGAGCGATATGGTTGCCATTGAGGAACCTAATGGCAAACATTTTGAGGATAGTGCCAAGTTAGTAGTTAGGACTATAAGAGCTGTTACTGAGGTTATGTTGGCTTCTCATTTTGGGAACTACATAATTAATTATCTATTCGATACAACAACAAACCCAGTGTATTCCCACCTAGTGGGGTCTGGGGGGGGCGGTAAGATGTACGCAGTCCATACCTCTACCTCTAAAGAAGTAGAAATGTTGTTTCCGATAGACCCCCGGCTCAGGACAAGAGACACCACACAAATACATAGTACATCACAGAACAAGATTTCATAACATAAATACTGCACCCATAAGTCATAGAAAACAGAGGAGAGCACCCAGATTCGTAATAAAACATAGAACACGGAATCATAATAAGAATAATACCCCCACCAAGTACTTCCCTACCCTAGCGACCCAAACTGGCCCTAGTCTTCTGCCCTAATTCGCGTCCTCCAGACCTTCCTATGTAGGGTCATGTCCTCGGTGAGCTGTAACTGCTCCATGTCCCGCCTAATCAGCTCGCCCCAGTACTTCTTTGGCCTACCCCTACCCCGCCTAAAACCATCCAACGCTAGCCTCTCACACCTACGAACCGGGGCATCCATGCCCCTACTCTTCACGTGTTCGAACCATCTCAATTGGACTTCCCGCATCTTGCACTCCACTGGAGTCACACCAACCTTCTCCCTGATAGTCTCATTCCGAACTCTATCCTCTCTAGTCAGCCCACACATCCAGCGCAACATCCGTATTTCCGCCACCTTTATTTTTTGGATGTGGGAGTTCTTAACTGGCCAACACTCCGCTCCATACAACATGGCCGGGTGGACTACCACCCTGTAGAATTGGCCTTTAAGCTTGGGCGGCACCTTCTTATCACACAACACCCCCGACGCGATCTTCACTTCATCCAACCCGCCCCAATGCGGTGTGAGACATCCTCGTCAATCTCATCGTTACCCTGGATCACGGACCCGAGATACTTGAAACTGTCACTCTTACATACCTTCTGTGATTCCAGCTTCACTACCACCTCATTCTCCAGCCTCACATCATTAAACTTGCATTCCAAATACTCCGTCTTGCTTTTGCTCAACCTAAACCCTTTAGACTCAAGAGTTTGTCTCCATACCTCTAATTTATCAGTCACTCCCCCTCGAGTCTTATCAATCAGAACTACATCGTCTGCAAAAAGCATACACCACGGCACCTCCCTTTGGATACGCCACGTCAACACATCTATCACAAAAGCAAACAAAAAGGGACTAAGAGTAGATCCCTGATGCAATCCTATCAAGACAGTGAAATGCTCGGAGTCTCCTCCCGCCGTCCTCACCTGAGTTTTCGCTCCATCATACATATCCTTAATTGCTCTGATATATGCCAGCGGGACTCCACTCACCTCCAAGCATCTCCATAGCACCTCCCTGGGGACTTTGTCGTATGCCTTCTCCAGGTCAATAAACACCATGTGCAGGTCCTTCTTCCTTTCCCTATACTGTTCCACCAGCCTCCGTACTAGGTGAATTGCCTCCGTCGTCGAGCGGCCAGGCATAAATCCAAACTAGTTTTCCGAAATAGACACTATCCGTCTCAGCCTCACCTCGACCACTCTCTCCCAAATCTTCATAGAGTGACTCAATAACTTAATCCCCCTATAGTTATTGCAACTCTGAATGTCACCCTTATTCTTATAGAGAGGGACCATGGTACTCCACCTCCATTCCTCCGGCATCTTCGCCGTCTTGAAGATTTCGTTAAACAATCCAGTCAGCCACCTTACACCAGCCTCTCCAACGTACCTCCAAAACTCCACCGGTATCTCATCTGGCCCCGTCGCCCTACCCCTCCGCATCCTGCCAACAACCTCTCTAACCTCTTCTACCTTAAAACGTCTACAATAACTAATGTCCCGACACTCCTCTGAGTGCTCCAGTTCCCCTAACACAATAGATCTATCCCCTTCTTCATTCAAGAGCCTACGAAAGTACGACTTACAGCTATTCTTAATGTGGCCGTCCTCCACCGACACTCTACCGTCCTCCCCCTTAATGCACCTCACCTGGTCGAGGTCACGACCCTTCCTCTCCCTAGCCTTAGCAGGTCTAAACAACTTTTTCTCCCCTCCTTTCTCCTGTAACCCTGCATACAAGCTCTAAAAAACGGCCGTCTTAGCCGCCGTGACTGCTACCTTAGCCTCCTTCCTAGCTAGCTTGTACTCTTTCCGGTTTACGCGCTTATCTTCTTCGTCCTTACTCTCAACCAACTTAGCATACGCCCCTTTCTTGGTCCCCACTTTCTTCTCCACCTCGTCGTTCCACCACCAATCCCCCCGATGATGCCCGGCCCGACCCCTAGAGACTCCCAACACCTCCCTTGCATTCTCCCTGATGCACCTAGCCGCCCTATCCCACATACTATCCACGTCCCCTCTACACTCCCATACCCCCATTCCTACCAATTTCTCCCCTATCTCTCACGCCTTCACTGGCGTCAAGCTGCCCCACTTAATTCTAGGTCTACACTCCTTACTCCTCCTCTTTCTATTCTTCTTTATACCCAAATCCATAACCAAGAGCCTATGCTGGGTTGAGAGATTTTCACTCGGGATGACCTTACAGTCCTTACACAACACCCTATCCCCTTTCCTAAGCAATAAAAAGTCAATTTGGGTCCTGGCTACCGCGCTTCGAAAGGTGATCAGGTGATCGTCCTTCTTCGGGAAGCCCGAGTTCACCACCACCAGCCCAAAGGACCTCGCAAACTCCAATAGAGTAGCCCCTTCTTTATTTCTCTCCCCAAAACCAAAACCACCATGCACATCACCAAAGCCTCCTGGTAACGCCCCGATGTGCCCGTTGAAATCTCCTGCTACAACAATCTTCTCTGAGCTAGGCACGCCTCTCACCACCTCCTCCAAAGCCTCCCAGAACCGCCTCTTCTCCTCCCCCTCCGAGCCCACTTGCGGTGCATAAGCACTACACACATGCAGGGTAAACCCCCGAATGACCAACTTAATACTCATCAACCTATCGTTGATCCTCTTCACCTCCACTACCTGTTCTCTAAGATCTTCATCTACTAAGATGCCAACTCCATTCCTACTCCTCTCACTCCCCGAGTACCACAGCTTGTAACCATCCACATCCTTAGCCTTAGACCCTACCCACTTGGTCTCTTGAACACACATGATATTGATCCTCCTCTTCCTAAGAATCTTCACGAGCTCTATGGACTTACCCTGAAGGGTCCCTATATTCCAAGACCCAACCCTAAGCCTACCATCGCTATCCATGCGCCCTTCTCTGCCACCCCCGCGGCCAAACCTTGGCCTCCTTCCCACTCCCGCCCTTTCCTCATCCCTCGCCCCCACAACGGCCCCACACCCCAACCCCCTCGAACATGACCCTATCCAACCATTATCGCCCACAGCCACTACTACAAGAAAATATAATAAAATATACTCAAAGGCAAGAAACGACCACAACAACAGCAACAACAGACAACAGCAACCGCAATAACCGACAATATACAATATCAACAACAGACAACAGACAATATCAATAAAGCAAACGCAAGTCAAGGTACAGGGGATAATACTAGCATAATACGAAGAATGAAATAGCGAAATAAAAGAATGAAATGAAATAAAATGAAATAAAATAACAAAGGTTAGATGTCACCGGGTTACGCTTGTCGACGAAGTCGGAAAACCAAAACCCAGTGTAGACCGGGTTCCGGGGAGTTCCGGTGCTGAGATGGAGCTGCGGCTGGTGGAAACCGCGGCTGCTGGCTATCGGGCGGCGGGTGTCGGAGACCAGTCGACGGCCAGAGACCGAGCGGCGGCTGGCCGGCGACCGAGCTGCTGCTGGTTGAGACTGAGCGGCGGCTGCTGGGACCCGGGCGATGGCTGCTGGGGACCGGGGGGGGGGGGTTTGGATCTCTCCGGAGCCGGCGAGGGGGGGTGTGAACGGAGAAGGGGGGTTATGCTCGGGGGTGGTATGAACGGGGGGGCAAGCGGGGTAGAACCGGGGGCCGGAGATCTGGGCCGGGGATCTGGGCCGGGGGATCTGGGCTGGGGATCTGGGCCGGAGATCTGGGCCGGGGGGCACCGGGGGACGGCGCTGAGGGCCGGCGATCGGGGCTGGAGACGGGGCCAGAGATCGGGTCAGGGATCGGTGCTGAGGGCCGAGGGCGGCGACGGGTGGTCGGCGCCGAGGGCCGGAGATCGGGTCGGCGCCGGCGACGGAGGGCCGGGGCCCAGGGAGAGAGGGAGAGAAGGTAGGGGGAGAGAGCCGTTAGAGGGGGAGAGAGAGAGAGAGAGTTCTTCAACTTAAAACTGCAAAGGCCTCCACACCTGATTATCTATTCGATATGTATATATAATGCATGTCACAGAATATCTATCGATGGGCAACACGATAAAGTTCTGCAGTATTAGTCTATGCTTACAAAAGAAATGAGAGTTGGCGGGTAGAATGTGTTCAAAGAAATAGTTAAAAGTACGTGCGCGCTTGAAATCATGATTATTATTAAATAAATTATTGTGTCACAAATGCTGCGTGATTACAGATAAATCAGTCCTATAAATATCAAATAGTTCTTCGTTATTTTTAATTTGTTTGTCAATTACTTTTAGATACTCAAAATATATTTTAGTCACGATCCAAAATTCAAGGTGATGCACTATATTAACCGGTCAATAGGTAAAGTCAACCCTTAAATCCAATCAAATATAAAGTCAAGACACGTTATTAAAAGTCAACTCTTAACAACAATCAAAAATAAAGTCAATACACGGTATTAAGACGCAAAATCCAAGCTTTCATAAATAGAATAGAAAAGCGGAAATAACCAAATACTCTCAAGAGCTAGAGGCACAAATATAAGAGCATGAATCTAATAAATTAATACATCTGTTTAAAGTTATAATCATCCGATTCAGTGTAAGGCCAAAAAATATAAAGATAGAGGAAGTCAGGTATAGCTCTGAACGCCATGTAGCTCCAAAGATACCGTATAATGCTACCTCAATAATATAATCATCTAGGTCTATTAACGCGTTGCTGTGCCATTAAATAAAGACACATTCAATGTTTTTTACTTAAGTTTTTAATGTTATTTTACATGTTTTCTGCATTTCTAATATTAAAAGGTTGCTTTATAGGTATTTTATGTCGAAACGACCAAAATAAGGAAAAGATAAGAAATACCTAAAATTAGGCAAAAATACCTAAAATTCGGCAACTAATGAAATGTGGAATAAAAGTACAGTTGTGGTTGGTGGCATGAAAAAAAAATCAGTCTTGGACATGCAAGATTTTTGAGATTGACCAAGTTATAGTGGAAAGTACAAATCGTACATCACATTCACAGTTTGCTAATCTGAGGAAGGAAACACTATGAAGATCAAGTACATAAGTGTATCACAAATCATAGATCATTTCACGTTTTTTATGGATCATTTCACGATAGAGGTCCAATAACCTTAAAGTAGATTCTACGTTAGGGAAGAAGAGGATTCACAAACCGCAAGCCTGTTTAATAGTCCGTGGATTATGGCGATGGTGAGTTTGATATTTTTCGGATTCTGAGTTTATGAGCCACTATAAGTACTTTTTGAAGGAATTTTTATAGGATGAAAAGAAATTTCATAGTTTCACATGAAGAACATTATTTCTCTCACTATTTACTCAGTTTTGTGAAGCCTGAAGAATAATATTGAATTCTTTTCATCATTAATTCCAAGAAATCAATTATGTTTCCCCATCTACTTCTTATTGTTTTTCTTACATTATGAGTATCTCAATCCTCTTTTGATGTTGTAGATGCAATATGAGTGTAGTGTTTATAAGATTTTCGTGATTATATTATTTTTAGATAATAAGGATACAACCTATTTCTCGTTTTCTTTGTTGGTTGTAGTTGTAAATACTAATCTATGTCATCATATTTAAATTTTTCATGGAAACTCAAATCAGGATTTGGTAGAAATACTGACTGATAAACTAACCTGCTAGCACTTGTTAAAACATCTGAGCTGACTTGGTAAGAACAAAAGCTGACTACACTAAAGAAGAAGAAAACTATGTTTTTTTTATCATATTGAAAGAGAAGAAGTTAGCTTCATTGATAAGCTAGAAGAGTTACATAATGTGATTACTATGCTTGGTATTTGTAGACTCACATGAGTCACACATGATATTCTAGAACCTTCAAAGAACTACTCCTAACAACTTGTATAACTACTCAACTAACTAATTGCCTAGAGTAGCTAAATCAGTAAAACAATAAAAACAGTGAAAACTATTTACTGCATCAGAAAACTAATGCTATCGTATATATTTTAACACTCCCCCTGAAGCTAAAGGGTGCAAAATGTTAAGCACACCAAGCTTGCCTAGAAGATGTGAGTGTTGGTCTTAAGTTAGGATCTTGGTAAGAATATCTGCAACTTGATGAGTGTGGGAACATATACAGTTTGCACAAGCCCTTCCTTGATTTTATCTCTTATAAAGTGGCAATCAATCTTAATATATTCTGTTCTTTCATGAAAGATAGGGTGGGCTGCTAATTATATTGCAGACTTACTATCACTGAAGAGTGTGATAGGCTTATTGACAGGCATATCCAATTTTGTAAATAATCCTGTCAACTATGTGATTTATGCTAGAGTTGAAGCTATGCTTCTATATTCTGCTTCAACTGAGCTTCTAGATATAGTATGTTACTTCTTGGACTTCCAGGATATCAATGATTTACCAAAATGCACCACATATCCTGTAACATACCTCCTTGCGTTTAGACATGCTGCCCAGTCTAAGTTACACTATCACATAAGATTTGCAGTAGGCTGAGCCTTAAGCCAAACACCCCGGCCAACTATTCCTTTTAAGTATCTGATTACCCTATTAGCAGCTTCCAAATGAGACCTTTTAGGCTGTTGTGTAAATTGACTTAAGATTTGCACACCATAGCTAATATCAAGTCTAGTTATAGTTACATACATCAACTTCCCAACCAATCTTTGATATGAAATAATGTCCCTGAGAACAACATCCCCTATGGTACTTGTTGCTTTATCAAACTCAACTGAGGTTAACATGGTATTAACTTCTAATGGGGTAGGTGCAGGTTTAGCCCCAGGAAATCCAGTCTCTGAAATGAGCTCCTAAATATACTTGATCTGATTCAATATGACCCTAGCTGCAAATTTTAACACTTTCATTCCCAAGAAATATTTGAGCTCTCCTAAATCTTTGAGCTTAAACTCCTGATGCAAGGTTGCTTTTGCTTCATTGATCATAGTAATGTTGTCACCAGTGATGAGAAAATCATTCACATATACTAAGATTGCAACCATGCCTTCTTTCTTATTTAATGTCAACAAAGAATAGTCAGTGTTTTGGGTGAATCCTGTATGACTAAAAGCTACATTTAGCTTGATATTCCACTTTCTTGAAGCGTCCTTAAGTCCACTTAAGGATTTGATCAATATGCAAACTTTGTTTTCTCTTCCTGCTTTAAAGCCTTATAGCATCTCCATATAAACTTCTTCATCCAGATGACCTTGAAGAAAGGCATTGTAGACATCCATCTGGTACATACACCACCCCTTGGAGACTGCAAATACAATGATACACCTGACTATAACCATCTTAGCCACATGAGAAAAAGTGTCATGATAGTCCATCCCTTCTTGTTGGCTGTAGCCCTTGGCTACTAATCTTGCTTTAAACCTTTTCACTTCTTCATTAGATTTATATTTAACTTTATAAACGATCCTATGATATTTTTGTCTTGAGTAATATCTACTACCTCCAAGGTATGATTATCTTTAAGTTCTTTGATCGCTAACTGCATGACTTTAATCCACTTTTCATGTTTGATAGCCTGGTTGTAAGTTTGAGGTTCAACCAGTGTTGACATGTTGGAAACAAAACAGTGGTAACCTGCAGTAGTATTAGCATAGGATAGATAACTGGTTAAGGGGTATCTGGTCCCTTTTTTCTTTCCCGGTGAAGTATGATCCATCAACCAAGCAGGTTTCTTAGTTATTCTAGATGATATTTTTAGAGCATCAGTTATAGGTGATAATGATGTTGGTGCAGCTACATCTAGTGACCTAGAAGGCACATCAATTAATGTATTTGTTTGAACATTTAACTAATGTAAATCCTCTTCTGATGACTTAGGAACCTAAATATGAGATTCTAATATCTCAGAGCAAGCTTCTTAAAGATCATCAGTTTCATGATTTACTATACTTTAATTAATCTTAAGAAAATCTTTAGATGATTCTAAAGTTGTTGCTTCTGCAAAAGGGAATTCCTTCTCTCAGAATACAACATCTCTAGTAACAAATAGCTTTTTAGTGACGAAATACATCAACAAATAACCCATTTGAGTAGCAGAATACCCCATCAATACTGCAGTCTTTACTTTGTCTAAAAACTTATCAGCTTTTGCTACTATTGAAGCATAACATTTGCAACCAACAATTCTTAAATGTGTTAAGGATGAAACCTTCGAAAACAACATTTTATAAGGACTGTTACCTCCAATGGATGAAAATGGTAGTCTGTTAATAATATAAGATGCAGCTTTAACAATTAGACCCTAGAATCCGATTGGCATTTGAGCTTGAAATCTATTAGCTCTAGCAACATTTGATATCTGTCAATATTTTCTTTCAACTACACCATTTTTCTATGGTGTATAGGGATAACTGCTTTGATGTATTATGCCTAAAGACTGAAATAACTCTCTACACTTAGAGTTGAGGAATTCTATCCCATTATCAGATCTAATAACCTTTATCTTAGCATCAAACTGACTATGAATCATACTAAAAATATTCTCAATATCTACAATACATTTAGCTTTTAGTTGTAACAAATAAAGCCAAGTATACCTGCTGAAATCATCCACAACAGTTAAGAAATAATGTTTCTTACCAAAAGTTGAAATTTTATAAGGCCCTAAAGATCCATGTGCACAATATCAAAACATCTTTCAGCTCTAGAACTACTTGTAGGAAACATCATTCTAATTTGTTTAGCTAATGGACAAATATGACATCTATTTAAAGACTTTATGTCTTTTATGTGTCTCAGCAAGTTTAGTGACTTCAGAGCTTGAGTAAAAGGATGCCCAAGTCTTCTATGCCATAAATTGCAATCTTGTATACTCACTTTTGCAACCAGATTTTGACCATCACTGTGCATCTCATCTACTCTACAAACATTCTTGAGGATATATAAACCTCTTTTTTCCTTACTAATACCATTCACGTTCCCACTGTGAAGGTCCTAAAATATACAAAAATTAGGATAGAATGACATAAAGCATAAGAGTTGTTTTGTTATTTTGGATATTAACAACAAGTTTATCTTAAAATTAGACACAAATAATACATCCCCCACAACTTCATCTTTAAGGACTTGTCCATCTCCAATATGTGTTATGTTTCCCTTAGCACCAGTAGGAAGATTTACTATATTCTGATTAGTGGTATCTATCTTATGAAATTGAGAAAAAACATCTCTATGCGCTGCAACATAATGTGTGGTAACAAAATCTATTATCCACTCATGTAAAATAACATGACATACTAAGAAAGTAGCTATACCTGACATGTTAACCTATTTGAAATAGTGCTTATCTTTGTTCAATAGGGCCACAATCTGCTTATACTCTGCGCCTTGGGCAAAATAATACTACTGATGTCTTTGTTTTTTTGACTTCTAGATAGAGTCGATTTGTCACGCCACAAAATCCATCGGGTCGGACTGGAACCCGAAGATGAGAAGGCCCGGGAGAACCCGTTCAAATACCTGTACTTTCACTTACATGTCACCAAAAATTTGGACAGCACTTCGCTACATATGGAAGAATCTAACTACCTATATCAGCACAACACGCACAAATATATAGATATATATATAACACTTGGCCGTCGGGGCCACCACGTATACAGATATAACATCACTATATAAACTTCCATGACTTTACCCTTTCTTATGTCTACAAAACCTCTAGGATATATATAGATGACATCACTAGGGTCGGGACAAACCCCCGCCCACACATGACTTCTGTACAATAACAAAACATAAGGAACCGACTCGGAAAGCTCCGAAGCAAACTAGAGCTCACCAACAATAGTTGTATGACCTGGCTCCTATCTATGCTGTGAGTGAGCTGAAGCACCTGTGCCTGCAGCATGAAATGCAGGTCCCCCGTGAGGGACGTCAGTATGAAATATGTACTGAGTATGTAAAGCTATAAATAATCATATGTGATATAGGGGATCAAGAAAATCAGACGCAAGTGAATAAACCATAATAGAAGTGAAACACACTTCATAAACACTTTTAGGATCATGTACATTATCATTAATCTGAATTGGGTTCTTGAATTCAAACACATTTGTGGAACGGTATACATTCGTTCATTTCATTCTTTACAATTATCAATCGCCATTACCTCCTCCTCCCAAACCTCCAACCACCTAACAATAATCAATACTGTATCGTACTGTGACCATTAGGCTGCCCCAGTACATATCAACTGGGATTGACCCATGCTAGGCTTATGCCCCTGGGATACCACCCATAAACACATAAATAGGGATCGACCCATGCTAGGCTTATGCCCCTGAGATACCACCCACACGTATATCAAGTAACACACATAAGAGATCTTTCTAATAACTAAGTTCAAAAGCTTTTGAGATTATTACATTAGTGTTCATGCCAATATAGTACCTTTGGAACAATGATACATCAATAGGAATCAAGTAATAGACCTTCTATACAATAACAACGTCATAAAGACTCATTGGTACATCAACAATGTGTTTCAGAATCATCAATATCACAATAATTAAATAGGAGCCTTTTGGTATATCAATGAAACATTTTGACACTTTATAGAATGGAAACAACTTCGTTGGTAATGTAGAACAATACATGTTTTTGGACAACCTCGGAATCTTACTTGATGGAACATTGGTGTTTTCATTCCAAAGAACATTGTTAGAGTATGCTTTACATACCTCGTCGTAGATTCGGATACCAATTCAACACAACTTCCCGCCTTTACAAATCACTTATCTACAATGAAATGTTTGGCATCTATTATTAGCAACCAACACCACAATTCTCTTCCATAATTCCATACAACCAATATTTGTAAAACATTCAAAAAACCAACTTGAACAATAGGTTTATGTGTATATATATATAATCATCATTTCAATACCACATCATCAATACCACATAATATCACCAAATCCTTTCACAATTCAACATAATCCAACCATGCACAAGAATGATCCAACATCATTTCCAATCATCTTTCAACAACAATCAAATAACATACTTCTTATGCTCACATGCATATCTATATATATACATATCCATATAAATACCACCAACATAATTTACATCCTTACCATAAAATGACCCTTTTGATTTTGAAGTCCTGTTGGCCCAAATAAGGGGTGCTTCTCGAAGCCCTTGAGACGGTGAACACAACTACGGAATCAATTTGGATTTTCTACGGTTGAATCACAACATAATTGGAGTTGAACTTAGGCTAGGGTTTCCTTATTCTTCAATAATTTGGATAAAAATGATGGATATGAGGCTAAGTGTATGTATATAAAGACCAATTTTCGTCCATGAGGTGATGGAAAATGACCATATTGCCCTTAAAATTTTAAGTAAGTCCGAATCTGTCCATGGTGGACTGTTCTGGCAGGCTAAAGTAAATCAGCCATAACTCTTTTCTCCGATATAGGATTTGGGTAAAATTGGTATTGTTAGAAAGATAATTCAAAGGGCTTTCATTTCATATAAAGTAGGCCATCCGGTTCGTCCTGTACAAGGAGTTATGATCGTTTGAAGTTGACCCTAAAAAACTGTTTTGAGAGGCTGAAGTAAAACGAGTATAACTCCTTACTCAGATGTTGGATTTGGATGAAACCAATTGAATTGGAAACAAGACTCAAAGATCGTTCTTTTGATAGGTGGTAGATCTCCCAGTTAATTATATTGAGGGAGTTATGATCGTTCAAAGTCGACCCAAAAAACTGGCAGGCCTCAGTAGTTTGAATTTCCTGCACATTTACTGTTCACAATTATCCCGACCGCCGTTTTATAGTTTCGAACGTGCTCGATTATATCCGAAAAATATCCGTTTTTGGAAATCTTTATATCATTGGAAAGCTTATTCAATAAACTTTGTATGGAACCATCGACGGGAAAATTCTGGTATAAATAAAGTCGATTCCCATACACATATAATCAAACTATACACTTGAAACCATCTCAAAATAATCATTACTCATACTCAAACTCATATATACCTAACTTAGGATCAATACATATACTCCGACGCATATAACCATGGCTAATGCACATAATTAAGTATGGGGTGTTACATCCTTTCCCCCTTAAGGACATTCGTCCTCGAATGTAAATGTAGTTATTTAGCCGAAACAAGTTCGAATTCATAATTGATATTCACGTCATCATATAAATATTATGCATATGTAAAAACTCACTTGTTAGTGTCCCAATTACACTCCTTGCACTTCTTTTTCACCTTGAACAAATAAGGGTATTTCGATTTCATTGCTTCCTCCGCTTCCCATGTAATCTCTTCCCTTTGTTGATTTCTCCAAAGTACTTTCACCGATGCTACTTCTTTATTTCTCATCTTCTTAACTTGACGATCTAATATAGCAATAGGCATCTCCTTATAGGTAAGATCTTCTGTTACTTGCACATCTTCAGTAGAAGTAATAAGGGACGGATCTCCGATACACTTTCGAAGCATCGATACATAAAATACTGGATGCACTGATGAGAGTTCCTGGGGTAGCTCTAATTCATAAGCAACTTGCCCACATCTTCGAATAATCTTATATGGGCCTATATATCGTGGACTCAACTTTCCTTTCTTGCCAAATCTCATCACCCCTTTCATTGGCGATACCTTCAAAAATACCCAATCGCCTAACGAAAAATCTAGCTCTCTTCTTCTACTATCCGCATATGACTTGTGTCGACTTTGAGCTATTTTCAAGCATTGCTGAATCACCTTGACTTTTTCTATGGCTTGATACACAAGATCCGGTCCGAACATAAGAGTTTCAACCGCTTCGAACCATCCTATTGGTGATCTACACTTCCTTCCATATAAAGCTTCATATGGTGCCATTTTGATACTTGAATGATAGCTATTATTGTAGGCAAACTCAATAAGAGGTAAATGATCATCCCAGCTGCCTTTAAAATCCAGAACACATGCTCGTAGCATATCTTCAAGTGTTTGAATGGTGCGCTCCGCTTGTCCATCCGTCTGAGGGTGAAAAGTTGTACTCAGATTCACTTGTATTCCCAAACTCCGTTGGAAAGACTTCCAAAAGTTTGCAGTAAATTGAGTTCCCCGATCCAATATAATAGAAGTTGACACTCCATGTAATCGGACTATTTCTTTAACATACAGCTTCAAATATTCTTCAACTGTGTAAGTGGTCTTAACGGGTAAGAAAGGTGTGGATTTAGTAAGCCTATCCACAATCACCCATATAGAATCAAATTTCCGAGCTTTACGAGGAAAACCTGTAAAAAAAATCCATGTTGATCATGTCCCACTTCCAAATTGGAAGATCTATGCATTACATATAGCCTTCGGGCTTTTGATGTTCCACTTTAACTCGTTGGCAATTTGGACATTCAGCTACAAATTCTGCGATGTTCCTTTTCATGTCATTCCACCAATACATATCTTTCAAATCTTGATACATTTTGGTTGATCCTGGATGAATGGAACACCTTGAAAAATGTGCCTCTGTCATAATCTTCTTTCTTAGCCCGTCTACATCCGGCACACACAATCGGTTTTGGCACTGCAGTACTCCTTCTCGCGTAAGCTCAAATGCCTTGGTCGCACCACTCTGAACGTTCTCCTTAAGCTGTAATAAAATAGGATCTGCATCTTGCTTCTCTTTTACCTCAGCTACTAACGAGGATTTTGCGGCATTATGCACAATAAGCTCCTCGTTCGGAGTTTTGAGAAGACGAACTCCTAGACTAGCTAATTGATGAAGATTTTTAACCATCCCTTGCATTTCTATAGGCGCCATCATAGCCTTACGACTTAACGCATCAGCTACCACATTTGCTTCCCCTGGATGGTACAAGATATCAACATCATAGTCCTTTAATAGTTCAAGCCATCTCCGCTGCCTTAAATTTAGATCCTCCTGATTAAAAATATAGTGCAAGCTCTTGTGATCAGTATATATATCAACATGAACCCCATATAAATAGTGGCGCCATATTTTTAAAGCAAAGATAACCGCTGCCAGCTCAAGATCATGTGTGGGGTAATTTTTCTCATGTGGCCGCAATTGTCTAGAAGCATATGCTATTACCTTACCATGCTGCATCAATACATATCCTAAACCAATTCTAGAAGCATCACAATACACTGTATACACTTCAGTGCCTTCTGGAAGTACCAACACGGGTGTAGAAATCAACTTGTTCTTCAATTCTTGGAAACTCTCCTCACACGCATCATTCCATTGGAACTTGGATGCTTTATGCGTTAGCTTGGTTAAGGGTGCTGAAATGGAAGAAAAGTCTTTAACAAACCTTCTATAATAACCGGCCAACCCGAGAAAACTACGAATCTCCGTAGGCGTTGTGGGCCTTGGCCAGTTCTTCACAGCTTCTATCTTTTTAGCATCAACCTTTATCCCTTCACTAGATACAATATGACCCAAAAATGCCACCGACTTTAACCAAAACTCACATTTAGAGAACTTTGCATAAATCTTACAATCACGAAGAGTCTGCAATGTCTGTCGTACGTGATTGGCATGGTCCTCTTCTGATCTAGAATAAACTAGAATATCATCTATAAAAACTATCACAAATACATCCAGGAATGGTTTAAACACCCTATTCATCAAATCCATAAAAGCTGCAGGTGCATTTGTTAGCCCAAATGACATAACTAGAAACTCATAATGACCATACTTTGTTCGGAAAGCTGTTTTGGGTATATCTTTTTCTTTGACCCTCACTTGGTGGTAACCTGACCTCAAATCAATCTTAGAAAAGAACTTGGCGCCCTGTAACTGATCAAATTAATCATCAATTCTTGGGAGAGGATATTTATTCTTAATAGTCACCTTATTCAATTGCCGATAATCAATACACATCCTCAGCGAGCCATCCTTTTTGCGCACAAATAACACTGGTGCTCCCCAGGGGGACATACTAGGCCTTATGAATCCCTTCTCTAGAAAATCTTTCAATTGCTTTTTCAATTCTCGCAATTCTGCTGGGGCCATTCTATATGGAGGAATGGATAATGGTTGGGTGCCTGGTATTACATCAATACCAAACTCTACTTCTCGTTCAGGAGGTAAGCCTGGAAGATCCTCAGGGAATACATCAGGATATTCATTTACCACTGGTACAGTGTGAAGATCTGGTGATTCCGATTCCATATCCTTTACTCTAAGTAAATGACATATGTAGCCCTTGGAAATCATTTTTCTCGCTTTGAAATAAGAAATAAATCTACCTCTTGGTGCGCCAATCTTACCTTGCCATTCAATAACTGCTTCATTAAGAAAATGTAAATACATCTTTTTTGTACAACAGTCAATTTTGGCATAACAAGACGCCAACCAATCCATACCCATTATAACATCAAAATCTACCACTTCCAGTTCCACAAGATTGGCCATCGTGTCTCAATCACACACAGTTACTACACAATCTTTAGAAACTCTTCTAGCAATAATAGATTCCCCAACCGGGGTAGACACTTCCAACGGCTTATCTAACAATTCGGGGGTTCTTTTGAACTTTCCAGCAACCAAAAGAGTAACATATGATAATGTAGAACTGGGATCAATTAGAGCATATACATCAAATGAAAATATGGACAACGTACCCGTAACCACATCTGGGGAAGCCTCTAGATTCTGTCGATCCGCTAAAGCATAAGTACGATTCTGAGTCACGCTGGAACTGGCGACTATTTTTCCATTTCTAGCGTGACTCGCAGGTTGTGCGCCCCTACCAGAATAAGATACCGGTGACGATGATGCAACAGCTGATCCCGAAGGTTGTGCTACGCCATATGCGCCCCTTCATGGGTATTCTCTCATCATATGCCCCGTCATACCGCACCAATAACAAATATTTGTTCCCATTCGACATACGCCCATATGATGCCTTCCACATTTATTGCATGGCTCTCAAGGAGGTCTCGATTGGCTCATATTCCCTTGCCCATGATAACCCACAGATCGCGAACTATGACCCTCACTTCTTTGCCCAAATTGACTACCTCTGAACCCCTGATGCTGTGGTGGAGCACTAGCTGCAGAATAAGAAAATAATGGCCTAGGTGGTCTAGCAGAAAATTGAGGTCTAAAACCTCCCTGTGGCGCCATAAACTGCCCTGTAGATCTGGCCCTCTTAGAAGATCCGCTTTCAAATTCCTGTCTTCTTCTTCTTTGCCTCTGATCTTCCATTTTCTGTGCAAATGCTTGGATCCTAGATATATCCATGTCTTTATTCAGTGCAGCAATAGTACAATCCCTAACCAAATACGGATCCAATCCATTCACATACCGATGAACTCTGTCATCCATAGTAGCTATAACATTAGGAGCATATCTGGACAAGGAATTAAATTGAAGACTATACTCCCTCACACTTGTATTACCCTGCCGAAGATTTAAGAACTGATCCGCACGGGCCTGACGAGTCTCATATGGAAGATAATGATCAATAAATGACTCTTTGAACTCTTTCCAAGTAGCTGGGGGTGCATCAATGCCCCTTGACCGTTTCCAGTCTTCATACCAATATATAGCCTCACCTTTGAATCTATACGCGGCTAACTCCATTGTCTCTCTGCCCGATACATGCATCACCTCTAAGGCCCTTTGGATCTGATCAATAAAGTCCTGTGGATCTTCGTTAAGATCGGATCCGGTAAAAGTAGGCGGATCCATCTTAAGAAAATCTTGCGTCCGAAGAATAGCCGTCCTATTAGTACCACTAGAACCTGCGGCAGGAATAGCTTGCCCTTGGACTTGCCCAGCAACTATACGAGTCAAAAGTTGTACTGCATTTCTAAGATCTTGATCAATAGCATTAATAGGTGGCTCTGGGGATATAGTTCTCCTCCCCCTTATTTCTTCCAGACTGGGGGAAGTTTCTGATGCATGCTCAGCTGGAGCCTCACTTTGATTAGCTGGTATAGTAGGTGACTTACAAGTCCCCTCTACGGTAGCCACATCTACTTGCTTACCGGTATTCTTACTTCTGGTAACCGGCATCATTACTATAATAAGAGAAACAAACTGATTTAGTGGTCAACACTATGACTTCATATACAATATAAGCTCTATCGCACGATCTAAGACATGAAGAAAAGAAACAATTCCTAAATGTCCATAGCCTCCTGTTTATAGATGTGGTGCACAACACACCGATAAACAAGACTCTACGTAGACACGACTTTTTAGACTCACTAGGACGAACCTCTTTGATACCACTTTTGTCACGCCCCAAAATCCTATCGGGCCGGACTGGCACCCGAAGTCGAGAACCGGGAGAACCCGTTCAAATACCTGCACTTTCACTTACATGTCACCAAAAATTTGGACAACACTTCACTGCATATAGAAGAATCTAACTACCTGTATCCACACAACACACACAAATATATAGATATATATATAATACTTGGCCGTCGGGGCCACCACGTATACAGATATAACATCACTATATAAACTTCCATGACTTTACCCTTCCTTATGTCTACAAAGCCTCTAGGATATATATACATGACATCACTAGGGTCGGGACAAACCCCCGCCGACACATGACTCCTGTACAATAACAAAACATAAGGAACCGACTCGGAAAGCTCCGAAGCAAACTAGAGCTCACCAACAATAGTTGTATGACCTGGCTCCTATCTATGCTGTGAGTGAGCTGAAGCACCTGTGCCTGCAGCATGAAATGCAGGTCCCCTGTGAGGAACGTCAGTACGAAATATATACTGAGTATGTAAAGCTGTAAATAATCATATGTGATATAGGGGATCAAGAAAATCAGACGCAAGTGAATAAATCATAATAGAAGTGAACCACACTTCATAAACACTTTTAGGATCATGTACATTATCATTAATCTGAATTGGGTTCTTGAATTCAAACACATTTGTGGAACGGTATACATTCGTTCATTTCATTATTTACAATTATCAATCGCCATTACCTCCCCCTCCCGAACCTCCAACCACCTAACAATAATCAATACTGTATCGTACTGTGACCATTAGTCTGCCCCAGTACATATCAACTGGGATCGACCCATGCTAGGCTTATGCCCCTGGGATACCACCCATAAACACATAAATAGGGATCGACCCATGCTAGGCTTATTCCCCTGGGATACCACCCACACGTATATCAAGTAACACACATAAGAGATCTTTCCAATAACTTAGTTCAAAAGCTTTTGAGATTATTACATTAGTGTTCATGCCAATATAGTACCTTTGGAACAATGATACATCAATAGGAATCAAGTAATAGACCTTCTATACAATAACAATATCATAAAGACTCATTGGTACATCAACAATGTGTTTCAGAAACATCAATCTCACAATAATGAAATAGGAGCCTTTTGGTATATCAATGAAACATTTTGACACTTTATAGAATGGAAACAACTTCGTTGGTAATGTAGAACAATACATGTTTTTGGACAACCTCGGAATCTTACTTGATGGAACATTGGTGTTTTCATGCCAAAGAACATTGTTAGAGTATGCTTTACATACCTCGTTGTAGATTCGGATACCAATTCAACACAACTTCCCGCCTTTACAAATCACTTATCTACAATGAAATGTTTGGCATCTTGTATTAGCAACCCAAAACAACAATTCTCTTCCATAATTCCATACAACCAATATTTGCAAAACATTTCAAAACCAACTTGAACAATAGGTTTATGTGTGTATATATATATAATCATCATTTCAATACCACATAATCAATACCACATCATCACACCAAATCCTTTCACAATTCAACATAATCTAACCATGCACAAGAATGATCCAATATCATTTCCAATCATCTTTCAACAACAATCAAATAACATACTTCTTATGCTCACATGCATATCTATATATATACATATCCATATAAATAACACCAACATAATTTACATCCTTACCATAAAATGACCCTTTTGATTTTGAAGTCCTGTTGGCCCAAATAAGGGGTGCTTCTCGAAGCCCTTGAGACGGTGAACACAACTACGGAATCAATTTGGATTTTCTACGGTTGAATCACAACATAATTGGAGTTGAACTTAGGCTAGGGTTTCCTTATTCTTCAATAATTTGGATAAAAATGATGGATATGAGGCTAAGTGTATGTATATAAAGACCAATTTTCGTCCATGAGGTGATGGAAAATGACCATATTGCCCTTAAAATTTTAAGTAAGTCAGAATCTGTCCATGGTGGACTGTATTGACAGTCTAAAGTAAATCGGCCATACCTCTTTGCTACGATATTGGATTTGGGTGAAATTGGTATTGTTGGAAAGCTAATTCAAAGGGATTTCAGTTCATATAAAGTAGGTCACCCAGTTCGTCCTGTACAAGGAGTTATGATCGTTTGAAGTTGACCCTAAAAAACTGTTTTGAGAGGCTGAAGTAAAATAATTATAACTCCTTACTCAGATGTTGGATTTGGATGAAACCAATTGAATTGGAAAGAAGAATCAAAGATATTTCTTTTGATAGGTGGTAGATCTCCCAGTGCAGTATATTGAGGGAGTTATGATCGTTCAAAGTCGACCCAAAAAACTGGCAGGCCTCAGTAGTTTGAATTTCCTTCACATTTACTGTTCACAATTATCCCGACCGCCGTTTTATAGTTTCGAACGTGCTCGATTATATCCGAAACTTATCCGTTTTTGGAAATCTTTATATCATTGGAAAGCTTATTCAATAAAATTTGTATGGAACCATCGACGGGAAAATTCTGGTATAAATAAAGTCGATTCCCATACACATATAATCAAACTATACACTTGAAACAATCTCAAAATAATCAATACTCATACTTAAACTCAAATATACCTAACTTAGGATCAATACATATACTCCGACACATATAACCATGGCTAATGAACATAATTAAGTATGGGGTGTTACACGATTGCCCTGCATTATCAGTTGGATATTGTCCAATGAAATTATGGGAAGACAACTAATTATTAGCTTGACCATGTAACTTATATCCTTGACCTCCATATCCACCAGATCTTTCATAAGCATGATTGGTGTTTCCTTCATATCTTCTTAAATTACCATTGTAACCTACCCTTCTTTTCTACTTCCAATCATTAGGATAGCCTATTAATTTGTAGTAAGTTTCTTTAGTATGCCTAGTGAAGTAGCAATAGTCACATTTCATCCCTTTGTGATTTTGTGATGCGTAACTATTTTTTGAGCTTTTACTCACATGCATTGTAATTGGCTTTGTCTTTTCATTTGTGATATTTGCACAAGCCAATGTTAAATTTAAAATCATAGCATAGGCCTGATTAAGTATAGGTGTAACTATCTTTAATAGAATTTGTCTCTAGCTTGATTATAGGAATCATTCAAGCCACTTAAAAACTGTATTAATCTCAATTCAGAGAGGTAACCGGCATAGTCTTTGGACCTTGGACAAGAAGATGATGGTGCAGGAACTATTGCATCATATTTACTTAATAAGCTCTTTAATTTTGTGAAATAAGTTTCTACTGAATCAGCTACTTGGGATAGTGTAACACCCTGATTCAATTAACTGGAATGCTACACGGTGGTTATGACCTTGAGGGACCACAAGCTAATCCATGACTGATATATGTACCTGTATACTGTAAATCATGATATAATAATATGGAATACATAGAACTGTAAGGCCATAAGGTTCAACTGAATAAAACTATATGGGTGAAAATACCCAAAACAACTAAATCTGAACGTAAATCCTAACATAAATCTGAAAGCCTCTAAACTATCTGAATAAGGAGTTGAAAGAACATGTCTTCGACTAACTTTGTAAAACTAAATTGAAGAAATAAATAAATGATTTAAATCATATTATCCTCGAACCAATGAGGACTCACTGTGTCTCTGCGACTGGAATACTTCCGCTACTGCTGGGCTGGAGCTCGTCTCTCCGAACCTATGGTGTAATATGAAAAGAAAGCACTATAGCGCAAATACGTCAGTACAACTGGAGTACTGAGTATACGAGGAAGGTAGGATTAACATAAAGGGTTTCATGCATGAACAACACTGACTGACTAATAGGAACGTGGGAGTGCAAACACACATATATAGAAACTAGGATCGTGAATACGTGATAGTATGACCTGTAAGCTAATACAAGGTTTACTGATAACTATCATGACTGATACTAAAACTGATAACATGGACGACTGTATCTGATAGTCCTGTATATACTAAAATCTGAAGAACGCCCTGAGTTCTTTTACTGAGACTGATACTGAAAATGTGGGAAGTAGTGTTTAACCGACATGCCCCATGTATACCGTTATGGCTAATCTGGGGTTTAATCTCTACCCTGACTGGAGGGGTGTCAATACCAAGCCACGGGTAAGAACAGCCTGTGAGTGACTCTTATCTAGCGGATACTCAATGAGAATGGTGGAAACCCTAAATTGATAGGTTAAGCCACCTCATCAACCCTAATCTGACGGGTTAAGATGTCTCAACCTACACTGGATACGTAGTTCTGGAACACAAGGATGACTACTAAGAATCACACCCTAAACTAGTGGGTGAGTTCCCATCCTTGGGTTCACTCAGTGCTAACCTCTACTCCCATCTGGAGGTAGTGGACATGAATAACTGACTATGCATGACTTTATCTTACTAAATTCCGTTAACTGGCGGAATGTTACTGATATCTGACAACTAACTAAGATCATGAGGTTTTCCTGAGTCACATGACTGACTAAAGTCTATGGAATCATAGCTTAAGTTCGGATATCGTGAAACATGACATGGCTCTAGGCACACAACTATATTTTTTGGATACAAGTACCCCCAGGACTCGATGGAAGGAAACTGATACACATGAATGACTTGATCATAAGAGTAGAGTCCATAATTTATAATATCATAAGTAGGGATGTCATACTAAGCATGGTTATCAACAATGTATTGCATGGAAAGGATTTTATATCACATGGAAGTACTTGCACAATCTTAATATCATGTTCATTGCATAATCATATTGGTAACACATACCAGTAGCATGGAAGTTGATGTGGATTGCATGGTTATCATACATCTTGTTCATAAGTAGGATTTGCAAGTAAACATAGCATAATCTCATAAGAATAGTTCATGAGTATTGCAACAACATTTACAAGGTACATTATCAACATAGAAGTCATTGGAACGTATTGGCATATCATAAATCCTTCACTTAGTCACAATTTAGCTATATTGCATGATTTCTAGTTTCTTAGGAATTTTATCAAACACCTTACATGCACATCTTAAGCATAGGCGAAATAATCAAATTATACATTATGAACAACCAAATTTACATGTTTCCAACTCATATGATATCATGAAATTCAAAAAAACATATAAAGATTCCATCATGGGAATCACCCAATATCAACAACATAATCATCAACACCCAAAAATATAGAAATCATACTTTATTATGAAAAAGAGGGTTTTAAAGATTTATGGATGAAAGGGATCCATAAATCAACACACGCATACCTTAGAAGGAAGATTCTTGATGATTGACGGAGGAATTTCCTTGAAGTTGGATCTTCAAGATTAGTTATGCAACCCTAGTTGTTTTTATTGTTTAGTGATCTTGGATGATGAGCTTTGAGATGATAATAGGGTTGTAATATGTTTAGAAGCTATATATTTCGTAGGGTTAAGTTTAGGGACGTGTAAGGAGTGTTAAAAGACTTAATTACCCTTAAAATAACTCAAAACGGAGTGTTTTTGGCACCTGGAACTGACTTAGGCAGCGCCCAAGTGATTGTATAAGTTAGGTTGGGTTGCGCCAAACCAATCTCCTATGTTTGGGTTGGGCGGCGTCTAACCAATCGCCTATGCTTACTGTCTCTCATGAAAATGGGCATAACTTTTCGCTCGGGTATTGGATTTAGGCAAAATTGGTATCGTTGGAAAGCTAATTCGATTCTCTACAATTTGGCGGGTCTTAATAAGCCAAAATACCACATTAAGATCGAGTTATACTCGTTCAAATATGACCCTTACAAAATCAAACACTAAAACTTGATGGATTCAAAAACTCTTAGCTTGTATTACCTTAAGTGACTCATATGAACATGCTTAATGCATCATAAGCTATCCTATCACTAGGATATTCATTGTAAGTAATGTACTCAAGTATGAATCACAGGATAGGAGATTTCATACATAGGAATAGTTATTCACTCCCTAGCTTGAGATTTCATACGTAGGAATACTTATTCACTCCCTAGCTTAGAAATATACGGGGTATTACAATATCTCCCCTTTGGGAACATTCGTCCTCGAATGAGAATTTATTGATAAGGGATACAAGACAATATAACCTAAACTAAACATGAAGAACTGAAACTTGATCTCATGACTAACATACTAAACATACTGAACTCGTGCATATCTGATGTACGGACAACTGACACATGAATGCATAACTAAGTATGAAACGGTTAATAAGTACAAAGTTTATACTGGAAACATGAACGTGAAACTGAATAAGATTAAGGAGAACTATTACCTTGAGCTTGATCTGAATTAGCGGGAAAGAGGTGAGGATACTTGGTAAGCATATCTACTTCTGCTTCCTAAGTAGCTCCCTCAAGAGACTGATTTTGCCAAAGAACCTTGACTAAAGAGACTTCTTTGTTCCTCAATCTACGAGTCTGATAATCTAAGATTTCGACTGGAATCTCTTCATAAGAGAGGTTTTTCTTAATATCAATGCTCTGAATAGGGACAACAATTGCTGGGTCACCTATGCACTTCTTTATCAAAGAGACATGGAAGACTGAGGCTAGATCTGAAGGCAACTCAAGCTCATAAGCTACCTTTCCAAAGCGACAAAGAATTTTGAAGGGACCGACATATCGGGGACTGAGTTTATCTTTCTTTCCAAACCTCTTCACTCCCTTTATGGGAGAGATCTCAAGATAGACATAGTCATTGACCTCAAACTCGAGATCCTTTCTACGAAAATCTGCATAGGACTTCTGTTGGTTCTGAGCAGCCCAGAGTCTCTCTCTGATCAACTGAACTTTCTATAAGGCATCGAATACTAATTCAGGACCTACTATTGATTCCTCACTAACTTCAAACAAACTAATCAGAGATCTATATCTCCTACCATAGAGAGCTTCGAATGGAGCAATCTGAATACTAGAATAATAGCTATTGTTGTATGCAAACTCAATCGCAGGCTAGTGGTCATCCCAAATTCCCTTGAAGTCAATTACACACACCCTTAGCCTATCTTGAAGAGTCTGAATGGTCCTCTCTGCTTGACTATCTGTTTGAGGATAAAATGCTATGCTGAGATGGACTTGGGTATCGAGACTCCTTTTGAATGCTTTCCAAAAGTGAGAAGTGAACTGGGTACCTCTGTCTAAGATGATAGATAGTGGAACATTGTGTAACCTGACTATCTTCCTGATATAGAGTTTGGCATAATCCTCGGTGGAATAAGAAGTACGAACAGGAAGGAAATAAGCTGACTTGGTCATTCTATCTATAATGACCCAGAATGAATCATGCTGATGTCGAGTTCTAGGCAAAACCGTCACGAAGTCCATGTTAAGTTCTTCCTACTTCCAAGTAGGAATGGTGAATTCTTGCATGGAACCACTAGGTTTCTGATGCTCTATCTTAACCTGCTGACATGTAGAGCACTTAGCCACAAACTCTGCAATATCTCTCTTCATCCCACTCCACCAATAGATCTCCAACATATCACGGTACATCTTAGTGTCCCCTAGATGAATAGAGTATCACATATCATGTGCTTCTACAATAATTCGTTGCCTCAATTCATCTACACCTGGAACACATAGACGACCCTGATAGCGAAGAACACCATATCCCCCCGGGAGAAAACTTTGACTTTCTAATTCTGAACTGACTCTTTGAGCTTGACAAGGCTAGGATCCCTGTCTTGTTTCTCTTTTACCTCAAAAAGTAGAGATGAATCTGAACTACTATGAATATATGCACCACCCTCTGAAGAATCGACTAAGCGAACGCCTAGTCTGGCAAGATGATGGATCTCCTGATCCATTTTTTTCTTGGTATCCTCAATGTGAGAAATACTACCCATGGAGAGCCGACTGAGAGCGTCAGCCATAACATTGGCCTTGCCCGGATGATAAGGAACACTCATGTCGTAATCCTTCAAGAGCTCTAACCACCTTCTCTGGCAAAGATTGAGATCTTTCTGGGAAAAGACATACTGGAGGCTTTTATGGTCCGTAAAGACATCTACATGAACTCCATAGAGATAATGCCTCCAAATCTTCAAGGCAAAAACTACCGCTGCTAACTCAAGATCATTAGTAGGATAATTTTTCTCATGTATCTTTAACTGTCTGGAGGCGTAGGCTATGACCTTACCATGCTGCATGAGGACACAACCTAAACCTACTCTGGATGTATCAAAATAGACTACAAAACCGTCTGAACCATCTGGAATAGCTAGAACTGGAGCGGAGGTGAGTCGAGTCTTCAACTCTTGAAAGCTCTTCTCGTATGTATCTGACCACTGAAACTTAATCTTCTTCTGAGTCAATCTGGACATGGGAGATGCAATAGAATAAAATACCTCGATAAATCATTTGTAATAGCCAACCAAACCCAAGAAACTCATAATATTGGATAGAGATACGGGTTTTGGCCAGTTTCTTACTGCTTCGGTTTTCTAAGGATCTACTCTAATTCCATCACCGGAGGTAATATGGCCATGGAATGCTACTGATCTTAGCCAAAATTCGCACTTACTGAACTTAGCGAATAATTGGTTATCTATGAGAGTCTGAAGAACAATCCTGAGATGGTCTGCATGATCATGCTCTGTGCGAGAATAGATCAGAATATCATCTATGAAGACTATGACAAACATGTCCAAGTACTTCTTGAATACACGGTTCATCAAATCCATAAAAGTTGCAGGGGCATTGGTAAGACCAAATGACATGACTAAAAATTTGAAATGACCATACCAAGTACGGAAAGCTGTGTTTGGAATGTCACATTCTCTAACTCTAAGCTGATGATATCCTGATCTGAGGTATATCTTGGAGAAGTAAATGGAACCCTGAAGTTGGTCGAATAGATCATCAATCCTAGGAAGAGGATATATGTTCTTAACTGTGACCTTGTTGAGTTGATGGTAATCAATACACATCTTGAGAGAACCGTCTTTCTTGCACACGAATAATACTGGCGTACCCCATGGGGAAATGCTGGGTCTAATGAATTCCTTATTTAAGAGATCCTTCAACTGATATTTTAGTTCCTTGAGTTCTTCTGGTGCCATTTTGTATGGCGGAATAGAAATAGGTTGAGTATCCAGAAGAAGGTCTATGCCGAAGTCTATTTTTCTTTTGGGGAGAATGCCAGGAAGATCTTTGGGAAAGACATTTGAGTATTAATTAACAAAAAAGACTATTTTGAGGCTGGGATATTCAGAACTAGAATCTTTAATATGCACGAGATGATACACACACCCCTTAGAAATTATTTTCCTTGCCTGAAGGTAGGAAACAAGTTGACCCTTGAATGCCAAAATGCTACCCTTTCACTCTAGGACAGGCTTATTCGGGAACTGAAACTGAACTATCCTATTTCTGTAGTCAACTATAAAATAGTAGGAATGAAGCCAATCCATGCCGAGAATGACATTAAAATCAGTCATCTCTAACTTTACTAAATCTGTTGACGTAGATATCTGAGATATCATAACCGGGCAGTTCCTGTATACCCGTCGGGCTATGATGGTTTTATCCATTGGGGTAGAGACTGAGAAGGGCTCTGCTAGGAATTCGGGACTGATTCCGAAATCTCCTTCTATGTATGGAGTAACAAAAAACAAAGATGCACATAGGTCTAGCAAAGCATAAACATGAACAAGAAAAATCTGTAACATACCAGTAACAACATCAGGAGAATTTTCCTGATCTTGCCGGGACTGAAGAGCATAAAGTCATTTTGGGCGTTGCCTACTGGTAGCACTAGAAATGGCACCCTGCTGGTTCAGGCGGCTGAACTGAGCTGTAGAATGATTTTGCTGACCCTGAAGACTTGACTGCAGACACTCCCTAATAGTGTGTCCTGGCTTCCCACAACCAAAACAGGCATCACTACCGACTTTGAAAATGCCTTTATGGTTCTTACCATAAGTCTGGCAAAGGGGATTCATTCGGGCACTGCTAACACTGACCTGAGATTTAGAGCCTAGCGCTTTGTCTCTATTAACGTCTCTGAACTTTAGAACTAGAGCGCTGGCAGAGGAAGGAGCAGGAATGGCTGACTGGGAGCGAAACTGTGAATGGTTTCCTCCATCTTAATTGGGGTGATCAAAGTTAAAATTACCTGACCTTGATCTCTTGTTCTTCCTCTTTCTTGTCTTAACCTTCTGCTATTCTACTTGCTGGGCATGGGTCATGAGTCTGGCAAAGGTCATATCACCGATCAGCATCGTAGACCTACACTCATTTACCATGATATCATTGACCCCTGACACAAACATGCTCATCTTAGCTCTATTGTCTGCAACCACATAAGGAGCATACCTAGCTAGCTGAGTAAATCTGAGAGAATACTCCCTAACCATCATATTCCCTTGCCTGAGGTTGATAAATTCAAGAACTTTGGCTTTCCTCAGCTCTTGGGGAAAGAATCTGTCTAAGAATGCTATGAAAAATTCCTCCTACTCGATAGGGCCTGTATCATCTAACCTCTCAAACTTCCACTGTTTGTACCAATCATGATCAACATCCTATAATTGGTAGGCGTCTAACTTAGCACTCTAAATAGAAGTAACACCCATGATGTCAATGACCTTCTAGACTTGGTCAATGAACTTCTGAGGGTCCTCATCAGACTTAGACCTATGGAAATAAGGAGGGTTCATCCAGGTAAAGTCACGAAGCCTACCTGCTTTAGGATTGGCTAATGGATTGGCCGAAATGACTGGTAGCCATTCAGTCTGTGCAGCCATAGACTAAGCAAGTGTGGTAAATAAGGCTCTAAACTCCGCATAGGAAACATGTTTGCCCAAAGGATCTTTGGGCTGAGGACCTGGCTGGTTTCTTATCTTTGGGGCCATGGTCTAGAATAAGAGAAGAATGGATTAGACTGAGAGTTTAACTTGTGATTATACTCACTAGCATGACATGAATAATAAAGAAAGGGGACTGTTCCTAAAACATCTCATAGCCTCCCGTACATAAATGTGGCGCGCAACACACCCATGTACAAGACTCTACTAGATGCAGCTTTCAGAGTGCCTAGGACTCTATTGAACCTTAGGCTCTGATACCAAGTTTGTAACACCCCGATTTTTTGAACCAAAATGTTACACGCTGCTCATGACCTCGAGGGACCACAACCTAACCCATGACTGATATTTGTACCTGTATACTGCAAATCATGATATAATAATGTGTAATACATAGAAATTTAAGGCCATAAGGTTCAACTGAATAAAATCATGTGGGTGAAAATAACCAAAACAACTCAATCTGAATGTAAATCTGAACATAAATCTGAAAGCCTCTAAACTATCTGAATAAGTAATTGAAGGAACATGTCACCAACTAAATCCGTAAAACTGAACAGATGAAATAAATAATAAATCAAATCATATTGTACTCGAATCAATGTGGATTTACTGTGTCTTTTTGACTGGAATACTTTCGCTACTGTTGGGCTGGCGCTCTTGTCTCGGAACCTATAGTGTAACATGAAAAGAAAGAACCATAGCGAAAATGTGTCAGTACAACTAGAGTACTGAGTATACGAGGAAAGTAGGATGAACATAAAGGGTTTCATGCATAAACAACACTGACTGACTACTATAAACGTGGGAGTGCAAACACACATATATAGAAACTGGGCCCGTGAATACGTGATACCATGACCTGTAAGCTAATACATGGTTTATTGACTCATAGTAAGCGTGGTTATCAAAAATGTATTGCATGGAAAGGATTTCTTATCACATGGAAGTACTTGCACAATCTTAATATCATGTTCATTGCATAATCATATTGGCAACACATACCAACAGCATGGAAGTTAATGTGGATTGCATGGTTATCATACATCTTGTTCATAAGTAGGATTTTCAATTAAACATAGCATAATCTCATAAGAATAGTTCATGACTATTCCAATAACATTTACAAGGCACATTATCAACATAGAGGTCATTGGAACATAAGGGCATATAATAAATCCTTCACTTGGTCACAATTTAGCTATTTTGCATGATTTCTAGTTTCTTAGGAATTTTATCAAACACCTTACATGCACATCTTAAGCATAGGTGAAATCATCAAATTATACATCATGAACAACCAAATTTACATTTTTTCAACTCATATGATATCATGAAATTCAAAAAGACATATAAAGATTCCTTCCTGGGAATCACCCAATATCAACAACTTAATCATCAACACTCAACAATATAGAAATCATACTTTATAATAAAAAAAGGGTTTTTGAGCTTTATGGATGAAAGAGATCCATAAATCAACTCACGCATACCTTATAAGGAAGATTCTTGATGATTGACGGAGGAATTTCCTTGAAATTGGATCTTCAAGATTGGTTATGCAAACCTAGTTGTTTTTCGTGTTTAGTGCTCTTGGATGATGAGATTTGAGATGATAATAGGGTTTTAATATGTTTAGAAGCTATATATTTCGTAGGGTTAAGTTTAGGGATGTAAGGAGTGTTAAAAGACTTAATTACCCTTAAAATAACTCAAAACAGAGTGTTTTTGGCACTTGGAACTGACTTAGGTGGCGCCCAAGAGATTGCCTAAGATAGGTTGGGCAGCGCCTAACCAATCTCCTATGCTTGGGTTGGGCGGCGCCTAACCAATCGCCTATGCTTACTGTCTCTCACGAAAATGGGGATAACTTTTCGCTCGGGTATTGGATTAAGGCAAAATTAGTATCGTTGGAAAGCTAATTTGATTTTCTATCATTTGGGGGTCTAAATCAGCCAAAATAAAATATTAACATAGAGTTATACTCATTCAAATATGACCCTTGCAAAATCAAACACTAAAACTTGATGGATTCAAAAACTCTAAGCTTATATTACCTTAAGTGACTCATATAAACATGCTTAATGCATCATAAGCTATCCTATCACTAGTATATTCATTGTATGTCATGTACTCAAGTATTAATCACAGTATAGGAGATTTCATACGTAGAATAATTATTTACTTCCTACCTTAGAAACATGCGGGGTATTACAGATAGTGAGTTTATTTCCCTTTGTAACTAATAGAGCCTCATTTGATTGACCTTGTTAAACCTTTCTCTCAGATCTTCCCAAACTTCAAATTCACTTGTGGTAAATACAATGCCACTTAACAATTTTGCACTAATAGAGCTTATTAACTATGACAACACTATGGTATTGCAAGTTTCCTATTGCATATGCAATTCTTCTCTATATAAACTTCTATTACAAGTACCTTCCACAAATCATATTTTTTTCCCTCATCAATCGGCTCCATAATCCAAAATTCTCTAATCCAACAAGTTTAATTAGAATCAAGGTAGCTCTAGACACATCCAATGTTCCTATAAACAAGGGATCACTTGGATCAATTTTGGGTGACATTTTTGACCTTTAAAAAAATTGTTGTGGTAGAGATCGAACTCCACTAGAATCAAAATTGAATCCTCCAATGATAATACAAACCAAATTGCTGGAAATAACTGAAAACAAAGATAAGAGATTTCTCTGCAACTACTAAAATATTCTGCTAGTAACAACTATTGAGAATCTCTCTACAATAGAGATCTAAACTCTATCAATGTCTCTTCTAAACCTCTGTAATCAATGGCTATGATACCATGTTAAAACATCTGATTCAACTCTGTAAGAGTAGAAGCTAACTACACTGAAGAAGAAAACTGTATTTTGATTATCGTATTGAAAGAGAAGAAGTTAGCTTCATTGATAAGCTAGAAGAGTTACATAATGTGATTACTATACTTGGTATTTATATAATTACATGAGTCAACTTGATGTTATAGAACGTTCTAATAACTACTAACAGCTTACATAACTACTCAACAAACTAATTGCCTAGAGTAACTAAATCTGTACTAAATCAGTAAAACAATACAAACAGTGAAAACTATTTTACTGCATCAAAAACTAATGCTACAATATACACTTTAACAAACCTCATTTAATAGATTCACTTAGGATAAGTGGAATTTACTAGGCATAAGCCAATTCCTCTTATGTAAATTAAATAACACATATAGATTTGGAAATATCATATTGAGATAAATTATTCAACTTTTGAGAAAACCTGACTTATGATATAGGCATGGAGTGTATATCTAGACAACCCAATTATTTATAACTATATATAAATCTATAATGATGCACTCCATTGAGAGGGACACAATCTTGGAGGGGTGCCCATCTATGTCCGGCCCAAGTGATCGTGCCTACGACAAAATTTATGGAGGCGGGGCCTGCATTTATACAACCCTTAACAAATGCAAAGTTCAATTTTTTTTGTCTAGTTCAGATGCCTACGAATTTATTGATAGTTGAGAACAATTTCTCAATAATATTTATCTCTTCTCATTGCACATAACTTAGTTTTAATCAATTTTACCTATATACTTTTATAGAATACAAATTCATCAATCTCTCAGAATAGAAATCACATGTATAAACTGTAAGAATTAGGTAGTTTTTGGTTGCAGATATCCACTCAAAATGACAATACTGGAGTTGAATACGTTTTTTCCCAACCTCCAGCCCCACATCAATAATCTAGCAATGCTACTTAGTGTTTATATGTTGTTGCATCAACTTAGTTGGGCATGAAATTACTTGAAAAAAGATTTGTAATATAGGATATTACCATTGTATCCTTGATTTCTAAAGAGACAAAAAACTAAGTCCATGGATGAATGGTGGCCAAGAGGGAATAGCCTGATTAATAACTTCCATGGCTTTTGGGGATCATGGTGTTGTTGATAATATTTCTCAGCCTTATCTGCTTGGGATAGAGGTGGTCTCATGGTTGCCTGTCAGACTTCTCATCTCTTTTTATTATTATGTTTTCTAATAAGGATATGCATCTCTCTTTATAGTTGAAGATAATTTTTGATAAATTAATTCCCAGTAGACAAAAATATGAATTGCTAGAGGAGCATTTTGTTCACCTAAGCTTGAATTTAGTGATTGAAAATCTTCAATGTTCTTGGCTTATCTCGAAATGCTTAAGGTATGCAGTTGATGAATAATACTTTGCTCTCAGAATCAATGTTGACATATGTTTTTCTTTGATTTTTTTTTGATTGCTACAACTGAATGAAATCATTGTTTTAGATTGTGCACATGTAGAATACCTATTTGGTTCTACTAGAATTTTGTTTTCTTTCTATTATGAAGATAGTTGCAAAAAATGATATATCACAACTAAAATACTATAACGACATAAAATTTTGATGAAATATGTGAAACATGTATTTTTATGTAATTTAACTATTTTACCCCTCTTCATGGTTGCATTATGGTGTTTCTAGGGTGTGGGTTTGATTGGCATGGTTTCTAATGCATTTTGGTGCTTTTTATGTGATATTGTAGTTTTTGGAGGCTTAGAGAGTCTTATTATGAACATCTGCAGTTATCTTTTGATCTATAAGACAGAGGGCTAAACAGATTGTACCAGTATTTCCAGAACATAAATTTTAAGGTGGTAACATATTTGGTGTAGTTTTATGGCTTTTAAATTTCATTTCGACCCTCTGTTTGAAAAATTATAATTTTGCGTTTCGGGGGTCAACATTGTGAAAATAATTTCTTTTCAAAAATATAATATCACCATTGAGTCTAGAGCATTGAATTTAGTATGGTTACATAGTTTGTTTACGTACATTGGATTTTGAATGAATCCCAAGGCATTGAAAAAAACTTGAAAGAATTTTCGAGCTTCAGCTGGTTTTTTGTACATGTGCAATAGCACCACTTGAGTGGCGATCACATATATGCGGCAGAGAGGGTAGTGCAATCGCACTAAGGGGTTGGCAATCACCACACCTCCTACTACTGCAAAGGTGTGCGATTTCACACCTGGGTATGTGATTACAAATTTGATTACCTGGATGGGGTATAAATAGACCCCTTAGGTCATGAATTAGATCATTTTTCATCTTGCCTCTTGAGAGCTAAACCATAAAATAGTGTGAAGGCTTAAAAGTGAAGCTTGTAGGTGCTTGGGAAGTTAGATTAACATCCATTTCTTGATTCTCTTAAGTATTTGAGATTAGAATTCACCATTTTTTTTTCGTGAATTTCTTGATTAATTTCTAAAAACCCTGAAACCTAAGGACGTGATTTTAAACCCCAATTTTACTCATTTTCACTTGAATAATGTTTCTAATGCTATAATTACTTGTTTTTCCTTGATTTCATTTTCAAAACAACCTCAATTCTTGATTTTAAACTGATTTAAAAGATTTTACCCTATAAATATTAAAAATAGTTTTTCTTCATTTTGAATCTCATTTTTAACTCGATTTTACTTGAGTTTTTAGATGTAGGTTTCTAAAGATATGGGGAACACATTTTTGAAATAAAGATAAGATTTTGTCCTTCTTTTTGGGAAACCCAATTTGGGAGTTTGTTTTGACCCTAAACTAATTTTAGACAATATGAGTATCATTGGATTTATTTTGACATGTAGATATTTTATTTCTTGATTTTTTTTTATTTTGGGATAGTTCGTGAGAAATAAGGCCGTGAATTAAAGTGTTGCAGACCAATTTTTGGCCTTGAGGTAGGTTATGGCTTAACTCTTTTAGATTGGGATGGGTAGTTAATTTGAATACAAAATGCATGTTAAGGAGATGAGAACTAATAATAAAATTGGCTATCTTAATGTATTGTTCCCGCGTGGGTCCTATATGTGATGTAATTGTTGATTTGGATATATTATATGATATGTGTGACCATGTGAGGTCCTTTGTGATGTGGATAGACTGAAATATATATGAATAATTGTGTTGTACTGTTGAAATTCCTAATGTGGTATAATTGGTATATTGTGCTATATTCATACTTTATCGACATATGAATCATGTGGAACTTCATGGATGGGGGAAATAATGAGTGAATATTGGCTCACATGGTTATGAATATATCATTGTGGTTTGTTGTGGAAATACTAATTGTGATTGATTGTGAGAATTACATCCTCATATCATACTCACTCATGAAACATTGGTTTTAAAACCCTTCTTGAGGAATGTTCCGGGAAAAAAATATTATGACATCTTATAAAACCCTTCTCTAGGGATGTGCCAGGGAGGAGATATGATATACAAATTATATATGAGTTAATGAACCCCCCATCGGTCATGTCGGAAGGCTTGCATCCATGGGTGTATATAGAGGTTGTGCGACAACCTCGTGCATCATCATCATCATTGTTATTATGTTTACTCCGTTATGGCTTTAATATGATTGTACTTTTGTTTTGACTTATTCCATATCTAATTGTTCTATCTTGTTATACTTATACTCAATGATCTTATATGTATATTACCCTTCCTTGTCCTACTTGTATGTAAGTTATTGTACATTTGTGGTCTTTTCTGTGTTTGTTGCAATATATGTGATATATTAGAACTGTTAGTGCAAGCAGTGTGGGCTACCATTATAGGACATTTTCTGATTACATGTGACGTACCCTTAATGTGTATTTTGTATGTCATATTTACAACTTTTCTAGGTTGAGCTATGATACCTACCTAGTATAAGTGGATCGGACTCTCTCCTACTATACCTTTCTGGTGTAGATTAGACTTTGGGAGTGCCCTACGTTGCTTAATTCGGGTGATTGTTGGAGTTATTAAGGTAGTGGTTGATTTTCAGGTGTCCGGATATCTTTTACTATATTTCTCTATAATTAGACCATCTTTACTAGTTTTCAGAGTCAGAGTTATATTGATTAGATTTCATATATATTTCTTTTGGATTTGAGTTATACTAGATACATTCTTATACTATTGACATAAAGTTTCTGGTGTTATGGACGCATTGTTGTTTACGTTTCTTAATAACGCCCAAACTACAACTCTCGTAAGAGTGTAAGCGGTCGCTGTCAAATATAGAACCCAACTGGGTTGGGTGTAGAATCCTACAGGAAATACTTGGTCACTCAGTGTTGCAACTGTTAGCAGATTGTTGGTTGAAAATTCTACGGAAAGGGGGGATTGGTTTTAGGCGTGTGATAACGCTCAAACTACAGCTCTCGTAAGAGTGTAAGCGGTCGTTGTCAAATATAGAACCCAACTGGGTTGGGTGTCGAATCCCACAGGGAATACTTGGTCACTAAGTAAGCAACGATTATTAGACTTTTGATGAAAGTTCTGCGAATAAAGGGGGGATTTTGTGCGTGCAAATGATGTAAATAAAATAGTAGAGTAAAAACGGAAAATACAAGTGTAAAACGGAGTACTTGGTAGGTTTTAATCAATGAGAATTGAGAGTTAGGGTTATGTCCACCTTATGAGTTGTACGTATCTATTGACTATGAGTTATGCGGAATTCAGACATGCATGCGCTTATAGAGAATCGTATTCTATGGTAAATCCAGGCATCTTTCGACCATCAAGGACTATTTCACTTTAACTCTTTCGAGCTTAAAACGTATCTAATGGTACAAATTCTGCAAGAGGTTAATCCAGTTATGGCACTAACTTTTTAACAGGGGTTGGTGCCCTATTACCTTGACATTATCTCTTTTCCAGACATGAAACCTTTCTTTCGAACAAGTTAATGCTATACTGGCGTATTCTATATGTTTGCAACCACACGAATTTAAATTAAGATGAAGAGAGTAATGATATAAGCAGCATACGTGTCAAGAATTCACAAGCTCATAGAAATAGATAGTATCTCATAAGGCTTCCATAACCCTAACAGAGAAGTTTAGCTACTCATGATAGCAACGGAGATCACAATAAACATCATCATGATCTCACGTTGGTCACAAGGGCCGTGCTTTCTCTGTCAGAAAGTGTAACGTGAATTAGGATCAAACGTTGAAAGAAAAGACTTGAATTAATTAATGAGTGAATAAGAATTTATTAGAATGGGAAAGAATAGAAGGGGGAATACGAAGAGAATGCTGAAAAGTTTCAGAAAAATAGGGTTTATATAACATCCATATCCTAGTCCTATTGAAATAGGATTTTTATCCTTGTCCCAGTCCTACTGGGTTACTGCATACTTGTCCTAATCCTACTAAGTTACTGCTGATCCCCAAGTCTTTGTAAATGTTGTTTTTGCCCGGGACAAGTTATCCATGCATCACTTTTAGTCCATAGGTGTCCATACGCCGCTTTCCTTCTTTCGTGAAGCTTCCTTTGGCGTTAAGTTATCCATAAAATGCTGAAATCTTCATCATTTATACCTGAAAACTTGCTAATCATGTTTGGTAGCTCACTTACAGGAAAATGGACTAAAAGTGCAGGAATTATATATTTTGTCCTTAAAACATAGCCTAAATATGGGTAAATTATGGTGTTTAGGCGTGTAAATACGCCAATCATCAACACCCCATACTTAAAGCTTTGTTCGTCCTCGAACAAAATATCATGTCCATATAAGCATCTACTTAGGGTTTCACAGTAACACGCAAAATATTCATCAAGACAGGCATAACAATTATTAACAAAGAGTAGTTTTCTGATCACTACTAGAAACAATTCAACCTCCAACCTAGACTCGTGATGATGGTTACTTCGTATCCAAAATTTAAGGCACAAAGAATCATACACAACTACCCAAAACTCATCAACCATGTGTGTCTCACAATATATTACCCATAATCACTCACAAGTATTTCATTTTTCGAAACATGGGTATAAGATTTTCCTTGCTCTCACTCTCACAAAGAATTCTTATGCTGCAACTGATGACCATAGGCTTGCCCTTAGTGTAATGCTCTGCTAATATTAGAATGCTAAGCTTAGGATCAAATAGGTCTTTTACAGGTTATAATGTAGGCTCAGGGACGGGTAGGACTATTTTGGCCAGAAATAGTGACTATGTTCCTAAGCGCTTTAATACATCACATTATGCCATTAACACTTTCTTTTAAACAACTTCTCTATTTATCTACCGCCCCTTTTCACCTATTTTGTCACATGACTTTTTACAATTTAAAGCACTTAGGAATTTGGATAAAATTATGGTCTTGAAAAAAATGGATTAGGCTACATATGAGGCTGTCAAAGAAAATAGCTAAAGGCTCAAAGGGGGTTAACTAGGATAATGTCCACGGGTAGGTAAAAAGAAGGTAAACAAGTACAGGTTGCCAAAGAAATGCCTAAATCATCTCCTAAACTTACACTCTTTATTTCGCTTTACATATACACCAGGCAAGTTCTAGCATCAGCCATAAACACAGAATATACTATAATCTCACATACACAAGGCACATGGTCAACTGTATTGGGAGCAGTATAGACTCTTGACCCCAACAGATGAAGGAATTAAACCACATAAATATCACATAGTGAGTCACACTTAGAGCCTAAACGTCTCAATAGTAATGATTTTGTCACAAACTCTTGTCATAATACCATGCTGCCTATCAGAACAGTTTCATGCAAAATAAAATCTAAAAAAAAATTCCACACTAAACCAAACGAACAAATAAACATAAATAAATGTAAATGCAGACAAAGAAGTATAGCATACAAATACCAGCACCCCACACTTAGATGGGACACACTGCCCTCAGTGGGAAAATAAATAAGAAGAACCTGATTAGTCGGACTCCTCCTCTATGTCTGGGGTCATACCCTCTGCATCGGAATCATCATCAGAGTTGTCATCCTCAGAAGTTCCTCAAAATGTACCCCATTTGATTCCAAGAGTGCGTCGAGGTATTTGCAGCACGGAGGATTCAACTTGCTCTTTTCTTCCTCTTTTCTTACCTTTCTATGAGGTGGGCGCTTTTTGTTTTCCTGGTCGACCTTTTGGTGCCATTTTACCTGAGACTAAAATAAATTTATGCTAGCTCATCTCGGAAGATTTAATCGACAAACAGACAATAGTGGCACCACCCCACACTTAATTTGTTGACACAAACTAATTAAGTGAATGATGTCGATTACTCAGACTTCATCGGCATACATTTAGGTAATATGTTCCAACAATATGTTCAGCACAGTCATACTTTCATGTCATCTTAACTATCCTTTCCGACTCTATTTCATGTAATCTTCACTATACTTTCATGTTTGGATTAATGCACCTTTTGATCAAGACTACTTCGTAGAGATCGTATCAAGTTATGGCATAGCAATAATCACAACATCTCATGCTTGTATTCAATCATGATCTTTATCTCGATAAACGAGTCATTCAAACATCCAAGCATTCAACTTTGAAGAGTATGCAATTAACTTCACCATTTCAATTTTACAAAAGTATGACAGTGTATCAAAATCAAATACAAGTCGGAACCAAGTCAAGAACACCCATACGTATTCTTTCACTCAACTAGATGTATCATACAAATCAACACATTCTAATCACCAACACCACTTTAAGATCTAACATACCATTATAAGCGTAAGATTGTAACAACTTCGGAATATAAATGAAGAACTTACTTGGTGTTGGACTCGGAAGATGATCTTGCAAGGTTAGATGAGCAAAAAGAAAAGTTTTGAGAGATTTGGAAAGGATAGGCGGCGCCTAATGCTTAGCCTAGTTGGGCATAGGCGGCGCCTTTAGCTTTGCCTATTCTTGGCATAGGCGGCGCCTAATGCTTTGCCTAGTTGATCATAGGCGGCGCCTATGCTATGGCATTGTAGATTCAGATAACCAAGGCCATAGCATAGGCCTTGCCTTGTCCGTTGCCTAGATTTACATAGGCCTTGCCTTGTCCATTGCCTAGATTTGAATAGGCAATGTTTAACCCAAAGCCTTTTGCTCCTTCATTACTTACTTACCACCTTTAACATTGCTCACTTTCAAATAAAAATTTGAGACCAAGCTCCTCCTTTATACGTCTTGCACCTACACTTACTCAAAAACAACAAAAACGATTAGAATGATGGGTTGCCTCCCATCAAGTGCCTTAGTTTTGGTAGTGGCTCGACTACAAAAATAGACTCGTAGTAAAACAAAACGATTAAAAACGATGGGTTGTCTCCCACCAAGCGCTTGATTTATTGTCGCGGCATGACATGGCTATCTCGATTACTTAGACTTCGTTGAGATAGATGGTGCATCATTTTCTAAATTGATTCAGACGACGCTGATACTTACTTGTAGGCATGCAATTTTCTTTGAGATGAATCTTGTGCATACATATCCCAGGAGGTATAGCAATTATATCATCAATCTTCCAACCCATAGCTCTCTTATACCTCTTCAGAGCAGAGATGAGAGCCTCTGCATGCTGTTCACCTAAATCAGCCACAACACCCACGGGAAGTGTATTTCCACTTCCCAAGGACGCATCCCTTAGGTGACTGGGGAGCTCTTTCGATTCTAGCACTGGTGGCTCTTCAATGGAAGTCTTCGCTGTTGGTGAAGATTGATTCTTAAGATCAAGGTCCAGCTTCTTAGGAGCATGAGAATAGGACCTTATTCCTGTTAGAGCACAAACGGTTTCTTCATGTTCTTCAGCCTCCTTACGCTCAAAATTCAATAGCACATTAGATAGTGACTAAACAGTAAGATGCTTCTCTACATAAAATTCTTTGTCATCCTCTTCATAAACATCAGCTACAGAGAACACATCCGTATCTCTAGGCTGCTTCATCGGTTTGCATACATCAAAATGAACCACTTCGTCATTCAATCGAAATAAAAGCTCATTAGCTCTCAAATCAATGAGCACACTTCCAGTTGCGAGAAAAGGGCATCCCAAGATTATGGGAACTTCAGAATCCACCTCGCAATCCAAAATGACAAAGTCTGCAGGAAAGATGAAGGTAGAAACCTTCACCAACACATCATTTAATATACCAACAGGTCATTTTACCAACCTATCTTCCATCACGAGCCGCATATTGGTGGGTGTTGGATTGCCCAACTCCAACTTCCTGTAGACGGATAGTGGCATCAAATTGATGCTAGCACCCAAATCGCACAATGCCTTAGCAAAATCCAACGATCCAATCATGCAAGGAATAGTGAAAGCACCAGGATCTGTCTTCTTCTGAACTAGCGATCTTGTAGAGATTGTACTGCAATGGTGAACATTATCTGCCGGCTCATAGCTTACTGCCCGCTTCTTTGTTAAAAGGTCTTTCATGAATTTAGCGTACCCCGGCATCGTTTCCAGCGCCTCCACCAAAGAAACATTAATAGTAAGTTGCTTCAACATAGTCATGAATTTACTGAACCTTGTATCATCAGCTTTCTTCTTTAGTCTCTGAGGAAAAGGTGGTGGTGGAAGGGGAATAGTTTGCTCCACCACTTCCTTTTTATCTTGCTTCTGATCTCCAACCTTTTCAGAAGTGTCATCAGCCTTTTTCTTTAGTCTCTGCGGAAAAGGTGGTGGTGGAAGGGGAATAGTTTTCTTATGAACGCTCTCAATCAGATTTTCAGCTTCCACAGAATCATCACAATCTGCATCAATAACATCATCCACCATATCATCAACCACCTGCTTGCCTTTGGATGGATTTTCCAACACTTTACCACTTTGGGTAGTAATAGCCATACATGTTACATCATTCCTCGAATTTTGCACTGTGTTGCTAGGTAGCGTTCTAGCCTTTCATGGGTTGAATACCGCTGATAGTTGACTCAATTGTTGCTCTAGCTGTTTTATTGAAGTGGAATGCGAGTCAACTAATTGCTTCATTGAGGACAAATCATTTATTACCTCAGTTACTCCCGTGCTGGTTGCCTCCACTCCTTTCAATAGTTTAGCCATCATATCTTCCATTGACATCTTCCCCGAACTAGATGCAGCGGACTCACGGCTTCCAGGTGGAATATACAAACCACTCCTGTCAGTCTTATTCTTCTAACTACCTTGATCGTGGTCCTTGTATCCAGATTTATCATAATAGTTCCGACCTTGGTTTCCTTGAGAATTGCCTCGGAAAGCCCCCTGATTATTTAGGTATTTCGCCTCCTCCTCAGAATTAGATTTATCTCTTGCCTGTGACACAACAGCTTTGACTTTTTCGGTCTTCCCTGATAATAAATTCTTGGTAAGAAGATCCATCTGCGTTTTCATGTGCGCCATATCTGGATCACGTTCCTCCTCTCTTCGCCTTTGTTCTGCAGTCATGCCAATAGGTATAGTAGAGCTTGCTACCTCAGAATCCCTGGTATGCCAAGCTCTACTCTGCTTCGTCATACGATCTAGCATATCACTTGCCTGAACAAAAGTAAGGTCCATGAATGACCCTCCTGCATGGTTATCAACCACTGGCTTAGTCACCAATTTCAACGCCCTGTATAATATCTCCATCAAGTGGACATTGGTTATATGATGATTTGGGCACCTCATAAGCTTCTTCTTGAACCACTCCCATGTTTCGTGGAGAGCTTCAGTTGGAAGCTGTCGAAAATTGCTGATCTCGTCTCTTAATTGTGCTCTCTTAGATGGCGGATAGAATCTTTCTAGGAAAGCGTCTTTTAGTTGCCTCTAATTAGTGATAGAGTCAGGAGTTAGCCCGTTCAACCATAGAGTTGCCTCTCCAGATAGAGACAATGGAAATAAGTGCAGCCGGATCGCATTCTGTCCAACCCCTGGATTGTCAAACGCCTTGCATATTAAGATAAAATTAATCAGATCCATATTCGGATCATCTCCTGCAAGTCCACCAAATAATCCCTTGAGCTGCAATAGTTGAATCATGGTGCTAGTGATATTGAACTTGGCTCTAGGTGCCAAGGGCGGAGGAATAATAGCTCCTGTGTCACCAGCTCCGTCCAGGTCATCATCATCATCATCAAAAGGGATCTGCATAGCTCGACATTCAGGTCTAAATCTAGCTTGACGATCTCTTCTGTTAGTAGATGTCGCCACCTCAGCATCACGCCTAGGGTTTAGTAACTCGTCATCACCTAGGTCCTCATCGTCAGGATTTATTGCTCGCCCAGGGTTATCAATATTCTGTTGATGTACTTGGGCAGCGGCCAACGCAGCTAATCTATCCTGCTCCTATTGAACAACCCTTCTGTCAATTTCACGTTGCTCCTCTATCCTTCCAATAAGTTGCAGTTCAGGGTTTATGAGTAATAATGGTTGTCCCGAACTTCGCGTGTTTGGCATGCACTAAACAAAAACATGCAGAAATCAAAAACAACAACTAAAAGTAAAGTACGAGAATCTTTGACCAAAGGGTCTAGTAACTATCACAAACTTAGTTGACAACCGTATTCCACGGCAACGGCGCCAAAATTTAATAACGCTCAAACTACAGCTCTTGTAAGAGTGTAAGCGGTCATTGTCAAATATAGAACCCAACTGTGTTGGGTGTCGAATCCCACAGGGAATACTTGGTCACTAAGTAAGCAACGATTATTAGACTTTTGATGAAAGTTCTGCGAATAAAGGGGGGATTTTGTGCGTGCAAATGATGTAAACAAAATAGTAGAGTAAAAAAACAGAAAATAGAAGAGTAAAACGGAGTACTTGGTAGGTTTTAATCAATGAGAATTGAGAGTTAGGGTTATGTCCACCTTATGAGTTGTACGTATCTATTGACTATGAGTTATGCGGAATTCAGACATGCATGCGCTTATAGAGAATCGTATTCTATGGTAAATCCAGGCGTCTTTCGACCATCAAGGACTATTTCACTTTAACTCTTTCGAGCTTAAAGCGTATCTAATGGTACAAATTCTCCAAGAGGTTAATCCAGTTATGGCACTAACTTTTTAACAGGGGTTGGTGCCCTATTACCTTGACATTATCTCTTTTCCAGACATGTAACCTTTCTTTCAAACAAGTTAATGCTATACTGGCGTACTCTATATGTTTGCAACTACAAGAATTTAAATTAAGATGAAGAGAGTAATGATATAACCAGCATACGTGTCAAGAATTCACAAGCTCATAGCAATAGATAGTATCTCATAAGGCTTCCATAACCCTAACAGAGAAGTTTAGCTACTCATGATTGCAACGGAGATCACAATAAACATCATCATGATCTCACGTTGGTCACAAGGGCCGTGCTTTCTCTGTCAGAAAGTGTAACGTGAATTAGGATCAAACGTTGAATGAAAAGACTTGAATTAATTAATGAGTGAATAAGAATTTATTAGAATGGGAAGGAATAGAAGGGGGAATACGAAGAGAATGCTGAAAAGTTTCAGCAAAATAGGGTTTATATAACATCCATATCCTAGTCCTATTGAAATAGGGTTTTTACCCTTGTCCTAGTCCTACTGGGTTACTGCATACTTGTCCTAATCCTACTAAGTTATTGCTGATCCCCAAGTCTTTGTAAATGCTTTTTTTTCCCGGGACAAGTTATCCATGCATCACTTTCAGTCCGTAGGTGTCCAAACGCTGCTTTCCTTCTTTCGTGAAGCTTCCTTTGGCGTCAAGTTATCCATAAAATGCTGAAATCTTCATCATTTATACCTGAAAACTTGCTAATCATGTTTGTTAGCTCACTTACAGGAAAAAGGACTAAAAGTGCAGGAATTATATATTTTGTCCTTAAAACTTTGCCTAAAATATGGGTAAATTGTGGTGTTTAGGCGTGTAAATACGCCTATCGTCAGCGTGAAGTAATGTTAACAAAATAAAGAAAGAAACGATCAATGTAGTAAGATTTAATCACAGAGAATAATAAGTTAGGGTTATGTACACCTTATGAGTTCTACGTAGCTATTAACTATGAGTAATGCGGAATTCAGACATGTATGCACTTATAGAGGTTCATATTCTAATGGTAAATCCTAGTGTTTCTCAACCATCAAGGATTATTTCACTTTACCTCTCCTGAGCCTAAAGTGTATACTAATGGTACAAACTCTCCAAGAAAGTTAATCTGCTTAAGACATTAACGTGTAAACAGGGGTTGGTAACCCTATTTCCTTGTCAAACTCTCTTTTCGAAACATGTAAATTTTCTCTCGAACAAGTTAATGCTATAATGGCGTATTCTATATGTTTGCAACCACAAGAATTTAATTAAAACGAAGAGAGTACTGATATAAGTAGCATACACATCAAGAATTCACAAACTCATAGTAATAGATAGTATATAAAAAGGCTTCCATAACCCTAACAGAGAAGTTTAGCTACTCATGATTAGAATGGAGATCACAATAAACATCATCATCGTACCAAAGCTCGGATAATCTCACGTTGGGGATGAGATTGGCGTCAAAAAGGGATATTGACGTTTTGCCCTAAGCCATTTTTCTCAAGAGAGCCATGTTTCTCTGTAAACGTACAGAATCTGTAAATTGAATAATACTACTCGTCGACTGAATAGAAAAATCGGATGAATAATAATGCTTGCTGAAAAATTCTGCAAATAAGGTTTTTATAACATCCTTGTCCTAGTCCTACTTGGTTACTGCTGCACCCCTAAGTATTAAGAAATATTGATTTTGCCCGGGACAGATTCTCCATGTATCACATTCAGTCCACAAGCTTCCAAAAGTTGTCTTCCTTCTTACGTGAAGTTTTCCTTTGCTGCCCAACGGTCCACAAAGTGCTGAAATCTTCATCATTAATACCTGAAAACATGCTAATCACGTTGGTTAGCTCACTTACAGGAAAAGGGACTAAAAGTGCAGGAATTATATATTTTATCCTCCAAACTTAGCCTAAAATATGGGTAAATTATGGTTCTTAGGGGGTATAAATACGCCCAACATCACCAGCCCACACTTAAAGCTTTGTTCGTCCTCTAACAAAATATTATGTCCATGCAAACATATACTTAGAATTTCACAGTAACAAAACAAAATGTTCAACAAGACACGCAAGGCAATTATTAACAAAGAGTAGTTTTCATGATCACTACTAGAAACAATTCAACCTCCAACATAGACTCGTGATGATGGTTAATTTGTATCCTCAAGTTAAGGTACAAAGAATCATACAAAACTACCCAAAACTCATAAACCATGTGTGTTTCACACAATCTATCACCCATAATCACTCACAAGTTTTGCATTTTTCAAAACATGGGTATAAGACTCTCCTTGCTCTCACTCTCACAAAGAATTCATATGTTGCAATTGATGACCATAGGCTTGCCCTTAGTGTAATGCTCTACTAATATCAGAATGCTAAGCTTAGGATCAAATAGGTCTTTACAGGTTGTAATGTAGGCTATGGGACAGGTAGGACTATTTTGGCCAGAAATAGTGACTAAGTTCCCTAAGCGCTTTAATACATCACATTATGCCATTAACACTCTCTTTTTAAACAACCCCTCTACTTTCCTTTCATCTACCACCCCTTTTTCACCTATTTTATTATTCAATTATAAACACAGCTATATTCTTTTTTATTTATTTATTTATTTATTTATTAATTTATTTATTTTTATAACACACCACTATGATAGCCATTCTTTTCACAACTAATTCAAGTACCAATACACTTTGAGGAATCACTCTCACCCAATTTTCTCTAATTTTGTAACATGACCTTACAATTTAAAGCGCTTAGGAATTTGGATCAAATTATGGTCTTGGAAAAAAATGGATTAGGCTACATATGAGGATGTCAAAGAAAATAGCTAAAGGCTCAAAGGGGGTTAGCTAGGATAATGTACACGGGTAGGTAAAAAGAAGGTAAACAATCACAGGCTGCCAAAGAAATGCCTAAATTATCTCCTAAACTCACACTCTTTATTTCACTTTACACATACACCAGACAAGTTCTAGCATTAGTCACAACACAGAATATACTACAACCTCACACACACAAGGCACATGGTCAACTTTATTGGGAGCAGTATAGACTCTTGACCCAACAGATAAATGAATTAAACTACATAATTATCACATAGTGAGTCTCACTTAGAGCCTAAACATCTCAATATTAATGATTTTAGCACAAACTCTTGTCATAATACCATGCCGCCTATCAGAACAATTTCCTGCAACTTAAAAAAATCTAAAAATTCAACTACAAATTAGAATAAATACGAGAATAAATGTAGGCAAAGAAGTATAATACAACATACAAATACCAGGACCCCACAGTAAGACGAGACACACTGCCCTCAGTGGAAAATAAATAAGAAAAACCTGATTAGTCGGACTCCTCCTCTATGTTTGGGGTCATACCCCCTACATCGGAATCATCATCAGAGTTGTCGTCATCAGAGTTCTCCTCCACGTCTGAGTCTGGCATTCGGCGATCATCATCGTTCGACAAATCATCATTGAGAGGTTCCTTAAAATGTACCCCTACTCCGCACATAGACCGAGCATGCTCATTCATCGGGTAGTCATAATCCAACTGCTGGAGCTCTACATCAGTTAGAGCACGACCCCCACTCATCATGGTAAACCTCATCATGCCATATAAATGGCGGAAGAAGCTTTCGTCATGAGCATGTCTTTCTGCAGTGGCCAGGTTGACGCCATGCATAGTTTCAGCATCTTTAACCTTTGTCAGGTCAACCTTCTTCGGGTTGTGTGGAAGTTTATGATCTGCAGGTTCCTCTTCAATGTCTTTCTTCCTTAATATCGCAGTCAACAAATTGCCAAAGCTGAAGTGGGACCTCTTGTGTAGCCTAGCCTTACGCATTGACGATCATATAACTGCACCAATGTTGATGGGAATATTAGTCATCAGAGCGTACACCAAGCATACTCTATCACGTGTGATCTTTGTGTACTGTGTCCCAGGAATGAGGCAAGAGTTGACTATCCTCAACCATATCCGAGCTTCTCTGTTTAGGGAAGCATACGCGAAGGTATTGTGCCGACCGGTATTCTTATGACGATTCCAGCATGCCATTGATCTTGTTCCACACAGTGTGTGTCTGATTGCCCTGTATGGAGGTCTGTGATATAACTCCTTGAGCGGTGATGGATCTACAGATGGAAGACCCAGAAAAGTGTTGAAGAACTCTGCATTCAGTTGCAAAACTTGGCCCCGAATCTTCACTTCACTTCCCGTAATCTTTGGGGACCAATATGCATAAAACTCTCGCGTTAGATCAAGATTGCATTCTCCCATGTCTCGGAAAATGAAATCAAGATTTAGCGCCACGATTTTAGCCAAAATGCAAGGTTCTCGCTTCGCTAGACTCTCCTTCTGTATCAACTCCACGTGAACATACTTTTTCACTTTGTTGTTCTTGTACCAATCCTTCCCTTCCTCCTCTAGGACCCACTTTATCCCGAACATGCATCGTGGTATTTGCAGCGAGGAGGATTCAACTTGCTTTTTTCTTCCCCTTTTCTTACCTTTCTGTGAGGTGGACACTTTTTCTTTCCCTTATCGTCCTTTTGGTGCCATTCTTCCTGAGATTAAAATAGATTCATGTTAGGTCATCTCGAAAGATTTAATCGACAAACAAACAATAGTGGCACCACCCCACACTTAGTTTGTTTGTACAAACTAATTAAGTGAGTGATATCGATTACTTAGACTTCATCGACATACATATAGGCAATATGTTCTAACAATATGTTCAGCACAGTCATACTTTCATGTCATCTTAACCATCCTTTCCAACTCTATTTCATGTAATCTTGACTATACTTTCATGTTTGGATTGATGCACTTTTTGAACAAGACTACTACATAGAGATCGAATCAAGTTATGGCATAGAAATAATCACAACATCTCATCCTTGTATTCAATCATGATCTTTATCTCGATGAACGAGTCATTCAAACATTCAAGCATTCAATTTTGAAGTTTATTCGATTAACTTTACCATGTCGATTCCGCAAAAGTATGACAGTGTATCAAAATCAAATACAAGTCGGAACCAAGTCAAGAACACCCACACGTATTCTTTCACTCAACTAGATATATCATAACAAACCAACCATATTCCAATTACCAACACCACTTCAAGATCTAGCAAATCATTATAAGTGTAGTATTGTAACACTTACAAAATATAAAAGAAGAACTTACTTGGTGATAGACTTGGAAGATGATCTTCCAAGGTTAGATGAGAAAAAAGAAAAGTTTTGAGAGATTTGGGAAGTAAAGGCGGCACCTAGGTTGAGCAAATAAGTGTGTTTTGTTCTAATGTTGAAGATCTATTTATAGAACAAGCTATGGATCGGGTTTGACCCATGTAGAATCGGGTTAGGAGACCAAAAAGCATAAGTAGGCGGCGCCTAATGCTTTGCCTATGCCTAGCATAGGCGGCGCCTTTAGCAAAGCCTAGTTGAGCATAGGCGGCGCCTATGCTATGGCCTAGTTGGGCATAGGCGGCGCCTATGCTATGGCATTGTAGATTCAGAGAGCAAAGACAATGGCATAGGTGGCGCCTTTAGCTTTGCCTTGTTGATCATAGGCGGCGCCTATGCTATGGCATTGTAGATTCAGAGAGCTTAGGCCATAGCATAGGCCTTGCCTTGTTCGTTGCCTAGATTTACATAGGCCTTAGCTTGTTCGTTGCCTAGATTTGCATAGGCAATGCCTAACCAATAGCCTTTGCTTTTTCATTCCTAACTTACCACCTTCAACATGACACACTTCCAAATCAAGATTTGGGCTAGATCTCCTCCTTTATACGTCTTGCACCTACACTTACTCAAAAACAACAAAAATGATTAGAAAGATGGGTTGCCTCCCACCAAGTGCCTTAGTTTTGGTCGTGGCTCGACTCTTCCTTTTGGACTTTTATTTAACAAAAACAAACTCCTAGTAAAACAAAATGATTAAAAGCGATGGGTTGCCTCCCACGTAGAGCTTGATTTATTGTCGCGGCACGACATAGTTATCTCGATTACTTAGACTTCATCTAGATAGATGGTGGCCATGTATTTTATCGAGTCAAGAGAAACGATATATGGCTTCACTCATTGGCCATTCACCATAAAGACACCACCATTATTGTCTTCTAACTCTACTACCCCAGACGAGTAGACTTGGCTAATTCTGAACGGACCAGACCATTTAGACTTCAACTTACCTGGAAATAGCTTCAGTCTGGAGTTGAAAAGAAGTACCATATCACCCTTCTGAAAGTTTCGTTAGATAATCCGTCGATCATGATACTTATTCATCCGTTCCTTGTAGAGGTCTAACCTTTCATATGCATGTAGACGGAATTCATCCATCTCATTCAGCTGCTCCAATCTCAGATTAATAGCATCATCCCAATTCAAATTGAGCCGCTTCAACGCCCATAACGTTTTATGTTTGAGCTCAATTGGCAAGTGACAAGCCTTCCCATAAACTAGTTGGTACGGGGACATGCCAATTGGTGTCTTGAACACAGTCCTATAAGCCTATAAGGCATCGTCCAGCTTCCGAGACCAATCTATCCTACTATCATTTACAGTCTTAGCAAGGATCAGCTTGATCTCTCGGTTAGAAACCTCTACCTGCCCACTAGTTTGTGGGTGGTAAGGTGTGGCTACCTTATGTTGCTTGACCCCATATTTCACCAACACGGCTCTGAACAGCTTGTTGCAAAAGTGTGATCCTTCATCGCTTATGATGGTACGTGGCACCCCAAAACGAGAGAAGATATTTCTCTTCAAGAATGCTACAACACGCTTACCTTCATTATCATCCAGCGCTACAGCTTCGACCCATTTGGATACATAATCCACAGCAACTAGGATATATTTCATCCCAAACGAACTCACAAATGGACCCATGAAATCAGTACCCCACACATCAAATAGCTCTACTTCAAGAATCTTAGACATGGGCATCTCATGGAGCTTCGAAATTGCGCCTTGCCTCTGACACTGATCACATCTTCTCACAAAATCATATGCATCCTTAAATAATGAAGGCCAATAATAGCTGCTTTGCAATACCTTCTTGGCTGTCCGATCACCTGCTGGTGACCCCCAACTTGGGAAGCATGACTTGCTTCCAATATACTAGGTATCTCCACATGAGATATGCATCGCCTAATAACACCATTTGCGCATCGTCGAAAAAGATATGGTTCATCCCAGAAGTAGTGTTTCACATCATGCATGAACTTTCTCTTTTGATGAAATGAGAGATTCTCAGGCATCACATTACTTACCACGTAGTTCGCAAAGTCTTTGTACCACGGTAACTCTTCCACCATCGTGGCTAGGATCTCTTTGTTGGGAAATGCATCATCAATCTCAAGATTGGGCTGCGCTATGTGCTCATTCTCAAGTCTAGATAGATGATCAGCTACTTGGTTTTCGCAACCTTTTCTATCTTTTACCTCGAAATCAAATTCTTGCAGCAATAACACCCATCGAATTAGCCTTGGCTTCGCATCCTTCTTTGCCATTAAATATCTCAGAGCTGCATGATCTGTATGAACCACCACTTTGGTTCCCAACAAGTAAGCACAGAACTTTTCAAAAGCATAAACAACTGCTAGAAGTTCTTGTTTCGTGATAGTGTAGTTTTTCTGAGCTCCATTCAAGGCCTTGCTCGCATAGTAGATTGGATGAAATAACCTTTCTCTTCTCTGACCAAGTACAGCACCCAAAGCTACCCCGCTTACATCACACATAACTTCATACGGTAGAGACCAATCAGGCGCTACAATGATAGGAGCTTCAACTAGCTTTCCTTTGAGGCATTTAAATGCTTTCAAGCAATCTTCACCGAAGTCGAACTTAGTATCCTTCTCCAAAAGTTTGCATAACGGACTAGCAATCTTGGAGAAGTCTTTAATAAACCTTCAATAAAAACCTGCATGACCAAGGAAACTATGAACTCCCTTTACAGAAATTGGAGGTGGTAGTTTCTCGATAACTTCAATTTTAGCTCGATCAACCTCAATTCCTCTTTCGGAGATTTTGTACCCAAGAACAATGCCTTCCTTAACCATAAAGTGGCACTTCTCCCAGTTTAGTACTAAGTTGAATTCAACACATCTCTGCAATGCCATACTCAGATTCGCCAAGCACGATTCAAACGACTCACCCACGACTAAAAAATCGTCCATGAACACCTCCAACGTGTCTTCAACCATATAAAAAAATGGACATTATACAACGCTGAAAAGTGGCAGGTGCGTTACATAGCCCATATGGCATCATTTGAAGGCAAACGTACCATATGGGCATGTAAACATTGTCTTCTCTTGATCTTCGGGAGCAATACAAATCTGATTATAGCCGGAATACCCATCTAAGAAACAAAACCATCCTTTCCCTGCCAATCGATCAAGCATTTGGTCCATGAATGGCATTGGGAAGTGATCCTTAAGCATCCACGAATTCAGCTTCCGGTAATCCATGCACACTCTCCACCCTGTGACAGGTCTGAGTGGAATTAGCTCATTCTTTTCATTCGCAACTACCGTCATGCCCCCTTTCTTGGGCACACACTGTACCGGAATCACCCATTTACTGTCAGAGATTGGATACACTACCCCTGCATCTAACCACTTAATAATTTCTTTCTTCACCACCACTTAATAGTGGGTATGCAATTTTCTTCAAGTTGAATCTTATGCATACATATCCTAGGCGAGATACCAATAATATCAGCGATAGTCCAACCGATGGCTCTCTTGTATCTCCTCAGAACAGAAAGGAGAGCTGCAACTTACTGCTCACCCAAATCATCCTCCACAATAACCGGAAGTGTGTTTCCACTTCCCAAGAACGCATATTTTAGATGACTGGGCAGCTCCTTCAACTCTAACATTGGTGGCTCTTCAATAGATGGTTTTGATGGTGGTGTAGGTCGATTTTTGAGATCAAGGTCCAGCTTCTTGGGAGTATGAGAATACGACCCTATTCCTGTTAGAGCACAAATAGTTTCTTCATAATCTTCAACATCCTCACGCTCAACATTTATAAGCACAGCTGCCAATGGATCAACAATAAGCTGCTTCTCTACAGATAATTCTTTCTCATCATCATAATAAACATCAGCTACAGAGAACACATTCATATCTTTGGGCTGCTTCATTGATTTGAATACATAAAAATAGACCACTTCGTCATTCATCCAGAATAAAAGCTCATTAGCTCTCAAATCAATAAGCACGCTTCCTGTTGCAAGGAACGGACGCCCCAAGATTATGGGAACTTCAGAGTCCACCTCACAATCTAAAATAACAAAGTCTGCAAGAAAAATAAAGGAAGAAACCTTCACCAACACATCATATAAGATACCAACAGGTCGTTTTACTGACCTATCTACCATCACGAGCCGAATATTGGTTGGTGTAGGATCCCCCAACCCCAACTTCCTGTAGACGGATAGCGGCATCAAATTGATGCTAGCCCCCAAATCGCATAATGCCTTGGCAAAATCTAAAGATCCAACAGTGCAAGGAATAGTGAAGGCACCAGGATCTGCCTTCTTCTAAACTAACGATCTTGTGGCAATTGCACTGCAATGATGAACATTATCTGCCAGCTCGTAACTTGCTGCCCGCTTCTTTGTCAAAAGATCCTTCATGAATTTCGTGTACCCAGGCATCTGTTCCAGCGCCTCTACCAAAGGAACATTAATAGTCAGCTGCTTCAACATAGTCATAAATTTATTGAACCTGGTATCATCAGCTTTCTTCTTCAGTCTCTGAGGAAAAGGTGGTGTTGGAAGGGGTATAGTTTTCTCCCCCGCTTCCTTTGTATCTTGCTTCCGATTATCAATTTTTTCAAGCTGTAGACGTCTAGGGGTGATGTCATGAACATTCACTTCAGCTTCTTCGACCGCTTCACATTCTGCATCAATAACTTTATCTGCTATATCATCAACCACCTGCTTACCCTTGGATGGATTCTCCAACACCTTACCACTCCTGGTAGTAATAGCCATACATGATCCATCATTCCTTTGATTTTGCACAGTGTCATTAGGTAAAGTGCTAGCCTTTTTTTGATTGAATGCCGTTGAAAGTTGACTCAATTGTTGTTCCAGCTATTTTATTAAAGTGGTATGCGAGTCAACCAATTGATTTATTGATGACAAATCCTTCTTTACCTCATTTACTCCCGTATTGGTTGTTTCCACTCCTTTCAACATCTTAGCCATCATATCTTCCATAGACATCTTCCTAGAGCCAGATGCCATGGCCTCACGATTTCTAGGAGAAATATACAAACCACTCCTGTCAGTTTTATTCTTCCAACTACCTTGATCACGGTCCTTGTTTTCAGATTTATCATAATAGTTCCGACCTTGGTTTCCTTGGGCATTGCCTCGGAAACCCCCCTGATTATTCAAGTAGTTTGCCTCTTTCTCAGAATCAGATTCATCTCTTCCCTGTGATACAACAGCTTTGGCTTTTTCGGTCTTCCCTGATAATAAATGCTTGGTAAGAAGATCCATCTGCGTTTTCATGTGAGCCATATCCTGATCACGTTCCTCTTCTCTTCGCCTTTGTTCTGCAGTCATGCCGATATATACAGTAGAGCTTGCTACCTCAAAATCCCTGGTATGCCAAGCTCTACTCTGCTTTGTTATACGATCTATCATATCACTTTCCTGAATAAAAGTGAGGTCCATGAATGACCCTCCTGCAGCATTATCAACCACTGGCTTAGTTACCGAATTTAAAGACCTGTATAATATCTCCATCAAGTGGACATTGGTCATATGATGATTTGGGCACCGCATAAGCTTCTTCTTGAACCTCTCACATGTTTCATGGAGAGCTTCAGTTGGAATCTGTCGAAAATTGCTAATCTCATGTCTCAACTGTACTCTCTTGGATGGCGGAAAGAATCTTTCTAGGAAAACGTTCTTTAATTGCCTCTAATTAGTAATAGAATCAAGAGTTAGCCCATTCAACCATAGAGTTGCCTCCCCAGATAGAGACAATGGAAATAAGCACAGCCGAATTGCATTTTGTCCAACTCCTGCATTGTCGAATGACTTGCATGTAGAGATAAAATTGATCAGATGCATATTCGGATCATCGCCTGCAAGTCCACCAAATAATCCCTTGAGTTGCAATAGCTGAATCATAGTGCTAGTGATATTAAACTTTGCTCCGGGTGCCAAGGGCAGAGGAATAATAGCCTCTGTGGCACCAGCTCCATCCAGATCGTTATCATCATTATCAAAAGGAATCTGCATAGCTCGGCGTTCAGGTCTCAATCTAGCTTGACGGTCTCTTCTGTTCACAGGTGCCGCCACCTCCTCAGCATGCCTTGGGTTTAGTAAATCATCATCACCCAGGTCCTCATCATCAGGATTTGTTGCTCGCCCTAGGTTATCAATATTCTGTTGATGCACTTGAGCAGCAGCCAATGAAGCTAATCTAGCCTACTCCTGTTAAGCAGCCCTTCTTTCAATGTCTCGTTGTGCCTCCATCCTGACAATAAGTTGCGGTTCAGGGTTTATGGGTAATAATGGCTGACCCGAACTTCGAGTATTTGACATGCACTGAGCAAAACCTGAATAAAACAAAAACAACAGACGAAAAGTAAAATTCGAGAATCTTTGACCAAAGGGTCTAGTAACTATCACAAACTTAGTTGAAAACCGTATTCCCTGGCAACGGCGCCAAAATTTGATAATGCCCAAACTACAGCTCTCGTAAGAGTGTAAGCGGTCGCTGTCACATATAGAACCCAACTGGGTTGGGTGTCGAATCCCACAGGAAATACTTGGTCACTAAGTGTTGCAACTGTTAGCAGACTGTTGGTCGAAAATTCTACGGAAAGGGGGGATTGGTTTTAGGCGTGAAGTAATGTTAACAAAATAAAGAAAGAAACGATCAATGTAGTAAGATTTAATCACAGAGAATAATAAGTTAGGGTTATGTCCACCTTATGAGTTCTACATGTCTATTAACTATGAGTAATGCGGAATTCAGACATGTATGAACTTATAGAGGTTCGTATTCTAATGGCAAATCCTAGTATTTCTCAACCATCAAGGATTATTTCACTTTACCTCTCTCGAGCCTAAAGCGTATACTAATGGTACAAACTCTCCAAAAAAGTTAATCAGGTTAAGGCATTAACGTGTAAACAGGGGTTGGTAGCCCTATTTCCTTGTCAAACTCTCTTTTCCAAACATGTAACTTTTCTCTCGAACAAGTTAATGCTATAATGGCATATTCTATATGTTTGCAACCACAATAATTTAATCAAAACGAAGAGAGTACTGCTATAAGTAGCATACACATCAAGAATTCACAAAATCATAGTAATAGATAGTATATCAAAAGGCTTCCGTAACCCTAACAGAGAAGTTTAGCTACTCATGATTAGAACGGAGATCATAATAAACATCATCATCGTACCAAAGCTCGAATAATCTCACACTGGGGATGAGATTGGCGTGAAAAAGGGAGATTGACGTTTTTCCCTAAGCCATTTTTCTGAAGAGAGTCGTGTTTCTCTGTAAACTTACAGAATCTGTAAACTGAATAATACTACTCGTCGACTGAATAGAAAAATCGGATGAATAATAATGCTTGCTGAAAAATTCAGCAAATAAGGTTTTTATAACATCCTTGTCCTAGTCCTACTGGGTTACTGCAGCACCCCTAAGTATTAAGAAATACTGATTTTACCCGAGATAGATTCTCCATGTATCACATTCAGTCCACAAGCTTCCAAGAGCTTCCTTCCTTCTTACGTGAAGTTTACCTTTGCTGCCCAAAGGTCCACAAAGTGCTGAAGTCTTTATCATTAATACCGGAAAACATGCTAATCACGTTGGTTAGCTCACTTACAGGAAAAGGGACTAAAAGTGCAGGAATTATATATTTTATCCTCCAAACTTAGCCTAAAATATGGGTAAATTATGGTTCTTAGGGGTATAAATACGCCCAACATCATTTCTTTCCGCATTTCTTATACTTATATGGTTCGACATTGTTCTAGAAGCCTTACCTTAGGGGTATTTCTATCTATCCCCTTTGTTTATCATTTGGGTGATAGACTTACTCATTAAGATTCGCTGTGATGAGTGTCATTATGACCCTTGATTTTGGATCTTGACAAATACTAAAAGCTTGTGGTAAAAATCTGATTTACAACTTTGAAATGAATGTACGTGGAATAATCAATAACCTGGAAGTTGCACCGATGTAATCCTTCAAGAAGGCTTGTAAGAAAGTTGCAAATATTTTTTGACAATAGTTTTTGTTATGTCAAAATAAAATGACAAATTACCACCAGTATTTATAATAATGAAGCTTTAGAGTTAGTTCTTCTCGTCTCACATGTTCAGCTTTATGTCACACTTCTAGTTTGTTTTGTTCTTCAGTGGACTCTAGAATCTTGCATGTTTGTTTTGTTCTTCAGTGGAATATAGAACCTTGCATTCGTCCAACCATATGTGCTCTCAACATTTGCCTCTAATCATTATTTTCAGAAAATGAGGGAAGATTCACAATGCAGATGCATAGACTGGATAAGTGTTTAGTACAAAGGTTAAAATACATAGAAAATGTGATAATTTAGGGAAGTGTGAGAAAAATTGAAATTCAAGAAATATGCTTATTTAGTCCCACATCACCAACTGAATAAGATAGAAGGGTAGCGAGGATATGCTATAAAAAGGGGTCAAAAACATCTGAAAAACATACATATCTTTGTATATAAAGAAATATCTCCAATACATTTACTCCATAATCCCACATCGTCAAGTGGACATGACAGAAGAAAAACATGTAGATGCTATAAAAAAGAACCAAGGACAACAAATATACTTAATCAACTGATTCGTATGAGATTCGATTGACTCTGAATGTTGCATTGGCTGCAAGGCCTGTAGAATCAACTCGTTCATCCATTAGGAGTACTAGTACTGTAGTTGATTGAGCAGACCTAGGGACCAATGAAGTATTCATATTCAACCAGATCAATCCCTACAGGCTTAGCGATCAATGAACATTCATATTCAACTAGATTCTATATGGAACCAGTTGATTAAGTATGTTTGCTTCCGCTAAACTCTCAACTCAAGTAAAGTATATAAAATATGTATGAAAATTCAAATATCTTAAACTCTCATTAGCAATATATGTCTCCGTGTAACTAATAACAATTTTTATGAGGGAATTAGTAATAAATCTTATAAAATTGAGGCATTTACAACTCTTCCTTCTCCATTCACCCATTTTGCACAATGATCGCACAAAGTTATTGATGCATGATTATCCATCTTAAAATTTGATTCTAATTTACATATCCTTGTATACTCCCTCCATTTCAATTCATATGAGTTAGTTTGACTTGACATGAAGTTTATAAAGAAAGAATGAGTTTTGAATATTGTGGTCTAAAATAAGTGGTAGATGTTGTGTGACTATAAAACATTTCATTAAGCGTAATATGAGCATTGAAAAGTTAAATTGTTACTAAAGATAGAGATGTAGAATTCTTTTTGGAACAAATTAAAATGAAAATAAGTCATATAAGTCAGTCATATAAGTCGAGACAGAGGAAGCATTAAAAATGCAGTCTCCAATATACTTATTGCATAGTCCCACATCGTCAAGTTAATACGACAAACGAGTAGAAAGGAGATGCTATAAAAAGGGCCCAGGACAAAGAAACATTAAAAGGCCAAGAACAAAGAAACATTAAAAGGACAAGGACAAAAAACATATTTAGTCAACTAATTTTTCACGGGATTCGGTTAAATCTGAATTTTGATTTAATCAGATCATATACTTAAGCAAAGTTTATCAAATTAGGTGTGAATCTTAAACCACTCAATTTTCATCATCAAGACATATCTATGTGTTGCTAACAGTTACTTGGAGGGGGGATTAGTAATAAATATGATAATAGTTGACACATTTAAAACTCTTCCTTCCCCATTTACCTATTTTTCACAATGATCGTGTAAAGCTATTAATGTATGATTATACATCTTAAAATTTGATGCCGGCATATCTTCGTATATTAAATATGCAGTCTCTAATATATTTACTCTATAGTCCCACATCATCAAGTGAATAAGATTGAAAATATTTGTTTTTGATAGACCCTCAACTCAAATAAATTATATTAAATCAGGTGTAAATACTCAAGACTCTCAATTCTCATCATCAAAAGATGTTAACGCACAAGAAATAACAGTTATAATGAGGGGATTATTATTAAATATGGTAATAATTTAGGGATTCAAAGCTCTTCATTCTCCATTTACCCATTTTGCACAATAATCTATGATTATCAATCTGAAAATTCCATGCTGACATAATCCTTATATATTAAAGATGCAATCTCCAATATATTTAATTCATCGTCCCAAATCATCACGTGAATATGATAGAAGAAAAGTAAGGAGATGTTGTAAAAAGTGTCAAGGTCAACGAAGAAACATAGTTAATCAACTTATTCTATATGGGGTTCCGTTGAATATGAATGTTTCATTGGCTACTAGGCCCAGATTTGTAGTTAATTCTACGAGCCTAGCTACCAATAAATACTCATATTCAATGGATTGCCTATAGGATTAACCGTCCAATGTAACATTTGGATTTAGCCGAATCTTATACAAAATCATTTGATTAAGTATGTCTATTTTTTACACTCCCTCAACTCCAGTAAATCAAATCAGGTGTGAATACATGTCTACGTGTAACTACTACTAGTAACAGTAAGGGTATAGTAATATATATGATACTCCCTCCGTTACATAATAAGGTAATTGTTGGATTTTGGCACACATGTTAAGAAAAAAAGCAAAGAAATACATTTATCACGTTTTTTTCATTTTTATCCTCTTCCAAAAGCAAGAACACATGATACATCACTCCCAATGCACATTTAATGGAGGTTAGATTTGAAAAAAATTTTCAACATTTATCTTGAATTGTGAACCATTCACTTATTTTGAAACACTAAAATTGATCCAACAATTCACTTATTGTGAAACGCAGGGAGTAATAATTAAGGCGTTTAAAACTCTTCCTTATCCGTGTACTCGTATTGCACAATGATCATGCAATGCTATTAATGTATGATTATCCATCTTAAAATTTGATGATGACATATTCTTGTATATTAAAGATATAGTCTCCAATATATTTACTCCATTGTCCTATATTATCAAGTGAATACAACAGAAGAGAAGCAGGGAGATGCTAAAAAAATGGCCAATAACAACAAAGAAAATCATTTAGTACCATTTGGGATTCGGTTGAATCTAAGTGCTGCATTGGTCGTTAGGCCTATAGAATTAATTCATTCATCCATTGGGGGTACCAGTAATGTGGTTCATTCAATAAGCCTAGCATCCAGTGAAGACTTCATATCCAACCGGATCCTTACAGTCCTAGTAGTAAATGAAACATTCATATTCAAAGTATGACTTTTGAATGCCTCATTTACATATGTTACCATTTCTTTATGACTATCATTAATATTTGTGACTGAAGGATTGTCGGGAAAACAAAGACATTCTCATTTGTTGTTTTTAGTAGGTTTAATTACATGTTTCCATTTGTAGTATTCTTTTCAATTTAAGTGAGAAACTGCACGTTGTAAAGTAAAATTGCTCACTATTTAGAACAATGGAGCTTTATATTTAGTTCTTCTCGTCTTACATGTTCGAGGTTCATGATAATTGTTACGAGTCATGCTTTGGATTTCTTTCTTTCTGAGTTTTATGTAGGTAGCAAATGTGATAACGGAAGAAATCTACAAAAAGTTAAAGAGCTATGATATATTCCCACATTGTTAAGAGAAAAAGACAGAAGAGTAATGAGGATACACTATAGAATAAGACCAAGGACAAAATCAGAGTCATAATTACCTGGACATGGTCAATGGGAAATCATGAAGGCCCATGGCCTAGGTTGGTGACCTCCATTGCACAGAGACAGTGACAGAGCCAGAATATTCACTAAAGGGTTCATAAGTGATCATCTGAACTAATTGAAGGGGGTTCAACATCTAATATATATATATGTAAAATAATTTTAACCATGTATATATAACATAATTTTTCGTCGAAGGGATTCCTATGAACCCTTAGGCAAAGGATAGCTCTGCCCCTATTTGGAGGGGTGCCCATCTAAGGTTGTTCCAAGTAATCGAGCCTACATCATAATTTGTGGTAGTAGGGGCCTACATTTGCAAGGACACTATCCAAAACAAAGACTAATTGTTTTCATGAGTCCAAATTATGGAAAAATTTATACTATTTTACGTCTATTGCAAAAGACTGCAACATCTCCTAATGCCTTGAAACATGACAATTTAAAATTACCATCATTCATAAACTACAAATATCTTATATTTGTAACATTCTTTTCCTTCGTCATACTCTTTAGAGATATTTTAAAATAATAATATTAAAGAATCTGTGGTATCTCTCCCACCATCTCTTCCTCTCTTCTCACATCCTGACCCTGGGTCTAGCCGTAATGGGTATCTCAAGCCCACCATGGACCGGAGACCACCCCCTTCAACTAACCTCAAGAGCACAATAATAATAGTAATGCGAAAGCCAATTAAACAGTAATAAGAAGATAAATAGATAACTCAAAAGAAGACTAAGAGTCAAACAAAAACCAACCCACATTTGTCCATGAAACCCTCTAAACCAGAATAACATCTAAGTCGGGACATGTCCCCGACTATTACCAAAATGAATCCAAAATTACTGAGTCAATAAATAAAGAATAATGAAGTGATAAGACCTTCCACCTGACGTTGCACAGTAGCAACAAAAATGTCTTCGGACCAAACATCATGAAACAATGTAGTGTCCTAAGATGGTTAATGGAATTAGCACTGACATGAGACTCAGGGGAAGTGATAAAATAACTCCATGTCCAAAATTAGTCAAAACTACATACACACATTTATATATACATATATAGGATGTTGGGATAAGGTAAGGGTCATGAACATGAAATTTTTAAAACTATTAATATTGAATGTGTAGCTCGATCCGTCCTAAAGGCACTCATAGGCTATATGGGTTCAAATCCCCCTACTGAAAGGGCTCTAGTGCGTGTTAGCTCACAAACCGAGGAAAAATTGAGGGAAAACTAAAGACACTATGGGCAATAGACGCTATATATATATATATATATATATATATATATATATATCAAGTGAGTATCAATAACACGTTCATAAAGAACCCCAACGCTGGCAAACATGGTTTTCAGTGTTCATTCCCCAGGACTAAAACCTTTATAGTGAGCTGCACAACCCCCTTTAAGCCTAAATTAAACTCACTTTGTACATAAATCCAACCATTAAACTAGGAGTCATTCATTAAGGCATTTAACACTTGGTATCATCATACCAATACCCTAACAAGCTAAATTAAACATGTCAAAACAATCCACATAACCACAATGACTTCCAAGTTTTATTTAAATCCAAACAATGGCCACCAAGGCTATCCAAATCCATTTTTTTTTATCCATTAATGCAATGCACTGTATTCAATAACAAGTTAAACCAAGAAATTTGTGCATATTCAATATAGGATTATAATGTGGCTTGAGGTTAATGCCAATTCCAAGTCAAAATTTATCCAATTTGGGGAAAACCATGCCCTCCATTTTAATCATTTAAACAATGCATCAATTCAGTCCCAAAAACATCAATTTAAAGCATGAATAATAAATTCAAAACATAGGATAAGTAATTCAATTAGTAACAACCAAAATCCTTCCACCCAATTTCAAAATCCACAATTTAAATCACATAAAAATCCATCAAATTAATGCCACAATGCAATGTTAAAGTTTAGGAAAAAGAACAGGACTGAAACATACAAGAAATTGAAGTCAATTTAATGTTTGGAGTCTGGAGTAGTGATTTCTTAAAAACCCTTGAACTTTCTTGGGTTTTGAATTTTAAGAGAGAATAAATGATTTTGATATTTGAAAACTGAGAAAAAAAGGCTTATTTTATGTTTAAAGGTCGTACAAGGGGTAAAAGACCAAAAATCCCTCACCCTAAGTTAAAAATAACAAACTGAAAAGAATTAAAACACTAGCGTGGCACGCTGTTATCGCGGAGGTTAACCATAGTGACACGGTCTTGTCACAGACCCTCAATGCCTCGAGGGCCTAAAAATGACCCCAAACCCCTTTTGAAAATTCTAAAACTTTCCCCAAACAAGCTTTTAACATCCCAAAACACAATTAAAGTCTAAAATTAACATTATGCACGTGGGAAGATCAAAAATAAAATGATCAAAATTTTATGAGGTCTCACATTATCCCCCCTTAGGATAATTCATCCCCAAATGATGAGCTAGGACACTTTTAGCATGAGAATAATAAGAACACACCAGAATCAAATGACAAACTCTAAATGTGACAAGAGGAAAATAAAACTCATACCTTAAGAACTTTCATCCAACTCGGGGAGAAAGAATGGGCATTTGTCCTTTATATATTTCAAAGCTTCCCATGTAGCCTCTTCTATCTTTTGGTTTCTCTAAAGGAACTTCACTATGGCTACATCCTTGGTCCTTAAAATATAAACTTGCCTATCCAATATCTCAATCGGGACTTTCTCATAAGATAAGGGATCTATAACACTAACATCCTCAATAGGCATTATTAAGGAAGGATCACTGGCATACTCTTTCAGCATGGACATATGAAATACGGGATGAATACAACCCAAACTTGTATGAAATTCCAACTCATACGCCATATTCTCAACTCACCTTATAATCTGATAAGGTCCAACATAAAAGAAATTAAGCTTTCCCTTCTTTCTAAACCTCATGACTTCTTTCATAGGAGACACCTTCAAGAATATCCAATCTCTTACTTCAAACTCTATCTCTTTTTGCATCGTGTTAGCATAATACTTTTGGTAAATGTGAGCAGTCTTAAGTCTTTTTTTAATTACTGTCACCTTATGAATGTCTTTGTGAACCAAGTCAGGACCAAACAACCTAGTCTCACCAACCTCAAAGCACCCAATAGGATACCTATACCTCATACCATATAAAGCCTCGAAAGAATCCAATTAAATGCTAGAATATTAACTGTTCTACTACACAAACTTAATAAAAGGTAAATGATCTACCTAACTACCTCTAAACTCAACCACATAGGCCCTTAGAATATCCTCCAAATTCTTAATAATATGCTCCACTTGTCCATCCGTTTGAGGATGGAAAGCGGTACTAAGGTTTACCTGTGTACCCAAGCCTTTCTAAAATAAATGCTAAAAGTGAGAAGAAAATAGTGTACTTTAATCTAAAATGATAGACACTAGCTCACATGCAGCTTCATAATTTCCTGAATAAACAACTTAGCATAATTCTCTCCTGAGTAGTTAGTTTATCAGAGGGTGATCCTACCCAAGCAACATCGGTATATCCAATGATACGCTCATGGCATTGATCCTCCAAGAGTAGTCCTTTACTTGGAGATGACTTAATATTTGTAAAATATGAACAACTGCATCCCAATTACTATCACAAGGGAAAGTCATAAAATGACTTACAATACTCAAGGGAAAAGAGATGTCAAGTTTAGTCACTGTGAGATAATTCAACTTTCCAACCAACCGCCTATACCTTCCAGGATAACTAAGTGGCTTTTCCTGTCCTGGTAGAAGTTTAGCATTTGGATCATTAGAGTGTCAATGGATCGACATCCTATCATTCCTATCTCCTAAAAAATATCTAAAGCATACTTCTATTGAGAAATAACATTACCTGATATGGACTGTTCAACCTCAACACCTAGAAAGTATTTCAGTCTGCCGAGGTCTTTACTCTAGAAGTATTGAAAGAGATGTTGCTTCAAGTTAGTGATACCCTCTGGATCATTGCCAGTGATAACACTATCGTTAATATAAACAACCAGATAAATACACAAATTTGGTTTTGAATGGCGATAAAATACTGAATGATCAGCTTCACTATGAATTATGCCAAACTCCTGAATCACTATGCTAAATTTTTTGATCCAGGCTCGAGGGGATTGTTTCAAACCATAGAGTGACTTGCACAATCAACATATAAGTCTACTAGTCTCCTCCTGAGGAACAAAACTAGGTGGTTGCTCTATATAGAATTTTTCCTTAAGATTCTATATAGAAAATCAGTCTTAATGTCTAACTGATAAAGAGGCTAATGACAAACGATAACCATTGTGAGAAAAAGATTGACAGATGCTATTTTAGTGATAAGAGAGAAAGTGTCACCATAATAAAGCCTAAATATTTGTGTAGAATGTTTTTCAAAAAGGTGAGCCTTCAGCCGATCAACCTGACCATCTGTACCAACTTTAACTATATAAACCCAATGAAAACCAACCATATATTTACCTGAAGGAAGGGAAACAAGATTCCAAGTACCTCTCGTATGTAAAGCAGACATTTTATCAATCATAGCTTATTTCTGTCCCGAATGGGAAAGTACTTCTCCTATGGATGTCGGAATAGAAATAGAGGATAAAGATAATACAAAAGCATAATGGGGTGATGAAAGACAATGATAACTCAAGAGAGTATAATGTGGGCTAGCATTATGAGTAGATATTATACCTTTTTAAAGTTCAACTAATTGGTGAAGAGAAGGCAAGTCCACAGTAAGGAAAATGTCAGATGCATGACATGAACCATTTGGGACTAATGCTGGATGGGGGCGATAATAATAAGTTAAAAGTAGTGGTGCTGCAGCTGGAGATAGAAAAGTAACTGTAGATTCTTTAAAGATTGGTATACGTAATACTGGAGGTATAGGTAAAACCTCAGAGATGTCAAGATGAGCAGAAGATTTATAATAAGGTATAGATAAAAAAATGTGAGATCAACAGATATAAGGTAGCGACCAAGATCAGGTAAATAGCAACAATATCTTTTTTGAACTCGAGAGTAACCAAGGAAGACATATTTGAGAGAAAAAGGGGCTAATTTATCCTTTCTCGGGGCTAAGTTATGAACAAAACACATGCTCCCAAAAATACGAGGTGGGATAGAGTAGAGATATGACTGAGGAAATAGTATGGAATGAGGAACCTAATTTTGGATCATAGATGATGGTATTTTGTTAATGAGATAGCAAGATGCAAGGACTGCATTGCCCTAAAAATGCAATGAAACATAGGATTCAATGAGAAGAGTGCGAGCACTTTCAATAAGATAACTATTTTTTTTTCTTCTATATCGTTCGGCTGAGGGGTGTATATGCATGATATCTGGTGAATGATTCCTTGATAAGTCAAAAAACCCTAAAATGGAGAGGGGGATAAGTATTCTAAGGAATTATCACAATAAAAAGCATGAATAGAAACACCAAATTGGTTTTGTATTTTGGCACAAAAACTTTTGAATATAGAAAATAACTCGGAATGATCTTTCATCAAGTAAACCCAAGTACATCTCAAGAAATCATCAATGAAAGTAACAACGTAACGAAATCCTAAGGGTGAACTGACTCTACTAGGACCCCAAATATCAGAATAAACAAATAAAAAATAGACTCTGAACGACTCTCAATTCTATGTGAAAATATAGCACAACTGTATTTCCTAAGTTTACAGAACTCACTACCTAGTGTGGATTAACTAGACAAACTTGGAACCATTTTTTATAGCTTGGATAGACTCAGATATCCCAAACATTTGTGAATAAGGTCTAGAGGGTCTATAATAGAGCATTCTATGAATGAATTTGAAGAGGTAATATGGTAAAGGACTTGTGATTCATGACCTATGCTACTCATTTATTCCGTTTTGCGATCCTGCATTAGAAATAAATTATAATACCCTAAATTTTTTCTAGCTTAAATTCATTGCTAGAATATTAAGAGATGTCTTCCAAAAAGAGTAATATTTGTTTCATATAGAATTTTCTATATTTCAAATTTTCATTGTGTGGAAAATTGAATAAGCTTTCCAGCGATACCAAATTTGCCCAGATCTAACACTCGATGAATAAGGTAGAGCATTTTTAAGTGACAGTATGCTAACTGGGCAGTCACCGCATCGCGATGAAGGACAATTTCATAATTGTCACTTTCCAGTGGACCACCACGATGTTGGTGCATCACGGCAAGGTCCAAATTCTCATTTGTCAATTTTTAGTGGACCTCTGTGATATTGGTGTGTCGCGGATAGGTCTATTTTACCAATTGTCAAATTCCAGTAGTCCAACGCTATAGTGGCGGATTGCACTGAAGGCCAAAATGATTTTATATAGGGCACCATGATGGTAGAACGTCGCATCGCATTGAATTAAAGTTCCACGTTCTAATTGTCAAAATTCAGTGGGACAACGTGATAGCTGTGCATCGTGGAGGTCCCTAATTTCCCATTCTTCAGTTTTCAGTGAGCCACCGCGATAGTGGTGCATCGCCGTGGACCATTAAATCGGGACCCAGTTATTTTTTTAGCTTCATTTTTGGGGTTTTAAAAGGGTATTTTTGAATTTTTCCCAGCCGCCGAAACTGTCCAATCACAAGATTTAAGTCTATTACATTTATTTTATGATATATTCCTCAAAATTTCTCTCAACCTAAACTGTAAACTTCAACAATTAACCTCAAGACTCCCAAGATTCCACCACTCTTTTTCCCAATTAATTCAAGATTCAAAGTTCTCAATTCAAGAATTGTAAGAATCACCATTCAAGAGCACAAATAGAATCTCAAAAGCAAACTTGTTCATCTAGTTCATCATTCAAGGTATGTGGGGTTTTGAACAAGGATAAATCATCCTTGTTCCTAAAGCATAATTTTGGTGTCAATTTATTGAATATTCTATGATTTCCCATGAAATTTAAGTTAGGGGTGATACTCAAATCCTCATTATTGTAGTTTATGACATTATTATGACATTTAAGGTTCTAATTGCAAGAAAGTTACATATATTCATGTTTGAAATTATAAGATTCATATTATGAGTTATATACCATTATCTTGACTGAGATTGTTATAAGCTTTTAAGATGATTATGGAGGATGACGTTTACATCTGATTATTGATATAATTATTGATGCATTAAAACTTTATACTTTGAGTCCTAACTACTATTGATGATTTTATAAGGAGATTATGATCTCAAGTCCTATTGACAAGTTTTTATTAGTTCTTTCAAAAGAAAAGATTGATATGTTGATCCTAAGCTAAGAGAGGAATCCACATTATTCATACGATTTATGATTTAAAACAAAGAGAATCATAATTGATTTTAATTATGAACCCTTGTTCTATTTTAAGGTGAATTTCCTAAAAGTTTTGAGCAATAAGTATGGCAGTAGTATTTAGCACCGAGTTGGGTATGATTTTGTAATGCCCCAATTCTTGTACCCGAAATATTACACGGTGCTCATGACCCTGAAGGACCACAAGCTAACCCATGACTGATATTTGTACCTATATACTACATAATAAACTGAATAATATGGAATGAAGTAAAAGGCCATAAGGTTCACATAACTAAAGTAAAACATAAAATCTAAAAGGGGTATGAAATACCCAAAACAACTAAAATAATTGTCTAAACATAATAGTCTGGAAAGCCTCTAACTGACTGAACTGTCTGAGTAAGGAGTTGATGGGACATGTCTCTAACTAACTCCAACTAATAAATTAATTAATGAGATAATAGGGAAATAATGATGTCCTCAAAGGATGAGGACTCACTGCTCACTCTGACTCCTGATATCTAGAATCTACTGATGCTCTGCAGCTCGTGTCTCTGAATTTATGGTATAATACACCATAGCGCAAATGTGTCAGTACTTTAAATGTACTAGTACGCATGAACAAATATAATAACAGAATGACTATCATGAGTGTGAGAGTACATGGATGAGACATAAAAACTGGCACTGATACCGTGATAACTTAATTACTAAATCTGAATAATGATAACATGACATACTGATAACTGATATAACTGTTAACATGAATGACTGCATCTGATAGTCCTGAATCTGATGGAACGAGTTAAGTTCCGTACTGTATCTGAGTTGACTATATCTGACAGTCCTGAAATCTGAAGAACTATCTGTACTAATCAAAGGTTTAGGCATAGGTTAGCATGAACCTATATCTGTATTAATCAAACCCACATATAATTTATCACCCAATCATGGAATAAAATTCAATTACTCATTATCAACATGAGCAAGAGCAGCCCAATCATGAAAATTTATTAAGGAAATCCATAAAACTTAAACATAGAAAAGGGATTCTTGGGCTTTATGGATGAAAGGAGTCCACGAATGAACATTATCCATATCTGGGTTAAGTTTGTTGAAGTTCTTGAACTTGAAGAATTGGAATCTCTTAGTTCTTGAAGAATATTTGGATTTTATCCTTGGGGATTAATCTTAGAGAGAAAACCCTAATTTTGTTGTTGTGAAAAAATAATGAACAAATGAGCTGAGGTCGGATATAACTGGGTATATATAAGCAGGTGGTAAAAGACCGAAAAAACCTTTTTAAAATTACTTTAATTTTCTAAATCGGGACCTACGACGGCTTATGTAATGGTCCGTCTCTAGGACGATGGTCCGTTATTTCGACCATCATACTTGGACTAAGAAAAGAACTTACTGCCTAAGTAGCAACGGCTGGGCGATGGTCAGTCGCAAGTTTGATGGTCTGTCAACCTGTCTATCACACTTTATCCAGAAGGTGGCCTCACTATTTCCCTTATAACGGCCTAAGCGACGGTCCGTCGGCCTCACCGTCGCACCTGAGCGATTTTACTACCTTTTGTATTTCAACTTTCTCCTACAATGTTGGATTTTGATGAAATAGATATTGTTGGAAAGCTAATTCAATTTTCCTCATGACAAAAAGTTAAAATCTTAAAAATACCATATGTACAAAAGTGGACTAATCTATCAAAGAAAGTTTCTAATATTCTTGGGACAAATTTTAAGCTAGGAAAAAATACGGGGTATGACAGATTCCAAGGTATCATGCCCCAGAACTATGAGTCACCATAGGTGTTTAAATGCCTATAATGGGCAAAGATGGTGATCACTTAAGTGAAGGTTCTATTTCAATGGCAAAGGTAGAACAACTCTCCCCAATGTGGGTAAGATGTTGGACTTCTCATCAGCTCACATGATTTATGTCGGTTAGAAGAAACTCCCTAAGTCCCAAAGTTCCCAGATTTACAAAGCTCCCAAAGCTTCTAAGTTTAAAAAGAAAAGAATGATAGAAACGCTTTTACAAGAGTAAGTGTTATAACACACTAGATTTACAAGTATGATTTGTAATATATGATTTTATATTTCGGTATTTTAGACAATCAAGATTTTGTGAGTCATATACTTCTAGCATGTATTTACTTTCTAATTATGATGATGTCTTACTTATGCATTACACCCCCATATACTTAGTACATCCTCAAAGAGCTAATCCACATATATGTCTATGTGCTACATTGTCCTATAATGTAGGTTCAGGTGCTCAGTATCAGCAGTGTGAGTAGTTTGAGTATCTTTATCTATGCTCTCATAGTTGGTGATTCCTCATAATTTGAGGGCCTACTTCTTTAGATTTCTAGCTTTCATAGTAATTGATTTATTATTTTCAGTTAAGTCTGAGTCAGTTGGGGGTCTGTCCCAATGACTCTTTAGTTCCTTAACAGTAGAGGCTTGTCGGACTATGAGTTTATTTATAGACTTTTAGTATTTTCTATTCAGACAGTATCTTTAGTTTATATTTTGGTATGATATAGCATTATTTCTTGACTAGATTATCTTGAAAAAAGGTTCAAACCTAGTAGCAGGCTTAAAGGGTTAGCTTGGGGCTACTCGTAGCCTTGAGCACCGTGTGACGTCTCAAGATCAGATTTTAGGGTGTTACAAACTTGGTATCAGAGCCTAAGGTTTAAAGAGTCCTAAGGAGTCAGACAAGCCGTGTTACGTAGAGTCTTGATCATAGGTGTGAAGTGCGCCACATCTATGAGCAAGAGGTTATGGAAAATTTTAGGAAAACCATCTCCTTCTTTCATAATTCATTGTGCCTATAGCTATCTCTATCTTCTATTAATTCATGTTCTTTCATGATAGAATATGCTTTCTCATAGAGCTAATACCCGTAGAAATGATAATTAACCATCCAATATGTTGATCCCCTAAATGAGAATTTATCTTATGCCAAATTTTTGGCTGCCTTTCAGGAGTTACCTTAAGCTGTGACCACTAATATTCAATCCAAAAATCAGGCTATAGTTCTGCATCAATGAGGGGGTGATTTAGCTGCAGCCAGACTTTATGACTTTATAAGGATGAATTCTCCCAAATTATTTGGGTCAAATGTAGGTAAGGACCCCTAATTGTATTTTGATGAGGTGAAAAAGATCACCCAAGTTATGCATGTCACTAAAGAGGAGAGCATAGAATTGGTTTTGTATAGGTTAAAATATGTTGCTTATGATTGGGTTTTCATATAGAAGAAAGGTAGGAATGAAGGTGCAGCTCCCATAAGTTGGCAGGTGTTTCAGGATTCTTTCCTAGATAGTTTCTTTCCGTGTGAGTTACGAGAAGCCAAGGTTGAAGAGTTCTTGGACCAGAGGCAGGGCTCAATGATTGTGAAGAATTACTGCCTTAAGTTCCACCAATTATCTAAGTACGCTCCTGAGTTTATTGCTGACACTGGATCTAGTATGAGTAAGTTCGTTACTAAAGTGTCAGGATTGGTAGTCAAGAAGTATAGGACTACCATGCTTATCGGAGATATGGACCTTGCTATATTAATAACTCATGCCCAACAGATCATGGAAAAAAGTTGAAGACAAGAGAGAGACAAAATAAGAAGGCTAGAATTGGGTAGTTTGAGTATGGTCAGTCAAGGTCTGTAGGGGAAAATTGCTCATAGTTTCAGAGTCATCCACCATTGCCAGTACTATCTTCAGCTAGTGCTCCCACTCCAGAGATAGACAAGAGTAATAGGGTAAGTATTCTATATCTAGATCCCAGAATAGTGTGAGTGGTATGACCAATTATCCTCCATGTACTAAGTGTGGTAGAACATATCTTGGTGAGTAATTGGCTGGACAGAAGGGTTTTTTTGGTTGTGGCATGTTGGTTCAAGGAATTAGAGAGTGTCCGTATACTAAGTAGGGAAATAGATATGTTCTTCCTCCGACTGGGGCTACCAGTACACCATCTCCTACAGCTTTCCTAGTCTCTCCTCAGGCCACATCATCTAGTGCCGGTGGTGTTCAGCGCCAGAATTAGTTCTATGCATTGCCATCCCGCCAGGAGCAGGAGAGCTCCCCAGATGTTATTACTGGTATGCTTCATGCCTTTCATTTTGATGTTTATATACTGTTGGACCCTGGGTCGAGTTTCTATTATGTGACCTCTCTAGTTTTAGTTAATTTTTAGATAAGTTCTAAAAAGATCTCTAAGCCTTTCTTAGTTTCTACACCAGTAGGTGAATCAATTATTGCTAAAAGGATCTATAGAAAGTGTCTCATAACTGTCCTTCATAAGATCATGTTAGAAGACTTAATAGAGTTAGATATGGTTAAATTTGATCTTATTCTTAGTATGGATTGACTCCATTCTTGTTAAGCATCGATAGATTATCGCACCCGAGTGGTGAAGTTTCAATTTCTAGATGAGCTAGCCTTTGAGTGGAGAGGTAATTTAGTGTCTCCCAAGAGTCATTTCATATCTTATCTTAAGGCCAAAAATTTAATCTCCAAAGGGTGCATATATCATCTAGTTCGAGTTAAATACATTAAGTCTGAGACTCCAACAGTTTTGTCAGTCAGCATAGTTAGTGATTTTCTGGATGTTTTTCTGGAAGATTTGCCAGGAGTGCCTCCCGATAGGGAAATAAAATTCAAAATTGATCGTATGGCTCCTGCCAAACTTGTAAGGATTTGAAAGAGCAGCTCAAAGATCTTCTAGAAAAAGGTTTCATAAGACCTAGTGTTTCTTTATGAGGTTCTCCCATCCTATTCATCCGAAAGAAAGATGGTTCTTTGCGTATGTACATTGACTATCATCGGTTGAATAAGGTCACAGTCAAGAAAAAATATCCTCTTCCTAGAATTAATGAATTATTTGACCAACTCCAAGGTGCAAGTTATTTCTTAAAGATAGACCTTAGATTTGGCTATCATCAACTTAAAGTAAGGGAATGTGATATTCTAAAGACAATCTTCAGAACCCGCTATGGTTATTTTGAGTTTCTAGTCATGTCCTTTAGGCTAACCAATGCCCTAAAAGCTTTCTTGGACCTCATGAACTGAGTGTTCAAACTGTATATAGATATGTTTGTCATAGTCTTTATTGATGATATTCTTGTCTACTCTCATAGTGAGGATGATCATGAAGACCACCTCTAAATTGTGTTATAAACTCTTAGAGATCATCAGTTGTTCGTCAAATTTAGCAAATGTGGATTTTGGATAAGGTCAGTTGCTTTTCTTGATCATGTTGTTTCCAAGGAGGGTATTAGAGTTGATCCCCAAAAGACAGAAACCATAAGAAATTAACCTAGACCTATCTCTCTATTAGACATTAGGAGTTTCTTGGGTTTAGCTGGCTATTACAGATATTTTCTCAAGGGGTTTTCATCCATTGCGTTTCCTATGACCTGCTTGACTCAAAAGAAGGTTAAGTTTCAGTGGTTAGATTTATGCGAGAAGAGTTTTCAGGTGTTTAAAATTCAACTCACTTCAACCCCAGTCTTAGATTACCTGATGGTATGGATGGTTTTGTTTTGTATTATGATACCTCTAGAGTTGGGTAGGTTTAGGTTTTGATGCAGAGAGGTAAGGTCATAACCAATGCCTCTAGAAAGCTTAAGCCTCATGAAAAGAATTACCCAACCCATGATCTTGAATTACCTTCTGTTGTGTTTTCCTTGAAAATCAAGAGACATTATCTTAATGGGGTGCACATTGATGTGTTCACGGATCACAAAAGTATACAGTATGCGTTTATGTAGAGAGAATTAAATCTCCATCAGAGAAGGTGGCTATATATGTTGAAAGATTGTGACATGACCATTTCGTATAATCCAGGCAAGGCCAATATAGTGGCAGACACCCTTAGTAGATTATCTATGAGCAGTGTTGTACATTTGGAGGACGATAGGAAAGAGTTAACTCGGGAAGTGCACCGTTTGGCTAGATTGTGTGTTAGATTAGTTGCTTCAACTGAAGGGAATGTCTGGGTTCAGAGTAGTTTCAAATCATCCCTAGTTTTGGAAGTGAAGGAAAAACAAAATCAGGATCCCGTCTCAGTTAAGTTAAAGAAGTTGGTCAGAGATTAGAAATTAGAGATTTTCTCCCAAGGGGGAGATGGCATGTTGAGATACGAAAGTAGACTGTGTGTACCATGTGTAGATGAGTTGAGACAACAGATTATGACTGAGGTGTATGGTGTGCGTTACTCTTGTCATCCCGGTACTACTAAAATGTACCGAGATTTGCGAGAAATGTATTGGTGGAGTAGTATGAAGAGAGATATAAAAGAGTTTGTAGTAAAGTGTGCAACTTGTCAATAGGTTAAGGTAGAGAACCAAAGGCCTGGTGGTGTTTTGAAAGAGTTCAGTATTCCTACTTTGAAGTGAAAAGAGGTGAACATGGATTTTGTGACTGATTTACCCCATTCGCGTCGTCATCAAGATTTAATTTAGGTTATTGTGGATAGATTGACTATGTCATTGAATTTCTTGCCAGTTCATACGTCCTATACGGCTGAAGATTATGGTAAGTTGTATATCTGAGAGTTGGTTAGGTTGCATTGATTTCCCTTTTCAATCATCTCAGATAGGGGTACTCAGTTTATATCTCAGTTTCAGAAAGCTTTTCAGAATGGTCTTGGTACCCAAGTTCATCTTAGTTCTGCTTTATATCCGCAGATTGATGGTCAGGGAAAGAGGATCATTTAGACTCTTAAAGATATATTGAGAGTGTGTGTGCTTGATTTTAGGGGTAGTTGGGATAAGAATTTGTCGTTGATTGAGTTTACCTACAACAACAGTTATCATGCTAGCATTCAGATGGCTCCGTCTGAGGCACTTTATGGGAGGAGATGTAGATCACCTATCGAATGGTTTGAAGTGGGCGAGGTTACGTTGCTAGGGCCATGTATGGTTATAGAAGCTATGGAAAAAGTACATCTCATTTGAGAAAGGTTAAAAATAACTCAGAGTCGTCAGAAATTGTATGCAAATGTAAGAAAAAGAGATCTTAAGTTTGAAGTTGGTGATTTAGTTTATTTGAAAGTTTCACCAATGAAGGAGGTGAATAGATTTGGCAAGAAAGGGAAACTTAGTCCCCGTTATATAGGTCCCTTCTAGATTTTGAGCTGTGTTGGGAAGGTAGAATATGAGCTTAAGTTGCCTACAAATTTATTGTTCGTACATTCGGAATTCCATGTGTCTTTGTTAAAGAAGTGTATTAGTGATCCAACAGTTGTAGTACCCTTAGAAAGCACAGAGGTTCATGATAGCCTCTCTTATGAAGAAATTCCAGTTGAGATCCTTGACGATCAGACTCGTAGACTAAGGAAAAAAGAATTCCCCCTAGTCAAGGTTCTTTGGCGAAGTCAATCCGTTGAGGGAGACACTTGGGAAGCAGAAGCATATATGCGGACCAAGTACCCTCATCTTTTTGCTATAGATTCAGATTCAGTTTAAGGTAACAAGCTTCCTCAGATCATCTCTTTCCAGTCTAAGTTTCAGCTTTATATAGCCATTCATTCGATAGTTCATGCATTTGCAATCAGTTGAGTCATGATTTCAGATGTATATGCCAGCTATGGCCTCAATTTTCCGCATCTCAGTTTCGCTATCCACATTCGACGATGAATGTTCCCAAGGGGGAGATATTGTAATACCCCAAACTTTTTCTTGACTAAATTCGTTCGTAGAATGTTATGGCATGTCTTACAAAATGAATAATATTTGATTCATATAGAATTTTCAAGATTTTAACTTTTCATTGTCTGAAAAATTGAATAAGCTTTCCATCGATACTAAATTCGCCCAAATTCGACAATAGGTGAAGAAGTTAGAGCATTTTTAAGTTGACAGTTTGCCAACTGGGAACTCACCGCATTGCGGTGAAGGAAAATTTCATAATTATCTGAGTGAAAATTTCATAATTGTCACTCTCCAGTGGACCACCGTGATGTTGGCGCATCACGACAAGGTCCAAATTCTTATTTGTCCATTTTTAGTGGACCTCTGCATTATTGGCACGTCGCGGAGAGGTCCATTTTCCCAATTGTCAAATTCCAGTAGTGCAACGCTATAGTGGCTCATTGCACCAAAGTCCAAAATGGCATTTCTATAGGAAACCATTATGGTGGCATGTCGCGTTGAAGTTACAGGTCCCAATTATCAATATTCAGTGGGGCCAACGCAATAGCTTCGCATCACGGAGGTCCCCAATTTCCCATTCATCAGTTTCCAGTGAGCCACCATGATAGTGGCGCATCACGGTGGCCCATTAAATCGGAACCCAGCTATGTTTTTCCATCTTCATTTAAGAGTTTATAAAGGGTATTTTGAAATTTTTCCCATCCCTAAAAATCGTCCAAACACAAGATTTAATCCTACTACATGCAATGATATATTCCTCAAAATTTCTCTCAACCAAAACCTTAAACTTCTACAATAAACCTCAAGAATCCCAAGATTCCATCACTCTTTTTCCAAATTAATTTAAGATTAAAAGTTTGCAATTCAAGAATTCCAAGAATCATCATTCAAGAGAACAAATGGAACCTCAAAAACAAACTTGTTCATCTAGTTCATCATCCAAGGTATGTGGGGCTTTGAACAAGGATAAACCTTTCATCCTTGTTCCCAAAACTTAATTTTGGTTTCAATTTTACTGAATATTCTATGATGTCCCATGAAATTTAAGTTAGGGTTGATACCCAAATCCTTATTATTTTAGTTTATGATAGTATTATGATATTTAAGGCTCCAATTGCAAGAAATTTACATATATTCATGTTTAAAATTATAAGATTCATATTATGAGTTATATACCATTATCTTGATTGAGATTGGTGTAAGCTTTTAAGATAATTATGGTGCATGAAGTTTAAATCTAATTATTGATGTAATTATTCATGCATTAAAGCTTTATACTTTGAGTCCTAAGTACTATTGATGATTTTATAAGGAGATTATGATCTCAAGTCCTATTGAAAAGTTTTGATTAGTTCTTTCAAAAGCAAAGATTGATATTTTGATCCTAAGCTAAGATAGGAATCAACATTATTCATACGGTTTATGATTTAAAAAAAGAGAAGCATAATTGGTTTTAATTACTAACCCTTGTGCTATTTTAAGGTGGATTCCCTAAAAGTTCTGAGCAATACGTATGTGAGTAGTATTTAGCACCAAGTTGGATATGATTCCAAGGTCTCATGTCCCCAAACTACGATCCACCATAGGTTTTTAAACACTTATAGTGGGCTAAGATGGTGATCGCTTAAGTTAAGGTTCTATTTTGATGGCAAGTATAGAACAACTCTCCCCAACATGGGCAAGGCGTTGGACTCTATGTCAGCTCACATGGTTTATATCGGTTAGAAAAAACTCCATAAGTCCCAAAGTTTCAAGATTTCCAAATCCCCCAAAGCTTCTAAGTTTCAAAAGAAAAGAATGATAGAAAAGCTTTTACAAGACTAAGTGTTATTACTCACTAGATTTACAAGTATGATTTGTTATACATGATTTTATATTTTGGTATTTTAGATAAGCAAGCTTATGTGAGTCATATACTTCTACAATGTATTTACTTTCTAATTATGATTGTCTTACTTATGAATTACACCCCTATATACTCAGTACATCCTCAAAGTGTTTATTCACATATATGTCTATGTGCTACATTGTCCTATTTTGTAGTTTCAGGTGCTCAGTATTAGCAGCGTGAGTAGTTCGAGCATATCAATCTATGCTCCTATAGTTGGTGAGTCCTCATGATTTGAGGGCCTACTTCTTCATATTTCAAGGTTTCTAGTAATTGATTTATTTTTTTCAGTTAAGTTTGAGTCAGTTGGGGGTCTATCCCAATAACTCTCTAGTTCCTTAGCATTAAAGGCTTGTTGGACTATGAGTTTATTTACAGACATTTAGTGTTTTCTATTCAGACAGTATCTTCAGCTTATTCAGTTATGTTTTGGTATGATATAGCATTATTTATGGACTATATTATCTGAAAGTAAGGTTAAGACTAGTATAAGGCTTAAAGGGTTAGCTTGGGGCTACTCGTAGCCTTGAGCACTGTGTGACATCTTGGGATCAAATTTTGGGTCATTACAAGAATTATCAAAAAATGTTATACTACAATGGAAGGCACGTGTCAAATGACTAATGGATGCAAGATTAAAAGGACAACCAGGGACATAAAGAACAGAGTCTAGAGTGACAGAAGATAGGGGTTTGGCTTGTCCAACTTCTTTTGGCTCTGTTCGAATTTCATTGCCTAAAGTAATAACAGGAAGAGATTGTGAATAAACAATATCAGACGAAAGTGATTTGTCACAAGAAATATAATTAGAAGCACCTAACTCCATAACCCATGATCCAACGGTAGGAGATCGTGCAGTTAAGGCTATTGGTATAGATATATACTTATTTGCTCGATACTGAAGATACTGATTATATTCCTTGTTAGATAAATACACCCATTGATCACCTGCGGTGTTAGACTGAGAAACATGAGCATTTTTAGTTGTTCAACCATGTAATGAAGAACACACTCCATGAGTATGTCCAAACCTATTCCAATAACTACACTTAGGTCGAGAATAACATACGCCATAAGTATGTCCAAGCCTTTTACAATAACTACACCTAGGACGAGATCTTCCAAATTGAACTTCCCTTCGTTGATTCTTCAAGGACTATTATGTTGGATTTTCATTTCTTCTCATTAAGGGTTCAGATTTAACCATAGAATTTGAACTTTTTGGAAGTAAAAATATCATGCCCAAAAGACATCTTGGGAATTTTACTTGAAAATCCCAAGAACCAAATCTGAATTTTTGATAAAAAAAAAACTAATGTCGCCGGAATTAGGTTTTCGACGGTCAGAATCATCAAATATTGCCAAAATTAGAAAAAAAAGTAATTGGTTAGAGCGGAATGGATTGACGACCCTAAAAAAAGAAGAACAACTCATATAATCGACTGAAAATAGGCTCCACGCCGGTGTATGACCAGATCTCATGGAATTTTAGAACTCCAATAGGCTCGTGTAGGTGCGTGGATTGTGTTTTTTTGGAGGTTTTGATTGAATTTTTGTCTCCTGATCTTACAAATCCTTTTGGTGATGTTGTATTTTTCACTCAACCAATAAAATAAAAAAGGACACAAATTAGTAACCGAAATTGACGCACAATGACTAAGTTTTCTTTTCTAAAACTTCTCACCAACTCTTTGATACCATGTGAGAATATATGTGAAAAATATTATTGAATTGTTGTCTAAATAATTACATTGACACCCTATTTATAGACACTACAATACAATTCTATTTGAAGTAAGATTTTGTATACTATTCCTATTTCTACTCATATTCTAACACTTACCATGATACATCAAAACATAATCTGGTCTCACGGGGACACTTTACAAAACCATCAGTACCCCTGGGTAGGGTCTAAACTGGTGCAGAAGTCCACTTATTCTTTAACTTCTCAAAGCTACCCTTGCAATCATCAAACCACAAAAATTTAACCTTTTTCTAATTCAACCTTGTCAACGGAGCAAAAATAGAAGAAAAACTCTCCATAAATCTCCTATAATACCTAGCCAAACCCAAGAAGCTCCTAATGTCGGTTGGAGTCGTGGGTCAATGCCATTTATAAATTACCTCAACTTCTATGGATCCACCTTGATCCCCTCACTAGAAAAAACATGCCCAAAAAAAGTCACAACACTTAATCAAAATTCACACTTATAAAACTTCGTATACAATTTGTGGTCTTTAAGATTCTGCAACACAATTCGGAAATGATTGGCATCGTCCTCCTTACTTTTAGATTACACCAAGATGTCATCAATAAAAACTATAACAAAAAAATCCATAAAATGCCTGAAATCTCGATTCATAAGATCCATGAATGCAGCCGGAGCATTAGTCAACCAAAATGACATAACCAAAAACTCATAGTGACTATAGCAGGTTTGAAAAGTAGTCTTGGGATTATCAACCTCCAATATTTTAAATTGATGATAGCCCGAACAGAGATCAATCTTAGAGAAGAATATAGCACCCTGAAACTGATCAAAAAGGTTATCAATCTTAGAAAGAGGGTACTTATTCCTCACTGTCACTTTATTCAATTGACGGTAAGCAATATATATTCGTAGAGACCAATTTTCTTGTGCATGAAAATTTTAGGATCACCCCACGAAGAAACACTAGGACAAATGAATCATTTATCAAGATGATATTTCAATTGCTCCTTTAGCTCCTTTAATTTAGTTGGAGCCATTCTATAAGAAGGAATGGAAATAGGTTGATCATCAAAAAACACTTCAGGATATTTATTAACCACAGGGACAAATTAAAGGAAAGGACTTTCAAAGTCAACATCCATAACCCAAAATATATGATATAGACACTCTTTTGAAATCAATTTCTGAGCTCTAAGATAGGAAATAAACCTCCCCTTGGGTACTAAGGAACTCCCCTCCTATTCTAATGACAGTTCATTGGACAAAGGAAAACTGACCTTTTGGGCTTACAACATAAAAATCAAAGCACAAATAAAGCTAATCCATTCCCATGATAACATCAAAATCCACCATATTTAGCTCTATCAACTCTACTAATGGTTCCTTATGAAATGTGTACACCATAAACGCATATAGACTTCTCTAGCAATAATAGAATCACCTGGTGAAGTAAAAATAGAAAAAAAGGTCAAAAACATTTCCAGGACCAAAAACAAAATGCACATCCACATAAGGGGTCACATAAGATAGGGTATAACCCAGACACGCTAATAATAAACATCACAACAAAAGAGCTATAACATACAAGTAACAACATCTGAAGATGCCTCAGATTCTTGATAGGTAGTAAGTGCATAAAGACGATTCCAACCAATGTCTATACCAAAAGTAGCACCCTTAGGAGAAAGAGCTGAAGAAGGGGAAATTGAAACTTTATTTGCCTTAGTGGAAACCCTGACTGAAGAATAATCTCACTGCATTTGTCTAATATGACCATAATTATAACACTAATTTCTCCTATCTTCATAAATAACCATTATTATGCTTCCCACAAAAACAACAAAGTGGATTAGGTGGGGCTGACTAAGCTCCATTAGCCCAAAACTGGGAACCCTGTGACCACTGCTAGCCTGAGAATGATGATCGCCCAAGGGCGGTGGAAAAGGAGCACTAGTAGATAAATAAGAATTCCCCAGTTCTTCTTCTTGGTCCATTATCTACTTTCTTTCTCACTATTCTAGGACACCCACCTTCTCCGAACGCCTATACTTCGTATTATGCCTTTCTCCCATCTCTGCGTGTTTTTTTCATCCTCTAAGTGCTGCATATAAACTACAAGTTTGGAAATGTCCATATCATTGTTGAACGATGTAGCCTTACATTCTTATACCAAGTCATGTGACATCCTAGAAGAAAAATTTTGCATCTTGGATCTCATGTTAGATACCAACTCTGGAGCATAATGAGAAAATTGTTAAAACTTTAGGGCTTAATCCTTCTCACTGATCTTACCCTGCTTCAAATTAACACACTTTTAAGCCTTAGCTTTCCTCAACTCTTGAGAAAAAACTGATCAAGAAAGGCCCCTATAAAGTCATCCCACATAGACTGATCAACATCATCACCCCTCATAACTTCCCACTCCTCAGATCATTGGTAAGATACATACTTCAACTAATAAGCAATAAAATCTACACCCTCTACATCAGTAATATGCATCACCCTAAAGATCTTATCTATCTTATCAATGAACCCATATAGATCCTTATCAATATTAGAGCTTATAAAGGTTGGGGTATTCAATCTCATAAACTTTCCAACTCGAGTGATCATATATGAATGAGGAACAAAACTAGCATGGTCAGATTAAAGAGACTACAATGCCACCAACTAAGTAAGCATATGTATAAAATGATGAAACTTTGCATTAGAGATATCTCCCTGATACGGATAATCATAACTATTACTATCCAAGAAAGCCAGAGAAGGACTAGCAGGGATAGGAGGAACTCCACGTGGAGAAATACAATCAGGAGCACTAACCCTAGATTGGGTCTGTACTTTATAATTAGGATGAGTCCCCTCCATATTACCCAAAGGTGGAAAATAGTTCCCAATAGAGTTTCTATGAATATAAAATCTTTGGTAAGGTATGATATGAAATGTTAGGAAACCAGGAGTTAAAGAAGTTTCATAAAACTAAACTCTATACCCGAAATAGAACACAAGAAAGGGAAACATTCATAAATACCTTGTATCCTCCTTCTTATAAGTATGGCACACTACACAACAATAAAAAAGACTTTACTTAACTTGGATTTTTTGACACCCAACAAACCTAAACCTAGCCCAGATACCAATTTTTTCGCGACCTGACCCCGGGCCCTGCCGTGATGGGTATCTCAAGCCCATTATGGGCCCAGTGTGTGTGAGCCGCCTGTACGAAGGAAAAACCTAGGGAAAACTAAACATACTATGGGAAATAGTCATCCCAAATATATAGATATCAAGTATGTGTCAAGCACACGGTCATAAGGACCCCCAATACCAAAAAACATGGTTTCCAATATTCTTCCCCTCAGGACTTAAACCTTCATAGTGATCTACAAACCCATCTTTAAGACCAAATTAAAATCATTTTGCACATAATTCCAATAATTAACCTAGGATTCATTCATTAAGGCATTTTTCACTTGGTATCGTTATAACAATACACTTGCAAGCTAAATTGAACATACCAAACCTATCCACATAACCGTATTGAATCTGAAGTTCCATTTAAATCCAAATCCTGCTATCAATACCATCTAAATCTATTTTTATATCCATTGATCCATTAATGCAATGTATTAAGTTCACAAGTAAGTCAAACCAAGGACTTTGTCCATATTCAAAACAAGATTATAAAGTGGGTTGAGGTTAATACCAATTTTAAGTCAAAATTTATCCAATTTAGGGAAAACCATGTCTCCTATTTGAATCATTTAAAAAATGCATCAATTCAGTCCTAAGAACATCAATTTAAAGCATGAATAATCAATTCAAAACACAATACAAGTGATTCAATAAGTAACAAGCAAAACCCCTCAATCCAATTTCAAAACCCACAGTTTAAGTCATATGAAAATTCATTTAATTAGTGTTACAATGTTAAAATAAAGTTTAGGGCAGAGAAACATGCCTGAAACACACATAAAATGGAAGTCAATTTGATGTTTTGAGTCTAGAGTAGTGGTTTCTTAAAAAACCCTTGATCTTTCTTGAGTTTTCGATTTTAAGAGCGAATGGATGATTTTGATCTTTGAAAACTAAATAAAAGAGGCTTATTTTATGTTTAAAGATTGTACAAGGGGTAAAATGGCCAAAGGCCCCTCACCCCAATTGAAAAAAATAAAATTGGATAAAATTAAAACACTAGAGTGGCATGCCATTGTCGTGGAGGTTATCCTCCATGCCACGCTGATATTGTGGAGGTTAAACTTCTTGACATAACCTTATCATAGACCTTGTAGCCTCAGGCTATAAAAATAATCCCAAACCCCTTTTAAAAATACCAGAACTTTTCCCAAACAGCTCTTAAACATCCCTAAACACAATCAAGTAAAATATTAATGTTACACACATGGGAAGGTCAAAAATAAAATGATCAAAATTTTATGGGCTTCACATCTGTCAAGAACAAACCCTAAAATATCAAATTTCAATCCAGTTCATTTCTATGCAGGCCACTGACTAACCTCCTTTAATGACTTTTTAGTTTTCCACTATGTCCCTAGATCAATTACCAAACCTATATCATACCAAAAGCCCTACCAAAACCATAATCCCTCAATAAACCAACAAAGAAGAACACATAACATTGATAGTTCCTATTGATTAAGATGGTAATATTACTTTCATATGAAGACAATCCAGAAGGTAAGCTAAAATATACAGACCTCTTATAATTAGTTAATATCAATTTATAAATAAATGGAGGCATGGTGTAGAATCGTTTAATTCATATGAATAGTTTTACTTATAATATTGGAATTCCTAGAGTCACTTGATCTGAATAGGAGGTTCAACAGATGAATGTGATTGAAAATTTATAGTACGTTGTTATTTGGAAATTTTCATATGGTTGGCTATGAACTGATGAACTCCCAGTTAAAATTCCAAAGTAATGTAATTTAAAGGAGATAACAAAATTGGGTTGCTAAGGAATAGACACGTCCTTATCGGATTTAAGCTTAAAGAGGATTATGTGAACATGCTTTCTAAGAATGTGTATTATATCCTGGCAAAGGATGGAATAAATATTAAATGATATCTTTGATATATGATACAAAATTTAAAATTGATGAAGCAACCACATAGATTATGACTTGGATTTCCTTTCAAAATTTATTACTACTTTCTTTTTTATAGAATTTATATTTTTTAGCAGAAATAGTAGAGATACTAATGCATTTAGACATGGCCACAATCAATAAGACAAGGCCTAGTTGTCCAAGTGTGAAAGTGCAAGTGGATTTAGCAAGGGAGATGCCCTATGGAGTTAGAGGTGGTTGTTGGCAATTAAAAAGTATCAAGAGTGGAGAGAATAAAAATTTAACATGAGTTTCTACCTAAATACTAAAAAAAGGGCAAAATTTAGGGTAACAATGAGGTGGAATGAAAGATCCTTCATCATGAATTGAGAAGACCATCTCAAGAAGAAAGTTTAGAGAAATGAGAGGTAACAAAAGATTATCCAAGAAAAGATCACAAATTTAGAGTAGGGGGAGATGTAGAGGGAAACTTAAGAGATGGAACCCTACAAGTAGAAGGTTCATTGTAGAGTGAAATCCATCAACTTACCTGAGTGGTAAACAATATCCACCTAAAAAGTAGGCGGTCAACACTGGAAATTCTTTTAATTCCTTATTAGACGATCTTAAAAAGAGTCAAAAGGGGTAAAATTAAGTCAATGCATGACATAAGGGATATTTTATCCTACACAACCAAATTACAGACCATCAAGTAGGAAAAAATTATAAAATTATATAGTTGGGAAAGGATATGGGAATGCAGAATGAGAAAATAGTAACACCCGAGGAGCCACAGAGAGGTATTGATATAGCGACATCCACAAATACACAGATGGCAATTTGTCCTAATAATAGTGACTTACAAAAAAACAAATGGAGAATCAGTTAGGTTTGCATAGAAATATGGATGATGATATCAACCAAAGAATAAAGTGAAAATTGGTAGCATGGGGGTGAGTAAGAGTATGGAGGAACAAAGAGAAAATGAGCTATTAGGGGAGTTATTAAGATCAATTTATTAGCATTCATTACAAAGTAAGAGTTTAGAGGTGTGGAAGATTGGTGCAATGAATATAGAGAGATTTAGGAAAAATGGTCTTAGCCGTCTTAACCAGCCTATAGTAGTAAATTTTAAAGGTAAGAAAAATGCAAATAACTCGTGGAGAAGCCTCAAGATCTTGATACCTACAATATTAAAAAACCTCTTAGAAATCTTTAAGAACTAATGACATATCAAGTGAATGAGGTTTCTTTGCATACAGAAGAGAATGAGTTGATTAAAATGAAAGTGGAAGATCTATATGAATAAAATAGTCAACAGTTGGAACACAATGCCCTAAAGAAAGTAGGTCTATCTTCTCAATTAACTATAAAGGGGAATAAGTCAAGGTGTAAAGTAGATACCTAGTTCTACTAGGGTTAATCCTTAAAGGATAGGGAAAAAGATGATCAAATAAATCTAAAAAACATTATTCTAGAATGTGAGGTCTGTGAGGACTCCAAATTCATTACATAAAATATAGATGCTATACCAATTTCATAATTTTATAGTCATAGCTTTTATGGAGCCATTTTAGGAATCAAGACAAATACACAAATACAAGAGAAGGCTAGGCATGCATTATTCCAACTATAATCAAAATGGGAAAATATGGGTATTTATTCAAGGCCACATACAAGTGGGTCCCACTTGACTATTGAATTAACCCTGCACCTAACTTTTAAAGAAACTGGCCATTCAATAATCACAATAATTGTATATGCTAAATGTGATGATATTAAGAGACCTCATTTATGGGAGGATATCTAAAGTGTCTCTCAAAGTACTAATCTACCTTGGATTGTTAGAGGTGGTTTTAATGTTATATTGGTAGATGAGAGGAAGATAAGAGGTCTTCTTATTTACCTTGGGAAATATTAACACCTTGCTTTTTGAATATATTCTATTTTACTGGATATAATTATCAAGGGTTGCCCCTTTAACTGGAGAAATAGTTGGCAGATAGTGAATATATCTTTAAAAGGCTTGACAAATTGGTAATTAATTGAGCTTTTTCTTAGTTTTGCTGGTCATGTAGAAATAGAGTACTTAGCTAGGACAGGTTCAGATGATGCACCCTTGTTGTTAACTTGTGGAGGACAGTCTAATTTGTTTAGAAAACCTTTCAAATTTCTAAACTTTTGGGTCAAGCAGGATGATGTTAAAGTAGTGGTAAAAAATAGTTGCGTATTGTAGGAAGATGATGATTTGTTTATTGGCATCAAGCAAGAAAGAAAAGTACTAAGTAAACCCTTGCTACCTAGAGTAGGGAAATATTTGGGAACATTTTAAAATAGTTAACTATAAGGGAGGAGATAGTCAATCTAAAAGAGTAATTATTTGAAGAAAATTCAATTGTAAGCAATAGAACAATACCGTAGAAAGCACAAGCAATAACTGAAGAAGTACTTGCACTTTGAAGAGGAATATTGGAGATAAAAACTGGTATACAATGGTTTTTTAAGGTACCATGAACACTAGATTCTTCCATAGTCTAGTAAATAAGAGAATGAAAAGGTTATCTGTTAGAAGAATTACAAAAGATGATGGGCAATGTGCTGAAGGTAATGAACAAGTTGTTGTAGAGGATATATCATTCTTTTAGAAATAGATCATAAAGAAAAATACTTATGAGGAGCTGACTTTGATAAATCAGGTACCCATTATTGTCACAAAAGAGATGAATAATAGACTGAATGTTATGCCAATACTAGAATAGATAAGAGGGGTGGTTTTTAAATTGAATGAGAATAGCGCCAATGGTCCTGATCGGTTTACTAGAGAGTTTTAACAAGACTATAGGGATGTTATTGGTGGTGATTTTACGAAAGTGTTAATTGCTTTCCTCTCAGGTTGTAATCTTCCCAAATTAATTACTCACACAAACTTAGTTCATTGCCATAAAAAGATATTGTTTAGTCTTTCTGAAACATGAAACTAATTAGTCTGAGTAGCTTCATTAATATTATTATCTCCACAGTTGTACATGATAACCTTGAAGATTATCTTCCATTCTTATTTCAAGGAACCAATCTGGCTTTATAAAGAGGTAGCAGCACTAAGAAATTGCTCGAGGCCCAAGAAATCATTATACATATTAGGAAGTGAAGGAAGCCTACAAATAAAGATTTATATGGATAAATATTATGATAGGGTGGACTCGAGCTTCTTGATCAAATTGTGGGATAAAATGGGTTTAGAAAAGAAATGGTCAACAAGAGTTAAAGATTACTAGTCAATAATTGGTATTCCATTATGAGAAATGGACAATCCTTTTCATTTTTTAATTCCACTGAGGGGTGAAGTACGGCGATCCTTTATCACATGCTTTATTTATATTGTCTACAGAGCTACTGGCTTGAGCATTGAATTCTCTATTTGGCATATGTTGATGCCACAATCCTATTTGTTTCATATTATAAGAGGTCTCTGCAAATGGTTATGAAAATTTTGGAAAGCTATGAGCTACAGTCTGGACATAAAATTAATAGGGATAAAAAATGCTTTCTTTATGTATCATAAAACCACATATGTTGTGATTCAGGAGGTTGGAGATTGTATTTGTTTTACAAGAGGTAAATTTCCTTTAATTTACTTAGGGTGCCCCATTGGTCATGCAAGAAATATAAAGGTACACTTTTTTGAATTGATTAAGAAAGTGCATAATAAATCGAAGGCCTAGAAAGGGACAATTTTATCTTTTAGAGGTAAAGCTATTTTGATAAATAATATTTTGAATCACATTTATATCTATCTTTTGTCAGCTATAAATCCTTCTAAATGTGTTATACATGATCTGTATAAAATATTTTCTAGATTCTTATGGAACATTAGTGAAATGGGCATAAGAAAGCATTGGGTTGCCTGGTCTAAGATTTGTATACCTAAAAAAGAGGGTTTAGGATTTAGATCCCTGTTTGATATATATAAAGTCTTGTTTTCTGAGATGAGATGGGTTTCTAGTACCCAAAAGTCCATGTGGACTATTTTCAGATGGAAAAGGTATTATAAGAAATTTGGACCTCAAGTGGTAGAATGGAGTGGAGTATCTCAAACATGGAAGTATCTGTTAAAGGATAGAATTTTATTGATAAAGAGTCTGGTGGGATCCAAAGTGTGATCATTCTAATATTTGGTATGATATCTAGACATAGCTTAGAGCATTGCATTATAAGTTGCCTATTACAAGCAATGGTTTATATCTAGTGGCTGATGTAAGTTAGTTGTTCACACATGATCACATCAAAAATAAATTGGTAGTTGAAGAAGATGAAGAAGAATAGGACAAGTCCTAGTAGAAGCTTTTGGTAAATACAGTGTAAAATCTGCTTGGGTAGGGATGAGACAGTAAAAGAGGTGTAAGATGATTTTAAATAGCTATGGATAAAAGATGCCTTTCAAAGTGTCTTTATTTTTATAGAGACTATAGAAGCAAAGGATCACAATTAGTAAAGTTCTTGTGAAAATTAGAGTACCTAAGGAGATGGTATACACTTATTGTGTTAATAATGAACAAGAGTTGAACACTAGTTTATTGGATGTCTTATTTATAATAAAATTTGTGAATATTTGCAACTATAGCTGAAGTAGGTGGACCTTTCCTTTAACTAAAGGACACAAAGTACAAGTGGTGGAATTCAAACACAAGTCCAACACTGAAATTGTTGTACAAAGTTACCCTCATGTTTATTCTATGGCAGGTTTTGAAGAAAAGGAATACAATTATTTATGGATGGAGGTTTTCCTATGTGTGGACAGAGATAGAAAAGAATAAAAAGATTTATTTTTTGTTAGCTAGACATAACTTTCCTTGGTTGAAGAATTTGCCATATGATTGTCACTAAGGGTCAAGTTTCTCGAAATCTATTCTGCATTAGTAGGGTGCAAAGTGGTTACCTAGAAGCCTCCTAATGTAGGAGCTTACAAGTGTAACAGTAATGGGTCCTCAAAAGGTAGCCCATGCCCCAGCGTAGGAGCTTTTTATGTTTGAGATGGAATGGGTGAATTAGTTTATGTTGAAGCTAGGAGGTTGGAGGATGGTATAAATATTATGGCAGAAGTAATAACATTGAGAGTAGGTCTAAAGTACAACATTAATCCTAGTTTACCCTTTTAACTCTAGAGACTGACTCACTCATTAACCAAAAAGTCATTGTAGGATTTAGGAGGTACCATAGAGTATTGTCACTAAAATTAGGATAATATGAAAGTTGATGAAGAATAGAAATGTGATGGCGGTGTATATTGTAAATAAAGGCAGTAAGTTGACAGATGTTTTCACTAACCATGTTTTCGCTTTTCCATGTAAAGATAAAATAACTTATTCTCCTATGCAGAACGTACCATAAGAGGCAAAAGGTAATATAAGCATGGATAGAGCACATATACCAAACTTGAGACTAAGAAAATTTAAAAATCCTAATCATAATATACATGGAAAACATTGAGGAAAACGTGAACAAGCAATATAATAGAAAAAAGGTAGGAACAAGAATGCTTCATAATAGAATACATTAGAAACATGATTCAGGTTTGACAAGAGCAATAAAAGGGATAGTCTTTAGAAAAAAGTTTGTTTGGATATGTACCTATTGTCTGGGAGTTTAAAAAGTCATATTAGACCATTTTTGAGCTCAATCTGTTGGATTGTTGGGATAATGAGTATTGTTCAGAGCGATAAGTGTGATAATATACCTACAAACAAGGGACACAAATAGAGAAAGAATGTAATTAGTAATATACAATATTTATTGCTCTAATTAGTGAACTTTGGGAATCATAATGTTGAAATTGTAAGAACCTATTAGCCTTGTATTATATGCAGTTGTATTATCTAATGTTTAAGTTCAAGTTGCGAGTATATGAGAAAAATAAGTGTTTATCAAACCAACAAAAACATATAGTTGTCAAAATCTTTTCAATAAAATCAAGAGGGGGAAATGGAGATTTAATAATAAAAATAGAAAGGAAAATATAAGGAATAGATTACCGTAGTGAAATAGTTAAAATGGAGCTATATCTGAGAGTGAATAAGGAGAGAAAGGATCTCCATCCCTACAGCTAAGTGTTTAATAACCCTGTAGGTCAATTTCTATATTTATACTTATTTTTGCCATTTAGAGATTTCCTATAACTACCCTCAGTTATTTATGAGTAGTTGGAATTGACAATTTGATTACTGATTAGTTCATTTGTTTTTTTGAGTTGATTCCCTCTTTTGAAGCCGTTACAGGTTAAATTGGCAATCGAGCAAGAACTTTAGTCAAATAACCTTGTATGCCAATTCTAACTATTCTAATAGCTCTAGAACATTGATTTTTGGCTAGGTGGGCCATTGGTTTGGGTCCCTAGGCTTCTGAACTCATTTCAAGATATTGACTGGAAGTTAAGAAAAATGGCACATAGGTGTGGGGCCCACTTCTCATTGAAAAAATCTCAGATGGAAATTTCAAATACTCCATTGTGTCTGAAATATATAATTTGATAAGGTAGCATAGTTTGTTTGTCTATACGAGATGAATCTCGAGGAGTCGGTGGAAGTCCAAATTAATTATTGAGCTTTAGGTGGTGCACCACTTAAGCATCCATTTGGGTCACTTAGCGGAGGCCTACTAAAGGACCCAATCGATTGCTTGTGGTTAGGCTAGCCCAAGAAGGCATCACTTAGGCGGTGCCCTTACCGCCTTAGCGATGGCCGCTTGAGTAGCAAAGGAACCTCTAAAGAGATACCTATGCAGTCGCGAGGTGCTACTAAAGCAACACTAAGCCATATAAGTGGTGACTGCATAAGTGGCCTAGCTCTAAATAAGCAATACCTGTGGACCTGGTGGGGATATAAAAACCTTACTTAGCCTGATTTTCCAAAATTTTCATTCATTCCCAAGGTTATTGAACAATAAAAAGTGAGAAAACTTAGGAGAATAATTTGTGGATGATTTTGGAGATTTGGTGAATTTAAGTTACGCATTTCTTCTTCTAATTAATGGTAAAGTTCCATCAATTTCTTGGTTTAATTCTCCATCTTTGTTCTAAAATCCTTAAAAACATGGTTGCTTGATTATAGTATCATTAGAGCTCGGAATTCACCCATTTTTTAGGGTAAATGTTACTTGAGCATAAAGGGAGGTTATGTTGTTTTCAAAAGTGCAATTCCATAATGAGCCCTATATGGAATTTTTATATAATTTTAGACCCCCAATACAATAGTGAAATATGGGTAGTTTTGTTCTAATTTTGATGAGTAAATTGTGACTTTGATAGCGTGGAACTTTGAAAAAGATTTTCAAAAGGGAAAATCAGTGCTTTACCAAATTTTTTGGGATTTTCTTTGGCGTCCAGGTAGGCTAGGCTTACCTTCCTCATAGATTGAGCTAATTCATAATATAATTATGATATTATGCTAGATAAGGGATGGGATTTAGGTATTCTATGCGTGATTGGTATGATTAGTCTTATTTATACTGTTTAGGTTATCTTTGAACCTTAATTTTGGTTAAATTATCCTAGTTGCTCACATTTTAGGTGGAATTGACTTAGTTGCTCGTGGTTTATAAAGAGTTGCTATCCTAGGGGTAGTTATGGTTAATTTGAAATCTATAAATCTCCTATAATTTACAACTATTGTCCTAGTGATCAGAGCAAGTTCATCTTCATCTAATGTATCATCTTCTTCATCATTTATAGCTTTAAAGTCCACATATTTTTTTTCCTCTTCCAGTTGATACTTCTTATTCAAATGAGCTTTTTTAAAGGCAATAAGATTTTCTCTTACTTCATCATATGTCAGTTTGTTCATATTTATACTCTCAATATCCACAACCTTAGAGAGTAACTAGGGGGACAAATTTTTTAGAACCCTAGTGATTTTATCTAATAAAGTATAAGTATTTATTTCTACTTTTTCTCTAATAATCATGATAAATCTAGCAAATGTTGCTTCAATGGATTCTCATAAATTATTTTGAAGAGTTCATATTCATAGACTATAGGACTGATAAGAGTTTGCTTGACCTTTTCAGTTCATTCATAGGTGACTTCTAGTTTATCCCACATTTCTTTGGTAGTTGACAAAAGAGATCTTTTCATATTCTTCACCACTGGTAGCATTGTATAACACATATGTTGCATTTGTATTTATATAAATGATCTCCATTTGTCCATCTGATTTTTTCCATCTTTGTTGGCAGGAATAAGTGGAACATCACCTTGCTTGATCACTTTCCTTACCTTGACATCACGTTACTTAATGTAGGTTTACATCCATATCTTCTAATGAGGGAAATATTTTTCATTGAAGTAAGCAGTTCCAGTTTGAGAGGTTCCTTCAGAGAATAGACCTCCAATAACTATTTGGGCCATAGAATTTTCTCACTCTGTTGTTAAGCAATTAGAAGTGAGTCCATGATCTTATACAAGTTAAAAGTCGTAAAAGAGGGTAAATTACTTTTTTTTGATTGGATAATCAACTTACTTTAATAGATAATTGACTAGTGAAGCAATAACAAAAAGTACCAAAAATAAGGTAATGAAAAACGAATGACACCAGATATTTTATACTAGTTGGGACCTCTTATAAGTCTTATCCCAGTTCCTTTGGGATGCAAGGGACTTTTCAAGATTCTTTTTTTTCTTTGTAAATCAAAACATGCAAGATTTGAGTTAAGATTTTTGGCATTAACTTACACCCATTTTATTTTATCTTATTAATACAAAAAGACTCACCAACTATTATATAATTTCTCTCATTATGAGTACACAATAAACTACCAAAGTAAATAATGCTCAATGAAGGTAGAGAAGAGAGTAGAGGAGGTTGAGACAGTGTACGTCGCTTCCATAATCGTCCACCCTATGAATACCAAGGCAGGGATAATATCCATTCAGATGATATAAAAGTACAAGAAAGTCCAAGAGATTTGATCCATGGAAATGGGATATGAAAATGCTAATTCAAATAATAAGGTTGGATCATACTAATGATCCTTAACTACCTGATATACCCTTTTCTTAGAAGCTGCAATGCATTTAATTCTTGGTATAAGATTTGATACTCCAATCCTTTAAGGCAGGATGTTGTAATTAATTCTTGAAGGAGTTACATATTTCTTTTCATTTGTGGGATGATCTTGATAAGTCATTCTTATTGCTCTTTATCCAAGAATCCTTGATTACTTATTTTACCATAATCCTACAAGGGGGTCATTCTTTAACCTTTAATATTATCTCCACTTTTTTTGTCAAAATCACCTCGATTGGAAATTTTTATGGTTTATTTGAGTCTAAAATATTGAATTTGGTATGATAGCATAGATTTTTTGTTTGCATAAGATTTTAAATAAATCTCGCACACCCAGTATAAGTCCGTCGGGACTCAGGAAGTTTTTGGTGTTCAGAACATAGTGTAGGCCACCATTCTTCTTTTCATTTGAAAAGGCTTCATTGCATTCATGACTCATTCCTCATATTTTCAATTAACTCATTGCCAGGCTTCGCGACCACAATCAGGTTTTCGCACTCACGATGAGTAACCCTTGGTCCTATTTATAGTTACATCCCATGATTTTCCCTATTTTCTTAGTCTCAATCTACCATTATTGAACCCTAGATATTGGCAAAATTGTGTAATTACAATAAGGTATGTTAGTGTGACTCTTCTTGATCATTTCCCATCACTTACCCCATCGAAATCCATTTTAATTCTGTGTAAATTTTTTATTTGAATTCATGATTCCTTGAAAATTTGGGGATGATTTAAAAACCAATTTTTACTCGATTTATACTCAATTTTTTAGCATACATTCCTTGTCTTTCAAGGGACCTTATGATGGATTTAATTTTTTTGAATTATATTTGTGTGCCTCACAGGCCTATTTTTGGTCTGATTTTAGGTTTGGAGTTTCATATTGAAATATGGGTATCATTTAACACATGTTAATGAATAGATTATTATTTTGATAGCGTGATGACATTCCAAGATTATGCAACAAAGACGAGGGGTTTGTGGATGTTTTGATGCTGTGATTCAGCTGTGGTAGCATGCAGTCTACTCTTCTCTATAGGATTATGTATTATATAGAGGGCATGATAAGTAGGGTTTATAAGGTAGGTTTATAAATATTGGTATCTCGACTTACCCAATTAAGGGGATCTAGAATAGAAATATCATTTGAGCTATATCATAAACTACATGTTATGGTTGTAGGATCTTATTATATAGAATTATGGGCTAGCTTAGATATAGATTGGAATGAAGAGTTTAGTATAAGACTTATCATTTAACTTATTTAATTGGATGATACACCCCCTCACCCATTAGATCCTTTTTTAGCTTTATGCCCTTATTTACCTTAGTTCTCGGATTATTTTGTTGATACCTTGATACCTTAAGTATTGTTGTGCTCGAGGTTGTGTTTAAAATACAAGTTGGACATATTACATCTTAAATCCCAAGCAAAAATAAGTTAAAAATAAGGTTCAAATCAAAGAAAAACTATTTTCAAACTTTATAGGGTAAAATCCTCGAAATCCATTTTAAAATAATGAAACAAAGTTGTTTTAGAGGTGAAATTGAGGAAAAATTTATAATTATGAGCTTAGAAACATATCTAAGTGAAAAAGGTTTTAAATTATGGTTTAGATAAGAGAAATACAACTTTTAGTCCTTATGGGCCAAAATCCCCAAGTTTAAACAAGAAATATATGATAAAGATTGAAGAAAATAATTGAAATAGGTGTTGTGGAGATTACCTAAGCATATAAGTGGAAGAAGTAGCTAAAAATTACAAAAATCTAAGATCCAAGTCTCAACAATAGTGAAAAATAGCAAAAACCAGGTATTTATATACCTAGGAATTGCGATCATAGATCCGGTGTCACGATCATGGTATTTGGCTGACAAGGGTATTGTGAATTTGGACTAAAGTCACAATTACGACATGAGTTTACATACCCCAATTCCAATCACAACAAAAGCATCGTGATCGGGGGTGCTCCAACTAGGGACTTGGTACATTTAAAGTCTCCGTAGGCCCTTTAGTTTTCATCTAGTATCCCATAAATGCAAATAAACTATGTTATCCTATCAAATTCAATTCCCTGGACTCAATGTAGTATCATATTTAAGAAAATATCATTTTCACAGAGTTGACCCTAAAAACTTAAAATAACAACTTTTCAAATCGATTCTCGAAATGAGATTTAAAAGCCATAAAACCACACCAATCTTGTTACCATATGAAAATTTATATTTCATAAATGATGGTGCAGTTAGTTCTTTCAACCGTTACACGAATCAAAATATGTTGACTGAAGTCAACTATAAGTCTATCGAAGCTACCATAAACCACAATACCGCATAAATAGCACCAAAATGCATCAAAAGCTATGTCAATCATCCCCACACATTAGAAATACAACAAAACAACCAGAGAGGGGGTAAAATGGTCAAATTATATAGAAACCTATATTTAACATATTTCATCAAAATTTGAATTGTTACAAGATACCAAGATAGTATTCTATTCTTTAAAAGATCATGATTCTAACTTATTGATGCTTAGGTACTTATGATTCTATTATTGGGGTGATGGCATGTGCATATTTAGTTGTGTTCATTCTTATTTAGTGGTATGATCCCTTCTAAAACCTTTACTTTTCTACTATATATATAAAATAGGATTTATCCCCACTCTTAACTCTAAAACTAATCTTCTAAAATAGAAGTTGTACCACCTATATTTTAGACTAGGATATTTTAAACTAAAGACACCGCATTAGAAACTTTGACCGAGGATAATTTCAATACATTTTTTCTATAGTTCATTTACCATTACTTACTTACTTTAGTGGAGGAGGATTCTGACTCTTTCAATGTTATTATAATACTCTAGTCCCAAATTTGATTTTGAGCAATGGATTTAAAGATTTATACCCATTTAGAATAGATTTCAGTCTGAGCACTCGCATTACTCTTGTTTACCCCTGATATTGGATGAAGTGATTTGAATATTGATTATGGTAATCCAGGTTTCAATCAAGGAAAGACACACAGATATTCAAAGTCCCCTTTATGCCCCTTTGTCAAATGAGACACTATACTAGAGAAGGATTATAACACCCTGGATTTTGACCCTAAAAAAAATTCCTGGAATTCTAGTCTCTAGACCCAATACAACTCATGGGAATAAGACATATGTTGGGGTGTGAATGGTATGGTCCTGTCATATAGTAACCAGTATTGGTTGGTAGGATGGATTTTGGTTACTGGAATAGAAACGACTTAGTGGTAGGTATGGATTATTTAGTTCCTAAATTTAATCATATATTTTTTTACTTAGGTTGGATCTGAGTATGAGTGGCTCATTTTGAGTCATAAACCAGGGTACAAATTATACCATAGACACATATGGTGGACAGTGTCTAAATCTTCCTTGGGTTTATTCTTTTAGAGGTATGGATGAAGGGTATGGATCATATACTTCGAATAAAACTTGGTTGGGTGAGTTGTATAATGGACAATGTTGGATCCAAAGGTTGAGACTAGGATACGAGTAGAGGTAACCAATCGTAGCAGAGGGTATGACTCACGAGGGTCAGTCATATCACTGTGATGGGGTTTCTGTGTAACTTAAGTGGGGGTATTTCTAACATTTTGCTACATAGCCTAATAATGTCCCATGACTTCTAACCTACTTGGAAGGTTATTTACCCTGTTATTCCATTCATTAATACTTGCAAACCCTTCTAAAATACTTTATAATTCTCTCAAAAACTTTTAGGAAGGGGAAGTTAGAGTTTCAACTTAAGGATTAATTTGGGGCTTGTCTTGGTGATTTTTGTCCATCAATTATCTTGGGTTAAGCATTTTTATCTTCCCTAATTATTAACTCTAACTAGAAGCATGTTTTTTATGAATGTTTTCATGATTTCATTGATTGTATGATTTTGGTTTTCAAATATGATTTGGGGGTATTGATATTAAATGGTTGGTTCTAGTTTCCCATGGTTTTAATTATACTTTTTTATGCATTAATGGTGGTTTTGGATAATTGGATTGCATGAAAATGATTTAATGGTAGTTGGAATTGGTTTTGGCCATATTATGCTACTAATGTGTTTGAAAAAATATCTATAAGAATTTTTTCATTGTATTGATTACTTTTAATGAAACTCTTGATAAAGGAATTGTGCATGGTTTAAATGACTTGGAAAGGTAAATGGCTAAATGATTATGCTTGTGAGGTACATGCAATCCCCTAAGTGGTTAACTATGGTAAATGGAAGGGCACTTGGAAGTCCCCTTAAACCTATATATAGTTCGCTATGGATAGTACTTACAAGTTTGATCAGTATGATGATACCACCATTAAATGGACTTGTTTTATAAATGGCAAATAAATTGGTTAATTTTTTTGTAATGGTTTTAATTGGGTAATAATGGTTAAATATGTAGCAAAGTCGTAGAGGGTAGAGGTCCTGAAGGAACCAAAACAAGAAACTCATATTTGTCTATGTGAGGTTTGGTCTTAGTGACCGTGTGCATGATGTAACACTTTATATTTGGAGAATGTACTATTCATCCAAGGTTTTCTTTCCTGGTCGTGTGGCTGCACGCACTGGGGCCTTTTCAATAGAGGGAGCTGAACCCATATAGCCCATGGGTGGTTTAGGACGACAAAGCTAAATAATCCAAGTAACGGTTTTAATGGCATACTAAACCCTTGCCCCTTTCCCAACATGGATATATATTTATATATGGTTGTATGCAATATTGATAGGTTTCTTGGTTTTATAAATGGCATAATTTTATCATAATCTTGAGATCATGCTTGCGTTTACCCGCTAACTAATTTTTCTGGCAACTATATATCTATGCTATGTAGGATTCGACTATTCTACTCCTCCTACATTGTGATTGACTCGAGGATCAGCATTTGGACTGAAGTGGTGAGCTTCCATCATTTCAGAAGGCTCCATTTCATGTAAAGGATATTTCTTAAAACTTTGATTCTATTTTTGATATTGGTTTAGGCGATTGTTTGGGGTATGTCCCAACTAAATTTTATTACTTTTTTGGTTAGAGGCTTTATGATGGGTTTGTATGGGTGGGATCAGTATTTGTGTCGGCATTGGAATTGGAATAAGCTGGTGGGATGACATTATTGGACATAATTTCTTACTGTTCTATCATATTTTATTTTAAAATAAATTATATTATCACTTGGAAGTTATTTGGTTAAGGCCTGGTTTATGGCCTTGGTATGGTTTGGTACAATAGGGAAGTTGTTTTAGGATGGTTAGAATTGGTTGGGTCGGCTACAGTTGTGCTCCTATCCCAGAGTATTCATTTTAGCTATTACACTATCTTGTTTTATGCTCAAAGTTCAGCCAACTCAGGGAAGGCGACTGAAGGTTAAGTTGGGTAATGGGGGTGGTCCTTCATCCAGCTCATACTTGGGATGCCCATTACAATAAGGATCCCAGTTGGGTTGTGGTAGGTTGGTATCATAGCCTAGTTTCATGGTTAATTAGTTGTCTATAAATCCATGTCTAGTCGAGTCTCTTTTAGGGCCACACTCATAAGGGAGAGGCTACAAGGAATTTAGGAATATTTCACATTATTGGTATTCTATTTTCTAGCTAGGAGTCTCAGTCTTAGAATATTTTCTAATCCTTGTTTGTTTGTCTTTCTAATTATGCCTCGTAGATCTGGAACACAAATAAATTCTCCTGTCTCATCTGGGGATAATGCTGAAGGGGTCTATCCTACTTCTGGGGTTCATCTTTAATCTCACAGTCCTATCCTTGATAGTTATAGAGATCCAGCGGTTGCTACTAGTCCACCTCAAGGTAAGATGACTAATTTTGAATTCCATTAGTTTATTCAGGTTATTGCTTAGATAGTCACTGCTCAGGCTGAATGGGGTACGACAGGTGATTTACCTGTTGAGGCCAAAGGGTTTGCCAATTTATGAAGATGGGTCCTCCTACTTTTTTTGGAGTGAAGGTAGAGGAGGATCCACAAAGCTTATTAGTTTAAATAAAAAAGATATCTTGGGTTATGCAGGCTACTAATGTGGAGGGCTAAACTTTGCAGCTTATCAACTCAAAGATATTGCATATCAGTGGTATGAAGAGTGGGACAAGGATAGGGGTGATATGGAAGAATCAGTCCTATGGGATACTTTTTCTAAGGACTTCTTAGATTGGTTCGTTCTTAAAAATTTGAGGGAAGAAAAGATGGAGGAGCTTGTAAACCTCAAGAAAGTGAGGATATATACAAGGAATATTACTTGAAGTTTCACCAGTTGTCAAGGTATGTCCTAATTTAGTGGTTGATATGCGAGATAGAATGAGAAAGTTCATTTTGGGTTGAATCAATATTTAATCTTGGTGAGAAAGACTGCCTTGTTGATTAAAGAAATGGACATCTCTAGGTTGACTATTCATATGCAGAAAGTGGATAGTTAAAAGACAAAGCAGGCAGAGTTTTGAGATAAACAGGTTAAGAGGAGAAAATTTTCTGACTAAAGAGGTGCTTAGTCCTAGAGTGTTCGGGATGGAGGCAAATGGAAGAAAAAAAAGTAGGGGAGTTCTGGTTTCTTCTCTTCTGCTAGTTCTTCTTACCAGACATGTGACATGCATCATCAAGGTGGTGACAAATTCCAAGCATAGGGTGCCCAATCTCAGGCAAGTAGAGGTCAGTCAGTTTCTTCATGCCCTTCTTATTGGTTGTATGGTCGTCCTCATCAAGGTTATTACGATAAATAAAGGGAAAATGTTTCAAGTATGGACAGGTAGGCCATCGACACAAGGATTATCTGATTAATAAGGTTTCTATAGGGGCGAATAAGATTCATATGGCTTTATCATCTACTCCTACACCTGGTGGTGTTGCATATAATTCTGTTACTCCTCCTAGTTCCAGTGTTAGTCAGAACAGGTTGTTTTCTTTGGCATCTCGATAGGATCTGAGACATCACCTGATGTAATTATTGGTACGTTTTTGATTTTCTCTTGTGACATATATTGTTTGCTTGATGCGGGGTCCACTTTCTCCTATGTGACTCCTTATTTGGCTATATATCTTGGTTTCAATCCAGAAGTTATTTTGGATCCTTTTTCTATTTCTACCTTAGTATAAGACTCAGTTATTGCTAAAAGTGTCTATATAGGGTGTGTGGTATCTATTAGTTGCAAGCAGACCTTGGTGGATCTGTTTGAGCTAGGTATGGTGTCATTCTAGGTATGGATTGGTTGCACTCTTATCATGCGTCCTTAGATTGTCGGACCCATAGTGTTATCTTAAGGTTTCTTGGTGAGCCAGTTATAGAATTAGAGGGTGGTTCTTTAGCTTCTAAGGGGAGATTTATTTCTTATCTTAGAGCTAAGAGGTTAGTATCCAAGGGGTGTCTTAATCATTTGGTTTGGGTTAAACATTCTAACTTAGAAGGTCCTTTTTTTCAGTTAGTTTTAGCGGTTAATGAGTTTCCAGAGGTCGTTCTAGATGATCTTCCTAGTGTTCCTCCGAATAGGAAGATCGAGTTTGTTATTGATCTAGTTTTGGACACTCTTATAATTTCTATTCCTTCATATAGAATGGCTTTGACAAAGTTAAGGGAACTCAAGGAGCAACTTAAGGATCTTCTTGATAAGGGTTTTTTTGTCCTAGTATTTCCTCATAGGGTGCACCAGTATTGTTTGTGCACAAGAAGGATGGTTCCCTTCATATGTTCTTTGACTATATGTAGTTGAACAAGGTGACAGTGAAGACAAGTGTAACACCCCGCAAAATCATCTATGCGTTAGCTCGTGGTAATAGACTCTTAAAGTTAAATGACTAGAATAGTGTCAAAGAGACTTACTCTCATTTTTCGCTTCCAAAATGAGTAAAGTTTAAACCATATATAATTTACCTAATTTTGAATTTTTATCGTGTGGGAAATTGAATGAGCATTCCATAGATATAAGATTCTCACAAATTTGAAACCCGGGCAAGAAGTTATGGCTAATTTAAGTCCTAATCATAAAACACCGTCATTTTGGTGCTTGGCGCATCGCGGAGTAGGCCTATTTAGAAATTGTCAAATTCAAGAAGCATAGCGTGGTGCATCGCGGTGACCTTAAAAATCCTATTTGTCAATTTTCAGTGAGCCACTACGATCGTGGTGCATCGTGATGGTCCATAAAATTGGGTTCCCAGTTATATTTTTATTTTGTCTCATTAAGGGTATATTGGATATTTTTCGCCCCTCTTATCTTCTTAAAAATGGGATTTTTAATCCTAAATGACCTCATTATTAATATTTTCTTAAGAAACCATCAAGAACACTCCTTAGGGTTTCAAACAAGAAAACCCAAACAACTCAAAAAACAATTGTGGATTTTATAAATTGATTGAATATTTGGAATCTCCAAGCTGTGGGCATCAAGAATCATCCTTCAATTTCCTAAATAAAGGTACGTGGGGTTTATCCTAAAAACTACGTGGGCTTATCAACACTAAAACATGATTTAAGGATTATCAAGCATGAATTTTAAAAGGGGTTTGGAACTTATGATTTAAATTCCGTATCTTGGGTGTGTTGATGATATTATTGTTTTGGTGTTTAGGCCTTTCCCCCTTAAATTGATTTAAAATTATATTAATATGTTTGATGTTGAATATTTAATTGAGTGCATTATTACTGAAACCCGTCTCTTTGCTGATTTAGAGTTGGTGAACTTATTGGGAATGATTTGAGATGCTTGTTTAATGTTTTGAAGAGGATTTTTTCAATATATAAATATTTAACATGATTTTTATTATGATGAGAGGGAACTTCTTGTTTTGATTTTGTCCTTGTCTTAAAAAGAAAGAATTGCATATGATTGATATATTTTACATGACCACCTTGTGTATTTAAAATGGTGAAAAAGAGTGTTTCTTGCATATGTTTACATGAGCTTTAAGAAATAGTCTCTTGAAATGATTTATTGATATGGTGGTCCCAGTTTTACGTTTTGAAATACAGATTATTATGTGCTAATAATGGCTTAGAGATGTGACTTTCAAGTCAATGGTATGATGATACCATATAAATGTATAACATAACAGATTTAGAGTTTTTTCAGAGTATGTTTTCAGAGAATGCATGTCTTAAATAGTTAAAAATGGGCATAAAGAGAGTTAGGTGGTTGCGGGAAGAGGGCTAGAGTTTAAGTAACTCTTAGACAAAAACTGTGATTTGTCGATCTGGGTATATTATTTTTACGCTGGCGACGACCGTGTGGCATAGCAGAGTCAGAGACTACAACCCTTGCGGCACACTTGGGTTGGAGGCTTCCTCGCCGAGTCAATGGCGGATTCCATATGGAACATGGAATTTGAGAGTTGTAAGGTATACCACCTAGATCAAAAGTAAAACAAAGAATGTCTCAAAGTTCAGATGATTTTCTTTCAGAGTCTTTCAGAAAATGCCCATGAGATTTCTTACTATATGAAATTTTTATGACCTCTTTTTAAATTTCTCTCATATATGTTGAATATGAATTATTATTTTGGATTTTCTCTGTGTACCTGTACATCTTTATTGACCCCCTACCTCCCAGGTTTGGATGCTCAGTTTAAGGGTCCGGTTAATCAGTAGAGTATCCCAGACAGAAGTGATATGTGCAGTGGTGAGCCTTCTTTGTTCCATAAGGCCTATTATTTACGATTATCTTATTTCGTTGTTTTGGTCTACTGGGGGCCTTGTCCCAGCTTTCAGATAGGTGTCAGATTTTCATATAGTAGAGATTTCACAGACTGTTCCAGATGTTGTTTAGTTGAGTTTGGATTTCAATCCTTATTGTTAAACTAAATCCAGAGTATGACCATGTTTCCATATAAGATTATATTTCTGCATCTCCTTTTATTATGTTAATGTTGTTCATGATTACTAGATAGAGTAGGACGCTCGGGCCTTCATGGTTTGGGATGTCCGTCACGGCCAGGCCCTAGTTCGGGTAGTGACAAAATTGGTATCAGAACCAATGGTAGAGGGGGTTAAGTTAGCAGCTTACCGACTTGACGATGTAGTGAACCAATGGTATAACAAGTGGTAAACTTCATAGAGTGAGCATGCTAAGCCCACAGTTTGGGCCAATCTCGTAGAAGTCTTCCTCGATCGGTTCTTTCCTCTCGAGTTGAGGGAGGCCAAAGTTGAAAAGTTTATGAATCTAAAGCAGTGAAAGATTTGTTTCCAGAAGTACACTCTGAAGTTCAACCAAATAGCCCGTTATGCTCCATAGATGACTAGTAACATGAGAGACCGAATGAGGAAATTTGCATCCGGCCTTTCAGATGACTTAGTTCTTGAATGTGAGGGAGCAATGTTGAACCGAGACATGGATTTTTCCAGACTGTCAGTCCATATGCAGTAATTTAATGAAAAAAAGATTGCTGAATCTAGAGAGAAGGACGGATAGGAAAAGAAAGACAAAATAACACACTAGAGCTATAGTCAGCAGCAGAGTGGAAATTGGGGTAACAAATGAAAGAAGAAGAAGAATTTGGGTAATATGCAATCTGCAGCCAGTGGCTCGGTGACCAGACCACCAGCCAAACAACGCACTCAAGATTTTCAGTATAGGCAGAGGCTGAGGATGCAGGGTTCACAGTCTCAAGAAAGTGTAGCTCAGACCTCTCGGACATACCTGCGCTATGAGATACGAGAGGAATCATCTAGGGATATGTATTTTACCCTCTACAATGTGTTATTTATGCGGCCAGCCCAACCATATCCAGAGAGAATGTTCGACAGCAAAGGGTAATATTGGAGGAGCCAAGTCGTAGGCTAATTCTTTTGCACCACCACCGCCTCAGAAGGGTGCCACTTCAGCTGCTGGAAACGGTCGCAACCGGTTGTACGCCTTAACCAACCGCCAAGAGGCAGAGGCATCACTGAATGTAGTTACTGGTACATTGCAAATCTTTTCCCATGATGTTTATGTGTTACTTGATCCCAGATCTATCATGTCATATGTGACCCCTTATGTGGCTGTTGGTTTTGGGTTTGAACCCGATGTGAGTGCTGAACCTTTTTCTGTTTCCACTCTGGTAGGGGATTTGGTGGTAGCTAGGAGGGTGTATAGAAATTGTGTGGTGACTATTTATGGTCAGGATACAGTGGCATACCTCATAGGCCTATACATACTTGATTTTGATGCTATCCTAGGGATGGACTAGCTTCATTCGTGCTATGCACATTAAATTGTAGAACCCAAAGAGTCACCTTTTCTTTTTCAAATAAACCGGGGATAGAATGGGAGGGGCATTCTTTAGTGCCTAGAGGGTACTTTATATCTTATCTCAGAGCCCGTAAACTTATTTCCAAAGGTTGTTTGTACCATCTTATTTGGGTTAAAGATTCTAATACCAAAAGTCCTTTCTTTCTATCTGTCCTGGTAGTAAATGAGTTCCCAGAAGCCTTTCTAGATGATCTCCTGGGAGTACCACCTGATAGGGAGATAGATTTGGTATTAATTTATTGCCAGATACATGTCCTATCCCTATTCCGCCATATAAAATAGCTCCAGCAGAGTTGAAAGAGTTGAAAGAGCAGCTAGTAGATCTTTTAGATAAAGGTTTTATCCATCCTGCTTTTTTTCCCTAGGCTGCACCTGTACTCTTTATGCAAAAAAATGGTTCCCTTAGTATATGCATAGATTACCGTCAGTTGAATAGGTCATAATTAAAAATAAATATCCTCTTCCTAGGATTGATGATCTTTTTTGCCAACTTCAGGGTGCTTAATGTTTTTCAAAGATAGACTTTCGTTCGGGATATCATCAATTGAAGTTTAGGGAGTCAGATATACCCAAAACTGATTTTCAAACCAGATACGGACATTTTGAATTCTTAGTCATGTCCTTCGGGTTGACTAACGCCCCTGCAACCTCTATGGATCTTATGAGTAGGGTGTTCCCTCTGTTTCTAGATATGTTTGTTATAGTTTTCATTGATGATATTCTGATTTATTCCAAGAGTGAGGAGGATTTTGCCAATTACTTCCGAATCATCCTTCAGACTCTTAAAGATCATAAGTTGTATGTGAAATTTTCCAAGTGCAAATTCTAGCTTAATTCTATTTCTTTCTTGGGGCATATCATGTCTAGTGATGGGATTAAGGTTGATCCCCAGAATATTGAGGCAGTGACAAAATTTCATAGACACACGACTCCAACCGATATTCAGAGCTTCTTGGGTTTAGCAGGGTATTACAAAAGATTTATAGAGAGTTTTTCATCCATAGTTGCACCCCTTACTAAGTTGACTCAGAAAAAGGTAAAGTTAGTGTGGTCTGACTCCTGTCAGAATAGTTTTGAGAAGTTTAAAGATAGGTTAACAATTGCTCATATGTTGACTCTTCCAAAAGGTACGAAAGGGTTTGTTATGTACTGTGATATGTTCTATGTGGGACTTGGGTGTATACTTATGCAGTACCGTAAGATGGTGGCTTATGCATCTAGGCAGTTGAAGGTGCATGAGCGAAATTACCCCACCCATAACTTTGAGTTAGCAGCTGTGGTGTTTATGCTTAAAATCTGGCGGCATTCTCTTTATGGGGTACATATTGATGTTTTCACAGACCATAAGAGTTGTATGTGAAATTTTCCAAGTGAGAATTCTATCTTAATTCTATTTTTTTCTTGGGCCATATCGTGTGTAGTGATGGGGTAAAGGTTGATCCCCAAAATATTGAGGCAGTGACAAAATTTCCCAGACACACGACTCCAACCGATATTCAGAGCTTCTTGGGTTTGGTAGGGTATTACAAAAGATTTGTAGAGAGTTTTTCATCCATAGCCTCACCACTTACTAAGTTGAGTTAGAAAAAGGTGAAGTTCGTATGGTCTGACTCCTGTCAGAATAGCTTTGAGAAGTTAAAAGATAGGTTAACAACTGCTCCTATTTTGACTCTTCCAAAAGGTACGAAAGGGTTTGTTATGTACTGTGATACGTCTTGTGTGGGACTTGGGTGTATACTTATTTAGTACGTTAAGGTGGTGGCTTATGCATCCAGACAGTTGAAGGTGCACGACCAAAATTACCCCACCCATGACTTGGAGTTAGCAGCTGTAGTTTTTACGTTTAAAATCTGGAGGCATTCTCTTTATGGGGTACATATTGATGTTTTCATAGACCATAAGAGTTTACAGTCTATTTTCTTGCATAAAGAATTGAACCTCAAGCAACTACGCTAGATGGAATTGCTAAAGGATTATGACATGAGCCTGGACTATCATCCGAGCAAGGAAAATATGGTAGTAGACACCCTTAGCAGGTTGTCTATGGGCATTCTATCTTATGTTGAAGAATGGAAAAGAGAGATGGTAAAGGATATTCACTAACTATCAAATCTTGGAGTTCGACTCTTAGATTCTGAAGATGGCGGGGTAGTTGTTCACGAGATAGCTAAATCATCCCTTTGTGCGAAAGTTAAAGAGAAATAGATCGAAGATTCCATCTTGATGCAGATCAAGAAAGATGTGGTTCAGCCGAAGGAGATGTCCTTTGAAATTGGTGGTGATGGTATTTTAAGATATCAGGGTAGATTGTGTGTGCCAAATGTAGATGGTCTACTGAAGAGAATCCTTGACGAATCTCATACTTTGAGGTATGTTATTCACCCAAGCTCTAACAAGATGTATCATGATATGTAAACTATTTATTGGTAGAATAATATGAAGCGTGATGTGGATAACTATGTTACCAAGTCTTTGAACTGTCAACAAGTTAAGGTAGAACATATGAGGCCTGGTGGTACTTCCTAAGAGATTATCTTGCCCTTATAGAAATGTGAAATGGTCAATATGGATTTCATTACGGGACTTCCAATGTCCTAAACCAGTATGATTCTATTTGGGTGATTGTTTATAGGCTGACCAGGTCAGCACATTTTTTGCCTGTGAAGAACAACTATTTGGGAGATGATTGTGCCAAGCTTTACATTGAGGAGATAGTCCGTTTGAATGGGGTACCTGTATCTATCATTTTTTATAGAGGTACAAAATTTTCTTCACAGTTTTGGAGGTCTTTTAAGAGGGGTTTAGCTATCAAAGTGAACTTGAGTACTGCTTTCCACCCTCAGATTGATGGGAAAGCTGAGCACACCATTCAGACCCTTGAGGATATGTTGAGGGCTTATGTAATTGACTTCAAAGGTATCTGGGTAGATCACTTGTTGTTAATAGAGTTCGCTTATAATAATAACTACCATGCCAGTATTAAGATAACTTCGTTTAAATTGTTGTATGAGGGAAGGTGTAGATCACTGGTAGGGTGGTATGGAGTGGGTGAGACTTAGTTGTTCCGGACTAATCTTGTTCATCAAGCGATGTGGACATAATAATTATTAGAGAATGACTTAAAACAACCCAAAGTAGACAAAAATCCTATGCCAATGTTAAGAGAAGAGACTTATAGTTTGAGGTTGGTGATTGGGTGTTCCTCAAAGTCTCTCTTATGAAGGAAGTTATGTGATTCGGGAAAAAAGGTAAGCTGAGTCCTCGCTATATAGGGCCATACCAGATTTTGAGAAGGATAAGTGGAGTTACGTACTAATTAGAGTTGCCTGCAAGTTTGAGTTCTGTTCATTCGGTATTTCACATATCCATGTTGAAGAAATGTATTGGAGACCATTCATTAATGTTTCTTGTAAGGAGATCAAAGTGACAGATTCCTTATCCTATAAAGAAGAGCCCGTGGCAGTCTTGGATCGCCAAGTTAAGAAACTGAGGAGCAAAGAAATAGCCTTGGTCAAAGTGTTGTGGAAAAATTACAAAGGTGAAGAAGCAACATGGGAATCATAAAATGACATGAGAGATAGATATCTAGATTTATTTAATTTGGTGAATGAAGAAATGGAAGGTACAATCCTTGTATTCTCTTATGGCCTTAGTGTACCTTAAATCATGCTTGTCTTTAGAAATGAATGATCCCAATGGGGATAATGTAACACCCTGCAAAATCGTCCATGCATTACCTCGTGATAATATGCTCTTAGAGTTAAATGACTAGAATAGTGTCAAAGAGACTTACTCTTATTTTTGGCTTCCAAAATGAGTAAAATTTAAACCATATATAATTTCTCTAATTTTGACTTCTAATCATGTGGGAAATTGAATGAGCATTCTATCGATACAAGATTCACCCAAATTTGATACTCGGGCAAGAAGTTATGGCTAATTTAATTCCTAATCATAAAAAACCGTCATTTTGGTGCTTAGCGCGTCGCAGAGTGGGCCTATTTATTAATGGTAAATTCCAGAAGCATAGCGCAATTGTGGCACATCGTGCTGAAGTTCCAGGTCCCAACCAGTGGGACAACACAATGGCTCCGCATCACGGTGACCTTAAAAATCCCATTCATCAATTTTCAGTGAGCCACTGCGATCGTGGTCCGTTGCGATGGACCATAAAATTAGGCTCCCAGTTATATTTTTATTTCTTCCTATTAAGGGTATATTGGATATTTTTCACCCCCCTTATCAGCTTTAACACGGGATTCTTAATCCAAAATGACCTCATTATTAATATTTTCATCAGAAACCATCAAGAATACTCCTTACGGTTTCAAATAAGAAAACCCAAATAACTTAAGATTCAACCGTGGGTTTTAGAAATTGATTGAAAATTTGGAATCCCCAAGCCGCGGGAATCAAGAATCATCCTTTAATTTCCTAAATAAAGGTACGTAGGGTTTATCCTAAAAAATACATGGGCTTATCAACACTAGAACATGATTTAAAGAATATCAACCATGAATTTTAAAGGGGGTTTGGAACTTATGATATAAATTTTGCATCTTTGGTGTGTTGATGATATTATTGTTTTGGTCTGTAGGCCTTTCCTCTTTAAATTGATCTAAACTTATATGAATATGTATAATGTTGAAGATTTAATTGAGAGCATTATTATTGAAACCCCTCTCTTTGATGATTTAGAGCTGATGAACTTATTGGGAATGATTTGAGATGCTTGTTTAATGTTTTCAAGGGGATCTTTTCAATATTTAAGTATTTAACATGATTTTTATGATGATGAGAAGGAGTTTCTTGTTTTGATTTCATCCTTGTCTTAAAAATAAAAAATTGCCTGTGATTGATATTTTTACCACCTTGTGCATTTGAAATGGTGAAAAAGAGAGTTTGTTACATATGTTTACATGAGCTTTAAGAAAGAGTCTCTTGAAATGATTTGTTGATACGGTGGTCCCAGATTTACATTTTGAAACAGAGATTATTATATGCTAATAATGGCTCAGAGATGTTATTTTCAAGTCAATGGTATGACGATACCATATAAATATATGCCATAACAGATTTAGAGTTTTTAGAGTATACTTTCAGAGAATGCATGTCTTAAATAGTTAAAAATGGGCATAAAGAGAGTTAGGTGGTTTCTTGAACAGGGCTAGATTTCAAGTAACTCTTAGCCTAAAAATGTGATTTGTCGATCTGGGTATATTATTTTTACGCAGGCGATGGTCGTGTGGCATAGAAGAGTTAGAGACTATAACCCTTGCGGCACACTTGGGTTGTAGGCTTCACCGACGAGTCAATGGCGGATTCTATATGGACCATGGAATTTGAGAGTTGTAAGGTATACCACCTCGAGCAGAAGTAAAACAAAGAATGTCTCAAAGTTCAGATGATTTTCTTTCAGAGTCTTTCAGAAAATGCCCATGAGATTTCTAATTATATGATATAATTATGAACTGTTTTTAAATTGCTCTCATATATGTTGAATATAAATTATTATTTTGGATTTTGTCTGCGTACTAGTACATTTGTATTGAACCCCTACCTCCCGGTTTGGATGCTCAGTCTAAGGGTCCAGCTAATCAGTAGATTATCCCAGAGAGAGGTGATCTGTGCAGTGGTGAGCCTTCTTTCTTCCAGAAGGCCTATTATTTACGATTATGTTATTCCATTATTTTGGTCTACTGGGGGCCTTGTCTTTGCTTTCGGATAGTTGTCAGATTTTCATGCAGCAGAGATTTTGCACACTGTTATAGATGTTCTTTAGTTAAGTTCGGATTTCATTGCTTATTGTTAAACAAAATTCAGAGTATAACCATGTTTCCATATCAAATTATATTTCCACATCTCCTTTTATCATGTTAATATTGTGCAGGATTACTAGATAGAGTAGGATGCCCGGGCCTTCATGGTTTGGGATGTTCTCCACGGCTAGGACCTAGTTCGGTTCATGACAACAAGTATCCTCTTCCAATGATAGATTTTCTGTTTTACAAGTTTCAAGGTGACAAGTTCTTCTCTAAGATAAATCTTTGATCTTTGTACCATCATCTAAAATTAGGAAAGTGGATATCCCTAAGAAAACTTTTCATACTCAGTATAGGCTCTTTGAGTTTTTAGTAATGACATTTGAGTTGACTAATGCTCTAGTGGCATTTATGGATCTGATGAATAGGGTTTTTCGTTATTATTTGGATCTCTTTGTTATTGTGTTTATTGATGACATTCTAGTTTATTTGAAGAGTGAGGCAGATTATGCTAATCACCTCTTTGTGGTGTTGTAGAGCATAAATAAACAACAATTGTATGCTAATTTCTCTAAATGTGAGTTTTGGTTGAATGTTGTAACTTTCTTGGATCATATTATTGCTAGTGAGGGAATCATGGCAGACCCGCAAAAGGTTTCCATGGTAAAGATGTGGCCTAGACATACGACTCCATCCGACATTTGGAGCTTCTTAGGTTTAGCCGAATGTTATTTACAGTTTATGGAAAGCTTTTCATTAATAACTTCTTCTTTGACTAAGTTGACAGAAGAAGTTTAAGTTATCATAGTCGGATGCTTGTGAAGAGAGTTTCGAGAAGTAGAAGGATATGCTAACTGTAACTCTAATTTTGTATTTGCTGAAAGGCAATGATGGGCTCGTGGTTTATTGTGATGTATCTCGGGTAGGGCTTAGTTGTGTGTTGATGCATCATGGTAAGCTGATCGCCTATGCTTCGAGGCAGTTAAAAGTGCATGAGAGAAACTATCCTACTCATGATTTGGAGTTGTTGGCGGTTGTGTTTGATTTTACAATATGGTGGCATTATATGTATGGTGTTCATGTGGATATCTTTTCTGATCATAAGAGTCTACAATATGTGTTCACTTAGAAGAAGCTTAATCTCAGGTAGGGGAGATGGCTTAAGCTTTTAAAAAACTATGAGATGAGTCTTCACTACCACCTAGGTAAAGCTAACATGATCACTACTACTCTTAGTAGGTTATTCTATGGGAGTTTGGCTCATGTGGCGAAATAAAAGTAGGAATTGGTCAAGGATATTCACTAATTGACTAATCTTGCAGTTCATCTCTTGGACACCAAGGATGGTGGTATGATGGTGCAAGAAGTGGTTCAATCGTCTCTTGGGGCGGATATTACGGAGAAGCAAGTGCTAAATTTCAAACATAGTGGTGTTTGATATTAGTGGTGATGTATTTTATGGTACGAAGGGAAGTTGTGTGTTCCTGATATCGATGATTTGCGACAAAGAATTTTAGCTGAGGCGCATGAATCATGTTGTGTTGTTCATCGCAGCTCGGCTACGATGTATCATGATCTTAGAGAGATCTAGATGATTTTGTGGAACGGTGCATAATGTGTCAACAGGTTAAGGTTGAGAATATGAGTCCAGGAGGGTTGTATTAAGAAATTGATTTGCCCAAATAGCAATTGAAAGTAATTAATATGGATTTCTTTAGTGGTCTTCCCCAGTCTTAGAATTAATTTGATTTGGTTTGGGTCATCATGGATAGGATGACTAAGTCTGCTCACTTTTTAGAAGTGCGAAGTACCTTCTCGATGGAGGATTATACAAAGTTTTATCTTTAGGAGATTGTGAAGCTGCATGGGGTGCCTATTTTGATTATTTCTTATCATGGCACGCAATTTATATCTCACCTCTAGTTGTCTTTCCAGAAAGGGTTGGGGATAAGGTTAGTCAGAGTACCGCTTTCCACCCGTAGAAGGATGGGCAAGAAAAAAGACTATTCAAATATTGGAGGATATGTGTCGGTCTTGTATGATTGATTATGGTGGAAATTGGTTTGAGAATCGATCTTTGGTGGAGTTTTCTTGCAACAATTGCTATCATTCTAGTATTGGTATGGCTCCTTTTGACGCATTGTATGGTAGGAGGTGTAGATCTCTTATTGGGTGGTTTGAGTTTGGGGAGATGGATATGTTTGGTCCCGATTTGGTTTCCCAAGCTGTGGAGATGGAGAAGATGATTCAGGATAGGAATAAGGCTACCTAAAGTTTCCAAAAGTCCTATGTGGATGTTAGGCATAGAGACTTTGAGTTTGAGGTTAAGGATAAGGTTTTCCTCAAGGTATCTCCCATAAAGGGAGTAATGTCATTTAGCAAGAAGGGAAAGCTCAGTCCTAGGTATGTTGGTCCTTATGAAGTTTTTCCGAGAGTTGGTAGTGTTGTTTATGAGTTGGAGTTGCCTTCTAGTATTGGTATGGCTCCTTTTGAGGCATTAGTGATCCTTCTTTGTTTTTTTCTTTGGAAAGATTGGGTATCACAGATTCTCATTGTAACGTCCTGAGATCCCATCCCGAGACGTCACACGGTGCTTATCGACCCGAAGGACCACAAGCTAGGCCTTTTTTGATATATGTACCTGTACACTGCATAATATCTGAAAAAAATGCAGAAACATGCCATAAGGTTCAATACATCTATACATACTCAAAACTGAAAACTAAATACAAATATATCCTTCAGAAAAGCCTCTAACTGTTTGAACTGTGGAGATGATGGGATATGTCCCCAACTAACTCTGTCAACAGAAAATAAACAAAGTCTAAAACAATAGTAGTAAACTGAGACTCGTCCTCGAAAGAAGAGGACTCACTGCTACTGCTGCTGACTAGGACCAAACTGCTGAGGATAAACTGGATCCCGTGCCTTTGAACCTATGGTGTCAAATAAAACACCATAGCGCAAATGTATCAGTACAAAAATATATCGAGTATGTAGACGGGGTAGGCTAATGCAAGGGTTCATGCATGCACAATATCTAAACTGAATAATAAAGAAAATGTTGCATGAGAACACATACATGAATGCACAGAACATGAACATAATTATCACAACTCAATATAATGAAACTCGGATACCGCTTTACTGCAGACTGAACACACTACTGACACTGAGATACTGAGTTACTAACTTATCTGATACTGATAACTGAGGATCTGGATGTGCTTATATCAATGACTGAATTCTTGGACTTACTGCTTTTGACTGACAAGATTAAAGATCAACCTTTATAACATATGATTTTGGAAGTTTTATCAATGATAAGAAATATGATTATATCTGAATTTGACAACAAGAATACTTAATAAAAATTTGATACTATGATCAAGCCTGTCTGATAGCATATCTCTGAATATAATATCAAATAACTGTATGTGAAACCAAGTCTTTCTGATGGGATGACCCATAAATCAATAGAACTATCTGAGTTCCTCACAATGATAGATGATTGTATCTGACAGTCCTGATTTCTGAAGACTGATTCTAAAACTGAGACTAAATCTGAAACTGAAATTGTGGGAATTAGTCACTTAACCAACATGCCCCGATCGACCACATGTGGGGTCCAACCTCTGCCCTAGTTAAAAGGGTGTAATTTCCGCGCCACTGGTAAAGACAACTATATTTGACCCTCATTTAGCATGTCCTCAAACGAGAATGATGGAGCCCTCACCTAGCAAGTCAAGCCGTCTCATCTACCCTCATCTAGCAGGTATGATGTCTCTCATCCACCCTCAACTAATAGGTGTGATGTCTCAACCTATGCTGGCTACGTAGTTCTGGAGCACAAGGATTTCTTTTAAGAATCACACCCTCTACTAGTGGGTGAGTTCCCATCCTTGAGCTCGGTCGACGCTTCTTTTTACTCCCAACTAAAAGACTCGAAACTGAATCTTCAACTGAACACTGGCTGAACTGAATCTGACACTGATCATATTACTCAAAAGGTTTGACTGAGTTATGCGGAGATCACTTAGTTCTGTATCTGATGGAAAAGATATCAACTTATGGTATCTGACTGACGAAACAGAGGTTGAATAGGTTACTCAAATTGCTTCTGAGATTAGGATTGCATCACTTGAATACTATTAGAACTGAGTTGATTACAGGTCTGAGGCAAGATTTCTAGAGATATAGAGATTACAGAGATAACTGAGATTACTGAGCTTTATTAAGCTTCGCACTTGTCTGAGGATATAGAGTTCTATAGTTCACTGAGTTCTAAGAATCATGGCTCGATTGAAATTATCGAGAAACTGACACAGGCTCTAGACAACAACTTTATTTTTAGGTATAAATACCCCCAGGACTCGATAACATAAAAGTAAGATATAATCATTCTTCATCACAAATCATTCATGCATCAACATACTCATCCATTCATTTATCATTACAAGCATTCATTTAACATTAAAATCATTTATTTATCATCACAATCGTTAAAGCATCACTTCAAGTAGTTGGGCATCATAACATACTTTCCCTCTCAAGATCCTTAGGACATCGCATTAAGCATTTAGGAAACATAGACCACTATTCATCATCTCAACTGCAAAAGGGTCACTCCAAATCTTTAAGAATCATCAACATCGGCTCACCATCATATACTAGTCTAGGGAAGACATGCTATTAGATTATACCCCATTCAAAGAGATCTTACATCCAGTACTTAATACCTAAATCGGTCTTGTTATGTATTTGGATATCACTTTATTTGGGAAAAACTTCATACTAACACATCACTATTTACTTACTAAACACTTGACATGTATTAAAAGCTTAGCATATATCAAAGAGCACAAAATCAGAGAATTTAGAACCATCATATCTCGACTTGTTCACTAGGGTCTTTTAACAACCACTAGACACTACTGATTTTACACCTACTTGGGGATTTGATGCTATGTTGGAACATTTCACTCACTAAGGCATTTTATCAAGCACTAGGCATGCATGGACTAGCTCACAATTTGGGGTTTCCCATTCAACATACTATAGTGGACCTTATGCTTCACCTAAGCTCTTTATCAAACCTATGGGAAATGTTCTTCACTTATTCAACCATTTTTACATCCAAAAGTCATGAACACATCACATGGAAAAACAACTTCAAGAGAGTCTATCACAAACATCACATGAATTCCACATAGGAGGGTCAAAGTTCATAAATTTTGTAGGCAAACATAAATCAAAACTCAAAAACACATTAAACATCCATTTCAACTCTTACAAATCATTTACAACCATAAATATTAAAATCTTTTAGTTTTAAAAAGGGTTCTTGAGCTTCTTGGATTAAAGGGACCAAAGAATCAACATCTACATACCTTAACCTTAGAAATTGGATGAACTTTAGTTCTTGAAACTTTATCCACACTTGAAGTAAATAAATTCTTGTATCCCACACTATGAGGAACTTGATTCTTGAAGAAACCTTGAAGAATTTCTGGATGAATTTGGGAAGATTAGGGTTCTTGAATGAAACCTTAGATATTCTTGAGAGAATTGGGAAACAAAATGATGGAATTAAGGTTTGAATAAGAGTTCCTCATATTTATAGAGGATAAAGAAAGACGTAACATAACCAAAATACCGATTCAAAATTGCCCTTGAATTATTGGAAAAATATACATAACGTCATCCGTGACAGGCCATCAGGTCCGTGATATGCCATCACAAATGGTCATCACAAAAGGGGCCTAAATTCTTGATTTTATGATAGGGCTGACAACATCATCAAAAATGTCATCAGAATGTGACGACGTCGTCAAAAACGTGATAGCCCATCAGAAACGTCGTCACCATTTTCTAGCTTGTCATGCCAGAGTAAAATGGGCATAACTCTTTGCTCCAATATCGGATTTAGGAGAAATTGGTATTGTTGGAAATCTAATTCAAATATATTTCATTTTATATATCTAAAACCACTCAGTTATTCATATACAATGATTTATGGTTAATTTAAGTTGACCAAAATTTTAACGTTAACTAAATCTTGAACGATAGGAAAGTTTTCAACTCGTTCATGAGTTAGGAGACCTCTATAATCTTAATTCATACTCAAATAGATTCCCACACAATTCAAAGTATTTCATACTTAGGAGGATATTTCTAAAATATTTTGACTCAGATTTTTGCTTTACCAAATATGCTCTAAGCCTCAGACTGGAAAAGGATTTTGTGTGGCATTACACTCACTCTTATGAGGAAATCCCAGTTTAGATCTTAGATATGCGGGTTCATTGGTTGTGGACCAAGGATGTGGCCTCGGTTAAGGTTCAATCGTAGAACCACAAAGTGGAAGAGGCTACTTGGGAAGCAGAGAAGGACATGAAGTCCAAATATCCGCTCTTATTTTTTGCTCCTGGATTCATGCAGAAGGTATGTATCATCAACACATCTTTATTTTTTGAGTTTGTCTAAGGAAATATTAATATCCTTGCCTCTTTACTTCCAAACTTTGTTAAAGGTTAGGAATATATTTGAAAAATACGAATGAATCATGCGTGAGGTTACGCCTACCTTATCCGTTATTTGGGGAGGAATGTTCCTAGTGAGGGAGACTATAACACCCTGGTTTTTGACCCTTAGAAAATTTCCTGGAATTTTGGTCTCTGGACCCAATAGAACTCATGAGAATGAGTCATATGTTGTGGTACGAATGGTATGGTCCTTTCATATGCTGACTAGTGTTGGTTGGTAGGATGGATTATGCTTACTGTAATGGATACGACTTAGGAGTAAGATTTATATTGGTAGGTCCAGATTGTTTGGTTCCTTAACTTATTCTTAGACTTGGTTTCTTAGGTTGGATCTGAGTATGAGTGGCTCACCTTAAGCCATAAACCGGGGTACAAGTTGTACCATGACTCGTATGGTGAATAGTTTCTAAATCTTCCTTGGTTTTATTCTTCCAAGGGTATAGATCATATGTTTCAGATACAACTTAATTAGATAAGTTTTATGCTAGACATTGTTAGATACAGAGGTTAAGGCTAGGATATGAGTAGAGGGTACCAATCATATCAAAGGGTATGACTCATAAGCATTAGTCATATCCCTGTGATGGGTTTCTGTGTAACATAAGTGAGGGTATTCCAGAGATTTCCTTACTTAACCTAATAAGTTCCCATGACTTCTAACCTACTTGGGAGGTTATTTACCCTAATATTCAATTCATTAACACTTAGAAAATCTTTTAAAACACTCTATAATTCTCTCAAATACTTTTGGGCAAGGGAGGATAGGATTTCAACTATAGGATTAATTTGGGGCTTTTCTTGGTGATTTCTTTACATCAATCATCTTTTTTAAGGTATGTTCTCTTCCAGCATTGTTAATTATAACTAGAATCATGGTTTTTATGAATGTTTCATGATTTCATTGATTGTATAATTTTGGTTTTCAAAGATGATTTAGGGGTTTTGATATTAAATGGATGGTTATGGTTTCCCACGGTTTTAATTATGCTTTTATACGCATTAATGGTGGTTTTGGATAATTGGATTGCATGGGAAGTGTTTAATGGTAATTGAAATTGGTTTTGGTCATATTATGCCCAATGTGTTTGACAAAATGCCTATAGGAATGTTTTCATTGCATTGATTACTTTTAATGGAACTCTTGCTTGTTTTAAACGTAGTAAAGTAATTATGCATGATTTACATAGCTTGGAAAGGTAAATGTTTAAATGGTTATGCTTATGGGGTACATAGAATCCCCAAGTGGTTTATCATGGTAAATGGAAGGGCACTTGGAAGTTCCCTTAAACCTATATATGGTTGTCTATGGATAGTACTTGCAAGTATGGATGGTACGACGATACCACTACTAATTGGACTTAATAAATGGATTGGTTGGTTGATTGGTAATGGTTGTAATTATCAATAATGGTAAGATGTATAGAAAAGACGTGGAAGGTGGAGGTCCCTAGGGGGACCAAAATTGGAAACTCATATTCGCCGATGTAAGGTTTGGTGCTAGTGACCGTGTGTATTACGTCACACTTTATATTGCCCGTGGGTGGTTTAGGATAGTAAAGCTACACAGCGTAGGTAAAGGTTTTAATGGCATGCTAAACTCGGTCTCATTCTCGGCATGGATATATATATGCATAGTTGTATGCATTATCAATACTTTTACTTGGTTTATAAATGGCATTATTTAATCCTCATCCTATGTCATGCTAGTATACACCCGTTAACCCCTCTATTAGTAGTTGTACACCCACGCTATGCCAGAACCCTCCGTTCTACTCCTCCTACATACTGATTGACTTGGGGGATCAATATTTAAACTAAAGTAATGTACTTCTATCCTTTCAGAAGGCTTCATTTCATGTTATGGATATTTTTAGTCACTTTGATTTTATTTTTGATATTGGTTTTTGCCATGGTTGGTGGCATGTCCTAACCAAATTTTATCACTCTTTTGGTTAGAGGATTTATGGTACTACTATGGGTTAGTATGGGCGGGATCAGTATTGGTGTCGGCCTTGGCATTGGAATAAGCTGGTGGGCTGACATCACTGGACATAATTTCTCACTGTTCTATTGCTTTTTATTTTAGGATTAATTATATTATGTTTTGGAATTTAGTTAGTTATGGCCTTTGGTATGGTTTATTACGGTTGGGTAGTTGGTGTGGGATGGATGAACTCGGTTGGGTCGGTCATGATCATGATCCTATCCTAGCATCTGCATGTGAGTTGTTACACTATGTTATTATATGCTCAAAATTTAGCCAAGTTAAGGCAGGCGGCTGGAAGTTGGGTTGGGTAACGGGGGTGCTCTCGGGTCCCAATTGTACTTGGGACACCCATTACAACAAGGCCCACAGTCGAATTATGTCAAGGATGTTAACCATTGGTCCTACCTTTACGAGTTATTGTGAAGGAGATGGTGTATACACTTGTGTTGGATATGGTATCCTGTTAATCTTGCGCCACCTATTTCCTTTCGTAACTTCATTCATTCATATGCATGACCTATCATTAGTATAATTATATAGTGCATGTATTTATTGGTCTTATGGGCCGATGACATATACAAGTTATGATTGTTGTTTGTTGATAGCTTGTTTATGTCTCTCCTGGCTTATGGGGGCCTAGTTGGGTTTAATGGGTGTTCAAGTTAGCTGGTTATATTATTATTGGTTGTTATAGAAGGGTTTATTGGAGGTTGGTTATGACTAGTACCCAAGGTTGTCAATGTATTTTTGATCATTTTTCTCATTATTATAGTAAGATTATCATTGTTAGGTCACTTTCTGATTGTCGAAATATTCGATTACAGACCCTGATCACACTAGAGTTTTCTCTTTACTGTGTATAACTTTGTGATATTATCTAGCTTCCTCAGAGTAGTAATTTCATGTTGGTTTACTTATATAGCATGGTTTTATATCCATTCTTAACAAAACAATATTTGTATATCTTCCTATTCTTTCCTACTACCATCATATGTTGAATATTTCTTTCTTTAATATAATATAAAATACGGACTAGCTACTTTTGTAATAATGCCTTTGGGTCCCTTTGTCAGATAAGCCACAATACTAGAGAAGAAGGATCACCGTTGGTCCTACCTTTGTGAGTTATTGAGCTGGAGGTGGTGTATACACTTGTGTTGAATATGGTATGTGGTTAATCTTGTGTCACCTATTTGTTTCCATGACTTCATTCATTCATATGCATAACTTATCATTAGTATAATTATATGGTTCTTGTACTTATTGATCTTATAGTCTTCTTTACAATTAAAAGTTATGATTCTTGTTTGTTGATAACTTACTTGTGACTCTCCGAGCATATGGGGGCCTAGTTGGGTTATTGGCTGTTCGGGATAGCTGGTTATATTATTGTTGGTTTTTATCGAATGGTTCATTGCAGGTTGGTTATATTTTAGTGCCCAAGGTTGTCGATCTATTTTTGATTGTTTTTCTCATTATTATAGTAGGATTTATCATTGTTAGGTCACCTTCTGATTATCAACATATTCGATTAGAGACCCTGATTAGGCTAGAGTTTGCCCCCTTACTATTTATAATTTTGTGATGCTAGGCTAGGTTCCTCAGAGTAGTACTTTCAAGTTACTTTACTTATATAGCATGGTTTTATGTAAATTATTCACAAAACAATATTTATATATCTTTATATCCATTACTACTACTATCATATGTTGTATATTTCTTTCTTCATTATACTATCATATATGGACTAGTTACTTATGGAACTGCATTTTGTCCATAAATACAGGTAGAACGCGAGTTGAGTAACTTTTGTATAGGCTGTTGAAAAGAGGTTGAGTTATGAGACATATTTACATTTTATATAAATAATGATGATGGTAAATCTTTTCTTGGTGAGTGTTTTTGAAGAATTCATGCTAGTTAAATTTTTTACCATCAAGCATATTACCAAATGCATGATAAGAAAAGAAAACCAGAGTTTATGATCTTTAATCTAAAAAAAATGCTACAATAGGCTAAATCATTGTGATGCTTTTGGATTCGATGTTACATCATTAGCAACACCTCTTAATTCTCAATGAAGATCCATAGAATTTAGATGAGTTAGTAATGCCATTCATTCCTGTACAAATGGATCATGTAGTTTTTACAATCACCGAGAAGGTATAATGTGATGACCCTACATTTTATTTTCTTAGTTTTTTTTTAATTCTTGGCATTTTGTTCTTTTCCATAGTAGCTATAAATCATTTATGATATGCCGGAATCGTCGGTTTAATTTTCAAGTAGTTCATTTGGATTTAAGACCATGTCCTTTTTAATCTTTTGAATTTGAGAAATTTGTCTCAGACGAAATTTTTTAGTAAATGATTGTCACGACCCAATTTCTTAGGACATGATGGCGCCTACTGTAACCCACCTGTAGGCAAGCCAAGCCCATAGTCCAGAAAAGCTAGTAACAGATTACCAAATAGAATAAGGAAAGAATTCAAAATAAATATAACAAAATATCTACATAAATAAATCCCAAAATCTAATGGTATCAGTACAAGAGCTTCTAATATAATAATAGTACAAGAGTGGAATAGATTAAATAAATTACAATGATACATCTCATTTCTGAACACAATATACGGACCGGTCTAATACATAAGATGGAGAAAAGTAATACTCCCAACGTTACGTTAGGAGCTCACTCTATGTCTCAAAACCATAGCTGCTTCGCATGATGTACACATCAACGATGATAAATAATACTATGATATGCAAGCTCCAGAAGTGTAGTATGAGTACCAAATGAATGGTACCCAATAGGAAGCTACCAACTGAGCTACCGAGATAAATTAGGTATATATAAAACCAAATGGTAACTACACCTAATGTTCAGCAACCACATAAAAGAGTCAATAAGGCACTAAGGATAACCTATCCTACTCATGTCCAAGAGACCAATAATAGTAAGTCAAGGAAGTATCAAGGATGAACTATACTATTTTAGCCATACTAATGAATCTTAAAACTATGTCGAATATCCCTAGCCAATATATGACTAAAGGTGGAAGAAGACTATATAACAATATACAAGGACAAAGAATATATACAAAATTTGAACAATGAATGAAGGGATATACAGTACTGCCATAGCTACACATATATAAGGACAACTCAAGAACAACCTAGATTATCATATTTTCATTTTAAGGCCTCACCATAATCCTATAAGGATATAGTACTATCAGACTTAGGGTTTCTAATCCATTTGTCTAATCATGAAGTAATCATACATAATTAGTTTGTAAGATAGAAGAGACCAGAATCATACCTCGAATCTCAATACCATACCAATAGAAACGATGTCACAAATTAGTAACAAAAATGACCATAATAATAATGATTACAGTAGAAACAAAAAAACGAGTAACCGGCTATTCTAAATAACCAAGACAAGGCATCATACACAACACAAGGCACAGTCATCACCCATATCTATGAAACCATGCTATACCGATGATTGATATAGGCGCATACTGGTGATAGGCGATGCACATGTATGAATGATTTCATGGTACACAATCAATGTCATAATCTCATAATCATAACCATCTCCATCTTCACAATCAAGCTCTAGCCTTTTCCCTTGTATCAACGTATCATCATATTATCCCCCAGCCTTCTTGGGTATCAATATCATCATCAAAATATCCTCCGGCCTCGTCGGGTATCAATATCATCATAACAATATCCTATGGCCTTATCAGGTATCTATATTATCAGAACAACATCCTCCGGCTGTGTTGGGTATAAAATCATCATAACAATATCCTTCGGTCTTGCCAAGTATCAATATATCATCATAACCATCAATACATATATATAGGTATATAATAGATGCACAGACTAAAGCCGTGGCTCAAAGAGTGTAAATTCGTAAGCCTATTTTTTGGTATGATATTTGAGAATAAATCATTATAAAAATGTAGCAAGGGCCAGAATATCTCACGACCAGAATAATGTCAAGTCATGAACCAAAATCTATCTTCATAAATCTTTAAATAATATTTTAAACCTCTTTTATACGTATAAATATCCCATTTAGTAGGCAATTATTATAGTAAAAAAATTTATGGTTACTGTGAAAAGTGGGTTTTAACCCTTATTTAGGAAAAGTAGTATTAAGGTCGTATTTCAGTTAGGATCACATCAATACCGATATAATAATTATGAATGTACCAAATCTATGCATTCCATCACCAGTATTCAGTCAATGAAATCATAAGCAACATAAATACATATATATCCATATTCTAAACTGTATCCTTTAAGAGGATAAATACTTTTGAGATATCCAACCAATATCATAATACGACCCTCGACCTAATAGTATATCTGGAATAATCACAACATCATACAGACAATCGTAGGACCAATAATAAAATACAAGCCCCACAAGAGCTAAAGTAAAGTGCGAGCATAATGAGGGCTAAAGTAAATGATAAGCCCCACAGGGATAAATTAAATGAGAAGTAGAGAAGAGCACACCTTTATAACCCATAATTCGTTGAAAAGGACAATTTATCCATCGGTATATGAATGAATATAACACAAATATTACAATGCATTATCAGGTTCAACCTGGTTAGTAACATAGCTTCTCGTGTAGTCAATAAATATACCATCTAGAGCCCTTAGTATTATGACTAACAATGTTAGCAACAAGAGGGATTTCTAGCCTAATCACTAGTTTGGTTACTAGGTAAATGTATAACATTAGTAATATCATAGTCCAAGCCTAAAATAGTAGTCTAGTCAATGATTTAAATGATAACATAGTTATGGGCTTAATTAATAGAATAATCCATGGATATGCATAACATTGAAGATAATGTAGTCAACAACCATATACATCACCTTAAATATTATCACCATAACTAATTTAGCACGATTAGCCAACATGATCCCAAGTCCATTCTCTAAGCATTTAACAAACATCTAAGGTCTTCAACGGAACTATAAAAATCCAAGATGAAGGTGGGTCAAGATCCAACTTCAAATCCTCAATTTCCATAAATAGGCAAACTATGACCCCATAATAGGCTAAGGTATCTAGTTAAACTCCTAAATGTCAAGTAAGCCATAAAAATTTCTAAGATATGAACTTAGCCTAGAAATATAGGCACTTAAGCCAATACTACTAAAATTACTATTTCAAGATTACTAGAATAACCCAAATAAGATTAAGCATACTAAACATAATTTCAAGATATAAACCACATCCCAAACCTAGCATACTATCATATCCATGCTGCAAATTAGCTTAAACTAAGAAAAAGGCAATAGGGTTTTAAAAGGGTCATAAACATTCCACCTTACGAGTCCAACACCATCATCTAATTCCCTAAACAATGATAATAAATACTAAATTTTTTATTCAAAATCAATCCAAACATTCATATTCATATGTCATACATAACACACACCATCTTTGAAGAAGAGTAGGTAGAAACCTACCTCAAGGCCAAACCACAAAACCTCACATCATGCACCATATGCTCGTCTTTACTTCATAATCCTAAAAATGCCATCATGCCATCAAAAACATAATCTATTCATCAATACGAGTCTAATGATACCCATATTGCACTATTGTTCTTTGGATCCAAAAATGAAATCAAAAACCCCAAGTGAGTCCAATATTCGAAAATCGCATTTCCGAGGTCATCCCAACGCTCATACATCACCAAGGAATCATAACCCTCAATTAATAGGTACAAAGAAATAAAATAGGGGATGATTCAAGCCCTAATTTAAATTAAGGTTTTGGGTCAAGAACTAAGAAATTCACCTAAAAAGTGATGAAATCTTACCTTAATCCGGATGATAATCATAATAAAAGATGTTTACCAAACTCCCTAGACACCCACAAGACTCAATTTTGAGTTACCAAGATCATTTAGGTTTTATAGGTCCCAAAAATGAGTCAAAAATGGTGAAAACGCGGCCTATAGGGTGCTTAAATACCACTACCATCTTTGGAGATTCCGCAGTCGCCGTCTGGGCACCAGATGACAACAAAGTCAAAAAATTATTTTTGACCCTCAAAACTCATTCAGAACCCAAATAACATGGTACAATAGTGAAATTTGAGTGTAAAACACATTTTAAATCTATTGAGATCATAAAAACAATCATCCAAGATCATTCAGCAAAAAATGGGGCCCACACCTATTGTTCTACTTTTTAAAAATTTACTTAATAACCCAAAATAAGTTCAGAAGCCTTAGGACCTGATCTAACAGTTTCCCTACTATAAAATTGATTTTTTGTACACGATGGAGAAGTCAAATTTTTTATTTAAGATCATTTCGACCAAATGTGGGTCCTACACCTATTTTTTATTTTTTTACTTTCCAACCAATAGGTCAAAACGAGCTCGGATGCATTGGAACCCAAACCAAAGTTTTATTTAGAATAAAATCCATTATTTAGATCATTTGGAACAATCTGAATTTGCATCCAAGATTATTTTACTGATGTTTTTGCCCGGTGGCATTTGGAAACAACAAAGACTTCAAAATAGGGAATTGATTATAAAAAACAAATGAATTGCTCGATAATCGAACCATCAATCCTATCAAAGCATAAATGAATTGGCGCAAGTATGGAGAATTCACAAAATGATCGAAAGGTTCATTACAATGACCTTAGATGAGAACTCTTTAAGCATCATTATGTCTAGAACATGGATTTTAATCCTGGGGACCCTAAGTCTGGGTACCAAGAATTTTGTACTCATTCAAGAATATTGGGTAGATTTGGTAAAATAAGGAACTATGGATAACCAAACAACTTTTTATCTAAACAACATTGAATGGGAATTTTATTGGTTAATTTGTGTTCGAAATATCAAATTTTATATGGTAGCATAGTTAATTTGTGTGAATAGGGTTTCAAATGAATCTCGAGAACCTAGTTGAAGTCCTTCGGGAATTAGGAATTTTCCTGGTGTTCAACACCTGGTGCAGGTAACCTTTCAGCTTTGCATTCGTGAAGGCTTCATTGCATTTGCAACTCATTCTTTATTGTAATACCTCGAGACTCTAACCAATAGTGCAACCATTACTCAAGCTCATTAGAAGTAAATTATAGTTCTTTGGTTGTTTTTTAATCAAGGTTGATGTGTATTAAGGCCTCAAAGATGTCCTAGCGATTAGGTCAATGAAAACATCCCTTACCGATGGAATTCTTGAGAAGGATCTTGGCATAGCCAATTTCAAACGAGCATATCTCTTACTACCCTAAGATTTTTTATCTCATGACCCACCAAAAGATAAATAATTTAATTAGATTTCCAACAATACCAATTTCAGCCAAATCCGATATCGAAGCCAAGAGTTATGCCTATTTTACTCCATCATGTCAGGCTGGAAAACTGAGTCACGACATTTGGTGATAAGCCATCACAAGTGTGAAGACTTGTCACCAATGTCATTAGCCTTGGACAGATTTCCACAAGCATGGACCATAAGCCTAGATATGTCCATCTCCTTAGTAAATACCATATTCCTACACTCCTTAACCATACTTTCAGATACCCCAGGCATAAACTTGCTCATCCTAGACCTTTTATCAGCCACAATATGAGGAGTATAACTAGCTAACTGAGTAAACTTAAGGGAATACTCCTTCTCACTCATGTTTCCCTGCCTCAAGTTGATAAGCTCTAATACTTTAACTTCCCCCATCTTCAATGGGAAGAATCTATCTAAGAAGGCTGTAGCAAACTCCTCCCACTCTAAAGGCCCTATATCTAAGCCTATATCCCCTTTCTACTTTATAAACCAGGTATGGGCTACATCTTGCAGCTGGAAAGCATCCAATTTAGTACTCTCACTAGAATTCACCCCACAATGTTTGTTACATTCTGAACTTTGTCTAAGAATTTTTGTGAATCCTCTTCAGATTTAGACCCTTAAAATTGAGGAGAATTTTTTCATGTAAAGTCTCAAATCCTAGCTATGATAGTAATGGCCACTGGATTGGCTGGGAGAGTGGTAGGCTGAACATTCTGAGCCATTATTGAGTGAGCTAGAGTAGTTAATGCAACTCTTTACTCTGCATGAGAAACATGCTTATTCAGTGGATCTTCCTAAATGGGCATAGGTGCTGGTTGGTTCTCATTACTTCTTCCATTTGTCTTTTTCGTAGGCATTTTCTATAAACGAAAGGGTGAATTGATTAGAAGGAGAACTTAACATAAGATCATGCTTAGTTGCATGACATAAACACTGAAAGAAATGAAACTTCTCTTAAAAATCCTTGTAGCCTCTTGTCCATAAGTGTGGCATGCTTCATACCCACACACAAGACACTACTTGATGCGGCTTTCATACTTCTTAGGACACTATAAAACCTTAGGCTCTGATATGAAGTTTGTAATGCCCTGAGAGTATACCCTGGGCAACACATATTGTTTACAGTCCCAAGGGACAGTAAGATAAGCCATGAGATAGTACCTGCTATGAGCACTAAATAAAATTGATAACAATAGATCTCATGCAAAATTATACTGAGGAATGCCATAATGTTTTGAATCATAGTTCTGATAAATTTTGTAAAACAAATATGATAATAATGAAAAAACTTCTGATAATACTTACTGAAATGTAAAAACTGATTGTCTTTAGTAGTCTGAAAAGTCTCTATTTATTGACTATGGATCTGATGGGACAAAACCCCAACTAACTCCGACTAAATAAGAAAAATAGTAAAACTAATAAAATAATTGAGATAATTAAACCATGTCCTAAAAATATTATGAATCACCACTGCTACGCCTAATAATCTAGAGAGTCTATACAGAATTCCAGAATTGAGCATCCGTACCTATGATATGATACATCATAGCTCAAGAAAAGAGTATGCGATCAGTACTTTGAATGTACAGGTATACTAAATGAGGTAGGCTATTATGGACGGTTTTATGTATAGGAGTCATAGCTAACTGAATGAATAACATGAAGTACTATATAGAATGCATGAAATTTGTAATTACTGAGAATATATGACCAAGAATAAAACATGTTCTCAATATAATCTTTAAACTGAAATACTAAGTACTGTTACATGATTAACTGATATCTATATGATATGATCAACCAAAACTAAAACTGAATTACTGAGCTGGTTATCGGACTAATACTGTGGGAGCTATCATCTAATCGACATACCCCAATGAGAAATTTAGGGTCCAACTTATGACCCCAGTTGGAAGGGTGTCAGTATCGTGCCACGGGTACTATCACTGGTTGTGTTGATCCACTAATGTTTTGTCTCGAATAACTAAGGGTTACCCTCAACTGGAAGGTAACCAAATAAAATTAACCATAAACTGGAAGGTTAACATCTCAACTTATGCTAGCTACATAGTTATGGAACACAGGGACTGCAACTATAGGTCGTAGCCTCAACTGGAAGGTGAGCCCCCATCCCTGGGTTTGCTCGCTACTAAATCCTACTCCCAACTAAAGTGACTCAGTATAATGAACTATTGTAAGCTTAACTAATTAGGATAAATGATATTGAGGCTAAATAAATTCTATGTTTTTGGGTATTCATAACCCCCAATAATCAATTAATAAAGTAGCAAAATAGCACTAAAACTATGGGGACATAATATGAAAGAAATTATCCAAAATTCATTCTTGTAGGTATTTCATTGAACACTTGATATTCATAGTGTAAGTTAAGCGTGAGAATTGTTTAAATCTTGTAGTAATAGCATGATTTCAATGTCAACCTCACTAATTATGGTTTAAAACAAGAAAATAACATTATAAAAATGTGTGAGGTTTACTAACAACTAAAATTTCATGTAAAAATAATATATAATCACAATTCATGGGTTCGTGGTTAAAAATCATAATAACTTGTAAAAATCATATCTTTTACTTTAAAATTAGATACTTGGACTCCATGGGTGGAAGGGACCTATGGATGAACAATTAACATACCTGAGTTGATGAATTCATGAGAGTTCTTGTGGTTTTTCTTGAGAATTAACCTTGAATCTTGAAGGTTAAGGTTTTGTTCTTGAGAGATGATAACTTTCTTGGAGAGTAATTAAGAGAAAATACAAAAATGCCAAGCGGAATGGGGAAATAGCAAGCGGTCCCTTCAAATTAAATACGTGGAATGACAACCCCAATTTTGGCATTTGGCACGATATAGTTCTTATCACATTAGGTCATTTTAAAAAGCACAATCCTCAATTTATCGAACGGCACGACGTAGTGCTATCCCATTGCGCTGCTGGAAATGGACAATTCTAAACTGGAACTTTGGCGCGATGCAACTCCATCGCGGTAGCCTACTGACACAATATTTCCCCTTTCACGATGTGGTGTTATTGTGCTGGAAAAGTACATATGTAATTTAATCCATCACCGCGATGCGGCCTTATCACGTTGAGCCACTATTTTTCTCTAAAAGTGCCATAACTTCTCACCCGAGTATTAGATTTGGGTTAAATTTGTATCGTTGGAAAGGTAATTCAATTTCATAAAATATGGAGCGTCTTGATCTTGAAAATTCTCAGTAGAATAAAAGATAATCTTGTTTGAAGTTGACTAAATCAACATCTTCCCAAAAACTCAATCGATAAGGAATATTTTGATTCGTCAAATAGCTGGGAGTTATTCAAGGCCTTAATATACCTAAAACTCACTCATAAAACAACCAAAGATCTATAATGTATGTTGCATGAGCTTAAAGTATGGACCTAATGTAGGTTTGGATATTATAATACTGGAGCGGAAGTGAGTTGAGTCTTCAACTCATGAAAACTTTTCTCGCAAGAATCTGAACACTAAAACTTGGCTTTGTTCCGATTCAATCAAGACACGAGGGATGCAATAAAATAAAAACTTTCAAAAAACCATCTATAATAGCTATCAAAACTAACAAAACTCCTAATATCTAGTAGTGAGATGGGTATGGGCTAGTTCCTCACTATTTTGGTCTTTTGAAAGTCAACTCTAATTCCATCATCGAAAATAATACTACTAATAAAGCTACTGATCTTAGCTAGAATTTGCACTTACTGAATTAAGCAAATAATTGATTATCTTTAAGGGTCCGCAAGATATTTCTCAAATGGTCAGTGTTATTATTCTCACTATGGGAATAGAAAAAAAATATCATCAATGAAGACTATGAGGAACATGTCCAAGTAATGCTTGAGTACTCTTTTCATAAATTCCATGAAAGTTGAAGGGGCATTCATTATCCCAAAGAAAATAACTAGAAATTTAAAGTGACTATACCGAGTTCAGAAGGCTGTGTTTGGAATGTTACATTCTTTACCTCTAAGATGATGATAGCCAGACCTGAGGTTTATCTTAGAGAAATAACTGGCACCCTAAAGTTGATCAATCTTATCATCAATTCTGGGGAGTGGATACTAATTCTAAATTATAACTTTATTCAACTGACAGTTATCGATGAACATTCTGAGAGAACCATCTTTCTTATGTATGAACAAGATTGGGGCTCCCTATGGGGAAACACTGGGCCTGATGAATCCATTATCTATGACAATATTCAACTGCTCTTTTATCTCTTAAAACTCAACTGGAGCAATTATGTATGGTAGAATAGAGATAGGCTGGGTATTTAGAAGGAGATCTATACCGAAGTCAATTTCCCTTTTGGGAGGAACACCGGGAAGGTCTTTAGTGAAGACACCTAGAAATTCCCTTACTTCTGAAACTAACTCGAGACTATGGGTCTTAGAACTAGAGTCCTCTACTTGAACAAGATGGTAAACACACCCCTTAGATATCATCTTTATCTCTCTAAGATATGAAATAATATAACCCCTAAGTGATGAAGTACTACCCCTCAATTCAATAACTGGTTCATTGGGAAATAGAAACTGAATAACTATATTTCTGCAATAAACTGGAGCATAACATTAGTGGAGCCAATCTATACCAAAAATTACATTAAAATCAGTCATTTCTAGCTCCACGAGCTCACTAAGTTGACTTTTTGGGATACAGTAACCAGGAAGTTCTTGTATACCTACCTGACTACAATAGAGGCACATACTTGAGTAGACAATAAGAAGGGTTCTACTAATGTTTCAGGACTGACGCCACACTTAACATCTATACAAGGAGTCACAAAATAAATTAAATCTTCGTTTGTTATTAAAGAATAAACATGAAGATGATATCCCTGTAACATACCCATAACTACGTCATGAGAACCTTCCTTATCCAGTTAAGAGAAAAGTGGGTATAACTAGTTCTGGTGCTGCCCAATGGTGGCAATGGAAGTAGTTCCCTGCTAGGTCAGATGACCTACTTGTTCTGCTAAAGAGTTAGTTTAACCCTGCTTGTGATCATTCCTACCATTCCACATACATATAAGGCACTCACTCATCTTATGGTCTGACTTACCATACATGAAACACACATCATTTCAATCCTGTATTTACCTGGATGATTCATATTATATTTTCAACAAAGAGGATTAGTACAATAACTGTTCACACTAAATTGGGACTTTGAGCTTGGCGCTCTATCCTGACTGTCATTCCTGATCTTTGGAAATGGAACACTAGCTAAAGGAAGAGTTGGGGCTGAAAATTTCTAATAGAACAGAAAATGGTTAACACCCTCTGACCTCGACTATGAAAAGTTAAAACTATTTATTCTGGCTTTCTTATTCTATCTCTTTTTTCTCATTAAGATTTTCACTCTTAATTTGCTGAGAATGAACCATAAGTCTAGATAAATCCATCTATTTAATAAATATTTTGTCCTACACTCCTTGATGACATTATCAGATACACCAGATACAAACTTACTCATACCATCACAGGAGCGTACCTCGCTAACTGAGTGAAATTAATCTAGTACTCCTTCACATTCATATTACCTTGCTTCAAAATAATGAACTACTGCACTTTAGCTTCCCACAACTCTAACGTAAAAAACCTATCTAGAGATTCCATGGCCTTAACTCAGCACCCCTATCCTTTTTCCACTACTTAAACCATATGTAAGCTAAAACTTGCAACTAATATCAACTAACTCTACACTCTCACTCGACTTAAACCCATAACATCTGTCACTTTCTGAACCATATCAGGAAACTCCTGAGGATTCTCCTTAAACTTGGATCCCAAAAACAAAGGGGGATTCATACATGTAAAATCTTGAATCCCGATTACAATTGTATTTTCCATTAGATTAGCTGAAAAATAGCTTGATGATTATTCTAAGAAGCTACTAAATGAGATAAGGTACCAAAAGCATCGATAAACTTGGAGTGAAAGACATGTTTATTTAGGGGATCTTCTTGAATAGGCGGTGGTGCAGGATGATTCATGTTCCTTCTTTCATTATTTATTTTGGGAGGCATTACCCATAAATGAAATGAAGTATGAGTTAGAAAGAGATTTTAAGTAAAGATCATTCTCATTCCTACGACATAAATACTTAAAGAAGGGAAACTTTTCCTTTAACATCTTGTAAACTCATGTCCATAAGTGTGGCGCGCTTCATAACCATGCATAAAACTCTACTCAATCCAAATTTTAGACTCCCTAGGACACTTTAAAACTCTGGGCTATGATACTATATTTTATCACGACTAGGGTCTGCCCCCTAGTCAAAACAAAGATGCTTACAATCACAGGAGACCATAAGCTAACCCATGAGTTAGTCCCTACTGTGTACACTGAATATATATGATCATAACACCCATGGGGAAAATTAACTAAGAAGGAAAATATAAATTTGAATACTAAAATACCAAATCAATCATAAGCCTGAAACATCTGATAAAAATTGAAAGTAAATGACTTACTGTCTAACTGACTGTCTAAATGTCTGAAAGCCTCTGAATATACTAAGGAGTTGATACGATAGATACCCAACTAACTCCGACTGACTGAATAAAATGAAATACTTAAAAAATATAATAAACATAATATTTCCTTAATGGATAAAGAATCACCACTACAGTTGCTGGAATACACTAATCTGTCTAATGGCGGTCGAGAAACTGTGCATCCTAAACTATGATATAAGACATCAGAGCACAAATAAGAGTATGAGTTCAGTACATTGAATGTGCTAGTATATGAAAGGAGTTTAGGCTGATATACATGGGGTACTATGTATATGAAATAAGGACTAACTGAATAGTATAAGATAATTGAACATAAATGCATGAAAACTATAATATCTGAGAATGCAAGACCAATCATAAATCTATAATTTGAAATAAGTCTAAAATCTTAAAAATTGTATACTTTATAACTGAATAAATAAAAGTATGTACACTTTGTCAAGCAAACATGGATTGAGAATACATTGAAAAACTATATTGATACTATGGGAGATATCATCTAACCAACATAAATCATTTGAGTATTGTGGAATCCAATGTCCGACCCGCATTGAGGAGGGCTGTTCAATCCATGCATCAGAATATAACCTAAATTGTAGTGATTACTAAAATGATATCCCAAGGGATAAGGGTGCCATGCCTAACTGGTGTGGTACCCCTAAAAATCTACGGTGGTGTTGTTGGTCTTGAACTTAGGTACTTCTACTAATGTCTTATCCTTAACTAACGGTGGAGACGCCATACCTACGTTCACTTGATTCTAAATCATACTCCCAATTGAAACACACTTAAATACTAATTGGTTCATGTGCTGATAACTAATAACGTATAAGCTCAGGTCATGGTATTCTTAAAATAAAAATGCATATGGATTCAAGGGTAATTATTAACATGTAAACAGATAATACTTATCATGAATATGAATATCCAAGTATACGGATAAGATTCATGGATTAACTGTCCGAGTACTTGAAAAGCCAAATTTTTATAAATCAGATAGGTATCAGATGTTCATAACCCACCAGTACGCAATGTGTATAAAATATGATATTAATCATGAAAGACTGTATTAAGTGATTACGATTCAAAGACCCAAACATGGCGTTTCATCAAACTTATGAAAATCATAAATTTATGCATGAGACTATCATAAACATGAGGGAAATAATAGTATTTCATGGCTACAATCATAACTTGGGGAATTTACCATAAATAACCTAAAAATGATAGGGACATTAAAACATTCAAATTATGATGTTACTTATTCTGCTTGAAAGCACTTATAATCATAACTTGAAACAAAAATAATAAGTTATTCATGGAGATAGTTCAACTTAAGCATGTAAAACTGATGATTTAAAACCAAAAAGGGTTCTTGGGGTCCATGGGTAAAAGGAACCCATGGATGAGCATCACACATACCTCACTGGGTTAATTTGTTAAGATTCTTGATAATTTCTTGGAGATTTGCAGCTTCATTCCCTTGATTTCTTATGAGAGTGTTAGGGTTTGTTCCTGAAGAAAATGAGCCTTATTTTGAGAGAATTTGTGATTAAAAGAGCAAATAATGCTCTTCGGGATCCCCAATCTCATTTATGGACAAATTGGGTGAAGGGAAAAGCCCCAAATAACCTTGACTATCAAGAAATAAAAGATGGATAGAATAATGAGGGGGCAGAGTGGGCTCTGGAGTAAGCAATTTGGGCTTGGTGCGGTTTACTAGAAGGGGCGACGCCAGCTTTAGAGTGGTGCACTAGAGGGGTCGGTATGAGCTTATCCTAGTGTTCCTATTATTTTCATGATCAAAACATGCCCCTACGCTCGTCTACAAATTATTAAACTAACCCAAGACATAATTTGAATAACCCGAATCATGAATCAACATAAAATTTGATATTTCGAGGTTGGGAAGGTCAAAAATAAAATAATAAAAGTTTAGGGGCCTTGGAAATAACTAAATTCCAACACTTAGGCTAATTTCTAAGCTTTGGACTACTTATGCATGCAAGTGAGAGTTGAAATGAGCTATGACTTTTATGGGGTATTGCAAACAAAAAAAATATAACTTGGTGGACTCACGTAACCAAAAAAGCACAGTAATATAATAAGATAACTCAAGTAAAAAAATAGCTGAAAAATATAACCTGGTTCACTGATTGAATCATTAAATTTCCAATATTGTGTACACGCATGCCATGGATCTTATAAATACCCCTAGCCATGTTATACAAAGTATGGGATCAGTCAATGTACCAAGTGACTGAGATAACTAGTGTCTTCCACCTTTATCCCAAATTAAGAGTTATATTACCCTTATTTCCAAACCTTATGCCCTTTGGATCCAGTGATTTTAGTAATGACGGAGTGGGTTATTACAATAAGTATAATTTAACCCATCATTTATCCTCAAATTATGACGATAGGAAGACTAGGACCAAATATACTAGATCATTAATACTCACACAATGATTATTAATTCTTATTTTAAAACTACGCTTACTTAACATTACCAAAGAGTTTTCAAGAATTATACTGAGCTAGTTTATTATGATACTATACGTAATTTATCGCATCTCAAACTCACATGAGGCCTGCACTGACAAGAGCTTATGAGTACCCCATGATAAAAAAACTATTCAATATATCAAAAAATTATATATAAATTCAAAGGGAAGAATACAAAAAATTCCCTCGAAAGTGGACAAAGTCTAGTTGTAGCAGGAGTATTCCCTCAATCATAGTTCCCCTAAATGTCACAACACGAATCATGGATTGTGATGGCGCCTACTTTACACAAAAATATATAGGATAACCCTTACTACTCAAATATTCATTTAAGTATGGAAATTAAAAAAAAATTATGTCAACAGTATAATCCAATAACCTATTTAAATAATTCTTAATTCAATCCAATAATCATGTTGACTCCTAAATAAATCCAATTTAATACATTTTCAAAGTAAATTTTGTATGTAAGACAACAAAAATTTAATACACAAGAGCTAGCCTTAATCAATGAAAGAGCACTAGATAAGGAACAAACGACTTTAATACCTAGCATCCATGTATGACTAAAATGATGAGCGTTGTTAAAGAATAATTATTTTGTACATAGAGAAACTCCAATTAAAACTCAACTTGGCTATATCACCAAATGAGATATAGTAAGTAAAGTATATGTACAACCACACGTAATAGTAGGTATTATCAGATAACTAGGATAAGAAGAACATAAAAACATACAGAAAAATGAAAGGTGATGATAAGCATACAGGTTTGATAACTTAGCATACTTCACTTACTTTTATTAGACTTATTTCCTTCCATTTATTTAACCACTAATAATTTACCCTTTTAGACATGACTAACTAACAACATTCTATTAGTTAATCTAATTGTTAATTTTATACACTTAACTTATTATAGAAACTGTAGATACTTCTCTTTCTCTCTCACACAGATATATTAATCCATTTTCAAACAAATCCTTGCTACCTATTTTACAAAAATTAACCATTGAAATTACAACAACAAATAAAATTGCCAACATCATCAACCATTTGATAAGAGACACTATACTATCCATCAAGTTTATAAGTATATAAATAGGAGAGTAATATTTATTCATAATTTAGGATATGCCTTATATTTACTTTTTTTCCACAATGCCAAATCAAATCTTTGATACCTGGTGAACTCAAGGAACCACAATATCTCATCAAATAACCGATCAACACAAGGAACCATGATACATCATCAACTCAACTCGGTCCTCTAAAGGATCCATATACACTTTATGAACATAAATGTTCATTCAAATGCATATGATGAATATAAGTATGAAATATGCACAACTTTTGCTCCTCTTCAAAACTTATCACCATTAATATTGATAATGACTCAACCCATCTTAATGTTAGGGCATCTACCTAGACCTACCCTAGATTCGAGAACTATAAATAACCCATTACTCAATAATAGTTAGAAGGTTACTACAATGGTCACTCAGTCAAGTTATGTATATCATATAAATATTTAATCACTATTCAAAAATCATTGTTCAATTAATTCTTTTCATAAATTATTTTAATACATAACATACATAAAATAAATAAGAAAAATAAAGATAGGTTACACCCAAGAATCTATCCTAAACTGGTATAAGAGCACTAGACAAGGGGTGCAGACATCCATAATACATTATTAATAGTTGTTGAGTGATTGAAATTGCTACTACAGAATTTCCAACAAACCTACAACAACGATATACCATTTTGAAGGTATACTAAATATAGGATTATCATAACTACGCATACTAGTAGGCATCATCGACCAACAAGTGTTAGAAATAAATAACATCAATAATAAAATAAGGAGAATCATAACATCAAGTAATGTTTTGGTTCTAAATCCCCAATTAGAGAATCCTCAACATATTATTTTAGCTTCTTTATAACCTACCTATCATTTAACATTTTTGTATATCATTATCTTTTGACTACCTATTCCATCTTATTTTTTCTCCTATCTTATATACCTTTTACATTGAATATAAATAACTTTAATCTAACACTACCGAAATCCTCTAGGTACTCACTATGTTAATACATCTCAATACCACTCATTATGTAATCAAGTTTCTATAAACATTTCCTAACATAAATAATTATCTCAAGAAATCATAGCTTTTCACCTCCAACTCAGTTCGCACAAGGGACCACCTACTATTGTTTACCTTTTTACACTATTTACATAACACATAATATTTAAAAGATCATATAGATTAATATAAATTGGAATACATTCAGGTGCATAGGAATTATTATTAGTACAAAAGATGTGTGAACCATCTTTTCGTATCCTTTCTCATTAATCTCATCAGCATTAGCAATATCATATCATACCTATATGGTTATTGACTCAAATAATAATATACCATATCAATATCAGTGTGGTACCCGACATATTTCACAATATGTAATATATGTACCAGTGTGGTACATAACCCATTATCACATAATATCATCATAATGTATATACATGTTCGCATGTAATAAATAAATCATAAGTCATGAAAAGAGACAATACATGTGTTTGGTTCATGAAAAAGGATAAGACAAGCCAATCTAACTGTTATGATAAATCCAAAGCCTATTTATATTAGAGATCATAATCTATACATATATATATATATATATATATTCATAACCATCATATAACATAAAACCCCTTGAGTCTTCCATAATCTAAGTTCACGCTAAGACCACTTTCTCTATGTCCACGTTCCAAGATAAAAATTTTCACATTATTCTACTATCTTCCCTAACTATTTCTAAAGAAATTTATAGTCTTTACCTGACAAAATTTACTTATTTATGTCCATGCCTCAGTCACATGTTTAATATATACTAATAACATACCCAAATATTCCACACTTCAACATTTAACCCCTTTTCTTATAGAAATTAAAATTTTTAGTATTTTTAGAATAATCGGGTTTCCTTAATTTACCCTTTTTCTAACTCTCATAGTTGGAGGAATATATATTTTTAAAGTGTTTTTAGAGAAAGGGCAACCTAGGTAAATAAGGAGACAGAGGGTTTCTAAAAGTTTCTTAGAAGGTTTACTATCATTTACATGTGCAATAGTATGTTTAGCAATTGTAGAAGTAATTCGACCATTGTAGAACTTATTTGTAGTTTAGTCCAACACCTTTTTGGGCCTCCTCGCCCAATTTTTTTTAGACTCATTATTCCTTCAAAATTTTATCTTTCTCACATCCATTTTGAGCTAATGCCTATTGTAAATTATTTCTAAGGTATTTTTAAATGTAATAAAATTTTAGGTCAACTTTGAATCCTTAACAGACATAGATGTCTATGAAACCACTGAGTAACTACCAGCGGAACAATCATCGCTACAAGAGGGACCTCAACTCTAGTAGTCGTAGCTACAGGTTGTACCTTTATCTTAGTACCACTCTGATCTGCACATATTGGACCATATGATGGAGCACCGCCAATTATCTTTAAAAGCAAAACCAAATCATCTCTGGGCACCAAAGGAGAAATTAAACCTATGGTGTCTTGGTCAATTCCAGGCCTACTAATTGATAGTATGAAAGAATCTCGAGATGTAAAGTAGGAATATGATCTGGTAAAAGAACCCTATCCTTGACCATATATACAAAAATATCTCTAGGTTATCCATGACCTCTAGTTCATATAAAATTATAGTAAGATCCCTAGGATTGGTCTCAAGACCCTTAACTAATATAGCGGTAATTAGTGTACTGGCCTTTTGTGAATGGGTGAAACCAAAGGAATATCCTATAAACCAACTCAAACACTAAGCATGCTATGAGTTAAAGAAGTGAAGAGCTCATATGAATGTCCCATATCCACTCAAATATATGAAACAAACATCATCATTTTAATTAGCGAGACTCTATTTGACACCTACTCTTCTATCAATGATACTAGTATATTTTTTTCAAAAACTGATCTACATGTCATGATGAAACCTACTCTTTCATATTAGTAGATAAGTAAAACCATAATCTATATTCAAACATAATAGGTTAACTTGGTGGAAATGCCCTAAAAAGGGCCTAATAGGCAAATCCAATACAATAAATAAGAAAGGCAATAGAAATATTATAAATGTAGTCACTACATAAATACCATCATATGATCTAGTAGAGCCATTACAAGATTTACTAGAAATAAAAATACAACCTAAGAAAAATACCCTAGATTTTTGGCCTTTGAATTTTTTTTGAACTTTTCCCTCACTTCAATGGTTATGACTTGACCCTTAGAGTCATAGGGTTCCTTGAGGACTTGTTGGGATGAATCTTACCCAAAATAGTATGTTTGAGGATTTATTCTTCTCTAATTATAAGAGGCTCACTAATATCTATAATGATATGTCACTAGTCATTAGGTAAAATCTTGGGGTGTTAAGTGTATGTCACAAATTTTGTTCTATGTTGACTAGGAATGGACCTTATGATTTGTAGGGTCACATTATGTATTGTTAGGTTGAGTTACAATGTTGATAAGGTATTGAGGTAATAGTCATTATCTTGGTTATGACTCATGGTAAAGAGTCTTACGGTGTGGTTAAGAGTCAACGGGTCAACTCATGATCAAAGGTGACACTGTGTTAGTTTCTAAGTTGAGGGAACTATGGACATTTTCATATGAGTTCATTATCATATCATTCTGAACAAAACACTCCTTAATTCTCTCTCAAACTCTTTGTTCAAGTTAAGGCTAGGGTTTCCAGAGATTGATTATTTTAGCCTCTAAAGGGTGGTGTCTCTTTATACATCTTACTATTTTGGTAATTTCACTCTTACCTCAATTCTAATTCTAAAAAGTAAATGATTTAAAGTATTATACATATGAGTATTATTTTGGTTTATAAAACAAAGGTGGTTCTAAATGTGATAAATTTAACAATATTTCTCATGTTTTATAAAGATGATTTTCTTTCTTTTAATATGGATTTAAACTTGTGGGTGCTTGGGTATGGTAAATGAATTAAGGAATTATTATTTTCTAAAACTTGTGACTTTTGAAGTGGTAATGACCTTAACCCCATAATGCAAAATTCCTTTCTTAAATTGGGTTATGAAATTTTTTTATTTGAGAATATATTTCACCTGCATTGTTTGTACAAGAGCAAGTTTCTAGTATAGTACTGCAAATTAAAATTATGATATTTTATTCCTATCTTCTAGAGGCTATGGAACATCCTTAAGAATTCTTCACTTTTTTCACCCATATTGTTCTAAGATTCTGTGTTGATTAGTAGAGTTATTCCTTTGATTTTCCTCTCCTATAGTTGGCCTAGATAGGTTCTATTTCCACACGACATGAGGGTCTTGACTTTGATCCTAGGGATCCTACTCCTATTCCTTGAAAACCTTAAGGTGCAGAGAGTAGTATAATCTCGCCCAAAGCTATTTGATTGTTCATAACCTAAGGATCATAGTGGTACTGAGGTGGCAGTGGAGTGCAGCCTATAACTACGTCTTTATGATTTGATGTTCCTCATGCACCAGTAGTTGCTAAGATAGTGGTTACTTTTCTTGTTATATCTTATGAGGAGCTAAAAATGTTGGGTAGATTCTTAAGATTTGTTCCACATAGGTTTTTTGGTGCACCGAGCAATAATTCATTAGAGTTTCTAATTACTTATGAAGATGGGATGTACAATTTGGACCTTGTTGAGCCACTTTATTTTAGATTACACTATATTTTAGTTTGACTTGGATTCCTATTTTTTGTGGAGAGGTTATATGGATTCAAGACTAGCTGGATTTTCTCCTCTATCTTTGACATAGTTGTCCAAGATGCTCTTGTTGAAGTACATACCACGTAGCCTTAGATATCATTTGAGGGATTAGTTATCTAGATTAGAGCAAGACTCAATGGAAGTTACAGAGTAAGAGACTCATTATTTTGAGTAGTCTCGACATGTAACTTCTATTTTGGGCACTAAGTGTAATAAAGTGTGTTGCATTGTTAGAGGACTTAGACTCCCTATTAGTATGTCTATGCAAAGTTCTGTTATTGTGTGTAGGTCTTTAGATGAGGTGTCAGATCATGCTTTGGGTGATAAAGGAGATGTACTATGAGATTCATGATGGTGGTGATAAATGGCAGATGTTTTAGGCTAGATTTATAGGGATTTTTCATAGTTCCTAACTTAGAGAGAGCATTTCTTAGAGTAGGTATCCCTCCACATCCATCCTATCAATCTTAGAGTTAGCCTAGTTGAACTTTTTAGGCATTTCTTGAGATTACTAATGTAGGACTGTTTAGGGCTAGTGATTTCCTAGTAAGGGCAATGATAAGTCATCGAAAGGTTCATGATCTAGTTATTCTGGACGTGGTGGTTATTCTGGGTCAAGTAGATTTATTAGTTTTGGTTTAGCTTATGGTTCCTATTTTACTTGTAGAGCTCTTAGTCACCATTTATGAGATTGCATTAGTCATGGGGAGATTGGTGCTTCATATTCAACTATTTTCCCTATTAGAATAGTTTACCCCTCAGTTAGAGGTGGTCTTCATAGTCATTGGGGTGGTTTTAGGGTACTCGAGGAGGTTCTCTAGCAAACAAAACAGAAGGTCGGTCAAGTACCCATCTAGGTGGTGAACATGGTCAGTAGTATGAGGTACCCGCTATACCCAAGGTTGAGACATTAAATTTTGTACTGATACGTATGATTTTGGTGTGCCGCTGGTTGGTCTTTATTTAATTTGATATGGGATCCACTTTTTTTATCTATCTGCTTATTAAGAACCATAGTTTGAATTGTCTTGTGATTTATTATTTGTGTCATTATGTGTATCTATTCCCTTGGGTGATTCTTTAGTAGTGGATAGCGTTTTGATCACGTGTTGTGAGTGCTAGAGATATTGATACTTATGCTGATCTTATTATACTTCACATAGTGGATTTTAATATAATTCTAGGTATGGATTGGTATTCCCACTATCTTACGGTCATGGATTGTTTTGCTATAATTGTTCTTTTAGCCCTTCTCGACGTACCCCCAGCCGTCTTTCAGAGAACGGCTAGCCACAAGGCAATGAGGACTATTTTAAATATGTGTTCTAGGAGACTTATTTTGAGGGGTTGTAAGTCGCATCTCGCTTATATCTGTATACTACTGTGTAGATTCTGTTGCTTTACCCTATTCATGTAGTTTGTGAGTTTCCTATTGTGTTCAATACAAACTTATGTGGTATTCCCCCTGTTCATGATATTTAATTTGCTATTGATCTTGAGCCTAACACCCAACCTATTTCTATAACACCTCACCGTTTGACTCTTGTCGGGCTTAAGAAGCTGAATTCTTAACTTCAGGATCTTTTTAATAAGGGTTTTATTAGTCTGATTATGTTTACTTGGGGAGATTCTTTACTATTTTTTGAATAAGAAAGATGGTTCCATGCGTATGTGTATTGATTATAGACAACTTAATATGGTGATGGTGAAGAACCCTTAACCTATGACTCCCATTGACTATTTATTTGACCAGCTTCAGGGTGCTACAGTGTTTTCTAAGATTGATTTGTGATCTAGTTACCATTATTTGAAGCACTGAGGTTATCCCTAAGGTAGCTTTTAGGACCCGTTATGGTCATTATGAATTCTTAGTGATGTTGTTTGTGTTGACTAATGCCCCAACCGCATTTATGGATTTTATGAACCTAGTGCAATTATGGTCATTTTTCATATTTCTGGTTATCTTTACCATTAGGGCTTCTCCATAGCTGCTCCTAGTCATTTATGGCTTACTGGGATTAATAGTTCGATTACTGGGAGGTTCGTTTAGTTTTTAGAGCCAATTTATTATTTAAAATTCTTTGCAAATTCTAAATGGCCACCAGACAAAAACTTCACTAAAATCATATCAAATGAAAATTCTGACTATTCCAGGATTTTTGAAATATTATCTTTAGGCTAGGTAGACATTTGGTTTGGGTGCCAATGCACCCGAACTCATTTCAATATATTGGTCAGAAAGTATAAAATTTTGAAATTTTGTTGTGGGACCCACATTTGGCCTAATAGACCCTGAATGGAAAATATGACTTTGCCATCACATCTAGAACTTCCAATTTATTGTGATTACATAGTTCATTAGCAATAATTGGATTCCAAATGAATCCCGTGGCGTTGATGGAAACATGGAAAATATTCCAAGTTTACTTATCTTGGTGCATTGAAATTGCACAAGGGCCACTGTAATCACCCTATTTTAATTGCACAGGGTGTATGTCGATCGCCCTATCATAACAAAAATCCTTGTACTATGATAGCAATATCTCCATACTTGGTATAGATATAAATTAACCCTTTAGGCTGCATTGTGGTCATTTTCTATTCTTCTTTGAGACCTAGAAACCCTAAAAGAGTGTGGTAAGTCAATATTTAGTTTTGTGGGTAACTTGGGAGCTTTCTATACATCTATTATCATGATTATCATCCGGATTAAGATAATATTTCATCACTTTCTTAATGAATTTCTTGATTCTTGTTCCAAAACCCCAAATAGCTTGAGGGCTTGAGTTTTGCCCAAAGTTTACTTAAATTTCTCCAATTTTTTATGGTTTGGATTCCATGAGCTTGATATCATTTTGGGTTGGCCTTGGAATATTATTTTCCATAAGTAGGACATACTTGGGTTTTTTGGTGTTGTTTTTTGATCCACAGCACAATGGTGCAATATGGTACCATTTTTCTCGTACTGATGAGTAGATTACGATTTTGATAATGTGATAGCATTTTTGAATTGTAACGTGAAGATGAGTAATAGTGAATGATGTAAGGTTTTGCGTTTCATCTTTGAGGAAGACTTCTATCCCTTCTTCATAGATGATGTGTGATATATATTGCGTGTTAATGTGAATGTTAAGATTGAATATATATTAAATTCGACGATTAGATAAGGGTTTTGACCCATATATTTAAATACTTAATAGCCCTTAAATCCTAGTTCCCTTTCCCTAGATTGAGCTAATTCATAAATTAGATATGATATGATGATAGGTTTGGGATATCGTTTAAGTGTTGAAAAAATGTTTTGTTTTATTAACCATAGTTGGGATAGTCTAGTGATCTTGAAAATAATAATTTAGGTGTAGTTAACAAGAATGCCCTTGTTTTAAGATGAATTTTCTTTCTTGGGATTAGATATGGCTTACTTTATATCCAAAATTTGAACTAGATACCTTAGCCTTGTTTGGGGTGTAGATTAACTAAATATGGAAATTGACGATTAGAAGTGGAATTGTCCGGCCCACTAAGGCCAATACTTATTTTTGCCCTCGTGGATTTAGATATGGATGCTAGTCATAGTTGAGACTATTGAGCCTTTAAATAAGTTTACTACTTGGCTAGGTAAATTATGATGCATTTTCCCCTGGATAATTATTAATGGCATATGGTCATGATTTTCGTGTAAGATAGAATATTGGGCCTTTAGAGATGTTATTCCTCTTAGATATGATAATTGTATTATCGAGATGATTTTCCTCATAGTCATGATATATACCTTATAGATATAAGATGTCTTATAGATGTGACTTTCCTCATGTTTAAGAATTATGCTTTATTTATGCATTATGCCTCCTAGAAGTAAGATGCCACTTATATGTCAGATGAATGTAGATATGCTTTATAGCTTAAAGAGTTGTTACGCCTCTTAAATATGATATGGCTTATTTAGATGGAATGATTTATAGACATGATTATTGATATGAGTTCCGAATACATATGTGAGTTTAAGGCTACCATTATGAAGTTATGACTATTCTGGACACATTATTAGGCCAAAGGGTGTGTTATGATATAGGTTGGATATCTAAAAAGTATTAATCCTTGTAAAGGATTGAGTTGTGGTTATGAATATACATTTTTTTATATACACATCACTCTGATATGGGATAGAGGGAGATATGGTATGATGCCTATGGTTTCATTGATTTAGATACTGATGATGTCATGCACAGATTTGCTAAATTCATGATTATTATATTTGTAGATAAGGTTATTCTTGTTAAAATATGATATTATGACTATTCTACTTAAATAAGAGTTAAAACCTACTTTTCATCTTAAAAACCGATTTCGTTACAATGATAACCAACTTATTTAATAGATAATTTATATGTATAAAAGAGGATAGTAATGATGATTTAAAGAATTAACCAAGACATATTCCAGAATATGATTTGACACTATTATTTATTCCGATCATGAGATATTCCAAACCTTTATACACTTTAATCATGATTTAGTCCAAATATCAACCAAGTTAATAGATTTATAGACTTATACTATCTTTAGGCACAATTTGAGTCCATGCACATATTATATATGTATAAATTAATGATTCCAATGATATTGTTATATACTCGGCAAGGTTTGAGTACATTGTAATGATATAATGATACTCAGCAAGGACAGAGGACGTTGTAATTATATATTTATACTCAAAAAGGTTGCATGATGTTGTGACAATGATATTGATATTCTACAAGGCTAGAGGATGATTATGATGATATATTCGACAAGTGTAGAGGACAAATATATTGATATGTCTATGAGTACATCAACTAATTCGAGACTGGCTAGCCCCATGTATGGAAACTATATATATATATACGCGGCAAGGCCAAAGGTCGATTATGATAATGATGGATTATAATGATGATGGTTATGATGGAGATGGTTGTAATGATTAGATTGTAATATTGATTGCATACCTTGCATTCATTCTTCATTGTGAATCGCCTATCACCAATATGTACCTATATATATCAGCTCGTAGAGTAGGGTTGCATAGATATGAGTGATTACTATGCCTTGTGTTGTTGTATGAAGATTGAACCTTCCAATTTTGTGGTGTGAAGGCACACATACGCTCAACAAGGTATTTGGTTGCCTGGAATTGGCGGTTACTCACGATTTTATCAATATTGTTATTATCATTGATATGATTATTGTGATACAAGTTTATGACAGATTGGTCATTGATTGGGTATCAAGATTTGATTTATGATTATGGTCTTTTCTATATTATGAATTCATTATTATGCATGATTAATTCAAGATGAGGTATATGGATTAGAAACTCTAAACTTGTTATTACTAAATCCTTCTAATATTATTAGACCATTAAATTGAAGATATGATGATCTAGGTGGTGCTTCAAGTTGACCTTTCATGTGTATATATGTGTATATCTAGCTACATGTATCTATGGTATAACTGTATATTCCTTGCTTTATTTGTTTAGATTGTATATTCATTTGTTGGCCTTATATATTGCTATATATATTCTTGTTTCACCCATTATTCATATATTGGCAAAGGATATAGTGTTGAGATTTCTTATTATGGATGGACTATGATAGTTTTTCCATGATACATTTTTAGCCTTATTATGTTAGTAACTTGGACATAAATATGATAAATTATCCTTATTATGTCATTGGACTGTTATATGATTACTGAACTCTTGGGTGTATTTTCCATTCTATTTATATGTTACGTATATCAAATTTATCTTGTAAGCACATTTGGCAGTAGCCTACTAAGTATCATTCGTTAGTATTCGTACTACACTTTTGCTGTCTGTAGATCATAGTACGAATTCTTCATTGATGTGTGTATCATCAGAAGCAACCATGGTTTAGAGAGTTAGAGTGATCTCCTGGCATTCAGCGTATTGCTTAACTCTCTCTTATGTAATAGACTATTCTCTATATTGTGTTTGGAGACAAGTTATATTAGTGTACTCTTTTTGTATTTTTCTTTTTTTTACTCCTATTATAATAGTCACTTTTGTACTGATAACAAAAGGTTTTGGAACATTATGGTGTATTTGATACTCTTATTTGATTTATTCAACATTCTTTCTATATAAACACTTGCGTTGTTCGCTACTAGCCATTCTGGAGCATGCTTACTAGTGGGTTATCGTAGGATCCATCCTGACCTAAGAAATTAGGTCGTGACACTGATTTTTTAGGCCTTATTTTGATTACTTCATGGTTGTGTTCATCAAAGGCACCGTTTTATATTCGATGGGTAGTAAGGAGAATGCACATTATTTGAGGATTGTACTACAGACTTTGAGAGATCATGTTCTTCTCGCCAAGTTCCTAAGTGTGAGTTTAGGCTTGAGTCGGTCACATTTCATGGACATGTGGTGTCTAAGGATTTGATTATAGCATACCTAACCAATATTGAGGCAATTTTTGATTGGGCTTGACTTACATCTCCAAATGAGACTCGTAGCTTCATTCGTTTGACCGGTTATTATAGATGCTTTATCAAGAGTTTTGCTACTATTTTCGTGCCTACATCAAGATTGACTCAGAATGATGTTCCTTTTCGATGGTCTGAGGTGTGTAGTAGAGCTTTGTTAAGATCATGGATTTTCTTACATAAGATATTGATGTAGCTATTTTTATTTAGTGTAATGGATTCATCATGTTTTGTGATGCTTCTGGTGTTGGTTTAGGTTGTATACCGATGCATCAGGTAGTGTTATTTATTATGCTTCTAGATAGCTTATGCTGCCCCAGTAAAACTATCCCATTAAAGATTTGAAGTTGGTGGTGGTAGTTTCTTCACTTAAGATTTGGAGGCTTTATCTTTATGGTGCGTATTGTGAGATTTTCACTGATTATTGCAGTCTTTATCATCTTATTGACATAACCCAAACCAGGGCCTTGTCGTAATAGGCATCCCAAGTGTAACCCGGACTGTAGACTACCCTCATTACCCAACCCAACCAACCTACGCATCTAATGAGTTAGATGAACTCCGAACATATAACAAGATAGATTTAACGTAAAATCCCAGACTTTGTGATAGGTCTATGACCATGACGACCCAAACGAGCCGAACCATCCGATACAAACAAATAACCAACACCAAACAAAACAATATTCAAAAAACCATAACCATAAGAGTTCCAAATTAATTATATATAATCCAAAAATAAAAGCGGATGGAACAACAAACAATACAGTCAACCGGTGTCATCCCCAATACCAATAACAATACTAAGGCTAACAAAAATAACGATCCTGCCTATACCAACCGATAGTAGTTCCACAAAACCCTCTAACTAAAATAACCAAAGTCTATGAAAATGTCCATAACATGAAATGGAGCCTTCCGGGAAGATGGAAGCTCACCACTTCAATCTAAAAGTTTATCCCCAAATCTGCTCCCGGTCGGTTCCTGTATTATGTCAGGATACAACCACTTGTAGGCGGGTTAGCTGGCAAACTCTAGCATGAACTTAATATAAGGATAAAATAATGCCATCAAATAAGACAAAGTAAACCAACCATATAATTACAAACCATCCATATATATATATAACCATGCCGGGAAAGGGAATTGGGTTTGGCATGTATTTGAAATGATTAATCTTGGTATGTGTAGCATAACCATCCTAAAACCACCGAAAGTCTATATAGGTCCAGTATAACACCCTGAATGGGCCTCGATGCGTGTAGCCTCACGAACTAGAGATACCATAAGAGTAGGGGATTTCCAAGTACCCTTCACTCTCAATAATACATATATACAGTGTACTTAGATGATTCTTGTGTACCTCATGAATATCACATATAGTCTCCATTACCAACCCCTCATATTAGCAAACACGATTTTTTGGTTTTCGTCCATAGCACGCCATTCTCGCACAATTAAACCAATTTTCAACCAACAAACCTATTATTCCATCTATTATTAACCAAGCCTATTAATAATGGTATCATCGTACCGACTATAACTTACAATTATTGTCCATAGAAAAACCTTTAAGATATCAAGGGAGTCCCACATACGCTTATATCACTTTATCAAGTTATCTTCGGGGACTCCCATGTACCCTACAAGTGTTCCATTATTATATTAGCTTGGGGGAGTCCCATGTACTCCACAAGTTGTTCATTAACATGCTTACTGGGGGGATTCCGTTGTACACCAAAAAGAGTTCAATTAACCATAACCACGACCACAAAACCATTACTTTTACACAATTAAACCATGTAGAGTTACATTACGAAGTTCAAACCATGATATAGTTCCATTAAAAATCTAATAATAAAGTAAAAGCATTATCATAGGCATTTTATCAAACATATTAGTGACATAGTATTTCAAAAACCAAAGACTATTTCTAAGAAACCATTCCTATGTAACCAATTATCCAAAACCACCATTAAATCATGTAAAACATAATTAAAATATTGTGAAACCATAACTAAGCATTTATAACAAAACACCCACAAATATTTGAAAATCTAAACACCATACAATAAACCATGCCATGAAAACATTGTATAAAACCATACCATTAGTTAGAACTTACAATGAGGGAAGATTATATGTCTTAAATGAAAAGATCATGGAGATAAATCACCAAAACACACTCCAAATTAATCCTTAAGATGAAACCCTAGATTTCTTTTCCCGAAATCCTTAGAGAGGATAAGAGTGTGTTTTCTAAGTTTTAAGGAATAGAATAATAGTGCAAATAACCTTCTAAGTGAGTTAAAAGTATTGAGTCCTTATTAGGTTAAGTGGTGAAATGTCCAAATTTCGCTCATTCAAACTGCATAAAAATCCCATCATAGGGTACGACAACCCCATACAAATTTAACCCACCAGTCCGACTAGTACCCACCACTCGTATCCAAGGCCTCCCCATTGGACCCAACAATGTCCAACGTACAACTCACCCAAACTAAGTCTTACCCAAAAATACGACTAGTTCCCTCAAACCGTACCCCTTGGAGAATTTAATCACAAGAGGTTTGAACATTGTACACCATACGAGTCCATGGTACGACTCTTACCCTGGAATACGGATCATGGTGATCCATTCGTACTCTGATCTAACTTAAGTTTCAAAGTCCAAGATTAGGTGAAGGAAAAACTCAATCCAAACTACCTGTATCCACAATTAAGACTCGTACCACTCAAGTTGTATCCATTCCATGAACAATATTTGGCCCACCATCCAACACTGGTCAGCATACGACCAACCCATACCACTAGTTCCCCCTAGTCGCGACTTGTCCAAAAACTAGAAATATAGGAAATTTTATAAAGTTACAAAAATCAAGTTTGTTATAATCTCTCCTACGAGAATCATTTATCCCTTAATGACGGATAAAGTCGAGTAACCGCAAGCATGATTCATTTGCATTATCAAATATCAACCCAACCTTTAATTAAGTTAGAAAATAAAGGCGCAGAGATATTATTCTTTCCATTAACAAAGTTTTCAAACCAAAATATGTTGAAGAACACATACCTTCGACACAGATACCAAGAACAAAAAACAAATTAGGATACTTAGACTTTATGTCCACTTTCCTTTCTATGTAGCGTCAACCCTTGTGGTTCGTCCATAGATCATTAACCAAGATCACATCATTAGTCCGTAACTGATGAACCCGTTGATCCAATATCTCAAACAAAACCTTTTTATTAGAAAGAGAATTTTAGATACCCAATCCTTCCAAAGGAACAATCGAAGAAGGATTAGTTATGTACTTTCTCAACACGGAAACATGCAATAGAGCTCAAACTAGAAGGCAACTCAAATTCATAAGCAACATTAACTACCCTCCGTAAAAACACATAAGGACCAAAAAAACTAGGCATTGAGCTTCCCCTTTTTACAACACCACATTACTCCCTTCATGGGAGATACCTTTAGGACCACCTTATCTCTAACCTCATTCTCTAGATCTCTATGCCTTATATCTGCATAGAACTTTGGGTAAATTCGGAAAGCCTTAAGCCTATCCCAAATTAGATTCACTTTTCCCATAGCCTGATAAACCAAATCCGGAACAAACATGTCCACATCACCAAGCTCAAACTAACCAATATGATATTTACACCTCCTACCATACAATGCCTCAAAAGTGGCCATACTAATTTAAGAAAGATAGCTGTTGTTGTAAGCAATCTCTAACAAAGGTAGATGCTCAACCCAATTGCATCATAATAAATCACACACGCCCAAAGGATATCCTCCAACATATCAATAGTCCATTTTACTTGCCTATCCGTTTGAGGATTAAATGCAATACTCAGGCTAACTTTAGTCCCCAATCATTTGTGAAAAGACTGCTACAAATAAGATTAAAACTATTTACCATGATCAGAGATAATCAAAATAGGTACCCCATGCAGATTTACCATCTCCTGAAGATACAACTTTGCATAATCCACAGCCAAAAAGGTAGTCCTCACTAACAAGAAGTAAGAAAACTTCATCATCCTATCCATGATGACCCAAATTGAATCAAATAAGTTTTGAGACTGAGGAAGACCACTAATGAAATCTATATTGATTACCTCTCATTTTCTTTCAGGAAACTCAATTTCTTGATACAACCCACCAGGCCTTATGTTCTCACCTTTGACTGTTTTAACAATATGGTCTAGGCTAAAAAATCAGCCACATATATTTTCATACAATTCCACCAATACATCTCCATGAGATCATGATACATTTTTGTCGAACTAGGAAGAACAACATAGCATGATTCATGCACCTCATCCAAAATCATTTGTCACAAACAATCGACATAAGGAACAAATATCCACCTTTGGTACCTCAAGGTACCATCGCCACTAGTCTAAAACACCATCACCATTTCCCTGCCTATATCACTCTTTATTTTAATCAAGATAGGATCTGACACTTACTTTTCCTTAATCACTACAGCAAGAGATGACATAACCACATACTGAACCATTACCTCACTACCTTGGAGTCTAAGAGAAGAACTCCAAGATTGGTGAAGCTATGAATATCTTACACCAATTCCCAATTTTTTTCTCTATATGAGCCAAAATCCACACGATCTACCTGCTAAGAGCATCAACAACAACGTTAGCTTTACTTAGGTGGTATTGAAAACTTATATCATAGACCTTGAGATGCTTTACCCATCTCTTCTTCCTGAGATATATCTCCTTTTGAGTGAACACATAATGTAAACTCTTATGCTCTAAAAAATATACATGTGTACTCCATATAAATAAAGTCACCAAATTTTTAAAGCAAAACCCACTGCCAACAGCTCCAAATCATAAATAAAATAGTTTTTTTATGCACCTTCAACTACTTCGAATCATAGTTGATCACCTTCCTATGCTGTATCAAAACACTACTAAGTCCCACCTTAGATGCATCACAATAAACTATAAACCCCTCATTGCCTTCATATAATGTCAAAACTGAAGTCCAAGTTTGCTTATTGTTAATTCTCTAAAAAATCCCTTCAAACGTATCCAAACAAGAAAACTTTACCTTCTTCTTATTCAACATAGTCAATGGAGAAACTATAGTCAAAAATCTTTCCACAAACTTCCTATAGTATCTAGAAAAACTCAAGAAGCTTTGAATGTTAGTTGGAGTCGTGGGTCCAGGACACCTTTTAACTACAACCACATTTTGTGGATCTACCATGATCCCCTCACTAGAAGTAATAAGACCCAAGAAAGTCAAAGTGTAAAACCAAAACACAAACTTGGAAAACTTGCCTTACAATTGTTGCTCCTTCAAGATCCAACTCACTGTTAGAATACACCAAGATGTCATTAATAAATACAATGAAAAAAAGATCTAGAATCTGCCCAAAAACTTTGTTCACAAAATCTATAAACACCACTAGGGCATTAGTCAAGCCAAATGACATCACAAAGAATTCAATGTACCCATACTGTGTCACCTACCAGGGTATAAATATAAAATTGATCTAAAATAACATTACAATCAAAACAAAAATACACAGCCATAAATGTGGTATAATAAGAAAGAATGGATCGTGGATCAAGCAGACAATACACATCATGAGAAAAGAGTTGTAACTTACAAGTAATGACATCAGGCGATGATCACTTCCCTATCAAGATGTAAGAGAATATATGAGAATATAACCTATTCCGATCGATACTGGTACCAAAAGCATGACGAACCATAGAAGTATCACCACTACCTGCAGGTGCAGAAAATAAAGCAATCTGAAATTTGACTACTCCCAAAGAACCCTTACTACCCGAATAATTCCTGGGTATATGGCCTGGCTGACCACATTTAAAATACCTATCCCTACCTTTATCACAAAATCCCCAATGATGACGACTACATAATTGGCAAGAAGGGCATTAATAAGATGACTGAGCCCCACACGCCTTAGATTGGGCACTCGGTGCTTGGAAAATATCGCCACCCTACTGATGCCTATAACCTAACAACTTTGGTTAAGGAGCACTAGTAGTAGAGAAAGAACCAGAACCTCACTATTTTTTCTTTTTGGATTTACCTCTATTCTGACAACTCTGCTCCTAGAACCTGCTCCTTTTGCGTTACCTTTCCCTGAACTCTATATGTTTTCTCTTTTCCTTCTCCACCTATGTCATGTGAACAACCAACCTCAAAATATCCATATCCTTGATTAACAATGCAGTCTTACTTTAAAGGATCCACTCCCTTATATCAAAAATAAAGTATGGAGCATACGTTGACATCTAATTAAACTTCAAGGCATATTCCTTCATAGTCATATTTCCCTACTTAAGATTATCAAACTCCACCATCTTCGTTTTCATAAACTCATAGAGAAAGAATCAATCCAGAAAAGTATTTTAGAAAGTCTTCCATAAGAACAACTCCTCAAATTCACCACTCGCCCCATCGCACACTTTATTCTATTTGTACATAACATCCTTGAGCAGATAAGATGCAAAATTCACCCTTTCCACATTCGTAGTCTCCATCACCGAGAAGATTCTTTCTAGTTTATCCAAGAAACCATTAGAATCTTCCTCCACCTTTACTCTAGTAAAAGTAGGAGAATTCATATTCATAAATTGGACAACCCTTGTGGCCTCAACATATGAAAAACTAGATGTATCCCACTCAGCATAAAAAGTAAACAACTGAGCAATGGTATGAATCGATTGACTAAATTATGTATTCTCACCTTACTCATAAGTTGACTAGATACAACTGGTGGAACTCCAAAAATATCAGGGATTGTACCCCTTGACCGTGTATGGATCGTTGTGGCACATCCACATAGTCCCTAGATAGGACAAAAGGCTTTCCTTGTGATTTATATCATCGAGGCATAGTCTGAAAACCAAACACAGAAGTATTAGAGAAGATTCATAAACTTAGACTCCAAGATTGAAAATAGAATACATAGAAAGTAAAACATTCCTAAGTACCTTTTAGCCTCTCTATTTTGTAGTATTGTATGCTACACGCTCCTACAAGAGACTCAACTAGAAACTGCTTTGTGGAATCCCCATGGAACATGAACCTAAGGCTCTAATACCTACTTGACATAACTTAAACTAGGGCCTTGTCGTAATGGGCATCCCAAGTCCAATCGGGATTGGTGACCTCCCTCATTACGTAACCTAACAAACCTATGCATATCTTAAGTTTGATGAATACCAAACATAAAACAATATATTGTTATTGTAAAATCCATGACTCTGGTATAGGTCTTTAACCGTGACCACCACATCGAGCGCAAAAGTTAGATACAAACTAATAACCAGTAACAAACCAAACTATATTAAAAAACCATAACCATAAAAGTTCAATAATAATTATATATAATCCCAAAAATGAAAAAGGATAAAACAACCGCCAATATAGTCAACCAGTGTGATCCCCAATATAAATACTAATACTAATGATAATAACAATGTTGATCCCGTCCATACAAACCCACTGTAGTTTCACAAAGGCCTCTAATAAAAAAAAAACAATATCATGTTGGGACATGCCCCCAGCCATAGTAAAAATCAATATCCATAAAATAACCAAAGAACAAGAAAATGTCTGTACCATGAAACAAAGCCTTTTAGAATGATGGAAACTCAACACTTCAATCCAAAAGTTGATCTCGAATTTTATTCACTATGTAGGAGGAGTAGAATGATTGGTTCGTACATTGCATGGGGTTACAACCTCCTAAAGATGGGTTAACTCGTGAATTCTAGTATGAACTAAGGATAATGATAGAATAATGCCATCAAGTAAAAGCAAGTAAACTAAGCATATGCATAAAAACCAAACATATACATAACTATGCTGAGAAAAAGAACCAGGTTTAGCATGTATTTGAAACCATTCACTTAGATATATGTAGCTTAACCATTCAAAAACTAGCCACAAGCTATATGGGTCCAGTGTAAACTCCAGAACGGGCCCTAATGTATGTAGCCGCACATAATGAAGATACCATAAGAGTAGGGGATTCCCAAGTACTGTTCGCTCTCTATGATACATATGTACAGTGTACTTAGATATTTTTGTGTTCCTCATGAATATCATCTAGGGTCACCATTACCAACCACTTATGTTGACAAACATGTAGTTTTGGTGTTTGCCCATAGGAATCTAACTTTTATGGTTAACTATTACACCTCGCTATTATTGCCCAACTGAAACCATTTCCAACTAACCAACCCATTATTCCATTTATTAGTAACCAAGGCTATTAATAGTGGTATTATTATACCGACTATAACTTGTAAGTATTGTCCTTAGGCAAATCTTTTAAAGATTAAAGGAGTCCCATATACCCATGGATCACCTTATCAAGTTGACTTGGGGGAGTCCCATATACCCTACAGGTGTTCCCTTATTATATAAGCTTAGGGGAGTCCCATATACACTGAAAGTTTTTCATTTACATGTTTACTAGGTGGATTTTATTTTGCCCTACAAAGATTTTGATTAACCATAACCATTACCACCAAAGCACTCTATTTAACCATTCAAAACAATTTAAACCATTTAGAGTTCCAATACCAAGTTCAAACCATGCATTAGTTCGATTAAAATGCATTAATATAGTAAAAGCATTATCATAAGCATTTTATAAAACTTTTTGGTGGAATAATATTCCAAAAACCAAAACCAATTTACAAATCAATATTCCTATGCAACCAATTATCCAAAACCTCCATTAAACCATGTAATTACATAATTAAAACATGGGAAAACCATAACCAATCATATATAAAAAAAACCCAGCATGTATTTTAAAACCCCAAAACCATACAATAAACCATGCCATGAAAACATTATATAAAACCATGACTTTAGTTAGAATTTACAATGAGGGAAGAGTACATGCCTTAATTTAGATGATAATGGAGTGGAATCACAAACACATGCCCTAAATTAATCCTTAAGATAAAACCCTAGATTCCTTTTCCCAGAAGCCTTAGAGAGGATTAGAGAGTGTTTTCTAAGTGTTAATGAATAGAATAATAGGGGAAATAACCTCCAAAATGAGTTAAAAGTTGTAGGGCCTTATTATGATAACTGGAGAAATGTCTAGATTTTCTTTACTTAAACTACATAAAAATCCCATCATAGGGTACGACTACCTCATATAAATTATACAGCCTATATGAGTGGTACCCACCACTCGTACTCAAGGCCTCTCCATTTGTATGAACCCATAAAATTTCAATCTTTACTTGGTCCGTTAAAACATAAAAAGAGGTCCCAGACATAGAAACTTCAGCTAAGTGTTTACACTTACAATTTTTTTGTCCTTCATAATTTGGCCATATTATTTCTCAACCCATACAACCCTTAAATGTCAATCTTTAAGTTGATTTATGATTACCTATGTCAGCAGGTGTTCCCGATCAAGTTTTGGATTTTTTGGATTACATTTAGAACATATTTGCAGTGTAAAAATAGTAGACTAATGCTATCTTGGTGTGCCGCATCGCCTATTGAGTTGGTTAACATTGTTGCAAGTTAGTAAAGTTAAAAATACTGAGGCTCAATATGATCATGATGTGATGCTTTAGGTATCATATCGGTGCCATCGATGTGCCGTATCGACTAATACATCAACACCCAGTTTTCTAGTCACTAAAATAGCCATGTCGCCAGCATTATTTCAATCTTTTTCCCACTCCTATATAACCCTAGAAAAAATGATTCAAATATACTTTCACCCAAACTATGTTGGTTTCTCTCAATTTCTCTCAAGAACAAGTTTAGTATTTCCGATTGATGATCTAAATTCAAGAAAATTCCACCATCAATCTTCTTAAAATCAAGAATTAAGTTATGTTAGATGTTGATTCTTGGGTTCCTTCCACCCAAGAAGTTTAAGAATATTTTTCTAAATTTAAATATTATATATTTATGAGTTTTCATGATTCATTTGAATTGAAATTGAAGTTCATGTTGTTATTGAGTTTTAATTTATGTTTTGTTTACAAAGTTCCAAGCTTTAATCCTAGTATGTGATATTTATATGATGTTCATGATAAACCCCTTCAGGATGCATGTTGATTGATGTAACCATGTTAATTAGGTGTATTGAATAAAGTATGCTCCCCATATGTTGGATAAAATGCTTATATGATGGAAATAGAGTCATTATAGTACGTCGACAAGAAATCCCTACTTGTGTATATATTAATGCATGGCAAGTGTTTGTTGAAAGGCCTTAGTGAATGAATTATGATATGTTGCATGTATTACTACTCATGTGCATTCTTTATTGAATGAATTATTCGATAATAATATGAACTCCCTATACATATGTATGTTTAAGACTTCCAAGTTCTTGAAGAGATGCCTCATTGATTGTGTTATGAATGATATCTTATTGCCATATTATGCATGAGTTGTCCTATCTTGTATTCTTTTTTTAATCGAGTCCTGGGGGGTATTTATACCTAACAAATTAGCTACTTGTCTCAAGCCAGTGTCAGTTTCATGATAATCGCAGTCATGCCACAATTAATAGTACTCTCAGTCAGTTACAGGACTCAGTAGAACTCAGATAGATATTGAACTTAGTAAATCTCAGTATCAGTAGCATTCCATATTCAGTTCAGTAATCAATTTAGAACTCAGTAATATTCCATTAGTTAATGGAACTTAGTGAATTTAGTTTAGCTCGGTCAAACAAGTACAATCAGTAACAGATCCTTTAAGCCTAGTATGAATCACTAATTAGTTCAGTGTCTTTCGACTAGGAGTAGGATTCTTCTCTAAGCAAACGTAGGGATGGGAGATCACCTACTAGATAAGATTGAGGTCCCTAGAAGCAATCCCTAAGTTCCAGAACTATATAGCTATCCAAGGCATGAGATCTCACCCGCTAGTACAAGACAGATCTAAGGGGTCACCAGCTAGATTAGGACTTACTCTATAGTAGTTGTCTTTACCCATAGAATGTTATTGACAACTTTCCATCTGGGTTACAGGGTGGACCCCACTAGTTTAGATTTGGGGCATTTCATTTAGATGACTACCTCCCAAAGTCTCAGTTTTAGATTTAGTCTCAATAATTGAACTCAGTTCAACTATATAGAAATTAGGTCTGTCAGATACAGTCAATCAGCTAAGTAAAAAACTTAAATAGTTCCAGTGAGTCAGATATCACCCTTTAGATAGGATTGATATCAGAGTTAATTAATCCTTTTTATTACCAATCAATATAGATGTCACTCGCTAGATAGGGTTGATATTAAATCCAATTAATCATGATTTAGATGCTAGTATAAGTAGATCTAGAGATCACTTGCTAGATAGGCCTGATCTCAGATTTCAAAAATTATAAATGTAGTTATCAAAATTTAGTATTAGTAAGCTCATAAATATAGTAATAGTAGATATCAGTTATCAGTAACCCTAGTATCAGTAATACATTTATTAGAACCCAGTGCTTAGTATTACTAAGATTTCAGTTATAGTTTATGCATTTACGCATGTATTCCTCATTCAGTATATTCATGTTATTCAGTCGGCTATAGTTCATACATATAAGCCTTTACACTTAGACTTACCTCATCTGCCATACCAGTATATTCTCAAATACTGATGCATACTTTTTTTTTGTTCTATGGTGTCTTATACCATAGGTTCAGAAGTATGTGATACAGAGTACCCTTAGAAATTTAGATTCAATAAGCAATAGTAGATAGTAGTGAGTCCTCATCATTCTAGGATAATATTTCTTTTATTATTGCACTTGATTTAGTATTTTAGTAGACAAAGTTAGTTGGGGACCTATCCCATCAACTCCACAGTTCAGACAGTTTAGAGGCTTTTTAGACCAATGTATTAGAATTCTATTTTTAGTGGTATTTCAAATATTTTAACCTTTTGGAAAGTTATCCACTAGTTTTCTGCATTTTTACTGTTTATTATTCAATGCTCAGTTACAGATATCAGTCAAGGTTTACTTGTGGTCCTTTGGGATTATGAGCACCGTGTAGCATCTGGGGTACTAGACTCTGGCCTTTACAAACCTGGTATCAGAGCCTAAGGTTCAATAGTGTCCCAGGAAGTCTAAAAAACCGCATCTAGTAGAGTCTGGTAAATGGGTGTGTTGCACATAACATTTATTTATAGGAGGATATAAGATGTTTTAGGAATAGTTTCCCTTCTTTCAGTAGTTATGTCATGCGAGTGAGCATAAGCACAAGTTAAGACTCTATGTTGAATCTATTCTCCGATGTGTCTAGATTAGTGGTTAAAGAGTGTAGGACTGCTATGCTTTATAGTGACATGGATATTTCTAGACTAATGATGCACGAATAGTAAATTAAGGCAAAATAAGCTAAAGAGAGAGAGAGATACAGTGAATAAGAAAGCCATAACAAGTAGTTTTAGTTTTTCTCAACCAAGGTCGCAGGGTGGTAACTGTTCGCTGCATAGTCAAAAGTTTTCAGTCCTAACTACATCCTTAGCTAGTGAACCAGTACCAAAGTTCAAGGATGGCAATCTTGATAGGTGCCAGAGTCTAAATCCTAAGGTAGTGTAAGAAGTGAGCGTACCTATGCAATTTCCACCAAGGTTCATACAGAGCAGGCAACAAGGTATATTTTTGTTGTGGTAAGATAGGCCATAGGATACAGAAGTGTAGAGTACTAGATTAGAGTGGTAAATATTTATGTCAGTAGGGTTCGACTTCCAATACCCCTACTGGCCAGTGTCAGAATAGATTTTATATACTCCAGACCCGTCATGATCTGGAAAGATTCCCTAACATAGATTTGGGTACGTTACAAGTCCTTCATATTCTTAATATGCATTATTAGATCCTTTTCTCTCATTTAAGCTTAAATTTCAGCATTAGTTAGTTAGAAAATCCAGCGATTCAGTTTAGCAGTCAGATAGTCAGATTTGTTTAGTTTGTTTTCTCACCTTCCCATCTAGTCATACTATCAGAAATATCAATAATGTAACTATTACAAGATAGAAAATCCTAGTAGTTGCAAGTTCAGTTAAGTTCATGATTCATGCATTAGTTTCAGATCATAGGTATTTAGTCATGGTCCAATTCGTAGGTGCCTTATGCATCGCCACAGTTTTCCTCAAGTGTCTCGGTGATGTAAGCATTCTTAGAAGGACATAGTGTCCAAAGAGGGAGATACCCCATAATTCTTTGATTCTCTAATGTCCTTAAACCCATGTATCTGCATATTTAGATATTCCTAATAGGGTTAGTATCACTTATCATTGCATATTCAATCATGCGTTCAAGATTTAGTTTAGTCAAATATTCGTGTATTAGATATGCATGATCAGTATAAGAACTCAGTTATGTATCCATGAATCAGATATGCATGTTCAGTATAAAATTTTAGTATATCAGTAGTTCCGGTCATATAGTCATGTTTTATATGTTCATGTCCAATAAGTTAGTTCAATCGATTTGTATTTTTAGTCTAGTCAGTCCCATTCAAGGACGAATGTTCCCAAGGGGGAGATATTGTAAGACCCCACAAAATTCCAAGGTTTACGCAATCCATTAAAGCTTAAAAAGAGGTCCCAAACTTAGAAACTTCAGCTAAGTATTTATACTTAGAATCTTTTTTATCCTTCATATATTTGCAATCTTATTTATCGACCCATACAACCCTTAAATGTTGATCTTTAAGTTGATTCATGATCATCTATGTCAGTAGTTGTTCCCAATCAAGTTTTTGATTTTTTAGACCCTGTTTAGACCACTTTTGAGGTCTCAAAAAAGTTGACCAATGTGATCTTGGTGCACCGCGTCACCTATCACGTTGGTTAACATTATTGCAGGTTGCAATAGTCAAAAGTACTGAGGTTCAATGCGATCATAATGGGACGCATTGGGAATCGCATTAATGCCATCGACACACCTTGTCAACCAGCACATCGGCACCCAGTTTTCCAATCATTAAAATAACTGGGACCCCAGGGTTATTTCAGTATTTTTTCCACACTTATATAACCCTAAAACACTTGATTCAGCCATATTTTCACCCAAATAATAGTGGTTTCTCTCATTTTTTCTCAAGAACAAGTTTAGGGTTTCCAATTGAAGATCCAACTTCAAGAAAATTCCATCGTTAATCTTTGTAAAATCAAGAATTAAGGTATGTTAGATGTTGATTCTTGGGTTCCTTCCATCCAAAAAGTTCAAGAATCATTTTCTAAATTCAAAGATTATATATTTAGGAGTTTTCATGATTTATGTGTCTTGAAATTGAAGTTCATGTTGTTATTGAGTTTTAATTCATATTTTTCTTACAAAGTTCCAAGCTTTGATCCTAATATGTGATATTTATATGATGTTCATGATAAACCCCTTCATGATGCATGTTAATTGATGTAACCATGATAATTAGGTGTATTGAATAAAGTATCCTCCCTTTGTGTTTGATAAAATGCTTATGTGACGGAAATAGAGTCATTATATCTTGTTGACAAGAAATCCCCAATTGTGTATAAGTTAATGCATGCCAAGTGATTGTTGAAAGGCCTTACTGAATGAATTATGATATGTTTCCTGCATTCCTACTCATGTTATTTCCTTATTGAATGAATTATGAGATAATAGTATGCACTCCTTATACATTTATATGTTTCAGACTTCCAAGTGCTTGAAGAGATGCCTCATTGATTGTGTTGTGAATGATAGCCTATTGCCATGTTATATATGAGTTATCCTGCCTTGTATTATCTATGTTATCTAGTCCTGGGGGTATTTATAAATGACAAATTAGCTTCTTGTCTAGAGACAATGTCAGTTTCATGATAATCTCAGTCATGCCACAGTTCGTAGCACTCTCAGTCAATTACTGAACTTAGTAGAACTCAGATAATTACATAACTTAGAAAATCTTAGTAATCTCAGCATAGGTAACATTCTAGCTTCACCTTAGTAATCGATTCAGAACTCAGTAATATTCTGTCAGTCAATGAAACTTAGTGAATTTAGTTTAGCTTAGTCAAACAAGTACGATCAATAACAATTTAGTCAATCCTAGTATGAATTAGTACTCATTATAGTATCTTTCAGTTGGTAGTATGATTCAACACCAAGCGAACCTAGGGATGGGGCATCACCCGCTAGATGGGACTGAGGTTCCTAGAAGCAATCCCTAAGTTCCATAACTACGTAGCTAGAGTAGACATGAGATATCACATATTAGATAGGACTTACATACTTAGGGATCACCTGCTAATACAAGAATGATCTCAGGGGTCACCCGCTAGATTAGGACTGACTCCCTAGTAGTTTTCTTTACCCATGGTATGTTATTGGCACCCTTCCAGCTGGGGTTAAAGGTTGGACCCCACTAGTTAAGATTCGGAGCATGTCAGTTAGATGACTACCTCCCACAATCTCAGTTTCAGATTAAGTCTCAATAATAGAACTAAGTTAAGCTATACAAAAATCAGGACTATTAGATAGAGTCAATCAGCTCAGTAAAGAACTTAGACAGCTCCAGAGATTAAGAGATCACTCATTAGATATGATTGATCTCAGAGTTAATTAATCTTTTCATTACAAATAGATACAGAGGTCACCCACTAGATAGGCTTTATCTTAAATTCAGCTAATCAATATTCAAATTCCAGTATCAGTAGTCTAGCAATCACTCATAATGTGTGAGAAGATGCTAACACATTTGAGGATTTTAACTGAAAATAATTGCAAAGTCTTAAGCAACTTTTGCCATTTTTGATTATTTTTTCTATGATATTGCTGTAAAAGTCAGGATGAAAGAGAACCAACAATAATGGAAGTAAAAGAGTTGATTTCTAAGTAAGTAGAGAGGGAAGTATAGTTGACGACTTGTCTAATAAGTCATCAGCCTTGTGATAAGCTATTAGAGTTGCCATCAGCCTTAGACAGAGAATGGGACTTGAAGTGAACAAGTGATGACAATTCTGATAGGTCATCAACTTTTTGATAAGTTATAAGAATCATCATCAGCTATAGACAGTGTGAGGTAGTGGGAGCATAAGTGTTACAACATTCCTTGATAAATTGTAAAGTGTATGATAAGCCATCAAGAATGTCGTCATCCTAAGGCAGAAATCATAAAAGTGGAAGAGGACTTGATGATACTTTTGATAAGTCATCAGACTCTTCATAAGTCGTCAAAATATCAGGGTCAGCCTAAGGCAGAAATCATCAAAATGGGATAACAAGCTGACGATATTTCTGAGAAGTGGCCAGACTCCTGATAAGGCATCATACTTCGTCGTCACATGTGCAAGAAAAGATCTGTAATCTATGATTTGTTTCTATAATTAGGAAGAAGTATTTAAGTCATAATTTAGGGTTTTTATAAGCATCTTGAACTTCACTTTTTCATCAAGTTTTCTCTCTAGTTTTCTCTGTAATATTATAGAATAATTTTTGGAGAGATTGTTGCCATTGTTTTGGGATTTTCTACTGTTATCAAATTTGAGAAATACTTGTTGCTATTCATCTTGCTGTTAGTTCATCTATCAAATTCTGAATTCAACTTGTTGTCTTGCTTATTATATTATGAGTAGCTAAATTCCCTTTACCCAAGTTGTGGGATCTATGGGTTTGGGTTTGTAAAGTAACTAAGTGTTCAGGATTCTAACGGTGGTTGAAACTTCTTGTTATTCCATTATTCTTTATTTTTGGCTATTAGTTGCAAACAATAGGCCTTGCTTACTAGTGATTTACTTGAGATAAAAAATCTACCCTAGTAAGAAGAGAATTATCAATAGGAACTTGGAAGCATCAAACTTCCATTTAATAATTAATGTTGTAACAAGATTAATTAACTTGAGATAACATCCTCTTATGCAATATAAATTCCCTCAGATTGAATGAATTAGGTGGTTAAATGTCTAAACAGGTTGAGAAATATTTAGACATAACTTCGACAAGGATAGTCTGTTGTTCCTACCTACCACAAGAATCTTGAACCATTACTAGCGTCTGTCAAATCCCAAAACCTATAGTGAACACAAATCTAGTTTCCCTTAGCATGTTGATTTCAAACATTGAATTGAGAAGTAATTATTTGCTACCTTTCAACAAACCCCCATTCACAGGAAACTACTAACTATCTATTGATTATCCCTCAAATAACTAAAATTCACACCATATTCCCTATGGGATTCAGCCCCAACCTAGTTGGATTATATATTGACAATGATATCTTATATTCTTATAAGAGAGGTTTAGTTTGAGCGTTATCAAAAATAGCATCATCGTCGGGGAATATGGTTGTAAATTGAAGTTTTTTATGTGCTAATTGACTGTTTGTCAAGTTTCCTAGTTTTACATTTATTTGTTGTTTTTGTTTATTGTAGGAATTTTTTGGTGTATACCAAGAACCAGAAGTTTTGGAGAACCATTAATACCATTTACTCCAGAACTACAACTAATCAACAGAATAGAAGACCAGAGGTCAGTAGCCTTAGCTAGAGCTTAGGTGAATATGTTGAATGATGGTCAACAAGTACATCTTCCAAATCATGAGGATGAAGAATTAGGAGATGAGGAGTTGCTAAACCCTAGTAACCCAAGGTGTGCAGAGCAAATAGCTGCACCAATATAGCATCATGCTAACAGGAATCGTTCATTTTGAGAAAGGAAAGATAACATGCCGGTCCAGTATGACCTCAATGATGATGATGATGGAATGGATGGAGCCAATCAAATGGGTACAATTATTCCTCCATCATTATCACCTTGAGAAAAATTCAACATTACGAGTATTAAGATTTAACTTCTTCAACTGAAGGGGTTGTTTGGTGGCCTTCCTGGGGATGATCCAAAATTGCATCTAGTGAACTTTTTCACCATTTGTAAATCTTTTAATAACCTATGAGTGGGTCAGAATGCTATCCATTTGAGATTGTTTCGTTGTCTTTGTCTGGGGAGGAAATATTGTGGCTTAATGAGCTGATACCCGATTCTATAACCAACTGGAGGCAGTTGAAATAATCTTTCCTAGAAAGGTTCTTTCCACCTTCCAGAAGGGTATAGTTGAGGGATGAGATCAGTAAATTTAGATAGCTCCCAACTAAAGCCTTGCATGAAACATGGGAGAGATTAAAAAAGAAGCTAATGCAGTATCTCAACCACAACATGACGAAAATACACTTGATGGAGACTTTGTATAGGTCTCTTAACTTTGTGACAAAACCAATTATAGATAATACTGCTTGCGGTTCATTTTTTGATCTTACATTCCCATAGGCTGCAGAAATACTAGATAGAATGACCGAACAGAGTCGGGCATGGTATACCAGAGACTGTATGGTAGCAAGACCCACTATTTTTGTTGGTATGAATAAGGAACAATATAGAAGAGATAAAGAGCACAATCAAGACATGGCTCACCTAAAAATGTAGATAGACTTTCTAACCAAGCATTTACTATAAGGTAAAACTAAGAAAGTGAAGGCTGGGGGATTGCAGGGAAAAGTGGATTCCGACTCAGAAGAAGAGACAAACTATGTAAATAATTAGGGTCATTTCTGAGGCAATAGCCAAGGAAATAAAGGTTGGATTTATTATGACAAGGCTAGATATAATAACCAGGAGTAAGGAAATTAGAGGAGCAATAATGATAGGAGCAGGTCATATGTCACTCCTAGAAATTGTGAGGCTACTACAACATGTTCTAAAAGACGTCTATGGAGGACATGATGGCTAAATTGTTAAAGGGAGTGGAGGCTACCAACTACCATGAAGATCGATCTGTCCTTTATGAGTCAGTTGGTAAACTCGCACTCCACTTCGATCAAATAACTGGAACAGCAAAAGAGCCAACTCTCTACAGTGTTTAACTAAAGGAAAAGTGGAACATTACCTAGTGATACAATTCAGAATTTGCAAAATGATGGCTCATGTAGGGCGATTACCGCTAGAAGTGGTAAGATATTACCTGGCCCTTCTATATGTAAAGGTCGAGTTGAAGATGTGATTGAAGTAGATAGTGAGCTTGCAAAATATAATCCAGTGGAGTCTAAGAAGCTGGATAGCATTGATATCCCTTTTAATCATCAGCAAGTTGATGAGTTAGAAAAGAGGAAAGAGATGGAAAAAGAAGAGTGGTAAAAACTCTCCCAAGACCTCTACCTCCTTTTTCTTGAAGATTGAAATAAAATGTTGACGACACGAAATTTAGTAAATTCATGGAAATGTTGAGTCAGTTAACAATAAATATACCTTTGGTGGAGGCATTCAATCAAATACCAGGGTATACTAAATTCATGAAGGACCTTATGATGAAGAATAGAGCTATAAGCTATGAACCGGAGGATAATCTCCATCATTGTAGCATTATTTCTATGAGATCCTTGGTGAGGAAGAAGGCAGACCCCAAGTGAATTCACTATTCCTCATACAATTGGGTCTCTGGAATTTGCTAAGGCCTTATTTTATCTGGGAGCGAGCATTAATCTGAGCCGTTGGCTGCATATAAAACCTAGTTTTTGGAAATCCCACACCCACTAATATGCGACTCGTGATAGTGGATAGGTTGGTAAAATGACCAGTTGGTATTTTATTTGATGTGTTGGTGAAAGTAGCTAGCTTCATATTTCCTGGAGATTTTGTCATTCTGGATTGCAAGGTGCACTTCGAGGTGCCCATAATCTTGGGTCGTCCTTTTATTGCAACCAAAAGTGTGTTGATTGATTTAAGAGCTAATGAGCTCATATTTAGGAAGAATAATGAGGTTGTGGAATTTGATATGTGCCAATCAATGAAGAAACATAAAGAAATAAGTGTGTTCTCAATTGTTGATGTATATTATGAGGATGATCAGGAGGTTTCAATAGAGAAGAAACTTGTTGTCGATCCTTTAGCTGCAATTCTGATGAATTTTGATCGTGAAGGCATTGAGGAGTACAAAGAGACTATTTATGCTTTGTCCGAAATGGGTTCATACTCTTATGAACCTAAGAAGCTAGATCTTGATCTTGCTAATCGACCAACACCACTAGCTAAGCCATCCATTGAAGAGCCACCAGTGTTGGAATTAAAAGAACTACTAGGGCGTTTAAGGTACGTATATTTGGGCAACAGAAATGCACTACATGTTATTATTGCAGCTGATTTGGGTGAGCAACAGGCTGAAGCACTTATTTCGGTACTTTAAGGTACAAAAGAGAAATAGGATTGACTATCAAAGATATGATTAGCATTCCTCCTAGAATCTACACGCATAAAATACAACTTGAGGAATATTTTACTCCAATAATCAAGCAACAATGCTGTCTTAACCCACCAATGAAAGAGGTGGTTAAGAAATAAATTATTAAGTGGTTGGATGCAAGAGTAGTGTACCCTATTTCTAACAGTAAATGGGTAATCCCAGTTTAATGCGCACCCAAACGAGGGGGCATGAATATTGTTGCAAATGAAAGGAATGAGTTGATTTCACTCAGTCCTATGACTGGTTGGAGAGTTTGCATAGGCTAGCACAAACTAAACTCATGGACTTTGAAAGACCACTTCCCGATGCCCTTTATGGACCAAATACTTGATCGATTGGCCGTAAGGGGTGGTATTTCTTTTTGGATGGTAATTTTGGATATAAGCAGATCTGTATTGATCATAAAGTTTAGGAGAAGATGACATTCACATGCCCATAAGGAACCTTTTCATATCAGATGATGTCATTCGGGTTATGCAATGCACTCGCTACTTTCTAACGGTACATGATATTTATTTCCTCAGATATGGTGGAGGACACCTTAGAGGTGCTCATGGATGATTTTTCTGTGGTGGGAGATTCATTTAAGCTATTTTTTGAAAACCTATGTATGGCCTTGCAATGATGTGTTGAATTTAATTTGGTGCTTAATTGGGAAAAATGCCACTCTATGGTAAAGGAGGGCATCATTCTCGAGCACAAAATTTCAGCAAAAGGTATAGAGGTTGATCGAGCCAAGTTTGAAGTTATAAAGAAACTACCACATCCCATTTCAATGAAGGGAGTGTGTAGTTTTCTTGGATATGCTAGCTTTTACCGGAGGTTTATAAGAGACTTCTCGAAGCTTTCAAATCCACTTTGCAAAAATTTGGATAAAGAAGTGAAGTTCTTCTTCGATGGTGATTTCTTGAACGCATTTGAATGCCTTGAAATAGAAGATGACCGAGGCTCCTATCATTGTTGCACCAGACTGGTGAAAAGTATTTCAGATCATATGTGATGCAAGTGGTGTTGCCCTTTGAGCTGTATTGGGACAAAAGAAGGACAAACTATTTCATCTAACATATTATGATAGCAAAGCACAAATGGAGAACAAAATAACTACACCGTCACTGAATAGGAACTCCTGGTTGTAGTGTATGCTTTTGAGAAATTCAAGGCTTACATGCTTGGGACCAAGGAGGTGGTCCACACTGACCACGGATCCTTGAGGTATTTGATGGCTAAGAAGGATAAAAAACCACGACTAATTAGATGGGTGTGGCTGCTACAAGAATTTGAATTTGAAGTCAAAGATACGAAGCATTGTGAAAACCAAGTTGTGGATCATTTGTCAAGAATAGAAGGTAAGCAGCAGTTAGTGATAAAATGGAGATAAATAATGCATTTCCTGATGAGGATGTCTTAGTTGCTACTATGGATAAAATGCATTGGTACACTAATTTTACAAATTATGTTGTGAGTGAAGTCATTCCAGAAAGTCTTTCCTTCCATCAAAAAAGACTATTCCTTCCTGATGTAACAAACTACTTCTGGGATGAGCCGTATCTTTTTCATTGATGTGGTGATAATATAATAAGGAGATGTGTGCCAGAAGTGTATGTATTATGTAAATTGCAAACATGTCATGCTTTCCCAAATGGAGGTCACTATACAGGTGACCGAATGGCTAGAAAGGTGTTGTAGAGTGGCTACTATTAGCCAACATGTTCAACGATGATCCCTAGTTTGTGCTAAAGTAAGACCAATGTCAGAAGTAGGGGTTGATCTCCAAAATACATTAGATGTCTTTGACTAAGATGCTTAAAGTAGAATTGTTTGACGCCTGGGGCATTGATTTCATAGGTCCTTTTGTAAGCTCGTATGTGATGAAGTATATTCTATTTGTTGTTGATTATGTCTCAAAATGGGTTGAAGCTATTGCCTTGCGTGATAATGAAGGAAAGAGGGTTGTTTCTTTTCTCAAGAAGAACACCTTCTCTCGCTTTGGAGTACCACGTACTATTATAAGCTATAGAGGATCTCATTTTTACAACAAAGTGCTTGGAGATGCCCTAGTGAAATATGGGGTAAAATAGCATACAGTACCCACTCCACATCACCCACAAACTAGTGGACAAGTTGAGGTATCAAATTGAAAGTTTAAAACCATCCTAGTCAAAACGGTGAACACTAGTCGGCGAGACAGTTCTCAAAAGCTCGATGATGCCTTGTGGCCATATTAAACTACTTTTAAGAAACCTATTGGCATGTCACCATTCCAGTTAGTCTGTGGAAACGCATGCGACTTACCAATAGAGCTGGAGCACAAGGCTTTATGGGCAATCCAAAGGTCAAATTTGAATTGGAAGGAGCCAATAGAGATAAGATCGGGGCAACTGAATGATATGGATAAATTCATCTCGGGGCATATGAAAGAGCAGACCTATACAAATAAAAGATGAATAAGTATAATGATTGAAGGATCGATAAATGAGATTTCCAAAAAGGTGACTTGGTGCTTCTGTTTAATTCCAGACTCAAACTATTCCCAGGTAAGCTTAAATCTAAGTGGTCAAGCCCATTTAGAGTTTGTCAAGTCTACTCATCTGGAGTAGTAGAACTTGAAAATGATTATGGCAGAATCTTCAAGGTTAATGGCTAACGAGTCAAACTTTATATCGATCCAAAAGATTCGATGAAAAGTACTACTACTATCTATCTCGATGATGTTTGAAGTAATCGAGATACCTGAGTCATGTCGTGATGTTGAATTAGGCACTTCTTGGAAGGCAACCCATGATCCCCATGCTTGATCTACTCTAGGTATACCCTAACCCTTAGTTTAGTTTTTCCTTAATATTAAGTTAAAGGTATAAGATGAGTTTTTATTATACCATTTTGTAGTTGACTAGGAGAAATACAAATACCTGAGGCAGTTAACATGGTTTTGTTATTTTGTGAATACCTCTCAAATGGTCTGATTTTTTAACTGTGTGATTTGCATCTAATTTGACCACTGTGCATCTTGTTATGGTATTAGTTCTAGTGACTTGATAATCATTGCTAAATAATTGCATGAACTAGATAAGTAGTAACTTGTGATATACTTGTGTGACATGTGCGTGTGTGCTCTTACTTAGTTCCCTTTGTATGTTGAATACAGAACTTGCCTGGTTAGTCTTTCCTAGGTTGAAGGATAGGGGTTAGGAAAAGATCACAGGTCATTTTGATATTAGCCCATTTTTAGCTTAAATTACCTTCCCTGCATGCATAATATCCCTTGATCCTTATTTTTAGTGTGAATATCCTATTTCTTTTTATAATACCTATCACCATCCTATTTATATCATAATGAACCTATTTTGGCCCTGGTCCTCCTTAGACACTGTGTACCTTGACTTAGGAAAATGGCCTATGTTGAGAGTGGCTATCATAGGGGTACATGATGTAAAATGATTATGGATAAAGATAGAATAAAAAAAGAATAAAAAGCTGAGTGTCGTCGAAAAGAATAAGAAAACAAAAGTTGTGTAAAAAAAATGATTGTAGAAAAGGCCACACCCATCCTGAATATGTGTGATCAAGAAAAGAGGATAATATAAAAATGTTAATAAGTGAGACCGCAAAAGCTAGTGTAGTTTCAAGGAGGCTTAGTCACTTTAAATATCATCGAGTATCATACCAGCCCCTAGCCTACATTACAAGCCAAAGAGAAGACCTTTAGTGATCCTAGCGAACCTGCTGAAAATATTGGTAATGAAAATAAGGGCAAGCCTATGGTGTTTGGTATACATTAATTGGAGCTTCATTCTTAGAGTGAGCATCTTTTGATTGCTCCCATGGTTACATATATGATATCTGATATAAGTGAAGTGGGACTTCTTTATAGTGAGGGCTCACTGGTTACGTTGCTACTTGCTAACTTGTTTGGATAGTGTAATCTTGGTGCATGCAAGGTTGTTGCTGCTGAATTGATGTCATATATTTATTCCTGTGTGTTGCATTGTTGTTTTTCAATAATATGCCCAGTTTTTTTTTAATTAATTGACCTTGGAGATGGTGAAGATGTTTTGAGATAATATGATGGTTGACTGTCGACTGCACTTTTTATCCTCTTGGTTGTGTTTTAGTTGCTTGAGGACAAGAAATTGTTTTAAGTTGAGGGTCTTGATGTGTGAGCAAATGCTAACACATTTGAGGCTTTTAACTTAGAATAATTGCAAAGCCTTAAGCAACTTTTGTCATTTTTGATTGTTTTCCCTTTGATATTGTAGTAAAAGTCAAGATGCAAGAGAACCAGCATTAACTGAAGTAAAAGGGTTGATTTTTGAGCAAGTAGAGAGGGAAGTATAGCTGACGACTTGTCTAATAAGTTTTCATCCTTGTGATAAGCTATCAGAGTTGCCGTCAGCCTTAGACAGAGAATGGGTTTTGAAGTGAAAAAGCAACGACAATTCTGATAAGTTATCAACTTTGTGATAAGTTATAAGAATCATCGTCAACTGTAGATAGTGTGAGGTACTGGGAGCAGAAGTGTGACGACATTCCCTGATAAGCCGTCAGGTGTTTGATAAGTTGTCAAGAATGTCGTTATCCTAAGGAAGAAATCATGAAAGTAGAGTAGGACCTGACGACAATTCTGATAAGTCGTAAAACTCCTGAAAAGTTGTCAGAGTCTCATTTTCATCCTAAGGTAGAATTATCAAATAGGGAGAAAAAGATGATGATATTTCTGATAAGTCATCAGACTCCTGATAAGGCTTCACACTACATCATCACCTGTGTGAGAAAATATCTGTAATCTATGATTTTTTTTCTATAATTAGGTTGAAGTATTTAAGGCATAATTTAGGGTTTTTTTGAGCATCTTGAACTTCACATTTTCATCAAGTTTTCTCTCTAGTTTTCTCTGTAACATTATAGAATTATCTTTGAGAGATTATTACCATTGTTTTGGGATTTTCTACTGTGATCAAATCTGAGAAATACTTGCTACTATTCATCTTGTTGTAAGCTCATCTATCAAATTATGAATTCAACTTGTTGTATTTCTTATTATATTATGAGTAGCTAAATTCCCTTAACCCGAGTTGTGGGATCTATGGGTTTGGGTTTATAATGTAACTAAGTGTTCAAGATTCTAACAGTGATAGAAACTTTTTGTTAATTCTATTATTTTATATTCTGACTATTGGTTGCAAACAATAGGCCTTGATTACTAGTGATTTGCTTGAGATAAGAAATCAACCCTAGTAAGAAGCAAATCATCAACAGGGACTTGGAAGCATCAAACTTCCATTTAATAATTAATGCTGTAAAAAGATTAATTAACTTGAGATAACATCCTTTTATGAAATATAAATTCCCTAAGTTCAAAAAACTAGCAGAAAATATACCATAAGGTTTAAATACCTAAAATACAACTGAAAACTGAATACTGATACATCTGTCTAAAAAAACTCTAAATTTCTGAATTGTGGAGTTGATAGGACAGGTCCCCAACGGGATTATGAGCACCGTGTAGCGTCTGGGGTACCAAACTCGGGGCCTTACACATTTAGACCCAACACTATCCAATGTTTGACTAACAAAAACCAAGTCTTACCCAAATATACGAGTAGTTCCCTTGACTCGTATCCCTAGCAAAATAGAATCACATAATATTTAAAAATTGTCCACCATATAAGTCCATGGTATGAATCATACCCTGGCTTACATCTTGTGGTGAGGCACCCATACTCAGATCCAACTTATCCTTCGAAGTCCATGATTAAGTAAAGGGAAACCCAAATCCAAACGAACCATATCCACCAATGCGACTCGTACCACTCAAGATGTATCCATTCCAAGAACTAAATTTAGCCAACCATCCAACAGAACTAAATTTACAACCAACCTATACCACTTGTACCCCATTGTATGACTCGTTACCCCTTGGAGTAAATTGTCCACAAATCAAAAATCAAAGAAATTTTCTAAGAGTCAAGAACCCAGGGTGTTATACTTAAGTCCTAAAGGAGGCTTAACACAAAACAATATTGATAGATGGAGTTGTTTAGGGATTATGATATTTCGATCTTGTATCATTCAGGTATTCCACATGTTGGAGTAGATTCCTTTATTTAAAAGTTAGTAAGTATGAGTATCTTGTCTTGCATTTTAGTATCGTAGAGGATGTTGACACAAGGCATTCAGTCCTTGGCTAACTTGATGTTTTTCCTTGGTATTTTAAATTAGAGAAGGATTTTTGCTAGTGTGGAGTTAAGGTCTTTGCTATTTTAGAAGATCTAAGGTCATTATTTTGAGGATAGTAAGCTTCAGTTTCTTTATGACCAGGTGTTTAGTGGTGTGTAAAAGAAGAACACCATAAATTTTTAGGGTATTTTGATATTTAATAGCCATATTAGTGTTTCACATTTCAATGATTTTATTCGATTGATTTTTCTTAAGTATCACAGCTATAGACATTCCATTTATCCCGGCACCTAATAGATGTATAGAGATTTGAGTCAACATTATTAATGGAGTGGTATATAGAGAGATGTGGCAGAGTTTATATCTTGTTTCTTATGATTTTAGCTGGTAAAGGCCAAGCATCAATGTCTAGATCCTTTGATTTATAAATTGAACATACTTGAGTAGAAATGGGAGTTGATGACCATTTATTTTCTTAGCGGTTTGCCTAGTACTTCCAGTGGTTCTGATTGTAGTTAGGTCATTGTAGATTGTTTGAACAAGTCAGTAATTTCATTCCTATGTAGATGTTATTTCATGCTCAAACGTTAGCCTTTAGTTATACTAGGAAGATAGTTCGTTTAGATAGTATGCACATTTTTATTATTTTAGACAGTGGTTTGGTGTTCTATTTGAGGTTTTGCAGAGCATTTCTGGAGGAGTTGGGGACTCAGGTAGATCTCAGTACAACTTTTTATCCACTGATAGATGGTCAGTTGAAGTGGAACATTTAGATGCTTGAGTATATACTTTGAACCAGTGTTATAGATTTTATAGGCTCATTGGAGTAGCTCTTAGCCTTGGCAGAGTTTATATATAATAACAACTATCATTTATGTATTGAGATGGCACCTTTTCAGTCTTTGTATAGTAAAAGATGTCGTTCTCTGGTTAGATGGTTTGATACTTCCAAGTTTAGGCCCTGTGGTACTGAATTACTTTAGGAATTATCGAATAGAGTCAGGATGATTCAGGATAGGTATAACACCCTGATTTTCTAAATCGGAATGTTACACAGTGCTCATGACCCCGAGGGACCAAAAGTTAACCCATGACTGATATATGTACCTGTACATTGCATACTATACATGTAATACGCAAAAAACCTGAACATGTAGGCTATAAGGTTCAACTGAAGAGATATAGTAACATTCATGAGGTAATGAATACCCAAAACAACTGAATATAAAACTGAATACTGAATGTGATAGCTAAATCTTACTAAATTTGAAAGCCTCTAAGTACTATCTGAATAAGGAGTTGAAGGAACATATCTCCAACTAACTCCGTAAAACTGAACTGAAGTAATAAATGAATAAATCAAATCATATTATCCTTGAATGGATGAGGACTCACTGCAACACTGCAACTAGAAAGCTACTGCTGGTCTGGAACTCCTGGCTGTAGACCTATGGTGTAATATGAAAAGAAAGCACCATAACACAAATGCGTCAATACAACTGGAGTACTGAGTATACAAGTGAGGTAGGCTAATGCAAAGGGTTTACATGCATGAAAAATGCAAAAAAACTGACTGATATGAACATAAGAGTACAAACATACATACATAGTAAATGAGATCATGAGTATGTGGTAGCTAAATTTGTACGCTAATACATGACTAGAACTAGAGTTCTAATACATGAGTGACTGTATGTGACAGTCCTGAATCTGGTAGAACTCTCTAAGTCTCGTTCTATAACTGAATTTAATTGTATCTAATTGCCCTGGTATACTGATATCTGAAGAACTACCTGAGTTATTTTACTAAGACTGATACTGAAACTGTGGAGGTTGTTGTTTAACCGACATGCTCCATGTATACCATTACGGCTAAGCAGGGATCCACTCTCTGCCCCAAATGGAGGGGTATCAATACCGCGCTATTGGTAAGGACACTTGTGAGTGACCCTTATCTAGCAGGTACTCAAAGTGAGAACGGTGGGACCCTAAACTGATAGTTTAAGCCACCTCATCAATCCTAATCTAATAGGTTAAGATGTATCAACGTACACCGGCTACATAGTTTTGGAACACAAGGATGACTGCTAAGAATCACACCCTGAACTGTCAGGTGAGTTCCCATCCTTGGGTTCACTCGGTGCTAACTTCTACTCCTATATGAAGGGACTGAACATGATTGAACTGGCGGTACATGGACTGAATAACTGACATTCGTTGACAGACGGAGTGGTACTATTATTTGAGAGTTAACTGAGATCATGAGATATCTGATGTTTCCTGACTCACATGACTGACTGAGTTCTATAAAGTATAGCTTGACAGAGATTTATCATGGAACATGACATGGCTCTAGGCACACAACTATATTTTTTGGGTACGAATACCCCTAGGACTCTATAGAAGGAAACTGGCATACATGACATGACTTGATCACAAGATTAGAGTCGATAATTCACAATATTATAAGTAGGGGATAGTATACTTCATGTATTTATTCACATATCAACATGGTAGGGAGAGAATGGATACATTTTGTGTATATAATTCAAATTTCTATTATCACACATTCTTCATGCCATAACAAAAACAACACATAAATAGCATGGAAATTCATATGGAAGTGTATGGCTAATATGGACTTGTCATTTAGATATCATGGAATTATGTAATTATGGGTTTCTAGCATCCTAGGATTTTATCAAATACCTTGCATGCATTCTTTAAAGCATAGGTGGATTTTATTCTTGTATCACATCGAACCACCTAAATTTCATATTTTTCAACTAACAACCACATATATTTCATGAAAACATCTTTAGGTATCATTTTGAAACTTAATCAACAATCATCAACATGTACATGCTTATATCACCACAAAAATTTTACAAAATAATAATTAAAAACATGGTTATTCAGCTCTATGAACGGATTGGATCCATAGATGAACACTATGCATACCTTAGATTAAGAATTCGTGGAATCTACGGTTGAATTTACTTGAAGCTTGAAATCCCAATGGAAACCCTAGACTTGTTCTTGACTGTTCTTGAGTGAATTTTGATAAATTAATGTTAAGGGCTGATTTAGGGATTCAATCCCATGTTTAAAGAGTATATATATGGTTTTAGGAAGTTACTATATTACCATTGAGGAGTTTTAAACAAAACCTAAAAACTACATAAAATTTATCCCGATTTAGGGCCCCGGCGCGATGGGAACTTGGTAAAATGCCAATTATTGTGACCTAGAAGATTGGAGAGAAGTGGGGATATCACGGAGTATTTCTGTAAATTGACGAATGCCATTTTGGCCTCCGGCGCGATGCGTCATGCACTGAAATAGCATTCATCTTACAGCAGAAACTTAAAATAGCCATAACTTCTTCCCCGGGTGTCCTTTTTAGGCAAATTTGGTATCGACGAAAAGCTTATTAAATTATATACCTTTTTGTACGTCTTGGGATCAAATATTTTTATTAGAATGATAGATATGATCATTTGAAGTTGACGATACCAATATCCTTCTAAAGAATTCAATTGGTAAGGAATGTTTTGTTTCGCACAATAGCTAGGACATATTTGAGACCTTAATTCACATGAATCTTGATCATTAAACTACCAAGGAACCATGATGTACTATGCATGATCTTGAAACATGGAGCTAATATTGAGTTGGATTTTTTGACATATTATAATATCTCACCCTTGGAAACATTCGTCCTCGAATGAGACTTAACTAAGAGGGAAGAATAAGACAATCAAAACATGAACTGAACATGAAGGACTGTAACATGATCTCATGACTGATATGCTAAACATACTGAACTCATGTATATCTGACGCATGGATAACTAGTACATCGATGCGTAACTGAGCAATCTGATAAACTGAGCTTCTCAAGATGAGAATGCATATCTGATGCATAACCTTATAATTGAATAGATACATAAATGCATGACTAAGTAAGCAATGGTAATAGATACAAATTTTAAACTTGGTACATGGACATGAAACTGAATAAGCTTAAGGAGAACTGTTACCCTGAGCTTGATCTGAATTTGTGGGGAAGAGGTATGGATACTTGGTACGCATATCTATTTTTGTTTCCCAAGTAGCTCCCTCTGATTTGGGCTGAGAAAAATTAAAACTACTTGATTTTGCTCTCTTGTTCTGCCACTCTCTAGTCCTAACCTTCTGCTCCTCTATCTACTAAGCATGGGTCATAAGTCTTGCTAAGGTCATATCACTATTCAGCATCATAGATCTACACTCATTCACCATGCTATCGTTTACCCCTGACACAAAATTGCTCATCTTATCCCTATTGTCTGCAACCACATAAGGGGAATACCTAGCTAGCTGAGTAAATCTGAGAGAATACTTCCTAACTGTCATATTTCCCTGCCTGAGGTTGATAAACTTAAGAAATTTTTATTCCTTCATCTCTTGGGGAAAGAATCTTTCCAAGAAAGCCGTGACAAATTCCTCCCACCCAATGGGACCTGCGTTATGTACCCTCTCGGACTTCAACTATTTGTACCAAGTGTCAGCCACATCTTGCAACTGATATTCGGCTAACTCAGCACTCTGAATAGAAGTAACACCCATGATGTCAACGACCTTCTGAACTTGGTCAATGAACTCCTGAGGGTCATCATTAGACTTAGACCTAAGGAAAGATGGAGGGTTCATTAGGGTGAAGTCCCGAATCCTAGCTACTGCAGAATTTGCCACTAGATTGGCCGGAATAGCTGGTGGCCTTTCATTTTAGGTAGCCACAGACTGAGCAAGTATGGTGAATGCAGCTCTAAACTCCGCATGAGAAACATGTTTGCCCAAGGGATCTTCGGGCTGAGGAGCTGGCTGGTTTCTTCTCTTTGTGTCCATATTCTAAGACAAGAGAAGAACGGATTAGACTGGGACTTTTACTTAAGATTATGCTCACTAGCACGACATGAATAATGAAAGAAGGGAAACTGTTCCTATAATATCTTATAGCCTTCTGTACATTAATGTGGCGCACAACACACCCAAGCACAAGACTACCAAATACGGCTTTCAGAATTCCTAGAACTCTATTGAACCTTAGGCTCTGATACCAAGTTTGTAATGCCCTAATTTTCTAAATCAGAATTCTACACGGTACTCATGACCCCGAGGGACCACAAGCTAACCCATGACTGATATATGTACCTGTACACTACATATTATACATATAATACGTTAAAAACCTAAAAATGTAGGCCATAAGGTTCAACTAAAGAGATATAGTAACATCCATAGGTTAATGAATACCCAAAACAACTGAATATAAAACTGAATACTGAATCTGATAGCTAAATCTGACTAAATCTAAAAGCCTCTAAGTACTGTCTGAATAAGGAGTTGAAGGAATATGTCTTCAACTAACTCTGAAAAACTGAACTGAAGTAATAAAAGAATAAATAAAATCATATTATCCTCGAATGGATAAGGACTAACTATAATACTGCGACTAAAAGTTACTAATGGTCTGGAACTCGTTGCTCTAGACCTATAGTGTAACATGAAAAGAAAGCACCAAAGCACAAATACGTAAGTACAACTGGAGTACTGAGTATACGAGTGAGGTAGGCTAATGCAAACGGTTTACATGTATGAATAATGCTAACTAACTAACTGATATAAGTGTAAGAGTACAAACATACATACATAGTAACTAAGATCGTAAGTACATGGTATCTAAATCTGTACGCTAATACATGACTGCAACTATAGTTCTGATACATAAGAGACTATGTTTAACAGTCCTGAATCTGGTATAACTCTCTGAGTCCTATGTTATAACTGAATTTGATTGTATCTAACAGTCCTGGTATACTGATATCTGAAGAGCTATCTGAGTTCTTTTACTAAGACTGATACTGAAACTGTGGGAGGTAGTTGTTTAACTGACATAACCCAATTTATACCATTACATCTAAGCTGGGGTCCAATCTCTACCCCGACTAAAGGAGTGTCAATACTGCACCACTGGTAAGGACAGTTATGAGTGACCCTTATCTGGCAGGTACTCAAAGTAAGAACGGTAGGACCCTAAACTAAAATGTTAAGCCACCTCATCAACCCTAATCTGATAGCTTAAGATGTCTCAACCTATGATTTCTATGTAGTTCTGCAACAGAAGGATGACTGCTAAGAATTACACCCCGAACTGGCAGGTGAGTTCCTATGCTTGGGTTCACTCGGTGCTAACTTCTACTCTCATATGAAGGGACTGAACATGATTTAACTGGTTGTACATGTACTGAATAACTGACATCCGTTGACTGATGGAGTAGTACTATTATTTGAGAGTTAACTAAGATCATGAGATTTTTTATGTTTCCTGAGTCACATGACTAACTTAGTTCTATAGAATATAGTTTGGCTGAGATTTATCGTGGAACATGATATGGATCTAGGCACACAACTATATTTTTTGGGTACGAATACCCCCAGAAATCAATAGAAAGAAACTGGCACATATGACATGACTTGATCACAAGATTAGATTCCACAATTCACATTATTATAAGTATGGGATAGTATACTTTATGTATTTATTCACATCTCAACATGGTAGGGAGAGCATGGATACATTTTGTGTATATAATTCATATTTCCATTATCACACATGCTTCATGCCACAACAACAACAACACATAAATAGTATGTAAATTCATATGGAAGTGTATGGCTATTATGGAATTGTCATTTAGATATCATGGAATCATGTAATTATGGGTTTCTAGCATCCTAGGTATTTTATCAAACACCTTGCATGCATTCTTTAAAGCATACGTGAATTTCATACTTGCATCATATCAAACCACCTAAAGTTCATGTTTTTCAACCAATAACCACATATATTTCAGGAAAACATCTTTAGATATCATTTTGAAACTAAAACAACAATCATCAACATATAGATGCTTATATCACCACAAAAAGTTAACAAAATAACATTTAAAAACATGGTTCTTGAGCTCTATGAACAGATTGGATCCATATATGAACACTACTCATACCTTAGATTAAGAATTCGTGGAATCTATGGTTGAATTTGCTTGAAGCTTGAAACCCCAATGAAAAACCCTAGACTTGTTCTTGACTGTTCTTGAGTGAATTTTGATAAAATTAATGTAAAGAGATGATTTAGAGCTTCAATCCCATGTTTAAATAGTATATATAGGGTTTTGGGAAGTTACCATATTGACCTTGAGGAGTTTAAAACAAAAACTAAAAACTATGCAAAATTTATCCCGATTTAGGGCCCCGGTGCGACGCAGAGATTCATAAAATGCCAATTATTGTGACCTGGAAGCTTATAACAAAGTGTGGCTATTTTGGAGGCTTTATGAAAATTGATGAGTGCCATTTTGTCCTCCGACGCGACGCGCCATGCACTAAAATGGCATTCGTCCTATAGTAGAAACTTAAAATAGCCATAAATTTTTCACCAGGTGTCCGTTTTAGGTGAATTTGGTATCGATGGAAATCTTATTAAATTATCTATCCTTTGTAGGTCATGGGATCAAAATTTGCAGTATAATGAGATATATGCTTGTTTGAAGTTGATGATACCAATATCCTTCTCAAGATTTCAATCGGTAAGGAATGATTTGATTTGCACAATAGCCAGGATATATTTGAGGCCTTAATTCACATCAAAATTGATCATGAAACTACCAAGTAACCATGATTTACTATGCATGAGATTGAAATATGGATCTAATAGTTAGTTGTATTTTTGGGGGTATTAAAATAGGTTGAGACTAGCTCAGTGTAGGTAGATTACCTATGTAGATTTTAGGGTTCGTACATCGATATTTGGTGTTTATGATTGTTTATTCCTCCATGTATCACCCATGCAGGTTTTGATAAAGTTCGGGAAGAAGAGTAAGCTTAGTCCTAGATATAATAGAACTTATAAGATTTTATGTGTAGTTGGTGAGGTATTCTTTAAGTTAGATTTACCTCTAGAATTTTCCTTTTTCATATAGTTTTCTATGTATCAATGTTGTGTTAATATATTCTTGATCATTCTTATGTGTTTATATAGGATACAGTCCAGTTTGAAGATAATTCGACTTTGAAAATGAGTCAGTACTCATATTTGCTAGACATGTGAGGTGATTGTGCACTAGGGAGATTCTGGTAGTTATGGTTCAGTGGAGGCGCCACCCAGTAGAGAAGGCAACTTGGGAGTTTGAGAGCGAGATGTGGGCTCAATATCCTCACTTTTTCAATATTTCATGTATATCCTAATACTTAACTTTTAGGGATAAAAGTTCCTTTAGTAGTGGATATTATAATTAATCCTTAGTTCATTTTCAATATTCCATATATTTTAGTTGTTATAGATTTTAAATAGTTTCCTAACTCATTTATGACTGCGCTAGTAGCAGCTGAAAGTCAATTTCAAGTTAGGTAAACCTTTCATTCGGATCTCATAGAACTTGAGCTTATTTTAACCTATTGGTAAAAAATTTAAGAAAATGAGATATGGATGTGGGACATACATTTGTTTGAAATGACCTCAAATGGAAACTAAAAGTAATCCATTATGTTTGGAACGTCCAATTTGGAAGCTTTGAAGTATTTTGAGGGCTTGACGAAAACTTGAAAGAATTTCCAAGTTTCAGTTATCTTTTGGTGTAACTGCTATTGTTAACAAGGGCCAGTAGTGCAATTGTAGCGCATGGGTAGCTATCATAACTAGCTTATGCGGCCAGTAAATAGTGCGATCAAAAGTGCTAGGCTGAGATAGATGGACTTAAATACTTGGTATGGGTGTAAAGAAACCCCAAAGTCGTAAATTCAGCCTTTTCTCGCCCTTTCTTGAGATCATAAACACCAAATAGTGTAAAATCCCAAAATTGAAGATTCTAGTTGACTTGGGATAGATGTTAACATTTATTTTCATGATTTTCTTCTAATTTGAGCTATGAATTCACCCTTTTCTTGTTTAGTTTCTAAAATCCCAAAAATTATTAGGGCTTGATTTAAGCCCTAAATTAGCTTGGATTTCACCAGTTTTTTAGGATTATGATTTCTTGAGCTTGTACAAAGGTTGAGATGGTTTCAGAAATATGATTTTAATAAGTGGGACCTATATAAGGTTTTTGAGGTATTTTTTCACCTAAAATACAGTGGTGCAGTATGTGTATCAATATTCTCATATTAAAGAGTAGAATGTGTTTTTCATAGCTAAGAATCTTGATGAGGCTTATCTAAATGGAAAAAAGTGGTTTAATATTTTGTTGAGCTTTCTTCAACATCGAGGTATGCTAGGTTTGTCCCTTATTTAATTGAGCTATTTCATAGTATTCCTATGATATTTTGTTTGCGGTTGATTTTAGGTGTTTGATGTATGAAATGTAAGACTTGGGTTAGTTGTACCTTTTAGGCTATTTTTGCACCATAGAGTTAAAACACTTGACTTGTTTCTATATGACTTTGGTAGATTAGACTTCATTACTCATGTATAGTATGAGAATGCCTTAGATTTCTCAAGATTAAGTAAAATGATTTAACGCATGCTTAGGGTAAGATTGGCCTTAGTTCTTTCGTTAAGGAAGCTTCCCTTAGTTACTATTTTTCTTAATTACTGTATTTTAGAAGAACCTGTACCTTAGGGATAATTGTGGATTGCTATACATCTAATAGTAGATTTAAGTAGGTTAGCCTAGTCTAGGGTAGATTTGACTTAGGGTGTATTTTGAGGATCTCTAAGTTGATATTTTGATCCACCTTAGGTCAGGATTGATGATTTGTTATCTTGATACCCTTATACGTTTGTTGAATACCTAGAGAATTCCCTTTGAGCCAATATTATGAAACCTTAGCACATGATTGTTATGGTGATAATGATATTGAAGAAATATTCTTGGACAAGTTGTGTGGATTGTCGATTTTGTTATGGTGAGACATTGATTCTGCTATATTAAGTGATTGGTTAGGATATGAACAACCTTTGGGTAAGACCTTGATAAACTATTGTTCATGTTTTTTAACAGATCTTTATAATGATGAATATTAATCCATTACCTATGTAAATGATAAGTTATTGCCTAAGATATTGTTATGATTATACTCCTGCTAAGAAATTATGCTATAAAACACCCCTATTGATGATATCAGAAATTTTTCCATAAATTATGTTAGACGCCATGCTTATAGATTATATGGGTAGTTATGTAATTCGTTTTGCTTGAACCATGATACTAGATTATATGATCACTTATGCTAATTATTTTGCCACCGACTATGGAAATGTGGCTACCTATTTAAGTCTAAATATGATGTTTATATTTATGAATTGATACCTAGTAAGGCCAGAGGATATTGTGATTTTATATTTATATTCAACAAGGCCGAATGATACTGTGATAATTTATTAATGTCTGGCATTGCAAGAAGATATTGTGATGATATCTAGATGCCCGACGAGGCCAGAGGATATTATGATGATATATTGATATCCGACAAGGTTGGAGGATTATCTTGATGATAATGAAAGACAGCAAGGCCGAAAGATAATTATGATGATACATGCCCGACAAAGACGGAGGATGTTTATGATAATGCCTTGATACCCAACAAGGTCGGAGGAAGATTTAATTAATGTCCCTATGTGTACATCTACCTGATCAAGTGGAAATAAATGACAAAAGATATAAAGTAACACGGACCGATGAAGAAATAATAAAACTAAGGAGACAAAACATTAAAGTTATGAAAGTGACATATGAAGAATTAGGTAATTTCTCTTAACTTTAGATACGTAAATAGTTATGTAACATTTATTAGCTTTTAATAGCTTTGTTGACTTTTTTCAAAAAAAATCCATTACTAGTTTTAATTTTTGTAAGATAGCATTAAGACATTCTTTTTGTAAAGTTACTTTCTACTTTTGTAAAGATGACAAATGTAAAGTAGGAATAGTATAGAATAGTATACCCATTTTCTCTCTTTAGGTTATCAATAGAAGAAGCATTTGTTTGCTTAAAAATCTGGTATATCTATTTTGGGAATTTCAACTTGTTGTTCAATATCTTTGGGTATGATCATATATCAGGTCATTCCTATCTTCACAACTTGTACAACTGGCTTAATTTCATCATACAATATCTCTGCTGGTGCCGTATAGAACTTTACAAAAAATAGGTTGCCCTTGGTTATCTTTTTATAAGTGGTAATTGCTTTATATATTACTGGTATAGCAGATAATTCAATTCTATCTTGGGTATATACAGTATTGAGTAGAAGGATAAAGAGATAAAGAGTATTAATAAAGAGAGCTTTAACATTAAAATATATGTACTTATGAAAATAATAGTAGAAGGATGGCATAGTGCCTCTACTATGGTTACTCCCCTATCACGGCTTCTTTGCCTCACTGATTTCACCTTTAGGATGGCATAGTTCTCGGAATTTTTCTTCTATTCCACTTTTCTAATGAACTTCTTAACATGCTATTCTTCGATAATTCTACTATAAAGTAACTAACATGAGCTTATTTTATCATACTTATGATTATCAGGAATTTATGAATTTAGCTATTCATAACTATAAATGACAATACTTTTTTTGGTAGATTTGATAAATCTGTGCTTTGATCATCCATAGCTTAGTGTAAAACTGAATATCTTTATTGATTATATGAGAGAAAATTTTATTGTGTACAAGAAGGCTTGCTTTCCGTGTAGAAAGTCTTGCCTTAAATTAGCAAATGCTTCTGCTATTTATAACCTAAAAAGAGAAAACGCGTATACTATTTTATACTGTTCCTACTTTACCTTTGTTATCTTTACAAAAGTAGAAAGTAACTTTACAAAAAGAAAGTCATAAAGCTATCTTACTAATAAATGTTACATAACAATTTACGTATCTAGAGTGAAGAGAAATTCTCTAATGCTTCATATGTGATTTTTATAACTTTAATTCTTTGTCTCCTTGATTTTATTATTTCTTCATCGGTCTATGTTGCTTTATATCTTTTGTCGTTTATCTCCCAACTAGCCTATTTTGTTCTTATCTTTTTTCATTCTAGCTAAACTTCTGGAATCATATTATTTTCTCCATTACATTTTGAACATAGATGGTTAATTTACAGTATCTGGTTAATAACTCATCTGAAATAAATTTTTCCTTAATTACTCTGGTAGTTGGTTGTTTTTCTGGATTCAGCAACGTCATAATCCATTGTCTAACTTTTTTCATATGTGTTTGTCTTAACTCTCTTGAATTTGAATAAATTATTAGCTGGTCTCTTGAATAATAATAAAATATTAGATTTCTATTTAGGTAGTTATTTGCTAATTCCTGGATAATTGTGGATATTTCAATAATTTTTTTGTTTGCATAAAAATTTGGTATATCTATTTTGGGTATTTCAACTTTCTGTTCAATATCTTCGGGTATGATCATATCTCGGGTCATCTCTATCTTAACAACTTGTATAAATAGCTTTATTTCATCATACAATATCTCTGCTGGTGTCGTATAGAACTTTACAAAAAATAGGTTTACCTTGGTTATCATTTTTATAAGTGATAATTTCTTTATATATTTCTGGTATAGAAGATAATTCACTTCCGTCTTGGGTATATACAGTATTGAGTAGTCCATAATTGAAACAGGTTTTAACTAGATTTGAGTTAGTTTTTGGTAATGCAATTAACTTATTATATCCTTATAGATTTTGGGCTATATAGCTCGTATTTGGTTCTTGAAATCTTGTAGCTCTGGGTTTAAGGTTTAAGTAGGTTTGTATCTGGTGGATGTTTTCAATATATGCTCTGCTTATATGGTTATAAGCTTTCTTATATTGGTTTAGGCTATATAAATATGTAATAGTTTGTGGGGGTATAAATAAAGGGTCTTTTGGTGTTTTTGGTGTAAATGGCTTGTCAAATAGTTTGTACAAGTTCATATTTGGGTTCCTTCTAACTCCTTTGCTTGTACCTGCAGAAGTAGATTAATAAACATTATGGGTTTTTTGGAGTGTCCCAACGTCTCCTTCTATCTATGAAATTTTATTATCTTCCGATCGATATTTCTCTACACACTGTTGAGTTATCTGAGTCATAGCTTTAGACTTCAGTTTAACTTCATTAGTCTTTAGCTTTTCTACCTCATTTCCCATACTATCCACTTTCAGTGCAAGTGTAGTTAGGGTTTTGAGTATCTTTTCTAGAGTATCATCTTCTATAATATCAGTTTGGGTAGCTTTGTCTTGATATGTAATCTGCAATAACATTTTTGTTAGTATTAATTACTTCAATTGTAAATGTAAAATTAAATATATTCAATACTAATCTTCGAATTTCCTTTGTTGTAACTGAATTTTGTATTTTTCTTATTAACCACCATCGTACCTGTGTATTATCTGTTCATACAATAAACTTGTTATATAAAAAAAATTATATCCTTGTATCTGTCTTATTTTTAATATCTTATTTGGTACTGGATAATTATATATCATAGTTTTTGCATTTAGGTTTCTATAATCAATAACGATTCTACTTTTTCCTCTTTTTTGTTCACTGTGCTTATTTACTATAAATGTTGGGCTATTGTGTTTAGTATTACTTTTTTGTATGTATTGTTTTTCTAATAATTCATCTATATACATTTTAAATTCTTTTAAATTGTCAAATTTATATGTTAATGATTTTTTGGGTTATTGTACTATTCTTATCTATTAGTTCAATTCTTACAGTAGTCTTATGTTTATCCCATCCTTTTAATGGATCTTCACTGCATAGTTTTCTTAATTTTTTCTTTATTATTTCTACCTTATCTATTGATAATATGGTTATTTCGTCTTTATTTATTGAAAATATAACTAGCTCTATTGTGTCTTCATTATTTTTGTTATTTTCTAATTTTTGTGTGATTTTTTCACTTTCTTTTACCAATTAGTTTTCATTCTAATTTTATTAATAACTCTTTTTGCTCTTACCATTTGTTTACATGGTGTTGTAAACCACCAGTGTGTTTTAGTTATTATATGTGGATATAGTTTATCTAAAAATAGCATTCCTAAAAGCATATCTTTTGATGTTAGTTCATAATTATAGATCTCTTATATTGTAAATATCTTATCCCATACTTGTATTTTTATATTTCTAGCTTCATAGGTAATTAAGCTTCCTTAATTATTAAATCCTTTGACTACTTTTGGTGTTTTTAGCTTATCCCATTTGTCTTATGAAAACAGTTATATCTACATAAGTTGGCTTCTGCTCTTGTATCAATCATAGGTGTACAATATCTATTATAATATCCTTCTATTATTATTTTCATAAGTACATATATTTTCATGTTAAAGATCTCATTATTAATAATTTTTCCTTATTGTAGGTTATGGTTAATTGTGTGTGTTCTATATTGAAGGGTTTTACTTGTTCTAACAATTTTATACCTAATATTATATCTGCTTTTTGCATATCTTCAATTATTTCAAATTCTATTTTTATTTTTCTAACTCCTATTATTATTTTCTTTTCAGTTGTATCTTTAAGAGTTATTAAACTTCTTGGTAGATCTGGGCATATATTACTATTAGATTTTATTTCTTCATTTTTCTCTAGGTATTTTTCTATATGGTTTTCTTCTTGTCCTGTATTTGGGAGTATTAAATATTCTTTTTCATTTATTGTTCCCGTTATATAATATTGAGTTAAATTAACTGTTGAAATTATTTCATAATTTGTTCTTTTCGATGATCCAGATGATTCTGGTTTTTCAAAAGCTATTCTTTTGTTGTGCTTATTCTATCATTTATTATTTCTAAATCTTTTTCTATATCTATGTCTTTGTAACTATAATCATTGTTATCAATTATTTTTACAAATTGTTCAAAAGGACTTTGTATTTGTATTTTATGAATTTTATTTCTTTCCGTTATTTTATGTTTTGTAGTTAATACATATAGATTTTTACATCTTGCTGTAAATATCTTACTTCCTCGGGTTAGTTCTAATTCTTATAGTTTCCAATATAGCACTAATGACTTATCTATGTTTTTATCTGTTGTTGCTACTAAATAATTTGCACTTATTATAAATTTATATTTTTGGTATATTCGATTTCCTCTTACAATAGTTATTAAACTTTTTTCTATAGGTTTTATAATTCTATCATTTGCTAAATATAATTCTATTGGTGTATCTATTCCTTCTTTAAAACATTCCTCCAAGGTGTACGTATTTTATTGGACCTTTACTTTTTATATCGTTTATTTTCTTATTAATTATTCTTTTTGTTACTAGTGGTATACTAGCTCTACCTTTTGCATATCTACAGTCTATTAAGTGTTCTTTTTGGCTTAGTACGTAGTATTTTTCCTTTCATCAACTAAATATGTTTTTTATTGTTGGTATTTTAAATATTTTTTCTACACTTAAATCTAATTCTTTTCATTTTATCTCGTCAAATATATTATTATTAAATATTATTTTCTAATCTGTTCCTTCTTCGTTTATATATTCTTCATTTGTTATTATTTTTATATCTTCTTTATTCATTTGATTCATCTGATTTACTATCTATTTCATTATCTGTTTCATTTTTCGAAATTACTTATATACTATCGTCACTTTCTAACTCGTAATCTATATAATCTATTTGAATATATTCTACATTTTCTATCTTTATTTCTGATATTTGTTTCTTTTTTAGGTCTTTAGGCATTTTACAATCTCTAGCTAAATGTTCTAGTTTTCCACAATTATAACAAGTACATTCTTTTATAGAATTTTTTTTTCTATATGGTCTTTTATATTTATAATTTTTTACACAACATCGTTTTCTTGGTTTCTTATATTTTGACTTTCTGTACTTCTTATATTTCGTATGTCTTTTTCTATTCTTATAATATTTTTCTTCACATCAAAACTGAGGTGTTATTTTATCCCTGCAACATGCTCAATTCCTTATTAATGTTTTTTCGAATTTTATTTCTTCTCTGTATTTTTCACATAGATTTCTTTACCATTATTGTAGAAATTTTATTCTTGCTCCTAGGGTATCTACTATTTTTGCTTCATCCAAACTCTTATTATTTTTGAACTAAATGGTTCAGGTAATTTACTAAAATATAATCTTCTTACTTCTTTACTTTCTTCTGTATTGTATGTTCCCTTATAGTAGTATTCTTTAAATGCACATGTATATTCATTTATATAGAACATAACACATATTGCTAGTTTTAACATTAAATTCCTATTTGTATCTTTTTCTTTGTTTTGTTCTTCTTCTTCTGTTGACATACTGCTAAATCCATCTCTTATAGCTATTTCATATTTTTTCAATATGTCTATAGGTGTTTGTTTAATTGTTGTTGTTCCTTTTGTTTTTTTATCAGCCCTTAATACCTTTTTACTATCTTCGGTTAAATTTAAAAACCATAATTTTGTAGTTCCTATTAGTGTTCTTTCTATATATTCTAGTGTATCAGTTGTATTTATACCATTGTCTAATAATTATTTTGTTACATATCCTATCCATAATTGTATCGTTTTATCTACATCTATTACACAATCTAAATCTAAGAAGTTATAATTTTTATTAATTATTTATTTTGGTGTCCATTTGCTATATTCATCCTTTAGATTATACATTTTAAACCTATCTTTATAATAATATATAGGTTTTCTTATTTCTGATGTACTAGGTATTTATTTTCATCATCCTTTTTATCAAGAGTGTTTATTTCCGTGTTTGTATTTCCTAAGTTCTCTTTATTAATTATTCTTTGTTTTTCATTAATTTCTAGCTTTTCTATATTTGTTAAGATTTCTATATATGTTTCACTATCTTTCAAATCATAATTATCTGTTTCTTCAGCATCTATTGTATTTATTTCTATTTCATTAGTTTCTAATTCTTTATTTTCTAATTTTTCTTTAAATTGATTTATCTCAATTTATTATTTTTTCTTTATCTTTTTCTTCTATTTCTTTTTGTCTTTTTTTCACTCAGATCTTTTAGCATTTGTAGTTCTTTTTCTAATTCAGCAATCCTATTATTTTTAGTTTCTTCTATTTTTTGTATTTCTTTTGTAGTCTGTTGTATTATTTTATCTATTTGCTATTTTCCTATCTATTTCTTCATTTTCTCTTGCTATTCTTACCATAGCTGTTAATTTATCTTCTAATTTTAATTCTTCTTTTTCTAATATTAAATATAAATGTTCACCTATTTTCTTATATCTTCTTCCTAAATTAGAAAATACTATTCTTATTTTTAATCCTTCGTGATTTTCATCTATTATGAATTCTTCTTTTTTCATTTTATCTATTTAATGGTATATAAATCATGTTGATATATGTATTCTAGGTTATCTATTTGTAATTCTAAATATGATATTTCATTTTTTTTGTGGTTTTATTGATTTTTGACATACTCCAACTATTATGTTATATTGTAGTTTTTCTTTTCTTATTTTTAATTCTCTTCGCTTCTCAGATAATGTTTGTTTTAGTTCTTTATATTTTTGGGACTGGTCTATATTATTCATTAGTATTTATAATATTTTGGTGAATTTCAAAATTTAGTTCTATCATAATATGCATACTCAAATATTTATTTAAGGAATGCATATTATGATAGAACCAAATTTAGAAATTCATCAAAATATTATAAATAGTAATGAATAATGTAGACCAATCTAAAAAATATGAAGAACTTAAACAAATATTATCTAAGAAATGAAGGAAATTAAAAATAAGAAAAGAAAGACAACAATATAACATAATTGTTGGAGCATGTCAAAAATCAATAAAAGCACAAAAGGAAGAAATATCATATTTAGGATCACAAATAGATAACCTAGAATACATGTATCAACATAATTTATATACCATTAAATAGATAAAATGAATAAAGAAGAATTCATAATAGATGAAAAAACATATGAAAATCACGAAGCATTAAAGAATAGTATTTTTTAATTTAGGAAGAAGATATAAGAAAATAGGTGAACATTTATATTTAATGTTAGAAAATAAAGAATTAAAATAAGAAGATAAATTAATAGTTATGGTAAGAATAGCAAGAGAAAATGAAGAAATAGACAGGAAAAAAGAAATAGATAAAATAAAACAACAGACTACAGAAGAAATACAAAAAATAGAAAAAACTAGAAATAATAGGATTGCAGAATTAGAAAAAGAACTACAAATACTAAAAGATCTGTATGAAAAAAGACAGAAAGAAAAAGAAGAAAATGATAAAGAACAAAAATTATTAATTGAGATAAATCAATTTAAAGAAATATTAGAAAATAAAGAATTAGATACTAATGAAATAGAAATAAATACAATAGATGCTAAAGAAACAGATAATTATGATTTGAAAGATAGAGAAATATATATAGAAATCTTAGTAATATAGAAAATTAGAAATTAATGAAAAATAAGAAGTAATTAACAAAGAAAACTTAGGAAATACAAATATGGAAATAAACACTCTTGATAAAAAGGACGATGAAAATATAATACCTAGTACATCAGAAATAGAAAAACCTACATATTATTATAAAGAGAGGTTTAAAAGGTATAATCTAAAGGATGGATAACAAATGGGCACCAAAACAAATAATTAATAAAAATTATAACTTCTTAGACTTAGACTGTGTAATAGATGTAGATAAAACGATACAATTATGGATAGAATATATAACAAAATAATTATTAGACAATGTTATAAATATAAAAAATACACCAGAATATATAGAAAGAACACTAACAGGAACAACAAAGTTATGGTTTTTAAATATAACTAAAGATAGTAAAAAGGTATTAAGAATGATTAATAAACTGAAGGAACAACAGTAATTAAACTAACACCTATAGACATATTGAAAAAATATGAAATAGCTATAAGAGATGAATTTAGCAGTATAGCAACAGAAGAAGAAGAACAAAACAAAGAAAAAGATACAAATAGGAATTTAATGTTAAAACTAGCAATATGTGTTATGTTCTATATAGATGAATATTCATGTGCATTTAAAGAATACTACTATAAGGGAACATACAATGCAGAAGAAAGTAAAGAAGTAAGAAGATTATATTTTAGTAAATTACCTGAACCATCTAGTTCAAAAATAATAAAGAGTTGGGATGAAGCAAAAATAGTAGATACCCTAGGAGCAAGAATAAAATTTCTACAACAATGGTATAGAAATCTATGTGAAAAATACAGAGAAGAAATAAAAATGGAAAAAACATTAATAAGGAATTTAGCATGTTGCAAGAATAAAATAGCACCCCAATTTGGATGTGAAGAAAAATATTATAAGAAAAGAAAAAGGCAAAGGAAGTATAAGAAGTACAGAAAGTTAAAATATAAGTATACGAAACCAAGAAAAAGATATTATGTAAAAAATTATAAATAAAAAAGACCATACAGAAAAAAGAAATCTATAAAATAATGTACTTATTATAGTTGTGGAAAACTAGGACATTTAGCTAGAGATTGTAAATGCCTAAAGACCCAAAAAGAAATAAATATCAGAAATAAAGATAGAAAATGCAGAATATATGCAAATAGATTATATAGATTACGAGTTAGAAAGTGACGATAGTATATATGAAATTTCGGAAAATGAAACAAATAGTGAAATAGACAGTAAATCAGATGAATCAAATGACTAAAGAAGATATAAAAATAATAACAAAGGAATAATATTTAAATAAAGAAGGAACACATCACAAAATAAATAGTATTTGATAATAATATCTTAGATGAGATAAAAGGAAATAAATTAGATTTAAGTGTATAAAAAATATTTAAAATACCAACAATAAAAACCATATTTAGTAGACGAAAAGAAGAATACTATGTAGTAAGCCAAAAATAACATGTAATAGACCGTAGATATGCAAAAGGTAGAGCTAGTATACCACTAGTATCAAAAAGAATAAATAATAAAGAAATAAACGATATAAAAAGTAAAGACCCAATAAAATACGTACACCTTGGAGGGACGAAAATATTAATAAAAGCATGTTTTAGAGAAGGAATACATACACCAATAGAATTATATTTAGCAGATGATAGAATTATAAAACCTATATAAAAAAGTATAATATTTGTTGTAACGGGAAATCTAATATAGCAAAAATTTAAATCTATAATAAGTGCAAATTATTCAGTAGCAACAACAGATAAAAACATAGATAAGTCATTAGTGCTATATTGAAAAATATTAGGAATAGAATTAACCCCAGGAAGTAAAATATTTACAGCAAGTTGTAAACATCTATATGTATTAACAACAAAACATAAAATAACGGGAAGAAATAAAATTAATAAAATATAAATAAAAAGTCCTTTTGAACAATTTGTAAAACAATTGATAACACTGATTATAGTTACAAAGACATTGATATGGAAGAAGATTTGAAAAAAATAAATGATAGAATAAGCACAACAAAAGGAACAGCTTTTGAAAAACCAGAATCATCAGGATCATCAAAAGGAACAAATTATGAAATAACTTCAACAGTTAGTTTAACTCAATATTATATAACGGGAACAATAAATGAAAAAGAATATTTAATACTCCAAAATACAGGACAACAAGAAAACCATATAGCAAAATACCTAGTGAAAAATGAAGAAATAAAATATAATAGTAATATATGCCCAGTACTACCAAGAAGTTTAATAACTATTAAAGATACAACTGAAAAAGAAATAATAATAGGAGTTAGAAAAATAAAAATAGAATTTAAAATAATGGAAGCTATGCAAAAAGAAGATACAATATTAGGGATAAAATGGTTAGAACAAGCAAAACCTTACAATATAGAACACACACAATTCTGCAGTTACTACAGGATAAAAATAATAAACCAAATAAATTAATGAATACATCTTACAAAAAGAATAATTTATTAAAACAAAATCTAAAAAATATCCACGCACAAAAAAGAATAGATTCATTACACATAACAAATCTATTTCATAATCTAGGTATCTGCACCCCCTACAAATGGTATCAGAGCCCAGTAATTTAAAAAGTACGGAAGTGAGATATAAGTTAGAGTTAGTTATAGAACTAGTTAAATTTGAATTGGTTATTTATTAAATTAATTATTAGAAGATCATTTAAAAATAGAGAAGCTTTTAGAAAAGTTAAAGAATCTTTAATTAGTAATTATTCAGAATATATAAGTCTAAATAAAACAAAAGAAAATCCGCAAAGATTAGCCTACCTAATTACATTAATATCTAGTATTGAAGCAAAATTAATAATCCACTTAAAATCTAGAAGAATGAGACATATACCACCTAATTATGATAAAATTAGATTTAGATATCTGCCAAGATATTATAAATATAATTTAAATGAATAAAGAGCAAAAATACAAAGAATTAAAATAATTTATCTGTGAAAGACGTAAAGAATTAAAAATAAGAAAAGAAAGACTACATTATAATATATTTTTGCCGGAGTTAGTAAAAATTCAATAAATACACAAAAAGATGAAATATCAAAATTAGAATCACAAATAGATAGTTTAGAATATATATACCAACATGAACTATTCACAATAAAATGAACAAAGAGGAATTTATAATAGATGAAAAAATATACGAAAATCACGAAGGATCAAAAATAAAAATAGTATTTTCTAATCTAGGAAGAAGATATAAGAAAATAGGAGAACATTTATATCTAATGTTAGAAAAAGAAGAATTAAAATTAGAAGATAAATTAACATCAATGGAAAGAATAGAAAAAGAAAATGAAGAAATAGATAGAAAAAAGGAAATAGAAAAAAATTAAACAACAAACTACAGAAGAAATACGAAAAATAGAAGAAACTAAAAATAGTAGAATTGCTGAATTAGAAAAAGAACTACAAATGTTAAAAAATTTGTACGAACAAAGACAAAAAGAAAAAGATAGAGAACAAAAATTACTAAACGAGATAAATCAATTTAAAGAAAAATTAGAAATAAATAATACAGATATTGAAGAGACAGATAATTATGACTCAGAAGATAGTGAAACATATACAGATATAAAAAATTTAGAAATTAACGAAAAACAAGAAATAATTAATGAAGAAAACCTAGGAAATACCAACACAGAAATAAATACTCTAGATAAAAAAGAAGATGATAATATAATACCTAAAACAACAGAAATAAGAAAACCCATATATTATTAAAGTAAATTTAAAAGATATAATGAGTATGAAAAATGCATACCAAAACAAATAGTTAATAAAAATTATAATTTTTTAGACCTAGACTGTGTAATAGATACAGAAAAAACAATACAATTATGGATAGGATATATGACAAAACAATTATTAGATAATAATATAAACATAATAGATGCACCAGAATATATAGAAAAAACATTAATAAGATCAGTAAAACTATGGTTTTCAAATTTAACTGAAAATAGTAAGAAAGTATTAAGAGCTAATAAACCTATGGAAGGAACATCATCAACAACAACTAAACTAACACCTATAGAACTACTGAAAAAATATGAAACAGCTATAAAAGATGAATTTGGTAGTATGACAACAGTAGAAGAAGAACAAAATGAAGAAAAAGATACAAATAGGAATCTAATGTTAAAATTAACAATATGTAATATGTGTTATATAGACGAATATACTTGCGCATTTAGAGAATATTATTATAAAGGAGCATATAGTATAGAAGAAAGTAAAGAAATAAGAAAATTATATTTTAATAAATTACCAGAACCATTTAGTTCAAAAATAATAAAAAGTTGGGAAGAAGCAAAAATAGTAGATACGTTAGGAGCTAGAATAAAATTTTTACACCAATGGTATAGAAATTTATGTGAAAAATATAGAGAAGAATTAAAAATGTTAAAAACATTAATAAGAAATTTAGCATGTTGCAAAAATAAAATAGCACCCCAATTTGGATGCGAAGAAAGATATTATAAGAAAAGAAAAAGACATAAGAAATATAAGAAATATAAAAAATCAAAATATAAATACAAGAAACCAAGAAAAAGATATTATGTAAAAAATTATAAAAATAAACGACCATATAGAAAGAAAAAATCTATAAAAGAATGTACATGTTATAATTGTGGAAAGTTAGGACATTTAGCTAGAGATTGTAAATTACCCAAAAATCCAAAAAATAAACAAATATCAGAAATAAAGATAGATAATACAGAATATATGAAAATAGATTATATAGACTATGAATTAGAAAGTGAAGATAGTATATATGAAATTTCAGAAAACGAAACAGATACTGAAATAGATAGTGAAATAGATGAATCGAATGACTGAAAAAGATATAAAAATAATAACAAAGGAAGAATATTTAAATGAAGAAGGAACAAAACAAAAAATAATATTTGATAGTAATATATTTGATGAAATAAAAGGAAAAGAATTAGATTTAAGTGTAGAAAAAATATTTAAAATACCGACAATAAAAAATATTTTTACTACGAAAAAAGATGAATATTATGTAGTATGCCAAAAAGAACATGTAATAGATTGCAAATATGCAAAAGGTAAAGCTAGTATACCACTAGTAACAAAAAGAATAATTAATAAAGAGATAAATGATATAAAAAGTAAAGGAGATCCAATAAAATATGTACACCTTGGAGGTACAGAAATATTAATAAAAACATGTTTTAGAGAAGGAATAGATACACCGATAGAATTATATCTAGCAGATGATAGAATAATAAAACCTATAGAAAAAAGCATAATAACTGCCGTAAAAGGAAATTTAATATACCAAAAATTTAAATTTATAATAAGTGCAAATTATTCAGTAGCAGTAACAGATAGAAATATAGATAAATCACTAGTATTATATTGGAAGATATCAGGAATAGAATTAACCCCAGGAAGTAAAATATTTACAGCAAGATGTAAAAATTTATATGTATTAACAACAAAACATAAAATAACAGGAAAAAATAAAATTAAAAAGATACAAATAGATAGCCCATTTGATCAAATTGTAAAAACAATAGATTATAATGATTATAGCTATAGAGACATAGATATAGAAGAAAATTTAGAAATAGTAAATGATAGAATAAGTACAACAAAAAGAATAGCTAATGAAAAACCAGAATCATCAAGCTCATCAAAAAGAACAAGCTATGAAACAAATTTAATAAGTAATTTAAACCAATATTACATAGCAGGAAAAATAAATGAAAAAGAATATTTAATTCTCCTAAATACAGGACAAGAAGAAAATTATATAGCAAAATATCTAGTAAAAGATGAAGAAATAAAAACTAATAATGATATATGCCCAGAGTTACCAAGAAGTTTAATAAATAGTATAAACATAGCAGAAAAGGAAATAATAATGGGAGTTAGAAAAATAAAAATAGAATTTGAAGTAAAAGAAGAAATGCAAAAAGCAGATATAATATTAGGCATAAAACGGTTAGAACAAGTAAAACCATATAATATAGAACATACACAATTAACTATAATATATAATAGTGAGAAATTATTCTTAAAAAGAGCCTTAACATAAAATAAAGATATATGTATTAATGAAGATAATAGTAGAAGGATATTACAGTAGATATTATACGCCTATGATAGATATAGGAGCAGAAGCCAATTTATGTAAATATAATTGCTTACCAGAAAGTAAATGGGATAAATTAAAAATACCAATAGTAGTTAAAGGATTTAATAATGAAAGAAGCTTAATTACTTATAAAGCTAGGAATGTAAAAGCAGAAATATGGGATAAGATATTGACAATAGAAGAAATTTATAATTATGAACTAACGTCAAAAGATATACTTTTAGGAATGCCATTTTTAGATAAATTATACCCACACATAATAACTAGAAACGATTGGTGGTTTACAACACCATGTAAACAAAAAGTAAGAGCAAAAATAGTTAATAATAAAATAAGAAAGAAAACTGATTGGATAAAAGGAAGTGAAAAAATTACACAAAAGTTAGAAAATATAAAAAACACTGAAGATACAATAGAATTAGTAGTATTTTCGATAAATAAAACAGAAATAACTATATTTTCAATAAATAAGATAGAAATAGTTAAGAAAAAATTAGAACAATTATATAGTGAAGATCCATTAAAAGGATGGGAAAAACATAAAACTACCATAAAAATCGAATTAATAGATAAAAATAGTATAATAACCCAAAAACCATTAACCTATAATTTTGACTATTTAAAAGAATTTAAAATGTATATAGATGAATTATTAGAAAAACAATATATACAAAAAAGTAATAGTAAACATAATAGTCCAGCATTTATAGTAAATAAATATAGTGAACAAAAAAGAGGAAAAAGTACGATGGTTATTGATTATAGAAATTTAAATGCAAAAACTATAACATATAATTATCCAATACCAAATAAGATATTAAAAATAAGACAAATCCAAGGATATAATTATTTTAGCAAATTCGACTGTAAATCAGGATTTTACCACCTAAAGTTAGAAGATGAATCCAAAGAATTAACCGCATTTACAGTACCACAAGGATTTTATGAGTGGAATGTATTACCCTTTGGATATAAAAATGCACCAGGTAGATATCAACATTTTATGGATAATTATTTTAAACAGTTACCTAATTGCAAAGTATACATAGATGATATATTATTATATACAAAAACTAAAGAAGAACATATAAAATTATTGGAACAGTTTACAGATATAATAGAAAAATCAGCAATAAGTCTAAGTGAAAAGAAAGCCGAAATTATGAAAAATCAGATAGAATTTTTAGGAATACAAATAGATAAAAGTGGTGTAAAAATGCAGCAACATATAGTACAAAAAATAATAAATTCGAAAGAAGAATTAGATACAAAAAAGAAATTACAATCATTTTTAGGATTAGTAAACCAAGTAAGAGAATATATTCCAAAATTAGCAGAAAACTTGAAACCACTACAGAAAAAATTTAAAAAGGATATAGAATATAACTATAATGAAGAAGATAAAAAACAAGTTCAAAAAATAAAATTACTTTGCAAAGAATTACAAAAATTACAATTTCCAGATGAAAATAGAAAATTTACATATATAATAGAAGCAGATGCCAGTGAATACAGTTACAGAGGAGTACTTAAATATAGATATGAAGCAGAAAAAATAGAGCACCATTGTAGATACTACTCAGGTACGTTCAATGAGACAGAAATAAAATGGGAAATAAATATAAAAGAATTATGTTCATTATATAAATGTTTGTTAACATTTGAGCCATATATTGTATATAACAAATTTGTTGTGCGGACAGATAATACACAGGTACGCTGGTGGCTAACAAAGAAAATACAAAATTCAGTTACAACAAAAGAGATTCGGAGACTAGTTTTAAACATATTAAATTTCACATTTACAATAGAAGTGATCAGTACTAACAAGAATGTTATTGCAGATTACATATCAAGACAAAGCTACACAGACTGAAATGATAGAAGAAAATATACATGAAAAGATACTCAACGCCCTAACTACGCTTTCATTGAAAGTGGACAGTATGGGTACTGTGATAGAAAAGATGGGTACTGAGATAGAGAAGCTAAAGCTAAAGACTAGTGAAGATAAACTGAAGTCTATTGCTATGAATCAGCTAACTCAACAATGCGCAGAGCTATGTCGATCGCAAGACAATAAAATTCCAGAGGTAGAAGGAGACGTTGGGATACTCCATAAAACCCATAACGTTTATCAATCTACTTCTGCAGGTACAAGCAAAGGAGTTAGAAAAAAATACAAATATGAACCTAAAAAAGTTATTTGATAAACCATATACACCAAATACATCGAAAGATCCCATGTTTATACCCCCACAAGTTACCACATACCAAGATAGTCTAAACCAAGATAAAAAGACTTACAACTACACAGCCTGAACATACATAAAAAATATCTTCAATGTACAAACCTTTTTAAATAACAACCCTAAAGCTACAAATATCCAGGAACCAGATACAAACTATATAACCCAGAGATTGACCGGATATAATAAACTAATTGCTTTACCTAAAACCAAACCAAGTTTAGTTAAAACTTGCTGTGAATATGGACTACTTAGTACTGTATATACCACGGACGGAAATGAGATATCCACTATACCAGAAATATATGAAGCATTTATCACTTTTAAAAGAATAACCAAAGGTACCATGTTTTTTATAAAAATTTATACAGCACCAGCAGAGATATTATTTGATGAAGTCAAAAAAACTATACAAGTTGTAAAGATAAGGATGACACGAGATATGATTATACCACAAGATATTATTTCACAGTCAGAAATACCTAGAATTGAGATACCAAAATTTTATGCAAACAAAAGGATTATCGAACTATCTACAATTTTGCAAGAGCTAGCAAATACATACTGCAACCAAAATCCCATATGGAGCTACTATTCAAGAAATCATGTACTAATATATTCAAATTCAAAAGAGTTACGAGAAACAGATATGGAGACTATTAGGCAATGGATTCTCACGTCGCTTAAACCAGAAACGGAACCTATCGCCAGAGCTATCAGAGAAAAATTTATTTCAGAAGAATTATTAACCAGATATTGCAAGACAATTGGACATAAATATCCAGATCACAAATGTTCAAAATGTAATGGAGGAGATAATGATGTCCCAGCAGTTCAGCTAGAATAAAAGAAGATAAGGACGCCAGCTGGAAAGATAAGATCAGAGCAATAATGGAGGTATAGCAGATATGACAAAATAAATGGAAGACAAGATATTTAATGTATTGTATGAATTTGTATAAGTCTTTTACGTAAAAGAAGATAAGATGACTTTTAATGTACATTTAATGTAATTTGAATTTTAACTTTATAGCCTTAGGGTAGCCTTTATAGGTTAGAAGACTTTTTAAGTCTTTTTTTGTTTTCGTTTGTTTTTATCTTTAGAAAAATGTAAAGATACATTCGTTCACTCTATAAATAAGAAAGGCAGAAGGCATTGCGGAAAGCAAGCCTTCTTACATTAAGCCAAAAACTCTCCCCATTCCAAAAATATTTTGCCCATTTAATTAAATATACACTTCAATGGAAAAAGCTATGGAGCAACAAACCTCAGAAATATCAAAGCTACCGGAACAGGTATATCTATTTATGATTATGAATAGCTAAATTCATAATTCCCGACAATCATGATATGATAAAATAAATTCATATTAGTTACTTTATAGTAGAATTATTCGAAGAATAATATGTTAAGAAGTTTATTAGCAAAGTGGAAACAGAGAAAAATCCCTAAGAACTATGCCATCCTAAAGGTGAAACCAATGAGGCAAGAAGCCGTGGCGGGGAGTAACCAGAGTCGAGGCGCTGTTTAAGGGAAAAAGTATCTGAATTACCATGCTAATAGTGACCGAAGAACATGTTATTTAAGAATAATCTAGTATATAGTAATCTGAGATGACTATATTTTATTATGAACATGGTTGAAGGGAATATTTTGAAAAAAACAATTTTATGATAATGAATAATAATTTATCTGATGTCATGGTAGATAAATTTAAGATACTTATTTTGTATGCACTTAGAGATATAAATGTTGCAGATATAAGAAAAGTTATATTAGAAAAAGCATTTGGAGAATATTACATGACTAGAGTAAATTATATACCATGTCTACCTAGCTACTCTTATAAATACTTATTATGTTAAAATTACGTAGAATTTTTAAAGATATGCGAAATATACAGTTACTAGAAAAAACAGATAAAAATAAATATAGACAAATACATGGAAAATAAAAAATATATAAAATCTCTTAATAAAAATATGCAAGAACTACTAAGGCTAAAACAAATAACTATAAAATATCAATTTTAGAAAATAGATCATTTAGAATACCTTAAAGTTTTAATCTTATATATACTTAAAGATATAGAAATTATAGATATTAAGAAAATGATACTAGAAGAAGTAATAAACTACGAAATTGAAATTATAAATTCGCTAGAACGGATATACGAAGAAATTTACCCAGAAGGATATTATTCAGATCAAGATTGTGGATGTTAGAATATATTAGAAAAACTAGAGAAAATCAAGATAATCTAAATAATGAAATTAATTATAGAAACCGAATTAGAAAAATAATGGAAGATCTAAAAGAAAAGTTAATATGGATAGAAAAAACCTTAGAAAATTTAGAAAAAAGTACATGTGATAGTTTACATAATATAAAAAACTCACTACGAGAACAACAACACAAGATAATAAATAATATAGAAAATCTAGAATTAGATATATAATACAGTACAGATAGAATAAATTACTATACAGAAATTTGTAACTCTGCAGTTACTATAGGATAAAATAATAAACCAAATAAATTAATGGATACATCTTACAAAAAGAATAATTTATTAAAACAAAATCTAAAAAATATCCACGCACAAAAAAGAATAGATTCATTACACATAACAAATCTATTTCATAATCTAGGTATCCGCACCCCCTACAAAGTAGAAAGATATTATAATAGATACTATACATCTATGATAGATACAGAAGCAGAAGCCAACTTATGTAGATATAACTGTTTACTAGAAGACAAATGGGATAAGCTAAAAATACCAAAAGTAGTCAAAGGATTTAATAATGAAGGAAGCTTAATTAAATATAAAGCCAGAAATATAAAAATACAAGTATGAGATAAGATATTAATAATAGAAGAGATCTATAATTATGAACTAACATCAAAAGATATGCTTTTAGGTATGCCATTTTTAGATAAACTATACCTTATATAATAACTAAAACACACTGGTGGTTTACAACACCATGTAAACAAAAGGTAAGAGCAAAAAGAGTTATTAATAAAATAAGAAAGAAAGATAATTGGATAAAAGAAAATGAAAAAATCACACAAAAATTAAAAAATATCAAAAATACTGAAGACACAATAGAACTAGTTATATTTTAAATAAATAAAGAAGAAATAACCATATTTTCAATAGATAAGGTAGAAATAATAAATAAAAAATTAAGACAATTATACAGTGAAGATCTATTAAAATTATGGAAAAAACGTAAGACTACTGTAAGAATTGAACTAACAGATAAGAATAGTATAATAACCCAAAAACCATTAACAAATAACTTTGATGATTTAAAAGAAATTTCAAATGCATATAGATGAATTATTAGAAAAACAATACATTCAAAAAAGTAATAGTAAACACTATAGCCCAACATTTATAGTAGATAAACACAATGAACAAAAAAGAAAAAAAAAAGTAGAATGGATATTGATTATAGAAACCTAAATGCAAAAACTAAGACATTTAATTATCCAATACCAAATAAGATATTAAAAATATGATAGATACAAGGATATGATTATTTTAGTAAGTTTGATTGTAAATCAAGATTTTACCTTTTAAAGTTAGAAGAAGAATCTAAAAAATTAACTGCATTTACAATGCCATAAGAATTTTATGAATGAAATGTGTTACCATTTAGATATAAAAATGCACCAGGTAGATACCAACACTTTATGGATAGTTATTTCAAACAGCTACCAAATTGTATAGTATGGATAGATGATATACTACTATATACAAAAACTAAAGAAGAATATTTAAATTTACTAGAATAATTTGAAAGTATAATAGAAAATTTAGGAATAATTCTAAGTGAAAAGAAAGCAAAAATAATGAAAAATAAGGTAGAATTTTTAGGAATACAAATAGATAAAAGTAGTGTAAAAATGCAACAACATATAGTACAAAAAATAATAAATTCAAAAGAAGAATTAGATCCAAAAAAGAAATTACAATCATTTTTAGGATTAGTAAACCAAGTAAGATAATATATACCAAAATTAGTAGAAAACCTAAAACCATTACAAAAAAAATTAAAAAGAATGTAGAATATAATTACAACGAAGAAGATAAAAAATAAGTCCAGAAAATAAAAATACTTTGTAAAGAATTACAAAAATTACACTTTCCAGACGAAAATAAGAAATTTACATATTTAGTAGAAGCAGATTCAAGTGAATATAGTTATGGAGGAGTACTTAAATATAGATATGAAGAAGAAAAACATCATTGGAGATACTATTCAGGAACGTTTAATGAAACAAAAATAAAATGGGAAATAAATAGTAAAGAATTAAGCTTATTATATAAATGTTTATTAGTATTTGAGCCATATATTGTATATTAAAAGTTTGTTGTACGAACTGATAATACACAAGTACGATGGTGGTTAACAAGAAAAATACAAGATTCAGTTACATCAAAGGAAATTTTGAGATTAGTATTGAATATATTAACTTTTACATTTACAATTGAATTAATTAAGACTAACAAGAATGTTATTGCAGATTACATATAAAGACAAAGCTACCCAAACTACTATTACAGAAGACGATACTCTAGAAAAGATACTCGAAACCCTAACTACTCTTTCACTGAAAGTGGATAGTATGGGAAATGAGGTAGAAAAGTTAAAGACTAATGAAGTTAAACTGAAGTATGAGGCTATGACTCAGATAACTCAGCAGTGTGTAGAGAAATGTCGATCGGAAGACAATAAAATTCCAGAGATAGAAGGAGACGTTGGGACACTCCAAAAAACCCATAATGTTTACCAATCTACTTTTGTAGGTACAAGTAAAGGAGTTAGAAGAAACCCAAATATGAACTTGAACAAAATAATTGACAAGTCATTTAAACCAAAAATACCAAAAGACCCTTTGTTTATACCCCCACAAACCAAGTTGAAATACCCAAAATAGATATACCAGATTTTTATGCAAACAAAAGAATTATTGGAATATCCATAATTACCCAGGAATTAGTAAATAACTACTTAAATGGAAATCCTATATGAAGTTATTATTAAAGATACCAGCTAATGATTTATTCAAATTCAAGAGAGTTAAGACAAGCAGATATAGAAGAACCTAGACAATGGATTATGACGTTGCTCAATCCAGAAAAACGACCAACTACTAGAGAAATTAAAGAAAAATTTATTTCAGACAATTATTAACCAGATACTATAAATTAATAGGACATAAATATCCAGATCATCTATGTTCGAAATGTAATGGATAAAATAATGTGATTCTAGAAATTCAGCTAGAATGAAAGAAGATAAGAACAAAAGAGGCCAGCTGTGAGATAAACGACAAAAGAAATATAATAACACGGACCGATGAAGAAATAATAAAAGCATTAAAATTATGAAAATGACATATGAAGAATTAGATAATTTCCCTTAACTTTAGATATGTAAATTGTTATGTAACATTTATTAGCTTTTAATAGCTTTGTTGACTTTTTTGGCAAAAAGACATTACTAGTTTTGTTTTTTGTAAGATAGCTTTAAGACTTTCTTTTTATAAAGTTACTTTCTAATTTTTTAAAGATGACAAATGTAAAGTAGGAACAGTATAGAATAGTATACACATTTTCTCTCTTTAGTTTATAAATAGAAGAAGCATTTGATATGTTAAGGCAAGACTTTCTACATAGAAAGCAAGCCTTCTTGTATTCAATAAAATTTTCTCTCATATAATTAATAAAGATATTCAGTTTTACACTAGGCTATGGATGAACAAAGCACAAATTTATCAAATCTGCAAGAACAAGTATTTTTATTTATAATTATGTATAGATAAATTCATAAATTTCTAACAATCATAAGTATAATAAAATAATCTCATGTTAGTTACTTTATAGTAGAATTATTAGAAGAATAGGATGTTAAAAATTTTATTAGCAAAGTGGAAACGGAGAAAAATTTCTAGAACTATGCCATCCTAAAGGTGAAACCGGTGAGGCAAAGAAGTCGTGATAGGGGAGTAACTAGAGTAAAGGCATTGTATAGGAAAAAAGTATCCAGATTACCATGTGAATAGTGACCAAAAAATATGTTATTTAAGAATAATGTAGTATATAGTGATCTAAGAGGATCATATTTTTTTATGTATATAATTAGAGGGAATATTTTGGAAAATAGCATCATATGAACAATGAAAAATTATTTACCAGATGAAATGATAGATGAATTTAAGATACTTGTTTTATATGTATTTAAGGATATAAAGATAGTAGATATATAGAAAATTATATGGGAAAAGGTATTTGATATTGAAGATGAAGAATTAGAAAATTTGATAGAAGATGAATTAGAACAAATACACTTAAATGATGATAGCTACTATTCATGCCTAGATAATTACTATTCAAACGACTATTATACAGATTAAAAATGTTAGAATATATTAGAAGAATTAGAGTAAGACAAAGTTGGATATATGAAGAAATTAATTACTGGAATCAGCTTAAAAGAGAAAAAAGACAATTAGAAGAAAGATTATTTAGAATAAAATTAACCTTAGAAAAAGGAGATAAAAATGATAGTTTATATAATACTATACATGAACAACAAATGTTAATGTATCATATAGTCAACATAGAATTACTTATCAAATATAGTACGATTAGAATAAGTTATTACACAAAATTTTGTAAAATTACCACTACCATAGGATAAAATGATAAACTATGAATACTTAGACTATTGGAGAAAAGATATGGAGCAAATAAGATTAATAGAAATACTTATGAAAAAGAATATACTTGACTACATAAAAATTAGAAATATGTAACATATAGTATACCTTAAAAATAATATAGAAGAATTAATAAGGTTAAAAAAAATAACGAAGGAGTGCAATGACATAGCATTTCAACAAACATAAGTTATCCACACTATCCGCACCACCTACAATTAGTATGATGTAGATATTAAGGATGCTGGTTGTACCCTGCAAGTATTAAATGTTTATAAAGCGGTATAGTTTATGATTTGTGCTAAATATTGATTAGTGGTGGATTTTGTTAAGTGAATAATAATCAGTAGTTGATAAAGGAGGATTAGATGGTAAATGGTGATTAGTTAATAAATATTTTAGTTAATAGATGGTTGTCTAATAAATGTTGATTAGTAATTTTTTGGAGAATAATTGGTTAAATGAGGACTAAATGTCATATAATGACTTGTAAATTAATGGATTGGTTAATAAATAATGGTTAGAGACTAAATTATGGCTAGCGAGTAAAGATGACAAGGTTGTTAAATGATGACAATGTTGTGAAATACGGGTACATTGTAAAACATCAGTAGGCTGAGAAATTTTGGTAAACAGACAATTTATGATATTTTTAAAAAGATGGTTAAATGGTGATAAATGTTATTTATAATGTTGGTTGATTCATTTATTCTAGACTTGAGTGTACTCTCCAGGTGTGTGGGAGTCTGTGATGGGTTACTTACTTTTTCATACCAATTTGCACAAAGGAGAAATTTTTGTAGTTGTGATTTCTTGTGTATTGCCATGGGATGCATTGTAATTCTACTTTATTTACTTATATTGCATGGTGATGTTGGCATGTGTCAATGCCTTATGTTAATTGCTCTTTTAATTAATCTACTTATTATGAACGACAGTAGTGGAGATGATTCAGGTTCGTTTATCTACCTTGACTTAGATATGTTATCTTTCATTGTATCATACTTATATCATGATTTAGCTCAGTCTACCGATTATTCCTACTAAGTACCTATTGTTTTGATACTCATACTACACTTCTTTACCTTTTTGGTGTAGATTCGAGTAGTAGTTGTCATTGACCATTGATTGTCTGGTGATTGATTTTTGGAGATAGGGTTATCTCTAAGACTTTGAGTTACCCATTTCCCTCTATATTTTATATATAGTCTTTTGTTATCGAGACAAATATTGTTGACAATTATAAGTCTTTATGTTAAAATATTATTAAATGCTCTTATACTGGCTCTACCAAATCATGGGATGGTATTTTTTTTAATATTTTATCTATGTTGAATGCTTTACCTATTTATAAATAGTGTTCTTAAAATTCTCTTATGTTTGGAATTTCCTACTGAATTAACCAATCGTATAACCTCCTGGTTATGTTTGTAAGAATTGTATAACCTCCTGGTTATGTTTGGCTTACCTACTGGTGGGATTTAGTAGATTTCCTAATGACTCATAAATCTATTCGTGACAGTCGCATAAGTATAAATAAAATAATAAGGATTTCGAATACTCATTCAAGGATCTAAGCCTAGTTAGTAGCATCTCTCCATCAAGAGGGTCATGGGGTCCCCTTACATCATTTTTGCCATGTCCCTTAGCTAAATTCTCAGGTAATCAGACTTCCCTTCTGCCTGTCTACACAAATCAAAGAAAATAATGGTGATACTTGAGAAAAACTAAAATATAAAAATTACTTCCTTAACTTGTGTTGCCACCCAAGTATCACCTAATTTATTATTGCGGCATGATGATAACGTTAGCAAATATAGAACCCAATAGGATTGGGTATCAATCCATCAGGGAATAGCTTGGTCAACAAGTAGGCAACGATTACTAGACTTTTAGTGCAAGTCTCGTAAAAAGAGGGGATTGTGATGTGTAACCAAAACAATAAAGTAAAAGCTGAAAATAGCAAAGTAAAAAGAGAAGGATTGTTGCGTAAGTTGTAAACAATGAGAATTGAAGCGTTGGGGTTATGTCCACCTCCTGAGTTATACGTATCTATTGACTATGAGTATGTAGAATTCCGACATGCATGTGTTTATAGAGAATTGTATTCGGTGGTAAATCCAGGCATCTTTCGACCTATTCGAGGATTATTTCACTTTAACTCTTTCGAGCTTAAAGCGTGTCTAACAGTACAAATTCTCCAAGAGGTTAATCCAGTTACGACACTAACTGTTTAGTAGGGAATTTAGGAGGTGACCCTACTACCTTGACATTATCTCTTTTCCAGACAAATAACCTTTTTTTCGAACAAGTTAAATGTTATACTGGAGTATTCTTGTGTTTGCAACCACAAAGAATGTAGATTAAGATGAAGAGAATAATGATATAAGCATCATACGTGTCATAAACTCACAAACTCATAGCAATAGATAGTATCTCAGTTGGCTTCCATAACCCCAACAGAGAAGTTTAGTTACCCATGATTGCGAAGGAGATCACGATTGACATTGTTGTTATACCACAACATTGATTAATTTCGTGTAGCACAAGTGGTAGGCGTTAGGCGTGAATTCCTAGGCAAAGTAACGATTCTCTTGTTGCGGAAATTAAGAATAAATGAATAGAAGAAGAAAAATAGAATTAATGAAAATTGTTGTAGAAGAATAAGAGAAGAATAGAAGAATAAGAGAGGAATGTAAGAAGATGTGTCTTTTTTAAGTGAAGAATTAATTAAAAACCTCTAGCATGATAGGGTATTTATAATACCCATATCCTATTCCTACTAAGCTAATGAAATATCTAACCGAATCCTACTAAACAAATGAAATACTTAACCCAATTGTACTAGGTTAATGTAATATTCTCCTAGTCCAAATAAACAAGAAATACTTAACCCAATTGTACTAGGTTAATGTATCATTATCCAAATCCAAATAAGTTACTGCAAGTCCCCAAAGTCTTCAGAAATGCTGTTTTAGCCCGGAACAGATTTTCCATGTATCACTTTTGGTCCTTTAGGCGTTCAAGCTCCCTTTCCTTCCTTCGTGAGCTTTCTTTGGCATCAAGTAAGCCATAAAATGCTGATTTCTGCATCAATTATACCTGAAACTTTGCTAATCATGTTCGTTAGCTCACTTACAGGAAAAAGGACTAAAAGTGCATGAAATATATAATTTGTTCTCAAAACATGGCACAAATATGGGCAAAATATATTGATATAGGCGTGTAAATTCGCCTATCATCAACACCCCACACTTAAGGCTTTGTTCGTCCTCAAACAAACTATCATGTCCGTCTAAATACTAACTTAGGGTTTCACAGTATCAACATAAAATATTCGTCAAGACAAGCACAACAATTATCAACAAAGAGTAGCTTTCCGATCATTAGTAGAAATAGTTTAACCTCTAGTATAGACTCGTGATGGTGGTCAACTCATATTCAAAAGTTAAGGTACAAAGAATCATGTACAACTATCTAAAACTCATCAACCATGTGTGTCTCACAATATATTACCCATAGTCACTCACAAGTATAGCATCTTTTTCAAACAAGGGTATCAAAATATCCTTGCTCTCACTCTCACAAAGAATTCATATGTAGCAACTGATGACCATAGGCTTGCCCTTAGTGTAATACTCCACTAAATGTCAGAATGTTAAGATTAGGATCAAGTAGGTCTTTTGATGGTTGTAATGTAGGCTAAGGGACGAGTAGGACTATTTTGGCCAGAAATAGTGACTAAGTTCCTAAGCACTTTAATACATCACATTGTATCTTTGACAATTTTTTCTTTCAACCTTTCTTCTTTCTTCTACTACCCTTGTTCTCCTCTTTTGTTTTTCAATTTTAAACATAACTTACTTTTCAGCTTTCTTTTTCCTTCTTCTTTTCACAACATACCTCTTATGATAGCACTTTCTTTTTCATCACACATTCAAGCACCATTACAATTTAAAGCATCATACTTACCCAATTTCCTCTTATATTGTCACATGACTTTATACTTTAAAGCACTTAGGAATTTGGATCGAATTATGGTCTTGAAAAAATGGATTAGGCTTACATACCAGGTTGTCAAAGAAATAGGCTAAAGGCTCAAAAGGGTTTAACTAGGATGATGTCCATGGGTAGGTAAAACGAAGGTAAACATATGTAGGTTGCCAATGAAATGCCTAAATCATCTCCTAAACTTACACTCCTTATTTTTGCTTTGCATACATACCAGGCAAGTTCTAGCATCAGCCACAAACATAGAATATACTATTAATCTCACACACACAAGGCACATGGTCGACTTTATTGGAAGTAATATAGACTCTTGACCCAACAAGTGAAGGAATTGAACCACAAAATATCACATAATGAGTCACAACTAGAGCCTAAAACGTCTCAATAGTCATAATTGTAGCACATACTCTTGGTATAATCTCATGCTGCCTATTAGAATAATTTTATGCGAAGCTACGTTAAAAAACATTTACTACTAAAAACTTAACTTAACTAAAAAACGAAACAAATAAAGTAAAGTAAACAAAGTAAACAAACAAAGTGAACAAACAAAGTGAACAAACATAGATGCGGTAGAGAAGTATAGCATGCCACCCCACACTTAAACGGGACACTGCCCTCAGTAGAAAATAAATACGAAGAACCTCATCAGTCGGACTCTTCCTCAATGTCGGGGGTCATACCCCCTTCATCAGAATCATCATAAGAGTTGTCGTCAGAGTTCTCCTCCTCATCGGAGTCTGGCAAGCGTCGATCGTCATCGGTTGGCACATCATCGTCTAGAGGTTCCTCAAAGTATACACCCACTCCACACATCTCCCGTGCATGCATGTTCATTGGGTAATTACGGTCTAGCTGTTGGAGCTCTTCAGCAGTTGGAACACGACCTCCACTCATCATTGTGAAGCGTGTCATGCCATAAAGATGACGAAAGAAACTCTCATCACGAGCATGTCTCTCCGCAGTAGTAACGTTGACACCATGAGTTGTTTCAGCATCTTTGACCTTGGTGAGGTCAACCTTCTTCGGGTTATGTGGGAGTTTGTGATCAGCTGGTTCCTCTTCTATATCCTCCTTCCGCAAGAGTGTTAGCAACAGATTACCAAAAGTGAAGTGGGACCTTTTGTGGAGTCTGGCCTTCCGCATTGTAGAGCGAATGATTGCCCCAAAATTGATAGGGACGTTCGTCATCAAAGCATAGACCAAACACACTCTATCTCTTGATATCTTGGTGTATTGAGTCCCAGGAATAAGGCATGAGTTGATAATACGCAACCAGATTCTTGCTTCCCTATTCAATGGAGCATAGGGGAAGGTGTTGTGTTGTCCGGTGTCTCGGTGTCTGCCCCACCTTGCCATGGATCTACTTCCACAAAGTGTGTGTCGTATTGCTCTATAAGGAGGCCTGATGTACAGCTCTTTGAATGGTGCTGGGTCGACCGAAGGTAAACCAAGAAAGGAGTTGAGCAAATCCGCGTTGAGCTGTAACACTTGGCCCCGAATCTTGACTTCGTTGCCTGTGGTTTTCGGCGACCAGTTGGCGTAGAAATCCCTTGTCAAATCAAGATTACATTCTCCCATGTCGCGGAAGATGAAATCCAGTTTCAACGCCATTATTTTCGCCAACATACGCGGCTCCTTCTTCGCTATGGTGTCCTTGTTGATCAAGTCGATGTGAACATATTTCCGTTCCTTGTTGTTCTTGTACCATTCTTTGGCTTCCTCCTCAAGAACCCATTTTATTCCAAACATTCGATGGGGTAGTTGCATTGAGGATGATTCTCCTTGTTCCTTGCGACCTCTCTTCTTGCCCTTTTGGGAAGTGGTAGCCTTATCTTGTCGCGCTTTAGGTGCCATTGTTCCTGAGATTTAAACAGTATTCATGTTAGCATCAACTCAAAGGAAACAATCTATACACAAGCCATCGGGGTACCACCCCACACTTGGGTTCGTTAATACAAAACAGTGAAGTGAATTCATATGTTTTAGGAACTATGTTCCGACAAGAAAATCAGCGATGTATCACTACTTGCAGCCATTGCACTACTTTCATGTTAAGTATAACAACACTACTACATAGGGGTTACATTATGGTATAGTTACTTTCAACAATCACAACCTCCTAAGTCGGTAGGCAACTATAAGTCTTATCCCGATGAACGGTATAGTCTATCATGTAAGTATCCAAGTATCAAACTTAAGCAATTTTCATAACCATAGCAATTCCGCAAATAGTATAACAATGCTATTAAAGCCAAATTCAAGTCGGAAACAAGTCAAGATTATCCTAACGTATATGTTTACTCACATGGTTTTGTGTCAACAATCCAAACACATTAACATCACCAATAATCTTTCAAGATGTAGCAATTCATAATAGGCATAGCAACGTAGTACTTACGAGAAATAGATGAAGAATACAAGAGTACTTATGTGATTGAAGCCTTTGGAGATGTTCTTGTGAATTGGAAGAGCAAAAAGAAAAAGTTTGAGATGATTTGGAGAGAGTATGCGGCGCCTTTAGGTCTATTTCTAATGTGGTTATGTTTCAAGACCAAGTCCCCTTTATATAGGAAAAGAATGGGTCGGGTTTTGACCCATTTACAAACGGTTTTGGAGACAAAAATGCCCTATATACGGCGCATAATGCTTGGCATAGTCATAGTATAGGCGGCGCATAGTGTATGGCATTTAGGGACATATGCGGCGCATAGGTCATGGCATTTAGGGACATATGCACCGCATAGTGTATAGCATTTGAGATACTGAGACCTAATGCTAAAGCATAGGCGGCGCATAGTGTATATCACACTTAAGAATGGGCGGCGCATAGTGTATAGCACACTAGATTCCGAGACCTTGGGCTATAGGATAGGTTGTGCAATATTCGTGGCCTAGTTTTACCTAGGCCTAGCCTTCCTCGATGCCTATTTTGGCATGAGAAATGCTTAATCCATAGCCTTATGCATCCTTATACCTAACTTACCACCTTTTCCATACAATACGTCCAAATCGTCATTTGAAACCAATCTCCTCGTTGAATACTTCTTGCACCTATATTTGCTCAAAACCAATGAAAACGATTAGTACGATGGGTTGCCTCCCACCAAGATCCTTAGTTTTGGTCGTGGAACGACTCGTATTTTTGGATTTTCATTTATCAAAATCAAAGCAAGTACTAGAATGAAAGAAAGACAAAACGATAAACGATAAAACAATAAAACGATGGAACGATGGGTTGCCTCCCATCTAGCGCCTTATTTATTGTCGTGGCTCGACATAGTTACCTCGAGTACTTAGACTTCATCGAGATAAGTGATAGCCATATAATTCATCGAGTCAAGAGGATCGATATAAGGTTTAACACGTTGGCCATTCACTTTGAAGACAACACCATTATTGTCTTCCAATTCGACTACTCTAGACGAGTAGACTTGGATAACTTTGTATGAACCAGAACACTTAGACTTTAACTTACCTGGGAAGAGCTTCAATCTGGAGTTGAAGAGAAGTACCATATCACCTCTTTGGAAGTTTCGTCGAACAATCCGCTGATCATGATACTTTTTCATCCGCTCCTTGTATAGGTCTGATCTTTCATATGCATGGAGACGGAACTCATCTAATTCATTCAGCTGCTCCAACCTCAGATTCTTAGCATCATCCTGATTCAAATTCAATTGCTTCAATGCCCACAATGCCTTATGCTCGAGATCGATGGGTAAGTGACAAGCCTTCCCATAAACTAGTTGATAAGGAGACATGCCAATGGGAATTTTGAACACAGTCCTATACACCCATAGTGCATCATCAAGCTTCTTAGACCAATCCTTCCTATTTGCATTAACCGTCTTCGCAAGGATTTGCTTGATCTCCCGATTGGAAACTTCTACTTGTCCACTAGTTTGGGGATGATAAGGCGTAGCTACCTTATGTTGCTTGACACCATACTTAGCCAAAACGGATTTGAATAGCTTGTTGCAAAAGTGAGATCCTCCATCACTTATGATAGTACGTGGTACTCCAAAGCGAGAGAAGATATTCTTCTTTAAGAATGATACAACACGCTTCCCTTCCTTGTCGGCCAACGCTACAGCTTCCACCCATTTCGAAACATAATCTACAGCAACCAAGATTTACTTCATTCCAAACGAATTCACGAATGGACCCATGAAATCAATACCCTATACATCAAAGAGTTCTACCTCAAGAATTTTGGACATGGGCATTTCATGGTGTTTTGAAATAACACCTTGACGTTGGCATTGGTCGCACCTTCTAACATAGTCGTAGGCATCTCTAAATATCGAAGGCCAATAATAACCACTTTGCAAAACTTTTCTTGTCGTCCGATTTCCTGCGTGATGTCCTCCAACTTGGGAAGTATGGCATGCTTCCAATATAGTAGGCACTTCTTCATGAGATATACATCGTCGAATGATACCGTCTGTGCATCTTCGAAACAAATAAGGTTCATCCCAATAGTAGTACTGTACGTCATGCATAAACTTCCTCCTTTGGTGGTAAGATAAATTGGCAGGCATCACATTACTCACAACGAAATTTGCCAAGTCGGCATACCATGGTAGTTCCTCCATTGTTGTCGCTAATATCTTTTCATCCGGGAATGCATCATCAATCTGACTTTCAGGTTGTGCCACATGTTCATTCTCAAGTTGAGATAGGTGATCGGCCACTTGGTTCTCGCAACCTCTTCTATCTTTGACCTCAAAATTGAACTCTTATAGCAGCAACACCCATCGAATTAACCTTGGTTTTGCATCCTTGTTTGTCATGAGATACCTAAGAGATGCATGGTCTGTATGAATGATCACCTTAGTACCTAATAGATAGGCACGAAACTTCTCAAACGCGTACACAACTGCTAGGAGCTCTTGTTTAGTAACAGTGTAGTTTCTTTGGGCTTCATTTAGGACCTTACTCGCATAGTAGATAGGATGAAATAATTTCTCCTTTCTTTGTCCAAGTACAGCTCCAATGGCTACACCACTAGCATCACACATGACTTCGAAAGGGAGAGACCAGTCTGGTGCTACCATGATAGGGGCTTCAATGAGTTTTCCTTTAAGGCATTCGAATGACTTTAAGCAATCTTCATTAAAGTCAAACTTCACATCTTTCTCCAATAGTTTGCACAATGGACTAGAAATTTTGGAGAAATCTTTAATGAACCGACGATAGAAACCTGCATGGCCAAGAAAACTACGAACTCCCTTCACCAAAATTGGAGGCGATAGCTTCTCAATAAACTCTATTTTTGCTCGATCAACCTCTATTCCTCTTGCGGAGATCTTGTGCCCAAGAACGATTCCTTCTTTTACCATGAAGTGGCACTTTTCCCAATTTAGCACAAGGTTGAATTCTACACATCTTTGCAATGCCATGCTCAAGTTTTCCAAGCACGACTCAAAAGATTCACCAACAGCTGAAAAATCATCCATAAATACCTCCAAAGTGTCCTCAACTATATCAGAGAAAATGGACATCATACAACATTGAAAGGTGGATGGTGCATTACATAACCCGAATGGCATACGTTTGAAGGCAAACGTACCATATGGGCATGTAAATGTTGTCTTCTCTTGCTCTTCGGGGGCAATACAAATCTGATTGTAGACTGAATAACCGTTTAAGAAGCAAAACCATCCTTTCCCCGCTAATCGATCTAACATTTGGTCCATGAATGACATTGGGAAGTGATCTTTGAGTGTCCAAGAATTCAGCTTTTGGTAGTCCATGCATACTCTCCATCCAGTGACGGGTCTGAGTGGAATAAGCTCGTTCTTCGTATTCGCGACCACCGTCATGCCTCCTTTCTTGGGAACACATTGTACCGGGCTTACCCATGTACTATCCGAGATAGGATACACAACCCCCGCGTCTAACCACTTGATGATTTCTTTCTTCACCACTTCTTGCATAGGTGGGTTTAGACGTCTTTGATGCTCAATGGTGGGTGTGCAATTTTCTTGAAGATGAATTTTATGTGTGCAAATCCCAGGTGGAATACCAATAATATCCGCAATGGTCCATCCAATGGCTCTAATATACTTGCGTAAGATAGCAATAAGAGCTGTAACTTGTTGCTCACCCAAATCGGCTGCCACAATGACTGGAAGAGTATTTCCGCTTCCTAAGAAGGTGTACTTAAAATGAGTTGGCAGCTCCTTCAATTCTAACGTGGGTGGCTCTTCAATAGATGGCTTGGCTGGTGGTGTGGGTCGATTCTTGAGATCAAGATCCAGCTTCTTGGGAGCATAGTGATATGTCCCTAATCCCGATAGAGCACAAATAGCTTCTTCAGAATTTTCAGCATCCTCACTCTCTCCATTCATAAGCACAACTGCCAAAGGATCATCGATACTTTGCTCCTCTTCAAGTAATTCTTCCTCATCATCAAAGAAAACATCAGCCACCGAAAATACACTTAGATCTTTGGGCTGCTTCATTGATTTGCACACATCAAAGCGAACCACTTCGTCATTTATTCGGAATGAAAGCTCATTGGCTCTCAAATCAATGAGCACACTTCCTGTAGCAAGGAAAGGGCGCCCCAAGATTATGGGAACTTCTGAGTCTGCCTCACAATCCAAAATAACAAAGTCTTCCGAAAAGATGAATGAAGAAACCTTCACCAATACGTCACATAGAATACCAACAGGTCGTTTTACCGACCTATCCGCCATGACGAGCCTCATATTAGTTGAAGTGGGATTACCCAACCCCAACTTCTTGTAGATCGATAATGGCATCAAATTGATGATGGATCCTAAGTCACATAATGCTTTGGCAAAATTCAAAGATCCTACGGTGCAAGGAATAGTGAAAGCTCCGCGGTCGGCCTTCTTCTGAACTATCGATCGGGTAGCAATTGCACTAAAATGATGCACATCTTCTTTCAACTCATAGCTTGCTGCCAACTTCTTTGTCAAAAGATCCTTCATAAACTTCGCATACCCAGGCATTTGTTCAAGTGCCTCCCCCAATGGAACATTAATGGTCAGCTGTTTCAACATAGTCATGAATTTGCTGAACTTTGTGTCATCCTCCACCTTCTTCAATCTTTGGGGAAAAGGTGGTGGTGGGTATGGAAGTCTTCTTTCCACGGATTTCTTCTCCTATTTTTCAGGCTACACCGTGCTAGAGGTGGCATCCTTGACGTCAGGAGTAGTAGCTGCGGAATCTTCTCCTTTTGCGTTGTCATCCATGTCCACAACTTCGTCAACCACTTGCTTGCCTTTTGCTAAAGTTTCCAGAACCTTACCACTTCTGATAGTGATGGCCATGCATGACCCATCATTCCTTGGGTTTTGCACAGTATCGCTAGGTAAAGTGTCGGCCTTTCTTTGATTGAGTGCTGCTGAAAGTTAGCTCAATTGCTGCTCTATTTGCTTGATAGAAGTGGAATGTGAATCAACTAATTGTTTCATGGAGGACAAATCATTGATTACCTCCGTTACTCCCGCGCTCATTGCTTCCACTTCTTTCAATAATTTAGCCATCATGTCTTCCATACTTCCAGAATTAGATATGGTGGTGTCACGTCTACCAGGGGGAACATACAAACCACTCTTTTCATTTTTGTTTTTCCAACTACCTTGGTCTTTGTTTCCAGATTTATCATAGTAGTTCCGACCTTGGTTTCCTTGGGTATTCCTACGGAACCCCCCCAGATTGTTCAAGTAGTTGGCCTTCTCTTCCGAATCAGATTCATCTCTTCCTTTTGACGCAATGGATTTGACTTTTTCGGTCTTCCCTGTTAATAAATGCTTTGTAAGAAGATCCATTTGTGTTTTCAAATGCGCCATATCTTGATCACGTTCTTCTTCTTTTTTTCTTTGGTCTGCAGTCATGCCAATAGATAAAGTGGGGCTTGCTACCTCAGAATCCCTGGTATTCCAAGCTCTACTTTGCTTCGTCATACAATCTAGCATATTGCTTGCTTGACCAAAGGTGAGGTCCATAAAAGATCCTCCAGCTGCGTTATCCACCACTGGTTTAGTTATTGAATTCAAGGCTCTATACAAGATCTCCATTAGGTGGATATTAGTCATGTGATGGTTTGGGCATCTCGCGAGCTTTGTCTTGAACCTCTCCCATGTTTCATGAAGAGCTTCAGTGGGAAGCTGACAAAAGTTGCTGATTTCATCTATCAATTGTGCCCTCTTTGATGACGGAAAGAATCTTTCTAGAAAAGCGTCTCTCAATTGCCTCCAATTTGTAATTGAATCAGGAGTCAGCCCATTCAACCGTATTATTGCCTCCCCAGACAGAGACAATGGAAATAAGCGTAATCGACCAACACCAGGATTGTCAAACGACTTGCATGTGGAAATAAAGTTGATGAGATGCATATTCGGATCATCGCCTGCTAGTCCACCAAATAATCCCTTGAGTTGCAATAACTGAATCATGGTGGTTGTGATGTTGAACTTGGCTCCAGGCGCTAATGGTTGTGGAATTATGACTCCCGTGGCTCCGGCACCATCAAGATCATCATCATCATCGTCGAAAGTTGGCTGCATAGGTTGGCGATCATACCTAAACCGTGCTTGTCGACCTCTTCTGTTGACAGGTGTTATAATTTCAGCATCACGCCTTGGGTTTAGTAACTCGTCATCTCCTAAATCCTCATCGTCAGGATTCGTTGCTCGCCCAGGGTTATCAATGTTTTGTTGGTGTACTTGGGCGGCTGCAAGAGCAGCCAATCTCACCTGTTCCTGTTGAGCAGCCATCCTTTCGATTTCTGCTTGTGCTTCCATTCTGCCAATACGTTGTGGTTCAGGATTGATAGGTAATAACGGTTGACCAGAACTTCGAGTATGGGGCATGCACTAAAAAAACCTGCAGTAAACAAAAACAAAAAATGAAAGTAAAAGTACGAGAATCTTTGACCAAAGGGTCTAGTAATTATCACAAACTTAATTGACACTCGTATTCCCCGGCAACGGCGCCAATTTTTGATAACGCTCAATCTACAGCTCTCGTAGGAGTGTAAAGCTGTCGTTAGCAAATATAGAACCCAACAGGGTTGGGTATCGATCCCTCAGGGAATAGCTTGGTCAACAAGTAGGCAACGATTACTAGACTTTTAGTGCAAGTCTCGTAAAAAGGGGGGATTGTGATGTGTAACCAAAACAATAAAGTAAAAGCTGAAAATAGCAAAGTAAAAAGAGAAGGATTGTTACGTAAGTTGTAAACAATGAGAATTGAAGCGTTGGGGTTATGTCCACCTCCTGAGTTATACGTCTCTATTGACTATGAGTATGTAGAATTCCGACATGCATATGCTTATAGAGAATTGTATTCGGTGGTAAATCCAGGCGCCTTTCGACCTATTTGAGGATTATTTCACTTTGACTCTTTCGAGCTTAAAGCGTGTGTAACGGTACAAATTCTCCAAGAGGTTAATCCAGTTACGACACTAACTGTTTAGTAGGGAATTTAGGAGGTGACCCTACTACCTTGACATTATCTCTTTTCCAGACAAATAACCTTTTTTTCAAACAAGTTAAATGTTATACTGGCATATTCTTGTGTTTGCAACCACAAAGAATGTAGATTAAGATGAAGAGAATAATGATATAATCATCATACGTGTCATAAACTCACAAACTCATAGCAATAGATAGTATCTCAGTTGGCTTCCATAACCCCAACAGAGAAGTTTAGTTACCCATGATTGCGAAGGAGATCACGATTGACATTGTTGTTATACCACAAGATTGATTAATTTCGTGTAGCACAAGTGGTAGGCGTTAGGCGTGAATTCCTACGCAAAGTAACGATTCTCTTGTTGCGGAAATTAAGAATAAATGAATAGAAAAAGAAAAATAGAATTAATGAAAATTGTTGTAGAAGAACAAGAGAACAATAGAAGAATAAGAGAGGAATGTAAGAAGATGTGTCTTTTTTAAGTGAAGAATTAATTAAAAACCTCTAGCATGATAGGGTATTTATAATACCCATATCCTATTCCTACTAAGCTAATGAAATATCTAACCGAATCCTACTAAACAAATGAAATACTTAACCCAATTGTACTAGGTTAATGTAATATTCTCCTAGTCCAAATAAACAAATGAAATACTTAACCCAATTGTACTAGGTTAATGTATCATTATCCAAATCCAAATAAGTTACTGCAAGTCCCCAAAGTTTTCAGAAATGTTGTTTTAGCCCGGGACAGATTTTCCATGTATCACTTTTGGTCCTTTAGGCGTTCAAGCTCCCTTTCCTTCCTTTGTGAGCTTTCTTTGGCGTCAAGTAAGCCATAAAATGCTGATTTCTGCATCAATTATACCTGAAACTTTGCTAATCATGTTCGTTAGCTCACTTAGAGGAAAAAGGACTAAAAGTGCATGAAATATATAATTTGTTCTCAAAACATGGCACAAATATGGGAAAAATATATTGATATAGGCGTGTAAATTCGCCTATCATCACACGACTCGCAAAAGTTATCATCTATATTGTCTCATGTTTATCTCCATCTTGGGGACCATACACTACTTCTTTTATAACCTCTTATCTGTTAATCATCGAGGTCTATAACTTTTCCTATACCTCTCTTTTCATGGTTCTATTAAAGTTTTGCATGTCTAGGCTTATTTATCAACTCCAGCAAGTCTAAGAGAGCGTTGGAGGAGTTAATGGGAAGATTGAACTATTCCACCCCACAATATCTACTTCCATCACTATGATCAAGCATAGATCTATATAATGTGTAGGTGTTTTGAGTGATTTATACACTCTAAAGACTACCTAGTTAGCACACAATCTCATTTTTAGTATGCACTTTCTCAGTTCTATCAAAGTAACATTGGTCGACAAGAATGGGCATACTAATATGATTGGTACCCTTGCATAGGGAGGGTGAAAATCCTAGGGTCCTTGAGATTTTTTTGCATAATGATCATAACCACAGAACTATGCTCCTCGGTAAGTGCAATAATATTAATATCTCACATCCTCATTTTGTTTCTCACCTCATCCTTCAAATACTTAGCATACTTTTGAAATCCGTACAAAACATATAACATAGAAAGGTTAATTTGATGTTCTCTGAACTTCTTAAAACAAACATCCTTTTTTAAACTCTTATGTTTTTGAGGGAAAGGTGATAGTGGCCACTCTTTATATCTTACCTGACTTTTCATTTGGGCACTCAAACTTCCCTTTTTTTATAGATATATTTTGATTCAACTTTGTTTTTTTGTTGCTTAAGTGTGCTAATGTAACACCCCGAGAGTACATATTGGGCGTCACATAGTGCTTACAATCTCTGTGGACCACAAGCTAACCCATGAGTGATATCTGTTGTACTACTGAATAATAATATTGAAATAAATGCGGAATTAAGCTGAATTTCCATAAGGTTAAAAATCTAAATACTGATAAATATAACATCTATGAAAAGCATCTAAAAACTTAACACTGTCTGAACTAGTCTAGTTTGAAAGCTTTTAACTGAACTATCTGATATGGAGCTAACGGGACAAGCCCCCAACTAACTCCAACTACTAAACTACTGATAAACTAAAATACTGAAATAAAAGCACATCCTCGATAGATGGGGAATCACTACTAAATTTACGAGAGCTAACTAGATCTACCTAAGCTCGGTCAGGAACTTGAGCGTTCGAACCTATTATATGAGACATCATAGCTCAAAGAAAGAGTATGCGTCAGTATATGGAATGTACTGGTATGATAGATGAGGTAAGGCTGAATGCAAGGGTTCATATGCATGAACAATAATTTACTAAATAATATAGAGTAACTGAATATGAGAGTACATGGATAACTAAAAATACAGTAAATACTAAGTATGTAATACTGTAAATATGTGTATACTATAACTGAGGTTTTCTAAAGATAAGTACTGAGTTTTGATAACTGAGTAACGACATCTAAAGTTACTGATAACTAAATTACTGATACTGAGTGACTGTGTCTAACAGTCCTGATTCTGTAGAATTGAACTAAATTCTAAAATAAAACAAAATTTGAGACTGTGGGTGGTAACCAACTATCCGATATGCCCCAAATAAGAAATGATAACTGAGTTGGGGTTCAATTTGTAACACTAATTTAAAGGGTGCTCATACCGTGCCATGGGTACTAACATCTGTTGTGGAGTCAGTCTTATCTAATGGTTGACCCATGAGATCAGTCCTAAATTAGTGGGTCATCCCTGAGTATGTTAGTCCTATCTAATGGGTGACATGTTATAACCTACGCTGGCTACGTAGTTCTGGATCATAAGGATTGTTTCTAGGGACACAGTCTTAACTAATGGGTGAGGCCCCATCCCTAGGATCACTTTGTGCTGAATCGTACTCCCAACTGAATAGACACTGAACTGATTATACTGAGATGGACTGGACTTTACTAAGTCTACTGATTTTTCTTTATTTCTGTAATTCACTTAGTTCTACTGATCATGACATGACTGATACTATTCTATAACAGACACTAGTCTTGGTAAACAACTAGATTATTGGGTATTAAATACCCCTAGGACTCGATAACATAAAAAGAAAGACATAACATGATCATAAAAGCATAACTATACCTGCTTACTAACAATGCACTCATTAAGACATTTTGTCAAACACTTGATATACATGAACTTGTGAATGAATGGGATCACATAATAACATGTCATGCTTTTACTAGTCAACTAACATAAGCATTTCATTAAACACTTGTAGGGCATAAGCTGGTACAAGATTGGGACCACATAATAACATGTCATAATTCCATTATTTACTTTACATAGGAAATTTAGCAAACACTTGGGGAGCATGGATTATTTACATGATAATGTACAACATATAAACATCATGATACATTAATCAATTTGTAAATTCAAGGGTTTATAAAGATAATCACATTTCAACACATATGTTATTCAATTCTCATGAAACTTGCAATTAAATCATGGATTGAAACCCAACAATATTATGACATAAATTCAATCTAATTCAAACATATAAATCATGAATCAGCAATACTGAAGTTCTAAAAATAGATTCTTGGACTCTATCTGTAATAGGGACCCATAGATGAACACCTAACATACCTGAGAAGAAGAGTTCTTGAAGGTTCTTGAAGGATTTCTTGAAGATTGACCTTGATTCATGAAGCTAGGGTTTTTTGACTCTTGATAGAGAATGTTTTAAATATTGAGAAAAGTGAGTTAATACTGATATATTAGGTTATTTTGGGTATAAATCTTGTGTTTAGGCTGATTAGGGATTTCGAGAATTGAAAAAATATCCCATTACATTAAATAACGAAATATGAAAATCTTTATTTTTCACCCCGGCACAACGCGGTACAATTACACTAAATTATTGAAAAGTGGACAACTGGGAACTAGGCTAGTGGCGCGATGCGGTGCCATCGTGGTGCTTCACTAAATAGGAAAGTAGGCCTTGGCGCAACGTTCCATTATCAAGGAGCAACACTGGAAAAAAGATAATTAGGAAATTGTCTTGTGGTCATGAGGTGGCATCGCGTTGGCTCATTGTAAAATTTCAATTGTCATTTAGACATACTCCGCGACACGCTACTGGCCTGAATGACAGTATTTAATGACCGAAACTTAAAATAGCCATAACTTCTTAACCAATTATCGTATTAAGGAAAATTTTATATCACTGGACAACTAATTTAATTTCCTACGCAATTACTTGCTCTAAACTAAAAAATTTTGAGCATTTCAAAAAATATATATAGAATAACTCATGGATTGAGAGCTTATTTAAGCTAGGAAAATACGGGGTATTACAATATTTCCCCCTTGGGAACATTCAACCTTGAATAAGACTAATTAAGCTGATGAACACTGATAAACTGGGTTTACATACTGAACATGCATGGTGAAACATGATTACGTGACTGAACTACAAACAAGTCAAGTTCTTATACTGAACATGGATATCTGACTCATGGAATATATGACTAAAACTACTGATAAGTTGAGTTTCATACTGAATATGCATATCTGATACTAGAGTACATGGCTGAACTTATTCATCAATGCATGACTGAATATTCAATGGTAATAGATACTAAGTTTATAACTATAAATGGATCATGAAACTAAGTAACTCTAAGGAAGATCGTCACCTTAAGCTAGGAATACTGACGAACCTGAAATCATTTACTGAACAGGTATGAATGTGAACATGAGAACATGACTGAGTCTAAAACATGATACATATATGTCTCATGAAAGGAACTGGTCCCTTGAATACATGCCATGACTTGGAAATGATCACTCGACTGTGATTGGAATGAGAGGGTCAACTTATGAGTACCCATTACTCCAAACTGGATGTATTACGTGAAGAGAAAATAAAAGGTTTAGGATATGAAATCTTAGGGGTTATAGTGCATCTCCTCGTTGGGGACATTATATCCCTTAAAAAATGCTGACATGGCTAAGATACTGAGAAAAAGCTAAGACGATACATGGGGAACCTACAAACTGAATCGTGACTGAGTATTTAGGTTATGAAACTAAGGCACAATTCATGAACAGGGCTAAACTCGTAATTACTAGGATTCTCCATCTTGTAATGGGCATATTTGGGACACTTCATATAGGGCGACTAGCGGATAGATGGGAAACCATATGAACTTTTCTGTCTAACATCTAAACTGAATTCCTGGCTTTATAGACTAACTCATACTAAAAACTTATACTTAGCTGGATCATTTCTTGACACACTTTCTATAAGGCTCTACAGACTTTAGGGAGTAAGGAAATCTTGACATGGTCTGAATATGGCATCTGAATAAGAATTCAGCACATGGCTAATATTCTATAGTATAGGCATTAAGAAAACTACCTACTGAGGTCTGAGCTGGAATAAATTCTCCCACTATGTTTAAGCCTACTCAAATCTTCAAAATGCATTTAGCCATTTATACATAAATATGACATTCAAGCCTATTCTCATAACTACAGCCTCATGTAAACCTAGCATGCAACAATCTTTTCTTAACATGAAATATTTACTCACTCCCTTCTAAGCAACTGCTTACCACTACATCATTTAAAAAGGAGAGTTCACTAAAGGTTAAGCATAGGGACCTAAAGCATAAGTGGACACTATACTAAACTTGACACTTAACTGAGGCCTGAGGAATAGAATATCTATATCTTTGATTTATCAAGACATCTACACTAAGCATATTCATGACATAAATTAAAATTTAAATGATCATTAGGAGTATTGCATAAGTCATGGAAACTGAGCACACTATAATACATGAGTACATGAGTCATGAGATGCATGACCTGAGTTTGGAGTTTCTATATTCATGGATCATGATTCGTAATACTGAGGAAACTAGAACTCCTTATACTAGAAACTATAAACGTACATAATTTTTGTTAATGTGCATGAATAGAAACTATGATCACAAAAATGACATGTAAGGAAGGAGTAGATATCGTGATACCTAAAGTGCAAAACTTTGCACTAAGGTAAGGATGGGTTGGGCATCAACCACTACCACTGCTTCCCTACACATACTAACATTAATACTAAAATCAGAAAGTCTGACTTGGTTACTTGTTCTGCCATCTCCTCCTTAGCTTAAAGCCATTATTCTAAGATTGTGAACCCCTTAATAAGCTGTAATGCCTCGAAAAATGGGTCCTGGAGCATCACATGGTGCTTGAGGCTATGAGTAGCCCCAAGCTAACCCTTTGAGGCATTTTCATTCAGTTCAACACAAATCAACGGGGTTTCCATAAATAACCCTCAAATATCAACTGAGTAATCATTATCCAAGAATAAAAGAATTTCAGAAAGATAATAAAATATGACTTATTAGTCAACTCCCAACATCTATAATAGTCTGATAAGCCTCTAAGAAAATCAATAAAATCAGCGAGCCATTGAGACATGCCCCAAGTGACTCATACTCAGTTATCAAATGTAAACAATTCTGTGAAACCATCATCAGACATCACATCCTCAAAAAAGGAGGACTCATCACAACAGAGGATGTAGAACAACATGCCTGAAAAATCACTGTCAAATTGGGAACTAAGCACCTGAACCTACATTCTAAGAAAATGCAGCCCACATCCAAATATATAGGTCAGTACCATGGAAAGAAACCGAGTATATGGGGTGGTATGCAGTTGTATAAACATGATCATCATAAATATTTATAAGAAATATGTAGGATGTATGAAAGACTCACATAGCCTAAAGAAAATCATCATAATCATAATAGGATGAAATAAGTACAATAACACATGTGAGTCAACATATAATTTGTCAATAACTTTCAGTTCATCAAGAATATCAATTTTCATAATGTAAATATCATTTAAATCTTTTGAAAGAATACCTTTCACAATTCCACTTTCAAATCACTTCACCATTCACCATAGACACAAGGAACCACACACACACTGGGAGATCCTATAACTAACATAAACCATGTGAGCTACATAGAGTCCAACATACGACCCACATTAGGGAGAGCCATCCTATCCTTGCCATCAGAGTAGGAGTATCGATATCAAATCCATACAAACTAGTGATCACTATATAAATTAGCCTCAGGCTCACTCCTATGGGGGCACATAGTTCTAGGGAGGTAAGGTCGCTTTATACCTCCCACTCGGTGCAAAAGATTTCTCCTAGACTTAGCTCAGGTAATTTCAAAGACAATCCACACCAAAATAAATCCAGTAATATATAAATATACATCGGGAGCCATCATGCTTCCCGTCTATCAAAATCAACCACGTTGTGGATTTCTTTCACACTTGAGTTCAAAATAACTCCATTAAGACCAAAAGGTCAAATCATTCAAAATATCTCAAATATTCAACATCAACGTGCTTGTAACATACACTTTCTCAAAAAAACATAATTTCTAATAGGGATTCAAGACCCAAATATCAAAATCATGATAAATATCATTTAATATTCATGCTTTATATCTCCACACATGTAAATTCATCTTTCAAAATCATAAACATCAAGATTTCATAATAATCATCATAAGATATGGGTTCATGCTTCAAATTTGTAAAAATTAAATAAAAATCATACCTTTGTAAAGAAACTTTCTTTTGGGCACAAGAATGAAAGAGAGTTCTTGTTGAAAAACCCCACATACCTAGAATAAGGAACTTTAGATCGATACTCATTTTTGAGATGTTAATCGTGCCTTTGAATGATTGTTCTTGGAGTTCTTGAACTAGGAACTTGGAATCTTGAATAAATTTGCAGAATAAGTGGTGAAATTTGGAGGGTCTTAAAGTTCTTGAACTAGGAACTTGGAATCTTGAATAAATTTACAGAATTAATGGTGAACTTTAGAGGTTCTTAAAGTTGGATGTAGGAGCTTAAGGTTTTATTTTTGAGGGAATTTGATGAAATATAACATATAATGCTTCTAATAGGCTTTAATATAAGGTCTGGACGAATTTTGGGCGAGGGAAAATGACCAAAACGCCCCTAAAAAGCAAATAATTCTCGAATCTATCCTTTGGTGGACTGTTTTGATAGTCTGAAGTAGATCAACCATAACGTTTTACTCCTATATCCAAATTGGATGAAACCAATTTAGTTAGAAAGAGGAATCTCATATCTTTCCGTTGATATATAGTATATCACCCAGATTATTTTGTTTGAGGAGTTATGATTGTTTAAAGTTGACCGAAAAATTCTCTTTTGATATGCTGAAGTAGATCGACCATAAATTTTTGCTTTGATAGACAAATTGGATGAAATTAATTTCATTGGAAAGAGAGATCGCAGAGATTTCCATTGATATATTGTAGATTACCCAGATCATTATTTACAAGGATTTATGATTGTTTAAAGTTGTAGCAAAAATACGCCAGACCTCAGTACTTTTTCCTTTTACTGTTCACTACTATTCACGGTTTGATCAGAATGTTCATAACTCGTCGCTCGGGTGTCCGTTTTTGATGATCCACATATCGTTGGAAAGATTATTTGATAATATACACAATGGTGGGTCATAATATAAGACATTCTGCATGGTAAATTTGTAATTCATTCTAGAAGATAGAAGCCAACACGTTTATGCACAAAATTTCAACAAAAAATTTCCCGAGGTATTACATAAACTCTAAATCAATTGAGACCACTTTACTATCGAGTCTGAGAAATGACAATGCTCATAAACACTAAACTCATTCTGAATGATTTCTCTAGATAATGTAAGGTCCAATGTTAGTACTTCCTTCTAATACATGATTCTTAGCTTTCTATTGTCCCAACAATCATCATAGAGCAACCTCAACAATGACTAACTTAGAATTCTCAACTTCTCTTTCTACTAGTTCAATCTGGAGATTCAAACATAAATCAACTAAAGCTAAGGTACTGCCCCTTCATTCAAGGACTGATTCATCAAGAAACTGAAATAGAATGACTCTATTACTGAAATTAACTAAAAGGATTTTCTAAAATTCAGTAACTGTGAAATTCCTGTATACTCGTCTGGCTATAATAAACTTTCCCACAGAGGTAAGCACTAAGAAAGGTTCTTTTAAATTTCTATTCTAACTTTAAAGTTGTCAACTATGCAAGGAGTTACACAAGACAGAGAAGCTCTTGGATCAAATAAGGCATGAATATGTACGTAGAAGATCTACAACGTACCCATGAATACATCAGGAGAAATTTCTTGATCTTGTTTAGACTTATGTGCATAAAGCCTATTTGGACGTTGCCCACTGATGGCACTGAAAGTGGCGCCCTACTGGTGTGGGCGATGGGGTTGAGCTAAAGGACGGTTGGACTTACACTGTGAATCTTACTGAGGACAATCTCTGATTTTATGGCCCAACTTTCCACACCCAAACCATATTCCACTGCCAGTCCTACACATAGCCTAATGATTTCTACCATATTTTTGCCAAAGTAGGTGGGTACGATCTTTTTTCATGCTACCTTGAGACGTAGAGACTGATGTTCTATCTCGAGTGACATTTCTAAACTTTTGCACTGAAGCACTAGCTACTAAAGTATTTGGGGTTGAGAACTTCTGACAAAACTTAAACCAGTTACCACTTTCTAACCTTTTCCTAAAACCACTTTTTCTGTCTCTCTTATGTTTATTCTTTCTATCTTTCCTCCTATGCTTCTCCCCCTAGCTCTACTGATTAGGAACCCTAATCCTAGATAGGACAAAAACTTGGAGGTTATTCTGAGCAACTACTGAATTTTCTAACATAGTGAAAAAAGCTCTAAATTTTGTATGGGAGACATTTTAATTCAAGGAATATGCCTGAACGGGCTGAGGTGCTGACTCATTTTCGATTCTCTTTTCGTTAGTTTTTTTGGGAGGCATGTTCTTAACTAAAAGGAATAAAAAGATTTGACTAAGAATTTATCTTGATCTCATGATTACTCACATTACATGAACACTGAAAAAAGGGAAACTTTTTCTAAAACATCTCATAGCCTCCTCTCCATAAGTGTGGCGCACTACACACCCATGAACAAATCTCTACGCGATGCAGATTTCTGAATCCCTATGACTATGTTGAACCTTAGGCTCTGATACCAATTTTGCAACATCCTGAGAGTACACCCTAGGCATCACATAGTGCTTACAGTCCCGGGGGACTACAAGTTAACCCATGACTAATATCTGCTGTGAGAACTGAATAATAATACTAAAATAAATGCGAATTTAAGATAAGTTTCCATAAGGTTCAAAATCTAAATACTGATAAATATAACATCTATTAAACACATCAGAAAACTAAACATTTTCTGAATTGGTCTAGTTTGAAATCCTCTAAATGAATTGTCTGAATATGGTTTTAATGGGACAATTACCAACTAATTCCTAGTAATGAACTACTGATAAACTAAACTACTGAAATAAAAGAACAACCTAGATAAATGAGGACTCACTACTAAATCTGCAACTGCTGACTAGATCTGTATAAACGCAATCGAGAACCTGAGCGTTTGAACATATGATATGACACATCATAGAATAAAGAAAGAGTATGCGTTAGTAAATGTAATACATTTGTATGCTAGATGAGGTAAGGCTAAATGAGGGTTCATATGCATAAATATTAACTAATTGAAGGATATAGAGTAACTCAATAAGAGAGTACCTAGATTACTAAAACTACTGTAAAGACTAAGTATGTAATACTGTCCATATATGTATACTATAACTGAGGTTTTCTAAAGCTATGTAATGAGTTCTGATAACTGAGTAACTGATATCTGAAGTTACTAATAACTGAATTACTGTTACTGAGTGACTGTGTGTGACAGTCCTGATTGTCTAGAACTAATGTGAATTCTAAACTGAGACTGAAACTGAGACTGTGGGAGGTAATTATCAAACCAACATGGCCCAAATAAGATAAGATTACTGAGTTGGGGTACAATTTGTAACTCCAATTTTAAGAGTGCTCATACCATGCCATGGGGTACTAATATCTGTTGTGGAGTTAGTCCTATCTAATGGGTGACCCCTGAGATTAGTCCTAAACTACCGCGTGATCCTTGAGTAGGTCAGTCCTATATAATAGGTGACATCTCATAACCTACGCTAGCTACATAGTTTGGGAACTTAGGGATTATTTTCAGGGATGCAGTCATAACTAACGGGTGAGCCCCCAGTCACTCGGTGCTGAATCCTACTCCCAACTGAATAGACACTGAACTGATTATACTAAGCTGGACTAGACTTATACTAAGTCTTCTTAGGTTTCCTAAGTTCTGTAACTGATAGAGTTCTACTGATTGTGACATAATTGATAATAACCTATAATAGACACTATCTCTAGGTAAACAACTAGATTGCCAGGTATTAAATACCCATAGGACTCGATTACATGAAAAGAAAGACATAACATGATCATAAAGGCATAACAATACTTGCTTGCTAACAATGCACTCATTTATATATTTTGTCAAACATTTGATATACAAAAACTTATGCATGAATGGGATCACATAATAACATGTTATACTTTCACTAGTCAAATCACATAAGTATTTTATAATACATTTGTAGGGCATAAGATTGTATATTATTGGGACCACATAATAACATGTCATGATTCCACTATTTACTTCACATAGGCAATTTCGTAAACACTTGGGGAGCATGAATTATTTACATGATAATGGACAACACATGAAAATCATGATACATTAATCAATTAGTAAATTTAAGGGTTTATCAAGATAATCACATATTCATCCCATATGCTATTCAATTCTTATGAAACTTGCAATTAAATCATGGATTGAAATCTAATATCATGAACATGAATTCAACCTAATTCAAGCATATAAATCATCCATCAACAATCTTGAATATTTAAAAAAGGATTTTTGGACTCTATGGGTGAAAGGGACCCATAGATGAACACCTACCATACCTTAGAAGAAGAGTTCTTGAAGGTTCTTTAAGGGTTTCTTGAGGATTGACCTTGATACTTGAAGCTAGGGTTTTTGCTTCTTGAGAGAGAATGTTCTAAATCTTGATAAAGGTGAGTGAACACTGAGATATTACGTTGTTTAGGGGATAAATATCTTATTTAGGCTGATTAGGGTTTTCATAATTTGTGAAAAATCCCTTGAAATTGAACAACTAGGTTGGTGGTGCGATGCGGCGCCACTACAGTACCTCACTAAATGGGAAACTGGGCCTTTGCGTGATTCGTTATTATCTCGGAGCAACACTAAAAAAGTGACAATTGGGAAATTGTTGGTGTCTCGATGCGGTGGTATCGCATTGGCTCACTAGAAAATTATAATTTCCATTTATACATACTCTGCAATGCGCTACTGGCCTGAATGACGGTGTTTACTAATTGAAATTTAAAATAGCTATTACTTCTTACTCGGTTATCAAATTTAGGTAAATTTCATATCGTTGGAAAGCTAATTTAATTTCCTACTTAATTCTAGGCTCTAAACTAAAAATACCGAGCATTTCAAAAATTTTATATATAATAACTCATGTACTGAGAGTCAATTTAAGTTAGGGAAATACGATGTATTATAGCTAAATTCTACTTGCACCTTAATATTTATCTATAGAGGTATATAATCTAAATATCTACCATATCTTAAGGTTATTTCCATAACTTTATTTGGGTTGTCTATATCACTAGGCAAACCCCTTGAGTTTGTGAAATCCCCAAACACACAAATAGGTTTGATCAATGAAAATCCCAAGCTCTTGAAAGCTCAAACCATCCTTGAAAGAGGGGTTTGAGTGTACTTAGGAACCCACTTCATCCTTGAAAGAGGGATGTGGGAGAAAAAGCAATAGTAGATAATTTATGGGTATGTCTTGCAAAATTTTCACTATCTTAGACATAAGGGTAATAAGGAGGATGATTATACCCTGGGTATCATCCTAGAAATAGGAATACCCATTTGAGGTATTAGGAGACTTTAATTGACACACTCGTTTGGTACTCGAAATGGTCAATGAGTGAAATCTTTACGGTTTTGTTGAAAAACTAGCCCTAAAGACCTTAAACCTAGCCTACCACATCATCAACGATTCGAATTTACACAAAATCAACATGACCCAATACATAATTTGCCCCTAGGAAAGCATAGTCCCAAGATCCATTTTAATTGATTATACTCTAATTATTCTTAGTTTTAAATTAGTCCCTTAGAATCCCAAGAATTAAATTCACACTAGAAAATATTAAAAACCACCAAACCATTTTGAATCATAGGTTTGAACTTAGTAAGAAACTGTTATTTTTGACTTACTCCATCGCCACTCAAATTACTCCTTGTGGATTTGACCTCGAGTCTTAGTTGAGTAAATATATTCACAACGACAGCCTTGTACTTAAATTTAAGTGTAAATTGAGCGTTTTCGAAAATGGCATCGTTGCCAGGGAACAATTTAGAATATTGAGTTAGTTTGAACTTTTATCTTACTTGCTTTGATTCAAACTTGTAAATTTTTGATTGTTATTTTCTTTTGTTTCTTGTTTTAGGTAGATTTTAAGTTTTTCTTATTAGTTCCTATGGCATATTGGAATGAATGTGAGATTCATGGTTGGAGATCTTATCGTGACAATCCATCTCCATATCACAATGTACCCAACTTTTTGCAATATTATAGATATGCTCCCCAGAGAGAGATGCATGTACCATCTCAATCTTGTAGGGAGTATGGTTGTTCTCTATGTGGTGGTCGAGATGGATATTAGAGTAATTATCCAAATTCCCCTACCCCCATTATGCTAACCCAATTGCTAGTTCTTCTTATGATTTTGATAGTTCTTATGGTCAAGAAAAGAAAGTGGGAAGCTCCATAAAGAGTGGTGTTGAAGTAATGCTTGAACGTATCTTGGAATGGGTAGAATCAATGAAGGATTATTTACAACATTGGAGTGATGGTCCAAATGCTTCCTCACCTCATTATGCCAACACAAGTGCTAGTTATTCTTATGCTTTTGATAGGTCAGATGATGATAAAAGGAATAACAATTACTGAGGTCATGTCCATGGGCAGCGGTCGCGGTCAGATAAGATAGTTAATTAACTGCGACCGCAGAAGTCAATCACAATTGTATAGTTGTGGTTGCCACCATACTTGCGCGATCGCGGCTTGGTGGAAATGTTTAGCCTAAGGGCAAAACTATCATTTCACATGTGGATCCCAATTTGATCAAAAATACTCAAACCCTAACATGATGTATCATTCATTAGGTCACATTCCTTTTTCACCAATTTTTCTAGGTTTAGCTTGAGGCATTGTAGCCTCCGTTTTTGGAAAAGAAAATATTGTATAAATTTTGGTGAAGAATACATTGGAGACTTTCCAATTGGAAGATTTTGTCACTTCCATTGTTTATATTGTGTAGGAGCCAAGTTTGAAGTAACATTCACTTAGATCTACCATAACTTAATTCAATGTAGATTATGGGTATATCTATGCTTATTTATCATATGTGTAGCAAAATCTCTCTCTTGTGGTAACGTTTTATTAGGGATTAAAGTGTGTGTGGGTTGTAATTGTTAGAATCTATTTGGTAGTTCATGTTTATGGGTTCTATTATTACTATGCTTCTTTGGTTAGGATTTGATGGGTGAAAACTCAAAATACTCACATGGGCTTGATGGGTAAAAGATCCAAGATCTAACAAACCTAAGCCTATCTTTGAAAGAAGGGTTTTGGGTTATGTTAGGAATCTATGTCATCATTGATAGAGAGATGTGGAGACCAAATCAATGATGGACAATTATGTGTGTAGTTTGCTAAATTCTCACTATCTTAGAAATAGGGGTAAATGTAAGGTTGACTATGCTTTGTGTGTCATCTTAGAAATAAGGATGCCTTGATTGAGGTTGTGGTTTCTAATTGTTAAATACATCCATAAGGTATTCAAAAATATTAATTGGTTAAAATATGGTATTTTTAAGAAAGACAAACATCAATATCTAAAACCAAACCCACCAATATTTGACTTACTAAATTGATGTTGATGATTAACTCCCACATGTCTCTCCTTTAGTAATTCATAATCCCAAGATCTGAGCATAAATTTTAAAACTCTAATTATTTGTATCTCCGAATTTATTCAAGAAAATTCATAAAAGAAACATTAGTGTAGGATCTAACCTCCACTATTTTATCTTTTGTACCTTTTATTAGAATTTAACTAATCACTATCATTTCTAATTAATTTGAACGCCACTCACATTGTTCATTGTGGATTAAACCCCAACTCGAAAGTTGGGTAAATATATTGACGATGACCGCCTTGCACTAAAATTGACATGTAATAAATAATGGCGCCATTGATGGAGAACAATTTGGCGTATTATGTTAGTTTGTAATTTTAGTTACTTGCTTGAATTCAAGCTTGTAAATACTTGATTGTTATTTTTTCTTTGTAGGTAGATTTTCTTTCATTTATACATTTTTCGATGGCATCTTCTAATAAATATGAGTTTAATGAATTGAAGTCATATCTGACCCCCAAGTTTGTACTGTTACAGACCATACTTATGAGAGATTGTAAGTATGCTCCCCAAGGAGAGATCTTACCATCTCAATCTGATTAGGAGTAGGTTGACCTATGTGTGGACGTCTACAAGGACATTGTGAATAGTGGCCAAAGAACCCGTCCCCCTATTATACTAACCGAGTTGCTAGTTTCTCTTATGAGCTTGACCAGTTTTATAAAAAAGGGAAAAAGGAGCAACCTATCTAGTCCAACAGATGTGAAGGTTACTTGCTATTTTAGACCGAGTGGAAGCAACGGGAGAGAATCTTGAAAAATTACACAAGTCCCAAGAGGTGTTCTAATGGGTAACTATAAATCCAAGGGAATCGAGCAAATGACATAACTCTTGCAAACATCATAACATTGCCCACTCCGCAAGAGGAGGTTTATGAAAAAGAGAAACCAAGCTATGATGAAGAGTTTGGTAGTGAAGATTCGTCAATCTCTTCTCAAGCATCTCACTCATATAAGGGATAATAAGCCTGAATAAAGGAAATGCTGCTAGAGAAAAAATAAGAATCGATGCTACATATCGATGATCACTCTAGTTCATTTCGGTGCAAGTATGCTATGTTGGATGCAAGTCCCAAATTAAGAGAAGGGCCCCATTTTAACCACTTGTCAACATTATGCTTGTTGGATTGGACGAAATTTTATCTAGCCAAGTTAATGATGACATTCAGAGAGAAGAAACTCCATTCTTCTGTTTTGGAATCGGGCATTCCAATGAAACATATGGAGCCCCACACATCAATGGCCAAAGAACTCAACTCTCCAAGTCCAAGGAATGGACTATTGATGCACACTCTTTTACCCAAGGTACAAAACCAAAAATTGGATGCAAATTTGGGTAAAAGGTTTAAGTCTTCAAATTGGTGTGATAGAACATTCATCACTATGCCCTTATAATTGCCCAATGCACCTCAAAGACGTAATGATAAAAAATTGGGCAAGAAATTCATATCCTCCATGTGGAGACACAAATGGGGATCAAATAGGTATCGGGATAAGACGTTAATCTAAGAGATTGATGGGAGGTGGACTATCATGCCACAAAAAGTTATTCGTATCCTTTCAATACTACGAAAAATAGAGTATAATAAATCTTTACTTTTAAGGATGCATAATCTATAAAATATGGTGCTACGAGATATTTTAATCATATTTGAGAAAGAAATGTGTGAAATTGGTGAGTTTGGGATGAGCAAAAATATGTAGAAAACACAATTAATAAGTCTCACTTACCGCGACTTCAGTGTATATCACTGCGATCATAGAATCCGAGTGACTGCGAATGCATAACTAGGACCGCGATCATGGTCAATTCAGTTTAAAAAACCATTCAACTTACCCATTCCCCAAAAATTCTTTAAATATCTTTTAAAATTCTCTAAAAATCCTCTAAAAATTTATGTATTTGCATTGAATTATGAAGTACCAATTCATCTAGTGTATTATTTAACTTGATAAGTTGTTTAAATTCCCTAATTTTGAATATCTATTACCTTCTTCGAACTTGTAGATAGACAAAGGCATAAAGTAGTATTTTCACTGGGAAATACATGCTTGTTGGTGTTTAGTGTTGTGGTTAATTGTTATAAGTTGGTATGCACACGATTGGGGAAGTCTTGAGTATCCAAAATCAGACCTTAACCCATTAAGGTTGAGATGTATTTCATGTGTTTGATAGAATTCCCTATGAAATCTATGTTTAATTCTTTTACATTCAGGGCCATGAACTTTCACTCTAGGCTTATCTTTATTGTTGCTATTGTCTTCATGCCAAGTGTAACTTCAGAATTGTGGTTAAAATTGAATTTTAAATCTGGCCAGGAATTGTCAGACTAGGCCTTAGGTACCGCAATTGCGGATGTAATGACTGCGATCTCATCTCCGTGGTTGCAGCCAATGCTTCACGATTTCCATACCTGAGGGCGAATTTATGTTCGCGGAATTCCAACATCAGTACGACATAGAATTCCATAGAACAAAGCTGCTTTCTGGAAGGGGTATTAGCCTAGACAAGGTAGAAGAGAAGTTCCCAGAATTCGATGTTAGGCTCAATACAATCAAGTGGATATGTTTTCCCCTAAACCCTTCCTTGTTAACGAGCAATAGGTGTGCGATTTCTATGCAAACATCTGGGTGGTCTCCCTCGTAAACACAGTTATAAAAATTCAGGGTAAATAAGTCCACTTCCGAGCGATGCAATTTAATGTAGTGTATAGTCTACCAAATGCTAACATTATGGAGTTAGATCCCAAAGCATGCAAGCTTGGGACTTGGATGTCTAGTATCTTATGTCCTGGAAAAGAAGTCCCATGGGACACCACCAAATGAGATATTTTGATGAATGACTTAAAGGCTGAAGCTAGGATGTGGTTTTACATCATCTTTAGAAGAATCTCAACATTCCCTCTGTAATAACCTGAGACTACCCCCTAGTTGTTACATAGTGCTTATGGTCCCGAGGAACCAGAAGCTAACCAATAAGATAGTACCTACTATGAGCACTGAATAATATAATCATTAATGTGGAAGAATAACTGAAATACCATAAGGTTTTAATAATGAAATAACTACTGAATTATTAATCTGATAAAAATACTAAAATCTGAATAGTCTGAATAGCTAAATGTAGTATCTGAAAAGATTCTAAAGTGGTTACTGTGAGTTGATGGGACAAACCCAAACTAAATCTACTAACTATTGAAATAATGACATAAAGTAATATAATTTTTTCTCAGATGATGAGGACTTAACACTGCTACTGTACTGCTGGTGATCTGAGGGACTAAGTGCGATCTGGGAACTGAGCGTCAGCACCTATGATATGATACATCATACTACAAAATAAAAGTATGCGATCAGTACTTTGAATGTACTTGTATGCTAAATTAGCTAGGCCTGTATGCATGGGTTCATGAACAGAACTAATAATTAACTAGATATGCATATAAAGCATGGAGTACTAAGTATAGAGCAAGGAATCTGTAGATACTAAAATAAATGAAAATCTGTAAATACTGAGGATGCATGACCAAGCATATAACATGAACTGAGTAAAATCTGTAAACTAAAATACTTAAAAATCTGAAATCTATATGCTTTGGTCAAACAACACTAAGACTGAATAACTGAGCCGGGGCTGTAAATGAGACTATCTTTGAGACCGTGGGAGGTATCATCAAACCGACATTTCCAAATTTGAGCTAACCAAGGTACAACCCATAACCCTAGTTGGAAGGGTGTATATACAGTGCCACGGGTACTAACAATGGCTGTGTGGATCCACTAAACTGATACAATTTCCAAAGGACTAAGGCTGTCAAGCTTGAACAGACGGGTGACCCGTGCAAGATAGTCAAGCCTAATCTTACGGGTGACTACTCATATCCTATATGACAAGTAATACTTCATCCCTACACTCACTCAGTGCTAAATCCTACTCCCAACTGAAAGACACTGAGATAGTAGACTATTTTAAGTTTAATAACTGATATCTGATTATTCTGAGAATGCTCAAAGTATAATCTAAAGACTATTTTGTAATATACTGAGAATATACTAAATAAATAGCTATGTTTTTTGGGTATTCAATACCCCTATGACTCAAAACAACAATACTGAAAAGACACTAATGCTTGAAAACCAAAACATGACGGCTCCTGTTAAATAAATCACTATTGTAGGCATATTATCAAACACTTGTAGTTCATAGTTTAGTCAATTCATAGGAATAGTATAAAACTTTAAATAATAGTATGGCATCAACATTTGAAACACTAAATCATGATTTAATTTGAAGAATGACAGTATTAAAATATGGGGGATTTGATAACAATGATAATTCCATTAAAGTATGGTATAAAATCAATATTCATGGAAGTTCATAGAGATTCATAGGTTTAAATCACAATTTAACATCATAAATCTTGAAAAGATGATAGACTTGTAATTAAAATGGATACTTTGACTCTATGGATGAAAGAAAAAAAAATAGATGAACATCTAACATACCTGGGATGATGAATTTAGAAAGATTAATGGAGAGTTCTTGAGATTTGACCTTGATTCTTGAAGGTTTGGGTTTTGCTACTTGAGAGAATGTTCTTGATTTTGGGAAAAAATTGATTAGAATAATTCCCAATTAGGTTATTAGGGACTTAAATTTGTGTTTGGGGCCGACTGGGACAAGGGAAAAGTACTTAAAATCCCTTGAAATTAAAACTCGGAATTGCCTAAAAATTCCGATTTTCTATGCTTGCACGATCACTACAATAAGATAACTGGGAAACTGGTATATGGCGCGACAAGGTGAAATCACGGTACTTCAGTTTTTGGGACCTAGAAGTTCACCACGACGCGGTGGTATCACGCTTTGACACTAGAAATGGACAAATGTTTAATTAGCCTATGGCGTAATGCACCAAGATCGGACCCTCACTGGAATTTGACAAATGGGAGATTGTCCTTCTCCGCAATGCGCTAAAGGTTAAAATGATGGGATTTTGTGGCTGAAACATAAAATTGTCATAAATTCTTACCCAGTTGTCGGATTCGGTCTAATTTTATATCGTTGGAAATCTAATTGAATTTCCTATGCAATGGCAGGATCTAAATTGAAAAATAATAATGTATTGGGACTTAGATTATGCTAGAGAAATATGAGGTGTTATAATATCTCCCTCCTGGGATCATTCGTCCCCGAATGAAATGGTTCAGTTGGGAGAACGGATGGACTGAGATTACACACTTAATATGCATGTTTGATGCATAGAACGCATGCCTAAATTTATTCATTAATGCACGATTGACATGAACATGATGTGCAACTGAAACTAAGCATGATAGAGAACAATCTTTAAAAGATTTGGTACCTTATACTGAATTTCGATTCGTGGAGAAGAGATGAGTGTACTTGGTCCGCATATCTGCTTCTGCTTCCCAAGTGGCTCCCTCAACGGACTAATTCCGCCAAATAACTTTGACTAGTGGAAATTCTTTGTTCCTTAGTCAACGAACTTGATGATCAAGAATTTCGACCGAAACTTCCTCAAAGGGAAGACTGTTCTAAATAATTACACTTTCTAAGGGGAAAACTACAATAGTATCACCAATATACTTTTTCAACAATGAGAAATGGAACACTGGTGTACTGAGGCTAAATCTAAAGGTAACTCAGGTTCATAAGATACCTTTCCGAAAAGACTGAGAATTTTGGAGGGACCGACATATTGGGGACTGAGTTTCCCTTTCTTGCCAAATCTCTTCACTCCCTTCATGGGAGATATTTTCAAGTACACCAAATCGCCAACCTCAAATTCGAGATCCTTGCTCCTCACATTGGCATATGATTTTGTGATGCTTTGGGCATCCCTAAACCTTTCTCTGATCAACTGAAACTTATCTAATGCATCAAACACAAAATCAGGCCCTACAACTGTGGCCTAGTCTACTTCAAACCAACCAATCGGAGATCTATATCTCCTTCTATAGAGATCCTTAAATAAGGCCATATGAACATTGGAATGACAATAATTATTGTATGTGAACTCAACCAAAGGAATATGGTCATCCCAACTACCCTTGAAATCAATAATGCATGCTCTCATTATATCCTTAAGATTTTGAATAGTCCTTTCTTCTTGACCGTCTGTCTGAGGGTGGTAGGCAATGCTGAGATGGACTTGGGTACCAAGACCATTTTTGAATAATTTCCAGAAGTGAGAGGTAAGATGAGTATCTCTATCTAAGAAGATAGATAAGGAACACCGTGCAACCTAGCCAAGTCTCTAAGATATAGATTGGCATTATCCTCAGCTGAATAAGAGTTATGGACTGGCAAGAAATGATCTGGTTTGGTCATCTTGGCTACGATAACCCAAATAGAGTCATGCTGATGACAGGTACAAGGCAAACCCTTCACAAAGTTCATGTTCACTTCCTCCCATTTCCACACGGGAATATTGAACTCCTGCATGGACCCACTAGGCTTCTGGTGTACAATCTTAACTTGTGAATATTTAGAGCACTTAGCTACAAACTTTGCAATATCTCTCTTCATCCCACTCCACTAATAGGTCTCCCGCAAATCATGATACATATTAGTGGCCCCTGGATGAATAGAGTAATGCGTACCATGCACTTCTGTAAGAATTCATTGCCTCAAATCATCTACACCAGGCACAAACAATCTACTAGAAAAACACAAAATACCATATCCCCCTTGGAAGAAAACCTCCACCTTCTGATCTTTGACAGATTCTTTCAACATAACTAGACTGGGATCTCTATCCTGCTTTTCCTTGACCTTAGAAACTAGAGATGATTCAGCGCTTCTTTGCACCCACACACTACCCTCAGCTGAGTATACTAATAGGACACCTAGTCTGGAATGCTGATGAACTACCTGAGCTAACATCTTCTTACCATCCTCAATATGAGATACACTAACCATAGACATTCTAATGAGAGAATCTACCACTAAATTGGCTTTGCCCATATGATACAAATCTCTCATGTCATAATCTTTCAATAACTCTAACCACCTTCTCTAATACAAATTCAAATCTTTTTAAGAGAACACATACTGAAGGCTTTTGAGATCTGTGAACACATCTACATGCACCCCATACAAGTAATGCCTTCAAATTTGCAAGGCAAATACTACAGCTGCTAGCTCACGATCATGAGTTAGATAATTCTTCTCCTGAGGTTTAAGTTGTCTGGAGGAGTAGGCTATGACCTTATCTCTTCGCATGAGGACACAACCCAAACCTACTCTGGATAAATCTCAGTATACAACAAAACCATTTAAACCATCTGGTTGAGTAAACATTAGGGCTGAGGGGAGTCAAGTCTTCAACTCCTGAAAACTCTACTCAACGGAATATGACCACTGAAACTTAACTTTCTTCTGATTGAATCTTTGTATGAGGGTGTAATTGAAAAAAACCTTCAACTTACTGACGATAATTGCCAGCTAAACTCAAAAACATTCTGATATCTGATGGAGATATGAGTCTAGGCCAGTTTATCACCTCTTTAGTCTTTTGAAATTCAACTTTAATGCTATCACCAGGAATAATATGACCAAGGAATGCTACTAATATTAGCCAAAATTCTCACTTACTTAATTTAGTGAACAACTTGTGAGCTCTAAGAGTCTGAAGCACTATGCTGAGATGGTCTGCATGATTATTTTTGCTATGAGAATAGAAAAAATGTCATAAATAAAGACTATGACTAACATGTCCAAGTACTTCTTGAACACTCGGTCCATTATGTCCATAAAGGTTGTTGGGGCATTCGAAAGACTAAAGGACATGACTAAAAATTTGAAGTGACCATACCCAATTCGAAAAACTGGTTTTTTGAATATAACATTCTCTGACTCTAAGATGATGATAGAATGATTTGAGGTCTACCTTTGAAAAGTAACTGGCACCCTAAAATTGGTCGAACAATACATCAATTCTAGGAAGTGGATATTTACTCTTGACTGTGACCTTGTTCAACTGACAGTAGTCTATGCATATTCTGAGAGAACCATCTTTCTTATGCATGAATAGAACCGGTGTGCCCCACGGGGAGACGCTAGTTTAATGACCCAAAATCACCTCCCGGGATGTCACACTATGCTTATGGTTACAAGTAGCCCATGTTAGCCCTTTGAGTATGTTTTTACTATTAATACTCATTTTAAGATAAAGTAATTCTAACACTAGCATAGTTATATCATATGACGGGAGATACAAGGAAAATACTCAGTCCAAATGAACACAATACTGGAATTTTCAACACAATCACAATTTGATAACTAGTCTGACAAAGCCTCTACTAATCCATGAACTAGAGAGCCGTTGGGACAGGTCCCTAACTGACTCAAAATGAACTGAAAGTAATAACATAGTCTCTCAAATGCGGAAATGTCTGAAGATAGGTCCTCAAACAATAAGGACTCACGACTATAGTATTACAAACAGAGGTACACAAAAGTGAATGACGTGGCTCAGACTGAGTACCTGAACCTATATTATATGATAATGCAACACATAGACGTATATGTGGATCAACACTTAGGAATGTACTGAGTATGTGGGGGTTCATGCATTTATATAAAACAACATCAATACTCTTTAATCAAATCATGCATGCATTAAGTAATGACTCACATGGCTTGAATAAGTATAAAATGTAAAGCTCATAAATCAATGACTCACATGGCTTGAATAAGTATAAAATGTAAAGCTCATAAATCATGTAGAATGAAGCATGTAACACAAATCTCGTGAGTCATTATACATTAGCTTTAAAATCTGTGCTCTCATCTTATTCTCAATAACTCATAGGATAAAGGAAGATTCAAACAATACTTTAAAATCATGTATATGTCTAATGGAGAGTAAATCTTTTTTATTACTAAAGAATATATAAATCTTTTAAACTCAAGTACTTGGAATTCAGAATCATATAACTTTGAAAAATACTTGAAGGCATTTCATCCACTTTAGGAAATTATATCATTTCAAGCTTTAGGGAAATAATTCTATCTCAATTGAAAGATACTCCAGTTTAGGGAAATAACTTATCACATAGCTGTAGATAAAATACTTATATCATGGGAAAATACTTTATTCTTAGGGAGCAATTCTGCAACTTTACTATTAGGAAAATAACTTGTATCAAGGGAGGTTCTCTTAACCGACATAAACCATGCGAGCTTCATGGAGTCCAACGTTTTGTCCTCCTAAGGAAGAGACCCCACATTGGGGAGGAGCTTCATACACTTTCCAGGAAGTATAACCTCAATTTAGTGATCACTTATCTTAGCCTCGGGCCTAATATCTCGATCTTAGGCCCAAAATCTAAAACCTATGGTGGCACGTAGTTCAAGGGTAAGAAATCCTAGTAACTTACCCAACTCGATGCTAAATACTACTCCCTTTAGTTTATATCGCTCATCTCATGGAACTCCACTTTAAAATAATCTCATCGTTTATCACGAACCCAATAATCAATCTGTAATCTCATATAGTGAAGCGGATTTTATAACTCCATGAACATTAAGTCAAAACCTTTCTCAATAATCTCAGAATACTTCAAATCATGAGTGCTTATAGCATAATATTTCATAAAATTGCAAATCTCAAGTAGGGATCAATAATCCATAATTCAATCTCAAGTTAAAACTCATCAAAAGCATAATAGCTAACATATCGATTCATAACTCATGTGGAAATCTGGAAAATTTCAGCAATTGGTCTCAAAATATCAACATACTCATATACTTCAATATTTTAATCATTTTAACTATCAATTTCTCAAGGATTAAAATCATGGGGTATAGACCCAACTGCAATTTCTCAAGAAAAAATGTGAAAATCATGCCATTAGACTCTCAATTCATGAAAAACCTAAAAATATTGCAATCAATAATAATGGGTGAAAAAGCCAAATTCAAATTCATGCAAAATCTCATAGATTGCAGAAAATCATAGTTTAAATAAGCCTTTGGGCGCTAGGATAAAAGAATTACCCTTGTTCAAAACCCCACATACCTTAGATTATGAGAATGGATGAACAAGCTTGCTTTTAACTCTTCTTCTTACTTTTGAGAGAGGGTTCTTGCAACCTTTGAACTTGGGGAACTCAAATATCCGTTGCTAGCCTGATGATCCCTCGGATCATCCGTTGCATGTTGGTCAGAAAAGAACATACTTCCTCAGCATGACAGTCGAAGCAATGGTCCATCGCATAGCCTGATGGTACATTGGATAGTTCATCGCAAGATTGCCAGGATGAGGCCACACTGCCTGAGCACAATGGTCCCTACGATGGTCCGTTGCAGCCTTGATGGTCCATCATTTTGGCCATCTACTTGGGCCAGAAAAAAGAGTTACTGCCTTGGTTGCGATGGACAGAGCGATGGTCCATTGCAGACTAGGAACACAGGAAAATAGAGTACACATACCTGAAGCAGGTTGCTAAAATAGGCTCAAAATCTCTATAAACTCTCGAATGCCTCAAAAATTGCTAGTACTCATGCAAGAATAAATACATATAGCTGAACTTTAGATTAGAAGATCTGAATTAAGGAAGAATAATACCTTCTGATTGATCTGGACTCGTGGGAAAGAGGTGTGGGTACATGGCTTGCATGTCTTCTTTTGCCTCCTAAGTCACGGCCCCAACTAATTAGTTCCGCCACAAAAGTTTGACCATAGGAAATCTCTTTTTTCCTCGATCTACAGATCTAAAAATCTACGACTCAACAACAATCTCATCTAATGAAAAACTATTCTGAATATCAGCACTCTCCGAGGGATCTACTACAACAGAATCACCAATATGCTTTTTAAGCATTGAGTCATGAAAAACAGGATGAACAGCTGGCAACTCTATGGGAAACTCCACCTCATAGGCTACTTTACCAACACAGCCCAAGACTCTATATAAGCCAACATAACAGGGACTAAGCTTTCCCTTTTTAGCAAACCTCTTTACCTCTTTCAATTGTGAAATCTTCAAGTATACCAAATAACTTACCTCAAACTCAAGATCTCTTCTCCTCACATCAGCATAAGACTTTTGATGACTCTGAGCTGTCTTCAACCTTTCTCTAATCAACTTAACTTTCTCCATAGCTTCAAACAATGCATTAGGACCAATTACTAAAGGTTCACCTACTTCAAACCAATCTACTAGTGATCTACATCTCCTACCATATAAGGCCTCAAATGGTGCCATCCTTATGCTAGTATGGTAACTATTGTTATAGAAAAATTCTATAAATGTAAAATGCTCATTCCAGCTACCTTTGAGATCAAGAGCACACACACTCTACATATCTTCCTGGGTCCGAATGGTCCTCTTAGCCTGACCATCTGTCTACGGATGGAAGGCAAAACTCAAAAGAACTTGGGTACCAAGACCCTCCTGAAATGCCCTCTAAAACTGAGAAGTAAATTGAGTACACCTATCCAAAATAATAGATGAGGGAACTCCGTGCGGGATGAATAACTCCCGGATATACAATCTATAGTAATCCTTTGCTGTATAAGATATGTGCACGGGTAAAAAATGCGCAGACTTAGTCAGCCTATCCACAATAGCCAAAATAGAATCATGATGATGGCATAGAAGAGGTAACCCAATCATGAAGTCTATATTCACCACCTCCCACTTCAATGTGGGTATACCAAACTCTTGCATCACACCACCAGGTCTTTGGTGCTCTACCTTAGCTTGTTGACACTTTTGACACTTTGCTACAAGCCAAGCTATATCCTTCTTCATACCATTCCACAAATAGATTTCTCTCAAGTCACGGTACATCTTGGTAGTGTCGGGATAAATGGAATACTGTGCGCCATGCGCTTTAGCCATAATCCTCTGCCTCAAATTATCAACACATAGAACACACAATCTACCCTGCAATCTCAACATGCCATCTCTCTCTTAGGAGAAAACATTTACCTTTAGGTTCTTAACTGACTTCTTTAGTCTGACCAAATAAGGATCTTTGTCTTGCTTCTCCTTCACTTCTTATACTAAAGAGGATTCGGAACTACTTTACACCAAAGTACTTCCCTCAGCTGAATCAAGCAACCTATCACCTAATCTAGCCAAATGATGCACATCATGAGCTAACTCTTTCTTACCCTCATCTACATGGGCAATACTGCCCATACAAAATCTGTTAAAGGCATCTACCACTATGTTGGCCTTTCCTGGGTGATACAATACACTCATATCATAGTCTTTTAAAAACTCTAACCACCTTCTCTGCCTAAGATTCTACTCTCTCTGATTAAACACATATTGCAGTATATTATGATCAGTAAACATATCAACATGGACACCATAAAGATAATCTATCCAAATTTTAAAAGCAAAGACCACAACAGCTAATTCAAGATCATGGGTTGGGTAATTATTCTCATGCGGTTTTAACTGTCTAGAGGCATAGGCTATAACCTTACCTTTTTGCATCAATACATTACCTAAAAAAATTCTAGAGGCATCACAATACTCTGAAATACCATCTGTACCATAAAGCAAAGTCAACAAAGGGGGTAAAGTAAGTTGAGTCTTCAACTCCTGAAAACTATTCTCATAGAAATCTAACCAATTGAACTTAACTTTCTTTTGGGTCAATCGGGTCATGGGAGATGCAATAGAAGAGAAACCTTCAACAAAATGATAGTAGTAGCCTGCTAGACCCAAGACGCTTCAAATATCAGAAGGAGAGACAGGTCCAGGCCAATTTCATACTGTTTCTATCTTTTGGTGATCAACTATAATACCTACGGCTGAAATAATATGACCCAAAAAGGCTATAGAACTTAGCCAAAATTCATACTTAATGAATTTTGCAAACAACTGGTGACCTCTAAGAGTTTGCAGTACAATTCGAAGGTGATTTACATGATCATGCTCACTACGGGAGTAGACAAGGATGCCATGTATGAACATTATAACAAATATATCAAGATATTGTTTGAACATTCGATTCATGAGGTCTATAAAATCTGCTGGGAAATTGGTTAGCCCAAAAGACATGAGGAGAAACTCAAAGTAACCATAGCAGGCTCGGAAGACTATCTTTGGAATATCACATTACCTCACTTTAAGTTGATGATAGACGGATCTAAGGTCTATCTTAGAGAAATAACTTGCACCTTGCTACTGATCAAATAGTTCATTAATTCTCAGAAGAGGATATTTATTTTTTACTGTGACCTTGTTAAGTTGACGATAGTCAATGCACATATGCAAATAACCATTTTTTTTGCACGAATAGAATAGGTGCACCCCAAGGAAAAATACTGGGCCTTATGAAACCTTTGTCTAAAAGATCTTTGAGTTGCTCTTTCAACTCCATAAGCTCTGCGAGAGCCATACGGTATGGCAGAATAGACATAGGTCGAGTATCCGGAAGATGGTCAATCCTAAATTCTATCTTCCTATCGGGAGGTACCCTGGGAGATCTTCTGGAAAAATATCTGGAAACTCATTAACAATATTGACTGGTTGAATAGTTGGAACCTCGAATTTAGTGTCTTTGACTCTAGCTAGGTGATAGATATAACCCTTGGATATTAACTTTCTGTCTTTGATATAGGAAATAAAATGACTCTTGTAAGATATAGAACTCCCAGACCACTCAAAATCCTGTTCATCAGGAAACTAAAACTTGATTACACTGATAAGATAGTCTATAAATAGATAAAAAGAATAAAGCCAATCCATACCCAGAATAAGGTCAAAATCCAACATGTCTAACTCTATACAATTCACAAGTATGACTTTATAAAGAATAGTATTAGGAGAATCTCTATACACTTGTTTAGCAACAACTGGCTCCCCTACTTGTGTAGAAACTAGGAAGGTCTTAGAAATATTTTTGGGACTCATTTTAAAATTCACAGCTTCAAGTGGGGTCACATAAAAGAGACTTACCTGGGGTCCAACAACACATAGACATAGAAGCAAAAGACAAGGAGCATACCAGTAACCACATCGGGAGAGTCCTCCTTCTCCTGACAGGATGGTAAGGCATAGAATCTGTTTTGGCATTATTTGCCAGTAGGGCTAGATGAAGCGCCCTGACAAAGGTAGGATGAGGGATAGGAGCTGGTGTACTAACAGTCTTTACCTAAGGTCATGAATCTCTATCCCCCTACCTAGCATGCGGACAATCTCTATGTATATGGCCCTGCTTTCCATAACCAAAATAACCCCTCAAATCTATTAATCACTCACCAGGATGATCCCTACCACACTTAGCACAAGGAGGATAACGAGGCATATTACTAACACTGTTCTATGACCTAGATATAAAAGATCTGCTCCCTTGATCCTTCCTAACACTTGGCGTGGGAGCACAAGTTGATGAAGACACTGGAATAGATGGACGTTTCTGAAATTGAGGGTGGTTTCCTCCATTGAACCTAGGCTAACTATACTCATGCTGCTCAGATCTAGCCCTTTTATTACCCCATACTCTATCTCTCTCTTTCTAATATGATCCACCTTTATCTGTTGTGCATGCATCATAACCTAGACAAATCTATATCCCTATACAGCATCGCAATCCTATACTCTTTCAGCAACAAACCAGAAACACCTATCCCAAACTTACTCATACTAGCTCGGGTGTCAGAAATCAAATCGGGAGCGTACTTGGACAACTGGTTGAACTTCAAGTAGTACTTCTTAACATTCATGGAGCCCGGCCTCAAGTTCACAAACTCCTCAATCTTTGCTTCACTCATCTCAAGTGGAAAGGACTTGTCCAAGAATGCATCATGGAATACCTGCCAGGTCATAGGAGCAATATCCTCACCTCTACCCCTTCTCCATAATACAACCCAGCCATAAGCTATGTCCTTCAACCTATAAGATGACAACTCAACACTTTTTAGTTCGGAAATATGCATCACCTAAGTGATCTTTCTCACCTCCTCAAGTTACAACTGTGGGTCCTTTTCTCAAATTAATCCACATGAAAACATGAATCTTAGAAGCAGCTATATCACCTCCCTGCTGATTACCCATTATGGCCTGTTATTAGCCTGAACATTAGCGGTGACTATTCGTGGTGGTGCCTTAAAGGCCGCCTAAAGCTAACATGAGATACAGTCTCATTAAAAGGATCAATAGTTGAGAGTTGCTCATCATCATTTCTTCAGGGATTCGCTCTTTGGAGAGGCATTTTCTGAAAAAGGAGAGCATAAATTATTAGATGAGAGGGACAACTATACGCAAGATGGATCTGAAAGAAAGAAATAACTTTTTCCTAAAATGTCTTGTAGCCTCTTGCTCATAGATGTGGCGCACTACAAACTGATAATCAAGACACTACTCAATGTGGCTTTTTAGACTCCATAGGACTCCTTTAAAACCCTGCTTTGATACCAAGTTTGTAATAACCCAAAATTACCTCTCACACAGTGCTTAAGGCTACAAGTAGCCCCAAGCTAACCCTTTGAGTCTGTTTCTACTAATAATACTCATCTTAAGATGAAGTAATTCAAACACTAGCATAGTCAAATCATATGAAGATAGACACAAAGAAAATACTTGGTCCAAATGACCATAATACTAAAATTCTTAACACAATCACAATCTGATAACTATTTTGACAAAGCCTCTACTAATCCATGAACTAGAGAGGCATTGGGAAGGTCTTCAACTGACTCAAAATAAAATAAAAATAAAAACATAGTCTCACAAATGCAAAAATATCTGAAGATAGGTCCTCATACCATGAGGACTCACCACTGTAGGAATGTAGATAGAGGTACTCAAAAGTCACTGACGTGGCTGGGACTGAGCACCTGAACCTATATTATACGACAATGTAGAAAATAGATATATATGTGTATCAGCACTTGGGAATTGACTGAGTATGTGGGGGTGTATGCATTTATATAAAACAACATCAATACTCTTTAATCAAATCATGCATGCAATAACTAATGACTCACATGGCTTAAATAAGTATAATATGTAAAACTCATGAATCATGTAGAATGAAGCATTTAACACAAATATCATGAGTCATTATACTTTATCTTTAAAATCAATGCTCTCCTCTTATTCTCATTTCTCATAGGATGAAGAAAGAATTAAACAGTACTTTCAACTCATGCATATGTCTCATGGAGGGTAAAATATCTTTATTGCTCAAGAATTCATAACTCTTTTGAACTCAAGCACTTGGAATTCAGAATAATAAAACTTTGAAACATACTTGAAGGAATTTTATCCACTTTAGGAAAATATCTCGTTTCAAGCTTTAGGGAAATCATTCTATCATAATGGAAAGATGCTCTAGTTTAGGGAAATGACTTATCTCATAGCTTTAGAGAAAATACTTATATCAAGGCAAATTACTTTAGTCTTAGGGAGCAAATATGCAACTTTAATATTAGGAAAATAACATGTATTAAGGGAGGTTCTCTTAACCAATATAAACCATGCGAGCTACATGGATTCCAATGTTTTGTTCTCCTAATAAAGAGATCCCACGAGCAAAACCTCAATTCAGTGATAACTTATCTTGGCCTCAGGCCCAATATCTCAGCCTTAGGCTCAAAATTTGAAACCTATGGTGGCACGTAGTTCTGAGGTAAGAAACCGCAGTAGCTTACCCAACTCGGTGCTAAATACTAATCCCTTTAGTTTATCTCACTCATCTCATGGAAATCCACTTTAAAATAATCTCATAATTTATCAAGAACCCAATAATCGAATCTATAAACTCATATAGTGAAGCGGATTTCAAAACTCCATGACCATTAGGTCAAAACATTTCTCAATAATCTCAGAATACTTCAAATCATGGGTGCTTATAGAATAAAAGTTCATAAAATTACAAATCTCAAGTAGGGATCAGTAATCCATAATTCAATCTCAAGTTAAAACTCATCAAAAGCATAATAGATAGCATATAGATTCATAGCACATGTAGAAATCTACAAAATTTCAGCAATTCATCTCAAAATATCAACATACTCATATACTTCAATATCTTAAAAATTTCAACTATTAATTTCTCAAGGATTAAAATCATAGGGTATAGACCCAGCTGCAATTTCACAAGAAAACATGTGAAAATCATGCCATTAGACTCTTTATTCATGGGAAACATCAAAATATTGCAATCAATAATAATAGGTGGAAAAACCTATTTCACATTTATGTAAAATCTCATAATTGCAGAAAATCATAGTTTAATAAGCCTTTGGGCACAAGGATGAAAGGATTACCCTTGTTCAAAAATCCACATATGTTAGATTATGAAATTGAATGAATAATCTATATTTACACTCTTCTTCTTACTCTTGAGGGAGGGTTATTGTAATCTTTGAACTTGGGGAACTCAAATATCAACTTAATTTGTAGAATCCATGGTGAGTTCTTGGATTTTTTGGAGAAGGGTCATAGATTTGACCTTTAGGGAGAAACCCTAGATATCTTATGTTTTGGATGATGAATAAATCCATTTGCTTTGTTTGAAATATATCTAGTTGATAAAAGAGTTGAAAATACCAAAAACCCTCTTGTTAAAATTAGTTAAAAACATTGAACAGGGGCTGCGACGGTCGAAGAGACTGTCCGTCGCTAGCCTGATGGTCCGTCAGTTTATCCATCACATGTTGGTCAAAAAAGAACATACTTCCTCAGCATGACGGTCAAAGAGATGGTCCATCTATTATCCTGACGGTCTGTTGGATCCTCCATCATACATTGGCCAGGATGAGGGTACAATGCCTGAGCGTGATGGTCTGTTGTAGCCTTGACGGTCTGTTATGTTGGCCGTCGCACTTGGTACAGAAAAGAGAGTTAGTTCCTTTTTTTCAACAGGCCGAGAAATAGTTCATTGCAGACACGACGGTCCGTCAGATCATCCGTTACACCTATGGAAATTCTAACAACTCTCACTAAAATGGCCATAACTTCTCACCTCGATACCGAATTTCCACAAAATTGTTATTGTTGGAAAGATAATTCAATTCTCTACATGAAAAAAAGTTAAATTTAAGAAAATTCTATGTGGTTTAAATACCAATCACTTATGATGTCATTTCTCAATCTTTTAGGACTGGAATTACATTTCACTTGACGCGCTCTAAGGCTCAGACTACAAGGGAAATTTGTGGGGTCTTATGGATGAGCCTGATGAATCCCATATCTAATAGATTATTTAACTATACTTTCAATTTTTTGGGTTCAGATGGAGCCATTCTGTAAGGCAGAATAGATATAGGTTGAGTATCTTCGAGAAGGTCTATTCCTAAGTCAATTTCTCTTTTGGGAGGAACTACAAGAAGATCTTTAGGAAATACATCCTATAATTCATATAATACTAAGACTTACTCAAGAGTAGGAGTTTCTGAGTTAGAGTCTCTGACTCACACAATATTATAGTCACACCCCTTAGATTTCATCTTTCTAGCTCTAATGTATGACATCTATTGACCCCTAAGAGTTATAGTACTACCCCTCCACTCCAAGACTTGTTCATTTGGGAACTGAAAATGAACTATTCTATTTCTCCAATCAACTGAGGCATAGTATGAGTGGAGCCAATCGATGCTGAGAATGACATCAAAATTCATCATCTCTAACTCTAAGAGATCAACTAAAGTAACTTTTTGAGATATTGTTAGTTGATAGTTCTTGTATAACTGTCTAGCTACATTAGAAACAAATACTCGGGTAGACATTGCAAAAGGGCTCTACTATATATTTTGGAATGACTCCAAAATTGATGGCTATATATGAATTTACAAAAGAAATAAAAGCTACAAAGTCTAGTAAAGCATAAACATGTTAGGGAAAGACCTGCAACATACCAGTAAATACATTAAGAGAATTTTATTGATCTTGGTGGGACTGAAGAGCATATAATCTGGTTAGACGCTGACAACTGGTAGCACTAGAAGTGGCATCCTACTGAGTTGCCGGAAGAAACTGACGACTAATAGGACTGTCCCTATTGGCGCACATCCCTACCCTTCTGAGAAACTACCTGACACTCTCAAATTCTATGGCCTAGCTTCCCACACCCGAAGCACACATTACTACTTGCTCTACACTCACCCTGATGTTGTCTGCCAGACTTCTGAAATAGAGAATTGGTACGAGCACTGCTAATATTGGCCTAGGACTTAGATCTTGGTGCCATATCCCTAATGTCGTTTCTGAATTTAACTACTGGGCACTTGATAAAGTAGGTACTGGGGCTGAAGACCTCTAATGAAATTGAGGATCGTAACCACCTTCTAACTTGGGTTGATTGAAATTAAAACTACCCATTCTATATTTTTTGTTTCCTTCCTCCCTCTCTTTAATCTTTTGCTTCTTTATCTGTTGAGCATGGACCATCAGCCTAGACAAATCCATATCACTAATTAGCATTGCGGTCCTGCTCTCCTTGACCATACTATAAGATACGCTAGACATAAACTTACTCATTTTGAACCTACTGTCAGCTACCACATGAGGAGCATATCTAGCTATATGAGTGAACATAAGGCAATACTCCCTCAAAATCATGCTGCCTTGCTTCAAATTAATAAATTCTAACACCTTGGCCTCCCTTAACTCTAATGGAAAGAATCTATCCAAGAAAGTTAAGGTAAACTCGTCTCATTCTATATTCCCTGCATCAACACCTCTATCAACTTTCAACTGCTTAAACAAAGTATGGGCTACATCCTATATTTAATATGTAACTAACTCGGCACTCTAACTAGACATCACCCCCATAGCATCCATTACCTTCTGAACCATATCTAAGAATTCTTTTGGATGCTCTGTAGACTTGGACCCCTTGAAGAAAGAACGATTCATCCGGGTAAGGACCTAAATTCTAGTTCCAGCAGTATACATGAAAATGCTCAATTGCACAACATGGATACATGAAAAAAGGAAAACTTTTTCCTAAACACGTTGTAGCCTCTCGTCCATAAGTTTGGCGCGCTACATACCCAACCACAAGACTCTACCCAATGTGGCTTTCAATCTTCCTAGGAAAATTTAAACCTTACGCTCTGATACTAAGTTTGTAACAACTCGAGACTACCCTCTAGTCATTACACAGATCTTATGGTCTCGAGGGACCACAAGATAACCCATGAGCTGGTACGTACTGTGAGAACTAAATAATATAATCATGAATATGGAAGACTAACTAAAATGCCATAAGGTTTTAATAATGAAATAACTACTAAATTATGAACCTAATAAAAATACTAAAATCTGAATATTCTGAATAGCTAACTGTATTGTCTAAAAAGACTCTAAATGGGATATTGTGAGTTGATTGGATAGGACCCACCAAACCCTACTAACTACTGAGATAAAGATATGAAGTAACATAATTTTCCTTGAATGATGAGGACTCACCACTGCTATTGTACTTCTGATGCTCTGATGGACTAAGCGCAATTCGAGAACTGAATGTTAGCTCTTATGATTATAGCACTAAAGAAAGATATGCGATTAGTATTTTAAATATACTAGTATGCTAAATAAGGTAGGCTGGTATGCATGGTTTCATGAACAGAACTAATAATTAACTAGATATGCATGTAAAGAATGGTGTACTAAGTAGAGAGCATAGAATCTGTAGATACTAAAAATAGATGAAAATCTGTAAATACTAAGGATGCATGATCAAACACGTAACATGAACTGAGTAAAATCTATAAACTGAAATATTGAAATAAAAAAAATCTACATGTTTTGGTCAAACAACACTAGACTAAATAACTGAGTTGGGACTGTAACAGAGACTATGGGAGATATCATCTAACCGACGTTCCCCAATTTGAGCTAATTATGGTCCAACCTATAATTCCAGTCAGAAGGGTGTTAATACAAAGCCATGGGTACTAATAATGGCTCTATGGATCCCCTAAACTTATATTATCTTTAAAGGACTAAGGGTGGTAAGCCTAAATTAATGGGTGACCCTTGCGAGATAGTCAAGCCTAATCTAATGGGTCACTGCTCATATCCTATGTTTACTACGTAGTTATGGAGTATAGGAACTGCTACTAATGACTCTGCTATCTTATGGGGAAGCCGCCATCCCTATATTTGCTCGGTGCTATATACCACTCCCAATTGAAAGACACTGAGATACTAGACTGTTCTGAGTTTAATGACTAATATCTGATTATTCTGAGAATGCTCAAAGTATAATCTGAAGACTATTGTGTGATAGACTAAGATTATACTAAAGAAACAACTATGGTTTTTGGGTATTCAAGACTCCCAGGACTTAAAACAACAATACTGAAAAGACACTAAAGCTTGTAAACCAAAAAATGAAGGCTCTTATTAAATAAATCACTCTGATAGGCATTTTATGAAACATTTGTAGTTTATAGTTTAGTCAATTCATGGGAATAGTATAAAACTTGTAATAATAGCATGAATTAAAAATTTATAACACTAAATCATGGTCTAATTCGAAGAATGACAATATTAAAACATGGAGAATTTTATAACAACGATAATTACATTAAAATATGCTATAAAATCAATATTCATGGAAGTTCATGGAGATTCATAGTTTTAAATCTCAATTTAATATCATAAATCTTGAAAAGATGGTTGATTTAAAATTAAAACAGATACTTGGACTCTGTGGATAGAGAGAAACCATGGATGAACAACTAACATACATGGGATGATAAATTTGGATGGATTGATGCAGAGTTCTTGAGATATGAGTTTTATTCTTAAAGGTTAGGGTTTTGATACTTCAGAGAATGTTCTTGATTTTGATGGAAAATTGATTAGAATAATGACCAATTAGGTTATCATGGACTTAATTTTGTGTTTGGGGCTTACTGGGACAAGGGAAAAGTACTTAAAAACCCTTGTAATTAAAACTCAAAGCTGACTAAAAATCTTGAATTTTTGGGCTGGCGCAATGTGGTGCTATCGCGCCGTGTCATTAGAATTCTACAACTGGGAAACTGGTATGTGGCTTGGTATGGGGAAATTACAGTCCTTCATTTATTGGGACCTAGAAGTTCACCTCTACATAGTGGTATCATGCTTTGACACTGGAAATGGACAAATGTCAAATTAACCTATGGCGCGATGTGCCAGGATTGTGGACCCTATAGGAATTTTCCAAATGGGAGATTGGCCTACTCCGTAACATTCTACAGGTTAAAATGACGGGATTTTGCAACATAAACTTAAAATTTCCATAACTTCTTACTCAGTTATCGGATTTTGATAAATTTTATATTGTTGGAAATCTAATTGAATTTCCTATGCAAAGGGCAGGCTCTAAACTGAAAAATAATGAGTATTTCAAAAATTTCATATAAAAATACTCATGCATTGGGACTTAGATTATTCTAGGGAAATATGGGATGTTACAATATCTCCCTCTTGGGATCAGTCATCCCAAAATAAAACTGGTTAAGCTGAGGGAACTGATATACTAAGCTTACACAATGAATATACATGTCTAATGAATGGAATGCATGAGTGAACTGATTGATAAATGCACAAAATCAACAACTATTTTATGCGAACTCAATCTAAGGAAAAAGGTCATCCCAGATACCCTTGAAATCAACAATGCATGCTCTCAGCATATCCTCAATAGTCTGAATGGTCCTTTCTTCTTGATCGTCTATCTGAGGGTTCAAGGTGGTACTGAGATGAACTTAGGTACTAAGACCCTTTTGGAATACTTTCCAGAAGTGAGAGGTAAACTGAGTACCTCTATCTGAGATGATAGATAGGGGAACACCATACAACATAACCAACTCTCGGAGATAGAGATTAGAATAGTCCTTGGCTGAATAAGAGGTATGGACTGGCAAGAAATGCGCTGATTTGGTCATCCTGTGTATGATAACCCATATAGAGTCATGCTGATGATGGGTATAAGGAAAACCTATTACAAAGTCGATATTCACTTTCTCCCATTTCCACATGGGAATATTTAACTCCTGTATAGACCTACTAGGCATCTGGTGCTCAATCATAATTTTTTGATAAGTATAGAAATTAGGTACAAATCTACAATATCTCTCGTCATCCTACTCCAACAAAAGATCTTCCATGAATCTCTGTACATCTTAGGGGCCCCTGGATGAATAGAGTAATGTGCACCATGTGTTTCTAAAATAATTTTTGGCCTTAAATCATCTACACTAGGCACACATAATCTACACTAACAATACAATACACCATCTCCCTCTTGGGAGAAAATCTCTACTTTCTTATCTCTGACTGATTCTTTTAACTTAACTAGACTAGGATCTCTATCCTACTTTTTATTTACCTCAAAAACTAGAGATGATTCAGCGCTACTCTGCACCCACACACTAGCCTCTGCTGAGTCGATAATGTGGACACCTAGTCGGGCAAGCTAATGAACTTCCTGAGCTAACTTCTTCTTACCATCCTCAATATGAGATACACTACGCATATACATTTTACTGAGAGAACCAGATACTACATTGGCCTTGCCTGGATGATATAGAACACTCATGTCATAATCTATCAATAACTCTCACCACCTTCTCTACCATAAATTCAAATCTTTTTGAGAGAACACATACTGAAGGCTCTTGTGATTTGTGAACACATCTATATGCACCCCATACAAGTAATGCCTCCAAATCTTTAAGGCAAACACTACAGCTGCTATATCAAGATCATGAGTCAAATAATTCATTTTATGAGGCTTAAGCTATCTGGAGGAGTACGCTATGACCTTACCTCTCTACATAAGGACACAACCCAAACCTACTCTTGATGCATCATAGTACACAACAAAACCATATGAACCATCTGGTAGATTTAAGACTAGGGCTGAGGTGATTCGAGTCTTTAACTCCTCAAAACTCTTCTTGTAGGAATCTAAACACTGAAACTTATCTTTCTTCTATGTCAATCTAGACATGGAGGATGCAATAGAAGAAAACCCTTCAACAAATCAATCGTAATATCCAACTAAACCCAAGAAACTCCTGATATCTAATGGAGATATAGGTTTAGGCTAGATTCTCACTACTTTAGTATTTTAAGGATCAACTCTAATGACATCATCAAAAATAATATGATCGAGGAATGCCACTGATCTTAGCTAGAATTCACACATACTATATTTAGCGAACAACTGGTGAGATCTTAGAGTTTGAAGCACTATGCTGAGATGGTTTGCATGATTGCTTTCACTACGAGAATAGACAAGAACGTCATCAATGTAGACTATGAAAAACATATCCAATTACTGCTTGAACACTCAGTTTATCAAGTCCATAAAGGTTGGTGGGGCATTCGTAAGACCAAACACATGACTAAAAATTCAAAGTTACAATATCAAGTTCGGAAATTTATTTTTTTGGAATGTCATGTTCTCTAAATCTAGGATGATGATAGCATGACCTAAGGTCTATCTTATAAAAGTAAATGCCACCCTAAAGTTGGTCAAACAAGTCATCAATCTTGGAAAAGTAATTGGCACATTGATTTTAGGGAAAAATTTATTCGAATAATGCCTAACTAGTTTATTAGGGACTTAATTTTATGTTTGGGGCTAATTTGGGCAAGTGAATAGTACTTAAAATCCCTTGGAATTAAAACTTAAAGCTGACTAAAAATCCTAATTTTCTAGGTTGGCGCGACACAGTGCTATCACGCTGTGTTACCAGAATCAGACAACTGGGAAATTGAATGTGGTGCAACTTGGGGAAATTGCGGTCCTTTACTGATTAGGACCTGGAAGAACACCACGACAGAGTGGTATTGTGCTTCGACATTGGAAATGGATAAATGTCAAATTAAACTGTGGCCTGATATGCCAATATTGTGAACCCTCAATATAATATGCCAAATGGGAGATTGACCTACTCCACAATGCCCTAAAGGTAAAAATGATGGGGTTTTGCGACTAAAACTTAAAATCACCAGAACTTCATACCTGGTTATCAGATTTGGGTGAATTTTATAACGCTAGAAAGTTAATTGAATTTCCAACAAAATGGAAGGCTCTAAACTAAAAAACAAAGCATTATTTAAAAATTTCATATATGAATACTCATGTATTGGGACATAGATTATGCTAGGGACATATGGGGTGTACCACCTCATATGACTGTGGTCTTTGATATAAGAGTTAGGCTTGTAAAGTGTATCTTATCTCGCATTACTCTAAATGTGGGAGACATTTCTCACTCTGAGTGGCTTCACTTCAAGAACTAGGGAGGTATGCATCTTCTCTTTCCATCTCTTATTACTAAATATGTTAGAGAGCAAAAGTAGAGAAGTACATCACAGACACTAAGGTGCGACCTAGCTCTTCCTAAAATCTACTGAAATTCAGAGGCAAAGGATCACCAGGTCATAGTTAAAAAAGAAAATGGACTCGGGGATATCAGTCCAAGAGGTCACAAACTCTTGCAGACCCTCATCACCGATTATCATTGATGATATATATATTCAGATACTAGGGATAAGAGAGAATTTATCTAGTTTACCTTAGGGACAAGGAGAGCACTATACTACTCGACATTCGTGGCACAATAAGATTATGATAATTACATAACAGAGCATAAGAAGTAGGGTTCCACCTTGGATAGCCTTGAAAGAGCTTATTCAACACTAGCTGAAACCCATATGAAATTCAAAGACTTACAAAATGAGATGCTGAAGAGGGAGAAAAAGAGGCATAAATTTTTTTAGTAAGCTATAGAAAGGGGTAAAATCCATATTTAATGTGCTTAAACCCAACCAACCGCTACCTTCATCAAGATTTGATAGTGAGGATGATGCTCCTGCAGAATGGTTAGCTGATGATGCAGAGTAAGCATGACGATATAGCTCATGTTGTGGATACAGGGAGCCTTTTTTACTCTTACCTTCTTGTATATGCAGTGCGAACACTATATTAATTTCAGTAGAGGGTGACCCCAAATTTTATATTATTTGGTGTTATGTTACCAGATATTTCTTTGAATGATAGTTTGGATACTGTTTCCCATGTTATCTTTTGGATACTACTTTTTTTGGTACTCTAAGGGTGCCCACATTTTATGGATTATCATGATTTTTTTTATTTCTGGTTTTAGCTTTCTATACATACTTTAAATTTTTTTGTGGATCTTAGTGATGTTGGGACAAGTATGCAGGGGAATTCTAAGTACCCGTAAAACAACTATCGAATAAGCAAGGGGAGCATGAGTACTTGTGGCATTTTAGTTTTTTTTTTGTAAGGTTAGGATCAAATTGTACACCATTGGTGAAGTCTGAGTAGCCATTTGGTAAGTTTTCCCATTTTGAGCCAAGATGTGAAACTAAGGCTTTGGTTTTAGCCATCGCCATATGTTAGCAATTTGTTCATAGTTCTATGGAAAATTAAGAAACCCCCTCTATTCAGAATTTATAATAAATCAAGGGCATGGACATGAGCAATTTTTTAACAAATCCTTTTCTCTTTTTGTTGTTCCATAAATTTTTAACTTGTAAGTAGTAATAAATAGTTAATGATTGTTTCCATCAGGAGGGACATTTGAGCTCCCTTAATGAATTTCTCATGCCATGTGTGGTGATAATACTGCATTCACCTCTTGTATATTCATGTTATCTAGAACTTTCCCCATTAGTCTTTCAAACTAATTTTTATTATATTTTTTGGAGAAATAAGCTTAGGCCCTCTTTCTTATTTTGTAACCCACTCTAGCCTGAAAACCTACCCATGAATAATTGTTATTTCTAGTACTCGATTCGATCCTTTAAATCTTTCTTTGGAAAATTCATTACAAGTCATGAACCTTTTGTTTTATCCCTCTTTAAACCATACCCTCCTTCAACTTAAAAATGTAATGTGAGGCTAAAATCCTATGTTGGGGTGGTAAAAATAGATGGAAGTCAGTTTGGGACTAGGAGGTATCAGTAAAAATGCCAAATGTGCCTAAGTGTTGAAAACAAATATTTAAGAAAATTAAAGACCCAAATAAATGGATGATTTACACAAAAATTCAAGGAAATGGAAGTAAAAGAAAAATGGGGAACAAAGGAGGTGAAAGATAGCCATGAACAAACAAAGAAAAAAAAGTTGAGTGGCCCATAGTCGAAAGGAGTAGGGTTGTAAAGTCTGATGTAGATACTCAAGGTAGGGTGTAACCTACTTAACTAAATTATATCCTACCCTAACTAGATCATATGTTAAATTCATAGAAAGTCCTTTGAGATCTCCAACCATTTACCTTTTTTGTAGTGGTGATTGAAAATTGGGAAAAGCCTATGGCATGACACTTGTAGCATTAAAATTTTTTTTTGAGGGGAGAATTTTGCACGTTAATTTTTATGTTACTTGTTTGTTAGTTTGGTGTATGAAACTTTTCTTTTTTGTGAGATGGGAAAGCAAACAAGTAAAGGTGAGTAATTTTTTTTACCTCCTGAATAATGAGGCAAGTGGAGTATGGTTTAGTATTAGTCAAAAGGTAAGCCACTTATAGAGTTTTTGTTTTTGTTGTTATATTGATCCATAAAGTATGACGCAACCTGGATTATTATAATTTATAATGAGGGGTGTTGAGAAATTAGCCTAGCATAAGTACGATGATCTACTTATGGTTGCGACTAAAGTCGGGGTCAATATGTCATTTAAGACATAAAATGTTGGCATAAATAATTATAGTTCATAGTAAAGAGGTTGTGTTGCTTGAGGTCAAGCATGGTCATAAGTTGGGGGTGTTGATGAGTAATGATTTTACCACTCATTCGCACTCATTTTTCCTGCACATTACCTTTTCTCAAATGTGTAAATGAGTTCTAATTGTGATGTAGTACACTAATATCCACTGGTTGAAGGTATAGGAGTTGAAGAGACAAATAGATGTGGCTTTGAGCTTGAAATATTCAAAGAATAATAAAAATAGTGTAGTTGAAGACCTACAATGAACGAGCCTCAGCTATCACGGTCATGGTCTATGGGCCGCAGTGACGATCAGTAAATATGGTCAATCAACTACGATCGTGAAATTTAATCGTGGTCACAAAACCACAATCGCTGGCATATTTGCTCTATTACGTCTTGGCGGAAATGTTAAGACCCAGGGAAAACTTTTATTCACATAATAATCCCAATTTGAAGAAAATACTCAAACCCTAACTCGATGTATCATTCATTCCATCATATTCCTTCTTCCCCAATTTTTCTAGGATTAGCTTGAGACTTTGTAGCCTCTATTTTTGAAGGAGAAAATATTGTATAAATTTTGGGAGAAGAATAGATTGAATACCTTCCAAGTGGAAGGTTTGCTAAATTCTATTGTTGATATTGTGGCGGATCCAACTTTGAACTAATATTATCTTAGATCTACAACAAATTAATTCAATGGAGATTGTTGGTATATCTATGCTTGTTTATCTTACGTGTAGCTAAATCCTCGGATTGGGGTTATGTGTGAATAGGGATTAAAGTGTGTGTGGATTGTGATTATTAGCATCTATTTGGTAGTTTATGTTTATGAGTTCTATAATTTCAATGCTATTTTGGTTGGGATTTGAAGGGTGAAAATTCCAAATACCTACATAGGCTTTATGGGTGAAAGCTCCAAGCTCTAAAAAATCTAAGCCTATCTTTGAAAGAAGTCTTTTGGGTAATGTTTAGGAATCTATATCATCCTCGGATGAGGGATTTTGAGACCAAAGCAGTGATAGACAATTATGTGTGTAGTTTAATAAATTCTCACTATCTTAGAAATAAGGGTGAAAGTAAAGTTTACTATGCTTTGGGTGTCATACAACAAATATGGATGCCTTTATTGATGTTATGGTAGCTAGTTTTTGAACACATCTATTAGGTATTCAAAAGGATCAATGGTGGAAAGTTTGGTGTTTTGTTGAAAGACTAGCATTAATACCTATAACTAAACCTACTCATATTTTACTTACTAAATCGATGTTGATGACTTACTCCCACGTGTCACTTTCTTAGTAATGCATAATCCCAAGATTAATGCATAATTGTTAAAACTAAATTATTCATAGCCCTTAATTTAAAATAGAAAATCCCAAAAGGAAACAATAGTGTAGGATCTCGTCTCCCCCATTTTATCTTTTGTACCCTTTATTTGAATTTAACTCATAACTATTATTTCAAATTAATTTGTACTCCAGTCACATTGTTCCTCATGGATTCAACCTCGAGTCCAATGTTTGGTAAATATATTGACAACGATCGTCTTTCCCTTAAATTGATATGTAAGTTGAGAATTATCATGGACATAACGGGGGATAATATACATCTCAAGCATCAAGCCATGGGGGCATGTAACAATGAAATGAAGAAGATAGAAGTAATTGGGAATGTAGGTCATTCATGCAAATAGTACAACCATGTCCACGTTTAATTGAGCTTGACATTGAAGAATCCTCGGCTATTTCTCAACCTACCAAACCTAATATAGTTGAAGATGCTGAAATTAGGGAAATGCTACTAGAGTAAAAATTAGATGTTAACCAAATCAATTATGAAAACACTAGTCCTTTTTGGGGTGAGGATGTAAAGAGGGGTGCAACTCCAAAATTTGGAAGAATAACTCACTCAAATCAGTTTTTAATATTTTTCTCAGGGAGTTGATAAAAGTCAATCAACCTAAGAAAATGATGAATCTCAGAGAGAAAAAGCAACTTCCCTATATCTTGGAGTTTTTCTTTCCAAAATGATATACCGAAGCCTCAAACTTAAAGGCCAAGGAGCTTAACTTCCGATGTCCAACAACTAGCCTATAGATCTTCTCAACTTTACCCAAAGATCCATCATAGAAATTCGATGCAATGTTGGGTAAAAGGTTCAAATGTACGAAGTGGCATGATAGAACATATGTTGTTATGCCCCTACATCTGCCAAAATAGCATCAGAGATAGTATGATCAAAATTTGGGCAAAAGGTTTAAATCCTCTAAGTGGAGACATAAATGAATATTAAAGAGGCATTGTGCCGCGACATTAACTCAAGAACTTGAAGGGAGGCGACCCATTATCTTCCTGTTTACATTGTTTATTTTTGAATAAGTCACAAAATTTTAATGCTTTGCAGTTGTTTTAGAAAAATTGGATGCCAATAATAGGGGAAACAAAGCTTAGAAATGTAGCAACGATGTAGAAAAATAGGTCAAAATAGAGGAGTAGATGGCCTTAGTTACTGTGATCGCTGGATGAGGGCAACGATCGCACCTCTGTGTCAATCTTTCAACATGGTTATCAATGCTATTTAACAAAGTCGTTTATACTCTTTTTTATGATTTCATATTATATAGTAAGGTCACTACTAGTCTTTTTATGTTGGGGATGTGCGCTAACCTTGTGTAACTACACATTGGCATGAAATACTTGAACATAGTTGATGCAAAGCATGGAGATTTTGTGAAGTTGATTGTTTTCTTTTTTAGATTTTTATTTATTTTAATAATAATTTTGGATAAGCCATTCACTATTATAGATTAATTGATATCATTCTTAATGGAAAAACATTATGTCTGGGTTTTGAGTTGTAGATTAAGGAGAAGTATAAGTACCCGTAGCGTTGGAACTACAAATGCAAGGAAAATTTAAGTACCTATGGAATTTGAAAATTTAGGATTGTCATCATACCTCTGGTGATATCTGAGTAACAATATGGTTTTCCCTCACCAAAGTCGAGATGTGAGATGGCATCTTGGTATTACCACTAGCAAAGGCAAATATTGTGTCATATAAATGACAAAAAAACACCCCCTCAATATAAAATTTTTAAAATCCATGAGACATGGATGTGAATAATTTTTTGACAATCCTTTACCACTTCTTGTGACTCCAAAGTCTTTAGATTATGAAAGTTGGTCAATACTCCCTTTTATCTATAGCAAAATATTCTATTGAGCCTCCTTAAGGAGTTTTATATCATGTGTGTGGTGAACATAATTGTTTGACTCCCATGTTTGCTTGTATCATCTAGAACTTGCTCGGTTTATCATTCAAGGATAATTGGGATCATTTTTTAGTTGGAGAAATGACCTTAGGCCATCTTGGTGAATATAGGAGTCCACTTTAGCCAAAATAGTGTATTCATTTATTGATCGTATCCTTAGTCACCCATTTTTAGCCTTCAAACATTTCTTTGACGACTATATTACAAGCCTTAGCCAATTCAAATGTTATCCCTCTTTTAAACCCTACTGTTTTTGAAATTCATATTGTAATATGAGGCTAAAAGCCTATGTTGGGGGTGTTAAAGATTGAAGGAAGCAACTTTGGGTCACAAAAGTGATAGTTAGAGCCTTCATTCTTAAACATTGGAACAAACGAATAGAAAAAGAAGCGAATGAGAAAAAGAGAAGGCAAAGATTAAAAAAGAAACAAATGAAAAGAAAATACCTTTATAGAGATTGGTGAATCAAAAGAGAAAAAGTAGGAATGTGTGTAGTGGGAAACAAATATAGTGGCCCAGGGTCAAAAGATTTGTTGAATAGTGTGAAAGTGATATAGATGTTCAAGGAGGGTGTAATCACACCATTCTTAAATTATGTCCTACCCATTATCCCCGAACATATTTTACATGCTCAAAAAGTCCTTCAGGATCATGAACAAAGAATGTTCATAGTAGTGGCGGTGGAAAATAAGGGCAAGCATATGCTATGATACTCATTGCATGGAGTGAATTTTAATGAGCGTAAGTTTTGCACTTATATCAATTGTAATTTAATAGACAAATTGGTGAGTGGGATTTCCTACTTAGGAAGAGACGTGTAAATAATTCAATTTGGGTAACATTGTCAACTTTTGAGTAAAGAGGCTAAACAAGTGCAGTAGAGTGCCATTGATTGAGAGTCAATTTTAGAGAGTGAGTAATTGTTGCATTGTTTTTCTTTGAAGAGTTTTGCACCTTTAAAATAATGTTTCATGTTATGGGAGTAATGAACTGGGGTTTGCCTATGTATAATTGCTATTTGTTGGTGAAATTCAAGTTCAAAGTCTTTATGATCACTTAATTACATAAATAGGCTTACCTATGAAATTGTGTCATGGTAGGATCTGGTGTTGTTTCAGGACAAACAAAGGTTTAAGTTGGGGGTATTGATTAGTTTTGAATTTACCGCTCATTTATATTCGATTTGTGCCTCTACTACTATGTTTTAAAAGTATGAATAAGACTACTTTTTGATTTAAATGCACTAATTCACATGTTTTGTAGGCACACAGTTGCTAAGATGAAAAGAAGCAGAATAAGATGAAAAAGGATCAAAGCGGTAAGAGAAGTGCAAAAGCCTAAAACCTATGAAGGTTGGGCCTCAGGTACTTTATTCGTGGAGTTGCCACCGTGATCAAGGTAAGTGAAGAAGTCAGCAGGCCACAATCGCTTGATGAATTCATCTATCGCGGTATATCCATATGTGATAGAGGGATAGTGGGATTTTTAACCAAGGTCAAAACTGTAAAAGTACATAGCCGACCCTAAATTCTTATTTAAAAGATCAAAACCTTAATCTATGAATCATCACAAAAAACCATACCTACCATCTTTAGTTTAGGGTTTTTGTTATTTCTTGGAGCTTGGAGGTTAAATTTCCACTAATTTGAGACAAGATTAAATTAGAGGAGCTTTAATATGTAGATTTGGCTGTCTATTGGAGATTCATTTGTGCCAAAATTGTGGTTTGTCCTCTCTTTATTTTCTTATGAACAACTTTGATGGAAATCTTGGGATATATTTTTTATCATTATCCTTATGATGTGCTAGATCTACCTTTTGGGATTATGTTAGACTAGGGTGTAAATATGTGTGGGATTTTATTTGTTTGTGAATTTAGTAGTTTGTGATGTAGATCTTCTATTGCTTTTGTATATTGGTTGGGATTTGAGGGTGAAATCCCCAAAGAACCAAATGGGTTTGATGGATGAAAATCCCATCTCTTGAAAGCTCAAACCATCCTTAAAAGAGGGGTTTGAGTGAATTTTAGGAACCCACCTCATCCCTGAAAGAGAGATGTGGGAAGAAAAGCAATAGTAGATAATTTATAGATATGTGTTGACAATTTTTTACTATCTTAGAAATAAGGGTGATTAGGAGGATGGCAATACCATATGTATCATCACATTTGAGGTATTGGGTGGCTTTAATTGATAAACTCATTAGGTACTCCAAAGGGTCAATGAGTTATATATTTGAGGTTTTGTTGAAAAACTATCCTCAAATACCTTAAACATAACCTACCACATCATCAATCATTTGAATTTTTACAAAATCACTATGAACCCATGCATAATTTTCTTCGAGGAAAGCATATTCAAAAGATTCATGTTAGTTAATTATACTCGAATTATTATTAGTTTCAAATTAGTCCCTTAGAATCCCAAGAATTTCATTCACACAAGAAAAAATAAAAAACTACCAAACCATTTTGTACATAGGTTTGAACTTAGTAAGAAACTATTATTTCGGACTTACTCTGTCGCCACTCACATTATTCCTTGTGGATTCGACCCAAACTCTTAGTTAGGTAAATATATTGAAAATGACCTCCTTGCACTTAAATTGATGTGTAATTTGAGAATCATCAATTAGTAATAGAGAAAAGTGTTAGTAGAGTCCTATGGATCGGTGTAGGGATGTCCATAACCTATCATCGACAGACTACAATGATATTTTAGGAAATTCACTTCTTTACTCCATGTCGTGTATCTACATTTCTATAAACCTCAAAAACATTCTTTGACTCTACTATATCCGTAAAGTTTGATACGACATTGCCAAAAAATATAGATGAGACTTGAACATGCATTTCTAAAGTTTTAGCGTAGCAACTGACTAGAGAGTCAGATATGGATATTGAAGACCTTCAGCGTCAGCCAAAAATATTTGGGGCCAGCTTAGGCTAAAATTGATCTTAGGGCTACTTAACATATTTGAGGTGCAACATTGAGGATTCTGAGTCTATTTCTTTTATCTCAGACTAAACTAAGGTCTATTAGTATTCATTAAGGTTTTTATCAGCTTCCAAGTACGAGATTGGATTTCTTAAGAAAGTCCAACTTATACCTACGGTATTTCTTTCTAAAAGGCATTGGCGAATTAATTTGTTAGAAAAATAGTATTGTTGCTCTATTTAGCGTCAGAGGACTTGATAACGCTTGAGTTTTTCTTTTCTCAAGTTATTAATTATGAGAGGTCCATAGAGAGCATATGTATTGAGACTTACAAAAATGTCTACAACAAGCATGCCATAAGTACAGTACTGTTGGTATTTTTCTCAACAGTGAGGATCTTTCTTGTTAAGTTCAGCTTCAATTGTAGCCCATCAACTGTATATTGCTATTATTCTATATTATGAGTAGTACTCAGGATTAACCATCAGAACTTGGAGAGTTTTGTAGGGGTCTTTAACCCTTAGTCGATATTCTAGATTATGAGAGGTAGTACATCAAAGTATTCTAGGATCATTGTTTGGTTGTGTGATAATATCATACTAGATTAGTCATTTCCTTTGATATGAGACAGTTAATCAGGAAGAGGTAGTATGTATTCCCCGCCAGTCTATAGTTTCTAATACAAGCTATGATTGCCGGAAGGATGGCCATTGTAGTAAAGATTGCTCTTAGTGTCAGTTGGCTAGCTATTTGGGTTTAGTTGTGTTCCCATCAACGCTATGAGCTTTAGGATTTATTGATATGGCTGAGAGATTAGTCACTAGGTTAGAAATTTTCCCTGACATGGGATTTATAGTCATTCAACTCATTCATATCAACCACATAATATTGTGGCATATTTAGTTAATATGTAATACCCCTTGTCTGAAAGCCATTGTACAACATATGACTAATTCCATTGAGTTGTACATACAACGTACGAGTCATATATAGTAAGTCATACCTATGGAAGTGTAAAGTAGTTAATGTTTGTTGTAGATATGAGTTGACCCTAGAATTTGTAAAAGCATGGTACGGAGCATATTAAGTGAGATTTTGAGATCAACAGTATAGGTTCCCCAAGTTTCTGTCAAAGATACGAGTAGTCATTTCAATTTTTATAAATGAGTAATGAGTAACAAGTTACCACTTGTATGTTGACCAGTGTATGCGATCTTTGTAATTGCCATGTTTAAGAGTTACCAGTCTAACTCATACCCTCATCATAAGAGTCGTATGGTTTACTCGTGATAACTAGGGAACAATTTATGTAAGATCCAGTTAAAGGTCTTTTTATTTTTTCCCCAAATAACAATCCAAACCAACGACCTATAACCCTAAAAATGGCATTATTTACTTCTATCCTTTAGTAAATTAACAACATGTTTTCTCCTCTCATTTTCAAGCACAAAAACTAGGGTTTCCCTTATCAACAAACTTCTAAAGCCTCAGAGTTCAAGTTCTCTTCACAAGTCAACAAATTCAAGGTATGTAAGGTTTTTGAACAAGGTTAATTCTTCTATCCTTGTGCTAAAGAAGCATTGTTTTAAGATTGAATTTGAATGTTTTATATTAGGTTTCATCCCGCAAATTCTCATATATTGAAGTATACCCTTATCTTGTGATTTGAAGGTTAAAAATGCATAAATGTTGGATATATTCCTGTTTTGAACTTTAAGATTGACATTGTGATTTGCGTTTCATTACTTTGATTTGTATTCTAATGAATGAATTTAATATGGTTATTCATCCTAGTTTTTATTATAAGTGTAATTAAGGAAATTAAGTTTAAAAGAAAGTTTAAGCTTTAAAGTTCCATTCAGATGCAATAAAACATTATTCAAGATAGCCTAATCTTTTAATCTAAAAATAAGGCATGAAATCCACAAGTTTTCATCTTGATTATGATTTAAATTAAATAGAAGTATAACTGGCTCTTAGTATACAAACCTTTATGTTATTATAAGGGAGATTTCTTAAGCATGAGCCTAAATATTTAGGGAGTAGTATTTAGCATCGAGATGGGAATGCAGATTAGTGTATCATAAATTCCTGGAAACTAAGAGCCACCGTAGGTTTGGATTTTTCCCAATATGGATGAAGTATAGTGATCATTTAAGGTAAAGTTCTATTGCTATGGCAAGGGTAGAAAAACACTCCCCAATAGTGGTAAGACGTTTAACTCCATAGTAGCTCTCATAGTTTATGTCGGTTGTAAGAAACTTCCATAAGAAAGAATAAAAGTAAAGATTTTAGAAACTAAGTGTTATGGCTCACAATGTTATTTCATATGTCTTGTTATACATGTTTTATGATTTTGCAGTCTTTAGCTTTATCCAAGTCCAAGGGGAGTCATTTATGCTTAGCATACATCATTTGAAAGTTTACATATATATTTAGTTCTTTTTTTACTCATGCATTCATACCCTTATACTTAGTACATTCCAAAAGCAATGACCCACATATATGAAAATATGCTACATTTTCTTAAAATGTAGGTTCGGGTTCTTGTTTCAAGTTGCACGATTGAATACGGGTATCATAACCTGCATCCCGTCTTTTGGTGAGCCCTAATTATTTGAGGACCCATCTTATCATACTTTTATTCAGTGTTCAAAGTTATTTTAGATCATTGATTTCTATTTAAAGTTTGAGTTAGCTGGGGACTGTCTCAGTGGCTCTCAAGTTAGTAGTAGAGGCTTGTCAGACAGTGTTTGTTCTATGTTCAAAGACCCGGTTTGAGATTTGCAAAGTTAAAGACCTACATGAAGATATGAAATTATTTACCTTTAGTGCCCACATATTCTAGTTCACTTTTCATGTGAGTTTTAAGTTTACAAGATATCAGGGTTTAGCTTAGGGCTATTCGTAGTTCTATGCAGTATGTGATATGCAGGGGGCGCTCCCTGGACATTACAGACTTAGAATCAGATCCTATGGTTTTAAAGAGTCCTAGGTAGTTAGATAATTGGTTTATGTAGAGTCTTGATCATAAATGTGAAGTGTGATACATTTATGAGTAAGAGGATATGGAACGAGTTTGGAATCATCATCTCTTTTTTGAACTATCGTGCTTACATATCTCACTATTTGCTTTAACTCATTCTTTTACGTGAAATAATATGTATCCTCAGTGAGTTGACATACACATAAATGTTGATCAACCACCCCTACACACAGACCCTCTGAATGAGAATGTATCTTATGCTGAATTTTGAGCTTCCTTTGAAATGTTGGTCCAATCTTTGAATGCCAATGTTCAGGGAAACCAAAAAGTATGTATCCCACTTTAGCTAAATAGTAACCTAGTTGCAGCCAAGATTTGGGACATTATGAGGATGTATACACTCGATTTCCATCGGTCAAAGGTGGATGAGGATCCTCAAATCTTTAATATTGAGGTAAGAAAGAGTCCTTAGATCATACATATTACTGAAAAGATGAGTGTAGAGCTAGTATCCTATAGGCTAAAGGATGTTTCTTATGAGTAGATCACTATGTAGAAGCTTTGTAGTGGTGAGAATGTAGCTCATATGATTTGGTAGGTGATTTAGAAATCCTTTCTAGATAGGTTCTATCCTTATTATACGTGAAAGGCTAAAGTAGTGGAGTTAATGAACCTTAGGTAGGGATTTATTATAGTGAAGGAGCACTGAATTAAGTTCACTCAGTTAGCTAAGTATGCCCCAGATTTGTTCTTTGGCTCTAGAGCTCATATTAGTAAATTTGTTAGTGGGATTTTTGATTTGGTGCTTAAAGAGTGTAGGACTACCATGTTGATTAGGGATGTGGATATTGCTCTTTTGATGACTCATGCTCAACAGATTGAGGCAGAAAAGTTGAAGGAAAGATAGAAGAGGAATAAGAGAACTAGGAGACAGTTTTATTATAGTCAACCATTATCAGGAAGGGGAAGCCATTTGTATTTTTAGAGTCATTAAACAATGTATTTTCCATCATCATCCAGTACCTCTATGCCCAGGTCCACACAAGAGCATTGGGGAAGGACTACAATTCTAGGTCTCAGAACAATGTGGTCCGGAGTACAAGATATCCAACATGTACAAAGTGTGGCAGGACCCATCCTGGTAAGTGTATGATGGTAAATGGTGTTGCTATGGTTGTGGTAATATGGGCAACAAAATCAAGCAGTGCTGGCTTACTAAGTAGGGAGATAGATATGCTCACCCTAAAACTCAATCTACTAATTCATTAACCCAACCAAGTTGCCCATTTCCTCTATGGGGCACATCATCTAGTACAGGTGGTGGTCAGAGCCAAACTATGCCGTTAGGAGAAAGAGAGTTCACCAGATGTTGTCAGTAGTATGGTTTTTGACTTTAACCTTGATTTATATGTAGTGTTAGACCCGGGATAAAATCTCTCTTATGCAACTCCATTGGTTGCAGTAAATTTTGGGGTAGGTCCTAAAAATCTCCCTAATTCCTTCTCAGTCTCTACCCTAGTGGGTTAGTAAGTTGTTAATACGTGAGTCTATAGGGTGTGTAATTACTATACTCCATAAGATGATACTAACAGACCTCATAGAGTTAGATATGGTAGATTTAAATGTTATTCTTTGAATGGTTTGGCTCCATTCATGCTATACATTGATATATTGTCTCACCCTTGCAATGAAATTTTTATTTTTGGATGAGGCAGTTTTTTAGGGGGACGGTAGTTCAGAATCTCTCAAAGTTCGTTTCAACTCTTATCTTAAGGAAAGTAAGTATATCAAATGGGTGCATCAACCATTTAGTTTGAGTCAAAGATAACAAGTCTGAAGCATTGGTAGTTCAATCAATCCGTATAGTCAATGATTTTTTTGAAGTTTTCCCCGAATATCTTCCAGTGGTACCTCTAGATAGAGAAATAGAGTTTGGTATTGATTTCCTCGCTTATACTCATCCCTTCTTTGTCCATTCATATCGTATGGATCCGAATAAATATAAAGAGGTACAGGAGCAGCTTAAAGACCTCATAGATAAATGTTTTAATAAGCCTAATATTTCTCCATGTGGTGCTCCAATCCCTTTCTTTCAGAAGAAAGATGACACTCTCAGAATGTTTATAGATTATAGATGGTTAAACAAAGTCAAAATCAAGAAAAAGTATTGCATCTCTCGAGCGATAATTTTCTCGATCAACTTCTGGGTTCTCGGTTGTTTTACAAGTTTGAACTTAGGTTGGGATACCATCAACTAAAATTCATGGAGCAAGACATTTCGAAAAAAGCTTTTCAAATAAGCTACAACAATTTTGAGTTTGTTGTTATGTCGTTTTGACTAAAAAATGATCATTCAGCCTTTATGGATTTTATGAACATGGTCTTTAAGTAGTATTTGGACATTTTTGTAGGAACTATTTGGAAATAGTGACTAACCTCTCTAAGTACTTTAATGCACTACATTATACATTTTAAACCAATCTATAAAAACCAAAGTACAATTTTCATCCACCCATATATTTTATTTTGCCCCATCTCTTTCAAGCATTTTCACAAACACATGTTGGGAGTATTACTTATTACTTTAAGATTCAATTTTTTTATTTTTATACAATCATGGGAATATTTCCAACATCATATATGTAACTCCGCACCACCACAAATCAAATATAAACACAAATAACTTTTACCTTGGAGCATTAATTTCACTTTTTTTCTTCTTCAATTTCTCAAACTTCTTTCTCAATTAAAGAACTTAGGAGCTTTTTGGATTAAATTATGGTCTACCAAAGAAGAGGATCCGGCTACATATGAGGCTATCAAAGAAAATAAGCTAAAGGCTCAGTACGGTTTAACTAGGATAATGCACAATGGGTGGGACAATAGAAGGTATAAAACAAGGCTATCAAAAAAATACCTAAATCAGCTCCTAAACCCACACACTTTATTTTGTTTCACACAAACACCGGGAAATTTCTAGACATCACATGCAATAAGGAATATACAAAAATTTCACATGCATAAGGCATATTCTTAACCCAATAGAATCATCATAGATTCCCAACCAAATAATAACATGAATTCAAATTTAAGCCAAAAAAGTACAAGAATCAAAAACATTAGCCTAGGAGTCTCAAAAGTACCAATTCACTCATTCAACATACTTTTACCAAATAAAACACTTGCACTATGCAATACAAAATAGCACCAACAAGAATATATTATGCCATTTTTTCAAATTGAGACAAAATTTAGGAATTTCCCCACCCCACACTTAAAAATATACTTTGTCCCCAAAGTGAATTTTTTAAAGTAAGAGATAGAAATACTCTTTAAGGCCTCTACGCCTAGCTAGTAGAATTTTTACACATAAAGGAGGTCCATGACACCCTATACTTTATTTTTGCCATGCTCATTAGCTCATGTTTTTGGTAATCAAACTTCCAAGCAACCCATGACTCAACAAAAACAAAAACTACATAAAATAAAAAATAAAAAATAAAAAGAAAATATACCGACTTAACTTGGTTTGCATCCCAAGCAGCGCCTAATTTAGTGTTGTGACACGACCCAACTACAACTCAACCATATTCCTTCATTTTTTTCCTAAAACTTGGAGGCCATCTTATTTTCTTCACCCCTATTGGGTGCAAATTGTCAGGAGTAGTAGGTTTCTCAAACTTAGCCTTTTTAGGCTCATAAACATCCATTATATCTGGCTTAGGAGGTAGAGGCTTAGGCTGCTCAATCAGGTAATCTAAAGAGGTCTTTGGTGAACTAGGCACCCCATACTTGTACCCTTCAATAACATTGATCATATATAAATATTTTTATTGGGACGTTAGTATACGTGCTTTGTAAACATCAAATACCACCTCTTCATCCTCTACTAACATCTTGAGCGTGTCTTCTCTAACATCAATTAACTTCCTCTAGTTAATAAAAATGGATTCCCCAAGATGATTAGTATCTGTTCGTCTTCCTCAGAATCAAGAACAACAAATTCAGCAGAAATTATGAATTTACCAACCTTTATGTGGACATCCTTAAATATTCCTTCCGAATATGCAAATGAACCATCTACCAGCTGTAGAACCAAGGTGGTCGATCTAGGCTTTACCAAGATTAATTTTTCAAACAGAGATAGACACATCAAATTTGTGCTATCCCCTAAGTCACTCAATACATGGACCACTTTACTCCCGCTTTGCATAGAAAGAGTAAACTTCCCTGAATCTTTCAATTTTTTGGGGATTTTTTATGTCATTATTGCGCTACTCTCTTCAGTGAGTGTTATTGCCCCCATATTCTGCAATTTCACCTTATTAGCCACCATATCCCTCAAGTACCTTGCATATTCAAGCACACCCTACAAAACATCTAACAAAGGAAAGTTAATGTGAAGTCCTCTGAACATGTCAAAGAACTGCTAAAATATTGTATCCTCCTTCGCTTTTATATTGTTTTGAGGGAAGGGTAGTGGAAGTGTTTTCTTCACTTCTGGTCCAACAACTTTTTCTTTTAAGTGCTGAAACTTCCTTGATTTTTCAGCAGCTTTTTTAGGAACCTGTTGGGGAGCCAAATCTGCATCTACCTCCTTCGTTTCCTTGAAAGGTTCTTCTTGAAGCTCTTTACCACTTCTCAAGGTAATTACCATAATTTTCTTTGGATTTTCTATATCTACTGGCCAACCGCCTAGTGGCCTAGTATTTAATGCTTGTGATAATTGCCCTAACTTCAAGTCTAAACTTTTTATGGTGCTTGTTGATTTTTAATATCTGTAGTCAATTGTGTTAGAGTAGCTAAAAGCTACATAAACATCTCTCTATGCTGCTCGTTGACTGATTCCCTTGGGCTTGTGGTTGCTGAATTTATTAGTGTTGGGTGTTCCATGGATGAGTCTACACCTTTATGTCATAGGCATTATCATAATTTGGCCTTTGAGAATTTACCACATACATCACCGATTCTGGATTTGAAGCACACCTGTCATCTACATGACCGCTATTCCTATAGATTTTACACTAACCTGCAACATATTGGATGGCATTAACTGTGGCTACAGGTTGTGGGGCTCCTAATTTCAGGCTGCTAAATTGAGGGTTTATCATTTCTACAATGCTGTAACTCGAGTTGATAAGGCTGTGCATTGGTCCACCTTCAATACACCAATAATTCTTTTCGTGGCACTTCTAGAATCATAATGTCATCCAATATTTCCTTGTGTTATGTAGTTCTACAATATGTATAGATCATCATATGTCATCTCCAGTGCGTGACCACCTACGGATGAATCTAGCAAAATCTTTGTATTATGATCAAATGCTTCTACAAAACTATGAGTAAGTACTTCATTGGACTGTTAGTGATGGGGACAATCCCAAAGAAGAGCCTAGAAGCAATCCCAAGTGTGTCATAGATTTTCATTAGGCTTCTGTTTGAAGCTCACTATCTCACTATGACGTCTTGCAGCCTTTCTTAAAGAGGAACTTTTTAGATAAATTCTCCCATGCTGTTATTGAATTCACCAGCTTCGCATTCAAGAACCCCTTTACTTTCTCCAATAGTGAATGAGGAAATAGTGTCAGCCTCACTTAATCTCTAGACACACCTATCGGAATGAATGTGTCAATAAGCTCAAAGAAATTTTGCATGTGGACTTATGGATCCTCATGTGAAATCCCTATAACTGCCCACTATTGCTAAGAAGTTGCACCATGTTATGCTTTAACTTGAAATTCCACCCAACAGCTGGTCTTTAGATTAGGGAAGTCAAGTTCGTCGGATGTGAGACTACTACTTCCCCAACTGTCATGCGTGCTGCTTGTTCTTTAGCAATAAAAGCAGGAACTACTTGGTCTTCTTCTATTTGCAGAAATTGGAGACATATTGTGTCTCTCCTTCATTAATAGAAGTGTTTTTTCGGTTTGGGGATTGGTTCTACCAAATCCCTATCCCTTCCCATCTTGCTAACCTTAAAACCTATTTCATGAAATCACAAAATCAAATCCAAGCATAAAAACACCAACTAAATAAAAAATTTAAACTAAAATAAACAATTGTCAAATAACAAGTCCCTGGCAATGGCTTCAAAAAATTGACAGCACCTAAGTGCACATACAAGTGTACATGGTTTTATCAAGTAGTAAAGTGTCCTTCAAGAAGCCAAGTATCAATCCCAAAGAGACTTGATTCGACAAAAATTCTATTTTAGTTCAATATTTAGATTTAGTCCATGCAAACATAACTAAAAAGAGAGTTTCGAATTTGTAAATTGTAGAAAAGTAAACAATGCGGAAATTAAAGATCTTAAAACAATCAATAGGAGAAAACCCAGGGTTAAAGTGCTTTCGACAATCAGACTATGTTGTTTAGTTTTATCAATTAACTTTCTTATCTTAGTTGTTGATTCGTATGGTTAAAGGCATGATTATTGTTTCAAACCTCTAATCCTTTACCTTAATTGAACCTTAGAATTACATTGTTGAGCGAGGATGTAATATTCCACTTAAGTTTATTAAGCTATCATTCTATGTGTGAATCAAGTTTGTCTCCTAAGTACCACCCTGTCCTAGGTGCTTGATAACGCTCAAACTACAGATCTCGTAAGAGTGTAAGCGGTCGTCGTCAAATATAGAACCCAACTGGGTTGGGTGTCGAATCCGACAGGGAATACTTGGTCACTAAGTAAGCAATGATTATTAGACTTTTGATGAAAGTTCTGCGAATAAAGGGGGGATTTTGTGCGTGCAAATGATGTAAACAAAATAATAGAGTAAAAATGGAAAATAGAAGAGTAAAACGGAGTACTTGGTAGGTTTTAATCAATGAGAATTGAGAGTTAGGGTTATGTCCACCTTATGAGTTATACGTATCTAATGACTATGAGTTATGCGGAATTCAGACATGCATGTGCTTATAGAGAATCATATTTTATGGTAAATCCAGGCGTCTTTCGACCATCAAGGACTATTTTACTTTAACTCTTTCGAGCTTAAAGCGTATCTAATAGTACAAATTCTCCAAGAGGTTAATCCAGTTACGGCACTAACTTTTAAACAGGGGTTGGTGCCTTATTTCCTTGACATTCTCTCTTTTCCAGACATGTAACTTTTCTTTCGAACAAGTTAATGCTATACTGGTGTATTCTATATGTTTGAAACCACAAGAATTTATATTAATTTGAAGAGAAGAATGATATAAGCATCATACGTATCAAGAATTCACAAACTCAGAGCAATAGATAGTATCTCATAAGGCTTCCATAACCCTAACAGAGAAGTTTAGCTATTCATGAGTGCGACGGAAATCACAATAGACATTATCAGCATACCAAGATAAAAATCTCACGTGAAGTATGTTTTGGTAGGGCTTGTGGCGTGAATTCCTTGCAAAATAGCATTTCTCTTGTTATGAAAATTAAAAGTCGAATAGATGAAAGAAAATTGTCAGAAATAAGAATTAATTGAAAGAGAATGAATGCTAAAAAAGTTCAGCAAAATAGGATTTTTATAACACCCATATCCTATTCCTACTAGGCTATTGCGTACTTATCCTAATCCTACTAGGATACTGCATCCTTATCCTAATCCTACTAAGTTACTGCTGATCCCCAAGTCTTTGGAAATGCTGTTTTTGCCCGGGACAAGTCTTTCATGCATCACTTTCAGTCCATATGCGTCCAAACGCTGCTTTCCTTCTTTCGTGAAGCTTCCTTTGGTGTCAAGTTATCCATAAAATACTGAAATCTTTATCATTTATACCTGAAAACTTGCTAATCACGTTGGTTGGCTCACTTACAGGAAAAAAGACTAAAAGTGCATGAATTATATATTTTGTCCTCAAAACTTAGCTAAAATATGGGTAAATTAAGGCTCTTTAGGCGTGTAAATACGTACCATCAACACCCCACACATAAAGCTTTGTTCGTCCTCGAACAAAATATCATGTCCATATAAACATCTACTTAGGGTTTCACAGTAACAACACAAAATATTCATCAAGACAGGCACGACAATTATTAACAAAGAGTAGTTTTCTGATCACTACTAGAAATAATTCAACCTCCAACCTAGACTCATGATGATGGTTAATTCGTATCCAAAAGTTGAGGCACAAAGAATCATACACAACTACCCAAAACTCATCAACCATGTGTGTCTCACAATATATCACCCATAATTACTCACAAGTATTTCATTTTTTCAAAACATGGGTATAGGATTTTCCTTGCTCTCACGCTCACAAAGAATTCATATGTTGCAACTGATGACCATAGGCTTACCCTTAGTGTAATGCTCTACTAATATCAGAATGCTAAGCTTAGGATCAAATAGGTCTTTTACAGGTTGTAATGTAGGCTAAGGGACGGGTAGGACTATTTTGGCCAGAAATAGTGACTATGTTCCTAAGCGCTTTGATACATCACATTATGCTATTAACACTCTCTTTAAGACAACCTTTCTTTCATCTACCACCCCTTTTCACCTATTTTGTTATTTAATGATAAACACAAAGATTTTTTTGTCTTTTTTTTTCTTTTTATAACATACCTCTATGATAGCCACTCTTTTTTTTTTATAACAAATTCAAGTACCAATACACTCTAAGGCATCACTATTACCCAATTTCCTCTTATTTTGTCACATGACTTTACAATTTAAAGCACTTAGGAACTTGGATCAAATTATGGTCTTGAAAAAAAATGGATTAGGCTTACATATGAGGCTGTCAAAGAAAATAGCTAAAGGCTCAAAGAGGTTGACTAGGATAATGTCCACGGGTAGGTAAAACGAAGGTAAACAATCACAGGGTGCCAAAGAAATGCCTAAATCATCTCCTAAACTTACACTCTTTATTTCGCTTTACATACATACCAGGCAAGTTCTAGCATCAGCCACAAACACAGAATATACTATCACCTCACACACACAAGGCACATGGTCAACTTTATTGGGAGTAGTATAGACTCTTGACCCAACGGATGAAGGAATTGAACCACACACTTATCACATAATGAGTCATATTTAGAGCCTAAACATCTCAATAGTAATGATCGTATCACAGACTCTTGTCATAATACCATGCTGCCTATCAGAACAATTTTATGCAAAGTTTTTAATAAACAAACAAAAAAAATATTTAAAAATTTGACTGCTAAAAAAAATAAAACAAATAAACATAAATAAGAAAATGCAGGTAAGGAAGTATAGCATACAAATACCAGCACCCCACACTTAGACGGGACACACTGTCCTCAGTGGAAAATAAATAAGAAGAGCCTGGATTAGGCGGAGTCCTCCTCTATGTATGGGGTCATACCCCCTTCATCGGAATCATCATAGGAGTCGTCGTCATCCGAATTCTCCTCCACGTCGGAGTCTGGCATTCGGCGATCATCATCGGTTGGCACGTCATCATCAAGAGGTTCCTCAAAGTACACACCTACTCCACACATAGCCCTTGCATGCTCGTTCATTGGGTAGTCATAATCCAACTGTTGGAGCTCTACAACAGTTAGAACACGACCTCCGCTCATCATGGTAAACCGAGTTATGCCATAAAGATGGCGAATGAAACTTTCATCCCAAGCATGACATTCTGCCGTGGTAAGGTTGACGCCATGCATGGTTTCAGCATCTTTAACCTTTGTGAGGTCAACATTCTTCGGGTTGTGTGGAAGCTTATGATCAGTAGGATCCTCTTCGATGTCCTCCTTCCTCAATATTGCAGTCAACAGATTGCCTAAGCTGAAGTGGGACCTCTTGTGTAGCCTGGCCTTACGCATTGAAGATCGAGTGATCGCCCCGATATTGATGGGGACGTTCGTCATCAATGCATACAAAAAACACACTCTGTCTCGTGTAATCTTTGTATACTGAGTCCCTGGAATTAGGCAAGCGTTGACTATTCACAACCATATTTGGGCTTCCCTGTTCAAAGAAGCGTAAGGGAAGGTGTTGTGCCGACCGGTGTCCTTGTGTCTACTCCATCATGCCATAGATCTTGTTCCGCACAATGTGTGTGTAATGGACCTGTATGGAGGTCTGTTATACAGATCCTTGAGTGGTGATGGATCAATAGATGGCAAACCTAGAAAAGAGTTGAAGAACTCCGCATTTAGTTGTAAAACTTGACCCCGAATATTTACTTCACTCCCTGTAGTTTTTGGTGACCAGTTGGGATAGAATTCTCGTGTTAGATTGAGATTGCATTCTCCCATATCTCGGAAGATGAAATCAATATGTAACGCCATGATCTTGGCCAACATGCGAGGTTCTTTCTTTGCTAGGCTTTCCTTGTGTATCAACTCCACATGAACATATTTTTTCTCTTTATTGTTCCTGTAGCACTCCTTTCCTTCCTCCTCTAGGACCCATTTGATTCCGAACATGCGGCGAGGTATTTGCAGTGAGGAGGATTCACTTTGCTCTTTACGTCCCCTTTTTTGGCCATTTTGTGAGGTGGTCGCTTTATCCTTTCCTTGTCGTGCTTTTGGTTCCATTTGTACCTGAGATTAAAATGATAGGAATTTTAGCTTCATCTCGGTAGATACAATCGATAAACAATCAGTAGTGGCACCACCCCACACTTAGTTTGTTGGCACAAACTAGGTAAGTGAACGTTGTCGATTACTCAGACTTCATCGATATACATTTAGGTGGTACGTTCCAACAATATAATCAGTGCAGTCATACTTTTCTAGTCATCTTAACTATCCTTTTTGATTCTATCTCAAGTAATCTTGACAATACTTTCATGTTTGGATTCTACTACATAGAGATTGTATAAAGTTATGGCATAGGAATAATCAACATCTCATTTTTGTAGTTAACTATGATTTTTCATCTCAATGAACAAGTAATTCGAACATGAACGCTTTAAAGTTACAACATTATACCATTGTCTTGACCATGTCAATTCCGCAAAAGTATGACAGTGTATCAAAATCAAATTCAAGTTTGAAACAAGTCAAGACTATCCTTACGTATCCTTTCACTCACTTAGTTGTATCACAACAAATCAACCACTCTCAAATCACAAACACTACTTCAAGATTTAACAATTTATTATAGGCGTAGTAGTGTAGTATTTGCAGAATATAAAAGAAGAACAAAGAAGTACTTACCTGGTTGATGGCCTTGGAAGATGTTCTTACAAAGTTAAAAGAGCAAAAGGAAAATTTTTGAGAGAATTTGGAGAGGTAGGTGGCGCCTAGGGTGAAGTTGCAATGCCATTTTGTTTTAAGACTAAGGTTCTATTTATAGGACAAGCTTGGGTCGGGTTTTGATCCATTTAGAATCCGATTTGGAGACCAAAAGTGACCATAGGCGGCGCCTAATGCTTTGCCTATGCTTGGCATAGGCGGCGCCTTTTACAAAGCCTAGTTGGACATAGTCTTTGGCATAGGCCGCGCCTATGCTGTGGCATTGTTGGGCATAGGCGGCGCTTATGTTATAGCATTGTAGAATTCGAGAGCTTAGGCCATAGCATAGGCCTTGCCTTGTTCGTGGCCTAGATTTACATAGGCCTTGCCTTGTTCGTTGCCTATATTTTCATAGGCAATGCCTAACCCATAGCCTTTTGCTTCTTCATTCCTAACTTACAACATTCAACATGAACCGCTTCCAAATCAAAATTTGAAACCAATCTCCTCCTTTACACCTCTTGTACCTATACTTACTCAAAAACAACAAACACGATTAGAACGATGGGTTGCCTCCCATCAGGCGCCTTAGTTTTGGTCGTAGATCGACTCTTCTTTTTGGATTTTTATTTAGTAAAGCAAATGCAAGAGGAACGATAAAAAAAATGATGGGTTGCCTCCCATCAAGCTATTGATTTATTGTTGCGGCACGACATAGTTACCTCGAGTACTTAGACTTCGTTGAGATAGATGGTGGTCATGCATTTAACCAAGTCAAGGGGACAGATGTATGGTTTTACTCGTTGGCCATTCACCTTACAGACAACACCATTATTGTCTTCTAACTCAACTACTCCCGACGAGTAGACTTGGATAATTTTGTACGGGCCAGATCATTTGGACCTTAACTTCCCAGGGAATAGCTTCAGTCTGGAATTGAAAAGAAGTACCATATCACCTTTTTGAAAGTTTCGTTGAACAATACGCCAATCATGATACTTTTTCACCCGCTCCTTGTAGAGGTCTGATCTTTGATAAGAATATAGACGGAATTCATCCATCTCGTTTAGCTGTTCCAACCTCATGTTCATAGCATTATCCCAATTCAAATTCAGTTGCTTCAACGCCCACAATGCTTTGTGCTCGAGCTCAATGGGAAAGTGACAGGCCTTTCCATAAACTAGTTGGTACGGGGACATGCCAATTGGCGTTTTGAATGCAGTCCTATAAGCCCATAGTGCATCGTCCAGCTTCCGAGACCAATCTTTCCTATTAGCGTTTACAGTCTTAGCAAGGATTTGCTTGATCTCTCGATTGGAAACCCCTACATGTCCACTAGTTTGAGGGTGATAAGATGTGGCTACCTTGTGTTGCTTGACCCCATATTTCACCAACGTGACTTTGTACAGCTTGTTGCAAAAGTGTGATCCTCCATCACTTATGATGGTACATGGTACCCCAAAACGAGAGAAGATATTTCTCTTCAAGAATGCTACAACACGCTTTCCTTCATTATCGGCCAGCCTACTGCTTCAACCCATTTGGATACATAGTCGACAACAACTAAGATGTATTTCATCCCAAACGAGTTTACAAATGAAATCAATACCCCACACATCAAACAGCTCTACTTCAAGGATTTTTGACATGGGCATCTCATGGTGCTTCAAAATCGTGCCTTGTCTCTGACATTGGTCACATCTTTTTACAAATTCGTAGGCATCTCTAAATATCAAAGGCCAATAATAGCCACTTTGCAATACCTTCCTTGCTGTCCGACCACCTGTATGGTGTCCACCAACTTGGGAAGCATGACTTGCTTCCAAGATACTTGACACCTCCACATGAGATATGCATCGTCTGATCACACCATTCACGCATCGTCTAAACAATATGCCTCATCCCAGTAGTAGTGTCTCACATCATGCATGAACTTCCTCTTTTCATGAAATGATAGATTTGCAGGCATCACATTACCTACCACGAAGTTCGCAAAATCTGCATACCATGGTAACTCTTCCATCATCGTGGCTAAGATCTCTTCATCAGGGAATGCATCATCAATCTCTAGATCAGGCTGCGCTATATGCTTATTCTCGAGTCTAGATAGATGATCATCCACTTGGTTTTTGCAACCTCTTCTATCTTTTACTTCGAAATCAAATTCTTGCAGCAACAATACCCATCGAATTAGCCTTGGTTTTGCATCTTTCTTTGTCATCAAATATCTCAGAGTTGCATGGTCTGTATGAACTACCACTTTGGTTCCCAACAAATAAGCACGGAACTTTTCAAAAGCATACACAACTGCTAGAAGCTCTTATTCCGTGACAGTATAGTTCTTCTGGGCTCCGTTCAAGACCTTGCTCCCATAGTAGATTGGATGGAATAAATTTTCTCTTCTCTGGCCAAGTACAACGCCCAAAGCTACCCCACTAGCATCATACATGACTTTAAACGGTAGAGACAAATCGGGCGCTACAATGATAGGAGCTTCAATTAGCTTCCCTTTGAGGCATTCAAATGCCTTCAAGAACTCTTCAATAAAGTCGAACTTTGCATCCTTCTCCAAAAGCTTGCATAACGGACTAGCAATCTTGGAAAAGTCTTTAATGAATCTTCGGTAAAAACCTGTATGCCCGAGGAAACTACGAACTCCTTTGACCGAAATTGGTGGTGGTAGTTTCTCGATGACCTCGATTTTAGCTCGATCCACCTCAATTCCTCTTTCAGAGATTTTATGCCCAAGAAAAATACCTTATTTCACCATGAAGTGGCATTTCTCTCAGTTTAGAACCAGGTTGAATTCAATGCATCTCTGCAACGCCATACTCAGATTTGCCAAGCATGATTCAAACAACTCACCCACAACTGAAAAATCATCCATGAATACCTCCAGAGTATCTTCCACCATATAAGAAAAAATGGACATCATACAGCGTTGAAAAGTGGCGGGCGCGTTACATAGCCCAAATGGAATACTTTTGAAGGCAAATGTACCATATGGGCATGTAAACGTTGTCTTCTCTTGATCCTATGGAGCAATACAAATCTGATTATAGCCAGAATAACCATCTAAAAAACAAAACCATCCTTTCCCTGCTAATCGATCGAGTATTTGGTCTATAAATGGCATTGGAAAGTGATGTTTAAGTGTCCACGAATTCAGCTTCCGGTAGTCCATGCATACTCTCCACCCCGTGACAGGTCTGAGTGGAATTAACTCATTCTTTTCATTCGCAACTACCGTCATGCCACCTTTCTTGGGTACACTGTACTGGGCTTACCCATTTACTATCGGAGATTAGATACACAACCCCTGCATCTAACCACTTAATAATTTCTTTCTTTGCCACCTCTTACATAGGTGGATCTAGACGCCTTTGATGCTCAATAGTGGGTAAGCAATTTTCTTCAAGCTGAATCTTGTGTGTATAAATCCCAGGCGGAATACCAATGATATCAGCGATGTTCCAACCGATGGCTCTCAAAACCTACTGCCCTCTTCTTTGTCAGAAGATCCTTCATAGATTTTACGTATCCAGGCATCTGTTCTAGTTCTTCTACCAACGAAACATTAATGGTCAGCTGTTTCAACATTGACATGAATTTATTGAACTTTGTATCATCAGCTCTGTTTTTTAACCTTTGAGGAAAGGGTGGTGGTGGAAGGGGAATAGTTTTCTCCACGACTTTCTTTTCCTATTGCTTTGGATTGGCAATCTTTTTGGGATGTGGACGTTGAGGGGTAATGTCATTGACACCTTCTTCGGCATCTTCTGCATTATTTTTGATATCATCGGCCACTTGCTTGCTTTGGGCTGAATTTTCCAGCACCTTACCATTCCTGGTAGTAATGGCCATGCATATTCCATCGTTCCTTGGGTTTTCCACTGTGTCGCTAGGTAAGGTGCCAGCTTTTCGTTGATTTAATATGGATGAAATTTGACTCAATTGTTGCTCCAGCTGTTTTATTGAAGTGGAATGCGAGTCAACCAATTGCTTCATTGAGGCCAAATCATTTATTACCTCATTTACTCCCGTGCTAGTTTCCTCCAATCCTTTTAACAGCTTCGCTATCATATCTTCCATTGACATCTTACCTGCGCCAGATGCAGCGGTGTCACGACTTCCAGGAGGAACATGCAAACCACTCCTATCAGTCTTATTCTTCCAACTACCTTGATCACGGTCCTTGTTTCCAGACTTATCATAATAGTTCCGACCTTGGTTTCCTTGGGCATTGCCTCAGAAACCCCCCTGATTGTTCAAGTAGTTGGCTTTTTCTTCAGAATTAGATTTCTCTCTTCCTTTTGATGCAACTGCTTTGATTTTTTTGGTCTTCCCTGATAATAGATGCTTTGTAAGAAGATCCATCTGTGTTTTCATGTGCGCCATATCTTGGTCGCGTTCCTCCTCTCTTCGCCTTTGTTCTGCAGTCATGCCAATAGATATAGTGGGGCTTGTCACCTCAGAATTTCTGGTATACTAAGCCCTACTTTGCTTTGTCATCCGGTCTAGCATATCGCTTGCCTGCACAAAGGTGAGGTCCATAAATGATCCTCCAGCCGCATTATCCACTACTGGTTTAGTTACTGAATTCAAGGATCTGTATAGTATCTCCATCAAGTGGACATTGGTCATGTGATGGTTTGGGCACCTCATAAGCTTCTTCTTGAATCTCTCCCATGTTTCGTGAAGGGATTCAGTTGGAAGCTGACGAAAGTTGCTAATTTCATCTCTCAATTGTGCTCTTTTGGATGGCGGAAAGAATCTTTCTAGGAAAGCGTCTTTCAATTGCCTCCAATTTGTAATAGAATCAGGAGTCAGCCCGTTCAACCATAGATTTGCCTCCCAAGATAGAGACAATGGAAATAAGCGTAGCCGAATTGCATTCTGTCCAATGCCTGGATTGTCGAATGACTTGAATGTAGAGATAAAGTTGACCAGATGCATATTCGGATCATCACCTGAAAGTCCACCGAATAATCCCTTGAGTTGCAATAACTGAATCATGGTGCTAGTGATGTTGAACTTGTCTCCGGGTGCCATTGGCGGAGGAATAATAGCTCCTGTGGCGCTAGCTCCATCCAGATCGTCATCCCCGAAAGCTTGCTTGACGATCTCTTCTGTTTGCCGGTGTCGCCACCTCAGGATCACGCCTGGGGTTTAGTAGCTCATCATCACCTAAGTCCTCATCATCAGGATCTGCTGCTCGCCCTAGGTTATCAATATTCTGTTGATGCACTTGAGCTGCAGCCAACGCAGCTAGTCTAGCCTGCTCCTATGGAGCAGCCCTTCTCTCAACGTCACGTTGTGCATCCATTCTTCCAATAAGTTGCGGTTCAGGTTTTATGGGTAATAATGGTTGTCCCGAACTTCGAGTATTTGGCATGCACTGAACAAAAACCTGCAGAAAACAAAAACAACAACTAAAATTAAAATACGAGAGTCTTTGACCAAAGGGTCTAGCAATTATCACAAACTTAGTTGACAACCATATTCCCCAGCAACGGCGCCAAAATTTGATAACGCTCAAACTACATCTCTCGTAAGAGTGTAAGCGGTCATCGTCAAATATAGAACCCAACTGGGTTGGGTGTCGAATCCCACAGGGAATACTTGGTCACTAAGTAAGCAACGATTATTAGACTTTTGATGAAAGTTCTGCGAATAAAGGGGGGATTTTGTGCATGCAAATGATGTAAACAAAAAGTAGAGTAAAAACGGAAAATAGAAGAGTAAAACGGAGTACTTGGTAGGTTTTAATCAATGAGAATTGAGAGTTAGGGTTATGTCCACCTTATGAGTTATACGTATCTAATGACTATGAGTTATGCGGAATTCAAACATGCATGCGCTTATAGAAAATCGTATTCTATGGTAAATCCAGGCGTCTTTCGACCATCAAGGACTATTTCACTTTAAATCTTTCGAGCTTAAAGCGTATCTAATGGTACCAATTCTCCTAGTGGTTAATCCAGTTACGACACTAACTTTTAAACAGGGGTTGGTGCACTATTTCCTTGACATTCTCTCTTTTCCAGACTTGTAACTTTTCTTCCGAACAAGTTAATGCTATGCTGGCGTATTCTATATGTTTGCAACCACAAGAATTTATATTAAGATGAAGAGAGAAATGCTATAAGCAGCATACGTATCAAGAATTCACAAACTCATAGCGATAGATGGTATCTCATAAGGTTTCCATAACCCTAACAGAGAAGTTTAGCTATTCATGAGTGCGACGAAAATCACAATAGACATTATCAGCATACCAAGATAAAAATCTCACGTGAAGTATGTTTTGGTAGGGCTTGTGGCGTGAATTCCTTGCAAAATAGCGTTTCTCTTGTTATGAAAATTAAAAGTCGAATAGATGAAAGAAAATTGTCAGAAATAAGAATTAATTGAAAGAGAATGAATGCTAAAAAAGTTCAGAAAAATAGGGTTTTTATAACACCCATATCCTATTCCTACTAGGATACTGCGTACTTATCCTAATCCTACTAGGATACTGCATCCTTATCCTAATCCTACTAAGTTACTGCTGATCCCCAAGTCTTTGGAAATGCTGTTTTTGCTCGGGACAAGTCTTCCATATGTCACTTTCAGTCCATAGGCGTCCAAACGCTGCTTTCCTTCTTTCGTGAAGCTTCCTTTGGCGTCAAGTTATCCATAAAATGCTGAAATCTTTATCATTTATACCTGAAAACTTGCTAATCACGTTGGTTAGCTCACTTACAGGAAAAAGGACTAAAAGAGCATGAATTATATATTTTGTCCTCAAAACTTAGCTAAAATATGGGTAAATTAAGGTGCTTTAGGCGTGTAAATACGCCTAACATCAGTGCTATGTTCAATTCTTTATTTCATAAAAGAATAAAAACCCAAACTTTGTTCATCTTCTTATTCTATCCCTTATTCCCTCTCCCGAGATAAAAAGGTAGACAATTGATATATTCTTAGGGTCACAAACCCTTAAAATAGTTAAATCAATGATGAAAACACAAACAATAATGATAAGCAAAATGAATGAACTTAATTTAAAACAAAAGTAATCATGTCTTTGGCTTTAACCCCAGAAAATGGCGTTTAGCCACACATAGTCATAATCGTAATCACAAAATTATAAGTAACTACTAAAAACATGAATAAATGAAATAAAAATTATAAAAAACTAATGAAGAAGTTGTAGTATCCCTTTGATCTCCAAAATATGCTAAAGTATGTGTAAAAACGTGATACAACGTGTAATTATAGTATAAGAGTAATCCCATTCACTATTTGACAAGAGAACCTTCATCTATTAAACCCGAGACAAGATGGTGTGTCACCCTGGTTAGAGCCCCACTCCAAGTGAGGCGTCTCCCAGGTTAGAGCACCGCTCCAGGCAAGGATGCGCCTCCAAATCGCACTAAGTCTCTGAAATTTGCTCTTCTAATTTTGGTTAAGTGTTGAGTCTCCCGTCTTGGTCCCTTGTCTTGTGGAACCTTTCCCATGAATTACAAGTTTATTAACATAAAAATATCATCATATTCAACTCCAAAATCTTCCTACATAATCACACCACATGAATTAGGAGAGAAACAAAAGACAATACTCATAAGGACGAATCAAACAAAAGCTAAGATAAGCTAGTTCGCATTGATCTTTCACTTATTGTTGAAATTTTTCAAATAAGTAACACTTTAAGAACAAGAGAATTAAACAAAATCAACAAGCCAAGCACCTAGCTCAAGTAAATAACGCTAGGTTTCCTGGTTGATCTCTAATTGAAACTTTTAGGTAAACACTTGTTTGGAATTCAAGTTGAACATTTTAAATACATTATTTTACACTTTTATACACATTTATCTTATTATAAACCCATATATATCACATGAATCATCCTCAAAACAAGGCTAAAGAGGCTAGAATAGTGTCGCTCGAATGCAAAAATACACCCAATATCCGAAACCCTGTCGATGGGTTACCCTCGCCAATGGGTTACCCTTTCCAGTAGTTTAACCTAATCTCTAAGGGAATCCTCATAAGTGGGTTACCATTTTAGATGTGTTTTAAAGCTGCCGACTTAGCTACTTCAAAGACAAGGAGCTTATCCATCTACCTGCAAGATGCCTGTAAAGCTACTGATGCGCCTGCTGACTCACCTGCTTGCACATGATGTCATATGCCAACAACATAGTGTGTCTTATTTTTATTTTTCTCCCACATATTAGTAGGTTCCGGTGTGAATGCAGATATGGCTTATTGATAATCCCAAATTACACCTCTCCTACGAGAGAGTAAGCGGTCATTGTCAAATATATAATCCAACTAGGTTGGGGTTGAATCCCATAGGGAATATGGTGTTAATTAAGTGGTATGCAGATTAGTTGAATTTTAATCGTTAATTTCTGTAAAATAAATAGGGGGGATTTGATTCAGTTCACAAATTAATGTTTTCAGTTTAACAAGATGAAATATGTGTAGTAAAATTCAAATTCAGAGAAATAACAAGTTAGGGTTATGTCCACCTTATAGTTTTTAATACTTTCTAACTATGGACTTTACGAATTCTTACATCCATCGTGCTTACAGAGAAACGTATTGTATTTAATAACATAATCCTAGTGTTTCTCAACCATCAAGGACTAATTCACTTTAGTTCTCACAACTCAAAAGCATTTACCAAAAACAATACGAAATGTCCAAGTAGTTCATCCTGCTAAGGCATTAACATATGAAATAGGGGTTGGAAATCGTATTTTCTTGTCACTACTCTCTTTTTTCGAACACTAACCTTTCGTTCGAACAAGTTCTGTTTTAAGGCATATCCTCTATATTTGCAACCATGATAATTTAGGATAAACGAAGAGAGTGTGATGTAAACACATCAATGTATAATGAATTCAAAACCCAAATTAATAGATTGTATGCTACAAGGCTTTCATAACCCTAACTAAAAAACTTAGCTACTCATGAATAAAACAAAAAGCAACATAAATATATTCATCATACCAAACTAGAAGATGATCTTGGTGTGCGAATAGTGAAAACAAGTGAGAAAATATTTCTCTCTCTCTGCTCAAGCTAAGCCACCACTCTCCAATCCAAAATAATACAGAATAATCAATTCTGAATAAAAATTCAGCATTAACCATTTTAATAATCTTTTCTCTCATAATTTCCTTCTAAGTCCCTGAACTAATTATAAATGACCAACTATTCTTGGACATAGTTTCTAGGAGCCACATTTGTTAGTTTCTAGGCGCCACATTTGTTCCAGACTACTACTCTCTCTTGTGTCAAATGCCATCCACATTCCATTGTCCCATTATGTCTTTATCTGCTTCATTATCACATCGGTTATCTCAATTACATAGAAGTAGAGTAAAAACATATGAAACTAGGTACTTTGTTCTCTAAACTTAGCTAAAATATTGATAAGTTATGGTTCTTAGGCGTATAAATACACCCAAGACCACTTACCTAGTCATAAAAGATAAAGCTTATCCCTTCTAAAAGGAAAAGACTTATCCAGTTATAATGGATAATGACTATCCCTTATCTGTTAAGATAGAATTGTAATATTTTATTTTATGTTTACCCATAGTTTAGCTTTTCTAGTAAGTTTCTTTCTCCTTTAAAAAGAATCCTAGACCTTTAGAGAGAGATAATCATTCTCTCAACCTAAAAGCCACCTGTATAGTTTTCTTTATTTCAATGAAAATACTTGTTGGCTAAACTCTCTTGATCTTGCTTTCTCTCTTTTATAAGGATGAGTACTTTGATCCTTTAGGCCGGAGTAGGGGAGTTTGGAAATACTATGGTAAAGTGCTTGTTGTGACGAAAACAATGGCACTCCGAAGTTACTTTCCATGTTTATGAAATAATGTTGTCTTCATCTATGTGACGTAGACGCCTAAGTCTTTTCTATGTATATGAAACAAAATTGGCTTAGTCCATGTCATAGCTTTTTGAATTGATTCAATATCTTAGAAATAACACACAGATATGAGGTCTTCCTTGGTATACATTTTCTTCCACGAATGTTTGAGGGCAACAGGATAGGGAGAGCCTCCATAAGACTCGTTTTAGTCATATATAGAACAATCTTGTACTAAGGAGATAAAGGATTTCATGTGTTCTTAGATTGGCAAAGTCAACCCACCCCATATTTAGGTTGCAAAGGCTTTGTTGCGGAGGCAAATCGTCCTTGATGTATAGATTACAGTTTCAAAGTCATGCCATCCTCTTTAGGGTTGCGAAGTCTTTGTTTCTAAAATCTAAGTAGTCTATAAAGATGTGTAGCTCAGTTGTAAGAAATCAATGGTGTATCGATTAAAAGATTTGATTTAATATAGAATGACACCTATATGGTTGTGAATCAACTATCATGTTGGAAAGGTTAGGCTCAGTGTCTGTGGTTTTGACGGAACTTTTGATTTTTTATGGGGTGCCACATACACAATTGTGAAACTGCCTTTCATGTTGGAAAGTTCGAGGTCTATTTCCTATCCACCTAACTGCTCTTACCGGCAGTTTTCTATGCCCCTTTACCTCCCTATTTATTTGGTATCAGAGCCATGTTTTGATCCTGGGACCTGCGGGTTATAGGCCCACCACACTTTTGTTGCATAACTCTTATAATGATCTCTCACATAAACCAAGCCATGAAGGATGTTGATCTCTCTCAAAATAAGTTGGAAAGTAAGGCAGAAGGAATAAACAAAAGATTGGAATAAGCATCCACTACCATGATAGACTTATCTAGAAGTTGGAACTAAGGATATTTTTCCGCCAGGCACTTCACTGTCTCATTTCCTCGACCAGTAGTAGTAGAAAATGGCTACTCTAAAAGAACAAATCCAGTAGCTGAAACATGGTCGGTTTTAGCCCAGAGAGCCCATAACTCATTACCAAAGCCAACCTTTTTCCCTATGTCGGCACATACTTACTCATCGCCAAAGATGAGCCACATCTTTCCCACTCATACTTCAAGCTCCCATATACCAATATTACTAGGTTCTCAAGATGAAGAGGACTTTGATATTGCTAACCATGTATGGTAAATAAAAGATGCCATCGCTGCCAAAACAAAGTCGATGAAACTCAGAAACAGTCCACAAGGAAACTGGAATTTGACACAGAAAAAGGACCATGATGATCTCGGACCACGACATCACCTTCCTAGATGACAACCTATCTAGGATACCAAATATATACAGGAAGGCAGAGGGGTATGGAGGACTACCGGTGAGAGAAGCCTGGCGGCTAGGAAACAAACCCTAAAGTTTCCAACATGAAAGAAGATTTCACAAAAATGTAGGCAGCATGCCATACGAAATCAAAGCTTCCATTAACACAACAGACACAGAGGCAAATATTTCTAACATGATGACGATTAACGACTATATAGGTGGCATGCCATATGAAATCAACATTTTTAATTGACACGCCATAGCTTTCTTACAACTGACCTACATATCTATATAGAAAGTTTTCTTTTTAGAAACAAATACTTTGCAACCCTAAACAGGATTGCATGATTTTGAAACTGCAAGCTACAAAACAAGGATTTTACCTCAGAAACAAATCTTCTGTAACCCAAATATGGAATGGCTTGACTTTTCCAGTCTTAGACCACATGAAATCCTTTGTCTCCTTAATACAATATTGTTCTGTATATAGCTAAAACGGGTCTTATAGAGGATTTGCTAAGACCTTTTCCCTCAAAAATCCATGGAACAAAAGGTGTACTAGGGAAGACCTCATATCTGTGTGTTTTTTCTAAGATATTAAATCAATTCAGAAAGTTATGGCTTAGACTAAGCCAATTTTATTTCATATACATGGAAAGGACTTAGGCGTCTATGTCATATGAACGAAGCTGGCATCGATTCATAAACATGGAGGAGTACTATTATTGTCATCAAGAACTTCAACGTAGTATTTACCTACCCCCTACTATGCCCTAAAGGATTGAAGTACCCATCCCTTTGAAAGAGAGAAATCAAGAGCAAGAGAATTTAGCCAACAAATATTTTCATTGAAATAGGGAAAATTATACAAGATGTTTTTTGGTAGAAGGAAAGATGATCTCTCCCTAAAGGTCTAGGCTTTATTTTATAAGAGTAGGAAGCTTACTCTCTAAGCTAAACTATGGATAAACGTGAAATAAAATACTATAATTCTATCCTAATAGTTAAGGGATAGGCATTATCCATTATGACTGGATAAGTCTTATCTTTTTGGAAGGGATAAGCTTAATCTGTTATGACTAGATAAGCCTTATCTTTATTCACATCGGTGCCTACTAATATGTGGGGGCATAAATAAATCAAGGCACACTATGTTGTTGTCATGTGATAGCATGTGCAAGCACGTAAGTCAGTAGCTTTCAATAAGGTGCATCATCAGCTTTACAAGCATCTTGCAAGCAGGTGGATAAGCTCATTATATTCGAAGTAGCTGAGTCACCAACATCAAAACCCATCTAAAAGGCTAACCCACTAAGGATGTTATCCTTTGATATAAGGGTAACCCACTGTCTAGGGTAACCCATATGATTGGGTTTCCTTGTAGAAGGGAAACCCACAGGTAATGGTAACCCACTGGAGAAGGTAACCCACTGGAAAAGGTAACACATTGGAGAAGTTAACTTTCTTGCACTTATTATCTAAAATCATCTCTCTGGCAAAAGTGTTGGATGGTGTCAACGGCGGTGTGGTCACATATCCTTCTTTCCTCCACCAATCTACTTAATACTTCTGCCTTAAGTTTTCTTGGCCTTCCAAGCTTCTCTTCATCTATTTGGTGAACAAAATCTTTCTTTTGGATGAATCTTTACATTCTTGAGGTGGATCCTTTATCTATATGCTTGTGGCTTCATTATCTTGGAACTCATATAGTGGCTGATATTCTATTATTGTTTTTCATACTTCATCCAGTAAGGATGCTCATTAGCGTAGTCCTTTTATTTGGAATGCACATATTTTTCTAGAGAGTGAAGCATTATCCATCATAACATCCATCTTTAAGAGAGAGCATTAAATTGGAAAATTTCTAGAGAAGTAAAATTCTCGACTGAGCTTGGACTTCAAGCCCTATGATTCCTACCAGATGATACAATATAAAGACCATTGCATTGCAGAAACCTTTGAAGCATCGAATCCAGTATAGTCGTGCTTGGACCACAACATGAATCTTTTTGAAGCCAGTTGGATTTGATTATATTACAAAAAAAAATAACATTTGAAATCCATGACGATATAATAGTGATGGAAAATGAACAAAAATAGCCATAGGAGTTCTTTTTGGGAATCATTGACTAGTATATTAAACACATAATAAAAGAGATTTATCGGATGTTCTCTGAATGGCTTCAGGATAGATTTGTTGCACTTTTTAAACATTTGAAGCTTGTTGAAAGTTTGACTATCTCAGAGGATAGATCGATCTGAAAGATCCATGTATTTGTTTAACAGATCAATAGAGCAATTTGTTATTCAGGAAGATAATATCTTGATGTGTTGAACATGAGATACTGACTGGCCGATTTCTGATTGTCTTCTCCAATTTTGGATATTAGGTAGAGATTATCAACATAGATATCTCCTGAATCTGCATTAACATATACGGAGAAGATGGTGTCCTCCATCAGTTCTTCTTCTACTAAAAAGACTAATTCAAGGTCTTCCTCTTTGTCGAGACAGATTCCAGCATGATCAGCTATTTCTTCAAAGAGGTGGATAGTGTCTTTTGACTTCTTGGGTTGAGGATAGTTATTTGCAAAAAAACAAGGCTTTCAGCAGATAAAAAATCTATCAATCTTCTTGTTGTAGTCTTCTTATCTCCTTTATCTGAAATAGTTAGTTTGATTTACTACCTTAGTCTTGTCGTCTTGATGCCTGGATAGTTTGAATCAACTGAACAACAACTTTGACTGGGATACCATCTAGCAACATGAATAGGGCCAGTCAGACTGCATAATAAGATTGTTCCTGCTGTGATAAGGTTCACGAATTGGGATATTCTCAATAATCTACTTTATTATAGTTTCTTCTTGTATAGACTATTCAAGGCCTGGAAGATGGACTACCTGGTATATCTCATATATTTGTAGAAGGTATCCAGTAGGATTATGGTATTAATGGTAAAGTCTTGGAATATGAGATAATTGGCCTTATACATAGTCCTAAGTGTATTCCACCAGTATGTAAGTATTTTGGAGAACTAGAATGTGTAGTCTAACAGTATTATGTATTGACCTCTTTCAGCCAAATTCATTATCATCGTGAAAGGTCTAAAGTTCTAAGGTAGGGATGGAGTTGAAGCCATGTTTTGCTTCGCCTCTATTATTGGTTTTTGCCTTCTTTCTAGGACTGGATCACTAGTTAGCTCGTATTGATTAAAGACTGGTTAAGATACCACTGGTGTTCTATAATATTTCTCTAACATAAAGGACATTCCTCCTTAGAAAAATGGATTGATTTCTGCAGAGTATCTTTATCACCTTTGGCATAGAGGTGATGAATATTTCTCTAACCTAGAGGACATTCCTCCTTAGGAAAATGGATTGATTTTTGTAGAGTATCTTGATCACCTTTGTCATATTCACCAGTGTATAAGTCATCGTTGACATCAGATGACTTTCTACCAATGAAACCTTGTGGTTGTCCATTAATGAAAATGTCCTCGAATGTTCCTTTCTCTATTCAAAACGAATATCTAAGAATGTCTTCTGCAGCTGGATAAGGAGCATCAATATCTTCATGATAATCCATGTTTTTCTCTAGGGCTTGTGGTCCCCTCTTGGACTATCTAGAATAGGAACATTCCTTTGTAAAGTTTTCTTAATCATGGCAGATAAAGTATCTAAACTGAGGGAATCTCATTTATATCTTGTGATCATAATATGTGCCAGATCAACTTTGTTGTCTTTGTTATCCTACAATTATTTTTCAGGATCACAGTTTGGTGATGCTCTCTGGATAGAAATAATCTCTGGTGGTCCTTCATATTAGGTGTCCAGTTTTTGGATCTTAAGATCATTAGATGGGACTACTAGAGCTGGATTGTTAAATATAGGTGCATGTGTGGAGACCATCTTATCAGTATCATAGGGTAACTGGCTAGAACACCTTATCTTCTCAATATTTTATTTTATATATTCCCTTCTTGTCTGTTCATCATCTGAAGATGAAGTCAATGGAATAGATGAATGAGGTGGATAAGGTTGGCTGAACCCTTGTGGAGAATATCCATGTGGAAATACAGAAGATACTTTTGTCTTTCGCTGTAGTAACACACGGTCGCGTTTCTTTTCCAGTATAGCATAATCATATTTTTGATTCTTGATTTCTTCATTAAGAGAGGTTATGTTCTTATGTTTTTGGGTAAGAAAAGGTAGGAATGGAGTTCCTAGTAGGCATTGTTCAGAACGGATGGTCCGCAACTTATCTTCTAGCGCTCAAATAAGTATGGCATGTTGGGGGCAGCTGAAGCACTTTTTGATTAGATAGCATATGGCAGTTTTGAAGCTCGGGTTAGGTTATACTTTGTGTAGTGATGTTTTGGTGGGTAAGAATTTGAGTGATTGGATTTAGAAAGGGGTGTCACAAAAATCTATGGGCTAACATCAAATTGGGTAGCCGCTGCTTCCCTTCTTTTTCAGATTTTACAGTTGCAGTCAGTCTTCCATGGGTAATGTCCTTAGAAAGGAAATGTATGCAACATCAAAGTACGAACCTCATGATTGAAGTTCTTTATCCAATCATATTGTTTCTTAAATCCATTGATGTACCAGAGGATGGTTCTTGGGTTTTTTACATCCGGAAGATCATCACTTGGGTTGTACATAGGGATGTAAAAGGTGAGTTTCAGTGGTATTTTGACATAGTGGTGTTCGAAACCATCAGTGGGCTTGAGAGGTTGAGGATAGGCTCTTAACGTCTCATATTGCTTGAATAATGCTAACCAGTTTATCCCTTGATATGTCTGTGGGGATCTTGGTGCACTTTATGTTTTTATCAGTTGGATCAATGGTCTAGAACAGAGAGTTCTTGCAACTTGGAGGAAATAGGTTCATATTATGGTTTTCAAATTGCCAGGATATCTGATTGTGGAGAGTTGCCTGATCGGTATCTCTGTCTTATGGAGCATCGTGAATCTGGACCCAGATCTTCAACGCCTTTATTAGATAAGGATCAACTAATGGTACGTTGAAGTTGGGGAACATGGTGACAAAGATTGTACCATCATCTAGAATAATCTCCTATGTACCTAAACTTGCATTTTTGTACTTATTGAATCTAGTATCAAGAAGAGAAAGATGCACCACAACTGGCCGGTCTTTTGTCCCGTGATATGTCAATGCGATTCACACAACACCAATATGGAGATGAGTAAATCCAAGACTTGTCCATTGCCGGGGAAAGTACTCTGGCATGTGCAGTGATATGAACTGTTCCTTTTGAGTTACCAGTATCGGCTGCTGAACAAGTGGTGTTGTAGCAACATATTCCTTAACTCCCTTTATCTTTTTTTAGACCATAGATTGGATCTTCATCCAAGGATTGCATATGTTTCTAGAAATAGATGAATAGGGGTTTTTTGAAGTAGTTGTACACATCTATTCTTGTTATGGTAATACCTTTACTTTGTATATGTTGTCAAGTATACATGAAAACATATCATTAGGAGTGAAAGACATGTTTATCTTGACAAAAGGATTATATGACCTAGACGAAGCTTTTGTGGTAGACATATGTATTCCACCTATTAGGGTAATTCGTCTCTTAGCTAGAGGTGGTATACATGGTCATAGGGGTGGTCCCTATGGTGCTCATAGAGACACTTAGACAAGTAGGGTTGGAGAGTAGTCAGGACCCCAATCAAGTGGCTGGCGCTGTCAGTTATATGCAGTACCTTCTATACCCAATGATGAGTCTTTGGATACTGTTATCACAGGTATAATCTTGGCATGCCATCAGTCAGCCTTTTCTTTATTTGATTTGGGATCCACTTATTCTTATGTGTCTGCTTATTTTGCTTCATTATTATAGTTATCTTGGGATTCATCATTTGTGCCATTATGAGTATCTATTCTCGCGTGTGATTCTTTAGTAGTGGATTAGGTTTTCAGATTATGTGTTGTGAATGTAGAGATATTGATACTTATGCTGATTTTATTATGTTTGACATGGTGAATTTTGACGTGATTCTGGGCATGGACTAGTTATTCCACTATCATGTAGTCAAGGAATATTTTGGAAAGGTTGTTACCTTAGCCATGCTTGGTATACCTAGTTGTGTGGAAAGGAATGGTTAGCCTTAAGCCAACAGGGATTATTACTTATGTTAGGTCAAGGGGGTATGAGTGTTATCATGCTTACATCCATGATGTTAGTGTGTAGAGTCTATTACTTTACTTGTTTTTATTGTTCATGAGTTTCTCAATGTTTTTCCTATTGATGAACCTGTTATTCCTATTACTCGTGATATTAACTTTGTTATTGATCTTAATCTTAGAACCTAACCTATTTCGATGAAACCTTCTTATATGGCTCCTGCCACGCTTAAGGAGCTAAATTCTCAACTTTAGGATCTTCTTGGTAAGGGTTTTATTATATCGAATGTGTCTTATTAGAGGGATCCTATGTGTTTATGAAGAAAAAAGAATGGTTCTATGTGTATATGTACATGTATTGATTATAGGCTTCTTAATAAGGTGACAATGAAGAATCGATATCCAATACCTCATATTGATGATTTATTTTACCAGTATTATAGTGCACCAGTGTTTTATAAGATTTATTTGAGGTTCAGTTACCTTTAATTGAGGATTCGAGTGATGTCTTTTAGGTTGACTAATACCATAGCTATATTTAAGGATTTGATAAATTGAATGTTTAAAACTTATTTAGATTATTTCATAATTTTCTTCATCGATGACATCCTCGTGTATTTGAGGAGTAGAGAAGAGCATGCACAATATTTGAGGACTATGATCTAAACCTTAAGAGATCATTTTCTTTTGGCAAAATTCATTATGTATGAATTTTTCTTACCTTGATTACATTCTTTGGACATATGGTAACTGAGGATGGGATTACGGTTGACTCTACGAAGATTGAGGCCATTCATGATTGGGCCAAACTTACATCTCCAAACAATTTTCGTAGCTTTATTAATTTTACTGATTATTGTCAGTGCTAAATGGATAGTTTCGCTACTACTGCAGCATCCATGACCAGTTTGACTTGGAAGGAGGTTCTTTCTGATAATCCAAGGAGGGAGAGTCGAGCTTTAGATAACTTAAGAAGTTTTTTACTTTAGCTCCTACTTTGGATCTTCCTACTGTGGGTAAGGGATTAACTATATATTTTGATGCTTTTGGTGTTTTTTTAGGTTGTGTGTTGATACAACAAGGCCATGTTATCGCTTATGCTATGAGGCAACTAAAGACAAATGAGCATAATTATCCCACTCATGATTTGAAGCTCGTGACGATAGTTTTTGCGCTTATGATCTGGAGGCATTACCTTTATGGAGTGCATTGTGAGATCTTCATGGATCATCATAGTCTTCAACATATTATGACCCAGATAAAGCTTAATTCTAGGCATTGTAGATGGATAGAGTTTCATACTGATTATGGCATCTCTTTCTTATTTTATTTAAGCAAAATAAATCTAGTAATAGACCACTTAAGTTAGAAGGCGGTAAGTACGGGTAGACTATCTTAAAATTCAATTTCTCAAAAGTTGTTGGCATGGGACATCCAGTCCTTAGCCAACTTGATGGTGCAACTCGGTATTTTAGACCCTAGGAGGATTCTTGCTAATGTTGAGGTGAGGTCTTTACTATTTGAGAAACTTTAGAGTTTTTTATGTAAGGATAAATAACTTTGTATCATTCATGATCAGGTGTTGAGTGGTGAGTCCAAGAGGCCCATCACATATCGAAAGGGTATTTTAAGGTTAGATAGTTGCATTTGTGTTTTGAGGGTTAATGACTTGATTTAGTCTATCTTGCATGAGGCTCACCACTCTAGTTATTTTATTCACCTAGGTATAACTAAGATGGATATTGAATTTAGACAATATTACTGCTAGAGTCGCATAAAATGAGATGTGGCAGATTTTATAGCCCATTGCCTATATTGTCAAAAGGTGAAGGTCGAGCATAATAGACCTGGTGGATTGATTCAGAGGTTACCATTATTGACTGAAAGTCGGAGCAACTACGGACTTTGTTAGTGGTTTTCCTTGAACCTCCCACAGTGTTTCAATGGTATTTGGGTCATTGTGGATAGGTTTACCCAAGTCTGTACATTTCATTCCTATTTAGATGTCCTATAATGCCAAAAGGTCTGCTCGCATCTATGTTCGTAAGATAGTCGGTATACATGGAGTGCCTATATCTATCATTTCAGATAGGGGTTTAGTGTTCACTTCTACCTTTTGGAGTAATTTTCAGGAGAAGTTAGGTAATTATGGGTATCTTAGTATAGCCTTTCATCCATAGACCAATGGGAAGTTAAAGCAGATTAGTCAAGTTTTTAAAAATATACTTCGAACCTGTGTTATGGATCTTGGAGGTCAGTGGGAGTAGTATTTATCCTTGGAGGAGTCCATGTATAATAATAGCTACCATTCAATTATTAAGATGGTACCTTTCTTTATATGGATGGATATGTCTCTCTCTAATTGGCTGGGTTGATACCTCTGATATTTGGCCGCATGTTAGTGAAATGCTTTAGGATTTATTAGATAGGGTCAGGTGATTCAGGATATGTTTAGGGCAACCCAAAGTAGGCAGATGGCTTATACAAATTGTAGGCTTGGTGCCTTGAGGTTTGTATTTCTCATAGGCTTTTCCTCTATGTATTTCCCATGAAGGTTATGATGAGGTTCCGTAGGAAAGGCAAGTTCAGCCCCTGATCTATTAGACCCTTTGAGATACTATGGCGCAATTGGTGTGGTAGCTTATGAGTTATCCTTACCCTAGATTTTGCTGCAATCCATCCAATTTTTTATGTCTTTCATGTTGTGGCAATACATTCCTGACCCATCTCATGTGCTCAGATATGGATCAGTTTAGTTAAATAAGTGTTTTAACTTTATAGAGGATCTTATGCTCTTTTTGATTATTGATTTTAGTCGGTTGCGTACTATAGAGATTCTAGTAGTTAATGTTCCGTGGAGGCACTGCTTGGTAGTATAGGCAACTTAGAAGATCGACAACAAGATGTGAACCGAATATCCTCACCTATTCGAGGCTTTAGGTACATCATAACCCTTTACTTTTGTGGATGAAAGTCTTTTTTAGTAGTGGATATTGTAATGACCCTCTGAGTTATTTTCCATATTTCTACTTATTTTCACCATTTAGAGCCTTCCTATAGCTGCCCAAGTCATTTATGACCTGTTGGGATTGGTTGTTTGATTATCGGGCAGTTCTTTTATTTTTAGAGACAATTCTGTATTTTGAAGTCTTCGATAGTTCAAATTGGATATCAAGCAAAAACATTAGGCAAACAATCTCATATGCTAATTCTAACCATTCCAATAGCTTTGGACCATTGATTTTTGGCTAGGGCATTGTTAGCCTAGGTCCCGAGGCTACAAAACATATTTGGGGCTATTGGAGTTAAGAAAAATGACTTGAGTGTGTGGAACCCACTTTTGAACAAATGACCTTGGATAGAATTTTTGGGTATGGCATTGAATCCAAAACATCGAATGTGATAGGGTAGCATAGTCCATTTTCATATATGGGATTTTGAATGAATCTTGAAGAATTGGCCGAGACTTGGAATTTTTATAAGTTTCATCTAGTGCAGATGCATCTATTAAGAGATGCCTTTGGTTATCTAAGAGATCTAGCAAATCTCAGTAAGTGTCAATTAAGTAACAAAGTTTGTCGCTTTATTGACAAAGTTTATTGCTTAAGCGATAGGCTTGGCTGTGGTTCAAGCATCACCTAAGTGATGATATTGTAGTGTATGCGACGTCTGCTCAGCTAGCCACATATCATATATGCTAGATGATGATTGCGTAAGAGATAAGGGTGCTAGATCACAAGTATTGTATAAGTGATCTGGAGTTCCCTAAAGCGATACCCGTGCACCTAGGAAGGGGATAAATACTCTATTTAACCCATTTTCTCCATTCTTCATGGGGAAAACCTGGTGGGTGATCTTTGAGCTTGGGTGGATATATTTATGCATTTCTTTTTCGAATTTGTGGTTAGATGCCATCTAATTTAGGATTAAACCCTTCTCTTCCTTATAAAATTTGTAAGCTTCCTGGCTTAATTTTAGCACCATTAGAGGTCAAAATTCACCCATTTTTTATGGTAAATATTCCTTGAGCACAGGGGACGTTGTTTTGAATTCAATTGTGTGATTCCGTAAATGTGCCCCTCATGGTATTTTATGTGATTTTTTGATCCACAAAAAATTAGTTAAATATAGCTATCATTGTTCTTGTCTTGACGAGTAGATTGTGAATTTGATTGCGTAGCACCTTGCAGAAACTCCCTGAAAAGGAAAACCAATGGTTTATTTGATTCTTTGGGCTTTTCTTTAGTGTGTAGGTAGTATAAGTTTACCCTCCTTATAGATTGATCTATTTTTCTAAGATTTGGATGGGATTTAGGTGTTGGAAATATGATTGTTATATATTTAGATTAGTTGGACTGTTTAGGCTATCTAAGAAAATTAGGCATAATTGACTTAGTTGCTCATGCTTTATGTAGAATTTCTATCTCAGGTCTAATTAAGGCTTGTTTAACATCTATATGTTGATTTAGATACCTTTGACTAGTCCAGGGTATAATTTGCCTTATAATGGACTTCAGGGATTAGAAGTGGGCCCTTCCAACAAGCCTTAGGCCAAGACTTCATCTAGCTTTGGTAGACCTTTATATGCTTGTTTTGCATTTTGAAACATCTATTATGAGATTAAGAAGTTTATATACGTAATGGTTTAATTTTGGATGATGATGTTATTTATGGTTAAACTCAGTGATTTAATTTTGATGTTGCTGATATGAGCATCGCTTCAAGTTTGATAATTAGTTATGTTGTTGATGACATAAGCACCGATTCAATCCTGTCAATAAATTATAATCATGTTGATAGGAGCACTAGTTATAGTCAAAAAACTAAGAGTTAGTTATGATGTGATATGGTATGATTGAATTTTCAATAATGGCAGGATAGTTAGAAGATTATGGGCACCTCACTTTACATTGATTTATCTCTCTAAGCTTATGGGGTTCTATGTAGGGTTATTTACTTTTCCACATTTATTGTTTTATGAAGGCCAATTTAGTAGATATAATTATGTGATCTTTATGTTCTTATCTCAAATTTTTTAATTTATTTAGGCACAACAGTGTAGGAGTTTATTTCCATATTTGTCCTTTTACTTGAGTTAGCTTATTTTATCTTGCATTTTATCATATCTATATCATGATATAGCTCAGTCGGTCAATGATGCCTACTGAGTACGTGTGGTTTTGGTACATACACTACACTTCTGTACCTTTTTGGTGCAGATCCAAGTTCTAGTTGCCGCCACTGATTCAACGCTTGTGTTGTGATTGGATTTCAATGATTGGGTGATCTCTTGGAGCCAGATATACCCCCATTTTCTTCCATTATCTATGTCTAGTATTTTTATTTTAAGACAACTTGTACTGACTTTCCATACTTATAGCATATTTGTAGATGCTTTTGTACCAATATTTCTAGGTTGTGGGATGCTTGTCTATGCTTTACCAATCTTTGGGTTATATTTATTGTCTTGTTATTATTACAAGTCTTAAATATATTAATTCTAACATCATTGTCCATTTTCCACCAAATTAGGCCATTATCTATAGCTGTGGGCTACAATTTGGCATTCCTACTAGCGGGATATAGTATATGTCATCACGGCTCATAAATTAGGTTATGACAATAATAGTGGAGGGCCTATGTTGAATGTTTGTCGAAAGTTATATGCTTTTTCGTAGAGAAATATATAACTTACATGCTTTTTCATAGAGAAATATATAACTTGATTCCTCTATGATTGTTAAAAAGGATGAGTTTTTGGCATTGGAGTAGCATGACATGTTAGTGGCAGCCTATGAGGCTAAGTTCAATGCCTTGTATTTCTATGCTACTCATCCATTGGCTACTGAGGGGGAAAGAATTTGACATTACGTCAAAGATTTGTACTATGATCTTCGGTTTTCTGTGTTTATATGAGTTCTATAGGAAAAGAGTTCAATGAGGTTTTCAATTATGTGATAAAGTTAGAGGGTTCAAGCAAATGCGTCGGGCTAAGATGTTAGCTATAAAGTCCCACAGTATTGGGAATGTCAACTGGTCTTACTATTGGGGATACAGTTGGTAGTCCTACTCAGCCAACACTGTTCAATAAGCATTGTCATCTTCTACTATAGTTCAAGCTAAGGCATTTTCTCATGACAAGTTATTAGGAGCCAAGAGGCTTCTTACCTTTGTACAAGTTATCCTTCTCTCTAGTAGGGATATTATTATTGTGGTGATGTTGGTCATTTTAAAAAAGTGGCCTTTGAGATCGGCAAATAGCTAGACATAGTAGCAGACTCGAGCCTTAGTTCTAGTATGTATACGAAGAGAATGTAATGATAGGGATCGTCCATAGGGTATATAGGGAAATCAAATAGGTTGTTAGGGTGGTCAAGAAAACAGCAATGTAGGGGGAGTATTGTAGATTGGTAGAGAGTTAGCTCGATAAAGAGTTTGCTTAGATTGATAATCAGGCTTACTGTTATACCTTTCCAAGAAAGACTGATATCGGATGCTTCAGATGCAGTTATCACAGGTACTATTTTATTTTGTAACCAAATGGCTTCTATTTTATTTGATTTAGGGTTTGCCTATTCTTATGTATTTTTCAAGTTTGATATGGATCTAAAAATGGTATGTGATGTTCTTGATTGACACATTTATATGTCCACTCTAGTTAGTAAGTCTATTATAGTATCCCATATTTATTGTTCTTATTCAATGTTGTTTATGGGTTTTCAGACTTGTGTAGATTTGATCATTCTGGATGTGTTAGAATTTGATGTATTTGGATATGGCCTGGTTATCTTGATATAATGTTGTCTTAAACTGTAATGCAAAGATAATAATGCTAGATATGCCTAAGATAGATGACCTAAAGTAGGAAAAGAGTGTATAAGGCTAAACCAATGAAAATATATCATTTTAATGGGAGAAGAAGTCAGTGGGAAAGGACTTTTCAGTGTTTCTAGCATTTTTTTAGATTCTAGTGACGGTTCCCGTCCTCTAGAGTCAGCTTTGATGAATTTTAAATTTCAGGAAGTGTTTTCGTAGTTTTATTGGGTATGCCTCTAACTAGAGATATTGATTTCTTCATTGAGTTGGAGCCAGGAACTCTCCCTATTTCCATTCCTCCCTTTTTAATGGCTCCTGCAGTGTTGAGGAAACTCAAAACTCAATTGTAGGAACTACTTGACAAGTGGTTTATTCATCCAAGTGCATCACCGTAGGGTGCTCCAATCTTGTTTGTTAAGAAAACAATAGTAGCATGGGGTGTGTAATGATTATAGATAGGTGAATAAGCTTACTATTAGGAATAAATATCCTTTGCTTGGCATAGATGAACTATTTGACCAGTTACAGGGTGCATTGTATTTTCAAAAATTAACTTTCGATTAGGTTATATAAGCTGAAAATTAGACCATAGGACATACAAAACACAACTTTTAGAACTTGGTATGCACATTACGAGTTCCTGGTAATGTCCTTTGAGATAACTAATGCACCTACAACCTTTATGAACTTGATAAACAACATATTTAAGTTATTCTTAAATTCTTTTTTTATTGTGTTTATTGATGACATTAGAGTTTACACCAAGAGTAAGAAGAAATATGTGGGCCAGGCCGTCTACATATAGTGTTGGGGATTCAAAATAAGAAGTTGTTAATTCCATGTTTTTGAAGTATGTGTTCTACTTATCTTCAGTTTCCTTCTTGGGGCATGTTATTTAAAAAAAAATGTGTAATAGTGGATGTCCAGAAGATTGAGGGAATAAAGAGTTAGGTTAGGCCTAGTTTAGCGACCATACTAAAGAGATTTATAGGTGTTGCCAATTATTACTATAGGTTTGTCGAGAACTTTGAATCTATTGGAACATACTTAACAAGAATAACTCGAAGGAAGTGCCATTTGTTTGGTGACAATGTGAGGAGAGCTTCTGAAAGCTCTAGAACTTTTGACTACAACTATTCTTTCTTTGCCGGTTGAGTTTATGGACATTTTAATGTTTTTTGATGCTTCACTTTTGGGCTTTGCTGTAGTGTTAATACATGATAGGAATGTCATTGTTTGTGCTTTGGGAAAGTTGAAGCCTCATGTATTGAATTACCGAGCCCATGTTTTGGATCTACAAAAGGTATTCTTTACGCTAAAGATTTGGAGACACTATTTTTATGGTGTCAAATGTGAGGTCTTCATAGACCACTATTGCATGTAATATGTGTACTCAAATAGATTTGAATTTAAGGAAATGGAGATGCATGAAGTTATCAAAAAGTTATGATGTGACTATTTTGTATCATCCAAGAAAAATTAGTGTGGTGGCAAACACATTGTGTGGAAGGTTGTAAGTAAGGGTATTTTTTCCATTTTGAGTGTGTCTAAACAACTTTTGGCTTTCAAACTCTTGCATCTCAGTGTATGCAGTTTGGTGTTTTAGACAAAGGTGGGGTGTTGTCTAGTATTGAGGTAATGTCAACATTTCTAGACAATATTAAGGCCAAAGAGTTTAAGTATAAGAAACTGAATAGCTTTAGTCGGTGTATATGTATTCCTTGGATTGTTGATTTGACCATGATATACTTTCTAAAGCTTCTAGTTAGTATTATTTTATTCATCTAGGTGTAACCAAAATGGATTGTGACTTGGGGAAACATTATTAGTGGACAAGGATAAAGAGATAATAATGGAGTATGTGTCCAAGTGTCTTAACTTTCAACAGGTGAAGTATGACCACCAAAGGCCTGCGACATTGATTTAGAGGATGCCTATACTTGTATGGAAATAGGAGAATGCCGCTAGTAATTTTACGGCGAGTCTTACTAAGACTTTGTGAAAATATGATTCCACTTGGTCATGGTGGATCGATTGATGAAATCAACTTATTTCTAGCTAAAATCTATATCAAAGAGATAGTGAATCTTCACGTAGTGACTCTTATCATCATTTTTTATAGGGATACAAAATATACTCATAAATTTTGGGATAAATTACACGTAGAATTGGGCACCAAACTCACCTTTAGCATAACTTTTCATCGTTAAATTGATGGACAACCACAAAGAATGATTCTGGTGCTTGAGGACAGGCTGAGAGGTCTTGTTATTAATTTTTGTGGTGATGGGACCAATTTCTTGCCATTGTGTTAGTTTTCATACAATAATTGTTATAACTACAGTATCGGCATGGCATCATTTGAGGAACTTTATGTAAAAAGGTGTACGTCACCTGTTGGGTTGTTAAAAAATGAGGATGTTAAACCATTAGGCACTTACGAAAAAGTAAGGTTTATTCAAACCAAGTGGTTGGCTACTCAAAGCAAGGTGTATACTGATCATAAGGTAAAAGACCTGGCTTTCATGGTTGGTAAATATGTGTTGCTCAAAGTGTCTCCTATGAAGTAAGTCATGAGGTTAGGAAAGAAGGTCAAGCTCAACCCTCGATGTATTGATCCACCTTATATTCTTAAGGATTTATATTTGATTGCATATAGACTAGCATTACCATTAGGGTTATTACGGGTCCATCCTGCGTTTCAAGTATCCATGCTCAAGAGGTACCATGGGGATGGATATTACATTATTAAATTGGACTTGGTTTTATTAATTAAGGATTTGGATTTCAAGAGAAACTATTGGCAATTTTAGTTTGGGATGTTTGGAAGTTGAGGATAAAAGAAATTCATTTAGTTAAGGTTCAATAGAAACATTATTTGGTTTTAGAAGTCACTTGGAAAACTGAGAAGGACATGCAAGATAAGTAACCTCACTTGTTTGAGGATGCATGCATTCTTTTCTTTCCTAGTTTCATAATAACTTTCTTATTTAATCATTTGGGTATGAATGATTAGGAAAATTGCGTCTGTTGTAATAACCTTTTCCATTATTATATGTAAACCTTTAATTGAAAAATTTAGTTTACGATCATTTATAAGTATAAAGTGATAAATTTCAAGCTAGGCATGTCTTAGATGAAATTTGAGTGAGGTATGATCTAGGGAAGTCCAAGAATATATTGGGTAAGTTTGGTAGTGTTAATTTTGATTTATAGTTAGCTAAGATTATTAGAAACCCATAGGATTTTACAAAATTAAATTTGGGTAAGTAGAACTCCCCGAATTAATATTAGCATCAATGGTATTATTTGGAATATCTTAGGTATAAGATTTGTCGTAAAAAAGATGATTTTATGAGGAAACTAGGCATTTTGTCCTATCAATGTTGTTATAGCGACATATATGTTGCTCTAGAAACATGCTCAAAAGTGGACAAATTCTCGCTATAGGAAATGGTCAACGCAGTTAATGGTCTCTTTACTAACACGTGTCAATGTAGTTATGTTGGTATAGCAACATAATTTGTTGTTTTATCGTAAATCCCTCAAAAAATTGTAATTTTTTAGGCTTCGAGAGTAGTGATTTGGGAAAAAATCATTAGTATTCTATCATTTTCCATCATTAAAGCAAGTATTCACTCCTTGTTAACTAGTAAAATGATAATCTTGCCTTAGAATTGGTAGTTTTCATATTTTGGGAAGGGTTAAATACTGGTTGTAGTTTCTTTTATGGTGCAAGTGAATAATTTAGGTGTAAAATCACTTGATTTTGGTTCATGATTGTTAAATTACTTTTTCACATTGTTAATTCAGTAAATTATTCATGAAATTCAGGAAGGAATGATTACAAATATGACCTTGAGAGTTGGGAAAAGTTATTATCCCCAATGGGGTAGGTAATTTCATTGATTTTGTGTTTTGTATTTATCTCTAGATCGAAAGAAACCGAATTGTATGGAAAGGCAAGACTTAGACTTAGTTGAGTTGTGCAATCTTGGATTGAGGTATGTGATGGTTATGTAGTGTAATCCAGTTTGTGTTGTATGTCTATGTTTACTATCTTTTAGTACTGCTTGTTTGCGCATTTTTATTAGTGTGGTTACCTTTCAAATAAACTTATATCTATAGCTTGTGGATATTACAAGTATTGGTTGATGCCTTTGTTTATGTGATTTTATTATAGTCTTTTATTAATTGTGGAATGTTTCATTAATTGGATATTCTTATAAGTTATTGGTGGAATAAGGTTAGCAGGCACTTGTGTCTCAAATTCAGTACATTGATTGGACATATTCTCTATAGGTAATGCCTAGAGGATGGTTATAATACCCTTAGTGTGTATGCATAAGATACATGTTTGTTTGATGGTTCCATGAGTGAATCAAGTATTGTGTATAAATGCTATTCTATATGCTTAACTTCACTTGAGTTGACTGGATTTATTAGAATACTTTTTGATATATTGACTTGTTTATAGGAATTCTAAATTGCTGCAAATGTTATTTGTTGAATTAAGGTGTAGTAAATGTGAGCATGTATTAACTAGTTGTAGTACATTATGGTTAAGTTTTCATATTCTTATCATGTGTTAGAAAAAAAACCCTACTAGTACACTATTGTTTTCTTGTGTGCTGATACTACACCCGCTCTTACTTTTGTTAACTACAACACATATTTTAGCGGATCTGGCAAGACCTCACTTATAATTCTTTCATCAAACTCTAGATTTAAGGGCAGGCAACATATTTTGGGTTACAACGAATCCTTCTTGGATTATATAGTCCTTTGTTCTGGAATGTTGTATTTCCGTTAGTTTATGGGGTTGCTTACCTTTTCTTGACAATCTTTAGTAGTTTTGTTGTGGATGATTTTGGCGTCCTAAGGGTGGTTATTTTGGTAAGTACAATGGTCTACATTTTAGTTGTGCTTATATTTTGGTTATAGACTTGTAACGACCCTTTAGGTCATTTCTTATATTTTTGCTATTAGAGCTTTCCTATAGCTGTCTAGGTCATTTATGACTTGGTGGGATTGATAGTACAGTTGTTGGGCAGTTCATTTATTTCTTAGAGCCAATTCCCTGTTTTAAAGTCTTCATTGGTTCTAAATAGCCTCCGGCAAAAAACATCAATTAAATGAACTTGAATGCAAATTTTAAATGTTCCAACAACTTCCGAACATCAAAATTAGGCTAGGTAGACCTCTGGTTTGAGTCCCCAGGCACTCGAGCTCATTTTGACCTATTGGTCAAAAAGTTAAGAAATTGGAAATTGGGTGTGGGACCCATATTTAATCGAAACAACTTTATATAGGAATTTTGAATGTGCCATTGATTCCGTAACATCAAATTTTAATGGTTACATAGTTCATTTGTGTATACGAGATTTTGAATGAATCTCGAGGGCTTGGTAGAGAACTTTCAAGTCTAAGCTGCATTTGGTTCATTGCTATCACGGTGTAAAGGATCGCAATTGTGATACACTCGGCAGCCACCAGGTACTATGATCATGGTGATTATGTGGTGATTGTGACTCACGATGATAGTCACAAGATACCGTTATTGTGATGTGCTGGGTTACGAGCGATACCCAAGAACCTAGAAATAGGTATAAATACCCTATTTTAGCCTTTTGTTTTCTATGCCGTCATCCATTCTCTTGAGAGATTAACCCTAATTAGTGAGAAAGCTTGAGAGTAACTCTTATGGGTGATTTGGGAGCTTTGCTAACACTTATTTTCACGAATATCTAATTTGTGATATGATTTCACCCTTTTCATGGTAAATTTTCTCATTTCTTGTCCAAAATCCAAAACCCAAGGGGGCTTGATTATAGCCCCAATTTAGCTTGAATTTTACCCATTTTAGAGGATAATGACTCCTTGAGCAAGATAAAATATTGGGTTGATTTTGAAAATGTGATTTCCTATAAATAGGACCCATATGGAATTTTAGTGTAATTTTTGGACCCGAAGCAAAATAGTGCAATATAGGTATCATTATTCTCATATTGATGAGTAGAATGTGATTTTAATAGCTTGGAATTTTGCGAAAGCTTCTCATAAGGTGAAAGTGGTGATTTAGCAGATCTTTTGAGCTTTCTTCGGTGTCCAGGTAGGCTCGATTTTATCCTATGTTAGATTGAGCTATTTCATAGTACTTTAATAATATTGTATTAGATTCGGGATGAGTTTTAGATGTTGGTACAATGAATTGAGATGTTTGGGTTATTTGGATCATTTAGGTTATTATAAAACCATAAATTAGGCATGATTGATCTAGTTGCTCATATATTTGGAAAATTCCTATCTTAGGAATAATTGAGTCTTCTTTAATAACTAAAGGTGGAATTAGATACCTTAAGCGTAGTTCGGGTGGAATTTGCCTAAAATGGAACTTCAGTAATTAGAAGTGGGCCTTTGACCCACCTTAGTTTAAGACGCGTGTTAGGTTTTGTAAACCTTTCTACGCTTGCTAAACTCTTGAAAATGCTTATTGAGGTGATATTGAGAAACTTTCACACTTTAGGTTATGTTGGTTGATTTGACGGTTGACACCTATTGATTATTCTATTGATGATACTATTGATTATATTGATGTATTTATAACTCCCTGTTCGAGTCTAGTGAACGATTATGACATTGTATTCAAGTTCGGCTATTAATTATATTATCGGTTCAAGTCTGAATATGCATAGTAAGCTATGAGGATATACTTATTATTGAATGACGATGTCGGGGTGTGGTATTGAAAATAACAATTTGGCTAAGTCTGAAAATGAGGAAATGCTTGTATGTAACATGATGTGAGTGAGTTTTAGTTGAATATTGAAAATTGATAAATAATGGTGATGGGTTATATTATCTTGTGTGTACCTTCCAGTCTTATGGGGGCTTGCAATGGGTTATTTACATTTTCGCACTAATTATAGTATGGGAGTCAATTTTTCAGATATGTTTGCGTGTGTTGATGTGTTATGTTACGTTAAACTATTATTTTAATTTATTTACCTAGTTATGCGCAACGATTTTGAAGTTGATTCAGGTCCGTTTCTACCTTGACTTAGCTCTGTTATCTTGCATTTTATCATATTTATATCACGATTTATCTCAATCGACCGATGATGCCTACTGATTACCCATGGTTTTGATACTCGTACTAAACCTTTTTACCTTTTTAGTATAGACCAAGTGATAGTTGCCGCCATTGATCGACATTCATGGTGTTTGCTTTTTTTGAGATAGGGTGAGCTCTCAGAGTCGGAGTCACCTATTACCTTTTATCTTTCATGTCTAGTCTTTAGTTTAAAGATAGGGTTATGTTGACTATTTTAAGACTTGGTTTGTATTATTATTAGATCCTCTTGTATTAGCTATACCATGTCGTGAGGTGGATTTCTATACTACTGATTTACCCTTATCTATTTATATTATCTTGTTAAAATACAAGATATGTTGGTGATGTTCGCCTTGTTTGGGAATTTTTCAATAAGTTAACCCATTACGTTTAGCTCTGGATTATGGTTCGGCTTACCTACTAGCGGGATTTAATAGGTGCCATCATAAATTGTAAATCAGATCGTGACAAGACTTCTATATCTTGTTAATGGATTAGTTTCATTTATTCCTCAATGTGTTGATTATTAATTTAATCTTTGGGGTAGTTGGTTCTCCCACCAGAGAATGGGGTGGGTGCCACTCACATCCATTTAGATAGTGACATGTCCTGACTATTGAAGGGTACAATTCGTACTGGTTGGAGTGCCCTAAAATTCTATAGAAGATGTGAGTGATAATCAAGTTAAGGAAAATGAAAAATAAGCAAAGGCTAATGAGATAGCATGATGTTACATTATTGCTTCTATGGTAAATGTTTTAAAACATTAGAACAGTCTATGGGGTTTTCATATGACTTGCTAAAAAGTCTCAAGGAGATATTCGTGAGAAAATCATGTTGCTAAAAGACAACCATGAAATACCTTTCGAATACTAATATGGATGAGTGATCATCAGCTAGGGACCATATTTTGAAGATGATGAGAGTTATAAATTAACTGGAGGTACTTCGATTTTGGATGTCTAACTTTACCGCATAATTAGGATGGTAAAATGACTGGGGAGTTTGTTCCAAGGCACCTTCTAATGTGACCGGCAAAGCAGATATGATATCAATAGATTCATCAAGATACAATAAATCCAAGAAGAACCGATGGCATAACAAGTGTGGTTGGACATAATTGAAGAAGAAGAAGGCAAGAAGAAATTGCATCAAATTACCTTTTACGTGTAATTTATCTTTTTTTAATTCATACATTCACAAATGCAAGTTTGAGGTTGATAACTTAACATTTGTTGTGGTTTTTATATTTTTGCATTATTTGAGCATCCTCATTTATCATATTATCATTGAGTGTATTACAAACTCTATGACAATCATAGAATACCTATTTATGTCTCGCTCTTATTTTTTCAAGCTTTTTAATTAGTAGAGGTTTGTTACCTCATTAGGATTGGTAAGATAAGGTCTAGCCAACCTATATTGTACTTATCCTCATTGAAGATTTTTTATTTTAATAAAAATAGATTTAAAAAAAGTAAACTTAAACTAAATATTTAGCTGTCCTAAAGATTAAATTTTCAACACTTAGCACATCCAACATGTTTAAGTCAGAACATACAAGAGTACGAACAGCTAAGAACACAACCACAAAAACAATTGAATACTAATTGGCCAGTAGGTGCTCTTCCTAGATCTTTATAATAGACTTCCTGGTTCATGGTACTAGCTCCTTTTGGTGGTAATAGAATCAGTTTCCATGCCTCTCGGGATATGATGCCTTTGGCACCTTGGGTTCTGTAATGTCAATATTGGGCGATGAACTTGAAGGATTGATTTCAGACTGCAGCGTAACACTTGTTTTATATTTTGCAACAAATGGTGGCGATACTTTCACAGCCACAATTGTACGCCTCCATGGATTTTGTAAGGCATCATGATGTAGGTGTGATATTATTATTCTATTGCACATAAGGTACAAATAAAAGAGAATTAGGAACCCGAGCCTGCTTGCCAAATAAGGAAAAAAATTGTGATGCCATAATTTGGGATAGATTAGTAGAATCATCACTTGTCCGAGCTGCTAAATAATGAAATACTTTCTACAGGAGGGGAATTATTAGGCAAGCACTTTATACTAGTCAGGACAATATAAACCAATAACTAAGGAGAAAGCTGGACTACTAGAGTTTTGGGAGACCTGGCATGCCTTTCTCTATCAACTAGCAAAGTACCAATCCTGCCAAGGGATTTTCAGCCTCATTTCCACTCTTTCCCAAAATCATTTGGAGCTGCATGATTGTAATTATTGGGACCATAACAAAACTCTCCAATAGTAAATCAAATGTTCCATTATCAGCCACCCAAAACTCCATTCTTCAACCAAATGCCTTACTATTTCCTCTCTTGTCTTCATACTGCCTCTAGTCATCCTCTTTATACTTGGGTAACTCAATTCTACAAGTACATTTTATATCTTTCACTATGATTACTTGGTGTAAGTGATCCGTATAAATTTTTACTTTACCCATTAATTTTTTATTTTTTTTTTTGAAAAAATATGGGTTGTTGTAGTCTTTTATGTGGGTTTGTTAGAAGTAAATGAATTCTTGAATTATATTTTAGTTTTGAGTGCTTGTAAATTGTCTATTCTTGACGACCCATAATTTCATTATTCGACGAAGTCTTCGTACCCATTTCCTCTTTTATCTTCATAATTATCCCTAATCCACCTACTTATACTTTGGTAACTCATCCTATTCATGTAAATTTTGTATCTTCATTATGATTATTTGTTATAAGTGATTCTATGAAGTTTTACTTTACGTATTAATGTTTTCTTCAAAAAAATGATGGTTTATTGGAGAGAACTTGCCTCTTCGATACAAAAATAGCAACAATAACATATAATATAATCCCTCAAGTGGGGTTAAAGTAGAATAGAATATACATAAACCTGATGGCTTACTACATCAACCTTTAAGGGGTAGAGAGGTTTCTTCTAATAGGCCCTTGGCTCAAGAGAAAGGTAAACAAAACATGAAAGTAAGAATGAAAAATAGACAACAAAAATATCAATATACAAAATAATTGTAGAAACAAATATTAATACACATTGGAGAAATAAATACTACGTAATACCTGAATCATACTAATAGAAGTACGACAACATTTAACTACTTTCTAGTCTTATACCCTAATCCTCAACCTCCATACCTTCTTATCTATGGTCACTCCCTTAGTTACTTAAATGTATTCCATGTCTTGTCGAATAACTCCACCCAGTTCTTCTTTGGACTATCGTTACCTCTCCTAACTCCTAATGAAACCAACCTCTCACACCTTATACCTGGTACATCCTTACACTTCTTATCATTTGTCTGAAACATCTTAACCTCTTGTTTCCCTTATCTTTTCTTTTAGAGAGGCCACTCCAATCTTTTCCAATATAACATCGTTCTTAATCATATCTTTTCTAGTATGCTGATAGAATAATCTAAGCATTTTCATTTCCGCTACCTTCATCTTTGTATTTTTGATTGACCAACATTTTGCCTCTTATACAATACTGCTAGTCTTACCACAACACTGTAGAACTTTATTTTAAGTCATTATTACACATTCTTATTGCATAATACCTTAGAGAAAAACCTCTATTTTATCTACCCGCTCTAATATAGTGTGCGATATCATCGTTAATATCCCCATCTCCTAGATTCTTTCTCTTTAATAGGACAAATGGCATAAAATTTGATATATACATCCCAAAAGTTTATATGTTAATGGTTAAATATTAATTTCATGTATATCTCTTAAGTTTTCAAACATGGATCATAAAGTATATGTACTATATACAATATAGTAATTAAATCTAATAGCTTGACTAACATACTTATTTGAAAGAAAGCTATTTGTAACACCTGAACTTTCAGGCTAAAAATTTAGTCCTCTCAACATATGTTGTTAGACCTGAATCTAGAAAATTTAATTTTATCTAGGTGATAAGGTCAAGTCTTAAGTGTGGGACGTATATTGGATATGAATTAAGCGCATAAGAAATCTCTAGAAACATAGTTGAGTTGTAAGGTCTTTTAATAGTAAAGTTTCTGTATAGGTTCAAACAGGGGTCAACTTCAAACACGCATTCCTCCTAGAATATGCAAAGTTACATGACCTATACCCTATAACATTAAAGATTTTTGAGTCTTCTTTTTAATGTAATAGATTGTTCGTCAATAAAAGATTTGTGAAAGAAGTTATGTCTATTTTATCTAGTGTTGCACAAACTGCACGACCAGCTACATGCTAGGAGGGGCATTTTTATTTGACTCATTTTATGTTACCCCCTAAACAATTTAAACCTTATGTTACATCAAATTTAAAACATTTTTCCGTCACCCAACATCCTTTTTCTTTTCTCGTCAAATACAACCTTGAAGAATCTAAAAGAAAGTGGCTCAAGAATAAAGTCTAGCCTTTTCCATTCCAATCTCAAGTTTTCTCTAGTGTTTTGAGGTAATGTCTAGGGTTGAAGAAATTTTTATAATCTTATCAATTAAATTGAATTCTTAAAGCAAGTTGTTGAGAAATTTTTAGACACTCTTTATTTCCCGATTTCTTCAAAATTATGTGAGTTTTAATGACCCTATTGATTTAATGTGAGAATCACAAATCTTGTAATTTATGAAACTTGTGAAATTCATAAATTTGGTGATTAATCTTTTATTATTTGATTGTTCCATGAAACGTACAAATCTTCTTCCAATCTCCCCCAACTTAAGAATTTGATATGTGATGGAATTTCTCATACTTTTTGATATTATCCCGTTGTTGTCGTTATCAAAATTTTAAGTGAAACTTGATTATTTACTTTGGCATGATAACTTGAACTCCCTCACCCTTAAGATATGAACTATGTTTTTTAATAAGAACACTTCTCCTAGATCCTTAATTCGTTTAAAGATTATGAAGACTTTGACACATACCTCTTTCATTCTACTTTTAAACTAAAGGAGGTGATATCGATTTCTTTACTTTGGCATGATGACTTAAGTCTTTTAACTACAAATTATGTTTCATAATTTGAAAACTTCTATTATGTTGGTAAATTACAACTTATTTTGCCTAAAAATAGTAAGAAATCGAGTCTTTAATGATAATTTGAATGATTTTAATAATAATTTCTAAAATCAACTGGGGAATAACATGAGTGGAGCCAATCCAACTCGAGAATGGCATAAAAATATGTCATCTCTAACTCTACAAAGTCTAGAAAGGTGATTTTTTGAGACACTGTGATCGGGAAAATTCTATATACCCGTCTGGCTATAATAGATTTACCCCCTTGGGTAGACACTGAAAAAGTTCTACTAACATTTTGGGACTGACACCAATATTGAAAACTCTATAGGGAGTCATAAAAGAAAATGAAGCTCTGGGGTCGAACAAAACATAAGCATAAAGGTTTAAGACTTGTAACATACCCGTAACCATATCAGGAGAACTTTACTTATCATTTCAAGTCTGGAGAACATATAGTCTGTTCTGATGCTACCCACTTGTTATAATAGAAGTGGTGCCCTGCTGAGTCGGGTGACCTGTAGGTGCTGCTGATGAAATAGTCTGGGATAGTTGGCAATCATTTCTACCCCTTTACCCAACCACCATACACTCTCAGATCCAATGGCCTAGCTTGATATATCCAAAACACACATCACTACCAGTTTTACGTACATCCTGGTAATTTCTATGACAATTCTTTTAAAGAGGATTACTATGACTATTGTTCAAATTACCCTATGACTTAGAGCATGCTTCTCTACCCCGACTATAATTATTGAATTTTGACACTGGTGCACTAGATGAAGATTTATCTGGGGCTGTGACGTTCTGATAGAACTAAGAAAGGTTGCCACCTTCTGACCTTGGATAAAAAAGTTAAAACTACTTATTCTAGCCTCTTATCCTTCTTTTTTTTATCAATACTCTTCTCCTCCTCAATCTGCTGAGTATGAAACATAAGTATAGATAAGTCTATCTCCTTAATCAACATGGTGGTCCGACATTCCTTGACCACACTATCAGATACACTAGAAACAAAGTTATTCTAGACCTATTATCAGCCACCAACGAAGGAGCATACCTCACCAACTGAGTGAACTTAAGCAAGTATTCCTTCACACTCATACTACCTTGCTTCAAATTAATGAACTCTTGAACCTTGGGTTTCCTCAATTCCAAAGGAAATAACCTATCCAAGAAAGCCATAGCAAACTTCTGTCACTCAACATGCCCTACATCCATACCCCGGTCCTCCTTTCACTGTTTGTATTAGGTGTGAGCTACATCCTGATACTGGTATGCAACCAACTCCTATGGATCCCATAATATCTATCACTTTCTGAACAATATCAAGAAACTCCTATAGATCATCCTCAGACTTGGACCCCCAAAACAAAGGGGGATTTATTCGGGTGTAATTCAAAATCCTAGATGCAGCTATATTTTTCAATGGATTGGTTAGGGCAAAAACATATTGGATGTTCTAAGCAGATAGTGAATGGGCTAGAGTCATGAATCCGACCCTGAATTTGTCATGAGTGACATGCTCATTTAGGGGATCTTCGTGATTAGGTAGTGGTGCGGGATGATCCCCGTTCCTTCATCCATTGTTTCTTCAGGGAGGCATAGTCTGTAATGGAAGGAAGGATTATTTAGAAATAGCATTTAAATAGAGCTTATACTCTTATGTACAACATGAATACTAAAAATAAAGGAAAATTTTCTTAAAAATGTCTCATAGCCTCTTCTCTAAAATTTTGGCGTGCTTCACACCTATGCACAAGACTCTATTCAACGCGGATTTTAGACTCCCTAAGGAACTTCAAAAAATTAGGCTCTGATACCAACTTTTGTTATGTCTTGAGGCTACCCCATAGTTGCGACAATGGTGCTTACGATCACAAATGACCAAAAGGTATCCCATAAGTTGGTACCTATTGTTAGCACTTAATAATATAGTAATAAAATATCTGCGTGGAAGATAAACTGATAAAGTACAAAAAATATGAATACTGATTGTACGACTTAATTACAAGTCTGAAACATTTGACAAAAAACTAAAAACCAAACTATATATCTGAACATAACTGATAAGACTGCTAAAGCTGACTAACAGTCTGATTGACTGTCTGAATGTCTGAAAGCCTCTAAAATGACTAAGGAGATAATGGGATAGGCACCCAACTAACTCAAAATGACAAAACATAATGAAGTACAAAAAAATTTGAATAACTAATAATATGTCCTCGAAGGATGAGGACTCACCACTGTTACTGTTGAGTAACGCTAGGCTGTCTAAGTACGATTGGGAAACTGATCATCCGAACCTATGATATAAGACATCATAGCACAAAGAAGAGTATGCAGTTAGTACTTTGAATGTACTGGTATATTAGATGAAGATAGACTGAAATGCACGAGGTACTATGCATATAAGATAAGAACTAACTGAACAAAATGAATTAATTGAGCATGAATGCCTGAAAACAGTAATATATGAGAATACAAGACCAAGCATAAACATACTTCTGAAATAATCTGTAAAATGAAATACCGAAATCAGAATATTTGAATAACTTAGATTCTATACACTTGGTCAAGCAAACCTGAATTGAAATACACCGAGTACTATACTGAGATTGTAGGAGGTATTATGTAACCGACATTCCCCAATTCGAGCTAATTGCGGTCCAACCAATAATCCCAGTTAGAATGGTGTCAGTACCATGCCATGGGTACTATCACTGGCCTTGGGGATCCACTAAACTGGTGTCCCGAAGGACTACTTTGTTAAGCCTAAACTGATGGGTGACCCCTAAGAGGAATCCAAGCCTAAACTGATGGCTGACTGCAAATATCCTATGTTTGCTACATAGTTCTGGAATTTAGGGACTGCTATTAACGGCTCTGCCTTACTGATGGGAAAGACGCCATCCCTTCATTTGCTCGGTGCTGAATGCTGCCCCCAACTTAATTAACACTGACATTGAACTGAACAAAGTTTAACTGGACACCATAACCGATATTGCTCATTATGATAATAATAACTGAATAACTGGTAATGTTCACGATTTAACTGAAATCATTACTTGAAATTCTGAAAACATGTCAACACACAGGTATCGGATGTTCATAACCCACCAGTACTGAATAATTATAAATATTCAACATTAACATGAAATACTTTATTACGTGATTATAGTTCAAGACCCAAACATGGACATTTCATCAAATATGGAAAAATAAAAAACTGAAACATGAGGATGCCTTAAACATGAGGAAACAATAGGATTACATGGTTAAATTCATAACTTAGGGATTTACCCAAAATCAATTGAACATGACATAAGAATTTCAACACTTAAAACATAATATGACATATTCTACTTGAAAACACTCATAACCGCAACTTATAATTTAATTAACAAGAGATTCATGGAGAATATTCAACTTGAATATGTAAAAATCTCATAATTTAAACCAAAATAGGATTCTCGTATACCATGGGTTAAAAGGGGACCCTGGATGAACATCACACATACCTCATCAGACGAATTCTCGAAGATTCCTTGAGGATTTCTTAAACTTGAAGCTTGAATTCCTTTGTTTCTTGACAAAATGGATTGAATCGTGACTTGAGTTATTTGGGACTTAAAAAGTGGAAATAATGTGTTTAAAAACACTTTATAATGATAAAGTGTTATTAGAGACGGTTAAGGGGTGTGAAAACACTTCAACTCCCTTGATTCAAGTCAAAACAGATTACTTTTTGCACTATGCGATCACCATACTACTCATGGCCAATCATACATCCCCAAGGTGGGCGACTCATAGCTAATCACACTACCTTAAGTTGGCTTCACATGGCTAATTGTACACCCCTCCTAGTGGCCCTTTGTGATTGTCATGCGACGCACGACCTTTGCATAGCCATATGGTTTTTGCCCGGGTATCATATTAAGACGAAATTAGTGCCATTAGAAAGCTAATTAATTATTAACAACTTGGTGGGTCTTAGGCTGAAAAATTCCACATTTGTAAGAAGTCATACTCATTCAAAGCTTACCATTTAGTAATTAAACACCAAAATTTGGATGAATCAAAGGCTCTTACCTCACTTTGATCTAAGTGATCCTTATGAACATTTTTCCCTTCTCATAATCTCTCTTCACACTAGTTAATAATCATAAAACATGCATTCAAGTATGAATCATAGGATGAGAGTTTACACATATAGGAACGAAGGTCCGATTTCTAGCTTAGAAACTTAGGGGTGTTACACATACCTTTACCAAGTCCAAAACAAAATTAAGAACTATCTAGTTTAGGGTAACCTATGATCCATTTGTTAAGCCACTACTACCAAGATCCAACACGTACAAATCTTCATTAAAAACATTTATAAATACAAGTCAAACCAAGAGGAAACAATACTCAACCATATGCAAGAAAACCCTCAATATTTGTTTGCAAAACCGCCATTTACGAATCCAAAACAAGCTTTAAAAAACATGGTATTTTTGAACACCTTTGAAGAAACCTAGCCCCAATTTTCTTGGGAGAGTTTAGAGAGGATTTTGATGTGTTTTGATCTTTCAAAGTAAGTTATGAGAGGCCACAATATGTTTTAAGACATGGGGACTTAAGGTTTTTTGGGTAGGAAATATCTAAAATGTCCTCAGCTTACAGACTATAAAATGTGCATGGGAGGGTACGACTCCATACCCGAATATACAAGTTGTACACACTACTCGTACCATAGACATCAAGTTGGACTCCAACAATGTCCTACATACGAGTCCCTAGACCAAATCATACAATTTCATATGATTAGTACCTCCTAACATGTACCCTAGATAGAATCCTGTTGGCTTGACATAAGACACTATACGATTAGGTACCATACTACTCTTACCCTAACATATGACTAGTAGGATGCCAAATCACACTTTAGATAGAATGCAAATAAACTACACTGATTTTCATAAAAGAGGAGGGACCCTAAACCGCACTACATCATACAATTAGTATGCACAAGTTGTATGATATCCAGGATGCTCAACCTAGGAAATGTTCTAAGGTTCCAAAGCCAAGGTGTTTCAATTCTCCCCCACTAAGATCATTCGCCCTCGAATGACAGGTGAGGCAATCAAAATCACGATTTAACATATTATTACATACTAAACTAACCTTTAAACAAGTTAGGAAATGATGATATTACGAACAAAACATACGTCAAACATGAATTTCTAGAATAGCGAACAAATGCGGATACTTGGACTTCATGTCCTCTTTTGCTTCCCAAGTAGCTTCTTCCACATCATAGTTCCTCCACAGAACTTTAACCGTAGCCACATCCTTTGTACACAACCGACGGACTTGATGATCCAAGATCTCAACTGGGACCACCTCATAAGATAGAGAATCTGAGATACCTAACCCTTTTAAAGGAACAACCGATAAAGGATCACCTACACACTGTATCAACATAGAGACATGGAAAATTCAAATTCAAAGGCAACATTGCCAGCCCACTTCACAACCAAGTAGGGACCAACATACTGAGGATTTAATTTCTCCTTCTTGCCAAACTGTATTACTCCTTTTATGGGAGATACCTTTAAGAATACCCAATCACCAACATTGAACTGTAACTCCTTACACTTCACTTCCATATAGGACTTTTAGCGACTTTGTGCGGCTTTTAATCTATCACGAATCACCTCCCCTTCTCCGAGTCTTGGTGAACAAAATTAGAGCCTAACAACTTACCCTCACCAAACTCATACCATCCAATAGAAAAATGATATCTCCTACTATATAATGCTTCAAAAGAAGCCATACCAATGCTCGAGTCATAACTATTATTCTAAGAAAATTCAATCAAACGAAAATAGTCGAACTAACTACCCACATAGTCAATCACACAATCACGACTCATATCTTCCAACGTCTGGATGGTCCTCTTTGCTTGTCCATCCGACTACGTGGGGAAAGCCTCACTACGACACACCTTATTTCCCAAACCTTTTTAAAATATAATAGGAATCGAGTACCAAAATCTAAAATGATAGAAACCATATCACTATGCAACTTCACAATCTCTATAAGATATAACTTGGCATAATCATCCGCCGAATAGCTAGTCCTCACATGGAAGAAGTGAGTGGACTTAGTCATCCTATCAAGAATGACACTAATTGAATTGCACCAATTCCCAGTCCGAGGAAGACCAGTAATGAAATCCATTTTAATCATCTCCCACTTCCGTTTAGGCTTGATACAAATCCTCGAGTCTCATGTGCTCAACTTTAACTTGTTAACACACCATACACTTAGCCACATAGTTAGCCATATCTCGCTTCAAATTACTCCACCAAAACTTTTTAAGACCATGATACATTTTCGTAGAACTAGGATGAATAGCATAATGAGATCCATGAGCCTCGACCAAAATGCTTTCCCTCAATCCATCAACATTAGGAACACATAGCCTACCATGGTATCTCAAGATACAACCTCTACTAATCACACAGTCAACAACATTTTGCTAACCTACATTTTCTCTAATCTTTATAAAATCAAGATCCAACATTTGTTTTTCCTTTCTTTAGAACAATAAGAGATGACTAAGATACCTGATGCACAAACTTACCACCATTCTTAGAGTGCATGAGACGAACTCCAAAACTAGCCAAATAGTGATTGTCCTTTACCAACTCTCGCTTATTCTTATCCACATAAGCTAGACTCCCCATGGATTACCTGCTAAGAGCATCAACACCTATATTAGCTTTACTTGTATAGTAGTGAAGATTTATATTGTAGTCCTTCTGGAACTCAAGCCACATCATTTGCCTGCGATTTAACTCTTTTTTAGTAAATTCATACTATAGCATCTTATGATCAGAATAGATGTCAACAAGAAACCCATAGAGATAGTGACGCCAAATGTTCAATGCATGTACTACAGCTAACAATTCCAAGTCATGAGTAGGGTAGTCCCTCTCATGAACTTTAAATTTCCTAGAAAGATAGGCCACCACCCTACCATGTTCCATTAGCACAACGTCAAGCCCAGTAAGTGAAGCATCACAATACACTACGAAGCCATCATTACCCATGGGCATGGTCAAAATTGAAGCTAAAGACAACTTATCCTTTAACTTCTTAAACTACCCTCACATGCATCCGACCACAAGAACTTGACCTTTTTCTAGGTCAACTTAGTCAATGGGGGCAGCTATACTCAATTTTTTTTTATATAAACCTCCTGTAGTAATCAGCTAAACCCAAGAAGCTTTGAATATCAGTTGGAGCCGCGGGTCTAGCCCACTTCTTAACCACCATATCCTTTTATGGATCTACCATGATTCCTTTACTAGAGATAACGTGACAAAGAAAAGTCATAGCCTTCAATCAAAATTAACACTTAGAGAACTTGGCATACAAACCCTGATCCTTTATGGTCTGCAATACAACATGAAGGTAATCAACATGATCTGCCTTACTCTTAGACAACAACAACAACAAACCTAGTGTTTTCCTACAAAATGGGTTCTGGAGAGGGTAAAATGTACGCAGTCCATGCCACTACCACCGAAGTAGAGAGGCTATTTTCGATACACCCCCAACTCAAGACAAAGAATAGTGAATAAGGTTGTAATGAACATGAAGCATGATGGATGGCATAACATAATTAATCAATGAGGAATAATACAAATAGAGATTATACAAATACGAAAAAGAGAAATACGAGCATAACGCAGTAAAATATAGAAAGTAAGAAATAAGAAATAGGAAACCCACCTAGCAGTAACATACACTCATAAGCCCAAAGTTACCCACCCCACCAAAAATTTCCTGGCTAGAGCCTCCTTCCTATGGAACTAGTCCTAGGAATACTAACTCGGCTACACAAGGACTCTTCTAACTACTAGCTATAACTCACACATCTACACTAGCCTTCTACCCTTATTTTTGGCCTCCATACCTTCTTATCTTGGGTCATGTCCTCAGTAAGATAAAGTTTTTCTAAGTCATGTCTAATCACCTCCCTCCGGTATTTCTTTAGCCTACCTCAACTCCTCCTGAATCTGTCAAAGGCTAGCCTCTCACACATATAAACTGGGGCATCCTTGCTTCTCCTCATCACATGCCTAAACCCTTTCAGCCTTCCTTTTCATATCTTCTTCTCTGCTAAAGAAACTAACATCTTCTCCCAGATAATCTCATTTCTAACACTATCAACCTAGTAAGCCTAAACATTCAATGTGGCATTCTCGTTTCTTCTACTTTAAATTTGTAAATATGAGAGTTCTTGACTGGCCAACACTTTGCTCCGTACAATATGGACGGAAGGATTGCCACTCTGTGTAATTTTCCTTTAAGATTAAGGAGCACCTTCTTATCATACAAAACTTCCAAGGCAAGCCTCCACTTCATCCAACCCACTCTAATATATTTAGAGACATCCTCATCAATCTCGCCATTCCCCTGGATCATAGATCCAAGATACTTAAAACAATCCCTCTTACAAACATCCTTGGAATACAACCTCACCACCACTTTATCCTCTTACCTCAAATCACTAAACTTGCATTCCATATACTCCATCTTAGACATACTTAACCTGAACCCCTTAGATTCAAGGGTTTTCCTATAAACCTCCAATTTCTCATTCACACCCTACCCGCATCTCATCAATCAGCACTACATCATCCATGAATAATATACACCAAGTCACCTCATCCTAAATACTTCACGTCAACACGTCCATTACCAACGCAAATAGGAAAACAGACTAAGAGTCAATCCCTAATGAAATCCTGTCTCAACAAACAAATGCTCAGAGTCTCTTCCCGCTGTTTTCATCCGAGTCTTTCCTCCATCCTACATGTCTTTAATAGCACTGATGTATGCCACCAGGACCCTATTACCTTCATGCATCTCTAAAGAACCTCCCTAGGGACTTTGTCATAAACCTTCTCTAGGTCGATGAATACCACGTGTAAATTCCTTTTTCTCTCCCCATACTACTCTATTATTATCCTCACCATATGGATTGCCTCTGTTGTTGAGTGACCCAACATAAATATTCTCCAAAATAGACACGACCCTTCTTATTCTCCGCTCAACCACCCTCTCCCAAATCTTTATAGTGTGAATCAAAATTTTAATACCTTTATAGTTGTTGTAGCTCTGAATATCACCCTTGTTATTATATAATGGAATCACCATACTATATTTCCAAGCCTCAGGCATTCTCACAGTCTTGAAAATACTATTATATAACTCAATCAATCACCTTAAACCTTCCCTCCTAGTATACTTCTAAAATTCCAATAAAATCTAGTCAGGCCCTGTTACCCTACCCCTCCGCATCCTATAAATAGCCTCTCTAACATCATCAACCTTAAAATATCTACAGTAACTAAAATCCCAGCTCTGCTCCGAGTGCTCCATCTCCCCTAACTAAATTCCTCTGTCCCCCTTCTCATTCAACAGTCTATGAAAGTACTCCTGCCATCTGATCTTAATGTGAACATCCTCTACTAAAACTCTACCATTCTTCGTCTTAATGTACTTAACTTGATCCAGGTCCTAGCCCTCATGATCCTTAGCCTTAGCAAGCCTAAACAACCTCTTTTCCCTGCTTTTCTCCTCTAACCCCGCATACAAGCTCTCAACTTTGTTGACTTACTAGCCGTAACTACTAGCTTATCCTATTTTCTTGCAACTTTATAAACCTCCTTATCAACCTACATCTCCTTTTCATTTTTAGTCTTAATCTATATAACATATGCCCCCTTCTTAATCTCCATTTTCTTTATAACTTTATCATTCCACCACCAGTCCTCTTATTCAACCCTGCTCAACCCCTCGAAATGCCCAACACTTTTTTAGCAGTATTCTTGACGTAGTGAGCAGCCCTATACCATATAGCATCCATGTCGCCCCTACACTTACACACACCTAATTCCGCCACCTTCTCCCCTATATCTAGCGTACTAAGTGGCGATAAACCACCCCACTTAATTCTAGGTTGACCTTTCCTAACCTTTTTCTTCTTACTCTTCTTAATAATTAAGTCCATCACCAGATGTCTATGATGACTCAAAAGATTCTCACTCAGAATGACTTTACAATATTTACATAAAGACCTATCCCCCTTCTTCAGCTGCAAAAAGTCAATTTGAGTCTTGGCTATTGCGCTTCGTAAGGTGACCAGGTGATCCTCCTTCTTCAAAAAGATTGAATTCACTAGCACAAACCCAAAAGCTGTAACAAAATTAAGTAGAGCAGCTCTCTCACCATTTCTATCATCGATACCAAAACCTCCATGCACATCATAATAACCTGCCGATAAAACCCCAATGCTCCTATTAAAGTCTCCTACTATTAAAATCTTCTCCGAGCTAGGCACTCTTCTCACTACCTTATCCAAAGCCTCCCAAAATCACTCTTTCACCTTCTTTTCCATGCCCATATTTGGTGCAAAAACAATATACACATGCAGTGTAAACCCTCCAATGACAAACTTAATAGTCATCAGCCTATCGGTTACCCTCTTAACCTCAACCACTTGCCCTCTAAGCTTCTCATCCACTAAGATGCCTACTCCATTCCGATGCCTATAACTCCCTGAATATTACAACTTATACCCATCCATATCCCTAGCGTTAGACCCTACCCAGTTAGTCTCCAAACACACGCAATATTAATACTCCTCTTTCTAAAAATCTTCACCAGCTCCACAGACTTACCTTGAAGTGTCCCTTTATTGCAAGACTATACCCTCAATATATCTTTACTCGCCTCTCGCCTACCTCCATCACCCCTCAATGATCTAGCCCTCACACCTAACCTAGACCCTACTCCCACCCCTGCCCTTCCCCCTACACCCTTATCAAAATTGCCCTTAGCCTCACCTCCTTCATATATGACCCTATTCCACCATCAACCCTTAAAGACACTACTAAAAAACACTAAGATAAATCCTTAATCCGACAACCAAAACATACAAGGCAGCAGTAGGAACAATAGAGGAATGCACAAAAATACATTATCCAACCTAGTAGCTAGATCAACACAACGAAAATTCACCAATAGTAGAAAGCTGCCAGTCACACACTATACACATAAGAAATGAATAGTACAAGAAAACTAATTTGTAAAGGGTAATTAAATATGTAAGGAGTTACTAAATAGAAACTAAATGTTAAATTGTAGATGTCACTGGGGTACTTTGGTATGTTGCTAGTTCCAGAAATTCTGATGTCGAAACTGGTTGCCGGAAAAGAGTCGCTGAAAAAAGGCCACCGATACATTGTCGGAATATCGTCATTGCTTTATCTGGGTATTATCTAAAATCTTGATGCCGTTATTTTTTTACCATCCTATTTTGATAGGATTTGCACCATTGCCGGAGTCGAGCAGGCAGAAAACGTAAATCCACTAGCAATAGCAGAGACGAAAGAAATAAAGAGGGATGGAGAGAAAAGAGGATTGAGAGAACTAGAGGAAGAGAGAATGGTAGAGAGAGATATGAGTAAACTCTCACCCATTGCCGGCGTTGTTATCATCAGAGTTGGCTGGTCAATCACTTAAAACATCAGTGAACGTTAAGTTGCAGAAACGTTCACACCACCATACTCTTAGAGTATACTAGAATATCATCTATGATGATAATAATGAACAAATCCAAATCTGACAGAAGACACTATTTACCAAATCCATAAATGATGTTGGAGCATTGGTCAACTTAAAAGACATAAGTAGGAAATCATAATGACTATACCAGGTCCTAAAAGCAGTCGAAGGGATATCCACTTCCCTAATATTAAGCTGATGATAACCCAACATAAGGTTAATCTTATAGAAACACTTTGTACCTTGAAGATGATCAAACAAATCATTGATCTTAGGAAGAAGATATTTATTCTTTATGGTCACCTTATTCAGCTGACGATAATCAACACACATCTGAAGGGAACCATCATTGTTACACATGAAGAACATAGGAAAACCACAAGGAGACAGTCTAGGATGAATAAAACCTTTATCTAAGAGATCCTTCAATTTCTCCTTAAGCTCCTTTAAATCGGGTAGAGCCATTCTTTAATGAGAGATAGAGATAAGATGAGTGTTCGGAAAAATTTCAATCCAAAATTCAATTTCCCTACTAGGAGAAATACTAGGAAGATTATCAGAGAATGCTCAGGAAACCCATTAACTACAGGAACAAATTCTAGAGAAATACCTTTCGAGTTTGGATCCTTAACCCAAACAAAATTATACAAACACTATTTGGAAATCAACTTTCGGGGTCAAAGATATTAGATGAACCTCTCTTAGGATCTAAATACATCCCATCCCATACAATGACCGGCTCATTAGGAAATTTAAACATGACCTGACGGTTTGGACAATCTAAAAGCGAATAACACAAATGCAACCAATTCATCCCTAATATGACATCAAAGTCAACCATATCTAACTTTATTAAATCCACAAGAGTTTCTCTACCACTAACAGATACCACACCCCTCTATAGACTCTTTTAGAAATCACAGAATCTACAACCAGGTAGATACAAAAAAAAAGATCAAAAATAAACTCAAGACTAAAACCAAAATGCACCACCACAAATGGGGTAATATAAGAAAGAGTGGACCTTGGATCAAATCAATAATATGCAGCATGAAATAAAATTTTGAACATACTAGTAACTACATTAGGAGATACCTCAGAGTCCTGTTAAGATGCAAGAATATATAACCAATTATGGCTAGTGCCAGTACTTGAAGAAAAAATAGATGCATAAACAACACCCTTTAGAGCAGGATCAGATGAAGAGGCAATGGAACCTTGTTAGACCCAGAATCCATTCTAGCATGATAGTTATGATGCATATGACCAATCTGACCATAACAAAAACATATGTTCTTCCCTTCCTCACATAACCTATGGTGTGGCTGCAGGGTGGGATAGAGCTGACTAAGACCCACTAGCCTGAGATTTGGCTCCCTATGCCCAGGACCCACCATCATACTAAGGCCGACAATCAGCCAATAGCTTTGGGTAAGGAGTACTAGCCAAGTAGAAAGAACAAAAACTCCTCTACTTTTTCTTTTCCCACTTATAACTATCTCTACCACTTTACTCAGAAGGTGTATATTTCTTTCCCTGCTTCTCACTAAACTTCACTTGCTTTATTTTTTCTTCCTTCACTTGTTGCATATACACCACCAACCAAAAGATGTCTGTGTCCTTGATCAACAAATAAACCTAACTCTCAAGCATCAACTCACGAGATAATCTTAAAGCAAACTTATGCATTTCATCGCTTATGCTTGAAACCAACTCTGGTGCATACCTAAACAACTGATGATATTTCAAGGCATATTTCAAGGCATACTCCTTGACAGATATCTTACTTTTCCTTAAATTCAGAAAATCTTCTGCTATCTCGTCTCTCAACTACTGAGAAAAGAAGTGGTCCAAGAAGACGCTAGAGAAATCCTCCCAGAAGGTAGAACTAGAATCTTTTCCCTTTGACTATTTTGACTATTTGTACCACTAGTATGCCACATCTTTCAATTGATAGGAAGGAAACTCAACACCTTCAACCTCCAAAGCAAGCATAATCTATAAAATCTTCTCTATTTCATCAATAAAATCTGAGGATGCTATTAAACCTTTGTACCAATAAACATAGAAGGAAACAACCTCATGAACTGGCCAACCCTTGTCACCTCGAAAGTTGGAGTAGCAGGAATACCATGCTCATACTGAGAAGCTACCAACTTAGTGAAAAGTGTAATGGAGTGACATAACTTAACATTAGTATCCTCTCCTTAATGCTACTGAGTATAAGTATCGCCCTCAGAAAAAGGGTCAGTGGGGAAAGGTGGAACACCACAACGATAGTCAGATACAACGACCCTTGACCGGGTCTAGACTCCAGAGGTAGAGCACGTTCTATCAACACTGCCCCTAGTTGGGACAAAGGTGTTTGCATGAACATAAGATCTTCTTAGAGGCGTGATCTGAAAGGTAAGCAAAAAAAAATTAGAAGAATCGAAGGCCTTAGACACTAAATATCAAAATGAGACAACAAGAAAGTGAAATATTCCTAAATGTCTCATAGCCTCTCTCGTATAAGTGTGGCATGCTACACACCCATAAAAGAAACTCTTCTTGACATGGCTTTGTGGACGCCTAACTGACCTTGAACCTAGTCTTTGATACTAACTTGACACGACCTGAACTGGGTCCTTGTCATAATGGGCATCTCAAGCCCAATAAGGACCGAAGATCACCCCACAACCCTATCCACCCAACCAACATATACCTTGAGTAAGATTAATTCTTAAAATATAACACGATAAGGTGATGAACAACATAACTACTTTGGGATAGGTGCAAGACCATGATCAACCAAGAATAGTCTAACAATCCAATGGTTAACTAACAACCATAACAAAATTAAAATAATAACCAAGTCCATATCTATACCATAACATACCCATGTCCATAGTTTGTCTATGTAAAGCCTCTAAAAAAAATCCAAGAACATCTGATTGGGATATGCCCCCAACCATAGCCAAAACAAATGTCCATGTCTAAACCAATAAGGACATAAGAAAACTCAAATCAAGAAATATAGCCTTCCAAAGTGAAAGCACACCACTTTAAGTCACCATATGTTATTCCCGAGTCCAATTACTAAGTAGGAGTTGTAAGAATATGACCAACACCTGCATCATACGGGGATATAGTATAGAAGATGGCTAGCAGTTGAAGCGCTAATATGTGACTTAAGAATAAGGATACAATAATTCCAATTGTTTAAGTGTAATAAACCAATGCATATAACCAATGAAATATATACATATACATATATACTAAGTGGGGGTAAGGAACAAGATTACAATAAACATTGAATACCTTAACCTGGGCTATGTAGCATAACCCTCATCATATAAGGAACCCATAGGCTATAAGGGCCATGCTCTCCCCCAACTGTAAGGGACCCAGTACATGTAGCATCAAGAACTAGAGAATATCTAAAATCTTATACGCCTTTATGGAGAACACAAACCTTTCGGCATAATCAAGGTGACTTAAGCACCAATACATGTATTATCGGGCACTCAAACCTCCCAATGACATATTGATTTGGGGGACTAAAACCACCCTATCATAAGACACCCGCTGACACTATTTTCAGTGTTAGTCCTTCAAAAACCACATTCACCGCCCAACTACAGATCCTTCTTTAATGCTTAATTTAAAACCATTATTTCACATATACAAACATTAAACCATTTACTTACCAAGGGGACTTCGTTGATATTTTCATAGAAACACCTCTTGCACTTGTACAATATGCCATTACCATTATCAATTAACAAAGCATTCCTTTAAATTTGGGACTCGAACCCATTATCTAACAAAGAAACTAATTTAATTCAAGTTTAGGGACTCAAACTCATTGTCTAACAAAGACATAAATCAAGTTAGTGTTTAGGGAATCAAACCTTTTTTTTCCAATTAAACCATTAAGGTTACCAGTTAAATCATAACATTGCCAATAAGGCCATTAAAAAACCATTTACCAACCATTCATATTCATTAGTCCAATGCCTTAGTTCAAAAGATCACTAACATGTGACTAGTTTATTCTCTTAGGTATTTTCACAAATACTTTCAAGGTATACCTTTACCAAGTTCAAAACAAAATTAAGAACAATCAAGTTTAGGGTAACCCATGACCAATTTGTTAAACCACAATTACCAATGAATCACATGTTCAAACCATCATTAAAAAAATGTATAAATACAAGTTAAACCAAGAAGAAACAATACTCAACCACATGCAATAAAACCCTAAACAATGGTATTCAAAAACACCATTAATGAATCATAAACAAGCTTTAAAAAATATGATATTTATGAATTAATAATGAATTAAGAGTTGCATGCCTTATTCACCAAGATTTTCAGATAAAACTTGTCTCTTGAGCCTCTAGATGAATACCTTTGAAGAACCCTAGCCCTAATTTTCTTGAGAGAGTTTAGAGAGTAATTTGATGTGTTTTGATATTTTAAAGTATGTTATGATAGGACACAATATATTTCAATATGTGGGGAGTTAAGGGTTTTGGGGTTCGGAGATGTCTAAAATTTTATTACCTTAAAATCGTTAAAACCTGCACAGGAGGGTACAACTCTCCCCCTAACTTATACCCAAACGTACGAGTGGTACACACCAATTGTACCATAGGAATCAAGTTGGACTCCAAAATTTTCCAAAATACGAGTCCCTAGACAAAATCATACCCAATCATATGATTTGTACCTTCTGATTTGTACCCTAGGCAGAATTCTCTAGGCTTGACATAGGATATCATTCTGTTAGGTACCATACTACTCGTACCCTAACATATGACTAGTAAGATGCCTAATCATACCTTGGATAGAATGCAACAAAACCATACTGATTTTCATATGAGTGAAGGGACCCTAAATTGTACCAAAACATACAACTAGTAAGCACAAGTCGCGTGATGTCCAGGATGCTTAACTTAGAAATTTTCTAAGGGTCCAAAGACAAGGTATTTCATTATTCTTCCAATCTCCTATATATAATTATAAAACATTAAGTAAATTTCCAAAACCCATGAACTTCTACTTATATACTATCACTTTTAGTCACTCATAAACTCTAAAACTCTACTTGAATCATATAAAATGCAAAAACATACAACTTTACAAATTGTAAAAATCAATACTTAACATGTCAAACAGTTATCTTCTAAAAACACTATTGCTTTATTTATTCTTTCTCCATAAATCTTCTTTAACAAGCTGTATAGGTTACTATCAATTATGGTGGAGGAAATTATAGAACATATACAAAGTTTATCCTAACAAAAGATGAAAAAGAGGCGCTAGAGATTGACCTTCCTTATATTAAAGGGCATTTAAAAGGATGTCAAGTAAGATTCTTAGAAAAATAATCGTAGATAAGGAAATTGACATTCAAGGTTTAATACATTTTTTTTAATAGAGATGAGTTAAAGAAGAATTCAAAGATTTTTTTCTTTTTTAAAGCTTTAAATTTTATTGATCATCAACTCCTCCTTAAAGAGTGCTATTACAACTAAATATAGATTAAACATACCATAAAAGAAAACCTATTTTATACAAAAAATAATAACTAATTAGTCTCCTATAACAAATAGGAATCCCAATTTGATGAGGAGTTGTATGTAAAAAATAGGAGAAAATAAAAAAATAAATCATGTGCATTATTCCTTAAAACAACTTTTAACACTCCTCCTTGCTTTAGGAACTGTAAAATTTTAATCTGTTGTCTTGTGATCTCCACACTTGATAACCAAAAGTGACCATGTGAATAAATCTATAGATTCATCTTTTGGATTTTAGTGAACTAAATTCGTTTCTCATCTTGAATACAACCTTTGACTATTAAATCCTTTTGGCATGTCTTCTTTCTTTGTTTGCATATTGAATTTAAACTTATCCCTTTTATCTTTATTGAATCAAAGAAAACTCTTCCATTGCTTCAATTCCTTCAATAATATTGAAATCTCCTTTAAACCTAAGAGGTTAACATATTGCTTGTGCTTTTTCAATGAGAGGATAATCATCTAATTTTTTTAGCCTATGATCTTTTTCATGTTTTATAGAAAATTTTCCATTTGATCAAATGAGAAATTTTTACCTCTCATCTTAATGTTTAAAATTTCTTTTCGAATACAATCATAATGAATCAATGTTTATCCTTAAAGGATACTTTGTAACCTTTTTCTACTAACTAACAAATACTTAACAAGTTTTGATCAATATAAGGTACATAAACAACATATGAAATTGCTTTATTACATGAAAATGTTTTGATGGCAACAGTTTCTTTTCCTTTAGTAAGAATCTGGTCACCATTTCTGATCCAAACTTTGCATAATTTAGTATACTTGAATTCTTTAAAAAAACCCTTATTATAAGTTATGTGGTTGGTGCAATGTCTATCAATCAACAAAAAATTTGTTGAAACCTTACCTGAGATACATGTTGTAACAAAAATATGGTCTTTGTTTTTCTTCATTGACCACACGTGCATCTACTTCATGGTTCTCAAAGTTGCCTTTGCAAATAACTGCTTTATGTCCAACTTAATTACACTTGCTGCACTTTGTGTCTGGCCTTTTACAATATTTGTATGGTGGATGACCCATTTTTCCACAATCCTTACAAGGTGGGGAATTTTTATTTATTTTTACCCTTTCTTTGAGTATTGTGGTTGGCTATTAAGGTTCTTTCAACGATACATCCTGCCTCATAATTTTCCTTTGTTCCTGTGCCTGAAAAAAATTTATCAACTCTGCGAAGGTAATCTTAGACAGATCTTGTGTATTTTCCTAGGTAGTTATACATGCTTTATATCTTCCGGGCACTGTAACAAGAATTTTTTCAACAATTTTTGCATCTTTAAATTTAGTTCCTTGTAATCTTACCTTGTTAACAATATCAAGTAATCTGTCCCAGTACTTTTTCACTCTCTCAGAGTCTTTCATTCTTTGCAACTCAAACTCATTTATTGAATTCAGTACTTGCATTCCTTGAATTCTTACATGTCCAGCATATTCTCTCTTCAGATAATCCCACATTTATTTTGGTGATGTGAAATACATAGTTCTTGTAAAATAGTTGTTGAAACAAAAGCAAACAGAGTTTCCTTCGCCTTGGACTTTGTGGTTTTCTTTTTCTTGTGACTCTAGAGTTGGGCTATGGTGGGACTATTTGGCAGCGGATTAATTTCATAATCCTCTTCCATAGCTTCCCTTAGATCAACAGCCTCCAAGTATGTTTTCATTCTCATATCCCATAATTGTAATTTTCACCATAAAAAATGGATGGAGCCATTCCTGAAAAACTATTTCCAGAATCTATGTCTTCACTCAAAGGTCCCTCAATAAAAATAGCTCTAGATACCAATTGTTTGTTTTAATAAAGATGAGTTAGAGAAGAAAATAAATATTTTTTTTGTAAATCTATATATTTTATTGATCATCAACTCCTCCTTAAATAGTTCTATTACAACAAAAAATAGATTAAACTTACCATAAAAGAAAATCTATTTTCTACCAAAAATAATAACTAATCAGTCTCCTACAACAAATAGGAATCCTAATTTGACTAGGAGTTGTATGTAAAATATACAAGAAAATCAAAAAATAAATTGCGTGCATTATTCGTTAAGACAACTTTTAAAAAAAAAACACATACCAAATTTGTTGGGTTATCCATCAGGCAGAGTGTCATAAAGGTGTAGAAGAATTTCTTTTAGTTTGTTTTTACAAACAAAGAAACTATGAATAAAGTTCAATTTGGTATTCCATGGCTATTAGACAAAGGCTTACTAAATGTTCATGCTTGGGAACTGAGATTAAAGAGTGATTCAACACTCTTCAATGTCTATGAACTATGACTTCAAATGTGCAGTTTCCTTTTTCATTGGATGTCATGGGATGTCGGACAAAAGATTGGACATTCACTGGGAGGAACGACAAATGTTGTTATTCTAGAAAATGGGAATAGATTGGGTATATTGATAATACCCAAACTACCTCTTCTTAGAAGGATAAAGCGGTCGAGTCAAATATAGCATTCCAACTAGGTTGGGGTCGATTCTACAGGGAATAGGCAAGAGATATCTCTCAAACTTATTGAAACTGTTGTGTAGTGTGGAAAAGGAAACAGGGGGAATGTGCATAAATTGTAAAAAGTAACCAGAATTAGGTGTTCTAATTGTAAACAATCTAAGATAAACAATAGGCTTATGTTCCCCCTAGCTTCTAACTTCACAGATTTTTCGTACACCGTTGAACTATTAAGATATCTTGCATGTAGAATCTAGCAAGTTATATATCACCAGCCTTCTCTTAACATACTTTGGTTAATTTAACTCATATCCTCTCGATCTCAGAGTGTCGCCTTGCTAACCAATTCCTTAGATCACAATTTCAACTATATCCTCTCAGTCTCAAGTTGATTAGATAAATGTTAATCGTCTTAAGAAAATGGTATTGGTAAGCTTATTTAGGAAGTTAACCCCAAATAACTGTTGTGATCTCTTTTTTCCAATCTCTATCTCCCTCTCGGATTAGTAGTGAATATAAACTGGATCCTAAAGTTTTCAACCACTAATAAATCAATAAGTACGAAGTAAACTACAATGCATACAAGAATCTTTATATTGAATGACTTGGAACTTCCTCTCTTTCGTTAATCCACCAGGATTCCCACAACCCTACCTAAGGGAATTAGCAGCTAATAGTTATGAGATCATTTGTGGAATTCACAGACAAAATCATATAATCAATATCATATTAATGAAAGAAGAAAACCCACAGTCTCAAATTGAATAATAAATCAACAGATGTTTATGAACTTGGCCATAAAGGGCCTCTCTCTGAATAATTAGTAAACTAAACAAAGCCTAAAGGGTATTTACAGATTAAAGAAACCCTAGAAATCAAATCCTAAATAAAATAAGAAAACTCAATTCACCATAAATAATAAGGACTAAGAGCATCATAGGATTGTATTTTTGTTACATGGAAACCCCACGAAATGATTTCGAAATAATCCGAAAAAATCCGTGTGGGAGGCCACTTACTTACGCCATATACAACTAGTATGTGCTACATACAGACTGTATGTTGTCCAAGTTTGTGCCAGAATTTCTGTATAGCTCTTGCTACTATCTCGATCATCAACTCCATCATATTTCTTGGACATATACAGAACGTATGTGTCTTGAGTAAGTGACACGGTCCTTTTTTTCCTGCATCTGGGCCTCTAGACTTCAGGTTTTGGTACATAATCTGGTCACATACTTTGGTACCTGCGCTAAGTAAGTGGCAAATACATAAGTTCCTCTGCTAAGTAAGTGGCACAAACTCTAGCTGCTACACTAAGTAAGTGCCACATACTCTTGGCTTTTATCTTTTTGTTCAGTTTAGGATCATAAATCATCTTTTTCTTACATTTAGCATCAAAAATCATCTTTTTCTGCATTTCAGCATCCAAAACCTAGTTTCTTGCAAAAAACTCCAAAAACACATCAAATCCAACAAAATAGCATTAAGTACATGCATATTCTCATAGTTTTAAGCATCTAAATACTACAAATTTATAGCACATCAACACTCTCAACTTAGAACGTTGCATATCATCAGGCAACAGAATATAATAAAATAATACGACGATGCTTAACCAAGAGAAACATAATATCATTACCCTCTCCAAGTTCAACATTTTAAAACCAACTGTGCGTATCATTGAAGCACAAAAATGTGACATAAAAAAATCAAGCTTTGGCATTTATTTAGTAACAAACAACCATGCATATATGCAAGTCACACTACCCAAGCAAGTAAACAACTAACAATACAACCCATGTTCCCTCACATCAATGAAGTCCCACACACTTATATAAAATCGTGCATGTTAATGCAGGGATAGTCAAGAGACACTCACACTTACAAGAGAAGTTCCACCAATGCTCATCAAATACCATAGACTTGCCTTTATTTACTTTACCTTAACTTTCACACAGTCACGTTCGGATCATTATAGGGCTTTATTCGTCTTGTAATGTACGCTTAAGGGGATGGTGTTGTACATCTAGATATATCAAATGACTAAGGCTCCTTGGCACTACACTAACTTTGGGGTCTACAATTTAACAAATTTCTTCTATTCCACCCTTATTTCTCCCTTCTTATTCTTTATTGCTCATTCAGGTTAGGTGTGGTTTCTTTTATTCATTATTTATAATGAATTTTTCTTTTCTTTCCTTTTCTACCAACCCCAGACTTACTATCTTTTCTCATATTTTACCCTTCTTTATACCAACTTTGCATCATGCACCCCTATGATAAACACCGTCAATTCAGGCAATTTGCCTGAGTTAAGGTGGACAATGTCCAAAGAGGACTAGGGCTAAAATAGGTTCATTGTAACACAAATGATAAGGTAAAAAGTGTAACAAAAAATAGGCTATAAGGCTGAAAATTGAGGTCAAGGGATACTTATTCACATATGGAAGGTCGTTTAGGCTAAAAGTGGACTAATTTTAAGAACGACCTATGATCTTTTCCTAACCGACCACCCTACAATAAAGGCATGACTAATCAGGCATGTTCTAGATTCAACACACAAAGGGAACTAAGTAATATCTTGCACACACATAGCAAAGGGTTATATCACCTGCTACTACCTATCCAGTTCATGAAATTGTTAGCTATAATATCATGTCCCTAATCTTAATCCCATAATAATATTCATAATAGTCATATATATACATATCACACAGTTAAAAAAAATTTATTGAAGGGGCATCATTTTCTTAAAAATCAACAAAATATGTCAATTACCCTAGATACTTATTTTTCTCCTAGTTAAACACAAAACATCACAAAACAAAACACAGCACGCCTAAACATGCCGACTCTACTAGGAATATAACTTTGAGAAAAGAGGCACGACAATCAAAATCCTAAGAGGACATCAAGACCCACAAGTATACCCACCCTCAACTAAAAAATCATGCATTATCCCCAATACGTCAAACCACTATAAAACAAGAGAGTTAGGAACACGCCTGTGGCACCATATATATGAAGATATAAAATCAATCACAATAATACTTTCAAAAATAAAATACCTTGGGTTTCCATCAAAGCAATACCTAATTTAACAAAATGACATGACGGGGCTTGTTTAGCCACTTACACTTCACCAACAAGACCATGGGTACCTTAACTACTCAGACTTCATTAAGGTAGCCCAAGAATTGGCCTCCAATTTTTTCCATCCACTTTGAACTTACAAATTGCACCCCTAATTATTTTTTTGGTTTCCCATTATGCTTAAGGAGCCAAGGTATAAAAATAAAGGACCTAAGAAATAGATATTGCCTAGTGCACTTCTTAGCCTTTACGTGAGGAATGTAGTTCTTTCATTCTGGCTCTACAAATTCAAGAACACAGACATATGTTTTCTCCTCCTTGCAGTCTTCTTCGGGCATGTATGGATCGATCAAGATCTTACTATCTAAATGTAATGTGGAAAAAAATCTTCAAATGAGTTCTAATACACCCCAATTCAGGAGTTAAATCTTTCTTTATATCCCCACATAACTCTAGTATACTCTCCTTAAGTGTGACACTATCCATACGAGTATGTGCTATTTTTGACAACTCAAATTTTATCTCCTCCAATTGGATTTTTAGAAAATTTTTAGTCTTACACCACCCATCTAGGAATTAAACATAATAAATTTTGCGTCTAACTCTAATTGTAAGTGGTGCATATCCAAGACAAACTTATCAACCTGTTGAATAAGCTCTTGATTTTCTTCTTCCAGGAGTGCCAACATATCAAGCATGCTCTTGTTATATCCTGGCATTATATTGATCACACTCCTGCAGTAAGGCACCATATCAAAAGAAAAACAATAAATAAATAAGGAGTTATCATCATTCCATACTTTCTCTAGCCAGGTTGTTATCTCAAGAAGAGTAGGAAACAAAACTAAAGAAAATAAAACCTAATAACATGAACAACTTAAATAAAGAACTCCAAAATCATATTCCTTGACAAAGATGCCAAAATTAATAACTCCCAAACTACCCCTTCTTAGAAGAATAAACCGACCGCTGTTAGATATAGTAACCCAACTAGGTTGGGGTCGATCCCATAGGGAATAGGCTGGAGATATCTCTCAATCCTATTGAAATAGTTAGGCAATGCGGAAAAGTAAATGAGGGGAGGTGCTGGAATTGTAAAAAGTAACAATAACTGAGTACTTTTTGTTATAAATAATCAAAGACAAACACTAGACTTGTGTACCCCCTGGTTTCTAACTTTGTAGATTTATCATACACCACTTAACTATTCCAGTATCTTACATGTAGAATCTAGTAACTTATGTATCACAAATTGCCTCTCAGCATATTTTGGTGAATTTCACTTATCTCCTCTAGGTCTCAGAGTGTTGCCTTACTAACTCTTGCCTTGGACCCCAATTTGAACAATCTCCTCTCGATCTAAAGTTTATTAGATGAATGTTAATCATATGAAGAAGATAGTGTAAGTAAGCTTATTTTGATAGTTAACCCCAAATCATTGTTGTGATCCTATTTTGCTTTCTACACCTCTCTCTCAGGATAATAGTGACTATAGTCTGGATACTAATATTGGCCACCACTAAGAAATCAATAAGTAAGAATAAAAATGCAATACATGAAAGAATGTCCATCTAGAATGACTTGGCACCTCCTTAACATCATCAATCCACCAGGTATCCCACAACCCTAGCTAAGGGAATTAGCCGCTCATAGCTATGACATTATTCATGAGATTCACAAATAAAATTGTAGAATCAATAGTATAATAATGAAATGTCACAACCTGAACAAGGGCCAACACATAAGGGGAATCCCCAGTCTAGCAGGACCGGAGATGCCCCCTTTACCAAACCCAACTACCTTATGCAGCCTTAGATGAGCTGAATTTAGAGCATATAACAAGATTGTGCAAATGCCCTAGTGAAAAATTTGTGACAGGATCATGACCGTTACTGACCCAACCAAGTCTACCCATACAAAACCAACCATCCAACCATACCAAACCAAAGAGGATAAGAAAAAGTAATATGCAAATCTATCCCAAAATGTAATACAAAGGAACAGTAAGAAATTATGTCCGATTATGCCAGCCTCCTAAATTATTCCAATGCTAGGGCCAACACTAATACCGATCCCCACCAACTCCTAAAAGTACTACAAAGCCTCTATCCAAAAAAGTAAACAGATCTGCTTTGGACATGCCCCCAACTATGGATAAAATCAATATCCAAAATAAAAGAAAGTGTCTAAAGAAATCCATAACACGAAATGATGCCTTCCGAAAGGATGGAAGCTCACCACTTCAGTTCAAATGCTGATACCGAATCCGCGTGCTAAACAGGAGTAGTAGAATATCTGGTTCCTGTATAGCATAGGTATACAACTGCCATTAGATGGGGTTGGCAAATGACAAATAGCATAAATCTCAGGATAAGGATAAAACAATGCCAGTCATAAAACAAAGTAAAACCATCCACAATGCATATGACCATACATATATAAGTTTGGGAAAAGGTACAGGATTTAGCATGCACTTAAAACCATAACCTGGATTATGTAGCTTGGTCGTCCTAACAACACAAAGGCGATATGGGTTCATCTCCCCATGTTGAAATGGACCAAGTGCGTGTAAACACACGACAAGGGAATATCCCATGGGATAACTATTACATCCCCCAATATAAAATATGATACACACACATGGTCATCAAGACCCTTTATATCGGCAAATATGAGTTTCTAGTTTTTGTTCCCTCGAGACTGCTACCTTACATGGCCTTTGTACACATCCCGCTATTAAATTCCAATTAAAACCATTTCAAAGTAATCAAGCCAACCCATTTACCATTTCATAAATCAATGCTAATATTAGTGATATCGTCAAACCACCCAATTACTTGCAAGCAATATCAATATCCAAACCATTTAGTTTAAGTGAACCTTAGATGCCCTTCCAATTACCTTATGGAATCCACTTGGGAGACATCCGTGTTCTCTATAATCATAACCATTTAGCCTTTAGATTTTTCTAAATCGTTTAAAACATTTAAAGCTTTTTACTATACAAGCTAAAAATAAGCAATAGTTCCATTAAAAGAAGTTAATGGAATGAACATACCTTTGTAAGCATTTTATAAAAAACCTTGGGGGCATACTATAAACAAAACTAATACCAAAGACCATTAAACCATTACCATGCAATCAAATTGTTCAAAACCAATATTAATGCATACAAAAGCATCATTAAAATGATTAACATGCAATTAAATTGTCCAAAACCAATATTAATGCATATAAAAGCATAATTAAAACAATGGGAAACCATAACCAAGCATTTAATATCATAACTAGCAAATAATAGTTTAAAAGCATATTTATTAAATAGTAAAACCATGAAATCAATCATATAAACCTTGTCTTTAGTTGAAATTACAATGAGAGAAGAGAATCATGCCTTAAACCGAGAAAGATGACGGAAGAAAATCATCAAATTAAGCCCCAAAGTAATCTCTTAGTTGAAACCCTAGCTTCCTTACCCAAAAAGCTCTTGAGAGAATTATTAGTTGTTTAGGAATAGTTTCTAAGTATTAATGAATAGAATAATAGGGTAAATAACCTCCTAAGTGCATTAGAAGTCATGTTTTCCGATTAGGGTAAGTAGGGAATGTTTTAAATAACCCCCACTTGAGTTGAAAAAAATCTCCTCTCAGGGATACGACTGACCCTTGTAAGTCGTCTCCTTCCATACAGTTAGTTTCCACCACTCGTATCTAAGCCTCAACCCTTGGATCAAACACTATCCTTTATACAGCTCATCTAACCAAGTCATAACCATAACATACAATTCGTACCAATTACCCATATCCCTGATAGAATGAAATACCAGGATGATCAAACACTGTCCACTATACGAGTCCCAAATATGACTCTTATCTAGCCCTATGACTTGTACCCCTAAGTCGTGTCCATTAATGTGATTTAAACCATCCCACCAACTAAAACTGGTTAGCATACGACAGGACCATGTCACTCATACCCCAGCATGGCTCATACCCTTAAGTCATATTAGGTCTGAAGAACAAGAATTCCAAGAAATTTTCTAAGGTCAAAACCAAGCATGTGAAATTCTTCCCACTAGGAAGATTCATCCCCAAATGATGGATAAGGTAGGGATAACAATACAAAGAGTCATTTGAACTATCCAACATCCCTTTAACAAAGTTTGAAAACAAAGAGGCAAAGATATTAGTCTTTTATTTAACAAACTCAGATTATAAAGATGTGTTTAAGAACATATACCTTCAACACAAATCCCAGGAGCAGAAAAAATATGTGGATACTTGGACTTCATGTCCTATTTTGCGTCCTACATAGCTTCTTCCACATTATGGTTCCGCCATAGAACCTTAACCGATGCCATATCCTTGGTCTGCAATCGATAAACTTGCTTATCAAATATCTCAATCGGGAGTTCTTTATGAAATAGAGAATTCAAGATATCCAACCCTTCCAAAGGAATAATCAAAGAAGGATCCCCAATGCACTTCCTCAAAATTGAATCTTGAAAGTCCAAATGAACCAAACTTAAGCTAGATGGAAACTCTAACTCGTAAGCAATATTCCCAACTCTCCGTAAATCACATAAGGACCCATAAACCGAGGACTAAGCTTCCCCTTCTTTGCAAAACATACCACTACCTTCATTGGATATATATTTAGGAATACCCTATCCCCAACCTCAAACTCCAAGTCTCTACGCCTAATATTCATATAAGACTTTTGAGGACTCTGGGTAGCTTTAAGCCTATCTTGAATCACCTTCACCTTCTACATAGCTTGATAGACCAAATCAGGAACAAACATATTCGCCTCACTAAGCTCAAACCACCTAATAGGAGATCTAAACCTCTGACCATATAGTGCATCAAAATAAACCATATCGATGCTAGAGTGATAGCTATTATTGTAAGCACACTCTACCAAAGGTAGATACTAAACCAAATTGCCACAATAGTCAATCACATATGCCTGAAGCATATATTCCAATGTCTAAATAGTTATCTCCGTTTGCCCATATGATTTCAGATGAAAAACAGTACTTAAACTAACCTTAATCCCCAATGCTTTCTAGAAAGACCGCCAAAAATGAGATGTAAACTGTGTACCATGATCAGAAATAATTTAGACAAGTACCCCATGCAACTTTACGATCTCTGGAGGGTGCAAATTCACATAATATTCCACCAAAAAAGTAGTCCTTACCGGTAAAAAGCGAGCAAAATTTCCATGATGACCCAAATCAAATCAAATTGGTTCTGAGATCGAGGAAGATCGGTAACAAAATCCTTTTTAATTACTTTCCACTTCCATTTGGGCAACTCAATTTCTTGATGCAATACACTAGGCCTTATGTGCTCAACCTTAATCTGTTGATACATCATGCATTTAACCATAAAATCTGCTACATCTCTGTTTATGCCATTCCACTAATAGATCTCCTTGAGATCATGATACATCTTTGTTGAGCTAGGATGAACAACTTGGCATAACTCATGTGCCTCTGCCAAAATCCTATGCCTCAACCTGTTGACATCAGAAACACGCAACCTTCCTTGGTACCGTAAAGTACCATCACCTCTAATCTCAAACACCACTACATTTTGCCGACCAACGTCACTCTTCATTTTTATCAAGAAAGGATCCAACACTTGCTTCTCTTTAATCTATGCACCAAGAGATGATTGAAGCACTTCTTGCACTATCACACAACCTTCCTTAGAGTACAGAAAACAAACTCCAAGATTAGCTAAGCCATGAATATCATTCACAGATTCTTCTTTTTTCTCCTCTACATAAGCCAAACTCCTCATGGATAATCTGCTAAGATCATCAACAACCATATTAGCCTTACTAGGGTGGAAGTGAAGACTCATATCATAACCATTAAGAAGCTCAATCTCTGCTTGAGATTATGCTCTTTTTGAGAGAACACATACTAAAGACTCTTATGACAAAAAAAGATATCTTTGTAAACACCATACAAATAATGCAGCCATATTTTCAAAGTAAAAACAACCACCAATAGCTCCAAATAATGAGTAGGATAATTTTTCTCATGCACCTTCAACTTCCTGGAAGCATAGGCAATTACCTTTCCATGCTACATAAACACACAACCAAGACCCACCCAAGATGCCTTACAATAAACCACGAACCCATCATTGCCTTCCAACAAAGTCAGAATCTAGGACGAAGTCAACTTATACTCCAACTTATCAAAAATCCCTTCACAGGCATCCTACCAAGAAAACATAGCATTTTTCTAATTTAACTTAGTCAAAGGAACAACTATTGTAGAAAAGCATTCCACAAACACCCTATAAAACCTAGTCAAATCAAAGAAGCTTCGGATATCGAATAGAGTCACGGGCCTAGGCCTCCTTTTCACCACAACAACCTTTTGTGGATCCCCCATTATCCTTTTACTAGAAATTATATGACCTAATAAAGTCACCACGTTCAACTAATACTCACACTTAGAAAACTTGGGAAACTACTGTTGTTTCTTTAAGGTCTGCAACACCACACAGAGGTGATTAGCATGATACACCTCACTCTTCTAATAAACTAGAATGTCATCAATAAACATAAGTAGAAATAAATCTAAATGCTGCCTGAACACCCTATTCATCAAATCCATAAATGCTGTCACAGTATTGGTCAATCCAAATGACATCACTAGGAACTAAAAATGTCTTTACCGAGTATGAAAAGCCATCTTAGGGATATCCACCTGCTTAATTATAAGATGATGGTATATAGACCAAATCTCTATCATAGACAAGAACTTGTCACCCTATATCTGATCAAAAAAATCATCTATCCTTGGAATAGAATACTTACTATTGACCGTTACCTTGTTTAACTTCCAGTAGTCAATGCATATCCAAAGGGAACCATCTTTTTGGCAGTTAAACAACATTGGTACACGATACGGAGAAACATTAGGATGAATAAACACTTTTTCTAAAAGATACTTAAGTTGCCCCTTGAGTTCTCTAAACTTAGCCAAAGCAATTCTATACGGAGGAATAGATATTGGACGAGTGTACGAAAGTAAATCAATACCAAACTCTATTTCTCTATATGTAGAAATGCCAGGAAGATCATTCGAGAAGACCAATAGAAACTCATTATCTACCAAAACCGATAGGGCCTTCTAAGTTAGAATATTTAACCCAAACCAATTGATAGAGACATCCTGGTGTGATTAAACTTTGAGCTCTAAGATAAGAAATAAACCTTCCCTTAGGAGATAAATAACAACCCTTTGTTTATATTTTTGGCTCCCCGGAGAAGCTAAAGATGATTTTATGAGTCTGGCAGCCTAGAGAAGCATAACAAGAATGCAACAAGTCCATACCAAAAATTACATCAAAATCTATCATTCCGAACTCAAATATTTCTACCAACGTCTTTTTGTCACTCACAAATACCATACATCCCCTATAAACCTATTCAGTAATGATCGAGTCATGTACCAGGGTAGAAAAAGAAAAACAGACCCAAAATAATTTTGAAAAAAAAAAAACAAAAAACACAACCACATATAAAGTCACATAAGATAGAGTGGACCCCAGATCAAGCAAATAATATACATCATGAGAGAAAATTTGGAATATACTAGTAATGACATCAGGTGATGCCTTGGATTCTTATTGAGATGCCAAAGCAGACAAACAGCTCTAACCAACACTAGAACTAGGAGAAATAACAGAAGTAGATGCCACATCAAGAGGTGCAGGAGCAGAAGGTGAAACAAATATTACTAACTAGAAAATCCCTTAGATGATAGCCTGACTGACAATACTTAAAGAACTTATCCCTTCTTTCCTCACAATAACCTCGAGGAGGAGAACTACAGAGCTGATAAGCAGGATATAAAAAATTGATGAACCTCCACTCGCTTGAGATTGGGCAACCTATGCTCGATAATTATCACCACCTTGATGATGCCTGCCTCCCAACTATAGGGGGTAAGGATCACTGGCAGTAGAGAAACAACTAGAACTCCCCCAGTTCTTTTTCTTCCACTTGCCACCATCTCTCCCTCCCTGAGACTGCGCACCTTCCTAGTCAGAAAACCTTTTCCTCTTTCTTTATCGATCCCCAAACATCTTCTATTTTCTTTTCTTATTCTTGACCTACTGTATATGAATAGTCAACCTCGAGATATCCATATCCTTAATCACCAAGGTAGTGTTGCTCTATAGAATCAAATCTCTATTCATAATGGAAACGAACTTCTTTATTCTTGACCTTATTTTAGCCACCAAATCAGGAGCATACCTTTGCAACTGATGGAACTTTCAGAAATATTCCCTTCAGACATCCTTCCTTGACCAAGGTTCACAAACTCCTTCATTTTTTAATCCCTTAACTTTTAAGAAAGAAATGATCCATGAAGGTATTAAAAAAGATATTGCAACCCTTACTCTTTCATATGACTCTTATCTCTATCCCACTCCTTATACTAGTGATAAGCAACATCCTTGAGTTTATAAGCCACAAAGTTAAGTCCCTCCGCATTAGTATCCAGCATCACCCAAAATATTTTTTCTATCTTATCAAGTATGACTTGTGGGTCTTCCTGAACCTTCACATCTATTAATGTAGGAGGAGTTATCTTAATAAATTGGCCAACCCTTGTAGAATCAGCAAACAAGCACCAGTCGAACCACGCTCAGCCTGAGCACTGACCATTTGGGCAATAACATAAATAGATAGATGAAACTCCATGCCCTAAGGGACCTAGAAATTAGTAGAAGGGATAACAAGAACTCTAACATAAATAGGAATAGGAACTTTAGAGCAAAGATGTACTCCAAACGTAGGACATACCCCTTCAGAATTATCCCTAGACGGGATGAAAGAAATTTCTTATGTTCCAGATCTCGGAGGCATGATCTAAAACATGAACAACCAAGGATTAGAGAAAATTCCAGGATTGAGAACTCAAGATTGAAGATAGAATACCAAGAAAGTGAAACATTCTTATATGTCTTGCAGCCTCTTTCTCATGAGTGGGGTGTGCTCATACCCTTAAAACAGACTCTACTCAACACTATTCTGTGGACTTATAGTTGACCATAAACCTAAAGATCTGATACCAACTTATCACGACCTCAGCCAAGGCATAGACGTAATGGGCATCCCAAGTCCAACTAGGATAGGAGACCACCCCCTTTACCCAAACCAACAACATTAAGAAACCTTAGATGATCTGAATTTAGAGCATATAATAAGATTATGAAAAATACTCTCACAAAAACTATGGGATAGGATCACAACCGTGACTGACCCAAATGAGTCCACCCGTACCAAACCAACTATCCAACCTTACCAAACCAAAGAGGATAGCAAAACATACTATGCTAATAAATTCCAAAATGTAATACGATGGCAAAGTGAGAAATTATGTCCAATTACGCTAGCCTTCTAGCTTATTCCATTGCCATGGTCGACACCAATACCAATCCTGCTAATATCAACCCCCCCCCTCCGTAGAACCACAAAACCTCTATCCAAAGGAGTAAATAGATTCAATTGAGATATATCCCCAACCATGGCAAAAACTAATATCCAAAATATAAAAAATGTTTCTAAAAAACTACATAACATAAAATGATGCCTTCCGAAAGGTTGGAAGCTCACCACTTTCGTTCAAATGCTTATATAGAATCTACGTGTTAAAAAGGATGAGTAGAATGGCCAGTTCTTACATAGCATAGTTATACAACTGCCAGTAGACAGGGTTAGCAAATCTCTACTAGCATGAATCTCACGATAAGGATAAAGTAATACCAGTCATGAAACTAAGTAAAACTATTCATAATGCACACAACCATACTTATATAAGTTTCAGAAAAAGGACTAGTTTAGTATGCACTTAAAACCTTTACCTAGATGTGTAGCTTTGCCATTCTAACCACCCAAGAGCAATATGGGTTTAGTATATACATCCGTATAATCAGGGAAAATTTGAAGGGATGAATGGTACATCCCCAAATATAAAATATAATACACGTTCATGTTCATCAAGACCCATCTTATCGACAAATATTAGTTTCCAGTTCGGTTCCCCTCGAACCGCCACCTTCCACGGCCTTACTATACACATTGCCCTAATACCCAATTAAACCATTTCAAAGAAATCAAACAATCCATTTTCCATTTTATAATTCAAGGATAATATTAGTGGTATCTTCATTCCACCTTATTACCTACAAGAAATATCCATAGCCAACTATTTAGGTTAAGAAAACCTTAGGTGCCCTTCCAATTAACATATGAAATCCACTTGGGAGACTTCTATATTCTCCACAGGCATAACCATTAATCCTTTAGACTTTTCAAAACTGTTTAAATTATTTAAAGCTTAATTATATAAGCAAAAAAAGGAATAGTTCCATTAAAAGAAGTCAATTAAATGAACATACCTTTATAAGCATGTTATAAAAAACCTTGGGGCATAATATAACAAAAACTAATTAGAAATACCATTAAACCATTACTATGCAATCCAATTGACCAAAATCACCATTAATGCCTATAAAAGTATAGTTAAAACCATAACTAGGTATTTAATATCACAATCCACAAATAATAGTAAAAAACCATAATCAATAACTAGTAAAACCATGAAATCAATCACATAAATAAGGCATTTAGTTAAAATTACAATGAGGAAAGAGAATCATTCCTTAAACCGAGAAAGATAAGAGAAGAAAATCATCAAATTAAGCCCCAAAGTAATCTCATAGTTGAAAGCCTAGCTTTCTTTCCCCAAAAGCTCTTGAGAGAATTATTAGTTGTTTAGGAATAGTTTTTAAGTATTAATTAATAGAATATTAGGGTAAATAACCTCCTAAGTGTATTAGAATTTAAGGGTTCTAATTAGGGTAAGTAGGAAAATATCAAGAATACCCCTACTTAAGTTTTATAAAATCCAATCCCAGGGATATGACTAACCCTTACGAATTGTATCCTTGTATACGGTTGGTTTCAACCACTCATATACAAGTCTCAACCTTTGGATCAAACTCTATCTAGTATATGAATCATTCAACTATGTTGTAACTATAGCATATGAGCCATACCCAGTATATGTATCCCTAGCAGAAAGAAACACCATGAGGATCAAATATTGTCCATAATATGAGTCCCAAATATGACTCATACTAAGCCCTATGAATCATAACTCTAATTCATGACCATTATAGTGACCTAAATCATCCCACCAACTAAAACTAGTCAATTGTAATACCCGTTCTTTTTCTTAGCCTGAAAATTATCTCAAAGATGTTAAAACTTACTTTGAAATAAGAATTCATTCTTATACATATGTTATTTCCATAATTTTTTACTTTCTATCATGTGGGAAATTGAAAATCTCTTCATCGATATATAATTTTCCCAAATCCATCTCCTGGTTAAAGAGTTAGAGCCTTTTTAGTGAGACAATGTTTGACTTGAGCCTTCAGCGCGTCACAGAGATAGTTTAAATGGAAATTGTTGAATTCCATTGTTGCTTTGTGTTAGTGGCGCATTGTACCAAACATCTAAGTTGTAGACAAGGTGGCAACATGATAGCGCCATATTATGCCACCGTACAATTTCCAAATTTCCAATTTTCAGTAGCATGGCGTGATTGTGCAGCGTCATGCCTAAGGCCCAACTCAAGAAATTTTATTGAAAATTTAATAACGTGTCCAGGGTTAAAAGGGTCAACTTCCTACCCCTATGTAATCCCTTTAACACGTGATTCATCCACTTTTCACCCAAAACATGTTAGTTTCTCTTAAGGTTATCTAAAGAACAAACTAGTGTTACTATTGGGGATTTAAATTTAGAAAGATTTCACCATCAATCTTCACGAAATAATGATCTAAGGTATGCATAGTGTTCATTCATGGACTCCTTTTGTCCATAAAGTCCAAGAATCCCTTTTCTGAACTTAAGTTATGGATTTTCTATATGTTTTCATATTTTGGCTGCTCATGTTAATGTTTGATAGATGTGAAATTGGATTCTACTACCTTATTCTTGATAGTTTCTATGTGGGTTTAATTACTATTTCCCTAGATTCATGAAACCCTAAGATTTAAACCCTTGAATGATGAAATTATAATTGACTAATGATGTTTACATGTACCATGCTTGTCATATGTTTGATTAAATGCCTAGATGATGGAATATTGTCTAACTAGCATGATACCATGAAATCCCCATGTATGTACAACATCATGCCTATTACATGTTTGATAAAATTCTTCTACGAAGGTAGTATGTATTATGATCATAGTGAAAACTTCAAGTAAATCATGCAATATGAGTTTCCTTCTATCGAGTCTTGGGGGTACTTGTACCCATAATATTAGTTGTGTGCCTAGATCCATGTCATGTTTTCGATATTCTCAGTCAAGCTATACACTCTTAGACTTCAGATAGTCTTATGACTCAGGAAAAATCTATATGATCTCATGACTCAGTTCGTTGTCAGATATCAGTAGTATTTCATTAGCCACAAAAATTCAGAAACTTAGTCCACGCTTAGTTTAGTTCAGTAAATGATGATCAGTGTCCATTCAGATGTGAGTAGGAATTAGCACAAAGTGAACCGAAGGATGGGGACTCACCTATTATACAAGGGTGTAACTCCTAGAAGCAATCCTTACGTTCCAGAACTATATAGCCAGCATAGTTGAGATATCGTAGCCCAATATATGAGGGTAGATAAGGTGGATTAACCTATTATGTGAGGGTTCCCACCGTTCTCGCTAGAGTTACCTATTAAATGAGGGTTAATAATATGTTGTCCTTGCCAGTGGCATGATATTGACATCCTTTTAATCAGGGCAAAGATTGGACCCCAGCTCAGCTATTATAGTATATTTGGGGCATGTCAGTAAGATATTACTTCCCATAATTTCATGTTACTGATTCTAGACTGTCAAATACAGTCATTCAGTCTCACTAATAGAACTCAGATAGATATTTAGATTTCAGGACTATCAGACACAGTCAACTCAGACACCGTATGGAACTCAGATAGTTCTGTTAGATTCAGGACTGTCAGACACAATCACCCATGTTATAAATTATATTCAGAAACAGTCATTTATGTTATTAGTTATGTTATGTTTTCAGCATTCAGACTCAGTAGTCATGCTACCATGATATCAATATCATGTTATCACGTTGTCTGTTATAATTATGTATTTATGTATAAATTCTCATATTCATATTAGATAATTAGTTGGTACTGATCATGAATGCTAACACCTTGCATATAGCCTACCTCACATGTTTACTTAGTATATTTTCATTGTCCTAAGTCATCATTTCCAGTCCCCTCTATAGACAGTGCTCCAGTTCCTAAGTTCAGAGAAGGTAACAAATATAGAGCGCTATGCTGTAAGACCCAGGGCAGTGTTAGCACTACCCATACCTATACTCTTTGCCAAACTTGCGGTAAGTACCATCAGGGTGTGTGCAGATAAGGTAGTGGCATTTGTTTTAGTTGTGGCAAGCAAGGCCATAGAGTTTGAGACTCTCCACAACTAGTTCCTCAGGGTCAACAAAATCGCTCTTCAGCTCAGTTCAATTGCCCAAATTAGAAGAGTGCCACTTCCAGTGTTACCAGCGAGCAATCCCCAAATCATCTATGCTCTTCAGACTCGACACGATCAAGAATGTTTTCCTGATATAGTTACTGGAATACTATAGATCTTTTATGAGCATGTTTATGCTTTTCTAGATCTAGGAGCTTCCTTGTCTTTTGTTACTCCTAATATAGCAGTTGATTTCAGAGTTAGTCCTGAAATTCTAGCAAATCCCTTCACAGTCTCTACCCCTGTGGTTACAACCATCATCCCCCGATGGGTATACAGGAACTTCTCGATTATGATATTTCAAAAAGTCACTTTGGCAGACTTAGTCAAAATAGAGATGATTGATTTTGATGTCTTTCTTGGCATGGTTTGGCTTTATTTCTACTATGCCATAGTCGACTACAAAAATAGAATAGTTCAGTTTCAGTTTCCAAAGGAACCCATCCTGGAGTGGAAGGGTAGTGTATCTATTTTTAGTGGTCCTTTTGTTTCCCACCTATGGGCAAGGAAATTGGCATTTAAGGGATGTGTTTATAATTTAGTTCATGTTAGAGATTCCAGTTCTGAGCCTCCTAGTATTAAATCACTCCCAATAGTGACTGAATATTCAGATATATTTCTCAAAAATCTTCTAGGAATTTCTCCTAAATGGGAAATAGACTTTCGTATTTATCTCCTTTTAGACACTCATCCTATCTTTATTCCACCACAAAAAATGACACCAGTAGAATACAAAAAAGTGAAAGAACAGTTGAAGGATCTCTTAGATAAGAGATTCATCAGACCGACTATTTGCTCGTGGGGTGCACCAGTCTTATTCATGTGCAAAAAAACAGTTCACATAGAATGTGTATAGATTATTGTCAACTTAATAAGGTTACAGTCAAGAACAAGTATCCTCTTCCTAGAATAGATGACTTGTTTGACAAACTTTAGGGTGACAATTATTTCTCTAAGAAAGACCTCAGATTCGACTATCATCAGCTCAGAGTTAGAGAATGTTACATCCCAAAGATAGGTTTACGTACTGGGTATGGTCACTTCGAATTTCATTTCATGTCATTTGGAATTACCAATTCCCTAGCCACTTTCATGGATTTGATGAAACGTGTGTTCAAGAAATACTTGGACATCTTCATCATAGTCTTAATAGATGATATTCTGGTCTATTCCCACAATGATCGCGATCATACAGACCAACTAAGAATAGTACTCTGGACTCTAAAAAATTATCAGTTATTTGCCAAATTCAATAAGTGCGAGTTTTTGCTAAGGTCAGTAGCATTTCTTGGTCATATCATTTTTTATGATGGCATTAGAGTTGATTCTCAAAAGACTGGCCTCGTCCTATTTCTCCATCAGATATTAGGAGTTTCTTGGGTCTGGATGGCTATTATAGATAGTTTATTGATGGATTCTATTCTATTGCATCCCCTATGTCCAGATTGACTCAGAAGAAAGTCAAGTTTTAGTGGTCAGATTCATGTGAGAAGAGTTTTCAGGAATTGAAGACTAGACTCACCTCAACTTTAGTTCTAGCTCTTCCAGATAGTTCAGACGGTTTTGTAGTTTATTGTGATCAATCCAGAGTGGGTTTAGTTTGTGTCCCCATGTAGCATGCTAAGGTCATAGGTTACACCCCAGATAGGTTAAACATCATGAGAAGAATTATCCTACTCCTGATCATGAATTAACAGCCGCAGTATTTTCCTTGACGATTTGGAGGCAATATCTATACGGTGTTTATATAGATTACTTCATAGATCATAGGAGCCTTCCGTATATCTTTTCTCAAAAAGATCTCAATATTTGTCAGATAAGGTGGTTATATCTCTTGAAATATTATGACATGAGTGTCCTCTATCATTCGGGCAAGGCCAATATAGTGGCCGACGCTCTCAGTAGACTCTCTATGGGTAGTGTTTCTAATGTTGAGGATAGTAAGAAGAAGTTAGCCTTGGAAGTCCACCATCTTAGTAGACTAGGTGTTTGCTTAGTCGACTCTTCAGAGGGCGGTGTTTCTGTTCAGTGTAGTTTAGAATTATCTCTACTTTCCCAGGTAAAAGAAAAGGTAGATAAGGATCTTAGCCTTGTTAAGCTTAAAAAGTCAGTTCAGAATCAGAAAATAGAGGTTTTTTCCTAAGGAAGAGATGGTATTCTTCATTGTCAAGGTCATCTCTGTGTTCCATACATATAAGACTAACGCATTGAATTCTTGTAGAAGCGCATGGTGTGCATTACTCTATTAATCTAGGGGCCAATAAGATGTACCGCAATTTGTTGGAAATCTATTGGTGGAGTGGGATGAAAAGAAATATTGCAGAGATTGTGGCTAAGTTCTCTACATGTCATCAAGTTAAAATAGAGCATCAGAAGCTTAGTGGTCCTATGCAGGAGTTCAACATTCCTACTTGGAAGTGGGAAGTTGTGAACATAGACTTTGTGATGGGTTTTCCTTGAACTCGTCTATCAGCATGATTTAGTTTGGGTCATTGTAAACAGGATGACCAAATCAGCTCTTTTCCTTCCAGTTCATACCTCTTATTCAGCCTAGGATTATGCCATGCTCTACATCAAGGAGCTGGTCAGAATGAACGGTGTTCTATTGTATATTATGTCAGACAGAGGTACCTAGTTTACCTTTCATTTTTGGAAAGCATTCCAAAAAGGTCTTGGTATCAAAGTTCATCTCAGTACAACCTTTCATCGTCAGAAAGATGGTCAAGCAGAAAGGACTATTCATACTTTAGAAGATACGCTAAGGGCATGTGCAATTGATTTCAAGGGAAGTTGAGATGACCACTTTCCTTTGATTGAATTTGCATACAACAATAACTATCATTCCAGTATTCAGATAGCTCCATTGAAAGCTCTCTAAGGTAGGAGATATAGATCCCCAATGGGTTGGTTCGAAGTTAGTGAGGCCTTAGTCATAGGACCTTACTTAGTATTTGATGCCTTAGAGAATGTTTTGTTAATTAGAGAAAGACTTTGGGCAGCTCAGAGCCGACATAAGTCTTATGAAGATATTTGTAGAAAGGATTACAAGTTCGAGATTTGTCACTATATATACCTTAAAATCTAAATTATAAAGAGAGTGAAGAGATTTGGCAAGAAGGGAAAGCTCAGTCCCTGATATGTCGGTCTTTATTGTATTCTGAGTCATTTCAGAAAGGTAACTTATGAGCTGGAATTGCCTTCAGATCTCGCCTCAATTCATCCAGTCTTTCATGTCTCTTTGCTTATGAATTATATAAGTGACCCATCAGTAGTATTCCCTATTCAGAGCATAGATGTTCAGAACAACCTCTCTTATGAAAAGATTTCAGTTGAAATCTTCGACTATTAGACTCGTAGATTGAGGAACAAAGAAGTCCCCCTAGTTAAAGTTCTCTGGCAAAATCAGTCCGTAGATGGAGATACTTGGGAAGCAGAAGCAGATATGCACACCAAGTACCATCACCTTTTCCCCACCAACTCAGATCAAGATCAAGGTAACGGTTCTCCTTAAGCTTACTCAGTTTCATGATTAGTGTACATTATTAAATTCATATTAAGTGTCACGCTCATATTCCCATGATAAGCTTCGTATCATGTACCACCGCATAATCAGTCATGCATTTATGTATCAAATCAGTTATATAGTTATGCATCAGACATGCATTCTCATTGTGAGAAAACTTAGTTCTTCAGAACTTTTAGTTATGCATTTATGAATCAGTTACACATGGATCGGATATGCATGCTCAGTATGTTATGTTCATCATATTAGTCACATACGTCATGAGATCATGTTCCAGTCATTCACGTTCATCTCATTGTTTCCCCACTTAATAAGTCTCATTCGAGGAGGAATGATCTCAAAGGGGAGATATTCTAATACCCATACTTTTTCTTAGCTTGAAAATCATCTCAAGGATGCTAGAACTTGATTTGAAATAAGAATTCATTCTTATACACATGTTATTTCCCTAAATTTCACTTCCTATCACGTGGGAAATTGAATAAGATTTCCATCGATATATAATTTGCCAAAATTCGACACCCGGGCCAAGAGTTAGAGCCTTTTTAGTGAGACAATGTTTGATCTGATCCTTCAGCGCATCGTGAAGATACATCAAATGGAAATTGTCAAATTCCATTCTTGCTCCATAATACTGCTGCATCACGCAAAACGTCCAGGTCACAGACAAGGTGGCAACAAGATAGTTCCGCATCGTGCCACCGTGAATTTTCTAAATTGTCAATTTCTAGTGACATGGCGTGACAGCGCCGCATCGCGCCAAGGGCCCAACTCAAGAAATTTTACTGAAAATTTATTGACATGTCTAGGGTTAAAAGGGTCAACTTCCTACCCCTATATAATCCCTTTAACACATGATTCAGCCACTTTTCACCCAAAACATATTAGTTTCTCTCAAGTTTATCTCAAGAACAAGCTAGGGTTCCTATTGGGGATTCAAATTCAGGAAGGTTTCACCATCAATATTCACAAAATCATGATCTAAGGTATGCATAGTGTTCATTCATTTACTCCTTTCATCCATGAAGTCCAAGAATCCCTTTTCTAAACATAAGCTATGGATTTTCTATATGTTTTCATGTTGTGGCTGCTCATGTTCATGTTTGATAGATGTGAAATTGGATTATACTCCATGATTGTTGATATTTTCTATGTGGGTTTAATTATTATAGCTATAGATTCATGAAACCCTAAGATTTAAACACTTGAATGATGAAATTACAATTGAATAAAGATGTTTACATGTACTATCCCTGTCATATGTTTGATTAAATGCCTAGATCAAGGTATATTGCCTAACTAGCATGATATTATGAAATTCCGATGTATGTAGAAGATATTTCCTATTACATGTTTGCTGAAATGCTCCTATGAATGGTGTATGTATCTTGATGATAGTTTTCAAGTAAATCATGCTATGTCAGTTACCTTCTGTCAAGTCTTGGGGGTACTTATACCCAAAATATTAGCTTTGTGCCTACATCCATTTCATGTTTTCACAATACTCTTAGTTAAGCTATGCACTTTTAGATTTCAGATAGTTTTATGACTCAAGAAAAATCTCCATGATCTTATGACTCAGTCAGTTGTTAGATATCAGTATTATTCCATCAGCCATGCCAATTCAATAACTCGGTCCATGCTCAGTTTTGTTCTGTAAATCATGTTCAGTGTCCATTCAAATGGGAGTAGGAATTAACACCTAGTGAACCCAAGGATGAGGACTCACCTGTTATACGAGGGTGTGATTCCTAAAAGAAATATTTGCGTTCTTAAACTATGTAGCTAGCATAGGTTGAGATTCGTAGCCTACTATATAAAGGTAGATGAGGTGGCTTAACCTATTATGTGAGGTTTCCCACCATTCTCATTAGAGTTACCTGTTATATGAGGGTTACTCACATATTGTCCTTACTCGTGGCGCGGTATTGACACCCTTCAAATCAAGGCATAGATTGGACCCCAACTCAGCCATGATAGCATGTTTAGGACATGTCGGTTAGATACTACTTCCCACAGTTTCATATTACAAAATCAGGACTGCCAAATATAGTATCTCAGTCTCAGTAATAGAACTCAGATATTTTTTCAGATTTTAGGACTATCAGACACAGTCAACTAAGACATAGTATGAAATTCAGATAGTTCCATCAGATTCAGGACTGTCAGACATAGTCACCCATGTTATTAGTTATATTTAGATATTGTCATTCATGTTATCATTTATGTCATGTTATAAGTATCCAGACTCAGTAGTCATGCTACCACGGTATCACTATCATGTTATCATATTGTTAGTTATAGTTGTTTATTTATGTATGCATTCCCACATTCATGTTAGACAACCAGTTAGTATTGATCTTGCATGAAAACCCTTGCATATAGCCTACCTCACATATATAGTCAGTACATTCCATTGTATTTATATATTTGCGCTATGGTGCATTATTTTTATGTTACACAATTGGTTTAGAAACACGATTTCCAGATCAGCAGTAGATTGCAGTTTCAACAGTCAGAGTAGAAGTAATTACTCATCCTTCGAGGACAGAATGATTTTCTAGTATCGCATTGATTAGCTTATTAGTTTGAGTTAGTTGGGGACATGTCCCATCAACTCCTTATTCAGTTTCTTCATACAGTAAAGGCTATCAAACTAGATGTAGACTATATATAGAGTATTATGTTTTAGACTTCTGTTTTGTTTTGGGTATTCTATTACCCCACACAGATGTTACGTTATTTAGTTATGTTTATGATCAAACTGTACGGCCTTTCAGTACATGTTTCCACATTATTATCATATCTTATGTAGTATACATGTATAGATATCAATCATGGGTTAGCTTGTGGCTCTTCGTGGTCATGAGCGCCATGTAGCATTCCAGTTCAGCAAATCGGGTTGTTACATCGGCATACAACTCATACACTTGAGTGTATTGGGTTCGTAGAATAGGAATTCCAGGATATATTCTAAGTATAATAGCCAAAATGTGACATGAAAGAAGAAAACCCAAAGTATCAAATTGAATAACAAACCAAAATATGTTAATAAACTTGGAACCAAAGGTCCTCTCTCTGAATAATTGATAAAATAAACAAAGCCTAAAGGGCATTTATAGATTACAAGAAATCCTAGAAATCAAATGCTAAACAAAATCCGAAAACTCAACTAACAGTACATAACAAGAACTAAAAAAATCACAAGAATGTATTTAGGTTACATGGAAACCCTAAGAATGATTTTGGAACGATCCAAAAAAATCATCATTAGCGGCCACTTACTATAATACCCCATACTTTTTTTAGCTTAGTTCAACTTCTAGTTTCATGCATAAAGAGTTTAAGGCCTAAACTTTTACTAAGTTTTGGGGATTTAGACATCTTTAAGAATTCTAAACTTGTAGGATTTTTAATTTGTTCTTCTCGACCCCGAGACATTGGTTATTGAGTTAATTCATGTTCAAGCATATAAGGATTATGTCTAGGATAAGTTTTGGATTTTATAGATGGGGTTTGGGTCATGATTGGGTCACTAAACCAGAGGATCATTATTATGAGCCCGTGTCGCAACTCTATTCCTGTTCTCATAAAGAATGTGTTGCGGTGAGGGAAATGACTAACCATGATAGGACCATGTCGCAGTAAGCCTGTCGCATCTAGTTTTTGATTTAAATGGTTTAGGGGAAATTATGTCTAGCCCCTCAACCCAATCATTTATATCACGACTTGGCCATCAGTTAGGGCTTAATTTTGCCCTCTTTCTACAATTATCCTCCCAAGAAAACCATTCCTTTTTCCCAAGAACACAACTTCAATTCCTTTCTCCCCAAGAAATAAAGAATTCAAGTTCCCCAAGTTCAATAACCTTCACAAAAGTATCAAGAAAAGAATTTTTCCTTTTAATTTAAAAGTTTATGGTATGTGGGGTGTTCATTTATGGGTTCATTTCACCCATGGAGCCCAAAAACCCTCTTTTCAATTAAATAATATATTTTTCTATTATTATAGTATTCTATATTTCTTAAGATGGGTTTAATTCATGTTTTTATGGTGATTTTAATTCAATTCAGCCCATGTATAATTCCATGGAAGATTTTGAATTACTCATGCTATGAATTTGAATTACTACAGTTTTTAGATTGTTATTACATTCAGTGATTATTCAGTGCTGGTGGATTATTGATACACAAAACCTATGTGTTTTACATAATTTTTATATTTTCAAGTATGATTTAGTTAAACCATGATTATTCCAATCTATTCAGTTATAATGATCATTATGAAAACTATAACTCATGAAATCATGTTTAGTTAAACTCAGTCCAGTTTCAGTCCCAATGTTAACTAAGTTAGGATTAGGATTTAGCATTGAGCTAACCTAGCGATAGGGGCACACCTGCTAGCAGAGAGTGTGATCCTTAGTATCAATCTCTGAGATTAAGAACTACGTAGCTAGCATATATTAGAGATGTCTACCTGCCAGTTGAGGGTTGAAAAAGTGTTTACCTGCCAGTTAAAGGTGACACATATCTCATTTGAGGAACTTCCAGTTGAGGGTGACTCATTAGTCCTTCAGGAAACTAGTTTAGTTGATCCACGTAGATAGTGTTAGTACTCGTGGAACGGTACTGGCACCCTTCCAACTGGGGATACAGGTTGGGCCCCAAATAGCTCAGATTGGGGAATGTCGGTTAGATGATACTTCCTACAATCTCAATCTAGCATTCCATGTATATTAAGTTCCGGTTTTGTTGACAAAATCATAGAGATTTATAGTTATTCAATTATACAGATTTTAGACTCTCAATTTACAAATTATTTTAGAAATATGTATATGCTTGGTCTTGCATTCTCAGATATTATAGTTTTGTGCATTCATGCTCAGTAATTTCATGTTGTTCAGTTAGTCCTTATTTCATGTATAAAGTACCCTATGCATTTCAGCCAGACCTCATCTCATATACCAGTAAATTTAAGGTACTGAGCGCATACTCTTTATTATGCTATGATGTCTTTTATAATTGGTTAGAGTCTCAGTTTGTTGACAGTAGTTAGAAAGCCAGTGCTACTCAACAGCCATAGAAGTAAGTCCTCATCCATCGAGGACATATTTTTTACATTCACTACTTTAGTATTTCGTTATGTTCAAGCGGTCGGAGTTAGTTGGGGGCTTGTCCCATCAACTCTTCAATCAGTTAGATGCTTTTCAAATAATCAGATAGCCAGTAAGACACTTATCCGGTTTACCAGTCTTCTAAGTATTATCAGTTGTTTTTTATTGATAGTTTGATTTTTTTTATTTAAGCAGATGTTTTAGAATTGTGATTAAACCACATTTTTGGTATTCATATTTGCATTTCTCTAGTAGTTTATCTTTTGCACATGTGTATGATTATTACTTTATTCAGTGCTCACTACAGGTACCAGCTCATGGGTTAGCTTATAGTCAGTTGTGACCGTAAGCCCCATTGTCGTGACTAGGGGGTAGCCTCGGGCTTTGACACTTACTTAGGCCACATACGACTAGTATATGCTATATATGGACCGTATGTGGTCTAAGTATGTGCAAAAATTTATGCAAAACTCCTGCAACTCTCTAGATCATGCACTCCACTAATACCTTGGCTATATATGGACTGTATGTGTTACATATAGACTGTAAATGTTCTTAGCAAGTGACAGAGTCCTATTTTTCGTGCATCTGAGCCTCTAGACAGAGTCTTCCCTTTTAGGTTCTGGTAAATACTATGGTCACATACTTTGGTACTTGCGCTAAATAAGTGTCACATACATGGGCTCCTGCTTTAAGTAAGAGGCACATACTTTGGCTCCATCTTTAAGTAAGTGGCACATATTTGGCACCTACACTAAGTGGCACATACTCCGGCTTTTCATCTTTTTCTACATTTTAGCAACCAAAATTATCTTTTTATTTCTTTTAGCATCCAAATTCATATTTTTATTCCATCTAGAATTATGCATAATCTCATAGTTTTAAGTGTCTAAAATTCTATAAATTTGGAACACATTGTAATGCCCCGATTTTTTGAATCGGAATGCTACACGGTGCTCATGACCCCGAGGGACCACAAGCTAACCCATGACTGATATTTGTACCTATAAACTACATATATATAACATAATAATGCAAAAAAAAAGAACATGTAGGCCATAAGGTTCAACTAAATAAAGTTATTTCAAGACACAATATCCATATGGGTGAAAGATACGCAAAACAACTGAAAATTGAATCAAATTTGAACTAAATATGAATACTGAATCTGAAAGCTAAATTTGAGCATAAATCCAAAAGCCTCTAAGTACTGTCTAAAATAAGGAGTTGAAGGAACATGTCTGCATAAAATTGAACTGAAGAATAAATGACTAAATCAAATAATGTCATCCTCGAATGAACAGGACTCACTGCAACTCTGTATGCTAAATGCGATTGTAAATATTGGTCTGGGACTCATTCCTCTGAACCTATGGTGTAACATTTAAAGAAATAACCATTGTGCAAATGCATCATTACAAATGGAGTGTTGAGTATACGAATGAGGTAGGCTAATACAAGGGTTTACGTGCATGAATAATATTACTGACTGACTGATATGAATGAAAGAGTACAAATATACATATATAGTAACTAAGATCGTGAGTATGTGATGGCTAAATCTGTACACTAATACATGGCTGGAGACGTAGTTCTGATAACATGGATGAATGTGTCTAACAACCTTGAATCTGGTTAAACTCTCTGATTTTTGTGCTATAACTAAATTTGACAGTACCTAACAGTTCTAGTATACTGATATTTGTAGAACTATCTGTGTTATTTAACTGAGACTAATATTGAAACTGTGAGAGGTAGTTATTTAACCGACATACCCTATATGTGCCAATATAGCTAAGATGGGGTCCAATCTTTTCCCTGAGTAGAAGGGTGTCAATACCGTGCCACTGGTAAGGGTAACATGTGAGCTACCCTCATATAACAGGTAACTCTATTAAGAATGGTGGGAACCCTCATATAACAGGTTAATCCACCTCATCTAACCTTATATAACAGGCTGTGATGTCCCAATATATGCTGGCTATATAGTTCTGTAATGCAAGGATGACTACTAAGAATCATACCCTCATATATAGGTGAGTTCCCATCCCTGGGATCATTCAGTGCTAACTCCTGCTCAAATCTAAAGTGAATAAACATGATTCAACTGAATGTACATGGATAGATTAACTAACTTCCGTTGACTGACGGAGTAGTATTATTATCTGAGAGTTAACTGAGATCATAACATTACTGAGGTTTCCTGAGTTATATGACTGACTGAGTTCTATAGATTATATCTTGACTGAGATTATCATGACAACATGACATGGCTCTAGGCACACAACTATGTTTTTCGGGTACGAATACCCCCAGGACTCGATAGAAGAAAATTGACACATATGACATTACTTGATCATAAGATTAGAGTCCACAATTCATAATATCATAAGTAGGGGATATCATATTTCATATAGTTATTCAACATCTTAAGTCTTGTAGGGAAATGCATGGATATATTTCGTGTACATATTGTATATCTCCATTAACTTACATGCTTCATACCACAACAATAGTAACACATGAAAAGCATGGGATTCATATTGAAGTATATATCTAACATGGACTTGTCATTTTGACATCATAGAACTATAAAATCATGATATTCTAGCATCCTAACCATTTTATCAAACACCTTGCATGCATTATTTAAGTCATAGGTGGGTTTCATACTAGCACCATATTAAACCACCTAAAGTTCATGGTTTAAAAATTAACAAACATATATATTCCATGAAAACACCTTTAGACATCACATTGAAACATAAAAAACAATCGTCAATGTGTATATACTCATATCACCACAAAAAGTTACAAAATAATTTAAAACATGGGTCTTGAGCCCTATGCATAGATTGAATCCATAGATGAACACTACGCATACCTTGAAAGGAAAGCTTGATGATTTGCTTGAGAGTTCTTGGCTTGGGAAACTTAATTCTTGATTATCTTGGAAAAAAGGGCTTGAACCTTACTTTTGAGAGATGAGTTTGATGGAAACCCTAATCTTGTTGTTGAGAGCGTAAGAGAGGGTTTTGGAGGTGCTTACTAAATAAAAATGGTAAAAATTATGCCTTTTAGGGTTATAAGTCATGGGAAGTGAATGGAAAAGACCAAAATACCCTTATGAAATAAATTCCCAGTTACGGAAAATCAAGTCTGACAAAATTTGTGACAAGGCATCACAAATGTGGTAAGCCGTCATAAATGTCATCACACAGGAGCTGGAATTAATGGTTTCTGCCTAAGTCTAGTGACCTTCGTGGTAAGGCGTCACAACTGTGGTAAGCTACCACGAATATCGTCACACAGGAGCTGGATTCTGCCAAATGGTGACGACCTTTGTGGTAGGGCATTACAAGTGTGGTAAGCTACCATGAATGTCGTCACACTGTTTCTAGCGTGACATGATAGAGTAAAATAAGAATGAATCTATGCTCCGATATCGGATTCAGGCAAAATTGATATCGTTGGACATATAATTCAATTATGTATCTATTGATAGGCCATGACACAAAAATTCCTAGTAAAATGAGAGATATTCTCATTTGAATCTGACTATGGCAATATCTTTCTCAATAATTAGATCGGTAAGGAATGTTTTGATTCGTCTGATAGCTGGGAGTTATTTGAAGCATTAATATACATCTAACCTACTCATAAAAGTATAAAAGAACCATGATTTACTATGCATGAGCTTGGTACATGGCTCTAATATTAGTTTGGATTTTTTGGTTACTATATTATCTCCCCCTTGGAAACATTCATCCTCGAATGATGACTTCTTGAGAGGGGAGAAAAGGTAAAATGACACATACACTGATCATGCTCAACTGGCACATGATTTTATGATTGAATTGAATTCTAAACTGAATATATCCCAACTGAACATGCATATATGATGCATGACTGATAAGCTGAACTCATGAATGCATGATATATTATGCACTAATACTTGATAACTATTTTATACTGGAATTTGTAACATGTAACTGAATACGCTTAAGGAAAATTGCTACCTCTATCTAATTCTAAATTAGCGGAGAAAATATAAGGGTACTTGGTTCGCATGTTTGCTTTTGCTTCCCAAGTAGCTCCCTCCATGGAATGATTCAGCTAAAGAACCTTGACTAGAGGGACTTCTTTGTTCCTCATCCTACGAGTGTAATAGTTGAGGATTTTGACTGGAATCTCTTCATAAGAGAGGCTATTCAGAATGTCAATGCTCTTAATAGGGACTACACCTGCTGGGTCACCTATGCACTTCTTAAGAAAACAGACATGGAAGACTGGATAAACTGAAGCTAGATCTGAAGGCAATTTGAGCTCATTGGCAACCTTGCCAAAGCGACTGAGAATCCTGAAGGGACCGGCATATCGGGGACTGAGCTTTCCCTTCTTTCTAAATCTCTTCACTCCATTCATGGGAGAGATCTTGAGATAGACATAGTCATCGACCTCGAATACGAGATCCTTTCTACGAACATCAGTATAAGACTTCTATCAGCTCTGAGCAGCTAGAAGTCTTTCTAATATCACCTAAACTTTCTCTAACAAATCCAATACTAAGTCAGGCCCTATGACTATGGTCTCAATAACTTAGAACCAACCAATCGGAAACCTTCATCTCCTACCATAAAGAGCTTCGATTTCACACGCTCTTAGCATAACTTCTAGACTCTAAATGGTCCCTTATTCTTAACCATCTGTCTGAGGATGAAATACTGTACTGAGATGATATTGGGTACCAAGACCCTTTCGGAATGCTTTCCATAAGTGAGAGATGAACTGGGTACCTCTGTCTGAGATAATAGATTTTGGAACACCATGTAATATGACCAACTCCCTGATATAGAGTTTGGCATAATCCTCGACTGAGTAATAGGTAAGCACTGGAAGGAAACTCGCTGACTTGGTCATTCTGTATACAATGACCTAAACTGAATCATGTTGATGACGTGTTCTAGGCAAACCTATCATGAAATCCATGTTCACTTTCCCACTTCAAAGTAAGAATATTGAACTCCTGCATAGAACCAAAATGTTTTTGATGCTTTATCTTAACCTACTTTTATGTAGAGCACATAGACATAAACTCTGAAATGTCCCACTTCATCCCACTCCACCAATATATCTCCCGCAAGTCGCAGTACATCCTGGTGAACCCTTGATGAATAGAGTATTGCCCACCATGCACTTCTACAAGAATTCGCTTCCTCAATTCATCTACACTGGGAACACATAGACGACCCTAACAACAAAGAACACCATCTACCCTTTACGAGAAAACCTCTACTTCCTGACTGTGAACTGACTCTTTTGTCTTGAAAAGGCTAGGACCCCTGTCTTTCTTCTCTTTCACCTCAGAAACTAGAGATGACTCTGAACTACTCTGAACACGTACACCACCCTCTGAAGAGTCGACTAAACGAATGCCTAGTCTGGAAACTTGATAAATCTTTTGATCTAATTTCTTACTATCCTAAACATGGGAAACACTACCCATGGACAGTCTCCTAAGTGCGTCGGCAACTATATTGGATTCTCCAGGATTGTAAAGGACACTCATGTCATAATCCTTCAAGAGTTATAACTACCTTCTCTGATGAAGATTGAGATCTTTCTGGGAAAAGATATATTGAAGTCTCTTATGATTTGTGAATTCATCTACATGAACACTGTACAGATAATGCCTCCAAATTTTTAAGGCAAAGACAACTATTGCTAACTGAAGGTCATAAGTAGGATAATTCTTCTTATGGGGCTTTAACTGTCTGGAGGCACAGGCTATGAATCTACCATGCTGCATGAGGACACAACCTAAACCTACTCTGGATGCATCATAATATCATATGAATCCATTGAAACCATTGGGAAGTGCTAAAATTCTAGTAGAGGTGAGTCGAGTCTTCAAATCTTGAAAACTCTTCTCACAAGGTTATGACCACTGAAACTTAACCTTCTTCTGAGTTCAATTGGAAATAGAATATGCAATTGAAGAAAATCCCTTGATAAACCATCGGAATTATCCAGCCAAACCCAAGAAAATTCTAATATCTAAAGGAGAGATAGGGCGAGGACAGTTTCTTCTTGCTTCAGTTTTCTGAGGGTATATTCAATTCCATCACAAGAAATAATGTGGCAAAGGAATGCTACTGATCTTAGCCAAAATTTACACTAACTGAACTTGGCAAACAACTGGTGATCCTTGAGAGTCTGAAGAATAATTATGAGAGTGTCTGAATGATCACTTTCTGTGCGAGAATAGACCAGAATATCATCTATGAAGACTCTGACGAATCTGTCCAAGTATTGCTTGAACACGCAATTTATCAAGTCTATGAAAGCTGTAGGGGCATTGGTATGACTAAAGGACATGACTAGAAATTCAAAGTGACCGTACTGAGTACAAAAAGCTGTCATCAAAATGCTATATTCTCTAACTCTGAGATGATGATAGCTTGATCTGAGTTATATTTTAGAGAAATAACTAGCACCATGAAATTGGTCAAATAAGTCATCTATCCTAGACAGTGGATACTTGTTCTTAACCGTGACTTTGTTGAGCTGACGGTAATGAATAAACATTCTGAGAGAACTATCTTTCTTGCGCACGAATAAGACTGGCGCACCCTATAGGGATACACTAGGCCTGATGAATCCCTTATCTAAGAGATCCTTCAACTGATCTTTTAGTTCTTTGAATTCTGCTAGGGCCATTCTGTATGGAGGAAAGAAATAGGTTGCGTATCTGGGAGAAGGTCAATGTTGAAGTCTATTTCCCTTTTGGGAGAAATGCTTGGAAGTTCTTCGGGAAAGACGTCTGAATATTCATTAACTACTGGGACTGATTCGAGACTGGGAGATTCAGAAATGGAATCCTTAATATGCACTAGATGATACACACACCCCTTAGAAATCATTTTCCTTGCCTGAAGGTAGGAAACAAGATGATCCCTGAAAGATGAAGTGCTACCCTTCCACTCTAGGATGGGCTCATTCAGGAACTGAAACTTAACTATCCTGTTTCTGCAGTCGACTATGGCATAGAAGGAATAAAACCAATCCATGCCAAGAATGACATCAAAATCAGTCATTTTTAACTCGACTAAATCTACTGATGTGGATTTATAAAATATCATAATCGCGAAGTTCTTGTTTACCCGCCGAACTATGATGGTTTAACCCAATGGGGTAGAGACCGAAAAGGGCTCTGCTAAAATTTTTGGATTGATTCTGAAATTGCCTTCTATGTATAGAGTAACAAAAGACAAAGACGCACCTGGGTCTAGAAAAGCATAAACATGAACATAGAAAATCTACAATGTACTAGTAACGGCATCAGGAGAATTTTCTTGATTCTTTTTAGTCTGAAGAGCATAGAGTCTATTTGGGGGTTGCCCACTAGTAGCATTGGAAGTGGCACCCTACAGGTTCGAGCAATCGGACTGAACTGTGGAATGATTCTACTGACCTTGAGGAACTAGTTGAAAACAATCCCTAACTCTGTGGCCTATCTTTCTACACCCAAAACAAATGCCTTGACCCGCTCTACACACTCCCCGATTGTGTTTACCACAGGTATAACACTGAGGATAAGTGCAGGCACTGCTAACACTACTCTGATATTTAGAGCCTGGTGCACTATCTCTGTTGCCGTCCCTGAACTTCAGCACTAGATCACTAGCGGAGAAAGGGGATGGAACTAATGACTTAGGATGAGACTGTGAATGATTTTCTCCCTTTGATTTGTGATAACGCTCAATCTACAGCTCTCGTGGGAGTGTAAAACGGTCGTTAGCAAATATAGAACCCAACCTGGGTTGGGTCTCGATCCCACAGGGAATAGCTTGGTGAACAAGTAAGCAAAATTAATAGACTTTTGGTGCAAGTCTCGTAAGAAGGGGGGATTGTAATATGTAACCAAAACAATAAAATAAAAGCTGAAAATAGCAAAGTAAAAAGAGAGTATTCCGTAGGTTGTGAAACAATGAGAATTGAAGCGTTGGGGTTATGTCAACCTTCTGAGGTATACGTCTCTATTGGCTATGAGTGTGTAGAGTCTTGACATGCAATTGCTTATAGAGAATTGTAGTCGATGGTAAATCCAAGTGTCTCGCGACCTAAACAAGGACTATTTCACTTTAACGCTCACGAGCTTAAAGCGTGTCTAACGGTACGAATTCTCCAAGAGGTTAGTCCAGTTACGACACTAGCTTTTTAATAGGAAAGGGTGTCCTACTACCTGGACATTAGCACTTTTCCAAACAAATAACCTTTTTCGCGAACAAGTTAAATGTTAGAATAGCGTATTCTTGCGTTTGCAACCGCAAAGAATGTAGATTAAGATGAAGAGAATAATGATATAAGCAATATACGTGTCTTGAACACAAAAACTCACACCAATAGATAGTAACTCATTCGGCTTCCATAACCCCAACTAAGAGGTTTAGTTACCCATGAATGCGAAGGATATCACGATTTGTATGGTTGATGGCGTGAGAAGTAGGTGATAGGCGTGTGGTTTTGGTGATTCCCTAGCAAGTAACGATTCTCTTGTTGTGGAATTTAAGAATAGAAGAGTAGATTAGAAGTGTTTGTAGTGGAAGATGAGAGAGATGGAAGAAAATTAATTGTTGAATTAAGTGAAGAATGAATAAAGTAAAGAATGAATTTCTGAATTTTTTAAAATCTCTAGCATCATAGGGTATTTATAATACTCCTATCCTACTCCTACTAAGCTAATGAAATAAATAGCCAAATCCTACTATACTAATGAAATCCTTGACCCAAATGTACTAGGGTAAGGTTACAATATCATAATCCAAATAAACTAATAAAATACATAACCCAATTGTACTAGGTTAATGTATCATTGTCAAAATCCAGCTTTGTGTCTGTAAGTCCCCAAAGTCTTCAGAAATGCTGTTTTAGCCCGGGACAGATTTTCCATGCAGCAGATTTGGTCCTTTAGGCGTCCAGCTCCTTTCTACTTCATTTGTGAGCTTTCTTTTGTGTCAAGTGAGCCATAAAATTCTGTATTTTGCATCATTTATACCTGAAACTTTCCTAATCATGTTTGTTAGCTCATTTACAGGAAAAAGGACTAAAAGTGCATGAAATAGATAATTAGTTCTCAAAACTAGGCTAAAATATGGGCAAAATATATTGATATAGGCGTGTAAATTCGCCTATCATCAACACCCCACACTTGCAGCTTTGTTCGTCCTGGAACAAAATATCATGTCCTTCTAAACATCAACTTAGGGTTTTTACAACAACAACACAAAACATTTATCAATACAAGCACAACGATTATCAACCAAGAGTAGCTTTCCAATTATAAATAGAAACCATTTACTCTCAAGCATAGACTCGTGATGGTGATCAACTCACATGCAAACGTTCAAGTGCCTAGAATCAAATACAACTATCCAAACTCATCAACCATGTGTGTCTCACCATTTAGTACCCATAATCACGCACAAATATAGCATATTTTTCAAACATGGGTATCAAAGTGTCCTTGCTCTCACTCTCACAAAGAATTCATATGTAGCAACTAATGACCATAGGCTTGCCTTTAATGTAGTACTCTACTAAATGTCGGAATGTTAAGATTAGGATCAAGTAGGTCTTTTGATGGTTGTAATGTAGGCTAAGGGACGGGTAGGACTATTTTGGCCAAGAATAGTGACTAGGTTCCAAAGCGCTTTAATACATCACATTGTATCAATGACACTTTTTTCTTTCAACCTTTATTCACTCTTTTATTCTACCACCCTTGTTCTCTTATTTTGTTTTTCAATTTCCAGCACTACTTACTTTTCAGCTTTCTTTTCCTTTTTCTTTTCACAACCTACCTCTTATGATAGCACTTTCTTATTCATAGCACATTCAAGCACCATTACAATTTAAAGCATTATACTCACCCAATTTTCTCTTATGTTGTCACATGACTTTTCACTTTAAAGCACTCAGGATTTTGGATCAAATTATGGTCTTGAAAGAAATGGATTAGGCTTACATACAAGGTTGTCAAAGAAATAGGCTAAAGGCTCAAAAAGGGTTAACTAGGATGATGTTCATGGGTAGGTAAAACTGAAGGTAAACATGTATAGGTTGCCAAAGAAATGCCTAAATCATATCCTAAACTTACATTCCTTATTTTCGCTTTGCATACATACCAGGCAAGTTCTAGCATCAGCCACATACATAGAAGATACTATTAATCTCACACACACAAGGCACATGATCGACTTGATTGGAAGTAATATAGACTCTTGACCCAACCAGTGAAAGAATTGAACCACACAATATCAGTCACAACTAGAGCCTAAACGTCTCAATAGTCACAATTGTAGCACATACTCTTGTTATAATCTCATGCTGCCTATCAAAATAATTTCATGCGAAGCTAGAAAAAATTTACTCCTAAAAAAAACTTAACTTAACTAAAAATCGAAACACACAAAAAAAAAGTAAACAAACATAGATGCCAATAGAGAAGTATAGCATGCGATACCGCCACCTCACACTTAAACGGGACACTGCCCTCAGTGGAAAATAAATACGAAGAACCTGGTTAGTCGGACTCTTCCTCAATGTCGGGGGTTATACCCCCTTCGTCTGAATCATCATAAGAGTCATCGTCAGAGTTCTCCTCCTCGTCAGAATCAGGCAAGCGTCGATCGTCATCAGTCGGCACATCATCATCTAGAGGTTCCTCAAAGTATACGCCCACTCCACACATCTCTCGTGCATGCATGTTTATTGGGTAGTCGTGGTCCAGCTGTTGGAGCTCTTCAGCAGTTGGAATACGACCACCACTCATTATAGTTAATCGTGTCATGCCATAGAGATGACGGAAGAAACTCTCATCACGAGCATGTCTCTCCGCAGTTGTAAGGTTAACTCTATGAGATGTTTCAGCATTTTTGACCTTGGTGAGGTCAACCTTCTTTAGGTTGTGTGGGAGTTTGTGGTCAGCTGGTTCCTCTTCGACATCCTCCTTCCGCAACATTGCTGTCAACAAATTGTCGAATGTGAAATGGGACCTTTTGTGGAGTATGGCCTTCCTCATGGTAGATCGAATGATTTCCCCAAAGTTGATAGGGACATTAGTCATCAAAGCATATACCAAACACACTCTATCTCTCGATATCTTGGTGTATTGAGTCCCAGGAATAAGGCATAAGTTGACAATGCGCATCCAGATTCTTGTTTCCCTATTTAGTGGAGCATAGGGGAAAGTGTTGTGTCGACCTGTTTCTTTATGTCGGCCCCACCTTGCCATTGATCTACTTCCACAAAGCGTGTGTCGTATCGCTCTATAAGGAGGCCTGCTGTACAGTTCTTTGAATGGTGCTGTGTCGACCGAAGGTAAGCCAAGAAAAGAGTTGATCCAATCCGCGGTGAGCTGTAACACTTGGCCCCGAATTTTGACTTCATTGCCTGTTGTATTCGGTGACCAGTTGGCATAAAACTCTCTTGTTAAGTCAAGATTGCACTCTCCCATGTCGCGGAAGATGAAATCCAGCTTCAAAGCCATTATTTTTGCCAACATTCACGGCTTCTTCTTTGCTAAGGTCTCCTTGTTGATCAAGTCGACATGCACATATTTCCTTTCTTTGTTGCTGCTGTACCATGCTTTGGCTTCTTCCTCAAGAACCCATTTTATTCCGAACATTCTGCGTGGTAGGTGCACTGAGGATGATTCTCCTTGGTCTTTTCGACTTCTCTTTTTGCCCTTTTGGGACGTGGTAGCCTTCTCCTTGCCTTGCCTTGCTTTAGGTGCCATTGTACCTGAGACTAGAAATAATGTTAGTTTCAGCACAATCTCACTTGATACAATCTATATGAAAGCACTAGGGGTACCACTCCACACTTAGTTTCGTTAGCACAAATCAATGAAGTGAAAGTGATCGAGTACTCAGATTTCGTCGTCATACGTTTTAGGATTGTATTCCGACAAGAAAATCAGCATTGCATCACTTATTTGCAGCCAGTGGACTACTTTCATGGTGGATATAGCAACACTATGACATAGGGGTTACCACATGGAATCGTTATTCGTACAACAAGCACAACCTCCTAAGTCGATAGGCACTATAATCTTATCCCGATGGCCGGGATAGTCTATTATGTAAGCATCCAAACAACACTCTTAAGCAATATTCATAGCCATATATATTCAGCAAATATCATAACAATGCTTTTGAAACAAAATTCAAGTCGGAAACAAGTCAAGAATTCCCTACGTATATATTCACTCACATGATTGTGCAACAATAATCCAAACACATGAACATCTCCTACCAATCTCACATAATTTAGCAATTTATAATAAGCATAGCAACATAGTACTTACGATAATTAGATGAAGAATAAGAGAGTACTTACTTGCTTGAATCTTGTGGAGAAGTTGTTGTGAATTGGAAGAGCAAAAGAAGAAAATTTTGAGAAGATTTGGAGGGTTATGCGGCGCTTTTAGGGTTGTTTCTAATGTGGTTGTGTTATAAAACTAAGTCCCCTTTATATAGGAAGAGTATGGGTTGGGTTATGACCCATTTACAATCGGATTTGGGGACAAGACCACCACATATGCGGCGCATATCACTTGGCATATCAATGACATATGCGGCGCATTGTCTATGGCATAATGGGACATATGCGCCGCATAGTCTATGGCATTTGTAGACATATGCGCTGCATAGTCTATGGCATTTGTAGACATATGCGACGCATAGTCTATGGCACATGAGATACTGAGACCAAATGCCATAGCATAGGCGGCGCATAGTCAAAAGCACACCTAGGAATAGGCGGCGCATAGTGTATAACACACTAGATTCCGAGTCCTTAGGCTATAGAATAGGTTGTGCATCATTCGTGTCCTATTTTTACCAAGGCCTAGCCTTCCTCGATGCCTATTTTGACATGAGAAAGGCTCAATTCATAGCCTTATGCATCACCAATCCTAACTTACCGATTTTACCATACAATACGTCCAAATTGTTGATTGAGATCAATTTCCTCGTCGCATACTTCTTGCACCTATATTTGCTCAAATCAAAATGAAAATGATTAGTACGATGGGTTGCCTCCCACCAAGAACCGTAGTTTTGGTCGTGGCACGACTCTTATTTTTTGAATTTTCATTTATCAAAAAGAAAAAATACTAAAACGATGAAACGATAAAATGATAAAACGACAAAACAATAAAACAATAAAACGATGGGTTGCCTCCCATCTAGCGTCTTATTTATTGTCGTGGCTCGACGTGGTAATCTCGAGTACTTAGATTTCGTCGAGATAAGTGATGGAGTTGTCATTCATCGAGTCAAGAGGACCGATATATGGCTTAACACGTTGGCCATTCACTTTGAAGACAACACCATCATTGTCTTCCAATTCGACTACTCCAGACGAGTAGACTTGGATGACTTTAAATGGGCCAGACCATTTCGATTTTAACTTACCTAGGAAAAGCTTAGATCTGGAGTTGAAGAGTAGCACCATGTCACCTTTTTGGAAATTTCGTCGAATAATCCGCTGATCATGATACTTCTTCATCCGCTCCTTGTATAAATCCGATCGTTCATATGCATGGAGCCGAAATTCATCTAGTTCGTTCAGCTGCTCCAACCTCAGATTCTTCACATTTCCCAATTCAGATTCAAGTGCTTCAATGCCAACAATGCCTTGTATTCAAGCTCGATGGGTAGATGACAAGCTTTCCCATAAACTAGCTGATAAGGTGACATGCCAATGGGTGTCTTCAATGCAGTCCTATACGCCCATAGTGCATCATCTAGCTTTCGAGACCAGTCCTTCCTATTCGCATTAACCGTCTTGGCAAGGATTTGCTTGATCTCGCGGTTGGGAACCTCAACTTGTCCACTGGTTTAGGGATGATAAGGCGTAGCTACCTTGTGTTGCTTGACTCCATACTTGGCCAATACAGATTTGAATAACTTGTTGCAAAAGTGAGATACTCCATCACTTATGATAGTACGAGGTACTCCAAAGCGAGAGAAGATATTCTTCTTTAAAAACGCTACAACACGCTTTCCTTCGTTGTCGGCCAATGCTACAGCTTCAACCCATTTTGACACATAATCCACACCAACCAAGATGTACTTCATTCCAAACGAATTCACGAATGGTCCCATGAAATCAATACCCCACACATCGAAGAGTTCTACCTCCAGAATTTTGGACATGGGCATTTCATGGTGTTTTGAAATAGCACCTTGACGTTGGCATTGGTCACACCTTCTCACATAGTCGTGTGCATCTCTGAATATTGTAGGCCTATAATAACCACTTTGCAAGACTTTCCTTGCCGTTAGATTCCCTGAATGATGTCCTCCAACTTGTGAAGTGTGGCATGCTTCCAATATAGTAGGCACTTCTTCATGGGATATACATCGTCGAATGATACCATCCGCAAATCTTCGAAACAAATAAGGCTCATCCCAATAGTAGTGCTGAACGTCATGCATAAACTTCCTCCTTTGGTGGTAAGATAAATTAGAAGGTAACACATTACTCACCACAAAATTTGCAAAGTCGGCATACCATGGTAATTTCTCCATTGTTGTCGCTAGTATCTCCTCGTCAGGGAATGCATCGTCAATCTGATTTTCTGGTTGCGCCACATACTCATTCTCCAGTCTAGATAGGTGATCAGCCACTTGGTTCTTGCAACCTCTTTTATCTTTGACTTCGAAATCAAACTCTTGCAGCAACAATACCCATCGAATCAGCCTTGGTTTTGCATCCTTCTTCGTCATTAGATACCTAAGAGCTGCATGGTCTATATGAACGATCACCTTAGTACCCAATAGATAGGCACGAAACTTCTCAAACGCATACACAACCGCTAGGAGCTCTTATTCAGTAACGGTGTAGTTCCTTTGGGCTTCATTTAGGACCTTACTTGCATAATAGATAGGATGAAACAATTTCTCCTTTCTCTATCCAAGAACAGCTCCAACGGCTACACCACTAGCATCACACATGACTTCGAACGGGAGCGTCCAATGTGGTGCTACCATGATAGGGGCTTCAATGAGTTTTCCTTTAAGGCATTCGAATGCCTTTAAGCAATCTTCATTAAAGTCAAACTTCGCATCTTTCTCCAGTAGTTTGCACAATGTACTAGAAATTTTGGAGAAGTATTTGATGAATCTACGATAAAATCCAGCATGGCCAAGAAAACTACGAACTCCCTTCACCGAAATTGGAGGTGGTAGCTTCTCGATTACCTCTATTTTTGCGCGATCAACCTCTATTCCTCTTTCGGAGATCTTGTGCCCAAGAACGATTCCTTCTATTACCATGAAGTGGCACTTCTCCCAATTCAGCACAAGGTTGAACTCTACACATCTTTGCAATGCCATGCTCAAGTTTGCCAAACATGCTTCAAAAGACTAACCAACAATTGAAAAGTCGTCCATAAATATCTCCAAAGTGTCTTCTAACATATCAGAGAAAATAGACATCATACAACATTGAAAGGTGGCTGGTGCGTTACATAACCCGAATGGCATGCGTTTGAAGGCAAACGTACCATATGGGCATGTGAACGTTGTCTTCTCTTGGTCTTCGGGAGCAATACAAAACTGATTATAACCTGAATAACCATCCAAGACGCAAAACCATCCTTTCCCCGCTAATCGATCTAGCATTTGGTCCATAAATGGCATGGGGAAGTGATTCTTGAGTGTCCAAGAATTCAGCCTGCGGTAGTCCATGATTACTCTCCATCCAGTAACGGGCCTGAGTGGAATAAGTTCATTCTTTCCATTCGCGACCACGGTCATGCCTCCTTTCTTGGGAACACATTGTACTGGGCTTACCCATGTACTATCCGAAATAGGATACACGACTCCTGCGTCTAACCACTTGATAATCTCCTTCTTCACCACTTCTTGCATTGGTGGGTTTAGACATCTTTGATGTTCAATGGTTGGTGTGCACTTTTCTTGAAGCTGAATTTTATGAGTGTAAATCCTAGGTGGTATACCAATGATATCCGTAATGGTCCATCCAATAGCTCTAATATACTTGCGTAAGATTGCAATAAGAGCTGCAACTTGTTGCTCACCCAAATCGGCTGCCACAATGACTGGAAGAGTGTTTCCGCTTCCTAAAAATGCGTACTTCAAATGGCTTGGCAGATCCTTCAATTCTAACGTGGGTGGTTCTTCAATATATGGCTTAGCTGGTGGTGAAGGTTGATTTTTGAGATCAAGATCCAACTTCTTGGGGGTATAGCGATATGTTCCTAATCCCGATAGAGTACAAATAGCTTCTTCAGAAATTTCAGCATCCTCATTCTCTCCTTTCATGAGCGAAACCTCCAAAGGATCATCAAGAATTTGTTTTTCTTCAAGTCGTTCTTCCTTGTCATCAACGACAACATCAGCCACAAAAAATACACTCAGATCTTTGGGTTGCTTGATTGATTTGGAAACGTCAAAATGAACCACTTCGTCATTGATTCGGAATGAGAGTTCATTAGCTCTCAAATCTATGAGCACACTTCCCGTAGCAAGGAAAGGGCGTCCCAAGATTATGGGAACCTCTGAATCTTCTTCACAATCCAAGATGACAAAGTCTGCTGGAAATATGAATGAAGATACCTTCACCAAGACATCGCATAGAATACCAACCGGTCGTTTTACCGACCTATCCGCCATAACAAGCCTCATATTAGTTGGTGTAGGATCTCCTAACCCCAACTTCTTGTAGATCGATAATGGCATCAAGTTGATGCTGGCTCCTAAGTGACACAATTCTTTAGCAAAGTCCAAAGATCCGACGGTGCAAGGAATCGTGAAAGCTCCGGGGTCGGCCTTCTTCTGAACTATCGATCGGGTAGCAATTGCACTACAATGATGCACATCATCTTTCAGCTCATAACTTGCTGCCCTCTTCTTAGTCAAAAGATCTTTCATAAACTTTGCATACCCAGGCATTTGTTCAAGTGCCTCAACCAATGGGACATTAATGGTCAGCTGCTTCAACATAGTCATAAATTTGCTGAACTTAGTGTCATCAGCCACCTTCTTCAATCTTTGTGGAAAAGGTGGTGGTGGGTATGGAAGTGTTATCTCCATGGCTTTCTTCTCCTCTTGCTTCCGTTTATCATTTTTTTCAGGCTACACGTCACTAGGTAAAACTTCCTTGACGTTTGAAGTAGTTGTTGCAGCTTCTTCTCTTGTAACGTCACTAGGTGTGGCGTCAATGTCTGCTGCTACGTCAACCACTTGCTTGCCTTTTGCTGAAGTTTCTAGCACCTTACCACTTCTGGTAGTGATGGCCATGCATGACCCATCATTCTTTGGGTTTTGCACAGTATCGCTTTGTAAGGTGCCAGCCTTTCTTTGATTAAATGCTGCTAAAAGTTGGCTCAACTACTGCTCTATTTGCTCGATATAAGTGGAATGAGAATCAACTAGTTGCTTCATGGAGGACAAATCATCAATCACCTCCTTAACTCCCGCGCTCGTTTCTTCCACTCCTTTCAATAACTTAGCCATCATGTCTTTCATAGAATTAGATGTGGTGGTATCACGTTACCAGGGGGAACGTACAAACCACTCTTTTCATTCTTGTTCTTCCAACTACCTTGGTCTTTATTTCCAGATTTATCATAATAGTTCCGACCTTGGTTTCCCTGGGCATTCCCACGGAAACCCCCCTGATTGTTCAAGTAGTTGGACTCCTCTTCCGAATCAGATTTGTCTCTTCCTTTCAGCGCCACAACTTTCACTTTTTTGGTCCTCCCTGATAATAAGTTCTTTGTCAGAAGATCCAATTGTGTTTTCATGTGCGCCATGTCTTGCTCACATTCTTCTTCTCTTCTTCTTTGGTCTGCAGACATGCCAATAGATAAAGTGGGGCTTGCTACCTCAGAATCCCTGGTATGCCAAGCTCTACTTTGATTTGTCATGCGATCTAGCATATTGCTTGCTTGACCAAAGGTAAGGTCCATAAAAGAACCTCCAGTTGTGTTGTCCACCACTGGTTTAGTTACTGAATTCAAGGCTCTATACAAGATCTCCATGAGGTGAACATTAGTCATGTGATGGTTTGGGCATCTCGTTAGCTTTGTTTTGAACCTCTCCCATGTTTCGTGAAGAGCTTCAGAGGGAAGCTGCCGAAAGTTGCTGATTTCATCTCTCAATTGAGCCCTCTTGGATGGCGGAAAGAATCTTTCTAGGAAAGCGTCTCTCAATTGCCTCCAATTTGTAATCGAATAGCATTCTGACCAACACCAGGATTGTCAAAAGACTTGCATGTAGAAATAAAGTTGATGAGATGCATATTCGGATCATCGCCTTCTAGTCCACCAAATAATCCCTTGAGTTGCAATAACTGAATCATGGTAATAGTGATGTTGAACTTGGCTCCGGGCGCTAATGGTGGTGGAATTATAGCTCCAGTGGCTCCGGCACCATCAAGATCATCATCATCATCATCGAAAGCTGGTTGCAAAGGTTGGCGGTCATACCTATACCGAGCTTGTCGAACTCTTCGATTGGCAGGTGTTGCAGTTTCAGCGACATGCCTTGGTTTTATCAACTCGTCGTCACCTAAATCCTCATCGTCAGGATTTGTTGCTCGCCCAGGATTATCCATGTTTTGTTGTTGGACTTGAGCAGCGGCAAGAGCAGCTAATCTTGCTTGCTCATGTTGAGCAGCCATCCTGTCGATTTCAGCTTGTGCTTCCATTCTTCTAATTCGTTGTGGTTCTGGATTGATTGGTAATAACGGTTGACCAGAACTTCTAGTATGGGGCATGCACTAAAAGAAAAACCTTCAATAAACAAAAACAAAAACTAAACGTAAAAGTATTAGAATCTTTGACCAAAGGGTCTAGTAATTATCACGAACTTGATTGACACTCGTATTCCCCGGCAACGGCGCCAATTTTTGATAACGCTCAATCTACAGCTCTCGTGGGAGTGTAAAGCGGTCGTTAGCAAATATAGAACCCAACCTGGGTTGGGTGTCGATCCCACAGGTCAACAAGTAAGCAAAATTAATAGACTTTTGGTGCAAGTCTCGTAAGAAGGGGGGATTGTAATATGTAACCAAAACAATAAAATAAAAGCTGAAAATAGCAAAGTAAAAAGAGAGTATTTCATAGGTTGTGAAACAATGAGAATTGAAGCGTTGGGGTTATGTCCACCTTCTGAGGTATACGTCTCTATTGGCTATGAGTGTGTAGAGTCTTGACATGCAATTGCCTATAGAGAATTGTAGTCGATGGTAAATCCAAGCGTCTCGCGACCTAAACAAGGACTACTTCACTTTAACTCTCGCGAGCTTAAAGCGTGTCTAACGGTACGAATTCTCCAAGAGGTTAGTCCAGTTACGGCACTAGCTTTTTAATAGGAAAGAGTGTCCTACTACCTTGACATTATCTCTTTTCCAGATAAATAACCTTTCTCGCGAACAAGTTAAATGTTAGACTGGCGTATTCTTGCGTTTGCAACCGCAAAGAATGTAGATTAAGATGAAGAGAATAATGATATAAGCAATATACGTGTCTTGAACTCACAAACTCACAGCAATAGATAGTAACTCATTCGGCTTCCATAACCCCAACTAAGAGGTTTAGTTACCCATGAATGCGAAGGATATCACGATTTGCATGGTTGATGGCATGAGAAGTAGGTGATAGGCGTGTGGTTTTGGTGATTCCTTAGCAAGTAACGATTCTCTTGTTGTGGAATTTAAGAATAGAAGAGTAGATTAGAAGTGTTTGTAGTGGTAGATGAGAGAGATGGAAGAAAATTAATTGTTGAATTAAGTGAAGAATGAATAAAGTGAAGAATGAATTTCTGAAATTTTTAAAATCTCTAGCATGATAGGGTATTTATAATACTCCTATCCTACTCCTACTAAGCTAATGAAATAAATAGCCAAATCCTACTATACTAATGAAATCCTTGACCCAAATGTACTAGGGTAAGGTTACAATATCATAATCCAAATAAACTAATAAAATACATAACCCAATTGTACTAGGTTAATGTATCATTGTCAAAATCCAGCTTTGTGTCTGTAAGTCCCCAAAGTCTTCACAAATGCTGTTTTAGCCCAGGACAGATTTTCCATGCAGCAGATTTGGTCCTTTAGGCGTCCAGCTCCTTTCTACTTCGTTTGTGAGCTTTCTTTTGTGTCAAGTGAGCCATAAAATGATGTATTTTGCATCATTTATACCTGAAACTTTCCTAATCATGTTTGTTAGCTCATTTACAGGAAAAAGGACTAAAAGTGCATGAAATAGATAATTAGTTCTCAAAACTAGGCTAAAATATGGGCAAAATATATTGATATAGGCGTGTAAATTCGCTTATCATCAATTTGGGCTGAGCAAAACTAAAATTGCCTGCTCTTTCTCTCTTGTTCTACCTCTCCCCAGTCTTAACCTTCTGCTTCTGTGTCTTTTGAGCGTGGGTCATGAGCCTGGCTAAAGTCATATCACTATTCAACATCGCATACCTACACTCATTTACCATGCTATCATTAACCTTTGACACGATTTGATCATCTTAGCCTTGTTGTCTGCAACAACTGAAGGGGCATATCTGGATAGCTGAGTAAATCTAAGAGACTCTCTAACTATTATATTTCCCTACCTGAGATTGATGAACATAGGAACTTTGTCCTCTCATTGATCTTGGGGAAACAATCTGTCTAAGAAAGTCGTGACAAATTTTTCCCCCTCAACGGGACCTGCATCCTCTAACCTTTCTGCTTCCCACTACTAGTACTAAGTCTGAGCGACATCCTGCAATTGATATGCAATTAACTCGACACTCTAAGAAGAAGTGACTCCCGTGATATCAATAAACTTCTAGACTTGGTCAATGAATTACTAAGGATCCTCGTCTGGCTTAGACCCAAAGAAAGACGGAGGATTTATTGGGGTGAAGTATTGAATCCAAGATGCTGCTGAATTAGCCACTGGGTTGGTTGGAATAACTGTTTGTCATTCATTATGGGCAGATACATACTGAGCAAGAGCGGTAGATATGGTCCTGAACTCCACATGAGAAACATGCTCGCCCAAAGGATCTTCGGGCTGAGGAGCTAGCTGATCTCTTCTCTTTGGAGGTATGTTTCTGAAATAAGAGGAGCAGATTAGACTGACAGACTGACTTGAAATTATGATTACTAGCACGACAAGAAAACTAAAGAAAAGGAACTGTTCCTAAAACATCTCATAGCCTCTTCTACATAAATGTGGTGCACAACAAACCCATGAACAAGACTCTACTAGATACGGCTTTAAGAATTTTTAGTACTCTATTGAACCTTAGACTCTGATAGCAAGTTTGTAATGCCCCAATTTTCTGAATCAGAATGCTACACGGTGCTCATGATCCCGAAGGACAACAATTTAATCTATGACTGGTATCTGCACCTATACACTTCATATATAAAATAATAATGCAAAAAACATGAACATGTATGCCATAAGATTCAGCTAATTAAAGATCTATTAAGACACAATATCCATATGGGTGAAAGATACCCAAAACAACTGAAAATGGAATCAAATCTGAACTAAATATTAATACTGAATCTGAAAGCTAAATGTGAGCATAAATCTAAAAAACTCTAAGTACTGTCTGAAATAAGGAGTTGAGGGAACATGTCTCCAAATACTTCATAAAACTGAACTGAAGAAATAAATGAATAAATCAAAAATGTCATCCTCGAATGAAGAGGAATCACTTCAACTTTATATGTTGAATGCGACTCCTACTGCAGGTATGAGACTCATTCCTCCTAAGCTATGGTTTAACATGAAAAAAAAGCGCCATAGTGCAAAGGTGTCAGTACAACTGAGGTATTGAGTATATGAATAAGGTATGCTAATGCAAGGGTTTAAGGTCATAAATAATTCTACTGACTGACTGATATGAACATAAGAGTACAAAAATACATACATAGTAACTAAGATCACGAGTACATGATGGCTATATCTGTACGCTAATCATAGATGGAACTATAGTTCTGATAACATGGATTACTGTATCTAACAACCCTGAATCTGGTTGAATTCTCTGAGTTCCGTACAATAACTGAATTTGATCATACCTAACAGTCCTGGTATGTTGATATTTTAAGAACTGTCTGATTTGTTTTACTGAGACTAACACTAAAACTGTGGGAGGTAGTTGTTTAACCGACATACCCTATATGTGCGATTATGGCTAAGATGGGGTCTAATCTTTGCCCTGTTTGGAAGGTTGTCAATACCAAGCCATTGGTAAGGGCAAAATGTGAGCAACACTTATAAAAAAGGTAACTCTAGTGAGAACGGTGGGAATCCTCATATAACAGGGTAAGCCACCTCATCTACCCTTATAAAATAGGTTGTGATGCCTCAACCTATGTTGGCTACATAGTTATGGAATGCAAGGATGGCAGCTAAGTATCATACCCTTATATACAGGTGAGTTCCCATCCTTGGGTTCACTTGGTGATAACTCCTACTCCTATCTGAAGAGAGTAAACATAATTCAAGTGACTGTTGATGGACATATTAACTGACTTCCATTGACTGATGGAGTAGTACTATTATCTGAGAGTTAACTGAGATCATGAGATTTTTGAGATTTCCTAAGTCATATGACTAACTGAATTCTATAGATTATAACTTGACTGAGATTATCGCGACAACATGACATGGCTCTCGGCACAAAGCAATGTTTTTCAGGAATGAATACTCCAAGGACTCGAAAGATGGAAACTGACACATATGACATGACTTGATCACAAGATTGGAGTCCACAATTCATAATATCATAAGTAGGGGATATCCTATATCATATAGTTATTCAATATCTTAAACCTTGTAGGGAAATACATAGATATATTTTATGTACATATTGTATATCTCCACTATCTTACTTATTTCATACCACCACAATAGCAACAAATGAAAAGTATGGGATTCATATTGAAGTATATAGCTAACATGGACTAGTCATTTAGACATCATAGAACCATACAAACATGAATTTCTAGCATCCTAAGCATTTTATCAAACACCTTTCATCCATTCTTTAAGGCATAGGTGGGTTTCATAATTGCACCATATTAAACCACCTAAAGTTCATGGTTTTCAATTAGCAATCATATATATTCCATGAAAACACCTTTAGACATCATATTGAAACTTAAACAACAATCGTCAACATGGGTAAAAGGTAACTTTGATGATTTGCTGGAGAGTTCTTGGATTGGGAAACTTAATTCTTGATTATCTTGGAATAAAAGGGCTTGAACCTTGCTTTTGAGAGATGAGTTTGACAAAAACCCTAATCTTGTGGTTGAAAGTGTAAGAGAGGGTTTTTGAAACACTTCACTGAAGAAAAATAGGAAAAATTATGCCTCTTTAGGGTTATAAGTTGTGGAAAGTGAAGGGAAAGACAAAAATACCCTTATGAAATAAATTCCAGCTGCTGAAAATCAAGTCTAACGATATTTGTGACAAGGCATCACAAATATGGTAAGCCATCAAAAATGTCATCACACAGGAGCTGGAATTGATGGTTTCTGCCTAAGTGTGTTGACCTTCCTGGAATCGAGTCACAAATGTGGTAAGCTACCACGAATGTCATCACTTAAGAGCTGGTTTCTGCCTAAGGCTGACGACCTTCGTGGAGGGTGTCACAACTGTGGTAAGCTACAACAAATGTCCTCACACAGGAGCTAGATTCTGCTTAAAGCTGATGACTTTCGTGGTAGGGTGTCACAAGTGAGGTAAGCTACCACAAATTTTCTAAGTAAAAAATTCAGGAGAATAAGGGTAGAATAGTCGAGGTTAAGATCAAAATAGTTTTCTTGATTTGAATAAATTAAAGGTGCTTAGGAGAGAATTAGGTCAGCTATCTAAGGATGAAGAAGCCTAATAGAAGCAAAAGTCTAGATAGTTATGGTTATGGGAGGGTGATAAGAATACATAGTTCTTTCATATGATGATTGCCCAGATATGTAAGTGGAATAATACTAAAGGGCTTCTGTTTGAAGATAACCAATAGATCTCTGAGCAGAAAGAGACTGTGATCGAAATAGAAATATTCTATAATAACCTCTTTGCAATTCTATACCTTCCAACTTCTATTCCGTTTTGAGCTTAATGCATCCTCTATTTAATAACTCTATGAATGATAGGATTATTTGGGATGTTACAAAAGAGGAGATTAAAATTGCAACCTTTGATATACACCCTATAAAAGCTCCTAGAGTAGATCATGTTACTCTATTTTTCATCTAAAAGTACTGAAATATTTTATCAAGTAATATTTGTGAAGCGGTTAAAAGTATTCTTTCATTCAAGGTATTTGACACCCTCATGGAATAAAATCGGTATTACTTTTATTAAGAAAATAAATAAACCGAAGTACTATTAGCCAACACAGACCCATAAGCTTATACTAAATGATTTATAAAATTATTGCTAAAATTATAGCTGCCAGACTATAAAAATACCTTCCTACTATTACTTCCCCTAATCATCCAATTTTTAGTGGTAAATAAAAATTATGGATTATGTTCTTCTAGAACATGATCACATTCATATGTTAAATAATAAAAGACGATGCAGGAAAAAGTATATGGCCCTAAAACAAGATATGGACAAAGCTTATGATCAAGTAGAATGGTTTTAAATACAAGAGCTATTGACCAAAATGGTGTTCATTAAGCTTTTGTTGACTGAATAATGTAATGTGTCACTGCCCCTACATATAGATTTAATATTGATCGGTAGGTAGCAGCGGACGTAAAACCTTTTTGGGGCTTAAGGGAAAGTTAACCTTTATCACTATATTTGTTCCTTATATGTTTTGAAGGTTTGTCTACAATCGTAAATCGGAGGAAGTTAATGGAAATATTGAAGGGTTAAGTTTGGCCATAGGTGGACCCACAATTAATATTTGTTTTTCACTAATGCTTTCTTTATATTTTGTAATGCTGATATTCAGAATGCCGCTAATATTTTTGGCATTCTCAAAAAATATGAGGAATATTTAGTTCTAAAGGTAAATTTTGCTAAATCAGCTATATTCTTAAGTGAAAATGCTTATGAAATTGATAAGGATAGGATTATTGCAGCGATAAGGAAACTAAGAAGAAATGAGCTTGGGCTTTATTTAAGGTTATCAATAGTAGTTAGAAAATAAAAAATATGCTGGAATTTGTAAAGGATAGAGTAAAAGCTATGATTAAATGGAGGAACATAATTTTTAAGTCATTTTGGAAAAGAAATAATGCTTAAATCTATTTTATTAGCTATACCGTCATATGCTTTATCATGAGGAGATCACTACAACTTTTTTTAACTTATGGTGGGGTCAGGATGATAGTAGTAGGAAAATTTATTTTAAAAAATGGGAGAACTTTGTATTGCTATATCTAATAGGAATATAGCCTTTAGGGAGTTAAAGTCCTTTAACAAGGATCTGTCGACAAAACTTGCTTGGCAAGTTTTGACTCAAGAAGAATACTTAAGAGTAAATGTTTTCATAGCACCTCTTTTCTCAAAGAAACCTCTTCGTCATCTAGTTCTTAGATATGGAAAAACATTATATGGGGTAGAAATATCTTATAAAAATGCATTAGATGGAGATTAGGATCTGGAGGAAGTATAAAAGTGTGGATGAACCCTTGGATTTCAAACTCATCTGTTTTCAAGCCTAGGTACTATAAATCACAAATATATATAGAGCTAGAAATAAGTGACCTTATTGATCATAATGACCACACTTGGAAAATTCAAGATCTTAAGAAGTGGTTTTCTAGGAAGCATATCAAAGTCATATCTATCTCGATTTCTAGCAATAAATATCGAGATAGAATTATTTAGCATCACACTATGTCAAGAATTTATAAGTTAAAATCAATATATCATTTGGCTAGGGAAATTGATAGAAGTAGTGCAACCAATAGTGATACATCCCAATCATGCTACCAATCCTTCCCTAAGAAGTTCTATGATCTTTTATGGTGTATGAATATTAAAAAATAAATAGAAACATTTAATTTGCAAATGTCCCTTTAATGTGCAACCTGATAATGATATTATTTCAAAAAGGTTAAAGAATAGTTGTGATGTGTGTAAGATTCGTGATATAGAAAGTGAAAATAATTTAACATATGCATTTTAGATGTCTGAAGGCTTCGGTGGTATGGAAATTTTCCCAATAAATTAGCCTAACGTCAAGAATATTATGTACTTTTCTAGACGGTGGAAATATAATTTTAGATAATATAATCAATTCAATGATTCTATCAAGAATACTAAATTAAGTGTCTCCGTAATTGTGGAAAATTTGGAAGGCAAGAAATCCTAGAAAATTTAATGGTGATATCTCTGAATCTAGTGATATTATTAACATGTCACTATTTGAATTTCAAGAATGTGAAAATATTTCATTTACGATGCCTTCTCCTACACTGTTGAATGATCATACTACTAATAATACAATGATTGTAGCACAAGATGTTATGATTATGTTTGCAGGTGCTATTTTAAAATAGGAGAAGAATATGGCAAGCACTGGAAAAACAACTATGGATAGCTATGGGAATATTTTTTTTGGGGAAACCATTAGTTTAGACGCACTAGCAATTTAGATTGCATTAGAAAATGCTCAAGAAAATGTTGGACAAAGGTGCAACCCTGTAATGCCCTAATTTTCTATAACCAAAATGCCACAGGGTGCTTATGATCCCGACGAACCACAAGCTAACCCTCTTCTGATATATGTACCTGAGCACTACATAACCTAGGTAATAAATGCAAAAACTTGCCATAAGGTTCAAAACATCCAAAATAATTAATACTAAAACCTGAATACTAATACATCTGTTCAAAAACCTTCTAAACAATCTGAACTGGGGAGTTGATCGGACATATCCCCAACTAAGTCCATCCACTAAAAATAAACTGAATCTAATGCGATAATGAAATAAGGATCACCATCGAATGAAGAGGACTCACTGCTATGTCTACTCTTGCTGACTGAGTTTGGACTGCTATGGTTGCTCTGGATCTCGTACGTCTGATCCTATGGTATAAGACACCATAGCACAGGAAAGTATGCATAAGTACTTTGAATGTACTGGTATGCTAGATGAGGTAAGGCTGAATGCAAGGGCTTATGCATGAACATTACTTAAATTAACAACATAAGAATACTGAATAGGGATATATGCTTGAATATACAAACCAAAAACAGAATCGCAGTAACACAGAATACAAACTCTGAATACTGGTTTTTGAATACTAACTTACTGATGATTGGGTCTACTAATACTAATATTCTGAGTTTACTAACTCTGGAATACTGAATAACTGAATATAATCATATCAATAACTGAGTTCTGAGCTTTCTACTATTTACTGACCAGATATGAGATCAAATCTCTCTAACAGATATTCTCTAAATCTAATAATAATGATAAGGAATAATTGTATTAGAGATCACATCTATCTAGCGAAAGATCTCTGAATCTTTTAATAATAGAAATAATGGACTGATTTTGAGATTAGGCCTATATAACGGATGATCTCTTGATCTATTAGCAATCATACTAATTAACCTTATGCGAGACCAGGCCTATCTATCGGGTTATCTATAAATCTGTGGAACTATCTAAGATCCTTATTGAGATAACTGACTGTATCTGATAGTCCAGATTTTTGAGTTTTAATCTGAAGACTGATACTGAAACTACAACTGTGGGAGTTCTCACTTAACCGACATGCCCTAAATCTAAACTAGTGGGGTTCAACCTATAATCCCAGCTAAAAGGGTATCAATACGGTACCATGGGTAAATACCTTTACTATGGTCAAGCCTCTCTAATGGGTAATCCCAAACAGGAAGTCAGGCCTAAGGTAGTATGATAGTCAAGCCTTAATCTAACGTGTGACTCCTGGTCTTGCACTGGATACGTTGTTCTAGAGTTCAGGGACTATTACTAAAGAATCTACCTCTCTAACGGGGAAACTGTCATCCCTGCACTAGCTCGGTGCTTGTTCCTACTCCCAACTGACGGACTGTGAACTGGTTCTTAATTGAACTTAGACTAAGCTAAATCTGTTACTGATCATATTTCTTTACTGATCTGACTGAGTTCACTTAGTTCCGTTATCTAATGGAATGCCACTTAGATTCTATTATATGGCTAACTGATACTCAATTCTTGTTAGTACTGAGTCTTACTTAAGTATAAGCTGAATACTGAATACTACTGAGTACTATTGAATACTGATTAATTCTAAATATAGTTGAGTCAGAACTAAATACCAAGTCAGATTAGACTGATACTGAGACTGGAATGCACTTATACTGAGATCACTGAATTTCCTTACGTTCTGTAACTATCTGAATTCTACTGAGCATAGCATGGCTGAGATTATCGTAAGACTGACTTAGCTCTTGACAAGTAGAAAAATTTCGGTTATTAAATACCCCCAGGACTCGATAACATAATTATCAGAAAACAGAATAACTCATACATGACATGACAATAAGCTATCATCCACAATATAATAAATGTAACATCTCGACAATCACTTGAATTTCATGAACATGTAATGGTATAGAAAGTGAATACCAATAGCTCAAACTTCTTTCAATAAGGAATACACGTGAATGGGGATGCATACAACATATCATATATCATTCAGTAATGTTTTTCAACAAAAACTCAACTTACATAAACTTATACATAATTGGGGATTTCTGGCTAACCATTCTATATTGACTCTGTTTTTTTCACATAACTATTTTGTCAAACATGTGGGGAGCATGCTTTAGTTATACATCAAATACTACACTCAAGTATCATGATTACACCAACCAACTTTAAAAATTTAGGGATTTAACATGGACATGAAACAATTAAACCCATATCAAGATCAAGACTTGCAACTTGTATTCAAAATAATGAATTACAACTTAATAATAACATGAACAGGACCTTTGATTCACATAAATCATGAAAATCTCAAAAAATTATAATCTTTGAGTTTAGAACAGGATTCTTGAACTTCTTGGGTGGAAGGGTCCTAAGAATCAAGATCTAAGATACCTCAAAATATTGAATCTTGAAAGCTAACTAACTTTTCTTTAACTTCCTTGGATTGGAAAACACTGATCTTGTGTTTTCTTGATGGTTCTTGAACTTGAAGAACGTGGATTTCTTAGTTTCTTGAAGAATGGTTTAAATCTTTTTATTGGGTTTTGATCATGAAATAAACCCTAATTTTGATGTTATGGATGAATGAGGAGTTATGTGCTTTGATTTGACGTGATTGGGTTAAAACGGCGTTTCAACATTGTTTCAAACAAAACTAACGGTCTGAGTGATGGATCGTCACTCTGGTGACTTACCGTCACTCCAACTATCATTTTTATGCCAAAAAATGACCTTACTTCTTTAGTTATAATGGACAAAGCTACAGTCGATCGCTGACTTCATGGTCTGTCAGCTTGCCCGTCGCTCTTGGGCAGCTCAGATATGTCTCAGAAAAACGGCCATAACTTTTTACTTTGATGCCGAATTTTTGAGAAATTGGTATCGTTGGAAAAATAATCCAATTATCTATATGTTGGAGGGTCACAAGATTAAAATTTGTAGTTTAATAAAATATATGCTCATTTAAAGTTGACTATACCAAAATCCTTATCATGTATTCAATCGGTAAGGGATGTTTTGATTCGTTTAATAGATAGGACATATTTAAGGAATTAATATACATCAAACTAGATCATAAAACTACCAAATCATTAAAATTTATTTCTCCTGATCTTGAAGCATGGTTCTACTATCGGTTGGGATTCTCAGGGTATTGCAAACCCTTATCAGACGCAAAAAGTGTAATGGTTATGATTCTAAAAAAGAGTGTAATTTCATGGGGAGCTAAAAACCACTTATGAAGAGATCTGGAAGGTTATTATTTTGTTTGAAGAAGTTAAAATTACACATATTCCTAGATCTTGGAATACGGTATTGCATAATCTCAAATTTTCTATTACATTGTCCGACAAGTTAGTTTGGATTTACTATTTTACAATTTAGATCGTCAAAAGATGCTTCTGCATCCTTTAACTTCTGAAATTCATTTTCGCAATAATAAAGGAACGTTGTTGGTTGAAAAAAAAATATTATACGATTGAATTAGAATTCAGTTTGTGCATGCAAAATTTAGTCAATACAACTATTTGTCTTAGATGGAAAATTTTATATAATTCTAGTACTATAATATTGAATTGAGACTCGGTTTGAGGAAGTAACAACTAGCCAACACAAATATTTAGTTTCAATGAAATTTTTTAATTGAGATTCAATTTGTGGATATAATAATTACTCAATCATAATGTTGACTTCAATTGAAAAATTTAATTGTTTCAATTTATATGTAACTCTAAGCTTTGTAAGATTGAATTAAAACTTAATTTTTTGATGTAATAATTAGTCCACATAAATAGTTGACTTTAATTGAATAAATGAATTAAAGATCAATTTGTGACTGCAACAATTAGTGAATCCTACTATTCGACTTTAACTAAAAAACTGAATTATTTCAATTTATTTAACTTTAAGTATTATAAAGACTCAATCTGTGGATGTAACTATTAATTAATCCTAATATTTTACTTTAATGAATAAGTTAAATTGCTTCCATCTATATATAACTCTAAGTATTAGAAGATTGAATTGACACTCTATTAGTAAACAAATATCTAACTTCAATTGAAAAGTTAAAATGATACTTAATGTGTCGATGTACCATTAGTCAATCCTAATGTTTGACTCTAAGTGAAAGATTGTGTTACTGCAATTATTGAACTGAGACTCAATCTATGGATGTAACAATTAGTCAATTTAACATTACACTTTAACGAAAAAATTAAAATTTATTCAATTTATATAACTATAAGTATTATAAAATTGAATTGGGACTCAATTTGTGCATCAAACAATTATTCAGTAAATCTGTTTGATTTCAATTGATAAAAATGAATTTATTGTATTTGTATAGCTCAAAATATTAAGAGATTGAATTGTGTATCAATTTGTGGGTGTGCCAATTTGTCAATCATACATAAAATGTTTGATTTTAATTAAAAAATTAAAGATCTTCAATATAGCTCTATGTAATATAAGATTGAAATTTGGACTCAACTTGTGCATATAACGATTAGTCAACACAAGTGTTTGACTTCAATTGAAAGTTGAATCGATTTAATTTATATAACTGTAAGTATTATAAGATTAATTTTAACATAAAAAGTTATATTTGTTTTCAAGATTCGTAACTTATATCTGGACAAAAAGGGGGATGCTTGTGTATCATAAATCTTAGAATACGAGAACAATACTTTTTTTTTTGATTCTTTCACTTAGTTTGAAAATTTACCATTTTACCATAAAAAATTTAAATAGTAATAGTGGTTCTATTCAAAAAATTGAAAACAATCAAAAAACTATTTTAAATTTTATTTTTTAATAAAACAACATCGATTTAATTGTACTTTGCTTCAAATTATCTATTTTTCCTACAAAACTTTTCTCTTCTTCATTAAGACTTCCCTCCAAACCATCATCCCAACTACAACCTCCATACCCATAATACCCTCCCTACCTAGCGTTGTTCCTTAAAATAATTATTAGCTTTGTTACTAACATACAATCTACTCGATAAATTATTCTAATTTTCAACAAGTTCACGTACCTGTTTATTCTTCTCATGAATAGTTTATATCCTCTATAGAATTATACTAATCCTTCAATTTTCTTATGTTTTTGTACTCTTTTTCTTATTTGATAATTTTTATTTTTTTGTTTGGTTATATTAATTAAAATTAATGTCAAGATATGAACTAACGGACCATGCTGGCACCTACGCTATCCTAAATAGCTAGAAGAACCCATATTACCCAACCAAAATATGCAAAAGACTTCTATTTTTAAGAAAATACTAGATTAAATATAACAAAACAAAATACCAATAATTAAACTTTTCAAAAACTTCTTATAACTGTCTTTCACTATCTCTAGACTTGATCAGACATGTACAAGAGTTATCTATAACCGAATAGACTGACAATTAAATAAATAATGTAAAAGCTCTAACATGTCACAACGCGAAAACTAGGTAATTATGAGACTTATCGCAGCTCAACGTTGGTAAGTAATCCGAACGCTCAAATTGATATAGGAATAATTAAAATGACTAAGGCAAGTCTTCTATAATGAACTCAAACTAACACAAGATGAAATCAGTAAGAAAAACCTGAATAACATAATATATAAACCCCAAAAAATAGTATCAAAGTGTAGACCATCTAATAAATCATTTAAATATGGGAAAGATATAAAGTCAATCTCCATAAATAAGTAAAGACATAATAAGGTAAAGGGAGGTCTGAGAGTTAAATTTGATCCCTAGATAAACCTAATACCTCAATCACAATCTCTGTAAAGCATGAATTAGCTACCACATGGGTGTTCGTACTAGGATCTGCATTGAAATGACATAGTAGAAGTATGTACAGTCCACTTGTTCTTAGTTGGTACCATAGGCTGACTGAGCAAACAAAAAATAAGATAAGTAAAATATACTATGTATACGTACACTGCAAGAAGAAAGTTATAAATGGTAGCTCACACAGTTTCCACAAATAATTATAAATATATAATTACACAGAAACAACAACAACACAACTATAAAGGAAAAGTACATGGAAACCAAATACAAGTCATGAAAACTAAGAAAAACAAGCAAGATGTATATGAAAATAAAATGCAACTTAATATGGATGGGATGAATGATGGAAGTCATCGCATGACTTTTCGTCTATGCCCTCCAAGCCTATAGCTATTCGGTAGGACCTATTGAGGGTTGACAACCTACCGAGTGTATTCCCACAAAGTGGGGTTTGGAGAGGGTAGAGTGTACGCAGAATATAACACTACCACATATGAAGTAGAGAGGATATTTTCAATAGACCCCCGACTTAGGACCGATAACAGTATAACAAACAAAAAATAAATGCATGTAAACTAGTACAATTTGCAAAATAAAGTAATACTACTAAACATAAAATAATCCTACATCCACAAGCTAACACTAAAAAACAATTTATTTGAAACCATGAACAACAATTAACACCACGATCAAGAAACTCTAGCCACAAAAAATAATGCTCCACTATTGTAATCGAGACACTCTCACCCCCTAACCCTCTACCCTAATCTGCATCCTCCACCACTTTCTATCAAGGTTCGTGTCCTCTGTAAGCTATAACTGCTATATATCATGCCTAATCACCTCTCTATAATATTTTTTTAGCCTACCTTTACACCATATAAAACCATCCATAGCTAGTGTCTCACACCTCTGCACTGGAACATCAGAGCCCCTCCTTATCACATGCCCGAATAGGTGTAACCTTACTTCTCACATCTTTTCCTCCACCGAGGCAACTCCCACCTTCTTCGAAATAATCTCTTTCCTTACTCTATCTTTCCAGGTATAGCCGCACATCCATCAAAACATCCTCACCTCCGCCACCTTTAACTTTTGGCTCTGGTATTTCTTCACTGGCCAACACTCTGCTCCATACAACATAACTGGCCGGACCATCACTCTCTAGAAATTCCCATTAAGTTTCAGGGGAACCTTGTTATCTCATAAAACTTTTGAAGCAAGCCTATATTTCAACCACCCTTCCTCAATATGCTGGATGACATCTTTGTTAATCTTACCATTGCTCTGAATCATATACCCTAGATACTTGAAATTCTCCCTGTTTTGGATAGCCTGAGAGTCCAACTTCACAATCTTGTTAGTCTACTAGGATAAATCACAAAACTTACACACCAAGTACTCCATCTTGGTCTTTCTTAACCAATTTTTTTTGACTCAAGGGTTTGTTTCTAAATCTCCAACTTATTATTAACTCCTCCCCTAGTCCTTTCAATTAGTACAACATTATCCTCAAATAACATACACCAAGATGCCTCTTCTAGAATATGTCACGTCAAAACATCCATCACCAAGGAAAATAAAATAGGGCTATGGGTCGATCCTTGAAGCAGCCCTATCAAAATGGGAAAGTGCTCTAAGTCTCTACCTACTGTCCTCACTTGATTCTTTGCGCCATCATATATGTCCTAAATCAACCTAGTGTATGCCACGGGCATCCCTCGAGCCTCCAAGAACCTCCACAAAATCACCCTGGGAACCCTGCCATATGCCTTAACAAGATTAATAAACACCATGTGCAAGTCCTTCTCCCTCTCCAAAACTACTCCACTAATCTCCTCACAAGGTGAATGGACTCAGTAGTCAAGCGACCTGGCATGAAAACAAACTGATTCTCAAAGATAGTCACGCACCTTCCCAAATCTTCATAGTATGACTCTACAACTTAATACCTCTATAGTTGTTGGAACTCTAGATGTCTTCCTTGTTCTCATACAATGGAATCATTATACTAAACCTCCATACTTCAGGCATCTTCACCTTTCTAAAAATTATGTTAAACAACCTTGTCAACCTATCCAAACTTGCCTCACCAGTGCTCTTCAAAATTTCCACCGCAATCTTGCCTGGCCCCATTGCCCAACCCCAGCAAATCCTACGAATAGCCTGCTTGACCTCTTCAACCTTGATACGGCTATAATAACTATAGTCATGACACTTCTTAGAATTCTCCAAGTCTCCCAACATGAAATATTTTCCCAACTCATCGTTTAAAAGTGTATAAAAATAGAACTGCCACTTCTTCTTAATAAGGGCATCCTCAACCAGCATAGTACAATTCCCTTCCTTGATGTACTTCACTTTGTAAAGGTCATGAGCCCTCCGCTCCCTGGCCTTGGCAAGCCTATAAAAATTCTTATCGCTACTTTTCTCCTCCAAAACTGCATGAAAGCACTCAAAAGTTGTCGTCTTAACCACCCTAACCTCTAACTTGACCTCTCTCTTAGCTACCATATACCCCTCTTTATTATTCCGTCTCTTATTATAATTCTTTCTCTCAACAACTTAGCATAAGCCAACTTATTAGACTCCACCTTCATTTTAACCTCTTCATTCCACCACCAATCCCCTCGTTGCTTGCCAATTGACCTCTTGAGACATCGAACACCCCTCTAGCGGTCTCCCTAATGCATCTTGCAGTAATCTCCCATATACTATCCATATCCCTTGTTCTCTCCTAATCCCTCTTTTCTCCTCAATTTCTCAACTATCTATAAAGCACTAGCCAAAGTCAAGCTTCTTCATTAATCCTAGGTCAAGACTCCACTCTCCTCTTATTCCCGCCCTTCTTGATTACTAAGTCCATCACCAAAAACCTATAATGAGTCAAAATATTCTTGATTGGTAAGACTTTACAGTTCTTGCATAGTGCTCTATCACTCTTCCTCAGGAGCGTAAACTCTATTTGAGTCTTGGCCACTGAACTACGCAATGTTATAAGGAGGTCCTTCTTTTTTTGAAATATCAAATTCATTATCCACAACCAAAGGCCCTAGAAAAATCTAAAAGAGAAGATCGTCTATTATTCCCCCACCCCAAAACTAAAATCACCATACACGTCATCATAACCTCTCGACAAAGATTCACTATGGCCATTAAAGTCAACCTCTCATCAAATTAAACTGAATTCCAAAGAAGTACATGAGACATATCTAGGATATAGCACTGAATCATAGACACATAAAAATTTCAATGAATGGCTGAAAATTCTAGAATTAAAGCCAAATCATAAGCAACCTCCTTAAATATCCAAAGAATCTCAATGGTCCAATAAACCTAGGGATAAGCTTTCCTCTCTTCCCAAAACTTATCACACCTTTTATGGTCAGGACCCGAAGAAATACTCGATTACTAATCCAAAACTTTAGGTTCAAAGCCTATGGTCCACTTAAATCATTTGCCTACTTTTGGTTATTCGAAGCCTATATTGAATTACCTGAACTCTATCCAATGACTCCCAAAGAATGTTGGCACAACAAGGTCTAACCTTTGACATCTCAAACTAACTAATAAGGGATCAACAACGCACCATACAATTCCTTGAAAGGGTTCTTTTCGATACTAAAATGGAACCTATTATTATAAGTGAACTCAACCAAGGCCAAATGTTTCTCCCACTAACCTCTAAAATCCATAACTTATGTGAGTACAATATTCTCTAAAACATAAATTATTTTCTCTTATTGACCATTAGTTTAGGGTAAAAAGTTATACTAAAGTCAACCTGACTACCTAAATCCTCCTAAAAAATCTTCCATAAGGTATAAGTGAACATTGATCCTCTATTTGAACAAATAGACATGGGTACTTCATAAAGATAAACTATCTCACGAACATAGATACGCGCTAACTTTTCAGCACTAGATATGGTTTGAATAAAGAAAAATAGGATGATTTGGGCAACCAATCCAAACTGACCCAAATGTTGTCAAAACCATGATAATTAATAGGCAACCCATTCAAAATGTCCATAATAATTTTCTACACTTTTACTCTAGAATGGGTAGTCTTTGAAGAAACCATTTGGTTTCTAATGCCCATCCTTCTCCTATGACAACACAATCAACTATCAACAAAATTTGTCACATCCCTCTTCATACCACCCCTCCAGTAAAGTTTCTTTAAATAAAAATATTCTTGATCACACCTAGATAAATATAATATATAAACAATGTGTGATGTGCCAATATTCTAATGGCATACTTGAGGCTTTTGACTAGGACTAATTGCAAGTTCTTAGCAACTTTTATTACTTTTAATTGTATTTTACTTTGTTGTAAATGAAAAGTTATTTTATGAGAAAACCATATAAAATAGACAAAAGAAGAGTTGACGACTTGAGTTAATTCGCTCTCAATATATTGATGAGCCATCAACTCTCATTGTCAGCCTGAAGCAGAATATTAAGTATCAAGATATTGTCAAAGACTTGAGTTGATGGGCTATTGACTAGTTGATGAGCCATCAACTCTAATCATCAAGCTGAAGCGGAATATCATGTAAAAAGGACCAAGTTGAAGTATCATGTTGATGACCCATCTATTTTGACTGGGAAGATACAAAATATATTTTAAAATTCGATTCTCCTTTACTATAAATAGAAAATCATAGAGTTTTTCTCAGGATCTTTTTTTAGATCCTTTTCATATGTTACTTTGACAGAATATTTTGAGATTTGAAATTAGTCTTAGGTATAAAGAAACCTTGTGCATCCTTGCAAGACATCTAAAGTATGAATCCATTTTTTTAACCATAAATTTCTAATATATGAATTCCTCTACTATATTCTCTTTTAAATTCATGAGTAAATAAACTCCCATTACTAGGATTGTGTAGGCCATAGGGAATTTGTTGTTTGAATGTTAATTATTATTATAATTTGAATGGTAATGGGAATCATATTTATAATCTTGTTCTTTTAACATATTTGTAATGGTTGCAAATTTTAGAACGTACCTTAGGGTTAATTGACTTGAAATAAGGAATTAAAAAAGAAAAATAATTATTATTGAGGATTCGTATCTTTTAACCTCCTTCTAATTGTCAATACTTTAATGAGATTAACAAACTCAAAATAAAATCGAATTAAAATATGATATTCTTTAAGTTTGAAAGAATTAATTTTTTAATCACCTATTTATGTTAAGATATATGTGGTTGAATGCTAAAAATAAATAATTTTATGTCTTCCAATGTCATGAGAGCCCAACATAATAATTGATGCATAATTGAGATATTAGCCATCGTGAATCTAATTCTAGTATGATTTCTAAGTTAATTTATATCTCTACCATAAATGCTATTCTCTAGCAATAAATTGGATACTATTTTACTAATTTTCATACCCCCTCCCGTATTGTATGAAATTCCCAGCTATTAGCCATTTAAATTTGATATATCTTATTTAACATCATATTTAGAATGGGATATGACCTAACCTCTATCGGGATATATATTTGACAAAAACCATATGCACTTCTTTAAAATAGAGTTGTAGCTTTAGCACATCAAAATTTTACAATGTTGTCGAGTAATATAATTGTCAATCAAGTATATGTGTTTTATTTGACTTTTAGTATCATTTCTTAATTTTACTTTTATTTTTTGTTTTTGTGATTGCAGGCTATTAGTTGTTCATGAAAAGCACTCATCTTTTGGGTGAACCATTATTTCCCTATGATCCTGAACCTGATAGAACTTTGAGAAGAAATATGGATGCATAACAAGAAGCAAAAAGACTAGTTGTCCTTGCCGCAATTCTGTTGATTGAACAAAACATAGATGCACATGGTCATGTGCAAAATAATGACAATAAAAATTTAGGTGATGATGATCTGGTTGATCCTATGAATGTGTAAGGTATAGATAAGGTTATCCTAACCTTTCAAAATTAGCAAGCATGAGAAAGAGGATGGCAACAACATACGAGAAATTTTGCCGTTGATGATGAAAATAATTCTTATTTAGATAGGGCTGGTGATACTAAAGCAATTTTACTACCACTTCTAGGGTGAAGTTTAGCATCACTAGCATGATGATATAGTTGTTAAACTTGAGAGGCTTATTTTGTGGGTTGCTTGGTGATGATCTAAATATGTATTTGGTAAAATTTGTGGATATATGTATATCACTTGATTCACTAAGAGCTGATTAGAATGCAATTTTATTAAGGTTGTTTCCATTGCCTTTCATTGGGGAGGCAACATTGTGGTTAGTTAAACTGCGATTGATTTTATAATAATTTAGAAGTAATTAAAAGGAGATCTCCTAGAAAGGTTTTTCCTTCCTTTTAGAATGTTATAGTTGAGGGATGAGATAAGAAACTTTAGGAGTTGTGAATGAGGAATTACATAAAACATGGCTTATAGACTGACTCAATATCCCAATCACAAAATAAATGATAAGCATTTGATAGAAATATTATATAGGGAATTGAACCCAAACTCAAAGATATTGGTTGATAATGTCGTGAAAGGTGCTTTCATGATACATACTTTCACGGGTACAACTATGATATTGGATAGATTGATAAAAATTAGAAAAGAATAGCATACTAGGGATTTTGAGGTAGCAAGCAATACTTATGCAGTTGGCATATTGACCAAACAATTCCAGAGAAAATAAGAGCATAACTATGATATGGCATACTTGAAAACTCAGATAGATTTTCTAACAAAACACTTTTTGTCTAGTGGTATTGAGAAGGTGAAATAAGTTGGTGTAATAACCCTTCAGGTCATTTCCTATTATCTCATTTATTTTTACTAATAAAACTTTCCCATAGCTGCCCCAAATATTTTATGACTTGCAGAAACTAATAGTTTGATTACTGGGCCCTTCGTTTGGTTCTTATAACTATTTCTTTTTTTAGAAGTCTTTGTTGGTTTTAAATGACCACCGAGCAAAAAATTTAGTAAAATGATGTTGCATGTGAATTCTTACTATGCCACCAGCTCCATAATGTAGATTATAGGTTTGATAGACCTTTGATTTGGGTCCTACAATACCCAAACTCATTTTAACATATTAGTCAGAAAAGTTAAGAAATTGAAAATTTAGGTGTGGGGACCATATTTGGTCGAATGACCACAGATGAAAAATTCAACTTTTCCAAAACGTCTGAAATATTAAAATCAGTATGGTTAAATATTTTTTTTCTCATATTGGATTTTGGATGCATCTTAAGAAATTAGATGAAACTTGGAATCAAACTCTAAGTTTCAGTTGTCGTCTGTAGAGGCAGGATATAACACGAGCATAGGATCCCTAATGCGATTCCCATGGCTTCAATTACGACAAGTGCGTATGCACTGTCACTTCTTCAGAGGTCCTAGGTAAGGTGTATTTAAGGGAATTTTTGATTGAGAATTTGACCATTTCTACCATTTCTTAGTCTCTAAACACCTAATAAAGAGAGTATTCCTTTAAGTAGGTATTGTGTCTTGATTTGGACATTAAAAAACTTGTATATTCATGATTAGCATTGAATATAAGGTAAGATTCCATCAAATTTGACATTGAATTCTTGATTATTAGACCCAAAACCACAAATGTCTTGAGGCTTGGTTTTAGATCCAAATATGGTTAATTAGCACAAATGCTTTGAGGGTTATAACCCTCTCATGGTATTTGAATATTGGGGTGGTCTAAAAAACTCATTTTCCATATGTGGCATTCAATTTGGTATTTTGGGTGTCATTTTGGACCCGAAGCAAAATGGTAGTATAATATGGGTGTTGTTATTCTCATATTAATGCTTAGATTATGTTTCTAATAACATGGATCCTTAGAGAAGATTTGAGGAAAGGGAAAGCAAAGATTATTTATTCATGAACTATATTTAGATTCAGAGTAGGTTAGGATTACTTCTGTTAGATTGAGCTTTGTTATAGTATAATAGTGATATATTAATAAGATTGGACGGGGTCTTATATTTTGAAATTCTAAATAGTAATGCTTGGAATTAGTTGAAACATTTAGGCTATTGAACTTGTTAAGTGTGATATTTGACTCTTAGTCAAGAACTTTTGTTAGTGGGACTTGTTATCTCATGAATCGCATGATAATGCTTTAATTGCTTTATTTAGATTGGAGTGACCTTTTTCACTCACCTTATTAGCATAATGGCCTAGTTTTAATAGTTGTAAATTTCCTTTAGGTGATTGGATGACTTAAGAGTAGTACTTGAGGGAGAATTGTCCTATAGAACTAGTGAGGATTGATAATCCTTTGAGACATGATATAGATTACCAAGTCTAATTTCCAGTAGAAGTTAAACTTGAAGAAGATAATTTAGGACATTATAAGCAGAACTTGACCCACCTTAAGATTGAACTATGTAACTTCATTAGTGACCTATATATATGTTTAACGCCTAGAATGTGCTTTTGGTAATGTGATGAGTAAACCCGATAAATGGTTTATTTATGATGTTGGTTTGGAAGTAATGTGCATGCTTGATTATGATTTTATTGTCACTATTTGGATAGTATTGGCAAGCCTTGTAAATCAAATCCATGGCTATGCTATCACTTGATTAATTAGCTAGTTTACTAGGTGAGCGTTGGATTATGTTATTATTGATGTTATGCTCAAGAATAGTGACTATACTAATATTTGTACAAAAACACTTTTGTGCTAGTATTGTCAATTAAGATAATAAAGAGGGGTTCTATAAAGTATAACCATGACATGTTATTAACCATGCTAATAATCATGTTAAGACCTATAATGTGTGAATAAATGGATAATTTATGGAAACTCGCGCTATAAAGTGGGTTATGTGATAACTAGTTGTCTATATAAAGTAGGTATATTACTTGAAGGCTAGAAATCGAGAATGCTAGTTGGTGAACCATGTTTAGTTAAAATGTGGTAACTAGTAATCATGGTTGTAAAATGGCTAATGATGAAAATAGACTTAGTGTGGTTGATAATTAGTGATATTGATGTCTAGTATGTAGTGTCGTTAGTTGCTTGAATAAGGACAAAGAGAATTATGGTGCTAACTAGTAAAAGGCATTGGTTAATAGATAGATAAGTCAGTTTGATGATATGTAACCTCTTTATATATGGTGACTAGTGTACCTATGACAACAAGGAATAAGTTTTGGTTAAGTAGTGATTATGGTTATGTTGTACAGCTTGAGTAGATATGTATGTTGGCTATTTAGTGGATAATAATTCGTTGCTATTTCATGATGAAGGATAATAAAGAATGAGTTAAGACAATGATTGGAGGCCCTATGATGACTAGGAAACTAGTAGTTTAATAATGAGTTGGTTAGTTAATAGTAAGTAGATAGAGTATATTGATGGTTTATATGTTTAAATAACTATATGGTAATGATTGTGAGTACTTAGTATATGTTAGTTCAATAGTGGTAATTAATGATGATCGTAAGCTTTGAAAATGACTACTCACAAGAAAGGTAGTAAGCCATGGATATCTATGAGTGGGTTATGTGATTAAATAAATGCTGGGTGGATACTTTAATGTACTCTATGGTGGTATGGGATGTCGTGATGAGTTATTTACTTTATGCTCTTTTGGGTTCACTCCCTTATGGTATGGGACATTGTGGTGGGTTTTTTAACTTATGCTTAATGGATTTTTAGTTATCATCTTGGTCTTATTGCGATTGTGATGTATTAGTGATTATTTATGTTTTGGATTATTTACTTCTTATAAATGGTATTGGCGCATGATGAATGGATATGTCATAGTATTGTTCTGGTTTGATTATTGATTATATATGAGGATGATAAAGATTATTCAGGTTCGATTTTTTACCTTGACTTAGAAATATTATTTTACTTTATATCATCTTTATTAGCTTATTTAGCTCAATTGCATGATGTTGCCTACAGAGTACCTATTGTTTTGGTACTCATACTATACTTGTGTAACTTTTTTGTTCAGACCCGAGTACTACTTGCAACAACTGAATTGAGATCATGCTGTGTTGATTTCTGGGAATAGGGTGAGCTCTTATAGTTTTGTGTCTCCCATTTCCCTAATATCCTTATTTTGGCTTTTGTATTAGTGATAAATGTATAAGAGTATTTAGACTTTGAGTTTTATTTCCTATTGTCAAACTTAGATGCTCTTGAACTGATATTACAAGGTCTTGGGAATTGGTATTTGTAGTTGACCATCTACTGTGGAACATTGTTATTAATGATTGTGTTCATCTATTGTGTCCCTTTTCAGGTGATTCTACCCAAGTGACCAAATGCCATAACTTTGGTTTATGGTGTTGTCTTACCTAATGGTGAGACTTAGTAGTTGCCACAATAACTCATGAAATGGGTCATGATAAATTGGTATCAATTCCTAGGTTTCATCGATATTTGTTGTGCAAAAGCAAATATTTAATAAATCCCGCCTGATCAAAAAGTTGAGATCTGTTTCTATCTTTTGGAGGCTATGAGATATTTTTAGGAGTCCTTTAATTCTTTAAACTGTATCATTATAAGAGTCTATCCTGGTGTGTACTATATCTTCTTGACTTTACTCTTTCAATGATACCAAGGACTCATGCTTTAGCTGTGTATGATGAGGGTCCTGAGATCCTGCCCCATGATATGTCCCCTATTAGGAATTAGCATGGGCCTCCCTAAAACCCCTTTCCTACTCATAAATCAAATATTCCTCTACTACAACCAATAGTGGGCCAGAGATTAGCCCAGTATCCACCAAGTTTTATTCCCTCTTTATTTCTTAGAGACACTTTGGTTAAGTTATTGGGTGTTATTGATAGTTCATAGATTACTTGGGTAGGGGTGCAGCCTGCAGCTGCAGCTCTTGCAATTGAGTTTCTTTTTATACGGATAGTTGTTCAGCTGATGGTCGCTCAGCCAGCTGTGACCTAGCTTTCTATGTCTGCTAACGAACAAAAGATGCTTGGTTGGTTTTTGAGGATGGTTTTGCCTAGGTTTTATGGTGGTCTTAAAGATAATGCCTTTAAGTTTCTGACTTCTTGTGAGGATAGGCTTCGTGGGTTATGCCTTGTTAAGACTTGTGGTGTGGATTACACCACATTTTAGTTGGACTTGTATTCTTGCACTGGTAGATAGGTTTTATGAGTTCTAGGTTAGTTGGATCTTCTCCACAATCATAGACTCAGTTCTCTAAGATATTACTAGGAGATGTATTTGCCATACTGCCTTAGGGATCAATTAAGATATCAATTTACTAGATTGGATCAAGGTTTTATGACAGTAGCTGAGTGCGAGGCCTATTTCCATGAGTTTTCTAGGCATGCAACTTATATAATAGATAAATGGTATGAGAGAGTTTGCCTCTTTATGAGATGATTGATACTTCTGATTCGAATGGCTACTCAAAGTTTAGTAATTGTGGGTAGGACTTTTGCCCAGGTTTTTGATCATGCCAGAGTGATGGAGCATATGTATCATGAGGGTCTTTATAAGAGGCCCAAGTATCAGGGAAAATTTAGTGGGAGCCATAGTAGTTCTTGATTCAGAGATGGTATAACGTATGTTGGGCATCCTCCATATCCATTTTTTTAGCCTTAGAGTAAGACTAGTTGACCAATTCAAGCAACTCTTCAAACTACTGACGGATGTCAGTTTTGTACTAGTGTACCCCCTACTAAGGGTCGTGATCAGTTATTGAAAGGTTCAGATATAGGATGAGCTAGACTTGGTGGCTACTCTTGTTCAAATGGATCTATAAGTTTTGGTTCTTCTCATGATTCTTGTTTTACTTGTGGGCTTCCCAAAAATTTCACAAAATATTTCCCTAGTTATGGGACGATGGTTGTTTCAGCCTATGGTGCTACTCCTATTTGGGTAGTTTATCCCTCAGGTAGAGGCAGTTTATAAGGTTGCATGGGTGGTTACCAGTGTTCTCAAGGTGGTACTTAGGTAGGTAGATAGGAATCCATCAGGTGCCCAGCCTGGTGGTAGGCATGGTAAGTTGTATACAGTACCTTCTAGACCCAAGGCTGAGATATCGGATATTGTTGTGACAGATATGATTTTTTTGTGCCACAAGTTGGCTCTTACTTTATTTTATCTTGGATCCACTTATTCTTATATATATGTTTATTATTCATCACGATTGGACTTGACTAGTGATTTGTTATCTGTGCCATTATGTGTATCTACTCCCATAGCTGAATCTTTAGTAGTGGATCGAGTATTAATATCATGTGTTGTTATATCTAGTGATGTTGATACTTATGCTAATATTATTATTTCGAATATGCTAGATTTTAATATGATTTTGGGCATGGACAAGTTATCCCACTATCATGAGATTAAGAATTATTTTACTAATACTGTTACCTTAGCCATGCTCAGCATATCTCGAGTCATGTGGCAGGGATAAATTAGCCAGGAGCAGATGGGAATTATTTCTTATATTTGTGCTAGAAGGCTTATATCGTGTGGTTGTGAGTCTTATCTCGCTTATATATATTATTCTTATATAGAGAGACTGTCGCTTGACTCTGTTCCTTTTGATTATTAGTTTCTCGATGTGTTTCCTTCCGACCTACCTAATATTCCTCCTAAACATGAGATTGAGTTTGCTATTGACCATGAGCCTGGAACCCAACCTATTTTTATTGCACCTTACTGTATGGCTCTTGTTGAGTTTAAGGAGCTGAATTCAAAACTTCAGGACCCTCCTAGTAAGGGTTTTATTAGACCGAGTGTGTTCCCATGGGGAGCCCCTATTTTTTTGTATAGAGGAAAGATTGTTTGATGCGTATGTGTATTGATTATAGATAACTTAATAAGGTGACAGTGAAGAACTGTTATCCTATGACTCACACTAATTATTAGTTCGATCACTTTTAGGGTGAAACCGTGTTTTGTAAGATAGATTTGAGATCTGGTTTTCATCAATTGATGATTTGAGATGGGGATATCACAAAGACATTTTTCAGGACCCATTATGGTAATTATGAGTTTTTGGTGATGTCTTTTGGGTTGACTATTTCCCAAACCATGTTTATGGATTTAATGAACCGTGTGTTCATACCTTACCTAGACTCCTTCAATGATGTATTCATTGTTGAAATCCTTGTGTATTCGATGAGTAGTGAGGAGTTTGCACATTACTTGAGGTTTATGATCTAGACTTTATTATGTGCTTTTTCACAAGTTCTTGAAGTGTGAGTTTTGGCTTTATTCTGTGTCATCACTTGGACATGTGGTGTCAAAAGCTGGTATTATATTAGACCAGCTAAGATTTTAATAATTCATGATTTGGCTAGACCGACAACTTTAATTAAGGTCCGTAGTTTGATGGTTTGGCATATTATTATAGGAGCTCTATTGAGAGCTTGGATATTATATCATCCCCTATGACTAGATTGACTTGGAAGGAAATTCCTTTCTTATAGTCTGAAGAGTGTGAGTTGGGCTTAGGAAAGCTCAAGGATTGCCCTCCTTCAGCTTCAGTGTTAGATCTTCCAGTTGAGAGTGAGGCATTAGCCATGTTTTGTGATGCTTATGGTGTTGGTGTAAGTTATGTTTTGATACTGCAGGGTAATCTTATCACTTATGCTTCTAGACAATTTAAGGTGTATGACTGCAACTACCCCACTTATGATATAGAGTATGCGGGGGTAGTTTTTGCGCTCAAGATTTGGAGTCATTATTTGTATGGTGTGCATTATGATATTTTCACTGATCGTTGTTGTCTTCAACATCTTATGACCTAGAGACAGCTTAATGCTCACCAGCGTAGATAGATAGAGTTACAAAAGGCCTATGATATTTCTATTTTGTATCATCAAGTTAAGACGAATGTGGTAGCTGATGCCTTAAGTCACAAGGCTATGAATAAGGGTAGCTTGGCTTGTATTTCTATTTCTCAAAGACCTATGGCACATGACATTCTATCCTTAGTCAATTTTATAGTTTTCCTTGATATTTTAAACCTATAAAGTTTTTAGCTTTTGTGGAGGTGAGGTCATCCTTATTTGAGCAAATTCGTGATCGTTAGTATGGGGATAGCAAGTTGTGCTTTCTCTATGATTAGGTCGTGAGTCTGAGAGGCACACTATTGATTTTGAGGGTATTTTGAGATTTTAGTGTTGTATGACTTGATTTAGTCGATTCTTTATGGGGGGTCACAATTTTAGATATTCCATTTATCCCAGTACAACCAAGATGTATATAGATTTGAGAGCGTATTACTGGTGGGATGTATGAAGATATATGTGGCAAGCTTTGTAGATCACTGCCTATGTTTCCAACCGGTTAAGGCAACTCATCAACATACAGAAGGATTGATACAAATATTGCCCATTCCAAAGTAGAAATAGGAATAGATTACTATAGACTTCATTTGTTGTTTACCATGCACTCCCCATGGTCTTGATGGAATTTGGGTTATTGTAGACCGTTTGACCAAGTTGGCAAATTTCATTCCTATTTAGATGACCTTCAATGCTTAGAGATTAGCCTAGATTTATGTTTGGGATATAGTTTATTTGCATAGGTTGACCGTTTCTATCACATCAGATTGTGGTCCTGTGTTTACTTCATAATTTTGGAGAGCAATTCAGTAGGAGTTGGGTACTCGAGCGGATTTGAGTACATCTTTTCATCCACATACAGATCACCAATCTGAGTGGATATTCGGGTGCTTGAGGATATGCTCCGAGCGTGTGTCATGGATTTTGAAGGACAGTGGGATCAACACTTAGCTTTGGCAGACTTTGCCTACAACAATAGCTATTATTCGAGTATTAAGATGGTTCCTTATGAGTCTATATATGGTAGAAGATGTCGCTCTTTGGTCAGATGGTTTGAGATATTTGAGGTAACACCTCGTGGTACAAATTTGTTTTAGGAATCATTAGATAGACTCAGGGTGATTTAGGTAACCTAAGAGCATCCAAGAGTAGGAAAAACACCAATGTCGATCATAGACTCAATGACTTGAGATGCGTAGTTGGTGACTGTGTATTCTTTCATACATCACCTATGAGGGGTGTGATGAGATTGGGAAGGAAGGGTAATATCAGCCCTTTTTACATTGGTCCTTTTATGATTCTCCGCACAGTTGGAAAAGTGGCTAATGAGTTAGCTTTGCCTCTAGATTTCCCTATTGTTCATCTGGTTTTCAATCTCTCTATGCTACATAAGTATATTCTTGACCCATCTCACATCCTTAGGTGGGACTCAGTCCGGTTAGATAAGCAATTGACCTTTGTAGAGAAGCTCGTGCTTATTTTGGCTAGTGATATGTGGCGGTTGTGCGCTAGAGAGATTCCTATAGTTAAGGGTTCAGTGGAGGCACGGATTAGTGTAAAAGGATACTTTGGAAGTCGACACTAAGATTCGGGCTAAATATCCTTATTTGATCGAGACTTCAGGTATTTTTTTCTTCTTTAACATTCTGGGATGAAAGTTCCAAAGTAGCGGATGTTGTAATGAACCTTTAGGTAATTTTCTGTTAACACATATATTTTCAACGATAGATCTTTCCCATAGATTCCCCAAGTAATTTATGACTTGCTAGAACTAATAGTCTGCCTTCCTGGCAGTTCATTTGGCTTTTATAACTATTTCCATGTTTAGAATTCTTCGTTGGTTCAAAATGGTCACCGAGTAAAAACATTAGTAAAATAAGGTTGGATGTAAATTCTGACTGTGCCAACTCTTTCAAATTATCAATTTTAGGTTAGGTAGACCATTGGTTTGGGTCACACCATACTCGAACTAATTTTGACCTATAGGTCAGAAAAGTTAAAAAATTGGAAATTTGGGTGTGGGGCAAAAATTTGGTCGAAACAACCTCAGATGGAAAATTTGACTTAGACAATGCATCTGAAATGTTGAAATCAGTATGGTTGTATATTTTGTTTTCTGATATTGGATTCTGAATGCATTTTGAGGCATTAGTTGGCTGTTGTCTCTAGAGGCAGGAGATATCGCGGTCATAAAAGCCCTAGTGGGACCGCAATAGCTGCAATCACGGAAAATATATACGCAGTTTTGGATATGAATTTGGCCGTGTGTCCTATTCTTAGTCTCTAAAACCCTAATGGAGTGAGTAGTCCTTAAAGTGAGTCTTAGGTGTTGATTCGGAGATTTAAAAACTTGCATATTCATGATTAGCATTGAATCTAAGGTATGATTTTGTCAATTTGATGTTGAATTTTTTATTATCAGTCCAGAAACCCCAAATGGCTTAAGGCTTGGTTTTTGACCAAAATATAGTTGATTTGCACAAAGTTCTTGAGGGTTATAACTCCCTCAGGGTATTTGAACATTGAGTTCATCTCGGAAACACATTTTCCATATTTGAACATTCATTTATCATCTATAAAGGCTATAACGTGATCACAGAAGCTCTAGTGTGATTGCAATCTTCGCGATCGTTACAAGTGTTGTGTAGGTTCACCGCTCCTAAGGACCTAGGGAACGCATATTTAAGTGCAGTTTTGGCTGAGTATTTTTCTATTTCTAACATTTCTTAGTCTCTATAACCCTAATGAAGAGATTAGTCCTTTAAGTAAGTGTTGAGTGTTGATTACGAGCCTAAACAACTTGCATATTCGTAATTAGAATCAAATGTAATCTAAGATTACTTCAATTTTGATATTAAATTCTAGATTATTAGACCCAAAACCCCAAATGGATGGAAGCTTGATTTTAGCACCAAATATGGTTGATTTGCACAAATTTGTTGAAGGTTATAACTCCCTAATGGTTGTTTAACAATGAGTTCGTCTCAAAAACTCATTTTCCTTATCGGGGACCTACTTTGTGGTTTTGGTGTTGTCTTAGACTCAAAGAACAATGGTGCAATATGGGTGTTGTTATTCCTATATTAATGCATAGATTATATTTTTTATATCACATATCCTTGGAGAAGATTCGAGGAAAGGGAAAGTAAAGATTATTGGTTCATGAGCTATATTTGGATTCAAGGTAGGTTAGGTTTACTTCTGTTAGATTGAGCTTTATTGTAGTATAGTTGTGATATCTTGATACGATTGGACGGGATCTTAGATGTTGAAATGCTAAATGGTAATTCTTAGGCTATTGAACTTCTTAAGTGTGATATTTTACACTTAGTCTAAAACCTTGGTCAGTTGAACTTGTTATCTCATAAATTGCATGAGAATGCTCTAATTGATCTAGTTAGATTGGAGTGACCTTGTTCACTCACCCTATTAGTATGTTGGCCTATTTTTAATTGCTGTAAATTGACTTTAGGTTCTTGGATGACTTAAGAGTAATACTTTAGGGAGAATTATCTTATAGAACTAGTGAGGAGTGATAAGCCCTTGAGCCATGATGTAGATAACCAAGTCTAATTTCGGGTAGAAGTTAAACTTGAAGAAGATAATTTGGGATATTAGAAGTGGAACTTGACCCTCCTTATGTTTGAACTATGTAACTTCATGAGTGACCTAGATACAGTTTGAACGCCTAGAATGTGCTTTTGGTAATGTAATGGCTAAACCCAGTAAATGGTTTATTCCTGAAAATGGTTCAAAAATAATGTGCATTCTTTATTGTGATCTTATTATCACTATTTCCATAGTAGTGAGAAGCTTTCAAAATCAAATCAATGACTATGCAATCACTTGGTTTATTGGATAGTTTACTATGTGAGCATAAGATTATGTTGTTATTCATATTCTACTCAAGCCGAGTGACTATACTAATGTATGTGCAAAAGAAACCTTTTGTGCAGGTATTGTGAATTATGCTAAAAAGAAGGGTTCTAGAAAGTATAACCATGACTTGTTATGGACCATGCTAACTATCATGTTAATCCCGGTAATGTGAGAAATGTTCCTACAACATGCATAGACATGCTCACGGACCTACTAATACATTGCATTGTTAATAAATGGTAAGGAATGATGATATGCCTTTTCTTACTTCTTTTTCCAGTCCATTCTTCATTGGGCTTGCATTTGTTATTGATTTGCGTGTATATATGTATATATATATATATATGTGCATATTAATTTCATGATGGACATATTGATGTTATTTTGATGCCCAGCAAGGCCGGAGGATATATTGATATTCTGTTGATGCTTGACAAGGCCAGAAGAAATATTAATGCTATGTTGATACCTAGAAAGGATGTAGGATATATTAATATTATGATAATGCTCGGTTAATCCGAAAGAGGTATTGATGTTATGAGGAATCCCAGTAAGATTGGAAGAGATATTGATGTTATGATGATGCCCACTAAATACATGAGAGATATTGACATTACGATAATGCCCGTTAAACTCGGAAGATATATTGATGTTGTGGTTATGCTATGTATGTTAGGCATTTATAAATATATAGTTATATGTGTGGTTATTCTCTTGTATAATTACGCTCATATGTGCATTAGGGATATGATGTTTTCCTTGGAAAGATGCCTATAATTCTCAACCATTAATCACTCGTTAAGTGGCATGACTCTTGTTAATACTAATTAGTGAATAGAAGTAGAATATGCCAAATATTGAGTATGACTAAATGGTAAGTGTAACCATGTGTATAATTAAGGATTTACCTAGTGGATAGATTTGGCTTGACTAAACTGATAAATTCTGAAATCTCGCCCAATAAATTAGGTTATGTAATGACTAGTTGTCTATTTAAAGTGGGTATATTACTTGATGGCTATAAGTCAGGAATACTACTTGGTGAACATTATTTAGTTAAAATGTGGTAACTAGTAATCATTGTTGAAAATGGCTAATGATGATAATAGACTTAGAATTATTGATAATTAATGATATTGATGTCTAGTATGTAATATCATTTGTTGCTTATCTAATGACTTAGTGAATTATAATGTTAACAAGTAAAAGGCGTTGGTTAATAGATAGATAAGTCAATTTGATGATATGTGACCTCTTCCTATATGATGACTAGTGCACCTGCGATAACTAGGAATGGGTTTTTGTTAAATGGTGATTATGGTTAGGTTGTATATCTTGACTAGATGTGGATGTTGGCTACTTATTAGATAATAGTTAGTTGCTATTTCATGATGAAGGATAGTAAAAAATTGGTTAACATAATGTTTGGAGGCCTTATGATGACTAGCAATCTAGTAGTTTAAAAATATGTGTTGGTTTGTTAATAGTAAGTATATATAGTATATTGATGGGTTGGATGTCTAAATAACTATATGGTTATGATTATTTGTACTTGATATATGTTAGTTCAATTGTGGTATGATGATGATCATGAGATTGGAAAATGGTCGTTCACGCAAAAGGTAGTAAATCATGGATATTAATGAGTTGGTTATGTAATCATATCTGGGTGAGTGGATTCGTTAATGTACTCTCTGTTGGAATGGGCCTCCATGTTGATTTCTTTACTTTATGTTCTTTTGGGTGCACTCCCCAGTGGTATACGATGCCGTGGTGGGTTCTTTTACTTATACTTAATGGATGTTTGTGTATCATCTTGGTCTTATTGCGATTGTGATTGTATTACCGACTCTTTACATTTTCGATCACTTACTTCTTATAAATGATATTGGCGCACGATGAATGGATATATCATAGTATTATTCTAGTTTGATTGTTGAGTATGTAGTGTGATGATGATAACGATTCAGGTTCGATTCTATACCTTGACTTAGAGATATTGTCTTACTTATATCATAATTTAGCTCAGTCGACCGATGATGCCTACTAAATGCCCGTTGTTTTGGTACTCATACTAAACTTCTGTACCTTTTTAGTGCAGACCTGGGTACAAGTTGCCACCGCTGAGTTGAGATTGTTCTGCGTTGATCTTTCGGGGATAGGTGAGATCTTGGAGTTTTGTGTCACCTATATCCCTCGTATCCTTATATTTTCTTTTTTATTCAAGATAAATGTATAGGACTATTTATACTTTAAGATATATTTCCTATTGTTAATCTTAGATGCTCTTTAACTGATATTACAAAGTTAAGGGACTTGGTATCCATGGATAATTAGTCTTTTGTGGAACATTATTGTTTCTGATGTTGTTCATCTATTGTGGCCCTTGTCGGCCGATTCTACCAAAGTAACCTATAGTCTTTGCTTTGGGTTACGGTGTTGGATTACCTAATGGTGGGTCTTATTAAGTGCCATCACGACTCATGAATCGGGTCGTGACAGTTGATTCATAAAGCAGAATAGTAGAATATAATCTAAGGAAGAAGCAAACTACTTGAATAACCAACGATTTTTTGGGCCAACAACCAATGAAATCATATTTGAAACTATCAAAGAGAAAACTATTATGACAAATTTTGTTACAGAGATTATGAACAAGGGATTGTTGAAAAAGTGTGATAAAACAGGGTTGTGTGTACCACCAGGCTATCGTGATATTGCTTAAAATGACTGAGGGAAGATTTTCGTGGAATTTATGATGGCTAAGTTGCTGAAAGGGGTGAATCTATTGATGTTAGTGTCAAGGAGATGAAAAGTGACTTATCAACTATGATACAAATAGTTAATTCTTATTCTATTTCTATCAAGTATTTGGAGTATGAAATTAATCAATTATATTTGGCCTTTAACCATCAAAAGAGTTGGAATTTTCAATATAACATAGCGTAGACTTCGAGAAATGATGGAACCTATTTAGCCATCATCACGATAAGTGTTAAAGTGTAACCTAAACCACATTTAATGTCTCAAGAACATATGGATGATGTTGACTAAAAAGATAAAATCACTGTTAATGATGTTGAAGTGAAAGATAGACTAGCTAGGTCTGAGAATATATACTATATAGGTGAAAAGAAGGATGATATTGGGAAATCTCCAAAATTGACTAATGATGTTGCTTCAAGCAAAGAAAGATGTAAAGAAGCTATAACACCGCTAGCCCAAGTTTATAGACTTCCTCCTATCTTTACGTAGAGGATGAAGTAGAAGGAAGAAGATGGTAAGTTTATTTAATTCATGACAATGCTGAATTAAGTATCAAAAAATGTTCCGCTGGTGGAAGATTTCGACCAAATGCTAGGATATGCTATGTTCATTAAGTATTAGTCTCCAAGAAGAGAGTTATTACCTATGTACTGGTTTACAATCTCCATGACGGCAGTGCAATTGCCATGAGATCATTGGTCCAAAAGAAATCCAATCTAAGGGCATTCACTATTCCATACACAATTGGTGAATTCAACTTTACTAAGGCACTTTGTGACCTTTGCACGAGCATCAATTCATGTCCTTTCCCATATCATAGCAACTGGGATTGGGAGTCTCCAATTTGACATCCATGCGACTATTGATGGATGATCATTTAGCCAAATTGCTTGTTGGAATTATCTATGATGAGTTGGTGAAAGTGAAAATTTGTATATTTCTAGTGACCTTTGTGATCATCGATTTCCAGGTAGATTTTGAAGTACCCATAATCTTGGGTTGAACAGGTGTCGGTAGATATGAAAACGAATGATATTAAATTCAGCCTCATTGATGAGAGGTGAAGTTTGATGACTGTCATACAATGAAGCAACCAAGAGATATGATTATTGTTTCTGTCATTGATATTCTAGAATAAATGAAATAGAGGTTCTTGTTATATATAGCTTTGTTGTTGAAAAATTGGCAGCAGTGTTGATTAATTTTGATGGAGAAGGCATTCATGATTATGATTAAACCATTTGTTCATTAACTAGGATAGTATTATATTTATATTCCCTAAAGAATTTGGACCTGGTCTTTAAAAAAAGGCCAACTCTTCCTGCAAAGCCATCTATTAAGGAGCCACTAGTGCTATAGTTGAAGAAATTGCCAAGCAACGCGAGATTTATGTTTTTACATGATAAAAAACATTACTAGTTATCATTGCTACAACTTTAGTAGAATGACAGGTGGAAGCACTTTTTCAGTGTTGTAGAAGTACGAAAGGGCCATTGGATGGACGATAGCAGACATTGGTGCTTTCCACCAGGCATTTGTGCTCACCAAATTCTGTTGGAGGAAGACTTTGTTCCCTCTACTGAACACCAATGCTTTCTTAACTAACCAATGAAACAAATCATAAGGAACGACATAATAAAATATCTCAATGTAGGAGTGGTATATCCAATCTCCGATAACAAGTGGGTAAATCTATTCTAGTGTGTCCTTAAGAAGAGAGGTATGCCTGTGGTGGCCAATGAGAAGAATGAGTTGATTTCACTTAGGCCTATCATAGGATGGAGGGTTTGCATATATTACTGTAAGTTAAACTCTTGGATACTTCGGGATCATTTTCCAATGCCCTTTATGGACCAAATGCTTGATCTGTTAGCAGAAAGGGTTGGTATGGCTTCTTGAATTGTTATTTAGTATACAACCAAGTACTATTGCACCCGAGGATTAAGAAAAGGCTACATTTTAATGTCCATATGGGGACTTAACCTTCAAATGGATGCCTTTTGATTTGTTTATTAGGATGACTACTTTCAAAAAGTGTATGATGTCAATCTTCTCAGATAAGGTGGAGGACACTTTGGAAGTGTTTATGGATGATTTTTCAGTTGTATGCGGTTCTTTTGAAAATTATTTTGATGAACTTGAGTAATGATTTGCATCATTGTGAGGAATTCAACCTTCTGTTCAACTATGTAAAATTTCACTTTATGTTGAATGAAGGTATAGTATTGGGACAGAAGATCTCAGGTAAAGTAATTGAAGTTGATCGGGCCAAAATCGAAGTGATTGAAAAGGTAATTTCACCAATCTTGGTGAAGGGTGTTCGTAGTTTTCTTGTACATGCATTCTACCAGAGGTTCATTAAGAATTTCTCCAAAATTTCCCACTATATGTGCAAACTATTGAAGAAGGAAGTCAAGTTCATGTTTGATGATAATTGCTTGAAGGCATTCTAGTACCTTAAAAAGAAATTGGTAACTAGTCCCTTTATTATTGCTTCGGATTGGTCCAAACCATTCAAAGGGATATGTAAGTCAAGCAGAGTTTCTCTTGGGACTGTTCGTAGACAGTTTAGGGAGAAAATCTTTAACCCTATTTACTATGTAAGTAAGGTAAGGAATAGAGCTCAAAATAAATGTACTGTTTTGGAGAAAGAGCTCCTTGTTGTTGTCTACACCTTTGAGAAATTTAGGGAATACTTACTTGGAGCTAAAGTTATGGTTCACGCTAATCATGCGACACTAAGATACTTGATTCCAAAGAATGATGGAATACCTATAGTTATGTCATGACCTGATTTATGAGGTCATGATGGCACCTACTATAACCCACTAGTAGGTAAGCCAAATCCTAGTTCGAAACTGCTAGTAGCAGACTTCAAAGAGAAATGAAAGAAAAATGCAAAAATAATTATAATAAAAGATCATATATATAAGAAAGTCTTAAAATCTAGAGGAATCAGTACAAGAGCTTCTAATATAAGAAGAATACAAAATGAAATACTAAATTAATATACCGATACGACAGATCTCTAAATACAATATGAATATTAATCTAGCTAATAAGAGGGAGAATAAAAATACTCAGAATGCTAGGAGCTCACCTTATATCTCTGATTTGTAGTTGCTTTGCATGATGCACACAACAACAACAAGAACCCATACTATGATCTACACGTTACAGAAGTGTTGTATGAGTACCAAAGACATAGTAATCAGTAGGAAACTACTGACTCAGCTTCAAATATAATACAAATAAAGATAATATGAAAGAAGAATTATGTAAACTACATATCAAATATCTAGGAAACAAACTTAAAAGACCAAAGAGGAGATAAGTATGAACTTTCCTATTTAGATGTACTGAAGAACTAAATACTATATTGTATATCACTATATAATGTTAAAATGAAAGGGTACAAAAAGGATATAAAGTTTTTTAAAAGGCCAAGGATTGGATAGACAACCTGAATAAACAATGGAAGAGAGAGATATTCAATAATACTATAGCTATGTACATATATATGTATATGTATATATAAGACTAACTCAACGGGACAACCTAGTTTCTAAAGGAATCTCAATCAATTAGGAAACTAATGGTGGCATATACAAGGTCCCTAATTCAAATGTTTAAACATGAGATAATTTTCCATAGTAAAATATCTGTCTGAAAAAAGAATCAGAATCATACCTCGAACCTCAATACCAGTCAAATAATCAACCTGCCATGAGCTAACCATAATAACATAATATAGTAACCGTCTAGTCTGGACAAATAATATCAAAACCAGTCCACAAAACACGAAAGGTCCAATGAGCATACAACAAACAACATGCATAACCTAGACATATAAACCCCAATAAGCCTGAGAGATATAGGTATCAAACAACATACTAGTAATAGTCAGTGCGCATACAAGAATAAATGCAAAGATAATCTATAATACTATATCATATACAAATACTGTAGTGTAATCTAGTCCAGCTAGATGCCTCACAAGGGAAGGACCTATGAAGACCTCTTTTTCTTTAGTATAATGGCTTACGGACAAAGGGCCCCTTAGGGGGTTTTGGAATACCCATATACACTGACCTGGTAACGATCTAGGATTTATAATAACCATCTTCATCATCAATCTACTTTATCTAGTACTGAAGAGATGTATATATAATAAATGTACAGACTCAAACTGTGGCAAAATAAGTTAAGTTTGTAAATCCATTGCGCGCGGAAAACTCTGGGATTAAATAATCATAAAAGTGTAAAAGGGTCATAATATCTATCGAACAAAGTATATATAGTGGTAAAAGTATAGACTGAAATCTATCCCATCAGATTTCTAAAACATCATTTTTACTTTTGAAAGCTCATAAATCATCCATTAAGGTGGTCTGATTCTAATTTTGAAAGAACTGTTTTAAAAGTGAAAAGTGTGAGTGCATCCCATTTTAGGAAAAACATTTGTGAAACCATGTTTTAAGTTGGAATTGTACCATTTAGTGAGCATGAATGCACTGAATCTATGAAAGGCCATAACAACTATCCAAATAATACAATTATAAGCATCTAAAAACTACTACCATATCTTTTAGAAGGATAATTGACACACCCGGTGTCCAGCTAATATCATAATCATAGTCGTGTGCCAAATTACATATATATCTGGCAAAACCATATCATAAACCGAGTAACCATTATAATCTATTAGGTTAAGTAGTAAACAATATACTAAAGGGGTTATTATCCTCAAATATGTCTAACATGCTAGCACCCTCCGGTAATAGGAGTCTAGCAGTATAATTAGTATTTAACCTTATAGGTCGATTCACCCTTCTATTTCATAAACTCATAATATATTCTAAGTCATGGTTTTATGCCCATCACATCCTAACATCCCTATGTTACACACGACATATATAATATACTATCTCATAAAGAATAGTAGAAAAAATCCCACCTCACTGACAAACCATAATCCTTATATTGTGCATAAATTGTTTGCCTTTGCTCAACAATCTTGAAATTCCACCACACTATCGAAATAGTAATCTAAATGTCATAAAGAGTAAAATGAGACCCATATTGCAATATTTTTAGACCCCAAAAATTCAAGGGTTTAATTTTGGTACTATATATGTGTGTGATATGATAAGGAATGATAACTGGACCATTAGGACGTTTTTTGGAAATTTTGGAATGCATTTCAAGACATTTTGAGATCCCAAGATAGTAATGGTCTGCGTTAAGGGCATGCCACAGAGGGGGGCCATACCCTTATGATAAAACAAGTGAAGGTCCATGACATGAGCGTGCCACACTCTTATCATACTATGATAATGTCGTGCCAGACCTATGGAGTGGTGCGATAATGGCGTGCCATTCCTAAGGGCGCAGAAGCATATTGTTTTTAGCTTGGGTCGAGGGCTTTATGGTCTTTTACCTATTAAATAACTTCCAAAATATATTGAGAACAAAACCTATCATTCTAACTAATATTAAAGCAAGTTCTCTTCTCCAGAACCCTCAAGAACTTAAAAGAAGAGAGTTTCATCAAAATTCAAGTTTCCAAGGTTTCAAGTTTACCTCAAACAATTCACTGAGTCCAGGTATGTGGGGTTTGAACAAGGATATTCTTCCTTCGTTATTCCAAAAAGTTTGATTTTTAACTAATTTTGAAGAAATTGGCTTACTAGGGGTTTACACCTACTTTTCATATGCTTTCCCATGAATTAAACATTATTTTTCATACAATTTCATGTTTAATTATATTTTATCCATGAAAGTGATCTTAAGTAATGAGTTTAATATTTTCATTTGAAGTGTCATGGCCCAATTTATGATTCATGTTGACACCCACTTTATTCTGCTAGTAGGTAAGTTAAACCGTCGCCAAGAGCTATAAGAAATAGGCTATCTTGGTGGAAAATGGCTTAAAACCAAATATTAATATTTAAAGAGTTAAAATAAAAATAATGTTCCCATACAAATATAATAGATAGATAAAAGGGCAACAACCATCCCCAGACTCAGTAACATCAGTGCAAGAGCTACTAGAAATGAACCATAAGTACTACATAGTCAAATACAATCTATCTCAAAACTAAAAGACTAGATATAGACAACTAGAAGGAAAAAGAAAAACTCTGACTTTGAGATCTCAATAATCTCCAAAATCAACCTAGCCCGATATCCATACTAGTGGTGACACTAGTATTCAGATCATCACAAAAAAGGTATAGAGGTGTAGTATGAGTACCAAAACCATGTGTACTTAGTAGGCATCATCGGTTGACTGAGCTAAATCATGATATATACGATAAGATACAAGATAAATTAAACTAAGTCAAGGTAATGGGGAAAACCTTGAAATAAGCTCCAACACTACTGTACATGACTAAATAAGTAAATCCAAAATAGTAATGTAAAGATGAAATAGCTATAACTAAAATATTGGACTCCCATAAGACAACAAGTGCAAAAAATTAAATATCCCAATGTAGGACCCAGAAGCCTTGAGGGTACAGTCAAAAGAAATAAAAAAGCAAAGATCCATAAAACTACAAAATATCAACTATAACCATAAACTATTTCTACCAAATAACATTATTACCAAGTCCCAATGACTTACTCAAATTGGATCACACATATTCATCATCATATCATCTCCAATAGTATCAACATTATAACATTGTTGTCAAACTAGAACTAAAACTCATATCATAAATATCATCATCAATTGTCAAACCTAAACAAAAACTCATAGTATCAATGCCATCATCAATTGCCGTACTTGAACAAAAACTCATAGTAAAAGACCATAACCATATGCCATACCAATAAAACATATAAGCTTACTAATAAACCACCAAATTTTACCCAGAATTAGCATCAACTCCCAATAGAAAACTACCATATTCATTAAATATTCAATCTCATCAAAATCTCAAAAAATCACTTGTAAGAAAAAAACATGCATAAATTGTTCTACAAACACTAACACAAGTCTTTGCCTAAAGTATGCTAAAGGGGCCCATTTTAAGTCCCTGAAATCCATTTTTTAGGAAAATTCTACCCCAAACTATGTTAAGGTATCTGAATTCACTTCTACATGTTATCTAATCTCTAATTGTCCCTAAGATAGAGATTTATCCTAAAACATGAGCAACTGAGTCAATTTACATCTAAAATTATGGTTTCAAGATATCCTAAATAATCTAATTAACTCAAATATTTCCAGCCATACTTCCAACACCTAAATCCCACTCCATATCAAGCATAACATCATAATCAGACAATGAGGTATCTCAATCAATGAACAGGGTAAACCTAGCCTATCTGGATGCCAAAGGAAAGCCCAACGAATACATTAAACCACTATTTTCCCTTTCTTAAAAGGTTACGCAAGATGCCACGCTATCAAAATCATAATTTACTCACCAAAATGAGAATAATGATACCCATATTGCACTATTATACTTCGAGTCCAAAATTCTATAAAAATCCCATGTGGGGCCCATTTATGAAATTGCACTTTCACAACCAATACAACGTCCCTCTATGCTCAAGGAGTATTACCCTAAGAAATAGATGAATTTGGAGCTCTAATGATTCTACAATCAAGCCTCCAAGATTCTAGGGAATTTAGAAAAGCATGAAGGATTCTGATAAAAAATTAATGGAAGTTTAACTCAAATTCGAAGAAGAAACACATAAGTTAACTTCCAACAAGCTTTAAAATCGACCACAAATGATTCTCCCAAGTTTTCCCTCTTGTTAGTGTTCAATATTCTAGGGACGGGATGAAATATGTTGATAATTAGGCTAAGTAAGGTATTTCTACCCTTCCCATGTCAACAGGTGTCGCTTAATAAAACACTGGGCCATTTATGCAGTCACCGTTTAAGTGACATAGTGTAACTTTGGCGACATATAGTGTTAACCCAAATATAGCTTAGGAAAACTTTTCCTGCTTAGGTGGCCATTGTTAAACAATACATGTTGGGTGGTGCTAGGCTATTATAGCGACAGCCAAGTCATTTTACATTCACTTAAGCAACCTCATGGGTGGTTAAGTGATGCAACAACACCAATACCAACTGAGAATTGGAAATTTTCCAGGTCTCCACCAACCCATCAAGATGTATTTTGAATCTCATAAAAGCAAATGAACCATGCTACCTTACAAATTTGATGCTTTGGACTCAATGGCACAGTTAATTTATGCCCAAAATTATGGTTTCAAAATAGACTAAATCGTCTAACTAACCCAAACATTTCAATCAAATATCTAAATCCCACCCCATATCTAGCATAATATCAAAATTATTCTGCGAAATAGCTTAATCTATGAAGAGGGTAAACCTAGCCCACGTTGATGGTAAAAAAATCCCAAAGAATCGACTAAACTACCCATTTCCCTTTCCAAAAAGCATCTAAAAGATGCCACACTATCAAAATCATAATTTACTCACCAAAATGAGAACAATGATACCTATATTTCACTATTATGCTACAGGTCAAAAATTACGTAAAAATCTCTTATGGGGCCTACTTACGAAATCAGACTTCCAAAGCAAACATATCACCCCTCCATGCTCAACAAATATTTACCCTCAGTAATACGTGAATTTCAAAAAAGTTGAAGGATTCTATAAAGAAATTAATGGAATCATACCTTAAATTCAAAGAAGAAATACGTAAGTTAACATCACCCAAGATCTAAAATCTACCTCAAAAGATTCTCCCAAATTTTCCTACTTTTAGGGCTCTATACCCCAGGAAATGGAAGAAATATTTTGACAATTGGGCTGTGTAGGATATTTATACCCTTCCCATGTTCAAAGGTGTCACTTAAGAGGACACTAGGTCTCTTATGCAGTCACCGCTTAAGTGACACAGTGTCTCTTTAGCGACATCTTGTGTTGACCCAAATCTGCTAAAGCGACTTTCTGCCAGTTAAGTGGCCATTACTTAAGTGATACCTATTGGGCGATGCTAGGCCACTGTAGCAACAACAAAGTCTCTTTAGCGGTATTTTCTTAAGTGACCTCATGTGCACTTAAGTGATGCACTAGCACTAATACTATCTGAGAATCGGAATTTTTCCAAGTTGCCGCCAACACCTGGAGATTAAATCTGAATCCCGTTTATGCAAACAAACCATGCTACCCTATCTAATTTGATGTTTTGGCCTCAATGAAACTTTTATAATTTCCATCTGAGGTCATTTTGATGAAAAATAGGTCCTACATGTATGTGCCATTTTTCTTAACTTTAAACCAATAGCCTGAAATGAGTTGGGAAGACTCGCGACCCTAACCAAGGGGCCACCTAGCCTAAGTCGACATTCCAAAGCTATTGGAACAATAAAAATCAGCATATAAGGTTATTTGACTAAATTTTTTGCCTGGTAATAAATTTGGACCAGCAAACACTTCAAAAGAGTGAATTAGCTCTAGAAACCAAATGAACTATCCAGTAACTGAATTATCAACTCCAGTAAGTAATAAATGTCTTGGGAAAGCTATTGGAAAAATCTAAGCTTCAAAAATGAGTAGAAATATAGAAAATGACCTACAGGACCATTATAATCCCCCCTACTAAAAGAAACTTTATCGGCAAAAGTAAAGGATTAGAATGTACCAGGAACCTTAAACACGTGAGGATATTGGGTCCATATCTCACCATCGATTTCCTAAGCAGACTTCTTTACTAGGTGGTGCCTCTAATGAACCTTAACTTCTAAAATCTCTGTAGTGCCGAACCACCCAACATTACAAGCTAAAATGGGCACAAGCTCCTCCACAAAGGTTAACCACTCATCTAACCAAATTGATTCCCATCGAAGCATATGAGATGGGTTAAGAATATATCCCCGCAACATAGAAACATAGAAAATTGGATATAAACCTTTAATTTTTGGAGTTAGGGAATACTTATAAGCTATCCTACCAACTGTGCGAAGAATCTTAAAGGGTCAAATTTCTCAGGGTTGAGCTTTCCTTTCCTCCCAAACATCATCACACCCTTCATGGGAAATACACAAAGAAATACCCGGTCAGTAACTTAAAATATCCAGGCATGAAGTCTATGATCCATATAAACCTTTTGTATACTTTGAGCTGCCCTAAATCACCCTGACTCTATCAAACAACTCTTGAAGCAAGTCAGTACTATGAGCACGAATCTCGAAAGTCTCAAAACATCCAATCAGAGAATGGAATTGCCTACCATATAAAGCCTCAAAAAGTGCCATCTCAATACATGAATGGTAGCTATTATTCTATGCAAACTCTGCCAAACCTAAGTGATGCTCCTACTGACCTCCAAAATCCATAACATAGGCTTGGAGTATATCCTCGAGAACCTGAATAGTTTGTTCAACTGTCCGATAGTCTGGGGGTTGAAGTTTGTACTAAGATCTACCTAAGTCCCCGACTGATTCTAGAAAGTTCTTCAAAATCTAGAAGTGTACACTGAATCCTAATTAGAAAAGATAGATATAGGTAGACCATGCAAATAGGCTATTTTACTAACATAGACATGAACCAACTTCTCGACGCTGAAGGATATATGAATAGGAGTGAAATGTGCTAACTTGGTCAATTAAACTTAAAAGACCTAAATAACATTAGAACCACAAAAAGTATTAGGCAAACCACTAATAGAGCCTATAGTAATTCGTTCCTATTTCCACTCGAGAATGGAAAATCTTTGAATCAAGCCACCAATTATCTGATGTTCGGCCTTCACCTACTCAAAAAATTGGCAATAAGCTATGAAGTTAGCCACATGTCTCTTCATACCGCTCCACTAAAAATGCTACTTCAAATTACAATACATCTTAGTTTTACTCGAGTGAATAGAATATTTGGATCTATATGCCTCATGCAAAATTTACTGAATCAAGTCATCCACCCTTAGAACACAAATGCGACTACAAAATCTCAAAACACCCTTAAATTCTATGGTATCTCTCTTGGACTCACTGCTCAACACCTGATCGCGGATTATGCTTATCATCTTATCCTCACACTCATTACCCCGTATCATCTTAAATAGCAAATTTCTTTCCTCAATGTTAGCAAGAATCCTCCTAGGGTTTGAAATAGAAAGTAACATAATCTAGTAGTCCAGGGAATAAATGTGCCATGCCAACAACCTCGAGGAAACTAAAATACAAGTTAAGATACCCATAATCACCGCCTTTCGGCTCAAGGCATCCACTACTAAGTTCACTATGCCCGAATGATAGAATAAAGAGATGTCATAATTCTTAAGCAACTCCATCCAATTACGCTGCCAAGAATTAAGCTCTCTCTGGGTCATACGATGCTGAAGACTATGATGATTTATGAAGATTTCACAATTCACACCATAAAGATAATGCCTTAGAATCTTATGTGTGAATACTACCACCACCAACTCCAAATCATAAGTAGGGTAGTTACGCTTGTGCACTTTCAACTATCTTGGTGCATACGCAATAGCACAACCATACTGCATCAACATACAATCTAAATCAACATCAGAAGCATAATAATACATGGTAAATCTCTTACTCTCGATAAGAAGAGCTAAATAGGAGATAAAGTATGAAATCCCTTAAACTTTCCATATCTTGACTTACACTCCTCGGACCATCGAAAAGGAATCTCCAATTGATTCAATCTAGTCATTAATGCTACAATGGTAGAAAAACACTGAATGAACTCCCTATAGTAACCAGCCAAACCAATGAAGCTATGATCCTCAGTTAGATATGTAGGTCTATCCCAATAAAGAATAGCCCCAATCGTCGTTGGGTCAACCATAATCCCATACTTAGACACCACATTCCTATGAAATGTCATTGACTCAAGCCAAAACTCAAACTTAGAGAATTTGCCAAAAAACATATGATCTTTCAAAGTCTGTAGCACAATTCTCAAATGATGGATATGCTCCTCTCGATACCTTGAATATACAAGGATGTCATTGATGAACATAATCATTAAAGAATCCAAATAAGTCCTAAACACGTTGTTCATCAAATCCATAAATACGCTGGTTAGTTGTCAACCCTAAAGACCTCACTAGAAACTCATAATGACCATAATGAGTGATAAAGGTTGTCGTTGGGATATCCTCAGCTCAAATCCTTAACTGATGGTAATTGAGCTTCAAATCAATCTTAGAGAACAACATTGCTCCTTATAGCTGGCCAAATAATTCATCAATGCAAGGCATAGATAATTGGTTATTTACCATCACCTTATTATGCTACGTATAATCAATACATATACACATGGAATTACTCTTCTTCTTAGCAAAAGAAATAGGAGCTCCCTAATAAAACATACTTGTCTAATGACACCATTACCAAGAAGATCCTAAAGTTGGAAATTTAGCTCCTTAAGTTTGGTAGGATACATATAGTAAGTTATCATAGAAATAAGTTGGGTGCTTGACCCAAGTTAAATAAAAAACTTTGTATCATGATTTATAGGGAAATTAGGTAGATCGGTAGGGGAAACATTAGGAAATTCATGAACTATAAGAATAGAGTCAAGTGATGGACTCTAGACACTAACATCATAAATATAAGTGAGATAAGACTCATATCCCCTTGAAACAATCCTACTTGAAAAATATGATAAATAATGCCTATTGGATCACAGCTAACTACTCCCTACCACACAATCGGAGGTATATCGGGCATGGCTAAGGTAGCGCTCTTTGCAAAACAATCTACGACCCCATGATAGTGGGTTAACCAATACATGTAAGATCATATCATAATCTACCATGTCTAATATGTTAAGTTCACCATGAGTATTAACCTCTCAAATTATCACAACACATAATCTGAAAACTTGATCCACTACTAAAGAATCACTTACAAGAGTTGATACACATAATAGCATGGATAATAAGTCCCAAGATAATTCTAACCAGAGCATAATAAACTAACACATAAGAATACATGGATCATAGAACAAACAAAATAAAATCTCACAGATGGTACACCAAGATCATAAATATAATAATAGCATCTAAAGACTCAACCTCAGGTTTAGCAGGTAATCATACAACTGACAACGCCAACCACCTGGACTAGGACTCTATTGATCTCTTATACTATCAACCCAAGAACCTCAATAAGAACCCTAGGGTAATCCCTATGACCATGCATACCACCTTGAGTTGGGGGTGAAATTGCCTGAATCAGTGGATCACTCTGAATTGAAGGAATCATCACACTACGACTAGGGTTCTTTTACTCTTCAATAGACATATTAGGTCGCAAAACCACCGCCTGAGAAACTACAATTTAGGCAACCACCAACAAAGATAGGGCCTCAACTTTTGGGCTGCAACTATAGGTTATCTCCCCGCCTCAATACTAATATGATCTGTAGATTGTGAACCATCTGATGGTGCACCACTAACAAATTCCATGAGATAAAGTAAAGCATCCCTTAATGAAAAGATAAACCTACTGGAGCCTGGGATGGTCCTTCGACAACAGATGGGGTAGAAGAATCTATAGCACAAAAGTAAGAATAGGGTTTTGTAAAGGCCACATATCTTAGACCCTAGCTAAGGATATATACCAAGGATTACCATGTCCTATAGGTCATCAAAAAATAGTTATAGGGTCCTTAGGCTCGATCTTCGAACCCTTATCTTTGGTAGCGGTAGCAAGTGTCCTAACCATCTACGAAAGAGTGAAACCAAAGGAATGTATTAGAAACCAACTCAAGCTCTTAGCATAAAATAAGTGAAAGAAGTGAAAGAAGTGATGAGTTCCCAAGAGTGTCCTGTATCCCCCCTAAGATAGGAAACAAATATCATCATTCTGATCTGTGCGACTCTGCTATACACTTGTTCTTATACCAATTATACCAGTATTACCTAGGCTCTGATAAAAATTTGTCACAACCCAACAGATGAGTGATGATGGAACTACTTTATCCCACCAGAAGGTGAGACTAACAATAGCTTGGAGCTACAAGCAATGGGCTAACTTCATGTAAGATGGCCTAAAAGCTGAAAATGAATATTTAAAGAGTTAAAAAACCAATAAAGCAGCAATAAGAGTCTAACAGATAGATATAATAGCAACAATAATCCCAAGAATCAATAATGTCAGTGTAAGATCTACTATAAATGAACCATACGTGCTAAATAGTCAAATACAATGTATCAAAGAAATGAAAGACTAGACATAGACAAGTAAAAGGAAAAAAGGCACTCTGACTATGAGAGCTTACCCAATCTTCAAAATCAACCCAGCCTACTAATCATGTTAAAGGTGGAAACTAGTATGCGGATCTGTGCCAAAAATATACATAAGTGTAGTATGAGTACAAAAACCATGGCTACTCAGTATGCATCATTAACCAACAAAGATAAATCATGAAATAAATATGATACGATACACGATAAAGTAAACTAAGTCAACGTAATAGGGAAAACTTGAAAATAAGCTCCAACACTATTATTGTACATGATTTAATAGATAATTTAGGAATAGTAATATAAAGACCAGACAACTATAATGATAAAATACCCCTATAAGCTAACAAGTGTCCAAATTAAATCACCTAATGTAGGCCCCATATGCCTGGACGGTACAATCAAAAGAAATAAACATTCACAAATACATAACTCTATTGAATATCAACTATAACCCTTAAATATCCATCCCGAATCATATCATTCCCAACTTTAATTGTTGGGCCCAAACTTGATGTCATATCATCATCATATCGTCCTCAATAGTATTAATATTATAACATCATTTGACGTACTTGAACCAAAACTCAAAGTATCAATAGCATCATCAATTTCCTAACTTGAACCCAAAGTCATATTATCAATATCATTATCAATTATCAGACTTAAACCAAATCTCATATAAGAAAACCATAACCATATTCCATACCAATAAACAGTAAGTAAATTATACCAATAAACAACTGGATTTCATAAAAAGTTAGCATAAACTCCCAATACAAAACTAGCATACTCAATAAATATTCAATCTCATCAAAGTCCCAAGAGACTCACTAATAAGGGTACAACATGCATAAAAAAGGTCAAAAAATGCTAACATAAGTCTTGGACTAAGGTTGTCCAGATGGGCTAACTTTTAGTCCCCAAAATCCATTTTTTAGGTAAATTCTACCATAGACTAGCCTAAGATGTAAAAATTCATTTATAGATACTAAATAAGCCCTAATTATCCCTAAGATAACAATTTATCCTAAAACATGAGAACTAACTCAATTAAGACTAAAATTATGATTTTAAGAGAAGTTAAACAGTCCAACTAACCCAAATATTTTAAAACTACTGCCAACACCTAAATCCCACCCTATAAATGGCATAATATAGTAATCATACTGGGAAATAGCTCAATATATGAAGGGGTAGACCTGTCATACCTAAATGCCGAAGAAATGCCCAAAGAATCTGCTAAACCATAAATTTAGATTTTCAAGAATCTTCCATAAGATACCAAATTATTAAAATCATAATTTATTAATCAAAATATGAACAATGATATCCATATTGCACTATTGTGCTTGGGTTAAAAAATACATAAAAATCATATCTGGCGCCCAGTATAGCATCACAGTTTCAAAACCAACACAACATCTCTCTAAGCTGAACGAATATTTACCCTTAAAATAAATGGATTTCGAGCTCTAATGGTGCTACAATCAAGACACAAAGTTTCTAGAGATTTTAGAAAAAGCTAGAGGATTCTATCAAGAAATTAATTGAAGCCCACCATATATTTAAAGAAAAAACACACAAGTTAATTTCAACCAAGCTGTAAAATTAACCACAAATGATTCTCCTATGATTTCCCACTTTTAGGGTTCAATATTTTATGGAATGCATGAAAAAGGTGAAAGTTGAGCTAACTGGGGTAGTTATACCCTTCATAGGTCCACAACTATTGTTTATGTAGATAATGGGGCACTTAAGCAGTCACTGCTTAGCAGACATAGTATCCCTTTAGGGATATCTACTGTCAACCCAGATGCTCCTTCAACAACCATTGGTTGTTTAAGTAACCATCGCTTAAGCGATACCTATAAGGTGATGCCAGGCCATTTTAGCAACAACCAAGGTTGAATTAGCAAAATTCACTTAAGCATCCTAATGGGCGCTTAAATGATGCACCAGCACTAGTTGAATCTTAGAATATTTCTAAGTCTCCACCAACCCTACACTATATCACCAATTCATCAAGAATCTAATATTCACAAATGAACTATACTATCCCATCAAATTTGATGTTCTAGACTTAAAAGCACAGTCAAAAGTTACATCCAAGGTCATTTTAATTTAAAGTGGGTCCTACACCCATGTGTTATTTTTCTTAACTTCCGGCCAATAGCCCAAAGAGAGTTTGGAAGCCTTGGGACCCATACCAAGGGTCCATAAAACTTAAAAATAAACATTTTGGAGCTATTGGAACAGTCAGAATTTGCATATGATGTCATTTGACTAAAGCTTTTACCTGGTAGCTAATTTGAAACAACAAAGATTCAAAATAGAGAATTGTCTCTAAGGACCAAACCAACTGCTCGGTAACCAAACTGTCAGCTCTGAAAAGTTATAAATGACTTTAGGTAGTTAAAGGAAAGCTCTCAGGCAAAAAATGAGATGAAGTATGGAGAAGGACTGCGAGGTTCATTAAAATACCAACCAAAAGAAATTTCACCCGTAAAAGTAAAGGATGAGAATGTACCTACAACCTTAAACAAGTGGAAATACTGTGTTCACATCTTTATCTTGATCTCCTAAGTAGACTCCTCTAATAGGTGTTGCCTCCACTTAACCTTAAGTATTAGAATATCTCTAGTGCACAATCGCCTTATATCACTAGCCAAAATAAAAATAGGCTCTTCCATGAAGGTCAATCATTAATCCAACTGAATTGAGTCCTATCAAATCACATAAGATTGGTTGAGTATCAATCACCACAGCATAAAAACATGGAAAAACCAAATGGGCAATAGAAAAATCTAGGGGTAAGGAAAAATCATAAGTCACCTTACCAACTTTGCATAAAATATCAAAGGGTCTAATATATCAGAGATAAGATCTTCTTTCCTCATGAACCTTATCACACCATTCATGGGATAAAATAGAGAAGTACTCAGTCACCAACTCCAAATCTCAAGGAATGAAATCTATGATTTACCTAAGCCTTGTGCCTATTCCGATAAATCCTCAATGTGTATTGAATCACCCTGACTCTATCCAATGTCTGAAGAAGCAAGTTAGTTTCATGGTCCTAATCTAAAAAGTATAAAAGCATATAATAAAAGAACGACACCACTTACTATGTAAACACTAAAAAAACACCATATCAATACTCAAATGGTAGTTATTATTATAGGCAAACTCTGCAACATTTAAGAGATCATTTTACTAATCTCCAAAATCTATAACTCATTCATAAAGAATATCCTCAATAATTTAAATAGTCTTCTTTAATAACCCATCAATCAGGGGGTGAAAGGCCGTACTATGATCCACCCAAATGCCCAACTAACCCTAAAAATATCTCCAAAATCTAGTAGTGAACACCGAACCCCAATCTTAAATGATAAATATTGGAATACCATGCAAACAAACTATCTCATTAACATAGATATTAGCCAACCTCTTCGTTCTGCAGGACATCTAATTAGGAAATAAATGTGTTGGGCAGGTTAACCGATCTATAATAACCCAAATACAATTAGAACCATAAAAAGTATGAGGTAAATTACTAACAAAGTATATGTTAGTTTGCCATATCTTTCTTCAAACCACTCCACCAATAATGCTTCCTCAAATCTCTATACATCTTAGTTGTGTCTAAGTGAATAGAATATCTTGAGCTTTAAGCCTCATGCAAACTCAACTGAATAAAGACATCTTCCCTACAAAAATATATCTATCAAGTATCAAAACACCCTTAGAATATATGGTAACCCTCTTGGACCCACTACTTAACACCTAATTGCAGATAATGTAGAGCTTCTTATATTTAAACTAACAACCCCAAATCTACTCAAATATCAAATACCTTGCCTTAACACAAGCTATAATTCTAATATCAAGACACCTCTTCAAGTTGTCTTAGAACTCAATATCCTATACCAAAGACCTTTGGAAACTAAAATACAAGTGTAATAACCCTTGAGGACATTTCTCATGATTCCAATTATTTTTTCTATTATATCTTTTCCATAGCTTCCTAAAGTCATTTGTGACTTGCTAGAGCTGATAGTTTAGTTACCGGGTAGTCCATTTGTTTTTTCAAACCATTTCACTATTTAGAAGTTTTTGCTTGTTACCAAAGAATAATGGTGTAATATGGGTATCAATATTCTTCTAATAATGCATAGATTGTATTTTTGATAACTTACCTCCATGAAGAAGCTTCTAGGAAGGGTAAAGCGAAGGTTGGTGAGCTATATTTGCATTCGAGGTAGGTTAGGACTATTTCTTGATAGATTAAGCTTTATTATAATATGAATTTGATATCTTTATCATATTAGGAGGGGTTTTAGGTGTTTAAGTCGTAGATGTTAGTGTTTTGGATTAGTTGAACCACCTAGGCTATGGAGCTCATAAAGTGTGATACTTGACTTATAATCTAGAGCCTTGGTTAGTTGGAATTGTTATCTGATAAATAACATGATAATGCTCTATTTATTAAGTTGACCTTAGTTGTGCATTATTTTGGAAATTTCCCTAGTAGCTTTGGATGATTTAAGTGTAATACTCGAGAAAGAATTATACCATATAACTAGTGTGGAATGATAAAACTCTAAATTATCACTTAGATGGATTAGCTTAGTCCCATTTAGAAGTTAGATTTATGAGTGGAATTTGGGTTATTAGAAGTTCAAATCAACCCGCCTTAAGTTTGGACTATGCAGTTTCATTAGTGACCTAGATACATGTTAAATGCATAGAATATGAATTTGGTAATATGATGACTAACCCCAATAATGGTATATTCATGATGTTGGTATTAGAAATAATGTGCATAACTTATTGCTAAATTACTTATAATGCATGAATAGAAATGAATTATTTTATAGATTGAACCCATAACTATGTTATTACATAAATCATTGATTAAATTACCATGTGGGACTTGCCGAATGTTATTACTAATATTATATTCAAGCTTACTGATTAAACAAATATTTGAGAAAAAATGCTATTGTGTTAAGAATGTGAATCATGTTAGTTAAGAGAGGCTCTAGAAGATATAATTAAAGCTTTGTGCTAGAAAATTCTAATGATTATGTTAAGCCTAGTAAAGTAGTGAGTGTTCACACCATATAGATATACTTGTTCATGAACCTATTAATATATTGTGTTGATAATGAATTATGAGGTACGATGATATATCTTTCCTTTTCGTTAACTCTATCCCTTGTCGAGCTTGGATTTACTATTGATTGGATTGCTTATATATGTCTGATGATGCTTGAAAAGTCAAGAGGATATATTGATACTATGTATGGTAAACATGTTTATTTATGTTTATATCTGATTATGCCTTTGTATTATTACTTTTGTATGTTCATTGAAGATATGATGTTACTATTTTGATGTTAGTTATAATTCTTTGATACTAATCACTTGTTTAATTAGTGTATTCCTTATTAGTGATGAATATAGAGTAGGAGTAGTATATGCTAGATAATGAATTAGGATAAATTGGTAAATGAGATATTATGTGTCATTTAAGGATTCACCTAGTGAGTATAGATAGCTTCGGATAGATATATTAATTAAGGTATATTTCTTATTAATCTGAGTTATGTGGTGACTAGTTGACTACTAAGTGACAATCTTACTTGATGTCTTGAAGTCTAGAATTCTAGTTAGTGAATCTTATTTGGTAGAAGTATAGTGACTAGCAATTACTGTTGTTACGTGGCTAATGATGAGAATAAGTCAGCATGGGTAATGATTAATAATATTGATGACTAAGTTATGAGGTCAATTATCCATTTATTAAGGAATTGAATATTAATGATCATAGATGCTAAAAGATGTTAATGGTTTGATATATAAGAGTATATGAGAATTAGTGGCCTTTTCTCGATGGAGATTAGTGATATTATGATTTTTAGAAGTGGGTATTGTTTAAAGGCACTTATAGTCTAATAGTAAACCTCTACTAGATGTTTGACGTTGGTTAATTAGGGAATAATGGTTTGTTACTATCCCATGATTAAAGATTATGTAAAGAATTAGTTAGGATAATACCTAGATGTCCTTTGATAACTAGTGAATAAGTAGTTGAATAATGAGTAATGGTTTATTAATAGTAGTGCATAGATCGAGTATATCTATAAGATAGATTTCTAAATGGTGATATAACTATGGTTATGAGTACTCTGATAATTACTCTATTTTCAGTAATTAATGAGGATTATAAATAATGTAAAATAATCGTTGGTGTGAAATATGGGAAACCATGTATAATGAAAAGTTTGTTATATATCTATATATCTTGATGATTTGATCTTTTAATGTACTCTCTGATGGTATGGGACGTTGTGATGGGTTCCTTATGTTATTTTGGGTGTACTCCCAGGTGGTATAGGGCACCGTGGTGAGTTCTTTTACTTTATCTCTAATGGGTGTATATGTGTTAACTTTGTATTTATGTGGTTGTAACTGTATTAGGGTCGTTTTATGCTTTCGGATAGATTACCCATTATATATGACAACATTACCATGTATTAATATGACATGTCATATTATTGTTCTAGTTGATCATTTTACTACATAGTGATGATGAATATGATTCAGGTTTGATTTTGTACCTCAACTTAGATTTATTATATTATTTTATATCATATTTATATCATAATTTAGCTTAGTCGAGCAATGATACCTACTAAGTACCTGTGGTTTTTGTACTCATACTACACTTCTATATCTTTCTGGTGCAAATTCGAGTGCTAGTTTCTGACACTTAGTTGAGATAATACAGTGTCAATCTTTCAGAGACAGAGTGATCTCAAAGAGTTTTGTGTCACCAGTTTCACTCTATCCTAATTCAATCTTTTATAATTGAGATAAATGTATTCACTATTTTAGATTTATGGGTTGCATTTTCTATTATCATACTATGATGCTCTTGTACTGATACTACTAAGTCATGATATTGGTATAAAAAATTATTGATTATAATTGTATTCGTGTATTTAGGCCCGATTGGGGATTTCTAGTGAAGTAACCCATTGCCTATGTTTTGGGTTACGGTGTTGGCTTATGTACTGGTTGTTTTTAGTAGGTTCCATCATGACTTATGAATTGGGTCATGATAAAGAGCAAATTATCAGAACATTGGTATTATCAGTATAAGAGCAAATTATCTTATTGAAGCCTGCAGATCAGAACATTGACGTCTGTTTTCTATCTTTGAAAGGCTATGGGACATTCTTATAAGTCCTTTCCTTCTTTCACTCATATTATGCTAAGAGTATGAGTTGGTTGGTAGGATATTTTATTAACTTTACTATTTCATAGATGCCCAAGACATGTGCTCCAACTATGCATGAGAAAGGTCCCAAGATTTATCCCAGGGATCGTACTCTTTTTTTAGGATAACCTCCTGATATGTCCCCAGTTAGAGATCAAGATGGGCTACCTCCACCAAAACCCATTCTTGTACTTGAGCTAGAGATTTCCCGCCATAGCCAGTAGTGGGATAAGGACCAACCTAGGATCCATAAGGTTATATTCTTCTTCTTTGCTCAAAGAAGCCTTGATTTAGTTGTTGGGTATTATTGGTGATAGTGCAAGACTAGTGGGGCAGGAGTGCAGCCTATAGCTATAGGTCCTAGAGTTGAGGTTCCTCCTATACCTACAGTTGTTCAATCGATGATCGTGCAGCTAGCTGTGACCTATTCTGCTTGGTTGCGGAGGAGTAAAAGATGCTGGGTAGATTTTTAAGGTTGACTCTACCTGGATTTTTTAGTGCTCCTACAGATAATGCATTTGAGTTTCTTACTTCTTGTGAGGATACGCTCCATGTATTAGGCCTTGTTGATACTTATTGTATAGATTAAACCATATTTTAGTTATATCTGTCTGCTTAACACTAGTGGAGAGGTCTTATAAGTTCTCAACCATCTGGATCTTCTCCCCTATCATGAATTCAGTTCTTTGAGAAGTATATACCGCCCATCCTTAGAGATTGACTGAGGGATCAATTCACTAAATTGAAGTAGGGTTCTATGATAATCGCTGAGTATGAGGTCTATTTCCATAAGTTAGCCAAGAATGTGACTTCTATTTTGGATTCTGAGTACGAGAGATTATAATGCTTTGTGAGAGGATTAAGACTCCCTACTCAGATGGCTACTAAGAGACTAGTGGTTGTGGGTAGTACTTTTGATGATATTTTAAATAATGCTATAGTGATGGAGGACATGGATCATAAGGATCGTGATAAGAAGCCTAAGTTCAAAGGTATATTTTTTGGAAGACGTAGTAGTTCCCAATTTAGAGGTGGTAGTTCTCTTGTTGGGTATCCTCTACATCCATCCTTTTAGCATTAGAGTCAGACTAGTCAACTAGTTTAGGCAACTCTTTAAACTACTAATGGAGGTTAGTTTGGTACTACTGGTTGCCCTAGTAAAGGAATTGACCAATATGTAAGAGGGTTTGTTTGGAAGCTTTGGTAGATGTGGTGGTTACTCTAGTTTAGCTGAATATATGAGTTTTGGTTCAACTCATGACTCTTGTTTTACTTATGGGATTCTTTGTCCATTTTTGAAAGATTCCCCTAGCTGTGGGTCGATAGTTATTTTAGGCGAAGGTGCTACCCCTATTAGGGTGATTTATCCCTCAGGTAGATTCGGTTCATGAGGTCATAGAGGTTATTTTTTAGGTTACTTAAAGTGCTAGTCAAACAGGAAGGATATGTGGTAAGTCAGGTACCCTGCCAGGTGGAGGGAATGGTCAGTTATATGTAGTACTTACTAGACCCGAGGCTAAGACTTCGGATAGAATTGTTATAGGTACAATTTTTGTGTGTCGTGAGTCAGCTCTTGCTTTATTTGATCCTAGATCCACTTATTATTAAATATCTGCTTATTATGCACCACATTGGGACTTGACTAGTGACTTATTATCTGTGAAATTATGTGAATCTACTCCCGTGGATGATTCTTTAATAGTGGATCAAGTATTCAGATCATGTGTTGTGATAGTTAGTGATGTTGATACTTATGCTGATTTTGTTATTCTGGATATGCTAGATTTTTATGTGATTCTTGGCATGGGCTGGTCATTCAACTATCATGCGGTCATCGATTCTTTTTTCAAGACTGTTACCTTTTTTATGCCCAGCATACCCTAAGTTGTGTGGCAGGGAGCGGTTAGCCATAAGCTGATGGGGATTATTTCTTATATTTGTGCTAAGAGACTTATATTGAGGGGTTATAAGTCTTATCTCACTTATATATGTGATAATAATCTAGAGAGTTTGAATCTTGACCCTGTTTCTATTATTTATGAGTTTCCTGATGTGTTCCCTACTGAGCTGCCTAGTATTCCACCTGACCATGAGATTGAGTTTGGTATTGACCTTGAGCCTTGCACCTGACCTATTTTTATGGCATCTTACTAAATAGCTCCTACTGAGCTTAAGAAGCTAAATTCTTAACTTTAGGATCTTCTTGGTAAGAGTTTTATTAGACCAACTATATCCCAGTAGAAAGCTCCTCTATTGTTTGTGAAGAATAAAGCTAGCAACATATCTATATATATTGGTTATAGGCAGTTTAATAATGCAATAGTGAAAAACCATTATCCTATGCCTTACATCGATGATTTGCTCGACCAACTTTAGGGCGCAACAATGTTTTCTAAGATTAATTTGAGGTTCGGTTATCATCAGATGAGCATTCAATCTTTGGATATCTCGAAGACATTTTTCAAGACCTGTTATGATCATTATAAATTCTTGGTGATGTCTTTTGAGATAACTAATGCCCCGGCCGCATTCATGGATTTGATGAACCATATGTTTAGACCCTATCTAAACTCCTTCATCATTGTGATAATTGATGACATTCTTTTGTATTCGAGGTGTAGCGAGGAATATGTGCAGCATTTAAGAATAATGCTATAGACCTTGCAAGGTCATGTGATTTTTGCCAAGTTCTCCAAGTGTGAGTGTTGGCTTGAGTCAGTGCCATTCATTAGACAGTATCATGGTGGACCCGACTAAGATTGTGGTGATTTGTGAATGGGATAGGACTACCTCTTCGATTGAGGTTTGTGGTTTCATTGGTTTGGCTAGTTGTTACAGGCTCTTTATTGAGAGCTTTGCTACTATTTCATCCCTTATGACTAGATTGACTTGGAACTAAGTCCCTTTTAAATGGTTTGAGAAGTGTGAGTTAAGATTTGGAAAGATAAATAATTGTCATACTTCAACTCCAGTGTTAGCTCTTCCTATTAAGGGTAAGGTGTTCACTATGTTTTGTGATGCTTTGGGTGTTGATCTTTTTTATATTGATACAATAGGGTTGTTCATTCATTATGCTTCTAGATAGCTAAAAGTGTATAAGCATAACTACCCAGCTGATGATTTAAAGTTGGCGGTGGTAGTTTTCACGTTCAAGATTTATAGGTATTTGTATGGAGGGCATTGGAAGATTTTCACCAATCACCAAACCCTTGAGCACCTTATGACCTAGCGAGAGCTTAATCCTCGCTAGCATAGATGGATGGATTTTCTAAAGGACTATAATATTTCTATCTGATGACATTCAGATAAATAAAATATGGTAGCTGATGCCTTAAGTCGCAAGGAAGTGAGTATGGGTAGCTTGGCATGCATATCAATTTCTCATAAGTCTATGTAATGGGACATTCATTCCTTACCAAATTTGATGGTTCGCCTTGATATTTCAGATCCTGTGAGGATTTTGGCGTCTATTGAGGTGATGTCCTCCTTATTAGAGCAGATTCATCATCGTCACTATGAGGATAGCAAGTTGAATTTTCTCTGTGACCTGGGGGTCAATAGTGAGTGTGAGAGGCACACCATTGATTTCCAGGGTATTTTAAGATTTCAGGGTAGTATTTGTGTTCCCGACTTGATGACTTGATTCAGTAAATTCTGTATAAGGCTTACAACTCTAGATATTCTATTTATACTATTACAGCTAAGATGTATAGAGATTTTAGGCAACATTACTGATAGTATGGTATAAAGAGAGATGTGCCAGACTTTGTGGCTCGTTGTCTATGTTGTCAATAGGTTAAGGACGAGCATCAACGTCTATGAGGATTGAATCAGAGGTTACCCATTCCCGAGTGAAAATGGGAACAAATTATTATGGATTTCATTAGTGGTTTGCCTTATATATCCCATGTATTTGATGGTATTTGGGTTACTGTGGATCATTTGACCAAACACATTTCATTCCTATTCAGATGACTTTCAATGCTGAAAGATTAGCCCATATTTATGTATGGGAGATACTTCATTTACATGGGGTGCCTATTTCTATCATATCAGATCGTGGCTCTGTATTTACTTCATGATTTTAGAGAGCATTCTAGGAGGAGTTGGGTACTTGAGTGGATTTTAGTACAACTTTTCATCCACAGATAGATGGTTAGTCCAAACAAACTATTCAGGTGCTCAAGGATATGCTATGAGCCTGTGTTATGGATTTTAAAGGATAATGGGATCAAAACTTTGCATTGGCAGAGTTCATAGACAACAACAACTATCATTCAAGTATTAAGATAATTCCTTACGTGGATTTATATGGCAGGAGATGTCATCCTCTAATAAGATGGTTTGAGAATTTTGAGGTGATACCTCATAGTACTTATTTACTTTAGAACTCATTGGATAAAGTCAGGGCGATTCAGGGTAGGCTAAGAGCACCCCAAAGTAAGCAGAAAGCCAATGCCGACTGTAGGCTTCGTGCCTTGAGATTTTGAGTTGGTGACCGTGTATACCTTTGTTTTTTACCTATGAGGGGTGTGATAAGGTTCGGAAGGAAGGGTGTGCTTAGCCTTTGATATATTGGTTCTTTCAAGATTCTCTACACAATTGGCGAGGTGGCCTATGAGTTAGACTTGCCTCCAGATTTTGGTGTTGTTCATTCAATTTTCCATGTCTCTATGTTGCGAAAGTATATTCCTAATTTGTCTCATGTGCTCAGGTGGAAAATCAGTCCAGTTTGATTAGCAGTTAATGTTTGAGGAGAAACCCATGCTTATTTTGCTAGTGTTGCAAGACAATTAGGTACTAGAGAGGTTCCTGTAGTGAAAGTTCAGTTGAAGAACCACCCAGTAGAGGAGGCCACCTGGGAGATCAAGAGAGAGAGATGTAGGCCTAGTGTCCTTACCTGTTCTAAACTTTAAGTATTGTTTCTATCTTTATCTTTTGGGAAGAAAAGTTTCTTAATAGTAGATGCTGTAATGATCCTTCAAGTCATTTCTCGTGGTTCCACTTATTTTCGCCATTAGAGCATTTCCATAGTTTCCCTAACTCATTTGTGACTTACTGGAACTAATAGTTTGATTAGCAGCAAGTCCATTGGGTTCTTAGAACTATTTACCTATTTAGAAATCTTCACTGGTTCCAAATGGCCACAGAGCGAAACCTCAGTAAAATTTTGACTACACCAAGAACTCCAAAATATAAATTTTAGGTTGGGTAGACCTTTGGTTCAAGTCTCATTGCACTAGAACTCATTTCGACCTATTGGTCAGAATGTTGATAAATTAGAAATTTAGGTATAAGGCCCACATTTGGTCAAAATGACTTCAGATGGAAAATCAAATTTTATCGATGTGGCTAGAATGTCGAAATCAATATGGTTGCATATTTTGTTTTCTCATGCCTGATTTTGGATGCATCATGGTCCATTGGCTGAAATATAGAATTAAATCTAATTTTAGCTGGCATCTGGTGCAGCAAAGGTACCACAATCGCAGAGACTGTATTGCGATCGTGGACCATATGTCCACAATCACCTGAATCGAGGGCCTAGGAACGGGTATTTAAATGCCATTTTTAGTTGAGAATTGGCCATTTTTCTCTTGCCTTTTGTTCCATAAACCTTAATAGAGTGTGTAGTTCCCAAATTGAGTCATGGGTGGTTATTTGGAGCATGAATAACTTGCATAATCATGATTAACATCAAATCTAAGGTATGAATCCATTATTTATAGTGCTGAATTCTTGATTATTTGACCCAAAATCCCAAATGGACTAAGGCTTAATTTTAGAACAGATATGCTTTATTTGCACCAATTTCTCATGGGATATAACTCCCTAATTATATTTGAACAATAGGATGGTCTCGGAAACTCATTTTTCATAAGGGGGACCCACTTGGGTGGGGATTTGGTGTTTTTTTAAAGTTGAAGCACAATGGTCCATTGTGGGTATTTATATTCTTGTAATAATGTAGAGACTGTGATTTTGATAGCTTGGATCCTTGAAGAAACTTTGAGAAAAGGGAAAGCAAAGGTTACCGGTTCGTGAGGTTTATCTGAATTCGAGGTAGTTTAGGCTTATTTCTTGTTGTATTAAGCTTTATTATAGTATGACTTTCATATCTTGATAAAATTGGGCGGGATTTTAGGTGTTGATGTGGTAGATGTTAGTGTTTGGAATTATTTGAACCACTAAGTCTATGTTACTCATAAAGTGTGATACTTGACTTATAGTACAAAACCTTTGCTAGTTGGACTTGTTATCTGATGAATAACAATAGAATGATCTAGATGCTCTAGTTAGACGGGAGTGACCTTGTCACTCATAGTAAATAGTTTGATAACCTTAGTTGTGCGTGGTTGTTGAAATTACCCTCGTAGCTTTGGATGAATTAAGAGTAATACCCGAGGAATAATTGTACCATAGAACTAGTGTGGAATGACAAACCTCTAAGACATGACTTAGATAGCTTTGCTTAGTCCTAGGTAGAAGATAGATTGTGAGAGGAATTTGGGTTATTAGAAGCGAAACTCGACTCGCCTTATGCTTCTACGATGTAGTTTCATTAGCGACCTATATACTCGTTAAATGCATAGAATATGCCTTTGGTAATAGATGACTAACCCCGATAATTGTTTATTATTGATGCTAGTATTGGAAATAATGTGGATTATTTGTTGCTAGATTATTGATAATGCGTGGATAGTAACGAAATGTCTTATGGATTGCAGCCATTACTGCATTATTACTTAAATTATTGACTTTATTACCATGTGGTCCTTGGATTATGTTATTACTCATATTATGACCAATCCTAGTGATTAAACTCTTGTTTGTGATAAAAATCCTCTTGTGATAATAATTGAATCATGCTAATAAAGAGGGGCTCTAAAAGATATAATTAAGGCTTTGTACTTGAAAATGCTAATGATTATGTCAATCCCGGTAAAATAGTGAAGCATACTATGTATGGAATCATCCTTTTTCTTAACAAACATCACAGGAGCTCCTAAAGGACAGAAACACTTTGTCTAATAAAACACTTACAAGAAGATCCTAAAGCGGAGAAGTTTTCTTCTTAAGCTCGGTAGGAGCCATACAGTAAGGTTCCTTAGAAATAGGTCGGGTGCCTAGCTGAAGATCAGTAGCAAACTCTATATCATGCTTAGGAGGCGGACTAGGTCAATCGTTAGGGAAGAAAAAAGGAAACTCATAAATTATTAGAATAGAGTCAAGCTATGGAATCTCCATACTAACATCATAAATATAAGTCAAATAAGACTCATAAACCCTCAAAATAATCCTCCTAGCATAAATATAAGAAAAAGTTTATATTTGATTGTGGCTAACTTCTCCCTGCCACACGATGGGGGGTATGTCTGGCATGTCCATTATAATGATCTTTGCAAAACAATCCAGGACCACATTATAGTAGGATAACTAGTCCATAAAAAGTCACCTCAAAATCTGCCATGTCTAATTCTCACTATCTTAGACATAAGAGTGAGTATGAAGTTGACTACATTTTGGGTATTTTCGTGAAAATAGGGATACCCAATCGAGGTACTAGGTGAATATAATTAAAACACTTGTTAGGTATCTTGAAGGTTCAATAGGTGAAATTCATCAGTTGTTGACAAGATAGCCTCAAAAACCCTAGGACTACCCTACTATATTGTTAACAATAAGCATGTACACCAAATCTACATATATCCATACCTAGTTTGCCCTTAGATAAACATAATCTCAAGATTCTCTTTATATTGAAGTTAAATTACAATTGTTGGGTAGTATGTGGAATTAAGTTACTATCGGCACGCACTCTAAAAAAAACAACCACCTCCCATTTGAAATCATGTTTTTTACTTTATTTGCATTTTGGGTGTTTTCTTAGTAATTGTTAAGATCCATAAGACTAGAATTCTACTTTTCACTCCTAGTGGATTTGACCTCAATGTAAGTTGAGATATTGATAATGACTGTCCACTACTAAATTGTATGGTATTGGTGAGTGTTATCATCACTCTCAAATACAGCTTTAAAAAAACCATCACCCCATCTTATTTTAGCTTTTTATAATAAACCGTGTAAATGTATGCAGCCCCAAAAATATGATACAAATGAATCAAACCATGGCATTATATTAGAAACAAAAAATCATGCATATATACAAATTACACTACCTAACAAATATGTAGCTACCAACACAACCCATGTTCACTTACAACAAAGAAGTCCCATGTGCCTAGATAAATCATGGATGTTAATATGGGGGAAATCATGAGATACTCGCAGTCACAAAAAAGTTCAAACAATGTGAATTTAATACCATAGGCTTTCCCTTATTTTCTTTACCATACCTTTCAAACAGTCAGGTTAGGTTCAGTAGAGAACTTTACTCGGCTTGTAATGTAGGATTAGGGGCTGGTATGTTGCATGTGGGCATTTCGTGACTAAGCCTCCTTGGCCCCAAAATGACTTTAGGGGGTCTACATTTTTACCAATGTTTCTTTTATTCCAACCTTATTTCTTCTTTTTTATTCTTTTATTTCCCATTAAAATTGAGTGCAGTTTCTTTTATTCTTTATACCGATAGATAGAAATAGGTATATACTAGTGATAGGCGATGCACATATAGGAATAAATGCATAGTACACAATCAATGTCACCATCTCATTATCATAACCATGTCCATGAAGACTATCATCAGTATGACCATCATCAACATATTCAACATCTGACCTTATCGTGTATCAATACATCATCACAGTGTCATCCGACATTGGAGAGTATCTATATATTCATCACAATATCCTCGGACCTTATTGGATATCAATATATCATCACAATATCCTCCAGCCTTATTGGGTATCAATATATCATCACAATATTTTTTTGGCCTTGTTGGGTATAAATATATCATCAACATTAATACACATGTATTTATAGACATGTAAAAGGTGCACGAGCTCAAGACATAGAAAAAAAGGGTAAATCTACAGACCTGCTAGTATACTCATTATCATAATTGTATCATAAAAAAGTAACTATCTTGTCCATGCATTAAAACTATTCACTATTATCTAACCAATGCTTATGATCATTAAACTACTAATTCACTAGTCATCACATGAGATCTAATTATTAGCCACAACATTATCCTTCACATAATCTTTATTCATGGGACAACAACTAACCATAATTAATTATCCAATATCTAACATCTAGTCGAGATTCATAACTTGGCCATAATTGTCATCTATCCACTAATTAACATTATCATCTAATCAGCCAATAGCCATTGATCGTTATTAGACAACACGTAACCACTTATCGTCTAACTATCTTTTATTAACTGGCCTCATTCATTAAATAACCATTGTCAATCAACTAATCATCGTTTAACTATTCATTAATCAACCATTTAGCAACTATTCACCATTATTAACTAGCAACCTCTTATTACCAACATTACTTATTATTTGACCTCGTTAATACAAAATTCCTCATTTAACACTTAATCAACATTATAAACTTAGGCATCAATATCACTAATATTTGCCTAAGCTAAACTCGATATCGTCATTAGACACATATAAACCATTTATAACTACCATATTTCCACTTAGCAGGATTTATTAACAAATACATTTGATTCCTAGCCACCAAGTGCTATAGTCTCCTAATAGACAACTAACTAACACATAGCTTGACCCTTAATTGAGAAGAATCATCATACAATCATATTCTATCTAGAATCACATAAGTTACCAGTACAATAATTAAGAATAAACCAAATCAATGTATGCCATCACCAATATCCAACAAAATATGTCATAAGTAGCATACCACATTTTCCGCTGTCCCATACTGAATAGATGTGTATCCAAGACATGTATATGAATCCATAAATTTTAGCATATCCCTTTAAAATGATGAACACATTTCAGATATCCTATCATTATCATAACACGGTCTTTAACCCATAATATATTTGAAATAATCACAACATCATAATCATAACCTTACGCCCATATGCATATTTTGAAGTTATGTCAGTAATCATATTTATAAGCTGTAGCATCTATTAAATCATCTCACATGTAGAAGGACTCTCGCAAATAGGTGGTATAATTTCAGTAAGCAAATATACATCTTTCACATAGGATATCTTATATCAATAAGTCATACATGATAACTTTGATGAATATTACCTCTCTAGGGAAATTTTCATATGTAAGAGGAATATCATCTCTATAGGCCCAACAACCATAATCAAAAGGACATAGCATCTCTATAGGAACAACAATAATATCAAGGAGGAAATAGCATCTCTATAGGCCAATCATCAAGTCTAAAGGAAAATAGAATATCTAAACGCCAATTGTCAAGTCTAAGAGGAAATAGCATCTCCATAGGCCACATTACGTATGCAAGGGGAATGTCACCTCTAAATGCCCAATATCAGTTCCATAAGAAGTATCATAGCCATAAATCAAACCCATAATCTAGGGGACATCAATAAAATCCACTAAGACAAGAAGTAACCTTATACTAAGGTTTACTATCACCATCTATGTCTAACATCAGCAACTAAGTCCACAAGACTAACACAAGTCTAGGCCTAAGTGGGCCGGACGATCCTACATCTAAACCTCAATTTGCATAATTAGGCAAACCATGCCACAAACTAGACTAAGGTATCTAATTTAAGTTCTAGAAGTCAAATAAACCACATTCAGCTTAAGATAGAAGCTTCAACTAGAAACAAAGGTACTGAAATCTACTCTACCTAAGTTAGGATTTCAAGACTACCGAACTAGTCCAATAAGGTCAAATCAACAATTTATGCTTCAAATGCTAATATGACAACCCAAACATAGCATTAGATCATAACCACGTAACAACTAATCTCAACTAGAGAGAGAAGGCACTAGTGTAAAAAAAGCTTATAAACATATCATCTTACATGTCCAAAACCCTTATCTAAACCCCAAATTATCAATAACCAAGGCAAAGTTACTCTATGCATAATAAAGCCTAACATTCAAATTCATATCCAATGCATATCACACGTATATATGAAGAGGAGTAGACATAGACCTACCTCAAAGCAAAAATGCAAACCTCACATCGGGCACCACATACTCGTCTTCACTTCACAATTTTGAAAATTCAATCACACTAAAAAAACCATAATCTACTCATTAATACGAGTCTAACGATACCAATATTTCAGTATTATGCTTTGTGTCCAAAAATGATACCAATACCCCCAAGTAGGTCCCATATATAGAAAATGAGTTTCCAATACCAACCCACTATTCAAAAACACATTAGCGAGTTATAACCTTAAAAATATTGGTGCAAAACAACCATATTTGGGGAGACAATCAAGCCTTAATCCATTAGGCATTTTGGGTCTTCAAATCAAGAAATCAACACCAAAATTAAAGGCATCTTACCTTAGATTTGATGTTAACCATGAATACACATGTTATTCAAGAACCCAAGTAACCCAAAAGACTCACTTTAAGAATTTTACATTCTATAAGGGTTTGGGGACTAAAAGTAATGGAATAAATGACCAATTCTTGGCCAAAAAAGCAATTAAATTGACCTTCCCCTGCTCTTAAGAGGTGCGATTATGCATAGGCGCTAGGCTGCGATCACAGCCATCGCGATCTCTCTCAACCCATCGAGATCGCGGTATCTCAATCCATGACAGACTATGGATGAAACTCAGAATTAAATTCCAATCTTTAGCCATTGATTGGGGATGCATTCGAAATCCAATATGAGAAAATGAAATATGCAACCATATAGATTTTGATATTTCAGATACGTTGGTGAAGTTCGATTTTAAATCCAAGGTCGTTTCTCTAAAGTTTTTGCTCGATGGCCATTTGGAACCAGTGAAGAATTCTAAGTAGAGTTTTGGTTATAAAAAACAAACAAACTACCCGGGGACCACATCATCAATCCTAGTAAGTTATAAATAACTTTGGGCAGCAATGGAGAAGCCCAAATAGTGGAAATAAACGTAAATGTGTAAAATGACCTAAACAGTTATTACAATATTAACTACTAAAAGGACTTTTGTCCTCGAAAGTCAACAAATATTTTGAATCTTAAAAGCTTAAAAGACAGAAGTATTGGGTCCGCATGCTTCAAGAATGACCTCGGATAACCTCAATGGAGAGAAAAATATATCTAATGGATTTTTCCATGAGTATACCCTTTTTTTAACCAACACCCCCATACTTCTTCCAAATAACCAAAACTCAACTTAGCTTCTAACTAACCACAAACTGAACCAAGAAGGCTAATGCACAATCATTTGAACCACAGCACACTAATATCATCCCTATATCGCATAAGTCAAGAAAGTCTAATTTGTGCCAAAATTAACCCAAGTCACGAGTCTTGCCACCAAATCCACATACAAATATACACTCCATTTACTATTTAGCATATGCTATCTACTCCAATCCAATAGGAGAATTACTAGAGTCTTATCCATGCAGTCTCATAACAGAGGACTCAAAGAACTGAAACTAATACACTGAAAGTCTATATAAAAAACAACAGATTAGGCTTATAAGGTGTTGTCTATGTACACCAATGGATATACTCTAAGAATGCAATCCACGCCAAGGGAACAAACCCAAAATCCTTTGAGATGAATCCACTACATTTGAACATCAATATCAAAATTGATATTGGATAAAGAAATAACCACAAATAAAGAAAGTACCTCAAACTGGTGTATTTCACAAATAGGTCATATCAGAAGGGATAGCCAAAGAAAAGACTTTGCAATCTAGGAGCAAGTCTAAGTATCTCAAAATCAAAAATAGGCAACATAACTAAATTGAAAACTCCGGGCTTATAGTATAGCCACAAAAAGTACACCTGCCTTCGATATTATATCACTTCTCCAAATTAGTCTATTACAACTAATAAAGAAGGAACATAGTCAACCTCACCACGTTAGGGGAAAGAAATCATCACATCAAGCTATATCTACTCAATCCCTAGATAATAGCACATGAAAATGAAAGCCTAACTAGATAACACTAGTCTATATAGCTACCCGACAATAATCAATTACATCAAGTCATACTATCAAGTGATATCAGAAACTATATGCAATGGTATTAATAGTAACATCATATCAATATCAATCATACAGAAAAGGCGATACCAAAAATGAACATTAATACCATGTACCACTCAAAGGCCACAAAAATGCTGATGTTCCACGATAAATGAGACTCAAACCCAAACCACACCCCATAGCGGAAAAATATCAATATAGGTCTACTTTATCTACTACTAAAAGAAATAAATCACGGAGTAGTAACATAATCATGATTCCAATAATAAAGCACATAATAATCAATATCAATTCATCAAAGCATATGATCACCAATGGGTATAAAAACCTCCATACATATAATAAGAGATAAATGTAAAAAATAAAAGTATACTAATTATGGAGACATCTGCAATCGCATACCTGGAGGGCATAAGGAGAAATAAATCTTAATGGGTCCAACTCGGACCAACCAAATGAATTATCAACTTACGTTCCACACATACTACCTCTAACTGAATATGCCACAACATTATGATGATGATATGAATGAGATAAATAACTAAAAATCCCATGTCGGGGACAATTTCTAGTTTAGTAGTCGATCTCTTTATAGTCAAAACAAACTTTTAAAGCACCAACATGGCGAGAATACAAACTGATCCCACATGGATGGCCAGCTTATGCTTAGAGAAATCTACAAAATTATTCCCTACTTACAAAATCAAAGCCTATCTCAGGAACTCTAGGTTGACAGGGAGAATGTGGTAACTCTGGCTAATCATTTATCTTATACTTGGGGCATTTTCAAAACCAGTGTCTCATCACGACACAGTCAAAATCAAGATCCTAGAATACTTTCTAATACTTCCCCTCATAATCTAAAAAAGGTCGTCATGGCCCCAAGAACCATACCACAACTCCGCAAGTATATTGGGACTCTGCCCACTATGATTAACATAATAAATGTAAAACCTATTCATAATATGGAATACTATCTATAGAGAGTTGATGGGCTACAGGTGATGCTAAAGTCTATTAGAAGGATACTCTCAGATAAAATACCACTAACACTATACTTATGGCATGCCTCATGCCATTATTTTCATAAGCCTCAATACTTGTTTTTTATATGGGTTTCTCAAAATTAACACCCTGAGCAAAGAAAGATCTAACTACGATCTAGTGCTCCGATTCCAAATAGAGTGACAATACTAACCCTCCAACACATCCATGCACCCATGTCCATCTCAAAAGGATGTAGCATATGAGAATGTCTAGACCATAGGAGAAATCTAATCTCATACTTAAAAGTAATAAAAAACACTAATGAACACAAATAGACCCAACTTTAGTCTGAGAACTGGTTGATGAATCAAATGTCCTACATGGATGAGAGAGATCTATAACATGACTCGAATTTCCAATGCTGAAACCCAAAGGCTAAAGTAGTCATAATATCAACTGGAGCTTAAGTTAGCCCAAATCTTTTTTACTACTATTGAAGATCTACGATATCCATCTCTGACTCTCTAATCCGATGCTGCACTGAAACTCCAGAAATATGTGTTAAAGTCTCATCTAAATTTGTCAACAAGGTTGCATCATCCTTCAAAGAAAAAATAGAGTCAAAGAATATGCTAGAGGGTCATGGAAATACAAACATATGATAAGGAGTGAAGAAGTGAATTTTCTAAAATGTCTACGTATCCTCCCAAAGATAGGTTACAAATATCTCCGCACCAATCAGCAGGACATAACTAACACTTAGCTCTTGTACTAATACACCAAAGAAACGTAGGCTCTGATACCAATTAGTAATGACCCAATTTCTAAAGTCATAATGGCACTTACCACAAACCACAAGTAGGCAACCCAATTCGTAGTTCGGAACAACTAGTAACAGATTACTCAATATTATAAGGAAAAAAATATGGAATATATGAGGTAAGATCAATACATAAAAAAATCTCAAAACATCGTGTAGCAATACAAGAACTTCTAAATATAATAAGAGTACAAAAGTTAAATATTAAAAGAATTTCACTGATATAACTTACCTTTGTATACAACATCAAGACTATACTAATACATAAGAAGAGAAGAGTAATACTCCACCTGTTAGGAGCTCATTTTAAGTCTCTAAACCACAAATGCACCACATAATACACACATGAGTGGTGATAACCCGTACTATTATTTGCAGGTTATAGAAGTGTAGTATGAGTACCAAATGAATGATACTCGTTAGGCTACTTCTAACTAAGCACCGAAGAAAACACAAATATATACAATATATGAATTGAAAGGAAACTACTCCCAAGAGTCCAAAAATCATATGAAAAATCAATGAGTTAAAAGGTAACAACTATCCTATTCATGTCTAACAGTCTAACATAATAAGACTAAGAAGGTATCAGGAAAATCTATCCTATTCTAACAATAATCAATAGATGTCAATACTATACCGTATATCCTAGACAAATATACAAATACAAATATAAGAAAGATATGTATGTAGCATTATACAAAGCCAAAAAATAATATACAATATGCACAAATAAAGGAAAGGATATATGATAGTGCCATAACTTCTTATAGCCATATATATATACACATATAAACATGAGGTCATCTCAAGCATAACCTAGATCATCATATCCTCATTCGAAGACCTTATTAAAATACTATTAGGATCAAAGGCTATCATTCTTAGGATTATAATCCATATAGCTAGACATGATATAATCATGCATAACAATGCAATCAAAGGGTAAAGGAGCCAGAAAACATACCTTAAATCTCAATACCAAATCAATGGACAATCTTTCATAAGTAAGCCATAAAATGATCATAACAATGACAATAACAATATCAATAACAACGCGAATAACCGGCTACTCTGATCAACCATATACCTAATTAAGCCTATATGTACCCTCACCGCCCTAGACTCAGAAGGCTCAATCAACATACAACTAAATAAGGCATATTTTTCACCCATGTTTATGCAACTATCCCATACCGACTGATAGACATAATTGTATACTAGTGTTAGGGATGTGCATATAGGAATAGATGCAACGTACACAATTAATATCATGATGTCATTATCATAACCATCTCCGTAATAACTGTAATCATCATGACCATATCAGTGTAATCAACCTCCAACCCTTTCGGGTATTAATACATCATCACTGAATATGCTAGGTATCAATATAATTATCATAGTATCCTCTAGCCTAGCTAGGTATAAATATATTATAACAATATCTTACGGAATTTCCAGGACTCAATATATCATTATAATATCCTCTAACCTTGTTGGGTGTCAGTATATCATCAAAATCAATACACATATATTTATTGACATATAAAAGATGCATGGGCTCAAGCCGTAGCAAAGGACGATAAATCTACAAGCCCGCTATTATACTTATTATCATAATTGTATCATCATAAAAGTATCTATCATGTCCATACATCCCAACTATTCACTATGTCTAACCAATGCTTATGGTCATTAAACTACTAATTCACTAGTCATTACGTGACCTCTACTTATTAGCCAAAATGTTATCCTTCACCTAATCTTTACTCATGCGACAACAACTAACCATAATTAATTAAGTATCCAATAACTAACATCAATTCAAGATTTATTAGTAGGCCATAATCATCATATATCCACTAATCATTATTGTCAATTAATCAACCCGTAGCCATTAGGTATTATTAGACAACATATAACTACTTATCATTTAACTATCTTTTATTAACTAAACTCATTCACTAACTAACCATCATTAACAAACTAATACTCATTGAAATATTCATTAATCAACCATTTAGCCACTATTCTCTATTATTAACTATTCAACTCGTATTACTAACATCACTTATTATCAAGACTTATTAATGCACAACTCTTTATTTAACAACTGATCGACATTATAAACTTAGGCATCAATATAACTAATCATTGCCTATGCTAAAACTTATAACATCATTAGGCACATATCAACCATATCTAACTATTGTATGTCAACTTAGCAAGATTCATTAACTAATATAATTCATTCCTAGTCACCAAGTGCTATTATCTTCCAATAGAAAACTAACTTCCACATAGCTTGACCCTTAATTGTGAAGAACCATCATAAGATCATATTCCATCTAGAATCACATAAGTTACCAATACAATAATCATAAATATACCAAATCTATGCATTCTATCATCAGGATCCAATCAAATAAGTCATAAGGAAAATACCGCATCTTTCCCCATTTCATATCGGAGAGATGTGTATATAAAATATGTATATTAATCCATAAAATGTAATCATATCCCTTTACTATAATAAACATATTTTTTATATCCAATCATTATCACAACACCTTCCTTGGCCTAATGATATATTTAAATTAATCTTAGCATCATAATCACGACCTTAGGCCTATATACGTATCCAAAATTTACGTAAATAATCATATTTATAAGCCATAGCATATCTCTAGTTATCTCACATATAGAAGGCATCTTATACATAGGATGAAGAATATCAAAAAGCTTATATTCATCTCTCACATCGGATATCTTTTATCACTAGGTCATACATCATAACTATGAGGAATGTTACCCATTTAGGAAAATTGTCATATTTAAGAGAAATATCATCTCTATAGGCCAAGCAATCATAACCAGAAGAAGACAACATCTCTATAGTTACAACAATCATCTAGGATATCTTATATCAATAGGCCATACATCATGACTATGAGAAATATCACCTCTCTAAGGAAATTTTAGTATCTAAGAGGAATATTATCTCTATAGGCCAAACAATCATAACAAAAAGGAGATAGCATCTCTATAGGAACAACAATCATATCTAAGAAAAAAAAAGCATCTCTATAGGCCAATCATCAAGTCTAAAGAGAAATAGTATATCTATAGGCCTATTATCAAGTCTAAGAGGAAATAGCATCACTATAGGCCACATAGCATATATAAGGGGAATATCATCTCTAAATATGCGATATTACTTCCACAAAGACTATCATAACCATAGCTCAAACCTACAATCCAAGGGATATCAATAATAGCTACCAAGTCATGAAGTAACACTATACTAAGGTTCACTAGCACCATCTATGTCTAATATCGACAACTATGTCGACAAGACTAACATAATTCTAGGCCTAAGTGCACTGAACGATCCCACTTCTAGACCTCAATTTTGATAATTAGGCACACCATTCCCCAAATAGTCTAAGGTATCTATTTAAATTTCTAAATATCAAATAAATAACATTCAATCTTAATAGAGGAGATTTAACTAAAAATAAGGGTACTCAAGTATACTCTACCTAAGTTATGGTACCAAGACTACAACACTAGTCCAATAAGGTCAAATCCACAATTCATACTTCAAATCATAAATTCACAACCCAAACATAGCATTACATCATAACCACACTAAAAATAATATATACAAGAGAAATAAGGCACTAGGATTCAAAAGGCTTATAAACATATCATTTTATAGGTCTAAAACCCTCATCTAATCCCCGGAGAATCAATAATCAAGGCAAAGTTACTATGTTCATAGTAAAGACTATTATATGAATACATATTACACATCATCTAAGAAGCGGAGCAGACAAAGGCCTACCCAAATCCAAATTGGAAACTTCATATCAAGCACTACATGCTCGTCTTCACTTCACAATATCAAAAATTCCATCACACCAGTAAAACCATAATCTACTCATCAATATAAGTCCAACGATACCCATTTTACACTATTGTACTTTGGGTCTAAAAATTATACCAAAACTCCCCTAAGTGGGTCTCAGATACGCAAAATGAGTTTCCGAGACCAACCCACTAGTCAAAACCTCATAGGGAGTTATAACCCACAAGAAATTGGTGCAAAACAACCATATTTTTATCTAAAAGCAATCCTTAATCAATTATTTATTTTGGGTCTTCAAATTAAGAAATCAACACCAAAATTAAAGGAATCTTACCTTAGATTTGATGTTAATTGCGAATACACAAGCTATTCAACCTCCAAATCAACCCACAAAACTCAAGTTAAGAATTTTACACTATATTAGGGTTTGGAAACTCAAATCAATTGAAGAAATGGAGAAGTATTTGCCAAAAGAAACTTTAAATAGACTTTGCCCTGCTCTTAGAAAGCGTGATCTAGCATACTGTAATACCCCAAGTTTTTATGTCATAAACCTCTCATACTTTCTCATGAGATCAGATCCATCGTAAAGTAATGGTTACTAATAATTTGACATTCTCGTTTCTATTTGAGCCATATTCTTATTTTCATGATAATTCAAGAACATGCAGTTTAGTTCAGTAAATCATTATGTTTGAGATTCAGTGATTCAGTTTATATCAGTTGTGCAAGTTAGCTTAAAGAATGAGATTCCTTTGTTATTCATCTTAATTATTCGCATTCGAGGATGAATGTTCCTAAGGGGGAGATAATGTAATACTCTATATTTTTGTGCTAGAATTCTAATCATCGTTCTTGTGCGTCTAAGCTCTAATCCATGTGATTCTCATGTGAATACTAGTTTCATGATCATTATCCTAGTCTATGGAGTATTTTAGAGGTTAAAAATATTCATAGCAATGACCTAGAACAAAGTTAATCTAAGACCAATTGATTCATCCAAAGTTTGACATTCAATTCTACAAGGGGTAACTTCAAATGTGTATATCTCTTAATATAAATGGAATTTTCCATCTCAATACCTACCAAATTGTATATAATTTAATTATCTTTCAAACGATACTAATTTCACAAAAATTCGATATCCGAGCGAAGAGTTATGCCCATTTTTGTGAGAGGTAGTAAGGGAATACGATGGGCAATACGCTGCCCAATCTAATGTGTGCAATTAGGAGTGTGAGGCACACTTAAATGTTTTCCATAAGGTGTGCGACGAACACCTTAAGGTCTGCCATGGGTTGTGCACCACATACCTCACTTCTAAGTGCCAGAAACTCCCCTATATATGTCAATAACACGGGATTAAACTCCCATAACATCAAAATAAGTTTACTTTCTCTCAAAATAACCAAGAACAAACTTTAGGGTTTCAACATAAAAACCACAATAGCTAGAGATTCAACTATGAGAATTCTATAATTTTTACATAATCAGAATCCCAGTTACGAAGGCTAAGAGGGACACCCAAAAGTTTGTGAATAGCATTACGTCATTCAAAAAGTCATTCAAAGCTTCAGATTTAAGGTATGTGGGGGTTTTCAATAAGAACACCCTTTCGTTCTTGTTCCCAAAAATACTTTCTTTTACGAAGTTATCGATTTTGTATGTTTTACTATGATTTTGAAGCATGAATTTATATCCTATATTAATTATCATTAGATTATGATGTTTTTGATATTTTAGAGGTAAAATTATATGAGAATGATGATACTTTTGTGCCTTATGGCTAAATTTCCAGATTTTGAAAGAATTTATATATGTTTATGATGTAAAACTTGAACCTTGATAAATTTTCTTATGATGTTGAGACATGAGGTTTGAACTCTAATTGAGATTGTCATCTTTTTTAGAAATAATGTGTTATAAATACTTTTTGTTTGAATGAATTAAGATGATAATGAAGCTTTGACCTTTTGGTCATAAAAAGGGGTTGATTTGAACCCGAGATGAGAAAAGAAATCCACTTTTATTGATTATTATAAAAAGGGTAGAATGATGGCTCCCGTTGTGAATTGTTGAATTATTTATTTGTGAATTTTCTTTTAAAAAGATCTGAGCTAAGTCCGGGAGTAGTCTTTAGCACCGAACGGGATGTATATCATGATTGGTACTTCCCTAGAACTACGTGCCTCTGTAAGTTGTGAGCCTAAGGCTGATTTATATAGTGATCACTAGTGTTTGGATTCATGATTTAAGGTCCTACTCCGATGGCAAGGATGGGGCAGCTCTCCCCAACATGTGTTGGACTGTTGACTCTATGTAGCTCATATTGTTTATGTTGGTTATGAGAGACTCCCAATATGTGTGTGTGTATGAATAGTGAAGTGCATTGGAGAAGTTTCTTATGAGTTAGGCCTTCCTTAAAATTAGTTGTTGTCTATTTAGTTTTCCATCTGTCGATGCTAAAAAGGTGCATTAGGGACCCATCTTTAGTAATGCCCCTAGAGAGTATTGGGGTGAAATAGAGATTTTCCTATGAAGAGATTCCAGTTTAGATTATTGACCAATAAGCTTGAAGGTTGAGCATTAAATAAATTGCCTTAGTGAAAGTTCTTTGGAGAAAGCAAACAGTTGAGGGAGAAACTTGGGAAGCTGAGGCAGGCATGATTTATTGATATCCACACCTATTCACTTCTAGCCAGAGTTAGTATAAGTTAATAAATTCACCCAATCCAAATATTCATGCATATCCTTACTCTTACCTTATGAAGTTCATGATAAGTAAGTTGACAGTTCCCAAGCGCACACGCAAGTGTAAGTGGTCTTGTGAAGTAGTAAAGTGTCTTTAAAAAATCCCAAGTATCGATTACTCAGGGACGTGTGTTCGCCGTATCTCTAATTCTAGTCTAACAAATTGATAAAAGTTAACAAATAGAGTTTCAGAAAACTAAAAATAAACTAAATTAAAGAGGAAAAATAATAACTTAGGACAATCAATGGATAGAATATAAAGGTTAAGTCTTACGAACAATTAGACTATGTTGTTGAACTTCATTTGTTAACTTGCTTATCTTAGTAGTTGATTCGTAGGGGTAATTTCATGATTACGGTTTCCTAGACTCTAATCCTTTACCTAAGATGAAACTTACAACTACATCATTGAGCGGGACTGTAATGATCCAATTAGGTTATTTAAGCTATCTTTCTATGTGTGAATCATGTAAGACATCTAAGTACATCTCTGTCCTAGATTCTAATTCAAGTCTCTCATTTTATAAAGAAACAAGAACCCTACATTGCTTATTCCCTTATTCTATCTCCCATTCTCTCTCTAAGCGCTCTAATACATCTCTTTTTTACAATTAAAACCAATCTCCAACAACTAAATTACACTTTTTAATCCACCCATATCTTTTTGTTTTCCCCCATCTTTTAAGCATTTTCACAAACACATAGTGGGTGTATTGTTTATTCCTTCAAGATTCATTTTTTCTCATATTTCACAACCATGGAAATATTTCTAGCATAAATTATATCACACCCATCCACCATACATCAATTATCAATACCAATGACTATTACCTTGGGGCATCAAATTCATATTTTCTTCTTCAATTTCTCAAACTCCTTACTAATTCAATTTTTCATTAAAGCACTTAAAAGCTTTTTGGATCAAACTATGGTCTATCAAATAGGGGAATTAGGTTACATATGAGCCTACCAAAGAAAAATCTAAAGGCTCAATGGGGTTTAACTAGGATAATGTGCAAGGGTAGGTAAAAAGAATGTATAAAACAAGGCTATCAAAAAAATGCCTAAATCATCTCCTAAACCATATTCTTTATTTTTCTTCACACACTCACTGAGAAATTTCTAGAAATTATATGAAACAAGAAATATGTGAAATACCTAACACCACACATGGCACATGGTTAACTCAATAGGATCATCATAGACTACCAACCAAACAACAACATTGATTCAAATTTAGGCCAACAAGTACAAGAGTCACAAACATGAGCGTAAGAGTCTCAAAATTAGTAATTCATTCAATCAACATTCTTTTACCAACAAACCCACTTGCATCATGCAATCAAAAATAGCACCAACAAGAATATCTTACATAAGTTTTTTAAAAAATTAAACCAAAATTTGGAAATTTCCCCACCCGACACTTAAAAATCTACTTTGTCCCCAAAGGGAATTTAAAAGTAAGAGATTGAAATACTCCCTCAGGCCTCTAGGTTTATATAGTAGCATCTTAACATATAAAGGAGTTACACGGGAAATCCACACTCATTCTTTGCTATGCTCCAAGCATAAGTTTATGGTATTCAGACTTCCCATTAACCTATGAGTCAACCAAAAACAAAAAATACGTGAAATAAAAAATAAATAAATATAAAAATTAAACATACCTTACCTTGGGTTGCCTCCAAAAAATCACCTAATTTAGCGTCATGGCATGACCCAATTAAAATTTTTCCACTACCTTAAGGATATGAATTTCACCCCAAACTTCGCATCTATCTTCTTTCCTTGCTGATAAGGAGGGGGTACACAGATTAAGGAACCGAGTAATGGAATATTCATGGTAAACCACTCATCCTTAAAGTGAGGCTTGTTTTTATATTGCTTATTCGATGTAACATCAAGAATATAGGATTCTTGTTCATCATCTTAAGACTCTTCTCCTATTTCAAATGATTCCACAAACAAGATATCATCTAAACATAATGTAGAAAAGGGCTTTGAATGAGGCCCAACCAATCCTACTTCAAAATTTACACAATCTTCTACATACTCACTCTCACTCACCTTCTTGATTTTAGTATCAAGATAAAGATGACAATTGAATGACTGCAATTCTTATGTTTTCTCCACAGGTTGACTAATGTCCTCCTCATACTTTTATTTTCTTAGCCACTGTTGACACGATGGAAGTAGTAACTCCTCAACCTGTGCAACAACTTTAGTTTCCGAGTGGTCAGACTTTCTCAAATAATCAGCAACTTTGTCTGCAACTAGTTGGGCAGTAAACTATGCATCTACTTTTATCTTGTTATACAATTTCTCTACAACCTCTCGATAGTTCTTCATGTCTTCAATTAACTATATTTGTGATGCTAAAATTTATTTCAGCATATCTTCCATTTTGCTAGTTGACTAATTTGGTTGGGCCTGTTGAAACTGCTGCTAGTGGTTAGTCCATGATTGTTCCTAATTCTGCACTATTTTATTGTAGTTGTTTATAGTTATTCCATGATTGTTCCTAATTCTGCACTATTTTTGCCTTTCATCATAGCACACAAACATTACCAAATTAGGATTGATAGCACACATATCTTCAGAATAACCACTATGGCCACAAACCATACACTATATAGAATCGTCATCACTTAAAAACCATATATCCCAAGCTGGTATGTCAAGAAGTGTGATAAAAAAGAGAAATAAAAGAGGATAAAAAGAAACAAAAAAAACAAAAACTATTTACAACTCAATATAGAGAAACTAAAAATAAGATGGTTGCCTAGTTACAAGTTCCCTGTCAATGACACAAAAAACTTGACAGCGCCTAAGTAGACACGCAAGTGTACGTGGTCTTTTGAAATAGTAAACTGGCTTCAAGAAAGCCCAAGTATAGATCTTTCAGTGACTGCATTTATTGCCTATCTAATTCTAGTCTAACAAATCGAGAAACGTTAACAAATAATGTTTTAGAAATCTAAAAAGAAACTAAACTAATGCGGAAAAATAATGACTTAGGACAATCAATGGATAGAATCCTACGGTTCAGGCTTATGAACAATTATTCTATGTTGTTGAACTTTATTTGTTAACTTTCTTATCTTGGTTGTTGATTCTTTGGGTTAATTTCATCATTACGCATTCCCCACCTCTAATCCTTTACCAAAGTTAAAGCTTACAAATACATCTTTGAGAGGGGATGTAATGATCTAATTTGGTTATTTAAGATATATTCCTACTTGTGAATCAAGTAAGGCATGTAAGTACATCCCTGTACTAGATGCTAATTCAAGTCTCTTATTTTAGAAAGAAACAAGAACCCTACTTTCCTTATTCCCTTATTCTATCTCCCTATTCTCTCTCCCTAGATCACAAGGTTGATAACTAATGTATTGTAAGGGTAGCTAATCCATAAGAGAGTTAAAACAAGAATAAAGAACCAAACAATAATGATAATAAAATTGAAAAACTTAATTCAAAATGAAATAATCATGATCTTGGCCTTAACCCCGTAAAGGGAGTTTTAACCTTTAATGGAAATTTGATCATCCAATCCCTTAGATTGATGATATATACAATGTAAGTAACTAAATTAAAGAATATTAAAACCTAAATAATGTGTAGAGAAGCCTCCTATTGTCCAAACATGTCCAAATGTAAGTAAAAATGTGTATAAGGTCCTATTTATAGAAGAAGAAATAGCCCATGCCTTTTTTAACAAGGATACAATTTCTTGTCATCTACAAACCAAGAGATTAATGTGTTGGAGGGCATCATGTCATGTCTAAAATACATTGGTCCACTGTTTTTGGTTTCTTCTGAACCAATTGGTGTGACTAAAACTCCTAGATTCATTCTCACACTCCCTCACTTTCCCTATACTTTTCAGGTGTCCAAATTTGTGTCAAGCTGTGTTTTGTGATTCTGTGATCCATTCCAAGCCTTTTTGAGTTGTTTCCACGTGATTTAAATCTTGTAAATCCTTCATATATCATAATAGTCCATTCGAAAATTATTATATATCATTAATCATAACAATATACAGCTCAAAATAATACAACATCCTTAATGCAGAACTAGAAATACGAGCTAAGACTAGTTTTCATTCACTTTGATCTTCATATCATTGTTTTGACTCTTATTTTGATCCAACTGACCCTTGAACATTATATTCAATTATTTAACATTTAAATTAACAATAAAAACCTTATTAACTTATTAAACACATTAAAATTCTACATGATATACTAGATAAACACCTAGCTCAAGCTAGTCACACTAGTTTTCTCGGTTGACTTCTAAATGATTAATTTGAATCAAAACTTGTGTGGAAACACCATTAAACTTTGTAAACATATATGTGGACACTTATATCAATATTTATCTTATTATCAACCCATTAATCACATGAACCATCCTCAAAACAATGCTAAAAAGGCTAGAATAGTAACATTAGAATGCATAAATACACCTAACATGATAAGTCATTTTAGTTTTAAGTTAATTCTTGAGATGAAAGAATTCAGTCATAGAGGAAAACAAGATTCACATATTAGCTTAGAAAGCCCATAGGATTGTTGTTATTTCTTCCCGACCTTCATTTGAGGATGAATGATCCCAAGGGAGAGATAATGTTAGACCCTAAAAATTTGATAATTTATTTTTGTACTTTCTATGAGTTTAATGTTAATTTTTGAGGTGAATTATATAAGGTATGATAATAGGACCATTAAGATGTTTTTCAAAATTTTTGCAATGCATTTTGGGATATTTTAGGACCCCAAATCAATAAGGGTTTGCCTTAAGGTCATTTCGCAAAAGGGAGTGTTGCGCCCTTACGCAGAAACTAGTGAAGGTTCGCAATAAGTGCTTACCAAGCTCTTAGAATGCTTTAATAAGGGCATCCCCCACCTCTGGAGTGGGTGAGATAAAGTTATGCCACGCTCAAGGGTGCAGAAATGCCATTTTTCTGCTTGGGTCGAGGGATTTTTTGTATTTTACCTATTAAACGACTTCCAAAAGGTATTAAGAACAAAACCCACCCTCCTAACTAAGATTAAAATAATTTATTTTCTCCTAAGACCCTCAAGCACTTAAAGGAAAAGCTTTTCATCAAAATTCAAGCATCTTAGATTTTGATTCATGTTTTCCTCAAATAATTCACTAAGTTCGAGTATGTGGATTTGAACAAGGATATTCTTCCATTCTTGAGCCCAAAATTTTTATTGTTAACTAATTTTGAAAAAATTTCCTTGCTAGGGTTTATATTTATTTTTCTTATACTTTGAGATTTTGATTTTTTATCATGAATGGAACATTATTTTTCATATGATTTCATGTTTACTTATATTTTATCCATGAAAGTGATCTTACATATCGATTTTGATGTTTTATGTGAAGCTTCTATGAGATGATAAATGATTTAAACTTTAAGTATAAGTTACTAAATTTTACAAGAAGTTGAAGATTATTATTTCAGGTTACAAGTACTACAACATGATTATAGTTTCATTTTTTTTATCTCAGATAAGATACAAAATCCACAAGTTTCCTCGTGAGTATTACTTAATTAAAAGAAGCATAGTTGGTTTTCATTTTATAAAACAATATAATAATTTAAGGTAGATTTCATAAGTATGAGCATATAATTATATATATTTTAGGAGTAGTGTTTAGCCCCAAGAGGGGAATGCTAGTTTAGCATATCCTATTCCTATTTCCTAGAAACTACATGCCAACATAGGTTTAAGGGACCTCTCCAAAGAATGTTTCATCTCCCCAAATGGGTTTAGTAAGTGACTACTCTAGGTTAATTTTCTATTCTGATGGTAAGGGTATAACAACTCTCCTCAATATGGGTAAGATGTTGGACTCAATGCTAGCTCACATAGTTTATGTCGGTTATAATAATCTCCCCAAAAGAAAACAAAAGTAAAGACTTTAGAACCTAAGTTGAATGACTCACATGCATTGTTCAGATGTTTTGTTATGATTTATGCTAATGTCATTTCATCTTTCAATTTTATTCATGATTGAAGTTAGTTCATCTACACTTAGCATACGTGTTTTAAGTTATGCCATTTGACAGTTTTTACTTACAACATTCACCCCCACATACTCAGCACATTCTAGAAACACCAATCACATATATGACTATGTACTACATTATTTTCTAATGTAGGATCTGGTATTCATCCTTAGTAGCACGGATAGCCAAGATCAGCAGTTCCTATATTGAGATAGTCAACCAGCTCTCATTGTTCAAGGGAAAAGTTCATGATGGTTACACATGCTTGTTTTACTTATTTCAATTATTCAGCTTTCAGTTCAGGTCATCTGGGTCTGTCATTATGGCTATTCAGTTTTAGTTAGAGGATTGTCAATAATAGTAAGAATATGTGTTTCTTTCAGTTTGATTTTTCATTAATTGGAAAGTTATTGAGAAAAAGTAGTTGGTTGATTATTCACATATTTGAACTCAGCTGTAGGTTATCTTCAAATCCACCCATATTAAACGATTCTATAGTAAATTTCAAATCTTCATAGCTATCATTGGCTAGTTTTGGATTCTTGCAATTCCAAGCACCATGTAACATCTAGGGGGTATATTTGGGTCGTTACATGTCTACTGGATCGGGCCAAAATTTGGGTCAATAATAGGCATGCAAGTGTAGCAAATGAAATTAAAAACTGAATCTTTCATGAGGTAACTCGAGGGAGAAGGAATGTGTGCTTAAAATTTGAGCATAAATAGAGGATAAATTGGGTCTCAAATAAGCCCTTACAATTTAAGAATTTTAATACCTAAATCTAAGAATTTACAAGAAAATAATGGAATTTATTGGAGAAAAATAATGGGAAATTACCATGGAGTTTTGAATTAACTCACCTTAGCTCAATAGATGATTGCCCACACATTCCATCTTCCAAAGCTCTCAAAATAGTGAAAATAAGAGAAACGGGATAAATATAGATATATAAAATTATCAGGATTCACTTAAGGTAACCAAATATTTCTTAAGGGATCATTGTTAAGTGACCCAAGGATCACTTATGCGATCCACACGACATGTTGGCCCTTCACTTAAGTGGACCAGTGCCTCTTAAGTGATTGGGTCTTAACATAAGGGACTCAATGGGACCAAGGATGGTTGCTTAAGAAATCAAAATAATTTCTTAAGAAATCACACCAAGTGATGTCAGACATCAGATATTTCTTTCTATTAATAGACTTTTACTGGGTGCTCAAGATTTGTCTGAAACCCCTTGCGCGCAAACAAACAATGCCAATATACAAAATTTGATCTTTCAAAGTCAATGGATGCATAAAAACTTTCGTCCGAGATTATTTCAACTACATGTGGGGCCAACACCTATAATTTAATATTTCATAAAATACACCCAATAGCCTAAAATGAGTTGAAAATCCTCGAGACCTGATCAAAGGATCCTAAAACACTGGTGATTTTAGACCTTGAAAATTCCTTGAGTTTTAAGCTTACTGGCTTGGTTACGACTGGACCCCCAAAGACATAGGGTGTCTTGATGACTCATTGGGATGTGTCATAGAAAAATCATGTAAGTTTGTGGCATGATTCACGTATGAGTAATCATGGATCACTATGAGCCATGTAGATATGTTATGAGTCGTAGGGTGGAAATCATAGCATTTCCAGTGTATATCCTAAATGGGTTCTATGTTGATTACAATAGGGACCTAGGAATCGTAGGTCCCTATTACGAGTGTTGTCAATGGGTTGTAGGAATAACAATGTAGGGTGTGTTATAGCGCTGAACTCACTCTAATATTTGACGGGTGAGGCGGTTGTTGTCAATAACCCAACTTGAGTTGGGGTCAAATCCACAATGAGTGAATTACCAATTTCAAGTCCTATGGGTTCTCTAATTACTAACAGCTTACCCAGAATGCTAACAAACATAACAAGTAAAATGAAATGAGGGAGTTGACTTGAGATTTGTTTGTAATGATTTTTGGTTAAGAATATCCAAATATGACACATTTCACTTAAAATGAAGATTTGAGGAGATCTTGGGATTATGTCTACGTAAAAGAAAAAGCAAGGTTGATCAGGGTTTAACATGAAACTTAGTTTTTAACTAAATGATAGGCTAGGTTAAAGATCATTGCGGTTAATTTTTCAATAAAACCATAATGATTTAACCCATTGCCTCTTTCGAGCATCTAACAAGTGTGCAATTCGTAATCATCCGAAACCTCAATCAAGCATCCCTATTTATAGGATGATTCACTTGACATGCTTTACACACCAATTACACTTATTTGTAAGATTGAAAAAGGTAGTAAACCATAGGCTTAATTGTCCACCATTGCTTTGTCCCATATTACCCTCTTTCAAGGATATTCTGGGTTACCTTATATTCACCTTCATTCCTGTTTCAAGGATAATAAAGGGTTTCTAGAGTTTGGGGTTTTCACCCTTCAACCCCATTTGGATATTTGGGTTTTCAACTATAAATAACAACTCATAAATTCAAGCAATGGTAGAATCCATACTCAACAAGTATCAATAATGCAACCATAACAACATCCACCCACAATTACACTTTATTTCAACATATTCCTAAGACAAATTCACTTAGCCAATTATGAACAAAGTAAAGAAAGATATACCACAAGTATTATCCAAAGCATTCATTCTTCACAAAACACTAAGAAATCAAGCCTGCACAATTAGTTACATACTTTCCCAATTAGGGTTTCTTGCTTCAAATTCAAAATTGACTATTAGGAAAGCGATTTCCAAAGAAGAAAGGGTTTTTTCCTATATGAGGTTTGAAATTTGTCCAAAAGAAATTACAAAATTGCCCTAGATCATACTCACACTCAACCACGATTGAATGAGGTTGTCCTCAATTATGGCCTATACAACTGTGGTTGTGTTTCACGATCACACTATCTGGACCATCTTTAACTAACCACGACCAAGACTTAAGGACCATGATCACGGTAACCGAGGCTAGACTATTCCAAGTCTTCAACTGCACTTCTTTTGCTTCCATTTGATCTCTCTTAGCTCCGATCCTCAACCTTTCATCTTATAAACTATATACCTACAAAATTTTGATATTAGTGAATTTAAATCATGAGGATTCCTCATTTTCTTATACAAAATATTGTAGTGTGCACAAATATTTGGTGTATATGAGTGGTAAAGTCACCACTCATCAACACCCCCAACTTAACACCTTGCTTGTTATCAAGCAAGACCACCATTTTCTATGAGACAACTTCATATCTATGCCCACACTTTATTATCCAATGATCATGATGAATCAAAATTGATTATTACCACAAAAAGTTCTTCACACATGGGATAAATGATTTTTAATAATGCCCCTCAACATAAAATGGGATAATTTAAGACGCAATAGACTTTGAGGATCAACCATGTGACAATTACTTCATTCTAGAAATGACTAAATTTTTTAACTCCACCATAATATTCTTTCTTTTATCTCATTATGTGGAAGATAACAAAATTATTCACCTTAACTTGTTCATATGCCTCCTCACAAGAAAGAAAATTTCACAAACCTAGTTACAAACACGGCAACAAGGAGTTTAAGTGAAAACACACACTCTCTCACAAAATTCTTAACGTTAGCAAGTCCCATGCTATAGGCTTTGCCCTATTTTTAATCGACACTACAATGACCACACTTGGTTGGGAATCACAAAGGACTTTTTGAGCATGTAATGTATGCTTAGGGTAGGGTAGGATATCAACTTATGACAATAAGGCTAAACCCTCCTTGAACTTCTACATCACACTCTTTTCACTTTTTTCTAATGGGCCACTTCTTTTTCTTTATGTCTACTTTGCCTTTTCTTGGTTTTCCCGCTTTCCTCTTTCTTTTTTTTTTGTGCATAAATCATTCCTTTATTTCCTTTGTTGGATCTTTTCTTTATTCTAATCATTTTTATTAATTAACTTAATCTTGTAGTCACTTTCTTATGATGTCATGGCCCAACTATACCCTTTTAAATTTCCAGTATCCCTAACTTAGGCTTTTAGCCTCAAATTGTATTCTTATGTTCAAGAAGAGTAGGGTTCAAAAGTGTACAAATAGAAGGGTCAAGTCTTGTAATGTGTTAGACAAAGAAAAGTCCAAAGGCTAAAAGAGGGTGATTAGGGATAACTCCTATGCATTGGTAGGCGTTTTAGGCCAAAGTAGGCTTCCAATGTCACAAGATGGCCTATGATCATTTTACCAACCAAGCACAATAAAAATTTAGCTTTGAAATATTAAAGGGGTAAGTTCTAGATGGAACAAGTACACATGAGATATAGACAAATAAGCTCACAAACATGGTATACAAATCTCTTAAAGGGGGTTTAATTGTTCTACCCATTTAGACAAAAATGGAGTACCAATTCTTTTCCTAAGTCACTTTTTGGAGTCATAAAAAGAGGAAAAGTTTTCTTACAAGGTTACACACGTCCATGCCCTCAAATTTTTGTAAAACTTCTGGATGAAAGGGGTTGTTTGATTTCTATCCACACCACGCATAATTTCCTAGTCATGGCTCCAACCCAAAATATAGTCTTACAATGCAAGCTATAGAATGGGTGGACCAACTATATAGCTACTCAAACATTGCCAATGGATATAAATGCAATCCAAAATCATTAATACTATAGGTATCCAGACTTCCCTTGCATTTATGGCATTGATGTCATGGGTACGGATACTCAAACTTCCCTGACATCCATGGCTAAAAACCTAATAATGATGACTTCAACTTAAGAATGTTGTAAATTAGTCTATCATAGGGAAAAATCATCCAACAAAGATAAAATAAGATAATAGAGTACAAGCAAATTAACTAATCTAGGCAAGTGTGGATACCAGCATAGTTCTCGAATATTACAATGCGATAAAATATAAGAATCAATACAAGCTCTCATCAAATTAATATGGAGACACCCCCAACAAAAAGTAGTAGTGTTCCCACTCCATAAAATAATCAAGGATAAGAGAAATAAGGGTACTCTCTAAAACTGAATCAAGGGTTGATATCGCTTTTCCATTCTGGATCATCATCATTCCCCTCAAGTTCGGACCATTTCTTCATGCAAAAATTTGAATGAGAGTGTGAGGAAAATGGGGGAAATCAGTGATTTAAATTGATAAAGTGTCTGTGACACCGATCAAACAATCGTAATCGCGGACAGACAAATGACCACAATCATTCCTAGGGACCACAATCGCGGTAACTGAGAGCATTTCTACTATTCTATTTTCCTCTGTTCAGCTCTTATGTCAATTTCCATAGATATTATCCCTATTCTGTTTTCAATGTAAATTTTTGCACACTTCCCGCTTTTCAAGCCCATTCAATGCACTCCTTAGTGCCACAAATGCATGAGTTATTCATATGCAAAAATTATCATCTATGCTACAAACATATAACAAAAGGATACGAGTCACTTTCGTAGCATTTGTGGGTTGCCTCCCATTTAATGCCTTTCTTATCATCGTTGCATGATATCTTTATTATTAAATTATGAAGAGGTCCACAAGTCTCCTCCTATTAACCTCTTCAGCATCAATCAGTTTTATGGAAACTTCTTCTCTTTTTTTGTTATCCTCTTCTTCTTGACTTGGAGGAAACTCCTCCTTTGGCTGAGTTTAGGGCATCTTTCCACCCAAGTCCTTCAATTTCTCTTCCATTGTCTTTCCACTCCTAGTCACTATTGCTGATACTTGAGATGTATTATCACGATTGGCAATTTTGTCCTTGGGAGACAGCCTCTAGGTTTAGAATTTTATCATGTGAATATTCTCCCAATTTAGGTCTCCAATTTCTTAATAGATGTAGAGTGAGATACCATGGTTAGAGAGAGTTGGGAGAATTCACCTTTTAATTCATGGACCATTTTTTTCATACCTTTTGCTCTATTTAAAATACTTGTAATGACATCCTCTATTTAAAATTTTTAGAGTTAATGGAGCTTGACACTTTTTTATAAGCCAGATCATGGTTAGGCACAAAGTGGTAATAATCATGTTCTAGATCACTCCAAACTCGAACACAATCCCAATTCATCTAACATTGATTTTCACTTGTCCTTCGCTAGGTCGGGTGAGAACCCCTGAATAGTTTGACAACTATCGAATCTCTTCTTCTAACTTCTTAGCTTTCTTATCTTCATCATAGGAATTTGATGATATGGCGTTTACCATTTTTGTAGGTGAATCCATAACATACTTGGTTAGGATCTCAAATTCGATCAAAATCTTTGCCATAGTCTCATCTTGTTTGCCATCTCATTTTTTTGTTTCTTATTAACCATGGATGTAGAGGGAGAGCTATTGGGGACTTCAATATTTTGGGTATGGAATTACCAAATGTGTTTAGTCACCGCTCTCAACATTTTCATTGATGAGTGGAAGTGCAAGTTAAAGATAGAACCTTCACCGCATTGTTTACGATGGTTTGGTTCAATGGATCTAGTACCCGATAGAATACTTGGAGAAATATATTACCCAAAATCTCATGGTTTGGGAATTTGGCTAACTTTCTATTAAATCTCTCCCATACTTCATGAAGCGGTTCCCCGCTCCTTTGTCTAAAGTTTGTGAGCTCGTCTCTTATGTGACACATCTTAGAGGGAGGGAAGTATTAATAAAGAAACACCATTGCAAGCTCGTTCCAAAATGTGATTGAACTCATACGAAGTGAACAGAGCCACGATACCACCCTTCTCATTGGGGAGAATGTTAAAAGATAAAGTTAGTCAAATTCCTGAGTGATGTGGGCAATGTTCAATGGTACACACACCTCCAAAAAATTATTTAAGTGAAAATATAGGTCATCGTAAGACTGACCCCAGTATATCCACTTCACTTGTTATATGTCTTACATGATGCTAGTAATATGAAATGTCCCATTCCCATGAGTTGGAGGGATACTAATTGCACCCATCTGACCTGTATTATTTAGTTAGCATTCTCTATCAAGGGGAACGTCAAATGAATCCACATGATTAGTACCTTCACTCATAGTTCTGTTCAGGCTATGATCATTTAAAAATAAAAAACAACAACAAACGTGAACCACACCACTCCAAATATTCCCAAATAAAATGTACACCACATAAGCAAAATCCCGATTTCACTCCCTAGCAACAATGCTATTTTGATAACACTCAACTCACTCTCATGTTTGAGGGGTGAGGCGATCATTGTAAATAACCCAACTCGAGTTGAGTCCAAATACACAAGGAGCGAATTACAAATTTGAAGTCCTATGGGTGCTCTAATTAGTAAAAGGTACTCGGAATTCTAACAAACACGACATGTAAAATAAAATTGGGGGATTGATTTGGGATTTTTTTGTAATGATTTTTGGTTATCAACACCCAAATATGACACTTTTGACATAAAATTAATATTTGAGGAGATCTTGGGATAATGTCTACCTAAAAGTAAAATCATGTGGGTTGATGATGGTTTAATATGAAACTTATTTGTTAACTAAAGGATAGGATAGGTCATTGATCATTGTGGTAAATCTTTCAATAAAACTAGAATGATTTCACCCATAGTCTCTTTCGAGCACCTAACTAGTATGGAATTCGTAATCACCCAAAACCTAAATCAAGCATCACTATTTGAAGAATGATTCTCTTGACATGATTTACTCTCCAATTACACTTATTTCTGAGATTTCAAACCATAGGATTAATTTTCCACCATTTTCTTGCCCCCCTATAACCCTCTTTCAAGGATGTTATGGGTTACCTTATGTTCACCTTTATCCCTCTTTCAAGGATGATGAAGGGTTTCTAGAGTTTGGAGCTTACACAAATCAAATCAATTTGGCGATTTGGGGTTTTCAACTACAAATTCAAGTAATGGTGGAACCCATACTCAACAACTAATAATCATGCAGAAACAACAACATTCACCACAATTACACTTTAGTTTAACATAATCAAAAGACTAATTCACTTAGCTACTTAAGAATACAGTAAGGAAATATATACCATAAGGATTATCCAAAGAATCCATTCTGCACAAAATATTTAGAAATCAAGCCCCCACAATTATTTACACACTTGCCAAATTAGGGTTTTTTGCTTATAATTAAAAATTGTCTAGGAGTTAAGCTATTTCCAAAGAAGAAAGTGTTTTTGACTAAATGATGTTTCAGATTCTTCCAAGATAAATTACAAAAATTCCTTTGGTCATCCACCCACTTAGTTGCTATTGCATGATGTTGTATGTGATCACGACCAATATGACTATGGTTGTGTTTTACGATCGCACTATCTTAACCATCTTTGACTGACCGCAACCTTGCCTTGAGGACTACGACCACAAATTGAGGACTGCGATTGCGGTATCTGAGGCTGAATTAGTCTAGGTCTTCAACTATTCTTCCTTTACTTCTATTTAATCTCTTTGAGATCCAATCCACAAACTTTCATCATATCAACTATATACCTGAAAAAATATGGATATTAATGCATTTAAATCATGACGATGCCTTATTTTCTTATATGAAATATGGTAGTGTGCACAAATATTTTATGCAAATGAGTGATAAAATCACCACTCATCAGTTCTTTGGTTGTACTTCCTTAGTTAGGACTCGTGATGATGATTCATAATGAATGGTAATAAGTTAGGGGGTTGATCCATAGTCCAAGGTAGCACTTTTTTAGCTTTTTAGTTAAGGGCGTTTTTGATATTTTCCCTTATACCCAACTTGAAACCCACGTCTTATAAATTCATCAGGGTGTCATTAGCACTTAAAAACATATCAAAGTAACTTCTCAAATACTCCAAAATCCTTAAGGACAAGAACACTAAGTGTTTTCAAGAGGTTGACCAATTAGGGCTCTCAAGGGTGATTTCTCACCATACATCTTACTATTTTAGGCATGTGAATCTACCCTTAAAATTAATATCTCTATTTCATGAAAATACATGGTTATTTATGTGGTTTTTACTCAATTGGGTTTTCTTACATTAATGGTCAATTAAACATTTTCCCATGGTTTTATGATGTATTACTCATGTCCTAAATATAGTTTTGAACATTTTAGGATGTATGGGAATGGTGATTAAACCGAGGGGAATGGTTAACCCCCAATTGATGATTTTGCCTCATTTATGGTTTGGGAAATTGTATGCCCCAAACTTGTTAGTGAAATTGTCAATGAAAAGGCTTTAGTCACATTATTTGTCGTACCCACTTGTAATAATGCATTGACATAAAAAGTATACTGAACTATGCATGTAATCATTAAAAGTCCTTGATGGGTATGTATATGATAGTATTATGTTAAACCTTGTGTGTTTCATGTATTCATAAGCTAAAGTATAATTTATCCAAAGGGGTTGTGAATTCCCCAAGTAATGTCATTGTTTAGGCATACTATTGTTACCTTGCAAGTGTAGCTGGTATAACGATAACAATAATGTATGCTTTAATATAAAACATGGTTCAATGAATAGAAATGTGTGTTAAATGTATTAATTGTGCTTTAAAATAGAGTTGTGTAGCTGAGTCATTAAAGTGGAGGTCTAAGTGACCATTACTTAAAATCACACTTGTCGATTCGGGGATCGCTAGTGCTTAATATTTTGAGTTCCTTTTCCTATTACCAAGTGGTTCGAGTCTACCTTATTGTTATTATTATGATTTGAGGGTTCGAGTCCCCCATATCATAATTTATAAGTGGTTGATTAACTCACATATGTATAGGATTGGAGGGTTCTGGTTCCCTATGCATATATATGAGATTATTGTCTGGTTCATATGGCTACAAGTATTGGGGACCAACCAGTGGTGTAAGAATTGGGTCCTATATATCCCATGGGTACTATTAATATGATGGTTGATCTACATAATCTAGACTAAGATTTTAAAATGCATGTTAAGAATTGTTCCCTATCCCAGCATATGATATATATATACGTATATGCAGTGGTAATGTATATGGAATATTTAATTATTTGAATCGACATGGTAGTGCTCTAGCTACTAACCATCTACGTACGGTGTATCCTGATGTGATGTAGGATTTTTCCATACTTCTACTTCTCCTACTCACTGATTACGTATTGATCAAGAGTCGACTTGAAGTTGTAATATTGCATGCCTTGGCGGCCCATTTCAGAATAATCTATCTCTTTTGATATATAGACTAATGGTTACTTTGTTTAGATATATTTGAGGTCATGTCCCAACACATTACTAATATACAGTTTTGGATCATTGTTTAGAAGGATTTATTTTGACTACAGTGGTTATTTGGTGCTATTAGACAGTCATTTAGGCCAGTCGTTGGTAGGTGGTTATGGATATGGATTAAAAGTTTCTTAAGCTATTACACACTATCTTTTACATATTTGGAATTTATCAAACTTTGGGGTGTGTTGTATTAGGTTTGTTAGGTGTAGGGGGTTACACACTATCTTTTCATATGTTAGTTCAGTTTGTAACTTCTCAGTCAAGTGTCTAGCTTCTGTTACTACATCTTTTAAGGCCTCTAGGGTTGGCCAACTTTTGAGGTTGAGTCCTGCTGTATTCACTAGTTCTAAAGTTAAGGAAGTTCCTCAAAACATTATCAATGAGATGGAGAAGATCTTTTATATGATTCATGCTTTTAATAGGGAGGATGTATAATTCACTGCCTATCAACTGAAGGATGTAGGATACTAGTGGTATGAGGAAAGGGAATAGTCTAGGCGATAGGATATCGAATCTGCACTATGGGATGATTTCTCTAGTGCTTTTATGGATCACTTCTTTCTTCAGGAGTTGAGAAAGACCGGTGATGTCCAAGATACACCTTCTCTCAGAAGATGATACGGTCTCTTCCAAATATAGTAACCTAACAAAGGTCGGGGGCAAATCCCAAGGGAATATGTGAACTCACAGCTCTTAGTTACTGTAATCAATAGGCAGAACTGAAAAAGTGAATGGGGGGATTTGTGTAGTAATCTCTCACAAATAACTCTCTTACATTCGCCTGAAATAAGTCATAGGTAAATACTATGATTGTGTTTCCCCTGTATTCTCAACTCTGTAGGCTTATAATGCTTTGGTAAACCATCCTGAAACTTTGCATGCAGAATTACTAAGTTATGTACCTTCTATAGTATTATGGAAGAGTAGAAGGATTTCACCCTTTACCTAATGATTCTCAAGGTGTCGGCTTACTATACCTTATTTTGATCCTTGCTAACTATTATCTTTTGAATCTCTAGTTATTGTATAAAACTTAACCATCTTACAATGATAAAACCAAGAAGTGTGGATCGATAGTTAAACTCTAAATTACTACTATCTTTATCTTTTTCTAGTCACTACTCCTCTTTTGGATTAACAAGCAATAATCTTGTCTGGATCCTAATGTGTGCACCCGATAAGAAAACTATTATAATAAAGATAAAGCTATACATGCATGGGTATCAGTTAGGAATAAAAATAGTACTTCCCCTACGTCATCAACCGGCCAGGGTTTTCGTAACGCTAGCTATGGGTTTCTAGTCGCTTATGCTTTCGATAAAATCAACAACATTCATAATTCAAAGTGTACATCAAATTACAATAAGAGGTAGAAAAACCCCCAACCGTAACTGAACTAATCAACTAAAATCAATACAAGAGAATCCCCAGATCAAAATCAGCTCTTGGAATCAAAATATGTTTATGAGTATCAAAAGTGTGTTACTCCTACTAAAAAATACATAAAGGGTATTTATAGTACAGTTGGAAAACCTAAAACTAAATCACAAATGAAATAGAAGAAAACAGGGTCAGTGACCACTTATGGCCTGTACTTGTGCCCAGACCCTGGGCGCATGTAGCACTTGCGGAAGGTAGGGTAGGTGTAAGTTCAGGGTTAAAGTGCCTGGACCCAAATATCCTACAGGTCTGCCCTCAGGATTTTGGACTTCTGGAACTTTATTTTCCTACTTGTGGTCTACACGTCCTAAAAGCGGACCACATGTTGACTTAGTAAGTATGGAGAATCATCTTTTCAGCTCTTCTACAATTCTTGAACATGCTTTGATCATGATAAAGCGAAAAACTATCCTGAACATCCGTAATTGCTCTAATAAGTAGTCAAAAACACCTTTTTCCATCTTTTTCATAAACTTAGCATCAAAAACATGATTTCCTACAAAACATACCCAAAATGCATCATATCTAACAAAATAACCACTAAAACTTACATATTTTACCAATTAAAGTGCCAAAAGTGCTATATTTCTGTAGCACATCAACACCCTCAACTTCGAACGTCCACATTTCCTCAATCAAAAAACACAAAAAAAATAAAAACGATGCTTAAGTAGGAGAATCTAGGTTATTCAAGGTAGACAGTCAACATTCTTAGCTCAGAACACACCACCCTTCCAATTTTATTTTTCAAAAACAACTATGTATGAATATGAAGCATCACAATATGACACAATGGGATCAAGGTATGGAAATTACGTTAGCAATAGACAACCACTAATATATACAAGTTACACTATCCAATGAAGCAAATAGCTAATAATATGACTTATATGATATAATGCATGTTAATGCAGGGGAAGTGAAGACACACTCACACTGAAAAGAGAAGTTTCAAGTAATGAATGTCAAATACAATAGGCTTGCCATTATTTTCTTTCCCTTAGTTTTCAAATAGTCAAGTTAGAATCACTATAGGACTTTTCTCGGCTTGTAATGTAGGCTTAGGGGATGGTATGGTACATATGGACATATCAAGTGACTAAGCCTCCTTTGAAATACACTAACCTAGGATCTCACTTACTAGTTAATTTCCTTTTATTCTACCCTTATTTCTCACTTTTTATTCTTTATTGCACAATCAAGGTGGGGGTGGTCTTTTATTCTTTCTTTTTCACCTTTTTCACAAGTTTTCTTTTCTTTTCCTACAACACCACGCCCTACTAACTTTTTCTCTTATTTTACCCATATACATACCTACTTTATACTACGCACACCTATGATAGTGACCCTCAACTTAGTCATTTTGCCTGAGTTGAGGTGCACAATGTCTAAGGAGGACCATGGCTAAAATAGGTCCATTATAGCTCAAATGGGAAGGTGAATAGGTAAAACTAGAAAAATAGGCTACAAAGCGTAAAATAGGGATCAAGGTATAAAATTGACACATGGAAGGTTATTTAGGTTAAAAGTGGAATAAAATAAAAATGCCTTATGACCCTTTCCTAACCAACTACCCTAAAACCTAGGCAAGATTAACCGGGTAAGTTCCTAATTTTACAGACAAAGGGAACTACGTACCATCTCACACACACATAGCACAGAGTCAATATTACAATATACTACATATACTGTTCATGTAATTGTTAAGAAGTGATTATCATGTCCCTAATCCTAATGCCATAACAAGAACCACAATGTTCATATATATATATATATATATATTCACATAATTCTAAAACATAAAATTTTAAAGGTTTATAAAAAATCAATCAAAACATGACTATTGCTCTATTTACATAAAAATGTCCTAATTACATAAAATATATCACAATACAAAATAAAACACAGTACGAACATAAAGTATCCTAGAAATATCCGTTTTAGAACCATACCATTGCCGATGGGAAAACAATCATGGTAACAAACACCCGTGGCGGCTATGGTACATTCTACCCCTAAATGAAAACTGTACATCATCCTCAATGCATTAAAATGATACAAAATAAAGGAAAGTGAGAATATTCTGAAGATGTACTAAATTTTTTATGTCATCAGCATCCCTAGAAGCGGGTCTATCAGCTGGCGGAGGAGGTGGTGGTAGCGATGCTCTACTAGAGAATGTAGACGTTGCTAGCTCTATATTTCTCTACCTATAGATGATTCAAGAATCTATGAAAGTATATCTAAACATTTTAACAGCCTTGTCATATGGTATATCAGGATCATGTAACTCTCTTATATAACCTCTCTTGGCCCTAACTACTGGGACCTCTTCTTTATCCACCGCGAAGAAATATAGCTATCATGGTGCACGTAGAGGTGATAAATGTACAATCGAGGGTATAACTGAGGGAGTGGCTTCTACATGGCTCTCTATAAAAGAGCATACCTTTGCTTATAGTGTATCAAAATACTGCTACATCAAGGCTATATTTGACGTATTTATCTTTGTTTATCGGCCTGTAACCATCTCTCAAACTCATCAAGACGTTCTATAAAATCGGCACATAGATAAGCGAATACAAAATCCTTTGTGGCCTCTCATCTAGACTCTTCTTGCTCAAATGTAGTCTGAAATCTAGATCTCATCTGCTCATTAAGGGTAGTCATATCAGTTTTAACAACCCTCACCCAAGTATCTATGGCTATCTGGCTGTTCACTAAGCTCTGGAAAAACTCTCTATATATAGTTATCATACCTGTAGCATGAGATGTAGTGGTTGGGGGAGTAGGATCTAAAGATATGTCAAACAACTCTAAGGTGGAAGTCAGAGATGAAGAAGAAATAGTTGGTGTACCCCCGCCCTGCATTCTCAAATTCGGAGCCTCTCTCTACTCCCCTATCTCAATATCAATACCAGCAACCACATTGCCTCTATGTGTATCAACATGCTCTATGGAAACTGCTGGTCCCAAGTTACTTCTGCCTACTCTTTCGATCTCCTGGGAAATCTTAGATATGCCAGATCATTCATAGTATTTATTTGTGCAGTTGCTATTGCAAGTAACCTGTCGTCTACTCCTGATATCTCAAGTATACTAGCATTATCAAATAACTTTGAATCATGCAAGGGAATGGCATATTAGTCAACTCTCAAAATTTTATTTCATGGATATCTTGCTAGAGAATGGCAGAAAAATCAACAACATAAAAGATCATCAAACAAGAAACCAGGGCAGCTCCCCAAAAGTAAAAAAATTATCCAAGAAGTGGCAAACATTTAGTATCGGCTTAGCAACCACCAAAACTTAGCCTCAAATATCAATAGTCCCTATTTGATTATACCATGACCCTCAATTGATGGGGTTGCCTCACCCAAAGGAAAAATATATCTAGTTATCCACTTCTCTATCTCAACCTTTTCATTTTTGCGTATCCTCCCACATGATATGTTTATCACACGTGACTCTTAATTTTTTATCGCGCTCAGCTGTGAATGTAAGGGCTATGTAATCCAAACCAAAGATGACTCTAATGATAATCTCTACTGGAATATCAACTCTGACCTATCTAAGCAGCGTATGATCAGCGTGGATACCTTAAAAATTTCACCAGGACTACAACTCTGTATATAGGAAGGAATACTCTAGCTTGGTATGATTCATAAAACTCATGCACCGTAGTAGGGATATAAGATCAGAGTGGTCAAGTCATCCACTCTGATTGATATGGTTTGAATGCAGCCCGTAACTATGGTACTTGACTTATCCCTAATAGATCAATCTGGTGATCCTAAAAATAACCCTAATAGGCCTGCCTGCCTCCCAAATACGACTTTCTATATAAAATATCTCCCGCATCTGCTTTACACACCACCTAAGGTTTCCATCCTCAAGAGGTTATTTTGAGGTATCTTTGGGTGTAGGAATCTTCCCCTGCTGTACTGATGCATTGTAGGAAGGCTGCTTTGTACTCTCCTCAAACTAGGGTACATTTGATTGTAGTACATGCCTAGAGGTAGCCTCCTCAAACTAAGGAACCATTGATGACTCCTCATGCTCTGACTCCCTTGATAAATCTTAGGACCCCTTCTCAGACTGGGTCTTGAGCAGGAACGTATGAAATAAACTCAAAATCTACGTCCTCCTCCTTCTCATTGTCATCATCAGGAGGAGGAGTGTGGGGAGGTGACCTCCGTACGTACATTATCCATGGCTGGACTGCAACTGTATAAGCCACCTAGCGAGTATATCCTCTAGTAACTCAGCATGTCTTCCCTACTATAGTGTCTCTACGTCGCTAACTTAGGTACTTATCAACCAAACCACAAGGCTTAAAAAACTCTCCTTGTCTTCTCAGGGCAGCAACCTTCTTTTTGTTCATAGCTTTAGGTGCCATATATACTTGAAAAAGTTGTTGTTAGTTTCCAATAAGAATGAGGGATATCAAAAGATTAAGAAAATTTCAAAATTTTAAAATTTCAATTTTTTCCTAAATTTTCACACCTCTTTAACCTATTTGACATCCCAACAAGTCCAATATGCACACACCTATCAAAAATCATGAATTTCAAAGAAAAAAAACATGCTCAACTAGTGATATAACTTGATTCATTTCAAGTTCCACTTTCGGTTGGGGTCAAATTTTGGATTTTAATTCAAAACAAGTCCCTACATTAAGATTTTGAAATGGTATACACATATCAACTTGTTTAAAAAATGAATAGATCAATACATAACCATTAAGACCTAAGAAAGTTACCTCTTTTATGAAGAAATCAAACAAAACCAATGTGCGAACTTGTTTTTACTGTATTTCAGAAGTTGGTACCTCAAAAAGATGTCAATTTAGCCATTACTTAAGTGTGGGGTTAGTTTATTCTTTAAGTGGGAAGTTTGAATTCAAAGGGAAAAGTGATGTTTAGATTATTTGAATAGGTTGGAATGATGTTACGGATGTTTAAATAAGGATAGGGGTTGTTTAGGTCATATATAAGTATTGGTGGGCCCAAAATTTAAATTAAAAATTGGGCCCACTAAATACATTATTGTGACATCCACTTGCGCCTGCCACCTGCGGCCAGGCATAGGGTGCAAGTGCCACTTGTGACCAGCAGGTGCAGGGCCAAAAATTTTGGCTCGCTTTCTAGCAATCCAGACTTTGCACCATAACTTATCTTTTGGTCCCAAAAGTATGATTAGATGCCAAAGTTTACAACTTTCATTTTTTCATCCTTAAAATTTCTGCTTTTCAATTTATTACTCAAACTGTGTGGGACTTCTGACCATAATGATTTGATCAGATAGTCCCCTTACCTTGAAATCATTGAATGTAGAAATTTTTACCTTATTTTGGGTAAGTCCAAGAGCCAATCAACCTACAAAAGAAAAATAACAAAGACGTGAATACTAAAATAGTTGGTTTCCTCTCACTCAATGCTTGATTTAATGTCACGGCATGACGTGACTATGTTGGTTACTCAAACTTCACCAATAAGACCATGGGTTGCCTCCCATGAAACACTTGATTTAATGTCACGACATGACTCCGGTATCTTGATTACATAGAATTCATAAGGATATATATAAGAGTACCCTCTAGGGTCATCAATATAATTAATCACCGACACAACTCTCATATCGGTAGGCTGCTTCATTGATTTTCTAATGTTGAATGTGGCTTCCTCACTGTTGACTCTGAATTTCAACTCTCCTTTCTCCATGTCAACCATCATTCAACGTGTTTCCATAAATGGTCTCCCAAATATAATCGACATCTTGGTATCAACCTCATGGTCTAGAATGACAAGGTCATCTGGGTAGATTAAATTGTCAATTCTCACAATCATATCGATTAAAATGCCGAAAGGTTTTTTCATTGTCTAGTAAGCCATCAATAGCTATATTAAAGGCGGTTCAAACCCAATTACTTAAATACATCTAGCAACATCAGATTTATGTCCGAAACTAAGTCACATAATGCTCTGGTGAATCGAGATGATCCAATAGTACAAGGTATAGTGAATTCTTTGGGTCCCCCTTTTTCTGAGCCAACGACCTCGTAGTGACTGCACTATAATGGTGCAAGCCATCAATATGCTCGATAGTATCTCCTTTATTCTTTATGACTAACTCTTTCATTAATCTAGTGTATCCCACAATCCACTCCAATACCTCGTGAAGTGGAATATTCACACTTAAATCTTTCAGCAGCTTAGTAAATTCATGAATTTTCCTTTCTCCTTTTTTATCTCACTAAGGAAAAGGTGGGGCGGTCTCAAAATCTATATTATTTCTTGATTAATTACCGAACCTTTTCTGTTTTCTTTAGCATCTACACCATTACCACTTGTTGACTTTACTGGCTCCTTAACAAGTGTCTCGAAAAAATTGAAGGAAAGGTGTCTTTTAAGTCTTGAATGAAGGATTTGTGACATTGACAGAATAGATAAGGTCAAACATCATTAGGAAACTTGATTATGTTAATTATGAACTTGATTAATATTTTCAAAAGTTTCTAATCTTTTCAAAAATACAAATCAACCCAACCTACACCCCTCTTCAATCCTAATTAACCACTCTCTCTCTAGCTTCTCCCAACCAATAGTTCTAAAAAATTTTTCCCTTCAAACTCCGGTAAAAATAGTCGGGTGAGTTCCTGTTCAACTTTTAACCATCAATCGATGTGAATAATTCTCCGATGACAACAACTTCGAGTTCTTCATCCTCGCATTTCCTTTTTCACAGGTAAAAAATTATGCAGAAACATACAAACTTGAGCCAACTACTCTTCTGGTATTGAAATGTGGACAAAATAAAACCCTAATTTCTGGTATTTCTACATTTTTTCTTCTCGTTGTCGTAGTATTTATTAGAATTTTTTGGTGATTTTTTATCATAGTTTATGTTTTTAGTGTGTATGTGTGTGCGTAATATGTTGTCGTTGTGGGGTTGATTTGTTGTTTGTCTTGGTAGAAATGGTATTGCAACGGTTAAAACATCTGATGTAATAGATGAAATATATGATGCAACATTTAAAAATCTTATGCAATAGTTGAACAATATGAAAACCTGATGCAATAGTTGAACAATCTAACAGATCATTCATCTATTGTGACAGACAACTCTTATATTTGGAAGAAATCTAAACAATATGGATCCAACAGATAACTGATTAGTGATCTATTTTAAATCTTTCCAACGGTTTACTCTTTATTTTAAAATTTGATGCAACAGATTAAAAATCTGATGCAACAGGTGAGCAATCTAACAGATCATTCATCTGTTGCGATAGATTACTCTTCTGTTTGGAAGAAATCTAAACAATATTGATCAAATAGATAATTGATTGGTGATCTATTTTTATTCTTTCCAAAGGTTTACTCTTCATTTTATAATACATTAGGACTGTTTTTATTCTTTCCAATGATTTACTCATATAGGTCGGTTATCTGTTGCAACAGATAACATACCTGGTGCAACAGATTGGTGTTCCACTTTTATTTTTTTCAACGGTTTACTCATTCGTTGAAATAGGTCTGTTATATATTGCAAAAAATAAAAAACCTACTGCAACTGATTAGTGATCTATTTTATTATTTCCAACAGATTACTCATCCCTTACAATGGGTCAGTTATGTGTTGCATCAGATAAAATACAAGGTGCAATAGATAGTGTTGTTTTTATGGTTCCCACGTACTACATATCCATTCCAACAGGTCGGTTATATGTTGCAACAGATAACATACCTGATGTAACAGATTAGTTGTCTGTTGGAACTGTTATATTACTGTTATTCATTAATAAATTAAAATTTATGTTATGTTCCTATTAATTTAAGATAACATGGCTCCCAAAATAAAAGAAATTGATTCAAGTCCAATTAAAGGAACAAGTGCAGCAGCTCATCTATATCCACTACTCTATGATCTTGCTTTACAAGCGTTATCTCAATCAGGAGTAGAAGATAATGAACACGAGGAGAAATCTTTCAAAAGAGATGATCCAAATGCAAATATCCCTTTCGTCGAAAAGTTGATTAAAACCTTCAGCATTGATCGTTACCCTGTGAGAATATAGTGTGATGGTGCCACAGATTTAACGAGTGATCTTATGGTTAAGTCTGTCATAGGAAAAAATTTCGACGCCTTCAGAAAAATACTTCGAGAACAAAAATTGGAATCTTATTTCAGGAAAAGTTGCTTTGGGAAATATCTTGATTTGCCGGAGGACAACAACGCTTGTTTCCAGATGAAAAAGGTATATGATCTTCTCAAGCACTGGTTTATGTATGAAAACAATGATAAGAATGATGAGATGTGGATAAATTACTATTGCATGCTTGTTTGTTTTGGTTGGGAAGATTTGGCCATAGTTACCAGACTAAAATGGTATCCTCTTTCTTCTTCTCAAGTTATACCTACTCAGACCCAAAAAAAAAGAATCCTGCACACCTAAAAAAGGAAACAGCAAGTCGAGTGATCATGATGACCTAGTGTCCATTATTGGTCCAAGCTTCAAAAACAAAAATCTAATTGAAGCGTTCAAAGGTAAAGGAATTTAAAGAAAGAACAAGCTATCATTGTTTTTGGTTTGGTTTGTACATAATGTTCTTTGGGCGAGAGACGTTAACAACAACATAAGCCTCGGTTTAATAAATCTCTCCAAGGATCTTGAGGCATTTAACAGCTATCCTTGGGGTTAAGAAAACTTTAAAATGACCGTCGAATATTTGTTGACTTTGTTTATGCCAAAAACAGTCAACTTATATGGTTTTCCATGGGCTTCATGGTAAATATTTCTTTTATCATGATATGATTCATTATTTTTTTATTCAATAATGCTTTTGATTTATTGGCGTTATGTTATACGCTTGGGCATTTGAAGTCATTCCTTATTTGAGACAACAAGTGAACTACCCGGAAGAAGTTTTCTTTCCAAGAATTCTGAGATAGTTGTCGGCCAAAACTAATAAAAATGCAAAATTTCTTGATCTTTTCAATCTCACCAAGAAAGCAGTAAGTCCAATTCTAATCTAGTTTTTGTTTTAATTAATGATTGAATGATTTCATCACCATTCTTAATATATGTACCAATTTATTTTAGATTGTCCATCCGTGGCTTGTTCTAACCAATCGTGAGTTGAAGATGCAATTTTTTCTTACTTTATGGTCTGTGCAAACTTTATCGGACCCTAAGGTTGTTGATGGAATAAAAATGGAATTGTTTAGCACCACAACAATCACAAAAAAAATAATTTTGGAGGGTGGGGCAAATGATGCTCCTCTTACCATTTTTGAAACGACAAGACATTATGATTATGATCATAATAGTTGTATAGATTTTTCTCTAGCTTTTGATGCATCTACGGAATGTTCTTCATGCAAATGTCCAGTCTGCAAGGCGAAACACGATGGTGTGATTAATGCTATTAATGCACTAACTACTTCTGTAAAGAAAATGACATCTAAGAGGGGCGTAATTCCATCAAAGAGGATTTCATATCCAGACACTCCATCAGAGATCGAGACAACTAAGAGGAGAAGGAAAGAGACTTCCAAGTCATCATCAATCATAAAAAAAATAAAGATTACAATCCCTCTGTCTTTGACTTGCACTGATGTTTCGTGTAAAAGGGCCACAGAAGAGCAACATGAGCTGAAGAAGGTGAATGTACATCCTCTGTTCCAAAAAACAAACAAGCATATCTCTATTTCAATAGATGATATGTCTGCTGAAAATTATGAAATAGATGTATACATCTATTGCAACTGTTGTCTAACCTGTTGCATCAGATTCGTTATCTATTTCAATAGATAAGTCTAATGTTGCAACAGATGGGTCATCTATTTGAAATTATCGTACTACTCTGATTTACCTATTTGAATTTGTCCCAATAGATAATCCATCTGATGGAACATAAGAATCATCTATTGCAACAGATTGAAAATCTGTTGTATATCTCTACTTAGCACTGACAATTCAGGCTTTCTAGGTGGATATCATAGCTAATGCTGAAGAGCATAATATGACAGTTGATAATCCATCAACTGCTTCCAAATATAAAGAAAAAGTGGAGCCTATCAGTATGGGAGAATTGAAGAATTACCTATTTGAAGGGTTTCACATTTTGGATGAGGCTCCAAAAAAACTAATACAGTTGAACAATGACTATTCAGAATGGATTGCCGATGGGATGTTAAAGCATTATGACGGAAGGTACATAAATCAATTTTATGGATATTTGTTTATACAAATTTTTTTGTAACAAACTGATATTAACACATATAAATCATCATGTATAAAACAAAATGACGAGCACTACAAATTGAACGAATCGAGTCTTGGTTTTGATATGTTCAACTTTGTTGTTGCACATCCTGAAATAAAGAATTGGTTCTATTTGATGTCACAGCCCCAAACTTGCTGGAATAATGAGGTTTAAAGGACATACATATTACTATTAATTACTAATTTATTTAATTGCATTTGTGTATTGGTTTTTTCATCACGTAATCTGAAATATTTGATAATATGTGCAGCACATCGATGTAATTTTTCACTAGCTCTAAAAGAAGGCCAAGTTGCAAATACAAGAACAATACAGATACACAAAAGGCAATTATTTTTACAAAGTTAAAATCAATAATTCCTATAATAGGTATTTTCAACAGTAGTCGAAAGTTTCCCAAAATGAGAAATTCTTATTCAACATCATCAAAGGTTTTAGCATTCCGGCTGGATTAGCTTGGAATTTGGTCGATGAAGTGTAGATCGCAATAAATTGTGCTGATGAATTCCATTGGTTGTTGTCTGTCGTTGTTCTAAAAGAGAGGCCAATCCGAGTTTATGACTTGATATCGTGAAGTAGATATTCTGGGCCATCGTCTGAGATACAAAAGTTGGCTAAAATATTGCCTACTTACCTTGATATGAGGTGCTTTTTGGATCAAAAGGTTCATACTGATTGGTCGAAGATTGAAGCATACAAGGATAAAATGGCTTATCAATTTAATGAACAATATATTGACGGAATTGCTCAACAAACCATTGGTAGCCTGTAAGTTTAAGTGTCATGATTTAGTTTTATTTCACAAATTTCACAGCGCTTGCATGAACTGCAAGATATGGATTATCTATTTATTTGTAATGCAGGGATTGCGGTCCTTTTGTTGCCTCCTATCCGAGTATTTGAGTGATGGATTACAAGTACCAAATTATGGACTTGATGTCGGATTACTCCACAAAAAATATGCTTTTCTTTTATGGAAATATGGAGAAGCAAAAGCTTTGAAGACATACACAACCGACGTTAAAGGTCCACGACAACCAAAGCCGAATTCCATAGCACTGGATGAATAACAACTTGTCCATATTTATTAGATCTTTATATATCAAGCCCGTCAATGTAATAGCCTATCCTCGTTGATTTAACTTGTTGATCTATTTATAGAGTAGATCATTTGTACTCATAATGATTTTTTTTACATTTCATTTATTTGTTGAGTTATTTTATTTCATGTAATTTCCGAAGGCTTTGATTTATTTTAGTCTGTCTATGAATATAATTAATTCTAAGTTTTGAAATGTTAATTGAAATGGAGTACTAGATTCAAATATCATAATAGATAATACATCTACTACATAAGACGACATATCTTATCAGACAAATTTAGAAATATGTTGCAACATAAAATGCAACACGTAAGTCATCTGCTGGAAATTATATAACAGGTCCTCCTACTTTTTTTATTTTCTCCAATAGATTATCGATAAGTTACTAATAGATAAGTTATGTGTTGCAATAGATCGTAAACCTGTTATGACAAACAGATGAGGAACATCTGCATAACGCAACAGATGACCAACCTATTCCAGCAGATAATCAATCTGTCACAACAGGTACTATATCTGTTATGACATATATAAAATCTATTGCATTCCAAAAATTCAACTTCGCCAGACATAAAAATTATTGCCCTTATATGCATAGTGAATGGGATTGAAATGAAAATTTGTTGTCGTGTTCGTATCTGTCTATGTACATGTTCTTTTTCATACACGATCTCCAACCATTTAGTTAGTACCCCATATGCCAAGACCCATTGGATCTTTCCCACAATGATGTCACACACACCGGTCATTTGTGTGTCGGTCAGGAAATACTCCATGTATGCAAGTGAGTACGTCCCATACGCTGCACCATTTGTATTTTTTACGATCTGGATATTCTTATTTTGACCTTCAAAAACCCATGATTCCTTTGCCAAGACTTGAGCAGGCAAATGATCCATCAGCTTACTCTGTGTCAACAACTTGGGAAATAACTTCAAGAGTGGCTGCGTGTGGGTTAAAAATGTCTTATCACTGAACACAGGTAAGTTGTAGTAATAAACCTTAATCTTTCCCTCATATAGTAGTATCTTAATAGTGACAAAATGGGTGACATCTACGTTAATGACTGGAAGGATTCTCTTTTCCTTGTTCCAGCTCTTACCGTGTGGATATGGCCTCATCCCTTTAACATATTTAATCACTTCTTCATCCTATTGGAATGTAGAAACTAACTGATCAAATCCCAGGCCACCAAAATCTGCTAGATTATGAAGATCAGTGTACCTATCTTTGAAATTATTGTAGAAGTTAAGGTCCATTATCTTATCAGCAGCATCATAAGCATCTGGGTATGCTAATTGCCTGCCCCTTATGAGGCAGAGAATTTCATCAATATACTGTGGTATAAGAAGATAATTTTTAAATAGGTTAGAAAATGTAAAGAATAAAAACATAGTGGAAAGAATCTGATGCAGAGGGTTTTCTAAATTAGTTCACAGATTACCTAGCCAATACAACTTTTGCAACAGATGTGTATTATGTTGCACCAGAATACTAAGCTATTGCAACAGATTACACATCCGCTACGTAGATTCTTCTTCATGGAGTAGATTGGAAGGATATGTTAGCAAAAGTAAATTTACTTTGTCCTCATACCACACGCACATATTTTTCATATTGGAGAAATCTTTGGCAGCAAATGAATGCACGGTGTATTCTTTTTGAACCATCGTATTGATGAATTCTTCCAATTTCTTCATCTTCTCCTTGCCAAGCGCCACAAATATGTTTTCCTTCTTCAGTGGCCCCTGAACTTCAACAACTATTGGAGCGGGGGGAGTTGCATTTTTTTTATTTCAGAACGGAGAGAATTTGTCTAATCTTTATTCTCTTCCCCTTAATCTCCACTGTAGGAGTGCATGTCTCCCTCACTTCGTTGGATGGTATGAAACCCCTCCTGTATTTTCTATCCTCGGCAGCTTGAGGAATAACCTCTAACTTGTTAAGGAGTTTATCCTCTCTGTCCTTAAATACTTTGCATTTGCAATGGGAACATGAAGGTAAGGAGGGGTGAGAGGGACCACTGTAAGGGTGGGAGGGACCGGTGTAGGGGTGAGATGGAGGACTTGTGCAAGGGTTTTTTTTAAATATATTTATTTTTTTTAGCACCAACATGCTCATAATCATGACTGGCAGCAGAAGAAGAAGCAGGATGGTTGCCATCATTACAAACAACTCTACTGGCAACACCCCCAGAAGAAGCACTCAGATCTGATTCAGTTTGAGTTAGCTCGTGAAGAGCTTCAACATTAGACTAACCTTGCCTAATTGCTCTTCTTATGGATGTTGATCCATCTGATTCCTTCTTTATTAACTCAACTATTTGGTCTTATTTTGTATCAACAAGACCTAAAGTAAGAAAAAAAGTCATCCCTAGCTCATCAATGGTAGGTACGATCCAAGGATGCACAACCTATAAAAAATGACTAGACAAATTTAAATCATATAATAATAATTTGCAGTCTGTTGGGTTACATGGGGCTCGGGTTATGTTAACACAACCAACTTATGCAATAGACAATCTAGCTACCATAACAGCTCATCTGTATGATGAAATAGATTGATAATATGTTGCATCAGAATACCCATTTATTGCATAATTTACAGGAGATGGGTAATCAGTTGAGTAGGGTTCAGAGAACAAAGCAACATATGGTTAATCTATTGTGAAATACGGATCGTTTGTTGCAACAGATTACCTATTGCACCAGCTGCAGTTGACGAGTAATCTCTTGCAACAGATGCAACATGTGTTTCAATATATTTCTTTAAGGGAAATTATTTTAGTTGAAAATGGCGTACTGCATCATACGGAGGGTTAAAGAGATCAGCCTCATTAATATTTTTTTTGCTGCTCTCTACTGCAGCCAACCACCTAAGTATCCTAGGATAAGAAATCTTATCTGGGTAATCCGTGAAATGCTTTGGAAGGGGAGGAATGGCTTCACATGCCCAAGCCTAAAATTTGTAAACAGGAAGCAATAAAAAAAAGTCAAAAGTATATTCAGTGTAAATTAATAAATAAGTTAAAATAGTGATCAATTTTACCATGAAATCCCAAGGAAAACCATATAATATGGTCGTCTTTGGCTTATATCTTTCAGTAAATATTTGACAGTCAAGTAGTAGCTTTCGTAGCCCCAGGTATAATTTTTGGATCTCACAACATCATCAGCAAGTGCCAACAAATCATGCTCTATGACATTTTTGACATCTCTTTCCAATAAAACGGAATGGACAAACCAAACTAAGCACTATTTCACCCTGTAGTGCTTTGGTATGTCTTTATTATTAAGATCCACTATCGAATCCTTCACTTTGTAGCTAGGTCCAACAATGCCCAAAAAACCATCTTTTGTAACCTTGCATTTGGTGGACCCTTTGTGGGGTGTTTTCTTGATGGCAGGTCCTTCTGGACGATCGTATCTCAAGCCAGTCACAAAGGCAAACTTTTATAATCCAAAACAAACCGACATGCCACAGTAGGTGATCTAGAATTCATCCATCTTATTTCTGCCCTCCTTCAAACCTCCATTATCTCCTGCATATATAATCCTACGCTTGAGAAGGCCATATACCATGAACAATGGTAAATGGAGAGAGCGGTACCTAGATAGCTCAAGAAAGTGTGTAAAGCATCTCTTCTAAAAAAGTTCATCTATGTTCTCCTTCTTTATAATACTCCTAAGTTCGTCAAAAGGTTTCCCTAACTGACATTTAAGTACAAGATAACCAAATACTGCACTAGGGTTATTCATAGGCATCGCAACTCAAAACTTGTTAATACTAATGGTTTTTATAGAATCATGCTGGAATTTTAATATTATTTCACGCCCCATTTGTGAGGAGGAATTATCACTTTTCTCGACTTCATTTTTCCCTGACTGAGATTGTTCTGGAAGTTTATCCAAATCTATCTGTACTCTATCCTTTTTTCTTTGATGATCGAAAGTTGATCCACTTTCGCCACTTTCTATTTCTTTTCTTTTGGAAGATATCTTTTAACTACAAATAAAAGAAAAAAAATACATTGCATTTGATGTCTGCATAATTTTTATTAAAAAGGTGAGACAAATTTTAATAAATTATTCTTACCTTATAACCAAAAAAAATACTCCAACGGACAACCCATCGGTTGGAACAGATGGGGAACCCTAATCTGTTGAAGACCTATTTAATATCTCCCCACAGATATTCCACTTGTTGCAACAGGTGGAGAAATTTTAATAAATTATTCTATGCCATATTACAAGAAAATACTATAACGGATAACCCATCAGTTCGAACAGATGGGGAATCTGTTTGAAGTCCTATTTAATATCCCCCAACAGATCTTCCACCCGTTGCAAAAGATGGACCACCACCACCACAACCAATGAAATGACCAATGCCACCAAGACCAACACCAATGCCACCAATACCAAAACCAAGACCATCGACACCACCGCTAAAAACACAAGTACCTACACCACCAATAATAGCCACCAACAACACCACAAACACCATCCAACAATACCACAATAGTCAACAAAATACTGAGAGAAAAATTAGGGTATTCTCGGGTGCTTCCTACTTTTTAGCATCAAAACTCAAAATTATTAACCCATTCTCAAAGATAATTCAACTAAAAGTCATATTTTTTATCATTAAATAAAAAGTGTTATTTTTTAGAATAACGAACAAATGTATAACTCTTCTCAAACTCTATTACATGCAAAGATAGAGAAAACAATGGATACAAGAGGGAATAAAGTTGAAAAAAACAACTATATATAGTCGTAAATAGGAAGAAAATCAACCTGTTTTGAAGGGTTGAGCAATATGTTGAGTAGTTTTTGCTTTTATTATTTGTATTATTGAGAGAGAGAGAGGACACCCCGAGAGAGAGAAAGAGAGAGAGAAGAGCGAGAACTTAAGATTTGAAATGAAAAGTTTTTCGCACAAATAGATGATTTGTATGAGTTGATTTGTAATTTTGGAAAAAAATAACACGTTTTGAAATTGCTAATTTGGTTCGAATTGATCTTAATTAATTTTAGAATTTTTAAAAGATACAGTTTTTGAAACATTGAGTTGATGAGAACTCATTTCTACTCAGATTAATCAATGGACGACTCGGGTTGGGATGAACGCAATACCTGTGCAATGCAATTGTAAAGACTCGATTGGATTTGTTATTGACCTAGAAAGATCATTCATTCATCCCTAGTTCCACCTATATCAACTTAGGTACTATGAATATCCTATATTGAGTTGATAAGAGCTTATTTCAAATCAGAGTGATCAATCGATGACTTGAGTCGGGATGGATGCAATACTAATGCCCTGTAATTATAAAGACTCGATTGGATTTGTAGTTTACCCTGCAAAATTATTCATTCATCCTTAGTTCCACCTAAATCAACTTAAGTACTATCACTATCCTAACATTGAGTTAATGAGAACTCATTTTAACTCAGAGTGATCGATCGACGACTCGGGTCGGCATAAACCCAATACCAATGTCATGCAACTGCAAAGACTTAATTAGATTTCTAGTTGACCCTGCGAGCTCACTCATTCACCCCTAGTTCCACCTTAATCAACTTAGGTACTATCATTATCCTAACATTGAGTTGATGAAAACTGATTTCAACACAGAGTGATCGATCGATGACTCAGGTCGAGATGAATGCAATAACAATGCCATGCAATTGCAAAGTGTTGATTGGATTTGTAGTTGACCATGCGAGCTCACTCATTCATCCTTAGTTCCACCTAATTCAACTTAGGTACTATCACTATCCTAACATTGAGTTAATGAGAACTTATTTCAACTCAGAGTGATCGATCGGCGACTCGGGTCGGTATGAACACAGTACCAACTCCATGCAATTACAAAGGCACAATTGTATTTATAGTTGACCCTAAAAGCTCATTCATTCATCCTTAGTTCCACCTAAATCAATTGCTATGAAATTAGTTGAAACAAATGACTAAGCTGTTGAAAATTTTTAAATAGGTACATACATGTTGTACTAGATGATATATCTGATTTAATTATCAAATAGATATTTGTATCTGTTATGACAGATGACTGAACTGTTGGAAATTTTCAAAAAATTATTTATATCTATTGTAATAGATGACATATATGATTTTATTAATTATCAAATTGACATTTTTTTCTATTGTCACAGATGACAGAGCTTTTGGGATTTTTGAATAGATATTTATATCTATTGTAACATATGATTGAGCTATTCGGATTTCTAAATAGATATTTATATATGTTGCAAAATATGACATATCTATTTGAAAATATTTTTATCTCTTTTAATTTTAAAGCAAGAAGCTTCTGGTCCGAGTAGATAATATCAAGTAGTAGAACTTACTACTAAAGGCGGTAAAAAATGTTTCTTGGATATCTTAAAACCGAGTTCATTGAGCAGTCTTGTCCTATCTTTTCAATGTCAGTAGTCTTAGTCTTCCTCATTCCCCTCAAATTATTAATGAAATTAATGAATATTAAATAATGAATATTGAAAACCACCACATCTACGAACTCAATACATATATAGAAATTATCTCATCCCTACCTTCAGCTGTAATTTATTTTATTTAACTCTCATTTTTTTCTCTCCTCTTTAGGGTCACAACCTTTTTTTATCTCTTTTCTATTCTCTACTCATAAAGATATTTTTGGATCTAAACCCATCCATATCTTTCGTCGACTTAAATTTCTATTTTGATCTCCTTTTTGATATTAATTTATGGTTCATTATTGCTCTTTCATTTTTGTCTTCTTCTTTGCATGTTATTCACATCTGTTTTTTATTTAATTAGTATTTACCCATATCATATTTATTAAAAAAATTTTAAGGAACTTGTAAGTATTGAATAAACATCCAACAATTTTTATTACATTATGAGAAAAAAATCATCTGTTGGGAGATATTTAAACGCCTTGTTGGCAGTATCATTTTATTTGTATGTCTTTTGTTTGTTTCATTACTGTTGATATAGTTATTGATATTGTTGGTGGGGTTGGTATTGTTGGAACTTGCGGTGTTGTTGATGGTTCTGGCACAAAGGATGTTGCTTCTTTCTTGTTAATGATATTATTGGAACAAATGTTCTTTCCTTTTTATTGATGTTTATGCTGTTGTTGATGTTGCATGAGATGGAGAAACTGTTGGAACAAATAAAACCACCAGAAAGGCTGGTCTGATGTATTCCATCAGACTCTACATCTATTGCAACAGACTCCACATAAGTTGCAACAGACTCCACATCTGTTTTAATAGACTCCACATTTGTTGCAAAAGGCTGCACATCTGATGCAATAGATAAACAATGTTATTTTTGTAACATTAATTTTTTCCTCTTCTTTGTAGATATATGGAACTTACAGTTGATCAACTTTTGACGGACTATCTCAAAGGGTTGCAGTAAATATGGTATAGGAGGTATAAGATACTTGTAAATAGAATCGCTTCATATATGGGTGGTATGTATTACTGATAATATTATCATGGAAACACACATAGAGTGCACTGATTTTGTGAATGATGTTCTTACTAATTAGTCATAGATCATTCAGACAAGATGTCTGTAATTTTATAGTTAATTTTGGTAGGTCCAAACTGATAAAGATGAGGACGATGAATATGGTTCTGATAGCCTGTTAAGATTTAATGTCAGTTGTTGCTCATGTTTATTTATCAAGCATTGTAAAGAGATCTAATTTTTGTGTCATTCTAAGGTGATTCAATAGCGATTGGACTAACTTTTAGGCTGCATAGGACCCTTAGAGTGCCTTCAAAGCTTAGCACTAAATCTAATAAGAATGGAAAAACAATATATTTACTGCCCTGGCCAAAATTTATGGGTGGGTTGCTCGCTCGTGGTGATGATTTTATGCTAGAATGTGCGGTAAGAGAATTCTTTCAAAGAAAAATAGGTGGTTAATAAATTACTATATTATCTGAGAACTAATTAAAGAAGAGACATAAGGTAGAAAGTAACTTCTAACGAATCTGGCCGGTGGAATTATCTTAACCGATGCGAGATCAAAATCAAGTGCACATATGAAAGTGTATCTGGTAATGTAATTTCATTTGTTGGGTCTCTGAATGAAAAAAATGTAGATGGACACTTTTCTAGGGAGCTGTGTGGTGGGATTATCACCTAGATAGAAAATAGGAGAAGACCAACAAAGAACCCTCACGGGCATCGAGGGTAGAAATGATGTACAACAAGTCTAGAAAACTTATGCGAACAACAACTGTAGTTAAAATAAGGAATCTAAGGGCAGAAATTTTCTGAATTTAAAATTTTATCCCATGCCTTCTTGTTTGTGTGTTCGATCAGGTCCACAGTCGTTGACCTGATTGGAACCACAAACTAGATTGAAAGGCAAATAGAGTATCATTGCTTCCTTAGCAATATGGTTATAATTGATTGTGTTTTCTTGCCTTGACATGCTTTCAACATTCCTTGGAGAATATCAGATGCTTGTTGTAGTATATGAATCCCGATAATTTTCAAGCCTTCCTCCATCTTGTTGATTTTATATTCAAGCAGGTCATTTCCCTCTTTGAAGTTGGTAAAGAGTTCCTCGTCTCTTGTGGGCTCGATCAGGAACACTATCTTCAAAGTTGTGGCAATATAGAAGACCTTCAGGATACTTTCTTCAGAAGCCTTAAGGGATACATGGAGGGTCTTTGTGTTTGTTTTATGCCAAAATTTGTTGATGCACGTTGAAGATATGGTCCCAAAAGTTGAACAACACGCTTTTATCTAGCGTTGCTCCATGTATCTTGCTCAACCAATTTGATAAATTAGTAAGCATGGAGTTACATAGTGTGTGATCTAAACCGGCTCTACCATTACTATCAAATATTACGTAACTCTAAGCTCATTAATCTATCAAAAAAATATGACAGAGTTAGTGTATAAATCGAATGAGCTCAATCTCTCAGCCTTTCTGCTGATTGCTCTTCTCCAATATAGATGACAAGATATCTGCTATGCAAAAGTTTACACCTTCACCAGACATATTCCCAAGCAATCATGTCTGGCAATGATGTAGACTTTTGCATAGCAGATATCTTGTCATCTAAATTAGAGAAGAGTAATCTACAGAAAGGCTAACATATTGGGCTTTTTTTCTATGTTCACTAACTCGAGCATATTATTTTGTTAGGTTAATGATCTCGGAGTTACGTAACGTTTCATTGTCTTTGTAGAGCCGGTTTAAATCATAAGCTACGTAACTCCATGCTTACTAATTTATTAAATTGGTTGAGAAAGATGCATGGATCTACGCTCGATAAAAGTGTGTTGTTCAACTATTGGGACCACATCTCCAACGTGCATCAACACATTTTGACCTAAAACAAACACAACGACCCTCCATGTATCCTTTAAAGATTGTGAAGAGAAAGTGTTCTGAAGGGCTTCTTGATTGCCAAAACTTTGAAGGTAGTGTTCCTAATCCAGCTCACAAGAGACGAGTAACTCCTTAGAAACTTTGAAGACGGTAACAACCATCTTGAATATTGAATCAACATGTTGGAGGAAAGCTTGAAAATTATCGGGATTCAGATACTACAATATGTACCTGATCTTCTCCAATGAATGTTGAAATCATGTCAAGGGAAGAAAACACGTTCAATTATAACCATATTGCTAAGGAAGCAATGATACTCTATTTGCCTTTCAATAATATTTGTGGTTCTGATCAGGTCAAAGGTAGTGGACCTGATTGGAAATACAAATAAGAATATGGGATGAAATTTAAAATTAAGAAATTGCCGCCTTCACTTAGTTTCCTTATTTTCACTACTGTTGTTGTTGGCGTAAATTTTCTAGACTTGCTGAACATCGTTTTTACCCTCGATGCTCGTGAGGCTGCTTTTTTGGTCATCTCCTATTTTCTACCTAGGTGATAATCTCGACCATGTAGCTCCCTACCAAAGTATCCATCTGTATTGGTTTTTATTTCAGAGACACAACAGACGAAATTACATTACCGAATAAACTTTCATATTTGCACTTGATTCAAATTTTGCATCTGTTAAGATAATTCCATCGGCCAGATTCTTTAGAATCTACTTTCTACCCTGTGTCTCTTCTTTAATTAGCTCTTATATGATATATTCTTCCATCAAAAATCTATTTTCCCTCAAAAGTATTCTCCTACCGCACCTTCTGGCATATAATCATTAACCCAAGCGAGAAACCCAACCATATAAATTTTGGCCATGGCAATAACTTCGTTGGTTTTCCATTCTTGTTTAATGTAGTGCGAGGCTTCGAGGGGCCTCTAAGGGTCCAATGCATACTTAAAGTTAAGTCTAATCGCTATTGGTTCTTTTGTAGTGACGACAAATATTGATTCCTTCTCAAAACTTAACACGCATAAACACGAGCACCAACTGTCAGTAATTCGTAACAGGGTATTTGAACCATCTTCATGAGGTCCTTAGCCTTATCAATTTTAAACCCATCAAACATTAACGTTACAATGCAGGATCTTGTTTGAATGATCAATGCCTAATCAGTTAAAAACTGCATTCATAAAACCATCGTACTTTGTTTGTGTTATCCCCATAATCTTATCAGTAATACATACTTAACTCCTACACATATGATAGTGGATCCATCTGCATGCACCTTATTCTTCCTATCACATCTATGGCTTAAATTGAATAAACAGATGACTAGCTTATTGCAACAGATAATACATCTATTTATATTATCAATCAATTGAAGACATTTGTTATGACAGTGATCAACCTTTTGAAGAAATCAAATAGATATATACATCTATTGCAAGAAGATTGCCAGTATGTTGTATGTTATCTAATAGAAAGAATATATTTTGTAACAGATTACCCATCTGTTAGATTTATTTTTTTTTCTTTCCGAGATGCAATAATTTATAAATAGGTCTCTCCTTACAAATATAGATGATCTAGATTTGTACAAGAATATTCATATCGAGTCATTGCGTGAACTTCAAAGGCAATTTGATTGATGAAATCCAGAGAGATATTTGGTTGACATCGGAGCAAGGCTGCCGGATGAATGAAAGACGTCTGATTGACAATAATAATAATAGTAGTAATGTTTTTTATTATAGAGATTATTTTCCTTCTTTTATATATCAAATCAACCTAAGGGATTCAAAAATCTATGAACATTCATTTCATTTTGTTGTTGACTTTAAATTTTTAATTCTTATTTAGTATTTAATAGTAGTTATTCTGTTGATTCCTTGTTCTCAACATGTTGACGGTTGGTGGTAGAGATTGAGCAGCAATTTATGTAAACAATTAGAGGTTAATCTGCTATGACGGATCGATCATATGTTGCACCTGGCGGTTATTAATAAAAAATGGCTATTGTTGTTATTGAGAGGGTGAAAAGCCAAAGACATGACTCGGAGTTCCGATTATTCAATATGAAAAATGTTTCGTAAATAAATAATAAGGAAATAAATAATATACACAATTCATAACTACAATTTTAATAACTGATCTTGACTTTCCATTTTTTTGTTCGAATTTATTTTTTAAATTATTTATTATATAATAAAATGATTATTATTTTATTAAGAAATTTGTAAAGGTATTTTTTTAATTTATAAAATAAAAAAGTTAAAAAATTTGGATTAATGATATGATGATATAGTTTATTTTTTTTAAAAAAAGTAGATTATATGTTGAAACAATTAAATTATCTGATGAAACAGGTTTACAATGGTTGCAACAGATGATATATCTGTTGTCACAGATTATTTATCTGATGCAACCTATATCGAGTCACAGCTCAATAAAATCAGTTCTTGGGAAGAACTAATTAATAATAATAATAATCTGAAAAGTCATGACTGATCACAATATTTCTTAATTTATTACTTTTCACATTAATAAAAAATATAATTAATACATGAAGTTGAACAGTTAGATTATATGTTGAAAAAGATATGTTATGTGATGCAACATATTTTATATTTATTACAACAGATAATATATCTGCTGTCACAGATGTGTTATCTGATGCAACAGATATAGAATTTGTTGTCACAACTCAATAAAAACAGTTCTTCGAAAGACTAATTAATAATAATAATCTCAAAAGTCATGATTTATATCACAATATTTATTTTCTTAATTTAATAAAAAATTTAATTAATGTATGGAGGTGAATAGTTGCGCCTTTTTTCCTCTCATTCAAATTCAATTCTCTATAAATAGGTCCATCCTTACTCAATCGTTCATTCAAATACATACTCTATTTATTTATTGCATCTCGTGTTTCATATTACACTCTAGAAGATAAGATTATGGCTGACCCACTATGGGATGTTGCTTTTCTGCAAGACGCCATGAATGAACTTCGGAATCATGTTCGTGATCTGCAATAGGAATTGGGAGGAGTTAGATCAAGAATGCTCCGTGAGATACGCAGGTTGGGGAAGGACTTGCTACTTCCGATTGATGATTGGTCGGCTGGCAATGATGATGCTGATAATAATAATAATAATTAGACTATTATTTTTCTTATAGTCTATTATATGTATTTTTATTTGTTTAATAAATAAATTATGTTTGATCTTTGACGTTTTAATCCATATTTAATTTTCATTCTATCTATTATCTTCTCAACAAATATTTTGTTGATTCGACGTAAAAAGGAATAATTTAAAATCTAGTAGCAATGGTAAGATTTGTCTGTTGGGTTTGTGGCAGGGGTTGATATGTGTTGTTTCAAATAGATTAATGATTTGTTGCAACAGATAATTAGTCTGGTGCAACAGATAAACATTCTGATGCAATAGATAATTAGTCTGGTGCAATAGATAAATATGTTTATACAACAGGTAATATCTTTGATGCAACAGATAATACGATGATGCAATAGATAAATAGTCTGATGCAACAGATTACTCATCTGATGAACCAGATGATTGATCTTTTTAAATTGTAGGCACCTGTACTGGATTCATAATCGAGATTCTATCCATTGTTTGAAAATAGAAGTGTACCCAGATGACAAATACGAAAAAAAATCATAATTTTACTTTCCAAAGTAATGAAGTAATGCCAAAGTGGAAAGTGATGTAGTAAAAAAAATTTGAGCAATGAAATTGGCCAGATCGTAGTAGTAACGCTGTACCAACAACAACAACAACAATAAATGGTCGACAAGAAGAAGATGAAGCAGATGATGATGAATAAAGCAGTAGAGCAAGAAATAATTAACAAAAAAATTGCTAAAAGAGAGAAAATAATAATGGATGAGAAGAGAGAGAAAGACGTCTTCTTTTTCCTTCGTTTCAAGTTATTTTAGGTATACATTAGGACCAAAGTGTAAATTTAAAAACTTGTGGGTTATTTTAAAACTTTCCCAACTTTCTTAATACATAATAAAGTAATTGTCACCTCCAACTAATAATTAAGACTTGTGTCACCTACACCTCATTTTAAAACTCTTTTGTCACCTGTGGCCCAAACCCCCAAGTGTCTCATTATCATCAGTCTTTGGAGCAAGTAGTAAGGAATCTGTAGTAGTAATCCACTCCTTGTGGTAATGGAAAGAACATGATCATTTTTTTTCATATTCTGCATAGTATTACTTGAACGGGTACTTTACTACTTCTGGTTAATAGTTGCTGATATCTGCCTGAACTGGTGCTCAAACTGCTTGATAGCAATTGCAAAAGATTTAACGTTTTGGGTAAACCTTGAAATGTCAGCCTTAATCTCCTTAAAGATCATCTCCTGATTTTCTTAACCCTTTACCGGCATATCTCACTACTAAAACAAGGCCAAAAAGAGACGTAAAAAAAGCAACGAACTTTGTCGCTTCAAAAAGTGACACTTTCCGTTGCTTTATTAGTTTAATTTTAGTTTTATTCTATTTTTTATTAAAATCAATGGCCAACGTCTTAATATCCATAGTTTTTCTTGTGGATTATTTTGCCAACTAATTAAAAATAATTTATAATTTTTTTAATAAATACCACGAATAACGTCATAATTTATTTAAAAATAATAACTATTATTTTTGTAAAAAGAGACGTAGTCCATAGATTTTTAAATTAGATTTGTGTTTTTATTTATTTATATTAAAAATGACAGACAAAGTCACTATAATTTCTGTTTTTTCAATAATTAATACTAGATAATTGATGCTATCCGTCGCAATTTATAATTATTTTTAATTTTTATTTATTTTTTATAAAAAGCAACGAACAGGGTCATTTTTATTAAAACTAAAAATAAATAAATTTAAAAGGGATATTGTCCGTCATTTTTTAAATTTAATTTTTATTAAAATCGATGGACAACATCACTAAATTTTATTATTTTTAAAATGGTAATTATAGAATAGCGACTCTATCTGTTGTAATTTTTAATTATTTTTATTTTTATGTATTTTTACAAAAAGCAACGAAAAATGTCGCTTTTGTTAAAAATAAATAAAAATTAACTTTATGATAAAAAGTGATGTTGTCATTCGATTTATAAATTTAATTAATATTTTTAATAAAATTGACGGACAACGTCGCTATAATTTTTTATTTTTAAAGTATTAATTTTAGAAAAGAGACCTTATCCGTCACCATTTTTAATTTTTTTGTACTTTTCCATATTTTTTACAAAAAGCAACGGACAATGCCGTTTTTATAAAAATTATCTTTTTGAAAATGACACTGTCCGTCAATATTTGATATTCTTTGTTTACTATTAAATAAACAATTTTTATATTTATAAAAATTAAATGTATTAAATTATATATTGAATACGTTGATATTATACGATCGATTGATCAAAATAATAATATATTATTGAAGTTATAATAGAATTACATAAGCTAAATTAAACGATAATTCATCAGAGTATATATGAAAGAAGTTGTATTATAATGTAATATACATGTGTATGTGATGTATATATAACATATTTTGAAGTTTATTTCAATCAACTATATATATATTGAATACATTGATATCATACGATCAATGGATTAAGGTAATAATATATTGGTGAAGTTATAATATAATAATGTAAGATAAATTAAATGATAATTCATCAGAGCATAAATAAAATGTGATGTATTACAAGGTAATATACTCTTGTATGTGATGTATATAGTATATATTACAATGTTGATAGTCATTCAAATATATATATATGTGTGTGTGAGTGTGTGTAAATACGTATCTCTTGTATAATGATGTACATAGTAGTTAAATAATGAACCGACAATTCATCATATTATACACAATTGAAGTTATAATAATGAAGCTAATGAACCGACAATTCATCATATTAATAAGTTGTATTAACGTAATTGAAATCTCTAATTCAATCTTTTTTTAACAAAATTTCTAATCCCAATTTGACTCATTTCCTCAATTTTAATTCAACCGTTTATCATATTTGATCAACGCTCAATATTAAAAATAATTTTCACTATTTTTTTTCTTAAAATTAGGGGTGTGCATAGGTCTATTTGGTTTGGTTTATCGGTTATCGATTTTTAAATTTGTTAGACCAATAATTAAATCAATAAGATATTTTTTATTAGTTTTTAGTTTATTAGTTTTTAGTCCTTAATGATTCAGTTTTCAGTTTAATCAATAAAATATGCATAAAATAGAAATAGTAGCAACTAACAAGAAAATAATAAAATCTTAGTTGCAACAAAATCCTACATGATGTGTTTTATTTTACAAGAATCTTCAAACTTGAATAGGTTTTCGAGAAGGTTTGCGTATATTGTACCTTCCACAAACCTAATTTGTGGGACTAAATCTATTTAGTTGTGTTGACACCCAATACCGACCTCACAGGATGCTCTTTTATATAGTAATTTTACGTAACATTTGTTCGTACATGCTTAGTTTATGTAATATCGACGTGTTACTATTTTTCTCGTTATTTTCACATTTATTAAAATTGCAACCCTAATTCAATTAGATTTCTTAATTTTATTTTCTAGCCATTTTGTATCAAGTTAATGAAAATTTTAGCCAATTTATTTATCGAAACCAACAACAATCTATCACATTTTTAGATCAGTTTAATCTCTGCCATCGATCAAAAAAATCCAACGGTTGAGATCTAAAATTTTCCTTGTTTCCTTCTAAACCAAAAATAAACCCTAATCCCAACTATCTTCTCAAAACCATCGATGACCTCCTTTTTCTCTCCTTTTTCTCCCTTCTATTTTCTCTAACTGAAATAGACGTCGGTCGGAGAACCAGTGCTGACAACGGCAACCGCCGTGCCACTGGCAAAAATAAGCCGGCCGACCAGGAAAATTAGTGAATGTTGTTTCCACCTCCGAACGAACCCAAGTTAGATGCCGCCACAACCACCACCACAACCGCCACCACCACAACAACTACCTCTTTATCCACCATCAGTACTAGCTACTATCCTATATGGTTTTTGAACTTGATTACGGGGTGTTACTTTAACTTCATTTATTTCAATTAGTTGAAATATATTAAATTTTTCTAATCTTTATAATTGGTTGTATTTGGTGATTATTATGTCCTACATTATATGTATCCAAAGGTAGAGTGATGTTTATGTACATCCTACCTTCTCCAGACGCTACTTGAGGGATTATACCAAGTTATTATTGCATTATATATAGCCATGAACCATGTATTTTGATGTTCTTGCATAGGGTTTCTATTGTACTTTACATACCAACTTCTTTTTAAGGATGATGATATTAATATTAGGAAATTAACTTTATATCTTTGTGTAGCCAAAATCATACAAGAATTAAAGAATGGACCCCCAACCACTATATGTATTTAATGAAATAAGTAAGGTCCACACAAATTAATTTAAATTAATTCATGACTTGAAAATGGTTAGGTTTAGTCACTTGATATTTGAATTAGAGTTATGAATTGTCAAGTGTAGTGTTTTGAAATATGTACTAATGACTTCAAAGTGATCAAGTATAGTTGATTGAAAAATTGATAAACGACTAGAAAATGGTTTAGTGTAGCAACTTGAAAGGTGAACTTGTGTTTTGAAATTAGTAAAGTGTAATCACTTTAAAGTGTAAATTCATGACTTGAAATTGGTTTTGTATTGGCACTTGAAATGTGAATTCATGACTTGAAAATGCTTAGGTTTATTCACTTGAAATGTGAATTAAAGATTTGAAAAAAGCTAAGTGTAGTGTTTTGAAATGTGTACTAGTCACTTGAAATTAGTTAAGTGTAATCACTTGAAAATGTGAATTCATGACTTGAAATTGATATAGTGTTGATACTTGAAATGTGAATTCATGACTTAAAAAAGGTTAGGTTTATTCACTTGAAATGTGAATTAGAGAGTTGAAAATAGTTAAGTGTAGTGTTTTGAAATGTGTACTAGTCACTTGAGAAGTGGATTAGAGACTTGAAAATGGTTTTGGTGTAGTTACTTGAAAGGTGAACTTGTGTTTTGAAATTAGTTAAGTGTAATCACTTGAAAATATGAATTCATGACTTGAAATTGGTTTAGTGTTGATACTTGAAATGTGAATTCATGACTTGAAATTAAGTTTATTCACTTGAAATGTGAATTAGAGAATTTAAAATGGTTAAGTGTAGTGTTTTGAGAAGTGTACTAGTAACATGAGAAGTGAATTAGCGACTTGAAAATGGTTTAGTGTTGTTCTTGAAAGGTGAACTTGTGTTTTGAAATGTGTAAAGTGTAATCACTTGAAAATGTGAATTCATAACTTGCAATTGGTTTAGTGTTGTTACTTGAAATGTGAATTCATGACTTGAAAATGATTAAGTTTAGTCACTTAAAATGTGATTTAGAGAGTTGAAAATGGTTAAGTGTAGTTTTTTGAAATGTGTACTAGCCGCACATCAAAAGAAGTTAACGAGGCTGTAAGGGAGAGCGTTATAAGACTTTTTACATATCCTTGGTATAAGTTGTGAGACATTCTAAAAGTTTCTAAACAAGTTATGTTTCAAGAGTTTAAGGTATATTATATTTAATTATTATTTAGTTAACTTTGATATATATATATATATATATATATATATATCATATAACACTAGTCAATTGATTCTCAGACAATGCGTTGGATGGTAGTAAAACACGATCTGTCCATTTTTATAATTTTTGAGAGACATGCTACTATGTCATATTAGATTGCACATTTTAGATGTGCCTTGGCATAGGTTGTTTCTCCGAATTCAAGTAACGAAGAGGAAATAGATAGTGATGAGGAGTTTGTTGGGGATACTCCTTGGTGTTGTTGGACTTGACTTTTAGACATTTTTTAAATATTTTTGAACTTACTTTTTAATTAGTGAAAAATCATTAGGAGTGTTTAAGTATTTTGAATGTTAATGGATTCTTTGCCAAGTGCTTTGAATATTGTTGGATTGATTGTTTAAGTGCTGTTGAATTGAATTATTTAAAGGATTTTTTGATGTATGATTATTGTAATAATGTGTGTTCCATACTCATGTATATATTGAATTGCATTTTTATTTGGTGGGTGGGATGGAGAAAATGTAGATTTCTACAACCAAAAAAAATGCAAAAAAAAAAAAATATACAGGGTCCCTTTTCTCTGTCACTTTTTTGAAATACATTTCAAGAAATAGGATGCTTTGCATCGCTTTTTAAATTAGTAATTTTCTTAAAAGAAAAACGCTTATGGACGTCACTTTTTTATTCATCATGAAGAATGAAAAACGATGGCCAACATCACTTTTTATACATTTTGAACAAAATGTGACAACTAACATTGCTTTTTTAACCCTTCTGAAAAACAAAAGACAATGATTAACATATCTTTTTCAATAATTATGAAGAACAAAAGGCGACAACCAACATCGCTTTTTCTAAAAAATATATCTTATTTTTCTCAAATTATGACGGACAGTGTCAATTTTTCTGAAATGTTTTTTCTTTAATAAAGTGACGATGTCCATCAATATTTTTTCATCGTATGTTCTTTATATGATAAACAAAAAATGATGCGCGTCACTTGTTTTAAAAAAACTAAAAAGTTTTTTTCCTAAAACCGATATGGTCCATCATAATTAAAGCGATGAAAGCCATTGTTTTCAAAAAAACAACGACCCTTTATGTGACAAAAAATGTTGTTCCATTGCTTTTGGCCAATAAAACGACGTTGGCCGTCGCTTTTTGGCATTTTTTAGTAGTGGATAGTATCTCTTCCATTCTTGATTTTGTATCTCATTTACCAAGGCAAATATACCTATCTCCCTTGTTTCTATAGTCATCCATCTTTCTCCAATCACCATCTCACTCTCTACTATGGTCTCTATATCTATCATAGTAGTTTTGACCTTGGTTCCCTTACCCTTCGGACCTAAAACCTACGAACTGATGGTCTAGATAATTTTCTTCCTCTTCTAATTCTGACTCAAAAGCTTTGAAAGCTGGCCTCTATGCTGCTACTACATTTACTTACTTAGAGGTCACTGCTTCAAGCTACTTTTCTAGTACCCCTAGATCAATTCTTAGTAATGTAATCTCTTACGCTACTGTGTCATCAACTACTATGTGGTCGCATGAGGCACTAATAACTTATGTGCCAAATCCTCTCCTAGCCTGTCGAAATTTAATCTAACATCTCTTAAGCTACCTCCCAACATTGTCTCATAAAATATCCCCCAGATATGGTGTCTATCATGGCTCTGGAATTGATGGTCAAGGCTCAATAAAATATTTCCAATAAGCTCATCCCTGACAGCTAATGATTTGATACCATACTCAGTTTGAAATTGATCAGAGGTAAATAAATAGGCCTCAGTTTTTATATTAAAGTGGAGGCCCATAGTTTAGTGGTAAGTGGTCAAAAATGAAGAATTAGGTGAGTCCCAATTCCTAGTATACGTCTAGAACTCCCTACCTGATATCGTTAGTAGATAGCTATATTCAAAGTGGTAATGTTTCTAGGGCACACGGTGCCCAATCTTAGACTAGTTAGGAACGAACGACACTATTCTACCCTCTTTATAGATTCTGTGGTAAGCATTATTTTGGCAAGTAAAGGAAGATGATGAACACATATTTTAGATGTGGTTATATTAGGCACATACAGTAAGAGTTCCTCTCTCTTGTGGCTTCTTGGGACAATAGGGCCCCTATTGCTAATTCATCTAATCCTACACCGAAGGATGTTTCTTTAGCTTCTACTTCTATTTCTTGTACCAACACTGGCTATAATTATTTGTATGCTCTTTCATCTTGCAAGGATTCAGAGGTATCCCCTAATGTGGTTACATGTATGTTGGAACTCTTTTTCTGTGATGTGTATGGTTTGATTAATCTAGGGTTCTCTTTCTCTTATGTGACCTCATTTGTGGATATGTATTTTTTTTTTGGTCCTGAATATCTATCAGTTCCTTTTTCTATTTGTACCTATTAGGAGACTCTGTGGTTGTTAAAAGAGTCTATAAGGAGTGTATGGTAGTATTTGGTAGTAAAAAAACTCTGGTAGACTTGATAAAGTTTGACATGGTCAATTTGTATGTTATTCTGGTGATGGAATGGTTTCATTTGTGCTATGCTTCCTTAGATTTTCATAACCATATGGTCATATTAAAATTCCTTAATGAACCGGTCATTGTATGGGAGGGGGTCCCTTAGTGCCTAAGGGGAGGTTCATTTTATCTTAGAGCCCAAATTTTGATTTCTAATAGGGTGTTTGTATCATTTGGTCCGAGTTAATGGTTATAAATCGAATGATCCTTCTAAAGATTCTGTTCCTATAGTTAGTGAGTTTTCCTAGGTCTTTCTCGGTAACCTACCTGGTATTCCTCCTGATAAGGAAATTAATTTTAGGATTGAAATTAATTTTGACTCTCATCCTATTTCTATTCCTCCTTATAAAATGGCTCTAACATAGTTAAAAGATCTTAAGGAGATATTCAATGATATTTTTGGTAAAGGTTTAATTTGTCCTAATATGTCTCCTTGGGATGCTCCCTTATTGTTTCTGTGTAAGAATAATGGTGTCCTTCGAATATGCATTAACTATTTTCAGTTAAATAAGGTGACCATAAGGAATAAATATGCTCTTCCTAGGATCGATGTTTTGTTTGATTAGCTTCAAGGTGCAAAGTGTTTCTTTATGATTGATCTTAGGTTGGGTTATCTTAAGCTTAAGATTAGGGAAGTGAACATCCCTAAGACTGCCTTCAGGACTCGATAAGGTCACAATGAATTCCTAGTTATGTCTTTTAGGTTGAATAATGCCTCTGTGACATTCATGAATATGATAAATAGGGTCTTACATCCATTTTTTGATTTTTTTTTAGTTTTCTGTATTGATGACATCTTGGTATATTCTAAGAGTGAGGTAGATCTTGTCAATAACCTTTGTTCTATGTTGCAATCCTTGAAGGGTCATCGTTTGTATGCCAAGTTCTCTAAGTGTGAGTTTTGGTTGAAAGCTATGACTTTTCTTGGTCATGTTAACTCTAATGAAATGATTATGGAGGATCCACAAAAGGTTGTTATGGTTACGAAGTGGCCTAGACCTATAACTCTGATCGATATTCAGATCTTTTTGGTTCTAGCCAATTACTATAGGAGGTTTGTGGATATATTTTTTATGATAGCTGCTCTATTGACTAAGTTCACCCAAAAGAAGGACAAGTTCTTTTTGTTAGATATGATTGAGGGTAGTTTTGAGAAGTTGAAAGATATATTATCTTCATACCCAATTTTGACCTTGCCAAAGGGTAATGATGGTTTTGTAGTGTATTATGATTCTTCTCATATTAGGATCATTTTTGTATTAATGCAACATGCCAGGGTGGCGGCCTATGCTTCTAGGCAATTGAAAGCTTATGAGATGAACTACCCTACTTATCATTTGGAGTTATTGGCCATGGCATTTGTATTGATGATTTGGCATCATTATCTCTATAGGGTTCATGTTACCATATTTTTTTATCATAAGAACCTACAATATGCATTCACTCAAAAGTAGTTTAATCTCAGGCAAAAAAGATGGCTGGAGTTTCTAGAGGACTATGATACAAGTATCCATTACATCCAGGTAAAGCTAATGTTGTTGTTGTTGTTGATGCTCTTGGTAGGTTATCGATGGTGAGTTTAGCTCGTATGGATAAGCGTAAGCAAAAGTTGGTGAAGGACATTTATTATTTGGCTAAACTTGGAGTTCCTTTCATGGATTATGAGAATAGTGGTGTATTTATGAATCCAATCTCGCAGTCATTTCTTGTTGTAGAGATAAATGAAAAGCAAATGTTGGATCCTAATTTGATGAAAATTCAGATTAATGTTGGTCAACAAAAGGTTGTTGATTTTACTATTTGTGGTTATGGGATCTTGAGGTACCAAGGTAGGCTATGTGTTCCTGTTGTCGATGGATTGAGGGAAAGGATTATTTTTGAGGCTCATGGATCTAGGTATGCTATTCATGCCGGTTCTACTTAGATGTACCATAATGTTAGAGAGTTTTATTGCTAGAATAATATGAAGCGAGATGAGGCTAGCTATGTGCACAATTGTATTATGTGTTAAGAGGTGAAAGTTGAGCACTTAAGACATGGTAGTTTGTATCAACAAATAGAGTTGGCCGAATGGAATTGGGAAGTCATTCTATCAAAAATGACCCAAATGGAATCACATTTATTCTAGGACTGGGGAAGACCAGTGAGAAAATCCATATTAATGACCAAGTCTGCTCATTTGTTGTCGATAATGACTAGTTATTCAATGGAGAATTATGCTACGTTGTATCTTACGGAGATTGTAAAGTTGTGGGGTGCTCCAATTTATATTATTTTTAATAGTGGTACTCTCTTGTCATCTCACTTTTAGAAGTCATTTTAAAAAGGTTTTGGGAGAAAGGTGTGTCTTAGTACCGCTTTTCACCCACAGATGGATGGAAAGGCAGAGAGGACCATTTAGACATTGGCAGATATGTTGAGTTCTTGTGTGATTGATTATGGTGGTAGTTGGCACAACCATTTTCCTTTGATCCAATTCGTCTACAACAATAGTTACTACTCTCACATTGGTATGGCTCCTTTTGAGGTGTTGTATGGTAGGAGGTGTCATTCTTCTATTAGGTGGTATGAGGTTAGTAATGGTAAGTTGTTTGACCCCGAATTTGATCACCAAGCCTTGGAGAAGGTGAAGGTGATTTGTGATAGACTGAAAGCCTCTCAAAGTCTACAAAAGTCCTACGTGGATTTGAAGTGAACGGATTTTGAGTTAATGTTAATGATTGGGTATTCTTGATGGTATCTCCCATAAAGGGAGTAATACGGTTTGGAGGAAGGGGAAGTTGTGTCCTCGATATGATGATTCATATTTGATTTTGAATAGGGTTGGTAATGTTTCTTAAAAATTAGAGTTTCCCTCTTGTGTGAGCTCCATCCATCCGGTATTCCATGTGTCCATGTTGCAAAAATGTATAGATGATCCTTCGTTAGTTTTTCCCTTGGACAATTTTCATATTTCAGACTCTTTATCCAATGAGGAGGTCCCAGTGAGGATATTAGATCATCAAGTTTGCCAATTGTGTACAAAAGATGTGGCTTTATTGAAGGTTCTATGGAGGAACCAAAAGTTTGAAGAAGCTACTTGGGAGGAGAAAGAGTACATGAAGTATAAGTATCAACATTTATTTTCCTTTTTTAAAACTCGTGCTTGAGGTATGTGTTAATCATCTGATTTTAATTTATGTCTTTTATAAGAAATGGGTTCAATTCCCTAAACTTTTAATTAAGCAAATATTTTGATAGTCTATGGGTTGGAGTCCTGATGTTAATTAAATAAATGTCTGAGTGATAATGATCATGGCATATGTCTTATCCTTATTATATGTCTTTGTATTCTAATTTGGTTAAAGGTTAGGATGATGTATAAGAATGTGTTAACACGTGCTTGTAATTTTCTTATCCATCATTTGAGGACAAATGATCCAAGTAGGGAGAATTGACAACCCTAGGATTTGGACACTTAGAAAAATTTTCGTACTTGAATTTTCTAGACAAGGTACGACTCAAGGGGTACTATTTGTACCATAGGATATGACTTTTGGTTCTCTCACTTATATGTAAGGCAGTGTAGTAGGGGTTATATTTTGTCCAAGGTATGATTTAGCCTCTCTCAAGTAGTATTTTAGTTAACAGGTCGTATGTTGCCTAGTCGTATGCTCTCATATGCTTAGCCTAGTTAATCCTATACAAAGTATTGATCAAGGTATGGTTGAGTGTACCTTTCGTACCATAATTTATTAGTTAGCTTAGCATGGTCATATGTTGAATAGTTTAGGGGTCCACGGTGAAGCCTAGGGTATGAGTTAGGGTACCACTCATACCCTAGGGTATGGGATAAGTGGATAACTCGTACCTTCCTGGGTGCAATTTTAAATTTTTAAGCTAAGGATATTTTCTCATTTCCCACCTCTCAACCATTAAAACCCATGACCTGTAACCTTATTTGTCCCTATATTCTGCACTTATACAAGTTCAAAATACATTCCAAAACACTCTAAAAAGCTTCTTCAACAAAACTGGAGGCTAGGGTTTCAAGAGTGTTCACCTAAAGTCTAAGGGGGTGAAGAATCTTTTTGTGAATCATCTTGTATAAGGAACATTACTCTTTCCTTATTATTATCTCTCAAATATCATGTTATTTAAACATTGTTTTAGGAATCCTTAAGGGTGGTTTTTGAAATAACTGTAGGGGGTTTTGGTGTATGGTTATGGGGAATGTTTACTCTTGTTTAAACTAGTGTTTATAATTATTTTTAGTGATGATTGTCACATCTGTGTGCTTATTGATTTTTGTTTGACAAGTGGGCCATGAGTAACCCTAATATTGATGGTTTTCACTTGGGTTTTGTGCATGGTAAGGGTATGCCCTCAAGGATTTTGTGAAAATATCTATTAGAAATAACTAGTCACATGCTAATGGTGATTTGAACTAAGGTAATAATTTAATGAGTATGACTAATTAGTAAATGACCTTGTAGAGGCCTTGTTATCCCTTTAATGAGTTAATTGGTATCATTGGTGGTTAGTTTGGTTAAAAGGTGATTTTAGTCCCTATGAATGAAATTAAATTGTGTTTGAACTAAAGCTTGGTGTAAGAATGCTAATGAATAGTTTTATAAAGTTCTTGATGACTACTATTTGGCTTTAAAGGTAGTTGAAACTAAGTAATTGTCCTATTTAGATGATTGATTGATAAATGATGCATAAAGGTCTTATGGCCATTTATGGTGTTGAACTGTGGTATTGATAGCTTTAAATAGCTAAGTGTGTTAAAGTCCTTAAATGTTTAATTTAGTGGATGTGAATGCATGGACAAAGGGATAGAGCCCTAATGTCGACCTAGAAATGGACATGATAGATTGTGGTTAGAGTCCACTTGCACAATAAGATAGCTTTCTGTTAGAGTCCACTTGTTTGATAAGATGGCTGGTAGTTAGAGTCCACTTGTCAAACAATAGGACTTGTGGTTTGAGTCTACTTATCTTGCAAAAGGCATGTAGTTAGAGTCCACTTGCACAATAAGATGGCTTGGGGTTAGAGTCCTCTTTCTTGATATAACCTACGCGGGTATAAGGTTAGAATCCTTCACTTCATGGTTCATTATTAGTTGCATTGAAATTTATGCTATGGCCTTGTTATCTTTTTGACACTTTATATATCTATATATTTACATGTCTATGTGTATAAATGTGATTGCTTATTATTGTTTGACTTGGTATTAAATAATTGCACTATTTTATCCTTACTATTGAGTAACATGCTAGTGCTACAACCGCTAATCATCTTCAAATGTTGTGTCCCCACGTGACTAAGAGGTCAAATCTTCTTCTTCTCTTCTTATGTAGTAACTAGGTGCTCGAGCGGATAATTTGTTGACTTTGAGGTGGTAAGATTTTATACTTTGGAAGGTATATATTTCATAGCCTTTCTATCTTATGGAATAGACTTGTATTAGACTTAATTTTTTTGGCAATTGTCGGGGCCATGTCATGACATATTATAGACATTGGATTGGTAGAGGCTTATGGATGACTTTGGACTCGGGTATGTTGTTTAGCATGTTGACATTAATGGTTCTATGAGACATTTCTTATGATATGATTGCTAGTCTTGTTTCCACAATTTTTATACGGTGAAAGTTCATCTGATACTTGAGAATTGATGTGATGGTTAGGTTGGGTTAACGAGGCAATCTTTGGTCCTTGTTGGACTTGAGATTCCCATGCGACAAGGCTTGATTTTGCATTGTGTCAATATATCTGGGTCATGTCATTTCTACTGAAGGGATCATGGTGGATACAAACAAAGTTGTAGTGGTTAAGAAGTTGCGTAGGCCCACGACTCTAATTGATATTTGGAGATTTTTGGATTTTGATGATTATTATAAGAGGTTTTTGGATATCTCCTCTCCTATAGTTTCCCCGCTTACTATTTTCACCTAGAAGAGGGTGAAGCTCTTATGGAATGATACACATGAGGGTAGTTTTGAAAAGCTAAAAGATAAGTTGACTTCAGCTATAGTTTTGACCCTTCCCAAAGTTAATGATAGATTCGTGGTATATTGTGATGCGTCTTGTGTGGGACTTGTTAGTGTGTTGATGCAACATAGTAGAGTAGCGACTTTACTTCTAGGCAATTGAAAGATCATGAGAGGAATTATAAGACTCATGACTTGGAGTTGTTGGATGTGATGTTTTCATTGAATATTTGGTTTCATTATTTGTATGGGGACAATGTAGATATTTTTTCTGATCATAATATCCTGTAATATGTGTTCACCCAAAAGGATTTGAATATCAGGTAGAGAAGGTCGCTTTAGTTGACAAAAAACTATTACATGAGTCTCCATTACCACCCAGATAAAGCTAATGTAGTTGTTCATGCTCTTAATGAATTATCCATGGGGAAGTCTAGCTCATGTGGATGAGGATAAGTGGGAATTGGTGAAAGATGTTCACAGTTTGGCTAACCTTGGGGTTCATCTCTTGGACTGTGAGAATAGAGGGATGTTTGTGCAAATGGTAGCGCAGTCATCTCTTGGTCCTAAAATACAGGAGATAAAGGTATTGGACCCTGTCTTAATGAAGATTAAGGGAGATGTAGGACAACAAAAGATTGTAGCTTTTGAAATTTTTGTTGATGGTATCTTGAGGTACCAAGGTAAATTATATGATCCCATTGTAAATGAGCTGTAAAAGAGTATCTTGACTGAGGTTCATGAATTACGTTATGCCATTCATCCTGGTTTGACAAAGATATACCATGATCTTATGTAGATTTATTGGTGGAAAAATATGAAGCAAGATGTGGCTAGTTTTGTGGCTAAATGCCTGGTGTGTCGACAAGTAAAGGTTGAGCACTTGTGGCCCAGATGGTTATATCAAGAAATTGAGTTGCCTATATAGAAGTGGGAGGTGATTAACATGGATTTCGTCAGTGGTCTTCCTCGGTATCAAAATTATTTTGATTCGATTTGAGTTATCATGGATAGATTTACTAAGTTTGCTCACTTCTTTCCTATAAGGACTAATATTTTTGTAGAGGATTATGTGAAATTGTTCCTCCAGGAGATTGTGAAGTTGCATAGGGCGTTTGTTTCTATCATGTCAGATCATGGCATACAATTCTCATCGTAGTTTGCACTTTTTTAATATTGAGGTTTGGGATCTAAGGTGAGCCTTAGTACTACTTTCTAGCCGCAGTCGGATGGGCAAGCGAAAATGACTATACAGATGTTGGAAGATATTCTTTGGGCTTGGTAGTTGGGTTGATCATTTGCCTCTTATAAAGTTTGCATATAATAAAATATACCATTCTAGTATTGTTTTGAATCTTTTTGAGGCCTTTTATGGTAGGAGGTATAGGTCTCCCATCAGGTGTTTTCACATTAGTGAGGCTCTGATGTTTGGTCCAAATTTGGTTCACCATGAAATAGAGTAGATGAAGGTGATTCAAGATAGGCTTAAAGTCAACCAAAGTCTTTAAAAAACCTACACGAATATGAGGTAAAGTGAGTAAGAGTTTGAGGTTGCTGATTGGGTGTTATTACAGGTGTCTCCCATGAAAGGAGTAACACACTTTAGGAAGAAAGGGAACCTCAGTCCATGGTATGTCAGCCCATACTTGGTGTTGAAGGGGGTGGGTAATGTTGCGTATGAATTAGAGTTGCCCTCTTGTTTAAGATCCATTAATCAGGTGTTTTGCTTTTTAATATTAAGAAAGTCTTGTGGGTGATCCTTCGATGGTTATTCCTTTGGAGGAGGTAGGTATTTTGAACTCCTTATCTTATAAGGAAGTCCTGGTCGAAATTTTGGATTAGCAAGTTCGTCAATTGTAGATGAAGGATGTATCTTTTGTAAAGGTTCTATGGACGAACCACAAGGTTGAATAGGCTACTTGGAAATCCTAAGAGGACATGATGTCCAAGTATCCATTCTTGTTTTCTGCTCCGGATAATAGTACTTAAGGTATGTGTATTCCTTTTCTTACATTGTCAACGCAAAGAGTGATTTCCTTAGCATCATTGTTTTTGCTCTTTGTTAAATTAAAGAGTAGATGTATGTGGGGTCAATTCATGCTAATAAATGCCTTGTCCTATCATTCGAGGATGAATGATCTATGTGGGAGAGAATTGAAACACCCTAAATTTTGGCCCTTGAGAATTCCTTGAGCTTTGAGCTTACTTTTTTTGTTACGACTAGACCCTCGAAGTCATAGAGTGTCTTGATGACTCGTTGGGATTAGTCATATCCAAATCATGTAAGGTTGTGGCATGATTCTTCTCTGAGTACGAGTGGCTCACTATGATCCGTAGGGATATGTTATGAGTTGTGGGCTGTAAATAGTAGGGTTTTGAAGTTTATACCCTAAATGGGTTCTTTGATGATTACCACTGGGACCTATAAGTCATTGGGCCATATTACGATTGGTGTCGATGAGTCTTAAGGATAACTGTACAGGATGACTTTGGTTACTGCCTTGGTTATGACTCGTGGTGATGAGTCATAATGGGTGGTTATGAGTCAGGGGGTTGACTCGTAGTCAAAGATGGTATTGTTTTAGCTTTTAAGTTGAGGGCGTTCTGGAGATTTCTCTTCTTTCCCAACTTTAAATCACATCTTATAACCTCATTAGGGTGTCATTAATACTTGGAAACACATCAGAGTAACTTCTCAAATCCTCAAGGCTAAGAACACTGAGGGTGTTAGGGGTTGATAAATATGGGCACTCAACTGTTTATTTCTCATCATACATCTTACTATTTTAGGAATGTGACTAAACCCTTAAAATAAATATCTCTATTGCATGAAAATACATTGTTTTTTATGGGGTTAAAAGTAAGGGTTTTGACTTGATTGGGGGTGTTGACATGAATGGCAAATCAATGTTTTCCCGTGGTTTTATAATTCACCACTAATGTCTTAAATATGGTTTTGAACATTGTGTGATGTATAGGAATGATGATTAAACTGAGGGGTCATGGTCAACCCCTAACTTGATGATTTTTCCTTGATTATGACTTTGGAAATTGAATGCCCCTTACGTGTTTGTGAAATTGTCAATGAAAAGGGTTTAGTCACATAGTTTGTCTTACCCACTTGGAATAATGCATTGATATTGAAAGGACAATGAAGTATGCATGTTTTCCTTGAAAGGACTTGATGGACATGTGTATGATGGTCTTGATTTGAACCATGTGAGTTTCATGTTTACACAAACTAATGTATAATTGAAACAAAGAGGTTTGTGAATTCCCTAAGTGATGTTATTATTTAGGCTTATTATTGTTACCTCACACGTGTAATTGGTAAGACGATACCAACAATGTATGCCTTAATGTGAAACATGGTTCAATGAATGGGAATGTGTGATAAATATTTTAATTAGGATTTAAAAGAGAGTTGTGTATTGTAGTCGTGAAAGTAGAGGTCCAAGTCACAAATACTAGAAACCGTGCTAGCCGGTAGGGGGGTTGTTAGGGCTTGAGGGATCGACTCCCCGTTCCTGTGACCAGGTGGTTCGAGTCCACCTTATTGTTATTTTTATTATTGTAAGGTTCGACTCCCTCATATCATATTTTATGACCAAGTTCTTAAGTCACCTTAGTATGTGATTGGAGAGTTCGAGTCCCCGGTGCATATATTTGAAATTATTGTTCGGTTCATGTGGCTACACGCATTGTGCCTCGGACTTTGTGGTGAGAACATGGGACTATCTAGCCAGTAGGTACTATTAATATGACAGTTGAGCTACACAATCAAGACTAAAGTTTTAAAATGCATGTTAAGCCTTGTTCTCTATCCCGTAATGTGATATATATATAAGTCTATGCGTTTGATAAAGTTCAGGGAATTTCTAATTATTTGAACTGCTATTCATGGCATTATGTTTTCCCCTATCCCTGAGTTATATTCTAGTGCTCCAACTGCTAACCGTCTATGTATGTTATATGCCCACGCGATGTAGGATTTGGTCATACTTCTACTTCTCCTTCTCAGTTATTGCGGATTGATCGAGAGTCGACTTAAAGTGGTGAGATTACATGCTTCGGAAGGCCCCATTTCAGAATTATATTTCTCTTTTGAGTTATGGACTTTTGGTTATTGTTTTTGGCTATATTCTGGAGCATGTACCAACAATTTATTCATATTTAGTTTTGGATCACTGTTTAGAAGGTTTCGTTATGACTACTATGGTTATTGGGCGGTGTCGGTTGTCGTTTGGGCCGTTCATTGGTGGGTGGTTGATGATAGGCGAATTTACACACCTATATCAATATATTTTGCCCATATTTTAGCCTAGTTTTGAGAACAAATTATATATTTCATGCACTTTTAGTCCTTTTTCCTATAAATGAGCTAACCAACATGATTAGTAAAGTTTCAGGTATAAATGATACAAAATTCAGCATTTTATGGCTTACTTGACGCAAAACAAAGCTCACGAAGGAAGGAAAGGGAGTTTACACGCCTAAGGACCAAAACTGCTGCATGGAAAATCTGTCCCGGGCTAAAACAACAATTCTTAAGACTTTGGGGACTTACAGACACAAAGCTGGATTTGGACAATGATACATTAACCTAGTACAGTTGGGTTATGTATTTCATTAGTTTATTTGGATTATGATAATGTTACATTAACCTAGTACATTTGGGTTAAGTATTACATTAGCCTAGTAGGATTTGGTTATTTATTTCATTAGCTTAGTAGGAGTAGGATATGGGTATTATAAATACCCTATCATGCTAGAGATTTTTAATTAAGTCCTCCCTTAGTCGAGAGACACATTCTACTTCTCAATTACAACTCTTCTAATCTTTCCATTAATTCTATTCTTCATCTATTCTTAATTTCCGCAACAAGAGAAACGTTACTTGCTAAGGAAACACGCCACACGCCTATCACTTGATCTACACGCCATTACTCAATATCGTGATATAATAACAATGTCAATCGTGATCTCCTTCGCATTCATGGGTAACTAAACTTCTCTGTTGAGGTTATGGAAGCCGGATGAGTTACTATCTATTGCTGTGAAGTTTGTGAGTTCAAGACACGTATATTGCTTATATCATTATTCTCTTCATCTTAATCCACATTCTTTGCGGTTGCAAACGCAAGAATACGCCAGTCTAACATTTAACTTGTTTGAGAGAAAGGTTATTTGTCTGGAAAAGAGATAACGTCAAGGTAGTAGGACACCCTTTCCTATTAAAAAGCTAGTGCCGTAACTGGACTAACCTCTTGGAGAATTCGTACCGTTAGACACGCTTTAAGCTCGAGAGAGTTAAAGTGAAATAGTCCTTGTTTAGGTCGAGAGACGCTTGGATTTACCATCGACTACAATTCTCTATAAGCAATTGCATGTCAGAATTCTACACACTCATAGCCAAAAGAGACGTATACCTCAGAAGGTGGACATAACCCCAACGCTTCAATTCTCATTGTTTACAACTTACGTAACAATCTTTCTCTCTTTACTTTGCTATTTTCAGCTTTTACTTTATTGTTTTCGTTACACATTAGAATCCCCCCTTTTTTACGAGACCTGCACCAAAAGTTTAGTAATTTTGCTTACTTGTTGGCCAAGCTATTCCCTGTGGGATCGACACCCAACCCAGGTTGGGTTCTATATTTGCTAACGACCGCTTTACACTCCCACGAGAGCTGTAGATTGAGCGTTATAAAAAATTGGCTCCGTTGTTGGGGAATACGAGTGTCAATCAAGTTCATGATAATTGCTAGACCCTTTGGTCAAAGATTCTCGTACTTTTACGTTTAGTTTTTGTTTTTGTTTCTTGCAGGTTTTTACTTTAGTGCATGCCCCATACTAGAAGTTCTGGTCAACCGTTATTACCAATTAATCCTGAACCACAACGAATTAGAAGAATGGAAGCACAAGCTGAAATCGACAGGATGGCTGCTCAACACGAGCAAGCAAGATTAGCTGCTCTTGTTGCTTCTCAAGTCCAACAACAAAACATTGATAATCCTGGGCGAGCAACAAATCCTGACAATGAAGATTTAGGTGATGACGAGTTGATAAACCCAAGGCATGTTGCTGAAACTACAACACTTGCCAACATAAGAGGTCGACAAGCTCGGTATAGGTATGATCGCCAACCCATGCAGCTAGCTTTGGACATTGATGATGATGATTTTGATGGTGCCGGAGCCACTGGAGCAATAATTTCACCACCATTAGCGCCCGAAGCCAAGTTCAACATCACAAGCACCATGATTCAGTTATTGCAACTCAAGGGATTATTTGGTGGACTAGCAGGCGATGATCCGAATATGCATCTCATCAACTTTATTTCTACATGCAAGTCCTTTGACAATCCTGGTGTTGGTCAGAATGCTATTCGATTATGTCTATTTCCATTGTCTCTGTCTGGGGAGGCAACACTATGGTTGAATGGGTTGACTCCTGATTCAATTACAAATTGGAGGTAATTGAGAGACGCTTTCCTAGAAAGATTCTTTCCGCCATTCAAAAGGGCTCAATTGAGAGATGAAATCAGCAACTTTCATCAGCTTCCCTCTGAAGCTCTTCATGAAACATGGGAGAGGTTCAAGACAAAGCTAGCGAGATGCCCAAACCATCACATGACTAATGTTCACCTCATGGAGATCTTGTATAGAACCTTGAATTCAATAACTAAACCAGTGGTGGACAACGCAGCTGGAGGTTCTTTCATGGACCTCACCTTTGGTCAAGCAAGCAATATGCTAGATCGTATGACGAAACAAAGTAGAGCTTGGCATACCAGGGATTCTGAGGTAGCAAGCCCCACTTTACCTATTGGTATGACTGCAGACCAAAGAAGAAGAGAAGAAGAACATGATCAAGATATGGTGCATTTGAAAACACAAATGGATCGTCTTACAAAGCATTTATTATCAGGGAAGACCGAAAAAGTGAAAGCTATTGCGTCAAAAGGAAGAGACGAATCTGATTCGGAAGAGGAGGCCAACTACTTGAACAATCAGGGGGGTTTCCGAGGGATTACCCAGGGAAACCAAGGTCGGAACTATTATGATAAATCTGGAAACAAAGACCAAGGTAGTTGGAAGAACAAGAATGAAAAGAGTGGTTTGTACGTTCCCCCTGGCAGATGTGATACCACCATATCTAATTCTGGAAGTATGGAAGACATGATGGCTAAATTATTGAAAGGAGTGGAAGCAACGAGCGCGGGAGTTACGGAGGTAATTAATGATTTGTCCGCCATGAAACAATTAGTAGATTCACATTCCACTTCAATTAGACAACTAGAGCAGCAATTCAGTCAACTTTCAGCAACACTCAACCAAAGAAAGGCAGGCACTTTACCTAGCGATACTGTGCAAAACCCAAGGAATGATGTGTCATGCATCCGCAATATTTAAATTGATATAAAGATCACGAAAGCTCGAAGAGACGTTGTAATGGGCCTGTGTGCTCATAGACAACTTCCCAGATAATTTCCAGGAAGAGATAAGACTTCTAAGGGGTTTTTTCATCGGTATCCCTTTTTCAACAAACTTTATTTCCTCTCGTCTTATGTAGCCAAAATATAACCTCAACCACCGACATGCCTCCATATAAATTGAGGAAGGCAGATGGATGCACATATGAACCACAACATACTAATTCCACACAGATACAAGCATAACCAAGCAAAGACTTATAAAAGACAAAGGAAAATAAAGGCAAGATTCAGCAACCTACTCCGATAGCTATGTGTGACCTTCTTTTGTCTTTTTCAAACCTGCTATCGACTCTAAACAAAGAAGAAAGTTATACAAGCCCTATCCACAACACTACATCCCACTAACCTCAAAGGTTTGAAGTGGATCAACCAAAAGTCTATAATGACAAGCATAAGGTTAAGCCCATAAGGTGTTACCTAGGTACACAAATTGAGATAACCAAGGTCGGAAATCTGTGCCAATGCTATAACTATTTTGAAGGACCCTCGAAACTAAAAGTCAAAAGTTGGAGAAAAAACATTCACCACTAAATAATCCTCTTTAGATTACAACACCAATTGAGGATAAAACACTGTCGAATACAACTCGAGCGTACTACTCTTGCTGAGTAGATCATCCAAAAATTCCAATGAAAACTGAAAATCATGGTCAAGACTAAAGGAACCAACACCGTACTAACGAACTATCATTTAAACATCTAACGACCCCAACCAATACAAATTGAAGAATAATTGATAGGTATACATGGAGTAGGTTTAGCCAATGTATAGGTGAAATCCCAAATGAAACAAATCAAATAATGAAAGTTGCACCTAAGCTCATAGCTCACAACTGTCTCAACACCAAAGCTAAACTGCCTAATCTTCACTATCTCAATCAATACTTAATGGGTAAGCATACTCACTCCAAATCTATCACAACCCTTAAGCCATCATTCCAAGTCATCAAATCAAAACAAAAGCCAACAAACCTAGACTAAGGCCAAATACCCAAATCGACCTTACTATCAAAATTAGACATATCCATACTTGATCACCCTATAGACAAAATCAAAACATAGCTAAATAACAAAGATACAACAGAGGATAAACCACAAGATGAAAGCTAAAGAAATCAAATCCATATCTTCTGGAAGACATGAAGCACCAAAGCATGTCCAAGAAATCACCTTTAACCTATACTAGTAACAACCAAAACTCTCTTATCTAAAAGAAATGCAACCATAGATAGACACTAGACAATCTAATACTCCATTTTGACCTTGAATACAAAATTTACTAACTTAGGAAGTTGTCAAAAGAAATATCACCTATCTCCAACTCTCTTAAATCTACTAGAACAATAACTACATCGTGGCAAGAGCAAAGTATCCATCTCCATACCAATACCAAGATCAACCATCACTCGATATAAACTTAGGAATCCTGAAAGACAAGCCTAAGACCTCTCGATATCAACATCAAGACCATTATAGGGTGATGAACTAATCAAGTTAGAATAAAGAACCCCAAAGTGGTCAATCTTATAAGCATCAACCTAATTAAATCTCCAACTTTAAAACCATAACAAAACCACGAAAGTATAACTTACCATCGCTGTTATAACCCACTCAATATTCAGTATAGCCTTGCCAAAAGAAGAGGAAAACAAACAAACTCACCTTTATATAAGAGATAAATGATCGAAAAAAGCTAGCTGCCTAAGAAAAAGAATGAAAACCACAAGAAAGGGAATTGTAGCTAGATCATACTAGTCACGACATATATCAAGCAGGGATCGATCACCATCAAACAAAGGCAATAATAATGCTAATATACATATCAATATAAGGAGTAAGTTGTTCCAAAAATTAAAATCAATAGAAACCACAATTCTAAGGCCATAAGAAAACCAACGTGCCAAGGTAAATAGGGCTCAAAACCAAATACTACACCCAGGGGAATATCAATGCCGATTCACTCTATCCAATACTAAAACAAAACATCTATGGGTTAGTCATATAATTATGAACTCTATATAAATCCATGTGACAACAAATATAAACCTACTATGACACAAAATCATTAGTGGGCATAAAATCCCTAATATACTAAAATAAAAAGATAAAGGTAAGAAATGAAAAACACACCTATAATGGTGGAATCTAAAGTCATATGCCTAACTTTCTTGAGGGAGAATGAATATGAGTGGGTCCAAACTTGAACTGAGAATCTAAAACACCAACTGTGGCAGTAAGTGCACTACCTCAAACTGAAGGTGCCTCAACACTATAAGAATAATCAAGATGAGCTGAATAATTAATAATTCCATATCAGGGATACTCTGCAGTCGTAGTACAACCCTTAAGACCTAACCTATAATGAAACATAGGCTAACTCTAATCGGCCGACCAACTAACATTTGTGACATGCCCAATTAAGATAACCATCCTTCTTATAATTCTAACATACCTCAAGAGACCTAGGCTGGTGGGGAACCTATGGAAACTCTATTTGAGCAACTAAATCAAATCTAAGGCACTCCCTAAACCAATGGATAATCTCACCATAAACATAACAAGCTCTTGAAATAGACTAAGGTGAAGCTACTAATAATTCAAAATGGTCACCACGGCCTAAAGATCTATGCCAAATACACCGTAAAGTTTGATGAGAAATCTTTTACACCATCTAATTCTTTAAAGGATATATCATATAAATATGCTTGGCCCACTCAAGAAATCCAATCTCATATTGTAAAACAAAAAAAAATCCTTGCTGAACACCAATAAACCCTACTCTAGCATGAGAACTGCTCAATGAACCTAACCTCAACTCTAGTTGCAAGGTATCCATAAAAAGGCTCCTAATACCTAATTTTAAATCTCAAAAAGTTGAAATAGTCACAAATATTACTGGACGATAGGTTTTCCCTATGTCCCCTAGTTGATGATGAAGATCCCTGATGTCAATCTTTGACTCCCTAGTTTGATGTTGTACTATAACTCCTGGAACACATATCAAAGTCTTATTTGTATCTATTGGTAACCTCGTAGCATCCATATTAGATAGAATAGAGTTAAAGAATATACTTGAGTCTTATTAAAATACAGATACATAACCAAGAGTCAATAATATAATTTCCTAAGGATGCCCTATAGCCTCTCGAAGATCATTTGGTATCAGTTTTTTATTTTCATGGACAATTAGGGCCTTGGATGCACATTATCATACGACCTCAGTTTTAGTGATATAATGTTGGTATTAGAGCTGTAGGTTCATAGTCAATTTAGGATTCCAGAAAGATGGGTTGAGTAGAGTCATTTTAAGGGTATGTGGTATGCCGTAATCATAAGAAAGAGGCTATAAGGCATTTAGCAACTATTTTTCTTTCTTTTTATTCTATTTTTAAGCCTAGAGTCTAATTCTTAGAATCTTCTAAAATTCTTGTTTATTTTCCTTTTAACCCATATCTCAATGATTTGATGTGCATAGAATTTCCCTGTATCCTAACTGAGAATAACATTGATCGGGCATGCTTTACTCATGGGATCCATACTCGATCTAGGGGTCCACTCCCTGACTTTTCTAGAGTTCCACTAGTTCCTTCTACTCCTCCTTTGGATACTTAAATAGATGTGATGAATACAGAGTTTCATTAGTTGATTTAAGTGATTGCTCAGTTGGTATCCTCTCAAGTTGAGCGTGGTGCATCTAAAATTTCATCTTCTGAGGGCCACAAGGGTTTTTCAGTTAATGAAGTTGAGTCCTATAACTTTTACAGGTGTTAATATGGAGAAGGATCCTCAAGGGGTCTAGATAAGATGAAAAATATCCTTAGGGTCATACAGGCCTCAAATATGGAAGGGGTGAATTTTTCTACCTATCAGCTAAAGGATTTGGAGTACAAATGGTACAAGGAATAAGATAAAGAAAAAGGTAAGGTTTATTAGTAATCTCTGTGGGAGACTTTTTCTAAAACTTTTTTGGATCTTCTATTTACTCTAGAGTTGGGGAAAACAAAAGTGGAGAAAGTTGTTAATCTAAAATAGGGGAACATATTGGTCAAGAAGTATTCTTTGAAATTTTGCTAGTTGTCTAAGTATGATCAAAAAATGGTATTGGATACGAGTCCCATGGTGAGAAATTTTGCTTCAGGGCTATCTCATGAGTTGATCCTTGAAAGCAAAATTGAATTATTAAACAATAAGATTTATATTTCTAGGTTGGTTTTTCATATACTATAGGTGGATAAGGAAAAAGAAAAGTAGGATAAGATAGATAAAAGGTAAGGTATGAGATTTAGATTCTCTAAGCAAGGTGGTGGTCAATAATAAAGTGGACGAGATGGTAGTAGAGACCAAAGAAGAAGTTGGGGAGTTCTAGTTCTTTCTCCAGAGCTACTGCTATTTATCTAAAGTTATTGGGGTCTAGGAGTCAGCAGGGTAACAATATCTTCAGGGCATAGGGTGGCTTATCTCAGGCTAGTGGGGCTAAATTGGCTTCATCATGTCCTCCTTGTAGGTTCTTTGGTCCATTTTATCAGGCTTTTTGTGATGAGCGCAAGGATATGTGCTTCAAATATGGTTTCCTACGACATATTCTTAGAAATTATCTGGTTGGTAAAGTTTGTTTTTGAGCGAGGAAGGTTCCGGTTGCCTCTTCATTTATTTTTGCACCCAAGGGGGTTGTTTCTATATCTGTTTTTTCTTTTAGTATAGGCACATGATGGAATTGGTTATATGCTCTTGTAACTTGATAGGACTTTGAGTTATTGCCTGATATCTTGACTGGATTGTTACAACTTTTTTCTCATGATATGTATTGTTTACTTGATATGGGGTCCACTCTTCTTTATGTGACCCTATTTATGGTTGTGTGTTTTTGTTTTGAATTCAAGGTTATTTTGGATTTTTTTTATTTCTACCCTAGTAGGTGACTCTGTGGTTGTTAAAAGAGTCTATGGAGGGTGTGTGGTAGCTGTTTATTGTAAGAACACTTTGGTGGATTTGTTAGAATTAGATTTGGTTGATTTTTATGTCATTTTAGGGATGGATTGGTTACACTCATTCTACGTTTCCTTTGATTATCAGACCCATAAGGTTATCTGTAAATTCCCCGGCAAATCAGTTATTGAATAGGAGGGTGGTGCCCTAGCTTCTAAGGGGAAGTTTATATCATATCTTAGGGCTCGAAGTCTAATCTCTAAAGGGTTTCTCTACCATTTCGTTTGAGTTAAAGACTCTAACTGAAAAGGTCCTTCTTTACATTTGGTTCTAGTGCTGAATGAGTTTCCTAAGTTTTTTCTTGATGATTTTCCAGATGTTTCTCTGAATAGGGAGATTGAATTTGGGATTGATTTTGTTTTGGACACTCGTCCAATATCTATTCCTTCTAATAGAATAACTCTAGATGAGTTGAAGGAACTCAAGGAGCAACTTAAGGATATTTTGGATAAGGTCTTCATACATCCCAGTGTTTCCCTGTAGGGTACACCAGTGTTATTCATTCATAAAAAGGGTTGTTCCCTTTGGATGTGTATTGACTATAAGTAGTTGAATAAGGAGATGGTTAAGAACAAGTATCCTCTTCCTAGAATAGAGTACGTATTTAATCAGTTTCAAGGTGCCAAATTATTTTCAAAGATAGATCTTTGGTTTTGATATTAGCATATTAAGATTACGTAGGTGGGTATCTATAATATGACTTTTCATAATTAGTATGGTCATTTTGTGTTCTTGGTTATGTCTTTTGGTTTAACCAATGCCTCAACGACATTCATGGAATTAATAAATAAGGTATTCCTTCAGTTTCTTAATCTATTTATCATTGTGTTCATTGATGACATTTTTGGGTACTTTAATAGTGAGGTGGATAGTACCAATAACGTTCATGTGGTGCTGCAGAACTTAAAAGAGCAACAATTGTATGCTAAATTCTTGAAATGTGAATTTTGTTTTAACGTTGTCACTTTTATGGGTTATATTACTTCAAGTGAGGGGATCTTAGTTTATATATAAATGGTGGTGGTGGTTAAGAAGTCACCTACACCTATGAATCCAACCAATATTTAGAGTTTCTTGGGTTTAGCTGTGTATTATAGAAAATTTGTAGGGAGATTTTAGATGGTAGCTTTCCCATTGACTAATTGACTCAAAAAAAGGTAAAGTTCTCTTGGTTGGATGATTATGAAGGTACTTTCAAGAAGCTTAAGGATAAGCTAACTTCAGCTCTGGGTTTGACCATACTTGAAGTCAATAAGGGTTTTGTGGTTTACTGTGACGTATCCCGGCTGGGACTTGGTTGTGTTTTGATGAAGTATATATATGTAATAGACTATGCTTCTAAGCAGTTGAAGGTGCATAAGAGAAATTATCATACTCATGATCTAGAATTATTAGTTGTGGTATTTGTATTGAAAATGTAGTATCACTATTTGTATGGACTATACGTGGACATCTTCTTGGATCATAAGAGTCTACAGTATGTGTTCACTCAGAAAGAGCTTGACCTCAGGCAACGAAGATAGTTTGAGTTTCTCAAGGACTATGATATGATTCTTTACTATCATCTAGGTAAGGCTAATGTTTTTTTTGAAGCTCTTAGCAGGTTGTCTATGAAGAGTTTACCTCATATGGATAAGGAGTGGTAGGAGTTGGTTAAGGAGATTTACTTCCTTGGTTAATCTTGGAGTTTTCTTTTTGGACGTTAAGAATGGTGGTGTATTGGTACAAGAAGTGGTTCCGTCCTCTCTTGGTGCATAGATCCAGGAGAAGAAAATGTCAGGTCCTATCTTAGTGAAAATCAATAATTATATTGGTGGGCAAAAAGGTAATGATAATTGATTTTAGTGGTGATGGTACCTTGTGGTACCAAGGGAGGTTATGTGTTCCTTATATTGATAGATTGCAAGAAATCTTATTAGTCAAGGCATATGAATTGCACTAAGTTGTTCATCCAGATTTGATAAAAATATATCCTGATCTCAAGGAGATGTATTGGCGGAATGGTATGATGAAGAACGTGGCTGATTTTGTGGCCAAATATTTGGTGTGTCAACTAGTAAAAGTTGAGCTCATGAGGCCTGGAGGAATACAAGGAAATTGAATTTCCTGAATGGAAATAGGAAGTTATCAACATGGATTTTGTTACCAGTCTTTCTCAGTCTCGAAACTAATTTGATGCAGTTTGGGTCATCATGGCTAGGATGTCAAAGTTGACTCACTTTTTCCCAGTGAGGACTATCTTTTTGGCTGAGGATTATGTGAGGTTGTATCTGTATGAGATTGTGAAGCTTTATGGGGTACCTATTTTGATTATCTTTGATCATGGTACACAATTTTTATTAAACTTTTTATGGTATTCTTAGAAGGGTTTAGGTACTAAGGTTAGTCTGAGTATTGTTTTTCACCCACAGATGGATAGGCGAGAAGAAAGTACTTTTTAGACATTAGAATATATGCTTCGTACATATGTGATTAATTATGGTTATAATTGGGTTGAGCATCTACCTCTTGTAGAGTTTGACGATAATAGTTATCATTCTAGTATAGAGATGGCTTCTTTTACGGCATTGTATGGTAGGAGGTATAGATCTCATATTTTGTGGTTTGAGCTTGGTGAGGTGAATATGTTTGGCTCAAATTTTGTTTATCAGGCTATGGAAAAGGTAAAGGTGATTCAAAATAAGACTAAGGCTACCCAAAGATTCCAAAATTCCTATATGGATGTAAGGCATAGGGACTTAGAGTTTGATCTTGGGGATAGGGTATTCCTAAAGGTGTTTCCCATCAAGGGAGTAATGCGGTTTAGGAAAAAAAGGAAGCTCATTCCTCGGTGTATTGGTCCTTATGTGGTTTTGAGGAGGGTTGGTAATGTTGCGTATGAAATAGAGCTACCTTCTAGTTTGAGCTCCATTTATTCGGTATTCTATGTCTTTATGTTGAGAAAGTGTACTGGTGATCCTTCATAGATTATTCCTTTGGAAGGATTAGGTATCTCAGATTCTCTATCTTAAGAAGAGATCCTAGTTGAGATCTTGGATCGACAGGTTTGTCAGTTGCGGACCAAGGATGTAGCTTTGTTTAAGGTTATATGGCAGAACGACAAGGTGGAAAAAGATACTTGAGAAGCAGAAGAGGACATAAAGTCAAAGTATCCACATTTATTTTCTGCTTCAGATATTTGTGTGGAAGCTATGTGTTCTTGATCACATCTTTGTTTTCTAACTTGGTTAAAGGAAGGTTGATTTCATTACATCTTTGTTTTCTAACTTAGTTAAAGAATGGAATGGTATATGTTGGGTGTAATTCGTGCTTGTACTATATTTTCTGTCATTCGGGGATAAATGATCCTAGTGGGGGAGACTGAAATACCCTATGTTTTGACCCATAGAAAATTTCTCCATTGTTGTCTTCTGGAAATCATACGACTTGGGGTACTAGTCGTATGGTGTTGTATAGTTTGGTAGGTCATGGTCATATCGTAACTAGTGTAGGTTGGTTGGTTTCTGTCCAAGGTGTGGTTAGAACATACAAGTTATATATTAGGGTACGAATGGTAGCGTGTCAATTATATATTGCCCAAAGTTTAGTCTAGGTGATTTTATTCTTTTCAAGGTATGATTTCATGGTACTAGTCGTATTTTTAGGTATGGTTGGGCTTGGATTATTGTACATTTTATAGTATTGGGGTCCAAGAAAAGGCTTAGGGTATAAGATAAGGGTATCACTCATACCCTAGGGTACAGTTGGGGTGGGGTGGTCATACCATCCTGCGTGAATTGTAAGCAATTTAAGGTTGGGGTAATCCAAATATTTCCCCCATTAACGTCTTGATGCCCCACAACTTATAACACTCTTGGGATATCATTTAACCTATTTTCAGTCACTCAATCTCTCTTAAAACACTCTCAAATTCTCTCAAGGCTCTTGGGTCAAAGAAGGATAGAGTTTCATCAATAGGATCAATTTATGGCTTACAAGGGTGATTTGTCTCTGTCATCTTCATAATCTAAGTCATGTTACTCCTCTCTCATTATTAGTTCCAACTAAAGGTACGTTTTATGAATTATTTCTATGGCATAAATGTTGTATGGTTTTAGGTTTTCAAATATATGTTGGGGGTTTTGGTCATTGTTTTCCCATGTTTTAATTATTGATTTACATGTTTTAATAGTGGTTTGTACATATGATTGCACAGGAATGGTTAATTGGTATTTGATTTTGGTTTCGGAAACACTATGCCTGTAATGTGTTTGATAAAATGCCTATGATAATACATTTACTACTTTGTTGGACTTTTATTGAACTATGCATGGTATATCTTTATAAAGGAACCCTAAATAGTATTGGTTTAAATGGTTTGGAGTGGTTAAATGGTATGGTCTTAGTTGTTATGGTTATTCTAATAAAGAGCCTAGTAGGGTACAAAGGAATTCCCCAAGACAACTTAAAAACAAACATCTTGTGGGGTACATGGGATTCTCCCAAGTTAACATAATAATATAATCTATGGGTACATGGGAATCCCTTCTTATTAAAAATGATGGCTAAGGAAATTGCTTGAAAGTTGTAGTCGGTATGACAATACCACTACTTATAGACTTGGTTAATTATAATAAATGGAATTATGGTTTACTTATGTATTAATGATTTTAATTTGGAAATAATAGTGGGGTGTGATAGCTAACCATAACGATGTGAGTACAATGGACGGACATTGGAAATTCATGTTACCCAACATGAGGATTGGTCTTGGTGACCATATATGATACTTATAGGGTAAACGAGAATCCCATAAGTACACTTGTACATATGTATCATGGATAGTGAAGGGTACTCAGGAATCTCCTACTCCAATGGTATCTCTGTTTCATATGGTTACACGCAATTATGCCCGTTCAGGGGGTTACACTAGGTCTATTTATCTTGTGGGTGTTTCCACGATGGTTAAGTTACATATACCTAGGTTATTAGTTTGAAAGGCAGGCTAAACATGGTACATTTTTCCAGTGTGGTTATATATGTGTATGTATGGTTATGAATGCATATGGTTGGATTACTTGGTTTTAAACATTGGCATTATTTTATTCTTATCCTGAGTGCATGCTAGCGTTCACCTGCTAACCCACCTCTAGGCAGTTGTATCCCCATGCGATGAAAGAACTAGCTATTCTACTCCTCCTTCTCAGAGCTCAGTTTAGTTAGACTGAAATGGTGAGATTCCCTATTTTTGAAGGCTCTATTTCATGTCATGGATGTTCTTACATATTTTGGTCATTATATATACTATAGTTAGGGGCATGTCCTAATTGGATTTTATTTTACTTTCAGTTAGAGGATTTGTGGGACTACTATAGGTTGTTATGGGTGGTGTCCATATTGGTGTCCGCCTTAGCATTGGTTTTGGTATTATGGTTGATGCCATTTGACTGTATTTATGATTGTTTCATCCTATTATTTTATGAACTCATACTTGGCTATTGTTTTAGTTTTGGTATGGTTATTGCGGGGTATTAGATGGTTGGAATTTCTTGGGTTGGTCATGGTTATAGACCTATACCAGAGTTAGGAATTGTGAGAAACTCTATCATGTTATATGTTCCAAATTCATCTAACTTAGGGTATGTGTTTGGAGGTTGGGTTTTGGTAACGGGGGTGGTCCCCATTGCTGGTTGGACTTGGCATGCCCATTACAACAAGGTCTCGATTTGGGTCGTGTCAACACACAACAAAAAACACTCATGACCTACAGCTATGCAACCGATCATAAGGCTGATAGATATTGGAATCAAACAATATACTGGTGATAGGAAATCCAACATATAAAAATGAATGCAAAGTAATTCCATAGTACCATAATCGATCTATGTACCATAGTCTAACATAGTGTATACACCTTCTCCAGCTCGATGGCTCATAAAGGTAGCCCCTACGATGACCTCTCGTCTCTAGTATGATGGTTTATGATCAAAGAAACCCCTAAAGGGTTCGAGAGTACTGATATACACTGGCCTAATCTGAATTCAGAATTTCTAATAACCATCATCATGAATATACTATATCTACTAATGTATACATAATAAATGCACGGACTCGAACCACGACTAAATGAACGTAAGTCTGTAAATCTTCTACGAGGGGTCAACGCTAGGACTATGTCATCATACAAGTGTAAAAAAGTTCAAAATATATCTTTTCCGTTGTAAATTATAGTAGTAATACCATAGATCGAAATCTATCTTGGTCAAATTTCTATACAATCATTTTTACTTTTGAAATCCCATAAATTATCCATTATGTAGTATAATCCCCAAAAGGAAATAATCCATTTTAAAATTCAAAAGTGGAAATAGATCCTAAATTAGGAAAGCCATGCTTTTAATTGGAATAATACCATTTAGTGAACATGAATATTCAAAATATATGTAAGGCCATCACCAATATCCAAACAATACAATTATAATCATCTACATGTCTATAAAGTATTCACACATCTTTTACAAGGATAATTCACACACCCAAAGTTCAACTAATATCATAATTGATGTTTTGCTCCTAATAATATATATTCCGGCATAACCTTATTATAATCTGAGAGACCATCACAATCCACCTAGTTAAGTATTTAACCTTATACTTACGTGGTTATTATGCCCAACTATGTCTAATATGCTAGATACCTAGGGTAATTGTATACTAGAAGCATAATAAGTATTTCACCTTTCGGGTAAATTCACCATGCTAATCCCTGAACTTATAATTTAGTCTAATTTATTGTGTTCTACCCATAATCATATCCTAACATCCCTATCTAACATGCAACATATATAATACACTATCTTGTAAACAAGAGTAGACAGAAGCCTACCTTGATGCCGAACCACAAGTCCTTAAATCATCTAAAAATTGTATTTCTTTGATCCACTATCATAAATATTGCTAGATATCAAAATATAAATCTACACATCATAAGGATAAAAATGAGACCCACATTGCAACATAATAGGTTGGGACAAAAATTTGGGTAAGAATGGACCTGCTAGGCCCAGAAACAAAATCTAAAATTAAATCTATCATCAGTTCACTCGAAGAACAATTAATGTGTGCATAAAATTTAATAACAAATGTAACGTAAATTGGGTCTCAAATAAACTCTTAACATTCAGGTGTGTTGAACTAGCAACCCTTAGCTCAATCGATAATTTTTTGAACTTTTCCTCTTCTAAAGATCTCAAAATGGTGAAAATAGTTTGAGAAATGAGGGAAGAAATTTGGTGAAGGAGGTCATGTAACACCAACAGGATTTGTATAAATGATCAAATGATCACTTAATTGATCATTGCTAAATCAACCCAAGGATCGCTTAAGCGATCCGCACAACATATTTTCCATTCTCTTAAGTGATCTTTGCTTAAGAGACAAGGTCTTTGCTTAAGTAACTCTACGGGACCAAGGTAGTTTACACAATAAGTCAAATAATATCTTCAGCGATCATCTCTTATGCAACCATATTGTCTCTTAAGCAGTCACACCAGCTGATGCCAGGCATCGAATTTTGCTAAGTCTAAATAGACTTCGATCGGGTACTGGGATTTGATCAAAACCTCTTCTGAGCAAATAAATTATGATACTATACCAAATTTGATATTTTAGACTCAATAGAACCATAAAAACATTCATCCGATATTGTTTTGAATAAATGTGGGGTATATATATAGTTCTCTTTTTTGTATAATCCAACCAACAGTCAAAAATGAGTCTAGAAGTGTCGGGACCATAACCAAGATTCCCCTAGACTAAAATTAATGTTTCAAAGCTAACGACACTATCAAAATACTCATCCAAGGTCATTTATTTAGATTTTTGATTCGAAATCAAATTCTAAATAACAAATGTTCCAAAATAAGCAAATAAGCCTATAATCTAAATAAACTATCTGATAGTTATTCCAATTGATTAGATTGGTGTTATTTCTATAAGAATTTAACTTTTAACTTAATGACATCCAAGGGTGTAATACCCGTGCCCTTTTCCTAGCTAGAAATCATCTCAAGGATTCTAGGACTTACTTTAAATGAAAACATATATTTGTGCAAGTCGTATTTCTGAGATTTTCACTTTCTATCACGTGGGAAATTGAGTTAACTTTCTAACGGTATCAATTTTATCTAAATCCGACATCATAATTGGAAGTTATGGATGATTTACTTGGAACTGTCGGAAACACCCAGGTATGACGACCAAGTTGATGAACCACCACATAAGTGACGGATCGCCACTTTGACTATCACAACCAAGGCTGTTGAGCCACATACTTGATAAGGACAGACAGACGAGTTGATGGATCATCAAAGTTGTGACGGACCATTATCCAGGCCGTCAACTCTTATCCAGTGAACCCCATTTCTAGTCCATGTCTGACGGGATAAGTGACGGACCATCAAGTGTATTATGGACCATCAGTCGAACCGTCACGTGCCACGTTCATTTTATTTCTATGTGGTTTTAACAAGGGTATTTTGGTCATTATGACTCTCCTACATATACCCAGATAAGTCAGAATTCAGCCATTATTCTTATTATTATTTCACAAACAAAAACTAGGGTTTCTCTATAAATTTAATCTCCAAGAACAAGACCCAATATTCTTCAAGAACCGAAGGATTTCAAATCATTCAAGTTCGGAAATATCAATACCCTTGAGTCAAGTATGCGTAGTGTTCATCTATGGACCCCTTTTGTTCATAGAGTTCAAGAACCATGCTTTTAAATGAGAAACTTTAATTTTAGTGTTTTTATATGATGTTGTTCATGTTAATGATTATTGTTTAAGCTTCAAGATATTAATATAAGTTGACTTCCATGACTTCTTCATGCTTTTATTTAAAACCCATGAATTTGGGTGGTTCAAGATGATTAAAATTATTGAGAAAACCTATGTCCCAAAGTGTGCATGCAAGGTGTTTGTTAGAATGCCTAGAATGCTAAAATTTAGGTTCCCATGACCCCATAGTCGTTAAATAACAAGCTACGTCAACTCTTAAGATGATTCCACATAAAACTTCCATGCTATTGATATGTGTTTCAAGTATGATTATGCAATGAACATGATAGTAAGGTTATTAAAGTACTTCCATGTGTCATGAAATCCTTTCCATGGAATACATAGTTGACAACCATGCTTAGGATGAAATCCCTTATGTCAGATATTTTGAATTGTGGACTCAAAATTTGTGATGAAGTTATGTCATATGTGTCAGTTTCCTTCCATCGAGTCCCAGGGGTATTTTTACCCAAAAAAATATAGTTGTACGCGTAGAGCCAAGTCACATTACCCTTATAATCTCAGTAAAGCCATGATCTATAGAACTCAGTCAGTCATGTGACTCAGGAAACCTTCGAAATCTCATAAATCTCAGCAAAATCTCAGATAGTAGTGCTATTCCATCAGTCAACAAAAGTCAATTAATCAGTCCTTGTACAGTTAGTTAAATCATGTTCAGTCTCTTCATATAGGAGTAGAAGTTAGCACCGAGTGAACCCAAGGATGGGAACTCACCTACTAGTTTAGGGTGTGATTCTTAGCAGTCATTCTAGTGTTCTAAAACTACGTAGATAGCATAGGTTATGACATCTTAACCTGTCAGGCTAATGTTGATGGGGTGGCTTAACTTGTCAGTTTAGGGTTCCCACCATTCTCATTTGAGTACCTGCCTTTTGAGTGTCACTGACAACTGTCCTTACCATTGGTGCGGTATTGACACCCATCTAGTTGGGGCAATGATTGGACCCTAACTTAGCTATATGAATTATTGGGGCATGTTAGTTAAACAACTACCTCACACAGTTTCAGGCTCAGTCTCAGTAAAATAACCCAGTTAGTTCTTTAGATATCAGTATACTAGGACAACCAAATATAGTCAAATTCAATTATAGTACAAAACTTAGATTGTTCCATCAAACCCAGGACTGTCAAAAATAGTCACCCATGTTGACAGAACCATAGTTTCAGTCATGTCAAAAATCAGTAAATCATGTATTAGTGTACAGATACACTATTACGTATCTACGTTTCTATTCATTATGTATGTATGTTTGCACTCTCACATTCATATTAGTCAGTTAGTTAGCATTGATCATACATGTAAACCCTTTTCTTTTAGCCTACATCACTCGTATTCTCAGTACTCCAGTTAAACTGACGTATTTGTGCTACGGTGCTTTCTCTATATGTTACATCATATGTTCAGAGACAAAAGTTCTCGACTAGCAGTAGCATTCGCATTTTAGTATATAGAGATGCAGTGAGTCCTCCTCATTCGAGGACGATATAATTCGATTCATTTATTATTTAAGTTAGTTTTTAGTTTTCGGAGTTAGTTGGAGACATGTTCCTTCAACTCCTTATTTAGTCAATACTTTGAGGCTTTCAGATATAGTTCGGTTTTTATTTAGACTTCAGTTATCTTGCATATTTTTATCCCATTGGATGTTATAATTATTTTAGTTGAACCTTATGGTCTATTGTTTATGTTTTCCGCATATTACATGTATGTTAAGTAATGTATAGGTACAAATATCAGTCATGAGTTAGCTTATGGTCCCTTGGGGTCATGAGCGCCATGTAGCATTCTGGTTTAGAAAATTGGGGTGTTATACACTTGGTATCAAAGCCTAAGGTTCAACAGAGTCCAAGGATGTCTGAAAGCCACATCTAGTAGAATCTTGTGCATAGGTGTGTTACGCGCCACATTTATGTGCAAGAGGCTATGAGATGTTTTAGGAATAGTTTCCCTTCTTTCAGTATTCATGCCGTGCTAGTAAGCATAATATCAACTTAAACTCTTAGTCTAATCCATTCTTCTCTTACTTCAGAATATTCCTCCAAAGTGAAGAAACCATCCAGTTCCTCAGCCCAAAGACCCTTTTGGCGAGCATATTTCTGATGCGGAGTATAGAGCCATATTCACAAAACTTGCTCAGTTCGTGGCTTCCCAGAATGAATGGTCACCAGTTATTCCAGCTAATCCAGTGGCTAATTTTGTAGCAGCTAGAATTTAGGACTTCACCCAAATGAACCCTCCATCTTTCTTCAAGTGTGAGTCTAATAAAGACCCTCAGATGTTCATTGACCAAAGTATAGAAGGTCATTCACATTTTTGGCATTACTTCTATTAAGAGCGCCGAGTTAGCCTCATACCAGTTATAGGATATTGCTCGCACTTGGTACAAATTATGGAAGTCTGAGAGGTTAGAGGATGCAGGTCCTATAGAGTGGGAGGATTTTTTCACAGCTTTCTTAGATGGATTTTTCCACAAGAGCTGAGGGAGGCCAAAGTTCTTGAGTTTATTAACCTTAGGAAGGGAAATATGACGGTTAGGGAGTATTCTCTCAGATTTACTCATCTAGCCAGATATGCCACTCATGTGGTTGCAAATAACAGGGCTAAGATGAGAAAGTTCATATCAGGAGTGAATGATAGCATGGTAAATAAGTGTAGATCTGCAATGCTGAACAATTATATGACTTTAGCCAGGATCATGGGCTATGCTTAGCAAATAGAGGAGAAAAAGTTTAGGGCTAGGGAGAGGTAGAATAAAAGAGCAAGATCAAGCAGTTTCAGTTTTGCTCAGACCAAATTAGAGGGAGGAAATCATTCCCAGTTTCATCCTAAGTCATCAGCTCTAGTTCATTCTTTAGCCATTACTCCAGCTCCTAAGCTCAGAGATAGAGCACCTGGCTCTAAATCTCAGGGCAGCGTCAGTAATTCATGAACTAATCCCCTATGTCAAACTTGTGGTAAGAACCACCAGGGTATTTGCAGAGCCGATAGTGATGTGTGTTTTGGATATGGTAAGCCAGGCCACCGAGTCAGAGATTATCCTCGGTCCAGTTATTAGGGTCAGCAAAATCATTCCACAACTCCGTCTGATTGCCTGAACCAGTAGGGTTCCACTTCTAGTGCTACTATTGGGCAACACCCAAATTGAATCTATGCTTTTCAAAATGGACAGGATTAGGAAAATTTTCCTGATGTTGTTACTGGTACATTATAGATTTTCCATGTTCATGTTTATGCTTTGCTAGATCCAGGTACATCCTTGTATTTTGATACTCCGAAGATAGTAGGAGATTTTGAAATCAGTCCTAAAATTTTAGGAGAGAACTTTTTAGTATCTACCCAGTGGGTAAAACCATCATATCTTGGTGGGTATACAGGAACTGCTCTGTTATGATTTTTCAGAAATCTACGTCAGCATATTCAGTGGAATTAGAGATGACTGATTTTAATGTTATTCTCAACATGGATTGGCTTCATTCCTGCTATGCCACAGTCAACTGTAGGACCCTGATAGTTCAATTTCAGTACTCAAATGATCCCGTACTAAAGTGGAAGGGTAGTACTTTATCTTTTAGGGATCAACTTATTTTATACCTTTGGGTAAGGAAAATAATTTCAAAGGGGTGTATGTATCATCTCACGCATGTAAAGGATTCCAATTCTGAATCTCCAAGTCTTGAATCAGTTCCAGTTGTTAATGAATATTCAAACATCTTTCCCGAAGATCTTCCAAACATTCCTCCCAAATGGGAAATAGACTTCGGCATAAGACTTCTACCAGATACTTAGCCTATTTTTATTCCACCATACAAAATGGCACTAACAGAACTCATGAAACTAAAAGATCAGTTGAAAGATCTCTTAGACAAAGGATTCATCAAGCCCAGTGTATCCCCATGGGGTACACCAATCTTATTCGTGTTCACAAAATAAAGTTCTCTCAGGACGTGTATTGATTAACGTCAACTCAACAAAGTCATGGTCAAGAATAGGTATCTACTTCCCAGAATAGATGACTTGTGTGACTAACTTCGGGGTGACAGTTATTTCTCTAAGATAACTTTCCATAATCGATATGGTCACTACGAATTTATAGTCATGTCCTTTGGTCTTACAAGTTCCCCTATAGCTTTCATGTACTTTATGAACCGAGTGTTCAAGCAGTACTTGGACATGTTCATCACAGTTTTTATAGATGATATTCTGGTCTATTCTCGCACAGAGCATGATCATTAGACCATGTCAAAATTGTTCTTAAGACTCTCAGAGATCACCAGTTGTTCTCGAAGTTTAGTAAGTGTTAATTTTTTCTAAGATCAGTAGCATTCCTTGGCCATATTGTTTCCATTGATGGCATTAGTATAGATCCTGACAAGACAGAAGTGGTAAGAAATTGGCCTCGCCTTGTCTCTCCATCTGATATCAGGAGTTTCCTGTGTTTAGATGGCTATTACAGATGCTTTGTCGGGGGATTTTATTATATTGTATCTCCTATTTCCAGATTGACATAGAACAAGGTTAAGTTTAAGTGGTCAGATTCTTGCAAGAAGAGTTTTCAAGAGTTGAAGTCTTGACTCACCTCAACCCTAGTTCTAACTCTTCCAGATGGTTCAGGCAGTTTTGTATTCTATTCTGATACATCCAGAGTGAGTTTAGGTTGTGTCCTCATGCAGCATGGTAAGGTCATAGCCTACGTCTCCATAAAGCTAAAGCCCCCTGAGAAGAATTATCTATTCATGATCTTGGGTTAGTAGCTGTAGTATTTGCCATAAAGATTTGAAGGCATTATTTATACGGAGTTCATGTAATTGTCTTCACAGAGTATGTCTTTTCTTAAAAATTTCTCAATCTTCCTCAGAGAAGGTGGTTAAAGATCTTTAAAGATTATGAGATGAGTGTCCTTTATCACCTGGGCAACGCCAACATTTTGGCCTATGCTCTCAGTGGACCCTCCATGGGTAGTGTTTCTCACATAGAGGATGGTAAGAAAAATATATCCTAGAAAATTCATTAGCTTGCCATACTAGGCCTTCACTCAATCGACTCTTTAGAGGGTGGTGTATGTGTTTAGAGTAGTTCAGGGTCATCCCTAGTTTTCGAGGTAAAAGAAAAGAAAGACAGGGATCCCAGCCTTGTCAAGCTAAAAGAGTTAGTTAAGAATCAGAAAGTAGAGGCTTTCCCCCAAGGGAGAGATAGTGTTCTTCATTGTTAGGGTCGTCTATGTGTTGTAGGTGTAGATGACTTGAGGCAGTAAATTCTTGTAGAGGCGCATGGTTCTCAAGAATCTATTCATCCAGGGGCCACTAAGACGTACCGCAACTTGTGGGAGATCTATTGGTGGAATAGGATGAAAAAAGACGTTGCATAGTTTGTGGATAAGTGCTTTACATGTCAGCAGGTTAAGATAGAGCATCAAAAACCTAGTGGGTCTATACAAGAGTTCACCATTCTTATTTAGAAGTGGGAAGAAGTGAACATGTATTTCGTGATAGGTTTTCCTCGAACTCATCATCAACATGATTCAGTATGGGTTATTATAGAGAGAATGACCAAGTCAGCTTAGTTCCTTCTAGTTTATACCTTTTATTCAGCTGAGGATTACGCCAAACTCTTTATCAAGGATTTGGTAAGATTACACGGTGTTCCATTATCTATCATCTCAGATAGAGGTACACAGTCTACCTCTAACTTTTGTAAAGCATTGTAAAAGGGTCTTCGTACCTAAGTCCATCTCAGTACAATGTTTCATCCTTAGACAGATAGATAAGAAGAGAGGACCATTTAGACTCTTGAAGATATGCTAAGAGCATATGAAATTAATTTCAAGGGAAGTTGGGAAGAACACTTTCCCTTGGTTGAGTTTGCATACAACAATAATTATCATTCTCGTATTCCGATGTCTTCATTCAAAGCTTTCTATGGTAGGAGGTGTGATCTCCAGTCAGTTGGTTTGAAGTTAGTGAGGCCTCAGTCATCGGTCCTGACTTGGCATTCGACGCCTTAGAGAAAGTTCAGTTGATCTGGTAGAGACTTCATAGAAAAGATCTCGAGTTATAGATCAATGACTATGTCTATCTCAAAATCTTTCCCATGAAGGGAGTGAAAATGTTCGGCAAGAAAGGGAAACTCGATCCCCGTTATGTCGGTCCCTTCAGGATTCTTAGTCGCTTCAGCAAGGTAGCTTATAAGCTCAAATTGCCTTTACATTTAGCCTCAGTTCATCCGGTCTTCCATGTCACTTTAATCAAGATGTACATAGGTGACCCAGCAGTTGTCGTCCTTATTCAGAACATTGATGTTCAGGAAAATCTCTCTTATTAAGAGATTCCAGTCGAAATTTTATACTATCAGATTCATAGGCTGAGGAACAAAGAAATCACTCTAGTCAAAGTTCTTTTGTGAAATTTGTCCGTTAAGGGAGCTACTTAGGAAGCAAAAGCAGACATGCTTACCAAGTACCCTCACCTTTTCTCCGCCAACCCAGATCAAGCTCAAGGTAACAGTCCACCTTCAGCTCATTCAGTTTCACGTTCAACATTAAATATAACTTAATATTTCATCTCGTGTTCAAGATCTATCACAAATTTGATATCAAGTACCATTGCATATTTATTCATGCATACATGTATCAGTCTAGTAAATAATTATGCATCAGATATGGATTCTCATTGCACGGACCTCATTAATGCATCAATGATTCATTTACACGTGCATTAGATATGTATGTTCAGTATAACGCATTCAGTCTATCAGTCATAAGATCAAGTTCTATCTACTCATGTTCGGATTATAGTTTCCCATCCCAGTTAGTTCAATGTGAGGACAAATGTTCACAAGGGGTAGATCTTGTAATACCCGTTCCTTTTTCCTAGCTATAAATCATCTCAAGGATGCTAGGAATTACTTTAAAATGGAAAACTATCTTGGTTCACGTGTAAATTGAGTTAACTTTCCAACAGTACCAATTTTGTCCAAATTCGACATCGGACGAGGAAGTTATGGACGTTTTACTTGGAAATATTCGAAATACCTAGGTATAACAGCCAAGTTGACGTACCACCACATAAGTAACGGACAATAACTTTGACTGTCACAGCCAAGGTAGTTGAGCAACATACTAGATAAGGACTGACGGATGAGTGGATGGATCATCAACGTTGTGATGGACTGTTATCCAGGCTGTCAACTGTTATCCAGTGAACCCCATTTCTGTTCCACGTCTGATGGGATAAGTAATGAACCATCAAGTGTCTGACAGACCGTCAGTCAAACCGTCACAGACCACGTTCAATTTATTTCTAGGTTATTTTAACTGAGGTATTTTGGTTACTTATCACTCGCCTACATATACCCAGATAAGTCCAAATTTAGCCATTATTTTCATTATTATTTCAAAAACAAAAACATGGGTTTCTATCTAAATTTAATCTCCAAGAACAAGACCTAACTTTTTCAAGAATCAAAGGAATTCAAATCCTTCAAGTTCAGAATCATCAAGAACCTTGAGTCAGCTATGCGTAGTGTTCATCTATGGACCCATTTTATTCATAGAGTTCAAGAATCATGCTTTTAAATGAGAAACTTTGATTTTCTTGTTGTTATGTGATGTTGTTCATGTTAATGATCATTGTTTAAGAATCAAAATATTAATATAAGTTGACTTCCATGATGCATGCATGCTTGTAGTTAAAATTGATGAATTTGGGTGGTTCAAGATGATTAAAATTGTTGAGAAAACCTATGACCCAATGTGTGCATGCAAGGTGTTTGTTAGAATGCCTAGAATTCTTAAAATCATTTTCCTATGACCCCATAGTAGTTAAATGACAAGCTATGTCAACTCTTAAGATGATTCCACATGAACTTCCATTCTATTGATATGTGTTGCTAGTATGATTATGCAATGAACAAGATATTAAGGTTGTACAAGTACTTCCATGTGACATGAAATCCTTTCCATGCAATACATTGTTAACAACCATGCTTTGTCTCAAATCCCTTATGTATGATATTATGAATTGTAGTCCCAAATCTTATGATCAAGTAATGTCATATATGTCAATTTCCTTCCATCAAGTACTGGGGGTATTTGTACCCAAAAAATATGGTTGTATACCTAGAGTCAGGTAATGTTACCTTGATAATCTTAGTCAACCTATGATCTGTAGAAATCATTCAGTCATATGACTCAAGAAACCTCCAAAATCTCATGATCTCAGCAAAATCTCATATAGTAGTACTATTCCAGTAGTCAACGAATGTCAGTTACTTAGTTCTTGTATAATCATTTATATCATGTTCAGTCTCTTTAGAAGGGAGTAGAACTTATCACCGAGTGAACCCAAGGATGGGAACTCACCTTCCAGTTTAGCATGATATTCTTAATAGTCATTTTTGTGTTCTAAAACTACGTAGCTAGCATAGGTTGAGCTATCTTAACCTATCAGACTAGGGTTGATGGTGTGGCTTAATTTGTCTGTTTAGGGTTCTCATCGTTCTCATTTTAGTACCTGCCTGTTGAGGGTAACTCATAACTGTCCTTATGAGTGGCGCAACATTGACACCCGTCTAGTCGGGGTAGAGATTGGACCCCAACTTAGCTATATGCATTATTGGGGCATATTGGTTAAACAACTACCTCCCATAGTTTAAGGCTTAGTCTCAGTAAAAGAACCCAGTTAGTTCTTCAGATATCAGAATACTAGGACTGCCAGACATAGTCAAATTCAATTATAGTATGGAACTCAGATAGTTTCATCAGACCCAGGACTGTCAAAAATAGTCACTCATGTTGACAGAACCATAGTTTCAGTCATGTCAGAAATCAGTAAATCATGTATTAGTGTATCGATCCACTATTATGTATTTCCTTTTCTAGTCATTATGTATGTATGTTTGCACTCTCACATTAATATTAGTCAGTTAGTTAGCATTGCTCATGCATGTAAACCCTTTTCGTTTAGCCTACCCCACTCGTATACTCAGTACTCCAGTTGTACTGGCGCATTTGCGCTATGGTGCTTTCTCTTTATGTTACACCATAAGTGCAGAGACACAACTTGCAGAACAATAGTAGCAGTTGTATTTCAGTATATAGAGCTGTAGTGAGTCCTCTTCATTCGAGGACGATATGATTCGATTTATTTTTTATTTCAGTTAGTTTTCAGTTTACGGAGTTAGTTGTAGACATGTTCCTTCAACTCCTTATTTAGTCAGTACTTTGAGGCTTTCAGATACAATTCAATTTAGTTTTTTTTTGATTCAGACTTTACTTATCTTGGGTATTTTTCACCCATATGGATGTTATAATTATTTCAGTTGAACCTTATGGTCTATTGGTTATGTTTTTCGCATATTACATGTATGTTAAGTAATGTACAGGTACAGATATCAGTCTTGGGTTAGCTTGTGGTCCCTTGGGGTCATGAGCATCGTGCAGCATTTCGGTTCCAAAAATTGGGGTGTTACAAAGGGTGTGAGAATTAGGTGGAAAACCATTTGTGTCAATTTGAGAATAAAGAAAGATGTTTGGGTGAATAAGAAATCAATGACTCATTCCTAGATAAGCAAGTATTTTAGTTGCCCTTATTCTTGTGCCATAGTATACAGACTTTGCTAACTACTTGGTTAGTGCTATGATGCCAGAAAACTTGAGCTTTCATCAAATTTAAAGTTTCTACATAAAATGAACAACTACTTCTAGGATGGACCTTATTTATTTTGGTGGTGTGCTAATAATATCATTCAAAGAAGTGCCATAGGCAGAAGTGCTAAGTATTTTGTAGGCTTTCCATTCATTGCCAGTTGAAGGACATTATGCAGGTGATCACACAACAAGGAATTTTTTGTAAAATGGGTATTATTAGACTATTATTAACAAGGACTCGTGTGATTTTTCCAAATCATATGACCAATGCAAAAGTTTGGGGTCAATCACTAGGGATCAAGAGATGTACATGTCCATAATATTAGAGGTGAAATTATTTGATGTTTGGGGCAATATATTTATGGTCCCCTTTATAAGTTCCTATCAACACAAATGCATCTTGGTTGATGTGGACTATGTTTCCAATAGGTGGTAGTAATGGGACTAACAGACAATGAGGGAAAAAGTGTGGTGGCGTTCTTGAAAAAAACTATTTTCTCTCATTTTGCTACTTCCCGCACAATTAGAAGTGATAGGGGTTGCCACTTTTACAACAAGGTATTCTACGATTCTTCAACTGAATATGGTGTGAAACAGTACAAGGTGTCTACTCCTTATCATCCCCAAACCAATGGACGTGTCAAATAAAGCAATCAAGAAGTTATTAGCCTTGTTTGTTAATGTAAATCGAAGTGATTGGTCCCAGTTGCTTGATGATGGTTTTTGGTCTTATTGTACTACGTTTAATATGACAATAGGTCAGTATTCATACCAACTAGTCTTTGGTAAAGCCATTCACTTACCGATAGAGATTGAAAGACTTGTGGGCTCTCGAAAAGTTGAACTTTAGCTAGAAAGATAAAATTTATATGAGGTTGGAACAGGTAAATAAGATGGAAAAATTTTAAGATTGTGCGTTTGAGAGAATTGATCTATACAAGGATATAATGATGTTTTACCATGATAAAAGTATTGAAAAGAGAGAGTACCACGTAGGTGACTGAGTACTTGGTTTAAACATTTTTTGGAAAAGTTGAAATCTATGTGGCCCAGACCTTTTAGAGTTACTCAAGTATTTCGATCCAGAGTGGTGGAATTGGAAAACAAATTTTACGAGAGCTGTAGTTTGAGCGTTATCAAATTTTGGCGCCGTTGCCGGGGAATACGGTTGTCAACTAAGTTTGTGATAGTTACTAGACCCTTTGGTCAAAGATTCTCGTACTTTACTTTTAGTTGTTGTTTTTGTTTTCTGCAGGTTTTTGTTCAGTGCATGCCAAATACTCGAAGTTTGGGACAACCATTATTACTCATAAATCCTGAACCGCAACTTATTGGAAGGATGGATGCACAACGTGACATTGAGAGAAGGGCTTCTCAACAAGAGCAGGCTAGACTAGCTGCGTTGGCCACTGCCCAAGTACATCAATAGAATATCCATAACCCTGGGCGAGCAGCAGATCCTGATGATGAGGACTTAGGTGATGATGAGCTACTAAACCCTAGGCGTGATGCTGAGGTGGCGACACCGGCAAATAAAAGAGATCGTCAAGCAAGATTTCGGCTTGAACACCGAGCTATGTAGATTCCCTTTGATGATGATGATGACAATCTGGATGGAGATGGCGCCACATGAGCTATTATTCCTCCGCCATTGGCATCCGGAACCAAGTTCAACATCACTAGAACCATGATTCAGTTACTACAACTCAAGGGATTATTCGGTGGACTTGCAGGTGATGATCCGAATATGCATCTGGTCAACTTTATCTCTACATGCAAGTCATTCGACAATCTAGGGGTTGGACATAATGCAATTCGGCTACGCTTATTCCCATTGTCTCTATCTAGGGAGGCAACTTTCGTCAGCTTCCAACTGAAGCCTTCCACGAAAAATGGGGGAGATTCAAGAAGAAGCTTATGAGGTGCCCAAACCATCACATAACCAATGTCTACTTGATGGAGATACTATATAGATCTTTGAATTCAGTAACTAAACCAGAGGTAGATAATTCGGCTGGAGGATCATTTATGGACCTCACCTTTGTTCAGGCAAGTGATATGCTAGACCGGATGACAAAGAAAAGTAGAGCTTGACATACCAGGAATTCCGAGGTAACAATCCCCACTATATCTATTGCCATGACTGCAGAACAAAGACGAAGAGGGGAGGAACACGATCAAGATATGGTACACATGAAAATGCAGATGGATCTTCTTACCAAGCATTTATTATATGGGAAGATAGAAAAAGTCAAAGCGGTTGCGTCAAAAGGAGGAGAGGAATCCAATTCTCAGAAAGAAGCCAACTACGTAAACAATCAGGGTGGTTTCCGAGGCAATGCCCAAGGAAACAAAGGTCGGAACTATTATGATAATTCAAGAAATAAGGATCGTGATCAAGGTAGTTGGAAGAACAAGACAGACAGAAGTGGCGTGTATATTCCTCCTGGAAGATGTGACACCACTACATCTGGTTCTGGAAATATGACCATGGAAGATATGATGGCTAAGCTATCGAAAGGAGTGGAGGCAACTAGCACGGGAGTAACTGAGGTAATAAAAGATTTTTCCTCAATGAAGCAATTGGTTGACTCGCATTCCACTTCAATAAAACAGCTGGAGCAACAATTGAGTCAATTATCTGCGGCATTCAACCAAACAAAGGCTGGAGCGCTACCCAGAAACACTGTGCAAAACCCAAGGAACGATGAAACATGCATGGCCATTACTACCAGGAGTGGTAAGGTGTTGGAAAATTCATCCCAAAGCAAGCAAGTAGCCGATGATATCATAGATAATGCAGAAGCCGCCGAAGAAACTGAAGAAGGCATCAATGACGTCACCCCTCAACGTCCACAGCCTGAAAAGAGTGCCAGTCTGAAGCAAGAGGAAAAGAAAGTCGTGGAGAAAACTGTTCCTCTTCCACCACCACCTTTTCCTCAAAGACTAAAGAAAATAGCTAATGATACCAAGTTCAATAAATTCCTTACAATGTTAAAACAGCTGACAATTAATGTTACGTTGGTAGAGGCGCTCGAACAGATGCCTGGGTACGCTAAATTTATGAAGGATGTTTTAACAAAGAAGCGGGCAGCAAGTGGTGAGTTGACAAATACTGTTCATTATTGCAGTGCGATCTCTACCATATCCTTAGTACAGAAGAAGACAGACCCTGTTGCATTCACTATTCCTTGCATGGTTGGATCTATGAATTTTGCTAAGGCATTGTGCGATTTGGGAGCAAGCATCAACTTGATTCCACTATCCGTCTACAGAAAGTTGGGGTTGTGCGATCCTACTCCATCCAATATGAGCCTTGTAATGGCAGATAGGTCGGTAAAACGACCTATTGGTATTTTATGTGATGTATTGGTGAAGGTTTCTTCATTCATATTTCCGGCAGACTTTGTTATTTTGGATTGCGAGGTGGATTCTGAAGTTCCCATAATCTTGGGATGCCCTTTCCTCGCAACTGGAAGTGTGCTTATTGACATGAGAGCTAATGAGCTTTTATTTCGGTTGAATGATGAAGTGGTCTGTTTTGATGTATGCAAAGAAATGAAGCAGCCCGAAGATATGGATGTGTTCGCTGTAGCTGAAGTTAATTAGAAGGATGAAAAAGAATTATCTGTAGAAAAACAGCTTACTAATGAGTCACTATCTGATGAGCTGCTGAATTTTGAGCGTGAGAAGGCTCAAGAACATAAAGAAACTATGTGTGCTCTAACAGAAATAGGGTCCTATTCTCATACTCCTAAGCAGCCGGACCTTGATCGTAAGAATCAACCATCACCAACAGCAAAGACATCCATTAAAGAGCCCCCAGTGCTAGAATCGAAAGAGCTCCCCAATTATCTAAGGTATGCGTTCTTGGGAAGTGGAAATACACTTCCGGTGAGTATTGCGGCTGATTTAGGTGAACAACACGTTGAGGCTCTCATCTCTGCTCTAAATAGGTACAAGAGAGACATTGGTTGGTCTATTGATGACATAATTGGTATCCCTTCTGGGATATATATGCACAAGGGTCATCTCGAAAAAGATTGCATGGCTGCAAGTAAGCGTCATTGTCGTCTGAATCCATTTAGAAAACGATCCATCATCTATCTCAATGAAGTCTAAGTAATCTAGATAGCTATGTTGTTCCGCGATAATAAATCAAGCGCTTGATGGGAGGCAAACCATTAGTTTTAATTGTCTTTATTGTTTTTGTTTTCCTAGGATTTTATCGAGCCACGACCAAAACTAAGGCGCTTGATGGGAGGCAACCCATCGTTCAAATCGTTTTTGTTGTTTTTGAGTAAATGTAGGTGCAAGAGATGTAAAGGAGGAGATTGGTTTCAAATTTTGATTTGGAAGTATTGCATGTTGAAGGTGGTTAGTTAGGAATGAAGAAGCAAAAGGCTATGGGTTAGGCATTGCCTATGAAAATATAGGCAAAGAACAAGGCAAGGCCTATGTAAATCTAGGTGACGAACAAGGCAAGGCCTATGCTATGGCCTAAGATCTCGGATTCTACAATGCCATGGCATAGGCGCCGCCTATGCTCAACAATGCCATAGCATAGGCGCCGCCTATGCAAAAGCCTTTTGTCTCTGAATCTAGTATGCCATGGCATAGGCGCCACCTATGCCTAACAATGCCATAGCATAGGCGCCGCCGATGCTCAACAATGCTTTGCAAAAGGCGCCGCCTATGCCAAGCATAGGCAAAGCATTAGGCTCCACCTATGGTCACTTTTGGCTCCAAATGGGTCAAAACCTGACCCAAGCTTGTCCTATAAAAAGAACCTTAGTCTTAACACAAAATTGCATTGCAACTTCAACCTAGGCACCTCCTACCTCTCCAAATTCTCTCAAAAATTTTCCTTTTTTCTCTTTTACTTTGAAAGAACATCTTCCGAGGCCATCAACCAAGTAAGTACTTCGTTGCTCTTCTTTTATATTCCGTAAATACTACACTACTACGCATATAATAAATTGTTAAATCTTGAAGTAGTATTGGTGATTTGAATGTGGTTGATTTGTTGAGATACAACTAAGTAAGTGAAAGGATACGTAAGGATACTCTTGAATTGTTTCCAACTTGTATTTAATTCTTATACACTATCATACTTTTGCGGAATTGACATGGCCAAGGAAATTGCATAATCTTGTAACTAGAAAACTTACATGTTGGAATGACTTGTTCATCAAGATGAGAATCATGGTTGACTACAAACATACGATGTTGTGATTATTTCTAAATGCTATAACCTGATTCAATCTCTATGTAGTAGTCTTGCTCAAAAGATACATCAATCCAAACATGAAAGTATTGCCAAGATTTCATGAAATAGAATCAAAAAGGATAGTTATGATGACAAGAAAAGTATGAATACACTGATTATATTCTTGTAACATAACACCTAAACGTATATCGATGAAGTCTGAGTAATCGACATCGTTCACTTCAGTAGTTTGTGCCAACAAATTAAATGTGGGGTGGTGCTACTACTGCTTGTTTGTTGATTGTATCCACCGAGATGAAGCTAACATGACTATTATTTTAATCTCAGGTACAATGGCACCAAAAGCAAGACAAGGAAAAGAAAAAGCAACCACTTCACAAAAAGGCCAGAAAAGGGGACGAAAAGAGCAAGAAGAATCCTCCTCGCTACAAATACCTCTCCGCATATTTGAAATCAAATGGATCCTAGAGGAGCAAGGAAATGAATGGTATAGGAACAATAAAGAGAAAAAATATGTTCATATGGAGTTGATACACAAGGAAAGCCTAGCAAAGAAAGAACCTTGCATGTTGGCCAAGATAATGGCATTACATCTTGATTTCATCTTCCAAGATATGGGAGAATGCAATCTTGATCTAACACGAGAATTCTATGCCAACTGGTCACCAAAAACTACAGGGAGTGAAGTAAAGATTCGGGGCCAAGTCCTTCAACTAAATGCGGAGTTCTTCAACTCTTTTCTGGGTTTGCCATCTGTTGATCCATCACCACTCAAAGAGCTGTATAACAGACCTCCGTATAGGGCAATCAGACACACATTGTGCGGCACAAGATCTATGGCATGATGGAGCAGACACAAGGACACCGGTCGGCACAACACCTTCCCATATGCTTCCTTAAATAGGGAAGCTAGGATATGGTTGCGAATAGTCAACTCTTGCTTGATTCCAAGGACACAGTACAAAAAGATAACACGAGATAGAGTGTGCTTTGTGTACGCATTGATGACGAATGTCCCTATCAACATTGGGGCAATTATTCGAGCTACAATGTGTAAGGCTAGGCTGCACAAGAGGTCCCACTTCAGCTTTGGCAATTTGTTGACTGCAATATTGAGGAAGGAGGACATCGAAGAGGAACCTGCTGATCATAAGCTTCCACACAACCCGAAGAAGGTTGACCTCACAAAGGTTAAGGATGTTGAATCCACGCATGGCGTCAACCTTACCACTGCAGAAAGACATGCTCACGACGAAAGCTTCTTCTACCATTTATATGGCATGACGAGGTTTGCCATGATGAGCGGGGATCGTGTTCCAACTGCTGTAGAGCTCCAACAACTGGATTACGACTACCCAATGAATGAGCATGCGAGGACGATTTGTGGAGTAGGCATATTTTTATAGGAACCTCTTGATGATGATGTGCCAACCGATGATAATTGGCGAATGCCAGACTCTGACGTGGAGGAGAATTCGGATGATGATGACTCCTATAATGATTCCGATGAAGGGGGTATGACCCCAGACATAGAGGAGGAGTCCGCCTAATCCAGGTTCTTCTTATTTATTTTCCACTGAGGACAGTGTGTCCCGTCTAAGTGTGGGGTGCTCGTATTTGTAGGCTATACTTCTTTCTCTGCATTTTCTTATTTATGTTTATTTGTATATTTGTTTTATTTGTTTAGTAGTCAATTTTTTTTAAATTTTTTTTTTGTTTGTTAAATTTTCTGCATAAAATTGTTCTGATAGGCAGCATGGTATTATGACAAGGTTTGTGATAAAATCATTACTATTGAGACGTTTAGGCTCTAAATGTGACTCAATTCCATCATCTGTTGGGTCAAGAGTCTATAATACTCCCAATAAAGTTGACCATGTGCCTTGTGTGTGTGAGGCAATAATATATTCTGTGTTTGTGGCTGATGCTAGAACTTGCCTGGTGTGTATATAAAGCGAAATAAAGTGTGTAAGTGTAGGAGATAATTTAGGCATTTCTTTGGCACACTGTGATTGTTTACCTTCGTTTTACCTACCCGTGGACATTATCCTAGATAACCCCCTTTGAGTCTTTAGCTATTTTCTTTGACAACGTCATATTTAAGCCCAATCCATTTTTTTTCAAGACCATAATTTGATCCAAATTCCTAAGTGCTTTAAAATTGTAAAGTCATGTGACATAATAAGAGGAAACTGGGTGAGAGTAGTGCCTTAAAGTGAATGGGTACTTGAATTCGTTATAAAAAAGAGTGGCTATCATAGAGGTATGTTATAAAAAGAAAAAAAAAGATAAAAAGATCTTTGTGTTTATCATTGAATAACAAAATAGGTGAAAAGGGGTGGTAGATGAAAGAAAGGTAGAAAGGTTGTTTTAAAGAGAGTGTTAATAGCATAATGTGATGTATCAAAGCGCTTAGGAACATAGTCACTATTTCTGGCCAAAATAGTCCTACCCGTACCTTAGCCTACATTACAACCTGTAAAAGACCTATTTGATCCTAAGCTTAGCATTATGATATTAGTGGAACATGACACTAACGGCAAGCCTATGGTCATCAGTTGCAACATATGAATTCTTTGTGAGAGTGAGAGCAAGGAAAATCTTATACCCATGTTTTGAAAAATGAAATACTTGTGAGTGATTATGAGTGATATATTGTGAGACACACATGGTTGATGAGTTTTGGGTAGTTTTGTATGTTTCTTTGTGCCTTAACTTTTGGATACAAATTAACCATCATCACGAGTCTGGGTTGGAGGTTGAATTGTTTCTAGTAGTGATCAGAAAATTACTCTTTGTTAATAATTGTCGTGCCTGTCTTGATAAATATTTTGTGTTGTTACTGTGAAACCCTAAGTAGATGCTTATATGGACATGATATTTTTTTCGAGGACGAACAAAGCTTTAAGTGTGGGGTGTTGATGTTAGGCGTATTTACACGCCTAAAGCGCCTTAATTTACCCATATTTTAGCTAAGTTTTGAGGACAAAATATATAATTCATGCACTTTTAGTCCTTTTTCCTGTAAGTGAGCTAACCAACGTGATTATCAAGTTTTCAGGTATAAATGATAAAGATTTCAGCATTTTATGGATAACTTGACACCAAAGGAAGCTTCACGAAAGAAGGAAAGCAGCGCTTGGACGCCTATGGACTGAAAGTGACGCATGGAAGACTTGTCCCGGGCAAAAACAGCATTTCAAAAGACTTGGGGATCAGTAGTAACTCAGTAGGATTAGGATAAGGATGCAGTATCCTAGTAGGATTAGGATAAGTACGCAGTAGCCTAGTAGGAATAGGATATGGGTGTTATAAAAACCCTATTTTGCTGAACTTTTCAGCATTCATTCTCTTTCAATTAATTCTTATTTCTGATAATTTTCTTTCATCTATTCGACTTTTAATTTTCATAACAAGAGAAATGCTATTTTGCAAGGAATTCACGCCACAAGCCCTACCAAAACATACTTCACGTGAGATTTTTATATTGGTATGCTGATAATGTCTATTGTGATTTCCGTTGCACTCATGAGTAGCTAAACTTCTCTATTAGGGTTATGGAAGCCTTATGAGATACTATCTATTGCTATGAGTTTGTGAATTCTTGACACGTATGCTGCTTATATCATTCTTCTCTTCATCTTAATATAAATTCTTGTGGTTGCAAACATATAGAATACGCCAGTATAGCATTAACTTCTTCGAAAGAAAAGTTACATGTCTGGAAAAGAGAGAATGTCAAGGAAATAGGGCGCCAACCCCTGTTTAAAAGTTAGTGCCGTAACTGGATTAACCTCGTGGAGAATTTGTACCATTAGATACGCTTTAAGCTCGAAAGAGTTAAAGTGAAATAGTCCTTGATGGTCGAATGACGCCTGGATTTATCATAGAATACAATTCTCTATAAGCACATACATGTCTGAATTCCGCATAAGTCATAATCATTAGATACGTATAACTCATAAGGTGGACATAACCCTAACTCTCAATTCCCATTGATTAAAACCTACCAAGTACTCCGTTTTACTCTTCTATTTTCCATTTTTACTTTACTATTTTGTTTACATCATTTGCACGCACAAAACCCCCCCTTTTATTTGCAGAACTTTCATCAAAAGTCTAATAATCGTTGCTTACTTAGTGACCAAGTATTCCCTGTGGGATTCGACACCCAACCCAGTTGGGTTCTATATTTGACAACTACCGCTTATATTCTTACGAGAGTTGTAGTTTGAACGTTATCAATACATAACGTAACTTTGTGGCTTTTGGATTTATAATGCCCCGAATATGGTAACTGCAATGCTACACGCTGCTCATGACCTCAAAAAACCACAAGCTAATCCATGAGTGATATTTGTACCCGTATACTAAATAATATACTGAATACTGCAGAAACATTAACTGAAAGGCCATAAAGTTCACATAACCAAAGTAAAACATAACATCTAAATAGGGTATGATACACATAAAACAACTGAAACAACTGTCAGAACATAATAGTTTTGAAAGCCTCTAACTCACTGCACTATCTGAGTAACGAGTTGATGGGACATATCCCCAACAAACTCCAACTAATAAACTAATTGATGAGATAATAGGGAAATAATCATGTCCTCGAAGGATGAGGACTCACTGCTAACTTTGACTGCTAATATCTGGAATGTACTGCTGCTCTAAAACCTGTGTCTCTGAACCTATGGTATAAGACACTATAGCACAAATGCATTATTACTTTGTATGTATTAGTATGCATGTGAGGTATGCTGAATGCATGGGGTTCATATGCATGAACAATATTGACTAACTAACTAATATGAACGTCAGAATACATGTATGCATACATAGTAACTATATTTAAAATCATGATAACATTTGTATGTTGATGACTAACATGACTAATGAATGAATTCTGATAAATGATAACTTGAGAGGCTGTATCTGACAGTCCTGAATCTGATGGAACTAGCTGAGTTCTGCACTGTATCTGACAGTCCTGAATTCTGAAGAACTATCTAAGGTCTTTTACCAAGACTAATACTGAGATTATGGGAGGTAGTCACCTAACTGATATGACCCAAATGATGGATTATAGTTGAATTAGGGTCCAATCTATGACCTGATTGGAAGGGTGTCAATGCCGTGCTACTGGTAAAGGCAACATATCATTGACTCTAATATAATAGGTAACTCTAGTGAGAACGGTGAGAACCCTTATATAGCAGGCTAAGCCACCTCATCTACCCTCATATAGCAAGCTATGATATCTCAACCTATGCTGGCTACATAGTTCAGGAATGCAAGGATTGATTCTAAGAAGCATACCCTCATATAATAGTTGAGTTCCTATCCTTGGGTTCACTCGGTGATAATTTATACTCCTATCTGAGTAGACACTAAACATGATTTACTTTACTAAACATGGACTACGTTACTGAATTTCGTTGACTGACGAAATACTACTGATATCTGACAACTGACTTAGTTTATGATATCATGGAGATTTCCTAAGTCATAAGACTGTCTGAAGTGCAAGGATCGTAACTTAACTGAGAGTATAATCAAAATATGACATGGATCTAGGTACACTGCTAATTTTTAGGGTACTAGTGCCCCAGGACTCGATAAAAGATAACTGAAGAAGCATGACTTTATCAAGTACAAGACGCACATCAACAATAAATAATTTAATAAGTTGAGAATTTCACAAAGTATAAGGTTATCATACTATCTAACATGGACAAGAATGTTGATAATCATATCATAATCTCATATTCTAATATTATGGACATTCGGACAACACACACATTTTACAATAATAGCATGGAAACTATTTAAAGATGGGAGAATGATAAGTATGTCACATTTAGCTAATGTCATAAGCTATAAACAATGATTTATGCTTTTCCAAACATTTTATCAACCACCTTCCATGCACAACTTAGGGCATAAGTGAATTCATCAAATTACACATCATAAGAAGCTAAATTCATTGATTTTATCTTGCATGGTAACATAATATCATGATAAACACACTAAGATTCAAACTTTGAAATTAATCAACGTCAACTACATGATTACAAATAACCCACAACATAAATACCATGATCTATAGATAAAATAAGGTTCTTGAACTTCATGGATGGAAGGAATCCATGAATTAAAATAACACATACCTTAGTTCGTGATTTCGTGAAGATTGACGGTGAAACTTTCTTGAAATTGGATCTTCTATGAAAACTCTAGCTTGTCCTGAGAGAAACTTGAGAGAAACTAGTATATTTTGGGTGAAAATTAGCTGGATCAGCTGTTAAAGAGATAAAATAGGGGTGGGAATTTGACCTTTTTAACCCAGGAAGTTGGTCAAATAAGTCAGCAATTCTGGAAAGAGTATACTTGTTCTTGATCATGACCTTATTGAGTTGACGATAGTCTATACATATTCTAAGAGAATTGTCTTTCTTGTGAACGAATAATACTGGAGTGACCCATAGGAAAATGTTGGGTTTGATGAATCCCTTATCTAAGAGATCCTTCAACTATTCTTTTTGTTCATTGAGTTCTGCTGGTGCTATTCTGTATGACAGAATAGAGATAGGTTGAGTATATGTATGAAGATCAATACCGAGGTCTATTTCCCTTTTAGGAGGAAATTCCTAGAAGATCTTTTGGAAAGATATCAGAATATATTCATTCACTTCTATGACTGATTCAAGACTGTGAGTTTTGAAACAAGTGTCCTTAACTCAAACAAGATGATAGACAAATACTTTAGATATCATTTTCCATGCTCGAAGGTAGGAAACAAGCTGACCTCTGAAAGCAGATACACTACCCTTCGACTCTAGGATGGGTTCATTAGGAAACTAAAACTGGACTACTTTGTTTCTGTTGTTGACTGTGGCATAATAGGAATGAAGGCAATCCATACCGAGAATAACATCAAAATCAGTCATCTCTAATTCGACTAAGTCTTCTTTGGAGACTTTCTGAGATATCATAACCAGGCAGTTCCTGTATACCTATCGGGCTATGATGGTTTAACCCACTAGGGTAGGTACTGAAAAAAGATCTGTTAGAATTTTAGGTCTGACTTTAAAATCAACTGCTATATAAGGAGTGATAAAAGACAAAGAGCTCTTGGATCATGCAAAGTGTAAACATGGACATGAAAGATCTGTAATGTAGCGGTAACCACATCAAGAGAATTTTCCTGATCTTGTCAGGACTGAAGGGCATAGAGAAAATTTAGGCATTGCCTAATAATAACACTGGAGGTGGAACCCCATAGATTTAGGTGACCAGAATGAGCTGAGGAGCGATTCTATTGACCTTGAGGACCTGGCTGAGAACAATGTCTGACACTTGGCCTAGCTTGCCATATCCAAAACAAATACCTCTGCCAGCTCTACAAACACCCTGATGGTCCTTGCTACAAGTCTGGAAAAATTGATCGGTATGGGCACTGCTAACACTTCCATTGGACTTAGTTCCTGACGCTCAATCTTTATTACCCTCTCTGAGTTTAGGAACTGGAACATTGGCTGAAGAAGGAGCTGGAACTGATGACTTAGGATGAAACTGAGAATGGTTTTCTTCTTTTGACTTACGCTCAGCAAAGTTGAATCTACCTGTGTTCGCTCTCTTATTCTTCTTCTCCCTCATCTTAATTTTCTGCTCTTCTATCTGAGCATGAGTCATGAGCCTGTCTAAAGTCATGTCATTATTCAGCATGGCAGATCTACACTCATTATCCATTATATAATTCACCCCTTAAATGAAATAAGTTATCCTTGCCCTGCTATCTACAACCACATGAGGGGCATATCTGGCTAATTGAATAAACTTAAGAGAATACTCTTTCACTTTCATATTACCCTACTTGAGGTTGATGAATTCTATCACCATATCTTCTCTAAGATCTAGAGGAAATAATCTATCATGGAACGCTAAAGAAAAATCCTCCTACTCAACTAACCCTGCATCGTTTGCCCTCTCTGACTTCCACTTCTTGAACCAAATAAGGGCCAAATCCTATAATTTATATGCAGCTACCTTAGCACTCTCACTTGACGTAACCCCCATTATGTTTGTAACTTTCTGCACCTGATCTAGGAATTCCTAAAGGTCCTCTTCTATCTTAGAACAAATAAAGTATGAAGGATTCATTCGGGTGAAGTCCCGAATCTTGGCTGCAGTTGAATTAGAGTTTGGGTCGGCCGGAACAACAACTGGTCTTTCATTCTGAGCAGTAACTAACTAAGCAAGAGTAGTGAATGCGTTCCTAAACTCTGCATAAGAAACATATTTGTCCAAAGAATCTTTTTTGTCAGGCTTGGGTCTTCTCTTGGGAGGCATGTTCTGAAATAAGAAGGGGAAATGGATTGGACTAAGAGATTAGATTGAGATTCTGCTCACTGGAATGACATGAATACTGAAAGAAGAGAAACTTTTCCTGAAACATCTTATAGCCTCCTACACATAAATGTGGCGCACAACACACCTATGTACAACACTTTACTAGATGCGGTTTTAATACTTCCTAGGACACTAGTGAACCTTTGGCTTTAATACTAAGTTGGTAATGCCCTGAATCTAGTACCCAAAATGCTACACAGTGCTCAAGACCTCAAAGGACCATAAGCTAACTCATGATTGATATTTGTACCTATATATTGCATAATATACTGAATAATGCATAAACATAAACTAAAGAAAAATATAACATCTAAATGGGGTATGAAATACCTAAACAGCTGAAATAACTGTCTGAACATAATACTCTGAAAAGCCTCTAACTGACTAAACCGTCTGAGTAAGGAGTTGATGGGACATGTCCCCAACTAAATCCAACAAATAAACTAATTAATGAGATAATAGGGAAATAATCATGTCATCGAAGGATGAGGACTCACTGCTAACTCTGATTACTGATATCTGGAATCTACTGATGCTCTAGAGCTCATGTCTCTTAACCTATGGTATAAGACAACATGGAAAAAATGCATTAGTAGTTTGAATGTATTGGCATGCATGTGAGGTAGGCTGAATGCATGTGATTCATATGCATGAACAATACAGAATAACTGACTAATATGAACATGACAATACATGCATACATACATAGTAAATATACTTGAAATCATGATAACATAAGTATGCTGATGACTAACATGGCTAATGATTGAATTTTGATAACTGATAACATAAGTGGTTGTATCTAACAGTCCTGAATCTGATGGAACTAGATGAGTTCCACACAGTATGGAAACCATTTAAACATAGGAGGATGACAAGCATGTCTCATTTAGTTTATATCTTCAGCTATAAATCATGATTGCTACTTTTTCCAACATTTTATCAATCACATTGCATGCACAAACTAGGGCATAAATGAATTCATTAAATTACACATCATAAGAAACTAAATTCATGGATTTTATCATGCATGGTAACATAATACTATGATAAACACACAAAGATTCCAACTATGAAATCAATCGACGTCAACAACATGATTACAAATAACCCACAACATAAATACAATGATTTATAGATAAAACAAGGTTCTTGAGATTCATGGATGGAAGAAATCCATGAATTAACAAAATGAATACTTTAGTTCCTGATTTCGTGAAGATTGACCATAAAACTTTCTTTAAATTAGATCTTCTATTAAAACCCTAGCTTGTTCTTGAGGGAAACTTGAGCGAAACTAGTATATTTTGGGTGAAAAGTGGCTGGATCACCTGTTAAAGGGATTAAATAGGGGAGGGAAGTTGACCCTTTTAACAGTGGATGTGTCATTTAATTTTAGTAAAAATTTCCTGAATTGGACACTTGGCACAATACGGCGCTATCAAGCAGTGTCACTAGATTTTAACAATTGTCAAATTGAGGGATGGCGTGATGAAGAGCCATCGCATGGCCCCTTCTTTTGCCGCCAGGAGATTTGGCGTGACACAGAGTAAATTGTGCTGAGACACTGTAAAAGGACCATTAAAATTTTTGCTTGTGGCGCGGTGCGCCACTGACCAATATTGCGCTGTTTTACGATTGAAACTTGAAATAGTCATAACTTCTTACCTGGTTATCAAATTTTGGCAAATTTTATATTGATGGAAAGTTTATTGAATTTCTCATATGAAAAAAGTGAAAATATTGAAAATACCACATGTAGTACAAAGGTGAATTCATCTTTCAAAGTAAGTTTCTAATATTCATGAGGCGATTTCAATCTAGGAAAAGGACGGGGTATTACAAAATCTCTTCCTTTAGAACATTCATCCTCAAATGAGACTGAGAGTGAGAGGAGAAGATAGCCGATATACATACTGAACATGAATGACTAGAAAATGATCTCAATACTACCATGACTTATATCTGAACATATCACATTGAACATGCACATCCGATGCATGTGTAACAGATTACTGAATGAATAACTGGTTTTCTGCAAAACTAAGTTTCTCCCATTGAGAATACATGTCTAATGCATAATTATATAACTGAAACGATACATGAATTCATGACAACATATGAGATGGTACTTTACACTAAGTGTATGATGAACACTAAACATGAAACTGAGTAAGCTTAAAGAGAACTGTTACCTTGAGCTTGATCTGAGTTGGCGGAGAAGAGGTGAGGATACTTGGTATGCATATGTTATTTTATTTCCCAAGTAGATCCCTCGACAGACTGATTTCGCCAAAGAACTTTAACTAGAGGGACTTCTTTGTTCCTCAATATACTAGTCTAATAGTCTAGGATTTCGACTGGAATTTCTTCATAAGAGAGGCCGTTCTTAACATCGATTCTTTGAATATGGACTACAACTACTGGGTCACCTATATACTTCTTAGGCAAGGAGACATGGAAGACTGGATGAACTAAGGCTAGATTTGAAAGCATTTTGAGCTCATAAGCTACCTTGCCAAATCTACTGAGAATTTTGAAGGGACCGACATATCGGGGACGGAGTTTTCATTTCTTGTTGAACCGTTTTACTCCCTTCATGGGAGAGATGTTTAGATAGATATAGTAACCAATCTCGAACTCGAGATCTTTTCTTCGAACATCTGCATAAGATTTCTTCCAGCTCTGAGCAGTTCAGAGTCTTTCTCTAATCAACTAGACTTTTTCTAAGCCATCGAATACCAAGTCAATCCCTATAACTAAGACCTCAATAAATTCGATCTAACCAATTGGATATATACATCTCTTACCATAGAGAGCTTCGAATGGAGCAATGTGAAGACTGTAATGATAGCTACTGTTGTATGGAAACTCAATCAGAGGTAAGTGGTCATCCTAACTACCCTTGAAATCAATTGCACACACCCTTAGCATATTTTCTAGAATTTGAATGGTCCTTTCTGCTTGAATATCTATGTGAGGATGCAAGGAAGTACTGAGATGAACTTTGGTACTAAGACCCTTTTGTAACACTTTCAAGAAATGAGAGGTGAACTGGGTACCTCTATCTGAGATAGTACATATTAGAACACCGTGAAATCTAACCAACTTCCTGATGTGGTGTTTGGCGTAATCCTCGGTTGAATAAGAGGTATGGAATTAAAGAAAATAACCTGATTTAGTTATTTAATCTATCATGACGTAGACTGAACCATGCTGATGATGATTTTGAGGTAAACCCATCACAAAGTCTATGTTCACTTCTTCCAAATTCCAAGTAGGAAGAATTAACTACTGCATAGGTCTACTAGGCTTCGGATGTTGTCTTAACCTATAGAAATATAGAGCACTTAGCCATAAACTTTGCAACATCTCCCTTTATCCCACTCCACCAATAGACATCCCATAAGTCGCGGTACATCTTTATGGACCCTGGATGAATAGAGTAGCGCACACTATGAGCTTCTACAAAAATTTGCTGCCTTAAGTCATCTATACCTGTAACACAGAGGCAACCCTGATAACGCAAAAACACCATCTCCCCCTTAGGAGAAACCTCTACTTTCTGATCCTGAACTGACTCTTTTAACTTGACAAGGCTGGGATCTCTATCTTGCTTTTATTTTACCTTGGAAACTAGAGATGATTCTGAACTATTCTGATCCCATATATCACCCTCGTCTATATCGACTAAGAAAATGCCTAGTCTGGAAAGATGATGTACTTTCTTAGATAACTTTTTCTTACTATCATCCACATGAGCAATACTACCCATAGACAGTCTACTGAGAGCATCGACCATTATATTATCCTTGCTTGGATGATAGAGGACACTCATGTCATAATCTTTAAAAAGCTCTAACTACCTTCTCTAATGAAGATTGAGATCTTTTTGAGAAAAGACATACTGAAGACTTTTATGATCTATGAAGATATCTACATGAACTCCATAAAGACAATGCCTCCAAATCTTCACGGAAAAGAGTACGGTGGTTAACTCAAGATCATGAGTAGGATAATTCTTCTCATTAGGTTTAAGATTTCTGGAGGCGTAGGTAATGACCAAACCATGCTTCATGAGGAAACAACCCAAACCCACTCTGGATGGATCATAATACACTACGAACCCATCTGGACTATCTGGAAGAGGCTAAACTGGAGCTGAGGTAATTCAAGTCTTCAACTTCTAAAAACTCTTCTTGCAAGGATCTGACCACTGAAACTTGATTTTCTTCTAAGTCAATCTACGCATAGGGGAAGCAATAAAAGAAATTCCCTCAACAAACAGTCTGTATTAGCCAGGCAAACCCAAGAAACTCCTGATATCTAATGAAGAGACAGGTCTGCGCCAGTTTCTTACCATTTTGGTGTTTTGAGGATCTATTCTAATTCCATCACCCGAAATGATATTTCCAAGGAATTTAACTAACCATAGCTAAAAATTTCCCTTACTTAATTTGGTAAATAGCCTACGATCTCTGAGAATCTGAAGCACTATCCTGAGATGGTATGCTTAATCATGCTTACTATGGAAATAGACCAGAATATCATCATTGAAGACTATAATGAACATATCTAAGTACAGCTTGAAAACATGGTTCATCAAGTCAAAGAAAGCGGCTAGGGCATTGTTAGACCAAATGATATAACTAGAAATTTGAAGTGACCATAACGAGTTTGAAATGTCACATTCCCTAACTCTGAGTTGATGTTAGCCGTATCTAAGATTTATCTTAGATAAAAAACTGGCACCCTTAAGTTGGTCAAACAAGTCATCGATTCTGGAAAGAGTATACTTGTTCTTGATCATGACCTTATTGAGTTGACGGTATTCGATACACAATCTGAGACAATTGTCTTTCTTACACACGAATAATACTAGATCACCCCATAAGAAAATGCTAGGTTTGATGAATCCCATATCTAAGAGGTCATTCAACTACTTTTTCTGTTCTTTTAGTTCTGCTGGTGCTATACTGTATGGCGAAATAGACATAGGCTGAGTATCTGGAAGAAGATCAATACTGAAGTCGATTTCCCATTTGGGAGAAATTCCTAGAAGATCTTGGGGAATGAGATCTAAATATTCATTCATTACTTGGACTGATTGAAGACTAGGAGTTTCAAAACAAGTGTCCTTAACTCAAACAAGATGATATACACATCCTTTTGATATCATTTTCCATGCTCGAAGGTAGGAAACAAGATGACCTCTAAAAGTGGATACAATACCCTTCTACTCTAAGATGGGTTTACTCATAAACTAAAATTGGACTATTCTATTTCTGCAGTCGACTGTGGCATAGTAGAAATAAAGCCAATCTATACAGAGAATGACATCAAAATGAGTCATCTCTAATTGGAATAAATCTGCTGAGGTGATTTTCAAAGATATCATAATCGGCCAGTTCCTTTATAATCATCGAGCCATAATGGTTTTACCCACTAGGGTAGAGACTGAAAAGGGCTCTTCTAGAATTTTAGGACTGACTCTGAAATTGACAGTTATATATAGAATGATAAAAGACAAAGAAGCACCTAGATCTATCAAAGCATAAATATGCACATGAATGATCTGTAATTTACCGGTAACTAAACTAGGAGAATTTCCCTAATCTTGTCGGGTTGAAGAGCATTTAAACTATTTTGATATTGCTCACTAGTAGCAGTGGAGGTGGCACCATGCTAATTTGGGTGAATGGACTTAGTTGAGGAGCGATTTTGTTAAACTTAAGGACCTGGGCGAGGATAGTCTCTGACTTTGTGGCTTAGCTTGCCACATCTGAAACAAATACCAATGCCAGTTCTGCAAATACCCTGATGGTGCTTGCCATAAGTTTGTTAAATAGAATAGGTGCAGACACTGCTAACACTACCCTAGGAATTAAATCCTGGTGCTTTATCTATGTTACTCTCTCTGAACTTAAGAATTGGAGCACTGGTTGAAGAAGGAGCTAGAATTGATAACTTTGGATAAAACTGAGAATCGTTTTCGCCTTCTGACTTGAGCTGAGAAAACTTTAAACCACCTTTATTTTCTTATGTATTCTGCTTCTTTCTCATCTTAATCTTTTGATCCTCTATCATCTGAGCATGAGTCATGAGCCTAGCTAAAGTCATGTCACTATTCAACATGTTGGATCTTCACCTATCAACCACGTCATCATTTACCCATGAAATGAACTTACTCATCCTTGCCCTGCTATCTATAACCACGTGAGGGTCATATCAACCTAATTTATTAAGCTTAAGAGAATACACTTTCAATGTTATATTGCCCTTCCTAAGGTTGATGAATTCTAGGATCGTAGCTTCTCTAAGATCTAGGGGAAAGAATCTATAAAGGAATGCTAAATCAAACTCCTTCCACTCAATTGACCCTGCACCGTCTGCCTTGTTTGACTTCCACTACTTAAACCAAGTATGAGCCACATCTTTCAATTGATATGCAGGTAGCTCAGCACTCTCATTAGACGTATCCCCTATTATGTCTATAACATTCTGCGCCCGATCTACATATTCCTGAGGGTCCTTGTCTATTATTGACCTAAGAAAGGATGAAGGATTCAGTCGAGTGATGTCCTAAATCCTGGCTATATATGAATTGACCCTTGGGTCAGCCAAAATGGTAGCTAGTCATTCATTATGAGCAACAACTAACTGAGCAAGAGTAGTGAATGCAGCCCTGAACTCAGTATGAAAAAGATGTTCGTCCAAGGGATCTTTTTGGTCAGGCTGGGTTCTTCTCTTGGGAGGCACGTTTTGAAATAATGAGGAGAAATGGATTAGACTAAGAGATTGGATTTATATTACGCTCACTGGAATGGCACAAAGACTAAAAGAAGGGAAACTTTTTCTAAAACATTTTATAGCCTCCTACACATAAATGTGGCACGCGACACACTCATGTATAAGACTGTAGTATATGCGGCTTTCAGACATCATAGGACTCTATTTGACCTTTGGATCTGATACCAAGTTTGTAATTCCACAAATATGGTACCCGAAATGGTACACGTTGCTTATGAACCCGAAGGACCACAAACTAACCCATGACTGATATTTGTACCTATATACTACATAATATACTAAATAATGCGGAAGCATGAACTGAAAGGCCATAAAGTTAACATAACTTAAGTGAAATATAACATATAATTGTGGTATGAAATATCTAAAACAACTGAAATAACTGTCTGACATAATAGTTTGAAAGCTTCTAACTAACTTAACTGTCTTAATAAGGAGTTTATGGGATATGTACTCAACTATCTCCAACTAATAAACTAATTAATGAGATAATAGGGAAATAATTATATCCTCGAAGGATGAGGACTTACTGCTTACTTTGACTGCTGATATCTGGAATCAACTGATGCTTTAAAGCTCTTATCTTTTAACCTGTTGTATAAGACATCATAGCATAAATGCGTTAGTGTTTTGAATTTACATGCATGCATGTGAGATAGGCTGAATGCATGGGGTTCATATCCATGAACAATATTGACTAATTAACTAATATGAACGTGAGAATACATGTATTCATACATAGTAACTCTATCTAAAATCATGATAACATAAGTATGCTAAAAACTAACATAACTAATGACTGAATTCTGATAATTTATAACATGAGTGATTGTGTCTGAAAGTCCTAAATCAAATGGTACTAGTTGAGTTTCGTACTGTATCTAAGGTAACTATATCTGACAGTCCTAAATTCTGAAGAAATATCTACTGTATCTAAGGTAACTATATCTGACAGTCCTAAATTCTGAAGAAATATCTAAGTTCTTTTGCTGAGACTGATACTAAGAATATGGGAGGTAGTTATCTAATCGGCTTGCCCTAAATGATGCATTAAAATTGAATTGGCGTCCAATCTATGCCATCATTTGAAGGGTGTCAATACCGTGCCACTGGTAAGGACAACCTGTTACTGACCCTAATATAATATGTAACTCGAGTGAGAACAGTGGGAACCCTCATATAGCAGGCTAAGCCACCTCATCTACACTCATATAGCACGCTATGGTGTCTCAGCCTATGCTGGATACATAGTTTTGGAATGCAAAGATTTCTTCTAAGAATCACACCCTCATATAATAGGTGAGTTCCCATCCTTCAGTTTCATTGGTGCTAATTTCTACTCTCATAGAAATAGACATTGAACATGATTTTCTGAACTAAACATGGACAGAGTTACTAAATTCCGTTGCCTGGTGGAAAACTATAGATATGTAACAAATGATTGAGTTCAAGATATCATGGAGATTTCCTGAGTCATAAGATTGTCTGAAGTCTAAGGATCATAGCTTGACTGAAAGTATCGTGAAAATATGACATGGCTATAGGCACACAACTAATGTTTCAGGTACAAGTAACCCTACGGCTCGATAGAAGGGAACTGATTAAGAATGACTTTATCAAGTAAAAGACCCACATCAATAATACATAAATTGATAAGTTTGGGATTTCATGTAGTACAGGGTTATCGTACTATCTAACATAGAAGAGAATGTTGATAATTATATCATAATCTCATATTCTAATATCATGGCCATTCCAACAACATACAGATTTCACAATGATAGCATGGAAATCATTTAAACATAGGAGGATGACAAGCATGTCACATTTAGCTTATGTCTTGAGCTATAAAGCATGATTCTTCTTTTTAAAGCATTTTATCAACCACCTTTCATGCACAACTTATGGCATAATTGAATTCTTCAAATTACACATCATAAGAAACCAATTTCATAGATTTTATCCAGCATGGTAACAAAACATCATGATATACACATAAAGATTCCAACTTTGAAATGAATCAACGTCAACAAAATGATTACAAATAACCCACTATATAAATACCATGATTTAAAGATAAAAGAAGGATTTTGAGCTTAATGGATGGAATTAATCCATGAATGAACACAACACATACCTTAGTTTGTGATTTCGTGAGGATTGACGATGAAACTTTCTTGAAATTGGATCTTCTATAAAAACCCTAGCTTGTTCTTGAGAGAAACATGAGAGAAACTAGTATATTATGGGTGAAAAATAGTTGATTCACCGGTTAAAGGGATTAAATAAGCATGGTAAATTGACCTTTAAATAGTGGATGCATCCTTTAATTTCAGTGAAAATTTTCCCGAATTGGACCCTTGGCGCGACGCAACGCTTTGTGCTCTGTCTGTAGATTTTGATAATTGGGAAATTAAGGGATGGCGCGACCCAGAGCCATTGCATTTAATCTTCATTTATGACCTAGACACTTGGTGAGACATGGATACAATCACGCTGAGAAACTGGAAAAGGACAATGGTTATTTGAGCTTGTGGCACGGCGCGCCACTGACCAATATGGCACTGTTTTGCAATGGGAACTTAAAATAGTAATAACTTCTTACCTGGTTATCAGATTTAGGTGAATTTTATATCAATGGAAAGCTTTTTGAATTTCAAGGAAAAAGTAAGGGGTATTACAATATCTCCCCCTTTAGAATATTCATCCTCAAATGAGACTGAGAGTGAGGGGAGAAGATAATCGACATAAATACTAAACATGAATAACTGGAACATGATGTCATGACTATCATGATTGATAACTAAACATATCATACGGACCATGCATATATGATACATGTGTAACTGATTCATGAATGTATAACTGGGTGTTCTGAGGAACTAAGTTTCTCCCAATGAGAATACATGTCTAATGCATAATTATATTATTGACTAGATACATTAATGCATGACTGAATATCTGATGGTAGTTGATACCAAGTATGTGGTGAACACTAAATATGAAATAGGGTAAGCTAAATGAGAACTATTACGTTGGTCTTGATTTGAGTTGGCAGAGAAGAGGTGACGATAGTTGGTATGTATATTTGCTTCTGCTTCCCAAGTAGCTCCCTCGTTGAACTGATTTTTCCAAAGAACATTAACTAGAGGGACTTCTTTGTTCCTCAATCTACTAGTCTGATAGTGTATGATTTTGACTGGAATTTCTTCATAAGAGAAGCTGTTCTGAACATCGATGCTTTGAATAGGGACTATAACTACTGGGTCACCCATACATTTCTTGAGTAAGGAGACATGGAATAATGGATGAATTGAGGCTAGATTTGAAGTCAATTCGAGCTCATAAGCTACTTTTCCAAATTGACTGAGAATCTTGAAGGGAAGGACATATTGGGGATGGAGTTTCCCTTTCTTTCCGAACTGCTTCACTCCTTTCATGGGAGAGATCTTTAGATAGACATAGTCATAAATCTCGATCTCAAGATCTTTTGTATGAGCATCTGCATAAGACTTCAACTAGACTTTTTCTGAGGAATCAAATACCAAGTCAGGACCTATGACTGGGGCCTCACTAACTTTGAACCAACCAATTAGAGATCTATATCTCCTAATATAGTGAGCTTAGAATGGAGCCATGTGTATACTAGAAGGATAGTTGTTGTTGTATGTAACCTCAATCAAAGGAAAGTGGTCATCCCAACTACCCTTTAAGTCTATTCCACACACCCTTAGCATATCTACTAGAGTCTGAATAGTCCTTTTTGCTAGACCATCGGTCTGAGGATGAAAGGTTGTAATGAGGTGAACTTGGGTACCAATACCCTTTTGGAATGGTTTGCAAAAATGAGAGGTAAACTAGGTACCTCTATCTGAGATAATAGATAGCAGAAAATAGTGTAATCTGACCAACTCCCTGATGTAGAGTTTTGCATAATCCCCAGCTAAATAAGAGGTATGGACTAGAAGGAAATGGGCTTATTTGGTCATTCTTTCTATAATGACCCATACTGAATCTTGTTGATGATAAGTTTGAGGAAAACCCATCACAAATTTTATTTTCACTTCTTCCCATTTCTAACAAGGAATAATGAACTCCTGCATAGGACCACTAGGCTTCTGATGCTCTATCTTAACCAGCTGACAGGTAGAGCACTTTGTCACAAACTCTGTAATACCTCTCTTCATACCAATTCACCAATAGACTTCCCACAAATTACCGAACATCTTTATGGCCCCTAAATTAATAGCGTAGCACACACCATGCGCTTCTGCAAGAATTCACTACCATAATTCATCTACACCTGATGTATTTCCTGAGCTGACCCTGACATTATAAAACACTATTTCTCCCTAGTCTGGCAACCTGATGTATTTCCTGAGCTAACTTCCTCTTACTGTCATCCACATGAGCAACACTACCCATAGATAGTCTACTCGAGCATCGGACACTACATTGGCCGTGTCCGAATAGTAGAGGACATTCATGTCATAATCTTTCAATATCTCTAACCATATTCTCTAACGAAGATTGAGATCTTTTAGAGAAAAGACATACTGAAGTATCTTATGATCTAACAAGATATCTACATGAACTTCATAGAGATAATGCCTCCAAATCTTCAGGGCAAAGACTACGGCGGCTAACTCAAGATCATAAATAGGATAATTCTTCTCATAGGGTTTAATTTGCCTGGAGGCGTAGGCTATGACCTTACCATGCTGCATGAGGACACAACCTAAACCCACTCTGGATGCATCACAATACATAACGAACACATCTAGACCATCTGGAAGAGCTAAAACTGGAGGTGAGGTGAGCTGAGTCTTCCACTCCTAAAAACTATTGTCGTAAGGATCTGATCACTTAAACTTGATTTTCTTATGAGTCAATCAGGACATAGGGGATGCCATAGAAGAAAATCTCTCAACAAACCATCTATAATAGCCAACAGAACCTAAGAAACTCCTGATATCTGATAGAGAGATAGTTCTAGGCCAATTTCTTACTTCTTTGGTCTTTTAAGGATCTACTCTAATTCCATCACCCAAAATGATATAACCAAGAAATGCTACTGACCTTAGCCAAAATTCGCACTTACTAAATTTGGCAAATAGATCTTGATCTCTGAGATTCTAAAGTACTATCCTGAGATGGTCTGCATAATCATGTTCACTGTAAGAATAGACTATAATATCATCTATGAAGATTATGACAAACATATCCAAGTACTGCTTGAAAACATGGTTCATCAAGTCTATGAAAGTGGCTGGGGCGTTGGTAAGACCAAATGATATGACTAGAAATTCAAAGTGACCATACCGAGTTTTGAATGCTATTTTTGTAATGTTACATTCCCTAACTCTAAGCTGATGATAGCCGGATCTGGGATCTATCTTAGGGAAATAACTAGGAACCTAAAGTTGGTCAAATAAGTCATCATTTTTGGAAATAGAATACTTGTTCTTGACTATGAAGTTATTGAGTTTACGGTAGTCTATACAAATTCTGAGAGAACTGTCTTTCTTGTGCACAAATAATACTGGAGTGCCCTATGGGGAAATAATGGGTATGATCAATCCCCTATCTGAGAGATCCTTGAACTATTCTTTCAGTTCTTTGAGTTCTACTGTGCCATTCTATATGGAAGAATAGAGATAGGCTGAGTATCTGGAAGAAGATCAATACAAAAGTTTTTTTCCCTTTCAGGAGGAATTCCTAGAAGATCTTTGGGAAATATATCTGAATATACAATTACTACTGGAACTGATTCAAGACTGGGAGTTTTAGAACTAGTGTCCTTAACTCAAATAAGATAATAGACACATCCTTTAGATATCATTTTCTGAGCTCGAATGTAGGAAACAAGTTGAACTCTGAAAGAGGATACACTACCCTTCCACTCTAGGATTGGTTCAATTGGAAATTGAAAATAGAATATTTTATTTCTATAGTCGACTGTGGCATAGCAGGAATAAAGCCAATTTATGCTGGGAATGACATCAAAATCAATTATCTCTAATTCGACTAAGTTTGCTGAGATGACTTTCTAAGATAACATAACCGGGCAGTTCATGTATAACTGTCAGGCTATGATTATTTTATCCACTAGGATAGTGACTTAAAAGGGCTCTGCTAGAATTTCGGGACTGACTCCGAAATTGAATACTATATAATGTGTGATAAAAGACAAAGAAGCTCTTGGATCTAGCCAAGCGTAAACATGCACATGAAAGATCTGTAACATACTGGTAACTACATTAGGAGAATTTTCCTGATCTTGTCGGGACTGAAGATCATAGAGATGATTTAGGCATTGCCCCCTAGTAACAGTGAAGATGCTACCTTGTAGATTTGGGCGACCGAACGGAGATAAGGAGCGATTCTATTGACCTTGAGGACCTGGCTGAGGACAATCTCTGACTCTGTGGCCTAGCATATTACATCAAACACAAAAAGCACTGCCATCTCTGTAAATATCCTGATGGTGCTTGCCACAAATTTGGCAAAAAGGATAGGTGTGGGCACGGCGAACACTTCCCTGGGATGTAAAGCCTGGCGTTCTATAATTGTTACCCTCTCTGAACTTAGGATCTAGAGAATAGCTTGAGAAAGGATATGGAACTGATGACTTAAAATGAAATTAATAATTGTTTCCTCCTTCTGATTTAGGCTGATAAAATTTAAAACTACCTATCTTCACTCTCTTGTTGTGCTTCCCCCTCATATTAATCTTCTGCTCCTTTATTTGCTGAGCATGATTCATGTGTCTGGCAAAAGTCATGTTAGTATTCAGCATAGTTGATCTATACTCATTAACGACACTATCATTCACCCCTGAAATGAACTTACTCATATTTTCCCTAGTATGTGCAACCACATGACGGACATATTTAGCTAATTGAGTAAACTTAAGAGAATACTATTTCACAATCATACTACCGTACCTGAGGTTGATGAATTCTAACACCTTAACTTCTGTAAGCTCTAGGGGAAAGAATCTATCATGGAATGCTAAAGCAAACTCCTCCCATTCAGCTGACCCTGGATCATCTGCCCTCTCTAACTTTCACTACTTGAACCAAGTATGAGCCACATCCTGCAATTGATATGCAGCTAGCTAAGAACTCTCACTATATGTAACCCCTATTATGTCTGAAACCTTTTGGACCTAATCAAGTCATTCCTTAGGGTCCTCATCTATCTTATACCTAAAAAAGATAGAGAATTCAATCGGGTGAAGTCCCAAATCCTGGCTGTAGCTGAATTGTCCATTAGGATGGCTAGAACGACAGCTGTTCGTTCATTATGAGTAGCAATTAACTGAGTAAGTGTACTGAATGCTACCTTGAACTCCGCATGAGAAACATGTTTGTCCAAGGGTTCTTCTTTGATAGGCTAGTTTATTCTCTTGGGAGGCATGTTCTGAAATAAGGAGGAGAAACAAATTAGACTGAGACATTAGATTGAGATTACACTCACCGGCATGAGATGAATTTTGAAAGAAGGGAAACTATTCTTAAAACATCTTATAGCCTCCTACACATAAATATAGTGCACAACACACCCATGTACAAGACTCTACTAGATGGGTCTTTCAGACTTCCTAGGAATCTATTGAACCTTTGGCTCTGATACCAATTTTGTAATGCCCCAAATTGGGTATCCAGAATTCTACACAATGCTCATGACCCCGAAGGACCATAAGCTAACCCATGACTGATATTTTTACCTATATACTGCATAATGTACTGAATAATACAGAAACATGAACTGAGAGGACATTAGGTTCACATAACTAAAGTAAAACATAATATCTAAATGGCGTATGAAATACCTAAAACAACTAAGATAACTGTCTGAATAAAATAGTCTGGAAAGCCTCTAACTAACATAACTGTCTGAGTAAGGAGTTGATGGAAAATGTCCCCAAATAACTCTAACTAATAAAATAATTAATGAGATAATAGGGAATTAATCATGTCCTCGAAGGATGAGGACTCACTACTAAATCTGACAGCTGATATCTGGAATCTATTAATTCTCTGGAGCTCGCGTCTCTAAACCTATAGTATAAGACACCATAGCGCAAATGCATCAGTACTTAGAATATACTAGTGTGCATGTGAGGTAGGCTTAATGCATGGGGTTACTATGCATAAACAGTACTGACTAACTAACAAATATGAACATGAGAATACATGCATGCATACATAGTAACTATATCTGAAATCGTGATAACATATGTATATCGATGACTAACATGACTAATGATGGAATTCTGAAAACTAATAATATTAGTGACTGTATCTGAATATCCTGAATTTGATGGAACTAGCTGAGTTTTGTACTGTATATCCGTTGACAGTATCTGACACATCGGAATTTTGAAAAAATATCTGAGTTCTTTTACTGAGAGTAATATTGATAATGTGGGAGGTAATCGTCTAATCGACATGCCCCAAATGATGCATTATAGTTGAATTGGGGTCCAATCTATGCCCTAATTTGAAAGGTGTCAATACCGCGCCACTGGTAAGGACAACATGTGAGTGACCCTAATATAATATAAAACTCTAGTAACAATAGTGGGAATACTTATATAGCTGGCTAAGACACCTCATCTACCCTCATATAGCAGGCTATGATGTCTCAACCTATGTTGGAAATATAGTTCTTGAATGCAATGATTGTTTCTAAGATTCACACCCTCATATAAAAGGTGAGTTCCCATCGTTGGATTCACTCAGTGCTAATTTCTACTCTCATCTGAATAGACACTGAACATGATTTTCAGAACTAAACATGGACTGAGTTACTAAATTCTTTTGACTGACAGAATACTACTGATATTTGACAACTGATTGAGTTCATGAGATCATGGAGATTTCCTGAGGCATAAGAGTGTCTAAAGTCTAAGGATCATAGCTTTACTGAGAGTGTCATGAAAGCATGACATGGCTATTGGCAAACAACTAATATTTCAAGTACAAGTACCCCCAGGACTCGATTGAAGGGAAATGATGAAGCATGACTTTATCAAGTACAAGACCCTCATGAACAATACATAAACTAATAAGTTGTGGATTTCACAAAGTACATGATTATCATACTATCTAACATGCACGAGAATTCTGATAATCATATCATAATCTCTTATTCTAATATCATGGACAGTCTGACAGCATACACATTTCACAATGATAGCATGAAAACATTTTATACGTTGGAGGATGACGAACATGTCATAATTAGCTTATGTCTTGAGCTATAACATATTATTTGTAGTTTTTCAAGCATTTTATCAACTACCTTGCATGCACAACTTAGGGTATAAGTGAATTCATTAAATCACACATCATAAGCAACTATGTTCATGGATTTTATCTTCTATGGTAACAAAATATCACGATAAACACACAAAGATTCAAACTTTGAAATCAATCAACGTCGAAAATATGATTACAAATAAACCACAACATAAATACCATGATATATTGATAAAACAAGGTTCTTGAGATTGATGGATGGAAACAATCCATGAATGAACACAACGCATACCTTAGTTCATCATTTCGTGAAGATTGATAGTGACACTTTCTTGAAATTGGATCTTCTAATGAAAACCCTATCTTGTTCTTGAGAGAAACTTGAGAAAAACTAGTATATTTTGGGTGAATAATGGGTGATTCACGTGTTATAGGGCTTAAATAGGGGTGAAAAGTTGACCCTTTTAACAGTGGATGCGTTATTTGATTCCAATGAAAATTACTCGAATTGGACCCTTGGCGTGACGCGGCGCTATTATGCCATTTCACTAGATTTTAACAATTGTGAAATTGAGGGATGGCGCGACGAAGAGCCATTGCATTGCCCCTTATTTTATAACCTGGAACATTGGCGCAATGTGGAGGAAATCGTGCTGAGACACTGGAAAAGGAAAATTGCCAATTGAGCTTGTGGCGCGGCGCGCCACTGACCAATATGGTGTAATTTTACGTTGGAAACTTGAAATAGTCATAGCTTCTAACCTTTTTATCAGATTTAGGCGAATTTTATATCATTGGAAAGCTTACTAAATTTCCCACATGACAGAAAGTAAAAATAAAACATGTAGTACAAAAGTGGATTCATCATTCAAAGTAAGTTTATAACATTCTTGAGATAATTTTAAGCTTTGAAAAAGTATGGGGTATTATAATATCTCCCCCTTGAGAACATTCATCCTCAAAAAAGACTGAGAGTGAGGGGAGAAGATAACTAACGTGCATACTAAACATGAATAACTGGAAGATGATATCATGATTGACATAATTGATAACTGAATATATCATACTGAACATGCATATCTGATGCATGTGTAACTGGTTCATGAATGCATGCCTAGGTGTTCTGAGGAACTAAGTTTCACCCAATGAGAATACATGTTTGATGTATAATTATATAACTAAACCTATTTCTGAATGTATGAGTGAATATGTGATAGTACTTGATTCCAAGTCTGTGATGAACACTGAACTTGAAATTGAGTAAGTTTAAGGAGAACTATTACCTTAAGCTTGATCTAAGTTGGCAGAGAAGAGGTGAGGATACTTGTAATTGATATTTGTTTTTGCTTCCCAAGTAGCTCCTAATTTCGCCGAACAATACTAACTAGAGGGAATTTTTTGTCTCTCAATCTACTAGTCAGATAGTTTAGGATTTTGAATTGAATTTCTTCATAAGAGAGGCTGTTCTGAACATCGATCCTCCTAATAGGGAATACAACTGATGGGTGACCTATTCACTTCTTAAGCAAGGAGACATGGAAGACTGGATGAACTTACGCTAGATCTGAAGGCAATTCGAGCTCATAAGATACCTTGCCAAATTGACTGAGAATCTTGAAGGGACCAACATATTGGGGACTCAGTTTCCCTTTCGTGCCGATCTGCTTCACTTCCATCAAGGGAGAGATCTTTCGATAGACATAGTGACCAATCTCGAACTCAAGATCTTTTCTACAAACATTTGCATAACACTTCAACTGAACTTTGTCTAAGGCATCAAATACCAAGTTCGGACCTATAACTGAGGACTCACTAACATTAAACCAACCAATAGGAGATCTACATATCCTACCATAGAGAGCTTCAAATGGAGCAATATCCAAACTACCCTTGAAATTAATTTCACACGCCCTTAGCATATATTCTAGAGTCTGAATGCTCCTTTCTTCTAGACCTTATATGAGAGGATGAAAGGATGTAATTAGAAGAAATTGGGTACCAAGACCCTTTTGGACGCTTTCCATAAATGAGAGATTAACTGGGTACCTCTGTCTGAGATAATAGATAGCGGAAGACCGTGCAATCTGACCAACTCCCTGATGCAGAGTTTGGTATAATCCTTGGCTTCATAATAGGTATGGATTGATGGAAATGGGCTGATTTGGTCATTCTGTCTATAATGACCCAGACTCTATCATTCTAAGGATGACTTTAAGGCTAACACGTTATGAAGTCCAGATACACTTTTTCCCACTTCCAAATTGGAATAATGACCTGCTGCATAGGACCACTAGGCTTATAATGCTCTTTCTTAACCTGATGACATGTAGAGCACTTAACCACAAACTCTGCAACATCTCTTTTCAACCCACTTGACTAATAGACTTATCGTAAGTCATGATACATCTTTATGGAACGTCGATGGATACAGTAGCGATCACCATGCGCTTCTGAAAGAATTCGCTGCCTTAAGTCATCTACATCAGGAACACAGAGATGACCCTACAACACAAAATACCATCTCCTCCTTGGGAGAAAACCTCTACTTTTTGATCCTGAACTTCCTCTTTTAACTCGACAAGGATGGGATCTCTATCTTGCTTTTCCTTCACCTTGGAAATTAGAGATGATTCTGAACTACTTTGAACCTAGTCTTGCAATTTCATGTAATTCCTAAGCTAACTTATTCTTATTGTCATCTGCATGAGCAATACTACCCATAGATAACTGATAGTGTCGGGGACTACATTGGCCTTGCGCGGATGATAGAGGACACTCATGTCATAATCTTTCAACAGCTCTAACTGCCTTCTCTGAGCAAGATTGATATCTTTCTGAGAAAAGACATACTGCAGACTTTTATGATCTGTGAAGAAATCTATATGAACTTCATAGACATAATACCTCCAAATATTTAAGGCAAAGACTACAGCGAATAACTCAACATCCTGAGTAGGATAATTCTTTTTATAATGTTTAAGCTATATGGAGGTGTAGGATATGACCATACCATGTTGCATGAGGAAACAGCTTAAACCCACTATGGATGCATCACAATACATAACTAACCAATCTAGCAGAGCAAAAACTAGAGCTGAGGTGAGTCGAGTCTTCAACTCCTGAAAACTCTTCTCGTAAGGTTCTGACCACTAAAACTTGATTTTCTTCTGAGTTAATCTTGACATAGGGGATGCAATGAATCAAAATCCATCAATAGACCATCTATAATTGCCAGCAAAACCCAAGAAACTCCTAATATCCGATAGAGAGACAGGTTTGGTCTAGTTTCTTACTGCTTCGGTGTTTTGAGGATCTACTCTAATGCTATAATGCCCCGCAAAATAGGTCCCAAAGCATCACACGGTGCTTGAGGCTACGAGTAGCCCCAGGCTAACCCTTTGAGCCATTTTTATTCAGTTCAACACAAATCAACAGAGGTTCCATAAATAACCATCAAATATTAATAGACTAATTATCATCAAAGAATAAAAGAATTTCAAAAGATAACAAAATATGACTTATTAGTGAACTCCCAACATCTATACTAGTTTGATAATCCTCTAAGAAAATCAATAAAACCAGAGAGTGATTGAGACATGCCCCAACTAACTCACACTCACTTATCAAATATAAAAAATTCTGTGAGACCAACATTAGGCATTATGTCCTCGGAACATGAGGACTCACAACAATAGAGGATATAGAACAGCGTGCTCGAAGAATCACTGTCGAACCTAAAACTGAGCACCTGAACCTACATTTTGAGAAAATGCAGCCCACATCCGAAGATGTGGATCAGTACCATGGAAAGGAACCGAGTAAATGGGGGTGTATGCAGTTGTATAAAGATCATCATCATAAATATTTATAAGAAATATGTAGAATGTATGAAAGACTCACATAGCCCGAAGAAAATCATCATAATCATGAGAGTATGAAATAAGTACAATAACACATGTGAGTCGTCATATAATATTTCAATCACTTTCAGTTCATCAAAAATATCAATTCTCATAATGTAAATATCCTTTAAATCTTTTAAAAGAATAACTTTCACAATTCCACTTTCAAATCACTTCACCATTCACCATAGACACAAGGAAACACACGCACTGTGAGATCCTATAACTGACATAAACCATGTTAGCTACATGGAGTCCAACGTATAACCCACGTTGGGGAGAGCCGTCCTATCCTTGCTATTAGAGTAGGACTTTCGATATCAAATCCACACAAACTAGTAATTACTATATAAATTAGCCTCAAGCTCAGTCCTACGGGGGCACGTAGTTCTAGGAAAGTAAGGTCGCATTATACCTCCCACTCGGTGATAAATATTTCTCCCGTACTTAGCTCAGATCATTTCAAAGACAATCCACAAAAAAACAATTTCATTAATATGTAAATATACATCGGGAGCCATCATGCTTCCCATCTATCAAAATCAACTACGTTGTGAATTTCTTTCACACTCGAGTTTAAAACAACTCCATTAAGACCAAATGGTCAAATCATTCAACATATCTAAAATATTCAACGTGAACGTCCTTATAAAACACACTTTCTAAAAAAAATACAATTTCTAATTGGGATTCACAACCCAACTATCCAAATCATGATAAATATCATTCAAGATTCGTTCTTTATATCTCTACACATGTAAATTCATCTTTCAAAATCATAAACATCAAGATTTTGATAAGATATGAGTTCATGCTTCAAATTCGTAAAAATCAAATAAAAATCATGCCTTTGTAAAGAAAATTACTTTTGGGAACAAGAACGAAAGAGTGTTCTTATTGAAAAACCCCACATACCTTGACTGATGAACTGTAGATCGATACTCATTTTTGAGATGTTAATTGTGCCTTTGAATAATGGTTCTTGGAGTTCTTGAACTAGGAACTTGGAATCTTGAATAAATTTGCAGAATTAATGGTGAACTTTGGAGGTTCTTGAACTTGGATGTAGGAGCTTAGGGTTTTCTTTTTGAGGGAATTTGATGAAATATAACATATAATTCATCCAATAGGCTTTAATATAGGGTTTGGACGGATTTTGGGTGAGGGGGAGTAACCAAAACTCCCCTAAAAGTCAAATAATTCTCGAATTTATCCTTTGGTGGACTGTTTTGATAGTCTAAAGTAGATCAACCATAATGTGTTACTCTGATATCCAAATTGGATGGAACTAATTTCATTAGAAAGAGGACTCTTATATCTTTCTGTTGATATATCGTATCTCACCCAGATTATTGTGTACGAGGATTTATGATTGTTTGAGGTGACCCAAAAATTCACTTTTGTTAGGCTGACGTAGATGGACCATAACTTTTTTCTTCGATAAAAAATTTTGATGAAACCAATTTCATGGGAAAGAGGACTCAAATAGCTTTCCATTGATATATAGTAGATCACTCAGATCATTATGTACAAAGAGTTATGATCGTTTAAAGTTGGAGCAAAAATACGCCAGGCCTCAGTACTTTTTCCTGCACGTTTTACTGTTCACTACTATTAACGGTTCGATCGAAATGTTCATAACTCATTGCTCGGGTGTCCATTTTGGATGATCCAGATATCTTTGAAAATATTATTCGATACTATACGCAATGGTGGGTCATAATCTAAGACATTCCGCATGGAAAATTTATAATTCATTCTAGAAGATAGAAAGACAACACGTTTAAGCACAAAATTTCAACGAAAAATTTCTTGAGGCATCACATCATCCCCCCTCGGAAACATTCATCCTCGAATGACGCTAGACATGCCAACATTAGATAGGGAATAGAGCATACAACTGAAACTATTCGTTAGACTCGTCACCACATCGTTTCTCACTCCAAATGCAACATAGAATGCATAAATTCAAGAAAACTACAGCTAAACATATAATAAATGACTGCTAAACAGCTGCAACTTTTATCAAAAGTGCATGATTTAGGAAAGAACCGTACTTTTGGCTTGATCGGAGTTCGCATAAAATTGGTGCGGGTACTTGGATTGCATATCCGCCTCAACTCCCCAAGTTGCACCCTTAACAGATTGGTTTTGCCATAACACCTTGTCCAAGGGAACGTCTTTGTTCCTTAGTCTTCAGACACTGAAATCAAGAATCTCAACAGGAATCTCATCAAAAGAAATTTTTTTTTGAATGTCAGAACTCGCAGAGGAATCCACTACCACAAAATCGCTAATATGTTTTCTAAGCATGGAGACATGGAATATTGGATGAACAAAGGACAACTCTTAAGGCAACTCGACCTTATAAGCTACCGTACTAACATGACTAAGAATTTTGTAAGGACCAACATAATAGGGACTAGGCTTCCCCTTCTTTCCGAATCTCTTCACCCCCCCCCCTCTTAGGTGAATTTTTCAGATACACTAGGTCACCAACTTCAAACTCACGGTCTCTCCTTCTAATTTCCGCATATGAATTCTGACGAATCTGCGTAATTTTCAACCTTTCCCTAATCAACTTAACTTTTTACATAGCTTCAAATACCGAATCAGGAGCATTCACAACTGCTTCACCTACCTCACACCAACCTATGGGTGATCTACACTTCTTCCCATATAAGGATTCAAACGGAGCAATGCCAATACTAGAGTGGAAACTGTTATTGTAAGAAAACTCTATCAGCGGTAAGTGATCATCCCAACTTCCCTTAAAGTCAAGTGCACAAGCTCTCAACATATCCTCTAAGGTCTGGATGGTCCGCTTAGCCAGAACATCGGTCTGTGGATGAAAAGCAGAACTTAAAAGCACTTAGGTACCAAGACCCTTCTGAAAAGCTTTCCAAAATTGCGAAGTAAACTGAGTACCCCTATCTGAAATGATAGACAAGGAAACTCAATGCAGTCTGACTAGCTCTCGGATATATAATCTAGCATCTTCCTCAGGAGTATATAAAGTATGAACAGGCAATAAATAAGCAGACTTAGTCAACCTATCAACCATAACCCAAATAGAATCATGATAGCATCGGGAAGTAGGTAAACTAATCACGAAGTCCATATTTATATCTTCCCACTTCCAGGTGGGAATACTAAACTCTTGCATCATACCACCAGGTCTTTGGTGTTCAACCTTAACTTATTGGCACGTTGCACACTTAGCTACAAATGCTACTATCAAGATGAATAGAATATCACGCCCCATGCGCTTCATCCATAATCCTCTATCTCAGATCATCAATATTCGGGACACACAATTTACCCTGCAATCTCAACACACCATATCCCCCTTGGGAGAAAACCTCTAATTTTTTGTCCTTGACTAATTCTTTCAGTCGGACCAAACTAGCATCTAAATATTGCTTTTCCTTCACATCCAAAACCAAGGAGGATTTGGAACTAATCTGAACCCCTATGCTACCTTCAACAGAGTCAAACAACCTAACCCCCAATCTAGACAAATGATGTACATCATGAGCCAACTCTTTCTTACCTTCTACCACATGTGAAACACTACCCATGGACACTCTACTTAGGGCATCTGCCATAACATTGGCCTTGCTCGGATGGTACAACACACTTATATCATAGTCTTTTAACAATTCAAACCATCGTCTCTGCCTAAGATTTAATTCTCTCAGTGTAAACACATACTACAGACTCTTATGATCAGTGAAAACATCAACATGGACACCATACAAATAGTGTCTCTAGATTTTCAAAGCAAATACAACAACAGCCAACTCAAGGTCATGGGTGGGGTAATTTTTTCTCATGGGGTTTCAAGTATCTAGAAGCATAAGTTATCACCTTACCCTTCTGCATCAATACGCAATTCAACACAACTCTAGAAGCATAACAATACACCACAAAACCATCAACACCATCAGGCAAATTCAAAACAGGGGCTGAAGTGAGTCGAGTTTTCAACTCCTGAAAACTTTTCTCCCAAGATTCGGACCACAAGCACTTCACTTTCTTTTGGGTCAAATGAGTCATAGGAGATGCTATAGAGGATAAACCCTCAACAAAACGGTGGTAATATCCAGCTAAACCCAAGAAACTTCAGATATCAGTCAGAGAAATAGGTCTAGGCCTATTTCAACAGCTTTGGTCTTTTGGGGATCAACTCTAATACCCTCAGAAGAAATGATATGACCCAGAAAAGCAACTGACCTTAGCCAAAACACACACTTACTAAACTTGGCAAAAAACTTGTGATCTCTAAGGGTTTGCAAGACAGTTTGAAGATTATCAGAATGTTCATCCTCACTACGGGAGTACACTAGTATATCATCGATGAACACCATGACAAACATATCCAGATATGGTCTGAACATTTGATTTATAAGGTCTATGAAAGCTGCTGGGGCATTATTTAACCCAAAAGACATAACAAAAAAATGAAAATGGCCATAACGAGTTCGGAGAGCAGTTTTTGGGATGTCACACTCCCTAACTTTGAGTTGATGATAGCTGAAACAAAGGTCTACCTTTGAAAAATAACTTGTACCTTTCAATTGGTCAAATAAATCATCTATTCTCGGAAGTGGGTACTTATTTTTTACGGTGACTTTATTCAGTTGGAGGTAATCAAAGCACATACGTAAAGAGCCTTCTTTCTTTCTCACTAACATCACAAGAGGACCCCACTGAGAAATACTAGGCCTTATGAAACCATTATCTAGTAGATCTTTGAGTTTCTCTTTCAACTCCTTAAGTTCTGCAGGGGCCATATGGTAAGGGGGAATAGAAATGGGCTGAGTATCGAGAAGAACATCAATCCCAAACTCTATCTCTCTATCAGAAGGTATCCCTGGGAGATCATCCGGAAAGACATCAGAAAATTCATTAACGATGTTAACAGACTGGAGACTTGGAGTCTCAGACTTAGTGTCTTTGACTCTAACCAAATGGTAAATACACCCCTTGGAAATAAGCTTTCTAGCTTTGAGGTAAGAGATAAAATAACTCTTGGGTGACATAGAATTCCTAGACCACTCAAACAAGAATGCACCCGAAAACTGAAACTTGACCACTCGGGTCAAATAATTAATAACGGCATAAGAAGAATACATCCAGTCCATACCCAGAATCACATCAAAATCTACCAGGTAGAAACTAGGACACTTTTTGGTAACAAGACTCTATGAAGAATGGTAACAGGACACTTTTTATACACTTTTTGGGCAACAATCAAATCACCCACTAGGTAGAAACTAGGATAGGCTCAGGAATAATCTCAGGACTCATTTGAAAATCTACTGCAATCGAAGGTGTAACATATAAGAAACTGGATCCAAGTCTAACAAAGAATACGCATCAAACTGAAATATACTAAGCATACCATTAATAACATCGAGAAAATCCTCCTATTCCTGGCGGGATGGTAAAGCATAAAATCTATTCTGGCGCTACCCGCCAGCATTGCTAGAAGAGGTACCCTAAGTTGGGGCTGGGCGAGTCGCTGTAACTGGAGCACTAACAGTCTGGTTCTGGGTCAGAGGGCGATAGTTACGATGCTCTTCTCTATCCCGTGGACAATATCTAACTCTATGACCCATTTCACCATACCAAAAACAACCTCTCTTCTTACCCCAATACTCACCCAAATGAGACTTACCACACATAGGACACAGGGGATGATTTGGCTTACTGCCAGCACTGTATGGGACCTGGATGCATATGACCTGCTACCTTGGTTCTACCTACCTCTAGGAATAGGAGCAGAAGCAGATGACGGTGCTGGCATAGATGAATGATCCTAATACTGAGGGTGACTCCCTCTCCGTGATCTAGTCTGACGCTGTTCGTGCGGCTCTAACCTAACTCTCTTATTCCATCTCATTCTATCTCTCTCCTTAATCTTGTCTTCCTCAATTTGTTGGACATGAGTCATCAGTCTTGAAAGATTTATCTCACTATTCAGCATAGCAGACCTACATGTGGCGCGCAACACATTGATGATTAAAAATCTACTTAACGGGGCTTGTCAAACTCCCTAGGACACCTTAAAACCTTAGGCTCTGATACCAAGTTTGTAACACCCCAGAAAATAGGTCCCAGAGCTTCACACGATGCTTGAGGCTACGAGTAGCCCCAAGCTAACCCTTTGAGCCATTTTCATTCAGTTCAACACAAATCAATGGGGTTTCCATAAATAACCCTCAAATATCAACAGAGTATTCATCATCCAAGAATAAAAGAATTTCATAAAGAAAACAAAGTACAACTTATTAGTCAACTCCCAACATCTATACTAGTCTGACAACCCTCTAAGAAAATCAATAAAACCAGTGAGCCATTGAGATATGCCCCGAGTAAATCATACTCAGTAATCAAATATAAACAATTTCGTGAAACCAACATAATACATCATGTCCTCAAAACATGAGGACTCACCAAAGCAGATGATGTAGAACAGCGTGCCCAAAGAATTACTATCAAACCTAAAACTGAGCACCTAAACCTACATTCTGAGAAAATGTAGCCCACATCCAAAGATTTGGGTCAGTACCATGGAAAGGAATTGAGTATATGAGGTTGTATGCAGTTGTATAAACATCATCATCATAAATATTTATATGAAATATGTAGTATGTATAAAAGACTCACTTAGCCCGAAGAAAATCATCATAATCATGAGAGGATGAAATAAGTACAATAACACATGTGATTCATCATATAATTTGTCAATCACTTTCAATTCATCAAGAATATCAATTCTAATAATGTAAATATCATTTAAATCTTTCAAAAGAATAACTTTCACAATTCCACTTTCAAATCACTTAACCATTCACCATAGACACAAGAAAACACACACACACTGGGAGATCCTATTACTGACATAAACCATGTGAGATACATGGAGTACAACGTACAAACCACGGTGGGGAGTGCCATCCTATCCATTCCATCGGAGTAGGTTTATCGATATCAAATCCACACAAACTAGTGATCACTAAATAAATTAACCTTAGGTTCACTCCTATGGGGGTACGTAGTTCTAGAGAATTAAGGTTGCTTTATACCTCCCACTCGGTGCTATAGATTTCTCCCATACATTGCTCAGATCATTTTAATGACAATCCACACCAAAATAATTTTAGTACTATATAAATATACATCGGGAGTTATCATGCTTCCCATCTATCAAAATCAACCACGTTGTGAATTTCATTCATACTCAAGTTTAAAACAACTGCATTAAGACCGAAAGGTCAAATCATTAAAAATATTTCAAATATTCGATAACAACGTGCTTATAACACACACTTTCTAAAAAAAAATACAATTTCTAATGGTGATTCACGACCCAAATATCAAAATCATGATAAATATCATTCAAGAATCATGCTTTATATCTCCACACATGTAAATTCATCTTTCAAAAGCATAAACATCAAGATTTCATAATAATCATCATAAGATATGGGTTCATGCTTCAAATTCGTAAAAAACAAATAAAAATTATGCCTTTGAAAAGAAAATTAATTTTGGGCACAAGAACGAAAAAGAGTTCTTGTTGAAAAACCCCACATACGTTGAATGATGAACTTTAGATCGATACTCGTTTTTGAGATGTTAATCGTGCCTTTGAATGATGGTTCTTGGAGTTCTTGAACTAGGAACTTGGAATGTTGAATAAATTTGCAGAATTAATGGTGAACATTGAATGTTCTTGAAGTTCTTGAACTAGGAACTTTGAATCTTGAATAAATTTGCCCAATTAATGGTGAACTTTAGAGGTTCTTAAATTTGGATATAGGAGCTTAGGGTTTTCTTTTTTAGGGAATTTGATGAAATATAACATATAATGTTTCTAATAGGCTTTAATATAGGTTTTGGATGGATTTTGGGTGAGGGGGAATGACAAAAAAGCCCCTAAAAATAAAATAATTCTCGAATCTATCCTTTGGTGGACTATTTTTGTAGTCTGCAGTAGATCCATCATAACGTTTTACTCCCATATCCAAATTGGATGAGACCAATTTCATTAGAAAGAGGACTCTCAAATCTTTTCGTTGATATATAGTATCTCACCCAGATCATTGTGTACGAGGATTTATGATTGTTTGAAGTTGACCCAAAAATTTACTTTTGATAAGATGGAGTAGATCAACCATAACTTTTTCCTCCGATAAACAAATTGGATGAAACTAATTTCATTGGAAAGAGGACTCACAGAGCTTTCTGTTGATATAGTAGATGACCCAGATTATTATGTACAAGGATTTATGATCATTTAAAGTTAGAGAAAAAATACACCAGACCTCAGTATTTTTTCGTGCACGTTTTACTGTTCACTACTATTCATGGTTCGATCAGAATGTTCATAACTCATTGCCCGAGTGTCCATTTTGGATGATCCACATATCATTGGAAAGATTATTCGATACTCTATGCAATGGCATGTCATAATATAAGACATTCAATATGAAAAATTTATTATTCATTCTAGAAGATAAACCCAACACGTTTACGCACAAAATTTTAACGAAAAATATCTTGGGGTATTACAAATGCCATCACCTAAAACGACATTACCAAGGAATTCTACTGACCTTAGCTAAAATTAACACTTACTGAATTTGGTGAATAGATGATGATCTCTAAGAGTCTGAAGTAATATCCCGAGATGGTATGCATGATCGCGCTCGCTGTGGGAAGTGACAAGAATATTATCTATGGAGACTATGACGAACATGTCTAAGTACTACTTGAAAACATGGTTCATCAAGTCTATGAAAGCAACTGGGGTGTTGGTAAGACTAAATGACATGACTAGAAATTCAAAGTGACCATACCCATTTTTGGAAAGCAATTTTCGAAATGTCACATTCCCTAACTCTAAGGAGATGATAGCCAGATCTGAGATCTATCTTAGAGAAATAATTGGCACCCTGAATTTTGTCAAACAACTTATCAATTCTGTAAAGAGGATACTTGTTCTTAACCGTGACCTTATTAAGATGACGGCAGTCTATGAATATTTTGAGAGAACCATCTTTCTTGCGCACAAATAATACTGGAGCACCCCATGAGGAAATGCTGGGTCTGATGAATCCCTTATCAAAGAGATCCTATAACTGTTCTATCAGTCTGTTGAGTACTTTTTGTGTTATTCTGTATGGTGGTAGCGATAGGTTGAGTATCGAGTAGAAGATCAATATCGAAGTGTATTTCCCATTTGGGAGGAATTCCTAGAAGATCTTCAGGAATGAAATTTGAATATTCATTCACTATTTGGACTGATTCAAGACTGGGAGTTTCATAACAAGTGTCATTAACTCGAACAAGATGATAGACACATATTTTAGATATCATTTTTCATGCTCGAAGGTAGGAAACAAGCTAACCTCAGAAAGTGGATATACTACGCTTCTACTCTAGGATGGGATTGTTCAGAAACAAAAACTGGACTATCTTGTTTCTGCAATCGACTTTGGCATAGAAGGAATGAAGCCAATACATGTCGAGAATGATATCAAAATCAGTCATCTCTAATTCAACTAAGTCTGCTGAGGTGACTTTCTGAGATATCTTAACTGGGCAGTTCCTGTATGACCATCAGCATATGATGGTTTTACCTACAGGGTATAAGCTTAAAAGGGCTCTGCTAGAATTTTAGGACTGATTATGAAATCAACTCCTATCTAAGGAGCGATAAAAGACAAAGAATCTCCTGGATCTAGCAAAACGTAAACATGCACATTAAAGATCTTCAACATAACGGTAACCACATTAGGTGAATTTTCTTGATCATTTTGGGACTGAAGAGCATAGAGATGATTTGGGATTTCCCCATTGATAACGCCCAAACTACAGCTCTCGTAAGAAAGTGTATGCGGTCGCTGTCAAATATAGAATCCAACAGGGTTGGGTGTCGAATCCCACAGGGAATACTTGGTCACTAAGTGTTGCGATTATTAGTAGACTGTTGGTCGAAAATTCTATGAAAAATGGGGGATTTGATTTTGGCGTGAATTACTATTATTAAAGTAACAATAGAATGTTTTGTTTAGTAAGATTTAATCACAGAGCATAATAAGTTAGGGTTATGTCCACCTTATGAGTTCTACTTATCTATTAACTATGAGTAATGCGGAATTTAGACATGCATGCAATTATAGAGATTCGTATTCTAATGGTAAATCCTAGTGTTTCTCAATCATCAAGGATTATTTCACTTTAACTCTCTCGAGCCTAAAGCGTATAACTAATGGTACAAACTCTCCAAGAAATTAATCCGGTTAAGGCATTAACGTGTAAATAGGGGTTGGTAGACCTATTTCCTTGTCACACTCTCTTTTCCAAACATGTAACTTTTCTCTCAAACAAGTTAATGCTATAATGGCATGTTCTCTATGTTTGCAACCATGAGAATTAAATTGAAACGAAGAGAGTAATGATATAAGTAGCATACACATCAAGAATTAACCAACTCATAGTAATAGATAGTATCTCACAAGGTTTTCATAACCCTAACAAAGAAGTTTAGCTACTCATGATTACAACGGAAATCACAATAGACATCATCATCATACCAAAGCTAGAATAATCTCACGATGGGGATGAGTTTGGCGTCAAAAGGAAAAGCCAGTTGTTCTCCTCAAGCCGTTCTTTTTAGACTTAGAGTTTTTTTCTGTGTTAGACTTAGAGAATTTGAAAACTCAATAATCCCAAGTGTCGAATGAATAATGACAATGAATGCTGAAAAATTCAGCAAATAAGGCTTTTATAACATCCTTGTCCTGCTAAGTTACTGCTGCACCCCTAAGTATTTAAAAATACTGCTTTGCCCAGGACAAATTTTTCCTGCATCATATTCAGTCCATAAGCTCCCAAAAGTTGCCTTCCCTCTTATGTGAAGTTTTCCTTTGCTGCCCAAAGGTCCACAAAGTGCTGAAATCTTCATCATTAATACCTGAAAACTTGCTAATCACATAGGTTAGCTCACTTACAGGAAAATGGACTAAAAGTGCAGGAATTATATATTTTATCCTCCAAACATAGCCAAAAATATGGGTAAATTATGGTTCTTAGGGGTATAAATACGCCCAACATCACCACCCCACACTTAAAGCTTTGTTCTTCCTCGAACAAAATATTACGTCCATGCAAACATCTAACTAGAATTTCATAATAGCAACACAAAATGCTCAAGAACATATGCACGACAATTATTAACAAAGAGTAGTTTTCTTGATCACTACTAGAAACAATTTAACCTCCCACATAGACTCGTGATAATGGTTAATTCGTATCCATGAGTTAAGGCACAAAGAATCATACACAACTACCCCAAACACATTAACCATGTGTGTCTCACACAAGATATCACCCATAATCACTCAGAAGTTTTGAATTTTTCAAAACATGGGTACAAGATTCTCCTTGCTCTCTCTCTCTGACAGATAATTCAGATGTTGCAACTGATGACCATAGGCTTTCCCTTAGTGTAATGCTCCACTAATATCAGAATGCTAAGCTTAGGATCAAATAGGTCTTTACAGGTTGTAATGTCGGCTAAGGGAGAGGTAGGACTATTTTTGCCAGAAATAGTGACTATGTTCCCTAAGCGTTTTAATACATCACATTATGCCATTAACACTATCTTTTCACAATCCTTCTACCTTTCTTTTCATCTACCACCCTTTTTCACCTATTTTGTTATTCAATTGTAAACACAACGATCTTTTTTTTTATTTTATTTGATTTATTTATTTTTTTAATTTAATTTTTTTTATAAAACACCTCTATGATAGCCACTCTTTTTCATAACAATTTCAAGTACCAATATACTCTGAGACATCACTCTCACCCAATTTCGTCTTATTTTGTCACATGACTCTACAATTTAAAGCGCTTAGGAATTTGGATCAAATTATGGTCTTGAAAAAAAATGGATTAGGCTACATATGAGGATATCAAAGAAAATATCTAAAGGCTCAAAGGGGGTTAACTAGGATAATGTACAAGGGTAAGTAAAAAGAAGGTAAAAAAATTCAGAGCTGCCAAAGAAATTCCTAAATCATGTCCTAAACTCACACTCTTTATTTCGCTTTACACACACACCAGGCAAGTTCTAGCATCAGTCACAACATAGAATATACTACGACCTCACCCACACAAGGAACATGGTCAACTTAATTGGGAGAATTATAGACTCTTGACCGAATAGATGTATGAATTAAACCACACAATTATCACACAGTGAGTCACACTTAGAGCCTAAATGTCTCAATAGTAATGATTTAGCACAAACTCTTGTTATACTACTATGCCGTCTATCAGAACAATTTCATGTAAACTCTAAAAAAAATTAACTAACTAATTATGACTAATTAACTAAGACTAATTAAAATAAACAAGAATAAATGTAGGCAAAGAAGTACAGCATACAAATACCAGCACCCCACACTTATACGGGACATACTTCCCTTAGTGGAAATAAATAAGGAAAACCTGATTAGTCGGATTTCTCTTCTACGTCTGGGGTCATACCCTCTGCGTTGGATTCATCATCAGAGTCGTCATCATCAGAGTTGTCCTCCACGTCTGAGTCTGGTCGTCGACGATCATCGTCAGTTGGCACGTCATCGAGAGGTTCCTCAAAATGTACCCCCACTCCACACATAGCCCGCGCATGCTCATTCATCGAGTAGTCATAATCCAACTGCTGGAGCTCTGTATCAGTAGGAATACGACCACCATTCATCATGGTAAACCGAGTCATGCCATATAGATGGCGAAAGAAACTTTTGTCCCGAGCATGTCTTTCTGCAGTGGTAAGGTTGATGCCATGACCAGTTTTAGGATCTTTAACTTTTGTGAGATCAACCTTCTTCGGGTTGTGTGGAAGCTTATGATCTGTAGGTTCCTCGTCAATGTGTTCCTTCCTTAATATCATAGTCAACAAATTACCAAAGCTGAAATGGGACCTTTTGTGCAGCCTAGCCTTACGCATTGACGATCGTCTAATCGCACCAGTGTTGATGGGAATATTAGTCATAAGAGAGTACACCAAGAATACTCTATCACGTGTGATCTTTGTGTACTATGTCCCAGGAATTAGGCAAGAGTTGACTATACTCAACCATATACGAGATTCTCTGTTCAAGGAAGAATACGGGAAGGTATTGTGCCGACCGATATCCTTATGATGAATCCATTATGCCATTTACCTTGTTCCGCACAGTGTGTGTCTGATTGACCTGTAGGGAGGTCTGTGATAAAGCTCCTTGAGCGGTGATGGATCCACAGATGGAAGTCCCAGAAAAGAGTTGAAGAACTCTGCATTCAATTGCAAGACTTGGCCCCGAATCTTCACTTTACTTTCGGTAGTCTTTGGGGACCAATTAGCATAGAACTCTTGCGTTAGATCAAGATTGCATTCCCCCATATCTCGGAAAATGAAACCAAGATTTAGCGCTATGATTTTAGCCAACATGCGGGGCTCTCTCTTTGCTAGACTCTCCTTCTGCATCAAATCCATGTGAACATATTTTTTTCACTTTCTTGTTCTTGTACAACTCCTTTCCTTCCTCCTCTAGGACCCACTTTATCCCGAAAGTGCGTCGAGGTATTTGTAGTGAAGAGGACTCAGCTTGTTCTTTTCTACCCCTTTTCTGACCTTTCTGCGAGGTGGACACTTTTTCTTTTCCTTGTCGTCCTTTTGGTGCCATTCTACCTGAGATTAAAATAAAGTCATGTTAGCTTCATCTCAGAAAATTCCATCGACAGACAAACAGTAGTGGTGCCACCCCACACTTAATTTGTTGGCACAAACTAATTAAGTGAATGATGTCGATTACTCAGACTTCATCGACATATATTTATGCGATATGTTCCAACAACATGTTCAGCACAGTCATACATTCATGTTATCTTAACTATCCTTTCCAATTCTATTTCATGTAATGTTGTCAATACTTTCATGTTTGGATGAATGCACTTCTTGAACAAGAGTACCACATAAGGATCGTACCACAAATAGAAACAAGTTATTGCATAGGCATAGTCACACTATCTTATGCTTGTTTTCAATGATAATCGGTATCTCGATGACCGAGTCATTCAAACATTCAAGCTTTCAACTTACAAGATTATGTATTAACTTCACAATTTCGACTTCATATAACTATGACAGTGTATAACCATTAAATACAAGTCGGAACAAAGTTAAGAACGCCCACTCGTATTCTTTCACTCAAATAGATGTATCATACCAAACCAACCACATTCAAATCACAAGCACCACTTCAAGATCTAATAAATCATTATAAACGTAGCATTTAAAGAACTACGGAATATAAAAGAAGAACTTACTTGGTGATGGATTCCGAAAGATGAGTTTGCAAGATTACATGAGCAAAAATAAAAATTTTGAGATAAATTGGAAGGTTGGGCGGCACCTATCTTGAGCCAACAGTGTGATTTTGTTCTAAGGTTGAAGTTCTATTTATAGACCAAGGCTTGTGTCGGGTTTGATCCATGAAAAATCGGGTTAGGAGACAAAAATGCATATGTATGCGGCGCCTAATGCTTTGCCTATGCTTGGCATAGGCGGCGCCTAATGCTTTGCCTAGTTTGGCATAGGCGGCGCCTATGCTATCGCCTAGTTGAGCATAGGCGGCGCCTATGCTATGGCCTAGTTGAAACAGTGAGCATAGGCAATGGCATAGGAGGCGCCTATGCTATTTCCTAGTTGGACATAGGTGGCGCCTAATGCTTTGCCTATATTTGCATAGGCAATGCCTTGTCCGTTGCCTAGTTGAGGCAGTGAGCATAGGCAATTACATAGGCCTTGCCTTGTCTATTTCCTAGATTTGTATAGGCCTTGCCTTGTTCATTGCCTAGATTTGCATAGGCAATGCCTAACCGATAGCCTTTACTCCTTCATTCTTAATTTACCACCTTTAACATAGCTTACTTTCAAATCAAAATTTAGGATCAATCTCCTCCTTTATATGTCTTGCACCTACACTTAATCAAAAATAACAAAAATGATTAAAATGATGGGTTGCCTCCCACCAAGCGCCTTAGTTTTGGTCGTGGCTCGACTCTTCTGTTTGGATTTTTATTTAACAAAAACAAACTCCTAGTAAAATAAAATTATAAAAAACGAAGAGTTGCCTCCCATGTAGCGCTTGATTTATTGTCGCGACACGACATAGTTATCTCAATTACTTAGACTTTGTCGAGATAGATGGTGGCCATGCATTTTATCGAGTCAAGAGGACCGATATATGGCTTCACTCGTTGGCAATTCACCTTAAATACGCCACCACCATTGTCTTCTAACTCTACTACTCCAGACGAGTAGACTTGGCTAATTCTGAACGGACCAGACCATTTAGATTTCAACTTACCTGGAAATAGCTTCAGTCTGGAATTGAAAAGAAGTACCATATCACCCTTCTAAAAGTTTCGTTGGATAATCCGCCGATCATGGTACTTTTTCATCCATTCCTTGCAGAGGTCCTCCCTTTCATATGCATGTAGACGGAATTCATCCATCTCATTCAGCTGTTCCAATCTCAGATTAATAGCATCATCCCAATTCAGGTTAAGCCGCTTCAACGCCCATAATGCTTTATGTTCGAGCTTAATTGGCAAGTGACAAGCCTTCCCATAGACTATTGGTACGGGAACATGCCAATTGGTGTCTTGAACGCAGTCCTATAAGCCCATAAGGCATCATCCAGCTTCCGAGAACAATCTTTCCTACTAGCATTTACAGTCTTAGCAAGGATCAGCTTGATCTCCCGATTAGAAACTTCTACCTGCCCACTAGTTTGTGGGTGGTAAGGTGTAGCTACCTTATGTTGCTTGACCCCATATTTCACCAACACGGCTCTAAACAGCTTGTTGCAAAAGTGTGATCCTCCATCGCTTATGATGGTACGTGGTACCCCAAAACGAGAGAAAATGTTTCTCTTTAAGAATGCTACAACACACTTACCTTTATTATCAGCCAGTGCTACTGCTTCGACCCATTTAGATACATAATCCACAACAACTAGGATATATTTCATCCCAAATGAATTCATAAATGGGCCCATAAAATTAATACCCCACACATCAAATAGCTCTACTTCAAGAATTTTAGACATGGGCATCTCATGGTGCTTCGAAATCACGCCTTGTCTCTGACATTGATTACATCTTCTCACAAAATTGTAGGCATCCTTAAATAACGAAGGCCAATAATAACCGCTTTGCAATACCTTCCTGGCTGTCCGATCCCCTGCGTGATGACCCCCAACTTGGGAAGCATGACTTGCTTCCAATATGCTAGGAACCTCCACATCTGGGAAACAGCGCCTAATAACACCATCATCACATCGTCGAAAAAAATATGGTTAATCCCAGAAGTAGTGTTTCACATCATGCATGAATCTTCTCTTTTGATGAAAGGAGAGATTCTCAGGCATTACTCTACCTACCACATAGTTTGCAAAGTCTGCATACCACGGTAAGTCTTCCCCCATAGTGGCTAGGATCTCCTCATCGGTAAATGCATCATCAATCTCAAGGTCGGGTTGCGCTATATGCTCACTCTCAAGTCTAGATAGACGATCAACTACTTGGTTTTCGCAACCTTTTCTATCCTTTACCTCGAAATCAAATTCTTGAAGCAATAATACCCACCAGATTAGCCTTGGCTTAGCATCCTTGTTCGCCATTAAATATCTCAGAGCCGTATGATCTATATGAACCACCACTTTGGTTCCCAACAAGTAATCATGGAACTTTTCAAAAGCATAAACAACTGCTAAAAGCTCTTGTTCCGTGACGGTATAGTTCTTCTGGGCTCAATTCAAGGCCTTGCTCGCGTAGTAGATTGGATGAAATAGCCGTTCTTTTTTCTGACCAAGTACAACACCCAAAGCTACCCCACTTGCATCACATATAACATCAAACGGTAGAGACCAGTCAGGCGCTACAATAATTTGAGATTCAACTAACTTCCCTTTGAGGCATTCAAATACCTTCAAGCAATCTTCACCGAAGTCGAACTTTGCATCCTTCTCCAAAATTTTACATAATGGACTAGAAATCTTGGAGAAGTTTTTAATAAACCTTCGATAGAAACCTGTATGACCGAGGAAACTACGCACTCCCTTTACAGAAATTAGAGGTGGTAGTTTCTCAATAACTTCGATCTTAGCTCGATCAACCTCAGTTCCTTTTTTGGAGACTTTATTCCCAAGAATAATGCCTTCCTTAACCATAAAATGACACTTCTCCCAATTTAGCACCAAGTTGAATTCAACACATCTCTGCAACGCCATACTTAGATTCGCCAAGCACGATTCAAACGACTCACCCACAATTGAAAAATCGTCCATGAACACCTCCAAGGTGTCTTCAACCATATCAGAAAAAATAGACATCATGCAACGCTGAAAAGTGGCAGGTGCGTTACATAGCCCAAATGGCATACGTTTGAAGGCAAATGTACCATACGGGCATGTAAAAGTGGTCTTCTCTTGATCCTCAGGAGCAATGTAGATCTGATTATAACCAGAATAACCATCTAAGAAACAAAACCATCCCTTCCCTGCCAATCGATCAAGCATTTGGTCCATGAATAGCATTGTGAAGTGATCCTTTAGTGTCTACGAATTTAGCTTCCGGTAGTCCATACACACTCTCCACCCTATGACAGGTCTGAGTGGAATTAGCTCATTCTTTTCGTTGGCGACTACTGTCATGCCCCTTTTCTTGGGCAAACACTGTACCGGACTCACCCATTTACTGTTGGAGATTGGATACACCACCCCAGCATCTGACCACTTAATAATTTCTTTCTTCACCACCTCTTGCATGGGTGGATTCATACGTCGTTGATGCTCAATGGTGGGCACACAATTTTAGTTGAGCTGAATCTTGTGTATACATATCCTAGGGGGGATACTAATTATATCAGCAATAGTCCAACCGATATCTCTCTTGTACCTCTTCAGAACAGAGATAAGTGCCGCCACTTGCTGCTCACCCAAATCAGCCACAACAATAACCGGAAGTGTATTTCCACTTCCCAAGAACGCATACTTTAGATGACTGGGAAGCTCCTTCAATTCTAGCATTGGTAGCTCTACAATGGATGGTTTTGCTGGGGGTGTAGGTCGATTCTTGAGATTAAGATCCAGCTTCTTAGGAGCATGAGAATAGGACCCTATTCCTGTTAGAGCACAAATAGTTTCTTCATGATCTTCAACGTCCTCACGCTCAAAATTCATAAGCACCGCAACCAACGGATCAACAATAAGTTGCTTCTCTACAGATAATTCTTTCTCATCTTCATAATAAACATCAGCTATAGAGAACACATTCATGTCTTTGGGATGTTTCATTGATTGCATACATCAAAATGGACCACTTCGTCATTCATCCGAAATGAAAGCTCATTAGCTCTTAAATCAATAAGTACACTTCCTGTTGCAAGGAAAGGACGCCCCAAGATTATGGGAACTTTAGAATCCACCTCACAATCCAAAATAACAAAGTCTGCAGGAAAAATGAAGGTGGAAACCTTCAACAATACATCATATAAGATACCAACAGGTCTATTTACCAACCTATCTGCCATCACGAGCAACATATTGGTTGGTGTAGGATATCCCAACCCCAACTTTCTGTAAATAAATAGCGGCATCAAATTGATGCTAGCTCCCAGATCGCATAATGCCTTGGCAAAATCCAAAGATCCGATAGTGCAAGGAATAGTGAAAGCACCAGGATCTGCCTTTTTCTGAACTAGCGATCTTGTAGCGATTGCACTGCAATGATGAACATTATCTGCCACCTTATAGCTTGCTGCCCGCTTCTTTGTCAAAAGGTCCTTCACGAATTTAGCGTATCCAGGTATCTGCTCCAGCGCTTCCACCAAAGGAACATTAATAGTCAGCTGCTTCAACATAGTCATGAATTTACTGAACCTGGTGTCATCAGCTTTTTTCTTCTGTCTCTAAGGAAAAGGTGGTGGTGGAAAGGGAATAGTTTTCTCCACCACTTCCTCTTTATCCTGCTTTCGATTATCGATCTTTTCAGGCTGCAGGCGTCTAGGGGTGACGTCATGAATACTCTCTTCAGCTTCTACGACATCTTCACATTCTGCATCAATAACATTATCTGTTATATCATCAACCACCTACTTGCCTTTGGATAGATTTTCCAACACCTTACCACTTCTAGTAGTAATAGCCATACACGATCCATTATTTCTTGGATTTTACATAGTGTCACTAGGTAAAGTGCCAGCCTTTCTTTGATTAAATGCCGCTGATATTTGACTCATTTGGTGTTCCAACTGTTTTATTGTAGTAGAATGCGAGTCAACCAATTGATTTAATGAAGACAAATCATTCTTTACCTCAGCTACTCCTATGTTGGTTGCCTCCACTTCTTTCAACAGCTTAGCCATCATATCTTCCATGGAAATCTTTCCAGAGACAGACGCCACAGCCTCATAAATCCAGGAGGAACATACAAACCACTCCTGTGAGTCTTATTCTTCCAGCTACCTTGATCACGGTCCTTGTATCCTGATTTATCATAATAGTTCCGAACTTGGTTTCCTTGGGCATTGCCTAGAAAACCCCCCTGATTATTCAAGTAGTTCGCTTCTTCTTCAGAGTCAGATTCATTTCTTCCCTGTGATACAATGGCTTTAACCCTTTTGGTCTTCTCTAATAATAAGTGCTTGGTAAGAAGATCCATCTGCGTTTTCATGTGAGCCATATCTTGCTCACGTTCCTCTTGTCTTCGCCTCTATTTTGCTATCATGCCTATAGATACAGTAGATCTTGCTACCTCAGGATTCCTGGTATGCCAAGTTCTAATCTTCTTTGTCATACGATCTAGCATATCACTTGCCTGAATAAAAGTATGGTCCATGAATGACCCTCCTACAATATTATCAACCACTGTCTTAGTCACCGAATTCAAAGACCTGTATAATATCTCCATCAAGTGGACATTGGTCATATGATGATTTGGGAATCGCATAAGCTTCTTCTTAAACCTCTCCCATGTTTCGTGGAGAGCTTCAGTTGGAAGATGTCAAAAATTGCTGATCACATATCTCAATTATACTCGCTTGGATGACGGAAAGAATCTTTCTAGGAAAGTGTCTTTCAATTGCCTCCAATTAGTAGTAGAATTAGGAGTTAGCCCGTTCAACCATAGAGTTGCCTCTCCAGATAGAGACAATGGAAATAAGTGAAGCCGAATTGCATTCTTTCCAACTCTTGGATTGTCAAACGATTTGCATGTTGAGATAAAATTGATCAGATGCATATTCGAATCATCGCCTGCAAGTCGACCAAATAATCCCTTGAGCTGCAATAGCAGAATTATGGTGCTAGTGATATTGAACTTGGCTCCAGGTGCCAAGGGTGGAGGAATAATGGCCCCTGTGGCACCAGCTCCATCCAGATCATCATCATCATCATCAAAAGGAACCTGCCCAGCTCGGCGTTCAGGTCTCATTCTAGCTTGACGATCTCTCATGTTCACAGGCGCTGCTACCTCATCTGCACGCTATGGATTTAGTAACTCATCATCACCCAATTCCTCATCATCCGGATTTGTTGCCCGACCTAGGTTATCAATATTCTATTGATGCACTTGAGCAGCTGCCAATGCAGCTAATCTAGCCTGCTCCTGTTGAGCAGCCTTTCTTTTAATATCTCATTGTGTCTCTATCATGCCAATAAGTTGTTGTTTCGGATTTATGGGTAATAACGGTTGACCAGAACTTTGAGTATTTGGCATGCACTAAACAGAACCTGAATAAAACAAAAGCAACAGACAAAAAGTAAAATTCAAGAATCTTTTACCAAAGGGTCTAGTAACTATCACAAACTTAGTTGACAAACGTATTCCCCGGCAACGGTGCCAAAATTTGATAACTCCCAAACTACAGCTCTCGTAAGAAAGTGTAAGCGGTCGCTGTCAAATATAGAGCCCAACTGGGTTGGGTGTCGAATCCCACAGGGAATACTTGGTCACTAAGTGTTGCAATTATTAGTAGACTGTTGGTCAAAAATTCTATGAAAAAGGGGGATTTGATTTTGGCGTGAATTACTATTATTAAAGTAACAACGGAATGCTTTGTTTTGTAAGATTTAATCACAGAGAATAATAAGTTAGGGTTATGTCCACCTTATGAGTTCTACTTATCTATTAACTATGAGTAATACGGAATTTAGACATGCATGCAATTATAGAGATTCATATTCTAATAGTAAATCCTAGTGTTTCTCAACCATCAAGGATTATTTCACTTTAACTCTCTCAAGCCTAAAGCGTATAACTAATGGTACAAACTCTCCAAGAAATTAATCCGGTTAAGGCATTAACGTGTAAATAGGGGTTGGTAGCCCTATTTCCTTGTCACACTCTCTTTTCCAAACATGTAACTTTTCTCGAACAAGTTAATGCTATAATGGCATGTTCTCTATGTTTGCAACCATGAGAATTAAATTGAAACGAAGAGAGTAATGATATAAGTAGCATACACATCAAGAATTCACCAACTCATAGCAATAGATAGTATCTCACAAGATTTTCATAACCCTAACAGAGAAGTTTAGCTACTCATGATTACAACAAAAATCACAATAGACATCATCATCGTACCAAAGCTAGAATAATCTCACGATGGGGATGAGTTTGGCGTCAAAAGGAAAAGCCCGTTGTTCTCCTCAAGCCGTTTTTTTTAGCCTTAGCATTTTTTTCTGTTTTAGACTTACAGAATCTAAAAAATCAATAATCCAAAGTGTCGAATGAATAATGACAATGAATGCTGAAAAATTAAGCAAATAAGGTGTTTATAACATCCTTGTCCTACTAAGTTACTGCTACACCCCTAAGTATTTAAAAATACTTCTTTTGCCTGGGACAAATTTTCCATGCGTCATATCATTCCATAAGCTCCCAAAAGCTGCCTTCCCTCTTATGTGAAGTTTTCCTTTGCTGCCCAAAGGTCCACAAAGTTCTGAAATCTTCATCATTAATACCTAAAAACATGCTAATCACATAGGTTAGCTCACTTACAGGAAAATGGACTAAAAGTGCAGGAGTTATATATTTTATCCTCCAAACTTAGCCTAAAATATGGGTAAATTATGGTTCTTAGGGGTATAAATACGCTCAACATCACCCATTATTAACACTGGAGGTGTCACCCTACATATTTTGGAGACCGAACTTAGCTAAGGAGCTATTCTGTTCACCCTGACGACCATGCTGAAGATAGTCTCTAACTCTGTGGACTGGCTTGCCACATCTAAAGAAAATACCACTGCCAGCTCTGCAAATACCCTGATGGTTCTTCCCATAAGTCTGGCAAAGAAGATAGATGCAGGCACTGCTAACACTACCCTGGGATTTAGATCCTGGTACTCTAACTTTGTTACCCTCTCTGAACTTAAGAACTATAGCACTGGCTGAAGAAGGAGATGGAACAGATGACTTTGGATGAAACTGAAAATAGTTTTCTCTTTTAACTTAGGCTGAGAAAAGTTAAAACTATCTTATTCTACTTCTCCCTCATCTTAATCTTCTGCTCCTCTATCTACTGAGCATGAGTCATGAGTCTGGCTAAATTTATGTCACTATTCAGCATGGTGGATCTACACTTATTAACCGTGCTATCATTTACCCCTTAAACGAACTTACTCATCCTTGCCCTACTATCTGTAACCACATGAGGAGCATATCTTACTTATTGAGTATCCTTAAGAGAATACTCTTTCACTGTCATATTTCCCTGCCTGCGGTTGAAGAATTCTAGCACCATAGCTTCTCAAAGATCCTAGGAAAAGAATATATCAAGGAACTCTAAAGCAAACTCCACCCACTCAATTGACCATGCATCATATGCCTTTTTTGACTTCCACTACTTGAACCAAATATGAGCTACATCCTGCAATTAATAAGTAGCTAACGTATCACTCTAACTAGTCATAAGCCCCATTATGTCTGTAACTTTCTAAACGGGGTATGAAACACCCAAACCAACTTAAATAACTATCTGAACAAAATAGTCTGAAAAGCGTCTAACTCACCGAACTGTCTGAGTAAGGAATTGGTGGGATATATCCCCAACTAACTCCAACTAATAAGCTAATTAATGAGATAATAGGGAAATAATAATTTACTCATAGAATGAGGACTCACTGCTAACTCTGACTACTGATATTTGGAATCTACTGATGCTCTGGAGCTCGTGTCTCTGAACCTATGGTATAAGACATCATTGAGCAAATACGTTAGTACTTTGAATATACACATATGCATATGAGGTAGGATAAATGCATGGGGGTTCATATATATGAAAAATACTGATTAACTGACTAATATAAATGTGAGAATAGATGCATGCATACATAGTAACTCTATGTGAAATTGTGATAACATGAGTATACTGATTACTTACTTTACTAATGGATGAATTCTGATAAATGATAACATAAGTGACTGTATCTGACAGTCCTGAATCAGATGGATCTAGCTGCGTTTTGTATAGTATCTTTGTTGACTGTATCTGGCAGTCCTGAATTCTGAAGAACTATATGAGTTCTTTTGCAGAGACTAATACTGAGACTGTGGGATGTAGTCATCTAACCAACACTCCCCAAATTATACATTATAGTTGAATTGGGGTCCAATCTATGCCCTGATTAGAAGGGTGTCAATACTATGCCACTCGTAAGGACAATATGTGAGTGCCTCTAATATGACAAGTAACTCTTGTAAGAATGGTGGGAACCCTCATATAGTAGGCTAAGCCACTTCGTCTACCCTCATATAGTAAACTATGATGTCTTAACCTATGTTGGTTAGATAGTTTTGGAATACAAGGATTGCTTCTAAGAATCATAACCTCATATAATATGTCTCAACCTATGCTGGGTACATAGTTCTGGAATGAATAGACACTGAACATGATTTACTGAACTGAACATGGACTGAGTTACTGAATTCTATTGACTGATGGAATACTACTGATATCTAACAACTGACTGAGTTTGTGAGATCATGGAGATTTCCTGAGTTATAAGACTGTATGAAGTCTATACCTTAACTGAGAGCATCGTGAAAACTTGACATGGCTCTAGGCACACGGCTATTGTTTTGGGTACAAGTACCCCCAGGACTCGATAGAAGGGAACTGACAAAGCATGACTTTACCAAGTACGAGACCCACATCAACAATACATAAATTAATAAGTTGTGGATTTCACAAAGTACAGGGTTATTGTAATATCTAACATGGACGAGAATGCTTGTAATCATATCATAAACTCATATTCTAATATCATGGTCATTCCAACAACATACACATTTCAAAATAATAGCATGGAAACCATTTAAATATAGAAGGATAACAAGCATGTCACATTTAGCTTATGTCCTAAGTTATAAAGCATGATTTCTATTTTTTCAAGTATTTTATCAACCACCTTGAATGCACAACTTAGGCCATAAGTGAATTCATCAAATTACACATATAAGCAACTATGTTCATGGATTTTATCTTGGATGGTAACATAATATCATGATAAACACACAAATATTCCAACTTTGAAATCAATCAATGCCGACAACATGATTACAAATAACCCACAACATAAATACCATGATTTATTGATAAAACAAGGTTCTTGAGATTCATGGAGGGAAGGAATCCATGAATGAAAACAACACATACATTAGTTTGTGATTTCGTGAAGATTGACGGTTAAACTTTCTTAAAATTGGATCTTCTTTGAAAACCCTATCTTGTTCTTGTGAGAAACTTGAGAGAAACTAGTATATTTTGGGTGAAAAGTGGTTGATTCTTATGTTACAGGGCTTAAGTAGGGGTGGGAAGTTGACCCTTTTAATAGTGGACGCATCATTTTATTTTAGTAAAAATTTCCCGAATTGGACCCTTGGAGCAACGTGGCGATATTGCACCGTGTCATTGGATTTTGACACTTGGAAAATTCAGAGATGGCGCGATGCAGAGCTAGTGCATTTCCCATTATTTTTTAAATGGAACATTGGCACAACATTGAGGAAATTGTGCTGGGGACGAACGACAATTTCCATTTGAGCTTGTGGCGCGGCGCGCCACTGACCAATATGGCATTGTTTTACGAATGGAACTTGAAATAGTCAGAAGCTTTTACCTGGTTATCGAATTTAGGAAAATTTTATATTAATGGAAAGATTGTTGAATTTCCCATATGAAAAAAAGTGAAAATCTTAAAAGTAAAACATGTAGCACAGAAGTGGATTGATCTCTCAAAGTAAGTTTCTAACATTCTTGAGACAATTTTAAGCTAGGAAAAATTATGGGGAATTACAATATCTACCCCTTGTGAACATTCATCCTCGAATAAGACTGAGAGTAAGGGGAGAAGATCACCGACATATATACTAAACATGAATAACTAAAACATGATCTTATGACTGACATGACTGGTAACTGAACATATCATACTAAACATGCATATCTGATGAATATGTAATTGATTCATGAATTCATGACTGGGTGTTCTAAGGAACTAAGTTTCTCCCAATGAGAAACGTGTCTAATGCATAATTATATAACTAAATTGATACATGAATGCTTGACTAAAGATGAGATGGTAGTTGATACCAAGTCTGTGATGAAAAATGAACAATAAATTGAGTAAGATTAAGGAGAACTATAACCTTGATCTTGATTTGAGTTGGCGGAGAAGAGTTGAGGATACTTGGTATGCATATCTGCTTCTGCTTGCCAAGTCACTTCCTCGGCGGACTGATTTTGCCAAAGAGATTTAACTAGAGGGACTTCTTTATTCCTCAATCTATGAGAATGATAGTCTTGAATTTTTACTAGAATTACTTCATAAGAGAGGCTATACTGAACATCGATGCTTTGGATAGTGGCTACAAATGCTGGGTCACCTATACAATTCTTGAGCAACCAGACATGGAAGACTGGATGAACTAAGGCTAGATCTAAAGGTTGACTATGAATCTTGAAGGGGCCGACATATCAGGGACCGAGTTTCCCTTTCTTGCCTATCCGATTCACTGCCATGATTGGAGAGATCTTTAGATAGACATAGTCAACCATCTCAAACTTGAGATCTTTTCTATCAAAATCTGCATAAGACTTCAACTGGACTTTTTCTAAGGCATCGAATACAAAGTCAGTCCCTATAACTGAAGCCTCACTAAATTTGAACCACTGAATTGGAATGATAGTTGTTGTTGTATGTAAACTCAATCAAAGTCAAGTGGTCATCCCAATTACCTTTGATATCAATTGCACTAGCCCTTAGCATATCTTTTAGAGTCTGAATGATCCTTTCTGCTAGACCATCTTTCTGAGGATTGAAGGTGTTACTGAGATGAAATTATATACCAAGCCCCTTTTAGAACATTTTTGAGAAATACGAGGTGAACTGGGTACCTTCGTCTGATATAATAGATAGCAGAACACGTTGCAATCTGACCAACTCCCTTGTGTAGAGTTTGGCATAATCCTCTCCTGAATAAGTGTTATGGACTATAAAGAAATCGGCTGATTTGGTCATTCTATCTTTAATGACGCAGACTGAATCATGCTAATGACGAGTTCGAGGCAAACGCATCATGAAGTCCATGTTCACTTCTTCCCACTTCCATGTACAAATAATAAACTCCTGTATAGGACCACTAGGCTTCTGATTCTCTTTCTTAACCTGTTGACATATAGAGCACTTATCTATAAAATCTACAACATCTCTTTACATACCACTCCACCAATAGACTTCCCGCAAGTCGCGATACATCTTTGTATCCCCTAGATGAATAGAGTAGCACACATCATGCGCTTCTACAATAATTTGCTTCCTTAAGTCATCTGCACCTGCAACACAGAGATGACCTTGATAACATAAAACACCATCTCTCTCTTGGGAGAAAATCTCTACTTTCTGATCCTAGACTAACTCTTTTAACTTGACAACGCTGCGATCTCTATCTTGCTTTTCTTTCACCTTGTAAACTGGAGATGATTCTGAACTACTCTTAACCCATATATCAGCATCATATATATCGACTAACGGAATGCCTAGTCTTGTAACCTTATATACTTCCTGAGCTAAATTTTTATTACTGTCATCCACATGAGCAATACTACCCATAAAAAGTATATTGAGAGCGTCGACAACTATATTGGCCTTGCCGAATGATAGAGGACACTCATGTCATAATCTTTCAATAGATCTAACCACTTCCTCTGATGGAGATTGAGATATTTTTAAGAAAAGACATACTGGAGACTATTATGATAGTGAAGAAATCTACATGAACTTTATAGAGATAATGCCTCTAAATCTTCAAGGAAAATACTATGGTAGATAACTCAAGGTCATGAGTAGGATAATTATTTTCATGGAGTTTAAGCTGTCTGGAGGCGTAGTCTATGACATTACCATACTGCATGAGGACACAACCTAAAGCCACTCTGGAGATATCACAATATATAATGGACCTATCTGGACCATCTGGAAGAGCCAAAATTGGAGCTGAGGTGAGTCGAGTCTTCAAATCTTAAAAACTCTTCTCATAAGAATCTGACCACGGAAACTTGATTTTCTTCAAAGTTAATCTTGACATTGGGGATTCAATAGAAGAAAATCCCTTAATAAATCTTCTGTAGTAGCTAGCTAAACCCAAAAAACTCCTGATATCTGATGGAGAGATAGGTATGGGCTAGATTCTTACTGCTTTGGTATTTTGAGGATCTACTCAAATGCCATCACCCGAAATGATATGACCAAGGAATGCTATTGACCTTAGCCAAAATTTACACTTACTGAATTTGGAAACTAACTAATGATCTGTGGAAGTCTGAAGTACGGTCCTGAGATGGTCTATATGATCGCGCTCATTATGGGAATAGACTAGAATATCATCTATAAAGACTATGATGAACATGTCCAAGTACTACTTATACACACGGTTCATCCAGTCCATAAAAGAGGATGTGGCATTGGTAAGACCAAATGACATATCTTGAAATTTTAAGTACCATACCAAGTTTGGAAAGCTATTTTTTAAATATCATATTGCCTAACTCTAAGCCGATGATAGCTGGATCTGAGATTTATTTTAGAGAAATAACTGGCACCCTGAATTTGGTAAAACAAGTCATCAATTGTACAAAGAGGATACCTGTTCTTGATGATGACCTTATTGAGTTGATGTTAGTCTATGCACATTCTGAGAGACCTATCTTTTTTGTGCACGAATAATACTAGAGTGCCCCATAGGGAAATGTTGGGTCTGATGAATCCTTTATCTAAGAGATCCTTCAACTATTCTTTCAGTTTTTTTAGTTTTACTGGTTCCATTCTATATGATGGAATAGGGATTGGCTGAGAATCCGGAAGATGAACAATCCTAAAGTCTATTTCCCTTTCAGGAGGAATTTCTAGAAGATCTTCAGAAAAGACATCTGAATATTCATTCTCTACCGGGACTAATTCAAGACTGGGAGTTTCGGAACTAGTGTTCTTAACTCAAAAAAAATGATAGACATATCCTTTAGATATCATTTTTTATGCTAGAAGATAGGAAATAAGCTGACCTCTAAAAGTGGATACACTACCCTTCCACTCTAGTATGGGTTCATTCAAAAACTAAAAATAGACTTTTTTGTTTTTACAGTCAATTGCGGCATAGAAGGAATGAAGCTAATCCATGTTGAGAATGACATCAAAATCATTCATCTCTAATTTGATGAAGTCTTCTGAGGTGACTTTCTGAGATATTATAATCGAGCAGTTCATGTATACCCATTAGGCGATGATGCTTTTACGAAGTAGGGTAGAGACTAAAAAAGGCTCTGGTAGAATTTTTAGAATAATTCTGAAATTTTCTACTATATAAGGAGTGATAAAAGACAAAAACGCTCCTGGATCTTGCAAAGCGTAAACATGCACATAAAAGATCTGTAACATACCAATAACCATATCAAAAGAATTTTCCAAATTTTGTTAGGACTAAAAAGGCTAGAGACTATATGGGCATTGCCCACTAGTAACGCTGGAAGTGACACCCTACAGATTTAGGCGATCAGACTGAGATAAGGAGCTATTCTATTGATCCTAAGGACCTGGCTGAGGACAGTCTCTGACTCTGTGGCCTTGCTTGCTACATCTAAAACAAATACCACTGCCAGCTCAGCAAATACCCTGATGGTGCTTGCCATAAATCTGGCAAAGTGTATAGGAGTGGGCACTGCTAACACTACCTTGGGACTTAGAGCCTGGCGCTCTATCTTTGTTTCCCTCTTTGAACTTAGGAACTGGAGCACTAGCTTAAGAAGGAGCTAAAACTGATGACTAGGATAAAACTAAAACCGGTTTCCACCTTATAACTTTGGATGAGCAAAGTTGAATCTACCTATCTTCTCTCTCTTATTCTATTTCTCCCTCATCTTAATCTTCTGCTCCTCTATCTGCTGAATATGAGTCATGATCCAGGCTAAAGTCATGTCAGTATTCAACATGGTAGATCTAAACTCATTAACCATGCTTTCATTCACCCTTGAAATGAACTTACTTATCTTTGCCCTTCCATCTAAAACCATATAAAGGGCATAACTGGCTAATTGAATAAACTTAAGAGAATACTCTTTCATTATCATATTACCCTGCCTGAGTTTGATGAATTCTATCACCTTAGATTCTCTAAGCTCTAGGGGAAAGAATCTATCATGAAACTATGAACCAAACTCCTCCCACTAAACTGACCCTACATCATCTGCCCTATCTAACTTTTACTTCTTGAACCAAGTATGAGCCGTATCCTGTAATTGATATAAAGCTAGTTTAGCACTCTCAGTAGATGTAACCCCCATTACGTCTATAACCTGCTGCCCTTGAAATAGGAATTCCTAAGGGTTTTTGTATGTCTTATACTCAAGAAAAGATGAAGGATTCATTCAGGTGAAGTCCTAAAGCCTAGCTACAGTTGAATTGGACACTACGTTGGCTGGAACGACAGCTGGTCATTTATTCTAAGCAACAACTGACTGAGCAAGAATAGTGAATGCGGCCCTGAACTCCTCATAAGAAATATGCTCGTCTAAGGGAACTTCTTGGATAGGCTGGGTTCTTCTCTTGGGAGGAATGTTATAAAAAAAGGACACCCATGTACAAGACTCTGTTAGATCTTATAGCCTCTTGCACATAAATGTGGCCTGTAACACACCCATGTACAAGACTCTTCTAGATACGACTTTCAGACTTCCTAGGACTCTATTGAACCTTTGGATGTGATACCAGGTTGGTAACACCCTGAATCAAGTACCTCTAATGCTACACCGTGCTCTTAACCCCGAAGGACCACAAGATAACCTGTGACTGATATTTGTACATGTATACAACTTAATATACTAAATAATGTAGAAACATAAACTGAAAGGCCATAATTTTCACATAACTAAAGTAAAACATAACATCTAAATGGTGTGTGAAATACCCAAAACAACTGAAATAACTGTCTGAACATAATAGTTTAGAAAGCCTCTTACTGACTGCACTGTGTGAGTAATGAGTTAATGGGATATGTGCCTAACTAACTCCAACTAATAAACTAATTAATAAGATAATAGAGAAATAATCATATCCTCGGAGGATGAGGACTCACTGTTAACTCTGATTGCAGATATCTGGAATCTACTGATGCTCTAGAACTGTGTCTCTAAACCTATGGTGTAAGAGACAATAGCGCAAATATGTCTGTACTTTGAATGTAATGGTATTCATATGACGTATGTTGAATGGATGGGCTCTATATGCATGAACAATACTGACAAAGTGAGTAATATGAATGTGAGAATACAGGCATGCATACATAGCAGCTATATTTAAAATTGCAATAACATGAGTATGCTAATGACTAACAAGACAAATAATAGAATTATAATAACTTATAACATGAGTAACTATATCTGACAGTCTTGAATTGGATGGAACTAGCTGAGTTCTGTACTGCGTCTCAGTTGACTATATCTGGCAGTCCTAAATTCTAAAGAACTATTTGAGTTATTTTACATAGACTAATATTGAGACTGTGAGAGGTAGTCATCTAACCAAAATGCCCTAAATAATATGTTATATTCAAATTGGGGTCCAATCTATGCCCTGATTGGAAGAGTGTCAATACCATGCCACTGGTAAGGACAACATGTAAGTGACCCTAATATATCAGGTAAGTCAAGTGAGAACAGTAGGAACCTTCATATTACAGGCTAAGCCAACTCATCCATCATCATATAGTAGGCTTTGATGTCTCAACCTATGCTGTCTACATAGTTTTAGAATGCATGGATTTATTCTAAGGATCACACCCTCATATAACAGGTGAGTTCCCATCCTAGGGTTTGCTAGGTGCTAATTTCTACTTCTATCTGAATATACACTGAACATGATTTACTGAACTGAATATGGACTCAGTTACTAAATTCCATTGACTAGAAAAATAGTACTAATATCTAACAACTGACTGAGTTTAAGAGATCATGGAGATTTCCTGAGTCATAAGAGTGTCTGAAGTCTAAGGATCATAGCTTGACTGAGAGTACTGTGAAAACATGACATGTCTCTAGGCCCACAACAATTGTTTTGCGTACAAGTATCCTCAGGACTCGATTGAAGGGAACTAACAAAGCATGACTTTCTGAAGTATAAGACCCATAACAACAATACATAATTTAATAATTTGTGAATTTCACGAAGTACAGGGTTATCATACTATTAACATGGACGAGAATGATGATAATCATATCATAAACTCATATTCTAATATCATGGCCATTCCGACAACATACACATTTCAAAATGAAAGCATGGAAACCATTTAAACCATGTCACATTTAGCTTATGTCTTGAGCTATAAAATGTGATTTGTATTTTTTCACGTATTTTATCAACCACCTCGTATGCACAACTTAGGGCATAAATGAATTCATCAAATACACATCATAAGCAACTAAACTCATGGATTTTATCTTACATGGTAACATAAAATCATGATAAACACACAGAGATTCCAACTTAGAAATTAATCAACGTGAACAACATGATTACAAATAAGCCACAACATAAATACCATGATTTATAGATAAAACAGGGTTCTTGAGATTCAAGGATTGAATGAATCAATGAATGAACACAACACATACCTTAGTTAATGATTTTCTGAAGATTAACGGTGAAATTTTCTTGAAATTGGATCTTCTATGAAAACCCTAGCTTGTTCTTGAGAGAAACTTATGAGAAACTAATATATTTTGGGTGAAAAGTGGCTAAATCACTTGTTAAAGAACTTAAATAGGGGTGGGAAGTTTACTGTTTTAACTTGAACATGTCATTTAATTTTAGTAAAAATTTCGCAAATCAGACCCTTTATGCGACACGGTACTATCGCACCGCGTCACTGGATTTTGGCAACTGTGAAATTAAGGGATGGCGCAATGTAGAGACATTTCATTGCCCGGTCTTTTGCAACCTTGAACTTTTGTGCGACGCAGAGAAAATTGCGCTAAGACACTAAAATAGGAAAATTGCCATTTTATCTTTTGGTGCGGCACACCACTGACCAATATAGCGCTATCTTACGACAGGAACTTTAAATAGTGATAAGTTCTTACCTGGTTATCAGATTTAAGTAAATGTTTTATCGATGGAAAGCTTATTAAATTTCCCACATGAAAAAATGGAAAATCTTGAAAATACCACATGTAGTACAAAAGTGGATTCACCTTTCAAAGTAAGTTTCTAACCTTCTAGAGATGATTTCAAGCTAGGGAAAAGTATAGGGTATTACAATATCTCCCCCTTGAGAACATTCATCCTCGAATGAGAATGGGAGCAAAAGGAGAAGATAACCAACGTACATAATGATCATGAATAGCTGGAGGATGATCTCATGACTAACATGGCTGATAACTAAATGTATCATACTGAACATGCATATATGATGCATGTGTAACTGATTCATGAATACATCACTTGGTGTTCTATGGAACTAAGTTTCTCTCCATGATAATACATGTCTGATGCATAATTATATAACTAAACCGATAAATGAATACATAACAGAATATGCGATGGTACTTGATACGAAGTCTGTGATGAACACTGAACATAAAACTGAGTAAGCTTAAGGAGCACTATTACCTTGAGATTGCTTTGAGTTGGTGGAGAAGATGTGACAATACTTGGTAAGCATATCTGCTTTTGTTTTCCAAGTAGCTCCTTCGATAGACTAATTTTTCCAACGAACTTTAACTAGAGGGAATTCTTTATTCCTCATTCAATGAGTTTGGTAGTCTAAGATTTTGACTGGATTTTCTTCGTTAGAGAGGTTGTTCTGAACAACGATGCTCTAAATAGCGACTACAACTACTGGGTCATCTATACTCTTCTTGAGCAAGGATATATAGAAGACAGGATGAACTGAAGCTAGATGTGAAGTTAAATCTAGCTCATAAGCTACCTTACCGAATGACTGAGAATCTTAAAGGGACTGATATATCAGGGACTAAATTTCCCTTTCTTGCCAAACCGCTTCACTTCCTTTATGGGAGAGATCTTTAGATAGACATAATATTCAATCTCACACTCAAGATCTTTTCTATGAACATCTGCATAAGATTTCTACCGGTTTTGAGCAGCTCAGAGTCTTTCTCTAATCAATTGAACTTTTTTTAAGGCATCGAATACCAAGTCAGGCCCTATAACTGATCCATCACTTACTTCAAACCAACCAATTGTAGAGCTACATCTCCTACTACAGAGATCTTCAAATGGAGCCATATGAATACTGGAATGATAGTTGTTGTTCTAAGCAAACACAATCAAAGCAAGTGGTCATCCCAACTACCCTTGAAATCAATTACACATACCCTTAGCATATCTTCTAGATTTTGAATAGTACTTTTTTCTTGACCATCTTTCTAAGGATGGAAGGGTGTACTGATATGAACTTGGGTACCAAGACCTCTCTCGAATGCTTTCTAGAAATAAAGGGTGAACTGGGTACCTCTGTCTGAGATAATAGATAGTGGAAAATAGTGCAATCTGACCAACTCCTTGATGTAGAGTTTTGCATAATCCTTGGCTGAATAAGAGGTATGGATTGGAAGGAAATAGGATGATTTGGTCATTCTATTTATAATTACCCAGAATGAATCATGCGAATGACGAGTTCATGGTAAACCCCTCATGAAGTCCATTTTCACATTTTCCCACTTCTAAGTAGGAATAATGAACTCCTATATAGGACAACTAGGCTTCTCATTCTCTATCTTAAACTGCTGAAATGTAGAGCACTTAGGAACAAACACTTCAATATCTCTCTTTATCATACTCCACCAACAACCTTCCCACAAGTTGTGGTACATCTTTGTGGCCCCTGGATGAATAGAGTAGCATGCACCATGCGCTTGTGCAAGAATTCGCTTCCTTAAGTCATCTACACCTGAAACACAGAGATGACCCTGACAATGCAAAACAACATCTCCCCCATAGGAGAAAACCTCTACTTTCTTATCCTGAACTGACTATTTAAACATGATAAGGTTGGGATCTCTATCTTACTTTTCTTTCACCTTGGAAACTAGAGATAATTATGAACTACTCTGAACCCATATATCACCCTCATCTGTATCGACTAAGCTAATGCCTAGTCTATAAGCTCATGTACTTTATAAGGTAAATTTTTCTTACTATCATCGAATAAAGCAATACTACCCATAGAAAGTCTACTGAGAGTAGCGGCCACTACATTGGCCTTACTTGGATGATAGAGGACACTCATGTCATAATCATCAAGAGCTCTAACCACATTCTCTGACAAAGATTGAGATCTTTTTTAGAAAATACATACTAAATACTCTTATGATATATGAAGACATCTACACGAACACCATAGAGATGATACCTCTGAATCTTTAAGGTAAAGACTACAATGGCTAACTCAAGATCATGAGTAGGATAATTCTTCTCATAGTGTTTAATATGTCTAGTGGCTAAGGATATGACCTTACTATTCTGCTTTATGAAACAACCTAAACCCACTCTGGATGCATCAAAATACACTACAAACCCAGCTAGACCATCTGGAGGAACTAAAACTAGACCTGAGGTGAGTCGAGTCTTCAACTTCTAAGAGCTCTTATCGCAAGGATCTAACCACTGAAACTTGATTTTCTTTTATGTCAATTTGTACAGAGGGGATTCAATAGAAGAAAATCCCTCTACAAACCAACTGTAATAGCCTGCCAAACCCAAGAAACTCCTGATATCTAAAAGAGAGAGTGGTCTGGGCAAGTTTCTTACTTCTTCGATCTTTTGAGGATCTACTCATATTCCATCACCCAAAATGATATGACAAAGGAATGCTATAGACCTTAGAAAAAATTTGCACTTGCTGAACTTGGCTAATAGCTGATGATTGATTTGTGAGCATATGCTAATACATTTGAGGCTTTTAACTCTAAATAATTGTAAGGTCTTGAGCTAATTTAGTTATTTTTGATTATTTTATGTTTAATTTTATAGTTTAAGCAGATATGATAGAGAACCAACAGTAATGGAACCAAAAGGTTGAAATTTAAAGAAATTTTTAGACAAGTATGGCTGAGGACATGTGTGATAAGTCTTCAGGCCTATGATAGGCTATCAGGTTAATCGCCATCCTTAAATAGGGAATGAGTTCTAGCTGGTAAATTTGATGACATTTTGTGATAGGTCATCATAATGGTAATAAGTCAGCTGGAATGTCGTCAAACTTAGGCAGGAATGAGAATTGGAAAAAAAATATGACAACATTTCTGATAAGTTGTCATAATCCTAAAAAGCCGTAAGAAGTTGTTGTCAACATAAGACAGGACTAGTGCAGATTTGAAGAAGATCTGAAGACATTCCTGATATGTCATCAGGATCCTGGTAAGGCATCAACAATAGTCATTGTCTTTTTTGAGAAAAAGTTGTAACCTTGATTGTGTTTCCTTATTTAGGTAAAACTATTTTTAAAGAATATTTTAGGGTTTTCTAGATATCATCATTATCATTATTATCATTAATATTCTAAACAAGGCCGAGACCTTCAGTTTTGGATAGAATATTTATATATTTTCTCTCTTTACATCTTGACTTTAACAACACAACTATTTTTGAGAGATTATTACAAACATTTTTGGATTTTTCCTTTATGATCTAATCTATGATTAACTAGTTATTATTCATCTCTGTAAGTTTATCTTTGAAATCATGTATTCAATTAGATGTTTTGCTCGTTACATTATGAGTGGATCAACTCTATTAACCTGAGTTATGGGATCTAGGATTAGGTCTTGATGAGGTGTTATGTTTTCAAGATTCAAAAGGTGGTAAGATTTCTTGATAATTTAGAATTTTAAGTAACGTCTGTTGGTTGCAAATAGTAGACACACCTTCTTTGATTTGCTTGAGAAAGAAATCAAATATAGTAGGAAGTGAAATATCAATAGGGACTCAGAAATACTTTATTTAATAATCACTGTTGTAACAAGGTTGGTTAACTTGAGGTAAAATCTGGAAAGTAAATAGAAATTTCCTAAGTCTAAAAGGATTAGGGAATTAAACGCTTAAGTAGGTCGAGAGACATTTAAGCATAACATCGATAGAGATATCTTGTTATCCGATCGATCGTGAGAATATTGAACCACTTTTAGCACCTATCATGTATCATAAGACGTAGTGAACATAATTCTAGTTATTTCATAAACTCTTGATTTACAAACACCGAAAGTAATGTGAAAAACAACAACTTTTTAAACCTAAACCCCTAATTTTAGGAAACATTAAACTATTACTGGATTAAATTGTAAATAACTTGAATTTATACCATTTTCCCTGTGTGATTCGACCCCAACCTAGTTTTGTTTTATATTGACAACGATCTCTTACACCCATTGAAGAGTGTAATTTAAGCATTATCAAAAATGGCTTCGTTGTCGGGGAATACGGTTGTACACTGAAGTTTGTATGCCCTAATTGACTGTTAGTTAATTTTCCTATATTTATGTTTATTTTTTGTTTTTTATTTTTACGATTTTATACTGTATGCCAAGCACCAGAAGTTCTAGAGAAACATTCTTACAAATAAATTCAGAACCACAACGAATAGAAAGAATGGCAGAACAGTAAGAGGCTGATAGACTGGCAACCTTAGCTAGAGCTCAGGTGAATGTACAAAATATCGGGCAACATGCATGATATCCAAACCCTGAGGATGAAAATTTAAGGGACGAGGAGTTATTGAACCTCTGTAACCCAAGGCGTGCAGAGCAGATAGCTACACAAGTGCCATATTATGCTAAACAAAACTGTCTGTTTCAAAAAAGCCAAGAGTACCAGCAGGTCCAGTGTGATCTTGATGATGATGATAATGGCATGGACAGAGAAGGTTCAACAGGTGCAATTATTCCTCTACCGTTGAAACCTGGAGAGAAGATTAACATTACAAGTACTATTATAGAACTCATCAATCTAAAGGGGTTGTTTGGTGGCCTTCTGGGGATTATCCAAACCTGCATCAGGTGAATTTTCTCACCATTTGCAAATCTTTTGATAACCCAAGATTGGGCCAGAACGCTATCCAGTTGAGGTTGTTCCCATTGTCTCTATCTGGTGAGGCAACATTATGGATGAATGGGCTTATGCATGAGTCCATCACCCACTTGATGCAATTGAAAGAAACGTTCTTAGATTATTTTTTTCCATCCTCCAGGAAGTTACAGTTGAGGGTTGAGATTAGCAATTTTAGAAAGCTTCCTACTGAAGCTTTGCATGAGACTTGGGAGAGATTCAAGAAGAAGCTAACACAGTTTCAAAACCATAATATGATGGACCTACACTTGATAGACACTTTATACAGGGCCCTCAACTCTGTAACAAAGCCAATTGTAGATAATATTTTTGTTGGTTCGTTTTTTGAGATGTCTTTTCAAGATACCTTAGATATGCTAAATAGGATGACCAAATAGAGTTAGGCTTAGCTTACTAGGGAGTCTGTGGTAGAATGACCAACTATTTCTGTTGGTATGTCTATTGAATAATACAGGAGAGATGAGAAGTAGGATCAAGACATGGCCTATCTAAAGACTTAGATGGAATTTCTCACTAAGTACTTATTATTAGGGAAGACCGAGAAAGTGAAAGTTGTAACATATCAAGATTAAGTGGATGTGAAACCTGAAGAAGAGGGGAATTATGTTAATGATCAGGGGGTTTCTGAGGAAATAGCCAAGGGAATCATGGTCTAAATGTTTATTACAATCCTGTTTACCAAGACAAGGAGCAAGGAAACTGGAGAACCAATAATGGATAGAGTGGTATATATGTTTCTCTAGGAAATTAGGAAGCTGCTGCAACTAGCTTTGGAAAGATGTCCATGGAGGACATGATGGAGAAATTCCTAAATGGCATTGAGTCTTCCAACTCTGGTGTAACCACCATGAAGTCCGATCTGACATCCATTACTCCATTGGTGCACTCATACTCCACCGCCATCAAACAATTTGTGTAATAAATAATCCAACTTTCCATTGAATTTAACTAGAGAAAGATTGGAATGTTACTAAGTGATACGATTTACAATCTGCAAAATGATATATCATGTATGGTGTTTACCACTATGAGTGGTAAGATATTACCTGGCCCTTCTGTGGGGAAGTATTTAGATGGTGAGGTAGTTGTTGATGAATCTGAAGAAAGATATCTAGTGGAAACTAAGAAGCTGGATAATTCTATTAATGCTTTAGAGAACGAAAGAAAGAAGGAAGAGGAAATGGTGTTGAAAACTATTCCAAGAGCACCACCTCCCTTTCCTCAACGATTGAATAAGAAGGCTAATAATTCAAAATACAATAAATTCATGGCAATGCTCAAGAAATTGAAAATAAATGTTTATTTGGTTGAGGTATTTTAGTAAATGGTAGGATACGCGAAATTCATGAAGGACCTTGTGACTAAGAAAAGAGTTGTGACATATGAATTAGAGTAAAATCTCCACCATTGTAGCGCTATTTATATAAGGACCTTGGCGGAGAAGAAGCCAGACCCAGGTGTATTCACAATTCCTTGTAAAAGTGAGATAATAGAATTTGCCAAGGAATTATATGATCTGGGAGCAAGCGTTAATTTGATGCCACTGAATGTTTATAGAAAGTTCGGTCTGGGAAATACCACATCCACCAATATGCGACTCGTGATATTTTTGTGAAGTTGTCCAACTTTTATTCCCTACAGACTTCATCATTTTGGATTGCGTGGTGGATTTGAAGTGTCCATAATTTTGGGTCAACCTTTCCTCACAACCAAAAGTGTGTTGATTGATTTGAGAGAGAATAAGCTCTTATTCAGAATGAATAATGAAGTGTTCCAGTTTTATATGCGTAAGTCAATGAAACAACATAAAGAAATGAGTGTGTTCTCAGTAGTTGATGTGCATTATAAGGACAAACAAGAAATATCCATAGCTGAGCAAATTGTTATCAAACCTTTGGCCACAATTATAATCAATTATGATACTGAAGGCATCGGGGAATATGAAGAGACCATTTGTGCTTTGAAAAGAATGGGTTCGTATCCTAATTCTCCTAAAAAGCTAGAACATGACCTTGCTAATCGACCAACACCACCAGCTAAGCCATCTACTAAGGAGCCTCCAATATTGGAATTGAAAGAACTGCCTGGACACTTACGGGAAGTTTTTTTGGTCAGATGGAATACGCTACTTGTTATTATTGCTGCTGACTTAGATTAGCAACAGGTAAACACACTTATTTCAATACATTAGAGCTACAAGAATTCTGTAGGTTGGACCATTGCAGATATTATTGGAATTCCACCGGGAAACTTTACGCATAAAAGTCAACTTGAGGAAGATTGTATTCCAACCAATAAGCAACACCATCTTAACCCACCAATGTAAGAGGTGGTTAAGGAAGAGATTATTAAGTGGGTGAAGGAAGGAGTGGTTTACCCTATTTTTGACAGGAAGTGGGTGAGATAGTTCAATGCGTGCCCAAAAAAGGGGGCATGACGGTGGTTCTAATGAAAGAAATGAGTTGATTCCACTAAGGCATGTAACTGGCTGGAGAGATTGCATGGACTACCACAAGCTAAATTCTTAGTCTGTAAAATACCACTTCCCGATTCCCTTTATGGAGTATATGCTTGATCGATTGGCTTGAAGTGGGTGGTATATTTTCTAGGATGGTTATTTCAGATACAACCAAATCGGCATTGCTCTTGAAGATCAGGAGGAGACGGCATTCACATGCCCATATGGCACCTTTGCATTTAAGAGGATATCATTTGGGCTATGCAATGGGCCTGCTACTTTCTAATGGTGTATGATATCTATCTTTTCAGACATGGTGGAGGACACCATAGAGATATTCACGGATGATTTCTCTGTGGTGGGTGATTCATTAGAGATGTGTTTGGTAAATCTTAATCTAGCCTTGTAGAGATGTGTTGAATTTAATTTGGTACTTAACTTGGAAAAATGCCATTCCATGATAAAGGAGGGCATCGTTCTTGGCCATAAAATTTCTAAAAAAGGGATAGAAGTTGAACGAGCCAAAGTTGAAATTATTGAGAAACGACCACCTCCTATTTCAGTGAAAGGAGTGTATAGTTTTCCTGGATATGTTGGCTTTTATCATATATTTATAAAAGACTTCTCGAAGGTTGTAAATCCACTTTTCAATCTTTTGGAGAAAGAAGTAAAGTTTTCGTTTGATGATGAGTGCTTGAAGGCATTTGAATGCCTTAAAAAAAGCTAGTCGAGGCCCCTCTTGTTGTTACACTTGACTGGTCAAAACCATTTGAGATCATGTGTCATGCTAGTGGTATTTCCCTTGGAGCTATATTGGGACAAAAGTGGTACAAATTATTTTATCTGATATATTACACTAGCAAAAGCACTGGCCATAGTGTATAATTTTTGAAAGTTAAAAGCTTATATTCTTAGGAACAAAGTGGTGGTCCACACCGAGCATGCTGGCTTGAAGCATCTGTGGTTAAAAGGATGCAAAACAAGGCTAATTAGATGGGTATTGCTACTGCAATAATTTGATTTTAAGGTCAAAGATAGGAAAAGTTGTGAAAACCATATTGCTGATCATATGTCTAGAATAGAAGATGAATAGGAAATTATTAAAGAAACAAAGATAAATGATGCATTCCCTGATGAGGAGATCCTAGCTATCGCTGTGGAAAAATTACCTTGGTCTGCAGATTATGCAAATTATGTTGTGAGTAAGGTCATCCTAGAAAATATTTCTTTCTATCAAAGGAAGAAATTCTTGCATGATGTGACTCATTACTTCTGGGATGAACCGTATCTTTTTTGGCGATGTCCCAACCATATTATAAGGAGATACTTACCAAAAATAGATGTATTGTGAAAATTGGAAGCCTGTCATGCTTCCCCAATTGGGGGTCACTATATAGGCGACCGAATTGCTAGGAAGCTGTTGCAGAGTCGCTATTATGGGCCAACATTATTCAAGGATGCCGACTAGTTTGTGATGAAATGTGACCAATGTTAGAGGAAGGGGTCAATCTCCAAAAGATATGAGATGCCCTTGACTAAGATGCTTGAATCAGAATTATTTGATGTCTAGGGCATTAATTTCATGAGTTCTTTTGTAAGCTCGTATAGGTTAAAGTATATTTTAGTTGTTGTTGACTACATCTCGAAATGGGTCAAAGCTATAGCATTGTATGATAATAAAGGGAAGAGGGTTGTTGCTTTTCTTAAGAAGAACATCTTCTCTCTCTTTGGAGTACCCATGTACTATTGAAGCTATGGAGGATCTCATTATTTCATCAAACTATTTCAAGCAACTTTAGCAAAATATGGGGTTAAACAGCACCGAGTATCTACTCTATACCACCCACAAAATAGTGGGCAAGTGGAGGTGTAATATCTAGAAATGAAAGCCATCCTAGGCAAAATGGTCAACGCTAGCCGATAAGATGGGTCTCTAAAGCTCGATGATGACTTTTGGGCATATCGGAGTATGTTCAAGACACCTATTGGCATGTCACAATTTCAGCTGGTCTATGGAAAAGTTTTCCGCCTACCAATAGAGCTGGAGCACAAAGCCTTATGGGAACTCAAAAGGTTGAATTTGAATTGGAAGGAGGCAACAAAGCTAAGACTGGGGAAACAGAATAATATGGATGAATTTCGTCTCAGGTCATATGAACAAGCAGATCTGTATATAGAATAGATGAAAAAAACATGATTTGAGGATAGATAAACTAGTCTTCCAAAAGGGTGACATGGTGCTTTTGTTCAATTCTATACTTGAATTGTTCCTAGGTATGATGAAATCTAAGTGGTCAGGCCCATTCAAAGTTAGCCAAGTCTACTCATCTAGAGTAGTGGAACTTGAAAATGATGACGGTATTACCTTCAAGGTAAATGGGCAATGTGTAAAGCTTTACAATGGTCTAAAAGAATCAATGAAAAGTATTACCATTATCTGTCTTGATGAAGTCTAAAGTAATCGAGATACCTGAGTCATCCGATATTAAATTAGGTGATGCATTGGAGTCAACCCATGTTCCATGGGACTGACCCATTCCAGGTATACTATAACACTTAGTTTAGCTTTATTTGTAATTTAAAGTTAAAGGTGTAGGGTATGTTATAGTAACTACTTTTGGTAGATAATAAAGAGTAATACAAGTACTTGAGGCAGTTAACATGTTTTGTGATTTTTGAGCACCCCTATATTGATCTGAGTTTATAACTATGTGAATTGCATTCACCAGTGAATGTGGTGCATCTTTTTGTGGCATTAGTTTGGCGACTTGACAATTTTTGTTGAACAAATTGCATGAGTCAGATAATTATTGATATATAATGTCCTTGTGTGACATATGTGTGGGAGGTCTTTCTCAGCTTATGCTGTGTGGAAAATCTAGAACTTGCTCGGTTATTCTTACCTAGATTATAGGATAGAGGTTAGGAAAGATCATAGGCCATTTCAAATTGTAACCCACTTTCAGCCTAAATGACCTTCATGAAGTGAATAATATCCCTGGATCCCTAATTTGAGCCTATATGCCTGTTTCATTTTGTAAAACCTCTCACCTTCCTATTTTCCTCACAATGAACTTGTTTTTGCCCTAGTCTTCCTTGGACATTGTTCACCTTGATGTAGGCAAATAACGTAAGTTAAGGATGGCTATTATAGGGGTGTGTGATGCAACATAAGTATAAAGAGAGATAGAATAAGAAAAAGGAATAAAAAGTTGGGTGGTGAAAAAGGAATAAGAAAAGAGAAAGCTATGTTAAAGATGATGAAAAGATAATATGATGATTTAAAAGACCGCATCCATCATGAGCATGTGTGATCAATAAAAGAAAATGAAAAAAAGAAGGTTGAGAAGTGAAACCCTAAGAGTTTAGTGTAGTGTCAAGGAGGCATAGTCACTCTAAAATATCCATGAATATCATACCATCCCCTATCCTACATTACAAACCTAAGAAAATCCCTAAAGTGATCCTAGCATACCTACCTGAAGATTTGGGTACTGACTATAAGGGAAAGCCTATGGCATTTAACATGCAGTGTTTGGAACTTCATTCTAAGAGTGAGACTTGTGATTATCCCTATGTTTATGTATGTGAATTTAGATATGAGTGATAAAGGGATTTCTTTATTGTGAGGGCACATTGGGTATGTTGCTACATCACTGACTTGTTAAGATAGTGTGATCTTGACATGGCATGATTATTATTCCTGACTTTTTTCCATATCTTGATGCTTGTTAGTTGTGTGGTTGTTCTTCAATACATCAACAATGAGTTCTAAATTGACTGACCTTTGAGATACTGAAATTTTTCTAAACAAATATGAGTAGTTAGCTACCAAATTATACTTTTTATTCTCTTAGTTATGTTTTGGTTGCTTGAGGATAAGTAATTGTTGTAAGTTGAGGGTGTGGATGTGTGAGCATATGATAACACATTTGAGGCTTTTAAGTCTAAATAATTGCAAGGTCTTGAGCAACATTTGTTATTTTGGATTATTTTATGTTTGATTTTGAAGTTTAAGATGATATGATACAGATCCAATAATAATGGAAGTAAAATAGTTAAAATTTGAAGAAATCTACAGACAAGTAGGGTTGACGACATGTGCGATAAGTCGTCATCCCTATGATAAGCTATCTGGTTGGTCGTCATCAGTAGATAGAAAATTGGCCTCAAGTGGAAGTTTTGATGACATTTTGTGATTGGCCGTTAGGGGTCTCATAAGTTATAAAGTTTATCGTCATCCTTAAACAAGGAATGTGTTACTACTGGTAGAATCGATGACATTGTTTGATAGGTCGTCATAATGGTGTGAAGTCTTCAGGAATGTCATCAGACTTAGGGACGAAATGAGAATTGGAGCAAAAGTGTGACGATATTTCTGATAAGTCATCACAATCCTGATAAGCCGTCAGAAGTTGTCGTCAACCTATGACAGGACTAGTGCATATTTGAAGAAGAACTAACAACATTCATGATAAGTTGTTATGATACTGATAAGGCATCACCAATAGTCGTTGTCTATTCCGAGAAAAAGTTATGACCTTGATTTTGTTTCCTTATTTAGGGGAAACTATTTAAAGTTTTGTTTTAGGGTTTTCTTGATATCATCATTATCATAATTATTATTATTATTCCGAACAAGGTCAACACCTTGAGTTTTGGACAGCATATTTTGATATTTTCTGTCTTTACTTCTTGACTTTAACTACACAACTATTTTTGAGAGATTATTATCAGCATTTTGGGATTTTTTCTTTTTGATCTAATCTGCGATTCACTAGTTATTATTCATCTATGTAAGTTTATCTTTCTAATCATGAATTCAATTATGCATTTCGTTCATTACATCATGAGTGGCTAAACTCCATTAACATGTGTTATGGGATCTAAGGTAAGGTCTTGATAATGTGTTAAGTATTCAAGATTCAAAAGGTGGTAGGATTTTTTGATAATTCTAAAGTTGTGACTAATTTGTATTGTTTGCAAACAGTAGACACACCTACTTTGATTTTCTTGACAAAGAAATCAAATATAATGGGAAGTGAATTACCAACAGGGACTCACAAATACTTTGTTTAATAATCAATGATGTAACAAGGTTGTTTAACCTTAGGTAAAATATGGGCAGTAAATAGAAATTCCCTATGACCGAGAGAATTAGGGAATTAAATGCTTAAGTAGGTCGAGAGACATTTAAGCATAACATCAATAGAGATAGCTTATCTTACCCACCGTGCAAATCTTGAATCACTTTCAGCATCTGTCATGTACCGAAAGCCCTAGTGAACATAATTCTTGTCATTTCATAAAATCTTAATTTACAAACACCGAAATTAAAGTGACAAACAACAACTTTTTAAACTAAACCCGCCATTTAAGGAAACATTAAACTATCAGTGGATTAAATCGCAAACAACCTGAGTTCACACCATATTCTCTGTGGGATCTGACCCTAACCTAGTTGGGTTTTATATTGACAACGATCGGTTTCATCCATTAAAGAGTTTAATTTAAGCGTTATCAATAATCTCTGAGAGTCTGAAGTACTATCTTGAGATGGTCTGCATGATCGTACTCACTGTGGGAATAGAATAGAATATCATCTATGAAGACTTTAATAAATGTTTCCAAGTATTGCTTGAACTCATGGTTCATCAAGTCCTTAAAAGTTGCTAGGGTGTTGGTATGACCAAATAACATGAGAAGAAATTCGAAGTGGCCATACCAATTTTGGAAAGCAATTTTTGGAATGTCATAATCCCTAACTCTGAGCTGATGATAGACAGATCTGAGATGTATCTTAGAGAAATGACAAGCACCCTGAATTTTGTCAAAAAATTCATAAAATCTGGGTAGAGGATACTATTTCTTAACCGTGGCCGTATTTAGTCGATGGTATTCTATTCACATTCTAAGAGAATTATCTTTCTTGCATACAAATAATATTGGAGGGCCCCACGGGGAAATGCTAGGTCTATTGAATCCCTTATCTAAGAGATCCTTCAACTGTTCTTTCAATTCTTTGAGTTCTTCTAGTGCCAATCTGTATGGAGGAATAAAGTGAGGCTGAGTATCTTAAAGAAGATCAAGACCTAAGTGTATTTTTATTTCGACAAAAATTCCTAAAAGATCTTGGTGAAAGAAATCTGAATATTCATTCAATACTGGGAGTGATTAAAGACTGGGATTTTCAGAACTAGTGTCCTTATCTCGAATAAGATGATAGACACATCCTTTAGATATCATTTTTCATGCTCGAAGGTAGGAAACAAGATGACCTCTGAAAGCAGATACACTACCCTTCCACTATAGGATGGGTTCATTCAAAAATTGAAACTAGACTATTCTCTTTCTACAGCTGACTATAGCGTAGCAGGAATAAAGATAATCCACATTGATAATAAAATAAAAATCAGTTATCTCTAATTCGACTAAGTCTACTGAGGTGACTTCCTAAGATATAATTACCAGGAAATTCCTATATACCTGTTGGGCTATGATGGTTTTACCCACTAGGGTAGAGACTAAAAAGGGCTATGCTAGAATTTTGGGACTGACTCTGAAATCAATTGCTATATAAGGAGTGATAAAAAACAAAAAAGCTCCTGGATCTAGAAAAGACTAAACATGTACATGAAAGATCTGTAATGTACCAGTAACCACATCAGGAGAATTTTCCTGATCTTATCGGGACTGAAGAGCATAGTGATGATTTGAGCGTTGCCCACTAGTAGAACTAGAGGTGGCACCATACTAATTTGGGAAACCAGACTGAGCTGAGAAGAGATTCTGTTGATCCTGAGGACTTGTCTGAGGACAGTCTCTGACTTTGTGTCCTAGTTTGCCACATCCAAAACAAATACCACTACCAACTCTGCAAATACCCCGTTGGTTCTTGCCATAAGTCTAGCAAAGAAGATAGGTATGGGCACTGCTCACACTGGCCTATGACTTAGATCCTGGCGCTCTATCTTTATTACCCTCTCTGAACTTTTGAACTAGAATACTGGCTAAAGTAGGAACTGGAACTGATGACTTAGGACAAAATTGAGAACGGATTCTTCCTTCTAACTTAGGCTGAGCAAAGTTGAAACTACCTATCTTTGCTCTCTTATTCTTCTTCTCCCTCATCTTATTCTGTTGATCCTCTCTCTACTGAGAATGATTAATTATCATGGCTAAAGTCATGTCACTATTTATCATTACAGATCTATAATCATTAACCACACTATCATTCACAATTGAAATGAACTTACTCATCCTTGCCCTGCTATCTGCAACCACATGATGGGCATATCTTACTAATTAAGAAAACTTAAGAGAATGTAATATTTCCCTGCCTGAGGTTGATGAATTCTACAACCTTAGTTTCTCTAAGATCTAGGGGAAAGAATCTATAATAGAACGCTGAAGCTAACTACTCCCACTCAACTGACCCTGCATCATCTGCCCTCTTTGACTTCTACTACTTGAACCAAGTATGAGTCACATCCGACAATTGATATGCAGCTAGCTCAGCACTCTCACTAAATGTAACCCTCATTACTTTTGTAATATTATATACCTGATCTAGGAATTCCTGAGGATCTTTGTCTGTCTTAGACTGAAGAAATGATGGAGGATTTATTCGGGTGAAGTCCCGAATCTTGGCTACAGTTAAATTAGCCACTGGGTTGGATGGAATGCAAGCTGGTCATTCATTCTGAGCAGCAAATGATTTAGCAAGAGTAGTGAATATGGCCCTACACTTCGCATAAGAAACATGTTCGTCCAAGGGATCTTCTTGGACAGGCTGGGTTGTTCTCTTGGGAGGCATGTTCTGAAATAAGAAGAAGAAGAAAGGGATTAGACTGAAAGATTAGATTTAGATTATGCTCACTAGTATGACATAAATAAAGAAATAAGGGAAACTGTTCGTAAAACATTTTATAGCTTCCTGCATATAAATATGGCATGCAACACACCCATGTACAAGACTCTACTAGATACATCTTTAACACTTACAAGGACTATATTGAACCTTTGTGTCTGATACCAAGTTTTTAATGCCCCTAATCAGGTACTCGGAATTCTACACAGTGCTCATGTCGCCGAAGGACCACAAGCTAACCAATGGTTGATATCTGTACCTGTATACCCTATAATATACTAAATAATACGGAAACATGAACTGAAAGGCGATAAGGTTCACATAATTGAAGTAAAACATAACATCTAAATAGGGTATAAAATACCTTAAAAATGAAATAACTGTTTGAACATAATAGTCTGGAAAGCCTCTAACTGACTGAACTGTCTGAATAAGCAGTTGATTGGACATGTCCCCAACTAACTCCAACTAATAAACTAATTAACGAGATAATAGGGAAATAATCATGTCCATGAAAGATGAGGACTCACTGCTAACTATAACTGCTGATATCTTGAATCTACTGATGCTTTAGAGATCGCATATCTGAACCTATGGTATAAGACACCATAGCGCAAATACATCAGTAAATTGAATCTACACGTATACATATGAGGAAGGTTGAATGCATGGGGTTCATATGAACAATACTGAATAACTGACCAATATGAATGTGAGAATGCATGCATGATTAAATAGTAACTACATCTAAAATTGTGATAACATGAGTATGCTGATGACTAAAATGACTAATGATTGAATTCTGATAACTGATAACATGAGTGACTGTATTTAACAGTCCTGAATCTTATAGAACTAGCTGAGTTCCATACTGTATCTGAGTTGACTTTATCTGACAGTCCTGAATTCTGAAGATCTTTATAATTTTTTTTTGTTGAGTCCGATACTAAGACTATGGGAGGTAGTGATCTAACCGACATTCCCCAAATGATGCATTACAGTTAAATTGGGATCCAATTTATGCGCTGATTGGAAGGGTGTCAATATTGCGCCACTGGTAAAGACAATATGTGATTGACCCTACAATAACAGGTAACTCTAGTAAGAATCGTAGGAACCCTCTTATAGCAGGCTGAGCAACCTCATTAACCCTCATATAGTAGTCTATAATTTCTAAACCTATACTAGCTACATAGTTCTGGAATTCAAGGATTACTTCAAAGAATCACACCCTCATGTAATTAGTGAGTTCCTATCCCTAGGTTTGCTCGGTGCTAATTTCTACTTCCACCTGAATAGTCACTGAACATGATTTACTTAATTGAACATGGACTGAGTTACTAAATTCCACTGAATGACGGATTTCTACTGATATCTAACAACTGACTGAGTTCATGAGATCATGGAGATTTCCTGAGTCATAAGACTGTCTGAGGTCTAAGGCTCATAGCTTGACTGAGAGTATCGTAAAAACATGACATAGATCTAGGAACACAGCTAATATTTTGGGTAGAAGTACCCCCAAGACTCGATAAAAGGGAACTGATGGAGATGGCTTTATTAAGTACAAGACCCAGATCAACAATACCTAAATTAATAAGTTGTTGATTTCAAGAAGTACAACGTTATCATACTATCTAACATGGACGAGAATGCTGATAATCATATCATTATCTTATATTCTAATATCATGGACATTCCAACAACATACACATTTCACAATGATAGCATGGGAACTATTTAAACATAGGAGGATAACAAATATGTCATATTTAGATTTTGTCTTGAGCTTTAAAACATGATTTCTTCTTTTCCAAGCATTTTATCAACCACCTTGGATGCACAACTTAGGGTATAATTGAATTCATCAAATTACACATCATAAGAAACCCAATTCATGGATTTTATCTTTCATGTTAACATAATATCATGATAAACACACAAAGATTCAAACTTTGAAATCAATCGACGCCAACAACATGATTACAAATAACCCACCACATAAATACCATGATTTATAGGTAAAACAAGGTTCTTGAGCTTCATGTATGGAATTAATCCTTGAATGAACACAACACATACCTTATTCATGATTTCTTGAAGATTAACAGTGAAACTTTCTTGAAATTGGATCTTCTATGAAAACCCTAGCTTGTTCTTGAGAGAAACTTGAGAGAAACTAGTATATTTTGTTTGAAAAGTGGTTGATTCATGTGTTAAAGGGATTGAATAGGGTGGAAAGTTGACCCTTGTAATAGTATATGCATCATTTAATATCAGTGAAAATTTCCCAAATTGGACCCATGGCGCGACGCGGCGCTACCGCGACGTGTCACTAGATTTTGACAATTGGGAAATTCAGGGATGGCGCGCCGCAGAGCCATTGCATTGACCCTTATTTTGTGACCTAGAAATTTTATGCGACATGTAGGAAATCGCAATAAAACACTGAAAAAGTATAATTGCCATTTGAGTTTATGGCGTAGTGCGCCCCTGACCAATATGGCGTTGTTTTATGATGGGAACTTGAAATAATCATAACTTCTTACTTGGTTATGGATTTAGGTGAAATTTATATCAATGGAAAGCTTATTGAATTTCCCACATGAAAAGAAGTTAAAATCTTTAAAACACCACATGTAGTACAAAAGTTGATTCATCTTTCAAAGTAAGTTTCTAACATTCTTGAGATGATTTAAAGTTAGGAAAAAGTACGGGGTATTACAGTATCGATTATACGTTCTTATGTACATATGTCTTTTTATTTCATTATTTCACATTTTAACTTTTGTTTCTCTTAGTAGTTTGTTACTAGTATTTCCAAACTAGGGGTCAGACTACCTACTCGTGGGTTATCATAATGTTGCATCCTAGCATACACGTAAGTTTATGTGGTTACCCAAATTGTAAGGTGGCCTTGAAAAGCCAAGTGACGATTCCACAGTGACTTATGCTCAACAATGATATAATTTTAGTATTACTACAAAGATTAACAAGAACACGATTAACCACTAAAGATTATAAAATGAGAAATAAAAGTAACCATAAACAATGCAGTAATCTAATGTGCTTGAATAATAATGGAGAGATGTCCAGGGTCAAAGAACTATGAACAATCTTACTTAGCTATATAATTTCATTGGTTTAGTTAATTATCTTTATTGTTGATTCATCACGTTGATAACATAATTAGGGAATGGTCTTTCTTTAATCGTCTATCTAACTAAGACACACAGCTACATCATTGAGTGAGGATGGGAGAACTAAGTTAAATGCATTTATATCTCTCTCATACATATACTAACCACAATGAATTAGGTATATTCCTATCCTAACCGTAAATGTTGACTTCAATACCTCTCTTTATAAGATCCTACTCCATATATCCCACGTTATAATCTGTTGTTCCTCTTTCAGGACTCACAATAGAAATATAATTTATCCTAAGGATTGCAAATCAATAGAATAGTAAATAAAAGGATATATGAACAACCAATAATGATTATAAACATAAGCCAACTCAAATATAATATTAACTTTTCATGTTCTTGGACTTAATCCTAGAAGAGGTTGTTTAGGCGCACATGGAATTATAATGAATCAAATTAATGGAATTCATGTATATCATCCAAAAGTAAACTGAAAGAAGTTATTAAAACCCTTATTGAATCCACCTCAAGTTTGTAACAAGCCCCAAAATTCATCCAAGTTGTGTACAATAAGATAGGAGTGTCCTATTTATAATGGGAGCCAAGTGCCCGTTATTAACACATACGCATGCCACACTAAGGAAATGGCATGATAAGGGAATGACACACCCTTATACTGGATTTTTCCAATTTGGTTTGTGTACAAGGGAATGGAATGCCCTTTATTTGACTCCGTACATCACTATTAACATATAACATGAACTCCTATAACATTAAACACCATAAATTAGTACATAACATACAGTAGAATTCATCGAGACGAACTAGAACACACATAGATCAAGCTAAGAATAATAGTTTTCTTGTCTAAACTCTATGTGAGAATTTTCATTACAAACATGTTTTTTTACAAACACCTTAAACATTTTCAAAAAGTACTTTAAAAACTTAGATTCTTAATTATATCATTATAGATTCATTATGCGAATTAGAAGTCCTCAATGCATGGATAAATACATAGAAACTATAACCTTAGGTGCATAAATCCATCTAAGATCATCACTCCATACTAAAACCCTTGATCATTCATGAACGACTCTTTACATTAAGATTCATCTAAGGAATGCTCCAACATTAACACTATAATAGGAGAGACACTCAAGCTAGCACTACAGTGACTGCACAGATAGAACGTTCAACATTAAGAATGCCATTTACATTTGAAAGTTCATGAACACAACTTCAAAACATCATAGACTCATGAATTGACTCAACTATTTTGGAAAAATCATGCATATTACTCAATCTAATAGATCATACAAGTCACTTCTTTATCATCAAACAGGTGCCCTCACTGTAAGAAAGTTGCCTATATTCACTATTAAATTTAAAATTCATCACAATAATGGGTACACAAATCTAATTTAGCTCACTATAAAAAGTAATTCTTCTAATAAACAAGATGAACCATAGGCATTACCTTAGTGTAGTACTCCACAAATATCAAAATATTAAGGGTCTATATCAAATAGGAGTTTAAGGGTTGTAATGTATGCTAAGGGATGGGTATGAACTATCCTGACCATTAATAGCAACAATCTTACCTAAGCTCTTTAATACATCACTTTATACAGTAGGATATTCTCACAACAACCAAAGTTTAACCACCTCTAGCTTCCCAAACAATTTTATTTTTCCATCTATTTATGCTAGTTTACATATAGCACATAGGAGTATTCTCTTCCAACACACAATTCAGTTCAGATAAATTTTCTCTTTATTTTAATTTTATCACTCCCAACCATACTACAAAACTTTTTCAACACCACTAACTACTAGTTCGGGTCTTTACTTTCACTTTCTTCCTTATTAAATTGCACACTCCTTAACCATATTAATATTTCAAATAAAGAACTTATGAGTTTTGGATCAATTTATAGTCAATCTAAGACGGGGGAATAGGCTACATATGAGTCTACCAAGGAAATAAGAGTATGAACAAGGACAGATCAAAGCAGGTATTAATATGGCAATCAAAGAAATGCCTATATCATCTCCTAAATCCAACACTCGTTATTTTTCTTAGCACACACACAAATAATGTTCTAGACATCAAAATGCATCAAGGGATACAACAAACCTCACACCACATATGGAACATACTCTACTCAAGACGAATCATTATAGACCCTAAACTAAGTAATAACATGAATTCAAAAATAAGCCAACATTACACTAGAGTCATATTAATAAGACTAGGGGTCTCAAAAGTAGTCACTCAACACAATAAATATGGTTTCATATTCTATACCATTTGCATCATATAATCACACATAGCAACTAACAATAACATATCACTTATTCCCAAAAAAGTTTAAAAATTTACTCTTAAGACTAAAAAGGGATGTTGGGTTCAAAGGTCACCCTTTGAGAAAGAAAAAAAAACAAAAGATGGGTGAAGTGTGCCCTTTCTAGAATGACACCAATTAAGACTGAAAAACAAATAGAAATCCTTTTGTATGTTTTTCAAATATGCTGAAAAACTAGAAACAGCTAAGAATTACTATCCTGTCATAGTATTTCATCTTAAACTATGGGAGTATTCCCCATCCCATACTTAAAAACACACTTTTTCCACACTTTTTCCCAAAGAATAATTCATAATCAAGGATAGAAATACTCTTTGAGGCCTTTACACCTTGCTAGTAGTATTTTTATCATCAATAAGGTAATGTGAACAACACACCCAGTCTTTTCCATGATCTTTAGATTGGGTTTTTGGTACTCAAACTTTCCTTCAACCCGTGACTCAAAAAAATCAAAAAATACATGAAATAAAATGTAAATAAGAAAATAAAATCCCTACCTTAACTTTGGTTTCCTCCTGAGAAGTGTTCGATTTAGTATCGCGGCACGACCCACATCACTACTTCAATTATGTTGAATTATCCTCTTTCTCCTACTAGGATTACATATTCTCACTCTTTTCTAACCTCTTGTGTACTTTCAAGGTATTCATATTTATTATCAATAAAATTTTTAGGCTCTTCTTTTAGATTCTCCCTTTCAGGTATAATTTGTCTCTTGGGGAAAACTATGAGATTGTACAATGAGGGATTTTATGGTGTGCACACCATCAAACCATACTCATCCAAATGAATTTCCTTAGTCATGCATATATCTTTCTAGTGGAAAGGTGTATTGAGTGGTTTGTATACTTTGAAGACCAGCTCTTTATCGTCTAATGTCTTTTTAAGAGTGCACTATCTAATATCAATTAGTTCTCCTCCTATCACCATCAATATATATCCTAATATGATTGGTACCATATCATCTTCATTATAATCAAGTTTAATAAATTTACAAAAAATAATGAACTTACCAACCTTAATGAGGGCTTCTTGAATATTTCCTTTGGGCTGCACTCTCATTCTATCTTTACTTTATAGCACCACAGAGTGTGGTCTTGGCTTCCCCAAAGTAAGAGTATTAAAATAAACGGATTCATCAAGTTTATTATTACTTCCAAGTCACTCAAGGCATGGACTACATTATTATTACCAATTTGTATGGGGAGGGTGAAACTCCCTAGGTCCTTCAAATTGATTAGTATCTTCCTAATAACAACTAAATAGCCCTCCTCCGTAAGTTTCACTATCTCAATACCATTCAAATTTATCTTATTCATCACTAAATTTTTCAAGTACTTGGTAGACTTACGAATGCCCTATAAAACATCTAACAATGAAAGGTTAATATAAAGTTCTCCGAACATGTCAATAAATATCTTAAAATATGCATCATCCTTAGACTTTTTAATCCTTTTACGTGATGATAGCGGTGGTCTTTCATGCATATGCTTGGCTTTCTTAGTTTTTGGGTACTCAGATTTCCCCAAATTCTCAGTAACATCTTTAACTACAACTTGCTTCTTTTTGGCCTTATTTAGAATAAACTCTATCTAGACCTTCTAATTTTTCTAAGGAAAATTGATAATAAAATATATATCACTCCTTAAGGTGATTGTCATAACCTACTATGGATTCTCTATATCACTAGGAAACTGCCTTGAGGTATGGTACTCTACGCCTGAGCTAGTTTTCCCAATTGTGTCCCCAAATTTTTCTAAGAAAGTTTTTGGTTTTTTATCTCAACAACCATATTTTCTTGATTATCCAGGATCTTCTATAAGATCTTTAAACTATTACTGGCATATATGTTTTGTAGTTGCTGAAACTATTAAGTTGGCATATAATAGTTTTCATATGAATAGATGGGCAGAATCTACCACTTATCATTGCAGGCATTACCATAATTTCCTTTTTATGTGTTCCCTAAAAAATTTAGTAGCTCTAGATTTTCTCCACACGAGTCTATAGAGTGACCATTAATGTCACAAATATCACACTAAAATGAGGTCTATTGTACTGAATTTACCTGAGACTAAGTGATATAACCCTTGGGGTTTGCACCTCACAATAAGCAACCAGGTCCCTCAAGATCAATTGTAGAAAAATAAAGTAAAGCAACCAGGAAGTAAGAGATAGTAAAGACAGAGTAAAAAACACAAGGGTTTATACATAGAAACTCTAGATGGGAAAAACACGATTTGCCCTCACAAGCACCTCCAAATCCACTATAACAAAACACCTTGGCTTTGGACATTTAGAAAATTTCCTAAGTTGATGTTTCTTTACAACATACGGTTTGATCATACTTATCATATGCTAAGATATAGTTTATGGCCTACATCTCATATATAAGTTAGTGTGGTTTGGTTGTATTCTATCTGAGGTATGGTTAGGAACCTTACTAATCATGTGATAGGGTACGGGTTTTACGTTATTAAGTGGTATGATGCTACGTTTGGTCTAGATGATTCTAATCAAGGTATGATTCTAAGGGTATCTCTTGTATTATAGGATATGAATTAGTCCCTTATGTTCATATGTTGGTCATTATGGAGATCCAAGATAAGCCCTTAGGTAAAAGATAAGGGTACCACTTGTACTCTAGGGTATGGTTTAGGGAGTGTAGTCGCACCCTCTTGCGGCTAAGTTTTTAGCTTTTAAGCTTAGGGTATTCTAGACATTTCCCACCCAAAGCCCTTAAGTCCCCATGTCCTATAACATGTTTTTGACTCTCATAACACACTTTTGAAAGATCAAACATTCCAAAAACACTTTCTAACTCTTTCTTGAACATTTGGGCTATTTCTGTAAATGTTCATCTAAAAGCTCAAAAATCAAGTTTTTCTCCACAAATCTACATGAATAATGCAGGCGAATATTCCCTCATTGTTAGTTCAAAAATATCATGTGTTTTAAAGTGTTATTATTATTCTTCAATGGTGGTGTTTAAAACAAAAATTTAGGGTTTTGTTGCATATAGTTTTTGTTTTCTTACTATTGGTTTAACTTGTTTTTATACATGTTCTTGATGATGGTTTGCACATATGGGTGGTTGGTAATTATGGTTTAATAAATGGGTTATAGATAACCCTAAACTTAGGGGTTTTTACCATTGTTTTAATCTTGATAATAGCATTCCCTCAAAGTGTTTTTTAAAATGCCTAAGTGAATAAATTAGTCATATGATGAATTGGGTTTGACACTAATGTTTGGTATAAAAGTGCTAATGAAGGATGAATTATTTTGTAAGGGTATTGATGACCAGAAATTTCATTAGAATATGTTTTGAACTAATAGACTAGCCTAATTATATGAATGGTTGGTCAATAGTTTTGTGAAGGCCTTGTTGACTATGTAATGACATAAATGATAACCTTACTAGTTTAGTTGGTTAAAAGGGTTTGATTCCCTACATATTAAATAGAATTATATCTCTATTTTACTATAGGATTGAGTCCCTAATTGTTGTGTGTAATTAATGACTTTGTTTAAACAATTTGTTCAATTCCCAAAGTCAAATGATAATGGCTATGGCATTATTGTACGCTTCGAAATGGTGTTGGTATGATGATACAAACAAAGTGCCTTTGGTAAGTAATTAGATTAATAGTTGTGTGTGTGAAATGATGGATTTAAATTAAGATTTAAAGCAAGATGTGTAGCAGGACAATGGAAGTAGAATTCCAAGGACTAAAACTGGAAACCTCATAGCCGGTGCGGGAGTCTTATGACCAGGTGGTTCAAGTCCCTCAAATGAATATATGAATGGGATATCTGAGTCCTGCATGTTGTATACATTGATTCTATGTCACCCTAATTATGTTGGGAGGTTCGATTCCCCCAGATAGGTATATATAATTATGGATATTCGCTAGTTCGTATGGCTACACACACAGGGACCCTTAAAGATAGGGGAGAGCTGGACCCATATAACCCACAGGTGCCTTTTTCTATGACTATTATGCTACAAAACCAAGGTTAATGTTTTTAAATTTTATGGTAATCTTCTTCCCCACCCTATCATGGTATATATGACTATATATGTGTTGCATTGGTTATATGTTTTGGTTGAATGGTTTGGAACTATTGGCACTATTTTATCTTATCCTTGAGTTACATTCAAGCGATCTAACTGCTAGCCATCTTAAATTCAGTATCCTTACATAAAGTAGGTATTAGTCTTAACCTTATAGCTCCTACTCGGGGAACCCTTAGTTTAGGTTCCAAGGCTTTTATACTTGTTTAGGGCTATTGGGTGGATTATATTAGAAATGGAAATATTGGTTTGCCCCCTATATTTAGTCAAAACAATCTCAAACAAAAGTTTGGGCCGGTCCATTGAGTCCACAATATCAAATTTAGCATGTTTTCATAGTTCTTTTGTATGCACGGGGTTCTAAACAAATCTCAAGAACCTAGTCGGAGTCCATTTGAACTAAGCCAAAATCTGGTGCTTGATATCTGGTTTAAATGCTTTAGCGGTCAAAGAAACACTTTACTGGCAGTCACTTTAGGGATCCTAAGCCATATTAGTGGCCTTGGCCATTTGGATAAGGTCACTTTAGCGTGAAGGACCTCTTTAGTATATATTGCTTAAGTGTCACGCCCAAAAATCCCATCGGTCCGGACTGGAACCCTAAGCCGAGAATGCCCGGGAGAACCCGTTCAAATACCTGTACTTTCACTTAAATGTCACCAAAAATTTGGGCAGCACTTCATTACATATAGAAGGGTCTAATTCCCTGTATCAGCACAACACGCACAAATATATATATATATATAATACTTGGCCGTCGGGGCCACCACATATACAAATATAACATCACTATATAAACTCCCATGACTTTACCCTTCCGTATGTCTACAAAGCCTCTAGGATATATACATGACATAACTAGGGTTGCGACAAACCCCCGCCCATACAAGACTCCTGTACAATGACAAAACATCAGGAACCGACTCGGAAAGCTCCGAAGCAAGCTGGAGCTCACCAACAATAGTTGTATGACCTGGCTCCTATCTATGCTGTGAATCAGTTGAAGCACCTGTGTCTGCAGCATGAAATGCAGGTCCCCCGTGAGGGACGTCAGTACGAAATATGTACTGAGTATGTAAAGCTGTAAATAATCATATGTGATATAGGGGATCAAGAAAATCAGACGCAAGTGAATAAATCATAATAGAAGTGAACCACACTTCATAAACACTTTTAGGATAATGTACATTGTCATTAATCTGAATTGGGTTCTTGAATTCAGACACATTTGTGGAACGGTATACATTCGTTCATTTCATACTTTACAATTATCATTCGCCATTACCTCCTCTACCCGAACCTCCAACCACCTAACAATAATCAATACTGTATCGTACTGTGACCATTAGGCTGCCCCCAGTACATATTAACTGGGATCGACCCATGCTAGTCTTATGCCCCTGGGATACCACCCATAAACACATAAATAGGGATCGACCCATTCTACGCTTATGCCCCTAGGATACCACCCACACGTATATCAAGTAACACACTTAACAGATCTTTCCAATAACTTAGTTCAAAAGCTTTTGAGATTATTACATTATTGTTCATACCAATATAGTACCTTTGGAACAATGATACATCAATAGGAATCAAGTAATAGACCTTCTATACAATAACAATGTCATAAAGACTCATTGGTACATCAACAATGTGTTTCAGAATCATCAATATCACAATAATGAAATAGGAGCCTTTTGATATATCAATGAAACATTTTGACACTTTATAGAATGAAAACAACTTCGTTGGTAATGTAGAACAATACATGTTTTTGGACAACCTCGGAATCTTACTTGATGGAACATTGGTGTTTTCATGCCAAAGAACATCATTAGAGTATGCTTTACATACCTCGTTGTAGATTCGGATACCAATTCAACACAAATTCCCGCCTTTACAAATCACTTATCTACAATGAAATGTTTGGCATCAGGTATTAGCAACCCAACACCACAATTCTCTTCCATAATTCCATACAACCAATATTTGCAAAACATTCCAAAAACTAACTTGAACAATAGGTTTATGTGTGTATATATATATAAAATCATCATTTCAATACCACATCATCACAGCAAATCCCTTCACAATTCAACATAATCCAACATCATTTCCCAATCATCTTTCAACAACAATCACATAACATACTTCTTATGCTTACATGTATATATATATATATATATATATATACATATCCAAATAAATAACACCAACATAATTTACATCCTTACCATAAAATGGCCCTTTTGATTTCGAAGTCCTATTGGCACAAATAAGGGGTGCTTCTCGAAGCCCTCGAGACGGTGAACACAACTACGGAATCAATTTGGATTTTCTACGGTTGAATCACAAGATAATTGGTGTTGAAATTAGGCTAGGGTTTTTATTTTCAATAATTTGATGATAATTGATGTATATGAGGCTAAGTATATGTATATAATGACCAATTTTTGTCCATGAGGTGATGGAAAATGACCATATTGCCCTTTAAAATTTAACTAAATTCGAATCTGTCCATGGTGGACTGTTTTGGCAGGATAAAGTAAATCGTCCATAACTCTTTGCTCCGATATCGGATTTGGGTGAAATTGGTATCGTTGGATAGATAATTCAAAGGGATTTTATTTTATATAAATTAGTCCACCCATTTCGTCCTGTACAAATATTTATGATCGTTTGAAGTTGACCCTAAAAATCTGTTTTGAGAGGCTGAAGTAAAACAAGTATAACTCCTTACTTAGATGTTGGATTTGGATGAAACCAATTGTATTGGAAAGACGACTCAAAGATATTTCTTTTGATAGTTAGCAGCTCTCCCAGTTCATTATATTGAGGGATTTATGATTGTTCAAAGTCGACCCAAAAAACTGGCAGGCCTCAGTAGTTTGTGTGCAGGAAATTTTCCTGCACATTTACTGTTCACAACATCCCGGCCAACGTTTTATAGTTTCGAACGTGCTCGATTATATCCAAAACTTATCCATTTTTGGAAATCTTTATATCGTTGGAAATCTTATTCAATAACCTTCATATGGAACCATCGACGGGCAAATTCCGGTATAAATAAAATAAAAAATTAATTCCATATAAATAAGACCAATACACGTACTTGAATACGCCAATACATGTACTTGAATACGGGGTGTTACATCCTTCCCCCTTTAGGACATTCGTCATCGAATGTTAGTGTAGTTATTCAACGAAAACAAGTTCAAGTCCACCATTAATATTCACATCATCACATAAATACTATGCATATATAAACAAAAACTAACTTGTTAATGTTCTAACTCCGTTTCTTGAACTTCCTCTTCATCTTTGAAAAAATGAGGGTACTTAGATTTCATTGCTTCCTCAGCTTCTCATGTAATCTCTTCCCTTCGTTGATTTCTCCAAAGTACTTTCACCGATGCTACTTCTTTATTTCTCATCTTCTTAACTTGACGATCTAATATAGCATTAGGCATCTCCTCATAGGTAAGATCTTCTGTTACTTGAAAATTTTCAGTAGAAGTAATAAGGGACGGATCTCCGATGCACTTTCGAAGCATCTATACATGAACTACTGGATGCACTGATGAGAGTTCCTGAGGCAGCTCTAATTCATAAGCAACTTGCCCACATCTTCGAATAATCTTATACGGGCCTATATATCGTGGACTCAACTTTCCTTTCTTGCCAAATCTTATCACCTCTTTCATTGGCGATACCTTCAAAAATACCCAATCGCCTAACGAAAACTCTAGCCCTCTTCTTCTACTATCCGCATATAACTTGTGTCAACTTTGGGATTTTTTCAACCGTTGCTGAATCACCTTGACTTTTTCTATGGCTTGATACACAAGATCCGGTCCGAACATAAGAGTTTCACCCATTTCGAACCATCCTATTGGTGATCTACACTTCCTCCCATATAAATCTTTATATGGTGCCATTTTGATACTTGAATGATAGCTATTATTGTAGGCAAACTCAATAAGAGGTAAATGATCATCCCAGTTGCCTTTAAAATCTATAACACATGCTCGTAGCATATCTTCAAGTGTTTGAATGGTGCGCTCTGCTTGTCCATCCGTCTGAGGGTGAAAAGTTTTACTCAGATTCACTTGTGTTCCCAAACTTCGTTGGAAAGACTTCCAAAAGTTTACAGTAAATTGAGTTCCCCGATTCGATATAATAGAAGTTGGCACTCCATGTAATAGGACTATTTCTTTAACATACAGCTTCGAATATTCTTCAACTGTGTAAGTGGTCTTAACGAGTAAGAAATGTGTGGATTTAGTAAGCCTATCCACAATCACCCATATAGAATCAAATTTTCGAGCTGTACGAGGAAAACCTGTAACAAAATCCATGTTGATCATGTCCCACTTCCAAATTGGAAGATCTATGCATTGCATATAGCCTCCAGGTTTTTGGTGCTCAACTTTAACTCTTTGACAATTTGGACATTCAACTACAAATTCTGCAATGCTCTTCTTCATGTCATTCCACCAATACATATCTTTCAAATCTTGATACATTTTGGTTGATCCTGGATGAATGGAATACCTTGAAAAATGTGCCTCTATCATAATCTTCTTTCTTAGACCGTCTATATCCGGCACACACAATCAGTTTTGGCACTGAAGTACTCCTTCTCGCGTAAGCTCAAATGCCTTGGTCGCACCACTCTGAACGTTCTCCTTAAGCTGTAATAAAATAGGATCTGCATATTGCTTCTCTTTCACTTCAGCTACTAATGAAGATTCTGCAGCATTATGTACGATAAGCTCTTTGTCCGGAGTTTCAAGAAGACGAACTCCTAGACTAGCTAATTGATGAAGATCTTTAATCATCCCTTGTGTTTCTATAGGCGCCATCATAACCTTATGACTTAACGCGTCAGCTCCCACATTTGCTTCCCCTGGATGGTACAAGATATCAACATCATAGTCCTTTAATAGTTCAAGTCATCTCCGCTGCCTTAAATTTAGATCCTTCTGATTAAAAATATATTGCAAGCTCTTATGGTCAGTATATATATCAACATGAACCCTATATAAGTAGTGGCACCATATCTTTAAGCAAAAATAACTGCTGCCAGCTCAAGATCGTGTGTAGGATAATTTTCTGATGTGGCCACAATTTTCTAGAAGCATATGCTATTACCTTACCATGCTGCATCAATACACATCCTAAACCAATTCTAGAAGCATCACAATACACTGTATACCCTTCGGTGCCTTCTGGAAGTACCAACATGGGTGTAGAAATCAACTTGTTCTTTAAATCTTGAAAACTCTTTTCACATGCATCATTCCATTGGAATTTGGATGCTTTATGGGTTAGCTTGGTTAAGGGTGCTGAAATGGAAGAAAAGTCTTTAACAAACCTTCTATAATAACCGGCCAACCCGAGAAAACTACGAATCTCCGTAGGCATTTTGGGCCTTGTCCAGTTCTTCACAGCTTCTATCTTTTGAACATCAACTTTTATCCCTTCACTAGATACAATATGACCCAAAAATGCCACCGACTTTAACCAAAACTCACATTTAGAGAACTTTGCATAAAGCTTACAATCACGAAGAGTCTGCAATGCCTGTCGTAAGTGATTGGCATGGTCCTCTTCTGATCTAGAATAAAAAAGAATATCATCTATAAAAACTATCACAAATACATCCAGGAATGGCTTAAACACCCTATTCATCAAATCCATAAAAGCTTCGGGTGCATTTGTTAGCCCAAATGACATAAATAGAAACTCGTAATGACCATACCGTGTTCGGAAAGCTGTCTTGGGTATATCCTTCTCTTTGACCCTCACTTGGTGGTAACCTGACCTCAAATCAATCGTAGAAAAGCACTTGGTGCCCTGTAACTGATCAAATAAATCATCAATTCTTGGGAGAGGATATTTATTCTTAATAGTCACCTTATTTAATTATCAATAATCAATACACATCCTCAGCGAGCCATCCTTTTTGCACACAAATAACACTGGTGCTCCCCAAGGGGACATACTAGGCATTATGAATCCCTTCTCTAGCAAATCTTTCAATTGCTCTTTCAATTCTCGTAATTCTTCTGGGGCCATTCTATACGTAGGAATGGAGATTGGTTGGGTGCCTGGTATTACATCAATACCAAACTCTACTTCTCGTTCAGGAGGTAAACCTAGAAGATCTTCAGGAAATACATCAGGAAATTCATTTACCACCGGAACAACGTGAAGAGTTGGTGGCTCCACTTCTGTATCCCTTACTCTAACTAAATGATATATGTATACCTTGAAAATCATTATTCTCGCTTTGAAATAAGAAATAAATCTACCTCTTGGTGCGCCAATCTTACCTTTCCATTCAATAACTACTTCATTAGGAAAATGTAAATACATCTTTTACGTATAACAGTCAATTTTGGCATAACAAGACGCCAACCAATCCATACCCATTATAACATCAAAATCTACCATTTCTAGTTCCACAAGATTGTCCATCGTGTCTCGACCACACACAGTTACTACACAATCTTTATAAACTCTTCTAGCAATAATAGATTCCCAAACCGGGGTAGACACTTCCAACAGCTTTTCTAACAATTCGGGGGTTCTTTTGAACTTTCCAGCAACCAAAGGAGTAACATATGATAATGTAGAACCGGGATCAATTAGAGCATATACATCAAATGAAAATATGGACAACGTACCCGCAACCACATCTGGGGAAGCCTCTAGAATCTGTCGATCCGCTAAAGCATAACTACGATTCTGAGTCCCGTTGGAACTGGCGACTCTTTTTTCATTTCTTTCGTGACCCGCAGGTCATGCGCCCCTACCAGAATAAGATACCGGTGACGATGATGCAACAACTTATCCCGAAGGTCGTGCTATGCCACCTGTGCCCCTTCGTGGGCATTCTCTCATCATATGACCCATCATACTACACCAAAAACAAACATTTGTTCCCATTCGACATACGCCCATATGATGATTTCCGCATCGATTACATAGCTCTCGAGAAGGTCTCGATTATCTCATGTTCCCTTGCCCATGATAACCCACTGATCATGAACTATGACCCTCACTTCTTTTCCCAAATTGACTGCCTCTGAACCCCTAATGCTGTGGTGGAGCCTAGCTGCAGAATAAGAAAATAATGGCCTAGGTGGTCTAGCAGAAAATTGAGATCTAAAACCTCCTTGTGGCGCCATAAACTGCCCTGTAGATCTGGCCCTCTTAGAAGATCCGCTTTCAAATTCCTATGTTCTTTTTATTTTCCTCTGATCTTCCATTTTCTTTGCAAATACTTGGATCCTAGCTATATCCATGTCTTTATTCAGTGCAGCAATAGTACAATCCCTAACCAAATATGGATCCAATCCATTCACATACCGATGAACTCTGACATCCATAGTAGCTATAACATTAGCAGCATATCTGGACAGGGAATTAAATCGAAGAATATACTCCCTCACACTTGTATTACCCTACCGAATATTTAAGAACTGATCTGCACGGGCCTGACGAGTCTCATATAGAAGATAATGATCAATAAATGCCTCTTTGAACTCTTTCCAAGTAGCTGGGGGTGCATCAATGCCCCTTGACCGTTTCCAGTCTTCATACCAATATATAGCCTCACCTTTGAATCTATACGAGGCTAACTCCACTGTCTCTCTACCCGATACATGCATCACCTCTAGGGCCCTTTGGATCTGATCAATAAGTCCTGTGGATCTTCATTAAGATCGTATCTGGTAAAAGTAGGCGGATCCATCTTAAGAAAATCTTGCGTCCGAAGACTAGCCGCCCTATCAGTACCGCTAGAACCCGCGGCAGGAATAGCTTGCCCTTGGACTTGCCCAGCAACTATACGAGTCAAAAGTTTCACTACATTCCTAAGATCTTGATCAACATCATTAATAAGTGGCTCTGGGAATATAGTTCTCCTCCCCCTTATTTCTTCCGGACTGGGGGTAGTTTCTGATGCATGCTCAGCTGGAGCCTCACTTTTATTCGCTAGTATAGTGGGTGACTTACTAGTCCCCTCTCCGGTAGCCACATCTTGCTTACTGGTATTCTTGCATCTGGTAACCGGCATCATTACAATAATAAGAGAAACAAATTGAATTCGTGGTCAACTATGACTTCATATACAATATAAGCTCTATCGCACGATCTAAGACATGAAGAAAAGAAACAATTCCTAAATGTCCATAGCCTCCTATTTATAGATGTGGTGCACAACACACCAATAAACAAGACGCTACATAGACACGGGTTTGTAGACTCACTAGGACGAACCGCTCTGATACCACTTTTGTCATGCCCCAAAATTCCATCGGGCAGGAATGGCACCCAAAGCCGAGAAGGCCCGGGAGAACCCGTTCAAATACCTGTACTTTCACTTACATGTCACCAAAAATTTGGGCAGCACTTTGTTACATATAGAAGGGTCTAATTCCCTGTATCAGTACAACACGCACAAATATATATATATATATAATACTTGGCCGTTGGGGCCACCACATATACAAATATAACATCACTATATAAACTCCCATGACTTTACCCTTCTTTATGTCTAAAAAACCTCTAGGATATATACATGACATAACTAGGGTCGGGACAAACCCCCTCCCACACATGAATCCTGTACAATGACAAAACATAAGGAACCGACTCAGAAAGCTCCGAAGCAAACTGGAGCTCACCAACAATAGCTGTATGACCTGTCTCCTATCTATGTTGTGAATGAGCTGAAGCACCTGTGCCTGCAGCATGAAATGCAGGTTCCCCGTGAGGGACGTCAGTACGAAATATGTACTAAGTATGTAAAGCTGTAATTAATCATATGTGATATAGGGGATCAAGAAAATTAGACGCAAGTGAATAAATCATAATAGAAGTGATCCACACTTCATAAACACTTTGAGGATCATGTACATTATCATTAATCTGAATTGGGTTCTTGAATTCAAACACATTTGTTGAACGGTATACATTCGTTCATTTCACTCTTTACAATTATCATTTGCCATTACCTCCTCCTCCCGAACCTCCAACCACCTAACAATAATCAATACTGTATCGTACTGTGACCATTAGGCTGCCCCCAGTACATATTAACTAAGATCGACCCATGCTAGGCTTATGCCCCTGGGATACCACCCATAAACACATAAATAGGGATCGACCCATGCTACGCTTATTCCCCTGGGATACCACCCACACGTATATCAAGTAACACACATAAGAGATCTTTCTAATAACTTAGTTCAAAAGATTTTGAGATTATTACATTAGTGTTCACGCCAATATAGTACCTTTGGAACAATGATACATCAATAGAAATCAAGTAATAGACCTTCTATACAATAACAATGTCATAAAGACTCATTGGTACATCAACAATGTGTTTCAGAATCATCAATATCACAATAATGAAATAGGAGCCTTTTGGTATATCAATGAAACATTTTGACACTTTATAGAATGAAAACAACTTCGTTGGTAATGTAGAACAATACATGTTTTTGGACAACCTCGGAATCTTACTTGATGGAACATTGGTTTTTTCATGCCAAAGAACATCGTTAGAGTATGCTTTACATACCTCGTTGTAGATTTGGATACCAATTCAACACAACTTCCCGCCGTTACAAATCACTTATCTATAATGAAATGTTTGGCATCAGGTATTAGCAACCCAACACCACAATTCTCTTCCATAATTCCGTACAACCAATATTTGTAAAATATTCCAAAAACCAACTTGAACAATAGGTTTATGTGTATATATATATATATAATCATCATTTCAATACCACATCATCAATACCACATCATCAAACCAAATCCATTCAAAATTCAACATAATCCAACATCATTTCTTAATCATCTTTCAACAACAATCACATAACAAACTTCTTATGCTCACATGCATATATATATATATATATATACATATCCATATAAATAACACCAACATAATTTACATCCTTACATTAAAATGTCCCTTTTGATTTCGAAGTCCTATTGGCACAAATAAGGTGTGCTTCTCGAAGCCCTCGAGACGGTGAACACAACTACGAAATCAATTTGGATTTTCTATGGTTGAATCACAAGATAATTGGTGTTGAAATTAGGCTAGGGTTTCTTATTTTCAATAATTTGATGATAATTGATGGATATGAGGCTAAGTATATGTATATAATGACCAATTTTTGTCCATGAGGTGATGGAAAATGACCATATTGCCCTTAAAAATTTAAGTAAATCCGAATCTGTCCATGGTAGACTGTTTTGACAGGCTAAAGTAAATCGGCCATAACTCTTTTCTCTGATATCAGATTTGGGTGAAATTTGTATAGTTGGATAGATAATTCAAAGGGCTTTCATTTCATATAAAGTAGTCCACCCAGTTCGTCCTGTACAAATAGTTATGATCGTTTGAAGTTGACCCTAAAAATCTGTTTTGAGAGGCTGAAGTAAAACAAGTATAACTCCTTACTTAGATGTTGGATTTGGATGAAACCAATTGTATTGGAAAGACGACTCAAAGATATTTCTTTTGATAGTTAGAAGCTCTCCCAGTTCATTATATTGAGGGATTTACGATTGTTCAAAGTTGACCCAAAAAACTGGCAGGCCTCAGTAGTTTGTGTGCAGGAAATTTTCCTGCACATTTACTGTTCACAACATCCCGGCCACCGTTTTGTAGTTTCAAACGTGCTCGATTATATCCAAAACTTATCCGTTTTTGAAAATCTTTATATTGTTGGAAACATTATTCAATAACCTTCGTATGGAACCATCGACGGGCAAATTCCGGTATAAATAAAATAAAAATTTAATTCCATATAAATAAGACCAATACACGTACTTGAATACGCCAATACATTTACTTGAATACGGGGTGTTACGTTAAGCAGGTAGATGGCTGATTTAGTGGTGCCCTCATTCGATTTCCTTGCTACTTTAGCAAACTTTTACTGCTTAGCAGACAAGTGACTACTTTAGTGGAACCTAGGATTGAAAAATCCCCTTTCATCATTTTATTTCCCTTATTTTCTCAACTATTTTCCACCATTTTCAGAGCTTAGTAAAAGTTTGGGAATCATCCGTTGAAACTTATGTAAGCTAGCCTAACACTTCTTGTTCATTTTCTATTATTTTTCCCATCACATTCCATTATAAATTCTTAGAAATTAGATCTTAAAATTGTTAAGGGCTGAGTAGGGCCCCAATTTATGCATCATTTATGCAAAACTCACACATTCCTTGTCCTTCGAGGGACCTGATAATGGATTTGATTTCAAATTTTATTTGTGGGCCCTACGATCCTATTCTCAACTCATGTTTTGACCAAATCTTTTGTACAACAAGGTTGTCATTATTTTACTCATAATGATATTTAGATTATTATTTTGATATCATGACAACATTTTAGGATTGTGGAACAAAAATGAGCAATTTATGGGAAAATCAAGGATTACAGTTTGGCATTGAGGTAGGCTTTCATATACTTTTCTTCATGAGATGATGTGTAGTGTAGATTGTATTCGTGGTGGGTATGACAGGACGTGTTCATTATTACAATATCATGACTTAGCCTAATTTAGGAGTTTGACGCTATAAGGGTGAATCTGACCTTATGTTAAAATACTTGTTGTGGCTAAGAATCCTATCACTCTAGAATATAGGCATTTTGAGCATAGTTGATGCTAAGTATCATTTAGTATAAGGTTTACTATTTCACTTGGTGGATTGAATTATTTTTTCCACTAATTATAGTATTATCATAATGCTAGTTATATACTGTTAGACCTAAGGCAGCAGTTACGATTCCAGTTGGAATCCAATAGAGTAATCTATCCTTATACAGGATAGGGCTTTAATCTATTGATGATTGGATGATTATGATTATATTATTTTGATACTAGTGATGAGATACATACTTTTACGTGCATTCATACTCAGCTACTATGATTTTATTGTTTGGATACCGGTGATGGGATGCATAGTTTTACATGCGTTCATGCTCACCTAGTGGTATGATGCCAACCAAAACCCTGATTACACTATTGTTTTCTAAAAAAGGATTTACTCTCACTTTTTGAATGAGGATTCTTTTATAACCAAAATCATACTATCTTATTTAATGGTTTATGATCTTTTTAAACTAAAAATAATGTTTTGAAAACTATGCTAAGTTTGATTCTAGACTATGATTTATCCACTCCTTTACCACTAATATTTTATTTAATCGAGAGAGATTTTGACCTTTTCTACACTATTATATCATTTTAGTCTCAGAGTTGATCTCAAATAATAAAATTATGAACTTACACACATTTAGTCATCATTCGAGTTTGTGCACTTATTATATATACATCTCTCTAGTAATGGATGTATTATATAGATGATAATTATTAAAAATAAAAAAATTAGGACCAGGTGAGTGTATACGGATACTTTTAAATCCCCTAAGTGCCCATTCATCCATAAGTTAATTTCCTATAGAAGAAAGGTCGGTGAAGGTACTACCTTTGTGAGTTGTTGAGCTGGAGGAGGTGTATACAATTTTTACATTGTGGACCTTGATTGGTTATGGTTCTATGGTTTTACTTTGTATTCATTCAATTATATGTATTTCCAATCACTAATATGTTTTTTGATTCTTATATCTATTACCTTATGGGGGGTTGCTTAGGTTTTGCTATTTTCCTGAGTGTTGATTGAACCTTTCTGGTTTATGGGTCTTTGGTTATGTATTTTTTATCTGAAATATTCAGTTGATTTATTGTTATTGTTGTGGTTAGTTCATGGCAGGCTGATTGTTGACTTATACTAAGGTTGGAGGTAATATTTCTATACCTTTCATAAAATTACATTATGGACACTGTATTCATGGTTAGACTCTTTGACTATAGGCACAGATAATACTAGTATTAGCTTTTCTACTTGGTTAGGATTCGTTGGAGGACTTAGGTTTACTACCTTAGGTTGTTGCCTTTTAGTTAGTCTTGGATACCTATATGTATATACATATATCTAGCTATGGTATCACCATAAATCCCTTTTTTCCCTTGTTTATTCATATTGTATATGTATCCTCTGCCTTGTATACCCTTATATATATATATATATATATATATATATATATATATTCCACTCATTACTTAGGCATAGGCTAGTCATACACCATATAGTACTTTTGTTACTTAATATGGTCAGAGTAATATATATTATCCTTATTGCCTCTCTATATTTATAATGTAAGATTTCTTGAAGTTCATCTGTAGTTCTTATTCTTGCTTGCATGTTATCTATATTCGCATTATCTTTGGACCCTAGTCGGCAGTTACCTACAGAGTACAACATTTTGGGTACTTACACTATACTTCTGCAACCTAATGATCATAGTCTAAGTTGTTGTTGTTGGTGTGTTCATCATGTAGAGCACCTATGGATTTGAGATTTGGGGTGAGCTACTTACAAACAAAGCATCATTTCTCTTCCTCTTATGGATTAGACTGATCTCTATGTTTTTTTTAAAGATGGATCATACATGTATATTTATTCAGTATTTGACTTTGTACTCTTACTATAGTAGAAGCCCTTGCACTAACTTCACCAAGTAATGGGGTTGCACTAACATTAGCGGGTCTTGGGGTTGCTTTATATATATTATCCCTTTGATTATATTTTTTCAACAGTTATCTTTCATTCCTTCGGATAGTTCGCTACTAGCTGTTTTGAATTATGGGTTGGCTTTCTTAACGGTGGGTTATGGTTGGTGCGATCATGGCCAAAAAATTTGGTCATGATAGTGCTTCTTTCAACCTGTTGAGGGTGAAGGGTGCACTTGGGTGCTCCGAGGAAAAAATGAAGGTATGTACTGAGAGAGTGGGTAATGGACTACGAACCCTTTAGAGCGCTTGGAGTTACATATTGTTATAGTGAAGTACATGCTGAGTAATGAGCCCATTCAACCTTCAGGGAGCTTTTAATACATTGGTCTATGCCCATGTATCACTCTAGGTAGATCTGGAGGCAGAGATAAAGAAGAGATACTTCCCAGATCTGATGTTGGTTTGTATATGGAAGGAAGTGAAGATCTTACCAAAGACCTTTACTTGGATAATAAGGTCCCTAAGATTAAGGTGTCATTTGCTTAGCAGTTCTCATTACTGACCCACCTATAGAAAGATGATTCTAGAGTCTCTAGATTTAGATATGATGGAGCATCCAACTAGTCCTTGACATGTGTGTCTACTAACATTTATTCCCCTGCTTTTAGATTTTCGCCATTTTTCCCTTTTAGGATATGTATTATACATTTTCTTAGGTTTGTATACTTTTGGATAATTACGTTGTTTATATTTATGGTACCATTTGTGGCATATTGGTAATAAGGCCTTGTTTTAAAATTGGTATTTTATAAATATCATTCTTTTATTGGAATTTTTCCCTGAACTATGTTTGAAAGTACAGTATCTAAAGTAGGTAATTGGGGCTAGACTATTGGCTATTGTTTATTGCAATGTGTCCTCACTCGTTATATTTGTCTGACTAAAGTGAATAGCGTCCATTGTTATGGCCCAGATAAATAAGCTTAATACTACTATAGTTGACAATCCCAATGCTTTAACATCTAAAATCACATGCTACTACCTCACTAAAAATTCCAAGATTTCCATTGGAGGTTTGGGCCGTTGTGCAGCCCCAAATGTAACACAAAATCACCAAACATAATATCATGATTAAAATTCTTGCACAAATGAATCCAATGATTTAGATAGTAAAAATCTCATGAACTTTTTGTTTCAGGATGCTCGTCTTGAGCTTTTTACTATCAATATAATTGGAGAAATTCTATAAGAGTACTTAGACCCAAACTACCCCATTTCATTATTTCATCAACACAAATGCATAATCAATGCACTATAAGTTATCTTAATCGCAGCGTATGCCAATTTTACTATAGACTTTAACAACAACAAGTAATCGATTGTTTCACCACCATTCATACAAATAATACACAAATCCATATTCCTATCACAAAGTACTAATTTATATCGAGTAGATTCTAATTTGAACTCATCAAGATACCAATTTTACTCAACTAAGGTAAATAAGAAATTGAGATAGCACGGTAAGAAAGAAGAAAGATAATAACTCTTAGATGCCTTAGAGCTTCTCAAGGATTTTATGTGGACATTTACACACAAATCTGTAGGAGTCTGCTTGATATTTCATAGTACTTGTGAGATAGCAACCTAGTGCTCTAATACCTACTAGCATGACCCAATTTAAGAGGTTGTGTAGGCACCTATTCCGTTATAACTAGATAAGAGAACTCTATACTACCCAATCATTTTTAAGAGAAATTAATTGAATTTTGTTTTATGATGGACAATTCAATTGTTATACATAATAAAAATAAAATATTATAAATTTTTAGAAGTTGCCAAGTTAGAAAACTACATCATTTACCAAGAACCTAATCTAGACCTATACAAGGGCTTCTATATAGAGTAAGGGAAAAAAATAAAAGACATAACTTATGCTTGATGAATGAGATGTGGTAGTTGATGCTATATACCAATCAATTAAATAAAGAAACCTCGATCAACTTGCAACACACCTACATCTAAAAAATAATATAGGAAATATAATATCCATACATCATACATACTAGTATGCATTATTGCTCAAAAAAGATTATTTTTCATAAAACCATAAAGAAAACAATAAAATCAATCATAAAAATCTCACACAACAGTTTAGTACCAAGTTCACATCCCTTGCTTTTGATGTGGTATGGTTTCATGACACTTTCAATGCTTAAAACTTCACAATATGCAAGTATATAGGTTTATTTTCTTATACAGGATGTTTTTTTGTGTTTATATTACAGGAAACTAGGTTTTGAATCTTAAAAGAAGAAAGGGAGTTGAAGGTTGCAGAAAACCACACTTACGAGACCACCTACGGGTCGTAAGAGCCACTTACGGCCACCGTAAGTAGCCTCATAAGTCTCACAGGTAGCAATATTTGAGATGCTGAAATTTTAGTTAGATTCAAACATTGATGGAGGGATACTTAAGGTGAACAAGTAGCACTTACTCCAATATGAATATGAACATAGGCATCAAAGGTTGAAGATAAGAGGCACTGTAGTTTGAAGACTTGTCTAATAGTTATGACGAGGTCACTTATGAGGCATAGTTACCACTTGCTCCATTGTAAGTTCCATCATGGGTAGAAACATAAATAATGGATATTTCCTATCACTTATGACCTATTGAGGGGATTATAAGTACCACTTACGACCCTTAAGTGGTTCCATAAGTGACTAGTGAACTAATTCCTTTATTTATTTTGTTTATGGTATTTAGGGTTCTGATGTAAACTATAAATAACCTTTTATGGTTTTGTATTAGCTTACGAACTCTTTGTATTCACAAATATATATTCATTCAAAGATTCAACTTTTGCTCTTGGAATCCTTTGTTCTTGATTACTTGGTTGATTATTAATTTGAGAATTTTGGTTTTATTCTTAAATTATTTTGTGATTCATCTTATATTTCCTTATGAATTCCAATGATATTCTTGCAAACATAAGAGGCTAAAAAACCTACAAGGGTTGTGAGAACTCTGGCAAATTAATAAAGTAGAGGAAACGTGTGATATATTTAGATCAATTTTTACATGTGTATTGTTATATTCTTTGATTTGTATACTTTCTTAACTACTACACAAGTTAAGAACTTTCCTGTATTCGAGATCATCTTTATAGGAAATTTTGATATAAGGAAAAGAAGATTAAAACACTAATTCAAGGTTTCCAACTCTTATCTAATCAACTTGACACCCTGAGACCCAAAATGTGAAGAGTGAAAATTACCAAAGGCATTAACAAGATGGTTGGTGATACATTACTTATCAAATTATAAATGTAGAGTATTTAGCTAGTTGGATTGAGCCTGATAATCCTATCTAGTTAGGATGATAGGGGGAACACAGTCCGAGTATTTATCTCAATTTGATTTCAACTAAAGATGTCAAGACTTATTTCTACTTTACAGTTTTAACAAAAAAATCCCCATTTATGTTTCTATATTTCTTTAGCTACTTTAATAGATTTTTAAGAGAAATTTGGCCTATTGCTTATAGTTTGACCCCAACCTCAATTGGATTGTTATATTTTACATTAACCACATTATATTTCATGGAGGTGTAGTTTTGGGAGACATCAAATTTTGGCATTGTTGATAGGGAATATAGTTATAGATAGATTTATTGAAGTTATTGAGGTTGATGGTTTTTACTTTTCTATTCTTCTCTAGGAGTACACTGTATTCCCAATACTAGGAGTCTAGTCAATCCTTTGATCTGATTTGATCTAGAGTTTAAAAGGACCTACGACTAGTTGTAGGATGGTAGAACATGATCATGAAGCTTATCATGATAGGTTTTGAGATAATCAAATTAACTTTCCTCCTATACGTCTATATAGTGTTTAAGATATAGTTGTTTAATCCATTGCACAGTTACCATTGAAAGCAAATGCGAGGATAGATAATAAGGCTACCCGTCATGCGGCTCAAGGGTACATACAAAGAAAGGAAGTTGATCATTGAATATACTTGACTGAGATAGGCGGGATAAACCTCACGTGCTCCCAGCATATCAGTACTTGCCAGTATTTTATGATCCAAATGATGACATATGACTTGTTAAGCATATCAAGATAGAAGACATCATTCCTCCTGAGTTGCCTTAGGGGTGAAGTTCGATAGCACAAGTTAAATAATTCAATAGATAAGTCTCAAGGGTGTTTTCTTAGGTTTTCCAAATGATGACACAAACATGCATATCATGAATTTTGTTGGAATCTACACTTCTTACTATATAGTTGGGGTAAGTAAAGAATCTTTAAGACTCATGTTATTCTAATTCTCTCTAACTGGTGAAGTGACATTATTGTTAGGATAACTACCTCATAGTTCCATTATTAATTTGAATGAGTAGCATAAATAGTTCTTACACTTATTCTTCTCTCTTGCTAGAATTCTATAATTGAAGGAGGAGATTTATAATTTCATGTAATTACATTCTGAACAACTATATGAGTCATAGCTTTGGTTTAAGAAGTTGATGATAGTCCCTACTCACATAATTTCAGAGTGAAATTTTCTTGAAATTTTCTATCTAGCCCAAAATACCAGTGGTAAAACTACTATGGATGCTATTATGGGTGGTACTTTCATGATCCTATGTTGAGAGGTAGCATTAAAAATCATAGATTAGGTCTCTCTTACCAACCCGTGTGGCATACTTAGGAGGAACAAAGAGGTGCTTGTACTTATGCTATTAAGGGTTCTAGTGAACAAAGAATCAAAGATAATATTGTGGCTTAAAAAGCTGTACAACTGATAATGGAGATTGGGTTACTGACTAAGCAATTTGAAACTAAGAATTCTAAAATGGTAAATATTGTGAGCGCATAAAGTTAACCTCCTAGGTTATATGATTTTGATGTGGAAGAAGAAGCAAAGTATCTAGATAGACAGTTGTCAGGTTTTTGAGCAAAGAGCTAAAATCTACTTAAGATACTTGGAACTCAAGGTAAGGAAGCCAAGTTCAAAACTATTATAGGGAAATCATAGGGATTAGAGTGGAGAAAGAGATGGTGACTAGAAGCATAAGGATGATTATAAGTAGAAGAGTGAAGTGTATGTTCCACCAGGGAACTGTGGTACTAATTTAAGCATAGAGGGATTGCTCACCAAGATGGTTAAGGGTTTATAGAATCAGGAGATTTGCCTTAAGTACACTAAGAAGGATATTTTAGGTTTGAGACAAAAAGTAGAGCTGCATTCTACTATGTTCAAGCAACTTGAATTATGATAAACCCAGGAACTATTTCGAGTAATACTATCCAAAGTATATAAATTAACAGTCACTATTTTACCATCACCACTCCGAGTGGTAAGGTCACCATTGATCCCCCTATATCTATAGTTGATGAGGTTCAGAATACTATTGCTGATATTGATGATGCACAAAAAGTAGAACTTGAATCATCGGTATTTAGTGCTGAGTCATCACAAAAATTAACCTGTGTTGATAAAAGAGTTGAGAACAATAAAGAAAAGAGAAATTAAGCCGATCCTATATTGAATCCCATTCCATCCATCCCCTACCTTTTCTTCATAGATTGAAGAAGTAGTAAGAGAAAACAAAGTATTAGAAGTTCATATCATTATTGAAGAAAATTTCTATTAATATTTCTCTTGTGAAAGAATTAGAGCAGATGCTAGGATATGTGATGTTCATAAAATATTTGGTTACTAAGAAGCGAACGGTGATTTTTCAGACCACTTATAATATGTACCATTGTAGTGTTATTATTTCTCTAACAAAATAGGGTAGAGTTGAGACTGAGAAGGATCATAACTATATCTGTGAATTAGTTTAGTTTCATTTTAGGTCGCTCGACTACTCAATCTATTTAGCTTGTGAGGAGATTAGTAGAGCAGTTTTAGTAATAGAAGAAGGACTTCAACGTAGTGTTTATTAATCTAGAGAAGAAATATGACAATGTTCCTAAACAGATCTATGGAGGTGCTTAGAGGATAGACAGGTGCCCATGGCATATGTTAGGTCGATGGACATGTACGATAGCACAAAGACTTATGTAAGTAAGTAGTTAGAGATTCAAGGAACTTTTCATTATTGATAGGGTTGCACCAGAGATAACTCTTAGCCCTTTTTTATTTGCCTTGGTGATGGATTTTTTCATGCAACATATTCAAGGGGGTACCTCAGTGTAAATTATTTGCTAATTATATGGTATTGATTGATGAGACTTAGGGAGGAGTTAAAGATAAGTTAGAGATTTGGATACAGACCCTTGAGTTTAAAGGATTTTGTTTGAGCAGGACCAAGATGGAGTACTTGGAGTGTAAGTTTAGTGATGTGCTATAGGAGGCTGACATATATATAAAGCTGGAGTCTTGGGCCATTCAGAAGAGGAAGAGTTTTAAGTAACTGGGGTTTATGATTAAGGCAATGGAGAGATTGACGAGGATGTTACGTATCGCATTGGTGTAGGATGGTTGAAATAAAGGCTTTTATTAGGAGTTTTATATAATAATAATGTGCCCCCAAAGCTTAAATATAATTTATACGGAGTGATAATTTGATTGGTTATGTTGTATGGAGCAGAGTGTTGGCTAGTTAAGAACTCCCATATCCAAAAGTTAAAGGTGGCAGAGATGAGGATGTTGTGATATATGTGTGGTCATACCAAGAAACATAAGGTAAGGAATGATATTATCTAGGAAAGGGTGGGAGTGGCTTCTTTGGATTAAAAGACGAAATAAGTAAGGTTACGTTGGTACAAGGATATGATGAGTAAGGTTTCTGATGCTCCAGCGCGGAGGTGTGAAACACTAGCTATAGATGATTTTAGCTGGGGTCGAGGTAGGACAAATAAATATTGTAGCAAGGTAATTAGGGAAGATATGGAGAAGTTATCACTTACGGAGGACATAACCCTTGATAGGAAGGTATGGAGGATACAAATTAGGGTAGAGCGTTAAAGGGTGGAAGTGCATTGTAACAGTAGGAGGTATTCTTTATTTGTGTCTGAAGTTTCTTTTTCGTGGGTTGAGTGTTATCTATAGTTTTTGATATATAATTTTAAGTAGTATCTTGTGGCTCTAGTATTATCTTGTGGATAGCATTGTTAGTTTATTAAGCCTGCATAATTTTATATGCATTTATGTTTTGTGTTTGCAATGCTGTTATTAGTTCTAAGTCGGGGGTCTACCAGCAACAACCTTTCTACTTTACCTGAGGTAGTGGTATGGTCTGTGTACACTCTACCCTCCCCAGACCCCACTAAGTGGGAATACAATGGGTATGTTGTTATTTTTGTTATTGTAGTGTTATTGTTTCTAGATCCTTAGAAGAAAAGAAGGAGTACTCAATAGCCTTTACTATTATATGTACTATTGGTTCCTTCAACTTCTCTCCTGCTTTATGTTATTTAGGAAATGGTATCAATTTGATATTGTTGGTAGTGTACAACTAGGTGGGGTTGCGTGTACCCAAATCAACATCTATGAGGTTATTGATGGTTGACTACTCTATGAAGAAACTTGTTGGTATATTATGTCATGTATTGGTTAAGGTGGTGTCCTTCATATTTCCAGGTGATATTTTGATCCTTGACTCTGAGGTGGATTTCCACGTCCCTATTATCTTGGAAAGTCCATTCCTAGCTATGGGTAGGGAATTGGTTGGCATAGAGATGAGGTAGATGAAGTTAAGAATCAATGATGAATAAATGACTTTTAATGTATTTTAGTTGATGTAGTAGCTATAGGATATGCGAGTGGTATCATTGATAGACACTATTAATGATGATGTATTGACTGACCCTTTGAGGAAAGATTTGGAGTGAAGGTATTTGCGGTGGTTATTGTGAACTTTGACAGTGAGAGTATTAATAACTATGCTGAGATAGTGAGTGAACTATATGGTAGAGGTTGTTATTATTATGCTCCAAAAAAGTTAGACTGTGACTTGAAGAATAGAGCTACTTCCCTAACTCGGCCATCTATTAAGGAGCCACCAATCTCGGAATTAATGGCCCTCCCATCATATTTGCGATATGCATTTTTGGAGGTTATAATACCTAGTCAGTCATTATTGCTGCTAATTTGCTAGAGTCATAGGTTGACACATTGATTTTAATCTTACAGAGATTTAAGAGGGCCATCTGATGGACTATTATAGACATTATCGGATTCCGACTTAGATTTGTACTCAAAAAGAAGCTTGAACTTTATTTTGTTCCCAACATTGAGCAGTAGCATTATTTGAATCCCCTAGCAAGAGGTGGTAAATAAATAGATCATAAAGAGGCTAGATGCAGGTATGGTTTATCCAACAATAAATAACAAGTTGGTCAGCTCGATTTAATGTGCACCTGAAAAGTGGGATAACTATGGTCCTAAATGAAAAAAATAAGTTAGTTCCTATAAGATTGGTTAGTGAATGAAATGTGCACATGGATAATAGAAAGTTGATAAGTTAGACACAAAAGTACCATTTTCCTTTGTTGTTCATTGATCTGATTCTAGACAGACTTATAGGCAGGGATTGGTACTATTTTCTTGACGGTTATACAAGGTATAATCCAATTTCTAGTATTCCCAGAGTCTAAGAAAATACTACTTTTACTTGCCCATGTGGCTCTTTTATATTAAAGAGGATGTTGTTCGAACTATGCGATGCTTTCACCATCTTTGGGCGTTGTATGATGTCGATATTTTTGGGATATTGTGAAGGACATTATAGAGTAATTCATGGGTGAGTTTTTCGTTGTTACCGACTCTTTTAATGATTTTTTGGCCTATTTTGCTAATACATTTCAGAGATATGAGAAGTGTAACGTCGTTTTTAATTACGAAAAGTGCCCACTTTATAATGGAGAAGGGGATTATTTTAAAACACAAGATTTCAAAAATGGTACTTGAGTTTGATAGGGCGAAGATAGAGGTTATTAAAAACTTACCACCTCTAAATTCAGTCAAAGGTATTAGAAGTTTCTTGGGTCACGTTGGGTTTTATAGAAGATTCATCAAGGACTTCTCTAAACTTGCTAATACCTTATGCAAGGTTTTAGATAAGAAGGTTAATTTCATATTTGATGATGGATTTCTTAAGGAATTCGAGTACCTTAAGGTGGGGTTGATCTCAAACCATATTATTATGTCTCCTGATTTGTCCTTACTTTTTATGTGATGTACTATGCTAGTGGTGTGGTCTTGAGACCTAGGTCAATAATGTGAGAAGATTCTTCACCATATCAACTATGTAATGAAAGAATTAAAACCCACACATAACAATTATTAAATCAGTGAGTAGGAGTTACTTGCGATGGTTTTTGCTTTTAAGAAATTTTAGACCTATTTCATAGGGACCAAAGTCATAGTTCACACTGATCATATATCATTAATGTTTTTGATGTCTAAGATGATGTGAAGCTGAGGTTGATTCGTTTGTTAATCTAGTTCCTAGAATTTGAATTTAAAGTGAAAGAAGAAAAAGGCTCTGAAAACCAGTTTGCAGATCACTTGTCATTACCTGAGGAGGATTCAATGCTAAAATTAGTGGATGAGCTTAATATAGACGTAATTTTTCAAATGAGCTGGTCTTAGCAGTATCTTAAGACTTAATCCCCTAGTCTGTAGATTTTGCCATCTTTTTGGAACATGTTCGTATATCAAAAGATTTATCCTTTCAATAGTGAAAGTGTTTTATGCATTAGGCATGGAAAATTTATTTGGATGAGCCCTATTTTTTTTGAATTTGTGCGGATAGAGCTATTGAGAGATGTATTCCTGAAGTTGTGATGATGGGCATCTTGAGGCTTATGATATATTACTACTTGAGGGTCATCATGGTTGTACCCACATAGCCTACTTATCCTCCTATGTAGGTACTATTTTTTGACTATTTACAAGGTTGCTCATCAGTGGCAATGTAATATTTTGCGAAAACATAAACTTTCTATGGAACCTAACTTGTAGTTAGACTTTTTTGATTTGTAAAGAACTGATTTCATGGATCCATTTGTGAGCTCTTATAGGATGAAGTATCCATTTGTGAGCTCTTATAGGATGAAGTATAATTTGGTACTGGTTGACTATATTTCTAAATGGGTAGAGGCAGTTGCACTTCCCAACATTTAGGTAGTAGGTGTCACTATATTTTTCAAGAAGAACATCTTTTCTCGATTTGGCACTCCACGTGCTATTATTGGAGATGGTATATCTCACTTATCTAATTATCTGTTTTAAGCCAAGCCAAAACAAATATTGTATGAAGCATAAGGTGGAAACACCTTACCATCCACAAAGAAATAGGTTGGCTGAGGTCTCCAATTATGAGATCAAGTTCATATTGGCAAAGACAGTGAATACCAACAAGACGTATTGGTTAATGAAGTTAGACGATGTTCATTGGCCTTATTAGACAACTTTTAACATCCACCTAGGTGCCTCTCCATAAAAGTTTATGCATGATAAGGAATGTCACTTTCTGCTCTAACTTGAGCAAAAGGCACAATAGGTATTAAGAAAGCTCAATTTTGAGTGGAGTAAGGTAGCTAAATTAAGGATAAGCAACATGAATGAGTTGGATGAAGTACGGTTCTAAGATTATGCTAGTTTATTTCTTTACAAATAAAAAATAAAGTTGTATCATGATAACAAGATCAATAAAAATGTGTTTGAGCTCAATGATATGGTCTTGTTATATAATTGAAGATGTCACTTATTTCTTGGCAAGTTAAAGTCTAGCTGGTATGGATCATTCACTGTGCTTAGGATGTTCCTTCATGGTGCTACTAAATTAAATTGAGATGGTGAATCCATATTCAAGATGAATGTTCAACGTGTAATGCACTATATAGGCAATATTAATAAAGTGAAAGTTTGTGTTGATGTAAGCCTTGGCAAAGTCTAAGTAACCAAGGAAATTTAGTCGATCTACGATGTTAAATCAAGTTCTCTATAAAAGTCAACACATGGGGTTGTTGGTGATGTCTGAGTAACCAACATAGAGACATCGTGCCACAATGTTAAATAAAGCTCTAGGTGGGAGGCAATCCACTATATTAATGTTTACATTGTTATTGATTTTGTAGGTGTAAAACATAAAAAATCCATGGAAAATGGCAAACAAATTTGCAAAATTCAGAGATTCCAGGTAAGAGGACTTATTGACCTACTTATAAGGGTTATAAGTCATACCTATGCTAGGTAAGTGATGCAGTAGATATTAGAGGGAAAATTTGAGAATTTTAGGTCTCTAAAATTGCAATGAACCTTTAGGTCATTTTTCATATGTCCACTTATTGTCATCATTATAGTTTTTCTATATCTATCTTAAGTTATTTATGACTTTCTATAGCTGTCAGTTTTGTTACTGGGCAGCTCATTTGGCTTGTAGAGCCAATTCCCTATTTTGAAGTCTTCGTCGATTCCAAATGGATGTTGGCAAAAAACTTCCATAATATTATCTCGTTTACAAATTCTTACAGTGCCTCCAACTTAGGAATTTTGATTCTAGTCTAGATGGACCTTTAGTTCAAGTCCTAAAATATGGTTAAATCATTGTTATTAGGTTTATATAGGGTTGTGAAATTGACCTTTTTAACCCTTTGACGTGTATTTTATTTCTATAAAAGATTTTCCGATTTCGTAGGCTGGTGCGACTCGGTGCTATTGCACCGTGTCACTGGAAATCGCCAACTAGAAATTGGGTTGACGGTACGACACAGTGAGATCACGTTGCAATACCGGATAGGACCTAAAAGTTCATCGTGATGCAGTGGTATCGCGATGAGACACTGAAAAAAGGATGATTGTGAATATTAACCCTGCTGCGATGTGCCATAATTGTGGAGGCTCACTGGATTTTGATGATTGACATTTTGACCTGCTCTGTGACGCGCTGATGGCTCAGGTGGGACACTGTCTTACTAAAATGGCCCTAACTCTTCACCTAGGTGTCGAATTTGGATAAACTTTGTATTGATGGAAAGCTTATTGAATTTCCCACATGAAAAAAAAGTAAAAATATTTCAAATACCATATGTATAAAAGTGGATTCATCTTTGAAACAAGTCTTTGATATTTTTGGGACAAATTTAAGATAGGTACAAGTACGGGGTATTACAATATCTCCCCCTTGGAAACATTTGTCCTAGAATGAGACTGACTAAGATGGGAGAAATAATAAGTCGAAGTACATTATGAACATGAACAACTAAAACATGACTATATGACTGACATTACTGATATTCATACTGAGCATGCATATCTGATGCATGACTTTATGACAGAGATGATGCATGACTACATGACTGGGATTACAGATAAACTGATCACACATATATGATCCGTTAATACATGACAGAACCAGCCCATGAACATGCGACTGAACATGTAAGGGTAAAGTTACCAGGTTTGAAAATGTAATACTCTATACTTTTGTAGCTTTAAAAGTTTCCAAAGAATGTTAAAAGCTTTCTTTGAAAGATGAATCCATTTTTTAACATGTGGTATTTTAAATATTTTCTCTATTTATCATGTGGATAATCAAATAAGATTTCCATCGATATGAAATTTGCCCGAATCCGACACCCGGGCTAAGAGTTAAATCTATTTTAGTGAGACAGTGTATCACTTGAGAGCCCTTTTACTGAGACAGTGTATCACCTTTTCCTTCAGCGCATCGCAATGATAGATCAAATGGAAACTGTCATTTTCTAGTGTTGCTCCACGATAGTGGCGCGTCGTGCCAAACTTCTATGTTGCAGAAAAGGTGGCAAAATGATAGCTCGGCATCGCGCCACCATGCAATTTCCCATTTGTCACTTTCCAGTGACTTGGTGTGATAGTGGCGCGATGCACCAAGGATGAAATTTGGGAAATTTTCGGAGAAATTAAAGGCACATCCAAGGGTTAAAAGTGTCAATTTCTTGCCCCTATTTAAACCCAATAACACGTTATTTATCCATTCTTTACCCAAAATATACTAGTGTCTGTCAAGTTTCTCTCAAGGCCAAGATAGGGTTACTATTATGGATTCAAATTCAAGAAGGTTTCATCATCAATCTTCACGAAATCACAAACTAAGGTATGCGTAGTTTTCATTCATGGAGTCCTTTCATCCATGAAGACCGAGAATCTCTTTTCTAAGTTTAAGTTTTTGGATATGTTTATGAATTTCATGTTGGGTTTGTTTTGTTTATGTTGAGAATGATCAATTGAATTCAAATCCATGTTGGGTGATCAATGTTATGTGGAATTGATTTTTATAGATGTATATTCATGTGAACCTATGATTAAACTGTAGGACGATGAAATTAGAGTTAAATTATGATGTTTAATTGTTGTATAATGATGTTTATATGTACCATGCGTACTATGTGTTTGATTAAATTCCTATATGAAAGAAAAGTGCCCAACTAGTATGATATCAAAAAAAACCCAATTATGTACAAGTTTATGCATATCATATGTTTGATGAAGTGATTCAGTATATGTATTATGGATTATGATGTTAGTCATGTATTCAAGTATGTCATGCTCTGTCAGTTCCTTTCCATCGGGTCTTGGGGGTACTTGTACCCAAAATATTTGCTATGTGCCTATAGCCATGTCATCTTTTCATGATACTCTCATTCAATCCGTGATCCATAGAACTCAGTCAGTCATGTGACTCAGAAAAACCCAGAAATCTCAGTAATCTTAGTAGTTCAGTAATCTCAGTGATCTCAATACTAAGTAATCTTAGTAATCCTAGTATTCCCATCCAATCTCAGTAACTACAGTAATCTCAGACCGTCCTCAGAACTCAGTACATTTCGTCAATCAACGAAACTCAGTAAATTTAGCTTATATCTGCTTGACAATATCACTAGTATCAGTTCTATTCAGTTAATCAGTTCAGCTCAGTTAATCAGTTCAGAGACTTTCAGATGGAAGTAGGATTTAGTACCGAGCAAGCCTAGGGATGGGGACTCACCTTCTAGATAGGACTGAGGTCCCTAGAAGCAATCCCTATGTTCCAGAACTATATAGCCAGCATAGGTATGAGATGTCACCCGTTAGATAGGACCGATATACTCACCGATCACCCGTTAGTACATTTAAATGTATAGGACTGATCCCAGGGGTTACCCGCTAGATTGGGACTAACTCCATAGTAGTTATCTTTAACAATGGCGCAGTACTAACACCCTTCGATTTGGGGTTACAGGTTGGACCCCAGTTCCCATAGTATGGGGCATGTCGGTTAGATGAATACATCGCACAGTTTTAGTTATAGAATTAGGACTGTCAGATACTGTCAATTCAACTTAATAGTATAGATTTAGGACTGTCAGATACAGTCACTCCTTATCATTATAAATAGACTCCGGGACCATCCATTAGACAGAATTGATCTCAACTATAGTCAATCAGTAATGGTATTATCAGATTTAGAGATCACCCACTAAATAGGACTGATCTCAAATTCAGTTACTCAGATACAGTATGAAACTCAGCTAGTTCCATCAGATTCAGGACTGTTAGATGCAGTCACTCATGTTATCAGTATTCAAATTTAGGACTGTCAGATACAGTCAACTAGACCAGCTCTTCATAATCAGAACTATTAGACACAATTATTCGCATATTAGTAACATAGTATTAGTCTCTCAGTCTTCAGTAATATAGTATCAATCTTTGTCACTCATCAGTGACTCATATGTCAATATTAGTAAACTCAATAGTCAGAACTCAGTATTCAGTCCTATCATGATTTCAGGTACATATACATAGTCATGCATGTATTCTCACGTTCATGTTAGTAAGTCTGTTAGTATTATTCATGCATATCAACCATTTGTATTCAGCCTACCTCACTCGCATAAAAGTATATTCAAAGTACTGACGTATTTGTGCTATGGTGTCTTACACCAAAGGTTTAGAAGCACGAGCTCCAAAGCATCAATAGCATCTAGGTTCTGCAGTCAGAGTCTGTTGTGAGTTCTTATCCTTTGAGGACATGATGATTATAATTTTATTTCAGTTATCGGAGTTAGTTGGGGACATGTCCTAGCAACTCCTTTTTCAGACAGTTTAAAGGCTTTTAGACCATAGAATGTTAGACAGTTATTTAAATTATTTTGGTATTAATATACCATATGTTCATACTGATGGCCGTGTCTAAACAAGAATACTATGATCTTCAATCAACAAGAACATTTACATCATTACCACTATCATTGCATAGGGCGGGTAACAAAAAGGTTAAAATATTTTTATACGAGACTGAGCACACTATAAAGAGAGAGTACATGTATCATGAGTTGCATGAACTCAACTAGAGTTCATAACATAAGGAATGTGATTCCAACTACTTGAATGAACTAGAACTCATTATCTCGGAACTAGAAGACTACGTGACTCTCTATCATATACAGGAACCATGAGCTACTATCACAGAACTGGATCATAAGTCATGAGTAATCATCCAAATAACAAAAAAAAACTGAGGAAGGAATGGGTTGAGATTCACCCTCACTTTCTGATGTTTTAAATCATACTGCATCACTACTAGATTCTGAGAGCCTTACTTGGTCATTCATTTTATTATCTCCCCCTTAGCTTCAAGCCATCATCTAGAGTTTAGGAGATCCCTTACCAAATTCTAACTGAACTACACTTACTGCACTCTAGGGTTTGAAAGAAAAAAGTCACAATAAATGCATATTGTAGACTTAACCCGAATGACTACCTTCTTGGATACACTCTATCTATCCATAGCCACCAATAGTCATAGTATAATGCTTGCACACTTATTTCTATTGGTTCAACCTTTAATACTCAAACTTAGATTCTAACACTTTACAGGGCTATTTAGATCACCATATACCATCTAACTAGTCTTTCTCTACTTCACAATTCAATCGTACCACTAGCCACACAAATTATGTAATAGTCTTAGAAAAATATGCCGCAACCTCATATCACCTTGGCATACTTCTACACCATACCTACCACATTATACTTCATTATGAATCAATTTAAACTTAATCCATTTCATAAACCGTTCAATCCAATTAGATCACTTTCATATAACTAACATCATTGATCAAGAAATCATCACATCCACCTTTATGAACTTCAACTGTTCAAACTTAATGTCTAGTGCGAAACATGATTTTACAACCCAACCTTACGTATGATTCTCACTTAGAAACTATGAAATAAACATCAAGAAACACTAGTACACTAGAACGTCATAACAATAATAATCGACCTTGACCTTACGGTCTTCCTTATCATAACTCATTCGCACGTACTGTTTCAACACATCAAGCATACTAATATTTATTCCCACAAACATACATCATTAATCTCATGCCACTATTCTTACATCCACATCCTACATTAGATTTGATCTAATGGTCTAGTATCAATCATCTACCACCAATGACGAGGGCAACATAATATACTAATCCATCAAATTGGAACATTCTATCCTAAATACTTCAAAATCTGCTACATACCTTCTCATAAGTAGTACTAGTTTACAACTACCAATAAAAGAAGGTCAAGGGGTAAGGTCACATAATAGACATGATCAACCTTAATCTTATATTATAATCCTATACAATCTTTTCTAATTATCCGGATTTCTCACCTCATACTTACTCACTCAATCATACATTTAGACTGCCTTAAAATTCCTCAAACATCCATGAGTCTTTAATCATAACTTACTTCCTAATATAGCGATTTTCACGTTCAAGCAACCAACAAATCACCCTGACTAACAACTCCTTCTCTACCTTATACTAAATTAACTCACAAGGACGAATTAACTCTTTACTAACTCAATCTCATGCAAACAGATTCAGCCATACATTTATTAAACCAATGAAAGAACAACAAGTTGAACAACAAGTTGCTAGTGAATCGAAACAGGTCTCACATGACTTGACTAGACTTTGGTTTTGTATTTTGAACATGAAAATGAGATGGATGACAAGGCAACTATGCTAGTGAATCGAAAGAGCCCGATACGGCTTCACTAGACTTAAATTTTTTTAAAAAAAAGCACCATGATAACAAGATTACATATTACAAGGGATGGAAAATTTACACATAATATTTAATGGTCTAAGAATATACATAATACTATGTATAAATAAAAATCTGAGTAAAGCACTTCCTCCATGGACTACCATACCATCCACACATGTTGCTAGCTACCACATTGATTTATCACTATAAAGGGGTAAATCATCCTCAAACATCGATGATTCAACTGAAATATTCATTTACACAAAATCACCCTCACTCTGACTTCTAACTTTGTGACTTTACATCACCAACTTCTTGATTCAATATCACTACCAATAGGTTATGACAACAACACTTTAACTTATGCTACTATTTAGGTAGAAATGCAGTTCCAATATGCTGCTATACATTGTCCACATCTGTAACAAGATTTTGAGAGGGACAACATACACTTAATACCTTAAGATGGAATGCACGATTCCATCAGGATCGATATTTACCTCAGAATCAACACATATTGATGCACTAACAGACTCCTATCGAGTCTTTGCATAATTTTTCAAATCTTATGAATCAATCGGAAAGGAATATATCATGTATATTCTAAACTTTTTGCACTTGAATCAGCCTAATAATGGGACATGTCTGTGAACATCAATGTAAGAAAAGAATTTGGGATAACTTTACTTTCATATGGGAGACACCATAGCATGAATTAGAGCATGAAAAAGGAACATTCTGACTCTATTGCACGGACTAGAACATGAAGAAAGAGACTTTCCTAAACTCCTAGTGGCCTCCTGCTTATAAGTGTGGCACGCTACACACCCATAAATAAAACTCTACTAAACGCAATATTGCAGACACCCTGGGACCATGAACCGTGCTTTGATACCAAGTTTGTCACGACCCAAACCGGAGCCCTGGTCATGATGAGCATTCCGAACCATAAAGGCCCAAAACACCCCTATCTATCTGATAATGATGCAGATAATTCATGACAAAAAAAATGCGGAAGATACACAATATAACGGAAAAATGATCAAGAATCATATGAAAATAAAAATAGGGAATAGTGTCCCACAATGTAAATCAACATCTCTAAAACTGTCTGCGAAATCTCTACTACATGACTGAAATAATGTCTATCTAAAAACTGGGACAAGGCCCCCAGCAAACCTAAAACTAATATATGATAAATGAAATAGCATACGGCAGGCCTTTCAAAATATAGAAGGATCACCACTTGATTCTATGATCTGTCAGAAGAAATTTACTAGTTATCTGGACCCCTAGACTATTCCTCCGAACCTGGGAGGGAAGGCGTTCAATACAAAAGTACTAGTATGCAGAGAAATCAAAATTGAAGTATAATATTTTTACACAATATAGGTGAGAACCATTATGAAGCAATTTCATATCAAATCATTTGAAAACACATGGGCATAATGTAATTGTTTTCAATAACAATGAAATGCAGCTAAGCTAGGTGGAACACCCTACATAATTTACACCAACGGTCAAACCCTGGTTGCCACCGAGATTAGAGTATATGCGAGGGGAAGACACAGAAGATCACACAGCATGGTGTCTCGACCCAAAGGTAGTGCCCAAGATCACTTAGCGCGAGCTCCTACCTATAATCCCAATTTGGGTATGACATAAAGTCAAGTACTCAAGATCACTTAGCCTGGTACCAAATTCCCGTGTCGGCAAACATGGTTTCCAGCGATGAGCCCTTACACTCAAACGCCTTCTCGGGCATCCACCTATCTCATGTAAAAATGCATTCGAATTTCATCTAATTCAATCACATATCATATTATGTAGGGTAGTGTCATAACCGACTTGCAAGCCATCAATATCACATTATTCTACTCATTCAACCATTGTATTTAACATATTTCAACAAAAATAACCCTCTCGTTTTCAAGTCAAAATCATATCGATTCTCAAAATATTTCATGTCATGCTTTTCAAGTTGTTTTCAAACAATTTACATCATATACACATTAAAACAAATTCACATCAAGAGAGGGATTTCATATAATTCATGCTCTCAAACTATCACCTTTTCAAAACACACGCATATACATATATAATATGTCAAATCATTCGGAAGTAGGCCTAAAACCCAAATTCAATATTGTAGAAACGTTCAAAACATAATTATATTTGTAGTTTTAAAATCCCCATTTGTAAAACATAAATTTAAAGACCCATGAGATTTTTGGATAACCCCACGTATCTCTATATGCGAATATGATAGGTGCTTCTTGATGCCTACGTTCTGGGGATTCCAAATATGTAATTGGTTTCAAAAACCTACGGCTAAATCTTGAGTTAATTGGATTTTTATTTTTAAATCTTAAGGAGTGTTCTTGAGATAATTTGATGAATATGATAATATTTTGGTGTTTGAGGGATTGAATCCCGTATTGGCGGTATACATAGGGGTGGAGGATGACTAAAATACACCTAAGGACCAATTAAGGTCAAATTTGTCCCTCAGTTGACAGTTTGATAGGCTGGAGTAAATAGATTATAACTTTTTACTCACAGACTCAAATTAGATGAAACCAAATGCATTTGAAAGAGGACTCAAATATATTTCGTTTGATATATTATATATCACACCGTACTTTATATACAGGGAGTTATGATCATTTGAAGTTGACCCTGAAATCCTGAAAACTGGGCAAGAAGGCTATGCGTTTTGCTACTGTTTTGAAATCCAAACGCAGCCTTACGTGTTCTGCAAAATTCTGAAACTTATCCAAGATGTACTATGAGCTTGCCCAATCGTAATACAATTTGAAAATCTAAAAACGGATGTCGGGATTATTAAAAAGTTGTATCCCGAAGATTGCCAGCTAAAATGACTCTAAGTCCTCATTGCACTTAGAAAAATTTTCAAGTTTTTAAGTCGAAGGGCACTCTATTAAAGGCTAATCCATGCACGGCTTTTACGGGGTGTTACATTATCTCCCCCTTGGGATCATTCATCCTCGAATAATGGGTAGGAACTTGTTGAAGCCTTAAATATATGGAATAACGTGGACACGACATATCCTCAAATAAAAAATACACTAATCTGAAACATGACCATATGACTGGAACTACTGATATTCTGAATTCTTATATCGGACACGCATATCTAATGCATGGAATGTACGACTAAAGCTATTCATATGCTGAATTCTCATAATGAACATGCATATCTGATGCATGGATCTGTGACTGAGTTTTTCTCATGAACGCAGGACTAAATACATTGATAAGCTGAACTTTTTCTATTGAACATGCATTTCTAATGCACGCATATCTGACTGGACTAATGTATGAATGTATGACTGATTGCGCAGTGATAACTGGTGCGAGTCTTGTAATAAGAATCTATGTATGCAACTGAATGAGGTATCTCCCCCTTGGGATCCCATGTCCCTATATAAATGCTCAATTCACTAAGATATTCTGGGAACTGAGGTGATGCACAGGGCACCTATAAATTGAATCATAACTGAACCCCTGGAATCTGAATCTAATGCATGACACATGAACTGATCTATACTCGCAATTACTAGTATACTCTATCTTGGAATAGTAACATGTCTGATATTTCGGGTAGCATGAATAAATAAAAAGACGAGAAAACAAGCCATGTGAATCTACTTATTAAACTGACTTATTGACTATAAAGACTGAATTATGCCGGACCATTATACTTAACTAGAGTATTCTCTTCAACACTCTCTCTAAGGAAGTTCTAGAACTATTAGGGAGCCACGAATCTTGGGTATGGATTACACAAGACACCCACTAAGGAATCATCAAAATGACACCACTCTGTAGTATGGAATATAGACATCTAACTCCTAAATTAGGATAGAATTACCAGACCTTTGACAATACAACTTCTTACTTTCAAACTTAGCACACTTCTTGAATATCCCTTAAATATATTATTCCCTATAAATATCATATTCAATCAATTCAACTTAAAATTCTCATATGAGCATTGACAATTTTTTTTCTACTAATGCATAAAATAGCTTAATCCTACACCCGAACAAGCCTAAATCTAAATCACAAAAATACAACATGCTACACCACGCTATTATTCTAAACCATATGATGCCACCTTCTATACCTCTTTTAAAAATCACATCCTAAGCATAACATGCCTTACCACTTTAATGAATACTATGAACTCTTAATATAAAGTCATTAAGGCATATGGATAACTTCCACTACAATCCCAAAACGTCACTCAAGCCTAATTTGTAACCACATGTTAACATCAAGGCAAACACCCATAAATACGTACTTCAAATAGTTTCCAAACTATTATCAATATACCTCCCACACGCTATCCTAAAAACATACACACAAAAACTTTTCCACTAACCATCACATGTATCAAAGACTTGGCCCCAATTCTTACTTCATACTTATGGCCGTATATAAACAAGCATAATATGATCTCCTGTCAACAAGTACATTTCCATCATCACCACTATAATTGCATGGGGCGGGTCACAAAAAGGTTAAAACATAAGACCCTGAAACATGAAACGATTTTTATACGGGACTGACCACACTATAAAAGTGAGTATATGTGTCATGAGTTGTATGACCTCAACTAGAGTTCATAACATAAGGAATGTGATTCCAACTACTTGAATGAACCAGAACTCATTATCTCGTAACTAGAAGAGTACGTGACTCTCTATCATATATAGGAATCATGAACTACTATCACAGAACTAGATCGTAAGGCATGAGTAAGCATCCGAATAACAAGAAAAAATACTGAGGAAGGAATGGGTTGAGATTCACCCTCACTTTCTGATGTTCTAAATCATACTGCATAACTACTAGAATCTGAGAGCCTTACTTGGTCATTCATTCTATTATCTCCCCCATAGCTTCAAGTCATCATCTAGAGTTTGGGAGATCCCTTACCAGATTCTAACTGAACTACACTTACTACACTCTAGGGTTTGAAAGAAAAAAAATCACAATACATGCATATCGTAGACTTAACCCAAATGACTACCTTCTTGGATACACTTTATCTATCCATAGCCACCAATAGTCATTGTATAATGCTTGCACACTTATTTCTATTGGTTCAACCTTTAATACTCAAACTTAGATTCTAACACTTAACAGGGATATTTAGATCACCATATACCATCAAACCACATAATAATTCAATGGTACCACTAGCTACACAAATTATGTAATAGTCTTAGAAAAATATGCCGCAACCTCATATCACCTTGGCATACTTCTACACCATACCTACAACATAATACTTTATTATGAATCAATTTAAACTTAAGCCATTTCATACACCATTCAAGCCTATTAGATCACTTTCATATAACTAACATCATTGATTAAGAAATCATCACATCCACCTTTATGAACTTCAATTGTTCAAACTTAATGTCTAGTGCTAAACATGATTTTACAACCCAACCTTATGCATGATTATCACTTGGAAACCATGAAATAAACATCAAGAAACACTAGTACACTAGAACGTCATAACAATAATAATCGACCTTGACCTTACGGTCATCCTTATCATAACTCATTACCACGTACTATTTCAACACATCAAGCCTACTAATATTTATTCCCACAAACATGTATCATTAATCTCATGCCATTATTCTTACATCTACATCCTACATTGGATTCAATCCAATGGTCTAGCATCAATCATTTACCACCAATGACGAAGGCAACATAATATACTAATCCATTAAATTGGAATATTCTATCCTAAATACTTCAAAATCTGCTACATACCTTCTCATAAGTAGTACTAGTTTACAACTACCAATAAAAGAAGGTCAAAGGGTAAGGTCACATAATAGACATGATCAACCTTAATCCTATATTATAACCCCATACAATCTTTTCTACTTATATGGATTTCTCACCTCATACTTACTCACTCAATCATATATTTAGACTGCCTTCAAATTCCTCAAACAACCATGAGTCTATAATTATAACTTACTCACTAATATTGTCATTTTCATATTAAAGCAAACAAAAAATCACCCTAACTAACAACTCCTTCTCTACCTTATTCTAAATTAACTCACAAGGACGAATTACCTCTTTACCAACTCAATCTCATGCAAATAGATTCAGCCATACATATATTAAACCAATGAAACAACAACAGGTTAGACAACAAGTTGCTAGTGAATCGAAACAGGCCTTACACGACTTGACTAGACTTTGGTTTTGTATTGGGAATAAGATAATGAGATGGATGACAAGGCAACTATGCTAGTGAATCGAAAGAGCCCCACAGGGCTTCACTAGACTTAAAACAAAAATTGAAAAATACCGTGTTAACAAGATTACATATTACAAGGGATAGAAAATTGACACATAATATTTAATGGTCTAAGAATATACATATTTTTCTATAAAAATAAAAATCTGAGCAAAACACGTCCTTCATGGACTACTATACCATCCATACACGCTGCTAGCTACCACATTAGCTTATCACTATAAAGAGGTAAATCATCCTCAAACATTGGTTATTCAACTAAAATATTCATTTACACAAAATCACCCTCACTCCTACTTCTAACTTTTTGACTTTAAATCACCAACTTCTTGATCCAATATCACTACTAATAGGTTATGACAACAACATTGTAGCTTATGCTACTATTCGGGTAGAAATACAGTTCTAACATTCTGCTATACATTATCCACATCTGTTATAAGATTTTGAGAAGGACAAGACACACTTAATACCTTAAGCTGGAATGCACGATTCCATCAAGATCGATATTTAACTCAGAATCAACACATATTGATGCATAAACAGACTCCTATCGAGTCTTACATGATTTTTAAAATCTTATAGGAATTAATCAGAAAGGACTATATCATGTATATTCGAAGTTTTTTGCACTTGAATCATCCTAATAATGGGACATGTTTGTCCATGGAGAGCATTCTCAACCATAAAGGCCCGAAACACCCCTATCTATCTGATAATCATGCACATAATTCATGATAAAAGAAATGCAGAAGATACAAAATATAACGGAAACATGGTCAACAATTATATGAAAATGAAAATAGGGAATAGTGTCCCACAATCTAAATTAACATCTCTAAAATTGTCTGCGAAATCTCTACTACATGACTGAAACAATGTCTATATGAAAACTGGGACAAGGCCCCTAGCAGACCCAAAACTAATAAATAATAAATGAAATAGCAGACATCAGTACTTCAAAAATATAGAAGGCTCACCACTTGATTTTGTGATCTGTCGAAAGAAATTTACTGGTTATCTCGACCCCTAGACTGTGCCTCCAAACCTACAAGGGAAGGGGGTCAATACAAAAGTACTCGTACGCAGAGAAATCAAAATAGAAGTATAATATTTTTACACAATATAGGTGAGCCATTATAAAGCAGTTTCATATCAAATCATTTGAAAACACATGAGCATAATGTAATTGTTTTTAATAACAACGAAATACAGCTAAGCGAGGTGGAATACTCTACATAATTTACACCAACTATCAAACCCCGGTTGTCATCGTTATTAGAGTATATGTGAGGGAAAGACACACAAGATCACATAGCATGGTGTCTCGACCCAATGGTAGTGCCCAAGATCACTTAGCCCGGGCTCCTACCTATAATCCCAATTTAGGAATGACATAAAGTCAAGTACTCAAGATCACTTAGCCTGGTACCAAATACCCGTGTCGGCAAACACGGTTTCCAATTATGAGCCCTTACACTCAAATGCCATCTTCGGGCATCCACCTATCTCATGTAAAATCAATGCCTTCAAATTTTATCTGATTCAATCACATATTATATTCTGTAGGGTATCGTCACACCAAACTTGCAAGCCATTACTATGACATTATTCTTCTGATTCAATCATTGTATTCAACATGTTTCAACACAAATAACCCTCTTATTTTCAAGTCAAAATCATATCAATTCTCAAAATATTTCATGTCATGCTTTTCAAGATGTTTTCAAACAATTTACATTATATGCACATTCAAAATAAATTCACATCAAGAGAGGGATTTCATATAATTCATACTCTCAAAATATTACCTTTCTGAAACAGATGCATATAAATATATAATATGTCAAATTGTTCAGAAGTATGCCTAAAGACCAAATTCAATATTATAGAAACGTTTAAAACATAATTATATTCGTAGTTTCAAAACCCCCATTTGTTAAACATGAATTTAAAGACCCATGAGATTTTTGGATAACCCCGCGTACCTCTATATACGAATATGATAGGTTCCTCTTGATGCATGCGTTCTAGGGATTCCAAATATGTAATTGGTTTCAAAAACCCACGGCTAAATCTTGAGTTAATTGAGTTTTTATTTTGAAACCCTAAGGAGTGTTCTTGAGATAATTTGATAAATATGATAATATTTTGGTGTTTAAGGGATTAAATCCCGTGTTGGTGGTATATATAGGGGTTGAGGATGTTCAAAATACCCCTAAGGAACAATTAAGGTCAAATTTGTCCCTTAGTTGACAGTTTGTTAGGCTGGAATAAATAGATTATAACTTTTAACTCATGGACTCAATTTGGATGAAACCAACTTCATTTAAAAGAGGACTCAAAGATATTTTGATTGATATATTATAGATCACACGGTTTATTATATACATAGAGTTATGATCATTTGAATTTGACACTAAAATGCTGAAAACTAAGAAAGAAGGCTATGCGTTTCGCTACTGTTTTGAAATCCAAATGCAGCCTTATGTGTTCCAAAAAATTCCAAAAATTATCCAAAATGTACTATGAGCTTTCCCGATCGTAAATCAACTTGGAAATATAAAAACGGATGTCGGAAAGGTAAAAAAGTTGTATCCCAAAGATTGCCAACTAAAATGACTCTAAGTCCTCTTTGCACTTAGAAAAATTTTCAAGTTTTTAAGTCTAAGGGAACTCTATTAAAGTTTAATCCATGAACGACTTTTATGGGGTGTTACATTTTCTTTCCAATAATACCTATTTCGAAAAAATTCAATACCCGAGTGAAAAGTTATGCCCATTTTCATGAGAGGCAAAAGGGTGTACGATAAGCAACGCATCACCCAAGCAAATTTGTGTGATTGGGAGTGTGAATCACACATAAATTTCTTCCATAAGGTGTGAGACACACACCTTAAGGTCTTCCATGGGTAGTGCGCTGCATACCTCACTTCCAAGTGCCAAAAATACCCCTATATATGTTCATAATACGGGATTTAACTCACATAACACCAAAAGAAGTTTACGTTCTCTCAAAATCACCAAAAACATTTATTAGGAATTTAACCTAAATATTCAAATATCTCAAGATTCAACCATGAGTTTTCAATAATTCGTCGAGATTTGAAATCCTCATTCCGAGGGATACAAGAAGAACCTATTATTTTCACGAATAGAGTCCCAAGGTTAATAGTTCATCCAAAGCTTCAGCTTCAAGGTATGTGGAATTTTCAACAAGAACACCCTTTCATTCTTGTGCCCAAAACTTATTTTAATTATAAATTACTGAATTTTTTATTATTTTCCATGAAATTCAAGTTGGGGTTTATATCCATGGTTGTTAATTACAACCTTATAAGGTTTCACATGATTTGGAAATGGAAATGTATGACAAATTTCATATATTTATGCAAGTAATGTGATTTTCCAGATTTTTCCAAGTGAATTTAAGTATTAAATTGTGCTTCTTGATTTCAATATTTTGACATTGTTGAAGTATTTTTAATAAGTATATTGAGTATGATGTTTTACTTTGAGATTACATGTGTATGTTTATATTTTCATGCTTATTGCTGAAATTTTCAGATTTTGAGTTGATTCATCAATATTTACATTATCAAGCATGAATCTTTTGATGTTTTAATACGAGTTTGATATATGGGTCTTTGAACCCTATTTGAAATTTATATTTTGAGAAATTATGTTTCATAAGTATCTTGAGAATTGAATGATTTTACATAATGTAAATATATTTGACCTTTTTGTTCATGAAAGAGTTGATTTTGAAACCAAGTGAGAAAAGAAATCTACACATTTGATTGATTTATTATAATTGGGGTAGCATGTTGGATATTGATGCAAATTGTTGAATTATTTATTGTGGATTTTCTTTAAAGTTGTGATCCTGAGGTGGATTAAAATTTCTGAGCTAAGTCCGAGAGTAGTAGTTAGCATCGAGCAAAAAGTGTAGTACTTCTCTAGAACTACGTGCCCCCGTAGGATGTGAGCCTGAGGCTGTTGTAGTGATCACTAGTGAATTAAACAACTAAGTTCCTACTCCAATGGCAAATATAAGATAGCTTTTCCTAACGTGGGTTAGATGTTCGACTCTATGTAGCTCACATGGTTTATGTCGGTTATGAGAAAATCCCATAGTGTGTCTCTACTCTATCTAAGAGAAGTGTGTATGGTTTGAAAACTATGATTTCTAAGAAAGTTACTTATTTATGAAAGATTGAAATGTATTCTCTAAAACAAGCTGTTTTAAGACTTGATTACTTTACGAGTTTGTAACAAAGAGGAAAGTGAATTAAGAACTTATTATAGTGACTCACTTGTTTTACTTTACATTTATTATTCATCCATGACTTTGATGATTTAATTTGAGCTAAGTGAGTCATTTATATCAGCATGCATAGTTTTATAAACTATGGTGATATCAAGATATTATTTTATATATGCATTGCACCCTCATATGCTCGGTACATTTCAATGGTACTGACCCACACACACACCGTGTGTTGGGCTAAATTTTCTTATAATGTAGGTACAAGGTATAGTGTACATCTTTAGATCCAATTAGTTCATGGAATCAATCAACAGGTGATTAGTCCTTTTGATTCAAGCGCTTGAGTTAGTTATATAGTTTGAGAAGTGTTTTATTTTCTTTATTTATCCGTATTGAGTTGGGATAGTCGGGAGTCCTGACCCGGCTACCTATAGTCAGTACTTATAGAGGCTTCATAGATAGTCAGTAGAAGTTGATGTATTCAGTTTCAGTTTTGGTTGTAAAAGAAGAGTTGTAATGTTGTAAATTTAGTTTTGTATCTATTATATTTAGAAAAGAGTTATTTTCGCAATTTTGTATAGATTTATACTTTTTATTCAGTTGCTTATGAGTTATGCCAGTATAAGGGTTAGCTTGGGGGCACTTGTGACCCTAAGCACCGACTGACGTCTCAAGACCCAATTTGGGAGTGTTACAAACATTGTATTAGAGCACAACATTCAAGTATCCTATAGAGTCTATGAAGCCTTGTCTAGTAGAGTCTTGTGGAACAGTACAAATACATCTATACTTTTCTTCGAGAGGCTACAGGGCATTTAGGAAATGTATCTATACTTTCAAGTCTTAGATCGTGCTATAGAAAGGTTCTCTACGAAAATTTATGCAGATTCTCATCTTACTTTATTCATGCCATCTTTGCCTTATTTTCAAGGTATCAAAAATAGTAAATTTTAAATATTTATAGATAGTTATGTTTTTGTAAGCGAGATAGAAAAATATCCCATCAGTTCTTTTGAGTTTCAAAGATTGAAGTGCTTTATTCATATTCATAAAATTCGTGCACTATGCCCAAGTTAGATGTGCTTTCAGATTACTCCTCAGAAACCATACTATAAATCTATACTTCCTTATTTATGTATTATTCTTGAGATAGCAGGATCAATAAGTTCCAGTTTCTCTCCATATAATGCTCTTATATTTGCTAGCCAAAGTTTCAAAAGTTACAAAGTGGCTTGAGAGGATCTTTCTAGTCCATTATAAGTCCCTCAAATTTAAAGTTATGCCCTCGTTCTTTCGTGTTATTCAATTAAGACAGAGAAAGGTGTATTCTTAGATCATTGGATATTATGTGTCAAGTTTCTATCTCTTGTATTATGTAATTTTTTTACCATTGTGGTTGTGAAAAATCAAAGTCTAGTGATGCAGTGTGGGGTCTATTTTGATTCACTAGCATAGTTGCTTTGTTATTAATCTAATTTTCTTGTTCAAAACCCAAAATCAAAGTCTAGTGAAGCCGTGTGAGGCCTATTTCAATTCACTAGTAACTTGTTATTTATCATAGTGTTCTTGTGTTGGTTAAAAGTTTGGTTTTAGAGGTGTAGTGACAAGAAACGTGGTAAGGGTAATTTATTGAGTGTATGTATAGCCGAATCATCTTTTTGCATATGATCTAGTTAGTAATGAAGTGATATATCCTTGTTTGTTAGTTTAGTGACAGTTAGAGAAGGAGATTTTAGTTAAGGTGGATTGTTGGTTGCTTGAGGTAAGAAAAGAGTTATTGATGGAATTTTTATGCTAGGAAAGTATAGGTTTTGATGGAAGTACTTAGTAGTTGAGTATTGTTAATTTAGGCTTTCCTGAGATTGCAAGAAAAAGTTTAGTTGAAATTTTAGAGCTATAAAATTAATTTAGGCATGAAGATGGGTAAATTGTAATGATGTGAAGAAGGAGGATGTGTTAACGGATTAAGAATAACATAGGCCATATGATTATGATCGATTGTCATTATGTACTAGTTTATTTTAATATTGTGTTCTATAGTTTTGAAGTGAGAATGGTGTAAGAGATTGGGTTATAAATCATGTTTAGCTCTCGACAATAAGTTTGAATAGTTGATGGTTTGGTTATTGAAGCTAGTTATATGGAGGTGATCTAGTAGGCCTAAATAGTGTATGCAAGAGTGTAAGATCGTGTGTTCGTAATTAAGTATGATATATAGCGGTGCCCAAGGTTCTATGGGGCTATATTATTTTTTTTGAGGATTATTGCATATTATGTGGTTAGTAGTAATGTTGATTTTCTAGGTGGAGAAAAGCTAATTAGATAATTTATGATGTTATTGATAGCTAGGTTAAGAAGTTATGATTAAAGATGTTGAGCCTTTTAAGTATGATTTTATTCTCATAATTTGGGAAAAATATAAGTATAGAAGTGTGATCTGGGTAGGCTATAATTATGTTATGAGAGATGTAGGTATGGTTGCAAATGAGAGTGTAAGTCTTTGATGATGATTATTAAATATAGAAAGTTAAGGATGGCATATGGATTGGTTGTTCAAGATTAAAGTTTGTAAGTTCAAAATTAGTTTATTCTTGTGAGTTTAGAATTTATGTGTAGATATTAGAATGATGAAATTATGGATTAATCTCAACGATATGGAGTAGACCATCATGCTTAGAATACCAGCTTTGACCTATGGGGGAGATGGTTAGTGAAGAACCAAACCAAGTTTTGAGAATTAAATTGTGGTACATGTCATTAATGAGTTATGATGAGATAGTGATCCCTTCTTACTCTATAGTATTTCTTTGATTTTAGTCATTACAACACCAAATCCATCACTTGCGTGATAAATCCATGCCATATGCCTATGCTTATACCCATCAAGCATGCTCAAGCCCATTCTCAGCTTTTAGAAAGCATGTAATAGCTTCACTCTATGATTCGAGTTATCTTTCATGAATCTATGAACTTCAGTCTTATGTTTAATAGCTCATGATAAGTATGAACTAATGTTTCAGAGTATGATCAGTTTTAAAACTCATGATACTAGTGAAGTTCGCATTATACCATGCATGCCCTCAGCTTAGATTTCTTTAATGAATCCATGCCTTTGATATTTTATTCCTCAGGCCTAAGATAAGTGTTAATGTTATGTATTGTAATTTTCGTGCTTTAGGTTCTTATGTGTTAGCCCTTCGGTGACCTCTTCCTATGTTAAGATAGTGGAAATGATAGTGGATAAGCAATGGTTTAGATGTGAGAGAGTTGATGACCCTCATTATGAAAGATTATTTATGCTTTTCTATCTAAGGCTAAAGTGTGAAGTAAGATTGAGGCCAAGAATTTTAAAATACATGTCATGGTTTGTTAGAGGTTGTGTGTATGTTCTTAAGCATAGTGAAAGAAAATTATTGTTGATAAAGGTTTAGAGAATATGTAAAGTATGACTTTATGGGTATTTTCCTTAAAGTTATATGTGTTTGTAATAATAGGCTTGAATGTTGTGTTGGGTGTAAGTGAACGGATGCAATTTGCGCTAGTGAATCAATAGTAAGTGTTTCGAGTTAGTCATTAAAGTGGTAAGGCATGTTATGCTTAGGGTGTGAAATCTAAAAAGATATAGAATGTTGAACCTTATGGATTAGACTAGTTTGTGGTTTGGCATGTTGTATCTTGTGGTTTACGGTTAGGCTTGGTCATGGTGAGAGAACTTAGTTTAATTTAGACCTTAATAGAAAAATTTTGCTGTGCCAATATGAGAATGATAAGTTGAATCAAATGAGTATGGTATTTAAGGGTAATCGTATTGTTGAGATAGAATTTGAGAAGTGATGCTAAGCTTGAAAGTACGAAGTTGTGTTGCCTACGACCTAGCAATCTTATCCTAGTTTATGAGTTATATATTTATATTCCATGCTATACAGTTATATCAATGTTGTGATTCCATAGTCAAATGTCTTGTTCAGAGCATGCCCAAAATTCTTTTCTCCCTAATATCAATAGAATTTCGTAGAAAACTGCTGAAGAAATACTCCATTAGAGCATGGGCAGTCAGTATGATCCCGTCCATATAGCCTGCAATCTAGTTTAGAAACCAAGGAGATAAGCTCCTACATATTCTTAATTTTCCAGCTATTCTTACTATCAGCTCAGTTGATGCATCAGTTTTAGTGTCAGATTTAAGTCATAATTCATTTTGTAAGTATCGCATGTAGTATCTCAGTCTCTTCCTAGTATTTTCACCATATTATTATCATTCTGGGATGAATGATCCAAAGAGGGGGATGTTGTAATTCCCCGATTTTTCATTTCATAAACCTCTCATCTTTTCTCATGGGATCAGATCCAGCGCAAAGTAATGGTTACGCATATGTTGACACTCTTTCTTCTATCATAGCCATATAGCTATTTTCCTGAGAATTCATGCACTTGTAGATCAGTTCAGTGGCTCATTATATTTGTGATTCAGTGATTCAATTTCTATCATTTGTACATGGTATCTTAAAGACTAAAATTCCCCTATGTTTTATCTTAATTATCCACATTCGAGGATGAATGTTCCCAAGGGGGAGATAATGTAATATCCCATATTCTTGTGTCACAGTTCTAACCGTCATTCCTACACGTCTAAGCTCTAATACAAGTTATTGTCTTGTGAATAAAAGTTTCCTAATCATTATACTAGTGTATGGAGTAGTTTAGAGGTGAAAAATTTTCATAGCAATAACATAGAACAAAGTTGAGCTAAGACCAATTGATTTATCCAAAGTTTGACATTCGATTCTACAAGGGTCAACTTCAAACGTGTATAACTCTTAATATAAATGGAATTTTTCATCCGAAGACCTATCAAACTGTATATAATTTAATTAGCTTCCCAACGATACCAATTTCGCAAAAATTCAATACCCAAGTGAAAAGTTATGCCCATTTTCGTGAGAGGCAGTAAGGGTGTGCGATGGGCAATGCACTTCCCAATCAAATTGGTGTGATTAGGAGTGCGAAGCACACTTAAATGTCTTCCATAAGGTGAGCGACACAAACCATAAGGTCTGTCATGGCTTGTGCGCCACATACCTCACTTCCAAGTGCCAAAAAAAACCTTATATATGTCCATAACACGAGATTTAACTCACATAACACCAAATAAGTTTACCTTCTCTCAAAATCACCAAGAACATTCATTAGGATTTCAACCTAAAAATTCAAAATTATCAAGAATCAACCATGATTTTTTAATAATTCGTCGAGATTCGAAATCCCCATTCCGTGGGCTACAAGAAGCACCTATTATTTTCACGAATAGAGTCCCAAGGTTAATAGTTCATCCAAAGCTTCAACTTCAAGGTATGTAGGGTTTTTCAACAAGAAAACCCTTTCGTTCTTGTGCCCAAAACTTATTTTAGATTATAAATTACTGAATTTTTAATTATTTTTTATGAAATTTATGATGGAGTTTATACCCATGGTGGTTAATTACAAGCTTATATGGTTTCCCATGATTTAGAAATGGAATTGTATGACTAATTTCATATATTTGTGCAGGTAATGTGATTTTCTAGATTTTTTCAAGTTAGTTTAAATATTATTTTGTGCTTCTTGAATTCAATATTTTGACATTGTTGAAGTATTTTCAAGTAGTATATTGAGTGTGATGTTTTGTTGTGATTTTACATGAGTATGTTTATATTTTCATGCTTATTGCTGAAATTTTAAGATTTTGAGTTGATTCATCAATATTTACATTATCAAGCATGAATCTTTTGGTGTTTTAATACGAGCTTAATATATGGGTCTTTGAATCCTATTTGAAATTGATATTTTGAGAAATTATGTGTCATAAGTATCTTCAGAATTGAATGATTTGACATGATGTAGAAACATTTGACCTTTTTGGTCCTGAAAGAGTTGATTTTGAAACCAAGTGACAAAAAAATCTACACGTTTTATTGATTTATGATAATAAGGGTAGCATGTTGGCTCTCGATGCAAATTGTTGAAGTGTTTATTGTGGATTTTCTTTAAAGTTGTGATCCTAAGGTTGATTAAAATTTCTTAGCTAAGTACTAGAGTAGTAGCTAGCACCGAGCGAAATGTGTGGTACTTCCCTAGAACTACGTTCCCCCATAGGATGTGAGCCTTAAGCTGATATAGTGATCACTAGTGAATTATATGACTAAGGTCCTACTCTGATGGCAAAGATAGGTCAGCTCTCCCCAACGTGGGTTAGACGTTGGACTCCATGTAGCTCACATTGTTTATGTCGGTTATGAGAAAATCCCATAGTGTGTCTCTACTCTATCTAAGAGAAGTGTGTATGGTTGAAAACTATGATTTCTGAGAAAGTTACTTGTTTCTGAAAGATTGAAATGTATGCTCTAAAGAGAGCTATTTTAAAACTTGATTACTTTACGAGTTTGAAACTAAAAGGAAAGTGAATTGAGAACTTATTGTAATGACTCACTTGTCTTACTTTACATGTATTATTCATCCATGACTTTGATGATTTAATTTGAGCTAAGTGAGTCATTTATATTAGCATACATAATTTTATAAACTGTGGTAATATTAAGATATTATTTTATATATGCATTGTACCCTCATATGCTTGGTACATTTCAATGGTACTGACCCACACACAACCCATGTGTTGGGCTACATTTTCTCGTAATGTTGGTACAAGGTATAGTGTAGATCTTCAAATCTAGTTAGTTCGCGGCATCAGTCAACAGGTGATTAGTCCTTTTGATTCAAGGGCTTGAGTTAGTTATACAGTTCGAGAAATGTTGTATTTTCTTTATTCGGCTATATCGAGTTGGGATAGTTGGGATTCATGACCCAGCTACCTATAGTCGGTACTATTAGAGGCTTCATTGACAGTCAGTAGAAGTTGATGTATTGAGTTTCAGTTTTGGTTGTGAAAGCAGAGTTGTAATCTTGTAAATTCAGTTTTGTATATATTATATTCAGAAAAGAGTTATTTCCGTAAATTTGTATAGATTTATAATTTTTATTCAGTTGCCTATAAGTTATGCCAGTATTAGGGTTAGCTTGGGGTCACTTGTTACCCTAAGCACCGAGTGATGTCTCAGGACCCAATTTGGGGCGTTACAGGTCACTTGATCTATCATCTCCTTCTTAGCTTTAAGCCATCATATTAAGTCTGTGAGCACTTTACTAAACTCTAATGTAAATTGCAATCATCGTCACTTACTAATACTCTGTTCGATACATGCTTACCTTACGAAACACACTATCTGCTTCTATTTCTTCATAGACTACTAATACCATATCACCTAATTCACATCCACACCTTCATATTTAGTATTAAATTTATAACTTAAGTGCTAGCTTGCAGTGTTCAAGCCTACTAATTTACTTTGGTATATCTGTCCCCATGAATACATAATTTTTTAAACCTAGATAATGTTATCCTGAACCTACTACTACTAAAATCCTGAGTTTATGCTTCTAACTCTAGGCCATATGCTATAATAGAATTTTGAGAAGGGATCTGATGACATATGAGTTCTCAAGATCATGAATAAGAGCTGTACAACTTTTGAGCATAACTTAACTAACGGGATACTTTTGAGCTTGTAGGGACTGTCTGAGAAGGCCCTATCTCTAGGACTTTGAGCTTCACTATTTCTATTACTTTGAAAGTAAGGTAAAGTTGAGATGAGTGAAGCATGATAAGAATCTACATAAGTTTCTTAGAGAACCTTTCTATAGCATGACCTAAGACATGAAAGAAAGGAACTTATTCCTAAAACATCTCATAGTCTCCTGCACATAAGTGTGGTGGACAACACACCCATGCACAAGAATCTACTAGATGGGGATTTTCAGACTTCCAAGGACGCTATTGAACCTGGCTCTGATACCAAGTTTGTAACGCCCCAAATCTAGTACCTAGAACATTACACGGTGCTCATGACCCCGTAGGACCACAAGCTAACCCATGAATAATATCTATAACTGAGCACTGAATAATATCCTATAAATATGCAGAATATAAGTTGTAAGTCCATAAGGTTCAAAACCAAACTAATACTAAATATAAAACAATGTTTATAATTGGGTATGACAATACCCAAAACTGAAATAAACTCTCTGAAACATGTTGTAGTCTGAAAGCCTCTAAACTGTTTGAAAACTGTGGAGTTAATGGGACATATCCCTAACTATCTCCAAACTACTAAAATAATAAAGTAATAAAATAATCATGCTATCCTTGAATGATGAGGACTCACTACTATTCTGGATGCTGAATGTCTGATCTACTAAGGATGCTCGGGAGCTCGTGCTTCTAAACCAATGGTATAAAACACCATAGCACAAATATGTCAGTACGTTGAATATACTGGTATGCAAATGAGGTAGGCTAAATTCAAGGGTTCATATTCATGAAAAATAATAACTGACTGTATAACATGAACGTGAGAATACATGCATGGATACATAACTATAATTGAGATCCTGATAACGCTGAATCATGAATTCTTATAATATGGATATACTGATATCTAAGTACTAATACTAGAATACTGAATGAATGAGTCTATTGAGTACTGAGTAACTAATATCATATTACTGATTAAGAAAAAATTGTTTTTGATAGTTTTGATTCTGAAGAACTGGTCCGATTGACTGTATATGACCGTCGTGAAACTGAATACTGATAACATAATTTTTGTATAAATTAATATACTATTAACTGGGTTCGTGATAACATGATTACTAATTATGAATACTAATAACATGAGTGATTTTATCTGACATTCCTTTTACTGATGGAAGTTGCTGAGTTTCGCATTGTACTGACTTGACTGTATCTGAGAGTCCTGGATTTCTGTGGAACAAAACTGAGTTCTATTACTGAGACTGGATCGATAACTGAGACTTTGGGAAGTAATCATCTAATCGACATGCCCCTAATACGCCATTATGACTGATTTGGGATCCAATCTATAACCCCTATTGGAAGGGTGTTAATACCGAACCACTGGTAAGGATAATCTGTGAGTGACCCTCATATAACAGAAAACTCTAGTAAGAATGGTGGGAACCCTCATATAACAGGTTAATCCACCTCACCTACCCTCATATAGCAGGCTATGATATCTCAACCTACGGTGGCTATGAAGTTCTGGAACATAAGGATTGCTTCTAAGAAACACACCCTCATATAACAGGTGAGTTCCCATCCTTGGGTTCACTTAGTGCTAACTCCTACTCCCAACTGAATAGACACTGAACTGAACTGATACTAAAAGTATTTTTTAGTGGAGCTAAACTGAGTTCACTGAGTTCCATTGACTGACGGAATGCTACTAAGATCTAAAAACTGACAGAGAGTACTGAAGTTACAGAAATTTCTAAAAATACTGAGGTTACCAAGATCACTGATTAATGAGATCACTAAAATTGCTAGACTTTTGAGATTATTGTGATTTATGAGATTACTAAGATTACTGAATGAGACTGGACTGATAGTAAGTTTACTGAATTTTCCTGAGTTCCATGACTGACTGAATTCTACTGATCATGGATTTACTACGAGTATCGTGAAAACATGACACTGGCTTAAGGCACACAGCTAAATTGTCAAGTACAAGTACCCCCAGAACTCGATAGCATGAAAATGACAAGACTTGACACTTCTTGAACACATGTCCAATATAAATAATTCATAATACAATAAGTTAGGGATTTCATGAAGCATATGGTTATCATAATGTTGTATGTGGATGGAATTGCACATAGACATGTCATACTTTCATCAACCTAATCTCATGGATATTCCTTCAACCATTCATAATGTACACAACGTTATGGAAGTCATTCTTAGTCGTAGGGTAAAGCAAACATTTATCACTTGGGTCACAATTAAGCTACAGTGCATAGTTTTTATTCTCTTAAGCATTTTATCAAACACCTAGGATGCATGACTTAGGGAAGAGGCATGACCATCAAATTAACACAACAAAACTCCATATTTCAACATAATTTCACATGTTTTAGACCACAAACTATCATTGATTCATGACAACACACGAGGATTCCAACTTGAAAATCATACAACCATAAAAATATGAACATAATCAACCCACAAAAAATAATCACAATACAATATTTAAAACTTGATTCTTCGGCTTCATGGATGAAAAGAATCCACGAATGAACACTGTGAATACCTGAATTCTTGATTTTATGAAGATTAGCGGAGATATTCTTGATTTCAAGTCTTGAATATTAATCCTCAATTGAAAAGCCTAGCTTGTTCTTGAGAGAAACACTATATTTTGGATAAAATATGGCTGAATCACGTGTTATTGGGTCTATATAGGGTTGAGAAATTGACCCTTTTAACACTTGGACACGTATTTCATTTTTGAAAAAAAATATTCCTAATTTGGCAGGATGGCGCGACGCGGCACTATCGTGCCGTGCCACTGGAAAATGCCAAATACGAACAGGGATGATGGGGTGATGCGGTAAAATTGCATTCCAATACTGGATGGGACCTAAAAGTTCATTGTAATGCGGTGGTATCACGCTAAGACATTGGAAAAAACGGATAAATTTAAATTTTAGCCTTGCCCCAATGTGCCATTTTGACGTGCTTCATGATGCACAAATGGCTCTGGTTAGACACTGTCTTACTAAAATAGCTCTAAATATTCATCTGGGTGTCGGATTTTGGCATATTTGGGCTAGGTAAGCTGAATGTTGGTGAAAAATAACTATCAGTTGGTTGCCCACTGATAGTCGGAGTTAGATCCACTTCCCCTCTAAGGTTTTATCCATCCACGAAGGTGGGTGGTGGTACAAATCTATTGGAATGGTCACAAAGTAGAGGGGTTCCAGTGGTTGTTGGTTGGGTGGGGCATTGTGGGAATTTACCAATTTAAGGGTCTTTCCAAGTGAAGTATTGTTGGGGAGCAGGTTGAATTTCCAACCAAGTGTGGTTAACTAAAAAGAGGTTGGTTTAGGATTAATTTGATTTGACTCCAAGAGTCATATCAATAGGCTGAGAGTGATGATTAATTTCTAGTGAGGAAGATTTAATCCATTTTGGAAAAATTGGCATGGTTCGTAGGCTCTTTATAGTGAGGAAGGGGATAAGTTTAGGTCTCAGTTGCCCCTTGGTAGTTAATGGGATTATGTGGAAAGTATTTATTACTAGTAGAAGTTTTTTTATCAGCACAAGTAACAAGTTGGGATAAGGACAAATGCTTAATATAAATCCCTGCTTCAAAAAAAAATCTAACTTTTTTTCTTTTTAATTTATTTAATGAAATATTTATTTTTTAATAATACTTTTATTTGATATTTTAGGCCAGATATTTAAAATTATAAAATTAAAAATATTTTACTAATAAATATAACTTTAATTTAAGATTATGAAATTTAAAAATATTTTATACTACTTTTTTAAAGTTCTTGTGAAGAAAACTAATTCGTAATTAACAAGTTGAAGGATAAGGACAAAAGATTAGCTCCCAAGACAAATTATGAAATGTATTGCTAGCGTATTTCCATCTCGATTGTGTTATCTTTGAAAATCTTTATATGATGGAAGAAAGATATGATTGCTTTCAAAGAAGGAGCCATTTTCAATAGCTATCACATTCAAGCACCTCAAGAATTTGAATCGGTAAAATCCCCTTTTCTATTTTTCTCTTAATTTATGAAAGCATAGTAGAATTATTTCATTATTTTAAATGAAGTTTTTGTTAGACATACTGAACTAGGAGAGCCCAAGTGTTGGATTTTCAGATATGAATATTTGAAACTCTAATAGTGATGGGTTTTGTGGGGTTCAACGTAGGGGTTTAAGGGTTCCCTTGATGTTGTACTATACATGATGGATAAAATTCAAAGGGGTTCTACGCAATTCACTGATAATCTATAAAATGTAAGGCATCGACTGATGAGTTAGTATTGTGTTGTAATGTAGCGTTCTTGTATAATTCAAATCAAACTATTTTTAAGGATTCAAACTGGATGTTATTGAGACATGTTGTTGGTATGATATGTAATTAGATTTCTAAGGCTTTTCCACATATGTAAATTTTCTATACTTAATTACTCCCTGGACCCAATTTATGTTACACAGTTGAAAATTTTTCTTACATAATTACTCCCTTGACCCAATTTATGTTGCACTGTTGAAATTTATAGGGTCAAGCCAAGTTTTCTTTAACTAAAATTTCTTTATATTCCTTTTAAAGGTATTAAAACTGTGTATTATTATGATCTATAGTAACTTTTACGTGGTTTTAATATATATAGTACCTTTATTTTGTTTTTATCTGAATTCATGGTGAAAGTTTAGAATCTTAAATCTCAAAATTCCAACTATGCCACATAAATTGTGACATAGGTAGTATTAGTTTCATAATGGTAGGTGCAAACAGAGTAAAATGAATATATAGGACGCATTGATGAGTGACAGTTTGTGAGGATAATTTGTCTTCTCCTTAATGAGTGACAGTTTGTTTATTATTTTGTTAAGCTTTCAAATGTGTTTATCTATATGACTCTTTAGGCATTTGGAGTGATCTATCCAAGGGAAAGGTCTGGTCATTTGCACAGGCATCTTTCTAATGTGCTTTTATTTTTTAGTTGATGAGGTTGTCCATTTTGCTGCATTTCCTTTGTTGAAACTGTAATAGACTTCACCTACCCCTTTTCTCTTATATTCAACTCTTTCACTCTTACTCCAATAACCCAAATTGGTTGTCTTATACTTGTACATAGGATTCGTATATGACTCCAGCCATGTACTCTAAGCGCTTACGATCTTTACTATCATTAGCATTACCAGTTATTAGATCTTGTGTTATGCTTGCTTGTGATTTGTTGAGTTGAATCTTAAAATTTAGATCATGAAGGTCCAACCTATAGATCTCCATATTTATTGAACATCCACACCCAAGTCCATGAAACTTAATCTCAATGTTTAGTGATATAGATTGTTCAATTGTTTTAAATAAGGTAGTATGTTACTATTTTGGATAGAACCTAAAAGTGACTCAATCATGTCTCTGTTGCATTGTGATTCTTGGGATGCAATAAATTGTTTATGAAGTCACTTACATTTGAAAAATCAATATAATCAACGAGCGTAAGGGTAGTTGTGGATGATGAATAATTTGGCTATTAAATAGCATGCTACTATCATATTTTTTAATTTTGTTTTAAGAATTTATGCTCAAGGATCCCATTTTCTTAATAATTTATACCGTGGCCCTAATATGGCTAACCAGAAAGAAAGAAATATGAGGGATTTCTGAAGGATTTTAAGCATATTAATGATCTTTTTATTTAGAATTTCGGAGTACTCATGTGCTCAATAAGCATAGGGGATGGGTTATCCTTTTTAGAAAGTTCCATTGTCGTCTAAATTATCTACTTTTTGGTCTCTCTATTGTATACATGATTTTTCACAGATTATTAATAATATTTAGTACTGTAAAAGTTGTTTATTCTTCCAACACAACAAAGAAGGTAGGTTATATAATTCTTCAATTGAGCTTATATATTCTAGGTCAATGGAGATAAAGTAATCTGTGTGCTGGACAATTTTGATTTAATGGAAAGAAAATATCAATCAACTTCTTTAATTCGTATTCTTTTTTTATTTTTGACAGTATGTGAAAAACACTTATCCCTGTGTCCCGAACTATTGTTCCCCTGTTTATCTCTCAATGTTTAGGCAATTTTGGGGTCTGAAGATCCATATTTTTTAGCAAAGTATTTACTATGTTATAGTGTCCCACATATTTTTAATCCGTGGACAATAAAGTAAAGTAAAACAATCTATTTTAGTAAAATAGACATTATTAGGCATACCTATAAAAATTAAGATTGAATGTAATGTAAAACCTAAATAGCTTAATTCATATCTTCCAAGTTGTAATTGTAAGCATATCCGAGTACTGAAAGCTGGTGAGCCTGTTTGCTGGAAGTTAGTTGTTATTAGATCTTTGATATTTTAGAACTTATTTCCTTTATATTCTCATTCAATCATATAATATAAAGGAGGAAAATAGTCATCATATGGAGAAGATGGAATCTGGAAAACAAATTTCTGAGGAAATGACTTGGGAAAATAATCATCATATAGAGAAGATGGAATATTTCTCTGTGGCCTAGACATGAAAAATCCAATGTTAAGAATGTTATTAAAGTGGTAAATGATAATTGCAGGTTTAAGCTAATCACAATGTTCTACACAAAGTCACCAGACACCAAAGTTGAACCAGTTGCCTATAAACTCTAGGGGCTAAATTAAATAGTTGGATTATAATACTCTACCTTTGCAGCATGTTTGATTTTACATATAAAGAATTGGATTGAACTTGAATCCAGTGCTCCCCATGGACTTTATCCTATGAACTATTTTGTTGTATCAACCTAAACTAAAATCAAGCACCCAAGTTCTTCACCAATATTTATATTAGTTTACGTGCATCTTTTTCAAGTTTGTATTTCAATGCTTTTGCACAAGTCATTCACCTACAATGGTAACTCTTCTTTTTCTATCTTTATCCAAGTTTAGTTGTTATTAGTTGTACCGATCTTTGTGTTTTTGGTTACTTTGTTTAAATCATATAATTGATGTCAGTGTAAATATTGTAATTTGTCCTTTTGACCGTAACCAATATCCCTCCATCGATAGTACATAGTTCTATTCTTTTATCATGAAAAAACAACTATTTTTTATTTTTGGAGGAATGAACTGGCCGACCTTTTAACTTCACTTGAATTGTCAATTGATCCTTCTACTCACAAATTGCCAACTAAAGAATGAAACTCAAAATTACACTTGTAGACATTCACCAAACTTATGTGGCATTAGTGTAACGGAGTTAGAAAATATGTGATTTACATGGGTAAGAAATCCCTTTCCACATCCACTTTTGTATGAATTTCATTAGCTCTATAAAATGAAACAAAAAACACAGCCAAAAATCTAAACTCTTTTTTGCCAAAAAACATTATGGCTAATGTATTTTTGTGCTTGAGGATGTTTTTGGGCGTGTAGAAGATGGAAAAGAGTTGGGAGTAGGGTGAGGGAAGAAATGAAGAACATAATGAAGTTGCAAAAGATGTTGGGTGAAAGAAATTTAGAACTAGTTTGTTTCATCCCTGCAATCGCAATGCACGTTATGTGATTGAAATATGTGTACTTTTATGGGAAAATAAGTTATAAGGTCACTTAGCTACAACAAACTATTATTAAAGTAACTTAAGTCTATTTGTATCGATAAAGTAACTTAGATTAATTTCCTACAAAGTTAGTATCATGATCGGAGACTATCCCCCAGCCACAAAATGGTGTTTAAAGTGACCCCAAGCTAATCCATTGCCTAGCATGACTCCAAGAATATTGTATAAAATTGGTTAACCATGTTCAGAAGTTAAACTGAATGATGAAATAAAAATAAAAACTAACAACAAGATGTAAGTTTGAAACCACAAAGATGAACACCTAATAGGTTGTCTGAAAGTCTCTAATAGAAAGAGTTGTTGGGACAAGCCCCCCCAGCTAACTCAAACTATCTGAAACTAAAATGACATAAAATGAAATACTGATACTAGTCCTCGAATGATAATGATTCCACCAAAGTGTCCCTACAGATGTAGTAGGAGATCGTACTAAGTGTGATCTGGATGATGAGCTTGATAACCTATATTATGAGACAATATAGCGTAAAAAAAAGTATACGATCAGTACATTGAGTGTACCAAGTATGTGAGAAAAGAAATAACTGATATAGGTTGAACATGATGCATGTGACATACTAAACTGATGCAAGACCAAATAATAAAAATGTACTCTATGATAAAGAATATCTGGATACAAGTTCATGCAAGTATCTTAACTTGAACCACGGGTTTTAGACTTTGGGAGCTACTAATATTCAACATATCATAATGTGAGCTAATTTTTGTCCAACCTATAGCCTCAACTAGAAGTTATTTTGTACCTTGCTAAGGGTACGAACACTAACTGATGTTGATCCACTAAAAGGTAGTGGTTCCTTCTCATGTGTAAAAGGTATACTTTTCAACTTTCAGATGTTTGGGGTTGTTTTGACCATATGGAATCATTGTGCGGTAGTACAATCTCACCATAATAGTACCTACACCCATAGGTTCTCATTGTTGGATAGTGCTTCTCTAAAATAGACATAACATTTTACTCTGATATCTTATTAAGGTGAAATAAGATGAATTGGAAATATAACTCAAATATCTATCATTTTATTGGTATTGATATTTAAAATAATCTAGAATATAAGAGTTATGTGTGTTTAAAGTTTACTAGATAGAGATCCTTCACATAAAATCGATCGGTAAGGAAGGGTTTGACTTGGCCATAATCTAAGAGCTATGTTTGGTCATAAAACAGTCACTCATGTTATTAGTTATATCAGTTATCATAACTTATGTTATCAGTATTTAGCTTTAGGACTATCAGATACAGTTAACTAGACCAGTTCTTCATAACCAGAACTGTTAGACACAATTAGTCATATATCAGTTACATAGTATCAATCCCTCAGTATTCAATAATATTGTATCAGTCTTTCTAACTCAGCAGTGTCTCATATGTTAATATCAGTAAACTCAGTAGTCACAACTCAGTATTCAATCCTATTATGATCTCTGTTATAGTTACGTAGTCATGCATGTATGCTCATGTTCAAGTTAGTCAATCAGTTAGTATAGTTCATGCATATGAACCATTTATATTCAGCCTACCTCACTTGCATACTAGTACATTCAAAGCACTAACGTATTTACGCTGTGGTGTCTTATAGCATAGGTTTAGAAACACGAGATCTAGAACATCATTAGCAGTCAGATTCAGCTATGAGTCCTCATCCTTCGAGGACATGATGATTACATTACTACTTTAGTTTTTAGTTTATTTCAGTAGTCGGAGTTAGTTAGGGACATGTCCTATCAACTCCTTTTTTAGATAGTTTAGAGGATTTCAAAATATAGCATGTCAGATAGTTATTTTAGTTATTTTGGTAGTAATATACCATATTTTTAGGTAAGTACTAGTATTGAACCTTATGGCCTTTCAGTTCATATTTCTGTGTTATACAATCTTTTATGCAGTGTACAGGTACAAATATCAGTCATGGGTTAGCTTGTGGTCCTTTGGGGTCTTAAGCACCGTGTAATGTTTCGGGTACTAGATTCGGAGCATTACAAACTTTGTATCAGAGCCTAAGGTTCAATAGTGTCCTAGGAAGTCTAAAAACCGTATCTAGTAGAGTCTTATACGTGCGTGTATTGTGCACCACACTTATGTGTAGGAGGCTATGAGATGTTTTAGTTACAGTTTCCCTTATTTCAGTATTCATTTCGTGCCAGTGAGCATAATCTCAAGTCAATCTCTGAATCTAATCCATTTCTCTCTTTCTTCTACAGAACTTGCCTCCTAAAAGAAGAAATGGAAATCAGTCAGCCCCTTAGCCCAAATAACCTTTGGGTGAACATGTTTTTTATGCGGAGTTCAGGGATATATTCACTACTCTTTCTCAGTTAGTTGATAGTCATAATGAATGACCAGCTATCTTTTCAGCCAAACTAGTGGCCAATTTAGTTGTATCTAAGATTCGGGACTTTACCCGAATAAACCCTCCATCCTTTCTTGGATCTAAGTCAGATGAGGACCCTTAGGAATTCTTAGATCAGGTTCAGAAGGTGACTAATATCTTGGGGGTGACTACTGTTGAGAGTGGTGAGCTAGTTGCATATCAGTTGCAGGATGTATCTCATACTTAGTTCAAGTAGTGAAAGTCGGAAAGGGCAGATGATGCAGGGCCAATAGAATAGGTTGAATTTTTCACTACTTTCTTAAAGAGGTTCTTTCCCCTAGAGCAGAGAAAAGCTAAGGCGTTAGAATTCATCAACCTCAGGTAGTGCACCATGATGGTGAAAGATTATTCTCCTAAGTTTACTCAATTAGCCAGATATACCCCTCATGTGGTTGCAGACAGTAGGGCCAAAATGAGTAAGTTTGTGTCAGGGGTGAATAATACCATGGTTAATGAGTGTAGATACACCATACCGGATAATGAAATGAATTTTGCCAGACATATGATCCATGCTCAGCAGATAGAGGAGCAAAAGATTAAGAAGAAGGAAAAGCAGAATAAGAGGTCAAGGACCAGTAGTTTCAGCTTTGCTCAGCCTAAGTCAGGAGGTAGTAACCGTACTTAGTATAGTCATAAGCTTTTGGTCACAACTCTATATTCATCAAGATCATGATTCCCTATATTTGGGAATAATAGTAGTGATGGGTCACTTGGATCCGAGGCACAGGATAGTGAGAACAGGAGTCTTGCCTATCCGCTTTGTGAAAAGTATGGTAAAAATAATATAGGTGTATGTAAAGAAGGCAGTGAGGTATGTTATGGATGTGGTAAGCCAGGCCACAGTCAATAGGAATATAGAGTAAGGGCTCTGTAGGGAAAACATTTGTGCCAGCAGGGCGTCACTTCCAGTACCACTAGTAGTCAGCGTCAGAACAAGTTTTATGCTCTTCAGACTCGCCAGGATTAATAAAATTCCCCCGGCACAGATTCGGGTAAGTTATAGGTCTTTCATACTCATGATAGCATTGTTAGACCTCTAGCTCATATTTTAGCTTACGATTTTCAGCATGAGTTATTCAGTCATGAATCAGTCCGTGGATGCCCTATGCATCACCCCAGTATCTCAGTAGGGTAAACACTCTTAGAGGGAAATAGTACCCTAAGAGAAAGATACCCCATTATTTCCTTAACATTATCATACCTTATATAAAGTTTCTTTTCAAATAAAGAATCTAGTCTAGAGTACAGGGTATTCATAAGTTCACCCTCAAAGTCCCAACCTTAGCTTTAGGTCAAGTATTTAGAGGCTTACTTCCGTTTATGATGCTCAGTTCGTATGTCACGCATTAGAACAGACTCAGTTAAGTTCTCATATTTTTTCTCATACATTTGTAGTAAGATGATGTCGGATTCATTAGCATTTCCGATTAAGATAACAATTCTTCTTAGTCTTACTCGATTTCATGTTCAGTGTTCATCACAAACTTGGTACTAAGTACCCTTGCATATTTTGGCATGCATTCATGTTTCAGTTCAGGCATGTAATTATGAATTAGCCATGCATTCTCATTGGGAGAAATTTAGTTCATCAGAAAATTCAATCCTGTACTCAGAAGTCAATTATCAGTTATGCATCAGATATACATGAATTCAGCTTATTAGTCATGTATCAGATATGCATTTTTAGTATGTTATATTAAGCGATAGGTCATGTTAATTATGAAATCATGTTAAAGCCAATCATGTTCAGTATGTACGCTAGTTTGTATTCTTTCCCTCTCACTCAGTCTCATTCGAGGACGAATGTTCTCAAGGGGAAGATATTGTAATACCCAATACTTTTTCTAGCTTGAAAAGTTTCCCAAGAATGTTAGAAGAATTCTTTGAAAGATGAATCCACTTTTTCACATATGTTATTTTAAATATTTTTAATTTTTATCATGTGGGGAATCGAATAATCTTTCCGTCGATACCAAATTCGCCCAAATCCAACACCCGAGTGAAGAGTTAGAGCCTTTTTAGTGAGACATTGTATGACCTGTTCCTTCAGCGCATCGCAGAGATAACTCAAACGGAAATTGTCAATTTCCAGTGTTACTCCGCGATAGTGGAGAGTCACGCTAAACTTTAAGGTCGCAGACAAAGTGCCAGCGCGATAGCTCCTTATTGTACCATCATGTGATTTCTCATTTGTCACTTTCCAGTAACTTGGCACGATAAAATTGGGAAATTTTCTCAGAAATTAAAGATGCATACAAAGGTTAAAAGGGTCAATTTACCACCCCTATTTAAAATGAATAACACATGATTTTGCCATTCTTCACCCAAATATACTAGTTTCTCTCAAGTTTCTCTCAATAACAAGCTAGGGTTTATATTGGGGATTCAAATTCAAGAAGGTTTCACCATCAATCTTCATGAAATCATAAACTAAGATATGCATAGTATTGATTCGTGGACTCCTTTCAGCCATGATGCCCGAGGATATCTTTTCTAAGTTTTAAGTTTATGAATTTCATATTAGGTTTGTTTTGTTTAGGTTGAGAATGATCAATTGAATTCAAATCCATGTTGGGTGATCTATGTTATGTGGTATTGATTTGTAAAGATGTATATTCATGTGGACCTAAGATTAAACCCTAGGATGATGAAATTAGAGTTGAATTATGATGTTTAATGGTTGTATAATGATGTTTATATGTACCATGCCTACCATATGTTTGATTAAATGCCTATATGAAGAAAAAGTGCCCAACTAGTATGATATCATGAAATCCCCAATTATGTACAAGTTTATGCATATCATATGTTTGATGAAGTGCTTCAGTATATGAATTATGGACGATGATGCTAGTCATGTGTTCAAGTAAGTCATGCTCTGTCAGTTTATTTCCATCGAGTCTTGGGGGTACTTGTGCCCAAAATATTATTTGTGTGCCTCGAGCCATGTCATGTTTTCATAATACTCTCAGTCAAGCCATGATCCATAGAACTCAGTCAGTCATGTGACTCAGGAAAACCCAAAAATCTCAGTAATCTTAGTAGTTCAATAATCTTAGTGATCTCAGTACTTAATAATCTCAGTAACCTCAGTATTCCCAGTCAATCTCAGTAACTACAATACTCTCAGTCAGTTCTTAGAACTCAGTACATTGCGTCAGTTAATGAAACTCAGTAATTTCAGTTTAGATCCGCTAGACAATACCGCTAGTATAAGTTCAGTTCAGTTAATCAGTTCAGCTTAGTTAATCATTTCAAAGTCTTTCAGATGGGAGTAGGATTCAGTAACGAGCAAGCCTAGGGATGGGGACTCACCTGCTAGATAGGACTGTGATCCCTTGAATCAATCCCTAAGTTCCAGAACTATATACCCAGTGTAGGTACAAGATTTCATCCGTTAGATAGGACTGACATACTAAGGTATCACCCGTTAGCACATTTAAATTTATAGGACTGATCCCAAGGTTCACCCGTTAGATTAGGACTGACTCTAGAGCAGTTGTCTTTACCAGTGCCATGGTACTGAAACCCTTTAAACTGCGGTTATAGGTTGGACCCAAGTTGGCATTGTATGGGGCATGTCGGTTAGATGAATACATCCCATAGTTTCAGTTACAAAATTAGGACTTTCAGTTATAGTCAATTAACTCAGTAGTATAGATTTAAGACTATCAGATACAGTCACTCCTTATCATTATAAACAGAATCTTGGATCACCCCTAGATAGGACTGATCTCCACAATAGCCAATCATTAACGGTATCATCAGATTTAGAGATCACCCGCTAGATAGGATTGATCTCAAATTCATTTACTCAAATACAGTACAAAACTCATCTAGTTCTATCAATTTAGGACTATCAGATACAGTCACTCATGTTATCAGTTTTTTCAGTTATCAGAACTCATGTTATCAGTATTTAGCTTTAGGACTATCAAATACAAAACTATTAGACTTAGTTATTCATCTATTAGTAAAATAGTATAAGTGCCTTAGTATTTAGTAATATAGTATCAGTCTTTCTCACATATCAGTTACACAGTTGTCAATATCAGTAAACTCAGTAGTTAGAAATTAGTAATTAGTCCTATCATGATCTCAGTTACAGTTACGTAGTCATGCATTTATTCTCACATTCATGTCTGTCAGTCAGTTAGTATTGTTCATGAATATGAACCATTTGCATTAAGCCTACCTCACTTGCATACCAGTACTTTTAAAGTACTGACACATTTGCACTATGTTGTCTTATACCATAGGCTTAGAAGCATAAGCTCCCGAGCATCAGTAGCATCCAGGTTCAGCAGTCATATTCATTGTGAGTACTCATCCTTCCTGAACATGATGATTATATTACTATTTTAGGTTTCAGTTTATTTCAGTAGTTGGAGTTATTTGGGGATATATCCCATCAACTCCTTTTTTAGACAGTTTAGAGGATTTCAGACTATAGCATGTCAGACAGTTATTTCAGTTATTTTGGTATTAATATACCATGTTTTCTATCATGACTAGAATTGAACCTTATGGACTTTCAGTTCATATTTTGGCGTTATACAATCTTTTGTACAGTATACAAGTTCAGATATTAGTGATGGGTTAGCTTGTGGTCCTTCAAGGTCATGAGCACCATGTAATATTTCGAGTACCAGATTTGGGGCATCACAAAAATAAAAACTAAGCATGGAACCAAATACCACATTTGTAACTAAAATCTGAACATGAAACTGGATATGCTTAAGAAAAGATATTACCTTGGGCTAAGCCTAAGCTTAATTACTAAATATGCATGAGCGAAAACATGAGAGCGTAACTGGATCTGGAATGTGATACATGAGGTAAATATCTTGACCTAAATTGAGTACCTTGAACACATGGCATACGATCGAGATTGGAGCTAGAGGGTCAACCTATGGTACCCACTACTCCAACCTAGATTTGTTACGTGAAAAAAGAATGGAATGTTTTTGGTCATGAACATTTGGGGGTTCATAGTGTCCCAAGGGTGACATACACTATGTACCTAGAATAATACTGACTTAACTGCAGTACTGAGAAAAACTGGGAGGATGCACAGGGCTCATATGAACGGAACCATGACTAGACATCTAGGATCTGAAACTATGGCATAATACATAAACTGAGCTGATCTCGCAACTATTGGGACTTTCTATCTTGGAATAGTTATATTCTTGAGATTTTTTATAGTAGGACTAGGTGGAAATATGGGAAACCACACCATACAAACTTGATGCCTGATTTCTAAATTGGATTACTGGCTGATCTATTTAACTCACACTAAAAAGTTATACTTAACTGAATCACCTCTTTTTTACCTGAGACTACTAAAAATATTCACATGAACACTGACCATGAATGCCTAAACATACTAACTTATCTGATTAAATGAATGACTGATAGCTAAATACTGGGTCTCCACGATGAAACTGTACTTAGTCTTGAATAACTGGACTAAAATTGTAGAGCATTATGCATAGTAGATAAGGACTGACTGAGTGACATGAGATACTGATCATAAACTGAGGGTAATTGTAATATTTAAGAATGCAAAACCAGGAGTACAACACGATCTAGAATGTTCTGGTAAACTGAGGTACTAGAAGGCCGACAACTGATTAGCTGATAATTGTATGCTATGGTCGAGTAAACCCTAAACTAAACTGAGTTACTGACCTGAATACTGAACTAGAAATGGGACTGTCATTGTAGATAAGATGATAATTGAGACTGTAAACCTAACTAAGACTGTAGATGGGACTTAATACTGGTTTTTGATAACTAATGTTCAGATTGGTACTGAAGTACTGAATTCTAAAACTGAACACTGATTACAGAGATCTGACCACTGAAACTATAACTAACATGGAAACTGAGTTTTTGGATTGACATGTATTGACGATTGACATAAGTCGAGGATATGAAAGTATACTCCTACTGACACTCTGTACTTCCTAATTTCTAAGTACAACCTTTTTCTAGCCCTTTACTGGCACACTAACATGAAATTCAAGCCTATCTTTAGCATTACACCCTTGTGTAAAATAAGCTTGAAACAATCATCCCTTAATCATGAAATATTTACTCTCTCCCATCAAAGCAATTACTCATCGCCATACTATTTTCACAATGAGAGCTTATTGAAGGATTAAATTAGGAGGACCTGAAACGTGAATAGACACTAGCTGAACTTGACGCTTGACTAAAGCCTAAGAAATAGAATATAAACATCATGGATTTACCAAGACGTCTAAACTGAGGATATACATAACATAATCTGAATTTAACTGATCAGTAAAGACATAGCATGAGCCATGGAAGCTGAGTATACTGTGAAGCATGATATGTGTACATGATTCATGAGCTGCATGACCTGAGTTTAGAGTTTTCTGCATTCGTGGGATATGATTTGCATTACTGAGGGGAGTAGAACTAAACTCCTTATAGTGGGGACTGGAATCGTACATGATTTTTTAGAAAGAGTATGAATATAAGTTTTGTTCATGGAACTATGATATGAATCATGTGTAGACATCATGCTGACTGAAGTACAAAACTCTGTACTAAGATAAGGATGGGTCAGGGAATCATCTTCCCCTTACTGCTCTTCTATACATGCTGGCACTACTACCAGGATCTGATGGCCTACTCAGTTACTTGATCTATCACCTCTACCATAGTTTTAAGCCATAATCATAAGTCTGTGAGCGCTTTACTAAACTTTGAACTGAACTCCAATCATCGTCAACTACTAATACTCTTTTTGACACATTCTTACCCTACTAAACAATTATCTGCTTCTATTTCATTATAGACTACTAATACCACATCACCTCACTCACATCCACACCTTCATACTTAGTATTAAATTAATAACTTAAGTGCTAGCTTGAACTATTCAAGCCTACTGATTTACTTTGGTATATCTATCCCTATGAATACATAATCTATTCAACCTGGATAATATTATCCTAACCCTACTACTACTAAACTCCTGAGTTCATGCTTCTAACTCTAGGTCATATGCTATCATAGAATTTTGAGAAGGGATCTAATGACATATGAGTTCTCAAGATTATGAATAAAAGTTGTACAACTTTGGAGCATAACTAAACCGATGGGATACTTATGAGTTTGTGGAGACTGTCTGATCTATCTCGAGGAGTTTGATCTTTACTATTTTTGTTACCTTTAAAGTAAGGCAAAGTTGACATGTTAAGAATAATAAGAATCATCATAATTTTCTTAGAGAACGTTTTTATAGCATAACCTGAGACATGAAAAAGGGAAACTATTCCTAAAACATCTCATAGTCTCCTGCACATAAGTATGGTGCACAACATACCTATGCATAAGACTCTACTAGATGTGGCTTTTCAAACTTCCTAGGGACACTATTGAACCTGGCTATGATAACAAATTTTTAATGCCCTAAATCTAGTACCTAGAATGTTACGTGGTGCTCACAATCCTGAAGGACCACGAGTTAACCCATGAATGATATCTGTAACTGAGCACTGGATAATATACTATAAATATGCAAAATATAAGATGTAAGACCATAAGGTTCAAAAATGAACAAATACTAAATATAAAACAATGTCTGTAATAGGGTATGACAATACCCAAAACTTAAATAAATTGTCTGAAATATGCTATAGTCTGAAAGCCTCTAAAATGTCTAAAAACTATGGAGTTAATGAGACATGTCCCTAACTATCTTTGAACTACTGAAATAATAAAGTAATAAAATAGTTATGCTATTCTCAAATGATGAGGACTCACTACTTGTCTGGATACTGAAAGTCTGATCTAATAAGGATGCTTGGGATCTTGTGCAACTAAACCAATGGTATAAAATACCATAGCACAAATGCGTCAGTATGTTGGATGTACTGGTATGCAAGTGAGGTAGGCTAAATGCGAGGGTTCATATGCATGAACACTAATAACTGACTGTATAACATGAATGTAAGAATACATGCATAGATACAAAATTGTAACTGAGATGTGATAACGTTGAATCATGAATTCTGATAACATGGATATACTAATATTTGAGTACTAATATTGGGATACTAAATGACTGAGTCTATTGAGTACTGAGGAACTGATATCATATTACTGATAAAGAAATAACTATTTTTGATAATTCTAATTATGAAGAACTGGTCTGATTGTCTGTATATGATAGTTATGAAACTAAATACTAATAACATGAATTTTATATAAATTAATATATAATTAACTAGGTTTGTGATAGCATGATTACTGAGTCTGAATACTGATAATATGAGAGACTGTATCTGACAGTCCTGATACTTAAGAACTAGCTGAGTTTCGCACTGTACTGAGTTAAATGTAATTGACAGTCTTAGATTTCTGTAGAACTAAACTGAGTTCTATTAATGAGACTGGATATGTAACAAAGACTGTGGGAAGTAATCATCTAACCGACATAACCCTAATACACTATTATGGCTGAGTTAGGGTCCAATCTATAACCCTAATTAGATAGGTGTTAATACTTTACCACTAGTAAGGACAATCTGTGAGTTTCCCTTATATAATAGGTAACTCTAGTTAGAACGGTGGGAACCCTCATATAACAGGTTAAGCCACCTCTTCTACCCTCATATAATATGTTAAGCCACCTCATCTATCCTCATATAGCAGGCTATGATGTCTCAACCTATGTTGGCTACGTATTTCTGGACTGTAAGGATTTCTTCTAAGAATCACACTTTTATGTAGAAGGTGAGTTCTAGTCCTTGGGTTTACTCTGTGCTAACTCCTACTCCTACCTAAATAGACACTGAACTGATTAACTAAACTGAACTAATACTAATGGTATTATTTACAGAGCTAAACTGAGTTCACTGAGTTCCAATGACTAACAGAATGCTACTGAGATCTAAGGACTAACAGAGAGTACTAAAGTTACTGAGTTTATTGATATTACTGAGTACTAAGATCACTAAAATTACAGGACTATTGATATTACTGAGATTTCTGAGATTACTAAGATTACTGAATGAGACTGGATTGATACTGAGTTTGCTGAGTTTTCCGGAGTCACATGTTTGACTGAATTCTACTTATCATGGCTTGACTGAGAGTATCATGAAAACCTGACACTAGCTCTAGGAACACAACTAAATTATCATGTACAAGTACCCCCAGAACTTGATAGCTTGAAACTGACAAAACTTGACACTTCTTGAACACATAAGAAATATCAACAATTCATAATATAATAAGTTAGGGATTTCATGAAGCACATGGTTATCATAATATTGTACGTGGATGGAATTGCATATAGACATATCATACTTTCATTAACCTAATCTCATGGACATTCCCTCAATCATTCATAATGCACACAATATTATGGAAGTCATTCTTTGTCATAGGGTAAAGCATGCATTTATCACTTCGGTCACAATTAAGCTATAGTGCATAGTTTCTATTCTCTTAAGCATTTTATCAAACACCTAGGATGCATGACTTAGGGAAGAGACATGACCATCATATTAACACAACAAAACTATATATTTCAACATAATTTCATATATTTTAGACCATATACCTCCAATGTTTCATGAACAACACATAAGGAATCCAACTTGAAATTCATACAACCATAGTCACATGAACATAATCAACCCACAATAAAATAGTCATAATACAAGATTTAAAACTTGATTCTTGGGCTTCATGTATGAAAGGAATCCATGAATTAACACTGTGCATACCTTAGTTCTTGATTCCATACAGATTTGTGGTGCGATTCATGAATTCGAGTCTTGAATATAATCCCCAATTGAAAATCCTAGATTGTTCTTGAGAGAAACCTAAGAGAAACCCTATATTTTGGATAAAATATGGCTGAATCATGTGTTATTGGGTTTATATATAGTTGATAAATTAACCTTTTTAACCCTTGGGCGCATATTTCTTTTTTGAAAAAAAGTTTCTCGATTTGGCAAGTCGAGCGACACGGTGCTATCGTGTTGTGTCACTAGAAATTGCCAACTGGAAACTGGGTTGATGGCACGATATGGTGAAATTATGTTGCAATACTAGATAGGACCTGGAAGTTCACTGCAATATGATGGTATCACGTTGATACACTGGAAAAAGCACGATTCAGAATTTGAGCCCTGCTGCGGCACGCCATAATTATAGAGGCTCACTAGATTTTGATGATTGCCATTTCGACCTTCTTTGTGATGCATTGATGGCTCAGCTGGGACACTGTCTCACTAAAATGGCTCTAACTCTTCATTCGGGTGTCAAATTTGGGCAAAAATACCATATGTATAAAAGTGGATTCATCTTTGAAACAAGTCTTTGATATTTTTGGGATGAATTTAATAAAGGTAGATATATGGGGTATTAAAATATATATAGGTGTTTGATGATTTTGAATGATGAATTGAGAGCATAAACTATTAGAAATCCCTCTCTTGTTTACAAACTTTCTTGTTTTTGTGCGTTATGATTTACTTGAAATGCATTGTTAGAAGCATGATATAAATGTATTGATTATTATTTATAACTTGATTATGATTTTAAATTAAATAGGGTGTGATTTACTTGGTGTTAAAGGTTAAAGATGTTTATTAAGAAGATTGCATGTTTTGTCACAAGTTTCATCACCACCACATATTCATTGAAATGCTGTAAAGAATGATTTTTACATTATCTGATAAATATTTAAAGAATGAATCATTTGAATCGTTTGAATTATGGTTGTCCAAGTTTTATGTTTTGAAAGAAGAGATTTTCTTAAGATAATTATGGCTCAGAAACATAACTTACAAGTCTTGGTATGATGACACCAAACCAGATTAGGCCATGGTAAACTCAGAACAGAATATAGATTTCATTTTAGATTTTAGATTTTTAATTCATATAGATGCATATTTAGAACAGGTTAAAAATGGGCACTAAGAGAGTTAGGTGGTTATCCAAAGTACGCGTGGGTCATATGATTCATTTTCCGAAATTGTTTTGCCAATATGGGTTTATTATTTCCCCTTGAGGGATTATACGTTGGCCTAGTTCCCCGTGGCATATCAGATTTAGATACTTCAAACCTTGCGAAAAACTTAGGTTCAAGGCTTGGCCATCGAGTTTATGGTGTATCCCATATTGCCTATGGTAAACTTTCAGATATATAGAGTGTACCACCTTGTTCAGAAGTAATACAAAGTATAGAATTGCATTGACAAGATTGTTTTATGATCATTTGTAATGGCCCATGTATTTTAAAATATTTTAAGAATAATGTTTTATGACTTGCTCTCACCTATGTTACATATGCATAAATTCATTATTTTGGATTACTTTGTGTACTAGTACATCTGTATTAATTCCCTATATTTCAGGATTCTGAGACACAGTCCTAGGGTCCCTTTAAGCAGTAGATTGACTTGTCAGAAGTTTGCAGCTGGTGAGCCTCCCTTACTTTAGAAGGCCTGGATTAGAAATTGTTATTATTATTTCATTTTGATTCATGGTCCAACTGGGGGCCTTGTCCTAGATTTCAAATAAATGTCATTTTCAGTTATTACAGATTTCGCAGACTAATGTTAGACGTTTTTAGAGATTTATGGTTCCATTCTAGATTGTTCAGTTGAATTATGATATTAACCATGATTTTGTCTTGTTTTATATTTATGCATTTTCCTTCATATTATATGAAAGTGTGTATGATTGCCAGATAGAGAAGGGCACTCAGGCCTTCACAATTTGGGATGCCCATCCTAGCTAAGGCCCCTAATCAGGACATGACAAACTTGGCATTAGATTCCAGTTCATGGACTTAGGGTGACTGCAAAATCGTGTCTAGTAGAGTCTTGCTTATGGGTATGTTGTGCACCACACTTATAATTAGGAGGCTACTGGGCATTTAAGAGTTGGTTTTTATTTTTTCATACTCTAGTTTGTGCTATAGACTTATCCATAAGAAAGTTATCCAAATTCATTCCTTGTTCTAATTTCATAGGCCATGCCTTACTTTTAAGGTGATACAAGTCTAAGAATCTAGCTCCCCCTACGATATGGTTCTCCCTGATTGAGTTATCCATAAATTTATGATATTGCACAAGGACTTGAAAGGATTCCATTAGCGCTTCAAGGTGTGTTGATTTGATAAATGACTTTATTATGATGAAATTGTGCTTTTCAGCCTGAGGTATAAAGTTTATTCCATCCTCTTTCAAAATTCTTATTGTAGATGTTATGTATAAGGTTAAAGACTTGCAGGAGAATATTGGTACTATATTTCGACCTGAATAGTAGTATATGGTATAGTGTCATGACCTATTAGTAGTGAGATGGTCCAAGAATTTGGTGATATAAAGTCACAAGGTTAGAAGTCAGAGTGAGGGCGACTTTTGTGTATATAAAGAGTTTTGGTTGTATAACCGTTGATTAAGGGATGGTTTTCCGTTGAGATAATACATCAAAACCCCCTTGAACTTGTCCCGACAACTTAGTTTAGCACTTAAGCTATACGAATAATTATTTACCCCCTTAACATCTTTATAGTGAATTAATTTCTCCCCTTAATACATAATACCACTCTCATGAGGGAGAGTGCATCACACTCAGTGACATGTTAGTGCCACATCAGCTCCAGATCACTGCCACGTCAATAAAGTATTTTTTTAATAGTTATATATATATATATAATATATAAAAATATTATTTATATATATATACATATTTTAAATTATATAAAATATTTTAAATTTTAAAAATACCCCACCCACCATTTTCAGCTTCTTCATAACCACCACCTCCCCCCTGTCTACCCCTACCTGCACACATACCTCCATCCACCCCTACACTCTCACACCTAAACATACCCTTATCCACCTCTATCCATCCCCACATAACCACACCTTCCAAGTTTTCTTGGCAAAAATTCTGGCAAATTTTTGTCGGAAAACTCAACCCACTTGAAAAATTTAATTACCACCATCAAAAAATATCATAAAATAGTGATAAGAAACTCAACCCACATGAAAAATTCAAACAAATCAACACCAAATTCTCTAAAATGACCAACCAAACATCCAAACCATGTAGCTTTTTTAATTTTTAAATTCAATTTCATTTTTTTATTGATCTAAGAGGTCGAAGGAGGATAAATTGGGGGCAACAACTTTCATAATTAGAGGAGAAGTTGGGTGGGGGTGTTGGCGAAGGAGAAGTAGGGGGTGCTGTTGGTGGGGTTGGGTGAAGAAAAAGAGGATTTTTTTTCTTTATATATATAAATATTATTTTTTAAAAAAATATTGTTCACGCATTATTTTTAAAGAAAATGCCACATCAGCATAAGGGGGAAAATAAATTCACTATAAAGATATTAAGGGGGTAAATAAATAGAAGATTAGTTTAAGTGTTAAAGTAATTTGGGGAGACAAGTTTAGGGGATTTTGATGTATTATCTATTTTCTATTTTATAGTGATCGACTAATGTGGTAGCAATAATTGTAGATTATATGGTAGTTTGTGAAGGAAGTGATTGGATATGATTATTATTTTTTCAAAATAGAGAAGGAGCTCTAAGATGATAGTTATGGTGGTTGTAAGAATCATTTATAAGTGGTAAAAAGAAAGTGGTAGATTAGTTAATAAGTTGTTGTGTTTATTGAATTTTGAAGATCATTGTGATATATGATTAGGTAAGTGAGTATGATGTGAGGAATTAAAATATGTTGATAAGATTGAAATGGGTTATATTATAAGATTAAGATCGACTAATCCTATCGTGTGACTTTACCCCTTTGATGGTCTTTTCTTTAGTAATAGTAAACTAGTACTTCATATGAGAACGTATGTATTGTATTTTGAATTGTAATAGTGAGGTTATGGCAGGTTTGTGAGTGTAGGTAGTAGCTAAGTAAAATGAAGTATTTGGGTTGATTTCCAAATTTGATGGACCAGTACAGTATATGGCATGCTTTACTGGTGGTATATAATTGAGGTTAAACAATAGGCTTGAACTTTAGACGTGGAGTGTAGAGATAAAATGGGATAGTAGCTTAAGATTAGAATTGTATATTTTGTGGGAATGAATTAGTAAGCTTGATGTGCGGTGTGAAATATCTTAAGTTGGCAATTTATGGAAAAATGAGTGGATAATTGTGATACGTATATAGTCATGAGAACTAGCACAAAAATATTGATAAGTTATGGTTTAATTATTAAACGGATAAGAACGTGAGTATATAGGAATAAGTTAAACCCCAAGGTAGCATGTTGTGAGATAAGGTGTGATATGTATGAGTGTCACGTGTACCGAACTGTTATTCTCGAATCTTGCAGTATGGAGAAGTTTGGGGAACTGTTGTATAGCATTATATATAGTTGAATTAAGGAAATGTAGGTAGGCAATATGTGAGCCTTGTCTATGGTCTTACAAAATTTTGTTAAGTTGCAAGTTAAGTGATTTTATGTGTAATGAGAGTATTCTAAGGAATTGAACATAGTGTATTAAGTGTTCAAAAGTGTTGATGTATATACCCATAATAATGGTAGTCGTAAGTTGATGACCTTGGGGGTTAGAGGCAATTCTGATTAGTGTCCCTATAGGGGAATGTCAAAGAAAGAATTTAGAATCTTTGTATTAGAAATTATTGAGGGGAGTTTGTTTCCATGTATATATTGATACCCCTTTTTTTTATGATAAGTATGGATGTTTACGCTCATGAGAGTGGGAGTTGTAGAGTAATGGTTATAGAGGCTAGCAAAATTTAAGAGTAGCATTTGGAAAAGCAAGGCCTTCAGAGTACAGATCTTCAGAGAGATTTTAGAGTTTAAGTATATGGTGATGTCTCTTGAATATTAAGAGTTGTGGCTATAGACTTGATAAGGGAATATGTCTGTAAGTCTAGGATTGTGACTTTGCTCTAATGGGGAGATGGGGAATTAAGTGAGTTCTCGAATGCTCTCAGTGTGGTAAATTGCGGGGAGGAGTCATGATAAATCAATTTCTACTGGAGCATACTCCTCCCACTTCTATTTAGGAGAGTATCCTACTAATGTGTTACGTCATTTGTTAAAGTCATGCCTATGCCAATGGTTCGAGTACTCTAGGGACTTATGTTCATGATATGACCTCCATAATAGAAGCAATAACGTCTCTCAGTAATTCGGTATTTCATGTATTCTATCCATATGATATGTTGCTCATGATCCATGAAAATCTATGTCTGCCAACATGCTTGGTCCAATGGAAATATGTTTCTACATGTCACCGATTTATCATATGTCGGGTTTAGAAAAATTGATAAACTTTATGTAAACTCATGGAAAATCACAGTTCCTTAAATGATGAGCTATTGCTTTAAGAGGTAATCTTTGTCTTAGTTGTAATGTAACACCCCGTAGTATTCTTGACTCAATACCACTCTTGGTTGCATGTATGGAGAGCTGACAATCTGAATTTTTTTTAATTGGTAAAAGACTTAGTTATACTTTTGTACTATTAACTTCCATAATTTTCAAATTGTTCTTCCTGGCCTCGAGATGTATATTTTTGAGTTGATTCATTATCAGGGGTGTAGTGGTGTCTTAGGAAAATTTCAAATTTTTTAGACCATGTTTGAGGCATGTTTGGATGATCATAACAGTGGGCCAACGCGATATTGACATGTCAAACCAGGAATCGCATCGGTAGGAACTGACACAGAACGTCGCTTAATGCATCGGGTGCCCAGTTCATCTTATTGACTTTCAGGCCCAAAAAGGTAATTCAGTATCTTTCCCTCATTTAATCTTGATATGTGCACCAATATTTTCTCACTGTGCTCTATCCTAAGACTTTATGTTGTATGGTGTTACTTCCGAACGACTCTTTACTTATGATCTAGGCACTTGGTATATGAGCACTTTGTGTCAATTTTATCGTATCTTCTTTTTATGTCCCTCCTTGAGTAGTGAAATAAGTATAAGTTTTAGTCTAATAGCATTACTTTTATTCATGAAGTTATGCTCGGGTTCTGAAATAACCCTTCTTATATTAGTATAATAGTTGTGGTGAAAGCATAGTAATGTATTAGATGGGAGAGTAGATGTTCTTAAAGGTGAAAATTTGATGTGATTCTTGATCTAAGATTATAGGTGAAAGGGAAAAGAAGGATATTTACTTTTATTGATTAAAATAGCAAAGAAGGAGGAATGTGGCAAAAATATTTGTGATAGTGATTGAAATTGTTGGTCTTAGTGGGTAGACCGATGTAGTAGGCGTAGTAATGATTAGGCTTGAATGTTGTGGTTGCTAAAGACACAAACCTATGTGCTATGTGTTTAGTACTCTCTAAATTAAAACCTCGAGGATATTTGACGATAGTGATAAGATGAGGCCATTTTCTTAGTGGGATGTAGAGTACAGGTACTGTAATTTAAGTTATCACGTTGTTACTCCGAGTTAGGCTTCAACGTAACAACAATTTGGAGTGAGACTCAAACTCTTGTGGTTAAATGTGTGATGAATAATTGTATGTTGGAAAGCGTGGAGTATGCTATTTTTTTTAGGATGTTTAAGTCTATTCGTTGTACCTTGTAATATAGAGAATGCTTCTAATCTTATGCTCTATGAAAACCTTATTTCATGATTAGTACCGATGTAATTTAGTACTTTTAACAACAAATAACTCATGCCTTATGATGTATGATTATGATTCATAGAACTTATGTCCAAGATCATCCCTATGCAATGTCTCATTGCCAAATGTTTTGTGCTTACACATTTTACTAGGGGTTATCATGAAGCTAGTTTGAGGCCTTTGCTTATTTCATTGAGGAAAAATATTCAGTGCCAGTTTTCGTTCTTTATTCTACACTTTTATAACTTCAATAATTCCCTATCCATTATTCGGGAATGAATTATCCCAAGGAAGAGATAATGTAACAGCCCACATATCGAGCTAGAAAGTGAACCGTCATTCCTATGTGTGCGCTCTAATACAATTGTTTATATTTAAATCCATGTGTCATGATCCGTATCCTAGTGTATGAAGTGATTATGAGGTGAAAAGTGTTCATAAAATTCACTTGGAGCAAAGTTGAGCTAAGAGTCATTCATCCATCCAAAGTTTGATATTCAATTCTATAAGGGTATACTTTGAATGGGTATAACTTTCCATACACAGTATGTTTCTACTCAGGACACACAAAATTATAGATAATTGAATTAGCTTTCCAACTATACCAATTTCAAAAAAATTCAATAACTGAGCAAATAGATATTGTATTTTTTCCGTGAGGCAGTAAGCCAATGCGATCTTGACGCATCGCGTCGACTGTGCCCCGACACGAAACCTAACACGAATCTAAAGAGGTTTTACGGATTATTTAAATTCCTAGGGGTTCTAGGGGAACTTTAGTCATACTCCCTCACCCAAATTTCGTCCCTAAACATCCATAAATGATATTAATTCACAAATAACGTTTCAACACTCTAAAATCCCTAATTCATCTTTCAAGAACCCAAGAGGAGAAAACAACTAGGGTTTGGGCAATCAAGTTAAAGGTCAAATCTTTTTGAAATTTCTTAGTGATTCTTCACAATTAAGGTACATGGGGTTTTTCTAAACTACATGGGCATAAGAAAAATTGTCTGAACAACATTTAAACATTGTGAAATCATTAATTCATGAAAGGGTTTTGAAATTTCTGTTACAATTTTGCATTACGAATTTTTTAATGATATGATTGTTTTGGCCTTGAGGCCTTTCTCCTAAATTTTATTTGCAATCATGTATAAGTATATATAAATATATGTTGATGTTTTCTAAGTTTGAATGATGAATTGAGAGCATGAACTATTAGAAATCCCTCTCTTGTTTATAAGCTTTCTTGTTTTTATAAGTTATGATTTACTTGAAATGCATTGTTGGAAGCATGATATAAATATCCTGATTATAGTTTATGACTTGATTAATGGTTTTAAATTAAAGAGGGGGTGTTTAACATGGTGTTAAAGGTTAAAGATGTTTGTTAAGAAGATTTCATGTTTTGTCACAAGTTTCATGACCACCACATATTTGTTGAAATGTTGAAAAAAATGATTTTTACATGATTTGATAAATGTTTGAATTATGAATCTTTTGATTTGTTTGAAGTATGGTGGTCCAAGATTTATGTTTTGAAAGAAGAGATTTTTTATGATAATTATGGCTCAGAAGCATAACTTACTAGTCTTGTTACAATGATACCAAATCAGATAAGGCCATGGTAAACTCACAGAATACAGATTTCATTTCAGATTTAAGATTTGGAATTCAGACAGATGCAAATTTAGAATATGTTAAAAATGGGCACTAAGAGAGTAGGTGGTTACTCGAAGTAGGTGTGGGTCATATAATTTATTTCCTAGAATTGTGTTTTGCCGATACGGGTTTATTATTTCCCCACGAGGGATTATACGTTGGCCTAGTGACCTGTGGAGTATCAGATTCAGATACTTCAACCTTTGCAGAAAACATGGGTTGGGGGCTTGGTAGTTGATTTAATTAAGGATCCCATATTGCCCGTGGAAAACTTTCATATAGGTAGGGTGTACCACCTATCTTAGAAGTAATACAATGTATAGAATTGCATTGACAAGATTGTTTTAAGATCATTTCTGATGGCCTATGTATTTCAAAATATTTCATGCATAACGTTTTATGACTTGATCTCACCTATGTTATATATGTATAAATTCATTATTTTGGATTTCTCTACGTACCAGTACATCTGTATTGATCCCCTTATATTTCAAGATTCTGAGACATAGTCCTGGGATCCCGTTAAGCAGTAGATTCACTTGTCAGAAGTTTGTAGCTGTTAAGCCTCCCTTACTTCGGGAGGCCTAGATTAGAACTTGTTATTTTTATTTCATTTTGATTCATGGTCCAACTGGGGGCTTTGTCCCAAATTTAATATAAATGTCATTTTCAGTTGTTCACGATTCCGTAGACTAATGTTAGACGTTGTTAGAGGTCTGTGGTATCCATTCCAGATTGTTCAATTGAATTATGATACTGACCATGATTCATTATTATTTTATATTTTCGTATTTTCCTTTATATTTTATGAAAGTGTGTATAATTGCAAGATAGAGAAGGGTGCTCGAGTCTTTACAATTCAGGATGCCTATTACGGCTAGGGCCCCGACTAGAGTCGTGATAAGTATTCAGTCTCAAAATTATGTAATAAACTCAGATAGTTCTACACAACCATGGCTATCAGTTATCAATTACTTAGCCATCAAAATTCAGTACTTCAGCATTAGTGTAAACCTCAGTTATCAGTATTCAGTTACCAAAACTCAGTATTTTATTTTCAGTCTAATTCAGACAGAGGTTATATGTACAGTATTATATAGTCAACCTGATCACTAGTTATAGTTTTTGCATGCACTCTTATTCAGTTATTTCATGATGTTCATTCAGTCAGTTATCATCTCATGCGTATGAACCCACGTATATCATCTTGCCTCACTTAGCATACCAGTACGTTCGAAGTACTAATGCATACTCTTTCTTTTTCACTATGATGTGTCATATCATAGGTTCAGAGTCATAGGCTCCTGACCATACCTAGCAGCTCAGGTTATCAGCAACAGCTATAGTGGTGAGTCCTCATATTTCGAGGACAATGTTATTTATTTTAGCATTCCAGTAGTTCAGTATGTTCAGCAGTCAGAGTTAGTTGAGGACTTGTCCCATCAACTCCATATTCAGGCAGTTAGAGGTTTTTGGACTACACCATTTCAGATAGACGACTAGTTTTTCAATATTATTTTTGGTATTTTAGTATTTTTTTTAAGTTTATGAACCTTATGGCAACTTTAGCTTAACTTTCGCATATATTTTAAATATTAGTATTATTCAGTGCTCACAGCAAGTACCAGTCATGGGTTAAATTGTGGTCCTTTAGGGTTTTTAAGCATTATGTAACGTTCAAGATGTATAAGGGATTTTAAAACTTGGTATTAGATCCTAAGGTTCTAAAGATCCCTAGGGAGTTTGAAAGCTGCATCATATAGAGTCTTGTGCATGGGTGTGTAGCGGAGCACGCTAATGGACAAGAGGCTATGAGGAATTTTTAGGAAAATTTTTCCCTTCTTTCAGTGTTCACATCGAGCGGGTAAGCATGAGCTCAAGTTAAACACTTTGTCTAATACAACTTTTCCTTCCGTTGTAAAACATGCCTCCCAGAAAAACTAACGAAAGTAGAACTATAAATAAGCCAGCACCTTCGCGCATTCAAGCAGATCCCTTGAATGAACACGTTTTTCATGTAGAATTGAAAGAAGCTTTCACCACTTTAGCTCATTCTATCGAAACCCAGGATAAATGACCAACTACTATTAAAGCCAACCCAGTGGTTAATACTGCCGCACCCAGGATTTGGGACATCACCCGAATGAACCCTCCTCCATTTTTAGTGTCTCAGTCTGAAGAGTATCCACAGAAACTCCTTGACATAATTCAAAAAGTAACAAACATTATCAGGGTAAATGCTAGTGAGAGTGCTAAATTAGATAACTATTAGTTAAAGGATGTATCTCATACATGGTTTAAGAAGTGGAAGGTTTATAGGGGCTCAGATGCAGGGCTTATAGAATGGGAAAAGTTTGCTACAGCATTTCTAGATAGGTTCTTTCCGTTGGAATTGAGAGAAGATAAGGTGTCATAGTTTATCAACTTAAAATAGGGAAACAAGAGTGTGAAAGAGTATTCCCTCAAGTTTACTCAGTTAGCCAAATATGTTCTTCATATGGTAGTTGATAGCAGATCTAAGATGAGTAAGTTTATGTCTGGTGTGTCCAAAAGTGTGGTCAAGAAGTGTAGAACCACAATGTTGATGAAGAAGATGGACTTGGCTAGGTTGAGGATCCATGCTCAGCAGATAGAGGAGAAAAAAACTAAGAAGAGAGAGAGGGAGAACAAAAGGGATAGGATAAGTAGTTTTAATTTTTCTTATTCAGAGGTTGGTAAACGTTCTCAGTTCAGTCAAAAGTGTTCAGTTCTAGTTTTATTTTCAACTAGTGTACCAGTACCAAAGTTTAGGAGTGATATTTGGGATAGAGCACCAGGTTCCAAAACCTAGGTTAGTGTGAGCAGTGGTCGTACCCATCTGCTTTGTAGAGACTGTGGTAAAAATCATAAGAGAGTGTGTCGAGCAGGAAGTGATGTGTGTTTTGGATATGGACAATTAGGCCACAGGGTCAGAGAATGTGTTAAGCCTGGTCCGCAGAGTAAGAATTGTAATCCGCTAGTTCTATTTGATCGCCCGACTCAGCGGGGTGCCACTTCTAGCGCATCCAGTGGCCAGCGTCAGAACAGGCTTTATGCACTTCAATCCCGAAATGATCAGGAAAGTTATCCAAATATAGTTACGAGTATGTTACAGGCCTTTCATATTCTTGTGTATATTTTACTATACCACGGAGCTTTGCTTTCTTTTGTAACCCCTTACATAACTGTCAAAACTATAATCAGTCCCGAAATCCTAAAAGAACCTTTCTCAATCCCTATCCTAGTGGGTAAGTCCATCATGGACTTACGAATATACAAAAATTGACCGGTTACAGTATTCCAGTAAATCACTTCAGTTGATTTCGGAAATAGAGTAGTTCAATTTTTGCTTCTCAATGAACCAGTAGTGAATGAAGGGGTAGTACCTCAGTTCTTAAGAGTTAGACATGATTTTGGCTTCTTTCTCAGAATCCTATGATATAATATGATCTAAAATTTAAAGCCTAAAACTAGGAGTTTAGCAGTAGATGTAGAATTGGGGATATCCATGTTATGTGTTAGGACCTAAGTTTGAATCTTTGAATGTTGAGCTATTAGAAAAAGGAGTTGAAAATTTTAAGTTATCAATTCTTAAGTTGTCATATGATTTATTTGGGGCTATAGAAAGTTAAGAGTGTATCTCAGAAGGAAGTATTAGCAATGGGTCTTACACTTCAGGTGCAGTCCTTTGGGGGAATTTATCATTTATGGGTATTATTACACCAGATTCTAGAGTAAAGTGATGGCAGTTAATTTTAGAGTTTGTTAAGTTGTTCACATACCTAGAACGATGAATTTAAGCTAAGGGGGAGATGATAGAACAATTAACCAAGTCAGTCACTCAGATTCTAGTAGTGATGCCAGTGTATTGTAGAACATTAGTAGGGGAGAAAGGTGACATGGCCCATTCTCATATCAGTTTAGAGTTTTGTACTTCAGTCATCACGATACCTACTCATTCGTTATATGTCAGCTCCAGGATTATAGTTTATATTCTTGCACATCATAAAGGATCGTGTGTACTTCTAGTTCTTAGTATAATTAGTCCTAGTTAGCTCAGTTGTACAAATCATGTTCCATAAAACTTATGAACTCCAACTCAGGTCATGTATCTCATGACTCATGTATTCATTCTTTACAGTATGTTCAGTTCCAGTACTCATGCTACGTATATAATGATCAGCAAATTCAGATTTATATCATACATATCCCTGGATTAGTCCTCTTTGATGAATACAGTTAAGTTCATGCATCATGTTTTAGATTACATATATTCAGTCATGATTCAGTTTATAAGTGTCCTGTGTACCATCTTAATCTTTCATTCTTAATTCAGTCAAGTCAGTATCACTCGGCGAACAAACTATCCCAAGTGGGAGATGTCAAAGTACCTCGAGTTTTCATGTACTAAACCTCCCATCTTTCCTTCACTAAACCAGATCCAGCGGGAGGAAATGGTTACTCATAGGTTGACTCTCTCATTTCTATCTCAGCTATTTGACCATTCTTATGACATTGCATGAATTCCAGAAATCAGTTTAGTTCATGATATTCAGTTTATTTATCATGTCTCAGACTCAGTTATGATCTCATGTTCCCATTCACGCATGTTCATTAAATTATCTTAGGCTTCTCGGTATTCTTAGCATAAGGTAATAAATTTCCTTAGCATCCCTCATTTCCATGCTTAGATCAGTTGCATTACATTCTCATATCATTCATGTATTCATGAAAAAGTTCAGTCATTTGTCATATCTCCAGAATTTAGTCATACTTTAGTTATGCATGTCGGTGTAAGTAAAGTTTCTCAGTTACTCTCAGCTCAGTCAGTCTCATTCGAGGATGAATGTTTCCAAGGGGAGATATTGTAAAAACCCCTAAAATCATAGTCATTTCAGTCCTATATAGCATGCAAAAACAGGCCCCAGACGTAGAAAAATTCAGCCAAGTGTTGACACTTAGTCTCATTTTTTACGTCAATATTTTTATGGTATCATTTACGACCTTTCCGGCCTTATATTGTCAATTTTAAATTAATTCATGATTAGGGATGTCAATAGGTCATATTAGGTTAGTTTTGGAATTTTTGGACTTTGTTTGAGTCATGTTTGGATGACCAAAACAACAATACAATGAGATCTTGACATGTCGCATTGGCTATCACGTTGCACCCATCGACACAATGCGGCGGTAATTTCATCAACCCCATCGTTGTGGCGCGGTGCTTATCACATCATTGGGATAGATTTGTGCGTTAAGATATGGGTTTGTGGGGGTAATTAAGTTATTTTCCTCCCACATTAAACCCCCATAACACAAAATTCATCCCTTCAATAGGCCAAATAAACTCACTCATTCACAAAATCCTCTCAACAAATAAACCCTATTTCATCAAGCTCAAGATCAACTTCCAAGAAATTCCCAACAATATTCACAAATCCCGCCACTCAGGTATGTTAGGCGTCCATCCTTAGGTATTCTTCCACCTTTAGAGTTCAAGAAAACTTTTCAAAAACTAAAATTATGATTTCCATGTTACGAATTGAATTATGCCCATTTTTGAGTTGTTGAATGGATTTCAAGTTGAGATCTTTTAGGGGTTCCATTAAATTACGTTAGCATGTGTGTTGAATTTTGAATTTTTCATGTCGAAACAGTTGAATTTGTAATATTAAGTTGTATTCATGATGCTTATATGTTGTTCATTATCATGTGTATTAATTATGCTCCCCAAGTGTTTGATAGAATGTCCATGTGAATGAGATACTGAAATCATGACATTTAGCATACGTTCTCAATCGTGTACAAGCCAAGTGTTTGTCAAAAAAACTCAATGAATGAATTGTGAAAAAATGACTATTGCTATGCTTTCAAGATTTTCTATGTTTTATCCATTATGGTATCGAGTACTGGGGGTATTTATTACCCAAAATATAGTTGTCTACTTAGTTAAAGTAGATATATAATCATCCCAGTTAAGGTCAAGAATCGTAGTACTTAATCAGTTACCAAAACTCAGTAAACTCAGTGCATTTTGGTTAGTCAACACAATTAGTGTCAGTTCAGTCAAGCCTAGTAAAGTCTAGTGATTAGTTCAGTGTCGATTCACTTTGGAGTAGGATTTAGCACCGAGCGAACCAGGGATGGGGAAATTCCTACAAGTAGAGAGTTTGACCCTAAGTAGTAGTCCCTGAGTTACAAAACTATGTAGCAAGTGTAGGTTGAGATATCTTCTTGACAGATAAGGGTATACATATCTCATATGAATTTCCTTCCAGTAAGGGTTGACAAAATGTCTTTCTTCCAGTTAGGGTAACTCACAACTAGTGTTAGTACCCATACTATAGTACAAACACCCTTAAAATTGGGGTTACAAGATGGACTTCAATAAGTCCATATTGAGGTATGTTTGTTAAATAAACACTCCCACAGTTACGGTTTTAATATTCAGTACTCAGTAATCAGTATTCAGTCTAAGAATTCAGTAAAAAACTCAAATAGTTCAACATAACCATGGCTATCAGTTATCAGTTACTTAGCCATCAGAATTTAGTACTTTAGTCTTAGTCTTAACCTCAGTTATCAGTATGCAGTTACCTGAACTCAGTACTTCAATTTTAGTCTAATTCAGATAGAGGTTCTATGCACAGCATTGCATAGTCAACTTGATTTGTAGTTACGATTTTGCTTGCACTCTTATTCAGCTATTTCATGATGTTCATTCAGTCAGTTATCATCTCATGCATATGAAGCCATATATATCAATCTGCCTCACTTAGTATATCAGTACATTCAAAATACTGATGCATACTCTTTGTTTTGCGCTATGATGTCTCATATCATAGGTTCAGACGCATAGGGTCTTGACCATACCTAGCAGCTCAGGTCATCAGCAACAATTATAGTGGTGAGTTGTTATATTTTGAGGACAGGGTTATTTATTTCAGTATTCCAGTAGTTTCATATGTTCAGCAGTTAGAGTTAGTTGGGGACTTGTCCCATCAATTCCATATGAAGACAGTTAGAGGATTTTAGACTAGACCAGTTTAGATAGATGTTTATTTTTTCAGTATTATTATCGGTATCAGTATTTATTTTTAGTTTATGAACCTTATGGCAATTTTAGCCTAACTTTTGCATATATTTTTAGTGTTACTATTATTCAGTGCTCACAGAAGGTACCAGTCATGGGTTAGCTTGTGGTCCATTGGGATTGTAAGCACCGTGTAACGTCTAGGATATAAACTCGGAGAGTTAGAGGATTCCCTATGAAACTCATTAATTGGGTAGATAAGACTGTAGGTATTATTGATATAGTGATATACCAAGGTTTTGAAGGATTTTGACTGCACAACATGGGCTCAAACCTAAAGAAAGTATGGAAGGGTTTCCGTTTTTGACCAGTAACTTCAATGAGCAAGGGCAAATGGTCAGCGTTATTTCTTGGTAGGTGAGTGACTGTGACCTTTGGATAGCGGGTTATCCAAAGTTTATTTTCCAGGCAGGTATAAATCTTTCAAATATGAGATATCCTCTATTTCTATATTATTTATTAGTCCAAGTGTATTTATTACCTCTAAAAGCTTGGTCTATCATGTTACAGTGATTAAAACATTATCTAATGGTATTCACTCTATTGACATTGATGGGGCCTCTACCCAATTTTTTTAGTTTGGAACACTTCATTAAAGTCTCCCCCTATAAATTATTCTTCATGGTAGCTTTGAGATGTGTTACAAAGCTCATCCCACAATTAGTGCACGTGTGATAGTCTGGACTAACATAAATTGTTAAAAAAATCCAAGGGGAGTTGTCAGGCAGTACCTTGATCATGACATGAATACCTTAGGCAGAGGCAGTGAATTTTTTAAGATGAAGGAGGACCTCTTTCTACATCACTACTATTCCAGTGGAGAGTCCGACTATACTATATTTAATGTGAAGGGCAAAGCCTAGGGCATCACATAGGGTTTTGTGCTCTTTTATTTTTGTCTCCAGTAAAACAAGTGTAGTAGGACTATGGATGTTAACCATGTCCTAACGCTGCCAATGAAAACAAGCACTGTTCACCCCCTCATGTTCCATATTATGAATATCAGCCTGGGTTGTTTGTTAGGTGAATTAGCAGTCTCTTTTCCTTCCCCTTTGAGGAAGATGGTCTAGCCAATGTTACCTATAGACTAAGTATTACTATTTTCGGTGTTTGATCAGTCGCAATCCTCACTATCAGTGAGAAGATCCTCATCTTCACTGGTGAGTAAGTTATAATATCTAAGCTTTAGGGCTCATCAAAACTTTTATGAAGTGTCCTTTCTAGTAAGAATAGCTCTTGGCTTGGATCGCTAAGAGTGATTAAGGAGGACTTCATATCTTTGTTGTATTGACACAACAATTCTAGGAGTGAGGCCCTTCCTACGCCTCTATTGCCTACCTCTACCTCTGGCATCGAGAACTGTTAGGGGAAATGGGAGTAATTGACTAAGGTTCAGAGTTTGGTTTACCCTTAGGTATGGTATGGTCAAAAAGAAGGGCATGCTCTGGAAGGTCTCAGTTATGAGTGAGCATAACTCCTCCATTGTGCTCAAATTTTGGTATTCAAGTAGCTAGGTTATTCATGGGGTATTCTGCCAGACCTGCTTCCCTATCCCCTCCATGGCTTAATCTATGATTTCTTGTGCTATCTGGGATAGGTAAGTTGGATGTTAGAGAAAAATGACTATCAGTTGGTTGCCCACTGATAGTCAGAGTTGGATCCAGTTCCCCTCTAAGGTATTCTCCATCCATGAAGGTGGGTGGTGGTCAAACTCTATTAGAACGGTCACAAAGTAGAGGGGTTCCAGTGGTTGTTGCTTGGTGTAGACACGTAATTTTGTCCCCCTTAAAAGTTCGATTTTATTCATTTCTACCTTATCATATCGTGTACCATCACCCACGTGATTACACCTCACAAAATATAAAATAATAATAATAATAATAAATAATAATAAAATAAAAAATCCTATCCTAACTAATCCTATCTTATCCTAACAACCTACCCAATCAAAATAAACCACCTCACCACTCCACACCCTACCCCCTACCCCATGTCAGCCCCCCTCCTTTTTTTTTCTTGTCCAAGAAGAAAGGACTCAAAAATAGAAAATACAATATATATATATATACCCACATACACACAAAATAAGGGGAGGAACAGTAACCATAAAAAAAAGAATCACCTCTTTCACTCTAGACTCTCACTCTTTCTTTCTCTCTCTAAGCTCCTTCCGGTCGGTGACCAGCGAAACCATCCCTGCCATGACTACCAACGCCGTCAATGTCTTCTCTCCTCTGATCTCTGACCAAACCTTCCAGATCTGCCACCACCGTCACCGACCAAACCCCCATCGCTTTCGGAGAAGAAAGCAAACCAGCTGCTGCTCCGCCGCCAACAGTCGCTGCTCCGGTGTGGCCCGTTAGCCACTGGCTCCATCCGCATCTCACCCATCCGACGAAACAGCTTCAGCTCCGGTCATCACTGGAGAAACAGGCACTGCCGCCATTCTCGCCATCATCGTAGCTCACCGGAGTTTGATCTGCGTTAGTTTTTGTGTTCCGTTTGTTTGTTGGGGGTTTTGGTTTTGTTTGTTTCCTGGTTCGTTGTTGATATTGGATTTCGAGTTGTCGTTATCAAATTGCATCGTCGTTATTTTTTGGGTTTTCGTATAATAAAGTTTGTCCCACAGGTTTTGAAGTTGTCCTATTAGTTTTTCCCTATACTGAGTTGGATTCATCGCGAACGAGGTTCTCCGATTGAGTATTTTGGTCTTCGGATTTCTTTATTATCGTCAAGGATCAATTTCATTGAGGTCCATTTCTTCTAATCGAATCTGTAATTTATTTTGACTTTTTGGTGATGTTGTGAGTGTGAATGATTTATTTGTTATGTGTTTGGTATGTGCGAATATGTGTTATGTTTTGGTTGATGTTGGTTCCGGACTTTGAAAAGTGAATCGATAAATCGAAACATGTTTAATCATATTGTTTGAAATAAATTTAGGGACGGGAATCGAAAATTAATAAAAGTAAATATTTTGATATTTTTGATATATTGTTGATGTTGAATGTGATATGTCATCGAGCGGGTAGGCAAACATAAGTCGGGTAGGCAAAATTTAGGAATAAATGTTTCGTGGGATGTCGGAATGTGCATGTGAATGTCTCTTTCTAGATTATCGTGTTTAATTTAGATGTATTTATTTAGCCGGGGAATGCCCCAAGATCGCTTGTATTTATTCACCGGGGAATGCCCCCACGTATCATGTTGGCGGAAAATGATCGTGATGAAGGCCCGCGGCGTCTGGTAAGGGATTGGAGCTTAGTTTAGATTTAGTTTACAATAAGATTTATATTTTTGTAATTTTTTTTCTATTTTTCGAACTGTATAATTAGACTGGACTTTACGTGTTTGGACTGCTTTGTTTTGTTTATTGTTTGATATTTTGCGTTCTTTTGTGTGATTTATACATTGCATAATGCCAAAAATAGTCTATACACTCTACCAAGAGACCGTGATTGAACCACGGGATCGAGGGGTGCCTAAAACCTTCCCCTCGGTCAACAGAATTCCTTAGCCGGAATCTCTGTTCGCAAACCTGTTTAAGAGTCAAATGGTTTCGAAAAGAATTTTCCAAAGGTGACTTGGCACAATGGATCATGCCAAGTGGCGAATCTGAATAGAAAATGTAAATAATCCTTTTTCGAAACAAATTTTTCATTTCTTGTCACTTAAATAATAAAACCTTTTCGGACTTAAAATATACATTCTTTTGAGCACGTCAAAAAAGGGGTGTAACAGCTTCTGGCGACTCTTCTGGGGACTTATGACAAGTTTTCAGAATTCGAGCTTTTTGGAGTCGTATCGGTTTTGTTAGGCATTACGAATGTATAAGCATTGTTTGTGGTTATTGTTTGTGTTATTTTCACTTTTATGCGTTTTTGTCTCTTTGTTTATAGTATTTATCCTATGTGTTACCGCTTTATATCTGTCATCATAAGTCCACCCCCCGACCTTCTTTCTGCAAGAAGTCCATAGTACACGTGTTGTACACAACCTCTAGTTGAGTTACCCTTATTTTAGGGGGGAGCCGTCGTTGTTATGGAGTAGGTGGAAAGCAAAGCAGCCACTATCGACCATACGCTCCCCCGAACAGCCTTGTTAGTAAACCACAACGTAGGTCAGCCTTTAGGTCATGCTTATGTGCATCATACGGAGACCTAGCGGGACCCATATGGCCCTTTGTAGGAGACTCCCCTCTAAAGCATCCCTACGTGCTAACTGTTGCATTTTTAAGGGTTACGTGGTCATTTGACGAACTGATTTAAAAAAAAAAAAAAGTAAGGTGCGTAGGTAAAAAAAAAGAAAAATAATAGAAAAAACTAGTCAAAAAGAATGAAAAAAAAAAGATGAATGTTAGTTTATTTTAGATTTCTTTATGGCTATTGTTCTTCACGATCCAAAACATAAAAAGATTTTTTTTACGTTTTACATTTGTCTTCTCAAAGTACCTAAATTCAAAAAAAAAAGAGAGAGAGAGAGAGAGAGAAAAAGAGAAAAAAAAATTTGAAAAAAAAAAAAGAGTTTTGTTTGCCTTTTCTACTTATTTGCCAAAAACAAAAAATACCAAAATGATTTTTCATAATTGGTGGTGTCAGTCTTAGTTGAAATGTCTAGTTGAAAATCCAAAAGTTTTTATCCGTTTGTTTTGATTAGGTCTCTTAAGTTAGGGCCAGTTTAGTAGTTAATCGTTAATTGTCCAATCTGGATGAACTACGCATACCTGATTCCCTTCTTTCGGGTTAGGATACGTAGGCAACCCTCAGTGGGTCCGGTAATTTTTGTGTCGGTCTTGGTCTTAGTATTAGCCTAGGTCTCTCATCCTATAATTTAGAGTTGTTTGCCAAGTAGACTAATTTTGCTCAGTACTTCTGTTCGGAAAATTGGAGTCATGAATGTGGTCGGTCCCATCGACATATGTTTGCGTAAAAAATCCCATGGGCTGGGAATCTTCTACTCCTGTCTAATATTTGAGATAACGTCTTGTGTGTTATTACAGGATGGATTCGTCCACCAATTCTAGAGTTCTGATGGTTGTCAAGGTGCCCAAAAAGTTAATCAAATGGTGGGAAATGTTTAACTATGTTAATCAGCAGAAACTGGTTAAAATATTAGGTGATCTTACGGAACTTCTGCATGTTACCCCTCGTCCAGATTTAATAGAAGCCTTGTTGATCTTTAGGGATCCGAGTAGTTTGGTATTCAAGTTTGGGGAATGTGAAATGACTCCTACTTTGGCAGAAATATCCAGTTTGTTGCATTTGCCCTATATCGAGAAGGATATGATCCGAGCACGAAATCATACTGGTGTGAGATTTTTACAGTTTTGTGGTTTAAAAAGTAAAGGTATCCGTTTGGGTTGTTTAAGTGATTCGTGGGTTTCCTTGGATTTTTTGTTCGCTAGATTCGGGCCCTCGGAAGGTTTTGATTGTTTTGGGGATGAATTTCATGTGACTAAGGAGAAGTGGGAGAGAAAGTGTCTTGAAGTCTTCACCGTCGCTTTGTTAGGTATTTTAGTGTTTCTACTAGAAGAAAGACGTATTAATACCTGCTTGCAATCTGTGGTGATGGCCCTATTTCATAAGGATCAAAATGACAAGGGCATTAATCAAAAGGGAAAGTTCACTCTCATACCCATGATCTTAACAGAAATATATAAGGCTTTAACCGAAGTGAAAGCGGGAAGGAGGTTTTTTTAGGCCAGTAACCTGATATTGCAGTTATGGATAATAGAGCATTTGCATGCACCTGCTCTAGTTAGACCAGACGTGTTAGATCGTTGTATTCCCAATCGAGTGAAAGCCATTGACTCCAGGTTGCATTTGGATAAATTCTTATTACCCGTGGGAGTCGATGCTTGGATTGAATTTTTTGAGTCAAGAACCAGGGATAACATTTTATCGACTTATCTGTGGATTCGACCGAAAATAATCTTGTTGGGTTGTGAGACACAGTTCCCTTTAGTTATGTTAGGGCTCAATTGCACTAGACCATACAATCCTTATAGGGTAATGCGCCAGTTGGGTAGGCTGCAGGATGTGCCACCAGCAGTGCATCTTCTAAAGGATGTTGAGTGCTTCAAGGACCAAGCCTTAGATGAGAGCAGGTATGAGCAGTTTTGGAAGAATGCAACAAAGCTAGGTCTAGAAACACTCAAAGAAATTTTGGATAATCCGGGCCACACTCAGGGATATGAGGTCTGGCTTCAATCTGTCCCTCGAGGTATCATTCAACCTTTACCGGCGCAGCTTAGAGGGAGAATACAGGAGGAATGCATAGTAGATGACCATCAGGATGAAAGTGTAGGGTTCAAAGTGGAAACACTGAGAGTTCAGCTAGCAGATTTGTTCAAGGCGGTAGAAACGTGTCAGAATAATCTTTCCAAGTGCACTCCTCATGAAGAAGGAATACGGGCCCAAAGATTCTTCCCCGGTATCAGGGTGTCTTTACAGGATATGCTACAAAGTTTAAATGGGAGAAAGATAACTTCAAAGGCAGGTCCATATCAGCCAGGGTCATCACGCAGAGCACCAGTCTGAAAGGCCATTTCCTATCTTATTTCAGTTTGAGTCTTTTATGTGTCTCTCATCGTAGGGTGGTGTCTACTTTAAGTCCCAGTCAAGTTGTTTATGGTATTAGAGTCTTTATTAGTAATCTCACCTATGTCGTCTTAGGGGTCTATAATGTTGTTTCGCATTTGTTGTTTAGTTTTAAAGTGGTCCCAAACTTTTGTCCGTTTTTGTTGTTTTCTTTCTTCAAAATGTTTTGATGTTACGTCTTACTTGGTTTGTTTATTTTCGTTTTCATAAAAATAAAAGAAAAAAAGTGTGGGTAGTGTTTATGCGCATGCTGCCCGAACTACGCAAGATCTAATTCATGTACAACATGATACGTAGGCAACCTACTTTGGGTTCGATCTAATCATTTTGTTTTGTTGTTTTTCATTATTTTTCCTCTTTAAAAGAAAAATAAAAGCCATAAAGAATGATAAAATAAAGGTAGATAACGAGAGAAAAGAAAAGAGCAGAGATTGATTCGAAAAACAAAAAAAGAGAAGGAAAAAAAAGAAAAAAAGAAAAAAAAAGAAAAGAAAAGAGAGGGAAAGAAAAATAATAATAAGTGTAGATAAAAAATAGTGTAGACAAAAATCAGGATGATGTTAAAATGACCTTGCTACCCTCAAAAGTTGGTAGAAATGAACATGAATTTAGGGAAATTTTACCAATGTGATTCCCATGCTTGTTGTGTGCCCTAATCCTAACGGATGTCGTCTTTGATGAGTATGTTCTTTCAGATAACAATGGTAGGTTTGCATCACTCTGGCTAGTCGCCCATACTTCACCAGATCCAAAGCAAAGATCGCCATGGCTAGCAGGGAGATTGAAAAATCACTCATTGACCCGGATCAGGATCACAGGGAAGAAAGTTCTGAACACAATGATGAGGTAGTAAGGCTTAGGAAACAATTGATAGATTTACACCGGGCATGGGCCAGTGGAATGCCTCCTCCTCTGCTCCCCAAAGGTCTTGGGAATATCTCTAACTGCCCACCGTTCACTCAGGCACAATTCTCTACTCCTACTGAGTCACCTAAGCACGCGCCAGGATTTACTCCACAACATTATTATCCTGGCAGTTCTGGTGTGCCCTTGGCAGCTCCCCAATCAAGACCAGCTACTCAGCCAGCGCCACCGATCACACCGATATTCGTTGTTCCGCCACCATAGGAAACTCCTATATATGTTGCGCGTCCCACAATGAGGCTTCCCAGGTCTGCCAGCGAGCCAGTACTGAAGGTTTCATATAGTCAGTATTATGACCCGGAGCCCACTTTGCAAATGAATGAACCATATGAGTACACTCAGCCTCCTGTATTTCTATTTGATACGGAGAAACCTGTCGCAACGGAGGAACAGGATATCATAGCCCAGAAATTCAAAAGTTTAGAGAAGGCAATGAGAAATTTACAAGGGATCGGAGATTATAGGAGTGTTTCTTATAAAGATCTTTGCATGTTCCCAGACAACAATCTTCCCCCCGGTTTTAAGATGGCTAAATTTGAGAAGTATGCAGGACACGGCGATCCCGTGGCATACTTAAGACGTTATTGTAACCAGTTGAGGGCTGCAGGAGGAAAGGAAGAACTGCTCATGGCCATCTTTAGCGAGAGTCTTTCAGATCTAGCCTCAGAATGGTTTATTGATTGAGACATCGATAAATGGAACAACTGGGATGATTTGGCTTTTGAATTTGATCAACATTTTCAGTATAACATCGACCTGATTTCGGATGAAAAATCCCTGGTCAATATAAAGAAAAAGAGCACCGAAGGTTTTAGAGAATATGCGATAAGGTGGCGTGAACAGGACGCCAGGGTAAAGTCTCCAATGAAAGAAAGTAAGTTGGTAGAAGTTTTCATTCAGGCGCAGGATGAGACCTATTTTCAGCATTTCCTTCCGGCAATGGAAAAATCTATTAGGGAAGTCCACAAAATGGGAGAGATGATAGAGGACGAAATTAAGACCGACCGAATAGTAAGTTTTGCCATTTTAAAAGACACCACACAAGCGATTCAAGGTGGATCTGACGTATTTGGAGGTAAAAAGTAGAAAGAGGACATGACGACTGTCATAGCTGGAACCCATTCCTATCCTAAAAGACCACCTCGCCCCTATCCCCAATCCCAAGCCCTAGTCTATGCCCAAGCTCCATATATTCCTCCCCACCATTAATACCCTTCAAAAAAACCTTTATATTCCATCCACCACCACCATACCCAGTATATAGTGCCCAGCCATATGCCCAAACCCCTTCTTACCCGCAATGGCGCGCGCAAGCTCCACAAAATTTCCCATTCGCTCCACCAAATTACCAAAACCCTTCCAGACCCAGTTTTTAGCCTAGGCCCGAGTATAAGAAGGAAAAGGCGATCAAAAATCAATTCACACCTCTTGGGGCGTCATATGCTAGCTTGTTTGACAAGTTGAGAAAGTTGAATGTTTTAAGCCCAATTCAAGGAAGGCTTTCGAATCCACCGCTGAGGAATCTCGATTATTCTTTAAGGTGTGCGTACTATTCTGATATGCCAGGCCATGATATTGAGAAATGCTGGTATTTAAAGAAAGTTGTCCAGGATTTAATTGACACGTATCAGATGCTGGTCCAGGCCCCGGAGGGTCTAAACATTAACCAGAATTTGCTGCCAACCCATGCTAAAACCAAGATGATAGAATTGATATATGACGGGAAAGAGTCTTCGAGGAGTTATAAGCCTATTGTCAAGATACAGACTATTGATGAGAAATCGGTGAATGTAGCGGAGTCTTTAAAAGAATGTCATTAAGCCGGGAAGGAATAAGAGAAGATAAAGCCCAAGAAAGCACAAATAAACCCCTGATCACAGTACAAGGTGCCAAAAGGCATGTTGATTCAAGTCAGGATAAACCTAAGTTGACAGTGGTGGGAGCTTTGAGTCAGCCCATCTTGATGGTGAAAGGAGCACTGGCAGCGCCTATTGTCCTCAAACCGGTGATCCAACCACCGATAATTGATACGAAAAGAGTTCCCTGGCATTATGGACTGTGATGACCTATCACGGGAAAGAAATTGTGGAAGATGTAGATGAGGTAAGGGGTTTGACTAGGTTAGGAAGATACTTCGTGGCTGAAAGCTTAAGAAAGTCCCAGCCAACGGTGAGTGGACCTTCATCTATCAAAAAGTCTATCACTGAAGAAGAGGCCGAAGAATTTTTAAAAAAGATGAAATTGACGAAGTACTCAATATTAGACCAACTGATGAAAACCCCGTGCAAATTTCCCTTTTGTCTTTGTTGCTGCACTCCAATGAGTATCGTTATGTTTTACTGAAGGTATTGAATGAAGCATATGTTCCAAGGGAGATTACAATCAACCAACTTGAGAAAATGGTTGGAAAAATCTTTGAGGTCAATCTGATCAGCTTTTCTGATGATGAATTGCCTGTTGAAGGTACAGGGCATAATCGGGGCCTTTACATTACAGTAAAGTATGACGATTTCTACGTCACGCATGTTATGATTTATGGAGGTTCAGGTGCAATTATTTTCCCTATTTCTACGTTGAAAAGGCTGAATATTGGTGCTAATAGGAGCAAGCCCAACAACGTATGTGTTAGGGCTTTTGATGGTGCAAAATCAAATTCCACTGGCGAAATAGAACTAATGTTAACCGTAGGGCCTGTTGAGTTCGCCATAGAGTTTTAAATATTGAATGTAGAATCCTCTTACAATTTGTTATTGGGAAGGCCGTGGATCTACAAGGCCAAGGCGGTTGCATTTACACTGCACCAAATGATTAAGTTCGAGTATGACAGACAAGAAGTAGTTATTCATGGTGAAGGATATTTGTCAGCCTACGAAGATTCTCCCTTGTCTCTTATTGAAGCAAATAACGTAGAGAAGACATTCATCTATCAAATTTTTGATACAGTGCCAGTGAGTCGTATCCCTTAATGGCAGGCTATATCGGACCGTAATTGACTTCTGCTTCTATCATGATGGTGAGTGAACTTTGGAAATACAGATTTGAGCCAGGAAAAGGTTTGTGAGCATCTCTGCACGGTATAGTTCATCCCATATGTCCGAGTGAGAACATGGGAACGTTTGGTCTGGGATTTAAGCCTACAGCTGAAGATTTGAAGAAAGCCAAGGGAAGGAAAAAGGAAACATGGTCACTCCCTCGCCCAATGCCACTACTCAGTGAATCATTTGTTAAGAGCGGTATCACGAAGCATGTGGAATTTGAGGTTGAATTGGTAGATGAATTTTACAACCTTTCATTGAATTTGATATGGTCAAAGTAGGAGAAGGTACCAGTATGGCAGACGTGCAATTCATAGGTCCAGCTGTCTAGCTCAATAATTGGGAAGTCACTCCTCTCCCCGTCAGGAGGGAGTTTTGGTAGTTTATTTTGTTTTTCTTTCTGTTTATCCAAGTTATTTCAGGGTTGGAATTCGGATTTTAGTTTGTTTATGTTATGTTGGTATCTATGTTTAAACCCTTCTATCTTTTATTTAATGAAATGCAATGTCCCTTTTGTTTTATGTCTAATATATTTTGTTTTTCTTTTTTTACACAGTTCTCTTTATGCTGATTCTAATGACATGACATGCATGCAGAATTTTTAGCATGATCTTAAAATCCAAACTAATCAAGATGTAATGAAGTAGGATGGGGAATATAATGAAGAAGAAGCACTAAAAGAAATAAGCAAAGAGTTGGAACAGTTTGAAGATAAACCGAATCCTAATTTAAATGAGACTGAGCCAATAAATCTAGGGGGTCAAGAAGATATTAGGGAAACTAAAATCAGTGTACATGTTTTCCCACAGTTAAAAGATGAAATGATTCAAGCATTAATAGACTATGATGATATGTCTGGTTTAAGCACTGAATTAGTGGCTCACAAATTCCAACTAATCCCACGTTCCCTCCTATCAAACAGAAGTTGAGGGAGTTTAAAATAGATGTAAGTATTAAAATTAAAGAGAAAATCATGAAACAAATTGAAGACAAAGTAATTCGAGTGGCCCGCTATCCCATGTGGTTATCCAATGTTGTTCTTGTACTAAAGAAAGATGGTAAAATTAGAGTGTGTTGATTACCATGATTTGAACAGAGCAAGTCCAAAAGATGATTTTCCACTGCCCAATATTCACATTTTGTTAGAAAACTGTGCTAAACACGAGGTTGCCTCTTTTGTGGATTGCTATACCGGATATCACCAGATCATTATGGATGATGAAGACGCAGAGAAGACATCTTTTATCACACCATGGGGAACTTATTGTTATCGAGTGATGCCGTTCAGTTTGAAGAATGCTGGAGCAATATTTATGAGAGCCATGACCACTATATTTTATGACATGATGCATAAGGAGATTGAGGTCTACGTGGATGATGTAATTATTAAGTTAAAAAGTCAGGCCGACCATGTTATAGATTTAAGAAAGTTCTTTGAAAGGCTTCGCAGGTATAATCTCAAACTCAACCCGACAAAATGTATATTTGGAGTTCCGTCTGGAAAGCTGTTGGGGTTTGTAGTCAGCCGTCGGGGAATTGAATTGGATCCTTCGAAAATAAAATCCATTCAGAATTTTCCCCCGCCCAAGAGTATAACGGAGGTGATGAGTTTGCTTGGTAGACTGAACTACATTAGCAGGTTTATTGCTCAACTCACAACCATTTGTGAGCCCATATTTAAGTTGCTGAAAAAGAGTGCTGCGATAAAATAGACCGAAGAATGTCAGGAAGCGTTCGATCGAATCAAAAGATATTTGTCAAATCCACCTGTGCTGGTACCCCTGGAGCCTGGTAGGCCTTTGATCTTATATTTATCGGTCATGGACAATTCTTTCGGTTGTGTCCTGGGTCAACATGATGTCACAGGCAAAAAGGAGCAGGCTATTTATTATCTTAACAAGAAGTTCACCATTTATGAGGCCAGGTATACTCTTTTTGAAAGAATGTGTTGTGCCCTAACTTAGGTAGCATAGAATTTAAAGCATTATCTCTCATCCTATACTACTTATCTCATCTCTCGCATGGATTCTTTGATGTATATCTTTCAGAAGCCTATGCCAACAGGTCGATTGGCAAAGTGGCAAATATTGCTTACCAAGTTTGACATTGTATATGTGACTCAAACCTCCATAAAAGCCCAAGCCTTGGTAGATTATCTTGCTGAGAATCCCATCGATGAAGAGTACGGGCCATTAAAGACATATTTTCCTAATGAAGAAGTGTTGTGTGTCGATGAAGTCGTTATAGATGTTGATCTAGGTTAAAGGCTATTTTTCAATAGAGTTGTCAATATGAAAGGAGTTGGTATAGGTGCGGTTCTTATCTCTGAATCGGGACAAGAATTCCTGGTAACAGCACAACTTTGATTTTACTGTACTAATAATATGGCAGAGTATGAAGCCTGTATTCTTGGTTTGAGGTTAACCGTTGATATGGGAGTCTAGGAATTATCAGTGTTGGGAGATTCGGATTTGCTCGTCCATCAAATTCAAGTCTATTGGGAGACACAAGATTTGAAGCTCATCCAGTATCGACAATACTTGCAGGAGCTATGTCAACGGTTTATGTTAGTGAAATTTAGGCATATTCCAAGGATTTATAATGAAGTTGTTGATGCTTTAGCCACTCTGTCTTCAATGCTCCAACATCTTGATAAAGCTTATATCGATCCAGTGCATATACAGAGCAGTGATCAGCATTCTTACTGTAATGCAGTTGAAGAAGAGCTCGATGGAGAACCTTGGTTCTTGGATATGAAGTGGTACATTCAGTCAGGAGAATACCCGGCATATGCCACCAATGATCAAAAGAGGGCTATTAGGCATTTGGCTAGTGGATTTTTCTCAAGTGGGGGAATCTTATATAAGAAAACCCCAGATCTAGGACTCTTAAGGTGTGTAGACGCAAAAGAAGCCTCCGCAATCATGGTTGAAATACATTCTAGAGTATGCGGGTCACATATGAACGGTCATGTCTTGTCAAAGAAGATTCTTTGGGCAGATTATTACTGGCTTACTATGGAAAGAGATTCTATTCAATTTGTTCGAAAGTTTCATCAATGTCAGGTACACGGTGATCTGATACGTTCTCCTCCTGTTGAGTTGCATGCAATGGCCTTTCCATGGTTGTTCATGGCTTGGGGAATGGATGTGATTGGACCGATTGAGCCGAAGGCATCAAATGGGCATAGATTCATTTTGGTAGCCATTGACTACTTCACAAAGTGGGTAGAAGCAGTAACTTTCAAGTAAGTGACAAAGAAAGCGGTGGTAGATTTTGTTCATGCTCAATGCTACCAATCTCAATAGTCATTTGATGCAAGAAGTATGTCAACATTTTAAAATCGCACATCGAAATTCTACTCCCTATCTCCGAAAGTCCAATGGTGCTGTAGAAGCCACCAATAAGAATATAAAAAAGATACTGTGAAAAATGGTACAAGGGTCTAGACAGTGGCATGAAAAGTTGTCGTTTGCATTGCTAGGTTATTGCACCACTGTTCGCACTTCAACAGGGGCAACTCTATATTTATTAGTGTATGGGACAGAAGCAGTTATCCCTGCAGAAGTTGAAATTCCCTCTCTTCGAGTCATTGTAGAAGCAGAGATTGATGATGACGAATGGGTAAAAACCCGACTGGAATATTTGAGTTTTATTGAGGAAAAAAGGCTAACATCTATGTGTCATGGCCAGTTGTATTAGAGGAGGATGGCTCAAGCGTATAACAAAAAAGGTCCGTCCCAGGAATTTTGAAGTTGGTCAGTTAGTGTTGAGACGTATCCTTCCTCACCATGTTGAAGCAAAAGGAAAGTTCTACCCTAACTGGCAAGGTCCCTTTGTTGTGAAGAAAGTGTTGCCCAATGGAGTCTTATATTTGACAGATATTGAAGGCAAAATGGCAGAAATGGCTATCAATGCTGATGCGGTCAAAAGATACTATGTATGATATTTAATCTTTTGTCGAGTTTATGGTATGTTTAGTACTTGCATTCTTGAAGATTGAGATGGTGAAGACATTTTATTCTTCTATCCAAACATGGTGTCATCCTTTGTTTACCCATTTGAGCTTTGTTTTATTTTTCTTTCATACCCCTCTTTTGGAAGCAAAATAGAGTCAAAGATAAATGTCAACAAAATAAGAATAAAAGAAAGAGTTCAAAAAATAAAAATAAAAAATAAAAATAAAAATAAAAAAAATCAAAATCAAATCAAAACAAAGAACAAGCTGATGGAACTACGTCCGACCTGATTCTCCTCTCTCGGGAGTGACATACGTAGGCTTACCTATGTCGGGCTTGGTCCAACTAAATAAAGATCTAAAATTCACCCAGTCAACAAAACTGGGGCAGGAATTTAATGTGTTGTCTGAGTCGATTCCATAAGTTGTAAGTCCCACCCCCACTTCAAGTATCGTTTAAGCCTCTTACCATCTTTTCTAACCTTAACCAAAAGCGGAGTTACAACCAAAGAAAGTCCTTCAGATCAATTTTTTATAATGTTAAGTCTAAGCATGCAATGGATATGATGATGTGTTGGGAAGTACCACTTGTCTCCCTCAGCATAAGAAATCAGAAACGAAATAAACAAATGAGAGAGTCTTATCGGTGAAAACCCTCACGGGCATCATAAGGCGATGGTGAGTTGAGAGAAAATGAAAATGAGAGATTATTATTAGTGAAAATCCTCACGGGCATCATAAGGCGATGGTGAGTTGAGAGAAAATGAAAATGAGAGAGTTTTATTGGTGAAAACCCTAATGGGCACCGTAAGGCGATGGAGAGATCAAGAGAAAAGCGAAACGTGAAAAAAAAAGAGATTTGTTGACAATAGTCCTTTAGGATGATGTCAGTCAAATGTGATGTATGAGTCCAATGGATTTGAAGAACCGGCTCAGCGGCAAAAGGCACAAAATCAACAACAAATGGGGAGTTTGGATAGAAAGATTAGGCAGCTCAATCCAAAATGCATGGCATACTCATTGGAGTTGGTTGTCGTATTCAGATAAGTTTTCTTTTTGAATATGGGACATTGCCCTTTTCTTTCATTTACATATTCATGCTTTTTGTCTTTTTGTGTCATTTATTAAAATAAAAGTCACCATCATTTCTTTATATTTTAAGTCAAGTCTGTGTCAAAACAAACGAGAAAGGATTTCAAAATTTACTACCAGTCTTTCCAATTATACGAGCAAAAGCCAAGGAACAGCACAGGAAAGAAATATGATCGTAATTCAACATGAACCAAAGGAAGTCTATCAACCGATAGGCTATTGGATTTGTAAAAACATTCCAATTTGGAATAAGTGCACCTTAGGGGCATGGTAAAATAGAAACCCGTTGTTTGAGTCAAAACTCATTTCCCTCAATCTGGATTCGGGTCAATGATGTGGCAAGACAGGACAAGTGTAAGCGATTTGGTAGAAAGATGAAAGAAACGAATGCTGGGGTAGATACCTGAGAAGCCAAGAGTTGCAAGCCACCACTAAGTTTTTAACTGACAAATTTTCTTTGTTGAAACATGGGCAAATTCGTTTCGCTTGATTCATCTACAATTGGAAATGCACATCCGTGGGGTTTTATTTTATGTTCAGGACCCTCCTGAAAAATGGAATTTTACTTTATGTTCAAGACCCTCCTGAAAATGGGATTTTACTTTCTGTTCAGGACCCTACTGAAAAATGGGACTTTATTTTCTGTTCAGGACCCTCCTGAAAAATGGAACTTTACTTTATGTTCTGGACTTTTTTTTGTTCAGGACCCTCCTGAAAAATGGGATTTTACTTACTGCTCAGGACCCTCCTGAAAAATGGGAATTTACTTCATGTTTAGGACCCTCCTGAAAAATGGGATTTTACTTTATGCTCAGGACCATCCTGAAAAATGGGATTTTAATTTCTGCTCAAGACCCTCCTGAAAAATGGGACTTTACTTTCTGTTCAGGACCCTTCTGAAAAATGGGAATTTACCTTATGTTCAGGACCCTCCTGAAAATTGGGATTTTACTTTTTGTTCAGTGATTTTACTTTATGTTTAGGACCCTCCTGAAAAATGGGAATTTACTTTCAGTAAGGACCCTCCTGAAAAATGGGACTTTACTTTCTGTTCAAGGATTTTACTTTATGTTCAGGACCCTCCTAAAAAATGGTATTTTACCTTATGTCCAGGACCCTCCTGAAAAAATGGGAATTTACTTTCAGTTCAGGACCCTCCTCAAAAAGAGGATTTTACTTTATGTTTAGGACTCTCCTGAAAAATGAGATTTTAGTTTCAGTTCAGGACCCTCCTGAAAAAATGGGATTTTTACTTTCTGCTCAGGACCCTCCTAAAAAATGGGACTTTACTTTCTGTTCAGGACCCTCCTGGAAAATGGGACAACGCTTTCAAAAATGAAATTCTACCTTACTATAATTTTGTTTGAGATAATTTTCATTCTAGTTTTAATTTTGGGTTTCAGGAGCCCGCCTGAAGAACAGGGCGATGAAATAGCAAGTAAAGAGCCCGCCTGAAGAACAGGGTGATGAAATAGCAAGTCTGGAGCCCGCCGAGAGTACAGAGTGAAGAAAATGAAAAGTCAAGCAACAAAGTGATGAAATAGAAAGTCAGGAGCCTGCCTAAAGAATAGGGTGAAGAAACGAAAAATTCAAGGAACAAAGAGAAGTAATTGAAACCCAAGCAACAAGTTGAAAGAAATGGCAAATTAGGGGCCCACTTGAAGAATAGGGTGATGAAAGTCGAGTCAAGAACTAACAAAAGTTGCATAGAGAGGTTTTTCATAATTTCATTTATGTTTTAACTTAGAATTTGCATTTTTGATGTAATAATAGAGCCGCGGACCGGAACCTCGATGGAACCTCACTCTACTCTCCAACTAGGTATAGTCCATCTCCGTCCAATCCTTAGAGATACTTGTCACTCGATCCCTTCATAACTTGGGTTGGTAGGCCATCCTAATTCAAAACCCGATAGTCCTTCTTTCTTCTGTTTCTTTCTTTGAATAATGGTAAGGACAAAATTCTGTCTCGTTGTCTACTTCTTTGTCTGAAAACACTGCGTGTTTACATTCAAAGGGGGCATGATGTAGACACGTAATTTTGTTCCCCTCAAAAGTTTGATTTTATTCATTTCTACCTTATCATATCGTGTACCATCACCCACGTGATTACACCTCACAAAATACAAAAAAATAATAATACTAAATAAATAATAAAATAACAAATCCTATCCTAACTAATCCTATCTTATCCTAACAACCTACCCAATCAAAATAAACCACCTCACCACTCCACACCCTACCCCTACCACCTACCCCCTATCCCACATCACCGCCCCCCTCTTTTTTTTCTTGTCCAAGAAGAAAGGACTCAAAAAAGGAAAATACAATGTATATATACCCACATACACACAAAATAAGGGGAGGAATAGTAACCAAAAAAAAAAGAACCAGCTCTTTCACACTAGACTCTCACTCTCTCTTTCTCTCTCTAAGCTCCTTCCAGCCGGTGACCAGCGAAACCATCGCTGCCGCCACTGCCACCGCCATTAATGTCTTCTCTCCTCTGATCTTCGACCAAACCCACCAGATCTGTCGTCGCCGTCACCGACCAAACCTTCATCACCACCGGAGAAAAAAGTAAACAAGTTGCTGCTCCACCACCAACAGTTGCTGCTCTTGCTGGGGCACGTCGGCCACTGGCTCCATTCACAACTCACCCATCCTGCAAAACAACTCCAGCTCTAATCACCACTAGAGAAACAGGCACTGTCGTCGTTCTCGCCGTCATCGGAGCTCACCGAAGTTTGATCTGCGTTGGTTTTTGGGTTCCGTTTTCTTGTTGGGGGTTTTGGTTTCGTTTGTTTCCTGGGTCGTCGTTGATATTGTATTTCGAGGTGTCGTTATCAAATCGCATCGTCGTTATTATATGGGTTTTCGTATAATAAAGTTTGTCCCACTGGTTTTGAAGTTGTCCTATTAGTTTTTCCCTATACTGAGTTGGATTTATCGCGATCAAGGTTCTCCGGTCGAGTATTTTGGTCTTCGGATTTCTTTATTATCTTCAAGGATCAATTTCATCAAGGTCCATTTCTTCTAACCAAATCTTTAATTTATTTTGACTTTTTGATGATGTTGTAGGTGTGAATGATTTATTTGTTACGTGTTTGGTATGTCCAAATATGTGTTATGTGTTGGTTGATGTTGGTTTAGAACTTTGAAAAGTGAATTGATAAATCGAAGCATGTTTAATCATATTGTTTGAAATAAATTTGGGGACGGGAATCGAAAAGTAATAAAAGTAAATATTTTGATATTTTTGATATATTGTTGATGTTGAATGCGATATGTCATCGAGTGGGTAGGCAAACGTAAGCCGGTTAGGCAAAATTTAGGAATAAGTGTTTCGTGGGATGTTGGAATGTGCATGTGAATGTCTCTTTCTAGATTATCGTGTTTAATTTAGATATATTTATTTAGCTGGGGAATGCCCCGAGATCGCTTGTATTTATTCACCGGAGAATGCCTCGACGTATCATGTTGGCAGAAAATGATCGTGGTGAAGGCCCACGGCGTCGGGTAAGGCATTGGAGCTTTGTCTAGATTTAGTTTAGAATAAGATTTATATTTTGGTAAATTTTTTTCTATTTTTTGGACTGTATAATTGGACTGGACTTTACGTTTTTGGACTGCTTTGTTTTGTTTATTGTTTGATATTTTGCATTCTTTTGTGTGATTTATACATTTCATAATGCCAAAAATAGTCGATACACTCTACCAAGCGATCTTGATTGAACCACGGGATCGAGGGGTGCCTAACACTTTCCCCTCGGTCAACAGAATTCCTTAGTCGGAATCTCTGTTCGCAAACTAGTTTAAGAGTCAAATGATTTTGAAAAGGATTTTCCAAAGGTGACTTGGCACACCGAATCATGCCAAGTGGCGAATCTAAATGAAAAATGTAAATAATCCTTTTCCGAAATAAATTTTTCATTTCTTGTCACTTAAATAATAAAACTCTTTCGGACTTAAAATATACATTCTTTTGAGCACGTCAAAAAAGGGGTGTGACAGTTGGGTAAGGCATTGTGGGAATTTTCCATTTTAAGGGTCTTTCCCAGTGATGTATTATTGGGGCGCAGGAAGAATTTCCAACCATGTGTGGTTAACTAAAGGGACGTTGGTTGAGGAGTAATTTGATTTGACTCCAAGAGTCAAATCAATAGGCTGAGAGTGATGATTATTTTTTGGTGAGGAGGATTTAATCCATTTCGGAAAAATTGGCATGGGTTCCTTCGTAGTCTCTCCATGGCGAGGAAGGGGGTAAGTATGGGTCTCAGTTGAACCATGGTAGTTAAAGGGATTATTTGGGAAGTATGTATTATTAGTAGTAGTTTTTTTATTAGCACAAGTAACAAGTTGAGGTATAAGGACAAATGCTTAAATATAATCCCTGCTTCAAAAATAAATAAATCTAACTTCTTTTCTTTATAATTCATTTAATAAAATATTTATTTTTTAATAATACTTTAATTTAATCTTTTAGGCCACATATTTAAAATTATAAAATAAAAAATATTTTACTAATAAATATAACATTAATTTAAGATTATGAAATTTAAAAATATTTTATACTACTTTTTTAATGTTCTTGTGAAGCAAACTAGTTCGTAATTAACAGTTTGAGGGACAAGGACAAAATCTTAGATCCCAAGATAAATTATGAAATGTATTGCTTCTATGTTTCCAGCTCGATTGTGTTATCTTTGAAAATCTTTATATGATGGAAGGAAGATATGATTTCTTTCAAAGAAGGAGACGTTTTCAATAGTTATCAAATTCAAGCAGCTCGAGAATTTGAATCGGTAAAATCCCCTTTTCTATTTTTCTCTTAATTTATGAAAGCATAGCAGAATTATGTCATTGTTTGAAATGAAGTTTCTGTTAGGCATACTAAACTAGTAGAGCCCAAGGGTTGGATTTTCAGATTGGAATATTTGAAACTCTAATGGTGATGGGTTTTATGGGGTTCAACATTAGGGTTTAAGGGTTCCCTTGTCGCTGTACTTGCTCATCTTCTTCAAACCCCTATCCATCTTGGGATTTTCATCATTCTAATTATCCAATCCCACCTCTTCTCCAAGGTAATATAATTTTCCTTTCATAAGGATCATATTTCTCTAGTTTGGACATTTATTTTCCTTTTTTCCTGATGTTGACATTTAAAAAATTAAAAACCCTAAGGATTGGGAGTAGGATATTTGTTACCTTCATTCTTTGACGGGTACTATAGAGTGGTTTTATCTACAGGCTTCATATTATTGGACTTATATGCCTTGTTCTTTTTCTATCCCGATGATGATTGAGCTACCTCTTTATTTTTACTCGAAGTGTTATTAGTGAGTACCCTTTTAGTTTGTAAGTTGTCCTTTTTTAATATCCCTCTCAATATCCAAATCCGCTTGGAAGATTTTTTTTTAATGTTTTCAAACATATGGATAGTCATATATGAGTATTTGTTTTTTCAACCCAACCTTGACGAAATTGATTTCATGGTTCATCTTCTCACGATGATCGAGCTTCAAGATCCATTATTGGAATTCATCATAATAGGCCAAGACTTCCTTTCCTTAAGTTACATAACTTGGCAAGTAGCTCATGCCTACACCTCTCTGCCATATTCATTATCTCATAAGTCCTTTCAGTGCATCCTATGGGAGTGGTTTCACATCATTCAATGTATTTCTAAACCTCTTGACCTAATCCCCCAATGTATTGGCATAAACTTTAAAGTGGGCTATGGCATAACAACTCTTCTTCTCTTTGGTGATATCATTAACTTAAAATATCTTTTCACAATAGGACTCCCATGAGAGATAATATTTGAGATCACTCTCGCCTTTCAATGTCAAAAGACTAACCTTGATCTAATTGATAACCACATCATGATCCCTATTACATTATTCATTCCATTGATCATAACCATAGGGTTGTTTTCCTAAGATTCCTCTACCATTAGTTGCCGGACTAAATCTTTCTCCTCAACCTTGATAGCCTTCTTGATCCATTAGTTTACCTCTTATTTCCTCTCCTAATATGTAGGCTTCATTGAATGCTCCAAACTCTACTTGTTCTTTCATTTCTTTCTCATCTATTTAGATTGGTTGGTTTTGGTAAAGGGGTGCTTGGAATAGGGAATTTGTTTTCATAGAGGTTGGGGTTCTTGGAATAGGGAATTTGTTTTCATAGAGGAGATACCCAATTAAAGATGTAAGGTCTTGTATCAATAACTAACAAAGATATGAAAAATAGAAAAGCTTCAAAGAAATTTTTTTTAGAATGTTGGAAAGTTCCTAGATTGAATAATAATGACTCACCAAAATACCGCTGCCTATGTAGTAAAATATCGTACTAAGTGCAACCTGCATCCTGGGCATAAAAACCTATATTGTGAGATTGTATAGACCTAAGAAAGTATGTGATCAATACTTTTAATGTACTAAGTATGTGACATAGAAAATAATTGATATAGGCTGAACATAATGCATCTAACATGGTAAACTTCTGCAAGATCAAGTAATAAATATGTATTGTGTGATAAACTAAATATCTGAGTACAATTTTATGCAGGTATCTAAATTTGAACTATGGGATATGGACTATGGGAGCTACTAATAACCGACATACCCAAATCTTAGCTAATTGAGGTCCAACCTAACCCCAGCTGGGAGGGTGTTCTATAACTTTCCAAGGGTACAAACATTAACTAACATGGATCCACTAAACTAATGTCCAAAAGGCCTAAGGCATTATGCCTGGTATAAAGAGTGACCTTTTATAACCTATAGTGGCACTATAGTTCTAGAACTTAGGGACTTCTACTAAAGGTCTCAGCCTACCTTATGGGTGAGGTTTTATCCATGCGTCCTCTTGGTGCGAATACTACTCCTATTTGAATGACACTATTAACTTAAATACTTAATAATGGTGATAATCTGGAGACTTAAATAAATTCATTATCTCAAAGAATCCAAAATATGTAAATTAGGGGATATATTACCCAAAAGTATATGCATGAAATCCTAGGTCATCGGGTGTTTGTAACCCGCCATCTCTTAAGAATGCACTATTATGCTAATTTCATAAACTTAGTAAAGGAATTTAATAAATAAAGTCCAACAATCGTGAATTTCATAATATAATTAGGTTTTATGATTTTAACATGCAGTGCTACTAAAATTCATGCTAAAACATGGGTTTATAACACAATTAGATCAAAGAACAAGAATATCAAAAAATTCAGAATATTCTTGAACCCTAAGCTTTGATGAAGAAATTAAAATGAGAAATAAACTTTGGGACTCAATGGGTAAAAGGGAATCCATTGATGAAATTCCACATATTTAGAGATAAAATCCCTAAGTAAATTCTTAAAAGTGGGGACTGAAGTTGAAGGACCCTAATTCTAACTTGGGGGTAATAAAAACACCTCTTTCTCTATGTTAAAGCTATGTGTCGATTATTTTCTAAGTTATGAGGGATTAGAGTAAAGTTGATCCTAAATAGATAGCCTTAGAAAAGCTTAAACACAGAAGTTTTGATGTTAAAAGAGTGGGACAAATCTTATGTGCCCTTTTAATTCATAACTAAAAAGCTCTTGAAAAGAACGAAGAGACCTTCCCACAACTGTGAGACTCATCTATGATGTTTTTTTATTTGTGATATGGATTTAGGATCTTTTAAATCCACTATCTAGACTTGGTATAATTTTGGGGCCCACCTATAATTTTATCTTGGTTAGTTTGCTGAAGGTTCCAACTAGATCAACTTTAGAAGTCACGTTCATACCTAAGATCATGGTTTCTAACCATGGTCATGGTTTCCTCTCTTGGTTAAAAGGTATACTTGTCAATTTTCTAATGTTTGGGGCTGTTTGAATCATACGGGAGTATTGTATACTTGTACAATCTCAACACGATTGTACCTATGCTCATAGGTTCTCGCTGTTGGATAGTGTTTAACTAAAATGGTCATAACATTTTACTCTGATATAGGATTAAGGAAAAAATGGATGAGTTGGAAATATAACTCAAATATGTATCATTTTATTTGTCTTGAACTTAAAAGTGCTCCAGGGAGTATGTGCATTTGAAATTAACTTTAGAGAGATTCTTCATAGGAAATTAATTGGTAAGAAAGATTTTTACTTGTCCATTATCTAGGAGTAACTTGTGACCTTACTACGTATCAAAATTTATTTCGATACCACAGAACATGATATTAGATTTTGCATGTACTTGATGTATGGTTCTAATCTTAGCATGAATTTTTGAGTCGATATAGTCAGTTACACTAGTTTTCTCAGAAAATCACTCAAATGAGACTAGTTTCTACAAAGTTACTCAACTTTTAGTCTTCTGAGAAGCAAACACCAATGTCAATATGTTATTATTTATCATGAATTATAGCCTCCTTTATGCTATTTGCTACTAGTAAGACCATATTATGACTAGTGGGCCTTGCTTTTTCCTATGTTATTATATCCTAAGATGATAAAATGTTTTGATATTATTTTGGAAAAAGACATCAAACCTACCCTAAACTATACTTGAAAAGTCGACGAGTGACCTAAACTTTTGTAGTGACCTAATACACACCTGAACTAAGTAAAAGTGAATTTATTTCCTACTTGTAAAGTGTTCTACCACTTTCACAAGATGAAGTGTTCCACGCGCTCTCACCATGTTAGTGCCACATCAATACCACACAAAAAAATTAAAAAATTTATTATTCTCCTTAATTTTTATTTTTTTCTATAATCATTGCAAAACCTCCATTGGCATGAATGTCACTACCATATCCAGATATAAATCATTAATTAATCACCATCATCAACTTTACCACCCACCAACAAAGCTGTCATCACCACTATTTAGAAAAAATCCAACAAATATATTACAAACATAAAATATTTGGTCAACTTTTTTAAGGTAAGTAAAAATCAATCATGCTTTACTGCTTTTAATAAATATTAATAATCAAATTTTCTTTCATAGCTATTCTATCCATCAAAAGTATTATTAATTTTGGATTTATGGTGGGCTAAATAATGAAAACTCGTACATCTGTGATGGGGTTAGATAATGAAATTGATGGTGTCATCGTGATGAAATTAATGGTGGAAGATGTTGAAAATGGTGGTAAATGGGTCAAGTGATTAAATTGATAAGGATAGTGTGATGAAATTAGCGAGTGGAGAACATGAAATTGGTAGTGATGAGTCAAAGGTGAAGGTATAGAGAAGGTGGTAAAATCTGGTGAAAATCAATAATGGAATAAAGAAAATATAATTTATGAAGAAATTTAGTTGTAGAAAATTTGATAAAAACAAAGTTGAAGTAGAAGAGGACATTATATAGGGTGTGATTGTGTGAAGAAGAAGAGGCATGGGTGTAGTGTAGTGAAGAAGAAGATGCGGGTAGGAGGCTCTGAACAAGAAGATGGGGGGTGGGTAGGGGATTTTTATTTCTTTTTCTTTTTGCTTATATTTTGGACTCAAACACACCCTTTTTTTAATTTAATTAATTAGTTTTTTCACGAGTTTTAGGGGGTAAGAAAATTCACCTTATATATAGTTTAGGTGTGTATTAGGTCACTTTAATAGTTTAGGTGTGTCTTCGGCTTTCTGGATATAGTTTAGGAAAATTTTGTTGTCTTTCCTCTATGATTTTAAGTGCCCATTTGGCCATAGGATTTTTTTTCAAATTTTTTTTTTCACTTGTTTTCAAATATAATTTTTAGGTTGTTTTTGACCATAAGAGTTCCAAATAAAACTTGGACTTGTATTTGGAGAAGTGAAAACAAGTATTGTTTTTACTTTTTTTCACTCTCACTTCTGTCACAAAATTTAAAAATAACTCCAATTTATATTCATAGACAAACAAAACTCCTAGTCCAACTTCAACTCCAACTCCAAAAAAATTCAATTTTCATGGCCAAACACTTACTTATATGTGTTACTTAGATTCAAAAATCTACAATGACTCAAAAGATTTTAATCCATTTAAATGGGATGCACTGATGTAAGTATACAAAGCCTCTATTTAACCTATCACAACCTCCCATCCACAACTCCATAGAAAATATTGAAGTGTTGCTTACCTTTATCATATTCATTATAAATTTCACATGTTGTGTCAAGCTCTTTTTTTTTTCTTTTCCTTGTAGGTGTTCATAATCTACCACGACCTAACATTGAATCGTGGTAGCGTCTATCACACTCTCCATGATGGGTAAGTCAAACCCCACACATACATATAACAAAACAAGATATGAGTTAAATAAACGAAGATAATGATATAACTCAAATCTTAATATCAAAATATAAGGAACTATCCAAAAATATGGAAGTCAAAAAGTTAAAGCTTCTAATAGATGTATGAATACAACAGAGATTCTAAAATTCTCAAGATACAAGAGAGATATGATATAATAAGAAAAAGTAAATAAAATCTCAAGAAGCCATGAATTACGTAGTAGCTACCTTGAATTTCGAAGATAGGATACAATCAAGAATGGAAATCAATTCCCAAAGCTCTGGACTCAGAACCTGCACTAATATTGTAGAAGAAGCAAGTGTGGGTACATAACCATATGCACTCACCAGCATCGTCGGTCAATCATAACTCAGTGATGACAAGAACCACACATGAGGAACTCATGAGGTCCATATACTAGGTAGGTGTGACACTCTATTACCAATATAATATTTTGCAAGTATGAAAATCCAATACATGGATATATAAATAATGTGCAACCATGCAACTCCAATCCCAAAGATATAAAATATATGATGTGTAGGCATGCCATTCTACTTCAAATAATAAGTACAATATTCAAAAAAAGTATTTCGTATCCTAAGTCAATTCAATTTTATTTCTTTTAAATTTCCACAACCAATGTAGACTATTTATAATTCTCTATCTTTCCCTAAATAATACTTAATTTGACTCAAACTCTCAAAGAGGAGTAAAACCACCAACTAGCATGCTCAATAATTCACTTTCAGATATAATACATTTTAATAATGATAGCAATAAGGGGAAGATATTTTAACAAGTCAATTAATTAATTTTAGCCCTTCATATGAGAACGGTACCCACATAGATGTCCATTATCTTATCTATAAAGGAAATACCACTTCGATAAAGAGTTGAAAAACCTCAACTTTCCCTAAAAGAAGACCAACAAAGTCAAACTAAAGCCTTTACATTCTAAATAACCTTTGAACGATCCGAATTTATTCATTATGTATTCTACTAAAGAAAATAAATCCATAGACTTTTACTTAAATTATGGGTCCAAAAAGTCAATCCAAATTCAATCCCGATCCTCAAGAACAAATGTTGAATTTTATATGAAATTAAAATTCACCCATAACTGAGAGTTCAAATATGAAATTTTATTGAAAATGGAGTTGTAATCAAATCTAATACCCCAATCATTTCTTAAGCCTAAATCCGTCTTTTGAGTGCATATGTATAACTTCCAAGGTGATTGATGTTTAAACCATGTTTTATTTCTGTAATTTCTACTTTTTTTTCATGTAGTGAATTGAATAATCTTTTCATAGATTCCAATTTCATTGTAATCCGACTTCAAACGAGGGAGTTATAGCAGTTTTACTTAGCGATATCGGATTGCCCAGGTCTGACGGTCGACCTGGCGGACCGTCAGGTCCTTGGTGGAAAGTCAAGTGTCCAGTCAGGACAAGGCAGTGACCCCTATTCCTGGTCACCGTGTATCATCCAAGACGGTGGATCATCAAAAAGTTGACCGTCAAGGGGTCCGTCAGGTCGAGACATAATGTCTCGTTTCTGGACCTCGAGTGATTGACGACTTGGTGAACCATCAGTTTCCAGACGGACCATCAATTACAATTATTATTTTTCTTTCTTCTTATTCTTGTTCTTCTTCTTCCTCTTCTTCTTCCTCTGACGGACCGTCAGATCGTCCGTCACAGGCCCCGATCAACGAATTTCAGCTTTTTCAATAGGGCATTTTGATCATTTCCGATCCTTGTTGCCTTATATATACATTAAATCAGTAAAGAGAAGATTATTTTATCCTATTTCTCTCGAATTTCTCCATGAATTTTCTAGAAAACTAGGGTTTTCTCTCAATCCAAAAAATATCAAAACTCCTTCCAAGAAATTCAAGGATCTTCCATAGATTTCTCCAAGTTGTCCAAGAGTTAAGCTCCCCTAGTCAAGGGCACCAATGATCTTATCTCAAAAATTTAAGGAAGAAGTTTCAAACAAGTTTATACATCTTCAAAATTATAATCTAAGGTATGTGGGGCTTGAACAAGAGCACTCCTTTCGTTCTTGTGCCTAAAGATTTACTTTCTATTATTAATTTACATGATTTTGCAAGTGGGTTTACACCCAAATTTTTTTATTTATGATTTATGAGATTTGAGTTGAATAAGTTTGATATTTATGATTATTTCACCATCATGTTTCTTAAATTGAGAATTTATTCCATGAGTTGTATATTGTCATTACGTATTGATGATTTCTAAGCGATTTAAGACAAGCGTCATGAGTTATGCCTTTCCATGAGAAATTTGACTATTGAATATATATCGATATTTGAGATTGAAAGTCAAGAATGAGTCCTATATGATGTTTCCTTGAAGCTTTGATATTTGAAAATGATTCGAAAAACAAATGTACTTGATGTTGAGAAAGATTGTGTTGAGTTGAGTCGAGTTAGGAATCCACAAGATGTTTATGATTCGCAGATGAGAAAAATATATATTTATGTTTTGGTCTTTAAAATAGACCCTTGAGTTGATATTGATTAAGGTGGATTTCCTAACGTGTTTTGAGCTGAGTCTGGGAGGAGTATTTAGCACCAAGCGGAAAATATGGTATTTCCCCAAAACTACGTACCACCGTAGTGTTGATGTTGATAATTGTGGGCTAGAGGCCGAGTATGGGATTGTGATAATGAGATTGAGATTGTACTCCCTGGAAAGAGTACAACACCACCGACAATGTGGGGTTCTCTCCATAGGAGGGCAAAACGTTGGACTCCAGGTGGCTCACATGGTGTAGTTATATCGGTTATATGAAACTCCCACATCCATAATGATCTAAGTACCATGAGTTACCGAGTCACTCTAAGTCATGAGTCAAAGAGTTTGAGTTGAGTTAAATGATTTATGAGATTTATGAAGCATATGTTATTACTGATGACTTACGGAAATGATGTTTTAGATAATTCAGGAGAAGAGAGTTATTATTGTCAGCATGGGTGATTTTCTTATACATTTATGATATTATTTAAAATGTTGTATCCACCGCCATATACTCAGTACATTCTCAAGTACTAACTCCCATACTCTTTTGTATTTTATATTTCCTCATGATATAGGTTCAGGTGCTCAGTCTCAGCAGCGACAATGATCTTTGAGAACCTTCACCTATATTTCTACGGTTGGTACATCCTCATAGTTCGAGGACCTGTGTCTCCAATTTAGTCTTGTTAATAGATGGTTGTTTACTTTTAGTTCAGTACGAGTCAGCTGGGGATCTGTCCTAATAACTCCTCAGTCCTATGCAGTAGAGGCTTTGTCAGACTAGTGTACGAACGTGTACAGAGATTTTAGTATTTTATTTGTACAGGGTAGTATTACTTCATGTTTCAGTATGTTCATGACATGGTTATTACCCTTTATCTTAGCATTATTTGCGCTATAATGAGTTCTGAAAGTGATGGCAGGCTTAGAGGGTTAAGTTGAGGCCAATTATAAGAATATCATTTCTTAACTTTACAAAGAAAACCATAAATTTTTTGGTTGATTTCAAAGATTTTAAGATGAAATAATGAAATAATATTTGAGAAGTGAAAAAGTGGTATAAAAAACATAAATCAATGAAGAAATCTCAAAAATCACCTTTTAAAATTCCCTAAAATAAGTCACCTAACTTCAAAAATTGAGTTATAGGGTTTTGCTTAAAAAAATAACTTTAAAATCTGCCTAGGTAAATGTTTCTTTGCGATTGTGGGACACCCAACCGTCGCAACCCAACCTAGACCTTGCCTTTTGTAATTGAGAGGGTCCAACCACAAATGTGATGCCTTGACCACCTAGGTCTTTGATTTCATGAGCCCCCATCCACAATCATGATGATAAAATCTATCCACTCTTTGTGATCGCAATTCGATCTTCACAAATGAAAAGAAGAATCAAACCTGCACCAGAAAATAGTTGAAACTAGCAAGCTAAGTCCAAAATATTCATTGAACAGGAATTTTTCAAAATGCATTTAGAACCTCATGAACTCTATCAAACTATGTTAGCAGAATAAAACAACATATTTAACTCAATGGAATTGTCAAATTTATTAATGGAGGTCCTTATCAACAAATATTGGTCAAAGTCAACTCTAGACCATAACTTTACAATTTTTTATTCAACTACTCAAAATTCAATCAATCTCCTGGGAACCCAAACTAACAATTCTACTAACTCAAAAATTACGTTTCAGAGCTAACGGAACTAGCAAAATTCTTATGTGATGCCTGCAATACTAATTATTAACAAAAGTTAACTATTCCAACTTCAAGGCCTCTCAAAATTAAAAATTAACATAAATCACATTTGATCACCTCGACAACTGTGCCACTTACTCCCATAGACCATAAATACTATAGTACAACTATGGTGTAATGATCTGAGTCTTCACCCTAGGTCTAATGACACTTAGGACCACAAGTGATACCAAGTAGATCATTGGTATGACATGCTGCTATAGAATAATATAAATGAAATTTGATGCAAAAGATATGAATTAAAAATAATAACTAAAATTTGAATTCAAACAAAATATATTTACACAAACTGATTAACTTATGTTTGGCAAGCCTCTAAATTTAATTAAATAAAGTTTAACAAACAAGGCCCTAACCTACCCATAAAACTAAACAATGTTTGAACTGAAAGAAATTATGAAACCAAACTATATTTGGTCCTCAAATGAGATGGACACACCAACTTCTTTCTAGAAGTGTTATGATCGACAAGCCTGGGTGTAAGTTCCTGAATCGCAATAACAAGATTCATGCATAGAAAGACGATCAATATGTGGGAATGCATTAAGTATGTAAGGATAAAGCTCATAAAATGATATCTGATAATAGAATGATTTTAAAGACTGATGAAGTTCATGAATCATGAGTAAATAATATAGAAGTTTGAACATTTCAAAACTAGTATATAAATGTTATATGAGAGTCAATTGTTAAACTTTGTAAGCACTAATAACGCTCACCTATACCTTATAAATTGATAGAGAACGATCGTTGTCAATAGCTCAACTTATATTGAGGTCGAATCCACAAGGAGCAAGACTAGTCTTCAAAACTTGAGGGTGTCAATGGTATCTAAAGATATACTCGAAGTGAAAGAAGAATAAAATGCATGATTTAAATGAAAGGGGGGTTGTTTGTTTGAACCAAGATTTTGTCAATGTTTAGTCAAGTCAATGGACTAAAGCAATACTTGCGATTTGTAAATCACGATTAAAAGGATCTTGGGATTATGTCTACTTAAGGGCAAAATATGCATGGGAACATGATGCTTTAGTGCAAATTCTAGTCATTGACGATAAGGTAGCCTAGGATAAAAATCCTTGAGGTTAGTTTGTCAACAAAGCCTCAAGGCTAATACCCATTAACCCTTTCGAGTACCTAATGAGTGTGTCATTAAATCCACCCAACACCTCACATGGGAATCCCAATTTCTAGGAAGATGCCGAAAACATAGTCAACTCTCTAATTAGCCTTATTTGTAAGATGGAAAAAAGATAGTAAACTACATCCATTATTGCCCACTATTTCTTTGTCCCTCATAACCCTTTTTCAAGGATGCCATAGGTTCGAAAATTCACCCACATCCCTTTTCAAGGATGATGTGAGGTTTCAAAAGTTTGGGGTTGACACGACCCAAATCGGGGCCTTGTCGTAATGGGCATCCCAAGTCCACCAAGACTAGGAATCAACCACGTTACCCAACCCAGCCATCCAAATACTACCCTGAGTCAGAGGAATTCTGAACAAATAAAAAGAAAGCATAAATGTACCAATACAGACTCTGGGATAGGTCCATAATTGTGACTAATCCAAGCAAGTCCACCGATCCAGTACCCAATCAATACCCATAACAAAACCAAAATAATAACCAAGTTTCTTGCCCTAACACAACATAAAAGGATGGAACAATCATAAATTCAGTCAAACGATATCAGCCCCAATACCAATGTCAATACTAAGGCTGGCACCACTACCGACACCACCTATTGCAACCCATAGTAGTTCTATAAAGTCTCTAATCAAAAGTAAAACAATATCTGGTTGGTACATGTCCCCAACCATTAACAAAACCAATATCCATGAAATAACTAAAGTATGAAAAGACATCCACGATATGAAATAGAGCCTTCCAGAGAATGAAATCTTACCAGTTTAATCCAACTAAGCTAATGCCAAGTGCAAGCACTAAGCAGGAAGCGTAGAATTATTGGTTCCTACATCGCGTGGGGATACAACCACCCAAAGACGGTTTACAGGTGAACGCTAGAAAGTACTTAGGATAAGGATAAGATAATGCCAATCTTGAAAATCAAGTAAACCAACCATATGCATTCATAACCATACATATATATATATATATATAATTATGTTGGGAAAGAGAAACAGGTTTAGTATTCCTTTAAAATCATTAACCTAGGTATGTGTATCTTAACCTTCCTAAAACCACCCATGGGCTATATGGTCCAGTGTAACCCCATAAACGGGCCCTGATATGTGTAGCCACAAAACTTAAAGATACCATAAGAATAGAGGATTCCCGAGTACCCTTCACTCTCTATGTACATATATACAAGTGTACATAAGGGATTCTCATATACCCCATACGTATCATATATGGTCATCATGACTAATCCTCATGTCGGAAAATATGAATTTCCAATGTTCTTCCATTGAACTCACATATTGATGGTTAGCTATCACACCCCGCCATTATTGACTAATTAAAACCATTACCAAACAACCAACCACCATTCCATTTCTTATTAAAAAAGGCTACGAGTAGTAGTATCGTCATACCGACTATATCTTGCAAGCAATGTCCTTAGCCAACCTTTTTAAGATGAAGGGATTCCTATGTACCCATAGATTACATGATTAAGTTGACTTAGGAGAATCCCATGTACCTCATAAGATGATTATTATATGTTTACTTATTGGATTCCTTTGTACCCTACAAGGTATTCAATTAGACAAACCATAACCACCAAAATCCTACCATTAACCATTCCAATTTATTTAAACCATTTATAAAATTTAGGGTTTCATTACCAAGTTATACTATGCAATAGTTCAATTAAAAGTTCAACAATGTAGTAAAAGCATTCTCATAGTCATTTTATCAAACACATTGGGGGCATAGTGTTTCCAAAACCAAAATCAAGTTCTAATTGCCCATTCCAATGTAACCAAATGTCCAAACCATCATTAAAATTTGCAAATCCATAATTACAACATGGAAAACCCATAACCAAGCGTTTATAACCAAAACCTCCAACATATATTTGAAAACCCTAAACCATACAACAATTATACCATGAAAACAATTCATAAAATATGCCTTCAGTTGGAACTAACAATGAGGGATGAGTAACTTGCCTTACATTGAGAAGAAGATAGGAAGAAATCTCCCCTATAAGCCTCAATTGACCATCTTAAAGGAAACCCTATCTCTTTCTTAACCCAAGAGCCTTGAAAGATTTTGAAAGAGTTTAGAGTGTTTGATTATTTGAAAATAGGTTAGTGAAGCCATAAAAAGGTGTTTTAACTCATGGTGTACCAAGGAGTTATAAGGGAAAAATGTCTAGAATACCCCTAACTTAAACTGTATTAATTTCTCGCTGGAGATACAACTCCATTATACCACTCGTACCCTATCATACGATCAGTACCCACCACTCGTACCCTAGGTATCCCTTGGACCCCCAACATTTCCCAACATATGACCACTAAAATCCAATCGTATCCAAGGGTACGATCAATACACTTAACCTGTACCCATATTAGAACCAAGAAAGGTTGACACCGTTGAACAGACAAGTTAAATAATATGACTCATACCCCATCTCATGACCCATGGTGATCCACTAGTACTCACATGCAAGTTATTTTACTAAGTTTCAGATTAAGTAAAGAAAAACCCAACCATATGACTCGTCACCCACCATACGATTTGTACCTATTACAGAAACTCAACCATCCAACACTACCCAACCTTGGACAACATACGATTGGACCATACTACTAATACCCTACCATATGATATCTATAAGCTAAAAAACCTAGGAAAATTTCTAAGGACCAAAACTCATAGTATTTCAGGGTTTTTTACCCACAAACCCATTTTGGTCATATGGAGTTTTCACCCACAAAGCTCATCTAATTAAACTAAGCAGTAGTGAAACCCATTATTAACAAACTAAAATCTACACAAATACATCAAAACTCACACATAATTACACCTTAGTTCAACATAATCCCGAGACAGAGATTTTGCTACTTTTGAAGTTAAAGAGAAGGGATATACCAAAATATTCATTCATAGCATCCATGGTAATGGGAGACAGGAATAATCTTCATTTTATACTTCAATGTCACCAAATTCAAATTAGAATTCAAATATAAAAGTTTCCTCCAATTTTTAGGGTTCACAAAGTCTACAATTTTCAATTTTAATATTCAATGATAATCACTAAAGGGAAAAAGATTTGAGCCTTATAAAGGAATTGGTTTTAGCTATGCCAATTTATAGAATTTACACCGGGTAAGAATCCGCTAAGCCACGACCGCTGCCACTTTTTTATGTACACGGCTACCGCAACCACAATCGTGGTCTTCTGACCAAGCTTGACCGGCACCAATCACGGTTTAAGGATTGTGATCATGATAATTGAGACCAAATTCAACTCCAGGTCTTCCAACTACACTTCTATTCTCTTTTTGATCCTTTTCAGCTCAAATCCACATTTTTCTCTCATATCACTTGTAAGCCTGGAAAACGTTAAAATTAGTGCATTCAGGCACAAATTTGTCTCATTAACACATTCCAATCATAGTAGGGTACATGAATTTTTGATGAAAATAAGTGGCAAATTCACCACTTATCAAGCATAAAGTTTTTTCTAATGCTGTAAATTGGAAAAATGTCTAGAACTGTAAGCCTGAAGTAATATAAAGCCTTTTAGTTATGTTTTCTTACAATCAACATAAATCTCATGAGCTGATGATGTCTAACATATAATATTAGTTTTAAGGGCTACCTGGGTATAAAACTTATCTATCTAATGTGAATCCACTATTGAGCCTCTTGAGTTAAAGGGAGTTAATCGACTTGCAGCGAGCTTAAATCCTATGGTGGCACATAGTTATAGAACTTGGGTTTTCTAACTGCACATTCTCTTGGTGCTAAATTATCCTCCTAAAACTATAAGCACATAGACAAATACTAAATTTATTTATTTGTCTAAGAGTAAGGCATGAAACTTAGATCCAATTCATTTTCAAATACTCTATAATAGATCTACAAACTGTGTTATATCAATTTATTTCTAAATTTATGCTCGAATTTAATAAAAATTTATGTGATCATGCTAATTATTTCAATATGCGTTAAACACCAAGTAAATCACAAAGAACTGAAAGTTAAGAGGGATTTCCAAAGTTTTGGATAAAAGACCTAATTTGTATCATTAAGGATTTTTGTTATACCTTCTTTAAATTAAACTTCGATATAAGGCTATAAGGAAACCCTTATTCAAACCTTACATACCTGAGGAAACCAAGAGTTATGTAGAGAAATATTGATTAGAAAAGCCAGAATCCTAAGCCTATCTTTCTTTTTATGTAGCTTGTATTGATAGTTTAGGAGAGTTTGAGCGTATAATAGGAGAGAAATTGGCTTAAAATCTAATGTGCCCCCTTAGAATAGATAAAACATTGTAGTATAGGATTAGGAAATAAGGAATGAGAGAAATTGCTCCCAAGGAAATATTTTAAATTTTCTAGAAACTATGACCCTCGAGTCCCTCCACAACTAATGGTCTAAACCACAAATTGTGATTTGGCTTGTGGTTTTCTGGAGGATTTCTATACCATATCTGAACTCATTTACATGAGTAATTCCATGACTCATGGTTTAGATTCTATGATTCACACTGATACTGTGGTTTTGAAGGAAAATTATCCACTTCCTATCAAGGCTTCCACGTGTCATTGTATAGGTTGTGATCTCAAACCAAGAGTTATACTATGCCTCATGGGAACCTAGGAGTTTGACTAACTGGGAGGTTAGTTCGACAAGTGGCTTCATCACTCCTGGTTTGATTCTACGATTTATGGACTTACTCGTGGTTCACCAGAAAGTTGGTGGATATTACTACAACTTGGTCCATTGGTAGTAGACCTGGTTCATGACTCGTGAACCATCTTTTTAGAAACTGGGACTATATAATTTATGGATTTTGTGTTGTGATAAGTGCTAGGTATTTGTAGGTTTGGAACCTAAAGACTAAAGTTGAATTAAGAAATAGTCAGTCTTTTATCTGAAGCTGACTTACGAGTCTAAATAGGATTAATTTGTACTACAAGTTTAGAACAACTGAAGCATGTATGGAATAGATGTACACATAAAATGCAAAGTGATGGATAATGACATGAAATTTCTAAGATTCACTAAGAAAATGAAAATTTATTACCTAAATCATTCTGATTGGTAGAAGTGAAGAGGTGTAAGTTCTTGATTTTCATATCTTCAGCATCCCATGTCCTTCCTCAACCAACTGATTTCTTCATAAAACCTTGACTGATTCTATCTCTTTAGTTCTCAACTTACAAATATGTTGATCTAGTATCTGAAATAGTACCTCTTAAAAATATAAGTTATTATTCACCTTAACAGTGTCTAAAGGAACAATCATCAATGGATCGCCCACATACTTTGTCAACATGGAGACATGGAATATAGGATTCATTGATGCTAACTCCATAGGTAGCTCTAACTAATAGATGAATCCTAACTCTATAGGTAGCTCTAACTAAAAGATTAATCCTAACTCCATTGGTAGTTGCACTAATAGACTACCTTCTAAATTCTACTCAAAATACGACAGGGACCAATGTATCAAAGACTAAGTTTCCCCTTCTAACCATATTATATCACCCCTTTATGGGTGAGACTTTTAGCAAAATACGATCATCGACCTTAAACTTTAAGTATTTTCTCCTTACATATAAATAAGATTTTGGTTGGCTTTAAGTAGTTTTCTACCTCTCTCTAATCAATGTAATATTCTTGATGGCCTAATAGACTAAGTTTGGCCAAATCAAAACAGCCTCGCCCATGTCGAACCAACCAAAATAAGACTAATATCTCCACACATAAAGTACCTTAAATAGAGCAATCTGAATACTAAAAAGATAATTGGTATTATAGGTAGATTCTATAAGAGGAAGTGGTCATCCTAATACCTTTGAAATTGATCACACAAGCCCTCAACATATCGTCATGAGTATGAATGGTGCTCTTTGATTTCCCATTGGTCTATTGATGAAAGTGACAAGACAAATGTATATAAAATTTTGTTGCTCGTACTCTATCAAGTTCTGGTATAGTTTAAGATGTGGTCTCACAGAGATTGGAACCATCCAGGATACAAATTTACATTATCTTGTTTACTATTTAATAGAACCAAATTCGTGAAAGGTGAGTTTTAAATTATAATTACTTAAAGTAAAATAAACCACTTCTGAAAGATTTACATATTTAAAAAGAGTTGGGAATTGATGAAATAACTTGATAATATTATTATATAAGAATCTCAATCACCACGTGTATTTCTCTAAAGAATAATTATTTATTGCTAAAACAATTATATTTTACTCACTAAAAAATAAATATTTAATTAGCATTCCATGAGTTTATGTCAATTAAATAATTTAAAACTAGTGATATTTAACTCAAATCACTTTCTCTCTTGAATTATGCTAAAAGGTTTAAAGACTTCTTGCCAGTAATGTTTAAAATCAATGAACTTATTTAAGTCAATACCTTGTGCTAATAAGAATCAAAAGAAATAAGATAAAGACCCCTCAAATCAATAATTTTATTTGAGTCAATCCCTCAGCCAGGATAAGGATCGAAATAAATAAGATAGAGATTATTTAAATCTATAAACTTACTTGATTCAATCTCTCTATGAAAATAAGAAATGAAAGAAGCAAATAAATGATTAGCATAATAAATAGATAAAAATTACTCTCGCTCTATTATTCTACTTGTTAGTAATTATATATGAAATTTGTTCCACGAGAATAACAAAATCAATACAAGAATAACTTAGAGATAAAATAGATAGGTCTGACAATAATAATTAGATAAATGTTAATATTCTAGCACAATATGAAGATATGAATAAAATATTAAGAAAAGTATGTATTAAAATTGAGGTAGTATTTTAAATATGTAAAGCTTCATTATCTATTCCAACAAAAGAAAATTACTACATTATGGAGAAAAAATTGATAAAGAAAGAAAAATATTATCCTTAAAAAAGGAAGAGAAAGTAAAAAAGACTAATTCTTGTGTTTTGCTTATGATGTTGGATCATTTGTAATCAAAGTGATACCTTTTTTTATAAAAAAATATACTGCCATCCCCATGAATGTATTCTTTGAAGTGGTGGTTGCAACCGTAAACTTGTAACTTCTTTCTCAATTTTAACATTTGACAGTTGTGAGTATTAAGTGATGGTCATGCCCTTGAGCAACTTCTTTCAATATAAATTCTATATGTAAAAGTTTCACCGTTGTGGCTATGAGTTCATTTTTATGACCCAAACAGGGTCTAGCCGTGAAGAGTATCTCAAGTCCGCCAAGGAGCGGAGACCACCGCCTTTGCCTAGTCAATTAGAACACAATAAATAGTATGACAATAGAGCAATCCAAAATAGAATTTAAGGAACATAAGTAAACCAAGACAAGGATTCTAAAGATCCGAACAAACACCCCAATCCACAGTTATCCACAAAGCCTCTAATATCCAAAGAATAATGTAAGTCAGGACATGTCCTCGACTGTAGCAATAAGGGAATCCAAAATAGTCTAGATAGAAATAACATCATAAAGTAACAGTCCCTACAGAAGAATAAGGCTCAACACTTTGAGCCGACTCATTAACAATCCATGAATCACCTATTACTACACACGGAATTAGAAGTATCTCAAAACCCTACATCTCATGGGGATACAATGTCTGAGGATGGTTAGCTGGGTGACTGCTAGCATGTAACTCAGGGAAGGGATAAATAATGCCATGATCAATAGATCCAAAATCATGCAAAATCATATGCACACAATCAAATACATATACATATATATATATATATATAATATGTTAGGATAGGGTACAAGGTTTATCATGAGATTTAAAACATTAACCTAGATTGTGTAGCTCAAACCGTCATTTATACCCATGAGCTATATGGGTCCAACTCTTACCCTATTGAAAGGGTCCCAGTGTATGTTAGCTGCATGAATCAAGATATCGAGGAAGGACGAGGAATCCACGACCGTTCTCCAATCTAGAATACAAATATATAAAGTGTGTGACAAGCACATGGTTATCAAGACCAACCCTCACGCTGGCAAACATTGGTTTCCAGTATCAATCCCTCTGAAACTCCACCTTCACGACTTAGCTACATAACCACTTTTAAGACTAATTAAAATATTTATAGATTCCCGTTCATTAAACCAGGGATTATCCACTAAGTCATATACTGTTGGTATCGTAATACCAATTATGTTTCCAAGCTAATATCATTATGCCATTTCCACTGACCATCAATTTGGAGGAATCCATGACCCCCGTGGTCCAATTATTCATTAACTTTGGGGAATCCATGACCCTCATGATCCAATTATTCATTAACTTGGAGGAATTCACGACCTCCAAGATTCAATTTAAAATCAATTCATAGACATAAAGGCCTTTCAAAGCCATTCGTATTTCATTAGCCTTTTATGCAATGTAATAGTTCAAATTTTGTTTCAATATACATATATCCATATTTCAAAGACAATTTCATGAGGTTGGGTTGTGGTTAGTACCAATTCAATTACCAAAATACATAAAGTTTGGGAAATCCACAATCCTTGTAAATTTATCAAATCAATTTGGGGGAATCGACAACCCCCATTACAATTTCCATACCCATGCACCTTATTAGCTTAAAAGATATTAATTCAAAGTATAAATGATTAATAGAGACCATAGGAAAAAGAATTAAACCAACAACATCCAAAAGTCCTCAACCTAGATTCAAAACCTACAATTAATCACTCGGATAACAAGTTTAAACACATGCTTTTAGAAAAACAAGTTTTAGGGAACAGATACATGCCTTATCTGAAGAGGAACCCTTGAAAAAGATAAGATGGTTTGAACCTACAAGCCTTGGGATTGAGAAATACTTGTTGACGTTCTTTGGAGGAAGAGGATGATGAAATTTTGAGAACCTTTTACTAGTTTTGAATGACCATAGTGTTAATAAACATATTATGGGAGTTATAGGATCGAAAAGGACCATTTTACCCTTGATTTAATTTAGGAAATACATATTTTAGTGTCTGAGAAGGGACGGTAGTGTCGCAACTCTATTCTCAATGTTCCAGCATTGCCTCGCAACTACAAACACAATGCACCTACATTGCCTTGCAACCCTAATCACGTACCCTAGACAGTGTCTCACTAAAATACTTATAACTTTTGACTCCGAACTTGGATTGACAAACAATCGGTAGAATTTGAAAAAGGACTCAAAGGTATTTAATTTGATATATAATGGGCCACATAACTCATTTTATTCGAAGAGTAATAGTCATTGGAAGTTGACCAATGTAAAATCATATACTAAAACTCAATAGGTTTGAAAGTCCTCAACTTATTGAGCTAGGAGATTTTTGTGACTTCAATCAATATCCAAAGATATTCCTACACTAGATAACAAATCATCCCTCTCATACTTAAAATCTTTGGGTTTCAGTTTGTACACATATGAAGGACGGGTTCAAACTCTAGCCCAAAAATGTGTGGTGTTATATTATCTCCCCTTTGGAATAAGTCATCGCTAAATGATGGATAGGAACCTTTTGATGCTCTAGAAGTATAAAACAAAGGATGTAACTTCACCTTACGACATCCCTATAACCTAAACATAGATATTCATCAAAAGTGTTTCATAACAACACCAAGTAAATCGTGTAAGCATGAGTCGCGAGATAACAAAATTTAGTCTAGACAAGATGTTGGCCATGAGTTTTTGGAGTATGATTAATCCAAAGTAGAGTATGAATTTCCCTAAAATCATCAACCTAATTAGATTGATACAATACATGAGATAAGATTCCTGTGGGATATAAAATAAAAGCATTCTTCACCTCCAATAATATGTCTAATGGAACTTAAATATAACAATACTTCACAACTATTAATTCAGCCACATATACCCTACTTCACCATTTTAGTCTTATAATTCCCCAACAAAACACATAACTACAAGAGCCTGAGTTTAACTACATATTGCCTCTATGTTGTAGCCTAACTCAGAGTTAGAAGGTGTTAGCTTAAGATATAGGACCCTATAATCTACACTCCTCCAAGAATACTACTCTATATCATCACCATAATCTAACAACTATATATATTAATCAAGGAGTACTAGCCATTTATTGGTTTGTGTATTCATCAATCACAATATTCAAGTCTATCTTTACTACACCCACTTTATGGATCTCCCCACTAAAAACCAGTAACTTCAATCACTCACACCAATTTTTCATCACTATCCGTGAGCCAACATCTTTATCACCAAAATCAACATCTAAAGTTCAAACATAGTGTCTAGCATCAATCATGTACCACCAATGAAATATCCCACATACTATACTAGTCCATAAATTTAGGAAATCAACCTAAATTCCTTACTTCAATTAACTATGGCCTACAACCATATCTTTTACACTACATTACTACTATACATTAAAAATTTACTACATACCTTCACACCTACTAAACTAGCTTACAATCACTAGATAAAAGTAAAGGGACCATCATTGTAGTAAAACCACATAGTAAGGATAGTCGATCATAATCTTATAATGTAACCCATTATGATCTATAGAACATTCACCTCCCTCACATTATATCCACTTACCCAAGTATACATCCCATCTACCTTCCAAATGCTATAAATGTCACTCAGTCCCTCTTGCTAAAATTTTCTCTAAGTAAATGCTAAATTTATAAATTATTAGCCAATCTATCCTCTTATTCACAACCTATGACAAATTTTACAATTACAATAACTATCCATCATAAGATCCTCCCTATTTCAAATAATCCTAAATCATAATAAATAATCACTTCCTTTACTAACTACCATAAAATATGCAGATTTTTCTACAACCATAACCAATCACCATAATAGCATACCACCCACTTTACTCACTCAAGGTTACGCAAACACAACTACCCCTTTCACTGAAGGGTAACACTCACTTCGACTTCTAAAATCATGACTTCCTACCACTGATCATCCTACAACTCATAGGCTATAACACCCCAATTTATACTACCTCTAGGATGGAAATACTATCCTAATATTTGGATTTATACCTTTCCCATTAAGTGAGACATCTTTGATAAAGTTTTTAACAAATACTAAATAAACATCTTACCTTGGGTTGGAAAGCATGATTCACAAAGACAGAGGTACACACTTGAATCAACATACCTTAATACGCTCATGTACTCATTTCAAGTCCTTGAGCTATTTCATAACCTTTTTGATGACTCAATCAAAAAAATCACATCATTGGGAACTTACACCATTGGACTTATATTGCCTCGATAATGAGACATCCCCAACAAGATTAGAGCAAGGAAGGAAGTAGGATAATCATTATATGGACAATTCTATTACACGATTTAAAGTGTAAAATAATGAGAAACATATCCTAAATACCTCATAGCCTCCCTTCTTATATGTGTGGTGCGCTACACACCCATAAAAAAGAATATACTCAATATGTCTTTGTGGACACCCAACGATCCTAAACCTATCCTTTGATATCAAGCTTGTCATGACATAAGCCAGGTCCTAGTCATGATGGGTATCTCATGTTCTCTAATGACCGGAGACCACCTTCTAGGGTGTTACATTTGTAGTTGCATCCATGAATTTCTCTTATTTCTTAAAATTTTTATTTTTAGTCTTCCCTTGTATCTTTTTTCTATAGGATTTGTATGAAAATATTCAATAATATAATATGTTATTTATATTTTCTAAAATTATTTAATACTTAATATATAAGAATATATAAATAAATATACCCATCAAAAAGTTATTTTGATATTTACACGGGTGTCTAAACCCTTTTAAAAAAACTTCTAGTAGGAGCAGTAAATTGAGTACCCCTATAAAAATAATAGACAAGGGAACTCTATGAGGCCTGACAAACTCACAAATGTACAATCTGGCTTAATCCTCTGCCAAATCTATAGCCTTGACATGTAAGAAGTAAGTTAACTTAGTCATTCTATATAGAATCACCCAACCTAAATCATGTTGTCAATGCACAAGAGGTACAAATATAAATCCATGCCATACAAGGTAGGAATACTTATATCTTGAGACTTACCGCCAGTTATTGGTACTTAAACTTTACTTGCTGATGGTTGGGACAGTTTTTTACAAAATCTACAATGTCCTTATTCATACCACTCACCAAAAATACTTCTCTCAAATCATGATACATCTTGGTAGAACATGGATGAATAGAGTATCTAAAACTCTAAGGCTCTACCAAAATCCGCTTTATCAACTTGACTACATTAGGAATACACAACTTACCTTAATACCAAGGATTAACAGTCTCTCTATGACAGAAAATTTCAACTATCTACTTACGTATTGCATCTTTTAGCAGAAGTAATATGGGATAAATATCTTTTTTATTCTTCACTTCAATCATAAATGAGGATTTGAAATCATTCTACACTATCACACCACCATCACCTAAATTCATGAGATAGAGTTCCAAACATATTGAGTATATGCACATCCATGGCAATATCCTTCTTACCTTTTTATATTTGAGAAACATCCTTTATAGATAACCTTCTAAGAGAATCATCAATAATATTTATTTTACCTAGATGTGTAAGACCCCGTAAAATTTTGATGATTTTATTTTTTTACCCTCCCGCATTCATAATTTTAATTTTTGACTTGAATTATATTTAGAGATGTTAAAAGGAGTTTTGGGAAAGTTTTAGAATTTTTGGAAGGGGTTTAGAGCTATTTTGGAACTCCGAGGCAGTGTGCCTCTACGATAGTGGTATACCATGCCATCGGAGTTCTGCAATAAAAGTGTGGTATAAACTAGCCTCTGCAATGTTGTCATGCTATGTTGTTGTGTTAAAATTGCCCAGTTTTTGTTTTTTCATTGGGGTGAGGGGATTTTGGTCTTCTTACCCCTTACACAAATTATAAACATAAAATTGACCCTTTTCCTTCAGTTTTAAAGGATCAAACTATATTTTTTCTATCTTAAACTCAAAACCTAAGAAAGCTCAAGGGTTTTACAGAGAAGTAAACATCCAAGATCTACACTTCAAATTCTCTTTAAATTGTTCTATATTTTAGGTATGTATCTCATTCCCTAACTTTAATTTTACATGTGACACTTATTTACTCAAAATCCATGTGGTTTGAATGATGGGTTTGAAATTGAATTGAGGATGTTTTAATTAGTATCACTTGAATTACTTTTTCCGTATTTTAAATTGATGATTTATGCGTTACATTTATGGATTTTGGATTTGATGGGTGTATTTCTAGAGGAATTGGAATGGGGAATGTGGGGAAAGTAATGACTTTTTTGTTTGGTAATGGCATTAACCCCAACCCAGTTTGTAAATTTAGTTTTTGAAGATGGATAATTGCATAATTCAACCTATTTATGAACCTATTGTATTTATTTAATAGATAATTGGCTCAAACGGATTTGAGAGGCCCTTGGTGGCCATGGTTTGGATTTTAAAATGGAACTTAGGAGTCAAATAGTTACATGGATTGTTTTGTCATAATTATAAGAGCTTGCAAGCATAAATTGGTATGAAAATACCAAGTGGTAAATTCCTTAATTACAAGACTCCTACGTTAATAGTTGAGTTTATGCGCAAACTATTTTAATTTGAACTTAAAGAGAATTGTGTAGCTCATTGTGAAGGTGTATCCCCGAGAGGACTAACAATGGAAATCATATTTTCCGGTGTGGGGGTCTATATGACAGTATGTTTGGTTCAATCATTATACTTTTGGGATGGCTATAGCCTTCGTGTATTTATCTTTTTCTTTGGATTTCTTGGTTCATGCGGCTGACACTCACTGGGCCCTTTCAGTAAAGGTAGCTGAACCCATATAGCATGTGAGTGCCATTAGGATGGATCATGCTATATATCTGAGATTAATGGTTTAAACTCCCATGTTCATGACCCTTGTACATATCTCGGCATCCAATATATGCATATAAAATTATTATGCATATGGTTTTGACTGGTTTATGGCATTGGTGTTAGTTTATTACTTTTCTTGAGTTACATACCAGTGCTTATCCCGCTAACTATCCTTGGATGCTGCATTATTTAATGATGTATGGTCCGAAGGCTTTTTTGTTTCTCTTATGTAACATTAGGTGATTTAGTATTTTTGTGGATCTGCTGTAAAATAGTGAGCCTCTATCCTCCGAAAGGATGGTGATTTCATTATTTCTATTACTATTATAGTACTTTGTATTCCTTTTATCATAGTATAGGGCATGTCTTGACTTAGTTTGATATCCAGGTTTTAAAGGCTTTTGTGGACAAGTATTAGTTAGTTATTGTATTGACTCTTAGTTTTTATTTGAGTTATCTATTCATCTTATTATTATGTTTGGTTGGCTTTTATTTTATTTGTTTATTATGTTCTAGATGTTAGGCTAAGTAAGTGGTCTATGAATCACGGTAGGCTTGAGATACCCATCACGACTAAGACCCAATTTGGATTATGACAAGCTTATATCAGAGCACGGTTCACTATCCTTGGGTCTCCACAAATCCATGTTGAGAAGAGTGCCTTTTATAGGTGTGTAGTGCTCTAATTTTATTTTTGACACACCCTCATGTGTAACATAGATTTTTTACTTGAATTATATTTAAGTATGTTAAAAGAATTTTTGGGAAAGTTTTGGAATTTTTGGAAGGGGGTTTGAGTCTATTTTGGAACATCGAGGTATTGTGCCTCCATGATAGTGGCATGCCATGCCACTGGAGTTTCGTGATAGCAATGTGTCATAGAGGCTAGCCTTATATTTGCATGACACAGTGTTGTATTTAAATCACCCAGTTTTTGTTTTTTTTCACTCGAGGTGAGGGGTTATTGGTCATTTTACCCCTTACACGACTTATAAAACACAAAATTGACCCTTTTTCTTTAGTTTTAAAATATCATTTCATTCTTTCTCCCAGAAACTCAAAACCCAATAAAGCTCAAGGGTTTTATATAGAATTCAACAACTAAGCTCTAAACTTTAAATTCACTTCTAATTGTTTTATATTTCAGGCAGTTATCTTATTCCCTAACTTTAATTTTATATCGTGGCACTTATTTACTCATTATTCATGTGGTTTGAATGATGGATCTAAAATTGGGTTGAGGGGTTTTGATTGGTATCACCTGAATTACTTTTTCATGTTATTAATTGATGATTTTTGTTTTAGATTTATGGATTTTGGACTGAATGGGTGCATTGCTATGGGAATTGGATTGGGGAGCATGGGTTTCCCCAAATTGATGACTTTTTGGATTGGAAATGGAATTAACCCTAACCCACTTTGTAAATTTATTTTTTGAACATGGATATACTTCAACCAATTTATGAATCTATTGCATTGCATTAATGGATAATTGGTTCAGATGGATTTCAAAGGCCCTTGGAGGATACAATTTGGAATTTAAAATAGAGTTTGAGAGTCAAATGGTTACATGGAATGGTTTGGCGTTATTATATAAGCTTGCAAGTATTATTTGTATCATGATACCATGTGGTAAATGCCATAATTATAAGAATCCTAGGTTACCAGTTTGGTTTATGTGCAAATTATTTTAATTTGGGATTCAAAGGAATTGTGTAGCTCACTATGAAGGTGTAGTCCATAGAGGACTAACACTGGAACCACGTTTGCTTGTGTGGGGATCTATATTATCATATGCTTGATTCAAACATTATATTTTAGTATGGTTTGAGCCTTGGTGTCTTTAGCTTTTACTGTAGATTCCTTGGTTCATGCTGCTAACATGTACTGGGGCTCTTTCAGCAAGGGGACCTAAACCAAAATACGTCATGGGATCCATTAGGATGGAGCGACCTACACAATTCAGGTTAATGGTTTAAACTCTCATGTATATGACCCTTGTCCCCTATCCCAACATCATATATATATGTATATGAATGTGATGCATATGATTTTTAATTAGTTTACGGTATTGGCATTATTTTGTCACATTCCCTGAGTTGCATGCTAGTGGTTATCCTACCGACCATCCCCGAATGGTACATCATTTAATTATGTTGGGATCAAAGGATTTTTTGTTGCTCCTATGAAGCATTAGGTCATTTGGTATTCCTATGGATATTGTAAAAAGGTATGCCTCTATCTTTCAAAAGAACCTATTATTTTGATGTTTTTTCTATTATTTTTAGTATTTCTAGTATTCCATTTTAAATTCTTATGGCTGTATTTGGGGGAATGTCCCAACTTGGTTGGTATTTCTTATTTTAGAGACTTGACAAGTGTGGGTTATTTGTTATTTTGACTCTTAGTTTTCATTTGAGTTATCTATTCATCTTATCATTATGTTTTGTTGGCTTCTGTTGAATTCATTTATTTTATCCTGGATATTAAGGGGTGGTCTGCGACTCATGGTAGGATTGAGATGCCCGTTGATAACACTCAACTTACACGTCAATTTAGTGCAAGGCGGTCATCGTCAATATAGTTACCCAACTTTGGAGTCGAGGTCGAATCCACAGGGAACAATGTAAGTGGTGATTAAACTAGTTTGAAACTAAAGCTAGAAATTAAATTCAAATAAATGATACGAAAAGCTAAAATGGGGGTTTTCAATGATCAAACAAATGTTAAAGTTTAATTTTATTCAGAGCTCAATTTTTGATAACACTCAAACTAATCCTCTCTAATGAGAATGTAAGCTATCGTTGTCAATATATAACCTAACTAGGTTGGGGTCGAATCCCACATGGAATATGGTGTGAACTTAAGTCGGTTGCTAGTTAATCAACTTATAGTTGAATGTTTCCTAAAATAGGGGATTTTGAGTTTAACAAATAATTATTGGTCACTTTAGCTTCAGTGTTTGTAATCAAGAGTTTATGGAAAAACAATAATTATGTTCACTAGGGGTTTTGGTACTTGACGGATGCTAATAGTGGTTCAAGATTCTCACAATAGGTAGGAAAACAGGTTATCTTTATCAAAGTTATGCCTAAATGTCTCTCGACCTACTTAAGCATTTAATTTTCTAATCCTCTCAGACTTAGGGAATTTATATATATTAACCAGACTTTACCTCATGTTAATCAACCTTGTTATAGCATTGATTATTAAATGGAAGTTTAGTGTTTCCAAGTCATTGTTGATAATTCACTTCCCAATATATTTGATTTATTTCTCAAGCAAATCAAAGCAGGTGTTATCTATCATTTGCAACCAATATATGATAATTAAAACCTCAAAATTATCAAGGAGTCCTATTACCTTTCTAATCTTGAACACTTAGCACCTTATCAAGAGTTAACCCTAGATCCCATAATTCAAGTTAAAGGTCTTTAGCCACTCATGATGTAATGATCAAAACAACTAGATGAATTCATAATTTTAAAGATAAACTTACCACAAGATGAATAATAACTAGTGATTCTCAGATTAGATCACAATAGGAATCCTAAAGTAATGATTAAAATCTCTTCATGGCTAGAGACAGAAAATAACAAAAATATGTGTCTCAAAACTTAGGTTCAGAACCCTTAAGAAAACCCTAAAAAATTCTTTAAATAGTTCACCCTAATTATGGAAACAAAATAATAAAGTTCAACAATTCCTTAGACAGGTGAAGCCATCCGTAATGCCCTATCAGGAGGATGACGACTTATCACAAATGTTGTCAGCTCCTCTTTGCTTTTGGTATTCGCTGCCTTAGGATGACAATGGTTTTTACAACCTATCAGCTCCTTCATGACTTATCATGAATTTCTTCACGTCTCTACCTCAGCTCTCATGTTCTGCCTTAGGCTGATGCCAATTTTGACGACCTATCAGCTCCTTGACAGCTTATCACAAAATGTCATCACAACTCTCAACTCTGGTCCATTTTCTGTCTACGGCTGACAATGAAGTTGGTAACTTATAATAGGGCTAAAGACTTATCAGAAATGTCATCAGCCACACTTCTCTTCTTTTCACTTTAGATTTCAACTCTTTTGCTTCCATCCTTGTTGGTTCTCTAGCATCTTAGCTTCTACTGCAAAATCAAAGATAAAACAATCAAAAATGACAAAAGTTTCTTAAGAATTTGAAATTATTCTCAGTTAACAGCCTAAAATGTGTTAGCATCATCTCACATATCAACACCCTCAAATTAAAACAATTGCTTGTCCTCAAGGAACTCAAACACAACAAAAGAATACAAAGTACATTTACCAGTCAATCATCTATATCATCTCAAACATCTTCACCATCTCCAAGGTTAGTCAATTCAAGAGAAACTTTGTATATTATTGAAGAACAACAATGTAACACATAAGAATCAAGATATGGAACCAACTCCGTAACACAACCATGCATGCATCAAGTTTACACTATCCAAAAAAGTTAGTAACTAGCGATGTAACCAGTGTGCCCTCACTACAAATAATCCCCCTATTCTCATATCAGACATCACATATATAACCATGGGGAAAATCACAAGACACTCACTTTTAGAATGAAGTTCCAATCAATGTATGCTGAATACAATAGGCTTGCCCTTATTTTTATTACCCAGATCGTCAAACAGGTTAGCTAGGATCACTAGAGGTCTTCTCTTTGGTTTGTAATGTAGGCTAGGGGTTATTATGATACTCAATGATATTTAAAGTGACTAAGCATTCTTGACACTACACTAGCTTATGGGGTCTCACTTATTAACCTTTTTCTATTCTTCTCTTTTCTTGATCACATATATTCAGGATGGGTGCGGTGTTTTCTACAATCACTTGTTCTTTTTCACAACATTTCTATTCTTGTTATTGTTCACCACACCCAGCTTTTTATCCTTTTATTTTATTCTAAATTTATTCATACTTATTTTATATCACGCACCCCTATGATAGCTACCCTCAACTTAGGCCATTTGCCTAAGTCAACATGCACAATGTCCAAGGAGGACCAGGACCAAAATAGGTTCATTATGATATAAATGGGATGATGATAGGTATCATAAAAAGAAATAGGATATTCATGCTCAAAATAGGAATCAAGGGATATTACGCATACAAGGAAGGTCATTTAGGCTAAAAGTGGGCTAATATCAAAACGGCCTATGATGTTTTCCTAACCTCTGTCCTTCAGCCTAGATAAGACTAACCGGAAAAGCTTTGGATTTAACATACAAAGAGAAATAAGTAAGATATCACAAACACATAGAACAAATGTACATCAAATTGTACTACCTATCTGTTTCATGCAATTGTTAGCAAGGATTATTATGTCTCTAATACCAATGCCATAAAAAGATTCACAGTAGTCGCATATGGATGCATATCACATAGTTACAAAATAGACAATTGGAGAGGTATTTACCATTCCCAAAAATCAACCAAGTATGTCAACATTTGCAAATGCTTATTTTCTCCCAGTTAAACACAGTATATCACAAAACAAACACCATACGCTTAAATATGTCAGCTCTACTAGAAACAAGACTCCAGGAGAAAGAGGCACGACAACAAACACCCCAAGAGGATATCAACACCTAAAAATAGTCCCACCCTCAACTTATAACCATGCATTATTCCCAATGCATCAAACCAACACAAGAGATTTAGAAACATAAATTATAACCATGTATTATTCCCAATGCATCAAACCAACACAAGAGATTTAGAAACATACTTGTGGCACCACAGGTGCGAAGATCTGATGTCAATCACATAATATGAATATAAATAACAAAATACCTTGGGTTACCTCCCACGAAGCACCTAATTTAGTGTTGTGGCACGACATCATTCAATCATCATTTATCCCTCCAGTTAGATGATTTGAATTGTCGGTCTATCTTTCGATCTTTACTTTTTTAGGTCCATTGGGCTAAGGTGAGGGCATGATAAGGAATGTTCTATCATGACACTTCGAAGACTTGAACCTCTTGGCCAATTTTGTATCAAACTTTCATGTGGGCTCATTGGGAAGTAGTGAGGATCTTAAAAAGACACCAAAGGGCATTGATCCTTAGGCTTCTTGGATTTTATGATTGGAGTTGTGGTATACCTTTAGGAAAGATAAACTCCAAACTGTAAGAATTTTCCTCCTCATTTTTAAATTTATTATTTTCTTAGGTGATTCGACTTTCATCACACCACCAGGCATAATTTTGAAAAGTGGTTTGAATGAGGACTAACTTTTACTTCTGGAGTATCATCCTTATTAGTATCTTTACCCCAAAATGGACAAGAGTCTTCATAAGAATTGTTCTTGATTTCTTCTATTGCCTCTAGCACCATTTCCCCAATCTTGGCATCTTCCCTTATGGTTGGTTCGATTGCTTGGGAAATATCCAAGGGTTGATCAATCAAGCTCATCATCAGTATAGGATTGTTGCTCCTCATATTCACACTCTTTGATTAATCTAAATGATTCATATAAGATATCATCTAAACATAATGTAGAAGAGTGCTTTGGATGATTGACCTTGATATCCATCTCCCTTATCCTTTATCCTTTCTTGTTAAATTCCCTAATGTCTTGATATATATCACATATGATATCATTTGTTGTGACCATATGATCTAACATTAGTTGAAGCATAACTTCAATGTCACTCTTTATGGTGTTTTCTTCTTCCTTTTCTTGACCAAAAGACCTATTAAAATCATAAGAAGAACTAGAATTTGGGTTAGCACAATGGGGGAATGAGGCATTTGGGAAAATACTCTAATGTCCATCTTGACCACCACATACAGAATAATCATACTTCTGATAGGATGGAGATGGTGCACATCTCTCTCTCTAGGGAGCATAACTATAGTCTTGCCAAAAGTGAGGTCCATCACAATATGGACATGGATCATCAAGATAAGCTTTCCAACCACCAAGATCATGTTCACTCCATGACTCCATAGTAGTAAGTAAACGAAAATAAAATCTACCTAACACAAGAAATAAAAGTAAACTACAAATAAATATTTACAAGTTTGAATTCAAGCAAGTAGGCTAAAATTCAAAACCAAATCAATATGCTAAATTGTTCCCCAACAATGGTACCATTTTTGATAATGCTCAACTTACACGTCAATTTAGTATAACACAGTCATCATCAATATATTTACCCAATTTTGGAGTCGTGGTTGAATCCACAGGGAACAATGTGAGTGGTGATTAAACTAGTTTAAAGCTAAAGCTACAAGTTATATTCAAATAAATGATACGAGAAGCTAAAATGAGTGTTTTCAATGATCAAACAAATGTTAAAGTTTAATTTGTTTCAAAGCTCAATTTTTTATCATGCTCAAACTACATGATGATAGGCGATATTACGCGCCTATATCAATATATTTTGCCCATATTTGTGCCATGTTTTGAGAACAAATTATATATTTCATGCACTTTTAGTCCTTTTTCCTGTAAGTGAGCTAATGAACATGATTAGCAAAGTTTCAGGTATAAATGATGCAGAATTCAGCATTTTATGGATTACTTGACGCCAAAGAAAGCTTCACGGAAGGAGAAAAGGAAGCTTGGACGCCTAAGGACCAAAAGTGATGCATGAAAAATCTATCCCGAGCTAAAACAGCATTTCTGAAGACTTTGGGGACTTGCAGTAACTTATTTGGATTAGGATAATAATACATTAACCTAGTACAATTGGGTTAAGTATTTCATTAGTTTATTTGGATAATAATACATTAACCTAGTACAATTGGGTTAAGTATTTCATTATCTTAGTAGGATTTGGTTAAGTATTTCATTAGCTTAGTAGGATTAGGATATGGGTATTATAAATACCCTATCATGCTAGAGATTTTAGGAGGGGAGCGATATATACATTCTTCAACTATTAATCTTTTCTACTCTTCCAACAATTCTAATCTTTCCATTAATTCTATCTTTCTTCTTCTATTCATCTATTCTTAATTTCCGCAACAAGAGAATCGTTACTTTGCCCAAGAATTCACGCCTAAATGCCTACCACCTGTGCTACACCAAATTAATCAGTATTGTGGTATAATAACAATGTCAACCGTGAGCTCCTTCGCATTCATGGGTAACTAAACTTCTCTGTTGGGGTTATGGAAACCGAATGAGATACTATCTATCGCTGTGAGTTTGTGAATTCGTGACACGTATGCTGCTTATATCATTATTCTCTTCATCTTAATCTAAATTCTTTGTGGTTGCAAACTTAAGAATACGCTAGTATAACATTTAACTTGTTCGAAAGAAAGGTTATTTGTCCGGAAAAGAGATAGTGTCAAGGTAGTAGGGTCCCATCCCCTATTAAAAAGTTAGTGCCGTAACTGGATTAACCTCTTGGAGAATTCGTACCGTTAGACACGCTTTAAGCTCGAAAGAGTTAAAGTGAAATAATCCTCGAATAGGTCGAAAGACGCCTGGATTTACCATCGAATACAATTCTCTATAAGCACATACATGTCTGAATTCTACACACTCATAGCCAATAGAGACGTATAACTAATAAGGTGGACATACCCCCAACGCCTCAATTCTCATTGTTTTAGAACATACTAAACATTCTTTCTTTTTATTTTGCTATTTTCAGCTTTTACTTTAATACTTTGTTTACATTACTTGCAAGACAAGACTTCCCCCCCCCCCTTTTACGAGACTTGCACTAAAAGTCTAGTAATAGTCGCTTACTTGTTGGCCAAGCTATTCCCTGTGGGATCGATACCCAACCTAGGTTGGGTTCTATATTTGCTAACGACCGCTTTACACTCCCACGAGAGCTGTAGATTGAGCGTTATCAAAAATTGGTGCCGTTGCCGGGGAATACAAGTGTCAATTAAGTTTGTGATAATTACTAGACCCTTTGGTCAGAGATTCTCGTACTTTTACTTTTAGTTTTTGTTTTTGTTTACAGCAGGTTTTTATTTAGTGCATGCCCCATACTCGAAATTCTGGTCAACTGTTATTACCTATCAATCTTGAACCACAACGTATTGGCAGAATGGAGGCACAAATGGAAATCGAAAGAATGGCTGCTCAACAGGAGCAAGCGAGATTAGCTGCTCTTGCTGCCGCCCAAGTACACCAACAAAACATTGATAACCCTGGGCGAGCAACAAATCCTGACGATGAGGATTTAGGTGATGACGAGTTACTAAACCCACAGCATGATGCTGAAATTGCAACACCTGCCAACTGAAGAGGTCGACAAGATCGGTTTAGGTATGATCGCCAACCCATGCAACCAACTTTCGACGATGATGATGATGATCTTGATGGTGCCGGAGCCACTGAAGCCATAATTCCTCCACCAGTAGCGACCAGAGCCAAGTTCAACATCACAAGCACCATGATTCAGTTATTGCAACTCAAGGGATTATTTGGTGGACTAGCAGGCGATGATCCGAATATGCATCTCATCAACTTTATTTCTACATGCAAGTCGTTTGACAATCCTGGTGTTGGTCAGAATGCAATTCGATTACGTCTATTCACATTGTCTCTGTCTGGGGAGGCAACTCTTTGGTTAAATGGGCTGACTCCTGATTCTATTACAAATTGGAGGCAATTGAGAGATGCTTTCCTAGAAAGATTCTTTCCGCCATCCAAAAGATCACAATTGCGAGATGAAATCAGCAACTTTCGTCAGCTTCCCACTGAAGCTCTTCATGAAACATGGGAGAGGTTCAAGACAAAGCTAGCGAGATGCCCAAACCATCTTATGACTAACGTTCACCTAAGGGAGATATTATATAGAGCCTTGAATTCAATAACTAAACCAGTGGTGGATAATGCAGCTGGAGGATCTTTTATGTACCTCACCTTTGGTCAAGCAAGCAATATGCTAGATCGTATGACGAAGCAAAGTAGAGCTTGGCATACCAGGGATTCTGAGGTAGCAAGCTCTACTATATCTATTAGCATGACTGCATAACAAAGGCGTAGACAAGAGAAACGTGATCAAGATATGGCACATATGAAAACACAAATGGATCTTCTTACAAAGCATTTATTATCAGGGAAGACCGAAGAAGTGAAAGCTATTGCGTCAAAAGGAAGAGACGAATCTAATTCGGAAGAGGAGGCCAACTATTTGAACAATCAGGGGGGTTTCCGTGGGAATACCCAAGGAAACTAAGGTCGGAACTATTATGATAAATCTGGAAACAAGGACCAAGGTAGTTGGAAGAACAAGAATGAAAAGAGTGGTTTCTATGTTCCCCCTGGTAGACGTGATACCACCACATCTAATTCTGGAAGTATGGAAGACATGATGGCTAAATTATTGAAAGGAGTGGAAGCAACGAGCGCGGGAGTAACGGAGGTAATTAATGATTTGTCCTCCATGAAACAATTAGTTGATTCACATTCCACTTCAATCAAGCAAATAGAGCAGCAATTGAGCCAACTTTGAGCAGCACTCAATCAAAGAAAGGCCGGCACTCTACCTAGTGATACTGTGCAAAACCCAAGGAATGATGGGTCATGCATGGACATCACTACCAGAAGTGGTAAGGTGCTGGAAACATCAGCAAAAGGAAAGCAAGTGGTTGACGAAGCTGCGGACTTGGATGACAACGCAATAGGAGAGGAGTCCGTGGAAGACATCAAGGACGTCACACCCAGCGATGTGCAGCCTGAAAAAGTGGAAAAATGGAAGCAAGAGGAGAAGAAAGCCGTGGAGAGAACAATTCCATACCCACCACCACCTTTTCCCCAAAGACTGAAGAAGGTGGCAGATGACACGAAGTTCAGCAAATTCATGACTATGTTAAAGCAGCTGACCATTAATGTTCCATTGGTGGAGGCACTGTAACAAATGCCTGGGTATACGAAATTTATGAAGGATCTTTTGACAAAGAAGCGGGCAGCAAGCTATGAGTTGAAAGAAGATGTGCATCATTGTAGTGAAATCGCTACCCGATCAATAGTTCAGAAGAAAGCCGACCTCGGAGCTTTCACTATTTCTTGCACCGTTGGATCTTTGAATTTTGCCAAAGCATTATGTGACTTAGGAGCCAGCATCAATTTGATGCCATTATCAATCTACAAGAAGTTGGGGTTGGGTGATCCTACTCCAACCAATATGAGGCTTGTCATGGCGGATAGGTCGGTAAAACGACCTGTTGGTATTCTATGTGATGTATTGGTGAAGGAAAGCGTGTTGTAGAGTTCTTAAAGAGGAATATCTTCTCTCGCTTTGGAGTACCACGTACTATCATAAGTGATGGAGGATCTCACTTTTGCAATAAGCTATTCAAATCCGTGTTGGCCAAGTATGGTGTCAAGCAACATAAGGTAGCCATGCCTTATCACCCACAAACTAGTGGACAAGTAGAGGTTTCCAATCGGGAGATCAAGCAAATCCTTGCACAGACGGTCAATGCTAATAGGAAGGATTGGTCTCGGAAGCTAGATGATGCACTATGGGCGTATAGGACTGCATTCAAAACACCCATTGGCATGTCTCCTTATCAACTAGTTTATGGGAAGGCTTGTCACTTACCTATCAAGCTCGAGCATAAGGCATTGTGGGCATTGAAGCAATTGAACTTGAATTGGTATGATGCGATGAATCCGAGGTTGGAGTAGCTGAACGAATTAGATGAGTTCCGTCTCCATGCATATGAAAGGTCAGAACTATACAAGGAGCGGATGAAAAAGTATCATGATCAGCGGATTGTTCGATGAAACTTCCAAAAGGATGATATGGTACTTCTCTTCAACTCAAGATTGAAGCTCTTCCCAGGTAAGTTAAAGTCTAAGTGGTCTGGTCTATACAAAGTTCTCCAAGTCTACTCGTCTGGAGTAGTTGAATTGGAAGACAATAATGGTGTTGTCTTCAAGGTGAATGGCCAACGTGTTACACCTTATATCGGTCCTCTTGACTCGATGAATTATCTGGCCATCACTTATCTCGATGAAGTCTAAGTACTCGAGGTAACTACGTCAAGCCACGACAGTAAATAAGGCGCTAGATGGGAGGCAACCCATCATTTACTGTTTGTCGTTTATCGTTTTTGTCTTTCTTTCATTCTAAGTACTTGTTTTGATTTTGATAAAAGAAAATCCAAAGTTAAGAGTCGTGCCACGACCAAAACCAAGGCGCTTGGTTGGAGGCAACCCATCGTACTAATCGTTTTCATTGGTTTTGAGAAAATATAGGTGCAAGAGGTATTCAACGAGGAGATTGGTTTCAAATTACGATTTGGAAGTATTGCATGGTAAAGGTGGTAATAAAGATGCATAAGGCTATGGATTGAGCATTGCTCATGACAAAATAGGCATCGAGAAAGGCATCTTTATGGCATGACACGATTCACAATGATGAGTGGAGGTCGTGTTCCAACTGCTGCAGAGCTCCAACAACTGGACCATGACTATCCAATGAATATGCATGCACGGGAGATGTGTGGAGTAGGCACATACTTTGAGGAACCTCTAGACGATGATGTGCCGACCGATGATGATCGACGCTTGCAAGATTCTGACGTAGAGGAGAACTCTGATGACGACTCTTATGATGATTCCGACGAAGGGGGTATGACCCCCGACATTGAGGAAGAGTCCGACTGACCAGGTTCTTCGTATTTACTTTCCACTGAGGCTAGTGTCCCGTTTAAGTGTGGGGTGGCGGTATTGCATGCTATACTTCTCTACCACATCTATGTTTGTTCTCTTTGTTTACTTTGTTTTATTTGTTTTATTTTTTTTTGTGTGTTTTGTTTTTGAGTTTAAGTTAAGTTTTTTTAGTAGTAATTTTTTTTACTTAGCTTCGCACGAAATTATTCTAATAGGCAGCATGAGATCATAACAAGAGTAGGTGCTAAAATCATGAGTATTGAGACGTTTAGGCTCTAATTGTGACTCATTATGTGATATTGTGTGGTTCAATTCCTTCACTTGTTGGGTCGAGAGTCTATACTACTTCCAATAAAGTCAACCATGTGCCTTGTGTGTGTGAGATTAATAGTATATTCTATGCTTGTGGCTGATGCTAGAACTTGCCTGGTATGTGTGCAAAGCGAAAATAAAGAGTGTTAGTTTAGGAGATGATTTAGGCATTTCTTTGGCAACCTATGATTATTTACCTTCATTTTTACCTACCCATGGACATTATCCTAGTTAACCCTTTTGAGCCTTTAGCCTACCTCTTTAATAACCTCATATGTAAGCCTAATCCATTTTTTTCAAGACCGTAATTTGATCCAAATTCCTAAGTGCTTTAACGTATAAAGTCATGTGATGAAATAAGAGGAAATTGGGTGAGTATGATGCTTTAAATTGCAGTGGTGCTTGAATGCGTTATGAAAAAAAAAGTGCTATCATAAGAGGTAAGTTATGAAAATAAAAAAAGAAAAGAAAGCTGAAAAGTGAGTTATGCTTAAAATTGAAAAACAAAAGAGGAGAACAAGGGTGGTACAATAAAAGAAAGAAGAAAGGTTGAAAGAAAAATGTTGATGATACAATGTGATATATTAAAGTGCTTAGGAACTTAGTCACTATTTCTGGCCAAAATAGTCCTACCCGTCCCTTAGCCTACATTACAACCTGTAAAAGACCTATTTGATCCTAAGCTTAGTATTCTAACATTTAGTGGAGCATTACACTAACGGCAAGCTTATGGTCATCAGTTGCTGCATATGAATTCTTTGTGAGAGCGAGAGCAAGGATATTTTGATACCCATGTTTGAAAAAATATGTTATACTTGTGAGTGATTATGGGTAATATATTGTGAGACACACATGGTTGATGAGTTTTGGGTAGTTGTATATGATTCCTTGTGCCTTAACTTTTGAATATGAGTTGACCACCATCACGAGTCTATGCTAGAAGTTAAATTGTTTCTACTAATGATCGGAGAACTACTCTTTGTTGATAATTGTTGTGCCTGTCTTGACGAATATTTTGTGTTGTTGCTGTAAGACCCTAAGTTGATGTTTAGAAGGACATGATATTTTGTTCGAGGACTAACAAAGCTTCAAGTGTGGAGTGTTGATGATAGGCGATATTACGCGCCTATATCAATATATTTTGCCCATATTTGTGCCATGTTTCGAGAACAAATTATATATTTCATGCACTTTTAGTACTTTTTCCTGTAAGTGAGCTAACGAACATGATTAGCAAAGTTTCAGGTATAAATGATGCAGAATTCAGCATTTTATGGATTACTTGACGCCAAAGAAAGCTTCACGGAAGGAGAAAAGGAAGCTTGGACGCCTAAGGACCAAAAGTGATGCATGGAAAATCTATCTCGGGCTAAAACAGCATTTCTGAAGACTTTGGGGACTTGCAGTAAATTATTTGGATTAGGATAATAATACATTAACCTAGTACAATTGGGTTAAGTATTTCATTAGTTTATTTGGATTTGGATAATAATACATTAACCTAGTACAATTGGGTTAAGTATTTCATTAGCTTAGTAGGATTTGGTTAAGTATTTCATTAGCTTAGTAGGATTAGGATATGGGTATTATAAATACCCTATCATTCAAGAGATTTTAGGAGGGGAGCGATATATACATTCTTCAACTATTAATCTTTTCTACTCTTCCAACAATTCTAATCTTTCCATTAATTCTATCTTTCTTCTTCTATTCATCTATTCTTAATTTCCGCAACAAGAGAATCGCTACTTTGCCCAGGAATTCACGCCTACCACCTGTGCTACACGAAATTAATAAGTATTGTGGTATAATAATAATGTCAACCGTGAGCTCCTTTGCATTCATGGGTAACTAAACTTCTCTGTTGGGGTTATGGAAACCAAATGAGATACTATCTATCGCTGTGAATTTGTGAATTCGTGACACGTATGCTGCTTATATCATTATTCTCTTCATCTTAATCTAAATTCTTTATGGTTGCAAACGCAAGAATACGCCAGTATAACATTTAACTTGTTTGAAAGAAAGGATTTGTCTGGAAAAGATATAGTGTCAAGGTAGTAGGGTCCCATCCCCTATTAAAAAGTTAGTGCCGTAACTGGATTAACCTCTTGGAGAATTCGTACCGTTAGACACGCTTAAAGCTCGAAAGAGTTCAGGTGAAATAATCCTCGAATAGGTTGAAAGACGCCAGGATTTACCATCGAATACAATTCTCTCTAAGCATATACATGTCTGAATTCTACGCACTCATAGCCAATAGAGACGTATAACTCATAAGGTGGACATAGCCCCAATGCCTCAATTCTCATTGTTTTACAACATACTAAACATTCTTTCTTTTTATTTTTCTATTTTCAGCTTTTACTTTAATACTTTGTTTACATTACTTGCAAGACAAGACTTCCCCCCCTTTTACGAGACTTGCACTAAAAGTCTAGTAATAGTCGCTTACTTGTTGGCCAAGCTATTCCCTGTGGGATCGATACCCAACCCAGGTTGGGTTCTATATTTGCTAACGACCGCTTTACACTCCCACAAGAGCTGTAGATTGAGTGTTATCACTACACCTCTCTAATGAGAATGTAAGCGATCGTTATCAATATATAAGTCAACTAGGTTGGATTCAAATCCCACAGGGAATATGGTGTAAACTTAAGTCGGTTTGGAGTTAATCAACTCATAGTTGGATATTTCCTGAAATGAGGGGTTTTGAGTTTAATAAATAATTATTGGTCACTTTAGCTTCAGTGTTAGTAATCAAGATTTTATGAAAAAATAAGAATTATGTTCACCAGGGGTTTTGGTACTTCACATATGCTAATAGTGGTTCAAGATTCTCATAGCAGGTAGGACAACAGGTTATCTTTATCGCAGTTATGCCTAAATTTCTATTGACCTACTTAAGCATTTAATTTCCAAATCCTGTTGGACTTAGGTAATTTGTGTTTATTAACTAGACTTCACCTTAGGTTAATCAACCTTGTTACAACGTTTATTATTAAATGAAAGTTTAGTGTTTCCATGTCCCTATTGATAATTAACTTCCCACTATATTTGATTTCTTTCTCAAGCAAATCAAAGTAGGTGTTATCTGTCATTTGCAACCAATAGACGATAATTAAAACCTCGAAACTATCAAGGAGTCCTATTACCTTTTGAATCTTGAACACTTAGCACCTTATTAAGACTTACCTAGATCCCATAATTTAGGTTAAAGGGGTTTAGCCACTCATGATGTAATGATCAAAACAACTAGATGAATTCATAATTTGAAAGACAAACTTACCACAAGATGAACAATAACTAGTGATTCTCATATTAGATCACAATTGGAATCCCAAATTAATGATTAAAATATCTTCAAAGTAATTACTTTTTCAAGCCAAGAAACTAGAGAGAGAAAATAACAAAAATATGTGTCTCAAAACTCAGGTACGGAACCCTTAACAAAACCCTAAACAATGCTTTAATTTGTTCACCCTAATTATGAAAAAAATTAATATAGTTCAGCAATTCCTCAGACAGGTGACACCATCCGTGACACCTTATCAGGAGGCTGACGACTTATCAAAAATATTGTCATCTCCTTTTTGCTTTTGGTATTCGCTGGCTTAGGATAATGATGGTTTTGATAACGTATTAGCTTATTGATGACTTATCATTAATATCGTTACATCTCTAGCTCACTAAAACAAATTTTGATGACCTATCAGCTCCTTGACGGCTTATCACAAAATATCATCCCAACTATTAACTCAGGTCCATTCTCTTTCTAAGGCTAACTATAAAGCTGATAACTTATCACAAAGCTGATGACTTATCAGGAATGTTGTCAGCCATACTTCTCTTCTTTTTACTTCAGATTTCAACTCTTTTTCTTCCATCCATATTGGTTCTCTAGCATCTTAGCTTCTACTTCAAAATCAAAGATAAAAAATTTAAAAATGATAAAAGTTGCTTAAGACTTCAATTATTCTAAGTTAAAAACCTCAAATATGTTTGCCACATCACCCGTCACAACTTGACCCAGTTTTGAGTAATGAAAATCATAGTATCTGAGCACGATTCAGGGTATTTGGGTGTACACAAAGCATGTTTATTAGAGTCCCTTTTATAGGTATGTAGTGCACTACACTTATAAGGTATTTAGGAATGCTTCTCTTTCTTGTGTTTTTTTAGGCTATAGAGTCTAGTTATCTTGAAACTTCTCTAACTCCTGGCTTACTTGCTTTTCAAATTATGCCTTCCTGAAGATCTAACATCCATAGAAACTCTGCTAGAAACTCTATCCCACCTTAGGAATATATGGAGGGAATTTGCCTTTCTTATGGAATTCAAACCTGATCTAATGTCCTTACTTATAATTATACTGGTCCAAGTAGGGTTCTACCAATCCTTACTAGTACTCCTCTATCTTATCATGTTGTAGATAATCATGCCCAGATGCCTCGGGGAGATATCTCTAAGGCAGAGTTCTGTCAATCTATTCACATACTTACTAAGTTGGTGGCATCATAGTATCGCCAGTCTAATTGTATTGGTTCTATTGCTCATATATCTGAGGTCACTAAGGTTTCCTAGTTTATGAGGTTAGATCCCCCAATCCTTACATTCTTTAAGGTTGAGAAGGATCTTTAGGGGTTTGTTGATGAGATAGAGAAAATTTTTAGGGTGATGTATGATATTGATTTTGAAGGTATAGAGTTTTTTGCGTATTAATTGAAAGATATAGCTTATCAGTGGTATGAGGAATGATAAGAAATGAGGGGTGATAATCATAAGCTAGCATTGCAGGATGAGTTTTTAAGTGCCTTATCCTCCTTGTCGATTCTATGGACATCTTCACCATGGTTATTATGAAGATAGGAGGAACTTGTATTTCAATTGTGGTCAACCTAGTCATCTACAGAGAAATTTTCCTATAGACTAAGTTTCCACTAGAGCTAACAAGGTTTCTATCACCATTTCTCCGGCTCTTGCTCCTAAGGGCACCACTTATGGTATTGACATTGGTCAAAATCATCTCTATGCAGTTTCTAATAGCCAAGAATTTGAGGCATGTCTCAATGTTATTACTAGTATGTTACAACTCTCCTATCATAATGTTTATTGTTTGCTTGATCCGGGTTCAACTCTTTCTAATGTGACCTCTTATATGGCTATGCACTTTGGTTTTGTTCCTAAAAAATTTTTCGACCATTTTTCTAATTCAACTTTGATGGGTGATTATATAGTTTCTAGAAAAATCTATAGGGGTTTCATAGTGTCCACCTTTCATAAGAGGTTGGCTTCACTCGTGCTATTCTTCTCTGGATTATAGGACCTAAAATATTAATTTTCATTTTCCTAATGAACCAATGATTGATTGGGAGGGGATTTCTATAGTACCTTAAGCGAGGTTTATATTCTATCTTATATCTAAGAAGTTGATTTACAAAGGGTGTCTATACCATTTGGTTTGGGTTAAGGATTCTAATTCTGAAAGTCTCTTATAGCAATTTGTTCCTATGGTTAATGAATTTCCTATAGTGTTTTTCGATAAACTTCTTAGAATTCCTCACAATATAGAAATAAAATTTGGGATTGGTCTTTTACTGAACACCTATCCTATTTTTATTTATCCTTATAGGATGGTTTCGGCTAAATTAAAAAAGCTGAGGTAGCAGTTAAAAGATATCCTTGATAAAGATTTTATCTATCCTCGTATTTCTCTTTGGGGTGCTCCTATGCTTTTTGTGTCAAACAAAGATAGGTCTCTATACTTATGTATAGACTATTATCAGCAGAATGAGGTAATAGTGAAGAATAAGTGCCCTCTTTCTAGGATTGATGATCTTTTCGACCAGCTTTAGGGTGCTAGGTGTTTCTCTAAGATTGATCTTTGTTTGGGCTATTAATATTTAAATAATAAAGAGGTTTATATTCCCAAGACTACTTTTCATACCTGGTATGGCCATTATGAGTTTTTGGTTATCTTATTTAGGTTAACTAATACTCTTTCATCTTTCATTGATCGTATGAATCAACTATTTAGGCACTTTCTAGATTTGTTTGTTGTAGTCTTTATTGATGACATCTTAGTGTACTCTAAGAGTGAGGAGGATCGTGCCAATCACCTCTAAATTATGTTGTAGGCTCTTAAGGATCAGAAACAATATGCCAAATTTTCTAAATTTGAGTTTTGGTAAAGTATTGTAACCTTCTTGGACATTTTTATTTCTAATAAGAGGATCAAGGTGGATCCGTAGAAAGGTGAGGTAGTTAAGAAAAGGTCTAGACCCTCGACTCCAATAGACATCAGGAGCTTTTTGGGCTTGGATGGGTATTATAGGTGGTTTGTGGGAAGTTTCTCATCTATTCTTGCTAAGTTGATAAAGTTAACTCAGAAAAAGGTTAAGTTTTTATGGTTCGATGCTTATTAGGGTATTTTTGAGAAGTTTAAGGATAAGTTGACTTCAGCACCAATTTTGACCTTGCCCAAGTGTATGATGGGTTTGTCATGCATTATAATGTATCTCATATAGTACTGGGTTATTTGTGGATGCAGTATGGTAAGGTTGCGGCTTATGCTTCCGGGAAGCTTAAAGTTCTTGAGAGAAATTACCCGACTTATGATCTAGATTTGGCAGTGGTGGTCTTTTGTTTAAAAAGTTTGTGCCATTACATGTATGGGGTGCATATGGATATCTATTTAGACCATAAGAGTTTTCAGTATGTGTTTATACAGAAAGAGTTAAATCTGAGGAAGAGGCAGTAACTCGAGCTACTTAAGGATTATGACATGAGCCTTCACTGCCATCCAAGCAAAGCTAATATGGTTGTTGATATTCTTAGCAGGGTTTCTTTAAGGAGCTTATCTCATGTGGATGTAGAGAAAATAGGGTTTGTGATGAATATTCATAAGTTGAATAACATGGAAATCCATCTCTTAGACTCTGGAGAGAGGGAAGTAATTGTTCAAGAAGTGTTTAAATTGTCTCTTAGTACTGGGGATATGAATAAATGGGCTTTGGATCCCATACTTATGTAGATTAAGGATGATGTAGGTCAACAAAAGGTTATGGCTTTCGAGATTGGGAGAGATGACATCTTGAGGTATCGAGAAAGGTTTTGTGTTCTTGATATTTATGGGCTGCAGGAAAGAATCTTGGCTGAGGCTCATGAGTATAGATATATAGTTTATCTAGGTATGACTAAAATGTATCATGACCTTAAGGAAATATACTGGTGGAATAATATGAAAAGAGACATGGCAAACTTTATGGCTAAGTATATAGTTTATCAACAAGCCAAAGTTAAGTATTTGAGGCCTCGTGGAATGTATCAAGATATATAGTTGCCTATGTGGATGTGGGAGATGATTAATATAAATTTTATTATGCATCTTCTACGGTCTCGCAATCAGTATGATTCTATTTGGGTCATTATGGATAGAATGACTAAGTCCGCTCACTTCTTACCTATAAGAACTAACTACTCAAGAAAGGAATATGCTAAGTTGTTCACCCAGGCGATAGTTAAGTTGCATGGAGCTCCTGTGTACATCATTTCAAACTGTGGTACACAATTTTCTTCTCACTTTTGCCATTCATTTAAGAAAGGTTTGGATACTCTGGTGAACCTTAGCATCGGTTTTCATCCTCAAATAGATGTACAAACAAATTGGGCTATTCAGACTTTGGAGAATAGTCTAAGGGCCTGTGTGATTGACCATAAAGGTAGTTAGGATGAGAACTTGCCTCTTATTGAGCTTTCTTATAATAACACCTATCATTCCAACATTCAAATGGCTTATTTTGAGGCTCTCTATGGTAGAAGGTATAGGTTTCCTATTGGATGGTTTGAGGTTGTGAGACTAGGTTGTTTGGCCATAACTTGGTTTTCCAAGTCATGAAGAAGGTGAAGGTGATTACAGAAAGAGTTAAGACTGCAGAAAGTCATCAAAAGTCTTATGTAGATTGGAGACAACGAGAGTTAGACTTTAAGGATAGTGATTAGGTGTTCTTGAAGGTTTCTCTTATAAAAAGAGTCATGAGTCTTGGGAAAAAAGGAAAGTTCAGTACCCATTATGTTGGACCGTACCATATTTTAAGAAGAGTTAGGCATGTTGCTTATGAGTTATAGTTGCCCATAAGTTTGGCTTCTATTCACCCTATTTTCCATGTGTCTTGCTGAAAAGGTGTTTGGGTGACACTTCATTGATAGTGCCTTTTGAGGATGTTTGTGTTATAGATTCCTTGTCTTATGAGGAGGTACCGATTGAGATATTGGATATTCAAGTTTGTGGATTGATTAAAAAGGATGTAGCTTCGGTGAAAGTACTTTGGAGAATCAAAAGATGGAAGAAGCTAATAGGTAGTTGAGGAAGATATGAAGGCCAAGTACCCGCTCTTGTTCCCCGTGTTGGATGAAAGAACTTGAGGTATGAATTTCATTTACTTTTAAAATTGTCATTGTTTTTGGATGTATTCTTACTTTTATTGTTCTAAAACTGGCCTAATTAACTCCTCATTAGGGATGAATAATCCTAAGGGGGGATATTGTAAGACCCCGTAAAACTTTGACAATTTTATTTTAGACCCTTCTGTATGTGTAGCATTAATGTTTGACTTGCATTATGTTTAGGTATGTTAAATGGGTGTTTTGGAAAAGTTTGGAATTTTCAGAAGGAGTTTGGGGTAATTTGGGAACTCCGAGATAGTGTGCCTCCACAATAGTGGTGTGCTATGCCACTCAAGTTTTGCATTAACAGCGTGGCCCAAACGCTAGCGACCGCAATATTAGCGTGCCATACTGCTGTGTTAAAATTGGCCAATTTTTGTTTTTTCCACTTGGGTTAAGGGGCCTTTGGTCTTTTACCCCTTACACGAATTAAAAATATAAAATTGACCCTTTTCCTTTAGTTTAAAAGTTCAAATTCCATTATTTCTATCGTAATCACAAAACCCAAGAAAGCTCGAGTTTTACAAAGTAATCAACATCCAAATATCAAATTTCAAATTTACTTCAAATTGTTCTATATTTCAGGCTTGTAGCTTATTCCCTAACTTTAATTTTACATTATGGCTCTTATTTACTCTTTATCCATGTTGTTTGAATTATGACTTTTAAATTGGGTTGAAAATTTTTGATTGGTATCACTTGAGTTACATTTCCCATGGTTTAAATTGGTGGTTTATTCTTTAAATTTTCAAATCTAAATGGGTGCATGTCTATGGGAATTGAAATGGGAAACATGAGTTTCCCCAAATTGATGAATTTTTGTCTTAGGAATGGCATTAACCCCAACCTACTTTGTAAATTTGATTTTTAAACATAGATAATTGCATAATTCAACCTATTTATGAACTCACTGCATCGCATTAATGGATAACTGGTTTAAATTGATTTGAAAGGACCTTGATGGCCATGGTTTGGATTTTAAAATGTAATTTGGGAGTCAAATGGTTACATGGACTGGTTTGTCATGATTATATGAGCTTGCAAGCATAACGGGTATGACCATACCAAGTTGTAAATGCCTTAATTACAATACTCTTGGGTTAATGGTTGGGTTTACGTGCAAACTATTTTAGTTTGGGCTTAAAAGAAATTGTGTAGCTCAGTGTTAAGGTGTAGTCCTAGGGGGACTAACATTGGAGATGATGTTTGCTGGTGTGGGTTCAATATGACTGAGTGCTTGGTTCATACATTATATTTTTGGATGGATAAAGCCTTGGTGTCCATAGCTTTTTATTTGAATTCCTTGGATCGTGCGGCTAACACGCACTAGGGCTCTTTCAGTCGGGGGAGTTGAACCCATATGCCCGTGGGTGCCATTAGGATAGAGTGAGCTATATAGTTCAGGTTAATGGTTCAAAATCTCATATTCATGACCCTTGTCCCTATCCTGGCATTTTATATATATGTATATGAATGTGGTGCATAAGGCTTTTTACTAGTTTATGACATTGGCATTATTTTATCACGTTCCCTAAGTTGTATGTCTGTACTTATCCCACTAATAGTCCTTGGACTCTACATCATTTTATTATGTAAGGTCTGAAGGGTTTTCTATTGCTCTTGTGCAGCGTTAGGTTATTAGATACTCATGTGGATTTTAGGTGAAGAGGTGAGCCTCCATCTTTTAGAAGGCCCTATTATTTCACTGGTTTATTTATTATTTTAGTATATTTAGTATACCATTTTGGATTTCTTTTTTCATAGTCAGGGGCATGTCTTGACTTTGTTAGTATTTTTTGTTTTAGAGGCTTGACAAATGTGGGTTGGTTGTTGTTTTGACTCTTAGTTTTCATTTGAGTTATCTATTTATATTATCATTATATTTGGATAGCTTCCATTGTATTCATTTATTATGTTCTAGATGTTAGTATAAAGGGGTAATCTGCGGCTCACGGTGGGCTTGAGATACCCATCACAACTAGGCCTTGATTTAGGTCATGACAAGCGCACCACACTTATAAGGGGAAGGGTACACAACATATAGGAATGTTTTCCTTTATTGTGTTCTATTTTAGGATATAGAGTCTAGTTGTCTTGAAACTTTCTTAACTCTTGGCTTACTCGGATTTCAAATTATGCCTCTCCAAAGATCTGATGTTCGTACAAACTCTACTGGAACCTCTATCCCACCTATAAAAAATATAGAGGGAATTCGCACTGCTGATGAAGTAAAGACTTGGTCCATGGCCCCTGCTCCTAATTGTACTGCTCCATGCGGGGTTCCACCTATCCCTACTAGGCCTACTCAGGCTTCCTGAGATAGAGATGTTTATGCCCAGACACCTCAAGAAGATATCTCTAATGCAGAGTTTCGTCAGTTAATTTATATGCTTATTAAGTTGGTTGCATCACAGTCTCTTCATTCTGATCATATTGGTTTTGTTTCTCGTTCATCTATAGCTAATCAGGCTGGCTAATTTATAAGGTTGAATTCCATAAGCTTTACAAACTCTAAGTTTGAGGAGGATCCTTAATAGTTTATTGATAAGATGGAGAATATTTTTAGTTTGACACATGCTACTGATTTAAAAGGTGTAGATTATGTTGTGTATCAATTGAAAGATTTATCTTATTAGTGGTATGAGAAATATGAAGTAATGAGGGGTGATGATGCTGAGCCAATGCTATAGGATGAGTTTTTAAGGGCCTTTCTTGATCACTTCTTTCCCTAGTAGTTGAGGGAAGCTAAGGCTTAAGAGTTTGTGAATCTGAAGTTGGGTATGATGAGCGTGAAGGAGTATGCTCTGAAATTTCAACAGTTATCCCATTATGCTCCGGAGTTAGTGGAGAACATGTCATTCAAAATAAGAAAGTTTGCTTCTAGTTTATCTCATGACTTGGTATTGGAGTGTAAGGCTACAATGTTGAACAATGATATAGACATCTCTAGGTTAGTGATTTATATTCAACAAGTAAAGGATGAAAAGAAGAAATAGATAGACATGGGATAGAGGTAGAACACGAAGTTCAAATATTCAAAGTAGGGTACAAATCAGCAAAATAGTGGAAGAGATGGTAGATAGTGGACTAAAAAGAAAAATTGGGGGAATTCTTGTTCGGTAGGTAGTACTCCTTACCTTAACCCTTTGGGCGATCAGAATTTTTAGGCTAGCATTGTTCCTAAGGCACAGGGTGCCCAATCTCAGGACAGTAGAGCTCATTCAGCCCCACCTTATTCTTCTTGTTGATTATGTTGACAGCTTTATTGTAGTTATTATGAGGAGGGTAGGAATTTATGTTGCAATTATGGTCAGCATAGTCAACTGGAAAGAAATTATCCTACAGCCAAAGTTACCAGTAGAGTTAATAAGGTTCTGATCGCCGCTTCTTCGTCTCTTGCTCCTAAAGGCGCTACTTCTGATACCGACATTGGCCAAAATCACCTCTAACCTCCTGCTTCTCACCAAGAATTTAAGGCATCCCCTAATGTTGTGATGGGTATGTTACAATTCTTCTCTTGTGATGTTTATCGTTTGTTTGATTTGAGTTTTATACTTATGTGAACCCTTATGTATCTGTTTACTTTGTTTTGGTCCTAAAAATATTTTTGACCCCTGTTCTATTTCTAGTTGGGTGGGTGATTATATAGTTCCTAGAAAAATCTATAGTGGTTTTGCGGTATCTATCTCTCTTTAGGAGACATTGGTGGATTTGGTAGATCTTTATATGGTGGATTTTTATGTAATTTTAGGGATAGAATGGCTCTATTTGTGCTATGTTTCTATGGATTATTGGACTCGAAAGGTCAGTTTCCATTTTCCTAATAATCAATGATTGATTGGGAGTGGAATTTCTTAGTACCCAAAGGAGGTTTATTTTCTATATTAGAGTTTAAAATTTGTTTTTCAAATGGAGTGTGTATTATTTTGTTCAGGTTAAGGATTTTAATTCCGAAAGTCCCTCCCTGTAATCTGTGTCTATTGATAATGAATTTCCTAAAGTATTTTTCTATGATCATCCTAGGATTCCTCTCAATAGGGAAATAGATTTTGGGATTGATCTTCTATCAGAAACCCATCCCATTTCAATTAATCCTTATAGGATGGCTCTGGCTGAGTTAAAGAAGATAAAGGAGAAGTTAAAGGATCACCTTGATAAGGGTTTCATCCATTTTAGTATTTCTCTATGAGGTGCTCTTATGTTTTTTTTGCAAAAGAAAGATGGTTCTTTTTGGATGTGTATAGACTATCATCAGTTGAATAAGTTGATGATGAAAAATAGGTACCCTTTTTCTAGGATCGATAATCTTTTCGACCAGCTTCAGAATGTTAGGTGTTTATCTAAGATTAATCTTTATATGGGCTATCATCAGTTTAAAATTAGAGAGGTTGATATTACCAAGACTTACTTTTGTACCCGGTATGGCCATTATGAGATTTTGATTATGTCATTTGGGTTGAATAATGCTTCGGTTGCTTCCATAGATCTTATGAATTAGGTATTTAGGTAGTTTCTGGATTTGTTCATTATAGTCTTCATTGATGAAATTTTGGGGTACTCTAAGAGTGAGGAGGATTATGCCAATCACCTCTAAATTGTGTTGTAGACTCTGAAGGATCAGAAATTATATGCCAAACTTTCTCATTGTGAGTTTTGGTTAAGTGTTGTGGCCTTTCTTGGGCATGTCATTTCTGGTGCGGGGATTAAAGTAGATCCGCAGAAAGTTAAGGTAGTTAAGAAGTGTCCTAAGCCCACGACTCCAACTAACATCAAGATCTTCTTGGGCTTGGCTAGGTATTATAGGAGGTTTGTAGAGAGTTTCTCATCTATTAAGGCTCTGTTGATGAAACTAATTCATAAAATGGTTAAGTTTTTGTGGTTTTATGATTGTGAGGGTAGTGTTGAGAAGTTGAAGGATAAGTTGACTTTTGTGCTAGTAATGACCCTGGATGAGGGTACCAATAGGTTTATTGTGTATTATGATCCATCTGGTATGGGACCGGACTATATTTCAATGCAGCGTGGTAAGGTTGTGGCCTATGCTTCCAGGCATCTTAAGGTTCATGAGAGGAATTATTCAACTCACGATCTAGTGATTGGGTGTTCTTGAAGGTTTCTCTTTTGAAAGGAGTCATATGGTTTGGAAAAAAGGATAAGCTCAGTCACTATTATGTTGGACCTTACCAAACTGTAAAGAGAGTTGGGAATGCGATTATGAATTTGAGTTACCCGTAAGTTTTCCTTCTATTCACTTTTGGAGAAATCAAAAGGTGGAAGAAGCTATATGGGAAGCTGAGGAAGATATGAAAGCCAAGTACTCATTCTTGTTACCCGTGTTGGACGACAATGCTTGAGGTATGAATTTTGATTCCTTTCAAATTTGTCATTTGGTTCAGATGTATTCTTAATGTTATCATGCTAAAAATGTACTAACTCCTCATTTGGGGATGAATGATCCTAAGGGGGGGATAATATAAGACACCATATAATTTTGATGATTTTATTTTTGACCCTCCAATATTTGTAATAACAATTTTTGACTTGAAATATGTTTTAGGATGTTAAAAAAATGTTTTGGGAAAGTTTAAGAATTTTCAAAAGAGGTTTAAGGCTATTTTAGAACTCTGAGGCAGTGTACCTCTACTATAGAGGCATGCCACACAACTGGAGTTCCGTAATAGAAGTGTAGCATGGAGGCTAGCCTCTACCATATTGGCGTGCCATGCTACTGTGTTAAAATTTCTCCTCTTTTGTTATTTTCACTTGGGGTGAGTGAATTTGGATTTTTTTACCCCTTACACGGCTTATAAACATAGAATTGACCCTTTTCCTTCAGTTTTAAAAGATCAAATTCCATTCTTTCTCTTTTAAACTCAAAACCCAAGAAAGATCAATGGTTTTACAGAGAATTCGACATCCAAGCTCAACTTCAAATTCTCTTAAAATTATTCTATGTTTCAGGAATTTATCTCATTCCCTAACAGTAATTTTACATTGTGGACCTTATTATTATCTAAGTGATTTGAATGATGGGTCTGAAATTTGGTTAAGGGGTTTTGATTGATATCACTAGAATTACTTTTACCATGTTTCAAATAGATGATTTATTCTTTAAATTTATGGATTTTGGAATAAATTAGTGCATTGCTATAGGAATTGGAATGGGCAACATGGGTGTCCCCAAAATGATGACTTATTGGCTTGGTAATGGCATTAACCTAAACTCACTTTGTAAATTTGGTTTTTAAACATTGATAATTGCATTATTCAACCAATTTATGAACCCATTGCATTGCACTTATGGATAAATGGTTTAAACGGATTTGAAAGGACCTTGTTGGCTGTTGTTGGGATTTTAAAATAAAACTTGGGATTCAAATGGTTACATGGATTTTTTTGGCATGATTATATGAGCTTGAAAGCATAATTGGTATGACGATACCAAGCGGTAAATGCCTTAATTATACAACTCCTGGGTTAATGATTGGGTTTATGTGCAAACTATTTTAATTTTGATTTAAATTGTACTGTGTAGCTCACTGTAAAGATGTAGTTCCTAGATGACTAACACTAGGAAAAAATGTTTGCTGGCATAGGGGTCTATATGACTGTGCACTTGATTCTCACATTATATTTTGAGATAGAAAGAGCCTTGGTGTCCTTAAATTTTTCTTCGAATTTCTTAATTCGTGTGGTTAACACGCAGTAGGGCCCTCTCAGTAGGGGGAGTTGAACCCCTATAGCCTGTTGTAATACCTCATACAATTTTTAGCTTATTTCAACTCTCAGTTGCATGCATAAGGGGTTCAAAGCTTAGAAATCAACCTAAGTGCTGGGACTTAGTCATTTCCAAGGCCCCTAAAATTCAATGATTTTATTTTTGACCTTTTTGACCTCAGAACATCAATTTTTAAGTTAATTCATGATCGGGGTTGTTCAAAGTGTGCCTAGGGTGTGTTTTAAAATTTGCAGACGAGCGTAGGGGCGTGCTTGGATCACCAAAATAGTAGCATCACCAGGATAAGCCCGTGCTGCCCCCTCCAATGCACCGTTCTAAAGCGGGCGTCTCCCCCTCCAGTTCATCTCTCCAAAGCCCTGCCGCCCCCTCCCTATTCTGTCCAGATTTTGTTGCTTGACATTTAAAGGTATTTGGGTCTTTTCCCTTCATACAATTGGTCCATAACATGATATTGGGGATCCCAAAGAGCATTATTTACTCTTTTAATCACAAATTATCTCAAAAGAATCCTTTTCCTTAGGAACAAACCCTAACTATTTCACAAGCAATCAAGGGATTCAAGTTTCAAATGTTAAAGAAATTCTCATGAATATTCACAAATTCATCTAGTGAGATATGTGTGATGTTCATCCATGGGTTTCTTTCACCCATGGAGCCCAAGAACCCTTTTTGGTTTTAAATCATGAGTTTTACATGTTTAAGTTCAAATATCTCTATGAATATCTTGTTGTTTTGGTTTCAAGTTAGATTATAAGTGCTTTCAAGTGGAATGAGACATATCATGATTTGAATGCTGTAATTTCCATGTCATGTTTAGTTGATTCAGTGTAAATTCCCCAAGTTATGATTTTATCCATGAAATCTTATTGTTTCCCTCATGTTTAAGATATTCTCATGCATAAGTTTATGATTTTCACATGTTTGATGAAATGATATGTTTGGGTCTTTGAACCATAATCACTTAATATAGTCTTTCAAGTTTAATATCGTATTTTATACTTATTTAGTGCTGGTGGGTTATGAGCACTCGATACCTATGTGATTTACATAAATTCAGCTTTTCAAGTACCCAGACAGTTAATCTATGAATCTTATCAGTATAATCAGATATTCATATTCATGATGAGCATTATCAGATTACATGTTAATAATTACCCTAGAATTCATATGCACTGTTATTTTTAGAATACCATGACCTGAGCTTATAGTTATCAGTTATCAGTGCATGCACCAATTAGTATTTCAGTGTCTTTCAGTTGGGAGTAGGAGTTTGCACTGAGAGAACGTAGGGATGATGTCTTCCTTGTCAAGTAGGCATGAGACGTTAGTAGCAGCCCCTAAGTTCCAGACATATGGCATCACCGTAGATTTTAAGGGGTCCCCCGTCAGTTATACATGACACCCTCGTCCTTTGATACAACAGTTTAGTGATCACTACAGTTCATGTTCTATTTTGATGGCAATGATAGAACAACACTCCTCAACGTGGGTCAAATTTTGGACTTCATGATAGCTCACATGATTTATGTCGGTTAGATGATAACTCCCATAGTATCAATATAGTATTTTAGTGTATTCTCAATTCAGGTTTGCTTGACCAAGTGTACATACTTTCAATTATTCAGTTATACAATTTACAGTCTTTTAGATTTCAAACTTATTTCAAATTACAGATTTATGCTTGGTCATCCATTCTCAGATGTTATAGTTCTCATACATTAAAGTTTAGTTATCTTATGATACATAGTTAGTCCTTATTTCGTATGCATAGTACCTCGTGTATATCAGCCTAACTTTATCTCATATACTACTACATTCAAAGTACTGACCGCATACTCTTCTTTGCTCTATGATATCTTATATCATAGATTCAGACTCATAGTTTCCCGACCTCAGTTAGATAGCTCAAGGTAATCTAGCAGTCATAGTGGTGATTCCTCATCCATCGAGGACATATTATGTTCATTCAGTTATTTCAGTATTTCATTTTATTCAGTTAGTTAGAGTTAGGTAAGGGTTTGTCCTATCAGCTCCTCAGTTAGTGTAGAGGCTTTCCAATATTTAGATAGTCATTCAATTACTTTTAATTTTTATCAGATGTTTCAGACTTATGATTGATTTGGTATTTCAGTATTCAGATTTATATTTACATTCTCATTTTATCTTCCGGATAGGTGTTATGTTCATATTTATTTTGTGCTCAAAATAGGTACCAACTAATGGGTTAGATTGTGGTCACCTGTGATCGTAAGCACCATTAATACGATTAGGGGGTAGCCCCAGGTCATGAAACCTATGGGTGTTGTTAGTATAGAGTAAACTATACATTTTAGGTTAATGGTTTAAACTCTCTAGTTTATCAACCTTGTCCCTTTCTCGATATCCTATATATGTATATACATTAATTATGCAAATGGTTTTGATTGGTTTATGGCATTGACATTATTTTATCACTTTTCCTGAGTTATAGTGGGCTTGAGAAACCTGTCTCGACTAGGCCCCAGTTTAGGTCATGAAAAGATGTTATAACACACTCATAATTCTTGAGAAGCTCAAGACATCATCTCTGCTAAAACTTTAACTCCTTCTGACTAACGACATACTGCAAGCCCTTATAATCTGTGAAAAATCAATATGCATACAATAAAGGTAATTATGCCAAATTTTCCAAGCTAACACCATCATTGCTAACTTAAGGTAATAAGTGGGATAGGTTATCTCATTAACCTTAAGCTGTCTAGAAGCATATGTAATGAAATTACCATTTTTCATTAAAACACAACTAAGACAAACTTTAGAAGCATCAAAACAAACCAAAAACCACATGTACTCTGTGGAAATATCAAAACTTGAGAAACATTCAATTAAGCCTTCAAATCCTGAAAGCTCTTCTAATAAACCACAGACCACTAGAATTTGACTTTGGTCTGTGTTAACCTAGACAATGAGGAACCAATTACGTGAACCCCTCAACAAACTATCTGTAGTAATTGTCCAAACTCAAAAAGCTCCTAATGTTTGTCAAAGTAGCAGGCCTAATATAGTTCTTTACAGCCTCAATCTTCTAATAGTAAACCTTAGTACCCTCACATAAAATAACATGCATAAGAAATGAAACTAATCTTAACCAAAATTTACATTTAGAGAACTTAGTGAACAACAATCTATACTTAAGGGTCTCAATAATTATACAGATGTGATTAACATATATATCTCTTCGTCACTACCAGAGTAAATCAAGATGTCATCAATGAAAACTATAACAAAAGTGTCGAGGAACTTTTTGAACACTCTGATCAATAGGACCATCTTTCTTACCCACTAATAGGACTGAGGCACCTAAAGGGAGTACTAGGTCTGATGAATCTATTATCAGAAAGATCCTTCAACTATTCTTTCAACTCTTTTAATTGACTAGAAACATTTTATATGGAAGAACAGATAATAAGGTGCATATCAGAAAGAATATTTATCCCAAATTCTATCTTCCTGTCGGGAGGACTCCAAAAAGATCGTTAGGGAACACTTCTATAAACTCATTGACTAGAGGAACTTTCTAAAGAAATTGGGTCTCAGAGTTAGAGTCCTTAACCCTAACTAGATGGTAGATATACCCCTTGAAAATTATCTTTGTAGCCTTAAGGTATGAGATAAATGAACCTTTGGTACGGTGGACAATACTACCACTCTAAGAATAGATCATTAGGAAACTAAAACTTCATGACTTTATTTCTACAATCAACCGAAGCATAGAAAGAATGTAATTAATCCAATTTTGAAATGACATTAAAGTCTACCATATCAAAAACTAGTAGATAGTTTGTGGTATCTTTATGATGGATAGAGATAATACAACTCATATAGGTTCTCTTAGCTTTAAATTACTCTCCTACTGGAGTAGAAATAGAAGATGGTTTAAGAGTTATTTGAACTAATTTCACACATTACAACAACATAAGGAGTTACAAAGGACAAAGTAGCTCCAGGGTCTAACAAACCATAAATGTCAAGAGGGAAAACTTTTAACATACATATAATAACATTGGGTGACTCTCTCGATCCTAATAAGAAGACTAGACATAGAAGTGGTTTCGACTACAACTTGCATATGAAGTGGTGTCTTTCTATATATTGTGGTCTACTATAGCTGATGATGTAGTGGGCTGAGTTTATTATTCCCATTACCCTACTTAACAAAGGATAAATCCTTAAGATATGATATGTCTGACCACATCAGTAGTAATCCTCTCAACCATAAAAACACCCATTGGGATAATTTTTACAACACTTATTGGAAAAAAAGTTAAGATAGGTACCTTGTTGTAATATTTTCTATTTCTAATTGAGACAATGAATTTATCTCGTAAAAACATTTGGTATGTGTTTCTACCTTCATTTTACAAGAATATTCAATTCAATTTTCATGATTTTTATTCAGAAATTTAAGATTTGAAACCCAAAAATTATGAAATCAAATGTTTTGGATTTGAGAAACAATTTGTGATGGATTTTTATTATTTATGGTCCTTGTAGTATAGTAAACTGATTTTGACGAAAACATACCAATGTATTAATCGTTTTCTCATTTTAAATCGTGTTTGAACATGAAAATTTGAGTTCTCTCTATAAAGTTAAAGAATGATATTTTGATGACTTTAAGATTGATTTAACTCTTTTTCTAATGAAATTCCATATTTGAGATCCTTGAGTTATGATCAATGCAATGTTAAAATAAAATCTAGTTTTTTCTCTTATGGGCTAAGAGTTGATTTTTTTGTTGACTTTTTGGATTTAGAATAAAAGTATAGAATATGGGAATCGCTAAACTCGTATTCACGTGTAGAACTTATTTGTGATACATTTAAGATAATTTAAGGATGTTTTCAACGAAATGCTATTTTAGTGGTGGTTTGTGGTGTATCTTTGGTCCTGAGGTAGGTTATGAATTAACTTCTTTTAGATATTGTTTGGATGGAAACTTATCATGTAAAGCATAGATAGAGAGATTTAGTTATTTGTTATGGTGGTGGAGGTAAATTGTTATCGTGATGCCTGAAATAGGGCTTTGTATTCATGGTCCTAATATGTATGTATGTTAAAAGTTTTCTCAATAGATGGGATCCAACCTATTGATGGTCCTAATCTATTGTATTCATTTTGTACATATCTATTGAGATTGGATCTATCATATTATTTGTATATCCATATTTATTTGTCTCATGGTCATTGAATGATACTATTGAATATATATATATATATATATATATATATATATATATATATATATAAAAGATCAAATATGACATTCTAGATGGAGACTGATGATGTTGATATTGATTATGTCTGAAGTAAAAATTTAAGGCAGGGTATAAAGAACTCATGAGTCCCCATGGGTCCACCTTGTAGTGGAAAATGCTAGGGTGAGTGTATATTCACAGCCATGGCCATTGCATAGAATTTCATATCATTGTACTACATCATTTCATATCTATTTATTTAAATATATATATATATATGTATATATATATATGAGATCTGATTTGACATTCTAGATGGAGAATGATGATACTGATACTGATTACGTACGAGGTGAAATTTAAGGTAGTGTGTAAAGACCTCAGAAGTCCCCATGGGTCCCACTGTGTAGTGAAAAATGTTGGGGTGAGTGTATATCGGTAGCCATGGCTATTGCATGGCGTTTCATATCATTGTACTGCATCATTTCATACCTAGTAATTTATTTTAAGATGTTTTAAAATATTTGTTAATATTATGCTGAGACTTTTCTACATGTAGGGCTATTTTAGTATTCATAATTTGATATAGTTTTTTGCTTATGCTCAGTTGACCTATAATACCTAATAAGTACAAGTGAATTATTCTTACTCCTACATTTATGCATCCTTCGAATGTAATCTAGAATAATTGCACCCCGTGGCTAGAGCTTTTTCCTTTCAGTATCATTCGAAGGTATGGAAGTCTATATTTAAAGATCGATCTAGCTTTATCTATCTTTTACTTTCTATCTATTCAACTCTTTCAGACAATATTGTTTAATTTATTTACTAGCTTATGTACTAGAGTCACTCGTGTATTCATGACAGTTAAGTCTTGAGATTTTTATAATGGATTGATATCGAATATTTGATTTGCTATTCCATTATTTACCTTTACTTTAAATGAATTGTGTTCTTTTTGTATTTGGCTTACCTATCATGGTGGGTTGGGGTAGGTGTCATCACAACCCAAGCAATTTTGGTCATTACATATCAAATTCAGAAATAGTAATTAAGTCATACTTAATGAACAAGGAAAGTAATAAAATAAGTTATATGTCATTATTTTATTTTTTTTGTTAAAGAGAGAAGTTCTTATACTACACACTTTAATATGTTCTTACTATATGTCTCATGCATTGAACACCCCCTCCTAAAGATATAAAAATAAAAAACAAGAGTGAAGTTGCTCAATTTCATAATAGTTCAAAAACAAGATTTGCAAATTTTCCTTGATTATGAAACAATCATTTACATGAATGATATTTTAAAGTTTTTTGGTTAGTTGGAGGAAATTTTTGAGAATAAATATAGCAAGGGGCTATTATTAAGACAAAAACTAACAAAGGGTAAAGCTAATCTATTTCAGGTAGATTAGGGTATTGTTGAATAAATAATTGGATTGTTACATTGAGATCCCGTTCAAAAATATCTTAGGCTAAGATGGCAAGTTAATTTTGTTTTTTTCTGGGTACAAAATTTGTATTTTTCAATAATAACTTCAAACATATGTTCAAACTAACATATGAACAATAAAATGAAGTTTTAACTCTATATCTATAACTTTTATCTTTTAAAAATAAGTTTAACCCAACTTATGAACAACCAAAAATGAAGTTCAAACTATTTTCTTGAAATAGAAAAATCAAATATTTTGAAACAGATGAAGATTAGAAGATAAAGTCCATTAAATTCATGGTGTGTTCTTAAGAAAATTATTCCCTCCAAGTACTCGAGGTTATGAAACATATCCTCCTAGGATAAAATGAATTACTTCAACAGAATAATGGTAACTAAAATTCTATCGAACTATGAACGCATTCAACGGTAGCAAATCACACTAGAGTTTTTAAAGAAAGAGAAGTGTTTTTACTTCACAATTCATGCATGTACCAAAGGAAAAAATTATTTATTTATAGCCATAAAGGTATTTCTTCATGAAGAGAAGCAGTGGTTCAGAGAGGTGAACCTTTTCATAAGGGTGTAACTCTTTGAAAAAAGGTGTAACTTTTTGGAAAAGGTGCAACTCTTCAAAAAAGTTACAACCCATTGTAAAGGTCATAACCATCCAAACTGAAAAGTTGTCTATTCAAATTACTTTATTTTTATTGGTTTTTTTTTTACATAAACACCTATTCATTTTCTATTTTCACTTCTTAAAAATTTAAGAGATAATACCCTATTACCCACCTGAACTATACCCAAAACGGAAAAGACACACCTCAACTTAAAAGGGGTCCTATTAACCTCCTAAACTAATTAAAAGTGTAATTTTTACACCCTTAGTTCCTATGTGTCACATACATGGAACAACACACTAAAGTGTCCATGTAGGCACATATGTGTGCCACATATGTTCCACGTAGACACTAAGGGTGTCAAAATTACATTTTTAATTAGTTTAGGGGGTAATAGGACACTCTTTAAGTTGAGGTGTGTCACGGCCATTTTGGGTATAGTTCATGGGGGCAATAGGGTATTTTATCAAAACTTAACAATACCCTACATGAATGGGAATGGCTATTTTATCAAGAATTTACGGACAAGTGTATGATCGATAAGAAAATACTAACTGCATCATGATAAGTAGGTTTCCTTTTGAACTTTTCATGGTAAACTTGCATCAGATTCTCTCGTTCTATCGGTAGATGTGATATCTGTAAACCGCTGAACTTTAATTTAAACTTAGACAATAAAAGTCACTCAATTAACCTTTTACCATTTATGGTTATCACGGTTATATTCGTTTCAGCCATGAACGTGACCTGATTTTATGAGAGCTTAGAGAATAGTCCTTTACTATCATTCTCCTTGATTCCTAAATTTTCAATCTATAGATCAAACTATTTGGTCAAATCTTCTAAGGATAAAAAGAATTAAAATGCTTCAAACTATAAGCTTTACCTTTGTTTCTTGCAAATTGTCTTCATCGTAAGAATAAGTTGAGTTTATTGACAATGTTGAATCATCAGTCACATCTTTATTTCATCTCCTTGAACCTAAATCTTGGGATCTCCAGTCTTCTAGATAGAGTAACCATCGTGATGACTTGTCCTAGGCTGTAGACCCATTTCCTTTGATAATCTCTTAGCATCCTCTCTATCTAGGCCTTTCATAAGTGGATTCAACATATTATTATTTGACTTCATAAAGTCAATCATGATAATTTCACTAAAGATTAGTTCTCTAACGGTATTATGTCTTCAACTTATATGACTAGATTTACCATTATACATTATGCTCCATACCCTTCCTATTGTTGTTTCACTATCACAATGTCTGCATACTGGTGTCGAAGGTTTGGGCAATAAGGAATATCTTTCAAGAAATTCTAGTGTCATTCAGCTTCTTCACCGACTTTATCTAACGTGATATATTTAGATTTCATTATAGAGTGAGCAAATGTCTATTTGAATAATTTCCAAGAGACTGTTCCTCCACCTAAAGTAAATATATATCCACTTATGGATTTTTTTTATTTGATCGAGGAATCTAATTTGCATCACTATATTATTTAATTACCACTGGATATTTGTTATAATTCAAAGCATAGTCTTGAGTATATTTTAGATACCCCAAAACTCTTTTCATTATCATCCAATGAGTTTGATTAGGATTACACATGTACCGACTGAATTTACTAATAGCGTATGCTATGTATGGTCCCGTACAATTCATGATATACATCAAACTTCCCAATATTTTTAATTTTCCAACTGTAAGTCACTTTCACCTTCATTATTTTGAAGTGCAAAGCTCACGTCTAATAGAGTCTTGGAAATATTGAAACCCAAATACTTGAACTTGTCAAGTACTTTTTCAATGTAATGATACTGTGACAATGACAATCCTTATGGAGTTCTATGAATTCTTATCCCTAAGATAACATCAGTAACTCTAAGATCTTTCATAACAAACTTTCTCTAAAATATTTGTTTCGTAGCATTTATGTCTGAAATGTCTCTACTCGATGATCAATATGTCATCTACATACAAACAACTATTGACTTTGTGAGTTGGATTGTCTTTAATGTAAATAGATTCATTATGTTCATTAATCTTGAAGACTTTACAACATGGCTTGGTCATACTTTACATGCCAATATTTGGGTGCTTGTTTTAGTCCATAAATCGTCTTAGTTTGCCCAGTTTTCTTACTTTACCAGGAACCACAAAAATCTCAACTTGTTCCACATAAATTTCTTCCCACAATTCTCCATTAAGAAAAAAAATTTCACATCCATTTGATAGATTTCAAGATCATATACTGCAGCTAATGCAACCAATATCCGAATTGATGTTATCCTCATTATTGGGGAGTATGTGTTGAAATAATCAAGCCTTTTTTTGTCTAAACCTATTACAACAAGTCTTTTTTTTGTTTATCAATAGTACCAAAACTTTTATTTTTCTTTTGAAGATCCATTTAGAACCTAAAGGTTTATTTCCTAGAGGAAGATCAACCAACTCCTAAGTATGGTTACTCATGATTTATCAATCTTACTATTGACTTCCTTTTTTCAAAAGAATGAAACTGAAGATGACGTCGCTTTTTAAAATGGTTGAGGCTCATTTTCAAGAAGAAATATTACAAAATTTGAGCTGAAGGGAGCCGATGTTCCTTGACGTGTTCTATGCCTTGGATTCTCCTCATTAAGTACATTCTCTTTTCATTCATCCTGAGGTCATTTAGACCCTCCACTAGACAGTTCATGTCTAGTTTTATATAGATAAATATTTTCAAAGAACTCAATATTATCTGATTTAATTATCATATTTTCATGAATATTTGAATTTTTAGATTCAAGAACGAAAAATCAACATGTTTTACTTCTTGTAGCATATTTAATGAAAACACAGTCCACAGTCTTCGATTTTATTTTTACCCTTTTAGGTATAGGGACTTGAACTTTGGCTAGACACCCCCAAACTTTAAAATATTTCAAGTTGAGTTTTCTTTCTTTTCATTTTTCATATGGAATAGATTATTTCTTGTGATGGGACATTCTATTGAGTATTCGGTTTGCTGTAAGGTTGGATTCCCCCAATAAGCTTTATAGTAAATCTAAACTTATGATTAAGGCATTCGTCATTTCCCTCAAAGTTTGATTTTTCCTTTTTAGAATTTCATTTGATTAAGGTGAATATATGGCATCAGTTTTATGGACAATTTTATTTTCCAAACATATGTCCATAAAAAAAGATTCATACTTTCCACTACTATCACTTTTTATCTAATTGATTTTCGACTTCAGTTTTATATTACCTAACTGCTTTTATTGCTTAATACTTACTATTCTTAAAATAAATAGAACAATATATAGTGAAATCATCATTACAAGTTATGAAATAATTTTTCACCCACGGGATGGTGTTGAATTCATATTAAAATGTCTACTTAGGTTAAGTCTAAGGGATTGAAATTCCTTTAAACAAACTTATACAAATGCTTACACTTTTGATTTATTTCACTCAAAGTTGAATAAAACTTTTAAACTAATCAGTTTTCTTAAGGTCTTATAATTTACATATCCTAAACGTTCATGCTACAACTCATTTGATTCAACCAAGTAAGAAAAACCTCAAAGTTTTTCTAATTCAACAACCATTACATCAAGTTTTAAAAGATCCTTATGGAGGTAGCCTTATCCTACATACATTTTATTATTTCTTATCATCTTTCTCCAAAATAAACACAAATTTAAAGTTACTTTTAACGAGTAGTGTTGTCGACAATAAGTTCTTCCTAATAGTAGGAACATGGAGAACATTGTTGAGAGTCAGCACCTTGCCGAAAGTCAATTTTACAAATATCTTTCCGCTATCTTTAACCTTGTTATGTTGCATTATTTCTCATGAATATTAGTCCTTTGGGACCAACAGTATCATAACTAGCAAAAGGTTCTTTGTTTTCACAAACATGTCTAGTGGCTCCTACATCAAACCTCCATTTTTTTGGATTTCCAAGTAGATTGATTTCAGTGATCATAGCATACAAATTTTCAATCTTTCTAGTTGCTTCCAACATATTTATTTGATATCTTTTCTTGTTCTTCTTTAGAACTTGATAATTTAGAGCTTTTTGGTCAAGTTCATTATAATTGTATCATTTGCCTTTGAACCTTTTCTTATTTTTCTCTTTTTTTATCCAGAAGACTTCTCTCTCTTCTCATTATGGGTAGCATTATCTTTAAGAAAATTTGCAACCATCATTAATTATTTCTTATCCAACTCATTATTCTCTTCTATCTTGAAGTGAATCACAAGATCTTTCAAATCAGACAATTGATTTTCAAATATTCTATTTTCTAAAATATTGAGGATCTCTACTTGTTAACATTTGCATTTCAATCTTGGTCATCCAAAAACACAGTGTTTGCTTCCATTCTTTGAAGTTCATACCAAAAAAAAATTCTAATTTCTCCACTGATGCCATAGCTAAAGCAACATCTGAACGGGAATGATGAAACATTGGTTGCCATAGGACAACATCATTCCTAACTGAATTAATTTATTGTTCATTTTCATTTATCATTTTTGTCACGCTTTGACAATCAATTTAGTATTTTAGAATACGAACAATAAAGACTTGATCTTTAAATAACTTGTTTATTGTCAACAATGAAGTTTCTATGTCTTCAAATCATCAATCGAATGAACTTTGACTCGTGATGGATTTTATATATGTTCAAATCAGTATCAAGTTCAAACGTAGTGAAAACTCATACACTTAAATAGCAAAAATCAATAAAGAAAATTCAATGAATTGGTGAAGATTCTATATTCTTCAAACCAAACTTTTTATTCAATTTTTCGATGAGGTTTTTATATTCTTCTAACCGATAGAGTAGAAATTAAAAGATTTTAGTCTCTTCAAAATCATACCCAATACATATTAACCAAGTACTTGATTTATAAATTGTGATATTTTTCCTCCACCAAACAAGCAAGAAATTATTTTTTTTTAATAATTTTCTTAAGATTGTTGTTTTCTAGGTACAAAATTTGTATTTTTCAACAATAACTTTAAACACATGGTCAAACTAACATATGAACAATCATATAAAGTTTTAACTCTGCAAATATTTAGAAAGAGATGAAGATTAGAATATTAAAGCCCAGCGCATTCACGGTGTGTCCTTAAAGAAGTTATTCCCCTCAAGTACCCAAGGTTATAGGATATATCCTCCCAGTATAAAATGAATCTCTTCAATAGAATAAAGCTACCTCAAAATTCTATCCAACTATGACAACACTGAACGATAAAAAATCACACTAGAATTTTGTAAGAGAGAAGTGTTTTACTTCAAAATTTCATGTATGTACCTGAGCCAAAAATCAGTTATATATAGCCATCAAAGTGTTTCTTTATGAAGAGAAGTAATGCCTTAGAAAGGTGCACCTCTTCATTAAGGTGTAACTCTTCAAAAAATGTGTAACTCTTCGGAAAAGGTGAAACACTTCAGAAAAATCACAACCTATTGGAAAGGTCATAACTATTCAAATTAAAAAGGTGTCTATTAAAATTGCAACCTTTCTCGTGGTGTCTATTCAGAAAAATACCTATTCATTTTTCATTCACACCTCTTAAAAACTTAATTATATTTGAGTTCAAAATGTTTGCATATATGACACTACATTGCCTGTTCTTTGTATTTTTCCTTGCTTAATAAATTTATGTTGAAAAGTCCTCACCCCAACAACACAGACACATTTTTCCAATCTAGCAAGACTTGTGAAAAATCAACAAGATAGGAGAATAAAGGTTATGGAAAAGTTATGATGCTCTTGTAATAACATTTACACAATTTAACATGCACAAATTCCATATTTGGAAAAACTTAGGGGGGTCACGAACGAGATATACCACTACACTGCCTATTTTTAGCTTGAAAGAAGAACAATTATGCCCTTTAACTTAAGTAATATCATAATGTCCCCTCTTAGTGTTTTTTCCACATTTCTAATAACCTTTCACTATTTATGACATAACTTAAACTAGGGCCTATTCATGTCAGGCATCTCGAGTTCGACCCGGCCTGGAGACTACCCCCAATACCCAAGCATAACTGCTCCGTACCCTATGTCGGGTGAATTATGAACATATAACAAGAGCGAACAATTATAATTGAAAGAAATTTAATAAAGTTCATAGTGGTTACCATCCAAACATTCAACCTAGCATCCCACCAGTGCCAGCCCCAATGCCAATACCAATGCCAAGGCCCATACCAATGTCGACACTGCCCATTCCCATAGTAGTCACACAAAGCCTCTAACTAAAATTCAAGAACATTTTATCGGTACATCCCCCGAACATAGCCAAAACAAAATTCATAGGAAGAAACAAAAGTACGAAAAAAAGTCCATCACATGAAATTAGGACTTCTAAAGTATAAAAGCTCACCGCTTTAGTCTAACACAAAGTTGTTCCCGAATCCAAGATCACTGAGCAAGAGGAGTAGTATGGCTGGTTCCTGCATCGCGTGGGGATACATCGCCCAAAGATGGGTTAGTGGGTGAACGCTAGTATGTACTCAGGACTAAGGATAAAATAATGCCATTATTCAAAACCGAAGTAAATAGTCATTTGTCATTACATACAAACATATATATACCATGCTGGGAAAAATAACCTTGTTTAGAATGAATTTAAAACCTTTAACCTGGGTTGTATTGCTTTATTTTCAAAATCCACCCACGAACTATGTGGGTCCAGTGTTACCCCCTGAATGGGCCCCAGTGCATGTAGATGCATGAATCAGAGATATGATAGGGACTGGGTATTTTCGTGTACCCTTCGCCCTCCATGATACATATATAGAAGTCTAACTTGGGGGAATCCTGTGTACCTCATAAGCCTATGGTCGCCTTGAATAACCCTCATCTCAGTAAATATGAGTTTACAGTATCCGTCCATCAGATTCACACCTTTATGGTTAGCTATTAAAACCCTTCGCTACTACCCAATTATAAAAAATTTAGCATATAACCAAACCACCAATTCCAAGAATCAATTATCAAGGAAATATGAAATGGTATAATCATACTGACTATAGCTTGCAAACAATGTCATTAGCCAAGTCTTAGGGGATTCCTATGTACCCCAGAAGATTTTTAATTAAACCAAAGCCATGGCCACCATGGCCTTCACAATCCATTTAAAATTAACTCGGCCAATTTAAGTTCCATTACCATATTATGCAATGCAAAGTTTTCAATAATAGTCAACTATGCTACAAAATCATCCTCTTGGGCATTTTATCACACATGTTGAGGGCATAAGATTTCTAAAACGAAAATCAAGTATCAATTGACCATTCCCATGCAACCACACATTTCAAACTACAATTAAAATATGAAAAAACATAAAAAAAACATGAGAATACATTATCCAACCAAGAATAATCAAAACCCCCAACATATATTTCAAAACCCAAATATTATCACTATAACACCATGAAAATCATTTATTAAAATATGTTTTAAATTGAACTAACAATGAGGGGGGAGTAACACGCCTTAGACAACAAGAAAGACGGAGAGAAACCACCCCTTTAGAGCCTTAATTGATTGTCTTAAAGAAAACTCTAGTGTTTCTTCAACCAAGAGATTGAGAGAGATTTTAGAGTGTTTACAGAGTATTTAATTGTGAATAATAGATTAAGGGAGCCTCCAAAGGTGTTTTATGTCATAGGGTCAAAAGAAGTTAAGAGGGAAAATATCTAGAATACCCCAACATAAATTATAAAATATCTCACATGTGGGTACGATTTGGACCCCTCACTCGTCCCCACATCATATGAGTGGTACCTTTCACTCGTACCTTGATCAGAAAGTTGGACATTGCATTTTGTCAAACATACGCCTCCTTAGCCAAACTAGTACCCTAATCATATGACTAGTACCCTTCAAGTTTTACCCCAATCAAAAACAACTAGGCTAGACACTAGACAAAATACTGTAGGACCCTACCTCTCATATCTTGTATATACGACTCGTATGGAGTATTCTCATACCAAGAACAGAACTTGGCCAATATCACCCTAACCAATATATGGCTAGGGTCCCTAGACTCGTACCCATACCATACAAATAGTATGGTGAGTCGTATGATCAACAGAAGGCTCAAACTCACAAAATTTTGCTTGGGCCAGAACCCAGGGTATTTCAATTCAATTAGAGAAATTCAATGTTGTAGAATGAAAGTCTACCATACATGGGGAAAACTAATTTCTAGTAAGGGTTGGTTCCCTAGTATAAACCTATTAGTCTTGATAGCTGGAGCTCTTAGGAATGAAGCATTATTGGAGTGGACATACTATTGGCTGACAATGAGAGAGGAGTTCAAAGGCTATGTGCGAACTTGTCTTATTTTCTAATAAGACAACGAAATAATCACATATAGTAAGCGACTAAGGGAGTGAGCCACGAATTTACAATACTATCTCCATGTTGGGTGTTGAGAAACTAGTTGATACATGATTGGAAGCTCAAACAATTTGAAATAAAATCACTGTTGGCATGTAATGACTCATTTTATTTTCTTGCTTTATTTCAACTCAAAATGCCTAATGTCTATTATTTAGTACTAAAAGCTAACCGCAATAAGCTCAGGAGCATGTAGAACCTCTATATAAAATCTTTGAACTACTCAATTTTACATCAAAAAAGTAAAGTACTTATTTGTTAAGAAGGAGGTAGACTTCATGAGGCATGCTATAAACTAAGTCAAGATGGAAGAGACCAATGTGTCTGCTATAAGGGAGTAGGAGGTGCCTACTTCTTTGACAGAGTTGCGGTCATTTTTTATGCTCGTGAACTATGATTTGTAGGAAAAATAGTTTTAATATCTCAAAATAAATATTATTTTAATATCTACATTTATGTCTCAACAGTTTAAGGTCTAAACATTTGAAAGAAAAATTCAATGGCTTTCCATAGGTGTGTTTGGTATAAAGGAAAATTATTTTCATGGAAAATAGAGGTTGGTTTCTTACTTATTTTCTTATGTTTGTTTGGTGAGTGAAAAATATTTTTGGAAAATATTTTCTAGTGTTTGGTTGGTGAATGAAAAAATATTTTTCAAAAAATGCATTTTAGTGTTTATTTAAAGTAGAGAAATAATTTTTATAAAAATAATTTTTGAACCCGAAAATACTTTTTTAGGATGTGCTCAATATGGAGGAGGAAAACATTTTCTAGGAGAAGAAGTTGTTTTTTACTTATATTCTTGTGTTTGTTATGCAAGTAGGAAAATACTTTCTAAAAGTATTTATATATATTTAACAAAAAAACAATGAGAACGAATAGGGTAAGAAGGGTGGAGTAAGAAATTTTTAAAAATTAAGTTAAAAAAATAAATCTTTCTTTAAGGAGGGGGTAGGAGTGGAGTAAGAAAAAAGTTTTGAGTTTTTTTTTGAAAAACATTTAAAATAATATTTTTTGGGGAGAGGGGGGCAGGGGGGAAGAGACGGCTAGTAGGGGTGGGGGTCGGGGTAAGATGTGAGGGTAGGGTAAGAAAAAAATAATTGTTTAAAAAAAAATTATTGGAATGAGGGGGGGAGGTGTTGGTAGGGGTGGTGGGGAGTCGGGTAGATGGCGGGTAAGAAAAAATTTTAATTTCTTTTAAGAAAATAAATATTTTTTTGTGATGGGGGGCTTGAGTGGAAGAGGGGAGTCGGGGTAGGGAATGAGTAAGAATTTCCTTTTTAGAGATTTAAAAATAAATTAAATATGTTTTTTTAATGGGTGGGTGTTGGGGTGGGGGTTGGGATAGAGGTGGCAGGGGATTGGTGGGTCGGATAGGTATGGATGATTTTGAGTGTTGTATGAACATTTCAACTTGAGAGTGAAGTTGAAAGAGAGTTTTGAAAAATGTTTTCCTTACTTTTTGAAGAGAAGTTATTTTCCTTAAATTTGAGGAAAATAAGTTGATTTGAAAAATATTTTCCAAAAAATTTATGTCAACCAAACATAAGAAAATTGAAAAACATTTTTGAGAAAATGTTTTTCTTCATACCAAACACCCTCTTCGTGATATTCACTGTTAAGAAGTTGGTCAAGTGTGTAACAGTTTTTCAATTGAATAGTCTTAAATTTTTCTACAATTCATTGATAAATCAATATACTTAGGGGTCGTTTGGTTTTAGGTGTTCAAGAAAATAATCCCGGGATAAAATTTTCTATTGCATGTTTGGTTGGCAACATTTGGGATAACTTATTCCGGGACTAATAAATAGTCCCGGGATAAGTTATCCACTCAATTGGTGAGATAACAATCCCACCATAATTTATCCTTGCGATAAATGTATAAAAGTACAAAAATACCCTCAAACTCTATTATTTTCATTTCTCACACACAAAAATATATATATTTTACATATATATTCATAAATAATAAATTATGTTTAATTAACGTATAATATATTCATAAATAAATTATATATATAATAATAATTAACATAAACTGGTAAACTGTATAATAATTATATTTTGAACGTATAATATATATTATGAACATTATAATATATTATGAACATAAATATATATTTTGAATACCGTATAATATATTCATAACTATATATAAAATATATATTCATAAATTACGTTTAATAAACGTATAATATATTCATTAATTATGAATATAATATATTACGTAATATACAACGTAATAACGTAATATATAACGTATAATATTATGAATATATTATTAATATACATAGGTTAATTATTTTTAATTATATATATTATGTTAATATATTTAATTATAATATATTATGTTTAATTATGTTAATTATGTTTAATTACATATAACATAATATATAACGCAATACATTCTCACACAAGCATAAATTATGTTTAATTAACGTATAATATATTCATAAAAAAATAAATTTTGAACAGTTTACAGTTCAAAATGGTTGTAAGATATATAAATTATGTTTATTTATATATTTTAATTTCTCTAAAAAAATAAAAAAAATTAAGAATGAATATTTAAAGCTTAGAAAGAAATATATATTTATATAATAGTTAAATAATATGGAGGGTATTTTGGTAACCAATCAATTTATCCCTAGAAATTATACCATGCATATTACTTTGAATACAACAAACCAAACACTCAATAAAAAATAATCCCAGCATAACTAATCCCAGTATAAATTATCTGATCATAACTTATCCCAGCATAACTAATCCCGGTATAACTTATTTTCAAACCAAACGACCCCTTAATGGTTGTTATTAAATCCACACATATGACCGTTAGACCTCTGATCCAATTGTTAGCCTAGACTAGTATAGGTATTCATGCAATGTATGGAATATTTTCTATAAAAATATCATTAAAAAAAATATTAATACTTTTCTATAAAAATATTATTAAAAAATATTAAATTACTCATTTGAAATAATAAAATTAATTTTTTGTAAAAAATAAAGTATTTTATCTTCTGTGTCTAATACTATGGAGTGGGTACGCATCCTTCATCTTTGATTCATGATGTAGCAGTTACAATTTGAATAATATATGAGTTGTTTTTATTTTATTATTACCAAATTAATATATTTTAAATTAGTTATGAAATAATAAAAAATTATTTAATAGTGAAATTGTAATTAGTGTTAATATAGAGTAAGAGTTACAATTATTTTAGATGTTTTGATATGAAAAGAATGAAATTAGTATTTTTATAGTATTTTGTTGATGATTATAAAATATAATAAATGTAAAATATTAACTAATTATCATTTTGTATATTTATAACCAATTAAGATATGTGATTAGATTCTTTTATCTTACATTTCAAATTTTTGTTTTTTCTATCTGTTAATTCAAAACAACAATTACACAAAAAGTACATGATTGTGTCTAATTCCAAACTTCTTATTCCAAAATTTAAAATTTACCTTTTAATTTCCCACTAATTAACCACATACAGTTTATTATATTACTCATCAAAAATATTTTTAAAAGAATTCTATCCCCACCCATCACAATCCCCCATCCTCTCCTTTCCAACCATAATATTCATCACCCTGTTTCAATTCATTTTATTATTTTGTATGGTAAAGATATACAAATGTTTTAGAAAAATATTTTTTACGTATTATTCATGGTAGTAAGTATATCTGCAAAAAAGAAAAAATATAACATTTATAACAAATAACGCTAAAACTATTAAGAAGGTAAGTTAAGCATGAGCAACATATCTTAATAGTTATATGAAAAAATAGGATGAAAATTATCTATAACTTTTTTATCCATGATAGAAATTCTCTTAAACCAAAAAATATATATATTAATATATAAGCGTATTTAAAATTATAATAACAAATTTAATTTATATTTTTTAAGTGTGGGACTAAATGACGGTTCATATAATCATTAACTTTGTTTATGATATTAATGACTTACTGATGTATAGAGCAGAAAATTGAAGACAAAGTTTTGAACAGAGATTGAGCAACTTCAACCTATAATTCATTGGGAGCTAGTAATTAGTAATTTGCACAAACTGCTATAAAAAATATATTAATTACATTCAATGTATGCAATAAAATAATACTAAGACACGTAAAAAGAAAGACTAATCAATATCTCTGCGAATTAAACAATCCTAGAATATTTTCTCATATAAATAAAATTTAAATTTGAAAATGATAGATAACTAAAAGAGAAGAATAAAGCCTACACTAATATGTGTCTCACTCAATGTGTATAGATATAAGAGGTCACAAAGTTGGATACGCATACAAACTAAAATTCAAATTCAAAATTGAATGTGGTATGAATTTGTTAGAAAGATAAGATTTTTAAATATCATGATTATCTTAAAGTTTAAATTCAATATTCTAATATACTACTACTACTATTATTATTATTTAAATTCAGAATTTTAATTCTTAATCTTTCAATTGTTTTGGTCTGATTAAAATAATAACTCTTTTCATATTAATGATCATGCATTATTGATTAATATATTTAATATATTTTAAAAAAAATCTAAGTTTTGGTTTTTGAAAATTCTAAATTTATCTTTGAGAGGATATTTTATCTCTGATTCAAATTCAAAAATTAATAAAATAAATAAGATTTTATTGAATTGGTTAAAAAACAATAAGGGTTTGATTAAATTGTTACTACTATTACTATTAATTTTTTAAATTATTATTATTATTATTAATAATAATAATAATAATAATATACATTTTTTAAAAATAAAAGCACTGCTATTGCTACTATATGTACTACTACTTTTTTTGGTTAAACGTGTATACTACTGTTGCCACTATTATTATCAACATATATTATTACTATTCTTATTATTATTATTATTTATCTTAATATTTTATATTTCATTTAATTAAATATATTTTTGATAATATTTGAAAGGGATAAGTTTATGAATATTAAGAGCTAATTTATAACTCTTCAATATTACGTTCCTAATTTCAAGCTAATGATAATCTTTAAAAAAATATTAATATTTTTAAATGCAAATCTCTAATCTTATAATTCAAAACTTTTACTACAATATTTAAAATTGCAAGTGGCTTCCTCTTCTTCTTGTTGTTTTTTTTCTTTTATTATTATTATTATTATTATTATTATTATTATTATTATTATTATTATGATGATGATGATGATGATGATGATGATGATGATGATGATGATGAAGATACAAAATACTATATTTTTTAAATAAAAAGTGGTGTTACTAGAGGCTTTGGGCAGTAAGTGACAAAAGAGTTTTTGAATAAGGTGTAGGTGACACAAGTCTTAATTATTAGGTGGGGATTATAATTACTTTATTATGGATTAAGAAAGTTGGTGAAGTTTGAAAATAACTCACAAGTTTTTAAATTTATACTTTGATCCAAATGTTAGTTAATATAACAAAAAATGGGGGGAAGACATATTTTTCTCTTTTCTCATTCATTGTTGTTTTCTCTCTCTGCACGATTATTGTTGTTCATTATTTTTTCTACTACTTTATTCATCAGGTTCTGCTTCATTATCATCATCTTTTATTTCATTATCATCTTCATCTTCTTCTTGTCGACCATTGTTGTTGTTGTTACCGTTACTATTTCTATTTTACCAATTTCTTAGGTCAAATTTTGTTTCGAACATCACCACTTTTCACTTTGACATTACTTCATAGGAGACCTTGGTAAGTTAAGTTATGGTTTTTAGTCAAATTTGTCATCTGGGTTACAAAGTTACTGTTGTTTTTCTTAACAATGGATAGAAGCCGATCATGAATCCAACATAAGTGCCTACAATTTAAACAGATCACTCATCTGGTGCATCAAATGAGCAATCTGTTGCAACAGAAGATATATCTATTGCAATAGACTAGTTATCTGTTGCATCAAACTGATTATCTGTTTATCAGACTGATTATCTATTGCATCAGACTGATTAATCTATTTGGAACATCACAAATCAGTCCCTACCATAAACCCAATAGATAACCAATATGTTTTTCTATTACTACAGAATTCAAAATTATTTCTTACGTCCAATCGTCGACATATTTGTTGAGAATATAATAAACAAAATAAAAATTAAATACTCCCTCCGTCTCGAATTACCTGTCCCAAATTTCCTAATTTGATTTCTCATTTTACTTGTCCTTTTTTAATAATCAAGAAGAGATAAAAAAAATCCATGTTTTACCCTTTGCATTAGTCACTTTTTATTTAAATTAAAATGTAAACATCATTTAATAGGGGTATTACAGTAAACAAGACATGTTATTAATTATTTTTCTTAATTAATGTGCCATATCAATTTGGAACGGGAAGGGAAATTTAAGTCGGAGGGAGTTATCTGTTGAAACAGACTAGTTATCTGTTGCAACATATGAGTAATCTGTTTGGAACAACATAAATCAACCCCTGCCACAAACCCAACAGATAAATTTTAAATTTTGCTATTGCTACTAGATTCAAAATTACTCCTTACGTCCAATCGTCGACATCTTTGTTGAGAAGATTAAATTTTGTCTTTTCACCCTCTCAATATGTTATCGCATGAGATTAACCTCTATCGACATGTTTAGAATAAGGAATAAGAAAGAATGATAATTAAATAGTAACTAAGAATTAAAAATTTAAAGTCGACCACCAAACATAGATTTTTGAATCCCTTGGGTAGATCCGATATACAAAAGGAGAAAAATATATACATACGCTAAAAGAAAAAAATCATAACCTAATTATTATTACTACTATTATTATTATCATTACTATTATTATTACTATTAGTATTGTCAACCGGACAATTTTCATCTGGCAACAGCAGGGCCCTACTCAGTCTTACTCCGAAGTCGGCCAAATCCCTCTGGAGTTCATCAAACTGCCTTTGAAGTTCCTACAAGGACTCGATATGAATCTTCTTATACAAATCTGGATCAGCCATATTTGTAAGTGTAGTAGAATGAACGAGTAAGGAGGGGCCTATTTATAAATGATTAAATTGGAAGGGGTTAGTCAAACAAAAAGCCACAACTGTTCATATCCCTTAATTAAATAAAACTGGTGACTTTTCAAACATATAAATTAACAAAATGGATCTAAATACAACATTTTTCTTTTTATTGTATTTCGAAAAGAAAAGAAAATCGCTTTAAAATAAATCTAATATATGGGTAATTTGTTGCAAAATATATTCCATCTGTTAGATAACTTACAACATATTGACAATCTGTTGCAACGGATAGATATATCTATTTGATTTTTCCAATAGACATTTCATATATTGCAACAGGTTGATCATCTGTCATACTAGATGTCTGCAATTATTTGACAATTTAAACAGATGTGGCATCTGTTGCAACTAGGTAATGTTCTGTTTATTCAATTTAAGCCATAGATGGGCTAGGAAGAATAAGTTTCATATAGATGGATCCACTATAATATGTGTGGGAGTAAAGTAAGTATTACTAACAAAGTCACCGGGAAAAAGCACACAAAGTACAATGTTTTTGTGAATGCAGTTTTTAATCGATTAGGCACTGATCACTCAAACAAGATCCTGCATTGTACAGTTAAGTTTGATGGGTTCAAATTTGAGAAGGATGAGGGACCCATGAACATGGTGCAGATACCCAATTACGAATTAAAGACGGTTGTTGCTATTATTTATGCGTGTCAAGTTTTAAGAAGGGATCAATATTTGGTGTCAATATAGAGATCCAATAGCGATTAGACTTAACTTTATGTGTGAATTGAGATCTGAGAAGGCCTTCGAAGCCTCGCATTGTAGCAAACAAGAATAAAAAAACCAATAGAAATTCCCCTGGCCCAAATTTATATGGAAGGGTTGTTCGAGAAGATGGTTATACATCATAAGGAGCCGAAGGAGAATGTCTGCAAGGGAAAGGGGAGTTGATGAAAGACTATATCACCTTGAATTAAGTCCATTCTTACACCATGAAACCTCGGCGACGAGGAGAGATAATTGAATAAGATACATAGGGTGGCAAGGAACTTCTAGTAAATCTGGCCGATGAAATTATCTTAAAACATGAGAAATCTAAATCAAGTGCAAATATGAAAGTGTATCCGTTAATGTAAATCCATCTGTTGTTTTTCTCAAATAAAAATGATGTAGATCGATACTTTGCTAGGGAGCTGCTAGGTAGCGTGGTCGGGATTATCACCTAGATAAAAAAAATAGCAAAAGACCAAGAAAGTCTCCTTAAGGAAATCGAGGGTTGAAATATTATACACTAAGTCTAGAAAACTTTCGCTAACAGAAACTTCAGTTAAGGTAAGGAATGTAAGCGAAGGCGATAATTTTTGAATTTTGAATTGCATCCTATGCCTTCTTGTTTATGGTTTCGATTAGGTACACTTCTATTGACTTGATCGAAACCACAAATGAGATTGAAAACAGATTAAGTTTCATTACTTCCTTAGCAATATAGATTAATTGATTATGTTTTCTTGCCTTAACATGCTTTCAACATTCCTTGGAGAAGATCAGAGGCTTGCTGTAGTAGGTGAATCCCAATAATTTTCAAACTTACCTCCAGCTTGATGATTCTGTATTCAATATGGTCGTTCTCGTCTTTGAAATTGGTATAGAGTTTCTGATCTCATGTGAGATCGATCAGGAACACTAACTTCAATATGTTATCGCATCAGATTAACCTCTGTCGACATGTTGAGAATAAGAAATAAGCAATAATGATAATTAAATACTAACTAAGAATTAAAAATTTAAAGTCAACCACCAAACATAGATTTTTGAATCCCTTGGGTAGATCCGATATATAAAAAGAGAAAAATACATACATTCGCTAAAACAAAAAAAAGCATGACCTAATTATTATTACTACTATTATTATTATCATTACTATTATTATTACTATTAGTATTGTTAACCGGATAATTTTTATCCGGCAACAGCAGGGCCCTACTCAGCCTTACTCCGAAGTCGGCCAAATCCCTCTGAAGTTCATCAAACTACCTTTGAAGTTCCTGCAAGGACTTGATATGAATCTTCTTGTACAAATCTGGATCAGCCATATTTGTAAGTGTAGTAAAATGAACGGGTAAGGAGGGACCTATTTATACATGATTAAATTGGAAGGGGTTAGTAAAAAAAAGTCATAACTGTTCATATCCCTTAATTAAATAAAAATGGTGACTTTTCGAACATATAAATTTAAAAAATGGATCTAAATATAATATTTTATATTTTTATTGTATTTCAAAAAGAAAAGAAAATTTCTTTAAAATAAACCTAATAGATGGGTAATCTTGCAAAATATATTCCATCTGTTAGATAACTTACAACATATTGACAATCTATTGCAACAGATGGGTATATATATTTGATTTTTTCAACATATATTTCATATATTGCAAAAGGTTGATCATCTGGCATAATAGATGTCTGTAATTATTTGACTATTGAAACAGATGTAGCATCTGTTGCAACTAGCTAGTCATCTATTTATTCAATTTAAGCCATAGATGGGCTAGGAAGAATAAGGTTAATATAGATGGATCCACTATCATATGTGTGGGAGTAAAGTAAGTATTACTGAAAAAGTCACCGAGAAAATGCTCACAAATTACAATGTTTTTGTGAATGCAGTTTTCAATCGATTAGTGACTAATCACTCAAACAAGATCCTGCATTGTACAGTTAAGTTTAATAGGTTCGAATTTGATAAGGTTGAGGGACCCATGAAGATGGTGTAGATACCCTATTACGAATTACAGACGGTTGTTTCTCTTATTTATGTGTGTCAAGTTTTAAGAAGGGATCAATATTTGCTGTCATTATAGAAATCCAATAGCGATTAGACTTAACTTTATGTGTGCATTGGGATCTGAGGAGGCCTTCGAAGCCTTGCATTATAGCAAACAAGAATATAAAAACCAATAGAAATTCCCTTATCCCAAATTTATATAGAAGGGTTGTTCATGAAGATGATTATATACCATAAAGAGTCAAAGGAGAATGTCTGCGAGGGAAAGGGGAGTTGATGAAAGACTATATCACCTGAGGGCTAATTGAAGAAAAGACATAGGGTGGCAAGGAACTTCTAGCAAATCTGGCTGATGAAATTATCTTAAAACATGAGAAATCTAAATCAAGTACAAATATGAAAGTGTATCCGGTAATGTAAATCTGTCTGTTGTTTCTCTCAAAGAAAAATAATGCAGATGGATACTTTGCTAGGGAGCTTCTAGGTAGCTTGGTCAAGATTATAACCTAGATAAAAAAATAACATAAGACCAAGAAAGTCTCCTAAGGGAATCGAGGGTTGAAATGTTGTACAGTATGTCTAGAAAACTTTCGCTAACAACAACTTCAGTTGAGGTAAGGAATCTAAGCGAAGGCGGCAATTTTTGAATTTTAAATAGCATCCCATGCCTTCTTGTTTGTGGTTCCGATTAGATCCACTTATGTTGACCTGATTGGAACCACAAACGAGATTGAAAGACATGTTAAGTGTCATTACTTCCTTAGCAATATAGATTAATTGATTATGTTTTTCTTGCCTTAACATGCTTTCAACATTCCTTGGAGAAGATCAGAGGCTTGCTGTAGTATGTGAATCCCAATAATTTTCAAACTTGCCTCCATCTTGACGATTCTGTATTTAAGCTGATCGTTCTCATCTTTGAAATTAGTATAGAGTTTCTGATCTCTTGTAAGCTCGATCAGGAACACTGCCTTCAAAGTTGTGGTATTTTAGAAGCCCTTCATAACACTTTCTTCAAAAGCCTTAAAGGATACATGGAGGGTCGTTGTATTTGTTTTAGGTCAAAATATGTTGATACACACTCAAGATGTGGTTCCAATCATTGAACAACTCACCTTTATCGAGCATTTCTCAATGTATCTTGCTCAACCAACCTTCAAGGGATTTGATAAATTAATAAGCAAGGAGTTACGTAGCATGAGATCAAAACCGACTCTACCAAGCCTATAAAATGTTACGTAACTTCAGGCTATTACCCTATCAAAAAAATTTGACCGAGTTAGTGCACAAATCAAACGAGCTCAATCTCTCAGCCTTTCTGCTGATCACTCTTCTCCAATATAGATGACAAGATATCTACTATGCAAAAGTCTTCACCATCGCCAGAAATGCTTGCCAGGGCGCAAGTCTTCAGAAGGCATCAACAATAATCTCTCAATATCAAGTGATATTGAGAGATTGATATTGAGAGATTACTAGTCATGCCTTCTCAAGACGTTCGCTATGGCAAGAATTTTTGTTGATGACAAGATATCTTCAATGCAAAAGTATACAGCGTCATCAAAAATTCTTTCCAGACCAAAAGTCTTTAGAAGGCATTATTAATAATCTCTCAACATCAAGGAAGTCTTGTTCGAAAGTCTTCAGAAAACATTCAAAAATAAGGAAGTTTTCAGCAATGACTACACATAATTATCATCAACAACCTCACCAGATTCACTCCTCATACAAATGAAAAGGCAAAAATATTTTTATTTGCAATTTTATGTTATTTATTTAACAAACCAAACAAAGATTAACTATATCAAGTATTTAATTCATCTTTGTTTGGTTTGTTAAATAAATAACATATGATCGATCTATTGTATCAGATTAACCTCTGTCGACATGTTGAGAATAAGGAATAAGCAAGAATGATAATTAAATACCAACTAAGAATTAAAAATTTAAAGTCAACCACCAAACATAGATTTTTGAATCCCTTGGGTAGATCCGATATATAAAAGGAGAAAAATACATACATACGCTAAAAGGAAAAAAAAAGCATAACCTAATTATTATTACTACTATTATTATTATCATTACTATTATTATTACTATTAGTATTGTCAACCGGACAATTTTTATCCGGCAACAGCAGGGCCCTACTCAGCCTTACTCCGAAGTCGGCCAAATCCCTCCGAAGTTCATTAAACTGCCTTTGAAGTTCCTACAAGGACTCGATATAAGTCTTCTTGTACAAATCTGGATCAGCTATATTTGTAGTAGTAAAATGAACGGGTAAGGAGGGACCTATTTATACATGATAAAATAAGAAGGGGTTAGTAAAAAAAAAGCCATAACTGTTCATATCTCTTAATTAAATAAAACTGGTGACTTTTCGAACATATAAATTTAAAAAAATGGATCTAAATATAATATTTTGTATTTTTATTGTATTTCAAAAAGAAAAGAAAATTTCTTTAAAATAAATCTAATATATGGGTAATCTGGCAAAATATATTCCATTTGTTAGATAACTTACAACATATTGATAATCTATTGCAACAGCTGGATATATCTATTTAATTTTTTCAACAGATATTCCATATATTGCAAAGATTTGATCATCTGGCATAATAGATGTCTGTAATTATTTGACTATTTAAACAGATGTGGCATCTGTTGCAACTAGCAATCATCTGTTTATTCAATTTAAGCCATAGATGGGCTAGGAAGAATAAGGTTCATATAGATGGATCCACTATCATATGTGTGGGAGTATAGTAAGTATTACTGAAAAAGTCACCGAGAAAATGCTCACAAATTAAAATGTTTTTGTGAAGGTAGTTTTCAACCGATTAGGCACTGATCACTCAAAAAAGATCCTGCATTGTACAGTTAAGTTTATTGGGTTCGAATTTGATAAGGCTGAGGGACCCATGAAGATGGTGCAGATACCCTATTACGAATTACAGACGGTTATTTCTCTTATTTATGCGTGTCAAGTTTTAAGAAGGGATCAATATTTGCTGTCATTATAGAAATCCAATAGCGATTAGACTTAACTTTATGTGTGCATTGTGATCTGAAGAGGCCTTCGAAGCCTTGCATTATAGCAAACAAGAATATAAAAACCAATAGAAATTCCCTTGGCCCAAATTTATATGGAAGGGTTGTTCAAGAAGATGATTGTACACCATAAAGAGTCGAAGGAGAATGTCTGCGAGGGAAAGGGGAGTTGATGAAAGACTATATCACCTGAGGGCTAATTGAAGAAAAGACGTAGGGTTGCAAGGAACTTCTAGCAATTCTGGATGATTAAATTATCTTAAAACATGAGAAATCTAAATCAAGTGCAAATTTGAAAGTGTATCCGGCAATGTAAATCTGTCTGTTGTTTCTCTCAAAGAAAAATAATGCAGATGGATACTTTGCTAGGGAGCTTCTAGGTAGCATGGTCGGGATTATAACCTAGATAAAAAAATAGCATAAGACCAAGAAAGTCGGAATCAAGGGTTGAAATGCTATATAGTAAGTCTAGAAAACTTTCGCTAACAGCAACTTCAGTTGAGGTAAGGAATCTAAGCGAAGGCGGCAATTTTTGAATTTTAAATTGCATCCCATGCCTTCTTGTTTGTGGCTCCGATTAGATCCACTTATGTTGACCTGATTGGAACCACAAATGAGATTGAAAGATAGATTAAGTGTCATTACTTCCCTAGCAACATAGATTAATTGATTATGTTTTCATTCCTTAACATGCTTTCAACATTCCTTGGAGAAGATCAGAGGCTTACTGTAGTATGTGAATCCCAATAATTTTCAAACTTGCCTCCATCTTGACGATTCTGTATTTAAGCTGATCGTTCTCATCTTTTAAATTAGTATAGAGTTTTTGATCTCTTGTGAGCTCGATCAGTAACACTACCTTCAAAGTTGTGGTATTGTAGAAGCCCTTCATAACACTTTATTCAAAAGCCTTAAAGGATACATGGAGGGTCGCTATATTTGTTTTAGGTCAAAATATGTTGATGCACACTCAAGATGTGGTTCCAATCATTGAACAACCCACCTTTATCGAGCATTGCTCAATGTATCTTGCTCAACCAACCTTCAAGGGATTTGATAAATTAATAAGCAAGGAGTTACGTAGCATGAGATCGAAAACGACTCTACCAAGCCTATAAAATGTTACGTAACTTCACGCTATTACCTTATCAAAAAAATTTGACCAAGTTAGTTCACAAATCAAACAAGCTCAATATCTCAGCCTTTCTACTGATCGCTCTTCTCCAATATAGATGACAAGATATCTACTATGCAAAAGTCTTCACCATCGCTAGAAATGCTTGCCAGGGCACAAGTCTTCAGAAGGCATCAACAATAATATCTCAATATCAACTGATATTGAGAGATTACTAGTCATGCCTTCTCAAGACGTTCTCCATGGCAAGAATTTCTGCTGATGACAAGATATCTTCAATGCGAAAGTATACAGCGTCATCAGAAATTCTTTCCAGACCAAAAGTCTTTAGAAGGCATTATTAATAATCTTTCAACATCAAGGAAGTCTTGTTCGAAAGTCTTCAGAAAACATTCGAAAATAAGGAAGTTTTCAGCAATGACTACACATAATTATCATCAACAACCTCACCAGATTCACTCCTCGTACAAAAGAAAAGGCAGAAATATTTTTATTTGCAATTGCATGTTATTTATTTAACAAACCAAATAAAGATTAACTAAATCTAGTAGTTAATTCATCTTTGTTTGGTTTGTTAAATAAATAACATACGAATGTAAATAAAAATATTTCTGCCTTTTCTTTTGTACAAGGAGTGAATCTGGTGAGGTTGTTGATGATAATTATGTGTTGTCATTGCTGAAAACTACCTTATTTTCAAATGTCTTCTGAAGACTTTCTTACAAGACTTCCTTGATTTTGAGAGATTATTAATAATGTCTTCTAAAAACTTTCACTCTAGTAAGAATTTGAGCTAATGGTGTAGACTTTTGCAGTAACACCCCAATTTGCTGAACCAAAATGCTACACGATCCTCATGACCCCAAAGGGCCACAAGCTAAACTGATATCTGTACCTGTATACTGCATAAAATATTGAATAATATAAAAACATAAACTGAAAGGCCATAAGGTTCAATACTGAACATAATATAAATGAGATAACATTTGTGGGGTAATACAATACCTAAATAAAAAATGTAAACACTAAAGTCTAAAACATAATAGTCTGCATCTAGTGTGAAAGCCTCAACTGTTTGAATAATTTAAATAAGGAGTTGAAGGGACATGTCCTAAACTAACCCCAACTAATAACTAATCAATGAAATAGTGGATAAATAATTATGTCCTTGAGGATGAGGAGTTAATTCTATTCTGACTACTGAGAGTAGAATCTACAGCTGATTTGGAACTCGTGTCTCTGAACCTATGGTGTAACATAAAAATAAATCACCATAGCGCAAATAAGTCAGTACACTAGTAAGGATAAGCTGTGGATGACCCTTATCTGATAGTGTCCCCAAACTAGAACAGTGGGGCCTTTATCTGACAGTGCTTATCGACCTCATCAACCCTCATTAAACAGTGTTGATGTCTCAACCTATGCTGGCTACATAGTTTTGGAATTCAAGGATGACTTCTAAGGATCACACCCTTATCTGATAGCATGTGTCCCCATCTTTGGGTTCACTTGGTGTTAATTCCTACTCTCATCTGAATGGACACTGAACATGATTTACTGAATTGAACATGAGCTTAGTTACTAAGTTTCGTTGACTGACGGAATACTACTAATATCTGACAACTGACAAAGTCATGAGATCATGGAGATTTTTCTGAGTCATAAGACTATATGAAGTCTAAGGATTCATAGCTTGACTGAGAGCATCGTGAAAACATGACATGGCTCTAGGTACACAGCTAATGTTTTGGGTACAAGTACCCCCATGACTCGATGGAAGGAAACTGACAAAGCATGACTTACTTGAATACATAATAATCATCATAATATATTTACTGAAGCATTTAATCAAACATGTGATAGGCATAAGCTTGTACATACATGGCGATTTCATGATATCATGCTAATTAGACATTTTCCCTTCATCTAGGCATTCAACCAAACACATAGTAGGTATAGAACGTGTAAACAACATCATACAACAATTAACTGACGTGATTCAATTCCAATTTAATTATTCAAAGTTTTAGTCCTAGGGTATCAAGAATCTATATCGATACAAATTAACCCATTTGGAATTTAACACTCTTTCATGGAATACAATTCAATTACTGGTTGGTCACCTATACATTTCTTGAGCAAAGAGACAAGGAAGTTTGGATGAACTGAGGATAGATCTGAAGGCAATTCGAGCTCATAAGCTACCTTGCCTAAATAATTGAGAATCTTGAAGGGACCGACATATCGGGGACTGAGCTTTCCCTTCTTGCTGAATCTCTTCACTTTTTTCATGGCATAGATCTTTAGATAGACATGATCATCAACCTCATACTTGAGATCTTTTCAATGAACATCTGTATAAGGCTTCTGTCGACTTTGAGCAGCCCAGAGTCTTTCTCTAATTAATTGGACTTTTTCTAAGGTGTCAAATACTAAGTCAGGACCTATGACTGAGGACTCACTAACTTCGAACCAACCAATAGGAGATCGACATCTTCTACCATAGAGATCTTCAAATGAAGCCATCCAAATACTGGAATGATAGTTGTTGTTGTATGCAAACTCAATCAAAGGTAAGTGGTCATCCCAACTTCCTTTGAAATCAATTCCACACACCCTTAGCATATCTTCTAAATTCTAAATGGTCCTTTCTACTTGACCATCGGTCTAAGGATGAAAGGTTCTACTGAGATGAATTTGGGTACCAAGACCCTTTTGGAATGCTTTCCAAAAATGAGAGGTGAACTAGGTACCTCTATCTAAGATAATAGATGATGGAACTCTATGCAATCTGACCAACTCCTTGATATAGAGTTTGACATAATCCTCGGCTGAATAAAAGGTATGAACTGGAAGGAAATGAGATGATTTGGTCATTCTGTCTATAATAACCCAAACTAAATCATGTTGATGACGAGTTCGAGGCAAACCCATTATGAAGTCCATGTTCACAACTTCCCACTTCCATGTAGGAATACTGAACTCCTGAATGGACCCAGTAGACTTGTCATGCTCTATCTTAATTTGCTGACATATAGAGAACTTAGCCACAAATTCTGTAATGTCTCTCTTCAACCCACTCCACCAATAGATTTCATGCAAGTTGCAGTACATCTTTGTGGTCCCTGGATAAATAGAGTAGCATGAACCGTGCACTTCTGTAAGAATTCACTGCCTTAAGTTGGATACACCTGGAACACATAGACAACCATGACAACGCAAAACACTATCTCCCCCTTGGGAAAAAACCTCTATTTTCTGATCCTGAACTGACTCTTTCAACTTGACAAAGCTGGGATCTCTATCTTGCTTTTCTTTCACCTCAGAAACTAGAGATGATTCTGAACTAGTCTAAACACATACACCACCCTCTGAAGAATCAACTAAGCGAATGCCTAGTCTGGCAAGCTGATAGACTTCTTGAGGTAACTTCTTCTTACTATCCTCTACATTATAAACACTACCCATGGATAGCCTACTGAGAGCGTCAGCCACTATATTGGCCTTTCTCAAAAGATAGAGAACTCTCATGTCATAGTCTTTCAAGAACTCTAACCACCTTCTCTGACAAAGATTGAGATCTTTTTGAGAAAAAACATACTAAAGACTCTTGTGATCTGTGAAGACATCTACATGAACTCCCTAGAGATAATGCCTCCAAATCTTCAAGGAAAACACTAAGGCTGCTACTTAAGATCATGAGTAGGATAATTCCTCTCATGGGGTTTAAGTTGTCTAGAGGCGTAGGCTATGACCTTACTATGCTGCATGAGGACACAACTCAAACCTACTCTGGATGCATCACAATATACCATGAACCCATCTGAACTATTTGGAAGAGCTAAGATTAAGCTGAGGTAAGTCGAGTCTTCAATTCCTAAAAACTCTTCTCGCAAGAGTCTGACCACTGAAACTTGACTTTCTTCTAAGTCAATCTGGACTTAGACGATGAAATAAATGAAAATCCTTCAACAAACCATCTGTAATAGCTAGCCAAACCCAAGAAACTCTAGATATCTGATTAAGAGACAGGTCTTGGCTAGTTTTTTACCGCTTCAGGCTTTTGATAATCAATTCTAATGCCATCACCGAAAATGATGTGACCAAGAAATGCTACTAACCTTAGCTAAAATTTGAACTTACTGAATTTGGCTAATAGCTAATGATCTCTAAGATTCTGAAGTACTATTTTGAGATGGTCTGCATGATTGCACTTAGTGCGAGAATTGACCAGAATATCATCTATGAAGACTATAATGAACATGTCTAAGTACTGCTTGAACATGCAGTTCATCAAGTCCATGAAAGCTTTTGGGACATTGATAAGACCAAATGACATGAATAAGAAATCAAAGTAACCATACTGAGTACGGAAAGCTATATTCGGAATGTCACTTTCTCTAACTCTAAGATGATGATTGTCAAATCTGAGGCCTATCTTAGAGAAATAGATGGCACCCTGAAGTTGGTCAATTAAGTCATCAATTCTGGGAAGAGGATACTTGTTCTTGACCGTGTCCTTATTGAGTTTACGGTAATCAATGCACATTTTCAGATAATCATCTTTCTCACACACGAATAAGACTGGTGCACCCCACGGGAAAACATTAGGTCAGATAAATCCCTTATCTAAGAGATCTTTCAATAGTTGTTTTAGTTCTCTAATTTCTACTAGTGCCATTCTGTATGGTAGAATATAGATAGGCTGAGTATCTGGAAGAAGATCAGTGACAAAGTCTGTTTCCCTTTCGGTAAAAATTCTTGGAAGATCTTTGAGAAAGACATCTAAATATTCATTCACTACTAGGACTGATTCAAGGCTTGGAGTTTTGAAACTAGTGTCCTTAACTCAAACAAAATGATGGACACATCCTTTAGATATCATTTTCCTATCTCAAAGGTAGGAAATAAGCTGACTCCTGAAATTGGATACACTACTCCTCCACTCAAGGACAAGTTTATTTAGAAACTAAAAATAGACTATTCTATTTCTGCACTCGACTGTGGCATAGCAGGAATAAAGCCAATCCATGACGAGAATGACACCAAAATAAGTCATCTCTAATTCGACTAAGTCTGCTGAAGTATCTTTCTGAAATATCATAATTGGGTAGTTCCTATATGCCCACTGGGCCATGATGGTTTTCCCTAATAGGGTAGAGACTAAGAAGGGCTCTGCTGGAATTTCATGACTAATTCCAAAATCAACTACTATATAGGGAGTAACAAAAGACAAAGAAGCTCCTGGATCTAGCAAAGCATAAACATGCGCATGAAAGATCTGTAATGTACCAGTAACTACATCAGGAGAATTTTCCTAATCTTGTTAGGTCTGAAGAGCAAATAGTCTATTTAGACATTGCCCGCAAGTAGCACTGGTGGTGGCACCCTACTGATTCAGGCGACTGGACTAAGCTGAGGAATGGAAATGTCTCTGATAACTTGACTGAGGGCAGTCTCTGACTTTGTGGCCTGGATTTCTATAACCAAAATAGACATCGCTGCCAGCTCTACAAGCACCCTTGTGGTTCTTACCATAAGTCTGACAAAGGGGATTAGTTCGGGCATTGTTGACACTGCCCAAAGACTTAGAGCCTGGAACTCTATCTCTGAACTTAGGAGCTGAAGAACTGGATGAAAAAGGAGTTGGAACTAATGACTTAGGACAAACTGAGAACAGTTTCCTCCTTCTGATTTAGGCTGACTAAATTTGAAGCTACCTGTCCTAGCTTTCTTATTCTGTTTTTCCCTCTGCTTAATCTTCTGCTTCTCTATCTGCTGAGCATGGTTCATAATCCTGGCTAAAGTTATGTCACTATTTAGCATAGCGTATCTGCACTTATTAACCACGTTATTATTTACCCATGAAGCAAATTTATTCATCTTGGCTCTGCCGTTTGGAACCACATGAGGGGCATATCTGGCTAATCGAGTAAACTTTAGAGAATAATCTTTCACTGTCACATTGCCCTGCCTGAGGTTGATGAATTCATGTACCTTAGCCTCTCTAAGCTCTTGGGGAAAGAATTGGTCTACGAATGCAGTGACAAACTTCTCCCACTCTATAGGACTTCCATCATCTGGCCTTTCTAACTTCCACAATTTGAACCAAGTATAAGCCACATCCTGCAACTGGTATGCGGCTAACTCACACTCTCAAATTAGTTACCCTCATGATGTCTGTCATTTTATAAACTTAATCAATGAATTCGTGAGGGTCTTCATCTAATTTAGACCCGTGGAAGGATGGAGGATTCATTAGGGTGAAGTCCCGAATCCTAGTTGTAGCTGAGTTGGCCACTGGGTTGGCTGGAGCGACAGTTGGTCGCTCATTATAGGAAGCTACTAACTGAGCAAGAGTGGTAAATATGGTCTTGAACTCCGCGTAAGAAATATGATCGCCCAAAGGTTCTTTGGGATGAGAGGCTGACTAATTTTTTCTCTTAGGAGGCATATTCTGAAATAAAGAGAAGAAGCAGATTAGTCTGAGAGATTGACTTGTGATTATGCTCACTGGTATGACATAAATACTGAATAAAGGGAAACTGTTCCTAAACATCTCATAGCCTCTTGCATATAAATATGTCACACAACACACCCATGTACAAGACTATACTAGATGCGGCTTTCAGACTTCCTAGGACTCTATTTAACCTTAGGCTCTGATACCAAGTTTGTAACACCCCAATTTGCTGAGCAGGAATGCTACATGGTGCGCATGACCTCGAAGGACCATAAACTAACCCATGACTGATATCTATACCTGTATACTGCATAAAATACTGAATAATGCAGAAACATGCACTGAAAGTCCATAATGTTCATGCTGAACATAACATGGATAATATAACATCTGTGGGGGAATACAATACCCAAAAAAAACTGTTAACACTGAAGTCTGAAACATAATAGTCTACATCTAGTCTAAAAGTTTCTACTGTCTAAATAATACGAATAAGGAATTGATGGGATATATCCCCAACTAACTCTAACTAATAACTAATCAATGAAATAGTAGAGAAACAACCATGTCCTTGAAGGATGATAACTCACTTCTATTCTAACTATTGAGACTAGAATCTACTGTTAATCTGGAACTCATGTCTCTAAACCTATAGTGTAACATAAAAAGAAAGCACCATAGCACAAATGTGTCAGTACAATGAAATGTACAAAGTATACATGTGAGGTAGGCTAATACAAGTGTTAACATGCATGAATAATGCTAGCTAACTATCTAACATAAATGCGAGAATGTATACATAAATACGTAATTATAACTAACACTATGATATCGTGATTATTGAATCTTAATACTGATGACATAACATACTAAGAACTGATATAACTGATAGCATAAATAGTTTTATCTAAATGTAACTGATGTTTGATTGCATCTGACAGTCCTGAATCTGATGGAACTATCTGAGTTCCTTAATCTATCTAAGTCAATTGTATCTGATAGTCTTGAATCTGAAGAACTATCTAATTTGTTTTATTGAGACTGGTACTAAAACTATGGAAGGTAGTATTTAACCGACATGACCCTGATACGTCATTATGCCTGAGTTGGGGTCCAATCTGTAACCCCAATTAGAAAGGTGTCAATATCGCACCACTGGTAGCTGGGGGCGACCATTATCTGATAGTATTCCCAAATGAGAATGGTGGGGACCTTATCTGATAGTGCTTATCCACTTCATCAACCCTCATCGAACAGTGTTGATGTCTCAACCCATAATGGCTATATAGTTTTGGAATACAAGGATGACTTCTAAGGATCACACCCTCATCTGATAGTGTGTGTCCCCATCCTTGGATTTACTTGGTGATAATTCCTACTCCCATCTGAATGGACACTGAACATTATTTACTAAACTGAACATGAGCTGAGTTACTATAGAAATTTAAATGCAAAGACTATGACATATAATTATCCAATACCAAATAAGATATTAAAAATAAGACAAATATAGGGATATAATTATTTTACTAAATTCAATTGTAAATCAGGATTTTACCATTTAAAATTAGAAGAAGAATCTAAAGAATTAACCGCATTTATGGTACCACGAGGATTTTATGAATGGAATGTATTACCATTTGGATATAAAAATGAAGTAGGTAGATATCAACATTTTATGGATAGTTATTTTAAACAATTATCTAATTGTATAGTATACATAGATGATATATTAATATATACAAAAACTAAAGAATAACATTTAAAATTATTAGGACAATTTACAGATATAATAGAAAAATCGGGAATAAGTCTAAGTGAAAAGAAAGCTGAAATTATGAAAAATCAGATAGAATTTTTAGGAATGCAAATAGATAAGAGTGGAGTAAAAATGCAACAACTTATAGTACAAAAAATAATAAATTCAAAAGAAGAATTAGATACAAAAAAGAAATTACAATCATTTTTAGGATTAGTAAACCAAGTAAGGGAATATATTCCAAAATTAGCAGAAACTTTAAAACCACTACAGAAAAAATTAAAAAAGGATGTAGAATATAACTATAATGAAGAAGATAAAAAACAAGTTCAAAAAATAAAATTAATTTCTAAAGAATTACCAAAACTACAATTTCCAGATGAAAATAGAAAATTTATATATATAGTAGAAGCAGATGCTAGTGAATGTAGTTATGGAGGAGTACTTAAATACAGATATGAAGCAGAAAAATTAGAATACCATTGTAGATACTACTCAAGTACGTTCAATGAAACAGAAATAAAATGGAAAATAAATAGGAAAGAATTATGTTCATTATATAAATGTTTGTTAGCATTTGAGCCATATATTGTATATAACAAGTTTATTGTACGACCGGATAATACACAGGTACGCTGGTGGTTAACAAATAAAATACAAAATTTAGTTACAACAAAAGAGATTCGGAGACTAGTCTTGAATATATTAAATTTTACATTTATAATTGAAGTAATTAGTACTAACAAAAATGTTATTGCAGATTACATATCAAGACAAAGCTACACAGACTGATATAATAGAAGAGGATACTCTAGAAAAAATATCCAACACCTTAACTACGCTTTCAATAAAAGTGGATAGTATGGGCAATGAAATAGAAAAGCTAAAGAATAATGAAGTCAAACTGAAGTCTATAGCTACAAATCAACTAACTCAGCAGTATGCAGAGCTATGTCGATCGGAAGACATTAAAGTTCAAGAGGTAGAAGGAGACAATGGGACACTCCATAAAACCAATAACGTTTATCCATCTACTTTTGTAGGTACAAGCAAAGGAGTTAGGAAAAACACAAATGTGAACCTAAACAAGCTATTTGATAAACCATATATACCAAATACATCAAAAGATCCCATGTTTATGCCCCCACAAATTACCACATACCGAGATAGTTTAAACCAAGACAAAGAGACTTACAATTACACAGCCCGGACATATATAGAAAATATCTACAATGTACATACCTTTTTAAATACTAACCCCAGAGCTATAAACATCCAAGAACCAGATACAAACTATATAACCCAAAGATTGACCGGATATAATAAGCTAACTGCTTTACCTAAAACCAAACCAAGTCTAGTTAAAACTTGCTATGAATATGGACTACTCAGTACTGTATATACCTCTGACAGAAATGAGATATCCACTATACCGAAAATATATGAAGCATTTAGGATTTTTAAAAGAATAACCAAAGGTACCCTATTTTTTATAAAAATTTACACGGCACCAGCAGAGATATTAAATGATGAAGTTAAAAAACCCATACAAGTTATAAAGATAGGAATGACACGAGATATGATTATACCACAAGATATTATTCCACAACCATAAATACCTAGAATTGAGATACCAAAATTTTATGCGAATAAGAGGATTATCGGACTATTTACAATTTTGCAAGAGTTAGCAAACAAATACCGTAACCAAAATCCCATATAGAGTTATTATTCAAGAAATCATGTACTAATATATTCAAATTCAAAGGAATTACGAGAAATAGATATGGAAACTATTAGGAAATGGATTCTGACTTTGCTCAAACCAGAGATGGAACCTATCGCCAGAGCTATCAAAGAAAAATTTATTTCAGAAGAATTATTAACCAGATATTGCAAGACAATTGGACATAAATATCCAGATCATAAATGTTCAAAATGTAATGGAGGAGATAATGATATCCCAAAAGTTCAGCTAGAATAGAAGAAAAATCAACCAAGAAGATAAGAACGCCAGCTGGAAGATACAAGATAAGAAACAATAATCTAGATATGGAAGAGCAGAAGATACGACAACGAGAAGATATCAACGGAGTAATAATAGAAGACAAGCTATTAAATTGTGAAAGCGACATGTAAACTTTCACAATTTGCTTTACGTAAAGTATTGAAACCTTTTGTATAGGCTTTTGACTATTATTAGTCTAGGCATTAATAATTTTCGCCTTATTAGGAGACTTTTTGTAAATTAGACTAGGTAGATAATTTTAGAAACATGAATGCTCTTGTAAAGTTTCAGTCTATAAATAAGATGAACCGAAGGCACTGCAAAGCAAGCCTTCATGTGTTGAAGCAAAAACTCTCTCTTGTCCACAACAAATATTTTGCTTTGTTATTAAAAAAACAGGTATATTTCAATAGAAAAAGCTATGGAGGAACAAACCTTAGAAATATTAAACCTACCCAAACAAGTATATTTATTTATGATTATGAATAGCTAAATTCATAATTCCCAACAATCATGGTATGATAAAATAAATTCATGTAAGTTACTTATAGTAAAATTATTCGAAGAAGTTTATTAGTAAAGTGGAAAAGGAGAAAAATCTCTAAGAACTATGCCATCCTAAAGGTGAAACCAATGAGGCAAGAAGCCGTGGTGGGGAGTAACTAGAGTAGAGGCGCTATTTAAGGGAAAAATATGCAGATTACCATGCTAATAGTGACCGAAGAACATGTTATTTAAGAATAATCTAGTATATAGTAATCTAAGATGACCATATTTTGTTATGTACATGATTAAAGGGAATATTTTGAAAAGAGCAATTTTATGAAAATGAATAATTATTTGTCTGATGTAATGGTAGATAAATTCAAAATACTTATTTTGTATGTGATTAAGGATATAGGAATAATAGATATAAGGAAAATCATATTAGAAAAAATATTCGGTAAAGATTATATAGCTAGAATAAATTACATACCACACTTACCTAATTACTCTTATAAATACCTATATACACATTAACTATGATAAACTATGTATATTTAGAATTTTGGAAAATATATATAAAATATATACAATTTCTTAGTAAAAATATAAAAGAGTTAATAAGATTAAAACAAACAACTACAAAATATTATAATAAAATATTTAATTAATTTTAAATGAAAGATAATCTTAAAGTCTTAATCTTATATATACTTAGAGATATAGAAATTATAGATATTAAAAAAATAATATTAAAAAAAGTATTAGACTATGAAATTGAAACTATAAATTGGATAGCACAGTTATACCTGGATAATTATCCAGATGGACATTATTCAGATTAAGAGATGTTAGAATATATTAGAAAAGCTAGAGAAAATCAAGATAATCTAAATGAAGAAATTAATTATAGAAACCGAATTAGAAAAATAATGGAGAATCTAAAAGAAAAATTAATATGGATAGAAGAAACCTTAGAAAATTTAGGAAAAAGTATATGTGATAGTTTATATAATTTTGAAAACTCGATACGAGAAGAACAACACAAGATAATAAATAACATTGAAAATCTAGAATTAGATATACATTACAGTACAATTAGGATAAATTATTATAAGAAATCTGTAACTCTACAATTACTACAGGATAAAATGATAGACAACGAATATTTAAAATATTGGAGACAAAATATGGATGAAATAATATTAGAAAAACTTACAAAAGATAATCTAATTGGATATTTATCACCCCCCAATATATGAATATCGAGAAAACTAACACAAATAGACTTAAAATAAAAATATATAGAGAAGTTAAGAAATATCCATGCACAAAGAAAAATAGATCCATTATACATATAATAGATCTATATCACAAGTTAGTTATCCGCACCCCCCTATATTCTTTATAATTACCAAGCTATTTAAAAATTATCTTCTTACACCATAGTATGTTGATGAAATTCTCTGCCTCATGAGGGGCAGTCAATTAGCGTACTCTGATGCTTATGATGCTATCGATAGGATAATAGACTTCAACTTTTACAACAATTTCAAGGATAAGTACGTTGATCTCCGTAATCTAGCTAATTTTAGTGGCCCAGGATTTGATAAGTTAGTTTCTACATTCCAATGGGATGAAGAAGCGATTAAATATATTAGAGGGAAGAGGCCATATCCATACAACAAGAGCTGGACCAAGGAGAAGAGAATCCTTACAGTCATGAATGTGGAAGTCAAACATTTTCTCGCTTTTGAGATACTACTGTACAAGGGAAAGATTATGGTTTATGACTACAACTTACCTGTCTTTAGTGAGTACATACTTTTAGTCCACATGCAGCCACTTTTGAAGTTGTTGTCCAAGTTGTTGACGCAGAGTAAGATGATGGATCATTTGCTGAATGAAGTCTTGATGAAGGAATAATGAGATTTTGAAGGTCAAAATAAGAACATCCATCTCTCAAAAATTAAACCGGTGCAGTGTGAGGGCCGTAATCGCTTGCATACATCGAGTGTTTGCTGACCAACAAAAAAATAACTAGTATGTACGATGTCGTTGTAGAAAAACTGCAATAGGTGTTGGCTTATAGGATACTAACTAAATGGTTGGAGCCCGTGTATAAAGAAGAATATGTACAAAGACGGAGACGAACATGATAATAATTTTTTATTTCAAGCCACTTCACTTTACATGTAGTGGAAATAATTTTTATACTTGCCAAGTTGAATTTTTATAATGCAACAGATATTAGACCTGTTGTGATAGATTGATTATTTATTGGATTAGGTTGGTCATCTGTTGCACTAATAGATGTTTACTAGTCTTTCTATCACAATAGATATCCAATCTGTTGCAACGTATAATCTATATGTTGTAACTGATAGGTAATCTGTTGGAAAAAATCAAGAAAGTAGGAAGACCTATTATATAATTTCTAGCAGATGACCTACGTGTTTCATCTCATGTTACAACATATGTCTAAATCTATTTGATAAGATATGTCATCGGTTGTAGTAAATGTATTATCTGTTGCAATATTTGAATCTAGTATTCCATTTTAATTAACATGTTCAAAACCAAGGATTAAAATATATTCATAGACAACATAAAATAAGTTGAAGCCTTCAGAAATTACATGAAATAAATCAACAAATAAATGAAATGTTAAAAAATTATTATGGGTACAAATGATCTACTCTAAAAATAAATCAACAAGTTAAACCAAAGAGGGTAGGTTATTACATTAACAGACTCAAGCTATAGAGATCTACTCAATATGGACAAGTTGTTCTTCATTCAGTGCTGCGGAATTCAGCTTTGGTCATCTTGGATATTTAATGTCGCTTTCGTACGGCTTCTGAGCTTTCGCTTCTTCGTATTTCCATAAAAGAGAAGCATATCTTTTGCGGAGTAATCTGGCATTAAGTCTATCATTTGGTACTTGTAATCCATCACTCAAATACTCGGTGTATGCGGCAACAAAAAAAACCGCAATCCCTGCGTTTTTAAAAAAATAGATGATCCATATTTTGTCGTTCATGCAAGCGTTGTGAAATTTGTGAAATGAAACTAAATCATGACACTTAAACTTATAGGAAAGCAATGGTTTGTTGAGCAATTTCTTCAACATATTGTACATCAAATAGATTACCCATTTTATCCCAGTATGCTTCAATCGTCGACCAATCACTACGAATCTTTTGGTCCAAAAAGTCACTCATATCAAGGTAAGTAGGTAAAAATTTTGCCAGCTTTTGTATCTCAGATGAAGGCCCAAAATGTCTCTTTCGCAACATCGAGTCATAAACTTGGATGCGCCTCGTTTTTAGAACAACAACTAACACCCAATGGAATTCATCATCACAATTGATTGGGATGTACACTTCGTCGACCAAATGCCATGGTAAGCCAGCCGGAATGCTTAAACCTTCGATGATGTTGATTAAGCATTCCTTATTTCAGAAAACTTCCTGCTGTTGTTGACAATACCTATCGTTGTCATTATTAATGTAAACTTTGTATAAATATTGCCTGTCGTACCTCTGTATTGTTCTTGTGTTTGCAACTTGACCTTTTTTTGAAAGTAGTAAAAAATGACATCAATGTGCTGCACATATTATTAAACATTTCGAATTATATGACGAAAAATTAATACGCAGATGCAATTAAATAATGTTTTAATTAATAGTAATATATATGGTATTTAAACCTCATCATTTCAGCAAGTTTGGGGTAGCGACATCAAACAAAACCAATTCTTGATTCCAAAATGTGCAACAACAAAGTCGAACACCTCAAAACCAAGACTTGATTCATTCACTTTATAGCGTTGGTCATTTTATTTTTTACATGATAATTTATATATGTTAATGTTACATTCTTACAACAAGAATCGTATAAACAGATATCTTTAAAAATTGATTTATGTACCTGTCGGCATAATGCTTTAACAGCCCATTGACAGTCCATTCTAAATAGTCCTTGATCAACTATTTTAATTTTTGTAAAGTCACATCCGAGATGTTGAACCCTTCAAATGGGTAGTTCTTTCATTCTCCCGAGCTGACAGGCTTCACTTTTTCTTCTTCTTTGAAAGCAGTTGATAGATTATCAACTGTGATATTATGCTCTTCAATAGTGGCTTATACTGTGAAATCCACCTAAAAAACTAGAAATTATCGATGCTAATTATAGATATACAACATATTATCCATTTATTGCAACAGATGAGTGTTATGTTGCAACGAGTGGATCATCTGTTGGGATGAATCAAATAGGTAAATTAGAGCAGTACGATAATTTAGGACAGATGACCCATCTGTTACAACACAAGACTCATCTATTGCAACAGATAACACATCTGATGCAACATGGTAGACAACAATTACAATAGATGTATATATCTGTTTGATAATTTTCTGCAGATGATCAGCTGTTGAAATAGATATGTGCCTATTTTTTTGTTGGAACATATGATGTACATTTTCTTTCTTTGGCTCATGCTACTCTTCTGTGGCCTTTTCACACTGAACAATGGTGTAAGACAAAGATAGAGGCGTTGTAATTTTGCTTTTTTCGATGATTGATAATGCCTAGGAAGTATCTTTCTTCTTCTCTTAGATGCTTTGTTCTCCAGTGGAGTGTATTAATATGAAATCCTATTTGATGAAATGACACCCCTCTTAGATGTCATTTTCTTTACAGAAGCAGTTAGTGCATTAATAGTATTAATCACTCCATCGTGTTTCGCCTTGCAGTCTTGACATTTGCATGCAGAACATTCACTAGATGTGGGAAAATCTAGAGAAAAATTTATACAACTAGTATGATCATAATTATAATGGCTTTTCATTTCCAAACTATAAGAGGAGCATCATTATCCCCAATAGCAGCACCACTACCACTACCATCATCAACAGCAGCAAGACCATTCTCTAAAATTATTTTTCTTCTAATGGTTGTTACTCCAAATAATTCTATTTTATTCCATCAACGAACTTAGGGTCTGATATAGTTTTCACAGATCGTAAAGTAAGAAAAATAGCATCTTCAACTCTCAGTTGGTCGGAACAAGCCTTGGATGGATAATATAAAATAATTAGTACATATATTAGAATGCTGATAAAATCATTTGAAATAATCATTAATAAAAATAAAAACTTGATTAGAATTGGACTTACTGCTTTATTTGGATGGTTGAAAAGATCAAGAAATTTTGTATTTTTATCAGTTTTGGCCAACAATCATCTCAGAATTCTTTGATAGGAAACTTCTTCCTGGTAGTTCACTTGTTGTCTCAAATAAGAAATGGCTTCAAATGGCCAAGCCTATAACATAACACCAATAAATCAAAAGCATTATTGAATAAAAAAATAATAAATTATATCATGATAAAAGAAATATTTACCATGAAGGCCCATGGAAAGCCATATAAGTTGTATGTCTTTGGCGTTAACAGAGTCAACAAATATCGGCCAATCATTTTGAAGCTTTCATAACTATAAGGATAGCTGTTAAATGCCTCAAGATCCTCGGAGAGATTTATTAAACCGGGGCTTGTGTTGTTGTTAACGTCTCTCGCCCAAAAAATATTATGTATAAACCAAACCAGGCACAATGATTTCTTGTGCTTCTTTGAGAGTCCTTTACCTTTCAATGCTTCTATCAAATGTTTGTTTTTAAAGCTTGGACCAACAATAGACACCAGGTTCTCACAATCACTCGACTTGCCTTTGCCTTTTTTGGGTGTGCGGGGTACTTTTTTTGGGTCAGAGTAGGTATAACTTGAGAAGGAGAAGGAGGATAATATTTTAGTCCAGTAACTATGAAAAACTCCTTCTAACCAAAACAAACAGGTATGCCATAATAATTTCTCCACACCTCATCCATCTTTTCTTTGTTTTCATACATAAACCTACGCTTGAGAAGATCGTATACCATTTTCATCTGAAAATGAGCATTGTTGTCCTCCGAAAAATCAAGATATTAACCAAAGCAACTTCCACAAAAATAAGCATCCAATTTTTGTTCTCAAAGTATTTTTCTAAAGGCATCGAAAGATTTTCCCACGACTGACTTAACCACGAAATAACCCATTAAATCTGTGTCACCATCGCATTGCATTCTCATAGGATAATGATCAATGATGAAGGTTTTAACCAACTCTGTAGCGGAAGGGCTATTAACATTTATATCACCTCTTTGGAGACAATCCTCTTTCCCGTGTTCATTATCTCCTGCTTCTAATTGAGATAATGCTTGTAAAGCAAACTCATAAAGTGGTGGATATAGCCGAGCTGCTGAACTTGTTCCTTTACTTGGACTTGATTCAGTTTCTTTTATTTTGTGGGTCATATTATCTTAAATTAATAGGAACATAAAATAGATTATAATTGATTCATGTATCATTAAAAATGGACAACATTAAATCTAACATGCACAATGGTAAAATAACAGTTCCAATAGACTACATACCTGTGCACCAGGTATGTTATCTGTTGCAACATATAACTGACCTGTTGCAACAGATGAGTAAACCATTGGAAATAATAAAAACATATCACTAATCTGTTGCATCCGGTATTTTATCTGATGCAACATTTAATCGACCCATTGCAATGGATGAGTAAATCATTGGAAACCACAAAAACAGATCACTAATCTGTTGCATCAGGTACTTTATCTGTTGCAACATATAACAAACTCGTTGCAAAGTTGAGTAATCCATTGGAAACCATAAAAATAGATCACTAATCTATTGTACCAGGTAGTTTATCTGTAGAAACATATAACCAACCTATTACAAAGAAGTGTAATCCGTTCGAAATCATAAAAATAGATCACTAATTTGTTGTACCAGGTAGTTTATCTGTTGCAACATATAACCAACCTATTACAAGGATGAGTAATCCATTAGAAATAGTAAAAATAGATCACTAATCTGTTGAACCAGGTAGTTTATTGTTACACCCCGAAAAATTTTCTTCGTAAAGATTTCGTGAGAAACTTATCGAGTTCTATGTTTTAGAGCAATCCATAAATTTTCTATGCAGTATTTCTAAGATGTTGACCTACCATTGCGTAGAGTATTAAATAAGATTTCCAATGATATGGAGATCATCGAAAAAAGACACTCGAGCGATGAGTTACGACCATTCTGATCGAACTGTGAACAGTAAAACGTGCAAGAAAAAGTACTAAGGCCTGACGTATTTTTTCTCCAACTTTAAATGATCATAAATCCTTGTACATAATGATATGGGTGATCTACTATATATCAACGAAAAGCTCTGTGACTCCTCTTTTCGATGAAATTGGTTTCATCCAATTTGTCTATCAGAGAAAAAAGTTATGGTCGATCTAATTCAACCTATCAAAAGTGAATTTTTGGGTCAACTTCAAATAATCATAACTCCTCGTACACAATGATCTGGGTGAGATACTATATATCAACAGAAAGATATGAGAGTCCTCTTTCTAATGAAATTAGTTTCATCTAATTTAGATATCGGAGTAAAATGTTATGGTTGATCAACTTTAGACTATCAAAATAGTCCACCAAAGGACAGATTCGAGAATTATTTGATTTTTAAGGACATTTTGATCATTATGCCTTCACTTCATGGATGAAAATTGTCCATTTATACCTATATTGAGCCATAAAATTCATGTTCTTCCATGAAAAACATTGAGAGAACTAAACCCTAGGTCCATTTTGAGCTCCAAATATCTTTCAATTTCACCGTAGAAATTCAAAATTAATCCGATAAATGAACTCCTCATTTCAAGACATTCGAGGAGCACCCATTATTTGTCTGAACAGGATTCCGTAATCAAGAATTCAATTTCAAGGTATGTGGGGTTTTGAACAAGAGCAATATTCCGTTCTTGTGCCCAAAGCTTTAAGTTTATTATGGTTTTACATGATTTTACAAGTGAGATTATGTCTAAATAATTCGATTATGAGATTATGATGGTTGAATGAATAAACTTTGATTTATATGATTATCTCAATGTTTTCATGATATGATTTAATAATTATCATTGTGAATTACACACTTTTACCACGAGGTGGTATTTTGAATGATTTTGGGATGTATATCGAGATGGTATTTTGGAATAATATTTTGAGATATGTGTCAAGCTTTATGCTTCCCAATGACGATTTGAATTATTGAATATATATTAGAGACATGAGATGTCTTGATATCTTTAGTTATAAATTTCATATTTTTTTGAATGATTTCGAGATATATGTTGAAATGGTATTTTGGAATGATTTTGAGATTTATGATAAAATTAAAGCTTCTTTATGACGAAATTGAATCATTGAGCATATTGAGATATAACGTTTGAGATGTTACCATGAGTCTTGATATTTTCTCAAAAATATTGATGTTGTTATGACTTGATAAATTGTTACATTTTGATACTTTAAAAGCTTGAGTTCTATTATTAAAATTTCATGATATTCGAAAATGGGTATACACTCAAATTACTTTATGAAGGACTTATAAGACTTTGAATTTTTTTCCAATATGAATATACATGATTACTTCATTACTCTACTTCTTAAATTGAGAATTTATGGTATGAATTGCATACTACTACAATGAATTGATATTTCTAAAGGCTTTCGAGATAAAAGTTTTGATTTGAGTTGTACTATGGGATATCTATTCTTATTATCAATTAAATGTCCCAAGTGCTTTTCAAAAGTTGTTGTCATGATTTAATTATCGAATTGAAAGAATAATCATTTGAGTACATTGACCTTGAACTCGCAGAGTCGAGATGATTTTGACTATGAGAAAGATTGATTTTGATATAGATGTTGAGATAAATTTTGGTATTTTTTTCCGGATGATTTTGATGAGTTGAATTGTTGAAAATATTACGTATTGATTCTTCATATCCTTGTCCAAATGTCGAGTCAGTTTTGGTTCAATGCATTGATACCTTGTTGATGCTGAAAAAGATTGAAATGTTTTAAGTCGCAGTTAGGGTTAGGAATCCACAAATTGTTGATGAATTATAAATTGAGATATTTGTTTTGGTCTTTATGATAGATCCTTGAAATGATAATAGTGGATATCCTAACGCGTTATGAGCTTGTCGGGGAGTAGTACTTACCACCGAGAGAGAAATTTGATATTTCTCCAAACCTATGTGCCACTGTAGGGTTGTATGATGATGATGTTATTGGCTAGAGAGCCCGATTGTGATTATTGAAAGCTTTAAGGTTGTACTCCCTGGAAAAGAGTATGACTCTCCCGCCAACGGGGGTTTCAAACGTTGGTATTCCATGTAGCTCACATGGAGTTGTTGGTTATAGGAAACTCCCCTGTCCATAAAAGTCATGCTTCTTGAATTACCGAGTCACTCCGAGATTTGAGTCAAAGAGTTGAGATATTATGATGAATTATGATTACCTATGATGAATTTTGATGATATGATAATTTATGATGATTTATCATAATTTATGATTTTGATGATTTATATGGATTATGAGATTTTACCATTTAAACTATTTATTATGAAAGAATGAAGAGTATGATTTGATATAACTCAAGCCAAGTGAGTCATCATTGTCTGTATGCATGTTTTCATGAAATTGATGATGTTATTTAAAGTGTTGTATGCGCCTCCATATACTCAGTACATTCTCTTTGTGTTGACCCCCATCTACTATTTTATTCAGTTGTAGTATCTGGTCAGCAGGTAAAGGAGTCCTTATAGTTCAAGGTCTTGTGTTGGTTGTTTTAGTTTAGAGACACTGTACCTTCTTATGTTGGCCATATTGAGTGGGATGGTTGGGAGTCATGACCTATTTATGTACAAGCAATACTAGTAGAGGCTTCATAGATAGTAGTAGTGGTTGATGTATTCCGTTTTCTTCTTGTATATGTATATGTGTCAGTAGAATTGTCATCTTGTAATTCTAATATTGTATTGAACAGATTCTATATTGAGATATTTTCAGCTTCATTCTCTTAGAATTATGTTTCAAATCAACTGCTTTTGAGTTATACCTATGAAAGGGTTAGCTTGGGGTCACTTGTGACCCTAAGCACCGTGTGGCGTCTCGGGACTCGATTTTTGGGGCGTTACATTTATCTGTTGTAATATATAACCAACCTATTTCAAGGATGCGTAATCTATTGGAAACCATTAAAACAGATCACTAATCTGTTCCACCAGGTCATTTATTTGTTGCAACATATAACCAACTTGTTTCAAGGATAAGTAATTTGTTGGAAACCATAAAAATAGATCACTAATCTGTTGCACCAGGTAGTTTATCTATCGCAACATATAACCAACCTATTGTAATGGATGAGTAATTTGTTGAAAATAATAAAAACAGATTACTATTCATTTGCACCAAGTATGATATCTGTTGCAACATATAACTGACCTGTTGCAATGGATGACTAAATTGTTGGAGACAAGAAAAATAGGCCACTGAACTATTGAAATATATCAGTCATCAGTTGAAAAATGAGTTATTTATTGGATCAATATTATTTAGATTTCTTCCAAACAGACGAGTTATCTGTCGCAATAGATGAATGATTTGTTAGATTGTTCATCTTTTGCATCAGATTTTCATAGTTGCATAAGATTTTAATTTGTTGCATCAGATGTTTTCATTTGTTACATCAATTGTCTTCATTTGTCACATCAGTTGTTTCATCTGTTGCATCAGATATTTTATCTGTTGCAACACTATTTTTACCAAAACAAATAATAAATCAACGTAACAACACCAACACATTACACACACACATATATTAAGAACATCAACTTTGAAAAAAAATCACCAACAAATTTGAATCAACAGTACGATAATAAGAAGAAGAAATGCCAGAAATTAGGGTTTTTTTATTCCACATTTCAATACTAGAAGTGTAGTTTCTCAAGTTCCTCTGTTTCTTCATAATTTTTTACCTGTGAATAAGAAAATAGGGCGACGAAGAACTTAAAGTTGTTGTCGCCGGAAAAGTCTTTACCTCGATTGATGGTTGAAAGTCGAACGAAAACTCGTTCGACTATTTTTTGCTGGAGGTTAAAGTCGTCGGGGATTGAAGGGAGAATTTTGCAGAACTGTTGGTTGGGAGAGAGTTGAGATCAGCTATCGAGAGAGAGAGGAGAAAGACTAGTTGATTTGGATTGAAGAGGGGTGTGGGTTGATTTGTCTTTTTAAAAAGATTAGAAAGTTTGGAAAATACTAATCAAGTTCATAATTAACTTCATTGAGTTTCCGAATGATGTTTGACCCTTTAAGTTGGTCAATGTCGTCAATCTTTCATTCCAAACTTAAAAGACACCTTTCCTCCAATTTTCTCATGTTACCATGTGTACTGCAATTTTTTTTTGGGTAAAATGTGTATTACTACTATTATCATCATTAGTATTTTATCTTTTATTTAATATTTAAATATATTTTAAATAATATTTGAAAGGAATAAGCTTATGATTAGTAAGAGTTCATTTAGAACTCTTCAATATTATGTTACTAATTTCAAGCTAATGATAATTTTTTAATAATATTATTATTTTTAAATTCAATTATTTTATATTTTTTAATTTAATTTTTTTATGACAACACTGTTAAGTATTGTCTTAAAAAATGCCACATGGCTATTTTAATATGTTGACATTTGACATCTTGTCTTGTTTTAGTTTTGCTTTTATATATATATAGATAGATATTTTTCTTTTGGTTTGGCAATAAGTGGATTAGAAAAAAACAAAACAAGCAAACTTATTCCTTTTCATTCCTAAAGTGTTGGATTCTCTACCATTTTAAAATCTTTATAGTTTTTGGCTTAGAAGAATTTGTTAAATCCTAAAAGACACCTTAACCGATGAAATATCCTTAAGGATAGTGACAGAAACACGCTTCAAGCTAGAAATTTCCGTGATTCAACAATATGTTAGAATAATCTTTAAAGATATCTCACTATGAATCATGAAGCTAACAATACTTTATTTTCTTTTTTAGAAAAGAGAATTGGAGCGACCTCATTGCTCCAACAGTATTGGGTGAACGTCGGATCTTATGGAGAACCCTTGATATCATATCTTTGGCAAATTTTTATTTATTACGTTGGAAGAAAGCTAAGTGATGGTTGAAATAAATACGGTGGTGGTAGCATATTGAAAGACACTATATAATATGTGTGTATGAGTTTTGCTGGAAAGGTTACCATTTTGAAGATATTTTTGGTAAATATATCATGGAGTAGCAGCAGATCCGGTCATTGGACGCAATTTTGTGCAATATTGTTTCAATTTCAATGGAGCTTCTACCATAACGTATGTAGATATAATAATATCTTTATTAGTTTTAATATTTGAGAAAAGAGTTGGAAAAATTAATAATTCTGCTAAGTCAAAAATTTATTTGAATGAAGTAGATGATACTATTGTTGTGATTAATTCCAAAGTAAATATTGTGGTCGAACTGGGTGATAGGCATTGTGTGAATAAAAAGAAAATTCTAGATTAAACCCAAGATGGAGGAGGAGGAATTTATTTATCTTGGTTATTAAATAACTATCTAAGTTCTTAGAATAGAAAAATTCTTCTCAACTCACATCTGAAAAATATTAGCTTTAAATAAGTTTTCACATTTTTAATACTTGTAATAATTTTGTTGATGTGATATTGCCAGAAAATGTTGATAGCAAATTTGGAGTAAAATAGTGTGGGTACCTTAATATGTTGCAGCGGAAGTCGTTGAATTTACTATTGACACAATCGCTCCAAATCAATCTTCGTCTCTCTTAAAAATGGAGTATTGTTTCCAAAACTAAATGTTTTCTTTGGTGTTTTGTTCTTGTTTTGCTTCTGCATTTTTATTCCTCAAGAATTTATTTTTGCTCATCTGTTTTCTTTTCAAGGAGAAGAAGACGTATATGTATAGGAGTAGTGGGGAATAAACAATTAAGTAATTGTTCCCCCTATTTTTTCAAAAAAATAAGTTTTCTTATCAGATAAGTAAAAAGAAAACTGGGTCAAGTCAGGTCGGTCCACATAGGCGACCCATGATCCGTAATCTAACATCTCCCACTTTGAACATGGTGGACAAGACCCGCACCAGTACGATATTGACAAATCACCAATTCATACTGCAAATAGTTTGTGCGACCTACGGGCATCATGAGCTTTACCTATAAGGCTTTACAAGTTGCATAAAGGAATCCAATCACATGTGGAAAGGATTCCCTACTAGTATGAGGATTCCAATACTCACAATAACCTAGACATCATTCACTACTTCAGTAGTTACTAAAACAATCCCTCATCCTCTTAAAGAGGTGAACTCGAGTTCAAGATTAACTTTATATACACAATTACACTCGCTACTTATATGGTTAGTGTAACAACCGGATTGTGTAGAAAAGTTAAAATATTTATTTTAATCGTCTTTTCTTTCTACTCGAATCTATCTGTTTCAATCAACTGCTTTTCTAGACATGCACTGCATTGCTGAATCTATCAAGGCTATTAGTAATATGCTAAGGTAGCATTATCGATCGAAACTTTAAGAAATAGTTAAAGGTAAAAAGGTATTTATGTGAAAATTTAAAATAACTTTGAGGGTCTCACACAATTACGAAGCAGGGATTCATTTTTTCATTAACTCGTTGGTCGCTAAGCGCACATGGTATGAAACTATAATACCCCAAATTTTTTTTAAGTCAAATCTAGTCTCCAGAAGAGTTAGTGATGACTTTCTAAATAATTAATATTTAAATCAGATAGAATTTCCCCAATTTTAATTTTTTATCATGTGAAAAATTGAATTAGCTTTCTAACGATATCAATTTTGTCCAAATCCGATATCAGAGTAAGAAGTTATGGACGCTTTACTGAGAGTTGTCAGAACCACCCAGGTATGACAGGCAGGTTGATGGACCATCGAGCCAGCGATGAACCGTATCCTAAACCATCACATCTAAGGTAGTAATTCAATCTTCTGGATAAGGTACGATGGACAGGTTGGCAGACCGACGAACTTGCGACAGACCGTCGCCCAAGCCGTTGTTACTAAGGCAATGAGTCCCTATTCTGGCCCAAGTGCGATAGTCAGAACGATGGACCGTCAAGCTAGTAATGGACCATCGTACGAGCCATCACAGAACCCGTTCAGTGCTTTTAAGTTTTTTTAAAAATGGTATTTGGATCTTTTTCCACCCGTTTTAACCCCTAATTATACCAGACCATAGCTCATAACTTCATTATTAATTCACAACATCCAATTAGGGTTTCTCTCAAAGATCAATCCCCAAGAACGAGAAACCCTAGGTTCTTAATCCCAAGTTAAGAACTAAAGCTATCCTCCACAATCTTCAAGAAATCATCCACCCAGGTATGCATAGTGTTTATTCATGGATTTCTTTTGTCCATGAAGCCCAAGAATCAAGTTTTAAACTATGAATTATGATTTTCATGCTATGGGTTGATTATTTTCATGTGGTTGTCGTTATATGATTCCCAAGTTTGAATCTTTATTTGTTTTTATGAGAGTGTGTTAGCATGTGTGTTGAAAACCATAAAATTTAGTTGGTTATGATATGTTAATTTGATGATTATGCCATGCCCTAGTCATGCAACCTAAGTGTTTGATAAAATTCTTAAGAGACTAGAAGTCATGTAATATAGCTAAATTGAAACTTAAGTGATGGATTAATCTTTTACCCTTATGTTCAAATGACTCCCATGTTATTATTGTGCCTTGTAGATATTTGTTGGATTTCTCATGAATTAGCCTTATGAAATTGTTCCATGTTTGCATGCAATCCTATTTATGTACCAAACTATGATAATCATGTGCTTTATGAAATCCCCAACTTATTATATTAAGGATTGTTGATGTTGGTCATATATTTAAGAATGTCATGCCTTGTCAGTTTCCTTCTATTGAGTTCTGGGGGTACGTGTACCCAACAATTTAGCTGTGTGCCTAGAGACAATGTCATGTTTTTAAGATACTCTCAGTCAAGCCATGTTCAGTAGAATTCAGTCAGTCTCATGACTCAGGAAAACTCAGTAATCTCAGTTAGTAATCAGATCTTAGTGATACTCCATCAGTTAACGAAACTCAGTAAACTCAGTCCATTTAGTACAATATAACTAATTCAGTGTCTAATCAGATAGGGGTAGGATTCAGCACCGAGTGAGCCCAAGGATAGGAACTCACCTGCGAGTTGAGGGTGTGATTCTTAGAAGCAATCCTTGCGCTCCAGAACTATGTAGCCAGCATAGGTTGAGACATCTAACTTGTTAGATGAGGGTTGATGAGGGCTTAACCTGTTAGATGAGGGTCCCACCATTCTCCTTAGAGTACTTGTTATATGAGGGATCACTCACAGATTATCCTTACCAGTGGCACGGTATTGACACCCTTCTAATTGGGGTTACAGATTGGACCCCAACTCAGCTAAAATGCTTTATTTGGGGCATGTCGGTTAGATGAATACTTCCTATAGTTACAGTCTCAGTCTCAGTAATAGAACTCAGATAGTTCTATAGCCTTCAGTACTGTCAGATACAGTCAACTCAATATAGTATGGAACTCAGCTAGTTCCATCAGAACCTAGACTGTCAGACACAATCACTCATTATATTAGTTATACGAAACTCATGTTATCATTATTCATACTCAGTAATCAGTATCATCACGAATTCAGTTATAGTTACTTATTCATGAATGTATTCTCATGTTCATGTTATACAGTCAGTTAGCATAGTTCATGCATATAAAATCTTGCATTCAGCTTACCTCACTTGCATACCAGTAAATTAAATCGTACTAATGCATTTGTGCTATGGTGTTTTATACCATAGGTTCAGAAGTACGAGCTCCAGAGCATTAGTAGCATTCTAATCTCAGATGTCAGAGTTAGCAGTGAGTCCTCATCCTTTGAGGACATGATCATTTCTTTATTATTTTATTACTTAGTTTATTTCAATAGTTGGAGTTAGTTGGGGACATGTCCCATCAACTCCTTATTCAGGCAGTTCAGTTTTAAAGGTTTTCAGACTACAGTATGTTCAGACAGTTTATTTCAGTTCATGTTTTGGTATTGATATACCGTACTCTCAGATAGTATGTTTTATCCATTTTGAACTTTATGGCATGTTCCAGTCCATTATTTCTACTTTTTACATGATGTCATACAGTATACAGGTATAGATATTAGTCATGGGTTAGCTTATGGTCTTTCGGGGTTATAAGCACCGTGTGGCACTCTGAGTATCAGATTTGGGGCATTACAGAAACACGTGCTATGATGTTCTCACCTTATATTGATGTGTGTGTCTCAATCTTTTTAATCATTCAACATCGTACAGATCTAGATATAGATATCTCTTAATGCCTAATAATCCTCAAATACATAAGCTTTAAGAAACTCACATCTGGCTTTACAAAACAAGTCATAATCTGATGGTTGATTTTTTTCTTCACGTTCCTTGATGTAAGTGGTGATTGCTCTTGTGAGAGATTGAACATATATTCAAATCCTTATATTGATAATAATTACAATCAATTCATCTTGCAATACAGTAACATAATCATATCCTACGTAATCCTAGAGCCATAATATATTTCTCAAACAGGTCTCTAGATATCTTCTTTGTAAAAGGATCATCTATCATTTCTCATGTAGAAATGTATTGTAAATTTATTTCTCCACTTGCTACTATGTCTCTTACAAATTTATACTTAATGTCAATGTGCTTGGTCTTGCTGTGATATTTAGGATCCTTCCTATATGCGATAGCTACTTTAATATCACAATATAAAATCATGGGACCCTTAGAATTCTTTGAGATGTTCAAATGCTCAAAAAATCTCTTCAATCAAACAACTTCTTGTACTGCCAATGCATAAGCCACAAATTTGGATTCCATAGCTGACAGGGCTGTACAAGTTTGTTTCTTACTTTTTCATAAAATTGCACCACCATTTAGTAAGAGGACATAACCGGAGTGAATAATCAGATCCACTATAACATAGTGAATAATCAGCAGTTCACTTCAGGTATCAAAAAATTCTCTTTAATGCTTTCCAATAATCTCTTACAGGATTGGATTGATACCTACTAAGCAGACCTACGATATAACAAATGTCTGAGCGAGTACACATCATAGCATATATCAAACTCCCAACTGCACTAGAAAATGGTACTCGAGACATGTCTTTTTTTTTCAGTCTTTGGACACATTTCAAGGCTTAAAGTTTCAGCTCTTGCTATATGAGTATCCATGGATTTTCAACCATTCATTTGATAGCATTCTAGAATTTTCTTTATGCATATTTCTTGAGAAAGACTCAAAATTTTTCTAGCATGATATCTTTGGATTGTAACAACCAATATATAGTATGCTTCGCCTACATCTTTCATGTCAAATGACTTTGAAAGCCATGACTTAACAGTTTTTACATACTCCAAATTATTTCTAGCTAATAAAATATCATCCACGTAAAGTGAAAGAATCATAAATATTTTATTGGACTTTCTTCATATAGATGCAATGAACTTCATCGATCATTGTGAAATCAAATGAAATCACTTCCTTATGAAATCTCAGGTACCACTACCTTGAAGACTGCTTAAGGCCATTTATTGATCTATTTAATTTACAAACTTTCTTTTCTTGACCTTTAACAATAAAACCTACAGGTTGTTCCATGTAGATTTCTTCGTTTAGTTCTCCATTGATAAAAGAGGTCTTCACGTCCATTTGGTGTAATTCTAAATCCAAACGTGCAACTATAGCCAAAACACACGAATTGAGGTAAATTTCATAACTGGTGAAAAAGTTTCCTCATAATCTATTCTAGCTTCTTGAGTAAAACCTTTTGCAACGAATTGTGTTTTGTCTTTCTATTGTCCCATCTGATTTCGTTTAACTTTGAGAATCCATTTATTCCCAATAGCTTTACGCCCAAAAGTAAGGTCAACTAGATCTCAAACCTTATTGATTTTCATGGACTCTAATTCTTCTTTCATCATTTTTATCCATTCACCTTTTCTAGAACTCGATAAAGCCTCAATCATAGAATTAGGTTCATCCAATTCTGTGGGAGATACCAAGAAAACATAATCCTCAATCTCATATGATCATTTAGGTACACCTTTTTTGGTACTCTTACGTAATTGAAGTTCAGATTACTTAATAGGATTTTGAGATTCACAACTACCACTTGGACCAAGAATTATTTCTTGTTCTATTAAATTATCAATCATTTCCAGCGACATTATTTGATCATCTGAATTCAGCATTTTGTGAAGAGGCTCATTTTCCTTTATTTCACCCCTTTTAAAAAAATCATTTTTTAGGAATGTGACATCTCGCGATTCAATTTCAATAGTACTTTCATCTTATAATTCACCAATAAACACATATCCTTTGGAGTGTTTTGAGTATCTTATAAAGATACATTTCTTTTTATTTGGACTTAGTTCCAAACTTACTAAAACGATCTTTAATATATGTAGCACAACCCCAAGGTCGTAGATCATTAAAGTTTGGTATATTATCAGTCCATAGTTTATAAGGAGTAGAAGATACTGATTTAGAAGGCACTTTATTCAATATGCAGGCTGCAAATAATAATGCTTCTCTCCAAAAAGAGATTGGTAAATTTGTCTGCGCCATCTTAGACCTTGTCATATCCAAAAATGTTATATTTCTTGTTTCGGCTACACCATTTTGGTGAGGTGTATAACGAGTAGTTAATTGTCTGATAATGCATTTTTCAATTCTTAGTTCTTCAAACTATTTTGACAAATATTCTTGACCTCTATCGGTTCTTACTGCCTTTATACTTTTGTCTAATTGATTCTCAACTTCATTCATATGTCTTTTGAAGAATTCAAGTGCTTTGCATTTATGAGATATCAAATAGACACAATCAAAATGCATGAAATCGTTAATAAATATAATGAAATATGAAGCACCAATCCTTTCCCTCACATTTACTGGACCATAGATATCATAATGGATTAATTGCAATAAAAATTTGGCATTTTTATCCTTCCTAAATGATTTATGTGTAATCTTTCCGGCAAGATAGTTTTCACAAGTTGGCATTTAAATTTTGGAGAAAGAACCTAGATGTCCTTCCTTTGCCAATCTATTCATTCGATCTTTCCTTATGTAACCCAATCTACCATGTCATGTAATTATTTCAACATCATTATTACTAGAATAATATGGCATTACACAACGGTCAACATAATAGTCATAAATTGAAGGATTACAATCTAAAATAATAAAGCGATCATAACTATGTCAAAAACCATAAAAAAAAATTCCTAGAGTAATTCTTACACAATTACGACTAAAAAATAAATAAAAACCAACATCTAAAAGAATAGACCCAATCACTATGTTTCATTGAATTTTTGGAGAATATAGGACGTCATGCAACATTAAAGACCGGCCTCTATGCAAATCTACTTTGCAAGTTCCAATCCCTTTGGCTTCAACTCTTGCATGATTTCCTACATAAATTCATCTTGATCTAGGTGAAACTCGACGGAACTCCACAAACTGTTCTCGGTCTCGACTTACATGGTCGCTGACTCCTGAGTCTGCAATCCACATATGATAAGATTTAGTTAATGAAGCAGTACTAGAAAAATATGTAGCACTTAGAGATGCGTTTAGAAATGCTACCTTTTTCTGCTCAGGACATTCACGAGCAAAATGCCCCAGAACTTAGCAATTGTTGCACTTCATCTTGCTCTTGTCTTTCTTCTTGAAAAACCTTTTTTCCTTCCTAGAATTTGGCTTGTTTTTTCTCTCAAAGGGTTCTTCTTCGGTATCTTTACCTTTCTGCTCTTTTTCCACTTCTTCTTACGCTTGAATTCTGAATACTTCTTACCATTTAATTCTGCTATAAAGGCGTTAGAAACAGCTTTAGCAATACCAAACCGCTCATTTTCAAGTTCAACATAACGGGCAACATTAGAAAAAGTTTTGATGCTGTCATTATGGGTTAAGTGAACCTTCAAGTGTTCCCAACTGTTAGGAAGAGATCGGATCACTGCCTGAACTTGTTGCTTATCTGAGAGAACATGACCAACACTTTTGAGCTGAGCTATCATATTTGATATCACCCTAAGGTGTTGTTTGATATTTTGATCATGAAGCTTCTTGTAAATGTCAAATTTGATAGTTAGTTATCTGAGGCGGGCGATTGAAGTACCACCATATGTTCCTATCAAATGTGCCTAGATGGCATTGGCAGTAGGAAATTCCTTACACTCATGTATGAGGACATCAACTATTGAACTTACTATGATTCCACGTGCAATGGAATCAGCCTTTTTTCAAGCCTTATAAGCTTCAAGGTATTTTTTGTGTTATACAGTGTTACCCTCTTCTGGTAGACATAAGACATGATTAATACCTTGCAGAGCATTTTTCTCTTCCAGCACATATTATATTTTACGACTCCAAATGTCGTAATTGTCACTACTTAGTTTTTCTCTTTTATTCAAGTCGACAATTATGTTTTTCAATGTCATGTCTATTATTTATAGACGCAAGTATTTTATCAATTATGCATGCAAGTTACACATTCCAAAAAATCATTTCATATCAAAGTTTCATGTTTAGCGTATAATAGAAAGGACACTTAAGAATCCGATTATCTTCTACGAACTAAACATTTGAACAAAATTAGAAATTAATTTCTTAATGTGTATTAGAATGATAGCTTTCAATTAAATCATAGCTTTCAATTAAATCATTTTAAATTCAAATAAATGAATAAAATTCATATAAAAGGAATTAAACAACTTAATATATATAATATAAAGTTAATAAATAACTACATGTTAAAAGTCAATCTAAAGATAAAAGTCACCCCACAAATATTCGAGACGACTTATATACACCCAAAAAGACTTGCTAGGCAAAATCTCGTCGTAAACATTAATTAATCTCTCACCACAAGGATCACAGAGAGAATTTGCTAAAATAGTTAAAGTTTCCAAATCCGAGATTTCTGCATAGTTTTCTAGTTCTACACATTTTAATTCAAACAAATGTGTAAAACTAGAAATTGTAATACTAGGGGACATCTTAAAAGACTTGAACTCTTTCAGTTTCTTCTCTCTTTCCCTTTGCATAGCCCTTTCATTTCGCAATAGATTTTGTGTCGCCCTGGGGACACCATTTCTTATGATCTCAGGATCTCGAACCCTTCGGCGACGTGCTCTTCCACTTTGTCTCTTTGCTCGATCCAGAACTCCCACTTGGAGTTATTCGAGTTTGTCCTCATTCAACATTTCTGGAATAGGAGCCAAGAAACAATAAGAATAGTTGAACCACTCAATGTGACACTTATGTCACAATTTATCGTGGAAGGCAAAATTGTTATAAAAAATTAGGGACTAATTACGACAAAAATTACATCAAATCTTATTCAAATACTTATTTATCTAAAAAAAGGATTCACTATTCTACCTTAATATGATAATCTCACGTTTATAATTAAAAATATGGAAATTCCTCAAAAATTATATAAAATTATTACACAATTTTGATCCGATTAAGTGATCAAAGTGCACAAAACTTTCTCTTATATTCATAAACATTAATATTATGTAAGATCACTTGGTTACAAGCCACCTGGTAACATTTTTTTATCCGATTTAGTGCACATCTCAGCACAACACGTACTTTTATAACTTGCACAACACTTACTACACAATTATTATCCGATTAAGTGCATATCACATTCTCCTCTTCCTAAACACGTCATCTGGTAACATAGCTTACCAAACAGTTTAGGATCAATGACTTTCTTTAAAAAAAAAAAAAAAAAAACAAAGAAATTGCACAGATTTATTTTTTTAAAAAAATGGTCGACTCTAAAATGCGGTGGCGTGACTGAGCGGATCAAGTCACAATTGTGGCATGACTAACTGTAACCAAAGCGCAATGTTGGCACTTCTAACCGGATCTCCAAAATTTTTTATTACATACGATTAAAATTTTTTTCTAACAGGTATTTTATATACAATTTTTTCAAGAGTTTTTCACACTTAAACTCAAGATAATACATACAAAATTAGAAAAATTAACCTGACTCTAATGCCATTGATAGAAAATTTGGAGGAAAAACAGTGTGTATTTTAATATGTTGCAGCGCAAGTCATTGAATTTGCTACTAACACAATCGTCCCAAATCAATCTTCGTGTCTCTTGGAAACGGAGTATTGCTTCACAAACTAAATGCTTTCTTTGATGTTTTGCTCTTATTTTTCTTCGGCATTTTTATTTCCTCAAGAATTTGTTTTTGCTCATCTGTTTTCTTTTCAAGGAGAAGAAGACGTATATGTATAGGAGTAGTGAGGAATAAACAGTTACTAAGTAACTGTTCTCCCTATTTTTTTAAAAAATAATAAGTTACTCCCTTCTTATTTTTCTTTAATCAGATAAGTAAAACAAAAATTGGGTCGAACAGCGTCGGGTCGATCCACAAGAACGATTCATGACCCGTAATCTAACAAATGTTGATGTAAAATTTGTTTAACAATGTTGTGGGTATTGGCAAAAGGACTATTGTAACACGATTTAGTTATGTTAATGATTTTTCTCTTCAATAATTTTTAAAGTTTTAATATGAATTACGTGTTGGCATAAATTTACTGAAGTGCTTGTGGTAACGTGTATTAAAGAAAATCTTAGGTGATTTTTTTAATGGGTAAATGATGAACTAGTCACCTTTATGTTGAGACTGGAAAACAAAATGCATCAGCACTCTCTTCTCGGTCTTTTAATCAGTGGCGGCTTTGTAGCTTTAAAAAATAGCCAATCGTCTTAGGCCTCTAAATTTAAGGGATCTTATTTTTTATTAGAAATAATAAATTATATTTTTTTGTAAAAAAAAAGATGAAATATTTAACACTTATAGAAAAAATAATTTTTTATATAAGAGAAAAGAATTATTAGAAGAAATTTTGTATATATGGAATACAATGTCTTAAAAAAATTAAATACATTAGTCATTTTATTAACTGAAAAAATTATTAACAACATTGCATATCGAGAATTTAAAAAGGTACACTTTATATATAAATAAATTTTCATAAAAATTTAAGGTCTCGGTTCGATTTTTACCCTTAAGCACTAATATGATTGAGCCGTCCTGTTTTTACTCAAGGAATCTTTTGAAAATTAATTTTAGATGGTAGAAATGATGTGTGAAAAATATTTAAATAATGAAAACCTTATAAAACGTTTCAGTAAAGTTATGTTAATATCTTGTTATTTATATTAAAAAATTGGTTAAACTTGTCATGATGAATGAATCCATGTTTTACTTAAGGGTACATTGATGTTAAGTGGACCACAAGATTCGTATGGGACTGTGTTTATTTTTAGTGAGCTAAAAATATAAAATTATCCAAATAGACCATTAATTTGAATTTCTGATTTGGAGTCGGCTAAAAATGAGGTTAAGATAATTTTGTCGTTCAGGTTGAAATAAACCAACATGTCTATGACATGTGTTTGATGTTAGAATTATTTATTTTATTTGGACTTAACATTAACTTTTACTACATTAAAGTAAAACGGGTTGATGTAATTAGTTGATGGATAAGACACAGGTCGTGTATTCATGCGGATTTCGTATGGACCTGTATCCATTTCATGTTATTGGTGTGGGCTGGCAATAGTGTAGGCATGTAGTAGACCTGTAAGCCCATAATGGTGGGTACACTAGGTTAAGGCTTTTAAGCCTATAAATATAAGGTTAGGTCCCCTCTCCTGACTTTAACATAAGACGTATTCTCATAAGCTGTCAGCCGTCATAAGCAAAGGAGAGGAAGACTCAGCCTTCTTCGTCTTCAGTTACATGATACAATGGCGGACAAAGGCACATACCTTTCCTCTCGCATATTCCGCTACTTTATAGGTGTTCTTAGTTTATATGAACCTATGGTGTGTTTCTATTTTAAAATAATTGTTGGTATCAAGAGCTTTTCACATAGATCTTGAACCCTGTGACCGAATACTATAATGTATGTTTCGAGAACCTCAATATGATTGTAATTTAGTTATCTTTTCCGTTGCGATTTTTGATGATTAAGTGTTGAAGTAGAGGTGTTAATTGATGTTATGACTAAGTAAATACGACGTGATCTATTAAAGTTGAAACTCGATACAGCTCGTAGATTGATTTGGATCGAATTTGTATGAATCTTCACTGTCGCTTGCTTAATAGACTGCAATATTTGAAAGACAACTGATTTAGTATTGAGATTGTTACTAGATAAATTATTTGGAACGCCTATGGATCTTTGTTTTTTTCTTTTTTTTTTTTTGGATTATAATCTGCTCTTAATGCAACTTCTTTACAAATTTTGTTGGTTCTTTGAATAATTGGCAAAGCCATGAAAGATGAAATAAGTTGTATACAGAGTACGAGATTAGACATAGGTTGTTGAACATAATACTGATTTGTAGGATCCACAATGTCATAAGATATCAAGCTCTTCCAAGCTTACTACTGAAATTATTTTGTGACAATATTAGTTTTTCATTTGGTCTAACTAACTGGAACATATAAAAGGTTGTTGGTAGGAATTTGATGGGGTTTTGAATTAGACTTTGATTATATTATTGCATAGTAAAGTGTTATGCTTTTTGTAAGGTAATGAGAGGATTTAATTCGGGTTGTATAGTGTGATTAATAATTGAATCACTATTTCTGTGGGCCAATAGAAAACCCAATATAATTTTTTTTTGAGTTTGGAGATGTCCTACGGAGTTAATGATATATAACCCTTCAGAAAAGAAATTGAACCTAGAACCTCATACTTTTTTTTCATTGGTTATCTAGCTCATTCTAAAGTATAGAGGTTCTACTGTCTTACAAGGGGAACCAGAATAGTTAAAACTTAAAAAGCAAAATTTCTTGTATGTGGGACTATCCTAAACTCCACAGACATAAATTTATCGATTAAGCAAGAATTTAAGGTATTTAATTTCATACATGAGATGAGTTTTGAAATTGTTGAAGAGCATGCAGTAAGGCCCGTTTTATGATGAAATCTTATATAAACTATGAGGTTGTTTTCCCTAAACTTGAATTGTTTTCATGTGTACATGTATTTTAGTTTGAAAAGTTATATGAGATCATGATTTGAGAGTTACCTTTCTTGTTATGAAATTCATTATCCTAACAATGTTATGAATTGTTATTGTTCTATGAATAAATGAGAGGGTTTTTTCTTCCCTTGATTTATAAATACTCATATTTTCTAATAAAGAATGTGTATGTGATTGATGAAAGAGATGATGTGGAATGTAATAAATAAACTTGTAGGTATGAGGTATGACTTTACTGGGGATGTTAAAGATTACATACTTAAATGGTCCACATTCAGCCCAAATTGAAAACTCTTAAAATAACTCTTCTTGACACTTACATTATTCACTTTGCTCTTAACTCTTTGCCTGCTGAGTTTAGCCAAATAAAAACTGCCTATAATAGTCAGGATGAATCTTGGTCAATCAATGATCTCATCTCTAAATGTGTTGTTGAAGAGGAAAAAATTAAAAAGGAGAAGGGTGAGTTTTCCATATTAGTTTCTCATGAAGCTCTAGCAAGGGAGCTAGGAAGTTTGAAAGATCTAATAATCATACTTTTAAGAAGGGTCAGGACAATAAAAGTCATGGTAAAGATCAGACTGATTATTCTAGGACCAATAACATAGTTAAGGGGAGGACATTGTGATTGAACATATACCTAAAGATTTGATGCTTGTTGATCCATTAACTAAGGGGCTAAGACCCATAGTTTGTATGCAACATGTTCAAAATATGAATGTTGTTGTGTCATTTAATCTGTTGGGTTAGTGAGAGTATTTAATATTATTATTTATTTGTCATTAGACTATTCACCTTATTGTTTTGGGCTTATGGTGATATTTTCTCTTGAATTGACATTTATGTTATGGTAGATTTTGCTATTATTTATGTTGACAATATTTTACTTGCTAGTAATAATTTGGGACAGTTGCATGAAACTAAATATTTATTGAATAAAATATTTAATATGAAAGATCTAGGAGAGCCATCATTTGTTCTGGGCACTGAAATTCGATGAGATAGATCTCGTAAGTTATTGGGGCATTCACAAAAGGCCTATATTGATCGTATTTTGAAAAAATTTTCAAATGAAAAATTGTAAGCCAGTCATGTCCTTGTGGTGAACGGTGATATGTTAAGCCTAAACTTATGTTCCAAAAATGATCTTGAGAAAGATTCTATAAAAGATGTGCCTTATTCAAGTGTTTTTTTGCTACATTTCTTGTTTACAGAGTGTTAATTTTATTTATTTTTTATATAGGCTGAAGTAAAGTCGGCTAAACTAAAGTCTTCTTAAGAATGTGTTATGGCAGCTATGTTATTAAAGATTCATTCATTTATTTAGTTCTATATTCTTAGATTAAATAATATAAAAATTTATTTATTTTATATAAAAAAAGCTACTGTTTATAAAAAGATTTGAATTGTTATTTGTTTATTTATTTATTTATTCTATTTGAATTTGGTTTCATTTGAATTGTAACTAAATCAAATTTATAATATTTTTAATTGTGTGGTTACTTACTGTGTCACATAGAAAATTAAGCAATGGTATGTTGAATCTCTAAGATTGAATTTATTTTGTAAATTAGGGTAAATAGTGTACACCAAAGTGACCTTTTTGCTTTGCTTTTCAAGACTTGTTTAATCCATTTCGAGGGATATTACTAAGTTAGAATGTACAATGATCTGCCCAAAGGAGATTTATTGTGTGTTTTAAATTAGTATTGTGATGATCCCCATTATGTGAAAATATTTTTATTTTAGTAAATTTATCTGACCAAAGGGGATAAGTTTTTATTTTAGTAAATTTTAGTATTTTTATTTTTATTTTTATTAATTGGTCGTTGCACCATGTAATATGTTGCACATGTTGAACCTTGAAAATGAAGATTTTCTGGTGAAGTACATGTTGTTTTAGTGCTCACACATTGTAATAGAAAATTGCGGTGACGATTTTTCAATAGTACGCATGTTGATTTTAAGCGTACATGTTGATATGAAAATTTATTTGAAGGACTAACAATGAAATAGCCTCGATTTGGAATCCATATAGGCTATTTCTTGCTACACTACCACATCATCTGGTTTACGTCTACAAAACCTCAGTGTTAGTAATTGTGGACTGGTCTTGTATCATTGGTTGATGCAAGTACTGTTCCGGTTCAACAGTGATATTTTGCTTGACTGAACTATGTTGGAGATGGCATTCCACCACTAAATATTTATGGCCACTGTCTATTCAGCCCGAGAGTCATTTTCATAAAATAAGTTTTCTAAAACTTTTCTTTAAAAGTTAACGTTGTTCAAGTGGGAGAATGTTAGAGTTATTTATTTTATGTGGACTTAACATTAACTTTTATTATATTAAAGTAAAACAGGATGATGTTATTAGTTGGTGGACAAGACACGGGCCGTGTATTCATGCGGATTTTATATGGGCCTATATCTATTTTATGTTATTGGTGTGGGCTAGCAATAGTATAGGCCTGTAGTAGACCTGTGAGCCCATAATGGGGGGTGCACTAGGTTAAGTTTTTTAAGCCTATAAATATAAGGCTAGGTTCCCTCTCCTGGCTTTAACATAAGACGTATTTCCATAAGTTGTCCGCCATCATACACAAAGGGGAGGATGACTCAGCCTTCTTCGTCTTCAGTTACGTGATACTATGGTGGACAAAGGTACGCACCTTTCCTCTCATATATTCTGCTACTTTATAGGTGTTCTTGGTTTATGTGAACCTGTGGTGTGTTTCTATTTTAAAATAACATTTGATACATAAAGTTACAAAATAGCTATTGTGAGATGGAATAATTTTCGTATATTGTGTGAAGTCAGAAGTGAATTTAGTCAATTCATAGACTATAAGTAACATTGAGGGGAATGAAACTACTATTGTCAGTTTGAAAAAATCAATAATGATGCCGACACAATCTATGTAATTGAAGATGTCATGAATTAGATTAATATATGTAACAACAAGTCATTAATTGATTATGTATGCACTATTAAATTATGTCTCTCCTGTGGTGTGTGAATATAGTAAAAACTGCAAGGCAAAAGTGAGGTTGAGCTATAAACTCTTAATCTATTACCATATCTTTTATAGATAGTGTATTGCTCTACAGAATACACTTGATGGGTGGACCTATATGAGTGTAGAGTGGTAGTGCTTCTATAAAATTGTGACAGATTTCTAGAGCACTTATGAATGTCAGGACATGCACATAGCTTCTTAGCGCAAAATTACAATAATGATAAAGATTGAACGAGTAGTATGTGACAGAATAAGACCATAAGCTTAAAAAGGACTTTTGGTTCATAAAAGTCTTAAATTTCACCAATTATTCTGTAAGTTTAATATTATTTTGTCTAGATGTGGTTCATAGTGTCTGAAACACCAAATTTAATGAATTATTTTCATTTGTATAAAGCCCATCAAAATATCTTATACTAGTTTCATGGCACGTGTGGGTGCACGTGAATGCAAATCATGTATTATACGCAAATTTCTAAAATAACATTAATATTATTAAAATAAAATTATGAGTAAATAATTATGCATAAATAATAAGTTACTATGTTATGTGAATAAATAATGTGGGTCATCTTTGGCTGATTTGTTTGTCGAGATAAAGATAACTTAATAATTTACTTTGAGTGAAATATTTGTGCTTCAGCCTGAATTTTGATTTTTTCAATTTCTTTTATTTATTTTTTCTAACTGTAACTTAATTATTATAAATTGTGGTATAATATACCTACAGCTACAACAACAACAACAAACCCAGTGTAATCCCATAATATGAAGTCTAAGGAAGGTAAGATGTACGCAGTTCATACCGCTACCTTCGAAGAAGTAGAGATGCTATTTTTGATAGACACCCAGATCAAGATGAAGAACAGTAAACAAAGGGATGGATGACATAATAGAGAAATCATGAATAAGAAATAAAAAATAGACATCAGAGAAGTACGAACTACGAAAGATATGGGCGACACGAAATAAGAAAAGTACTAAGACATAAGACAAAGGAAACCTACCTAGTAGTAAGCTACAATAACATTACACGTCACCTATTAACATAGACCTAGGTTTACTAACCCAGCTACAAAGGAACTCACCTACCTGCGTGCTGCACCCCACACATACACCTTAGCCATTTACCCTTATTCGCGACCTCCACATCTTCCTATCTAGGGTAATGTCCCGAGTCAGCTAGAGCTGCTTTATGTCATGTATAATTACCTCCCTCCAATATTTTTTTGACCTACCTCTACTCCTTTTGAAGCCATCCAAAGATAACCTCTCATACCTCCGAACTGGGACATCTGTGGCTCTCCTCATCACATGCCCAAACCATCTCTGTCTTCCTTTCCGCATCTTGTCCTCTACTGAATCCACTCCCACCTTTTCTTGGATAATCTCTTTCCTAACTCTGTATCCTTTAGTAAGCCCACATATCCAATGTAACATTCTCATGTCCACCACCTTCAATTTTTAGATGTGAGCGTGTTTGACTGGCAAAACTCTGCTCCATACAACATGTCCGGACGTACTACCACTCTATAGAATTTTCCTTTAAGCTTAAGGGGAATATTATTATCACACAACACTTTATAGATGAGCCTCCACTTCATCTAACCTGCTCCAATACGTTTAGTGACATCCTCATCAACCTCACTATTCCTCTAAATCATAACCCAAGATACTTAAAACTGTCCATCTTATAGACCAACTGGGAGTCCAACCTCACCACCCCTTCGTCCTCCTATCTCAATTCACTAAACTTGCATTCCAAATACTCAGTTTTGAACCTACTCAACCTAAACCCCTTAGACTCGAGGGTTTACCTCCAAACCTTCAGTTTATCATTCATACCCCCTCATGACTAATCAATCAACACTATATCATACACAAATAAAATACACCAAGGCACCTTATCTTGAATGTTGTGCGTTAACATGTCCATCACCAAAGTAAACAGGAACGAACTAAGAGTTGATCCCTTATGCAGCCAGGTCTCGACAAGTAAATGTTTGAGTCTCCTCGCGCCGTCTTCACTCGAGTCTTTCCTCCATCGTACATATCCTTAATAGCTCTGATATATGCCACCGGTACCCCTCTCACCTCCAAGAATCTCCAAAGAACCTCCCTCGAGACTTTATCATACGTTTTTACTAATTCGATGAACAACAACAACAACAACAAACCCAGTGTATTCCCATATAGTGAGGTCTAGGGAGGGTAAGATGTACACAGTCCATACCTCTATCTCTAAAGAAGTAGAAAGGCTGTTTCCGATAGACCCCCAGCTCGAGACAGAGAATACTAAACAAATTCATAGTAAAGCATGGAACAAGATGGCATAACATAACTACGACATCCACAAGTAATAGTAAACAGAGAAAAGTAAATAGATTCCTAGTAAAGCATGAAACAAGGTATCATAACAAGAAGAATACCTCACCAAGTAATTCCCTACACTAGCGACCCAAACTGACCCTAGCCTTCTGCCCTAATTCATGTCTTCTAAATATTTCTATCTAGGGTCATGTCCTCAGTGAGCCGTAACTTCTCCATGTCCTACCTAATCACCTCTCCCTAGTACTTCTTTGGCCTACCCCTACCCCACCTAAAACCATCCAAAGCTAGCCTCTCACACCTACGAACCAGGGCATCCATAGTCCTCCTCATCACGTGTTCGAACCATCTCAATTGGACTTCCCAAATCTTATTCTCCACTGGAGTCACACCAACCTTCTCCCTGATAGTCTCATTCCAAAATCTATCCCTTCTAGTTAACCCATAAATCTAACGCAATATCCGCATTTCTGCCACCTTTATTTTTTGAATGTGGGAGTTCTTAAATGGCCAATACTCTGCTCCATACAACATGGACGGATGGACTGTCACCCAATAGAATTTGCCTTTAAGCTTGGGTGGAACCTTTTTATCACACAATAACCCCAAAGCGAGCTTTCACTTCATCCATCCCACCCTAATACAGTGCGATACATCCTCGTCAATCTCTCTTCCTTTTTCTATGCTGATTTACTAATCTCTTCACCAGATAGATTGCCTCTGTCGTCGAGCGACTAGGCGTAAATCCAAACTGATTCTCCAAAATAGACACGACCCTCCTCAACCTTCGCTCGACTACTCTCTCTCAAATATTCATAGTGTGACTCAATAATTTAATACCTCTATAGTTGTTGCAACTCTGAATGTCACCCTTATTTTTATTTAATGGAATCATCGTACCCATCTCCAGGCCTCAAGAATTCTCATAGTCTTGAAAAAATCCTTAAACAAAACAGTGTAAGGAAACATATTTACTTCTTTATAAATGAATACTTAAAATTTAATTTGATGTATGTGATTTTTAAGTTATTTTTATTCATGAGGCAAAATGGTGTAAGGAAACATATTTACTTCTTTATAAATGATAAACTGGTCCCTCTTATGATTTATATAAAAATTTTGCCAACAACAACAACAACAACAAACCCAGTGTATTCCCACCTGGTGGGGTCTGGGGGAGGGGGAGGGGGGGTAAGATGTACGCAGTCCATACCTCTACCTCTAAAGAAGTAGAAAGGTTGTTTCCGATAGACCCCCGGCTCAAGACACAAGATACCAGGCAAATACATATTAAAGCACCGAACAAGGTTACAAGACTACATAACATAAATAACATAACATAAATAACATAAATACGGCAGCCATAATAATTGAACAAAGTCAAAAATTCATTATGTATGTAAAGTTATTAAGGAGTCTGGTCAACAGTGAAATAATACTCAAGAATAGTGCCAGAATATAACTAATTCAAACTAAAATCATGAAAAGTATTAATTCATAGAGTACTGGGAGCTAAAAATGATCAAGGAATGATGAGTGGTTATTTTACCACTCATTATCACTAAACATTTGTGCACATTACCTTGTTATGAATATATGAATAAGACATATTGGTGATAAAATTCACTAATATCCACTATTCATAGGCATAGAGTTGAGGAGATCAAAAGATGTGGATGGGAGCTGAAAATGATCAAAACAGACCAAGAAAAGTGCAACTGAAGACTTGGAGCAGCAAGGCCTCAGGTACAATGGCTGCATTCTGTTGACCGCAATCGCGATAGTCAAGCAAAAGTCATCCAACCATGATTGTGGAAGTTACCCATGGTCACAGTAAAATTTACATGATTGTGACTTAGCGGAAGAGATCACCCCAAGGGAAAAACTAAAAATACACGTGAGTGACCCCAATTCTGACAAAATGACTGAAACCCTATCATGGATCATATTTCATCTCCCTAAAATTCTTAGGTTTTACCTTTTGTACTTGATAAGCCTCCATTTTTTTAGAAGAAAATATTATATAAATTTTGGGTGAAGAATACATTGGAAACTTTCTAAGCGGAGTATTAACTCACTTACATTGTTGCTTTGTGGTATGTCAAGTTTGAAGTAATGTTCAATTAATCTTAAATAAGTCATTTCAATGGAAATTTTGGGTATATCTATGCTTATTTATCTTATATGTAGTTAGATCTCCCTCTTAGGGTTATGTGTGAATAGGGACTAAAGTGTGTGTGGGTGTTTATTGATTGGTTTCTATTTAGTAGTTCATATTTATGGGTTTTATCATCGCTAATCTAATTTGGTTGGAATTTGATGGGATAAATCCCCAAATACCCACATGGGTATGATGAGTGAAAGCTCCATGCTCTAGAAATCCTGATGCAATCTTCAAAACAAGGGTTTTGGGTGAAGTTTAGGAATCCATATCATCCTTGCAAGAAGGATGCGAAGATCAAAGAAATGATAGACAATTGTGCCTGTAGTTTGCTAAATTTTCACTATCTAAGACATATGGATGAATGTGAGGTTGACTGCACCTTAGGAATCATCCTAGAAATCAGGATGCTTAGATTGAGATTATGGTAACCAATTGTTGAACACAACTATTAGGTATTCAAAAGAATCAATAGGTGAAAGTTCAGTGTTTTGTGGAAAGACTAACATCAAAATATATAACCAAACCTATCTATAGTTGCCTTGATAAATTGATGTTGATAGCTAACATCCATATATCACTCCCTTATTAATGCATAGTCCTAAGATCCGTGCATAAATGTTAAAACTCTAATTATTTGTAGCCCCGAGTTTATACTAGAAAAAACCCAAAAAAATATTAGTATAGCTACATATCCCTCCCATTTTTATCTTTTTGTATTATTGGTTTGAATTTAACTTGTATCTATTATTCCAAATCAATTTGATTGCCATTCATATTATTCCTCATGGATTCAACCCCAAATCCAAAGTTGTATAAATATATTCAGAAAGACCATCTTGCACTTAAATTGATGTGTAAGTTGAGCATTATCAAAAATAGCATCGTTTTCTGATAATAATTTGGTGTATTAAGTTAGTTTGAAATTTTAGCTACTTGGTTGAATTCAAGCTTGTATATATGTGTTGGTGATTTTCTTTGTAGGTAGATTTTATTTTATTTTTAAATTTTCTATATGGCATCTTTCGACAAATATGATTTTGATAGTTGGAAGTCCTATCTTGACAACTCATGTTCATATTGTGACGGACTATACTTTAGGAGAGATTGTAACTGTGCTCCCTGGAGAGAGACGAAATCACCATCTCGATCCTATAGGAAGTATGGTCGGTCTTTATGTGGATTTCGACAAGAACATCAGGATGATTGTCCGAATTCCCCCTCCCCCATTTTACTGTCAAATTTTCTAGATCTTCTTATGAGATGGATAGGTCTTATGACGATAAAAATGAGGAGCAACATACAGAATCTAATAGCTTTGAATGGAAACTACTAGCTATATTGGATCGAGTAGATGCAATGGGGGAAAATATAGAAGACATGTGCAAATCTCTTATGGAATTAGGATGGGCAAGTGTCAAGACAAAGGAAACAGGCAAAGAAGAAAAACTTGAAATTATTGTTATCTTGCCTATTTCTCAGGAGGAGGTTAATCAAGAAGAGAAAACAACCTATGATGGAAATCTTGGTAGAGAAAACTCCATGGTGACTTACCAATCATTCGAGTCATATGAGGAAGAAGAAGACACAACAAAAGGAATGGTGCTACAGTCTCAAGAAGAAGCAAGGAAAATCTCTTATGATAACTCTAGATCATTTCGGGGTAAAGATTCCTTGGAGGAGACTAACCCAGAATTAGGGGTTGGACTTCGTTCAAACCAATTTTAAACATTATGCTTAGAGGATGTAATGAGGATCTATTCCTCCAAAAAAATAGTGGATTATAGGAAGAAAGAGTCTGACTCTTATATCTTGGAGCTTGTCACTCCAAAGGAACATATAGAACCCCACCCATCAATATCCAAGGAACTCAACTTCTGATATACAAGGAATGGCTTATCGATATACTCACATTTACCCAAGGAACCAGACTGAAAGTTTGATGTGAAGTTGGGTAAAAGTTTCAAATCTTCAAAGTAGAAAAATCGAAGCATGCTTACAATTTCCTCACATCTTCTAAGATTTCACTTGGAAGATTTAAATATTCCATCCCTCTACCGCTCAGTGCAAAATGAATGAAAGTTAGGATGGATATTCAAATCCTTTAAGTGGAAATATAAAGGGAAGAGTGAAGGCATCGTGCCGTGATGTTAAACTAAGAGTAGATTTTATTTTTATTTAAGCATGGACAATCCCTAGCATATTGGTTCCAAGGGGGATTTTTGTGGAATTTGAGAAGGGAGCGTGTGAAATTGGCAAGATGGACTGAACAAGAAGTGTAGGAAACCCAATTGTTTGGTCTCAGTTACCGTGACCATGGTCCATTCCACCACGATTGCGTAGGCCGAGTGACCGATAATTGTTGACTAGGGCCGTGATTGTGGTCAAATTAGTTTAAATGACCATCTGACTACCCATTTTCCCATGCCCCTCTTTTACTTTCTCTTAAAATCCTCTCTAATTTTTGGCACTGCATTACATATCCAAGGGTCATCTCATTCAAATAGCATCATATAACTTGGTAAGTTGTCTCAACTTCCTTGATTTTGATATAATTGTATGCTTTGAACTCGTAATGTGTAAAAAGAGTCTAAAATTATGTTTTCGTTACCAAACCCATGCTTAATTGTCATTGTTCTGTGGTTAGCTGTGTAGTTAGTGTACAAACTATTTGAGGAAGTATTATTAACTAAAGTAAGCCTTCAACTGTCTAAATTGAAGTGTACACCATGTGTGCGATTAGAATGCCCCTACGAATTCAATGTTCAATTTACTTAAGTTCAAGGTTATGATCAGACACTCTAAGCTTGAAATTCTCTATTTATAATGTTATCATGCCCAGTTTAATAAAAATTTTAAGGTAAAACTCTATTTTAACTATTGTGCAGAAACTATCAAACCTGGTCTTAGGTATCGTGATCGTTGTCCCAATGACTGCGATCACAGAACCGCAGTCGCGGTTAACGCTCCATGATCACCATACTTGAGGGCAGTTTTAGGAAAACTTTTAGACTTTTGCACATCCCTCACTGGCCCCAAAACCTTCATAACACTACCACATGAGCTTACCTATTTAATTTAGCATATTTTTAGAATGATAATACTAATGTTGGCCTAAGTTATATTGTTTATAGGTTCTTAGCCAAAAAAATAAGAGATTTTTATAATATCCAATTCATGGCCGCTCAATGCCAGTACACTTACTACAATGATTATCACAGGACTAAGCTACTCTCTGAAAGGGGTATTAGCTTAGAAAAGGTATATGAGAAGCTCCTAAAATTCCACGCCAGTCTCACTACGACCCGATGGATGTGCTTTACCCTGAAACCCTGCTATGCTAATGAGCAGTGGGTTCGTGAGTTCTATGCAAACCTCATCATAGTTTCTCTCACAAACCTAGTGATGATAATTCAGGGTAAGCAGGTGAAATTTAGAGTGGAGTAGGTTAATGAAGTGTATGGGCTCCCAGATGCTGACATGGGGCAGTTCCAGGCAAGAACATGTGAGCCGAAGACCTGGATAGGCAAAATTTTATGTCCTGGAAAAGAAGTTTCATGGTCCATCACTAAGAGAGATATTTCTATGAAGGACTTCACAACAAAAACTAGTCTGGTTGAACATCGTATCCAATCGAGTATCGCTATGCACCCAATTGACCATTGCTATAGATTTGAGAGCTCAGATGGTGGCTTGTATATGATCTAGCATCTCTCTCAATATGGGCAAGATTGTTCTCTCAGAGTGGAGGTATTTCTTTACTCGTGGAGGTACACACCTTTTTTCCCCTTCCGTTATCACTAAGCTTTGCAAGAGGGCATGAGTGGAAGAATATACTGCATATACTTGGGTGCATCCAGGATCCATCATCTACCCACTCAAATTTAGAGGTGAGGGTGCCCAGGTCAGAGTAAGAAAAGAAAAATAGACACGAGAAAATTTGTCCAAGAGGATACAGATACTTGTAAACCTTCGTCAGCCAACCCCCTCGATGATATCTCGGCTAAAATAATGGAGGTTAGGGAGCTAGTTTCCAGATTGCCTTAGGGACCAGGAGAGCCATCCACTACTCGTCACTCATACGTAACTCAGTCAGATTATGACCTATATCCTGACGAGCAAAAAAAGCAGGGAAACACTATTACCAGTTTAGAAAGAGTCTACTCAACCTTGGTAGGAACACACAGGGACCTCAAATATTCATATGAGAAGATGGTGAGGATAGATAAGAAATGAGAAAAATTCTTTAAGAAGCTGTGGAAGTGGGTAAAGGGCATCTTTAAGGTGCTCAAACCCAATGAGTGACTACATTTACCGAGGTTGGACAGTGAAGATGACGCCCTTACTGATTAGTCAGTTGATGATGCTGGTGGTGATAGTAAAAAGTAAGAAGGAGAAAGAAACTCTTGGGGTAGATTTAGGGAAATCCCTCGTACTATTTCTTTATTGCATATACAGCGAGGTCACTGCATTCCTTTTAGTTTGGGGTGCCCCCATATTTGTAGTGTTTTGATGTTATGATGTTGGACATTTCTTTTGATGTTATGTTGTTGTTTTGAGATGATATTTTGGATAATACTTTGTTTTTATTATGAGATACTACATTTTGGGCACTCGATTGGTGCCCACATTTTAAGGATTATCAGGTTTCTCTTATAGTTTATTTTGATTTTGATGATACATGACTAACTTTGCTCCATGATGGATTGAGTGACGAAATTCTTAAGGGTAAAGCATCGTGTTTGGATTTTGAGGCATAGATGCAGGGAATTTCTGAGTACTTGTAGCATAAATGTAAAGAATACAAGGAATGTTTGAGTACTTGTACCATTGTAAATTGCAATCTGGGATCATATTTTACACTATTAGCGAAGTCTAAGTTGCCATATGGTTAGTTTGTGCTTTTTACGCCAAAACGTGAGACTAAGGCTTTGGTTGTTGCCATGAATAGTAAATTATGCATGGTGCGGATTCAAAACAAACAACCCCCTCCATCCAAAATTTTTCAAAAATCGAGGACTTGGACATGAGCAACTTTGTAACAAATCATTTTGTTTTTATGTGGCTCCATAAGTTGTTGACTTGTAAATAATGATAGATACTCTAATTTTATTTCACAGTAGGGACAATTGATCCGCCTTGGCTAGTTTTTTCATGACATGTGTGGTGAGCTTATTGCATTCATCTCTTGTATACTTGTGTTATCTTGAACTTGACCTGTTAGTCTTTTAAAGCTAATGTTGATTGTAATTGGTTGGAGAAATAATCTTAGGTGACCTTTGGGATTTTAAAAGCCCACTCTAGCCTAAAAAGCCTACCCAAGCATGAATATAATCCCTACTTATCCACTTAGATCCTTTGATTCTTTTTTTGTCAAACACATTACAAGTTGTGAACTATTCATTTCATCCCTCTTTTGAATCATACCCTACACGAACTTGAAAATGCAACTTGAGGCTAAAAGCTTAAATTGGGAATGGTAAAGATTGATGGAAGTAAGTTTGGGTCTATGAAGTTGTAAGTAAAATGCCTAATATGCTTAAGCTTTTAAAATGAATGAATAGAAAAGGAAAGAGTTCAACAAAGAAAAGACGTGGATAAAAGTTGCAAGAAAAAGGAATGAAAGAAAAGTGGTAACAAAAAAAGCAAAAAGTTGGCATGATAAAAGAGAGAAAAGAAAGAAGAAGTGACCCATAGTCAAAAATGAGGATTGAAAAGTGTGATGTATATGTTCAAGGAAGGGTGTAACCATGTTATCCCAAATAATATCCTACCCTAACCCAAACCTACATTACAAACTTAAAAATTCATTTGAGATCTCCAACTATTTACTTTCTTCGTAGTGGCGATAGAAAATAGGGGCAAGCTTATGGTATGACACTTGATGCATAGAGATTTATTTTGCGAGAGATAGAGTTCTTGCAATTAAAACTCCTTATTGCATTTTTGGTAGCTTGGTGTGTGGAATGTTTCTTCTTGTGAGGATTGGCATACGAAACAAGTTAGGGTGAGTGATTTTGTGACCTTTCGAAGTATGAGGTAAATGGAGTATATCTAAGTTGTGGTCAAGAGAAAGCCACCTCTAGAGTATTGGTTGTTGTTGCTTAGTTTCTCTGTAAAGTCCTATGTATCCTTGAATGTCGCATCTTCTGATGAGGGATGTAGTGAAATTAGCTTAGCCCATGTGCAATGAGCTACTTATGGTAGTGATTATGGTTAAAGTCATTATGACCTTTAAGGTAAAATGTTTTGCCATAGATAATTATTGTCTAATGGTAAGAGGTAGTGTTGCTTGAGGCTAAGCAAATGCTTTAAGTTGGGGGTGTTTATGAGTGGTGATTTTACCACTCATTCTCACTAAACATTTGTGCAAATTACCTTATTGTGAATATATCAATGAGACATATTGGTGATAAAATGCACTAATATCCACTCTTCATAGGCATAGAGTTGAGTAGATCAAAAGATGTGGATGGGAGCTAAAAATTATCAAAACGGAGCAATAAAAGTGCAACTAAAGACTTGGAGCAGCAAGGCCTCAAGTACTGTGGTCGTGGTCTATTGACCGCGATTGCAGCAGTCAAGCGAAAGTCATCCAACCGCAATTGCAAAAGTTACCCACGATCATGTAACCTCGATCGTAGCTAGGTTCGCGCGATCGTGGCTTAGCAAAACAAATCATCCCAAGGTAAAAATTAAAAATTTGCGTGGCTGACCCTAATTTTGACAAAATAACTCAAACCCTATCATGGATCATATTCCATCTTCCCAAAATTTTTAGGTTTTACCTTTTGTAGTTGATAAGCCTCCATTTTTAGAGAAGAAAATATTGTATAAATTTTGGGTGATGAATACATCGAAGACGTTCTTAGCAGAGGATTATTTAACTTACATTGTTGCTTTGTGGTAGTGTCAAGTTTGAAGTAACATTCACTTAATCTTCAACTAGTCATTTCAATGGAGATTTTGGGTATATCTATGCTTATTTATCTTATGTGTAGCTAGATATCCCTCTTGGTGTTATGTGTGAATATGTGTTAAAGTGTGTGTGGGTTGTTAATGATTAGCTTCTATTTAGTTGTTCATGTTTATGGGTTTTATCATTTCTAAGCTAATTTGGTTGGGATTTGATGGGTGAAAGCCCAAAATATCCATATGAGTATGATGAGTGAAAGCTCCGTGCTCTAGAAATCCCGATGCCATCTTCAAAAAAAGAGTTTTGGGTGAAGTTTAGGAATCCATATCATCCCTGAAAGAGGGATGTGGAGACCAAAGCTATAATAGACAATTGTGTGTAGTTTGCTAAATTTTTCCTATCTTAGGCATAAGGATGAATGTGAGGTTGATTACCCCATAGGTATCATCCTAGAAATAGTGATGTCTAGATTGTGGTTGTGGTTACTAATTGCTGAACACACTTATTAGATATTTGAAAGAATCAGTAGGTGAAAGTTTGGTGTTTTGTTGAAAGACTAGCATCAAAATCTATAACCAAACCTACCCATATTTAGATTTCTAAATTAATGTTGATTGCTAACACCCAAATATCACTCCCTTAGTAATTCATAGTCCTAAGATCCATGCATAATTGTTAAAACTATAAGTATTCGTAGCCCCGAGTTTATACTAGAAAAAAACAAAAAGAGATATTAGTGTAGATACCTATCTCCCCCATTTTTATCTTTTTGTATCATTGGTTTGAATTTAACTTGTATGTATTATTCCAAATCAATTTGATCACCATTCACATTGTTCCTCGGGAATTTGACTCCGACTTCAAAGTTGGGTAAATATATTAACGACAACCACGTTGCACTTAAATTGACATGTAAGTTGAGCCTTATCAAGGAACAACATATGAGAACTCGATATTATATTTTTTATAGCCTTTTATTGAAAATTCTCTTTGTCATTTAAAAACCTAGCCAACCAGTTGGAATGGTTGACAATCAAATAGAAAATAGGAACCAATAGTTACTAATATAAAGTGTTACCCCTTCAATTAATTTTGATATTTTCGTAGTTGGTATGATATTTAAATTAATAATAAAGGTGTTTAGTTAATTTAAAATTTTATTAATTAATGAATTTGTGATATTGTCGGCACATCCATTGCAAGATTTGGTGTACATAGATACTGGTTTTGTTTTTTTTCCCTCAATGCATCAATTGGAGGTATATGACATACATTGAATATCAATTTGAGTGTGATGGGTACAATATATGGATATTTAAAGAACATCTAGTTATAGATTTAATCTATAAATTATTGAGTATTAGAATCAAACAATCACAAATTGTGTGAAAGATATATGGAAGATTCATATAGCTCATGACTCAAATTGGTTGACTCTTTTGGGATTAATATTGAGGTAATTGATTTGTTGCAAGTCCTATCTATTTTGTTATATGTTGCAATCAAAGGTCAGGTAGTAACTTGTAACTAAGTTCATAACCTGATATTTAATACTGGAGTGATGGTATATTAGGTCTATTATCAATTTTGCATCTATGCGTCTGTCCCCTCATATTTTGTCTATAAGTTAATTCACAATTCTTGATATATATTGATAGGCAATTGTATCGACAAGTTGAATTTTGAAACACTGTGTTTTTAATAGGTCTACAATTGTTAATTACACATATGACTGTAACATGGTTATTCATTTGCACTGGAATGTTTAATCTCATAGTTGTTTGGTGTACACTACTAACTTTTGAGAGTAACAAAACAAATATACATGTAGTTCTTCTAATTAGCATATTTTTAGTTCTCTTTTATTTTGTGTTCTTATATGCATGTTTTATTCATGGCGCTACTTCTGCATGCATAAGTGGTAAATGAAAATATTTGTTCCTATTTGTCCACTTCATTTTTGAAAATATTGTTCTGGGACAAGTGATCATAAGTTCACAGCAATCTCTCTATTTACTATTTGAACTTCTAGTTTGAGTTTAAGTTGTCGGTTCGGTTCAGATTTGAAAGTTATCAATATGATTTATTAGTTATTGATTTTTAGATATGATACACCACTAAAAAGTTACTATAATATCGGTGAATAATTTTTTATTTATTTATTTATTGATTATTGTTTGTTATCAATTTGGTTATTTGTTTGACCGTTAAAAATTCACACAAAAATTTCAGTGAAAATTAAGTAAAGATTTCATAGCAACAACATCAAAAACCACAAATTATATCAAGTGAATCTAAAGAAAACGATATTGAATGAATATATATGTGTACTGTGTATATGAACAAAAAGAAAGATTGGCTGAGAGAGGAAAATACCTTTGGCAAAGGGGAAACAAATGAGTAGAATAGAAACCATTTTCAAAATCTATATATAGACAATGACAAAGTACAAACTATTTTATCAAATGAAGCAGAGAAATCATAAAATGAAATTTTAGTCGACAAAGGAACTAACTAAAATAAATTCTAAATCACTTTATATATTGAATGGTATAAAATTTAATTGAAATAATTAATATTCGATTATTGATTTATTCGTTCAAATAAATTATCAAGTCAAGATCCAAACAAATGACTCAATAACCTGAGACAATGAACCAATATCCAAACTATTAAACCAATAATTTAAACCATTAACCCAATCTTAATTATTGATTAGTTTATGATTTTATCAGCCCTGAATTATTAAGTTATATTTTAGATAAAGAATTATATATGTAGTTTTGATGATAAACACCAAACTGCAAGGGACCAGGTCCCTTAATATTCATGGTATTGTATAACTAGAACGCGTATCTACACAAATTTGTCGTCTTGTGTAACAAACTTACAGGTGTTTTTTGTACTGAATAGGACACCTGGTCCAACGATAGTTTAGCCATAATCATCACTTATCTATTAAAGGAAAAAATACTTCATCATCAAGTGGTTTTTTGCAAAGATTCCAAAGAGATTAAGAGAGAGGAAAGAGGCAAAAACCCAGCTTACAACAATGCTCAAGCATAACTCATGTTCTTAGCTTGCTCTCTATATTAAAGTAGTGAGTGTTCCTAAGTGAATCCTGATTTGTAAATGAATTACTCAGTCTGTAAGAGTAATGAACTTCTCTTCTTGATTGAGTGTGCTTAGGTAGAGTTGCCTAAGTTTGACACTAATTAGAGTTAATCGGTGTAGAGAATTCTTGGCAGAGTTGTCAAGATAGGACAGTAATAGAGTTACTACAAGCAGGAGGAGCCCAGAGTTAGGCTGAAATCGTGTCTGTAATAAAGAGGTTGTTTAAAGTGTATTTGTTTGGTTCTTGTAAGAGAAATACTTAGGTTTTCCATCCTTGAGTAAGGGGGTTCCATATTAAATCCTTGTATTGATTATTTACTGTAAAACTTTTAGCTTTCCAGCATTTCATTATTGCTTTACTGTGTTTTTGCCTGAGATTGACTTTGAGGGACTTGGTCCCTCACTGTATGGTGCAACCTTCAAGGATTCTAACAATTGGTATCAAAGAAGGTTCACTCTAAAAGGTTCATACATAAAGTGTTCTGATCATCATGGCTGGTAAAACTTAACTAGGGGTGGAAAGAAAGGAAGCAAAAAGAGAGAGATTCCTGACTTTGAAGGATTTAAAATCTAACTCAGGTGAATAAGAAACCAATGTTGCACTTCTGGCAACAGGGATTATTAGATTTATAAAAAAGGTGGTAGTTCTGAAGAATTCATGAAAAACTGCCCAATTCAAAAAAAGAATCAAAATCATGATACATCAAGAAGAAAATATATAGCTAGTTCTACGGTAAAGAAGGTGTTGGATGCTTAGGAAGACTTGTCCACCAAAGATGAGAAAGACAAAAAGTATGGAGATAGTTTCATGTCGAAACAGGATGATAAGAAAAAATCTCAGGCTTTTGGCATTCTCTAATGGCAACAACTAAAGACAAAGAAGAAAATAGGGTAGAAAAGGGGGATTTCACCCAAAATTGGTTTATGGATAGTGGTTGTTTAATGCACATGACTGGAAGGATTGATTGTATTCTCTCTCTCAAGACACGTCAAAAGGGAGGTATGTCTTTTGGAAATAGCAAAAAAAGGTATATCCAAGGTGTTGGAAAGATTAAAAAATCACCTCATTATGAAATAGAAGAGGTGTATTATATGAATGGCCTTAAATACAATCTTCTAAATGTATCTCAAATTTATGACAAAGGAAATGAGGTAAAATTCTCATCAGATGGATGTACTATATCAAGCATAAAATTTGGAAGAATTATTCTGAAAGCCAAAAAGATTAAAAAAAAATATATATATATGTAGTTGATCTGTAGTTTGTGGTTGATGGGGAATTAACTTGCTTAAGTGCACAAAGTGAAGATGCTAACTTATGGCACAAAAGATTGGGACATGTGAGTTCCTCATTGTTAAACAAGTTGATTTCAAGGGACCTGGTCTGTGTCATGCTAAAGCTGAAATTCTCAAACAACAAAGTTTGTGTTGCTTGTGTTAAAGGTAAGTAGACCAAATCCTCCTTCTAATTGGAAAAGCAAGTAACTACTTCCAGACCTCTTAAAATACTTCACTTTGATTTATGAGAACCTATTAAAGTCCAAATTGGTGTGGGGGGGGGGGGGAGAATAAATATGTGTTAGTTATTATAGATGACTATTCTAGGTTCACCTGGACATTGTTTATAAGAACTAAGTATGTAACATTTAGGGTTCTTATGGCTTTTGCCAAAAAATCCAAGTGAAGCTAAATTGAAAATATGCTAAATTTAGGTCTAATCATGGATTTGAATTTGAAAATTCTCAAGTTGATGAATTATGTTCTAAGCATGGAATAATTCATAATTTTTCTACTCTTAGAACTCCACAACAAAATGGAGTTTTTGAAAGAAAAAACAGAACACTCAGAGATTTCAAGGACTATGCTTATTGATAGTGATCATCCAAAGAATTTTTAGGATGAAGTGGTGAATACTACTTGTTATGTGACTAACAGTTTCTTGAGTAGATCACTTTTGAATAAAAGTACATACGAGCTGGTATTCAGTAGAAAGCCTATGATAGACTATTTCAGACCTTTTAGATGCAAATATTTTGTGCCAAACATTGGATAAAGAGAATTGGGAAAATTTGATTCCAAAAGTGATAAAGTTGTGTTAGTAAGATACTCCTCAACAATCATGGCTTATAGAGTGTTTAATAAAAGAACTCTGTGTGTTGAATAAAGTATTCATGTGATCTTTAATGAGTCAGGAAGTCAAATGAACTCTGGAGATGATGAAAATTCAGAAGATGAAGAACTCATTCCTGTTCAAAGGGATATTGTTATTGAAGATAATGATCAAGGAATCAAAGATGCACTTAAGAGTGATGACAGTGATGATATAGGATCTCAGTCACACATTCCAACTCAACTTGAAGAACAACCAGAGGAAACCAGTCAGAATTCACAGGGATCTGGTCCTAGTGGTATCAGTCTCAAAAGACAAAATTGGAGGAACAAATCCTCTCATCCCCTAGAGAACCTAACTACACCCCTGTAAAATAGAGTCCAAACAAGATCTCAAGCTAGGAATGCTATGGCATTTTCAATATTTTTATCCCTAATTTAACCCAAGAATGTAAAGGAGGACCTGAAAGATACTGACTGGATTAATGTAATGCAAGAAGAACTTCAGCAATTTGAAAGAAGCAAAGTTTGGCGTTTGGTCCCCAGGCCTGTTGATAGAACATTTATTAGGATTAAATGGGTGTATGGAAATAAGTAAGATAAGAACAGAACTGTCAACAGAAATAAGGCAAGGCTGGTTGTTCAAGGTTATACCCAGGAAGAAAGGATTGATTATGATGAGACCTTTGTCACTGTAGCAAGAATGGATCCAATTAGAATTCATGTTGTATTTCCTGCATACATGGGATTAAAATTCTTTCAAATGGATGTCAAAAGTGCCTTCCTGAATGGAAATCTAAAGGAAGAAGTCTATGTCAAACAACCTCCAGGATTTGAAGATCCAAAATTTTCTCATCATGTACTTAAATTGGATAAAGCTTTTTATGGTTTGAAGCAAACACCAAGGGCCTGGTATGAGAGACTCTCAAAGTTTCTCCTAGAAAATGGTTTCAATAGAGCAACAACAACAACAACAAACCCAGTGTATTCCCACCTAGTGGGGTCTGGGGGGGGTAAGATGTACGCAGTCCATACCTCTACCTCTAAAGAGGTAGAAAGGCTGTTTTCGATAGACCCCCGGCTCAAGACACGAGATACCGCACAAATACATAGTAAAGCACAGAACAAGATTTCATAACATAAATACGGCACCCATAAGTAATAAAAACACATAGATTCGTAATAAAACATGGAACAAGGTACCATAACAAGAATAATACCCCCACCAAGTAATTCCCTACACTAGCGACCCAAACTGACCCTAGCCTTCTGCCCTATTTCGCGTCCCCCAGATCTTCCTATCTAGGGTCATGTCCTTGGTGAGCTGTAACTATTCTATGTCCCGCCTAATCACCTCACCCCAGTACTTCTTTGGCCTACCCCTACCCTGCCTAAAACCATCCAACGCTAACCTCTCACACCTACGAACCGGGGCATCCATGCCCCTCCTCATCACGTGTCCGAACCATGTCAATCGGACCTCCCGCATCTTATACTCCACTGGGGTCACACCAACCTTCTCCCTGATAATCTCATTCCGAACTCTATCCCCTATAGTCAGCCCACACATCCAACGCAACATCCGCATTTCTGCCACCTTTATTTTTTGGATGTGGGAGTTCTTAACTGGCCAACACTCCGCTCCATACAACATGGCTGGACGGACTACCACCCTGTAGAATTTGCCTTTAAGCTTGGGTGGCACCTTCTTATCACACAACACCCCCGACGCGAGCTTCCACTTCATCCATCCTGCCCCAATACGGTGCGAGACATCCTCGTCAATCTCACTGTTACCCTGGATCACGGACCCGAGATACTTGAAACTATCCCTCTTACATACCTCATGTGATTCCAACTTTATTACCACCTTATTCTCCAGCCTCATGTCATTAAACTTGCATTCCAAATACTCTGTCTTGCTTCTGCTCAACCTGAATCCTTTAGACTCAAGCGTTTGTCTCCACACCTCTAATTTGTCATTCACACCCCCTCACATCTCATCAATTAAAACTACATCATCTGCAAAAAGCATACACCAAGACACCTCCCCTTGAATATGTCGCGTCAACAAATCCATCACCAAAGCAAACAAAAAGGGACTAAGAGTAGATCCCTGATGCAATCCTGTCAAGACAGTGAAATGCTCTGAGTCTCCTCCCGCCGTCCTCACCTGAGTTTTTGCTCCATCATACATGTCCTTAATAGCTTTGATATATGCCAGCGGGACTCCACTCACCTCCAAGCATCTCCAAAGCACCTCCCTGGGGACTTTGTCATATGCCTTCTCCAGGTCGATAAACACCATGTTCAGGTCCTTCTTCCTTTCCCTATACTGTTCCACCAGCCTCCGTACCAGGTGAATTGCCTCCGTCGTTGAGCGGCCAGGCATAAATCCAAACTGGTTTTCTGAAATAGACACTATCCGTCTCATCCTCACATCGACCACTCTCTTTGAAATCTTCATAGAGTGACTCAATAACTTAATCCCCTATAGTTATTGCAACTCTGGATGTCACCCTTATTCTTATAGAGAGGGATCATGGTACTCCACCTCCAAGCCTCGGGCATTTTTGCCGTCTTGAAGATTTTGTTAAACAATCCAGTCAACCACCTTACACCAGCCTCTCCAGCGAACTTCCAAAACTCCACTGGTATCTCATCCGGCACAGTCGCCCTACCCCTTCGCATCCTGCGAACAGCCTCTCTAACCTCTGCTACCTTAAAACGTCTACAATAACTAAAATCCCGACACTCCTCTGAGTGCTCCAGCTCCCCTAACACAATAGCTCTATCCCCTTTGTCATTCAAGAGCCTATGAAAGTACGACTGCCATCTATTCTTAATATGGTCGTCCTCCACCAGCACTGTACCGTCCTCTCCCTTAATGCACCTTACCTGGTCGAGGTCACGACCCTTCCTCTCCCTAGACTTAGCGAGTCTAAACAACTTTTTCTCCCCTCTTTTCCCCTGTAACCCTGCATACAAGCTCTCAAAAGTAGTCGTCTTAGCCGTCGTAACTGCTAACTTAGCCTTCTTCTTAGCTAGCTTGTACTCTTTCCTGTTCACCCGCTTCTCTTCTTCGTCCTTACTCTCAACCAACTTATCATACGTCTCTTTCTTGGTCCCACTTTCTTCTTAACCTCTTCATTCCACCACCAATCCCCCCGATGATGCCCATCCCGGCTTCAATAGAGCAATAATACATAATACTCTATTCTTAAAAACCAGAGGTAGCAACCTATTGATTATGAAGATATATGTTGATGACATAATCTCTGGAGCTACTTTTGAACCCCTATGATAAGAATTCACTAAGCTAATGGGGATTAAATTTGAGATGAGTATGATGAGTAAATTGAGCTTCTTCCTAGGCCTACAGATTAAGCAAACACCTCAAGGGATAATGATTTGTAAAGAGAAGTATATCAAGGAGTTTCTGAAGAAGTATAACATTTGAGATGCAAAGCCAATTGATACCTCAATTGGAACTAGCTAAAAAATAGACAATGATGATTTAGGTTCTTCAGTGAATGAGATAATGAATAGAGGGATTATTGGATCCCTGCTATATCTTACTGCGAGTAGGCCTAGCATTGTTTTCAGTGTAGGAATGTGTGCCAAATTTCAAGAGTGCCCAAAAACGTCCTATTTAAAATTTGCAAAAAGAATTCTTAGATATCTAAAAGGGACAGAGGACCTGGTCCAATACTATCCACTAGGAGACAGTTTTGACCTAGTGGGTTATGTTGATGTTGACTATGTTGGATATTTAGTAGATAGAAAAGGGACTTCAGGATTGGCATATTTTCTTGGCCTATCCTTGATCTCCGGGATCTAAGAATCAAAATTTAGTTGCTCTATCTACTGTTGAGGTTGAATATATTGTTGTTACTTCTTGTTGTACACAACTTTTATGGATCAAGCAATAATTGAAAGATTTTGGTATTGTCTCAGACACTATTCCTCTAATGTATGACAACACAAGTGCAATAAACATGGACAAAATTTAGTGTAGCACAAGAAAACTAAGCACATTGATGTGAGGCATTATTTCCTAAGAGACAATGTTGAGAAATAAGTAATTTGTTTGAAGTTCTGCAAGACTGAGATTCAGATAGCAGATATCCTTACTAAGGCACTTTAGAAGGAATAATTTGTGAAGAACAGGTTGAAGTTAGGACTGATCAAAATGGCCTAACCTACCATGTGAATCAGTAGTTCTCCACAAAATTGGCTATAATCAGGAGACAGGTATCTATGGTAAAGTATGTAGTTTTAGTCTAACTCGGTATCATACAGTTATAGGTATACACCAATGGGAACAACTTTGGAATAAAATAGATGAAGTATGCACAAATTTGAGATATCACTCAAAGAAAGAAAGGGACCTTGTCCTATCTCTCAGGTTAGTATCATGAATATGCATGTTTTTCTTTTTATTTTATTAGAAAAAGGTCATATCCTCTCTCTCTCTCTCTCTTCATTTAGAAAACATTTCTTATCCAAAATTAAAATCAAATTCATCTTTGCATTAACTTTGGGGACCCTGCCCAACTCAACTATCATAATTATCCAAAGACAACCCCCTTTTTTCAACCACCTTTCCAATAAAGGTTATCCCTGAAAACACATTACCCCTTTGACAGTGTGAAAGAAAGTTTAAATAGTCCAAGGAACAAAATAACAACCTAAAAAAAAGTCTTCAAAGTGAAATCTAGAAATCATATTAAAAGGTACCTGACTTTTGAGGGACCTAGTCCAAAGAAGAAAAGAAAAACTGATGATGAAACTAGTAGGGCTTATAAAATAAAAAAACAAAATAAAAAATTCTAGAAAATATAGAAATTAGGTGATTACCGGTGCAAAGTCAAAAATTTTCAAAATTATCCAAGGGTATTTGCAGAACGAAGGATTATAAAAATGATGAACTCAAGATAAACATTATAATTCTAACCAATGAGGCTTTTGATCTTGAATTATTATACTATCCCAAGATGACTTCTCCAAACTGTCTACCCAAATCCTCCATTTTTTTCTCCAGCTTATGTTGCTTTTCATATGGAATATGAAATGTAACTCTTGCACTGCAATGATATATAATATGTTGAAAATGGATGTGTTCTCATGAGTTAACTAAATTATGCTTATTTTACTCTTGGTTTACAGTACTTATCTTTCAATGATGCCAAAAGTGAAAATATTGAGTTCATTTAGTAAGGATTGACCAGGTACCATATACAAGTATAGTGCAACTATTATGAGTTAATTTATAAATTTATGGCATACTGATAGGGGAAAGAAGTGATATATTGAATAGATTAATGAATGAAGGTATAATTACAGGGGAAAGTATGAAAATTCATTAATTGAATAATAGTGCATAATGACAGGGGGAAGAAGTTGAAGTAGCAAAACAAATGTGTTAATATGATCAGAGTTTTTACTGCAAATGACAACAAGGGTCCAGGTCCCTATGTTGCATAATGGTGGAAGCATGATGATAGGGGGAACATTCATCTTCAAAGTAGTACTCACACTGATTCAGTATGATGGATGTGCTCATAGATGTATGGTTGGTTTGTCATCATCAAAAAAGGGGAAAAATTGCTATATGTAGTTTTGATGATAAATAACTAACTGCAAGAGACCAGGTCCCTCGATATTCATGGTATAGTATAGATGGCATACATTTCTGCACAATTTTTTCCTCTTGTATAACAAATTTGTGGATGTTGCTTATAATGAATAGGATACCTAGTCCAATTATATTTCAACCTTAATCATCACTCGTTCATAAAAGAAAAAAGATACTTCTTCATCAAGTGGTTTATTTCAAATATTTTGGAGAGATTAAGAGAGAGAAAAGAGGGAAAAACCTAGCTTACAACAATCCTCAATCATATCTCATGTTCTTGGGTTGGTCTATGTACTAAACTAGTGAATGTTCTTGAGTGAATCCTGATTTGTAAATGAATTACTCAGTCTATAATCGTAATGAACTTTTCTTCTTGATTTATTGTTCTTAGGTAGAGTTGCCTGAGTTTGACACTGATTAAGTTAATTAGTGTAGAGTATTCTTGGTGGAGTTGTCGAGATAGGCTAGTAGTAGAGTTACTAAAAGAAGGAGGAGCCTAGAGTTAGCCTGAAATCATGTCTATAATCAAGAGGTTGATTATATTGGATTTCTTTGGTTCTTATGAGGGCAAGCCGTGGTTTTTCCTTCCATGAGAAAGGGGTTTTCCACGTTAAATTCTTGTGTTGATCAATTCCTGCAAAGCCTTTAATTCTCTAGTACTTTATTGTTGCTTTACTATGTGTTTGCCTAACAGACTTTGAGGGGCCTGGTCCCTCATTTTGTGGTGCAACCCCCAAGGATTCCAACAAAGAATATGTTATATTCTATAATATTCCAATCACATTAAAAAGTGTCTATTCTTTTCGCAGTTGGATTATCAATTCTATTTTAAAAGTTACAAATTGAACCCGATTAATAATAAATTTCAAAAACATATTTTCACTATAAGATTTTGAAAAATAAAAGAATTAAAAGGGTTGTTTTTCTTTTTTCCTTATAATTTTCATGATAGAATTCTTCCTAGAATATGTGTTTGTCTTGGTATAACTGTGGCAGAGAAAATTATTTAGGGGAGTCTCAAACTAAAGCAATCTACTAAACATACAAATTCATTGACAACGCCAATTATTGCCATAGAAATTGTTGATTATGATACATGAAGTATGTTCATTTATAAATATATACAATAGGTCGATGAATATCTTTATTGATTGAGAGTCTTACCTCATATCAATCAAGAATAGGCTTGTCATCTCTTATCTTTTTCAGAAATGCACCATCATTTTTTGACAAATCTCCCCATAGAGTAACTGTTGTTTGCTCCTGACAGAATTTTAAGTTAGAAGAGTGTGCGTGTATGTGCGCACATTTGTAATTGACATATGAGAAAGCCTCTTCAAGTTGGCTAAGAAAGACTTATGAAACTCTTTTATAGTTGTATTTTTGTAAGTTTACTTTGAGAGAAATGTTTTTACATATTTGCAATATAGTGCAATTGTTAAACGGTTTTAAAGGCAACGTGTTGGTTCCAAATTGTAAAGGATGCCAATGGTTGGATAAAGAAGAAGCATTTCATGACGAAACATGGATTTTCAAATACTGTCGTGATTAGTGTTTATTTTGTTTATAAATAAATGTTTTATAATTTATTTAAAGTTAAATTTTAATAAGGATATTTTTCTAATTTCACTTTAAGATTTTAGAGTTCATGCTTTTAAGGTAGTATAGAAGATAAATTATAAACGCTACCCTACTTTGCAATTGGCTTAATGGTTGTGTAACCTAAACCCTACTTTGCAAACTTTGGCCACTATAGCCACCATTTCCAGTGGGGATGACCCACCGGATATTAGTAAAAACTTACAGAATGTAGAGGAAAGCAAGGACACGCATGGAGTTTTGCCTACGAAGATGACTTATGCATGTTTATTGAAGCCTAGTTAGTTGATAAGCAATATTGAGAGAGTTCCTTATAAACCCGTAGTGATGCTGCATGGAGAACCAAGTTTACGTGGAAATAATCAGAGATAAAAAGCTTGATCATTCTAGAAAATCTATAATATGCTATTATTGGTAAATTCTCATATGGTAAGCCAGATATAGTAGAACTAAGAAAAACTATTCTACTTTAGTGTGGTATTAAAGTTGCATGAAACATTGGAGTACTAAACAATAGGCATATACTGATTCAACTGGAACTACTAGATGATTATGTCAATATTTTGTCAACATCAACATTCTACATCAAAGGTAAGGGTAAGTTTTGGCAGATGGGGACATTAAAGTGGGATCCATGGTTTGAGCCAAATATGGAAATAACTATTGGAGTAGCATGGATTGCAATGCTAGAACTCCCACCAATTTTTTTTCGCAAAGGGGGCCATTTTTTCATATCCTTAGATATGGAAAAGACATTAAAAGTAGATACGACAACAAGAAACAAAATAAGACCTAGTTGTGCTAAGGTTAAAGTTGAAGTTGATTTGATTGCTAAGTTCCTCATCGGGTTAAAAAATGAAGAAGTTGATTTGACTGGTGAAGTTAAATCTAAATAGATTCAAATCCAATATGATTACAAGCTAAAGTATTATAAGGAATGCTACTTATAAGGGCATGATGAGGATACATGTTGGAATGTTCACCCTGAGCTAATGCATGAGAAGAATGAAGAGAAGCAGGATGAGGGGTGAAAGACACAACATGAAGAAAAAGCAAAAAAAAGATAAATAAGGTGGGGGGACATAAAAAGGGGTGGAAGGAATAGCAATCAACAATGGCTTACCAGAAGGAATAAATATCAAAAAGATTGATATGGGCATATTTTGGGAGAATAGAAGAAGAAAGTCAAAAGGAAGTTTCGGTATCAAATACATTTGATGCTCTTAAGAATGAAGAAGAAAAACAAATGCAGAAGATTGAAGACAAGCAGGAGGATAAGAATAACAATTCATAGAATCTAGATGGTACAAAAGAAAGTACTAAAGATTGGGTTACCAGTACTTTTGGTAAATATACAGGTAATAAATATTAAAACACTGAGAAGCATGAAACAAAAGAAGAAGATGTGTCAATTGCATCTAATCCTCAGGAAGACAAAGTTGAGCAACAATCAATACAAAAAGAAGGAACGTCCAAGGAGTTAGTAGTTGCTGATCAACAGAAATATGAAGAGATGAAAATAATAGAAGATGTAGTTCCACTAACAATTCAAGAAGAAAGTCAAATTAAAACATGCAATAGTGGAAGGGTGAATTTTGATGAAGATGACCTTGAAAAGAACATAGATAAAGTAGATATTAAAGGTAATCTATCTCCCAAATAGATTGTAAAATTGAAATCATCACAGGGAATTCAAAAGAGAAAGGAGATAGGAGGCAAGGTAAGCTGAATGCAGACTAGAAGTTTCTTTAAGAATAAACACATATGAATGTACTTGTGTGGAATATAAGATCAGTGAATACTCAAAAGGCATTCTATATTAATTACTCTTCAAAAAAGATATCATTTTTACTTTATAGGGCTGATGGAATCTTTTCAAGAAAATCATAATATATAGGAATACAAAAGAAGGTTAGGAATGCAGTATGCTATCACAAATACTTCAGGACAGATATGGGAATTTGTTGATTTAATTATCAATATGAATGTCATGAGGGATGACTATAAGCGGCTGACTCTCAAACTGGAAAACACAGAAGTAGGGGAAGCAATTGTTGTTAGTTTGGTATATGTCAAATGCACTGGTACAGAAAGAATGGCATTATGGGAATATTTAGAAGAGATATCAATTTCAATTCAAGGCCCATGGTTTGTTTGGGGGAGATTTTAATGTTATCACTCATGAGGAAGAAAAACATAGTGGCTTACCAGTCACAGTGGCTGAAACAAAAGACTTCAAACATTACATAAACATGTGTAATTTAGAAGATACTTATTTTAAAGGAAGTAAATTCACATGATAGAATGGGAGAACAGATGAAGATTGTATATTTAAGAGATTGGATAGAGTGTTTTATAATGAAAAATTAAAGGATCTATTTCCAGTGTTGGAAGTAGAGCATTTGTTTAGAAGTGGGTCGGATCACACTTATTTGCAGATTACGTTCAGCACCTTTAATGAGTAGATTATAAAATCCTTTAGATTTTTGAATATTTGGTTAAAAGACAAGTCTAGTTTGGAGGTCTTAAGGCATAATTGGCATAATCAAATGTAAGTAAGTCTATTCATTATGTTCCATTATAAGCTGAAACAAGTTAAATCAGCATTAACTAAATGGAGTAGGGAATATTTTGGTTATATTTTTCAAAAGATTGCAACTTTGGAAGAGATTATAAAAGTGAAAAAAAAAAGCAATTGGAAGAATTTCCTACTGGTACAAATAGGGAACCATTGTTTAAAGAACAGACTAAGTTTAATTGTAACTCAGTAGATAAAAAGAGTTTTGGAAATACAAATCAGGGCTTCAATGGTTCAAAGATGTATAAAAACACGCTAAATTCTTCTATACAATTGTATAAGGAAGACGGAGAAAGCTAAAAGTGAAGAGGATTCAAAATGAAGGTAATAATTGGCTAAAGGAACAAAATGAGATTGCAGAAGCAGTTGTATTATTTTTTCAAAAGCAATTCTCAAAGAAATATAAAGATGAGGATTTTTCTATTTTGTATGAATTACCAACATTAGTTAATGCAGAACAAAATGATAAGTTAAATATTATTCCTAATATTCAAGAGATCAAGAAACCAATAATGAGGTTGAATATACTAGTGCTGGAGGACCAGATGGAATGACTGGAGCATTTAATTTAGATGTTCGGGTAATTATAGGAGAAGATGTTCATCAAATGGTACTGGCTTCTTTTGTAGATATGAATTACCAAGGTTTGTTACTCATACAAATTTGGTGCTTCTTCCCAAAAACTAGAGGTGAACACTTTTTCATATATGAGACCTATTTTATTCAATAATTTTGTCAATAAGATATTCTTTAGAATTCTTCATGACAAAATTAAGAGACTTCTTCACAAGATCATTTCAGAAGAACAATCTAGATTTGTGCAAGGAAGAACAATAACTGAGAATATTCTAGTGGTACAAGAGATTGTCTCAGAGATAAGGAATAGGGGTAAACCTCCTAATATGGTAATCAAACTGGATATGATAAAGACACATGATAGATTTAACTGGTTATTTCTTACTAAAGCTTTGAGAAAAGTGGGGTTTAATGAAACAATCCTTGATATGGTGTACAGATTAGTCAGAAATAATTGGTATTCAATTTTAATAATTGGTCAACCAACATGATTTCTTAGATCCTATAGGGGCTTAAAACAAGGGGATCCATTATCCCCTACATTATTTATCTTGGCTACTGAAGTGATGTCTAGGGCTCTAAAATCTTTAATGGTTAACAATGAGTTCAAGATGTTTGGAATGCCAAGAGGAAACCCAAAGATTAATCATTTAGCATTTGCTAATGATATGATTATACTTTGCAAACCTAATATTGGGACCTTCTTAAAACTTACTTCAACATTGAAAAGGTATAAAAGGATCTCAGGACAGAAGATAAACTAGGATAAGAGTACAATCTATTTGCACAAAGGTGATCACAAGGAGTTGTTGTTATAGAAGAGGTTGCTACAGGGATACTAAGGAAAGATTTTTCTTTTACTTATCTTGGCTGCCCTATTTTCCACTTGAGGAAGAAGAAGGATTATTATCAGTATCTTATGCACAGAATCAAAAGTAAGTTATAGGTAAAGAAAGGGAAATTGTTATCTTATGGGGGTAGGGCTATCCTTATGAAGCATGTGTTTCAAAGAATCCTCATCCACTGTTTGTCAGTCATGAATCCCCCAGCTAATGTAATGAGTTTAATTCATAAAACGTTGCCTCATTCTTCTTGAAAACTCATATAGGGGTAGGAGCAGACATTGGGTGAAATGGAAACATTTATGTTTGCTAGAAGAAGATGATGGACTTTTCTTTAGATTGATACAAGATATAAGCATGGCTTGTTTTTTGCAAATTATGGTGGAATTTCAAAACCAGAGAATCTATTTAGGGTAAGTATATGTACATCAAGTATTGTAAAAAAGAGCATCCTAATTTATTCATGTGGAAGACAGGGATGGTTCTTAAGTGTCGAAAAAGATATTACAGGCTAGAGACCTAACTGACCACCAAATTATATGGCAAACAAGGATGAGATTAGGATGATAAGCATCAGGTGGTTAAGGACTTGGTATATCAAGGAACATGGAATTACCAGGTGCTTAACCAGTTATTTCCACAAGAGATAGTCAATCATATCATTAGCACTGCCAGGCCACCGAACAGTATAAGGGGAATGGATAAACCTATAAGGATGCTAGAGGACAAAGGCGAATTTACTGTGAGGTTAGCCTGGCAATATATCAGAAAGGAGTCAAAAAATAGTATCTTCAAAAAGATGTGGGTAAAAGGAATGTCATTTAAGATGTGTTTCTTCATATGGAGAATATAGCAAGGAAAGGGTCCTGTAAAAGAGAATATAAAAAGATGGGGAAGACAAGGATCATTAAGATATTGGTGTTGTAAAAATCCAGATCAAGAAACCATTACTCATGTGTTTCGAAGATCATCTATTACTAACAGGACATAGTCTTATTTTTCTTCTATTGTACGTATAATATTTGTGGTCTGAGCTTCAGGGAAACAATTATGGCTTGGTGGAATGAATTAGTATAAAGCAGAGACAGGCCTTATTACTTAGTAATACCCTGCATGATAATTTGGGAATTATGGAGAAGAAGAAACTGTGGAAAACATAAAGGGAGGAGATCAATTGAGCAGAGAGTAATTTACAATATTTCTAGGAATATTAGGATGCTAATCAAAGTCAAAAATCCACACAAAGTACTTCCCTATGCATGGCCAGATATCTTGAAAGAATTTGAAAGCAGCAGACAAAGAGTGAAAGTGATTAAAGTTTACTAGAAGTTTCCTATGGAAGGATAGGTAAAATACAACTCTGATAGTGCATCTAGGGGAAATCCAGGGATTAGTTCCTATGACTATTATTTAAGAAATGACATAGGTGACTTGATATATGGAAAAGGTTCCAAAATAGAACACACTTCTAATGTGCAGGAAGAGGCATACGTAATGTGGCAAGCAACATTACACAGTGCTAATATACAATGCAATAAGGTAATTTTCCAAATAGATTCATTGACTATTTTGAAGATTTTAACCAAAGAATGGAGTTGCCCATGGGACATACATATAGAATAGATACGGATGTCGACAACAAACAAACAATGCAGTTTCAACACATAATGAGGGAGGTAATCAATTGGCAGAGCATTTGACAAACTTAACAATAGATAAAGGGGAATTCATATTCATATCATTCCAGAAGTTAGATGTTCCAGGAAAGAAGATATTAAACAGTGATAAACTACAATGTCCCTACTTAAGATTGTCACCATTCAAGGGGTGAAGGGGCTAGGAAGGCTACAACTTAGATTGTTCATATGTAAGATTTTACAAGACTATCAGGGATCAAAAAGAGTGAAAAATCTAACTAGCCTACATCAAATCACCCAACATAAAGGACTCAAAGCAAAAAGGGAGGGCTTTAAGGCTATGTTACAATCAATACACCTAAAAAGAGTGTTACTATCTTATTACATACATTTCCAAGCATTACAAAATCTTTCTACTATCCATAACTACAATATTAAAGGATACATGAAGTCAAAACAATAGTAAGAATAGGATCTTAAGATAGGAAAATAAAGGGGTTCTGAACTTACCAAGAGGAGTAATATTTTTCAGAGGTCTTAATCCATCAACATAGCACAAAAAAGAGATGTTGTTCCCATCCACCGGAGAACGCAGCTACAAGGAACAAAATAGTAGCCAGCTAATTCATTGATACATAGAATACTGGAAGAAGAAACCTTTTTCAACTTACTTCTGCAAGCTGTAAGAAGCAACAACTAAAGTCAACCATGGCATGGAGTTGATCATCTAGAGAAAGTTCAAGATAAAACAAATATTTACAAAAGGAAAGGGGCTCATTTCTCAGGTGTTGTTGAGCTTATGTGGTGAAATATTTTCAAGAAATATTTTGGGAACCCTATTTTTCCGGTTATATGTAATAGAATCAATAAGTGGACCACGTCGATTAGCGAACTAGGCCTGTCTTTTAATCTTGTGATTTATTTAAATGGGTTGGTACATTTATGTGTAAGGACTAACGATTTTTAAATTCCCTATATATAAAACCCAAAATTTAATTAAAAAGGAAGAAGATAGTTTATTTAATCCTTATTTTTGAGATATGGAAGAGATTGCCCGAAGAAAGAATTATTATTTTAAAATTTGTATTTATATCTCATTAGTTAGATAAAATACTATTGAAATAGAGAATAAATAAGAATAAAAATCTTGAACCAATATTCATCTTCCAGAGATCTGCCTCAGATCTACCGGTCGGCGACTCTTTCTTGCACCGCCATCAATGCCGACGCAGTTTAAGAGAGATCATTCTGGCGACCTCTACCTTTGCACTCCTTTCTCTCTCTTTCTATCCTTCTTCTCTTTCTTTATAAACCTATTACAGGTACTACAAGTACAGAATTCGGGGTTGACAATATTATTTCAGTGATAGTAACACTAGTCCAGCAACAGCAACACTATTCCAGCGACAACAATACTATTCTGGCGACCAATTTCTACCACATATTTTTGAAATCCAGTGATTCAATCAAGTAAATGGACCAAACCGATCGTCAATCAGGATCACTCACTCTATCTTTCCTAGTTTTGTATAGCTTTCTTGATTTTAGAGGTTGCTACAGTTGTTTTTGCTTAATATTTCTGTGTTGATTCATTTTTCTGAGCGTCTTTGCTGGCTATCTAGATTGTGGGTAATGACTTACTTGTTGATTTTTGTAATTCATAATAGTGTTTTACTTGTTTATCCTATTGGTGTTTTTGGCTTCTATTTGTTTTAGTACTTTTGAAGTGTGTTACCTTGTTTGATTACTATTATTTGAGTTACTAGCATATATATTAATTGTGGTAGTATATATTGATTGTGTTGCTTTCTATATTATAGATTGTTGTCTATGTTGGGCATTAGATTCTAGCTCCTCTATTATATGTCTTCCTTTTTATTTTTATCCTTTGTTTCCCTATTAGCGTAGTGGTTGTAATTGACAATGGTAGACTAGGGTCATGTCATAGATTAGGGTCAGGATTGGGAGGTGTTGGTTCTGGGTTAGGGTCGATCCTAGGATCAAGTTTTGGGTTAGGGTCAAGGGGTCTTGGAACATAGGAACTTTGTAGGGTAAGTCTATAGAGACAGCAAAGATTTTTCAAAAGAAAAGGGTTAGTATAGCATGTGTCTAGGAAACTAAAGGGGTAGGCACTAAGGCGAGAGATGTGGGTGGTTATAAGTTATGGTACTCGGGTAGTGTGAGACATAGAAATGGGGTAGGTATTTTTGTAGATGAAGAACTTAGAGAGTAGGTGGTAGAGGTTAGTAGATTTAGTGATAGGTTGATGTAAATTAAGTTGGTCATTGAAAGGTCTACGGTAAACATTATTAGTGCCTGTTCCCCACAAGTAGGTTTGGACAAGGAGGAGAAGAAGGAATTTTGGAAGGTTTTAGATAAGGTGGTAGGGAGCATCCCGAGAACTGAGAAGCTTCTCATGATAGAGGATTTTAATGGGCATATTGGGTCTTTATTGAGAGGTTATGATGACTTGCATGGTGGGTTCGGTTTTAGGGAGCAGAATGAAGGATGAGCTCATCTTTTGGATATTTCTAGGGATTTTGGGTTATGGATAGATAATTTAAGCTTTCTGAAGAAGGAGGAACACCTTATTACATTTTGTAATCAGTAACCAAGACTCAAATAGACTTTTTGATTCTTAGAATAGGGGATAGAGCGCTTTGTAAAGACTGTAAAGTCATACCTAGTGAGAATATTTTGACTCAACATAGGTTGTTGATGATGGATTTGGTTTTCAATAAGGGCAAAAAGAAGAGAAGTGTGGAGGCTCAGCCTAGGATTAAGTGGGGTAGCTTGACTTTGGCTAGTGTTTTGTAAATGGAGGAGAAGTTAAAGAGTAGAGGGCTTGGGAAAGTAGAGGGGGTGTCGATAGTATATGGGAGATGACTGCCAATTGCATTAGAGAGACTGCTAAAAATGTGTTGAGGGTCTTGAGAGTTCGATTTGGCAAACATCGAGGAGACTGGTGGTGGAATGAAGAGGTTAAGCGAAAGGTAGAATCTAAGAAGGTGGCATATGCTAAGTTGGTTGCAAGAAAAGATGAGGAGGAAAGGAAGATTAATAAGAAGGAGTATAAGGTAGTTAGGAGAGAGGCTAAGTTAGCGATTACGACAGCTAAGATAGCAGCTTTTTAGAGCTTGTATGCATCTTTTGAGGAAAAAGGTAGAAATAAGAAGTTGTATAGGTTGGTACAGTATTGGTGGAGGATGCTCTTATTAGGGAGAAGTGGTAGTCCTATTTTCATAAACTTTTGAACAGCGTGGGGGACAAAGGTTTGGTGTTGGGAGACTTGGAAAAATCTGAGGAGTGTCGCAATTATAGTTATTGTTGGTGTATCAAGGTTGAGGATGTCAAGCGAGCTATTCACAGGATGCGGCGAGGTTGGGCGACAGGGACAGACGATATTCCAGTGCATTTTTGGAAAAGCAATAGCGGGCAAGGTTTGGAGTGGTTGAAAAGGTTGTTTAACATTATTTTTAGGGCAGCGAAGATGCCTGAAGCATGGAGATAGAGTACAATGATTCCAATATATAAGAAAAATAGAGACATATAGAGTTGCAATAACTATATAGGTATTAAGTTATTTAGCCATACTATGAAGGTTTGGGAAATGGTGGCAGAGTTGAGGATGAGAAGGATCGTGATGATCTATGAGAATTAGTTTGGTTTCATGCTAGGTCGATTCTCCATTAAGGCTATTCACCCTGTGAGGAGATTAGTGGAGCAGTTTTAGGAGAGAAAGAATGACTTGCACATGGTGTTTATTGATCTTGAGAAAACATATGACAGAGTTCCCAGGGAGATTCTGTGGAGGTTCTTAGAGGCTAGAGGGGTGCCCATGGCATACACTAGGTCGATTCAGGATATGTATGATGATGTAAAGACTCATGTGAGGATGGTAGGTGGAGATTCAGAGCACTTTCCGGTCATGATAGGTTTGCACCAGGGATCAACTCTTAGCCCATTTTTATTTACCTTGGTGATGGATGTTTTGATATGACATATTCAAGGGGAGGTGCCTTGGTGTATGTTATTCGCAGATGATGTGGTATTGATTGATGAAAATTGGGGTGGAGTTAATGATAAGTTAAAGATTTGGAGATAGACGCTTGAGTCTAAAGGATTTTGATTTAGTAGAACCAAGATGGAGTAATTGGAATGTAAGTTTATTGATGGGTCACAGGAGGCTAGCGTGGTTGTGAAGCTGGACTCTCAGTCCATTCAAAAGAGGGAGAGTTTCAAGTATCTGGGGTCTATGATTTAGGGCAATGGTGAGATTGACGAGGATGTCAAGTATCGTATTGGGATAGGATGGTTGAAATAGAGGCTCGCTTCAGGAATTCTAAGTTATAAGGAGGTGCCCTCAAAGCTTAAAGGAAAGTTGTACAGAGTGGTAGTTCGGTCGGCTATGTTGTATGGAGCGGAGTGCTAGCCAATTAAGAACTCGCACATCTAAAAGTTGAAGGTGGTAGAGATGAGAATATTGTGATGGATGTGTGGGCATACCAGGAGAGATAGGGTAAGGAATGAGATTATTCGAGAGAAGGTGGGAGTTTTCTATGTAGAGGAAAAGATTCGAGAAGTTAGTTTACATTGATTTGTGCATGTGATGAGGAGGGGTTCTGATGCCCCTGTATGGAGATGTGAGACACTAACTATGAATGGTTTAGGCAGGGTAGAGGTAGACTAAATAAATATTGGAGGGAGATGATTAGGTATGATATAGAGTAGTTACAACTAATGGAGAACATGACCCTTGATAGAAAGGTCTGGAGGACACGAGTTAGGGTAGAGGGTTAGGGTATAGGAGTGCATCAGTAATAGTAGGGGTGCGCTCCTCTGTGTCTAGAGTTTCTTATGTGTGGATAGCAGTGTTAGTTTATTTGGATTACCGTACTATTTTATATGCACTTATCTTTTGTGTTTGTTTTACTATTAGTTTGTCTTGCGTGCAATACTAGTTATATGCACTTATCTTTTGTGTTTGCTATATTGTTATCGGTCCTAAGCCGGAGGTCTATCGAAAATAGCCTCTCTATTTCTCTTGAGGTAGTCGTATGGTGTATGTATACTCTATCCTCCCTAGATCCCACTAGGTGGGAATACACTGGGTATGTTCTTGTTGATGTTGTATATCTTAGTACTTAAGGATCATCCAAACATTTGAATCAAAAATTTAATGGCTTTCATGAATTTCATTATGAAGAATTTCGTCAAGTGTTTAATGGTTTTTCAATTGAATATTGTTTTGAATTCTTTAACTAATTGATTGATAAATTAATAACCTTAAGATTGTTATTACATCCACACATATGACCGTTAGACCTCTCATCCAATTGAGAACATATATATTCTTTCTTTTGGGTTGGCAATAAGTGGATTACAAAAAAACAAAACAAGCAACCTTATACTGTTCCATTATTATCACGGTCAAATTTTTCAGGCTATGATGGCACTTACCAAACTCACCAATAGGTAAGTCAATTCATAGTTTGAAATAACTAGTAACAAACTAAAAAGAAATGCAAAGGAAACACTAAATAACAATGACAGAGAAAGAAAGAAGAAAGTAAATTTATCTCAAAATCTTATAATATCAATACAAGAGCTTCTAATACAACAAGAGTACAAGTGGGATACAAAGTAAATATACACAAGTCATCTGTAAAATACAAAAATAGATATCAGTCTAATAATAAGACATAGAGAAGTAACCATCCAAACGTCACCATGTCTTTGATACATACACGATGCACACATCAATGGTGAGGACTCATAATATGATTTTTAGGCTACAGATGTGTAACATGAGTACCAAACACCTGGTACATAGTAGGCATCGTCCAATTGAGCTCCAAAGACAATGCAGGTTTTAATAACATGTAAAATAGGAATATAAATTACAGGGAGCTATCTACAAAGCTAATCATAATAACAACCAATAACCCGGGAAAAGTGTGATACTATAAGTATCTAGCCAATATATAGTAGTAAAGTGAGGAAGAGAGACATTATATACAATAGTAGAATGAAAAAATATATATACTATGTATAATAGTATTAAGAGAGAAGAAAATGATATACAATTTATGCCTAGGGAATAACATATATACACACATTCATGCATAACAACATTATACCGATCACCAAACCCGAAGATACAACTCTAAGGGAACCTGTCTAACATCTCAAGGATCATAAGTGGTCGAGCTATCTCTAGTATAATTACAGTCTTTACCCAAAGTGAATAATCCTAAAGTAACATAGCAATTCCAAATCGTACCATAAAAGAAGTAAAGGACTAGAAATATACTGACAACCTTGAAACCCAGGCCAAAACAAGCCTTCACAAATCATATAATAAATTCCAAAAAATAATAATCTAACTGGCTAGCCCGGACACTATGACCTAACTAGGCTCTCATAAGCCCAAAGGGTACATGCAAACACTCAGCAAACAATAATCATAACATGTACCTGTATATCCCCTCATAAGATTGATAGATACAGGCCCCAAATAACTATACTGATGATAGGTGATGCATATAAATGAACATTATCTACAAAAACTTGGTGATGAAAAAAATCCAAGTACCATATCTAATCAAGTGCCATAACATACCAAGTGTATACATATCCTCTTGTTCAGTAGCTTTAACAAGAACTAAATGAGTACATATCTACAAATCTATTTTCCAAGATTGAATCTGAGACTAAAACTGGTATAATAATATGAAAAGGGTCAGAATCTCCGTCAACTAATCTGAGTAAATAGTGGTAAAAGACTGGATTTATAATGGACCAAAATCATTCTTGGTCTAATTTTCAATGTAATATGATTAATTTAAAATACCATAGTCCAATAATATGGGTGGTATGATTATCATTTTAAGAAAATAAGTTTAAAAGTGACAAAGTTAGGATAAATTGTTTTTTTAGAAAGTGATAGTTAAATCAAGCTTTTAGATTGGAATTGTACCACTAAATAGGTATAGATGCACCTAAATACATCTAAAATAGGCCCGTAGGTACCGTTAATGAAATTGCAAAATTGAATTCATCATGAGGTCCCTCGAAGGATAAGAAATGTGTGCTCAAAATTGAACATAAATCAGATCTAAAATCAGCCCACAAAGTTGAGAGAGTTATAGAACTAATTTGTAGGAATTAATAAGAAGAAGGATGGATTTTGACAAAAAAAAAGTAATGGGAAATCATCAAGAGGTGTTAAATTAACTTACCTTAGCTTCATGGACAATTTACCACCATTTTCCTTACTCAATGGTTTATTAATGGCGAGTTAGGTTTGAGAAAATAAAGGAGACAACAATAGAGGGCTACCTGAGGTCATTTACAAATGCAGGACTCCTATCACGAATGCGGGCTCAGACCAATTTAAGCCTTACTGAACTTAGCCAGTCTACCGCGAACACAAAGATCAAAGTTGAGTCGGTCAGGCTGGCTTAACCTTAGGAAATGCTAGGATGAAGATCCTTGACCTTTGAAAATACAGCAAAGGCCTTGCGAACATGAAGGCTAAGATTGGCTTGAAGCACATGTCGTGAACCAAAAAAATGTCCAAGTCCTGACGAACTTCGATTGGGGGCTTGGGATGAGTTCGTAACCCTGTACGCACAAACGAACTATGCTACCATACCAAATTTAATATTTTGGAATCAATAGAACTATTAAGATTTTCTTTTGATTCTTTTCAACAAAATGTAGTCCCCACACCTAGAGTTTTATTTTCACTAAATCTACCAAATAACTAAAAGTGAGCCAGAAAGTCTTGGGACTAGGATCAAGGGTCCCCCTAGTCTAAAATCAATATTCTGAAGCCAATGGCACTATCAGAATTTTCATCCGGGGTTGTTTACTATGAGTTTTGATCCGATACTAATAGCTTAACAATAAGAGCTTCAAAATAGAGAAATGGGACTAAAAACCAAACAAATTGTCTGAAAACCAAACCAACAGTTTTGGCAAGTTACAAATGGCATGTAGCCACTGTGGGAAGGTATGAAATTCCAAAAATACATGAAAACCAAGAAACTAATCTAGAGATCCATTACAATATACACTACTAACATCCTCAAAATTCAATGGATAGAAAGATCCCAAAAGCTTGGAAAGACGAGGTCCTGGGCTTGCATGCCGTGAGCAAGACTCACAGATAACCTCTATGGCTAAAAATCACTTCCTTGGGATTTTTCTAAATATATCCCTTTTCCCTTTACATTCTTATTTAACTTTCCAAATAACCAAAAACCTTTCCTCAACAACCATCTGGCCTCCAACAGAACCGAGCACGACTAAAGCATGCAAACCCAAACAACACCATGTTTCCATCACACTACTAGAAGCACAACCAAACAATAACTCATCCAAGCTAAAGACAATCCAACACATGAACCATTCAACTAATTTCAACTCTGAATCGAGCATTTCCTTATCTTTCCAATTTTGTATCCATTCCAAAATATATAAAATGTCTCCTATAATATTAGAGGCATGTCCACGCTATCACATCACATTAATCTCAAAGACTAAACTCGACCCTCTACAAATCCATATGGGCTATCATAGGAATAATGAATGCATAATAAGGTCTATCTAAATACTCAAAAATAATGACCAATGTCTATGATCGCTGCCAAGCCACTAACTGGTCTACCCTTAAAACCAATATTCATAAATCACAAATCATAGTATCCCAAAATTAAATGATCCACTACAGAATGCCCTACCAATGGTAGATGAAACCATACTAGGTCCAAGTAGAATGTATCTCTCCGATCTAGTGGAAATTAAAAAGTCCTAACAAATGCTGACAAACCTAGGACAAAAATAGTATAAACCAACACCATGTGCCAAAGGACCATCCTTTAAACGTCTATCAAGTACAACCCATCTGAACTGAAGAAAATTGAGTTGGTAAGTAAGGAGTAGGCCTAGTCAACTTGTCACCAACTTCTCCATGGGAATAAAATCTCAGAGTGGGGCTATAATAAGATTATGTAATCTATATCTATAATCTCAATATCAAAGATAAACTACTTGATCTCAACTATCCAAACCAATTCTATTGACGAGTAAACATCAATACTCTTAAATTTATCACTATCCTCAACCTGTCATTCAAAAGAGTAAAAAACTGTGACTGGAGACAAGCAATCTTCACTAAGTTCAAATACCCAAACCAATCTTACTACTACCAAAAATTAAGAATATACCCTAAACCAATCTCACCTTAAGAGATAAAGAATATATCCAACAACTCTCTCAAGGGATTAAACTAAAATATTGCCAAAAATATAATTACAATGGAGGAAAACCACAAGTTAAGGATATGAGCACTCAAATCCACATCTTCTCAGCGCATAGCACATCAACGCAGAACTATGAACTCCCCAAGGCTGCAAAGAGTACTAGTGTCAGCCAAATCTGAAGCAAATCAAAATATTACAGTCTTAACCTAAATCAGGTCAAAACAATACTCAATCTATGGAAATGAATACTCACTCTTAAAATACCCCCATTTTGGACTGACAATTATTACATAAGTATATGTCACCAAGAAGTAGTATTTGATGAAGTCATATCAGGCCGAACCAATGCCAAAATGAGAAATTTCTGAATTGACCCATTTAAACCAACCTTAACTCAATTGAACCATGAACCATATAATAGAGAGAACAGAGTGCCCAACTCAACACTAATACCAAGATCAGAACTACTATCGGGAGCTAAATCAACTCAAAAAATAAACCTCAAATTTACCAACTTTAGAAGCGACCTATAGAAAAGATTGGTAAAGCTAGAATTACCACCAAACCATGAAAGGCCTAACCTTCCTTCACTTTTTGAAATCTCTTAACAACCGATCTAACTTATTAATAGAAAAGAGAAACTACCCGACCAAATTAGCCATCTAAGCCAATGAACAAGAATCGCAAGAAGGGGATACTAAGTAGACAACACTATTCTAGTTTTTTATCAAGTAAGAATAAAAAACAACCAAAATAATAAAAGAAATATTAATAACACCAGTATAAAGTGTAAGTGGCACAAAATAAAAAATAACCTATACCAATATAAGATTACCATATGCCAAAATGCTAAAGAAAAGGGACTTTAACCCAAATGCCACACCCCACGGAGAACACAATACCGATCTACCCAATCTACTTCTAAAACAAATATCTACCGGGGTAGTCAAGTATGCATAAATCTACACAAAGTCTTACAATAATCAATATAGTAATATCAAGACATGTAACCATCGATAGGTATGAGAACACAGACATAATTAAAATAGAAACTAAGATATAGAAAATCAAGTCTCACCCATATGATGAAATCCAAAGTCATAGACTTGACCTGCCTGAAGAAGTATGAATCTGAATAAGTCCACACCTGAACTAAGCATCAGAATGATCAACTGAAACACTAAGTACACTACCTCTAGCTAAATGTGCCACAATTTAATGACACTGATTTGACAACACTATCCAAAAAATATCCTTTTAGGGGACACTCTCTTGACCAATTATCAATCTCTATATAATTGTAATAAACCCCTTAATCTCTAATCTAATGAGAAACATAAATTGACCCCAACTGGCTGACGACTCACATTTGGGGCACTCTCTAGAGCAATGTCCAATCTCACCATAATCAAAACAAGACCTTGAAGTATTCTCATGCACTATTTTTTTTATCTAGAAAAGCCACCACATCCAGAAAACCTAGACTAAATAAACCATACTGCCTTACTAAAACTTTGCCCATTGTGACCACAAAGACCTACGTGAGAGCTTACCATAATTTAAGGTGCTACTTGTATGGTCTTGATAGGTTGCAGGTGATGTTGACCTCTAATGAGAGTATGCCTACCTCCAGACAGGATACTACTCACACTGAACAGTTGACATAGACTCTTACTACCACCTATATGTCTTATGAAATGCTTTTTTTGTAGTTCTTAAATGATCAACAACCTGAAGGATCTAGCTGCTATCAAATGCTCTGATGCCAAACATAGTGGTAAAGTCAATTCTTTGATAAATCCTCATACCATTTCATGCTCTACACAATATAACATAAAATTATGTTTTCCCCACTCGAGAAACCCAATCTTACACTCATAAACTAATGAATAGCCCTGCTAAATACCAAGAAACCCAACTCTGGCTTGATAACTACTCGATGTACCAGGCACTAACATGGTTGTGAAGTATCCATAAACAGATCCAAAAGCACTAACATGGTTGTAAAGTATCCATAAAAGATCCAAAATGCCTAAAACTAAGTCTTGAGAGGTGGTGGTGGTCCAAAACTCTACCAAAGCCTAGTTCGGACCTAAACTCTTGGAAAATGCTAAAAATCTTCGATATCAATCACTAACTCCCTAGCCCGATACTGATCTAAAACTTTAGTAGCACCCATAAAAGTCTCATTCGCATCTACTATTAACCTCGTTCAATCCATCTAAGAAAGAGTGGAGACCAAAAAAAGTACAAGAGGTTTATAAAAATACAGACACATGATAAGGAATCAAGAATAGAATATCGTAAGAATGCCCTATAACCTCTTAAAGATAGTATATAGACGTCTCCATACCAATCTGCAAGACTATACGAGACATTTTTCTTTTATACCAATAACACTGGTAAACCTATGATCAGATACCAACTTGTCATGGCTCAATTTCTCAAGTCATGATAACACCTACCATAACCCACCAGTAGAGCTGGGCATATTTTTATTCAAATTATAAAAACTAAAAAATTGAATCAAAATTTAATTTTGGTTAGGTTTTTCAGATTGGTTTCGATTTCAAATTTAAGAAATTCAGTTAAATAGTTTGGTTTTCAGATTTAAAAAAATGGACAAACCAAAAAACCAAAATTACATAAATAATTTATTATAATTTATATATATATATATATATATATATATATTATATTTGTAAATATAATAATAATATAATATAATCTGAGATAATTTAACAAATAAATATATAAATTATAATCGTTTAGTAACCTTAATGCAAGCATAACATTAACCTTAATAGTAAAGGTTGCAGCGGTACTTAGGCTCAGCCATATTCATCATCAGTACTCAGTTCGTTTGAAATTTCAATCATCACCAGTTCGTCACTATCATCGACAATCGTTGTCGAGTGCCACCACTGTCGTCACGCCAATGGCTACGAATGTGACCACTGTGTTGATTGTTTTTTTATGATATTTCAATAATTTTGTTCATTGTTTATTCAAACTTATGCATAATGCTATTATATATTATGTTAAACTTATGGTTATTTCATGTGTGTTGAATTAATTATATTTGAGATGAAAAATAGGTTTGAAAAAAATTACTTTTCAATAAAAATCACCAAATTTAAATGCTCACTACTTTAATCATCAAAACAAAAATAAAAATCTGAAATAATTGAACCGAATTTGTAAAAACCGGATCAAATCAAATTTATTTCAGTTGGGTTATGGTTGTCTTTTTCATCAATCTGAAAATCAAAAAACCAAACCGATATTAAATAATCAATTCGAACAAACTGAATGCCCACCCCTACCCACCACTAGGTAAACCAACTTATAGTCTAAACTTCTAGTAACAAACTAATAAGAAAGGTAGAATCAAAACTAATTAACAATGAGAAAGAAAGAAAGAAGAAAGTAAATATATCCTTAAAACCTGATGATTTAAGTATAAAAGCTTCTAATACAATAGGAGTACAAGTTGAATACAAAGTAAATATAAACAAGCCATCTCTTAGATACAAAAATAGAGATCAGTCTAATATTAAGAAGGAGAGATGGAACCCTCTGAGCATCAGGAGCTCACCTAAAGAATCTGACCTATTGTTGATCCACCCGATGCACACATCAATGGTGAGAACTCGTACTACGATCTGTGGGCAGCAGAAGTGTAGTATGAGTACCAAACACGTGATACTCATTAGCCATTGGCTAACTGAGGTTCAAAGATAATGCTTGTATAAATAACATGTGAAGCGGGAATATAAATTAGAGGCATCTATTTAAAAAATTAAGCATAATAGTACGAATGAAGATATAAGGATAGCCTATCATGAACAACCTATAATCTGGGACAAGAGCAATACCATAAGTATTTTTCCAATTTGCAGTGGCAAGGTGTATACCATATACAATAGTAGAATGAAGAAATATATGTAATGTATATTAGTAGTAGGAGAGAAGGAAACAAGACATAAATTATAGCTAGGAAAAAGATGATATATATTTATATATATACACATACATACATACATAACAGTGTTATACCAACAACCAAAGCTGAAGACACTACTCTGAGGGAAACAATCTAATATCTCAAGGATCATAACTGATATGGGAGCTATATCTGGCATAATTAGGGTCTTTTCCCAAAGTGAATAATCATAAAGTAATGTATCAGTACTACATCTTATAATATAGGGAATAAAGGATTAGAAATATACCGACAACCTCGAAAAATAATCCATTACCAACCTTTCTTGAATCATATAATAAATTCCAAATAATAATAATCTAACCAGCTAGCCTAGAAAACCAATAACTTAATCGATCCCCCATAAACACGAATGGTATATGCAAACACGCAGTACCAACAACAATAACGTATGCCTATACATCTCTCTATGAGATTGATAGATACATGTGCCAAATAATTATCTGGCGATAGGAAATATATATGAATAAATGCAAGTCATAAAAAGCAGGTGATGAAACATGATCCAAGTACCATATCCAATAAAATTTCATAACGTACTAAATATATACCAGTTCTTCAAATCTATAACTCACAAAGGCATGGACTAAATAATCATCCTTCTTTGATACTATGGCTTATCAGATGAAGGGGTCTCATAGGGGATTCTGTATATCTCTATACATTGCGTAGTCCTAAACTAGGACTTTTATAATCCATTATCATAAATCTACTCCATCTAGTGAAAGATATATACACATACATATATGTACATATACATATATATATAAACACAGACACACACATACACACATATATATAGGAATGTCGAATTTGAATTTGAACTGAATGAGTGTAAATCTATAAATGCCCGAGATCTAATCCATGAGTAAAATAGGTTTAATTTCCAAGGTAATATGATTAGTGTAAAGTACCACAATCCAATAATAAGGGTGGTACAACTTCTATTTAAGAAAGGGTGAAAATTTTAGATAAATCCTTTTTTAGAAAATGGTAGTAAAATCAATGTATTAGTTTGGAATCATACCACTAAATAGGTATAAATTCACCTAACTACATGTATGCTATCACCAGTATTCAAACAATAAAACCATAAGCATCTAAGAATCTATAAACTACAACCACATCCTTTTAAGTGGTAGAATATTAATATGGTTTCCAACTGATATCATACACAGGGCCTCGTATCGAACATTATATAAATTTACAGATATCAACAACAGAATCTAAAAAACTAATGTAAATAAAGGCATAGAGTTGCTAGGAGGATCAAATTGGGAAATATCATCCAATTTACTAAGTTATAAGGTAAGTCTTATAGTGAATAGTTATTCATATCAATCTATGGTAAAGAAAGTCAATAATTTAGTATAGCAGGTTCCTACAACCATAATGACTATCCTGGGTTAAGGTTTGGGTCACATTTTTTTTCTAAATTCCCCTAACTAGGTAAAGTCATGATATATTATGTAAGAACCTATCCCATAATCTCTACCTAGAATATAATCTATACAATACATAATATCATCCAGAAAAGTAGACCCAAGCCTACCTCAATATCAAACCGTAGTCTTAAATTATCTATAAATTACTCATCTTCACTCTATGATACCAAAACTATGTTACACTATCAAAAACATAAAGTACATATTAACACGTGTAAGGCAATACCCATATTACAATATAAAACTTCAGACAAAAAATCAGGTAAAAAATAGGCCCGTGGGGCCCACTAATAAAATCACAAAATTTAATCCATCATGAGGTCCCTCAAAGGATACGGAATGTGTGCTCAATCGCTGAGCACAAATATAGCTTAAATTGTGGCTCAACTTAGTCCATAAAGTTGATAAAATTCTAGAAATTAATAAGGAAAAGGATGGATTTTGAAAGGGAAAAATAATGGGAAATGACCAAGAGATGTTAAATTAACTTTTCTTAGACTCATGGACGATCTCCCACCATTTTTACTATTCAATGGTCGATTAATGCTGAGTTAGGGTTGAGAAAATAAAGGAAAAAAGAGGAGAAAAAGATATATAGGGTTGTTAGGGATCCTTCACGAAATTTGACATTTCAGACTCAGTGGAACCATCAAAATTTTGATCCAAGATTATTTTAACAAAATATAGGCCCCACACCCATGATTTTAGTTTTATTAAATCTACCCAATAACCCAAAATAAGTTTGAAAGTCTTGGTGTCATGATCAAAAACAAGATCACGATGATACATATCATGGATCAGTCTTGATAAGTAAGCCAATTACCCCCAAAGGTAAGAAATATGAAATAAATAAGGCAATAAAGTTAACAAGACTTCTAGAAGAAAGTCAAGTTATAAAAATCTTTTCAAAATATGATGTCATAAGTGTAGAGCATCTAATAATATAAATTGAACCTGAAGTACATGATCTGTCTCTAAAAAAAATGTACAGATAAATAAGATGAGGTATGGGGTCGACTTTAAAGATAGAGAAACTGGTACCTTGAATATCACCAATCAACAACATGATCTCAACCTCCGCCTATCATACTTGTGCTAGGATCTACATCAAAAGGGCATGATAGGGATGAATATAGTTCACTCGTATTTAGTAGGTATCATAGACCGACTGAGAAAAGCAAAAAATAATATAAGTAAAAAAAAGAATGAGCATATCACTTGCAAATAGAAAGAGCTAAACGGTAGCTCTCACTGTCTCTACTAATATTCTTATAATATACCAATATAAAATAACACAAATATACACAAAAAGTATGCAAAAAATAAACACACATCAAAGAAACTAAGGAATCACAAAGATGAGCATGCAATAAAATGCAATGGTGAAAGTCATTGCATGACTTTCATCATACACATACCGAGCTTGCAGCTTAAAAGATAGGACCCATGGGATGTTCGTAACCCATATATTATATCTCATATCTCAAATTTCAACCCACCTCTCTAATTCATGCTCACTGAGAGGTTTTTTTATAAAGATGTCTCATTTTTTTCAAGAATAATGTTGCTCAATGGTACTAGTGTCTCATAAATGTAGATGTATGAAATAAGGATATAACTTCACAATCAAATTTGTATGAAAACATACAATCCATTAAACAGGTATATATTATACGTGTTAAAGATCTATTTCAATATACATGCTAAATATATATATATATATATATATATATATATATATTAGTTATAAATATGTATTATAAGTATTGTATGTGAATTTCAAATATTCTGTTACAATTTAAATTAGTTTACGTTATTAGAAATATTTTATATTTGATATGAAATAACAACTATGGAATTCAAACAAATGTATAATATTGAATTCAAATTATATTATAGTGATAGTTTAAGTTTAATATAGTTTAAATATAAATTTAACATATTTTTTCCATTAGAACATGAATTTCAGTGAATTCATGATGCTGGAGCAACCACAACACTTTGTCACAACCCCCTTCTCTATCGCTATCTCCTCCACTGCTCCTGTGAACTGGAGTAGCCAGTTAAATCTATAGTATTCTTTATTTTCTCTGATTAGAAACTGTAAGAACATGTGAACCAGCACAAACCAACAATGATTAAATACCCACCTCATTTTCACCTCTTTACATTATTTTCACTATTTTTTTGGTGATCAGTTAAAACCTTCAATTCCATTGAAACTCCGATAAAAAACTAAAAAATGACCCGATAAAGGAACAATACCACAAAACAACCATGAGAACAAATGACCAACTCCATTCGTCTTTTCTCCTCTTTTTTCTTTTTTTTAGATATGGACAAGGACTAAGCTCTGGTACCTTTGTTGAGATTTATAACAGGAGAGAGGTGGTAGAGTAGTACAATGGCAGGGATGGTTATTTGGTAGTGGTGGTTCACCAAAGTTATAAAATCCTCACTGGTACAATGGAAAGATGGAGAAATAGTGGATTACAATGATGTTAATTATTGGTTAATCTAGAGTCGTGGGTTTGATAGAGAAGATGGGAGGATAGAAAATGGGAGAGATGAAGGCTGAGAAGATAGGGTTAACAAAAGAGCAACAACATATATTTTAGTTATTAAAGGTAAACTTATGTTAAAGGTTGTAATGAAAGAAGAAATACACCATAATAGGTAATAATTTATTTAAAAGAATTCATTTATGTAATTATTCGTTTTTCACTAATTTATTTATTATTTTTTAATTTATTTCGTTATCTAATCAAAGTAACAAAAGTTTTTTCTTTAACTTACCAAATGTAACCAATCAAATATCAAATATGATTTGTGAAATAAACCATGTAACTTATACAAAACGAAAATAAAGTAGACATTATTTTTGCATCTCACTATGCATATCAAAGTAAAATATTAAATTGGTAATGTGCAAAAAGTTCATATCATTAGGGGTTTACATGATACAACAAGCATTAGGGTTCTCATCACTGAACCACTGAGGGTCATATACATAGTGCACAAAATATGGAACTTCACCCTCCTTGGATTTTGCCTCTACTTTTATAACTTCTTTAAATTCAACAATTTTTTTTGTATTTTCCCCTTCAGTTGTGACTTCTTTTAATACTTCCTTTGTTTTCTCCTCTTTCTTCTTTACGATTTCTGCGTGTTTGCCAAATTTGTTTGTCACATATGTCACAACTTTTTCTGACTCAAGGATTGTCTCAACTGTTATAGTTTGAGTTTTGAAGTCTGTTTTAACATTATGAATACCTGAAAAAAACTAGATATGAAAATAGAGATTATTATAAATAAAATCTTGTTGAAAACTCTATAAATGTTTACCTTTATGTTTGAGTAACTTCCTCTTTAGGTCAAGCTCACACTTTTTGCAATGCATATAAACTTTCAATATTGTTTCCTTAATAGTTTCCTTCGAGATCCAATAGAATTAAGTCAATGAAAAAGATCAATATCAAATAAATTAACAGATTGAACATTAATTGATTGGCATTACAACTAATATATATAAAAATAAGTTGGAAATATTAAGTTGTGAAGTCTAAGTATGGAGTAGCAGGTTGTAGATAATTTTACTTAATGGTATTTATGCATGTTCACTTTTAAAATATTCTAGAACAACAACTAGGTAGTTAGAGGTAGTTAGTTACAAGATAGTTTTAGATGATGAATGAGTTGTTTAAATAGACCTGTATCAGCACTAGAGAGCTCAGACTCAAATAATACAAACCAAAACTTTTCTCTATCTACTTCTCTTTACAAAATTTTCTCGCTATAACTGTCCTTGATATTCTTGATTAATGGTGGATTATTTTTCTATACTTTCTTTAGTTTAACATGGTATCAAAGCAGGAGTAACTGCAATCCAATTCTCAATGTTTTTTTGTTTCTCTTCTACTGTGAAAATTCCTTTGTGAGATCCAAAGGAGAGTTTACTAATGGAAAATAATTCGACCTCAAATGTGGATGGATCTTCTCATGTAAACAATCAGGTACTAGATCCTAATGATCCTCTATATATGCAACTTTTAGATACTCCAGGTTTAGCCTTAGTTCCTCTATTGTTGATGGAATAGAGAATTACTCCAAGTGGAGCAGAGCTATGCATCTCTTCTTATTGGTGAAGAACAAAATTAATTTCATTAATGGCTCCTAAAGTCAAAGTAGTTATGAAAATGATGTTTATAGATTACATCAATAGGAGAGGTGCAATGCTACCGTACAATTATATATTATGAGCTCAGTATCGAAGGGATTGTGCAAAGAAAGTATTTATTCAGCTGATGCTTAACAACCGTGGAAAACCTTTATTGAAAGGCTTCATAAGGTTAATGGAGATCAATTATCATATGAATATAGATTTTCACTCATTGGTGCAAGGAATCTCTTCTGTTTCTATCTATTTATCCAGTTTGAATGGCCTATTGGCTAAGTTTGAGTTTATATACCTTTTCCTGGTTGTAATTATTTTTTATTAAAAAAATTTTTCAATTTTCTTTAATAAAATAAATTGATAAAGTTCCTAATGGGTTAAATAAAACTTATGTAGCTCAGAAGATCCATATCATGATGATGGATCTGATGTCTTTTCTTAACCAAGCTTATGCCATAATAATTCATAAGGAGAGTCAAAGAATGCCTAGTGGATTTGGTCCATAGGATATGGTTTTAGGTAGTTCACTACTATAAATGACTTGTAATTCCTTGATCTTATCAAGTATCACAAATTCAAGTGCTCCGACTTCATTTAATGTTTCACGTTTCAATATTCCACCAATATGACCTAGGTGGAATGATGTATTATATTACATCTATTTTCATAATAAAGGACACACAATGCATCAAAGGTAAAAAATAGTGATATATCTAACTCATTTTAAGTTCAGTTTGAGAAGAAATGGGAACTACCCTAAACCTAAGGCTTACGATACAAAGATATTTGAAGAAGGATAAAGTAGTAGTCATAGTAACTCTGGAAAAATGGATGATTGGACTCAAGATAGTGCTCACGGTATTGGTACTATCCAAGATAATCCTATTTTTTCTCAAGCTCAATACCACCAAATATTAAATTTGTTACAGAAAGACCAGTCCACTACAGAGATGGCCAATATGACGGGTAAGTCTACTAACACTCAAGTTGTTTGGATTATAGACTCTGGTGCTACTAATCACATGATTGCTTCTTTTGATAAATTGAATTATTCTACTGTTGTTCCTGATTCTGACCCAAAATCATTCTATCTCCCTACAGGAGAGAATACTAAAATAACTTATGCAGGAAACTGTTCACTTTCAAACTCACAAATTCTACAAAATGTCCTTTATATTCCTATTTTTAATACAATCTCTCGTCAGTTTCCAGATATACAAAGGAACTAAAGTGTTCAGTCATATTTTTTCCTAATTTTTGTATCTTTCAGACCTCTTCACTGGCAAGGTGATAGGGGTTAGTTATGTAACTTGTAAAATTTTAATCATTTTATTTTTAACCTTCTTGCATATGTAATATTATTTTTGACATAAATTGAGTTTAGGGATGTTAAAAAGGTGTTCAAGGAAAGTTTTGGAACTTTTGCAAGGGGTTCAAGGTCACTTTGGGACCCCAAGGTAGTAAGGGTCCATGATATTAGAGTTCCATGGAGGTTAGCCTCTGCAATATTAGGATGGCAAGAAGGCTATCCTCCGCGATAACATCATGCCATGATGATGGGTTAATTTTGTTCAATTTTATTTTTTCACTTGGGGTGAGGGTCTTTTGGTCTTTTCACCCTTCCCACGACTTATAAACATAAAAGTGACCTTTTCCCCTTTAGTAAAAAAAGATCAAATACTCTTATTCTTTTCTTTAACACCAAAACCAAGAAAGCTTAAGGGTGTTACAAGAAATCACTACTCCAAGTGGTGAATTCCTTAATGAATGACCCCTGGGTTAATGGTTGGAATTATGTGCAAAGTAATTTTAATTTGAGCTAAAATGGGGTTGGCTAGATCACCATAAAGGTGTAAATACCAGAGAGACGAACACTAGAAACAATATTTGTCGGGGTTGGGGGTCTATAGACCGTGTGCTTGATGCATATTTGATATATATATATATATATATATATATATATTGGGATGTCTATTGACTTGGTGACTTTAGTTTTCCCTCAGTTTTTTCTTGGTTCATATAGCTAACAGTTCATACGGCTAACACGCACTAGAGCCCTTTCAGTAGGGGGAACTGAACCCATATAGCCCATGGGTTCCTTTAAGATGGATCAAGCTATGCAATCCAGGTTAATGATTTTAAAATCTCATGTTCATGACCCTTACCCTATCTTGACTTATTTTTTATATATATATAATCGTGTGCATATGGTTTTGATTGATTTTGGACATGGCATTATTTTTTCACATTTCCTGAGTTATATGCCATTGTTTTTCCCACTGACTATCCTAGGATGCTACATCATTTCATGATGTAGTTTCCAAAGAATTTTCAGTTGCTCTTGTTCCATATTAGGTAGATTAGCATATCCGTTGGGTTGCTGTAAAGTGGTGAGCCTCCATCCCTTGAAAGTCTTTATCATTTCATTATTCTTTCTTTATTTTTATAGTACTTTGGATTCTTTTTGTTATAGATGGGGTAATATCCCAACTTAGATGTTATTCTAGTTTCAAAGGCTATTGTGGACAAATGTGGGTTGGTTATTGATTGACTCTTAGTTTTTATTTGAGATATCTATTTATTTTTTATTACTACCTTGATTTGGCTTTTGCTTTATTATTATTATTATTATTATTATTATTATTATTATTATTATTATTATTATTATTATTATTATTATTATTATTCGCTTGAGGTTAGGCTAAGGAGGTGGTCTCTGATCCATGGTGGGCTTGAGATACCCATTACGGCCAGGCCCTAGTTCGAGTCATGACAAACTTGGTATTAGAGCACAACTTAGGGTCACTGCGTGTCCACAAAGTTGTGTCGATTAGAGTCCTTTTTATGGGCGTGTATCACACCACACTTATAAGGAGGAGGCTAAAGAAATTTAGAAATGTTTTTCTTTCTTATGTTCTATTTTGGACTACAGAGTCTAGTGTTGTAAAACTTCTCTAGCTTATAGTTTTCTCACATTTCAGATCATGCCTCCCTAAGGATTTTATATTTGTAGAAACTCTACTAGGAACTCTATCCTACCTAAGGACAATGTGGAGGAGACTCACTCTGTGTATTGAGTTCAGACCCGATCTAGGGTCCCTGCTACTGCTCGTGCCTCCCTATGTGGAGTTTCACTTGTCCCCACTAGCCCTCCTTGAGCTTTTCGGGGTGGTGATGCTTATGATCAGCAGCCTCAGAGGGAAATCTCTAATGTATAGTTCCACGGGTCTATTCATTTCCATACTCTATTAGTGACATCTCAGTCTCATCAGTCTAAATGTGTTAGTTTTGTTGCTCATTCGCCTGAGTTAAATTGAGTTTACTGGTGTTAAAAGGGTGTTTGGTAAAAGTTTTAAAATTTTTGAAAAGGGTTCAAGGTTATTATGGGACCTCGAGGCAGTGAGGGTCTGCAATATTGGCATGCCACGAAGGTTAGCCTCTACAATATTGTGTGGCACAGAGGCTACCCTCTACGAAAATGTCGTGCCACACTGATGGAATAATTTTATCTAGTTTTATTTTTTTACTTGGGTGGGGGGATTTTGTTCTTTTCACCCTTTCTACGACTTATAAACATAAAGTAACCTTTTTCTCTTAAGTTAAAGTGATCAACCACTTTTATTATCTTCTCTAACACCTAAACTAAGAAAGCTTCAGTGTTTTACATGAAATCACTACTCCAGGCTCCAAGCTTCAAATTGACTTCAATTTCTTCTGTATGACATGTTTCTCTTCCCTAAACTTTACTTTTATATTGTGGCATGAATTGAATGGATTTTCATATGATTTAGATTATGGGTTTTGAAATTCAGTTTTGGTTATTGTGGTTATGACTGATTGAATTATTTGTACCATTTTTTTAATTTACTATTCATGTTTTAAATTAATATTTTTGGGACTGAATTGATGCATTGTTTAAATGATTGGAATAGGGGATATGGGTTTCCTCAAATTGGATGAATTTTGGCTTGAAATTCATTAACCTCAACCACTTTGTAAATTTGATTTTTATTATGGCTAATTGCTTGGTTTAACTTGTTCTTTAGCCCAATGCATTGTATTAATGGATAAATAGATATAAAAATTTATTTGGATAGCCTTGGTGGCTATAGTTTAGATTCTTAAATAAAACTTGGGATTCAATGTGGTGATATGGATTGTTTTGGCATGTTTAATTTAGCTTGCAAGCATATTAGTATAATGATACCAAGTGGTAAGTGCCTTAATGAATGACTCCAAGGTTAATTATTGGAATTTTACACAAAGTGATTTTGATTTGGGCTTTAAAAGAGGTTGTGTAGCTCACCGTGAAGGTGTAATTCCCAGGGGAACGAACACTAGAAACCACATTTGCCGGTGTTGGGGGTCAATATGACCTTATTCTTGATGCACACTTGTGATATATATATATATATATATATATATATATATATATATATATATATATATATATATTGGGATGGCTATTACCTGGTGGCTTTAGTTTTCCCTTGATTTTCCTCGATTCATGCGGCTAACACACACTGGGGACCTTTCAGCAAGGGAGCTGAACCCATATAGACTATTGGTGCCTTTAGGATGGATCGAGCTACGCAGTCTAGGTTAATGATTTTAAACTTTCATGTTCATGACCCTTAGCCTATCTCGGCTTTTTATATATGTATATATAACCGTGTACATATAGTTTTAACTGATTTTTGACATGGCATTATTTTATCACTTTTCCTAAGTTACATGTTAGTGCTTATCCTACTAACCATCCTAGGACAGTACTCCATTTCATGATGTAAGGTTCGAAGAAATTTTTGTTGCTTCTGTGCAACTTTAGGTGGATTAGCACGCTAGTTGAGTTGTTGTAAAGTGATAAGCCTCCATCCTTCATCCTCTCAGTAATTCTTGTTATCTCCGACATGTTACTCTTCTCCAAAATTTAATTTGTTAAACGCATATATTTTCAATTGTTATTCATGTGATTAAAATGTGGTTTATGAATGTAGGTTGAGGATTTTTGAGCCTTAATGAATGAATTATTTTTCCATGGATTTTATGAATGACTCATGGTTTGAATTGATGGTTTTGAACTATTTGGGGTGCATGGTTGTGGTTAATTAAATAGGGTCGTGGATTTCCTAAACTAATGGTTTTGGATATTTTAATATTGTAATTGGTATGAACTCAATACAATCTTGTGAAATTTGTTTTTAATGTGAGTATATTCCCATTGAACTACTCTTGAATTATGGAAATTGCATAAAAAGGCTAATGATATATGAATGATTTGAAAGGCTTTTATGGCCATGGATTGATTTAGAGATGGAACTTTGGAGTCCAGATAGATAAATGGGTTCGAGTCCCAATTGGCTAAATATTTGAAGTCTAATAATTTGTTGGTGGCTTCGAGTCTCGGTTGGCTAAATGGGTCGAAATCCTATTGGTTAGTGGGTTAGAGTCTCATTGGCTATTTGATTTGGCATGATGACATCTGCTTGCAAGCTATAGTCGGTATAACGATACCACTTAATATTGCCGTAATGAATAGCTCTTTGATTAAATAAATGGGTTATGTGCTAAATGTTTTGATTGGGACTAAAGGGGGTTGAATAGTTTGCCGTGAAAGTGGAGGTCTCAAGAGGACTAATACTGGAAACTGCATTTGTTGTCACGTTGGTCTAAATGATTGGATGTTCGAGTCGCTTGTGCATGTATATTATTATTATTCTGCGATTCGTATAGCTACACACATTGGGGCCCATCCAGGGGTTGAGGACTAGGGCCCATATAACCCATGGGTACTATAATGACGGTTATGTTACACAACCCAGGGTAATGTTTTACTTTCATGCTAATCCTTGTTCCTTATCCAGTATGTTATATATATATATATATATATATATATATATATATATATATATATATATATATGTATGTATGTATATATATATACATTTATATATATGTATGTATGTACACTGTGTGCATGTGGATTTTACTGTGGTTATGACTTGACAATATTTTATCCCTATCTTGAGTTACATGCTAGTGCTCACCCCACTAATCATCTCTAGATATTGTATCCCTATGAGATCCAAGGAACAGAGACATTTATACTTTTCTTATGAAGTAATAGGATTTCTCGGTTGTCAGCAGCCAACTTTAAAGTGGTAAGATTCCATTCTCCGAAAGGGCTATCATTTCAAAGTCTTATTTCATTTATGCCTTAGACTACTTTTACTTGATCCTTTTGGCTATCATCAAGTGCATGTACTGACTTATATTGATTTTGGTTTGTTTAGAGGCTTTGTGGATTACTGTGGATTGGAATATTATTGAAATTCTTAAATTCCTTTTTGAGTTGCATATCTTTTTAAATGGTCGGAACTCAGCTTATCTTGTTATATGTTCGAAATTCATCCATTTTTAGTTGTACTGTATTTTGTTTGGATAGGCAAAGTGGGTGGTCTTTGATCCTCAGCAGACTTGAGATATCTGTCATGGATAGGCCCTGGTTCTGTTTATGACACATTATGATGACATCCTTGTTTGTTCTCCACGTCCTTGCTAATCTACTTCTTTTCTTTCCCCTACTCCTCCTCCTCTTCCTTCCTCTTCTTCTCATTTATTTCGTATTTCTAATCTTGATTCTTCTCTGTCTTTTTACCCTGTACTAGTTGTCTCACCACCTCTACCAAGAAGATCTACTAGGATATTAAAATACCCTATTTGGTTAACTGATTTTGTTCTTTCTTTGTACCTCAGAAGTACGCTTCCACTTCTCATTCGATCCATAATTCTATTACATACTCCCATTTATCTCCTACATACCAATCTTTTCTCTCTCCTTTCTTCTCAGATACTAAACTATCTATCTTTACTTATGCCAATAAGGGTCGTCGATGGGTTGATTGCTATGCAACTTGATATTACAGCCTTAAAGCACAACTATATTTAGGAATCGGTAGACCTATCTATTGGCAAGGTCTTTATTGGTTGCAAGTGGATTTTGAAGATCAAATATAACTCCGATGGGTCTGTAGAGAGATTTAAGGATCATCTTATAGCTAAAGGCTACACTCAATAAGAAGGATTGGATTTTCATGATACTTTTCACCAGTGACTAAACTTATCACTATTAGAACTGTTATTGTTGTTGTTGCCTCTAAATAATGGCCTATATTTTATCTTGACGTTTACAATGCTTTTTTGAATGATGATATTTTAGAGAAGGTCTACATGACCCTACCATAGGGTTTTGGCAGTCAGGGGGAGCATAGAATGTGTAGGCTACTCAAATCCCTGTATAGCCTAAAACAGGCATCTAGACAATGGAACCATAAGTTGTTATAATCCTTATTTGATTCTGGTTTTGTTCAAAGTAAATATGATTACTCTCTATTTACCAAATCCACTAAGGGAAATTTCTTATGATACTTGTATATGCAGACGATTTGTTGGTGAAAGGAAATGATTTGAAGGAAATTCAAAGTGCAAAGGAAGTTCTGCATCAAAACTTCAAAATAAAAGACCTTAAAGTTCTTAGATACCTTCCAAGAATAGAATTTGCCAGATCAAAGGAGGGAATTCTGATGGCACAAAGGAAGTACGCTCTTGAAATGATCTCTGAGTCAGGTCTGGAAGGGTCAAAGCCTAGAGAGATTTCAATGGAACAAAACATGAAGCTGACTAGCATAAAGTTTGACACATCGCTGAATATAAATTCTGAAGATGATGTTATGGAATACAGGGGGAGTTATCAAAGGTTCATTGGTAAGTTGTTGTACTAAACTATCATCAGACCAAATATCTCAGATGCAGTTCAAAGCTTGAGCCCATTTATGCAGGCTCCAAAAATATACCACTATGAAGTTGCCTTGAATATGGTGAAATATATAAAGAAACAACCTGGTCTAGGACTTCTCATGTCCAATGGTGAGACAAATCATGTAAAAGCTTTTTTTTCTCTAACTGGACATTTTACCCCATGTCAAGGAAATCTGTTACTGGATATTGTATTAAGCTTTTGACCATCATTAATCTCATGGAAAGCTAAAAAAATAAAATATTATCTCTAGAAGATATGCTATAGCAGAGTATAGAAGCATGACACTTACTGCTGCAAAGCTAGTTTGGTTGAAGGGGTTGATAACAGAACTGACAATGGATGTGGAGTTACCTATGACGCTACACTGTGATAATAATTCTACAAATTGTTGCTAACCCAATTTATCATGAATGGACCAAGCATATAGAGATCAACTGTCATTTTATTAGAAGAAGATACAATGTGGATTAATCAAGACAATACACATTGATAGTCAAGAACAACCAACAATCTGTGATGACGAAATCATTGGGACATCAACAACATGCTTATTTGGTTTTCAAGTTGGGAATGAAAGGCATATACTTCCATTCTCAACTTGAGGAGGAGTGTTGAACTATAAAGTCAAAGTATGGATTAGTTTGTTGTAGATATTTTACTTGATGGTATTTATGCATGTGCGCTTCTAGAAGATTTTAGAACAACATGTAGATAGTTAGAGGTAGTTAGTTACAAGATATTTTTAGCTGGTGAATGAGTTGTATAAATAGACATACAGTAACACTAGAGAGCTTAGACTCAAACAATACGAAACAAAATTTTTCTCTCTCTACTTCTCTTTACAGAATTCTCTCTATAATTGTTCTCCTTCTTGAGATTCTCCATTAATGGTAGATTTCTTTCCTCTAATTTCTTCAGTTTAACAGGAAAAAATATTAAAGAATTGAAGTAAAGAATTAGTTTAATAAATGAATGCTTATTTAAAATAATATATTTTTGAAAACAAACACATCTTCTAATTGCACAGAAAAGGTTAAAATGCCCTCAACGTATCAGGATTTGCTTAAACATGTCTTTCTTTCATCTACTATATCAAATTCCCCCCCTCCCCTCCCCCCCGTTGGGTCGAATTTACATGTAGAAATAGCCCTAAAATGTACTCGTTTCAGTCATTGGATCAAATATGTTCTTACCATTATTTTTAAATTTAAATTGTCCCTCCATTAATGACACAATTATAGAATATTTAACAAATTTTAATATAGCATGTGGTCTTTATTTATTGGTCTACATAAAAATTCTGACCCAACCCATCCATAACTCATCCTAACACAAACTTCGTCTTAAATTATTATGACGGCTAAGCAAGAAAATTATTTTTTCACCACAGATTTTAAATAAGTTCGTAGAGCAACATGCTAATCTTTGATGTTCTTTCAAGATTATCTTGTAACGTCGAATAAAGATACTACTGCTAGAACAGCATATTGAGTATATTCCCATCAATGGGTCTGGGAGGATAAGTGTACATAGTTCATATCACTGCCTCAGTGTAAGATAGAGAGGCTGTTTCTGATAGACTCCCAACTCAAAGATTAAACAGTCTAAAAAGGAAATAGTAAAGGGACAAGAAATAATAAAAATAACCACACCTAATAATAACATAAACAAGACTAACCAACTAATACAACAAATAATAACACACGTTGAAATACTACTAACACTATCGCTACAAGCACGACTAACAAAATAAAGTCCTCTTACCAACTAATATTGACTCACCCTTCCTACTGTTTTTCTACCCTAATCAGCCTTCTCCACACCCTTCTATCTAGGGTCATATCTTTAGTAAGCTGAAGCTGCTCCATGTCATGTCTATTCAACGTCCTCCAGTACTTCTTCGATCTACCTCTACCTCGTCTGAATCCATCCCAAGAAAACCTCTCACACTTCCGCATTGGGGCATCCATGCCCCTCCTCCTCACATGTTCAAACCATCTCAACCTTACTTTCCGCATCTTGGCTTCCACACGTCACTCCACCTTATCTCATATAACCTAATTCCTAATCATATCTTTCCTAGTATACCCACACTACCAAAGTGAAAAAAAATAATTGCAAACAATAAATAAACTCACTATATTCAGAAGGTATCAATTTCGTTTAGGAAGTGATTAGTACGCTTTAACTTCTCCAATCAATTAAAGCAAAGACCTGAAATATTTATTATATTGTGCAAGAACTGGTGGATTATGAACAATACTTTCCAACAATTAGAACTGCTCATCTATGTTTTTATGTTCAGTTGATATCTAAATATGAGGAAAAAATGTATATTATCCATACCAAGCCGTCATTCAATTTTATTCTTTTGCCTTGAATAGTAGTTCATGCAGAGTACCGATTGTAGTAATTATACGAGGTAAAGCCGTAAAGGTACTACAATGTGTTGGATTTGAAATCGAGAGTTCGTCATGTGGAAGAACATATAATGACAGATAAAAATATACTAAAAGAACATATTATTAATATGATTCGGTCAAACGACTTACATATGAAAAACTAATAATGAAAAACACAAAACCTATTGGACAAATCTCCTCCTAAACAAGACTCTTTAATGACTATATTGTGGATATGGTTGGGCATATTTTGGTTCAAACCGAAAAAACTGAAAAACCGAATAAAATTTTAATTTCGGTTCAGTATTTCGATTTTTCGGAATGGTTTCAGTTTCAAATTTAAGAAATTCGATTAAACGGTTTGGTTTTTTAATTTAAAAAAAAATCGGATAAACCGAAAAACCGAAATTTTATAAATAATATATTATAATTTATATATATATTATTATATATTTAAATATAATAATAATATAATATAATCTGATATAATATAACAAATAAATATATAAATTATACTCCCTCTGTTTTAAAAAGAATGACCTACTTTTCTTTTTAGTTCATTTAAAAGAGAATTACCCCTTTCCTGTTTTGGCAATATTTTAATTTCAATTTTTCAAATGACATGTTTAGGACCACAAGATTGAAGGGCATTTTGGTATATTTGACACAACTTTAATTTAAGGCCACAAGATTCAAAAGTCCTGTTTATTTTCTTAAACTTTGTGTCAAGTCAAACTAGGTCATTCTTTTGGAAACAAAGAGAGTAATCATTTAGTAACCCTAATGCTAGCATAACATTAACCTGAAGAGTGAAGGCTGCACCGATGCTCAGGATTAACCATCATAATCATCAGTACTCAGTTCATTTGAAATTTCGATCATCACAAGTTCGTCACTGTCGTCGGCAGGCGCTGCCGAGTGCCGCCACTGCCGTCACGCCAACGGTTACGATTGTGACCACTGTGTGGATTGTTTTTATGATATTTCAACAATTTTGTTGATTGTTTATTCAAATTTATGCATAATGTTGTTATATATTATGTTAATCTTATGGTTATTTCATGCGTGTTGAATTAAATATATTTGGGATGAAAATAGATTAGAAAAAAATTACTGTATTTTTCTAGAAAAATCACAATACTTTAATCTTCAAAATCGAAATAAAAAATTGAAATAACCAAACAAAATTTGTTAAAACCGAATCAACCCAAATTTATTTCGGTTTGATTTTGGTTATCATTTTCGTCAATCCGAAAACTGAAAAATCATACCGATATTAAACAATCAATCCAAACAAACCAAATGTCCACCCCTAATTGTGGATACTATTGTGTTATGATATGAGAAGAGGAGTCTTTTATTTATTGATGTCCAAAGTCTTTCCCCCAACGAAGAGTTTTGCCAAATATGAAAAAATTTTATATTTTCCTTTAAGGAAAAGTAAAAGTAATTATGTTATTACTTTTATTTTCCTTCTAAGAAAAGTAAAATTTAAATTTGGTAAGAAAATCAGAGCAAAAATCCTAACAAATCTCCTCTGTTTTGCTTGACTTTCTTCACTTAATCAACCTTCTTCACATCCATGATCTTCATTCTTCACATAATCTTCATCACTATTGCTTGCAATTGTTAAAAATAAGATTTAAAATATTATGATTAAAAGCGAGTTAAAAATAAATATTGTCTTTATTCTTAAAGATGCAGCAACAGGAATGTTGAAATATGATTAAAACTTCTTCTCTATATGCAGTTGCATAAAAAATCTTCATTATCATCAAATTGATTGCAAATTGATTAGAATCGCATTGAACTTGTCTTCAATCTCATTTCACCAAACCATTGGACCTTTGAATTGTAGACTCTGATACCACTTGTTGGATTTGAAATCGAGAGGGTGTCATGCGGAAGCTTAAAGTTTGCAAACCAAGATGGTGATAATTTAAATGACAAATAAAAATATACTAAAAGGACATATTATTAATATGATTCCGTCAAACGACCTACATATGAAAAACTAATAATGAAAAACATAAAATATATTGGTAGAAATCTCCTCCTAAGCAAAACTCTTTAATAACTACATTGTGGATATTATTGTGTTATGATATGAGAAGAGGGGTCTTTTATTTATAGGTGTCCAAAATCTTTCCTCCAACAAAGAGGTTTGCCAAATATAGAAAAGTTTTATATTTTTCTTTTAGTAAAAATAAAAGTAATTATGTTATTACTTTTATTTTCCTTCTAAAAAAAGGAAAACTTAAATTTGGTAAAAAATATCAAGGCAAAAATCTTAACACAATATGGAATATGTAGCGGACACAAGTCATCAGTTCAAATCTACTATAAACAAAATAAAGAAGAGTTGAGGGACAACCCTATTATACCAAAAAGTTGAGATTGGAAACTATAGATTTCTTGCTTATAAATTAGGAGTTGAAATTTGAGTTGTCTAACGTCAGCGGCACAATGCAGGAATCGATCCTGCATTATGGGTAGGAAAACACATACTTCATGGGTTACTTTTCTGACGTTGAACCAGCAATATATTTTTATGGGCTCCCATTAGCAAAATTTTAGTTACTATATTTTTCAACATATTTGCAGGATCTACGGTCGTGGATAGGGCTCCCGAAAACCCCATTTTCCACCGTAGATTCGTTTAGATACCGACAAATCATATTAAACCAATGATTCATATTAAACTGGAAAAACAATTTGATTGTGCAAATTCAACTATAATTAATTTGGTATGATTTTAACTAATAAAGTGAAATTGAAATCAAATTAATCCTTCATTACATATATACAAGTTTTTGAAATTTCTATTATATTATTTTTTTTATATTTCTACTATATTGAAGAGCCCGATAGGAATGATCAAGGGCAATATTGTTATTTTAAGCTAATACTCAACACAATTTTAGAAGCCTCCATCTCTTTGCACAATTTCACCATTTCATAATAATACTCAATAATTCTTCTAGATGCCTTCATCTATCTCTCTCTTTCACTATTTCAAACCTTATCTTATGGCAATTTCAAATACAATTTTTTAATACTCTTCATCTTCTCAAGTAAGCTTTGCTCTTCAATTTTTAATTTAATCTTCCCCCAATTCTTTTTAAATATAACAGAAATTTGGTTATTGCACAGGCCCACTTTTCTCGAATACATTCCTCATTCATAACTCTCTTATATCTTTTCAGAATTTTTCAATTTTGATTTGGGTATTAACTCTCATAAAAAAACTATCGAAGATTTCAAGTTTAGCTTTCAAGAAAGGGGCTTCTGTTGCTGATTCATTAACTAAATTGAAAAAAAATCATACCCGCTAAATATTTAAGGGAGAATTCTTAATGTAACTATCAATATATAATATATATGCTTCATGATTTTTTGTTTGAGAAACAAACAAAAGATCTTTAAGTTGTATTTTGAGGTATTGTTGTAACCAACTATCTTTTACCACATTCTAGGGGCTTTATTTATTTATTTATTTGAAAATCCAGTCTTGTGGTACTTCATTTAAGAACATAGTTTAATGTCAAGGATCATCTAGGATCTGATGCCTATTTGGATGTGATTCAAATTTTACAAAATAATGCCTAACTCTTGTATTGTTGTTGATATTTGGAAGTGAAATTTGCAAAATAAAATTAATAATACTAATTAGGATGATCAAGGACAAAACTGTCAATTAACAAAAAGTCAAGTATAAACTTATTATACATCATCCAAAGAGGGTGTGGAATTCCAAAAAGACTAGCCCATGTTCCAGTAAATTCTATTCACCATGCTTTGAAAAATTAAAAAATTCAAGTGACATCTGAAAGAAGTAGGATCCATTAATTTTCTTCAAAAGGTTATGGATAAGTTTTCTTTTAGTTTGAATCATCGACAGACCCCTAAACTTGTTAGTATATTTCACTTGAACACCTCAATTCACCCTTGTGCATATTGAACACTTCTATCATCTTACATTTACATAATTTGAATTTTTTGCTTACGTGGCAGATTGTGTGTGATTCACGGCTGAAAGGTATATAAGAAATATTTAACTTGAAATTTTTGTGAGAAAAAATTTCTTTTTTCTCCTTGCCTCATTGCCATCAATTCCTCCACCACACTCAGGTCTCGGCCGCCGTCCCTATACACCCTTTTTCTTTTTTTTTTCTCTAGCCACTTAACCTCCTCCATCATCATTGCTCTTAATGGCCTCATTATCATTTTTTCATATCTGATATTGGAGAGAGAAATATATCGATAGAGATGGATGCAAAAGTAATGGTGAATGTGATTGAAGTGTGCCGGCATTGAACTATTTTAAAATCAACGACTAGAGAAATCAAAAGGATCCAAATTAATTCAATTGATAAACTTATTGAAGTTACATTCTAATTTGAGTAATGATTTTGCTTTGCGGTGGCCTAAAATGAAAATGAACAGACGTGGTCAACCCTTTTAACTCCGACATTTTGCTTTCTTACTTCTGGGAGATTTAATTAATCGATAAAAAATCTTTTGCTTTTGCAATTGTAAAGACTAAAAAAAATAGTAGGAAATAATAAAAAAAGGTCCAGTAAGACAATGTTGAGAATCCAAAAATGGGGTGACGAAGACAATGGTAAAGGGATGGTTAAGTTACATATATTTTTTAATTTTTTTATGATTTAAAAATAATTTCCTTTTTTACTATCTAAATACATTTTTAAATAATATTTCAATTTCACATGCAAGTGTTATTATTTAATTTGTAAAATTATCATGTTACCACGAGTGTATAACACACATTTTATATTTTTAGCTGATTCTCTAAAAAGTGTTCAAGTGGTTCAAATTTAGAGGGGTAATAATATTTAATAGGCACAAGGGTGAGTTGAGGTATTCAAGTGAAATATGCTAACAAGTTTAGGAATCTATAGATGACTTAAACCTTCTTTTATTAAAATTTTCTTTATCTAATAGCTTCATGTTATGATATATATCAATTATAGTTAATGTCTATAAAGATCTATTTGATATCTATCGGGATTTGATGTATTTATCTTTTAGTATGAAACTAGGGGCAAATTTCCCCTATAAATAGAAGGGCTTCCTTCATTGTAAATCATCCCTCAAGAGAATAAATAAAAATCACTCTCTCTATTCTCTCTACTCTTCTTCTTGTTCTTTCTTGTTCTTTCTTGTTTTATAACACGTTATCAGTACAAGACTCTACCGTCTCAAATTTGAAGGCTAAGGCTAAGGTATTATTATTTTTCTTTCCTTTTTCCATATGGCTAACAATCTTATGAAGTATGAGTTCGTTGCCCTTCAAAGTTCGGGCAAGAACTATATTTCATGGGTATTAGATGCTGAAATCCACCTAGATTCTATGGGTCTTGGAGACGCCATAAAGAATGAAAATACAACATCTAGTCAAAATCGTGCTAAGGCTATGATTTTCTTGCGTCATCATCTTGACGAAGTTCTAAAAATTGAGTACTTTACTACTAATGATCCACTCGTATTGTGGAATAGCCTAAAAGAAAGGTTTGACCACTTAAAGATGGTTATCCTCCCGAAAGCATGATATGAGTGGATGTATCTAAGATTTGAAGACTACAAGTTTGTTCATGAATACAATTCTGCCATGTTCAGAATTTTTTCTCAATTGAAACTTTGTGGAGAGACGGTCAATGATAATGATATGATGGAAAAGATGCTCTCCACTTTTCATACCTCTAATATTCTCTTACAGCAAAAATATCGAGAAAAAGGTTTCAAGAAGTATACTGAACTGAGTTCTCATCTTCTCGTGGCTGAACAAAATAATGATTTGTTGATGAAAAATTACGAGAACCGACCAACTGGATCTGCACCATTCCCTGAAGTGAATGATGTGCACGCTCACCATGCTAGGCATAGAAAAGGTCGCGGCCCTGGTCGTGGTCGTGGTCACAATGATCAATAAAGAAACTCTGTTTCGGGTGTTAATCATTCATCAAACAAAAAGAGAAAAGATGAGAAATGTAAAGCAGTTACTTATTTCCGATGTGACAGAAAAGTACATTATTCATGTGATTATCGTGCTCTCAAGTACTTGGTTGATCTTTATCAAGCATCATTAAAGAAGAAAGAGAGAAATCCCGAGGCTAACTTTCTCTCTAAAAATAATATTGACATCACATGCTTGGATGTAGCAAACTTTTACGAGCACCCTGAAGGAAATATTGATCACTTGATTGGTGATGGTTCCGTAAACATGGAAGGGTGAATGGTTTTTAATTTATTTATTTTTATTAATAAGAGTTAGTGAATAAAGAATCATGTAAAATTAGTTATTTGCATGAGTATTAGTTTTTTGTTATTAGTGTTAATTAGTTTAATTATAGTAATTCATTATTAGATTAAAATTTTTTTATTGCCATTATTTATCGTCGAAAAAAACATGTGTGAAAAAAAAGGATGTCATCAAACAAGTAGTGCAGTAGTATCACATCTATGTGTTATTAAATTTTAATTAATGGAACTTTCGATCTTTTTGTCCATTTTAATAAAGATAGTGTCTGCCATTAATTTAGTTACCCATTCTAATGTAACTAATTGCTTAAAAGTAATTAATAATTTATTAATATTTTTACTTTCTGCAATGATATATTATTTTATTTTGTATATGTCATTTTATTTGAAGATATGGATAATTTTTAAAAAGATATTTATTTGATTGATTCTGGCGCTACACATACTATTCAAAGATAAGAAATATTTCTCTCATCTAAACATAGGTAAGATTAATGTTACTACAATTTCTGGTAGTGCTAGTTTGATTGAAGGCTTCGGAAAGCCATTATAATCTTGCCCAAGGTAACTAAACTCATCATAAATAATGCTATGTTCTCTCCCAAGTCTCGGAGAAACTTGATGAGTTTTAAAGATATCCGAGAAAATGGTTATTATATCAAGACATTTGATGAGATGAATCTTGAATATCTTGGTATCTCCAAGAATGTCTCTAGGAAGACATGTGTTGTTGAAAAGTTCCCTGCTTTATCTTCTGGTCTGTATTGGACAAAGATTTGTGCAATTGAGGCACATTCTATAGTAAATCAGAAGTTTACTGATTCCAATACTTTTGTACTTTGGTATGATTGTCTGGGACATCCAGGATCAAGAATGATAAGACGAATAATACAAAATTCAAATGAGCATCCATTAAAGAACTTAAAGGTTCTTTCGAATGTTGAATTTTCATGTAATGCTTGTCATCAAGGAAAGCTAATTGTGAGACCATCGCCAACAAAAGTTGGGATTGAGTCCCCCGCAATCTTGAAACGCATACACGGGGACATTCGTGGACCAATTCACCCACCAAGTGGGTCGTTTAGATACTTCATGGTCCTAATAGATGATTCTTCTAGATGGTCTCATGTGTGCCTTTTGTCATCTTGAAACTTGGCATTTGTAAAATTGTTGGCACAAATAATACGATTATGGGCATAATTTCCTGATAATCAAATTAAGTCTATTCGCCTTGATAATACTGTAGAATTTTCATCCCAAGCATTTAATAACTATTGCTTATCGATTGGGATAAGAATGGAACATCCTGTACCCCATGTTCACACTCAAAATGGCCTAGCTGAGTCATTAATTAAACGTCTGCAGTTGATAGAAAGACCATTACTGATGAAAGCTAAGTTGCCCACTTCTGTTTGGGGTCATGCAATTTTGCATGCCGCAACACTTGTTCATTTTAGACGGACAAATTATCATAAATTTTCTCCGTTGTAATTGGTTTTGGGTCAAGAGCCTAATATATCTCACTTCAGAACTTTTGGGTGTGGTGTGTAAGTGCCTATAGCACCACCAAACCGTACCAATATGGGCCCCCAAAGAAGGTTAGGTATTTATGTTAGGTTTGAATCACCCTCTATTATTCTCTATCTTAAACCATTAACGGGAGATATATTCACTGTTCTATTTGCAGATTGTCGATTTGATGAGATACTTTTACCAAATTTAGGAGAAGAAGATAGTGATATCAAAAGAAAACTTTTGTGAAAAAATCCATCACTATCTCATCTTGATCCATGTGCTTCTATTTGTTTGCAAGAAGTACAAAAGATTATTCATCTGCAAATACTCGCAAATCAAATGTCAGACGCATTTACAGATTTAAAAAGGATCACTAAATCATATATTCCTACAGATAATGTCCCAATTCGAATTGATTCGAATTGATGTCCCTAAAGGATCATCCACTAGTGTCATAACTAATGAATCTAAAGCACGCTTGAAGTGTGGCAGACCATCAGGTTCTAAGGATCGAAATCCTAAAAAAAGAAAAACAAATGGTCAAGATGACACTACAAAAGATCCACATACGGAAGTTCAAGATTTGAGAAATGTTGATATCCCTGAAGGAATCAATGAGCCTGAGACTTAAGAAAATGAGGAACTATCCATAAATTCAAGTGATGTTGAAACTAATCTGAATCGATCAGAAATAGTAGTGGATCACGTCTTTGCATATAATGTTGCAACAAAAATCATGCAAGATAGCGATGATCTTGAACCTCGATCTGTCACAGAATGTCGACAAAGAAATGACTGGCCAAAATGGCAAGAAGCAATTCAATATGAATTGAATTCGCTCACCAAACGTAAAGTTTTTAGACCCATAGCTCAAACACCTAATGGTGTTAAGCCTGTTGGCTATAAATGGGTCTTTGTATGAAAAAATAATGAAAAAAATGAAATACGAAGATATAAAGCACGCCTTATTGCGGAAGGATTTTCACAACGACCTAGTGTCGATTATGATGAGACATATTCACCAGTTATGGATGCAATAACATTGCGTTATCTTATTAATTTCACTATCCATGAGAGACTTGAAATGCATTTGATGGATGTGGTAATAGTCTATCTATATGGATCACTTGATAATGAGATATACATGAAAATTCTCGAAGGATTTAAAATGCGGAAAGCATATAGTTCAAAGCCTCGAGAAATGTATTCCATTATATTGCAAAGATCATTGTATGGTTTGAAGCAATCTGGACGCATGTGGTATAACCGTCTTAGTGAATATTTATCTAAAGAAGGTTATATGAATGATGAAATTTTCCATGTGTTTTCATAAAGAAAGCAACGTCAGAGTTTGTTATACTTGCTATCTATGTCGATGACATAAACCTTATTGTAACGCCAACAGAGCTTCAAAAGGCAATTTATTACCTAAATAAAAAGTTTGAGATGAAAGATCTCAGAAAGACAAAGTTATGCCTTGGTTTGCAAATTGAGCATTTGACAAACGGTATCTTTGTCCATCAATCTTCCTACACAGAAAATGTGTTAAAATGATTATATATGGATGGATCGCTTTCATTAAGTACTCCGATGGTTGTTCGATCACTTGATGTGAATAAGGATCCATTTCGACCTAAAGAAAAGAATGAGAAACTCCTTGGTCCTGAAATACCATATCTTAGTGCAATTGGTGCACTAATGTATCTTGCAAATACTACAAGGCCTGATATTGCCTATTCAGTAAATTTTCTAGCAAGGTATAGTTTTGCTCCTACTAGGAGACATTGGAATTGGATCAAACACATTACGGTATCTAAAGGGAACTACCGATATGGGCTTATTTAATCTAAAGATTTCAGTTTCGATCTTGTTGGTTATGCTGATGCTGGGTACTTATTCGAACCGCATAAATCTAGGTCTTAAATAGGCTATGTATTTGTATGTGGGGGTACTGCCATATCTTGGAGAACAACAAAGCAATCTATCGTAACCACTTTATCGAATCCTACTGAGATTATAGCTATTCATAAAACAAACCGAGAGTGTGTGTTGTTGAGGTCCATAATACATCTCATTCGAGAAAAATGTGGCTTAAAATGTGACAAAGTACCCACGATTTTATATGAAGATAACGCAACATTCATAGCACAACTTAAAGAAGGATTCATAAAAGGAGATATAACGAAGCACATTTCGCCAAAGCTCTTCTATACACATGAGCTCTAAAAGAATGGTGATATTGACGTACAAAAGATTCGTTCAAGTGACAATGTGGCTTGCTTACTCACAAAGTCTCTTCCAACTGCATCTTTCAAGAAGATAGTGCAAATACAAAGGTTCAAGGAAGTTCTTATTAGGGGGAGCTAATACGCACTGTACTCTTTTTTCCTTACGAGGTTTTATTCCACTGGGTTTTCCTTGTAAGGTTTTTAATGAGGCATCCTATATACGTATTGTTAGACATTCAAGAGGGAGTGTTATGATATATATCAATTATAGTGAATGTTTATCAAGATCTATCAAGATCTATTTGATGTCTATCGGGATTTGATGTATTTGTCTTTTAGTGTGAAACTAGGGGCAAATTTCCCCTATAAATAGAAGGGCTTCCTTCATTGTAAATCATCCCTCAAGAGAAGAAATAAAAATCACTCTCTCTATTCTCTCTACTCTTCTTTTTGTTCTTTCTTGGTTTATAACACTTCAAGATATATGATCACACTCTCTTTTCTTTTTTTCTTATCTATTGGTGATATTTAATTCAATAGCTCTTCTGTAAAAGAAATGATAAAAAAGAAATAGAATTATTTTTTATGACTTCAATTTTGTTCTTAACATATTTTCTAAATCAATAATTACTTTAATATAAAAAAATATTATTTTAGTTTAAATATAATTAATTTTTTTATTCATTATTTTGGACCTAATATATATTGAAAAGAAGATAGTATACTAAAACTAATAATATATTAAATTAAAATCAAAGATTAGATAAAATTAATTTAATTAAATTCTTTTTAAATATTATTAAAATAGTGGAAAATGTAACATGATAAATAAAATAAAAATAGTGGAATAATTGCAAACTAAAAGCATTCACTAAAGTTTGAAAATAGTGGTTTTTCATCATCTATTTAAATAGAGAATCAACTTTATAGTCTATTTCATTTTCAAACATATTCATTTAAATATTTGATCTAAAGTAATTTTAAATTGCCGAATCAAATTTTGATAAAGAGAATAAGTATTGTTTCCATAATTTATTCCAATAATACTTGAAAATATTTTAAAAATAAATTATTATATTAAAATACTTTGTTCATGCTAAAGTTTGGTTGGCACATACAAAATATAAGTTCAAATGCTATGGTAATATTCTTATGAATAACTTTTAAATATTTTTTTAAATGGACAAAATAATAAAGGAAATCTAAGTTGTTAGTCTAATGTTTATAATTAGTATTATAGGGTCAGTACTACGGGCCTTAAATTATCTAGTACATAACAATATTTAATTTAATGCATTTTAAAAATACTTTTTAAAAAAATCATAATTTTTATCTTTTAACGTATTATTTCAAGCATGAACACAGAAAATTTGAATGGTCTGACAATAAATTTTATAGCTATCCCCCTCCCCCTTCCCCAAATAAAATAAATTAAAAAATCAACACTAAAAATAGTAATTATGTAGGATATCTATTTCTTAGTTTTGCACTAGTTAAAAAGTGAAAATATACAGTTAGTTTTACTTTTTCTTTAGTGTTTAGTAATGTAATTAAGAGTACTTATAATTAGTTCTACTTATTTTATGCTCATGACTTATACTTTTCGATTATGTCTTTTTCATTATGGCTTATTTAAAATTAATATTTTTTATATGATTTCTCCATTATCTTTATTGTTGAATATTTGACATGATTCATCTCATATTATTTTGTGATAATTTTTTAAAAATAACTTATTTCGTGTAATGATTCTTCAGGTCATTTGTTACTTGCTGGAGCTGACAATTTAGTTATAGAATAGTTCATTTGGTATTTAGAGTTAATGCTCTATTTTGAAATCTTTTCTGGTAAGGATTGGTTATCGGACATAAACTTTAGGTTAACAACCTCGTATGCCAATTCTAACAGTTGCATCAGCTTCAGAACTATAAGTTTATGGTAGGGGGACATTTGCTTCAGATCCCAAGGCTTCCAAACTTATTTTGGGTTGTTGGACGGATTTTGATAAAAGTGACCCTTGGGTGTAGGCCCCACATTCATCAAAAAAATTCCAGATGAAAATTTTTATGGCACTATTGAGTCTTTAATATTGAATGTTATAGGATAGCATAATTCGTTTGTGTTCAAAGAATTTTGAATAAATTTTGAGAGGTTGTTGAAAATGTGATAAAATCCAAGTTTAGCTGGTGATCCACTAAAGCAGACCTTTTGTTGTTTTAACGTAGGCCACTTTAGTAGTAAATTGTTCATTTTATCAGCTAAGACTGGCCCCGCCTTAGCGGAAGCCTTCTGCTAAAGCGGACGTCGCTTAAGCGACGTATTGTTTGCTTTAGCAGAGGTAGGCCATGACCAGGGACCGCTTTAGCGGTCCAATACTTCTTTGTAGTGACCGCTTAAGAGGCACCTAGGAGGAAATTTAATTCAACCCTTGCTCGATTTTCTCTCATTTCTCACAAGTCTCAAGAGATTCAAAGCGCTAGAGAGTATGAAAAATTAGAAGTCTAATCCTTCGGTGATCATGAGGTGTTGGTGAGCTCAGAATAGTCATTTCCTCATTGTAATCCTTGAAAGTCTCTATCTAATTCTTGAATTTATTCTTTAATTTAGTCAAAAATCCTTAGATTCTTTCTGAGTTGATTTTAGTATCGTTTGAGCTCGAAATTTACCCATTCTGGGGGATAAAGAATCTTTGAGCATATAGGAACGTGTTGATGATTTTGAAAGTATGATTTCGCTAGCGGGCTCCATATGAATTTTTGACTCAATTTTGAATCCGAATCATAAAAATATAATATGAGTATCATTATTCTTATATGAATGCATAAATCACTATTTTGATAGTGTGGCATCGTGTGAAGCTTCTCGATAAGGAAAATATCTAATTTAACAGACTCTATCTAGCATTTTTTGGTATCCAGGTAGGCTAGACTTACCCTTCTCTTAGATTGAGCCTAATTATAGTATCGGTAAAATATTATGCTAGTTTTGGATTGTGAATTATGACTTGGGGGTATATTTAGAAACTATGAATTATCAAACCGATTAATGAATTGTAATTAGGTGTATTTGACTTAACTACCCATTCCATTGGTCGAATCATTATCTTAGGATGAAATGAGATTTATTAAGCACATTGTAGTGAGATTTGACACCTTAGTCTAGTTAAGGATGAAAACTACCTAAGAATGGACTTTCGGAGTTTGAAGTTATCCCCTACAGCCCAACTTAGGCTAAGATTTATACAAGATTCTTATAGACTTAATCGACCTTTATACATTATCCTATTTATATTCTTGAGAGTGAGAAGGGTTTATATATATTATGACTTATTCTAGGCTTGTACTTGAGAGATATTAAGACCGGCTCAAGTCCGATAATTTATGATCTTAAGACCAGTTCAAGTCTGCCATTTATGAAGATATTACTTTCGGTTAAAGCTTGACATTTATGATATTATTCCCAGTTCAAGTCCGTCATATGAGATACTATTTCCTTTTCAAGTCCGGTATTGAGAGGTTATTCATGATGGTTATGAAACCAGTTAGAGTCTGTTATTTGTGATATGAAAATATCTACAATTATGGTATCGAGGTTCAAATATTTTATGAGTGTACTATCACTACTCTTTCTTGATTATATCCATCGGGCTTATGGGGGCTCGTGTTGAATTATTTACTTTGATTCACGTTTTTTGGGATTATGAGGGCCTAGTTATACTTTAGATAGTTACATTTTCTTGATATTAATTAAGTGGTTGCTTATGTTTGGTATCTGGAGCATTATTCAAGTTTTGTCGTTTTCTCCTGACTTAGCTTATTATCTCACATTTTGTTATATTTATATTATGATTTAGCTCAGTTGGTCGATTATGCCTATTGAGTACTTATGGATTTGGTATTCATACTACATTTCTGTATATTTTTCTGGTGCAGATCCTAGTACTAGCTATTGTCGTTGATGCTGTGCTAGTGCTTGCCAGAGTTCGAAGATAGGATGATCTCTTGGAGCTGGAGTTGACTTTCTTCCATCTTCTATTTTGGATGGTCTTTATATTTCGAGACTACTATATATTTGATATTGATAGTACTCTTACTCTTTTGTTAGATGTTCTTATACCGAACTTACTAGATCATGAAATATTGTTACTCTCTTCTATATTTCTCTTCATTACTCTATTACTTGTGTTTTATGGCTTGTAATCTAATTAATTGCATATTTCTGGCATTTATGTAATGTTCCACCAATTAGCTCATTATTTGTATTTCTAGGCTATGGTTTGACTTACCTACTAGTAGAATAAAGTAGGTGTCATCACGACTCATGAAATTGGGTAATGACAAATTGGTATTATAGCCTAGGTTCACTGGTACTATTAGTAGAAGAGCAATTGTCTAGTATAATCCTGCGGATCAGAACGATGACGTTTATTTTTTTAATCTTCGAGAGGCTATAGGATATTTTTAGGAGATATTTGCTTCCCTTTCTTATTTCGTGCGAAGAGTCTATATTGGTTTCTAAGATTCATTTGGTTTCACTCTTTTGTAGATGGATAGGATGCGAGCTATTGCTGCTGTAGATAATGACCCCGAGTTTATGACTAGGGATCCTATTGGAAGGCATGGATGACCTAGAGGTCTGGCATGGACGAGAGCTACAGCCCCAGCTAGAGATCGGGATAGAGAGCCTTTATCAAACCCTATTCCTACTCCCCCATTGAAAATTTCTCTACCCCAACAAGTGGTGGGCTAGCGGTAACCCAGGATCTACCAGGGTTTATTTCTTTGTCGCTTCTAAGAGATGCTCTAACTCAGCTATTGGGTTTGGTTGGTGATGCACTGTATGATAGTGCTCAGTCTCCGGATCAAAGTGGTGTGAGGCAAGGGCATAACCTATAGTTGTAGCCCCCATGGTTGATATTTCTCCAACATCGGTAGTTGCTCAGCTGGTAGTTGCCCAACCGACTTTTTCTATAAAGGAGAAGATGACGTTGGGTAGATTTTTTAGATTAACTCCACTTAGATTTTCTGGGACACCGGGTGAGGATACATTTGAATTCTTGACTGTTTTTGTGGATAGGCTTCGCTATTAGGGCCTAGTTGAGACTCATGAGGTCGACTATACTACTTTTTAGTTGGATCTAAAAAGGGGTGGCTCAAGCCCGTTGGTGGCCTAAAGACAAAAATGAACTAGAGGCCAAGTTTTTAAAAGAAATTAATATTTTTTAATTTAAAGTTTATTCTTCTATTTTTTTAAGATACAAAGTTATTAATATATTTCTTATAAAACTATTTGGAAATGCAAAGTTCTTTTTTCATATGTATTTTTTAAATATTTCTACAAATAATACTCCTTTCATTTCAATTTGTTTATCTATTTGACTTGACATGGAGTTTGAAGTTTAAGAAAGTAAAGAAGATTTTTGAATCTTAAAGTCTTAAACTAAAGATATGCAGAATACACCAAATATTTTCTTAATCTTATGATCTTAAACATGTTATGTGGAATGTTAATATTAAAAAGTTGACAAAAAAAATATTCTTTTGAAATAGATCAAAAAGAAAAAGACAAATAAATTAAAATGGATGATGGTTCTTTTTAAAATTCATTTAATAACTCTATTATTGCTAAAAAATTGAGGACCATCAAATTTGGGGGCTTAAAGTGGGTGCCTAGTTCTACAAAGTATAAAGCCGGCCCTGGATTTAGTAGCTCAATATTGGTGGAGATGTTATCTTGATTCCAGGCCAACTAGATCTCCCCCATTGACATGGACATAATTTCTTGAGGTTTTCTTGGATAGGTATATGCCTCATAGACTTATAGAGCATCTGAGAAACCAGTTCTCGATATTGGAGTAGGATTCTATAACTGTTCTATAGAATGGGGCTCAATTTCATGAGTTGGCTAGGCATGCTACTTCTATCTTTCTGACTGAGTATGAGCAGATTAGGTGTTTTGTTAGGGGACTGATACTTCCTCTTCACATGGCTACATATAATTCTATTACTGCCAGAAGATCTTTTATTAAGGTTTTAGATCATGTCCAGGTCATGGAGGAGATGTATCACAAAGACCAAGGGGAAACAATAAGAGACCACGTTAACATGGTAGTTTTAGTGTGATCTAGAGTGGCTTGTAGTTTAAAGGAAGAAGTTACTAGGGTAGGTGACCTCCACCTTAGTCTTATCAGTATCATGGTCAGTCTAGTAGGTCCATTCATGCCGTACTTCAGCATACTGATAAGGGTCAGCCCAACTATAGTGATCATTTTAGCCAAAGTAGCGGTCAGCCATTGAGAGAGGCATATTCTGGGTTTTCTAGCCGAGGCAGTTATTTTGGGTCAATAGGATATTCTAGATACAGTGCACCCCTCAAGGCGTGTTATGAGTATGGGGCCTTTGGTAATTTTTCTAGAGAGTGTCCCCGATGTGGGGTAGTTGTACCTACAGTACAGAGTGTTCCACCAATTAGGGAAATGTCGCCCTTACCTAAAGGTGGTATGCGAGGTCATCGGGATGGTCACAAGGTTCACGTAGAGGTCCTTAGGCAAGTAGGACAGGTGATCAGTCAGGCACCCATCAGGCAGAGCCTTCAAATGCTGTTATCACAGGTACAATCTCAGTATGCCATCAATCAAATTTTTCTTTATATGATCCAGAATCCATTTATTAATATGTGTCTGCTTATTATGCACCGCAGTTAGGGTTGTCTTGGGATTCTTTATCTGTGCTATTATGTGTATATATTCCCATAGGTGATCCTTTAATAGTGGATTGGGTTTATAGATCATGTGTGGTGACCATTCGAGAGTTCAATACTCAGGATGATCTTATTATATTAGATATGGTAGATTTAATGTTATTCTAGGCATAGACTATTATCCCCTATCATGCGGTCTTGGATTATTTCACCAAGATCGTTACCTTAGCCATGCTTGACACATCTCTAATTGTGTAACAGGATCTTTTAGCCGCATACCGATGGAGATTATTTCTTATATTCAGTTTAGGAGACTTATATCGTGGGGTTGTTGGTCTTATCTCACTTATATTGATGATATTAGTGCAAAGAGTTCCTTGCTTGACTCCATTCCTATAGTCTATGACTTTTCTGATGTTTTTCCTATCTATCTACCTTGTCTTCCATCTTAGCATGATATTGAATTTATCATTGATATTGAGTTAGGCACCGAACCTATTTCTATGGCACCTTACTATATGGCTTACCGAGCTTAAGGAGCTAAATACTCAGCTTTAGGATCTTCTCAGTAAGTGTTTTATAGGGCCTAGTGTGTCTCCTTAGGATGCTCCTATCTTGTTTGTGAAAAAAAGAATGGTTCCTTGCACATGTGTATTGGTTATAGGCAACTAATTTAGGTGACACTAAAGAATAGATATTCTATAGCTCATACCAATTACTTGTTTGACCAACTTCAGGGAGCGATGATGTTCTCTAAGATTGACTTGAGATCCAGTTACCATCAGTTGAGGATTCGGTCTAAGGACATCCCAAAAATAGCCTTCATGACTCGTTATGGCCATTATGAGTTTTGGGTGATGTCTTTTATGATGACCAATGACCTAGCTAAATTCATGTATTTGATGAACCGCGTGTTCAGACCTTATTTGGATTTTTTCGTAATTATGCTCATCAATGACATTCTTGTCTATACGAGGTGTAGGGAGGAACATTTGTAACATTTAAGGATTGAGCTATGGACATTGAGAAATCATAGGCTTTTCATAAATTCTAAAAGTACGAGTTCTAGGTTGAGTCGATTATATTCCTATGATATATAGTGTCTAAGGATGGGATTATGGTGAATCCAACAAAGATTAAGGCTATTAGTGATTGGATCAGGCTTACATCTCCGTCTGAAGTTTGTAACTTTATTGGTTTGGCTAGATACTATAGATAGTTCATGAGGGTTTTGCTGATATTGTACTACTAATGATTAGATTGACTCGGAAGAAGATTCCTTTCCTGTGGTCTGAGTAGTGGAGTCGAGCTTTCTGAAGCTCAAGGGTTTTCTCACTTCAGTTCCTATATTAGCTCTTCTTGTTGAGGTAAGGGATTTACCGTATATTATGATGGTTAAAGTTTTTTCTTAGGTTTTGTATTGATGTAGTAGGGCCGAGTTATTACTAATGCGTCGAGGCAATTGAAGGTGCACAAACACAACTAAACCACTCATGATTTGGAGTTAGCGGCGGTAGTTTTTGCGCTAAAGATTCAAGCCATTATTTGTATGGTGTTCATTGTGAGATGGTCATCATAGTCTTCAACACCTTATGACTTAAAGAGATCTTAATTCTAGATAACATACATGTATGGGGTTGCTGAAGGATTATAACATCTCTATTCTATACCATCTAGGCAAGGAGAACATGGTGGCGGATGCCTTAAGGTAGAAGGCGGTGAGTATGGGTATCTTGGCTGTTATTTCAATCTTGGAGATCCCATTGGCGTTGGACATTCGGTCATTATCCAACTTAATGGTGTGACTTGATATTTCAGATTCTAGGAAGATCCTTGCTAGTGTTGAGAGCAGGTCTACCTTATTTGAGCAGATTCGGAGCCCCCAGTTTGAGGATATAAGACTTTGTATCATTCATAATCAGGTGTTCAGCGGTGATTCTAGGAGGTATACCAAAAATTCTGAGGTTCTTTTGAGATATGAAGGCCTCATTTGTGTTTGGAAGGTTGGAGATTTGTTTCAGTTGATATTGCGTGAGGCTCATAGCTCCAGATACTATATTCACCCTAGCACAACTAATATGTATAGGTATTTAAGGTAGCATTATTGGTGAAGTGGCATGAAATGAGATATGGCGGGCATTGTATCTTATTATCTATGTTGTTAGCAGGTGAAAGTCGATCATTAGAGACTTAATGGCCTAATTTAGAGATTGTCCATTCTCAAGTGAAAGTGGGAGCAGATAACAATAGAATTTGTTAGTAGTTTTCCTCACACCACCTAAAGATCTTATGTCATTTGGGTCATTTTAGATCAGTTGACCAAAGCAACACATTTCATTCCTATTTGAATGTCCTTTAGTGATGAGAGGTTAGCCCATATCTATGTTCGTAAGATAGTTTACTTGTATAAAGTACCCATATCTATTATTTTAGTCAGGGGCTTAGTTTTTACTTCTAGATTTTAGAAGGCTTTTTAGGAAGAGTTAGATAAACAGGTGAATCTTAGTACTCAAACTGACTGACAGATGGAGTGGACTATTTATATTCTTGAGGATATGACCCGAGATTGTATTATGGAATTTGGAGGTCAGTGGGAGCAGTGCTTATCATTAGCAGAGTTTGCTTATAATAATATATACCATTCGAGTATTAAGATGCCACCAGTTGAGGCATTGTATAGTAAGCGTTCTCGATCACTAATAGGATGGTTTGAGATAACAAAGGTTAAGCCCCATGGTACTAACTTACTTTGAGAGTCTTTTAATAGAGTAAGGGTAATTTAGGATAGGACGATGGTAGCTTAGAGGAAGCAGAAGACTTATGTAGATCATAGGATTCATGCCTTGAGGTTTGGATTTGGAGATCATGTACTCCTTTGAGTATCGCCCATGAATGGCGTGATGAGGTTCGATAGGAAAGGCATGCTCAAGCCCTGATATATTAGACTTTTTGAGATACTTCTCATAGATAGAGAGATGGCTTATAATTTGTCCTTGCCTCTAGATTTTACTGATGTTCATCCAACTTTTTCATGTTTTTAGTCTGCGGTATGTGCTTCGATGGGACTCAGTTAAGTTGGATGAGAGATTGACTTTCATGGAAGATCCACTTCTCTTATTAGCCAAAGATATCAGGCGATTTCTCTCTAGGGAGATTCTAGTAGTTAAGAATCAGTGGAGACATTTCCCAATAAAGAAGGCTACTTGGGAGATCAAAAGTGAGATGGGAGCCTAGTATCTCCATCTGTTCGAGACTTCAAGTACACCTAACTCTTACTTTCCCAGATGAAAGTCCATTTAGTAGTGGATATTATAATAACACTCCAGGTCATTTTTTACTTTTCCATTCTTTTTTTTTGTTTAGTGCTTTCCTATAGCTGCTCCAAATAACTTATGACTTGCTAGAGCTGACAGTTCAATTACCAGGTAGTTCATTTAGATTTTCATGCCAATTCCCTATTTTAAATTTTTTACGAGAAAGGATTGGCTATCAGGCGTCAACTTTAGGTTAATGACCTTGTATTTCAATTATGATAGCTCCACCAGGTTTGGAATATCGATTTTATGCTAAGAGGACCTTTGGTTTGGGTACGAAGGGTTACAGACTCATTTTGGGCTATTGGATTGATTTTGGTCAAAATGGCCCTTGGGTGTGGGGCCTATATTTTATCTAAATAACTCTGCATGGAAATTTTAATGGCGCCACTGGTTCTGAAAATCGAATTTGAAGGATATTCACGGGATTTTGAATTAATCCTAAAGGTTTGGTGAAAACTTATCATAATCCAAGTTCAAATGGTGCATTGATAGGATATTCATGGGATTTTGAATTAATCCCAAAGGGTCGGTGACTTGGCATAATCCAAGTTCAACTGGTGCATTCACTAAAGCAGACCTTTGTGTGATTTAGCGCCCAATTGTTCGCTTTATCGGCGAAGGCTGGCTCTTCCTTATCACTTTAGTGGGATCCTAGTGCTAAACCGAATGTCGTTTAAGCAATATCTTATATTCTTTAGCGGAGGTCTGCCTATGATAAGGGACTACTTTAATGGTGACCGTTTATTCAGTCAAGTGACTGCTTAAGAGGCACTTTAAAGAGCATTTAATTCACCCCTAACCAATTTTCTTCCTTTTCTCACAAGTATCAAGAGCCTCAAATTCCTTAAGAGTTTGAAAATTGGGAGACTAATTCTTGGGTGATCGTGAGGTGTTGGTGAGCTCGAAATAGTCATTTTCTCATTGTAATCCTTGTAAGTATCTGTCAAAATTTTGAATTAATTCTTGAATTTAGGCATAATTCCTAGATTCTTGTTGAGTTAATATTTATATCATTTGAACTCAAAATTTATCCATTCTTGAGGATAAATAATCTTTAAGCATAAAGGGATGTGTTGACAGTTTTGAAAGTGTGATTCTGTAAGCGGGCTCCACATGAGATTTAGAGCAATTATAGATTCGAGCATAAAAATGTAATATGGGTACCATTATTCTCATATTAATGCATAGATCACTATTTTAATAGTGTGGCATTGTGCGAAGGCTTCTTGAAAGGAGAAATCTCTAATTTAGTGAACTTTATTGGGCTTTCTTCGGTGTCCAGCTAGGCTAGACTTATCCTTCTCATATATTGATCTTAATTATAGTACTCAGTATAATATTATGCAATTTTTGGATTGAAAATTATGACTTGGTGATATATTTAGTGATTATGGATTATTTTGCCGGTTAGCAAACCGTAATTAGGTGTATTTGACTTAACCACCCGTTCCTTAGGTAGAATCTCTATCTTAGGACGAAATGAGGCTTATTAGTACCTTGTAGTTGTATTTGACACCTTATTCTAGTTTGGAATAAAAATTTCCTTAGAATAAACTTTGAAGTTAGAAGTTGGCCCCTTCGACCTACCTTAGGCCAATCTTACTATTAGCTCCTTTTAGACTCAATAGGCTTTTATGCGTCTTCCTATTTACATTCCTGAGACCAAGGAGGATTTAGATATATCATGATTTATTCTAGGATGTACTTGAGAGATATTAAGACCAACTTAAGTCTAACAATTTATGATCTTAAGATTGGTTTAAGTCTTCCATCTATGATGATATTACTTACGATTCAAGTCCGGCATTTGTGATATTATTCTCGATTCAAGTTCAGCATGTAATATATAATTTTTTATTCATATCCGGTATTGAAAGGTTATCCATGTTGGTTATGGGGCCGGTTCGAGTCCGCGATGTTTATGTTATGGAAAGATCAACGGTTACGGTACCAAGGTTTAGATATTTTACCAGTATACTGCCATTACTTCTTGATTGCATTCACCGAGCTTATGGGAGTCCGTGTTGGATTATTTACTTTGTTTTGCGTATTCTAGGTTTTTGAGGCCCTTCTATAGTATAGATAGTTACATTCTCTTAATATTAATTATGTGATTGTTTACTTTCCGTATTTCGAGCATTGTTCCAAGTTTTTCCTTTTCTCTTGAATTAGCTTATTGTCTCGCATTTTATTGTATTTATATTATGATTCAGCTCAGTCGGCTAATAACGCCTACCGAGTATCTGTAGCTTTGATACTCATAATACACTTTTGTACCCTTTTTGGTACAGATCCGAGTACTAGCTACTGTTGTTGACACTGTGTTAATGATTGTCAGAATTCTGAGACAAGGTGAGCTCTTGGAGCCAGAGTTGACTGTCTCTCCTTATATTTTGGATGGTCTTTCTGTTTCGAGACTTTTGCATATTTGATATTGATATTACTCTTATTCTTTTGTTAAATGTTCTTGTACCGACCTTACTAGATCGTGGGATATTGTTACGCTCTTCTTTATTTCTTTTCAGTATTGCTATTATTCTTGTGTTTTATGACTTGTAATCTAATTAATTGCATATTTCAGGCATTGATGCCATGTTCCACCAATTAACCCATGACTTGATAGTTTCGGGCTATGATTTGTCTTATCTACTTGTAGGATAAAGTAGGTGCCACCCTAACTAATGAAATCGGATCTTGACAGTTAGTTGTATCCTAGCAAGAAGGACTAAAGAAATATCTAGAGTTCACGTAATACGTTTTATGCTATAAGGACTTCATCGGAGAAAAGGCTCAATTTTTTTTTTTTTTTGAGAAAACCAAAACACCGAGATTAAAAACCACAACTTTTGGTGGTTTAGTTTGATTCATATGTAATTTAAAGATCCAACATTATTAGTTTTACATGGTAGTTTTAAAACCTGAACCAACCCAACAATGGATGAGTGGGTTCCTTTGAGTTGGTTTAGAATTCTACGTGGACCAATAAATAAATGCCACACGTTTAATTAAAATTTAATCACAAGTAATATATATATATGTCATTAATGGAGGGTCAGTTTTAAGCATGAAAGTAAAGTTTACGAAAAATAATGGAGGTGCGAGAAATTAGTTATAATGGATAAACAGAGAGAAATAGGTAGGCATAAAAAGCATTGGGTAGGCGTAGTTAGACAGGAGATGACACAAATTAGTATAACTGAGGACACTACTTTAGATAGAAAGTTGTAGAGGTCGTTTATTAGGGTTGAAGGTTAGTAAGGAGTCGAATGTTGTGTTGCCTCGAGAAAATTTAGGGTTGTTGATAGTTATAGTAGTATTAGTCGCATCCTTGTAGTTCTTGCTTTTGATATCTATTGTCACATGCGGTCTATTTTTAGAATTAACACATTATTTGATGTTGTTATTGTTTCTTGTATGGAGGCTCTGTGATGCCTTCCTTATTAATTGTTTTACATTCTTCATTATTTTCTTCTCCTTATAGTTGGTTTTGTTGCTCTTGGGTCGAGGGTCTTGTGGGAACAACCTCTCTATCTCTACGAGGTAGCGGTTAGGTCTTCATACATTCTACCCTCTCCAGGCCTCACTTATGGGAATCTACCGGATATGTTATCGAAAATTTGATCCACTAGAAAGAATGACATTTTAAAATCATTTGTGCTATGTTAATCCAAAGTAGAAAGGGGGAAATATTTTATTCAATAAATAAAAGGGTGACATTTTAGGCATGTCAATGTCTAAGAACATATTCTAGGCAATAGCTAGGTTTTATTAAACATTTATTATTTTTTTAAAATTGAGAGTAGGGAAAAAGGAAATGGGGAAAAAATTACAATATGCAGAATTGAACCTAGGCAATAAGGTGCGCGAGTTCACCAAGCAAACCAACAAACTACTAAGATTACCCTATTTTATCAGTAAAATTACAAATAGGCATGCTTACCTTTTTCACTTCCTTTGCCTTTTGAACTTCTTTAACCTTGGCCTGGGATACTATCTCGACTTTCTTTTTATTCCATTTCTCTAAATGTTGGTGAATTTTCTTTGCATCGATAGCTCCTTTTACTGTAACTTCATCTGTCTCAAATTTCACATCCACAGTACGAACTCCTGAGCCATATTAAATTATCAAGTGGTAGCTCTATTAATAAAATAAAACAAGGGAAGAGAAACAGGACACAGACCTACTTATATCGCAATATTTTATCTTAAACTTGTCAGGATACATATTTCTGTAGCTATATCATTAATGATAAAATTAAAATTCTAAAGTTAATTAAATTGTTTTAAAATATAGAAGGAAACATATTTTTGGATAGGTATAATAACTAATTAATGTCAATACATGAGATTAATCACAAAATAAGTCTTAGAATAAATTGAAAACTTTATTAATGTTTTGACGACGATATCACTACTTCATCAGGTGCAGCATAAGCTCTATCCTATATATGCTAAATCCTATTTTTACATTAATTATGTGGAAAATCTAATTAGTAAATGAAATGAACTTGTCCAACCTAGCTTATAAAATGTTTAGATAAGATGATCACAAAAATTTAACATAGTATTAGAGAAGATAGATGTCTTGGCTTACGAAAAGAATGAGGTCTTCACATGAAGGTGGTGGTGATGAGCATATAAATTGGTAAATAGAAGTGTACTGTATGTCATAGTTTAAACTTTGAGTAACATAATTCAACATATGGACATGAAAATCTAGGATGAGATTAATTAAGATCAAACAAATCAGAAAAAAGAAAAAGAAATAAAGATGTCGACCTTGCATTCTCAGGAGTGGTTTCCTGATATCATGTGCACATTTTTGGCAGTGCAAACGAACTTTGTAAACTGCATTGATTACTTCAATTTTCTTTTCTTTAGACATGACAATCCCCTCAACATTACTGCAAAAAATTAGAATGATAAATTTGGAAAATGTTTCCTTGATTTCGTTGAAGTACTTGGCAAGAAAATTGGTTGGTGGAATTGGTGGATGGTTGTTCACTAGTATGTGGAAGCTTAAGTTGTAGGCAATTGAATTAAGGAAAAGGTCCAAAATTTAATACAACTCCACTCTATGGAATATCTTAATGTTATCTTATGTTATACTTAGTGATAACGGCTCGTGCTGACACGAGCTCAATATTATGCAAATCAGGAGACAACAAAGCATAGTTAGGATTAAAATAGAAAAAAGTATGCATACTCTATGTTTTGTACATATATATGCATAGCTTATACATGTTTTAATTAAATTCCAAATTCTCAATTATTTAAGAGTATAGTAATTATCGTAAAACTGTTTCTAACCATACGAGTGATTCTAGGGGTGTCAGAGGATAGAATAAATGTAATGAATCAAATTTAACTACTTTGAACCAATTATTAGGTTTCATTAATTAAAATTGTAGATTAGGCAGGTCACACATTATTTAAAAGTGAATTATGTTTATCCCTAAAAAAAAAAAGATCTTATAAGGTATTTTTCATTAGTTCCTTTTTACTTAGTACCAATTAACTTGACACAAATCTTAAGAAAAATATTTGTTAGGAGTTCATTTTACTAAATTAATTTTATTAATTATACTTTAAAATTTATATTTGAATATTAGTTTTAATATAATTGCTTAATCATAAAAGCAATATCAGATGGAAATAATAATAAATCTTAATTTTCTAAAATGAATAACTTTATTAATTATATTTTATAAATTTATATTTGAATAATAGTAAAAGTAATATCAGATGCAATTAATAATAAAACTTAATTTGCTAAAATGAACAAATAAGCGGCAATTTTTTTATCTTTAATATATGAACCAAATTTAAAATAATATTTATTTACTTTAAATATTTAATTATAATTAATTAATTATAAACTGTTAAAGATAGCAAGAAAGACCTTCTCTATAGTCAAATTAAAATTGTTAAATAGATGAAACAATAAGGACCTACGTCTTAGGTCATTTATGGCAAATTGGGAATTCTAATGGGACCTTCAGATTTTCTCTAGTTTTTCTAATATATTCTAACATTTCTTAGTCTGAATAATATCCTTCTGGGTAAATTTTTTCGTATAACTGTTCTAGCCAATTTATGGTTTCAATTTCATAGTCTATTACTTTTTCTAATATTATTTTCTTAATATCTATAATTTCTATATCTTTAAGTATATATAGGATTAAAACTTTAAGATAATCTAGATGATCTGTTTTTTAAAATTGGTTTTATTATAATATTTTGTAGTTGTTTGTTTTAGCCTTAGTAGTTTTTGCATATTTTTATTAAGAAATTCTATATATTTTTTTTTATTTTCCATATATTTGTCTATATTTGTTTTCATCTGTTTTTCTAGTAACTATATATTGCGCATATCTTTTTCCAAAAATTCTATGTAATTTATCATGATAAGTATTTGTAAGAGTAGTTAGGTAGGTATGGTATATAATTTATTCTAGCCATGTAATATTCACCAAATGCTTTTTCTAATATGATTTTTCTTATATCTGCTACTTTTATATCTTTAAGTGCATACAAAATAAGTATTTTAAATTTATCTACCATCACATCTGATAAATTATCATTCATTTTCATAAAATTGCTTTTTTCAAAATATTCCCTTCAACCATGTACATAACAAAATATGGTCATCTTAAATACCAATAATAAAAAATATTTTTACTAGGAAAAAGGATGAATATTATGTAGTATGTCAAAAAGAACATGTAATAGACTGTAGATATGCAAAAGGTAAAGCTAGTATACCACTAGTAACAAAAAGAATAATTAATAAAGAGATAAATGATATAAAAAGTAAAGGAGATCCAATAAAATATGTACACCTCGGAGGAACAGAGATATTAATAAAAGCATGTTTTAGAGAAGGAATAGATACACCAATAGAATTATATTTAGCAGATGATAGAATTATAAAACCTATAGAAAAAAGCATAATAACTGCCGTAAAATTAAATCTAATATATCAAAAATTCAAATTCATAATAAGTGCAAATTATTCAGTAGCAGTAACAGATAAAAACATAGATAAATCACTCTTATTATATTGGAAAATATCGGGAATAGAATTAACCCCAGAAAGTAAAATATTTACAGCAAGATGCAAAAATTTATATGTATTAACAACAAAACATAAAATAACAGGAAAAAATAAGATTAACAAAATACGAATAAAAAGCCCATTCGAACAAATTGTAAAAACAATAGATTATAATGATTATAGCTATAGAGACATAGATATAGAAGAAAATTTAGAAATAGTAAATGATAGAATAAGTACAACAAAAAGAACAGCTGATGAAAAACCAGAATCATCAAGCTCATCAAAAAGAATAAGTTATGAAATAAATTCAATAAGTAATTTAAACCAATATTACATAACAGGAAAAATAAATGAAAAAGAATATTTAATACTCTTAAATACAGGACAAGAAGAAAATTATATAACAAAATATCTAGTAAAAAATGAAGAAATAAAAACTGATAATGATATGTGCCCAGATCTACCAAGAAGTTTAATAAATAGTAAAAATATAGCAGAAAAAGAAATAATAATAGGAGTTAAAAAAATAAAAATAGAATTTGAAGTAAAGGAAGAAATGCAAAAAACAGATATAATATTAGGAATAAAATGGTTAGAACAAGTAAAACCATATAATATAGAACATACACAATTAACCATAACATATAACAAAGAGAAATTATTCTTAAGGAGAGCCTTAACATAAAAATGAAAACATATGTATTAATGAAGATAGTAGTAGAAGGATATTACAGTAGATATTATACGCCTATGATAGATACAGGAGCAGAAGCTAATTTATGTAGATATAATTGCTTACCAGAAAGTAAATGGGATAAATTAAAAACACCAATAATAGTTAAAGAATTTAATAATGAAGGAAACCTAATTACTTATAAAGCTAGGAATGTAAAAATACAAATATGGGATAAGATATTAACAATAGAAGAAATTTATAATTATGAACTAACGTCAAAAGATATACTTTTAGGAATGTCATTTTTAGATAAATTATACCCACATATAATAACTAGAAACGACTAGTGGTTTACAACACCATGCCAACAGAAAGTAAGAGCAAAAAGAGTTAATAATAAAATAAGAAAGAAAACTGATTGGATAAAAGGAAGTAAAAAAATTACACAAATGTTAGAAAATATAAAAAATACTGAATATACAATAGAACTAGTAGTATTTTCGATAAATAAAACAGAAATAACTATATTTTCAATAAATAAAATAGAAATAATTAAGAAAAAATTAGAACAATTATATAGTGAAGATCCATTTATATTACTGTCAAATATTATTTTTTGTTCCGTTCCTTCATCATTTAAATATTCTTCCTTTGTTATTATTTTTATATCTTCTTCAGTCATTTGTTTCGTCTAGTTCACTATCTATTTCAGTATCTGTTTCGTTTTCTGAAATTTCATATATACTATCCTCACTTTCTAATTCATAATCTATATAATCTATCTGCATATATTCTGTATTATCTATTTTTATTTCTGATATTTGTTTATTTTTTGGATTTTTAGGTAATTTACAATCTCTAGCTAAATGTCCTAACTTTCCACAATTATAACAAGTACATTCTTTTATAGATTTCTTCTTTCTATATGGTCTTTTATTTTTATAATTTTTCACATAATATCTTTTTCTTGGTTTCTTGTATTTATATTTTGATTTTTTATATTTCTTATATTTCTTATGCCTTTTTCTCTTCTTATAATATCTTTCTTCACATCTAAATTGGGGTGCTATTTTATTTTTGCAACATGCTAAATTTCTTATTAATGTTTTTTCCATTTTTAGTTCTTCTCTATATTTTTCACATAAGTTTTTATACCATTGTTGTAAAAATTTTATTCTAGCTCCTAACGCATCTACTATTTTTGCTTCTTCCCAACTTTTTACTATCTTTGAACTAAATGGTTCGGGTAATTTATTAATATATAATTTTCTTATTTTTTTGCTTTCTTCTATACTATATGCTCCTTTATAATAATATTCTTTAAATGCGCAAGTATATTCATCTATATAGCACATATTACATATTGTTAATTTTAACATTAAATTCCTATTTGTATCTTTTTCTTCATCTTGTTCTTCATCTATTGTTGTCATACAACCAAATTCATCTTTTATAGCTGTTTCATATTTTTTAAATAATTCTATAGGTGTTAGTTTAGTTGTTGTTGATGATGTTCTTTCTATAGGTTTATTAGCTCTTAATACTTTCTTGTTGTTTTCAGTTAAATTTGAAAACCATAGTTTTACTGATCCTATTAATGTTCTTTCTATATATTCTGGTGCATCTGTTATGTTTATATTATTATTTAATAATTATTTTGTCATATATCCTATCCATAATTGTATTGTTTTCTCTGTATCTATTACACAGTCTAAGTCTAAAAAGTTATAATTTTTATTAACTATTTGTTTTGGTGTCCATTTGTCATATTCATTATATTTTTTAAACTTATTCTTATAATATATAGGTTTTCTTATTTCTGCTGTTTTAGATATTATATTTTCATCTTCTTTCTTATCAAGAGTATTTATTTCTGTGTTGGTACTTTCTAAGTTTTCCTCATTAATTACTTCTTGTTTTTCATTGATTTCTAAATTTTTTGTATTTTTTAATATTTCTGTATATGTTTCACTATCTTCTGAATCATAATTATCTGTCTTTTCAATATCTATATTATTTATTTCTAATTCCTTGTTTTTTATTTCTAATTTTTCCTTAAATTGATTTATCTCGTTTAGTAGTTTCTGTTCTTTATCTTTTTCTTCTTTTTCCTTTTGTCTTTGTTCATACAGATCTTTTAACATTTGTAGTTCTTTTTCTAATTAAGCAATCGTACTATTTTTCGTTTCTTCTATTTTTCGTATTTCTTCCATAGTTTGTTGTTTAATTTTTTCTATTTCCTTTTTTTTATCTATTTCTTCATTTTCTCTTTCTATTCTTACCATTGCTGTCAATTTATCTTCTAATTTTAATTCTTCTTTTTCTAACATCAGATATAAATGTTCACCTATTTTCTTATATCTTCTTCTTAGATTAAAAAATACTATTTTTATTTTTAATCCTTCATGATTTTCATATATTTTTTCATCTATTATAAATTGATCTTTGTTCATTTTATTGTGAATAGTTCATGTTGGTATATATATTCTAAACTGTCTATTTATGATTCTAATTTTGATATTTCATCTTTTTGTGTATTTATTGAGTTTTTACTAACTCCAGCAAATATATTATAATGTAGTCTTTCTATTCTTATTTTTAATTCTTTACGTTTTTCTGAAATAAATTATTTTAATTCTTTGTATTTTTGTTCTTTATTCATTTAAATTATTTTTATAATATCTTGGTCGATATCTAAATCTAATTTTATCATAATTAGGTGGTATGTGTCTCATTCTCCTAGTTTTTAAATGGATTATTAATTTCGCTTCAATACTAGATATTAATGTAATTAGGTAGGCTAATCTTTGTGGATTTTCTTTTGTTTTATTTAGACTTATATATTCTGGATAATTACTAATTAAAGATTCTTTAATTTTTCTAAAAGTTTCTCTATTTTTAAATGGTCTTCTCATAACTAATTTAATAAATATTCTAATAACTCGCCTCTACTCTAGTTACTCCCCGCCACGGCTTCTTGCCTCATTGGTTTCACCTTTAGGATGGCATAGTTCTTAGGGATTTTTCTTCGTTTCCACTTTGCTAATAAACTTCTTAACATATTATTCTTCGAATAATTCTACTATAAAGTAACTAATATGAATTTATTTTATCATATCATGATTGTTGGGAATTATAAATTTAGCTATTCATAATCATAAATAAATATACTTGTTCGGGTAGTTTTGATATTTCTGAAGTTTGTTCCTCCATAGCTTTTTCCATTGAAGTATGTCTGTTTTTTAATTAACTGAGCAAAATATTTGTTATGGAATGGAGAGAGTATTTGCTTTAACGCATGAAGGCTTGTTTTGCAATGCCTTCAGTTCTCTTTATTTATAGAACGAAAAAAACTTTACAATCCTTTACACGTTTTTTAAATGCTAACTAAATGCTAAAAAAAAGCTAAAAAAGTCAAAAAGGCTACTACCTAGCCGTATAGCCTTTAAAGAATTCTACAAGCCTAAAAAGTCTACATAGGAATAGTAACTTACAATAATTACAATTCTTTTACGTAAAGAATCTATAGAATAAATAATTCTTGTCTCCGTTGATGTTGCCGTATCTGCTATATCTCCATTATTACTTCTTATCTTATCTTTTCAAAATGGTATCAGAGCCCAGTAATTTAAAAAGTACAGTAGTAAGATATAAGTTAGTTATCTTAGTTATGTTAGAATTTATCTATATTTATTAACTTAATTATGAGAAAACCATTTAAAAATAGAGAAACTTTTAGAAAAATTAAAGAATCTTTAATTAATAATTATTCAAAATATAAAAGTCTAAATAAAACAAAAGAAAACCCACAAAGATTAGCCTACCTAATTACATTAATATCTAGTATTGACGCAAAATTAATAATCCATTTAAAATTTAGGAGAATGAGACATATACCACCTAATTATGATAAAATTAGATTAAGATATCCACCAAGATATTATAAAAATGATTTAAATGAATAAAGAACAAAAATACAAAGAATTAAAACAATTTATTTCTATAAAACGTAAAAAATTAAAAATAAGAATAGAAAGACTACATTATAATATATTTGCCGGAGTTAGTAAAAACTCAATAAATACACAAAAAGATGAAATAACAAAATTAGAATCATAAATAGACAGTTTAGAATATATATACCAACATGAACTATTCACAATAAAATGAACAAAGAAGAATTTATAATAGATGAAAAAATATATGAAAATCATGAAGGATTAAAAATAAAAATAGTATTTTCTAATCTAGGAAGAAGATATAAAAAAATAGGTGAACATTTTATATCTAATGTTAGAAAAAGAAGAATTAAAATTAGAAGATAAATTAACAGCAATGGTAAGAATAGAAAAAGAAAATGAATAAATAGATAGGAAAAAAGAAATAAAAAAATTAAACAACAAACTACGGGAAAAATACGAAAAATAGAAGAAACTAAAAATAGTAGGATTGCTGAATTAGAAAAAGAACTACAAATGTTAAAAGATCTGTATGAACAAAGACAAAAGGAAAAAGAAGAAAAAGATAAAGAACAAAAATTACTAAACGAGATAAATCAATTTAAGGAAAAATTAGAAATAAATAATATAGATGTTGAAGAGACAGATAATTATAATTTAGAAGATAGTGAAACATATACAGAAATATTAACAAATACAAAAAATTTAGAAATCAATGAAAAACAAGAAGTAATTAATGAGGAAAACTTAGAAAGTACCAACACATAAATAAATACTCTTGATAAAAAAAAGATGAAAATATAATACCTAAAACAGCAGAAATAAGAAAACCTATATATTATAAGAATGAGTTTAAAAAATATAATGAATATGACAAATAGACACCGAAACAGATAGTTAATAAAAATTATAACTTTTTAGATCTAGACTGTGTAATAGATACAGAAAAAATAATACAATTATGGATAGGATATATGACAAAACAATTATTAGATAATAATATAAACATAACAGATGCACCAGAATATATAGAAAAAACATTAATAGGATCAGTAAAACTATGGTTTTCAAATTTAACTGAAAACAACAAGAAAGTATTAAGAGCTAATAAACCTATAGAAGGAACATCATCAACAACAACTAAACTAACACCTATAGAATTATTAAAATAATATGAAACAACTATAAAAGATGAATTTGGTTGTATGACAACAATAGAAGAAGAACAAGATGAAGAAAAAGATACAAACAGGAATTTAATATTAAAATTAGCAATATGTAATATGTGCTATATAGATGAATATACTTGCGCATTTAAAGAATATTACTATAAAGGAGCATATAGTATAGAGGAAAGAAAAGAAATAAGAAAATTATATTTTAATAAATTACCCGAACCATTTAGTTCAAAGATAATAAAAAGTTGGGAAAAAGCAAAAATAGTAGATATGTTAGGAGCTAGAATAAAATTTTTACAACAATGGTATACAAACTTATGTGAAAAATATAGAGAAGAATTAAAAATGGAAAAAACATTAATAAGAAAATTAGCATGTTGCAAAAATAAAATAGCACCTCAATTTGGATGTGAAGAAAGATATTATAAGTAAAGAAAAAGACATAAGAAATATAAGAAATATAAAAAATCAAAATACAAATAAAAGAAACCAAGAAAAAGATATTATGTAAAAAATTATAAATACAAAAGACCATATAGAAGGAAGAAATCTATAAAAGAATGTACTTACCTAAAAATCCCAAAAATAAACAAATATCAGAAATAAAAATAGATAATACAGAATATATGCAGATAGATTATATAGATTATGAATTAGAAAGTGAGAATAGTATACATGAAATTTCAGAAAACGAAACAGATACTGAAATAGATAGTGAACTAGACGAAACAAATGACTGAAGAAGATATAAAAATAATAACAAAAAAAGAATATTTAAATTATGAAGGAACGGAACTAAATATAATATTTGACAGTAATATATTTGATGAAATAAAAGGAAAAAAATTAGATTTAAGTGTAGAAAAAATATTTAAAATACCAACAATAAAAAATATTTTTACTAGGAAAAAGGATGAATATTATGTAGTATGCCAAAAAGAACTTGTAATAGACTGTAGATATGCAAAAGGCAAAGCTAGTATACCACTAGTAACAAAAAGAATAATTAATAAAGAGATAAATAATATAAAAAGTAAAGGAGATCCAATAAAATATGTACACCTCGGAGGAACAGAGATATTAATAAAAGCATGTTTTAGAAACGAAATAGATACACCAATAGAATTATATTTAGCAGATGATAAAATTATAAAACCTATAGAAAAAAGCATAATAACTGCCGTAAAAGAAATCTAATATATCAAAAATTCAAATTCATAATAAGTGCAAATTATTCAGTAGCAGTAACAGATAAAAATATAGATAAATCACTCGTATTATATTGGAAAATATCAGGAATAAAATTAACCCCAGGAAGTAAAATATTTACAGCAAGATGCAAAAATTTATATGTATTAACAACAAAACATAAAATAATAGGAAAAAATAAGATTAACAAAATACGAATAGAAAGCCCATTCGAACAAATTGTAAAAACAATAGATTATAATGATTATAGCTATAGAGACATAGATATAGAAGAAAATTTAGAAATAGTAAATGATAGAATAAGTACAACAAAAAGAACAGCTGATGAAAAACCAGAATTATCAAGCTCATAAAAAAGAACAAGTTATGAAATAAATTCAATAAGTAATTTAAACCAATATTACATAACAGGAAAAATAAATGAAAAAGAATATTTAATACTCTTAAATACAGGACAAGAAGAAAATTATATAGTAAAATATCTAGTAAAAAATGAAGAAATAAAAACTGATAATAATATGTGCCCAGATCTACCAAGAAGTTTAATAAATAGTAAAAATATAGCAGAAAAAGAAATAATAATAGGAGTTAGAAAAATAAAAATAGAATTTGAAGTAAAGGAAGAAATGCAAAAAGCAGATATAATATTAGGAATAAAATGGTTAGAACAAGTAAAACCATATAATATAGAACATACATAATTAACCTTAACATATAACAAAAAAAAAATTCTTAAGAAGAGCCTTAACATAAAAATGAAAATATATGTATTAATGAAGATAATAGCAGAAGGATATTACAGTAGATATTATACGCCTATGATAGATACAGGAGCAGAAGCTAATTTATGTAGATATAATTGCTTACCAGAAAGTAAATGAGATAAATTAAAAACACCAATAATAGTTAAAGAATTTAATAATGAAGGAAGCCTAATTACTTATAAAGCTAGGAATGTAAAAATACAAATATGGGATAAGATATCAACAATAGAAGAAATTTATAATTATGAACTAACGTCAAAAGATATACTTTTAGAGATGCCATTTTTAGATAAATTATACCCACATACAATAACTAGAAACGACTGGTGGTTTACAACACCATGCAAATAGAAAGTAAGAGCAAAAAGAGTTAATAATAAAATAAGAAAGAAAACTGATTGAATAAAAGGAAGTAAAAAAATTACACAAAAGTTAGAAAATATAAAAAATACTGAAGATACAATAGAACTAGTAGTATTTTCGATAAATAAAACAGAAATAACTATTTTTTCAATAAATAAGATAGAAATAATTAAGAAAAAATTAGAACAATTATATAGTGAAGATCCATTAAAAGGATGGGAAAAACATAAAACTACATTAAAAATTGAATTAATAGATAAAAATAGCATAATAGCCCAGAAACCATTAACATATAATTTTGACGATTTAAAAGAATTTAAAATGCATATAGATGAATTATTAGAAAAACAATATATACAAAAAAGTAATAGTAAGCATAATAGTCCAGCATTTATTGTAAACAAATATAGTGAACAAAAAAGAGAAAAAAGTAGGATGGTTATTGATTATAGAAATTTAAATGCAAAAACTATAACATATAATTATCCAATACCAAATAAGATATTAAAAATAAGACAAATACAAGGATATACTTATTTTAGCAAATTCGATTGTAAATCAGGATTTTACCATCTAAAGTTAGCAGAAGAATCTAAAGAATTAACCGCATTTACGGTACCACAAGGATTTTATGAATAGAATGTATTACCATTTGAATATAAAAATGCACCAGGTAGATATCAATATTTTATGGATAATTATTTTAAACAATTATCTAATTGTATAGTATACATAGATGATATATTATTATATACAAAAACCAAAGAAAAACATTTAAAATTATTGGAACAATTTACAGATATAATAGAAAAATCAGGAATTAGTCTAAGCGAAAAGAAAGCTAAAATTATGAAAAATCAGATAGATTTTCTAGGAATACAAATAGATAAAAGTGGAGTAAAAATGCAATAACATATAGTACAAAAAATAATAAATTCGAAAGAAGATTTAGATACAAAAAAGAAATTACAATCATTTTTAGGATTAGTAAACCAAGTAAGAGAATATATACCAAAATTAGCAGAAACTGTAAAATCACTACAGAAAAAATTTAAAAAAGATGTAGAATATAACTACAATGAAGAAGATAAAAAATAAGTCCAAAAAATAAAATTACTTTGTAAAGAATTACCAAAATTATAATTTCCATATAAAAATAGAAAATTTACATATATAGTAGAAGCAGATGCTAGTGAATATAGTTATGGAGGAGTACTTAAATATCGATATGAAGCAGAAAAAATAGAACACCATTGTAGATACTACTCAGGTTCGTTCAATCAGACAGAAATAAAATGGGAAATAAATAGAAAAGAATTATGTTCATTATATAAATGTTTGTTAGCGTTTTTACCATATATTATATATAACAAATTTATTGTATGGACAGATAACACACAGGTACGCTGGTGGTTAACAAAGAAAATACAAAACTCAGTTACAAGGAAAGAGATTCGGAGACTAGTCTTGAATATACTAAATTTCACATTTATAATTGAAGTGATCAGTACTAACAAAAATGTTATTGCAGATTACATATCAAGACAAAGCTACACAAACTGAAATAATAGAAGAAGATACTCTAGAAAAAATACTCAACACCCTAACTACGCTTTCAATGAAAGTGGACAGTATGGGTAATGAGATAGAAAAGCTAAAGACTAATGAAGATAAACTGAAGTCTATAGCTACAAATCAGCTAACTCAGCAGTGTGCAGAGCTATGTCGATCGAAAGACATTAAAGTTCCAGAGCTAGAAGGAGACGTTGGGACACTCCATAAAACCCATAACATTTATCAATATACTTCTGCAGGTACAAGCAAAGGAGTTAGTCGACCAAGATACCAGAACACGAATAAGAATAAAATATTTGAAAAACCATTTACACCAAAAACGCAAAAAGACCATTTATTCATACCCCCACAAATCACCACATACCGAGATAGCCTAAATCAAGATAAAAAAGTTTACAACTACACAGCCCAGAAATACATAGAAAATATCTATAGAGTACAAACTTTTTTAAACCATAACCCCAGAGCTACAAATACAAAAGAACCAAACACCAACTATATAACCCAAAAATTACAAGGATATAACAAGCTAATTGCACTACCCAAAACTAACCCAAGCCTAGTAAAAACCTGTTTTGACTATGGACTATTAAACACCATATACACCCAAGATAGAGAAGAATTAACAGCTATGGAAGAATTACACAAGATATTCACCACCTACAAAAGGATAACGAAAGGCAATCTATTTTATATAAAGTGTTATACTGCACCAGCAGAGATATTATATGACGAGATAAAACCAGTTATACAAGTTGTAAAAATAGGACTAACCAGAGATATGATCATACCAGAAGATATTACTGAGCAACCGGAGATACCCAGAATCGAGATACCCGATTTCTACGTAAATAACCGACTTATTGGACTAGCTACTATTATCCAAGAACTAGCAAATAATTATATTAATGGAAACCCAATATGGAGCTATTATTCGAGAGATCATCAGATGATTTACTCAAATTCAAAAGAGCTACGACCAACAGATATGGAAGATGTCAGACAATGGATAATGACACTACTTAACCCAGAAAAATAATCTACCGCAAGAGCAATTAAAAAAGGATTTATTTTAGACGGACTACTGACAAGATATTGTAAAATAATTGGACACAAATATCCAGATCACCAATGTTCAAGATGTAATGGAGAAGATAACATTATTCCAGAAGTACATCTAGAATAAAGAAGACAAAATGCCAGCTGAAAAAATAAGATAAGAAGCAATAATGGAGATATAGCAGATACGACAATATAAACAGAGACAAGAATTATTTATTGTATAGATTCTTTACGTAAAAGAATTGTAATTATTGTAAGTTACTATTCCTATCTAGACTTTTAGGCTTGTAGAATTCTTAAAAGGCTATAGGGCTAGGTAGTAGCCTTTTTGACTTTTTTAGCTTTTTAGCATTTAGTTAGTATTTAAAAAACGTGTAAAGAAAATGTAAAGTTCTTTCTTTCGTTCTATAAATAAAGAGAACTGAAGGCATTGCAAAGCAAGCCTTCATGCGTTGAAGCAAATACTCTCTCCATTCCATAACAAATATTTTGCTCAGTTAATTAAAAAACAGACATACTTCAATGGAAAAAGCTATGGAGGAACAAACTTCAGAAATATCAAAACTACCCGAATAGGTATATTTATTTATGATTATGAATAGCTAAATTTATAATTCCCAACAATCATGATATGATAAAATAAATTCATATTAGTTACTTTATAGTAGAATTATTCGAAGAATAATAAGTTAAGAAGTTTATTAGCAAAGTGGAAACGGAGAAAAATCCCTAAGAACTATGTCATCCTAAAGGTGAAACCAATGAGGCAAGAAGCCGTGGCGGGGAGTAACCAGAGTAGAGGCGCTGTTTAAGGGAAAAAGTATCCAAATTACCATGCTAATAGTGACCGAAGAACATGTGATTTAAGAATAATCTAGTATATAATAATCTAAGATGACCATATTTTGTTATGTACATGGTTGAAGGTAATATTTTGAAAAAAACAATTTTATAAAAATGAATGATAATTTATCTGATGTGATGGTAGATAAATTTAAAATACTTATTTTGTATGCACTTAAAGATATAAAAGTAGCAGATATAAGAAAAATCATATTACAAAAAGCATTTGGTGAATATTACATGGCTAGAATAAATTATATACCATACCTACCTAACTACTCTTACAAATACTTATCATGATCAATTACATAGAATTTTTGAAAAAAGATATGCGCAATATATAGTTACTAGAAAAACAGATGAAAACAAATATAGACAAATACATGAAAAATAAAAAATATATATATATAGAATTTTTTAATAAAAATATGCAAAAACTACTAAGGCTAAAACAAATAACTACAAAATATTATAATAAAACTAATTTTAAAAAACAGATCATCTAGATTATCTTAAAGTTTTAATCCTATATATACTTAAAGATATAGAAATTATAGATATTAAGAAAATAATATTAGAAAAAGTAATAGACTATGAAATTGAAACCATAAATTGGCTAGAACAGTTATACGAAGAAATTTACCCAGAAGGATATTATTCAGATTAAGAAATGTTAGAATATATTAGAAAAACTAGAGAAAATCAAGATAATCTAAATAATGAAATCAATTATAGAAACCAAATTAGTAAAATAATGGAAAATCTAAAAGAAAAACTAATATGGATAGAAGAAACTTTAGAAAATTTAGAAAAAAGTACATGTGATAGTTTATATAATTTAAAAAACTCACTAAGAGAAGAACAACACAAGATAATAAATAACATAGAAAATCTAGAATTAGATATACATTACAGTACAGTTAGAATAAATTATTATACAGAAATTTGTAACTCTGCAGTTACTTCAGGATAAGATAATAAACCAACCAAATTAATGAATACATCTTACGAAAAGAATAAATCATTAAAAAATATTGAAACAAAATTTAAAAAATATCCACGCACAAAGAAAAATAGATTCATTAGATATACAATAAATCTATTTTATAAGTTAGTTATCCGCACCCCCCTCCAAATGAAGCAAATACTCTCTCCATTCCATAACAAATATTTTGCTCAGTTAATTAAAAAACAAACATACTTCAATAGAAAAAGCTATGGAGGAACAAACTTCAGAAATATCAAAACTACCCGAACAGGTATATTTATTTATGATTATGAATAGCTAAATTCATAATTCCCAACAATCATGATATGATAAAATAAATTCATATTAGTTACTTTATAGTAGAATTATTCGAAGAATAATATGTTAAGAAGTTTATTAGCAAAGTGAAAACGGAGAAAAATCCCTAAGAACTATGCCATTCTAAAGGTGAAACCAATGAGGCAAGAAGCCGTGGCGGGGAGTAACCAGAGTAGAGGCGCTGTTTAAGGGAAAAAGTATCCAAATTATCATGCTAATAGTGACCGAAGAACGTGTTATTTAAGAATAATCTAGTATATAGTAATCTAAGATGACCATATTTTGCTATTTACATGGTTGAAGGGAAATTTTAAAAAAAGCAATTTTATAAAAATAAATGATAATTTATCTGATGTGATGGTAGATAAATTTAAAATACTTATTTTGTATGCACTTAAAGATATAAAAGTAGCAGATATAAGAAAAATCATATTAGAAAAAGCTTTTGGTGAATATTACATGGCTAGAATAAATTATTCTTTGTGCGTGGATATTTCTTAAATTTTGTTACAATATTTTTTAATGATTTATTCTTTTCGTAAAATGTATTCATTAATTTGTTTGGTTTATTATTTTATCCTGTAGCAACTGCAGAGTTAAAAATTTCTGTATAATAATTTATCCTAACTGTACTGTAATGTATATCTAATTCTAGATTTTCAATGTTATTTATTATCTTGTGTTGTTCTTCTCGTAGTGATTTTTTTAATTATATAAACTATCACACATACTTTTTTCTAAATTTTCTAAGGTTTCTTCTATCCATATTAATTTTTCTTTTAGATTTTCCATTATTTTTCTAATTCGGTTTCTATAATTAATTTCATTATTTAGATTATCTTGATTTTCTCTAGTTTTTCTAATATATTCAAACATTTTTTAATCTGAATAATATCCTTCGGGGTAAATTTCTTCGTATAACTGTTCTAGCCAATTTATGGTTTCAATTTCATAGTCTATTACTTTTTTTAATTTTATTTTCTTAATATCTATAATTTCTATATCTTTAAATATATATAGGGTTAAAACTTTAAGATAGTCTAGATGATCTATCTTTTAAAATTGATTTTACTATAATATTTTGTAGTTATTTGTTTTAGCCTTAGTAGTTTTTGCATATTTTTATTAAGAAATTCTATATATTTTTTATTTTTATTTTCCATGTATTTGTCTATATTTATTTTCATCTGTTTTTCTAGTAGCTGTATGTTTTTTATATCTTTTTCTAAAAATTTTATGTAATTTATCATGGTAAGTATTTGTAAGAGTAGTTAGGTAGGTATGGTATATAATTTACTCTAGTCATGTAATATTCACCAAATGCTTTTTCTAATATAATTTTTCTTATATCTGCTACTTTTATATCTTTAAGTGCATACAAAATAAGTATTTTAAATTTATCTACCATCACATAAATTATCATTCATTTTCATAAAATTGCTTTTTTCAAAATATTCCATTCAACCATGTACATACCAAAATATGGTCATCTTAGATTACTATATACTAGATTATTCTTAAATAACATGTTCTTCGGTCACTATTAGCATGGTAATTTGGATACTTTTTCCCTTAAACAACGCCTCTACTCTGGTAACTCCCTGCCACGGCTTCTTGCCTCATTGGTTTCACCTTTAGGATGACATAGTTCTTAAGGATTTTTCTCCGTTTCCACTTTGCTAATAAACTTCTTAACATATTATTCTTCGAATAAATCTACTATAAAGTAACTAATATGAATTTATTTTATCATATCATGATTGTTGGGAATTATGAATTTAGTTATTCATAATCATAAATAAATATACCTATTCGGGTAGTTTTGATATTTCTGAAGTTTGTTCCTCCAAAGCTTTTTCCATTGAAGTATGTCTGTTTTTTAATTAACTGAGCAAAATATTTGTTATGGAATGGAGAGAGTATTTGCTTCAACGCATGAAGGCTTGCTTTGCAATGCCTTCAGTTCTCTTTATTTATAGAACAAAAAAAAGAACTTTACATTTTCTTTACACGTTTTTTAAATACTAACTAAATGCTAAAAAGCTAAAAAAGTCAAAAAGGCTACTACCTAGCCCTATAGTCTTTTAAGAATTCTATAAGCCTAAAAAGTCGACATAGAAATAGTAACTTACAATAATTACAATTCTTTTATGTAAAGAATCTATACAATAAATAATTCTTATCTCCGTTGATGTTGTCGTATCTGCTATATCTCCATTATTGCTTCTTATCTTATTTTTCCAGCTGGCATGCTGTCTTCTTTATTCTAGATGTACTTCTGAAATAATGTTATCTTCTTCATTACATCTTGAACATTGGTGATCTGGATATTTGTGTCCAATTATTTTACAATATCTTGTCAGTAGTCCGTCTGAAATAAATCCTTTTTTAATTGCTCTTGCGGTAGATTATTTTTCTGGGTTAAGTAGTGTTATTATCCATTGTCTGACATCTTCCATATCTGCTGGTCGTAGATCTTTTGAATTTGAGTAAATCATTTGATGATCTCTCGAATAATAGCTCCATATTGGGTTTCCATTAGTATAATTATTTGCTAGTTCTTGGATAATAGTAGCTAGTCCAATAAGTCGGTTATTTGCATAGAAATCGGGTATCTCGATTCTGGGTATCTCCGGTTGCTGAGTAATATCTTCTGGTATGATCATATCTCTGGTTAGTCCTATTTTTACAACTTGTATAACTGGTTTTATCTCGTCATATAATATCTCTGCTGGTGCAGTATAACACTTTATAGAAAATAGATTGCCTTTTGTTATCCTTTTGTAGGTGGTGAATATCTTGTGTAATTCTTCCATAGCTATTAATTCTTCTCCGTCTTGGGGGTATATGGTGTTTAATAGTCCATAGTCAAAAAAAGTTTTTACTAGGCTTGGGTTAGTTTTGGGTAGTGCAATTAGCTTGTTATATCCTTGTAATTTTTGGGTTATATAGTTGGTGTTTGGTTCTTTGGTATTTGTAGCTCTGAGGTTATTGTTTAGAAAATTTTATACTCTATAGATCTTTTTTATGTATTTTTGGGCTGTGTAGTTGTAAACTTTTTTATCTTGGTTTAGGCTATCTCGGTATGTGGTGATTTGTGGGGGTATGAATAAATGGTCTTTTTGTGTTTTTGGAGTAAATGGTTTTTCAAATATTTTATTCACATTCGTGTTATGGTATCTTGGTCGACTAACTCCTTTGCTTGTACCTGCAGAAGTAGATTGATAAATGTTATGGGTTTTATGGAGTGTCCTAACGTCTCCTTCTAGCTTTGGAACTTTAATGTCTTCCGATCGACATAGCTCTGCACACTGCCGAGTTAGCTGATTTGTAGCTATAGACTTCAGTTTATCTTCATTAGTCTTTAGCTTTTCTATCTCATTACCCATACTGTCCACTTTCGTTGAAAGCGTAGTTAGGGTGTTGAGTATTTTTTCTAGAGTATCTTCTTCTATTATTTCAGTCTGTGTAGCTTTGTCTTGATATGTAATCTGCAATAATATTTGTGTTAGTACTGATCACTTTAATTATAAATGTGAAATTTAGTATATTCAAGACTAGTCTCCGAATCTCTTTCGTTGTAACTGAGTTTTGTATTTTCTTTGTTAACCACCAGCGTACCTGTGTAGTATCTGTTCGTACAATAAATTTGTTATATACAATATATGACTCAAATGCTAACAAACATTTATATAATGAACATAATTCTTTCCTATTTATTTCCCATTTTATTTCTGTCTCATTGAACGAACCTGAGTAGTATCTACAATGGTGTTCTATTTTTTCTGCTTCATATCGATATTTAAGTACTCCTCCATAACTATATTCACTAGCATCTGCTTCTACTATATATATAAATATTCTATTTTCATCTAGAAATTGTAATTTTGGTAATTCTTTACAAAGTAATTTTATTTTTTTGACTTGTTTTTTATCTTCTTCATTATAGTTATAATCTACATCCTTCTTTAATTTTTTATGTAGTGGTTTTAAAGTTTCTGCTAATTTTGGAATATATTCTCTTACTTGGTTTACCAATCCTAAAAATGATTGTAATTTCTTTTTTGTATCTAATTCTTCTTTCGAATTTATTATTTTTTTGTACTATATGTTGTTGCATTTTTACTGCACTTTTATCTATTTGTATTCCTAAAAATTCTATCTGATTTTTCATAATTTCAGCTTTCTTTTAGCTTAGACTTATTCCTGATTTTTCTATTATATCTGTAAACTGTTCCAATAATTTTAAATGTTCTTCTTTAGTTTTTGTATATAATAATATATCATCTATGTATACTATAAAATTAGATAATTGTTTAAAATAATTATCCATAAAATGTTGATATCTACCTGGTGCATTTTTATATCCAAATGGTAATACATTCCATTCATAAAATCCTTGTGGCACCGTAAATGCGGTTAATTCTTTAGATTCTTCTTTTAACTTTAGATGGTAAAATCTTGATTTACAATCGAATTTGCTAAAATAATTATATCCTTGTATTTGCCTTATTTTTAATATCTTATTTGGTATTGGATAATTATATGTTATAGTTTTTGCATTTAAATTTCTATATTAAATAACCATCCTACTTTTTCCTCTTTTTTGTTCACTATGTTTGTTGACTATAAATGCTGGACTATTATGTTTACTATTTTTTTTTGTATATATTGTTTTTCTAATAATTCATCTATATGCATTTTAAATTCTTTTAAATCGTCAAAATTATATGTTAATGGTTTCTGGGTTATTATGCTATTTTTATCTATTAATTCAATTTTTATAGCAGTTTTATATTTTTCCCATCCTTTTAATGGATTTTCACTATATAATTGTTTTAATTTTTTCTTAATTATTTCTATTTTATTTATTGAAAATATAGTTATTTCTGTTTTATTTATCGAAAATACTACTAGTTCTATTGTATCTTCAGTATTTTTTATATTTTCTAACTTTTGTGTAATTTTTTCACTTCCTTTTATCCAATCAGTTTTCTTTCTTATTTTATTATTAACTCTTTTTGCTCTTACTTTCTGTTTGCATGGTGTTGTAAACCACCAGTCGTTTCTAGTTATTATATGTGGGTATAATTTATCTAAAAATGACATTCCTAAAAGTATATCTTTTGACGTTAGTTCATAATTATAAATTTCTTCTATTGTTAATATCTTATCCCATATTTGTATTTTTACATTCCTAGCTTTATAAGTAATTAGGCTTCCTTCATTATTAAATTCTTTAACTATTATTGGTGTTTTTAATTTATCCCATTTACTTTATGGTAAGCAATTATATCTACATAAATTAGCTTCTGCTCCGGTATCTATCATAGGCGTATAATATCTACTGTAATATCCTTCTTCTACTATCTTCATTAATACATATATTTTCATTTTTATGTTAAGGCTCTCCTTAAGAATAATTTCTCCTTGTTATATGTTAAGGTTAATTGTGTATGTTCTATATTATATGATTTTACTTGTTCTAACCATTTTATTCCTAATATTATATCTGTCTTTTGCATTTCTTCCTTTACTTCAAATTCTATTTTTATTTTTCCAACTCCTATTATTATTTCTTTTTCTGCTATATTTTTACTATTTACTAAACTTCTTGGTAGATCTGGGCACATATCATTATCAGTTTTTATTTCTTCATTCTTTACTAGATATTTTGCTATATAATTTTCTTCTTGTCCTGTATTTAAGAGTATTAAATATTCTTTTTCATTTATTTTTCTTGTTATGTAATATTGGTTTAAATTCCTTATTGAATTTATTTCATAACTTGTTCTTTTTGATGAGCTTGATGATTCTGGTTTTTCATCAGCTATTCTTTTCGTTGTACTTATTCTATCATTTACTATTTCTAAATTTTCTTCTATATCTATGTCTCTATAGCTATAATCATTATAATCTATTGTTTTTACAATTTGTTCGAATGGGCTTTTTATTCGTATTTTGTTAATCTTATTTTTTCCTGTTATTTTATGTTTTGTTGTTAATAAATATAAATTTTTGCATATTGCTGTAAATATTTTACTTCCTGGGGTTAATTCTATTCCTCATATCTTCCAATATAATACGAGTGATTTATCTATATTTTTATATGTTACCGCTACTGAATAATTTGCGCTTATTATAAATTTAAATTTTTGGTATATTAGATTTTCTTTTACGGCAGTTATTATGCTTTTTTCTATAGGTTTTATAATTCTATCATCTGCTAAATATAATTCTATTGGTGTATCTATTCCTTCTCTAAAACATGCTTTTATTAATATCTCTGTTTCTCCGAGGTGTACATATTTAAATGGATCTCCTTTACTTTTTATATCATTTATCTCTTTATTAATTATTCTTTTTGTTACTAGTGGTATACTAGCTTTACCTTTTGCATATTTATAGTCTATTACATGTTCTTTTTGGCATACTACATAATATTTATCCTTTTTCCTAGTAAAAATATTTTTTATTGTTGGTATTTTAAATATTTTTTCTACACTTAAATCTAATTCTTTTTCTTTTATTTCATCAAATATATTACTGTCAAATATTATTTTTTGTTCCGTTCCTTCATCATTTAAATATTCTTCCTTTGTTATTATTTTTATATCTTCTTCAGTTATTTGTTTCGTCTAGTTCACTATCTATTTCAGTGTCTGTTTCGTTTTCTGAAATTTCATATATACTATCCTCACTTTCTAATTCATAATCTATATAATCTATCTGCATATATTCTGTATTATCTATTTTTATTTCTTATATTTGTTTATTTTTTAGATTTTTAGGTAATTTACAATCTCTTGCTAAATGTCCTAACTTTCCACAATTATAACAAGTACATTCTTTTATAGATTTCTTCTTTCTATATGGACTTTTGTAGATACAATTTTTTACATAATATCTTTTTCTTGGTTTCTTGTATTTATATTTTGATTTTTTATATTTCTTATATTTCTTATGTCTTTTTCTTTTCTTATAATATCTTTCTTCACATCCAAATTGGGGTGCTATTTTATTTTTGCAACATGCTAAATTTCTTATTAATGTTTTGTCCATTTTTAATTCTTCTCTATATTTTTCACATAAGTTTCTATACCACTGTTGTAAAAATTTTATTCTAGCTCCTAACGTATCTACTATTTTTGCTTTTTCCCAACTTTTTATTATCTTTGAACTAAATCTTTCGGGTAATTTATTAAAATATAATTTTCTTATTTCTTTGCTTTATTCTATACTATATGCTCCTTTATAATAATATTCTTTAAATGCTCAAGTATATTCATCTATATAGCACATATTACATATTGTTAATTTTAACATTAAATTCCTATTTGTATCTTTTACTTCATCTTGTTCTTCTTCTATTGTTGTCATACTACCAAATTCATCTTTTATAGCTGTTTCATATTTTTTTAATAATTCTATAGGTGTTAGTTTAGTTGTTGTTGATGATGTTCCTTCTATAGGTTTATCAGCTCTTAATACTTTCTTGCTGTTTTCAGATAAATTTGAAAACCATAGTTTTACTGATCCTATTAATGTTCTTTCTATATATTCTGGTCCATCTGTTATGTTTATATTATTATCTAAAAATAGTTTTGTCATATATCCTATCCATAATTGTATTGTTTTTTCTGTATCTATTACACAGTCTAGGTCTAAAAAGTTATAATATTTATTAACTATCTGTTTCAGTGTCCATTTGTCATATTCATTATATTTTTAAAACTTATTCTTATAATATATAGGTTTTCTTATTTCTGTTGTTTTAGGTATTATATTTTCATCTTCTTTTTTATCAAGAGTATTTATTTCTGTGTTGGTACTTTCTAAGTTTTCCTCATTAATTACTTCCTGTTTTTCATTGATTTCTAATTTTCTTGTATTTGTTAATATTTTTTTTGTATGTTTCACTATCTTCTGAATCATAATTATCTGTCTCTTCAACATCTATATTATTTATTTCTAATTTTTTCTTAAATTGATTTATCTCATTCAGTAATTTTTGTTCTCTATCTTTTTCTTCTTTTTCTTTTTGTTTTTGTTCATACAAATCTTTTAACATCTGTAGTTCATTTTCTAATTCAGCAATCCTACTATTTTTAGTTTCTTCTATTTTTCGTATTTTTTCCGTAGTTTGTTGTTTAATTTTTTCTATTTCTTTTTTCCTATCTATTTCTTCATTTTCTTTTTCTATTCTTACCATTGCTGTTAATTTATCTTCTAATTTTAATTCTTCTTTTTCTAACATTAGATATAAACGTTCACCTATTTTCTTATATCTTCTTCCTAGATTAGAAAATACTATTTTTATTTTTAATCCTTCGTGATTTTCATATATTTTTTCATCTATTATAAATTCTTCTTTGTTCATTTTATTGTGAATAGTTCATGTTGGTATATATATTCTAAACTGTCTATTTATGATTCTAATTTTGTTATTTCATCTTTTTGTGTATTTATTGAGTTTTTACTAACTCCGGCAAATATATTATAATGTAGTCTTTCTATTCTTATTTTTAATTCTTTACGTTTTTCAGAAATAAATTGTTTTAATTCTTTGTATTTTTGATCTTTATTCATTTAAATCATTTTTATAATATCTTGGTGGATATCTAAATCTAACTTTATCATAATTAGGTGGTATGTGTCTCATTCTCCTAGATTTTAAATGGATTATTAATTTTGTTTCAATACTAGATATTAATGTAATTAGGTAGGCTAATCTTTGTGGATTTTCTTTTGTTCTAGCCAATTTATGGTTTCAATTTCATAGTCTATTACTTTTTCTAATATTATTTTCTTAATATCTATAATTTCTATATCTTTAAGTATATATAGGGTTAAAACTTTAAGATAATCTAGATGATCTATCTTTTAAAATTGATTTTACTATAATATTTTGTAGTTATTTGTTTTAGCCTTAGTAGTTTTTGCATATTTTTATTAAGAAATTCTATATATTTTTTATTTTTTTCCATGTATTTTTCTATATTTATTTTCATCTGTTTTTCTAGTAGCTGTATGTTTTTTTATATCTTTTTCTAAATATTTTATGTAATTTATCATGGTAAGTATTTGTAAGAGTAGTTAGGTAGGTATGGTATATAATTTACTTTAGTCATGTAATATTCACCAAATGTTTTTTATAATATAATTTTTCTTATATTTGCTACTTTTATATCTTTAAGTGCATACAAAATAAGTATTTTAAATTTATCTACCATCACATCAGATAAATTATCATTCATTTTCATAAAATTGCTTTTTTCAAAATATTCTCTTCAACCATGTAAATAACAAAATATGGTCATCTTAGATTACTATATACTAGATTATTCTTAAATAACATGTTCTTCGGTCACTATTAGCATGGTAATTTGGATACTTTTTCCCTTAAACAACGCCTCTACTCTGGTAACTCCCCGCCACGGCTTCTTGCCTCATTGGTTTCACCTTTAGGATGGCATAGTTCTTAGAGATTTTTCTCCGTTTCCACTTTGCTAATAAACTTCTTAACATATTATTCTTCGAATAATTCTACTATAAAGTAACTAATATGAATTTATTTTATCATATCATGATTGTTGGGAATTATAAATTTAGCTATTCATAATCATAAATAAATATACTTGTTCGGGTAGTTTTGATATTTCTGAAGTTTGTTCCTCCATAGCTTTTTCCATTGAAGTATGTCTGTTTCTTAATTAACTGAGCAAAATCTTTATTATGGAATGGAGAGAGTATTTGCTTCAACGCATGAAGGCTTGCTTTGCAATGCCTTCAGTTCTCTTTATTTATAGAACGAAAGAAAGAACTTTACATTTTCTTTACACGTTTTTTAAATACTAACTAAATGCTAAAAAGCTAAAAAAGTCAGAAAGGCTACTACCTAGCCCTATAGCCTTTTATGAATTCTATAAGCCTAAAAAGTCTACATAGGAATAGTAACTTACAATAATTACAATTCTTTTACGTAAAGAATCTATACAATAAATAATTCTTGTCTCCGTTGATGTTGTCGTATCTGCTATATCTTCATTATTGCTTCTTATCTTATCTCTCCAGCTGGTATTTTGTCTTCTTGATTTTTATTCTAGATGTACTTCTGGAATAATATTATCTTCTCCATTAGATCTTAAACATTGGTGATCTGGGTATTTCTATCCAATTATTTTACAATATCTTGTCAGTAGTCCATCTGAAATAAATCATTTTTTAATTGCTCTTGCGGTAGATTGTTTTTCTGGGTTAAGTAGTGTCATTATCCATTGTCTGACATCTTCCATATCTGCTTGTCGTAGCTCTTTTATATTTGAGTAAATCATTTGATGATCTCTCGAATAATAACTCTATATTGGGTTTCCATTAGTATAATTATTTGCTAGTTCTTGGATAATAGTAGCTAGTCCATTAAGTCGTTTATTTGCATAAAAATTGAGTATCTCGATTCTGGGTATCTCCGGTACCTGAGTAATATCTTCTGGTATGATCATATCTCTGGTTAGTCCTATTTTTACAACTTGTATAACTGGTTTTATCTCGTCATATAATATCTCGGCTGGTGCAGTATAACACTTTATATAAAATAGATTGCCTTTCGTTATACTTTTGTAGGTGGTGAATATCTTGTGTAATTCTTCCATAGCTGTTAATTCTTCTCCGTCTTGGGTGTATATGGTGTTTAATAGTCCATAGTCAAAACAGGTTTTTACTAGGCTTGGGTTAGTTTTGGGTAGTGCAAATAGCTTGCTATATCCTTGTAATTTTTGGGTTATATAGTTGGTGTTTGGTTCTTTTGTATTTGTAGCTCTGGAGTTATGGTTTAAAAAAGTTTGTACTCTATAGATATTTTCTATGTATTTCTGGGCTGTGTAGTTGTAAACTTTTTTATCTTAGTTTAGGCTATCTCGGTATGTGGTGATTTGTGGGGGTATGAATAAATGGTCCTTTTGTGTTTTTGGAGTAAATGGTTTTTCAAATATTTTATTCATATTCGTGTTCTGGTATCTTGGTCGACTAACTCCTTTGCTTGTACCTGCAGAAGTAGATTGATAAATGTTATGGGTTTTATGGAGTGTCCCAACGTCTCCTTCTAGCTCTGGAACTTTAATGTATTCCGATCGACATAGCTCTGCACACTGCTGAGTTAGCTGATTTGTAGATATAGACTTCAGTTTATCTTCATTAGTCTTTAGCTTTTCTATCACAGTATCCATACTGTCCACTTTCATTGAAAGCGTAGTTAGGGTGTTGAGTATTTTTTCTAGAGTATCTTCTTCTATTATTTCAGTCTGTGTAGCTTTGTCTTGATATGTAATCTGCAATAACATTTGTGTTAGTACTGATCACTTCAATTATAAATGTGAAATTTAGTATATTCAAGACTAGTCTCCGAATCTCTTTCATTGTAACTGAGTTTTGTATTTTCTTTGTTAACCACCAGCGTACCTGTGTAGTATCTGTTCATACAATAAATTTGTTATATACAATATATGGCTCAAATGCTAACAAACATTTATATAATGAACATAATTTTTTCCTATTTATTTCCCATTTTATTTCTGTCTCATTGAACGTACCTGAGTAGTATCTACAATGGTGTTCTGTTTTTTCTGCTTCATATCGATATTTAAGTACTCCTCCATAACTATATTCACTAGCATCTGCTTCTACTATATATATAAATTTTTTATTTTCATCTGAAAATTGTAATTTTAGTAATTTTTTACAAAGTAATTTTATTTTTTGGACTTGTTTTTTATATTCTACATCCTTTTTTAATTTTCTCTGTAGTGGTTTTAAAGTTTCTGCTAATTTTGGAATATATTCTCTTACTTGGTTTACTAATCCTAAAAATGATTGTAATTTCTTTTTTGTATCTAATTCTTCTTTCGAATTTATTATTTTTTGTACTATATGTTGTGGCATTTTTACTCCACTTTTATCTATTTGTATTCCTAGAAATTCTATCTGATTTTTCATAATTTCAGCTTTCTTTTAGCTTAGACTTATTCCTAATTTTTTTATTATATCTGTAAATTGTTCCAATAATTTTAAATGTTCTTCTTTGGTTTTCGTATATAATAATATATCATCTATGTATACTATACAATTAGATAATTGTTTAAAATAATTATCCATAAAATGTTGATATCTACCTGGTACATTTTTATATCCAAATGGTAATACATTCCATTCATAAAATCCTTGTGGTACCGTAAATGCGGTTAATTCTTTAGATTCTTCTTCTAACTTTAGATGGTAAAATCCTGATTTACAATCGAATATGCTAAAATAGTTATATCCTTGTATTTGTCTTATTTTTAATATCTTATTTGGTATTGGATAATTATATGTTATAGTTTTTGCATTTAAATTTCTATAATTAACCATCCTACTTTTTCCTATTTTTTGTTCACTATGTTTGTTTACTATAAATGCTGGACTATTATGTTTACTATTATTTTTTTGTATATATTGTTTTTCTAATAATTCATCTATATGCATTTTAAATTCTTTTAAATCATCAAAATAATATGTTAATGGTTTCTGGGTTATTATGCTATTTTTATCTATTAATTCAATTTCTATAGTAGTTTTATGTTTTTCCCATCCTTTTAATGGATCTTCACTATATAATTGTTTTAATTTTTTCTTAATTATTTCTATTCTATTTATTGAAAATACTACTAGTTCTATTGTATCTTCAATATTTTTTATATTTTCTAACTTTTGTGTAATTGTTTCACTTTCTTTTATCCAATCAGTTTTCTTTCTTATTTTATTATTAACTCTTTTTGCTCTTACTTTCTGTTTGCATGGTGTTGTAAACCACCAGTCGTTTCTAGTTAAAATATGTGGGTATAATTTATCTAAAAATGGCATTCCTAAAAGTATATCTTTTGACGTTAGTTTATAATTATAAATTTCTTCTATTGTTAATATCTTATCTCATATTTGTATTTTTACATTATACCTCTATAAGTAATTAGGATTCCTTCATTATTAAATCCTTTAACTATTATTGGTGTTTTTAATTTATCCCATTTACTTTATGGTAAGCAATTATATCTACATAAATTAGCTTCTACTCCGGTATCTATCATAGGCGTATAATATCTACTGTAATATCCTTCTTCCACTGTCTTCATTAATACATATATTTTCATTTTTATGTTAAGGCTCTCCTTAAGAATAATTTCTCCTTGTTATATGTTAAGGTTAATTGTGTATGTTCTATATTATATGGTTTTACTTGTTCTAACCATTTTATTCCTAATATTATATCTGCTTTTTGCATTTCTTCCTTTACTTCAAATTCTATTTTTATTTTTCTAACTCCTATTATTATTTCTTTTTCTGCTATATTTTTACTATTTATTAAACTTCTTGGTAGATCTGGGCACATATCATTATCAGTTTTTATTTCTTCATTCTTTACTAGATATTTTGCTATATAATTTTCTTCTTGTCCTGTATTTAAGAGTATTAAATATTCTTTTTCATTTATTTTTCCTTTTATGTAATATTGGTTTAAATTCCTTATTGAATTTATTTCATAACTTGTTCTTTTTGATGAGCTTGATGATTCTGGTTTTTCATCAGCTATTTTTTTCGTTGTACTTATTCTATCATTTACTATTTCTAAATTTTCTTCTATATCTATGTCTCTATAGCTATAATCATTATAATCTATTGTTTTTACAATTTGTTCGAATGGGCTTGCTATTCGTATTTTGTTAATCTTATTTTTTCCTGTTATTTTATGTTTTGTTGTTAATACATATAAAATTTTGCATCTTGCTGTAAATATTTTACTTCCTGGGGTTAATTCTATTCTTGATATTTTCCAATATAATACAAGTGATTTATGTATGTTTTTATCTGTTACTGCTACTGAATAATTTGCACTTATTATGAATTTGAATTTTTGATATATTAGATTTCTTTTACGGCAGTTATTATGCTTTTTTCTATAGGTTTTATAATTCCATCATCTGCTAAATATAATTCTATTGGTGTATCTATTCCTTCTCTAAAACATGCTTTATTAATATCTCTGTTCCTCCGAGGTGTACATATTTAAATGGATCTCCTTTACTTTTTATATCATTTATCTCTTTATTAATTATTCTTTTTGTTACTAGTGGTATACTAGCTTTACCTTTTGCATATCTACAGTCTATTACATGTTCTTTTTGGCATACTACATAATATTCATCCTTTTTCCTAGTAAAAATATTTTTTATTGTTGGTATTTTAAATATTTTTTCTACACTTAAATCTAATTCTTTTCCTTTTATTTCATCAAATATATTACTGTCAAATATTATTTTTTGTTCCATTCCTTCATCATTTAAATATTCTTTCTTTGTTATTATTTTTATATCTTCTTCATTTATTTGTTTCGCCTAGTTCACTATCTATTTCAGTATCTGTTTCGTTTTCTGAAATTTCATATATACTATCCTCACTTTCTAATTCATAATCTATATAATCTATCTGCATATATTCTGTATTATCTATTTTTATTTCTGATATTTGTTTATTTTTTGAATTTTTAGGTAATTTACAATCTCTAGCTAAATGTCCTAACTTTCCACAATTATAACAAGTACATTCTTTTATAGATTTCTTCTTTCTATATGGTCTTTTGTATTTATAATTTTTTACATAATATCTTTTTCTTGGTTTCTTGTATTTCTATTTTGATTTTTTATATTTCTTATATTTCTTATGTCTTTTTCTTTTCTTATAATATCTTTCTTCACATCCAAATTTATTCTAGACATGTAATATTCACCAAATGCTTTTTCTAATATGATTTTTCTTATATCTGCTACTTTTATATCTTTAAGTGCACACAAAATAAGTATTTTAAATTTATCTACCATCATATCAGATAAATTATCATTCATTTTCATAAAATTGCTTTTTTCAAAATATTCTCTTCAACCATGTACATAACAAAATATGGTCATCTTAGATTACTATATACTAGATTATTCTTAAATAACATGCTCTTCGGTCACTATTAGCATGGTAATTTGGATACTTTTTTCCCTTAAACAGCGCCTCTACTCTGGTTACTCCCCGCCACAGCTTCTTGCCTCATTGGTTTCACCTTTAGGATGGCATAGTTCTTAGGGATTTTTCTCCGTTTCCACTTTGTTAAAGTAACTAATATGAATTTATTTTATCATATCATGATTGTTGGGAATTATGAATTTAGCTATTCATAATCATAAATAAATATACCTGTTCGGGTAGTTTTGATATTTCTGAAGTTCGTTCCTCCATAGCTTTTTCCATTGAAGTATGTCTGTTTTTTAATTAACTGAGCAAAATATTTGTTATGGAATGGAGAGAGAATTTGCTTCAACGCATGAAGGCTTGCTTTGCAATGCCTTCATTTCTCTTTATTTATAGAATGGAAAAAACTTTACAATCCTTTATACGTTTTTTAAATGCTAACTAGATTCTAAAATAAAGCTAAAAAAGTCAAAAAGGCTACTACCTAGCCCTATAGCCTTTAAAGAATTCTACAAGCCTAAAAAGTCTACATAGGAATAGTAACTTACAATAATTACAATTCTTTTACGTAAAAAATTTATACAACAAATAATTCTTGTCTCCGTTGATGTTGTCGAATCTGCTATATCTCCATTATTACTTCTTATCTTATCTTTCCAGCTGACATTTTGTCTTCTTGATTTTTATTCTAGATGTACTTCTAGAATAATGTTATCTTCTCCATTACATCTTGAACATTGGTGATCTAGATATTTGTGTCCAATTATTTTAAAATATCTTGTCAGTAGTCCGTCTGAAATAAATCTTTTTTTAATTGCTCTTGCGGTAGATTGTTTTTCTGGGTTAAGTAGTGTCATTATCCATTATCTGACATCTTCCATATCTGCTTGTCGTAGCTCTTTTGAATTTGAGTAAATCATTTGATGATCTCTCGAATAATAGCTCCATATTGGGTTTCCATTAGTATAATTATTTGCTAATTCTTGGATAATCGTAGCTAGTCCAATAAGTCGTTTATTTGCGTAGAAATCAGGTATCTCGATTCTGGTATGATCATATCTCTGGTTAGTCCTATTTTTACAACTTGTATAACTGGTTTTATTTCATCGTATAGTATCTCTGCTGGTGCAGTATAACACTTTATATAAAATAGATTGCCTTTCGTTATCCTTTTGTAGGTGGTGAATATCTTGTGTAATTCTTCCATAGCTGTTAATTCTTCTCCGTCTTGGGTGTATATGGTGTTTAATAGTCCATAGCCAACACAAGTTTTTACTAGGCTTGGGTTAGTTTTGGGTAGTGCAATTAGCTTGTTATATCCTTGTAATTTTTGGGTTATATAGTTGGTATTTGGTTCTTTTATATTTGTAGCTCTGGGGTTATGGTTTAGAAAAGTTTGTACTCTATAGATATTTTCTATGTATTTCTGGGCTGTGTAGTTGTAAACTTTTTTATCTTGGTTTAGGCTATCTCGGTATGTGGTAATTTGTGGGGGTATGAACAAGTGGTCTTTTTGTGTTTTTGATGTAAATGGTTTTTCAAATATTTTATTCATGTTCATGTTTTGGTATCTTGGTCGACTAACTCCTTTGCTTGTACCTGCAGAAGTAGATTGATAAATGGTATGGGTTTTATGGAGCGTCCCAACATCTCCTTCTAACTTTGGAACTTTAATGTCTTCCAATCGACATAGCTCTGCACACTGCCGAGTTAGCTGATTTGTAGCTATAGACTTCAGTTTATATTCATTAGTCTTTAGCTTTTCTATCTCAGTACCCATACTGTCCACTTTCATTGAAAGCGTAGTTAGGGTGTTGAGTATTTTTTCTAGAGTATCTTCTTCTATTATTTCAGTCTGTGTAGCTTTGTCTTGATATGTAATCTGCAATAACATTTTTGTTAGTACTGATCACTTCAATTATAAATGTGAAATTCAATATATTCAAAACTAGTCGCCGAATCTCTTTTGTTGTAACTGAATTTTGTATTTTCTTTGTTAACCACCAGCGTACCTGTGTATTATCTATTCGTACAATAAATTTGTTATATACAATATATGGCTCAAACGCTAACAAACATTTATATAATGAACATAATTCTTTCCTATTTAATTCTCATTTTATTTCTATCTCATTGAACGTACCTGAGTAGTATCTACAATGGTGTTCTATTTTTTCTGCTTCATATCGATATTTAAGTACTCCTCCATAACTATATTCACTAGCATCTTCTTCTGCTATATATATAAATTTTCTATTTTCATCTGGAAATTGTAATTTTGGTAATTCTTTACAAAGTAATTTTAGTTTTTGGACTTGTTTTTTATCTTCTTCATTGTAGTTATATTCTACATCCTTTTTTAATTTTTTCTGTAGTGGTTTTAAAGTTTCTGCAAATTTTGGAATATATTCTCTTACTTGGTTTACTAATCCTAAATATGATTGTAATTTCTTTTTTGTATCTAATTTACTTTCGAATTTATTATTTTTTGTACTATATGTTGTTGCATTTTTACTGCACTTTTATCTATTTGTATTCCTAAAAATTCTATCTGATTTTTCATAATTTCAGCTTTCTTTTCGCTTACACTTATTCTCGATTTTTCTATTATATCTGTAAACTGTTCCAATAATTTTAAATGTTCTTCTTTAGTTTTTGTATATAACAATATATCATCTATGTATACTATACAATTAGATAATTGTTTAAAATAATTATCCATAAAATGTTGATATCTACCTGGTGCATTTTTATGTCCAAATGGTAATACATTTCATTCATAAAATCCTTGTGGTACCGTAAATGCGGTTAATTCTTTAGATTCTTCTTCTAACTTTAGATGGTAAAATCCTGATTTACAATCGAATATGCTAAAATAATTATATCCTTGTATTCGCCTTATTTTTAATATCTTTTTTGGTATTGGATTATTATATGTTATAGTTTTTGCATTTAAATTTCTATAATCAATAACCATCCTAATTTTTCCTCTTTTTTGTTCACCATGTTTGTTTACTATAAATGCTGGACTATTATGTTTACTATTACTTTTTTGTATATTTTATTTTTCTAATAATTCATCTATATGCATTTTAAATTCTTTTAAATCGTCAAAATTATATGTTAATGGTTTCTGGGTTATTATGCTATTTTTATCTATTAATTCAATTTTTATAGTAGTTTTATATTTTTCCAATCCTTTTAATGGATCTTCACTATATAATTGTTTTAATTTTTTCTTAATTATTTCTATTTTATTTATTGAAAATATAGTTATTTCTGTTTTATTTATCGAAAATACTACTAGTTCTATTGTATCTTCAGTATTTTTTATATTTTCTAACTTTTGTGTAATTTTTTTACTTCCTTTTATCCAATCAATTTTCTTTCTTATTTTATTATTAATTCTTTTTGCTCTTACTTTCTGTTTGCATGGTGTTGTAAACCACCAGTCGTTTCTAGTTATTATATGTGGGTATAATTTATCTAAAAATGGCATTCCTAAAAGTATATCTTTTGACGTTAGTTCATAATTATAAATTTCTTCTATTGTTAATATCTTATCCCATATTTGTATTTTAACATTCCTAGCTTTATAAGTAATTAGGCTTCCTTCATTATTAAATCCTTTAACTATTATTGGTGTTTTTAATTTATCCTATTTACTTTCTGGTAAGCAATTATATCTACATAAATTTGCTTCTGCTCCTGTATCTATCATAGGCGTATAATATCTACTGTAATATCCTTCTACTACTATCTTCATTAATACATATATTTTCATTTTTATGTTAAGGCTCTCCTTAAGAATAATTTCTCCTTGTTATATGTTAAGGTTAATTGTGTATGTTCTATATTATATGGTTTTACTTGTTCTAACCATTTTATTCCTAATATTATATCTGCTTTTTGCATTTCTTTCTTTACTTCAAATTCTATTTTTATTTTTCTAACTCCTATTATTATTTCTTTTTCTGCTATATTTTTACTATTTATTAAACTTCTTGGTAGATTTGGGCACATATCATTATTAGTTTTTATTTCTTCATTTTTTACTAGATATTTTGCTATATAATTTTCTTCTTGTCCTGTATTTAAGAGTATTAAATATTCTTTTTCATTTATTTTTCCTGTTATGTAATTATTGGTTTAAATTACTTATTGAATTTATTTCATAACTTTTTCTTTTTGATGAGCTTGATGATTCTGGTTTTTCATCAGCTGTTCTTTTCGTTGTACTTATTCTATCATTTACTATTTCTAAATTTTCTTCTATATCTATGTCTCTATAGATATAATCATTATGATCTATTGTTTTTACAATTTGTTCAAATGGGCTTTCTATTCGTGTTTTGTTTATCTTATTTTTTCATGTTATTTTATGTTTTGTTGTTAATACATATAAAATTTTGCATCTTGCTGTAAATATTTTACTTCCTGGGGTTAATTCTATTCTTGATATTTTCCAATATAATACAAGTGATTTATCTATGTTTTTATCTGTTACTGCTACTGAATAATTTGCACTTATTATGAATTTGAATTTTTGATATATTAGATTTCTTTTACGGCAGTTATTATGCTTTTTTCTATAGGTTTTATAATTCCATCATCTGCTAAATATAATTCTATTGGTGTATCTATTCCTTCTCTAAAATATGCTTTTATTAATATCTCTGTTCCTCCGAGGTGTACATATTTTATTGGATCTCCTTTACTTTTTATATCATTTATCTCTTTATTAATTATTCTTTTTGTTACTAGTGGTATACTAGCTTTACCTTTTGCATATCTACAGTCTATTACATGTTCTTTTTGGCATACTACATAATATTCATCCTTTTTCCTAGTAAAAATATTTTTTATTGTTGGTATTTTAAATATTTTTTCTACACTTAAATCTAATTCTTTTCGTTTTATTTCATCAAATATATTACTGTCAAATATTATTTTTTGTTCCATTACTTCATCATTTAAATATTCTTTCTTTGTTATTATTTTTATATCTTCTTCAGTCATTTGTTTCGTCTAGTTCACTATATATTTCAGTATCTGTTTCGTTTTCTGAAATTTCATATATACTATCCTCACTTTCTAATTCATAATCTATGTAATCTATCTGCATATATTCTGTATTATCTTTTTTTATTTCTGATATTTGTTTATTTTTTAGATTTTTAGGTAATTTACAATCTCTTGCTAAATGTCCTAACTTTCCACAATTATAACAAGTACATTCTTTTATAGATTTCTTCTTTCTATATGGTCTTTTGTATTTATAATTTTTTACATAATATCTTTTTCTTGGTTTCTTGTATTTGTATTTTGATTTTTTATATTTCTTATATTTCTTATGTTTTTCTCTTTTCTTATATTATCTTTCTTCACATCCAAATTGGGGTGCTATTTTATTTTTGCAACATGCTAAATTTCTTATTAATGTTTTTTCCATTTTTAATTCTTCTCTATATTTTTCACATAAGTTTCTATACCATTGTTGTAAAAATTTTATTCTAGCTCCTAACGTATCTACTATTTTTGCTTTTCCCAACTTTTTATTATCTTTGAACTAAATGGTTCGGGTAATTTATTAAAATATAATTTTCTTATTTCTTTGCTTTCTTCTATACTATATGCTCCTTTATAATAATATTCTTTAAATACGCAAGTATATTCATCTATATAGCACATATTACATATTGTTAATTTTAACATTAAATTCCTATTTGTATCTTTTTCTTCTTCTATTGTTGTCATACTACCAAATTCATCTTTTATAGCTGTTTCATATTTTTTTAATAATTCTATAGGTGTTAGTTTAGTTTTTGTTGATGATGTTCCTTCTATAGGTGATAACGCTCAAACTACAGCTCTCGTAAAAGTGTAAGCGGTCGTTGTCAAATATAGAACTCAACTGGGTTGGGTGTCGAATCCCACAGAGAATACTTGGTCACTAAGTAAGCAACGATTATTGATGATAGGCGAATTTACACGCCTATATCAATATATTTTGCCCATATTTGTGCCATGTTTTGAGAACAAATTATATATTTCATGCACTTTTAGTCCTTTTTCCTGTAAGTGAGCTAAAGAACATGATTAGCAAAGTTTCAGGTATAAATGATGCAGAATTCAGCATTTTGTGGATAATTTGACGCCAAAGAAAGCTCACAAAGGAAGGAAAGGGAGCTTGGACGCCTAAAGGACCAAAAGTAATGCATGGAAAATCTATCCCGGGCTAAAACAACATTTCTGAAGACTTTGGGGACTAGCAGTAACTTATTAGGATTAGGATAATGATACATTAACCTAGTACAATTGGGTTAAGTATTTCATTAGCTTATTAGGATTAGGATAATGATACATTAACCTAGTACAATTGGGTTAAGTATTTCATTAGCTTAGTAGGATTTGGTTAAGTATTTCATTAGCTTAGTAGCAATAGGATATGGGTATTATAAATACCCTATCATGCTAGAGATTTTTATTCATTCCTCCCTTAGTGGAGAGATTCATTCACTTACTATTCCAACAATTCTAATTCTTCCATTAATTCTATTTTTATTCTTCTTCAATTCTTCTATTAAATTCCACAACAAGAGAGACGTTACTTTGCAAAGGACTTCACGCCATCCTCACCTTTACACCTAACGTGCAAATCTTTATTGGGGTACAATGATCATGTTTATTGTGACTTCCTTCACACTCATGGGTAACTAAACCTCTCTATTGGGGTTATGGAAGCCGAATGAGATACTATCTATTGCTGTGAGTTTGTGAGTTCGTGATACGTATGCTGCTTATATCATTATTCTCTTCATCTTAATGCAAATTCTTGTGGCTGCAGACGCATAGAATAACGCCAGTATAACATTTAACTTGTTCGAAAGAAAGGTTATCTGTATGGAAAAGAGATAATGTCAAGGTAGTAGGGTCCCATCCCCTATTAAAAGGTTAGTGCCGTAACTGGATTAACCTCTTGGAGAATTCGTACCGTTAGACACGCTTTAAGCTCGAAAGAGTTAAAGTGAAATAATCCTCGAATAGGTCGAAAGACGCCTGGATTTACCATCGAATACAATTCTCTATAAGCACATGCATGTCTGAATTCAACACACTCATAGCTAATAGAGATGTATTCCTCAGAAGGTGGACATAACCCCAACTCCTCAATTCTCATTGTTTACAACTTATGAAACATTCTTTCTTTTTACTTTGCTATTTTTAGTTTTTACTTTATTATTTCGGTTACATATTACAATCCCCCCTTTTTACGAGACTTGCACTAAAAGTCTAGTAATCGTTGCTTACTTGTTGGCCAAGCTATTCCCTGTGGGATCGACACCCAACCCAGGTTGGGTTCTATATTTGCTAACGACCGCTTTACACTCCCACGAGAGCTGTAGATTGAGCGTTATCAATTATTAGACTTTTGGTGAAAGTTTCGTAAAAAAGGGGGGATTTTGTAGCGTGCAATAATGTAACAAAATAACAAAGTAAAAACGAAAAATAGCAAAGTAAAAAGAAAGAATGTTTAGTAAAATTTTTAATCAATGAGAATTGGAAGTTGGGGTTATGTCCACCTTATGAGTTATACGTCTCTATTGGCTATGAGTTATGCGGAATTCAGACATGCATGTGCTTATAGAGAATTGTATTCTATGGTAAATCCAGGCGTCTTTCGACCATCAAGGATTATTTCACTTTAACTCTTTCGATCTTAAAGAGTATCTAACGGTACAAATTCTCCAATTGGTTAATCCAGTTATGGCACTAACTTTTAAACAGGGGTTGGTGCCCTATTACCTTGACATTATCTCTTTTCCAGACATATAACTTTTCTTTCGAACAAGTTAATGCTATACTGGCGTATTCTATGTGTTTGCAACCACAAGAATTTGCATTAAGATGGAGAGAGTAATGATATAAGCAACATACGTGTCAAGAATTCACAAACTCATAGCAATAGATAGTATCTCATAAGGCTTCCATAACCCCAACAGAGAAGTTTAGCTACTCATGAGTGCAATGCAAATCACAATAGACATTATCATTATACCAAAGTAAAGATCTCACGTGTAGTATATGTTGGTAGGGCTTGTGGCGTGAATTCCTTTAAGAATAGCATTTCTCTTGTTGTGAAAATTAAGAGTTGAATAGATGAAGAGAATAAGAATTGAGAGTGTTGAATAAAAAGTAGAAGTATGAGAATTCAAATTAATGGAAGAATTAGAATGATTCGGAATAATAAAAACTTCAGCAAAATAGGGTATTTATTGTCATACCCCAAATCCCATTGGAGCGGACTGGCACCCGTAGCCGAGGAGGCCCGGGAGAACCCGTTCATAACCTATACTTTCACATTTACATTACTTATGAAAATTAGAAATTTGGGCAGCACTTCGTTGTAAATAGAAGAAAACAGTACCTGCATCAGCCCAGCAGACACGCATAAATATATATATAAACAGTAATTGACCGTCAAAGCCATCACGTCTATCAACCAAACACTCCTATGGCTGTACAATATGTCTACAAAAGCCTCTACATAGATACACAACTGAGTTAGGGTTGGGACAAACTCCCGCCCACAAAAGACTTTTATACAAATACCAAAAATACATATAGATACGACTTGGGATGCCCCGAAACAACTGGAGCTCACCACTAACAACAGAATGTCCTGGCTCTTACTGCGGAGGTGTACGACCTGAAGTACCTGTTCCTGCAGGCATGAATACGGGTTCCCCGTGAGGGACGTCAGTACGGAAATATGTACTGAGTATGTAAGGCAGTGAGTATCAATATGAGATACAAAAGATCAACAGAACCCAGATACCAGTGAATAAACAGTATGAGTAGACCACACTTAAAAGAGCTGATGGGATACCTGCACATTACTTTCATATCATTACTTCCCGTAATCCTTATCAATACATAACATATGTCATACAATGGCCAACTGATCAGTGGTACTAATACAATACATCAGGGACCACCCCTGGAATAGCATATACATAAGCTTTATAATACAATGGCCAACTAATCAGTGGTACTAATACAATACATCATAGCATCAATTTAAAATACAGACATTCCATTTCTTAATTCAATTAATCTTTGAGATTGGTTACTTTGTGGTCACACCTTATGGAACTTGAAACCATGATACCTCAATCGGAAAACATGTAAATAGGTAATCAATATCATGAAAATGAATTAGAGAATCATGGATACCTCATTAAACCATTTCGGAGTCAACAATAGTATATGGACATTTTTTTGACTAGCCGGACATCTTAAAAGTGAAAACAAGTTCAATTGGTAGTGTCGAAGATCATATGATGTTATTATGTGTCATGTGTCGTAGGACAACGTTGGAAGCTTACTTGAGACTTCCATGGGTCATTATTCATGCCAAAGATTAGATAGAGTATGTCTTACATACCTTGATATAACCACTTCAATACAAGTCCAACTTGACTTCCCGTACTCTTCGAACACTTATCTACAATAAGTTATTTGTGGCAAACTAGTATTAGCAACCAAACCTTACCATTTAGGTATTAACTTCACCAAATAATGTCTAGGAAGTAATCCTTTAACTCATCAATAAGAGGTCTACATACATCCTCTTATACTCTTATTACATTCACATATCATGCATTTTCATGAAATATCCCTCAACATCACTCTTAGCCTTTATTTCCCTTCTTAATCACCATCCAATACCAACATGATCACTAGGCATACATAACCGCTAATATAATGATACATCACCACAATTCATCCTCCATAATCCAATACAACAACTTCCATAATTTACTACTAACAATTTATACAAAACAATTCATAACTATGTTTCTAGTTATCTTCCAACATCAAGACAATACTCATAATCCTTTATCAATAATTATTCATGGATAAGAATCAAGAATAAACACTATTCATACCTTAACAATGAACTCTTGTATTTAGAATCCTCCTTACATAACCATGGGGTGCTTCTCGAAGCTTTCGAGATGGTGAACACAACTACGGAACTAATTCGAATTTTCTACGGTTGAATCACAAAATATTTAAAGTTGAAATTAGGCTAGGGTTTCACCTTCTCTTAATAATTGGATGGTATATGATATATATGAGGCTAAGTGTAGGTTTATAAAGACCCATTTTCGTCCAAGAGGTAATAGAAAATGACCATTTTGCCCTAAAAATTTAAATAAATCCGAATCTGTCCCCAGTGGACAGTTTTGACAGGCTGAAGTAAATCAATCATAACTCTTTGCTCCGGTATTGGATTCGGCTGAAACCAATTGCATTGGAAATATAATTCAAAGGTATTTCATTTTCATATAAAGTATACCACCCAGTTCTTCCTGTACAAGGAGTTATGGTCGTTTAAACTTGACCCAAAAAATCTGTCCCACAATTCTGTTTTTTTTTTGATAGGCTGTAGTAAAACGGGTATAGCTCCTTATTCAGACATTGGATTTGGATGAAACCAATTTCATCGGAAAGAAGACTCTCGGAGATGTTCGTCGATATATAACAGCTCACACAGTTCTTTTTGTACAAGGAATTATGATCGTCTAAAGTTGATCCAAAAAAATAATTGCCTAGCTGCAGTAATTTTTCTGCAGATTTACTGTTCACAGGCTTCCCGGCCACCGTTTTGAAATTTTGAATGTGCTCACTTATATGAAATACTCCTCTGTTTTGGAAAAACTTCATATCGTTGGAAAGATTATTCCAATACCTACACATACAACTATTGACGGGATACTTCCGAACACCATAAACTTAATTTAACCCATACGCAAGCCCTTAGGACTCCATATAATCGCGATAAGTGTACGAAAAAATTTATGGGGTGTTACATTTATAACACCCATATCCTATTCCTACTAAACTACTGCATTACTTAACCTAATCCTACTAGGTTACTGCATCATTATCTTAATCCAAATAAGTTACTGCTGATCCCTAAAGTTTTAGAATTGTTGTTTTTGCCTGGGACAGGTTTTCCATGCGTCACTTTTAGTCCTTGGCGTCCAAGCTCTCCTTTCCTTCTTTTATGAAGCTTCCTTTGGCGTCAAGTTATCCATAAAATGCTGAAATCTGCATCATTTATACCTGAAAACTTGCTTATCACGTTTGTTAGCTCACTTACAAGAAAAAGGACTAAAAGTGCATGAATTATATATTTTGTCCTCAAAACTTAGCTAAAATATGGGTACATTAAGGTGCTTTAGGCGTGTAAATACGCCTATCATCAACACCCCACACTTAAAGCTTTGTTCGTCCTCGAACAAAATATCATGTCCTTCTAAACATCCACTTAGGATTTCACAGTAACAACACAAAATATTCATCAAGACAGGCACAACAATTATCAAGAAAAAGTAGTTTTCTGATCACTCTTAGAAACAATTCAACCTCTAATATGGACTCGTGATGATGGTTAATTCGTATTCAAAAGTTAAGGCACAGAGAATCATACACAACCACCCAAAACTCATCAACCATGTGTGTATCACAAAATATAACCCATAATCACTCACAAGTATTGTATATATTTCAAACATGGGTATAAGATTATCCTTGCTCTCACTCTCACAAAGAATTCGTATGTTGCAACTGATGACCATAGGCTTGCCCTTAGTGTAATGCTCCACTAAATATCAGAATGCTAAGCTTAGGATCAAATAGGTCTTTTACAGGTTGTAATGTAGGCTATGGGACAGGTAGGACTATTTTGGCCAGAAATAGTGACTATGTTCCTAAGCGCTTTAATACATCACATTATGCCATTTATGCTTTCTTTTAAACAACTTTTCTACTTTCTTTTAATCTACCACCCTTTCTCACCTCTTTTGTTTTTCAATTTTGAACATAATTAACTTTTTATTTTTCTTTTATAACACACCTCTTATGATAGCAATTATTTTTCATAACAAATTCAAGCACCAATACATTCTAAGGCGCTATTCTCACCCAATTTCCTCTTATTTTGTCACATTACTTTACAATTTAAAGCACTTAGGAATTTGGATCAAATTATGGTCTTGAAAAAAATAGATTAGGCTTACATATGAGGCTGTCAAAGAAAATAGGCTAAAGGCTCAAAGGGGGTTATCTAGGATGATGTCCATGGGTAGATAAAATGAAGGTAAACAATCATAGGTTGCCAAAGAAATACCTAAATCATATCCTAAACTCACACTCTTTATTTCGCTTTACATACATACCAGGCAAGTTCTAGCATCAGCCACAAACATAGAATATACTATCATCTCACACACACAAGGCACATGGTCGACTTTATTGGGAGCAGTATAGACTCTCGACCCAACAGATGAAGGAATTGAACCACATAATTATCACATAATGAGTCACTATTAGAGCCTAAATGTCTCAATAGTAATGATTTTATCACAGACTCTTGTCGTAATACCATGCTGCCTATCAGAACAATTTCATGCAAAGTTAAAAATTTTAACTACTAAAAAAACAAAACAAACAAACATAAATGAACTAAAAAAACAAAACAAACAAAAATAAATGAATGCAAATGCAGATAAGGAAGTATAGCATGCAACTACCAGCACCCCACACTTAGACAGGACACACTACCCTCAGTGGAAAATAAATAAGAAGAAACTGGTTAGTCGGACTCCTCCTCTATGTCTGGGGTCATACCCCCTTCGTTGGAATCATCATCAGAGTCATCGCCATCAGAGTTATCCTCCACGTCGGAGTTTGGCATTCGACGATCATCATCGGTTGGCATATCGTCATCAAGAGGTTCCTCAAAGTACACACCTACTCCACACATTTGCCTTGCATGCTCATTCATTGGGTAGTCATAATCCAACTGTTGGAGCTCTGCAGCAGTTGGAACATGACCTCCGCTCATCATGGTAAACCGAGTCATGCCATAAAGATGGCAAAAGAAACTCTCATCCCAAGCATGCCTTTCCGCAGTGGTAAGGTTGACGCCATGTGTGGTTTCAGCATCTTTAACCTTTGTGAGGTACACCCTCTTTGGGCTGTGTGGAAGTTTATGATCAGCCAGTTCCTTTTTGATGTCCTCCTTCCTCAATATTACAGTCAACAGATTGCCAAAGCTGAAGTGGGACCTCTTATGTAGCCTGGCCTTTCGCATTGTAGATCGAATAATTGCCCCAATGTTTATAGGAACATTCGTCATAAACGCGTACACCAAGCACACTCTATCTCGTGTAATCTTCATATACTGGGTCCCTAGAATCAGACAAGAGTTGACTATTCGCATCCATATCCGAGCTTCTCTATTCAAGAAAGCATATGGGAAGGTGTTGTGCCAACCGGTGTCCTTGTGTCTGCTCCATCGTGCCATAGATCTTGTTCCGCACAATGTGTGTCTAATTTGCCTGTATGGAGGTTTGTTATACAACTCTTTGAGTGGTGATGGATCAACAGATGGCAAACCCAGAAAGGAGTTGAAGAACTCCGCATTTAGTTGCAGAACTTGGCCCCGAATCTTTACTTCACTCCCTGTAGTTTTCGGTGACCAGTTGGCATAGAATTCACGTGTTAAATCAAGATTGCACTCTCCTATATCTCGGAAGATAAAATCAAGATGTAACGCCATTATCTTAGCCAACATATGGGGTTCTTTCTTTGCTAGGCTTTCCTTGTGTATCAACTCCACATGAACATATTTTTTCTCTTTATTGTTCATTTACCACTCCTTTCCTTCCTCCTCGAGGACCCATTTAATTCCAAACATGCGCTGAGGTATTTGCAGCGAGGAGAATTCTCCTTGCTCTTTTCGTCCCCTTTTTTGGCCTTTTTGTGAAGTGGTTGCTTTTTCTTTCCTTTGTCTTGCTTTTGGTGCCATTGTACCTGAGATTAAAATAATAGTCATGTTAGCTTCATCTCGGTAGATACAATCAATAAACAAGCAGTAGTGGCACCACCCCACACTTAGTTTGTTTGTACAAACTAGTGAAGTGAACGATGTCGATTACTCAGATTTCATCGATATACGTTTAGGTGTTATGTTCCAACAATATAATCAGTGAAGTCATACTTTTTGTATCATCTTAACTATCCTTTCTCAATTCTAGATCATGTAATCTTGGTAATGCTTTCATGTCTTGGACTAATGAATCACTTTGAATAAAACTACTACATAGATATTGTATCAATTTATGGCTTGGAATAATCACAACATCTTATGTTTGTAGTTAACCATGATTTTCTTTGCAATAAACAAGTCATTCAAGCAAGCTTTCAAGTTACAAGGTTATGCAATTATCTTGACCATGTCAATTCCGCAAAAGTATGACAGTGTATCAATATCAAATACAAGTTGGAAACAAGTCAAGAGCATCCTTACGTATTCTTTCACTCACTTAGTTTCACCACAACAAATCAACCATATTCAAATCATCAATACTACTTTAAGATTAAACAATTCATTATAGACGTAGTAGTGCAGTACTTATGGAATATAAAAGAAAAACAAAGAAGTACTTACTTGGTTGATGGCCTTGGAAGATGTTCTTGCAAAATAAAAGAGCAAAAGGAAATTTTTTTGAAGAATTTGGAGAGGTAGGCGGCGCTTTAGGGTGAATTGCAATGTGTTTTTGATTTAAGACTAAGGTTCTATTTATAGGACAAGCTTGGGTCGGGTTTTGACCCATTTGAAATCGGATTTGGAGACCAAAAGTGACCATAGGCGGCGCCTAATACTTTGCCTATTCTTGGCATAGGCGGCGCCTTTTTGATGATAGGCGAATTTACACGCCTAAAGTACTATATTTTACCCATATTTTAGCTAAGTTTTGAGGACAAAATATATAATTTATGCACTTTTAGTCCTTTTTCCTGTAATTGAGCTAAAAAACGTGATTAGCAAGTTTTCAGGTACAAATGATGCAGATTCCAGCATTTTATGGATAACTTGACGCCAAAGGAAGCTTTACGAAAGAAGGAAGGGAAAGCTTGGATGCCAAGGACCAAAAGTGATGCATGGAAAATCTGTCCCGGGCAAAAACAACAATTCTAAAGACTTTGGGGACTAGCAGTAACTTATTAGGATTAGGATAATGATGCAGTAACCTAGTAGGATTGGGTTAATTAATGCATTAGCTTAGTAGGAATAGGATATGGGTGTTATAAATACCCTATTTTGCTAGAGATTTTAATCATTCACTACTACTTCTAATTCTTCAATTAGACATTCTACTTCTAATTCATTCCTCTACTATCCAAACGATTTTAAAACTTTCAATTCTTATTCTCTTCATCTATTCAATTCTTAATTTCCACAACAAGAGAAACGTTACCCAGCAAGGAATTCATGCCATTCTTACCCCTATACTTATCGTGAGATTAGTTTGGTATGATGATAATTGCTATTGTGTTTTCCGTTGCAATCATGAGTAGCTAAACTTCTCTGTTGGGGTTATGGAAGCTGTATGAGATACTATCTATTGCTATGAGTTTGTGAATTCGCGACACGTGTGCTGCTTATATCATTATTCTCTTCATCTTAATGCAAATTCTTGTGGTTTCAAACGCATAGAATACGCCAGTATAGCATTAACTTGTTCGAAAGAAAAGTTATATGTCTGGAAAAGAGATAATGTCAAGGTAATAGGGCACCAACCCCTGTTAAAAAGTTAGTGCCGTAACTGGATTAACCTCTTGGAGAATTTGTACTGTTAGATACGCTTTAAGCTCGAAAGAGTTAAAGCGAAATAGTCCTTATTAGGTCGAAAGACGCTTGGATTTACCATAGAATACAATTCTCTATAAGCACATGCATGTCTGAATTTCGCATAACTCATATACAATAGAGACGTATAACTCATAAGGTGGACATAACCCCAACTCTCAATTCTCATTGTTTAACGTCTTACTAAAATATTCTTTCTTTTTACTTTGCTATTTTCTGTTTTCATTCTATTATTTTGTTTACATCAATTGCACGTTACAATCCCCCCTCTTTTACGAGACTTGCACCAAAAGTCTAATAATCATTACCTACTTGTTGACCGGCTATTCTTTGTGGGATCGATACCCAACCCAGTTGGGTTATATATTTGACAACGATCGCTTACACTCTTACGAGAGCTGTAGATTGAGCGTTATCAAAAATTGGCGTCGTTTCCGAGGAATACGGTTGTCAACTAAGTTTGTGATAATTACTAGACCCTTTGGTCCAAGATTCTCGTACTTTTACTTTTAGTTTTTGTTTTTGTTTTCTGCAGGTTTTTATTCAGTGCATGCCCCATACTCGAAGTTCTGGTCAACCGTTATTAACTATCAATCCTGAACCACAACGTATTGGCAGAATGAAGGCACAACAGAAAATTGAAAGAATGGCTGTTCAACATGAACAGGCGAGACTAGCTGCTCTAGCCGCTGTTCAAGTGCATCAACAGAATATTGATAACCCTGGGCGAACAATAAATCCTGACGACGAGGACCTAGGTGATGACGAGTTACTAAACCCTAGGCATGCTGCTGAGATCGCAACACCTGCTAACAGAAGAGATCGTCAAGCTAGGTTTAGGCATGAACGCCAACCCGTGCAACCAACATTCAACGATGATGATGATGATCTAGATGGAGCCGGAGCCACAGGAGCCATTATTCCTCCACCATTGGCACCCGGAGCCAAGTTCAACATCACAAGCACCATGATTAAGTTATTGAAACTCAAGGGATTATTTGGTGGACTAGTAGGCGATGATCCGAATATGCACCTGATCAACTTTATTTCTACATGCAAGTCATTTGACAATCCTGGTGTTGGTCAGAATACAATACGATTATACTTATTTCCATTGTCTCTGCTTGGGGAGGCAACTCTATGGTTGAATGGGCTGACTCCTGATTCTATTACAAATTGGAGGCAATTGAAAGACGCTTTCCTAGAAAGATTCTTTCCACCATCCAAAAGAGCACAATTGAGAGATGAAATCAGCAATTTTCGGCAGCTTCCAACCGAAGCTCTTCATAAAACATGGGAGAGGTTCAAGACGAAGCTTATGCGGTGCCCAAACCATCATATGACCAATGTCCACCTAATGGAGATACTATACAGATCTTTGAATTCAATAACTAAACCAGTGGTGGATAATGCGGCTGGAGGATCATTTATGGATCTCACCTTTGGTCAGGCAAGCAATATGTTAGATTGGATGACGAAGAAAAGTAGAGCTTGGCATACCAGGGATTCTTAGGTAGCAAGCCCCACTTTATCTATTGGCATGACTGCAGACCAAAGGAGAAGAGAAGAAGAACGTGATCAAGATATGGCGCACCTGAAAACACAAGTGGATCTTCTTACAAAACATCTATTATCAGGGAAGACTGAAAAAGTCAAAGCTGTTGCATCAAAAGGAAGAGACAAATCTGATTCGGAAGAAGAGGCCAACTACTTAAACAATCAGGGGGTTTTCGAGGTAATACCCAAGGAAACCAAGGTCGGAACTCTTATGACAAATCGGGAAACAAGGACCAAGGTAGTTGGAAGAACAAGAATGACAAGAGTGGTTTGTATGTTCCCCCAGGAAGACGTGACGCCACTACATCTGGTTTTGGAAATATGGAAGATATGATGGCTAAACTGTTGAAAGGAGTGGAAGCAACCAGCGCAGGAGTAACGGAGGTAATAAATGATTTGTCCTCAATGAAGAAATTGGTTGACTCACATTCCACTTCAATAAAGCAAATAGAGCAGCAATTGAGCCAACTTTCTGCAGCACTCAATCAAAGAAAGGCTGGCACTTTACCTAGCGACACTGTGCAAAATCCAAGGAATGATGGATCATGCATGGCTATTACTACTCGAAGTGGTAAGGTGCTGGAAACTTCATCCAAAGGAAAGCAAGTGGTCGACGATGTAGCGGACAACGATGATAAGGCTAATGGAGAAAATGCAATAGAAGCCAACCACGACGTCCATGACGTCACACTGAGTATATTGCAGCCTGAAAAGACTGAAATACGGAAGCAAGAGAAGAAGAAAGCCGTGGAGAAAACAATCCCACTTCCACCACCACCTTTTCCCCAAAGATTGAAGAAGATTGCGGATGATACAAGGTTCAGCAAATTCATGACGATGTTAAAGCAGCTGACCATTAATGTTCCGCTGGTGGAGGCACTAGAACAAATGCCTGGGTATGCAAAATTTATGAAAGATTTTTTGACAAAGAAGCGGGCAGCAAGCTATGAGTTGAAAGATACTGTGCATCATTGCAGTGCAATTGCTACCTGATCACTAGTTCAGAAGAAGGCCGACCCCGGTGCTTTCACTATTCCATGCACAGTTGGTTCTTTAAATTTTGTCAAGGCATTATGCGATTTAGGAGCCAACATCAATTTGATGCCATTATCTATTTACAAAAATTTGGGGTTGGGTGATCCTACTCCAACCAATATGAGGCTCGTAATGGCGGATAGGTCGGTAAAACGACCTGTTGGTATTCTAGGTGATGTATTGGTAAAGGTTTATTGATTCATCTTTCCAGTAGACTTCGTTATTTTGGATTGTGAGGCAGATTCAGAAGTTCCCATAATCTTGGGGCGCCCTTTCCTTGCAACAGGAAGTGTGCTTATCGATTTAAGAGCTAATGAGCTTTTATTCCGGATAAATGACGAAGTAGTTCGCTTTGATGTGTGTAAATCAATGAAGCAACCCAAAGAGCTGAACGTATTCTCGGTGGCTGATGTTTACTTTGATGATGAGAAAGAATTACTTGAAGAGGAGCAAATTATTGATGACCCATTGGCGGTTGTGCTCATGAATGTTGAGCATAAGGATGCTGAAAATTATGAAGAGACTATTGATGCTCTAACAGGATTTGGGTCATATCCTCATGCTCCCCAAAAGCTGGACCTTGATCTCAAAAATCGACCCACACCACCAGTTAAACCATCTATTGAAGAGCCACCCACGTTAGAATTGAAAGAGCTGCCTAGCCATTTAAAGTATGCATTCTTAGGAAACGGAAACACACTTCCAGTTATTGTGGCGGCAGATTTGGGTGAGCAGCAAGTTGCAGCTCTCATTGCTATTCTATGGAAGTATATAAGAGCCATTGGTTGGACCATCGCTGATATTATTGGTATTCCCCCTGAGATTTGTACACACAAGATTCAGCTTGAAGAAAATTGCACACCTACTATTGAACATCAAAGGCGTCTAAATCCACCTATGCAAGAAGTGGTGAAGAAAGAAATTATTAAGTGGTTAGATGCAGGGGTAGTGTATCAGATCTCTGATAGTACATGGGTAAGCCCGGTACAATGTGTTCCTAAGAAAGGAGGCCTGACAGTAGTCGCGAATGAGAAGAATGACCTTATTCCACTCAGACCCGTCACCGGATGGAGAGTATGCATGGACTACCGAAAGCTGAATTCATGGACGCTCAAAGATCACTTTCCAATGCCATTCATGGACCAAATGCTCGACCGATTAGCGGGAAAAGGCTGGTTTTGTTTCTTAGACGGTTATTCTGGCTATAATCAGATTTGTATTTCCCCCGAAGACCAAGAGAAGACAACGTTCACATGCCCATATGGTACGTTTGCCATTAAACGTATGCCATTCGGGCTATGTAATGCACCAGCCACCTTTCAGCATTGTATGATGTCCATCTTTTCTGATATGGTTGAAGATACTTTAGAGGTATTCATGGACGATTTTTCAGTTTTGGGAGAGTCGTTTGAATCATGTTTGGTGAACCTGAGTATGGCATTGCAAAGATGTGTAGAATTCAACCTAGTGCTGAATTGGGAGAAGTGCCACTTTATGGTTAAGGAAGGCATCGTTCTTGGGCACAAAATCTCCGAAAAAGGAATTGAGCTTGATCGAGCTAAAATTGAAGACATCGAGAAACTACCACCTCCAATTTCTGTAAAGGGAGTTCGTAGTTTCCTTGGGCACGCAGGTTTCTATCGACGGTTCATCAAAGAAATTTCCAAAATGGCTAGTCCATTATGCAAACTTTTGGAGAAAGATGCAAAGTTTGACTTTAACGAAGATTGTTTGAAGGCATTCGAATGCCTCAAAGGGAAGCTAATTGAAGCTCCTATCATGGTAGCTCCAGATTGGTCCCTACCGTTTGAAGTCATGTGTGACACCAGTGGGGTAGCTTTGGGTGCTGTACTTGGCCAAAGAAGGGAGAAGTTATTCCATCCAATCTACTATGCGAGCAAGGTCCTAAACGAAGCCCAAAAGAATTATACTGTCACAGAACAAGAGCTCCTAGCGGTTGTGTATGCTTTTGAGAAGTTTCATGCTTACTTGTTGGGAACCAAAGTGATCGTTCATACAGACCATGCAGCTCTGAGATACCTAATGACGAAGAAGGACGCAAAGCCTAGGCTAATCCGATGGGTATTGTTACTGCAAGAATTTGATTTCGAGATAAAAGATAGAAGGGGTTGCGAGAACCAAGTGGCTGACCATCTATCTAGACTTGAGAACGAGCATATGGTGCAGCCTGAAATCGAGATTGATGATGCATTCCCTGACGAGGAGATCTTAGCCACGATAATGGAAGAGTTACCATGGTATGCCGACTTTGCAAATTTTGTGGTGAGTAATGTCATACCTGCAAATTTATCTTTCCATCAAAAGAGGAAGTTTATGCATGATGTAAAACACTACTTTTGGGATGAGCCATATTTGTTTCGACGATGCGCGGATGGTGTTATCCGGCGATGCATATCCCATGTAGAGGTTCCTAATATATTGGAAGCATGTCACACTTCTCAAGTTGGAGGACATCACGCAGGTAATCGGACAGCAAGAAAGGTATTGCAAAGTGGATATTATTGGCCGTCGATATTTAGAGATACCTACGAATTTGTGAGAATATACGACCAATTTCAGAGACAAGGTGAGATTTCAAAACACCATGAGATGCCCATGTCAAAAATTCTTGAAGTCGAGCTCTTTGATGTATGGGGTATTGATTTCATGGGTCCATTCGTAAATTCGTTTGGAATGAAATACATCCTAGTCGCTGTAGATTATGTTTCAAAATGGGTGGAAGCAGTAGCATTAGCCGACAATGAGGGAAAGCGTGTTGTAGAATTCTTGAAGAAGAATATATTCTCCCGCTTTGGAGTACCACGTACTATCATAAGCGACGGAGGATCTCACTTTTGCAACAAGCTATTCAAATCCGTGTTGGCAAAATATGGTGTCAAGCAACATAAGGTAGGCACACCTTATCACCCACAAACTAGTGGGCAGGTAGAGGTTTCCAATCGAGAGATCAAGCAAATCCTTGCAAAGACGGTAAATGCTAATAGGAAAGATTGGTCTCGGAAGCTGGATGATGCACTATGGGCTTATAAGACTGCATTCAAAACGCCAATTGGCATGTCCCCGTACCAACTAGTTTATGGGAAGGCTTGTCACTTACCCATTGAGCTCGAGCATAAAGCATTATGGGCGTTGAAGCGATTGAATCTGAATTGGGATGATGCAATGAATCTGAGATTGGAGCAGCTGAACGAGATGGATGAATTCCGTCTACATGCTTATGAAAGATCAGACCTATATAAGGAGCGGATGAAAAAGTATCATGATCAGCGGATTGTTCAACGAAACTTTCTAAAGGATGATATGGTACTCCTCTTCAATTCCAGATTGAAGCTATTCACAGGTAAGTTGAAGTCCAAGTGGTCTGGTCCGTACAAAGTTAACCAAGTCTACTCGTCTGGAGTAGTTGAGTTGAAAGACAATAATGGTGTTGTCTTCAAGGTGAATGGCCAACGAGTAAAACCTTATATCGGTCCTCTCAACTCAATAAATTATATGGCCATCACTTATCTTGACGAAGTCTAAGTACTCGAGGTAACTATGTCGTGCTGCGACAATAAATCAAGCGCTAGATGGGAGTCAACCCATCAATTTACATTTTTTTTCCTTTCTTTCATTCTATTTCGTGTTTGCCTTTGATAAATAAAAATCCAAAAAGAAGAGTCGTGCCACGACCAAAACTAAGGCGCTTGATGGGAGGCAACCCATCGTTCTAATCGTGTTTGTTGTCTTTGAGCAAGTGTAGGTACAAGAGGAGTAAACAAGGAGATTGGTTCCAAATTTTGATTTGGTCGTATTGCATGTGAAGGTGGTAAGTTAGTAATGAAGAAGCAAAAGGCTATGGATTAGGCATTGCTTATGAAAAATATAGGCAACAAACAAGGCTTGGCCTATGTAAAACTAGGCCACGAACAAGGCAAGGCCTATGCTATGGCCTAAGCTCTCGGAATCTAGTGTGCCATAGCATAGGCGCCGCCCATGCCCAAGTATGCCATAGCATAGGCACCGCCTATGCCAATGCCTTTTGTCTCTGAATCTCATATGCTATGCAAAAGGCGCCGCCTATGCCTAACAATGCCATGGCATAGGCGCCGCCTATGCTCAACAATGCTTTGCAAAAGGCGCCGCCTATGCCAAGCATAGGCAAAGCTTTAGGCGTCATCTATGGTCACTTCTTGTCTCCAAAACCAATTTTAAATAGGTCAAAACCCGACCCAAGCCTCTCCTATAAATAAGAGACTTAGTCTTTGACCAAAAACACATTGCAAACCTAGCATAAGCGCCGCCTATAGTCTCCAAATCCTCTCAAAAATTTTCCTTTTGCTTTTTCAACTTTGCAAGAACATCATCCAAAGGCATCAACCAAGTAAGTACTTCTTTGTTCTTCATTTATATTCCGTAAGTACTACACTACTACGCATATTATGAATCGCTAAATCTTGAAGTAGTATTGGTGATTTGAATGTGGTTGATGGGTTGTGATACAACTAAGTGAGTGAAAGAATGCGTAAGAATGATCTTAACATGTTTCCAACTTGAATTTGATTTTGATGCACTGTCATACTTTTGCAGAATTAACATGGTCAAGAAAATTGCATAATATTGTCAATAGAAATCTTACATGTTGGAATGACTTGTTCATCGAGATAAGAATTATGGTTGACTACCAACATATGAGGTTGTGATTATTTCTAGATGCTATACCTTGATCCAATCACTATGTAGTAAGTATTGATATATCAAACATGAAAGTATTGCCATGATTTCAACAAGTATGACTGCACTGATTATATTGTTGGAATATAGCGCCTAAACCGTATATCGATGAAGTCTGAGTAATCGACAAACTTTTACTTCACTAGTTGATGCCAAAAAACTAAGTGTGGGATGGTGCCACTACTGCCTGTTTATTGATTGTATCCACCGAGATGATGCTAACTTGACTATCGTTATAACCTCAGGTACAATGGAACCCAAAACAAGACAAGGCAAAGATAAAGCAACAACTTCACAAAAAGGCAAGCAAAGAGGACGAAAAGAGCAAGGAGAATCATCCTCGATGCAAGTACCACGCCGCATGTTTGGAATTAAATGGGTCCTCGAGGAGGAAGCAAAGGAGTGGTATAGGAACAATAAAGAGAGAAAATATGTTCATGTGGACCTGATACACAAAGAAAGCCTAGCAAAGAAAGAACCGCGCATGTTGGCCAAGATAATGGCGTTACATCTTGATTTCATCTTCCGAGATATGGGAGAGTGCAATCTCGATTTATCATGAGAATTCTATGCCAATTGGTCACCAAAAACCACAGGGAATGAAGTCAAGATTCGGGGCCAAGATTTACAACTAAATGCGGATTTCTTCAACTCCATTCTAGGTTTGCCTTCAGTTGATCCATCACCACTCAAGGAGCGGCACAATAGACCTCCATACAGGGCCATTCGACACACACTTTGTGGAACAAGATCTATGGCACGATGGAGTAGACACAAGGATACCGATCGGCACAACACCTTCCCATATGCTTCTTTGAATAGGGAAGCAAGGATATGGTTGTGCATAGTCAACTCTTGCCTAATTCCAGGAACCCAGTACACCAAGATAATACGAGATAGAGTGTGCTTGGTATATGCATTGATGACGAATGTCCCTATCAACATTGGGGCAATTATTCGATATACAATGCGGAAAGCTAGGCTACACAAGAGGTCCCACTTCAGTTTTGGCAACCTGTTGACTGCAATATTGAGGAAGGAGGACATCGAAGAGGAACCGGCTGATCATAAGCTTCCACACAACCCAAAGAAGGTTGACCTCACAAAGGTTAAAGATGCTGAATCTACACATGGCGTCAACCTTACTACTGCTGAGAGACATGCTCGGGATGAGAGTTTCTTTCGCCATCTTTATGGCATGACTCGGTTTACCATGATGAGCAGAGGTCGTGTTCCAACTACTGCAGAGCTCCAACATTTGGATTATGACTACCCAATGAATGAGCATGTAAGACAAATGTGTAGAGTAGGTGTGTACTTTGAGGAACCTCTTGATGACGATGTGCCAACCGATGATGATCAACGAATGCCAGACTCCGACGTGGAGAAGAATTCTGAAGACGACGACTCCAATAATGATTCCGACGAAGGGGGTATGACCCCAGACATAGAGGAGGAGTTCGATTAACCAGGTTCTTCTTATTTATTTTCCACTGAGGGCAGTGTGTCCCGTCTAAGTGTGGGGTGCTGGTATTTGCATGCTATCCTTCTTTATCGGCATTTGCATTTATATTTATGTTTGTTTTTTTAGTAGTTAAATTTTTGTTTTTTTTAGATAAATTTTTTTAAAAACCTTGCATGAAATTTTTCTGATAGGCAGCATGGTATTATAACAAGAGTCTGTGATAAAATCATTACTATTGAGACATTTAGGCTCTAATTGCGACTCACTATGTGATATTGTGTGGTTCGATTCCTTCATCTGTTGGGTCAAGAGTCTATACTGCTCCCAATAAAGTCGACCATGTGCCTTGTGTGTGTGTGAGATAATAGTATATTCTATGTTTGTGGCTGATGCTAGAACTTGCCTGGTATGTATGTAAAGCGAAATAAAGAGTGTGATTTTAGCAGATGATTTAGGCATTTCTTTGGCAACCTATGATTGTTTACCTTCATTTTATGTACCCATGGACATCATCCTAGATAATCCCTTTTGAGCCTTTAGCCTATTTTCTTTGACAACCTCATATGTAAGCCTAATCCAATTTTTCTAAGACCACAATTTGATCCAAATTCCTAAGTGCTTTAAAGTGTAAAGTCATGTGACAAAATAAGAGGAAATTGCGTGAGTATGAAGCCTTAGATGGTATTGGTGCTTGAATTTGTTATGAAAAATAATTGCTATCATAAGAGGTAAAGAAAAATGAAAAGAAAAAGAAAAAGTTAATTCTGTTCAAAATTGAAAAACAAAAGAGGTGAGAAAGGGGGGTAGATTAAAAGAAAATAGAAAAGTTGTTTGAAAGAAAGAATAAATGGCATAATGTGATGTATTAAAGCGCTTAGTAACATAGTCACTATTTCTGGCCAAAATAGTCCTACCCGTCCCTTAGCCTACATTACAACCTGTAAAGACCTATTTGATCCTAAGCTTAGAATTCCGATATTTAGTGGAGCATTACACTAAGGGAAAGCCTATGGTCATCAGCTGCAATATATGAATTCTTTGTAAGAGTGAGGGCAAGGATAATCCTATACCCATGTTCGAAATATACAATACTTGTGAGTGATTATGGGTAATATATTGTGAGACACACATGGTTGATGAGTTTTGGGTAGTTGTGTATGATTCTCTGAGCCTTAACTTTTTGAATATGAATTAACCATCATCACGAGTCTATATTAGAGGTTGAATTGTTTCCAGAAGTGATCAGAAAACTACTCTTTGTTAATAATTGTCGTGCCTGTCTTGATGAATATTTTGTGTTGTTACTGTGAAACCCTAAGTAAATGTTTAGAAGGACATGATATTTTGTTTGAGGACGAACAAAGCTTTAAGTGTGGGGTGTTGATGATAGGCGAATTTACACGCCTAAAGTACTATATTTTAGCTAAGTTTTGAGGACAAAATATATAATTCATGCACTTTTAGTCCTTTTTCCTGTAATTGAGCTAAAAAACGTGATTAGCAAGTTTTCAGGTACAAATGATGCAGATTCCAGCATTTTATGGATAACTTGACGCCAAAGGAAGCTTCACGAAAGAAGGAAGGGAAAGCTTGGACGCCAAGGACCAAAAGTGATGCATGGAAAATCTGTCCCGGGCAAAACCGGCAATTCTAAAGACTTTGGGGACTAGCAGTAACTTATTAGGATTAGGATAATGATGCAGTAACCTAGTAAGATTGGGTTAAGTAATGCATTATCTTAGTAGGAATAGGATATGGGTGTTATAAATACCCTATTTTGCTAGAAATTTTAATCATTCACTACTACTTCTAATTCTTCAATTAGACATTCTACTTCTAATTCATTCCTCTACTATCCGAACGATTTTAACACTTTCAATTCTTATTCTCTTCATCTATTCAATTCTTAATTTTCACAACAAGAGAAACATTACCCAACAAGGAATTCACGCCATTCTTACCCCTATACTTATCGTGAGATTATTTTGGTATGATGATAATTGCTATTGTGTTTTCCGTTGCAATCATGAGTAGCTAAACTTCTCTGTTGGGGTTATGGAAGCTGTATGAGATACTATCTATTGCTATGAGTTTGTAAATTCGCGACACGTGTGCTGCTTATATCATTATTCTCTTCATCTTAATGCAAATTCTTGTGGTTGCAAACGCATAGAATACGCCAGTATAGCATTAACTTGTTCGAAAGAAAAGTTATATGTCTGGAAAAGAGATAATGTCAAGGTAATAGGGCACCAATCCCTGTTAAAAAGTTAGTTCCGTAACTGGATTAACCTCTTGGAGAATTTGTACCATTAGATACGCTTTAAGCTCGAAAGAGTTAAAGTGAAATAGTCCTTGTTAGGTCAAAAGACGCTTGGATTTACTATAAAATACAATTCTCTATAAGCACATGCATGTCTGAATTCCGCATAACTCATAGACAATAGAGACGTATAACTCATAAGGTGGACATAACCCCAACTCTTAATTCTCATTGTTTAACGTCTTACTAAAATATTCTTTCTTTTTACTTTGCTATTTTCTGTTTTCATTCTATTATTTTGTTTACATCAATTGCACGTTACAATCCCCCCTCTTTTACGAGACTTGCACCACAAGTCTAATAATCATTACCTACTTGTTGACCGGCTATTCTTTGTGGGATCGATACCCAACCCAGTTGGGTTATATATTTGACAACGACCGCTTACACTCTTACGAGAGCTGTAGATTGAGCGTTATCACTTTTGCAAAGCATTGTTGAGCATAGGCGGTGCCTATGCTATGGCATTGTTAGGCATAGGCGGAGCCTATGCCATGACATATGAGATTCAGAGACAAAATGCTTTTGTATAGGTGGCGCCTATGCTATGGCATTGTTGAGCATAGGCGGCGCCTATGCTATGGCACTCTAGAATCTGAGAGCTTAGGCCATAGCCTAGGCCTTGCCTTGTTCGTGGCCTAGATTTACATGGGCCTTGCCTTGTTCTTAGCCTATATTTTCATAAGCAATGCCTCACCCATAGCCTTTTGCTTCTTCATTCCTAACTTACCACCTTCAACATGCAATACTTCCAAATCAAAATTTAAAACCAATCTCCTTCTTTACACCTCTTGCACCTACATGCACTCAAAAACAACAAAACCGATTAGAACGATGGGTTGCCTCCCATCAAGCGCCTTAGTTTCGATCGTGGCTCGACTCTTTTTTTTGGATTTTTATTTTGTAAAAACAAATGCAAAGGAAATGAAAAAAAATATGATGGGTTGCCTCCCATCTAGCGCTTGATTTATTGTCACGACACGACATAGTTACCTCGAGTACTTAGACTTCGTCGAGATAGATGGTGGCCATATAGTTCATCGAGTCAAGGGGCCCGATATATGGTTTTACTCGTTGGCCATTCACCTTTAAGATAACACCATTATTGTCTTCTAGCTCAACTACTCCAGACGAGTAGACTTGGCTAATCTTGTACGGACCAGACCATTTGGACCTTAACTTACCTGGGAATAGCTTTAGTCTGGAATTGAAAAGAAGTACCTTATCACCCTTTTGGAAGTTTTGTTGAACAATCCGCTGATCATGATACTTTTTCATCCGCTCCTTGTAGAGGTCTGAGCTTTCATATGCATTTAGACGGAATTCAGCCATCTCATTTAGCTGTTCTACCCTCAAGTTCATAGCATCGTCCCAATTCAAATTCAGTTATTTCAACGCCCACAATGCTTTGTGCTCGAGCTCAATGGGTAAATGACAAGCTTTCCCATAAAATAGTTGGTACGGGGACATGCCAATTGGCATTTTGAATGCAGTCCTATAAGCCCATAGTGCATCGTTCAGCTTCCGAGACCAATCTATCCTATTCATATTTACAGTCTTAGCAAGGATTTGCTTGATCTCTCGATTGGAAAACTCTACTTGTCCACTAGTTTGTGGGTGATAAGGTGTGGCTACCTTATGTTTCTTGACACCATATTTTGCCAACACGGATTTGAACAGTTTGTTGCAAAAGTGAGATTCTCCATCGCTTATGATAGTACGTGGTACCCCAAAATGAGAGAAGATGTTTTTCTTCAAGAATGCAACAACACGTTTTCCTTCATTATCAGCCAATGCTACTGCTTCGACCCATTTTGAAATATAATCTACAACAACTAGGATATATTTCATTCCAAACGAATTCACGAATGGACCCATAATATCAATACCCCAGACATCAAAGAGCTCTACTTCAAGGATTTTCGACATGGGCATCTCATGGTGTTTCGAAATCGCACCTTGTCTCTGACATTGGTCGCATCTTATGACAAAGTCGTAGGCATCTTTAAATATCGAAGGCCAATAATAGCCACTTTGCAATACCTTCCTTGCTGTTCGATTACCTGAGTGATGTCCCCCAACTTGGGAAGTGTGACATGCTTCCAATATATTCGGCACCTCAACATGGGATATGCATCGCCTGATAACACCATCCGCGCATCGTCTAAACAAATATGGCTCATCCCAGAAATAGTGTCTCACGTCATGCATGAACTTCCTCTTTTGATGAAATGATAGATTCGTAGGCATCACATTACTTACCACGAAGTTTGCAAAATCTGCATACCATGGTAACTCCTCCATCATTGTGGCTAAAATTTCTTCATCAGGGAAGGTATCATCAATCTCACAATCTTCCTGTGCTATATGCTCATTCTCGAGTCTAGACAGATGATCAGCCACTTGGTTTTCGCAACCTCTTCTATCTTTTACCTCGAAATCAAATTCTTGCAGCAACAATACCCATCGAATTAGCCTTGGTTTTGCATCTTTCTTTGTCATCAGATATCTAAGGGCTGCATGGTCTGTATGAACTATCACTTTGGTTCCCAACAAATAAGCACGGAACTTTTCGAAGGCATACACAACTGCTAGAAGCTATTGTTCTGTGATAGTATAGTTTTTCTGGGCTTCGTTCAAGACCTTACTCGCATAGTAGATTGGATGGAATAAATTTTCTCTTCTCTGGCCAAGTACAACACCCAAAGCTACCCCGCTAGCATCACACATGACTTCAAACGGTAAAGACCAATCTGGTGCTACCATGATAGGAGCTTCAATTAGCTTTTCTTTGAGGCATTCAAATGCCTTTATACAATCCTCATTGAAGTCAAACTTTGCATCTTTCTCCAAAAGTTTGCATAATGGACTAGCAATTTTGGAGAAGTCTTTGATAAACCGTCGGTAGAAACCTGCATGACCGAGGAAACTACGAACTTCTTTGATTGAAATTGGGGGTGGTAGTTTCTCGATAACTTCAATTTTAGCTCGATCCACCTCAATTCCTCTTTTGGAGATTTTATGCCCAAGAACAATACCTTCTTTCTCCATAAAGTGGCACTTCTCCCAATTCAGCACTAGGTTGAATTCCACAAATCTCTGCAATGCCATACTTAGATTTGTCAAGCACGATTCAAATGACTCACCCACAACTGAAAAATCGTCCATGAATACATCCAGCGTGTCTTCCACCATATCAGAAAAAATAGACATCATACAACGCTGAAAAGTGGCGGGTACGTTACATAGGCCAAATGGCATACGTTTGAAGGCAAACGTACCATAGGGGCATGTAAACGTTGTCTTCTCTTGATCTTCGGGGGCGATACATATCTGATTATAGCCGGAATAACCGTATAAGAAACAAAACCATCCTTTCCCTGCTAATCGATCAAGCATTTGGTCAATAAAGGGCATTGGAAAGTGATCTTTAAGGGTCCACGAATTCAGCTTACGGTAGTCCATGCATACTCTCCACCCTGTGACAGGTCTGAGTGGAATTAACTCATTTTTTTCATTCGCAACTACCGTCATGCCACCTTTCTTTGGTACACATTATACCGGGCTTACCCATTTACTGTCGGAGATTGGATACACAACCCTTGCATCTAACCATTTAATAATTTCTTTCTTCACCACCTCTTGCATAGGTGTATTCAGACGCCTTTGATGCTCATTAGTGGGTAAGCAATTTTCTTCAAGCTGAATCTTGTGTGTACAAATCCCAGGCGGAATACCAATGATATCAGCGATGGTCCAACCGATGGCTCTCATATACTTTCGTAGAACCGTGATGAGAGCTGTAACTTGCTGCTCACCCGAATTTGCTGCCACAATAACCGAAAGTGTGTTACCGCTTCCCAAGAATACATACTTTAAATGGTTAGGCAGCTCCTTCAATTCTAACATGGGTGGTTCCTCAATAGATGGTTTAGCTGGTCGTGTTGGTCGGTTTTTGAGATCAAGGTCCAGCTTCTTCGGAACATGAGGATATGACCCTAATCCTGTTAGAGCACAAATAGTTTCTTCATAATTTTTAGCATCCTTATGCGCAACATTCATAAGCACAACCGCTAATGGGTCATCAACAAGCTGCTCCTCTACGGGTAATTCTTTCTCATCATCAATATAGACATCGGCTACCGAGAACACATTCAGATCTTTGGATTTCTTCATTGATTTACATACATCAAAGCGGACTACTTCGTCATTCATCCGGAATAGAAGCTCATTAGCTCTTAAATCAATAAACATACTTCCTGTTGCAAGGAAAGGACTCCCCAAGATTATGGGAACTTCAGAGTCTACCTCACAATCCAAAATAACGAAGTCTGCCGGAAAGATAAATGAAGAAACCTTCACCAATACATCACATAAAATACCAACAGGTCATTTTACCGACCTATCAGCCATCACAAGCCTCATATTGGTTGGAGTAGGATCACCCAACCCCAAATTTTTGTAAATGGATAATGGCATCAAGTTGATGCTGGCTCCTAAATCGCATAATGCCTTGGCAAAATTCAAAGATCCGACAGTGCAAGGAATAGTGAAGGATCCTGGGTCGGCCTTCTTCTGAACTAGTGATCTGGTAGCAATTGCACTATAATGATGAACAACATCTGTCAACTCACCACTTGCTGCTCGCTTCTTTGTTAAAAGATCCTTCATAAATTTTGCGTAGCCTGGCATTTGTTCTAGTGCCTCAACCAAGGGAACATAAATGGTCAGCTGTTTTAACATTGACATGAATTTATTAAACTTGGTATCATCATCTCTCTTCTTTAATCTTTGCAGAAAATGAGGTGGTGGAAGGGGAATTATTTTCTCCATGACTTTCTTTTCATCATGCTTAGGTTCGGGGATCTTTTCAGGCTGTAGACGTCGAGGACTGACGTCATGAACGTCTTTATCAGTTTCGATGGTGTCATCTTCTTCTGTATTACCTACGATATCTTCGGCCACTTGCTTGCTTTGGGATGAATTTTCCATCACCTTACCACTTCTGGTAGTAACAGCCATGCATGTTCCATCGTTTTTTGGGTTTTGCACTGTGTCGCTCGGTAGGGTGCCAGCTTTTCTTTGATTTAATATGGCTGAAATTTGACTCAATTATTGTTCCAGCTGTATTATTGAAGTGGAATGTGAGTCAACCAATTGCTTCATTGAGGCCAAGTCATTTATTACCTCAGTTACTCCCGTGCTGGTTGCTTCCACTCCTTTCAACAGCTTAGCCATCATATCTTCCATTAACATATTTCCCGAACCAGATGCAGTGGCCTCTCGTCGTCCAGGAGGAATATACACGCCACTCCTGTCAGTCTTGTTCTTCCAACTACCTTGATCCCGGTCCTTGTTTCCAGAATTATCATAATAGTTCCGACCTTGGTTTCCTTGGGCATTGCCTCGGAAACCCCCCTGATTGTTCACGTAGTTGGTTTCTTCCTTAGAATCGGATTCCTCTCTTTCTTTTGACGCAACTGCTTTGACTTTTTTGGTCTTCCCTGATAGTAGATGCTTTGTAAGAAGATCCACTTGTGTTTTCATGTGCGCCAAATCTTGATCACGTTCTTCTTCTCTTCTCCTTTGTTCTGCAGTCATGCCTATAGAAAAAGTGGGGCTTGCTACCTCAAAATCTCTGGTATGCCACGCCCTACTTTGCTTCGTCATCCGGTCTAGCATATCACTTGCCTGAACAAAGGTGAGGTCCATAAATGATACTCCAGCCGCATTATCCACCACAGGTTTAGTTACTGCATTCAAGGATCTATATAGTATCTCCATCAAGTGAACATTGGTCATGTGATGGTTTCGGCACCTCATAAGCTTCTTCTTGAATCTCTCCCATGTTTCGTGGAGGGCTTCAGTTGGAAGCTGTTGAAAATTGCTGATTTCATCTCTCAATTGTGCTCTCTTGGATGGCGGAAAGAATCTTTCTAGGAAAGCATCTTTCAATTGCCTCCAATTAGTGATAGAATCAGGAGTCAGCCCATTCAACCATAGAGCTGCCTCCTCAGATAGAGACAATGGAAATAAGTGCAACCGAATTGCATTCTGTCCAACGCCAGGATTGTCGAATGACTTGCATGTAGAAATAAAGTTGATCAGATGCATATTCGGATCATCGCCAGCTAGTCCACCGAATAATCCCTTGAGTTACAATAACTGAATCATGGTGCTTGTGATGTTGAACTTGGCTCCGGGTGCCAATGGCGGAGGAATAATGGCTCCTGTGAAACCAGCTCCATCAAGGTCATCATCATCATCATCAAATGGTATGGCTAGGCGTTCAGGCCTGAACCTAGCTTGACGATCTCTTCTGTTGGCTGGTGTCTCCATCTCAGTATCACGCCTAGGGTTTAGTAACTCATCATCACCTAGATCCTCATCGTCAGGATTTGTTGCTCGCCCAGGATTATCAATATTCTGTTGATGCACTTGAGCGGCGGCCAGAGCAGCTAGTCTAGCCTGTTCCTGTTGAGCAACCCTTCTTTCAATTTCCTGTTGAGCCTCCATTCTGCCAATACGATGTGGTTCAGGATTGAAAGGTAATAATGGTTGACCAGAACTTTAAGTATGGGGCATGCACTGGATAAAAAAACTGTAGAAAACAAAAACAACAACTAAAAGTAAAGTACGAGAATCTTTGACCAAAAGGTCTAGTAACTATCACAAACTTAGTAGACAACCGTATTCCCCGGCAACGACGTCAATTTTTGATAACGCTCAAACTACAGCTCTCGTAAGAGTGTAAGCGGTCGTTGTTAAATATAGAACCCAACTGGGTTGGGTGTCGAATCCCACAGAGAATACTTGGTCACTAAGTAAGCTACGATTATTAGACTTTTGGTGAAAGTTTCATAAAAAAGGGGGGGTTTTGTAGCATGCAATAATGTAACAAAATAACAAAGTAAAAACGGAAATTAGCAAAGTAAAAAGAAAGAATGTTTAGTAAGTTTTTTAATCAATGAGAATTGGAAGTTGGGGTTATGTCCACCTTATGAGTTATACGTCTCTATTGGCTATGAGTTATGCAGAATTCAGACATGCATGTGCTTATAGAGAATTGTATTCTATGGTAAATCCAGGCGTCTTTCGACCATCAAGGATTATTCACTTTAACTCTTTCGTGCTTAAAGCGTATCTAACGGTACAAATTCTACAAGAGGTTAATCCAGTTATGGCACTAACTTTTTAACAGGGGTTGGTGCCCTATTACCTTGACATTATATCTTTTCCAGACATATAACTTTTCTTTCGAACAAGTTAATGCTATACTGGCGTATTCTATGTGTTTGCAACCACAAGAATTTGCATTAAGATGAACAGAGTAATGATATAAGCAGCATACGTGTCAAGAATTCACAAACTCATAGTAATAGATAGTATCTCATAAGGCTTCCATAACCCCAACAGAGAAGTTTAGCTACTCATGAGTGCAATAGAAATCACAATAGACATTATCATTATACCAAAGTAAAGATCTCATGTGTAGTATATGTTGGTAGGGCTTGTGGTGTGAATTCCTTTAAGAATAGCATTTCTCTTGTTGTGAAAATTAAGAGTTGAATAGATGAAGAGAATAAGAATTGAGAGTGTTGAATAAAAAGTATAATTATGAGAATTCGAATTAATGGAAGAATTAGAATGATTCAGAATAATAAAAACTTCAGCAAAATAGGGTATTTAGAACACCTATATCCTATTTCTACTAAGCTACTGCATTACTTAACCTAATCCTACTAGGTTACTGCAGCATTATCCTAATCCTAATAAGTTACTGCTGATCCCCAAAGTCTTTAGAATTGCTATTTTTGCCCGGGACAGGTTTTCCATGCGTCACGTTTAGTCCTTGGCGTCCAAGCTCTCCTTTCCTTCTTTCGTGAAGCTTCCTTTGGCGTCAAGTTATCCATAAAATGCTGAAATCTGCATCATTTATACCTGAAGACTTGCTAATCACGTTTGTTAGCTCACTTACAGGAAAAAGGACTAAAAGTGCATGAATTATATATTTTGTCCTCAAAACTTAGCTAAAATATGGGTACATTAAGGTGCTTTAGGCGTGTAAATACGCCTATCATCAATAGGTTTATTAGCTCTTAATACTTTCTTGCTGTTTTCAGTTAAATTTTGAAACCATAGTTTTACTGATCCTATTAATGTTCTTTCTATATAATCTGGTGCATCTGTTATGTTTATATTATTATCTAATAATTGTTTTGTCATATATCCTATCCATAATTGTATTGTTTTTTCTGTATCTATTACACAGTCTAGGTCTAAAAAGTTATAATTTTTATTAACTATCTGTTTCGGTGTCCATTTGTCATATTCATTATATTTTTTAAACTTATTCTTATAATATATAGGTTTTCTTATTTCTGCTGTTTTAGGTATTATATTTTCATTTTCTTTTTTAACTAGAGTATTTATTTCTATGTTGGTACTTTCTAAGTTTTCCTCATTAATTACTTCCTGTTTTTCATTGATTTCTAAATTTTTTGTATTTGTTAATATTTTTGTGTATGTTTCACTATCTTCTGAATCATAATTATCTGTCTCTTCAACATCTATATTATTTATTTCTATTTTTCCTTAAATTGATTTATCTCGTTTAGTAATTTTTGTTCTCTATCTTTTTCTTCTTTTTCTTTTTGTCTTTGTTCATACAAATCTTTTAACATTTGTAGTTCTTTTTCTAATTCAGCAATTCTACTATTTTTAGTTTCTTCTATTTTTCGTATTTCTTTCGTAGTTTGTTGTTTAATTTTTTCTATTTCTTTTTTCCTATCTATTTCTTCATTTTCTTTTTCTATTCTTACCATTGCTGTCAATTTATCTTCTAATTTTAATTCTTCTTTTTCTAACATTAGATATAAATGTTCACCTATTTTATTATATCTTCTTCCTAGATTAGAAAATACTATTTTTATTTTTAATCCTTCGTGATTTTCATATATTTTTTCATCTATTATAAATTCTTCTTTGTTCATTTTATTGTGAATAGTTCATGTTGGTATATATATTCTAAACTGTCTATTTGTGATTTTGTTATTTCATCTTTTTATCTATTTATTGAGTTTTTACTAACTCCGGCAAATATATTATAATGTAGTCTTTCTATTCTTATTTTTAATTCTTTACATTTTTCAGAAATAAATTGTTTTAATTCTTTGTATTTTTGTACTTTATTCATTTAAATCATTTTTATAATATCTTGGTGGATATCTAAATCTAATTTTATCATAATTAGGTGGTATGTGTCTCATTCTCCTAGTTTTTAAATGGATTATTAATTTTGCTTCAATACTAGATATTAATGTAATTAGGTAGGCTAATCTTTGTGGATTTTCTTTTGTTTTATTTAGACTTATATATTCTGAATAATTACTAATTAAAGATTCTTTAAACTTTCTAAAAGCTTCTCTATTTTTAAATGGTCTTCTCATAATTAATTCAATAAATATAGATAAATTCTCTCATAACTAACATATATCTTACTGCTGTACTTTTTAAATTACTGGGCTCTGATACCATTTGAAGGGGGGTGCGGATAACTAACTTATAAAATAGATTTATTGTATAACCCAAGCCTAGTAAAAACCTGTTTTGACTATGGAATATTAAGCACCATATACACCCAAGATGGAGAAGAATTAACAGCTATGGAAGAATTACACAAGATATTCACCACCTACAAAAGGATAACGAAAGACAATCTATTTTATATAAAGTGTTATACTAAAGTTCTTGGTAAGATCCAGATAATTAAGCAAAAAAGAAAAAATTGTTAATCATGTTGGTCTTGTAAAATTCTTTTAAGTATCTTAATACCTTCAGATTTTTATTTAAAGTCTAAAAACAGATATGTTGAAACCCTATCTTTTAATAGATAGAAATTTGAGTACTTATTCTTGTTTTTTTTAAAGTAGAATATCATCTTGTATTTGCCATTTACTATAATAACGTAGCTCGAGCGTGAACTGCATGGATTCTATATGTTAAAATACTTTAAAAAAAGATTCAAATTTATCCTTCTACTTTTGACTATAGTTCAATATTACGTCTTCATTATACTTTAGGTTAAAGCAACTCTGTCAAGGTCAAGGAGGAGGCAACTTCTATGGAAAATGTATGGATGATCCCAGAATACAACTAAAGGATAGAGTTGTTATATTTCACATAAGAATGAAATATTATAAACCATTTTCCCTTGAACTTACTTTGGAGCTTATCTTAAGGACCAACCTAAGTCATGGGAAACTATAAAGAATTGACATCCTTTAGTGTCAAAATACTTTGGAAAAGGATATCAATTTATTGCAACAATCCTCAAAGTGAGTTTTGAATTTTCGTTCTTTTTACCATTTTATCTCTTTTAATAACTGCTTTGTGGTGTTTGTGATCTGCAGATGTGAGTGACACGATTCTCGTAGCTCGAGCATGAACTGCATGGATTTCATATGTTAAAATAGGTTAAAAAACATATTCAAATTTATCCTTCTACTTTTGACTATAGTTAAATATTACGCCTTCATTATACTTTAGGTTAAAACTACTCTGTCAAGGTTAAGAAGGAGACAACTTCTATGGAAAATGTATGGATGGTCCTAGAACACAACTAAAGGATAGAGTTATTATATTTCACGTAAGAATGTAATATTATAAACCATTTTCCCTTGAACTGACTTTGGAGCTTATCTTAAGCACCAAACTAAGTCATGGGAAACTATAAAAAATTGACATCCTTCAGTGTCAAAATACTTTAGAAAAGGATATCAATTTATTGAAACAATCCTCAAAGTGAGTTTTGAATTTTCGTTCTTTATTATCATTTTATCTCTTTTAATAACTGCTTTGTGGTGTTTGTGATTTGCAGATGTGGGAGACTGTAATGCCCCAAAAATCAAGTCCCGAGATGCCACATGGTGCTTAGGGTCAAAAACAGCTGACCCTAAGCTAACCCTTTCATAGGTATAACTCAAAAACAACTGATTTAAAATATAATTCTGAGAGAATGAATCTGAAAATATCTCAATACAGAATCTGTTCAATACAATATTGGAATTACAAGATGACAATTCTACCGACACATATACATATACATATACAAGAAGGAGATTGAATACATTAACCACTACTACTGTCTATGAAGCCTCTACTAGTATTGCCTGTTCATAAACAGGTCATGACTCCCAACCATCCCACTCAATATGGCCGACAGAAGAAGGTACAGTGTCTCTGAACTGAAACAACCAACACAAGACCTTGAACTATAAGGACTCTTTTACCTGCTGACCAGATGCTGCAACTGAATAGAATAGCAGATGGGGATCAACACAAAGAGAATGTGCTGAGTTTGTGGGGGTGCATGCAACGCTTTAAATAACATCATCAATTTCATGAAAACTTGCATACAGACAATGATGACTCACTTGGCTTGAGTTATATCAAATCATACTCTTCACACTTTTATAATAAATAGTTCAAATAGTAAAATCTCATAATTCACATAAATCATCAAAAATCATAAATTATGATAAATCATCATAAATTATCATATCGCCAAAATTCATCATAGGTAATCATAATTTATCATAATATCTCAACTCTTTGACTCAAATCTCAAAGTGACTCGGTAATTTAAGAAACATGACTTTTATGAACAGGGAAGTTTCCTATAACCGACAACCCCACGTGAGCTACGTGGAATACTAACGTTTGAAACCCCCGTTCGCGAGAGCGTCATACTCTTTTCCAGGGTGTACGCCCTTAAACCTGCAATAATCATAATCGAGCTCTCGGCCTTAAAACTACAATAATCATAATCGGGCTCTCTGGCCAATAATATCATCATCAAACAACCCTACGATGGCACATAGGTTTGGGGAAATACCAAATTTTCCTCTCGATGCTAAGTACTACTCCCCGACAAGCTCAGAACGCGTTAGGAGATCCACCATCATCATCACAAGGGTCTATCATAAAGACCAAAACAAATATCTCAATTTATAATTCATCAACAATTTGTGGATTCCTAACCCCAACTTTGTCTTAAAACATTTCAATCTTTTCAACATCAACAAGGTATTAATGCATTGAACCATAACCGAATCGACATTTGGACAAGGATATGAAGACTCAATACCTAATATTTTCAACAATTCAACTCATCAAAATCATCCGAAAAAAAAATACCAAAATTCATCTCAACATCTATATCAAAATCAATTTTCTCATAGTCAAAATCATCTCGACTCTGCGACTTCAAGGTCAATGTACTCAAATGATCATTCTTTCAATTTGACAATTAAATCATGACAATAGCTTTTGAAAAGCACTTGACACCTTCTATTCATAATAAGAATACATATCCCGTAGTACAACTCAAATCACGACTTTTATCTCGAAAGCCTTTAGAAATATCAATTCATTGTAGTAGTGCAATTCATAGTATAAATTCTCAATTTAAGAAGTAGAGTAATGAATTAACCAAGTTTATCCATATGGGAAAAAAAATTTAAAAGTCTTATAAATCGTTCATAAAGTAATTTGAGTGTATACTCATTTTCGAATATCATGAAATTTCAATAATAGAACTCAACCTTTTTAAATGTCAAAATGTAACAATTTATCAAGTCATGACAACATCAATATTTTTGAGAAAATATCAAGACTCATGGTAACATCTCAAATGTTATATCTCAATATGCTCAATGATTTAATTACGTCATAAAGAAGCTTTAAGCTTATCACAAAACTCAAAATCATTCCAAAATACCATTTCAACATATATCTTGAAATCATTCAAAATAAAAATATGAAATTTACAATTATAGATATCAAGGCATCTCATGTCTCAAATATATATTCAATAATTCAATTCGTCATTGGGAAGCATAATGCTTGACACATATCTCAAAATATTATTCCAAAATACCATCTCGACATACGTCCCAAAATCATTCAAAATACCACCTCGTGGTAAAAGTGTGTAATTCACAATGATAATTATTAAATCATATCATGAAAACATTAAGATAATCATATAAATCAAAGTTTATTCATTCAGCCTTCATAATCTCATAATCAAATTATTTAGACATAATCTCACTTGCAAAATCATGTTAAACCATAATAAAATTAAGGCTTTGGGCACAAGAACGGAGGATTGCTCTTGTTCAAAACCCCACATACCTTGAAATTGACTTCTTGATTATGGAATCCTGTTCGAACAAATAATGGGTGCTCCTCGAAGGTCTTGAAATGTGGAGTTCGTTTATCGGATTAATTTTGGATTTCTACGGTGAAATTGAAAGATATTTGAAGGTGAAATTTGGCTAGGGTTTCATTATCCCAAATGTTTCATGGAGAAAATGAATTTTGAAGGTTCAATTATGGATTAAATGGCAAGATTTTCGTCCAAGAGGGGGTGCGTGTGAAATGACCAAATTGCCCTTAGAAAACAAATAATGTCAAATCTGTGCTTTGGTGGACTGTTTTGATAGGCTGAAGTAGATCGACCATAAAGTTTTACTCCGAATGAGAATTTGGATGAAATCAATTTCATTAGAAAGAGGACTCTTAGAGCTTTCCGTTGATATATAGTAGCTCACCCAGGTCATTATGTACAAGGAGTTATGGTCGTTTGAAATTGACCCTGAAATTCGCCTGGCTGCAGTAATTTTTTATTTCCTGCACGTTTTACTGTTCACAGTTCGACCAGAATGGTCGTAGTTCGATCGAAATGGTCGTAACTCATCGCTCGAGAGTCCATTTTGAACGATCTACATATCATTGGAAAGCTTATTCGATACTCTACGCAATGGTAGGTCAACGTCTTAGAAATACTACACAGAAAATTTATGGATCGCTCTAAAGAGTATAACTCGATACGTTTCTCACGAAATCTTTATGAAGAAATTTTTTTGGGGTATTACAGTGACACGATTCTCGTGGTTAAGTGATAATTATGAAAATTTTTTAAGATTACAAGGTTTGAAATGTGATGTGGTTGACATAGTTGATAATGCTTAATCATAACCTTAAAACGATGTACGCGGTCATTAATAATATATTTATTCAATTATAGAATCGGGATTGATCCCACGATAAACAATGTGCCTAGCGATTGAAAAATATAGGGAATAATAATAACTCACTTAAATCCAAAAAAAATATACTTGTGTTTTTTGTGGGATTTTCAATATAAAAATGAAACAAGGATCGAACCACTAATGATATGAATAAATTGATCAATGATTTGCATAAACAATGGAAAACAAGGATATGAAAATGATTTATATCAATAACCTATTGTATTTAAATCAAGTACTCATTAATTAATCATAAATTTAGCAAGTCAGCCTTAGATTCAAAATTACCCGCTAATGTCTCTTGGCTATTGAGGGAATAGTTGTCACTTGTTCTATCGAATCAAGCTAAGAAACCTTAATCATAAAATCAATTCTAGGCTACACTAGGATTTTATCACATCTAGCACAAATAAATTTGATGAGGTCTTAAACCCCAAATTTTTCCAAATTAACGTTTTCCATCCTCAATAAACTCTCTCAAACTTAATCGAAGTAAATGGACAAGTCCAAGGATTGCTCACTCCCCTTCAATGTCAATTAAAGCATCAGATTAACTTGGCCAAGCAAAATCTATTCATAAATCAAATTATCTTTAATTAATACAAAAGCAAAAGACAAAATTAAAATTCAGACATTGCTATGTTTCCAACATAATATTCAAAACTAAAATTAACAACTACACCTAAATATAATATCTACAAAACAAGGAGTTGAACAAAGGATTTGAAGAATTATCACTATAAAGATTCCAGATCTTTACTCTGAGGGTTTTTGTTGAAGAATCCTAACCTCCAAGGTTGAGAAAATAGATAAGGATGACATGCTTAGAGTCTAAAGTTGATTTTATGTATTTTGGAATCAAGATAATGTAAAATTCGTATTTTCCCGGGCCTGTATCCCGTCAGTCAGTTAGGCAAAAAATACATCACTCAGGTGAGACTTCGACTCTTACTAACTCGTCGCTTAGGCTAACCTTTAATCACTTATGGGATCTCACTTAGGTAGAAGGATTCTCTTCTAAGAGATCTTTGACACAGACTGAACTATCGCCACAACAGTCCCTCAATTACACAAGCAGAGCCTCTTAGGTTGCCCTTTTTCTACTTAAGCAATAGGCCTAGCACCTCACTGCTTCCTAGATGAATTTTATCTCCAATCTTGGTTCCTTTTTGATGGGTTTAGGTAGCCTAATGACACTCTTCATGGTGTGATATTGTTCTCTTTACATAATTTTTTTGTCACGACCCATTTTCTAAGGTTATGATAGCATCTGCTTCAACCCACTAATAGGTAAGATAAACTAATGCCGCCCAAATTACACCTCTCAAATAAGTATAAAGTGGTCGTTGAACAAATATAGAACCCAACTAGGTTGGGTTTGAAACCATGAGGAATAGGCCAAAAATCCGTCAAGAATTTAATGATGTAACTAGTTATTACGTAAATAAAAAAGGTTTTTTCTTTGTAAAAGTAAGTGTAATAGTAATAATTGCTGGTTAATTGGATTATGATCAATTGAGATGAGCACTAAGATTATGTTCCCCATGATTTCATAACTCCACAGGCTATTCTTGCTTAGCAGACTATCCCGATACCTTCCATGCAAAGTCTAACAAAATATGTATCACCTAACCGTCTCTATATGTTATGTTAGATAAATTTCGCTCATTTCCTAGGACTCAGAATGTCTCATTACTAAGCCTTATTTTTTTTATCTTAGATTAAATTTTCCAGTTAAGGCTCAAGGTAAGTAAATGAAAGTTGGTAGCGTAAATTATTGTTTTTGTTTTCTTTTCCCAATATATACCTATATCTCGATCCAATTTAGAATAGATGTAATTCCCTAATGTTGTCCACCGTCAAGAAAGCAATGAAATCAAATAAAATTTCAATTCATTCAAGAACACCAATCGAGAATACCTTCACACATAAACCTGTTTTGTTAATTTATCATAGTCCCCATAATCCTAGTTATGGGGTTTATCTGCTCATGATCGTAAGCATACAAGATGATTCTATAGATGAAATCATGATTTTATACTTATAAGAAGAAGATGAAAAATTGAAATCCCAAATTGATTCAAAACCCTAAAGACCAATATCAATGACTCCAAGATAAATAATATATCTTAGAACCTTAAATCAATGTAAAGGTGCATGAACTAATAATAAAACATTAATGGAGTATTTATAGATACAAAAAAATCCTATCTTATGTTGTGTAGGAAAAGATAATTGGCAGTGCCTTATGGCTCATAGGTTGGGTCATGGATTAGAACCATGAGTCATAACTCTAAATCATCAAAATAAGATTTAGCTTCACTCTTCAGTACCCGACTCACACCTTTCACCCATGAGTCATTGATTGGAGTCACGAGTCTTGGGTCATCTCATGAGAATCAGACTTTATTTTTAGCTGTTGAACTTTTAGTCACCACACTACTTATGCCTTGTAGGTACCACCCACGAGTCGTGAGTCAACTCGTGGGTCACCAACTCAGCTACTCTTTATTGTTCTTTCTCAGGTGTTGATCCTAAACCTATTTTCTTACAAAATCAACATAAAAACAGATCAAATCTAATAAGAATACCTAAGTTTTTGCTTAATTTCCATATTTTAAGCATCAAAAGTTCCATTAAACCATGAAACATCAACACACTCAATTTAGAAAATTTGCATATCCTCAGGTAAATAAACACAAAAATAACCATAATTCTTAAAAATGACTAACCTAAGGCACCTACGATAGTCAATTTATTTAGTTCAGTTCAAACTTTTAACCCCCTCTAATACAGAACTTTAAAAACCACTATGTGTATACATGTAGAACAATATTATGACGTTAAAGGGATCAAGTGATATCATTAGATTTGCAACAAACAACTCAACATGTGTGAAAATGACGTTACTTGAACAAATAGGATATAACAATTCAACCTATGTACCCTTACATCAAATAATTCCTCATTCTCATGATATCATAATGAATATCAACCAGGAACTACATCAAAGCACTCACACTCACAAACAAGTTCAAACAATGTGCATGAAATACCATAGACTTGCCCTTATTTTCTATGCGTTAGTTTTTTTAACAATTGGACTGGGATAAATATATGATTTTTCTCAGCTTGTAATATAAGTTTTGGGCAGGTATGGTACATATGGGTAACAGTGACTCAACCCTTCTTGACACTACACTTACATTTTTGGCTCCATTATTCAACTATGTTTTTTTTATTCTCCCCTTTTTATCCATTATTTATATTCAAATTATGTGTGTTTTCACCTTATTTTTTTATTTATTAATTCCCTCTTTTATTTCTACCATACCCAACCCTACTTTTTTTTTTCTCAACATTTTTTTCATACACATGTCCAACTATGCACTCCTATTATAGCCACCCTTAACATAGACAATTTTCTTGAGTTGAAGTACATAGTGCTCAAGGAGGGACCAGAGCCAAAACAAGTTCATCATAATTAAAACAGGAAGGTGAATGGGTTAATACAAAAAAATAGGTCACTTTAGGCTCAAATTAGGGATCAAGGGATAATTATTTTTTGTTTGGTCAAATGTTTAGGCAAAAAGTGGACTTATTCAAGAATGATCTATGATCCTGTCCCAACCAACAATCCTAAAATCTAGACAAGACTAACTGGGCAAGTTCTGGATTGCACACATAAAGTAAACTAAGTAAACACCTCACACTCACATAGTGCATGATTACATTATCAAGTACTACCTATACGATTTATGAAATGCTAAGCTACAGTTATTTAGTCCCTAATACCAATGTCATATAAGGATCCATAATGGTCACAATCTTATATCTTTATAACACACAGTTCAAAACAAAAATAGGAGGGGTATTATTTTATTCATCATAAAAACACAAAAAATTTGACTGCAACAAGGTTTATTATTTTTCTCCTAATCAAACATACACAAACAAAAAAAACAACTAACAATAAAAAATTCTAGACCTGTGGACTCTACTATGATAACACACTCTGAGAAAAGAGACACAACAATAAAAACCTTGAATGGTTGGAACAACCTTAACTAAAATCTAATGCACTGTCCCTAATGCATAATAAAAGCCAAAGTAAAAACAAAAAAGTAGAGACATACATGGGACGATCTAGGAATTGAATGTGGCCTTGCCCCAGGATGAGGCATCAAGAGACACGTCAAACATAGTGCCAAAAGGTGGTAATGGCCGATAAGAAGAGGCTCCTAACTCTTATTATTCGAGCTCACTCTGGTTAATGTAAAACTAGACAAGTGACTCTGTGACTATGCTTTTTATGTCCATCTCAAAATCATTCAAACTATTACTTTTCTTGGCAGGCTATCCTCCTTTCTTACACCTAGTAGTCGGGGATCATTACCATCAACAAACAAGTCAAAAACCATTAAAGATGGTATAGTCATTGGCTGTGAAATGATAGGTATGACTAGAGGATAATAGGAGTATAACTCTCGACTGATGTACAACCTCAGACATTAGTGTGACTACCTTCTCTCTTAAACTTGATAAATTAGAAACCCTAGCCTCAAGGAGTCTATTTCTCATCTTAATCTCAAAATTATCGATCCTCCCATGTATTTCCCAAGTAAACCACTCCATCGCAGACATTATTTGAGACTCAACCCATACTTTAGACTTCTCAATTAGATACGTACCCATGGATAAATCTAAGATAAGAACATGGATAACTGGGTGTTGATGTGAGTCTGGCACTTAGCTAAATATATCTTCCTATCCACCAACTAATGTAAAAACTCGTGTGGCACTATACCATACCCAAAGAAGGCAAAAAAAGAGGCACTGTAGATGTGGAAGGCAGGACTAAAATACCTGCAGCCCCTTTGCTTCCTATTGCAATTGAACCTTATGTCGATTGACTACCTGTGTCATGATCACAAATTAATAATAGCTTATCTAAATGCTCAATTGAATCTAAAGGCTCCTTTAAAAGGGCTACTTCAGATGAGGTAGAAGGTTGTGACTTCTTTTGTTCAACTTTGTTTGTGTCATCTCTGATCAAATCCACATTGTCTAACTAGGTTACCTCAATAGGATAATTAATACCTGGTAAATTTGCAACACCTACTGTATCACATAATCTCAGGATAAAACATGAGAATGACATGCTGATCTCTCTAAAAAATCTCTTGTGGATCTCATCTCTCATGTACTAGGCAAAGTCTATATCATATCTAGTTATACTATTAACCACAAGAAAAACTCGATCATAAGTAAGTGCGTTATCTGCTCCTTTAAGATGACCTATGCCAAACTATAGTCCATTAAAAGTTCCCTACAAAGTGTAGGGTAGAATTCTTGATCTCTTCTTTCTCCTCGACCTATAGGCAACAATATTATGCTTTAAAATTTGATGAGAAATCCAACTAAAAAAATCTCTCTATTAATTTGGATCCCTCATCTTTATCTAGCTCCTCATGATCAGCAGTCGCCAATATCTTATAACCTAAACCAAAGAATAATCTCTAGATTATCTTCTTGGATAAGTCAACCGAATGCCTCTGACTAAGTATGGGCTAGTGGAGGTTGGTCTCGAGATCTCTACCCCATTGGTATTATCAAATCTATTAAAGTAACATAGAAAGCATAACTTAGGGACTATCTCTTGCTATAATATCTAGAAGGCTCACCTATCTATTCGAGTCTTTATCTATCAAATAAGGCCTTAATGTCTGGATCCCTACCAAGTCTAATATCTTGATGCGGGGCTCCTTATCTATGATCCATCTAGGGACACCCTAATCAATTAGTTCAATATTACAATCATAAATGTCCTACACATCCTACATACACTATCTATGGATCCTTAGAGCTTCTAGCATAATGAAGGTTTGTGTGGACTCCTAAACCCTTGCAAATGAAGTTAATGTAGTAGCATACAGGCCACCCTTTGAAGACTCTACTCCCTCCTCACACTGGGGAGTATCTGTCTCTCTCTCACTACTACTTGACTCAACTAACTCTACCCCATTCTTAGACTAGAGAGTAGTTGTGTACTCCTCACTTTTATTAGAGATTTTCTCCCTCATCATACTATGTAAGGGTAGGGGAATGCGGTGGTGATATTTTTGCATTTTTCATTAGGGGGTTGTCTTGGGCAATAGAGTTGGTGAGGCCTAGTGTCTTAGGATGGGGCTTAGGCTGTGATGCACTCTGAAGTGTAGGCTGTGGTGCAGGCTATTCGAAAGACTTGGATATAGCTTCTCTCTAGGTTTGAAACCATGTATGGCCTATTATCAATAGGGTATCATTAGTTGAGTACTCTTATACAAATATACTTTTCTCATACGACTCATCTCAGAGTCTAGAATTTGGGTCCTAGGCTAGGGCCCCCTTTGATAGTGTCACCCTTCTTCGATGTTACCTTATTCGACATGGTACCTGTATTAAGAAATGTTAGAACTCAAAGTAAATCTAAGAAAATATTGAAAATTAATTGAAACTGTCATTATCTATTCATGGGTGTAGTCCAAGACTCGTGGACAAAGTTTATGATTTTTGGACTATGCTCGTGAACTGAGAATTTAGTTTCCGAGTTACATCTTTGAATCATAGACTTAGTTCATGAGTCGTGAATTGATTCATGAAAATTAGACCAAGGTTCTGAGTTTCAGAATCTATGGTTTGATTTTCACGAGTTTAATCCATGACTAGTGAATGCAACACATGGGTCGTGGGTTGGACTTATGAGTTCAAACCTAAGACTAAACATTGATTTCTTAGACTTATCAATTCTAATTATCATAATTTCACCCATTCATCTCAGATTATGCTTATCCCTACCTAAATCAGATCAATCCAATTTTCATGGTACAAGAAATCATGGTCCAATTCATATTTATTAACAATTATTAATCACACAATTAGAACTTGAAAGAACATGCCTTGTTCATAGTTGAAGATTGAAACAAGAAAATCAAATTGATTTTTTTGCATTGGAAGTACTTTCACTCATTTGGAGAGTGAAGTAAGATCATGATTTTTGTTGAGAATAAAGTGGAGTTTGATTTAAATGATATAGAAGGGTATTGTATAATGGGAATAGTTGTTTTTGGTTAGGACTTATGTTGATATATTTTTGTATTGGGTTTAATGTATATTTGGATAGGTCATTAGGGTTTTAATTAAGGAAATAAATGATTTCGGTCGGGTCGCATGGGAGTTACCTTCTTAAATGAGTTTTTAAAAATATGAACTTACTTAGGCCTAGTGGTGACCTATGAATCACAGGTCTTACTCATGACACATAGGTTAGGTTCATGATCCAAGTTTAGAAATACAGTTTCTCTTTTGATTTCCATAACTTTACTAATGAGTCATGGATATGACTCATGAACTGTAGGTTATGGTCTTGAGTCAAGTACAGAGAGCAGAAAATCCACTTTGATTCTTACGAGTCTAATCCATGAGTCTTAGATCTATGTCATAACCCATATACTCTACTCATGAGTAGACTTACTTGGAATCGTTTGATTTTTCCTATTTGTTCTTAAGTCAATGACTCCCACACGAACCCTTACCTGTAAAACAAAATAAAGTTAACTCTAAATCCTTGGGTTACCTCCCAAAAAGTTCTTGATTTAACATAGAGACATGATGTATCTATGTTGGGTAATCGAAACTCACCAACAAACCCATAGGTTGCCCCTCATAAAGTACTTGATATAACATCGCGTTATGCCTCGGCTCCCTTGTATACTAAGACTTTGCCAAGGAATCACTTAGGCTGTCTGCCAGAATCATCTAAACTATTTATTACTAAAACCACCCTAATGTCTATTGGCTACATGATAGTCCTGCGAACATTAAATGTGACTTCTTTATTATTCAGCCTAAACTTTAGCTAACACTTTTCAATATCTACCAATACTCTACCAGTGTTTCAAAATAGTCTCCCTAAAATCATGGAAATCTTACAATCAACCTTACAATCCAAGATAACAATGTCAACAGGAAAGACAAAGTTGTCTACCTTGACTAAAATATAAAATGATATGCCCACAGGTTTCTTGACCGTACGATCTGCCATTAATAATTGCATCATTGTGGGGAGGGTCTCAAGCCTAATTTTTTTAACACTGCCAATGGCATCAAGTTAATGCTTGCACCTGGGTTATATAAATCCTCGGCAATGTTAGATCACTTAATTGTGCAAGAAATTGTAAAGGCATTGGGGTCATATTTTTTTTCACAAGAGACCAGATGTAATTGCACTACAACGATACAGACCACCAACTTGATCATAACTGATAGTTCTCCTCTTTGTCACCAAATCCATTATAAACTTTACATAACCAAGCATATTCCCTAAAGCTTCAATAAGAGGATTGTTCACCATCAACTCTTTTAGCATAGAAATAAACTTCTAGTACTTCTGTTGTTTGGATTTCTTCTTCAACCTTTAGGGAAAATGTGTATGCTATTGGTGAATAGACTTCAATACTTGTGTGACTCCTTACCCTTTTCTTTGTAAGTGTCATCTCCTTTTATTGTGAATTTAGGCTTCTAAGATGCCTCATCATCTATCACTAACTTTCTAGTTTCATCCTTGATCGCATCATCAATGTTCACAGGGTCATTCTTCAAGTCATCAACCACAGGCATGGGTGTACTGATAGTAGCTTTACTGCTCTAAGAAGTATTGGCAAGACAGTGACTATCATTCTTTGGATTTCGAATAGTGTTACTAAGAATGGTGACTGGTTGATGCTGGTTCAATGTGACAGACATCTGCCTAAATTTCTGCTCAAGCTACTTAATAACGTTTGTATGCGACTCTACCTTCTAGCTCAACCACAAAAAGATTTCCTTAATTTATTCAAGGAAACTCTTTTTGTTTTCTGAACTATTCACAAGCTTTGCAAGAAACACTACCATTCTTAAACTCCTAGACTTAACATCTTTATTCCTTGGTGGAACATAAAGTCCACCCTTCTTTTTGTAGTCATCTTTCCTCTACCAGTCACTATCATGCTCTTTACTTTTATCCCTATACCTATATCTATAATAGTTAAAACCTTGATTCCCCTGCCTGAAGTTCTAATTGGTTGATTAGACCTTTGTCCATTGGCTTGAAAACCCACTATCTCTCTATCAATATACTTAGCTTCTTCTTTAGAGTCTGAATTTTCATATCTATAAGCCTTACATTGTAAACCTATTGAATTTACCTTTTCTACTTTAATAACTGAATATTTCTTTCTAAGGTGACCAATCTCCATTCTTAACTACGCTACTTCTTGAGATACCATCTCATCTAACGCTCTCTGCTAACTGGAAGCACCAATAGCATAAGTATTGAATAATCTATCCACCTCCTGAGTATGCCACCCTCTATTGGTTTTAGTGATTTAGTCTAAGATTTTCAAAGCATGCTCCTAAAAAAGACTCATAAAAGCTCCTCATATAATAGTATCAACTAAAACATTGGTATTAGCATTCAAGGCTCTATAGAATAACTCAAGCAAGTTTCTCCTCATAAATATATGATTTGGAGCATTCTACAGCTTCATCGTGAACCTCAACCATGTAGCATATAGTTCCTCTAAATACGACTTCCTAAAATTATAAATCTCATCCTTTAATTGTAACATTCTAGAAGGCGGGAAGAATCAATCCAAGAACTGTGTCCTCAACTCATTCCAAATAGTGATAGATCCATAAGGAAGCTTTCCAAACCATAAAATCGCACCCCTATTAGAGAGAATGGGAACAACCTTAGACGTGTATCTTCTTGACTCATCCCAGGCAGATTATATGAAGTGCAAATACACACAAAGTTCATAATATTCATGTTTGCATTATCATTAGGTGGATAATAAAATGCCACCTTTAAGTATAATAACTAGATCATCGCGCTCATAATACTGAATTATATCACCTCAAAATTCAAAGTCAATATTTGAACCTTGCTTCAAGTTCATGAAAAATCAAACATCATGTTTTCATAGTTTGATAAGTGATTTAGACATATAATAAGTCCTTAAATAATCCTAGCATATAGACAAGTCAAAATATCTCTTACCGATTGAACTCTTGTGAAGAATATTGCTATAATCAACTTCAAACGAGCATAACTTATGAATTACTAAGAATTTTTGAGCTCAAGACCCACCAAAAGATATATAATTTAATTAGATTTCTATATCCACACGTTTTTGCTTAATTTGATGTCGGAGTAAAAATGTTATAGCCAAATTACTAAAACATTATCAAAGCTGTCAGTGATGATGACTCGTTGTCAAGACAGTACGAGTCACCAGGAGACTCATCATTACATTAATGGGGACTGAAATCTAGGTCCTTTGGCTATGACTTAGGATATGACTCATATCTATACCCTACAATTCATAGCCTAATCCATCGCGATTGCTTGAGGGAGTTTCCCAAATGATTTTGGAGGGGTTATTTAGTACTTTCACACTATTTTAACTCTAAAACTACATCATTTAAGATTTACAAGGGTTGAATCATTACTATAAAAAACCCCTAAGTACCCTATTCCTCAAATTCATTAAATACTTAGAAATTTTAGAGAGAGAAAGGGGCAATTTTTCTCTCCAAGAAAGAAATAGGGATTTTCAAATTTCGGCTTCGAATCCAAAAATTTCTTCAAGGTTTTAAACCTCAAGTATGTGGGATTTCATCAATGGGCTGCATTTCATCCATTGAGACCCAAATATTACTTAATTCCCCAAGTTTAATTCACCCTTCAAGCTTATAGTTTCCATAAAAAGTATGAATTTCTCAACTTTTCAGTTTATTTCTTTAACTAAACCATGAATATATATTTTCCCATAAATTTGAACATCTCCCCATTCTCAAAATCATAAAATCTCACTGTATTGATAAATTCTAGATTTTTGGGCTTGAGTTATAAAATTCCTTATTATGTTCAGATTTTAATATTGCCATAATTAGTTTCATTCTTTAGAGGTGGGTTATAAATACTTGATGACCTAGGATTTCATGTATACACTTAAGAATGCTAGATTCTCCAGCTTACATGTTATTGGATACTTTCAGATTATGTATTTATTGTTGATTTTTAGAATATTATTATTATTGAGCACCCTAAGTTATTAGTGTCATTCAGTTAAGACTAGTTCTTAGCATTAAGTGAATCCAGGGATAAAAGCTCACTCATAACTTAGGTTGAGACCTGTAGTAAAAATATCTAAGTTCTAAAACTATGACGCCACCGTAGGTTTTAAAGGGTCATCCGTTAGACCAGGCTTAACACCTTCGTCCTTTTGAAAATCAGTTTAGTGGATCTACAGTAGTCAGCATTCGTACCTTTAAAAAGGTACTGAACACCTATCCAACTGGGTTACAGGTTGGACCCTGGATAACTTAGATTGTGTATGCTAGCTAATGGTATCTCCCACAGTCCATAGTTTATAGTACAAATTTAGATACTTGTATGACTTTGTATTTAGTTGTTCAGCTTATCATACAATAGATATTTATTACTTGGTGTTACATCAGTTACCATGTAACATGCATTATTTTTAGCCACTATCAGTTATATTTCCATCTCACATACTCAGTACACTTAAAGAATTGATCACATACTTTCTTTGAATTATATTATCTTATAATATCGGTTCTAATTCTCAGCATCTAGATCACACTTAGTATGATTCCGTACAATATTAGCAACAATTTTTGGTGAGTCCTCATCACCCGAGGGACAGTTATCAACATTGTTTTAGTTTCAAATAGTTGGAGTTAGTTGGGGGCTTTCCCTAACAGATCATATGATTTAGAGGCTTTCAAATAGATAATTATATTTTTAGAATATCAATTTTGTAAGATAGTCTTAGCTTTTATGTCCAGTATTGATTTCAATTTTATTATAATCAAGTTGGTTGAGTTTATTTTCCACTCAATATCTCATTATTTTCTTTAATATCCTAAGAGTTTTTCTAGGCCATGGGGTAGCTTGGGGTCACTTATGACTTCGAGCATTATGTTATGAATAGAGATAGTCTCGGGTCATGACAAACTTAGTATTAGAGCATCCGTTTTAAAGCATCCTAGGGTGTCTAAATGTCACATTAAATAGAGTCTTGTTCATGGGTGTTAAGCTGGTCACACTTATGAGTGAGAGTCTATGAAACATATTTAGAAATGTTTCACTTCTTTCAAGATTCATGTCATACGGTAGAGTGTGAACTCTATTAAAATTTTCTTCGAACTCATTCTCTACAAGTTTATAGAAAATGCCTCCCATGAGATCTAACAGAAGGAGAAATGGGAATCAGCAAACACCACCTCCTGCTCCAGTAAATCCTTTGAATAAACAAGTCTCCCAAGCTGAGTTTAGCTATAAGACCCCACAAAATTACAAAGCTTAATTCAATCCTTTAAGCTTGTTAAGAGGATCCCAGACTTAGACAATTCTAGCTATGTTTCCATACTTAGTTTATTTTTTCCCTTTGAAAGTTGGCAATCTTATTTTGCGATCTTAATGTCCTTTAATGGTCGATATTTTTTCTAATTCATGATTAGGGAGGTCAATAGGTGTTCCCAGACAAGTTTAAAATTTTTTGGACCTCATTTACACCATATTTGGTGTCCCAAAATAGTGGACCAATGAGATCTTGGTATGCCGCATCGCCTATTGCGTTGGTTAATATTGTTGCAGGTTGATAGAGCTAAAAGTACTGAGTCTTGGTGTGATCATGGCATGACACGTCAAGTATCGTGTTGGTTCCATTGACGCACCGCGTCACCAACTACATCAATGCCTAGTTTTCAGTCATCAAATGTCTGCGTCTTTAAGGGCAAAAGTGTCAATTTCCCTCCCCTATATTAGCCTATAACATGAGATTCAGCTAGGTTTTTACTAAAATATAGTTGTTTCTCTCAAATTCCCTCAAGAACAAGTCTAGGGTTTTCAATTGAAGGTTCTAATCCAGGAGAATCCACTGTTAATCTTCAAGAAACTTCCATCTAAGGTATTTAAAGTGTTGATTGATGGGCTCCTTTCACCCATGAAACTCAAGAAACCCTTTTAAAAAAATAAATTTTGAATTTTATGTTATGAATTGAATCATATCCATGTTTGTGTTGTTGTATGATTACCAAGTTGAAATCTTCAATACATATAATGAAAGCATATGGTTGGAATTCTTGTATTTGAAGTGAAAAATGTTTCCATGATGTATTATTTTAATGTTCATGGCTAAGCCTCAAGTTATGCATGCAAGGTTTTTGTTAAAATGCCTAAATGAATAGGATTTATGCTTTATGACTCAATTGCGACAAAATTGATGAATCCATGCTTTACCCTTATGTTCACAATGACCTTCATGTTATTGTTATGCATTTTAATGGTTTTGTGGAATGTTTATGAGATTAGATTTACGTAATTATGACATGTTTATATGTATTCCTATTCATCTGTAAGCTTATGACATACAAATACTTCATGAAAATCCCCAACATTTGCACTATGAAATGTTGACTATGGTTATGTGTTCAAGAAGTGTCATGTCTTGTCAGTATCATGCTATCGAGTCCTGGGGATACTTGTACCCAATAATTTAGCTGTGTGCCTAGAGCCAGCATCAATTTTCAATATAATCTCAGTCAAGCCATGATCCTTAGAATTAAGTTAGTCACATGATTCAGGAAAACTCAGTAAATTCAGTATCAGTAGCGTCGTTCACAATACTAAGTAATATCAGTCAGTTACCAGATCTCAGTAGTATTCCGTCAGTCAACGAAACTTAGTAAAATTAGTCTAGTTTAGTTAGTAACATAATTAGTGATAGCTCAGTCAAACCTAGTATAAACTAGGAAATTAGTTCAGTATTTATTCAGTTGGGAGTAGGATTCAACACTGAGTGAACCTAAGGATGAGGGCTCACCTATTAGCCAGTAGAGGGTTTGATCCTTAAAAACAATCCTTGCATTCTAGAACAACATAGCCAGCACAGGTTGAGATGTACCCCTACGAGTCTAGGGATTATACTTCTCATTTGAATTTTCCTACTAAGAGGGGTTGATGGAAGACCTCCCTATCAGAGAGGGTTAACTCACAGCTTGTCTATACCCATAGCACGGTACTGACACCCTTTCAGGTAGGGTTACAGGTTAGACCCCCACCATTCTAGATTTGGGGCATATAGGTTAGATGATTAGTTCCCACAATATCAGTCTTAGTCTCAGTAAAAGAACTCACATAGGTCTTCAGATTAAGGACTATCAGATACAGTCACTCAGTTTAATATGGAACTCAGCTAGTTCAATCAGAATCAGGACTATCAGGTATAGTTATTCAGTTAACAATATATCAGTTATAAGAAACTCATGTTATTAGTATTCAGATTTAGGAGTCAGTATTATCATGATCTCATTTATAGTTATGTATTCATGCATTTATTCTCACGTTCATGTTATTCAGTCAGTTAGTATTGTTCATGCATATGAACCCCATGTATTCAGCCTACCTTACTTTGTATACCAGTACATTCAGAAGTACTAATGCATACTTTTCTGCTGCACTTTTGTGTTTTATACCGTCGATTTGGCCGCTCAAGTTCCCGATCGCACTTAGCTTCAAATTCAGCCTACAACAGTAGATTTGCAGTGAGTCCTTATCTTTCGAGGTTAGCATGATTATTTCATTACTTCATTATTTCTCTTTTAGTAGACAGAGTTAGTTGGGGACATATCCCATCAACTTCACAATTTCCAGATAGTTTAAAGGCTTTCAGACTAGCATGTTCAGACAGTTTATTTCAGTTTTGGTATTGATATACCACATTTCCAAATGTTATATTTTATCAGATATTTGAACCTTATGGTCTTTCAACCCTTTTATTCCATATTTATACAGTATATTATGTAGTGCTCAGTTACAAATATCAGTCATGGGTTGTCTTGTGGTCCTTCGAGATTGCTAGCACCGTAGAATACAACTTATATCCATGCGCTTTTCATAGAATAGTTCATGTTTTAGGTTCCTAGTATGAGGAGTTCCAGATCACCCAGTGTTATGACTCATGTCCCATGAACACAGAAATTCCAGGCTCAGGTCATGCAACTCATGACTAATGCTCCACTCCTAGTGATCCACAAAACTCAGATTATGTCATGTATACTCTCAGTTTAGATCTCTCGGTGAATCCATGGTGTTGATGCTATATCTCTAAGTCCTCAATTACACCGTCAGTTCAGTAATCAATATTCAGTAAAGGAATCAAATAGTTCTATAGGACCATGTCTTTCAGTTATCAGTTTCTTAGCCATCAAAATTTAGTACTTTAGTACTAGTCTAAACCTTGATTATCAGAAACTATCATTCAATTTTAGTTACAGTCTTAGTTATGGTTATCGTCTTATTAACCATCTTAGCTATAATATTAGTCCCAGTTCTAGCCTAGTAATCAGTTCAGTAACTCAGTTTAGTTTCAGTATTTCCTGACCATAGCATATGGTAATAGTTGTTAGTATTTCAGTACCCAGTTTATAGAATGTTTTCAAAATATGTTAGATGCCTGATCTTGCATTCTTAAGGTAATATAGTTTTCACTCACTCATGCTCAGTTACCTCATGTTACCTAGTCATTCATTACCTTCTATGCATTATACTTTATAGTTTCAGTCCAATTGGTCAGACTAAGTTCAGTTAAGTTTTGCAGACCTAGTATTCAGTTATTAGTCCTTCAGTTAATAAGATGAGAAGTATATTTAAACAGTCGTGCTCAATACTCATGTGAATATTTTTGGTAGTATTAAGTATTGTGTTGTACTAAGGTATAGAGTATATTTGAAAGAGCGCTAGAGAAGTATTTCTGTTAATTATATATTTTAGTATAAGTTAGTTTAAGAAACCAGTAATTCAGTTTAGCAGTCAGGCAAAATGGATGGTATGGTTTTCCTTCGTTCCATCTAGTTGCACTATCTGGAGTCCCACGAATGTGTTATTCTAAGATGGGCCAACTAGGTAGTTATGTGCTCAGCTTAGTTCATGTATATGTCTTATTTTCAGATCCAAGATATTTAGTCACAATTCAGTTTGTAGGTGTCTTGTGCATCGCCCTAGTTTTCCTCAGTATCTCAGCAAAATTAGTATTCTTTAAGGGACCTAGTGTCCCAAGGGGTAGATACACCATAATCCCCCGAACATTCATGACATAAACATGCCACTCTCTCTCTTTGTAATGAATACAATTAGGAGTAAGGGGTACTCATAAGTTGATCCTCAAACTCCGACCTCAGCCGCAAGCCACGTATTCAAGGTGCTTAGTTCTAATCACGATATGCAGTTTATCTACCACATTTCAGGATCAGATATGTCCCCATATTCCCATTCATGCGTGCCCAGTAAGTGATCTCGGGTTCAATAGTATTTTCGATTTAAGGTGACAGTCTTTCACGAATCACTTTATTCCATGTTCAGATTCCATTACAAACTTAGTATTCAGTTCTATGCTTAGATTCCCATTATAAACTTGGTATAAAATACTATTGCATATTCAGTCATATGTTTATGTGTTAGTTCAACCATGTATTCATGCATCAGATATGCATGTTCAGTATAATACATTTATCTTATCAGTCATGTCAGTTATGTACTTATGTTTCAGTTGTTTTTGTTCAGTATGTACTTCAACTTATCATTTCTCCCATCTTAGTCAGTCCCATTCGAGGATAAATATTCCCAAGGGGGAGATATTGTAAGACCCCGCAAAATTCCTAAGCTTAATTTAGTCCTTTAAGCTTGTCAAGGGGTTCCCAGACATAGAAAATTCTAGCTAAGTTTCCAGACTTAGTTTATTTTTGTCCTTCAAAAGTTTACAATATTATTTCGCAACCTTAATGTCCTTTAATGGTCGGTATTCTTGCTAATTCATGATCAGGGAGGTCAATAGGTGTTCCTGAATAAGTTTCAGATTTTTTTGACCTTGTTTAGACCACGTTTGAGGTCCCAAAATAGTGGACTAATGAAATCTTAGCGCACCACGTCACCTATAGCGTTGGCTAACACTGTTGCAGGTTGCCAGAGCCAAAAGTACTGAGGCTTGGCGTGATTATGTCATGACGCATCGAGTATCACATCGATGCCATTGATGCACCGCGTTGCCAATTGCGTCGATGCCCAATTTTCAGTAATTAAATGTCTGCATCTTTAAGGGCAAAAGGGTTAATTTCCCACCCCTATATAAGCCTATAAAATGAGATTCAGCTAGGTTTTCACCAAAATATAGTTGTTTTTCTCAAGTTCTCTCAAGAACAAGTCTAGGGTTTTCAATTGAAAGTTCTAATCCAGGAGATTCCACAGTTAATCTTCAGCAAACTTCCATCTAAGGTATGTAAATTATTGATTCATGGGTTCCTTTAACCCATGATGTTCAACAAACCCTTTCAAAAATATAATTTTTTAATTACATGTTATGAATTGAATCATATCCATGTTTATGTTGTTGTATGATTACCATGTTGAAATCTTCAATATATATAATGAAATTATGTTAGCATGTGGTTGAAATTCTTGTATTTGAAGTGAAAAATATTGCCATGATTTATTATTTTAATGTTCATGCCTAAGCTTCAAGTTATATATGCAAAGTGTTTGCTAAAATGCCTATAAGAGTAGGAATTAAGCTTTATGACTCAATTGGAACCAAATTGATGAATCCATGCTTTACCCTTATGTTCACAATGACCTCCATATTATTGTTATGCATTTTAATGGTTTGGTGGAATGCTCATGAGATTAGACTTATGAAATTGTGACATGTTAACATGTATTCCTATTTATGTGTGAGCTTATGACATATAAATACTTCATGAAAATCCCCAACATTTCTACTATGAATTATTGACTATGGTCATGTGCTCAAGAACTGTCATGTCTTGTCAGTGTCATGCTATCCAGTCCTGGGGCACTTGTACCCGATATTTTAGCTGTGTTCCTAGAGACAACATCAGTTTTCAATATACTCTTAATATAGCCATGATCCTTATAATTCAGTGAGTCACAGGACTCAGGGAAACTCAGTAAATTCAGTATCAGTCATGTCCTTCACAGTTAGTTACCAGATCTCAGTAGTATTCTGTCAGTCGACAGAACATAGAAAATTAGTCCAGTTTAGTCGGTAAAACAATCAGTGACAGCTTAGTCAAGCCTAGTATGAACTAGGAACTCAATTTAGTATTTATTCAGTTAGGAGTAGAATTCAGCATTCAGTGAACCCAGGGATGAGGGGTCACCTGCTTGCTAGTAGAGAGTGTGATCCTTTGAAGAAATCCTTGCATTCCAGAACTACGTAGACAGCGTAGGTTGAGATGTACCCATACGAGTCTAGGGATTATACATCTCATTTAAGTTTTCCTACTAGGAGGGGTTGACGGAAGAGATCCCTATTAGAGAGGGTTAACTCATAGCTTGTCTTTACCCATGGCACGATATTGACACCCTTCTAGCTAGGGTTACGGGTTGGACCCCCACCAGTTCAGATTTAGGGCACGTCAGTTAGATGATTACTTCCCACAGTCTCAGTCTTAGTCTTACTAAAAGAACTCATATAGTTCTTCAGATTCAGGACTGTCAAATAAGTCACTCAGTTCAGTACAAAACTCAGCTAGTTCCCCTAGAATCAGGACTGTCAGATACAGTCACTCAGTTAACAATATATCAGTTATACAAAACTCATGTTATCAGTATTCAGAAATAGTAGTCAGTACTACCACAATCTCATTTACAGTTACGTATTCATGCATGTATTCTCAAGTTCATATTATTCAGTAGTTAGTATTATTCATTCATATGAACCCCATGCATTCAGCTTACCTAACTTTGTATACCAATACATTTAGATGTACTGACGCATACTTTTCTTCTATGCTATGTGTTTTATACCATAGGTTTGGACGTTCAATTTCCCGACTACACTTAGCTTCAGATTCAGCCAGCAGCAGTAGATTTGCAATGAGTCCTTATCATCTTAGGATAGCATGATTATTTCATTACTTCATTGTTTCAGTTTTAGTACACAGAGTTAGTTGGGGACATGTCCCATCAACTTTATAGTGTTGCAACAGTTTAGAGGCTTTCAGACTAGCATGTTCAGACAGTTTATTTCAGTTTTGGTATTGATATACCATATTTCCAGATGTTATATTTTATCAAATATTTGAAATTTATGGCCTTTTAACCCTTTTATTCTGCATTTATATATTATATTATGCAGTGCTTAGTTATATATATCAGTCATGGGTTAGCTTGTGGTCCTTCAGGATTGCTAGCACCGTATAGCATTTTTCGTACCAAATTTAGAGCGTTACATTAGCGCTGGTTTCAAAACATTATCCTAGTCCATGAACACCCAAAATAACTAGTAGGTTGTTATACCAGCCAAACCCAATTATGAGTATGACAACAACAAGAGTTTGAGACTTTACTCAGATGAATCCTCTAGTATTCGTTAGGTTTAAGTCTGAAGAAGATCCACAAGAGTTCTTGGATAGTATTTAGAAAGTGACTAAAATCATGGTGGACACTTTGGCTAAAAGGGTTAATTTGGCTAATTAATAAATTATAAGCAGTGGCTCATATATGGTTCATGCAATGGAAGAATGATAGAGGTGCAGATGCAAGATTGATAGAGTGAGATAAGTTTGTTACTATATTTCTGGATAGGTTCTTTCCAATTGAGTTAAGGAAAGACAAGGTGTAGGAATTCATAAACTTGAAGTAGGACAACATGAGTGAAAGTGTATTCACTAAAGTTTACTCAATTGGAAAAGTATGCTCCATCTATGGTCGCTGACTTTAGGGCCCAAATGAGCAAATTTGTGTCAAGTGTTTTTGAGGATGTGGTCAAATAATATAGAATAACTATGCTGGTTAAAGAGATGGACATCTCCAAATTGATTTTCCATGCTCAACAGATTAAAGAAAAGAAAATCAAAGAAAATAAAAGAAAGAATAAGGGGACAATAATTGGTAGCTTTAATTTCTCCCAGTAGAGGAAAAATAGTGGTAATTCTTATCCTTTCTACCAGAAATCTTAAACTCTAGCCCCATTTTTTGCTAGTGCTTCAGTACCCAAGTTCAGGCAAGATACTCGAGATAGAGTGCCAAGCTCTATGTCCTAGGGTAGTGCGAATAGTGTTTATAACTAAACCAGTTTGCAAGTAATATGGTAAGAACCACAAGAATGAGTGTATGACGGGTAGTGATACTTATTTTGGGTGTGGAAAGGTAGGCCACAGATTGAGGGAAAGCATAATGGCTTCAGAAAGAGGCAAGGATGCTCGTCAGCAGAGTAAATTTAACTCTTTAGCAGCTCCAACAGGTTGTGCAACTTAGCAGGGTGCCATATCTAGTGAAGCAGGTGGACATTATCAAAGTAGGTTCTATGCCCTTTAGAATTGACAGGATAGAGGGGGTTCTCTTGATGTGGTCACTAGTACGTTACAAGTTTTTCATATTTATGTTTATGAATTGTTAGATTTGGGATTCACACTTTCCTTCATGACTCCCTACATAGCAGTAGATTTTTGTGTTAGCCTCAAAATCCTCACAAAACACTTCTTAGTTTCTACTCTTGTCAGTTATAGCCAGATGGGCATACAAAATTGCCCAGTCACAGAATCCTAAAAAGTCACCTCAGTCAACCTTATAGAGTTAGACATAATAGGTTTTCATGTTATTCTTGGCATGGATTAGCTCCACTCTTTCTATGCCTTAGTTGATTGTAAAAATAGAGTAGTCCAGTTTTAATTTATAAATGAGCTAGTCTTGGAGTGGAAGAGTAGTACCTTAATGCCTATAGGTTAGTTTGTCTCTTTCCTTAAGGCAAGGAAAATAATTTCCAAAGGGTTCATCTATCAACTTATTTGAGTCAAGGACTCAAGGTCCAAAACCCTAAGTCTTGTGTCAGTTCCTGTAGTAAAAAATTTTTTAGTAGTTTTTCTAAAGATCTGCCCAGAGTTCTTCTAGAGCAGGAAATTAACTTTGGAACAGATCTCCTTACGGATACCTAGACTATTTTAATTCCACCCTATAGAATGGCTCCAACTGAGCTTAAAAAATTTAAATAACAATTAAAAGATTTCATAGACAAGGGTTTTATCAGCTTAGTATCTCTCCATAGGTTGCACCATTTCTTTTCATATGTAAGAAAGATGGTTCTCGTAGAATGTGTGTCGTTTATCGTTAGGTGAACAAGATTATAGTCAAGAATAAGTATCCCATCCCTAAGAATGTTGACTTGTTCAATAAAATTCAAGGTGCCAATTATTTTTCTAAGATAGTACTCAGATCTATCTGTCATCAGCTTAAGTCAGAGAATGTGACATTGCAAAGATAGCCTTCAAAACTTGATATAGTCACTTTGAAGTTGCTATTATGTTTGGCCTAACAAATTCTCCTGCCACTTTTATGGACTTGATGAATAGGGTTTTTAAGGAGTACTTAGACATGTTTTTTATGGACTTCATAAATGACATCCTCATTTATTCCTAAAATAAGAATGAACACAAAGAACATTTGAGGTTTGTCTTGTAGACTCTCAAAGATCACCAACTATTTGATAAGTCAAGAAATTATGAATTCTGGATGAAATCAGTAGCATTCCTATATTATATAATTTCTAGTAAAGACATTTGAGTTGATCCTTAGAAGACCGAAGCAGTGAGGAATTGGCCTAGACTATCTCTTCATCAGATATTAGGAGTTTCTTGAGTTTAGCCAGTTACTACAGATGGTTTGTTGAAGGATTTTCCTCTATTGCTTCTCCGATGTCCAGGTTGACTCGGAATAAAGTCAAATTCCATTAGTCTGATTCTTATGAGAAGAGTGTTCAGGAGTTAAAGACTCGACTCACCTTTGTTCTATTTTTTGACTCTACTAGAGGGTTTAGATAGTTTTATGGTTTATTTTGATGCTTCAAGAGTTGGACTTGGTTGTGTGTCAATGCAGCAGGGCAAGGTTATAGCATATGCCTCTACACAACTCAAAACTTATGAGAAGAACTACCCGACTCATGATTCTTAGTTGGTAGCAATTGTTTTTTCCCTAAATATTTTAAGGCATTATTTTTGTGGGGTTCAATTTGATATTTTAACTGATCAGAAAAGTATTTTGTATGTGTTTATCCAGAAAGATCTTAATTTTTGTTAGAGAAGGTGGCTATAGTTATTGAAAGATTATGTTATGAACGTCTTGTACCATCCGGATAAAGCAAATGTTGTGGCTAACGCTCTTAGTCGATTTTCTATGAGGAGTGTTGCTCACATTGAGGATGCGATGAAAGAGTTAGTTTGAGAGGTTCACTATCTTGCTAGGTTTCTAAGTTTGATTGGTTAATTCAACCGAAGGTAATCTCTTGATTCAAAATGGTTCAAAGTCTTCATTACTTGCAGAGGTAAAGGAAAAGCAAGATAGTGATTCTATTTTGCTTTGGTTGAAAGAAGTAGTCCATAGTCAGAAGGTTGAGGTTTTATCCTAATAGGGAGATGGTGTTCTTTATTGTCATGGAAGAATATATGTTCTAGATGTAGATGAATTGAGATGACAGATGGTAGAAAAATCTCACAATTCTCAAAATTCTATTCATCTACAAGCCACTAAGATGTACTGTGATTTACAAGAAGTTTATTTGTGGAATGGCATAAAAAGGATATTGCAGAATTTATGGCTAAGTGGCCGAATTACTAGAAATTTGAGGTTGATCACCAAAGACCTTATGGTACAGTTTAGGAAATCAGCATTCCTACTTGGAAGTGGGAAGTGGTGAATATTGGCTTCATTACAGGGTTGTCTCATACTCATCGACAACATAATTTTATTTGGGTTATCATGGATCGAATGACTAAGTTAGACCACTTCTTGCTAAGTAACACTTCAGATTCAGCTAAATATTATGCTAAACTCTATTTTAGAGATTTGGTGAAATTGCATTGAGTCCATTTGACCATTATTTTAGATAGAGGTACCCAGTTTACCTCTTGATTTTGGAATACCGAAGTTTATCTTAGTATGACTTTTCACCCGTAGATAGATGGAATGGTATTGAGGACCATTAAGACCTTAGAGGAAATATTGAGTGTATGCGTGATTGATTTTAAGGGTAGTTGGTATGATCATTTTCCTTTGATTGAGTTTTCTTATAATAATAGTTACCACTCCAGTATTCTGATGACCCCATTTTAAAAACTTTTGGGTAGGAGGTATAGATTTCCTATTAGTTAGTCTGAGTTTGGTCAAGCTGCTTTGATAGGAACATATTTAGTATATGAGGCAATGGAAAATGTTTAACTGATTAGAGAAAGGTTGAAAATATCTTAGAGTCGTAAAAGATCCTATGTAGATGTGAAGAGAAGGGATATTGAGTTTGCTATTGATGATTTTGTCTACTTGAAGGTTTTTTCCATGAAAGGGGTGAAGAGATTTGTTAAGAAGGGAAATCTCATTCCCCTCTATGTTGGTCCTTACAAGATTTTGAGTCGCTATGGAATATAGCCTGTGAGTTAGAATTGCCTATAGATCTAGCATTAGTGTATCCAACCCTCCATGTTACTTTGTTAAGGAAATGCATTAGTAATCCAGTATCATTTGTTTCTTTAGAGAGTGTGGGTGTGAAAGACAGTCTCTATTATAAAGAGGTCCCAATTGAAATCCTTGGTCATCAGGTTCATAAACTGAGAAATAAGGAGGTTGCATTGGTAAAGGTTTTGAGGAGAAATCAGTCAGTGGAGGGAGAAAATAGGGAGACAGAGGTAGATATTATGACCAAGTACTCCCATATTTTCTCTTCAAACTCAGTCTCAGCTTGAGGTAATAGTTTCCCCCTAACTAACTCTTTCTATCTCAGGCCACCTAACTATTTTCATGTCATAACATCTATTCATGAGTTCGGTCCAGTCCATATATTAGCTATAGATTCAGTTATCAACTCATTATTTTGCTTGTTGGAGTTTAGTGGAAATTACAACATTTCCCCTAGCACTTCAACTTAGTTTTCATTCGGGGACGAATGACCCCAAGGGGAAGATATTGTAACACCTCGAAAATCCAAGTCAATATAAGAACAATACTTCAAGTTCATGCAAAATCAAATATTTGTTTTCATAGTTTGATTTGTGATTTAGACAGATATTAAGACCTCAAATAGCTCCTAGCATATAGACAAGTCAAAATATCTCTTACCGATTGAATTCATGTGAAGAATATTGTTATAGTCAACTTCAAACAAGCATAGCTTTTTAATTACTAAGGGTTTTTAAGATCAAGACCCGCCAAAATATATATATTTGAATTTTCTTTCCAAATCCACCAATTTTGCCTTAATTTGATATCGGAGAAAAATGTTATGGCTAAATTACTAAAGCACTATCTAAGCTATCAGTTACGATGAATCTGACGATTAATCATCGTTAGGACACTATGAGTTATTAGAAGAATCGTTGTCAGGGCAATAGGGTCCAAAATTTGGGTCCTTTGTCTATGACTCAGGCTACAACTCATAGCCAGACCCGACGATTCATAGCCTAAGCCACCAGGACTGCTTCCAAGACTTTTTCGAACGATTTTGGAGTGGTTTTTTGGCCTTTTCACACAATTTTAACACCAGAACTACATTGTTTAAGCTTTCCAGGGGCTGAATCATTACTTTAAAACACCCCTAAGTCCCCCATTCCTCAAAATTCATTCAACACTTAGAAATTTTAGAGAGAGAAAGAGGCAGTTTTCCTCACCAAGCAAGAAATAGGGCTTTTCAAATTCCGACTTTAAATCCAAAGATTTCTTCAAGGTTTTTAACCTCATGTATATGGTATTTCATCGATGGGTTTTCTTTCTTTCAATGAGTCCCAAATATTACTCAATTCCCTAAGTTTAATTCCCTTGAAACTTAGGGTTTCCATTGAAAGTTCGAATTTCTTAAGTTTTCAGTTTATTTCTTTAACGAAACCATGGGTATGTGTTTTTCCATAAATTTGAGCATTTTCCCATACTAACATTATAAAATCTCTTTATATTGATAAATTCTTGATTTTTGGGCTTGAATTATGAAATTCCTTATTATGTTCAGATTTTAATATGGCATAAGTAGTTGTATTCTTAAAAAATAGTGGGTTATGAAAACTTGATGACTTAGGATTTCATGCATACACTTATGAATGCTTAATTGTCCACCTTATATGTTATAGAATACTTTCATATTATGAATTTATTAGTGTAATTTAGTTGGGAGTAGTCCTTAACACTTAGTGAACGCAGGGATGGTGGCTCATCCGTCAGTTAGGTTGGGACCTTTAGTAAAAATCCCTAAGTTCTAGAACTACGGTTCCACCATAGGTTGTAAAAGGTCATCCGTCAGATCGGACTTGAAACCATTATACTTTTAAACATTAGTTTAATGGATCCACGTCAGTCAATGTTCGTAGCCTTGGCAAGGTACTGTACACCCATCTAATTGGGGTTACAAGTTGGACCCCAGTTATCTCAGATTGAGGTATGTTGGTTAATGGTAGCGTCTATAGTCCATAATTCATAGTACAAATTCAGATAGTTGTATAACCTTGTATTCGGTTGTTCATCTTATCAAACAATACATATTTATTACTTGGTCTTACATAGTTTACCATGTCGCATGCATTATTTTCAGCCTATATCAGTTATTTTTCCATCTCACATGCTCAGTACATTCAAAGTACTGATCGTATACTTTCTTTATGCTATATTGTCTTATAATATAGGTTTTGACGCTCAGCATCCAGATCATGCTTAGTACAATTTTGTACCATATCAACAACAGTGTTTCGTGAGTCCTCATTATTCAAGGGCCTATTATCAATATTTTTTTTCAGTATTTTTTTTAGTTTCAGACAGTTGGAGTTAGTTGGGTGATTTTTCCAACAACTTAAATGATTTAGAGGCTTTCAGAAAGATGGTAATATTTTTAGCATCTTCATTTCGTCAGACAGTCTTAGTTTTGATTTCTAGTAGTGATTTCAATTTTATTATCAGGTTATTGCAGTTTAGTTTCCGTTCAGAATATTATAATTTCTCTAGTATTCTTAGTTTTTTTCCAGGCCAGGGGTTAACTTTGGGTCACTTGTGACTTTGGGCATCGTGTTACGACTAGGGGGGATTCTCTGGTCATGACATAAATTTAGTCCCTCGGGATAATTCTAGAGGAACAGTTTCAGCTGGTTCAACATACCCCAAATCGTTATATGGATCATAATACAGTGGTAGGTATAGCTGGATGGGCTATTAACCTCTATTTCTTCTCATTCTATCCCGCTCAAGTTCGTCTTGGTGATCTTTATCCTCCTATCTAGCCCCTTTTTCCATAACTGCTTATTGGGAAGTTGCTTGCTTAGTAGTTTCTTTAGCCATTAAGCAAGCAGTAAACTACTCTATAATTTCCCAAACATTATTCAGAGTGCCTGATTCAATGATGTAATTTCATCACGAACCCTTTTGAGTAGGGATCCTTGATCACAAACTCTTTCTTTCTCCATCTTTTGATTCTATCCCAGAGTTCTTTCAAGCTCAAGATCAAATGGAATCAGGGGATTGACTTGACTCCAAGTACTAGGCATACACCGACATGTGCCCTAGAATGAGTATAAAAGAAAAAATCAATAAACAAAACCAACAACTTTAACAAACTCAATCTATCAATTGTAATCGTATTGCTCGACAATGTCATCAAAATTTAATGTTGCCCTAATTACAGCTCACAGTGAAGTATAGAGCGATGGTAAAAAAATATAGAACCCTACTAGGTTGGGGTTGAAACCATGAGGAATAGGAAAAAAGTTTGTCAAGAGTTTGCTGATGTAATTAGGAATTACATAAATAAAAAGCTTTATTTAAAACTAAGTGCAATCGTAACTGTTGCTGGTTAATTGGATTGATCAATAAGAGACGATCACTTGGATTGTGTTCCTTATGAATTTGTAACTCCATAGGTTATTTGTGCTTAGAAGACTATCCAAATGACTTGCATGCAATATCTAATAAGATATGTATCACCAAACCTTCTCTTGACCTTGGTTTAGATGAATTTCATTCATCTTATCTCAGACTCAGAGTGCACATTACTAACCCTTGTTTTGTGATCTCAGATTAACTATCCTAGTTAAGGCTCAAGTTAATTAAATGAATATTGTTAGCTTCAAATTACTATTATTATTTTCTTTTCCCAATCTATGCCTCATTCCCGAGCAAGTTTAGAATATAGGTGAGTTCCTAACATTGGATACCATCAAGAAAGTAATCAAATCAAAGGAAATCTTAATATATGTAAGAATATCGATCTAGAATGACTTTGCACTTAACCCTATTTCATTAATTCATCATAGTTCAACAACTCTAGTTATGTGGTTTAGCCACTCATGACAGTAAGCACACAAGAATATTCCATATATGAAAGCATAATTTTGTACTTACAAGAATAAGATGAAAAACCAAAATCTCAAATTGATTCAAAACCCTAAAAACCAATGTCAATGACTCTAAGATCAAAAATGTATCTCAGAATGTCAAAACAATGTGAAGTGCATAAACTAATAATAAAACATCAATAGAGTATTTATAGATACAAAACAAATCCTATGCTAAGGAAAAGTAGGAAGGCAACACCCTACAACTCGTGGGTATGATTGTTGATCAGACCCATGAGTCGTGGATTTTAATTATGGGAATCAGAGTTAGCTTCATGCTTCAGTACTCAAATCATGCCTACCACCCATGAATCGTGGGTTGGAGTCAAGAGTCGTGGGTTATCTCATGAGAATCAGACTTCACTTTTAGCTTTAGAACTTCATGTCACGACCTCTCTCTTGCCCCGTAGGCCCAAACCATTAGCCGTGGGTTGATACATGGGTCTCTAACTTAGCAACTCTTCATTCTTCTTTCTAAGCTTTTGCTCCGAAACCTATATTCCTGTAAAATCAACATAAAACACATCGTATTTAACAAGAGTTCCTACATAATTTTCTTGTTTTAAGCATTGAACATACCGTGAAACTGTGACACATCACGAGCCATAGCCAAAAATAGAAAGTAACGAGTTAGCAGACAGTTGGTATGGAAAAACAAGAAAGAACTGAACAACAATGATAAAATAGGTGGAAGCAGAAATGATATACATATATAATATTGTACAAGTGAAGATAGAGGATAAATATAATATATAGTCCATCTAAGACCTGGTAAGCTCGGTACTAAGAGCCACAAACACCAAAAAGAGGAGTAATACATATATACATAGTATTCTTGAAAATACAACAGAATGTAACTAAAGTAGATTGAGGAGGATCAACTCTATACTCTAGAAAGCTTACCCATCTCCATAACAGCAGGAAGGACCAAGGATAATGTCAACATCGATGCCATTTACTCAGATTTGTATTAGGTAAAAAACATGACGAAGTGCAGTATGCGTACTAAATAAGTGGATACTCAACAGGCATCATCAGTCGATTGAGCTTAAATATAATAAAAGCATAAGTATAAAGTGCAAGAGTGTAAGCTAAGTCCTTAGTAAAAAGGATGTAAATGTAAATACAGAGCTATGCTAGGAAAATGCAACAAAGGGTATACAAATAACTCAAAAATAAAAGGAATGACTGACTACAACCTAACTAGGCCCCCATTAGCCTAGAAGACACATTCTAAAAGACAAATAATCCTACCCCTCCCCTATAAGACTGATGGGTTCAAATAAGAGGAAAGCTAAGGTAAGATTCATAAATAACCTTTAACCGTTCAAATCTCCACAAACTTCCCAACCATATATCCACACCGCTTGCACTAACAGTTCTATATTATCCACACATAATACAACAACACACCAGATAATAATACATATACGCACAATATCCAATAAAAGTAGAACAAAAGAGGAACATGTATAAATCAATTTCATCGAGTACTAATAAGGGAAGATAGAATAATTAGAAATTAACAAGTCAAAATATAGAACAAATCGATAGATGACAAGTCAATATGGACATACAAGTATAACATAAACATAATAAAGCAAGCACAATCTATATGATGATGATGATGATGCGTGAGACCATCGCACAGTCTCTGTATACACCTACAAAGCTAAAGCTTCCCGATGTAGGATCCATGGAGGGTTCGTCAACCCGTATACACCTACAGTGCTAAAGCTTCCCGTTGTATGACACCATGGGGAGTTCGTCAATAAGTATACAACCAATATCCAAGACTCTTCTCCACATATCCTACGAAGAGGTCTAAAAATTTGATGCTTTTAATATTTCCAAAATTTCTAGTATTTCTAATATTTTCAGTATTTACAATATTTCCAAAGAACATACATAACATGAGACACAAATAAAGTGAGACCACTACCAACAGCAAGAAGTATATAGAAAGCATATAACAAATAAGTTAAATTATGTGTATAATGCCCTGAGGATGTAAGGTTTACAATCACTCCCAATGAGTCTTTCCATAACCAACCACATGATGTATTTCCACAACCATGTGAGCCAATATCTGCTCATTATTTCCAACCATCCATAAACTTCCACATGCTTCATATGCCCATAAGTATGAATATATCACAATACACCAATGGTTCCACAATAGGAATTTTCAACTACACTACAATTCTTCGCATGTATTCAAGGCTATCAACATCATATAGGACCCCACATCGTCAAACATATCACATAATATCTCAATTTTAAAAATTACATCGCATACGGGCCTCCACACTGGCACAACACATAGATAGCTATTTTTTATGATTAGTTTCCAACCTTAACATGTATTTTGTACCATTAATTACTACATAACCAAGTCTAAAATATTAAAGCCATAACCTACGTCGAATGTCGGAACCGATTTACAATACTTAAATCACAAAGCATACTTCTCACGAATGGTCTAGAAATTAACTAAACCTAAGACATATAGAATCTATGCATCAGAATAAAGCGAACGATATCTATATTGCCTATTTTTAGTTCAGGGCCAAAACAGATCCCCAAAATAGGTTTCAAAAAAGAAGGGTATAATCATAACTCTACTTCTAAAACATGTTACCCATATTTTTATGAATGTACAGCTGAAAACCCAAGTCAAGTTGAGTCAAAAAAGAGGTTCAAATCAAAGAAAATTATTTTTGAGCTTTATCGGGTAAAATCTTTGAAATTCGTGTTAAAATCAAGAATCAAAGTTATTTTGAAGGTTAAATAGATCAAAAACTAGGAATTATAAGATTAAAACACTATTCAAGTAAAAAAATAGTAAAATAGGGTGTTTAAAATCAAGCCTTAAGATTTTTGGGGTTTTGAGAAATTAATCAAGAATTAGAGTAGAAAAAGATGAAATCTCACCTTAAATTCATAATAGAATCAAGAAATAAATGTTAATCTACCTTCCCAAGTTCCCACAAGCTTCACTTTTAAGCTCTCTCACTATTTTAGCATTTAAACCTCAAGAGGCAAGGTGAAATAATGGGGAAAATGGGCAAAAAAGAGGGGTAAAAGCAATTTTTATACTGCAGATTTTTTTTACACTAGATTTTTAAGTCCAAAAGCGAACTTCGATGAGGTGCCCGAATTCAATCTGAGTTAGATATACGCAAATAAACTATGAAAATACACTAAATTTGATGCTCTAGACTATATGGTGATATCCGAATTTAAAAAAAAATCATTTCACAAAGTTGACCACCAAAATTCAAAAATTGTAGTTTTCCGAACCGTGGGTCAAAATGAGATTTAAAAGTCGTAAACTCACACCAAACATGCTACCATCCTAAAATCAACATTTTGGATCTTTTGGTGTAGTCCGTTCAGCCATCCGACACACAGATCAAAAGATATCCACTTAAGTCCAAAATAAGGCTTTCGAAGAGACCAAAATCCATAATATCACATAAATGGTACCAAAATGCGTCGGGAACCATTTCAATCACCCCATACCCTAGAAGTACCACAATGTAACTACTAGAAGGGGTATAATAGTCAAATCACACAAAATTAACGCTTAATCCCTCTTTCATGGCCACATCTCTTTCCGGCTAAGGAATGGGTAATCTTTCTCCTGTTGAGGACTAGTTGTCCCTTATGTTCCTCTTGTTAAGAACGAGGATCTTTCCCTTGAATTGGGAAATGTTAATATGCCTCAAGATGAAGAGAGTCAAACTAACCCTGAATCTTCTGATCTTGATCTTATGATTGCAGTTAGGAAAGGGGAAAAAGAGCCTATTTCACATATTTCATTAAAATTTTAGGTCGTTACATCATCCACCACTAAAAATCTAGCTTATCCTCGATTTAAGAAAAAAAAATACCTAAATCAATGAAGAGCCGGGGATAGGAACTATGCATATAAAACTCAAACTCCAAAGTAGCCTCATCTATAGGTGGATGTCGCCATTGACCCTAAGCAATAGGGATAAATATAGAGCGTAATCGTCTAACACCCTTAGCCAAAATGGAGACCGGCTCCTCAACAAAGGATAATCGCTCATCTTACTGAACTGACTTCCAATGAATGACATAGGGCTCATCATGAATATAGTGGCAAAACATATAAATATAAAAAATTGGATGAACATCTAACAAATCTAGGGGCAAAGCAAACTCATAGGTCACGTCACCAATAGTCTAAATATTCTCAAATAGACCAATATACCTGGGGCTAAGCTTGCCCCTCTTCCCAAATCTCATCACACCCTTCATGGGTGAAACTCAAAGGAAAACACGATCACCAACCCCAGATCAAAGTCTGTCCTGAATGATCCGGACACCATCTCAAGGCATGAAGCCTACGATCTGCATAACACTTCGGTCTACTATAAACTGATCAAAGTTTGTCCTGAATGATTCGGAAACTGTCTAAAGACTCACAAAGCAAGTCTGTACCTCGAGGCCTCACCTCTGAAATATCAAACCAACTCCACCAATAGTTCTTTCTCAAATCATGATACATCTTAATTACTCTTGGACAGATGGAATATCTTGAACGATGGGCGTTTTCCATGAACGACTTAATCCAATCACCCACTCTTGGTACACAAACTCATCCCCCAATCATCAAAACTCCATTCAAAACAAGCAAGGATTCCTTAGCCTCGCCATTCAATACCTTATATCGAATCAACCTTAATCCAATATCATGAAACTGATGAGATCAAATCTACTCCATCAAAGAAGATCTAGCCTCCACAAATGGAAAAATGCACCAGATGTTAAAATATCAATCCTAATCATCTAGTTAGCTATATAGTGAACCTCTGAGGCTAAAAGCCTCTCTTGGGTCAAGAGATGCACCAAGCTACCTACGCTAGTCGACTTTTGATTCAAGGCATTCACAACCACCTTAGACTTGCTCGAATGGTAGAGAATAGTTGTCATAATCCTTAAGAAACTCAAGCCAATAGCACTGTCTCATATTAAGATATCACTAGATGAAGAAGTACTGAAGGCTATGATGATTTAAGAAGATCTCAGTACAGACTCCATACAAGTAGTGCCTTCACAACTTTATGAAAAAACAATTGTACACAACTCCAAATCATGGGTAGGATAATTTCTCTCATGAGGCTTCAAATTATAAGATGCATAAGTAATCACTTTGCCCCTCTGCATTAACATAACACCCAATCCAATACCTGAAGCATTACAAAACATGGTAAAACCTACACCCTCTTTTGGAAAATTCAATATAGGAGATGAAGTCAACAAATATTTGATCTTTTAAAAGCTCACCTCACAAGTATCAAACCACTAAAAAGAAATATTCTTCTGAGTCAACTTAGTCAGAGGAGCTACAATAGTTGAGAAACCCTTAATAAAATTCCAATAATAACCTGCCAAGCCAACAAAACACTGAATCTCAATGGGCAAAGGGTGTCTATCCCAATCACGAACCACTGGAACCTTGGCTAGATCAACCATGATACCTTTCTTAGTCAGCACATAACCCAAGAAAGAAACAGATTTCAACAAAAACTCACACTTAGAGAACTTCACAAACAATTTCTCATTTCTTAATCTCTGAAGCACAATCCATAAATTCTTCTCATGCACAGCCTTACTCTTGGAATAAACTAGGATATCACCTATAAATAAAATAACAAAGGAATCGACATACAATTGAAACACCTAATTCATCAACTCCATGAATGCAGCAAGGGCATTAGTCAACCCAAAAGATATGAAAAAGAACTCATAATGACCATATTGAGTTTGAAAAGTTTGTCTTCAGAATATCTGAAGCTCTAATCCTCAACTAGTGATGACCAGACCATAAATCAATCTTCGAAAACAACACAACATCGTGAAGCTGATCAAATAAATCAGCAATTCAAGGAAGAGGATTCTTATTCTTAACCGTCACCTTATTCAACTGATGATAATCAATACACATTTGCATAGACCCATCCTTCTTCTTCACAAACAAGACAGGCATACCCCAAGGTGATACACTAGATCGAATAAATCCCTTATCCAACAACTCTTGCAACTGATCCTTTAATTTTTTCAACTTGGTTGGAGCAATCCTATAAGGAGGAGTATAGATTGGCTTGGTGCCTTGTTTAATATCAATAGAAAAATCAAAATCACAATTCATAGGTATACCATGAAAATTCATAGGGAACATATCCATCAACTCACGAACAACACAGATAGAATCCAAGGAAGGAGGTAAAATAAAACAGTATCGCAAATATAAGAAAAATAAGCTAAGCATCCCCTATCAACTAATCGATGAGCCTGCACATTAAAGAAAACCCTTTTAGGACCCAAATGAAACACGCCATTCCAAGCTATTCTCAGAATACCCGGTGAAGCAAAAGTCATGGTCTCAGCAAAACAATCTAGGATAAAATGATAAGGAGTCAGCCAATCATACCCAAAATAACATCAAAATCAACTATATCTAACACAAGAAAGTGTACCCAAGTCCACGATTAGAGAAAGTCACAACACAAGATCGGTACAACCAATCCACCACTAAAAATCACCTAGTAGGGTAGATACACAAATAGATATGGAAAGAGGCTCACTAACAAAATCAAGACACAAATAACAATACACAAACATATAGGAGAAATTTAATCCAAGATCAAATAATACAGATACAAATCTGAAATAAATGGGGATGATACCTATAATCACAATATCTGAAGCCTCTGCCTCAGGTATGGATGGTATAGCATAGCATTTACCATGACCACCAATTGATTGAGTAGCTCCCTGGTCCCCAATGAGCTCCATTACGTTTGTCCCCCATACCTCTGGTCTCCTACCTCTGATGGTCATAATAGGAGTGGCTTAAAATACACAACCAAGATAGTCCTTGGCCATATGTCCAACCTCATGCATATATAGCAAACTCTAAACTTGCACTGACGGCCATCCTTCACTATTGAGCCAGAATATCTAGCACCTAAACTCTGGAAAATCGCCTGAACCGATCTTTTCTCTATGTGAAACAATGAAATCTCTACCACAAGAAACCTAACTTCTGAACATACTAAAAAGGCATATTTTTTTGGCACCTCCCTAAGATACCTGATGTATACCCTCAGTCATCTTAGCATGATCCATAATACTCCAAAAAGATGCCCCAAATAAAACCAACTGTGATGTATCCAACTGAAGGGAGACGTCCAAGCCCTTCACAAACTTTTGAATTTTCTTAGACTCGATAGAAATAATCACATAGAAATATCTAGACAAGGAAATAAAGCATGCCTCATAGTTTGCTACAATCATGGAGCCCTGCTCTAGGTGGTCAAACTTATTACGCATCTGATCTCTTAAACTCTAAGGCATAAATCTCTGAACCAAGTCATCAGCAAACTGATCCCACAATATCTCAGGAGCATTAATAGGTCTACGACCAAAAACTGAACTCCACCAGTCTCTAGCCAAATCTCTCTGCCAAAAGGTAGTGTAAGCCACTCCATGCGACTTCAATAAACCTAAATTTTATAACTTCTCTTGACAATCAATCAAAAACTCATAGGCATTTTTGTGCACAATACCATTGAACCTCGGTGGACCCAAATGAGTAAACCTATCAAACCTCTTCTGATCCTCAGAAGGCATCATGGTAGTCACAGCAAGAAGAGGCATAGTGAATCTAGCAGGCTAAGATCCTATATAAGGAGATAACATAAATAAAAGTTGAACTCCTGACCTTGGGACAACATACTCAGTTATCGATACTGAAATAGGAATAGAACTTGGGGTCTGAGGAGTACGTAAAATAAAATTAGGTGAAATAGAAGGATCCACACTTTGAAATGAAGGAACACCAAGCTCAACTAAAGGATAACCCTCTAAACGGGTTAGAAAATGCACCAATAATACCTCCAATATTTGGATAGATGAACCCTGAAGAACTGAAGCAGAGCTCACACCTCTAACCTACTCAATATAAGGCTCAGGAGAGAGTTCCCTATCACTCTTCCTAGATAAGCCTAAACTACAAGCCCATACCCTTTCCTAATTTCATCCATAACCTGAGGCTCACCCTCTCAACTGAACTCTTTCTATAGTCACGGACTTTGTATCACTAACTATGCGAGACCTAGTCAACTCCATTTGCATGGAAAAAGTGAAACAAAACTCAAAACAAAAGATATGAAAGAACATCGCACGATAAGGAATAAAATAAGGGAAGTTTCTTAAAGACATCCTATAGCCTCTCCAAGATAGATACAAACAACTACGTACTGATATGCGAGACTCTATTAGACATCCTATTGTTACACCATTGAGACCAATGAGAACCTGGCTACTCTAATACCAATTTGTCACAACCCAAAAGTCTAAGGATCATGATGACACTCATGCGGTGAACCTTGACAGTAAGCCTATCACCCAAACTGATACACAAAGGGAAAAAGATAGAAATACCCCTAAGGTAGGTCTTATAGAATAAAGACAAAGTACATAAGTATAAATAATATGGAAATAAACATATACAAAACCATACATTCCTAAACCAGGTGTCAATAGTGTAAGAAGTACTAATGTAAACCATGAGTCAAATAAATTGGAAATATCCACGCCAGGTCAACATTTGTCTCCAAATACAAATAAAGACAAAACTACTATAGAAAGAAAGAGGTGAACTTGATGTATGAATGTCCATACGCTACCTTGAGTAATCTGAAGGTGCTGAAAATTAACCAATCTAAGGAACACTCAAGCTAGGACCTATACTGAAAGGGCATAGTAAGCGTGAGTACGATCCACTTGTACTCGGTGGGTATCATAGGCCGACAAAGAAAGATAGTAAGTAAAGTATACAAAATATACACTAAGGGCACATCAGCTACAATCAGAAAATGTCTTATAATGATAGCCCACACCGCTTGCACTAACAGTTATACAATATCCATACATAATACAACATACCAGATAGGGATAGAAATAGAAAAAAAATCACATACAAGTAGAACAAAATAGGAACATGTATAATTAAGATCATCAAGTTAAAATAATTAAATATAGAACAATTATACATTAACAAGTCAACATATAGAACAAATAGATAGATGATAAGTCAATATGACCATAAAAGCATAACATAAACACAGTAAAGCAAGCACAATACATATGATAATGATGATAATACACATGACCGGCGCACAGTCTCCATATACAACTACAGACCTAAAGCTTCTCAATGTAGGACCCACGGAGGGTTCATCAACCCATATACTACCCCATATACACATACAAAGATAAAGCTTCCCAATGTAGGACCCATGAGGGGTTCGTCAACCCGTATATAACAAATATCCATGACTCTTCTCTACATATCCTTCGAAGAGGTCTATACAATTCGATACTTCTAATATTTCTAGAATTTTTAGTATATCCAGTATTTCTAATATTTCCAAAGCACATACATAACATAAGACACAAATCAAGTGAGATTAACAACAACAACAAGAAGTATATACAAAGCATATACAAATAAGTTAAATTATATGTATAATGCCCTGAGGAAATAAGGTTTACAATCACCCCCAATGAGTCTTTCCACAACCAACCACATGATGTATTTCCATAACCACATGGGTCAATATTCGCTCATTATTTTGAAACATCCATAGATTTCCACATGTTCCACATACCCAAAAGTATAAGTATATCTTAATACACCAATGGTACCACAATAGGGATTTTCAAGAATATAATATAATTATACACATGTATTCAAGGCTATTAATATCATATAGGACCCCACACGGTCACACATATCACATAATAGGTTAATTTCAGTAATAGAATCAAGAAATAAATGTTAATCTAGCTTCCCAAGTTCCCACAAGCTTTACTCTTAAGTCACACTATTTTAGGGTTTAATTCTCAAGAGGCAAGGTGAAAGAATGGGCAAAATAGGCAAAAAATGAGGGTTAAAAGCTGTCTATATATTGTAAATTTTTTTACACCAAATTTTTAAGTCCAAAAACGAACTTCGATGGGTGTCCGATATTCGTTCAGAGTCAAATATACACAAAAAAGCTTTGCAACCATACTAAATTCGATGCTCCAGACATAATTTCTACATCATAATTTTGCAAAAAATATTGTTTTTACAAAGTTGACCCCCGAAACTCGAAATCATAGTTTTCCAAACCGAGGGTCAAAATGAGATTTAAAAATCATAAAATCACACCAAACATGCTACCACCCTAAAATCGACGTTCCAGATCTGCTGGCACATTTCGTTTAGCTATCCTTCGCATGGATCAAAATGTATCCACATAAGTAAAAAATAAGACTCTTAAAGCCACCAAAAATTACAATATTGCATAAATGGTACCAAAATACATCAGGAATCATGACAATCACTCCTACACCCCAAAAATATCATAATGCAACTACGAGGAGGAGTCAAATGGTCAAATCACACAAAATCATATATTTCACATATTTCATTAAATTTCAGATCGTTACACCACTACTTAATGGAAATTAACATGATTTCTTACATTTTAACACTGCTAAAACCCTCAGAATTACTTTCCCAAGATAAAACTAACTTCAACTCCTTATTTCATCATAAATTTAGATCTTTAAATGATCATGAATGATGTTTTATACTTAAAAATATATGCTGGAAATGAGGAAGAATAAAATATATATCACATATTAGCAATGACCCCTTTAGAGGCTAAATGATCGCTAAGGTGGTCACCACTAAAGTGCCCAGGAGGCTGCTAAAGTAGCCAAACTTAGGATGGCCAAGCTCTGCTAAAACAACCTAGGGCTGCTAAAATATGACCCAGCTGCTAAAGAAGGCACTACTAAAATGGTATCCTAGCTACTTAAGCAGCTACAAGTGAAAACTTCGCACCAACCAAGTTCAACAAATCCCAACAGATTCTGATTGAGTGCTCAGAATTGGTTTTGAATATCGTGTTTGCAGTTAATCTACCATACCAAATTTGATGTTTCAAACTCAACTATGCCGTAAAAATTCTTATTTAGAGCTATTTCAATAAAAAGTGGGTACCACACTCCAAAGAGTCATTTTAGCCCAATTCCATCCCATATCCCAAAATGAGTCTGAAAGCTCAGGACCCAGACCAAAGGTCTCACTAGCATAAAGTTAACATCCTAGAGCTGTTGAGACTGTTAGAAATAGCATCCAAGGACGTTACTTAAAGTTTGTCTTGAGACCTATTCTTTAACCTCAAAAGCTCCAAAATAGAGAAATGATTCTAAAAACCAAACAAACTTTCCGATAAGCAAACCATCAGTCTCAGTAAGTCATAAACGTCTTAAGGTAGCTACAGGAAATGTCTAAAGAAAATAAAACATAAAAATGGTAGAATGACTTGGAGGGTCATTAATACCCACTACTAAAAATGACTTTTGTCTTGGAAAGTAAAGGCTAAAGAAGTGCCTGAAAGCCCAAATAGGCAAGGATACTAGGTCCGCATATCATACTGGGTCTCCCAAGTAGCCTCATTGAGAGGATGTTGTCACTACTAAATCATAACTACACAAATATCTCTAGAGTACAGTCTCCTGACATAGCTAGCTTAAACAGATACAAGCTACTCTATAAAGGTGAACTTCTTATTCTACGAAATTGAGTCCCACTGAAGCACATGAGACACATCTGAAATATAGCACTATAACATGGATACATTAGAAACTAGATGGATGGTTGAAAAATCTTGAGGCAAAGCTAAATCATACTATGTTGAAGAATATGATGAATAGTAAAGATCTTGCAACAAACACCATACAAGTAATGGCTCCAAATCCTAAGTGCAAAAGATTTCACTGCCAATTCTAAGTTATTAGTGGGGTAGTTGCATTCGTGCACCTTCAGCTGCCTCAATGCATACACAATAATAAGGACTTACTGCATGAGAACACAATCAAAACAAATATAAAAAGAATCACAATAGATGGTGAACCCCTTTCCCTTAACTAAAAGAGTCAAAATAGGATCTGAAATAAGCTAGTCCTTACACTTCAAAAAGGTTACCTCACAACACACGAACCGCTAAAAAGAACACCCTTCCTAGGTAATCTAGTCATCTGGGCTATAATAGTATCAAAAATCTCAATGAACCATCTGTAATAGCCCGCTAATTAGTGAAATTACAAACCTTAAAAGGTGGTATAGATGAAGACTAATCATAAACAATCTTAATTTTTATTGGATCCACCATATACCATCCTTGGATACTATGTGTCCTCACAATACTACAGACTCAATGCAAAACATGTACTTTGAGAATTTGGAATAAAGCATATGATGCCACAAAGTGTGGAGCATAGTCCTTAAATACTGCTCGTGCTCCTCCTTACTTTTTGAATATACCAAAATGTTATCTATGAAAATGATTATGAAGGAGTCTAAAAATATGATTCATCAAGTGCATAAATTTTACTGGGCCATTGGTTAACCCAAAAGAAATTATTAAGAATTCATAATGGTTGTAACGAGTCTTGAAAGGAATATTAAATCCCTCAACCCCGATCCTTAATAAATGGTAACCAGACCTTAAATCAATCTAAGAAAACACTGGTGCATCCTAAAGTTGGTCAAATATATCATTAATACTAGTCATAAGATACTTATTCTTAACTGTCACTTTATTCAACTGCCTATAGTTGAGAACATATGCATATAACTATCTTTTTTCTTCACATATAGAACTGGATCACCCTAAGTCAATACACTCAGTCTAATGAAACCATTACCCAAAATATTTAAAGCTTAATATTTAGATCCTTCAGCTTGGTAGGAGCCATAGAAATAGGTTGGGTGCCAAGCTCAAAGTCAACATGAAACTCAATATGACACTTAGGAGAAAGGCTAGGTAGGTCATTGGGAAATACATTAGGAAAATCATGAATAATAGTAATAGATTAAAGTAAAGGACTCATAAAACTAATATCCTGACCATAATCAAGGAATAACTCACAACCCCTTGATAGAAATCACATAGCTCAAATGTAAGAAATAATCCCCATCGTGCGCGGGTAATAGAACCTTTCCATACAACCATGGGTATTGTATGGATGATTAAGATAATGGTCTTAGCAAAGCAATCCAAGATCACATGATAGGGGATAACAAGTCTATGCTAGAATCACATCAAAATCTACTATATCTAACATAATAAGGTCAACCAGAGTGTCACAATCATAAATAGTTAGCAAACTCGATTTATATACTTGATCCATTTTAAAGGAATCGTCACATAGGTGGCTACATGAAATGTTACAAATAAAGACTCCCAAGAGAAACGCAACCATGCTACACAGTAAAGCAAAAAAAATACAAAAATGTAGACCCCAGAAGAAACAATCTCAAATCTCAAATAAAGCATCGAACCCTCTCATACTCTGTAGGCAAAATCATTATGGAATTGCTGGATAGCTTTTGAAATATTTCTTTGTACTTAACCATGGTCCTAGAGATTTATGTCAATACAGAAAACTTATCCCTAAAGTGCTCATGCATACTGCAAGACATGAACTTCCCAAGAAAGCCTCAGAGAACTGATTTTGAGTCACTAGTAGAGAATCAACAATCCTAGAATTAAGATAACCTCTTTGCCACTACCTTGCTATTTTTTCTAGTTTATAGGTAGTAATATCTACTCCGTACCACATAACCAATACTAAATTACATAGCCTTTCCTAACTACAAGTAAGAATCTCATAAATATCCTCTTATGGGGTCCCTTCATACCTAGGTATAGTAAACCTCAATAATTGACACAATATTTTTTTCTCCTACACAAACATGACTGGCTGGGCTACTATCAGTTGTGGAACTACCTATGCTGGCAGAACCTTTGCATTAGGTGCTACAACTATAGGCTGTACCCTTAAATCCATGCCACTTGATGCTATTTGCCAAACTACAATGGTTGGCAATCTTTTAACTAACCCCAATAATTAAATTAATGCATTATGGAGAACCAAAGATGATATAAACTTGGGTGGGGCCTTTGCTTCCCCGACCTACCTACTATTATGGCAAAATAATCTCTTGCCCAAAAGTTATAATAAGGTCTGTAGATGGCTCACTAGATTGACCTCAAGTTGGGGCTATAAATTAGCTTTTCCTCGACCTCGGGGTACACATCTACCTCCAGATGGAACTCTAACATTTAGATCAGGGTCGTGATCCCCATATGTCATATGTAATATCTAAAATATCTATGAAAGAGTGAAACAAATAAGAATTTTATAATCCAATATAAACACATCACATAAAAGTAAACTAAAAGATAATATTTTCCTAAGAATATTTTGTAGCCTCCAAAAACTAGTATATAAATATCTTTATACCAAATCATGCGACTCTACTAAATATTAGCTCCTATACCAATAATACTGATAAAACGTAGACTTTGACACCAAGCTATCACGCCTAAATTCTATGGTTATGATGATAACTTCTTCAATCGACCAGCAGGTAAGCTAAGCCATAGCTAGAGCAATAAGTAATGGGATAACATATGGAAAATACAGAAAACAAGAAAGAAATCAACAATAATAATAAAATAGGCAGAAGTAGAAAGGATATACATACAAAATATTGTACTAGTGGGGGATGAGGACCAAATATAAAAAATAATTCCTTCCAGCCTGGTATGGATGGTACTAAGAGCCATTAGGATCAAAAAAAGACTACTAGATGATAGCTAAAATATATATACATATATAATAGTCTAAAAATACAATAAATTGTAATAGAAGTAGATGAGGATCAGCTCAGGACACTAGAAAGCTCATCCCATCATTGGATTAGAATTAAGTCCCAAACATAACGTAAGTATTGATGGCTATTAATCAACTCAGCATCAGGAAGAAAAATACAAAAGTACAATATTAGTATCAAAGCAATGGGTATTCAGTACACATCATTGGTTTGTCGAGCTCAAATATAATAAAACAATAAATATAAAGTTTGGGAGTGTAAGCTACGTCCATAGTAAAAATGATGAAAATGTAAATACTGAGCAACAATAAACAAATCCAACAAAGAAAAAATTAGATAACTCAAAAATAAAATCAAAGGACTAACTACAACCTAAATAAGACCTATAAGCCTAGAAGGTACATCGAAAGACAAATAAACCTACCTATCCCCCAAAGCCTTATGAGTGCAAACAAGAGGAAAGCTAAGAATGCATAAATAACCTTTAATCATTCAATATGTAGTAACTTTCCAACCCCAAACCCATAATTATAGTGTATACTAGGTTGGAACCAAAATAATAGATAACAATGATAAGCTAGACACCAAGCTCGAACCCAAAATAGTGTTAGTAAAAATAGCCCAAATAATCCATACAAAAATTATTACAACTGCTATAGTAGAACCAAGTACCTCTACTATAATTCCCATACTAGAACCAAGTACCTCTGTTAGAATTCCCAGTAATAATCATAATAAATGCTAGAATAATAAAACCTTGGCCATGGACTAATACTAGACTCAAATCAAAACTCATTAGTGACCAACTGTATCAATAATATATGATTCCATAAGGAGTAAACCACAACCTAAAACCAAAAGTCATACCCGTGCTAGAACTCAAGATACTCATAATAGATCATATGCTTTATTTGAAACAAAACTAAAATAAAAGTGTGTGTTTGTGTGTGTATAAATATATATATGTATGAAATAGCTAGCGAAAGTCTAGGTTTTTTAATATAATCTTAGTACATTATTTCACTATGTTAAATATCTAATTACTAAACCTACTAAGGTTTGATGCATTCCCTTCCTAAGTCAAAGAACAAAGGGTAAGGGTTAGGTACTATCTTACCAATGAAAAGAAGTTAAGAAGTCAGATAAATAGGTCTAAGTCAATACCCAACCCTAAGTAATAGACTAAAGTAGCCTATCAAGTGTCTAACTAAGATTAAAAGAGATTCAATTTAATTATTTTATTTAAAAATAGGCGGTAAGGTCCCCTACGGGGTCTCGATAATCCAACGTAAGGTAAAACATGCCTGCGTCTATTCTAATCTTTCCAATCCTATCCCAAGGTACTACAAGTACTAATTATAGTCTTTAGGGATGATAACAAACTATACTAAGGAAAAATAAGTTTAGATTTTACCGAAAAGGGCCCTAACTGGCTATGTATAATGTAAGAAAACTAAAACCAAATATATGTAATAATATCCATGCTGAATAAGAACAATAATACACTAATATCATAATTAAGCTTAATCTAAAATAAAGATAAGTCTGGCCTACCTGGACGCCACCAAACGCTCGCCATATTCTCAAAACTAGAGCTTTCTCTTTTTGAGAATCCTTTGAGAGCTGACTTTCTATCTAAACATTTATCTATCTATCAAGATCAGAAAATAGACACCCATATTGCAAATGGATGCTCTAGGTCAGAAATCAAACTAAAAATCCCACTTGAGGCTTTCTTGTAGAATCATAAATTTAAATCATCACAATATTCCACACAGTTTAAAGATTAATCACAAAATAAATTTGGCTAAATCTGAGCCCCAAGATAATCCTCAAATAAGTACCACATAATCCAAAAAAAATTAAAGAGTTAAACCACTAAATAAGAAAAAATTGAGGTGATTTGTTACAAGTTAACGCTGCTAAAATCCTAGCAATTACTTTTCTAAGCTAAAACTAGCTTCAGTCCCTTATTTCAATAAAAGTTTCGAGCTTACAATGATCAAGGATGGAGTTTTACACCTGGAAATATAAGTTGTAAATAAGGTAGAAAATATATATATATATATATATATATAACATACTAATGATGGCCACTTTTACGGCTAAATGGCCGCTAAAGAAACAAGGCCTAGGATTTCCAAGCTCCGCTGAAGCATTCGAGGGAAACTAAAGTTGATTCCATTGAAGTGGAGACCAACCACTAAAGTGGGAACCACTAAAATAGTCCCATGGTCACTTAGGCAGCTATACTAGAAACTAGGCACCAACTAAGTTCAACAAGTCCCAAAAGACTCCAACCAGGTACTAAAGATTGATTTGGAATCCCGCACTTGTTATGTGCCATGGATTCATAGAACTTTTGATACTTAAAACAAGGAAATTTTGTAGGAAATTAGGTAACCTTGTTAGATATAATGGGCATTTATATTAATTTTATAGGAAAACAAGGTTCGAAGCAAAGAATAAGAAAAAGGAATAAAGTATTGATGAATTGGTAACCCACGAGTCACCTATAACTCGTGGGTAGTACTTATAAGTTGTGAGTAGTAGTAGTGAGTTGGATTCTTAAGATGTTGACATGAAACTGAATAATGATTATGATATTGATGATATATTTGCCAGTTGAAGTCTGGATATTGAGTATAATATTAATTATATAATTATTGGTTTTAGTTTGACTATTACTTATGATATTAATTATATGATATCGGTTCAAGTCTAGCTATTACATATGATATTGATTATATGATACCGATTCAAGTCTGATAATGGAGTATGATGTTGATAAATGGGTATCACTCCAAGTCCAAAAATGGGAAATTGTTTATAGTGTGGCATGGCATTGTTGGATTCTAGTAGTATCATGGAAAATGTCAAAATAACGGTGGTTTGGTTTATGCTTTACTTGATTGTACCCTCCATGCTTATGGGGGAATGCGTTGGGTTATTTATTTTTCAATACTTATTGGATTATGGGGGCCAAATTTTGTAGTTATAATTGCTTGTTCTTTACATTATCATTTCAGTTTGTTTATTTAATCATGTATAATATTGTGGGAGTTTTCTCAGGTTTGCCCTCCTTCTTGACTTAGTTATGTTATTTTGCATTCTATTTTATTTATATCATGATTTAGCTTAGTCGATCGATAATGCCAACTGAGTGCCATGGTTTTGGTACTCATACTACACTTCTGTACCTTTTTGGTGTAGATTTAAGTACTAGTTACCGCATTTTCAAGGATTGTGCTGTGTTGAATTTCGGAGATAAAAAGAGCTCCTAGTGTCGGAGTTTCCCTATTTCCTTCTATTTACCTATGTCTACTTTTTTGTTTTGAGATAGATTGTATTGACTATTCTAGAACTTGTGGTGTATTTATAGTAGCTCTTGTACTAATCCTACCCGATCGTGGGATGGTTTTCTATATTATGGCGACCTTTTTAGACTATCTCTATCTTCTTGCTTATTTATGAGTTACTTAGTCTAGTCTTCCCTTTGGGGCTATTCTTCACAAAGTTAGCCCATTGCAAATAGCTCCAGGCTATGGTTTGACTTACCTACTGGTAGGGTTTAGTAGGATCTATCATGACTTATAAATTGGGTCATGACATATGAGGTTCATTATAGAACCCCATGAGTTCTTATAGAGGCTAGTTGAGTCATTCGATGTGAATATCGCCTGCTTTACTAATGTTTAGTCTAAGCTGGATTTATTTTAATCATAGATCCAGCCTTGGGTTTGGACGACGTTAGAGAGTGCTGAGACTTGGATACGGGTTGTGCTTTGGGTTGAGATGTTAGAGTTCACTAGTGAGTTGCACGCCTAAATCGATGCTTTTAACGGGCAGGTTTCATATTGGTTCAAATATATACATGCTCCTGATCTAGGTGTGATTCAAGAAGAAGTGGTCACACTACAAATTAAGGTATACTCTCTCACTGAGAGCCAGATTCTAAACATTCCTTAAATTATCCCTCCATTTACTCATCCGATGGCTTCACACGGTCTGAGATTCTTTGATTTGTTTGCAAAAAAAGAGATTATCCCGGTGGTTGGACCAAAAGAGGTAGAGAGATGGAGTTGAAGGACCCCTCTATTCTATCTGATCAGTCCTTTAAAAGGCCACTCTTGATTCTAGGGAGTCCACAATAGAAAATGCGATCATACATCAAGAAATAGCTACAGGTGCATGCTCTAATCATGCCATGCCACCACCACTACCTCCACCAGTTGAGATACTAGATTCCCTATATAGGGATGAGCATGAGACGCCTAGTGAATCCAAAGTATGTCCTCATTCCCTTTCTTTATTTTGTGGTTGCGCACTGGGGATAGTGCGTAGTCTTTTAGTTGGGTGTAGGGGTGTACCACAGCCCTCATAGGTTTTTATTATTAAATTTTTTTATATGTTGACCGCTTTATGATAGTAGAATTGACACGTCTAGGACTTAATTATGCCATATTGTGTTTTGTTTTGTAATGTTTTGTGTTTTCTTGTTTTACTAGGAGACAAATAAGTACCTAAGGCAATGTATGTATTTTGTTTTGATGTGTTAAAAAGATTATACCCCTTCGATTTTGTGATGTGCTTATATATGTAACCATTGTGGATCTTGTTATGGTATTAGGATTAGGAACATGATAATCATAGTTCGCGTTTGCATGAACTGGATAGGTAGTAGTTTGTGATGCAACCCTGTACCATATGTATGCGAGATGCTTACGTAGTTCCCATTGTATGTTAAATCCAGATCTTTTTTGGTTAGTCTTTCATAAGTTGTAGGATAGTCGGTTAGGAAAGGATCATATGCCTTTCTTAAATTATTCCACTCTTAGCCTAAATGACCTTCCAAATGTGAATAAGTATCCCTTGATCCCTATTTTGAACCTACATAGACCTAATTTCTTGTTTCCATCTTTCACCTTCAAATTTTAATTAAAATGAACTTGTTTTTTCCTTGATCCTCCTTGAACATTGTGCACCTCAACTCAGGAAAATCGGTTAACTTGAGGATGGCGATCATAGGGGTGCATGATTAAGAGTAGAGGGCATAAATAAGAGAAAAAAGTAGGGTTGGGTATGGTAAAAAGGGAAAAAAGATAAAAAGAAAAGAAAACAAAAATGATTTTTTTTAAGAAATTGCACCCAACCTGAATGACCAATAAAATAATGGAAAGGGAGAAATAAGGGTGGAATAAAAGAAAATTTGGTAGAAAAGTAAACCCCTAAATGTAATTGTAGTGCCAAAGAGGCTTAGTCACTAAATTTGCAAATGTACCATACTAACCCCAAGCCCGTGTTACAAGCCGAGTAAAGTCCGACAGTGATCCTAACTCGACTGTATGAAAATTAAGGTAAAGAAAATAAGGACAATCTTATGGTATTCTGTGCATATTATGGAACTGTAATACCCCATACTTTTTCTAAGCTTGAAATTGTCTCAAGAATGTTAGAAACTTACTTTGAAAGATGAATCCACTTTTTTACTATATTTGGTATTTTCAAGATTTTCACTTTTTTCCATTTAAGAAATTTAATAAGCTTTTCATCGATATAAAATTCTCCTAAATCCGATAACCAGGTAAGAAGTTATGACTATTTAATGTTTCCATCGTAAATCAGCGCCATATTGGTCAGTGGCGCACTGTACCATAAGCTAAAATGGAAATTGTCCTTTTCTAGTGTCTCAAGGTGATTTTCTCCACGTCGTGCCAAAGTTCCAGGTCACAAAATAAGGGGCAATGCGATGTCTTCGCATCGCGCTATCCCTCAATTTCCTAATTGTCAAAATCCAGTGACACGACACGATAATGCCGCGTCGCGCCAAGGGTCCAATTTGGGAAATTTTCACTAAAATTAAATAACACGTCCAGGATTAAAAGGGTCAACTTTCCACCCCTATTTAAGCCCTTTAACACGTGATTCAGCCACTTTTCACCCAAAATATACTAGTTTCTCTCAAGAACAAGTTAGGGTTTTCATAGAAGATCTAATTTCAAGAAAGTTTCATCATCAATCTTCACGAAATCATGAACTAAGGTATGCGTTGTGTTCATTCATGGATTCCTTCCATCCATGAAGCTCAAGAACCTTATTTTATCTATAAATCATGGTATTTATGTTGTGGGTTATTTGTAATCATGTTGTTAATGTTGATTGATTTCAAAGATGGAATCTTTGGATGTTTATCATGATATTATGTTACCATGCAAGATAAAATCCATGAATTTAGTTGCTTATGATGTGTAATTTGATGAATTCATTTATGGCCTAAGTTGTGCATGCAAGGTGGTTGATAAAATGCTTGAAAATGCAGAAATCGTGCTTTATAGCTCAAGAGATAAGCTAAATGTGACATGATTGTCATCCTCCTATGTTTAAATGGTTTTCATGTTATCATTGTGAAATTTGTATGTTCTCGGAATGGCCATGATATTAGAACATGAGATTATGATATGATTATCAGCATTCTCGGAATGGCTATGATATCAGTTTATTAGTTAGAGTTAGTTATGGATATGTCCCTTTAACTCCTTACTCAGATAGTTCAGTCAGTTAGAGACTTTCCAGACTATTATGTTCAGATAGTTATTTCTATTGTTTTGCGTATTTCATACCCCATTTAGATGCTATGTTTTACTTCAATTATGTGAACCTTATGGCCTTTCAGTTCATATTTCCATATTATTTAGTATATTATACAGTATACAGGTACAAATATCAGTCATGGGTTAGCTTATGGTCCTTTGGGGTCATGAGCACTGTGTAGCGTTCAGGTACCAGATTCGTGGCATTACAAACTTAGTATCAAAGCCAAAGGTTCAATAGAGTAGTTGGAAGTCTGAAAGCCGCATTTAGTAGAGTCTTGTACATTGGGGTGTTGCGCACCACATCTATGTGCAGGAGGATATAAGATGTATTAGGAATAGTTTCCCTTCTTTCAGTATTCATGTTGTGCCCGTGAACATAATCTCAATCTAATCTCTATGTCAAATACATTTCTCCTCCTTATTTCGAAACATGCCTCCCAAGAGAAGAACCCAGCCTTTCCAAGAAGATCCCTTGGACGAACATGTTTCTCATGTGGAGTTCAGGGCCACATTCACTACTCTTGCTTATTCAGTTGCTGCTTAGAATGAACGACCATCTATCTTTCTGGCCAACCTAGTGGCTAATTCAGTCGCAGCTAGGATTTGGGACTTTACCCTAATAAATTCTCCATCCTTTCTTGGGTCTAAGATAGACGAGGAACCTTAGGAATTCCTAGATTAGGTGCAGAAGGTTATATATATAATCGGGGTTACGTATAGTGAGAGTGCTGCGCTAGCTACATATCAGTTGTAGGATGTGGCTCATAATTAGTTCAAGAAGTAAAAGTCAGAGAGGGACGACGTTGCAGGGTTAGTTCAGTCGGAGGAGTTTGCTTCAACATTCCTTGATAGATTCTTTCCCCTAGAGCTTAGAGAAGCTAAGGTTCTAGAATTCATCAGCCTCAGGTAGGGCAATATGACAGTGAAAGAGTATTCTCTTAATTTTACTCAATTATCCAGATATGCCCCTCATGTAGTTGCACATAGCAGGGCAAGGATGAGTAAGTTTATTTCAGGGGTGAATCATAGCATGTTTAATGAGTGTAGATCCGCCATGATAAAAAGTGATATGATTTTAGCTAGGCTCATGGCTCATGCTTAGCAGATAAAGGAGCAGAAGATTAAGATGAGGGAGAATCAGAATATGAGAGCGAAGATAGGTAGTTTCAACTTTGCTCAGCTTAAGTTAGAAGGAGAAAACCGTTCTCAGTTGTATCCTAAGTCATCAGTTCCATCTCGGTCTTCAGCCAGTGCTCCAGTTCCTATGTTCAGAGAGGGTAACAAAGATAGAGCACCAGGCTCTAAGTCCTAGGGAAGTGTTAGCAGTGCAAACACCTATCCTTTTTGCCAGACTTATGGTAAGAACTATTAGGGTATTTACAGAGCTGGTAGTGGTATTTGTTTTGGATGTGGCAAGCCAAGACACAGATTCAGATACTGTCCTTAGGCAGGTCCTCAGGGTTAGCAGAATCGCTCCTCAGCTCAGTTCGGTCGCCTAAATCAGCAGGGTGCCACCTCCAATGCTACTAGTGGGCGACGCCCAAATCGTCTCTATGATCTTCAATCTTGACAAGATCAGGAAAATTCTCTTGATGTGGTTACCGGTACATTACAGATCTTTCATGTGCATGTTTACGCATTGCTAGATCTAGGAGCTTCTTTTTCTTTTTTCAATCCTTATATAGCGGTCGATTTTAGAGTCAGTCCCAAAATTCTAGCAGATCCCCTTTTAGTCTCTACCCCAGGAGGTAAAACTATCATAGCCCGACAGGTATATAGGAAGTTCCCGATTATGATATCTCAGAAAGTCACCTTAGCAGACTTTGTCAAATTAGAGATGACTGATTTTGATGTCATTCTCAGCATGGATTGGCTTCATTCCTAGTATTCCACAGTCGACTGCAGAAATAGAATAGTCCAATTTCAGTTTTCAAATAAACCCATCCTAGAGTTGAAGGGTAGTATATCCGCTTTAAGAAGTCAGCTTGCTTCCTACCATCGGGCACAGAAAATGATATCTAAAAGATGTGTGTATCATCTTGTTCGAGTTAAGAAAAATAGTTCTGAAACTCCCAATCTTGAATTAGTCCTAGTAGTGAGTAAATATTTAGATTCCCAAAGATCTTCCAAGAATTCCTTTCGAAAGGGAAATAAACTTTGGTATTGATCTTCTTCTTGATACTCAGCCTATTTCTATTCCACCATACTAAATGGCACCAGCAGAACTCAAAGAACTGAAAGAAAAGTTGAAGGATCTCTTAGATAAGGGATTCATCAGACCCAGCATTTCCCCGTGGGGAACTCCAATATTATTCATTCGCAAGAAAGACGGTTCTCTCAGAATGTTCATAGACTACCGTAAACTTAATAAGGTCATGGTTAAGAACAAGTATCCTCTTCCCAGAATTGATGACTTGTTTGAGCAACTTCAGGGTGCCAGTTATTTCCTAAGATAAATCTCATCTCCGGTTATCATCAGCTTAGATTTAAGGAATGTGACATTCCAAAAATAGCTTTCCAAACTCGGTATGGTCACTTAGAATTTCTAGTCTTGTCATTTGGTTTTACCAACACCCCAGCCGCTTTTATGGACTTGATGAACCGTGTTTTCCAGCAGTACTTGGACATGTTCATCATAGTCTTCATAAATGATATTCTGGTCTATTCCCACAGTGGGTGCGATCATGCAGACCATCTTGGGATAGTACTTCAGGATCTCAGAGATCATTAGCTATTCGCCAAATTCAGTAAGTGTTAGTTTTAGCTAAGGTCAGTAGCATTCCTTGGTCGCATTATTTTTGGTGATGGCATTAGAGTAGATGTTCAAAAGACCAAAGCTGTATGAAACTGGACTAGCCCTGTCTCTCCATCCGATATTAGGAGATTTTTGGGTTTGGCTAGCTATTACAGATGGTTTGTTAAGGGATTTTCTTCTATTGCATCCCCATGTCCAGATTCGCTCAGAAGAAAATTAAGTTTCAGTGGTCAGATCCTTATGAGAAGAGTTTTTAGGAGTTGAAGACTTGATTCACCTCAACTCTAGTTTTAGCTCTTCCAGATAGTCTAGATGGGTTCATTGGGTATTGTGATGCATCCAGAGTATGTTGGGTTGTGTCCTCAAGCAGCATGGTAAGGTCATATCCTACGCCTCTAGACAGCTTAAATCCCATGAGAAGAATTATCCTACTCATGATCTTGAGTTATCCGCCGTAGTCTTTACCTTAAAGATTTGGAGGCATTATCTCTACAGAGTTCATGTAGATGTCTTCACATATCATAGGAGTGTTTAGTATGTCTTTTCTCAGAAATATCTCAATCTTCGTCAGAGAAGGTGGTTAGAGCTCTTGAAAATTTTTGATATTCGTGTCCTCTATCATCTGGGCAAGGCCAATGTAGTGGCCGACGCTCTCAGTAAACTGTCTATGGGAAGTGTTTCTCAGGTGGATGACAGTAATAAGAAGTTAGCTCAGGAAGTACATCATCTTGCTTGACTAGATGTTTGGTTAGTTGATACAGATAAGGGTGATATATGGGTTCAGATTAGTTCAGAATCATCACTAGTTTATGAGGTAAAAGAAAATCAAGATAGAGATCCCAGCCTTGTCAAGTTGAAAGAGTCAGTTCAGGATCAGAAAGTAGAGGTTTTATCCCAAGGAAGAGATGGTGTTTTGCATTGTCAGGATCATCTCTATGTTCTAGGTGTAGATGACTTAAGGCAGCGAATTCTTGCAGAAATGTATGGTGCGTGCTACTCTATTTATCCAGGGGCAAAAAAGATGTATCGCGACTTGCGGTAAGTTTATTGGTAGAGTGGGATAAACAGACATATTTTAGAGTTTATGACTAAGTGCTCTACATATCAGTGGGTTAAGATAAAGCATCAGAAGCCTAGTGGTCCTATGTAGGAGTTCATTATTCCTACTTGGAAGTGGGAAGAAGGGAACATGGACTTTGTGATGGTTTTGCCTCAAACTTATTATCAGCATGATTCAGTCTGGGTCATTATTGGAAGAATGACCAAATCAACCCATTTCCTTCCAGTCCATACCTCGTAATCAGATGAGCATTATGCCAAACACTACATCAGGGAGTTGGTCAGATTGCACTGTATTTTGCTATCTATTATCTCAGATAGAGGTACCCAGTTCACCTCTTATTTCTAGAAAGAGTTCCAAAAGGGTCTTGGTACACAATTTCATCTCAGTACATCCTTTTATCCTCAGAAAAAACGTCAAGCATAAAGGAACATTCATACTCTAGAAGATATGCTAAGGGCATGTGCAATTGATTTCAAGAGGAGTTGGGATGATCACTTGCCTTTGATTGAGTTTGCATACAACAACAACTATCATTCCAGTATTCACATGGATTCATTCAGATCTCTCTATGGTAGGAGATATAGATCTCTAATTTGTTTGTTTGAAGTTAATGAGGCCTCAGTTATAAGGCCTGACTTGGTATTCGATGCCTTAGAAAAAGTCCAGTTGATTAGAGAAAGACTTCGGGCTGCTCAGAGCCGACAAAAGTCTATTGTAGATGTTAGTAGAAAATACTTCAAGTTCCAAATTAGTTACTATGTCTATCTAAATATCTCTCCTATGAAGATAGTGAAGTGGTTCGATAAGAAAGGGAAACTCATTCCCCAATATATCAATCCCTTCAAGATTCACAATCGATTCGGCTAGGTAGCTTATGAGCTCGAATTGCCTTCAAATCTAGCCTCAGTTCATCCAGTCTTCTATGTCTCCTTGCTAAAGAAGTGTAGAAGTGACCCAACAGTTATAGTCCCTATTCAGAGCATCGTTGCTCAAAACATCCTCTCTTATGAAGAACCACAAGCTAAAATGACAATTGTCCTTTTCCAGTGTCTCAGTGCGATTTCCTCCATATTGTACCAAAGTTCCAAGTCGCAAAAGAAGGGGCAATGTGATGGCTCCGTGTCACACCATCCCTCAATTTCTCAATTGTCAAAATCCAGTGACATGACACGATAGCGCCGCATCGCGCCAAGGGTCCAATTCAGGAAATTTTTACTGAAATTAAATGACTCATCCAACTTTCTACCCCTATTTAAGCCCTTTAACATGTGATTCAGCAACTTTTCACCCAAAATATACTAGTTTCTACCAAGTTTCTCTCAAGAACAAGCTAGGGTTTTCATAGAAGATACAATTTCAAAAAAGTTTCACCGTCAATCTTCACTAAATCAGAAACTATGGTATACATTGTGTTCATTCATGGATTCTTTCCATCCATAAAGCTCAAGAACCTTGTTTTATCTATAAATCATGGTATTTATATTGTAGGTTATTTGTAACTATGTTGTTAATATTGATTGATTTCCAAGTTTGCATTTTTGTGTGTTTATTATGATATTATGTTATCATTCAAGATAAAATCCATGAATTTAGTTGCTTATGATGTGTAATTTGGTGAATTCACTTATGACCGAAGTTTTGCATGCAAGGTGGTTGATAAAATGCTTGAAAAAGTCAAAATCATGTTTTATAGCTCAAGACATAAGCTAAATGTGACATGATTGTCATCCTCCTATATTTAAATGGTTTCCATACTATCATTGTGAAATGTGTATGTTTTCAGAATGGCCATGATATTAGAATATGAGATTATGATATGATTATCAGCATTCTCGTCCACGTTAGATAGTATGATAACACTGTACTTCATGAAATTCACAACTTATTAAATTATGTATTGTTGATGAGGGTATTGTACTTGATAAAGTCATCCTTCGTCAGTTCCCTTCTATCGAGTCCTGGGGGTACTTGTACCCGAAATATTAGTTGTGTGCCTAGAGCCATGTAATGTTTTCACGATACTCACAGTCAAGCTATGATCCTTAAACTTCAGACAGTCTTATGGCTCAGGAAACCTCCATGATCTCATCAACTCAGTTAGTTGTCCGATATCAGTAGTATTTTATTAGTTAATGGAATTTATTAACTTAGTCCATGTTCAGTTCAGTTAATAATGTTCAGTGTCTATTCAGATGGGAGTAGAAATTAGCACCGAGCGAACCCAAGGATGGAAACTCACTTGTTATATAAGGGTATGATTCTTAGAAGCAATCCTTGCATTCCAGAACTATGTAGCCAACATAGGTTAAGACATCATATCCTACTATATGAGGGTAGATGAGGTGTCTTAGCCTGCTATATGAGGGTTCCCATCATTCTCACTAGATTTACTTGTTATATTAGGGTAATTCACATATTGTCCTTACCCATGGTGCGGTATTGACACCCTTCCAATCAGGACATATATTGGACCACAATTCAACTGTAATGCATCATTTGGTGCATGTCGGTTAGCTGACTACCTCCTACAGTCTCAGTATCAATCTCAGTAAAAAAACTCAGATAGTTCTTCAGAATTCAGGACTATCAGATACAGCCAACTCAAATATAGTACGTAACTCTGCTAGTTCTATCAGATTCAGGACTATCAGATATAGTCACTCATGTTATCAGTTATCAGAATTCAGTCATTAGTCATGTTAGTCATCAGCATACTAATGTTATCACGATTTCAGATATAGTTACTATATACGCATGCATGTATTCTCACGTTCATATTAGTTAGTTAGTTAGTATTGTTCATGCATATGAACCCCATGCATTCAGCCTACCTCACATGCATACCAGTATATTCAAAGTACTGACGCATTTGTGCTATGGTGTCTTATACCATAGGTTCAGAGATATAAGCTCTAGAGCATTAGTAGATTCCAGATATCAGCAGTCAGAGTTAGCAGTGAGTCCTCATCCTTTGAGGACATAATTATTTTCCTATTATCTCATTAATTTTTTATTAGTTGGAGGTAGTTGGGAAATGTCCCATCAAATCCTTTCTCAGATAGTTCAGTCAGTTAGACACTTTCCATACTATTATGTTCAGACAGTTATTTTAGTTGTTTTGGGTTACCCCCATTTAGATGTTATGTTTTACTTCAGTTATGTGAACTTATGTCTTTTCAGTTCATGTTTCTGCATTATTCAGTATATTATGCAGTATACAGGTACAGATATCAGCCATGGTTATCTTGTGGTCCTTCGGGGTCATGAGCACCATGTAGCATTTTGCGTACCAAATTTGGGGTGTTACAAGAACTTCTTTTGGAGTGTGAGTGTTTTTTGATTTTCCCTACATTAAAATACATTAATCTACTGAGTGAGTGAGACTTCTTTGTTGGGAGGGTACGTGGGTTGTGTTGCTAGCTTCTTATCTGTTCGGATAGTGTAATTTGTACAAATGCTTGATTATGTGTTACTTATGTAATTCCATATCTTGGTTTTGTGTCACATTATTGGGTTGCATTGATTCACACTATTGGTTTTGGAAAGTTAAAATAAGGGGGGGGGGGGAATATTTTTTAGCTGAATTTGAGATTGACTTCTATAGGTATTGTTGAGCCCAAGCGCACACGCAAGTGTACGTGGTCTATACAAGTAATATAGTGGCCTTAAAGAAAGCCAAGTAAATATCCTACAAGGACTAGTATTAAGAAACTATCCAATTTCTGTTCAACTATTAAGATTAGACAAGTGCAAATGTAACCGCAGTTAACAAGTATAACTAAATGTAAACTAAAACAATAGAGTAAAGTAAGGTTCTTAAACAATTATTAAGGAGAAACCCAGGGTTAAGGAAGAATGAACAATCATACTATGCTATGTAACTTCGTTGGTTAGGTTAACTATCATGGTTGTTGGTTCATGGGGTTGATATTATTACTACGACCTTACAAACCTCTAATCAATTATCTAACTTAACTGCACAACTACATCAATGAGGGGGGATGAAAGAACTAAGTTAAATGCATTCATATTCTATCCCAAAAATGAACCGAATAGGGCAATTAGCTATATTCATATCCTAAATGAAAATCATAAAATCATTCAATTGAAATTACGATACTATTCTATTTATCCCACGTTTTACTCTATCATTCATTATTTCGGGTTCACAATAGAGTTAAGAATGTATTCCAAGGGTCACAAATCCTTAAAATAGTGATAAAAGGATAAACAATCAAACAACAATGATAAACAACCAAAAAAAATTCAATACATAACAATAGCAATCATGTTCTTGGACTTGACCTCGGAAAAGGGCTTTTATCCGCTCATGGACATACATGAAAACACAATAGATTAATCCATGTTAAAATCCATAAGAAAACCCAAGTAAGGATATAAAAAACCTATTTTAAGACTTCTTGATCGTGTGTTGAAGCCTAAGGTCGTCCAAGGTTGTTAAAATTGAGTTTAAGTGTCCTATTTATAAGAGGACAAAGCTGCCCAATTATAACATAGGGGAGTGCCACGCCAATATCGCACCATCTAGGCAGCGTAGCATAGCCTAATCATAGTGGGATACTTGAAATTGAATCTTAGAATGTAGACAAGGGCGTTCCATGGCCTTAATGTGGCATCTATCTAGCGTGACATGCCAATGACTCCAAAACGTCCAACTTTCCACAATGTTTGTCCCATGCGCTTGTTCTTCTAATCCAAGCTTTGTGGCGTTGTTTCTACTTGATTTACAGCTTATGTAACATCAATTTATCATCTTTATCAACTCACCAAGAATCATATAACATCAAACACCTCAATTTTGAGTCCAAAACACCCTAGAATCCAACACGACAAACTAGAAAAGAACATAGCTCAAGCTAAGAGTACTAGTTTTCACGTTTGAACTTTAAGTTAGTGTTTTGACTCCAAACTCATTATGAACACACCTTAAACACTAGAAATACATAAATAGAAACTTATATGATTATTTATATCATTAACCACTTATTAAGAACATACAAAGTTCTCGAAACTAAGCTATATAAGCATAGATAACAATACTGAGATGCATAAATCCACCTCAGATCATCACCCCACACTTAAAACCTTGTTCATCCTCGAACAACTCTTCACTTAAGCATCAATATCATGAGAAGATTCCAATACTAAGCAACACACTTAAGCTATCACTATAATGACTACACGGATAGAAAGTTTCATACACAAACATGTCTTGTACTATTGAGAACTCAAGAATACTATGTCAAAATATCCTAACCTCAAGAATTGACTCACCAAGTTGGCAAACTCATGAGTCATACTTAATTACAGAGATCATACAAATCTCCCAACTATAATAAAACATGTTCCCTAACCACAAGAGAGTTACCCATTATCACTCATACATATGCAATTATCACAAGAATGGGTATAAGGATCAAACAAAGCTCACTCTTACAAAGAATTCACAAGTTACACAAAATGAACATAGGCTTGCCCTTAGTATAGTACTCCACTAATATTAGAATGTAAGGACTTAGGATCAAATAGGTCCTTAATGGTCATAATATAGGCTAAAGGATGAGTAGGGACTATTTTGGCCAAGAATAGTGACTATCTTCCCTAAGCACTTTAATACATCACAAGAACATTAAGATATCTCTATTAACAACCAATTTCCACCACATTTATCTACACAAATCTCTTGTTTTTCCCTATATCATTAAGCTCTTTCACAAACGCTATGGAAGGGAGTGTTTCCTATCAACACTTGATTAAATTTAATAACATTTTTCTTTCTTTTCATTACACAAATCCCCATAACAACTTATCACTTTTTCAACATCAATAGATAATATCTTGGGGCTTCACTTTCACCTTTTTTCCATTTTATTTTTGTTACTCCTTAACCGCATTAATTTTCAACTAAGGTGCTCAGGAGTTTTGGATCAAACTAGGGTCAATCAAAGAATGGGAATAGGCTACATATGAGGATACCAAAGAACACAAGCTAAAGGCTCAATGAGGCTGACTAGGATTATATACAAGGGTAGGTAAAATAGGGTATGAAACAAGGATATCAAATAATTACCAATATAATTTCCTAAACCAACACATTTTATTTCGCTTTTCACACACACCAGGGAAGTTCTAGACATCAAATGTAACAAGCAACATTCAAAAAACCTCACATGACAGATGACACATGATCAAATCAAGTAGGATCATCATAGACTCTCAACCAAGCAATAACATAAATTCAACATTAAGCCAACAACATTCAAGAGTCATAGTTAAGCGTCTAGGAGTCTCAAATGTAGTTATTCAACACAATCAACATGTTTCACATACAAAGTAACTAGCATCATACAATCACATATAGCACCAACTAAAATATCTCACCTACCTAACACAAAAAATTTAAAATTTACTCCTAAAGAGAAAAAGGGATACTAGGTTCAAAGGGCGCACCTGTGGAAAAGAACTGAAAAGAACAACCACGGGGTGGGTGAAGTATGCACCTACTAAACTGGCCCATAAATTCAAACTAAAAAGCAAAATATTTTTGTATTTTTTCAAACTTACCCTTAAATAAACTAAGAAAATACTAAAAATTAAGACCCTACAGTATCACTTCACCCAAAACCATGGGCATTTCCCCACCCCACACTTATAATTCACTTAGTTCCCAGAGTACAATTAAAAGTAAGGATAGAAATACTCCCTGAGGCCTCTAGGCCTAGCTAGTAGCATATTTTAACATCAAGAGGGTCCAGGGACCCTACATTTAGTCTTCGCCATGCTCCTTAGCTCAAGTCTCCAACACTCAGACTTCCCCTCAACCTGCGACTTGACAACAACATAAATTACATGAAGTAAATTAATAGGATAAAAAAATACCTACCTTAACTTGGGTTGCCTCCTAAGTAGTGCTTGATTTAGTGTTGTGGCACGAAACTCATAACTACAACTCAGCCACATTCTTCATCCTTTTCCTCCTAATCAGAGGGCAATTTTCTCACTCATTTCTAACCTCTTAAGTTTGAAATCTCAATCTTATCCTTTTTCTCAAAAAGGTCCTTTTTAGGTATATCAATCCTCATCCCTTTGGGCTTAGGTGGTGGCTTAGAGAACTCTAAGAGACAATTGGAAGAGGTCTTTGGTGGTTTGTACTCCACCACCTCAGACTTATCTACTTCCATCACAATTATTATGCACATGTATTTATAATGGGAAGGTGGATTGAGTGGTTTGTAGACTTTAAAAACCACTTCTTCGCCATCCAATCTCATTTTGAGAGTTCCCTCCCTCAGATCTATCAGTGCTCTTCCCGTTACTAAGAATCAACGTCCCAGAATAATCAGTACTATGTCATCTATATTAATATCCTAATAATAAAGTCAATAGGGATAATAAATTTACCAACCTTTATGAGCACATGCTTAATAATTCCTTCGGGAAAGACTTAGGTTCTGTCTGTTATTTGAAGTACCATAGAGCATGGTCTTAGTTTTCCCAGCCAAGAATATTGAACATTAACAGAGGCATCAAGTTTATACTTTATCCCAAATCACTCAAAGCATGGACCTCATCGATGTCACCAATCTGTGTGGGGAGGGTGAAACTCTTTAAGTCTTTAAAGTTCTTGGGCATCTTATTCATCCCCACAAAGTTGGACTTTTTAGTTAGTCCCACTGTTTCAATATCCTGCAGCTTAATATTGCTATTCACCACATCCTTTAAGTACTTGGTATACTTGGGTATTCCTTATAAAAAATCTAACAAAGGCAAATTAATGTGAAGTTCACTAAACGTGTCAAAAAACTTCTTAAAACAAGCATCTGCTTTGGATTTTTTGAACCATTGAGGGAACAATGATGGTGGTCTTTAAGCAACCTTCTAAAAAGCCTTAGTTATCAGGTACTCATACTTTCTCAAATTATTAGCATCTGTACTTTTAAAATGTTGAGGAATCAACTTTTCCTGTACTTCCAGATTTTTCTTCAGACGCCTGTCACTAATCTCATTACTACTCCTCAGGGTGATTGCCATAACTTGCTTTGGATGCTTGGTATTACTTGTCAATATACTTTGTGGCCTACTATTCTATATTTGAGCTTATTTTTTGACAAGAGCCGACCCTGGGCCTTGTCGTAATGGGAATCCCAAGTCCAACCAGAATTGGGGACCACCCCCTTTTACCTGACCCAACCAGCTATGTCCAGTGTTAGATGGGCTAAATTTCAAATATATAACAAGATATCATTATTGTTCTCATTAAGACTCTTGGATAGGGTCATAACCGTGACCGACCCAACCAAGTCCAATCATACCAAGCCAAACTGTAGACCATAAACCAAAGGGGATACCAAAACATAATATGAAAATCAATCCCAAAATATAATAGGATGGAACAACCAAAACTATCGTCCAATGATGTCAACCCACAGGCTTATTCAAATTCCAAGGCTAACACCAATAACGATTCATGCCATTCCAATGCCAAGGCCAACATCAATACCGATTCCGCCTATACCAACCCTAGAAGTACCACAAATCCTCTATCCAAAAGAGTAAACAAATCCAGTTGGGACATGCCCCCAACCATGGCCAAAACCAATATCCAAAATAAAATAAAAGTGTCTAAAGAAAATCCACAACATGGAATGATGCCTTCCGAAATGGTGGAATCTCACCATTTCAGTCCAAATGTTGACACCAAATCCGTGAGCTAAATAGGAGGACTAGAATGACCGATTCCTGCATAGCATGGGTATACAACTACCAGTAGATGGGGTTAAAGAAAATTGCTACCATGAATCTTAGGATAAGTATAAAATAATACCAGTCATAAAAACAAGTAAAACCATCCATAATGCTTAAAACCATACATATATAAGTTTCGGGAAAAGGGACCGAGTTTAGCATGCACTTAAAACCTTTACCTGGGTTGTGTATCTTGGCTATCCTAACCACCCACGGGTGATATGGGTTTAGCTCTCCCTACTAAAAGGTCTCTAGTATATGTAGCCTCACGACCAGGGAATATACCATGGGATGACAAGTATATCCCTCCAATATAAAATGTGACATTCGCACATAGTCATCAAGACCCCTTATATCAGTAAATATAAGTTTCTAATTTTGATTCCCCCGAGACCGATACCATAAAGGGATTAGCTACACCCTCCCCCCATTAATGCTCAACTAAAACCATGTCCAAACAAAACATATACCATTTATTAACCAAGGCCAATATTAGTGGTATCGTTATACCACCCCTTACTTACAAGTAATATCCATAGCAAAACCATTTAGGTTATGAGGACCTTAGGTGCCCTTTCCATATTCCATATTTGATCCACTTGGGAGACTTTCATGTTCTCCACAAGCATAACCATTTGGACTTTAGACTTTTCAAATCATTTAAACCATGCATAAATCCTTTATCCAGTTTAAAACATTCAACAGTTCCATTAAAAGAAGTCCATGCAACAAACATATCTTTATTAGCATGTTATCAAACACCTTGGGGGCATAATATAACCAAAGTCAATACCAAAGACCATTAAAACCTTACCATGAAGTCCAATAGTTCAAAACCACCATTAATGCATATAAAAATATAATTAAAACCATAGGAAACCATAACAAAACATTCAATATCAAAACCCCCAAATAATAGTTAAAAAACCATAATTATGAAATGGTAAAACTATGAAATCAATCATTTAAACCATGCCTTTAGTTAAAATTACAATGAGGGAAGAGAATCATGCCTTATACCAAATAATTGATGGAAAGAAATCACCAAAGCAAGCCCCAGAGCTATCACCAAAATGAGACCCTAGCTTCCTTACACCAAAATCTCTTGAGAGAATTATGAGATGTTTTGGAATAGTTTCTAAGTATTAATGAATAGAATAATAGGGTAAATAAACTCCTAAGTATATAAGAATTCGTGGGTCCAAAATTACGGTAATTAGGAAAATGTTCAGAATATCCTCACTTAAATACCTTAAAAACCCATCACAGGGATACGACTGACTCGTACGAGTCGTACCCTCCTATACGATTGGTATCCACCACTCGTATCCAATACTGAACCCTTTGTTCAAACACTATATAGTATATGAATCATCCAACCAAGTCATAAAAAACACTTCTATCTTTACCTATAATGCCTCAAAATTGGGTCCCGAGATGTCACACGATGCTTAGGATCACAAGTGACCGCAAGCTAACCCTTCTACTGTCATAACTCATAAGTAACTGAACAAAAAGTATAAATATATAAAAATCCGCAGAAAATAACTCTTTTCTAAATATGATAGATAAAAAACTAAATTTACAAGATTACAACTCTACTCTTACAGCCAAAACTGAAATGGAATACATCAACTTTTACTGGTTGTCTATAAAACCTCTCCTAGAACTGACTGTAGGTAGCCGGGTCATGACTCCCGACTAACCCAACTCAATATGAATGAATAAAGAAAATACAACACTTCTCGAACTATATAACTAAGTCAATCCCTTGAATCAAAAGGACTCATTCTGCTGACTGGATGCCACGAATTGTCTGGATCTGAAGATGTACACTTTACCTTGTACCTACATTCTGAGAAAATATAGCCCATATACGAATATGTGGGTCATTACCATGGAAACGTATCGAGCATATGGGGGTGCAATACATATATAAAATAATATCTTAATATTATCAGAGTTTATAAAATTATGCATGCTGATATAAATGACTCACTTAGCTCGAATTAAAATCATCACAATCATAAGAGAGTAAAATATATTGGGTGAAACATGCGAGTCATCATAATAAATCTCAATTCACTTCCATCTCGATTCCAAATCATCAAAGCAATCAAATCTCATAATAATTCTCTTTGGAATATATGTTCATTAAATCTTTTGAAAACAATGACTTTCTCAAACTCAGTCTTTCAAACAAATATGTTTACATCTCAGATAGAAGAATAATACTTTTCACATTAGATAGGAGAATTAACACACAAACATTGGGAGTCTCTTACAACTGACATAAACCATGTGAGCTACATGGAGTCCAACGTCTAATCTACATTGGGGAGAGCTGTCCAATCTTTGCCATCGGAGTAGGAACTTAAAATCATTAATCCAAACACTAGTGATCACTATATAAATTAGCCTCAGGCTCACAACCTACGGGGGCACGTAGTTCTAGGGAAGTACCAATCCTGCTATACCTCCCGCTCGGTGCTAAAGACTACTCCCGGACTTAGATCTTTTCAACAGAAAATCCACAAATAAACAATTCAAATTCACAACGAAAGCCATCATGCTACCCTTTTTATAATAATCAATAAAAGTGGATTTCTTTTCTCATCTCAGGTTCAAATCTACCCTTTTTTACGAACAAAAGGTCAAAGCTTCATTATCATCTCAAATTATTTAAACTCAAGGTGTTTATAACACATGATTTTCTGAAAATAATAATCTCAAATAGGGTTCCACAAAACCATATATCAATATAACCATAAAACCTTCCAAAGTTTCATACTTTATGACATAAGCACAAAAATAATCACTTAAAACTTAAAATTTCAGCTTTATAATCATACATCTTGGTAAACAAAATTAGCTTTGGGATTCAAATCTAATTGTTCTTATAGCATATAATTTCTCAAAGTGCAATCCCAATTAGGACTCAAGGTCTCATACATCAAAATCATATTAAATTTTCTCAAGATTCATGCTTTTCATCATAAATATATATAATTTACTTTTAAATCTGGAAAATTCAGCTTTATGTACAAAAATGTCATCATTCTCATTCAATTCAACTTCCAAAACATAGAGAGTATAATAATCTTATGTAAAACCATATAGGGTATAAATTCATGCTTCAAATTCATATCAAAACATGTAAAATCATGTATATTCATAAAAGAAAAATCAATTTGGGCACAAGAACAAAAGGGTGTTCTTGTTGAAAAACCCCACATACCTTAAACTTGAAGCTTTGAATGAACTCTTGACCTTGGGACTCTATTCGTGAAAATAATAAGTGTTTCTTGTAGCCCTCGAAATGGGAATTCCGAATTTCAAAGAATTATTGAAAACTCATGGTTGAATCTTGAGATATTTGAGTTTTTAGGTTGAAACCCTAATGAATGTTCTTGGTGATTTTGAGAGAAAGTAAACTTATTTTGGTGTTATGGGAGTTTAATCCCATGTTATAGACATATATAGGGGTGTTTTTGCACTTAGAAGTGAGGTATGCAGCGCACAACCCATGGCAGACCTTAAGGTGTGCGTCACACGCCTTATGGAAGACATTTAAGTATGCCTCGCACTCCCAAACGCACATATTTGATTGGGAAGCACATTAATCATCGCACACCCTTACTGCCTCTCACAAAAATGGGCATAAATCTTTGCTCGAGTATCGGATTGTTGCAAAATTGGTATCGTTGGACAACTAATTCAATTATCTACAATTTTATAGGTATTGAGATGAAAATTTCCGTGTACATTAAGAAATATAAACGTTTGAAGTTGACCCTTGTAGAATCGAATGCCAAACTTTGGATGAATCAATTGGTCTTAGCTCAACCTTGTTCTAGGTCATTGCTATAAACATTTTCCACCTCTAAACTACTCCATAGACTAGGATAATGATCATGAAACTTGTATTCATGTGAGAATCACTTGAATTAGAGCTTAGACGCGCAGGAACGATGGTTAGAATTCTTGCACAATAATACGGGGTATTACATTATCTCCCCCTTGGGAATATTCGTCCTCGAATGTAGATAATTAACCTGAAGCATAGAGGATTATTAGTTTTCAAGCTATCATGTGTAACTGATAGAACTGAATCACTAGATCTGAAGAATAATGAGCTACTGAACTGGTCTGCAAATGCATGAATCCTCAAGAAAAATAACTACATGGCTAAGATAGAAATGAGAGTGTCAACTTATGAGTAACCATTACTTTGCACTGGATTTGATCTCATGAGAAAGGATAAGAGGTTTATGATATGAAAACTTGGGGTATTACAACATCCTCTACTTGGGATCGTTCATCCCCGAATGATAATAATTTGGCGAAAATACTAGGAAGAGACTGTGACACTACACAGGATACTTACGAACTAAATCATGACTTAATATCTAAAACTGAAACTAATACATGAACTGAGCTGAATTGATAATTTAATTGGACACAAACACATTGCCTCTTGGAATGTACATACGTATAAAATTGCGGATAGTAAGACTAGCATGAAAATTTAAAATCTATAGGAGCTTATCTACTTGCTTGCTGATGATAGGCGAATTTACACGCCTATATCAATATATTTTTCCCATAGTTGTGCCATGTTTTGAGAACAAATTATATATTTTATGCACTTTTAGTCCTTTTTCCTGTAAGTGAGCTAAAGAACATGATTAGAAAAGTTTCAGGTATAAATGAAGCAGAATTCAGCATTTTGTGGATAACTTGACGCCAAAGAAAGCTCACGAAGGAAGGAAAGGGAGCTTGGACGCCTAAAGGACCAAAAGTGATGCATGGAAAATCTGTCCCGGGCTAAAACAGCATTTCTGAAGACTTTGGGGACTAGCAGTAACTTATTTGGATTAGGATAATAATACATTAACCTAGTACAATTGGGTTAAATATTTCATTAGTTTATTTGGATTTGGATAATGTTACATTAACCTAGTACAATTGGGTTAAGTATTTCATTAGCTTAGTAGGATTTGGTTATGGGTATTATAAATACCCTATCATGCTAGAGATTTTTATTCATTCCTCCCTTAGTGGAGATATTCAAGAATCTTCTATTCAACAATTAATCTTCTTCCATCCCTCTCTTCTTCCACCACAACAATTCTACAACTCTTCTAATCTTTCCATTAATCTTATTTTCTTCTATTCATCTATTCAATTCTTAATTTCCGCAACAAGAGAAACGTTACTCTTCTAAGGAATTCACGCCTAATGCCTACCACTTTTGTGCTACACGAAATTCATCTTTATTGTGGTATAACAACAATGTCAATCGTGATCTCCTTCGCAATCATGGGTAACTAAACTTCTCTGTTGGGGTTATGGAAGCCAACTGAGTTACTATCTATTGCTGTGAGTTTGTGAGTTCGTGACACGTATACTGCTTATATCATTATTCTCTTCATCTTAATCTACATTCTTTGTGGTTGCAAACGCAAGAATACGCCAGTATAACATTTAACTTGTTCGAAAGAAAGGTTATTTGTCTGGAAAAGAGATAGTGTCAAGGTAGTAGGACACCCTTTCCTATTAAAAAGCTAGTGCCGTAACTGGACTAACCTCTTGGAGAATTCGTACCGTTAGACACTCTTTAAGCTCGAAAGAGTTAAAGTGAAATAATCCTCGAATAGGTCGAAAGACGCCTGGATTTACCATCGAATACAATTCTCTATAAGCACATGCATGTCATAATTCTACACACTCATAGCCAATAGAGACGTATAACTCAGAAGGTGGACATAACCCCAACGCTTCAATTCTCATTGTTTACAACTTATGTAACAATCTTTCTCTTTTTACTTTGCTATTTTCAGCTTTTACTTTATTGTTTGGTTACACATTACAATCCCCCCTTTTTACGAGACTTGCACTAAAAGTCTAGTAACCGTTGCTTACTTGTTTGCCAAGCTATTCCCTGTGGGATCGACACCCAACCCAGGTTGGGTTCTATATTTGCTAACGACCGCTTTACACTCCTACGAGAGTTGTAGATTGAGCGTTATCAAAAATTGGCGCCGTTGCCGGGGAATACGAGTGTCAATCAAGTTCGTGATAATTACTAGACCCTTTGGTCAAAGATTCTCGTACTTTTACTTTCAGTTTTTGTTTTTGTATACTGCAGGTTTTTATTCAGTGCATGCCCCATACTAGAAGTTCTGGTCAACCGTTATTACCTATTAATCCTAAACCACAACGCATTGGAAGAATGGAAGCACAAGCAGAAATCGAAAGGATGGCTTCTCAACAGGAACAAGCAAGATTGGCTGCCCTTGCCGCTTCCCAAGTACACCAACAAAACATTGATAACCCTGGGCGAGCTACAAATACTGACGATGAGGATTTAGGAGATGATGAGTTACTAAACCCTAGGCGTGATGCTGAAATTATAACACCTGCCAACCGAAGATGTCGACAAGCTCGGTTTAGGTATGATCGCCAACCTATGCAGCCAGCTTTCGACGATGATGATGATGATCTTGATGGTGCCGGAGCCACTGGGGCCATAATTCCACCACCATTAGCGCCCAGAGCCAAGTTCAACATCACAAGCACCATGATTCAGTTATTGCAACTCAAGGGATTATTTGGTGGACTAGCAGGCGATGATCCGAATATGCATCTCATCAACTTTATTTCTATATGCAAGTCGTTTGACAATCCTGGTGTTGGTCAGAATGCAATTCAATTATGTCTATTTCCATTGTCTCTGTCTGGGGAGGCAACACTATGGTTGAATGGAGGAAATTGAGGGAAGCTTTCCTAGAAAGATTCTTTCCGCCATCCAAGAGGGAACAATTGAGAGATGAAATCAGCAATTTTCGTCAGCTTCCCACCGAAGCTCTTCATGAAACATGGGAGAGGTTCAAGACAAAGCTAGCGAGATGCCCAAACCATCACATGACTAATGTCCACCTAATGGAGATCTTGTATAGAGCCTTGATTTCAATAACTAAACCAGTGATGGATAATGCAGCTGGAGGATCTTTCATGGACCTCACCTTTGGTCAAGCAAGCAATATGCTAGATCGTATGATGAAACAAAGTAGAGCTTGGCATACCAGGGATTCTGAGGTAGCAAGCCCCACTTTATCTATTGGCATGACCACAGACCAAAGAAGAAGAGAAGAAGAACGTGATCAAGATATGGCGCATTTGAAAACACAAATGGATCTTCTTACAAAGAATTTATTATCAGGGAAGACCGAAAAAGTGAAAGCTATTGCGTCAAAAGGAAGAGACGAATCTGATTCGGAAGAGGAGGCCAACTACTTGAACAATCAGGCGGGTTTCCGCGGGAATGCCCAAGGAAACCAAGGTCGGAACTATTATGATAAATCTGGAAACAAAGACCAAGGTAGTTGGAAAAACAAGAATGAAAAGAGTGGTTTGTACGTTCCCCCTGGTAGACGTGACACCACCACATCTAATTCTGGAAGCATGAAAGACATGATGGCTAAAATCTTAAAAGGAGTGGAAGCAACAAGCGCGGGAGAAACGGAGGTAGTTAATGATTTATCCTCCATGAAACAATTAGTTGATTCTCATTCCACTTCAATCAAGCAAATAGAGCAGCAATTGAGCGAACTTTCAGCAGCACTCAATCAAAGAAAGGCCAGCACTTTACCTAGTGATACTGTGCAAAACCCAAGGAATGAGGGGTCATGCATGGACATCACTACCAGAAGTGGTAAGGTGCTGGAAACTTCAGCAAAAGGCAAGCAAGTGGTTGACGAAGTTGCGGACATGGATGACAACACAAAAGAAGAAGATGCCGCAGCACGCACTCCTGACGTCAAGGACGCCACATCCAGCACTGTGCAACCTGAAAAATTGGAAAAACGAAAGCAATAGGAGAAGAAAACTATGGAAAGAACACTTCTATACCCACCACCACCTTTTCCCTAAAGATTAAAGAAGGTGGCGGATGATACAAAGTTCAGCAAATTCATGAATATGTTAAAGGAGCTGACCATTAATGTTTCATTGGTGGAGGCACTTGAACAAATGCCTGGATATGCAAAATTTATGAAGGACCTATTGACAAAGAAGAGGGCATCAAGTTATGAGTTAGAGGATAATGTTCATCATTGTAGTGCAGTTGCTACCCAATCGATAGTTCAGAAGAAGGCCGACCCCAGAGCTTTTACTATTCCTTGCACTATTGGATCGTTGGATTTTTCCAAAGCATTGTACGATCTAGGTGCTAGCATAAATTTGATGCCACTATCCATCTACAAGAAGTTGGGGCTAGGCGATCCGACACCAACCAATATGAGGCTCGTGATGGCTGATAGGTCGGTAAAAAGACCTGTGGGTATCTTGAATGATATGTTGGTGAAAGTTTCTTCATTCATCTTTCCTGCAGACTTCATTATTCTGGATTGTAAGGAGGATTCTGAAGTTCCGATAATCCTGGGACGTCCTTTCCTTGCAACCGGAAGTGTGCTTATTGACATGAAAGATAATGACCTTTTGTTTCGAATTAATGACGAAGTAGTACGGTTTGATATATGCAAAGCCATAAAGCAGCCCAGCGATATGAATGAGTTATCTGTAGCTGATGTTCATCAAGAGGATATGAAAGCATTATCTATAGAGAAACAACCTACTGTTGAGCCATTGTCTGCTGCGCCACTGAATGTTGAGCATGAGGATAATGAAGATTATGAAGAACTTATGGGTGATCTAACAGAAATAGAGTCTTATACTCCTAAGCAACCGGATTGTGATCTCAAGAATCAACCAACAGCGAAGACTCCTATTGACGTGCCACCAATTCTAGAATCGCAAGAGCTCCCCGATCATCTAAGGTATGTGTTCTTGAAAAGTAGAAATATACTTCCAGAGAGTGCAGATGATTTAAGTGAACAGCACGTAGAGGCTCTCATCTCTGCTCTGAAGAGATACAAGAGAGCTATGGGTTGGACTATTGATGATATAATTGGTGACTCTCCGGAGAAACGTATGAGCCATCTCAAAAAAGATCGCATGCCCACAGGTAAGCCTCATTGTCGTCTAAATCCTTTCAGAAAATGATCCACCATTTACCTCGACGAAGTCTAAGTACTCGAGGTAACTATGTCGTGCCACGACAATAAATAAGGCGCTAGATGGGAGGCAACCCATCGTTTATCATTTTTCATTTATTGTTTATCGTTTTGTCCTTCTTTTGTTCTAGTACTTGTTTTGTTTTTGAAAATCCAAAAATAAGACTCGTGCCACGACCAAAACTAAGGCGCTTGGTGGGAGGCAACCCATCATACTAATTTTTTTCATTGGTTTTGAGCAAATATAGGTGCGAGAAGTATTCAACGAGGAGATTGGTTTTACATGAAGATTTGGACGTATTGTATGGAAAGGTGGTAAGTTAGGTATAAGGATGCATAAGGTTATGGATTGAGCATTGCTCATGCCAAAATAGGCATCGAGGAAAGCTAGGCCTAGGTAAAACTAGGCCATGAACAATGCACAACCTATACTATAGCCTAAGGCCTCAGAATTTAGTGTGCTATACACTATGCGCCGCCCATTCGCAAGTGTGCTATACACTATGCGCCGCCTATGGTATAGCATTAAGTCTCAGTATCTCATATGTTGTACACTATGCGGCGCATATGTCCCTAAATGCCATAGACTATGCGCCGCATATGCCCCTAAATGCCATACACTATGCCCCGCCTATACCATGACTATGCCAAGCATTATGCGCCGCATATAGGGCATTTTTGTCTCCAAAACCGTTTGTAAATGGGTCAAAACCCGACCCATTCTCTTCCTATATAAAGGAGACTTAGTCTTGAAACATAACCACATTAGAAATTGACCCAAAGGCGCCGCACATCCATCCAAATCATCTCAAAATTTCTCTTTTTGCTCTTCCAATTCACAAGAACATCTCCAAAGGCTTCAATCACGTAAGTACTCTTTTGTTCTTCATCCATTTTTTGTAAGTACTACGTTGCTATGCCTATTATGAATTGCTATATCTTGAAGAAGCATTGGTGATATTCATGTGTTTGAATTGCTGATACACAACCAAGTGAGTGAACATATACGTTAGGATGATCTTAACTTGTTTCCAACTTGAATTTGATTTTGATGTATTGTCATACTCTTGCGGAATTGCTATAGTCATTAACATTGCATAATCTTGTCACTTGAATACTTACATGTTGGAATGAATTGTTCATCGGAATAAGACTTATAGTTGCCTACCGACATAGGTGGTTGTGATTATTGATAGATACTATACCTTGATGTAATCCCTATGTAGTAGTCTTGATATAATCTTACATGCAAGTATTTCCAAGAGTACAAGAAGTATGACTCACTGATTTTATTATTGGAATAGAGCACCTAAACCGTATGTCGATGAAGTCTGAGTAATCGACCACTTTCACTTCACTAGTTAGTGCCAACAACCTAAGTGTGGGGTGGTACCTCCACTGCTTGTTTATAGATTGTATCCATTGAGATGATGCTAACATGACTCTATTGAGATCTCAGGTACAATGGCACCAAAAGGCAAGGCAAAGATAAGGCTACCACTTCACAAAAAGAGCAAGGAGAACCCTCCTCGATGCAAACACTTCGACTCACTCCTGGAATTAAGTGGGATACTTATGAGGAACTTCTAAGGATGAAGACTCTGATGATGATTCCGATGCAAGGGGTATGACCCCAGACATAGAGAATGAGTTCGACTAACCAGGTTCTTCGTATTTACTTTCCACTGAGGGCAGTGTCCTGTTTAAGTGTGGGGTGGCGGTATTGCATGATATAATTCTCTATTTGCATCTATGTTTGTTTACTTTGTTTTTGTTTGTGTTTCGTTTTTAAGTTTTTTTGAGTAGTTAAGTTTTTTTAGTAGTAAAATTTTTTTTAGCTTCGCATGAAATTATTCTAATAGGCATCATGAGATTATAACAAGAGTATGTGCTACAATTATGACTATTGAGACGTTTAGGCTCTAAGTGTGACTCATTATGTGATATTGTGTGGTTCAATTTCTTCACTTGTTAGGTCGAGAGTCTATATTACTTCCAATCAAGTCGACTATGTTCCTTGTGTGTGAGATAATAGTATATTCTATGTTTGTGGCTGATGCTAGAACTTGCCTGGTATGTATGCAAAGCGAAAATAAGGAGTGTAAGTTTAGGATATGATTTAGGCATTTATTTGGCAACCTACATATGTTTACCTTCGTGTTACCTACCCTTGGACATCATCCTAGTTAAACCCTTTTGAGCCTTTAGCCTATTTCTTTGACAACCTCGTGTGTAAGCCTAATCCATTTTTTTCAAGACCGTAATTTGATCCAAATTCCTAAGTGCTTTAAAGTGAAAAAGTCATGTGACAACATAAGAGGAAATTGGGTAAGTATGATGCTTTAAATTGTAATGGTGCTTGAATGTGTTATGAAAAAAAGAAAAGTGCTAGTATAAGAGGTATGTTGTGAAAAGAAAAAGGAAAAGAAAGCTGAAAAGTGAGTTGTGCTTAAAATTGAAAAAAACAAAAGAGGAGAACAAGGGTGGTAGAATAAAAGAAAGGTTGAAAGAAAAAAATGTCAATGATACAATGTGATGTATTAAAGTGCTTACGAACTTAGTCACTATTTCTGGCCAAAATAGTCCTACCCGTCCCTTAGCCTACATTAAAACCATTAAAAGACCTATTTGATCCTAATCTTAGCATTCTGACATTTAGTGGAGTATTACACTAAGGGCAAGCCTATGGTCATCAGTTGCTGCATACGAATTCTTTGTGAGAGAGAGAGCAAGGATATTTTGATACCCATGTTTGAAAAATATGCTATACTTGTGAGTGACTATGGGTAATATATTGTGAGACACACATGGTTGATGAGTTTTGGATAGTTGTACATGATTCTTTGTGCCTTAACTTTTGAATATGAGTTGACCACCATCACGAGTCTATGCTAGAGGTTAAATGGTTTCTACTAATGATCGGAAAACTACTCTTTGTTGATAATTGTTGTGCTTGTCTTGACGAATGTTTTGTGTTGTTGCTGTGAAACCCTAAGTTGATGTTTAGAGGGACATGATATTTTGTTCGAGGATGAACAAAGCTTCAAGTGTGGGGTGTTGATGATAGGCGAATTTACACGCCTATATCAATATATTTTGCCCATATTTGTGCCATGTTTTGAGAACAAATTATATATTTCATGCACTTTTAGTCCTTTTTCCTGTAAATGAGCAAAAGAACATGATTAGCAAAGTTTCAGGTATAAATGATGCAGAATTCAGCATTTTGTGGATAACTTGATGCCAAAGAAAGCTCACGAAGGAAGGAAAGGGAGCTTGGACGCCTAAAGGACCAAAAGTGATGCATGGAAAATCTGTCCCGGGCTAAAACAACATTTCTGAAGACTTTGGGGACTAGCAGTAACTTATTTGAATTAGGATAATAATACATTAACCTAGTACAATTGGGTTAAGTATTTCATTAGTTTATTTGAATTTGGATAATGTTACATTAACCTAGTACAATTGGGTTAAGTATTTCATTAGCTTAGTAGGATTTGGTTATGGGTATTATAAATACCCTATCATGCTAGAGATTTTTATTCATTCCCCCCTTAGTGGAGAGATTCAAGAATCTTCTATTCAACAATTAATCTTCTTCCATCCCTCTCTTATTCCACCACAACAATTCTACAACTCTTCTAATCTTTCCATTAATCTTATTTTCTTCTATTCATCTATTCAATTCTTAATTTCCGCAACAAGAGAAACGTTACTTTGCTAAGGAATTCACGCCTAATGCCTACCACTTTCGTGCTACACGAAATTCATCATTATTGTGGTATAACAACAATGTCAATCGTGATCGCCTTCGCAATCATGGGTAACTAAACTTCTCTGTTGGGGTTATGGAAGCCAACTGAGTTACTATCTATTGCTGTGAGTTTGTGAGTTCGTGACACGTATACTGCTTATATCATTATTCTCTTCATCTTAATCTACATTCTTTGTGGTTGCAAACGCAAGAATACGCCAGTATAACATTTAACTTGTTCGAAAGAAAGGTTATTTGTCTGGAAAAGAGATAGTGTCAAGGTAGTAGGACACCCTTTCCTATTAAAAAGCTAGTGCCGTAACTGGACTAAACTCTTGGAGAATTCGTACCGTTAGACACTCTTTAAGCTCGAAAGAGTTAAAGTGAAATAATGCTCGAATAGGTCGAAAGACGCCTGGATTTACCATCGAATACAATTCTCTATAAGCACATGCATGTCACAATTCTACACACTGATAGCCAATAGAGACGTATAACTCAGAAGGTGGACATAACCCCAACGCTTCAATTCTCATTGTTTACAACTTACGTAACAATCTTTCTCTTTTTACTTTGCTATTTTCAGCTTTTACTTTATTGTTTTGGTTACACATTACAATCCCCCCTTTTTACGAGACTTGCACTAAAAGTCTAGTAACCGTTGCTTACTTGTTGGCCAAGCTATTCCCTGTGGGATCGACACCCAACCCAGGTTGGGTTCTATATTTGCTAACGACCGCTTTACACTCCTACGAGAGCTGTAGATTGAGCGTTATCACTTGCTAAACTAGATTACAAGCTATATAGACTGGATTTACTGACTACCCATACTCAAATAGATTATTTCTTCAGCACTTTTCTACGAAATTCTATTGACATTAGGGAGCAATGAATTTTGGGCATGCTCTGAACAAGACATTTGACTAAGGAATTACAACATTGATATAACTCTATAGCATGGAATATAATTATATAACTCATAAACTAGGATAGGATTGATAGGCCGTAGGCAACACAACTTCTTACTTTCAATCTTAGCATCACTTCTCAAATGCCCTCTCAACTATGCTATTCCCGTTAAATACCATACTTATTTGATTCAACTTATAATTCTCACATAGGCACTGATAAATCTTTCTGCAAGGTCTAAAGTAAACTAAGTCCTCTCACCAAGGCCAAGACTAACTAAAAAATCATAAGATACAATATGCCACTCCACAATACTAGTCTAAACCACACGATTCAATATTCTATATCTTCTTAGAGATCACACCCTAACCATAACATGCCTTACCACTTCAATGACTAATTTAAAACTCTTGATATGGATTCACTAGTGCATATTGCATTCATCATCTTACACCCAACATGACATTCAAGCCTATCATTAAAAATAACATATAACTTTAAGGGAAATACCCATAAAGGCATACTTCGCATATTCTCGAGATTAAGCCATAATTTCATCATTCTAATATCTACAAATAAATGCTAAACTCATAAGAATAAACTAATTTTAAACTTACTAACTTCATTCTTGAACAACCCATCCATATGCCATCCTTAATCTCTAGCTTCAATAATCATCATCAAAGACTTACACTCTCATTTGCAAGCATACTTACATCTCTACTCACATAATCATAGACTACCAAGATCGCGCTACTATAGTTATATTTTTTTTCCAAATCATGAGTATAATAATCATACTAAAAAGACTCAACATCTTCAATCATAACTCATTAACTTATCTATCAAGAACAACATAAATTATCTAACTAGCCTTTTCTACACCTAGCAACTCAACGTTACTACTAACCACACAATATGCAATAATCCTCACAAAATAATGCAGCCCCATAGCACCTTGGGCACATCTCTACACCATACTTAAATACGAACACATCATCTTATACTCTTGCATACACTGTTCAGTCCTACTAGATCACCTCCATATAACTGGCATCAACAACCGAACCATCAACTGTTCAAACTTAATATCTAGAGCTAAACATGATTTACAACCCAATCTCACACACAATTTTCACTTCAAAACTGTAGAACATAGAATTAAGAAAAACTAGTACACAATGACAATCGATCATAATCATATGGCCTATCTTATTCATTATCTGTTAACACATCCTCCTTCTTTACATCATTACTATTTACCCATCTTCACACCTAAATTACTTTCATAGCTCTATAAATTTCAACTAAACTACCTCTTGCAATCTCAGGAAAGCCTAAATGAACAATACTTAACCACCAAGTACTTTTATCAAAACCTATAATTTCTTAGCACAAGAAATACCATCAATAACTCTTTTCATACTTCAAGCAAACAACAATCCACCTTAACTAATAATCTCCTTCTCTAACTTTACTAAACTAACAAATAAGGGTATATCACTTCATTACTAATTCAATCATAAACAAAAATTCATCTATACATATTCAATAAATCACCATTACCACCATTCTTGCAACTATTCTTCCAAACCCACAAGTTCAACTAATACAAGACTTTCAACTAAACATTACTATTTCTGTCACTACACAGAAACCCACACTCTCAACTAACACCAGAACAACAAGATAAACAACAAGTTGCTAGTGAATCGAAATAGGCCTCACGCGGCTTCACTAGACTTTGGTTTTGTATTTTGACCAAGAAAATTAGATGAATAATAAAGCAACTATGCGAGTGAATCGCAATAGGCCTTACACGGATTCACTAGACTTTGAATTTTTACAAACATAATGATAACAAGATTACATACTACAAGAGATAGAAACTTGATACACAACATTCAACAATCTAAGAATACACCGTACTCTGTCTTAATTAAATAACTCATAAGAACAAGGGTATAACTTCAAATCTGATTGATTTATAACATACTAGAAGGCTCCTCTCAAGCCGCTTTATGAAACTTCTAAAACATCTGCCAGCAAATATAATAGCATTATCCGGGGAGAAAATTAGAAATTGCCAAACATGTTACCTCAAGAACAGTACATAGATAGAGAATTATAGATTATCATTATGGATTCTGAGAAGAAATTTGAAAGCATATCTGACTCGGGATTAGTGCATAATTTCCACTGGCCTGATAAAGCACTTCAGTTTTGGAACTCAAAAGTACTGACAGGATATTTTTATAGCTTTCTTACAATTCCATAACCATCTATGGAGAATTAAGCTCAATTATTTCTGATACCTTAGAAATAAGGCAGAGATGGCCTGACTAGAGTAAGATGAGAATCTTTATAAGTTTCTTGGAGAACTTTTCTGCGGCACGATTTAAGACTTGAAAGAATGAAGACTTTTCTAAATGCCCTGTAGCCTCTTAAAGAAAAGTACAAATGTTTTTGTACCGTTTGGCAAGACTCTAATAAACATAGTTTCATAGACACCCTAGGACACTTAAACTATGTGCTCTGATACAAAGTTTGTAACGCCCCAAACTTGTGTCCCGAGATGTCACACGATGCTTAGGATCACAAGTCACCCCAAGGTAACCCTTCTACTGGCATAACTTATAAGCAACTGAACAAATAGTATAAATCGATACAAATCTGCAGAAAATAACTCTTTTCTGAATATGATAGATACAAAACTAAATTTACAAGATTACAAATCTTCTTTTACAACCAAAACTGAAACGAAATACATCAACTTTTACTGATTGTCTATGAAGCCTCTACTAGTACTGACTATAGGTAACTGGGTTATGACTCCCGACTAACCCAACTTAATACAACTAAATAAAGAAAATACAATATTTCTCAAACTGTATAACTAACTAAAGCCCTTGAATCAAAAGGACTCATCACCTGTTTACTGGATACCGCGAATTGACTGGATCTGAAGATGTACACTATACCTTATACATACATTCTGAGAAAATGTATCCCACATACGAATATATGGGTCAATACCATAGAAACATACAGAGCATATGGGGGTGCAATGCATATATAAAATAATATCTTAATATCATCAGAGTTTATAAAATTATGCATGTTGATATAAATGACTCACTTAGCTCGAATTAAAATCAACATAATCATAAGAGAGTAAAATATATTGGGTGAAACATGCGAGTCATCATAATAAATCTCAATTCACTTCCATCTCGATTCCAAATCATCAAAGCAATCAAATCTCATAACATTTCTCTTTGGAATATATGTTCATTAAATCCTTTGAAAATAATGGCCTTCTCTAACTCAGTCTTTCTAACAAATATGTTTTCATCTCAAATAGAAAAATAAGAATTTTCATATTAGATAGGAGAATACACACACACATTGGGAGTCTCTTACAACCGACATAAACCATGTGAGCTACATGGAGTCCAACGTCTAACCCACGTTGGTGAGAGTTGTCCTATCTTTGCCATCGGAGTAGGACCTTAAATCATTAATCCAAACAGTAGTGATCACTATATAAATCAGCCTCAGGCTCAAAAACTACGGGGGCACGTAGTTCTAGGGAAGTACCAATCCTTCTATACCTCTCACTCGATGCTAAAGACTACTCCCGGACTTTGCTCAGATGTTTTCAAAAGAAAATCCATAAATAAACAATTCAACAATTCAAAATGGGAGCCATCATGCAACACTTTTTTATAATAATCAATAAAAGTGGATTTCTTTTCTCATCTCGGGTTCAAATCAACCCCTTTTTACGACCAAAAGATCAAAGCTTCATTATCATCTCCAATTATTTAAATTCAAGGTGTTTATAACATATGATTTTATCAAAGTAATAATCTCAAATGGGGTTCCGAAAATCCAGACATCAATATCACCATAAAACCTTCCAAAGTTTTATACTTTATGACATAAGGACAAAAATAATCACTTAAAACTTAAAATTTCAGCTTTATAATCATACATCTTGGTAAAGAAAATTATCTTTGGGATTCAAATCTTATTGTGCTTATAGCACATAATTTCTCAAAGTACAATCCCAATTAGGACTCAAGGTCTCATACATCAAAATCATATTAAATTTTCTTAAGATTCATGCTTTCCATCATAAATATAAATAACTTACTTTAAAATCTAGAAAATTCAACTTTATGTACAAAAATGTCATCATTCTCACTCAATTCAACTTCAAGAACATAGAGAGTATCATAATCTCATGTAAAACCATATAGGATATAAATTCATGCTTCAAATTCATATCAAAACATGTAAAATCATGTATATTCATAAAAAAAATTAATTTGGGCACAAGAACGAAAGTGTGTTCTTGTTGAAAAATCTCACATACCTTAAACTTGGAGCTTTGAGTGAACTCTTGACCTTGGGATTTTATTCATGAAAATAATGAGTGTTTCTTGTAGCCCTCGGAATGGGGATTTTGAATCTCGAAGAATTATTGAAAACTCATGGTTGAATCTTGAGATATTTGAATTTTTAGTTTAAAACCCTAATGAATGTTCTTGGTGATTTTCAGAGAAAGTAAGATTATTTCGGTGTTATGGTAGTTTAATCCCATGTTATAGACATATATAAGGGTGTTTTTGGCACTTGAAAGTGAGTTATGCGGCGCACAACCCAAGGTAGACCTTAAGGTGTGCGTCGCACACCTTATGGCAGATATTTAAGTATGCCGGCACTCCCAATCACAAATATTTGATTGGGCAGCGCATTGCTCATCGCACACCCTTACTGCCTCTCACAAAAATAGGCATAACTCTTCGTTCGGGTATCGAATTTTTCCGAAATTGGTATCGTTGGAAAGCTAATTCAATTATCTACAATTTATAGGTGTTGAGATGAAAAATTCCATGTATATTAATAGATATACACGTTTGAAGTTGACCCTTGTAGAATCTGATGTCAAACTTTGGATGAATCAATTGGTCTTAGCTCAACCTTGTTCTAGGTCATTGATCTAAACTACTCCATAGACTAGGATAATTATCATGCAACTTGTATTCACGTGAGAATCACTTAAATTACAGCTTAGACACGCAGGAACGACGGTTAGAATTCTAGCACAAAAATATGGGGTATTACAGTACCCATTACCTGTATCCCTGGAAAAATGAAATACCGGGAGGATCAAACACTGCCCAACATATGAGTCCCTGATACGACTCATACTAATCTCTTATGACTAATACCTCTAAGTCATACTCATTTCAGTGACCAAAACCATCCCACCAACTAATACTGGTTAGCATATGACAGGACCATACCACTTGTACCCCAGCAGACGGCTCGTACCTATGAGTCGTATTGGGTCTAGAGAATGGATTTCTAGGAAATTTTCTATGGGTGAAAATCCAGGATATTTAAGTCTCCCTAGGAACATTCATCCTCGAATGACGGACAAGGCAGTGGTAACCAAACACAGAGTCATTTACATTATCAAACATCTCTTTAACAAAGTTTGGAAAAAAAAGAGGTAAGGATGCTAATCTTTTCTTTAATGAACTCAGAAAATAAAGACACGTTCAAGACACATACCTTCCGCATGAATCCCAGGAGCAGAAAAATACGAATACTTGGACTTCATGTCCTTTTCCGCTTCAAAAGTAGCTTCTTCCACTTTATAGTTCCTCCATAGAACCTTAACCGAAGCCATATTCTTGGTTCGCAACAGACGAACTTGCCTATCTAATATCTCAATCGAGACCATTTCATAAGACAGAGAATCCAAAATATCCATTTCTTCCAATGGAACAACCGATGAAGGATCACCAAGACACTTCCTCAATATAGAAACATGAAAGACTGAATGAACCAAACTTAAGTTAGATGGCAACTCCAACTCATAAGAAATATTGCCAACTCTCCACAAAATCACATAAGGACCAATGAACCGAGGACTGAGTTTCCTTTTTTTACCAAACCGCACCACTCCTTTCATGGGAGACACCTTGAGGAATACCCTATCCCTAGCCTCAAACACCAAGTCTCTATGCCTAATATCCGTGTAGGACTTTTACGACTTTGGTCAGCCTTAAGCCTATCCTGAATCACTTTCACCTTCTCAATAGCTTGATAGACAAAATAAAGACCAAACATGTTCGTTTCTACAAGCTCAAATCACCCAATAGGAAATCTATACCTCATACCATACAACAGTTCAAAAAAAGCCATACCAATACTCAAATGATAGCTATTATTGTAAGCAAACTCCATTAAGGGTAGATAGTTACGCCAATTTCCACCATAGTCAATCACACAGGCCCGAAGCATATCTTTCAGTGTCTAAATAGTTTGCTCCGCTTGCCCATCCAACCATGGATGAAAAGCAGTACTTAGACTAACCTTAGCCCCCAATCCTTTCTAAGAAAATAACAAGAAATAGGACATAAACTGCGTACCACGATCACAAATAATAGAAATAGGAACCCTATGCATCTTCACAATCTCCTAAATATAAAACTATGCATAATCCTCCATCAAAAAGGTATTCCACACTGGCAAGAAATGCGTAAACTTGTTCATCCTATCCACGACGACCCAAATTGAACAATATGATTCCTAGATCGAGGAAGATCAGTAATGAAGTCCATATTGATCACTACCCACTACTATTCGGGAAAATCAATTTCTTGATACAACCCTCCTAGCCTCATGTGCTCAACCTTAACCTATTGACACACCATGCACTTAGTTACGTAATTAGCCATATCTCTCTTGATTCTATTCCACCAGTAGATCTCCTTGAGATCATATTATATCTTAGTTGAGCCGAGATGAACAACACAACATGACTCATGCGCCTCAGCCAAAACTCTTTGCCATAGCCCGTCGACATCAGGAACACATAACCTCTATTGATACCATGAAGTAAAATCACCACTTATCTCAAGCACCACTACCTTTTGCCCACCAACGTCATATTTGATTTTTATCAATATAAGGTCTAACACTTGATTCTCTTTAATCTCTGCACCAAGAGACGATCAAACCATTTCTTGCACCATCACACCACCATACTTAGAGTCCAAGAGTCAAACTCCAAGATTAGCCTAGCGGTGTATATCCTTCACTGATTCCCATTTTCCTTTCTCTATGTGAACTAAACTCCCCATGGATAACCTGCTAAGAACATCAATAACCACATTAGCCTTACCTGGAAGGTAGTGAAGACTTATATCATAATCTTTGAGATATTCAAGCCATCTTCACTAATTGAGATTAAGCTTTTTCCTGGTAAAGATGTACTGAAGACTCTTGTAATAATAAAAGTCATCAACTTGAACACCCTTACAAATAATGCCACTATATTTTCAAAGGAAACACAACTGCCAACAACTCTAAATCATAATTGGGATAATTTCTCTCATGCACCTTCTACTGCCTGGAACCGTAGGCAATCACCTTTCCATGATCCATCAAAACACAACCAAGCCCTACCCGAGATGCATTACAATAAACCATAAAACCATCCTTACTTTCTGGCAAGGTCAGGATTGGAGTCGAAGTGAACTTATCCTTCAACTTCTTAAAACTTCCTACATAAGCATCCAACCAAGAAAACTTAACCTTCTTCTAAGTTAACTTAGTTTAAAAGCAACTATCAATGAAAAGCTTTCTATAAACCACGTATAATACCCAGCCAAACCCAAGAAGCTCTGAATATCGAATGTAGTCATGGGCTTAGGCTACCTTTTCACCACAACAACCTTCTATGGATCCACCATGATCCCTTCACTAGTTATAACATAATCGAAGAAGATCACAACGTTTAAATAGAACTCATGCTTAGAGAACTTGGCATACAACTATTATTTCTTAAAGGCCTGCAATACCACATAGAGGTGATTAGCATGATCCACCTCACTTTGCGAATAAACCAGAATGTCATCAATAAACACAGTTATAAGGAAATCCAAATATTGCCTGAACACCCTATTTATTAAGTCCATAAATACTATCGGACAATTAGTCATCCCAAACAACATCATTAAGAACTTAAAATGCCCATATCGAGTAAGAAAAGTCATCTTAGGAATATCCACCTCCCTTATCTTAAGATGACGGTATCTAGACTGAAGATCTATCATAGAGAAGAAATTGGCACCCAGTAACTGGTCAGACAAGTCATCTATCCAAGGAAGTGGATACTTTTTCTTGACCATTACCTTGTTTAACCGCCTGTAGTCAATGCATATCCGAAGGGAACCATCCTTCTTGCATAGGAACAACACCTGTGCCCCCCACAGAGAAACACTAGGATGAATAAAGACCTTATCCAAAATATTCTAAAGTTGCTCATTGAGTTCCCTCAACTTAACCAGAGCGAGTCTATACGGAGGAATGGAAATTAGAAGAGTATTTGAAAGCTATTCATGCCAAACTCTATTTCCCTATCTGGAGAAACACCAGGAAGATCATCTGGAAAGACCACCGGAAACTCATTAACCACAGGGACCAAAGACGAAGAAGGACCTTCCGAGTTAGAATCATTAACTCAGACCAAGTGATAAAGACAAGCCTTATAGATTAACCTCTGAGCTCTAAGATAAGAAATAAACCTCCCCCTAGGAGCTAAAGAACTACTTTCATATTCTATAACCGATTCACCAGGGAACTTAAAATAACCCTACTAGTCCAAAAATCATCCGACACATAAAAAAATGCAACTAATCCATACCTAATATTAAATTAAAATCTACCATATCCAACTGAAATAGATCCACCAATGTTTGCTTGCCACCAATAGCTACCACACACCCCTTATAGACTCTATTAGCAATAACTGAGTCACCTATAAAAGTAGAAATGGAAAAAAGATCTGAGATAACTTTTGGATCAAAACCAAAAGATAGCCACATATGGAGTCACATAAGAAAGAGTGAACCCCAGATAAATAAAATAATATACATCATGAGAGAAAAGTTATAATGTACCGGTAATGATATCTGGTAATGCCTTGGATTCCTGTTGAGACACCAAAGCATACAATATATTCTGACCAACACTAAAACCAAAAGTAGTAACAGAAGCAGATGCTAGACCACTAGAAGTATGAGTAAAAGATGAATCCATAAGAATTTTATTCGCCCTCATAGCAACCTTATTAATCAAATAATCCCTGAGCAGATGCCCTACCTGGCTACACTTAAAGTACTTATCCCTTCCTTTATCACAATAACACCAATGAGGACGACCACAGAATCGACAAGGACGACACGAAAAAACTGACTGACCTCTGCTCGCCTAATATTAGTCAACCTGTGATTGAGAATAGTCACTACCTTGATAATGCTTGTCTCCCGACTGATAAGAAGCATTAGCAAAAAAGGAGCCAAAACTTCCGCATATCTTTTTCTGGCACTTGCCACCATATCTACCTTTATGAGACTACATAGCTCCCTGAGCAGAAAACCCGCACCGCTTTCCCTGCCTATCTCCAAACACCGCCTTCTTCCTCTTCTTATTCTTAATCTGCAGCATATAAATAGTCAACCTCAAGATGTCTATATGTATAATCAGCAAGGCAGTCTTGCTCTCCAAAATCAAATCTCTATTCATCCCAGAAGTAAACTTCCTCATTCTCGACCTCATATCAACCACCAAAATAGGAGCATACCTTGATAGCTGATGGAACTATAAGGCATATTCCTTTACAGACATCCTCCTCTGCTTGAGGTTGACAAACTCTTCCATACTTAGTTCTCTTAACTCTTGATGAAAGAAATGATCCATGAAGGCATTAGAAAAGGCTTCCCATAACCCTCTTTCTTCCATATAACCTCTATCCCTATCCCACTTCTTATATCACTGATAAGCAACATCCTTGAGCTGATAAGATGCAAAGTTAACCCCCTCTATATTAGTAGCTTACATCACCCAAAAGATTATTTCCATCCCATCTAAGATGCCCTATGGATCCTCCTCCATCTTTACTCCAGTAAAAGTTGGAGGATCTATCTTCACAAATTGCCCAACCCTTGTGACCTCAGCAGATAAAGCACCAGTTGTACCCCATTCAACTTGAGAAATAACCAATTGGGCAATGACATGAATAGACTGATGAAATTTTGTGTTTATCATGTTGCCTTAAGGGACCTAAGGAGAACTAGCTGGAATAAGAGAAACTCCAATACCATGAAGAATAGGACAATGAAATTGATGATGTATTCCAGACGTAGGATGTACCCCTTCAGCACTATCCCTACATGGGATAGAAGAATTTCCTTGTGTTCTAGATCTAGGAGGCATGATTTGGAATTCAAGAAAACAAGGATTAGCGGAGATTCTAGGACTGAGAACTCAAGCTTAAAGATAGAATACCAAGAAAGTGAAACATTACTAAATATCTTGCAGCCTCTCTCTTATAAGTGTGGTATGTTTCACACTTGTAAAAGAGACTCTACTCAACACGACTTTGTGGACTTCCTAGTTGACCATGAACCTAGGCTCTGACCACAACTTGACACCAACTTGACACGACCCGACCTTAGGCCTTATCATAATAGGCATCCTAAGTCCAACCAGGACTGAGGATTGCCACCTATTACCCAACCCAACCACCTATGTACATCCTTAGATGGGTTGAATTTCCAATATATAACAAGATAGAATTATTGTTTTCATTAAGACTCTGGGATAGGGTCATAATCGTGACCGACCCAACCTAGTCCAACCATACCAAACCGAACCATAGACCATAAACCAAAGGGGATACCAAAACATATTATGAAAATCAATCCTAAAATGTAATAAGATTGAACAACCAATAATATCATCCAATGATGTCAGGCCACAAACTTATTTTAATTCCAAGGCCGACACCAATACCGATCTTGCCCATACTAACCCCAAGAAGTACCATAAATTCTTCATCTAGAAGAGTAAATAAATTTGGTTAAGACATGCCCCCAACCATGGCCAAAAACAACATCCAAATTAAAAGAAAAGTGTCTAAAGAAAATCCATAACATGAAATGATGCCTTTCGAAAGGGTGGAAGCTCACTACTTCAGTCGAAATGCTGATACCAAATTTTTGTGGTAAACATGAGGAGTAAAATGTCTGATTCCTGCATAGCATGGGTAGCCTCCAGTATACGAGGTTAAAGAATAATTGCTAGCATTAATCTTAGGATAAAGATAATATAATACCAGTCATAAAACCAAGTGAAACAATCCATAATGCATACAACCATACATAAATAAGTTTTAAGAAAAGGGACTGAGTTTAGTATGCACTTAAAACCTTTACTTGGTCTGTGTATCTTGGCCATCCTAACCACCCACGGGCGATATAGGTTAAGCTCTCCCTACTAAAAGGGCCCTAGTGCATTTAACCGTATGACCAGGGAATATCCCATAGGATGACTAGTACATCATTCCAATATAAAATATGACATTCGCACGTGGTCATCAAGACCACTTATATTAGTAAATATTAGTTTCTAGTTTTGGTTCCCCCGAGATCGCCACCTTCCACGGCTTAGCTACATACCTCGCCTTTAATGCTCAATTAAAACTATGTCCAAGAAAAACATTTACCATTTATTAACCAAGGCCAATATTAGTGGTATTGTCATACCACTCCTTACTTGCAAGTAATATCCCTAGCCAAACCACATAGGTTAAGAGGACATTAGGTACCCTTTCCGTATTCCATATTAAATCTACTTGGGAGACTTCCATGTTCTCCACAAGCATAAACATTTGGCCTTTAGACTTTTCAAACCATTTAAACCACTCATAAATCCTTTATCCAGTTTAAAACATGCAAGAGTTCCATTCAAAGAAGTCAATGCAATGAACATATCTTTACTAGCATATTATCAAACACCTTGGGGGAATAATATAACAAAAATTAATTCTAAAGATCATTAAACCATTACCATGAAATTCAATAGTTCAAAACCACCATTAATGCATTTAAAAGCATAGTTTAAACCACAGGAAACCATAACCAAGCGTTCAATATCAAAACCCCCCAAATAATAGTTGAAAAACCATAATTATGAAATAGTAAAACCATGAAATCAATCATTTAAACCATGCCTTTAGTTGATATTACAATTAAGGAAGAGCATTATGCCTTATACCAAAGAATTGATGGAAAGAAATCACCAAAGAAAGCCCCAGAGAAATCCACAAAATAAAACCCTAGCTTTCTTACCCCAAAAAGCTTTTAAGAGAATTATGAGAAGTTTTGGAATAGTTTCTAAGTATTAATGAACAGAACAATATGGTAAATAACCTCCTAAGTATATTAGAAGTTATGGGTTCAAAATTAGGGTGGTAAGTAGGGAAATTTCCATAATATCCTCAATTAAATCCCTTAAAAACCCATCATAGGGATACGACTGACCCATACGAGTCGTACCCTTCTATACTATTGGTATCCACCACGCATATCTAAGACTCAACTCTTTAATCAAATACTATACAGTATACGACTCATACAACTAAGTTGTAACCACATCATATGATCTATACCCATTACCCCTATCCCTGGCAAAATAAAATACAAGGAGGATCAAACACTGCCCACTCTATAAGTCCCTGATACGACTCGTACCAATCCCATACAACTAGCACTACTACATCGTACTCATTCCAGTGACCAAAACCATCCCACCAACTTACACTGGTTAGCATATGACAGGACAATACCACTTGTACCCAACATACGGCTCGTACCTATGAGTCATATTAGGTTTGGAGAATAGATTTCTAAGAAATTTTCTAATGGTGAAAAACTAGGATATTTTAGTTTCCCACACTAGGAACATTCATCCCTGAATGGCGGACAAGGTAGGGGTAACCACATACAGAGTCATTTATATTGTCAAACATCTCTTTAACAAAGTTTTGAAATAAAGAGGTTAGGATGTTAATCTTTTCTTTAAAGAACACAGAAAATTAAGATGTGTTCAAGACATATAACTTCCGCACGAATCCCAAGAGCAAAAAACAAATGCGGATACTTGGACTTCATGTCCTTTTCCACTTCCTAAGTAGCTTCTTCCACTTTATAGTTCCTCTATAGAACCTTAACTGAAGCCATATCCTTTGTTCACAATAGATGAACTTGCCTATCTAATATCTCAATCGAGACCACTTCATAAGATAGAGGATCCAAAATATCCAGTCCTTACAATGGAAAAACCGAAGAAGGATCACCAAGACACCTCAATATAGAAACATAAAAGACTGAATGAACCAAATTTAAGCTTGATGGAAACTCCAACTCATAAGCAATATTGCCAACTCTCTGCAAAATTACATAAGGACTAATGAACCGAGGACTGAGTTTCCTCTTTTTGCCAAACCACACCAATCTCTTCATGGGAGACACCCTGAGGAATACCCTATCCCCAACCTCAAACTCCAAGTCTCTATGCCTAACATCCGCATAGGACTTTTGATGACTTTGGGTGCCTTTAAGCCTATCCAAAATCACTTTCATCTTCTCAATATCTTGATAGACCAAATAAGAACCAAACATGTTCATTCCTTCAATCTCAAATCATCCAATAGGAAATCTACACCACCTACCAAACAACACTTCGAAAGAATCCATACCAATACTCGAATGATAACTATTATTGTAAGCAAACTCCACCAAAGGTAGATGCTTACCCCAATTTCCAACATAGTCAATCACACAGGCTCGAAGCATATCTTCAAATGTCTAAATAGTTCTCTCTGCTTGCCCATCCAACCATAGATGAAAAGCAGTACTTAGACTAACCTTAGTCCCCAACCCTTTCTAGAAAGTCTAATAGAAATAGGATGTAAACTGCATACCACGATCAGAAATAATAGAAATAGGAACCCAATGTAGCTTCATAATCTCCTGAATATACAACTATGTATAATCCTACATCGTAAAGGTAGTCCACACTATCAAGAAAAGCATAAACTTGTTCATCATATCCACGATGACCCAAATCGAATCATACTAATTTTAAGACCGGTCTACTAATTGGGCAAATCAATTTCTTAATACGACCCTCCTAGCCTTAAGTACTCAACCTTAACCTGTTGACATACCATGAAATTGGTTACGTAATCAGCCACATCTCTCCTGATTCTATTCCACCAGTAGATCTCCTTGAGATCATGGTACATCTTAGTCGACCTGAGATGAACAACATAGTGCAACTCATGCACCTCAGCCAAAACCCTTTGCCATAGCCCATCAACATCAGGAACACACAACCTCTCTTGGTACCATAAAGTACCATCACCACTGATGTCAAACACCACTACCATTTTCCCACAAATGTCACTCTTGAATTTTATCAATACTGGGTCTAGCACTTGATTCTCTTTAATCTCTGCACCAAGAGATGATAGAAACATTTCTTGCACTATCACACCACCCTACTTAGAGTCTAAGACACGAACTCCAAGATTAGCCAAGCGGTGTATATCCTTCACCGATTCCCACTTGCCTTTCTCTACTTGAACTAAACTCCCCATGGATAACTTGCTAAGAGCATCAACAACCATATTAACCTTACTTGGGTGGTAGTGAAGACTCATATCATAATCCTTGAAAAGATCAAGCCACCTCCTCTATATGAGATTAAGCTTTTTTTGAGTGAAAATATACTGATGACTCTTGCGATAAAAAAAGACATCCACATGAACATCCATGCAAACAATGCCACTATTTTTTCAAAGCAAACACAAGTGCGAACAACTCCAAATCATAAGTGGGATAATTTCTCTTATGCACCTTCAACTGCATGGAACCGTAGGCAATCACCTTCCCATGATGCATCAAAACACAACCAAGCCCTACCTGAGATGAATCATAATAAACCACAAACCCATCATTGCCTTCTAGCAAGGTCGGGATTGAAGTCGAAGTGAACTTATCCTTCAACTTCTTAAAATATTCTTCATAAGCATCCAACCAAGAAAACTTAACCTTTTTTTGAGTCAACTTACTTATAGAGCAGCTATCGAAGAAAAGCATTCCATAAACCGCCTATAATACTCGGCCAAACCTAAGAAGCTCCAAATATCGAATGGAGTCATGGTCCTAGGCCACTCTTTTACCACAACAATCTTCTATAGATCCATTGTGATCTCTTTACTAGAAATAACATGACCCAAGAAGGTGACAACGTTCAACTAGAACTCACACTTAGAGAACTTGGCATACAACTATTATTTCTTAAAGGTCTACAATACCATATAGAGGTGATTAGCATGATCCACCTCACTTTGTGAATAAACTAGAATGTCATCAATAAACACAATTACAAAAAAATCCAAATATTGCATGAACACCCTATTTATTAAGTCTATAAATATTGTCAGAGCATTAGTCATCCCAAATGACATCACCAAGAACTCAAAATTACCCTATCGAGTAAGAACATCTATCTTAGGAATATCCACCTCCCATATCTTAAGTTGATGGTACCCAGACTAAAAATCTATCATAGAGAAGAAATTGGCACCCTGTAACTGGTCAGACAAGTTATCTATCCAAGGAAGAGGATACTTGTTCTTGGCTGTCACCTTATTTAATCGTCTGTAGTCAATGCATATCTGAAGAGAACCACTATTTTTGTGAACAAACAATACCGATGCATACCACAGAGAAACACTAGTATGAATAAAGACCATATCCAAAAGATTCTTAAGTTGCTCCTTGAGTTCCCTCAACTTAGCCAGAGCCATTCTATATAGAGGAATAGAAATTGGATGAAGGTTCGGAAGCTAATCAATACCAAACTCTATTTCCCTATTCGGAGGAACACCTGGAAGATCATCTGGAACGACCTTCTAGAAAATCATTAACCATAGGGACTAAAGACAAAGAAGGACCTTCTGAGTTAGAATCATTAACCTGGACCAGGTGATAATGATAACACTTATAAATTAACCTCTGAGCTTTAAGATAAGAAATAAACATCCCCATAGGAGATAAGGAACTACTTTCCCATTCTATAACCGATTCACCACGGAACTTAAAAATAACCCTACTAATCTAAAAATCCACCGACGCATAAAAAAAATGCAACCAATCCATACCTAATATTAAATCAAAATCTACCATATCAAACAAAAAAAGATCCACCAAGGTCTGTTTGCCACCAATAGCTACCACACACCCCTTATAAACTCTCTTAGCAGTAATCGAGTCACCTATCGAGGTAGAAATGGAAAAAAGATCTGAGATAACTTTCAGATCAAAACCAAAAGACACAGCCACATATAGAGTCACATAACCCCAGATAAAGCAAATAATAGACATCACAAAAGAAAAGTTGTAATGTACTAGTAATGATATCTGGTGATGCCTTGGATTCCTTTTGCAACACCAAAGCATACAATACATTTCGACCAATACTGGAACCAGAAGTAGTAACAAAAGTAGATGTCACACTACCAGGTTTAGGAGCAAAAGATGAATCCACAGGAATTTTATTCACCCCCATAGCAACCTTATTAACCGGACAATCCCTGAGCAGATGGCCTACTTGTCCATACTTAAAGCATTTATCCCTTTCTTTCTTGCAATAACACCAATGAGGACGACTACATAATCGATAAGGAGGACACAAAAAAATTTACTAACCTCTGCTCTTCTGATATTAGGCAACCTATGATTGATAATAGTTACCACTTTGATGACGCTTATCTCCCGACTGATAAAAAGCACTAGCATAAAAGAAGCCCAAACTCCTCCATATCCTTTTGTTCCACTTTCCACTATCTCTACCTCTGTGAGACTGCGCAACTCCCTGATCAGAAAACCCACTTCACTTTTCCTACCTATATCTAAACACTGCCTACTTCCTCTTCTTATCCTCAACCTGCTGCATATGAATAGTCAACTTTGAGATGTCTATATCTTTAATCAGCAAGGCAGTCTTTCTCTCCAAAGTTAAATATCTATTCATCCTAGAAGTGAACTTCTTCATTCTCAACCTTATAGAACTACCAAATTAGGAACATACCTTTATAGCTGATTGAACTACAAGGCATATTCCTTTATAGACATCCTTCCCTGCTTAAGGTTCACAAACTTCTCTATATTTACTACCCTCAACTCTTAAGAAAATAAATGATCCATGAAGGTATTAGAAAAGGCCTTCCATAACCCTCCTTCTTCCATATAACCTCTATCCATATCCCACTCCTCATATTACTAATAAGCAACATCCTTGAGATGATAAACTATAAAGTTAACCCTCTTTATATTTGTAGCTTGCATCACCCAAATGATTATTTTGATCTCATCTAAGAAGCCCTATGGATCCTCTTTCACCTTTACTCCAGTAAAAGTTAGAGGACCTATCTTCATAAATTGCCCAACCCTTGTGACCTCATAAGACAAAGCACCAGTTACACCTCGTTTAGCTTGAGAAATAACGAATTAGGCAATGACATAAATAGACTAATGAAATTTTGAATTTATAACATTACCTTTAGGGACCTAATGAGAACTAGTTGGAATAGGAGAAACTCCAACACTATCAAGAATAGGACCATGAGATCGAAGATGTACTCCAGACATAGGATGTACCCCTTCAACATTATCCCTAGATGGAACAGAAGAATTTTTTTATGTTCCAGATCTAGGAGGCATGATCTGAAAGACAAGCAAACAAGGATTAGAGGAGATTCTAGGACTGAAAACTCAAGCTTGAATATAATATACCAAGAAAGTAAAACATTACTAAATGTCTTGTAGCCTCTCTCTTAAGAGTGTGGAATGTGTCACACCCGCAAAAGAGACTCTACTCAACATGGCTTTTTGGACTTCCCAGTTCACCATAAACCTAGGATCTAACACCAACTTGACACGACCCGACCTCATTCTTTATCGTAATGGGCATCTTAAGTCCAACCAGGACTGGGGATTGCCTTCTATTACCCAACCCAACCACTTATTTCCATCTTTATATGGGTTGAATTTCTAATATATTATATGATAGCATTATTGTTCTCATTAAGACTCTGGAATAGGGTCAAAACTATGACCGACCCAATCGAGTCCAACCGTACCAAACCAAACCATAGACCATAAACTAAAGGGGATACCAAAACATAATATGAAAATCAATCCCAAAATGTAATGAGATGGAACAACCAACAATATCATCCAATGATGTTATCGCATAGACTTATTTCATTGACAAGGCTGATACCAATACTGATCCCGCCCATACTAACCCCAAGAAGTACCATAAATACTCTATCCAAAAGAGTAAAAAAATTCATGGCCATAACCAATATCCTAATTAAAAGAAAAGTGTCTAAAGAAAATCCACAATATGTAATAATTCCTTTCAAAAGAATGGAAGTTCACCACTTTATTCCAAATGCTGAGACCAAATTTATGTAGTAAATAGGAGTAGTAGAATAACTGTTCCTGCATAGCGTGGGCAGACTCCAGTAGACATGGTTAAAGAATAATTGCTAGCATAAGTCCTAGGATAAGGATAAAATAATACCAGTCATAAAACCAAGTAAAACCATCCATAATGCATACAACCATACATATATAAGTTTTGAGAAAAGGGACCGAGTTTAGCATGCACTTAAACCCTTTACCTAGGCTGTATATATTAGTCATCCTAACAACCCATGGGCGATATTGGTTCAGCTCTCCCTCCTAAAAGAGCCCTAGTGCATTTAGCCGCTCGATCTAGAAATATCCCATGGGAAGACTAGTACATTCCTCCAATATAAAATATGACATTCTCATATGGTTATAAAGACCCCTTATATCGGTAAATATAAGCTTTTAGGGAAAGAAAGAATTGATGGAAAGAAGTCACCAAAGCAAGACCCAGAGCAATCCATAGGATGAAACCGTAGCTTTCTTTCCTAAAAAGATCTTGAGAAAATTATGAGATGTTTTGGAATAGTTTATAAGTTTTTATGAATAGAATAATAGGGTACCTAGAATTCCTTCACTTAAATTCCTTAAAAAACTATCATAGGGATACGACTGACCTATATGAGTCATACTCTCTTATACAATTGGTATCCACCACTTGTATCCAATCCTTAACACTTTGATCAAAATTGTCCAGTATACGACTCATCCAACCAAGTTGTAACCACAACATATGATCCGTACCTATTACCCGTATCCCTAGTAGAATAAAATATGAGAAGGATCAAATAATGCTTACCATAAGAGTCCCTAAAATGACTTGTACCAATCCCTTATGATGTTGGGTGTATTTATACACTCTAGTGTTACCATTCTTGCTTATTTAGCCAAGTTTTGAGGATAATTTGGGTGCTTTATATGTTAACTATGATATAAAGAAGCATTTAGGTTTTAAAGGACGTGTTTACAATGGTTCAAACTATTTTCAAATAAGTTTGTACTTAATTGAGTCATTTAGAGTTTAATCGACTAAACTAGTTTTACTAGCTTGAGCTAGTTGTGTGTCTAGTTGGTTTTGTTTGATTCTACTGTGTTAAAGGAGTTCCAAATGGTTTAAGTGTGTAATAATGAGTGGAATAAGTTATTGATGATGTGAAAAATTCAATTTAATTAAGTGTGGAGGTGGAACAATAAGTTGAAGATCAATATGAACTAGCCTTGTGTTAGCTTGTGTTTTTGATTAATCATTGAGGATATTGTGTCGTATGATCTCTAATTCATGGTATGATTATGCAGGAAGCTTTGTGATCTGAATATAGTGATATACGGTGGATAGAAAAGATGAAAATACAAGGTAAAACAACACCACAAGGTAAAGGAAGAAGTAGAGGAACACTTAGAGAAATATTAGATGCAAAAGGACATTCCATTTTGTGGAGGTGATTAGCCCGCGATGCCTCATCCATAGAAGGCTTTGGAGCCCGTGTAGCCTCCCTTGGTGTGGTTATAAACAGACTGTGATGCCCCCTCTTTAGCGGTGCACTCAAGGAGGCGACGCCCCCTATATCTACATGCAGCCAAAGTTTCTTTCTGTTTGTTCTACATGGCTTTGGCTTTCCCTTTTTATATAAATACATCCTTGTACATGTTTTTAATCATCTTTGGATGTATTGGGATATCAAGGATCTTCTACAATATGATTTTAGGTTTTACATTAATTCTTTAACTTTATTTTAGACTATATCATGCATTCAAGCTTTTGGATCATAATTATGACTATTAGTGGCTAGAATCCTCCTTTTTGGAGTTAAAGCCAAGAACATGAGTACTATTGTTTTGAATTAAATTTGTTTAATTTTGCTTATCATTATTTGTAGTTTTTTATTCTTGATTTAATTATTTTGAGAACGATTACCCTTAGAATACATCTACTATCAACATTGTGTTTTAGGAGAGGGAATAGGGAGATAGAATGTGGGAATGAACAAAGTATGGTTTGTATTCTTTTATAAAATAAGGAATTCTAATTAGATTCTAGGACAATAATATACTTAGATGACTTACTTTATTCAAACGTAGGATGATAGCTTAGAGAACTTAATTGGACTATTACATCCCCGCTCAATGATGTAGTAATAATGTTCATGTTAGGTAAATTATTAGAGGTCGAGAGACATGATCATACGATTAACCCTACGAATCAACAAATAAGATAAGCAAGTTAACGAATGATGTTTAATAACATAGTATGATTGTTTGAAGTTCTTTAACGTTGGTCTTTAATCCATTGATTGTTTCAAGACTTTACTTTATGCATTGTTACTTTTCTTGCAGTTATAATTTCCAAATTCTCTTTTTGGGTACCCCTACACTAAATTAATCTAAACAATGAACTAGAGTTGAAGCGTTTTTAAAACAAGTCCCTGTGGGATCAATACTTTGCTTTCTTGAAGGCCACTTTACTACTTGATGAACTGCGTACACTTACGTGTGCACTATCAAGTTTTGACACCACTTCTGGGGATTTGCAATTTGGTAAATATTTTATATTTTAGTTTTGGTTTTTAGATTTCTTTTGTGTTTTTACGCCTGGTATTGGTTATATATTTACAGGAAATAGTTTTACAAAGTATAAACTAGTAAGGGATCGGGACTTAGTTGAACCAAGTTTCGAACCTAAGCAACATTTCTGTTAATAAAGGAGAGACGCAATCTTTCTTCCCCAAATTCCACAAATACAAGAATACCAAGAGAATCCTTCCATCATGGTTGATGAAAAAGAAAACCTAAGGATAGTTAAAGAAGTGGTAATCCCACTTCCAACTAATTTAACCTCGCCATTTCAGAAGTCGGCAGTAGGAGGAAATTTTGTGCTTAAACAGAATATGATACAACTTCTAATTAGAAGTGGACAATTCACAGGACTTTCATATAAAGATCCATAGTCCACTTGCAAAATTTTTTGGAAATCAGTGACACATTCAGTCCTACGAGTGTGAATGCAGATTATGTATGGATGACGTTGTCCCCTTTTAACTAATTAAGGAAGAAAAAAAGTGATTGAATTCAAAATCAGTAAATTCAATCACATCATGGGATGACATGGCTAGAAAATTCCTAATTCGGTTCTTCCCATCATGTGAGACTATAAGACTTCGAGTGAGATAGTGTTCTTAAAAGAAAGCTAGAAAAGATCTTTATCATGCTTGGGAGTGCTTCAAAGCACTTCTTCAAGACTGTCCACACCATTGCGATACAAAAATTTTGATATATTCAGCTGCAGGTGGTCAAGCTCTTGAGATAACTTATGATGAGTTGTACACTTTATTGAACTGCATAGCTCAAGGAAATCTAAAATTTCATTCAGATTCGAGAAGCGCTACAAAAAGTATTATAGGTGTATTAGAGGTTGACCAATTCAATGCCATTTTGCTCAAATCTCTGCATTACAAAATCAAATTAACAGTCTAAAGTTGGGAGCAGCACAACCTACAACCACATTCAATGCACTCCAACAAGCTACAGGTTGGTGTGAAGTTTGTAGTAATAGTGTCCATTTCACAACTAGGTGCACTTCAAATCTGGAATCGATGATGTATATGGTCAATGCTAAAAGTCCAAATTATGGTAATCCTTACAACATAAAGTGGAAGACTCAGCCACTGAATCAATAATGGAATGCCCAACCATAAAAATTTCAGCAGTAACAAGCTCAACAAAATTAATTAAAGAGCAACCTAGAAGAATTGATGAAATAGATTCTGACTGGTCAAGAACAAATGGCTATAGATATGAAAAGTAACCAAGTAAAAATAAAAAATTATCAAGCTACTATAAGAAGTTTAGAGTTGTAGTTGGGTCAGTTACAACAGGCACTAAATACCAGGCCTCAAGGTAGGTTGCTCGAAGATACAGAAGATCCAAAATAAGTTATGGCAATTACTTTGAAAAGTGGTAAAAAGCTTCATGGATAACCTCTAAGGAAACTAAGGAGGTAGATGCTCCCCAACAGGTATCCAAAAAAGTTGCTAAAAATTCAAAGAAGCCTGAGTACTCAAAAGAAAAAGCTGCTGGAGAAGTGACGAAGGTCCCACAACTACCTTTTCCACAAAAGCATAAAAAGGCAAAGGAGTATGTGTGTTTCAAGAAGTTCTTTGACATATTTAGAGAACTACATATTAACCTTCCTTTTTTAGATGTTTTGTATGGTATGCCTAAGTACGCTAAGTACTTAAGGGATATGGTTGCTAATAAGGTAAAGCTCTAGGATGTAGAAGCGGTAACACTCACCGAGGAGTGTACTTTTATGGTTACTTAAAAGATACCAAAAAATCTTAAAGAACCAGGGAAGTTTACTCTTCCCATTTAGATTGGCAACAGCGAGGGGTGCAGGCACTTAGTAATTTAGGGGAAAGCAAAACATTGGGTTTGGGAAAACCTATACTGAGCTCTGTACTTTTGCAGTTGGCGAACGAGACTATAGCTCACCTAAAACGAATTGTTGAGGATGTCCTCATAAAGGTTGTAAATTTGTTATTCCTACTGACTTTATTATTTTAGATTTTCAAGTAGACAAATAGGTACCAATTATTTTGGGGCATCCATTCTTAGCAACTGGAGGATCTTTAATTGATATTAGAGAAGGTATGGTCATAATGAGGTTGGAGGATGAAGAGGTAGTTTTTAAAGTATACCAACCGCTTGACATACTATCCCACAATAAAGACTTATGTTTGATTAATGTTGTTGAAGGGTATAAGTGTGGGGTAGTTAGTCTGCAAAGGACCTCTTCAGATGAACTTATTGAGATACCTAAGACACTATAACTACAGCCCGACATAATGCAAATTGATGAGCCAAAGAAGGCTAAAATTGAAAAATTAAGTACCCTTAAGAGTTTACACCCAAGAGGGGTGAAAATAATTAGAAAATTGAGACCAAGAGTGAGAAAGAGAAGGAAAGAGAATAACTAAGTCATAGTTGGGTCGTGTCACGACACTAAATTAGGTGCTACTTGGAAGGCAACCCAAGTTAAGTACATATGTAGTCTTTTTAGTTTTTAGTTTTTATTTCACGTAGTTTTTTGTTTTTGATTAAGTCATAGGTTAATGGGATGTCTGATTACCAGAAACCTGAGCTAAGGAGCATAGTAAAAACTTAGTGTAGGGTCCCATGGATCCCATTAATGCAAAATATTCTACTAGGAGTGTTTTTATCTATTGGTTTTAAGTTCTCTTTAAGGACAAAGTAGATTTTTAAGAGTGGGGTAGGGAAATTCCCAATTTTGGGCTCAATTTTAAAATTTTTTATGTAAGATATTTTTGTTGATGCTATTTTTTATTCCATGGTTCAAGGGTTTTGTTTGGTAAAAGCATGTTGATTGAGTGAATTGCTACTTTTAAGACTCCTAGGCTTAAGTTTGTGACTCTTGTTCTCGTGGATTAAATTTTGAATTCATGTTATTATTGGTTGAGAGTCTATGATGATCCTATATGAGTCAAGCATGTGCCATGTGCGTGTAATATTTTCGTGTATTCTTTGTTGCAGTGATGTCTAGAACTTTCTCGATATATGTGCAACGTAAAATAAAGAGTGTAGGTTTAGGAGATGATATAGGTATTTCTTTGATATCCTTATTTTATACCCTCTATTTGAACTGTCATTGCGCATAATCCTAGTCAACCTATTGAGCCTTTAGCTTTTCCTTTGGCATCCTCATATATAGCTTAATCCCTTTATTTATAGACCTTAGTTTGATCCAATCTCCTAAGCGCTTTAGTGTAAAATTATTAAGTTAAGAAATGTGAAATTGAAGAAGGAAAAGTTAAAATTGAAGCCCAAAGTGATAGTTATTGGTGTTCAAAAGAATTGTTATGTGTTGTGGTTGGGAATTTATTAATGAAAAAGAATAAAAATTTGTCCATATTGAATGAGTTGTTCATAAAATACTCCCACCATAGTGTATGTGAATGAGCTTAATAAGAAGGGGTGAAAACAAAAGAAAGGAGTAGCCAAAAATGGCGTAATTTGGTTGTTGGAGATTGGTTTTAACAATAAAAAGAGATGTATTAAAGCGCTTAGTGATGATAGTCACTATTATTCCAAAATAGTTCCTACCAGTCCCTTAGCCTACATTACAACCCAAAAAAGACATAATTAATCCTAAGTTTATCATTCTGATATTAGTGGAGTACTACATTAAGGGAAAGCCTATGGCTGATTATGGGTAACTTGTGAATTCTTTGTGGGAGTGAGCAAAATTTGATTCTTGTATCCATTATGGTATAAATTGCTTAATTGTGAGTGATTATAGATAACTCTCTTATTGTGAGGGAACATGTTTGATGAATGTGGGTGATTTGTATGATGTCCTTGATTGAATGATAAGCATGAGTTTCCCACTTAGGTGAGTTAATTCTTGAGGCTAGGATGTTTTGATGTAGGATTCATAAGCTTGCAGTTGTGTAAGTAACATGCTTGGAGTAGAAACTTGTATTTTGTGTAGTTATTATAATACTATCTTGAGTGTCTTGCATGTAGTGGAAGTGTAGAGTCTTTTTGGCTTATGATACTTGGATTTTAGAGTTGTTCGAGGATAAACAAGTCTTTAAGTGTGGGGTGGTGATCTTGGGTATATTTATGCACTCTAGTGTTATTATTCTAGCTTATTTAGCCTAATTTTGAGGATAATTAGGGTGCTTTATGTATTAATTATGATAGAAAGAATCATATAAGTGTTCAAGGACATGTTTACAATGGTTCAAAGTGTTTTCAAACAAGTTTGTACTTAATTAAGTCATTTAGAGTTCAATCGAGAAAACTAGTTTTACTAGCTTGAGCTTGTTATGTGTATAGTTGGTTTCGTTTGATTCTAACATGTTAAAGGAGTTACAAATGGTTTAAATGTGTAATTATGAGTGTAATAACTTGTAGATGATGTGCAAAGTTAAATTTTATTAAGTGTAGAGGTGGAATAATAAGTTGAAGAGCAACATGAATTAGCCTTGTGTTAGCTTGTGTTTTTGATTCATCATTGAGGATATTGTGTTGTATCATCTCGAATTAGTGGTGTGACTATTTAGGAAGATTTTTGATCTTAATATGGTGATATATGGTGGATATACAAGATTAAAACAAAGGAAAAACAACACCACAAGGTAAAGGAAGAAGCGGAGGAACACTTAGAGAAATATTGGATGCAAAAGGACATTCCAGTGTGTGGAGGCGATTAGCCCGCGACACCCCAGCCATAGCAGGCTATGGAGCCCGCGCAGACTCCCTTGGACTGGTTCTAAACAGCCTATTATACTCCTTTATATAGGTTCACTTAAGGAGACGACACCCCCTCTATCTACTTGCAGCGAAAGTTTCCTTCTCCTTGTCCTACACAACTTTGGCTTGACCTTTTGATATAAATACATAATTGTACACATTTTTAATCATATTGGGACATCAGGAGATGCTACTACAAGTTTTTTAGGTTTTATGTTTATTCTTTAGCTTTATTTTAGACTATATCATACATTCAAGCCTTTGGATCATGATTATGACTATGAGTTGCTAGAAACTTCCTTTTCAGGGTTAAAATCAAGAACGTGAGTACTATTGTTTTGAATTAAGTTCGTTTAATTTTTCTTATCATTATTGGCTTTTTTTTTATTCTTAATTTAATGATTTTGATGATTGATCACCCTTAGAATACATCTATTGTAAACCTTGTGATTTTGGGAGAGGGAATAGGGAGATAGAATGTGGGAATGAACAACGTATGGTTTATATTATTTTATAAAATAAGGAATTCAAATTAGCTTCTAGGATAGGGATGTACTTATATGCCTTACTTATTCAAACGTAGGATGATAGCTTAGAGAATTTAATTGGACTATTACATTCCTACTCAACGATGTAGTTGTAATGTTCAAGTTAGGTAAATGATTCGAGGTCGGGAGACCATGATTATACGATTAAAACTATGAATCAATAACCAAGATAAGCAAGTTAACAGATTAAGTTCAATAACATAGTATGATTGTTTGAAGTGCTTTAACCTTGGTCTTTAATCCATTGATTGTTTATAGACTTTACTTTACACACTGTTACTTTTCTTGTAGTTACAATTTCCAAACTCTCTTTTTGGTTACCCTTGCACTAAACTAATCTAAACTGTGAACTAGAATTGAAGGTTGCTAAACCAAGTCCCTGTGGAATCGATACTTGTCTTTCTTGAAGGACACATTACAACTTGATAGACCACGTACACTTGCATGTGTGTTTGGGCGTTATCACCTTACAACTCACACCTTTAAGTCATACCCATTCCAGTGACCAAAACCCTCCCACCAATTAACATTGGTCAGCATACAACAGGACCATACCACTTGTACCCCAGCATACGGATCATACCCATGAGACATATTGGGTCCAAAGAATGGATTTCCAAGAAATTTTCTAAGGGTCAAAACCCAGGATATTTCTCTTCCTAATTGTTGTTTTGTCAGGATATTTTTCAATTTTTTCTCAATATTGTTGGCTTGTGTGTTGTGTTGTTGCTAGAACTACTGATTCTGATTATTTCCCCATGCATAATTAGGTGGAGTCTGTCACTTTTTTTTGTAGGTATTAGGATAAGTGGGATTATGTGAATTACCTAAATAATTCATGGACTCAAGATTTACACCACACAAGTCCGTCGAGTGGCCACTATAGCCAGAAATCTCACACCAACCTGAGGTCTACTGCACTTCATTCACTTAATCTGGGGTTTGGTTCATACCCAATTTTCTAAATTGGGTCATTATTTAATTCTGCATGATTGACAATTGGACGGCTAAGAATGTTATACTATCAACTTTGATTATGCTAGCAGTCTTCTTCACTGAGCTCCTAGACATGTCAACATGCCAGTGTAGATTTCCTTATACAATGCAGTTTGATTAGGTATAGAGCTCATCATATGTCTTTTCCAGAGCCTGACCAACTACAGCTGAATCTATAAAATATTTGTGTTATGGTCAAGAGCTTCAACAAAGATGTGAACTAATACCTTGTTGGATTGCTGGTAATGTGGGCAATGTAATGACCCTTTAGGTTATTTTCAATATTTCTACATATTTTTTCCATTATAGATTTTACATAGATGCCCAAGTCATTTATGACTTGCTAGAACTGACGGTTTGGTCACCGAGCAATTTGTTTGATTTTTAGAGCCAATTCATGTTTAGAAGTCTTCACACGTTGCAATGGACACAAGGCAAAAACTTTATTAAAATGATCTCGTATGCCAATTTTGACTATGACAACAGCTTTGGAATACCAATTTTAGACTAGAGAACCTTGGTTTAGGTCTTGAGGCACCCAGGCTCATTTTGACCTATTGGTCATAAAGTTAAGAAAATACAATATGGGTATTTCAACCTATTTGTCGGAATGTTAAAAAAATAAAATATGGGTGTGGGACCCATATGTGGTCAAAAAGACCTCGAATGGAAAATCTAATTGCAACATTGAGTCTAGCAAATTTGGTATAGTTATATAGTTTATTTGCTTATACGGGATTTCAAACGAATCTCGAGCACCCGATCGAGCTTATTTTTGGACATAGAAAATATGGTGCTCTGCGATAGTTGCACTTTGGACTATAATCAAAACTATCTTTGCAGAATAGATGCTGCAATCATGAAGAGGTGTTGTGATAGGGACTCATATGGCAGATGAGAGATGCTGCGAACGTGAGGCAACAGGTCGTGATACCGACTGTTGAGGACTTAGACTGGGTATAAAAGGACACATTTTCCATGATTTTTGCTATTCATCATCACTCCCTTGAGGGCTAACAACCCTAAATAGTGTGAGAGTTTAAAAGTAAAGTTTGTTGGTGATTGCGAAGCTTGATTAACATTTATTTTTGCAATTATATTTCAATTTAAGGTAAAAATTTATCTATTTCTTGGTGAAATTTCTTGATTATTTTCTCAAAATCCCAAAACTCTTAGGGATGATTATAACCCTAATTTAGCTTTGTTTTTACCCATTTTTGAGGGTTATGATCCCTTGATCCTGTATGAATGATGGGTTGGTTTCAAAAATATGATTTCTATAGAGGTAGAGGTATGGACTGCGTACATCTTACCCCCCCAGACCCCATTATGTGGGAATACACTGGGTTTGTTGTTGTTGTTGTTGTGTTGATTTCTATATGTGGGACGCAAATACGGTTTTGAGGTGCTTCTTGGACCCAAAGCACAGTGGTGCAATACAGGTGTTGACATTCTTGTATTGATAAGTAGAATGTGTTTTTGATCAATTTATATCTTGAGAAGGCTTCTCTAAAGTGAAAAACGATGCTTAATCTGTTCACAAAGCTTTCTTCTGCATCGAGGTGGGCTAGGTTTATCCTTAGTTAGATCAAGATATTTAATAGTATGCTAATGATATTGTGTTATATTTGGGATGGATTTTAGGTGTTGGATTGATGAAATACAAGACTTGGGATAGTTTGATCGTTTAGGCTATATTCAAATCGTAGAGTTGAACACTTAGCTTTTTTCCTTATTACTTAGGTGAAATTGGACTTCATTCTTCATATTTAGCATGAGAATTCCTTAGATTACTCAAATTAGGAATAATTGATCTAGTTGCTCATGTTTAGGTAAATTTCTTATCTTAGGGCTAATTGAGGCTTGTTAACATCTAAAAGTGGATATCTGATACCTTAGGCATAGTTCACATAGAAATTTGCCTAAAATGGTACTCGAGGATTAGAAATGGACTTTAAAACCACTTTAGTCTATTACACATGTTATCATTGGTAAAACCTTGTATGCTTATTAGACTCTTGGAAATGTGTAGTGAGTTAATATTGTGAAACCTTAACACTTGATGGTTATGTTGGTTAATATCAGGATTGATGTCTAATAATTATGCTATTATTTATACATGCCAATGATACTATTTATTAGGTTGATTTTATATATATATATATATATATATATATATATATCCTTTGAGTCTGAAAGATGATTATGTTGTTTATTATTTACCAATTTAAGTTTGGTTAATGATTATATTTGCCGATTTAAGTTTGGCTATTGATTAGTTACCGATTCAAGTCTGGATATTGATTATATTTATCGATTTCATCTAGCTATTGATTATTTATTGATTCAAGTCCGTCTATTAATTATATTTAGCAGTTTGAGTCTGGATATAGATATAATGTTATGATGATATACTTCTCATGATTAATTATATCAAGGTGTGACATTGAAGGTAGCAATTTGGCTAAGCTAAAAAATTAGGAAATGATTATAATGTGGCATGGTAATGGACTCTAGCGGTAAAATGACTAGTTGATAAATTACAGTTATCTTATAAATAGAGATTAGTAGACATGTGATGAATAGTAATTAAATAATGGTAGCATTATGGAAAATGGGTACATTGTAAAATGTTGGTAAATTATGGAATGATGGTTAAATTATGATGAAGGTTAGTTATAATGTTGGTTAATTGCTTTATTCTATCCTTAAGTGTACTCTCCAAACGTATGAGAGTCTGTGATGATTTATTTACTTTTATACACTAATTGGCGTATGGGAGGAAATTTTATAATTGGTGATTGCTTGTGTGATATTATGATACGTTATGTTATTATTTTAGTTACTTACTTATTATGTACAGCGGTATTGGAGATGATTCAGGTTTGCTTCTTTACCTTGAATTAGTTATGTTATCTTGCATTTTATCATACTTATATCATGATTTAGCTTAGTGGGGCAATGGTGCCTTCTAAGTAATCATTGTTTTGGTACTCATACTACACTTCTATACCTTTATGGTGAAGATTTCAGCACTAGTTATTGTCGTTAATTAATGTTCATGCAGTGATTGATTTTCGGAGATGGGGTGAGATCTTAGAGTCAAAGATGGCCATATCTGTCTATCTTTTATATTTAGTCCTTTGAGTTGAGATAGGTGTAAATTTGCCTACATTGGGAATTTTCCACTAAATTAACCCATTTCGTTAGCTCTAAGTTATGGTTTAGCTTACATATTGGTGGGATTTCGTAGGTTCCATTATGACTCATAAATTGATTCGTGACAAATTAGTATCAGAGCTTAGGGTTTACCTATATTATTGGTACAAGAGCAAGTGTCTAGTAGAGTCTTGCAGATTAAAATGGTGACATCTATTTCCTATCTTCAGGAGGCTATGGGATATTCTAAAGTTTTTTCTATTTTTTTCACTCATATTATTCTAAGAGTCTTGAGTTAGTTTGTAGAATTATTCCCTTGACTTTACGCTTTTGCTGATGGCTAGGACACACGCTACCGCTATACGAGATAAGGGTTTCGAGATTGAGACTAAGGATCTTAATACTATTCATGGATAACCCAAAGGTCATGTATAGTCATGTGATGTATCCCCATCTAGGGTCCAGAACAGGCCACCTTCCCAAGGCCCTATTCCTACTCCTGAACCAGAGTTTTTTCTACCCTAACCAACAGTGGGCCAGGGACTAGCCCAGGATCCACTAAGGTTTTTTTTTTCTTTAGTGCTAAGAGATACATTTGTTTAGATTTTTAGGATAGTTGGTAGTGTTCCATCTGATGGTGAATAATTTATTAATTAGAGTGGTTCTGAGGTAAGGTCACAACATGTAGTTGTGGCTCCCAGAGTTGAGGTTCCTCTTGCATCGATAGTTTCTCAACCAGTGGTTTTTGAGCTTATAATTTCTTCTGAGGAGCAATGGTTTTTGGGTATATTCTTGAGATTGGCTCTGCTTATGTCGTCGGGTGCTCTAGGTAAGGATGCATATGCATTTTTAATTGCTTGTAAGGATAAGCTTCATAATTTAGGCCTTGTTAAGACTCATGGTTTGGATTTCACCATATTTTAATTGGATATGGCTGCTCGACATTGGTGGAGAGTTTATATGTATTCTAGAACAGCTGGATCTTTTTCTTTTCATGGATTCAGTTCTCCGAGATATTTATGGAGAGATACATGCCTTGAAGTCTTAGATATTATTTGACGGATCAGTTCTCTAGACTGGAGTAGGGCTCCATGATAGTTTTAGAGTATGAGGCTCCTTTAAGAGAGTTCGTTTCTTTATTAGAGGGTTGAAACTTCCCAATTGTATGTCTACTCAAAGTTTGGTTAATGAAGATAGACTTTTGCTTATGTTTTAGATCATATTCGGGTGATGGAGTAGATACATTATGAGGCCCAAGGGGACAACGTTAAGAGGGATAAATACCAGGGCAGTTTTAGTCTGGTTCATAGTAGTTCTTGATTTAAAGGTAGTAGTTCTCATGGTGGGTATTCTCCACATCCATCCTATTATAATCTGAGTCAGCCCAGTCGACCTATTCAAGCAACACTTCAAATTATAAACAGAGGTCAGCCTAGTGTCAAAGTCCGCCCTGGTCAGGGTAGTGGTCAGTCTTTGAGAGTTTTATATTATGGTTATTTTGTTTGTGGTGGTTAGTCCAGGTCAAATGGATCTATTGATTCTGGTTCAGCTCAAGACCCATGTTATACTTGTACAACTTCTGGTCACTATTTGAGTGAATGCCATAATAATGGGATAATTGTTGTTTCAGCTTAGGGTGTTTTCCTTATTAGAGAAGTTTACCTATTAGATAGAGGTGGTTCTCATGGTCATAGGGGTGATTTCCAGGGTACTCAAGGAGGTTCTCAGGCAGGCAGGACAGTAGGTCTATTAGGTGCCCAGCAAGGTGACGGGTGTGGTCAGTTGTATGTAGTACCTTCTAGATCCGACGTTAAGACTTTGAATATTATTTTTATAGGTATGATTTTGGTGTCATCAGTTGGACCTTGCTTTATTAGATCTGGGATCCACTTATTCTTATATATCTGCTTATTATACACCACGATTAGAGTTGTCTTGTGACTTATTATCTGTTCTATTGCATGTATCTACTCCCATGGGTGGTTTTTTATTAGTGGATCAAATTTTAGATCATATGCCATGACTGTTAGTGATGTTGTTACTTATGTTGACCTTATTATTATTATGGATATGGTGGATTTTGATGTGATTTTGGGAATGAACTAGTTATTCCACTATCATGCAATCATGGATTATTTTGCTAAGACCATTACCTTAGCCATACCTGATGTACCCCCAGTCCAATGGCAAAAAGTTATTATCCACAAGCCGATGGGGATTATTTCCTATATGTGTGTGAGGAGACATATTTTGAGGGGTTGCAAGTCTTATCTTGCTTATATTAGTGATACTAGTGTGGAGAGTCTATCGCTTGACTCTATTCCTATGGTTTGTGAGTTTCCTAAAGTGTTACCTACTAACCTGCCTAGTATTCCCCTATCTGGGAGATTAAGTTTGTTATTGATCTCGAGCTTGGCACCTTACTGTATAGCTCCTACTGATCTTAAAGAGATGAATTCTCAACTGCAGGATCTTCTTGGTAAGGGTTTTATCAAATCGAGTATGTCTCCTTGGGAGCTCATGTATTGTTTGTATAGAAAAAGATGGCTCCATGCGAATCTGTATTGATTATAAGCAGCTTAATAAAGTGATGGTGCCTCACATTGATTATTTATTTAACAAGCTTTAGGGAGCAACAGTGTTTTCTAAGATTGATTTAAGATTTGTTTACCATTAGTTGAGGATTCAGGCTTATGAGATCCTAAAGATAGCTTTTAGGACTCGTTATGGTCATTATGAGTTCGTAGTGATGTCATTTGAGTTGGCAAATGCCCCAACCACGTTCATGATTTGATGAAGAAAGTATTCAAGCCTTATTTGGATTCCTTCGTGATTGCATTTATTGACGACATTCTTTTGTATTCGAGGAGTATGGAAGAGTATATGCAAAATTTTAGGATCGTTCTCCTGACCTTCAATACCCCAGATTTTAGGCCTTAAAAATTTCTGAGTTTTTGAACTTACTGCCCAAACTAAGGTTCTCTTTATGAGTCGTAGTGTCTCTATATGGGTCATAGGACCCCAATTGTTGGGAGTTCACTATGGTTGCTAAGTGTTCTATTTGGACTATGATTTATACCTTACTAGTCATAATGTCTTTTTACGACTCATAGGATAGCAAATTAACATGCAAGTGTTGTTGGTATGATGATACCAACGAGATGCCATAATGCATAATTGGTTTAATAAATAGTAATGTGTGCTAAATATTTTTAATTGGACTTAAAAAAGGGTTGTGTATCCTATCCATAATAGTGGAGATCTCGAAGGATCAATATTAGCAATCACGATTGTCAACGTGGGGGTCTAAATGACTAGGTGGGTTGAGCCTCTTTTATTGTATGATTGGGAAGTTTGATTCCCCCATGTTACATAATTTAGTGCTAAATTCACCTTGATATATGTCGGGAGGTTTGACTCCTCATAAGGCATATACACGTATGATTATCTTCTAGTTTATATGGCTACATACACTGGCCACTTCTAGCTGGGGAGAGCTAGGACCATATAGCATGTGGGTGCCTTATTATGATGGTTATGCTACACAATATAGGCTAAGATTTCAAAGTTTGTTCTAAGTCTTATTTCCTACCCCAGTATGTGATAAATATATATATATATATATATGTGTGTGTGTGTGTGTGTGTGTGTGTGTATGTGTCTATGTGTGTGTGTACTTGTATATGATTATGTATATTAATTTTGACTAGTTTTGAATTATTGATCATGGCATTACCTTACCCCTTATTCCTGAGTTATATACTAGTGCTCAACCTACTTACCAACTTTGGATGTTGTATCCCCACGTGATGTAGGGTCCAAAGGCAAGTCTACTTTTCCTGAGTAGTGTTAGGTGGATCAACTTAGTTCATCGATCGTTTGCAGTGAAGTGGTAAGCTTTTATTTTCTGAAAAACTTGATCATTCCAATGGTTCCCTTTCATAAGTTAGAATTAACGACTTCACATCAACATCATCATTATCATTGCCATTATCATGGTCATTATTAGATTAGGGGCATGTCCCGACTTAGATTATTTTTGGATTAGTAGAGGCTTTAAGGATACTACTATGGATTGGGTATTGATGTTGACACTCTTAGATGTCTTTGAGTGTATTACTTTTCTATCTTGTTATATGTTTTGAATTCAATCGTTGCTAAGTGTTTTGTTCTATGTTGACTAGGCTTAGGGGATGTTCTATGGTTTTTGATGGACTTGGGATACCTATCATGGCTAGGCTCTGGTTTTGATCGTGAAAAAGTTGGTATCAGAGCCTAGGTTTGGTGTCATTGGGTTTTCAAAAAGCCGTGTCAAGTAGAGTATCTCTTATGGTGTATAGGATGCCACACTTATAAGATTGAGACTACGAGGCATTTAGGTTTGTTTCCCTTTTTTGAGATCTACTTATGGGCTATCAGTCTAGGGTGTTGAAATCTTCTTTAATTTCCATTTGTTTGATTTTCTTATCATGCCTCCCAGAAGATTTGTTGCTCGTGGAAACTCTTCTTTCCCACTTGAGGACAATGTGGATGGGACTCATTCAACTTATAAAGTTTATATGGGGTCTAGTCCCACCGATCCCTACTGATATTTATTTTGCTGGTGACACTTCTACTTAGTCACCACCAATAGATATTACTGATGTAACGTTCTGCCATTCTATTCGTCTATTAACCCAGTTGGTGATATCTCAGTCACGTCAGTTAAGTCCTGCTAGTGCTACTATGAGTTCTTTTGAGGCCACCAGGGTTGCCTAGTTTATGAGGTTAAATCCTTATAATGGGTCCCTTATGAAGTGTATAGATTATCGTAAACTGAATAGGGTGACCATGAAGAATAAGTATCTACTTCCTAGGATTGGTGATCTGTTTGACCAGCTTCAGGGTGCTAAGTACTTTTCTAATATTGATCTTCGGTCTGGGTACCATTAGGTAAAGATTAGGGAGGTGGATATCCCTAAGACGACCTACCAAACTCGGTATGGTTGTTTTGAGTTTTTGGTGATGTCCTTTGCTTTGACTAATGTGCGGCGACATTCATGGATCTTATGAATCAAGTCTTTTGTCAGTTCTTGGATTTATTCATAACTATGTTTATGGATGATATTTTGGTGTATTCTAAGAGTGAGGTAGATCATGCCAATTATCTCAACATAGTGTTACAGACCCTTAAAGACTAGCGGTTGTATGCAAAAAATTTTAAGTGTGAGTTTTGGTTGAATGTTGTTACATTTCTAGGTTATGTTATTTCTACTGAAAGGATTAAGATGGATCCATAGAAAGTTGAGGCATTTAAGAAGTCGCCTAGACCCATGACTCTAACTGATATTCAGAGCTTCTTGTGTTTATCTGGTTATTATATGAGGTTCATAGAAAGTTTCTCTTCTATTACTCCCTATTGATTAAGTTGACTCAGAAAAAGGTAAAGTTTCTATGGTTTGATGCTTGTAAGGGTAGTTTTGAGTGGTTGAAAGATAAGTTGACTTCGACTTTGGTTTTTAATCTACTCGAGGTTACTGGTGGCTTTGTCATATATTGTGAAGCATCCCATATGGGAATAGGTTATGTGCTGATGCAGTATGGTAAGAACATATGTGTCTAGGCAATTGAAAATTTATGAGAAGAATTACTCGATGCATTACGTGGAATTGTTGGTTGTGGTCTTTACTTTAAATATTTGGCATTATTATTTATATAGGCTTTATGTTGACATCTATTCTAATTATAAGAGTTTGCAATATGTGTTTACCCAGAAAGTGTTAAATCTCAGGCAAATGAGATGGCTTGAGTTGCCCAAGAACTATGATATGAGTCTCCACCATCAGCCACGTAAAGCTAACGTGGTTATTGGTACTCTGAGCAGGTTATATATGGGAAGATTATCTCATGTGGATGAGGAAAAGTGATATTTAGTGAGATATATTCATCAATAGCTAATCTTAGAGTTCGTCTGTTGAACTCTGACGATGGAGGTGTGATTATGCAAGAAGTGGTAAATACATATCTGGGTGATAGGGTGAAGGAGAAATAGGTATTGGATCCTATATTGATGCATATCAAGGGCGATATGGGTCACCAGAGGGTGATGGCTTTTGAGATTGGTAGTGATGGTATCTTGAGGTAATAAGGAAGATTGTGTGTTCTCGATGTTGATGGACTGTGAGAGAGGATCTTGTCTGAGGCTCATTAATTGAGGTACACTGTTTATCCAGGTTCTATGAAGATGTACCATGATTTGAAAGAGATCTATTGGTGGAATAACATGAAGAGGGATATGGCCAATTTTGTGGCTAAGTGAATGGTGTGTCAACAAGTGAAGGTTAAGCACTTGAAGCCGGGTCGTTTGTCTCAAGAGATTAAATTACCCATGTGGAAATGTGAAGTGATTGATATGGATTTTGATTTCGGTCTTCTGCAGTCTCTCCAACAATGTGATTCAATTTCAGTCATCGTGGATAGGATGACCAAGTTTGCTCATTTCCTACTAGTGAAGAATAATTATTTGGTAGAGGATTATGCTAAGCTCTTACTTCAGGATATTGTAAAGTTGTATGGTGCTCTGGTTTCCATCATATCTGATTGAGGTACTCAGTTCTCATCTCACTTTTGGCATTCCTTTCAGAGAGTTTTGAGAACAAAGATAAACCTTAGCACCATTTTCCACTCTCAGAAGGATGGATAGGCGAAGAGGATGATTCAGACTTTAGAGAATATGCTAAGGTCTTATGTGATAAATTTTGGTGATAGTTGGGTTGATTATTTTTTCCCCTCATAGAGTTTGTGTACAATAATAGTTATCACTCTAGTATTGGGATGGCTTCTTTCGAGGCTCTGTATGGTAGGAGATCTAGGTACCCTATTTAGTGGTTTGAGGTTGGTGAGAATAGGTTGTATGGTCCCAACTTGGCTCACCAAACTGTGGAAAAGGTGACGGTGATTCAGGATAGACTTAAGGACATCCAAAGTCACCAAAATTCCTATGCGAATGTAAGGCGAAGGGACTTAGAGTTTGTGGATGATTTGGTTTTCTTAAAGGTATCTCCCATGAAGGGAGTAATGCGGCTTAGGAAGAAGGGGCATATCAGTCCCTGTTATGTTGGGCCATATCGTATTTTGAGATGAGTGGGCAATGTCGCTTATGAGTTGGAATTACCTTCGAGTTTGGGTTCCATTAATACGGTCTTCCATGTGTCGATGTTCAAAAAGTGTGTACTGATCCTTCCATGGTCGTTTCTTTGGAAAGTGTTGGTGTCTCAAATTCCTTGTCTTATGAGGAAGTCCCAGTTAGGATTATTGATAGGCAGGTCCGTCATTTGAGAACTAAAGACGTGGCATCGGTGAAGGTTTTATGGAGGAACCAAAAGTGTGAAGAAGCTACATGGGAAGCTGAAGAGGACATGAAGTCTAGATATCCATTCTTGTTTCCCACTTTGGATAATTGTGCTTGAGGTATTATATTTCTTAACATATTTGTTTTCAGACCCTGTTAGAGGAAATTGTGATTTTCTTGATATCTTTGTTTCCTGTCTTTGTTAAAGGTAAGTGGAGGGGGGTGTTTCTATGTTAAATCATGCTAAAGAATGCCTTAATCCATAATTCAAGGATGAATAATCCTAAGGGTGGAGAATGTAACACCCTAAATTTTGGGCCTAAAAACTTTTTAAGATTTTGAACTCACTGTCCAGATTACGACTCTCCTTACGAGTCGTAGTATCTCTATATGGTTTATAGGACCCCAACTGTAAGGAGTACAGTGTGGTTGCTAAGTGTTTTGTTTTGACTATGATTTATACCTTATGAGTCATAATGGCTCTATACGATCGTATGATGGCAAATCGTAGTGTGTCCAATGTGATTCCCAAATGGTTTGGGCCTAAGTACAAGAGGAGCATACGAGTCATAATGTCTAAGTATGAGACATATGATATGACTCATAACCAAACCAATGTGGGTACCCATGAACATTGTCCATACTGCGACTAAGGGTCATGAGTCATAAGATTACCTGTAATAACTAGCGATGGCTTTTATCTTTATCCAAATAGGGGCACTTTGGTCCTTTTCCTAACTCCGTAATTGAAACCCTCATTAATAAAACACCTTTGGGGCTTTATTCTCATCCCTTAGAAAATCAAAACATATTCTTTCTTCTATCAAATTCTCTCAAGCAAGAGCATTAAGGTTTCAAGAGGTGGGTACATTAGAGCTTCCAAGGGTAAACTTTCTCCATAATTCTTGATATTTCAGGCATGTGACTTCACCCTTAAACTTGTTTTACTTAAAGCATGAAATTATATGGTTGTTGAGGTGGATTTGGACATGGGTCATGATATGGGTTGAGGATTTTGGCATGGTTGATTATCATACTGATTTCCCATGATTTATAATGCATTATTCATGCTTTATCGATGAAATTGAACTTATGGGGTGCATGGGTATGGTGAATAAACTAAGGGGTCATGGTTTTCCCTAATTTAATAATTTTGGCTTGTCATATTATTTTGGAAATTGTTTTCCCTAAATCCAAATGTGGAAGTAATGTTGAATCTAGCTTTTTCACATGATTTTGACTTGCTTACTTATACTAACGCATTGGCATAAAAGGATAATAAACCATGGATTGATTTTATTAAACCTTGGCGTTTGTGGATTTCCTATATGAATGAATAATTGAACCTAAGGGCCTATAAATTCCCCTGTGTGATGGTTACTGGTTATGGCATGATAATGAACTTACAAGTGTAGTTGGTATGAAGATACCAATGGGACGCCTTAATTCATAATTGGTTCAGGAAATGGGAATGTGTGCTAAACATTTTTAATTGGTCTTAAAAGAGGGTTATGTAGCCGGCCGTGAAAGTGGAGGTCCTAGGGATCAATACAAAAAATCACAGTTGTCGATGTAGAGGTCTAAATGATTGGGTGGTTTGATCCCCCTAATTATATAACTGGGAGGTTTGAGTCCCCCATATTACATGATTTGATACTAAAGTCACCTTGATATATGCTGGGAGATTCGAGTCCCCCATAAGGTGAGTGCAATATGATTACCCTATGGTTCATGTGGCTACACGCACTAGGGCCCTTCCAGCTGGGGGAAAGCTGGGCCCGTAAAGCCCATGGGTGCCTTATTATGGCAGTTATGCTACACAATCAAGGCTAAGGTTTCAAAGTTCATGATAAGCCTTGTTCCCTACCCTAGTATGTGATATATATATATATATATATATATATATATATTTCCATTTGGTTATGTGTATTACATTTTGACTGGTTTTGAATTATTGATCATGACATTACTTACCCCTTATTCCTGAGTAACATGTAGGTGCTCAACCTTCTAACCATCTCCGAATATTGTATCCCCACATGATACAGGCAAGTCTACTTTTCTTCCACATTGTTAGGTGGATCGGTTTGATTCATCGGTCATTAGCGGTAAAGTGATGATCTTTCATTCTCTTGAACACTTAATTAATACATCAATTTCCTTTCATATTTTAGAATTGAAGACTTTACATTAACATTATCATTATCATTTTCATTGTCATTGTCAAAGTCGGGGGAATATCCCAACTTAGCTTATTTCAGATTAGTAGAAGCCTTGAGAATATTACTCTGGATTGGGTATTGATGTTGACATTCTTAGATGTCTTTGAGTTTATTAATTTTCTATTATGTGATATGTTTTGAATTCATCCGCTGCTTGATGTTAAGTTCTGGGTTGACTAGGCAAAGGGGGTGGTCTCCAATCCTCAATGGACTTGGGATACCCGTCATGGCCTGGCGCTTGTTTGGGTTATGACAAGAACTTGAGAGATCATGTGCTTTTTGCCGAATTCTCTAAGTGTACATTTTGGCTTGAATCGGTGATATACCTTGGACATGTGGTGTCTAAAGATGGTATTATGGTAGATCCAGCCAAGACTAAGGCAATTTGTAATTGGGCTAGACCTACATCTCTGACTGATATTCGTAGCTTTATTGGTTTAGCCGGTTATTATAGATTCTTTATTGAGGTTTTTGCTACTATTTTAGCCCCTATGGTGAGATTGACTCGAAAAGAGGTTTGTTTCCTATGGTTCGGGGAGTGTGAGTAGAGCTTTGGGAAGCTCAAGTACTTTCTTACTTCAACTCTTATTTTAGCTCATCCTATTGAGAGTAATGGATTCACCATGTTTTGTGATGTTTTTGGTATTAGTTTGGGTTGTGTATTGATGCAGCAGGGTTGTGTTATTGCTTAAGCTTCTATCAATCTTAAGGTGCACGAGCGCAACTACCTCACTCATGATTTGGAGTTTGCAGAAGCAGTTTTTATGCTTAAGATATTGAGGCATTATCTGTATGGTGTGGGTTCTGATATTTTCACCAATCATCACTGTCTTTAATATGTTATGACCCAGAATGATCTTAGTGCTAGATATTGTAGATGGATGGAGTTGTTTAAGGATTATGATATTTTGATCTTATATCATTTGGGCAAGGCAAATGTAGTAGCAGATGTCTTAACTCATAAGAGGGTGAGCATGGTTATCTTGGCTTGTAGTTCAGTTTCTTAGAGGTCGTTAGCACATGACATTCAGTCTTTAGCCAACTTGATGGTTCTCCTTGATATTTCAGATTCTAGGAGAATTTTGGCTAGTGTGAAGGCAATGTTCGTGCTATTTTAGCAAATTCATGATCATCTGTTTAAGGATAGTAAGCATCTCTTCCTTCGTGACCAGGTAAAGAGTGGTAAGTCCAAGAGCAACACCACAGATTGTTAGGGTGTTTTGAGCATTTACGGCCGTATTTATGTTTTGAGGATAAATGACTTAACTCAGCTGATTTTGCATGAGGCCCACAACTCTACATATTCTATTTATCCCTGCACAGCTAAGATGTAAAGGCCTTTCAGACAACATTATTGGTAGAGTAGGATAAAGAGAGATGTGGCAAACTTTCTAGCTTGTTGCCTCTGTTGTCAGCAGGTAAAGGTCGTGCATCAGCGAGCAAGTAGTTTGGTTCAGAAGCAGCCCATTATCGAGTGTAAATAGGGGCGGATAACCATAGATTTTGTTAGTGGTTTACCTCGCAATTCTTGTGTTTTTGATGGTATTTGGTTCATCATATATCGTTTGACCAAGTCAGCATATTTCATTCCTATTAAGATGTCCTTCAGTGCTGAAAGGTTAGTCCATATCTATGTTAGTGAGATAGTCTGTTTTCATGGTTTGCCTATTTCTATTATTTTAGACTGGTTCTGTGTCCACTTTGAGATTTTGGAGAGCATTTCAGGAGGAGTTGGACACTCATGTGGATTTTATTACAGCCTTTTATTTGTAGATAGATGGTCAGTCTGGGCAGACTATTCTAGTCCTTGAGGATTTGCTTCGTGACTATGTTATGGATATTGGAGGCCATTAGGAGGAGCATTTATACATGGTAAAGTTTGCATCTAATAACACCTAGCATTCGAGTATTAAGATAACACCTTTTGAGGCTTTGTATGGTAGGAGATATCATTCTCTGTTTGGATGTTTGAGACGTCTGAGGTTAGGGTACATGGTACTGATTTGCTTCAAGAGTCGTTGGATAGAGTCAGGGTAATCCAGGATAGGTTGGGAGAGACTCAAAGAAGGCAGACAGTCTATGCGCACTATAGGCTTGTGCCTTGAGATTTATAGTTGGTGATCGTGTATTCCTCTGTGTGTCACCTATGAAGGGTGTCATGAGGTTTCGGAGGAAGGGTAAGCTTAGCCCTAGATATATTGTACCTTTTGAGATTCTTCCCACAATTGGTAAGGTGACTTATAAGTAAGCTCTACCTCTAGATTTTGTTGTTGTTCATTCGATTTTCTATGTTTCTATGTTGTAGCAATACATTGTTGATCCTTCTTATATACTTATATGGTACTCAGTCCAGTAGGATGAGCATTTGACTTTTGTAGAGAAGCCAGTGCTCATTTTGGCTAGTAATGTTAGGTGGTTGCACACTAAAGAGATTCCTATAGTTAAGGTTTAGTAAAGGCACCACCTGGTGGAGGAGGCTACCTGGGAGATCGAGAGCGAGATGCTAACCCGGTATCCTCACCTATTTGATACTTTTAGTATATCCTAATCCTTAACTTTCACCGAAAAAATTTTCTTTAGTAGTGGATATTGTAATGATCCCTTAGGATATTTTCCATATTTCAGCATATTTTTACTATTAGAGCTTTTCCATAGCTGCCCCGAGACATTTCTGACTTGCTGGGACTTACAGTGCATTTATTAGGCAATTCATTTGGTTTGAAGAGCCAATTCCCTATTTAGAAGTCTTCATCGGTTCCAAATGACCATCAGAAAAAAACATTAGAAAAATAATCTTGTATGCAAATTTTGACTATGCCAGTAGCTCTGGAATGTCGATTTTAGTCTAGGTAGACCCTTAGTTTAGGGTTCGAGGCATCCAAGCTCATTTTGACCTATTGGTCAAAAATTTTTAAAATGAAATATGGTGTGGAACCCATAATTGGTCAAAATAACCTCGGATGGAAAATATAATTGTAGCATTGAGTCTGAAACGTGAAATTTGGTATGGTTTCACACTTCATTTGTGCATACAAGATTTTGAATGAATCCCAAGCACCCGATTGAGCCTATTTTTAGAATTACAAAATCTGGTGCACCAGGCTTCTGGTGCACCACGATAGCGACACCTTGGACCACAATCGCAACTCTCTTTGTAGAAGAGATACTGTGATCACAAAGGGGTGTTCGATCGCAAGTCTTGTGGCAGACTAGAGATGGTGCGATTGCGAGGCAAAAGGTCATGATAACGACTGTCAATGACCTAGACTGGGTATAAAAGGACCCCTTTTCCATGATTTTGGCCATTTTTCATCACTCCCGTTAGAGCTAAGAACCCTAAATAGTGCAAGAGCTTAAAATTCAAGCTTATTGGAGGTTATGAAGCTAGATTAACATTTATTTTTGCGATTAACTTCTGATTTGAGGTAAAAATTCACCCTTTTCTTGGTGAAATTTCTTGATTATTTACTCAAAACCCCCAAACCTTTAGGTCTTAATTTTAGCCCCAATTTAGCTTGATTTTCAACAATTTTTTAGAGTAATGATTCCTTGAGCTTGTATAAATATTAGGTTAGATTCAAAAATGCAATTTCCATAAGCGGGACCCACATGGAATTTTGAGGTGATTTTCAAACCTGAAGCACAATGGTGCAATGTGGATGTTGATATTCTTGCATTGATGAGTAAGATGTATTTTTGATAGCTTGGCATCTTAAGGAGGATTCTTGAAAGGGAAAAGTAGTGTTGTAGCGGTTCGTTGAGCTTTTTTCGGTGTCTAGGTAGGCTAGCTTTATCCTTTATTAGATCAAGTTATTTCATAGTATTCATATAATATTGAGTTAGATTTGAGACATGTTTTAAGTGTTGTATTGATTAAATGCAAGACTTGGGGTAGTTGGACCGTTTAGGTCATATTGAAACTGTATAGTTGAACACTTAGCTTGTTTCTTTATGCCTTTGGTGAATTGAACTTCATTCCTCATGTTTAGCATGAGAATCCCTTAGATTACTCAAATTAGGCATAATTGACCTAGTTGCTCATATTTAGGGGAATCTCCTATCTCAGGGCTAATTGAGGTCGGGTAACATCTAAAAGTAGATATTAGATACCTTAAGCCTAGGTTGGATAGAAATTTGCCTAAAATGATACTCGAGGATTAGAAGTGGAATTTTAAACAACTTTAGGCTATGACACATGTTATCATTGGTAAAACCTTGTACGCTTATTAGACTCTTGGAAATGTGTATTAAGGTAATATTGAGAAATCCTGATACTTAATGGTTATGTTGGTTAATATGGAAATTGACCCTTATTGATTATGCTATTATTTATGGATGTTGATGATACTATTTATAATATTGATTATGTTTTATATCCAGTTTGAGTTCTAAAGATGATTATGTAGTTTATTATTTACCGGCTTACGTGTGACTATTGATTTTATTTACTTGTTTGAGTCCAGCTATTGATTATTTATCAGTTCAACTTTGGCTATTGATTATTTTTATTGGTTTGAGTTCGGCTATTGATTATTTATTGGTTCAAGTCTAGCTATTGATTATATTTATCGATTCTAGTTCGAATATGGATATTATGCTATGATGATATATTTCTCATGATTAATGATATCGGGGTGCGAGATTGAAGGTAGCAAATTGGCTAAGTTAGAAAAATAAGGAAATGATTATAAGTGGCATGGCATAAATGGACTTTAGTAGTAAAATGACTAGTTGATAAATTATGGTTATCTAATAAATGGAGATTACCAAATATGTGGTAAATAGTTGTTAAATGCTGGTAGCATTATGAAAAGTAGGTACATTATGAAATATTGGTAAATTGTGTAATGTATGGCTAAATTACGCTGAAGGTTAGATATATTGTTGGTTGATTTCTTTATTCTATCCTTGAGTGTACTCTCCAGGCATATAGGAGACTGTGATAAGTTATTTACTTTTCTGCACCAATTGGCTTATGGGAGCAATTTTGTAGTTTATGATTGCTTGTGTGATATTATGTTGCGTTGTGTTATTATTCTTGTTACTTATTGATTATGTACAGTGGTATTGGAGATGATTCAGGTTCGTTTATGTACCTTGTCTTAGTTATGTTATCTTGCATTTATCATACTTATAATATGATTTAGCTCAGTCAACCAATGATACCTACTGAGTACCCATTGTTTTGGTACTGATACTATACTTCTGTACCTTTTTGGTGTTGATCTGAGCAATATTTGTCACTGTTGATCGACGTTCATATGGTGATTGATTTTGGAGATAGGGTGAGCTCTTGGAGTCCGAGTTGCCTATTTCCCTCTATCTTTTATATTTAGTCTTTTGAGTAAAGGCAGATGTATTGAACATCTTTGAACATTTGAGTTGTATTATTATTATTAGATGCTCTTGTACTGGCTCTACCAGGCCACTGGATGATATATTGTATTGAATGATTTCATCTATTTAGAACATTTGGTTTATTTATATATTGTGTTCTTCAAATTCACCTACTTTAGGAATTTTCCACCAAATTAACCCATTGTGTTAGCTTTGGGTTATGTTTTAGCTTACCCACTTGTGTCTTTTAGTAGGTGCCACTATGACTCGTAAATCAGGTCGTGATAGGCAGTCTCGAAGTAGAGACTTGAATCTCTTCCAAGCATGATAAAGGTTCTTATCCATCTTCTGCTTGAACCTCAAAATCTCACTACGTAATCTCACTATCTCACCTGATGGGAAGAAATGGATGAGGAATTTTTGAGCCAATTCATCCCATGTAGCGATAGAACTTGTCAGGTCAACAGTCAACCATTTCTTAGCTTTCTCCAAAACTGAGAAGGAAAGAGTGTTAGCCTCACATAATCAGTTGATACCCCAGTGGGTATGAACCTATGGATCCTCATATGACAAGCCGATAAATTGCCCGTTGTTGTGCAATAGTTGCACCATGTTTTATTTCATCCCAAATATACCTACGGCCGTGGGTCTTCAAATAGCGGAGGTCACATTATTTAAGAGGAGGATTACCACTTCTCATACGGTCCTGCGGGCTGGTGGATCTTTCACTATAGGTGTAGGATGATCTTCCTCTTCTTGAATTTGTGAAATTTTGTAGAGAAGGATTATTTCTCTCATTCATTGGTGTAAACATTGCTCTGGTTCGGGTTTTGGTTCAACCAACTCCCTATCCCTTGCCAACTTACTAGTTTTTGAAACCTATGTTTGCAAATCAAGAATCTAAGATCAAGTGAATTGCACTCACGAAATCAAAAAGCAAAACTAAAACTAAATCAGTTTGCCAAATTATAAGTCCCCGATAACAGCGCCAAACACTTATTGCGCACATGCAAGTGTACTGGTCCACCCTAGTAATTTAGTGGCCTTAAAGAAAGATAAGTATTGATCCCACAGGGACTAGTGTTAAGCAACTATCCAATTTCATTTCATCTATTAAGATTAGACAAGTGTAACCGTAACCACTAGAGTTGAGAAGTATAACTAAACATAAACTAAAACATTGCGATAAAGTAAGATTCTTGACCAATAAATAGGGAGAAATCCAAGGTTAAGGAACTATGAATAAGTATAATATGCTATGTAAATTCGTTGGTTAGGATAACTTTCGTGGTTGTTGGTTCACGGGGTCGATATTATGACTACGACCTTCTGAACCTCTAATCAATTATCTAACTTAGCCCCACAACTACATCATTGAGAAGGGATGTGAGAACTTAGTTAAATGAATTCACATTCTATCCCAAAATTTAACCAAATAGGGCAATTAGGTATACTACTATCCTAAATGCAAATCATTACATCATTCAGTTGAAATTACAATCCTATTCTATCTATCCTGTGTTCTACTCTATAATTTATTCTTTCGGGTTCATAATAGAGTTAAGCATATATTCTAAGGTCACCAATACTTACAATAGTGATAACAAAGATAAATAAACAAAAAACAATGATAAACAACCAAAACCAATTCAATTGATAACAATAGCAATCATGTTCTTGGCCTTAACCCCAGAAAAGGCATTTAGCCGCTCATGGATATGCACGTAATCACAATAGATGGGTCTAGGTTAAAATTCATAAAACAATTAATTAAAGAGATAAAAACCCTATTTTCAGACTCCTTGATCATGTGTTGAAGCCCTAAGGTAGTCTGAGGTTGTTACAATTGAGTTTAAGTGTCCAATTTATAGGACGAGAAAGCTGTCCAATTAATTCTAGGGGCATGCCACACCAATATTGCGCCATCTAGGTAGTGTGGAATGTCCTAATTATGGTGGGATACTGTAAATTGTATATTATAAGCATCCAAGGGTGTGACGCTACCTTAACACGGTATCTAGGCAGCGTGGAACGCCAATAACTCTAAAACGTCCAACTTTGCACAATGTTTATACCATATGTTTGTCCTTCTAATCCAAGTTTTGTTGTGTTGTTTCTACTTGAAATCCATCTTGTGAAACATACATTTATTATCTTGATAAACTCACCAAGCATTCTATGACATCAAACACCAAAATTTAGAGTCCAAAACACCATAGAATCCAACACGCTGAACTAGAAAAGAACATAGCTCAAGCTAAGAGTACTAGTTTTCTCGTTTGAACTTTAACTTAGTGTTTTGACTCAAAACCTATTATGAACACACCTTAAACACTAAAAATACAGAACTAAACACTTAAATTGTTATTTATATCACTAAACACTCGTTATGCACACACGAAGTCCTCAAAACTAAGCTATATGAGCATAGATAACAACACCGAGATGCATAAATCTACCTCAAATCAGGTATCTTAATTTTATCTTGGCTAAGTATCGTGTTGTGTCTTGTTGTATTTTTGTTTCCTAAGGACAATCCAACGTTCTAAGTTGAGAGTGTTAATGTGTCATAGTTTCATGATACTTTTGGTGCTTAAAACCAAAAAATATGCAAGTACTTAGGTTTATTTTGATAGATACAATGTGTTTTTGTCTCTATTATGCAGGAAACTAGGGTTTGGAGCTTAACATTAACAATCAGAGCCAAGTTTGCAGAAAAATCCCAACTACGAGGTTACCTACGTGGTGTAGATAGCACTTACGTACTGTAGGTATTTGTCATTAGTGTTAGAGATGGAACTTTAGAGAATCAGAAGTTGGAAATATTTTTCTTGCTAGTTACCATGGGTTACTTATGGCCCTTAGGTACCACCTACGACACCATAAATTCTAGTACCAATTAAAAGATTTGAGGTGTAGAGAAGTTTATTTTGGAATAAGTCTTTTGGTATCTACGATGAGGCAACCTATGGGATGTAAGTACCACTTACGCCCTGTAGGTACTAGTACAAGAGAATAAGCTGCAAATTAGTGAAGACTGGACTTACGATAGCCACCTACGTGGTGTAGATACCACTTATGGCCTGTAAGTGGCCACCGACTTGGTTTTCTCTATATATTTTGGTTTAGATTTCCAAGGTTTTTATATACTCTATAAATACTCTTTTGATGCTTTTTATTCAATTTATGCACTCATACTATTCATAAACATATATTTGATTCTAAGATTGACTTGATTTTGGATTCCTTGTATTCTTGGTTTTTGGTTGATTAATTAGTTTGAATTTGGGTTTTACTCACTTGATTTTAGATTCCTTGTGTTCTTGGTTTTTGGTTGATTAATTAGTTTGAATTTGGGTTTTACTCTTCAATTATGGTGAGATTGTTCATATGGTTTCTTTAGTGAATTGCATGAATTTTTTCGTAACTGCGAGCAGCTAATTCCCTTAGCTAGGGTTTTGGGAACCCTGACTGAATAATGAAGTAGGGGAAGTGTGAGGTTCTTCTAGATTATTGTTTATACTTGCATTGTGATATCCTTCGACTTAATTTTTTTCTTAGTGATAGACAACGCTGAGAACCCATCTGTATTTGAGATTGTTCTCACAAGAGAGATTAAGATTGGGAAAAGAAAATTACAATAGTGGTTCGAGGCTATCAACCCTCGTCTAATAACTTGAGACCTACAAGGTGATTTTTAAACTGGTATCAAAGGCAAGGGTTTGTAAGGCGCCACCCCGAGATTCTCAAGGTGAAGGCTGAGATTTATCAAAGAATTCACAAGTCGTTTGGAATTTTATCAAATTCTTCTTGTGTGGCAGTGAGATAGACGTATTGAGCACGAGAAACTTACAGAGTTCAGACGCTAGGGGAATACAGTCTTAGTGTTCATCTCGGATTGTTTATGACCAAAAACATTCACGACTTGTTACTTTTTACTATTTACTATAATCCCCCCTCCTAATTTACTTTCTTGCACTTCGAGCTACTTCAGCAAGTTCAAGAGATAGATTTGACCTATTTTATGTGGATCGAATACAACTTAGTTTGGTTATAATAATTTGACAGTGACCGCATTGTATCTTCTTGGAGGGCATAGTTTGGGAGACATCAGTTACCGTTCCAGCGGTTAACTTCTTAGCTTAGACAACGTTCAGTAAAACAGTCATAATTGTTTACTGTGAATGCAAATTAATGAATGGCCAGATGCATTAGAAAGAGGACTCAAATATCTTTTAGTTTTTTGGTATTTAGACCTATAAATCTTTATAGTGTAGGAGATATGCTTGTTTGAAGTTGATCCTAGTTTAAACTTTGCTCGAAACTTAATCGGTATAAACCCTTTCAACGTAACTTAGTGCTAGGGGTATTGTATGACCTTAGTACATGTATAATGCACTCCCATGCTAAATAATTGGTCCCATAACTTATGATGAGCGAGGTTCTTACTCTATTACCACAATTCTTTTCAATAAGGATGAAAGGATCATTACATTTGATCATTGCATTTCATGTAACTTTTGTTTCTATTTTGGGATAGTATTATGGAGTATAGTGGTTTCCTTTAAAGCTAGTTAAATCTTTAATGCCACAAACACATTAAAATTTACTTACCTATTACAGTTTTTGGTTTTAATTTGTGTGACCCCATTTTAAAAAAAATCTTTAGAAAAGAATGATTTGTTTCTTAATTTAAAAATAGTTTAATTTGAATTTCTCATTTTACCCTCAATGATAAGCATTCATAGCAACACAAAATAACTACAAGTTTCAAAATTCTTTCTCTTTTAACTCTTATATATTCAATGTAATTGGCTCACGTAAATTAAAAAGCATAGAGTAAGAAACATCGGCAATTATGATGCCAAAGTTTGCTTTTCCATTCAAGGGTAAAAATTAAACATGATGAAAACAAATTGAATTCTAACTTATATATATTAATAGCCTAAAATTATTTGGATAGTATAATATTTTTTAATTGGACAAACAATATAAATCTAGATTGTCTAGTACTAATTACATTCCATTCTGACTGTTTTGATATTTACAAAAATGTCGATTTTTCCTTCGTGATACATTACATAATACATAAGTACGAAACTAATAGACTGAATCATAAGTAGTGATACATTTAGATAATTAAGTTTAGGTATCAATAGAACAAAAAGCATTTTGATGCATGATTTTTGTCTTATCTTCAATCAAAGATTTTTTTTAATGTATCTATAACGTAATAGTCAGTAAGATACATAGCTGTTGTACATTTGATGGAGGATAGCGTGATGTATATTTTAGTTATTTTCAACTAGAAACATCATTATTTATCTTCGAACTTCTTAACACATACATCATTGTTATGTATCTCTATTAACATCATCATCTTCAACATCTATTGACTAATCTCTGATTTCCATCATCTACTCTAATCCTTCATTAAGTATCAATAATAGTTCCTTATTGCTTAGTGGTTTGGTTCCAACTCGAGTCAATATCACCTCGAGTTCTTCCTTGTTTATTTTCCACTTGTCATTTCGTAACACACTTTTTGGAGTGAATAATAAATTGAATGAAGATGAGGTGAAGGTTATTGTTGTTGTAGATCCAGATAAAGAATTATATTATCGGAAGATAGATCGAGGTTTTTTGGATTTAAAGAGCTTTTTTAGGAGGTTGGTGATAAGTTTCATGGTATAAATTATGATGAATTTAGAGAGTAATAGTTAAAGAAAGGAAAATTAAGAGGGGGGAAGGAGAATGGTGATGAAGAAAGAGGCTTAGCTGGGAAAAGGGGGAATATGCGATGTATCTGAAGTTTTGGTAAAAGAAAGTGTAAGAAGAGATTATGTAAGTATTTTAAGGGGTTGGAATTTTAGATAATAATGATAAGTTAATGTATAGTATTATGTAATTTACCCTTTTTAATTTTACTTGTGAAATTATAATGAATATATTGTTGTTTTATTATTATAACTTTATCGTCATATTAGCTTGTATGAATTATTTTTTAAATTTTAACTTAATAAAGTACAAAATAATTTCACATAAGTGAAGAAGACTCTTAACTAAGTGACAACACTCAATTATTAATGGATTAAATAGAGATTTGAAACCCCACTTAGCCCACCCTTTCCCAACAAGTCCTTTATATTATGGATGAGGTTGAAAGTAATAAAATTATAAAAATACTTCATCTGTTTTGTAATGAATGACCAACTTTTGTTTTTGGTATGTTTCAAAAGAAATGAACCTTTATCTTTTTTGACAAAACTTTAATTTCAATATTTCACGTAGCATGCTTAAGACTACAAGTTTAAATGATATTTTGGTACATCTAACATAACCTTAATTTAAGACCACAGATTCAAAAATTATTTTTATATTTTGAATGGAGGGAGTAAAATATTATCATGGGAAAACGGATCGTAACACTTTGTTTGGATGGTGGTTTCATAATGTAGGGTACTATATGGTATAGTATTGTATTATGCAGTATAGTATGATATAATGTTTGGATAGACCGTATCATTTACCGGTATGGTACTATATTGTAACTGGTAAGTTTTCTAAAATGTCCTTCATTATTAAAAATGTTAAAATTTATCATTAATTATTAATAAAAATTATTTAAAATAATTATCTTCTTGCTAATTTATCACAAATTATGTCATGTAAATATAATAAGTTGTTAAATTCATATAAAATTCTAACAAAATCCATAAAAGAGTAGAGCAAAATAAATGTAATCAGTTTTAATAGTAATATTTTTTTTTGATGTTTTTAGACATGACCACCAACGACAACTAAAAAGTTTGAATGCACCTTCTTCTTATGCTACGAGTGTGTTCAGGATGGAGGAAAATATTTTTCATACAAAATATTTATAGAAAAATAAGTCATTTCTTACTTATGTTTTGTGTTCGTTACACAAGTAGAAAATTATCTTCTAAAAGTATTTGCATATATTTAATAGAAAATAACGAGAAAGAATAAGATAAAATAATGAGAAAGAATAGGATAAGTGGTGGAGTATGAAAAAAATTGATTTTCTTTTATAAAAAATATAGGGGGGAGGGGGGATGTGGAGTGGGGGTCGGTGTCGAGGGCGGGATAAGAAAAATATTTGAAATTTATTTTAGAAAAAAAATTATTTCTTTAAGGTGATGGTGGGGAGAGGGGGGGTTAACAATTTTTTTTGAAACTTTTAAAAAATAAAAAAAATGGAGCGGGGGTAGGGGATGAGGATGTGTAACGCCCCGAATCTGATATCTGGAATGGTACACAGTGGTCATGACTCTGAAAGAGCACAAGCTAACCCATGACTGATATTTGTACCTTTGAAATGCATAATATACTGTAAAAATGTGAAATAAAAGGATAAAAGGCCGTAAGTTTCAAATATCGTGTAAAACATAACATCTGGTATTACGGTATATCAATACCAAAACTGAAATAAATCGTCTGAACATGCTAGTCTGAAAGCCTCTAAACTATCTGAAAACTGTGGAGTTGATGGGACGTGTCCCCAATTAACTCCGTCTACTAAAATTGAAATAATGAAGTAATGAAATAATCATGCTATCCTCGAATAATGAGGACTCACTGCAAATCTACTGCTGCTGGATGAATCTAAAGCTAAGTACGATCGGGAACTTAAGCGTCTGAACCTATTATAGCACAGAAGAAAAGTATACGTCAGTACGTCTGAATGTACTGGTATGCAAAATGAGGTAGGCTGAATGTATGGGGTTCATATGCATGAACAATACTAACTGACTAAATAACATAAACATGAGAATATATGCATGAATACGTAACTGTAAATGAGATCATGAAAATATTGACTACTAAGTATGAATACTGATAACATAAGTTTCGTATAACTGATATATTGTTAGCTAAGTGACTGTGTCTTACAGTCCCAATTTTGATGGAACTAGCTGAGTTTCATACTGAACAAAGTGACTGTATCTGAAAGTCCTGAATATGAAGAACTATTTGATTTCTTTTACTGAGACTAAGACTGAGACTGTGGGAAGTAATCAATCATCTAACCGACATGCCCTGAATATGAACTAGTGGAGTCCAACCAGTAACCCCAGCTAGAAGGGTCTTAGTACCGTGCCACAGGTAAAGACAAGCTGTGAGTTAACCTTCTCTGACAGGGTGCTCTTCTATCAACCCCTCCTAGTAGGAAAACTTAAATGAGGTGTATAATCCCTAGACTCGTAGGAGTACATCTATGATATAAGCACAAGGAGCATCAAAAGTACAAGGAATTATCTAAGGGGTCAAGGCTTCGGAATTAGCAAGCAATTGATGACTTTTCGGAGTATTTTGAAGCCTTGGTCAAGATAAGGAAGGAGGAAAACTTATGCACTCAATAGGTTCCTCAAGTGTAGGTTAATGAAGACATTTTTCACTTCAAGGAAACACTCAAGAGGCCAATTCCCCGAGCTCATTAAGGGTAGTTTTGTCATTTGGCATGTAATAGTATAAATAGACCATTTTGCTTCTCTTTTCATTAGACTTTGATGACATTTGGATATTACTCTTATAGTGTATCTTTATTTTCTGTAGACTTTGATGACATTTAAATATTACTCTTATAGTGTAGCTTTAGTCTCTAGTTTTAGCTCTTAGAATCTAAAAATTTGTCCGAGAATATTTGAAGTTAGGGTTTCACTTATTTTGGATAATTTGACAAGAAACATGTACTTGAGGAAGAGTATTTCCTTTGGGTCACCTTAGAGGAAGGTTTTAACTCTTATTTGTGAGGTGTGTTAAAGATTTTGAAACATCTTTTAGTGCTAATCATTGAATATGAGTAAGGGTCTTTCTATCTATCCTTTAGTTTCAAGCATTTTTCTTCTTCATCTCCATTCTATGTGTTGTTTTCTCTTTATTTGGTTGCTGAAATTTGCATCTTAATAACCATTTTCATGTGTTCATATTCATTAGGCTATCAATCTCAACCTAAATTGGCTACATAGTTTTGGAATGCATGGATTGCTTCTAAGGATCACTCCCTTTACTACCTAACAGATGAGCCCTAATCCCTGGGTTCACTCGGTGCTGAATCCTACTCCCAACTAAATAGACACTAAACTAATTTCCTATTTCATACTAGGCTTGATTGATCTGTCACTAATTGTGTTACTGACTGAACTATATTTATTTCACTAAGTTTTGTTGACTGATAGAATATAAATGAGATCTGATAACTAACTGAGATTACTGAGTATTGTGAAGGACTGGCCTAATACTGAATTTAGTGAGTTTTCCTAAGTCATGTGACTGACTAAATTCTAAGGATCATGGCTTGACTGTGAGTATATTGAAATTTGACATTGGCTCTAGGCAAATAGCTAAATTGTCAGGTACAAGTACCCCCAGGACTCGATAGCATAAAACTAACAAGACATGAAACTTCTTTGAATACATAACTATAGGCCACAATTCATACTACAATCATTGGGGGATTTCATAAAGCACTTGATATTCATAATCTTGTACATGGATAGGAATGCATTCAGACATTTCATAATTCTAGTCTCATAAGCATTCCATCAAACAACTATAAGACATAGATTTAGCTTGGGAGTCATTTTGAACATCTAGTTGTAGACTAAGTTCATCATTTAGATCAACAAAGGTTCATAAAACACAAATCTACTCACTTAGGCATTTTATCAAAAACATGGGATACATATACTTAGGCTTGGGCATGAATACTAAACAATTACATCATGGCTACTTTAATCAACTCAATTTCATGAAATTCAATCCACATGCTAACATAATATAAAGGAATACATAAAGATTCCATCATGGAAACCATACAAATCAACAATATGGTTACAATTTCAATCCACAACATGAACATCATTATTTAAGCTTTAAAAAAATGGTTTATTGAACTCCAAAGATGGAAGCGATCCTTGAATGAACACTTTACATACCTAGGTGGATGATTTCTTGATGATTGATGGTGGAAATCTTGAATCCTAGGCTTGAAATTAATCACTTAAGGTTTCTTGTTCTTGAATAATTGTGGAAGAAGGATTGTATTTAGCCAAAAGAGGGCTAAATTTCATGTTTATGAGGGTTGAAGGTCGAGGAAAATAACCTAATTACCTCTAAGGACGCGATCATTTAATGACTAAAAATGGGCACCGACGCGTTGAGTGATGTGGCACGTCAATGGCACCAACGTGATACTCAATGTGTCGCACCATGATCATGCCAAGCCTCTGTACTTTTGTCTTTGGAAACCTGCAACAATGTTAACCAATGCGATAGGCAACATAGTGCACCAAGACTACATTGGTCCACTATTTTGGGATACCAAACATGGTCTAAACGAGGTTCGAAAAATCCAAAACTTTTTCGAAAACACCTATTAACCTCCCTGATCATGAATTCCCAAGAATACCGACCATTAAAGGACATTAAGGTTGCAAAATAAGATTTCCAACTTTCTAAGGACAAAAATAAAAGCGAGAATACCAACCATTGAAGGAAAAGGTCACGAAATGAGATTGCCAACTTTTGAAGGCCAAAAATAAACTAAGTATGGAAAATTAGCTTGAATTTTCTAAGTCTGGGACCCCCTTGACAAGCTTAAAGGACTAAATTAAGCTTAGGAATTTTTACGTGGTCTTACAATATCTTCTCCTTGGGAACATTCATCCTCGAATGGGACTGACTGAGATGGGAAAAATGATAAACGGAAGTACATACTGAATATGAACAACTGAAACATGAGTACATGATTGACATGACTGATAAGCTGAATGTATTACACTAAACATGCATATTTGATGCATGAATAGCTGACTCAATGAATGCATGACTGGATTACTAGTAAGCTGAATTTATCAAGCTGAGCATGCATATCTGATGTGTGAATACATGAATGAACTGACATATGTACATTTGGCTAAATGTGCAATGGTAATTAATACCAAGTTTATAATGGGAATCTGAGCATGAAACTGAATACTATGTTTGTAATAGAATCTTAACATGGAATTGAGTGAATTCGCGGAAGACTGTTACCTTAAACCAAAAATACTGATGAACTCGAGATCACTTACTGGGCATGCGTGAATAGGAAAATGAGAACATATCTGAGCCTGAAATGTGGTATATAAACTGAATATCATGATCTGAATTAAGCACCTTGAATACGTGGCTTGCGGCTGAGGTCAAAGTTTGAGGGTCAACTTATGAGTACCCCTTATCCTCACTGTATTCATTATGAAGAGAGAGAGTGGCATGTTTATGTCATAAAAGTTGGGGGGATTGTAGTGTATCTCCCTCTTGGGACACTACGTCCCTTGAAGAATACTAATTTTGCTGAGATACTAAGGAAAGCTAGGGTGATGCATAAGGCACCTACGAATTGAATTGTGACTGAATATCTGGGATCTAAAACTAAGATGTGATACATGAACTAAGCTGAGCATGCAACTACCTGGTTGGTCCATCTTAGAATGATCACATTCGTAGGAATTCGGATGGTGCTACTAGATGGAACGAAGGGAAACCACACCATCTGAACTTGTTTGTCTGACTACTAAACTGAATTACTGGCTGCTTAAAATAACTCATACTAAAATCTTATACTTAATTGAAGTATTTCCTTGGCACTCTTTCAACTATACTCTCCACCTTAGTACAACACGTCACTCGAGACTATTAAAAATATTCAAATGGATATTGAGCATGACTTCTTAAATATACTGCTTATCTAATTAACTAAAGGACTGATAGCTGAATGTTGGGTCTACAAGACTTAACTAAACTCATTCTGAACAACTGGACTAAAACTATAGAGTATAATACATAGAAGGTAGTAACTAACTGGGTAACATGAGGTAACTGAGCATGAGTGAGTGAAAATTGTATTACCATAAGAATGCAAGATCAGGCATCTAACATATTTTTAAAATATTCTATAAACTGGGGTACTAAAATAATAATAACTAAGTAACTGATGGCTATATGCTATGGTCAGGAAATCCTAAAACAGAACTGAGTTACTGAACTGATTACAAGGCTAGGACTGGGACTAAGATTATTACTAAGACGGTAATTGAGACTGTAACCGTAACCAAGACGGTAACTAAAATTGAATGATAGTTTTTGATAACCAAGGATTAAACTGGTACTGATGTACTAAATTCTAATGGCTAAGTAACTAATAACTAAAAGCCATGGTCCTATAGGACTATCTGAGTTCTTTATTGAATATTGATTACCGAATCAACGCTGTAACTGAGGCCTAAAAAATAAAGCATCAACACCACGGATTCACCGAGGGACCTAAACTCAGAGTATACACGACATAATCTGAGTTTAGCTGATCACTAGGAGTGGAGTATAAGTCATGAGCTGCATAACCTGAGCCTGAAATTTCGGTGTTCATGGGACATGATTCATAACACTGGGTGAACTGGAACTTCTCATACTAAATCATTCATGGGACTGAAACGTAAAGCATGTGTAAGTATTGTGATGGTTGAAGTACAAAAATTTGCATTGAGATATGAATGGGTCAGGAATCATCTTTCCTTATGGACTTTCTACATATACTGGAATTACTACTAGAACCTGAAGGCCTGCCTTTCTGAGATATCATAACCGGACAGTCCCTATATACCTATCGGGCTATGATGGGCTGACCTAATAAGTGGAGACTGAGAAAGGTCCTGTTAACATTTTGTCTGACCTTAAAGTTGACTACTATGTAAAGAGTTACAGAAGAAAAAGAAACTCCTGAATCTGAAGAAATGTGAACATGTAAATGAGGGATCAGCAACATACCAGTGGCTGTATCAGGAGGATTTTCCTGATTCTATCAGGACTAAAGAGCATAGAGTCTATATGGGCATTGTCCACTGATAGTACTGGAATTTACACCCTGCTGATTTGGGTAATCAGACTGGGATGAAGGACGACTGTGCTGACTTGAAAGGTCTGATTTAGGACAGTCTTAGACCTTATGACCTAACTCACCACATCCGAAACACGCATCACTGTCGATTTTACAAACCCCCTTATAATACTTACCACACTCTTCGAGGGGAAAGAATCGGTCTAGGAAAGCAGTAGCAAACTTTTCCCACTCTATGGGCTCTACATCTATAACCTGGTCTACCTTCTACTGCTTAAACCACGCATGAGCTACATCTTGTAGCTGATAAACGGCTAACTCAGCACTCTCACTAGAAGTCACTCCCATGATATTTTTGACTTTCTGAACTTTGTCAAGAAAATCCTATGGATTCTCTTCAGATTTAGAACTTGAGAATAGGGGAGAATTCATTCGGGTAAAGTCCCGAATCCTGGCTGCAGAAGTATTGGCCACTGAGTTGGCTGGAACAACAGTTGGCCATTTATTCTGAGTTGTGACTAACTTGGTTAGAGTAGTGAATGTAGTCCTGAATTCTTCATGGGAGACATGCTCGTCTAGGGGATCTGCCTGAAAGTGCTGAGGGGCTGACTAATTTCTATTTCTTCTTTTGGGAGGCATGTTCTGTAAATGTAAAAGGAGAAATTAAAGTCGAGAGATAAATTTGAGCTCATGCTCACTGGTATGACATGAATACTAAAAGAAGGGAAACTATTCTTAAAACCTCTTATAGCCTTTTGTACATAAATGTGGCGCGTAACACACCCATGTACAAGACTCTACTAGATGCGGCTTTTCATACTTCCTAGGACTTTATTGAACCTTTGGCTCTGATACCAAGTTTGTAACACTCCGAATCTAATACCCAGAATGCTACACAGCGCTCATGACCCCGAAGGACCACAAGCTAACCCATGACTAATATCTCTACCTGAGCACTGCACAATATACTATATAAAATGGAATAAAAGAGTGAAAGACCATAAGGTTCAAATATTTAATAAAACATAACATCTGGAATTACGATATATCAATACCAAAACTAAAATAAACTGTCTAAACATGCTAGTCGGAAACCCTCTAAACTATCTAAAAACTGTGGATTTAATGGGACATGTCCCCAACTAACTCCGTCTACTAAAACTGAAATAATTAACTAATAAAATAATCATGTTATCCTTGAATGATGAGGGATCAATGCAAATCTACTATTGATGGATGAATCTAAAGCTAAGTGCGATCGTAAACTTGAGCGTCCAAACCTATGGTATAAAACACCATAGCGCAGAAGAAAAGTATGCATCAATACGTCTGAATGTACTGGTATGCAAAGTGAGGTAGGCCAAATGGATAGGGTTCATATGTATGAACAATACTAACTGACTGAATAACATAAACGTGAGAATAAATGCATGAATACATAACTATAAATGAGATCGTGATAATACTGATAACATGAGTTTTATATATCTGATATACTGTTAACTGAGAGACCGTGTCTGACAGTCTTGATTCTAATGGAACTAGATAAGTTTCATACTAAACTGAGTGACTATATCTGACAGTCCTAAATCTAAAGAACTATCTGAGTTCTTTTACTGAGACTAAGACTAAGATTGTAGGAAGTAATCATCTAACCGACATTCCCCAAATCTAAATTGGTGGGGTCCAACCTATAATACTAGCTAGAAGGGTGTCAGTACGTGCCATGGGTAAAGACAAGTTGTGAGTTAACCCTTCAACCCCTCCTAGTAAGAAAACTCAAATGAAATGTATAATCCCTAGACTCATAGGGGTACATGTCAACCTATGCTGGCTACGTAGTTCTAGAATGAAAGGATTTCTTTTAAGGATTACACTCTCTACTGGCTGACAGGTAAGCCCTCATCCCTGGGTTCCCTCGGTGCTTAATCCCACTCCCAACTGAATAGACACTGAAATTATTTCTTAGTTCATACTAGGCTTGACTGAGCTGTAACTGATTGTGTTACTGACTAAACTAGACTGATTTCACTAAGTTTCGTTGACAGACAAAATAATACTGAGATCTGATAATTGACTGAGATAATTGAGTACTGTAAAAGACTGGACTGATACTGAATTTACCGAGTTTTCCTGATTCATGTGACTGATTGACTTCTAAGGATCATGGCTTGACTGAGAGTATATTGAAAACTGATGCTTGCTCTAGGCACACAACTAAATTGTTGGGTAGAGATACCCCTAGAACTCGATAGCATGAAACTACCAAAACATGACACTTCTTTGAATACATAACCATAGGCCACAATTCATAATACAATCATTGGGGGATTTCATGAAGCACTTGATATTCATAATCTTGTACATAGATATGAATGCATTCAAACATATCATAATTTCACAATTCTAGTCTCATGAGCATTCCACCAAACAACTATAAGACATAGATTTAGCATGGGAGTAATTTTGAACATCTAGTTGTAGCCTAAGTTCATCATTTAGATCAACAAAGGATTATAAAATACGATTCTACTCACTTAGGCATTTTATCAAACACATGGGATCCATATACTTATGCTTTGGCATGAATACTAAACAATTACATCATGGCTATTTTAATCAAATCAATTTCATGAAATTCAATCCACATGCTAACATAATATCAAGGAATACATAAAGATTCCATCATGGAAACCATACAAATCAACAACATGGATACAATTTCAATCCACAACATGAACATCATTATTTAAGCCTTAAAAAATAGTTTCTTGAACTCTAAGGATGAAAGGGATCCTTGTATGAACACTTTACATACCTAGGTGTATGGTTTCTTGAAGATTGATGGAGGAAAGCTTGAATCCTTGGCTTGAAATTGATCACCTAGGGTTTCTTGTTCTTGAGCAATTGTGTAATAAGGAATGTATTTAGCCAAAAGAGGGCTAAATTGTGTTTATGAGGGCTGAAGATCAACGAAAATGACCTAATTACCCTTAAGGACGCGATCATTAATGACTAAAACTGGGCACCGATGCGTTGTGCGACGCGACGCGTCACTGGCACCGACGCGACACTCGACGTGTCGCACCATGATCGCGCCAAGCCTCAGTACTTTTGGCTCTGGAAACCTGCAACAATGTTAACCAACCGATAGGCAATGCGGCACGCTAAGATCACGTTGGTCCACTATTTTGGGACACCAAACGTGATCTAAACGAGGTCCAAAAAATTTAAAACTTGTTTGGAAACACCTATTGACCTCCCTGATCATGAATTAGCAAGAATACTGACCATTAAAGGACATTAAGGTCACGAAATGAGATTGCCAACTTTCGAAGGCAAAAAACAAAGTAAGTCTAGAAACTTAGATAGAATTTTCTAATTCTGGGACCCCCTTGACAAGCTTAAAGGGATGAAATAAGCTTAGAAATTTTTGCAAGGTCTTACAGGAAGGATTAAGAAAAATATTTTGACATCTTAAAAAAGAACGATTTAAAAAAAAATGGGGTTTGGATAGGGGTTAGGGGGTAGGATAAGAATTTTTCTTTTAAAATTTTCTAAATTTTTTTTTTTAAATAAAATAATTTGTTTGAGGGGAGGGGAGCCAGTGGTGTTGGAAGTTGGGGTAGGCATAGAGTTAAATGATATAAGATAAATAGTAAAATAAGATTATGTAATATTAAGTAAGGATATAATTGAAAAAAAAATCATAGAATACCATCAATCGGTGATTATATAAAGTGATAATTTTTATAATTATCAAATCATATCATATCATACACTTTCAGAAACATTCAAAATAAACATGCTATATCATTCCATGTGATGAAAACCACCAAACAAAGTGTAAGAAGAGGCTAGAAATGCATTTGCTACCTCCTATAGATAATTAGTACTCCCTCTGTTTCATTTTAGTTGACTTTCTTTTTAAAAATATTTATTTTAATTTAGTTGTTTCTTTGATGGAATCAATCGAATTTTATTATGTTCTTCCAATACTATCATTAATATTAAATGACTAAATAAAATATATTTACTCTAATTTATATTTTTAAAATATATTTAATAAGATTAATTTAATAAAATAAAATCTTAATAAATATTTTTTTATTAAAAAATATGAAGTTAATAAGGACCAATCATTTTAAAACAAAGAAATATGTCCCAATGCGGCAACACCTGTGGCAGCTGAACCGCAATTGATTAATAGAAATGCAAAGCTGAAAATGACAAGCAACAAAACCAACCAACCTCACATCCCCACCATATCCCCACCAATCATCTTTATGTTGTCCAAAAAGGTATAATCCCATACCCCCTTCCTTCTTCATTAATTTAATTCATCAAGCAAAACACCTGTAGAAAGATATGGAGGTGAGACTGCAAATGTAGCTACCAGCTACCTAGTGCTGTTGAGTTGTTGAGTTGTGTGTGAATCTCGCTGATCACCATGGCATACATTTCTTCTCATATTCTCAAGGTAAATATACACACCCAATTTTCTCTTATATCATTCTATGGATTTCACATTTACTTTTTTTTACTTAATTATATTAAATGGGGTAAATATATAATTAAGTGATTTGACGCACTGCAACCATAGTATGAAAAGAATTTCATGCATTCAAAGGTGTGTTTTTGTATTTCATTTCTGAATTTTGCAATAGGACTGAGGAAAGAAGCAATGACTTTATCCTTTCACTCATTTCTGGAGATTCCATTCTATGCCCACAGAATGAGCTAACTATACTAATGGGCTTGCGTCTAAGTAAGTGCATAAATGAACCGAGTGACTTTTTTTAAAAAAATCTTTCATAAGAAAAATCCTATAAAATTAAATTTTCTTCTTTTTAATCCATAATGCAAATAACTATTTCCACCTCTATATCTCAAATATTTCTAAAAACTCTATATTTATTTATCATTCAACTTCTGTTTTTTTCTTTTAGTTTTTCTTGATTTTTACTTATTTTTCTTTATCCTCGTAACTTCTATTTTTCTATCTTCATCTCTGTTTTATTTGTATATTTTCCTTTTCATATTTTTTCTCAATTCTTACTTTTTTTTTTCTTTTTTGTCCTTACAATTTCTATTTTTTTTATTTTCTATAGTCTTTGTTTTTATTTTCTTTCTTTTTTAAGAAAATTTTCTCAGTCTTTATTTTTATTTTATTTTATTTTCTTTTTTTATCAACGTTTATGTTTTTTCTTTTCTTCTCTCAACTTCTATATTTTTTTATTTCTAGTTTTTTAATATTTGACTTCATTTTTTAAAAACTTTTATTATTTTTTTCTCGATTCTTTCCAAACAACAAGTTACACCTCATGTGTAGGAGTTGACACTACCTTATTGTATCTTGATTTATGATACGTTTTATAAATTTTATCTTAGATGTATGATTTAGAACTTTCAGACAACAAGTTACGTTCTATATGCAAGAATTGACTTATGAGATGTTTTATAACTCTTTTGTTAGAGACAAGACTTAACCCAAAAACTTTCAAACAATAAGTAATAGCCCATGAGCAAGAGTTGACACTATCACGTTATGTCTTGATTTATGAGATATTCTACAATTTTTGTCTTAGATGCATGACTTATCTTGAGGATTTTTAAACAACAAGTTACGTATATTGGGCAAGAGTTAACATAACCACATTATATTTTTTACTTATAAAATGATCTATAACTCTTCAGTTAGAGGCAAGACTTAGCCCAAAGACCATCAAACAACAAGTTATACCTCGTGAGAAAGAGTTGACACTATCACATTGTGTATTGATTTATGAGATGTTCTATAACTCTTTCCTTAGAGACGCTACTTAGACCAAGAACTTTCAAGTAACAAGTTACGCCTCATGAGCAAGTTTTGTAACTACCACATTGTGTTTTATTTTATGAGATGTTCTATAATTCTTGCCTTTGAGGCAATACTTAACCTAAGGACTTTAAAACAACAAGTTACGCCTTATGAGCAAGAGCTGACACTACCTCATATATCTTGATTTATGAGATGTTTCATAAATCATGAACTTTTAAACAACAAGTTATGTCCCATAGATATAAGTTGACACTATCACATTATGTTTTAATTTATGAATTGTTCTATAACTCTTGCCTTAGTGGCACGATTTAGTCCAAGGACTTTCAAATAACAAATTATGCTCAATGGGCAAGGGCTGACACTACCCATCGTGTCTTGATTTATGAGATAATTATAACTCTAACCTTAGAGACAAGACTTAATCCACAAGTTGCGCTTCACGAGCAAGAGTTGACATTATCATATTGTGTCTTGATTTATGAGATATTCTATTAGTCTTGTCTCTAAGAAAAAACTTAGCCTAAAAACCTCCAAAAAAAATTAATCCCACTGAGCAAGTGTTGACACTACCATATTGTGTTTTGATTTATGGGATGTCCTACAACTTTTGTGTTAAATGAAAGACTTGACTCAGGAGTTTTCAAACAATAAATTATGCTCAGGAGTAAGACTTGACACTACCATGTTGTGTCTTGATTTATGATATATTCTATAATTTTTGTCTTAGAGGCAAAACTTATTCCAAAGGACTTTCAAACAACAAATCATTTCATTAAATTTACTTTAATGTCAATGAAACAACATCTCTTTGCGGATTATCCAACTTTTTATTTATTAGCAAAATATAATACAAACTAAGAAAAAAAAAGAGAATAAAACAAATAAACAAAAGGAAAAAAATGATTCAGAAAAAGAAAAAAAAAGAAGAAAAAAATAAAGGTTAAAAAAATGAGAAAAATAAAATAAAAATAAGGATTGACAAAAATAAAAATGATAAAAAAATAAAATTAAAGTTTGAGAAAAATAAAAAAAAATTAGAGAAATGATAAAAAAAAAAAAGATTGAGACAAATGAATTAAAAAAGAGAGAGAAATGAAGAAATATATAATGTTTGAGAAAAAAATAAAAAACAGAAAAAAAGTAAAAGAAAATAAAAAATTAGACAAATAAATTACAATAAGAAAAAAAGAAAAGAAAAAATAAAAATCAAGAAAAATATACTTCTATTATATATAAAAAGAAAGAAAGACTAGTCATTAAAGACTTTTCTTATGAGGAATAAAAAATCAAAGTCATACACTATAAGGACCATTCATGTAATTTTTTGGTTATATGTAGTTTTCTCTTTTCAATTTTACCTTCATTTTAGACAAAATTTAAAAAATAGCTGATATTTACACAATGAGACATTATAGCTAAAGTTTTGCTTAATTATAGGATGTAGCAATAGTTTGGTAACCAAATATACAAATTAAAAATTGTATGTACAAATATAAATTCGATTTAGATATTTGTATATGAATTCCGAAATTTGCTTTGTGTATAAGTATAAATGTATAAGAGCCCCAAAATTAGAGTCGCCTCTTCGAAATTAGAAATTTATATATGAGTCTCAAAATATATGAGTACTCAAATACAAATGAAATGTATATTTAATTATTTAATCTAAATTTTAATTGCAAAAAGTAATTATTTTAAACATTAGCTAAGTCTGATAGTCATGAATTGATATTTTCTCTAGTCTGAGCCGAAGGTCTATCAGAAACAGTATCTCTACTTCTTTGGAGGTAGTGGTATGAACTGCGTATATTTTACCCTCCCCAGACCTTACTTTATGGGAATACACTGGGTCTATTGTTGTTGTTGTTGTTTATTTTGTGCTTTAATTATGTAACTCATACCAATAAGTGTTTCCTTCATTTCAATTTGATTGTTCTGTTTTGGTTTTACATAAAGTATAAGAAAGTAAAGAAGATTTTTGAATTTAGTGATTTTAAACTAAATATATATATAAAATATATCAATTTTTTTTAATTTTGTGGTCTTAAACATGTCATATAAAATTTTTAATTAAAGAGTTCCCAAAAAAGGCAAGAGAAGTTTTTTTGAAACAAATTAAAAAAAAAAAAGTAAGACAACAAATTTAAAATAAAAGAAATATGAAAGTAGGACAAATAAATTAAAATGGAGTTATCAAAAAAAAGTAAGACAACAAGTTATCCATTTTTTGTACTGTTAATTGATATTTGGCCGTATTAATTTATGTGATATATTTTAAATTTTGAGATTTAAATATATTTATTTTTTGTGATAATTTTTTTTATATATCTTTTAAATATTTTAAATTATCAGTTATTATGACTTACAGTTATGTAGTTTTCAACTATATAATTATATTTCAAAAAAATCTTCAAAATTTCATGCCTAAATTACGGTCAAATTTAAATTATTTGACTTGCGAAAAATGAAAAGTGCCACATAAATTGAGATAAAGGGAGTATAGTTAGTGTCTTGGAACTTTTATATATAGTGTTTTGAATTTTTTTATAAGAAAAATAGTTCGATATACTAAAAATCCCGCTATGTTCGAGGATCGAGAATAAACCAAACCACTAGAATTTACTTTCTCCATTTCAAAATAGTTGACTCTTATTGATTTGACACTCCCTTAAGAAAATATTAATTAGACATCTATTTTATAAAATAGCCTTACTAATTATGCTTGAAAAGTATAAATATAAGTATATATACCTTATGTAGTCATTTAATAGTAATGGTAATCTTGTGAGAACATAATAAATGAGATAATTAAATTAAAATAAATATTTTTAATAATAAGAAGGTCAATTATTTTGAAACAGAAAAAGTACGTTTTTAATGCAGAAATAATAGTCGGACAAGTATGCCCTTATAGCTAATACATGGAACCGCCATAGTTGAAACTCCAGTATTTTTCGAAGTTTTCAAACTCCAGGAATTTTCATGGAGTTTTTAAATGAAAATTTTATTTCAATTTTATTTTGACACTATAAAATGATTATCTTTCAATTGCATTTCAAATGATGACTACATTTGATTACAGGTTCAAAAGTGGCTAACAATCAACCTTTTTGTTATTTTCTTAGGATTTTTTTGTTTACATTTGATTACTTTTTTTTTTTTTAAATAACTTACCTCAGTTATTGAGAAAAGTCATTTTCTCTTATTTGACATTAGTTTGAAAAAAAAAATTGGTAATACCAAATCTATTTTATAATCTAGTTATCCGCACCCCCTACAAATGGTATCAGAGCCCAGTAATTTAAAAAGTACAAAAGTAAGATATATGTTAGAATTAGTTATTTATTGAATTAATTATGAGAAAACCATTTAAAAATAGAGAAGCTTTTAGAAAAACTAAAGAATCTTTAATTAGTAATTATTCAGAATATAAAATTCTAAATAAAACAAAAGAAAATCTAGAAAGATTAGCCTATCTAATTACATTAATATCTAGTATTGAAGAAAAATTAATAATCCATTTAAAATCTAGAAGAATGTGACACATACCACCTAATTATGATAAAATTAGATTTAGATATCCGCCAAGGTATTATAAATATAATTTAAATGAATAAAGAGCAAAGATACAAAGAATTAAAACAATTTATTTCTGAAAAACGTAAAGAATTAAAAATAAGAATAGAAAGACTACATTATAATATATTTGCCGGAGTTAGTAAAAACTCAATAAATACACAAAAAGATGAAATATCAAAATTAGAATCACAAATAGATAGTTTAGAATATATATACCAACATGAACTATTCACAATAAAATGAATAAAGAAGAATTCATAATAGATGAAAAAATATACGAAAATCACGAAAGATCAAAAATAAAAATAGTATTTTCTAATCTAGGAATAAGATATAAGAAAATAAGTGAACATTTATATCTAATGTTAGAAAAAGAAGAGTTAAAATTAGAAGATAAACTAACAGCAATGGTAAGAATAGAAAAAGAAAATGAAGAAATAGATAGAAAAAATTAAACAACAAACTACGGAAGAAATACGAAAAATAGAAGAAACTAAAAATAGTAGAATTGCTGAATTAGAAAAAGAACTACAAATGTTAAAAGATTTCTACGAACAAAGACAAAAAGAAAAAGAAGAAAAAGATAGAGAACATAAATTACTAAACGAGATAAATCAATTTAAGGAGAAATTAGAGATAAATAATATAGACGTTGAAGAAACAGATAATTATGATTCAGAAGATAGTGAAACATATACGGAAATATTAACAAATATAAAAAATTTAGAAATTAACGAAAAACAAGAAATAATTAATGAAGAAAACTTAGAAAATACCAACACAGAAATAAATACTCTTGATAAAAAAGAAGATGAAAATATAATACCTAAAACAACAGAAATAAGAAAACCTATATATTATAAAAGTAAATTTAAAAGATATAATGAATATGACAAATGGACACCAAAACAAATAGTTAATAAAAATTATAACTTTTTAGACCTAGACTGTGTAATAGATACAGAAAAAACAATACAATTATGGATATGATATATGACAAAACAATTATTAGATAATAATATAAACATAACAGATGCACCAGAATATATAGAAAGAACATTAATAGGATCAGTAAAACTATGTTTTTCAAATTTAACTGAAAATAGTAAGAAAGTATTAAGAGGTAATAAACCTATGGAAGGAACATCATCAACAACAACTAAACTAACACCTATAGAACTATTAAAAAAATATGAAACAACTATAAAAGATGAATTTGGTAGTATGACAACAATAGAAGAAGAACAAGATGAAGAAAAAGATACAAATAGGAATTTAATGTTAAAATTAACAATATGTAATATGTGTTATATAGACGAATATACTTGCGCATTTAAAGAATATTATTATAAAGGAGCATATAGTATAGAAGAAAGTAAGGAAATAAGAAAATTATATTTTAATAAATTACCTGAACCATTTAGTTCAAAAATAATAAAAAGTTGGGAAGAAGCAAAAATATTAGATACGTTAGGAGCTAGAATAAAATTTTTACAACAATGGTATAGAAATTTATGTGAAAAATATAGAGAAGAATTAAAAATGGAAAAAACATTAATAAGAAATCTAGCATGTTGCAAAAATAAAATAGCACCCCAATTTGGATGTGAAGAAAGATATTATAAGAAGAGAAAAAGGCATAAGAAATATAAGAAATATAAAAAATCAAAATATAAATACAAGAAACCAAGAAAAAGATATTATGTGAAAAATTATAAAAATAAAAGACCATATAGAAAGAAGAAATCTATAAAAGAATGTACTTGTTATAATTGTGGAAAGTTAGGACACTTAGCTAGAGATTGGACACTTAGCTAGAGATTGTAAATTACCTAAAAATCCCAAAACTAGACAAATATCAGAAATAAAAATAGATAATACAGAATATATGCAAATAGATTATATAGATTATGAATTAGAAAGTGAAGATAGTATATATGAAATTTCAGAAAACGAAACAAATACTGAAATAGATAGTGAAATAGATTAATCAAATGACTGAAGAAGATATAAAAATAATAACAAAGGAAGAATATTTAAATGATGAAGGAACGGAACAAAAAATAATATTTGACAGTAATATATTTGATGAAATAAAAGAAAAAAGAGTTAGATTTAAGTGTAGAAAAAATATTTAAAATACCAACAATAAAAAATATTTTTACTAGGAAAAAAGATGAATATTATGTAGTAGGCCAAAAAGAACATGTAATAGACCATGGTATCTCTTAATTTCCCTAAAATATAATTCCCTGCAAATACTTGATGATGTTGACCTCCATTATCACAAACCATGGTATCTCTTAATTTCCCTAAATAATTTGACATATACTCCATGAATCAGATTCCAAAATTAGATGTTGAATGTAATAGCTTCTGCAATAAGTTTGGTATTCCTTTATTGTTGTTTCTTCTGCCAAACTTGTTGTATCAGGGATTTTTAGAACCTTAGCCATAAAAAAATTACCTCATGCATCCCTTAAACCAAACGCAGCTGAGCTAGGGCCTGGGTTTACCCTAGAAGCCTCATCAGTATTAGCTTCAACCAACTTTGAGGGGGTGAAAACCACCTAAAAATTCTTGTCAGGTACATAGGTCTATAGCCCTGTAGAACATGCACCATATAAGGCCAATCCTTACCCTCAACCTCCACTTTAAATTTGAGTTTCATAAATTTTGTAATTGAGTCGTGTATCTCCCTGAAAATTTTTCTCTAGCGGTAATACCCACCATGCATCTTATTGTTTCTTCTTTTCCATAAAAAATGTATGTTAATTATAGGAATCGCCTGATAGAAAACTTTAACTGTAGCATTACCACTTTTCTCCCTCCATAATCTTATGCATTGTTTTATATTTAACCTAATATCAATTATTCCTACTACTTCATAATAATGCTGCCACACTTTCTCTGCTACTTCCCCTTTTAGAAAATAATGATTAATAGTTTCCTTTGTTGAAGCATTACAACATACATAATCCTGGGACATGTTAGGGTCCCAGTGATGCATAACAGCTGCAACTGGTACCTTTCCCAACCAGACCCTCGAAGTTAGTAAAGAGAATTTAAAAGGAATACCTTGACACCAAATATCCTACATATTTTTTGAAATTTCATATCTCTACCGTAAAATCTCCCAAGCACTCTTGATAGTGAACTTTTCACTATTGGTTTTAGTCCACCAAGGTCTGTTACTTTTACTCTCAAATTGAACCAAATTCATGTTAGTTCTGAAATGACCAACCACTTCTTGTGGGAATACTTCTTACATTTTCTCAAAGTTCCACCCTTCATTATTTGAGAAATCTCCTACATCCCTCAGGAATAACAAGTGTATACATTAGAAGGCTTCATAAACAAAAGGCTTGTGCTTTTCCAATTATCAAACCAAATTGTAGATGTACCAATTTTAGGCTCCTACCATATTGAATTTTCAATTTTCTCCCTGTTTTCCAACATAGCTTTCCACACCTGTGAGCTACTTTTCTATTGGACTAAAGCTGGTATTTGTTTCTTGTAGTATTTGTTCCACAAGAAATTAGTCCACAAGTTACTCTGAGTCCTAAATCTCCACCATAACTTAGCATACATGGCCTTACAGATATCATTCAGGGCTCTAAAACCTAGACCCTTCCTTCTTTAGCAAGCACACCTTATCCCATATAGACTAATGCTTACTCCTACCATTTTCCTTTGTATTCCAGAAAAACTTTACAAATATCGTGTGCAACTCCTTAATAGCAAACTTTGGAGGAGTAATTGCAGATAGGACGTATATTGGCATGCTTTGCAATACACTTGTCAAAAGAACTTTCTTTCCCCCATATGAGAGCATTCTACCTTTCCAAGCTTTTAATTTTCCTCGAAATTTTTCTAGTAGATCAGTTTAGTGCTCTTTACTCTTTTTTGTGTCGGAAATAGGACAACCAAGATATTTTAGAAGAAAATATCCCTTGTTCATTGCTGTATATTTCTCCACCTGTTGCACCATATTAGTACAAGTATTTTGATGCATATAAAATAAAGTTTTGTCTTTGTTTACCTTCTACCTTGATTGTTGCTCATATTAGAGGAAGGAAAATTATGTTATCATCTGCATATGCTAGATGATTCATATTAGAGATCCATTTAGGCATTCCATATCCAACATAACAAGGGTCCTCAAATAAATTATTTAGATCCCCTGTGAACACCTCAACAGATAATATAAAGAGAGCGGTAGATAATGGATCCCCTTGTTTAACCCCTCTAGTGGAGTGGAAAAAACTAAAAGCCTGCCCATTTAACAAGATAGAATATTAATTATTCGAGATCAATCTCCAAGTTACATCCACCACCCTGTTAGAAAAACCATTTTCCTCAGCAATTTTATCAAGAAAAACCATGAAACTCTGTTATATGCTTTAGCCATATCTAATTTCGATGTTGGCTGAATTCAACCATATCAATTTTCTAACCTTCTAAAATGTAAACTCACATAATACTCAACCAGCTACCTTGGAAACCATGTCACCTACTCCTAAAAACCAAAAATTTCAAAATGTTACTATGAAGAGGGATAAAATCATCAAAATATAACAAGAGTCTAAAATCACAATAAGAATTATTACATCTTAAATTTAACTAGGCTTGTTACATAACTGATGATCTATTTAATGTTTAAATCTCTTAAATTATTTATGTCTTCATTCAACCTACTTACTTGAGTTTACAATCAAAAAAAAATTAGAAGGCCCAAATTGTGTTGACTAGAAAATAAATCTGGGCATTATCCTATAATAACCCTTTCCATCGTAAAATGTAAATCTCTTATTTAACAAACTGGGATAAGGTCCTTTCTAAATTTGAATTTTTAAGTTTTAAGCTAGGTTAATCTTAAACGAAATCTGGTGAGGTATGGTTTAGGGCAATTGGAGAATAGATTGACTAAGTGTGGCAATATTTGTTTTGATTTATATTTAACTAAGCCGATAAGGAAGCCATAGGATTTTATGTAATTGAATTCAGACAAGTAGAAATCCCAAAATTGATCTTAGTGTAAAGGGTATTATTTGAGATATCTTGGATTTAAGGTGTGTCGTGAAAAAAAGAGATATTTAGAGGAAACTAGATAGTCTGTCCTATCGATGTTGCTATAGCAACGTGCATGTCACTATATCAATATGCTCAAAAGAAGATAAAGTCCCGCTATAGCGACTGGGTTGCTGTAGCAACATGTGTCGCTATAGCAATGCCGCTGTAGCAATGCCATTATAACAAAGTATATCGTTATAGCGACATAAATCGTTCCCTTATTCTAAAACACCCCCAAAATAATTTACTTTTTTAAAAAGCATTTTTGGGCAAAAATCATTAATTTTCTATCATTTTCCATTAAAGTAAGTATTCACTCCTTGTTACTAGTAAATTAACAATCTAGCCTTAAAATTGCTATTTGCACAGTTTGGGGAGGGTTAAGGGGTGGTTGTCGTTGTGTTTTGGTATAAAAAATTAATTTAGTTATAAAATTATTGGGCTTTGTATTGTTAAAATTACTCTTGCATATTGTTATTTCACTAAATTAATCATGAAATTGGTAGTTTTAGGTGAATTATGGTAGAAAAACGCAAGGACAAATAGGGAATGATCATGAACTTGGCCTTAGGGGTTGGGACTGAGTTATAATCCTCAATAGGTAAGGTCATTTCTTTGATTTTATGTTTTGCATTTATTGCTAGACTAAAAGAATGCAAAATTTACACAAAAAAGTAAGGCTCAGGCTTAGTTGAGTTGTACAAGCTTGGATTGAGGTAGGTGATGGTTACACAGTTTAATCCAATTTGTGTTATATGTGCATGTTACCCATTTCTTAGAATTTCTTGTTAGTTCAAGTTGATTAGTGTAGTTAATTTTTAAATAGAATTATATGTGAATCTTGTGGACATTACAAGTGTTGATTAATATCTTTTTTTGTATATAATTTGTTATATTCCACTGTTGATTATGGAATATTTTATTAATTGGATATGATCATGGTATATTGGTAGAATAAGTTTATCAAGCACGTGTGTGGGATTAGGTACATGGACGTGACTTGTCCTCTAACGGTCATGACTAGAGGGTGGTTATTATACCCTTAGTGTATCTATATGAGGTACAAGTGAGTTTGACAATTACATGCGTGAACCAGGCATCGTATCTATATATGTTGTTGTATTTGCTTGACTTGGACTGGTTAACATACTTATAGATATATTGACTTATTGCTAGGAATTCTAAACTACTCCAAATATTGCTTGTTGTATTAAGGTGTAGTTAAGGTGAGCATGCATTAACTTATTGTACTATGTTATGGTTAAGTATTTATATTCTCATCTTGGGATGTCTAAATGACCCTACTAGTACACTGTTGGTTTTTTACGTGCTGATACTACACCTTCTCTTACTTTTATTGAGTGCAACACGTATTCTAATGATTTCAACAATGTCCTAGTGATGCCTAAGCTATACCTCTACTTTGAAGATGATGTGGTCGCTGCTAAATATAGTATCCCAACAAAGGTTGGGGTAGAGTCCTAAGGGAATACGTGGAATCAGGGCTCTTAGTTGTTATAATCAATGGGTAGAACTGTAAAAGTAAATGGGGGGATTTGAGTAGCAATATCAAACTAGTGGCGAATATCAACTTCAGTTGTAATTAGTCGTAGGTGGAACACTAGGATTTTGTTCTCCCTAACTTCTCAACTCCGTAGGCTTATCGTGCTTTATTGAAATACCCTGATACCTTGCATGAAGAATTGATAAGTTATCTACCATCAACAGTCTTTTAGATGAGCTGAAAGATTTCAACCTTTACCTTTTGAGTCTCAAGATGTCGCCTTACTATCCCTTATCTTGATCCTAGTTAACTATTACCTTTTGAGTCTCTAGTTACTAGATGAAACCTAACTATCTTACATAGATAATACCTAGTAGCATGGATCAATAACTAAACTTCAAATTACTATTGTCATTATTTTTTTCTAGTCACCACTCTTTTTTTTGGAGTAAGTAGCAATAATCTAGGTGGGATCCTAATGTTTGCAACTGCTAAGATAACTATTAAGGTAAAAATAATACAATGCATGCATGGGTATTGATGATAGGAGAATTTACACGCCTATATCAATATATTTTGCCCATATTTTAGCCTAGTTTTGAGAACAAATTATATATTTCATGCACTTTTAGTCCTTTTTCCTATAAATGAGCTAACGAACATGATTAGTAAAGTTTCAGGTATAAATGATGCAAAATTCAGTATTTTATGGCTTACTTGACGCAAAAGAAAGCTCACGAAGGAAGGAAAGGGAGTTTACACGCCTAAGGACCAAAACTGTTGCATGGAAAATCCGTCCCGGGCTAAAACAACATTTCTGAAGACTCTGGGGACCTGGACCAAAATTGCTGCATGGAAAATCTGTCCCGGGCTAAAACAGAATTTCTGAAGACTTTGGGGACTTAGAGACACAAAGCTGGATTTGGACAATGATACATTAACCTAGTACAATTGGGTTATGTATTTCATTAGTTTATTTGGATTATGATAATGTTACATTAACCTAGTACATTTGGGTTAAGTATTTCATTAGTCTAGTAGGATTTGGTTATTTATTTCATTAGCTTAGTAGAACTAGGATATGGGTATTATAAATACCCTATCATGCTAGAGATTTGAGACAATCATTCTATTCTTCACTTAATTCAACAATTAATTTTCTTCCATCCCTCTCATCTTCCACCACAAACACTTCTAATCTACTCTTCTATTCTTAAATTCTACAACATGAGAATCGTTACTTGCTAAGGAATCACGCCACACACCTATCACCTAATCCACACGCCATTACTCAAAAATAACAATGCAAATCGTGATCTCCTTTGCATTTATGGGTAACTAAACTTCTCTGTTGGGGTTATGGAAGCCGAATGAGTTACTATCTATTGCTGTGAGTTTGTGAGTTCGAGACACGTATATTGCTTATATCATTATTCTCTTCATCTTAATCTACATTTTTTGTGGTTGCAAACGCAAGAATACGCCAGTCTAACATTTAACTTGTTCGCGAGAAAGGTTATTTGTCTGGAAAAGAGATAGTGTCAAGGTAGTAGGACACCCTTTCCTATTTAAAAGCTAGTGCCGTAACTGGACTAACCTCTTGGAGAATTCGTACCGTTAGACACGCTTTAAGCTCGAGAGAGTTAAAGTGAAATAGTCCTTGTTTAGGTTGAGAGACGCTTGGATTTACCATCGACTACAATTCTCTATAAGCAATTACATGTCAAGACTCTACACACTCATAGCCAATAGAGACGTATACCTCAGAAGGTGGACATAACCCCAACGCTTCAATTCTCATTGTTTACAACCAACGTAACAATCTCCCTCTTTTTACTTTGCTATTTTCAGCTTTTACGTTATTATTTTGGTTACACATTACAATCCCCCCTTTTTACGAGACTTGCACCAAAAGTCTAGTAACCGTTGCTTACTTGTTGACCAAGCTATTCCCTGTGGGATCGATACCCAACCTAGTTGGGTTCTATATTTGCTAACGAACGCTTTACACTCCTACGAGAGTTGTAGATTGAGCGTTATCAAAAATTGGCGCCGTTGCCGGGGAATACGAGTGTCAATTAAGTTCGTGATAATTACTAGACCCTTTGGTCAAAGATTCTCGTACTTTTACTTTTAGTTTTTGTTTTTGTTTCTTGCAGGTTTTTACTTTAGTGCATGCCCCATACAAGAAGTTCTGGTCAACCGTTATTACTAATCAATCCTGAACCACAACGAATTAGAAGAATGGAAGCACAAGCTGAAATCGACATGATGGCTGCTCAACACGAGCAAGCAAGATTAGCTGCTCTTGCCGCTGCTCAAGTCCAACAACAAAACATTGATAATCCTGGGCGAGCAACAAATCCTAATGATGAAGATTTAGGTGATGACGAGTTACTAAACCCTAGGCGTGATGCTGAAATTATATCACCTGCCAACAGAAGAGGTCGACAAGCTCGGTATAGGTATGATCGCCAACCTGTGCAGCCAGCTTTCGACGATGATGATGATGATCTTGATGGTGCCGGAGCCACTGGAGCTATAATTCCACCACCATTAGCGCCTGGAGCCAAGTTCAACATCACAAGCACCATGATTCAGTTATTGCAGCTCAAGGGATTATTTGGTGGACTAGCAGGCGACGATCCGAATATGCATCTCATCAACTTTATTTCTACATGCAAGTCCTTTGACAATCCTGGTGTTGGTCAGAATGCTATTCGATTACGTCTATTTCCATTGTCTCTGTCTGGGAAGGCAACACTATGGTTGAATGGGCTGACTCCTGATTCAATTACAAATTGGAGGCAATTGAGAGACGCTTTCCTAGAAAGATTCTTTCCGCCATCCAAAAGGGCTCAATTGAGAGATAAAATCAGCAACTTTCGTCAGCTTCCCTCTGAAGCTCTTCATGAAACATGGGAGAGGTTCAAGACAAAGCTAGCGAGATGCCCAAACCATCACATGACTAATGTTCACCTCATGGAGATCTTGTATAGAGCCTTGAATTTAATAACTAAACCAGTGGTGGACAACGCAGCTGGAGGTTCTTTCATGGACCTCACCTTTGGTCAAGCAAGCAATATGCTAGATCGCATGACAAAGCAAAGTAGAGCTTGGCATACCAGGGATTCAGAGGTAGCAAGCCCCACTTTATCTATTGGCATGTCTGCAGACCAAAGAAGAAGAGAAGAAGAACGTGAGCAAGACATGGCGCACATGAAAACACAATTGGATCTTCTGACAAAGCACTTATTATCAGGGAAGACCGAAAAAGTGAAAGCTGTAGCGCTAAAAGTATGAGACGAATCTGATTTTGAAGAGGAGGCCAACTACTTGAACAACCAGGGGGTTTCCATGGGAATGCCCAAGGAAATCAAGGTCGGAACTATTATGATAAATCTGGAAGCAAAGACCAAGGTAGTTGGAAGAAAAATAATGAAAATAGTGGTTTGTACGTTCCCCCTGGTAAACGTGATACCACCACATCTAATTCTATGGAAGACATAATGGCTAAGTTATTGAAAGGAGTGGAAGCAACGAGCGCGGGAGTTAAGGAGGTGATTGATGATTTGTCCTCCATGAATCAACTAGTTGATTCTCATTCCACTTCTATCAAGCAAATAGAGCAGTAGTTGAGCCAACTTTCAGCAACATTTAATCAAAGAAAGGCTGGCACCTTACCAAGCGATACTGTGCAAAACCCAAAGAATGATGGGACATGCATGGCCATCACTACCAGAAGCGGTAAGGTGCTGGAAACTTCAGCAAAAGGAAAGCAATTGGTTGACGAAGTTGCAGACATGGATGCTACACTTACTGACGTTACAAGAGGAGAAGAAGCCGCAACAACTACTCCCAACGTCAAGGACGTTTCACCTAGTGATGTGCAGCCTGGAAAAGTGGAAAAACGGAAGCTAGAGGAGAAGAAAGCCGTGGAGAGAACACTACCATACCCACCACCACCTTTTCCCCAAAGATTGAAGAAGGTGGCCGATGACACTAAGTTCAGCAAATTTATGACCATGTTGAAGCAGCTGACTATTAATGTTCCGTTGGTAGAGGCACTTGAACAAATGCCTGGGTATGCGAAGTTTATGAAAGATCTTTTGACTAAAAAGAGGTCAGCAAGTTATGAGCTGAAGGATGATGTGCATCATTGTAGTGCAATTGCTACCCGATCGATAGTTCAGAAGAAGGCCGACCCCGGAGCTTTCACTATTCCTTGCACCGTCGGATCTTTGAACTTTTCCAAAGCATTGTGTGACTTAGGAGCCAGCATCAACTTGATGCCATTATCGATCTACAAGAAGTTAGGGTTAGGAGATCCTACACCAACTAATATGAGGCTTGTTATGGCAGATAGGTCGGTAAAGCGACCGGTTGGTATTCTATGCGATGTCTTGGTAAAGGTTTCTTCATTTATCTTTCCAGCAGACTTTGTCATCTTGGATTGTGAAGCAGATTCAGAGGTTCCCATAATCTTGGGATGCCCTTTCCTTGCTACGGGAAGTGTGCTCATAGATTTGAGAGCTAATGAGCTTTCATTCTGAATAAATGACGAAGTGGTTCGCTTTGATGTTTGCAAATCAATGAAGCAACCCAAAGATCTGAGTGTATTTTCTGTGGCCGATGTTGTCTTTGATGATGAGAAAGAGTTACTTGCAGAAGAGCAAATTCTTGATGATCCTTTGGAGGTTTTGCTCATGATAGGAGAGAATGATGATGCTGAAATTTCTGATGAAGATATTTGTGCTCTATAGGGATTAGGGACATATCGCTATACCCCCAAGAAGCTGGATCTTGACCTCAAAAATCGACCCACACCACCAGCTAAGCCATCTATTGAAGAACCACCCACGTTAGAATTAAAGGAGCTGCCAAGCCATTTGAAGTACGCATTCTTAGGAAGCGGAAACACTCTTCCAGTCATTGTAGCAGCCGATTTGGGTGAGCAACAAGTTGCAGCTCTTATTGCAATCTTACGCAAGTATATTAGAGCTATTGGATGGACCATTGCGGATATTATTGGTATTCCACCTGGGATTTGCACAAATAAAATTCAGTTTCAAGAAAAGTGCACACCCACCATTGAAAATCAAAGGCGATTAAACCCACCAATGTAAGAAGTGGTGAAGAAGGAGATTATCAAGTGGTTAGACGCAGGAGTTGTATATCCTATCTCTGATAGTACATGGGTGAGTCCTGTGCAATGTGTTCCCAAGAAAGGAGGTATGACGGTGGTCGCGAATGCAAAGAATGAGCTTATTCCACTCAGGCCCGTTACTGGATGGAGAGTATGCATGGACTACCGCAAGCTGAATTCTTGGACGCTCAAGGATCACTTTCCCATGCCATTTATAGACCAAATGCTAGATCGATTAGCGGGGAAAGGATGGTTTTGCTTCTTGGATGGTTATTCAGGTTATAATCAGATTTGTATTGCACCTGAAGACCAAGAGAAGACAACGTTTACATGCCCATATGGTACGTTTGCCTTCAAACGCATGCCATTCGGGTTGTGTAATGCACCAACCACCTTTCAACGTTGTATTATGTCTATTTTCTCTGATATGGTTGAAGACACTTTGGAGGTATTTATGGACGACTTTTCAGTTGTTGGTGAGTCTTTTGAAGCATGTTTGGCAAACTTGAGCATGGCCTTGCAAATATGTGTAGAGTTCAACCTTGTGCCGAATTGGGAGAAGTGCCACTTCATGGTAAAAGAAGGAATCGTTCTTGGGAACAAGCTCTCCGAAAGAGGAATAGAGGTTGATCACGCAAAAATAGAGGTAATCGAGAAGCTACCACCTCCAATTTCGGTGAAGGGAGTCCGTAGTTTTCTTGGCCACACTGGGTTTTATCGTAGATTCATCAAAGACTTCTCCAAAATTTCTAGTCCATTGTGCAAACTATTGGAGAAAGATGCGAAGTTTGACTTTAATGACGATTGCTTAAAGGCATTCGAATGCCTTAAAGGAAAACTCATTGAAGCCCCTATCATGGTAGCACCAGATTGGACGCTCCCGTTCGAGGTCATGTGTGATGCTAGTGGTGTAGCCATTGGTGCTGTTCTTGGACAAAGAAAGGAGAAACTATTTCATCCTATCTACTATGCGAGTAAGGTCCTAAATGAAGCCCAAAGGAACTACACTGTTACTGAACAAGAGCTCCTAGCGGTTGTGTATGCGTTTGAGAAGTTTCGCGCCTATCTATTGGGTACTAAGGTGATCGTTCATACAGACCATGCAGCTCTTAGGTACCTAATGACAAAGAAGGATGCAAAACCAAGGCTGATTCGATGGGTGTTGCTGCTGCAAGAGTTTGATTTCGAAGTCAAAGATAGAAGAGGTTGCGAGAACCAAGTGGCTGATCACCTATCTGAACTTGAGAGTGAGCAAGTGGCGCAACCTGAAATTCAGATTGATGATGCATTCCCTGACGAGGAGATATTAGCAACAAAAATGGAGAAATTACCATGGTATGCCGACTTTGCAAATTTCGTGGTAAGTAATGTTCTACCCGCCAATTTATCTTACCACCAAAGGAGGAAGTTTATGCATGACGTTCAGCACTACTATTGGGATGAGCCTTATGTGTTTCGAAGATGCGCTGATGGTATCATTCGACGATGTATATCCCATGAAGAAGTGCCTACTATATTGGAAGCATGCCACACCTCGCAAGTTTGAGGACATCATGTAGGCAATCGAACGGCGAGAAAAGTACTGCAAAGTTGATATTATTGGCCTTCGATATTCAGAGATGCATATGACTATGTAAAGAGGTGTGACCAATGCCAACAACAAGGTGCTATTTCAAAACACCAGGAAATGCCCATGTCCAAAATTCTTGAGGTAGAACTCTTTGATGTGTGGGGTATTGATTTCATGGGGCCATTCGTGAATTCGTTTGGAATGAAGTACATCTTGGTTGCTGTGGATTATGTGTCAAAATGGGTTGAAGCTGTAGCATTGGCCAATAACGAAGGAAAGCGTGTTGTAGCGTTCTTAAAGAAGAATATCTTCTCTCGCTTTGGAGTACCTCGTACTATCATAAGTGATGGAGGATCTCACTTTTGCAACAAGCTATTCAAATCTGTATTGGCCAAGTATGGTGTCAAGCAACATAAGGTAGCTACGCCGTATCATCCCCAAACTAGTGGACAAGTATAGGTTTCCAATCGTGAGATCAAGCAAATCCTTGCAAAGACGGTTAATGCGAATCAGAAGGATTGGTCTCAAAAGCTAGATGATGCACTATGGGCGTATAGGACTGCATTCAAGACACCCATTGGCATGTCTCCTTATCAACTAGTTTATGGAAAGGCTTGTCATCTACCCATTGAACTTGAATACAAGGCATTGTGGGCATTGAAGCGATTGAACTTGAATTGGGAAGATGTGAAGAATCTGAGGTTGGAGCAGCTGAACGAACTAGATGAATTCCATCTCCATGCATATGAACGATCGGATTTATACAAGGAGCGGATGAAGAAGTATCATGATCAGCGGATTATTCGACGAAATTTCCAAAAAGGTGACATGGTGCTACTCTTCAACTCCAGATTTAAGCTCTTCCCAGGTAAGTTAAAATCGAAATGGTCTGGTCCATTTAAAGTCATCCAAGTCTACTCATCTGGAGTAGTCGAATTGGAAGACAATGAGGGTGTTATCTTCAAAGTGAATGGACAACGTGTCAAGCCATATATCGGTCCTCTTGACTCGATGAATGACATAGCCATCACTTATCTCGATGAAGTCTAAGTACTCGAGATTATTACGTCGAGCCACGACAATAAATAAGGCGCTAGATGGGAGGCAACCCATCGTTTTATTGTTTTATCATTTTATCGTTTCGCTGTTTTAGTATTTTTTTTCTTTTTGATAAATGAAAATCCAAAAATAAGAGTCGTGCCACGACCAAAACCACGGCGCTTGGTGGGAGGCAACCAATCGTACTAATCGTTTTCATTTGATTTTGAGCAAAAATAGGTGCAAGAAGTATTCAACGAGGAGATCAATTTCAATTGACGATTTGGACGCATTGTATGGTAAAGTTGGTAAGTTAGGAATGGTGATGCATAAGGCTATGGATTGAGCCTTTTCCTCTTCAAAATAGGCTTCGAGTAAGGCTAGGCCTTGGTAGAACTAGGCCACGAACGATGCACGACCTATCCTATAGCCTAAGGTCTCAGAATCTAGTGTGCTATACACTATGCGCCGCCTATTCCTAGGTATGCTTTTGACTATGCGCCGCCTATGCTATGGCATTAGGTCTCAGTATCTCATGTGCCATAGACTATGCGGCGTATATGTCTACAAATGCCATAGACTATGCGGCGCATATGTCCCATTATGCCATAGACAATGCGCCACATATGTCATTGATATGCCGAGTGATATGCGCCGCATATGTGGTGTTTTTGTCTCCAAATCCGATTGTAAATGGATCATAACCCGACCCATACTCTTCCTATATAAAGGGGACTTAGTTTTATAACACAACCACATTAGAAAAAACCCTAAGGGCGCCGCATAACCTTCCAAATCCTCTCAAAATTTTCTTCTTTTGCTCTTCCAATTCACAACACCATCTCCACAAGTTTCAAGCAAGTAAGTACTCGCATATTCCTCATTTATTTCTCGCAAATACTACGTTTATTATGAATTGCTAAATCATATATGATTGATGGTGATGTTTATGTGTTTGGATTGTTGTTACAAAATCATGTGAGTAAACATATACGTAGGAAATTCTTGGCTTGTTTCCGACTTGAATTTGGTTTCAATAGCATTGTTATGATAATTGCTGAATTGATATGGCTATGCATATTGCTTAAGATTGTTGTTTGGATGCTTACATGTTAGACCATCCCGACCATCGGGATAAGATTATAGTGCCTATCGACTTAGGCGGTTGTGCTTGTTGTAAAAATAACGATTCCATGTGGTAACCCCTAGGTCGTAGTGTTGCTATATCTACCATGCAAGTAGTCCAATGGCTGCAAATAAGTGATGCAATGCTGATTTTCTTGTCAGAATACAATCCTAAAACGTATGTCGATGAATTCTGAGTAAATCAACTACGTTCACCTCACTGATTTGCATAACAAAATTAAGTGTGGGGTGGTACCCCTAGTGCTTGCATATAGATTGTATCAAGTGAGATTGTGCTGCAACTTACATTATTTTTAGTCTCAGGTACAATGGCACCTAAAGCAAGGCAAGGCAAGGAGAAGGCTACCACATCCCAAAAGGGCAAGAAGAGAAGTCGAAAAGACCAAGGAGAATCATCCTCAGCACACCTACCACGCAGAATGTTCGGAATAAAATGGGTTCTTGAGGAAGAAGCCAAAGCATGGTATAGCAGCAACAAAGAAAGAAAATATGTGCACGTCGACTTGATCAACAAGGAGACCTTAGCAAAGAAGGAGCCGCGAATGTTGGCAAAAATAATGGCTTTGAAGCTGGATTTCATCTTCCGCGACATGGGAGAGTGCAATCTTGACTTAACAAGAGAGTTTTATGCCAACTGGTCACCGAATACAACAGGCAATGAAGTCAAAATTTGGGGCCAAATGTTACAGCTCACCGCGGATTGGATCAACTCTTTTCTTGGCTTACCTTCGGTCGACACAGCACCATTCAAAGAACTGTACAGCAGGCCTCCTTATAGAGCAATACGAAACACGCTTTGTGGAAGTAGATCAATGGCAAGGTGGGGCAGACATAAAGAAACAGGTCGACACAACACTTTCCCCTATGCTCCACTAAATAGGGAAGCAAGAATCTGGATGCGTATTGTCAACTCATGTCTTATTCCTGGGACTCAATACACCAAGATATCGAGAGATATAGTGTGTTTGGTCTATGATTTGATGACGAATGTCCCTATCAACTTTTGGGCAATTATTCGATCTACCATGAGGAAGGCCAGACTCCACAAAAGGTCCCATTTCACATTCGGCAATTTGTTGACAGCAATGTTGCGGAAGGAGGATATCGAAGAGGAACCAGCTGACCACAAACTCCCACACAACCCAAAGAAGGTTGACCGCACCAAGGTCAAAGATGCTGAAACAACTCATGGAGTCAACCTTACTACTGCGGAGAGACATGCTCATGACGAGAGTTTCTTCCGTCATCTCTATGGCATGACACGATTCACTATGATGAGTGGTGGACGTATTCCAACTGCTAAAGAGCTCCAACAGCTAGACCACGACTACCCAATGAACATGCATGCATGGGAGATGTGTGGAGTGGGTGTATATTTTGAGTAACCTCTAGACGATGATGTGCCGACTGATGATGATAGACTCTTGCCTGATTCTGACGAAGAGGAGAACTCTGACGACGACTCTTATGATGATTCAGACGAACGGGGTATGACCCCCGACATTGATGAAGGGTCCGACTAACCAGGTTCTTCGAATTTATTTTCCACTGAGGGCAGTGTCCCGTCTAAGTGTGGGGTGGCAGAATCGCATGATATACTTCTTTGTTTACACCTATGTTTGTATGTTTGTTTGTTTACTTTGAGCCTGTTTTTTTGTTGTTTTTTGTTTGACGTTTTTTTTTTAGTTTTTTTTAGGAGTTAAATTTTTCTAGCTTAGCATGAAATTATTTTGATAGGCAGCATGAGATTATAACAAGAGTATGTGCTACAATTGTGATTATAGAGACGTTTAGGCTCTAGTTGTGACTCATTATGTGATAGTGTGTGATTTAATTGTTGGGTCGAGAGTCTATATTACTTTCAATCAAGTCGACCATGTGCCTTGTGTGTGTGAGATTAATAGTATCTTCTATGTACGTGGCTGATACTAGAACTTGCCTGGTATGTATGCAAAGCGAAAACAAGGAGTGTAAGTTTAGGATATGATTTAGGCATTTCTTTGGCAACCTATACATGTTTACCTTCAGTTTTACCTACCCATGGACATCATCCTAGTTAAACCTTTTTGAGCCTTTAGCCTATTTCTTTGACAACCTTGTATGCAAGCCTAATCCATTTTCTTTCAAGACCATAATTTGATCCACATTCCTAAGTGCTTTAAAGTGAAAAAGTCATGTGACAACATAAGAGGAAATTGGGTGAGTATGATGCTATAAATTGTAATTGTTCTTGAATGTGTTATGAAAAAGAAAAAAAAGTGCTATCATAAGAGGTATGTTGTGAAAAGAAAAAGGAAAAGAAAGCTGAAAAGTGAGTTGTTCTTAAAATTGAAAAACAAAAGAGGAGAACAAGGGTGGTAGAATAAAAGAAAGAAGAAAGGTTGAAAGAAAAAAGTGTCAATGATACAAAGTGATGTATTAAAGCACTTAGGAACCAAGTCACTATTCTTGGCCAAAATAGTCCTACTCGTCCCTTAGCCTACATTACAACCATCTAAAGACCTACTTGATCCTAATCTCAACATTCTGACATTTAGTAGAGTACTACATTAAGGTCAAGCCTATGGTCATCAATTGCTACATATGAATTCTTTGTGAGAGCGAGAGCAAGGATATTGTTGATACCCATGTTTGAAAAAAATATGCGATATTTGTGAGTGATTATGGGTACTATATGGTGAGACACACATGGTTGATGAGTTTTGGATAGTTGTATATGATTCTATGCACTTTAACGTTTGCATGCGAGTTGATCACCATCACGAGTCTATACTTGAGGTTAAATTGTTTCTACTTATAATCGGAAAGCTACTCTTTGTTGATAATTGTTGTGCTTGTCTTGAAGAATGTTTTGTGTTGTTGTTGTAAAAACCCTAAGCTGATGTTTAGAAGGACATGATATTTTGTTCGAGGACGAACAAAGCTGCAAGTGTGGGGTGTTGATGATAGGTGAATTTACACGCCTATATCAATATATTTTGCCCATATTTTAGCCTAGTTTTGAGAACAAATTATATATTTCATGCACTTTTAGTCCTTTTTCCTATAAATGAGCTAACGAACATGATTAGTAAAGTTTCAGGTATAAATGATGCAAAATTCAGCATTTTATGGCTTACTTGACTCAAAAGAAAGCTCACGAAGGAAGGAAAGGGAGTTTACACGCCTAAGGACCAAAACTGTTGCATGGAAAATCCGTCCCGGGCTAAAACAGCATTTCTGAAGACTCTGGGGACCTGGACCAAAATTGCTGCATGGAAAATCTGTCCCGGGCTAAAACAGCATTTCTGAAGACTTTGGGGACTTAGAGACACAAAGATGGATTTGGACAATGATACATTAACCTAGTACAATTGGGTTATGTATTTCATTAGTTTATTTGGATTATGATAATGTTACATTAACCTAGTACATTTGGGTTAAGTATTTCATTAGTCTAGTAGGATTTGGTTATTTATTTCATTAGCTTAGTAGAACTAGGATATGGGTATTATAAATACCCTATCATGCTAGAGATTTGAGACAATCATTCTATTCTTCACTTAATTCAACAATTAATTTTCTTCCATCCCTCTCATCTTCCACCACAAACACTTCTAATCTACTCTTCTATTCTTAAATTCTACAACATGAGAATCGTTACTTGCTAAGGAATCACGCCACACACCTATCACCTAATCCACACGCCATTACTCAACAATAACAATGCAAATCGTGATCTCCTTTGCATTCATGGGTAACTAAACTTCTCTGTTGGGGTTATGGAAGCCGAATGAGTTACTATCTATTGCTGTGAGTTTGTGAGTTCGAGACACGTATATTGCTTATATCATTATTCTCTTCATATTAATCTACATTCTTTGCGGTTGCAAACGCAAGAATACGCCAGTCTAACATTTAACTTGTTCGCGAGAAAGGTTATTTGTCTGGAAAAGAGATAGTGTCAAGGTAGTAGGACATCCTTTCCTATTAAAAAACTAGTGTCGTAACTGGACTAACCTGTTGGAGAATTCGTACCGTTATACACGCTTTAAGCTCGAGAGAGTTAAAGTGAAATAGTCCTTTTTTAGGTCGAGAGATGCTTGGATTTACCATCGACTACAATTCTCTATAAGCAATTACATGTCAAGACTCTACACACTCATAGCCAATAGAGACGTATACCTCAGAAGGTGGACATAACCCCAACGCTTCAATTCTCATTGTTTACAACCAACGTAACAATCTCCCTCTTTTTACTTTGCTATTTTCAGCTTTTACGTTATTATTTTGGTTACACATTACAATCCCTCCCTTTTACGAGACTTGCACCAAAAGTCTAGTAACCGTTGCTTACTTGTTGACCAAGCTATTCCCTGTGGGATCGATACCCAACCTAGTTGGGTTCTATATTTGCTAACGACCACTTTACACTCCTACGAGAGCTGTAGATTGAGCGTTATCAGGTATTGGTTAAGAACAACAATAGCACTTTCTATACTTCGTCAATCCTCTAGGGTTTTCACAACCCCAGCTAAGGGTTTTTAGCCGCTCATACTTGTGAAGTAATCAACAATATTCATAATTGAAAGAAGAAGATGAAATCATAATAATCACAAGAAAAAACTAAAAACCATAACTTAATTAATCAACCAAAATCAATACAAGAGAATTCCGAGACCAAAATCTAATCTCGAAATCAAAATATATTTGTAAATATCAAGAGTGTGTTACTTCTACTAAAAAAAATACATAAAGGGCATTTATATTACATGAGGAAAACCTAAAACCAAAGCCCGAATGAAAAAGGATAAAAAAAGGTTGGTGAACACATGTTGTGTCCACATGCAACCTGGCCTTGGGCGCATATGGGACATGCATCCGGAGGCTGGGCGCATGTGGCCACCACATATGCTCAGACCAAAAATTCCTGCAGGTCCACTCTCTGGATTTTCGAATTCTGACACATGCTTTACCCACATGCGGTCCGCTTGTTGACCTAAGTAGGTGTGGAAAGTCATTTTTCAGCCGTTCTTCAATTTTCGCACATGTTTTAGTCAGAAATAATCCAAAAAGTGTAACGAACGCCCATAATTGATCACATAAGTAGCCGAAAATACTTTATTTCATATTTTTCATGAACATAACATTCAAAACCTAGTTTTCTATAAAACATACCCAAAACGCATCATATATAGAAAAACAACCTTATAAACTTACATATTTTCCCCATTTTAAGCATTGAAAGTGCTATATTTCTATAGCACACCAATACCCTAAACTTAGAATGTTTGTATATTCTCAGGCTACAAAAAACAACACAATAAAACAAAACATGATGCTTAACTAGGAGATCTAAGCTATTCAAGAAAGTCAACCAATCTTTAAGCTTTAATCACAACACCCTCTCTTATCTCCCTTTTCAAACCAACTGTGTATAAACATGAAGTACAACAGTGTGACACAATGGGATCAAGGTATGAAATTACATTAGCAATAGACAACCATGCATATGTAAAAGCTATAGTACCCAAACACGTAAGTAGCTAGCAATATGACTTATCCGCCTTTACAACCAAGATGTCCTACTCACACATATAAAATAATGCATATCAATACAGGGACAATCAAGAGACACTCACACTCAGATGAGAAGTTCCAATCAATATGCATTAAATACCAATATCTTGTCCTTATTTTCTGTACCTTAGTATTCAAAAAATCAAGTTGGGATCACTTTAGGACCTTCTCGGCTAGTAATGTAGGCTTATGGCTAGTATGGTATATATGGACATATTAAGTGAATAAGCCTCCATGATACTATAATAACCTTTGGGATCTCACTTATTAGCCAATTTTCACTTTATTTCCTCCCTTATTTCTCTCTTTTTATTTTAAAACACATCCAGGTTGGGTGTGGTCTGTTATTCTTTCTTTTTCATAATTTTTCTTCTCTTTTTTTTTATTTTCTTTTTGCAACCACACCCAACTCTACTAACTTTTTCTCTTATTTTAAGCTTCTACATACCCATTTTACATCACATACTCCCGTGATAGCCACCCTCAACTTAGAAGATTTGCCTGAGTTGAGGTGTACAATATCTTAGGAGGACCAGGGCCAAAATAGGTTAATACAATACAAATGGGAAGGTGATATGGTAAAACAAGAAAAATAGGGTATAAGGCTCAAAACAGAGATCAAGGGATACTTCTTCATATAGGGAATATCATTTAGGCTAAAAGTAGACTAAAATGAAAATAGCCTATGTCCTTTCCTAATCGCCTATCCTTCAACCTAGGCAAAATTAATTGGGAAAGTTCAAAATTCATCACACAAGGGGAACTAAGTATCATCTCACACACGCATATCTAAAGTCAATATTACACACTACTACTTATTCGGTTTATGCAATTGTCAGTAAGTAATTATCATGTCTTTAATCCTAATGCCATAACAAGATCTACAATGTCCACACATATGTATATTCACACAGTTTTAAAACACAATTTTGGAAGGTTATTATTTTTCTCAAAAATTAATCAAACCATGAATACTACTCTAAATACTTGAATCCTAGTTACACAAAAATATAACATAATACAAAACAAATCTCAATACGACACAAATTAAACTAGACATGCTAGTTTTACAACCATACCATAGCTGACAAGTAAAAAAGCATGATAAAGAAAAATCACAATGGCTAGGTATACCCCACCCCCAACTAAAAACTATGCACTTCCTTAATGCACTAAAATAATACAAAACAAAGACAAGTAAGAACATACCTGGGATGCACTAGGAGTCTGTGCCATGAGAATCCACAAATGGGGGCATATTAACTAGCAGAGGCAATGGTGGTGGTGGTGCACTACTAGAAGATGAACTTTCTTCTATCGTTGCATGCCTCTACCTCTCAACAACTGTAGTGTACATAGAATTGTTGGGCCCTTTTAAGGGCCTAGTCATATGGCATATCTAGATCCTGCAAGTCTCTTATGTGACCTCTCTTGGACCCAAATACCGTGAATTCTTCATCGTTGACTCTAAACTTCAACTCTTCTTTTTCCATATCAAATATCGCGCTACCTGTGGCCATAAATAGTCTCCCCAATATGATGGGCATGTCGATGTCAACCTCACAGTCTAGAATAACAAAGTCAACTGGAAAGATAAAGTTATAAACTCTTACAATCACATCAAATAAAATGCCCACATGTTGCTTTACCATGCGATGAACCATCAATATATGCATTACAATTGGTTTAGGAGGGATCAATCCCTAGTGCACGAATATAGCCAGCGACGTCAAATTTATGTTGGTTCCTAAGTCACATGAAACTCTGTCTAATTGGGATGACCCAATAGTGTATGGTATATTGAATGCTCCAGGATCACTTTTTTCTAGGCTAGTGACCTAGTAGTGACTGAACTGCAGCGGTAAAAGCCATCAGCATCCTCGATCATAGCTCCTTTCTTCTTTGTGACCAATTGCTTCATAAACCTGACATATCTATGAATCTGCTCCAACACCTCAAGAAGAGGAATATTCGACCTCAACTTATTCAATATCTCATTGAATTGCTTGAATTTTCCTTCCTCTATTTCTACTTTTGTTGTTGAAGAAATGGTGGGGGTGGTCTAGGAATCTTTCTTATTTTTTGCTTAATAATTAGGCCCTTACCTTTTTCCTTACCAACTGCATCATTACCACCTATTTCTTTTTTTTGTCACCAACACAAGTGTCTTATCAATTGGAGCCTCCTCAAGACTTGGTGCTTCCACAATAGGTAATGGGGGATCCATAGTAGTCATACCATTCCTTGTGGTAATGGAATGAACATGATCTTTATTTTTTAGATTTTGCATAGTATTTCTTGGCAGGGTACCTGGCTGCTTGTAATTCCCTGAGAGCACCCCCTGGACATCATATGGTGCTAAGGTCTACGAATAGCCCCAAGCTAACCCATGATATCTTTTCAGTTCAAAACTCATGTAATTGGGATGGCTATCACATGGAAAAAACTAAAAATAAGAAATCTTATAACTTAAAGTGAATCTTTAACTTGGAAATCATTGCACAAACTTCTTGATTTTAAACTTAAATATTCACTATTAGACAAGCCTCTACTAATGACTAAAGAGCCACTGGGACAGACGTGAACATAAAACTGAAATAAAATGGTTAAGTACTATTATCCACAAATAAAATTGGATAATCTGGTCCCTCTAACTATGAGGACTCACCACAAGGAGGAACGTAATTAATGATGCCACATTTAATCATGCTGTTTCAAACGGGCACCAGAACCTACATTATAAGACAATACAACAGACAAACATATAGGTCGAATAGTACCTCTAGAGTATACTGAGCATGTGGGGGTGAATGGATAGTAAGACAATAACTGAATACATTTACATAATTTTAAATGATGCAAGCTAAACGTAAATGACTCACCCTAGACTTGAGTAAAACTTAAAAACTTCAAGATCATAAATCTTAAATCATAAAGCATATGAATAACTTAGTAAGCCATAATTCTTAGTTTCTCAAAATCCTTACATTAATCCTTTTCATGGGAGATTCTTCTAACCGACATAAACCATGTGATCTATCATGGAGTCCAACATCTTACCCATATTGGGAAGAGTTGTTCTATCTTTGCCATCAGAATAGAACCTTAATTTAGTGATCACCATCCTTAACTTCATCTATATTGGGAAAAAACTTAACCTACGTTGGCTCATAGTTTTTAGAAATTTAGAATACACTCATCTGCATTCCTTTCTCGGTGATAAATGATACTCCTTAAGTATATACATATATGTGCTCTTACTTAAGGAATCTACCTTAAAATTGCATAAGAGTTTATATGCTGGAAACCAATTATGCTTTTCTTTACTTTAAGTCATAATCAAGATGAATAATTATGGATTTCAAGTCTTGTTATTGAATCAAAAGATCAAACTTATTTGTAAACTTGGTGCTTATACTTAAGCCTTAAATTTCATATTTTATTTCATATAACTTGTAATACAATATAATACTTAAAATTCAATTAGAAATCTTTAATCAATGTTTCAAATCAAACTTATAATATTCAAATCATAATAGAAAATCATTATGTTGAAACATAAATAGATGACAACATGTATGCACTTTAATACTTCAATCACATAATAATTTCATAATATCAAGACAATATAATTTAGGCATGAACCCTAATTGCAAATCATACAACTTTAACTTTAAAATAAGTTTTGGGCACAAGGATGAAAGAATATCCTTGTTCATAAACTCTACATACCTCGAAGTTCTTCGCTTGGTGAAGTAAACTTGATCTTTGAGACTTGGGAGATGATCTTGAGAGAAGCCCTAATCTTATTCTTGAGAATGGAATGAGAGGTTTTGTATGGTTTAATCGATGGGAAAGAGGGGAAAAGTAATGCCTATCCTTACTATAGGGTTGTGGGTTGAGAGTTATAAGGGGAAAAGACTAAAAATCCCCTTAACTTCTCAAAATTTACTTTCCATTCTTTTCAAGTCTACCCTATGACTCGTATGCAATGGTACGACTAGCCTCCACGACTAGTAAGCTTGGCAGTCTCTAGGAGGTCACACACTGATCAACCTATGAGTTTAACCTATGACTCACATCATTTTCACATGACTCTTAAACCCCTACTTATATCTTGTATAGATTCTTAAGGAGTCATCATTTATTTTCTCATGACTTGGCGATATTCGACTCGTACCCTTCATGACGAATCCCAGGGTCAAGTCGTACTTTTAATAGATTGCTCACCATGCCACACTGATTTGGATATAATTTCAAAATACCACTCATATGTTATGTATACGACTCAAGGGAGGAGTCATATAATAGAAAAAATATTTTAGAGTCAGGTATTACACTGCCTCTGGTTCAGTGTGGCTGACATCTACTCGAACTAGTGCTCTAACTACTTAATAGTAGTGGCATAGGATTCGACCTTCTGGGTCGACCCTAAAATGTCAAACTTAATCTCCTGAGGATAATATCCTAATTTTCTTGATCTTTTACTAGCTTATATAACATCTCTTCTATTCTTGATACTGCATCTCTTTTGCTAGGATAAATGTATCTATCTACTTTCTCTCTATAGTCATCCTTCTTTTTCCAGTCACCATCTTGCTCCCTACTATGGTCTCAATATATATTATAGTATTTTTTTCACCTTGGTTCTATTACCCTAGGGCTCAAAAACCCGCCAACTGATGTTTCAAATAGTTTGTTTCCTCCTTTAACTCTCATCTCATAAGCTTTGGCAGCTGAACTCTGTGCTCCTAATGTGTTCACTTTCTTAGAAATTATTGCTGGAAATTGCTTTGCTAGTAACCCAAGATCAGTTCTTAGCAGTGCAATCTATTGCGCTACTGAATCATCAGCTACTTTTTGGTCACAGGAGGCACCAATAGCATATGTGCCAGATACCCTCTCCACCTCCTAAGTTTTCCACGCTCTGTTAGTGAACGAGATTTGATCCTGCATCTCTAAAGCTGTCTCTCAACGTAGTCTCATAAAAGATCCTCCAGAGATGGTATCTGCCATGGCTTTGGAACTGATGGTTAAGCCTCTGTAAACTATCTGCAATAAGCTCTGACATCTAATGGTTTGGTACCATACTCAGTTTTTTCTTGAATCTGAACTATGCCTCATACATAGATTTTGACTGCAACTACTAGAAATTATATATCTCATCCTTAAGCGATAACATCCTAGATGAAAGAAAGAACCAGTTTAAGAATTACCTATGTAACTTATTCCAGGTAGTGATAGATCCTCTTGGTAGTTCACTTAGCCATAATGATGGTTTTCCTGTAAGTAAGAAGGGGAACAACCTTAGTCTAAGAGCTTCCAAATTTACCCCTGGAATGGTGTACCAACTTTAGATCTCGATGATATTTGTAAGACGCATGTTTGCATCATCTGTAGGCAAACTAGAACATACACATTTTATACTTAAAATCTTGATCATTACAATCGTTATGCCAAACTTAATGCTTGGGGATAAAATGGGAGGGATAATGGCTCCAATCTCTATCATTTCAATGTGCTCTAGATCTTCATCATCATCTATATATGGCTGCACATACTAATATGCTGGGATCACTTGAACAAGGGCACCTTTAGCTCTGTTTTAATTTTCATCGAGTACTGCTCAATGGTTTGCTTCTTGTCTCTGCTCAGCTAACGTTGCCTCCCTACCTATCTGTTGAGCTTCTTCTATTGCCTTTATCTTATTAACGGCTTATGCTAAAAGAACTCCTATCTACTAATCAAAGGTATCATAAATTTCTTTAGGAGGAAGGGGAGGCACATCATCACAAACCCCCTTAGAAATATCATATCTTTTTTGTTCCATCATCCTACTAGGCGTTTTTAGTATCCTCTCTAGATTTGGATTCACTATAAATAAAGGATTACCTCTACTGTATATGCTAGATATACACCAACGTATACCTAATTAATAACAAAAACAAAAATAAAAACCCATAAACTTCAACAATAATTCATAAATTAACACCATATTCCCCATCAATGACACTAAAATTTGGTGACATCCATGCTGCACCTTCAATCTGAAGATGATACGGTTACTGTCAAATATAAAAACAAAAAAAAGTTGGGGCTGAGTCACCAGGGAATACATGGAATCATGGCTCTCAATTGTTGTAATCAAAGGGTAGAACTAGAAAAGTAAATAAAGGGTTTTAGATAGAAATATTGAACTAGTAACAAATATCAAATTCGGTTGTAAACAGTTGTAGGTGAAAACTAGGATTATGTTCCCCATGGCCTCTCAACTCTATAGGTTTATTGTACTTTATTGAACTAACCTGATATATTTCATGTAAAATTGAAACGTTATGTACCATCAATAGTTTTTTGGATGAGCTGACTGATGTTCCAGCTTTTGACAAAACATTTTTTATCTTTTTCTTGGGAAAATTGCATTTTTTAAGCAACCAAGGTTGCATCTAATGTTGGTTTTTAGTGTTTTAGGGTAAGAAGCTTGCTGAAGGAAAAGACTTAGAGAATTCACAGAAAAACACTTCTGACGGTCAAAAGGGTGGATCGTCAAGTCCAAATAAAAGCCATGACTTCAGAAAACCCAGCGACGGCTAACATGGTGGACCGTCGATCTTGCGATGGACCACCACTTTGACTGTCAGCTCTAAATAGAACCAGGCAACCTGAATGCTCAGCGAAGACCAACATGGTAAACCATTGGTCTTGCGATGGACCACCAATTTGGCCATCAGGACTATCCAAAACATGACTCTCAAGGATTATCAGTGACAGTCAAAATAGTGGACCTTCAGTCTTGTGATGAACCACCACTTTGAACGGCAGTCTTATCCAATAGTCTTATCCAAAAAATAACTCTCTAGGATCCTTTACGACCGACCAAGTGGAGGATCGTCATCCTTGAGATGGACCACCACTTTGGTCGTTACTTTTGATACGGGTTTTAAAAGTTTGAATTTTAAATTCCTTTTGGCTGGGAACATATAAATACCCAATTTTAGGTTTTATCAAGTCTCTCTTATGATTTATTATGGTTTTTTCCACTCTAAAAATACATTGTTACATAGTCTTTCTCTAAGATTCATTGGATATTTGTGGATCTAGATTCCTTCATCATATTTTCTATTGAAGATTGAAGAAAAACAATTGAGACTTTTTTAAGTAAACTTTGAATTAAAATAACACAATGGTTTCTTCTCTTTCTTGGGTGGAAATGTGTTGCTAAGCCCCCATAACTAGGGTTATGGGAGCCTGGATATGAAAAACTAATTTTGGGTTGTGAATCTAGTAGATTCCTATGAGTAATTGATATTGCATAAAATCTTCTTCAATTTAATGACTTTTCTTGGTTGAAAACTTGAAAAGTGAGCCAAAGAACAACACTTGTTCAAATAGAAAAGTGCTTCTTGGGAAAATAAAGGGTTTACATAAATCTAAAGGCTTTAACCTTTGGATAGAGGGTAGATGCCTTAACCGGATCAACCCATGTGAGATTATAGTTGATTTAATACTATGTTCCTTAAGTTTGAACTAGGTTGAGAAACTAATGGGTAAACCAAAGAATTCAATTAATCTTGTAATAAGAATTGTTTATTGGGAATCCAAAATAGTTCACAACCCTAGCTGCTTAAGCATTTTGGTAACCATAACTCTAGTTTGAATTCTCTTATTGGAATACTTTTAGTAATATAACCTACAGTTGTATTACATTCTATGACAAATATTTGAATATAATTGATAAATCAAAATCCCTCTCTATTCTAGAACCTTCGATCAACAGTCTAGTAATAACCATAATACTTACATAACACAGTATTCCCTGTGGGATTTGACACCCAACCTAGTTGGGTTCTATATTTGATAATTACCACATACACTCTCTAATGAGATTTGTAATTTGGGTGTATCAAATTTTTGGTGCTATTGTCAGGGAATACGCTTGTAATTAACTTTGTGTTTGTTAATTGACCTTTGGTCAAGTTTCTCAAATTTTACTTTTATTTGTTGTTTTTGCTCTGTGTAGGGTAGTTATTATGTATTCCAAGTAAATGGAGATTAGGTTCACCATTATTTCCAATACATTCAAAACTACAGTTAATTGTTAGAATGGCAGACCCCCAAAATGCTGAAAGACTAGTTGCTCTGGCTAGAGCTCAACTTAATCAGTAGAATGATGGCCAACCGGAACATCATCCTAATACTAATAATGATGATTTAGGGGATGATGATTTGTTAGACCCTGCCAACCCAAGGCCTATAAAGAATATGGCTGCACCAGTAAACCGCAATGTAAGTAGAAATCGGCCCTTTAAGGAAAGGAAAGAGCATCAACCAGTGTAGTTTGATCTGAATGATGATGAAGATAGAATGGATAGAGTAGGTGCAACTGGATCTATCATTCCTCTACCTCTAGCACTTGGAGCTAAATTTAATATTACTAATATGATAATTCAACTCCTTCATCTTAAGAGGTTGGTTGGTGGTCTTCCCGGAGATGATCCAAACATACATCTGGTGAACTTTGTCATCATTTGCAAGTCTTTTGATAATCTAGGAGTGGGTCAGAATGCTATTCGCCTGCATTTTTTTTGTTGTCTATGTCTGGGGAGGCAACACTTTGGCTAACTAGATTGACTCCTGACTCTATAACCAAGTAGAGGCAGTTGAAAGACGCTTTCCTTGAAAGGTTCTTACCATATTAAAGAAGGGTACAGTTGAGAGATTAAATTAGTAACTTCTGACAGCTTCCCACTAAAGAATTTCATGAGACCTGGGAAAGGTTTAAAAAGAAGCAGATGCAATGCCCGAACCATAACATGACGGATATTCACTTGATAGAGACTCTTTATCAGGCTTTGAAATCTATCATAAAGCCAGTCGTGGATAATATTGCAGGAGGGTCGTTTGTTGACCCTAATTTTCCAAAGGCTTTGGAGATGCTTAATCAAATGACCAAATAGAGTAGAGCTTGGCATACTAGGGATTCTGTGGTAGCAAGCCCTACTGTGTCTGGTAGTATAACTGTAGAGCAACGCAAAAAAGAGGAATAATGTGACCAGGACATGGTACACTTGAAGACACAGATGGATTTACTGATTAAGAATTTATTATCTGGAAAAATAGAGAAGGTGAAAGCTGTTGCATCCTAAGGAAGAGCTGATTTTAGTTCAGAAGAAGAGGTGAACTATCAAAATAATTAGGGGATTCCAAGGCAATAGCCAAGAAAATCAAGGTCGAAACTATTATGACAAAGCTTATTGTAAGGATAGATATCAAGGGAATTGGAAGAGCAAGAGTGATAGGAGTGGACTATATGTAACTCTTGGAAGCAGAGATAATGTTGTAACTAGTTCTTGCAAGATGTCCATGGAGGATATAATAGAAAAAATATTGAAGGGAGTTGAGGCTTCCAACTCTTGGGCGACTACTATGAAGAGTTATTTGTCTACCATGAGTCAATTGGTAAACTCACACTCTACTTCTACAAAACAGTTAGAGCAGTAACTGAGCCAACTCTCAGTAGTATTGAATCAGAGAAAGAGTAGAACGTTGCCAAGTGATATAGTTTAGAACCTTCTAAATGTTGGCTCTTGCATAGAAATTACCACACGGAGTGGTAAGGTATTACTAGGACCGTCTGTGGGCAAAGATATGAGTAAAGACATGATGGAAGAGGATATTGAGAATGAAGAAAGTTATCTAGTGGATTCTGTAAGACTGGATGAAGTTATTGATAATACACCATCCACTCATCACCAAGGTAATGAGTTGGAGAAGTGTAATGGAAAGGAGACTGAAGTAGTAGTTACTACACTCCCAAACCACCCTCTCTATTTCCCCATCGGTTGACAATTAATTTTCCATTAGTGGAAGCATTGAAGCAGATTCTCGGGTATGCAAAATTCATGAAAGACCTTGTCACAAAGAAATGGATAGTTAGCTATGAGCCAATGGACAATATCCATCATTGTGGTGCTATCTCTACAAAGTCTTTAGTGCAGAAGAAGGTAGAACTGCGAGCCTTTACTATTTCGTACACTATTATGACTTTTGATTTTGCAAAAGCTCTATGTGATTTGGGAGCCGGTATGAAATTTATGCCATTTTCTATGTATAAAAAACTGGGTTTGGGGGATCCTACTCCCATGAACATAAGATTAGTTATAGAAGATAGGTCTGTGAAGTGGCCTATGAGGATTCTATATGACGTATTAGTTAAGGTGTCCAGTTTTATATTTCCAGCTGATTTTGTCATTATTGATTGTGAGGTGGACTTCGAGGTGCCCATAATCTTGGGTAGACCTTTTCTCGCAACTAGGAGTGTACTCATTGATCTGAAGGAAAATGAGCTACTATTCAGGCTAAATAATAACGCAGTTCAATTTGATGTATGTCAATCCATGAAAAAGCATAAAGACATAAGCATATTTTCTATTGTGTATGTTTATTATGAGGAGGAGCAGGAAGTGGCTATAGAAGAAAAATTATAGTTGAGACTTTTGCTGCTGTATTAATGAATTTTAATCATGACGGTATTGAAGATTGTGAGGAGATGATGTGTGCCTTAATAGGCATGGGGTATTATTCATATACACCCAAGAAGTTGGATTTTGACTTAAAAAATCATCCAAGTCCACCTGTTAAGCCTTCTATCTAAGAGCTACCTACCTTGGAGCTGAAGGAGTTGCCCGGTTATTTAAGGTATGTGTTGTGGGAATACACTACCTATGATTATTGCTGCTTATCTGAGTGAGAAACAGGTGGAAACTCTCATTTCTATTCTTAAGAGATATAAGAGAGGTATTGGTTTGACAATTGCAGACATCATCAGTATCCTTACTATATGTGCACATAAGATTCAACTAGAGGAGGATTGTATTTTGAATCTTGAGCATCAGCGTCATCTAAACCGATCTATGTAAGAGGTGGTAAAGAAATAAATCATCAAGTGGCTAGATGCAGGAGTAGTATATCATATTTAAGATAGTAAGTGGGTGAGTCCTACTCAGTACATGCCCAAAATAGGGGGCATAGTAGTTGTGGCTAACGAGAAGAATGAGTTTATCCTACTCAGGCATGTTACTAGGTGGAGGGTGTGTATGGATTATAGAAAAATCAACTCACGGACACTAAAGGACCACTTCCCAATGCCTTTCATGGATCAAATGCTTGATCGGCTAGTGGGAAGGGGTTGGTACTATTTCTTAGACGGGTATTCTGTCTACAACCAAATTTCTATTACTACTGAAGATCAGGAGAAGATGACATTCATGGGCCCATATGGCATATTTTGTTTTAAGAGAATGCCTTTTAGGTTGTGTAAGGTACCTACCACTTTTCAGCGGTGTATGATGTCGATATTCTCTGATATGGTTAAAGACACCTTGGAGGTGTTTATGGATGATTTATTAGTTGTCAGTGATTCTTTTGAGATCTACTTTTTGAATCTTAGTCGGACGTTGCAGTGGTGTGAAGATTTCAACCTTGTCCTTAATTGGGAAAAGTGCCACTTCATGGTGAATAAAGTCACTGTCCTCGGTCACAAAATTTCAGCTAAAGGTATTGAGATAGATAAGGCAAAGGTTGAAGTGATTTATAAACTACCTCTCCCTCTCTCAGTTAAAGGGGTACGTAGCTTTCTTGGTTATGCGAGGTTCTACTACAAATTTATAAAAGACTTTTGAATGATTACAAAAGCACTTTGCAAACTTCTGGAGAAAGAGGTTAAGTTCACTTTTGATGATGACTGCAGAAAGGCTTTTGAATGTCTTAAGCTGACACTAGTGGTGGCTCCAATTATTGTTGCTCCTAACCGGATAAAACCATTCGATATTATGTATGATGCCAGTGAGAGCTACTTGGAGCTGTTCTTGGACAAAAGAAAGAGGAACTATTCCATCCGATATATTATGGAAACAATACTTTGAATCGGGCCCAAAAGAATTAAACGATGATTGAGCAGTATCTTCTAGCAGTTGCGTATGCTTTTGAGAACTTTCGGGCATATCTATTTGGTACCAAGGTAGTGGTGCACACTGATCACGCTGCCTTGAGGTACTTAATAGCGAAAAAGGATTCTAAGTCAAGGCTGATAAGGTGGGTATTGCTACTTTAGGAATTTGACTTTAAGGTCAAGGATTGAAAAGGAAGTAAGAATCAGGTAGCAGATCATCTATGCAGACTCAAAGGCAAACAAAAAGCAGTGAATACTATTACCTTTTGAGTCTCTAGTTACTAGATGAAACCTAACCATCTTACTTAGATAATACCTAGTTGCATGGATCAACAACTAAACTTTAAATTACTGTTGTCATTATTTTTTTCTAGTCACTACTCTTCTTTTGGAGTAATTAGCAATAATCTAGGTGGGATCCTTATGTTTGCAACTGCTAAGATAACTATTAAAGTAAAAATAATACAATTCATGCATGGGTATTGGTTAAGAATAACAATAGAACTTTCTCTACTTTGTTAATCCTCTAGGGTTTTCACAACCCCAGCTAAGGGTTTTTAGCCTCTCATACTTGTGAAATAATCAACAATATTTATGATTGATAGAAGAAGATGAAATCACAATAATCACAAGAAAAAACCCAAATACATAACTGAATTAATCAACCAAAATCAATACAAGAGAATTCCAGGACCAAAATCTAATCTCGAAATAAAAATATATTTGTAAATATCAAGAGTGTGTTACTTCTACTAAAAAAATTACATAAGGGGCATTTATAGTACATGAGGAAAACCTAAAACGGAAGCCTGAACAAAAAAGGAGAAAAAAAGGTTGGTGGCCACATGTTGTGTCCACATGCAGCCTGGCCTTGGGCGCATATGGCACATGCGTTCGGAGGCTGGGTGCATGTGGCCACCGTATATGCTCAGACCAGAAATTACTGTAGGTCTGCTCTCGGAATTATGGACTTCTGACAAATGCTTTACCCACATTCGTTCTGCTTGGTGACCTAAGTAGGTGTCGAAAGTCTTTTTCAGCTGTTCTTCAATTTCCGCACATGTTTTAGACGAATAATCCAAAAAGTGTAACGAACACCCATAATTGATCACATAAGTAGCCAAAAACAATTTATTTCATGTTTTTCATGAACATAACATTGAAAACCTAGTTTCCTGCAAAACATACCCAAAACGCATCATATCTAACAAAACAACCTCAGAAACTTACATATTTTCCTCATTTAAGCATTGAAAGTGCTATATTTCTATAGCACACCAATACCCTCAACTTAGAATGTTTGCATATTATCAGGATACAAAACACAACACAACACAATAAAACACATGATGCTTAACTAGGAGATTCTAAGTTATTCAAGACAGTCAATCAACCTTTAAGCTTAAATCACAACACCCCTTCTTATCTCCCTTTTCAAACCAACTGTGTATAAATATAAAGTACAATAGTGTGACACAATGGGATCAAGGTATGAAATTACATTAACAATAGACAACCGTGCATATATACAACCTACAGTTTCCAAACACATAAGTAGATAGCAATATGACTTATATTCCTTTACAACAAAGATGTCCCACTCACTTATATGAAATAATGCATATCAATACAGGGACAGTCAAGAGATACTCACACTCAGAAGAGAAGTTCCAATCAATATGCCTCAAATACCATTAGCTTGCCCTTATTTTTTGTACCTTAGTATTCAGATAATCAAGTTAGGATCACTATAGGACCCTTTTTGGCTTGTAATGTAGGCTTGGGGGATGGTATGGTATATAAGGACATATTAAGTGACTAAGCCTCCTTGGTACTATACTAACTTTTGGGATCCCACTTATTAGCCCATTTTAAATTTATTTTCACCCTTATTTCTCTCTTTTTGTTTTAAAGCACATCCATATTGGGTGTGGTCTTTTATTCTTTTTTTTTTTCATAATTTTTCTTTTGTTTTCTTTTTCTTTTCTTTTTGCAACCACACCCAACTCTACTAACTTTTTCTCTTATTTTAACCTTATACATACCCACTTTACATCACATACCCCCATGATAGACACCCTCAACTTAAGAGATTTTCTTGAGTTGAGGTGCACAATATCTTAGGAGGACCAGGGCCAAAATAGGCTAATATAATACAAATGGGAAGGTAGTATGGTGAAATAAAAAATTTGGGTATAAGGCTCAAAACAGGGATCAAGGCATACTATTTCATATAGGAAAGATCATTTAGGCTAAAAGTAAACTAAAATAAAAAAATAGCCTATGATCCTTTCCTAATCGCTTATCCATCAACCTAGGCAAGACTAATTGGGAAAGTTCAAAATTCAACACACAAGGGGAACTAAGTATCATCTCCCACACGCATGGCTATAGTCAATATTACAAACTGCTACTTATCTGGTTTATGCAATTATTAGTAAGTAATTATCATGTCTCTAATCCTAATAACATTACAAGATCCACAATGTCCACACATATGTACATTCACAGAGTTCTAAAACACAATTTTGGAAGGATATCATTTTTCTCAAAAATTAATCAAAACATGACTACTACCCTAAATACTTAAATCCTAGTTACACAAAAATACAACACAATACAAAAAAAAACATAATACAACACAAATTAACCTAGACATGCTAGTTTTACAACTTTACTGTAGCCGACAAGTAAAGAAGCATGATAACAAAAACTCACAGTGGCTAGGTTTATCCCACCCCCAACTAAAAACTATGCACTTTCTCAATGTGCTAAAATAATATAAAACAAAGAGAAGTAAGAACATACCTGGGATGCAATAGGAGTCCGTGTTATGAGCATCTCTAAATGGGGGCATATTAACTAGCAGAGGCAATGGTGGTGGCGGTGCACTACTAGAAGATGCACTTGCTTCTATCATTGTATGTCCTACCTCTCAACAACTGCAGTATACATCGAATCGTCTGGCCCTTTTAAGGGTCTTGTCATATGGCATATCTAGATCCTACAAGTCTTCTATGTGACCTCTTTTGGACCCAAATACCATGACCTCTTCATCATTGACTCTAAACTTAAACACTTCTTTTTCCATATCAATTATCATGCTACCTGTGGCCATAAATGGTCTCCTTAATATGATAAGCATCTTGATGTCAACCTCACAGTCTAGAAGAACAAAGTCATCTAGAAAGATAAAGTTATAAAATCTCACAATCACATCAAATAAAATGCCCGCATATTTCTTCACCATGCAATCAACCATTAATATCTGCATTGCAATAGGTTTAGTAGGGATCAATCGTCAAATTTATGTTGGTACCTGAGTTACATAAAGCTTTATCTAATTGGGATGACCCAATAACGCATGGTATAGTGAATGCTCCAGGATCACCTTTTTTTCTAGGCTAGCGACCTAGTAGTGACTGAACTATAGTGGTAAAAGCCATCAACATCCTCGATCATAACTCTTTTCTTCTTTGTCAAAAATTGATTTATAAAATTGACATATCTAGGAATCTGCTCCAACATCTTAAGAAGAGGAATATTAAATATCAACCTATTCAATATCTCATTGAATTGCTTGAATTTTCTTTCCTTTCTTTTCTACTTTTGTTGTTGAAGAAAAGGTGGGGGTGGTCTAGATCTTTCTTATTTCTTGCTTAACAATTGGACCCTTAACTTTTTCCATACCAACTGCTTCATGACCACCTATTGCCTTCTTTATCACCAATACAAATGTCTTATAAATTAGAGCCTCCTCATGCCTTGGTGCTTCTACAATAGGTAATGGAGGATCCATAGTAGTCATACCATTCCTTGTGGTAATGGAATGAACATGATCTTTATTTTTTAGATTTTGTATAGTATTGATTGGCAGGGTACTTGGCCGCCTGTAATTCCCTGAGAGCACCCCTTGGACATCACATAGTGCTAAGGTCTATGAATAGCCCCAAGCTAACCCATGATATCTTTTCAGTTCAAAACTCATGTAATTAGGATGGCTATCATATACAAAAAACTAAAAATAAAAAATCTTATAACTTAAAGTGAATATTTAACTTTAAAATCATTGTAGAAACTTCATGATTTTAAACATAAACATTCACTATCATAGAAGCCTCTACTAATGACTAAAAAACCACTGGGACAGACCCGAACATAAAATTAAAAGAAAATAGTTAAGTACTATTATCTATAAAGGAAATTGGATAATCTGGTCCTTTGGACTATGAGGACTCACCATAAGGAGGAATGTAATTAATGATGCTAAATTTAATCGTGCTGCTGCAAACGAGCACCAGAACCTACATTATAAGACAATGCAACACACAAACTTATATGTGGAATAGTACCTCTAGAATATACTGAGCATGTGGGGATGAATGGATAAGTAAGACAACAACTGAAAAAATCTACAAATTTTTAGATGATGCAAGATAAATGTAAATGACTCACCTTAGACTTGAGTAAAACTTAAAAACTTTAAGATCATAAATCTTAAATCATGAAGCATATGAATAACTTAGTGATCCATAATGCTTAGTTTCTCAAAATCTTTACTTTTAATCCTTTTCATGGGAGATTCTTCTAATCAACATAAACCATGTGAGTTACCATGGAGTCCAACATCTTACCCATATGGGGAGAGCTGTTCTATCTTTGCCGTAAAAAAAGAACCTTAATTTAGTGATCACCATCCTTAACTTCATCTATATTGGGAAAAAACTTAACCTACGTTGGCTCATAGTTTTTGGAAATTTAGGATACACTCATCCGCATTCCCTTCTCGGTGATAAATGCTACTCCTTAAGTATATACATATATGTGCTCTTACTTAATAAATCTCCCTTAAAATAGCATAAGAGTTTATACTAGAAACCAATTATGCTTTTTTTTTTTACTTTAAATCATAATCAAGATGAACAATTGTGGATTTCAAGTCTTGTTATTGAATCAAAATATCAAAATTTCTTGTAAACTTAGTGCTTGTACTTAACCCTTAAATTTCATATTTTCTTTCATATAACTGTTAATACAATATCATACTTAAAACTCAATTGGAAATCTTTAATCAATGTTTCAAATCAAACTTATGATATTCAAATCATAATAGAAAATCTTCATGTCGAAACATAAATAGATGACAACATGTATGCACTTTAATACTTGAATCACATAATAATTTCATAATCTAAAGACAATATAATTTAGGTATGAACCCTAATTTCAAATCATACTACTTTAACATTAGAATAAGTTTTGGGCACAAGGATGAAAGAATATCCTTGTTCATAAACTCTACATACCTCGAAGTTCTTGGCTTGGTGAAGTACACTTGATCTTTGAGACTCGGGAGATAATCTTGAGAGAAGCCCTAATCTTGTTCTTGATAATATAATGAGAGATTTTGTATGGTTTAATCCATGGAAAAGAGGGAAAAAGTAACACCTATACTTAGTATAGTGTCGTGGGTTGAAAGTTATAAGGGGAAAAGACTAAAAATACCCCTTAACTTCTCAGAATTTACTTGCCAGTCTTTACAAGTCTACCCTATGACTTGTATGAAATGGTACGACTAGCCTCCATGACTTATAAGCTTGGCAATATCTAGGTGGGAACACATTGATCAACCTATGAGAGTAAGCTATGACTCATATCATGTTCACACGACTCTTAACCTCCTAATCGTACCTTGTATAGATTCTTAAGGAGTCATTACTAATTTTCTCATGTCTTGGCCTCATTTAACTCGTACTCTTCTTAACGACTCCAAGGGTCAAGTCATACCTTTAATAGATTGCTTACCATGCCACACTGATTTGGATATGATTTCAAAATACCACTCGTATATTGTTCATACGACTCTAGGGAGGAGTCATATAATGGAAAAAATCTTGTAAAGTCTGGTATACGCTACCTCTGGTTCAGTGTGGCTGACATCTACCCAAACTAGTGTTCTAACTGCTTAATAGTAGTGGCATAGGATTCGACCCTCTAGTTCAACCCTGAAATGTCAAACTTAATCTCCTAAGGATAATCTCCTAATTTTCTTGACAATTTACTAGATTATATAACATCTCTTCCATTCTTGATGCTGCATCTCTTCTGCTATGTTGAATGTATCTATTTGATTTCTATCTATAGTCATCCTTCTTTGTTCAGTCACCATCTTGCTCCCTACTATGGTATCAATATCTATTATAGTATTTTTGACCATGGTTCTCTTGCCCTGTTCTCAAAAACCCGATAACTGATATTCCAAATAGTTTTCTTCCTCCTCTAACTCTCGTCTCATAAGCTTTGGCAGCTGAACTCTGTGCTCCTAATGTGTTCACTTTCTAAAAACTTGCTGCTACAAATTGCTTTGCCAGTAACCCAAGATCAGTTCTTAGCAGTGCAATCTCTTGTGCTACTAAATCATCAGCTTCTTTTTGGTCACAGGAGGCACCAATAGCATATATGCTAGATCCCCTCTCCACCTCCTAAGTTTTCCACTCTCATTTAGTGAGCGAGATTTGATCTTGCATCTCCAAAGATGTCTCTCAACGTAGTCTCATAAAATATCCTCCCGAGATGGTGTATTACATTGCTCTGGAACTAATGGTCAAGCCTCTATAAAATATATCCAATAAGCTTGTCCCTGACATCTGATGTATTGGCACCATACTCGGCTTTTCTTGAACCTGAACTATGCCTCGTACATAGATTTTGACTGCAGCTTCCTGAAATTATAGATCTCATCCTTAAGCGATAATATCCTAGATGAAAGAAAGAACTACTTCAAGAATTACCTACGTAACTTATTCCAGGTAGTGATAGACCCTCTTGGCAGTTTTGTTAGCCATAATAATGCTTCTCTTGTAAGTAAGAAGGGGAATGACCTCAGTTTAAGAGCTTCCAAATTCACCCCTGGAATGGTGTACCAACTTGAGATCTCGATGAAAGTTGCAAGATACATATTTGCATTATCTGTAGTCAAACCAGAACATAGAAATTTTAGATTTAAAATCTTAATCATTACGATCGTTTTGTCAAACTTAATGCCTGGGGATAAAATAGGAGGGATAATGGCTCCAGTCTCTGTCAGTTCAATGTACTCTAGATCTTCATCATTATCTATATATGGCTGCACATACTAATATTCTGGTATCACTTGAACAAGGACACCTTTAGCTCTATTTTTATTCTTACTGAGTACTGCTCGATGGTTTGCTTATTTTCTCTGCTTAGCTAACTTTGCCTACCTAGCTATTCGTTGAGCTTCTACTATTGCCTTTATCTTATTAATGTCTTTTTCTAAAAGCACTCCTATCTGCTTATCAACAGTATCCTAAACTTCTTTAGGAGAAGGGGGAGGCACATCATCACAAACCCTCTTAGGAATATCATATCTTTTTTGTTTCATCATCCTACTAGGTGTTGTCGGATCCTCTTTAGATTTATATTCATTGTAAATAAGGTATTAACTATACATTATGTGTTAGGTATACACCAACATATACCCAAAAAATAACAAAACTAAAATTAAAAACCCATAAACTTAAACAACTTTAATTCACAAATTAACACCATATTACCCGACAACGGCACTAAGTTATGGTGACATCTAAGCTATACCTTCACTCTGAAGATGATACGATCATTTTCCAATATAGTAACCAAACAAAAGTTGGGGTTGAGTCACAAGGTAATAGTGGAATCATGGCTCTCATTTGTTGTAATCAAAAGGTAGAACTGGAAAAGTAAATAAAGGGCTTTAGGTAGAAATATCAAACTACAGCCGAATATCAACTTCGGTTGTAATCAGTTGTAGGTGAACATTAGGATTATGTTCCCCATGGCTTCTCAACTCCTTAGGTTTATTGTACTTTATTGAAATAACCTGATACCTTTCAAGTAGAATTGAAAAGTTATGTACCATCAATAATTTTTTGGATGAGCTGACTGATGTTCTAGTATTTGACGGAATATTTTTCATCTTTTTCTTGGAAAATTGTATGTTTTCAAGCAACCAAGGTTTAATTTAATGTTGGTTTTTAGTTTTTTAGGGTAAGGAGTTATTTGAAGGAAACGACTTAGAGAATTCATAGAAAAACACTATTGATGGAAAAAATGGTGAACCATCACGTCCAAGCAGAAGCCATGACTTTAGAAGACCAAGTGATAGCCAACATGTTGAACTATCGATCTTACGATGGACCACCACTTTGACCGTCATCCCTAAATAGAACCAGGAAACCTGAAATGCTCAGTGATGCCCAACATGCTGAACCGTCGGTCATGGGATGGACCACCACTTTGGCCATTAGGACTATCCAGAACATGACTCTCAAGGATCATCAACGATGGTAAAAATGATGGATCGTCAGTCTTGTGACGGACCACCACTTTGACCAGCAGTCTTATCCAAAAAGTGACTCTCTAGGATCAGTAGAGACCTACCAAGTGAAGGATCGCCGTCCTTACGACGGACCACCACTTTGGCCGTCACTTTTGATGCGGGTTTTTAAAGTTTGAATTTTAAATTTCTTTTGGCTGGGAACATATACATACCCACTTTTAGGTTTTATCAATTCTCTTCTCTTATGATTTTATTATGTTTTTTTCCACACTAAAAATACATTATTACATTGTCTTTCTCTAAGATTCATTGGAGATTTGTGGATCTATATTCCTTCATCATATTTTCTATTAAAGATTGACGAACAACAACTGTGACTTTTGCAAGTAAACTTTGAATTAAAATAACACAATGGTTTCTTCTCTTTCTTGGGTGGAAATGTGTTGCTAAACCCCTATAACTAGGGTTATGGGAGCCTCGATATGAAAAGCTTATTTTGGGTTGTGAATCTAGCATATTCCCATGAATAATTGATATTGTATAAACTCTTCTTCACTTTGATGAATTTTCTTGGTTGAAAACTTGAAAAGTGATCCTAAGAACAACACTTGTTCAAATAGAAAAGCGCTTGTTGGGAAAAGAAAGGGTTTAGATAAATGTAAAGGCTTTAACCATTGGATGAAGAGTAGATGCCTTAACCGGATCAACCCATGTGAGATTATAGTTTATTTAATACTATGTTTCTTAAGTTAGACAGAATTAAGGGATAAGTTACTCATCTAGGTTGATAAACTAATGGGTAAACCAAAGAATTCACTTACTCTTGCAATAAGAATTGTTCATTGGGAACCCAAAATAGTTCACAACCCTAGCTGCTTAAGCATCTTGATAACCATAAATCTAGTTTGACTTCTCTTATTGAATTACTATTAGCAATATAACCTTCAGTTGGATTACTTTCTATGACATATATTTGAATATAATTGATAAATCCAAATCCCCCTCTATTCTGGAACCTTCGATCAATAGTCTAGTAATAACTATAATACTTAGTGAACACAGTATTCCCTCTAGAATTTGACACCCAACTTATATATTTGATAGTTACCACTTACACTCTCTAACGAGAGTTGTAATTTAGGCGTATCAAACTTTGGTGCTATTGTCGAGGAATACGGTTGTAATTAGGTTTGTGTTTGTTAATTGACCTTTGGTCAAGTTTCCCAAATTTTACTTTTATTTGTTTTTTTGTTTTGTGTAGGGTAGTTTTGTGTATGCTAAGTAAATGGAGATCAGGTGCACCATTATTACCAATACATCCAAAACTGCAGTTAATTGGCAGAATGACAGACCCCAAAAATGCGGAAAGACTAGATGCTCTGGCTAGAGCTCAACTTAATCAGCAGAATGATAGCCAACCAACACGTCATACTAATCTTGATGATAATGATTTAGGGGATGATGATTTGTTAGACCATGTCAATTCAAGGCCTGCGGAGAATGTGGCTGCACCAGTAAACTATAATGTAAACAAAAATAAGCCCTTTAGGGCAAGGCAAGAGCATCAACTGGTGCAGTTTGATCTGACTGATGATGAAAATGGAATGGATGGAGTAGGTGCAACTGGAGCTATCATCCATCCACCTATAGCTCCTAGAGCTAAATTTAATATTACCAGTTTGATGATTCAACTCCTTCATCTTAAGGGGTTGTTTGATGGTCATCCCGGAGATGATCCAAATATGCATCTGGTTAACTTTGTCATCATTTACAAGTCTTTTGATAATATAAGAGTGGGTCAGAATGCTATCTGCTTGCATTTGTTTTCATTGTCTTTGTCTGGAGAGGCAACACTGTGGCTAAATAGATTGACTCCTGACTCTATAACTAAATGAAGGAAGTTGAAAGAGGCTTTCCTAGAAAAGTTCTTTCCATCTTCTAGGAGGGTACAGTTGAGAGATTAAATCAGTAACTTCCGACAGCTTCCCACTGAAGCATGTTATGAGACCTCAGAGAGGCTTAAAAAAAGTTGATGTAATGCCCAACCCAAAACATGATGGATATTTACTTGATGAAGACTCTTTATTGGGATTTGAAATAAATCATAAAGCCATTCATAGATAATGCTGCAGGAGGGTCATTTGTTGACCCTACTTTTCCAAAGTCCTTGGATATGCTTGATCGGATGACCAAATAAAGTAGAGCTTGGCATACTAGGGATTCTGTGGTATCAAGAGCTACTGTGTTTGGTAGTATAACTGTAGAGCAGTGCAAGAAATAGGAATAACATGACCAGGAAATAGTACACTTGAAGACACAAATGGATTTACTGACTAAGCATTTATTATCTTGAAAAACAGAGAAAGTGAAAGTTGTTGCTCCCAAGGAAGAGCTGACTTTAATTAAGAAGAAGAGGTCAACTATCTAAATAATCTAGGGGTTCCGAGGCAATATCCAATGAAGTCAAGGTTGTAACTATTATGACAAAACTGGTTGCAAGGATAGATACCAAGGGAACTGGAAGAGCAAGAATGATACGAGTGGACTATATGTACCTTTTGGAAGAAGAGATAATGCTGTAACTTGTTCTTGAAAGATTTCCATGGAGGACATAATGGAGAAAATATTGAAGGGATTTGAGGCTACCAACTCTTGGGTGACTACTATGAAGAGTTATTTGTCTACCATAAGTCAGTTGGTTAACTCACACTCTACTTTTATCAGATAGTTGAAGCAGTAACTGGGCCAACTCTTAACAGTATTGAATCAGAGAAAGAGCATAACGTTGCCAAGTGATATAGTTTAGAACCCTCAAAATAATGGCTCTTGCATGGAAATTACCACATGGAATGGTAAGGTATTACTAGGCTCATCTATGGGCAAATATATGAGTAAAGATATGATGGAAGAGGATATTGAGCATGAAGAAAGTTATCAAGTAAAGTCTGAGAGACTGGATAAAGTTTTTGATAATTCACCATCCACTCATCAGTAGGGTGATGAGTTGGAGAAGAGGAATGGAAAGGAAACTAAAGTGCTAGTTACTATTCTGCCAAAACCACCCCCTCTATTTCCCCATAGGTTGACAAAGAAGGCCGATAACACAATGTTTGGAAAGTTTATGGCCATGCTTAAGCAGTTGACAATTAATTTATGCCATTAGTGGAAGCATTGGAGTAGATGCCCAGGTATGAAAAATTCATGAAAGACCTTATTATGAAGAAACAAATAGTTAGCTATGAGCCAATGGATAATATTCATCATTGTGGTGCTATCTCTACAAGGTATTTAGTGCAGAAGAAGGCAGACCCCGGAGCCATTACTATTGCATGAACTATTGGGCCTCTGGATTTTGCAAAAGCTCTATGTGATTTGGAAGACAGTATAAACTTGATGCCATTTTCTATGTATAAGAAACAGGGTTTGGGGGATCCTACTCCCATGAACATGAGATTAGTTATGGAAGATAGGTCTGTAAAGCAGCCTCTGAGGATTCTATATGACGTATTAGTTAAGTTGTCCAGTTTTATATTTCCAGCTGATTTTGTTATTCTCGATTGTGAGGTGGACTTTGAGGTTCTCATAATCTTGGGTAGACCTTTCCTCACAACTGAGAGTGTACTCATTGATCTGAAGGCAAATGATCTACTATTTAGGCTAAATAATAAAGTAGTTCTATTTAATGTATGTTAATCTATGAAACATCATAAAGACATGAACGTCTTTTCTATTATGGATGTTTATTATGAGGAGGAGCAGGAAGTACCTATAAAATAAAAAATTGCGGTGGAGACTTTAGCTGATGTATTAATGAATTTTGATCATGACGATATTGAAGATTATGAGAAGACGATGTGTGCCTTAATAGGCATGGGGTCTTATTCATATACACCTAAGAAGTTGGATTTGGACTTGAAAAATCATCCAAGTTCACCTGCTAAGACTTCTATCGAAGAGCGACCTACCTTGGAGCTGAAGGAGTTGCCCAGTTATTTAAGGTACGTGTTCCTAGGCATTGGAAATACACTACACCTATAATTATTGCTGCTGATTTGAGTGAGCAACAGGTGGAAGCTCTCATCTCTATTTTTAAGAGATATAAGAGGGGTATTAGTTCAACAATTGTAGACATCATTAGTATCCTTCCTGGTATATGTACACATAAGATTCAACTAGAGGAGTATTGTGTTTTTACTATTGATAATCAGCGTCATCTAAACTGACCTATGAAATAGGTCGTAAAGAAATAAATCATCAAGTAGCTAGATGCAGGAGTAGTATATCCCATTTAAGATAGTAAGTGAGTGAGTCCTATTCAGTGCGTGCCTAAGAAATGGGGCATGGCAGTTCTGGCTAATGAGAAAAATGTGTTTATCCTACTCAGGACTATTACTGGGTAGAGGATGTGTATGGATTACAGAAAACTCAACTCGCGAACACTGAAGGACCACTTCCTAATGCCTTTCATGGATTAGATGCTTGATCGACAACTAGGAAGGGGTTGGTACTATTTCTTTGATGGGTATTCTGGTTACTACAAAATTTCTATTACTCCTGAAGATCAGGAGAAGATGACATTTACATATCCATATGACATATTTTCTTATAAGAGGATGCCTTTCGGGTTGTGCAAGGAACCCGTCTTTTCAACGATGTAAGATATTGATATTCTCTAATATGGTTGAATACACCTTGGAGGTGTTTATGGATGATTTCTCAGTTGTCAGCGATTCTTTTGAGATCTACTTGCTGAATCATAGTCAGACATTGCAGATGTGTGAAGAGTTCAACCTTGTCCTTAACTGGGAAAAGTGCCACTTCATGGTGAAGTAAGACATTGTCCTCAGTTACAAAATTTCAGCCAAAGGTATTGAGGTAGATAAGGCGAAGGTTGAAGTGATTGAGAAACTACCTCCCCCAATCTCAGTTAAAGGGGTACATAGCTTTCTTGGTTATGCGATGTTCTACTACAGATTTATAAAAGACTTTTGAAAGATTACAAACACACTTTGCAAACATCTGGAGAAGGAGGTTAAGTTCACTTTTGATGATGACTATAGAAAGGATTTTGAATGTCTTAAGATGAAACTAGTGGTGCCTCCAATTATTGTTGCTCCTGATTGGAAAAATCCATTCGAGATTATGTATGATGCCAGTGAAGAGGAACTTGGAGCTATTCTTGGCCAAAAAAAAGAGGAACTATTCTATCTGATATATTATGCAAGCAAGGCATTGAATAGGGCCCCAAAGAATTATACCGTGACTGAGTAGGAACTTCGAGAAGTTGTGTATGATTTTGAGAAGTGTTGGGCATATCTATTGGGTACCAAGGTAGTGGTGCTCACTGATCACGCTGCCTTGAGGTGCTTAATAGCGAAAAAGATGCTAAGCAAAGGCTGATATGGTGGGTATTGCTACTTTAGGAATTTGACTTTGAGGTCAAGGATCAAAAAGGAAGTGAGAATCAGGTAGTAAATCATTTATCCAGACTTAAAGGTAAACAGGCAGCCAAGAATGAGTTAGAGATTAATGATTCCTTTACGAATAAGAAAATGTTGGTTGTACTGCTAAAAAAAGTACCTTGGTATGCGGACTTTGAGAATTATTTGGTTAGTGAAGTAATATTAGGGAATCTTTCCTTTCATCAAAGGAAAAAGTTTCTCCATGATGTGACACATTACTTCTGGGATGAGTCATATCTTTTTTGGTGGTGTACAGATGGAATTATTAGATGGTGCATCCCAGAAGTAGATATGTTGAGAATACTGGAAGCAAGTCATGCTTCCCTAGTTGGAGGTCACCTTGCAGCTGATCAGACTGCAAGGAAAGTGCTTCAGAGTGGCTACTATTGGCCCTCTTTGATCAAAGATGCGTACGAGTTCTTAAAGAGGTGTGACCAATGTCAAAGGCAAGGGTCCATCTCAAATCACCATGAGATGCCAATGTCTAAAATGATAGAGGCAGAGTTATTTGATGTCTGGGGCATTAATTTTATTGGGCCCTCTGTGAGCTCATTTGGGATGAAGTACATATTAGTTGCCGTTGGCTACGTGTCAAAATGAATTGAGGCAGTGGCTCTAGTAGATAATTAAGGGAAGAGAGTTATTGCATTCTTGAGGAAAAACATTTTCTCTCACTTTGTGGTACCACTACCATCATCATTGATGGAGGATCACACTTTTGTAATAAGTTGTTCGAAGCTGCCTTGGTAAAATATGGAGTTAAACAGCATAAAGTGGCTACACCATACCACCCATAAACCAGTGGGTAGGTAGAGATATCTAATAGGAAATTAAAGCTATACTTGCCAAGACTGTAAATGCCAGAAGGAAGGATTGGTCTAGGAATCTGAATGATGCTTTATGGGCATATCGAACAACTCTCGAGACACCTATGGCGTGTCCCCATACCAATTAGTTTAAAGTAAGGCATGTTATTTGCCGATGGATATAGAGCATAAAGCATTGTGGTAACTAAATTGGCTTAACTTGAATTAGAATAAGGCTACGAATATGAGACTGGGGCAGCTAAATAAGATGGACGAGTTCTGTCTTGGAGCTTATGATTGGGCTGATCAATATAAGGAAAGAATGAAGAAGTACCACGACCACAGGTTTGAAAAATGGGATTTCCTGAAAGGTGACTTATGCTTTTGTTCAACTCTAGAGTCAAAATGTTTCCAGGTAAGCTCAAATCTAAATAGTCTAGACCATTTAAAGTGAGTCAAGTCTACTCATCTGGAGTAGTGGTACTTAAAAAGGAAGACAGAAGTATCTTCAAGGTAAATAGGCAGCGTGTGAAACTGTATATCGTTCCAATGGAATCGATAAGGAGTATGGATACTATCTATCTTGATGAAGTCTGAGTAATCAAGATAACTGAGTCATGCTGTGACTATAAATAAGGCGCTCTTGGGAGGCAACCCACTGTGTGTTGTTGTAAAGCATTAGTTAAATTATTTTGTTGTTCTAGTGAATTTTTGATGTGTGAAGTGTGCAGGATTGAAAATGCAGAAAAAGGAGTAATACAATTGGAAAAAGGGTTGAAAATCTGAGCTACTGGAACAAAAGTGATGACCAAATTGGTGGACCACCAGTCACCTGACGGACCACCTTTTCAACCGTCGCAAAGAGGCTGAAAAATTCATTCACAAGAAAAATTTGATGGCCAAAGTGGTGGACCAACACTAAATTTGTGGACCACCACACTGACCATCAAAATCAAGCTGAGTTACCCAGGTTCTGGTAAGTTGCGACAGCCAAAGTGGTGGACCATCACAAAGTTGGTGGACCATCACTTAGACCATCAAAATTAAACTGAGGTGACAATGTTCTGGTAAGGTGCAACGGCCAAAGTGGTGGAAAGTCACAAATTTTGTGGACCACCACTTGGACCATCAAAATAAAACTGAAGTGACCTTGTTCTATGAAGGAGCGATAACCCAAATAGTGGTCCATCATATTTCTGACGGACCGTCATAGTAGCCATCGTTGTTAACCTGGCACTGGGTCGGGTTGTATTAAAATTGTTCTTTATTAAGTGACCCGTATTTGGTCTAATTGATTTTAAGGAGGTAAAAGAGCAGTTCCATACGTTGTACCCTTTTCAACTTCTTCAACTGACCAAATTCCTTTGGATTCAAAGCATCTGAAGGCATTTGCTATTCATGGGACTCTCTATCTTCTTCCTTTTTCCCCATTTAAGTGACCACCTCTTTTCTTTATTTTCATCACAAATAACCTTGAGAGAAAATATAGAGTTTTAAGTGAAGCTTGATTTTGTAATTTACAAGCAAGTAAAAGAAGAAGCTAGTGCAAAACCAAGGTATGAGCACCACCCTATTCATCTTTTTTTTTTGAATTCCATAGACATGAAATGAATAATTGGTTAGTTGATAAAATCTCATCTTGTTTTTCTTCTTTTTCTTTAACTTGTTTTGAGGTTGGAAAGATAATATATACTATGTGGGCTATGTCTGAGTAACCCGTATGCTCAAACGTGTGAAATTATGTTCATAAATGTGAAGTTGGTGTCAATTTTTGCCAAAAAAGTAGGGTTGTATGCTATATGTTTAACAAAATGCAGAATCGAATCCTGAATATGAAGAAGGAGGTATGACAATTGAAATGATGGACTATCAATGATGTGACATAACACCAAATAGACTGTCGCAAGAATCCCAAAAATGACACCCACTGGTTTAGATACGATATCCAAAGTGGTGGACCGTCAACTTTGTGACGGACTACTATATGGAACATCGCAACTCTCTAAATTTTTAGGTCTTTTAGATAGGTCCTGACGGCCCACCTGGTGGACCACCAATTACCTGAACGACCACCAGTGTGGCCGTCAAGTCTAAGTTTTCACTGTTAGGATGTTTTTGTGTTATGAACTAGGTCTTTACTTTTTTCCAGGCCTTATGGCTCGAAAAATCCCAAAAAACAGAGGAGGAAGATCTCAAAGGGGTTGACGAAAATCTGCAATTGCTTACAAACCAGGCAACGTGAAAGGTAAATTCCCATGCTCTCCCTATCTAAAAAGGAGAGCGATAGTAGCACAAGCAGTACCAGCTCAAGCCTAGATGAGGCAACGTTAACTACAAATCAACCCGAGCTTGTTGAAGGTGAAATTGAGGCTGCTAACATGGGAGGACAAATGAAAGTGACTTATGTAGATACTAAACTTGAGGATACTACCATTATCAACAATAAGGATCCTCAAGTTTGAGAGGCGATTAGAAGGAAAATAGAGGGAGTACGAGAGAAATTTTATTACGGATAGACACCTACAACTAGAGGGATAAAAAGGCCATTCATGGGGGAATATCAGATTATGACAACAAAGCTACATGAATATCCTGAGTTGGAATGCCATTTCAATGAGTATGAACTAGCATGGATGAGCAGGACACCAGGAGAGTATCAACCGAATTGGGTAAGGGACTTCTTTGCCAATTATATTGCACAAGTAGAAAAGAAATGTCCAAAGGGGACGTTGGTTGTAAGCTTGCTGAATAGAGAGTACGTACCCGTCCGAGGAGTCACTATTAATATTTTATCCCGAACAATCAATAGGATGATGTTCAGGCAAGAGTACGAGGCTCTTTCTACTATACCTGATCTTAAGTAAAGGTTGAGAACTTCATCCACTCAGACGCCTTGGGTGGCTTCATTATTGACTGATAATTGTAACCCCTCTAGGTTGACTAATCCATGGGAGCGTTTTGCAAAATATTCCATTAACTTCAAGGCTAAATTTTGGTGGGATGTTATTCGCTTAAAGTTGATGCCAACAAAAAATAACGGAAACTTCGATAAACACCAAGCCGTTTTGGTGGCAAGCTTAGTTTTAGGGTTGCAAGTTAACTTCCGCCAGATTATTTTTGATGAGATGTTTGTGAGGGCATATAAAACAACAAGTGAATTACCGTTCCCATGCTTAATCACCGAGTTATGTAAACAGGACGGTGTACCCCTGATACATGGAGTTGACAATGAACTCTTAGCTACACATAGATAGGACATTGAGAAGTTGAAAGATGACTCAAAGTTTGAGATGTATGTCACCAAGCCTCCAGCTTATCAAACTCAGTCTGCACCAGTTCCCGATTGCAACAAAAATTCTCACAGGTATGCCTTTGCCTATCACCACTTATGTACCACCCGAGTATGTGCCTCCAAGTACTTCTGTAGAGTCGGGTTCTACACAATCTATGGGTGGATCATACTTTGCCAAATACAGGTTAACGTAGGAAAATTTTGCAAAATTAGTAAAGCTATAAAAGAGGTTTTAGAGACAATTAGATAGTGGGGCATCAAAATTTAAGCCTTTTGTTGATGGAAATGTAGATGAGGTAATCCGTCCATTCCATACTATTCAAGTTGGGATTGACAACATGGAGCACCGCATCAACAAAAGGCTAGATGCACTATCCCTCCCTGATCTTGCCAAGATCATGGTTGAATTTGAGCAGGCAAAGACTAATATATCAGAGTTATGGGGAAGGAAAACATACAAAATTGTTTTTGACCGAGCATTAGTGATGAGTGATGATAATGAAGTCATTGTGGACCTAATGGGAAGACCTGTGAAAGATAAAGAAAAGAAAAACATGGATAAACGAGCTGCAAGGAAAGTTGAAAAGTGGAGAAAGGGAACAGAGATGACACCGGAATAACAAGAACAACATGATCTGAAGAGATCTCTAAAGAAATCAAAGAAAGATGAAGAAAAGAGAAACAAGAAAGAGAAAGATAAAAGAATAGGAGTATCTACTAGTGCAGCCTTTACAAGGGGGTAAAGTTCAACATCTGTTCGAGAGATGTTTCCTCTGATCCAAGAGGGTAAGTTTTTGAGTGCCCCTACCACCATAGGGGCTAACATTACACCAAGTGAGGTCACAGGATCCTCACCACACTTCATAGATGCCTCAGATGAATAAGAGGTAAAATATGTATATCCATTCCTTTGTACTTCAATTTAATTATTTGAGGACAATGTATATGTTTTTATGTTAGGATGGTGTACTTGTATCATGGGTGGGGGGGTTGCTTCCGATATTATGAACCCTACCACTTGCTATCTAGTAGAATTGGCATGTCTAGGGCCATGTTAAGTTTGCATTTTTATTTTCTAGGTTTAACTTCAGATTTTCATTATTCTTGTTTTTAAGTCTTGTTATGTTGTCAATATTGTTCCATGGAATAAAAGTGTTGTTTGTGTTAGTATCTTATTTTAAATATGGATGATGAATGATGTTGGCACAAAGTTAGGACTATTTTTATGTGACTGTTTATTTATCTCCTAGGATATGAGCTCGACTGTTAGTGAATCTATAGTTGGCATTAACCTATAAATATACATGACATGTGATGCAAATCTTAAGAATATTAGAATGGGTGTGTTTCATTTGCCACTGTGAGTGTGAGTATTTGTATTAGTTCTGATATAGTACAATACCTAGAACTTACCTGGTTTAATTGATGATGTTCTGTAGTTGATGGGATAAAAAGTGATAGCAGGCCACCTTGTTCTTTTAGTCCACTTAGCCAAAGTAATTAACCCCACCAAAAATAATTTTTCCATGTTTGAACCCTTCTTTGAGTTGTTAATTTTTTTCATCACCAAGCATTTAGTTAACTCATTTTTAGATGTTGACTCCTAGCTCTGGCCCTGAACAAGTAATGGGCAATGGGTACCTAAACTTAGGTAAAACTCCTAAGTTGAGGGTGACTATTGTACGACTGTTCTAGAATTTGAATTAGCATATTTGGCCCTGGTCTAGTTAAGACAATGTGCACGTTGACTTATGAAATCAACCTAAGTTGAAGGTGTCTGATTCCTATATGTATGTATATATATATATATATATATAATGGGGTGGGTTATTATGGTAAAGCATGAATGAATGAAAAAAGAGTAAGTGAGCTAGCAAAGAAATTGCCTTGGTAAGGAGAATTTGAAGGAAAAAAGAGTTAAAGCCTAGTTCTTAGTCACTTTTGCCCAAAATTCCATCCTGACCTAGCCTGATACTTTATTAATAGCCTAGAAAAGACCTACTTGATCTTGGAAATCTGATATAAAGGGCGCATTTGATGATAAAGGCAAGCTTATGGGTGCATGTGCTATGTTGGTTACTTGTTTGATGAGTGAGAGAGTTTTGATTTGTATACACAAAATATGCTAAGTGGTGGATCTCTTTGTCCGTGGGGGAAACCTGAGTGATACTTAATTTGGTTGATCTATGAAGATTCTTATACCATTATTGAGTAGATGAATTGAATTTGAAATAATGATGGTTATAGACTCTGACATGTTAAACCATATGATTTAGATGACAAGAGAATGGTTGTGTGAGATTTGGTTCAGTAGTAAATTCTCATCATTGTATTGTTCATATTTGCAATTTGGTGCTGAGTTGCTTGAGGACAAACAATTATATTAAGTTGAAGGAATTGATGTCCCGGCTTTTGACGGAATATTTTTCATCTTTTCCTTGGGAAAATTGCATGTTTTCAAGTAAACAAGGTTGTATTTAATGCTGGTTTTTAGTGTTTCAAGGTAAGGAGCTAGCTAAAGGAAAAAACTCTGACAATTAGCAGAAAAACACTTTTGATGGTCAAAATGGCGGACCGTCAATCTTGTAATGGACCACCAACTCAACTGTCAGCTCCAAACAAAAGCCATGACCTTAGAAGACCTAGCGATGGCCAACATGGTTGACTGTCGGTCTTGCGATAGACCACTACTTTAGCCGTCAGCACTAAACAGAACCTAACATCCTAAAATGCACAACGACGGACAACATGGTGGGCCATCAGCCTTGAAACGGACCACTACTTTGGCCATTAGGACTATCCAGAACATGACTCTCAAGGATCATAGGTGAAGGTCAAAATGGTGGACTGTCAGTCTTGCGACAGACCTCCACTTTGACCAATAGTCTTATCCAGAAAGTGACTCTCTAGGATTAGTAGCGACCGACTAAGTGGAGGACTGCCAGCCTTGCGATGGACTACCACTTTGCCCGTCACTTTTGACATGGGTTTTTAAAGTTCGAATTTTTAATTCTTTTTGGCTGGGAACATATAAATACCCAGTTTTTGGTTTTATCAAGTCTCTCTTATCTTTTATTAGGGTTTTTCCACACTGAAAAGAATTGTTACATAGTCTTTCTCTAAGATTCATTGAAGATTTGTGGATTTACATTCCTTCATCATATATTATATTGAAGATTAAAGAACAATAATTGCGACTTTTGTAAGTAAACTTTGAATTAATTTATGAAGAAGACAATGGTTTTTTCTCTTTCTTGGGTATAAATGTGTGGCTAAGTACCCATAACTAGGGTTATGGGAGCCTGAATGTTAAAAGCTGATTTTGGGTTGTGAATCTAGTAGATTCCCATGAGTAATTGATATTGCATAAACTCTTCTTCACTTTAATCACTTTTTGACTTTTGTTGTTTCAACTTTTCTTGTTGGAAAAAGAAAGGGTTTACATAAATCTAAAGGCTTTAACCTTTGGATAGAGGGTAGATGCCTTAACCGGATCAACCCATGTAAGATTATAGTTGAATTAATACTATGTTCCTTAAGTTTGAAAGAATTAAGGGATAAGTTACTCATCTAGGTTGAGAAGCTAATGGGTAAACCAAAGAATTCAATTACTCTTGCAATAAGAATTATTAATTGGGAATCCAAAATAGTTCACAACCCTAGCTGCTTAAGAATCTTGGTAACCATAAATTTAGTTTGAATTCTTTTATTGAATTACTATTAGAAATATAACCTATAGTTGGATTACTTTCTATGACAAACATTTGAATATAAATGAGAAATCAAAATCCCCCTCTATTCTGGAACCTTCGATCAATAGTCTAGTAACAACCATAACACTTAGTCAACATAGTATTCCCTGTAGGATTCGACACCCAACCTAGTAGGGTTCTATATTTCATAGCGAGCTCTTATATTCTCTAACGAAAGTTGTAAGTTGGGTGTATCACTAAACGATTTCATCCCTTACCTTTTGAGTCTCAGGATGTCACCGTACTATCCCTTATCTTGATCCTAGTTAACTATTACCTTTTGATTCTCTAGTTATTCGATAAAAGCTAACCATCTTACTTAGATAATACCTAGTACCGTAGATGGACAACTAAACTTTAAATTGTTGTTGTCATTTATCTTTTCCTAGTCACTACTGCTCTTTTAGGGTAAGTAGCAACAAATTAGGTGGGATCCTGTCATTTGGAACTGCTAATATAACTATCAAAGTGAAGATAATATGATGCATGTATGGGTATCAATTCAGATCAATAATAGCACTTTTCCTACTTCATCAATCCAGTAGGGTTTCCATAACCCTAGCTAATGGTTTTAGCTGCTCATACATGCGAAGTAATTAGCAACATTCATGATTGAAAGCAGAAGATGAAATCACAAGAATCATAAGTCAAAACATAAAATCATAACTGAATTAATCAACCAAACTTAATATAACAGAATTCAAGGACCAAAATTAAATCTCAAAATTTAAATATGTTTTAAGTATCAATAGTGTGTTAATTCTACTAAAAAACACATAAGGGTATTTATAGAACATAAGGAAACCCCAAAACTAAAGCCTAAACAATAAAGGAGGACAAATATTTGTGTCCACATATGGTGTCCACATGCGGCCTAGCCTTGGGCGCATGTGGCACATGCAAACTGCGGCTGGGCTTATGCGGCCACCACATGTGTCAGAATTTAGTGACGCCTAAACTACACCTCCAGTCTAAAGATGATGTGGTAGCTTCCAAATATAGTAACCTAATAATGGTTAGGGTGGAGTCCCAAAGGAATATGTGGATTCATGACTCTCTGTTAATGTAATCAATGGGAAACAATGGAAAAGTAAATAGGGGGTTTTGAGTAGCAATATTGAACAAGTGGTGAATATCAACTTCGTTTGTAATAAGTCTCAGGTGAACACTAGGATTTTGTTCCCCTACCCTCTCAAATTTTTTTTCTTATCGTGCTCTATTGAACCTACCCAATACCTTGCATGCAGAATCGATAAGTTATGTACCATTAACAATCTTTTGGACGTGCTGACAAATTTCACCCTTTACCTCTTGAGTCTTAAGTTGTCGCTTTACTATCCCTTATATTGGTACCAGTTAAATATTACCTTTTGAGTCTCTAGTTATTAGATGAAAGGTAACCATTTACTTAAATAATACCTAGCAGCGTGGATCAACAACTAAATTTTAAATTACTGTTGTCATTATCTTTTCCTAGTCACTGCTTCTTTTTTGGAGTAAGTAGAATTAATCTAGGCATCCTAACATTTTCAACCACTAAGATAAATTTTAAAGTAAATATAATACAATGCAGATATGGCTATCGATTCAGAACAACAATAGCACTCCTCTTACTTTATCAATCCACCAAGGTTTCTACAACCCTAGCTAAGGGTTTTTAGCCGCTCATGCTTGTGAAGTAATCAACAACATTCATGATTGTAAGAAGAAGATGAAATCACAATAATCACAAGTAAAATCCCAAAACCATAACATAATTAATCAACTGAAATTAATACAAGAGAATTCCAAGACCAAAATTGAATCTCAAAATCAAAATATATTTGTAAGTATCAAGTGTACGTTACTTCTACTAAAAAACACATAAGGGGTAGTTATAGTATGTGAGGAAACACTGAAACCAAATCCTAAATAAAAAAAGAGTAAAAAGGGTTGGAGGCCACATGTTGAGTCCACATGCAGCCTGGCCTTTGGCGACTGTGGCACATGCGGTCGGAGGATAGGTGCATGTGCATATGCTCAGAAAGAAAATTCTTGCATATCTGCTCATGGGATTCTGGACTTTTGACCCATGCTTTCCCACATGTGGTCCACTTATTGACCTAAGTAGGTGTTGGAAGTCTATTTTCAGTTGTTCTTCTATTTCCGTATATATTTTGTCATGAAAAATCCAAAAAGTCTCATGAACACCCATAATTGATCACATAAGTAGCTGAAAGCACCTTTTTTCATTTTTTTTTGCGAACTTAACATCCAAAACCTAGTTTCCTGCAAAACATACCCAAAATGCATCACATCTAATAAAATAAACTCAAAAACTTGCATATTTTCCTTATTTTAAGTGTGAAAAGTGTTATATCTATATAGCACATCATATCCTAATTATGATTCTAGTGTTTGACTCAGAATTCAAGGGTGAGAAACATATTATCATTTACCAGGAATCCTTCTATTATAATATAGTCCCTTTTTAGGACTCTTTTAGTTTCCTTAGTTTTTAGGGTTGTGTCCTCTTTCTTGACAATCTCAAGTAGTTCTGGTACTAATGAATTTTGGGTCATAGGGGTGGTTATTTTGTTATGAACAGTGTTTTACATTTTAGTTATGCTTATGTTTTGTTTATAGACTTGAATATCTTATGAATGGATTAGTTTTGTTTATTTGATTAAGTGTTGATTATTAGTTTAGTCTTTGATCTAGTTGATTCTCCCATTGAAGAATGGGGTGGGTGTCACTCACATTCATTTGAGTCATGACAAATTTGATATTAAAGCCTAGATTCGTCAATCTCGCTATATCCAAATATGCCCAGTAGAGTCTCACAAAATGATACAAATACATTTGTACTTTTCTTTGGGAGGCTATATGACTTTAAAAAAATATCAATTTTTTTTAACTTGATTCCAATTGGTATTTGTCAATCCAAATTAGTATCTAATCATCTTTATTTTTTTGTTTTCAGGTATTGACTACTAGGTTGAATGGAAATTGATCAACCGCCACCACACCGACAGCTTCAGTTATAGAGCCAGCCATATGAGAAAAGGGAAGAGTAAGAGGATAAGGTAGGAGAGAAAGAGAAAGATCTACACCCACAAAAAGTTGAGCTCAAAGAGTTGCTATCCAGGATTATGAGAGATTAGTATTACCTTCCTACTTTAGAACCATTTAGAGGAAATGAAAGCTGTGGAGAAGCAGGTAATGGGGCCAGAGGTGGGGGCTCTAGCTGAAAGTATTGGCTTACCCCTATATCTGCCGGGATTATTCAATAGGTGTTATCTTTTCTGAGTGGTTTGGCTAGCACTAGAGACACTCCTACTATATTGACTATTCAGGATCTAGGTTCTTATCCTACTAGTTCTATGTCTCTTAGAATGGATAAGTCTTCGAGGATAGATGCTTTCCTTATTCGATTTTGGGTTCTATGATATCTGGTACTAAATACAAGCTAATGACCAAGTTTTTAAAGATGAAACCTCGAACGTTCCAGGGTTATTAATATTGAAGATTCTTTTGATTTCAATATTAATTGTTATGATAGGTTACATAAGATGGGCATCGTGTAACAAATTGGGTTGAGTTTGTGACCTTTTTATTAAAAAAGAATGCTAAATAATTGTAATGATCCTCTAGGTCATTTTTTATATTTTTACCATTTAGAGATTTTCTATAGCTACCTAAATTTATTTATGACTTGATGGGATTGACTATCCGATAATCGGGCTGGTCTTTGATTTTTAGAGCCAATTTCTTATTTTGAAGCCTTCGCTGGTTTAAATTGGCTGTAGGGGATAAACTTCAGCCAAAAAACCTCGTATGCTAATTTTGACTATTCTAATATCTCCAAAACATTAATTTTAGGCTAGGTGGTGCCTCGGTCTGAGTATCAAGGCTCTCAGACTCATTTTGACTATTAGCCAAAAGTTAAGCAAAATGGTAAGTGGGTGTGGGACCCACTTTTCATTAAGACCTCAATTGGAAATTTTTACTATGCCATTAAACCTGGAACATTAAATTTGAGAAGGTATCATAGTCCATTTGTGTATATGATATTTCAAATAAATCTTGAGGGATTGGTGGAGACTTGGAATTTCTCCAAGCCTCGGCTGGTGTATTGCTTAAGTGATGCCTTTGATCACCTAAGTGATCTGGCAAACCCCAGAAAATGTCTCTTTAAGTGTCAAAGTGTGATTTACTTAAGCAATAGTCTTGGCAGTGGAGCAAGTATCTCCTAAGTGATACTATTGTTGCATATGTGACGTCTACTCATTTAGCCACATATCATATAAACAAGGATGATTACATAAGAAATATGGGGGCGAGATCACAACTATCACATAAGCAATCTGGAGTTTGCTTAAGCAATGCTCGTGCACCTGGAAAGGTTATAAATATCCCACTTATCCCATTTTGTCCATTTTCATCCATTCCTAAGATATTGGAACCCTAAAAAGTGAGAAAACTTTGGGGGAAAACATTATGGGCGATTTTGGATCTTGGGTGGAGATTATTTACGTGTTCCTTCTTCGAATTAGTGGCAAGCTTCCATCTAATTTAGGATTAAATATTTCTTTTTCTTCTAAAATCCCTAAGATATTTGTGGCTTTATTTTAGCACCATCAGATCTCAAAATTCACCCATTTTTTAAGGAAATGTTCCTTGAGCATAGGGAGATGTTGTGTCGGATTTGATTATGCAATTTCTCAAACAACACCCATATTAGATTTTATGTGATTTTTGGACTTGTAGAATAATAGTTCAATATAGGTATCATAATTCTTATCTTGATGAGTAGATAGTGATTTTGATAGTATGACACCTTGCGAAAGCTTCATGGAAGGGAAAATCGATAGTTTAGCAGACTCTTCAGGCTTTTCTTCTTCGTCCAAGTAGTTTAGGTTTAACCTCTTTATAGATTGAGATTTTTTGTAGGATTCTTATGGTATTATGCTTGGTATGGGATTAGATTTAGCTGTTGGAAATATGATTCTTAAATTTTAAGGTTAGTTGAACTGTTTAGGCTATCTCGAAATCGTAATTTAGGTGTAATTGACTTAGTTGGTCATGCTTTAGGTAGAATTTCCATCTTTGGGCTAATTAAGGTTTGTTTAACATCTATAAGTGGATTTAGATACCTTAGCCTAGTTCAAGGTAGAATTTGCCTTATACTGGACTTCAGGGATTAGAAGTGGGCCCTTCCATCCCGCCTTAGGCCAAGACCTAAGCTACTCGTAGACCTTCATATGCTTGTTTTACATTTTGCAATGTCTATTATGAGATTGAGGAAATTAGATACTTAATGGTTTGATTTTCGAAGTTGATGCTATTTATAGTAAAACCTAGTAATTTAATTATTATGTTATGATATGAGCATTGGTTAAAGTCCAATAATTAATTATGATATTGATGATATGAGCACCGATTCAAGTCCGACAATCGATTATGATAATGATGATATGAGCACCAATTTAGTATGGTAATTGAGAGTTGGTTATGATATGATATGGTATGGTTAGATTTTTTTTCATGGTAAGAGAGTAGCTAGATTATGGTTACCCAATTATATATTCTTCTTTGATTGTACCTTCCAGGCTTATAGGGCATGTATTAGGTTATTTACTTTTCCGCACTTATTGGCTTATGGGGTCAATTTAGTAGATATAATCGTGTGATCTCTATGTTCTTATCTCAGATTTATTAATTCATTTATGCACAATGGTGTTGGAGTTTAATTTCCAGGTTTGTTCATTTACCTTGACTTAGTTTATTTTATCTTTCCTTTTATCATATCCTTATCATGATTTAGCTCAATTGGCAGATGATTCATAATGAGTACCTGTGGTTTTGGTACTCATACTACACTTCTGTACCTTTTTGATATAGATCCGAGTACTAGTTGTTGCCACTGATTCGAGATCGTGCTGCAATTGGATTTCCTAGATTGAGTGATCTTTTGAAGTTAAAGTTACTCTTTTATCCTTCCATTTATCATTGTCTAGTCTTTTATTTCAGAGACAACTTATATTGACTATTTTAGAACTTATAGTATATTTGTAGTTGCTCTTGTACCGACACTAATGGATCGGGGGATGGTTGTCTATGCTTTACCTATCTTTTGGATTATATTTATCGTCTTGTTATTATTACAAGTCTTAAATATGTTTATTCGACCTCATAGGCCATTTTATACCAAATTAGCACATTACTTATAGCTCTGAGATACGGATTGGCTTACCTACTGGTGAGATATAGTAGGTTCCATCACGACTCATAAATCAGGTCATGAAAAATTGGTATCACAGCTAGGTTCGCTAGTATTGTCGGTACAACAACAAGTGTCTATTAGAGTCTCTTGGATCAGAATAATGACATCTGTTTCCTATCTTTGAGAGGCTCTAGGACATTCTTAGGAGTTCTTCACTCTTTCACTTATCTCATGCTAAGAGTCTTAGTTGGTTTCGAAGGAATTCCTTTGATTTAACTCTTCAGAGATGACTAGGACATGTGCTACCCTACATGAGATGAGGGTCCTGAGATGAGCCTAAAGATCCTATTTCTATTCGTGGATGACATAGAGGTAGTGGACAGTCTTGAGATGTGTCCCCAACTAGGGGTCAGGATAGGGGCCCTTTTCTTGACCCCATTACTACTTCCGAGCCATAGATTCTTCGTCCCTTCTTAGAGATGCATTGGTTAAGCTTTTGGACTTGGTTGGTGGTGTACCTTCTGATAGTGCACAGTCTATGGACCAGAGTGGTACTGAGGTGGGGGCATAGCCTGTAGATGTGGCTTCTAGAGTTGAGGTCCCTCCTACGCCAGGGGTTGCTTAATCGGTAGTTGCTTAGCCAGTATCATGACCCAATTTCTCAGGTCATGATGGTGCCTACTATAACCCACCAGTAGGCAAGCCAATCCATAGTCTAGAACAACGAGTAATGGACTATTAAAAGCAGGAGGAGAAGAATGCGGATCATATGTACTAAAATACTAACATAAGATAATCCCAAAACCTAGTGAAATCAGTATAAGAGCTTCTAGCATAATAAAGATACAAATGAGGTACTAAATGAATATACAGATACAACCATACCTGAAGACAACATAGTGACTAGTCTAGTACATACAAGGGAGGTAAGTAATCCTCCGAACATCAAGATCTCACCTAGCTTCGCATGGAGTGCTCAACAATAATGCTAACCTGTATTATGATCAGCGGGCTGCAAAAGTACAGTATGAGTACCAAAGACATAGTACTTAATAAGCATTTGTCGACTGAGCTCCAAAGATAATGCACATATATACAACATATAAACAAAACATGGAGTGTAAATCCAAATGTCCAGCAACCAGATAATAAAGCTTGTGAGATAAGAAGGGCAAACTATCCTGCTTATATCCAATAACTTAACATAATAAGGCTAAGCAAGTATTAAGGATGAACTATCCTATACTAACCATGCTCAGGAATCTAAACACTATACCGTATATCACCGACCAATATACGAACAAAGGGAGAAAGAAGAATATATAACAATATACAGGGCCAAGGAATGAATATTCAATCAAAATAAATAAAGGAAGGAAGGGATATACAATAATACTATAGCTACATATAAATAGATATACATATATGTATAAATAAGGTCAATTCAAGGTACAACTTAAGTCATCAGACTAGCATCTTAAGACTTCATAATCATAGCAGGAACTAGTACTAGCAAACTGTCATGACCTAAACTAGGGCCTGACCGTGACCAGTATCTTAAGTACATCAAGGACCGAAGACACCCGGGTTGCCTAGTCAAACTGAGCACAATGACCAATAGAGGATGAATTCCAAACATATAACAAGATAAGATATAAAATCTCAAATAAATACAAGATAACTAAATATCCAAGAACAAATAACCCAAACCACCCAAGTCCACAACAATATCTACCAAGCCTGTAATCAATACCCAAAGCGAATCTAAGTCGAGAGATGCCCCCGACACTGACAATGACAATGACAATGATAATAATAATGATGATGTAAACTTTTAAATTCTAGTCAAAGAAAGGAAACTGATGAAATGATCAAGTCTTCCAAAGAATGAAAGCTCACTAGTTCACCATCAATGACTAATGACCTGAGCTAATCCACCTAACACTACCCAGGAAAACTAAAAGTATTTTTGGTGCCTGCATCACGTGGGGATATATCGTTCGGATATGGTTAGTGGGTTAAGCACTTGCATATAACTCAACGATAGAGAATAAAATAATGGCATGATCTACATTTCAAAATCATTCAAAACCAATGTACACAATCATATAGATATATATAAGCATGTCATACCGGGACAAGGAACAGGGATTAGCAGGAAGTAAACTTTATCTTGGACTATATAGCTCAGCCATCATAAACAATCACCCATAGGCTATATGGGATGAGATCCCCTGCTTAAAGGGCCTGGTGCGTGTTATCCGCATGAATCAGAGGTATCAAGAAATCCCAGGGAATACCCCAACCCCACGTCAATCCAAGATATAATATATCAATAATGTGAACAGGGCACATAGTCATCATGACCAAACCTCACATTGGCAAACATGAGTTTCTAGTACAAGTCATTTAATACCCACAACTTCATGGCTTCGATTCATTATCCCCATTAAGCCTAATTTAAAGAAAGTTTCACATAACCCATTTATTAACTAATGAACCAACCTTTAAGGCACACCATGAGTATCATCATACCCTTGCACTTGTAAGCTTGTATCTATTCCATAACAATCACTTTAACTTGGAGGAATGCCTCGACCCCTTTTTTTTAGTAAAGCAAATCATGGCTAACAAGACTTTCAAAATACATGTTCATTGGTTAATCATTTGTTCAATGCAATTGGGTAAGTCAAACCAAGTGACAATTTTACAATTCAAAGCCATTTACACATGTGGGTTGAGAGAACACAATTATTCAAAACCAATTCCAATCTCAAAATATCAATTTGGGGAAAATAATGGCCCCTTGGTTTATTTACTATTACCATGCACCCCACAAGTTCAAACCCATTATTAAAGTATAAACATTGGATAATGAATCATGGAAAAACAATTTAAGAATCAACCATGTCAAACCCTCCACCACATTAAACCCATATTCAAATCCATACAGCTTAAACCATATAAACCACAACTTTTCATAAATTGAGAATTTGAGAAGAGTAACATGCCTGAAATACCAAGATTTATGGATAGAATTTAACCCTTTATCCCTTAGATGAACAACCTCTATAAAACCCTAAGTATCTTAACTTTGAAGAGTTTTGAGAGAAGAGAGTATGTTTAGATTGTGTTATGAATAAGAAATAACTCCCTTGAGTGCTTTATGGATGTGGGGTCCAAGTAAGGAAAAAGGGAAATTGACAAGAATACCCTTAATGAAAAGACTGAAAATTGACCGCTTAGTTACTACAAGTGACCTTACGACTTGTAGGTTCTCCTTGTAATTTATAAGGTCCCAGTCAAAGTCTGGACAGTGTCTACGATCACCAACACTAACTTGGATAAGAGTCATACATACGACTCATACTCGGTCATTATGACTCACATAGTCCAGTTATTGTCAAAGTAGAAACATTTTGGCATTGTACTGATTAGGTTATAGAAGACACGATATGACTCGATTTGAGTCTTACAACTCGAATTCGCTAATTGTAGCCATTGAAGAATATCGAAGACAACATACTATCCAAGCTAAGACTGGGTCCTTAAGACCTACCAAGAATCCTTATGACTTATATGAAGAGTCGTAGTCTAGGTAGTGAGGATAAAATTTCAAAAATTTTCAAGGACCAAAAATCTGGGGTTGCATATACTTAGGGATCTTAATCCATTCGGCTAATCATGAATATAATATAATTATAAGGTAAAAGATCCAAAATCATACCTCAAAGCTCAATGATGGATCATTAACCAAGCTGCTACAAATTATCTATAACAATGATCATAACAACAATAATAGCAATAGCAACGACAACGTGAGTAACTGGCTAGACTGGACAAGCAATGCCTAATGGAGCCTTTCACGAACCCCTACCTCCCCAGGCTCAAAAAGTTTAATAAACATACAACACATCATACGCCATACTCATCATCCATATCTTTGCAACCCCCATAAGACTGATAAATATAGGCGCATACTGGTGCTACGCGATGCACATACAATAATGAATGCCAAATATAATCCATAATACCAACCATCATATCATCGTTAATATCATAATCATTATTCGGCCGCAAATTGGTGCATATATAATCAATATCCAAACTTGAACCAATAAATAAATAATCAATATCATAAACATCACCAATTATTACGATTTACCCAAAATTTAAATCATTAATACCCTCATCCTCTTTTGTCCTATACTGGATAGATGTGTATTTTAATATACAATAGGTGCACAGACTTAAGTCGTGCCTAAAAAGAGTGTAAATCCATAAATCCATTGCCTGATGTAAACTTTAGGACTAAATCATTATAAAAGTTTAGAAATGGTCAAAGTCTCTCACGACCAAAGTAAATAATAGTAATGAAATCGTGGACCGAAATCTATCTCTTGGAGGTGATAGAAATAGGTGCCCCATGAAATTTCACTATATCTTATAGGTACAACCTTGCATAATCATCAGCCGAGAAGTTAGTCCTCACTGGCAAAAAGTGAGTTGACTTTGTCATCCTATCCATGATGACCCAAACCAAATCAAATTGTTTCTGAGACTGAGGAAGACTGGTAACAAAATCTATGTTGATCACTTCCCATTTCTATATGAATTGACTGACAAAACTCAGTGTTCATTACTTTAGCTTGAGGAGTTTGAGATGGACTATAGGGAACCGAGGGAACTCCAGAAGGATAATCAAGAACTGGACCCCTAGATCGGGTTTTGAACCAATAAGTAGCATGGATTCCATCAGCATTTTCCTCAATTAGGATAAAAAAGTTTCCATGAATGTCAAATCATCGAGGAGCATGATCCCAAAGGCAAACAAATAGGGATTAGAGTAGAATTCAGGACCTTTGACTCTACATCTTGAAAACAAAAAACAAGAAAGAGAAACATTCCTAAATGCCTTATATCCTCTCCCTTATGAGTATGGCACACTACACACCCTTAAAAGAGACTCTACTTGACACGATTTTGTAGACTCCTAATTGATCATGAATCTAGGCCTTTGATGCCAATCTGACAAGATCAGAACTAGGGCCTAGTCATGTCGGGTACCTCAAGTCCAATCGGGACTAGAGATCACCCCCAATACCCAACTATAACTGCCTAATATCCTATGTTGGATGAATTTCGAACATATAACAAGGTAGGAAAATAAATAATCAAAGACAATAATAAATCCATAACTATGACCAACCTACAATCCAATCAAATATCCAACCAGTCTTAGCTCCAATACCAATACCAATGCCAAGGATGACACCAATACTGACACCGCCCATGCACATATTAGTCACAGAAAGCCTTTAACCAAACACAAAGAACATCTGGTTGGTACATGTCCCCAACCATATCAAAAACCAAAGTCTGAGAAATAACCAAAAGTATGGAAAGATATACATAACATGAAATGGAGTTTTTCAGAGTATGGAAGCTCACCACTTTGGTCTGACACTAATACTAGTTTGACACTAATACTATTCCTGAATCTAAGTCACTGAATGAAGGAGTAGTATGGCCAATTCCTGCATTGCACGGGGATATAACGCCTGAAGACAGGTTAGTGGGTGAATGCTAGTATGTACTCCAGAATAAGGATAAAGTAATGCTATTATTCAAAGCCAAAGTAAATATCCAAATGTAATAACATTCATACATATATATATATTATACTGGGAAAGGGAACTGAGTTTATGATGTATTTAAATCTTTAACCTGTGATGTGTAGCTTGACCATCCTAAAATCACCCATGACTATATGGGTCTAGTGTTACCCCCTAAACGGGCCATAGTATGTGTAGCCGTATGAATCAGAGATATCATAGGGGCTGACATTCCAATGTAACCTTCGCCCTCCATGATACATATATACTAGTATAAACTTAGGGGATTCCTATGTACCCCACAAATATATGGTCACCACGACCAACCATCATTTCGGCAAACATATTTTTCCAGTGTCTGCCCATTGGACTCACACCTTTATAATTAGATATCAGGACCTGCTATTATTTCCCAATTTAAAACCTTTAGGACATAACCAAACCATCAATTCCAGAGTTTATTAACAAGGTATTATGAAGTGGTATCATCATACCGACTATAGCTTGAAAGCAATGTCATTAGCCAATAACTAGGTGATTCCCATATACCCTACAAGTAGTCCGATTAAACCATGCCATGGCCACCATGGCCTTTCCAATCCATTTAAAATAATTTAAACCAATTTAGGTTCTATTGCCATCTTATGCAATGCAAGGTTTTCAATGATTTTCAAAATATGTGACAAAATATTTTTATTGGCATTTTAATAAACATGTTGAGGACATATAGTTTCCTAAACCAAAACCAAGTGCCAATTTGCCCTTCCCATGCAACCACATGTTTCTAACCACCATTATAACATGAAAACAACAAGAAAGACATGGTAAAACATTATCCAACCAAGAATAACCAAAACCCCCATCATAGATTTCAAAACCCAAACATCATCACAATATCACCATTAGAATCATTCAAAGAAACATGATTTTAGTTTAACTAACAATGAGGGAGGAGTAACATACCTTCGATACCAAACAAGACAGAGAGAAACCACCCTTGAAAGCCTTACTTGACCACCTTAAAGAAACCCTAGCCTTTTTTTAAACCAAGATATTACGACAGATTTAAGAGTGTTTTATTTGGGTATAGTAGGTTAATGAAGTCCCAAGAGTATTTTAAGTCATGGGTAAAAAAGAACTTAAGAGGGGAATTTTCCAAAAGACCCACAACTTAAACTATAAAAATTTTCCACAAGTGTGTATGGTTTGACCCCTCCACTCGTACCCATATCATACAAGTGGTACCTTTCACTCGTACGTTGATCAGAATATTGGACACCACATTCCGTACAGACTACAACTACTTAGCCTAAATCTTACCCTACTATATGACTAGTACCCTTCAAGTCGTACCTTAAGTAGAATGCCAAGGCTGTAAAATGAACAACAAATGGTTTGGCACTACACTTCTCATATCATGTACATACGACTTGTATGGAGTCTTATTGTACCTTGGACAGAAAACAACCCAGAACAACACTGAGTAACATACCACCAAGACCCCTAAATCATACCCACATCATACGAGAAGTAAGCATGAGTTGTATGATAATTAGAAAGCTCAAACTCAGGAAAATTTCTAAGGGTCAAAACTCAGAGTGTTTCAATATATCCATAAACTATGACCATTTTCTATACAAGAATGGCATATTTCCTAAAACCCAAGCAATCAATTTCATGAACATGTACTCCTCCCCAAGAATATATCCGAAAATAGCTCCAATATCATAATCATGGCCTTAGTCCCCAATGTATATCCGACATAATCATAACATGATAATTAGGGGAAAACCATAACAATCCACCAATTAATATATTAGGCATTTTCTAATTATTTATTAGTCTAGAATATAACTAATATATTAACAACGTAGGGTGATAGGATCCTAGAAACATTGTAACTATTTCACCTTAGGGGTTAAACCCTTGATCTAATCGCAAAACTTCAATAATCAAGATTAAGTCATGGTATTTTACCCCCTAATCAATCTTAGCATTCATTCACATGAAATATATAAAACACATTATGTTGTGAAGAAGAGTAGATAAAAGCCTACCTTGAAGCCAAATTGCAAATCTTGAATCATGCCCAAATAGTTCATCCTCACTCCATAATCTCAAATTCCAATAAGCTATCAAACTTAATCTACATGTCATTAGGAGTAAAATTAGATCCATATTTCAATATTAAAGGTTGGGTCAAATTTTGGGTCAAGAACAGTCCTGCGAGGGCAGCTAATGTAGTCCAAAAATTGGATCCATTATGGGGTTCATTGAAGGATAAGGAAGTTGTGCTTAAAAGTTGATCACAAATGAAACCAAAATCGATTATCAAATCAAACCTTAAATTTTAAGAATTCAAATCCCTAATTTCCAATAAGCTATCAAACTTAATCTACATGTCATTAGGAGTAAAATTAGATCCATATTTCAATATTAAAGGTTGGGTCAAATTTTGGGTCAAGAACAGTCCTGCGAGGGCAGCTAATGTAGTCCAAAAATTGGATCCATTATGGGGTTCATTGAAGGATAAGGAAGTTGTGCTTAAAAGTTGATCACAAATGAAACCAAAATCGATTATCAAATCAAACCTTAAATTTTAAGAATTCAAATCCCTAATTTCTAAGAATTTATCAAAAAATTGAAGGAATTTTACCATGAATTCAAAAGAAAATCACAACAAGATCCCCAAATCATCCACAAGCTTCAATCCCATTTAATCTTAGTCTTTAGAGTTTAAGATCTCGAGACATGGGTGGAGATAGCTAGTTTTGCAAATTAAAGGTTCTATTTATATCCATAACAGGTACTCGGGTCCCACTATCACAGAATCAGACCTGTGATCGCACCATTCTTCGACTGGCTGAATAAGTCACAATCACGCAAATACACTACGATCACACTAGTTTCTTTCACCCATACTTGTCACGATCGTGACATCTCTTCTACATCACACCAATTTTCCTAACAAGGGTACTGCGATCATGTCCCTTGGCTTGCAATAACAGCTGTATCTGATAATCGTTGAGACTTGGAATTCGCCAAGCCCTAAAGATTCATCCAGAATCTAGTATATGCAAACAAACTATGTAACCATACCTAGCTCGATGTTTTGGAATCAATGGCACAATAAAAATTTCTATCTAAGGTCATTTAAACCAAATATGGGTCCCGCACCTAATTCTAATATCTTAACTTTTCAACCTAAAGGTCAAAATAAACATAGGTGCCTTGGTAATTAAACTAAGAGTCCACCTAGCCTAAAATGGACACTCAGGAGATGATAAAGCTGTTAGAATTCTCATCGAGGTCATCTACTAGGAGTTTTGGTTCAAGACCAAATCCTAAACAACAAAAGCTCTAAAATAAGGAAATGAGCCTAATATCCAAATGAATTATCCGATCACTAAACCGATTGTTTTGACAAGTCATAAATGACCTATAGCAATTGTGGGAAGGCTTAAAACCCCCAAAATGCATGCAAATCAAGGAAATGACTTGGAGGGTCATTACAATATCCACTACTAAAAAGACTTTCGTCCATGAAATTCAATGGATAGAAAGATCTTAAAAGCTCAAAAGAATGAGGTACATGGCCTACATGCTCTGAACAAGTCTTCCTAGATAACCTGCACATAGAGAGAACACTTCCAAGTGATCTTTCCATAAGTATTTCTTTTTCAACCAGCTCTATCGATTCACTTCCAAAAAACCAAAACTCACCCTCAACTACCAACTATCCTTCAACTTAATCCAAAAAGGATGATGCATGCAAATCCCAAACACCACACACTGATACACAAACATAATCCAGTGAAAGGCTTATTCCAGCCAAAAGCAAACCAAGGCATGAGTTATACAACTAACTTTAGATTGAAATATAACCTTCCCTTACCATTCCACCCCTGCTATCCACTCCAAAATATGAGGAAAATCACTTGAGTCCTATCTGCACAATCTCATTACAGAGAATGAAGAACTAAAGCTTATTCACTGGAAGTTTGTATGGAAAATATGAGAATAAGCCTAAAGGTACTACTTGGTACAAATACATAGATAATCAAGGAACTCAATCTTTGACAATGCTACAATTAATTTAGATGGTAATTGAAATTGAAATCCAGAAGTTCAAAGCATAACTGCTACTTATCACTGAACGATCCACTACAGATATCCCATCAATCAAGAATAAAACTAAGTGGAATGCAAATCAAGCATACTACTCCTACTGATTATATCATCCACAGTTTTCAAAGAAAACTAAAGATCCATGGTCAAACATGAAGGAACCAATATCTAACCTAGGGACAATTACCTTAATACCTATTGACTATAATCTCTATGATGTCAAGAAGGGCTAATAGGTAAACATAGAGTAGGCTCAATCATCCTATAGATAAAATTCAAACAGAGACAAATAAAAAACAACGATTGCACTCAAGATCTATAACTCTAATTTGATATCTCAACCCCAAGGCTAAATCATTCGATATTAAATACCCAAACCAAAGCTAAAGATGGGTAGGCATTTGTACTCCAAATCTATCATAATTTCCAAATTGTCATTTCAAGGGATCAATTCAAAGTTAGTAAGACTGTAGTCATAGGGCCTAACTTAGTATTCAATGCCTTAGAGAAAGTTCAGTTAATTAGAGAAAGACTTTGGGCTACTCAGAGACAACAGAAGTCTTATGCGGATGTTGTAGAAAGGATCTCGAATTCGAGGTCGATGACTATGTCTATATCAGGATATCTCCCATGAAGGGATTAAAGAGATTCGGCAAGAAGAAAAAGCTCAGTCCCCGATATGTCGGTCCCTTTAGGATTCTCAGTCGTTTTGGTAAGGTAGCCTATGAGCTCAAATTGCCTTTAGATCTAGACTCAGTTCATCTAGTTTTCCATGGCACTTTGCTCAAGAAGTGCATAGGTGACCCAACAGTTGTAGTCCCTTTTTAGAGCGTTGACATTCAAAATAGACTCTCCTATGAAGAGATTCCAGTTGAAATCATCGACTATCAGACTCGTAGGTTGAGGAACAAAAAATTCCCTCTAGTCAAGGTTTTTTGGCGGAATCAGTCCATAAAGGGAGCTTCTTAGGAAGTAGAAGCAGACATGCAAACCAAGTACCCTCATCTTTTATCTGATAATTTAGACTTATCTCATGGTAAACATTTTAAGTAAGCTTAGTCAGTTACATGTTCAAAATTCTAGTATAAAATTTGTATCAAGTATTAGTGCATAGCTTATCATACATTCATGAGTTCAACTTATCAGTCATACATCAGATATGCATGTTCAGTTGGGATATATTCAGTTTAAAATATAATTTAGTCCTAAAATCATGTGCCAGTTGAGCATGATCAGTGTATGCATCATTTATCTTTTCTCCCCTCTCAAGCAGTCATCATTCGAGGATGAATGTTTCCAAGGGGGAGATATTATAATACCCCAAAAATTCCAAACCAATATTAGAGCCATGTACCAAGCTCATTCATAGTAAATCATGGTTCTTTTATTGTTTTATGAGTAGGTTAGATGTATATTAAGGCTTCAAATAACTCCCATCTATCAGACGAATCAAAACATTCCTTACCGATTGACATCTTGAAAAGGATATTAGTATAGTCAACTTCAAATGATCATATCTCTCATTATACTTGGAATTTTTGAGATCATGACCTGTCAATAGATATATAATTGAATTATCTTCCCAAATATACAAATTTTGACTAAATCCAATATCGGACCAAAGAGTTATTCCTATTTTACTCTAGCATGTTAGGCTAGAAACAATGTGACGACATTCGTGGTAGCTTACCACATTTGTGATGCCCAATCATGAAGGTCTTTAGCCTTAGGCAGAAACTAGCTCCTAAGTGACGACATTCATGGTATCTTACCGCATTTGTGATGCCTTATCACGAAGGTCGTCAGCCTTAGGAAGAAACCAGCTCCTAAGTGACCACATTTATGGTAGCTTACCATACTTGTGATACCCTATCATGAAGGTCGTTAGCTTTAGGAAGAAACCAGCTCCTAAGTGACGACATTCGTGACAACTTACCACATTTTTTACACCCTATCACGAAGGTCATCAGCTATGATTTTTCAGCAACTGGGAATTTATTTCATAAGGGTATTTTGGTCATTTCCTTCACCTTCTTTGACTTAGAACCCTAAAGAGGCATCATTTTTTCCATTTTTTTCTTCAGTTAAGCATCTCAAAAAACCTCTCTTACGCTCTCAACCACAAGATTAGGGTTTCCATCAAACTCATCTCTCAAAAGCAAGATTCAATCCTTTTTCCAAGATAATTGAGAATTAAGTTTTCCCTATCCAATAACTCTCGAGCAAATCATCAAGGTTTCGTTTCTAAGATATATGTAGTGTTCATCTATGGATCCAATCCATTCATAGAGCAAAAAACATGTTTTAAATTTTATTTTGTAAAATTTTTATGGTGATATGAGTATGTACAAGTTGACGATTGTTGTTTAAGTTTCAATGTGATGTCTAAAGGTGTTTTCATGGAATATATATGTTTCTTAATTGAAAACCATGAACTTTAGGTGGTTTTATATGGTGAGAGTATGAACCTCGCCTATGACTTAAAGAATGCATGCAAGGTGTTTGATAAAATGCTTAGGATGCAAGAAATTCATGTTTGTATGGTTCTATAATATTTAAATGACAAGTCCATGTTAGCTATATACTTCAATATGAATCCCATGCTTTTTATGTGTTGCTATTGTGGTGGTATGAAACATGTATGATAATGGATATATACAATATGTACACAAAATATATCCATGCATTACCTACAATGTTTAAGATGTTGAATAACTATATGAAATATGATACCCCTACTTATGATATTTTGAATTGTGGACTCTAATCTTGAGATCAAGTCATGTCATGTATGCCAGTTTCCTTTTATCGAGTCCTAGGGGTATTTACCCTAAAAATATAGTTGTGCGCTAGAGCCATGTCATGTGCCACGATAAATCTCAGTCAAGCTATACTCTATAGAACTCAGTCAGCCATGTGACTCAGGAAACATACAAAATCTCATGATCTCAGTTAGCTCTCAGATAATAGTACCACTCCATTAGTCAACGGATGTTGGTTATTTAGTCCATGTACAAACAGTTGAATCATATTCAGTCCCTTCAGATAGGAGTAGAAGTTAGCACCGAGTGAACCCAAGAATTGGAACTCACCTGCCAGTTCAGGGTGTGATTCTTAGCAGTCATCCTTGTGTTTCAGAACTACATAACCAGCATAGGTTGAGATATCTTGACCTCTCAGATTAGGGTTGATCTGGTGGATTAACCTATCAGTTTAGTGTCCCACCGTTCTCACTTTGAGTGCCTGCCAAATAAGGGTCACTCACAACTATCCTTACTACTGGGGGGGTATTGACAGCCCTCCAGTCGGGGCAGATATTGGACCCCAGCTTAGTTATAATGGTATACATGGGGTATGTCGGTTAAACAACTACCTCACATAGTTTCAGAATCAGTCTCAGTAAAACAACTCAGATAGATCTTTAGATTTCAGTATATCAGGACTATTAGATACAATCAGACTCAGTTACAGTATGGAACTCAGATAGTTTCATCAAATTCAGGATTGTTAGATATAGTCGCCCATGTTATAACAATTTTAGTATTAGTCATGTTAGCCATCAGTAAACCATGTATTAGCATACAGGACTAGCTATTATGCACCCACATTTTCAGTTACTATGTATGCATGTTTCTACTATTACGTTCATATCAGTCAGACAATTAGCATTTTTCATACATATAAACCTTGTTTATTTAGCCTACCTCACTCGTATACTGAGTACATTCCCTCGTACCGATGCATTTGTGCTATGGTGCTTTCTTTTCATATTACACCATAGGTTCAGAGACACGAGCTCCAGATCAGCAGTAGCAGTAGCATTTCCAATCGCAGATATTCAGTGAGTCCTCTTCATTTAAGGATAATATGATTTGATTTATTCATTATTATTTTAGTTTGTTATCAGTGTATGGAGTTAGTTAGAGACATGTTCTTTCAACTCCTTATTCAAATTGTACTTAGAGGTTTTCAGATTCAGTATTTAGACTTATGTTCAGATTTGATTTAGTTTTCAGCTATTTTGGGTATCTTTCACCCATATGGATATTATATTTTGACAGATTCTTTATTTAGTTAAACCTTATGGCCTACATGTTCATGTTTTCCACATTATTATATTATATATGCAGTGTACAAGTACAAATATTAGTCATGGGTTAGCTTATGGTCCCTCAGGTTTATGAGTACCGTATAACATTTTGATTCAAAAAAATTGTGGTGTTACAGTTTTCCTCCACCTTGTCTAAGATAATAACCCTTTTAGGGAGTAGCTTTGCTTTGTGGAAATCCTTATAGTAGAGGTGTTGGCATTGTGCGGCCATGAATCTGGTGTCATCAAAATCTCCCTTCTTTGAGGCTGAGAACCTATAAGCAATGCAGCGAAGACCAACATTAGTATTGTTATACCAAAAACATTCTAGATCATACAAATAAGCTCAAGTGGTAGTGTTATGGAAGGTTTTGGGGCATTAAAGGATGTGTAGAACTTTTGAGATCTGCCAAAAATTTTCCTCAGGTATGGCGATTGCGAAGCATTAATCGCAATTACGGTGCTGCGATCACGATACATGAGACTGTACATGCCAGTTTCTGCACTTCTGTTCAAGCACTTTTTTAATCCCACTTTTTGTTACTACTAGGCATGTCTACAGTGTAATCATAGAATATATGCATAGGTTGCGTGATCATAACCCCTAAATTCAAAGGAATTGAACATGGGATTTATAGGGATATTTAATTAAAATATGGTATACACTTCAATTTAAGAGGTTTAAGGATTAATTTTGGGTACACCATTAGTGTATACACAAACTATAGTAACTAACCACACAACAATCATCAACAAGCATGCATTTGGCCATGAAAATTATGTTTCAAGACTTTACCTAAACTACAAGTTATAAGCATGTAATTGTATTCAAATCAAGAGAGTTGAGACAACTTACAAGATTCAATGATGCAAGGGATGAATTGTCACTTTAAAATGCAATGTAATGCCAAAATTGGAGAGAATTTTGAGAGAAATTGAAAGAGGATAATGGATGAAAGTGGCATTCGAATGGTCATTTAAATTGATTTGACCGTCATCTCAGCCCTAGTTATGCGATTGTGAATATGTGACCTCCTCGATCGTGGTGTCACGGACCATAATTGTTGTAACTTAGACCAAATGATCGGAGTTTCTGCACTTCTTGTTCAGTCTAAATTGCCATTTTCACATGTTCCCTTTTCAAATTCAACAAAAATTCTACTTAGAACCAACATTTCATGGATTGTGCATGCATAAAAAATGAAATCTACTCTACTATACTTAAATAAAAAGGATACGAGCCTATTTTCATAGAGTGATGGGTTGCATCCTAGCTAGCTCTTAGTTTAATGTCACAACACAACACCTTCACCACTTCTTTTTATATTTCCACTTAGAAGATTTGAATCTCCTTTCTAACTTTTGTTCAACACGCAATGAGCATTAGAGGGATAGAAGATTAAAATCTTCCTAGATGAAACTTGTAAGATTTAAGGACATGGTGAGAAAGCTTTGATGTTGCCATTTTGAGGACTTAAAACTTTTACCGAATTTGATATCAAATTTCTGAATTAGTTTTTTGGGTACAGGTAAGGAAATCAACAGGTCAATTGTTGTACATCGAGAATTGTGTTCCTTGGTCTTTCATGGATGAGGTTCTATATGCTCCTTCGGAATATCAAATTCCAAAATATAGGGATGGTCCTTCTTCTCCCCCAATCCATCATTTGCCTATGTAGATGGATTATCATCACATCCTCCAAGCATAATGTTGAGAAGTGGTTTGAGTGACATACAATCCCTAATGTTGGAATAGCCTCATCCAAAGCATATTTACCTTGAAATGAGCTAGAGCCATCACAAGAGATTTGATTTGATTCTATTTTTTACTCTAGTATCATTTCCTTTAATCTAACATCTTCTTATTTATATGACATGGTTGATTGGGAAGTTACTAAGGAGTTTTTTCTACCAATCCCATCATTATAGCTTCATTTCTCTTCTTGAAAAACCTCCTCTTGGAAAATGGGCATGGCTGTGAGATTTGAAAGAGTTATATCCTTGCTCAATTCCCTTACCTTGACATTTGCCCCTACGAATACCCTGTAGGATTGATACACGTCTTGCACATTCTCCTCGGTTATAGTGACCCAATCCAAAATGTTTTAAAGCATTTCTCCAAGGCCAATGCGTCCAGTTTGTTGCTCCTCTTCCTTCTTATTATAAGACCAATCATTCTCATAAGAATAACTAGCAATTTGGTTAGTATAATAGGGGGACGGGAAATTTGGACAATAATCCCAATGTCTATCTCAACACTACATAATGAGCACCTATATTCTATAGGATTTAGACGGTGAGTCCATCTCTTCCCAGAGAGTATAGTTACAATCTCTCCTAAAGTATGGTCTGTCATATATTGGACATAAGTCGTCATGATAGGATTCCTAGCTACAAATATCATATTTGTTAGGAGATTCCATAAAGAAAAATAAAAAATAAATAAAATCTACCTTAAAAGAAAAATCATAAAAAAATATGTTCAAGCTTGAATTCAAGCGACTAATTAAAATTTTAAACTAACTTAATATGCCAAATTGTTCCCCGACAACGATGCAATTTATGATAACACTCAATTTACATGTTAATTTAAGTGCAAGGTGGTTTTCAACAATATCTTTATCCAACTTTGGAGTCGAGGTCGAATCCACGAGGACTAATGTGAGTGAAAATCAAGTTACTTCCAAATGATATATACAAGTTAAATCCAAACCAATGTTACTAGAAGGTAAAAATGGGGGTGATAGGTATCTACACTAATTATTCTTTTTGGATATTTTCTTGTATAAATTTGGGGCTAAGAATCATCAGAGTTTTAATAGGTATGCACGGATCTGGGTATTATGCACTACTAAGACACTGATATGTAGGTGTTAGTAATTAACATCTCTTTAGTACGTCAAATATGGGTAAGTTTGCTTCTAGATTTTGATGCTAGTCTTTCAAAAAAACACTAAAATTTCACCCATAGATTCTTTCGAATACCTAATAGGTGTGTTCAACAATTGGTAACCACAACCTCAATCTAGGAATACCTATTTCTAGGATGATACCCATATGTCTAATATAGTGAAAATTTAGCAAACTACATACAATTGTCTATCATTTCTTTGGTCTTCACATCCCTCTATCAAGGATTATATAGATTCCTAAACTTCACCTAAAACCCTTCTTTCGAAGATGGCTTCAGGTTTTCTAGAGCATGGAGCCTTCACTCATTATACATATTGGGGATTTCACCCATCAAATCCCAACCAAGTTAGCATAGCAATGATAAAAACCATAACCATAAACTACTAAATAGAAGTTAATCAATAACTACCCACACACACTTTAACCCCTATTCATACATAACTCCAAGAGGGAGATCAAGCTACACATTAGATAAATAAGCATAGGTATACACATAATCTCCATTAAAGTGATTTATTGAATCTTAAGTGAATGTTACTTCAAACCTATCACTCCCACAAATAAACAATGTAAGTGACCTAATCTTCCACTTAGAAAGTCTCCAATGTCTTCTTCACCAACAAATTATACAGTATTTTCTTCAATAAAAATGAAGGCTATCAATTAAAGAGCTAAACCTAAAAATTGGGGAAGATGGAATATGATACATGATGCTAGGGTTTGAGTCTTTTTTTCAAAATCAGGATCAGCCATGTGTATTTCCAATTTTGCCCTTAGGCTGATTTCTTTTGATAAGTCGTGATTGCACGAGTTTGGCTGTGAATATAGTGACACAACCATGGGTAACTTACACAATTGTGGTTGAATGACTTTAGCTTGATTGTCACGATCATGGTCACTAAACCGCGATCATGGTACATGAGGCCTTTTTGCTCCAAGTCTCCAGTTGCACTTTTCATGCTCCATTTTGATCATTTTTCACTCTAATCCACATCTTTTGATCTCCTCAACTTAATTCTTGCAAAGACTAGATATTAGGGCATTTTATCACTAATGTTTTATTTATTCATTCAAAATAAGGCAATGTGCTCAAATGTTTAGTGAGAATGAGTTGTAAAACCATCACTAATCACTATGTGTGCTACAAATCCTGAGTCTATAATGTTTGTAGGCAATTTTCAAATTCCAAATTATAAGAACGCCTAAAATCTAAAGTGGCTGACTCAGCCACCGAATCAATAATGGAATGCCCAATAATAGCAGATTCAAGAAAACCAGACCGTATCCCAGACTATCAATTTGAAAGAGATGCTTAAACAAATTATAGATACTCAAGCTCAATTAGTAGCAGATATAAAGAGCCAGAAAGCAACTACAAGGAGTTTGGAGTTGGAAATACATCAAATTTTGCACAGGCACAAACTACCAGGCCTCAAGGTAGTTTGCCAAGAGATACTAAGAATGTTAAAAAAGTAATGGCAATAACTTTAAGGAGGGGAAAAGAGATGAACAAAGAACTTCCAATGAAAACTAAGAAAGTATATGAAGAGTTGACTTCTCAATCGATAGATTACAAAGATACTAAAAATATAAGAAAGTTTGAGTACTCAAAAACAAAATTTACTAAACAGATGGATAAGATACTACGATTACCTTTACCATAGAGTCATATAAAAGCGAAGAAGCATGCATGCTTCCAGAAGTTCTTTGACATGTTCAGAGAGTTGCACATTAACTTACCTTTTTAGATGTTTTGCTGGGAATGCGCAATATAGGTACTTGAAGGATATGGTTTCTAATAAAATTAAGCTACAAGATATGAAGGTGGTAGCACTCAATGAGGAGTGTAACTCATTTATCACACAGAAGATGCCCAAATAGCTCAAGAACCCTGGAAAGTTCACTCTCGCCATTCAAATTAGGAATGGTGAGGTGGTGCACAAAATTAGTGACTTAGGGGTAAGCGTAAATTTAAAGACCCTTTCATTGTTCAACATTTTGTGCTCGGGGAATCCAATATCGAGATCTGTGTTACTACAACAGGTAAATAGGACCAAAGCTCATCCTGAAGGAGTCATAGAGAATATTGTCATCAAGTTTAGTAAGTTTATTATTCTTGTTGACTTTATTGTTTTAGATTTTCAGGTAGATAAAAGAGTACCAGTCTCTTAGAAAGTCTAATCTTTGTGACAGGAGGAGCTTTGATAGATTTGCAAGATGGAATGCTCAAAATGAGGCTGGAGGATAAAGAGGTAGTTTTTCAATGTGTACAAACTGCTTAACACACTATACCACTATAAATATTTATGCATGATTACAGTGATTGAAGGGGATAAGTATGGGGTGGTGGAGTATGTTTCAAAAAACACCTTTTTGGACTTCCTCATTGAGCAGTCTAAGCTTCCAATACCTTATCCTAACATGATGCAGATTGATGAGTTTAAAAAGGCTAAGGTTTAGAAAAATGATGACCTCAAGAGTTCACAATCAAGAGGTCAGAAACAAATAAGAAGATGTCCTCCAAGTAAGAGAAAAAAAATGAAGGAATATGGATAAGTCATAGATTGGGTCAGGCCGTGAAACTAAATCAGGAGTAGCTTAGGAGGCAACCCAAGCTAAGGTATGTTTGATTTTTAGTATTTTAGTTTTTACTTCACTACTTTGTTTTTATTGAGTCTTAAGTTGATAGGAAGTATGAATATTAGAAGAACTAAGCTAAGGAGCTTGAAAAAGATTGAGTGTAGGATCCCCCAGTCCCTCTTGATGTTTAAAGATGTTACTAGCTAGGCCTAGAGGCATCAAGGAGTTATAATTTGATCCAAAGAGATCCTAAGCGCTTTAGTTACAATCTAATTAAGTAGGGAGTTGGAAACTTAAGAGGATAAAAAGTGAAAGTGAAGCCCTAATGTAGTGGGTAGTGTTTTGTAAAGTTGATGTGCAATGAAATCTGGTGGCTTGTCGCAATAATCCCGCATCGTGGAGGTAGACACAGAAAACTATCCCCATATCATGGTGAGAATCATAAAGTGATAGGAAATACTCCTACGACATTGTATGTGAATAAGATTAATGATATGGGGTAAAATAAAAGATATATGAAGGTAGTAGAGGTGAGAGTTGGTTGTTAAAGGTTGATCCTAATTGTATAATGTGATGTATGAAAGAGCTTATGGAAGATAGTAAATATTACTTACCATAATAGATCCTACCCGTCTCTTAGCTACATTACAACCATTAAAGACATATTTGATTCAAAGCTTTACATTCTGATATTAGTGGAGTACTACACTAAGGGTAAGCCTATCGTTCATTATTTGTAACTTGTGAATTCTTTGTGAGAGTGAGCTTAATTTGATTTTTGTACCTAATTGGTGAAAATTACCATTTATGTGACTGATTATGGGTAACTCTCTTTTTGTGAGGGCATATGTCTGATGAATGTTGAGTGAATTATATGATGTCTTTAATTGAATTATAAGTATGAGCTTTCTAACTAAGTGAGTTAATTCTTGAGATTAAGATGTTTTGAAGTAGTGTTCTTGAACTTTCAATTGTGTATAGAACATGCTTTGTATATAAATATCCATTCTGTGTTGTTAGTTTAGTGCAACCATGAGTGTCTTGCTTATATTAGACGTGTGGAGTCATCTCATCTTATAATGCTTATAGTAAGTAGTTGTTCGAGGATGAATAAGGCTTTAAGTGTGGGGTGATAATATGAGGTCTATTTATGCACTTTAGTGTTGTTATCTTTGTTTATTTATCCTTACTTGAGTGACATTCATGTTTTTATGTGTTAATAATTATATAAATAAGCATATAACTATTTAAGTATCTAATTAAAATGTTTAAAGGTGTTTTCAAACAAGTTTTGGGACCAAAACAAAGGCCCTAGGGGCCTTCCATACTTGGTTGGCTTCATAATGGACCCAAAATAGTGTTTATCTGCAATAAGGGTGTGTCGTGTAGTTAGACACACAAAATTATCCCCACGATGTGGCCTAGTGCAAAAATGCGATAGTTTTGTCCTCCTATAAATAAGACACTTGTTCTTGATGTTATGTAACTTGGACGACTTTGAAACTTGGAGAGGGTCTGGAAAACACTAAATTAGGGTTTTTATCTATTCACTTTAGATTTCTAATGGATTTTATCATGTATTCATATATCTTGATAACGGTTATGTCTATTAGCAGCTAAAAGCCCCCTTTCCGGGGTTAAAACTAAGAACATGATTTCTGTTGCTTTGAATTTAATTGGGTTTGTTTTTTTTTTCATCATATTTTTTGTTTATTTACCATTTTTATCATTATAGTAAGGATTCTCTACCCTTGGGATATACTTATTGTCATCTTTATGTATTCGAGAGGAGGAATAAGATGATAGAACACGAGGGTAAGTAGAGTAAGGTTCTTAATCCTTTATGAAATAAGGAATTTGAATGAGCATCTAGGATAGGGATATACCTAGAATCCTTTCTTGGTTTACTACAGGATGAAATATAAATGTGTTTAGCTTAGTGCTTATATACCAGCTCAACGATGTAGTTGTGGGTCTAAGTTAGATAGATGGTTAGAGGTCAGGATACCATGATCATAAAATCAACCCTGTGAATCATCAACCAAGATAAATAACTTAACCAATGAAGTTTGAAAGCATAGTATGAATGTTTTTATTTCTTAAACCCTGGGCCTCTAATCACCGATTGTCGAAAGTCATTACTTTTATGCGTTATTTAATTTACTTTTAGCTATAACTATCAAACACTCTCTTTGTTACGTTGTGCTAATTAATCTCAATAGTTCAACTAGAATTGTATAATTTTTTAACACAAGTCTCGGAGGGATTGATTTTCGACTTTAGTTAAGGCAACATTATTACTTGGTTAGACAATGTACAATTGCACGTGCGCTTGGGCACAACACGTACCAAATAACTAACAACTAGAATATGCACCAAATTATCACGATCCCATGCATAATTTTCCCCTACAAAAGCATAATCCTAAGATTTGTTTCTAATTGTTTACTGTCTAATTATTCATAGACCTGAGTTAGTCCTTTAGAAGTCCAAAAATAATAATATCTTTGAAATGTTTAAAATCCCCAAATTACTTGTATCTTAGGTTTGAGCTTAGCAAGTAACTTCAATATGGAACTTATTTATTTGCCACTCAAATTGTTCCTCATGGATTCGACCTCGACTTAAAGTTGGGTAATTATATTAACGACAACCGCCTTGCACTTAATATTGACTTGTAAGTTGAGTGTTATCAGTATGTTGTGGTCGATTCCAAATATAGTAACCAACCTCAGTATTGGGTCAAACCTATATGGAATACGCTGAACAGTCTCTGAAACTTGAAAGAATCCATGAGCAGTTCATAAAATTAAATGTAGGGAATTGGAAATAAATGGCACCAAGAGGCAAAACTTAAATTCTTGAGTTTGTAAGCAATAGAAGATGAATAATAGGACTGTGTTTTACCTAGCTTCACAACTACGTAAGATTATCTTGTTCGATGCACCTAACCTACTACACTACATGTAAATTTGACAAGCTCTATAATATCAACCATCTTGTGAATGCATTGATAGGTCTCACCCTTTACCTTTTAAGTCTCGAGGTGTCTCCTTGTCATCCTTTTTCTATAACCATAGTACAACTCTCAGCTTTTGCGTCTTGAGTTGATTAGATGAGGGTTGATAGCCTCAAATCACTGTTGAAACCTTATTTTCCCAATATCAAACTCCATTGAGAGGACGTTCTTGAATACAAGTGATTCCAAAGCTTCTGCAGTAGCTTGGGTACAATTACTACAAAGAAGATTCCAATACATGAAACTAAGTAGAATAGATAAATCTCCCATTTCCCTTATGTAGCTAATTCGCCAGCGTTCCCACAACCCTTGTTAAGGAATTTAGCCACTTTTGTTTATCCAACAATCCATGGAAATCAATGAAGAAGACATGTAATTACTTTCATCATAATGAAAGATTAAAATTAAAATACTCCAATTGAATGTGAAACCAAAATATCAAGAACAAAATATCAATGATCAAAATACGTGAAAGGATCAAAAGTATTATAATAGTGCATAACATAATAGTAAATTAACCCTAAGGTATATATAGCAGTTTAAAATAACAAGGAAATACTAATTAAAATAGACTAGGAAAATTAAGTCGGCAGTGGTGATGCCTTTTGCTATGAGTTGTTGGGTCTCTTTACGACTCGCTGCCTAAGGTCCTATCTTTCTTTTTGGCTTCAGTGGCAATGACTCTTTTAGTCACCTTACCAGTCATAGGCTGTTACTTATACACTCTAATATCTCCCCTCATTTAGGTTACTTGGTTGTGTTGTCTTTATAATTCTTCATAACGAGTCATAGCCTTCAATTAATTCAATTATGGACCTTAGCATAGCTCACTATTTTCTTTAATGGTGCATGTTATGTCCCATATTTACTCCGTATAAGTCATGATCATTTGGTACTTAGCTCTTCCAGCATAGCTTTATTCACTGCCATCCTTACGAGTTGGACTACGAGTCATATAGTGTCTTGACGACTCATAGCTTGACAAATACTTCAACTTTTACTGAAATATTTCTTAAAATTTGCAGATCAAGCTGCTTCCTACCTAATTTTCCTCCAATAATGCAACAAACACATCATATACACCAAAAAACCCTATGTCCAAACATAAATTCCTTTTTTTAAGTATCAAATGTGCCATGTTTCCAAGGCACATGAATAATCATTAATAGGAACGGAAACGCCAATACATAAAAATGAAAAGCTAAATGCAGGAAATGATATCACACCTATCATGTGGAATCATATGCTTGGTGGGTCTACTTAAGAATAAATCTGAATGAGTCCAAACTCAGACTGGATGAATCATTAACTGAGGTGCTAAGTGAACCATCTCTAACTAAAGGTTCCAAAAAATTACAAGGCTAATCTGAATGAGCTGAATGACTAGTAATTCCTATGCAGGGGCCACTCTTTGGACCAATGTCCCATCTCACCATAAAAAAATAAGCTCCTGGATTACTTTGAGGTTCTGTACACTCTGATCTAGAATGATCACCATGACTAATTTGAGAGTCACCCATAATCAAAAATGCTACATGCATAGAATCGATAGGCCATAAGTGAAGCTGACCTCCATCAGAAGGATCCTCACTCCTGGATGAAATAATAATAGCATTATACTAATGGGATGGTATCTTGCCGCTACCTCTATAAATCTTAATGCACACTCTTTCTATGACCCTCGCATATTCAACAACATAAGAAAAAGAAAACCTAACTACCATTAAGTGCTCCAATGCCATGCTGCGTGGCAATGCTAATCCTCTAATAAATCCACGCACTATGTATGGCTCAAAATAATATAGTATAGGAATATTCTTGTCCCACTCAAGAAACCCTATCTCATACTTTGAAACTACTAAAGACCCCTAATGAACACCAATAGACCCAACTTCGGTCAGAGAATTTCTTGATGAACTAAATGTCATCCTTAGCTATGAGGTATCCACAATTAGACTAGGGATCCCCAATGCTGAACCTTGAAGGGTTTAAGTAGTCACAAGCTCTACTAGAGCCTAACCTATCCCTAAATCCTTCGGTTAATACTAAAGATCTTTAATATTTACCTCTGACTCTCTAGTACGATGCTATGCTGTATCTACAATTCTCACCCGCATCTATTAACCATCTTTCATAATCCATTTAGGACAAAATATAGGCAAAGAATATTCTTGTGGATATTTGCATTGTAGATACACGACACAGAGTCAAGAAATAAATTTTGTAAGAATAGCCTTTAGCCTCCCGAAGATAGGTTATGGAAATCTCTGCACTGATCTGTAGGACTCTTTTAAACAATTAACACTTGTACCAATACACCAGTGAATCTGGCTCTGATGACAATATATTATTACCTAATTTCTCATGTCATGATGGTGCCTACTTAACCAGTAGTTAGGACAATCCCGTAGTCTGGAACTGCAAGTAACGGACTATCAATAGAATAAAGGGAAGAATACAAAATATATGTATAAGAGACTAACATACATAAGATAATCCAAAAAACTAGTGAAATTAGTATAAGATCTTCTAGAATAATAAGGATACAAATGATATACTAAATAAATATACAAATATAACTATCTCTGAATAAAACATAGATATTAGTCTAGTAAATAAGAAAGAAGAAAGTAAGAGTTTGAATGTTAGGAGCTCAATCTAGGTCTTTAAAATATGGTTGCTAATCAGAACACACACAACAACGGAGATAACCCCTACTATGATCTGTAGGATACAAAAGTGTAGTATGAGTTCAAAACATGTGTTATTGAGTAGCCATCCACCGGCTGAGCTCCAAAGGTAATTCAGATATATACAATATATAAATAGGAATAGATTCTAAACCCAAATATCTAGCAACCACATAATAAAGCTAGTAAGACAGTAAGGGCAAGCTATCTTACTCATATCCAAACACTTAACATAATAAGGCTAAAGAAGTATTAAGGATGAACTATCTTATACCAACCATACTTAGAAATCTCAACACTATATCGTATATCACCGGCTAATATATGAATAAAGGGTGAAAGAATGATATATAATAACATAAATGGCCAAGGAATAAATATACAATCTGAATAGCTAAAGGAAAGAAGGGATATATGGTAGTACGATTGCTACATATATATATATATATATGTATAAATGATGTCAATTGAAGGTATTACTTAAGTCACTAGACTAACATCTTAAGACTTCATAATTATAGCAAGAACTAGTACTAGTATACTCAGGATTTCTAATCTATTCGTCTAATCATGAGATAGCCTTGCTTAATAATATAATCATAAGGTAAAAGATCCAAAATCATACCTCAAATCTCAATACCGGATCATTAGCCAAGTTGCCACAAATTAGCCATGAAAATAATCATAATAATAACAATAGAACGAATAATGAGAATGCGAGTAACCGACTAGCCCAGACAAACAATACCTAATTTAGCCTTTCACAAACCCCCACCACCCAAGGGTGAAAAGGTTCAGCCAACATATAATACACCACAAGCCATATTTATCACCCATACTATGCAACCCCCATTAGGCTGATAGATATAGGTGTATGCTGGTGATAGGTGATGCATATGCAAGAATGAATGTCAAATATAATCCATAATACCAACCATCATATCATCTTCTACCAACCATCATATCATCTTCAATATCATACTCATCCTCTAGATTCGAATCTGTAAATATATAATTAATATTCGGACTTGAACCGGGGAATATATAGTCAATATCATAATCATTCTCCAAGCTAAAATTGATAAATATATATAATCAATATCCAAACTTGAACTGATAAATATACAATTAATATCATCTACATCATAAATCATCGGGCTTTACCCAAAATTCATATTATCAATAACATCATCCTCCTCCATCCCATATCTGAGAGATCTGTATCTAGATATATAATAGGTTCATAGAATTAAGCCATGGCTAAAAAAAGTGTAAATCCATAAATGTATTGCCCGAGCTAAACTACAGGACTAAATCATTATAAAATTATAGAAGGGTCAAAATCTCTCATGAACAAAGCAAATAAATGTAATAAATTCATTGAAAGGAAATTATCTCAATGAAATCCTTAGAACACCATTTTCAATCTCAAGGCACATAAGTCATCCATTTAGATTGTACGATTCCCATTATAAAGAAATTTATTTTAAAGTGAGATGTTGGCTTTAATCCCTTCCAAGGAAAAATAGTTATAAAATCATATTTTAGTGGGAATAGTACCATTTACCATACTTAGTGATCATGAATATACCGAATCTATGGATGTCATCATCAATATTCAAACAATGAAATCATAAGCCTCAATAAGTCCATAAACTACGACCATTTTCTATACAAGGATGGAATAATTTTGGGAATCCAACAAATAAATATCATGAACATGACCTCTGACCCAAGAATATATTTGGAAATAGCTACAACATCATAATAATGACCTTAGTCCCAAATGTATATCCAACATAATCATAACATCATAATCAAGAAAAAATCATCACAATCCACCAAGTAATATAAGGCATTTTCTAAAACTTTATTAGTCTCGACTATAAGTAATATATTAATAACCTAGGGTGATAGGATTCTAGAAGCATAGTAAGTATTTCAACTTAGGGTCAAAAACTTCATCTAATATCGAAACTTCAATAATCAAGATTAAGTCTTGGCATTCTACAAATAATCAATCTTAGCATTCTCATTCATATGAAATATATAAAATGCATAATCTTATGAAGAAGAGTAGACAGAAGCCTACCTCGAAGCCAAATCACGAATACTTTAATTGTGAAGAAATTATTTGTCTTCACTCCATTATCCCAAAATATCATTGAACTATTAAAATCATAATCTATGCATCATTAGGAGTAAAAAAAATCCATATTGATATATTAACAATACCCATATTGATATATTAAGGATTTGGGTTAAAGTTTAGGTCAAGAATGAGCCTGTGGGGCCCGCTAATAGAATCTAAAATTTGAAATCATCATGAGGTCCCTTAAAAGAAAAAGAATTTATGCATAAAAGTTGAGCACAAATGCAATAAATATCAGGTCTCAAATCAACCCTTAATGTTTAGGAATTCAAAGCTCTAATTTCTAAGAAATTATATGGATATTGAAGGGTTATTACAATGAATTCAATGGAATATCACTGAATAATCGATAACCAATCTCACAAAATCATCAACAAGCTATATTCCCACTTAATCTAACTCTTTCGAGATTAAGTTCTCAAGATATGGATGGAGAATGACTAATTTAGTTATCTCAAAGGTCTATTTATACCCATACTAGGTAATCAGGTCCTGCTATTGCAGAGCTAGACCTACTATCGCCCCATTCTTTGATTTGTTAGAAAAGTTACAATAGCAGAAAAGCACAAATATCAAACTCATTTCCTTCTACAATACTTGTCACAATTGCGACATCTTCTTCCGTGATCACACCAATTTCTTGCCAAGGGAATTGTAATCAAAACCCTTGTCTTGCGATAGAAGTTGTACTAGATGATAACTTAGACTTACAAAATTGTCTAAGTCTCCTCCAAGCCCTCGAGATTGATCCAAAGTCCTTTATATGCAAATGAACTAATGATACAGGAACGACCAAAAAGATGGACATATGTGAGATTTATTGAAACCAAGACTTGGAGTGTTCAAGTAAAAATCAAAGGAGGACCTAAAATCACCCCAAAACCATCCATACAATCCACTCTAACAACACCTATTTGAATTATTTTATTAAAAGGTCTTTTTCAATATTTTACATCTTATTTTTTAATAGCCTATATATACAATATTTTAGGGGTTTATTAATTATATTTGGATAATATTTTAAGTTTTAGAACACTTGAAACACTCTCTCTCTAGTGTGACAAGAGGCAAACCCAAAATTAGGGAAACTACAAGTGTGGATTCACTTGTATTGTGTTCATAGCTTAGAAATGTAGGTGCTTAGGGAGATTGACGTCCCTCTTGTGTCCATGAAAGAGTCGGTGTTGCTATTACATGTTTTAAGGGTTTTGGTGTTTGAGACACACCTTAGTTCTTGTAATAATCTATGTCACACTACCTATCTTTACTTTCTTATAATGGTGTTAGTGTTTGTCTTTTGTAATCTTTAAGCCGTTGGTTTTTGGTCTTGTTATATTTTGGTTCATATTATGGTATTTTTACTATTTTGGTATTTAAACAGCTTGTTATCTTGTCATTCTTGTGTTGTTGTTGTTGGCCAAGACTTGTTTTTATTGGCTGAGACTTGTTGTTATTATGTTTTGGGTTTCTTCTTATTTGGGGGACTATTTTGTGCCATTTTTGTTCCTTACGTGGTTTGATTTGTATCTTATGGTATCAGATCATGTCTTGATTTTTTTCCCACAAGATCAATCTTGGGCTTGCATCCTTGAAGATTAAAAAAAATGTGTTGAAAACTAAGAAATCAAAAAGAAGCAAATCTGTCTCGTTTTTATGTTTGGAAAGAAATTTTTAACTTAGATCTAGGAGTCCTTTTGTGTGTTTTGTTATTTCTAGTATTATATTCTTCATCACTAACACTAAATGAGTCTAAATATAAGTTTGAGCTTTAATTATTAATGTTGTTGTTCTGAACCTAAGTGTGTCCGTGAATTGGTGACCTTGTTGTTGTTGTAGAGTTAGATGTTTGATGTTGTTGTTGTTCTAAGATTGGGCATGTGAGATTGTTTTTAATTGGTGGCCTAAGGAATATTTTGTTAAAGTTGTTTCATCCTTGGCTGTGTGTTGGTGTCCTTGTTATTGTGGAATTAGAGTGGTCGTGCGGTTGTTGTTGTTTTTCTTGATGTTCTTCATATATTCTTGAAGATAAAGTGAATATTAGATCTAAAAAGGTAAAGGGAAAAAGTTTAGGACTTTTTAGTCATGCAAGACTCTACAACCACTGAAACACTTTTCAATCACTTCTCAACCACTTTCCATGATTTAAGGACCATGTTTTAATGAAAAGGTAAAAGTAAAGTCAAGCATTGCTTTGAATTTGAAAAAAAGGCTCTAATACTTGTATTTCCCTCCTTTAAACAAATTCCACCAATTTCAAATTGTAAATTGGTCAAGGCTTAAAGTTGGAAAATAAAAATTTTACAAAACCGCAACCAATAATGGACTGCCACATCACCTATTTACTATTCACCCATCAAATATGAGCTCAAATTTCAGATTTCTTAGTTTATTTTCTTGTTTCTTTGTTTCATTTGTTGGTTCTAATGATAATTGACTAGCTAGTAATCTCCCACTAGATTGTAAGTTAGTTTTTGATTCTATTTTTTTGTGTTAGCATTCGTTATGTGCTTTTTTCTTTTTGAAATCGTTGTTAGTTCTTGGCTCATGTCCTATGAGATTTGTTTTAGTTTTAAACAAAAATCTATTTCAGATAATAGTAGTCTCACTCCTCATTCTCCTCACGAGTTCCTTAGCAGACTTACAACCCTTGTGGAATCCAAGTGTGAGGTAATCAAAGTGTGTGAGTGTGGTGAGGATACTTTGAGATAATTTGTTTGTTTGTCTTCATTAGTGTCTTTTCCTAGGTACCATGCACAATTATACTCTCTGGGATATTTTGAAGCTATCCTCCGTGACTGTAAAAGATGAGAAAGAGAGTGGGTACTGTACAAAGAATTTGGAAACCACATGCCCTAATCTATGCCAAAACCAATTTCTTCTTGTGATAAGAGATTGCCAAAGGAGCAAGTGGGATGCCAAGACACATTCCAAGGTGAATGTGTAGCTTATGTTAGCTACAAAGTAAAAATACTATTTCCTACACTCCTATATATGTTGAATGTTGTAATGTGACTAGTATTAGCCAAATAGATATAGTTGCAGTTTTGCCTGGTATAGAAGTATATGAATCTTTCCTTGGTGATACTCTTGGTGTGTATGATGATCAATTCACTTATAAATGTCGTTCATTACTTGAGCATGAGTATGGTGTGCATTAGAAGTCTCAAGTTACTAATGGTGTCTATAGGGTTGATCTTGATAATGCACATGATTCTTTGAACATCTTTTATGGTAAAAGCCTTGCTATTAGTTTTTTTCATAGAGATCATGTGTATTGAAATGTTGTGAATAGTGGAATATGTCTTTTTGAGGTAGGAATTCTAGGCCATAATTCTCGATGTGCGAGCCTATGCTAAAACATTTGAAGCTTTTAACTCTAAATAATTGCAAGGTATTGAGCAACTTTAGTTGTTTTTTATTAGTTTACTTTGATTTTGTAGTAAATGTAGAGATGGAGGGGAATCACCAATAAAAGAAGCAAAAAGCCTGAAATCTGAAGCAAATAAAGGACTAAGCGTGTCTGATGATATCCATGACACATTATTAGTCTTGTGATAAGCTGTCAAGGATGTATCAGCCTTAAATAGAAGATGGAAGTTAAAGACAGTTTTGTGATAACATCCATGACACATCATCAACCTGGTGATAAGCTGTCAAGGATGTCGTCAGACTTAAATAGAAGATAGAAGTTGAAGAAAGTTCCGTGACGACATCCATGACACATCGTGAAGATGGTGATAGGCCATCATCATCGTCAGCCTTAAGTAGCAAGATCCAAAAATACAGAGGAGTTGAAGGCATCCATGATAAGCCGTCAGACTCCTGATAAGCCATCACTGACATCGTCGTTTATTTTGAGAAAAAGCTGAAACTTCTATTTTGTTTCATTATTTAGGGTTAACTATTTAAAGCTTTGTTTTAGGGTTTTGTAGACATAAAAAAACTTATCAATCAACATATTTTTGTTATACAATTTTTTTTCTCTCTCTCTCTATACTAAATTTTTGGGAGTTTTGTCTTACGAATCAATTCAAGTTATAATTTTTGATCTTCGTCATAGTTGTAAATTAATTTTCTCAATTATGAATTTAATTTATGTACTTGTTTCTTGCATCATGAGTGGATAAACCTCATTAACCTGAATTATGATATCTAGGGTTAGGTCATGAATAGGTGCTAAATACTCAAGATTTAATAGGTGTCAGGTTTTCCTGATAATTCTGAGATGTTAATTAATGTCTGTTGGTTGGAAACAGTAGGCATACCTACTATGATTTGCTTGAGAAAGAAATCATATACAGTAGGAAGTGAATTATCAACAGGGACTCGAAAATACTTCGTTTAATAATCAGCGCTATAACAAGGTTGATTAACCTAAGGTAAAATCTCCGCAGTAATAGTGATTCCCTAGGTCTGAGAGGATTAGGAAATTAGACACTTAAATAGGTCGAGATACATTTGAGCATATAATCGATAAAGATAGCTTTGTATCCTAACCACCTTGAGAATCTTGAGTCACCTTTGGCATCTGTCATATACCGTAAGAGCTAGAGAACATAATTCTGGTTATTTCATAAAATCTTTGTTACAAACATCAAAATCAAAAAGTCAAACAATTATTTGTGAAACTTAAACCCTTATTTCAGGAGACGTTAAACTATCAGTGAATTAAAACGCAAACAACTTGAGTTCACATCATATTCCCTCTTGGATTCGACCCTAACCAAGTTGGGTTTTATATTGACAATGATCGCTTACACCCACTCAAGAGTGTAGTTTTATCTTTATAAAAAATAGCGCTGTTACCGGGGAATAAGGTTGCAAACTGAAAGTTTGTGTGCACTAATTGACTGTTCATTTAGTTTCCTAGATTTACATTTATTTGTTGTTTCTCTTTATTGCAGTTTCTTTGTTGTTTATGCGAAAAATAAGAAGTTCTGGAGAACCATTATTGCCAATTAATTTGGAACCTCAGCTGATCGGGAGAATGATTGAGCAATAGAAGGTCGAAAGATTAGCCGCTTTGGCCAGGGATCAGGTGAACGTATAGAATTAGGGTCAACAAGTACGTCACCCGAACCATGATGATGAAGTCTTAGGTGATGAGGAATTGCTGATTCCTCAAAACCCAAGGCGAGTTGAGCAAATTGCTGCACCAGTGCAGCAAAATTTTGACAGAAATCGTCCAATCAGAGAAAGGTATGGTCAACAACCTGTCCATTACGAGGTTGATGAAGATGACGTAGCAATGGATGGAGTAGGTGCAATGGGTGCTATCATTCCTCCACCGTTGGCACCTGGTGAAAACTTTAGCATAACAAGTACCATGATCTAACTCTTGATTCTGAAGGGGTTGTTTGGAGGCTTGCTTGGTGATGATATGAACATACACTTGGTGAAATTAATCACCATTTGCAAATCTTTTGATAATTAGGGAGTGAGTCAGAATGCGATCTAGTTGACATTGTTTCCATTTTCTCTAGTTGGGAGGAAACAATGTGGTTAAATGAGTTGGAGCCCGATTCTATAACCAACTGGAGACAGTTGAAAGAGGCGTTCCTAGAATGGTTCTTTCTACCCTCCAGGAGGGTACAGTTGAAGGACGAAATTAGTAACTTCAGGATGATCCCAATTGAAGCTCTGCATGAAACTTGGGAGAGATTCAAGAAGAAACTGGCACAATGTCCGAACCAGAACATGATAGAATTGCACTTGATAGAGACTTTGTACAGACCTTTTAACTCTGTGACAAAGACAATTGCAGATAATGCTGTAGGTGGTTTGTTCATTGACCTCTATTTTATAGAGGCTTTAGACATGTTGAATAGAATGACCAAACAAAGTCGGGCCTATCATACCAGGGATTCTGTGGTAGCGAGCCCGACTATTTCTGTAGGTATGACTGAGGAGCAGTGCAGAAGGGATGAAGAGCGAGACCAAGACATGGACAATTTGAGGACACAGATGGACTTGCTGACCAAGCACTTACTGTCAAGAAAGTCTAAAAATGTTAAGGCTGTAGAGTCTCAGTGCACTATTTCTACTAATACAGATAAGAAGGCAAACTATGTGAGTAATCAGGGGGGTTTCTGAGGCAATAGCCAAGGGAATCAAGTTCGAAACTTTTATGACAAGCCTGATTATAAATATAGAGAGCAAGGAAACTGGATAAGTTATAATGATAGGAGTAGTTTATATGTTCCTCCTGGAAGTCGAGATACTACACCAACTAGCTCTGGTAAGATGTCTATGGAGGACATGATGGAAAACTTGCTGAAAGGAGTTGAGGCTACCAACTCGAGGGTAACTACTATGAAGAGTGAATTCTCTACCCTAAGTTAGTTTGTTAGTTCACACTTTACTTTTATCAAGTAGTTGGAGTAGTAGATGAGCCAACTTTCTGCAACACTGAACCAAAGAAAAAGTGGTACTTTACCTAGTGATACAGTTCATAATCCGCAGAGTGATGTATCATGTATGGGGATTACCACTAGGAGTTGTAAGATATTAACTGGTCCTTCTGTGGGCAACCTTGTAGATGATGAGCTAATTGTTGATAAATCTGAAAAAAGTAATCTAGTGGAGTATGAGAATATGGATAGCTCTATTGGATCTTGGAGAGAAAAGGGAGAAGGAAAAGGAAGTGGTGTTAAAAAATATCCCTATACCACCACCTCCCTTTCCTCAATGATTGAAGCAGAAGGCTGATGATGCAAAATTCAGCAAGTTCTTTGCAATCCGTAAGCAATTGAAAATTAATGTGCCTTTGGTGAGGAACTTGAGCAAATGCCAGGCTACGCAAAGTTCATGAAAGACCTTGTAACCAAGAAATGAAATGTTAGCCATGAGCCGGAGGACAATATTCTCCATTGTGGCGCTATCTCTACAAGGTCTTTAGTGCAAAAAAAGGCAGACCCGAGAGCATTTACCATCCTGTGTGCTATTGGCCCCTTGAAGTTCACAAAAGCACTATGTGATCCGGGAGCTAGTATAAATTTAATGCCACTGGAGGTGTACAAGAAATTGGGTTTGGGGGAGCCTACCCCAACAAATAGGTGGTTGGTAATGGCAGATAGGTTTGTGAAGAGGCTTGTGGGCATATAGCACGATGTTTTGGTAAAGGTAGATGATTTTGTTTTGCTTGCTGATTTTGTGGTCTTAGATTGCAAGGTGGATTTTGAAGTGCCTATCATCTTGGGTAGGCCATTGCTCTTAACTGGGAAAGTTCTGGTAGACATGGAGTTGAACGAGCTAAAGTTTAGGTTCAACGACAAAGATGCATGCTTCAAAATACACCCATCCATGATTCAACCAAAAGAGATGAGTGTGTTCTTAATCATTGATGTCTTCTACTATGATGTAAAGAGGTATCAACTGGTTGTCTTGGCTAAGCCTAAGTAGTCAAGATAACCAAGTCGTGCCACGACAGTAATTAGGCGCTATTTGGAGGTAACCCAATTTTTTATGTTTAAGAAAGAGTTTTTATTTTTATAGTTAGGATTTAGTAGAAAGATGGTGGAAAAATAAGGAGGTCAGTAGAAAGGCCATGACGACATCCATGATAAGCCGTCACGACCATGATAAGCTATCACAATTGCCATTAGATAGGCCAAGATTGAGGTATTCTTTGATTAGGGTGACGAAGATCGTGATAGGCTATCACACTCGTGATAAGCCGTCACAAATCATCGTCTGCCCATAACCTTAAAAGCTGAATTCTGGGCCCACTTTAAAGCAGATCCGACCTAGCCTAGTTGTCAAACCTTTTTAAATTTCTGCTAGTTTTATTTATTTTTCTTTAGTTTATTTCTTTCCTGAGTTAGATTATTTCCTACTGTTTTCAAAAAACTCTAAGAAAACAATTTCCCTTATGTGTGGGTTTGAACTTCACAATCAAGAAATTCTTCCTACGTCCTACTTCCTCTTGTGCGTCTAATCAAATTAAGAGCTCCCATCAGGTATGTTCTAACTTTAACTCTTCTCTTCTCATGATAAGTGTTAGATATATGATAGCCCAAGTCCCCAAGATGCTTGAACTATGTTCAACTTGGAAAAGAGCTAAAATAGCACCTAGGGTTTATTGTGCAGGCCTAAGATTTAAAAAGACAGCTCACAAATCAGAATTCAAGTGGATTTTGAGCAATAATGGGGACGAAAAATTGAGTCAAAATGAAAAGTAGGTTCTGATAAGAGATGATGACATCCATGATAGGCTATCAAAATTGTGACAACTTTTCAGGAATGTCGTCAAAGGCTGACGAGAATGAAGTGGTTTCTGTTTAGAGATGACGACATTCATGTTAGGATATCATAATTGTGATGGCTTATTAGGAACGTCATCAAAAATTATAAAAATTTTTGAAAGTTCTGTCTAAGGTTGACAACAATTGTGATAAGATATCACAGTCGTGACAGCTTATCAAGAATTGTCATCAAACCTAGAACCTGAAGCATGAATAAGCGGAAATGATTAATGTGTTTGTGTTTATGTTCTTGTGGACTAACCAATGGTTTTTCTACTGCTACTGGAACCTTATAATGGCACCAAAAAGAAAAATCCCCATAAAACCAAAGAAAGCGACCAAAAAAAGTATACGTCGTAAGCTCATCGATGAGGAATCTAAATACGAGGAGGAGAAACCCCTACTCAAGAAGAAATAAAAGAAGCAAATTCTGTAGAAACCTCCTCCACCTCCACCCATTGAAGTGGAGGATAGTGATGACACTGAATCAAAGACAGCTTCTGAGCAGGAGGCATCTGAACATTCTGAACATAAACAACTTGATTCTGAATATACTGAATCTGAAGAAGAGTAATATGACGGGTTTGAGGAGTCTGAGTCTAAGGGAACAGCATCCGGATCCCCATCTACTGAACAAAAAAATGATAAAGAGTCTCCAGCTCGTGGAATACTTATCAAATTACGAACCCCAAAGTTTGAGATAATGCTAGGTGGTAAATTCCCAGGGCATATAGCATCTTAATTGCTGGGCTCTACAGAACTGATAGAATGAGTGCTAAGAGGCCAATTCAGGAAGAAAAGATGATTATCACTAGAGGGTTGAGTAGTTACCTTGAAGTAGAATAGAAGTTCCAAGAGTATGGCTTGGGATAGACAACAAAAGGAGGAGGTTTATTATTCCCTACACTGGTTTGGGATTTCTATGCAAACTACCATGCTCAGTTGGAAAACATGTGTAGGCCAGGTGAAAGAGTAGCAGACAGGCCCCTGTTGGATAAAGTACAGGCAAGGGGCATAAGGGTTGATATCTCAATCAGAACCATCAGCAGGTTCTTTCATAGTCCTAACTTTACTCTTCAGGCCACCACACCATCAGTCTATGCTCAGATTAGGAACCGAGAAAAACAACATCCCTGGTTGGCCAACATCATAGCTGACAGAGATCCATCATGGGTAACAAACCCAAATGAAAGAATCTGGAAGTCCTCTTTGATTCAAGAGGCAAAGTTTTGGTAGGGTATAGTGCATGTCTGGCTGATGCCCACCGATGGAGACAACATTCTGGGTGATGATCGAGCTATTCTAGTGGAGAGCATGGTGTAGAACCTTACCCTAAATTTTGGATAAATCATTTTGGATGAGATAAAGATTAGGATTTGGAGGACCAATACTGCTTATTCTTTTCCTTGTCTTATCATTGAGTTATGCTGATCTACTAACGTTCCAAATATTGCAGGAATTGATGATTATGTTCCTGCTTGAAAGACTCACAACCCCATATGGTTTGATGAGAATTAGCCAGGATTGAAACTTGATAGAGGTGCAGAGGTAGAAGCAGACCCTCCAGTTACAGATACAGGAGCAGCACCTCTGGTGGAAGTAAAAGATTCAAAGACTGGAAAACCAACTTCCTCAGCACAAGAAGGTTTAGTGCATGAAGGGGTGCCAAACCCCTTAGTTCTTACAACAGCAACATGGTTTGCATTTCATCCAGTTGAGATTTGAAAAGTGGCTAAGCAAGACAAATGGTGTGAGGCACAGCTACATGCTTTTGCCAAATAGATTGCTACTGCAGTGGACAAGAGAATCAAGGCTGCCCTTGAGCTTTTTGTGACTATGCCTGAGTGGGTTGCAGATTTGGAGAACTGATTTGATGCACGAATAAGAGAAATAACAAGAGCTGATCTTTCTAAATTTAGAGAGGTATTAGATATGGTAAAGACAGATGTCGGGGTGTTGCAGTAGCACTAGTTTATGATGCCAATAGGTCCAGCCATGAATAAATCTGAGGAAGACATCCCAATGCTTGACCTCACTGATGATTCCCCAAAGAAAAAGAAGAAAAAGGGGGGAAAGAAGGTAAGGGATAAGAAATAAAGGCCCTATAGTGATAAAGATCAAAAAAAAGAGAAGAGGGAAAAAAAAAGAAAGATAAGAAGGAGCTAAAAAGGGTAGAAATTGAGTCCTTAGTTGATAACGAGAAATGGGAGGCATTCATCCGAGCTAGGGCTGCAGGTGCCTCATATAGTAGGGATCCAGCTACTACAAAGCTAGATTATCCCATTGGAGAGAAGATAGTAGATGATGCATTAGTAGGGTCAGAGACCCAGGATCCATGTGCTTGATTGCTTTTAGGTATACCCTGACCCTAAAAGAAGTTTATTTTTTATTTTATGTTGAGGGTGTAGGGTAGGTTTTTATAGTATCATATTTTCTAGATAATTAGGAGTAATACAAGTACTTGAGGCTGTTAGCTTGTTTTGTGATTTTTGAGTACCTCTCCAGTGGTCTGATATATTGTATACTGCGTGAATTGCATCCATTTGTGAACACTGTGAATCTTTTTGTAGCATTAGTCTAGGCAACTGAATAACCTTTGTTAAACAAGTACATGAACCGGATACTTGTGTGCCATGTGTGTGTAAGGTATTACTTCGTTCCCTTTGTGTGTTGAATCTAGAACTTTCCTGGTTAGTCTTGCCATGTTCATAGGATAGAAGTTAGGAAGGATCATATGTCGTGTTTGATTTTAGCCTATTTTAGCCTAAATGACCTTCCCAATGTGAAGAATATGTCTTGATCCCATTTTGAAAAAAATTAGCCTATTTATTTCTTCGACACCTCTCACTTTCCCATTCACATCACAGTGAACCTATTTTGGCCATGGTCCTTCTTGGACACTGTACACCTTGACTTAGGCAAACATCCTAATTTAAGCGTGGTTATCATAGGGGTGCGTGATGCAAAATGAGTATGAAGAAAGGAACAATGAGAGAACTAAATTAAAAATTTGGGTGCAGTGAAAAAGAAATAAGAAAAAGACAAAGCTGTGTAAAAGATGATAAAAAAATAATCAGATTAGTAAAAAGGCTACATCTAACTTGAACATGTGTCATCAATAAAAGAGGGGAAGTAAAGAAGGTTAATATTTGAAACCCTGAGAGTTTAGTGTAGTTTAAAGGAGGCGTAGTCACTCTAAAATACCCATGAAGTTCATACTAGGCCCTAGCCTATGCTATAAGCTTTAGAAAATCCCTATAGTTATCCTAACTGACCTGTTTGAAGACTTGGGTACTGACTATAAGGGCAAGCCTATGGAATTTGACATGAAATATTTAGAACTTCGTTCTGAGAGTGAGTCCCTGTGTTTATACATATGAATTCTGATATGAGCAAAAAAAGGGATTTCTTTATTGTAAGGGAACACTAGGTATGTTGCTAATCACAGACTTGCTCGGATAGTGTGATTTGGGTATAAGCTTGGTTGTTATTGCTAAGTTTTTGACATATCTTGATCCTTGTGAGTTGCATGGTTGGTTTCAATGAAAGACATAGTTGCTCTTAATTTGACTGACCTTGGAGATGTAAATATAGTCTGAACTGATATGAGTAGTTAGCTGCCAAATTGTACTTTGTATACTCTAAGTTATGATATGGTTGCTTGAGGACAAACAATTGTTTAAGTTGAGGGTGTTGATGTGCGAGCTTATGCTAACATATTTGAAGCTTTTAACTCTAAATAATAGCAAGGTCTTGAGCAACTTTAGTTGTTTTTGATTATTTTACTTTGATTTTGTCGTAAATATAGAGATGAAGGGAAATAAATCACTAATAAAGGAAGATAAAAACCTAAAATCTAAAGCAAATAAAGGACTAAGTGTGGCTGACGATGTCCATAACACGTCGTCAGCCTAGTGATAAGCTGTCAAGGATGCCGTTAGCCTTAAATAGAAGATGGAAGTTGAAGACAATTTTGTGACGACATCCATGACATGTCGTCAGCCTGGTGATAAGCTGTCAAGGACGTTGTCAGACTTAAACAGAAGATGGAAGTTAAAGAAAGTTTTATGACGACATCTATGACATGTCGTCAAGATGGTGATAGGCCATCATCATCATCATCAGGCTTAAGCAGCAAGAGCCAAAAATCCAGAAGAGCTGACAACATCTGTGATAAGCTGTCAGACTCCGTGATAAGCCATCATACTCCTGATAAGTCGTCACTAATGTCGTTGTTTATTTCGAGAAAAATCTGAAACTTCTATTTTGTTTCCTAATTTAGGGTTAACTATTTAAATCCTTGTTTTACGGTTTTCTAGCCATAAAAAAAACTTATCAATCAACATATTTTGGACAAATAATTTTTTTTTCTCTCTCTCTAGACTAATTTTTTGGGAGTTTTGTCTTATGAATCAATTCAAGTTATACTTTTTGATCTTCATCATCATTGTAAGTTAATCTTCTCAATTTTGAATTCAATTTGTGTACTTTTTTCTTGCATTATGAGTGGCTAAACCTCATTAACCTGAATTATGGGATCTAGGGTTAGGTCATGAAAAGGTGCTAAATACTCAAGATTCAATAGGTGTCAAGATTTCTTGATAATTCTGAGATATTAATTAAAGTCGGTTGGTCACAAAAGTAGGCATTCCTACTTTGATTTCCTTGAGAAATAAATCATAATTAGTAGGAAGTAAATTATCAACAGGGAATCAAAAATACTTTATTTAATAATCAGCGCTATAACAAGGTTGATTAACTTGAGGTAAAATCTTAGCAGTAATAGCGATTCCCTAAGTCTTAGAGGATTAGTAAATTAGATGCTTAAATAGGTCGAGAGATATTTGAGAATATAATCGATAAGATTGCTTGTTATCCTAACCACCGTGAGAATATTGAGTCACCTTTGGTCTCTATCTTGTACCGTAAGCGCTAGTGAAGATTAATCTGGTTATTTCATAAAATCTTGGTTACAAACATCAAAATCAAAGTGTCAAACAATTATTTGTGAAACTTAAACCCCCATTTCAGGAGACCTTAAACTATTAGTGAATTAAATCGTAAACAACTTGAGTTCATAAAATATTTCCTGTGGGACTTGATGCCAACCTAGTTGGGTTTTGTATTGACAATGATCGCTTACACCCATTCAAGAGTGTAGTTTTAGTGTTATCAATTCTCTACTCTTGAATTTTAGTCCTCTCTTAAAAAAATGTCTTGTGTAGTTGTGAGAATGACACTCTAGTGGAAGGAAAGAGTAGCCTCGGCTTGGGTCCTTGGCTACTCCTACCTTTTGATCTCGGTGTTATCTTATGGTGTAAAAGGAGTAGTCTCAGCTTATGTCCATTATTTCATGGTATTTATCCTAACCACTTCCTTCGTAACACTTGTACAAATATTTTCATGCCTAAAAAATGGATTCATGGTTGTACTTCAAGGGTGTACCACCTTGGCATGATGATAATTGTTGCACTAACCCTAAGCCTCATGTTATGAGGATATGTGATTGTTTGTCTTCTCTTGGATTTGCAAGATATGGGTTTGAGGTCGAATCCTTTTCCATGAAGGGAGGATGATACGGTAACGACCATGAATGTGGATGTATGTGAGATATATTAAACCCGAGACTTGGAGTGTGCAAGTGAAGTCCCAAGGAGGACCTAAAAGCAACCCAAAGTCATCCATACAATACACTCTAAGGGAACCTATTTGAAACATTTCATTAAGGGGTCTTTTTGGACATTTCACATCTTCTTTTGTAATAGCCTATACATGACACATTTTAGGGTTTTAGTAATTAGATTTGGATGATATTGTAATTTGTATAACACTTGAAATGCACTCTCTCTAGTGTGAGAAGAGACAAACCCAAAATTAGGGAACCTATAAGTGTAGACTCACTTGTGTTGTGTTTTTGGCTAAGAAACATAGGTGCTTAGGGAGATTGACATCTCACTTGTGTCCACGTAAGAGTGTCGGTGTTTTTACTACATGTTTTAAGGGTTTTGGTGTTTGATACATACCTTAGTTCTTAATATTTGTAATAATCTATGTCACACTACCTATCTTTACTTTCTTGTAATCTTGTTAGTGTTTGTCTTTCGTAATCTTTAAGCTATTGGTTATTTTTATCATATTGTTGTTGTTCTTGTCATATTGTTGTTCATCTTGTGGTAGTCTTGCTGTTTTGGTGTTGAAACACCTTGTAATCTTTTCATTTTTGTGTTGTTTTTGTTGGCCAAGATTTTTTATTATTGTGTTCTCGATTTCTTTTTGTCTGCTGGAGAACTCTTTTGTGCCATTTTTGTGCCTTTCGTGGTTTTATTTGTATCTATGTAACTACACCAAAATCGATATTTCAAACTCAAAGGAATAGTCATAATTTCTATCTAAGGTCGTTTCGACCTAATATGGGTCCCACATTCAATTTCCAATTTCTTGACTTTCAGTTGAGCTTTCCAACTCGACATTGGTAAAAGGATCATCTTCATTCTAGGCTAGATGCATCACCTCCTTTGACATAGACTTAGTTCTCTGAGATCATCTTGGAGATGTATATGCCTCATAGTTTTAAGGATGGTTTGAAGGATCAGTTCTCGAGGTTAGAGCAGGGCTCTATGACTGTTGTGGACTATGAGGCTCATTTTCATGAGTTAGCTAAGAATAATACTTCTATTATAACTACTGAGCATGAGAGGTTCATTGCTTTGTTTGGAGTATAAGACTTGCCCTTCGTATGTCTACATAAATTTTGATTGTTGTGGGTAGGTATTTTCCAAAGGTATCAAATGATGCTCAAGTTTTGTACAAGATACATTGTGAGGTCCAAGGACTCGGTGATATGAGGCCATTATGTGTAAGCAATTTTAGTGGGAGCCGTAGTGACTCATGATTCAGAGGTAGTGTTTCTCAAGGTAGGTCATCCTGAAAATGCCTTTCATATTGGAAAGTTTGGGGTTTGTTGCCTAGCCACCTGGCTACTCTCACTTGCATTCCTCTGTGACCTTCAACCTCCCCGTCTATTTGGTATCAGAGCCATCCTCACTCCAGGAGGTTGGAAGAAAGCAGGAGTTTCAATCACCCCTGCTGATTGCAAACACGTTATCCAGTTTTACACTTTTTAGTTTCACTTGTCTTAGCTACTACTCTTAGACATGTCCTGAATTTTCGCTCCCAAGTTTTACTACTCATTTCCTGTACATAGTTTTCATTTCCATTATCAAAGTCAGTGTTTTCTAGTTATTATACTCTGTATCTTGTACATAATCGAGTGGTAGTTACTAATATTAGATTTTAGAACAAATATAGTGTCTTATTGTTCACAAAAACACAAAAAGATTTTCATTTTGTTCAGTCTTTCCCTTAGAGCCTTAGAACAAATACATCGACTCTTTATAGTCTAGAAAATACAAAAATATGTCTTTCTCTGAGTCTTCTTATTTAAGTATGTCCAGTTATTCTAAATCTCTAGCTCGGGTAAACATTTCTCTTACAAAAAATGTATCATGTAAATATGATTACTTGTACAAAGTAGATGTGCTACCACCAGAACAGAAGATATCTTCAACACATCCACCACTTCTAAACCCTTACTCTGCCTTTGCAAAGAAGGCATGTAACCCATGGCTGTAGATCTATTCCTTGGTGTAGCAAAGACCAAAAGGATTTAAAGACTATGTTGCTTCCTCAAAACTAGAACAACATCCTATTCTTTCATCTCAGGAGGAGTAGTTCATCACTCTATAGATGCCGGGAGATTTTCTACGACAGTGGAGAAACCAATGCTTCACCTATATATATTTTGGTCCTGTTATGGTTGCGTTGTCATATCATGGAAGAAAAGTCCAGCCAATAGTGGCGCGTCTTTCACTTATTGATACTAGGTACAACAAATACCAATATGCCAACTTGGGGACTTCAGAAATCACACTGAACGCCAGGACAGTCATTGTCACCATATTCCCGAACTTTAACATGACCCTTTCTGATCTGTATCTGACAGAGACGTTGAAGATCCAGGTTTGGATTCTCAGAGCTCCAAAATTCAGAGATGCCATCCAGGAAACTCTCTACTACTAGGTGGATTGGCGAGTTCAGAATCATGATATGGATCTATCCTTCCAAGTGGCAATGATGCTTTTCTCTTGAACATAGATGCCACAAATGGAAACACTGAGTGTATTCAGATCCCAAGGAAAATCCCCAGAGATGAACTTGTCAAAGTACTCCTGGACTCATGGGTCACAATCTACAAAAAATTGAGAGACCATCCACAACCTCCCCCATCTACGGAACCAACCTTTTCCAGAAGGAGTGACAATACTGCCATGATCAGTTTCAAACACTCACACGTAAAAAATCTTCCCAAAACCACTTTCTTGATCTATATGTACCAATATTCCAATGACCTTCCACTGGTAGATGACCTAGAGTTCGTATGTTGGTTCCTAAACAGCTCTATGGAAGATCATTATTGGATACGCTACTTCAATCATGACGACCAATATAATGTACCACAAATGTTCTTTCTCTGGAACAAGCATCCACTCAACATGACAGACTTATCCGCCAGTTAGAACGCAAGCTCCAATCTATGCAGTATGATATATGTACGCCAGGCATTTCATTGTCTCATTTCTTCAACAAGAAGCATAAGGAAATGGATTCTTTGAAAGAACAAATCCAGCAGCTGAAACAAGGCAGGTTTCATCTCCAGAGAACCTATAACTCACCACCAAACCCAACCTTATTCACTATATCACCATGTACCTACTCTCCGCCAAAGATGAGCCATATCTTTCCCACTGCTAATTCAGGATCCCATATGCCAATATCCCCATGTTCTCAAGATTAAAACGAGTTTGATATTGTTAAGAAAGTACGGGAAAAGAAATATGCCATTTCTGCTAAAAGGAAATCCAGTGATGCTCAGAAGCAGTCTAAGTGAAAAATGGAATCCATCACACACAAAGGGACCATGATAATCTCAAACCACGACATCACCCTCCCAGAGGACAATCTCATAAGTGACAAGCCATAAGTTCCATATGAAGATAAATAATGGAACTCCTTGTGGACTGATGGCTTTCTTAATCACAAGTGATTGCCGTTCCATCGTGATCTAGACCATCTCGTCTTGAATCTGTATGGCTTGAACATCGATGATGTTGCCATTGCAGATCCACAAGCCACGATAGTCCTTGGTCCAATTGAAGAATCTATGAAGTGCAATGAGCAAATCTAGGATGCCGATCCTATTAGGACTTCTTCAAGTGAAGAAGATTCCACTAATGCAGAGGCATATTTAGACACCGACGATAACTTTCCAGTCGATAGATACATTGAAGACAGTGAGAAGTCTGGCGATTCATGAGAATATATTGAAGACACTCCTGAATCCTTCATTAAAACTCCAGAAGAAGACAATCCACCAATATACATGAACTACTCCAAGGAACTAGAGGTATTTGAAGTTATTGACGACCAAGATGGGATGATGAACGATCTAATCCCCGAAAGAAGGACAGATCTTGGTACACCGATAAGAAAAAATGTAGGAATCAGATTTCACCACTTCACTCTCAGTGATATCTAGATTTTAGCATGGCCCCAGTAAATCCAGGACTTCTACACGTGGATGGTGATTAAAAATCTAGCTAAGAGGGAGAAATTCATGATACTGTAGAAATTCACATCCAAATTCTCTGGCATACTCAGAGATGGGTGGAACCCTCTTGAGATTTCTGATAAGAAAACCTATCTGACATACCAGGACATTGCCTTTAACATCAACATCCTGTATGAGGTATTCTACAGAGATGTAGGCTAGAGAAAAGAGAAGCTCCAATGATAGATCTTCGAGATGAAGTGCCTATCGTTCGATAGAAATATCATCGATATCTACTTCCAAAAGATGGTGAAGATCTACATATCATTACTGCCAATGAAGCTAGCAGGCAACACGATGATGATTATAGAGAAGTTCAAGTCTATAACCATCCCACAAATAGGATATATCCGACAGGCCATCTTCCAAGCTCTAGATAGCATATGCATAAAGAAAAATGTACTAAAGTAGATCATCCAAAAAAATCCATCCCTCAACAAAGCCTACAACAAGGAAAACCTCATCACTAAGTCTGACTGCTACGGCTCTCGTTGCAAGACAAGATCATAAAAATAGTTGCTTTTTAGGAGGTTCAAACTGTTAAGGCCTCTCTTGGGAACATTCATCCTCAAATGAGAATTTATTGAGAAGGGATACATGATAATAGAACGTGAACTGAACATGAAGAACTGCAACTTGATATCATGACTGACTTGCTAAACATACTGAACTCGTGCATATCTGATGCACGGACTACTGACACATAAATGCATGACTGAGTATGAAACAGTTAATAGGTACCAAGTTTATACTGGAAACTTGAATGTGAACTAAATAAGATTAAGGAGAACTATTACCTTTAGCTTGATCTGAATGGCCGGGTAAGAGGTGAGGATACTTGGTCCGCATATCTGCTTCTACTTCCCAAGTAGCTCCCTTATGAGACTGATTTTGCCAAAGAACCTTGACTAGAGGGACTTCTTTGTTCCTCAATCTACGAGTCTGATAATCTAATATTTCGACTAGAATCTCTTTATAGGAGAGGTTGTTCTGATTGTCGATGCTCTGAATAGGGACAACAACTGTTGGGTCACCTATGCACTTCTTTAGCAAAGAGACATAGAAGACTCGATGGACTGAGGCTAGATCTGAAGGTAACTCAAGCTCATAAGCTACCTCGCCAAAGCGACAAAGAATTCTGAAATGACCGACCTACCGGGGACTGAGTTTCCCTTTCTTGCCAAACCTCTTTACTCCTTTCATGGGAGAGATCTTAAGATAGACATAGTCACTGACCTCGAACTCGAGATCCTTTCTACAAAATTCTGCATAGGACTTTTGTCGGCTGTGAGTAGCCCATAGTCTCTCTCTGATCAACTGAACTTTCTCTAAGGCATCAAATACTAAGTTAGGACCTATGATTGAGTCCTCGCTAACTACAAACTAACCAATTGGAGATCTACATCTCCTACCATAGAGATCTTTGAATGTAGCCATCTGAATACTAGAATGATAGCTACTGTTTTATGGAAACTCAATCAAAGGCAAGTGGTCATCCCAACTTCCCTTGAAGGCAATTGCACATGCCCTTAACATATCTTCAAGAGTCTGAATGGTCCTCCTTGCTTGACCATCTGTCTGAGGATGAAACGCTGTGCTGAGATGGACTTGGATACCGAGACCCTTTTGGAATGCTTTCCAAAATTAAGAAGTGAACTGGGTACCTCTGTCTGAGATGATAGATAGTAGAACACTATGTAAGCTGAGTAACTCACTGATATAGAGTTTGGCATAATCTTCAGCGAAATAAGAATTACGAACAGAAAGGAAATGAGCTGACTTGGTTATTCTATCTATAATGACCCAGACTGAATCATGCTAATGACGAGTTCTAGGAAAACCCATCATGAAGTCCATGTTAACTTCTTCTCACTTCCAAGTATGAATGGTGGACTCTTGCATGGAACCACTAGGTTTTTGATGCTCTATCTTAACCTGCTGATATGTAGAACAATTAGCCACAAACTCTGTAACATCTCTCTTCATCCCACTCCACCAATAGATCTCTCGTATATCGCAGTACATCTTAGTGGACCCTCAATAAATAGAGTATTGTGCACCATGCGCTTCTGCAAGTATTCACTGCCTTAATTCATCTACACCTGGAACACATAGACGACCCTGACAACGAAGAACAGCATCTCCCCCTTGGGAGAAAACATCCACTCCCTAATTCTAAACTGACTCTTTGAGCTTGACAAGGATAGGATCCATGTCTTGTTTCTCTTTCACCTCGAAAACTAAAGATGACTCTGAACTACTATGAGCACATACACAACCCTCTGAAGAATTGACTAAGAAAATGCTAAATCTGGCAAGCTAATGGATCTCCTGAGCTATCTTTTTCTTAATATCCCCAATTTGAGAAATACTACCCATGGAGAGTCGACTGCGAGCTTCAACCACAACATTGGCCTTGCCTGGATGATAAAGCACAATCATGTCATAATCCTTCAAGAACTCTAACCACCTTCTCTGGCGAAGATTGAGATCTTTCTGGGAAAAGACATACTGGAGTCTTTTATGGTCAATGAAGACATCTACATGAACTCCATAGGGATAATGCCTCCAAATCTTCAAGGCAAAAACTACCGCTGCTAACTCAAGATCATGAGTAGGATAATTCATCTCATACTACTTTAACTGTCTGGAGATGTAGGCTATGACCTTACCATGCTGCATGAGGACACAACCTAAACGCACTTTGGATGTATCACAATAGACTACAAAAACATCTAAACCATCTGGAATAGCTAAAACTGGAGCAGACGTGAGTCTATTCTTCAACTCTTGAAAGCTCTTCTCATATGAATCTGACCACTGAAACTTAATCTTCTTCTGATTCAATCTGGACATGGGAGATGCAATAGAAGAAAATCCCTCGACAAACCATCGGTAATAGCTATCCAAACCCAAGAAACTCCTAATATTTGATGGAGATACGGGTATGACCCAGTTTCTTACCGCCTCATTTTTCTGAGGATCTACTCTAATGCAATTACCGAAAATAATATGGAAAAAGAATCCTACTGATCTTAGCCAAAATTTGCACTTGATAAACTTAGCAAACAATTGATGATCCCTGAGAGTCTTAAGAACAATCCTGAGATGGTCTGTATGATCACGATCTGTGCGAGAATAGACCAGAATATCATCTATGAAGACTATGAAAAACATTTCCAAGTATTTCTTGAACACGCGATTCATCAAATCCATAAAAGATGTAGAGTCATTGATAAGAACAAATGACATGACTAAAAATTTGAAGTGACCATACCGAGTACGGAAAGCTGTCTCCGAAATGTCACATTCTCTAACTCTAAGCTGATGATAGCCTGATCTCAGGTCTATCTTGGAGAAGTAACTGGCACCCAAAAGTTAGTCGAATAGATCATCAATCCTAGGAAGAGTATATCTGTTCTTGTCTGTGACCTTGTTTAGTTAACGGTAATCAATACACATCCTGAGAGAACTATCTTTCTTGCACACGAATAATACTGGCGCACCCCATGGGGAAATGCTGGGTCTGATGAATCCCTTAACTTAGAGATCCTTCAACTAATATTTTAGTTCCTTGAGTTTTACTGGTGCCATTCTGTATGGTAGAATAAAAATAGGTTGAGTATCCGAAAGAAGGTTTATGCCGAAGTCTATTTCCCTTTCGTGAGATACTCCTGGAAGATCTTTGGGAAAAACATCTGAGTATTCATTAACAACAGGGACTATTTTGAGGTTGGGATATTTAGAATTGGAATCTTTAACATGCATGAGATGATACACCCCCCCCCCCTTAGAAATCATTTTCCTGGCCCGAAGTTAGGAAACAAGTTGACCCCTAAACGCTGAAATGCTACCCTTCCACTATAGGATGGGCTCATTCAAGATCTAATCTTGAACTATACTATTTTTGCAGTCGACTGTGGCATAGCAGGAATGAAGCCAATCCATGCTAAGAATTACATCAAAATCAGTCATCTCTAACTCTTCTAAATTTGTTGACGTGGATTTCTGAGATATCCTAACCAGGCAGTTCCTGTATACATGCCGAGCTTTGATGGTTTAACTTGTGTATGCTCACTAGCATGACATGAATAATGAAGAAAGGGGACAGTTCCAAAAACAACTAATAGCCTCCCGCACATAAACGTGGTGCGCAACACACCTATGTACAAAACTCTACTAGATGCGACTTTTAGACATCCTAGGGCTCTATTGAACCTGGCTCTGATACCAAGTTTATAACACCCCGTTTTGCAAAACTGGAATACTACACGGTGCTCATGACCCTGAAGGACCACAAACTAACCTATGACTGATATCTGTACCTGTATACTATAAATCATGATATAATAATACGGAATACATAGAACTATAAGGCCATAAGGTTCAACTAAATACAATCATATGGGTGAAAATACCCAAAACAACTCAATCTGAATGTAAATTTGAACATTAATCTGAAAGCCTCTAAACTATCTGAATAAGGAATTGAAGGAAAATGTCTCCAACTAACTCCGTAAAATTGAATTGAAGAAATAAATAAATGTATCAAATCATATTGTCCTCGAATCAATGAGGACTCACTGTGTCTCAGCGACTAGAATGCTACCGCTACTGGTGGGCTAGAGCTTGGGTCTCAAAACCTATGGTGTCAAATGAAAATAAAGCACCATAGCACAAATGCGTCAGTACAACTGGAGTACTGAGTATACGAGGAAGGTCGGCTGAACATAAAGGGTTTCATTCATGAACATCACTGAGTGACTAATATGAACGTGAGAGTGGAAACACACATATATAGAAACTAGGAATTTGAATACATGATAGCATGACCTGTAAGCTAATACATAGTTTATTGATAACTGTCATGAATGATACTGAATCTGATAACATGGACGACTGTATCTGACAGTCCTGTATATACTGAAATCTGAAGAATGCCCTAAGTTATTTTAATGAGACTGATACTGAAACTGTGGGAAGTAGTGTTTAACCGACATTCCCCATGTATGCCGTTATGGCTAAGCTGGGGTCCAATCTCTGGCCCGACTAGAGGGGTGTCAATACCGTGCCACAGGTAAGGATAGCCTGTGAGTGACCCTTATTTGGCGGGTACTCAATGAGAACGATGGAAACCCTAAACTGATAGGTTAAGCCATCTCATCAACCCTAATCTGACGGGTTAAGATATCTCAGCCTACGCTAGCTACGAAGTTATGGAACATAAGGATAACTACTAAGAATCACACCTTGAACTAGCGGGTGAGTTCCTATCCTTAGGTTCACTCGGTGCTAACCTCTACTCCTATCTTGAGGGACTAGACATGAATAACTAAATGTGCATGACTTAATCTTACTGAATTCCATTGCTAGTACAATGTTACTGATATCTGACAATTGACTAAGATCATGAGGTTTTTCGTAGTCACATTACTGACTGAAGTCTTTGGAATCATAACTTGAGTTTGGATATCGTGAAACATGACATGGATCTAGGCACACAGCTATAGTTTTTGGGTACAAGTGCCCTCAGGACTCGATGGAAGGAAACTGACACACATGACTGACTTGATCATAAGAGTAGAGTCCATAATATATAATATCATAAGTAGGGATCTCATAATATGCATGGTTATCAACAATGTATTGCATCAAAAGGATTTCATATCACATGGAAGTACTTGCCCAATCTTAATATTATGTTCATTGCATAGTTATATTGGCAATACATACCAATAGCATGGAAGTTTATGTGGTTTGCATGGTTATCATACATCTTGTTCATAAGTAGGATCTATAAGTAAACATAGCATAATCTAATAAGAATAGTTCATGAGTATTCCAACAACATTTACAAGGCATATTAACAACATAGAAGTCATTAGAACGTAAGGGCATATCATGAATCCTTCACTTAGTCACAATTTAGCTATATTGTATGATTTCTAGTTTCATAGGCATTTTATCAAACACCTTACAGGCACATCTTAATCATAGGTGAAATCATCAAATTCATACGTCACGAACAACCCAATTTACATGTTTCCAACTCATATGATATCATGAAATTCAAAACAAAAATATAAAGATTCCATCTTGGGAATCACCCAATATCAAAAACATGATTATCAATACCCAACAATATAGAAATCATACTTTATAATTAAAAAGAGGGTTTTTGAAATTTATGGATGAAAGGGATCTGTAAATCAACTCACGCATACCTTAGAAGAAAGATTCTTGATGATTGATGGAGGAATTTCCATGAAATCGGATCTTCAAGCTTAGTTACGCAACCCCAGTTGTTTTTCTCTTTTAGTGCTCTTAGATGATGAGATTTGAGATGAAAATAAGGTTGTAATATGATTATAAGCTATATATTTCGTAGGGTTAAGTTTAGGGATGTATAAGGAGTGTTAAAACACTTAATTACCCTTAAAATAACTCAAAACGAAGTGTTTTTGGAACCTGGAATTGACTCAGGTGGCGCCCAAGTGATTTCATAAGCTAGGTTAGGCAGCGCCTAACCAATCGCCTATGCTTGGGTTGGGTGGCACCTAATCAATCGCCTATGCTTACTGTCTCTCATGAAAATGGGCATAACGTTTCGCTCCGGTATTAGATTAAGGAGAAATTGGGATCCTTGGAAAGCTAATTCACTTCTCTATAATTTGGTGGGTCTAAATCTACCAAAATACCACATTAACTTCGAGTTATACTCGTTGAAAGATGACCCTTGCAAAATTGAACACTAAAACTTGATGGATACAAAAACTCTTAGCTTTTATACCTTAAGTGACTTATATGAACATGCTTAATGCATCATAAGCTATCCTATCACTAGGATATTCATTGTAAGTTATGTACTCAAGTATGAATCACAAGATAGGAGATATCAAACGTAGGAATACTTATTCACTTCCTAGCTTAGAAACATACGGGGTATTACAGAGGAGCAGGGCCAAACTGGGTTTATTATGATACAAATGGGAAGGTGATAGAAATTATAAAAAGAATAGTCATTCAGGCTCAAAATCAGGATCAAGGGATATTAGTCACGCATGGAAGGTAATTTAGGCTAAAAGTGGACTAATATCAACAATGGCCTATGATCTTTTCCTAACCGCTATACTACAACTAAGGCAAGATTAACCGGGCAAGTTCTTGATTTAACACACAACAGGAACTAGGTAGTATCTCACACACACATGACACAAAGGTACATCAAAAGCTTCTACCCATTCGGTTCATCCAATTATTAGCAGTGTTTATCATATCCCTAGTATTAATGCCATGAAAAGATTCATAGTAGTTACTTATAGATGCACATCACGCAGTTATAAAATAGACCATTAGACAGGTGTTCAAATATCAACAAAAACATGTTAACTACCTAAGGTACTTGTAATTCTCTAAGTTAACTATAATAATTTGAAACAAATGATAATACGCCTAAATATTCCATCTCTACTAGGAACAAGACTCCAGGGAAAAGAGGCATGGCAACAAAATCCCTAAGAGGACATCAAAACCCACAAGTAGTCCCACCCTCAACTTATAATCATACATTATCCCCAATATATCAAACCAAAACAAGAGAGTCAAAAACATACCTGAGGCACTATGTGTGAAAAGATTTGATGTAAATCACATAATATGAAAACAAATAAAAAATATCTTGGGTTGCCTCACAATAAGAACCTAATTTAGTGTTGCGACACAACATCATTCAGTCATTCTTTATCCCTCCACTTAGACAATTTGAATTGTCATCCCATTTTTCAATTTTTAGTTCTTTTAGGTTCGTTGGGCAAAGGTGAGGCTGTAATATGGAATGTTCTATCACGCCACTTTAAAGACTTGAACTGCTTGCCCAATTTTGCATGAAACTTTCGCATGGGCTCATTGGGAAGCAGTGCGGATCTTAAAAATCCACTAAATAGACATCGATATTTAGGCTTATTGGGTTTTACGATTGGAGTTCTAGTATACTCTTTTGGTAAGAGAAACTCCAAAATATAAGAATTTTCCTCCTCATTTTCAAAATTCCTTATTTTCTTGGGTGATTCGACTTTCATCACATCCACCAAGCATAATGTTAAAAAGTGGTTCGAATGAGGACTAACTCTTACTCCTGAAGTAGAATCCCCATTAGTATCTTTACCCTGAAATGGACTAGGTCTTTACAAGGATTGTGCTTGATTTTTTCTTTTGCCTCTACCACCATTTCTCCAATCTTAACATCATCCCTCATGGTTGGTTCGGTTGGTTAGGAAATATCCAAGGATTGATCAACATCAAGCTCATCATCAGTATAGTATTCTTGCTCCTTATATTCACCCTCTTCGATTAGTCTAAATAATTCTAAAAATAAGATATCATCTAAATATAATGTAGAAGAGTGCTTTGAATAATTGACATCGATATCCATCTCCCTTATTCTTTCTCTTTCATTGTTAAATACCCTTTATGTATTTATGTATATCACATATGATATCATTCATGGTGTCCATACGATCCAACATTTGTTAAACCATAGTTTCAATGCCACTCTTTTCGATGCTTCTTTCTTCCTTTTCTTGACCAAAAGACCTATCAAAATCAAAAAAAGAACTAGAATTTAGCCGATCACAATGGGGGGAGGGGGAATTTCAGAAATCAGTCCAATGTCTATCTTGACCACCACATACAAAACAATCATACTCTTGATAGGATGGAGATGGTGAAACATCTCTCTCCAGAGAGCACATCTACAGTCTTGCCAGAAGTGAGTTCTATCATAATATGACTATGGATAATTAAGAAAAGATTTCCAACCACGAAGATCATGTTCATTCTATGATGCCTTAGTAGTAAGTAAACTAAAATAAAAATATAGCTAACACAAAAAATAAATGTAAACTAAAAACAAATATTTAAAATTTTTAATTCAATCATGTAGGCTAGAATTCCAAACTTACTCAATACGCCAAATTGTTTCCCGACAATGGCACCATTTTTTATAACTGTCAACTTACATGTTAATTTAGTGCAAGGTGGTCATTGTAAATATATTTACCCAAGTTTTAGAGATTAGCCAATAAATGTTGGTCACTTTAGATTCAATGTTTGTAATCAAGAGTTTATGGAAAAATCAGAAGTATGTTCAGTAGGGGTTTTGGTACTTGAGAGATACAAATAGTGATTCAAGATTCTCACAGTAGGATGGACAACAAATTATCTTTGTCGAAGTTATGCCTAAATGTATCTCGACCTAATTAATCATTTAATTACCTAATCCTCTAAAACTTAGGGAATTTATATTCACTGACCATACTTTACCTCAGGGTAACCAACCTTGGTACAACGTTAATTATTAAATGAAAGTTTTTAGTGCTTCCGAGTCCCTGTTGATAGTTCACTTCCTACTATAATTTATTTCTTATCTCAAGCCAATCAAAGTAGGTGTTATCTATTGTTTGAAACCAATAGACGATAATTAAAACCTCAAAATAATCAAGAAGTCCTATTAACTTTCGAATCTTGAACACTTAGCATCTTATAAAGACTTACCCCTAGATCCCAAAATTCGGGTTAAAGGAATTTAGCCACTCATAATACAAAAATTGAAACAACTAGTTGTGTTCATGATTTGATAGATAAACTAACCACAAAATGAATAATAACTAGTGATTCTCCAATTTGAACACAATGAAAATTCCCAAAGTATTGATGGAAATCTCTTCAAAGTTAAGTTTTTTTCAAGCTAAGAAACAAGAGACAAAAGTAACAAAATATGTGTCTCCAAAATATGTTCGGCCCCTCCCTCTTAGAAAATCCTAAACAATTCATTAAATAGTTCACCCTAATTATGGAAACAAAATCATAGCGTGCAGCAATTTCTCGGACAGGTGATGCCATTCGTGATGCCTTATCAGGAGGCTGATGACTTATCACAAATGTCGTCAACTCCTCTTTGATTTTGACATTCCCTACCTTAGGTTGACAAAGAACTGTGATGGCCTATCAGATCTTTGATGACTTAGCACAAATGTCATCACTTATCTACCTTAGCTACTATGTTTTGCCTTAGACTGACGATAATTTTGACGACCTATCAAATCCTTGATGGCTTATATAAAATATTGTCACAACTTTCAGCTGAGGTCCATTCTCTGTCTAAGGCTGATAATGAAGATGATAACTTATCACAGAGCTAACGACTAATCAAGAATGTCTCAGCCACACTTCTCTTCTTTTTGTTTCAGATTTCAACTCTTTTACTTCCATCCTTGTTAGTTGTCTAGCATTTTAGCTTCTACTACAACATCAAAGACAAAAGTCTTCAAAACAACTAAATTTTCTCAAGACTTTGCAATTATTCTCAGTTAAAAGCCTCAAATATGTTAGCATTTGCTCTCACATAATTATCCTATCATATGGTCCATGCTTAGTAGATAGAGAAGTCTAAGAATAAGGAGAAGGAGAGAGATAACAAGAGGGATAGAATAGGTAGTTTCAACTTTTCTCAACCTAAGTTAGTAGGTGGAAATCATTCTCAGTTCCACCTAAAATCCTCAATTCTAGCTCTGTCCTTAGACAGTGATCCAGTGCCAAAATTTAGATGTGTCAATAGAGATAGGATTTAAGGGCCTATACCATAGGGCAGTGTTATCAGTGCCCAAACAAACCTTTTTTGATAGAAATATGGTAGAAACAACCAGGGTATCTACTGGGTTAGCCGTGATGTATGTTTTAGATTTGGCAAGTTAGGCCATAGGATCAGCGGTTGTCCTTAGTCAAGTTCTCAAGTTCAGTATAATTATCCGTCAGCTCAGTCCAATTAGCCAAATAAGTAGGGTGTCACTTCTAGTGCCAACAGTGGGCAGCGCCCAAACAAAATCTATGCACTTCAATTTCGATAGGATTAGGAAAGTTCTCCTGACGTGGTCACTGGTAAGATACAAAATTATCATTTACATGTTTATGCTTTTCTAGACCAGGAGCTTATTTGTACTTTGTAACTCCTTATATAGTTGTTGACTTCGGAGTCAGTCCTAAAATCCTAGCAGAGCCCTTCTCAGTCTCTACCTCAGCGGATAAATCTATTATAGCTCGACAGTTATACAGGAACTGTCTAGTTATTGTATCTCAATAAGTCACTTCAACAAACTTAGTAGAATTAGAGATGACTGGTTTTAATATCATTATCGGCATGGATTGGCTTCATTCATTCTATGATTCCTTTAACTGCAAAAATAGAGTTGTCTAATTTCAGTTTTTCAATGAACCTATCCCTAAGTGGAGGTATAGTACTTCATCACTTAGGGGTCAGCTTATTTCTTATCTTAGGGCAAGAAAAATGATATCTAAGGGATGTCTGTATTATCTCATTCAAGTTCAAGAATCTAGTTCAGAAACCGTAATCTTGAGTAAGATGACTAGCATGTGAATTTCTAGATGTTTTTCTCAAATATCTTCTTTGAGTCCCTCCCAAGTGGGAAATTGACTTTGGAATAAACTTTCTTCCAGATACTCAGCCCATATCCATTCCGCCACACAAAATGGCACCATCATAACTCAAAGAGTTAAAAGAAAAGTAGAAAGGTCTCCTAGATAAGGGGTGCATCAGAGCCAGCATTTCCCCGTGGGGCTCACCAGTTCTAGTCGTGCGTATGAAAGACGGTTCTCTTAGAATGTTTATAGACTATCGTCAACTAAATAAAGTCATGTCCAAGAACAAGTATCAATTTCCAAGAATCGATGACTTGTTTGGCCAACTTTGGGGCGTTGGCTACTTCTCTAAGATAGACCTCAAATTAGGCTATCATCAGCATAGAGTAAGAGAATGTGACATTTTGAAAATAACTTTTAGAACTTGTTATGGCCACTTCGAACTCATAGTCATGTTATTTGGTCTTACCAATGACCCAGTAGCGTTCATGTAACAACCCGAAATTGTCTCTTGAGATGTCATACAGTGCATAAGGCTATAAGGTGCCCTAAGCTAACCCTTTAAGTCTGTTTCTACTAATAACACTTAATTCAAGATAAAATAATTCAAACACTAGCATTGTCATAACATATGAAGAGAAATAAGGAGAAAATGCTCCATCCAAATGGCCATAATACAGGAACTCTCCACTCAATCACAATCTGACAACTAGTTTGACAAAGCCTCAATTAATCCATGAACTAGACAACCATTGGGACAGGTCCCCAACTGACTCGAAATGAACTGAAAGTAATATCATAGTCTTGAAAATATAGAAATGTCTGGAGATAGGTCCTCGAGCCATGAGTACTCACCACTGTAGTAATGTATAAAGAGGTAATCGAAAGTCACTGATGAGGTTGGGACTGAGCACCTAAACCTAAATTATAAGACAATGTAGCATATAGACGTATCTGTAGATCAGCACTTGGGAATGTACTGAGTAAGTGGGGGTGCAAGCATTTATATAAAACAACATCAATACTCTTTCATTGAATCATGCATGCAATAAATAATAACTTCCATGCCTTGAATAACTATAAAATGTAAAGCTCATGAATCATGTAGAATGGAGCATGCAATACAAATCTCGTGAGTCATCATAGTTTAACTTTAAAACCGGTAATCTTCTCTTATTCTCATTACCCATAGGCTAAAGAATACTTTAAACAATACTTTCAACTCATTCATATGTCTTATGGAGAGTAAAACTTCTTTAATGCCCAAGAACTCATAACTCTATTAAACTCAAGTACTTGAAATTCACAATCATATTACTTTAAAACATACTTGAAGAAATTTCATTCACTTGAGGGAAAGATACTCATATCAAGGGAACATACTTTTTTCTTAAGGAAATAATTTATCTCAAAGCTTTAGTTTTAAGGGAGGTTCTCTTAACCGACATAAACTATGCGAGCTACACGGAGTCCAATGTTTTGTCCTCCTAAGAAAGAGACCTCACGTTGGGGAGAGCCATCATACTCTTGACAAAGAGTACAACCTAAGTCCAGTGATCATTAAATAAACTAGGCCTCGGGCGTAATATCAACTCAGCCTTAGGTCCAATGATAACAATAAACTCATCCTCAGGCCCAAATATGGTGGCACGAAGTTTTGGTGTAAGAAATCTAGTAACTTATCCGCTCGGTGCTAAATACTACTCCCTTTAGTTTATCTTGCTCACCTCATGAAAATCCACTTTAAAAGAATCTCATGGTTTATCAAGAACCCAAAAATCAAATCTGTAATCTCATGTAGTGAAGTAGAATTATAAAACTCAATGACCATTAGGTCAAAAAAAATTTCAATAATCTTAGAATACTCAAATCATACATGTTTACAGAACAAGAGTTCTTAAAATCTCAAGTTTCAAGTAAGGCTTAGGAACACATAATTCAATGGTAAGTTAAAACTCTTCAAAGGCATAATAGATAGCATATTGATAAAAAACTCACATAGAAATCAGGAAAATTTATCAATTTATCTCAAAATCTCAACATACTCATATGCTTAAATATCTCAAACATTTCAACTATTAAGTTCTCAAGGATTAAAATCATGGAGTATAGACCTAACTGCAATTTCTCAAGAAAATATGTGAAAATTATGCCTTTAGACCTCAATTCATGGGAAACTTCAAAATATTGCAATCAATAATAATGGGTTAAAAATACTAATTAAAATTCATGTAAAATCTCATAGATTCCTGAAAATTATAGTTTAAATAAGTCTTTGGGCACAAGGGTGAAAGGATTACTCTTATTCAAAATCCCACATATCTTACATTATGACATTGGATGGACGAGATTGCTCTGAGATCTTCTTCTTAATCCTCAGAGAGAATTCTTTCAACCTTTAAACTTGGGGAACTCAAATCTCAACTCAATTTGTAGAATCCATGGTGAGTTCTTGGATTTTTGGGAGAAGGGTTTTAGATTTGCACTTGGGGGATAAAACCTAGCCTTTGGATGTTTTGGGAGATAATGAGTCAATCAAGTTTGTTTGGAATACATATGAGGGTTAAAAGGTAAAAGACCAAAAACCCCTTCTAAAAATGAGTTAAAACACTGAACGGGGGCTGTAACGGTCTAAGAGACGGTCCGTCACAAGTCCGATGTCCTTTGGGTCATCCATTGCATGTTAGACAGGAATGGGACACACTACCTCAATGTGATGGTTGGAGCGACGGTCCATCACAAGTTCAATAGTCCATCAGATCGTCCGTTGCATGATGGCTAGCGTAATGCCCTACATTTCAGACTAAAATGAAAATCCATTATTCATATGCGTAGATGTTCTAAAAGCTAAGAATCCTATGCAAATTTAGTGTGTTAATTAATTATGTAGTGTGGGAATCTATTTGAGCATGAATTTAGATCATAGAGGTCCCTTAAATCAAGGACAAGTTGAAAGCTTTCCTATCGTTCAAGTTTTACTGAGTGTCAAAACTTAGGTCAAATTTAATCGACTATAAATCATTCTATATACAGAATTAGAGGACCTACAGTATATCAAATTAAATATCTTTGAATTATCTTTCCAACGATACCAATTTTTCCCAAATCCGATACTATAGAAAAACATTATACCCATTTTACTCTAGTATGTTAGCTTGGAAAATTGAGTGACGACATTCATGATAACTTATCACAAGTGTGACGACTTAACACAAACGTCACCAGTCTTAGGCAGTCTCCAACCCCCAGTGATGACATTTCTAATAAGTTATCAGATGTTTGATGACTTATCATGAACGCCATCAGCCTTAGGCAGAAAATAATCAATTCTAATTCCCCAGTGATGACATTTGTGATGACTTATCACAAGTCTGACGTCCTATCACAAATGTCGTCAGCCTTAGATTTTCAGCAACTGGGAAGAAGTTTTGTAATGGTATTTTGGTATTTTTCCTTCACCACCAACCACTTTAAACCCCCAAGAGATGTAACTTTCTCTTATTTTTTTTAGTTAAACATCTCAAAAACCCAATCTTACACTTTCAACCAGAAGATTAGGGTTTTTATTAAAATCATCTCCCAAAATCAAGATTCTAGCCCTTTTCCCAAGATAATAAAGAATTAAGTTTCCCAATCCAAGAACTCTCCAGCAACTCATCAAAGTTTCCTTTCTAAGATATGCATAGTGTTCATTCATGGATACCTTTCATCCATGGAGCTCAAGAATCATGTTTTAAATTATAAATTATGATTTTGTTGTTGTGTTATGACTATATTCATGTTGATGATTGTTGTTTGAATTCAAGGTTGTATCTTGATGTGTTTTTCACGAAGCATGTGAGCAGGTTAGTGGAAAACCATGAATTTTGAATGGATTAAGATTGTCAAATTAATAAGTAAACCTATGCCCAAAGTTTTGTATGTAAGGCGTTTGATAAAATTCCAAGAATGATAGAATCCATGTTTTTATGACTTAATAGTGTTTAATTGACAAGTCCATGTTCTATTGCTTATGTTTCCACATGAATTCCATGTTACTGATATGTGTTGTTGTTATGAGTTATTGTTGTGATATGGAATGTACATGATATTGAGGTATGCAAGTATACCCATGTTATATGTATTTCCTTTCATGTATAAGGTGTTGAGAACCATGTGTAGTATAAAATCCCCTAATTATGGTATTATCAATTGTGGATGTTATTCCTATGATCAAGAAGCATCATGTGTGTCATTTTTCTTCCATTGAGTCCTGGGGGTACTTGTACCCAAAAAATATAATTGTATGCCTAGAGCCAAGTTAGTCTTAAGATTATCTTAGTCATGCTATGATCAGTAGAACTCAATCAGTTACAAAATCCAGAACTCTCAGGCAGTTATAGAACTTAAGAAATCTCAGTAATCTAAGTAGCGTTATTATTCGAGCTTCTGTTTAGTACTCAGCTCAAATCTCAGTAGCATTCAAGAAACCAATTTAGAACTTAGTATCACTCAGTCAAATAATAGATTCAGTAGTATTCTTTCAGATAATGGAAACCTCAGTTTAGATCAAGTACAAGTTTTAAGAATCAGTTTAGAGTCTTTAAATTGGGAGTAGAAGCTAGCACCGAGTGAGTGCAGGGATAGCGGCTCCTCGTTAGAGTGGAAGTTTTCTTAGGAGCAATCCTTAAACTCCAGAATTGTGTAGCCAACATAGGATGTAGGATTCACCCATTAGAAAAAGGCTTGTCACCCATGAGAGAGGCTTTACTATTATACTGCCTTAGGCTTGACTTCCTACGAGGGTCACCCATCAGATAGGCTTGACCAAAGATGTCTTTACCCGTGACACAATATTGACACCCTTCCAGCTAGGGTTACGAGTTGAACCCCACCCATTCATATTTGGGGCATGCCAATTAAGTGAGCATTTCCACAGTTACAGTTTTAGTATCAGTCTTCAGAGTTGAACAAAAAAATTTGGACTATTAGATACAGTCATTAATATCAGTAAGGAACTTAGATAGTTACATTGATTCACAGATCACTCGCTAGATAGTCTTGGTCTAACATAAAGTTATTCAGTATCAGTACTTATAGAGGTCACCCATTAGATGATCTTGATCTCAGTCTCAAATTCATTTGAGTATTCTCGATATCAATTCTAGAGATCACCCGTTAGTTAGGCCTGATCTCAAGCTTAGTCACTCTAAATCATTATTAAAAGAATTTCACTGTCAGTTAAACTCGCTCAATATCAGTTACATCAGTTAGGTCGATCATCATAAGTATATGAGTTAGATCAGTCATCAAAGCTTATGTTATCTGTATTTAGTTTTAGGACAGTTATACACAGTCAATCAGACTAGTTCTTCATAATTAAAATTGTAAGAAATAGTCATTCATCTATTTAGTATCTCAGTATCAGCAAACTTATGTTTTTAGCATTCATACTCAGTAGACAGTATCACCACGAGTTCTGTTATAGTTTCTTTTGCATGTGTCTTCTAATGTTCATATCAGTCAGTATTGTTCATGCATATAAAATCTTTGCATTTAGCCTACCTCACTCGTATACTCAATACATTCAGACATACTGACATATTTACGCTATGTTGTTTTATTTTATGACATAGGTTTAGAGAAACGAGTTCTAAAGTAGCAGTAACATTACAGATTTTAGGAGTCAGAGTTTGAAGTGAGTCCTCATCCTTCAAGGACATGACTATTTCTCAATATTCTTATTTATTAGTTCATTCGTCAGAGTTAGCTAAGGCATGTCCCATCAGCTCCTTATTCAAATTATTCAGACAGTAGACACTTTTAGACTAGACACAGACTAGATTATAAACTAGATTTAGACTTCAGTATTTTAGTTCTATTTTGGTTTTCTGATACCTCTTTATTCAGATATTTTTATTACTCAGATTATGTTCAGTAATGAACCTTATGGCTTTCAGTTCATGTTTTGCATTTATATTTTTATATTATGTAGTGTATAGGTACAAATATCAGTCATGGATTAGCTTATTGTCCTTCAGGTTCATGAGCACCGTGTAGTGTTCTGGTTCAGATAATTGTGATATTACAAACTTTGTATCAGAGCATAAGGTTCAATAGAGTCCTAGGAACTCTGAAAGTGGCTTCTAATAGAGTTTTGTACATATGTGTGTTGCAAATCACACTTATGTATAGGAGGATGTAAGATGTTTTAGGAATAGTTTACCTTATTTTAGTATTCATGTCGTGCCAGTGAGCAAAAAGCTCAAGTTGAACTCTTAGTCTAATCCTTATTCATCTTCAATTTGCAGAACATGCCTCCTCGTAGAGATTATGCACGTAGGAATCATAATTAGCCACCTCAGCCCATAGATCCTCTGAATGAGAATGTGTCACATGCAGATTTCCAGATAGCTTTTCCGGTGCTAGCCCAAGCTGTGACCATTAATGTGTAGGAAAATTGTCAGGATGCAGCCCTACCTTAGAAAGATTGGGATTCAGCCGCAGCTAGGATAAAAAATATTATGAGAATAAACCCACCATAATTCTTTGGGCCAGTAGCAGGTGAGGACCCACAACTTTATCTAGAAGAGGTAAAGAAGATCCCCATATTATGCATGGGTTAGAGAAGGAGAGTGTTGAATTAAAGTCCTATAGGGTGAAAGATATTGCGCATGATTAGGTAGTGTTGTGGAAGAAGAGTAGAGGGGAAGATGCAACTCCTATTACTTGGCAGATATTTTAGGATGCCTTCTTAAATAAGCTTTTCCCTCTAGAGATGAGAGAAGCTAAGGTAGACGAGTTGATGAACTTGAGACAAGGCTCTATGATAGTGAAGGAGTATTGTCTTAAGTTCAACCAGTTAGCTAGCTATGCTCCTGACTTGATAGCTGACACTAGAGCAAGTATGAATAAATTTGTGACTGGTGTGTCCGAGTGGGTGTTGAAGGAGTGTAGAACTGCTATGCTCAATAGAGACTTAGATCTTGATAGGTTAATGATGCATGCTAAGTAGATAAAGGTAGATAAATCTAAGGAGAGGGAGAGATCTAATAAGAGATTCAAAATAGGTAGTTTCTACTTTTCTCAAGTTAGGTCACAGGTTGCTAATCGTTCTCACAATAGTCAGAAGACTTCAGTCCTAACTCCATCCTCAGCTAGTGTTCCTGCACAAAATTTTGGAGATGTCAATCATGATGGGGCGCCAGGGTCCAAAGGCCAGAGTAGCGTTAGAAGTGAGTGCACTTATCCACTTTGTGGAGAGTATGGAAAGAACCATCTAGGTGCAAACTGATCCAATAGTCAGGTATGTTTTGGATGTGGTAAGCCAGTTCACAAAGTACGGGAGTGTAAAGTGTTAGCTCAGAAAGGTAAAGATTCACGTCAGCAGGGCGCTACTCCTAGTACCAATAGTGTTCAGCGTCAGAACCGACTCTGTTCAATTCAGACTCATCATGATCCAGAAATGTTTCGTGACATAGATACGGGTACATATAAATCTTTTATTTTTATGATATGCATTAGTTTCAGACTCTCATGGTTTAGTCATGATCCAGTTCATAGATCCCTTGTGTATCACCCCAGTGTATAAGTAAAGTAAGCCTTCTTAGAGGGACGTTGAGTTTGAAGGGGGAGATACCCTATAATTTCTCCATGATTTCATGTCTTTAAACCCATCCAATTACATGTCCACATGTTTTTCACAAAGTTAGTATCAGTTATCAGTAATATTCATTCAAGCATTTAAGAGTCAGTTCAGTCAGGTATTCATGCATTCGATATGCATGCTCAGTAGTAGAAGCTCATCTTATCAGTGTATCCAGTTATGAATTCATGAGAACTGATTAGCTATGCATTCTCAGTATAAGAATTCCATCAAATAGTCATGCATCAGATATGCATGTTCAGCATGAATTTTCAGCATATCGGTAATTCTATACGTATAGTCATGTTTCAAAAATTCACATCCTTTAAGTAATTTCAGTCTATGAATATTCTCAGTCTATCAAGTTTCATATGGGAATGAATGATTCCAAGGAGGAGATAATGTAATGTCCCACATTTTGGACTAGAATGAAAATCTATCATTCATATGCGTAGATGTTCCAAAATCCTTGAATCCTATGTAAAATTAGTGTGTTTATCTAATATGTAGTGTACGAATATATTTGTGTATGAATATTTATCATAGAGGTCACCTAACTCAAGGATAAGTTGAAAAGTTTCCTATCGTTAGAGTTTTAGTGAGCATTAAAACTTACACCAAATTTAATTAACCATACCTCCTTGTATATATATAATTAGAGGACCAACAATATTTCAAATAAAATCTCTTTGAATAAGATTTGCAATGATACCAATTTCGCCCAAATCTGACACCGGAGGAAAAAGTTATACCCATTTTACTCAGCATGTCAGCCTAGAAAACTGAGTAACGACATTCGTGATAACTTATCACAAGTGTGATGACTTATCACAAATGTCGTCAGCCTTAGGCAGAATCCAGCCCCTAGTGATGATATTTATGGTAAGTTATCACAAGTGTGGCAACTTGTAATGAATGTCGTTTGCCTTAGGCAGAATCTCATCAATTCCAGCCCCCCTAGTAACGACATTTGTGACGACTTATCACAAGTCTGACGGTCTATCTCAAATGTCGTTAGCCTTAGATTTTCAGCAACTGGAAAGTGGTTTAGTAAAGGTATTTTGATCTTTTTCCTTCACCTCCCACAACTTAAAACACTCAAGGGACGTAACTTTCTCTTATTTTTCTTTAGTTAAACATCTCAAAAACCCTATCTTACACTTTCAACCACAAAATTAGGGTTTTTATTAAAATCATCTCCCAAAAGCAAGATTCAAGTCCTTTTTCCAAGATAACAAAGATTAAGTTTCCTAATCCAAGAACTCTCCAGTAACTCATCAAAGTTTCCTTTCTAAGGTATGCATAGTGTTCTTCCATGGATCCCTTTCATCCATGGAGCTCAATAATCTTGTTTTAAATTATAAATTATGATTTTATTGTTGTGTTACGACTATATTCATGTTGATGATTGTTGTTTGGACTCAAGGATGTATCTTGATGTGTTTTTCATGAAGCATGTGAGTAGGTTAGTTGAAACCCATGAATTTTGGATGGATTAAGATTGTCAAATTGATAAGTACACCTATGCCCAAAGTTGTACATGTAAGGTGTTTGATAAAATGCCAAGAATGATAGAATCCATGTTTTTATGACTTAATAGTGCTTAAATGACAAGTCCATGTTCTTTTCCTTATGTTTCCACATAAATTCCAGATTAGTGATTTGTGTTGTTGTTTTGAGTAGTTTTTGTGATATGGAATGTCTATGATATTGAGGTATGCAAGTATACCCATGTTATATGTATTCCGTTTCATGTATAAGGTGTTGAAAACCATGTGTAGTATATAATCCCCTACTTATGGTATTATGAATTGTGGATGTTATTCCTATGATCAAGAAGTATCATGTGTGTCACTTTCTTTCCATCGAGTCCTAGGGGTACTTGTACCTTAAAAATATAACTGTGTGCCTAGACCCGAGTCAGTCTCAAGATAATCTCAGTCATGCTATGAACAGTAGAACTCAGTTAGTTATAGAATTCAGAACTGTCAAACAATTATAGAACTTAAGGGATGTCAGTAATCTAAGTATCGTTATTATTACAGCTTCAGTTTAGTACTCAACTCATATCTCAGTAGCATTCAAGAAATCAATTCAGAATGTAGTATCATTCAGTTAGATAATAGATTTATTAGTATTCCGTCAGATAAAAAACTAAGTGAACTCAGTCAGCTCAATCAAGTAAGAAACTCAGTAACAACTTCTGTTCAGATCATGTACAAGATCAGAGTATTTCAGTTGGGATTAGGAGAAAGCACTAAGCGAGTGCAGGGATGGTGGCTCCCCGTTAGAGAGGCAGAGTCATTAGGAGCAATCACTGAACTTCAAAACTACGTAGACAACGCAGGATGTAGGAGACACCTATCATAAAAAGGCTTGTCACCGGTCAGAGAGGCTTGAATAATATGCTGCCTTAGGCTTGACTTCCTACGAGGTTCACCCATCATATAGGATTTACCAGAGAGGTCTTTACCAGTGGCATGGTATTAATACCATTGCAGCTGGGGTTAGAGGATGGACCCTGCCTGTTCAGATTTGGGGCATGTAGGTTAGGTGAGCACTCCTATAGTTACAGTTTTAGTATCAGTCTTCAGAGTAGAACTCAGAAATTAAGACTGTCAAATACATTCATTAACTCAGTAAGGAACTCAGATAGTTCCACAGATTCATAGATCACCAGCTAGATAGGCTTGGTCTGAAATAAAGTTATTGAGTATTAGTACTTACAGAGGTCACCCATAAGATAGGCTTGATCTAAGTCTCAGATTCAGTTGAGTATTCTCAATATTAGTTCCAGAGATCACCCATTAGTTAGGCCTGATCTCAAGCTTAGTCACTCTTAATCATTATTAGAAGATTTAGACTGTCAGATACAGTTGTTTAGTATCAGTTACATCGGTTAGGCTGATCATCACAGTAATATCAGTTAGATCAGTCGTCATAGCTTACATTATTAGTTTTCAGTTTTAGGACTGTTAGACACAGTCAATCAAGCCAGTTCTTCATAGTTCGAACTGTCCAAAATAGTCATTCATCTTTTTAGTATCTCAGTATTAGTAAACTCATGTTGTCAACATTCAGAATCAGTAGTCTGTATCACCACGAGTTTAGTTATAGTTACTTATGTATTCGTTTATTCTCACATTCATATCAGTCATTATTGTTCATATATATAAAACCTTTGTATTTAGCCTACCTCACTCGTATACTCAGTACATTTAGACATAACGAAGAATTCATGCTATGGTATTTTATTGTATGCCATAGGTTCAGAGGCACGAGTTCTAGAGTAGCAGTAGCATTGCAGATTTCAACAGTCAGAGTTATAAGTGATGACATGATTATTTCTCTATCTTCTCATTTATTACTTTCTTAGTCGGAGCTAGTGGGGCACATGTCCTATTATCTCCTTTTTCAAATTATTAATACAGTTTAGGCTTTCAGACTAGACCCAAACCAGATAACAGTCTAGATTCAAACTTGTGTATTTTAATTATATTTTGGTATTGTGATACCTCTTTATTCAAACATTTTTATTACTCAGATTATGCTCAGTATTGAACCTTAGGGCCTTCAGTTCAAGTTTCCGCATTTATATTTTTATATTATGCAGTGTACATTTATATATATCAGTCATAGGTTAGCTTGTGGTCCTTCAGGGTCATGAGTACTTTGTTGCATTCCATTTCAAATAATCGGGGCCTTACAGCCAGGGTAAGGCCACACTACCTCAATGCGACTGTCCTTGCGATGTTCCATCACATCCTTAACGGTCTGTCACTTTGGTCGTCGCACATGGACCAGAAAAGAGGGTTACTGCCTGGATTGTGACGGGTTGAGGGACTGTCTACCACAGACTTGATGGTGCATTGGATCATCTGTCGCACCTGGGTTGTTCTGACAACTCTCGGTAAAACGAACATAACTTCTCACCCCAATACTGGATTTTGACAAAATTGGTATCGTTAGAAAGCTAATTCAATTCTTTACATGAAAAAAACAAATTTTAAGAAATTCTATATGGTTTAAACACAAGTCATTTGGGAATTAACTTCTCAATATTTTAAGGCCAGAATTACACTTTACTTGACACGCTCAAAGGCTCGGACTATGAGGAAACTTTATAGGGTCTTACAATATCTCCTCCTTGGAAACATTCGTCCTCAAATGTCTCTAGTTAGACTATGAACTTAGGAAAAAATAGAGTAAATATAGCTGAATCTCTCTAAACTCTTGAATGCCTTAGAAATTGCAAGAATTCATGCATGAATAGATACATAGATGCACTTTAGATTAGAAAGTCTGAATTAAGGAAGACTAATACCTCCAGATTGACCTAAACTCACGAATAAGAGGTGCAGGTAATTGGCTCGCATGTCTGCTTCTGCCACCCAATTAGCAGCCTCAACAGACGGGTTCCGCCATAAAACTTTGACCAAGGGAATTTCTTTGTTCCTCAGTCTATGGATATAAAAATCTAGGATCTCAACTAGAATCTCATCGAATGAAAGACGATTATGAATATCGGCATTCTCTGAAAAATCTACTACAACAGAATCAATAATATGATTCTTAAGCATGGAGACATGAAAAACAGGATGAACGACTGACAACTCTGCAGGCAACTCAACCTCATATGTTACTTTGCCAACAGTGCTCAAGACTCTATACGGGCCAATATAACGGGGACTAAGTTTCCCCTTTTTACTGAACCTTTTCACCCCTTTCATTGGTAAAATCTTCAAGTACACTAAATCACCCACTTCAAACTCAAGATCTCTCATCCTAACATTGACATATGACTTATTGATGACTCTGAGCTGTCTTTAACCTCTCCCTAATCAACTTAACTTTCTCGATGGCTTTAAATAGTGCATCAGGTCCAATCACAACAGCTTCACCCACTTCACACCAACCTATGGGTGATCTACATCTTCTACCATACAAGGCATTAAATGGTTCCATCCCGATACTAGCATGGTAACTATTGTTATAGGTGAACTCTATCACTGGCAAATGCTCATCCTAATTACATTTGAAATGAAGAGTACACGCCCTCAACATATCTTTTAGTGCCTGAATAGTCCTCTTAGCCTGACCATCTGCCTGCTGGTGAAAAGTGGAAGTCAAAAGACTTGGGTACCAAGACCCTACTGAAACGCCCTCTAAAACTGAGAAGTAAATTGAGTGCCCCTATCCAATATAATGGACGACGAAACTCCATGCATCCTGACTAACTCCCAGATATACAATCTATCATAATCCTCAGTTGTATAAGATATATACATGGGCAAGAATTGTGCAGACTTAGTCATCCTATCAATAATAACCCAAATTGAATCATGATGATAACGCGAAAGAGGAAACCCACTCACGAAGTCCATATTCACTACCCCCACTTCCAAGTGGGTATACAAAACTCTTACTTTACTTCACCTGGTCTTTGGTGCTCTACCTTAACCAGTTGGCACGTCGGACACTTTGCTACAAATTCAGCTATATTCTTTATCATACCATTCCACCAATAGATTTCCCACAAGTCGTGGAACATCTTGGTAGTGTCGGGATGAAGATAATACCATGCACCATGCATTTCAGCCATAATCCTCTACCTCAGATCATCAACACGCGGAATACACAATCTACCTTCCACTCTCAACACGCCATCTCTCCCTTAGGAGAACACCTCTACCTTTTGGTTCTGAACTGACTCCTTCTTTCTGACCAAACTAGGATCCTTATCTTGTGTCTCCTTCACTTTCAAAACTAAAGAGGATTCGGAACTACTCTCAACCAAAGTACTTCCCTCTGCTGAATCAAGCAACCTAAAACCCAATCTTGCTAGACAATACACATCACGGGCTAAATCTTTCTTACCTTCCTCTACATGAGCAACACTACCCATAGACAATCTGGTAAGGGCATCCACCACTACATTGGCCTTGACCGGTTGATACATCATTCTCATATTATATTCTTTAAAACACTCTAACCCCCTTCTTTGCCTAATATTCAACTCTCTCTGAGTAAACACATACTACAAGATGTTATGATTAGTAAAGACATCATCATGAAAACTATAAAGATAGTGCCTCAAGATTTTCAATGTAAATGCCACAACAGCTAACTAAATATCATGGGTTGGGTAATTCTTCTCATGCAACTTTTAAAGTGCAGAGGTATAGGCTATAGCCTTACCTCTTTGCATCAACACACAAACCAAACCAATTCTAGAGGCATCACAATATACCACTAAACCATTTGTACCATCAGATAAAGTCAACGCAGGGGCTGAAGTAAGTCTAGTCTTGAAGTCCTGATAACTCTTCTTACAAGAATCTAACCACTGGAACTTGACTTTATTTTGGGTCAACCGGGTCATGAGAGACGCAATAGAAGAGAAACATTTAACAATATAGAGGTAATAGTCTACAAGAAACTTCTAATATCAAACGGAGAGATAGGTCTAGGACAATATTTTATAGCTTCTATCTTTTGGGGATCAATGATAATACCTTCGACTGAAACAATATGACCCAGAAAGGATACCGACATTAGCCAAAATTCACACTTACTGAATTTGACGAACAACTGGTGGCCTCTAAGAGTTTGAAAGATATTTCCAAAGTGATCCGCGTGGTCACTCTTATTATGGAAGTATACAAGGATGTCATCTATGAACACTATGACGAACATATCAAGATATTGCTTTAACACTCAATTCATGAGGTTCATAAAAGCTACTGGGGAAATTCTTATCCAAAAAGACATGACTAGTAACTAAAAGTAACCATAGCGGGTTTGAAAGGCTGTCTTTGGAATATCACATTCCCTCAATTTAAGTTGATGATAGCCGAATCTAAGATCTATCTTGGAGAAATAACATGCACCTTACAACAGATAAAATAGGTCATCAATTATCAAAAGTGGAAACTTATTCTTGACGGTGACCTTGTTAAGCTGATGGTAGTCAATGCACATATGCAAAGAACTGTCTTTCTTTCGCACGAACAAGATATGTGTACCCCAAGGAGAAATACTGGGCCTAATGAAACCATTGTCTAAGAGAGCTTTGAGTTGGTCTTTCAACTTCTTAAGCTCTGCAGGTGCCATACAGCACGACTAAATAAAAATAGGATGTGTGTCAGGAAAAATGTTAATCCCAAATTCTACCTCTCTATTAGGACGTACCCCTAGGAGGTCTTTCGTAAAAATATTTGGAAACTCATTAACAATATCGACTGACTAAATAGTTGGAGCCTCAGACTTAGCATCTTTAAATCTAACTAGGTGATAGATGGAACCCTTGGATATTAGTTTTTTGCCTTTGATATAGGAGATAAAATGACTCTTGGGAGATACCAAACTCCCAGACCACTCAAAAGCTGGTTCATTAGGAAACTAAAAATTTAACACATGGGTAGGATAGTCTACAGACGTATAACAAGTATGAAGCCAATCCATACCCAGAATAAGGCCAAACTCCACTATGTCTAACACTATCAAATTCGAAAGTATGACTCTGTGGAGAATAGTAATAGGAAAATCTCTATACACTTGTTTAGCAACAACTGAGTCTCCTACTGGTGTAGAAACTAGGAAAGGCTCAGAAATCTTTTTAGGACTCATTTTAAAATTTACTGCTACAAGTGGGGTCATATAATATAAACTTGACCTAGGGTCCAATAACACATAAACATCATATCAAAACGCATAGAGCATACAGGTAACAACAACGGGAGAGGCCTCCTACTCCTAGTAGGATGGTAAGGAATATAACCTATTCTGGAACTGACCACCAGTAGTGCTAGATAAAGGCCTAGAACAGGGGAGAGATGGGGTACAAGAGATGGTGCACTAGTAGCCTAACCTTGAGGCCGGGCATCTCTGTTCCCCTATCTATCATAAGTATAATCTCTAATTCTATGGCTCTGCTTTCCATAACCAAAAGAGCCCTTCAAATCTATGAAACACTCAATGGGATGATCTCTACCACACTTAGAACAAAGAGGATAATGGGGCTTATTACCGATACTGTTCTATGACCTAGACATAAAATACATACCCCCTTGCTCCTGCCTGCCTCTAGGCGTGAGAGCACTAGCTGATAAAGGCACTAAAATCGACAGACATCTCTAAAACTAAGGGAGGTTACATCTATGAAACCTAGGCTGGATAAACTCATACTGCTCTGATCAAGACCTCTTGTTAACCCTCACTTGATCTTTCTCCCTAACCTTATCTGCCTCTATCTACTGGGCATGCATTATTAACCTAGCCAGATCTTTATCCCTATAAAGTATCACAGTCCTAAACTCCTTTAGTACCAACCCAGAAATACCAATTACAAACTTGCTTGTACTAGCTTGGGTGTCAGAAATCAAATCAGGGGCACACTTGGTCAACTAGTTGAACTTCAAGAAGTACTCTATAACTGTTATGGATCCCTGCCTTAAGTTCATAAACTCCTCAATCATTGTCTCCCTTATCTCAAGCAAAAAGAACTTGAACAAGAATGAATCTTGGAACACTTGACAAGTTATTGGAGCAGCATTATCACCTCTACCCTTCCTCCATAATACAACCTAGTCATAAGAAATATCTTTTATCCTATAGGACGTCAACTCAACTCATTCTTCCTCTAAAACACGCATCACCTGTGTGATCTTTCTCATATCCTTAGGATACAACTATGGTTCCTCATCTGCCTTAGACTCATAAAACTCTGGCGAATTCATCCCTATAAAATCACAAATCCTAGATGAAGCTATATCACCTCCCTACTGATTAACAACTATACCTTGGTTATTGGCTCTAACATTGATGGTGACTGCATAGGCTGATGCCTGAAAGACTACCTGAAACACAGAAGGAGATACCATCTCATTCAAAGTATCAGCAGGTAGGGGTTATTCATCATCATTCCTGTGGGCATTCACTCATTGGAGAGGCATTTTCTAAAATAGAAGAGCATAAATTATTAGATGAGAGGGACAACTCTAGGCACGATAGAATCTAAAAAAAAAGAAACAACTTTTTGCTAAAACGTCTTGTAGCCTCTTGCTCATGGATGTGGCGTGCTACACACCAATGATCAAGACTCTACTCAATGAATCTTGTCAGAGTCCCTAGGACTCCTTAAACCTTAGTCTCTGAAACTAAGTTTGTAACAACCCAAAATCACTTCCCACGATATCACATGGTGCTTAAGGCTACAAGTATCCCCAATCTTACCCTTTGAGAATGTTTTTACTGAATACATTCAATTCAAGATAAAATAATTCAAACACTAGCATAGTCATATCATATGAAGGGAAATACGGATAAAGGACTCAGTCCAGATGACCACAATGCTATAACTCTCTACATAATCATAATCTAACAACTAGTCGGACAAAGCCTCTACTAATCCATAAACTAGAGAGCCATTGGGATAGGTACCCAATTGACTTGAAATAAACTAAAATTAATATAATAGTCTCTTAAATATGGAAATATCAGTAGATAGGTTCTTGAATAAAGATGTAATACCCCATATGTTTCTAAGCTAGGAAGTGAACCATTTTTCCTACATTTGAAACCTCTTATCTTAAGATTCATATTTGAGTACAGGACTTACAATGAGTATCCTAGCGATAAGATAGCTTATGATGTGTAAGCATGTTCATATGATTCACTTAAGGAAATGCAAGATAAGATTTTTTGAATCTATCAAGTTTTAGTGTTCGATTTCCTAAGGGTCATCTTTGAATTAGCATAACTCGATGTATATATGGCTTTTCCACAGATTTAGACCTACCAAATTGTAGATAATAAAATTAGATTTCCAACGATACCAATTTTACAAAAATCCAACACCTGAGCAAGGAGTTATGGCCTTGCAAAGTGTAGTGCGACGCATAACAATCTCACATGGCTATTGGATACAGTGTGCGATAGGTTGCACGGTGCACACCCTCAAGTATATGATACGATGTTCAACGCATACCTTGGCTTGTGCGATAACATATGTGGTGCATACCCTAGCATGTGCGATGAGGTGTGCGATGCACACTTATGATTTCGGCAGTAAAAACTCTTAGCTTTTGAGTTATTTTGAGGATAATTAATTCTTTTGACACTCCTTACATGTCCCTAAATTTAAACATACGAAATGTATAGCTCCTAATCACATTACAACCATATTAACATCTTATGTTCATTATCCAAGAGCACAAATAGGAGAAAAACAACTAGGGTTGCACAATTAAGCTTGAAGATCCAATTTCAAGGAAATGCCTCCATCAATCATCAAGAATCTTCCTTCTAAGGTATGTGTAGTGTTCATTCATGGATTTCTTTCATCCGTGGAGTTCAAGAATCATTCTTTGATAACTAAATCATGAATGTTTTGTTGTGATATAGTTGTATTTATGTTGTTCTTTGTTGTTTATACTATACAGTGGGAATTTGACAAATTTTTATAAAGATTATGTTCATGTAGTTGGAACCCATAAATTTGGGTGGATTAATACGGTATAAATTTGTGAATACACCTATGCCTTAAAGAGTGAGTGAAAGGTGTTTGATAAAATACCTAAGAGAATATAAATCATGCTATATAGCTAAGTAGAACCCAAATGACAAGTCTATGCTCTATCTCTTATGATTTATCATCAATTCCATGAAATTATTATGTATTGTTATTATGCTATGGAATGCTCATGGAATTAATATCATGCAATTATGTACATATTATATGCATTATCTTTTGTGATCAAGAATATGAAATCATATGTAGCGTGGAATGCCCTACTTATGGTGTTATGAAATGTGAATGTTATTCCCATGATCAAGAAGTGTCAGTTTCCTTCCATAGAGTCCTGGGTGTACTTGTACCCAAAAAATATAGTTGTGTGCCTAGAGCAATGTCATGTTATCACGATGCTCTGAGTCATTCCTCACAACTCAGTACGTTCTTTCAATCAAGGGAACTCAGTAAACTTAGATTAGCTTCGTTAAATAATACCACTAGTATCAGTTCGATAAACTCAGTCTAACCCAGTTCAGCTAATCAGTTCTGTTTAGTCAATCAGTTCATATCAGTTAATTAGATTAGAGTCTTTAAGTTGGGAGTTGGAACTAGCACCGAGTGAGTATGGGGATGGAGACTTCCCCTTTAGACTGGCAGAGTCATTAGCATCAATCCCTATACTCTAGAATTGCATAGCCAATGCAGGTCCAGGAGTTACCCATCATATTAATTAGACCAATTCTTCTTAATTTGAACTGTCAGAAACAATTATTCATCCATTTAGTATCTCAGTATCAGTAAAGTCATGATGTTAGTATTCAGATTCAGTAGTCAGTATCTCCATGAATTCAGTTATAGTTACTTATGCATGTATGTATTCTCATGTTTATATTAGTTAGCATTGTTTATGCATATAACATATTTCATTTATCCTACCGCACTCGTATACTCAGTATATTTAGACTTACTGATGCAATTGTGCTATGGTGCTTTCTATTATGTTACACCATAGGTTCAGAGGCACGAGCTCTAGATTAGTAGTACATACCAGTAACAACAGTCAGCCTTAGAAGTGAGTCCTCTTCTTTCAAGGATAAGATAATTTGATTACTTTTTTAGTTTTAATTTTATTTCAGTAGTTGGAGTTAGTTGGGGATGTGCCCCATCAACTCCTTATTCAGACAGTTAAGAGTCTTTTAAGAATACAGCATGTTAGATAGTTATTTTGGACATTATTTTATCAGATGTTTATTTAGATTTGGAACTTATGTCCATTCAGTACATGTTTCTACATTTTTATGTTATATTATGCGGTGTATAGGTATAGATATCAGTCATGGGTTAGCTTGAGTTCCTTCAGGGTCATAAGCACCGTGTAGCATTCTAGTTCAAAAAATCGGGGTGTTATAAACTTGGTGTTAGAGCCCAAGGTTCAATATAGTCCTAGGAAGTCTGAAAGTTATATCTATAAAAATCTTTATGCATGGGTGTGTTGCATGCCATATTTATCTACAGGAGGCTATAAGATTGTTTAGGAACAGTTTCCCTTCTTTCAGTATTCATGTCGTACAAGTGATAAAAAGCTAAAGTTGAACTCCCAGTACTATTTGTGGTCAGTGTCAGAACCGACTCTATTCACTTCAGACTCACCATGATCCAGAAAGTTTTCCTAACATAGATTTGGGTATGTATGAATCTTTTATCTTTATGCATTAGTTTCAGCTCTCCCATATAATCTAGTTCATAGATGCCCTATGCATCACCTCTGTATCTCCTTAAGTTAAGTATTCTTAGAGAGACATAGTGTCCCAAGGGGGAGATACACCACCTTTTATTAACGCTCTCATGTCTTAGATCTTTCAGTTTCTCCTTGCATAACGAATTCAGTCGACAATAGAGGGTGATCATAAGTTAACCCTCATTTTAAAATCTTAGCTATAAGACAAGTATTCAGAGGTTCAGTTCAGTTAATGATGTTCATTTAATACATCACATACCATGTCATTCATGTAATCATGCATTAGATATGCATGGACTCAGGCATTTAGTTATGGATTAGATATTCATCCTCATTTTGAGAAACCTCAGTTTATTAGAATCCTCAATCCTTCATTCATAAATCAGTTACCCATGCATCAGTTATGTATGTTAAGTATTAATTAGTTTATCTATCACGTTAGTCATGAGATCATGTTTCAATCATTTATGTTCAGTTCATTTTCAGCTTATTGTTTCCCCTCTTATTCAGTCTCATTTGAGGACAAATGTTCTCAAGGGGGATATATTGTAATACCCCTTATGTTTCTAATCTAGGAAGTAAACCATTGTTCCTATATATGAAACCTCCTATCTTGTGATTCATATTTTATTACATGACTTACAATGAGTATCCTAGAGATAAGATAGCTTATGATGTGTTAAGCATGTTCATATGAGTCACTTAAGGTAATGCAAGCTAAGAGTTTTTGAATCACTCAAGTTTTAGTGCGCAATTTTGCAAGGGTCATTTTGAATGAGATTACCTCAATGTATAGGTGGTTTTTTAGAAGATTTAGAGCCACCAAATTGTAGATAATAGAATTAGCTTTCTAACAATACCAATTTTTCAAAAATCCGACATCCGAGCAAGGAGTTATGGCCTTGCAAAGTGGTGTGTGACACATAACAATCGCACATGGCTACTGGATCAAGTGTGCAATAAGTTGTGTGGAGCACACCCTCAAGTCTTCAATAGGATGTGCAACACACACCTAGGCTTTTGCGATAACATGTGCGGCACACACCCTAGTATGTGCGATGAGTTGTGCGACGCACACTTATTATTTCAGCAATGAAAACACTTAGTTTTTGAGTTATTTTGAAGATAATTAAGTCTTTTGACACTCTTTACACGTCCCTAAACTTAAAACTATGAAATATATAGCTCATAATCACATTACAACCATATTATCATCTTAATTTCATTATCCTAGAGCACAAATAGGAGAAAAACAACTAGGGTTGCATAATTAAGCTTGAAGATCCAATTTTAAGGAAGGTATGCGTAGTGTTCATCCACTGATTCCTTTCGTCTGTGGAGTTCAAAAATCAATATTTGACTACTAAATGAAGAATTTTTTGTGGTGATATGGTTGTATTCATGTTTTTGTTTGTTGTTTGTGCTATAGAGTGGGAATTTGACGAATTTTCATAAAGATTATGATCATGTAGTTGGAACCCATAAATTTGTGTAGATTAATATGGTGTAAATCTGTGAATACACCTATGCCTTAAACAGTGGATGCAAGGTTTTTGATAAAAAACCTAAGAGACTAGAATTCATGCAAAATAGCTAAGTAGAACCCAAATGACAAGTCTATTCTCTATCCCTTATGACTCAACATGAATTCCATGCAAATTATTATGTATTGTTTATATGATATGGAATGCTCATGAAATTAGAATTAAGCAATTATATGCATTATATTTTGTGATCAATAATATGAAATCATGTGTAGCGTGGAATCCCCTACTTATGGTATTATGAATTTTGAAGATTTTTTCTATGATCAAGACGTGTCAGTTCACTTCCATCGAGTCCTGGGGGTACTTGTACCCAAAAAATATAGTTGTGTTCCTACAATGATGTCATGTTATCACGATGCTCTAAGTCATTCCTCAGAACTCAGTACGTTCCTTCAGTCAAGGGAACTCAGTAAACTTGGTTTTGCTCCGCTAAATAATACCACTAGTATCAGTTTAGTTAACTCAGTCCAACCCAGTTTAGCTAATCATGTTAGTTTAGTCAATCAGTTCAGCTCAGTTAATTGGCTTAGAGTTTTTTAGTTGGGAGTTAGAACTTGCACCGAGCGAGTATGGGGATGGCGGTTTCCCCGTTAGAGAGGCAAAGTCTTTAGTAGCTATCCTTGTACTCCAGAACTATGTGGCCAATACAGGTCCAGGAGTCACCCATCTGATTAAGGCTAGACTTGACTATTACATATTGCCTTAGGCTTTGCTTCCTGTGTAGGGTCACCCATCAGAGAGGCTTAACCATAATAGAGGTCTCTACCTGTGGCACGGTATTAATGCCCTTCCAGATGGGGTTACAGGTTGGACCCCACTAGTTAGATTTGGGGAATATCAGTTAAGTGAGAACTCCCACAGTTACAGATTCAGTATAAGTCTTCAGAGTAGAAATCAGAAATTAGGACTGTCAGATATAGCCATCAATCTCAGTAAGGAACTCAGATAGTTCCACAAATTCAAAGACCACCCATCATATAGGCTTGGTCTCCTACTAAGTTTTCAGTATTAGTACATATAGCGGTCACCCGTTAGATAGGATTGATATTGATCTCAGATTCAGTTGAGTATTCTCAATATTAGTTCCAGAGATCACCCGTTAGTTAGGCCTGATCTCAAAATTAGTCACTCTTAATTTTTATTAGAAGATTTGGACGGTCAGATATAGTCACCCAATATCAGTTACACTGGTTAGGGCGATCATCACAATTATATTATTCGTCATAGCTTATGTTATCAGTATATAGTTTTAGGACTGTTAGACACAGTCAATTAGACTAATTCGTCATAATTTGAACTATAGGAAATAGTCATTCATTTATTCAGTATCTCAGTATCATTAAAGTCATGACATCAGTATTTAGATTCAGTAGTCAGTATCTCCATGAGTTCAGTTATATTTACTTATGCATGTATGTATTCTCACGTTCATATTAGTCAGCATTGTTCATGCATATAACACATTGCATTTAGCCTACCTCACTCCTATACTCAGTACATTTAGACGTACTGATGCAATTGTGCTATGGTGCTTTCTCTTATGCTACAACATAAGTTTAGAGGCACGAGCTCCTGATCAGCAGTAGATTCCTGTATCAATAGTCAGTATTAGAAGTTAGTCCTTATCTTTCGAGGACATGACGATTTCATTACTATTTCAGTTTTCTATTTATTTCAGTAGTTGAAGTTAGTAGGGGACATCTTCAATCAACTCCTTATTCTAATAGTTCAGAGGCTTTCCAAAATGCAACATGTTAGACAGTTATTCAGACTCTATTTTATCAGATGTTTTTTAGATTTGAACCTTATGGCCATTCAGTACATGTTTCCGCATTTTCATGTTATATTATGCAATATACAGGTACAGATATCAGTCATCGGTTAGCTTGTAGTCCTTTGGGGTCATGAGCACTGTGTAGAATTCTGGTTTAGAAAATTAGGGTGTTACACAAGAGGACTCACTACTGTAGAAATGAAAATAGAGGTACTCGAAAGTCATTGACGAGGCTGGGAATGAGCACCTGAACATAAATTAGAAAGCAGTGTAGCACATAGATGTATAAATGGATCAACACTGGGGAATATACTTAGTATGTGGGGATGCATGCATTTATATAAAACAACATCAATTCTATTTAATCAAATAATGCATGCAATAAGTAATGACTCACATGGCTTGAATAAGTATAAAATATAAAGCTCATGAATTATGTAGAATGGAGCATACACCATAAATCTCATGAGTCATCATAGTTTAACTTTGAAATCAGTAATCTTCTCTTATTGTCATTACCCATAGTCCAAAGGAAATTTTAAACAATACTTTCATATCATTCCTATGTCTCATGTAGGGTAAAACTTCTTTAATACTCAATAACTCATAACTCTTTTAAACTCAAGGACTTGAAATTCGAAATCTTATAACTTTGAAACATACTTGAAGGCATTTCATTCACTTTAGGAAACAATACTCATATCAAGGGAAAATGCTTTAGTCTTAAGGAAATAATTTCTCTCAAAGATTTAGTTTTAAGGGAGGTTCTCTTAATCGACATAAGCTATGCGAGCTACATGAAGTCCAATGTTTTGTCCTCCTAAGGAAGGGACCTTATGTTGGTGAGAGGCATCACACTCTTGCCCAGGAGTATAACCTAGGTCCAATTATCACTAAACAAACTCAACCTATGGCCCAATATAAACTAGGCCTTAGGCCCAATGATAATCATAAACTTAGCCTCAGGCCCAACATATGGTGGCACATAGTTTAGGAATAAGAAACCATAGTAAGTTACCCGTTTGATGCTAAATACTACTCACTTTAGTTTATCTTGATCACCTCATGAAAATCCACTTTAAAATAATCTCATGGTTCAATGAGAACCCAAGAATCAAATCTATAATCTCATGTAGTGAAGTGGATTTCACAAAATCAATGACCATTAGGTCAAAACATTTCTCAATAGTCTCAAAATACTCAAATCATGGGTGCTTATAGCACAAGAGTTCATAAAATCTCAAGTCTCCACTAGGGCTTAATAACCCATAAATCAGGGTCAAGTTAAAACTCATCAAAAGCATAATAGATAGCATATTGATTCATAACTCATGTTGAAATCTTGAAAATTCAGCAATTTATCTAAAAATCTCAAGATACTCATTTGCTTCAATATCACAAACATTTCAACTATTAAGTTCTCATAGATTTAAATCATGGGGTGTAGACCCAACTGTAATTTCTTCAGAAATCATGCGAAAATCATGTCATTAGACCCTCAAATCATGGGAAACATCAAATAATTGAAATCAATAATAATGGGTGAAAAACCCTAATTAAAATTCATGTAAAATCTCATAGATTAACTAAGTCTTTGAGCATAAGGGTGAAAGGATTACCCTTGTTCAAAACCCCACAAACCTTAGATTATGAAATTGGGGGACGAGCTTTCTTTAAACTCTTCTTTTTATTCTTTAGTAAGAGTTCTTGCAAACTTTGAACTTGGGGAACTCAAATCTTAACTCAATTTGTAGAATCTATGGTTAGTTCTTGGATTTCTTGGAGAAAGGTTTTATATTTACTCTTGAGGGAGAAACCATCCTTTGGAATTTTTGGGAGATAATGAGGCTATCAAGTTCATTTGGAATATTATGAGGGTTAAAAGGGAAAAGGCGCAAAAGCCCCTTGTTTAAAAGAGTTAAAACACTGAACGGGAGTTGCGACGGCCGAAGCGACTATTAGTCGTTAGTCTGATGGTCCATAGGTTCATCCATCAAATGATGGCATGAAATGGGACACACTTCTCTATGCGAAGGACAGAGCAACAGTCCGTTGCAATTTCGATGGTCCGTCAGATTGTTCGTCGCACAATGTCTAGGGTGAGGCCACACTGCCTCAATGTGATAGTAACAATGATTGTCCATCGCATCCTTAACAGTCCATTATTTTGACTATCACACTTAGGACAGAAAAGGGGGTTACTACCTTAGTTGCAACTAGCCAAGAAACGGTTCATCACAGGCTCGATGGTCCATCGGGTCGTCTGTCGCACCTTGCGGTTATAACAAGTCTCGATAAAATGGCCTCAACTTCTCACCCATATACTGGATTTGGATGAAATTGGTATCGTTGGAAAGATAATTCAATTCTCTAACTGACAAAAATTTAAATTTAAGAAAATTTAATATGGTTAAAGACCAATCACTTGGGAAGTCACATCTTAATATTTTAGGGGTAAAAATACACTTCACTTAACACGTTCTAAGGTTCAGACTACGAGGGAACTTTGTCGGGTCTTATACTTTATGGACTTGATGAACCACATGTTCAATTAATACTTGGACATGTTCATCATAGTCATCATTAATGACATTATTGTCTACTCCCGTAATGAACATAAATATGCAGATCATCTCATAATAATATTACTAACCCTAAGAGCCCATCTGTTGTTTGACATATTCAATAAATGTAAATTTTTGCTAAGGTCAATAGCTTTTCTTGGCCATATATTTTTTGGTGATAGAATTAGAGTGGATCCTCAAAATACCAAAAGCAGTGAGAAACTAGCCCATACCAATCTCTCGGTCAGATATTAGGAGTTTCTTTGGTTTGGATGGGTATTACCGATGGTTTATCGAGGGATTCTTGTCTATTGCCTCTCCCATGTCCATATTGACTCATAAAAAAGTCAAATTCTAGTGGTCAGATTCTTGTGAAAAGATTTTTCAAGTGTTGAAGGCTCGACTCACTAGAGCTCCTGTTTTGACTTTACTAGATGGCTCAGATGGATTTATAGTATAATGTGATACTTCTAGATTGGGTTTGGTGTGTGTTTTGATACACATAGGTAAGGTCATATCCATTCCTTTAGACACCTTAAGCCCCATGAAAAGAATTACCCCACTCATAATCTTGAGTTAAAAGTTGTTGTATTTGCCTTAAAGAATTAGGGGCATTATTTGTATGGAGGTTATGTAGATGTGTTCATAGATCATAAAAGCCTACATTATGTGTTTTATCAGAAAGATCTAAATTTTCCTCATAGTAGGTGGTTAGAGTTGTTGAAAGACTATGACATAAGAGTCCTATATCATACGGGCAAGGATAATATAGTGGTTGATGCTCTCAGTAGCATGTCTATGGGTAGTTTTTCTCACGTGGAGGATAAGAAGAAATTAATTCAGGAAGTTCTTCGGCTTTCCCAACTTAGTGTCTACTTATTCGATTCAACCAAGGAAAGTATGTGGGTGCAGAAGAGTTTAGAATTATCTATTCTTTTTTAAGTGAAGGAATATCAGGACAAAGATCCCAGTTTAGTTAAGTTGAAAGAGTTAGTTCAAAAAGTATATGTTTTATCTCAAAAGGCAGATGGTGTGTTCTGTTTCTATGGTCTGTTATATGTACTATGTGTAGATGACTTGAGGCAATAAACTCTTGTAGAATTGTATGGTGCAGATTAATCTATTCATCCAGGGGACATAAAGATGTACCATGATTTGTGGAAGGTCTATTGGTAGAGTAGGATGAAGAGAGACATAGCAGAGTTTGTGGGTAAGTGCTCTACATGTCAGCAAGTTAAGATTGAGCACTAAAAACCTAGTGGTTCCATGCAAGAGTTTTGTATTCTAATGTGGGAGTGGGAAGAAGTGCACATGGTCTTTATGATGGGTTTGTCCCGTACTCATTATGAACATGATTGAATTTAGGTCAATATGGATAGGATCACCAAATTAGCATATTTCATACCAGTTCATACCTCCTACTCAGGTGAGAATTATGCAAAATTCAATGTTAAAGAGTTGGTCAAATTACACGGATTTCCTTTGTCTATCATCTAAGGGAGAGGTATACAGTTCATTTTTTACTTTTTGAAAGCCTTCCAAAGGTTCTTGGTACCTAAATTCACCTCTGTACAACTTTCAACCCTCAGATAGATGGTAAAGTAGAAAGTACCATTCTTACTCTAGAAGATATGTTAAGGGCATATGCCATTGACTTTAAGGGTAGTTGGGATGACCACTTTTTCTTGATTAAGTTTGCATATAATAATAGTTTTCTTTCCAGTATTCAGATGGATCCGCTTAAAGTTCTTTATGAGAGGAGATGTAGATCTCCCATTAGTTGGTGTTATGTGGGTGAGGCCACAGTGGTAGTGCCTGACTTGGTATTTGATACGTTAGAAAAGGATCAGTTGAACAAGGAAAGGCTTAAGATAGCTTAGAGCCCATAGAAATCGTATGCAGATGTATGAATGAATGATCTCCACTTGGAGATTAATGACTATGTGTTTTCAAAATCTCTACCATGAAAGGGGTGAAGATGTTTAGCAAAAAGTTGAAACTCAGTCACCGATATGTCGTTTCTTACCAAATTCTCAGCCATTTTGGAAAGGTAGGTTACGAGCTTGAGTTTCCTTGAGACTTAGTTTCAGTATATCCAGTGTTTCATGTCTCCTTTCAAAAGAAGTGCATTGGTGACCCAGCAGTTGTAGTCTCTATTGAGGGTATAGATGTTTAGAACAATCTCTCTTATAAAGAGATCCTAGTTAAAATTCTTGATCATCAGGTTTGTCGACTGAGGAACAAAGAAATTCTTCTAGTCAAAGTTCTTTGGCGGAATTAGTCTATTGAGGGATCTACTTTGAATGCATAGGCTGATATGGCGACCAAGTATCCTCACCACTTCTCTACAAACTCAGACTCAGCTTAATGTAACAATTTTCCTTAGATTTCCTCAGATCCATGTTCAGTTACACTTATAAATTTGGTATCCATTATCATTGCATATCATCTTAATGATAGTCGTGCATTCATGAATCAGTTCAACCATGTACTCATGCATTAGATATGTATATTCTATTTGAAAAATCATCTTATCAGTAGTTTCAATCATGAATTTCAAGTATAAGATATGCAGGCTCTTGGTTTAAGCTTAGTCTATTAGTGTTTCTCAGCTTAGGCAATCTCATTCCAGGAAGAATGTTCCCAAGGGGGAGATATTGTAAGACCTCGCAAAATCCTAAGCTTAACTCAGTCCCTTAAAGCTTGAAAAGAGGTCCCAAACATAGAAATTTTAGCTATGTGTTTACACTTAGAATTTATTTTATACTTCATAAGTTGACAATCCTATTTTATGACCATTATGTCCTTAAAGTATCAATTTTTAGGTTTATTCATGGTCAAGAATTTCAGTAGGTCTCTTTGGGTGAGTTTCAAAATTTTAGACCTCGTTCGAACGATGTTTAGCTGACCAAAATAGAGGGTCGACGTGATCTCAATGCCTAGAATCGACCATCACGTCAAAAAATAATTTTCCCCAACTTTCAGCGCAATTCTGTCGAACAAACGTGAACTCCACGCGGTGCGTTGGTCATTGCGTTGATGCCATCGACCTGGCGCGTCAATCAGTGCGTCACTTGACAATTTTTTAGTCATTTAGAGGCCATGTACAAAGGGGTATTTGGGTCCCTATCCCACCTATTTTTAACCCCAAAAGATAGAATCAAATGACCCTAGAGGCTAAACTGCTCACTTTCTTTTCAAATTCTCTCAAATTTACTCAAGAATAAATCCTAGGTCTTTTAATTCAAGAGCAAATTTTTAAGAACAAACCATCAGTATTCACGAATTCAAGCGTCAAGGTATGTGAAAAGTTCATCAAAGGGTTTCCTTGTACACTTGGAGTTGAAGAAACTCCCTTAACTATAGGTTAATTAATTTTATGACTTCTATGTGGGATTTTAGTGTATTCATGATTATGATGTTTATTGTGTTCTAATCCATGGTTTATTTTAATTTTATGTGGAATTATTTATCATGTGTGTAGTATCGTGTGAATTCATGTTAAAAGACCTTGATTTTCACATTGGGATTTGAAATTATTAAGCCCACGTGTTGTTTAGAATTATGTGCATATATTATGTTCCTTAAGTTCTTGATAAATAACTCATGTGAATTAAATGAGAAAATCAATTCTTTTTAGCATATGTGCAAACTTATATCTGGCAAGTGTTTGATAAAATGACTCCATGAATGAGTTGTGAGCAAGTGAACATTGTTATGCTTTTCAAGTCTATATTATGCTTTACTTTTCATGATATCGAGTCTTGGGGGTATTCAATACCCGAAAATCAAGCTGCTTACCTAGAGTTACAGTAGTTACAGAACATTCTCAGTAGTGTCACGAATAGTAGTACTCAGTAATCAGTCACAGTCTTATTTCAATATTCAGTTCTGAACTATGTGAACTCAGTCAGTTAACAGAACTCAGTAGTATTCCGCCAGTCAGTGGGAACCAGTAAAATCAGTTTAGTTTAGTTAGAAAACACGATTAGTGACAGTTTAGCTCAGCCTGGGGTAGTTAGAAGTCAGTCTAGTGTCTATTCAACTGGGAGTAGGATTAACCACCGAATGAACCTAAGGATGTGTACTCACCTGCTAGTAGAGGGTGTGATCCATAGAAACAGTCCTTGCATTCCAGAATTACGCAGGCAGCGAAGGTTGAGACATCAACCTATCATTTGAGGGTTGATGAGGTGTTCTACCTGTTTGTTCACGGTACCACCGTTCTCATTTAGATCATCTTCTAGATGAGGGTAGCTCAGCACTTTTCTTTACCCATTGCATGGTACTGACATGCCTCCATCTGGGGTTATAGGTTGAGACCCAATCAATTAAGAGAGGGGCATGTTGGTTAGATAATTACCTCCCACAGTTTTAGTTTTAGTCTCAATATAGAACTCAGTTCAGTTCTATAGAACAAGGAGTGTTAGATAAAGTCACCCTGCTCAATATAGAAGTGAGTTCAGTTCTATAAAATCAGGACTATTAGAAACAGTATCCCAGTTAATAGTTATTCAGTGATCACTATACTAAAATATGAGTCATTGAGTTATTAGTTATCAAAACTCATTTCCCAATGCTAACATGATCTCAGTTAGAACATGTGTAGTTATGTGCATAGTATTGCATAATCAGTATATATGGCAGTCTCACATATACAGGTACTCTTATTCAGATATATTTATGTTACTCAACAAGTTCTTGTTCATGCATATGAACCCATGCATTTTCCTTAACTCACTTAGCATACCAGTTCATTCAAAGTACTAAGGCATACCTTTATTTTGTGCTATGATGTCTTATATAATAGGTTCAGACGCACAGGATTCTGAGCATTCTTAGCAGTCCAACCTATCAGCAGTAGACTTAATGGTGAATCCTCATAGTTAGATGACAAAGTTATCTTGTCCCATTAACTCCACTTTCAGATAGTTCAGTTAAAGGCTTACCAGACTAGATTATTTCAGCCAGAAGTTCAGATTTCAGTTTTTAATTATCAGTATTTTATGTTCAGATGTGATCCTTATGGAAAATGACAACCCATTTTCTGTATTTTATTATTATTATTAGTCATATATTAAAGCAGGTACCAGTCCTGGGTTAGCTTATTGTCTTTCGGGGTCGTGAGCACCATTTGGTGTTCGGGGGTACAGACTCAGGAGTTAAATTATCCTTAACCTTAGAACAAATTGATAACTTAACCACTTGGTAAACAATCACTACGCCATCCTTATAATAAAAAATATGGATTGCCTTGATAGCCAGCCTATAACTATCCATCACTAAAACTTTTTTCTTCTCATCAATGTTGGACAATATAACCAAAGGCAACCTGCTAAGAGAATCAGCCCCAACATTAGTGTTACCTTTATGGTAGTAAGAACACATGTCATAATCCATAAGTAGCTCAATCCACCATATTTGTTTGAGATTCAATTCCTTTTTCGTAAACAAATATTGTAAGCTCTTATGATATGAATAAATGTCCATGTGTACTCCAAAAACATAATACGACACATCTTCAATAAAAATCCACAGTTGCAATCTATAGATTACTAGTGGGGTATATCCTCTTATGAACCTTAAGCTTCTAAGAATCATAGGCTACAACCTTACTATGCTTCATTAAAACACAACCCAGTCCCACACGGGACACATCATAATACACAATAAACCCATCGGTATCCTCGAGTACGGTCAACTCTAGATATTAAGTAATATTATGATTTACTTCTAAAAACTACCCTCACAAGCATCAAAAGACAAAAACTTAATATTTGTTTAGGAAACTTCGTCAGTGGAGCAGCAATAGATGATAAACTCTTCACAGACCTCTTATTGTACATAGCCAAGCCCAAAAAACTCCTAATGTCGGTTGGAGTCATGGCTCTAGGCTTCTTATTAAGTGTCTCAACTTTTTATGGATCCATATTGATCCATTCAATAGAAACAACAATACTGAGAAAAGTCACAACACTTAGCAAAAATTCATATTTCAAAAATTTTGAATAAAATCTTCTGTCCTTAAGATTTTTTAACATAATTCGTAGTTGATTGGCATGATCCTTCAAACTATTTGAGTACACTACGATGTCATCAACAAGACTATATAAAACAAATCCAGAAACTTCTTGAACACCCAATCCATAAGATACATGAAAGAAGTTGGAGAATTAATCAACCCAAATGATATATTGAAAAACTCATAATGGCTATATCGGCTTTAGAAAGTAGTCTTGTGAATGTCAACCTCTCTAATTTTAAAATAGTGATAGCCCGAACAATGATCAATCTTAGAGAAATACCTAGCTCCCTGATATTGATCAAAAAGGTCATCAATCCTAGGTAGAAGATACTTATTTGTCATTGTAACCTTATTCAGTTGACAATAGTCTATAAACATTTCAAGAGACCCATCTTTGTTTCACACAAAAAGCACAAGAGTAACCTATAGAGAAACACTAGGATGGACAAAACCCTTATCGAAATGCTCCTTCAACTACTCTTTTAGTTCCTTTTGTTCTACTGGAGCCATTGTTTTAAGAGGAATGGAAATAGGAAAGATGTTCGATAGAATCTCAATCCAAAGTTTATCACTTTATCTAGAGGAATTATAGGAAGATCATTAGATAAAACTTCGAGAAATTCATTAATCATAGGGACAAATTGAAAATAAGGATTCTAAGAATTAGAATCTTTAACCAAAACTAGATGATATTGACACCCATTGGAAAACATTTATTGTGATAACCTCACTTTGGGTACAAAGGAACTCCCCTCCCATTCCATCACCGGCTAATTAGGAAAATGGAAACTGACCTTTTGAGTCTTACAATTATATGAAGCATAGCACGAATGGAGCCAATCCATCAATAAGATAACATCAAAATCTTCCATATCAAGTTCTATCAAGTCCACTAATCTCTCCCTATGAAAAATGGATACCACACAAACCCTTTAGATTTTTCCAACAATAATAGTCTCACCCACAAGAGTATAAATAGAAAAGAGATCAGAAATACTTTTATGACCCAAAACAAAATGTACAACCATAGAAGGGGTCATATAAAATAGGGTAGAACCTAGATCAAAAAAATAATAAACATTACGGGAGAGCTGTTGTAGCATACTAGTGACAACATCTACATATGACTTTTATTCCGAATGAGTATCAAGTCCATAGATATGATGTTGGCCATTGTCGATACTTGATATTGCACCCTTAGGTACTACAGTCAAAGAAGTGACGACTGAGACCTTATTAGCTCTAGTGGCATCTTTTGCTATGGGATAATTCGACCACAGATGACCAGGGTAACAATGATTAAAACATAACTTCCTTTCTTTTCATAATATTCATGGTGAATCTATCCATAAAAGTGATAAGAAGGGTATTGCGGGGATAACTGAGATCTAGTTCCTTTAAACTGGATACCCTATGCCTTAGAACCACTCCAAGAATAAAAATAACATTCACCTAAAGTTTTAGGATAAGAAGCACAAGTTGATGAATAAGAATTTCCCTAGTTCTTCTTCTTTGTCAATTGTTTTCTGTCCTTATCATTATTCTACTGATTGGCATTCTACTCTTTATACCAAACTTGTTTTTTTTCCTTTCTTTTATCTCTACATACTTCCTTTTCTCATCCTCTACCTATGGTAACCACCATCTTGTATATGTCCATATTATTATTCAACATCACAGACTTATACTCCAACACCATATCACATGACAAACCAAAACCATGATGCATCATTAAGGACCTCATATTAGAGAAAAACTCAAAAGCATAATGGGGCTACAATTTGGAACTTTACTGTTTACTCCTTAACACTCATTTTTCCTATGTCCTTAACCTTCCTCAATTCTTGAGGAAAGAAGTGATCAAGTAATGAACCTAAAAATTCATCCTACACTACCATCTCAACATTATCACCTCTCAATTCTTCCTACTCCTCATACCACTAATAAGTTACTTCTATGAACTGATAAGCCACCAACTAAACCCTATTGAATAACTATCATGCATAACCCTAAAGATATTCTCTGTCTCATTAATAAACCCCTGAGGATCCATCTAAATGCTACATCTAGTGAAGCTTTGTTGATTCAACCTTATAAACTAAACAACTAGGGTGACTGTAGATGAACTTGTAAACAAGACACACATGATCAATCCAACAAGACTGTGATGCCACAAGTAGAGCAAACGTATGGATTGACTAACAAAACTCAAAAATAAAAATATCTCTCTAAGGAAAATAAGCACTAGTTTAACCAGCCAGCCCAACAAAGAATAGTAAGGACTGGTGGAACCCTATATTGAATGGTACAGTCAGGAGCAGGGACCCTAAACTAGGTCTGTACTTCGTAAAAAGGGTGAGTTCCCTCTATATTTTCCTCAGGTGGGAGAGATGTTCTAGTAGAGTTTCTATGATTGTCAAAACTTTGAAAAGGAATAATTTAAAATGTGAGTAAGCCATAAGTTAGAGGAGTTTCACAAAACTAGAATCTATCACTCAAAATAGACCATAGGAAAGGGAAACATTTCTAAATGCCTTGTGGCATCCCTATTTTAAGTGTGGAATGCTATACACCTATACAAGGGACTCTACTCAACATGAATTTGTAGACACCCAGTGACCCTAAATCATTCTCTGATACTAAGCTTATCATGAAATAAACCTGAGATTGGCCATGTTGGGCACCATGGTCTAGAGATAACCCCCTTAGCCTTATATCAAAAGAACATAAATATAAAATCTAAAGGCTAACCTTTTTAATGATTGAGAAATACAATCCAAAATAAAATATAATGTGTCAAAATAAGACAACAACAAAATCAGAATCCTGTCAGTGAAAGCCTCTAAACATAAAATACCCATTATTTTCGAACATGCCCTAGAGTATTAAAAAAATAAGAAAACATACAAAGACAATAAGAAAATGAATGAAATAACTCAGCATTCTAAAAGATGGAGTCTTATCACTTCACAACTAAAAAATAGAGGTACTCAACCACCTAATGTTGCATAGGAGAAATAGAAAAGTCCTCATAAACTACATTATGAAATAATGCACCATCTAGGGATGGTTAGTGGGGCTAGCACTAGTATGTAACTTAACTGATACGATTAAAATAGTTCACATATCAAAATCTAGTCAAAGCATTATACACAATACTTATATATATATATATATATATACACATAGGGGATATTTTGATAGGGACAAGGGTTCATTAACATGATAGTTTAAACCATTAGCATGAACTATGTTGTTTTCTCTATCCTAAAGGCACCCATAGGCTATATGGTTCTGGCTCCCTCTCCAAAAGGTAAAGGATAAAGACACCAAGGCTATATCCATACAAAATGTATTATATATCAAGACACATGGCTAAATGGGCCCCACACACTGGCAAATATTGTTTTCGATGGTGGTTCCCCAAGGATTACACCTTCATGGTGAGCTATACAATTCCCCTTAAGCCTAATGGAAAATAGTTTACTAATAAACCCTTCCATTAACCAAGTGGTCTTTAGTAAGTATTGTTCAAACATTATATTGTCATACGAATATGCTTGCAATCTAATTCAATATTTCTAAGCCAGTCCATTTATCTATTAGACATCGAAGTTTCATTTAAAATTCAAAACCATAGCCATCAAGGGAATTCAAAAACCATTGTTATCCATATATCCTTCAATGCAATGCATTATTTTCGAAGGACAAGTTAAACTATGCAAATATCCATATTCAAAAACAAGTTACAATGTGGGTTGGGTTGAGGTTAATACCATTACCAAGCAGAAAAAATCATAAATTTGTTGAAAGTCATGTCACCTATTTTAACCATATTCAAAATGCACCAAAGTAGTCCCAAAACCATCAATTAAAGCATGTATAATTTATTTAAAACATGGAAAGAGTAATTCAAGTAATAATATGCAAAGCCCTCAATCTAATTTTAAACCCATCAATTCAAATCACATAAATATTTAATAAATTGATGGCATGATGAAAAAATCAATTATGGAAAAAGAAACATACCTAAAATATAGAAGAATTTGAAGAGAAATCAAAGTTTTGAGCCTAGAGTAATGATTTCTTATAAAGACTTAAAACTTTCTTGGTTTGGGAGTAAGAGAGTAAAAGTGTAGTGTTTGATCTTGAAAATGGGTTAATTTTGTGTTTTAAAGTTATATAAGGGATAAAAAATAAAATATTCACTCACCCTAAGTGCAAAAAACAAAAAATTGAGGAAATTAAAACAACAACATGGCATGTTGCTATCATGAGGGTAGCCAATGCATCATACATTTATCGTGGTGGCTAAGTTGTATGCCATGCAACTATGGCAGTTCTTCATTATTTTGAGGTCCCAAAATAGCCTCGAACCTTTATTAAAATGCCAAAACTTTTCCAAAATACCCTTTGAACACCACTAAACATAATTTAAGTACAACAATTAGCATTAAGCCTACGAGAGGGTCAAAAGTAAAAAAATCAAAATTTTATGGGGTCTTACACTAGGTATGTTTGAATATTTCCTTAAATCGTTAAAGAAGATGCGACCTTAATGAACAAAAGACAAATTCTCTGATGTGTACCCAATCTAATGGATAGATCATTTAAATAACCATATTTCAAAGGCATTGAACATGTTCTAATTTCCTCTCATGAAACACATATTCTACAATATTAGAACATCCCCAACCCAAGTACATAACCCATAAATCCACAATTAAAGCCTTTCTAATATTTATTAACTCACCCCAATCTCAAATATTCATCACAAATTCAAGACAAGAAAATTTCACTCCATTCTTACAATCCCCTATACTCTATGCAACAAATTAGCACTATTTATGAATTATTCTCATTCCATTGCTTCAATATTATCATACTTTTGTTTAACATTACTTTATTTCTTTATTTTATGAAATAAAAGTAACACAACTATTAATATATGTAAATGGGTTAAATAATTATTTAGTAGTGTTGATTTTTTATATTCATGGTGCAGTAACCCTATTGTTGAAATCTGACTAACCTCGAGTGAAAGATTATGGTGTGATTGAATTTAAAATAGAGGGAACCCAGTCAAGATTGAAAAAAATCTTAAAGAAAATTGTGTTCCCACCAAATTTTTGATTAAATATCAAAGAAAAGATAGTATACACTAGTAAGCTAGACTACCTAGGATGGGAGCGACCCATGGAGAAATATTGGGCCTTGTAATACATTTATCTAAAAGATCATAGAGTTTCTCTTTCAACTTCTTGATCTCTATGGGAGCCATATTATAAGGAGGGATAGAAGTAGGCTTAGTATCTGGGAGAAGGTCAATACCAAATTCCCTTTCCCTATTAGGAGATACCCTTGGTAGATCTTCTGGAAAAACTTTAGGAAACTCATTGACCACTCAGATGGACTGAATTGTTGGAGCCTCAGACTTATTATCCTTGACTCGAACTAGATAATAGATACACCCTTTAGAAATCAAATTTCTGTCTTGAAGACAAGATATGAAATGACTCTTAGAAGACACTGAATTTTCTAACTACTCAAAGAATGGTTTATGTGCGAACTGAAACTTCACCACTTGGGTGTGACAATTTGTAGAGGATTAACATAAATGGATCCAATCTATGCCAAGGATAAGATCATAATCAACCATATCTAATTCAATCAAGTCTTCTAATATGAATTTATGAATGAAAGTGATAGTACACCTTTTATAGATTTGTTTAGAAACAGCTGACTCCCCTACCAAAGTAAAAACAAATAAAGGCTAAGGGATCTTTTTAGAATTTATCTCAAAATTTATAGAAACTAATGCAGTCACGTGATAAAAACTCAACCCGGGGTCTAACAACACATAAACCTCAAAATAAAAGACACAAAGCACACCAGTAACAATATTTGGTTAATCTTCCTGCTCTTTGAGAGATGGTAAAGCATAAAGCTGATTCTGGCATTAACTGCCACCTGTACTGGATGATGTGCCCTGAGGAGCAGTTTGGCGACCTATAGGAGATGGTGCACTACTATCATGAGTCTGGGGATGAACATCTTTGTTTCCCTTTCTAACATGCAAACACACTTTGATTTTGTGACCCGGTTGGCCACAACCATAACAATCTTTACGACCCCAAAAATACTCACTCAGATGAGCCTTACTACACCTATCACATAGTGGATAACTGGGATTACCACTCACATTATTCTGAGATCTAGAGACGAAAGACATACCTAACTATTCTGTCCTATTTTTGGGTTCAGGAGCCCTGGCTGAAGAAGGTGCTGGCATATATGAACGATTCTTAAAGTGCAAATGATTTCCTCCCCCAGACCTTTTCTTACCATGATCAAATTACCTTGTTCAATTTGTCTTCTTCACTGTCTCTCTTTCTTTCAACTTCTACGTATTAATCTGCTATACATGTATTATAAATATAGCAAGATACATGTCTTCAATGAGCATAGCAGTCCTTCACTCTTTCACTACCAACCCAGACACACCAATCACAAACCTACTCATGCCTAAACTAGGGTCAGCCATCTGATTAGGATCATACTTAGACAATTAGTTAAACTTAAGGAAATACTCCTTCACTATTATTGAGCCCTACCTCAAGTTAATAAACTCTTTTATCTTATATTCCCTCATCTTACATGGGAAGAACTTGTCTAAGAGAATATCCTGAAATATCTGCAAAGTCATAGGAGCTGTATTCTTGCCTCTACTTTTAATCCATATCAATACCCAAACATGTACAACATCCTTCAGCCTATAGGATTCCAATTGTACACTCTCCTCTTTAGAAACATGCATAATTCAGGTGATCTTCTTTACCTCATCTAGATAATGTTATTTGTCCTCACCTGTTTTTGACCCAATGAATTTTAGCAGGTTAATTCTCATAAAATCTTGAATTTTGGCTTTGGTTAAGTCCCCATCTTGATGAAGTGAGGCTATAGCTTATCGGTTGGCCTAAACATAAGTTATAACAACTTTGGCTAGTGCCTTAAAGGCAGCCTAAAACTTTACAAGTGACACATTCCAGTTTAAGGCATCTGTGGGCTGAGGTGGTTGGTTATCATTTCTTCTCGATATGAAAGCACTAGTTAGAAGCTAATAGAGATTCTGAATGCATGATAGTTCATAAAAGAAGGGATGGTTTCCTAAAATGCTCCATAGCCTCTTGCTCATTGATGTGGCTCACTTTACACCGATTATCAACACTCTACGTAACGAGACTTCTCCGACTTCATAAGACTCTCTAAAACTTAGGCTCTATTACCATGTTTGTAACACCCTAAAATCTAATTTTGCGGGAGGCCATATGGTGTTTCGAACTACAAGTAGTCTTGAGCTAACCCAAGATGCTTTTTACTATGTTTGGATCTCAAAATAGGGAAATGAGTATAAAAGGATAATAAATATGGAGATCTTATCTGAAACATACTAATCTCACAAGTCTTGGGAAAACAACACTGAGAAATTTGAATATTGAATCAACAGTTTAAAACTAAATCTAGTAGTCCGATAAGCCTCGGCTAACTGAATCTAGAGATTCGCTAAGAAAAGCTCCAACTGACTCAAACTATCTGAATGAATACAAAAACATCTATTAATAAACTAAAAATATTAATAGCTGAATCCCCGAACTATGAGGACTCACCAATTGTAGAGATGTAGATGAAATGCTCGAAAATCACTTACACTACAGAGATTGAGAACCTAAACCTTCATTATGAGACAATGTAGCACATAGGAATATATATGGATTAGTACTTTGAGAATGTACTAAGAATATAAGGGTGAATGTAATAAGTAAAAAATATCATCACAATTTATAAAAAAGATCATATATGCTAAACGTAAATGACTTAGATACGCTTGAGTAATCTAAAAATTAAAGATCATAAATCATGAACAATAAAGTATATAATATGAATCTTGTGAGCCATTACATTCAGTTCTAAAATCTATTCATTCTGAAAGCTACTACATCATCTTTTTAACTTGTAAGCAAAATACTTCATCTCAAGAATTTAAGAATCTTAAAATCATAGCTTTCAAAACATATGCTTTTATCTTAAGGCTTTAAACAAATAAACTATCTTAAGAGTACGGGACATCTTTTTGGGATATTCTTCTAATCGACATAAACTATGTGAGAATTTATGGAGTCCCACATCTTGCCCATGTTGGGTTAAGTTGTTCTACCCTTACCATCAGAATAGAATCTCTTATCTAAAGTGATCACAATCTTGTTATCCATGTAGAAGTGGGAATAATATTAATCCTATGGTGGCATGTAGTTCTTGGGCATGAAACCTTAGTAACATACCCATATCAGTGCTAAATACTACTCACATTCTTATGTTCAGGATCTTAAGAAATCCACTTCAAAAAAATATAGCAAAATGGTTTATAAGAAAACTAATTATGCTCTTTCTTTCTTTAATTCTCAAGTCATATAAAAAATGTGGATTCTTTATCTTAGCACAGACAATCTTAAAATAACAATCTTAATTAGGGCTTATGACCCATCCATCAAACTCATATTAAAACATCATAATATTCATGCTTGGTGATGTAAACATTTAAAAATGAACTTAAAAACTGGAAATTTCTGCAATATAAATGAAAATATGAACATCAACATGCAATTAAACTTCTAAATCATTGGATATCTCATAAACTCATAAATAGCAATATTGTGTATAAACCCTAACTTCAATTTCATGACAAATCATATAAAATTTCAAAAAATTTGTAATTAGAATAAGTTTTGGATACAGGAAAAAAGGATTATCCTTGTCCATAACCCCACAAACATCAAATGATCTAAGATGCTAAAACTTAATCCTTGGATTCCTATTGATTCTTTGGAGATGAATCCTTAGATTTCTTGCATTGGGATTCCTAAAATTTAATTTCCTTGGAGGATTAATGGAGGAATTTAGATTTCTTGGGGAGAAAGTTTGTTGATCTAGGGTTTTCTTTGAGAGTATTTTTGTAAAATGTGAATGTAATATGCTTTGGATGGGTTAAATCATCTATTATCTTGTCAAAATACCAAAGTGAACCTTTTAAATATTTACTTAGAACTAGGAAAATTCACAAATTTAGACTATGGTGGGATGCTCCATGATCGTGGTGGCCAACTAGAAACTACCAACTGGGGCCTTGAAAGACACCGCAATGCAATGCTATCATGATGCTCTATTATATCTCCATTAGGGATATCACCGTGATGCGCCACCATCATGGTAAGCTACCATAAATGGACAAATAAGAAAAAGGGCTTCTCCGCGATGCGAGGAAATTGAGAGTTTCAGTGGATCTTGATGAATGAGAAATTTGACCACTCTGTGACATTCCAATATCATTGAGTCTCACAACAATTTGACAATTGTCATTAAAACCATCTCTGCGACACGCTAAGGACCCAAATCACAGTATTTTACGACTAAAGCTTAAAATAGCCCTAACTTCTCACTCGATCATTGGATTTAGAAGAATCATATATCATTGTAAATCTTTTTAAACTTCCAACACAATGGGAGGTCTAAATTAGGAAAATTCCACACAAAATAATTATTCTTCATTTTGGAAGCTATCCCTTAACATTCTAGGGATGGATTATAGCTAGAAAAGCTATGGGGTACTACACACTGGACCCATATAGCTCATGGGTGATTCTAGGGTCTTTAAGCTAGACATACCTAGTTTAATGGTCTTAAATGAATGCTAAAACTAGCTCTATTTCTCATAATAGCTATATATATGTATGGTTTCTATGCATATTATTGATTTACTTGGTTTTACTGGATGGAATTATCTTACCCTTATCTTGAGTTTATGCTAGAGTTTACCTGCTAACCCATCTTTGGGTGAATGTATACCCTCGCGATATAAGAATCTGTTATCTTATGCCTCTTGCTTAGTTATTGGATTTTTGATCAACTATTGGATTGAATTTATGATAATCCATGTTTTGGAAGGCACCATTTAATATCTTGGGTGTCTTTACAGATTTTTGTTATTTTATGGATATTGGTTATGGCTATGGTTAGAAGTATGTCCTAATTAGATATTGTTATTCTTTTGCTTATGGGTTTTGTGTGAATACTATGGGTTGGAATGGGAGATGTCGGTATTGATGTCATTCTTAATATTTTCATTAGTATTGGGGATGATACAATTAGACTGTATTTAGGATTCTTTCTATCCTTTTATGTTAGGATATGGACAGGACCTTTGTTTTTATATTGGTTTTGTTATAGTTTTGGATTTTTTTGTATAAATGGACTTGTTTGGGTATGTCATAGTTATAGAATAATCCAGTGTCATGAATGGTAATAAATGCTATCTTGTTATAGAATTGGAATTCATCTGACTTAGGGCATCCATATTATAAGGTTGGGTTGGGTAACGTAGGTGGTTCTCAATCCTGGTTGGACTAGGGTTACCCATTACGAAAAGTCCCTCATATGGGTCATGTCAATTTGGTATCAATTATTTATGTTGATGGTTAATTAGGAGTCCATTAATTTGTGTCGAGTAGAGTCTGTTTAAAGGGTGTGTACCATGCCACACTCATAAGCGAGAGTCGATAAGGCATTTGGTAATTTTTCACTTTAATGGTAATCTATTTTAAATATTGGATTCTAAGTCCTGGAATCTTCTTTATTCCTTGTTTGTTCACTTTTCAGATCATGCTTCGATGATCTGAGATCCCAACAAGGACAATATGTAAGGGACACATACTACAGATTGGATCTATACTTAGTTTAGTGGTCCAGACCTTGATATTTTTGTAGTTTCACCAGTTGCTACAAGTCCTCCTTAAAGGGAGGTTACTAATGCAAAATTTTGCAAATCGATTCATGTCATTAATTAGTTTGTTTCTCCTTGGGTCGAGCAAAGTGTATCTGGTGTTTCATTTGGTAAAGTAACAAGGGTTTGCCATTTTATGAAGATAAATCCTTCTAATTTTACTGGTGTAAAGGTGGAGGAGGATCTTCGTGGTTTCTTAGATGAAATGGAGAAAATTATTAGGGTGATGCAGGCCACCAATATAGAAGGGGTGAATTTCTTAGCTTATCGGCTTAAAGATGTAGCGTACTAATAGTACAAGGAGTGGGATAAGGAGAGAGGTGATGTTGAGTAGTCAAATTTTTAGGAGACATTCTCTAATGCTTTTAAGGATCATTATTTCCTTAGGAGTTGAGGAAAGTGAAGACAGAGGAACTTTTCAATATGAGACAAAGAAATATTTTGGTGATGAAATAACCCTTGAAATTTCATCAGCTGTCAAGGTATGCTCAAAAATAGTAGTATAATACGAGGGCAAGGATGAGAAACTTTACTTTTGGACTATCTTAGGAATTGATCCTTGAAAGCAAAATACATTATTGATCAAGGACAAGGATACTTCTAGGTTTATGGTTCATATGAAGCAGGTGGAGAAGGAAAACAGAAAACAGGTTGAACTTCAGGTCATCTAAATAGAGTAGTGCTCTACAACAAGGTGGTTAGGATGGCGGTAAGTGGCCAAAGAAGAAGTGACAGAGTTGTAGTTCTTTATCCTCAGCTAGAGCTCCTTGCCAAGAGTAGTCGGGTGATAGGAATTAGTAGGGTTTTGATAATTTCCAGGCACAAGGTGCGCAATATCTAGAAGTAAGCCTTAGTTGTCCTCATCATAATCCCCTTTTTGGTTTTATGGTATTTATTAGGGGTTTCTATGATGAGAGGAGGGATAGGAGTTTCAAATTGGGTTAGTCAATCCTTATAATTAGAAACTTTCTGGTTTGTATAGGTGCTTCAGGAGTGAATAAGGCTCTAATCTCTTCATCTTCTTCTCCTGAACCAAAGGTTGGTACTCCTGCATTAGTTTCTATTTCTAGTACTGATGCATGTTTAAATAGGTTATATGCTCTTGATGCTCGACATAAATTTAAGGCATCACCTGATATTGTTACTGGTATGTTACAACTCTTATTTCTTAATGCGTATTGCTTGCTGGATTCGAGGTCCACTCTCTCTTATGTGACCCTATTTGTGGCTGGGTATTTGGTTTTGATCTCTAGGCTATTTTGGATCCTTTCTTTGTTTCTACCTTTGTAGGTTACTCTATGATTGCTAAAAGGGTCTATAGGGGGTATGTTATATTTATTTGTAGTAAGCAGACTTTGGTGGATTTGTTTGAACTTCATTTGGTGGACTTTGATGTTGTTCTTTGGACAGATTAGTTACACTTTTTCATGAACCATTAGATTATCGGACCTTTTTTGTTGTCTTAGGTTAACTAATGAACTTGATATTGAGTGGGATGGTGGTTCCCTAACTCCTAAGGGGAGGTTTATTTCTTATCTTAGATCTCTGAAATTAATCTCCAAAGGTTGTCTCTATCATCTAGACTGGGTTAAAGATTCTAACTCGGAAGGTCCTTTTTTACATTCAATATTGGGGGTGAACGAGTTTCCTAAGGTATTTCTGAATAAAATTCCTCGTATTCCTATTGATAGGGAGATTTACTTTGGAATTGATTTGGTTCCCGAAACTCATCCAATATCTATTATTTTTGATATTATTTTGGTAGATCTATATCAGTTTGTATCTGAATCCATGGTAAGGTGTAGAACACCTTTCCAGTTGACATTACTAGTAAGGATCGTTTAGCTCATAGATTATGTCAGTTAGTAGTAGCTCCCATAATTATGATTCATTTATGGAATGCCTTAGATTTATCTTAATCAACACAGTATCTATCATTTGTATACTTATTCATTTGGGTCATGCCTAATCTTATTTTATCAGTTTTATGTTCAACTTTGTCTTTCTACTAAACATGATCATTTTATGTATTTTAGTTCAGATCTCACATGGTTTGATACACAATATTTTCATCATCTGAGTTTTAGTTCCTATCTCAAATTCTCCTCAGTACAATTAAAATATTGAATTCGTACTTTTATATTGGTTATAGTATTAGTTCAGTCACTGAACATTCATCTTGGGATTAGCATGTCCTATACATATCTCAACAGCAGAGTGTGGTATGTCCTTATTATTTGAGAAAGAGTCTTATGATTATTTCTTTATTTTAGTTATTTGAGTTTTCAGATAGTTAGAGTCAGTCGGGGGTTTGTCCTAGCATATCATTCTTAGAAAAGACTTCTAGACAGACAATAGGCTTTTAACTTTATAGTTATACTAGATAATTCTTTTATTAACTTTAGTGCAGAGTTTTATTTTTATTATTTATATGTCATTCATATTTTACCTCCTCCTCAGTATTTATCTGTTATATACAGTTTTTTTTAGTAGTTGTCCAACTCTAGGTTAACTTGGGGTTACTTGTCTCTTAAAGAATGGTATTGTTAATAGGGGTAGTCTCAGGTCATGACAAACTTGATATTAGAGCATTATGTTTAAAGTGTTGTAAGGTTTCTGAAAGCCTTGTGAAGTAGAGTCTTATTTATGGCGTGAAGTGTTCAACTCTTATAAATGAGAGGCTATGAAGTGTTTTAGTAAGGTTTTACTTTTTTCACGTTCATATTGGATGATAGAGTATGTACTTTATTTAATCTCTTTCTAACTCATGCTCTAGGCATTTAAATAATAATGCTTCCTATAAGTGAAAACAAAATGAGTAACAGAAATGGAAATGGAAACCAACAATCACCACTAGCCCCAACAGACCCTCTCATCAAACAAGAATTTCATGCTTCAGTTTAGGGCTGCTATTCAGGTTATAGCTCAGGAAATGACCCCTCAAGTTAACTAATTAGTTGTTGCCCAACTAAACCTTAATGGGAATATGAGAACAAAGAATGTTTATGATTTCCCCCAAATAAATCCTTTATAGTTCACTTGTTCTAATATGGAGAAGGATCTAGAGGATTTTATTAATGACATTCCCACAGTCACTTTGTAAAACTTTGGTACTTTTTGGATTTTTCACTAAAAGAGCACAGAGTATATTATCCTCATAAACATTTGTTCCTTGGTTGGGTCGATGCATCTAATATCTTGAAAATACTTTACTAAAATGACGATTACTTCCTGTTCTAGAATTGGATTAACAAATGGTCAGTTGTTTTAGATACAAGACTTAAAGTCTTTAGATTTTATGGGTCTTAAGCTTCAAAAATACTCATATTCTAGGAGGTATGTTCTTTAACATTGACCATGGTAAAATCTTATATTAGAATACAATTGGAATAAAACTTTCTACTTATATTTCTGCTAAAAGCTTCTTATAGCCATAATTTATGTCTAACGAACTTCTCATTGAAAGAAAACATTGGGTTTTGTTACATATGCATTTGAAGAATTATTCTAATAATAGTTTAGAATTTTGTGGTATTAGTAAACAACGACCGACCTCAAAGTCAAACAATAGCCTCAGACCGACCAGGAGTTGCTCGCCTTATCTACTCAACCTTAAAAGTTGATACAGTATCACAAAATGCCCTATATGTGCAATGATCCTCCAGGAATTTTCTTATATTTCCTCTCTCTTTTCCGTTTATAGATTTTCTACAGTTTCTCCACGTTATTTATGACTTATTGTAACTGATAGTTTGGTTACCAGACAATCCATTTGTTATTTTTAGACAATTCACTATTTTGAAGCCTTTTGTTGTTCAACTTGGCTATCGATTAAAAAGTTCATCCATACGACCTTGTATGATAATTTTGACTATCCAATAGCTTTGAGGAATTATTTTAGGTTAGGTGGACCTATTTTTTGGATCCCGTGTCTCTCGGACTTATTTTAAGCTATTGGCAAAAAGTTATGAAACATGGAAAGTGGTATGGGAGTCAAAATTCATTAAAACAACATCATATGGGAATATTGACTGCGTATTTGAGTCCATAATGTTGAATTTTATAAGGTAGCATAGTTTTTTATCGTATAAGGGATTCCAGGTGAATCACAAGAGTTTGGCAAAGACTCAAATATATTCAAAGTCTCATGCTGATGAAATAACATTAGGTGTGACTACAAGTAGAGTGTCTTTTAGCAGTCCTTGGGGTGCTTTAGAGACCCTAACCAAATCTACAAATGTCTCTATAGCCTAGTTAGCTGCTAAAGCGTTATTCGATTTAGCGCAAATCGATTATCTTAGTGGCCTGCCATGTATGTAAAGTAACGCTTTCGCACTTAGCTGGGTGCTTTAGCTTGTACTCTTAATGAGTTCCAATGTCCAATTAAGTGGCACCTGCATACCTAGGATGGTATAAATTCCCTCACATAGCTCGATTTTCACAATTTTCACCTAATCTCTAGATTATTGACCCCTAAAAAGGGGGAAATCATAGGATAATAAATTGAAGGTGATTGTGGAGATTTGGTAAAATTAATTTACACATTTCATCTTTGAATTTTTGGTAAGGTATTTTTTTGTGGTTGATTTATTGATTCTTATCTAAAATCTATAAAAGCTTGGTCGCTTGATTTTTGCACCATTATATCTTGAAATTCACTTATTTTAGATAGTAATGGCTCCTTGAACATAGAGGAAATATTTCATTGGTTTCGAAACTGGGATTCCTCAAATGGGAGACACATGGGATTTTTATGTAATTTTTTAATCTGAAGCACAATAGGGCAAATATTGGTATCATTGTTGTTGTTTTAATGAGTGAATTTTAATTTTAATAGTGTGGCACATTGTGTAAGCTTCATAGAAAGGGAAATTGGTGGTTTAGAAAATTCTTTAATCTTTTCATCGGCATCTAGGTAGGCTAGGTTTACTCTCTTCATAAATTGAGTCATTTCATAGTATTAGTGTGATGTTATTCTATATATGGGGTGTGATTTAGGTATTGGAGGTACAATAAAAATTATTTGGCTTAGTTACACTATTTAGGCTATCTTGAAATCATAGCTTAGGCAAAATTTACTTAGTCGCTCATGTTTCGGATAAATTGCTATCTTATGGCTAATTAGGGATTATTTAACATATAGAAATGGATTTGGATACCATAGGCTAATCTGGGGTAAAATTTTCCTAAAATGGATTTAGGGGATTAAAAGTGAGCCCCTCTAACCCATCATTGGCCAAGACTTGTGATAGACTTTGTAGACTTAATTACACATGATTTACCCTTATTAATGCTATTCTGGAAGTTTGGAGAGGTTGTATGCTAATTGATTATGCTATTTTTGTAATTTGGTATTGGTGCTAATTCTAGGATTGTTTTGATGGATAATTGTTTTGTTTTAGTAATATGGCTTATGATTAAAATTTATTTACATGATCTGTTGATGATGATAATGATATATGAGTTTTGATTCGAGTCTGGTAATTAATGATGATAATGATATATGAGTACATATTCCAGCTCGATAATTAATTATGATACTGATATATAAGTTTTCATTCAAGTATGATGTTCGATTATGGTATTGATAATATGATTTTCAATTTGAGTCTGACAAATAATGGAAATGATTATAATATTGAGTTTTTATTCAAGTCTAACATTTCAAAAGCCATTTACGATATGATATGGTAAAGATGGATTCTATGTTATGGCATAGTAATTCGTAATTTATTATTATCGGGGTTATTTACTTTCCTTAATTTGACCTTTAAGACTTATGATGGCCTGCATTGGGTCATTTACTTTTCTGCACTTATTTCTTTATGGGGGCCAATAAAGTACTTATAATGGTGTGATATTTATATTACTTTTCTATATTTATTTACATACTTATGCACAACAGTATTGGAGCGTAGTTTCAAGGTTTTCACCTTTTACATTCACTTAGCTTATTTTAATTTGTCTTTTATTTTATTTTATTTATACCATGATTAAATCAGTCAGACGATGATGCCTACTAAGACCCATAGTTTTGTTTACTCATACTACACTTTTGTACCTTTCTGAAGTAGATCCAAGTACTAGCAGCCTTCCCTAATTCGACTATCATGCTATGTTAGTTTCGGAGATAGGGTAATCACTTAGAGTTAGAGTTTGCCTTTCTTCTTCTATTTATCCATGTCAAGTATTTCATTTTTTAGATAGATTGTATTTTCCTACTCAGTACTTATAGTTTATTTATAGTAGCTCTTGTACCAGTATTAATGATTTTTTGAATGTTTGTTGCTCTTTTATCTATCCACTAGAATATTTTGGTAGCTTTATTTCTCATTTAGCTCATTAAATGTTGATTTCTGGCTTTTAGGCTATTTCACCCAATGTTAGCAAGTTGTTTATAGATCGAGGCAATAGTCTGGCTTCCATACTATTGGAATAATGTAGGTGCTATCATGACTCATAAACCAGGTCACAAAAAATTAGTATCGGATCCTAGGATTCACAAGTATTGTTTGTATAAGAGTAAGTGACAATAATAGTTTAGCGTACTAGAAAGAAGATGCATATTTCTTATCTTTTGTTTGTTATAGGAAATTCTTAGGGGTTTTTCAATTCTTTGACTCATTTTGTGCAAAGAGTTTGAGTGGGTTTCTAAACCATTTTTTTAGTGGTTTAGGTTTTGGGATTTGTTAGTGGTGCACCATTTTATGGTGCATAGTTTGTGGATCAGATTAGTACTTAGGCGGGGATGCATCCTATAGTTGTAGCTCCCAAAGTGGAGGTCCCTCCTATGCTGGTAGTTGTGCATTCGATAGTTTCTCGAACAATGATATCCCAACCTACTACGTATTTTGAGAAGAAGAAGATGTTGGGTAGATTTTTTAGTTTGGCTCTGCCTAGGTTTTCTGGCGAACTAAGACGGATGTATATGAGTTTATAATTTCTTATGAGGATAGGCTCTGTAATTTCATCTTAGATGAGAACCGTAGTGTGGATTACACGTCCTTTTAGTTGGACATAGAAGCTGAATTGTGCAAAAAAGCTCAACATTGGTGGAGAGGTCATCTTGATTCCAGGCCAGCTGGATCTCCTTTGTTTCAATGAACCCTATTCTTTGTGATCTTTTATGAGAAGTATTTGCCCCAGATTCTTAGGGATAATATGACAGATAAGTTTTGAAGGTTGAAGCAGGGCTCCATGATGGTTGTGGAATATTAGGCTCGATTTCATGAATTGGCAAGGCATGTTATTTCATTTCTGATTGTTGAGTATCAGATAGTTCATTTTTTTGTTCAGGGATTAGGATTTCTTCTTTGTATATCTACACAGAGTTTGGTTGCTACATGTAGGTATTTTTCTGAGATTTTAGATTATGCATAGGTTATGAAGTAGATGCATCGAGAGGCCTAAGGAGGCAGCCATAAGAAGTCATGGTATAAAGATAGGTTTTGTGGGAACCATAGTTTCTCGTAATTCAAAGTCAGTGGTTCTCTGCATGAATCCTATTTAAGTCAAACTTCAAATTAGTGATGAAAGCCAGTCTAGTTTCTGTGATTCTCCTAGCCTTGGTAGTTGTCAATCTTTGAGATGTTCATTTTCTGGGTATTCTAGTTATGATGGTTATTTTAAGACAATTGGACTTTCTAGCTTTAGTACTATGCTTGGGGCATTGACGTAACCAAAACCCAGGCCTGCCTGTGTCGGGTATCTCAAGTCCAACTAGGACAGAAGACCACCCACGTCAGATGAATTATAAGCATATAATAAGATAGAAGAATATCAATTTTAAAATATTTTAATAATACTATAACCAAAATAAATCATTCACTATAAAATATACAACAAATACTAATACAAATGTCAATTCCAATACCGATAACGAAACTACCAATGCCCACAGCAGGCTAACAAAGACTCTAATAAAAACCAAAGAATATCTAGTTGGGACATGCCCCCGAACATAGAAAAAACCAAAACTACAGAAATATGAAAAGAAATACATAGCATGAAATGGGGTTTTCCGAGTATGGAAGCTCACCACTTTGGTCTGACTCAAAACTTATCCCTGAATCACCTAGTCACTGAGCAAGAGGAGTGAAAGTAGGGATGGTTCCTACATCATGTATTGATATAGCATCTGTATATGGTTAGCAGGGTGAACTCTATCATGTAACTCAGGAATAAACATAATGCAATGCCATCAATCCAAAACTATGTCAAACCAATAGACATAACTATATGCGAAAACATATATAAATAAATTTACCATACTGGGATACGAAATAATGTCTAACATGCATTTCATAGCCTTAAACTAGTTTGTGTATCTTGTCAATAATAATTCCACCCACGAGATATACGGGTAAAGTGTTACCGCCTGAATGGGCCCCAATGCATATTAGTCGCATTAACAAGAGATATTATACATGGTCAGGGATTCCCTTGTAACCGTCACCCACCATGAAACATATATATGTGTATAAACATGAGGGATTCCATTGTACATAACAAGCACACGGTCATCAAGACCAACTCTCATATCGGGAAACATGAGTTTCCAGTGTCCATCCTTTGGACTCACACCTTCACGACTAGCTGTCACAATCCCCACTATTGCTCGATTAAAACATTTAATACATGACCAAACCACTAGTTCCAGGAATCAATTATTAAAGCATTATTTATTAAGTGGTATAGTTATACCGGTTTTAGGTTGCAAGTAATGTCATTAGCAAAGACTTATGAGATTTCCATGTACCCTACAGACTCCATTATAAAAATCACTTGGGGGATTCTCATTTCCCCATCAAGGTTTTCATTGATATTGTCCCAGGGAATTTCATCATACCCCAAAAGGCTTTTATTACCATCCTTAATCATTTAACCATTAACACCACACATTAGTTTCAAGAAATAATTCAAGCCAAGTGATTAGTGAGTTGAGTTTATTACCAATTTCCATACTAATATAATAAATGTAGATACTCCATTGTACCCCTATATCCATCCACCATTCCCTAGCACCCCAATTCATTTACCAACCATCAATTTAAATATAATAATTTCATAAATATCATGGAATAAATATTTAAAAAATTTATATTAAAAATCCATAATCCATAGTTCAAAACCCAACATCAATATTACATGAATAATATTTCAAATCGCATTCTTTTACAAAATTTACAATAAGGGAAGAGTAACATAGCTTAAACAGCAAGAAGGATGGATAAAAATCGCCCTTTGATATCTCAATTGATTAATCTCTAGAAAACCCTAAGTGTTCCTAGCCTTGAGTATTTGACAGTTTCTTAAAGTCTATTAGATGTGTTTATAAGGGACAATGATAACCTAAAGAGGTTATAATTCGTGGGTATCAAGTTGGGAAGAAGGAAAATATCCAAAATGCCCTTAACATAAACAACAATAACAATAAACCCAGTGAATCCCACCAAGTGGGGTCTGGGGAGGGTAAAATATACGTAGTCTATACCTCTACTTCTGAAAAAGTAGAGAGTTTGCTTTTGATAGAACAAATTGCCCATAACATAAAAGTTGGTAAAATATCTTCTTTGACTACGAGTCAACGATTGGATCATAACCTCTCTTTATGACTCATAACCAATATAGTAACCAAGATCTCCATACACTATCAACCTTATGTCTAAAAAAACTATACTTGTAACACGATTATATGACTCGTAAGATCCAGTCTTAATTAATACAAAACTCAAATGGGCTAAACACTAGACATTATATGATTTTATCCCATGACTCATAACATATACTTATGGCTCTTAGTGAGCTGCTAATACTCAGTGAAGAATCAATCCATAGAATTACATAATTTTGTTATGGCTCATTCTAATGACTCATGGGGTCAAGTCGTAACATAGCTAATGACCTTAAAGATTAAGAAATTTTCAAGGCCCAACATTAGGGGTGCTTCAAGTATGTTATTATTATGGAGCTTTTGGTCATTTCTTGATCGAGTGCCCTAGCCATGGAGCAATTGTTCATTCATTTGATAGTGTTCCACCAATTCAGGTATTTTTTTCCCTAGCTAAACCTGGTAGCAATTATTGTAGGGGTGGTCTTTAAGGTCCTCTTAGATTTTCTCGAGTAGGTGAATAAGAGATCGATCAAGATCCTAGCCAGGTTGGTAGTTGTATTCAATAACTACTAGACCCGAGTCTGATTCTTGGGATGTTTTTATAGGTATGATTTTGGTGTGCTGTTATTCAACTTTTTCTTTATTTGATATGAGATCCATATATTATTATTCATTTACTTATTATTCTTTACGGTTAGAGTTATTTAGGGATTCTTTATCCTTGCCTATATATGTATCTACTATCGAGGGTTATTATTTAATAGTGGATCAAGTATTTGGATCATGTGTTGTGACTATTTGAGCTATTAATACTCCTGTCAATCTTATTATACCATCCTAGATTTTTTTACCAAGACCATCACCTACGCCATGTACGATGTACCCCTGGTTATGTGGCATGGAGCAGCTAGGTACGATCCAATAGGGTTTATTTCAAATATTCATGCTAGGAGGATTTTTTTAGGGTTTGTAAGTCTTATCTCGCTTAACAGTCTGTTGCTTGACTCTGTTCTTAGATTTTGTGAGATTTCTAATGTATTCCTTACTAATCTTCCTGGTTTTCCTCCTATGAATAATATTGAGTTTGTTATTAATCTTGACCTTATACCCGACCTCTTTCTATAGAACCTTATCATATAGCTCCTGCCTAATATATGGAGCAAAATTCTTAGCTTCTGGAACTTTTTGGTACGGGATTCATTAGACCATTTATGTTTCCATAGGGAGATCCTTTGTTATTTTTTGTGTAGAAGGTTCATACCATACGTATGTGTATTAATTATAGGTAATTTAATAAGGTAATGATGAAGAACTAGTATCTTATGCCTCGTATTGATAATTCATTGGACCATCTTTCGGGTGAAGCATTGTTCTCTAAGTTTGATTTTTTTGTTCAGTTAGCATCAATTGCTGCTTCAAAATTTTGATATCCGGAAGACAACTTGTAGGACCCGTTATGGTCATTATAAGTTCCTTGTTTTGTCTATTTGGTTGACAAACTCCACAGACTTATTTAGGGATTTGATGAACCGTGTGTTGATGCCTTATTTGGATTGTTTTATGAATGTGTTCATCAAAGACATCCTTAGGTATTTAAGGAGTAGAGAAGAGATATGTGATAGTTGACAAATATGTCCTATACTTTAAGAGATCATATTCATTTGGCCAAATTCTCCAATTACAAGTTATGTCTTAAGTTGGTGACATTCTTTTAACGTGTGGTGTCTAAGATTGATGTTATTCATGATTTGGATAGTCCAACATCTCTAATTAAGGTTCATAGCTTCATTATTCTTACTTTTTACTAGAGATGGTTCGTAGAGTATTTTGCTACTCTTGCCGTACCAATAACCAAATTGACTCATATGGTGGTTGCTTTCCGATGGTCCGAGAAGTGCAAGTTATGTTTTTGAAAGCTTAAGGTATTCCTTAATTCAACTCTTATCTTGCTCTTTTCATTAATAGTGAGGGATTCAACGTGTATTGTGATGCTTATATTATCGATATGGGTTGTGTATTAATGCATTAGGAGTGATTACTTATGCATTTAGGTAGTTGAAGGTGCACGAGTGCAACTACCTCACTCATTATTTTGAGTTAGCAGTTATAATTTTTTCACTTAATATTTTGAGGCATCATTTTTATGGTGTGCATAGTGATATCTTCATGAATAATCATAGTCTTTGGTATCTTATAATCTAGAGCTAGCTAAATTATTTATAGCATAAATGGATGGAGTTTCTTAAGGACTATGACATCTATATTTTGTATCATTTGAGCAAAGAAAATATGACAATAGAATCCTTGATCTGAAAGGCAGTGAATATGGGTAGCTGAGCTTGCATTTTAGTTCTTCAAGGTCGTGGGCATGGTACATTCAGTCCTTAGCCAATATGATATTGTGAATTGACATTTTAGATGTTAAAATAATTCTTGCTAATGATAAGGACAGGTCTTTGCTATTTGTGTTGAGTCGAATTTGTCTGTTTGAGGTTAAGAGAGTTTTCTTCATTAGTAAAGAGGTGTTGAGTGGTGGATCTAATTGTGTTATCGTAAATTCTAAGAATGTCTTAAGATTTTATAGATTTATTTGTGTTCCAATTGTTGATAATTTAATTTTGTTAATCTTGTCTGAGGCTCATAATTCTTTATAATCTATTCACCTAGGTACAACCTAGATGTATAGGCATTTCAAGGATGATTATTGGTGGAGTGGTATGAAGAGGCATGTTGCGAGCCTTTTAGCTCATTGCCCAAAATGTCAATAGGTGATGGCCGAGCATCAAAGACCTAGTGGATTTATTCAGAGATTTCCCATTTCTAAGTTATAATAGGAGAAGATTACAATTGACTTTATTAGTGGTTTAACTCATACTTCAAATGGTTCTAATGGTATTTTGGTCATTGAGGATAGGTTGACCAAATCTTCAGATTTTATTCATATTCAGATGTCCAATATCGATCATTTCAGAGCATGATTCATGTTTACTTCTAGTTGTTGGAGTGATTTTTAAGAAGAGTTGGGTACTATTATTGATCATTGTACAGTCTGGCATCCTCAAATCGATGTGCAATTAGATAAAAATATATAGGTTCCCCAGGATATGCTTCAAGCCTGTTTTATGGATGTTAGAGGTAAGTAGGTGCAACACGTATCTTTTGTAATGTTTTTGTATAATAATTGCTTCAATTAGAGTATAAAGATAGTATCTTTTGAGGCTTTATATGGTAGGTAGTATGTTCCCTCATTGGCTGGTTTGAGGTTTTCGAGATTTTGGCATGTGTACTAACTTATTTCAGGAGACATTGGATAGAGTCAGGGTGGTTTAAAATAAATTTAGGGAAACTTAGAGTAGGTAGAAGGTTATGCAGACCATTGATTTGTGCCTTGAGATTTGGAGTCATTTGTCGAGTATTCCTTTGTGTATCGCCCATGGAGTGTGTGATCATGTTCATGAGGAAAGGACAACATATCCCCAAATATACGAACACTTTGAGATCGTTCTCATAGTTTGTGAAATGGGTTATGAATTAGCCTAACCCCAGATTTTGTTGCCATTTATACAGTTATCCATGTTATTATGTTATAGTAATACATTCCTAACCCTTCTCATATGCTTAGATGGGATTCAATTCAGTTAGATGAGCAGTTGACCTTCGTGGAGTATCTAGTACTTATATTATCCAGTAATGTCAGTAGGTCGAGCACTAGAAGATTAAAGTAATAAAAGTTCAGTGGAGGCACCACCTAGTCGATGAGGCTGTTTAGGATATCGAGAGTGAGATGCGAAACCAATAGCCTCACATATTAAAGTCTTCATATACATCCAAATCCTTTAATTTATCGAAGAAAGTTTATTTAGTATAGGATATTGTAATGACCTTCGATGTCATTTATGTATTTATGCTCATTTTTTCTATTTAGAGCTTTCCTTTAGCTTTCATAAGTCATTTATAACTTTCTAAAAATGATAATTTGGTTATTGTCTAGTTCGTTTGGTATTTATAGAACATTCCATGTTGTGAATCCTTCAATAGTTCTAATTGGCAACTAAGCAAGAACATTTGTCAAAGACCCTTATAAGCCAATTCTGAATATTCCAATAGCTCGGAAATGTCAATTTTAGGTTAGAAGGATCTTCGTTTTGTGTCTCAAGGCTCCCAGAGTAGTATTCGGCTATTTGTTGAAAGATAAAAAAAATGGCAAGAGGTGTGACACCCACTTTTCATCGAAATGAATATTCATGGAAATTTCAGCTACGCTATTGAGTATGGAACGTTAAATTCAATAGTTTAACATAGCTCATTAGAGTATAAGGGATTCCAAATAAATCCCCAGGGGTTGGTAGAGACTCAAAAATATTCCAAGTCTCTATTTGATGGAGAGAAATCTAGTGCAACCGAAAAAACCACCTTTTAACATTTTTACGAAGGGCACATTAATGACCCTAACCTAATTGGCAAGCGATGAGTGGGGAATTTATCACTTATGTACACTCTACTTTCATGCATAATACTATAATTTGAGTGTCTAAATGAGACACCTTTGCTATTAAATTCCCTAATTCCTATGTTTTGCAGGTACAAAGTAGCTAAGACGAAAAAGATATAAAATGGTTGGAAAAGGATTAAAGTAGAAAAAGAAGTGCAAAAGATGGAAAACCTATGTAGACTGGCCTCATGTATCGTGATAATGGAGTGGCCACCGTGATCACAATAATTTAAGAAAGTCAGATAGCAGTGATAGCGTAAAGAAGGAAGTGATGGCATAGCTACGATGGCGGTGAAGGTGGTGTGATCGCGGTATAGCAGGATTTTCAGATAGAGGCCAAATTGTAAAAACACATAGCCGACCCTAAAATTTCATTTAAAAGGTTCAAAACAATTAAGGAAATGCATGATTACATAACCCTTCCTGTTATCCTTAGTTTAGGGATTTGTAATTTATTGGAGCTTAAATTTACACTAATTTGAAACAAGATTAAATTGAAGGAGCTTGAAGTGTATATCTTGCTTTGTCTATTGAAGATTCATTTGAGTCTAAAGTGTGATTTTTCCTCTCTTTGTTTCATTATGAATAACTTTGGTTGACATCATGGTATATTTGTTTTCACTATCCTTATGATGTACTAGATCTACCTCTTGGGAATATGTAAGATTAAGGTGTAAGTATATGTGGGAATTGATTTCTGAGTGCTATTACTAGTTTTTAATGTGGTTTCTACTATTGCTTAAATAAATTTGTTGGGATTTGTGGGTAAAATCCCCTAATACCCAAATTGGTTTGATGTATGAAAATCCAAAGACCTTGAAAGATCAAATCTTCTTTGAAAGAGTGGTTTGGGTTAACTTTAAAAACCCACCTTATCTTTGAAAGAAGGATGTGGGAACCAAAGCAATAGTAGATAATTTATAGGTATGTCTTGCCAATTTTTCACTATCTTAGGCATAAAGGTGATTGGGAGACATACAATATCATGGGTATCATGCTAGAAATAAGGATACCCAATTGAGGTATTGGGTAGCTTTACTTGACACATTTGTTAGGTACACGGAAGGGTTAATAAGTGACATCTTTTAGGTTTTGTTGGAAAACTATCCTCCAACACCTTAAACCTAGCATACCACATCACAAACAATTAGAATCTGCATTAAATTATTATTTTCCCATGCATAGCTTACCCCTAGGAAAGAATAGTCCCAAGATCTATTTTATTTAATTATACTCTAATTATTCTCAGTCTCGAGTTAGTCCCTTGGAATCCCAAGAGTTGCCTTGACATTCAACAATATTTAAAAAACCCTAACAATTTTGTATCATAATTTTGACCCTAGCAAGCAACTATTATTTTGGACTTACTCAATTACCACTCACATTGTTCCTCGTGCATTCAACCCCAACTCCTAGTTAGGTAAATATATTGACAATGACCACCTTGTACTTAAATTTATATGTAATTTTTATCGCTATCAGCAAGTTCTACTTTAGTAGCTTGATGGACACAAAAGTGCTAATATCTTTAGCGCCAATCGATCCCCTTAGTGGCCTGCCATGTTAGTAAGAGACCATTTTATCGGTTAGCTAGCAGCTTTAACTCTAGGAGCTAAAGTATACCAGTGTCTTATTAAGTGGCACCCACATTCCTGGACAGGGTATAAATTACCCCAATTCGCTAAGTTTTCACCATTATTCACCCTATTCTCTAGTTTATTGAATCGTAATAAATGGGAATTCTAGGAGAATCAATTATGGGTGATTATGGATACTTGATATAGTTAATTTATATATTTCTTCTTTGAATTTGTAGTAGGATTCCATTATTTCCATGGTTGACTTTTCCAATCTTATCAAAAATTTCTAAAATCATGGTGGCTTGATTTAAGAACCATTATATCTTGAAATTTACTCATTTTTTAGGATAAAGGTGAGAATTGACGGACATTGCATTTGTTTCAAAAGTGTGATTCTGTAAATGGTCCTCATATGGGAGTTTTCTATTATTTTTGGAGCCAAAGAAAAATAGTGCTAACAAGGGTATCATTGTTCTTGATTTGATGGGTAAATTGTTATTTCGATTACGTGGAACCTTTCTGAAGTTCTTGTAAAGGGAAATCAATGATTTAATGAATTATACATGCATTTCTTCAGCGTCTAGGTAGGCTAGGCTTACATTCTTCATAGATTGAGATATTTTGTACTATGATTATGATATTATAATAGATATGGTGTGGGGTCTAAGTGTTAGAGGTATAACTAAAAATATTTGGGTTAGTTGTACTATTTAGGCTATCTTAAATCTGTATCTTAGGAAAAATAGACTTAGTCGCTCATATTTAAAATAAATTGCTATCGTAGGGCTAAGTAGGGCTTATTTAATGTCAAGAAATGAATTTACATACCTTAGCATATTCTAGGATAGAATTTACAAAAAATAGATTCCGGGGATTAGAAGTGGTCCCCTCCGGCCCACATTAGTTCAAGACTTGTGTTTACCTTTGTTGACATAATTATTTATGATTTACCCTTATTAATTCTATTCTAGGAGTTTGAAGATATTAGATGCATATTAATTACGCTAGTTTTGTAGTTGAGAATTGGTGCTAATTTTGAGTAAGTTTCGGTGGATAATTATTATTTTGTAGTGATATGGCTTATGATTAAGGTTTCTTACATGATATGTTAATGATAGTAATGATATATGAGTTTCAGTTCAAGTTCGGCAAGTGATGATGATAATGATATATGAGTTTTTATTTGTGTTTGGCAATTGATTATATTAATAAAATTTGACTTCTTGTTCAAATTCGGCATTTAATGATGGTGTTGATAATAATCGTCTTTAACTTATTGTCTATTCAAGTCCTATATTTTAGGAGTTATTTATGATATCATATGGCAAAGATGGATTCTTTGTTATGGCATAGTATTTGGTAACTTATTGTCATTGAGGTCGATTACTTTCCTTGATTGTACTCTTATGGCATATGAGGGACTACGTTGGGTTAATTAATTTTTAGCACTTATAGGCTTATGGGGTCCAATTAAGTAGTTTTAATTGTTTTATCTTTACATTAGTATTATGTATTTATATATATACTTATGCATAATTGTGTTCAAGGATATTTTCCAGGCTTGCTATACTTACCTAGACTTTTCTTAATTTATCTTGCATCTTATCGTATATATACCATGATTTAGCTAAATTAGACTATGATGCCTAGTGATTACCCATGGTTTTTGTTTTCATAAAACACTTTGTACCTCTCTCCTATAGATACGAGTAGTAGAAGTTGTCGCTGATTCAACGATCGTGCTGAATTGATTTCAGCGATAGAGAGAGATCTCGATTTTGTTGTTGAATTTTTCCTACTATTTATAAATTTTTAGTCTTTAATTATTTAGATAGATTGTATTTGATTATTCAAAATTTATGGTTAAGTTGTATTAGCTCTTTTATCCATATTACTGTGTGTTGGGATGGTTGTCGCTCCGTTATCTATCTACTAGAATAGTATGACTACTTTATTACACATTTAACTCTTTAAATGTTGATTTCTGGCTTTTAAGCCATCTTCCCTCAAGCTAGCCCATTATTTATAGCTCTGGGTTATGGTTTGACTTACCAACTAGTGTTTAAAGTAGCTGCCATCGTGACTAGTAATCAGGTCATGACAATATCTCCATATGAGAAAAACAAGACCTAGATTACATTTCTATACTTTGGGCCAAAAATTATCTCGTGAGACATATAATGGATTTCAAAAATTAAACCTACCATAAGATATTTCGCAAGACAAGGATCACTTGCTCATAAATAGTGCATGATTAGAGCCCCAATTGATGCTCAAAATAGTCTAGTATGTTCATAAATCAAAACCTAAGATCAAGAAATTATGTGAAATTAGGGGAAAAAGTTGGTGGGAAAGTTAATGGACATGATTAAGGGGAGTTGACTTATCATACCTTATCTCAGTACGATGATATCCCATGATTTCCTACTGTACTTAGCCGAACAATGGTTCTAATCTCATCGAAATATGGAGGAAAAATAAAGAGAGGGAGTATTTAGAGTAACTATCAAGGTCCTTCGCAAGACCGAGACCCCTATCTTAAGTGCAATAGCGAAATATCTAGCCATTCCTGAATGTGGTCAGTTCCCTACAAATTTGAAGAACAAATTGGAAAAAATCAGGCTAGCCCTTCTTTTGAAAACGTATGGGTAGGCTTCCAAAAAGTTATGGTACAAAAACATAACCCTTCTCTAAAATAGTTAACACTTTGTAATTCTAAAGAGAAATTGTGTCTTGCACCATGTGCTATTGTACCAACAAAGTTTCCTCTTTGAATTTTCTCTAAATGAGGATTCGTACGCACATAATTGATGAAATTTTTGAAGAATGTCTCAATAAAAGGTAGGCCCCATGACCATTTATTCCATTTTACTTAACTACCACCCAATAGCTCAAAATGATTCTAAAAGCTAAGGACCCAAATCTAAGGTCCCCACAGCCTATAATCCATGTTACATAGCTAAATGAATTTTTAGAATTTTCATTACAGTCTTGTACTCGATGTTTGACCAAAGGAAAATTTAGCAACTCTAAATGCTCAAAAAAAATTTGCATAAAACTCAAATGAACCGCATGGGAAACAAATAGTTTGTCCTAATATGTAATAGATTACTTGTTGCTACTGAGCAAAAAATTCACATGCTAAAAATACATGTATTATGAAAATGAATTGAAGGGTCATTACAACATTCACTACAAAAAGCATTTTTAACCTCGAAAGTCAAGGGACATAAAGAGTCCAAAAGCTCAATGCTAAAAGGGTACTAGATCTGAATGCCGCACTAGGCTCCTAGAAACCCTCCATAATTGGACAAAAACTACATATAAGCTTAACTTCAATAATTCCTTTCGTATCCCCTGCCTTAACACTCTGCTCAAAATAACAACCAACTCTTTTGTGGGCATTATATAACATCCTACTAAACCAAAAAACATTGAATCATGCAAACTCATCTAATTTATACTACTGCTGAATATATAAAAGAATAATCAAGTGAACACTCGACAAGGATTTAAGCAAGATAACTCAAATACCAGATAAAAAACATCAAGATCTATGTCCACATTCTTTCCAATTATAAACCTCTCTTCCATTCGAAGTTGCGCAAAATCCATCTATAATTATCTCAACCCCAAATAAAGAAATGGTAATATCTATTATATGAATAGTCTATCAAGACCTAAAATTAGTCCCAATGTCCCTTAAAATTAACTACATAGGATAAAAACATATCCCTTAAAATCTAAGTAGCCCACCCTGAAAGTTCACCAATCTATAGGTGAGAATCCATTTTAGGTTCAACTTGAATATCCATCTTCCTTTTATTAGGCTTGAAGAAAAAACATGATCTGAGACATTAAGTTAAAAGTACTAAAAACAAACATCTTATGCAATCGAACAATCCATCGTGTCACACCACTTTGTTTACAAATTAATTTATTAAAGTTCAAATAAAAAATGTGACTAAAGGATGTTTTAAATATTAGTTGTTTAAATGATGGAGTTTCCACATGATGTTGGTTTTTGTATGCCAAGTCACCTAAAAATATTATTTTAAACTCAATTACCTCTCAAAAATTGATCTGGCAAAAGAGGTTCAAGTTAAGGAATTTTGTTGATTGATGGAAAGGTGAGAGACACTCCTCAATTCTGTGATTTTAGAACGGTGTCTTGTTGACTCCTATATACTTAAATTAACACTATAAATTAATAATTTTCACAAGAACAAAAAACCTGTAAGTACACCCACATAAAAAACGATTAGTGTCCTATTTTATTTGATAATTTACAATGATAAAAGGTAAGAAATATAGAAAATAAACTAAACTGTATCATCTTAACCTAATGTATATGCATTACCGGATGTGCAAGGCCTTGTTCATGAAGTACCTCAAACTACATAGAACCTTGGGGCATAAGATATATGGTACCTTAGGTGATTTCCTAGAATATAATTTCATTCGATCCAATCAGGTAAATAAGGAACACATAAGCAAGAAATTCAAATTGAAGAACAATTATCGACTAGGACTTTCCTACACTAATCGACACCCTAAGCATGATACTAATAAATAATTAAAAAATTTGAACATTATAAAAAATAAACAAAAATGAGTGAATCAATGCAATAAAATTCATACTTGAAACTGCCAAGTTTTTTTATATCTTTCACCTAATCATTAATTACCCTAAAAAAATTCAATTGTTTATTAAGTGACATGAAATTAAATTTTAATGGAATCCACAAGCAATCAAACAACAATAATTAGATCCACAAATAATGAAATAACACATGGGTACATTGATATGTAAACTATAAGATCCAATGTAATCAACCTTTTAAAATTAGATCATAGCTGAAGAATCAATTGGTCCCTAAATTCATATTGAGTGGATCTAAAAATATAGCTTTAGATTAAAGAAATCACTTCAAGTGGAACCACTTAATTGGTCCCTAAATTCAAAATTGTCCTAATGGGAAACTAGAGACCCTAAAATAATATGAAGCTTAGGGAGGGTGAAAAATCATGTGTGTATACCACGAGTATTACTCTGAGTCCACCACTCTAATCTGAAAGAAAATTGAATTAGTAGGTGGTGAGTAGGGATAGCTTTCATATCAATAATACCCTAAATAGAATTAAGACCCTAAAATATACGTTGTAAGCAAATCCTGAAATACATTGCTATTTGCTTATCATTTAAGTCAAACCACCAAGCCATAATTGTGAAAACTATACCCTCTAACAAACAAGCATCTTAATATAAGTTCTATCAAAAACCCTAGACCCTTAAGTGGAAGAGTGAAAATCAAATCATGGGGTATTAAGCATTGAGACAGAGCAGGCTATCCTTACACTTATCAATCCCCTAGAAAAAGATAGCTTCGAATCAATTTGGTCAACCACACTGTCAAAGAAGAAATCCCTTAAGTAGGTTATTAAATGAAACCTGTTATCCTAATACATTATAGTCGGGATAGAAGGAATAGGCCTAGACCCAAACCTAAACCAGCATGACCTTCACCAAGCCTACTATGATACTATTTTGGAATATCACGTGCCCCCAAGAATATCACACACCTAAGATAATCTCACACTCGAAAACTAAGAATATAATCATTGATCCTATTAAGAATAATGTTGAATGGAAATCTATGAGCAGTAACATAAATGTGTGCTAAAAAAGGCTAGATTTCCTGATAAATAAAATTATATCAATTTTGGGACAATGGCAATTAGTATATATAAGAATGAATTTACGGTGTCTGTGAAGTATTTTAATAGTAGCCTTGCATTATACAGACCCTAACGAATGGTAGCTTGAGATTAAAACAGACAAATAAAATATGGTTATACCATGAATCTGGTCTAACAAATTAGTTATACGCAACATCAAACACCAAACTCAAAAATCATTCATCTGGGTTATGGATAGGTAAAACACAATCTTGTGGATTCATTCTTTCTTTTAGAAAAAACCAAACTAAACCACTCAATGTGTACAGACCTAGGTAAATAATGTTGTACACATCCAAAGACACCCAATATGATGTAGTAGACAAGGGCTGGTCACCCTACCAATCATCAATATAAATGTCTAACATCAAAATCAAGTGGCAAATATGGAAAACTAAGAGAAAAATATCAATAACTTATCTACATCATGAACTAGATATAGTAATGGAACATCAATGAAAATATTATGATCATAATTGATGTAATACTGCAAGCATCAAAACCAAGGACCATATGATGAATAAGAAAAAAACTAAACCTAGAATCGCATTAAAAAATAACTAAGTCTAAGATTGCAGGACAGTTGCAACACCAAATTGACCCACTCAATTGAACACTAAGAGAAAACATCATAGGGGTAGGCATAGACACAAAGGCCTAGATAAATGGTCATATGACTGATACAATCAAACAATAAATAAAGATTATAGAAATGAATAAGAACACCATAGATAAAATAACTCATAAATTAAAGAGTAATAAATTCAGATTGTATAAGTAATAGATGTATCTATAGACCTAATATCTAGCCTACTCAAAGAAGCACCAAACTAAAAATGTTTATTCTCAAATTGGGTAATTATACAACTACATACACAATTTGGAGTTGCATCACATCGATAGTCTAGGTAGCAACCCATATAACGTTTGAAACACCTATAAGAGATTGCAGTATAACCTTATAAGGATGATTTTGTGCCATTTAATGCTTAATAATCCTATATTAAGTACACTCTATAGAGAAATAACTTATCTATTTGGAATTATAACAAACCATAACAACTTTAATTCAGTTTGATACAAGTTTTTATTCTAGTTGGATGACATATTCAAGCATGAGGAACTCCCTAGAATAGTTCCTAATCTCATCCAAAGCAACCTTTGCCTGCCAAAGTTTAGTTTTGAGAATCTATCGATCTAGACTACACACCCCTTCTTGAATACCCAAATTATGAACCCAATGAAGCTTTATTAAGGATCTATCTACTTTGACAATTCGGACTTATTTGGTCCCCATCTACAATCTAAGGTTCTACCTATAGGTTCCTGCTAGGATGAGATAAATATTTACCTATATTGTTGGACCCCTATCTATAAATTAAGTACCACTAAAATTAAACTAATTATATATCCTCTTACTTCTAACTGTATAGGTCTTAAGACATTCCCAATCAATAGGCCTCCAATTATCAATAACCTACAATATTGTAGACCCAGTCTTAGATGCAAAATAAAGCAATAAAATCAATCCTCTAACAAATATTTGTACCATTTCTTTCTGAATAGAATAAATCATACAAGCATTTTTATCCCACTGAAGAATCTTTCTCTTATAGAATAAAAATAACATAAAATACTATTAAAGGACCATTAACCCATCTCTAACTTAAGAACCCCTCAGCATACTATTCATTATCCCTACCTGTGACATACTCTAAAAAAGTCTTGGAATATCAACCATGGCGTACTGATGAACTAGTATAGTGACAAATCATGTTGGTTCACAATCTTATAGTAAACCTTCTATATAATGTTATAGATACTCTATCATAAGATCACCCTCTAATGATGGTTCTATAGATTGAGGCCTTAGTAACAAGTGTAAGAGTAAGGTCCTGTTTGTCCTATACATTCATGATATCCATCAAGGAATGAGTTCAATAAATATTAAAGGTTTTATGTTAATAAAAAAATGATGCATAATAGAGGTTTAAGAATTGGAATTTCCTGTGTAACACCCTACAAGTTTCTAAGTCTATATTTCAAACATAAAATAGAATACCTACTTGAAACCAGAAAATTTCACATAGTAAGACATATTGAATAAGTTTTTATTAGTACCAACAACATATTAGGTGAGTTATTATAAGTCCTTTGAAAAAGTCCTACAAAGTGGAATTTTTCTAGTGGCAATGACTCCAAGTTATGAGTCATTGCCCATCACACAAATTATCATGACCAACTTCACTCAGTCAAGAAGGATGAAAGAAAATCATTCCAGTGGAAACAACTCATGACATTGATTTATTGCAAAACCTATGAGTAGTCACCTTTCTCGATCCTAATAAGATTCCTAAAAGTTGACATTTCGATCTAATCCCAATGAGAGGACACAATGACCCATCATCAGTGAAGATAATTCATCACGTTAGTAAAGTTTCCCACTAATAAAAACTCTATAACAATGAGTCATTGACCAACATGATGACTCATTATGTGACCCGTGATGACTCAATAATATAGAAAAAGTTAGATTTTAATAGATTTATTTTTGTACTTTATGTTTTTCCTAATGATATACTACATTATTTAAAGGATTTTTTGGGAGGGTTTAAAGGTACATAAGCATTACCATACTCTCATTCTCAGCCAAAATACATAGGAACAACAAGAAATATGTGATTCTTTTTTGCAAGTCCTAAATTTAGGGTTTTTCTACGCAAGCTTAAAGTCTATGTTCTTAGCCTCAATTGGGTATATGGGTATTCAATGAGGTCCTTCTTAACTATCACATAAAAATATAGTTTCAAGTTTAGTTTTATTGAAAACCCATGAGTTTAGTAATGAATTTAATTATTTCAACATATGATTTGCGTTATCATTTCTTTCAGTAAATTATGTTCATTAATATCTTATGGTTATTAATATCATTTTATGGTTGTTTTTAATAGGTATTTTGCATATATTGGTGTATTATGATCACATAATCGTCGATTTTATAATAATGAACATGTAAAACACCTATTTAAAGTTTAATTTAAACTATGAATTCAATATGCCATACACATCATGTTATTTATATACTATAATTGCATAAAACTAGTTGTATGATCTCAATCATTATTAGTTATTGTAAAATGAACTAGTTTATGTATATTACTTATATTTAAGTATTGATCATATGTACATTATTGTGGTGGTATTACATAGCACCGAGTTGGACTACTATTTAGGATACCCATATTAGAGAACTAATAAAAAATGTAGAATAAGGGGACCATACAAATTGAGAGTGTCTCCCTTGCCTGAATGGGCTCATGATTTAATTCAAATCGATCATTATTTTAACCTTTGGTAGGGTATTAAACACCCTCACAACTAGGTTAAAGATTAGATTTCATTTTTTTAACTTGGTTTAAGTCAATTATGAGAACCTCCCATAGTTACAGACTTAGTGAAGTACATTTCCCTCGATTAAGTTTTAATTACACAATCTTATAATTTTTTTAACTTGTGCGTCATATAAATATTTAAAGGTAATTTTTGAATTTCCACTGAAGTAATTGTAGTTCAATTTAGTTTCATTATTCATTATAACTTTTTTATATATATTAATTGGCTTTATAGTTGGTTTACTCATATGCTTAGTACATTTAAAGTGACGACTGCATACAATTTTCTTACCTTATATCATATCATAATATAGGTTCACACACTTGACATTAACCCCACTATCAATACATTCCAATTCCTATTCTAGTAGCTGACACTAATGAGTCTTGATCAATTAAGGGCCTAAGTTTAAACTTCCTTTTAAGTATCTCTTATATTTTTAGATCTTTTAGAGTTAGTAGGGGACACATCCTAGCAACTCATTATTTTAATGGATTTCTAATAGAATGTAGATTTTCATAATTTTGTTTATTAGAATTGTTTCCCGCATTTAGTTTAGCATTATAGTTCATTATTGGTTATTAATATTGGAATCACGTATTCGTTTCTGCTTAGTATATCTCAATTATATTGACTATTCTATTGGTCATGATTGGACATAGGTTAGTTTAGTGTCAATTGGGGACCTAAGCACTGTATTGGGACTAGTAGATAGTGTTAAGTCAAGACAAACTGAGTATTAGAGCATCATTTTTAAAGTATAATAGGGTATCTTTAAGTAGTGTTAAATATAGTCTTATTCGTAGGTGTAAAAAACTCTATATTTATGAGTGAGAGGCTATAAAACATTTTAGAAAAGTACAATTCATTGATGTTGAAATCATGGATAGATTGTGAACTTTATATAATATTTCTCGTATTTGTGCTCTACATATTTATATAAAATATCTCTTAGAAAAGAAAATAGAAAGAGAAAAAGCAATAGAAACAAACAAGCTCAACCAGCCCAGTCGATACCTTGAATGAACAATTTATGCATGGAAAATTTAGGGCTACCTATTAGTTCTTGATCAAGCAAATACCTCTTAGATCAACAATCACATTATTGAACTTGTCTATCCTAGTAGGAATATAGTAGCAATGATAATTTGGATCTTCACCCTGATGAATTCTCTAAAATTCCATGGTTCTAAGGTGGAGGAGGACCCATGAGAGTTTATTGGAGAGATTCAGAAAATCACTCAGATTATGGGAATTACTATTATCTAAAGTGCAGGCTTAGATTCTTATAAGTTAAAGGTGGTGGCACAGGCTTTAAGTAAATAGTTAAAGGAGAATAGAGGTATATTCAGGCCTAATTGATTTGGATAAGTTTTTTACCTCTTTTCTTGATTGATTAATTCCCAATTAGTTGAAGTAATACAAGGTTAAGAGCTCGTCAATAAAAAAAGGGAATCATGACCATGAAGGTGTATTCTCTAAAGCTTACGTAGCTCTCCAGGTATTATCCAGAGTAGTGGACAATTCAAGGTTCTACACAAGTAAGTTTATTTTAGGCATCTCTTCGTTAGGGTCAAGGAGTGTAGTGTGAAGCTCCTTATGTCATGTTTTAATAATGAAAAACTAACGGGTGAATATTTAAAGGATAAAAGATGTAAGATACTGGAAGATTGTTGATGGTAACTGAATAAAAGAAGAAAGATAAAGGATTTAAGATACTGGAAGATTGATAATGGAGAAGGAATGAGAAGAATCAAGTAAGGAAGCTGGCTCTAGGAATGGAAAGATATCCAATCATAAAAAAAGAAGGATCACGACATTCAAATAGCATGGAAAGAAAATACAAAAAACATTATGGAAATATAATAAGAATCACTGTCCCAATTACTATCCTAATATCATGGTAAACTAGATAAATCAAGATATCAACCCAAACAAAAAGAAAAATGAAGGAAGACCAAAATCGTCACATAGCCATCAATGTGTAAAAGACTAAAAGAAATGATAGATCACTGACATATCTCATATAGACTTGATCCAAAGACGCGTGTGGACATATCAAATGGCTATATTCCTTAATCAAGGAATCAATTTAAAGTCTAGATTTAGAAGAAAATTTCATGGGTTTCCTTATTCAAAGTAGAAGCTGAAGACTATAAATACTGAAAACTAAAGATAGACATGGTTTATGCAACTTCAAGGAGAAAATTCAATGTGTCTCATTGTTAGTCTTACAAGACTCTGTAACTTTTAGTTTTCAATTGTTGTATAAAGAGTAGGGTTGAGTAAACCTTGTAACATCAACTAAAGTTATGTCACGAGATCTGAGGAGAAAAATATCCTTCAAAACTAGTTTCCTATCATTTTACTCATACCCAATATTCAACGATATAGTAATCTTTAAAACCCAATAGGACTTCAAGTAGACACCACATTGGTATTTCGAACTAGGATAAATATTTTGTTATTACTTTATGATCTATTATTCACATTCTTAATTGTTTAAATCTAACCTATTTGTGAAGTGCACTGATCTGTAGGTAAGTCTATTGAGAGGAGTCAGAAGTCGACTCACAGAAGAAATTTTAAATTTATCCCCCCTCTTCAATTTCAATTGGTGTCAGAGGTAGGTCTTACAAAAATTATTGCTTAACCACAAGTGAGCAAAGATCAAATGGCTAATTATGAAATTCTTGATGCTTTTCTTCAGGATGGGAACTCCTCTACAAGACCACCATACTTTAATTGACAATATTAATCTTACTGAAAGAATAGTTTCAGAATCTTTGGCCAATCAAATGACCTCCAAGCCTAGGTTGTCATCAGAAAGAGTCCAATGATGATTCCAAAACTTAAGAAGAAGTCAAAGGACAAAGATAAAGAATCTATTAGTTCTAATATAGAAGACCTTGAAAGCTTGGAGGTCAATAGAGAATAGCTAAAGGTAATTCTAACTAACGCTCATGCTTTAAGATTTCTTTTTTGTGCAGTTAGTGGAGAAGAATACAACAGGATATTAATGAGTGAAACCATAAAAGAAATATAGGACAAACTGAACGTAACCTACAAAAAAACCACCAAAGTCAAGAAGCCAAAAATTTCAGCCCTAGTCAATGAATATGAGCTATTAAAAATGGAAGAAAATAAGGACATCAAAATAATATTTGCCAGATTAAGAAAAATTATGTGTGAATTGAAATCACTAGGTATGATCTATCCATATATCCTGTAAGTCTAGAAGCTTGTCTGAAGTGTCCCAAAGACTTGGGAAATCAAGGATTCCATCCTAGAAGATGGAGATCTTCACAACATGACATATGATGAACTACGAGGTAAACTTATCGTATATGATAAAAATTATATCGATAGGTTTTACAAGGATGAAAAGAAGAAGCAAGTATCCTTCAACACTGCTCCAATCAAAGAGGCGGACATTCTGCAAGAGGCTAATAGAGAAGGAATGACCTTCATAAACCGTAGGGTAAGGAATATCATTAGACATAGGCAACAAAGATCCAAAAGAAGGTAAAAATAATAATTTCATCAAAATTGATGAACTTTTCTACTATTGTGGAAAGCCTGGCCACTTGAAAAAGAATTTTAAGAATTAAAAAGAAGAACATATAGGAAGAACCCAAATTTTGTAGCCTAGAGTTATGAAGATGAAACAATAGAAGAAGTAGAAGCTTCAAATATGTGCTTCATGGAAATCGGTGAAACTAGCAAGGTAAAACTACATCATTGCCATAATTGTAAGACTCTTAAATCTAACTTAGATAATATTGTTGTCGAGCATTAAAAAGTTATAGATGTATATAATAAACTTGTTCAAGAAGAAATGTTTCAAAGGTCGATTGAAATAAGAACTCGAAGAGTAAAGAAGAAACTGGCAAAGAGAAACTGAAGTATGTCAAATTGAAAATTGACCTACAATATGAAGTGTTTGACAATTCAAAAATAAAATTACAAAAATTGAAGGCATCCCAAAGACAAAGTTTTGTAAAATCAAATTCTGTCAAAAACTATTTGTGTTCCTTATCAATGTCTTTTAAATCACCTAAGAACTCTTTCTCCTACCAAGGTCCCGTTAGCTTTATCTGTGGATAGAAAAGGCACAAATCCTATAGTTGCACGTATAAGCCTAAAAGTGTATTGGTTTGGAATCCTAAAGGAAGTACATCTATCCCGGAAGGACCAAAGACCTCTTGGGTGCCTACAAAGAATTAATTCTCTTATTTTCCTGGAACATACCTACAAAGTCTATAAAAAGGATGGATTGACAACGGATGTTCCAGAAGTATAGATGAAAAAAAGGGGACTCTTCTATTTTAAAGAATGTAATAAAAAAATAGTAAGATTTAGTGACAAGACTGGAGGCAATATCACTAGAGTCGACTATACGCCCCTTAAAGTCAACTCTTGAATCTGAACCGATAAAATATGAATAAAGACAGAAGGCACTGACTTCAATAAAATATTTATCTCTATGATGAGGTTAGAATCAATAAAAATTACAATTATCAGTTGTTGATCTCAATTTTTTGGGGCCGCTTCATACAGTTTTATTCATGAAGAAATTATCTTGAGACAATTTCCAGAACTTGGAAATCTGTTATGTCCAAAACCTTTATTTTTGATTTTTTTTTTAAATGAGGGAGGGGGTGAATTCCTTTAGAAGTTTTGAATTATAATTACGTCTATGATTTTGGTGTATTCATATATGCTCAAGCTTCATTTCTCTTGAAATATAGTAGTAAGTTGTAATTTTATTCTATTGATGCTGAAAACTGTTTTCTTTTGTTTTATAAGGAAAGATTATGTCCTCAAAATTTTGTATTATATATTGTTAAGAATGATGATTTTAAAATACTCGATGCATGTAAATTGAAAAATCTTTGAGGATTTCTAAAGACTTATTTTGGCAAAATCAAAAACTACCTTCTGACCCCCTGTCTTTCCCTTTCAACTCTACCTTTTCACACACCACCTTTTTTTTTCTTTAGAATTACGTTCTCTTTACTCTACCACCTCTATAAAATACTCAGCCCTTTTATCTTCAACCCTGACCCCTGGTTTCCTTTTTCAATTTGTCGTTTCCCCTCTTCTTTTTCCTTTTATAATCTTTCAACCCCATCTTCACTACTATGAGGAAAACTTGATCAATTTTTAATCTCAACAGAACTTCCTATAATATAAAACTTGATCCCATCTGCGTGTTCTTCACTATTCTTCTTCATTCCCCTGACATGGGGGAACTAAAGAGATCGGTTCTTGGTACTCAAATCATTCTAAATTACTTCTCATTTCAGAAAGTATTTGACTCAAAATTCTTGCGTAGTCTCCCTATCTTGAATGACACCTAGATTGAGAATTTTTAAGTAATTTTTCATGAGGGAAAGAATGTTGTCTCAGATAATGACTATAAGAGCCTCTTTTTGGGTCATTTATCCCTCAACTTTTTTTAAAGGTCAACTCAATCACATATTTGAGGGATAAGGTGGTCATTGTCAAGTAACCCAATGTATATTGGGGTTGAATCTCAAGAGTGAATGTTATAGACTACCAACCAATGGGTACTTTAGTTACTATAAGGTTACCGGAATGCTAATGAAAACAACATGTATGAGTAAATGTGGGGGGGAGGGTTGTCTAAAATTCTTCACCAAACATTATCCAGTACGGAGTGAATGCTATCTTTTGTATAAATTCAAGGTTTGGAGGAACCTTGGGATTATATCACCTTATAGGTAACGTATGTGGGATAATGTTTTTTTATTAAGAAATTTAGTTATTAAGTAATGGATAGGCTTTGTGGAATATCATTGAGGTCAATCTTTCGATAAAACCACAAATATTTTACCTATTGGCTCATTCTAGCGCCTAGTATATGTGAAGTTTATGTAACCACCTAAAACCTAAACCAAGCATCCCTATTTCTAGGATGATTTTATTGACATGATTTACACTTGCTAAACACTTATTTCTAATATTGCAAAGGTTACTAAACCATAGGCTTAGTTGGTGACCATTACCTTGTCCCCTGATATCCCTTTTTTGAGGATGTTATCGGTTACCTATTATTCATATAAGTCCCTTTTTAGAGGATGAAAATGGATTTCTAGATCTTGGAGATTTCACATCAAGCCCATTTGGAATTTTTGATTTTTCACCTATCAAATACCAACTCATAAGCTCAATCAATGGTGAAATCCATACTCAACAACTAAAACCCATGCTAACACAGTAATACCCACACAAAATTACACATTAATTCAACATAATCCCATGAATAAATGACTTAACTAGTCCTAAAGATAGTAAAGAGAGATATACCATATGGGTCAACCAAAGCATTCATTCTTCAACAAGAAACTAAGTAATTTGAATCTCCAAAGTTGATTACACAGTTGCCTAATTAGGGTTTTAGCTTAGAATTCAAAACTATATTATGATACAAGAATTACCCAAAGAAGAAATGGTTTTTTCTTATATATGATTTCGGATTAGTCCATGACATTTTACATTTCTGCCTTTGGACTAGTTCTCGTTGATCTGTGATCGTGTACTTTAACTGCGACCATTCCTACACGACCATAATTAGATTCAACAATCTCATTGATCCAACCATCTTGACTAACTGCGAAAATAGCTAGAGGAATTCAACTACAGTAACCTAGGCTAATATAATCCAGCTCTTCAGCTGCACTCTTCTATGCTTTCTCTTTATTATTTTCAGCTCCTATCCACATCTTTTGTCCTCCTTAGCTTTTTTACCTACATCGAGTTGATATTATTATATCTAACCACATGTTTGTCTCATTCAAGAGGTCCTATAGTGGTTGTCCTATGAGGCTTAGGATTCATACATATTGTCACTTCGAAGTTGATATTTTATTTCTTTGTTTTTCTTGGTGCGTCCTCTCCTCGAATCTTTCATTGCAGATAGAGGCACTAGGACTCACCCATGTACCACTAGAATATTCTTCCAAACCTGCTCTTTTGCACAACTTAGTAATCAAAGAAGGTTAAAAGAAATTTGTACCACCAAGGTATTAGAAATAATATATTTCATTGACAACAAGCTGACCAACATCCAAAGGGATGTCATCTTGAATACAAGCAACTATCCAAGCCCACAATTCAGGGACTGCCATCATATAGGTACAAGGAGATACTTGTCAACAAATGATGTGCAATCATATCCGAGCCTCAAAACTAAATTCATTCATGGAGATGTTTCTTTTATTCTTGGTCCATGAGACTTCCTCTCAAAGACAAGGTCGTTGTGCCAACCAATTTATTCAAATGACTCCCCTTCACCTTAAATTCACCTATCTCTGCCTGCTTGAGCCCGTAAACATAATTTATATGGTTAGCCCTAACTTTAAACGACTTCCACCACATCTTTATAATCACATTGAGTGGGTCTGAGAAAGATACTTCCCTGATATTTGCATAAAATTCATGGACCCATTGCTCATTTCCGCGTCATGGATCAAGGGAAAAGAAACTCTACCCTGTGTATTCAAGTTTTTTTGTGAAAAATTAGTAGATTATCTTATACATTCTACAAAAAAATTCCACTTTCAAACAACAACTTTGTCTTTAAAAGATCACTATTGTAGTAAGTGTGATATTTAGGTTCCATGAATCTGATATGATCAAACCTATCCATGAGGTTGTCCTGAAACCATTAAATACACATTATATCTTTCAACGTCAGTCGAATCATTCAAGCTATGCTAGATTTATCATTAAAGTTCATTGGACTAGGTGTTTGGGGTTGCCTAGATAAAAATTGGGATTACAGGATTTTTGACATGATTAGAACCTACCTTAGTTACCGCAATCTTGCAATAAGATATGCATCCAAGTTACCGCAGTTTCAGTCTGTCACCGCAATCGCGACACCTGAGGTTGTTTCCATGTAAGTGATGAATGTTCAACATCACTCTAGTTCTACACTACGAGCATGTTCTACAATATGGGTTCAAATGAAGGTCATGTGAATAGTGGTACTGGTGTGTGTGAATGTGCCCTTCAAAAATAAATGCCACTATTGATTGTTCATTTAAATAATTTATCAAATACAAGGTGTGTATATCACATTTGTCTACCATATTCACTATTGGGTTCTCAGGGTTTCCACACTTTTTGGTACACCTCAATCAAGAAACCAATACCACAACAATAAAAAGTACGACAACATGTAAAGCATAACATTTAAAACTTTAGGCCCTTTCTTAATCAGAACTCAATGGCCTATTTTCTAAAATGAAATAAAGGGTTCATGTACCCTACCAGAGTTGTGATGCAAGAGGGATGTGCATGGAGGCTGATCAAGAGCTTACAACTTGGCCAATAATACAGCTTAGATTTGAGATTAAAATCTTAAATAGGGAGTGTGAGGGAAATCAAAGAGACTAGGGGTTAAATGAACCAAATAATTGTGACCGAGGTAAAGGTCCACGACCATGCAAACCTGTGTAGCCATAATAATGCATGTAGGCCACAATCGCGGTAACTGAACAAAATTTTTTCCTCCCCTGTTTTCCCTTGTTCAGTATTTTACGTAATTTTCACAAAATTTTCCTACTCAGATTTTCAAAGTAAACTTTCACTCTTTACCCTTTTGAAAGCTCATTCAAAGCAATCCAAAGTGCCACGCAAATGCATGGGTTATTCAAATGCAAAAGAAAATATCTACACTATGAGAACATAACAAAAAGGATACGAGAAACTCTCGTGGCATTTATGAGTTACCTCCCACATAGTGTCTTAGTTATCATTGTGGCACGACGTCTTTTATCTTTTAATCTCATGGTGGGTCCTCAAACCTCTTATGTTTCACTGTCTCATTTTTAACATCCAGCAAGCTACTTGGAGACCCACGATTTGCATCATTTACTTGTAAATTTTGAAAGATGCCTCATTTTCTTGCACCCCAAATTTTATTTCCCCCAACTCTAGATCAATAATGGATCTTGCAGTGGACAAGAAACGATGACCAACAATGATAGACACCTCTTGGTCCATCTCACAATCCAATACAATGAAATCCTTAGGGAGAATAAATTTGGCCACCTTTACAAGGACATCAAACAATCTACCTACCGCCCTTTTTATCGACCGGTCCACCATCAAAAGTCGTATTGAGGTAGGTGTAGGACTGTCCAAAAAAAGTTTCTTATAGATTTCATACAACATTAGGTTGATACTTGCACCAAGGTCATAATGAGCTTTTGAAAACTCATGAGTACAAATGTTGGAAGGGATAGTGAAGGATCTAGGATCGTTTTTCTTTTCCGCAACTTTGTTATCAATAATATCTGTACACCCATGAGTAAATTTGATGGTATCACCTTTAAAGAGCTTCTTGTTAGACATTAACTTCGTCATTAACTTAGCATATCTCGGAATCTCTTGAATAGCATCAAGTATTGGGTATTTATGGAAAGATTGCTAAGTTTTTGCATAAATTTTCTCAATTTGTCACTTTATTCCTTTTAATGCAACAGTTGAGGGAACGGAGGAGGAACATGGACGGTTTACTTTTCTTCTCCTTGCAGCTTTTCAACTTCGACCACTTTCTCATAATTTTCATCAAGCTCTTTCTCATAATTTTCATTTTTTCTTTAAGGTGTCAGCTCATTTGCCTTAGACATAGGCATATTTTCACTCACCTCTTCTCTAAGGGGTTCTTCAAGTGTTTTCCCACTTCTAGTGACAATTGCTAGGAGTTGTGCTTCATTCGATGGGTTAGAATTTGAGTCCCTCAGAATTCAATTGCTAGCCCTTGCATTAAGTTACGTGGAGAATTACCCGATTTGGGTGTCCAATTATTTGATGAAGGCAGATGAGACACCACTATTTGGTAGAGTACGGATAAGTCACCCTTCAACTCATGTACCATTTTGTTCTTACCTTCAACTCTACTTAAGATTCATGCCAAAACATCTTCTATATTGAATTTTTTGGGGTCAATGATGTTTTACTCCTTCTCTTTATCCCTATCATAGGGAGGAACGTAGAAGTCATAGTCACGTTCCTTATGTCTCCAATATCTACCTCGATCCTCATCCATCCAACCTTGATTCCTATATTGCCTTTGATAGGCGAGAATGGAAATCCCCGATTAGTTTGCCAAGTACCAAATTTTTTCATCCAACTTCATTGCCTCATCATCGTCTTCATAAGGATTTCATGTTATGGTGTTAACACTTTCGTGGGTAATCCCATAACATGTTTCATTAGAAGCTCAAGTTGGGTCATCATTTTGTCCATTTTCTCCACTTTTTTCTCTTCTCATTTTCTTTACTCATTGGTCACCATACAGGTAGTAGAAGGGGTTTTAGGAGCATCGACATCACGGGTGTGCCACCCCTAATTTTGCTTGGATACTTCACTTATCATTTGGAAATCCATAAGATGATGCAATGTTACAATAGAGCCACCTACTGCATTATCCACAACCATTTTGTTCAATAAGTCAAGAGATTTATAGAAACTTTTAAGGAGCATCTTTTTCGGGACCTAATATTTTGTTCAATGAGTCAAGAGGTTAGCTTTCCATTAAACCTCTATCACTCTTCAAACAATGGTTCTCCATTCCATTCCCAAAAATTTACAATATTATCCCTCTTTTGAAGAATTTTTTTATGGTGGGAAGTATCTATTCAGGAAAACTGTGGTGAGATCCTCCCAAGAGGTGATTTAAACTTGAGGAAGTCAGTGGAGCCGTGAAACTGCCTTATCCTTTAGTGAAAACGGGAAGAGTCGAAGCCATATGGATTTTTGTGTAATATGCGCTATGTTAAATGCCGCACAAACTTCCACAAAGTTATTCAAATGGAAATTTGGGTCCTCATATGCTTGACCCCTATATAATCCTTTCATTTGTAACATATGAAGCATAATTCTAGTCACATGAAACACACAATTTCTATTGATTAGTGGGATACGTATAGCACCTTTTTACCCCACTTAATTTAATTGGCCCTCATCTTCTAGTGGAGCATCAAAGAGGCAAAAATTACTTTTATTATCGCTCATTGCTCCATTCAAATTTTGATCACCTAAGAAATAGTCAAAAATAAAAAATAAAGTAAATTACCCCACACCATGTTTTCCTAAGTAAGAATAGCACCACATAAATAAAATCTATATTTCACTCCTCGGCAACAATGCCAATTTGATAACACTCAACAAACTCCCATATTTGAGGAATGAGGCAGTCGTTGTCAAGTAACCCTATTTAAATTGGGGTCGAATCTCAAGTAGTGAATGCTATAGAGTTTAAACCTATAGGTACTCAAGTTACTACTAGGTTACCTAGAGTGCAAATGGAAACAAAATGTATAAGTAAATAGGGAGGGCTAGTCGAAATTCTTCACACAAACTTTAACCAGTATGGAGTGAGTGCTATCTTTGGTCTAAATTCAATGTTGGGAGGAATCTTGGGATTATGACTCCATACAGGTAACGTATGTGGAATAATGTTGTTTTATCAAGAAATTTAGTTATTGAGTGATGGATAGTCTAGGTCAAATAACATTGAGGTCAATCTTTCGATAAAACCACACCGATTTCACCCATTGGCTCTTACGAGCAACTAATAAGTGTGGAGTCTATGTAACCACCCAAGACGTCAACCAAGAATACCTATTTCTAGAATGATGCTCTTGACATGATTTACACTTCCTAAACACTTATTTCTAAGATTGAAAAGAGTAGTAAACCATAGCCTTAGTTGTTTACCATTGCCTTGTACCCCGATAATCATTTTTCAGGGATGTTATGGGATACCTAATATTCACCTAAGTCCCTCTATTAAAGATGAAAAGGGGATCTAGAGCTTGAATAATTCACCTATCAAACCCATTTGGTAATTTGGAGTTTTCAACTATCAAATCCCAACTCATAAGCTTAAGCAATGGTGAAATCCATACTCAACAACTAAAATCCATGCAAACACAACAATACCTATACACAATTACAAACTAATTCAAGATAATTCCAAGATTAAATTACTTATCTACACATGAAAAAAGTAAAGAGAGATATACCATGTAGGTTAACCAAATCATTCATTCTTAACAAAAAACTAAGAAATTTGAGTCTTCAAAGTTTATTACATACTTGCTCAATTAGGTTTCAAGCTTAGATTTAAAAAATAGATTATGAGACAGGCAATACCCAAAGAAGAAAGGGTTTTTTCTTGTATATGATTTGGGATTCATCCATGATATTTTATACTTTTACCTTTGGGATAGTTCACACTGATCCCAAATGACGTGTATTTGACTGCTACCGTGCTTGTGTGATCGTGGTTAGATTCTACGACTACATTTCTTTGACCACCTTAACTGACCACGAACGCATCTAGAGGATCGTGGTCATAGTAACTGGTGCTAATGCAACCTAGGTCTTCAGCTGCACTCTTCTATGCTTCCTCTTTATCATTTTCAACTCCAATCCATCTCTTTTGACCTTCTTAGATTTTTTACCTGTATTGATTGGATATTAGTACATCTAACCATAAGTTTGCCTTATTTATGGATTCAAATCAAGGCATTTTTCATGAATAATGAATATGAATAAGTGGTAAAATGCTACTCATCACTTCAATAACATGATCTTAGCTCATATTATTTCTACCACCTTGATTCCTTCAAAAGTGTCTCGTAGTAATGTGACTTATAGAGATATATTTGTTCTCTACTGACAGATCAAAAAATAAAAAATCAACTAGAGCGCAAAGATTTATGAATAAATGATAGAATGTGCAGCTAATTCCCATGCCTAGGAAAACTTACCCTACAGTTTGCTCATAACACATATTTTTATTCACTTTAAAATTAATATTTTAGCCAATCGAGTGGTCAAGTTGTTGCAACCATAGATTATAAGACCTTCACAAGTATGGGCTATGTTCTGAATGAACAAGAATGCTGCAAAAAGGAATCTATCAAGAACTGACCTGACACATCTAGGGTAAGTAAAGCTGTGCCTAAATCCATGTCCTATGTATATAATGAGACTGAAGAAATCAATAACAGGATGACTGCCATCAAAGAAGGAATATCCAGCATTCGAAGTCAACTGCCAAGCTCCTACAGCATGACAAAGAGACAGGTACCGACATAGGTAAAGTAAGACTCTTCCTTGATGACTTCAAATAGGAAAAAATGAGATTTTTTAACAAAATATCCTTCCAAGTTGATTCTATCAAGTCTGACTCCTCCTCTTTCTCCTCCTCCAATGAGCTTTCTATCTCTATTTAGAACTCTTTCACAAACTTTACAAAGATTGTTGAAAAATCTTATGATAGCTTACGCTATAACATGCACAAACTCTTAATTATTTACTTTCCAAATGATGCTGAAATCATTTTATTCAAAAAGGGGCCTGTCCCTACTAATACTCTAGCATGTATAAAGACACTACACACTTCTTCTCTGACATATTTTTGTTTCCACCATAACTTTACATGTGTCGTAGTCTATGTTTTTTGTCTTGTTATTTCCTTGATGTGTTGTGTTTTTGCACTGTTCTTTTTATTGTTCGTGGCTTGGCATATTCCTTTTATTGTGTTTTCTCTATTCTTTATGATTATGTCAAAAGGGGTAGAAGACGTGCATTTTTTAATAAGATAGGGGATCAAATAAAAGTAAGATGGTCAATTATTTTCATATCAAAGTCGACTTCTTCCACCCCGTAAAGGCAAACAGTCAGGTGGATCTACACAAAAATCTTACTAGGGAAGTCAAGTTAGGTGAAGCTAGACAACAACTTTAATAGGGAAGTCAACTGATATTTAAGTTTGTTATTATCAAAAAGGGTTAGATTGTTAACCTTCTTAGGTACCATTTTAATAATGAAAAACTAACGAGTAAATCTTTGTATGATAAAGGATGTAAGATATTGAAAGATTGATGACGGTAAAAGAATAAAATAAGAAAGATAAAGGATGCATGATACTAGAAGATTATTGATGCAGAAGGAATGAGATGAATCAAGTAACAAAGCTTACTCCATGAATGGAAACATATCCAATCATAAAAAAGGTGGATCACAACACTCAAATCGCATGGTAAGAAAATTAATCAAACATCTTGGAAATAGATGGAGAATCATTATCTTGTTCACTATCAAATAATGATGGTAGAATAGATAAATTATGACAAAAATGAAAAGGAAGGAAGTCTAATATCGTAATGTTGACATCAATGTGTACAAGACTAAAAGGAAAGATAGATCATGAATATAGATGATATAGACATAATCTAGAGCCACATATGGACATATCAAACGCCTACATTAATTAATCAAGGAATCAATTTTAATCCTTGATTGAGAATAAACTATCTTGGGTTACCTTATGAAAAGTAGCATCCAAAGACTATAACTAGTGAAGACCAAAGACAATCATGGTTTCGCATTTCAGGGATAAAATTCAAAGTGTCTCATTCTTTGTCTTACAAGGCTCTATAATTTTTAGTTTATAATTATTATAAAAAGAGTACGATCGAGTTAGATTTGTAATATTAACTAAAGCTGAGTCATAAGATAGGAAGAGAAAAATAAGTCTTCAAAACTTTCTCCTATCATTGTAGTAATACCGAACATTCAACTATCTAAGGAAGCTTTGTAACCCAAGGGGACTTAAAGTAGGGACCATATTGGTGTTTTGAACCAGGATAAAACTTTGTATTACTACTTTATGTTCTTAATTTTTTAATTCTAATATATTTTTGAAGTACACCAATTTGCATATGCTTCGACTGTGAGAAGTAAGTAGTCGACTCATAGAAGAAAGTTTCAATTAACTTCCCCCTCCCCCCCACTTGATATTCATATAAGACAACTATGCTATTCAAAGAGATGGATATCTTTATTTTTATAGCCCATAGTCTAATGATTAAGGAAAATAAAATTATGTTAAGGAAAGGGGAATGTCAATAAGAGAGCAAGAATGGGAAATTTTGACTATTATTTGTAGAAGTCGGGCGGTGGTATTTGGTCTTTATTTCAACAAGTATGTTTAGATCTAGCACTATTATTTTCTAGTGTTCTCTATCCTTAACCAAGCAGGATGGAAAGGTAGAGCGCCAGGTTCTAAGTCCAATTATAGTGATTCTAGTGGCTTCACCTTACCATCTTATAAAAAATGGAGGAAAAACTATCTTAAAAAATGTTTGATAGGTTAGTATGGATTCTTTAGTTATGTGAAGTCAACTCATAAAATTTGATATTTTTCATTAGCCATAAGGGGTAATGTCAGTATTCATACTAAAGCTCCACTTCAGAAGCCCGAGTAGGTTGCTCAAATCAACTGGGTGCCTCATCAAGTGTAGGTGGGGATCAGAGTTATAATAAGTTATATCCGATACAGACTTGAAAGTATCATGAGGGTCCATTAATATGGTGAATGGTGCATTATGAGTCTTGCATAGTTATTCTAATAGAATGTTAGATCTAAGATCCACACTTTTATTTGTGACTCTTTATATTACAGTAGACATTAATTTCAATCTCAAAATCCTTTAGAGACTTTCCTCATTTATATATTCCTATTGGTGGTTTGGACAAAGACTAATAAGTATACATAAATTACCTAATCATAGTTTAATAGAAAAATCACATCAACTAATCTAGTTGAGTTAGATATGTGTATTTTGACTAAATTCTTGATATGGATTGGATTTATTTCTGTATTGCTCCAGTCTACTGAGAAATAAAGTTGTCTAGTTTAAGCTTTTAAAAGAGTCAATCTTAGAATAAACAGGTATTACATCAGCACCTACGATTAAATTTATTTTTTACTTAAGGCCAAGAAAATTATTTCTTAGAAAATATAGTTTGGTTTATGTATTCAAAGTGCGTTATTCCAACAATTTAATACTTGTGATTTAATTTCTAGTTGTATTTCCTAAATATCTGCCTACAGTCCATTCTGATTTGGAGACAATCTTTGGAATAAACTTTCTTCTAGATACTCAAGATATTTAAATTCCTTCATATAGAATTGCCCTAGCAGAGATTAATGAAATGAAGAAGTAGTTAAAGAACCTTTTAGATAAGGATTTCAGAAAACCCAATATCTCACCAAAGGGTGCTCGGTTCTTTTAATATGTAAGAAAGATGGTTCCCTAAGAATGTGTATCAATTACCATCAGTTTAGTAAAATGACAATCTACAATAAGTGTCCCATTAAAAAATTAGTCGCTTGTTCAGCCAACTTCAAGGTTCTAGTTTTTTTTTTTTGGAGATAGACCTTAGGTTTGGCTATCATCAACATAGAGTCAGAGAATGTGACATTCCAAAGACAACCTTTAAAATTTGATATGGTACCTATGAATTTGTTGTTATGTATTTTGCCTAACGAATTCTCCAGAACCTTTTGTAGACTTGATGATTAGAGTGTTCTAGAAGTGCTTTTATTTGTTTGTGTTTTTAATATAGATGGCATCCTCATTTCTTCTTGGAATAATGATAAACATGCAATCCATTTGAGGATTGTCTTGTAGACTCTCAAAAATTTCAAGCCATTAACAAAGTTTTGTAGGTGTGAATTTTTCTTGAAAGTAGTCAAATTCTTCAACCAAATTTTTTATGGTGAAGTCATTAAGTCTGGTCCTCAAAATACTAAAGTAGTGAGAAACTGACCAAGATCCATATATCCTTTAGACATTCGTAGTTTGTTGGGTTTGGTTGGTTACTACTGATGATTTGTTGTAAATATTTTCTTTATTTCTTCTTGTATGCCCATATTGACTCAGAATAATGAAAAATTTTAGTTGTCTAATCCTTACTATAAGCAATTTTAAGAGTTGAAAATTTGATTAACTTCAACTCCAATTTTGACTCTACAAAAGGGTCCCAATGGGGTTTTCTCTTATTGTGATGTTTTTGGAGAAGAACTAGGTTGTATGTTGATATAACATGTTTATGCTATAGAATATTTCTCATTGTAGCTCAAAACCCACGAGAAGAATTACCCAATCAATGATCTAAAGTTGGTAGCATTCAATTGTTTTTGCATAATAAATTTGGAGCATTATCTCTATGGAGTCATGTTGATATGTTCAAAAATCACTTGACTCTTCAGTATGTCTTTAGTCAAAAAGGTTTAAATCATAAATATTTATATGATACGGATGAAAATTCTAAACGATTATGATATGAGTCATATACCATTAGGTTAGAGACATTATGGTATCTAATGGTCTTAGCTGGCTTTCTATTAGTAGTGTTACTTATGTCAAATAAAATAAGTAAAAGTTCATAGGCTTGCTAGATTGGGTGTGTGGTAGGTTTATTCAACTGAAGGTAGTGTCATGGTTAATAATAGTTCTTAATCAACTTTAGTTTTACTAGTAGTAAAGGCTAGTGGGATAGAGACCCTATTTTTCTTTGGTTGAAAGAAGAAGACCAAATTTAGAAAGTCAATTTTTTCTCCCAAGGAGGATATGTTGTCATCTTTGTTAGGGCACAATTTGTGTTCAAGATTCTGATGACTTGAGACAACTGATGGTGTCAAAGCTCACCACTTTTCACATTCTATTCAACCAAGAGCTACTAACTTATACTGTGACCTACGTAAAGTCTATTGGTAGAATTTCATAAAGAAAAATATCATACAATTCATCATTGGGTGTTCTAATTATCACCAGGTTAAGGTTAAGAACCATATTCGAAGTTATGCGACTCAAAATATCAGTATTCCTACATATTGTGACCTATGTAAAGTCTAGTGGTAAAAATGTATTTAATAATAGTATTGCCTTATACATTCTAATGTCATGGTTTGATTATAATTATTATTTACCAAATGACAAAGTCAAATTATTTCCTAGCAGAAAACACTTTAGATTTAGAAGAGGATTATGTTAGATTCTACCTTTGAGAGTTGACAAAGGTTCATTGAGTCTCTTTGACTATCATCTAAGATAGGTATAGATGGTTAGGCAACGCTGACCATTTATACTTTAAAGGATATTTTGAGAGCTTACATGATGGAATTAAAAGGTCTTTGGGATAACCTCTTAGCTTTGATATTATTTTTCTATCATAATAGCTACCACTCTAGTATTTAGATGGCTCAAGTGGAGGCATTTTATGATATAACGTGTAGATCACCTATTGGGTTGTGTGAGGTTGGTGAAGCCTCCTTGATATGTCTTACTTCAGTCTATGAGCCGATGGAGAAATTTCAACAGATTAGTAAAAGGCTAAAAATAACTTAGAGTAGTCAGAAATCCTATAAAAATATAAAAAGAAGGGAGCTCAAATTTGCGGTAATGATTGGCATTATTTTAAATTTTCACCCATGAAAGGGGTAAAGAGATTTTAAAATAAATTCAAACACAGTCCCTGATAAGTTAGTCCATGTATGATTTTAAGCTACATCTGTTATATGGCCTTTGAATTAGACTTTCCTTCAACATTAGCTCCTCAAGTTTTTCATGTATTGCTAATGAGGAAATTGTTTGGTGTAACACATTTAGTTTTGCATTTAAATAGTGTAACAATGAAATATAGTCTCTCATAAGAAGAGATTCCTATTGATATCCTTGATGGTAAAATTCAAAAGATGTGGAATAAAGAGGTCACATAAGCAAAATTACTTTAGAGGAATCTCTAGTTGAGGGAGACACTTGGGAAGAAACAATAGATATGATGACCAATGACCCTCATATTTACCCTTAAAACTTGGTTCTAGATTGATGTACTATTTCCTCTTTACTATCACTATCAGTTTTACTCCCCTTAATTGCTCTCATGTTATAGTTTGCACATATGTTTCTTAAATTAAGTCAAGTAATGTTTTACTTAGAATATTGGTTATCATTTTAGAATTTAGATTTAAGAACTTAGTCTTAGGTTTGCAACCCTTTCCCTAAATTTTTAGCTTAATTAGTTTTCATTCAAGGATGCATGTTCCTAAGAGTGAGGTATTGTACTACGACAATAGTTTATAAGACTGCATTTCAGGATTAGCATAGAAAACAAGCTAGAAACTAGAAAATTTCACATTAACAACTCATGCAAAGAGTCCTTGTTAATGCCAATGACCTATTAGGTTAGCCATACTAAGGTCATTTCTTAATGTACTAAAATATTTGTATTTTCATTTGTGGAAATATATCTAAGGGATGATCCATTACCAGTCGCGATGAATTGTCGTGACCGTCCATACCCATTCAAGGTTGATGAAAGAAAATCATCCCAGTGGTCAAGATTTATATTGTTAAATTTATGCGAAACCATATGTTTTGTTACCTTAGTATGTTATTAGAAAAGTCCCAAAAGCTGATATTTGGGTCCAATCGCAATGAGAGGACACAAATACATATCATCAGTGATTAAAAGTAATCATGCCCTGTCTACCACAGACCCAAGAAAAGTTCCCTAGTGACTACGAGTCTAATAAGGAGTTATTGTCAGACAAGATGACATACCATGTAACCCATGCGGACTAGGTATTGTAGAAATAGTTACTTATTAATTGGGGTATTTTCATACATTCCATATTTTATAAACCTATACTAAGACATTTAAATGGTAACTCAGGAGGGGTTAAAAGGGAACTAAACATTTCTTCCCTATCATTCTCACCCAAAAAAACTCTAAAACAACAACCAAATTATGATTCTTTTCTTTTAAATGCACTAAGAGTAAGGGTTCATCGCCAAATTCTGAAATTCTATGTTCTTAGCCTTATTCTATCAAATTCCTATTATATGGGTCTTACATGAGGCCTATTTTTGCTTTCATGCCAAAATTTCATTTAAAAGTTATTTTTGTTAAAAAACCATAAATTAAGGCAAGAAATCAATTATCTCTATTTATGAATTCTTTCAATAAATTATGTTCTTAAATTTCTTATGCTTATCAATATTAGTTTATGCATGTTTTTAAAAGGCTTTTGCATATGTTGGCGTGTTATGAAAACACAATCCCAAATACTTGAATAATTGGAATGAAATACCTATATAAAGCATGATTTTGGATAATTAACCAGTATACAATTTTGTAATACCCCGCAAAGTTCTATCCTAATATGAGCCTTAGAGAATTTTTGAAAAAAAAAAAATTCGAGTCTAAAAATTTCAAAAATATCTTCCCAAGTATGAAACACTTTGAATCGTACTGTATTTCTATAACTTTAACTTTTTATCATGATTAGCATTGAATGGGCCGTCAAGTGTTCCATCAAGCCAAGGCATTGACCCCTGTTTTTGGTCATCATGTCATGGCAAAAGTGGTGGACTGTCAATAAGTTGACAAACCGTGATGGGGTCCGTGAGGTCAAAACAGAATGGCCCATTCCTCACCCCCGACTGACAGATGATTTGGTGGACCATCAGATTCCTTATGGACCACCACTTTGACCATTATGACAAGGCAGAATGACCCAGATTTGGCACTCGAGCGACGGAAAACCTGGTGGACCATTAGTCCCTCTAACGGACCGTCAGATCAATCGTCACAAACCCCGATCAGTAGTTTTCAACTCTTTTTCTTTAAAAGGCATTTTGGTCTTTTCCACTTTTTCCCCAACCTCTATAAATACTCACTTAAGTGTTGAAGGACTCATTTTCTTATCTTCTTTCACCCAAAAACTAGGGTTTCAAAAATTAAAAATTCTCTCTTCTTCCACCAGAAATTAAGAGTGAAAAATTAATAGATATCAAGAAATCAAGAATCTGTCCAAGAACCTTTAATAAAGAAGTTTCCCCAAGTTATGTAAATGTTCATTCTTGGGTATCTTTCACTCAAGAAGCTCAAGTACCTTTTTCTCAATCTCCAAGATTTATCTTTATGAGTTTTTAATGATTCTTGTGAGTTGAAATTGATGTTCTTGCTATTCTTAAGTTGTGGTTCATGTTTTTCTACAAGATTATCAATCCTTGTCCTTAGTATGTGGTATTTGTGTGTTAAATGGATTATGTACTTTTTGTTGATGTTGAATGACCTCCAAGATGGGAGACTTATGTGGTTTGTATGAATCTATGATAATATATGAGTTGAAACATGTAAATTTAGTTGTTCATGACTATTGGGTGTAGAATTGGTTGATTTAGTGGAGTATGTCTCCCATAATTTGATAAAATCTTAGAAGAATATGGACCATTATAGAATGTAGAATAGGAAGCCCCAAATTATGAGCTAGTCTATGCCTGCCTAGTGTTTGATAAAATGACCAAGTGAATGAATTATTCCATGCTAGTAGGAAATTCCCAAATAAGTGTGAACCTATGCATGTCTAGTGTTTTTTGAAGGACCTTAGTGAATGAGTGTAGATGTGATGGTTGTAAATTCCCTATTATGTGCCCTTTGATATGTTCTAAGTTTTTAATATCTTCCAAGTGATTATCAAGTAAGCCATGACATGATAGTATAAAGTTTCCCAAGTAGTGTGAAATCTAAATACATGTTAAGACCGATATAGGTATGAAATAGTTGAGGTAAAACCTTGTTGAATGGAGTACGATCTAATAACATGTTTTCTCTATGTTATTATGCGATTAATTTCCCAAGATGCTTAAAGAGACCCTTTGAATGATCGTGTTGATGTGAGAATGATTATGTTTTACTTTTATGTTATAGTGTCCTGGGAGTATTTATACCTAACAATAGAGATGTTTTCTAGAGCCCGTGTCAGTTTTGCAATAATTCCAATCGAACGACAATTCTCAAAACACACTGAACTACAGAACTATGTATCTATATACAAGTGCAAAGTGTAATTAGGATCTGTAATCTCAGTTATCTTTGTAATCTCTGTATCGCTAGTAATCTAGCCACCATCATGTAATTAACTCAGATCTAATAGTATTCAAGTTATTCAACTCTAATCACAAAAGCGATTTGAATAATTCATTCAAGCGTTGCATCATCAATCAGATGCTATGATCCGATAACTTTTCATCAAATACGGAACTAAGTAATCTCAGCGTAACTTAGTTAGATCTATTGAGAAATATAATCAGTATCAGATTTAGCTCAGTCTAAGTTTAGTTAAGAATCAAATCAGTTTCTTATAGTTGGGAGTAGAAACTAGCACCGAGAAATCTCAAGTATGGGGACTCACCTGCTAGTGGAGGGTGTGATCCTTAGATGCGATCCTTGTGCTCTAGAACTACGTATCCAACGTAGGTTGAGACATCACACCTGCTAGATGAAGGTGGATGAGAGACATCATACATGCTAGATAAGGGTAGATGAGGTGGCTTGACCTATTAGATAAAGGCTCCACCATTTTCATATGAGGAACTTATAGATTAGGGTCATATAAAGATAATGCCTTTAACCGAGGCACGATATTGACACCCTCCAAATAGGGTTTAGAGGTTGCACCCCCAAGAGATAGTAGGGATATATCGGTTAAGTAACTACTTTCCACGGTCTCAGTTTCTAAATCAGTCTCAGACTTTAAGAAAGAGCTTAGTTCAGTGTACAAAATTTAAGGCTGTTAGATACAGGTCTTTAAGTATGATTACTTGCTAATTCGAAGATCCGCTGCTTGATAGGCCGATCTCAAAATAATTTATGAAGAAGTATTGTTATCCACAGACTCAAAGACACCCTGTTAGATAGGGTTGCTATCCATTTTACATGCTTCAGATACTCGTAATATTAGTATGTTCAGAGATTTCAGAACTCACTCCTTGATGAAAGTGCATCTATATTTCCTAGTTATCAATATCATATGAGTCTGTGATTCAGTTTCTTAGTGTCAATAGTGAGTTTAGTTTGTAGGAAAGTGGTATATGAGTTCCAGTATCTGGAGTTGTGATGATTGTGATTATGACTTGTGCATTCATGTATGTGTTCTCGTGCGATGTTTTTATGATTATTCAGTTTACACATTGTGCATGCATGAGCCCTTGCATTTAGCCTACCTTGTCTACATACTCGGTATATTTTGTACTGACAAATTTATGCTAAGGTGTTTTATTTGTCACCATAGTTTCAGAGGTATAGGATTCAGAGTTTTCTCAGCTGTCTAATCTCAGTTACCAGCAGTAGCAGTGAGTCCTCTTTCTTTATGGATAATTCTCAATTTAATATTATTTCATCAAATTTTGTTTATATTATTTGTTGACGGAGTTAGTTAGGGACATGTCCCATCAACTCCACAGTTCAAATTGTTTAGAGGATTTTTAGATGAAAGTTTGTGTATTAGTATTCAGTTTTAAGTTTGAGTATGTATAGATGTGTTGAACCTTATGGCCAGTTTCCATATTTATTTGAGATAGTATGTTGTGTACAGGTACAAATATTAGAAAAGGGTTAGCTTGTGGTCCTTCGGGTCCATAAGCACCGTGTGACATCTCGGCATGCGATCTCAGGGCATTAAAAACTTAGTTTCAGAGCCTAAGGTTCAATAGTGTCCTAGGGAGTCTTAAAAGATGCATCTAGCAGAGTCTTGTTCATGGGTGTGTAGCGCGCCACATTTATGTACAAGAGGCTATAGAATGTACTTAAGAGTAATTTATTTTTCTCAGTATTCATATCATGCGATTAAGCATGATCTCAAGTTGATTCTAAATCTAATCTACTTGCTTCTTTCATTTACAGAGTATGCCTCCTCGCAGAGATTGTGTCCATGGGGTTGATAACTATCCCCCTCAGCCATTAGATCCTGAAAATGAGAGTGTGTCACATGCAGAGTTTTGGGAAGCTTTCCAGGCACTAGCCCAGTCTGTGACTAATGTTTATGGGAACCTTCAAGCTGCAGTACTATCTCAACAAGATGGGGATTCTGCCATAGCCAGGATTAGAAGCTTCATGAGAATGAACCCACCCGAATTCTTTGGGTCAGTAGTAGGTGTAGATCTGTAGTTGTTTCTTGGGGAGGTGAAGAAGATCACCCAGATTATGCATGTTTCAGAGGACGAGAGTGTTGAGTTAGTTTCTCATAGATTGAAAGATATTGCTCATGATTGGGTAGTGATATAAGAGGAGAGTAGAGGAGAGAATGCATCCCCTGTTAATTGTTCAGAGTTTTAGAGTGCCTTTCTAGATAGATGTTTCCCTCTAAATATGAGAAAGGCTAAGGTAGAGGAGTTCATGAACCTAAGGCAAGGTTCCATGACCGTGAAAAAGTATTGTCATAAGTTTAACCAATTAACTAAGTATGCTCCTGACTTGGTAGTTGACCCTAGGGCGAGTATGAGTAAGTTTTTTTCTGGTGTATCAAATTATGGGTTGAAAAAGTGTAGAGCTTCCATGATGAATAAAGATATAGAACTTTCCAAGATAATGATTCATGCGTAACAGATTGAGGCAGATAAGATCAATGAGAGAGAGGAGGAGTAAAAGATCCAAGATGGGTAGTCGTGGTCTCTCGCAGTCGGGGTCTCAAGGTGGTAGTAATTCTCAGTATGGTCAAAGATTTTTAGTTCCAGCTTGTTCTTCAGCTAGTGTACTCGCACCTGTGTTTAGGGGTGTCATAGTTGAGGGAGCGCCAAGCTCCAAAGCCCAGAGTAGTACTAGTAGTGTTCGTACCTACCCGTTGTGTGAATAATGGGTAAGAATCATAAGTGTTTATGTAGAGAAGGTAGCGATGTGTTCTTTAGATATGAAGAGATAGGTCATAAAGTTTGAGACAGTCCTAAGCCAGGTCCCCAAAGTCAGCGTAGTCATCCTTAAGGCTCTCTTTGATTGGGAAAGATCCCCCGAAATAGACCCGGGTAAGTTATGAGACCTTCATCACTATAATATGTATTATTATATCTTTTTCTTTCATTTTGAGCTTATATGCTAGCATGAGTCATACCTGAGTTTTAGGTCTCAGTCCGTCAATTATGACCTAGTCGTAGGTGCCTCATGCATCGCTCCAGTATTTCAGTGAAGTGTGTTTAAAGGGACATAAAGTTCTAAGGGGGAGATACCCATAGTATCATGATGTTGCATGCCAATAGATTTATCTCGATGCATGATTAGATTTCCTTTATAAAGTTAGCATTAGTCCTTATTGCATTGTCAAGTCATACTTTCAGAAGTCAGCTTAGCCGGACATTCATGCATTAGATATGCACATTTAGTAGAAAGAGTTCATCTAGTCAGTGTGTGCTCAGTTGTGTATTCATAAGATCATTGCAGTTACGTTTCCATGCATCAGATATGCATATGTGTTATGAGAATTCATCTATGAGTAGATTTAGTCGAGTATTCCTTGCATCAAATATGCATGCCCAGTGTGAGAACTCTGTATGTCAGTCGTTCCAGTTGCGTAGTCACGCCTTGAGATATTTCTGTGTCTTGAGTAATTTCTGTTGATCCATATTCTCAGTCTATCAAAGCGACATTTGAGGAAGAATGTTCCCAACGGGGAGATAATATAATACCCCGCAAAGTTCGCTCCTAGTTTGAGGCTTAGAGAGTTTTTGCACAAATGAAAATCTGAGTCTAATTTTTTTAGAAATATCTTTACAAGTATTAAACACTTTGAATCGTGTTTTATTTCTATAATTTTAACTTTTTTTCATGTATATCATTGAATAAGCTTTCCATCGATACCAATTTTATCAAAATCCGACATCGGACGAGGGAGTTATGGCCGTTTTATTAAATGGTATCGAAATTGCCCATGTTTGATAGTTAACCTAGTGGACCGTCAGGTCCTTGGTGGTCCATCAAGTGTCCAATCAAGCGAAGGCAGTAACCCCAATTTTTTTTCATCATGTGACGGCCAAAGTGGTGGACTTTCAATAAGTTGACGGACCGTCAAGTCGAAATAGAATGGCCTATTCCTGACCCCCGAGTGATGGACGATTTGGTGGACCGTCAGATTTATGATGGACCGTCACTTCAACCACCATGACGAGATAGAACGACCCAGTTTTGGCACTCAAGTGATGGACGACCTGGTGGACCGTCAATCCCTCTGATGGACTGTCAGATCGATCGTCACAGACCTCGATCAGTAGTTTTCAACTATTTTTCTTTAAAGGGCTTTTTAGTTTTTTCCACTCTTTCCAAAACCTTTATAAATACCCACTTAAGTGTTGAAGGCCTCATTTTCTATTCTCTTTTTTCACCCAAAAACTAGGGTTTCCAAAATTAAAAATTCTCTCTTCTTCCACCAAAAATTAAGAGAGAAAAATCAAGAGAAGTCAAGAAATCAAGAATCTCTCCAAGAACCTTTAAGAAAAAAGTTTCCCCAAGGTATGTAGATGTTGATTCTTGGGTCCCTTTCAACCAAAAAGCTCAAGTACCTTTTTTTAAATCTCCAACATTTATGTTTATGAATTTTTATGATTCTTGTGAGTTGAAATTGATGTTCTTGCTATGATTGAGTTGTGGTTCATGTTTGTCTATAATATTATCAAGCCTTGGCCTTAGTAAGTGGTATTTGTATGGTAAATGAATTATGTACTTGTTGATATTGAATGACCTCCAAGATGGGATACTTATGTGGTTTGTATGAATCTATGATAATATATGAGTCGAAACATGTAAATTTAGTTGTTCATGACTTTTAGGTGTTGAATTGGTTGATTTAGCGGAGTATGTCTCCCATAATTTGATAAAAGCTTAGAAGAAGAATATGGACCATTATAGAATGTTGAATAGGAAGCCCCAAATTGTGAGCTAGTCTATGCATGCCTAGTGTTTTATAAAATGACAAAGTGAATGAACTATTCCATGTGAGTAGAAATCCCCAAATAAGTGTGAACCTATGCATGTCTAGTGTTTATTGAAGGACCTTAGTGAACGAGTGGAGATGTGATGGTTGTAAATTCCCTATTACGTGCCCATTGATATATGCTAATTTTTTAATATATGCCAAGTGATTAGCAAGTAAGCTATGAAATTATAGTATGATGTTTCCCAAGCAGTGTGAAATTCAAATACATGTTAAGATCGACATAGGTATGAAATAGTTGAGGTAAAACTTTGTTAAATAGAGTACGATCTAATAACATATTTTCTCTATGTTATTATATGATTAATATCCTGAGATGCTTAAAGTGACTCTTTGGATGATCATGATGATATGAGAATGATTATGTTTTAGTTTTATGTTATCAGGTCCTAGGAGTATTTCTACCCGACAATAGAGATGTTGTCTAGAGTCCGTGTCAGTTTCGCGATAGTTCCAATCGATCCACGATTCTCAAAACTTAGTGAACTATAGAACTATGTATCTTTAGACAAGTCCAAAGCTTAATCAGGATCTGTAATCTCAGTTATCTCTATAATCTCTATATCGCTAGTAATTTAGCCTCTGTTCTATAATTCGCTCAGATCTTATAGTAGTCAAGTGATTTCATTCTAATCTCAGAAGCGATTTGAATAATCTATTCAAGCTCTGCCTCGTTAGTAAAGTGCTATGATTTGATACTTTTCCATCAGATACGAAACTAAGTAGTCTCAATGTAACTCAGTCAGATCTCTTGAGAAATATAATCAGTATCAAATTCAGCTCAGTCTATGTTCAGTTAAGAATCAGATCAGTTTCTTTCAGTTAGGAGTCGAAACAAGCACCGAGCGATCTTAAGGATGGGGACTCACCTACTAATGGAGGGTATGACCCTTAGATGCGATCCTTGTGCTCCATAACTACGTAGCCAGCATAGCTTGAGACATCACACCTGTTAGATGAGGGTGGATGAGAGACATCATACCTGCTAGATAAGGGTAGATGAGGTGGCTTGACTTGTTAGATGAGGGCTACACCATTCTCGTATGAGGACCTAATAGAGAAGGGTTATATAAAGATAATGTTTTTACCTGTGGAACGGTATTGACACCCTTCCAAGTGGGGTTAGAGGTTGGAAACCTAAGAGATAGTAGGGGCATGTTGGTTAATTAACTACTTCCCACGGTCTCAGTTTCAAAATTAGTCTCAGACTTCAAGAAAGAGCTCAGGTTAGTGTACAGAATTTAAGGCCGTTAGATACAGGGCATTAAGTATGATTACTTGCTAATTCGAAGATCCACTACTAGATAGGCCGATATCAAAATCATTTATGAAGAAGTATTGTTATCCACAGACTCAAAGACATCCTTATAGATAGGGTTGATATCCATTTCAGAAGCTTAGATACTCGTAATCTCAGTATGTTCAGAGATTTTAGAACTCACTCCATGATAAAAGTGCATCTATATTTCCCAGTTATCAATATTAGATGAGTCTGTGATTCAGTATCTTAGTGTCAATAGTCAGTTCAGTTTATAGGAAAGTGGTTTCTGAGTTCCATTCTCTAGAGTTGTGATGATTGTGATTATGAAATATGCATTAATGTATGTTTTCTCGTGCGACGTTTAAATGATTATTTAGTTTACACATTGTGCATGCATGAGCCTTTGTATTTAGCCTTACCTTGTCTATATACTCGGTACATTTTATGCTGACGCATTTACGCTATGGAGTTTTATTTGACACCATAGTTTCAGAGGCAAAGGATTCAGAGTTTTCTCAGCAGTCCAATCTCAGTTAGCAGCAGTAGCAGTGAGTCCTCTTTCTTCGAGGATAAATCTAAGTTTACTATTATTGCATCATATTTTCATCATATTGTCAGTTGACGGAGTAAGTTGGGGACATGTCCCATCAAATCCACAGTTCAGAAAGTTTAGAGGTTTTTCAAATAAAAGTTGATGTATTAGTATTCAAGTTTTAGTTTGAGTATGTATAAATATGTTAAACCTTATGGCCAGTTTCCGCATTTATTTCAGATATTATACTGTGTACTGGTACAGATATCATAAAAGGGTCAGTTTGTGGTCCTTTGGGTCCATAAGCACCTTGTGACATCTCGGGATGGGATCTCAGGGCGTTACACATTCTTATTATGATTTTAAAATATAGTAATTGCATATAACTAGTTCCTTTATATCAATCATTATTTGTTACAATAAATTGAACTAGTGTATGTAACTTACTCTAGTTTTAGTATAAATATTAGCATATGTACTAGATTATTGTTGTTGTAATTTTCACCAAGTTAGGCTTGGATACAACTTATCAAAGTTCAAAAACTTTATGCCATCATAGGTTGAGGGATCTGATATTGGGCGTATTTACACGCCTAAGCACCATAATTTACCCATGTTTTAGCTAAGTTTTGAGGGTAAAATATATAATTCTTGCACTTTTAGTCCATTTTCCTTTAAGTGGGCTAACCTATGTGATTAGAATGTTTTTCAAGTATTAATGATGAAGATTTCAGCACTTTGTGGACCTTTGGGCAGCAAAGGAAAACTTCACATAAGAGGGAAGGCAGCTCTTGGACTAAAAGTAATGCATGGGAACTTTTTCCTGGGCTAATGCAGTATTTTTAAAAGACTTAGGGATGCAGCAGTAACTTAGTGGACAAGGATATTACAAAAACCCTATTGCTGAATTTTTCAGCATCATTCGATCATTAATTATTATCATTATTCATTATTCAGTTTTCAGATTCTGTAAGTTTTGGACAGAAAAAAAACGCTAGGGCTACACCAACGGAGAGAGAGAAAAACGTCAATCCCTTAATTGACGCCAATTCACTTCCGTCGCCAAGATTGTTCTAGGTTGTGGTATGATGATGATGTCTATTTTGATTTCCGTTGTAATCATGAGTAGCTAAACTTCTCTGTTAGGGTTATGAAAACCTCGTAAGATACTATCTATTAACTATGAGTTTGTGAATTCTTGATGTGTATGCTACTTATATCATTACTCTCTTCGTTTTAATTGAATTCTTATGGTTCCAAACATAGGGAACACGCCATTATAAAATTAACTTGTTCGAGAGAAAAGTTATATGTTTGGAAAAGAGAGTGTGACAAGAAAATAGGGTTTCCAACCCCTGTTTACACGTTAATGCCTTAACCGGATTAACTTTCTTGGAGAGTTCGTACCATTAGTATACACTTTAGGCTCGAGAGAGCTAAAGCGAAATAAATCCTTGATGGTTGGGAAACACTTGGATTTAGAATTAGAATATGATTATCTAGAAGTGCATGCATGTCTAAATTCTGCGTTACTCATAGTTAATAGAGAAGTAGAACTTACAAGGTGGACATAAACCTAACTTATTATTCTCTGTGATTAAATCTTACTAAATACATCGTCTCCTTTGTTACTTTTATATTATTAATTCACGCATAATCAAATCCCCCCTTTTTCGTAGAATTTTCAACCAACAACCTACTAATAATTGCAACACTTAGTGACCAAGTATTCCCTTTGGGATTGGACACCCAACCCAGTTGGGTTCTATATTTGACAGCGACCGCTTACACTTTCTAACGAGAGTTGTTGTTTGGGCGTTATCAAATTTTGGCGCTGTTGCCGGGGAATACGATTGTCAACTAAGTTTGTTATAGTTAATAGACCCTATGGTCAAAGATTCTATACTTTTACTTTTTGTTTGTTGTTTTTGTTTTGTTCAGGTTTTGTGGAGTGCATGTCAAATACACGAAGTTATGGTCAGCCATTATTACCCATAAATCCTGAACAACAACTTATTGACAGAATGGATGCACAACGAGTCATTGAAAGAAGGGCTGATCAACAGGAGCAGGCTAGTTTAGCTGCATTGGCAGCCGCTCAAGTGCATCAACAGAATATTGACAACCCAGGTCGGGCAACAAATCTGGATGATGAGGACCTGGGTGATGATGAGTTACTTAATCCAAGGCATGTAAATGAGGTGGCAGCGCCTGTGAATAGGAGAGATCGTCAAGCTAGAATGAGACCTGAACGCCGAGCTGTGCAGGTTCCTTTTGATGATGATGATGACGATCTGGATGAGGCTGGTGCCACAGGAGCTATTATTCCTCTGCCCTTGGCACCCGGAGCCACGTTTAATATCACTAGCACCATGATTCAGCTATTGCAACTCAAAGGGTTATTTGGTGGACTTACAGGCGATGATACGAATATGCATCTGATTAACTTTATCTCAATATGCAAGTCGTTTGACAATCCAGGAGTTGGACAAAATATAATTCGGCTGTGCTTATTCCCATTGTCTCTATCTGGAGAGGGAACTCTATGGTTGAACGGGCTAACTCCTAACTCTATTACTAATTGGAGGCAACTGAAAGACGCTTTCCTAGAAAGATTCTTTCGGCCATGCAAGAGAGCACAATTAAGAGATGAGATCAGCAATTTTCAACAGCTTCCGACTGAAGCTCTCCACGAAACATGGGAGAGGTTCAAGAAGAAGCTTATGCGGTGCCCAAATCATCAGATGACCAATATCCACTTGATTGAAATATTATTCAAGGCTTTGAACTCGGTGACTAAGCCAGTGGTTGATAATGCTGCAGGTGGGTCATTTATGGACCTTACTTTTATTGAGGCGAGTGATATGCTAGATCGTATGACAAAGCAGAGTAGAGCTTGGCATACCAGGGATTCTGAGGTAGCAAGCTGTACTTTATCTATTGGCATAACGGCAGAACAAAGACGAAGAAAAGAGGAACGTGACCAGGATATGGCTCACATGAAAATGCAGATGGATCTTCTTACCAAGCATTTATTATTAGGGAAGATAGAGAAGGTCAAGGTCGTGGTATCACAGGGAAGAGATGACTCCGACTCTGATGAGGAAGCGAATTACTTAAATAATTAGGGGGGTTTCCGAAGCAATGCCCAAGGAAACCAATGTCGGAACTATTATGAAAAATCCAGATACAAGGACCGCGAGCTAGGGAGTTAGAAGAATAAGACTGATAGGAGTGGTTTGTACTTTCTTCCTGGAAATCGTGAGGCTATGGCATCTGGCTCTGGGAAAATGTCCATGGAAGATATGATGGCTAAGCTGTTGAAAGGAATGGAGGCAACCAACATGGGTGTAACTGAGGTAAAGAATGATTTGTCATCAATAAATCAATTTGTTGACTCGCATTCTACTGCACTAAAACAGCAGGAGCAACAATTAAGTCAACTATCAGCGGCATTCAACCAAAGAAAGGCTGGCACTTTACCTAGTGACACTGTGCAAAATCCAAGGAATGATGGATCGTTGTATGGATATTACTACCAGGAGTGGTAAGGTGTTGGAAAATCCATCCAAAGGCAAGCAAGTGGTAGATAATACAGAAGAGAATGTAATTGAAGCAGATTGTGATGATTCTGTAGAAGGTAAAAATCAGAATGAGAGCGTTCATGATGTTACTCCTAGATGTCACCATCTTGAAAAGGTTGATAATCAGAAGCAAGATAAAAAGGAAGTGGTGGAGAAAACTCTTCCAACACCACCACCACCTTTTCCTCAGAGACTAAAGAAGAAGGCTGATGAAACTCCTGAAAAGATTGATAATCGGAAGCAAAATAAAAATGAAGTGGTGGAGAAAACTATTCCCCTTCCACCACCACCTTTTCCTCAGAGACTGAAGAAGAAAGCTGATGACACCAGGTTCAGTAAATTCATGACTATGTTGAAGCAGCTGACTATTAATGTTCCTTTGGTGGAGGCGCTGGAACAGATGTCTGGGTACGCCAAATTCATGAATGACCTTTTAACTAAGAAAAGGGCAGCAAGCTATGAACTGGCAGATGATGTTCATCATTGCAGTGCGATTGCCACGAGATCTTTAGTACACAAGAAGGCAGATCCCGGTGCTTTCACTATTCCTTGCACGGTTGGATCTTTGGATTTTGCTAAGGCGTTGTGCGATTTGGGAGCTAGCATCAATTTGATGCCGCTATCCATTTATAGAAAGTTGGGGTTGGGTGATCCTACACCAACCAATATGCGGCTCGTGATGGCAGATAGGTCGGTAAAATGACCTGTTGGTATCTTATATGATGTACTGGTGAAGGTTTCCACCTTTATTTTTCCTGCAGACTTTGTAATTTTTGATTGCGAGGTGGATTCTGAAGTTCTCATAATTTTGAGATGCCCTTTCCTCGCAACTGGAAGTGTGCTTTTTGATTTAAGAGATAATAAGCTTTTATTTTGGCTGAATGACGAAGTGGTCTATTTTGATGTATGTAAATCAATGAAGCAGCCTAAGGATATGAATGTGTTTTCTACAGCTGATGTTTATAATAAGGATGAGAAGGAACTATCGTGAGAGAAGCAGCTCACGGTTGAGCCAATAGCTGTTGTGCTTATGAATTTTGAGCGTAAGGATGTTGAAGATTATGAAGAAACTATTTGTGCTCTAATAGGAATAGGGTCATATTCTCATGCCCCTAAGAAGCTAGACCTTGATCTTAAGAATCGACCTTCACCACCAGCGAAGCCATCCATTGAAGAGCCACTAATTCTAGAATTGAAAGAGCTGCCCAGTCATCTAAAGTATGCAGTCTTGGGAAGTGTAAATACACTTCCGGTTATTGTTGCGGCTGATTTGGGTGAGCAGCAAGTAGCGGCTCTCATCTCTATTCTGAAGAGGTACAAGAGAGCCATTGGTTGGACTATTGCTGATATAGTTGGTATGCACAAGATTCAGCTAGAGGAAGATTGCGTGCCCCACAATTAACCATTAGCGTCGTCTGAATCCATTAAGAAAACGAGAGCCACCATATATCTCGATGAAGTCTGAGTAATCGAGGTAACTATGTCGTGCCGCGACAATAAATCAAGCGCTACATGGGAGGCAACCCATCATTTTTAATCATTTCGTTTTACTAGGAGTTTGTTTTTGTTAAATAAAAATCCAAAAAGAAGAGTCGAGCCACGACCAAAACTAAGGCTCTTGGTGGGAGGCAACCCATTCTTCTAATCGTTGTTGTTTTTTTTGATTAAGTGTAGGTGCAAAACGTATAAAGGAGGAGATTGGTCCCAAATTTTGATTTGAAAGTAAGCCATACGAAAGGTGATAAGTTAGGAAGGAAGGAGCAAAGGCTATAGGGTAGGCATTGCCTATGCCAATCTAGGCAACGGACAAGGCAATGCCTATGCTAATCTAGGCAATGGACAAGGCAAGGCCTATGTCATTGCCTATGTTCACTGCCTCACATAGGCAATGGACAAGGCAAGGCCTATGCTAATCTAGGCAATGGACAAGGCAAGGCCTATGTAATTGCCTATGCTCACTGCCTCACATAGGCAATAGCATAGGCGCCGCCTATGCCCAACTAGGCATTGACAAAGGCGCCGTCTATGCCCAACTAGGCTTTGACAAAGGCGCCTCCTATGCTATGCATAGGCAAAGCTTTAGGCGCCGCCTACTTATGTTTTTTTGTCTTCTAATCCGATTTTACATGGATAAAACCCGACCCATGGCTTAGTCTATAAATAGATCTTCAACCTTAGAACAAAATTCAATTGTTTGCTCCATATAGGCGCCGTCCAAGCTTCCTCATTCTCTAAAAAATTTTCTTTTTGCTCATCTAATCTTGCAAGCTCATCTTCTGGATCCATCATCACGTAAGTTATTCTTTTATATTCCGTAGTTGTTGAAATGCTACGTTTATAATGATTTATTAGATTTTGAAGTGGTGTTGGTGATTAGAATGTGGTCGGTTTGTTATGATACATCTAGTTGAGTGAAAGAATACATGTGGGTGTTCTTGACATTGTTTCGACTTGTACTTGATTGTTATACGCTGTCATGTTTTTATGGAGTCGAAATTATAAAGTTAATGCGTAATCTTTAAAGTTGAAAGCTTTAATGTTTGAATTACTCGTTCATCGAGATAACGATCATGATTGACCACAAGCATAAGATGTTATGATTATTTCTATGCAATAACTTGATACGATCTCTATGAGGTAATCTTATTCAAGAAGTGCATTAATCCAAACATGAAAGTATAGTTAAGATTACATGAAATAAAGTTGGAAAGGATATTCAAAGATTACATGAAAGTATGACTATGCTAAACATATTGTTGGAATATATCACCTAAATGTATGTCGATGAAGTCTGAGTAATCGACATCACTCACTTAATTAGTCTGTTCCAATAAATTAAGGGTGAGGTGGTGCCACTACTGTTGTTTTTCGATTGAATCTTCTGAGATAAAGATAACATGAATCTATTGGGATCTCAGGAAGAATGGCCCCAAAAGGACGACAAGGAAAAGAAAAAGCGTCCACCTCACAAAAAGGACAGAAAAGGTCAAAAAAGAGCAAGCTAAGTCCTCCTCTTTGCAAATACCTCGATAGGCTTTCGGGATAAAGTGGGTCCTGAGGAGGAAGGAAAAGAGTGGTATAAGAACAACAAAGTAAAGAAATATATTCACATGGATTTGATGCAGAAAGAGAGTCTAGCAAAGAGAGAACCCCGCATTTTGGCTAAAATCATGCACTAAACCTTGATTTTATTTTCTGAGATATGGGGGAATGCAATCTTGATCTAACACGCGAGTTTTATGCCAATTGGTCCCCAAAGACTACCGAAAGTGAAGTGAAGATTCAGGGCCAAGTCTTACAACTGAATGTGAAGTTCTTCAACTCTTTTCTGGGCCTTCCATCTTTGGATCCATCACCGCTCAAAGAGCTTTATCACAGACCTCCCTACAGGGCAATCAAACATACACTGTGCAGAACAAGGTCCATGGCCCGGGGGATTCGCCACAAGGATAACGGTTTGCACAATACCTTCCCGTATGCTTCCTTGAATAGAGAAGCTCGTATATGGTTGAGGATAGTCAACTCTTGCTTGATTCCTGGGACACAGTACACAAAGATCACACGTGATCGAGTATGCTTGGTGTACGCTCTGATGACGAATATTCCCATCAATATTGGTGCGGTTATACGATCGTCAATGCGTAAAGCAAGGCTGCACAAAATATCGCATTTCAACTTTGGCAATTTGTTGACTACGATCTTAAGGAAGGAGCACATTGAAGAGGAACCTGCAGATCATAAGCTTCCACACAACCCGAAGAGGTTTGATCTCACGAGAGTTAAAGAGCCTGAAACTTGTCAAGACATCAACCTTACCACTGCAGAAAGACATGCTCGAGATGAAAGTTTCTTTCGTCATCTATATGGCATGACTTGGTTTACCATTATGAGTGGGGGTCGTATTCCGACTGATGCAGAGCTTCAGCAGTTGGACTATGACTACTTGATGAATGAGTATGCGCGGGCTATGTGTGGAGTGGGGGTACATTTTGAGGAACCTCTCGATGATGACGTACTGACTGACGATGATCGCCGACTGCCAGACTCAGATGTGGAGGACAACTCTGAGGATGACAACTCTGATGATGATTTCGACGCAAGGGGTATGACTCCAGACATAGAAGAGGAGTCCAACTAATCATGTTTTTCTTATTTATTTCCACTGAGGGCAGTGTGTCCCGTCTAAGTGTGGGGTGCTGGTATTTGTATGCTGTAATTCTTTGCCTACATTTATTCTTGTTTGTTTGAATTAGTCGTAGTTAATTACTCGTAATTAGTTAGTTAAATTTTTTTAGAGTTTGCATGAAATTGTTCTGATAGACGGTATGTAGTATAACAAGAGTTTGTGCTAAATCATTACTATTGAGACATTTAGGCTCTAAGTGTGACTCACTGTGTGAAAATTGTGTGGTTTAATTCATTCATCTATTGGGTCAAGAGTCTATAATTCTCCCAATTAAGTTGACCATGTGCCTTGTGTGGGTGAGATTATAGTATATTCTGTGTTGTGACTGATGCTAGAACTTGCCTGGTGTGTTTAAAGCGAAATAAAGAGTGTGAGTTTAGGAGATGATTTAGGCATTTCTTTGGCAGACCTAATTTGCTTACCTTCTTTTTACCTACCTTTGTACATTGTCCTAGTTAACCCCCTTTGAGCCTTTAGCTATTTTCTTTGATAGCCTCATATGTAGCCTAATCCATTTTTTTTCAAGACCATAATTTGATCCAAATTCTTAAGCGCTTAAAATTGTAGAGTCATGTGATAAAATAAGAGGAACATGGTGAGAGTGATATCTCAGAGTGTATTGGTACTTGAAATTGTTGTGAAAAAGGGTGGTTATCATAAAGGTGCTTTATAAATAAATAAATAAATAAATAAAATATAAAAAAAAAGAAAAAAAAAGAGAGAAACTGAAAAATAAAAAGATAGTTGCGTTTCTGAGTGAATAACTAATTGAATGTAAAGGGGTTGGTAGATGAAAAGAAGGAAGAGGGGTTGTTAAAAGCTAGTGTAAATGGCAAAATGTAGTGTATTATAGCGCTTAGGGAACATAGTCACTATTTCTGGCCAAAATAGTCCTACCTGTCCCTTAGCCTACATTACAACCCTGTAAAGACCTATTTGATCCTAAGCTTAGCATTCTGATATTAGTGGAGCATTACACTAAGGGCAAACCTATGGTCATCAGTTGCAATATAAGAATTCTTTGTGAGAGTGAGAGCAAGGAGAGTCTTATACCCATGTTTCAAAAAATGCAAAACTATGAGCGATTATGGGTGATATCTTGTGTGAGACACACATGGTTGATGATTTTTGGGTAGTGTTATATGACTCTTTGTGGCTTAACTTATGGATACGAATTAACAATCCTCACGAGTCTATGTTGGAGGTTGAATTGTTTCTAGTAGTGATCAAGAAACCTACTCTTTGTTAATAATTGTCGTGCATGTTTTGAGGATAAATTTTGTGTTGCTATTGTGAAATTCTAGTTAGGTGTTGCTGTTGTGAAATTCTAGTTAGGTGTTTGCATGGACGTAATATTTTGTTCGAGGACGAACAAAGCTTTATGTGTGGGGTGGTGATGTTGGGCGTATTTACACGCCTAAGCACCATAATTTACCTATGTTTTAGCTAAGTTTTGATGATAAAATATATAATTCTTGCACTTTTAGTCCATTTTCCTTTAAGTGAGCTAACCAATGTGATTAGCATATTTTTCAGGTATTACTGATGAAGATTTCAGCACTTTATGGACCTTTGGGCAGCAAAGAAAAACTTCACATAAGAGGGAAGGCAGCTGTTGGACTAAAAGTGATGCATGAGAACTTTTTTCCGGGCTAATGCAGTATTTTTAAAAGACTTAGGGATGCAGCAGTAACTTAGTGGACAAGGATATTATAAAAACCCTATTGCTGAATTTTTTAGCATCATTCGATCAATAATTATTATCATTATTCACTCTTCAGTTTTCAGATTCTGTAAGTTTTGGACAGAAAAAAAACGTTAGGGCTACACTAACGGAGAGAGAGAAAAACGTCAATCCCTTAATTGATGCCAATTCACTTCTATCGCCAAGATTGTTCTAGGTTGTGGTATGATGATGATGTCTATTTTGATTTCCGTTATACTCATGAGTAGCTAAACTTCTCTGTTAGGGTTATGAAAACCTCGTAAGATACTATCTATTAACTATGAGTTTGTGAATTCTTGATGTGTATGCTACTTATATCATTACTCTCTTCGTTTTAATTGAATTCTTATGGTTGCAATCATAGGGAACACACCATTATACAATTAACTTGTTCGAGAGAAAAGTTATATGTTTGGAAAAAAGTGTGTGACAAGAAAATAGGGTTTCCAACCCCTGTTTACACGTTAATGCCTTAACCGGATTAACTTTCTTGGAGAGTTCGTACCATTAGTATATACCTTAGGCTCGAGAGAGCTAAAGTGAAATAAATCCTTGATGGTTGGGAAACACTTGGATTTAGAATTAGAATACGATTCTCTATAAGTGCATGCATGTCTAAATTCCACGTTACTCATAGTTAATATAGAAGTAGAACTTACAAGGTGTACATAACCCTAACTTATTATTCTCTGTGATTAAATCTTACTAAATACATCGTCTCATTCGTTACTTTGATATTATTAATTCACGCATAATCAAATCCCCCCTTTTTCGTAGAATTTTCGACCAACAGTCTACTAATAATTGCAACACTTAGTGACCAAGTATTCTCTGTGGGATTCGACACCCAACCCAGTTGGGTTCTATATTTGACAGCGACCGCTTACACTTTCTAACGAGAGCTGTAGTTTGGGCGTTATCAGGATCCTCACGAATTGAGAGTGGATCCCTTGCGTGAATGCGCTCATGACTGAAATCGTGCCATTCATGGTTCATAACCTTGGCAAGATATAGAAAATCCTCCTAGCTTGAGTTATAAGTTGCATTCCATACTTTCTCACATGGTCTATGCCAGTTGTGCGGACTGCAATAGTTATAGATTTAGTATAGTAATTAACCATTATTTAGTTGTAATCTCTCAATCATATGATTTATTAGACTTGTGATTCATATTAGTGCTTACATATACATTTATGCATTTCAACCAGGGTCATTATACTTCAGTTTAGTTTTACATTCAGCATCACATTTCTGTATTTATTTGTTGTTTTATTGTTGCATAGCTTACACTCTCCAAACATTCAAAGTACGAACTATATGGCTCTTTCATACATTGTAGCATAGGAAGATATAGGTTTGGATGTGAGGCATTAGCCTTGCAGACGATACATTCCTGTACCCTTTACAGTAGCTGATGGTGATAAGTCACCATCATCCAACGAATAGCGATTATGCTTGTTTTTTGCATTTCTTATTATTTTTGATCAATTAGAGTTAGCGGAGGCTTATTTCAGCAACTCATGTTTACAAGAGTCTTCCAAACAGATAGCTAGATTTTTATGATTTTAGTTATGTTAGATATTTTTATTATTGATTCAATATAGATGTTCATTTCTGGTTATTATTATTGGACTTAGATATTACCTTTTTCTTAGTATATCTCAGTTATATTCAATAGTCATAGTTGCATGATAGGCCTTTGGGTAGCTTAGGGTTAGTTGTGGCCCCAAACACTATGTTAGACAAGGGTCTAGTCTAGGGTAATGACACTTATTAACTCTGGAATATCGAATACAAATGTCACTGTACCGATCTTTGAGAGTTTACTCTGAATTTGTTTCCCGCCTCATTCTCTATACAATATCATGATCTACACTTAATGCCTTACTTGGCCGAGCAAACAAGTTTAAAAGTTTAAATCAGTTTATACCTGTACTATCCTATCACATACCCTGTATATATATAAAATAAATGAAAAATATCATTAGTATAAACTCCAATTCAAATGATATTTAAAATAATTCAAAGTAATATGATCCACCATAATCCAACTAAAAATATGTCTATGAAGCCTCTAGTAGAGTTCTAAGATAAATGTACATAACGTAGATTTCCTATACAATCCCAAAGAAAATACAATAAAATGAATAACTAAATAAAGTTATTTCATTGAAAGAAAAGAATCTCAATGATCAACAGTAAAGCTCACCAATCAATTGCTGCAATAAAGATACCCCGTACGTAGTCAACTCATATGTGATTCCTGCAACTACATTGACATATGTCAATACAGGTTCTTCAATGAGAAAGTACACCACTTTTTGCCATACTCTGTATGTCTCAGTATTTACTAAAATCTCATACTGATAATGAAGGAATGAGTGAGGAAACAAGTCATAATTTATTATAGACAATATTACCACAGTAAAGCAAGAGAAAAATAACCAAAATTTATAGATTAGTTCGTTGTTTCTTTCTTTTCACATTTTTTAAATAGTGTCAGGAACTTTGAGTTTCTTAGCTATTCCTACTTTGGAAATTAGTAATTGTTTATACGGTTACTCATTGCCCTTACACAACCATTAAATCATTTGTGCCTCATTGTGATAATCCTGGAAACTCGTTGTGCGGATATCGTAAACCCTTTATACTGTTACCAATCATATTGTGTCTAACTATGGCAATGTTAGTAACCCTTTATATGGCTCCTCATAACCCATTGGATGGTTACTATTCATAACAATTTACAGTAAAGGTTCAACATTTAACTTTATCCTAACCATAACATAAGTAAGTACATTATGGATTTCACTAACATGAAAGGGATTCATATAAATTTTCTATGGAAGATAATTTCTTTTTTGATTAAGTTTGCAGGGGACTTATCCACAGTGTGGGAGGTTAAATTTATGGATATGATTGCTCTTGATTGTAAAAAAATAGAAGTTTTAGATAGAATTAAAGCTTCTATAATGTAGTGCTTATCATGTTTCATAAACTCATAAATGAATTAGAGAGAATGAGGTAACTAGCTCAATAGTAGCAATGTGAACTCACTTGTTCAAATTAAACTCGCATTAATGTTTAGAAGCATTCAATCAAACATATTAGGGGCATGACTCTGTAAGAAAAAGGCATTAGTAAGAATATGTCTAAGCTAACCACAAATCTTAAATGACAATTAATTTCTTCAAGTTCCCAATGTTTTATAAAATCAACCACTCAATGAACATCAAATTATTAAGTCAATACTTATCTTAACCTCAAGAATAATCCTATTCGATCAAAATAATTCTTCTTCTCGTTTACCATTCTTAGGGGTTTTATGAACAATCGATAAATTCCATAGAAGTTTGTGTTATTACACCAAACTCGGAGGTATAATAAACTGAAAGTTTCTTATAGAACTCACCGCTAAGTTGTGATAAAAATTATTCTAGAGAAGAACGTTTCACTACTTTCTCTACTAATTCGTAATCCTACAAATTTTGTTAAGCATAAAAAATTAAGAAAGGCTTACGCGTGCAATATCAACCTCTATTTTAATTTAGCCTTTCATTCTTGAGTGAGAAGACTGGCAACTTAATGTACTTAATTGGCATCATCTAAACCTACTAAATTAACAAATTTATCATTCATGTACCCACTAATTATGTTAATTAATTTTCCAACTAATACTATATAAGAATAAAACAAAAATCATGCTCTCAGTATGCATGTATTTGTTATATACACTCTATAAATTATCCATCTAGTATGGGTGTATATATCATGTAGACTCTACAAATGACCCATCCATTCAATTAAGTCCCCAATTGATCAATTTCAATACATATGTATGACCATATTGTCTTGGAACTTAGGAATTTAATTATCCCACATAATCTCCATCAATTGAATATTAACTCAAGATATTTAAAACACATTGAAGTATCTTGGGGATTCATAGTAACCCCTCTTCATTGAAGTATCTTGGGGCTTCATAATCTACCCTCGTTAAGTAAAATGTTTCATTGAATGTTAAATCTAAGTCGAACTTATCTAAAAGAGAATCTTAGGACTTGTTCCATATTAGCTTGTTCAAAATAAACTAAACATTTGCTAAATTACAAAATTTAAATTTTTTTTGCTAGAGTTTCCTCTGTAATTGAAGCTATCCAAAAATTTCAACTTTTTCAATATCAATAATCTCAATCTCTTACAGTTATGCAGCCATGACATATTAACAAGGTAAACAAAGACCATACTTATATCATATACAATGTTGAACTTTGCACATGAATATATATATAATTATGGAGTATATAGTTAGATATATATATATATATATATATCTCCTTCCCCGATATAGTGAGGGTATCTTTTCTTAATATCTTTTTTAGCTTCCCAGATAGACTCTTCTAATTTATGGTTTCCTCATAATTCTATGCCGATTCTATATATTTAGTTTTAGACCTATGGACTTTCCTGTCAAGTATCTCTATAGATACATCTTCATAAGATAAGCATTCAGTAATGTCGAGACCCAAGTCAGGGTCTGGTCGTGATTGGTATCTCAAGCCCACCATGAGCCGAAGAACACTCCTTTAGCCTAACATACAAAAAACAACAAAAGATTATAGTGAAAGCCAACCAATCATAATGATAAGATAAATATATAACTCAAATGAAAATTAAGTGTCAAAACAACGACCTACCCACACTTTTTGAGTAATGCCTCTACAACCAAAATACCGAACTAGTCGGGACATGCCCTCAACTTTTAAAAAATAATCCAAAATAAAATACCAAGTGAATAAATAAACCATCAAAATGATAGGGGCTTCTAAAAGAATGGAGGCTCACCAATTCACAGCATATCCCCAAGAATATTGAGTCACCTAACGCTGAACAGGATCTACAGAAAATCTATCTTACCCTACATAATTAAATGATGTAGAGTCAAGGGACTGTCAGTCATATTTGAATTCTCAAAACAATGCAGCCATTCAGTTTAAGACCATAAACTAAAAGCATCAATCATCAATTTAAATCATAGGAATAGTAGTTCAGGAGATACCAATCAAAACACCCCAACCCAATTTCAAACCCACTATTCAAAACGCATAGATAATGACTAAATGAGTGCCACAATGTAAAATTTAATTTGGGGATGAGATATATACCTGAAATATATAAGAAATTGATATCGATTAGAAGTTTGGAGTCTGACGATGAATCCACTATAAAAGCCTTCAAAGTTCTTGGGTTTTGAGTTTAAGAGGAAATAAGGATTTGATCATTGAAAACTGAAGGGAATTGGGTTATTTTATGTTTAAATATCAGAAAAGAGGTAAAAATACCAAAAGCCGCTCACCCCTTGTGAAAAAAATTATTTGACAAAATTAAAACATCTGTGTGTAACATCGCTACCGCAAAGGGTAATGATGAGCGGTGATTTTACATCTCATTCACACTCATTATTCGTGCACATTACCTTGTTTTGAAAAAATAAATAAAACAAAGCTATGGTTAGATAACTTAATAAACACTCTTTGAAAGAACAAAGTTGAGAAGATCAAAATATGTGGATTGGAGCATAAAATGATCAACTGGGAGCAAGAAAGGTGTAGTTGAAGACTTGGAGTAGTAGAGCCTCAAATGCGCTGGTGAAGCAAAAGTCTTCCATCCTCGGGCACTGATGTTAACCGTGATTGCAGCTAGACTTGTGCGGTCACGGCCTAGCGAAGGAAATTAGCCTAAGGTAAAATATATAATTACACATATTTATCCTAATTTTCAAAAAATGTCTCAAACCCTATCATGAATAACATTCAATCTTAGCATCTTTTTTAGGTTTTAGCTCTAGAATTCATAGCCTCTATTTTTGGATAGTAAAATATTATATAAATTATAGGTGAAGAATACATTGGAGACTTTCTAAGTGGAAGATTTCTCACTCCCATAATTGATATTGTGAGATATCCATGTTTGAAGTAACATTTTCTTAGTTCTTGAAAAAGTTAATTCAATGGAGATTATTAGTATATCTATGCTTATTTATCTTATGTATAGCTAAATCTCCCTCTTAGGGTTATGTGTGAATATGGGTTTAAGTGTGTGTGGGTAGTTATTGTTAGCATATATTTGGTAGTTCATGTTTATGGGTTCTATCATTCCTATGCTATTTTGGTTGGGATTTGAGGGTGAAACACCCAAATCCCACACATGGGTTTGATGGATGAAATCTCCAAACTGTTCAAGGTCAACTTTGAACGAAGGTTTTTGGGTGAAATGTAGGAATCCATATTATCCTTGAAAGGTATGTGGAGACCAAAGCAATGATAGACAAGTATGTGTGTAGTTTGTTAAATTTTCACTATCTTAGACATAAGGGTGAATGTGATGTTGACTATGCCATGGGTGTTATGCTAGAAATAGTTATGCCTAGATTTGGGTTGTGGTTACCAATTGATAAACACACCTATTAGGTATATGAATGAATCAATGGGTGAAAGTTTGGTGTTTTATTGAAAGTCTAGCATCAAAATCTATAACCAAGCCTACCCATATTTGATTTACTAAATTGATGTTGATTACTTACTCCCACATGTCACTCCCTTAACAAAACATAATCCCAAGATCCTTGCATAATTATTAAAACTCTAATTATTTGTAGCCTCAAATTTATACTAAAAAAAAAAGCAACATTATTTTAGGAACCTATCCTCCCATTATATATTTTTTTACTGTTTGATTTGATTAAATTTGTTTTTATCATTTCTAATTAAATTGATCGCCACACATATTTTTCATCGTGTATTCGACCTCGATTCTAAAGTTGGATAAATATATTGATAACGACCGCCTTTCACCTAAATTGACATGTAAGTTAAGTGTTATCATAAAAATGGCATCATTGTCAGGGAACAATGTGGCATAGTAAGTTGGTTTGAAATTTTAGCTACTTGCTTGAATTCAAGCTTGTTAATTTTTATTTATGATTTTCTTTGTTGTAGATATATTTTCTTTTATTTATACATTTTGCTATTGCATATTTCGACAAATATGAATTTGGTGTTTTGAACACCTATATTGAAGGTCTATGTCTATATTATGATGGGCCACACTTTATGAGATATTTTAACTATGCTCCCCGAAAAGAGATGAGATCACCATCTCAATCTTTTAGGGAGTATGGTTGTACCTAATATAGAAGTCAAGATGGACATAGGGATGATTGCCCAAATGCCCCCTCCTCCTATTATACAAATTACTATTTCTTCTTATGAGATTGATAGGTCTTATCATGAGAAGAAGGGGGAGTAACAAACCGGACCTAATTGTTTTGGGGCAATGGTTCAAACTATTTTGGATGGGTGACTATAACCGGGGATGATGATAAGTAGTGAATTTACCACTCAATCTCACTCAACATCCATGTACATTACCTTATTTTGAATGAATAAATTAGACATATTCGTGAGTAATCTCACTAATATCCACTCTTTACAGCTACAAAGTTGAAAATATAGGAAGATGTGGATTGGAGCTTGAAATAATTAAAAAAGCAAAAGGAAAGAGCATCCGAAGACTTGAAATTAAGGAACCTCAGCTACCGTGGTCATTGTCTGCTGGCCACGATCATAGTGGTAAAAGATAGCCATTCAACCATGGTCGCTTAAGTTTGTTGTGATAGCGGCTAAGTGGTGCGATCATGGCTTAACAGAAGTATTCAGTCCAAGGGAAAAACTGTAATTATATGTGCTAACCCCATTTTTGAAAAAAACACTCAAACCCTATCCAAAAGGAATACATTCCGTCTTTCTCATTCCTTTAGATTTTAGCTCTAGACTTACAGCCTCCATTTTCTGGAGAAGAAAATATTGTATAAATTTTTGGTGAGAAATACATTGGAGACTTTTTATCTGGAAGATTTCTCATTTCCATTTTGATATTGTGGGAGATCTAAGTTATAAATAACATTATCTTAGATCTTCAACAAGTTACTTCAATAGAGATTGTGGGAATATTTATGCTTATTTAACTAATATGTAGCTAAATTTCCCTCTTGGGGTTATGTTTGAATAGGGGTTTATGTGTGTTTGGGTTATTATTGTTAGTATCTATTTGGTAGTTCATTTTTATGGATTTTATCATTGCTATGCTATTTTGGATGAGATTTGATAGGTAAAATCCATGAATACCCACATTGGTTTGATGAGTTAAAGCTGCAAGCTCTTTAAAGTTTAAGGCCACCTTCGAAAGAAGACTTTTGGGTGAACTTTAGGAATCCATATCATCCTCAAAAGAGGTATGTGGAGAACAAAGCAATGACAGACAATTATGTGTGTAGTTTGCTAAATTTTTACTATCTTAGACATATGGGTGAATGCGAGGTTGACTATGCCATAGGGATTATCCTAGAAATAAGGATGCCTGGATTGAAGTTATGGTTACCTATTGTTGAACACACCTATTAGGTATTTGAAAAAATCAATTGGTTAAAGTTTTGTGTTTTGTTGAAAGACTAGCATCAAAATCTAAAAGCAAGGCTACTCATATTTTATTACTAAATTGATGGCGATGACTAACAGCCACATGTCACTCCCTTAGTAGTACATAAACCCAATATCCAAGATTAATTTATAAAACTATAATTATTCATATCCTCGATTTTATACTAGAAAAAATCTAAAAAGAAATACTAGTGTAGGATCCTATCTCACACATTTTATCTTTTTGAATTTTACTTGTACCTATTATTTCAAATTAATTTAAATAGCCACTTGCATTGCTCCTTATGGATTCAAACCCAACTCCAATGATAGGTAAATATATTGACAACGACCTCCTTGAACTAAAATTGATGTGTAAGTTGAGCGTTATAAAAAATGGCACCATTGTCGTGGAGCAATTTAGCGTATTAAGTTAGTTTGAAATTTTAGTTACTTGCATGAATTCATGCTTGTATATATTTGTTTGTGATTTTTCTTTGTTGGTCGATTTCAATTTATTTTTATTTTTCTCTTTGGTATCTTTCGACAAGTATGATGTTGGTAATTGGGATTCCTATCCTGACGACCCATGTCCATTCAATGAAGGACAAACTTTAGGAGAGATTGTAACTATATTCCCTATAGGATGTATAGGTGCTCGATATGTTGTGACGGAGATATAGATTAGGATGATTATCCAAAGGCCCCTCCTCCTATTATACTAATTGAATTGGTATTTCTTCATATGAGATTAATAGTTCTTATGATGAGAAGAAGGATGAGAAGCACAATGATTCCAATAGCTATAACCCAAGGTTACTAGCTATATTGGATAGGTTAGATACAATGGGGGAGAATCTAAAACATATACATCAAGAATGGACAAGCGTTAAGAAGGAGGTAATGGGAAAAAAAAGCTTGAATCTATCATTAACATACCTATTACCCAATAGGAGGTATGTTAAGAAGAGAAACTAAGCTATAATGATGATCTTGGTAGTGAAGAATCCTCGGTGCCTTCCCAATCATCCAAATCAAAGCTAATCTCTTAAAATGACTATAGCTCAATTAGGGATGAATATGCTTCAGTGGAGACTAACCCAAAATTATGTGTTGGACCAACCTCGTTCAACCTATTTTTCAACATTAGGCTAAGAGGATGTGATGAGGATTCGTCCCTTAGAACAAATGGAAGATTGTGGGAGGTAGAGTCTAACTCTTATATTTTGGAGTTTGACATTACTAGGGAGCACATGGAACCCCATCCATCAATGACCAAGGAACTCAACTTTCGATGTAAAAGGAATGGCCTATTGATCAACACTCTTTTACCCACGGAGCAAATCTGGCAGATTTATATGTGTTTGGGTTAAATGTATAAGCCTTGAAAATGGAGAGATCGAAACATGCTTGCCATTTCCTCATCTCTTCCAAGCCTCATTTTGGAAGATTTGAATCTCTTTTCCCTCTGTTGCTCATTTCATGGTGAATGAAAGTTGGGATGGAGATTGAGCTCGTCTAACTGGTGACATAAAAAGAATAAGTGGAAGCGTCGTGCCATGACATTAAACTAAGTGTTTCATGGGAAGCAACCCATCATGACATGATAAGTGGCATATATCATTTTCCTTTATGCAGGTTAGAGTAGAAATAATTTTTATTCTTATTTTCGTGTATGCATAGTCCATTAAATATTTGTGATTAGAAGTATTTGGTAGAATTTGAAAAATAAATCTATAAAATAGGTAAATGGACTAAGAAAGGCATGCAGGAAACCCATTTGTTGGTCTCAGTTAGCATTATCACGGGCCTTGTCCCAACGATCACGGAGGCTGTGTGACTATTATTACCGAACTATGACCACGATCGTGGACTAATCAATTTAATAAAGACCATTTGATTTCCCATTTCCCCTCAATGATCCTCTCTCATTTTCTGTCAAAATCTTCTCTATTTTTTTGCATTCTATTGCATATTCAAGCATAAATTCATCAGTTTGCATCCTCTCAATCGGTAAGTTGTAAAACTTTCATTGGTTTTCATATGAAATTGTAAGTTTAGAACTTGTAGTATACAAAAAGTCCTGAAGTTGTGTTTTCACTGCTAGATGCATACTTAATCGTATTGGTTATCTATTGTAGTTAGTGTACATGATAATGCGGAAGATATGAGTACCAAAACTTATTCTTTTAATGATTAAAGAAAGCGTGTGCACTGTATGTTCGATTAAAGGCCCAAAAGAGTACTATTCTAATTTTTTCAAGTTTAGGGGTTGTGATCACACATTTTGGGCTTTACTAAAATGTTTTTAATGTTGTTATGTCTCTTAAAAACAAGGTATTGGAATTGAAAATTTTATTTTGAAGTAATGTACGGAAACTATTAACTCAGTTTGAGGTACCGTGGTTCTGTCACGGTGATTGGGGTCAAAGCCCCATGATCGCCATACCTGAAGGCAGTTTCTGAAAGACATCAAAATTTCTGCGAAAATTTTGTTTTCTTTGAAACCTTCTATAATACTGCCTCATGAACTTATAAGTTTGTCCTATAATATTTTTGTTAAGATAACGCTAATATTGGCATAAGCTGCATTGCTTACAGTTTTTCAGACTCAAAAATAGGTGATTTTGATGACATTCAATTCATGGTTGCCAAATGCCAACACTTCTACTACAGTGATTTCCACAAGACAAAGCTACTCTCTGAAAGGGGTATAAACTTAGACAAGGTAGAGGAGAAGTCCCCTGAATTCCACGCTAGGCTCACTGCTACTCAGTGGATGTCTTTTTCCCCAGAACCATGCCATGCTAGCGAACATTGGGCATGGGAGTTCTATTCAAACCTCAGTGTAGTTTCACTCACAAACCTAGTGATGACAATTCAGGGTAAATAGGTAAACTTTGGAGCTTAGCAAATTAATATAGTGCATGGTCTCCCAACTGCTGGCATGGGGAAATTTCATACAAAGGGATGCGAGCTAGGGTCCTGGATAGCTAATATCTTATATCCAGAAAAATCAATCCCTTGGGCCACTACTAAAAGAGATATTTCAATGAATGACCTCAAGGCCGAAGCAAGGTTATGGCTAAATATCATTTATTGCCGGGTTTCTCCTTGTAATCATATAACAATTGTCATAGATGTCGCATCTCGGATGGTGGCATGTATTCTATCTGGCATCAATCATAATATAAGAGAGCTTGTTCTTTAAGAATGATAGTATTTCCAAACCTATAGAGGTATTCATCTTATCTTTCTTTCTCTTATAACTTAGTTGTGTATAAGGGAATGATTGGTAGAGTATGCTACAAAAACTTAGGTGCATCCCGACTCCTTTATTTTCCCACTCAAATTCAAAGGCAAGGGCACCCTAGGTCGAAGCAAGAAGAGAAATATAGACTTGAGGAAATTAGTTCAAGAGGACACAGACTCTTACAAAACCTTATTACCCAATGCGTTTGATGACATCTCTGTTAAGATGTAGGGGGTGAGGGAACTATTGTCCAGACTGCCTCAGGGACCATGAGATCCCTCTTCTTCTCCTCATTCATATGTAGCACAGGCGGATTATGAGGAGTACATAGAAAAGCAGAAAAAGCAAGATGCCACAGTATCCAGTCTTGAGAGAGACTATTCAGCCTTAGATGCTTCCTACAGGGACCCCAAGGAGTCAGATGAGAGGATGATGATGAGGGAAAATAAAAGAGACAAATTCATCAAGAAGATGTGAAAAAGAATTAAGGGCATCTTCAAGGTGCTCAAACCAAACCAACCAGTACCTTCATCAAGATTGGAGAGCAAAGATGAGGGCCCTACAGAGTGGTCATTTGATGATGCTGGTGGTGGTGATGCCAATTCAGCAGGAGATGATAGGTCCGGATACATATTCAGGGAGATTCCTTTTACCCTTACTTGTTCACACATGCAGTGAAGACACTGCATTTTTATAGTTGGTGGTACCCCCCGAATATGTACTTTATCGATGGTTATTTTTTGGGATGATGTTCTGGATATTGTTTTAATTTATGTTTTCAGATGTTGTGCTACATCTTTTGGGTACCCGAGTGGGGCCCACACTTTTATGGATTATCATTCTTTTCTTTTAGTTTTTAGTTTTTCTCTTAGTACTTTAGATTTTATTGTGGGTTTTAGTTATACGTGACTATCATTGCATTTAAGTTTTGAGACATAGGTGCAGGGGAATTCCAAGTACCCGTAGCATGAGTGTCAGGAATACAAGGGAAGTTTGAGTACCTGTGGCATTATTTTGAAAAAGTTGGGGCCACTTTGTACACCATGGGTGTAGTTTGAGTAGCCATATTAGTATTTAGAATGTTCTGAGCCAATATTAGAGACTAAGGCTTTGAATGTTGCCATAGTTTAGCAAATTATGCATAGTTCTATTGCAAAACAATAAACCCTCTCCATTCAAATTTTTGAAAATTCAAGAGCATGGGCGTGAGCAAGTTTGTAATAAATCTTTTCTCTTCTTGTGTCTCCATAAATTGTTGACTTGTAAATAGTGATAAATACTCCTCTTTATCTCTAGTAGGAGGGACATTTTAACGCCCTTGGCGAATTTTGCATGCCAAATGTGGTAAGATTTTGGCATTTAATTCTTGTACTCTTGTGTTATCTAGAAGTTGCCCCGTTAGACTCTCAAAACTAATTGTTACTATATGTGGCTAGAGAAATGACCTAAGGCCATCCTTGTTATTTCAAAACCCACTTTAGAGAAAAAATCCTACCCATGCATAATTGAAATCCCTAGTTACCCGGTTTGAGCCATTGGAACCTTTTTTTGGCACACTCATTACAAGTCGTGTTCCATTCTTTCTATCCCTCTTTTGAATCGTCCCATCCTTGAACTTGAAATTGTAACTTGAGGCTTAAAGCCTAAGTTGGTGATGGTGAAAGTGATGGAAGGAATTTTGGATCCATGAAGTATTAGTAAAATTCCCAAAGTTCCTAAGTGTTGAAAAAATGTTAAGAAAAAAGAAGGGATTCAAAAAAGGAATGAATTACACGTAAGTTTCAAGAAAAGGAGATGAAAGAAAAGTATTGAACAAAGAAAGTGAATTGTAGGTATAAGAAAGGGAAAGAAAACAAAAAAGAGTGGCCTTTAGTCGCAAAAAGAATAATTGTAAAGGGTGATGTAGACGTTCAAGGAAGAGTGTAGCAATGTTATTCCTAAATTGTATCCTTCCCTAACCCATACATACATTACAAGCATATAAGTCCTTTGAGATCTCCTACAATTTTCTTTCTTTGTTGTGGCAGTTGAATATAGGGGCTAGCCTATAGTATTACACTTATTGCATTGACATTTCATTTGTGAGAGATAGAGTTTGTGCACTTAAAATATCTTGTTATAGAGTTTTTAGTTTGATGTGTGGAAATTCTATTTCATGAGAGGATGACATGTGAAAACGTTCAGGTGGGTGATTCTTGTCACCTTCCGAGCAATAAGACAAATGGAGTATAACTTAATTGAGGCAAAAAGGGATCCCTCTAGAGTACTGGTTGTTGTTGCATAGTTGTTCTTTGAAGTCTTATGAATTATTGAGTATTTCACTTTATAATAAGTTGTGTAGTGAAATGATCCTAGCACATGTTCAACGAGCTACTTGTGGTTGCGACTAAAGTTGAAGTCATTTTGGACTTTGGGGCATAAAGTTTAGGCATAAATAATCGTGTCTCGTGGTAAGAGGTAGTGTTGCTTGAGGAAAAGAAAAGGCTTTAAGTTGGGGCTGTTGGTGAGTGGTGAGTTTACCAATCAATCTCACTTTACATTCGTGTATATTACACTGTTTTGAACAAATAAATAAGACATATTTGTCAGTAAATCCACTAATATTCACTGTTTGCACGTACATAGTTGAAATTAAAGGAAGATGTGGATTGGAGCTTAAAATGATCAAAAGATTAAACGAAAAGTCCAGTTGAAGACCTTCAATTGAAGCGCCGTAGTTACCACAGTTCTAGTCTGCTTAACACAGTCGCAGTGGTCAAAGATAGTCAGTCAACTACAGTCTCATGAGTCTGTCGTGGTCGCGGCTAAGTGGTGCGATCGTGGCTTAGTAAAAGAATTCACTCCAAGGGAAAAAAACAATAATTGCACATGTTGATCCAAATTTTAGCAAAAAGACTCAAACCCTATCCAAAAGAATTACATTACATCTTCCCCATTCCTTTAGATTTTATCTCTAGACTTCATAGCCTTCATTTTTGGGAGAAGAAAATCAGTATAAATTTTGCGTGAAGAATACATTGAAGACTTTTAAAGTGGGAGATTTGCTCATTTCCATTATTGATATTGTGGTATAGCCAAGATTGAAGTAACATTCTCTTAGATCTTCAACAAGTTATTTCAATGAAGATTGTGGGTATAACAATTTTTAATTATCTTATGTGTAGCTAAATCTCCCTATTAGGGTTTTGTGTGAATACGGGTTTAAGTGTGTATGGGTTGTTATTGTTAGAATCTATTTCGTAGTTCATATTTATGGGTTTTATCATTACTATGCTTTTTTTTTGGAATTTGATGGGTGAAAGCCTAAAATCCCACACATGGGTTTGATGAATGAAATCTCTAAACTCTAAAAAGTTCAATGCCAACTTAGAAAAAAGGTTTTTAGGTGAAATGTAGGAATCCATATCATCCTTTAAAGAGGGATGTGGAGACCAAAGTAATGTAAGACAATTATGTGTGTAGTTTGCTAAATTTTTACTATCTTAGACATAAGGGTAAATGTGAGGTTGACTATGCCATGGGTATTAACCTACAAATAGGGATGCCTAGATTGAGGTTGTGGTTACCAATTGTTGAACGCACCTATTAGTTATTCGAAGGAATCAATGGGTGAAAGTTTGGTGTTTTATTGAAAGACTAGCATCAAAATCTATAACCAAGACTACCCATATTTTATTTATTAAAGTGATGTTGATTACTAACTCCCATATGTTACTTCCTTAATAATGCATAATCTTAAGATGCGTGCATAATTGTTAAAACTCTAATTACTCGTAGCCCCGAATTTGTACTTAAAAAATCCAAAAAGAAACATTAGTGTAGGAACCTATCCCCTAATTTTATATTTTTGACCATTATTTTGAATTTAACTTGTATCTATCGTTTTGAATTAATTTGATCGCCACTCATATTGTTCCTCATGGATTTTACCCCAACTCCAAAGTTGGGTAAATATATTGACGACGAATGCCTTGCACTTAAATTGACATGTAAGTTGAGCGTTATAAAAATATGCAAAAGACTTGCATAAAACTTATGGGGTATTCAACTGGGCATATGTCAAGGCAAGGGATTTTACAAGAACATCATCTTATTAGATCTTCATATCTAGTCCATTTCCCTAGAAGTGGTTCATCAAGAAGAGAAACAAAGCTACGATGAAGAGCTTGGTGGCAAAGGCTCCTCAGTGGCTTCCAAATCATAAATTTCATATTAGGAAGAAGAAGCCAAAATAAAATAAACGAGCTTAGAGTAAAGAGATGAATTAAATCAAATCTATTACATTGACTCTAGCTTATTTAGGGTTGAATATGCTTCAGTGGAGGCTAACCCAAAATTAGGTGTTGGACCTCGTTCAACCCACTTTTCAATACTAGGCTTAGAGGATGTGATGAGGATCCATCGCTTTGAATAAATGTAGGATTGTGGGGTGATGGAGTCCGAATCTTGTATTTTGGAGTTTTACATTCCAAGGGAGCACATGGAACCCCATCCATTAATGGCTAAGGAACTGAAGTTTTGATGTACAAGAAATTGCCAATTGATGAACACTCTTTTAACCATGGAGCCAATACTAAAGATTGATATGATGTTGGGTTAATGTTAAGTCTTCAAAAGTGTGAGATCAAAACTTGCTTTCTATATCCTTATCTCTTCCAAGCCTCGTCTTGGAAGATCTGAATCTTTTATCCCTCTTCCACATATGGCATATTGTACGAAAGTTAGGACAAAGATTTATCTTTTCTAATAGGATACATAAAAAGAAGAGGTGTAGGACTCATGCCACGACGTTAAAATAAGTGCTCGATGGGAGGTAAATCATCATGCCATGAAAATTGGCTCATATCCTTTTTAGTTTTGATGGTTAGAGTTGAATTGGTTTTATTCTTGCTTTGGTGCATGCATAGTTCAAAAATATTGGTTCTTAGAGGTATTTTCTTAGAATTTGAAAAACGAATTGGTGAAATTTTCAAATGGACTAAGGAGGGAATGTAGGAAACCCATTTGTTGGTCTTATTTACCGCGACCATGGTCAATTTCCCTGCGATAGCGGAGGCTGAGTGGCTGCGATTGTTGTCTAATAAGTTTAATAATATACCATCTGATTGCCCATTCCCCCAATGTTTCTCGCTCATTTTCTCTCAAAATCCTCTCAAATTATTAAAATTTTATAGCATATCCAAACATTAATCATTGGTTTTCCTCCTTCCAGCCGATAAGTTGTCGAACTTTCTTTGATTTTAATATGAAATTGCATGCTTAGAACAGGTAGGTTAGAAAAACTCCTAAAGTGGTATTTTTAATGCTAGATAAATGTTTAATTGTAGTAATTGCTCTGGTTATCTATTGTAGTTGGTGTACACGATAATGGGGAAGACTTGAGCACCGAAACTTTTGCTTTAAACGGTAAAAGAAATTTTGTGCACCATATGTTCTATTGAAGGCCCGAATGATTCAAATTATAACTCTTTCAAGTTTAGGGGTTGTGATCATACATTTAGGGCTTTAATAAAGTATTTATAATAATGTTATGATTAGTCGAAACTTGGGATTAGGGATTTAAAATGCTTTTTAAAAGTAAGGTAAAGAAACTGTTAACTCGATCACAGCTACCACGATCGCGGTCCCAATGACTGTGATTGTGTTATCGAGATCACGGTCAAAGCCTCGCGATCATGATACCTGAGGACAATTTCTGACAGACATCAAAATTTTTGGCAAATATTAGATGCCCCCGAAACCTTCTATAACACTACCTCACGAATGTATAAGTTTGTCCTAGCATATTTTTGTTGTGATAATAGTAATTTTGGCATAAGTTGCATTGCTTACAGATTCATAGACTTAACAATGGGAGATTTTGATGACTGTCGATTCATGGTTATCCAATGCCAACACTCCTACTACAAATATTTCCATAAGACAAAGCTACTCCCTGAAAGGGGTATAGACTTAGACAAAGAAGAGGAGAAGTTCCCAGAATTCCATGCCAGGCTCACTGCTACCCGGCGAATGTGTTTTTCCCCAGAACCATGCTATGCTAACGAACAATGGGTGCAGAGTTTTCATGAAAACCTCAACATATTTTCACTCGCAAACCCAGTGATGACAATTCAGGGTAAATAGGTGAACTTCGGAGATGCGTAGATTAATATGGTGTATGGTCTCCCAAAATGCTGGCATTAGTTTATTTCATTATAAGGGATGCGAGCTAGGTTCCTGTATGGATAATATCCTATGTTCAGGAAAAGTAATCCCGTTGGCCACCACTAAATGAGATATTCTAATGAATGACTTCAAGGCTTAAGCAAAGTTATGGCTGAACATCATCTGTAGAAAGGTTTATCCTTGCACTCATATGACTATTATCATATGAGCGACTACCTTTACTGAGGTTTGACAGTGAAGACGAGGTCCCTGCTGATTGGTGGGATTATGACATACATAGAGATGGTGTCGAGTCGGTAGATAGGAGCATCTCTTGAGGAAGATTCAGGGAGACCCCTCTTACTCTTATTTTATTTCAGATGCAATGAGGACACTGCATTCCTTATAGTTGGGGGTTACCCTATTTTCTTATTATTTTAATTTTATGATGCTAGGTATTTCATTTTATTTGATTTTTTTGAGATGATATTTTGGATATTATTTATATTTGGTTTTGAGATTATACATTTTTAAGTATCTTGATGGTACCAACATTTTATGGATTATCATATTTTTTATTTTATTTTTAGTATTCTTTTAATTTTATTTTATTTTGATTTTTGGTGATTCATGACTATCCTTGCCTTATGAACAATTTATTGATGATATTCTTAAGGGTGAAGCATCGTGTTTGGGCTTTGAGGCATAGGAGTAAGGGAATTTTGAGTACCCATAGCATAAATGTCAAAAATGCAAGGGAAGTATGAGTTCCTGTAGCATTGTATGTTCTAGAAATAGGGTTACTTTGTGCACCATTGGCGAAGTTTGAGTATCCAATTGGGTAGTTTCCCTATTTTGAACCTCAATGTGAGGCAAAATATTTGTTCTAGCCTTGTTTTAAAAATTGTGTGTTGTGGTAATATAAAATGAACAACCCCCTCTGACCAAAATTTTTTAGAACAAAATTAAGTGCATGGACATGAACAATTTTGTAGAAGAACTTTTTCTCTTTTTGTGGCTTGATAAATCTTGACTTATGAATAGAAATAGATACTCTAATTTTGTCTGTCGCGAGTGGGACATTTGAGCCCCTAATTTTGTATTTATGGTGAGATTTTGGTATTCATCTCTTGTGCACTTGTGTTATCTAAAACTTGCCCCGTCTGTTTTTCAAAGCTAACATTGATTGTATTTGGTTGGATAAATGATCTTAGGCCACCTTTGCATTTTTTTAAGTGAACTCTAGCCTAAAAAGCCTACCCAATAATGAATATAATCCCAAGTTACCAACTTTGAGACATTGAAGCTTTCTTTGGCAAACACATTACAAGCAATAAATAATTTTTTTATTCCTCTTTTGAACCATACCATTCTTGAACTTGAGAAGGTAATACAAGGCTAAAATCCTAAGTTATGGGTTGTAAATATTTATGAAATTATCTATGGTGTCATAAAGATGTAGTTATATGCCTAATATTTTTCTTTTTAATCATGTCTACCATTTATTTCCTTTGTTTACCCAACTTTTTTCATCTCTTTCTCTTGGTACGCCCAACTTCTTGCATCTTTTTGAAGAGTGGCCCATAGTCAAAAAGTAGGATTAAAGAAGTGTGATATAGATGTTCAAGGAAAGGTATAGAAAGTTATTACCCAATGATATCCATCCCTAAACTGAACCTACGTTACAATCTTAGAAATCCCTTTGAGATCTCTAACCATTTACTTTCTTTATAGTGGCGATTGAATTTAGGGCCAAGCCTATGGTATGACATTAGTTGCATTGAGATTTTTTTTTGTCTGACAAAGAGTTTGTGCACATAAAATTTTGTGTTACAAATCTTGTAGCTCGGTGCATAAAATTCTTTTTCTTGTGAGGATGGCATATGAAACAAGTGGAGGTGGGTAATTTTCTCACCTTTCAAGCATCGAGGAAAATGTAGTATGACTTAGTTTTTGTCTAAAGTTGAGTAACTTCTAGAGAATTAATGATTGTTTTTTGATTGCTCTTTGAAGTCTTGTACATCTTTTGATAGTGCATCTTATGAGGTGGGGTGTAGTGAAACTAGCTTAGCATATGTGCAATGAGCTACATACGGTTGAGATAAAAGTTGAGGTCATTGTGATATATAAGTCATCAAGGTTGGGCTTAAATGATTGTGTCTCATGGTAAGAGATAATGATGATTGAGGAAAAGAAAATGTTTTAAGTTGAGGACAAGTAAATGACTTTACCACTCATTCGCACTCATTATTCGTGCTCATTATCTTGTTTTGAGCAAATAAGTTAGAAAAATTTATGGTTTGATGCACTATTATCCAATATTTGTGGGCACACAGTTGAGGAAATCAGAAGATTTGGATTGGGGAATAAAATGATCAAAAGCGAGCAAGAAAAGTGCAGCTGAAAACTTGGAGAAGAAGAGACTTAGGAATTGCGGTCGCAGTCTGTCGACCGCGATCGTGGCGGTCAAGGAAAACTCTTCCAACTATGGTCGTTGATGTTAACTACGGTCACGTATCCGTGATCGAAGCCAAACTTGTCCGGTCACGGCCTGGCGGAGGATATCAGCCCAAAGGCAAATTTGTAATTAGCTGTGTTAATCCCAATTTTGATAAAATGACTCAGACCCTATCATGAATAACATTCGATCTTCCATAATTTTTTAGGTTTTAGATCTAGACTTCATAGATTCCATTTTAGAGAAGAAAATATTTTATAAATTTTTGATGAAGAAGACATTGGAAACTTTCTAAGTGGAAGATTTGCACACTTCCATTGTTTGCATTGTGGGAGAGCTAAGTTTGAAGTAACATTCACTTAGTTCTTCAACAGTTTATTTCAATGGAGATTATGGGTATATCTACGCTTAATTATCTTATATAAAGCTAAATCTCCCTGTTGGTGTTATGTGTGAATTGGGGTTTAAGTGTGTGTGGGTTGTAATTATTAGCATCTATTTGGTAGTTCACGTTTATGTGTTTTGTCAATGCATGCTACTTTAGTTGGGATTTAATGGGTGAAAGCCCCAAATCCCAAGTAGGATTGATGAGTAAAGCACAAAACTCTAGAAAGTTCAAGGCCATCTTTGGAAAAATGGTTTTTGGTTAAGTGTAGGAATCCATATCATCCTGGAAAGGGGGATGTGGAGACCAAAGCAATGATAGACAATTATGTGTGTAGTTTTCTAAATTTTCACTATCTTAGACATAGGGGTGAATGTGAGGTTGACTATGAAATGGGTATCATCATAGAAATAGGGATGTCTAGATTGAAGTTGTGGTTACCAATTGTTTAACACACCTATTAGGTATTTGACATAATCAATGGGTGAAATTTTAGTGTTTTGTCAAAAGACTACAACAAAATTCGATAACCAAACCTACCCATATTAGATTTTTTAAATTGATATTGATTACTAACTCCCAAATGTCACTCCCTTAGTAATGCATAATCCCAAGTTTCTTGCATAATTTTTAAATATCTAATTATTCGTAGCACCGAATTTAAAATAAAAGAAACCCAAAAAAAACATTAGTGTAGGATCCTATCCGCCCCCTCTTTTATCTTTTTGTTCTATTTGTTTGAATTTAACTTCTATCCATCATTTCAAATTAATTTGATTGCCACTCACATTGGTCTTCTTGGATTCAACTCCTACTCAAAAGTTAGGTAAATAAATAAATGATGACTGCCTTGCACTTAAATTTATGTGTAAGTTGTGCGTCATCAAGTATCCTTTACACCACGCTAATATTACGATCCTCAGTACCTTGGGGTTCATAAATTACCCTGAAACTCTTTAGAAAAGTTTGAAAATTTCCCAAGTTTCCCTTTTAGCACCCCTAAATATAAATCAATTCAAAAATTTGCATTACTAATGCAGAAGAGTAAAAGATGACATCGTTGAATTATTGAAGGGTTCTACATTAACCCCCCCCCCCCCCAGGATCAGTCATCCCCGAATTAGGAGTTTGGCTATTTTTATAAGAGCATAGTAAGTATACATCAAAATCATATGACAAATTCAAAATGGTACAAGATGGAAAATTAAACTCACACCTCAGGCACTGTCATCCGACACGAGATCAAGAATAGGGATTCGGACTTCATATCTTCTTCATCTTCCTATATAGTTTCTATTAGGTTTTGACTTCTATTGATTGCTTTCATGAAAGCTACATCCTCTTACCTTAATCTATGAACTTGCCTATAAAATATTTTAATGAGACTTTCTCAAAACATAAAGAATTAAAAACACCAACATCCTCAGCTTGCAGTATAAAAAATGGGTCGCCGACACATTTTTCTGCATAGACACATAGAAAATAGGATGAATAGAAATAAACTTGCTAGAATCTTTAGCTCAGAAGTGACATTACAAAATTTCCTGGCAATCTGGTATGGACCAACATAATAGGGATTGAGCGTCCCTTCTTCCAAAATATCATGACTTATTCATAGGAGATACTTAAAAGAATACCCAATTAGTTACTTCAAATTCCAACACCTTTTACCTCATATCGACATAAGAATTTTGATGAGATTAAGTAGTCTTAATTCTTTCTCTAATCACCTTCACGATCTCCATTGCATTGTGAACAAAGTAAGTATAAAATAATCTCGTCTCATCTATGTCAAAAATTCCAATAGTAGTTTTACACCTTCTACCATAAAAACCCTCAAAAGAGGCCATTTGAATTATAGAATGATAACTATTATTATACACAAACTCAAGAAGAGGCTAATGGTCAACCCAACTACCTTTAAAATCGATCACACAAACCCTTAGCATATCCTCTAAGGTATAAATTGTAGGTTCTTCTTGTCCATCTGTTTGAGAGTGGAAAAGTGGAGCTAAGTTTCACCTAGGTACCCAAAACTTTAAGAAATGAACACAAAATGTTATATGAAAATGCATACCTCGGTCTGAAATGATGGACACAGGTGCACCATGCAACTTGACTATCTTCGGAATGAACAATTTGGCATAATTTAATCAAGAGTAGTTAGTCCTCAAAAGCAAGAAGTGAGAATACTTAGTTGTTCAATAAATAATGACTGAAATAGAATCATTTTGAATGTGATAATGCAAACGACTAGTAATGAAATCCAGATTAATCATGCCCTTGACCTTGACTTGCCGATAGACCATACACTTAGCCACAAAATTAGCCACATACATTTTCATATTGTTTAACTAATATATTTACTTCTAGTAAGTATACATCTTCATGGAGAACAAATGAACTGTATCTCTAGGCTGATGGCCTCAGTCAAAATCCTTTCATGCAGAATATTGTTCGCGCCCAAGCACACACACAAGTGTACATGGACTCACCAAGTAATACAGTGGCCTTAAATAAATACGAATATGTATCCCTCCAAGAATTGTGTTAAACATATATCCAATTCTAGTTAAACTATTGATATTAATTAGTGTAACATAGCCAAAAGAGGTTTGAAAGTTTGTAAACTAAAAGTAAAGTTGAGTAATACAAAAAAGTAAAGACTTTGGACTATTAAAGGATAAAAGCCCAGGGTTAAAGCACTATGAAAAATCATACTACACTATTGAACCTCATTCATTAGATTACTTAACTTGGTTATTGATTCACAAATTTGATAGTACGATCAATGTTTCTTTAGCCTATAATCACCTATCTAACTTAGACCCACAACTAAAACGTTGAGCGAAGATGTGAGAGATAAGCTACGCGCATTTACATTTCATACTGTAGTGAACCAAGTAAGGATTATAGATATATCTATATCCTAGTCTATAATTCAAATTACTTATTTTAAAAAAGAATAAGAACCTTTACCAATCCCCGTATTCTATCTTTATATCCTTCCTCTTGAGATCACAAAGTTCACAATTGATATATTCTAAGGGTCCCTAATCCTTAAAATAGTTGTAAAAAGAATAAATAAACAACCAACTGGGATAATAAATCCAAATAAACTAAATTCAAAGTAATCAAAAACATGTTATTGGCTTTAACCAGGAAACAGAGGCATTTAGCCACTAATAGACATAACCTTAACCCAAATAAATGAATACATCATAAAGTAAATTAAAAACATAATGTAAAGGTATATAAAAACTAAAATAAGTTTTTAGAATCCCCTATCAAAATATCCTAGACGTCTAAGGTGAATACAAAGAGTACAAGTACTGTATTTATGGTAGGAGGTTTTAGTCTTATGTGGAGTTAGGGTCGCCATGCGATGGTCACTATACTTGGCTATGGGTCATCGATAAATAGGTAGTACACATGACTAGTGGTCATGTCCCAATGGATGATCAAGTAAAGTGGAGGTCACGAGGCATCTCTATCGTGAGGCCTTACTGAAAAGTCTCAATCTGACCTCTAAACTTGTGTGTGTACTTTTCTTACAATCCTAATCCTTATGGTGTAATTTCCCTTTCATTTTAGGATTGTATATCCTTCATATAGAAATATAATAATCTCACTAATCATTATAAATCATCATACACCATGTATTAATCTCAAAATAACACAATATACAGAACAACAAACTAGAAACCCAAGCTATCACTGGGCTTGTCCACATTGATCTTTAACTTATTGTTTTGACTCTTGGCTTCATAAATTGACCCCTAAACATCATGAACAAATTTTTCCAAAAATATTTACACAATAAAACCCTTAGGAACTCATTTAATACATTAGAATCCATCAAGATAGACTAGATAAACAACTAGCTCTAACTAGTAACACTAGTTTTCTCAGTTTAACACTAAGTGAAAAATTTAAGTACAAACTTATTTCAAATACACCATAAATGTTGTAATAAAGTACTTAAACATTTAGATGCTTAATTATATAAATTTTTACTCATAAATAACAAATGTAGTCCTCAAAACAAGGCTAAGTAAGCTAAGATAACAACACTAAGATGCATAAAACCACCTCAAATAACCACCCCATAGTTATAGCCCTGTTCGTCCTCGAACAACTCTTTGCTCTAAGAAATATACTATGAGGATACTCCACACTTCTACTACAACCAAGATACTCAAGCCAGTACTACAGTGACTACATAGAATGCCATGTTTCTTTACAAAGCATGTTAAGTACACAATTGAAACTTCAAGAATAATACTAAAAAATATCATTGTCTAAAAAATTGACTCACCTAGCAGGCAAACTCATGCATACTCTATAACCACACATATCATATAATTCACCCAACTATCATCACACATGTGACCTCACAACAAAGGAGTTTCTCATAATCACTCACATAAAATTCAATTTATAACTGAATAGGTACAAAAATCAAATTCTAGTCACTTTCAGAAAGAATTCACATGCTACACTAGATAAACCATAGGCTTGCCCTTAGTGTAGTACTTAAATAATATTAGAATATTAAGATTAGGATCAAATAGGTATTTAAGGGTTGTAATATAGGCTGAGGGACAGGTAGGAATTATTTTGGCCAATAATAGTGACTATCTTCTCTAAGCTCGTTATTACATCACCTTTTACAATTAAGACCAATCTCTAAGGACCCACTATGCCTCTTCTATATACCCATATTTTTTTTTATCAACAAGTTAAGATCATTAACATACACTATGGTGTGAGTGTTTTTAAGTACACATTACTCAATTTGAAAAACCTTTTGTTCTTTTCATAGATCCACTCCTAACCATAACACATCAATTTTTACACACCAATATCTACTAATTTGGGACTTCAATTTCACCTTTATCCTACTTTAATTTCACACTCCTTACACAATTAATTTTACACTAATGCTCTTAGGAGCTTCTGATCAAATTAAGGTCCATCAAAGAAGGCATTAGGCTAAATATAAGGTTGATAAAGATAATGCTAAAGGATTAATTAGTTAACAAGGATTACACACAAGGGTAGGTTAGAAAAAGGGTATGAACATGGCTTTCAAAAAATGACTATAGCATCTCCTAAACCCACACTCAATATTATACTTTGTACACATTCTAGGGAAGTTCTGGCATCAAGTACAACAAAGAATATACAAACACCTCTCACACACATGGAATATTATTAAATCAAGTAGGATCATATAGACTCTCAACAAAACAATTGCATGAATTAAGCATTAATCCAATAAGTACAAGAGTCATAATTCTAAGCCTAAGAGTTTAAGAAATAGTAATTCATACAATCAATAAGCTTTTTCCAAGCAAAAACCTTGCATCATGCAATCAAATATAACACTAACAAGAATATCTCACTTATTTAACATAATGTATTTAAAAAACTACCCTAAAAATGAGAATTTTCCCACCCTACACTTACAAATATACTTAATCCACAAAGTATACTCAAAAGTAGAGAAAGAAATACTACTTGAGCCCCTTAGGCCTAGATAGTATCATTTTTATCAATCAAACGAGTCCAGGGACCCCACACCAAGTCTTCACCATGCTTCTTAGCTTAGGATTTCCAGTACTTAAACTTCCCATCAGCCATGACTCAATAGAAAAAAAGCTAGTGATGTAAAAACTAAAAATATAAAAAATATAATAACTTTTAACTTGGGTTGCCTCCCAAGTAGCACCTAATTTAGTTTTACGGCATGACCCACCCTATGACTCATTTATTTCCTTCAACCTCTTACTCATACTTGGATTCCATCTTCTTATTCTTTTTGTACCTCTTCAGTGTGAACTCTAAAGGTCAACAACTCTCTAAACAATATCCTTTTCAGGCTCATCATTCTGCAATTTATTTGGCTTGCTATTTGTGTCTTAAGAAGATCAATGAACAAGTTTGAAGAGATCTTTGGTGGGCTTAACTCCAATAACCCACACTTCTCTCATTCAGTCACTGTAATCCTACACAAATTTTTGTTGTGGGATAGTGGTTTGAGCATTTTTTACACTTTAAATATTGCCTCTGTATCATCTAGTCTTAATGTGAGTGTGCCTTCTCTCAAACCTACTAATGCTCCTTTCATCGCAAAGAATGAATGTACCATGATGACTGGTACTCTTTTATCTTTCTTAAAATAAAAAATAATAAAATAAACAAGAATAATAAACTTACCAACCTTGATGAAAATATCCTCTATGATCCCTTCAGGATGGGCTAGTGTCTGGTTTAAAAATTGGAGTACGGTTGTTCTTGGTATCATCTTCGCAAACACTAGAGTATTGAACAAGGAGTGAGGCATTAATCTAATACATTTTCCCAAATTACTAAGTGCCAAGACCACCTCAGTTTTGCTAATTTTAATTATGAGATAATACTCCTAGGATCTTTGAGATATTTGTGCATCTTTTCCATCACCATAGAACTACACTCCTCAGTGAGTGCTACTGTCTAAACATCCTACAACCTGACTTTATTAGTGACCACATCCTTCAAGTACTTAGGATACTTGGGTATTCCCTGTAAAATATCTAAAAGAGGAAGATTAATTTTAAGTTCTCTGAACATGTCAAAGAATTTGTTAAAGCATGCATCCTCCTTTGTTTTAATTTGCCTCTGTGGGAAGGGTAGTGGTGGTCTCTCCTTCAATGTTCAGCAACTTTAATTTTCGAGTACAATGACTTCCTTGAATTTTCAACAACTTTGTCATCTACCAGCTTTGGAGCTATCTCAATATCTACCACTTTAGTTGTCTTTGAAGGTTCTTCATTAAGCACTTTACCACTATTCAAAGTTATTTCTAGAAATTTTTTAGGATTTTCAGTATAACTTGGTAAACAACCTTTAGGCGTGGCATTCTGTGCTGCTGCTATCTGACCTATCTGCAACTCCAAGTTCCTTTTAGCCACTTGCTGACTCTTCATATCAGCTAGATGGTTCTTCATATCTCCTCCTAATTGTTCTTGAGCATTAAAAAGTTATTTTAATATCTATTCCACATTGCTAGTGGCCTAATTCCCTTTAACCTACATCTACTGAAGATGCTATTGTTGAAACTTTTGCTAGTGGATTTTTAAATTGAGTCTTCCACTTTAGTTTTTAGGCATTCCCATAACTTGGCCTTTGAACATTGCCCACGAACATGGCTAACTTGGGATCGGAAACACATATATCTATAAAATAGCCACAATTCCGTAAAAACCATGCACCAAGCACTCATCTAATGAATTGTATTCACTATTGTTGTAGGTTGTGTAGCCGCCAATTTTATATTGCTGAATTGAGCGGTTAACGAATTCTATAATGCAGCAATCTGAGTGGATATAGTAGTAAAATGGTCCATCTCAAACATACCTATAACCTTATTTGTATCACTTCTTGAGTATGGGTGCCACTTAGGATTTCCTTATACAATTTGGTTCAACAAAGTATGTAGCTTATCGTATGTCAATTCGAACTCTTTTCATTTTGTGATCAAGTGTCTCTATAATATTGTGAGCTAATACCTCATTAGACTGCTAATGATATTGGCAGTCCCAAAGAAGATCGTTTAAACTCTCCCATGCATGATATAAGTTCTCATTAATCTTCTATTTAAAGAAGACAATCTCTCTGCGCAGCCCTACAGTATTGCCAGATAGAAAGTCTTGGATGAGAAATTTCTGAGCTATGTCATGCTAGGTTTTGATTTACCTATATGAGTTATTGTTCAACCACTTCTTCTCTTCCCCTAATAGTTAAAAATATAATAGTGTTAGCCTAACATAAACAGTTGATCTTTATGTGAAAGTCCCATAAACTGTCCACTACTGATATAAAGCTGCAGCATGTTTTGTTTCATCTCAAAGTTACCACCAGCAGCTGGCTTTTAAAAAAGGTAGGTCAAATGTTTGAGAAGAGGGATCGTAACTTCATGAACTACCCTATGAGATAATAGATCTTCATCCATTAGAGTAGGATGATCTTGTTTCTCTTAAATTCATGGAATTCGCGGGAGAAGTCCTGCTTCTCTTGTGAATTGGTGAAAGCATTCCTCGGTTTTGGGTCTTGGTTCAACCAATTCCCTATTCCTTTCTAACTTGCTAATTTGTAAACCTGTTTCCTATAAATTGAATACCAAGACAAAGTGTAAAACACCAAAGAAATCTAAAAAGTAAAAGTATAACAAAAATAGTTGCCATTTTACAAGTCCCCGACAACAGTGCCAAAAACATGTTTGGTACCAAGAGCACACACTAGTGTACGTGGTCTCAACAGGTAATATAATGACCCTAAATAAAGCCGAATATCGATCGTTCATAGACTTGTGTCAAATAACTATCTCATTCTAGTTTAACTATTGAGATTATTTGACACTAAATCAATACATGATAAAATCCATTAAAAGAATAAAGCAATTAGATATAAACCCTAAAATAAGCTTTTAACATACCCTCTCAAAATCTCTAAGACATCCAAGGTGAATACAAATAAGTACCAATATTGTATTTATAGAACAAGGTTTTGGCCGTGTGTAGAGTTAGGATCGCCACATGATGGTTTCTTAACTCGTCTAGGGTTTATGGCACAATGGGTATTCCACTTGTCTATGGGTCGCAGTGCAATAGCTTATCGAGTAAAGTATAGGTCTCAACACACCTCTATCGCGAGGTCTCACGGGAAAGTCTCAAATTGACTTTTAAACTTGTTTGAGCACATTCCATTCAATCCTAAGACTTGTAGTGTCATTTCCATTTTATTTCAAGATTTTATATCCTCTAAAGATAACCATAATTATCTCACCAAGAATCCTTAATCATCATAAACCATGGAATAGATCTCAAAACAACACAATATCAAGAATGCTAAATTAGAAACTCAAGCGAAGACTTGGCTTGCCCAAGTTGATCTTTAACTTATTGTTTTGACTCTTAGCTCGATTTAATTAACCCTTTAACATTATGAAAATATTGTTCCACTCATATTTAAATAATTAAACAATTAGGAACACATTTTAAATATTATAATCCATCATGATAGACTTGTATAACACCTAGCTCAAGCAAGTAACACTAGTTTTCTCGATTGAACTCTAAGTGATTAATTTAAGTACAAGCACATTTGAAATTCACCATAAACATTTTAATAAAGTAATTAAACACTTAGATGTTTAATTATATAAATATTCAATAATTAATCACACATGAAGGTCTCAGAACAAGGCTAACTAACATAAGGTAACAACACTATAATGCATAAAATCACCTCAGATCAACCATCAACATTACAAACACATAACCTCCCTTAATACCTTAAGATGCCACATCTCCCAATATCAAAAGTCATAACCTTTTTTCGACTCACATTATCCTTAATTTGAATAAGTATGGGATCCAAAACATGTTTCTCCTTAAACTAATGACCTAGAGATGATTTAAACACTTTTTGAACAATTAATCATCCATTCTTAGAGTCCGCGAGATGGACTCATATATTTGCTAACATGTGAATATACTTTACCAACCTTTTTTTCTCCTCATCCATATGACATAGGCTATCCATACATAACATAATAAGAGCATAAGCAACAATATGAGCTTTACCTAGATGATATAAAAGACTCATGTCATAATTCTTAAGCAATTCTAGCTACCTTATTTCCCTGAGATTCAATTCCTTCTACATAAAATTATAGTATAAGATCTCATGAACTGATTAAACACCCATATTTACCCTATAAATATAATGGTGCTAAATCTTCAACGCAAAAACCATTATCACCAACTCTAAGTCTGTAATACCCCATAAAAGTCTTAGCTTATTTTAGCTGTGAATTACTTGCATAAGGGATCGAAATCTTGGAAATTAGCCTAAGTGTTGGGACTTAGTCATTTCCAAGGTCCCTAAAATTTGATGATTTTATTGTTTACCATCTCGACCTCAAGACATTGATTTTTATGTTAATTCATAATCATGGTTGTACAAGGCATGTCTCGGCTGAGTTTTAAAATTTTCAAACAAGCGTCGGGGTGTGTTTGGTGAAAAAAACAAGTGAGGGCACCAGGATAGGTCTGTGGCGCAGGGATTATCCCACCATACTAGAGCCTGTGGTCAGGGCTTAGCCGGCTGATCTGGAGCTCATGGGGTAGGGCTTATCCTGTTGGTGTAGAGCCTATGGCGCCCACTCTTTTATCCATCCATCTTTTGTAATTTGTTATTTAAGGGCATTTGGATTAATTCCCCTCCCCAAACTCATCCATAACACAAAATATACGTCTCCAAGAAGCATTATGTGCCCCTTTAACCATAAAATCTCTCAATTAAACCATCATCCACCTCAAGAACAAACCTAAACCATTACTCAAGAAATCGAGGAATTCAAGATTGAAACCTCAAGAAACTCTTAAGAATATTCATGAAATAATCTAGTGAATTATATTGAATGTTCATCCATGGGTTTCTTTCACCCATGGAGTCTAAGAATATCTTTTTAGTTTTAAATAAATGAGATTTCCATGTTTTAGTTTAAATATCTCCATTAATATTTGGTGAAATTAATTACAAGTTATGTTTATAAGTGTTTTTCATGTGGGATGAGCCATTAAATGTTTTAATTGTTGTAATCTTCACGCTAAATCCCTAAGTTATGATTTTAGTCTTGTAATCATGTTATTCTCATATTTTTTACCCATTCCCATTCTTAAGTTCATGAGTCCCATGTGTTTGATGAAATACCTATGTGTTGGGTTTTGAACAATGATCCACTACTATGTTTTATAGCTTTTATATGTCATTACTTTTTCATCCATTCAGTGTTGGGGAGTTATGAACACCTGATACCTATGTATTTGACATGAATTTAGCTTTTCAAGTTCTTAGAAAATTAATCCATGACTCTTAGTAGTATAATTAAATATTTATATTCACGATGAGAACTATTAGTTATGTAATAATGTTCAGTCTAGTTAAGTCTATTCCAGTATTATTATCAGTTTAGTTTGGAGTAGGATTTAGCACCTAGCGAATTCAGGGATAAGGGCTCATCTAACAATAGAGGGTGTGACCCTTAGTAGAAATCCCTGAGTTTAAGAACTATTTAGCTAGCATAGGTCAATAATGTCTACCTACCCATTGAGTGTTGACAAAGTGTTTACCTTTCATTTGAGGGTGATACATATCTCATTAGAGCACCATCTAGATGAGGGTGACTTATTAGTCCTTTGGGACACTAGTTTAGTGGATCCACATAGCTAGTGTTAGTACCCGTGGCATGGTACTGACAACTTTCAAATTGGGGTTATAGTTTAGACCCAATTAGATTAGATTGGGGCATGTCAGTTAGATGATACCTCCTACAGTATCACTATAGTATTAAGTATAGTTTAAATTTAGGTTTGCTTGACCAATGCATATAGATTCTCCGCTATTTAGTTATCAAATTATAGTCTTTCGATTTACAAATTATTTTAAATATATGTTTATGCTTACTCTCCTATTCTTAGATGTTATAGTTTTCATGTATTCATGTTCAGTTATCTCATGCCATTCAGTTTGTCTTTATTTCATATGCACAGTACCCTATGTATACCAACCTATCCTACTTTCATATACCGGTATATTAAAAGTACTAACTACAAATACATTTTTGTGCTATGATATCTTTTAGCATAGGTTCAGAAGCACAGTTTCTCGAATGCAATTAGACAACTTAACATAATCCAGTTGTCATAGTGGTATGTATTTATCTATCGATGAAATGTTATTTTTTTAGTTATTTTAGTATTTTATATCCTTCAGTCATTCAAAGTTAGGTAGGGATCTGTCATGTTAACTCCTCAGTCAGTCTAGATGATTTTAGACATTCAGATATTCAGTTAGGCAGTCAGTAAGTTACTTTTAGTTTTTATTAGAAATTTCAAACTTATGGTTTATTTGGTAATTCAATATTTAGATATATATTTCCTTCTCAGTTTACCTTTCGCATAGGTGTTATATTTCTATTTATTTAGTGCTCAAAAGCAGGTACCAGCTCATGGTTTAGCTTGTGGTCAGTTATGACCCTAAGCACTATTGTTGCGACTAGAGGTAGCCTTGGGTCATGACAAAACATGTTATAAGAGCCTATAGTTTTAAAGTGTCCTAGGGAGTCTAAAAGCCATATTGAGTAGAGTCTTATGCATGGGTGTGAAGCGTGTCACACGTATACACAAGAGGCTACAAGATGTTTTAGGAAATTTTCCATTCTTTTAGTATTTATGTCATGTGAAAAGCATGCACTCTACATAAACTCCATTTCTACTGCATCCTTCATTCTGTTTGCAGAAAATGCCTCTAAAAAGAAACAACAGAGGAAGAAATGAGAATCAACCCATACCACCTCTTATTAACGAAGATCCTATGAATGAAAATGTCTCCCACGGTGAGTTTAGAGCTATTTTTCCTACCTTAGCTCATTCAATATCTGCTAAAAAAATTAGTGAGCTGATGACCTAATAAATCCATTAAGGAATCCAGTTGCAGTCAGGATTTGGGATTTCACGAGGATTAATCCCCTTTACTTTTTGGGATCCAAGTATGAGAAAGATTCGCTGGATTTTCTCGATATGGTTAAAAAAAGTCAAATATTTTGGGGGTTATGTAGAGTTAGAGTGCAGAATTAGCTGCATATAAATTGAAGGATGTAGCTCAAACCTATTTTAAGTAGTGGAAAAAGAATAGGGGTGCAGAGGCAGGGCCTATAAAGTAAGAAGGGATTGCAACAACTTTTATAGAAAAGTTCTTCTCATTGGAGTTAAGGGAATCTAAAATACATGAGTTCAGTAATTTAAAGAAAGGTAATATGAGTGTGAAGGAGTACTTGGTTAAGTTCACTTAGTTAGAGAGGTATGCTCCTTCGATAGTGGCTGATAATAGTTCTAGAATAAGTAAGTTTGTATCCAGTGTATTTGATAGGTTGGTCAAGGAGTGTAACATAATAATATTGATTAAGGAGATGGATTTATCTAGACTTATAGTTCATGATCAGTAGATTGAGAAAGAGAATCTTAAAGTGAATCAAAAGGATAATAATAGGGCCAGAATGAGTAGTTTTTACTTTTCTCAGTCAAGGTTGGGGGTGGTAATCATTCTCAATTATATTAGAAGTCTTCAGCACCAGTCTCATCTTCACCTTTTGCATCAGTTCCTAAGTTTAGGAATGATAGTAATGATAGAGTACCAAGCTCTAAGAAACAGGGTAGCGTGGCCAGTGGTCGTACTAATCCGCTTTTAAAAAAATATAGCAGGAATTATCAAGGGGTGCAGAGACGATATTGATTGGTTTTTTTCATGGGAAAATCTAGGCCACAGTGTTAGAGATTAACCAAAGACCATCAAGAAGGGTCAATCTAATAATCCTTAAGTTCCAACAGGCCGCCCGACTCAACAGTATGGCACTTTAAGTGCAACCAATGGTCTGTACCACAATAGATTGTATATACTTTAGTCTCGATAGGATTCAGAAAGTTGTCTTGATGTGGTTATGGGTACGTTACAAGTCTTTCAACTTTATGTATACGCTTTATTAGACTCCAGAGCTTTAGTTTCATTTGTGACTCCTCATATAGCAGTTGATTTCACTGTCAATCTTGAAACTTTAACAGAACCATTCTCAGTGACTACTCTGGTAGGTAGTTCCATTAGAGCTCGGTGGGTATACAGGAACTATTCAGTTATAGTGTTCTAGAGAGTTACCTTAGTGGATCTTGTGAAGTTAGAGATGACTGATTTTGATGTCATTCTCGACATGGATTGGATCCACTTATGTTATGTCACACTTTATTGAAGAAATAGATTCATTCAATTTTAGTTTACTAATGAACCAACCATTGAATGGATGGGTAGTACCTCTGTGTTTAGGGGTTAGATCCTTTCCTATCATAAAGCAAGAAAAATTATTTCGAAGGGGTGCGTTTATCATCTTGGTCAATTTAATAACTCTTCTTTTGAGAATCTAAGTTTTGAGTTACTTTTTATTGTAAGGGAATTTATAGATGTGTTCCCTAAAGACCATCCCTGAGTCTTTCTCGAAAGGGAAATTGAATTCGGAGTAGATCTCCTTCTAGATACCTAGCATACTCTACATAATGGCTTCAACTGAGTTTTTGGAGTTCAAAAAGAAGATTAAAGATCTCTTACATGAGGGATTCATTAGGACTGGTGTTTCCCATAGGGCACTCGAGTCTTTTTCGTGTGTAAGAAAGATGGTTCTCTTCGAATATGCATCAATTACCATCATATGAAGAAATTCTTAATCAAGAATAAGTATCCACTCCCCAGGATTGATGACTTGTTTGAAAAAATTCAGAGTGCTAGTTATTTCTCTAAGATAGACCTCAAATTCGGCTATTATCAGCTTAGAGTCAGAGAATGTGACATTCCAAAGACAGCCTTCTGAACCCAGCATGGTCACTTTGAATTCTTAGTTATTTCCTTTGGACTAATGAACACTCCTGCAACTTTCATGGACTTGATGAACAGGGTGTTCAAGTAGTACATGGATATTTTCGTCATAGTCTTTGTTGGTGATATTCTTGTCTATTCCCATTGTGAGACCGATCACACAGATAATCTAAGAATTGTGTTTTAAAAACTCAGAGCTCATTAGTTGTTTGCCAAATTTATTAAGTGTGAATTTTTTCTAATATTAATAGATTTTCTTGTCCATGTTATTTTCGATGATGGTACTAGAGTTTAACCTAAAAAGACTAAAGTAGTGAGGAATAATCACTAAACTATCTCTCTATCAGATATCAAGATTTTCTTAGGCTTGGCATGCTATTACAGATGGTTTGTTGAGGGGTTTTATTCTATTATGTCCCTCATGTATGGATTGACTCAATAGAAAGTCAAGTTTAAGTGGTCTGATTCTTGTGAGAAGATTTTTCAAGAGTTGAAGACTAGACTAACTTAGGCTCCAGTACTGACTTTGCCAGATGGATTTGTGGTTTACTATGAAGTATCCAGAGTTTATCTTAGTTTTTTCTTGATATAGTGAGGTAAGCTCATATAGTATGACTCTTAACAACTTAAGCCCCATGAAAAAAATATTCTACTCATGATCTTAATTTAAAAACTATTGTGTTTTCTTTTAAGATATGGACATTACTAATAGGGTTCACATGGATGCGTTCATTGACCATAAGTGTTTGTAGTATGTTTTCTCATAGAATAATCTTAATCTTCATGAGAAAAGGTGGCTTGAGCTATTGAAAGGTTACAAGATGAGAATGTTGTCTCATTTGGACAAGGCCAATATGGTGGCAGATTCCCTTAGCAGGTTGTCTATGGGTACGGTTGCTCATGTTGAGAAGTTTAAGAAAAAGTTAGTCAGTGAGGTTCATCATCTTGCTAGGTTAGATTTTTGGTTGGTTGATTCACCTGAAGGTAGTGTATGGGTTTAGAATAGTTCAGAATAATCCTTTGTTCCCAGTTATACAAAATCAAGATAGGGACCTTAGTTTGATTAAGTTGGAGGCGATTAGAGACAAAAGGTTAAGATTTTCTGCCAAGGTGGAAATGGTGTACTTTGTTGTCATGGTTTATTATGTATTTCATGTATTGATGACTTGCGACAATGAATACTTGCAGAAACACATAGCGCACAATACTATATCCATCTAGGAGCCACTAAGATATACTGTGACTTGTGTGAAATCTATTGGTGGAGTGGTATAAATATGGATATTGCAGAGTTTGGAGCTAAGTATTGTAATTGTCAATAGGTTAAGGTTTAATACAAAAGGCCTAGTGGTACATTATAGGAGTTTAGTATTCCTATTTTGAAGTGAGATAAGGTGAACATGTATTTTATAATAGGGTTGCCTTATACGCATCGTCAGTATGATTCAATGTAGGTCATTTTAGATAATATTACCAAATTAGCTTATTTGGTACTAGTTCATACTTATTAATCAACTGAGGATTATGCTAGGCTATACCATAGGGAGTTGGTTAGGTCTCATGGAATTTCATTGTCTATCATATCAAATGGTGGTACTCAGTTTACCTATCACTTTTGTAAGTCTTTTCAAAAGGGTCTTGGAACCCAAGTTCTTATCAGTACAACTTTTCATCCTCAGATAGATATCAAGAAAAGAGGATCATTCAGACCATAAAGGGCATATTGAGAGCATGTGTTATTCACTTTATAGGTAGTTGGGATGATTATTTACCTTTGATTGAGTTTTTCTTTAATAACAATTATCACTTAATATTTAGATGGCTCTGTTTGAGGCTCTTTATGAAAGGAGGTGTAGAACTCCTAATGGTTTGTTTGATGTACGTAAAGCTACTTTAGTAGGTACAGATGGAGTGTTTGATACAATGGAGAAGGTTTAGCTAATTCGGGATAGGCTAAAGACAACCTAAAGCCTTCTAAAATCTTATGCAGGTATAAGAAGAATAGATCTTGAGTTTGAATTTGGGGATTTAGTTTATTTGAAAATCTTACCAATAAAGTGAGTAAAGAGATTAGTCAAGAAGGGGAAACTTAGTCTTCGTTATGTTAGCCCACATAAGATCTTGAATCTTTTGGAAACATAGCTTATAAGATATTATTTCCTGTAAATTTTTTATCAGTGCATCCAGTGTTCCATGTTTTCCTGTTAAATAATTGTATTGGTGATTCAGCTATTGTTGTCTCATTAGAAATCATGGATCTTCAAGATAACCTTTCATATAAAAAAATGCTAGTTGTTATCCTTCAATGTTAGATTCTTAGACTAAGGAATAAGAAAGTTCCCTTGCTCAAGGTTCTTTGGAAGAATCAGTCCGTTTAGGGAGCCACTTGGGAAGTAGAAGAAAATGTGTGAACCAAGTACCCTCATCTTTTCTCTATGAACTTAGATTCAGCTTAAGGAAATGATTTTCCAAAAATTGAGTTGTTTTCTTTCTCAATTTCACCTATGTAATCCATCTCCTATCATTGCATAAATATAGTTCAGTTCATGTATCATCTTTTAGACTCGGTTATGCAATCATGTTTTCAGTCATGTATGTTCAGTTTATGATCTCAGTTTTCCCATTGTTCTCAGTGAACAAGTCTTATTCGAGGATGAATGTTCCAAAGGGGGAGATATTGTAATACCTTATAAAAGTATTATCTTAATTCAGCTCTCAATTTTATGCATCAGGGTTCCAAATCTTAGAAATTAGCCTTTTTGTTGGGATACAGTTATTTCCAAGGCCCCTACGCTTCCATGATTTTATTTATGACCTACCGAACCTCAGAACAGGGATTTTTCAGAAGATTGATCATTAGAGTTGTTCAAGGTGTATCTAAGGTGAGTTATAGAATTTTCAGATAAGCATACAGACATTAGAGCAATTAAGGATATGTATGAGGGGGCGAAGACACGAGTAAGGATGGTGGGAGAAGATTCTGAGAACTTTCTAGTCTTGACAGGGTTGCATCAGGGATAAGCTCTTAGTCCATTTTTATTTGTCGTGGTGATGGATGTTCTGACTTGGAATTTACATGGTGAGGAGCCTTCGTGTATGCTTTCTACGGATGATGTAGTTTTGATTGATGAGTCACGGCAAGGTGTTAATGATAAGCTAGAGGTTTGGAGATAAACTCTAGATTCTAATGGTTTCAAATTGAGTAGGACTAAGACGGAGTATTTGGAGTGTAAGTTTAGTGACTCGAGGAAAGAGAAGGTGATGGGGGTGAAGTTGGCCTCTCCGATTGTTTGCTAGAGGGATAGTTTGAATTATCTTGTGTCTATGATCTAGGGAAATAGGGAGACAGATGAGTATGTATCACACTATATTAGGGTAGGGTGGATGAAATGGAGACTCGCTTCAGGGATTTTATGTGATAAGAAGGTGCCTCCCAAGCTTAAAGGCAAATTCTATAGAGTTCCAGTCCAGCCAGCTATGTTGTATGGAGTGGAGTGTTGGCCAGTTAAGAATACTATATCAAATAGTTGAATGTGGCGGAAATGAGGATGTTGCGTTAGATATGTGGTCTTATAAGGGCTGACAGGGTTAGGAATGAGATTATCCCGGAGAAGTTGGGAGTGGTATAGGTGGAGGAAAAAAATACTTGAAGTGAGGTTGAGATGGTTTGGTCTTGTGATGAGGAGGGGAACGGATGCCCCAGTTCGTAGGTATGAGATACTAGCATTAGATGGTTTCAATCAAGGTAGAGATATACTAAAGAAATACTGGAGAGAAGTCATTAGACGTAACATGAAGCAGTTACGTCTCACTGAGGACATAACCTTGGAAGGGAAGGTTTGGAGGAAAAACACTAGGATATAAGGATAAGGTGGGTGGATGAATCGTAGTCCATAGTTAGGAGGGTTTGGGTGTGTTTTGTTTGGTATTGTACATTAGTTTTGTGGATTTTGTATCTATGTTAGTTTTATCATGTTTCATGCTTTCAATATTTTTGTTTATTGTCTTGTGTCTTGAGCCGGGTGTCTATCGGAAATAGCCTCTCTACTTTTTTAGAGGTAGTGGTATGGACTGCATACATTCTACCCTCCCCGAACCCCACTAAGTGGGAATATACTGGGTTTTTATTGTTGTTGTTGTTGTATGTTTATGCTTGGTCTTACAATCTCAGATGTTAATGTTTTTATGCATATATGTTAAGTTATCTCAAGCTATTCAGGTATTCCATATTTAATATGCACAGTACCCCATGTATATTAGCCTAACCTCTTCTCATATACCAGTATTTGAAAACTACTAACCACATACTCTTCTTTGGTCTATGATGTCTTATATCATAGGTTCAGACACAGTTTCTCAATCGCAGTTAGAAAACTCAACCCAATCTAGAAGTCATAGTGGTGAGTACTCATGCCTTGAGAAGATGTTTAATGTATTTAGTTATTTCAGTAATTTATTTCATTTAGTTAGTCGGAGTTACTTGGGGGTCGGTCCCACCATATTCTCAGTTAGTCTAGAGGATTTTAGATGATCAGACAGTCAGTTAGTTACTTTCAGTTTTTATCAGATGTTTCATACTTATGATTTATTTGGTATTTTGGTAGTTAGATCTATATTTGTTTCTCAATTTAACTTCTGTACAAGTATTATGTTTATATTTACTCAGTTATAGCAAGCACCAGCTTATGGTTTAGCTTGCGGTCACTTGTGATCGTAAGCACCGTTGTTTTGAGTAGGGGCTTTCCTTTGGTCACGAAAAAGTCACGAGTCACATAATTCCTCTCATGACACTTGAGTTTTCTAGAATCATAAGTTACAAATTTTTCACGCTACATCAAAACACAACCTAGTCCTACATGAGACGTATCACAATACAGAATAATAGCTTGGTACCCTCGAGTACTGTCAAAACTTACGTAGAAGTAGACTTATCCTTTTGTTTCTCAAAAGTATCCTCATAAGAATCAAACCACAAGAAATCATTTTCTAAGTTATCCTCATCAATGGAGAAGTAAAAGATCAAACACTCTTCATAAACCACCTATAATACCCAGCCAATACAAAAAAGCAACTAATGTCGGTTGGAGCATAGGTCTAGGCCACTTTTTAAATTCCTTAAATTTTTGTGAATCCACTTTGATCCCCTCACTTCAAAAAACATGCCAAACAAAGGTCTCAACATTTAACCAAAACTCACAAACAAAAAAAATTAGCATACAATTTCTGATCCTTAAAAGTCTGTAACATAATTTGGAGGTGATTGGTATGATCTTCCTCACTCTAGAATAGTCCTAGATGGCATCTATTAATACTATAACTAATAAGTCCAGAAACTACAAAATTAACTAATTCATAAGATCCATGAATGTAGACGGAGTATTAGTCAACCCAAATGATATAACTAGTACATCATACTGGCCATACCAGGTTCAGATAGCTATCTTGGGAACATCAATCTACAAAATTTTCAACTAATGATAGTCCAAACTAATATCAGTCTTCAAGAATCACCTAGCACCTTAAAGCCGGTAAAAAGGATCATTATCCTAGGAATAGGATACTTATTTTACATTGTCACCTTATTCAGTTGATGGTTGTCTATATATATTTGAACAGACCCGTCCTTCTTTCTAGTAAAAAGTACAGAAGGACACCACAGAGAAATGCTACCATCAATAAAACTCTTATAAAAAAGATCCTTCAAATGCTCCTTAAGCTTTTTGAGTTTATATGGAGCCGTCCTATAAAGAGGAATGGAAATTGGATGAGTACTGAGTAGAAGATCAATACATAAATATAGTGCTTTGTCGGAAGGAAGTCTATAAAGATTATAGGGAATCACTTTAACAAATTCACTAACCACACGGATAAATTACATAGATGGACTTTCAATATTAGAATCCTTAACCCAAACCAAATAATACTGACATTATTTGGAAATCAACTTTCGGGCTCTAAGATATGAAATAAACCTCCTTTTGCGTACTATGGAACTTTCCTCCTATTTGATCACTAATTCATAAGGGAATTGATAAATGACTTTTTGGGTCCTATAATCTAGAGAAACACAGCATGAATGGAGCTAATCCAACCCAATATCATATCAAAATCTACAATATCAAGATCTACCAAATCCACTAATGTCTCCCTATGAAATATAAATACCACACATCCCCTATAGATTTATCTAGAAACTATTGAATCACACACTGGAGAAGACATAGAAAATGGGTCGAGAATAATTTTAAGACCAAAACCAAAGTTTAATGCCATATAACGGGTCATATAAGATATGGTAGAACCCAAATAAATCAAACAAAAAATATCATAAGAGAAGAGTTGTAATATACAAGTGACCACATTTTGAGATGCCTCGTATTACTGGTGAGTAGCTACTTCTTTAGATCCTTCGCCATAGTACTTATTTCATATGCACTGTACCCTATGTATATCAGCCTAACCTCATCTCATATACCAGTATATGAAAAGTACTAACTGCATACTCTTCTTTGGGCTATGATGTCTTATATCATAGGTTCAGACGCACAATTTCTGTACAATAGCTAGAGAACACAACGTAATCAAGTAGCCATAGTAGTTGCCATAATCAATGAACAATTATGTTGCCATAATTCTACAAAAATCAGATCATTCATGGAGAATCTAAGGACAAAAAGTCTCAACAAATCAGATTATTAATATGACGCCTCATATTTTCCTAGCATAATCTAATTCCTAGTACGTGAGTATTCAGATATATAATTTTTTAAATACTCATTAATTTTCAGTTTAGATCTTGCCATTGCATAGGAAATTCAATTATCTTTCTAACGATATAAAATTCACCTAAATCTAATAATTGGGTAAGAAGTAATGGTGATTTTAAGTTGCAGTCGTTAAACACTATCATTTTGATCCTTAGCGCATTGTGGAGTCAGTGTAAATAGCAATTGTTAATTTCCAGTGTTCCTCCATGACAGTGGTGTATTGCATCGTAGGCCATGTTCATAAACGTCCAATTCTAGTGAGGTAGTTTTATCATGGTGGGCCGAGCCAATGGTGATATTCAGAATCAAAAGGGCACCACGATTTCTTTCATCGCTCCGTCATCCCAATTCCCAGTTGTCAATTTCTAGTGATGTGAGATGATATCACCGCGTCTTTCCAGGTGCCTATTTCAAAAAAATTTGACGAAAATCTAAAGTTTCGCCGAAGGGTAAAACAGTTCTTTTGCTTAATTTTAATCTGACTAGGTGTGCTTTTAAGCCCTAACAACATTTTAAAATCATTATTTTAATTATTTTCCCACAAATCAAGAAGTTTTCTCTGCCAAATCAAGAACTCTAGCTCTCCAATTTCAAGGTCAATCCTCAAGAACACACCAAGAACTTCAAAAAATTCATCAATTAAGGTATGTTACATGTTCATCCATGAATCCTTTCATCCTTGGATCCCAAGAAACCTATTTTAATCACCAAGTTATAATCTATCAAGTTATTATGTTTTAAGTTATGGTTTAATCCATGAATCTCCATTAACTCTTGATTTTGTACTATGTTACCATGAAATTATCGTTACTATTCAATTCTCCTTGGGTTAATATTATTATTTATTGAATTAAACCATGATTTAGTACTATTATGTTGATTCATGATATTTTTCCAAGTTCCATGGCATTCCTTTGATTTTTTTAAACCATGAACTACAAGTATTTGATAAAATGCCTACAAGAGTGATTTATTAAATAAAAGACTTTATGTTTTGATCTTCAAGCTTTAGTGTCATTTTACTATTATTGTTTTGAGTCCTGGGTGTATTGAATATACAAAAACCATAGTTGTTTATGTAGTCTAGTATCAATACATTACAAAATAGTCTACAGAACATACTATGAGCATTATCAGAAAAGTCAGTTACCAGTTAGATGAACTCAGAACAGTCTAGTATTTCAGTGTCTTTGAGTTGGGTGTACGATTTAGCACCGAGAAAGTGAAGGCATGACGACTTCCCCGTTAGATAGGAATAATCATTAGTAGTTGTCCATATACTCCAAAACAACATAGCTAGTATAGGATATGAGAAGTCACCCGTCAAATTAGGCTTGAATATCTCGCAGGGGTCATCCATCAATTTAGGATTAACACTCTTAGTCCTTTGAATAATATAGCAGTTTAGTTGATCCACATATCCATCGTTAGTACCCGTGTCACGATATTAACACCGTTCAAACTAGGTTATAGGTTGGACACCGATTAGCTCAAATTGGGGAATGTCGGTTAGAGGATACCTCCCACAGTCTCAGATATAGCCTCAGTAATAGTCCTAGCTCAGTCATTCAGTCATAGTGTTGTTTGGCCAAAGAATACTGATTTCAGTTATTTCAATATTTCAGTTTACATATTTTACTTAGTTTAAGTTATATGCTTGGTCATGCATTCTCAATATTTATATATTTTCATGCATCTTCAGTATCTACAGATTTTATGCACTATATTCAGTTCTCCATGCATTACATGCATATCCAATTAATTTTTAGTTCTGTTCATGAAACCAGTCATATCAGCCTACCATACTTAGCATACCAGTACATTCAAAGTACTGATCGCATACCTTTTTTTGCGCTATGATGTATTAAATTATAGGTTCTGACGCTCAGTTTACAGCTCGCGATTAGACTTATCAGATCCTCAGCAGTAGCAGTGGTGAGTCCTCATACTTTGAGGACATGCTTACTTTATTTCATGACTCTGTTAGTAGTTAGTTAGTGACTGTCCTATCAACTCATATTCAATCATTATGTTTTAGAGGCTTTTTAGACATTAGAGTCAGTTATTCAGTATTTATATATTATAGTTAGTTATCTAGTTTATCATTATCATATCAGATTCAGTCATTTATTTCTATAGACTCATATTTTAGTTTTAAATTCAGTTATTACAACCTTTTGGCATGTTAGTACTCTTCCATATTTATGATCATGTTTTCCAGTGCTCATAACTTGTACCAGCTTATTGGTGTGCTTGTGGTCCCTCGGGATTGTAAGCATCGTGTGAAGACGAGGGGGTAGTCCCGGGTGGTTATAATTAATTAGTAAAGAAAATGATGTAAAAATCACGATCATATATAGAAAGGCATCAATCTATACAAGACTAAAAGTATAAATAAGATCACAAATATATTTGATATGGAGGTTATCCAAAGCCGTGTTTCGACATATCTGATATAGACATATAATACGACTACATTCGTCAATCAAGGAATGAATTTAAATCTTTGATTGAGAATAAATCTCTTGGGTTTACTTATGGAAAAGTAGAAGCCAAATACTATAAAATAAGAAGATTAAAGATAGACATTGGTTACACAACTTCAAGACGAAAATTCAAAGTGTCTCATTCTTTGTTTCACAAGGCTTTGTAACTTTTACTTTACAATTGTTATATAAAAAGTGGAACTGTATCAGTTTTGTAACATCAACTGAAGTAGCGACACAAGATTTCTAGATAAAAATAAGTCCCCAGAACTTGTTTCCTATCATTGTACTCGATCCAAACATTCAATAATCTAAGGAAACTTTAAAACCCAAGGGGACTGGAAATTGGCATCACATTGGTTTTCTAAAGCAGGATAAATCTTTGTGTTATTACTTTATGTTCTCTTATTGACTTGTTTAATTATTTTAAATATAATTGCAGGAAATTCGACTCTGAGGAGTCAATATTTGACTTATAGAAAAATTTCAATTTACTTATCCAAATAGATCTTACCTATAGCATTGCTTAGCCTAAGTGAGCAAGGATAAATGGACAATTATCAAATTCCCAATGCTCTTCTTCATGATGGACACTCCTTCATATGACAACTACACTTCAATGGACAAAATTATTCTTACTGGAAGAAAAGGTTCAAAATCTTTGTCCAATCAAATGATTTCCAAGCCTAGGTTGTCATCAAAAAGGGTCCAAACCCGCTTCCATGACTCAAGGAGAAGTGAAAGGACAAAGAAAAAGAATCGATAAATTATGACATACAAGACCTTGAAAGCTTTGAGGTCTTGAAAGAATATAAAGAGGTCATCCAAACTAATACACATGCTATAAGTTTAATTTTGTGTGCATTTATCAGAGAAGAATATGACAAGATATCAACTTATGAAATCACAAATCAAATATGGGACAAATTGGAGGTAACCAATGAAGGAACCATAAAAGTAAATAAGGAAAAAAATTAAGGCTCTACTCAATAAATATGAGCTATTCAAAATGGAAGAGAATGAGGATATTGAAATATATTTTTTAGATTCAGTAAAAATCGTATACAAACAAAAATCACTCGGAATGATCTATAATCACAACTTGCAAGTCAAAGAATTTGTCCAAAGTCTCCAAAAGATTTTTCAAACGAAGGCTGCCATTCTGGAAGATGAAGATCTTCACAATATGCCATATAATGAACTATGAGGTAACCTTATTGCATATGAGAAAATTTATATTAACAGGTATCACAAGGAGGAGAAGAAGAAATCAGTAGCCTTCAATGTTACTTAGACCGAAGAAATGGGGATTCTTGAAGATACTAATAGTTATGGAATGGCTCTCATAAATTGTCGAGTAAGGAAAATCATGAGATAGAGACAGCGAAGATCAAATGGAACAGAGAAAGATGATTCTACTAGAAATGATGAACAATGCTATAATTGTGGAAAGCCTGGTCACTTCAAATAGAACTGTCTAGAATTAAAAAGAAGAACATCCAGTAACAACCAAAATTTTGGAGCCTGGAGGGATGAAGATGAAACCAAAGATGAAATAGAGCCCACCAATATATTCTTTATCGAAGTAGGTAAATCTAGCGAGGTAAGAAAACATGACGTCATAATTGTAACATTCTTTAATCCATCTTGGATATTATAACCAACGAACTTCAAAAAATCATAGATGAATATAATAAACAATCTTAAGAGAAGAAAATTTATGAAGCTCAATTTAAATAAATAATGTAAGAAGAAGACAAAACTAGGAAAAATAAATTGAAGCATGTCAAATTGAGATTGATGTACTTCATGAAGAGCTTGATGATGTAAAATTAAAATTAAACAATTTTAGGAAATTTCCAAGCCACAGTTTTGTATGATTAAATTCCTTCAAAAACTATTCATGTTCCTCATTAGGGTTGTTTAAATCAACTTAGACCACGTTCTCCTCTCGAGGACCTATTTGTATTATCTGTGGACAAAGAGGGCATAAATTCTACAGTTTCAAGGATAAGCCTAAAAATATGTGTGTTTTCAATCCCAATGGAAGCACATCTAACGCGTAAGGACCCATGGCCACTTGGGTAGCTCAACAGAAGTAATCTTCTTATTTTGCAGAATTATGTCTTCAAAAACAATAAAAGGGAAATAAGGTCTCCTAATGGTGGATGTTCAAAATACATGATTAGAAAGAATGAAATATTTTATGATTATGTAGATAAAGGATCAACAAAAATTCAGTAACAATGCAAGGGGCAATGTCATCATATTGGACTAAGTAAGTGATTTACAATCTGGAGATTATGCTCGCAGAGTCTCTGAGACATCGTAAGACAAATTGTCTATACCCATTTGTAGTCGACTTTTACATCTTAAGTGATGAAACTAAAATAAAGATAGAAGCATAGCTCAAGGATATTCCGTCCAAAAGGACACTAACTTAAGGTCAAAATCAACATGAAGTATCTTTATCAGTTGCTACCGTCAAATGTTTTAAGCTGCTTCATTTATTTTTATTCCTAAATAAATTTTTGAGAGACGATTTTAAAAATTTGAAAATCCGTTATACCCAAAACCATTTTTTAATTTGAGAAATTAAGTAATATTTTCATAAAAAAGAGTAATTTTAATACAATTCTATCTTTTTTTTACATGTGTTAATATTAATCCTGATATTTCCAACTTTTTCTTGAGAGAATTTTTCCATTTTGAGGAAAGTTTTCAACACATAAGTGATGCCCCTAATTCATGATTCTACAATTAGCAAATGTTAGTTGACTCACCAAAAACTGGAGCAGTATATATAACCCTTGAAAGTTGTTGTACTTATATTTTATGATTATGCGTCAACTACTTTATTTTAATTTATATTTTGAGTCAGTTACCTGAATATGTGACGAAACTGTGTTGTTAATCTATCTAAATGGTTTGTGCATCTAGGGCAATTCTCATTGACTTTAAGCATCTTTCTATTCGTGATCATGTAAAAGTTTTTTTTCCTAAAAGAAAGTTATTGATTTGTCAGGAAAAGATTTGGCACTATCTATTTATATGTCACATTTTTTGACACAAATAATTTTACTAAGTCCAATTTTATTTTTGAAAAACTATTTCTAGAAGAAACATCTTGATTATTCAGAAAAAAGATTTGGCATTAATGATTTTCGAGTCCTATTTTTGTACACAAATCTATTTTTACATAGTCCAAATTTACCCATATTAAAAAAAGTATCTTTTAAAATAGTAAGATATCATTAACTTCATCATTTCCCTCGCAACCACTGTCCATCCTTTTCTTCTCCCCATGTAGTGTGCTTTCACCTCCATCAGTCCCCTCTCACTTCACGCCCCTTTTGTTTCCCATTCTTATCTATTTTGAATAGTCGCCTCTTGCTTCTAAGTTCACTTAATCGCCTATTCTTCTCTCTCTCTCTCTCTCTCTTCTGTTAAATCTCTATTCCTCCGTAACTTATGCCAAAAATCTGATCCATGGACTATGTATCTAGAATCTCTTCTGATGGTCCTGTTCTTTTTTTAGAATCTTCAGACAAGTCCTCATCTAAATCCACTCTCCTACAAAGACGACGTCCATCTTCCAGTAATTTTTCCCCTATCAAAAAACCCCGTCCAAATCCTTCTAACTCTATCCCTCTAAAAGAAATGCATAAAAAATTCTGGTCAAACCCTCACAAACAAAAATCCCCCTACTTTTAAAACCGCCCCATCGTTCCTAGTCGCATCATTAGTCTTAGTAAACTTAAAGATGCCTCTTGCAATGTTAGTCACTTTTTTATATTTTAAGATCTATCATTTCGTATTCACCTATGTGGACTTCTAGTTTATTAAGACCTTGTTTGATTGATCTATGCTACTCTTTGACTTTCCCCAAATAGTATTGAATTCAAGACTATTGTGCTAGGCACAAGAATGGTCTGGAGGAACTTCCTGTTTAAAAACATTTTTGATACTAAGTTTTTTGGTGTGGTCCTTTTTATGAACAATAATTTGCCCAAGGTCTTTGAAGTTGGATTTGAGAAAGCCATGAAATTTCTCTCTGACCCTAACTCTGCATCTACCACCTTTGGTCACTTGTCTTTATGTTTTAAATTTTGTATTATTCCCCATGTTATTGCTACTACTTTGATTTCGTGAAAGGGATCCCTAAGCAGCATCACGTATCATGATGTGTTTGTGCAGTACTATCTAGTCAAGAAGATCAAAATCAATTAGGCTACTTGGATACACGAGTACATGCTCGAGAGTGCAAGGAAACTCAATGCCTCTTCAAGTTTAAAATACGGGCTTCTTATCATTCGAATCCTTTTATTCTACTTTATCAATCTCTCTACTTATCCCCCTACAAAAGTTGTTGCAATTTATGATTCAAGAATATTTAGCATTATGGGATATGTCTTGGTGAAAGATGAATGGTACATGAAGGAGTCTTTCCATAAGAAGGATAAATCCCCAAAGGAAAGTAAATAAGTCTCTAACCCTCTATCTCTTTGATAAAAGAACTCAAAGAAATCAAGAAACGGTTGAAAGCCACTGAGCATAGTATCATGAAACTTCAAGAGTCCACTACCAAACTCCTAGACCTTTGGAAAAGTACAAACTCTGACATTACTATTGTCCGACAGGGACTCGATAGGCTTAAACATGAAGGAATAAGGTTGTTATCTCAAGAAATATGTACTCTTTGATATCCCAAGTCTTTTTCGTTAATGATGATCTGGTTGTTTCTGTACAAACCACCTACTCTTTCTTTGTCAAGAATGTTGAAAAATCCTATGACATGTTTTGTCAAAATATGAATAATACCCTAACATACCTCATGTTGAAACGGTGAAATGTGAACTTTTTCTATTCAAAAGGGGATCCTTCCATTATGATGTATGGGTTGTAAGATAATCTTTATCACACTATCTTACATATATTTTGATCTGCCTTGTTAGTAGGTTATGATTTTTCATCATTTTCTATTTCTTCTCATGTGGTGCTATATCTATGTGTTTTGTTTTGCTACTAATCTTTTATATTCTGCCAATAACGTGGAGTAGGATAGGAAATACCAACAGGAACATCAAGAAATCAATAAGCACAAGTTAACTGTCAACACTCAAAGATCTACTGATATCCAAGAAACTTAGGAGAGTAGAAAAGCTAATAAGTTAGGTGGAGTAACTCATCTTTCGATACACAAAGGCCGACTGATACCCAAGAAATTTGTTACAACAAAGATGCCTAAAAGTTTGGGTGAGCAAGCTAACAGACATAGATGTCAACTGATGCTTGCTTGTGCTTGTCATCATCATAAAGAGGGAGATTGTTAGCCTTTGAAGTCTGTGTTTTAATAATGACAAACTAACAAATGGATCTTTGCAGGATATTAAAGATCACTAATAAAGTAATCTAGCTCAAAGAATGGAAGGAAACCAACTCACGATCCATGGTATTTATGAAAAGCAACCACAATGAGAGCAAATGGAAGGAAAATCTCAATCCCATAAGTCTAGACAAATCAAATCAATCACGGTGAATCTTTGGACCAAAAGTCTCGACAAATCATACCATTACCGACTAATGAAAAGTAAGTAATGATCATAAGCACATCCTAAAAGGTATCAATCCATACAAAACTAAAAGGAAAAATAAGATCAAAGACATATCTTATATGGACGTGATCCAAAGTCGTAGATTGACAGATCTAATATGGACACATATTATGACTACATTCCTCAATTAAGGAATAAATTTAAATCCTTGATTGAGAAGATGTCTCTTGGGTTTCCTTATGGAGAATTAGCAGCCAAATACTATAAAATATAAAGACTAAAGATAGATATTGGCTACGCAAATTTAAGATGAAAATTTAAAGTGTCTCAATCTTAGTCTTACACGACTTTGTAGCTTTTAATTTACAATTTTTATCTAAAAAGTAGAATTGAGTCAACTTTGTAACATCAATTGACGCTGTGTCACAAGATCTAAAGAACGAAATATGTCTTTAGAACTTTTTTCCTATCATTATACTCGAGACCAACATTCAATGATCTAAGGAAACTTTTAAACCCAAGGTTACTTGAAGGAGGCAGCACATTGGTGTTCTGAACAAGGATTAGTCTTTCTGTTATTGTATTATGTTGTGTTATTTAATTTCCTAATTATTTTAAATCTAATGTATTTGTAAATCTAGTACCTGACCTACTAAAAAATTCTAATTCACCCCCCTCTTAAATTTCACAAGTTCCCTCCATATTTTCCTCAGGTAGGACAAAGTTTCCAGCAGAGTTCTAATGACCGTCAGATCTTCGGGTAGCTACGTGATGGTTTCTTAACGTTACTAGGGGTAACGGTGCAATAGATATTACACTTGAATAGGGGTCAATGTGAAATTGCTTCTCAAGTAAAGTAGAGGTAACGGCACCCTCTATCACGAGGCCTTACTGGAAAGTATCAATTTGGCGTCTAAACTTGTTTATGCACTTTCCCTTCAATCCTAAGCCTTGTGGTGTCATTTAACTTTTATTTCTAGCATATATATCCTTAATATATCACGATAAACATATTAGAAAGAATCAAAAACATAATCATACACCACAAATTAGGGCTCAAAACAACACAATATCAAGAACGGTGAACTAGAAACTCAAGCTAAGACTACGCTTGCCAACATTGATCTTTAACTTATTGTTTTGACTCTTGGCTCGATTCAATTGACCCTTGAACATCATGAAAACATTGTTTCACACATATTTACATAATCCAACCCATTGAAACTCATTTAAAATATTAGAATCCATCAATATAGACTCGACAAACACCTAGCTCAATCCAGTAACACTAGTTTTCTCAATTGAACTCTAAGTGAACAATTTAAGAACAAACTTGTATTAAACACACCTTAAACATTATAATCAAGTACTTAAACATTACGATTAATAATTATATCAATACTCACTAATTATTCAGAAAATAAGTCCTTATAACAATTCTAAATAAGCTATGATAACAATACAAAGATGTTTAAAATCTCCTCAGATTACCTATCAACATTAGGAACACATAACCTCCTTTGATACATCAAGATGCCATCTCTCCCAAACTCGAAAGTCATAACCTTTTTCTAGCCCGGATCAACCTGAATCTACATAAGTATGGGATCCAAAACTTGATTCACCTTCAACTCAAAAACTAGCGATGATTCAACCACTTCTTGAGCAGTTACTCCGCCATCCTCATAGTCCAAGAGATGGACTCCTATGTTAGCTAACATGCGAATATCCTTCACCAACCCTGTCTTCCCGTTATCATCCACATAAGATAATCTTCCCATAAATAACCTTCTAACGGCATAAGCAATAACATTAGATTTACCTAGATTATACTAAAGACCCATGTCATAATCCTTAAGCAATTCAAGCCACCACATTTTCCTGAGATATAATTCCTTTTATGTAAACACATACTAAAAGCGCTCAATTTTTGGATAAATATCTATATGCACCATATACTGATAATGGCGCCAAACCATCAAAGAAAAAACCACACCCACCAACTCTAAGTCGTGAGTCGTAATATTCCTCTCATGAACCTTAAGCTATCTGGAAACATAAGCCACAACCATAATATGCTACCTAAATACACAACCTAGTCTCACATGTGATGTATCATTATACATAACAAACACTTAGTAACCTCAGGCAGGGTCAAAACTGGAACATAAGTTAGCTTATCCTTCATTTTCTCAAAAGTACGCTCAAAAGAATCAAACCACAATTTTTTTTTGAGCTAGCTTTGTCAATGGAGAAGCGAAAAATGAGAAACTCGCCATTAACATCCTGTAATACTCAGCCAATACCAAGAAGCACGTAATGTCAGTTGGAGTCATAGATCTATGCCACCTTTTAACTACCTTAAATTTCTGTGAATCCACTTTGATCCCCTCACTACAAACAATATGTCAAAGAAAGGTCACAATATTTTTTTAATACTCACACTTCCAATCATTTGGCATCTAATTTTGATCCTTAAGAGTCTGCAACATAATATTGAGGTGATTGTTATGATCCTCCTTACTCCTCGAATACACCAAGATGTTATCAATGAAAACTATAATAAATAAGTCTAGAAACTTCCTAATTACCTAATGCATAAGCTCCATGTATGCAACCGGAGTATTTGTCAATCCAAATGATATTACTAGGAACTCATAAGGGTTATATTAGGTTCGAAAATCAATCTTGGAAACATTAATCCACCAAATATTCAGCTAATGATAGCCTGAATGAACATCAATCTTCGAGAAACACTAAGAACCTTTTAGCTGGTCAAAAAGATCATTAATTGTTAGAATAGGATACTAATTTTTTACTGTCACCATATTCAGTTGACGATAGTCTATACACATCTGAAAAGACCCATATTTCTTTCACATAAAAAGTGTAGGATGACTGCATAGAGAAACACTGGGATCAATCAAACTCTTATCAATAAGATCATTAAACTACTTCTTAAGTAGTTTTAGTTCAGACGAAACCAACTTATAAGGACGAATTGAAATTGGATGAGTATCGAGTAGAAGATCAATACATAAATCTATTGACCTATTTGGAGGAAATCTAGGATGATCGTAGGGAATCACATTAAGAAATTCACTAACTACAAGGATAGATTACAAAGATGAACTTTTAGAATTAGAATACTTAACCCAAACTAAATGGTAAAAAAATCCGTTCGAAATCAACTTACTGGCTCGAAGATTGGAAATAAACCTCGCTTTGGGTACAAAGTAAATTTTCTCCCATTTGATCACCAATTAATTAGGGAATTGAAAATTAAACTTTTGGGTCCGATAATCTAGAGAAACATAATATAGATAGAGAAAATCTATCCTAAGATAATATCAAAATCTACCATATCAAGTTCTACCAAATCCACCAATGTCTTCTTATGAAAGCTAGACACCACACAACCCCTAAAGATTTTTCTAGCAACTACAGAATCACCCACTAGAGTACGCATAGATAGAGGGTCAGGAATACTTTCAAGCCCAAAACCAATGTGTACAACTACATTAGAGGTCACATAAGATACGGTAGAACCAAGATCAAACAAATAATAAACATCATGAAAGTAGAGCTACAACATACCAGTGACAACATCTGGAGATGCCACATATTACTAGTGAGTACTAATTGGATTGAGATTATTCCATCCAGTGTTGGTACCTAAGTTAGCTCCCTTTGGCGAAGGATGTAAAGAAGTGGCGACCATAATCTTATTATCTCCAGTGGAATCTTTAGCCATAGGAGAATTTCTCTATAGATGGCTTGGATGACCGCAATTAAAAACAACAGTGAATTTATCCAAAAAAAATTACAAAGAGGACAAGGTGGGGATAATTAAGCTCCACTAAATTAAGATTGGTCATCCTATGCCTTAGGACCACTACTAGTCTAAAAATTACTATTGCTAGAAGGCTTATGATTAGGAAGAAAAGACATCAAATAAGAATTTTTCCCAATTATTCTTCTTAGTCCACTCTACCATCTCTCCCACTATTTTGGTTACTTCCACCTACCGCTGAAAATCTAAACATTTTGTTCTTCCTCTCTCCCATCTCTACTTATTTCTTCTTATAATCCTCTAGCTGATAAATATAAAACACCAACCTAGTAATGTCTATATCATTGTTCAACATCATAGCCTTACACACCAAAACCTGATGGCGGGATAACCTAGAAAAAAATTCCTTTTTTAGATCTCATGGTATCTGCTAACTTCAAAGAATAATGGGACAGCTTCTGAAATTTTAGAGCATACTCCTTAACAATCATAATCCCTTGCTATAAGTTCAGAAACTCTTTAGCCTTAGCTTTCCTCAACTCCTACGGAAAGAAGTGATCGAAAAAGGCACAAAAAACTTATCCCATAATGCCAATTAAGCATCATCACCTCTAATTACTTCCCATTCCTCATACCATTAATATGGTACATTCTTTAATTGATACATAACATAGTTTATACTTCATAATCATTAGCATTCATCAATCTAAAAATCTACTCAATCTTATCAATAAACCTTGAGGATCCTCCTCAACCTTAGATCCTGTAAAGGTTTAGGGGATTTAAATTCATAACCTGGCCAACTTGAGTGGCCTTAAACAAATGAGAGATAAAACCAACACAATCAGACTAATGAGACTATGATTCCACCAATTGAAAATGCATATGAATTGACTAATGGAACTCCACATTAGATATATCTCCTTAAGTTGATTGAGCATATCTGTTACCAGCTTAAGAATCCCAAGGATGACTAATATGGAGTAGTGGAACCCCATCTAGAGAAATACAGTCAGGAGCAGGGACTATTAATCGGGTCAGCACTCTGTAAATAAAATGAGTTCCCTCCATATATACATCAGGTAGGACGGAGCTCTCAAAAGATTTCCTATGATCGTCAGAAGTTCGGGGAGGCATGATCTAAAATGTGAGTAAGCTAGGATTTAGAGAAATTTCGTAGAACTAGACTTTATTGCCCAAAAATTAAACCCAAGAAAGTAAAACATTCCTACATGCCCTGTAGACTTCTCCTTATAAGTTTGGCATTCTACATGCCCATCAAAGGTACTCTACTCAACACAGCTTTGTAGACACCCAACGATGCTAAACTATGCTCTAATATAAATTATATCATGACCCGAACAAAGGTGTACTCGTGATGGGCATCTCAAGACCTCCGTGAGCCTGAGAAAACCCCTTAGCCTAATATCTAAAATATAGTTAAAGATTACAGCAGAATCAAACCAATCATAATGATACAATGAATAGATATCTTAAAAAAAAAACTTAGAGTTCAATAAATAACAAACCCACACTTGTCCACTAAAACATTCAATACCAAAATCCCAAACTAGTAGGGACATGTTTATGGCTATGACAAAATAATCCTAAATAAAATATGAAGTGAATGATAAAACTTGTGATATAATAGGGCTTTGCAAAAGAATTAAGGATTATAACTTCACAAATACACAGGAATACCGAGTCAGCTAATATTGCAAAGGAGCGAAAGAAAACTATTTTGACCGTATATCAATAAGTGATGTAGGGCCTAAGGATGATCAGTGGAACAAACACTGTCATGCAACTTTGGGAAAGTAACGAAATATTACCAATGCAATAATCCAGTCAAAATCATATGCAATATTTATATATAAATATGTACGATACAAAGATAGCGATAATGGTAATGAACATGTGATTTTTAACCATTAACATAAACTATGTAGCTTGCTCCATCCTAAATAGGTTAAGCTCCCCCTTCTAAAATCCCCCCCGCAAGTGTGTCAATCACACAAACCAAGGAATCAAAAGGAAGGGATAAAGGCACCAAGGTTGTATAAGTTCAAAAATATAATTTGTGAACTATGAAAAAAGTCACTTAGACCTCCATGCTAGCAGTTGTTGTTTTTAGTGTTAGTCCCCCCAGGACTACACCCTTATAGTGAGCAATACAATCTCCTTTAAGCCCAAATTAAAATAGTTTCCATATAATCACAACCAGTAAAAGAAGAGTCTTATATTAAGGAATTTCCACATGGTATCATCACACTAATTATTCTTCCAAGCTAATCCAATTATGCCAAACAAAAATCATTTAAAAAATTTACTTCCATGTTATATTTAACATCCAATCCTTGGCCACCAAAGGATATTCAAATCTATTTCAACCAATTATCCATTAATTCAATGGAAAGGGTTCATAAATAAATTGAATTATGCAATTGTCCATGTTCAAAAATCATATTTATAAGGTGGATTGGGGTTAATTATATTACTAAGATAAAAAGTCATTAATTTGGGGAAAACCATGTACCTCATAACAATTCCCATAACAATTCACTCATTTAATCCAAAAACCATAAATTAAAAACATCAATCACCAATTTAAATCATGAATAGAGTATTTTAAGTGATACCAACCAAAACCCCTCTTATCGATTCCAAACCCATAGTTCAAAACACATAGATATTGATTAAATAAGTGACTTAATGTAAAATTAAAGTTAGAGAATGATTTACTTTCGTAGAATACACAAAAAGTTAAAGTCATTTAGAAATTTGTTGCTTTGATGGTGAATTCATTTTAAAACCCTTGAATGTTCTTAAATTTCAAGTTTCAATGAGAATAAAAATGATTTGATCACTGAAAACTGAAGGGATGGGGTTATTTTATATTTAAAGATCATAAAAGGGGTAAAAAGACTAAAAGCCCCACACCCGATGTGAAAAAATAAAAACTGGACAAAATTAAAATATCAGCATGGCACACTGCTATTATGGAGGGTAGTTTTCATTCCACGCTAGTATACCGGAGGCTAACCTCTAAGACATGCTAATATAACAGACCCTAACTACCTCAGGCTCCCAAAATGACCCAAAATCCCTTCTAAGAACTCCAAAACTTTCCTATATTACAATTTCAACATACCTAAACATAATTTGGGCAAAAAATTTATATTAAAAAGGTGGGAGGATAAAAAATAAAATCATTAAAATTTGGAGGGGTCTTACAATTAACCTCCACCTTATCCACATGCGTAAATGTATAATCTCCATCAAAAAAGTGATCAATATGCCTTGACAGGTTATAAAGATTGAGCTGATATAATATGGAATAGAAAACCTATAAATGTATTACTTATATACTACTAAAATTCTCAGTCTAATGGGAGGCTAAGCCTTCATCACTTCTTACACTAGGTTATATTACTAGTCCTAACTGAACATAACTGACAAGTAAATGAGATGACATGCCTGGATGTCAACATGAGATAACATATCCGCATGTCAACCTATCCATAGTCATCGATGCCATAATTGACTACCGAACTACTAGTGATTCTTACTTTATAAAAATATTGATCCATGATCATTGATCTTATTCCAAATAACATACTAATTGGCAAAATTACTTTCTAGAAAAAATATTCAAGAGTAGTGATTACAGATTTGTATCTCATGCATGTAATGTATATTATTGTATCAGTTAAATTTTATAGTTATAATATAAGTATACATATATAAATGAGGTATTTTTGAATACTATGACTTGAGAATTTATGCAAGACCTGAGAGTTTGGAATAAAAATTCATAAGAGAAACATATGTGGGTTAATCATTGGAATATCTCTATAAGTCTTATCCTAAATCTTAATTCATGACTCATGAAGATGCTTATTGTCTAAAGTATGGATTTTCTAAAAATATTATTTAGGATATAGTACATCAAAATTCATTTGGATGGATGGCATGACTACTAATACAAATGTTCATTGATTCTAATATATGTGAGAAAAATGAGAGACTTTATTTGAAAGCATCCTAAAACATATTAAATTAATATCCAAGATAGTAAAATCATATTCTTCTACATATCATAAGTTTATCAATATGCTGAGACTTCATAGCTATAGGATGTAACCATATCGAAACATTATGGAAATCAGATTTTCATTTTTGAAATCACAACACGAAACGAATGTATGAAGAAATTCATGCTTTTCATAAAAAAACCCTAATCATTAATTAATTACACTAAGAATAAATCAACTTTAGGACTCAATGGGGGAAACAAAACCAAATGATAAAATCCCATATACCTAGATATGGAAAACTTGGTAATTCTATATTTTTCTAAAGCCTGATGGAAAAACCTTTATTTTTTACATAAGAGAATTTTGATAGATCTGGGATCTGTACTTGTTGTTATGTTTTAGAAAATTGAATAATAATAATAATATAACATAATCCCTCAAATAACCATAAACTGACTTTTTATAGGGTTAACAAGCTTGGAAAAAGACCAATATAACTTTCATTAAACATGTATTTAAATTGCTAAAAAATACAGTTGGAGTCATTGAATTTGTGTCCTTGACCCATGAATTATATGATTGACACAAAATCATATGACAGGCACATAATTAGAATAACTGACACATGGTTTTTATGACTAAAACACGATTCGATGACTACTTATGGTTTCAGATAGCCTGATAGTGCTTTAGTAAAATAGTCAAAAGCTTTTATTCTGATACTAAATTTATGAACGATCAGTGGTGTTGGAAGGTTGACTCAAGAAAATTCACTTCTGTATCTTGAGTTCAAAAAAACATAAAATACTAAATTTATGAAAGATCAGTGGTGTTGGAAGGATGACTCAAGAAAATTCACTTTTGTATCTTGAGTTCAAAAAAACATAAAATATTAGGACTTATAATGTTTTGAAGTTGACTATTCAGAGATTCTTTACAAGAAATTAATCTGTAAGGAATGTTTCAACTTTTCTATGAGCTAGAAATTTATTTTATCCCTAATTAATTTATAAATGACTTATTATGATACCAAATTAATATGATTGATTCTATATATGCTTTGATAATGGTTATATTCTTAGCTTGGATTGTATATATTTTGAATCCTCTTACTACCACATCCATACTTTTAAACATATGCCACTTTCATAGCTCTTATGTGATCAATGACCCCAAAAATGATAGACCCAACTACTACTAAATGATTAAAAGGAAAATAGATCTATCAGGTCAAAACCCAACAATATTTTATACGTCTCATTCTCTATATAAGAATTTCTACAAGCATGTCTTACCTAATTGAGAAACCTAATCTCCTACTTTAAATTAAGCATAGAAACAAGCTGAAGACCCATAAACACATCTCTTACTTGGGAACCACTCAATGTACAAGGAAATATCCATAGTTGTGCATACTGTTGAAAAAGTCTTAGATACCTAACCATGGTATCCTAAAGGATTGTCATGGTCACAAATCTTTTCTGAGCCTAAGCTTGACCCAAACCCTCTAGCTGATATTGTAGATCTATAATCTCATGCTCTATCACTAATGATGTCTCCTTGGTCTGAGGCCCTAAAACATATATTACATACTCAATATTATTTTCTACTTTAAATGGTGGCTTTTTCGGCTGAGGCCCTGGCAACAAGTGCAAAAGTATTGTCCTCAGTGTCTACCAATTTTGCAAAATCCATCTAAGAATGAATGAAACTAAAAGGAAATTTTGACGCTCACATTGATTAATATGTATGATAGAGGAACAAAAAATGGAATTTCCTATGACTAACCTATATCCTCATTTAGAAAGTAACAAGCATCATTAAACTAATCTGTTGGAGTTTACTAGACATTAGTGTCGTAAACCATTTCTATAAACAAATTTCATATCCGTAACGGGTTCTTTAGTTGATAGAGAAAACAAGCTTGATAGTTCTAACCTATATTTTAATATCACATAACCTGCATAAAAATAATAGAAATCTCAAATGTCTTTATTAGAAAATTTAATTCAAATGATTCATAAAATAATTCAAATTATATCATAAGATAACTAATAAAATGTGTTTGAAGACTCTAGGATAGTGCAAAGAGAATTGCACAAGAAAAAGATTTCTTAGATATTCCCCAAAACAAGTACAAGAAAATGCATAACTGAATAAAATTGTTTAACTAAAAAAAAGAAACTTCATGGTTAAGAGTGGATATCGCCAGTCAACTTTTAAAATAAAGTTACCTAGATTATACTTTTCCTGTCTATAATATTTGCGCCTATATTTACCTAAGAAAATATAGATTCCACAAAGACAGATTTAGTTACCACTATTGGTGTATAAGGACTCAACTCTCCCCTTTCTAAAATCAGAAGAGACCATGAATAAAAACATTTAGATAATGGAGGAATGATAGAAGAAGCAAGTCATAATTCATTATAGAATATTGAAACACCTTGGGCTTTGGCCCTTGGAAATTTCCTTTATTATAGACTTACTGTCCTTGTAACGTCTCACTATCCGGAAGATCCAACTATAGTAGAACCAGGAACAAAGGGATTTCCTATTTCCGCCTTACTCTTTAGTCTTAAGAATGCTTGAGTCAAGGGTGGTTTAGTGTATTTTGTGTTTATAGTTTGGTGGGTATGATATGTATAGGGTGATGATGATTCATTTAGGTTGGTCCCTTAATTAATTAACATAGTGAATTTCCTTATCTCTAAGTTCGAGTTCCTCACTAAGAGCCATGAAAATAAGGCACGAGTGGTAAGGTTGGTTCATATGTTCTCCAGTGTCAATCCCTTTTGTTTCAGTACTGGGCATCAATAGACCCTACCAGACGTATGGTCTAGTCACGAGTAGGTGTGAGGGAGTGATAACACTAAAGTTTCACATCAATTTAAGTTCAAGGCTAGCAATGTCAGTGAATTTACCTAACTAAGAGTAGTAGTCGAACCCACGAGGAAAAATATGAGGGACGATTGAGTAAATTAAAAATTAATGTTGTTTTATAGGGTCAAACCAATGGTATTAAATTATTTGGTGGGTTTTCAATCTTGTTTAATGTAATGGCAATTCTTAGTCTTTGTCATGCCTCAAATCCTATTGTGGCAGATAGGCACCCGTATCCATAAAGGCCGGAGAGAACCAATCCATAACCTTTTACTTCTCATGGATATAACTATGATAACCAAAGGTTCTGACAGACATGATATTATGTATTGATGAGAATAACTACGTAGGAGAGCACAAAATTATATATACAACACTTGGCCATTGGGGCCACCACATCTAAAAGATAAGACACTGCTATGTTTAACTTTGGATTAGTCTACAAAGCCTCTAAAAGATACATAGACTTAGTTAGGGTCGGGACAAACCCCCGCCCTACTCTTGACTACTGAACATTATGAAAATATTTGTAACAGACTCGGAAAGCCCCAAATCAACTTGGAGCTCACCGATAGTCATTAAATAGCCTATGCTCATACTAGCGAGGTAAATTAATTGAAGCACCTATGCCTGCAACATGAAATACAAGTCCCACATAAGGGACATCAGTACGAAGATATGTACTTAATATATAAGGCAGAAAGTAACAACAAATGATACAAGAGCTCAATAGAAATCAGATACAAGTGTACAAGTATTACTAGTAGTCCATATTTATATATACTTGTGTGAAGACATATATTACATTCTTTTAATCATTTTTTTATCTTTCTTAATTCATAATCTTTGTAAGCCATATAATACAAATGAGTGGTTGATCAATGGTAAGTAGATAAATCGAGATCGGCCCACACTTGGCTTACTTCCCAAAGTTGACACCTACATAAGAACATTGAGATTGGCCCATGCTAGGCTTATTCCCCTGAGATGCCACACATATATAAGCATATCAATATCGAACCATGCTAGGCTTATACCCCTAAGCTGCCACTCATTTTATAGATTTACATTACTTAGTTTATTTAGCCTTTGAGATTGTTACTTTGGTGGTCATAACATTATGGTCCCTTGAAAAGATAATCCACCAATAAGAGACATGTAAATAGGAACTTAATGCAATAACAATGAGGTAGGGAGTTTTTGGCACAGAAATGAACTATTTAGGAGCTAAACATACACATTGGATTTATTTTAATAAACGGAGAGCTTCTGAAATTTTCTAGCGAAAATAAATGTGTAGGTTAAATAATAAGCATGTATTGAGGTGTTTTAATAGATTAGAGAGTGGAAACAAGGTCATTGAAAACATGGAATGTAATGTGCTACTATTATGTATCACTTGTTATAGGATAACCTTGGAAGCTTACTTGATAACAAGTGTCTGATTTCATGCCAAAGAGTGCAAAATATACAATGCCTTACATACCTTGTTATATAACTCCGAAACAAACCCAATTGACTTCCCGCCATTTATATTCCTTATTAATAATAGAATATATAGTAAAATAGTATTAGCAACCAATTAAGAAATTTGGGCAACTTAACTTCACAAAAATAGTAACTGGGCAGTAAGAACTTAATCTATAAATCAAGGATGTTATTTTAACCCTTTTCTACTCCAATTACACTCACATACCATAAATGTTCTTATAACATTTACGAAAACCACATCAGATTCATTACGCCCTCAAAACAATACGCAAAATAGATTGGGCAGTAACCACATGCAATAATTACTTCGGTGGTGAACCACCACACCTTTCTTTTATATTTCAACTCAAACTAGTCACACCTTTCTCCAACATCAACCTGGCATCCTATAACATATACATATAAAAAAAATGCACAAAAAAATTCCTAAATCCCTTTGATTATAGCCACCAATTATTGAACTCATCATCCCTTGAGTTTTTAATAACAGCACATCCATAATTCTTTTTTAAATTCATACATACGAAGCACACAATGGGTAGTCACCTTACCTCAATTCTGCAACTTATTCTTGTAATTTGAACTCCTCTAGAACTTCAACTTTCACTTTCCTTTACACTTTAAACCAAAGAAGAAAGAAAATCTCTTAATAACAATAAAATAGTAAATATGTAGCTTGCTCCATATTCTGCCATGAATTAATAATTAATCACTTATATCATGTTTTCTTAATCTTTCTTGGGATAGTTAAGATAAACCACAAGTGTTTTCACATACCTTGGCTTGGACAGGTTGGGGCTTCTTCAAGACCCCTGGAAAGGTAATTAGGGTTTCTCCTTGTTGTTTAAAAGAAATTAGAGAGAAATTGTGAAGTAACCCTTTTTTGTGATTTAAGAATGAGAGAAAGTGACAAACAATTTGGCCTTATAAAGTCCCTAATTTTGGCCATCCACTTAGCTTATTTTGGACCATAAATTTAATCAAACTGGTCCAAGTAGGTGATCCACTAATGAGTTGAAGCAGCTCAAAATGTCAAAGTAGGTGATTCACCTACTTGCTTAATTTCTTAGTTGGACTGAATTATATTTAGGCCTTGGCTGATTTGAGAATTAAGACTTTCTCCATTTTCTTTCTTCTTTCACTTAATTTTCTCCCAAATAAGTATACTAATAAAGGACCAAACATGATTCATGGACTTGGTCTAGTAACTTTGCTCATATAACCCAAGTAGGTGACTCACCTACTAGCTTAATTAAATCAAGAAAGAACCTTAACATTTTATTCCATTTCTAGCTCCTAATCACCTTAATATAACGTACTACTTGTACACACCTGGTCACTTTAAACATTAGATTCAAATACCGAATTACGATTTCAAGTTAAATAGTTGTATCGAAGTTAACTAGATCGTGTTACATAAAAAGGTACAGGCAGCATCTAGAATTTCATCTACACCATTAATTTTTGCATAACAAAACTCATCCATTACCTACCACAATGCTATACCAAGTTACATATAAATACAGAAAGCACATGTAATGTACGGGGTCACATCCTTCCCTTCTTAGAAACACTCATCCTCGAATGTTAGCATAACTATCCAACAAAAATAAGTTTATTCCTAAGTTAAATATCCCTATTGTAATAGAGTACTTATATATTATACTTACTTGTTATTGCTCCAATTCAGCATCTTGAACTTTTTCTTCGTATTTGAACAAATGGGGGTATTTAGATTTCATTGCTTCTTTAGCTTCCCATGTTATCTCCTCTACTTGGTTTCTCCAAAGCACTTTTACAGAAAATATTTATTTATTCCTCAACTTCTTAACTTTTCTATTAAGAATAGCAATAGGAATTTCTTCATAGGTAAGATCTTCCATAACTTGTACATCTTCAGTACGAGTAATATGAGATGGATCTCTGATACACTTTAAAAGTATTGAGACGTTAAATGCTGGATGAACTATTGAGATCTCTTGGAGTATCTCTAATTCATAATAAATTTGGCCATAACTCCGAGTAGTCTTATATGGGACTATGCAACACGGACTTTGTTTTCCTTTCTTACCAAATCTAATAACCCCCTTCATTGGTGACACCTTTAAGAATACCCAATCACCTTTAGCAAACTCTAACCCCCTTCTTCTAACATCTGCGTCTTGTGTCAACTTTAGGCTATATTAAGCCGTTGTTGGATCACTTTAACCTTTTCCATAACTTGATGAATAAGATCTGGCCGAAACAAGGCAGTTTTACTCGCGTCAAACCATCCAATTCGTGATCTACACTTTCTCTCATACAAAGCTTCATATTGTGCCATTTTGATACTTGAATAATATCTATTGTTGTAGGCAAACTTGTTGAGAGGTAAATTATCATCCTAGCTACCTTTAAAGTCCAATACATAAGCTCGTAGCATATCTTAAGGTGTTTGAATGGTACATTCCACTTGTCCATTTGTTTGAGGGTGGAAAGTTGTACTTAAAGTAACTTGTGTTCCCAAATTTCTCTAAAAGGAATTCCAAAAATTTGTAGTAAATTGAGCTCCCCTATCTGATATAATAGATGTTGGTACTCTGTGTTGTCGAACTATCTCTTTAATATACAATTTCGCATACTTTTCTGTTGTGTAAGTGGTCCTAACTGGTAGGAAGTGTGCTGATTTGGTAAGACTATCAACTATCACCCCTATGGAATCGAACTTTCAAGATATACAAGGAAAATCAGTGACAAAATCCATGTTGATCATGTCCCACTTCAAGATTGGAAGATCTATACATTGTATAAAAGCCTGGGCTTTTGGTGCTCCACTTTACCTCTTTGACAATTTGAACATTCGGCGACAAATTGTGTAATGTTCTTTATATCACCCCACCAATATATTTATTTCAAATCCTGATATATTTTAGTTAATCCCGAAAGGATGGAATAAGTTGAATGATGTGCCTCTGTCATAATCCTTTTTCTTAGTCCATCTATATTTGGCACACACAAATTGTTTTGGCACCAAAGTACTCCCTCTTGTGTAAGCTCAAATGCCTTTGTCATACCATATTGTACATTCTCCTTAAGGTGTAATAGTATCGGATCTACAAATTACTTCTCTTTTATATTTGCTACTAATGAAGATTCTACCGTATTATGCATAATAAGCCCTTTATTTGGAGTTTTAAGAAGGCGAACCCCCAAATTGGTTAGTTGGTAAAGATCTTGAGTCATCCGTTGTCTTTCTATAGATAGCACCATAGCCTTATGACTTAACGCATCTGCTACTACATTTGCTTTTCTCGGTTGATACAAGATATCTATGTCATAGTGTTTTAATAACTCATTTGATCTTTGTTGCCTCAAATTTAGGTCCTTTTGGATAAATATATATTTCAAGCTCTTGTGGTCAGTGTATACATCAACATGAATCCCATACACAAGTAGTGACACCATATCTTTAAGCAAAATATAATCGCTGCTAGATCAAAGTCATGTGTAGGATAATTTTTCTCATGTGGCCGCACCTATCTTGAGACATATGCTATCAACTTACCATGCTGCATCAACACACATCCTAAGACAATTCTTGATGAATCACAATAAAGCACATACCCTTATGTGCCTTCCAGAAGTACTAATACTAGTGTAGAAGTCAACCTATTCTTCAGATCTTGGAAACTCCTTTCACATGCGTCATTCCATTGAAACTTAGAAGCTTTATGTGTTAGCTTTGTTAATGGTGCAAAAATTGAAGAAAACCTTTCAACCAACCACCTTTAATAATCTTCCAGCACAAGGAAAGTACGAGCCTCCATAGGTGTTATAGGTCTTGGCGAATTCTTCATAGCTTCTATCTTTGGAGTATCAACCATTATCCCTTCATCAGACATAATGTGACCTAAAAAAACCGCAGATTTTAACCAAAACTCACATTTAGAGAACATTGCATATAACATATAATCATAAAGAATCTGTAACACATGTCATAAGTGACTGACATGGTGCTTTTTTGATCTCGAATAAACTAGAATATCATCTACAAAAACTATCAGAAACACATCAAAGAATGGCTTAAACACCCTATTCATCAAATTCATAAAAGTTGCAGGTGCATTAGTTAGTCCAAAGGACTTGACTAAAAACTCATAATGACCATACCATGTTCGAAAGGCTTACTTGGGTATGTCCTTCTCTTTGACGCTCAATTGATTGTAGCCTGACCTCAAATCAATTTTTTAAAAATAGTTGGCACCTTGCAACTGGTCGAATAAGTCATTAATTCTTGAAAGAGGATATTTTTTCATAATTGTCACCTTATTTCGTTTCTAATAGTGAATACACTTTCTCAATGATCCATCCTTCGTATGAACAAATAACACCGGTACGCCCTAAGGGGACATACTAGGCATTATTAATCCTTTCTCTAGTAAGTGTTTTAATTGCTCTTTCAAATCTCGCAATTCTATCAGGGCCATTCTATGCAGAGGAATTGAGATTTGTTGAGTGATTGGAATCAAATCAATACCGAACTCTAATTCTCATTCTATAAGCAAACCTGGAATATCTTCAGGAAATACATTAGGAAATTCATTTACCACTGGAATAGTTTGAAGAGTTGGTGGCTTTGTATCTGTATCCTTCTCTCTAACTAGATGATATAAGTAACCCTTGGAGATCATACTTTTTGCCTTAAAATAAGAAATAAATTTAACTCTTGGTGCACCAATATTACCTCCCCATTCAAGGACTGCCTCTCTTGGAAAATGGAAATACACACTCTTAGTTTGGCAATCTAGTGTGGCATGACAAGAAGCTAACCAATCCATATCTATTATAGCTTCAAAATCTACCATTTCTAACTCAACCAGGTTATCCATTGTATCATGACCACAAATAGTTATTATACAATTTCGATACACTTTCCTAGATGTAATAGATTAACCAATCGGCGTATACACTTCAAATGGCTTAACTAGCAATTTTGGTGTTCTTTTAAACTTTCCAGAAACAATTGGAGTAACATATGATAATGTAGAACACGAATTAACTAATTCATACACATCATGTGAAAATATGTATAATGTACCTATAACAACATTTGGAGATGCCTCTAAATTTTGTCAAACCACTAAAGCATATATACGATTTTGAAATCCACAAGAGCTAGTTGCTTCTTTAGTAACTCTACCACGACCCACATAATGTACACCTCTACCTTAAGTTAGATCAAAAGACATAATTCAAAACTCATAATGACCATATCGTGTTTGAAAAGCTATTTTGGGTATGTCCTTCTCTTTGACCCTCACTTGGTGGTAACCTAACCTCAAATCAATCTTTGAAAAGAACTTGACACCTTGCAATTGGTCGAATAAGTCATCAATTCTTGAAAAGGGATACTTGTTCTTAATAGTCACTTATTAAGTTATCGATAGTCAATAAACATTCTCAACCAAACATCTTTGTTACGCATAAATAATAGTGGTGCGCCCCAGGGGAACATACTAGGCCATATGATTCTTTTTTCTAGAAAGTCTTTCAATTGCTCTTTCAACTCCCATAATTTTGTTGGGCCATTCTATTCAGAGGAATTGAGATTGGTTTAGTACCTCGAATTGCATCAATACAAAAGTCCACTTCTCATTCTAGTGGCAAACCTGGAAGATCTCCAGGAAATACATCAGTAAATTCATTTACCATTAGAATAGTTTGAAGATTTGGTGGCTCCGCATTTGTATCCTTCATAGTAAATAGATGATATATGTAACCCTTGGAAATTATCCTTTTTGCCTAAAAATATGAAATAAATTTACCTCTTGGTGCACCAATGTTGCCCCTCTATTCAAGGGATGCGTCTCTTGGAAACTGGAAATTCACCCTCTTAGTTTTGCAATCTACTGTGGCATAATAAGAAGACAATAATTCCATACCCATTATAGCATAGAAATTTACCACTTCTAACTCAATCAGGTCAGCCATTGTATTCCGACCACAAATTTTTGTTATATAATTCTGATACTCTCCTAGCTATGATAGATTCACCAACCGGTGTAGACACTTCAAATGGCTTAACTAGAAATTCTAGTGTCCCTTTGAAATTTCCAGCAACCAATGGAGTGACATATGATAAAGCAGAACCCGAATTAATTAATATATATACATTATGTGAAAATATGGACAATGTACCTATAACCACATCCGGAGAAGCCTCTAGATTTTGTATCTGCTAGAGCATATGTATGATTCTGAACTCCACTAGAGCTACCTACTCCTTTTGCACCTTTACCATGACTTAAAGTTTGTACACCCCTACCTAAAAGGCACCGATGATGATGATGAAACAACTGATCCAGTAGGTCAGTCCACACCACCCATCCTTCTTTGTGGGAATTCTCTCATCATATGCCCCAATATACCACACAAAAAGCAAGCATTTGTACCAAATTGACATGCACCTAGATGAATCTTTCGACATTGTTTACATAGCTATCGAGGAGACCATAATTGGATCATACACCCTTTCTCTTTATACCCCATTGTTTGTGAACATTGACTCTTACTTCTTTGCCCAAACTGGTTTACTTAGGACCTTTGAAACTGTGGTGGAGCACTAGCTGTAGGATAAGAAGATAATGGCCTAGGGGTCTATTAGAAAACCAAGGCCTAAACTTACCTTGGGATGCCATGAACTTCCCCATAGATCTGACTCTCTTTGAATACCCTCTTTCTAATTCTTGTGTTTTTCTTTGCCTCTGATCCTCTATTTTTTGTGCAAAAGCTTGTATCCTTGAGATGTCCATGTCTTTGTTCAAAGCAACAATAGTATAATTTCAAACTATATACGGATCCATCTATCCACATATTGATGAACTCTATCATCTATAGTAGCTACTACATTAGGAGAATACCTAGCCAAAGAGTTAAACTGGAGGTTGTACTCCCACAAGATAATATTCTCTTGGCAAAGATTCAGGAATTGATTTGCACGGGCCTGTTGAATCTTAAACGGAAGGTAATGATCAATAAATACCTCTTTAAACTCTTTCAAAGTAGCTAAAAGTACATTGATACCCCTAGATCATTTACAGTCTTTATACCAAAATATAGCCTACCCTTTGAATCTATATGCTTCTAGCTCCACTATCTCCATACCTGATATATTCATGACATCTAGAGCCCTTTTGATTTGGTCAATAAAGTCTTGTGGGTCTTTATTAAGATCTATTTCGGTGAACGTGGAAGGATCTAATTTAAGAAAATCCTATGTCCGTAGGCTAGCTACCCTATCTACACCACTAAAACCTATGGCTATTATTCCTTGCCCTTGAGCATGCCCAGCAACTATACAAGCCAACTACAGCACCACATTCCTTAGATATTGGTTAGTAGCATTAATAGGTTATTTTGAGGATGTGGTTCTTCTTTTTCTTAGTGCTTCTAGAGATGGAGAAGTATAAGATGTTTGTGATACAAACTCAGCTTAAGTCTCACTTTGATTAGCTTGTCTAGGTAATGACTTGCTTGTCCCTTCTTCAAAATCCATATCTACTCGCTTACATATATTCTTACTCCTTTTTGTAACCGACATATTGAGAAAAAACAGGTTTAGTGGTTAAATATGACTTCACCTAAGATTTGGGCTCTATTGCATGATTTAAGATGTGAAAAAAAAACACCTACTAAATGCCCATAGCATCTTGTTTATAGATGTTGTATACAACACACCAATAAGCAAGACTCTACAGAGACACAACTTTATAGTCTCCCTAGGATGAACTTCTTTGATACCACTTTTGTCACGCCTCAAATCCTATTGGGGTAGACAGGCACCCGTAGCCGTAAAGGCCTGAGAGAACCAATCCATAACCTTATACTTCTCATGCATGTAACTATGACAATCAAAGGTTCTGGAAAACATGATATAATGCATTGATGAAAATAACTACATAGGTGACCACAAAATTATATATACAACACTTGGCCATTGGGGCCACCAATCTAAAAGATAAGACACTACCATGTTTAACCTTACATTAGTCTACAAAGCCTCTAAAAGATACATAGAATTAGTTAGGGTTGGGACAAACCCCCTCCCTTCTCTTGAATACTGCATATTTCCAATATATATGGAATAGACTCAGAAAGCCCCAAATTAACTTGGAGCTCACCGATAGTCACGGAATAGCCTATGCTCATACTAGGGGGAGGTATTGGCTGAAGCATCCGTGCCTGCAACATAAAATACAGGACCAATGTAAAGGACATCAGTTTGAAGATATGAACTGAATATGCAAGGCTGAAAGTAACAACACATGATACAAGTCCTCAATAGAAATCAGATACAAGTGTATAAGAAGTATTAGTAGACGACCTTTATATATACTTGTGGGACGACGTACATTATATTCTTTTCTTTATTGTTTTACCTTTCTTACTTCATAATATTTGTAAACCATATAATGCAAATGACCAACTTATCAGTGGTAAATAGAAAAATTGGGATCGGCCTATGCTAGTCTTATTCCCCTGAGCTGCCACCCACATAAGAACATTGTGATTGGCCCATGCTAGGCTTATGCCCCTGAGCTACCACCCACATATAATGGTGTCGAGATCAACCCATGCTAGGCTTATGCCCCTGAGCTACAACTCATGTTAAAGATATATGTTACTTAGTTTATTTAGCCTTTGAGATTGTTACTTTTGCAATTACAACACTACAGTACCTTGAAACAATAATCTACCAATAAGAGATATGTAAATGGGAACTTAATGCAATTAAAATGATTTAGGTAGTTGTTGGCACACAAATGAAGTGTTTAGAATCTTAAAACACATATGGGTCTTATTTTAGTAAACGGAGAATTTTTGAAATTTTCTAGTGAAAAGAGATGTGCACGTTAAATAATAAGTATGTTTTGAGGTGTTTTAACACATTAAAGAGTGGGAACAAGGTCATTTTCTACATGGAATGTAATATGCTGCTATTATTTATCACTTCTTATAGGATAACCTTGGAAGCTTACTTGATGGAACAAATATCCGATTTCAGGCCAAAGAGTGCAAAATAGAGTATGCCTTACATACCTAGTTATATAACTCCGAAACTAACCCAACTTGACTTCTCGCCTTTTAGTTTACTTATATATAATAGAATATATGGTAAACTAGTATTAGCAACAAATCAACACATTTGGACTACTTAACTTCACCAAAATAGTAACCGGGTACTAAGCACTTAATGTATCAATCAAGGGCGTTATTTTAACCCTTTTCTACTCCAATTACACCCACATACCATACATGTTCTTATTAGATTCACCGAAACAACCTCAACCTTATTACCCCTTCAAACAATATGCAAAACGGATTGGACAGTAAACATATGCAATAATTATTTTTGTGATGTACCGCCACACCTTTCTTTCATATTTCAATTCAGACTATTAACACCTTTCTATCACATAAACCAGGCATCCCATAACATTTACATACAAAACAATCGATAAAAAATATTCTAAATCCCTTTTATTATAGCAACCAATTATTGAACTCATCATCCCTTGAGTTCTTAATAACAACACATCCATAATTCTTTCTTAAATTCATTCATAAGGAGAACAAAAAGGGTAGTCACCTTACCTTCATTCTGAAAATTATTCGTTTAATTTATACTCCTCTAGAACTTCACCTTTCATTTTCCTTCACAATTTAAACTAAAGAAGAAAAGAAATCTCTTAGTATCAAAGAAAAAGTGAACAAGTAGCTTGTTCCATATTCTACTATAAATTAATAATTAATAACTTATATCATGTTTTTCTAATTTTCCTTGACATAATTTAGATAAACCATAAGTATTTTCAATTACCTTCGCTTGTAAAGGTTGGGGCTTCTTCAAGAACCCTAGTAAGCAAAATAGGGCTGCTCCTTGTTGTTTAAAAGAAAGTAGTAGGAATTTGTGAAGTAACCCTTTTATTGTGACTTAAGAATGAGGAAAATTACCATTAATTAGTCCTTATAAAGTCCCTAATTTTTTCCATCGACTTAGCTGATTTTGGACCACAAATTTAATCAAATTGGTCCAACTAGGTGATTCACCTACTTATGGAGTTCAAGCAGCTCAAAATGTCAAAGTAGGTGATGCTCCTACTTGCTTAATTTCATACTTGGGCTGAATTATATTTGGGCCTTGGAAAATTTGAGAATTGGGCCTTTACTCTATTTTTCTTCTTCTTTTACTTAATTTGATCCCAAATAAGTATACTAATAAAGGCCCAAATCTAATTCATGGACTTGGTCCATTAACTTGGATCATAAAATCCAAGTAGGTGACTCACCTACTAGCTTAATTAAGACATTCAAGAACCTTAATATTTCGTTCTATTTCCAGCTCCTAATCATCTTAATCTAACTTACAACTTGTACACACCTACCTGGTCACTTTAAACTTTGATTGAAATACCAACTTATGATTCAAAGTTAAATAGTTGTATCGAAGTTAACTTGCTCGTGTCACATAAAAAGGAATAGGTAGTGTCTAGAATTCCATCTACACCATTAATATTCAGATAACAAATCTCATCCACTACCTAGCTCAAGATTATACCAAGTTACACATAAATAGAGAAAGTACATGCAATGTACGGGGTGTCATAGTCTTCTAAGGGACTAATTTGAGAAAAAATATATATTAGGGTATAATCAATTAAAATTGATCATGGGACTATGGTTTACTAGGGGAAATGTATAAATTGTAACATGATATTTCGATACAAATTCAAATTGTTGATGATGTGGTAGGATAGTTTTAAAGTCCTTCAGGCTAGTTCTTAAACAAAACCTCAAATATGTAACTTATTAACTCTTTCGAGCTTCTAAAGACTGTATCAATTAAAGCAACCCAATACCTCAATTAAGCACCCTGATTTCTAGGATAGAACCCAAGGCATAGTCAACCTCATATTCACCCTTATGACTATGATGGCAAAAATTAGCAAACTAAGCTCAATAATTATATACTATTGCCTTTGTTCCCATATCCCTCTTTCTAGGATGGTATGGGTTCAAAAGTTCACCCAAAATACTCTTTCAAGGATTATTTGAGCTTTCAAGATCTTGGAATTTCATCCATGAAACCCATTTGGCTATTTGGGGCTTTAATCGACAAATCCCAATCAATTTAATCAAGACATATTAGAACCCATCATTAACAAACTAGAATTTATACAAATACATCACATTCCATACCCAATTTCACCCTAATCAAGTGTAACCCCAAGAGGTAGATCTAGCACATCTTAAGAATAATAAAAACAATTATCCAAAGATGTCCATAAAAGTTATAAATAAGAAAAATAAAGAGAGGACAAACCATGCTTTAGACTAAAATATATCTTCAATAGACAAAGACAAATCTACACTTTAGATTTCCGCTAATTAAATCTTGCCTCAAATTAGTATAAAGTTAAGCTTCATGCTCCACAAAAGAAAAATAAACCCTAAACTAAAGATGGGAGGAAGGGTTGTGGAATTATGATTCTCTAGAATGAATGGTTATTTATCCTTAAATGAATTTGGGGTCGGCTAGCCAATTTACCTTTTTGACCCTGGGGTATTTTTTTCTGTCATGCAAACATGGAGCCTTGAGTGCGACCACGGCAACTGCAAATGCATTAATATCACTGTTATTGCTTCCTTTGACCTAAATTTACTATCCGCGATCGCGACCACTTAGACCGTGTTCTACTCGAGGTTTACTAGCTATGCATTTTTACTCTATTCTTGACCTTTTTCAGCTTTAATCCACATTTTTACCTCTCATAACTTTTATGGCTATCAAATGTCGAAAATAATGAATTTAATAGCGAAGTTTTATCATTTAGACATTCAAATCATAGTAGTGTGGGTGGAAGTGGAGTGCAAATGAGTGGTAAACTCACCACTCATCAACATCCCCAACTTAAAACTTTGATTGTCCTCAAGCAACACTACTTCTTACAATGAGACAATTATTCTATTACAAAATGGTCACACTGAGTTCAACTTGAGTACTTCAACAAAAATCTTTCTGCATATAGGAAAAAATATTCTCGCGACATACCTCAACATAATACACAATTTTCAAGGATGCAAAAGACTTCAAAGATCAATCATAAAACAATCACTAATACTTAAGAAATAATTCCTCTTTGACCTTAACTACATTATACTCTTTTTGCCTCATTTACCGGGAGATGACAAAATTAACCCCCTCAACTTGTTAACATGCCTCCTCGCAGGAAGGAAAATTCCACACTAAGTTATCAAATATGCAACAAGGAACTTTAGCACGAAACTCTATCTCTCTCAAGAAATATTGACATTAACAAGTACTAAGCCATAGGATTGCCCCTATTTTCAATTGCCACTATAATGAATACACTTGGTCGGAGATCTTAAAGGGATTTTTGAGCTTTTAATGCAGGTTTGAGGTAGGGTAGGATATTATTTTGGAACAAACTTCAGATCATGAGCCACTCCTTTTGTTTTCACTCTTTAAGCATGTGCCAACTTTTACCACCTTGAATACCCCATTTTTTAGAAAGCATTTTTTTTTTGCTCCTTTCCCTTGTACACTTCATGATTTTCTTTCCTTTATTTGGGTCCTTTCCTTTTCTTCTTCATTTTTTTCAATGCTTAAGAACATAGGAATTTACTAACCCTTGTGACCTAAAGTTTCTTCCTTCAATCTTTATCATCCCCAACTTAGGATTTTAGACTAAAGTTTAAATTCTAAGTTCAAGAAGAATATGGTTCGAAAGTGGGAATAAAGTTGAAAAGCTCACGCCTTGTAATATGTCCGCCAATGAAAGTTCCAAAGGCTTAAAGTCGGTGAATATGGTTAACATCTATATATTGGTAGGCTTTATAGGCTAAACTGGACTTTTGATATTGCAAAGATGGCCTAAGATCATCTCCCTAACAAATTACAATAAAAATTATCCTTGATAGACTAATAGGGAAAATTCTAGATAGTACAAGTACGCTTGTGATTTATACAAATAAGATAACCATACATAGCATGCTAACTCACCAAGCAGGCTTAATTTCCCCTCCCTATAGAGACAAAAATAGAGTATCTACCAATTTTTACAAGTCACATAAAAAAAATAATAATTGTTACAATACCGCTCATGTAAATGCCCTTGATTTTCAAAAAGTTTTAGATGGAAGGGTGTGCTTGATTTGCATTTACATCATGCATAATTTTCTAACAATGGCAGCAACCCAAGTATTGATCTCACAATTTGGCTTCATATGAGCAAACCAACCATATGGATACTCAGATTTTGCCAATATTATGATTGCAATCCCAGAAAAATAATGACATAAGTACATAGAATTTTCTTGCATTTATTGCTTTGATGCTCCAGGTACTCAGAATTCCCCTGCATCTATGGATAAAAACCCAATGCCAATGCTTTTCACTTAAGAATGTCTTCAATAAATCTATCATTTTTAAAGGATCATCAAACATCATTATTAAAAGAATTAGAAATTTAAAAAATTAAAATAATCAATTCATAAAATTTCCATGCTTTGAGTGAACTAAATTCTAGTATTGAAAACCAATGAATACACACAAGGATAGGGCCGCACCTCCAATTATAAGAATTATAGTGAGATCACTACATAATACAAAAGCAATAGAAAGGAGAAAAGGCTCCCTGAAACCGCATTTATAATCATGTTGAAAGCTGGCATAATAGCGCTATCGCAATACCGTATTTGCAATCCTCAATCTGTGATTGCGGTAATTTAGGCTATTTGATACTATGTTTTCCATGTTTTATGTATTGTTCCTATGCATGAAAATTATGTGACTTATTCAAAATAAAATAATGTAAACATGAAAATGATCGGTTGCCTCCCATAAAACGCTTAATTTAACATAGCAGCACGATTTCTCTTTAATCATCATTTATGTCTTATCTTATAGGATTTGAATTTCTTGCCCAATTTTTGATCAATATATGTTCGAGGTACGTTGGGGAAATGGAAGGGTATGATGACATATGTTCTATCACGCTACTTCAAATATGTGAACCTTTTACCCAACTTCATACCAAATTATTTATTAGGCTTTTTGGATAAAGATATAGTCATCAATAGGCCATTAGTTTTACATTGGAAGTTAATATCCTTGGCCATAGATGTTGGGGTTCGCATTTGTTTTTTTTTTTGCAGTGTCAAATTCCAAAATGTGGGGATGATGGTCCTTATCCCCAAGATGGACTTTCATCATATCCACAAAGAAAAACTTTTAAAATGGGGATAAATAAGGCCTATCCCTTAATCTCAAAATTGTATCCCTATTAGCATCCTTACCCCGAAATGGCCTAGTGTCTTCATAAGAAATTTGCTTGGATTCTTCTTTTCTATCTAGAACCATTTCCTTTATTTTGGAATCTACAACCATATTGTGCTTAGATACTTGGGAAATCACAAAGGATTCTTCATTATTAAGCTTATTTAGATGTGTGGACATGGTCATAGTATTCGCATGATTGACCCCCATGCCCTTTTCTTCTATCATCTTTATTTCCTCAAGAAATACCCTTATGTTTTAAAGAATGAGTTATATGTTATCCCCTATTGTTTCTACTCAATCAAATATAATTTGAAGCAATGCATCAATCCCATTGTCTTTGGAACATTGTTCTTCTTTTTTCTTATCATGAGACCAATCTAAATCATAAGAAAAAGTAGCAATTGAGTTAGTGTAATGAGGGTAGGGAGACTTAGGGAAATCAGTTCAATATCCATCCTAACCACAACATAAATAACAAGCATACTCCCAATAGGATTGAGATGGTGCACATATCTGTCTCTGGGGAGCATATCTATAATATCACCAAAAATGGGGCCCCAATAATATGGACATAGATCATGAAGATAAGATTTCCAACTTACAAACTCACATCCATTCCACGATGCCAAAGTAAGAAATGAACGAAAAATAAAATCTATCAAACACAAGAAACAAGAGATTGCCTAATACGAGGAACAAAAGAAAATCATAAACAAATATTTACAAGTTTGAATTTAAGAAAGTAAGCTAAAATATTAAACTTACTGAATACGCTAAATTGTTCCCCGGCAACAACATCATTTTTTATAATTATCAACTTGCACGTCAATTTAAGTGCAAGGAAGTCATTGTCGAAATATTTACCCCACAAATTTTTGATGTCGAATACACAAGGAAAAATGTGAGAATAATGATTGAGAAAATTCCAAATAAAAGTTTCTTTGAAGGATCAAATCTACGGTACAACATGGTTTGGGGTTTTTCAATCTTGTTTAATGTAAAGGAAATTCTTGGGATTCTAAGTGACTAATTGGAGACTAAGAATAATTATGGTATAATTAATTAAAATGTATCTTGGGACTATGCTTTCTAAGGGAAAAATTATGATTGGGAACATGATAATTCGATGGAAATTCCAATTGTTGATGATGTGGTACGCTAGTTCTAATGTCCTTGAGGCTAGTTATTCGTCAAAACCTCAAAGATGTCAATCATTGATACTTTAGAGTAAAGAGTGTGTTAATTAAAGCCACCCTATACCTTAATTAGGAACCCTTATTTCTAGGATGGTACCTAAGCGATAGTCAATCTCATATTCACCCTTATATCTAAGATGGTGAAAATTATTAAACTAAGCTCAAGAATTACTAACCGTTTCCTTGGTTACCACATCCCTCTTTTAAGAATGATATGGGTTCAAAAATTTCACCCAAACCCCTCTTTCAAGAATGGTTTGAGCTTTCAAGAGCTTGGGATTTTCATCTGCCAAACCCATTTGGGTATTTGCATCTTCCACCCATAAATTCCAATAAATTTAATCAAACCATAGTAGAAACCATCATCAACAAACTAGAATATATACAAAAATATCATATCCTACGCATAATTGGACCCTAATCAATCATAATCCAAAAGAGCAGATCTAGCTCATCATAAGAATAATGAAAACAATTATACCATGATGTCCATCAAAGTTATCATAAGAAAAATAAAGATAGGAAAAAACAACAATTTAGACCCCAATGAATATTCAATAGACAAATCCGAATCTACATTTTAGAGTTCCACTAATTAAATCTAGCCTCAAAGAACTATAAATTTAAGCTCCAAGATCCAAGCTCCAAGCTCCAAGCAATTACAAAACAACTAAATTAAAGATGGGAGATAGGTTAGTTTAATTATAATTCTCTAGAATCAATGTGTATTTATCCTTAAATGAGATTTGGTGTCTCTTGGCCAATAGAAACTTTTTCCCCTGGGTGATTTTCTTCTCTTATGCAATTTAGAGACTTAAGTGGGACTGCAGAAATTGTAAATGCATTAAGGTCACTACAATCACAGTCCTTTGACCTGAATTGAATGGCTTTGATTGTGACCCTTACACTGTGATTGCAGCAATAAAAATAGTATTCTGCTCCAAGTCTACTAGCTATACTTTTTGTCTCCATTCTTGAACCTTTTCATCTTGTGTCCACATTTTTCCTTCTTATAAACTGTATGTCTGCAAAATATGGAAAATAGTGCATTTAATAGTGAAGTTGTCTTTTTTAGATATTCAAATCATTGTAGTGTGCACGTAAATAAAGTGTAAGTGAGTGGTAAACTCACCACTTATTAGTAATTCATATGGTGGATAGTGTATGGGTGTCCAACTCACTATCTCAGTAAAAACTCCATTGTTCAAATCATAAGTTGTGGTCATGAGTCAAGGAATTAACTCATTACTACCTGCGATAACTTTACAGTTTTAAGATGGGCGCATTCTAAAAAATTTCCCTTTGTAACTCGCTTTGATACCACGACATAAAAAACATATGGATGGTTCATTAAATTATTAGTCTCAATCAAACCATATTAGAACATCTCTCAAAATCTCTCTCAAGCAAAAGGCTAGGATTTTCTCAAGATAATCAATTGAGGATTTAAAGGGTGGTTTCTCCTCATCATTTTTGGTGTCAAAGGCTTATTAATCATTGTTCTTTTGTATTTTACAAAGAGCATAAGTTTTAATGTATGAATTTCATGATATTGTTTTGGTTTGAAATAATGGTTAGGATTTTTGAATGTTTATGGTTGAATAATGGTTCTCATGATTTAATTATGTTCTCTTTCATACTTTTAGTAAGATTTTGGCATTATGGGTGCATGTTAATGGTAAATGGATTCTGGGGTATTATGGAATCCCTAAATTACTTTGTTATTATTTTGAAATTTATGTGCCCTCAACCTATTTGATAAAATGTTAATGAGAATGATTTTTTTCACCTAGTATGACTATTAATGAAATCTTTGCATGGTATAAAAGGTAATGGAACTTAAATTGATTTGGTTGGTTTTAAATGGTTTAGAAAGGAAATGTTAGCCAAAGATTTGGTTTCATTAGAATCTTTGGAGTGTATTTGGTTTAGTAGTTCTAGTAGGGCATAAAAGGAAAGACTTAGAAACTCTAATTTTTTATATTGATACCAACTGTTAATGTCTAAATAAAAGAATTTTGCTAAATTGTTGGAAAGTGTAATTGGATTTAACATGGGGTTAAAGAGGGTTTGTTAGTGGAGTTGTGGATGGTGGAGGTCCTCGGGGCACAAAAATTGGAAATTCATGTTTGTTGATGTGAGTTTTGGTAATGGAAACCTTGTGAATGATGTCACACTTATATGTTTGAGACTTAATAGTCATATAATGTTTTACTCTCTGGTTTGCATGGCTAACATGAACCGGGTCCCTTTAAGAAGGGGGATCTTAACCCATCTAGCCCGTGGGTAGGATATTTAGGACAACAAAACCACACAACCCATGTTAAGGTTTTAAATTAATTTTAAACCGAATTCTCTATCCTGAAATGATATAAATGCATACGTGTATTTACATATGGTCATTTGATTTGGTTTTAAATATTTACATTATTTATCTTTATACATGAGTAAATGCTACATTTACTCTACTAACTGTCATCAGGCAATATATCTCCACATGATGCAGGAACTAGCCCTACTACAATTTCTCTTGCTTAGTGACTTGGATTTGGGAATAGCTTTGACTAATATTAAGAGGTAAGTTTCCATACTTTGGAAGGCTCTAATTTATGCTCTGCACTTCTTTTATTTATGTTAATTCTCTTGCTTGATTTTGGATATGGTCTGGAGCATGTACCGACCGAACGTTATTGATTTTGGATAGATGCTTTGTTAGACAACTATGGGCACAGATTGTGTTGGTAATAGTGTCATCTTTGGCATTGGCATTGGAATTAGGGTTGGCTCTAATTGGATATTTGGTTGAGGTTGTTGCGTTATGATTATACACTTCATTTAATGTTTTGAATTATAATTGATTTATCTTATTTTATGTTAAAATTTCATCCAACAAAGAATGCAGGGTGGTTTTAGTTTAGTATTGGGGTGGGTCTCTAATTTTGGTTGGATTTGAGATGCCCAACATGTCTAGGCCTTGGTTTGGTTTATGTCATATTTATATCATACCCCTAGGTTCAAGGTAACATAGGTTCAATGTAAACTTGCTATTCGATAAATTCGTGCTGAGTAAAGTCTTTTTTTAGGTTGTGTAGTAGACCGAACTCATAAGGGAGAGGCTACGAGGCATTTAGGAATGTTTCTCTTACTTTTGTTCTATTTTCAAGTTTTATAGTCTATGGTCCAAAAATCTTCTCTAATTCATACTTATTCATTTTTCAGATCATGCCTCCTCGATGATCTAAAGATCATGAAAACTTCATTATCCCACTTGAGGATAATGTTGTTGGGACTCATTCCACTTATATGGTCTGACCTGATTTAGGGGTTAAGTTCCTATTTATTCTCCTAGAGTTTCACCAGTCCCTTCCATCCCCCCTTTATCTTCTTAGGTTGATATGATAAATGATGAGTTTTGTTAGTCTATCCATATGTTGGCATAGTTGGTAGCTTCTCAAGCCAAGCGTGGTACGTCTTACACTCCATCTTCTAAGGCCATAATTTTTGGCCAATTTATGAGGTTGAGCCTACATATGTTCACTCGGTTTAAGGTTGAGGAGGATCATCAAGGTTTTATTTATGAGATAGAAATGATCTTCCGCGTAATGCATGCTACTACTATGAAGGGTATGGAATTTGTTGCCTACTAACTTAAAGATGTAGTATACCAATGATATGAGGAATGGGTGTGGTCAAGGGGTGACGATGTTGATTCAGCCCTGTAGAATGATTTCTCTAGTGTTTTTTTGAACCAATTCTTTTCTAAGAAGTTTAGAGAAGCAAAGACGGAAGAGTTTGTTAACTTGAATCAACAAAACATATTAGTTAGGAGTATGCCTTGAAGTTTCATCTGTTATATCAGTATGATGTAAAGTTGGTTTCTATCTTGAGGGCTAGACTGAGGAAGTTCTTTTCTAGGTTATCTCGTAACTTGATTTTTGAGAGTACAACTACCTTGTTGAACAAGGACATAGATATTTCCAGGTGGGTTTGGTATATACAACAACTTGAAGAAAAGAAGAAAAAGTAGTCCAATATTAGGGAGAGGTATTGAAAGAAAATCAATTTTTTTGACCAGGGTGGTGGCCAATAATAAAGTGGCAGGGATGGTTGGAAGTGGCCCAAGAAGAAGTGTAGTAAATCTGTGTTTTCCACAACAGCTAGTACTCCCTACCTAAAGCTATCAAGTGGCAGGTGATTTTATAGTGGTGATAATTTTAGGGCATAAAGTACCTAATCTTAAGCTAGTGGGGCCCAATTAGCTCCATAAAATCCTCACTATTGATTTTCTATCAATTGTATTGGGGTTACTATAAGGAATTAAAGGAAAAGTTCTTCAACTGTGGTATGCAAGGGCACATGATTAGAAACTTTCTAGTGGCTAAGGTAGCTTCTGGGTAGACAAGTTTCAGTTGCCTCTTCATTAGCTCCGACACCAAAGGGTGCACCCTATGGCTTCGACACTAGTCTAAACCGTCTCTATGCTCTCACTATCCAGTCAGGAGTCTGAGACATCGGTTGATGTCATTATAGGTATATTAAAACTCTTCTCCCATGATGTATACTATTTACTAGATCTAGGTTACACTCCCTCTTATGCGACCCCATTTGTGGATAAGCATTTCAGCTTCAGTCTAGAGTGTAATCTAGACCTTTTTTTCTATTTCTACCCTGATGGGTGACTCTATGGTGGCTAAAAGAGTCAATAGAGGTTGTGTGGTATCTTTAGGTGGTCAGGAAACCTTGGTGGATTTGTTTGAGGTTGACTTGGTAGATTTCAATGTCATATTAACAGTGGATTTATTGTACTCGTGCAATGTTTCTCTAGAATGTTGAACCCATAAAGTTGTCTTTAAATTCCGTAACGAGTCAGTTATTGAATTGAAGGGTATTTCCCTAGCTCCTATAGGGAAGTTCATATCCTATGTTAGAGCTCAAAAATTGATCTTTAATGGGTGTCTCTACCATCTAGTCTGGCTTAAAGATTCTAACTCGGAGGGTTCTTCTTTTCATTCCATTCTTATAGTGAATGAATTTCCAAAGGTTTTCCCCGACAACCTCCTTGTGTTCCTCTTTTTATGATAATTGATTTTGGTAATTATCATGTTTCAAATACTCATTCAATCTCTATTACTCCATATAGAATGCCTTTAACTAAGTTTAAGAAGGTTAAGAAATAATTAATCGATTTCTTAGACAAGGATTTTATTTGCCCTAGTTTATCCTTGTGGGATGCATAAATATTATTTGTGCATAAGAAGGATGGTTCCCTTCAGATGTGTATTGATTACCAACAATTTAGTAAGGTGATGATAAAGAATAAGTACCTTCTTCCAAGGATAGATGATTTGCTTAATCAACTTTAGGGTGCTATCTTTTCTTCAATATTGATATGTGGTATAGGTATCCTCAGCTAAATATTAGGGAGGTGGATGTCCCTAAAACTGCCTTCCGTACACTGTATAGGCATTTTTAGTTCCTGGTTATGCCCTTTGTTAACTAAAGCCTAGCGGCATAGATAGATTTGATGAATAGTGTTTTTAATTAGTTTTTGAATTTTTTCATCATTGTGTTCATAGATGATATTTTTGTGTATTCAAAGAGTGAGGTGGATCACTCCAATCATCTCTAAATAGTGTTGCAGATCGTAGAAGAGTAGCAGTTGTATGCCAAATTTTAAGAATATGAGTTTTGGTTGAACGGTATCTCTCTTTTAGTAATGGGATCATAGTGGATCCGCAAAAAGTTTCATTTGTTAAGAATGACACAACCCCATGACAACAACTGATATTTAGATCTTCTTGGATTTAGCTGGTTATTAAAGGAGATTTATAGAGATTTTCACTTTCTTAGCCTTACATTTAACTATGTTAACTAAGAAGAACGTGAAATTCTTGTGCACTAATGCTTGTGACGGCTATTTTAAGAAGCTAAGGGATAATCTGACTACATCTCTAATCTTTACTTTTCCTGAAGATACCATTGGATTTTTGGTGTATTGTGATTCATCTAGTGTGGGGCTTGTTTGTGTATTGATATATCATGGCAAGGCGATACATTATGCCTCTAAATAGTTGTAGGTGCATGAGGAGAATTATATGAACAATGCCTATGAATTATTGCTTCGGTGTTCACATTAAAAATTTGGCATAACAATATATATGTCATTCATATGGATATGTTTTCTGAACATAAGTTCCTGCAAGATTTGTTTACTTAGAATAATCAAAACCTTAGGAAAAGGAGATGGCTTGAGCTGCTCAAGGATTATATCATCGGTCTTCACTACCATCCAGGTAAAGATAATATGGTTGGTAATAGTCTAAGTTGGTTATCCATGGGAAGTCTACCTCATGTAGAGGAAGGGAAGTAAGAGTTGGTGAAAGATACTCACTATTTTTCTAACCTTTGAGTTTTTCTATTGGAATCTAAGGATGGTGGTATGGTTGTGTAGAAGGTGGAGCAGTCTTCTCTTACTGTGAGGATCAAGGGTGATTTAGATAGATATAAGGTGGTGGATTTTGAGATTAGAAGTGATGGTACCTTACGGAACCAAGAGAGATTATGTGTTCCCGACATAGATGGATTGCACAAGAGGATTTTGGTTAAGGCGCATGAGTCGCATTATTATATTCATCTTGGTTCAAAGAAAATATATCATTACTTTATAAAAATATATTAGTGGAACAACATGAAGCAGGATGTGGATAGTTTTGTAGCAATATGCATGTTATACAAACAAGTGAAAGTTGAGCACTTGAGGCTTAGAGGATTGTATCAAGAAATTGAGTTGCCTCTTTTGAAATGGGATGTGTTAAACATGGATTTACTTTCTTATCTTGTTCGGTCTCTGAATTAGTTTGATTCGATATAGGTCATCGTGGATTGGATGACTAAGTCTGCTAACTTTTTGTAATTATGGGCAAATTTCTCGACTAAGGATTATGAAAGGTTATATCTCTATAATATTATGAAGCTTCATTGAATTCCTATTTCTATTATCTTGGATCATAGTTCACAGTTTTAATCTTACTTTTGGCAATTATTTTAGAAAGGTTAGGGGACTAAGGCGAGTCTTCATATTTTTATTCACCTGCAGTTAGATGGGCAAGAAGAAAGGACTATTCCAACATTGAAGGATATGTTTCGTACTTGCATGATTAATTCTGCTGGTAGTTGGGTTGTACATTAACCTTTTATAGTGTTTGAATTCAACAATAACAACTACTTGAGCATTGGAATGACTTCTTTTAAGGAGTTGTATTGTAGGAGGTATAGATCTTTTATTGGGTCATTTGAGGTTTGAGAGGCAGAGATGTTTGTTCTAAATTTGGTTCACTAAGCTATAGAAAAGATGATGGTGATTCGGGACATGCTTAAATCTATTTATAGTTTAAGGTTGGGGATAAGGTGTTCTTTATGATGTCCCATGAAAAGAGTGATGCAATTTAGAAAGAAAGAGAAGTTGAATCCCCGATATATTGGTTTGTATTATATTTTCAGAAATTCAACCATATTTACTATGTGTTGGAGTTGCCTTATAGTTTTAGCTCCATTCACTCGGTATTCTATGTTTCTATATTGAGGATTTTTGTGGGTGATTCATTGTAATTTCTGCCTGTCAAAGATATTGGTATTTCAGATACTCTCTCTTATTCGGAGGTTTCTTATTAAAATATTAGATCAGCAGGTTCATTAGTTGATGACCAAAGACGTAACTTCTCTAATGGTTTTATGGAGAATCCTCAAGGAGGAAGAAGCTACATGAGAACTGGAAGAGGACATGAAGTCCAAGTATCCATTCCTGATCTCCATTCCAAAAAATTATGCTTAAGGTATATGTTGCTCTTAGCATCTTAGTTTTTTGACTTTGTTTAAGGAAAGATTGATTTCCTTTGTATCTCAGTTTTCTTTCTTAAAGATAAGATTAGTGATATGGGAATTTAATCGTGCTAAGCACTACAATGTTCTATCATTCGAGGATGAATGGTCCAAGTTGGATTAAAATAAAACACCCTGCATTTTGTCCCTCGGGAATATCATGCATTTTTGACTCACTGCCCATGTAACAACTGACCATACGAGTGGTATGGTGTCAATATGGATTAGGGGACCCTAGATATTTGGAGAGAAGTAAAGGTTGGTTAGGTTTCTTTTATGGTTATGGTTTGGTTGCTACGGGTAGTTAGAGGTGTAAAAAATTTGTTAGGGTTGGTCCTTTAATCAAACTAGTAACTTATTGAGTCTTCATGGTTCTGAGTTCAAGTGGCTCACTAAGAGCCATGAGTATAGGGTACGAGTGGTAAGTTGGAGTCGTATGTTGTCCAGTGTAAATCCCTTTGCTTTATGTCTTGGAAATGAGTTGACCATACCAGTCATATGGTCAAGTCACAAGTGTGGTTAAGGAGTCATACATTGGACAGTGTATGGGTATCCTACTCACTGTCTTGGTGACGACTCCAAGGGACAAATAGTATGTTCCGATCACAAGTCAAGGGGTCGACTCATAACCACTGGTGGTAATTTTACAGTTTTAAGTAGGGGACATTTTGGACATTTCCTTATTGAAACTCCCTTTGATACAACGACATAAAGAACCTTTGAAGGCTTTATTAACCTATTATTCTCAATCAAACACTCTTAAAATCTAGAATTACCTATCTATTAAAAGGCTAGTGTTTCCTTAAGATTATCAATTAAGGCTTCCAAGGGTGGATTTTCTTCATCTTCCTTGGTGTCTAAGGCATGTTACTCCTCCCTCGTTCTTATTTTAAAAAGAGGATGTGTTTTAATGTATGAATTTCATGATATTGGTATGGTTTGACATAATAGTTTTGTGTTTGTTTGTTCATGGTTGAATAATAGTTCTCGGGATCAAATTAGGTTTTCTTTCATCGTTTTAGTATGATTTTGACATTATGGGATGCATATTAATGGTAAATTGATTTTGGGGTATTTTGGAATCCCCAAATTGCTTTGTTATTGTTTAGAAACTTATGTGCCCTCAACCTGTTTAATAAAATTCCAAGGAGAATGATTTTGTCACCTAGTATGACTATTCTTGAAATATTTGTATTGCTTAAAAGGGAATAGAACTTAAATTGGTTTGGTTGGTTTTAAATGGTTTAGATAGGACATGGTGGTCAAGGTTTTTGTTTAATTGGAAATTTTAGAGTATACTTGGTTTAGTTGTTTTGGTATGGCATAAAATGAAAGTCTTGCAAGCTCTAATTTTTGTATGACGATACCAATAATAGTTAATGCCTAAAAAAAGACTTCTTGGTAAATGGTTTTAATGTGTAATTGGTTTTTATATGGGCTTAAAGAGCATTTCGTTTGTGGATCTGTGGAAGAGGGAGGTTCCAGGGGGACCAATATTTGAAACTCATATTTGCCGATAGGAGATATGGTTACGGCGGTAGTGTGCATGAAGTGACAGTTATATTTTGGGAGATGTACTGGTTATCTTATATTTTATTCTTCTTTTTGTGCGGTTAACATGCACCGGGGCTGTTTCAACAGGGGAAGCTTGACCCATATAGACAGTGGGTGGACATTTAGTAGGAAAAAGCTATACAACCAAAGTCAAGGTTTTAAATATATACTAAACCTAATTCCCTATCCCGACATGATATATATGAATTTGTATGTTTGCATATAAATGTTTGATTTGGCTTAGGATAATGATATTATTTTATCTTTATCCCTGAGTACATTTTAGCGGTCACTCTGCTAACCATCTTGAGGAGCAGTATACCCACGCGATGTAGGAACCAATTGTAAAAACCCGTACTATCCTAGGCTAAAAAACGAACCATTGTTCGTACCTGTGAAATCTCAATTTTGTAAGCCATATTTGGGAACCTAAATTAACAAGAGTACCCTAGTTAAAAGAGAGTTTATGATGTGTTAAGTGTGGTTATATGAGTCAATTAAGATAATACAAGCTAAGAGATTCGAAATCCATCAAGTTTTAGCATTTGAATTTGCAAGGGTCATCTTTTAATGAGCATAATTGCATGTGGGGTTGCCCAATCAAGGTTTGATGGTCCAATCTTTAAATGATTTTATTACTATAGAGGTATGTGGGGTTTTTCAAAAAGAACCTTCCTTTGTTCTTGTGCCCAAATTGTATTCTTTTCAAAGATATATGATTTTACATGTCTTATTGTGAATTCGAGATGAAAACTTACATTCTACATCCTTGATTAAGAAGTTATTATATTTCAGATGTTTTGAGAATGAATTTCATGTGTTTGATGTGAATATCATGTTTAAAAGTCGAATTTCCAGATTTTATATGAATTTTATCATGTTTGCTAAATAAAGTATGAATCCTGAAGTGTTTTGCTCAAGTATTGAATTATGGGTTCTGAACCCGGATTGAGATTATTATGTTATGAAGTAATGTGTTATACACACTTTGAGAATGGAATTTATTTGAACTTTTGGTCTTGAAAGGGTTATTTTTGAACTCCAATGAGAAAAGAAATCCACACTATGATTGATTATGAAAAAGGGGTAGCATGATGGTTCCCGTTAGGAATTGTTGAATTCATTTTTTTGTGGATTGTCTTTGAAAATATCTGAGCTAAGTTTGGGTGTAGTCTTTAGAACCTAGTGGGAGGTATAGTTGTATTTGGTACTTCCATAGAACTACGTGCCCCCGTAGGATATGAGCCTAAGGTTGTTTGATATAGTGATCACTAGTGAATGAATGATTAAGATCCTACTCTGATGGCAAGGATAGGAAAGCTCTTCCCAACATGGGTTGGACGTTGGACTACAGGTAGCTCACATGGTTTATGTTGGTTGTAAGAGACTCCCAGTGTATGTGTGTATATTCTTATGTCTGAGTTGAAAAGTGAAATGATTTGAAAGTTGAGTTTTGAAAGCTATCATTTTAGCAAAGTTTAATGATTTTATATTATCAAGGAGGGATTTTATTATTAGGTTTGATCATCTAATGAATTGGAAAGTGATTGAGAATTTATATGATGACTCACATGTTTTATTACATATGTTTCACTCTCTAATGATTAAAGTGATCTTATTCAAGCTATATGAGTCTTTCATTAAATCATGCATGCTTCCTATAAATGCTTTTGATGTTGATATTTTAAACTGCATACACCCCCATATGCTCGATCCATTTTAATGGTACTGACCCATATCTCTGGATGTGGGCTACATTTTCTCAAAATATAGGTTCAGGTGCTCAGTCCCAGGCTCGATAGTGATTTTCCAGGCACGCTGTTCTACATCCTCTGTAATGCTGAGTCCTCATGATCCGAGGACATGATATCCAGATTTCTATTTTCTTGAACGAAGTACTTTGGATACTGAGTATGATTCAATTGGGGTATGTCCCAATGGCTCTTGGATGTTGATGACTTTTAAAGGCTTGTCAGACTAGACTAGATGGTTGGAGTTGTCGTGATGTGTCATATTTTTTTACCTTTCTGCATCTCTTTTGTTATTTGAATTATGATATCATAGAGGATATTTTGATGACTGATCATAGTAATTCTATTGATAAATGTTGAATGATGTGAATATGGCTCAAAGGGTTAGCTTGGGGCTACTTGTAACCTTAAGCACCGTGTGATATCTCGGGACCTATTTTTGGGGCGTTACAAACTTGTTATCAGAGCCTAAGGTTATATGATTCCAAAGGAGTCTGACAAGCCGTGTTAAGTAGAGTCTTGATCATCGGTGTGTAGCGCGACATATCTATGAGCAAAAGGCTATGAGACATTTTAGGAAAAATTATGATTCTTTCAAAAGTCTTTCGTGCTTAAAGTTTCTCTCTCTCTCTGCTATTAATTCGTTCTCTGCTCTTTTAGAAATATGCCTCCATGTCGAGCTAGAAGAAATAATGATGGTCAGCAACCCCAACCTGCTGACCCATTGAATGAGAACGTGTCCCATTCTGAATTTTGGGCAGCCTTTCAGGTGCTTGCCCAAGCTGTTACCATGAATGTTCAGGCCAATCCAGCCCCATCTCCATAGTAGCAGGGAGGTGATTTAGCTGCTCCGAGGATTCGTGAGATTGTGCAGATCCACCAGAATTTTATGGGTCCAAGTCAGTTGAGGATCCACAGTTGTTTTAAGAGAAGGTGCGAAAGATTACTCCGGTGATGCATGTATCCGAGAAACATAGTGTAGAGTTGGCAGCGTATCGGTTGAAAGACCTTGCATATGATTGGATGGTTTCTTGGAAGAAAGGCAGAGGTGAGGGTGACGCTCCTACGACTTGGTGGGAGTTCCAGGATGCATTCCTGAATAAGTTTTTTCTTTTAAATATGAGAGAGGCGAAGGTGGAAGAGTTCATGAACTTGCGACAGGGAGCTATGACTATTAGAGAGTACTATCTGAAGTTCAATCAGTTGGCCAAATATTCCCCTGACTTAGTATCTGATAATCGGGCAAGTATGAGTAAGTTTATGATAGGAGTGTCTAGTTATGTAGTGACAGAGTGCAGGTCTGCTATGTTAAACAATGATATGAATCTTTCCAGGCTGATGACTCATGCCCAACATATTAAAGTAGTTAAGATCAGGGAGAGAGATAGAATAAGATGGAATAGGAGATCTAGGTTTGAGTAGCACGAATAGGGTCAGACTAGGTCACAAGGAGGGAGTCGCCCTCAGTTTCAGGATAGTCCATATACGCTAGCACCATCGTCAGTTAGTGCTCCCATGCCTAGGGGTAGGTAGGAGCAAGGCAATCGATCATATGTATCCCGGTCATAGTACAGTGTTGGCAGTAAGCCAAATTATCCTCCGTGTCTTAAGTGTGGTAGAACCTACCCGAGTAAGTGTTGGGTTGAAAAGAAAGGTTGTTTCGGGTATGGTGACTTTGGTCACAAACTTAGGAAGTGCCCACATGTTAGACAAAGGTGTCATGATAATCGCCCTCAAACTCAAACTCAGACTTCTAGTGCTCCGGTTTAGGTGACTCGCCTAGCCCCAGTTCAAGGTGCCTCCTCTAGCACTGCTGGCGGTCAGCGCCAGAATAGGTTCTATGCTTTGCCGTCTCGCCAAGAGCAGGAGGACTCTCCCGATGTTGTTAATGGTATGCTCTATATACTTCAGTTAGATGTCTATGCTCTATTGGACCCTGGGTCAAGTTTTTCATATGTTACACCTCTGATTGCTGTGAATTTTGAAATGAGTCCCAAAAATATTTTCCTGAGCCTATCTTAGTTTCTACCCCAGTGGGTGATTCGATTGTTGCCCAAAAAGTGTATAGAAAATGTCCTGTTACAATCCTACATAGAGTTATATTGGCTGATCTGATTGAGTTAGACATGGTGGATTTTGATTTTATTCTGGGTATGGACTGCCTTCATTCTTGTTAAGCCTCTATATATTGTCGTACTTGAGTGGTCAAGTTTCAGTTTCTTGATGAAACTGTGTTTGAGTGGTCTGGGAGTTCTGTATCTCCCAAGAGTCATTTTATCTCATTTATTAAAGCTATAAAACTTATTTCCAAGGGGTGCATCTATCATTTCGTTAGAGTCAAGGACACTAAGTCTGAGACTCAAACTCTCCAGTCAGTTAGCATTGTCAATGAGTTTTCTGATGTCTTTCCGAAAGATCTCCCAGGGATACCTCCTGATAGAGAGATAGAGTTCAGGATCGATCTTCTTCCCGATACTTAGCCCATTTCTATTCCTCCTTATCGTATGGCACCTGCAGAACTTAAGGAGTTGAAAGAGCAACTAAAAGATCTGTTAGATAAGGGTTTAATAAGGCCTAGTGTTTCTCCTTGGGATGCTCTTGTGATATTTGTGAGGAAGAAAGATGGTTCTTTGTGTATGTGCATTGACCATCGCCAGCTGAATAAAGTCACTATCAAAAATAAGTCTCCTCTTCTGAGAATAGATGATTTATTTGACCTGTTGCAAGGTGCAAGTAACTTCTCAAAGATAGACCTTCATTCCGGCTATCATTAGCTCAAAGTTAGGGAGTGTGACATCCCGAAAATAGCCTTCCAAACTTGCTATGGTCATTTTGAGTTTCTTCTTATGTCCTTAGGGTTAACTAAGGCCTCGAAAACTTTCATGGACCTCATGAATCGAGTGTTCAGACCATACCTTTATATGTTTGTTATCGTATTCATAGACGATATTCTGGTGTACTCTCGTAGATAGAATGAGAATGCAGATCACCTCAAGATTGTCATAAAAACCTCTAGAAATCATCAATTGTTTGCCAAATTCAGCAAATGTGAGTTCTGGTTAGGATCAGCTTCTTTTCTAGGTCATATTATTTCTTTTGAGGGTATTAGAGTGGAACCCCAAAAGACCGAAGCCTTTAGAAACTGGCCTAGACCTATCTCTCCAGCTGACATTCAAAGTTTCTTAGGTTTAGCTGGCTATTATCGTCTGTTTTTTGAAGGTTTCTCCTCTAAAGCGTCCTATATGACAAGGTCGCCCAAAAGAAAGTGAAACTCTTGTGGTTCGATTCTTATGAGAAGAGTTTTCAAAAGTTGATGACTTGAATCACTACAACCCTTGTTTTGACTCTGCCTGATGGTGTTAATAGTTTTATGGTATATTATGATGCTTCTACAATTGTTTTAGGTTGCGTATTGATGCAGAAGGGTAAGGTGATAGCTTATGCTTCTAGATAGTTGAAACCCCATGAGAAAAATTATCCCACCCATGATCTTGAATTAGCTGCCATTGTGTTTGCTCTAAAAATCTAGAGACACTACTTTTATGGTGTTCACATTGATGTTTTCACTGATCATAAGATTTTGAAACATGTATTTACCTAGAGAGAGTTGAACCTTCGGCAGAGAAGATGGTTAGAATTGTTAAAAAGTTATGATATGAGCATATTGTATAATTTGGGCAAGGCCAATATGGTGGTCGATGCCCTAAGCAGGGTTTCTATGGGTAGTGCTTCACAAGTTGAAGAGCGTAAAAAAGAGTTGGCTTATGATGTGAACCGATTGGCTAGACTTGGGGTTAGGATGTTTGACTCTGTTGAAGGTAGTATTGGGGTTCAAAGTAGTTTCGAACCCTCCTTGGTTTCGGAAGTGAAGGAGAAGCAAGACTTAGATGCTAGTTTGGTCAGACTGAAGGAGCCAGTCAAGGACCAAAAGGTAGAAGTTTTCTCTCAAGGGGTAGATGGTGTGTTGAGGCTATAGGGTAGATTGTGTGTTCCGAATGTTGATGACCTGAGACAGAGATTATGGCTGAAGTGCACGGGGCGGGATACTTTATTCATCCTGGTGCCACCAAGATGTACCGCGACTTGCGAGAAATATATTGGTGGAGTGGCATGAAGAAAGATATAACAGTGTTTGTGGCTAAGTGTGAAACGTGCCAACAGGTTAATGTTGAACACCAAAGGCCTGGTGGTATGATGCATGATTTTAGTATTCCAACCTGGAAGTGGGAAGAGATAAATATGGATTTTGTGATTGGTTTACCTCCTTCCCGATGTCATCATGATTCCATTTGGGTTGTTGTGGATAGATTCACTATGTTTGCGCACTTCTTTCCTGTGCATACTTCTTATGCTTCTGAGGATTATGCTAGATTATGCATCCGGGAATTAGTCAGATTGTATGGAGTTTCCTTTTCCATCATTTAAGATAGGGTACTCAGTTCATTTTGCAGTTTTGGAGGGCTTTTCAGAAGGGTCGTGGTATCCAAGTGCATTTGAGTTTTGCCTTTTATCCACAGATAGATGGTCAGGAGGAGAGGACCATCCAGACCTTAGAGGATATGTTGAGAGCGTGTGCTCTCGACCATAACGGGAGTTGGGATAAGCATTTACCGTTGATAGAGTTTTCTTACAATAACAGTTTTCACTCTAGCATTGGCATAGCTCTATTTGAGGCTTTGTATGGGAAAAGGTGTAGATCACCCATAGGTTGGTTTGTGGTGGGTGAAGCGGCTATGAGTTGTCCTGATTCGGTGTTTGAGGCTATGGAAATCGTTAAGTTGATTAGAGAAAGGTTGAAAACCGCACAGTCGTCAGAAATCTTATGCGGATGTTCGAAGAAGAGACCTTGAATTTAAAGTTGGTGACTTGGTGTATTTGAAGATTTGACCCATGAAGGGAGTGAAGAGATTCGAAAAGAAAGGGAAACTTAGTCCCCGTTATGTTGGCCCCTACAGATTTCTTACCCATGTTGGTAAGGTAGCGTATGAGGTTGAGTTGCCTTCAGAGTTGTCTTCCATTCACTCTGTCTTCCATGTCTCCATTATTAGGAAACGTGTTGGTGATTGTGTTTTTGTAGATCCTTCAGAAAACCCTGATGTGCAGGATAGTCTTTCTTCTGAGGAAGTTCCTATTGAGATTTTAGATCACCAACTCCGAAGACTAAGGAAAAAGTAGCTCCCGTGTTCAAGGTGTTGTGGTAAAACCAATCCATTGAGGGTGTAACTTGGGAAGCTGAGGTGGATTTGTGATCCAAGTACCCGCACCTATTTTCCATAAGCTCCGATTAAGCCAAAGGTACCATTCTTCAATAAATTATTCCTTTTCAATGCAGAATTGCAGTAGTTCAGGAGCTATTTTATACTATTCAGCAGTGATTTCATGGGTTATGCAGTCTTTGTTGTGTCCAAAATTTAGAATGAAGTAGAGGAAAGATTAGCAAGTTGCTTCAGCTATGTACCATCATCTTCTCCTTAATCTTAGTATACCTAGCGCCATTCCAAGTCAAATGTCCCCAAGGGGGAGATATTGTAATTCCTGGCACTTTCCTAGGATAGAAAGCAAACCGTTATTCATACATGTGAAATCCCAATTTTGTAAGCCATATTTAGGAAGCTAAATTAACAAGAGTACCCTAGTTAAAAGAGACCTTATGATGTGTTAAGTGTGATTATATAAGTCACTTAAGGTAATACAAGCTAAGAGTTTTTTAATCCATCAAGTTTTAGCATTTGAATTTGCAAGAGTCATCTTTGAATGAGCATAACTTGATAAATGTGTGGTAACTCCAACACCTGAGCTAAGAGCTATGGCTTTGCGAAAAATAGGGCGTCGCCTAACCAATCGCCTATGGTCACTGGAAAGCATAGGCGATAGCATATGCGGCGCCTATGTAAACATAGGCGATAGCATATGCGGCGCCTATGTAAACATAGGTGATAGCATATGCGGCGCCTATGTGTCTGTATAAAGTGACTTAAACACTCTGTTTTGCGTTATTTCAAGGTTAAATAAACATTTGAACATTCCTTACACGTCCCTAAACATAACCCTACGAATTTAACTGCTCCTAAACACATCATAACCCTAATATCAGTCTAAGTTCATCATCCAAGAGCACTAAAAGAGAAAAACAACTAGGGTTGCCCAATCAAGGTTTGAAGGTCCAATCTTTCAACAATTTTATTACTATAGAGGTATGTGGGGGTTTTCAACAAGAGACTTCCTTCGTTCTTGTGCCCAAATTGTATTATTTTCAAAGATATATGATTTTACATGTCTTATTGTGAATTTGAGATGAAAACTTACATTCTATATCCTTGATCAAGAAGTTATGATATTTTAGATGTTTTGAGAATGAATTTCATGTGTTTGATATGAATATCATGTTTAAAAGTCGAATTTCTAGATTTTATATGAATTTTATCATGTTTGCTAAATAAAGTATGAATCTTGAAGTGTTTTTCTCAAGTATTGAATTATGAGTTTTGAACTCAGATTGAGATTATTATGTTATGAAGTAATGTGTTATATACACTTTGAGAATGGAATTTATTTGACCTTTTGGTCTTGAAAGAGTTATCTTTTAACTCGAATAAGAAAGAAATCCACACTGTGATTGATTATGAAAAAGGGGTAGCATGATGGCTCCCGTTATGAATTTTTCAATTTGTTTAGTTTTGGATTGTCTTTGAAAATATCTGAGCTAAGTCTGGGAGTATTCTTTAGCACTGAGTGGGAGGTATTGTTGTAATTGGTACTTCCATAGAACTACGTGCCCCTGTAGGATATGAGCCTAAGGTTGTTTGATATGGTGATCACTAGTGAATGAATGATTAAGATCCTACTCCGATGGCAAGGATAGGAAAGCTCTCCCCAACGTGGGTTGGACGTTGGACTCCATGTAGCTCACATGGTTTATGTCGGTTGTAAGAGATTCCCAGTGTGTATGTGTATATTCTTATGTCTGAGATTAAAAGTGAAATAATTTGAAAGTTGAGTTGTGAAAGTTATCATTTTTGCAAAGTTTAATGATTTTATGTTATCAAAGAGGGATTTTATTATTAGGTTTGATCATCTAATGAATTGGAAAGTAATTGAGAATTTATATGATGACTCACATGTTTTATTAAATATATTTCACTCTCTGGTGATTAAAGTGATCTTATTCAAGTTATATGAGTCTTTCATTATATCATGCATGCTTCCTATAAATGCTTTTGATGTTGATATTTTAAACTGCATACACCCCCATATGCACGGTCCATTTCTATGGTACTGACCCATATCTCTGGATGTGGGCTACATTTTCTGAAAATATAAGTTCAGGTGCTCAGTCCCAGGCTCGACAGTGATTTTCCAGGCATGTTGTTCTACATCCTCTGTAGTGCGGAGTCCTCATGATCCGAGGACAGGATATCCAGATTTTTGTTTCCTTGAATGAAGTACTTTTGATACTGAGTATGAATCAGTTGGGGTATGTCCCAATGGCTCTCTGATGTTGATGACTTTTAGAGGCTTGTCAGTCTAGACTAGATGGTTGGAGTTGTCGTGATGTGTCATATTTTTTTACCTTTCCGCATCTCTTTTGTTATTTAAATTATGATATCATGGAGGATATTTTGATGACTGATCATAGTAATTCTACTGATAAGTGTTGAATGATGTGAATATGGCTCAAAGGGTTAGCTTGGGGCTACTTGTCGACTTAAGCACCGTGTGATATCCCGTGACCCATTTTTGGGGCGTTACAACCTGATAGCAGAGCCTAAGGTTATATGAGTCCTAAGGAGTCTAACAAGGCATGTTAAGTAGTATCTTCATCATCGGTGTGTAGCACGACACATCTATGAGTAAAAGGCTATGAGACATTTTATAAAAAAGTGTGATTCTTTCAGAAGTCTTTTGTGCTTAAAGTTTCTCTCTCTCTGCTATTAATTCATGCTCTCCTCTTTTAGAAATATGTCTTCACATCGAGCTAGAAGAAATAACGATGGTCAGCAACCCCAACCTGCTAACCTATTGAATGAGAACATGTCCCATACTGAATTTTGGGTAGCCTTTCAGGCACTGGCCCAAGCTGTTATCATGAATGTTCAGGCCAATCCATCCCCATCTCCATAGCAATAGGGAGGTGATTCAGCTACTACAAGGATTTGTGACTTTGTGTGGATGAGTCCACTAAAATTTTATGGGTCCAAGTCAGTTGAGGATCCACAGTTATTTTTAGAGGAGGTGTGAAAGATTACTCAGGTAATGCATTTATCTGAGGAGCATAGTGTATAGTTGGTAGCGTATCGATTGAAAGACCTTGCTTATGATTGGGTGGTTTCTTGGAAGAAAGGCCGAGGTAAGGGTGCCGCCCCTACGACTTGGTGGGAGTTCCACGATGCATTCCTGAATAAGTTTTTTCCTTTAAATATGAGAGAGGCGAAGGTGGAAGAGTTCATGAACTTGCGATAGGGTGGTATGACTGTTAGAGAGTATTGTCTGAAGTTCAATCAGTTTGCCCAATATACCTTTGACTTAGTATCTGATAATCGAGCCAGTATGAGTAAGTTTGTGATAGGAGTGTCTAGTTATGTAGTGACGGAGTGCAGGTCTGCTATGCTAAACAATGATATGAATCTTTCCAGGCTTATGACTCATTCCCAACAGATTAAAGCAGATAAGATCAGGGAGAGGGATAGAATAAGAGAGAATAAGAGAGTTAGGTTAGAGCAGCATGAACAGGGTCATACTAGGTCACAGGGAAGGAGTCACCCTCAGTTTCAGGATAGTCCATCTACGCTAGCACCATCGTCATTTAGTTCTCCCATGCCTCGGGGTAGGCAGGAGCATGGTAATTGGTCATATGTATCCAGGTGTCAGTACAGTGTTGGCAGTAAGCCAAATTATCCTCCGTGTCCAAAGTGTGGAAGAACCCACCGGGGTAAGTGTTGGGGTGAGAACAAAGGTTATTTTGGGTATGGTGACTTGGGTCACAAACTTAGGGAGTGACCACATGCTAGATAAGGACTCCGTGATAATCACCCTCAAACTCAGAATCAGACTTTTAGTGCTCCAGTTTAGGTGACTCGCCCAGCCCCAAATCAAGGCGCCTCCTCTAGCATGACTGGCGGTCAGTGCCAGAATAGGTCCTATTCTTTGCCGTGTCGCCAAGAGTAGGAGGACTCTCTCGATATTGTTACCGGTATGCTCTATATACTTCAGTTAGATGTCTATGGTCTATTTGACCCTGGGTCCAGTTTTTCATATATTACACCTCTGATTACTGTGAATTTTGAAATGAGTCCCAAAAATATTTTCCTGAGCCTATCTTAGTTTCTACCCCACTGGGTGATTCGATTGTTGCCCAAAAAGTGTATAAAAAGTGTCCTGTTTCAATCCTACATAGAGTCATGTTGGCTGATCTGATTGAGTTAGACATGGTGGATTTTGATGTTATTCTGGGTATGGACTGCCTTCATTCTTGTTAAGCCTCTATAGATTGTCGTACCTGAGTGGTCAAGTTTCAGTTTCCTAATGAACCTGTGTTTGAGTGGTCTGGGAGTTCTGTATCTCCCAAGAGTCATTTTATCTCATATATTAAAGTTATAAAACTTATTTCTAAGGGGTGCATCTATCATTTCGTTTGAGTCAAGGACACTAAGTCTGAGACTCAAACTCTCCAGTCAGTTAGCATTGTCAATGATTTTTCTGATGTCTTTTCGGAAGATCTCACGGGGATACCTCCTGATGGAGAGATAGAGTTCGGGATCGATTTTCTTCTCGATACTTAGCCCATTTTTATTCCCCCTTACCGTATGGTACCTGCAGAATTTAAGGAGTTGAAGGTTTCTCCTCTATAGCGTCCTCTATGACAAGGTTGACCCAAAAGAAAGTGTAACTCTTGTGGTCTGATTCTTGTGAGAAGAGTTTTCAGAAGTTGAAGACTTGAATCACTACAACCCCTATTTTAACTCTGCCTGATGGTGTTAATGGTTTTGTGATATATTATGATGCTTCTAGAGTTAGTTTGGGTTGCGTATTGATGCAGAAGGGTAAGGTGATAACTTATGCTTCTAGACAGTTGAAACCCCATGAGAAAAAATACCCCACCCATGATCTTGAATTAGCTGCCATTGTGTTTGCTCTAAAAATCTAGAGACACTACTTTTATGGTGTTCACATTGATGTTTTCACTGATCATAAGATTTTGCAACATGTATTTACCTAGAGAGAGTTGAACCTTCGGCAGTGAAGATGGTTAGAATTGTTAAAAAGTTATGATATGAGCATATTGTATAATCCGGGCATAGCCAATATGGTGGCGGATGCCCTAAGTAGGGTTTCTATGGGTAGTGCATCGCAGGTTGAAGAGGGTAAGAAAGAGTTGGCTCATTATGTGCACCGATTGGCTAGACTTGGGGTTAGGTTGTTTGACTCTGTTAAAGGTAGTATTGGGTTCAAAGTAGTTTCGAACCCTCCTTGGTTTCGGAAGTGAAGGAGAAGCAAGACTTAGATGCTAGTTTGGTCAAACTGAAGTAGCCAGTCAAGGACCAAAAGGTAGAAGTTTTCTCCTAAGGGGGAGATAGTGTGTTGAGACTGTAGGGTAGATTGTGTGTTCCGAATGATGATGACCTGAGATAGAAAATTAGGGCTGAAGCGTATGGGGCGCGATACTTTATTCATCCTTGTGCCACCAAGATGTACTGCGACTTGCGAGAAATATATTGGTGGAGTGGCATGAAGAAAGATATAACAGTGTTTGTGGCTAAGTATGCAATGTGCCAATAAGTTAATGTTGAACACCAAAGGCCTGATGGTATGATGCAAGAGTTTAGTATTCCAACCTTGAAGTGGGAAGAGATAAATATGGATTTTGTGACTGGTTTACCGCCTTCCCGGTGTCATCATGATTCCATTTGGGTTGTTGTGGATAGATTTACTAAGTTTGCGCATTTCTTTCCTGTGCATACTTCTTATACTGCTGAGGATTATGCTAGATTATGCATCCGAGAATTAGTCAGATTGCATGGAGTTCCCTTTCCATCATTTCAGATAGGGGTACTCAGTTCACTTCGCAGTTTTGGAGTGATTTTTCGAAGGGTCGTGGTATCTAAGTGCATTTGAGTTCTGCTTTTTATCCACATATAGATGGTCTGGCGGAAAGGACCATCCAGACCTTAGAGGATATGTTGAGAGCATGTGCTCTTGACTTTAAGGGGAGTTAGGATGAGCATTTACCGTTGATAGAGTTTTCTTACAATAATAATTTTCACTCTAGCATTGGCATAGCTCCCTTTGAGGCTTTATATGGGAGAAGGTGTATATCACCCATAGGTTGGTTTGAGGTGGGTGAAACGGCTATGAGTGGTCCTGATTTGGTATTTGAGGCTATGGAAAATGTTAAGGTGATTAGAGAAAGGTTGAAAACCGCACAGAGTCATCGGAATACGTATGCGGATGTTAGAAGAAGAGACCTTGAATTTCAAGTTGGTGACTTTGTATATTTGAAGATTTCACCCATGAAGGGAGTGAAGAGATTCAAAAAGAAAGGAAAACTTAGTCCCCGTAATGTTGGCCCCTACAGAGTTCTTAGCCATGTTGGTAAGGTAGCGTATGAGGTTGAGTTGCCTTCAGAGTTATCTTTCATTCACTCTGTCTTCCATGTCTCCATGATTACGAAATACCTTAGTGATTGTGTTGTTGTAGATCCTTCATAAAACCCAGATGTTCAGGATAGTCTTTCTTTTGAGGAAGTTCCTGTTGAGATTTTAGATCACCAAGTCCGAAGACTAAGGAACAAAAAAGTTCCCTTGGTTAAGGTATTATGGCAAAACCAATCCGTTGAGGGTGTAACTTGGGAAGATGAGGTGGTTATGCGATCCAAGTATCCACACCTATTTTCCATAAGCTCCGATCAAGCAAAAGGTACCATTTTTCTATAAATTATTCCTTTTCAATGCAGAATTGCAGTGGTTCAGTAGCTGTTTTATACTATTTAGCTGTGATTTCATGGGTCATGCAGTCCTTGTTGTGTCCAAAATTTAGAATGAAGTAGAGAAAAGATTATCAAGTTGCTTTAGCTATGTACCATCATCTTCTCTTTACTCTTAGTATACCCAGCGCCATTCGAGGACAAATGCCCCCAAGGGGGAGATATTGTAATACTCCGCACTTTCCTAGGATAGAAAGCGAACCGTTGTTCGTACATATGAAATCACAATTTTGTAAGCCATATTTGGGAAGATAAATTAACAAAAGTACCCTAGTTAAAACAGAGCTTATGATGTGTTAAGTTTGGTTATATGAGTCACTTAAGGTAATACAAGCTAAGAGTTTTTGAATCTATCAAGTTTTAGCATTTGAATTTGCAAGGGTCATCTTTGAATGAGCATAACTTGATAAATGTGTGGTATTTCTGCGTATGTCTACCCATACAATCATGGAGAATCGAATTAGGTTTCCAACGATACCAATCTCATAAAAATACGACACACGAGCTAAGAGTTATGGCTTTGCAAAGTAGAGGGCGTCGCCTAACCAATCGCCTATGGCCACTGGAAAGCATAGGCGATAGCATATGTAGAGCCTATGTGTTGGTTTCAAGTGACTTAAACACTCCGTTTTGCGTTATTGCAAGGATAAATAAACCTTTGAACATTCCTCACACATCCCTAAATATAACCCTACGAATTTAACTTCTCCTAAACACATCGTAACCCTAGTATCAGTCTAAGTTCATCATCCAAGAGCACTAAAGGAGAAAAACAATTAGGGTTACCCAATCAAGGTTTGAAGGTCCAATCATTAAACAATTTCATTACTATAGAGGTATGTGGGGTTTTTCAACAAGAGTCTTCTTTCGTTCTTGTGCCCAAATTGTATTATTTTCAAAGGTATATGGTTTTACATGTCTTATTGTGAATTCGAGATGAAAACATATATTTTATATCCTTGATCAAGAAGTTTGGATATTTTAGATGTTTTGAGAATGAATTTCATCTGTTTGATATGAATATCATGTTTAAAAGACGAATTTCCAGATTTTATATGAATTTTATCATGTTTGCTTAATAAAGTATGAATCTTGAAGTGTTTTGCTCAAGTATTGAATTATGGGCTTTGAACTCAGATTGAGATTATTATGTTATGAAGTAATGTGTTATACACACTTTGAGAATGGAATTTATTTGACCTTTTGGTCTTGAAAGAGTTATTTTTGAACTCAAATGAGAAACGAAATCCACACTGTGATTGATTATGAAAAAGGGGTAGCATGATGGCTCCTGTTATGAATTGTTGGATTTGTTTTGTTATGGATTGTCTTTGAAAATATCTAAGCTAAGTCTGGGAGTAGTCTTTAGCACCGAATGGGAGGTATAGTTATAATTGGTACTTCCATAGAACTACGTACCCTCGTAGGATATGAGCCTAAGGCTGTTTGATATCGTGATCACTAGTGAATGAATGATTAAGATCCTACTCCGATGGCAAAGATAGGACAGCTCTCCCCAACGTGAATTGGACGTTGGACTCCATGTAACTCACATTGTTTATGTCAGTTGTAAGAGACGCCCATTATGTGTTTGTGTATTCTTATGTCTAAGATGAAAAGTGTAATGATTTGAAAGTTGAGTTGAAAAAGCTATCATTTTTGCAAAGTTTAATGATTTTATTTTATCAAAGAGGGATATTATTATGAGGTTTGATCATCCAATGAATTGGAAAGTGATTGATAATTTATATGATGACTCTCATGTTTTATTACATAAATTTCACTCCCTGGTGATTACAGTGATCTTATTCAAGCTATGTGAGTCTTTCATTATATCATACATGCTTCCTATAAATGCTTATGATGTTGATATTTTAAACTGCATACACCCCAAATGCTCAATCCATTTCTATGGTACTGACCCACATCTTTGGATGTGGGCTACATTTTAGTGGAATGTAGGTTCAGGTGCTCAGTCCCAGGCTCGACAGTTATTTTTCGGGCACGCTGTTCTACATCCCCTGTTGTGGTGAGTCTTCATGATCCGAGGACGTGACATCCAAGTTTTTGTTTTGTTGAACGAAGTACTTTTGATACTGAGTATGAGTCAGTTGGGGCATGTCCCAATGGCTCTCTAATGTTGTTGACTTTTACAGGCTTGTCAGACTAGACTAGATGGTTGGAGTTTTCGTGATGTCTCGTATTTTGTTACATTTTCACATCTCGTTTTTTTTGAATTAGGATATTATGGAGGATATTTTGATGAATGATCTTAGTAATTCTATTGATAAGTGTTGAATGATGTGAATATGGCTCAAAGGGTTAGCTTGTGGCTACTTGTATCCTTAAGCACCATGTGACTTCCCGGGACCCATTTTCAGGGTGTTACACCAATCATACTATATTCCTCCTGCTCAGTAACTTAGATTTAGGGACAACTTTGAGTAAGACTGATGTGGTGAGCTTCGATACTTTGAAATTCTCCATTACATGCTATTAGCATCTATTATTTTTTTTTAATTCTTTGGTTTAATTTTAAATATGGTTAGGGGCATGTCCAGACCGGATGTTATTAATTCAGGATAGAGGCTTTGTCAGACAACTATGTGCATGGGCGGCGTCAGTATTGGTGTCATCGTTGGTATTGGTATTGGCATTTGGTTTGGCACTGGTAGGATATTTGGTGGAGGTTGTTCGATTATGATTATAGACTTGATTTAATAGTTTGAATTATTATTATTTGTATTTTTATATGATCGGAATTCATCAGAGATGGGTTTCAGGGTTGTTATTATTGGGTATTAGGGGTGGTCTCCGGTCCTGATTTGACTTGAGATGCCCAACATGACTAGGTCCTGATTCGGGTCGTGTGAAGTATATTACCTTAGTAATGAAAGAGCACTAAAATTTATAGCTTAGTCCATTGGTTATTTCTTTTCAGTTTCTTTAAATAATGTCAATTAGTTGGAGATGTTCTTAATTATTTTAAGCTACTGAAATTAGTAACCCTTTATATGGTTTCTCATGGCGTTTTATACAACCATTAAATTTTTTGTGCCTTATGATGATAATCTTGTCAACCCTTTGTAAGGCTGCCCGTTGTGCGTTGTTCTCTATACAGTCATTATTACTGTTGTATCCACAATTATAACAAAGATAATAACCTTTAAGAAACTACTCATAACCCTTTGTACGGTTACCATTTGTTAAATTTTGAATTATAATTTGAAGGAGTTACCTTATCCTTATTATAATATACAAGAGTGCGTTCTGGCTTTCACCAATGTGCAAGGGAATCACAGTAATATTGGATGGAATATAATTTCTTTTCTTATCATGTTTTCAAGGACTTAGCCACTATTTTGGAGGTTAAATTTAAGGATATGATCGCTGTTGTTTGGAAACTATAGACGTTAAATTCCATTAATGTAAGCTACTATAATGTAGTGGTTATCATGATTCTCTCATAAACTCAAACGGGAAACTAAGAGCACGAGGTAACTAACTTAACAATGGAAATGTGAACAAACACATACTATTTAAACTACAACTAATGTATAGAAGCATTTTCTCAAACATTTAGGGGCATGACATTGTAAGAAAAAGAATTTATTAAGAATAAGGTTAAACTCATCTCAAAATCTTTAATGTCAATTCACTTCTGAAAGTTCACAATGTATTCAACAACCAACCACTCAACCTATGTCATATAATGAAATCAATACTTGTAATAACCTTAAAAATAATTCAATTCCATCCTGATAATTCCTCTCCTTGTTGTGCATTTTTAGGGTTTTCAGAAGAATTTATACATTCCACAAAAGTGATGTTAATATACAAATATAGGATGTAGAACTAAAATTTTCCCATAGAACACACCTCCAAGTCGTCACTGAAATTATGGTCCAGAAGCACGTTTCACTTCTTCAACTCTTCAAAACTAGATGAGCACAAGTAATTTTAATAAACCCTACTTGCAGCTATTTTAGGTGGTCTCAATGTCACGTTTATTACCAACAATATCTCTAAAGTTTTTTTTTGTCTTATTTGTTGTTTGGAACATGAGTAAGTGGGCTGACCACTTAATGCACTTAATTGACATTTCCTAAACCTACTAAATTAACTAATTTATCATTCTTGTACCTACTAATTATTTTTATTAATTTTCCAACTTGTATCATAGAAGTACATTTTGTAGGGGATGCAGATCTAGGCGGATAACTGTCTTATAAAATAGATTTATTATATGTATGATGAATCTATTTTTCTTTGTGTGTGGATATTTCTTAGATTTTGACTCAATATCTTTTAATGATTTATTCTTTTCGTAAGATGTATTCATTAATTTGTATGGTTTATTATTTTATCCTGTAGTAATTGTAGAGTTATAGATTTCTGCATAATTTATCCTAATTGTACTGTAAAGTATATCTAATTCTAGATTTTCAATGTTATTTACTATCTTATGTTGCTCTTCTCGTAGTGAGTTTTTTAAATTATATAAAATATTAGATGTACTTTTTTTTAAATTTGTTAAGGTTTCTTCTATCCATATTAATTTTTCTTGTAGATTTTCCATTATTTTTCTAATTCGGTTTCTATAATTACTTTCTTTATTTAGATTATCTTGATTTTCTCTAGTTTTTCTAATATATTCTAACATCTCTTAATCTGAATAATATCCTTCTGGGTAAATGTCTAGGTATAACTGTTCTATGCAATTTATGGTTTCAATTTCATAGTCTATTACTTTTTCTAATATTATTCTCTTAATATCTATAATTTCTATATCTCTAAGTATATATAAGAATAAGATTTTAAGATAATCTAGATGATCTATCTTTTAAAATTGATTCTATTATAATATTTTGTGGTTGTTTGTTTTTGCCTTAGTAGTTCTTGCATATTTTTATTACGAAATTCTATATATTTTATATCTTTAGTTTCCATGTATTTGTCTAAATTTAGTTTTATCTGTTTTTCTATTAACTGTATGTTTCTCCTATCTTTTTCCAAAAATTTTATGTAATTTATCATGGTAAGTATTTGTAAGAGTAGTTAGGTAGGTATGGTATGTACTTTACTTTAGTCATATAATATTTACCAAATGCTTTTGCTAGTATAATTTTTCTTATATCTACTACTTTTATATACTTAAGTGCATACAAAATAAGTATTTTAAATTTATCTATCATCATATCAGATAAATAATTATTCATTTTCATAAATTTGCTTTTTCCAAAATATTCCGTTCAACCATATACATAACAAAATATGGTCATCTTAAATTACTATATACTAGATTATTCTTAAATAACATGTTCTTAGGTCACTATTAGCATGGTAATTTGGATACTTGTTTCCTTAAACAGCGTCTCTACTCTGGTTACTCCCCGCCACGACTTCTTGCCTCATTGGTTTCACCTTTAGGATGGCATAGTTCTTAGGGATTTTTCTCCGTTTCCACTTTGCTAATAAACTTCTTAACATATTCTTCTTCGAATAATTCTGCTATAAAGTAACTAATATGAATTTATTTTATCATATCATGATGGTTGGGAATTATGAATTTAGCTATTCATAATCAAAAATAAATATACCTGTTCGGGTAGTTTTGATATTTCTGAAGTTTGTTCCTCCATAGCTTTTTCCATTGAAATATGTCTTTTTTTTAATTAACTGAGCAAAATATTTGTTGTGGACTGGAGATAGTATTGCTTCAACACATGAACGTTTGCCCTGCAATGCCTTCCGTTTCTTCCATTTATAGAATGAAAATCTTTACAAAGTTTCTACACATTTTTTAAAAAGAATCTAAAATCCTAAAACTAAGTGCCATAGCCTTTAAAATAAGTCAAAAAGGCTAGAAGGCTAAAAAGTTAATGCTATAGCCTTTAAAAAATTCAAAAAGGCTTGAAGGCTAAAAAGAAAAGGATAAAGTCTACTAATTTTGTACAACAATTTTACGTAAATAATCTTGTCTTCTATTACTCCGTTGATATCTTATCGTTGTCGTATCTGCTATATCTCCATTATTGCTTTTAATCTTATCTTTCCAGCTGGCATGCTTATCTTCTTGATTTTTATTCTAGGTGTACTTCTGGAATAATGTTATCTTCTCCATTACATCTGGAACATTGATGGTCTGGATATTTGTGTCCAATTATCTTAGAATATCTTGTCAGTAATCCCTCTGAACTAAATCCTTTTTTAATTGCTCTTGTGGTAGATTATTTTTCTGGGGTAAGTAATGTCATTATCCATTGCCTAACATCTTTTATATCTGCTTGTCATAGCTCTTTTGAATTCGAATAAACCATTTGATGGTCTCTCGAATAATAGCTCCATATTGGGTTTCCATTAGTATAATTATTTGCTAATTCTTGAATAACCGTAGCTAGTCCAATGAGTCATTTATTTTCGTAGAAATCAGGTATCTCAATTCTGGGTATCTCTGGCTGCTGCATGATATCTTTCGGTATGATCATATCTCTGGTTAGTCCTATTATTACAACTTGTATAACTGGTTTTATTTCGTCGTATAATATCTTTGCTGGTGCAGTATAACACTTTATATAAAATAGATTTCCTTTTGTTATCCTTTTGTAGGTGGTGAATATTTTATATAATTCCTCCATAGCTGTTAGTTCTTCTCCATCTTGGGTGTATATGGTATTTAATAATCAATAGTAAAAACAAGTTTTCACTAGACTTGGGTTGGTTTTGGGTACTGCAGTTAGCTTGTTATATCCTTGTAATTTTTGGGTTATATAGTTTGTGTTTGGTTCTTTGATATTTGTAGCTCTGGGGTTAAGGTTTAGGAAAGTTTGTACTCTATAGATATTTTCTATGTATTTTTAGGTTGTATAGTTGTAAACTTTTTTATCTTGGTTCAGACTATCTCGGTATGTGGTAATTTGTGGAGGTATGAACAAGGGTTTTTTTTTTTGTGTTTTTGGTATAAATGGTTTCTCAAAAATCTTATTCATATTCATGTTCTTGTATCTTTGTCTACTAAATCCTTTGCTTGTACCTGCAGAAGTAGATTGATAAACGTTATGGGTTTTATGGAGTGTCCCATCGTCTCCTTCTAGCTCTGGAACTTTAATGTCTTTCGATCGACAAAGCTCTGCACACTGCTGAGTTAGCTGGTTTGTAGCTATAGACTTCAGTTTATCTTCATTAGTCTTTAGCTTTTCTATCTCATTACCCATACTGTCCACTTTCATTGAAAGCGTAGTTAGGGTGTTGAGTATTTTTTCTAGAGTATCTTCTTCTATTATATCAGTCTGTGTACCTTTGTTTTGATATGTAATCTGCAATAATATTTTTATTAGTACTAATTACTTCAATTATAAATGTGAGATTTAATATATTCAAGACTAGTCTCCGAATCTCTTTTGTTGTAACTGAATTTTGTATTTTCTTTGTTAACCACCAGCGTACCTGTATATTATCTGTTCGTACAATAAATTTGTTATATACAATATATGGCTCAAATGCTAACAAACATTTATATAATGAACATAATTCTTTTCTATTCATTTCCCATTTTATTTCTGTCACATTGAACGTACCTGAGTAGTATCTACAATGGTGTTCTAATTTTTTTGCTTCATATCGGTATTTAAGTACTCCTCCATAACTATATTCACTAGCATCTGCTTCTACTATATATATGAATTTTCTATTTTCATCTGGAAATTGTAATTTTGGTAATTTTTTACAAAGTAATTTTATTTTTTAAACTTGTTTTTTATCTTCTTCATTATAGTTATATTCTAAATCCTTTTTTAATGTTTTTTGTAGTGGTTTTAAAGTTTCTGCTAATTTTGGAATATATTCTCTTACCTAGTTTACTAATCCTAAAAATGATTGTAATTTCTTTTTTGTATCTAATTATTCTCTCGAATTTATTATTTTTTGTACTATATGTTGTTGCATTTTTACTCCTCGCTTAGACTTATTCCCGATTTTTCTATTATATCTGTAAACTGTCCTAATAATTTTAAATGTTCTTCGTTACTTTTTGTATATAATAATATATCATCTATGTATACTATACAATTAGATAATTGTTTAAAATAATTATCCATAAAATTTTGATATCTACCTGGTGCATTTTTCTATCCAAATGGTAATGCGTTCCATTCATAAAATCCTTGTGGTACCATAAATGTGGTTAATTCTTTAGATTCTTCTTCTAACTTTAAATGGTAAAATCCTGATTTACAATCGAATTTGCTAAAATAATTATATCCTTGTATTTGTCTTATTTTTAATATCTTATTTGGTATTAGATAATTATATGTTATAGTTTTTGCATTTAAATTTCTATTGTCAATAACCATCCTACTTTTTCCTCTTTTTTGTTCACTATGTTTATTTACTATAAATGCGGGACTATTATGTTTACTATTACTTTTTTGTATATATTGGTTTTTTAATAATTCATCTATATCCATTTTAAATTCTTTTAAATCGTCAAAATTATATGTTAATGGTTTCTGGGTTATTATGCTATTTTTATCTATTAATTAAATTTTTATAGTAGTTTTATGTTTTTCCCATCCTTTTAGTAGATCTTCACTATATAATTATTCTAATTTTTTCTTAATTATTTCTATCTTATTTATTGAAAATATAGTTATTTCTGTTTTGTTTATCGAAAATACTACTAGTTCTATTGTATCTTCAATATTTTTTATATTTTCTAACTTTTGTGTAATTTTTTCAATTCCTTTTATCCAATCAGTTTTCTTTCTAATTTTATTATTAACTCTTTTTGCTCTTACTTTATGTTTACATTGTGTTGTAAACCACCAGTCTGTTCTAGTTATTATTTGTGGGTATAATTTATCTAAAAATGGCATTCCTAAAAGTATGTCTTTTGATGTTAGTTCATAATTATAAATTTCATCTATTGTTAATATCTTATCCCATACTTGTATTTTTACATTCCTAGCTTTATAAGTAATTAAGCTTCCTTCATTACTAAATCTTTTAACTATTATTGGTGTTTTTAATTTATCCCATTTACTTTCTGGTAAGCAATTATATCTACATAAATTAGCTTCTGCTCCTGTATCTATCATAGGCGCATAATATCTACTGTAATATCCTTCTACTACTATCTTCATTAATACATATATTTTCATTTTATGTTAAGGCTCTTCTTAAGAATAATTTCTCTTTGTTATATGTTAAGGTTAATTGTGTATGTTCTATATTATATGGTTTTACTTGTCCTAGCCATTTAATTCCTAATACTATATCTGTTTTTTGCATTTCTTCCTTTACTTCAAATTCTATTTTTATTTTTCTAATTCCTATTATTATTTTCTTTTTCTGCTATATTTTTACTATTTATTAAACTTCTTGGTAGATCTGGGCACATATCATTATCAGTTTTTATTTCTTCATTTTTTACTAGATATTTTGCTATATAATTTTCTTCTTGTCCTGTATTTAAAAGTATTAAATATTCTTTTTCATTTATGTTTCCTGTTATGTAATATTGGTTTAAATTACTTGTTGAATTTATTTCATAACTTGTTCTTTTTTATGAGCTTGATGATTCTGGTTTTTCATCAGCTATTCTTTTCGTTGTACTTATTCTATCATTCACTATTTCTAAATTTTCTTCTATATCTATGTCTCTATAGCTATAATCATTTTAATCTATTGTTTTTACAATTTGCTCGAATGGACTTTCTATTCGTATTTTGTTAATCTTATTTTTTCCTGTTATTTTATGTTTTGTTGTTAATACATATAATTTTTTGCATCTTGCTGTAAATATTTTACTTCCTAGGGTTAATTCTATTCCTGATATTTTCCAATATAATACTAATGATTTATCTATATTTTTATCTGTTACCGCTACAGAATAATTTGCACTTATTATAAATTTAAATTTTTGGTATATTAGATTTCCTTTTATGGTAGTTATTATGCTTTTTTATATAGGTTTTATAATTCTATCATCTGCTAAATATAATTCTATTGAGGTATCTATTCCTTCTCTAAAACATGCTTTTATTAATATCTCTGTACCTCCAAGGTGTACATATTTTATTGGATCTCCTTTACTTTTTATATCATTTATCTCTTTATTAATTATTCTTTTTGTTACTAGTGGTATACTAGCTTTGCCTTTTGCATATTACAGTCTATTACATGTTCCTTTTGGTATACTACATAATATTCTTTCTTTTTCCTAGTAAAACTATTTTTTATTGTTGGTTTTTTAAATATTTTTTCTACAATTAAATCTAATTCTTTTCCTTTTATTTCATCAAATATGTTACTATCAAATATTATTTTTTGTTCCGTTCCTTCATCATTTAAATATTCTTCCTTTGTTATTATTTTTATATCTTCTTCAGTCATTTGATTCATCTATTTCACTATCTATTTCATTATCTATTTCGTTTTCTGAAATTTCATATATACTATCCTAACTTTCTAATTCATAATCTATATAATCTATCTGCATACATTCTGTATTATCTATTTTTATTTCTGATATTTGTTTAGTTTTTGTATTTTTAGGTAATTTATAATCTCTAGCTAAATGGCCTAACTTTCCACAATTATAACAAGTACATTCTTTTATAGATTTCTTCTTTCTATATGGTCTTTTGTATTTATAATTTTTTACATAATATCTTTTTCTTGGTTTCTTGTATTTATATTTTGATTTTTTATATTTCTTATATTTCTTATGTCTTTTTCTTTTCTTATAATATCTTTCTTCACATCCAAATTGGGGTGCTATTTTATTTTTGCAACATGCTAAATTTCTTATCAATGATTTTTCCATTTTTAATTCTTCTCTATATTTTTCACATAAGTTTCTATACCATTGTTGTAAAAAATTTATTCTTGCTCCTAACGTATCTACTATTTTTGCTTCTTCCCAACTTTTTATTATCTTTGAACTAAATGGTTCGGGTAATTTATTAAAATATTATTTTTTTATTTCTTTACGTTCTTCTATACTATATGCTCCTTTATAATAATACTCTTTAAATGCGCAAGTATATTCATCTATATAGCACTATTACATATTGCTAATTTTAACATTAAATTCCTATTTGTATCTTTTTCTTCATCTTGTTCTTCTTCTATTGTTGTCATACTACCAAATTCATCTTTGATAGTTGTTTCATATTTTTTTAATAATTCTATAGGTGTTAGTTTAGTTGTTGTTGATGATGTTCCTTCTATAGGTTTATTAGTTCTTAATACCTTCTTGCTATTTTCAATTAGATTTTAAACCATAATTTTACTAATCCTATTAGTGTTCTTTCTATATATTCTGGTGCATCTGTTATGTTTATATTATTATCTAATAATTGTTTTGTCATATATCCTATCCATAATTGTATTATTTTTTCTATATCTATTACACAGTCTAGGTCGAAAAAGTTATAATTTTTATTAACTATTTGTTTTGGTGTCCATTTGTCATATTCATTATATTTTTTAAACTTATTCTTATAATATGTAGGTTTTCTTATTTCTGATGTTCTAGGTGTTATATTTTCATCTTTTTTTTTATCAAGAGTATTTATTTCTGTTTTGTTTTTTTCTAAGTTTTCTTCATTAATTACTTCTTGTTTTTCATTGATTTCTAAATTTTTTGTATTTGTTAATATTTCTATATATGTTTCACTATCTTCTGAATCATAATTATCTGTCTCTTCAACATCTATGTTATTTATTTCTAATTCTTTGTTTTTTATTTCTAATTTTTCCTTAAATTGATTTATTTCGTTTAGTAATTTTTGTTCCCTATCTTTTTCTTCTTTTTCCTTTTGTCTTTGTTCATACAGATCTTTTAACATTTGTAGTTCTTTTTCTAATTCAGCAATCCTACTATTTTTAGTTTCATCTATTTTTCGTATTTCTTCTGTAGTTTGTTGTTTAATTTTTTCTATTTCTTTTTTCCTATCTATTTCTTCATTTTCTCTTTCTATTCTTATCATTGCTGTCAATTTATCTTTTAATTTTAATTCTTCTTTTTCTAATATTAGATATAAATGTTCACCTATTTTCTTATATCTTTTTCCTAGATTGGAAAATACTATTTTTATTTTTAATCCTTCGTGATTTTCATATATTTTTTCATTTATTATAAATTCTTCTTTGTTTATTTTATTGTGAATAGTTCATGTTGATATATATATTCTAAACTGTCTATTTGTGATTCTAATTTTGATATTTCATCTTTTTGTGTATTTATTGAGTTTTTACTAACTCTGGCAAATATATTATAATGTAGTCTTTCTATTCTTATTTTTAATTCTTTACGTTTTTCAGAAATAATTTGTTTTCATTCTTTGTATTTTTGTATTTTATTCATTCAAACCATATTTATAATATCTTGGTGGATATCTAAATCTAATTTTATCATAATTAGGTGGTATGTGTCTCATCCTTCTAGATTTTAAATAGATTATTAATTTTGCTTCAATACTGGATATTAAGGTAATTAGGTAGACTAATCTTTATGGGTTTTTTTGTTTTGTTTAGACTTATATATTCTGAATAATTACTAATTAAAGATTCTTTATTTTTTCTAAAAGCTTCTCTGTTTCTAAATGGTCTTCTCATAATTAAATTAATCTATATTCATATATAAATTCAGACATATCTACTACTGCTGTATTTTTTAAATTACTAGGCTCTGATACCATTTTGTAGGGGGATGCGGATCTAGGCGGATAACTGTCTTATAAAATAGATTCATCATTGGAACATAGGAGTTTCATTATCCCACCTAATATCCAATATCAATTAATGATTTAAGAAGTGTTGAAGTACCTCAGAATTTTCACAATTTGTGCTTGTACCAATGATATTTGTGTACCCAGGCTTTGATACCAATTCACCATTGTTATATGCAGTTTTAATGATTAGTAGCTAACTCCAAGTGACTAGGTCATTGATGTTTATAGTACATTACAGTTGGAATGTGTGTCTGCACAGTTTTGTCCTCTTATTTAACAAACATGCAGATGCTTCTTGTAGTCTATAGTACATATGGTCCAATGATATTTTATCCTTAATCATCACTCCTCTAAAAGAGAAAAGATTCTTCATCATTTAATGGTTTTTGGAAAATACAAAGAGTGAAGGAAGGTCGTGAAAACCCAATTTCAATACTTCTAAAGTTGTTATTTGATTATGTGTGCTTAAATAGAAATTATTCTTGAGCGAGTTTTTATTTGTAAAAGAATTACTTGTGATATAAGAGTAATGAGATTTTAACTTTTAGTAGAGAGTTCTTTGGTAGAGTTGCCTAAGTTAGAAACTGATTAGTGTTATTTAGTGTAGAGGGTCCTTGGGAGATTTGTCAAGATGAGCTAGTACTAGAGTTATTATAAGTGAAAGGAGCCTTGATTTAAGTTCATCGAAGACTTTAACCAAGAGTTTGATTATAGTGTATTTTGAGGTGCTTGTGAGAGCAAGCCATTATTTTTTTCTCCCTGCGTAAGGGGTTCTCCATGTTAAAATCTTGTGTTTTTACTCTTCTAGCTTTGTGTTTTAACTTCTGGTTACTTTACTGTATTTTTCCTGTGATTGACTTTGAGGGAACTGGTCCCTCATTGTGTTGTGCAACCCTCAGGGTTTCTACAATCATAACGCAAAAATTAGGTCAAGATGACACCTACTAAAAATTACTTGAAGGTAGGTTCAACACCATAGCCTAGAATAACAAGTAAAGGGCTAATAGAATGAGGGAACATGTTATGAAACTAATCGACTATTATTGAACATAAACACGGGATTGATCCTACAAAATTGTCTTTGCATATTCAAAAAAAATATGAACCAAAAAATTAGGGGGAGAAGGAATTACTATTGATTTTAGAATCTCACACTAATATTTTATCCAAGATAGATCTCCACGAGGTACATATCACCAATGAGAACTTGCACTAGTATCTAAATTATTAAATAACATGAAGAAATATAGTATGTATTCATGAATTGAGACATACCCCTAGTTATAACACGATTCATAGAAACACCAATGACCCTAAGTTAACACATGGTACTTCTATAATGCATGAGGAACTAAATAAAAATATAAATAAATACGAAACTAACTGAGCGAAAACATAATCGTGGAATAAACTCGTTCAATACATTTACTATTGGAAAGTTTATTGAAACCATTTGTATTCTAAAAATAGAGAAAACTTATCATGACAACTCTAACTTACTATCTATAAAGCCTCTACTAATATAGACTATAGGTAGTCGGGACATGACCCATAAATATCCCTAATTAATACATACAAATACAAAAATAAAATACTTGAACTACAATCTTCTTGAGTCCTCGAATTAAGAAAACTCATCACTATTAGCAGGATGCTATGATCCGCCTGACTATGATATTTATAGTAAGCATCATAAACGACATCACATGAAAAATATATTCAGAAGAGAACCCAATCACGCCAACATTAGGAATCTAACAGTTCTTACAGTCTCGAAGGACCATAAGTTAACCCATGACTGGCACTTTCTGTGAGCACTGAATAATAATAATACGACAAATATATGAAGAATTTAGGCCAAATTTTCTATAAGGTTCATAAACTTAAAACAAATACAGAATACTGATAATAATATTGAAAAACTGAACATTTGTTTGAAATAGTCTATTCCAAAAGACTCTAACAGTTTTAATATGTAGTTGATGGGATAAGTCCCCAACTAACTCTAACTTCTAAACATAATGAACTACTAGAATGCTAAAATAAATAACTATATCCTCAAAATATGAGGACTCACCACTTTAACTGTTGCTTATAACCTGAGCTACTAGGTATGGTCAGGAGCCCGTGCATTTGAACCTATGATATTAGACATCATAACCCATAAGAAAGAGTTTGCATCAAAACTTTGAATATACTTGTATGCTAAGTGAGGTAGGCTGATATACATTTCATATGCATGAAATGATAACAGACTGAATAAACATCATGAAATACTTGAATAAGAGTGTATGCAAAACTGTAAATACCAATAAATCTTACTATGCAATTCTGCGCATATAACATCTATCTTAATTAGACAGAAACTAAAGTACTTATTAGACTGAAACTGAAGTACAGATTTCCAATAATTGAATACTAATAAATAAATTTTAGATTGATACTGAAGTACTAAATTCTGATGGGTAAGTAACTGATAACTGTTAGCCATGGTTCTGTAGAACTATCTGAGTTCTTTACTGATTCTGAGATAAATACTGATTAATGAGTACTAAATACTAAAATTATAATTGTGGGAGTGTTCATCTAACCGACATACCCTAATTATAAACTAAGTTGTAGACCAACCTACGACCCTAGTTGTAAGGGTTTTAGCACCTTGCCAAGGGATACTATCAATGTTGTGTGAACCCTAATCTGGCAGGAAGACTCATGAATTGTATATATGGTTGCATCAACCCTAATCTGGCAGGAGGATAATTTACCCTATACTGAATACATAGTTCTATAATGCAGAGACTGTTACTAAGGTTCAAACCCTCTGCTTGCAGGAATTCCCCCATCCTGTGATTCGTTTAGTGCTGAATCCTACTCTTATTAGAATAAACAGTGAACTAATCACTAAACTGTACTAGGGTTGACTGAACTGTTACTGATCATTTTTACAAGCTGAACTACACTGAGTTAACAGAGTTCCTTAACTAACTAAGTACTACTATTTGTGACGTTACTGAGACTATTCTATAGCTACTATAATTCTAGATTAGCAACTATATTGTCGGCTATTGAATACCCCCAGGAATCGATAGCATCAATAGTAAAACAGGGTAAAATCTTGAAGGCACTACTAAATTTACATAGGCATTCTATATAACACTTGGGGATCATAATTAATGCCCATAGTAATCATTAAGATATAAACATCATGCCTAGAACATTCAACTTTCAAATTGAATGGTTTAACATGAGGATTACATGATTCTACTTACTTGCTAACTAATTCACACTTGAAACATGTATGAATCTTGATTTGAAAACCATACAACAATACATATATGAACAAAATCTAATTCAAACATGTAAATCATGAAATCAATAAACTTATAGTTTTGAAAATGGTTCTTGAACTCCAAAGGTTGAAGGAAAACTAAGGATGAATACCTAACATTCCTTGATTGTTGATTTCTTGAGAATTGTGGTGAATTCTTGGGGCTTGAATCTTGAGCTTGATGAACTAGGGTTTGTTCTTAAGTGGATTTTAAAATTAAAAAATGAATTGCGCCCTTTTGGGGTTTAATCTCATGTTTTAGCTAAATTCAGTTAGGGGAATATGATCTAATTGCCCTTGGAAAGTCATATTTTTAATGAGCAAAAATTGCCCAGTGGCACGATACCCCACGCACTATGTCAATGGGATCGACCCGATGGCCAACGTGATGCAATGTGATTTCGTTGGCTCACTTGAAAGTGTACGAAAGTCTTTGCCCAGCAAGGCTGCTGTCGACGCATTGCATCGATAGGGTCGATGCAATGGCTGATGTATTGTTTTGAGATCGCATCGACTCACTATTTTAGACATCTAATTAAGCTTCTAACGACGTTCGAAAAATCCAAAACTCATCTGAGGTGACCTATTGATGTCCCTGATCATTAATTGACTTAAAAATTAACTATTTAAGGTTGAAAGGATTGAAAATAATATTTTTTCTATTACGAAGGTTAAAACGATTCTAAGTCTTAACACAACTGAATTTTTCTATGTTTGGGACCCTTTTGGCATGCTATAAAGGACCGAAATGACTAAGATTTGTGGGGTCTTACAATATCTCTCCCTTGTGAACATTCATCCTTGAATAAGACTGACTAAACTGAGAATACTGATAGATTAAGTTTACATGCTGAACATGCATCACTGAAGCATGATTACATGATTGAAACTATTGATAAACTGAGTTTTAACACTGAATAAGCATAACTCAACCATTATTTCATGGCTAAATTGATTTATAAATGCATGACAGTCATGAGGATGATATGTAATGGTAATTTATACCAAATTTGTAAAGGTAATATGAGCATGGAACTAGGTAAATCTAAGAAAGACTGTTACCTCGAGTTGAGTCTGAGTTTGTGGAGAAGAGGTGAGGATACTTGGTTTGCATATCTTCTTTTAATTCCCAAGTATCTCCCTCAATGTAATGATTCCGCCAAAGAACTTTGACCTAAGGAACATCTTTGTTCCTCAGTTTGAGAATTTGATGATCAAGGATTTTGATTGGGAATTCCTCATAAGAGAGGTTGTTCTGAACATCTGTACTTTCTACGGGGACTACAACTGCTAGGTCACCAATGTATTTCTTCAGGAGAAGATGTGAAACACTTGTGTACTGAAGCTAAGTTTGAAGGCAACTCAAGTTTGTAAGCTACCTTTCTGAAATGGATGATAATTTGGCACGGATAGACATATCGGGGACTTAGCTTCTCCTTCTTGCCAAATCTCTTCACTCCTTCCATGGGAGAGATTTTCAAGCACACATAATCACCAATCTCAAACTCGAGATCTTTTCTTCTCACATCAAAATGTGATTTTTGTTCGCTCTGAAAAATTTGAAGCTCTCCCTAATAAACTTAACTATCTCTAAGGAATCAAAAAGTAAGTCAGGCCCTACCAATTTAGTCTCTACTACCATAAAGAAACCAATGGGAGACCTACATAATCTCTTATAAAGTGCCTCAAATGTATCCATCTAAATACTAGAATTATAGCTATTATTTTACGCAAACTCAATCAAGGGTAAGTGGTAATCCTAACTACCCTTAAAGTCAACAACACACACTCTCAATATATCTTATAAAGTCTGAATGGTCCTTTCTTCTTGACCATTTGTTTGACGGTGGAAGGTTGTACTGAGATGAACGTGGGTACCAAGACCCTTTTGGAAGGCTTTCTAGAAGTTAGAGGTAAATTGCGTACCTCAATCTAAATTGAAAGATAATGAAAATCTATTCAATATGACCAACTCTATAACATCGAGCTTGGCATAATTGTAGGCTGAGTAAGATGTATGGACTGACAAGAAATGAGCAAATTTGGTCATCCTGTCTACAATGATCCAAATCGAATCATATTGATGAGGATTATAAAGTAAACCCATCACAAAGTCCATTCTCACTTCCTCAAACTTCTAAGTAGGGATACTGAACTCCTACATAGACCCACTAAGGTTTTGGTGATCAATCTTCACCTGTTGATATATAAATCACGAAGCCATAAATTTTGCAATGTCTCTCTTCATCCCACTCTACCAATAGACTTTCGTAAGTAGCGGAACATCTTAGTGGCCCCTGGGTGAATTGAGTAACGCACACCATATATTACATCAAGAATCTATTACCTCACACCATCCAAACATGGAATACATAACCTACCCTAGTGACATAACACACCATCTCCCCCTTAGGAGAAAACCTCTAGTTTTTTATCTCTAACTGACTCTTTCCTCTTAACTTAACTAGGATCACTATCCTACTTTTCTTTTACCTTGGAAACCAAGAAAGATTCTGAACTATTCTACACCTATACACTACCCTAATCTGAATAAACAAAATGAACACCTAACCTGGCAGGTTGATAAATTTTTTGAACTAACTTTATCTTACCATCCTCAACGTGACCAATACTACCCAGGGACAACCTTTTAAGAGTATCAACCACTATGTTGGCCTTGCCTGGATGATACAGAACACTCATGTGATAGTCTTTTAACAACTCTAACAACCTTCTCTGACGCAAGTTCTAGTCTTTTTGAGAAAATACATACTACAAACTTTTATGGTCTGTTAACACATTAACATGTACCCTATACAAATAGTGCCTCCAAATCTTTAAGGAAAACATTACAGCTGCTAACTGAAGATCATAGGCGGGGTAATTATTTTCATAAGGCTTAAGTTATCTATAGGCATAGGCTATGAACATACCTCTCTGCATCAACACACACCCCAAACAAAATTTGAAGGCATCACAATACACAACAAACTCGTTTGAACCATTTGGTAATGTAAAAATAGGAGTTGTAGCGAGTCGTCTTTAGCTCCAAAAAATTGTTCCAAAAAGAATCTGATAACTAAAATTTTACTTTATTCTGAGTAAATCTGGACAATGGGATGAAATAAATAAAAATCCTTGAACAAACCATCGATAATATCCAACTAAACCCAAGAAACTAAGATATTTGATGGAGAGATAGGCCTGGGCTAGTTTCCTACTACTTTGGTCTTTTGACGATCAAAATACCATCACTAAAAATTATATGACCAAGATACTGACCTTAGCCAAAATTTGTACCAACTAAATTTGGCGAATAACTGATGGGCTCTAAGGGTCTGTAATACTACTCTAAGATGGTCCACATGATATTTTTCACTATGGAAGTATACAAGAATGTAGTCAATGAAAACAATGATGAATATGTCCAAGTACTTCCGGAACACACGGTTCATCAAGTCCATAAAAGCTGCTAGGTATTTGTAAGACAATATGACATGACGAGAAATGTAAATTGATAAAACAGAGTTCTGAATACTATTTTTGGAATGTCACATTCTCTGACTCTAAGCTGATGAAGGCCTGATCTGAGGTCTATCTTAGAAAAGTAACCGGCACCCTGAAGTTAGTCAAACAAGTCCTCAATTAAAGGAACTAGATACTTATTCTTGACTGCGACTTTGTTCAGCTGATGATAGTCAATACATATTTTGATAGAACCGTCTTACTTATGCACGAATATAACTAGTACGCCCCATGAGGAAACACTGGGCCTTATGAACCCCTTATCTAGGAGATCCTTCAACTACTTTTTTAATTCTGTAATCTCAGCTAGAGCCATTCTGTATGGTAGAAAAGAGATGGGATGAGTATCTGGAAGAAGGTCTATTCCAAAGTTAATTTCCCTTTTGGGAGTATCTTTGAGAAGATCTTCGATAAACACATTTGGAGATTCACATACTACTAAAACTAACTTAAGATTAGGGGTCTCGTAACTAGAGTCTTTAACTCGAATAAGATGACAGATACACCCCTTAGATATCATTTTTCTCACCTTAAGGAAGGAAACAAGCTGACCCCTAAGTGCTGAAGTACTACCCCTCCATTCTAGGACAAGTTAATTTGGGAACTAAAAATAGACAACTCTATTTATATAGTCCATTGAAGCATAGCATGAATGAAGCTAATCTATGATGAGAATGACGCCAAAACCTGTCATCTTTAACTTTTCTAAGTCTGCTAAAGTTACTTTCTGTGATACCATAATCGGACAGTTCCTGTATACCCATCAGGCTATGATAGATTTACCCACTGGGGTAGAAACTGAGATAGGCTCTATTAGGATTTTGGGACTGGCTCTAAAGTCAACAGCTATATAAGGAGTTACAAAGGACAAAGAAGCTCCTGGATCTAGCAAAGCATAAACATGTAAATGGTAAATATGTAACATACCAATGACCATATCAAGAAAACTTTCCTGATCGTATCGATATTGGAGTGCATAGAGCCTATTTGGGTGTTGCCCATTGAAGGCACTGGAAGCAGCACCCTGCTGAGATGGGAGACCAAACTGAGCTGGAGGACAATTATGCTGACTTTGTGAACAACTTGAGGACACTTTCTGAACCTATGAACTCGATTGACACATTCTGAGTAAAGTTGAAGCTAATTATTCTAGCCCCATTGATCTCCCTCTCTTCCTTCTTAGACTTTTGCTCTTCTATCTTTTGAGCATGGACCATTAACCTAGACAAGTACATCTCTTCAATCAGTATTGTAGTGCTACACTCCTTGACAATACTTTTTGACACTCCACACACAAACTTACACATCTTAGACCTGCTATCAGCTACCACACGAGGGGTATATCTGGCTCAGTAAATAACTTGAGAGAATACTCCTTCACTGTCATGCTGCCCTACTTCAGGTTAATAAACTCTAAAACCTTTGCTTACCTTAAATTCAAAGGGAAAAACATATCAAGAAAGGTTGTAGCAAACTTCTCCCATTCTATAGGCCCTGCATCTATGGCTCTATGTTCCTTGCACTACTTCAACCATGTCTGACCTATATCATGTAACTGATATACATCTAACTCAACAATTTCACTAGCAGTTTCACCTATAATATATGTTACCTTCTGCAGCATGGCAAGGAATTCATGTGGGTCCTCTTCAGACATAGACCTTAAAAATAATGTAGGATTCATTTGGATGAAGTCTTGAATTCTAGTTGCAGCTTTATTGGCCACTAGGTTAGCCTGGAAAATAGTTGGGAATTTATTCTGCACAGCCACAGAATGAGCTAGAGTAGTGAAAGCTACTCTGAATTCTACATGGGATAAATGCTCATCTAGGAGATCTACATGAATGGGAGAAGGTACTGGTTGGTTTCTAGTTCTTCTTCCGTTAGTGTTTTTGGGAGGCATAATATGTAAATAGAAGGGACACTTTGTTTAGAAAGAGTGTTTAACTTGAGCTCATGCTTACTCGCTCAACATTAATACCAAAAGAAGGGAACTTTTTCCTAAAAATTCCTCATAGCCTCTTGTCCATAAGTATGGCATGCTACACACCCATTCATAAGACTCTGCTTGATGCGGCTTTCAGAATCCCTAGAAATCTGTTGAACCTTAGGCTCTTATACTAAGTTTGTAACACCCCAAGACTACACCCTGGGTGTCACAGGTACTAACAATCCTGAAGGAGCATAAGTTAACACTTGATTAGTACCTTCTGTGATCACTGTATAATAATAATATTGAAAATATATACAGAAATGGGGCTGAAATTACCATAAGGTTCATAAACTAAAATCAAATACTGAATACTGATAATAATACTGAAAATTGAACATTATCCTTAAATAGTCTAGTTTGAAAATCTCTCACTGTCTGAATATGGAATTGATGGGACAAGTCCCTAACAAACTCTGACTGTTGAATGTTTTGAACTACTGGAATACTGAAATAAATAACTATATCCTAGAAATTTAAGGACTCACCACTATAACTATTTTTGATAACCTAAGTTTCTAGGTATGGTCCGAAGCCCATGCGTCCAAACCTATGATAAGAGACATCACTGTGCAAAAAAAAAGAGTATGTGTCAGTACTTTGAATTTACTAGTAAGATAAGTGAGGAAGGATGATATACATGGGTTCATTTGCATGAGATAAAAACTGACTCAATGAACATCATGAAATAACTGAATAAAATTATATGCAAAACTATAACTACTAATCATGCTGACTATGCAATACTGTGCATATAACCCCAGTCTGAATTATAGTAAAAATAAATCACTGAGTTTTGGTAACTAAATACTGATAACTTAGGTTTAGACTGATACTGAAGTACTGAATTCTAATGGATAAGTAACTATAACTTATATCCATGGTTCTATAAAACTATCTAAGTTCTTTACTGAATTCTTAGACTGAGTACTGATTACTGAGTATTGAATACTAAAACTATAACTATGGGGGTGTTCATCTAACTAACATACCCCGATTATAAACTGAGTTATGGTCCAACCTGTGAACCCATTTTGAAGGGTGTTAACACTTACCAAGGGATATTAATAAAGTTGTGTCGACCCAAACATGGCAGGAAAACTCATGAATTGTATATATGGTTATGTCAACCCTAATCTTGTAGGAGAGAGACTTACCCAATAATATCTACGTAGTTATGTAATGCAAGGACTAATACTTAGGGTCAAACCCTCTTCTGGAAGGATCTCCCTTACCCTGGGTTCTCTCGATTTTGAATGTTACTCTCAACTGAATATACACTGAACTAATCACTAGATAGTACTAGGCTTAACAGAACTACTATTTACAGTGTTGACTAAATGAAATAGACTGAGTTCACTGAGTTTTATAGGTGACTGAGTACTACTGTTCATGATGTTGCTGAGAATATCATGTAGCAACTGAAATTCTAGATAAACACCTAGATTATCAGGTATTGAATGCCCCCAGGACTTGATAGCATCAATAGTAAAAATGCAAAATCTTGATGGCATTACATTAGTTACTTGTCCACCATGCATTTATTTAGATATTTTTCAAACATTTGAGAGGCATGAACTTGTACATGACTGGGACCACATGATAATATGTCATGAATTCACGACTGAATTTACATAGGCATTCTATATATCACTTGGAGAGCATAACTAATGAACATAGAAAATCATCAAGATATAAATATCATGGCTACAACATTCAACTTTAAAATTCAAGGGTTTAACATGAGGATAACATTATTCTACTTACTTGCTAATTAATTCATACTAAACTTTTATGAATCTTGATTTGAAAATAATACAACAATCATACATGAACAGAATCCAGTTCAAACATATAACTAGTGAAATCAATAAATTTGTAGTTTTAAAAAGGGTTCCTGAACTCCAATGGTGGAAGGAAACCTATGGATGAACACCTAATATACCCTGATTATTGATTTCTTGAGAATTATGGTGAATTTTTTGTTTTTGAATCTTGATCTTGATGAACTAGGGTTTGTTCTTGAGAGGATTTTGATAATAAAGAATGTATTTTTTCCCTTTTTAAGGTTTAATCTCATGTTTTAGCTAAAATACCTGAGGGGAAAAGGACCTAATTGCCCTTGGAAATTCAAATTTCTAATAAGAAAAAGTTGTCTAGCGGCGAGATAACTGATGTACCGCTTCTATGAGATCGATGCGATGGCCAACACAATGCATCATGATCACAATGGCTCACTGGAAATTGCACTAAAAGTTTTACCCAACGACGACACAGCTGACACATCGCATCGAAGCGATGGCCAATACATCGCATAGAGATCGCACGAATCAATCTTTTAGACCTCTAAATAAGCTTCTAAGGATATCTGAAAAATCCAAAACTCATCCGAGGTGACCTATTGTTATCCTTGATCATGAATCGACTAAAAATAGACATTTTAATATCGTAATATTGAAAATAAGATCATTCTATTACGAAGGATAAAATGATTCTAATTCTTAACACTTAGATGAATTGTTCTAAGTCTTCGACCCTTTATGACATGCTATAAAGGAATAAAATGACTAGGATTTGTGGGGTCTTACAATGTGTGATTAGTACTTTAAAATGTATTGAGTACGTGAGGTATGACCTAGTCAAGAAAATACCTAAAATATTCTTTAAAATTGAGCACATAATTCATTTACTTAATATGCATTTAAAACATGTATACATGTAAAAGTTGTAAGGCGTGCTGAAATTTCTATATCATGAGCAAAAATATTTCTACAAACTGGAAATCAATAGAAGAATAAATGAGAAAAGGGCATCCTTGTGCACTAAAGCTACCGCTATGCACGATTTTCGGTGAAGGGCCCCACTAAAGGTTGTATCTTACACAACCTTACCTTGTATTTCTGCTAGAGGCCATTTCCAAGGCGTGAAACCATGACCTCTTGGTCACATGGTAGCAACTTTACTAGTAGAAACATAACTAGTTTATTTAATCTAAAGTTAATTTTGAATATATAGAAAAACTGCACTGAATGATAAATAAAGAGATACATTTGAGTGCAAGTTGAATCCATGGATCTTCACTGTAACACAATGACCCTATCTAAAATGCATGTATACTGATATTCAATGATAATCTATAAATTCAAAGGTTAAAATTAAGTAAAAATAACTAAATGTCATGTATAAATACTAGTTCTAAAATTGTGGAAAGTTAACTGATGTAATGACCAAGTAAATAAATAAGTAACTAAACAATATTGTGTTGAATAAACTATGGGAGATAAATCATGTGAGCTAAATTTAGAGATTCATATACAATCCATCAAAAAAGATTCAATATACCATGCAAAGTTATAAAGGTTGATATGATATGGTATCACTAAACTGATATTCGAATAGAACATGGTGCCATACTTGGTCAAAGTTGTGACCATTTAGAACCAGAAGAGGCACCATTGTTCTAGAACATAGGGATATCTACTAAAGGTCATATACTAAGTGAAGGGTGATCCTTTATCCCTTAGTTGACTGAGTGCTATGTACCACTCCGAACTAAATATAAACCAATTTACAAAATAGCACAATAACACTGATGTTCAGAGACAAGAAGATAATTATTTATCTAAAGGTATTCTAAATTATGAAAACAGAATGACTTGGTACTTGACATACAATTCATGATATCCTAAGTCAAAAGGTGTCCATAAATAACCATCTCTAAAGAATGCAACTGTTATAATCTTAAGAGAAATATGAAATTTCATAATGCAAGTCCAAAATAATGAATTTTAAAACATACTAAGTGTTCAAAATTCAAAGTAAATGATACTAAATTTTATGGGTAAACATGGTATGTCCACTCATATAGTGTAAAATCCACCATATTAGGTATAATTCATTTTGCAAGAGATTGACATCTACAAATCATGCATTATCCATCATGTATTAAAATAGCTAAGTTAAATCCATAAAGATCATGCATAATAACATTGAATGGGAACTATAATAAAAAAGTATCATGATATAATAGAATTTTCAACAATTAATAATAATTGAGTACTAACACTACATCTTGAGTTTAGAGAAATCATAACTGAAACTAATATTTAAAAACTAGGTTTTGCGAATAAGGATGCACAGAATCCTTTTTAGAATTCACACATACCTATACTTATTAAATCTTTCATTAAATATTTGGAAATCCATTTTTGAGAAAAAAAACCTAAGCCTAGGCTTTCTTAAGAGTTAAATCGCTTGATTTTCTGACATAGAATGAGTTTGGAAAAATACCAAGGTATTTGGGGTGAATGAATATACTTATAACTCTTATAATTGTTGAAATCATAATGAAAGTCTAGATACGAGTCATGGCATAGTTAATCTTATGGGATTCATTTTTCAATTCCCTATATAGTCACTTTAAGTCACCCTATGACTTCTATTATCTGACACGACTCGTAGTGTCTCTTGATGACTCTCCATGTCTGAGTCGCCATCACTAACAACTTTGACATGGATTCATTAAAATGATCATAAATTTTACCTCTGCTAATGGATTAAGTTTAAACTTTATATGTTGGAAAAATTATTAAATTATCTATTATTTAAAGGGACTTAAGCTAAAAATACTTTAGAATATAGGAGCTATATTTATTTTAAATTTACTATAGTAAGATACTGTACAAGAATTAAAATGGAAAAAGAGGTTTTGACTTGTCAATTTGCTAGGAGTTACTCATTTCCTTAATACATTATAAATCACTTCTCATTTCTACCAACAGATGACATTTTATTATATATTTACTTGAAATACATGTCTAATATTAGCTAAATTTTTTGAGGTGTTTTAGTATCTTCCCCTTAGGATCATTCATCTTTGAATTAAGACAAATGTAAGAATCCATCGGAGTATCACCCAAAAGCATCGACCATATACTAAAGAGTTCATCTGAAATACCATGTAGTAAGGAGCTGAAGAAGAGATTCAGTGAACATAAGATAAAACAATAATGGAAGAAACTTACTTATGAAAGCTGGAAGCTACATATTGAACCAACATGGGAATGGTATTTATCACACACAACTGGAGAAGACAAAAATGAAGATTGAATATGATGTCGATGGTGGAAGAGGCTGATAAAAAGAGATCCCAGTTGTCCATCTTAATTTCGAAACCCTACTCATCTTATATGAGTATGATGGGTCAGGATAAAAGTTTTTTGGGTTGGTCCATTTGCTTAATAGATGGGTCAATTTCTTATTTGGACCATTTGTGAATTTTCATATCTTGTAATACATATCAACATGATTTAAATTCTTTATTAAATCATAAATAAAACCAAATCAAATGGAGACAAATATAAGAACAAGTAAAATTTAGAAAATTTTCTTTTTAATCCTCCCAGATTCCTAACATTGAATCTTTACTTGAATTATATTTATGAATGTTAAAGATGTGTTTTGGAAAACTTTTAAATTTTTTGAAAGGGGTTCGAGGTCATTTTGGAACCTCGAGGAGTGAGCCTCCGCGTATTGGAGTACCACATAGGATAACCTCTGCGGTAGTAGCATGGAATGGAAGCTAGACTCTACGATATTAGCGTACCACGCTAATGTGGTAAAATTTACAATTTTTCATATTTTCCTATTGGGGTGAGGCGATTTTGGTTTTTGTCAGGACACGACCCAGGGCCTGGCCATGACGGGTATCTCAAGTCCAATGAGGACTGAAGACCACCCCTTGCACCTAACCAAAAAAACCCTAGTACACCTAACATCGGATGAATTCTGAAGATATAATAATATAGCATTTGATAAGATTAAAGAATGTAAGTCATGTCTATTACCGCTTATCAGTAACCAACCAAAAATAACTAACCGACATCACAGAAGTTTATAGTAAACCAAAAATCCTAAGGGAGAAATAAAGTGTTGGGTCATGCCCTCCAACAATAGATGAAAATAATATATATATATATATATATAGCATAAGGGAGAAATATCATGTAATGGCGCCTTCTGAAGTATAGAAGCTCAACCCTTCATTCTGTCTCATGAACTATCTCACGACCAAATTATCACTATGCCGGAGAAGTAGATGTATGCATAAATATAACATCGCGTGGGTATATAGCATACGTAGAAGGTTAACAGGTTGAGATCAAGCATCTAACTCAGGGATAAGGGAATAAAATGTTGTAATGATCAATAATTCTAAACCAGTCCAAATTCATTGTACATAACATTATGCAAATACATTTATATATCACATGCTAGGGTAGGTAACAAGGCTTTTCATGAAATTTAAAACCTTAACCTAAATTTTGTAGCTTAACTATCATAATAGTACCCACAGGCTTTATGGGCCACATTTTCTCCCCAAGTTCTGGCCCAGTACATGTAGCTGCAAGACTCGAAGAATAATCATAAATATATACATCGGGTACTCAAACCTCTCAATAATATACTAAGGTGAATTATGCACTCGATCATGTAATGTGATATGGGGGAGTCGAATATAGCTTGTCATAGGCAAGGGGATTCAAACCCCATGACATTTAGAGCCCCGCAGTTGCAAACACGGTTTCCAGTGTTGGTTCCTTAGGGACGCCACTTTTATGGAAAAGCTACAAAAACCTCTTTTAAGACAAATTAAAACATTTAAATCACATTCCAAATTAAGTAAACAAATTATGCATTAAGTCATTTTGTTGGAATCATTATATAAATATCACTTGCAAGTTCATTATCAGGTTGTGCCAATTAAATATGCATCTGGGACTCTATCCCATTAGCTAAAAGGACATTGATATAGTTAATAACTTAGGACTCAAACCCATTTAATCAAATTAGGACTAAAACACATTTAATTAATTTGGGACTCAAACACATTTAATCAATTTGGGACTCAAACCTATTTATGTTTCAATCTACCTCTGATTCCATGCAACTATTTTTAAAGACAGTTTAATATGCATACTTTCCACATTATAAACCATTTTAACAATATTGGGTTATGATTGGTGCCAATTCAGTTGTCATTTATTATAAAATTATGGGAATCATGATCCTCTAGTTTCTTATCCATACCCATACACCCCAAAAGTATAAATTCATTAATAATGCATAAATAATACATAATAATCCATGGGAAAATAATTTAAAAACAAATAATGTTGAAACCCTCAACCTATATCAAAACTCGCATGCAATTTCACATCAATAATCATTTAAATATCATGCATTCAGGAAAAAATGTTTGAGGTTAAGTCACATGCCTTAAATATTAAATATTATGGTGAAGAAACCTTGAATTGACATCTAGGTGCTCAACCATGAGGAAACCCTATCTTGCTACACTTGAGAGAATTTGAGAAAGAATAGGATATGTTTTTAATATGTTATATGTGGATAATAGGGTCTTGATAGGGTTTATAAGTCGTTGTTATGTTTAGGGAAAGAAGGAAATGTCTAGAATTCCCTCAATAACAGACTGAGAAAAATGTCGCCCAATCTCTATGGGTCTCACAATTACTTGTTAAGACTCACTATGACTCATCTACATGAATCTTAGTTAATACAGTGTGTCAAGGCATACATTTTTGACTAATGATTACAACCTTTCGACTTATTGAGTCTAGTCATACTAGAGATAGGAAGTGTTTTATAACAAGATGGTCAAGCTACGATTGGGCCAAGATGACTCATCCTTTTTCTTAATAACTCTTTGGGATCTACTCATAAATAACTCTAAAATTTAGCCAAACACACTGGTTATAATATGAGTGGGGTCGTATGACCCATAATTACAACCTATGACTCTTGTGATAAGTCTCAATCTAGGTAGGGAGCTCAAAGCGCAATAAATATTCAAGAATCAATAATCCAGGAAGTTACAATATATCCCACTTGGATCTTTCATCCTCAAATGATGGGTTAAGGCATTCATAATAAATATTTAACAGAACAACACAACCACATTTCCCTTTAACCATGTCAGAAAATAAATATGTCAAGATAAACACATACCTTAAGCATGATATTTTGAAAGGGAAAACATGAATAGATAATTAAGCCTCATGTCCTTTCTAGCCTCCCAGAAATTTTCCATCACCCCAAATAAAGCATCAAGTAACCCACATATATAACCTAACTCCTCCACTATGATTTAGCGACGAGAATAACATTCCACCATTTCAATCTCATAATTTGCCCGTGAAACACATATCTATGCGGGGTTGAGTATGACTGCGTATTGTTCTATGTAAAAAATCTAACTCGGAATTGAAAGTGTTAGCATAGGTTATCGGACCCTATACTTCACACTCCTCCAATGTCACCACCCAAATTTACTTATTATCATAACGTTCCACCACATGTTCCCTTCTTATCTTTTTCAAATAATAGAAGTTCATCTTACTCTCCTATCTTTCTTTATGGGCTTAGCCTGAGTAGCACAAACATCAAGAATGAGAGAGTTACTTCTCTGTCATTTCCGATATTAGTCACACTACTAGAGTTGAGTCCCATGAAAATAGATATGATACGATTGGCACAAATGATTTCATAGAAAATATCTAGATCACAAACAAAGGGTCACTCATTAAGAAATATAACATTGAATGATTCCATCAGACTGAGAATGGTGAGGAACGATATTCCATATATTATGGGTTATATTGCATAATGTTGATATTTGTATATTGAAGAAGTAGGGAAAGTTTTGCCTCTTATAACTATTCTCTTTCATTGTAAGGAGTGAGAATGGTCCCGATTTTGGATATACAAGTTAACATTGGGATGGGACATGAAAAAATATTGATTGGTAGCAAACAAAACGTAAAATTCCTTAGAACCAAGAAAAATGAAAGGCATGAGTTTATGGACATAATCTACTTTTAGAACTCGTACTTTAGGCATAGGCACAATCTGAACATGAAATAGATTGGAAGAATCCTACACCCAACTGAATATGCACTGAACTGATCACTAGACTATGCTAGGATTGACAGAACAATTCTTAATCGTCTTGACTGACTGAACTGGACTGAGTTAACTGAGTACTATAACTGACAGTGTACTACTATTTGTGGCATCGCTGAGACTATTCTGTAGCTACTGTAATTCTTGATAAAAAGCTAGATTGTTGGCTATTGAATACCCCCAGGACTCTATAAAATTAATAGTAAAACAAGGCAAAATCTTGAAGGCTTAACATTAGTTAGTTTTCCACCATGCATTTATTTAGATAATTTTGTAAAACATTTTAGAGGCATGAACTTGTACATGAATGGGACCACATATTAACATATCATGAATTCAGTACTCAATTTACATAGGTATTCTATCAAACACTTAGGGAGCATAATTAATGCACATAGAAATCATTAAGATATAAACACCATGGATACAACATTCAACTTTCAAATTCAAGGGTTTAACAGGAGGATCACTTGATTCTACTTACTTGCTAATTAATTCATTTGAAACTTGTGTGAATTTTGATTTGAAAACAATGTAACAATACATACATGAACACAATCGAATTCAAACATGTAAATCAGGAAATTAATAAACTTGTAGTTATTAAGAGTCCTTGAACTCCAAAGGTGGAAGGAATCCCAAGGTGAACACCTAACATACCTTGATTCTTGATTTCTTGAGAATTGTGGTGAATTCGTGGGACTTGAATCTTGAGTTTGATGAACTAGGGTTTGTTCTTGAGAGGATTTTATGAATAAAGAGTGAATTTTTCCCCTTTTTGGGATTAATATCGTGTTTTAGCTAAATTAGGTAGAGGTAAAAATACCCAATTGCACTTGGAAAGTTTGATTTTTAATTAGGAAAAACTGCCCAGTAGTGCGATACCAGACACGTAGTATCGATGGGATCGATATGATGGCTAACGCTACATGTCGTGATCACATTGGCTAACTAAAGTCGATGAGTTGCGTCGATGGGGTCGACACGATGGCCTATGCGTGGTACTGAGATCGCATTGACTCACTATTGTGGATATCTAATTAAGCTTCTAATAACATTAGAAAAATCTAAAACTCACTTAAAATGATTTTAAGATCATAAGGATCTAAAATAAGTTCATACTATTACGAAGGTTAAAATGATTCTAAGTCTTAAACGTAGCTGAATTTTTCTAAGTTTGGGATCCCTTTTAGCAATTTACGGGATCTTACAATATGTGATAAGTACATTAAAATGTATATAGTATGTGAGATATTCTCTAGTCATGAAAATACTTAAAAATATTCTTTAAAAATAAAGAGATATTTCATTTATTGAATTTGTAGTTAAAACTTGTATGGATATAAAAGTTGTAAGGAATGGACAAATTTTAGTATCATTAGCTAAAATATATCTTCAAATTGGAAATAAGTAGAATCATAACTAAAACAAGTGTAGGTCTATGCACTAAAGCTACTACTATGCATGGTGTTCGGGGAAGGGCCCCACCATAAGCGTATATCGTGCGCCGCCATACCTTGCACTTACGCTAGAGGCCATTTCCAACGTTTGAACCTATGACCTCCTAGTCACATGGAATCAACTTTACTAGCAAAAGCATAACTAGTATATTTCATATAAATTTAATTTTGAATATGTAATAAAACTGCTCTAAATGATAACTGAAAATACATAGATGAATTTGAGTGAAAATTGAAAGCATAAATCTTCACTGTAATATAACGACTCTATCTAAAATGCATGTATATTGATATGCAGTGATAATCTGTAAATTCATAGTATAAAATCAAGTAAACCTATACTATGGGTTATGGATAAATACTAGTTCTGAAAATGTTGAATGTGAACTGATGTAATGACCAAGTAAATAAATAAGTAACTAATTAATATTGGGTTTAATAATCTATGTGACATAAACCGTGTGAGCTTAATGTGGATTTTGATATATAATCCATCAAAAAAGATCGAATATACCTTGCAAAGTTATAAAGATTGATATGATGTGGTCTTACTAAATTGATATCTGAATAAAATACGGTGTCATGCTTTGTCTAAGTTGTGACCATTTAGAACATGAAATGGCGTTGTAGTTCTAGAACATAGGGACATCTACTATAGGTCATATACTTACTGAAGGGTGAGCATTCATCCCTTAGTCCACTCAGTGCTAAGTACTACTCCAAACTAAATATAAACCAAAATAAAAAATAGCACAATAATACTAATGTTCAGAGACTGGAAGATAATTATTTATCTAAAAGTAATCTAAATCATGAAAACTACATGACTGGGTATTTGACGTACAATACATGATATCCTATGTCAAAAGTTTCCCATAGCTCACCATCTCTAAACAATGCAAATAGCGTATTCTTAAGAGAAATGTTAAATTTCATGGTACAAGTCCATAATAATGAATTTATCAACATACCGAGTGTTTAAAATTCAAAGTAGGTAATAATACAAAATTCTATGGGTAAACATGGCATGTCAACTTATATAGAGTGAATCCACCATGTCAAGCATAATTCATTCTGTAAGAGGATAGCATCTATAAAAGATGCATAATCTATCATGTTTTAAAATAACTAAGTTAAATCCATAAATATCATACAGAATAACATTGACCGGGAACTATATTAATAAAGTAACATGATATAATAGATTTTTCAAGAATTTAAAATAAGTGAGTATTAACACTAGCTCTTGAGTTCGTAGAAATTATAAATGAAACTTATATTTTAAAACTAGGTTTTGGGATTAAGGACGCAAGGAACCCCTTATTGAATACCCATATACCTGCACTAATGAAATCTTTATTAAATCTTTGGAAATTTGGCTTTGAGAAATAACCCTAGGCCTAGGCTTTCTTTAGAGTTTAATCGCTTGATTTTCTAACTTAGAATGAGTTCGCGGAAAATAATAAGGTATTTGGGGTGATTAAATATACTTACAACTCTTAAAACTGATGAAATCATAATGAAAGTCTATATATGATTCATGGCATAGTTAATCTTATGGGACTCCATTTTCACTTCCCTATATAGTCACTTAGAGTTACCCTATGACTTCTATTGTCTAACGATGAATCGTAGTGTCTCCCGATGGCTCTGCATAGTTGAGTCATCGTCACTAACAACTTTTACATGGCTTCATTAAAATGACCATAGATTTTACCTCTGATAATGGATTAAAGTGAAACTTGATGTGTTGGAAAACTTATTATATTATCTATTATTTAGAGGGACTTGAGCTAAAAAATACTTTAGAATATATGAGCTATGTTTTTTTAAAATTTACTATTGTAAGATACTGCACAAGAATTAAAATAGTAAGAGAGGTTTTCACTTGGCATTTACAAGGTGTTACTCATTGCCTTAATACATTATAACTCACTTATCATACTACTAACACATGACATTTGATTATATATTTACTTGAAATACGTTTATAATATTATCTCAAATATTTGAGGTGTTACAGTATCTCCCCTAAGGATTATTCAACCCTAATGGAGACAAATATGAGAACCAATAAAATTTTGAAGATTTTCTTTTTAACCCTTACGGATTCATAACATTGAATCTTTACTTGAATTATGTTTATGAATTTTAAAGATGTGTTTTGGAAAAGTTTTGAAATTTATGAAAGGGGTCCGGGGTTATTTTGGAACCCCGAGGAGTGATCCTCCACTATATTAATGTACAACAGAGGGTAACCTCATTGATAGTAGTGCGTCACGGAGGATAGCCTCTACAGTATTAGTGTGCCATGCTGATGTGTTATAAATCCCCAATGTTTCATTTTTTGCTCTTGGGGTGAGGGGCTTTTGATTTTTGTCACGATCCAAACCAGGGTCTAGACGTAAAGGGTATCTCAAGGACAACGAGGACCGAAGAACAACCTTTACACCTAACAAAACAAAACATAGTACACCCTACATCAAATGAATAATGAACATATAACAAGATAGCATTTGATAAGCTCGAAGAATGTTAGTCATGTTTACATCCGCTTATTGGTAACCTACAAAAAATAAATAATCAGCATCACCGAAGATTACAGTAATCCAAAAATCCTTATAAACAAAATCAAAATAAATAGAGTATTAGGATATGCCCCCCTACGATAGATGAAAACTAATAAAAACAAATATATGGCATAAGGGAGCATATCATAAAATGAAGCCTTCTGAAGTATGGAAGCTCACCCATTCATTCTGTCCTATGATTAACTAATCTCTGTGCTGGAGAAGTAGAAGTATGACCAAATATGACATCACATGGGGATATAGCATACATAGATGGTTAGCAGGTTGAGATCTAGAAAGTAACTCAAGGATAAGGGAACAAAATACAATCCAAATTCAGTGTACATAACCTTATGCAAATACATTTATATATCACATGCCGAGGTAGGGAATAAGGATTTTCATGAAATTTAATACCTTAAATAAAATTAAGTAGCTTAACCATCATAATAGTGCCTACAGCCTTTATGGGCCCCAATTTTCACCCCATGTTCGGGCACAGTGTGTATAGCCACAACAACCAAAGAATAATCATATATATATGCATGGGGTACTCAAACCTCCCAATAATATTCTAAGCTGACTTATGCACTCGATCATGTAATATGATATGGGAGACTCAAACATACCTTGTCATAGGGAAGGGGATTAAAACCCAAGACATTTAGACCCCCGCGCCGACATATGCGATTTTTAGTGTTGGTTCCTTTAGGCCGTCACTTTCTCGACACAACTACATAAACTTCTTTAAAGCCAAATTAAAAAATTTAATACATATTCCAAATTAAGTAAACCAATTATACATTAAGTCATTTCGTTGGTATCATCATACCAATATCACTTGCAAGTTCATTATTAGGTTGTGTTAATTACATAGCCATTTGGGACTCTATCAAATCGGCTAAAAAAGACATCAAAATAGTTACTAAATTAGGACTCAAACCCATTTAATCAATTTTAGACTAAAAACCATTTAATTAATTTGGGACTCAAACCTATTTAATCAATTTGGGACTCAAACCCATTTATGTTTCAACCTACTTCTGATGCCATGCAACTAGTTTTAAAGATAGTTTAATATGCATACTTTTAACATTCAAAACCATTTTAACAATATGTGTTAAGGTAGCTAACAATTCAATTCTCATTATTTACAAAATTGGGGAATCACGATCCCCTAGTTTATTAGTCATACTCATACACCCCACAAGTTTAATTCCATTAATAAGGCATAAATAAAGCATAATAATATATGGAAAAACAATTTAAAAACCAACCATATCAAACCCCTCAACCTATGTAAAACCTCACTTGCAATTTCACATCAATAATCATTAAAATATTATGATTTAAGGAAAACAAGTTTGAGGGTAAGTCCCATGCCTTAAATATTAAATATTATGGTGAAGAAACCTTGAATTGACCCCTATATGCTCGATCTTAAGGAAAACCTAGCTTTCTTTGATTGAGAGAATTTGTGAAAGAAGAGGATATGTTTTTATTGTGTTATAGGTGGAGAAAAAAGTCTCGGTAGGGTTTATATGTAGTGGGTTATGTTTAGGTAAAGAGGGAAATTTCTAGAATGTCCTCAATAAAAGACTGAGAAAAATGTCTCCCAATCTCTATTGGTCTCACAACGACTTGTTAAGACTCATTGTAACTCATCTCCACGAATCATTGTAAAGACAATATGTTTAAGCATACACTATTGACCTTATGATTACCGTCTTACAACTCATTGAGTCTAGTCGTACTAATGATAGAAAGTTTTTGGTAACAAGCTGGTTAAGCTATGTTTGGGATAAAATGACATGCCATGGGTATTAATGACACTTTGGGATCCACTCATAAGCCACTCAAAAACTCATCCAAGCATACTGGTCAGGCTATAGTGATGTCCTATGACCTGTAATTTCACCCTAGGACTCGTAGGATGAGTCACAGTATAGATAGGGAGCTTAAAGCGCAAGAAATTTTCAAGGGTAAATAATCTAGGGTCTTACAATCTCCCCCACTTGGATCTTTTGTCCTCGAAATATACGTCAAGCCATTTATAAGAACGATTTAACAGAATAACACAACCACATTTCCCTTTATAAAATTTATAAAACAAGTATGTCAAGATAAACACATATGTAAAGCACGATTTTTCTGAAGGGAAAACATGAACGGATATTTTGGTCTCATTTTCTTTATAGCCTCCCGGAAGATTCCTTCATTCTAAATAAAGCATCAATTAACCCACACATAAAATCACACTTCTCCACTATGCTTTAGCTATAAATTTAACATTCCACCATTTCAACCTCCTAATTCCCCCATGAAACAAATGACTACGTGTTGTTCCATGTTAAAAATCTATCTCGTAATTAAAAGTTTTAGGCATACGTTACTAGAACCTATACTTCACACCCCTCCAATATCACTTCCTAATTTTTCTTGTTACCATAAGGATTTTACCATATTTCCCTTTCTTATCTCTTTCCCAAAATGGAAGTTTGGCTTACTCTCCTATCTTGATTTATGGCCATAGCCCGAGTAATCACCACTAATGTATTTGCATAAAAGAACATCTAATCCCCTTTCTATAGTCTAACTACACTCTCATACCCACTACTACACTACCAATATAAGGGCCACTGCAAAACTAGAGCACAAACATAAAGTATGGGAGGGTTACTTCTCATTAATGACCCCTTTTAGTCGTACTACAAAAGACAAGACCAGTGAAAAGAGATTAAATACCATAGGCATAAAATATTTCATAGAAACTATCTAGCTGACAAAAAATAGTCGCTCGTTATTAAATATAACATTGAATGAGTCCTTCTGAATGGGAAAGGTGAGGAACGGTAGTGCATATATCATGGGTCATATTGCATAAATTTAAGATTTGTATATTCAAGAAGTAGGGAAAGTTTTGCCACTTAGAACTATTACCTTTCATTCTAAGGAGTGATAAGGATCGCGAGTTTTCTTATATCGGCTCACATTATAATGGGACATGACAAAATATTGATTGGTAGCAAATAAAACGTATAGTTCCTTATAACAAAGAATAAAGCAAGGCATGAGTTTGCGGAAATAATCTACTTTGAGAACTAGTACTTTAGGAATAGGTACAATTTAAATACATAAGAGATTTGTATAATCATAGTCCCAACTGAATAAACAATGAACTAATCACTAGACTATACTAGGTTTGACTTAACTGTTATTCATCGTGTTGACTAACTGAACTAGACTGGGTTCACTGTGTTCTGTAACTGACTGAGTGCTACTGTTTATGACGTTTCTGAGATTATTCTGTTGCTATTGTAATTCCACATAAATAGCTATATTGTTGAGTATTAAATACCCCTAGGACTTAATTGTATCAATAGTAAAACATGGCAAAATATTGAAGGCATTACATTAGTTACTTGTTTACCATGCATTTATTTAGACATTTTGTCCGACATTTCTAGGCATGAACTTGTACATTCATGGGACTACATAATGACATATCATGAATTCACTATTCAATTTACATAGGCATTTTATCAAACACTTGGGGAAAAAAATTAAAGCACAAAGAAATCATCAAGATATAAACATCATGGCTACAATATTCAACTGGAAAATTCAAGGGTTTAACATGAGGATCACATAACTCTACTTACTTGATAATTAATTCACTTGAAACTTGTTTGAATCTTTAGTTGAAAACCATACAACAATACATACCTGAACACAATCCAATTCAAATATGTAAATCATGAAAGGAATAAAATGGTAGTTTTGAAAAGGGTTCTTAAACTTCAAGGGTGGAAGGAAACCAAAGGATGAACACCTAACATACCTTTATTATTTATTTCTTTAGAATTATGGTGAATTCTTGGGACTTAAATCTTGAGTTTAACAAACTAGAATTTGTTCTTGAGAGGATTTTGAGAATAAAGAATAAATTTTGCCCTTTTGGGTTGTTAATCTCGTGTTTTAGCTTAAATATGTTAGGGGAAAAGGATATAATTTCCCTTGGAAAGTTATATTTTTAATGAGCAAAAACTACCCAGTTGCATGATACCCAATGTTTTGTATCAATTATGGCTAACGTAATGCATCGTGATCACATTGTCTCACTGGAAATTACTTTGAAGGCTTTGCCTAGCGACACTGTAGCCAACACTTCATGTCGATGGGGTCGATGTTATTGTCAATGTATCTTACTAAGATTGTGTCAACTCACTATTTTAGACCTCCAATTAATCTTCTAATGATGTTCGAAAAATCTAAAACTCACCTGAGGGGATCTATTGATATCCCTGATTATGAATCGAATTTAAAATAGATATTTTAGGATAGTAAGGATCAAAAATAAGATCATCCTATTACGAAGGTTAAAATGATTCTAAGTCTTTACAATTAGCTTAAATTTTCTGATTTTAGACCCTTTTTGGCATGCTATAAACGACTAAAATGACTAGGATTTGCGAGGTGTTCCATTACATGACCAGTACATTAAAATGTATTGAGTATGTACGATATTCCCTAGTCATGAAAATACTTAAAATATTCTTTAAAACTAAGGACATTATTTAAGCATTTAAAACATGTATGTACGTAAAAGCTGTAAGGCGTGGTGAAATTTCGATATCAAAAGATAAAATATTTCTGCAAACTGGAAATAGTAGAAGCATCACTACAAAAAAAGTCAGCCTGGTGCACTAAAGATACCGTTAAATGGATGTCTGGGAAAGGGCCCCACTACAAGGGTATATTGTACACAGACTTACGTTACATTTCTGCTATAGGCAATTTCATAGGCTTGAACCCGTAACCTCCTAGTCACCTGGAATCAACTTTACCAGTAAAAGCATAACTAGTATAATTAATCTAAAGTTAATTTTTAATATGTAGTAAAACTGCACTGAATGATAATAAAAAATAAAAAGATCAATTTGAGTACAAATTGAATGCATGGATCTTCACTATAATACAATGACCCTATCTAAAATGAATGTATACTAATATGCAGTGATAGTCTTTAAATTCATAGTATAAAATCAAGTACAACTATACTAAGTTTCATGTATAAATACTTGTTCTAAAATTATGGAGTGTGAACTAATGTAATAACAATGCAAATAAATAAGTAACTAATCAATATTGGGTTGAATAAACCATGGGAGATAATCCATGTGATCTCTATGTGGAGTTAGATATATAATCCATCAAAAATTTTCCAATATACCTTGGAAATTTATAAAGGTTGATATAATGTGGTATCACTAAACTGATATCCGAATAGAATATGGTGTCATGCTTGGTTTAGGCTGTGACCATTTAGAACCTGTAGTAGGGACATAGTTCTATAACATAGGGACATCTACTAAAGTTTGTATACTAACTGAAGTGTGAGACTTCATCCATGAGTCCACTCTATGCTAAGTAGTACTTTCAATAAAATATAAAGCAATTTACAGAGTAGCAGAATAATACTAATGTTCGAAGACTGGAAGATAATTATTTTTCTAAAAGTATTCTAGATCATGAAAACTAAATAAGTAGGTGCTTGACGTAAAATGCATGATATCCTAAGTCAAAAGGTGTCCATATATCACCATCACTGAAGAATGCAATTATTATAATCTTAAGAGAAATGTGAAATTTCATAACTCAAGTCCAAAATAATTAGTTATCAACATACTAAGTGTTCAAAAATCAAAGTAGGTAATGATACTAAATTTTACATGTAAAAATGGTATGTCAACTTATGTAGAGTGAAATCCACCACGTCATGCATAATTCATTCTACAATAGGTTGGCATCTATAAAACATGCATAATCCATTATGTATTAAAATAACTAAGTTAAATCCATAAAGATCATACATGATAACATTGAATGGGAACTATAATAATAGAGTAACTTGATAGAATAGAATTTTTAAGATTTTATAATGATTTAGTACTAACACTAGATCTTGATTTTATTGAACTAATAATAGAAACTGATATTTTAAAACTATGTTTTGGGAATAAAGAGGCAGGAAATCCCTTATTGAATACCCGCATATATGTACTAAGGAAATCTATGATTAAATCTTTGGAAATATGGCTTTGAGAAATAAACCCAGGCCTAGACTTCCTTAAGAGTTTAATCGCTTGATTTTCGGACTTAGAATGAGTTTGGGGAAAATAATAATGTATTTGGGTTGATTAAATACCTTATAACTCTTATAACTGGTGAACGTATAATGAAAGTCTAGATACGAGTCATGCTAGAGTAATCATAGGGGAATGATTTTTCACTTCCCTATATAGTTTCTTTGAGTCACCCTATGACTTCTATTGTCTGACGATGACTCAAAGTGTCTGCCGATGACTCTCCGTATTTGAGTCGTCATCACTAAAAACTTTGACATGGCTTCATTAAAATGATCTTAACATTTACCTCTGATAATGGTTTATTGTGAAACTTAATATGTTGGAAAATTTATTAAATTATCTATTATTTAGAGGGACTTGAGCAAAAAAATACTTTAGAATATAGGAGCTATATTAGTTTTAAATTTACTACAGAAAGATACTGTACAAGAATTAAAATGGTAAGAGAGGTTTTGACTTGTCCATTTGCTAAGAGTTACACATGGCCTTAATACATTATAAAAAACTTCTCATACTACCAACACATGACATTTGATTATATATTTACTTGAAATACGTTTCTAATATTAGCCCAAATTTTTGAGGTGTTATAGTATCACTCCTTTAGGATCAGTCATCCTCGAATGGAGAAAAATGTGAGAACTTATAAAATTTAGAAGTTTTTCTTTCTAACCCTCCCGGATTCGTCACATCGATTCTTTACTTGAGTTATATTTATGAATGTTAAAGATCTGTTTTGAAAAAGTTTTGAAATTTTTGAAAGAAGTTCGGGGTCATTTTGGAACCCTGAGGTATGAGCCTCCATGATATTGGTGTACCATAGAGGATAACCTCTGTGATAGTGGCGTGGCATGGAGGATATCCTCTACGATATTAGTGTGCCACACTGATGTGTTTAAAATTCATTGCTTTTTATTTTTCTTCTTGGGGTGAGGGTCTTTTTGTTTTTATCGCGACCCAAAGACCGAAGACCACCCCTTGAACCTAACCAAACAAAACATAGTACACCTAACATAAAATGAATTCTGAACATATAACAAGATAGCTTTTGATAAGCTCGAAGAATGTAAGTCATATCTATAACAACTTATTAGTAACAAACAAAAAATAACTAACCAGCATCACCAAAGTTTACAGTAAAACAAAAAGCCTTATAAACAAAATCAAAACAAGTAAATTGTTGGGACACCCCCCTAATGATAGATGAAAACAAATCAATACAAAATATAAGTAATAAGGTAGAAATATCATGAAATGAAGCCTTCTGAAGTATGGTAGGTCACCCACTCATACTGTCTAATGAACTATCTCATGATTAACTGATAACTGTGCTGGAGAAGTAGAAGTATGTCTAAATGCAACATCGCATGGGGATATATCTTACATAGATTGTTTGTAGGTTGAGATCTAGCATGTAACTCGGGGATAAGGGAACAAAATGTTTTCATGGTCAATAATTCAAAACTAGTCCAAATTCAGTGTACATACACTTATGGAAAAATATTTATATATCACAGGCCGGGATAGGGTATAAATGTTTTCCTAAAATTTTAAATGTTAACTTAAATTGTGTATCTAAACCATTATAATAGTACCCACAGGCTTTATGGGCCCCAATTTTTACCCCTTGTTCTTTCTAAGTACATGTAGCCACAGGAAACGAAGAATAATCGTATATATATGCGCGGGTACTCAAACCTCCTAATAATATAATAAGGTGACTTATGCATTAGATCATGTAATGTGATGTGGGGGACTCGAACAAACCTTGTCATAGGAAATGGTATTCAAATCCAGGACATTTAAACCACCACGCCGGCTAATGCGGTTTCCAGTGTTGGTCCTTTGGGGCCGCCACTTTCTTGGCACAGCTTTTTAACCCTTTTCTAAGCCAAATTAAAACATTTAACACATATTTTAAATTAAATAAACCAATTATTCACTAAGTCCTTTTGTTGGTATCATTATACCAATATCATTTGTAAGTTCATTATAAGGTTGAGTCAATTATAAATCCATCAGGGACTCAATCCCATTGGCTAAAAGGACTTTAAAATAGTTAATAATTTTTGACTCAAACCCATTTAACCAATTTAGGACTAAGACACATTTAATTAATTTGGGACTCAAACATATTTAATCAATTTAGGAATCAAGCCTATTTATGTTTCAATCAACCTTTGATGCCATGCAACTAGTTTTTACAGATAGTTTAATATGCATACTTTCCACATTCAAAACCATTTTAACAATATTGAGTTAAGGTTGTTAACAATTCAATTCTCAATATTTACAAAATTGGTGGAATCACGATCCCCTAGTTTATTAGCCTTACTCATACAACCCATAAGTTTTAAACCAGTATTAAAGCATAAATAATGAATAATAATCCATGGGAAAATAATTTAAAAGACAACCATATAGAAATCCACAACCTATGTAAATTTCACATTAATAATAATTTAAATATCATGCTTTAAGGAAAACATGTTTGACGGTAAGTCACAAACCTTAAATATTAAATATTATGGGGAAGAAACCTTGAATTGACCCCTAGACACTCAACCTTGAGGAAATCCTAGCTTACTTTTCATGAGAGAATTTGAAAAAAAAAGAATATGTTTTAATTATGTTATAGGTGGGGAATAAAGTCATGGTAGGGTTTACATGTAGTGGGTTTAGTGAAAGAGGGGAATGTCTAGAATCCCTATAATAAAAGACTTAAGAAAAATGTCACCCAATCTCTATGGGTCTCACAACGACTTATTAAGACTCATTATGAATCATCTCCATGAATCATTGTCAAGATAGTGTGTTTAAGCATCCAATATTGACCTTATTATTACCACCTTATGACTCATTGAGTCTATTCATTCTATAGATAGAAAGTTTTTGGTAAAAAGTTGGTCTAGCTACGTTTGGGACAAAATGACTCCCCATGAGTGTTAATGACACTTTTGGATCCACTCATAAGCAACTCAAAATCTCATATAAACACATTGGTCAGGCTATGAGTTGGTTCCTATGACTCGTAATGACACCCTATGACCCATAGGATGAGTCGCAGTCTAGGATAGTAGCTCAAAATACAAGAAATTTCAAGGGTAAATAATCCAAGGTATTACAAGTTCCCCAACTTGGATTGTTTGTCCTCAAAATATGGAACAAGGTATTCTTAACAATGATTTAATAGAGCAACAAAACCACATTTTTCTTCAATAAAGTCAAAAAACAAGTTTGTCAAGAAAAACATATACCTTAAGTATGATTTTTCAGAAAGGAAAACATGAATGGATATTTTGGCCTCATGTCCTATCTATTTTCTCAAAAAGATTCCTTCATCCCCAAAAAAGAATCATGTAACCCACACATATAATCATAATCCTCTACTATGCTTTATCTATGAACATAACATTCCACCATTTTAATCTCCTAATTCCCACGTCCAACACATAACTATGGGGGCCTCATTATAGTTGTGTGTTGTTCCATGTAAAAAATCTATCTCATAATTGAAAGTTCTAGAATAGTTTAGAGGACCCTATACTTCACACTCCTACAATAACACTACCCAAATTTACTTGTTATCATAAGGATTTTACCATATCTCTCCTTTTTATCTCTTTCACTTAACGAATGTTCATCATACTCTCTCATCTTTATTTAATGCCTTAGCCCAAGTAGTCACCTCTAATGTTTTTACATAATAGAAAGTCCACTCTCTTTTATGCAGGCCTAATACATACCCATATCCACTACCACGCTATCAAAAGAAGGGACACTGTAGAACTACAACACAAACATCAAGAATGGAAGGGTTACTTCTCAGTCATGACCCCTATTAGTCATACAACTAAATGCGATACCCGTGAAAAGAGATACGATACAATTGTCACAAATATTTTATAAAAACATTCTAGATCATAAAAAGAGGGTCGATTGTTAATAAATATAACATTGCATGAGTCCTTCAGGCTGGGAAGGGTGAGGAACGATAGTGCATATATTATGGGTCATAAAACATAAATTTAAGATTTGTATATTGAAGAATTAGGGAAAGTTTTGCCACTTAGAACAATTCCCATTCATTGTAAGGAGTGATAATAGTCGGCAGTTTTCTTATACAGGCTTACATTGGGATGGGACATGACAAAATATTGATTGGTAGCAAATAGAACATATAGTTTCTTAAACCAAGCATAAAGAAGGTATGAGTTTATGGACATAATCAACTTTGAGAACTAGTACTTTAGGTATTGTCACAATTTGAATATGCAAGAGATTGGTAGAATCATACTCCTAACATATATTTACTGAACTAATCACTAGATTGTACTAGACATCACTGAACTATAATTGATTGTGTTGACTGACTGAACTGGGTTCACTGAGTTCTATAACTGATAGAGTACTACTGTTTGTGATGTTGTTAAGACTATTCTATTATTACCGTAATTATAGATAAAGAACTAGATAGTTGGGTATTGAATAACCCCTAGACTCGATAGCATAAATAGGTAAACATTGAAAAATCTTGATGGCATTACATTATTTACTTATCCACCATGCATTATTTTAGAAATTTTGTCAAAATATTTTATAGGCATTAATGGGACTACATGATAACATATCAAGAAATAACTACCAATTTACAAAGGAATTTTATCAAACACTTGGAAAGCATAATTAAACCACATAGAAATCATCAAGATATAAAAATTATGACTACAACATTACACTTACAAATTCAAGGGTTTAACATGAGGATCACATAATTTAACTTACTTGCTAATTAACTCACTTGAAACTTGTCTGAATATTGATTTGAAAACCATACAACAATACATACATGAACACAATCAAATTCAACAAGTAAATCATGAAACCAATAAATTTGTAGAATTTAAAAAGGATTCTTGAACTCCAAGGTTGGAAGGAAACCCAAGGATGAACACCTAACGTACCTTGATTATTGATTTATAAAGAATTATGGTGATTTTTAGGACTTGAATCTTGAGATTGAAGAACTAAGGTTTGTTCTTGAGAGGATTTTGAGAATAAAGAATGAATTTTGCCCTTTTTAGCGCTTAATCTCGTGTTTTAGATAAATTGGGTGAGGGAAAAAGGACCTAATTTTCCTTGGAATGTTACATTTTTAATGAGTAAAAAATGCCCAATGGCATGATACACGATGCGCGGTGTCGATTATAGACAAACTGATGCATCGTGACCGTGTTGTGTTATTGGAAATTGTATTAAAGTATTTGCCTAGAGACGTTGTAGCCAATTCTTTGTATCGATGGGGTCGATGCAATTGTTGATGCATCGCACTGATATTGCATCAACTTACTATTTTGGACCTCCAATTATGCTTCTAACAACGTTCATTAATTCTGAAACTCACCCGAGGTGACCTATTGAATCCTTGATTATGAATCTACTTAAAAATGGATATTTTAAGATCGTAAGGATCGAAAATAAGATTATCCTATTATGAAGGTTAAAATGATTCTAAGTCTTAACACTTTGCTTAATTTTTGTAAGTTTGGGACCCCTTTTGGCAAGCTATAAGGGAACAAAATAACTAGGATTTGCGAGGTTTTACATTATGAGATCAGTATATTAAAATGAATTGAGTATGTAATATGTGCCTGTCATGAAAATACTTAAAATATTCTTTAAAACTAAGGACATAATTCATTTAATGAATATGCATTTAAAACATGTATGTATGTAAAATCTGTAGGGCGTGGTGAAATTTCTATATCATGAGAAAACATATTTCTAGAAACTGGAAATCAGTAGAAGCATCACAAAAATAAGGGCATCCCGGTGCATTAAAGCTACCGCTATGCATGGTGTCCGAGGAAGGTCCCCACCACAAGGGTGTATCGTACGCACCCTTACTTTGTATTTCTGCTAGAGGCCATTTCAAAGGATTGAACCTATGACCTCCTGGTCACATGGCATCAAGTAGAAGCATAACTAGTATATTTAATCTAAAGTTAATTTTTAATATGCAGTAAAACTTAATTGAATGATAACTGAATGTAAATAAATGAATTTGAGGGAAAATTGAATGTATGGATCTTCATTGTAGTATAATGACCCTATCTAAAATGCATGTATACTAATATGCAGTGATAATCTCTAAATTCGTAGTATAAAATCAAGTAAAACTATATTGTGTGGCTTATATAAATACTAGTTCTAAATTTCTCGAATGTGAACTGATGTAATAACCAAGTAAATAAATAATTAACTAATGAATATTGGGTTGAATAAACCATGGGAGATAAACCATGTGGAATATATGTGCATTTTGATATATAATACATCAAAAGATATCAAATATACCTTGAAAAGTTATAAAGGTTGGTATGATGTAGTATCAGTAAACTGATATCCGAATACAATATGGCGTCATGCTTGGTCTAATTTGTGACCATTTAAAACCTGCAGTGGGTCCGTAGTTCTAGATAATAGGGACATCTACTAAAGGTCACATACTAACTAAATGGTGAGCCTTTATCCCCGAGTCCACTCTGTGCTAAATACTACTCCGATCTAAATATAAACCAATTTACAAAATAGCACAATAATACTTATGTCGGAGACTGAAAAATTATTTATCTAAAAGTATTCTAAATCATGAAACCTAGATGAACTGGTGCTTGAAATACAATACCAGATATCTTAAGTCAAAAGGAGTCCATAACTCACCATCTCTGAAGAATGCAACTATTATAATCCTTAGAGAAATGTGAAATTTCATAACACAAGTCCAAAATAATTAATATATCAACATAGTAAGAATTCAGAATTCAGAGTAGGTAATGATAATAAATTTTATATGTAAAAATGGTTTGTCAACTTATATAGAGTGAAATCCACCATGTAAAGTATCATTCATTCTCCAATAGGTTGGCATCTATAAAAATGCATAATCTATCATGTATTACAATAACTAAGTTAAATCCATAAAGATCATGAATGGTAACATTGAATGGGAACTATAATAATAAAGTAACATAAGAGAATAGAATTTCCATGAATTTATAATAATTGAGTATTAACACTAGATCTTGAGTTCATAGAAATCATAACTGAAACTCATATTTTAAAACTAGGTTTTGGAAATAAGGATGCAATGAATCCCTCATTGAATACCAAGATACATGTACTGAGGAAATGTTTGATTAAATTTTTGGAAATCTGGCTTTGAGAAAAAAACCCAGGCCTAGGCTTTCTTGAGGGTTTAATCTCTTGATTTTCTGACATAGAATGAGTTTAGGGAAAATAATATGGTATTTGGGGTGATTAAATATACTTATAACTCTAATAACTTGTGAAATCATCATGAAAGTCTAGTTATGAGTCATGACAGAGTTAATCATAGGGGACACATTTTTCACTTCACTATATAGTCATTTTGAGTCACTTTATGTCTTTCATTGTCTGGCGACGACCCATTGTATCTCCCGATGACTCTTCGTGTTTGATTCTTCATCACTAACAACTTGGACATGGCTTTATTAAAATCACCATAACTTTTACCTTTGATAATAAATTAAGGTTAAACTTGATATGTTGGAAAACTTATTAAATTATCTATTATTTAGAGGGACTTGAGCTAAAAAATACTTTAGAATGTAGGAGCTATATTCATTTTAAATTTACTATAGTAAGATATTGCACAAGAATTAAAATGGTAAGAGAGGTTTTGACTTGTGTATTTGCTAGGAGTTACTCACGGCCTTAATACATTTTAAATAACTTCTCATACTACCAACCAATAATATTTGATTATATATTTACTTGAAATTAGTTTCTAATATTAGCTCAAATTTTTGAGGTGTTACAGTATCTCCCCCATAGGATCATTCATCCTTAAATGGAGACAAATGTGACAACCCGTAAAATTTTGAAGATTTTCTTATTAACCCTCCCAGATTGAAAAGATAGATTGTTTACTTGAATTATGTTTATGAATGTTAAAGATGTGTTTTAGCAAAGTTTTGAAATTTTTGAAAGGAGTTCGGGGTCATTTTGGAACCTCGAGGAGTGAGCCTCCGTGATATTAATGTACCACAGAGGATAACCTCTGCGCTAGTGGCATAGAATGGAGGCTAGCCGCTGCGATAGTAGTGTACCACACTGATGTGTTAAAAATTCCTAGTTTTTCACTTTTTTCTCTTGGGGAGAGGGGATTTTTTTTTTTGTCGTGACCCAAACCAGGTCTTGGCCGTGATGGGCATATCAAGTCTAATGAGGACCGAAGGCTACCCCTTGAACCTAGCCAAACAAAACATAGTGCACCAAATATAAAATGAATTGTGAACATATAACAAGCTAGAGTTTGATAAGCTTGAAGAATGTAAGTCATGTATATAACAACTTATCGGTAACAAACCAAAAAAAACTAAGCAGCATCACCAAAGTTTACAGTAAAACAAAAAGCCTTATAAACAAAATAAAAACAATTTAAGTGTTGGGAAATACCCCCGCCCACCCACCCACCCACCAATGATAAATGAAAACAAATCAAAACAAATTATATGGAATAAGGGAGCAATATAATGAAATGAGGCCTTCTAAAATATGGAAGCTCACCCATTCATACTGTCTCATGAATTATCTCACGATTAACTGATCATTGTGTTGGAGAAGTAGAAGTAAGCCAAAGTGCAATGCAGCATGGGGAAATAGCATACATAGATGGTTAGCTGGTTGAGAGCTAGCATGTAATTGAGGGATAAGGGAACAAAATGTTGTCATAATTAATAATTCAAAACTAGTCCAAATTCAGTGTACATAACCTTATGCAAATACATTTATATGTCACGTGTTGAGATAGGGAACAAGGTTTATCATGAAATGTAAAACTTTAACCTAAATTCTGTAGCTTAACCTTTATAATAGTAACCACAGACTTTATGGGCCCTATTTATAACCCCTTGTTCAGCCCAAGTGTGTGTAGCCACAAGAACAGAAGAATAATCATATATATATGTACAGGGTACTCAAACATACCTGGTAATAGGGAAAGGGATTCAAACCCAGGTCATTTAGACCCCTGCATCGGCAAAACTGTTTTCCACTGTTGGTCCCTTCAGGCCGACACTTTTTTGGCACAAATACTTAACCCTCTTTTAAGACAAATTAAAACATTTAACACACAATTCAAATTAAGTACACAATTATGCATTAAATCATTTCATTGGTATCATCATACCAATATTACTTGCAAGTTCATTATTAGGTTGTGTCAATTACATAGCTATCTGGGACTCAATCACATTGACTAAAAGGACTTAAAAATAGTTAATAATTTTTGAATCAAACACATTTAATCAATTTGGGACTAAAATCCATTTAAATAATTTGGGACACAAACATATTTAATCAATTTGGGACTGAAATTCATTTATGTTTCAATTGACCTCTGATACCATGCAACTAGTTTTAAATAAAGTTTAATATGCAAACTTTCCATATTCAAAACCATTTTAACAATATTGGGTTAAGGTTGTTAACAATTCAATTCTCATTATTTGTAAAATTGGGGGAATCACGATCCCCTAGTTTATTAGTCATACACATACACCCTATAAGTTTAAAGCCATCAATAAAGGATAAATAATGCATAATAATCTATCGGAAAACTATTTAAAAACCAACCATGTCGAAAAACCCAACTTATATAAAAACTCACTTGAAATTTCACTTCAATAATCAATTATATATTATGCTTTAAGGAAAACAAGTTTGAGGGTAAGTGATCATTCAGAAATATTAAATATTATGGTGAAGAAACCTTGAATTGACACCCAGATGTTCAACCATGAGGAAACCCTAGCTTGGTTTGCTTGAGAGAATTTGAGAAAGAAAAGGGTATATTTTTATTATGTTATATTTGGAGAATAAAGTCTCGGTAGGGTTTATAGGTAGTAGGTTATGTATAGGGAAATAGGGAAATGTCTAAAATACCCTCAATAAAAGACTGAGAAAAATGTTGGCCAATCTCCATAGGTCTGACATCGACTTCTTAGAAATCATTATGACTCATTTCCATGAATCGTAGTCAGGAAAGTGTGTCTAGGAATACACTATTAACCTTATTATTACCACCTTACGACTCGTTGAGTCTAGTTGTAAGAAAGGTAGAAAGTTTTTGGTAACAAGATAGTCAAGCTATGATTTGGCTGAGATGACTCATCATGAGTCTTAATAACTCTTACGGATCCACTCATAATCAACTAAAAAACGTAGCCAAACATACAGGTCAGGCTATTAGTAGGGGTCCTATGACCCGTAATGACACCATATATCTCGTAGGATGAGTCGCAGTCTAGGCAAGGAGTTCAAAGCGCAAGAAATTTTCAAGGACAATAATCTAGGGTGTTACATTCTCCCCCACTTGGATCATTCGTCCTCGAATGATAGGTCAAGGCATTCATAAGAAAAATTTAACAGAACAACACAACCACATTTCCCTTTAACAAAGTCAAAAAACAAGTATGTCAAGATAAACACATACCTTAAGCATGATTTTTTGGAAGGGAAAACATGAACGGGTATTTGGGCCTCATGTACTTTCTAAACTCTCAGAAAGTTTCCTTAATCCAAAATAAAGCATCAATTAAATCACACGTGTAACCATACTTCACCACCATGCTTTAGCTATGAACATGACATTCTGCCATTTCAATCTTCTAATTCCCCCGTGAAACACATAACTATAGGGGCTTGAGTATAACTTTTTGTTGTTCCATGTGAAAAATATAACTTGGAATTGATAGTTCTAGCATAGGTTACCAGCCCTATACTTCTCACCCCTCGAATACCACTATCCAAATTTACTTGTTATGATAAGGGTTTCACCATATCTCTTCTTTTCTTTTTCATATAACGGAAGTTCGTTTTACACTCCCATCTTTATTTATGGCCTTAGCCTGAGTAATCACCCCCAATGTTTTCATATATGAGAACGTTCACTCCCCTATGTATAAGCCTACTACACTACTATAGCCACTACCACACTACCAAAAAGAGGGTCACTATAGAAGTAGAGCACAAATATCTAGAATGGGAGGGTTACTTCACAGTTATGACCCCTATTTGTCATACTGCTAAAGGTGAGACCCGTGAAGAAAGATAGGTACCATAGGCATAAAATATGTCATAGAAACCATCTTGATCCCCAAAAAGGGTAGATCATTAATAAAATATAACATTGCATGAGTCCTTCAGAATGGGAATAGTGAGGAATGATAGTGCACATATTATGGGTCATATAGCGTAAAGTTGAGATTTGTATATTCAAGAAGTATGGAAAGTTTTACCGCTTAGAACTATTCCCTTTCATTTTAAGGAGTGAGAATGGTCACAATTTTGCATATATAGGATCACATTGGGATGGGATATCAAAAAGATTGATCGGTAACAAATAGAATGTATAGTTCCTTAGAACTAAGCATAAAGTAAGGCATGAGTTAATAGACATAATCTACTTTAAGAACACGTACTTTAGGCATAGGCATAATTTTCATATGTAAGAGATTGGTAGAATGCCCGTCTACCTGAAATAGGAGGAATTTGATAGAATAGGAGTAGATTTACCACTACTCTTCCCTGAAACTTTCCACCTTGAGAAAATTTTAAGATCATCCTTAGTTCACCATCACCCCCAAATAACTATAATATGAAAACACTACCCTCCGGAGATACTCATCTTAACCTTTGCTAGACATTAGAGCTATAACCCTATGAATCACACCCTTATGAGCATACGCATCCATACTAAGATATTCAATAAAAAGGACTAGGTACACCCCAACATTTAATTACTTAAAATCTCATTTAACAAGATGCTAACTGGTGCTTGACATAATCTTATAAAATAAATATTGCTACCCACCTAATGTCTTAGCACTAATTCATCATATAAATACTAGACCTCTGGTATATATCGCAATTACCAACTCCACTATTTCATACCTTATCAACTTAATCTTTTCCACACTATTGATAAAGCCTACAAATTTACTCACTTAAATCTCACATCGTTATCCTGGAGCCAATATCTTTTTTACCACAATCGTTATCTAAAGTTCATGCTTATTGGATAGAAATAATTATGCACCACAAATAAAGTACCCTACATAATATAGCAATCCACCTCACAATGAGGTCACCCTAAATTTCTTGTTCAGTATATTATAATCTATACATAATCGAAGGGAACCATCTTGCCTATGCACTAAGAGAATAGGACCATCCTATGAAGAATCACTAGGGAAAATAAAACCTTCAGCAAGAAGATCTTTTAACTTCTACATAAGTTGTTCTAGCTCAACCAAAGCCATTGTATATAGAGGGATAGAGAGGGGACGGGTATCCGAGAGAAGATCAATCCAAAAAAATATTTCACTATCGGGAGGAACACTTAGAATATCATCAATAAAACCCCCTGAAAAAATGCTTAACCACTAGAATGGATTGGAAGGAACTGCCTCTCAATTTAGAATCTTTAACTCAGACCAAATGGTAAAGACATCCTTTGGAAGTTAATTTTCGGGCTCTGAGATATGATATGAAACTCCCCCTAGGTACTAAGGAACTCCCTTTAAATTCTATAATCCGCTCATTAGTAAAATTGGAAACGACTCTATAAAATCTGACAGTCTAAAGAGAAATTGCACAAATTCTACGAATCCATCCCTAAGATGACATCAATATCAACATGTCTAATTCACTCAAATCCACCAAAGTTTCTCTACCAATAATGGATTCAACAAAACCCTTACAAACTCTTCTACCTACAACAGAGTCACCCATCGTGATAGTAGAAATAGAAAAATAATTCAAAATTTACTCGAGATAAAAACTAAAATGGATAACCACAAATGAAGTCATACAAGAAATAGTACCCCTCCAGATAAAGCAGATTAGAATGACCCAAAATCATCTCCCGGGATGTCAGACGGTGCCTAAGGCTACAAGTAGCCATAAGCTAACCCTTAGAATTGGTTTCTACTAGACACTCAATTCAAGATAAGAATGGACTCAATAGTAGAATAGTCATATGACATAAAAGGAAATATGGAAAACATACTCGGTGCATAAGACCACAAAATAGTGAAATCTCAACAAAACCATAATATCGAACCCTCAATACATCACAAGTTTTACACTAGTCTGACAAGCCTCTACAAATCAGAATCTAGAAAGCCATTGGGACAAGTCCCCTACTAACTCAAAATGAACTAAAGATAAAACATAGTCTCTCAAGTATGTTAAATATCTAAAGATCGATCCTCAAAACATGAGGACTCACCACTATAGAAAACGTAGGCAAGGTACTCAAAGAATCATAGGCGAGGCTAAGACTGAGAACCTAAACTTACATTATGACACAATGTAGCACATAGACATATATGTGGATCAGTACTTTGAATGTATTGAGTATGCGGAGGTGAATGCATATGAATAAAATAGTAACAATCTTCTTTAATAAAATCATGTATGCATTATGAGATGCCTCACATGGATTGAACAAGTATAAAATATAAAGCTCATAAGTCATATAAAATGGAGCATGTAACACAAATCTTGTGAGTCATCATTGTTTAATATAAAAATTCAAAATCTTCTCTTGTTCTCAATATCTAAAGGCTAAGGGAGTTTAAACAATACTTTCAACTCATGCGTAAGTCCCATAGAGAGTAAAACTTCATAAATGCTCAAAATTTCATGACTATTTAGAACTCATATACTTGAAATTTGGAATCATATAACTTGAAAACACACTTGAAGGCATTTCATTGACTTTAGAAAAATATCTCATCTCAAGCTTTAGGGAAATCACTCCATCTCAAATGGAAAGGCATTCTAGTTTATGGAAAAAACTTATCTCAAGGCTTTATAAAAATTACTATAACAAGGGAACATGCTTTCATTGAGGAAATAACTCACATCAATAAAATACTTTAGTTGGGAAAAAATCTTTGAAATTCAACCATTTAGAAAAATAGCTTATAGGGAAGGAAAATAAGTATTTGATATCGAAGTCTAAATGTCAAGGGAGGTTCTCGTAATGGACAAAAACAATGCGAGCTACATAAAGCCCAACGTTTTGTCCTCCTAAGGAAAAGACCCCACATTGGGGAGGAGCGCCATGATCACTAAAAAAAACTCCGCCTAGGGTAAAATCATAATCATCATAAACTCGGCCTCAGGCCCAACCTACAGTGGCACATAGTTTTGGGGTAAGAAACCATAGTAACTAACCCACTCGGTGCTAAATACTACTCCCTTTACATTATCTGCGCTCATCTAAAAAAAATAACTTTTAGAATAATCACATGGTACCCCACGATCCCAATAATCAAATTGATAATCTAGTATAGTGAAGTAGATTTCGAAGCTCAAGGACCATTAGGTCAATTCATTTCTCAATCATCTCAAAATAGTCAAAGCATAGGTGCTCATAGCACAAAAGTTCATAATTTCACAAGTCTCAAATATGGCTCACTAACCCATTATTCAGTCTCAAGTTCATGCTTACCAAAAGCATAATATATAGCATATAGATTCATAAGTCATGTGGAAATCTTGGAATTTCAGCAAGTTACCTCAAAATCATAATATAGCCATATGCTTCAATATCACAACAATGGAAATATTAGCTTATCAAGGAGTAAAATCATGGGGTTTATATCCATCTATAAATACTCAACAAAACATGTAGAAATCATGCCATTTGACTCTTAATTCATGGGAAATATCTATATAATGCATTCAATATAAAGGGTGAAAAACCCAATTCAAATTCATGTAAAAAAAAAGACCTCAGATATTTCAAGAATTTCATGATGTAAATAGCCTTTTGGGAACAAGGGTAAAGGGTTACCCTTATTCAAAACCCCACAAACCTTGAATTAGAAGCTCTTGATGAACTCTCACTTTTGGAACTCTATTCGTGCTCTAGAATGAGGTTTCTTGAGATCCTTGACTTGGGAACCTTGAAAAAGGTCCACAGTGCATTTTTAAACATCTGTGCAACACTGGAAAAATTAAACTAGAACTCGATTTCATTGGCCTCCGTGACGCACCACTTATCTCGGTGACTTATTGAAAATTGACAATCGAGAAATTGGCAGCCTCCGCGATGCAGAGCCATCATGTTTTCCCATAGGTTGGGACCTGGCACTCCTCCGCGATGCGCCACTATTATGGGGTTTACCTGGAAATTGACAATTGCCAATTCAACTCTCTCCGCAACGCGCCAGGTAGTTAAATGACACAATTTTATGACTAAGGCTTAAATTAGTCGTAACTTCTTACTCGAGTGTTGGATTTGGGAAAATCTTATATCAATGGAAAGCTTATCATATTTCCCATTTGAAAAAAGTAAAAATTAGGGAAATTCTATATGGTTAACACGTTACTCACTTAGGAGGCAACTTCTTAATCTTTTAGGGCCGGAATCACACCTCACTCGACATGCCCTATGACTCAAACTATGAGGGAGATTTGTGGGTCCTTACAATATCTCCCCCTTGGGAACATTCATCCTTGGATGTCACTAGTTAGACTCAGAATATAACAAAAACTGAGTACAAATAGCCTAAACAATTACTAAATGGTTCAAGATGTTCCTAAACTCATAACCACTCCGGATATCGCAACAACTCATACAAAGATAGATGCATAGCTGAACTTTAGATTAGTAAAGCTGAATCAAGGAAAAATGGTACCTTCGGATTGACCTGAACTTGCTGAAAAGACTTCTTCCTCCCAAGTAGCACCCTTAACAGATTCGTTCTGCCACAGAACTTTAACTGAGGAAACTTCTTTGTTCCTTAGTCTGAGGATCTGTAAATCTAGTATCTCCATGGGAATCTCATAGAAGGAAAGGCTACCCTGAATATCAACACTCTCTAAAGGATCAACCACAATGGAATCACCAATATGCTTCTTAAACATGGAGACCTGAAAGATAGGATGAACAGCGGACAACTCCAAGGGAAACTCAACCTCATAAGACACTTTACCAACACGACTACAGACTCTATACGAGCCAATACAACGGGGACTAAGCTTTTCTTTCCTACCAAACCTTTTTACCCCTTTTATGGGTGAAATCTTTAAGTACACCAAATCACCTACCTTAAACTAAAGATCTCATATCCCCACATCATTGTAAGACTTTTGATGACTCTGAGTGGTTTTCTTATATTTATCTTATCAACTTAACTTTCTCCATAGCTTCAAACACTACATCAGGTGCACACGCGGCAGCTTCGCCCACTTCAAACTAACCTATGGGTGATCTATACCACCTACCATAAAAATTGTCAAATGGTGCCATCTCAACGCTAGCATAGAAGCTATGGTTATAGGAGAACTCTATCAATGGTAAATGGTCATCCCAACTTTCTTTTAAATCAGGAGCATACGCCCTCAACATATCTTTTAGGGTCTGAATGGTCCTCTCAGCCTGTCCATCTGTCTACGGGTGAAAAGCTAAACTCAAAAGAACTTGGGTGCCAAGACCCTGCTGAAACGCCCTCAAAAACTATAAAGTAAATTGAGTACCACTATCCAAAATAATACATAAGTGAATTCCATATAGTCTGACCTACTCCCGAACATACAATCTAGCATAATGCACAGCCGTATAAGATATATGCACGGGCAAGAAATGTGCGGACTTAGTCAACCTATCTACAACAACCTAAATAAAATCATGATGACGACGCAAAAGAGGCAACCCTATCACGAAGTCCATATTTATCATCTCTCACTTCTAAGTGGGTATACTAAACTCTTGCATCACACCACCCGGTCTTTGGAGCTCTACCTTCACCTGTTCACATGTCGCACACTTTGCTACAAACTCAGAGATGTCTTTCTTCATGCCATTCCAGTAGTAGATTTCCCGCCAGTCGCGATACATCTTGGTAGTACCAGGATAAATAAAATAATGCACTCCATGCACTTCACCCATAATCCTCCACCTCGAATCATAAACACATGGACCACAAAACCTACCATGCACTCTCAACACACCATCTCCCCCTTGGGAGTAATTCCTGGAACATTTGGTCCTTGATTTACTCCTTTATTTTGACCAAACTAGGATCCCTATCTTGCTTTTCATTCACTTCCAAAAATAAAGAAGATTCAAAACTACTTCTCACCAATATAGTCCCCTCCGCTGAATCAAGCAATCTAACACCCAACCTAGCTAGACAATGAATATCATAAGATAAGTCTCTCTTACCTTTCTCAATATGTGCAACACTACCCATGGATAATGTGCTAAGGGCATCTACCACCATATTGGCCTTGCTTTGGTGATACAACAAACTCATATCATAATCTTTCAACAACTCTTACCACCTCCTCTACCTAAGATTCAACTCCTTCTGGGTAAACACATACTGTAGGATTTTATGATCAGTAAACACATCAACATAGATACCATAAAGATAGTGTCTTCAAATTTTCAAAGCAAAAACAATAACAACTAACTCAAGATCATGGGTTGAGTAGTTGTTTTCATGTGGCTTCAACTATCTAGAGGCATAGGCTATCACCTTAACCCTTTTGCATCAACACATAATCCAAACAAACTTTAGAGGCATCACAATACACCACAAAACCATCAGTACCATCAGGCAAAATCAACTCAGGGGATGAAGTGAGTCGAGTCTTCAACTCCTAAAAACTCTTCTCACAGGAATTGGACAACTGTAATTTAACCTTCTTTTGGGTCAACCGAGTCATAGGAGACACAATGGAAGAGAAACCCTCCATAAAATAATTGTAATAGCCTGCTAGACCTAAGAAACTCCTAATGTCAAATTGGGAGATAGGTCTAGGATAGTTTCTCATAGCTTCTATGTTTTTGGGATCAACTCTAATACCCTAGACTAAAACAACATGACCGAGGAAGGCAACAGACCTTAGCCAAAATTCATAATGAATTTAGAAAATAACAGGTGATCTCTAAGAGCTTGCAAGAAAATTCTAACATGAGCTGTATGGCCATTTTCATCCCGAGAGTACACATGGATGTCATCTATGAAGACAATGACGAACGTATGAAGGTATTGCTTGAACACTCAATTCATGAGGTCCATGCAGACTACTGGGGCATTGGTTAGCCTAAAAGACATGACTAGAAACTCAAAGTGACCATAATGGGTTTGGAAGGCTGTCTTTGGAATATCATATTCCCTCACTTTAACTAGATGATAGCTGGATCTAAGGTCTATCTTGAAAAAAGAACTTTCACCCTGCAACTGATAAAATAGATCATCCATTCTCAGAAGAGGATGCTTATTTTGGATTTTTACCTTATTTAGTTGATGGTAGTTAATGCATATATGCAAAGAGCTATCTTTTTTTTCGCATGAACAAAATAGGTAATCCCCAAAGAGAAATACTAGGTCTAATGAAACCTTTGTCTAAGAGATATTTCATTTGCTCCTTCAACTCTTTAAGCTCGGTAGGTGCCATATGATATGGCAGAATGGAAATAGGTCGAGTGGCAGGAAGAAGGTTAATTCTGAACTCTATCTCTCAATCGAGAGGTAACCTTAGAATATCTTCCAGAAAGACATTAGGGAACTTATTAACAACATCAACCGACTGGATGGTTGGAGTCTCGAACTTCGTATCCTTAACCCTAACTAGGTGGTAGATGCAACAATTGGATATAAGCTTTCTGGCTTTCATATAGGAGATAAAATGACTCTTGGGAGATACCGATCTCCCAGACCACTCAAACACTGGTTTATTAGGAAACTAAAACTTGACCACATGTGTATGATAATCTATAGAGGCATAACAAAAATGAAAACAATCTATACCTAGAATAAAGGCCAAAATCTATTATGTCTAACATTATCAAATCTGTAAGTATGACTCTATGAAGCATAGTAGCAGGGCAATTTCTATGTACTCGAAGTCTAAATATCAAGGGAGGTTCTCATAACCGATATAAACAATGTGAGCTACATGGAGTCCAACATTTTATCCTCCTAAAAAAGAGATCCCATATTAGCGAGGAGGGTCATACTCTTGCGAGAGAGTATAACCTAGTCTAGTGATAACTAAATAAAACTCAGCCTCAAGCCATTCATAATCATCATAAACTTGGCCTCAGACCCAACCTACGGTGGCATATAGTTTTGGGGTAAGAAACCATAATGACTTACCCACTTAGTGCTAAATACTACTCCCTTCACATTATCTGCGCTCATCTAAAAAAAATACACTTTTAGAATAATCACATGGTTCACCATGAACCTAATAATCAAATTGATAATCTCATATAGTGAAGTAGATTTCAAAGATCAAGGACCATTAGGTCAATGCAATTCTCAATCATCTCAAAATAATTAAAACATGGGTGTTCATAGAACAAGATTTCATAATTTCACAAGTCTTAAATAGGTCTTACTAAACCATTATTCAATCTCAAATTAAAGCTTATCAAAATCATCATATATAGCATATCAATTCATAAATCATGTGGAAATATGGGAATTTCAGCAAGTTACCTCAAAATATTAATATAGTAATATGCTTCAATATCTCAACAATGCAAATATTAGCTTATCAAGGAATAAAATCATGGGGTTTATACCTAGCTGTAAATACACAAGAAAATATGTAGAAATCATGACATTTGACTATTATTTCATGGGAAATATCTATATAATGCATTCAATAATAATGGGTGAAAAACCCAATTCAAATTCATGTAAAAAATAAGACCTCATATATATTTTAAGAAATTCATGATGTAAACATCCCTTTAGGAACAAGGGTGAAAGGGTCACCCTTGTTCAACAACTCCACATACCTTGAATTAGAAGTTTTTGATGAACTCTCTCTTTTGAAACTCTTTTGGTGCTCTAGAATGAGGGTTATTGAGATACTTTACATGGGAACCATGAATATTAACTCAATTTAGATAATACATGGTGGATTCTTGAGATTGTTAAAAGAGGTTTTGGATACTTAGGGTTTAAGTTAAGAGAAAACTTGAGAGAAACCCCCACAAGATGCTTGTAAATGGAATTGATTTAGTCTTTCCATGATTTTATAGGCTTTGAAAAGGTCCAAAGTTCCCTTTTAAACATCTGTACGAAACTGGAAAAATTGAACTAAACATGATTTCAATGGCCTCCACAACGCACAACTTATTGCGGTGGCTCACTGGAATTTTACAATTGGGAAATTGGCAACCTCCACGATGCAGAGACATCATTTTTTCCTATTGGTTAAGAAATGGAATCCTCTGTGATGTTCCACTAATGCGGGGTTCCACTGGAAATTGACAATTTCCAAATCAACCCTCTTCGGGATGCGCCAGGCAATTAAATGATATAGTTTTACGACAAAGGCTTAAATTAGCCATAACTTCTTACCCGAGCGTTGGATTTGGGAAAATATTATATCGATAGAAATCTTATCAGATTTCTCACGTGAAAAAAGTAGAAATTACAGAAATTCTATATGGTTAACACGTTACTCACTTAGAAAGTAACTTCTCAATATTTTAGGGCCGGAATCACGCCTCACTCGACACGCATGATAACTCTCAATCTACAGCTCTCGTAGGAGTGTAAAGAGGTCGTTAGCAAATATAGAACCCAACCTGGGTTGGGTGTCGATCCCACAGGGAATATCTTGGCCAACAATTAAGCAAAATTACTAAACTTTTGGTGCAAGTCTCGTAAGAAGGGGGGCAGTCTTGTCGCGCAAGTAATGTAAACAAAAGCTGAAAATAATAAAGTAAAGAGAGAGATTGTTACGTGAGTTGTAAACAATGAGAATTGAAGCGTTGGGGTTATGTCCACCTTCTGAGGTGTACGTCTCTATTGCCTATGAGTGTGTAGAGTTTTGACATGCAATTGCTTATAGAGAATTATATTCGATGGTAAATCCAAGCGTCTCTCGACCTCAACAAGGACTATTTCACTTTAACTCTCTCAAGCTTAAAGCGTGTCTAACGGTACGAATTCTCCAAGAGGTTAGTCCAGTTACGACACTAGCTTTTTAATAGGAAAGGGTGTCCTACTACCTTGACACTATCTCTTTTTCGGACAAATAACCTTTCTCTCGAACAAGTTAAATGTTAGACTGGCGTATTCTTGCGTTTGCAACCGCAAAGAATGTAGATTAAGATGAAAAGAATAATGATATAAGCAATATACGTGTCACGAACTCACAAACTCACAGCAATATATAGTATCTCATTCGGCTTCCATAACCCCAACAGAGAGGTTTAGTTACCCATGAATGCGAAGGAGATCACGATTGACATTGTTATTATATCACAATATTGAGTAATGGCGTGTAGATCAAGTGATAGGCGTGTGGCGTGTTTCCTTGGCTTGGTAACGATTCTCTTGTTGTGGAATTTAAGAATAGAAGAAGAATAGAATTAATGGAAAGATTAGAAGAGTTGTAGAATTGTTGTGGTGGAAGAAGAGAGGGATGTAAGAAGATTAATTGTTGAATGTATCTCTCCACTAAGGGAGGACTTAATTAAAAATCTCTAGCATGATAGGGTATTTATAATACTCCTATCCTACTCCTACTATGCTAATGAAATAAATAACCAAATCCTACTAAACTAAGGAAATACTTAACCCATTTGTACTAGGTTAATGTAACATTCTCCTAATCCAAATAAACTAATGAAATACATAACCCAATTATACTAGGTTAATGTATCTTTGTCAAAATCCAGCTTTGTGTCTGTAAGTCTCCAAAGTTTTTAGAAATGCTGTTTTAGCCCGGGACAGATTTTCCATGCAGCAGTTTTGGTCCTTAGGCGTGTAGACTTTCTTCCCTTCCTTTGTGAGCTTTCTTTTGCGTCAAGTAATCCATAAAATGCTGTATTTTGCATCATTTATACCTGCAACTTTACTAATCATGTTCGTTAGCTCATTTATAGGAAAAAGGACTAAAAGTGCATGAAATATATAGTTTGTTCTCAAAACTAGGCTAAAATATGGGCAAAATATATTGATATAGGCGTGTAAATTTGCCTATCATCAACACCCCACTATTAGAGCTCTGTTCGTCCTCGAACAAAATATCATGTCCCTCTAAACATCAACTTAGGATTTTTACAGCAACAACACAAAACATTCTTCAAGACAAGCCATAGACTCGTGATGGTGGTTAACTCATATTCAAAAGTCAAGGCACAAAGAATCATACACAACTATCCAAAACTCATCAACCATGTGTGTCTCACAATATATTACCCATAGTCACTCACAAGTGTAGCATATTTTTCAAACATGGGTATCAAAATATCCTTGCTCTCGCTCTCACAAAGAATTCATATGTAGCAACTGATGACCATAAGCTTGCCCTTAATGTAGTACTCCACTAAATGTCGGAATGTTAAGATTAGGATTAAGTAGGTCTTTTGATGGTTGTAATATAGGCTAAGGGACGGGTAGGACTATTTTGGCCAAGAATAGTGACTAGGTTCCTAAGCTCTTTAATACATCACATTATATCATTGACACTTTTTTCTTTCAACCTTTCTTCTTTCTTTTATTCTACCACCCTTGTTCTCCTCTTTTGTTTTTCAATTTTAAGAACAACTCACTTTTCAGCTTTCTTTTCCTTTTTCTTTTCACAACATACCTCTTATGATAGCACTTTCTTTTTCATAACACATTCAAGCACCATTACAATTTATAGCATTATATATTCACCCAATTTCCTCTTATGTTGTCACATGACTTTTTCACTTTAAAGCACTTAGAAATTTAGATCAAATTACGGTCTTGAAAGAAATGGATTAGGCCTACATATGAGGTTGTCAAAGAAATAGGCTAAAGGCTCAAAAGGGTTTAACTAGGATGATGTCCATGGGTAGGTAAAACTGAAGGTAAACAAATATAGGTTGCCAAAGAAATGCCTAAATCATATCCTAACTTACACTCCTTATTTTTGCTTTGCATACATACCAGGCAAGTTCTAGCATCAGCCACATACATAGAAGATACTATTAATCTCACATACACAAGGCACATGGTCGACTTGACTGGAAGTAATATAGACTCTCGACCCAACAAGTGAAGGAATTAAACCACACAATATCACATAATGAGTCACAACTAGAGCCTAAACGTCTCAAGAGTCACAATTGTAGCACATACTCTTGTTATAATCTCATGCTGCCTATCAAAATAATTTCATGCGAAGCTAAAAAAAATTTTAACTACTAAAAAAAACAAAACGAAACAAAAATGAAACAAAAGCAAACAATCATAGATGCGAATAGAGAAGTATAGCATGCAATACCACCACCCCACACTTAGTCGGGACACTGTCCTTAGTGGAAAATAAATACGAGGAACCTGGTCAGTCGGACTCCTCCTCTATGTCTGGGGTCCTACCCCTTTCATCAGAGTCGTCATCCTCAGAAGTTCCTCATAAGTATCTCACTTAATTCTAAGCGTGAGTTGAGGTGTTTGCAGCGAGGAGGGTTCTCCTTGCTCCTTGCAGCCTCTTTTCTTGCCCTTTTGGGAAGTGGTAGCCTTCTCCTTGCCTTGTCTCTCTTTAGGTGCCATTGTACCTGAGACTTGAAATATTGTTAATGGTAGCACAATATCAATGGATACAATCTATACATAAGCAGTAGGGGTACCACCCCACACTTAGTTTTGTTAACACAAATCAGTGAAGCAAAAGTGGTATATTACTCAGATTTCGTCGACATACGTTTTAGGATTGTATTCCGACAAGAAAATCAGCAATGCATCACTTACTTGCAGACATTGGACTACTTTCATGGTAGATATAGCAACACTACTACATAGGGGTTACCACATGGAATAGTTATTCTTACAACAATCACAACCTCTTATGTCGGTAGACACTATAAGTCTTATCCCGATGGCCGGGATAGTCTAACATGTAAGTATCCAAACAACAATCTGAAGCACTATTCATAGCCATAGTAATTCTGCAAATAGTATAACAATGCTATTAAAACCAATTTCAAATCGGAAATAAGTCAAGATTTTCCTACGTACATGTTCACTCACATGATTTTGTATCAACAATCCAAACACATGAACATCACCAACAATCTTATACGATTTAGCAATTCATATTAGACATAGCAACATAGTACTTATAAGAAATAAATAAAGAATAAGAGAGTACTTACTTGCTTGAAGCTTGTGGAGATGGTTTTGTGAATTGGAAGAGCAAAAGAAGAAGATTTTGAGAGGATTTGGATGTATATGCGGCGCCCTTAGGTCAATTTTTAGTGTGGTTGTGTTGTAAAACTAAGTCTCCTTTATATAGGAAGAGAATGGGTCGGGTTTTGACCCATTTAAAATCGGTTTTGGAGACAAAAATACCACATATGCGGCGCATAATGCTCGGCATATCAATGACATATGCGGCGCATTGTCTATAGCATAATGGGACATATGCGCCGCATAGTCTATGGCATTTGTAGACATATGCGCCGCATAGTCTATGGCATATGATATACTGAGACCAAATGCCATAGCATAGGTGGCGCATAGTCAAAAGCATACCTAGGAATAGGCAGCGCATAGTGTATAGCACACTAGATTCCGAGACCTTAGGCTATAGGATAGGTTGTGCATCGTTCGTGGCCTGTTTTTACCAAGGCCTAGCCTTCCTCGAAGCCTATTTTGGTGTGAGAAATGCTGAATCCATAGCCTTGTGCATCACCATTCCTAACTTACCAACTTTACCATACAATGCGTCCAAATCGTCAATTGAAATCAATCTCCTCATTGAATACTTCTTGCACCTATTTTTGCTCAAAACCAAACGAAAACGGTTAGTACGATGGGTTGCCTCCCACCAAGCGCCTTAGTTTTGGTCGTGGCACGACTCTTATTTTTGGATTTTCATTTATCAAAAACAAAACAAGTATAAAAACGATAAAATGATAAAACGATGAAATGATAAAACAATAAAATGATGGGTTGCCTCTCATCTAGCGCCTTATTCATTGTCGTGGCTCGACATAGTTACCTCGAGTACTCAGACTTCATCGAGGTAAGTGATGGATCATTTTCTGAAAGGATTTAGACGACAATGAGGCTTACCTATGGGCATGCGATCTTCTTTAAGATGGCTCTTACATTTTCTCGGAGAATCTCCAATTATATCATCAATAGTCCAACCCATAGCTCTCTTGTATCTCTTTAGAGCAGAGATGAGAGCTTCTACGTGCTGTTTACTTAAATCATCTGTACTCTCCGAAAGTATATTTCTACTTTCCAAGAACACATACCTTAGATAATCGGGAAGCTCTTGCGATTCTAGCATTGGTGGCTCATCAAAGGGAGTCTTCGCTTTTGGTTGATTCTTGGGATCACAATCTGGTTGCTTAGGAGTATACGGCTCTGTTTCTGTTAGATCACCCATAAGTTCTTCATTGTCCTCATGCTCAACATTCAGTGGCGCAGCAGACAATGGCTCAACAGTAGGTTGTTTCTCTATAGATAATGCTTTCATATCCTCATGATGAACATCAGATATAGATAACTCATTCATATCGCTGGGCTGCTTCATTACTTTGCATATATCAAACCGTGCCACTTCGTCATTAATTCGAAACAAAAGCTCATTATCTTTCATGTCAATAAGCACACTTCCAGTTACAAGGAAAGGACGTCCCAAGATTATGGGAACTTCAGAATCCTCCTTACAATCCAGAATAACGAAGTCTGCAGGAAAGATGAATGAAGAAAATTTCACCAACACATCATTCAAGATACCCACAGGTCGTTTTACCGACCTATCAGCCATCACGAGCCTCATATTGGTTGGTGTCGGATTGCCTAGCCCCAACTTCTTGTAGATGGATAGTGGCATCAAATTGATGCTAGAACCTAGATCGCACAATGCCTTGGCAAAATCCAACGATCCAATTGTGCAAGGAATAGTGAAAGCTCCAGGATCTGCCTTCTTTTGAACTAACGACCTTATAGCGATTGCACTACAATGATGAACATTATCCGCTAACTCATGACTTGCTTCCCGCTTCTTTGTCAACAGGTCTTTCATAAACTTCGCATATCCAGGCATTTGATCAAGTGCCTCCACCAATGGAACATTAATGGTCAGCTGCTTGAGCATAGTCATGAATTTGCTGAACTTTGTGTCATCTGCCACCTTCTTCAATCTTTGGGGAAAAGGTGGTGGTGGGTATGGAAGTGTTCTCTCCATGGTTTTCTTCTCCTCTTGCTTTCGTTTTTCCACTTTTTCAGGCTGCACAGTGCTGGATGTGGCATCCTTGATGTCGGGAGTAGTGGCTGGGGCATCTTGTCCTTTTGCATTGTCATCCATTTCCGCAACTTCATCAATCACTTTCTTGCCTTTTGATGAAGTTTCCTGAACCTTACCACTTCTGGTAGTGATGGCCATGCATGACCCATCATTCCTTGGGTTTTGCACAGTATCGCTAGGTAAAGTGCCGGCCTTTCTTTGGTTGAGTGCTGCTGAAAGTTGACTGAATTGCTGCTCTAGTTGTCTAATTGAAGTGGAATGTGAATCTACTAATTGTTTCATGGCAGGCAAATCATTAATTACCTCCGTAACTCCCGCGCTCGTTGCTTCAACTCCTTTCAATAATTTAGCCATCATGTCTTCCATACTTCCAAAATTAGATATGGTGGTATCACGTCTGCCAGGGGGAATGTACAAACCACTCTTTTCATTGTTTTTCTTCCAACTACCTTGGTTTTTGCTTCCAGATTTATCATAATAGTTCTGACCTTGGTTTCCTTGGGCATTCCCGCGAAAACCCCCCTGATTGTTCAAGTAGTTGGCCTCATCTTCCGAATCAGTTTCGTCTCTTCCTTTTGATGCAATAGCTTTCACTTTTTCAGTCTTCCCTAATATATGCTTTGTAAGAAGATCCATTTGGGTTTTCATGTGCGCCATATCTTGATCACGTTATTCTTCTCTTCTTCGTTGGTCTGCAGTCATGCCAATAGATAAAGTGGGGCTTGCTACCTCAGAATCCCTGGTATGCCAAGCTCTACTTTGTTTCGTCATGCGATCTAGCATATTTCTTGCTTGACCAAAGGTGAGGTCCATGAAAGAACCTCCAGCTGCGTTGTCCACCACTGGTTTAGTTATTGAATTCAAGGCTCTATACAAGATCTCCATGAGGTGAACATTAGTCATGTGATGGTTTGGGCATCTCGCTAGCTTTGTCTTGAACCTCTCCCATGTTTCATGAAGTGCTTCAGTTGGAAGCTGACGGAAGTTGCTGATTTCATCTCTCAATTGTGCACTTTTGGATGGCGAAAAGAATTTTTCTAGGAAAGCGTCTCTCAATTGCCTCCAATTTGTAATAGAATCAGGAGTCAGCCCATTCAACCACATAGTTGCCTCCCCAGACAGAGACAATGGAAATAGACGTAATCGAATTGCATTCTGTCCAACGCCAGGATTGTCGAATGACTTGCATGTAGAAATAAAGTTGATCGGATGCATATTCGGATCATCGCCTGCTAGTCCACCAAATAATCCCTTGAGTTGCAAAAGCTGAATCATGGCGCTAGTGATATTGAACTTTGCTCCCGGTGCCAATGGCGGAAGAATAATAGCTCCTGTGGCACCAGCTCCATCAAGATCATCATCATCATCATCAAACGGTATGTGCACAGCTCGGCGTTCGGGCCTAAATCGCTCTTGACGATCTCTCCTTTGCATGGGTGCCGCCATTTCAGCAGTATGTCATGGGTTTAGTAGCTCTTCATCGCCCAGATCCTCATCGTCAGGATTTGTTGCTCGCCTACGGTTATCAATATTCTGTTGATGCACTTGAGTAGCCTTCCTTTCAATTTCACGTTGTGCCTCCATTGATGCACTGAATAAACCAAAAAAAAAAAAAAAAAAAACAACTAAAAAAAAAAGTACGAGAATCTTTGACCAAAGGGTCTAGTAATTATCACGAACTTGATTGACACTCGTATTCCCCAGCAACGGCGCCAATTTTTGATAACGCTCAATCTACAGCTCTCGTAGGAGTGTAAAGCGGTCGTTAGCAAATATAGAACCTAACCTGGGTTGGGTGTCGATCCCACAGGGAATAGCTTGGCCAACAAGTAAGCAAAATTACTAAACTTTTGGTGCAAGTCTCGTAAGAAGGGGGGCAGTCTTGTCGCGCAATTAATGTAAACAAAAGCTGAAAATAATAAAGTAAAGAGAGAGAGATTGTTACGTGAGTTGTAAACAATGAGAATTGAAGCATTGGGGTTATGTCCACCTTCTGAGGTATACGTCTCTATTGCCTATGAGTGTGTAGAGTTTTGACATGCAATTGCTTATAGAGAATTGTATTCGATGGTAAATCCAAGCGTCTCTCGACCTCAACAAGGACTATTTCACTTTAACTCTCTCGAGCTTAAAGCGTGTCTAACGGTACGAATTCTCCAAGAGGTTAGTCCAGTTACGGCACTAGCTTTTTAATAGGAAAGGGTGTCCTACTACCTTGACACTATCTCTTTTCCACACAAATAACTTTTCTCTCGAACAAGTTAAATGTTAGACTGGCGTATTCTTGCGTTTGCAACCACAAAGAATGTAGATTAAGATGAAGAGAATAATGATATAAGCAATATATGTGTCACGAACTCACAAACTCACAGCAATAGATAGTATCTCATTCGGCTTCCATAACCCCAACAGAGAGGTTTAGTTACCCATGAATGCGAAGGAGATCACGATTAACATTGTTATTATATCACAATATTGAGTAATGGCATGTAGATCAAGTGATTGGTGTGTGGCGTGTTTCCTTGGCTTGGTAATGATTCTCTTGTTGTGGAATTTAAGAATAGAAGAAGAATAGAATTAATGGAAAGATTAGAAGAGTTGTAGAATTGTTGTGGTGGAAGAAGAGAGGGATGGAAGAAGATTAATTGTTGAATGTATCTCTCCACTAAGGGAGGACTTAATTAAAAATCTCTAGCATGATAGGGTATTTATAATACTCCTATCCTACTCCTACTATGCTAATGAAATAAATAACCAAATCCTACTAAACTAAGGAAATACTTAACCCATTTGTACTAGGTTAATGTAACATTCTCCTAATCCAAATAAACTAATGAAATACATAACCCAATTGTACTAGGTTAATGTATCATTGTCAAAATCCAGCTTTGTGTCTGTAAGTCCCCAAAGTCTTCAGAAATATTGTTTTAGCCCATGACAGATTTTCCATGCAGCAGTTTTGGTCCTTAGGCGTGTAGACTTTCTTCCCTTCCTTTGTGAGCTTTCTTTTGCGTCAAGTAAGCCATAAAATGCTGTATTTTGAATCATTTATACCTGAAACTTTACTAATCATGTTCGTTAGCTCATTTATAGGAAAAAGGACTAAAAGTGCATGAAATATATAGTTTGTTCTCAAAACTAGGCTAAAATATGGGCAAAATATATTGATATAGGCGCGTAAATTTGCCTATCATCAATGCCCTATGGGTCAAACTATGAGGGAGCTTTACGTGGACTTATATAGATAATAAATATGACAAGAAAATAGTTGTGACATACCAATTAACAAATCAGGAGATGTCTCATACTCCTGGTAGTTAATGATAGCATAAAGATGGTTCCAACCCGTTCTTCTAGAAAATGTAGCACCCTTTGGTGTGGGAGATAATGAAGTGGAAAATGGAACATTATTATCCCTAGAAGCAACCCTAGAAAGACAATCCAACTACATTTGATTGATATGACAATAACTAAAACAATGATTCCTCCTCTCACAACAAAACCCAAAATACAGTTGATCTAATAACTAAAAAGGGGTATGGGAGGGAATAACTACGAACCACTAGGCTGATAATAGGAACCTTTTTCCCTAGGACAACCACTATTTTGAAAAAAATGATAGTCGAATGGCGTAGGGCAAAGAGCTCTAGTCGACGGATATAAACCATATTTTTCCCAACTGCCTTCCTTTATCCAATGTCTCCCATGTCTAATGCTATTGTGATGACCCCTACCTTTAACTGAATATCTAAATTCCTTATTCTACCTCTCCTTTATCAATGTTTAATTCCTTCTTCTACCAATAACACAAGATTAGAATTACAAAGAAACTACTATCTAGGTCAATAGATAAATAAAAAGGTAGATCTAAATAATTAAAATATCTCCTTGGGGAGGTGATATGTACAAATCATCTACCCATGAATCCTTATGAGGCCATGTATCAATTGGGGGTGATCCACATGGTCAATCGGAAGTAGTGATCCTAGATCGAGTTTAGGTTTCATGAAAGTTCTCTAACTCTTGGCTTAATTGAGTTTCAGATCATTCCTTCTCAATGATCTAGCAGTCATAGAAATTAATCTAGACCATCTATCATACCTAAGGTAAATATTAAAGAAAATCCCCCCATTTATGGAGTACAGGCTTGTTCTAATGTACTAGGTCTAGGGTCCCTGCTTTCGATTGTATTACTCCATGTGGGGTTTCTCCTGTCCCTACTAGTACTCGTCAGACATTTTGAGATGATTATCCTATGCTCTCTCTACTCTGGGAGATATCTTAAATTCATAGTTCTAATAGTCTATTCATATACTTTCTCAATTGGTAGAATTTTAGTCTTGTCACTATAATCGTTTTGGTTCTATTTCTCATTTATATAAGGTAAGTCAGGTTGTAAATTTTATGATATTAAGTCCCCCTATCTTTACAGGCTCTAATGTTTAGGAGCATGCTCAGGGTTTATTGATCAGATGGAAATAATTTTTAGGGTGATGTATGGTACATATTTTGAAGGTGTAGATTTTTCTCACATATCAATTTAAAGATATAGCTTATCAGTAGTATAATGAATGGGAAGAAAAAGGGGTGATGATGCAAAAACTATATTGTGGGATGTGTTTTAAAGTGACTTTCATAGTTACTTTTTTCCTTAAGGGTTGAGCAAGGCTATGGTTAAAGAGTTTATAAACTTGAACCAAGGGAAGATGAGTATGAAAGAGTAAGAACTAAAATTTTTTCAATATTCCTATTATGCTCTAGTTTAGTGGATGACATGAGATCATAGATGAGGAAGTTTTCTTTTGGTTTTCCTAGGATTTTATATTTTAGTGTAAATTGATGATGTTAAATAATTATATGGACATCTCCAGGTTAGTTGTTTATATAGTACAGGTAGAGGATAAAAAATACAGTAAGTAGATATGTGAGAGAGGCAGAACAATATGTTAAGCTACTCAGAGCAAGGTGAAGGTCACTAGAATAGAGCAAGAGATGGTAGATTGTGGAGTAAGAAGATGAATTGAAGGATTTCTTATTCTACAACTAGTTCTCCGTATTATAAGACTTCTAATGATCGCTTCTTTAAAACTAGAAGTAGTCCTAAGGCATAGGGTGCCTATTCTTAGGTTACTAGAGGTCAATAAGACCCACTTTATGCTTTATTTAATTCTTTGTAAAGCTTCACAGTGGTTATTATCAGGAAGGGTGGAACTTGTATTTCTATTGTTATCAGCCTTGTAATCTATAGAGGAATATTCATATAACTAAGGTTGCCATAGAAGCTAATAATTTTTTGGTCGCTTCTTCTTCGGCTCTTGCTCCTAAGGGAACCATTTCTAGTACCAAAACTAGCCAAAATTGTTTTTATGTACTTACTATTCATCAAGATTTTGAGGCATCTATAGATATTGGTAGTGGCATTGTTATAGCTCTTCTCTCATGATTATTATTATTTACTTGATTTGATATCCACCCTATATTAGGTCACCCCTCAAATAGTTTTGCATTTTAGTTTTGGTCTCAAAATATTTTAGCCCGATTTTCTATTTCTACTCCAGTGGGTGATTCTATAATTGTAAGAAAAATCTATAGGGGTTGTGTGGGGTGTATCTTTAATAGAGAGACATTGATGGATTTGATAAAACTTTATATGGTGGATTTGATGTAATAATGGGAATGCATTGGCTTCATTCGTGCTATACTTACTAGATTGTTTCAAATTCCTAATGGATTGATGATCGAATGGGAAAGAATTTCCATATTATGCATAGGGAGTTTTACTACCTATCTTAAATCTTTGAAGTTGATTGCCAATATTTGTTTGTATCGTCTAGTTCGGGTTTAGAATTCTAATTTTCAAAGTTTTTGTTTATAATTTATCCCTTTGGTTTATGAATTTCCTAAAATATTTCCAGATGGTCTTCTTGGGATTTCTCCGTGTAGGGAGATAAATTTTGGGTTTGATCTTTTACCGGATATCCAGACTATTTATATTTCTTCTTAAAGGTTGTCTTTGGCTAAGTTAAAGGAGATAAAGGTGCAGTTAAAAGATCTTCTTGATAAGGGATTTATTCAAACTATTATTTTTCCATAGGGTGAACTTGTACTTTTTGTTCAAAATAAGGATAGGTCTCTCCAGCTATGTATAGACTATCATCAGCTTAATAAAGTTATAGTTAAAAATAAGTATTCTATTCATAGGATTGATTATCTTTTCTATTAGTTTCAGGGTTCTTTGGTGTTTCTCTAAATTTAATGTTAGTGTGGGATATCATCAGTTAAAATCTTCGATGCTAGTATTCCTTAGCAGCTTTCCAAACCCATTATGACCATTATAAGTTTTTTGTTATGTCGTTTGAGTTGACTAATGCATTGACAACTTTTATGGATCTAATAAATTGGATGTTAAGGATGTTCTTGGACTTGTTTGTTATAGTTTACAGTGATGACATCATAATATACTCTAGAAGTGAGGATAATCATGCCAATCACCTTGAAATTATGTTGCAGACACTTAAGGACCAATAATTGTATGCAAAATTTTCTAAGTGTTAGTTTTGCTTAAGTATTGTGAACTTTATTGGCCATGGTTTTTCTATTGTGGGGATCAAGGTGGATCCACAAAATGTTGAGAAATATAAGATATGGCCTGGACCTATGAATCCAACCGACATTACGAGCTTCTTGGGCTTGGATGATTATTACTATAGGTTCATAGATAGTTTCTCTTCTATTACTACTTCACTGAAAAGTTTACTTGCATAAAGGGTATGTTTTTATGGTCCGATGCCTGTGAAGGTAGTTTTGAGAACTTGAAGGATAAGTTAACTTCTATGACTATGTTGACCCTACACGAGGGTACTGATGGTTTTGTTGTGCATTGTAATACATCCTATGTAGGAATTGAATGTGTTTTCACGTAGTATTTTAAGAATGTTGCCTATGCATCTAGGAAACTTAGTGTTCATGTGAAGAATTACTTGACTAATAACCTAGAATTTTTGACGTTGGTGTTTGATATAAAAAAAATTGGTGCCATTACTTGTATGTTGTGAAAGTTGATATTTACTTAGATCATAAGAGCATGTAGTATATGTTTACATAGATTTAATTAAACCTCAAATAGAGGCAGTGGCTTGAATTGGGTAAGGATCACAAAATGAGTGTACACTACCATCCTAGAAAAGTTAATATGGTTGTTGATGATCTTTGTGAGTTGTCTATGGGGAGTTATCTCATGTTAATGAAGAGTATAGAGGGTTGGTGAAAGATATTCACAATTTTATCTAACTTGGGGGTCCATGTTTTGGACTTTACAGATATGGTAGTAATTATTCAAGAGGTTGTTAAATAATTTCTTGGTACAGATGTGAAGGAGAAAAAGGAATTGGATCCAATAATTTTGTACATGAAGGATTATGTTGTTTAGCAAGGTTATGGCTTTTGAGATTTTGGGAGATGGTATTCTGAGGTATAATAAAAGGTTGTGTGTACCTGAATTCGATGGGCTGTGGTAGCGAATTTTAACTGAGGCTCATCAGTCTATATACATAGTTTATCCACGTTCGACCAAGTTGTATCATGACTTGAAGAAAATCTACCGGTGGAATAATATGAACAGGGATATAGAAAATTTTATGGCTAGGTGCATGGTTTTTCAGAAAGTAATGGTTTAACACATAAGGCCTGGTGGCATGTCTCAAGAGATAGAGTTGCCTATATGGAAGTGGGAGATGATCAATATGGACATTGTTAAAAGTCTTTCGCGGTCTCAAAGTTAATATGGTTCAACTTGGGTGATTATGGATAGAATAACAAAGTCTGCTCACTACTGGTCTGTGAGGACAAACTACTCAAGAGAGGATAAGAAAAGTTGTTCATTCAGGAAATAGTCAAGTTTCATGGAGCACCTATTTCAATCATTTCAAATTAAGGTATGCAGATCTTCCCACATTTAGCATTTATTTAAGAAAGGTTTGGGTACTCAGGTGAACCTTAATAGCGCTTTCTACACTCAAATAGAAAGACAAATTAAACAGACTATTCAGACCTTGGAGGATATGCTAAGGGAATGTGTGTTTGACTTTAAGGGTAGTTGGGTTGACCATTTTCCTCTTATTGAGTTTTTGTATAGTAGTAATTGTCATTCTATCATTACAATATCTCATTTCAAGGCTTTTTATGGTAGAAAGCATAGGTGTCCTATCAGGTGGTTTGAGTCTTATGAAACTAGGTTATTTGGTCCTCACTTGTTTCATTAAGACATGGATAAGGTGAAGGTGATTAGACAACAACTTAATACTTTCCAATGTCACCATAAGTCTTATTTAGATGTGAGGCAAAGGGATTACGAATATGAAGAAGGTTATTCAGTATTCTTGAACGTGTTTCTTATGAAAAGAGTCATGATGTTTGGGAAGAAACGGATGCTCAGTCAATGTTATATTGGTCCACACAATATTGTAGGAAGAGTTAGGAATGTCACTTATGAGTTTTATTTACCTACAAGTTTGTGTTAAATTCATCATATTTTTCACATGTCTATGCTGAAAAAGTGTGTGGGTGACACCTCTTTGATAGTGCCTTTTTTGGTTTTCGGTGTTATGAATTCTTTGTCTTGTGAGGAAGTTTGATTGAGATTTTTGATAGGAAAGTTCATAGATTGGGGACTATGGATATACCTTCAGTAAATGTTTTTTAGTAAAACTAAAATATGGAAGTTAAATGGGAAGCCGAGTAAGATATGAAGCCCAAGTACCCATTCTTGTTCCCCATGTTGGATGGAAGTTCTTATGGTATGAGTTTTGTTCCCTTTAAAAATTTTCACTTGATAATGATGTATTTTTTCTGTTATGGTTCAATAAATGTCCTAACTCATCATTTAGGGTCTAATGATCCTAAGGGGGGATAATGTGAGACCCCATAAAATTTCGATGATTTTACCGCATTAGTAATATTTACTTTTTACTTGAGTTATTTTTAAGGATGTTTAATGGGTATTTTTAGAAAGTCTTGGAATTTTTGTAAGGGTTTTGAGGAAATTTTAGGACCCCGAGGTAGTGAGACTCCATGATATTACCATGCCACAAAGGATAACCTCCTATATAGTAGCGTGGCACGGAGATAAGCCTCCATAATATTGTAGTGCCACGTTGTTGTGTTAAAAATGCCTAGCTTATCATTTTTTTACATAGGGTTACGGCTTTTTTGTCTTTTTACCCGTTGTACGACTTATAAATATTAAATAACTCATTTCTTTCATTTTCTAATGAACAAAACACCATTCATTCTATCTTAATCACAAAACCCAAGAAAACTCAACGGATTTGCAGGAAATCACTACTCCGGGTTCCAAATATTAAATTGTCATCAATTCCTTGTGTATTTCAGGCATGTATCTCATTCCCCAACAAAATTTTACTGTCACGACCCGATTTATCAGGTCATGATGGTGCCTACAATATTCCATCATTAGTCAATCCAACCCGTAGTCTGAAATGGATAGTAATGGACTAATCAATCAATATAAGGAAAAGAATGAGGAATGTATAATGTAAAGATTAATACATAAGAACATCTCAAAAACTATTGGTATTAGTATAAGAGCTTCTAATATATTTATAGTACAAAAGTGAAATGTTAAGGAGAAATTCTCTGATACAACTTATAGCTGAATACAACATGGACACTAGTCTAATACATTAGCAGGTGATAAATAATACTCTGACTGTCAGGAGCTCACGCCGAGTCTCCAAAGAACCACTACTCTGCATGATGCACACATCAACAATAATAAACCACGCTATGATCTGTAGGCTACATAAGTATAGTATGAGGACCAAACAAATGGTACTCAGTAGGCAACTGCCAACTCAACTCCAAAGATAAATCACATATAGAAAATATATAAGAAGAATGGAAACTACACCCAATAGTTTAAAAATCATATAACATGTCAATGAGATAATAGGTAACAACTATCCTATTCATGTCCAAAAATCTAATATAATAAGTCAAAGAAAGTATTAGGGTGAGCAATTCAATTCCATCTAAATTCAATATACATTCATGGTATACCGTATATCCTAAGGGAAATATATGAACAAAGAGCGGAAGAAATATACATAACAATATCCAAGGTCATGAAACTAGTATAACAATATTAGGATCGATGTCTATCATGCTCTGGTTTTATATTCTACATTGCTAGACCTGATATAATTGTGCATCTCAATGTAGTGATAAGATAAAAGAGACCAAAAACATACCTCAAATCTCGATACCAAATCAATGACTAATCAGTTATAAGCTAGGCATAATAATGATCCTAATAATAATAATAACTATATGAATAATAGTGTGAATAATAGGACATTAAATACAACTATATACCTAACTGAACCTATGTGTGCCCCCACCTTCCTAGGGTTGGAAGGTTCAATCAACACCAAATAACACAAGGCATACTCTTCACCCATGTTTATGCAACTATCCCATACTGATTGATAGACATAGGTAAATACTAGTGAAAGGCAATGCACATGAAGGAATGAATTCAAGGTACACAATCAATATCACAACTCACCATAAATATCATAATCATGATTATCATCATATTAATAAATCTCCATCCTTTCCATGTATCCTTATATCATCATAGTATCCTTCATCCTTGCTAAGTATCAACATCATCACAATAGCATCTTTTGGTCTTGTCAAGTATCAATATAATTACAATAGTATCCTCTTACTTTTCAGGTATCAATATCATCACCATGGTATCTTTCAGACTTAACAGGAATCAATTTCATCACCACAATATCCTTCGACCTTGACGAGTATCAATAAATCACACATTACCATTACAAAATAACATATATTACTATACTCCTAAACATTATCATAAAAACACAAAGTATCCATCTAGATAATACCTTCTAGCTACTCTTTATGAGCTTACCAATGCTATTTATGATGAAACCAATCGTTCGCTAGTCATCACATAACCTCTAGTTATTAGTCTTAGCATTAAACTTATTCAAATGATCACAACTAACCATTATTTATTAGATACCCGACATCTTAACCTTTAGCCATGGTTCATCACTAGACATCAATTGACATTTACCCTCTATTCCATATTATCAACTAGTCATCATACATACTTAAGCCAATATTTTAAAATACATGACCACTTATCATCTAACCATCTTTTATTAAATAAAACCATTCATTACTCTCTATTGTTTACCAACTAATCCTTGTTTAAATATTTCTTAATTAAATATTTATCAACTACTGATGGTTATTAACTAGCCACCTCTTATTATAACCATCACTTATAATCACGCCTCGTTGATACACAACTTCTCATTTTAACGACTAATATATATTATAAACTTAGGTAACAATATTACTACATGATGTGCTAACATTGTTCTAGCACATTTAGAACTTTTAACTCAAAATAATTATAAGTTATTGAGTAACTTTTGTTGATTTTGATTATGTTCCACATGATATTGCAGGGAGGTCGAGATGCATGAAAACCTTTGATAACCCTATCAAGAAGGATTATTTTTTATTAAAGTAGATGTGAAGATTGTAATTAATGATTTTTCTTATAAACCGTCAACTGTGTGATAATCCATCAATAGAGGGCGTCAGCTATAGAAATTGTACAAGGATTGGAAATAAATGTTGATGACTTGTCTAATAAGTTGTCAATTGAGGTTGTCAATTATAGGTGGTGAGCACTTATTTGAAAGAGTTGTTAACGACTAGTCTGATAAGTTGTCAACTATCTAATAAGCCTTTAGAGTTGGTCTTCAGCTATAGTGCGAATAATATAGAATTTGAAATTTAAAATTTGAAGATCATGAATATAAATAAAAAATTCATAGGTTTTTAATGGCATCTTGAAATTGACTAGAATAGTTTTTACATTTATGTTTTCAAAAGTTTAGTTTTCAAATTATCTTTGAATCATTATCATGGTTTTTGGGATCCTTGTTTGAACATGAAGGAAGAACAATCTTCGGTGTCCATCTTTTGTAAGTTAATTACTTTTGAATTATGGATCTGATGTATGTTATTTCTTTCTACCTCATGAGGAACTAAATCCCATGACCGGAGTTGTGGGATCTTTAAGTTTTTCTTTATGAATTCTGTAGTTTGTTAAGATTTGTATGACTGTAGGAACTTCTTGATAATTCTTTTGTAATGAAATTTGAATGTTAGCCTTACATTGATTTGCTTGAACCAAGAAATCAGTTAAAGGAAGGAAATTATCAATAGGGATTTGGAAGAGTCAAACTTTTATCCAATTTTTAATGCTTTAACAAAATTATTCAACTCAAGAGGAAATCAATTTAAACATAAGGTTCTCCAATGTTTGAGAGAATTAGGTACTTAAGAATCTAAATAGGTCAAAAGACATTTGGATCAATCATGGATAGTGATAATCTATTGTTACCTACATCTCATAAGAATCTTCTGCTGGAAATATTGTTCAACATATTGTAATATTCATAGTGAACACAACTCTTGTTTTACTACATAATAATTTTGAAATATCAAAACATTAACTTTGGGTTACTAAAATGAAGTGAACAGTAATATTTGTTTGAATTCTAAAAACCCCATTTACAGGACACTATTCATTATTAGTCTCTTAAAGTACAAATACACTTGATTAACACCATTTTCCTAGCGTGATTCGACCCCAACCTAGTTGGTTTATACATTTGATGGCGACAACTTACTCTCTCATAAGTGATGTGTAATTTGGGCGTATCAAATTTTGGCGCCATTGTCGGGGAATATGATTGTCAATTATGCATATCTATGTTAATTGACTTATAGTTGAGTTTCCTAATTTTACTTTTATTCATTTTTTTTATTTTTGCTGTATATACCACGAACCATAAGGTTAGGAGAACCACTATTACCTTTCTATCCAGAACCTTACCTGATTGGGAGAATGGCTAACTAACAAGAAGCTGAGAGATTCGCCACTTTGGCTAATGCACAACTCAATCAACAAATGCAGATAACCCAGGTCGGGTGGCAAATACAAATGATGATGACCTACAGAATAATGATTTGATTTTCCCTGCAAATAGGAGGAGTACTGCGAATATATATGAACTAGTGAATCAAAATCGGTCGGTTAGAGGAAGAGCAAACCGCCAACCTGCTGTGCAGTTTGTATCTGATGATAAGCATGATACTGATTTGGATAAAGCTGGTGCTATAAGAGGATTATTCCACCACTATTAGCACTAGGTGTTAAGTTCAACTTCACAAGAACTATGATACAGCTATTAAATCTCAAAGTGTTGTTTGGTGGAATTACAGGGGATGACCCAAAACGCATTTGGTGAATTTTATCAACATCTACAAATCTTTTGACAACCCTGGAGTTGAGTAGAATGCAAATCATCTGAGGTTATTTTCCTTTTCACTATCTGGGGAGGAAACACTTTGGTTGAATGAGTTAGCTCTAGATTCTATAATAAAATAGAGGCAATTGAAAGTAGTTTTCTAGAAAGGTTCTTTTATCCTTCCAGGATATGATAGTTGAGGAATGAGATTAATAAATTTAGGAAGTGATAGAATAAAGCTCTTCATTAGACATTGGTGAGATTTAAGAAGAAGCTGACGTAGTACCCTAATCACGAGATAAATGAAGAGCATTTGATGTAAACATTCTATAAGGCTTTGGACTCTATCACTAAACCAACTGTGGACAATATCGCATAGAAAGAATTCACTGATCTTAATTTAACTGATGTTGCAGAGATGTTGGAATGAATGACTAAGAAAAGTATAGCTTGGCATACCTGGGGTTCTGTTGTAGTAAGAAATATTATGTTTAGTGGGATGAAAGCTGAACAATGTAGGAGAGAAGAGAAATATGACCAGGATATGGCATATATGAAGACCTATATGGATTTAATCACAAAGAATTTACTATAAGACAATACAGAATAGGTGAAAGCTATTGGGTCTTAAAGTAGAGGAGCTGAATTAGATTTTGAGGAAGACGTCAACTACTTGAATAATCAGGGTGGTTTTTGAGGCAATAGCGCAGGAAATCAAGGCCAGAATTATTATTATAAAGATGGTTATAGGGATCGCGATCAAAGTTATCGAAAAAAAGGAATGACTAGAGTAGATTGTATGTACCTGCTGAAAATCGTGACAATTCTACTACTAGTTCTGGTAAAATGTCAATGGAGGATATGATGGTCATGTTGTTTAAAGGGGTAGAGTCAACTAACTCTGGAGTGACATAAATGAAGAGTGACTTATCATAAATGATTAAATTAGGTTACTCAAATTTAACTTCTATTAACCAACTGGATTAGTGGATAAATCAGTCTCTGCGGCTTTCAACTAGTGAAAGAGCAGAACATTGCTAAGTGACACGATGCAAAATTCATGGAATGATAATTCTTGCATGGGTATTACTACTAGAAGTAGTAAATTATTACCTTGCCTATATGTGGGAAAAGATATTATGAATGATATGGTGGAATTATATTCAGAAGCAGAATAACAATATCTAGTGGAGTAAAAAAAATTAGAGATTGATGAGGTTTTAATTAATTAGAAGTAGGCTGATGAGTTAGAGAAAGGCAAGCGAAAGGAAGGAGAGACAATAGTTCAAAAATGCAAAAAATACCTCTGCTATTCCCTCATAGATTTTAGAAGAAGGCATATGACACAAAATTTAGCAAGTTTATGACAATGCTAAAGCAATTGACTATAAATGTGCCTTTGGTTGAGGCACTAGAACAAATGTTGGGCTACACTAAGTTCATGAAGGATCTTGTGACTAAGAAGAGGACTATTAGCTATGAGATGGTGGACAATCTTCACCATTGTACTGCTATTTATACAAGAACTTTTGTTCAAAAGAAAGCCAATTTGGGATCATAAACTATCCCATGTACTATTGGAACACTTAATTTTTCGAAGCCCCTTTGCGATCTGGGGAAAGTATTAATTTAATGACATTGGTGGTGTTCAAAAAGTTGGGATTGGGGGATCCTACACCTACCAACATGTGGCTTATTAAGGCAAATAGATCTGTGAAAAGGCCAGTTGAGATTCTTAATGATGTACTGGTAAAAATGGCTAGTTTCATCTTTCTGACGACCTTTATAATCTTACATTGAAAGGTGGATTTCGATGTACCCATCATCTTGCGTAGAATATTCTTAGCTATCGGGACTGTAATGATTGATTTATAGATAAACAAGCTAAAATTTAGGGTCAATGATAGAGTGGTAGATTTTAATGTTTGTCAATCGATGAAGAAGCACAGGGTGATGAGTGTGTTCTCAATCATTGATATATTCTATGAAGATAGGCAAGAAGTACCGATTGAGGACTAATTCTATGGAAACATTGGTTGCGGTATTGATGAACTTTGATAGAGAGGGGATCATAGAATATGATGAAACTGTATGTGTACTAATTGGAATGAGATAATACTCTTATGACCCCAAGATGCTGTATTTGGACCTTAAAAATCGTCCAACACCACCGACTAAAACATCTATTGAGTAGCCACCGGAGTTGAAACTTACGGAGCTACTGAGCCATTTGATGTGTGTGTTTCTGGGAAATGGAAACACCTTACCAATTATTATCACAGCAGACTTGGTATATCAGTAGGTTGAGGCCCTTATTTTTGTGATTAGGATCTTTAAGAGGGTTATCAGATAGACGATAGTAGATATAATTTGTATTCCACTGGGCATCTGTGCATATAAAACCAACTAGAGGAAGAATGCACATGACAATTGAGCATTAGTGCAGACTAAACCCACTTATTTAAGAAGTGGTGACAAAATAGATTATAAATTGTCTTGATGCCGGGGTAGTGTACCCAATTTCGAATAGTAAGAGGGTGAGTCTAGTATAGTGTGTGCCAAAGAATGGGGGCATGATTGTGGTTTCTAATGAAAAAAATGAGTTAATTTCTATAAGTACAGTGACTGGATGTCGAGTTTGGATGGACTACAAAAAGCTGAACTCGTGGACATTGAAACATAGATTACTAATGCCTTTCATGGATCAAATGCTTGATTGCTTGGTAGTAAGGGGTTGGTATTGCTTTTTGGAAGGATATTTGGTATACAACTAGATTTTTACTACCCTAAAAGATAAGAAGAATAAAATTACATGCCCATATGGAATTTTTGCATTCAAGCGAATGTTGTTTGGTTTATGTAATGCACCGGCCACATTCCAAAGGTGCATGATGTTGATTTTCTCCGACATGGAGGAGGATACTTTAGAAGGGTTCATGGAAGATTTTTCTATAGTGGGTGATTCATTTGATTTATGTTTGGTGAACTTGAGTAGAGCACTTTAGAGATGGGTAAAAATCAATCTCGTGCTAAACTGATAGAAATGACACTTCATGGTGAAGAAAGGCATAGTGCTTGGACATCGAATTTCAGCAAAAGGGATTGAGGTTGATCGGGCCAAGGTAGAATTGATTGAGAAACTACCCCCTCCTATCTCACTGAAGGGAGTCCGTAGTTTGTTGGGTCATTCTAGATTCTACCATCGATTCATTAAAGACTTCTCCAAGATTGCAAACCTACTATGAAATTTGTTAGAGAGGGAGACCAAGTTTGTGTTCAATGATGATTGTATAAAGGCATTCAAATGCCTTAAGGAGAAGATGGTTGTTGCCCTGATTATTGTTGTTCCAGATTATTCTAGGACATTCAAAATAATGTGCGATACAAGTAGAGTAGAATTTGGAGATGTATTTGCCTCGCAAAAAGAGAAACTATTCTATCTCATTTATTATGCAAGCAAGGCTTAAATGGGGCGCATAAAAATTGTACTATCACTGAGCAGGAGCTTCTAGCTTTTGTATATGCTTTTGAGAAGTTTCGTGCATACTTTTTAGGAACCAAGGTGATGGTTCATACAAAACACACTGCTTTGAGATACCTAATGGCAAAGAAGGATGCCAAACAAAGGCTAATTAGATAGGTATTATTTCTGCAGGAATTTAATTTGATGTCAAATATTGAAAAAGGTGTGTAAACCGAGTCACACACCACCTATCCAGGATAGAAGAAAATCAGCTCACTACAGAAAAGTTTGATATTGATGATTCTTTTGTAGATGAATAGATTCTAGCGATTGCACTTGAAAGGATGCCTTGGTATGCAGTCTTTGACAACTTTATTGTTAGTGATATTATCCCATAAAATGTTTCTATACATCAAAAAAAGAAATTTATCCTTGATTCTAAGAGATACTTCTAGGATTAATCGTATTTATTCAAGCATTGTGCTTAAAATATTATTAGAAGGTGCATCCTTGAAGTTTATATGCAAAGTATTATGGAGGCCTGTCATGAATCCCCAATTAGGGAATATCATGTTGGTGATCATACGACTAGAAAGGTGTTACAATGTATGAGTTTGTAAATAGATGTGATTAGTTCCAAAGAGAACATTTGATTTTGAAGCATCATGAGATGCCTACGGCGAAGATATTGAAAGTTAAACTATTTGACTTCTGGTCTATTAATTTCATCGGGCAGTTTGTGAGCTCCTGCGGGATAAAGTATATCTGTGTGGCTATGGACGACGTGTCCAAATGGGTTGAGGTCATTGCTTTGGCTGACAATGAAGGTAAAAGATTGGGATTTTCTTAAGAAGAATATCTTCTCCCTCTTCAAGGTACCACGTACAACCATAAGCAATGGGGGATCCCGCTTCAATAACACAATATTTTGTGCTGTGTTGTTGAAAAATAGTGAAAAATAGCATAAGGTAGCAACTCCATACCACCGACAAACTAGTGGCCCAGTCGAGGTCTCAATCGGGAGATAAAAGCAATCTTGGATAAGACGGTGAATGTGATTAGAAAGGAGTAGTCTCAAAAGGTTGATGATGCTTTGAGGGCATATCAAACTGATTTCAAGACACCTATTGGGATGTCACCTTCTGTTAGTGTATGGGAAAGCATGCCACCTTCCAATTGAGCTAGAGCACAAAGCTTTGTTGGCTGTTAAATAACTTAACATGGATAGGAAGGAAGCAACTGATTTAAGGTTGGGACATTTGAATGAGAGGGATGAATTCCATCTTGGATATTATGAAAGAGCATACCTCTATAAAAAGAGGATAAAGAATTACCATCATCAAAGAATTGAGAAGTGAGACTTGTTCTCCGGCCTTATCGGGTATCTTATATCATAACAATATCCTCTGGCTTTTCTGGGTATCAACATCATCACAATAGTTACCTCAAACATTATCGGGTATCAATTTCATCACAATAGTATCCTCTGGACTTGCCGAGTATCAATATCATCGCCATAGTATTCTCTGGACTTTCCAAGTATTAATATCATTACCATATTATCCTCCAGCCTTGCCGAGTATTAAAATATCATAAATTACCATTACAAAATAATGTTTACTAGAATATTCATGAACATAATCATATTACCACAAAGTATCCGTCTAAACAATAATTTCCAACTACTCATTATTAGCTAACTAATGCTATTTATGATGAAACCACTAGTTCGCTAGTCATCACATGACCTCTAATTATTAGTCTAAATATTAACGTTATTCAAAGGATCAAAACTAATAATTATTTTTTAGATAGCCGACATCTTAACATCTAGACATGCTTCATTACAAGACCATAATTACCATTTATGTACTATTCCAGAATATCAACTAATAATCATAGATCTGTTAACCATTGTACATGACCACTTACCACCTAACGATCATTTATTAACTAACACGATTCATTACGAACCACCATTTACCAACTAAACCTCGACAAACTATTTTTTAATTAACTATTTATGAATTATTAATTATTATTAACTATCCACCTCTTATTACCAACATCACTTATTATCTAGCCTCTTTTATGAATAACTTCTCATTTTAAAGAAAAATTGAGATTATAAACTTAGGCAACAACATAACTACATATTGCCTATGCTTAACCTGACATAATAATTAGCCACATATTGACCATCTCTAACTACCATATTTCAAATAAGACGCATTAACTAATATATCTGATTCCTAGACACCAAGTGCTATAGTCTACCAATACACAACAAACTACTACATATCTTAACCCTTAATATATTATAACAATCATAACATTATATTTCATTAAGAATTTCATAAGTTGCCATTACAATAATCATGAATGTACAAAATCTAAGCATTCCATCACCAATATCCAATGTAATAAGTCATAAGCAACATGCCACCTCTTTTTCTGTCCTATATTGGAAGGAAGTGTATATAAATATATATATTAATTAATAACTAAAATCGTATCCTTTATAGTGATAAACAATTCTCAGATATCCAATCATTATCATAGCACGGTCATTGGCCAATTAATATATCTGGAATAATCACAACATGATAATCACGGCCTTAGGCCCATATACATATTCGAAACATATATCAATAATCATATTTATAAGGCGTAGAACATCTCGAGTCATCTCACATATAGGAAACATCTCGCATATAAGAGACATTATATCAATAAACATGTACTCATCCCTCATATAGGAGGTATCTCACCTCTTAGAGGAATAAAATGAACAATATTGTAATTATCTCTCATATAGGCTATCTTATATCAATAGGTCATACATTATGACTATGAAGAATATCACCTCTCCAAGGAAATTTTCATATATAAGAGGAACATCGTAATCATATCCAAAAAGGGATATAGAATCTCTATAGGCACGACAATTATATCTAAGAGGAAATAACATCTCTGTCGGCCAAACATCAAGTATAAGAGGAAGTATCATCTCAAAAGGCCAAATATCATATCTTATAGGAAATTACATCTCTATAGGCCAGATAAATTATTTAATGGGGATATCCTCTCTAAATTCCCAATATCACTTCCACAAGGAGCATCATAACCCTAGCTCAAAGTTCACAATTCAGGGAAAATCAATACAATCTTCTAATTTACGAAGTAACCTTATATTAAGGTTTACTATCCCATTTATGTCTATTATCCATAACTAGGTACACAAGAATAACACAAGTCTAGACCTATGTGGGATAGACTATCCCACTTCTAAACCTCAATTTCAATAATTAGGCACACCATGCCCCAAACTAAGCTAAGGTATATAGTTAAACTTCTAGATGTCACATAAGCCAAATTAAACCTTAAGATAGAATCTTCAAATATAAAAAAGGGTAATCAAGTCTACTTTACCCAAGTTATGATTTTTATACGACGACACTAGTCCAAAAAACTCAAATCTACAACTCATGCAATAAAATATAAAACCATAACTGAAACATAGTATGACATCACAGCCACACTAGAACTAATAAAAACTAGGGAGAGAAGGCATTTGGATTCAAAAGTATTATAAACATATAATATTATGGGTCTAAAATACTCATCTAATCCTTAGAGCATCAACAATCAAGCAGAGTATATTCTATGCATAATCAATTCTAACATCCATAATCTTATGAATTACATATCACACATCATATATGAAGAGTAGAATCCAAACCTCAAAATATCACATTATGCACCATATGCTCGTCTCCATTTTAAAATACCAAAAATACCATCATACGATCAAAATCATAATCTACTCATTAATACGTGTCTAACGATACCCAAAAGCACAATTGTGCTTCGGGTCCAAAAATGACATTGAAACCCTAAGTGGGTAAAAATATGGAAAGAGAGTTTATGAGACCAACCCTATGTTCACGGATGAACAAGATATAATAACACTAAAAGAAATAGGTGAAACCTAAGCATACTTTGGGCTAAAAACATGCATTGAGCTAAATTTAGTTTTTGGGTCCAAATTAGAAAATTCAAGCATGTTTTCAAGCAATTCTTACCTTTAATTTGAAGATAATTTTGATAAAATATGATAATCAAGCTCCCATTTGACCTACCATGACAAATTTGTGATTAACACACTATATTAGGGTTTTAAACTCTTAATTGAGGAAGAAAAGAGCAAATTCTCGAACAAAAATATTTAAAGAACGAACCTAGTCCCTCAGTCCTATAAATTGCACACATATGAGCCGCATTAGTGGTATACACAATGGCATTATAGCCTCCATGATCACGGTCTTGGATGAACTAGATGATAGACAAAATTTATAATTTGATTCCAAGTTTCGTCCAATGTGATAGGATGCATCTGGGATACAATTTTTGCAAACAAAATATGTAACTACACTTAATTCTATTTTCCATATCCATCTGAAGTCATTGCAACCAAATATGGGTCCCACACCTAAAATTTCAAATTTTTAACTTTTCTATCGATTTGTTGAGATGAGCTCGGGTGCATTAGTACCCAATCCAAAGTTCTATCTAGACTAAAATTGATATTTTGGATTTGATGGCACCGTCAAAATTTTTGTTGAAGTTTTTGCCTGCTGGCCATTTGGAACTCACAAAAACTTTTTAATAGGGAATTGGTTTTAAAAACAAAATAAACTGTCAAGTAACCAAACTGTCAGCACCAACAAGACATAAATGACTTGGGACAGCTATGGGGAAGCTCAAATGATGAAGATACTCATAAATATATAAAATGACCAGAAGGGTCATTAGATTTATATTTTGTCATTTATTTACTCATTATCTATGTGGTTTAAATTGATGGGTTTGAAATTGCGTTGAGGGGTTTTGATTAATAATACTTGAATTACTTTTTCCATGTTTTAAATTAATAGTTTAATCTTTAAATTAAGGGTTTTTGAACTTAATGGGTGCATTGTCATGGGAATTTTGAATGGGTAACATTGGTTCCACAAATTGATGACTTTTGGCATTATAATGGCATTAACCCCAACCCACTTTAGAAAATTTGGTTATTGAACATGGATAATTGCATAAATCAACTTATTTATGAACTCATTTTATTGCATTAATATGTAATTGTGCAAAATGGATTTGAAAGGCCCTTGGTGGCCATGATTTTGATTCTAAATAGATCTTTGGAGTCTAATGGTTACGTGGATTGGTTAGGCATGATTCTATGAGCTTGAAAGAATAATTGGTATGATGATACCAAGTTTAAATGCCATATTAAATGACTCATGGGTTAATGGATAAGTGTATGTATAAATGGTTTTTATTTTTGCTTAACGGGTATCTTGAAGATCATCGTGATGGTGTAGTCCTTAGGGGATTAACATGGAAAACCATGTTTGCTAGTGTGGGGGTTTATATGATGATGTGCTTGGTTCACACATTATATTTTAGTATGTTTATAGCCTTAGTATCTTTACAACTTTCTTTATATTCCTCGATTTGAGTGGCCAACATGCACTAGGGCCCTTTCAGTATGGGAAGCAGAAAGCATATAGCCTGGGGTGCTTTTAGGATTGAGCAAGCTACACAGTTCAGGTTAACTATTTAAACTCTTATGTTCTTGACCCTTATCCCTATCCCATTATTCTATATATGTATATATAATTGTTGCGCATATGGGTTTTAATAGTTTATGGCATTAGCATTATTTTCTCACTTTCCTTGAGCTATATGGCAATTTTTTATTGCTCCTATAATGTGTTAGGTGATTCATATTCCTCTGGATCTACTGTGATGTGGTGAGCCTCCATTCTCTTGAATGTCCCTATTATTTCCCTGGCTTCTTTCTTCACTAATTATTTCTTTTGGTATACTTTTGCCATAGTAGGGGGCATGTCCTAACTTAGTTTAGTATTTTGGTTTTTGAGGCTTTTGTGCACAATTTCGGGTTGGATGTTGGTTTTGATGCATATAGTTTACCTTTAATTATCCTTATTCTTATTACTCTTTTGTTAGTTTCCACTGTATTATTTTATAGTGTTAGGGATGTTAGGCTGAGTGGGTGGTCTCTGATTTATGCTGGGCTTGAGACACCTCTCATGACTAGTTCCTGGTTTGGGTCGTGACAACTAATAATGCAGGAAAGGAAGGGGATGAGTCATAATCTTTAAAATAGAATTTCAAGATATAAATATGGATGTGAAGACTAAATTTCAAACTAAAACTTGTACTAGTATGCAAATTAAGGAACTCACTAGTGTTGTGTAGCAGACTTTTGACGGTTGATAACAAACATGATATGGATTTTCGAATCTTGATATTTGTTATAGTTGGGATAGATTTACATAGATATTATGGACATAACTAAATTTACACATAGAATAATAAAAATAATGAACCTCATGGGATCAACATATATATTAAAGTTAAAGTAGTAAGGCCAGATGAAAAGATGGGAAACTATAGGAGGTTCTTTTTCCTATCCTTAGATTAAATTGTTGTCTATACAAAGTGACTGATAATGAGATATAATAAGTCATCCAAAGATTTCCTAGACAGAACATATATGTATAATTGTAAAGTGATAGAATATGATATGAAATTTCTAAGATTCACAGAGAAAAAATATTTGTTACATTCAATGCTCAAGTTCTCATAACATTAGGGAGGGATGAATTTTTGGCATAATCTAAGTGAGATAACTGAATAAGGATTATTACATGGTTTTAGAATCTAGGTTTGTTAGTCTGATCTTAAAAAATAATAATGACTTAGAGTTGAATATGAGACACCTATGGTCCAAAGTTCCCTGTTATGTAACAAGCGTATCTTAGGAATTGAGCATATTTTAAAAAATGACTACATGAGTCATGAGTTGTATGACTTGATATTGGAATTCATAAATTTATGGAATATGTTGAACTTTCACTCTTTATGCTAGGAACTGGAGTGTACATGATTCTGTACAAAGTGCCTAAGTATGAGTTACTATCATAGAGCTGAATCGTAATGCATGAGTAGAGTGTAGTAATGACTAAAGCACAAAAAATATATTGAGATAATAACGGGTCGGTATCTTCCTCCCCTAGTGTGTTTCTAGAAGTCACTAGCATCACTACTAAAATATAAAAATTTAACTTGGTTCCTGATTGTATTATCTCCACCTTAGGTTAAATCCATCATTCTATGTTTTTGCCCTTCAAAAGACTCAAAATTTAAATTCAATAACTCTACTCTAGAGTTTGGGATATAAAAGTTCACATAAATATTAAATTACCCAAAAAATACTATTTCTAAAAGTATAAAACCCGTTGTTATGACTTTCATTTGAGATACAACTCATTTATTTCTATAGCCTCAATAGTCCTCATGAAATTACTTTAATGCCTATTGATTTTAAACCTTTTGAAGTATCTGAATACCCTAAGTTCACAATCTTTCCTTATAGAATTAAAAATTATTCTTTATATTAGCTTTATCATCGATAATTAAAACATAGACTCGAATACAGAACATCGATATCCCCAAAACCATTAACTAACTATACTAAGTTAGTACAACTAGATATGATTCACGAAACAATAGTCCACTCTAACTTTTATGAACACACTCAAACATAACAATCTTCTCTATTTTTCTGGTCTTTGCCTAATCTTAATCTTGGCTAAACTATTAACATAAGCGAAGACCCCTTAATTGAAAAATATCTCTAAAAGTTCTATCAACCTATACAACATATTATTGGCATTATGGATATATAATCTACAAAATCTAGATAAAACTCTCCCCAAACTATTGCTACTGCACTCCTAAGCTCATTCTCCTTACTATGGGTCATTCTTCGCAAGGATTTCAGAAGGTCTAGAGCAAATTTGACTTTGGCTCACCGTATGATTTTTATGAATATTAGTAAACTCTTTCACAACTACTAAACTTAATATTGATGGGTTCATCTAAAGTAGATGTTCATTCTTTTAACAATTTATGGGGACTATCTAAGAAATATCTATTAGTACAAACTTAAGATTGACTTTTTCTATTGACTAAAAAATAAGGCATAGTAAGAAAGGATAGAGCTATGCTAGAAATTTGACTTTGGCTCACCGTATGATTTTTATGAATATTAGTAAACTCTTTCACAACTACTAAACTTAATACTGATGGGTTCATCTAAAGTAGATTTTCATTCTTATAACAATTTATGGGGACTATCTAAGAAATCTGTAATAGTACAAACTTAAGATTGACTTTTTCTATTGACTAAAAAATAAGGCATAGTAAGAAAGAATAGACTTATGCTAGAATCTATATAAGTTAATATTTCCACTACAAAATACGAAATAAAAAAGAAGTGAAATATTTTCTAAAACCATGTATCCTTTTGAAGAAAAGTAAAGACATATTGATACCATTCCGTAAGACTATATCAACTTCATAGACACCCTAATACACTTAAACCTTGTTCTCTGATACAAAGTTTTTCACAACCCAAGACTGCCCCTAGTAATACCATAATTCTTACAACCACAAGTTATCCCAAAATAACCCATGATACTAGATTAATGCTTGAGAAGATGAATACAAGCATGAATAATAAATAAAATGTCTGAGAGGAAACATAATATCGGGATAAACTACTTCAATACATTTTACTGTTAGAATGTTTATTTACAACATATATATTATGAGAGGAGAGAGACACTAATTACGACAACTGTAACTATCTGTGCAGTCTCTACTAATACAACAGACAGGTAGCTGAGACATGAACCCAAGCTAACAATAATCAATACATATGAGTATGAAACAGAATACTTGGTCTACATTACATGAATAATATAATACATATGTTGAATATTAAATTTTAAAAAGGCTAAGTCTTTCGTAAGATTTGAACATCTTAATTTTTAGATATTAAATATGTTTGGGAAAATAATATGGTATTGGCTTAATAAATAGACTTATAACTCTTGTAATAGGTGAAACTATGTATTTTTGGGGTTGAATAAGTAGGAAAAGATCAAAAATCCCATTTAGAATTGTCTAAAAAGTTGTTGGTATTAGTCCTACCAAATTTTGTAATTATCTGTAGGGTATGTGGATGTGTCGTGGCCTAATTAAATGTCTAGGATTTATTTTCACATCCCTCTTTAGTTACTATGAGTTATCCTACAATTGGTTGGGTCACTTCTCTCTGCAGTCACTAAGAGTTACCCTATAATTCATAGGGCTTGATGATAACTTGTAGTGTCTACTTATAACTCATCGTGTTTGATTCATCTTCACTGACAACTTTGACTGGGATTCAATAAAATGACCATAATTTTTTACTCTGATTTTGTAGTAAAGTGAAATTGTATGTGTTGGTAAGATTATTAATGTTATATCATTTAATGTGTTTTAAGAACAAAAATACATTATAATCTAGGAGTCGGGCTCGTTTTAAGTTCACATTAAGAAGATACTTCACAGGAATTCAATCAGTAAAGAAGGTATTGACTCGACCATGTTCTAGGATGTACTTGTGGCATTAATATATGTGTTAATCACATCTAATAAAGCCATGTTCTTCATCCAATAGTTTAGATTTAGTATTCTTTTCCTTCAATATTTGCTTGGTCATATCTGTAATGGCCTAGGAAAAGAGTTGGTCACTCGTGGCGCTAGAAGATTTTTCCACCTCGGTACCAGTGGAGTTTTCTAACTCTCTCTTTTATACTATAGGTATATATTTTTGATACTTTATATTAGATATTTCCTTCTTCAACTTGTTTTGTGGGTTGGATGTCGTAGTACCTACATAGGAAAAACATAGACTCAAATTTGAAGAATGAAAATATTTGCAAGAAATGACTGAGATGACTCTTCATATAATCATGTAGTGAAGGTATGGTCATACATCTATATCATATAAAGGATAACCTTAAATTACTATATAAACATCAAATAAGACTATTACTTTCTAAGATCATGCAATAAAGGTATGATGATACCATCCTATCACAAGAACAAACTCAATTTATCAAGGTTTATCATATCTAACGAGCACATACTACGCTCGTACTTTGAAAGGACGATCATAGGATGTTCTCATACAATGAGGACCTTCAACATGGAAACTAGTATACCCCAATGATCCACCCCACGACTGTATGTTAATACCTCAATCGTAGGTTGTGACATGCACTGAATTCATACTTATCAGATTTAAACTCCAGATTTTACTCCCTTAACCCATTATAGACCATAATTAACTAAAATTTAGTACAAAACGAGTCCTGAGACTTCCCTTGTGCATTCAATTATTCAATCACACGCCAAACATTACAAGTATACCTTATTAATTTGCCACTCCCATTAAACTAACATAGTTACTTATATATTTTTTCATTTAGACAATAGAATCATGATTCAAATGGGGTGAGTACCCTTACTTTAATTAATTTAAAATCAAGTGGTAGAAATGAGAGGAGGATTGGAACCCTTGAGGACATTTGATTTCATAAAAAGTTTGGGTGTGAAATTCTTGCTTGATCAATGGAGTTTAAATAATTTTCGGTCCAAATGATTAGCAATGTTGAATATGTCTAATCAGGTATCAAAAATAGAGTTTAAATCCTAATTATGTCTATTCAAATGTGATCCTATATATTTAAGTTTGCACACAATATGATTGCCTCCTATAATGGTGGTATCAAACCATGATCGTTAGCCCTTATCATACCAACAGAGTTTAGAAAAACATACAAAGTAACCAATGAGACTTTAGAATAATCGCGTTACCTAACCATAATAATTCCTTAAATCATAGGTTTAAAGTTCTAAATATGAATTTTTAGGAGTTTTATCATATGAGTGACATAACGATCATCACATATATGTATGATCATTACTACAAATCGTAGGATAACTCCTTAATTTTATCTTTCTAGAATTTTATTGATTATATGTCGACAAATGAACCCATAATCATGGGATCATCCTAGCGTCATGCAATCCTCTCATGGGTTTAGTGCTAAGTCCAGTTCTCTACTATATTTCCTACACAAATAACTTACATTACCCTATAACTTTAAAAAGTAAATAATCATGGGTTGTCTCCCAAGAAGTTCTTCATATAAAATTGCAACACAACATGTCTAAGTTGATAACTCAAACTTTATTAACAAGAATATAGGTTGCCTCCCATTAAAGAACCTAATTTAATGTTGTGATACGAATCAAGTGTGCTTGACACCTTAAACATCATATAAATCAACATAACATTACTTTCCTCCATGAACTCTAGGTGGTGTTTCATCTCTTGGACACTAACCTTAAACAGTTTGCCTTCTTTATTTTCCAGTTCAAGTGCTCCATATGGTAACAAGAGCAAGGGTTTCAACTTGAAGACCCAAGTCTAAGATATTTCTCCGTAGATCTTTAAGAACTTTCAACTAATGTATGATTAGTATTCATTCATGGATTGCTTTCATCCATGAAATTCAAGAATCTACTTTAAAGTCATAAATTGTTATGTTTATGTTGTGGGTTGATCATGTCCATGAGATTATTGTTGTATAATTCACAAGTTAGAATATTTATGTGTCATTCATGAAACTATGTTAGTATGCAAGTTGAAACCCATGAATTTAGTTGGTTATGATATTAAATTTGATGATTTCACCTATGCCTTAAGTTGTTCATGAAAGGTGTTTGATAAGATGCCCAGTATAGTAGAAATCATGAATAATGAACTAATTGTAGTTTATATGGTAAATGCATTCCATTTACTTATGTTTAATATGACTCCCTTATAATTGATTATGCATTATGCTTGCCTGTTAAAGTGTTCATAATATTAGAAGAATGTAACTAAGCCATGATTATTTGATACCTTGTCCATATATAAGATTACAACAACTAAGTACCTCATGAAATAATCCCAACTATTTTATTATGTATTGTTGAGGTTGGTCATGTATTTAAGAAAGTCATGCCTTCTCAGTTTCATTCTATCGAGTCCTGGGGGTACTTGTACTCGATAATTTAGTTATGTTCCTAGATCCATGTCATGTTTTCATGATACTCTCAGTCAATCCATGATCCTTAGACTTTAGAAAATCTTATGACTAAGGAAATCTCACTAATCTCATGAACTTAGTTAGTCGCCAGGTTTCAAAAGTATTCCATCATTCAATAGGATTTAATAACTTAGCCCATCTTTAGATTAGGTAATCATGTATTGTTTTTATTCAAATGGAGGTAGGATTGAACACTGAGTGAACCTACGAATGGAACTCACCTGCTAGTTGAGGGTTCAATTATTAGAAGCAATCCTTGCATTCTAGAACTACATAGCCAGTGTAGGTTGAGACATCATACCTGCAAGTTGAGGGTAGATGGGGTGGCTTAACCTGCTAGTTGAGGGTTCCTATATTTCTCATTAAAGAAACTTGCTTGTTGAGGGTCAACCACATGTTGTCCTTACCAGTGGCGTGGTATTGATTCTTTTCCAATCAGGGCACAGATTGGACCCTAAATCAGTTATATTTCTTTGTTTGGGGCATGTCGATTACATAACTACTTTCCATAGTTTTAGTTATAGAATTCAGGAATGTTTGATACAGTCACTCAGTCTCTGTAATAGAACTCAGTTAGTTCTTTAGATTTTAGGACTGTCAGATATAGTCAACTCAGATATAGTATAAAACTTAGCTTGTTCCATTAGATTCAGGATTTTCAAATATAGTCACTCATGTTATATGTTATATCAGTTATTAGAACTTATATTATGAGTATTCATCTTCAGGATTATTAGATACCGTCAGCTAGACTAGTTCTTCATAATTAGAACTATCAAAAACATTTATTCATGTGTAATTAATATATTATCAATCCTCCAATATTTAGTTATATAGTATCAGTTCCTCACTTATCAGTGACTCAGATATCAATATAAGTAAACTTAGTTACTCAGTATCCATGTTATCAGCAAACTCAGATATTAGTAAATCCATGTTATTAGTAGAATTAGTAGTCAGAACTAAGTATTCAGTCCTATCACGAAGTTAGATACAATTATCTATGCATGCATGTATTCTCACATTCATGTTAGTCATTCAGTTAGTATTGTTTATGCATATGAACCCCTTTTTATTTAGCCTACCTCACTTGCATACCAGTACATTCAAAGTACTGATGTATTTAATCTATGGTGTCATATACCATATGTTTAGAAGCACGAGATCCAGAGCATTAGTAGCATCCTAGTTCAGCACTCAGAGTTAGCAGGGAGTCCTCATCCTTTGAGGACATGATGATTATTTTATTATTCAGTTTTTTAGTTTATTTTAGTAGTTGGAGTTAGTTAGGGACCTATCCCATCAACTCCTTATTCAAACTGTTTAAAGGCTTTCACACTACAGTATGTTCAGTCAGTAATTTCAGTTGTTTAGGTATTGTTATATCATAATTTTAGTTATGTATTATTATTGAACCTTATTTCTTTTTAGTTCATGTTTCTATATTTACAGTATTATCAATATTATTTAGTGCTGAGTTACAAATATCAGTCATGGGTTAGCTTATGGTCCTTTAGGGTTATGAGCACTGTGTAGCATTCTGAGTACCAGATTTGGGGCGTTACAAACTGGGTATCAGAGCGTAAGTTTCAACAGTGTCCTAGAAAGTCTGAAAAGTCGTATCTAGTAGTGTCTTGTACATGGTTTCTTGTTCACCACACCTATGTACAGGAGGCTATAAGATGTTTTAGGAATAATTTTCCTTCTTTCATGTTTCAGATCGTGCTATAGAAAGGTTCCTTAAGAAACTCATTTAGATTATCATAATGCTTCACTTATGTTAACTTTACCTTACTTTCAAGGTAATAAAAACAGAGAGGATCAAATTCCTAGAGTAGGGATTTCATAAACAGTCCCTGCAGACAGCTATAGGATTGCCAACATGCTCAACAGTATCCTATCAGTTTAGTTATGTTCCAAAGTTGTACACATTTCATTCGTGATCATGAGAACTCATTCGTGAACCCAAATTTATTTATGCCATCGAATCCTTTCTTAAGATCCTATAATAGTATATGAACTATATTTAGAAACATAAATCCAGGAGTTAGCAATAGCAGAGTCAGGATAATGTTATCCTGATTGAACAAATTATGCATTTATTGAGATAGTTATATCAAAGTAAATCAGTAGGTTTGAATAGTGATAGCAAGAAATCTAATTTTATTGATTTGATAATAAGCATGAAGGTGTGGGTGTGAGTTATAAGAAGTGATATTAGTTTTCTATGAAGAAACAAAAGTAGATAATCTATTTAGTAAGGCAAGCATATGTCGAACAGAGTGTAAGTGTGTGATGATGCTTACAATTTATTTCAGAGTTTAGTAAAGTGTTCACAGACTTATGATGATGGCTTAAAGATAAGGGGGGAAATGATAGATTTAGTGACTAAGTCAGGCTCTTAGATTTCAGTAGCAGTGGCAGTATAATTAGAAAGGCTATAAGGGAAGATGATTCCCGACCCATCCTTATCTCAGTACAGAGTTTTGCATTTCAGCTATCATGAAATCTACTCAGGCCTGGCGTGTCATATCTATTGTCACGAATAATGTTTATGAATTTTTTTCATAAATTATGTGCGATTTAAGTTTCCAATATAATGGGTCCCAGTTTACACCACTGTACGAATCAGTTTCATGAACATAACTTACTTTCCATAGATTGTGTGCTCTTCCATTTCCTAGAATAAGGAGTCTATTTCCAGCTCCTTCATTGTTACAAATAATATCCCATGAATGCAGAAATTCAAGAGTCAGGTTATACAGATCATGACCCAAACACTCATGTCATGCTTTTCAATATTCTCGGCCCACATGACTCACGTTCCACTTCTAGTGAGCAACCAAACTGAGATATGTCGTGTATATCCTTAGTTCGAACCTTTTTGGTGTATCTATGTTATTGATATTCAATTCCTCAGGTTTTAATTCAAGTGTCAAGTTTATTTAGTATCCATTCATGCTTCAGAGCCTTCTAATTTAACCCTTTAGTAAGCTCTCATTCTAAAGATAGTGTAGTGATGAGCAGTTTCTTAGATGGGAGAGAGAGAAATGTTTCATGTCAAGGGAAAAGCATTGCATGCTTATTTTAAATAAGGGTGTAGTGATGAGGATAGGCTTGAATGTCATGTTAGTGAGCAAGTAAATTGCTAGCAAGAGGTTGTAATTCAAAGTTGGTAAAGTACAAAGTGTGAGTGTACATTCCGATCCTTGGCTTATGTCAGTCCTTATTTCCTAACTATCAAAATTCAGTCACTATCTCAATTACAATTTTAGTATTCAACACTCAGAAATCAGTGGCTAGTCCCAGAATTAAGTACTTAAGAATCAGTATAAGGTATAGTTATCAGTATTCAGTTATCAGGTCCACATTTATTTTCAGTATGAGTCCCAGTTACAGACTTAGTTATAAAGCCAACTTAAGTTCAATAATCAAATTAGAAACTCAGTTCAGTTTAAGACTTGCTTGACTATAGCGTGCATTTTTCAGTTACTTAGTTACTATTATTTCAGTACCTCGGTCTATGAAATATTTCCAAATCTGTTATACGCTTGGTCTTGCATTCTCAAATAATACATTCTTTATGAATTAATGCGCAGTTACCTCATGTTACTCATTCAGTCCCATTCTTATATGTATAATATTATAAAATGCCACTCCCGCTATTCAGACTAAGTATAGTTCTGTCTTACATGCCCAGTATTCAGCTTTTAGTTTTTCAGTTAATAAGATAAGTTAGTATGTTTGTTCATTCGTGCTCAACATCCATGTGAATCTTTTTAGTAATCTCAATTGCAGTGCAAGAAGCTTAGTCATTTCATCTTGAATGGTGTTCGTAGGCCTAAACTCATCTTACCGAATATCAATTAATTTATGATCTTCTTACTTGTTGTCTTATATAGAAATGTTCATACAGTTTGGTTTCCATTGTTACCATCTATTTGTGGTAGTCGAAATCTCATGAAATAATGTAACCATTTTAAGATAAACCAATCAGATAGATAGATGGAAGCTTATCTCGATTTATGTATCATGCCTCAGTCTTAGATCTCAGATAATTAGTTACGACTCCGTTCGTAGGTTCCTTATGGATCACCATAATATTTTCCCTCAGTATCTCAGCCAAGTTAGAATTCATAAAGGGACCTAGTAGCCCTAGGGGTATATATGCCATAACCCTATGAACTTTCATAGCATAAGCATTCCATTCTCCTTTCTCACGTAATGAATTCAGTTTGGAGTAAGGGGTACTAATAAGTTTACCCTCAAGCTCTAAATTTATTTGAACTCTATGTATTCAAGACTAAATTCAGTTCATGGAATTTAGTTCATGCATCACGTTTTAGTCTCAGTTATGCTCTCATGTTCCCACTTAGGAATACTTCTAGCATAATCAAGTGTTCATCAGTACCTTTTAGTTTACGTAATAATTTTTATTGAACTTACTCAAGTTCTACGTTTAAACTACAATTACAAATTGGTATCAGTTTTTCATTACCAACTTGGTATATAGATCTATGCTCAGTTTCCAGTCCAAACTTGATAGCAGATTCCCACTATAGGCTTAGTGTCAAATACCATTGCATGTTCAATCATGCATTCATGTGTCAGCTTAGTCATGTAATCATGCATCAGACATACATTCTCATGGCATGAAATTCAGTTCCTCAGAACTTTTAAGTCATGAATTTATGAATCCATTATCCATGAATCAGAAATGCATGAATTTAGCTTAACAGTCATATATCAGATATGCATGTTCAGTATGCTATATTCAGATCTTCAATCATGTCAGTCATGAGACCATATTTCAGTCATTCATGTTCATTTCATGATTCAGCTTATCTTTTCTCCCCTCCCAGTTAGTCTCATTCGGGGATGAATGTTCCTAAGGGGGAGATATTGTAAGACCCTGTGAAATCCCAAGTCTATACTCATCTCCTTAAGCTCCTTTAGGGATCCATCACTTAAAATTTTTTAGTGAAGTGTTCAAAACTTAGTATCATTTTAGCCTTCGATCTTGAAAGATTTATTTCACGACATCTATTTTTCAATTTTAAATTTGTGTTATGATAGGAAAAGTCAATAGCACATTCTGGGTGAGTTTTAAAATTTTTGGAATCCGTTAAGGGCACGTTTCAATTTTGAGCCAGTAGCTAGATGTTATGAGAGCGAACTTTCCAGCTCAGATCCTTGCCCCCCTACCTCATTAGCAAGGCGTCTCCCATCTAAAAAAGGCTCTAGGAAATGCACCGCCCTTTAACAGCCTTTGTGCCCAGTTTTTCAGCATTTCACCTCTGTTCTCTCAAGGGTAATTTGGTTAATTTTTCACCCCTATTTAAGTCTCAACCATGGAATTAAGCCCTCAAAACACCAAATTATACTCTCTTTTATCATTTTCTCTCAAGAACAAGAGCAAGGGTTTCATCTTGAAGACCCAAGTCCAAGAGATTTCACCATAGATCTATAAGGAACTTTCAACTAAGGTATGCATATTATTCATTCATGGATTCCTTTCATCCATGAAATTCAAGAATCCAATTTTAAATCATGAATTGTGATATTCATGTTGTGGGTTGATCATGTTCATAAGATTATGGTTGCTTAATTCCCAAGTTAGAATCTTTATGTGTTATTCATGTAACTGTGTTAGTATGCATGTTGAAACCCATAAATTTAGTTGGTTATGATATGAAATTTGATGATTTTACCAATGCCTTAAGTTGTGCATGAAATGTGTTTGATGAAATTCCTAGTGTTGTTGAAATAATGAATAATGACTCAATTGTGGTTTATATGATAAATGCATGCCATTTACTTATGTTCAATATGAATCCTCTATAATTTGTTATGCATTATTTTTGCTTGATAAAGTGTTCATGATATTAGAAGTATGTAATTAAGCAATGATTATTTGCTCTCTTGTCCATGTATAAGATTATGACAATTAAGTGCCTCATGAAATAATCCAAACTATCGTATTATGTATTGTCGAGGTTGGTCATGTATTCAAGAAAGTCATGCCTTGTTAGTTTTATTCTATCGAATCCTGGAGGTACTTGTACCCGACAATTTGGCGGTGTTCCTAGAACCATGTCATGTTTTCACGATACTTTATGTTAAGCCATGATCCTTAGATTTAGACAGTCTTATGACTCAGGAACTCTCAATAATCTCATGAACTCAGTCAGTCATTAGGTATCAGTAGTATTTTGTTAGTCAACGAGATTCAGTAACTCATTCCATGTTCAGTTCAGTTAATAATGTTCAGTGTCTATTTAGATAGGAGTAGGATTAAGCACTGACTGAATGCAATGATGGAAACTTACCTTCTAGTTGAGGGTGTGATTCTTAGAAGAAATCGTTACATTCTAGAACTACGTAGCTAGCATAGGTTGATACATCATACCTTCTATTTGAGGGTATATGAGGTGGCTTAATCTGCCAGTTGAGGGTTCCCACCATTCTCATTAGAGTAACCTGCTAGTTGATGGACACTCATATGTTTTCCTTACCAGCGGAGTGGTATTGACACCATTCTAATCAGGGAAAGGATTGGACCCCAACTCATCTATATTTCTCTATTTGGGGCATGTAAGTTAGATAACTACTTCCCATAGTTTAAGTTACAGAATTCAGGACTTTCAGATATAGTCACTCAGTCTCAAGTAGTTCTTCAAATTTTAGGACTATCAGATACAGTAAACAAAGATATAGTACGAAACTCAGCTAGTTTTATCAAATTTTGGACTGTCATATATAGTCACTCATGTTATCAGTTATATCAGTTATTAGAACTTATAGTATCAGTATTCAGCTTCAGGACTGTCATATATAGTTAACAAGACCAGTTCTTCATAATTAGAACTGTCAGAAGTAGTTATTTATGTGTCAGTAATATACTATCAGTCCCCCAATAGTAACTAATACAATATCAGTTCCTCACATATAAATGACTTAGATATCAATATCAGTAAACTCAGTTACTCAATATTCATGTTATCAGCAAACTCAGATATCAGTAAATCAGTGTTATCAGTAAACTCAATAGTCAGAACTCAGTATTTTGTCTTATCACGATGTTAGATACAGTTATGTATGCATGCATGTATTCTCACATTCATGTTAGTCAGTCAATTAGTATTGTTCATACATATGAACCCCCTTGCATTTAGCCTACCTCACTTGCATACCTGTATATTCAAACTATTAACGCATTTGCGCTATGGTGTCTTATACCATAGGTTTAAAAGCAGGAGTTCCATAGCATCAGTAGCATCCTAGTTCAGCAGTCCGAGTTAGTAGTGAGTCCTCATACTTCGAGGACATGATGATTATTATTCAGTTTTTTAGTTTATTTTATTAGTTGGACTTAGTTCGGGACCTATCTCATCAACTCCTTATTCAGAAAGTGTAGAGGCTATCAGACTACAGCTTGTTTAATTAGTTATTTTAGTTGTTTTGGTATTGTTATACCATATTTTCAGTTATGTATCAGTATTGAACCTTATGTCCGTTTAGTTCATGTTTCCACATTTATGATATTTTCAATATTATTCAGTGCTTCGTTACAAATATCAGTCATGCGTTAGTTTGTGGTCGTTCGGGATCATGAACACCGTGTAGCATTTCGGGTACCAGATTCAAGGCATTACAAAAATCAAGTAAATATTTTCTTCTTCAATAATGTTTTGACACTTTACCCTTCGTTATTTAGAATCACAACTGCATGAACATATTTTAAAATATAGTAAACAACAATCAAGATATACTTCATACCATGAGAGCTCACAAAAAGGGCCCAATAATTCAATGTGCCATACATCAAATAGCTCAAACTCGAGAATAATGGTAATTGGAATTTCTTACCTTTATGAGAGTTTCCTTGCATTTGGCATTGGTCACATGCCTTGGCATAGTCTTGTGCATCTTTATAAATAGTGGGCCAATGTTTTCCACCTTGAAAGATCATATGCATATTTTGCATATCACTATGGTAACCCCGCAACTAGAGAATAACAGCATGCCTCTATAATTCTTATCATCTCAACATTATGATCACATCTTCATACTACTCCATTGGCATAATTTTTGAACAAATATGGTTCATTCAAAAATAAAAGTCTCACATCACACAATATTTCTTATATTGCTGATAAAATAGATCTTCATGAACCACATAATGGTTCATCAAATAAGTGATCATGATTTTAGGTGTGAAAAAGGGTATTATAATCAGGAATGTTAGTTAATAATATGTGTTCTAAGCTTGTTTTGGAAGGTCTGACTGTGTTCTCTCTCTCAAGACACTCCAAAGTAGAGTTGTCTTATTTTTTAAAGAATTGATTTCAAAGGATCTGGTCTCTAGCAGAATAGAGTTGAATTTTCAAGATTGAATTTCCTTGTGTTAAAACATGGAAGAATGAGTTGAAAAATAATGTTGCTATTACTGAAAATAATGGGAGAATCAACATAAAAGGGTAATGTCCCTACGAACCTTATCTCAGAACAATAAGATTCATCAGTTTGAACAAAGTAACGTTTAGGACAAGATCCTCATACAAATATTAGGAAAATGTTGGGGAATAAGAAGGGTCTGCAGAGGCAAAAGGATAAAGAACGATTAATCAAATCAACCTAACGTATCTTATGATTCACTACTTCAACATAAAATTGTCTATGGTTTAGAGAGTAGTATTCTTGATAAGGTAAGTGCATTTTGGTCTAACTCAAATCCATACATTTGTTGGTATACACCCATGGGAATAACATATGAGGTGCAAACTTGAAGTAAACACAAGTACATAATTCAGTCAAGAAGAGAGGGATCTGGTCCCATCAATCAGGTTAGTACATATCCTCTAGTCACCAACAATGATCTAAGTCAATTCTTCTAACTAAATTCTCCTTAGAATGTCTAAAACCAATAATCGAGTCAGTCTTCCTTAAACACTTCTTAACCTCAGGATCATATCCTCAGTCAGTCATGATAGACAACCCAAACCAAGGATTTGGGTCACTAACAAAATAATAAACTCCTCAACCTAAAACTCCTTCTTCTGAAAGAAATTTAAAACTTCCTAAAAAATTCAAAATTCTTGAGTCATCTAAAAAAAGTTGAACCTTCAGAAACACAAATAACACCTAACTCTCCTGTACGTTTTGATTCAAACCGTAATTTTACTTTGTTATTTGGTGAATAAATTACAATAAAAAGGGTAGATCTTTTTTGGAAAGAGAATCGTATAGCTGCAAATTTATTCTTACTTTCATATAACAACAAGGAAAGATCAGTTAATGGAGTGGAATAGGAAGTAGATGATAAAGATGAAGTAAATGAGGGAAATGATGTCTTGTTACCTCCAAATAAGGAAAATGATGATTACTTGCCTCTGATATGGTTGGTAAACAAACTAAGAGTAAGTATAAGTAAGGAAAAAATTGTAGACTCTGTGGTAAAAGTTACTGGATTCTACTCTACAAAAGGTTTTGAAATGAAAATGTTGGAAGTTGCCATGAAAGCTACAAGAAGGTTCAAGAAATCTATTGTTGTAAAGAAGATAAAACATATTGAAGTTGTGGAGGTTAAAGAAGGGGAGGAAATGAATTTGAGAGTTGGTGCTTCTACCTAGGAAGTCCATATTTCTTAGAGGACCATGTCCTTTAAGTCAAATCTTCGTGGCCCTATTGGAATGAGGAAGAAACATATAGTTTTAAATAAAAATAAAGACTCTGAGGGACTTGATCCAAAGAAGAGAACAACCGTGATTTAAAAAATCAAGTTGTGGTCCTACGAGACGCAAAAAAGAAGAAGAGATAAAGGATGTGGCTAGAGAATAGAGAAAGAAAATACTAATAACAAAGAAGGTTCTAGATTAACATTTTTATCCAAATATCTATGAAAATCCTAGAGTGATAGATCTAATTGAGTATATTTTACACCACGATTAGCTACATAAGGAATCATCCTCCACATTGTTTGAAAATGAGGTTAGGAAATTTTACTACACCATGGACAGGATTAGGAGAAATTAGGCAGAATTTTTGATGTACTAGGTGTACGAACTATGCTAAATCAACAACCTACTACTATGTTTATGATTGAAGAATCAAGGGTAGGAGAAACATCAATACCTAAAGTGAAAAAAAGTTTGAAAAAGTGATTATCAGCTGGCATTTGTGTTTATCCACAATGTCATGTTTTTGTGGTTTAAAAAATAGGAAAAATTGCCTCAAGTGTTGACCTACTCTTGATCGAATATTTGAGAAAGTTTGAATTTGTAAATCTTCCTACTGTAATGATTTAGAATATGCATAAAGTAATTTTTGAAAAGAAAAATAAGGAATTTCATATGGATATCTATTGAAAGAGCTTTCTAAACACTTTTATGGGGAAGTTACCAAAGGAACTCCAGGTATAGTGAAGCAACTATTCACATTAATAACTCTAGCAAAGAATGAGTGCATGGAAAGAAAGACTTGAATAGTATCTCAAGTGTCTGAGTTCCTAGCTATTCAAAAAAATTGGGTAAGAAAATTGAGGAATTAAGAATACAGTTGGCTAATTAGGACATTGAGATAGTTCAACCGAAAATACAAAATCAGAGGTTGTCTTCTGAAGTACCATATGTCACTAAAGAGCTTGCAGCCAAAAATACAAAGCTTATGGATAGAGTTGTAGAACTGAATGGTGAGGTTCAAGGATTTAATTCTAATGGGAAGGTACTCACCAAACAAATATTGGATACCCACAGTGCTGAAAATGCAAGAATAAAGACTCTACTTAATTCCTTTTTACCCAATCCTCCCTCTACCTGAACAATGTTATCCCTATTCCCTCATCAACCTAGTGTCAGATTCATATCCCAATTCTCATAATGGCTTTAAAGATAGTTGTTTTGATATTTATTATTTTACCTTGCTGAACCGATACTGACTAATATAAATGAATGAATTTTTCTTGTGTGCCTTATCTGTCTCCATTGGTTTTAAGTTATCTTTTAAGTTAGTGTTTCTCCAATGGCCATGAGATAACTAAACTATTCTTATTTTACACTTGGTTTGTTGTTATTCCTTCTCAATGATGCCAAAAGGAGGAATAATATTAAACTCTTTTGATAGGGACCAGGTACCAAGAAATATATCACAATTGCAGATATGGAAACAAAATGTGTATTGGCATGTTGGTCTTATGACATGTAGGTACTATGTAATGTGTTGAAATTGCAAATATGGAAAACAACATGTGTACTGTAATGTTGATTTGATAAGCTAAAAAGAAAATGGCATATTGATAAAGGAAAGAATGTACTTAGGAAGCGTGTAAAGTAACAGAGGGGAACAAAACGAATGACTTGATTAGTTGACAACAAAGGACCAGGTCCTTGTATTGCATGATGATAGGGCGATCGTTCTTCTTCAGAGTGGTGATCACACTAATTAAATGTGATAAATGTGTATTGATACTCAAATCTTTATGGTTTGTTTGTCACTATCAAAAAGGGGGAAAATTATTAATTGTAGTTTTCATGACTATTGTAATGCCCTGAGTCAGTACCCTAGACACTACACGGTGCTTATAATTCCAAAGGATCACAAGATATCCCATGACTGGTACCTGTTGCTATAACTAAATAATAATACAGTATTATGAGGAAATTAGGCAGAAACATTTCGTAAGGTACCAAACTGTATATAAATATTGAGTACTGATAACTAAATACTGATAGATTTGTTTGAAGTATGGTAGTCTGATAAGCCTCTACTATCTGAATAAGGGATTGATAGGAGGAATGTAACGACCCAAAATCACCTACCGAGATGTCACACGGTACTTAGGGCTACAAGTATTTCCAAGCACACCCTTTGAGCCTATCACTTCACATAATAACACATTCAAGAACAAATACACAAAACACTGGCACTGTCATACCAAATAAAAGGAAATATGTACGTAATACTCGGTACAAACGACCATAATACTAGAAATGTCAACACAACTACAGTCTGATAACTAGTTTGACAAAGCCTCTATTACTCATGAACTCGAGAGACGTTAGGACAGGTCCTCAACTGACGCAAACTCAACTGAAAGTAATAACATAAGCACTCAAATACTAAAATGTCTGAAGAGAGGTCCTCGAACAATGAAGACTCACCATTGTAAGAATATAGATAAAGGTACTCGGGAATCACTGATGAGGCTAGGACTACGATGTAACACATAGACGTATATGTGGATCAGCACTTGGGAATATACTGATTATATGGGGGTGTATGCATTTACATAAAATAATATCAATAATCTTTATTCAAATAATGCATGAAAATAGGAATGACTCACATGGCTTGACTAAGTCTAAAATATAAAGTTCATAAATAATTTAGAATAAAGCAAGTAACACAAATCTCGTGAGTCATTATACTTTGGCTTTAACATCTATGCTATCCACTTATTCTCATTACTGAAAGGATGAAGGAAGCTTTTAACAATACTTTCAACTCAAGCATATGTCTCATGGAGAGTAAAACATCTTTATTGCTCCAGAACTTAGAACCCTTTTGAACTCAAACACTTGGAACTAAGAATCATATGATTTGTTTAAAAATAGATGATCCGCTCTTATTAGTAGAGAAAACTACTTCCTTCTTTGGAAAATACTAAAAAATAATTCATACACTTTAGAAAATATCTCATATCATATATTTAAGGAAAATATTCTATCTCAGCAGAAAATAATTTGGTTTAAGGAGGTTCTGTTAACCAACATAAACAATGCGAGCTACATAGAGTCCAATGTCTTGTCCTCTTAAGGAAGAAACCTCACGTTAGGGAGAGGCCTCATACTCTTGCCAAGGAGTATAACCTTAACACAGTGATCACTTATCTTGGCCTCGGGCCTAATCATCTCGGCCTCAATCCCAAAATCTCTATTGTATGAAACCATGATAACTTACCCAACTCAGTACTAAATACTTCTCCCTTTAGTTTATCTCGCTCATTTCATGCAAATCCACTTTAAAAATAACCTCATGGTTCATAAGAACCCAACAATAAAATCTGTAATCTCATGTGGTAGAGTGGATTTCAAAACTCGATGACCATTACATCAAAAAAATTCTCATTAATCTCAAAATACTCAAATCCTTGATGCTTATAGAACAACAGTTCATAAAATTGAAAGTCTCAACTAGGTTTAATGACCCATAATTCAATATTAATTTAAAACTCATCATAATAAATAATAGATAGCATATAGATTGATAATTTATGTACAAATCTGGAACCCTTAAATTTATTTATACAACATTGAAACTCTTAAATTTCCAAGGAGTAATAACTTAGGGTATAAACCCAGCTTCAATTTCATAAGAAAACATGAAAAATCATGCTATTTGACTTTCAATTCATGGGAAACATCAAAATATTGCAATCAATAACAATGATTGAAAAACCCTAATTCAATATCACGTAAAGTCTCTTAGATTACATAAAGACATAGTTTAAATAAGCCTTTGGGTGCAAGGGTAAAAGAGTTATCCTTATTAAAAACCCTATATACCTTAGATTATGTAATTGGATGAACAAGATTGCTTCAAACTCTTCTTCGTATTCTAGAGAGAGGGTTCTTGCAACCCTCAAGCTTGGATAACTTAAATCTCAACTCAATTTGTAGAATCTATGGTGAGTTCTTGGATTTCTTGGAGAAGAGTTTAGATTTGATATTTAATGAGAATGCCTAGCTCTCTTGTGTTTTGGATGATGAATTAAGTCATTTGTTTCGTTTGAAATATATATGGTTGACAAAAGAGTAGAAAAGACCAAAAAGTCCCTTTTAAAAATGACTTAAAATACTTAACAGAGGATGTGATGGTCGAAGCGACAGTCCGTCGCTAGCCTAATAGTCCATCGAACTGTTCATCGCACATCGGTCAGAAAAAAAATGCACTGCCTCGATGTGAAAGTCTCAATGATATTCCATCATAAACTCGATTGTCTGTCGGATTGTCCATTGCACGTTTGCTATATGTGGCCATACTACCTCAGTGGCGACGGTCTTAGCAACAGCCCATCGAAATCTTGATGGTTCGTCATCCTAGTTATCGTACTTGTGACAAGAAAGGGAGTTACTGCCTTGGCTGCAAAAGTCTAGGAGATGGTCCGTCGCACACTCGATGGTCCGTCAACCTGTTCATCGCACCTGGGCGGTTATGGAAACACTTGGTAAAATAGCCATAACTTTCCACCCCGATGTCGGATTTGGACAAAATTGGTATCGTTAGGAAGATAATTCAATTCTCTTCACTATAGGAAGTCATTTTCAGTAAAGTTCAACAAGATTAAAACAATAATCACTTGGGAAGTCTCTTCTCAATATTTTAGGGTAGGAATTACACTTCACTTGACACGGTCAAGGCTTAAACTACAAGGGAACATTGCGGGGTCTTACAATATCTCCCCCTTGGAAACATTCGTCCTTGAATATCGCTCATTTGACTAGGAACACAGGAAAACAGAGTACACATAGCTAAAGCAATATGATAAATGGGCTCAAAATCTCTCTAAACTCTTGAACACCTCAAAAATTGTAAGAACTCATGCTGGAATAGATATATAGCTGAACTTTAGATTAGAAGGGCTGAATTAAGGAAGAATAATACCTTCGGACCGATCTAAACTTGTAAAAACGAGGAACGGGTACTTGGCTCGTATATCAGCTTCTGCCTCCCAAGTAGCACCATGAACTGATTGGTTCATCCATAACATTTTGACCATGGAAACCTCTTTGTTCCTCAGTCTACGGATCTGGAAATATAGGATCTCAACAAGAATCTATTCAAAGGCAAGACTGTTCATAATATCAATACTCTCGTAAGGGTCTACTACAACGGAATCACCAATATGATTCTTAAGCATGGAGACATAAAACATATGATGAACAACTAACTACTCTGCAGGCAACTCAACCTCATAGGCTACTTTCCCAACACGGCTCAAAAATCTATACGGGCCAACATAACGGGAACTCACCTTTCCTTTCTTACAAAACCTCTTCACCCCTTTCATGGGTGAAATCTTTGAGTATACCAAATCACCCACTTCAAAATCAAGATCTCTTCTCTTCACATCGGCATAATACTTTTGGCAACTTTAGGCTATCTTCAATCTCTCACTAATGAACTTAACTTTCTCCATAGCTTCAAAAACTACATTAGGCCCAATCAAGGCAGTGTCACCCACTTCAAACCAACCTATGGGTGATCTACATCTCCAACAATACAAGTCCTGAAATGGTACTATCCCGATGCTAGCATAGTTACTTTTGATATAGGTGAACTCTATCAATGGCAAATGCTCATCCCAACTACCTTTGAAATCAAGAGCAGACGCCCTCAACATATTTTCTAGAGTTATAATGGTCCTCTCAATCTGACCATCAATCTGCAGATGAAAAGCAGAACTCCAAAGAACTTGGGTATTATGACCCTGTTGAAACACCCTCAAAACAAGAGAAGTAAATTGAGTACCCCTATCAAAATTAATAGATAAATAAACTCCGTGCAGCCTTGATAACTCCTGGATACACAATGTAGCATAATCCTCCATAGTATAAGATGTGTGAACGAGCAAGAAGTGCATAGACTTAATCTGCCTATCTACAAAAACCTAAATAGAATCATGATAATGATGCAAAAGAGGTAACCCGGTCATGAAGTCCATATTCACCACCTCCAACTTCGAAGTCGGTATACCAAACTCTTGCATCACACCACTAGGTCCTTGGTGCTGTACCATAACCTATTGGTACGTTGCACACTTTTCTACAAACTCAGCTATATCCTTCTTCATACCATTCTACCAATAGATTTCCCGTAAGTCGCAGTACATCTTGGTATTGCCAGGATAAATAGATTACCGCATGCTATATGCTTTAGCCATAATCCTCTGATTCAGATCATCAACATAAAAAATGCACAATCTACCCTGTAATCTCAACACACTATCTCCCCCTTGGGAGAAAACCTCTACCTTTTGGTCCTTAACTACCTCCTTCAGTCTGATCAAAATAGGATCTCTATGTTGCTTCTCCTTCACTTCCTAAACTAAAGAGGAATCAGAAATACTTTGTACCAAACTACTTACCTCATTTGAATCAAGCAGCCTAACACCCAATCTAGCCAGACAATGCATATCATAAGCTAACTATTTCTTACCTTCCTCTACATAAGGAACACTACCCATAGATAATCTGCTAAGGCATCCGCCAGTATATTGTCCTTGCCCAGGTGATAGAACACACTCATATCATAGTTTTTTAACAACTCTAACCACCTCTTCTGCCTAAGATTCAACTCCCTTTGAGTAAACACATACTAAAGGCTCTTATGATCAGTAAACACATCAACATGAACACCATAAAGATAGTGTCTCCAAATTTTCAAAGCAAAGACCATATCGGCTAACTCAAGATCATGGGTTGAGTAATTATCCTCATGCGACTTTAACTGTCTAGAAGTATAGGCTATAACCTTACCTCTTTGCATTACTACACAACCTAAACCAAATCAATAGGCCTTACAATACACCATAAAACCATTTGTACCATCAGGCAAAGTAAACACTGGGGTTGAAGTAACTTTAGCCTTCAACTCCTGAAATCTCATCTCATAGGAATTTGACCATTGGAACTTAACTTTATTTTAGGTCAACCGGGTTATGGGAGATGCAATAGAATAGAAACCTTTAATGAAACAAAGATAATTTCTTGCTAGACCCAATAAAATTCTAATGTCATGTGGAGAGATAGGTATAAGCTAGTTTCTTACAGTTTCTGTCATTTGGGGATCAACTGTAATACCTTCGGCTGAAATAATATAACCCATAAAGGCTACACACTTTATCTAAAATTAAGACTTACTAAATTTGGAGAACAAATGGTGACCTTTAAGAGTTTGCAAGACAAATCTAAGGTGATCGATAAAGTCATTCTCAGAATGGGAGTACACAAGGATATCATCTATGAACACTATAACAACCATATCAAGATATGGCTTAAACACTAGATTCATGAGGTCTATAAAAGCTGATGGGGAATTGGTTAGACCGAAAGACATGACAAAAAACTAAAACTGACCATAGTATGTTCGCAAGGCTGTCTTTAGAATATCACATTCCCTTACTTTAAGTTGATGATAGCCGGATCTAAGGTCTATCTTGGAGAAATAACTTGTACCTTGCAACTGATCAAACAGGTTATCAAGTCTCAAAGGTTGATACTTATTTTTGACTGTGACCTTGTTAAGATAATGATAGTCAATGCATATTCGCAAATAACCATCTTACTTTTGCATGAATAAAATAGGTGCACCCTAAGGAGAAATACTGGGCCTTATGAAACCTTTGTCTAAATGATCTTTGAGTTGCTCTTTCAACTACAGAAGATCATTAGATACCATACTATATGGAAAAATAGAAATGGGATGTGTGTCACGAAGAAGGTCAATCTTGAATTCTATCTCTCTATCGGGAGGTACCTCTTGAAGATCTTCTGAAAAACATCTGGCAACTCACTAACAATATCGACTGACTGAATAGTTGGAGATTTGGCCATAGTTTCTTTCACTCTAACTAGTTGATAGATAAAACCCTTGGATATTAGCTTTTTGGCTTTGAGATAGGAGATAAAATGAATATTCGGTGATACCAAATGCCCAAACCACTCAAAAACTAGTTCCTCGGCTAACTAAAACATGATCATACATGTACGATAGTCTATGGATGTATAACAAGAATGAAGCCAATCCATACCCAGAATAAGGTAAAAATCCACCATGTCTAACTCTAGCAAATCAGCAAGCATGACTCTATGAAGAACGGTAACAGTACAATCTCTATACACTTTTTTAGCACAACTGACTCCCCTACTGGTGTGGAGACTGGGAAAGGCTCAAAAATCTTTTTGGGACTCATTTTGAAATTCATAGCCATAAGTGGGGTTACATAGAAGATACTTGAGTGGGGTCCAAAAACACATCAATAACAAAATAAAAGACGCGAAAATACCAGTAACAATATTGGGAGAGTCTTCCTTCTCCTGATGGGATGGAAAGGCATAGAATCTATTCTGGAGCTGATAGCCAGTAGTGCTAGATGAAGCACCCAGAATAGGTGCGGGATGAGGGACAGAAGCTGGTGTACTAGCAGTCTGTGCCTGAGTTTAGGCATCTTTGGTCCCCTGCCTAGTATGCGGACAATCTCTAAGTATGTGGACCATCTTGCCACAACCAAAACAACCCCTCAAATCTACAAAAAACTTAGAGGGATGATCCCTACCACACTTAGCACAAAGAGGATAACGGGGTCTATTACCAGCATTGTTCTGCGACCCAGACATAAAGGACATGCTCCCTTGATCCTGTCTGTCTCTAGGCGTGGGGGCACTAGCTGATGAAGGTGCTGGAATAGACAGACATCTCTAAAACTGAGGGGAGTTTTCTCTATGGAACCTAGGTTGAATATATTCATGCTTCTCGAATCTAGAGCTCTTATTAGCCCTCACTCTAACTCTCTCTTTAATGTTATCCACCTTTATCTACTGTTCATCCATCATTAACCTAGACAGATCCATAGTCTTAGGCAGCATCGCAGTCCGATACTCTTTTAGTACCAATACAGAAACACCTATCACAAACTTGTCTAAATTCATAAACTCCTCAATGTTTGCTTCCTTCATCTCAAGGGGAAAGTAGTTGTCCAAGAATGCATCTTGTAATACTTGCCAAGAAATAGAGGTAGCATCCTCACCTCTACCCTTCCTCTATGATACAAACCAGTCATAAGTTATGTCCTTCAAACTGTAAGATACGAACTCAACACTTTCTTCCTCAGAGACACACATCACCTACATGATCTTTTGCACCTCCTGAAGGTACAACTATGGGTCCTCACCTGCCTTGGACCTAGAAAATACTGGCAAATTCATCTGTATCAAATAATAGATCCTAGAAGCTACTACATCACCTGTCTTCAGATTTACAACTGTGAATTGGTTATTAACCCAAACATTAGCAATGACTGCATGGGCTAACACCTGAAAAGCCACCTAAAACTCAGCAAGAGACACAGTCTTATTCAAAGGATCAATAGGTGAGGGTTTTTCATCATCATTTTTATGGGCATTCGCACTTTGGAGAGGTATTTTCTAAAATAAAAGAGTGCAAATTATTAGGTGAGAAGGACAACTATAGGCATTATAGAATCTGAAAGAAAGAAACAACATTTTCCTAAAATATCTTGTAGCCTTTTTCTCGTAGATATGACGTGCTACACCGATGATAAAGACTTTACTCAACGCGGCTTATCAGATTCCTTAGGACTCCTTTAAAATATTAGTCTTTGATACCAAGTTTGTAACAACCCAAAATCACCTCCTGGGATGTTACACGGTGCTTAGGGTTACAAGTATCCCCAAGCTAACCCTTTAAGCCTATAACTTCTTATAATAACTCATTCAAGAAAAAATATACAAAACACTGACACTGTTATATCAAATAAAAGGAAATAAGTAGGTAATAATTGGTCCAAACAACCACAATATTTGAAATCTCAAGAAAACCACCGTCAATAAGTAGTCTGACAAAGCATCTATTACTCCATGAACTCGAGAGATGTTAGGACAGGTCCCTAACTGACTCAAACTGAATTGAAAGTAATACCATTAACACTTGAATACTGAAATGTTTGAAGATAGGACCTCAAACCATAATGACTCACCACTTGAATAATAACAATGCTAGGACTGAGCACCTAAAGCAACATTATTAGACAATGTAGCACATAGATATATATGTGGAATAGCACTTGGGAATGTACTTAGTATATGGGGGTGTACCCATTTACATAAAACAATATCAATACTCTGTAATCAAACTATGTATGCAAATAGAAATATCTCATATGGATTGAATAAGTCTAAAATGTAAAGCTCATAAATCATGTAGAAAGAAGATTGCAACACAAATCTCATGAGACATTATACTATGGCTTTAAAATTTGTGCTCTCCTCTTATTCTCATTACTCATAGAATGGAGAAAGATGTAAACAATACTTTCAACTCATGCATTTGTCTCATGGAGAGTTAAACATCTTTATTACTCAAGAACTTATAACTGTTTTGAACTCAAACATTTAGAACTCAGAATCATATGACTTTGGTTTAAAAACTGATGATCAACTCTGATTAGTAGAGAAAACTACTTCCTTCTTTGGAAAATATTCAAAAAAAATTAGCTCAATTTAGAAAATATCTCATCTAAAAGATTTAGGGAAAATATTCTAGCTCAATAGAAAATACTTTAGTTTAGTGAGGTTCTCTTAACCGACATAAACCATGCAAGCAACATGGATTCCAGCATTTTTTCCTCCTAAGGAAGAAACCTCACATTGGGGAGAGGCGTCATACTCTTGGCAAGGAGTATAACCTTAACTCAATGATCACTTATCTCGGCCTCGGGCTTAAAATCTCAAACCTACGGTGCCACGTAGTTCTGAATTAAGAAACCATGGGAACTTGCCCAATTTGGTGCTAAATACTATTCCCTTTAGTTTTCTCACTCATCTCATGGAAATCTACTTTCAAAATAATCTCATGCTTCAAAAGAACCCAACAATCGAATATGTAATCTCATTTGGTTGAGTGGATTTCAAAACTTTATGACCATTAGGTCAAAACATTTCTCATTAATCTTAAAATACTCAAGTCATGGGTAGTTATAGCATAATAGTTCATAAAATTGCATGTCACAAGTAGGGCTAAATGACCCATAATTCAATCTCAAGTTAAAACTCATCATAATGCATAATAGATAGCATATAAATTCTTAATTCATGTATAAATCTGTAAGTTACATAAATTTGCCTCAGAATATCAACATACTAATATACTTCAATTTCTAGAACATTGAAACTCATAAATTCTCAAGGTGTAATAACATAGGGTATAAACCCAACTTCAATTTCTTAAGAAAACATGTAAAATCATGTTATATGACTTACAATTCATGGGAAATATCAAGTTATTGAAATCAATAACAAAGGGTGAAAAACCCTAATTCAATATCATGTAAAATTTCATAGATTGCAAAAAAATTATAATTTAAATAAGCCTTTGGGCATAAGGGTGAAGGATTATCCGTTTTCAAAATCCCACATACCTTAGATTATGAAATTGGATGAACAAGTTTGCTTCAAACTCTTCTTCTTACTCTTGAGAGATGGTTCTTGCAATCCTCAAACTTGGGGAACTTAAATCTCAACTCAATTTGTAGAATCTATGATGAGTTCTTATATTTCTTGAAGAAAGATTTTAGATTTGATCACGAGGGATAAACCCTAGCTATCTTGTGTTTTGGATGATGAATAAAGTCTTTTGCTTTGTTTGGAATATATATGGTTGTTAAAACTATGAAAAATACTGAAAAGTCCCTTTTAAAAGTAACTTAAAATACTAAACGGGCACTGCAACGGTAGAAGCGATGGTCCATCTCTAGCCTAATGATCCATCGCATGTCGGTCAAAAAAATAACACACTTCCTTGATGTGACGTTCTAAGCAATGGTCCATCGCAAACTCAATGGTCTGTCAGATTGACCATCGCACGTTGGCCAGATGAGGCCACACTGCCTCAGCGGTAACTGTCTCAGCAATGGTCCGTCGAAGTCTTGACAATCTGTTGTCTTGGCCGTCGCACTTGGGCAAAAAAAGGGAGTTACTACCTTGGTTGCGATGTTTCGAGCGATGGTCCATCGCACACTCGATGGTCTGTTAACCTATCTGTCGCACCTGGGAGGTTCCGACTACTCTCGGTAAAATGGCCATGACTTCCTACCTCGCTGATGAATTTAGACAAAATTGGTATCGTTGTAAACCTAATTCATTTCTCTATATAATAAAAATTCATTTTCAGGAAAATTCTACAAGATTAAAACACTAATATCTTGGGAAGTATCTTCTTAAACTTTTAGGGATGGAATTACACTTCACTTGACATGCTCAAGGCTCAAACTACAAAGAAACTTTGCAGGGTATTACAACAAGCCCCCAACTAACCCTGACTACTAAAGAATAATAAAATTGGATACTGAATCAATAATCATATCCTCGAACTATGAGGACTCACTACTAGTTAGCTACTGATGGATTGGGCTGCTATGCACAATTGGAAGCCCGTTAGTCTGAACCTATGATATAGGACATCATAGCATAAAATAAAGGTATGTGTCAGAACTTTGAATGTACTGGTATACTAAGTGAGGTTGTCTAAGATGCATAGGTTCATATGCATAAACAATAGTGACTGAAAAACATAAGTATAACCGAATGAAAGTACATGCATGAATATGTAAACTATAACTGAGATTGTGATAACAATGGATACTGAGTTATGAATTTCTGATTTGTTGATATCTGAGTTTATTGATACTGTGTTACTGTTAACTGGGTGACTATATCTAACTGTCTTGATTATGTGGAACTATTATGAGTTCCGTACTAAAGTGAGTGACTGTGTCTGACAGTCCTGATTTCTGTAGAACTAAACTGAGTTCTATTCTTAAGACTGAAGCTCAAATTGTGGGAGGTTATCATCTAACCGACATGCCCATTTCTTAATAGAGTAGGACCTAACCTATAACACTATTTGGAATAGTGCTAGTATCGATCTATGGGTAAAGACAATTATGAATTAACCCTCTCTGACAGGAATCTCTTTCATCAACACTCACCGGCAGAAAAACTTATATGAGATGTATCAACCCTAGTCGAGCAGGAAGATATCTCAACCTATATTGGATACGTAGTTTTGTAGCACAGGGATTCCTACTTAGGGTTAGATCTTCTACAGTCAGGCATGCCCCATCTCGGGGTTTGGTTAGTGTTGAATCCTACTCCCAACTGAATAGACACTGAATAGATTCCTAGTTCATACTAGTCTTGACTGTGTTGGTACTGAATATACCAACTAACTAAACTGAATTGAGTTCACTGAGCTTCGTTGACTGACAAAATACTACTGAATTCTATTAACTAACTGAATTTACTAAGGTCTAAACTGAATATTGAACTGGACAGGACTAATACTGAGTTTGCTAAGTTTTTGTAATACTGAGTTTGCTAAGTTTTTGCTGAGTTCTATAATTGACTGAGAGTACTACTGATTTTAACATAAATGAGAATATTCTATAACTAACACTGGCTCTGGATGAATAGCCAAATTGTCAGATATTAAATACCCCAGTACTATATAGAATGAGAAATAAATTATAGCATAAACTTGAAAGGAATAACCATATGCATCTGATCATAACTCATTCATAGAGACATTCCATTAAACACTTGCATGATATAACTTGCACATAAGCTAACATGACATGATTGTTTTCTTTTTTTCTTTATTCTCATGTGCAATTTATCAAACACTTGGAACACCTACTGACTTTCCTAAACAAGATTCAACCTAAAAATCATTAAGTTAAGGTCATAAAGGTCATGGAAAAGGATCACCAACTTATGAAGCCAAAATAACCTCTAAGTATGAACACTTAGCAGAATTTTTCTTTGTTTAGGACCCCTTACTAGATTTTACAGGACTGAATCAAGGTTAGGATTTTTTGGGGTCTTATAATACCTTCTTCTTGGGATCATTCGTCATCGAATGAGAGTGACTGAGATGGTAATACCGATAGACTGAATTTAGATACTGGATATGCACAACTGCAATATGATTTCATAACTGACACTACTAATATGCTGAAATTTCATACTGAACATGCATATCTGATGCATGAGTACATGGCTAGGATTACTGATAAGATGAGTCTCTTATACTGAGCATGCATATCTGATCCATCAATATCTGACTTAATGGTCTCATAAATGTATGAATGGATATCCAATGGTAAGTGATAGCAACTGTATGAAGAAACTCTTAGTATGGAACTAAGTAAGTTCTAGGAAAAACTATTACCTTAGGATGAGTCTGAATTTGTAGAGATGAGGTGAGGATACTTGGTCCGCATATCTATTTCTTCTTCCCAAGTAGCTCTCTAACGGACTGATTCCACTAATAAACTTTGACTAGAGGGACCTCCTTGTTCCTCAGTCTATGAATCTGATAATAAAGGATTTCAACTGGGATATCCTCATAAAAGAGGTTGTTCTGAACATCAATACTCCCTACAGGGGCAACTACTGGGTCACTTATGCATTTCTTTTGCAAGGAGACATGGAACACTAGATGAACTGAAGTTAAGTATAAGGCAACTCAAACTTTAAAGCTACCATTTTGAAACGGATGAGAAATTGGCAAAGACCGACATATCGGGGACTGAGCTTCCCCAACTTGCCAAACCTCTTTACTGCGTTCATAGGAGAGATTCTCAAATAAACACAATCACTAATCTCGAACTTGAGATCCTTTTTGTGCATATTTGCATACAATTTTTGCCATCTCTTAGTATTCTTAAGCCTTTCCATGATAAACTAAACTTTCTCTAAATATCAAATACCAAGTCAGGTCCTACCATCGCGGCCTCAGCCACTTTAAACCAACCAATGGGAGATCTCCATCTCCTCCCATATAGCGCCTTAAATGGAGCCATCTAAATGTTGGAACAATAATGGTTGAAATACGTAAAATCACTTAAAGGAAAGTTGACATCCCAACTACCTTTAAAGTCTATCGCATACGTACGCAACTTATCTAATTAAGTTTGAATGGTCATTTTTGCTTGACCATCTATCTAAAGGTGAAAAGTTGTACTAATATAGACTTGTGTACCAAGACCCTTTTGGAACACCTTCCATAAATAAGAGGTAAACAACATACCTCTATCTGAGATTATATATAACAAAATTCCATTTAATCTGACCAACTCTCTGACTTAGAGATTGGCATAGTCCTCGGTTGAATAAGAGGTATGGACTGGTAGAAATGAGCCAATTTGATCATCTTATCTACAATGACCCAAACTAAATTATGTTGATGACTTGTCTGAGGAAAACCAATCACAAAGTCCATCTTCACCGCTTTCCACATCCAAGTGGGACTACTAAACTCCTGTAGAGACCCACTAGGTTTCTGGTACTCAATCATAACTTGTTGATATGTCGAGCACTTAGAAACAAACTCTGTAATGTCTATCTTCATCCTACTCAACTAATAGAACTCCAGCAAATCACAATGCATCTTAGTATCCCCTGGATAAATAGAGTAACGCATACCATGCACTTTTGAAAGAATCCACGGTCTAAGGTCATCTATACCTAGAACACATAGCAAACCCTGAAAACGTAATACGTCATCTATCCTTGGTAGAAAACCTCTATCTACTGATATCTGAATGATTCATTCAACTTAAATAGGTTGGGATCTCTATCCTACTTTTTCTTTACTTTGGAAACCAGGGATGATTTTGAACTACTCTGCACCCACACATTACCTTCTACTAATCGACTAAGGGGACCCCTAGTCGAGCAAGATGATAAAATTACTTAGCTAACTTCTTCTTACCATCATCTAGCACTACCCATAACTATCCTACTTAAAGCATCAGCCACTATATTGGATTTACTCGGATGATATAGGAACACAAGTCGTAGTCCTTCAATAACTCCAACCAACTTCTCTAATGGAGGTTTAGGTATTTTTGAGAGAATACGTACTGTAGGCCCTCATGGTAAGTGAACACATCAACGCGCATTCCATACAAATAGTGCCTTCAAATCATAAAGGCAAAAACTACTGCTGCTAACTCAGGATCATGATTTTGCTAGTTATTTTAATAGGGTTTAAGATATCTAGAGGAATAGGCTATCACCTTACCTCTTTGCATGAGGACACAATACAAACCTACTTTGGATGTATCACAAGACACAACAAAGCCATCTAAACTATTAGGTAGAGTGAAAACTAGAGCTATAGTGAGTTGAGTCTTCAACTCCCGAAAACTCTTCTCACAAGAGTCTGGCCATTAAAACTTGACTTTCTTCTGAGTCAATCTATACATGGGGATGAAATAGATGAAAATCTCTCAACAAACAATCGGTAATAGGCGGTCAAGCCCAAGAAACACCTTATATCTGATGGAGAGATGGGTTTGGGCCAGTTTCTCACTTCTTTGGTCTTTTGGGGATCAACTCTAATGCTATCACCGGAAATGATATGGGCGAGAAAAGCTACTGACCTTAGCTAAAATTTACACTAAATGAATTTTTCAAATAGGTTATGGTTTTTGAGATGCCGTAATACCATTTTGAGATGGTACACATGATCATATTCACTGCGGGAGTACACAAGAATGTAATCTATGAAAACTATGATGAGCATGTCCAAGTACTGCTTGAACACACATTTCATCGAGTCCATGAAAGTTGTTGGGGAATTTGGTAAGACCAAAGGATATGACTATGAATATAAAGTTACCATACCGAGTTCAAAAAGCTATTTTTAGAATGTTGCATTCTTTTACTTGAGGTGATGATAGCATGATCTGAGGTCTATCTTAGAGAAGTAACTGGCACCTTAAAGTTTATCAAACAAGTCATCGATTTTGGGAAGCGGATACTTATTCTTGACCATGAATTTATTTAACTTATGGTAGTCAATACACATTCTGAGGGAATTGTCTTTATAATGCACAAATAGAACTGGTGCACCCCACGAGGACACACTGGGTCTGATGATTCCCTTATAAATTTTCTTTTAATTCATTGAGTTTTGCCAGACCCATTCTATATGGCCAACTATATATGGGCTGAGTATATGGAAGAACGTCTATTGAGAAGTTGATTTCCCATTAGACATAAAATCTGAGAAGATCTTTGGGAAACATATATGAGAATTCTCATGCAACAGATATTGACTCAAGAGTAGGGTTTCTAAACTAGATTCTTTAACTCGAATGAGATTGTAGACACATCCCTTAGATATCATTTTCCTCGCCCTAAGGTATGAAATAAGTTAAATCCTAAGTGCTGAAGTACTACCCTTCCACTCTAGGATGGGTTCATTCAGAAACTGAAACTGTGTAATTTTATTTCTACAGTCAACTGAGGCATAGAAGGAATGAAGCCAATCTATGCCAAGAATGACATCAAAATTGGTCATCTCTAATTTGGCTAAGTCTATTGAAGTAACTTTCTATGATACAGTAACCGGACAGTTTCTGTATACCTACTGGGCTATGGTAGATTTACCCACTAGGGTAGATAATAAGAAAGGATCCGCTAGAATTTTGGGATTGACTACAAAGTCAATATCTATATAGGGAGTTACAAAAGACAAATAAGCTCATGGATTTAGTATAGCACAAACATACAAATGATAAACTTGTAACGTACCAGTGACCATATTAGGAGAACTTTCCTGATCCTATCAATACTGAAGCGCATAGAGTCTATTTGGGTGGTGCCCACTAGCGGCACTGGAAGGGGAAACCTTCTAATTTAGGTGATCAGGCTAAGATGAGGGATGATTATCTTGACTTTGTGAACCCACCTGAGGACACTGTCTGACTCTATGTCCTGGCTTGCCACATCCAAACTATACATCACTTCCAGGTCTGCAAACACCCTAATGGTTTTTGCCATACTTCTAGCAAAGAGGATTTATTCAGGTACTGCTAACACTACTATAAGGTTTAGGTCCTGACGCCCTATCTTTATTACCATCTCTGAATTTTGGCACGTGAGCATTGGCTGAGGATGGATCTAGAACTGAGGATTTTTGGAGAAACTGAGAATGAATCCCACCATCTGACTTAGGCTGAACGAAGTTCAAACTACTTGTCCTCAATCTCTTGTTCTCCCTTTTTTTATCCCTATTCTTAGCCTTCTCTATTTATTTAGTATGGACCATGAGCCTAGATATGTCTATCTCCTTAATTAAAATTGCGGTCATATACTCCATGGCCACACTATCAGACACACTAGACACAAATTTACTCATCTTAGATTTTCTATCTGCTACCACATGAGGAGCATATCTGGCTAATTAAGTAAACTTGAGAGAATACTCTTGTACCTCATCTTTCCCTGCTTCAAATTTATAAATTCTAAAACCTTCGTTTCCCTTAACTCTAGCTGGAAGGACCTATCCAGAAAGCAATAGCAAACTTCTTCCATTTTACGGGCCCTACATCTGCGGCCCTCTCTGCTTTCCACTATTTGAACCATGAGTGAGCCATATCCTGTAACTTATATGCAGTTAATTTCACACTTTTACTAGTTTTCACCCCCATAATATCTAAGTTTAACTTGGTAAAAGATAGAGGGTTTATTTGACTGAAGTCCCGAATCCTGGCTGCAGTAGTATTGGCCACTGGGTTGTCCAAAAAGGTAGTTGGGCATTGATTATGGGCTACCATAGAATGATCTAGGGTGGTGAAAGTTGCACTGAATTCAGCGTGAGAGATATGTTCATCTTAGGGATCTGGTTGGACGGGCTGAGGTGCTGACTATTTCCAGTTCTCCTTTTGTTAGTCTTTTAGGGAGGCATGTTCTGTAAATAAAAATGAAAGAAGGGAATACACTAAGAGTTTAACTAGAGCTCATGCTCACTCGCACAACATGAAAACTAAAAGAAGGAAAAAATTTCCTAAAATATCTAATAGCCTCATGTCCATAAGTGTGACACAAGACTCTACTAGACGTGGCTTTCAGAATTTCTAGGACTCTATTTAACCTGCCTCTGATACCAAGTTAATAACGCCCCAAGTCTTTATCCCGGATGCTACATGGTGCTCATAATCTCAAGGACCACAAGATAACCAATTAATCGTACATATTGTAATAACTTAACAATAATACTATATTATGATGAAATTAGGAAGAAATTATTCATAAGTTTCACACTATAAATAAATACTCAGTACTGAAAACTGAATAATGATACATCTGTCTAAATTACTCTAGTCTTATAAGCCTCTACAGTCAAAATAAGGGATTTATGGGACAAAACCCCAACTAAACCCCACTATTGAAAACTTATAAACTGAGATACTGAAGTAATAACAATGTCATCAAACTATGAGGACTCACCAATAGTCTGTTATGGATGGATCGAGCTACTAACTATGATCGACAGATCGTGTATCTGAACCTATGATATAATATATCATAGCGCAAAAGAAAGTTATACGTCAGTACTTTAAATGTACAGGTATGCAAAGTGAGGTAGGCTCAGATGCATGGGTTCATATGCATGAACAATACTGACTAAATAACATGAGTATAATTTAATGAAAGTACATGCATGAATAGGTAAACTCTAACTAAGGTCATGATAACACTGGATACTGAGTTTTAGATTTTGGATTTATTGATATATGTGTTTACTGATACTGTATTACTATTAATTAGGTGACTGTACATAGTATTCTTGATTCTGTGGAACTATTCTCAGTTCCTTACTGAATGGAGTGACTATGTCTGACGGTCCTAATTTCTGGAGAACTAAACTGAGTTTTTTCTGAAGACTGAAACTAAAACTGTGGGAGGTAATCATCTAACTAACATGCCCCTTCTTTAATACATTGGGGTCCAACATGTAACCCCAGTTTGAAAGGTATCAGTACCATGCCATGGGTAAAGACAACTGTGAGTTAATCCTCTCTGACAAGAAGCTCTTTCTTCAATACTCATTGGTAGAAAAACTCATATGAGATGTATCAACTCTAGTCTGGAAGGAAGGTATATCAACCTATGTTGGCGACGTAGTTCTGTAATATAGGGATTGCTTCTAAGGGTCAAACACTCTGATGGCAGGAATGCCCCTATCCCTGAGTTCGGTCGGTGTGAAATCCAACACCCAACAGAATAGACACTGAACTGATTCCTAGTTAATACTAGGCTTGACTGAACTCTTACTGATTATACTGCCTAACTGAACTAAACTGGGTTCAGTGAGTTTCGTTGACTGATGGAATACTACTAAATTCTATTAACTTACTGAATTTACTAAGTTCTGAATTGAATACTCATCTGGACTGGACTGATACTATGTCTTCTGAGTTTTTCCTGAGTTCTGTAACTGACTGAAATGACTACGGATTATCAAATGACTGAGATTATTTTGTAACCGACACTTGCTTTAGTTAAATATCTAAATTTTCGGGTAGTAAATACCCACAGTATTTGACAGCAAGATAAATAAATCATAACATAATCTTGAAAGGCATAACCATATGCACCTTTTCATAACTCATTCATAGATATATTCCATCAAACACTTGCATGATATAACTTGCACATAAGCTAACATGACATAGTTGTTTTCCCTTTTTCTTTGTTCTTATAAGAAATTAATCGAACACTTGGAGAACATAATCCATGCACAAGACACTGAACAACACAAAGGAATCATAGCTAAAATCCATTTTTACAATTTAAAGGGTTTAGCGTGGATTCACATGATTCTATACATATAAAAAAATAACTCCACATGAAACTTGTAACAAAACATAGATTAGAAACCCAATTAAACATTTTAATCATGAATATAATCAAACCCAACATAAAATTCATGAAATCAATACACTTGAAGATTTAAAAGTAGTTTCTTAAACTCCAAGGGTGTAAGGGATCCTTGGATGAACACTTGAAATACCTTAAAGATTGAATTCTGAATGATTGACAGGTTTCCTTGGAACTTGGATTATTGAATATGATGGAATAGGATTTGTTCTTGAAATATTATAGAGTGAATGAGTAAATTTTGCCATTTTGATGACTTAATTACATGTTTTGGGGGATGATATAAGATAGGAAAAGATCCACTTACCCCTCTGGACTTGAGTTTCTCATTACTGAGAACTGGACTAGTGACATGCAGACTAATGTACCACATTGTTGGCATCAACTCAATAGCCAAAGAACCGTGTCGATTCACTGGAATTTGCAATGGGAGCTAGGGAAAAATACCCATCGATGGTAGGGGCGACGTAATGCATCGAGATCGCGTCAATACACTTGTTTGAGCTTTCAAACGTATTTCAAACGAAGTCCAAAAAATCTTAAACTTGTCCGAGAACACCTACTGATATTATTGATCATGATTGAATAAAAAAATCATTACTTTAAGGTCATGAGGGTCATGAAAAATGATCACCAACTTACGAAGGCTAAAATAACTCTAAGTATGAACACTTTGCTGAATTTTTCTAAGTTTGAGACCCCTTACTAGCTTTTACAGGACAGAATCAATCTTTGGATTTTGCGAGGTCTTATAACTAAAAGGGATCAGGTCCTTAGATGTACGAAGCAATAGTATAGCTGGCACGCGTCTACACCGATTTATCCATTTGTGTAACAAACTAGCAGGTGTTTCTTATAATTATTACGACACCTGGTCCTATGATATTTCATCCATAATCATCAATCATCTATAAAAGGAAAAATATGTTTTTTCATTAAATATTATTTATAAGTTCAAGATATAAAGAGAGATATAGAAGAAAACTCAATACTCAACATTGCTCAAGAACTAATTGAGTTTGTGATCTTAAATTTAAATAGTTCTTGAGTTATATTCTGATTTTTAATCAAAATACTAATGATATAAGAGTAGTGTCTTATTTTATTAGGAGAAGTTCTTAGGTAGACATACCTAATCTAGTTGTTGTTTAGATTTAACATGTTTTTGAGGGAGTCTTAGCAGAGGTGTCGAGAGTAATACAGGTATTGCAAGCATGAGAAACCTAGAGTTAGGTTCTCAGTAAATCTTGTTATAAAGAATTTGATTATATTTGACTGGTTTGAGATTATGAGGGTAGGCCATGATTTTTGCTCCTTAAGCAAAGGGGTTTCCACATAAAATCCTGTGTTCTTTGCCTTTCCAGTACTACTTTTCATTCCTTACTTCTTTACTATGTTTTTGCCAATGATTGACTTTTAGGGACCTGGTCTATCACTATGTGGTGCAATAACCAAGGTTCCTTCAAACATTAAGTTAATGCTAGAACCCAAATGACACAAAGCTTTTGGAATGTTGAAACACCCAATATTTCCTTGAATCATTAATGACCTTGTATTTTTCTATAAAAAATATCTAGAGGCTATGAGATCAAAACTCACCATGTTATTCCTGTCACTGAATCCTTTATAATCTTTGAGTAACATGGTGTTTGTTTAAGCACCTCAACTAGAGGGATATTCAACGTCAACTCCTTCAGTATGGTAATAAACTTGTGATACTTTCTATCTTCAACCTTGTTTTTTATTTGTTATCAAAAAAGATGAGCATGTCATTGAACATGAGTCAACACTTATGGTACACCCTTGTTTTTCCCCTTTCTTGAGTTGTCCTTATGATCATCAACATGCGACTTTTCAATTGTATTCTCATTAACCATTATTTCTTAAGAGTTGACACTTTCTTATAAACGTAAGTCACTAGATCTACCAAGTCATCGAAAATCAGATGCATAGAAGTATCAATGGTCATGTTACTACTCCGAGTAGCAATAGCCAAGCAATGACCATTATTATTTGGGTTTTGGATAGTTTTACATGGGTGTGCACCTTGTTAATGCTTATTAAATGCTGTAAAAATATGACCAAACTTTTTGTCATAATCGAAACCAGGGCCTGGCCGTGACAGGTATCTCAAGTCTACCAAAGATCAGAGACACCTCTTTTTTTGTTAAGTCAAATAGGATATAACACTTCTAGAAGCGGCTAAAATCAGAACATATAACAAGATAATAAGAGTAACAAACTCAAAGACATCTAAGCACGTCACTATTAATACCTAATCAACTGTAACATCCATAACACCTGTAAAAATTCAAAAATAATCTAAGTCGGGCTATGCCGCTAACCCTAACAATGACAAAGAAAATGACAATGATAATGTTAACGCGAACTATTTAATTCTAGTTAATCAAAGGAAACTGATGAAGTGAGAAAGTATTTCGGAAAATGAATGTTAACCACTTTACCACAAATGACCGAAAAATTAAGTCAATCAACCTATCACTGCATAAGAAAAGTAGGAATCCCTTTTGATCCAGTGTTGCGAGGGGACATAGCGTCTGTAGATTGTTAGTGGGCTGAAAACTAAAATGTAATCCAGTTCAACTCAAAGTATATGTATGCATACATATATACTTATATAAAACGCTGGGATAGGGAACAAGGCTTAACATGCACTTTAAAATATTAACCTAGATTGTGTAGGTCAACCTCATATATCAGTAACTACGGTCTATATAATCTTCAGTTCTCAACCCATAGTGGGCCCAGTGCATGTAGCTACACAAACCATAGAATAATTTTATATATATGAATGGGGGACTCGAACCTCCCAACCATAGACTAAGGTGACTTAAGCACCCAATTATCTAATGTATTATAGGGCACTGAAACATCCCAATCATATAATAAGGTGGACTCGAACCCCATTATCTTTAGACCCTCACACCGGCTAATACGGTTTCCAATATTGGTCCCTCAGAATTGCCACTTTTATGCCCAGCTACACAACCCTCTTTTAAGCCCCATTAAATATTTTTCACACAATCCTATCCTTTGAAACATAATACACATTGAGGCATACACTATTGGTATCGTAATACAAACTACACTTGCAACATAACATCAACATACCATTAAAATTTGATTAACTTGGGAAAACAACTCCCTTTGTTCATTAAAACAAGATGGGGAAAACAAACTACCTTTTTCATTAAATCAAATTATCTTGTTTCAGTAACCTCTATATATCATGCAATTGTCTTGAAAATAGTTCAATGGAATTTTACTCATACTCAAAACCTCTATAAAAAATTGGGTTGGGGTTATTACCAATTAAATTTTTAATATTCACAAAATTTGGGGAAATCACAATCCCCTATTTTATTCACCATATACATGCATCAAGTTGATTTAAAACCCACTATTTAAACATTAACAATGCATATGTATACATGAAACATTATATAAACAAAACTCATTCAAAGCCCTCAAACTATTTTTGCAAACAAACATTAAAACCACATAGCTAACTATGTAAAATGCATGCTTTCACAAAGGAATAGTTGAGGAAGAGTAACATGCCTGAACTATTAAGAGTAATGGAGAGAATTTTCCCTTGGGATCTTTAATTGATCAACTATTGTAAAACCCTAAGTACATTGCTTGAGATAATTTGTGGGAAATGGAGAAGTTATTTCAACTTTTTTGAGTGATAATGACACCTAATGTGGGTAAGAGTCATTGGTCATGATTTGGGTAAAAGGGTAAATGTCCAAAGTGCCCTTAATTAAAATCTGAAAAGTTGTCGCCAGTGACTATGAGTGACTATATGACTCGTAAGGACACATTAAGGATTGTCACCACAAGTTGCAGTCAAAATAGTAGCTGAAGGGCCCTTCTCTGGTTACCCTACGATTCACACCATACAACTTGTTATGTGACCCTTTGACTCATTGGTTCTAAATTGTAGACAATACAGAATAACTTAGAGCAGACATTGGTAGGATACAGATGAATCCATAAGACTAATTTAATGTCGTTATGACTCTATAGGAGACACTCGTAGTCAAGCTAGTGAATTCGGCAACCTTCACTAGACACCCTATGATTTTGGTCCTAAGACCCACAATGGCACGTTACAACTCGTAGGGTGAGTCATAGTCAACATAGTGAATTTAAAGACACAGAATTTTCCGTGGCCAACACCTGCGGTGTCACATTATCCCCCATATTATCATATATCCTCATATGATGGTTCATGACATCCATTAGCATGATTTTTTACAGAAATACACCTACACTTACCTTTAACATAGAAAAATACAAAAATAATAAGATTAAAACATACCTTAAGAACGAGTATGAGGAATAGAGAACAAAAATTACTATGAGGATTTTATGTCCTTTTCAGCATCCCAAGTAGCTTCTTAAAACTTTTGGTCCCTTCTTAGAACCATCACCAAAGATAGAGCCTTTGTCGGTAACCCACAGACTTATGGATGCAAAATCTCAATCGGGACTTCCTCGTACGCCAAGGTTTCCAAAACACCAACACTTTCCTATGGGACAACAAAGAAAGGATCACCCATGCACTTCCTCAACAATGAAACATGGAAAACCGGGTAAACAGAATACAAAAAGGGAGGCAACTCTAACTCATAAGCCATATTACCCAATATTTTAAAAATTAAATTAAAGCCCACATAACAGGTAATAATATTTTCCTTTTGTCAAAAAAAGGACACTCCTTTCATGGGTGACACCTTTAAGAACACCCAATCACCAACTTCTAACTCCAACTCTCTTTCTCTCATGTTTGCATATGATTTTTCACAACTTTGGGTTGTCTTAAACCTATCCGAAATCACCTTAACCATTCCCACAGCCAGATGAACTAAAGCAGGACTGAACACCCAATCTGGATAACCTCATACTATCCAATAGGAGAATGATATCTCCTACAATATTAAACCTCAAACAAAGCAAACCTAATGCTTACGTTATAGCTATTATTATATGAAATCTTTTTGAGGGGAAAATGATCAGGCCAACTACCCCCAAAATCAAGAACATAAGACTTAGCATATACTCTAAGGACATAATAGTCTTCTCCGATTGCCCATCCATCTTAGGGTTGAAAGTAGTGCTAAGGTTCACCTTATTTCCTAAACCTCCCTGTAAAGAACACCAAAAATATGAGGAGAACTGAGTACCTCAATAAAAAGTAATACAAAAAGGTACACCTTTCATCTTGATGATTCGTTAATAAACATCCTTAATAATCTTCAACAACGTAATTAGTCCTCCCAGGTAAGAAATGAGCAGACTTAGTCATCCTATCCATGATGACCAAAATCCATTAAAACTTCTATCGAGACTGCAGAAGACCAGTAAAAAAATTCATACTGATAACTTCCCACTTCCATTCGAACAACTCAATCTCTTGAGATGACCCACTAGGTTTCAGGTGCTCCACCTTTACATATTAACAAACAAAACACTAGTCCACAAAATTTGCCACATCCCACTTTATCTTATTCCACCAATAAATCTATTTCAAACCATGGTACATTTTCATTGAACAAGGATGAACAGTGTGCCTCAATTCATGAGCCTCAGCCAAGATCGTTTCACGTCACCCATAAATATCGGGGACATACAGCCTGCCTTGGTTTATCAAGATACCATCACCACCAATGTCCAAAACTTTTACTTTCTACTGGCCTACATCCTCCTCAATGTATATCAAGATCAAACCCAAAACTTGTTTTTTTATCACCAAGATATGACTTCACCATATCTCGCACCATCACACCTCTATCCTTAGAGTCCAAAAGATGAACTCATAGATTAGACAACCGATGAATACACTTTACCAACTTGTGTTTCTCCTCATCGATCTGTGATAAGATGCATATAGACAACCTACTAAGAGCATGAACAATCACATTAGCTTTACCTTGATGATAGTGAAGTCCCTTATCATAGTCAGGGAGCAAATCAAGTCATTTCCTTTGCCTAAGATTCAAATCCTTCTAGGTAATCACATATTGTAAGATTTAATAATCTTAATATAGGTTGACATGAACTCCATATAATGGTGCAAAATTATTAAAGCGAAGACCAAAATCGACAATTCTAAGTTGTGTGTTGGGCAATTCTTTGTATGAACATTCAACTTCTTAGAACCATTGGCCACAACCCTACCATGATATATCAACACATAGTCTAGTCCCACGCGAGATGCATCACAAAAAAAAAACACAAAACCATCACTACCCTCGGGTAGAGTGAAAACTGAAGCCAAAGTCAACTTATCTTCTACTTCTCGAACTACCCTTACAAGCATCATACCACTAAAACTTTATGTTTTTTGAGTCAACTTAGTCAATTATGCAACTATAGAAGAGAAGCTTTCCATAAACCTTCTATAATACGCTGCTAAACCTAAGAATCTACAAATGTCAATTGTAATCATGGGTCTACGCACTTTTTTAATTGACTCAACTTTTTGTGGATCCATGATTATGCCCTCACTAGATACAACATAACCTAGATAGGTCACAACATTCAACCTGAAGTCACACTTAGAGAATTTAGCATACAAACACTATTCCTTGAGGGTCTTCAACATTATATAGAGATGATCAGCATGGTCTACTTAGCTCTTAGAATAAACCATAATGTCATCAATAAACATTATGATGAATAAGTCTAGAAACAAATTAAAGAGTCGGTTCATAAGATCCATAAATGCTGATGGGTATTAGTCAAACCGAAAGAAATGACCAAGAACTCATAATTACTATATCGGGTAGGAAAAGTATTCTTAGGTATATTCACCTCCCTTATTTTAGTTGATAATAATCAGACTAAAGATAAATCTTAAAGAAGTACTTGGCACCCTAAAGATGGTCAAAAAAGTCTTCAATACAAGTAAGAAGATACTTATTCTACACTGTCACCTTATTTACCTTGCGGTAATCATTACACATTCGGAGGGACCCATCCTTCTTACACATGAAGAGCACAAGAGCAACCCATGGGGACATATTAGGACGAATAAAATTGTTATAAAGAAGGTCTTTCAACTACTCCTTAAGTTATTTCAACTCAGCTAGAGCCATTCTATAGGGAGGTTTGGAGATAGGATAAGTGTACGGAAAAATATCAATCCCAAAATCAATCACCCTATCAGGAGGAACACTAGAAAGATTTTTGAGGAAACCTTTGAGAAATTCACAGACCACGGAGTCAGATTAAAATAAAGGACCATTGGAACTATAATCTTCAATATGTACCAAATGGTATACACACAACTTGGAACTTAACTTCTGGGCTCTAATATTATAAATGAACCTTCCTTCATTCACTAAGGAATTACCTTCTCGCATAATCATCACTTTATTCGGGAATTGAAAATTGACCCTTAGGGTCGTACAGTCAAGAGATGCATTGCTCGAGTGCAACTAATCGACACTCAAAATCATATCAAACTCTAACATGTTGGACTCTATCAGAGTCACTAACGTCTCTCTATATCAAATAGATAGCACACAACCCCTATAAACTTTTATATCCACAAAAGAGTCTCCCATTGGAGTAGCCATAAAAAAGTAGTTCATAATACATTTGAGATGAAAACCAAAATTAATAACCACATAATGGGTCATATCAGAAAGGGTAGACCCTGGATCAAACAGACAGTACACATCATGGAAAAGAGTTGTTAGGTACCAGTGATAACATCTAGAGATGCCTTAAATTCTTTCCAAGTGCCAATACCATAAAGGAAATTTTGACCGGTGCCAGAGCTAGAAGTAGTACCTTTCGGTGCAGAAGCTAAATGTGTAGCAAGTGGAAACATATTAGCCACAGTAGCAACCCTAACTAATGTATAATACCATTGTAGTTATCCCAACAGACCATACTTAACTCTCATATTCTTAACCTCCATACAAAATCCATGATGCAAATTCCCACTGAATCGATAAGAGAGATAAAACAGGGTTAACTAAGATCTACTAGCCTGAGCCTAGGCACCCTATATCGTTAATCCATTATTGCTCTAAACTGAAGGTCGTTAAATGACTTAGGATATGGAGCATTAGCTTTATAATAAGAGTCATAATTTCCACACTTCTTTTTAGTCTATTTTTTAGCATCTATACCACACTCCTGTAGACCTCCACCTGAATCTAAATATAAAAACTTCTTACTCTACCTCTTCCTAATTTTTGCCCGCTTTTTTTTCCTTCTCAACCAACCGTATATACACCAAAATTTGAGATATGTCTATATTCTTATTGCACATGGTGGCCTTGCCTTACAAAATCAGATCATGGGATAAACCATACAGAAATTTCCTCAATCTAGTTTTTATGGACCACACTAGCTCAGGAGTATAGTGGGATAGCTGGAGAAAATTTAGGGTATATTCTTTCACAATTATCTAACCTATGCTCAAACTCACAAACTTCTCATTCCTAGCCTCCCTTAACTCCTTAGGAAAGAAATGATCTAGAAAAAAACCTGACAACTTATCCTATAGTGCCAACTCCATATCATTACCCCTAAACAGATCCCACTCTAATACCACTGATATGCCTCATCCTTCAGCTGGTATGTGGCAAATTCCATACCCTAAGAGTCAGAAGCATTCATGACTCGAAAGATCTTCTGCATATCATCTATAAATCCTTGTGGCTTCTTCTCAACATTAGAGTCCGTAAAGGTCAAAAGATTAAGGATTATAAACATTCTGACTTGAGTTTCCTTAGAAAAACTCAAAGCAGCACCGACAGGACATAACTGACATGACTGAGATGTGACTAACTAGATCAACAACTAAATAGATCAATGAAACTTAACATTAGAAATATCTTCCTGAGAAGGTAGGGCATGATAATCATCAACTTGAGGAGCCAGAGTAGGACTGGTAGGGACTGGTGGAACTTCACAATAGAAATCAAGAGCTAGAGACCTAGACCAGATCTAAACTTTATAAGTAGAATGATCTCCGTCTACATTGTCCTTAGGTGGAATAGAAGTGTTTCCATGTGAATTGAATCTTCTTGGTGGCATGATGTGTAATGCAAACAAAATGGGATTAGAGGAGATTCAATACCTTTGACTCTATAGACGAAAATTTAATAAGATGAAAGGAAAACATTTCGAAATATCTTGTAGCCTCTTACTTATTAATGTGGTACACTACACACCCATATAGGATACTCTACTTAACACGACTTTATAGATACAAAATAATACAAAACCTAGGCCTTGATACCATAATTGTCATAACTCAAACCAGGGCTTCGTTGTGACGAGTATCTTAAGTTTATTGTGGATTGGAGACTACCCATTTTTGAATAGCCAAAAAAGGATATAATACTTCTAACAGTAGCTAAAATCTAAACATTTAAAACTATAATAAGAATAACAATTTCAAAGAAATCTAAGTATGTGAATATCAATACCTAATACATAATAATATCCATAAGACCCTTAAAAATCAAAAAATAGTCTAGGTTGGGAAATGATAATATTAAATTGAATTCTTTAATTAATTTTATGAAAGGAAACCAATGGAATGATCAAGTCTTTCAAAAAATAGAAGATCACTACTTCACTGCAAAGGATTGACAAACTGAATTAATTCACCTAGAACTACACAAAAAAGTAGTATTGCTTTTGAACATTGTATCATATGGGGATACAAATTTCAAAGATGATTAGTGGGTTGAGCACTATCATGTAACCTAGGGATAAGGAGAATGTAATTACAATTCAAAAATCCAGTTCAAATCAATGTGTATATGTGCATACATATATACTTATTATAAAATGTTGGGATAGGGAAAAAGGTTTAACATGCACTTTAAAATATTAACCTAAATTCTATAGCTCAACCATCATATATCAGTACCCATCGAATATATGGTCCCCAACTCTCACCCTGGTCAAACCCACTACCTGTAGCCGCATGAACCACAGAATAATCTTATATATAAGTGCGGGGGGCTCAAACCTCCCAACCATATACTAAGGTGACTTAAGCACCTGATTATATAATATATAATGGGGCACAAAAACCTCCCAATCATATAATAAGGTAGACTCAAACCATCCGGTCATAAGCAAGGGGACTTGAACCTCGGGTCGTTAGAACCTCATATTCACATAAGTAATTTCTAGTACTGATCCCTCATGACCGCCACACTTATAACCCATCTACACAACCCTCTTTTAAGATCCATTAAAATATTTTTCACATATTTCCATTCACTAAAATATAATACACATTTAGGTATACATTATTGGTTTCGTTATTTAGCTAAACTTGTAAGGTAACATCAATATGCCATCAGAATTCTATTAACTTAGGAAAATAACTCCCTTTTTTCATTTATATAATATGGGGAAAACCAACTCTTTTTCTTCATTAAATCAAAGCATCATGTTTCAATAACTTATTTATATCATGAAATTATTCTAAAAATAGTTCAACATAATTTTACTCATACTCAAAACTACTTTCACAAAATTAGGTTGGGGTTATTATTCATTTAATTATCAAAATTGACAAAATTTGAGGAAATTGCAATCCTTTAGTTTATTCACCATACCCATGCATTAAATTGATTTAAAAACTACCAATTAAACATAAAGAAGGCATATGTAAAGATAAAACATCACATAAACAACATTTATTCAAAACTCTCTACCCATGTTAGAAAACCAATATCAAAACCAAATAGAGATTATTTAAAACATATGCTTTCACAAAGTAATAGTTGGGGTAGAGTAACATGCCAGAAATATCAAGAATTATGAAGAGAATTTCCCCTTATGATTTATAATTTATCAACTTTTGTAAAACCCGAATTATCTTGATTAAGAGAATTAGTGTGAGATTAAGAAGTTGTTTCAAATTTTTTAGAGTTATTCTATATTATATGCTCCTTTATAATAATATTCTTTAAATGCGCAAGTATATTCATCTATATAACACATATTACATATTGCTAATTTTAACATTAAATTCCTATTTGTATCTTTTTCTTCATCTTGTTCTTCTTCTATTGTTGTCATACTACCAAATTCATCTTTTATAGATGTTTCATATTTTTTTAATAATTCTATAGGTTTTAGTTTAGTTGTTGTTGATGATGTTCCTTCTATAGGTTTATTAGTTTTTAATACCTTCTTGCTATTTTCAGTTAAATTTGAAAACCATAATTTCACTGTTCCTATTAGTGTTCTTTCTATATATTTTGGTGCATCTGTTATGTTTATATTATTATCTAATAATTGTTTTGTCATATATCCTATCCATAATAGAATTGTTTTTCTGTATCCATTACACAGTCTAGGTCTAAAAAGTTATAATTTTTATTAACTATTTGTTTTGGTGTCCATTTGTCATGTTCATTATATTTTTTAAACTTATTCTTATAATATGTAGGTTTTCTTATTTCTAATGTTCTAGGTATTATATTTTCATCTTCTTTTTTATCAAGAGTATTTATTTCTGTGTTAATATTTTCTGAGTTTTCTTCATTAATTACTTCTTGTTTTTCGTTGATTTCAAAATTTTTTGTATTTGTTAATATTTTTGTATATGTTTCACTATCTTCTGAATCATAATTATTTATCTCTTCAACGTCTATATTATTTATTTCTAATTTCTTGTTTTTTATTTTTAATTTTTCCTTAAATTAATTATCTCATTTAGTAATTTTTGTTCTTTATCTTTTTTCTTCCTTTTCTTTTGTCTTTGTTCATACAAATATTTTAACATTTGTAGTTCTTTTTCTAATTCAGCAATCCTACTATTTTTAGTTTCTTCTATTTTTCGTATTTCTTCTGTAGTTTGTTGTTTTATTTTTTTTATTTACTTTTTCCTATCTATCTCTTCATTTTCTCTTTCTATTCTTACCATAGCTGTCAATTTATCTTCTAATTTTAATTCTTCTTTTTCTAACATTAGATATAAATGTTCACCTATTTTTTTATACCTTCTTCCTAGATTAGAAAATACTATTTTTATTTTTAATTCTTCGTGATTTTCATATATTTTTTCACCTATTATAAATTCTTCTTTGTTCATTTTAGTGTGAATAGTTCATGTTGATATATATATTCTAAACTATCTATTTGTGATTCTAATTTTGATATTTCATCCTTTTGTGTATTTATTGAGTTTTCACTAACTCCGGCAAATATATTATGACGTAATCTTTCTATTCTTATTTTTAATTCTTTACTTTTTTCAGAAATAATTTATTTTAATTCTTTGTATTTTTGTACTTTATTCATTTAAACCATATTTATAATATTTTGGTGGATATCTAAATCTAATTTTATCATAATTAGGTGGTATGTGTCTCATTCTTCTAGATTTTAAATGGATTATTAATTTTGCTTCAATACTAGATATTAAGGTAATTTTGCTTCTCTGTTTTTAAATGGTCTTCTCATAATTAATTATGAGAAGACAAAGATTAGCCTACCTAATTACCTTAATATCTAGTATTGAAGCAAAATTAATAATCCATTTAAAATCTAGAAGAATGAGACACATACTACCTAATTATGAAAAAATTAGGTTTAGATATCCACCAAGATATTACAAATATGGTTTAAATGAATAAAGTACAAAAATACAAAGAATTAAAACAAATTATTTCTGAAAAACATAAAGAATTAAAAATAAGAATAGAAAGACTACATTATAATATATTTGCCGGAGTTAGTGAAAATTCAATAAATACACAAAAAGATGAAATATCAAAATTAGAATCACAAATAGATAGTTTAGAATATATATATATCAACATGAACTATTCACAATAAAATGAACAAAGAAGAATTTATAATAGATGAAAAAATATATGAAAATATCGAAGGATTAAAAATAAAAATAGTATTTTCTAATCTAGGAAGAAGGTATAAGAAAATAGGTGAACATTTATATCTAATGTTAGAAAAAGAAGAATTAAAATTAGAAGATAAATGGACAACTATGGTAAGAATAGAAAGAGAAAATGAAGAAATAGATAGGAAAAAGGAAATAAAAAAATAAAACAACAAACTACAGAAGAAATACGAAAAATAGAAGAAACTAAAAATAGTAGGATTGCTGAATTAGAAAAAGAACTACAAATGTTAAAAGATTTGTATGAACAAAGACAAAAGGAAAAGGAAGAAATAGATAAAGAACAAAAATTACTAAATGAGGTAAATCAATTTAAGGAAAAATTAGAAATAAAAAACACGGAATTAGAAATAAATAATATAGATGTTGAAGAGAGAGATAATTATAATTCAGAAGATAGTGAAACATATACAGAAATATTAACAAATACAAAAAATTTAGAAATCAACGAAAAATAAGAAGTAATTAATGAAGAAAACTCAGAAAATATCAACACAGAAATAAATACTCTTGATAAAAAAGAAGATGAAAATATAATACCTAGAACACCAGAAATAAGAAAACCTACATATTATAAGAATAAGTTTAAAAAATATAATGAATATGACAAATGGACACCAAAACAAATAGTTAATAAAAATTATAACTTTTTAGACCTAGACTGTGTAATAGATACAGAAAAAATAATACAATTATTAGATAATAATATAAACATAACAGATGCACCAGAATATATAGAAAGAACACTAATAGGAACAGTGAAATTATGATTTTCAAATTTAACTCAAAATAGCAAGAAGGTATTAAGAATTAATAAACCTATAGAAGGAACATCATCAACAACAACTAAACTAACACCTATAGAATTATTTAAAAAATATGAAACAGCTATAAAAGATGAATTCGGTAGTATGACAAAAATAGAAAAAGAACAAGATGAAGAAAAAGATACAAATAGGAATTTAATGTTAAAATTAGCAATATGTAATATGTATTATATAGATAAATATACTTGCGTATTTAAAGAATATTATTATAAAGGAGCATATAATATAGAAGAAAGTAATGAGATAAGAAAATTATATTTTAATAAATTACCCGAACCATTTAGTTCAAAGATAATAAAAAGTTCGGAAGAAGCAAAAAGAGTACACTTTAGGAGCAAGAATAAAATTTTTACAACAATGGTATAGAAACTTATGTGAAAAATATAGAGAAGAATTAAAAATGGAAAAAACATTGATAAGTTATTTAGCATGTTGCAAAAATAAAATAGCACCCCAATTTGGATGTGAAGAAAGATATTATAAGAAAAGAAAAAGATATAAGAAATGTAAGAAATATAAAAAATCAAAATATAAATACAAGAAACCAAGAAAAAGATATTATGTAAAAAATTATAAATACAAAAGACCATATAGAAAGAAGAAATCTATAAAAGAATGTACTTGTTATAATTGTGGAAAATTAGGCCATTTAGCTAGAAATTGTAAATTACCTACAAATCCAAAAAATAAACAAACATCAGAAATTAAAATAGATAATACAAAATATATACAGATAGATTATATAGATTATGAATTAGAAAGTGAGGATAGTATCTATGAAATTTCAGAAAATGAAACAGCTAATGAAATAGATAGTGAAATAGATGAATCAAATGACTGAAGAAGGTATAAAAATAATAACAAAGGAAGAATATTTAAATGATGAAGGAACAGAACAAATAATAATATTTGGCAGTAACATATAAAAGGAAAAGAATTAGATTTAAGTGTAGAAAAAATATTTAAAATACCAACAATAAAAAATATTTTTACCAGGAAAAAGGACGAATATTATATAGTATGCCAAAAGGAACATGTAATAGACTGTAGATATGCAGTAGGCAAAGCTAGTATAACACTAGTAACAAAAAGAATAATTAATAAAGAGATTAATGATATAAAAAGTAAAGGAGACCCAACAAAATATGTACACGTTGGAGGTACAGAGATATTAATAAAAGCATGTTTTAGAGAAGGAATAGATACACCAATAGAATTATATTTAGCAGATGATAGAATTATAAAATCTATAGAAAAATGCATAATAACTACCGTAAAAGGAAATCTTATATACCAAAAATTCAAATTTATAATAAGTGCAAATTATTCAGTAGCGGTAATAGATAAAAATATAGATAAATCACTAGTATTATATTGGAAAATATCAGGAATAGAATTAACCCAGGAAGTAAAATATTTACAACAAGATGCAAAAATTTATATGTATTAACAACAAAACATAAAATAACAGGAAAAAATAATATTAACAAAATACAAATAGAAAGTCCATTCGAACAAATTGTAAAAACAATAGATTATAATGATTATAGCTATAGAGACATAGATATAGAAGAAAATCTAGAAATAGTAAATGATTGAATAAGTACAACGAAAAGAATAGCTGATGAAACACCAGAATCATCAAGCTCATAAAAAAGAACAAGTTATGAGATAAATTCAACTAGTAATTTAAACCAATATTACATAACTGGAAAAATAAATGAAAAAGAATATTTAATACTCTTGAATACAAGACAAGAAGAAAATTATATAGCAAAATATCTAGTACAAAATGAAGAAATAAAAACTGATAATGATATGTGCCCAGATCTACCAAGAAGTTTAATAAATAGTAAAAATATAGCAGAAAAAGAAATAATAATACGAATTAGAAAAATAAAAATAGAATTTGAAGTAAAGGAAAAAATGGAAAAAGCAGATATAATATTAGGAATAAAATGGCTAGAACAAGTAAAACCATATAATATAGAACATACACAATTAACCTTAACATATAACAGAGAGAAATTATTCTTAAGAAGAGCCTTAACATAAAATGAAAATATATGTATTAATGAAGATAGTAGTAGAAGGATATTACTGTAGATATTATATGCCTATGATAGATACAGGAGCAGAAGCTAATTTATGTAGATATAATTGCTTACCAGAAAGTAAATGGGATAAATTAAAAACACCAATAACAGTTAAAGGATTTAATAATGAAGGAAGTTTAATTACTTATAAAGCTAGGAATGTAAAAATACAAGTATGGGATAAGATATTAACAATAGAAGAAATTTATAATTATGAACTAACATCAAAAGATATACTTTTAGGAATGCCATTTTTAGATAAATTATACCCACATATAATAACTAGAATAGATTGGTGGTTTACAACACCATGTAAACAGAAAGTGAGAGCAAAAAGAGTTAATAATAAAATAAGAAAGAAAACTGATTGGATAAAAGGAAGTGAAAAAATTACACAAAAGTTAGAAAATATAAAAAATACTGAAGATACAATTAGACTAGTAGTATTTTCGATAAATAAAATAGAAATAACTATATTTTCAATAAATAAGATAGAAATAATTAAGAAAAAAATAGAACAATTATATAGTGAAGATCCATTAAAAGGATGGGAAAAACATAAAACTAATATAAAAATTGAATTAATAGATAAAAACAGCATAATAACCCAGAAATCATTAAAATATAATTTTGACAATTTAAAAAAATTTAAAATGCATATAGATGAATTATTAGAAAAATAATATATACAAAAAAGTAATAGTAAACATAATAGTCCAGCATTTATAGTAAATAAACATAGTGAACAAAAAAAAGGAAAAAGTAGAATGGTTATTGATTGTAGAAATTTAAATGAAAAAACTATGACATATAATTATCCAATACCAAATAAGATATTAAAAATAAGGCAAATACAGGGATATAATTATTTTAGCAAATTCGATTGTAAATCAGGATTTTACCATTTAAAGTTAGAAGAAGAATCTAAAGAATTAACCGCATTTACGGTACCACAAGGATTTTTTGAATGGAACATATTACCATTTGGATCTAAAAATGCACTAGGTAGATATCAACATTTTATGGATAGTTATTTTAAATAATTATCTAATTGTATAGTATACATAGATGATATATTATTATATACAAAAAATAAGAAGAACATTTAAAATTATTAGGACAGTTTACAGATATAATAGAAAAATCGGAAATAAGTCTAAGCGAAAAGAAAGTTGAAATTATGAAAAATCAGATAGAATTTTTAGGAATTCAAATAGATAAGAGTGGAGTAAAAATGCAACAACATATAGTACAAAAAATAATAAATTTGAAAGAAGAATTAGATACAAAAAAGAAATTACAATTATTTTTAGGATTAGTAAACCAAGTAAGAGAATATATTTCAAAATTAGCAGAAACTTTAAAACCACTACGGAAAAAATTTAAAAAGGATGTAGAATATAACTATAATAAAGAAGATAAAAAACAAGTTTAGAAAATGAAATTACTTTGTAAAGAATTACCAAAACTACAATTTCCAGATGAAAATAGAAATTTATATATATAGTAGAAGCATATGCTAGTGAATATAGTTATGGAGGAGTACTTAAATACCGATATGAGGCAGAAAAATTAGAACACCATTGTAGATACTACTCAGGAACGTTCAATGAAACAGAAATAAAATGGGAAATAAATAGGAAAGAATTATGTTCATTATATAAATGTTTGTTAGCATTTGAGTCATATATTGTATATAATAAATTTATTGTGCGAACAGATAATACACAGGTAATAGTATACCTCTATATAGCTATAGAGACATAGATATAGAAGAAAATCTAGAAATAGTAAATGATAGAATAAGTACAACGAAAAGAATAGCTGATGAAAAACCAGAAATATCAAAACTACCCGAACAGGTATATTTATTTATGATTATGAATAGCTAAATTCATAACTCCCAACAATCATGGTATAATAAAATAAATTCATATTAGTTACTTTATAGTAGAATTATTCGAAGAATAATATGTTAAGAAGTTTATTAGCAAAGTGAAAACGGAGAAAAATCCCTAAGAACTATGTCATCCTAAAGGTGAAACCAATGAGGCAAGAAGCCGTGGTGGGAAGTAACCAGAGTGGAGGCGCTGTTTAAGGGAAAAGTATCCAAATTATCATGCTAATAGTGACCGAAGAACATGTTATTTAAGAATAATCTAGTATATAATAATCTAAGATGACCATATTTTGTTATGTACATGGTTGAAGGGAATATTTTGAAAAAACAATTTTATGAAAATGAATAATTATTTATCTAATGTGATGGTAGGTAAATTTAAAAACTTATTTTGTATGCACTTAAGGATATAACTATTCTTACAAATACTTACCATGATAAATTACATAGAATTTTTGGAAAAAGATATGAGAAACATACAGTTAATATAAAAACAGATGAAACTAAATTTAGACAAATACATGGAAACTAAAGATATAAAATAAATAGAATTTCATAATAAAAATATGCAAGAACTACTAAGGCTAAAACAAACAACTACAAAACATTATAATAAAATATTTAGTCAATTTTAAATGATAGATAATCTTAAAGTCTTAATCTTATATATACTTAGAGATATAGAAATTATAGATACTAAGAAAATAATATTAGAAAAAGTACTAGACTATGAAATTGAAACCATAAATTGGATAGCACAGTTATACCTAGATAATTAACCAGAAGAATATTATTCAGATTAAGATATGTTAGAATATATTATAAAAACTAGGGAAAATCAAGATAATCTAAATAAAGAAATTAATTATAAAAACCGAATTAGAAAAATAATGAAAAATCTAAAAGAAAAATTAATATGGATAGAAGAAACCTTAAAAAATTTAGAAAAAAGTACATGTGATAGTTTATATAATTTAAAAAACTCACTACGAGAAGAACAACACAAGATAATAAATAACATTGAAAATCTAGTATTAGATATACATTACAGTACAATTAGGATAAATTATTATACAGAAATCTGTAACTCTACAATTACTATAGGGTAAAATAATAAACCATACAAATTAATGAATACATCTTACGAAAAGAATAAATCATTAAAAGATATTGAAATTTAGCAAAACCTTTAGATTATCATTCATGTTTCTTTACCTAATGTTTTGGCCAATGAAAAATTTCGTTGCTAAAAAATTTCACCAATAGTTAAATAGGTTTAAAACACAAACAAACTATTGTGGAACTGAACCACTGTTCCCAGCAAGTCATCAATGATCTATAAGTGCAATAGAATAGCAAAAATATAGAAAACATGCAAAAAAAATAAAATGTATTAGAGATTATTACAATACATGAATAAAGCTCATCTTTTACTGTTCATGACTATGGGTCTTTATCGAGCCTAGTATGTATATAAACTATTTTAGGCATGCATTGTTGTTCTGTCATTGTTGCGTATTATTTAAGTTATTAGTTGATGTTTGGATGTATTAAGTTTTAGTGATTTAATATGAGTAATGTGAGACGGACTGATGAGAAGAGAATAATTGATGGTTTGGACGTGATTATTTAATTCAAGAAGATGTGATAGAAGGCATGCGGGAATTGTAAATTAATATTGTCATATTATGTGTGTGTAAATATATGCTGTGTATTATTGTTTCTTGTCATCTAAATTTGTTATTTGAATTATTAACTGTCCTGGCATTTACGTAGTCAGTGTGTAGTGGAATTAAATAGTGAGCATGGTTTTCATATAAGACAATTGATCAGAGAGAATTCTAAAAAAATAATATTAAGATGAGTGTTTAATCAGTATGGGCATTGTGGTTCCATGGTATTGTATCATTTAGTCATGCTCTAGGAATAAATCAATAATGTTATAACTAAGGAAGAGTAGAAACGTTGAGAGTTTAAAGTATGTTGAAGTTGCTTAAGTGATTACTGGCATGATCTCTTCTTAATTGATGTATGTTGTTAAATGTTTCTAATGTTATCTTGGCGATGATACGTACTAGTACATGCATCTGTAATGATGCATCACTTACTATACATCCATTTAAGGATATAGATATGTTGCAGTTTCATTGATGTTTTCTATAGTGTTGCAGGATTTTTCCTTAACAACTTAGTTATCCTACTCTTACATTGAAATTGCATCTAGATTCTTCATTCATTTATTTTGAGCTTGTGTAGGTTTTTACGCTATGTTCTGAGAAGTTATTTAGTTGAATTCTACATTTATTGGTGTAAAATGTTTTGGCATAAATTAGAGGTAAATGTTTTTTCGAAACTTTGTTTTGTGGTATAGGAAGGTTTAGTTATTTTCTAATTCTTATGTCCTTAGAGATACGTTCCATAATTGATTATAGGTGGGGAAAAGAGTTCTTCTATCTGGGGTAGAGTTTGGTATGTACCCGTATGATCTGGTTGGTTTGGCCATAACGGTATTTGTTATCAATTATTATATAATTTATACTAAAATATTAAAGTATACTTCGATGTGGTCACCTAATATTTAATTTTAAGATAATTAAATATTATTAAAATATTAAAGAGAATAATCTTTTATGTGTTAAAGATATAAGGTTACATAACATAAACCATTTTATAGTCATATGTACATGTCTATCATATAATTATCTCGCATTAATTATTAAATAGTTTTTAATTTTTTGGGTAAAAATTATAGCCATGCGTGACAAGACACAATGATATTCTGCATACAATATAGATAAAAGTAAAATCAAATATAAATAAATGAGATGCACTTTCGTTAATGATATTATAAAAAAAAATATTTCTTATTGGTCTAATCTAGGGAAATAGAGTGATTGATGAGGATGTTACTCACAATAGTGTAGCATGGTGGATGAAATGGAGGCTCACAACCTAACTCTTGTATGATAGGAAGGTTCCTAGTGAACTTAAAGGTAAATTTTATGGAGTAGTGAATAGAACTGATATGTTGTACTGGCATAGTATTGGCAAATTTAAAACTCTCACATCCAAAAGATTGAACATGGAAGATTAGAAATAGGGTTATTTGAGATAAGGTAGGAGTAAATTTAGTGGATGTCTAGATATAGGAACAAGGTTTAAATTTTTTAAGCATGTAATTAGGAGGTGCATGGATTCCACAGTGCCGGGGTGTTTGACGTTGGCTACAGATAGAATCTGGTGAGGTAGAAGAAATATTTAAGGCAGTTGAATAGACATGACATGGGGAAATTTTTGCTTAACATAGACATGACCCTATTTATGAAGGTGTCGAGGATGTGAATAGGGTAAAAGGTTAAAAAAAGAGTCCATACTTGATATAGTTGGTGAAAGTGCTTTGATTTTGTATTTTTGCTAGTAGTAAAAGTGTTAGGTTTGAAATGTTTGGTTTGTCGTGTATTGGTATTATTTAATGTCTTGAATAGATCGATCATAGTATAACATTATCATATTATTATCTCTGTTATCATTTGTTGTTTTAATAAATATTGTTCATGTACAATATAATTTTTGTCATTGCAGTCCTCCCATCCTTGACTATCAATTAATAAACGCAAGAAACAAATTTCCTTATTCCAGACTCAACTCAACAACTCTCTATAGAGCATACCGGGAGAGATAGGCTAAACTTTAGAGAATATTCCTTCTTTGAAATATAACCCTTTACCAAGTTAACAAACTCCTCAACTCATGGGGAAAGAATTTATCGAGAAAACAGTCATAAAATCATCCCAATCATCTTGGCATGCATCCATACGTTGGATATCTTTCCATTGCTTAAGCAATAGTGGAGCCACCTTTTTCAGCGGATAGGAGGCAAAGTCTTCACTATCAACTGGCATGCAATACCCATGATCCAAGTGACTTTTTGATCCTTATCAATAAATTCTCATGGATCCTCATTCACTATTGTATAATAAAACTCTTGATGGTTAATCTAGGTAAAGTTTCTTACTCTAACTGATGTTGCATTGGAATTCAGGTTCACAGGTGAAATAATTCACTGATTTACTTTGATTTTTAGGGATCAGGCAAGTTTCTAAAAAGCAAGCCTGAATTCTACATAAGTCATTGGTTTAGTCAAGGGATCTTTATTATTGGTGTAGCTGATGGTTTTTATTACTTCATCCATTTGATCTTATATGTGACAATTTTTTTAAATGTGTAGAGAATATATTATAAGGATAAATCGATCTTACACTCTATCACACAATATGAGCATGAATGATGTGAAGTTTAACAAAAACATATCTCAATATTCCTTTCATAAGTGTGGTGTGCTTTACACTCATGAAAGAGACATTACTTAATTCAACTTTTAAATACCCTAAGAAATTTTAAATCTAATGTTTCAAACCAAATATGTCGTAAACCTAGTCCCTAAATGTAACACGGTGTTTAGAGTTAAAAGTGACCCCAAGCTAACCTATGGCATGGTTGTACATATTGAAATTTTATGGGACTCTACAAAATGAATCCATTTACCTAATTCTTGGAGGATATGGATGTGCCATGGTTACACGAAACTTTTGATTCTTAAAATAAGAAAAATTGCTAATGCAAAGGGCTGGTTACATGATGTGGTTTATGTTGTTTGGCAGGAAAACATGGGTCGGAAGTAAATGAATAAATAAAATAAAGAAAACTACACATGTATTTGATAAAGGCACTAGATAATGAGTCATTATGGTACGACTCATGGTCCATGTCATCACCAGAATAAACTACAGTTCGAATTTGAGGACATTGACTACGTAATCCTACTATAACTTTTTATCACACATAACAAACATTATAGGAATATGTTGTGATTCCTAAAAATTTGTAAAATACACTGTAACTTTAAGTCCAAGCATAGAATGAGGGGAGACTATAACCCATTACTTCCCACAACAAATAATTATGATTAGTTATCCTAAGTTAGGCATGAAAAGTCCTAAAAGAGTGTACGATAATCCCAGTGGATATGAGTCACCATAAAAATCATAGGTGACTAGTTAATTCATCATCAATGAAGAATAAAAGAAGGCAACACATGGAAGAAGAATGATGATGAGTCACCCCAAACAGGACAACACATTAGTAGAGGCCTCACCATCCCAAATTTTTAATCATTTTTTATTTAGGATAGATTTTTTTTATGAATAGCCAATGTGGGTCTATTGGTTTAGTTTATGTTTAATTGCTAATTTCAAGAAATATTGTTGGTTATACAATTACAAATATCATTTATAAATTTTTAATTCTAGTTTAGATTTTAGCATTTTATTCTTATTGTATGTTCATAAGCATTTTTTCATCTATGAATTCTTTTTCTGTTCTCACAATCATTGGAAGCTCAACACTACAACTGGGGTTGCAGGAACCATGATGAATTAATAAGATGGGTTAGTATGATGTAATTCTAGACTAGTGTGCATGTATGTATTTGCATTTCCAACACTATGATTGTTCATGTAATGGTTCAAATGTTTGGAACTCACTTTTAATTTAAACTTTATGAGAGAGAGGTGATGTTTAAGAAATTAAATAATGAAATCCCCCCACTTTTACTTATTTTCTAGCTACCTTGAGAAACGCTTGATAGGATTTTGCCCTATTCCTTATAGGATTGGCACAATATATTTTGGGTTCTATTATTTATTTAGAAATTGGTTTGTACTTTTGGGAAGGTGTAATTTTAGTGTAACGCCTAGATTTTTGGTCGTGGAAAATTCCATAGTTTAAGCTTTCACTATTGTGACTACAACTTACCTTATGAGTTGTAAAGTAACCATACGAGTCGTGGGACCCCAATCATAGGGTGACCAGTGAGGTTTTTCAAGGTATTTGTTCTGGGTATGACTAGACTCAACGAGTTGTCAAGACTCAAAATGAGTAATACAGTTCTACACCTAGCAAAACCAGTAAAGGTTCCTGGTGTTTGTAACTTGAACATAACTAGGAATTTACGTGTCCAAGAGACACCTCATGAGTTATAGTGTTTCACTCATAGGGTTAACAGTGACCGGTCCTTGAGCTACCGCTCAATCAATAAATCATGGACACAACTCATATCCAGACATCACGAGTCATAAGGGGACCCATTAACATTAAGTGACTTTATTTTTTTTGCACTTTTAAGTAGCGACAATCTTTCCATTTTCTTCCATCCCCACTTAAGACCCATGTCCATAAAACACCTAAATAAGGTTTTTTTCATCACTTTAACAAAGAAAAACATATTTTTCCTCTCTCAAATCCCTAAGTCAAGAACACTAGCGTTACCCAAGCAAGTGGCGATTAGAGCATATAAGGATTGATTTATCTCCGTAATTATCGATATCTCTGTCAAGTTACTCTCTCCCTAAAACTTGTTTTATTTAAATCATATATTTTAAGTGTTGTTCATTTCGATTTTAACATGGCTTTAGATATGGTTGAGGGTTTTTGAATCAATGTTATTTGAATTTGATTACAATGATTTTATATGCATTGTTCATGCTTTATAAATTATGTTTTAACTAATTGGTTGCATGTGTATGAAAATTGGAAAGGAGGTCGAGGCATTCCCCCAATTTGATGATTTTGGTTTGGAAATTTATTTTATAAATTGTGTTTAATCAATCCACTAGTGTAATTATCTTTGAATATGATTTGTCACATAGTTTGACTTACTCATCTATATTATTGCAATGAATAAATGGTTAAACAAATAAAAAATGGTTTTGAAAGCCTTGTTGGCCATGTTTTGATATTAAGTGAAAAGATCGGGGGTTGAGGAATTCCCTGAAGTTAATTTAATTAATAAAATGGGATGAGTTATCACCCCGAGTTAATTTGATGATTATAATAAGTGGAGGCATTCCTCAAATTTTATTTAATTAACAAAAGGGATTGAGGCATACCCATATTGATTTAATTTACAATGGGGGTCGAGGCATAACCCCAAGTTAATGGAATATTAAAGACATAATTATAAGCTTGCAAGAATAATGGTATAGTAATTCCTATGGTTCTCTTTAATGGATAATTTCTTTGTTAAATGGGAGGATTATGTGAAACTTTTTTAACATGGGCTTAAAGAGGGTTTATAGCTAAGACGTAAAGATGGATGCCATGGGGGGACTAATACTAAAAATTCTTTTTTTGTTGGTGTGATTTTTACTGTTAATGACTGTGTACATATGACACACTTTATATCTATTTGTAACTTGGATTGACATATTGTCGGGGCATTTCCTAAACCTCTTTTATACCTCCAGTTCATGTGACTAACACATACTAGGTTCTTTTAAAAGGGGGAGATGGACCCATATAGCCCATTGGTGTTTTTATGATGGTTAAGCTACATAGTCTAGGCTAATGCTTTACTTGCATAATAAGACTTGTTCCCTATCCTTGCAAATTATAGATATATATATATAGGCATGCATGTATATGAACATGTACATTAAGTTGGACTAGAATTTTAATTTGCATTATATTATCCTTATCTTTGTTTACATGGTAGTGCTCACCCCTTTAATCATCTCCAGTCGATATATCTGCATGCAAAGCAGGAACTGGAGATACTTCTACCCATCCTGCAGTGATAGGTGATCTTGGGTCGGTCATGAGTTAGCTTTAAGTTGTGAGCATCCTTATATTGAAAATATGTTACTTGTTGGTTTATTTCATTTCATAGATTATATTCATAAAGTTTCTTTTGTTTAGCATCAGGGGCATGTCTCGACTTAGATTATTTTTTTGATTGTAGAGGTTTTATGGAATACTATAGATTAAGATACTATTAAAATTTTAAAGTTTTCTTTTTTCTAAGTTTCCTATCTTGTTATATGTTTGGAATTCATCAGTTGTTGCTATATTGTTTTCTCTTTGGCTAGGTAAACTAGTGGTCTCCATTCCTCAATGGACTTTAGATCCCCATCACGTCTATTCACTAGTTTGCAATATGCCAAAGTATGTATCAAAGCCAGGATCAAGGTCAATTGGGTATCCATAAAGTCATGTACAGTAGATTCTATTTTATAGGTGTGTAGTGCTCCACGCTTATAAAAGAGAGTTTACGAGGCATTTAGAAATGTTTCTATTTTTTTTGTTGAACTTTTGTGCCGTAGAGTCTAGAATGTGGAAATCTTCTTTAATTCCATTACTTAGCACTTCAACTCATGCCTCTGCAAAGATCTGATACTCGTGGGAACTTCTCCGTCCCACCTAAGGAGAACGTGGATGGAGCTCATCCTGCTTATGAGGTACAAACTTGGTCTAAGGTCCTTTCTTCTGATTTACCCCATAGTGTTCCACAATTCCCTACTATTCTTGCTCGGGATAAAGGTACTTCTTCCCTAATGCCTCATGGGGATGTTTTTTATACTTGGTTTGCCAGTTTATTCATTTTCTTTTTCAGTTAATGGCCTCTTAGTGAAGCTAGTCTAAGCGTGTTTCTCCTATCACATCTTCTTCTAAGGACAAAAGGATTAGTCAGTTCATGAGGTTGAGTCCTCTGATTTTACTGGTTGTATGGTTGCGGAGGATCCTCAAGGGTTGATAGATGAGATGGAAATAATTTTTTTAAGATGTATGCAACGGATTTTGAGGGTGTGTAGTTTTCCCTATATTAGTTGAAGAATATGGCATATTAGAGGTTTGAGGATTTGGAACAATTGAGAGGAGTTGATATTGAGCCAACTATGTAGGATAACACCTTTGCTGGTTTTCTTGTTCGCTTCTTTTATTAGGAGCTAAGGGGAAGTAATGACTGAGATATTTATGAACTCAAAGAAAAGAAGAATGGCTGTGAAGTAGTACGCCTTGAAATTCTATCAGTTGCCATGGTATACCCATAATTGGCATCTTCTTTGAGGGATAAGATGGGGAATTTTACTTCAGGCTTTTCATGAGACTTAATATTTGATTGTAGGGCTGCTTTACTAAATAATGCTATGGATATATTAAGGCTTATGGTGTATAAGCAAAACTTTGAGGACGAAAAGAAGAAACTATCCAAAATAGGGGAACAATAGAATAAGAAATTCATGTACTCTGAGTAGGGTGGAAGCTGGAAGAATAGTGGTAGAGATGTCAGGCAGTGGTCTAAGAAGAACTGAAGAAAATTTAGTTCTTATTTTATGGCTAGTGCTCCATATCCTATGCCATTTGGTGTTAGTTATTTATCAAGAAATAGTTGGTTTAAGGCACAAGGTGCCTAAATTTAGTCAAGTGGTGCCCAGTCAACTTTATTATATCCTTTTTGAAATTGTTGTTGACAGTTGTACCATAATTTTTGTAATAAGGTAAAATTTGCTTCAGATATGGTCAGCCTGACCATATTCATAGCAGCATCCCTGCTGATGATATTTCTACTGGAGCAAATACTATTCCAGTTGCTATATCTTTAGCTCCAACACTAAAACTGCTACTTTAGGTACCGACATAGGTAGGGATCATTTGATTGCTTTTGCCACCTATTAGGAATATGAGGCTTCTCATGATGTTTTTACTGGTACATTACATTTGTTCATTCTTGATGTGAATTTGTTGTTTGATTAGTGTTTACTATTTCTTATGTGACCCCTTATATGGATATTCATTTTGATTTAGTCCCAAATATATTTTGATCCTTTTTTAGTCTCTACCCTTTTGGGTGACTATGTTATTTCTATAAGTGTGTATCGGGGTTTTCTTGTATCTTTCTGTGGTAGGGAGATGTTGGTGGATCTGATAGAGTTAGACATGTTAGATTTTATGTTATATTAGTGATGGGTTAGATCCATTTGTGCGATGCATCTTTTAATTGTAGAACACAAACGGCCAGTTTCCAGTTCTCGAAAGAATTGGTGATTATATAGGAAGAGAGTCCCCTAGTTCCTAAGGGAAAGTTTAATTCTTATCTAAGATACCAGAAAGTAATTTCCAAAAGGTTTTTATAACATCTTGTTTGTGTTAAGGATTCTAATTCTGAGGGCCCTTCTTTGCAATCCATTCCTATTGTTAATGAGTTTCCTAAAGTGTTTCCCTATAATTTTCCTTGTATTCCTCATGATGGTGAAATGGACTTTGGGATTGATCCTCTTTCAAATACCCATCCTATATCTATCCCTTCTTATAAAATGGCTCTAGTTGAGTTGAAAAAACTCAAGGAGAAGTTTAAGTTTTTCTCCATGGTGTGCTTCTATTTTTTATGTGTAAGATAGATGGTTCCCTTCACATGTGTATAGATGATCGAAAGTTGAATAAGGTGACTATGAGGAAAAAGTCTCCTCTCTCTAGGATTGATGACCTATTTGACCTGTTTCAAGGTTCTATGCACTTTTGTAAGATTATTCTTCGATCGACTTATTATCAGTTAAAGATTAGGTAGGTGGATATCGCTAAGACTTCTTTTCGAACCTAATATGACGACTACTAGTTCTTTGTTAGGTCTTTCCTGTTGACTAATGCTTCGATGATGTTTGTGGATATTACAAATCGGGTATTCCATCAATTTAATGACTTTTTCATTATTGATTTTATTAATGACATATTAGTATACTCAAAGAGTGATGAGGATCATGAAATAACCTTTGTATTGTGTTGTAGACACTTAAGGATTAACAGTTGTATGCTATGTTTTTGAAGTGTGAGTTTTGGTTGAGTGTTGTTACTTTTTTGGGTCATGTTATTTCTAATGAGATGATCATGAGGGATCAACAGAAAGATAAAGAGATTAAGAAGTGGCATAGGCCCATGGCTCAAACTGATATTTGGAGCATATTTGGTTTAGCTGTGTAACGCCCCAATTCGCTGAAATGGAATGCTATACAGTGCTCATGACCTCGAGGGACCACAAGCTAACCTATGACTGATATTTGTACCTATATACTGCAAATCATGATATAATAATGCGGAATACATAGAACTGTAAGGCCATAAGGTTCGACTAAATAAAACCATGTGGGTGAAAATACCCAAAACAACTCAATCAGAACATAAATCTGAAAGCCTCTAAAATATCTGAATAAGGAGTTGAAGGAACATGTCTCCAACTAATTCCGTAAAACTGAACTGAAGAAATAAATAAATGAATCAAATCATATTGTCCTCGAATCAATGAGGACTCACTGTGTCTCTGCGACTGGAATGCTACCGCTACTGCTGGGATGGAGCTCGTGTCTCGGAACCTATGGTGTAATATGAAAAGAAAGCACCATAGCGCAAATGCATTAGTACAACTAGAGTACTGAGTATACGAGGAAGGTAGGCTGAACATAAAGGGTTTTATGCATGAACAACACAGACTGACTAATATGAACGTGTGAGTGCAACCACACATATATAGAAACTGGGATCGTGACTACGTGATAGCATGACCTGTAAGCTAATACATGGTTTACTGATAACTGTCATGACTGATAATGAAATTGATAACATGGATGACTGTATCTAATAGTCCTATATATACTGAAATCTGAAGAACGCCCTAAGTTCTTTTACTGAGATTGATACTGAAACTGTGGGACGTAGTGTTTAACCGACATGCCCCATGTATGCCATTATGGCTAAGCTGGGATCCAATCTCTGCCCTGACTGGAGGGGTTTCAATACCGTGCCACGGGTAAGGACAATCTATGAGTGACCCTTATTTGGCGGGTACTCAATGAGAACGGTGGGAACCCTAAATTGATGAGTTAAGTCACCTCATCAACCCTAATCTGACGGGTTAAGATGTCTCAACCTACACTAACTATGTAGTTCTAGAACACAAGGATGACTACTAAGAATCACACCCTAAATTGGCGGGTGAGTTACCATCCTTGGGTTCACTTGGTGCTAACCTCTACTCCCATCTGGAGGGACTGGACATGAAATACTGACTGTCTATGACTTAATTTTACTGAATTCTATTGACTGGCAGAATGTTACTGATATCTGACAACTGACTAAGATCATTAGGTTTTCCTGAGTCACATGACTGACTGAAGTCTATGGAATCATAGCTTGAGTTTGGATATTGTGAAACATGACATGTCTCTAGGTACACAGCTATAGTTTTTGGGTACAAGTACCCCCAGGACTCGATGGAAGGAAACTGACACACATGACTAACTTGATCATAAGAGTAGAGTCCATAATTCATAATATCATAAGTAGGGATCTCATACTAAGCATAGTTATCAACAATGTATTGCATAGAAAGGATTTCATATCACATGGAAGTACTTCCACAATCTTAATATCATGTTCATTGCATAATCATATTGGCAACACATACCAATAGCATAGAAGTTCATGTGGATTGCATGGTTATCATACATCTTGTTCATAAGTAGGATTTGTAAGTAAACATAGCATAATCTCATTAGAATAGTTCAAGAGTATTCCAACAGCATTTACAAGGAACATTATCAACATAGAAGTCATGGAACGTAAGGGTATATCATGAATCATTCACGTAGTCACAATTTAGCTATATTGCATGATTTCTAGTTTCTTAGGTATTTTATCAAACACCTTACATGAACATCTTAAGCATAGGTGAAATCATCAAATTATACATCATGAACAACCAAATTTACATGTTTCCGACTCATATGATATCATGAAATTCAAAAAAACATATAAAAATTCCATCTTAGGAATCACCCAATGTCAACATATGATCATCAGCACCCAACAATATAGAAATCATACTTTATAATGAAAAAGAGGGTTTTTGAGCTTTATGGACAAAAGGGATCCATAAATCAACTCACGCATACCTTAGAAGAAAGATTCTTAATGATTGATGGAGGAATTTCCTTGAAATCGGATCTTCTAGCTTAGTTACGCAACCCTAGTTGTTTTTCTCTTTTAGTGATCTTGGATGATGAGCTTTGAGATGATAATATGGTTGTAATATGTTTAGAAGCTATATATTTCATAGGGTTAAATTTAGGGACGTGTAAGGAGTGTTAAAAGACTTAATTACCCTTAAAATAACTCAAAACGGAATGTTTTTGGCACCTGGAACTGACTTAGGTGGCACCCAAGTGATTGCCTAAGCTAGGTTGGGCAGATCCTAACCAATCGCCTATGCTGGGGTTGGGCGGCGCCTAACCAATCGCCTATCCTTAATGTCTCTCATGAAAATTGGCATAACTTTTCACTCGGGCATTGGATTAAGGTGAAATTGGTATCGTTGGAAAGATAATTCGATTCTATAAAATTTGGTGGGTCTAAATCAGACAAAATACAACAATAATATCAAGTTATACTCATTCAAATATGACCCTTGCAAAATTGAACACTAAAACTTGATGGATTCAAAAACTCTTAGCTTGTATTAACTTAAGTGACTCATATTAACATGCTTAATGCATCATAAGCTATCCTATCACTAGGATATTCATTGTAAGTCATGTACTCAAGTATGAATCACAGGATAGGATATTTAATATATAGGAATACTTATTCACTTCCTAGCTTAGAAACATGTAGGGTATTACAATATCTCACCCTTGGGAACATTCATCCTCGAATGAGAATTTACTAAGAAGGGATACAAGACAATAGAACCTGAACTGAACATGAAGAACTGAAAATTGATCTCATGAATGACATGATAAACATACTGAACTCGTGCATATTTGATGGACAGACAATTGACACATGAATTCATGACTGAGTATGAAATGGTTAATAGGTACCAAGTTTATACTAGAAACATGAACATGAAACTGAATAAAAATAGGGAGAACTGTTACCTTGAGCTTGATCTAAATTGGAGGGGAAGAGGTGAGGATACTTGGTACACATATCTGCTTCTGCGTCCCAAGTATCTCCCTCATGGGACTGATTTCGCCAAAGAACCTTGACTAGAGAGACTTCTTTGTTCCTCAATCTACGAGTCTATAATCTAAGATTTCGACTGGAATTTCATCATAAGAGAGGCTGCTCTGAATGTCGATGCTCTGAATAGGGACAACAACTGCTGGGTCACCTATGCACTTCTTTAGCAAAGAGACATGGAAGATTGGATGGACTGAGGCTAGATTTGAAGGCAACTCAAGCTCATAAGCTACCTTTCCAAAGCGACAAAGAATTTTGAAGGGACCGACATACCGGGGACTGAGTTTCCCTTTCTTTCCTAAACTCTTCACTCCCTTCATGGGAGAGATATTAAGATAGATATATTCATTGACCTTGAACTTGAGATCCTTTCTACGGACATCTGGATAGGACTTCTGTCGGCTCTGAGCAGCCTGGAGTCTCTCTCTGATCAACTAAACTTTCTCTAAGGCATAAATACTAAGTTAGTACCTATTATTGTGGCCTCACTAACTTCAAACCAACACATCGAAGATCTATATCTCCTACCATAGAGAGCTTCAAATAGAGCCATCTGAATATTAGAATGATAACTATTGTTGTATGCAAACTCAATCAAAGGCAAGTGGTCGTCCCAACTTCCCTTAAAGTCAATTACACACGCCCTTAGTATATCCTTAAGAGTTTGAATAGTCCTCTCTGCTTGACCATCTGTTTGAGGATAAAATGTTGTGCTGAGATGGACTTGGGTACCGAGACCCCTTTGGAATGCTTTCCAAAAGTGAGAAGTCAATTGGGTACCTCTATCTGAGATTGTAGATACTGGAACACCATGTAACCTGACTAACTCCCTGATATAGAGTTTGGCATAATCCTCAGCAAAATAAGAAGTATGAACACGAAGGAAATTTGCTGACTTGGTCATTCTATCTATAATGACCCAGACTGAATCATACTGATGACAAGTTCTAAGCAAACCCGTCACGAAGTCCATGTTAACTTCATCCCACTTCCAAGTAGGAATGGTGAACTCTTGCATAGAACTACTAGGTTTCTGATGCTCTATCTTAACCTACTGACATGTAGAGAACTTAGCCACAAACTCTGCGACATCTCTCTTCATCCCACTCTACCCATAGATCTCCCGCATATTGCGGTACATCTTAGTAGCCCTTGGATGAATAGAGTATCGCGAACCTTGTGCTTCTGCAAGTATTCGCTGGCTCAATTTGTCTACACCTGGAACACATAGACGACACTGACAACGAAGAATACCATCTCCTCCTTGGGAGAAAACCTTGACTTTTTGATTCTGAACTAACTCTTTGAGCTTGACAAGGCTAGGATCCCTATCTTGTTTCTCTTTCACCTCGAAAACTAGAGATGACTCTGATCTACTATGAATACATACACCACCCTCTGAAGAATCGACTAACCGAATGCCTAGTCTGGCAAGCTGATGGATCTCCTGAGCAATCATTTTCTTACTATCCTCAACATGAGAAATACTACCCATGGAGAGTCAACTGAGAGAGTCGGCCATAACATTGGCCTTGCCCGGATGATAAAGAATACTCATGTCATAATCCTTCAAGAGCTCTAACTACCTTCTTTGGAGAAGATTGAGATATTTTTGGGAAAACACATACTGGAGGCTTTTATGGTGTGTGAAGACATCTACATGAACTCCATAGAGATAATGCCTCCAAATCTTCAAGGCAAAAACTACCACTTCTAACTCAAGATCATGAGTAGGATAATTCTTCTCATGTGGCTTTAACTATCTGGAGGCGTAGGCTATGACCTTACCATGCTGCATAAGGACACAACCTAAACCCACTCTGGATGTATCAAAATAGACTACAAAACCATTTGAACCATTTGAAATAGCTAGAACTGGAGCGGAGGTGAGTTGAGTCTTCAACTCTTGAAAGCTCTTCTCGTATGAATCTGACTACTAAAACTTAATCTTCTTCTGAGTCAATCTAGACATGGGAGATGCAATAGAAGAAAATCCCTCGACAAACCGTCTGTAATAGCCAGCCAAACCCAAGAAACTTCTAATATCTGATGGAGATACGGGCCTGGGCTAGTTTCTTACTGCCTTGGTTTTCTAAGGATCTACTATAATTCTATCACCAAAAATAATATGGCTAAGGATTGCTACTGATCTTAGCAAAAAATTTGCACTTGTTGAACTTAGAGAATAATTGATGATGCCTGAGACTCTGAAGAACAATCCTGAGATGGTCTGCATGATCATGCTCTATGCGATAATAGACCAGAATATCATCTATGAAGACTATGAAAAACATGTCCAAGTACTGCTTGGACACACAATTCATCAAATCAATAAAAATAGCATAGGCATTGGTAAGACCAAATGCCATGACTAAAAATTCGAAGTGACCATACCTAGTATGAAAAGTTGTCTTCAGAATGTCACATTCTCTAACTCTGAGCTGATGATAGCCTGATCTGAGGTCTATCTTGAAGAAGTAAATGGCACCCTAAAGTTGGTCGAATAGATCATCAATCCTGGAAAGAGGATATCTATTCTTGACCGTGACCTTATTGAGTTGATGGTAATCAATACACATCCTGAGAGAACCGTCTTTCTTGCACATAAATAATACTGGCGCACCCCATAGGGAAATGCTGGGTCTGATGAATCCCTTATCTAAGAGATCCTCCAACTGATCTTTCAGTTCCTTGAGTTCTACTGGTGCTATTCTGTATGGTAGAAGAGAAATAGGTTAAGTATATGGAAGAAGGTCTATGCTGAGTACCTTGGTACGATGATTTTGTAAATTATATGGTAATTGAAATTATTTTGGAGAATCTTTCTTTTCACCAAAGAAAAAAGTTTCTCCATGATGTTACATACTACTTTTGGGATGACTCATATTTATTTTGGCATTGTGTGGATAACATTATAAGAATGTGTATCCTAGAGGCGGGCATGCTGAGTATCCTGAAAGATTGTCATGTTTCCCCAGTCGGAGGTCACCATGCAGGTGACCGTATTATAAAAAAAGTGTTGTAGAGCAGCTATTATTGTCTGGCCTTAGACAAATACGCATATGAGTTAGTGGGGAGATGTGACCAATGCCTGAGATAAGGGTCAATCCCAAAGAACCATGAGATGCCTATGACAAAAATATTGGAAGTTGAGTTATTCGACATCGGGGGTATTGACTTCATAGGGCCCTTTGTGAGCTCTTATGGGTTTAAATATATCTTGGTTGCCGTCAATTATGTATCTAAATGGTTTGAGGATATTTACTTGGCTGATAATATAGGAAAGAGAGTGGTTGCATTCCTTAAGAAAAATATTTTCTCTTGCTTTGGGGTACCGCATACTATCATAAGTGACGGTGGATCACATTTTTACAACAGTGTTTTAGTCTGCCTTGAAAAACATGGGGTTAAGCAGCATAAGGTGACAACTCCAAATCACCTATAGACTAGTATGAAAGTGGAGATTTAAAATCAGGAGATAAAAGTTATTCTTTCCACGATGATGAATGCAAGTAGACGAGATTGGTGTAGGAAGCTTAATAATGCCTTGTGGTCATATAGGATAGCTTTTAAGACACCTATTGGCCTTTCACCATAGACAAGATTTTTGTAAGAAGTTGGATGGTGCCTTCTGGGCATACAAAACGACTTTTAATACACCCATTGGCATGTCACCGTACAATGGGTCTATGGAAAGGAATGTCACTTGCTGATTGAACTAGAGAACAACGCATTGTGGGAACTCAATAGGCTAAATTTAAATTAGAATAAGGAAGCAAAGTTTGGATTGGGGTAGCTAAATGAGATGGACAAGTTCCATCTTAGGGCTTATTAAAGAGCAACCTTGTATTAAAAAAATGAAGAAGTACCATGACCTGAGGATTGAAAAGAGAGTTTTAGAAGGGTGATTGGGTACTCCTCTTCAATTCTAGACTAAAGCTCTTTCCAGGTAAACTTAAGTCAAAGTGGTCTGGCCCATTTAAAGTTAACCATGTCTACTCATCTGGAGTAGTAGAACGTGAAAATGAGGATGAAAGTGTCTTTAAAGTTAAAGGGAAATGAGTGAAGTCATATATCGGTTCAAGGGGCTCGGTAAAGTGCTTAGCTACCATCAATCTCGATGAAGTTTGAGTAATTGAGATAACTAAGTCGTGTCGCGACAATAAATTTGAAACTAGTAGGAAACAACCCACAAAGTGTTGTTGTAATCGTAGTTAGAGTTTATTTCTTGATTTTGTGTAATTTTATACATTACGTAAGTGTGTAGGAAGATAAATGTAGGAAAATAGAGGCTGAACAAGTTGGGGGATGTCTGACGGGAGTCGTTAAATGGAAACTATAAACCTAAGCTACTAGAACAAGACCGACAGACAACTCGATGAACCGTCTCACTCCTGATGGGCTGTCGGGTAGATCATCGCACCAACATAGATTAAATTTAGTTCTGGTAAGTCACAACGGCTAACCTGATGGACCATCAGACTCCTAACGGACTGTCGGGTCGACCATCAACTTAACCCTAATTTTTGATGGGTTAGGTCAGGTCAATTTAATGCTGAATAAGCCATCCTTGTTTGACCCAAACCATTTTAAAAGTGATAAAAAGAAACGGTTGAGTACATTACTAAATTTTCAAATACGGATCCAATTTAAGTTCCCTTAAATTTAAAGCATCTGTAAGTATTCATATCCTTTTAGGACTTTCCCTCTTCCCTTTTCTCTCATATTTAAACAACTCTTTTTTTCTCTTCTTCACGTTAGAAATCAGTGTAGCAATCATTGATAAACGCTTCAAGTATTCTTTTGTTCTAAGTTGGCAAAGTCAAAGTAATGAAGCGTACTGTAGAAATAATGTATGATCATAACCTTACTCATCTTTTCAAATTAGTAAACATGAGTCTTGTAAGTTATTAATCATTGAAAGGCACGTTATTTTGTTTTTCTTTGTTGTGATTCTGATTCAAAGTTAAGCTCCAGTGTACACTTTTCTAGGTGAAGTCTGAGTAACCCATGGACACAAAGTGGCAAGATTTGTGTTTAAATACTAAATTAATGCCATTGTTGAGTGTATAATAACTTAAAGTACATCAGGTGTTCAACGAAATGCCAAAGTGAAATGTAAAGTTGAAAAATAAGGTTGATGGGTATGTGGACCCCTGACAGACCGTCGGATAGACCATCATAATACTACTATGTCTGATGCTTACTGGTTCAGCCATGATGGATAACTTGATAGACCGTCGAACCCCTGACGGAATGTTGGGTTGTCAGTCTCAAGGCCATTTGATAAATGACTTACTAGATCGAGGCTTAATAATGCTGGTGACGGATGTTTCAGTCTTGACAGACCATCAGACCTTTCATCAACTCAAGTTTTCAATATTTTTATCTGGTTCTAAATTGGAAACTGATTATTTATTCCTTTTTTAGGTAATATGGCATGAAAAATTCCCTTAACTAGAGGCAACAGAAGAGCACAATAGGGAAGAAGCGAGCTGACATTGAGTAAAGAGGCTTTGGATTTCAACACTCGACAATGGGATAGGATGAATCAAGCACACTCCTAGTCTTAAGAGAAAAGTGGGAGCAGCACCAGTTGTATAAGTTTGAGCCCCAATGAGGAAAGGGTCTATAAATAAAACTCTGACTTAGTTGAGTAATCAGAAACTAAAGATGCTAATATGGTCAAGAGCAAAGACCCTAAAAAATAGAAGCAATAAGGTGGAAAGTTAAAGGAGTAAAGGATAAATACCTTGATGGATTGGAACCAACAGTGAACTGGCCAATCAAGAACATGAGTTACCTTGAATGATCAAACGTCCCAGGGTATACCAACCAAATATTGTACGTGAGTTTTTTGCCTCTTATTTGGCACTGGCAGAGAAAGACTGTCCCAAGGGCTCAAAAATCTCAGACTTATCCAACAGGGAATCGATTTCTGTTAGAGGAGTTACCATTGATATATCGGCCCATATGCTGAACAGGATATTATTTGTGCCCGACTATAAAGCACTGACTGTGGTTCTAGAACTTGAGTATCGTATGACCAAAACATCCACTCAAAGGCCTTAGTTGTCTAAGCTACTTACTGATGATGGAAACCCATCTTGGTTACTTAAGAGGTGATAGTTCATTGCTAAATCATTTCTCAGCTTCCAAGCTAAGTTTTAGTAGGCCATTATTAGATTAAGGTTGATGTCGATAGTGGGAGATGTTAATTTAAAAAGTCATAGGGCAGTGTTGGTGCCTAGCCTGATTGCTAGCCTGAAGATTGATTTTGGCCAGATTATTCCAGATGAAATATTTGTTCGAGAACATAAAGTGGCCAGTGCATTACCATTTCTGCATTTGATCAAGGAATTATGTAGGCAAGCCAATGTGCCTTTGATTCAAGGAGTTGACAATGAGGTGCGGGAAACTCACTGGATGGATATTGAAAAAATAAAGGATGACTCAAAATATGAAATGCGTGTCAACAAACCTCCTTCTTAACAGACGCAGTCAGCAACAACCCCTGATACTTCTAAGATTCCCACAGATATTTCGATGTCTATCACTACTTATGTGCCACCTGATTATATGCTTCCTAATACTTCTTCAGGATTAGCATCTATGGCGCCAATGGGTGGGAATTCAGACACTATATCTGTCCCACCTTAATATTCAGAGTACAAGTTATCCCAGGAAAATTTTTCCAAGTCTGTTAGACAACAAAAAATTTTTGAGAAATAGTTAAGCACTGATGCAAAACAGTTTAATCCCCTTGTTGATGAATCTTTAAAGTTGTATAAGAAGATTTAGGCTGGAATGGATGATTTGGAGATACACATAAATAAGAGGCTGGACATACTATCATTACTGGATTTTGCAAAATTTATGACAGAGTTTAAGAAGGCATAGGCTGATATAGCCGAGCTTAAAAGACAACCAATGCAGTCCGTATCTAATCCATCTTTGTTCATTAGTGATGAAGACGAGGGTCTTGTTGACCTTATAGGAAACTTATTGAAAGATAATGTCAAGCAAGTGGATGAAAGTGCTGACTGGAAAGCCGCCAAAAGAAGAAAATGAGAAGTGATTCACTAGAATATTTGAGGAAAAAACATTCATTTTTAGTGGGGGTGGGTATATTTGTACCGCCGTTTTTTTGTTTTGCATACGTTAGTTTCCTCCTATGTTCTATCTAGCAGAACCGGCATATTTAGGTTTCATATTTATTTTTCTTTCTATGTACATATCGTTTCATATTTATAAGTACATTATTTATGTTATTTTCCTCCCTTTTAGCACCACTTTGTATGCATGAATGAAAAATGACTATGGTAAAGTCCTTTGAACATGATTGTATGACTATTTTTTTGTCACTTGGCAAATATGTTTAACAACCAGATGTGATTCTGTAATTGGTATTAGGATGTAAAGTGAGCATGACCATGTGATGCAAATTCTAAGAGTTAGTAGAATAAGTGCTAACTCATTGCCTCTGTGTGCGAGTGTTTGTTATAGTTCTAGCATAATGTTATACCCAAAAATTTCCCGATTCATTGATGTTTTTTGTGATTGATTCAATAAGATAGGATATTAGGCCTTATTCTACTTTTAGTCTACTTAGAAGAAAAGAATGACCCACCAAAAGATTTTACAAATTTTGAATCCCTTTTGAGATTAGTTTACTTTTATTCACTCCTAATGACTCTTGGTAACTTGCTTTAGGATGTTAGAACATAATTTTGGCCATAGTCTAATATTGGACATTGTTCACCTTAACTTAAACAAAACTCCTAAGTTGAGGGTGGCTACTATCAGGACGCTAGCAGTTTGATGAGGGTTGTCTAGAGTAGAAATGAAATGTCGTATCTTGCCATAATTTAGGTAGATATTGTGCACCTCAACTGACTACATCAACATAAGTGGAGGGTGGCTGATGCTAACTCTAAAAGAAATATTTGATTTAAGCGTGGATGAATAATAGAGATTGTAAGTAAGCTAGAAAAGTAGTAATCTTGGTGAAAAGAAACCAAGGGAAAAGAGAGTGAAGTCTAAAATTTAAAGTCACTTTTCCCAATACTTGTCCTCACCTAGCCTTGGAACCTCATTAAAAGCCTTAGAAAAACCTGCTTGATCTTTTCAAATCAACCGTAAGGGAGAATTAGATGATAAAGGCAATCCTATGGGTATGTATACTATGTTTTCAACTTCCTTTATGAGAATGAGTCTTAGTTTCTTCCACAGATTAAATTACTAAAGTGTGGTGAAGTTTTTTTAGTATGAGGGCCTATTGAGTTATACTTAGTTTTGTTGATTTCTTTAGGATGTTATATCTATAGTTGTGTTTGTGCTGAATTGTACATAATGTGAGTTATAGATCTTGATATGTTATGACAACATAAGTAAGATGATAGTTGAATGGTTGTATGAAGCTTTGTTTAACAGTTGAATTCCTGTAACTATGTTTGTTCATGTATGCGATTTAGTGTTGAGTTGCTTGAGGACAAACAATTATCTTAAGTTGAGGGTGTCTATATTTTGGATTTTGAAAGAAATTTTTATACCTTTTACAAGGGATACTTTGGCATTTTCAAGAAACTATTGTTGTATTTGACGCTAGATTTTAGTGTTTTCAGGTCAAGGATTTAACTGGAGTAATAACTTGGAAAGGTAAGAGAAAAAGGGCGTTGATGGTCAAACTAATGGATTATCAACCAGGTGAAAGCCCATCAGGGTATTCATCAATTATAAGTAGAAGCCATAGTTCAAGATCCTTGCGAGGGCCACAGCGACGGACCGCCAGTCCCTTGATGGGCCTTCAACTTGGCTGTCAGATCAGAAATAGAATGTATCATATTATGGAATGAAGCGAAGGTCTAGGTGATGGACCATCAGTCCCTTGATAGTCCATAAACCTGGCCGTCAGTGCTGAAATAAAACACAACATCACTGGAAGTGTTATGACTAACCCACCAATGGATTGTCAGGGACTTGACAGGCCATCAACTTATTCGTCAACCTTGACGCAGAAATCTGAGTTTTATGTTTTGAAACCCCAGTCTCTGATAGCTTATAAATACCCAGTTTAGGTTTAATTGAGGTATCTTTTATCATATTTGCATCTTTAAAAACTTAGTGTAATGTATTATTCTCTGAGATTCAAACTACCATTATGGATCAAGCTGTTTTATTAATAATTAACTAAAGATTCATGAACAAGTATTGGAACTTTTGTAAGTAATTCTCTAAATTTATTTATGAATAACACAATGACTATTTATTCTTCTCTTGAGATGTATGGATAAGCACCTATAACTAGGGTTACGCGAGCCTTGATGTGAATAACTGATCGGGGATATGAAAATATTTAATTTCCATACTTAATTGAGGTTGTTTAAACCCTTCTTCATCTTAATGACCTTTCTTGGCATGAAACGTGAATTGTGAGCCCAAGAACATCACTTTTTTGAGTAGAAAAGTGTATGTTAGGAAAAGAAGAGGTTTACATGAAATCTAAAGGCTTTAACCTTTGGATCCAATGTGTTCTTTAAGTTCAAAAGAATTGAAGGGTAAACTATTCATTTAGGTTGAGAAACAAATGCATAAAATTTTGAATTGAACAACCTTTACAATTGAAGTTATAAATTGGAAACCTAAGATTATTCATAACCCCGACTGCTTGAACATATTGATGAACATAATCCTAGTTTGTCTACTCTCATTAAATTAACATTTGCAATAAAACTCTCTAGTTGGAACACATTTTGCTACAAATATTTTGATACTGTTGACAAGTCGAAACCCCCTTTACCCCAAAGCCTTTGATCAACAGTATTTTAACATCCATAACACTTAGTTTGCACAATATTCCTTGTGGGATTCGGACCCAACCTAGTTGGGTTCTGTATTTGGCAGCGACTGCTTACACTTTCTAATAATAGTTATAAGTTGGGCGTATCAGGTACCACACTAGTGTGGTATTTTTATTGTGTATAGGGTACCATATTTGTATTGTACATAGATCTTAGTGTATACCCTATAGGTCATGACTATTTGACAGAAAGAAAACCCCTAGGCATATGTGTATTGATAAGCGAGTGTTATGAGTATTGATGAGATACAACAATTATACAGATGTGGTTTTGGTATGGACAAGATCCATTTTCTTTAACTACTATATTTTCATGGTTTCATATGATTTAATATGGTGAATTATGACTTATATATCGTTATGTTGGTGGTGGTGATCTTTTTGAAAATTAAGTGATCTATCTGGTTGATGTTATTATTGAATACGTATTGAGTATCTGTTCAATTGTCATATCTAATTTGTAGGATATTACAGTTGTTACGGATTATTTTATTCCTTATGATATTGAAATAGTTTGAGTTATGTGGTTACAATTTTTAATGGTAGGTTAAATTATTAATATGTTGTATGCTCTCCTAAGAATAATATAAATACTATGCGCACAACCTTATGCGATTAATATGAGTAAGTGTGTCTGTTGTTAGTAATCTTATCACGGTGAAAGTAGAATGCCTAATGATATTGAAGAGTTAATTAAATTAATAAAGATAATTAAAATCTTTATATATTATTGAGACGTTGCAGTTGATATCGGCCAAAACTATACCTCCAAGAAGAATAATGCGGTCGAGGTCAAATATAGTAACCTAAAAAAGTTTAGACTTGAACCCACAGGGAATAGGTCGAATGTCTCTCACAAATTTGTTGAAGTAACCAAACAAATGTGAAAATATACATGGGGTTTTTGCTATCAAAATAGTAAACAAGGAACAAGAATTGATTGCTTTAGTTGAAATAATCTAAGATGAATACTGGGATTGCAGTCTCCCTGGAGTCCTAACTTTGTTGACTTATTGTTATAAATCCGATTGTCTCAATGCTTCGCAAGAAGAATTTGACAAGCTATGTATCATCAGCTATCTTGTGAACTCCTTTAGTAAATTTCACTTTCACTTTGTGGGTCTCAGAGTGTCTCCATACTAACCCTTGTCTTTGATCCTAGTTCAACTATCTCCTTTTTGGTGTCAAGTTTATTAGACAAGGGTTGGTAGCCTTGAGTTTCCATCATAAACTTCTTTTCCTAATGTCAACCTCTCTTATAAAGCTAATCTTAAATGCAAGAAAGTTCTTAACTTCTGCAGTAGTAAAGAAACCATACAAATTGAAGAAGATCACAATATATGCATAAAAATTATTTTAAAAGGATGTCACACTTTCTCTACTTTGCTATTTTGGCAGGGTTCCTATAACCCTAGTTAGGTGGTTTATCCTATCATGTTTGCAAGAATATACATGGAATTCATAAAGGAAAACATAAGATAAATCACATAATAATTAAAGAACAAAACCTAAATTCTCGAATTAGTAATGAACCAAGTAATTATGAATAAAGGATTCCATGACCAAAAGTCAAATCTTAGAAACAATATATGTTTGTGAATGTAAAGAGTGTGTAAACTAATACAATAACATCAAAAGGGTATTAATAGTTTACATCAGAACCCTAAAGAACTTAACCAAAATAAATAAGGAAAACTGGGTCAGTGGTCACTTATGGACCCACTTACGGCTGTAAATGGTCTTACAGGCCCCTCAGTAAGTCTTTAGTAATAGTAAATCTTTAGTATTTAAGCTACTACCCATAATTTCACTTATGATGGAGTAAGTGGTACTTACGCCCCATAAGTGATCTCCTCGTAACTGTCAGAGAAGACTTTATACTTCATAGCCAATAATCTACAACCTCCGATTCCTATATTGGCACTTATGGTGACGTAAGTGGTACTTATGTGCTAAAAGTAACACTTCATCAATATCATATCTGAACTCAAGTTTCAGCATCCCATATCTTGCCAGCTCAGAGACTTATGAGGCTACATACGAAGGTCGTAAGTGGCACTAGCGGTGACCGTAAGTGGAATTTATGGCCCGCAGGTGGTATCATAAATTGGGATTTCTTCCTTTTAACTTTTTTTCTTCTTTTAAGATTCAAAAACTTATTTCCTATAGCGTAAACACAAAAACACATCATATCTTACAAAATAGACCTAAGTACTTGCATATTTTTTGATTTTAAGCGTCAAAAGTGCCATGAAATAATGGCACATAAATACCCTCAACATAGAATGTTTGCATGTCCTTCGGCAAAAAATAATAACAAAAACAACACGATAATCCTTAACCAAGAGAAAACTAAGGTACCTATGAAAGTCAATTAAATTAGAACTCGAAACATCGCCCCTCCTTTTTTTAACTTTCCAAAACCAACTGCCTGGCTCTATGTAGCCTAATAAATCAACCTAAATGAATCAAGTAATTGAATTACATTAGAAACAAACAACCAAGTAGATCTGCAAGTTAAACTACTATAACAGATAATCAACTAGAAATAGAATCCATATACCTTCATAACAAAGAAGCCCCACTCTCTTATTATAATAATGTATGTTAATGCAGGTACAATTACAAAACACTCACACTAAAAATAGAATTTATAATCAATGTGGATTTAATACCATAGGCTTGACTTTATTTTCTTTACCTTAGATTTGCAAACCATCGGACAAGGATCCTATAGAACTTTATTCAGCTTATAACGTAGGCTTAGGGTTTGGTATGGTACATTTGGGAATTAGTGACAAATCCTCCTTGATACTTACGTTTGGGGTCTATTTCTCAACCACAACATTTCTTTTCTTTCACCCTCATTTATTATTTTTTCTCTTTTATTGTATATTCAATTTGGGCGCTGTTTCTGTCATCCTTTTTATTTTTCACTTTTTATTTCTTTTTGTTCTTTTTTCCATTTTTTTTATTTTTTGCAAAGCCAACACTAATTTCTTTTCCCCTTTTTCAAACCCTTATTCTACCCAATTTTTAACTATGCACCACTATGTTACCACCCTCCACTTAGACGATTTGCCTGAGTGGAGGTACACAATGTCTAAGGTGAGACCAAGGACAAAATAGATTGATTATAGCAAAACTAGAAAGGTAAATGGTGAAAATAAGAAAATATGTCTATCCAGGCTCAAAATAGGGACAAGGGATACTCTATTTCATTTTCAAGTTCATTTAGGCTAAGATTGGACTAAATCAAGAATGACCTATGCTTCTTTCCTTAACGATTAACCTATAACATAAGCAAGATAAACCGGGCAAGTTTTGGATTAAATGCACAAAGAGAACTAGGTAGAAAATCTCACACACATATAGTACAAGGTTATATTACCATCTACTACCTATTCATTTCATGCAAATATTAACTGTGATTATTTTTTTTGTGAGTCTTAATGCCATAACAAGTTTCATAGTGGTCACACATATAAAGACATCACACTATTCACAATAAAAATTTTTAAGGGGTATCAAAGGTGAAGGTATGTTATGTTTCCTGAATACTTGAAGAGATGCTTTAATGATAATAATGATGAATGAATGACAGTGATGATGAATGAATGACTGCGATAATGAATGAATGATTGTGATGATGGAGGAATGATTATGCTTTATTTTATGTTATCGAGTCCTGGGGGTATTTATTCCCGAAAATTTAGCTGTTGTCTAGATCCCGTGTCAGTTTCATGATAAATCTAGTCGATGCATAACTCTCAGAATTCAGTGAATTATAGAACATTGTATCCTCAGACTATTATAAAACTCAAAAAAAATTAGTAAACTAAGTAATCTCCATATCTCTAGTAATATAGCCTCACCCCTATACGCATTTTAGATCTAACAGTATAAAAGTGTTCAGTTTTAATATTGGAAGTGACCAAATAATCTATTCAAGCTCTGTATCATCAGTCAGATATCGTGATTCAATACCATTTCTATTAGATATGAAACTAAGTGATCTCAGCGTAGCTCAATCAAATCTTTTGATAAACATGATCAGTATTAGATTTAGTTCAGTTAAGAATTCAGTCAGAGTCTTCCAGTTGGGAGTAGAAACTAGCACCGAGAGAGTGAAGGGATGGCGGCTCCTCTCATCTATGAGAGATGCCGGATTCGTTAGTAGCAATCCCTGACCTCCATAAGTACATAGCCAGTGAAGGATACAAGAGTCGCCATTAGGAAAAGGTTGTCATCTTTAGAGAGAGAGTATTTAACTATTATATTGCCTTAGGTTGACTAGCTAGTAAGGGTCATCCACTAGAGAGGATAAACTAGAGAGAGGTCTTTACCTATGGCATGGTAATGACACCCTTCCAGTAGGGGTTACAGGTTTGACCCTACCTGTGGTAGGTTGGGGCATGTCGATTAAGTAACTACTTCCCATAGTTTTAGTTACAGTATCAATCTTCAGAAATCAGGGCTGCTAGATTCATTCATCTATCTTTATGAGGAACTCAGATAGTTCCATCGATTCATGGACCATCCCGTCAGATAGTCTTGGTATTATATACAGTTATTTGATATCATATTCAGTGATGTGATGCCAGATAGTCTTGATTCAAAGTCTTAGATTCTATTGAGTATCCTTGTTGTCATATTGAGATATATTCATATTTCTTATCATTAATAATAGTTTTTGAAATCAACCATTAGAGAGGTTGATCTCTAATCTTGTCAGTCGAAAGCAGTAAAGATCAGAATTCATTCCTTGATATAAGTGCATCTAGATCCTCAGTTATCAGTATCAGATGAGTCAGTGATTTAGTATTTCAGTGTCAGTAGTGAGTTCAGTCTGCAGTAAAGTGGTATTCGAGTTTCAGTATTTAGAGTTGTGATGATTGTGATTATGGTCTATGTATTCATATGTGTTATCGTGTGACATTTTCATGATTATTCAATTTAGATATTGTGCATGCATGAGCCTTGAATTTAGCCTTACCCCATCTACATACTCAGTACATTCCTGTACAAACGCATTTGCACTATGGTGTTTTATTTGGTACCATAGGTTCACAGGCACAGGACCCAGAGTATCCTCAGTAGTTCAGTCCCAGTCAGCAGAAGTAGTCATAATAATGAGTCCTCTTCTTTCGAGGATAAATCTCAGTTTACTATTATGGCATCATACTTTATGTATATTTTTAGTAGATGGAGTTAGTTGGGGATATGTCCCATCAACTCCATAGTTCAGATAGTTTATAGGCTTTTTAGACGGATGTATTAGTATTCAGTATTTAGTTTTGTGTATTCTTAGATGTGTTGAACCTTATGATTATTTTCCATATTTATTCCAGCTATTATGCAGTGGATAGGTACACATATCAGTATAGGATTAGCTTGGGGTCCTTCGGGGTCGTAAGTATCGTGTGACGTCTCGGGATGGGATCTTGGGGCATTACATAAAGTCTCCTGACCCTAATCTCAACCAGGGGCTGTAACTCTAGCCCAGCCTCAACCTCTAGGTTGATGTCAACCACTAATAGGTGCCTTGACTATAGGCTTGAGGTCTCAAATCCTTACTTCTATGACGCATATCCTAGCTATCTGCGTGTTATGACTTGGGGATAGCCCCTAATCGCGACAATGGTGCTTACAGTCACAAGTGATCACAAGCTAACCCATGAGTTGGTAGCTACTATAAGCACTAAATAATTATGACCATAACACCGGTCCGGAAGATAAACTAAGAAGGAAATATAAATCTGAAAACTAAAATACCAAATCAATCATAAGTCTGAAACATCTGATAAAAACTAAAAGTGATTGACTGACTGTCTGAATGTCTGAATGTCTAAAATCTTTAAACTAACTGAGGAGATGATGGGATAGACCCCTAACTAACTCCGACTGACTGAATAAAATAAAATATTGAAATGACTGAATAAACATAATATGTCCTAGATGGATGAGGACTCACCACTATGACTGGTGGATTACGTTAAGCTATCTAACTGTATTCGAGAAACTGTTCGTTCAAACCTATGATATAAGACATCATAGCTCAAAGAAGAGTATGCGGCCAGTACTTTTCTTATACTGGTATATGAAATAAAGTTAGGATGATATACAAGGGGTACTGTGTATATAAAATAAGGACTAACTGAATAGCATGAGATACCTAAACATGAATGCATAAAAACTATAATATCTGAGAATGCAAAACCAAGCATAAATCTGTAAGCTAAAATAAGTCAGAAATTTGAAAGACTGTGAACTACATAACAGAAAGTCTATACATTTGGTCAATCAAACCTGAACAGAAACAATACTGAATACTGTACTGAGACTTTGGGAGGTATAATCTAACCGACATTCCCTAATATGAGCTAATTGGGGTCCAACCTATAACCCCAGTTAGAAGGGTGTCAGTACCGTGCCATGGGAAATAACACTAGCTGTGTCGATCCACTAAACTGGTATCTCAAGGTACTAATGGGTGACCCTCAACTGGAATGTGCTCTAATGAGATATGTGTCACCCTCAACTGGCAGGTGATAACACACAACTAACTCCCATTATTTTAGGGTGAGGCAGTCGTTGTCAATCAACCCAATGTAAATTAGGGTCGATTCACAAGGAGTGAATGCTATAAACATCCAACTTATGCGTACTCAAGTTACTATAAGATTACCCAGAATGATAATGAAAAACATATGTATAAATAAATAGAGGGATGTGATTTGTTTAAATATTCATCACACAACCTTCAACAAGTGTGACATGAATGCTAGCTTTGGTTTGAATTCAAGATTTGGAGAAATCTTGGGATTATGTCTCTTTAGAGGTAAAGCATGTGGGACAATGTTTTTTTATCATAGGATTTAGTTGTTAATTAATGCATAGGTTAGCGCAAAGATCATTGGGGTCAATTTTTTGACAAAACCAAATGATTTCACCCATTGGCCCTTTCAAGCACCTAACAAGTGTAGAGTTTATATAGCCACCCAAGACCTCAACCAAGTATCCCTATTTCTAGGATGATTCTCTTGAAATGATTTATATTCCCTAATTACTTATATCTAAGATTGTAAAAGGGTAGTAAACGATGGACTTAGTTTTTCACCATTTCTATGTCCCTCAATAACCCTCTTTCGGGGATGTTATGGGTTACCTAATATTCACCTAAATCCCTCTGTAGAGGATGAAAAAGGGTTTCTAGATCTTGGTGATTTCAACCATCAAACCCATTTGGATATTTGGAGTTTTCACCCATCAAATTCTTACACATAAGCTCAAGCAATGGTGAAATCCATACTTAACAACTAAAATTCATCCAAACTCAATAATACCAATACACAATCTCACAAGTTCAACATAATCCCTAGACTAAATTATTTAGCTACTCATGAAGAAAATAAAGAGAGATATACCATGTGTTTCAACTAAATCAATCATTCTTAAATAAGAAACTAAGAAATTTAATCCTCCAAAGTTGATTACACACTTTCCCAATTAGGGTTTTAAGCTTAGAATTCAAAAATATCTTATGAGATAAGCAATACCCAAAGAAGAAAGCGTTTTCACTTATATATTATTTCAGATTCATCCATGAAATTTTACAATTCTATCCTTAGGCCAGTTCCCACTGATCCGTGATTGCATGTGTTTAATCGCAACTGTCGCTACATGACCGTAGTTAGGTTCTGCGACTGTGGTTGCTGACAAACTAGACCGACGGCAACCATAGTTGTGGAAATATAGGCTGACTACTTTAGGTTTCCAACTGCACTTCTTTTACTTCCATTTGCTCTATTTTTTTTAGCTCCATTCGACATATGCTTACCTTCTTCACTTCATATCTACAAAATGTGGTTATTAGTGCACTTAAATCTGGATAGTGCCTAATTTTCTAATACAAACATATTAGTGTGTGTGTGTAATTTATATGAATGAGTGGTAGGATTACCACTCATCAACACCCCTAACTTAGACATTTGTTTTTCCTCTAGCAACACTACCTCTTACTATGAGACCTTTATCATGTGCGTCATTACTTATGTTCCCAATGACCATGAAGACTCCAACTTTGTTGCTATCACAAAAAGCTTTTAACTCATAGATAGGAAAGTATTAACAATGCCCCTCGTCATAAATGGGAGTTGTGAAAGATGTAATGGATCTTGGGGAGTGACTATGTGACAATTACTAATATACTAGAAGTGACTCACATGCCGGATTTAATCATTCCATACATCCACTCATCTCATTATGCGGAAGATGAGAAAACACCCTCCTTAATTAACTCACATTCCCCCTCACAAAAAAGAAAGTTTCACATACCTAGCTACCGCTTAAGCAACAAGAAAAATTAGGAGCAAACACTCGCTCTCTTAAGAAATTCTCTATGTTACAAGTACCATGTCATAGGCTTGCCCCTATTTTCAATCGCCACTATAATACCCCGTTTGGTTGGAAATCACAAAAGGATTTTTGAGCTTGTAATGTAGGGTTAGGGTAGGGTAGGATAACAATTTTGAACAAAAGGCTATACCCTCCTTGAACTTCCACATCAAATTCTCATCACTTTTTGCTTATTAGGTTACTTGTTTTTATTTTGTTGATTTACCTAATTTATATATATTGCTTTACAAAAATTCTTTTTACCTCTTTTCTTCAATTCTTACGTATGCATCAAGCTTCAAGCCATCATTCTTTTGGCGGACTATTTTTTCCTTCAAAGTAAAATGCTTACATGCTAGGCTCACAGGTTCTTTTAATTTTATTATTCCATGGCTCGACTACACTTTATTACTCTTTCCATTAACCCCAACTTAGACTTTTAGCCTCAATTTCTATTCTTAAGTACAAGGAGGATAAGGTTCACGAGAGGATGAATAGAAGGGTCACGACTTATAATGTGGTAAGCAAAGAAAAGCCCAAAGGATCAAAGAGGGTGACTAGGGTTACTCATATGTATTGGCAGCCATTTTAGGCTAAAATAGGTTTCCAAAATCACAAGATGTCCTAAGATAATTTTACCCACCTAGCGCAACCAAAATTTAGCTTTGAAAGACTAATGGGAAAAGTTCTAAATGGTACAAGTACACATGATATGTAGACAATAATTCTCACACACATGGCATGTGAATGTTGTCAAGGGAGCTCAATTGTTCTCCTCTCTCAAGACAATGGTGAAGTATCCCCTATTTTTTGCGATCAACAATCAGAGTCAAACAAAGGGAGCGAATTTTATCACGAAGTTGCTCATGTCCATCCCTTTGATTTTTGCAAAAATTTTTGGATTGAGGAGGGTGTTTAATTTTGTACCCAAGATATATTGCAAACTATAGTATGGGAAAACTTCCATGTGGTTACTAAGATTTCACCACTGAGTGTGAATGTGAATCCCAATCATCGATGCCACAGGTACTCAGACTTCCCTTGCATCTATGGTTAGAAACTAAAATCACAAATTAACAAAAAAAGAATAAAATCTACTCCATGAAGGAGCGAGAAGAATCAAAGTACTAGAATATTACAACCCAAATTAAAAGTAACAATTATCCAAAAAAGCAGAAAAGTATGCAGAATATCAATAATACATACCTAAATCAAATAAATAAGGAGACACCCCTAAATGACAAGGTAGTAGTATCCCCACTGGATAAATAATTAAGGATAAAAGAGATAAGTATGCTCCCTAAATCCTCATCAAGGATAGCTATCACTCTCGAACCCTCGATCATCACCATCCTCCTTAAGATCTGCTCACTCTACCTAGGCCATATTGTCATTGTCCACCCAAGAAGTAGGAATCTAGTTTTGGGGTTTTAGAACCTTCCATGGACCCTTCAACCTTTTCCACATCTTGGTAAAGAACTCGTCCCACTTTTTCTCCCTAGTGATTATTTATTCATGTACGTTCTGGAGGTCTTAGTGTGATTCCGCCAAAGGGGATTAGGATTTCTCAAGCCGATTAATAGTAGCCTTTTGCTTTTTTTGGTCCTCCTTGTACTCATCATAATTATCATATGACACATATGAGTGATTCATGGTGGAGGTTTCTCCGGGACCTTGAGGCAAGCTAGCCACAAGCTCTTTAATAGTTGTAATTTTAACTTTAATCTCTTCATGAGGTCCCATGGTGGTTAGCCTATAAGGATAAAGTTCGCTACACGTTGGCTCTTCCAAGTTGATCTTTCTTTTCTTGTTTTTTCTCAATGTTCCCTCTCCTCAAATCCTCAAAAGGTAGATTGGGGCACTAGGATACACCCATGTATCACTAGCATACTCTTCTACCCCTGCTCTCTTACAAATCTTAGTAATTTGAGAGGGGTAAAAGAAATTTGTACCAGCTTGGTTTTTGAAATAATCTATTTTATTGACCACGAGTTGACCGACATCTAAAGGGATGCCATCTAAAATACAGGCAACCATTTGAGCACATAATTCTAGGACTGATATTATGTGGGTGCAAGGGGACACTCGACTTCAAATAATGTGCAACCATATCCGAGCATCGTTAGTGAAGCCATTCATGGAGATATTGCTTTTAGTTTTCGTCCACAAGACTTTCTTTTCGAGGAATATCTATTGTGCCAACCAATTTCTCTGTTTACACCCCTTTGCTTTAAATTCACCCATGTCTGCCTGCTTTAGCCCTTAAACATCATTGATTTTCTTAGCCCCAACTTTCACCAGCTTTCCGCGCATTTTTAAAATTATATTAAGTGGGTCTGATAAAGATATTTCACTGATATTAGCATAAAATTCATGGACCCATTGTCTATTTGCAAGGCATGGATCCGGGGCAAAGAAACTTTACCCTGTAGCTTCAAGTTTGTTGTGAAAAGCTGGTAGCTTCTCTGGTACATTCTCTAAATAAATTCCTCTTTCCGAAAACATTTTTCTTTGAAAGATCACTATAGTAGTGAGTGTGGAACTCAGGTTCCATGAATTTGATATCATCAAACTTATCCACGAGATTGTCTTGAAATCACTAAACACACATTATATCTTTCAACATCATTTGAATCATGAAAGTTATGCTAGATTGATCATTAAAGTTCATTGGACAAGGTGATGGGGTTGCCTGGCTAAAAATTGGAAGTACAAGATTTTTTTAGCTGACATGAACCTACCCTTAGTTACCGCAATCATAGATCAAAATTGCATCTATGTTACCCCGGCCGTATATCAGAACTGCATCCATGCTACCGCATTTGTGGTTTATGATCTCGATCACGACACCTGAGGCTGGCTCTATATTAGTTCTGCATGTTCAAATTTCTCTCAATTTAAACTACTAGCATGTTCTTCAATATGGATGCAAATGAAGGTTTTGTGAACAATGCTATCAGTGTGCGTGAATGTGCCTTTCAAAAGTATATACCACTATTGAAAGTTCATTTGAGAAATTTGACAAACATAAGGTGTGCATATCACATGTGTCTACCCTCATTTTTTACACATAATTACGTACTCAAGGTTTCCCCACTTGTGTTCACACCTCAATCAAGCAACCAACACCACAAAATTAATAAAGATGACAATATTTAAAGCATAAAAATTAAAACTGTAGGACCTTTCTTAATCATGCACTTAATGGACCCCTTTCAAAAATAAAAGAAAGGATTCATGTCACCTACTGAAGTTGTGATACAAGTGGGATGTGCACAGAGGCTGTTTGAGAACTTATAACTTGGCCAACAATAAAGTTTAGATTTGAGAGCATAATTTTGAAAAGGGAGTGTAAGGGAAATGAAGGATACTAGGGGTTAAGTGACTGAAATGGCCACGATCGCTGACACCCGCATAACCGTGATAGTACATAGGGGCCACGATCATGGTAACTGAGAGCAGTTCTACTCCCCTATTTTCCCCTATTTAGTATTTTAATCAATTTTCATAGATTTTTCCTTGTTCATATTTTCAAACTAGACTTTCACAGTAAAACCTTGCAAAATTCTCTCATAGTGTGAGCCTTAGAAGGTGTTCAGTATAGTATAAATTGGGCCCTAAAAGGTTGAGAAGTGTCTTTCCAAGTGAGAAATATAGTTAACCGCATATAATTTCCCTAATATCTACTTTTTTACATGTATAGAAATGAATAAGCTTTCCATCGATACCTATTTTGCCAAAATCCAACATTAGACGAGGAAGTTATGGCTGTTTTACTGAAAGTAGTCAGAACTGCCCAGGTGCGATGGTCGGGTTAATAGACCGTCGAGCTTGCGATGGACCGTCACCAAGACCATTCTAAAAAAGGTAGTAACTCCTTTTTCTATCCCAAGTGTGATGGCCAGGACGATGAACCATTCAGGTTGCGATGAACCATCGCTGGGACCGTCGCTGCTGAGGCAGTGTGACCTTATCCTGGCCACCGTGCAACGGATGATCCAATGTACCATTGGGTTTATGATGGACCAACGTTGAGATCGTCGAATTGAGTGAGTGTTTTATTTTTCTGACCAATGTGTGTGATGGACAGACCAAAGGACTATCAGACTAAACAACGGACCGTCGTAGCCTCCATTCAGCATTTTTATCTCAATTTTAAAAGGGCTTTTTGGTCTTTTTCCCACTCTTTTCATCCCCTATTTATATTCGATCAATGTTCACAATTTCATTCATTATCTTTAACATCAAAAACTAGGGTTTCTATAAAATTAAAACCCTTTTTTCTTCTTCAAGAAAAAAATCAAGAGAAATCAAGAATCTCTTCAAGAGCGTTCATGAAAGAGTTTCCTAAGGTATGCGGATGTTGATTGTTGGGTCCCTTTCATCCAAGATGTTCGAGAACCCTTTTCTAAATTTCAAAGATCTTATGTTTATGAGTTTCCATTATTCATGTGAATTTAAATTGGGGTTCGTTCCATTATTGATTTTTATTCATGTTTGTTTACAAGGTTTTTAAGCTTTGACCCTAGTATGTAATATTCATGTGATGTTCATGATAAAACCTCTTAAAGTTTCTTGCTAAGTGATGTGTTCATGTCAATTAGGTGTTGAAATTATTGAATAAGCAAAGCATGTTCCCCATATGTTTGATAAAATGCTTATGTGAAGGAATTAGAGCCATTATAGCATGTTTACTAGAAATCCCCAATTGTATGAAAGCCCATGCATGCCATGTGTTTTTTGAAAAGCCTTATTGAATGAATTATGATATGATAGCATGAAATTCCCCTAATTATGTTCTCTTTGATACATGCTAAGATTTTAATACATGCTAAGTGTTTGACGTAAGACCTTGTTGAATGGAGTATGAGCCAATAGTATGTCTCCCTACACTATCACATGTTTATGATTCCTAAATGCTTGAAGAGATGTTTTAGTGATTGTAATGGTGAATGAATGTCCATGGTCTTGAATTATTCAAGAATGATTTTGTGTTACTTTTATGTTATTGAGTCCTGGGGGTATTTATACCCGACAAATTAGCTGTAGTCTAGAGTCCGCATTAGTTTTCTCGATAATCTCAGTCAAACCACGATTCTCAGAACTCAGTGAGTTACAAAACTCTGTACTCTTATATAGATATAGAACGTAAGAAATCTGAATATTCTCAGTAATTTTAGTATTGCTATTATTCTAGCCTCAGTTCAGTACTCTGCTCAGATCTAGTAGTATTTGAGTGTTCAGTTCAGACCTCAGTAGTATTCAAGTAATCTTTTGAGAGATCAGTATCATTTAATCAGATGAAAAGATTTGGTAGTATTTTGTCAAATATGAAACCAAGTGAATTCAACATAACTCAGTTAGATCAGTCGAGAAACTTGATCAGTATCAGATTCAGCTCAGTTTAAGTTCCGTTGAGAATCGGTTCAGAGTTTTTCAGTTGGGAGTAAGAGCTAGCACCGAGCTAGTGCAGGGATAGTGGCTCCCTATTAAAGAGACAGATTCATTAGGATCAATCCCTAAACTCCAAAACTGCATATCCAGCACAGGATATAGGAGTCACCCTTTAGAAAAAGTCTTATTACCCTTTAGAAAAAGGCTTGACTATTATACTGCCTTAGGCTTAACTTCCTGTGAGGGTCACCCATTATAGAGGCTTGACCAGAGAGGTCTTTACCTATGGTATGGTATTGACACCCTTCCAGTTGGGGTTATAGGTTGGGCCCCATTAGTTCAGATTTGGGGCATGTCGGTTAAGTGAGCACTCCCACAGTTGTAGTTTCACTATCAATCTTCAGAGTAGAACTCAGAAATTAGGACTGTCAAATACAGTCACCTATATTAGTAAGGAACTCAGATAGTTCCATTGATTCATGGACCACCCGCTAGATAGGGATGGTCTTACATAAAGTTATTAGTATCAATATTATCAGATCTAGAGATCACCCGTTAGATAGTCTTGTTCTAAGTCTCTGATTCAGTTGAGTTATCTCATTATCTGATCCAGAGATCACCCGTTAGATAGGCTTTATCTTAGTCTCAGATTCAATTGGGTATTCTGATTATCAGATTTTAAGATCTTCCGCTAGATATGTTTGATCTTGGACATAATCATTTCTTATCATTGATAGTAGATTCAGGGATCATCCGTTAGAGACGTTTCATCTTAGATTCAGTCAGTCGAGAGTAGTAAGCTTATCTTTCATTCATTGATATGAGTTGATTCAGTTAATTAGTTTCAGTATCATCAGTTTTTGATATAATTCACTAGATAAGACTGATCTCAAATTCAGCACTCAGTTATCAATATAAGAAGATTCAGTTGTTCAATATCTTAGTATTAGTAGTTAGTTCAGATGTTAGTAAAGCAGTATCCGAGTTTTGGTATTTCGAGTCATGATGATTTCAATTATGGTTTGTTTATTCATTCATGTGTTCTCATTCAGTACTCTCATGATTTTTCAGTTAAGTATTTGTTCATGCCTAAGACCTTGAATTTATCCATACCTCATCTTCATACTCAGTACATTGCCATACTGACGCATTTGCACTATGGTATTTTATTTGACACCATAGGTTCAGAGGCTAGAGATCCAGAGTATCCTTAACAGCTCAGTCCCAGTCAGCAGTAGTAGAAGTAGCAATGAGTCCTCTTCATTCGAGGATGATCCTTATTAATTATTGCATCAGATATAGTTTACTTTGAGTAGATGGAGTTATTTAGAGACATATCCCATCAACTCTACAGTTCAGACAGTTTAGAGGCTTTTTGAACAGATGTATCGTATTCAGCTTTCAAATTTAGGTATTTTTAGATGATTTGAACCTTATGGCCAGTTTCTGCATTTATTATCTATATTATATAGTGTTTAGCTACAAATATCAGTAGAGGGTTAGCTTGTGGTCGTGGTCCTTCAGGATCAAGATCACTGTATGACGTGCCAATTCCAGAAAATTAGGTAGTTACATGCTTACTTTCTCTTTTTAAAACATATTCAATGCAATCCAAAGTACCAAAAATGCATAGGTTATTCAAATGCGAAAGATAACATCTACTCTATAACAACATAACAAAAAGGATACAAGCCACTCTCGTGGAGTTTGTGGGTTACCTCCCACTTAGTGCCTTAGTTATCATCGTGGCATGACGTCTTCCTTCTTTCAATCTCACGGCGGGTCCTCAAACCCCTCATTTTTTGCTATCTCATTTTCAATATCCACCACAGATACTACTTGGAGCTCCTCGGTTTGCTTCTTCGATTTTCCAAGTTTGAACGAGACCTCATTTTCTTGCACTGAAAATTTTATCTCCCCTAAATCTAGATCGACAATGGCTCTCCCGGTGGATAAGAAAGGACGACCAAGAATGATAGGCACTTCTTGGTCCATCTCACAATCTAATATTACAAAATGCATTGGGAAAATGAATTTGTCTACCTTTACGATGACAATAAACAATATACCTACCGGCCTTTTAATGGACCAGTCGGACATCAAAAGTCGCATTGAGGTTGGTGTAGGAGTTTCCAAGTCAAGTTTCTTATAAATGACATATGACATTAGGTTGATTCTTGCACCAAGGTTACAAAGAGCTTTTGCAAACTCATGTGTCCCAATGGTGCAAAGGATAGTGAATGCTCCGGGTTCATTTTTCTTTTTCGTAACTTGGCTATCCATAATAGCACTACACCAAAGAGTAACTTCAATGGTATCATCCTCAATGATCTTCTTCTTAGACATTAACTTAGCATGTCCCAGAATATCTTGTATCACCTCGAGTAGTGGGATATTTATTGAGAAGTTGCTAAGTTTTGTCATAAACTTTATCAATTTATTACTCTCTTCTTTTTTATGCAACCGTTAAGGGAACGAGGGAGGAACATGGATGGTTGGCTTTGCTTCTCCTTGCAGCTTTTAAACTTCAATCACTTCCCCATCACTTTCATCTATCTATTTCTCATCATTTTCTTTTCTTCCTTTAGGTGTCACCTCATTTGCCTTAGACATAGGCGTATTTTCACTCACATCTCCGCTACGGGTCTCTTCAAGTTCTTTCCCATTTTTAGTGACAATTTCTAGGACTTGTGCTTCATTCTTTGGGTTAGAAATTGCGTCACTCGAAAGTCCACTTCTTACTCTTGCATTTAGTTTCATGGAGATTAGCTTGACTTGGGTCTCTAATTGTATGATGGATATGAAGTGAGACACCACCATTTGGAAGAGTACGGAGAAGTCACCCTTTAACTCACAGATTCATGCCAAAAAATGTTTGACTCAAGATTCATGCCAAAAAATCTTCAGTCTTGATCTTTTTGGGGTCAATAATATTTGACTCTTTGTCCTTAGACCTATCATGAGGAGGAACATAGTGGTCATAGTCACATTCTCTATATCTCCAATCTCTATCTCGATCATGATCCATCTAACCTTAGTTCCCACCATGATTTTGATAGACTGGTGGGAAAAAACGAAGTAGTTTGCCAAGTACCAAATTTCATCATCCAACTTCTTTGCCTCATCATCATCTCATAAGCCTTTGATGTTACAACATTTACCGTTTTCGCGAGTACACCCATAACATATTTCGTTAAAAGCTCAAGTTGGGTCATCATCTTGGCCATGTTCTCCTTCTTCTCCTCTTCTAGATTTCTTTTCTCATTAGTCACCATGGAGGTAGTAGAAGGGTTCTTAGGAGAATCAGCATTATGGGTGTGCCACCCCCGATTTTGTTTGGATACTTAACCTATCAAACGGAAAGCTGCAAGATGATACAATTTCAAAATAGATCCAACCACCATATTATCCACAACTATTTTGTTTAATGGGTTAAAAGCTCTCTAAATAATTTCATGAAGCATCTTATCCAGGACCTCATGATTTGGGTATTGAGCTAGCTTTCCATTAAACTCCCCCACACTTCAAACAATAGTTCTCTATTAAATTGTCTGAAGTTTACAATCTCATCCTACTTTTGAAGCATTTTTTATTTTGGGAAGTATCTATCAAGGAAAACCATGGTGAGCTCCTCACAATTTGTGATTAAGCTGGGTGGAACTGAGTGGAGCCATAAAACTGCCTAGTCTGTTAGTGAAAATGGGAAGAGTCAAACACAAATGGATTCTTGTGCAATATGCATTATGTTAAATAGTGCACAAACTTCCATAAAGTTTTTCAAATGAACCTTTAGGTCCTAATATTCTTGACCCCCCATATAATCCTTTCATTTGCAACATAAGAAGCATAACTCTAGTCACATGAAACATACCATTTTCGTTGGTTGGTGGGATGCGGATAGTGATTGTTTTCCCCACTTCATTTAATTGGCCCTCATCATCTAGTGGAGCATCAAAGGGGACAAAATTACTTTCATTATCGCCTATTTCTCCATTCATACTTTGATCACCTACAAAATAGTCAAAAACAACAGATAAAGTAAATTACCCTACTCGAGGTATTCTCAAGTAAGAATAGCACCACATAAGTGAAATCTATATTTCACTCCCTAGAAAAAATGCTATTTTTATAATGCTCAACTCACTCCCATGATTTTTGGGTGAGGCAATCGTTGTGAAGTAACCCAATGTAAATAGGGGTCGAATCTCAAGGAGTGAATTCTATAGACTTCCAACTTATGGGTACTCAAGTTACTCTAAGGTTACCCGGAATGCTATTGGAAACAATATGTATAAATAAATGGGGGTATTTTGTTTGTTTTAAAATTCATCACACAAATTTAACAAGTACGAGGTAAATGCTAGCTTTGGTTTGAATTCAAGGTTTGGAGAAATCTTAGGTTTATGTCTCCTTAGAGGTGAAGTATGTGGGACAGTGTTGGTTTATCATAGGATTTGGTTATTAATTAATGGATAGATTAGGTCAAAGATCATTGCAGTCAATCTTTCGACCAAACCCCAACAATTTCACCCATTGTCCCTTTCGAGCACTTAACAAGTATGGAGTTTATATAGCCACCCAAGAACTTAACCAAGCATCCCTATTTCTAGGATGATGCTCTTGACATGATTTACACTCCCTAAACACTTATTTCTAAGATTGCAAAGGGTAGTAAACCATAGACTTAGTTTTTCAGCATTGGTTTGTCCCCCAATAAACCTCTTTTGAGGATGTTATGGGTTACCTAATATTTACCTAAATCCCCTATTGAGGATGAAAAATTGTTTCTAGAGATTGGAGCTTTCACCCATCAAACCCATTTGGATATTTGGAGTTTTCATCCATCAAATTCCAACACAGGCTCAAGTAATGGTGAAATCCATAGTCAACAACTAAAATCAATGAAAATTCAACAATACCCATACACAATCACACTCTAGTTAAACACAATCCTAAGACTAAATTGTTTAGCTACTCATAAAGAAAGTAAAGAGAGATATACCATATGGGTAAACCAAAGCATTCATTCTTGAATAAGAAACTATGAAATTTATAGTTAATTACACACTTACCCAATTAGGCATTCAAACTTAGAATTCAAAACTATTTTATGAGATAAGCGATACCTAAAAAAGAAAGGGTTTTTCCCTATATATGATTTAGGATTCGTCTATGACATTTTACAATTCTTCCCTTGGGCCAGTTCTTGTTGATCCACAATTGTGCATATTTGACTGTGACCGTGGATACATAATCGTAGTTACTTTCTATGACCACGCTTTGCTGGCTACCTAGACCGACGACGACCTTAGTCTAAGGACCACAGTCACGGTAACTGAGGCTGACTACTTCAGGTTTCCAACTGCACTCCTTTTGCTTCCATTTGCTACCTTTTTTGCTCTATTTATTATATTCTCACATATTTCACTTTATATCTGCAAAATATAGGTGTTAGTGCATTTAAATCTGGATAATGCCTCATTTCTAATACAAATATGGTAGTGTGTGTGTATAATATGTACGAATGAGTGGTAGGATTATCATTCATTAGCAGGTAATGACCTTTTCACTCCTTAACTTATCTATAGACATCTCTAACCTAAGCAGGATACGTAGTTCTAGAACTCAGGGATTGCTACTAAGGGTCACACCCTCTATTGTCAGGTGAGCTCTCATCCCTGAGTTCGCTCGGTACTAAATAATACTCCTAACTGAACTGACACTGATACTTGATAAACTAAACTAGACAGAAAATTATTACATAACTTATAGTTCTCATCATGATTATAAATGTGTAAGTATACTGATTAGAATCATGGATTATCTTTATGAGTACTTGAAAAGCTGAATTCATGTAAAACATAGAGGTATCGGGTGTTCCTAACCCACCAACACTCAATATACTAAGAAGTTATGCCATGTAAAAGCTTTAAAACCATAGTAGGGGACCATCGTTTAAAACCCAACACTTAGGCATTTTATCAAACATATGAGAGTCATGAACTTAAGCATGGGAATAGGCAAAGCATACGAGAATATCATGATTACAAGACTAAAATCATAACTTGGGGATTTAATGTGAAGATTACAACATTTAAAACATTTAATGGCTCATTCCACTTGAAAAACACTTATAAATATAACTTGTAATTGAATTCATAAGGGATTCATGGAGATATTTCAGCTTGAATATGAAAAACTCATAATTTAAACCAAATAAGGGATTCTTGGACTCCATGGGTGAAAGGAACCAATGGATGAACATCACACATACCTTAATAGATAAATTAATGAAGATTCTTAGGAATTTCTTAATGTTTGAAGATTGAATTCCTTGTCTGCTTAAGAATGGGTTAGGGTTTGTTCTTGAGGTGAAAGATTATTTTCTTGAGAGATATTATGAATAAAGGGGAAAATAATGCTCCTTGGAGACCTAAATTTCATGTTATGGATGAGTTTGGGTGAGGGGAATTGACCGAATTCCCTTAAATAACAAAGAACAAAAGCTGGACAGGTAAATGAGGGGGCGTCGCAGGCTCTATACCAGCGGGCTAAGACCCAGGCCATGGGCTTCAGAGCGGTTGGCTAAGCCCCGTACCACAGGATTTAGTTTGGTGGGATAATACCTACACCATGGTTCTATTCTAGTACCCTTACTAGTTTTCTTCTCCAAACATTCTCCTATGTTTGTCTGAAATTCTTAAACTCAATCGAGATGTACTTTGAATAACCCCGATCATGAATAAACTTAAAAATCAATGTTCTAAGGTTGATAAGGTCAAGAATAAAATCACCGAAGTTTATAGTTCTTGTAAATGACTAAGTCACAACACTTAGTGAAATTTTCAATCCTTGGACCCCTTAAACATGCAATTGAGAGCTCAAATGAGCTAAAACTTGTATGGGGTATTACAATATCTCTCCTTTGGGAACATTCATCCTCGAATGAGAATGGTTTACCAAAGAGTATTGAATTAATTGAGATCATATACTAAATATGTATGACTGGAAACATGATTACATAATTGAGTCAGAAACATAATACATGAACTGAACTTAATGTATGCAATGAGATGAAATGAATTATGAAGCTAAAACTGAGAATAGAAGAGAGTCAATCTAAGGAAAATCATTACCTTATGCTAAATTTTGTTTCACAGAGAAAAGGTAAGGGTACTTGGTTTGCATATTTGCTTCTGCTTCCCAAGTGGCTCTCTCAACGTACTGATTTCGCCAAAGAACCTTGACCAAGGAAACTTATTTGTTACTTAGTCTACAAATCTAGTGATTAAGGATATTAACTATGATTTCTTTGTAATAAAGGTTATCCTGAATATCTATGCTTTCTAATAGGACAACAATAGCTAAATCACCAATACACTTATTCAATAAGGAAACATGAAACATTAGATGTACTGATTCTAAATCTCCAGGCAACTTTAGCTCATAAGCTACCTTCCCAGAATGATTCAAGATCTTATATAGGACAACATAATGGGGAGTGAGTTTCCCCTTCTTGCCAAATCCCTTTACTCCCTTCATGGGCAATATTTTTAGATAAACCAAATAACCAACCTTAAACTCAAGCTCTTTTCTCCTTATATCTGCATAAGATTTTTGATTGCTTTAGGCTGTCTTCAGCCTCTCCTGAATCAACTAAACTTTCTCCATCACATCAAACACTGCATCTGGCCCTATCAAAGCAACTTCACCTGTCTTAAAACAAATAATAGAAGATCTACATCTCCTTTCATAAAGATCCTTAATGAAGCCATCTAAATACTGGAGTGATAATTATTATTATAGGCAAACTCAATCAAAAGTAAGTGATCATCCCAACTATCTGTAAAATCAATAAAACATGCTCTCAACATGTCCTCTAATGTTTAAATGGTCTTATTTGCCTGGCAATATATCTGAGGATGAAAAGTTTTACTGAGATAAACTTGGATACGAAGACCCTTCTGAAAAGCCTTCCAAAAATAAAAGGTAAACTATGTACCTCTATCTAATATGATAGAAAATGGAATCTCATGCAACTTAACAAACTCCTTAAGGTAGAACCTGACATAATCCTCAGCAAAATAAGAAGTATAAAGTGGCAGGAAATGAGCTGACTTGGTCATTCTGTCTATAATGACCCATATCGAATCATGCTGACGACGCGTGGGAGCAACCCTTTGAAAAAATCCATGTTCACCACCTCCCACTTCTAAGTGGGGATACTAAACTCCTATAATATTCCACTAGGCCTTTGGTGCTCGACCGTAACTTGCTGACAATTAGAACACTTAACTGCAAACTCTACAATATCCCTTTTCAAACCACTTTACCAATAGATTTACCAAAAGTAACAATATATCTTAGTGGATCCTGGATGGATAGAGCATCACGAACCAAGTGCGTCTTCAAGTATTCGATGTATCAATTCATCAACACACAGAACACATAATCTATCCTAACAAAAAAGTACACTATATTCCCCTTGGAGAAAACCTCCACCTTTTGATCTCTAACCGCCTTCTTTAATATAACCAAAATAGGATCTCTATCTTGCTTTTCAATTATTCTAGCAACCAAGGAAGATTCTAAACCATTCTAAACCCATACACTACCTTATGCTAAATTAACCAACCGAACACCTAATCTAGCAAGCTGGTGAACCTCACTAACTAACTTCTTATTATCCACCTCAACATAAGAAACACTACCCATAGACAACTTACTAAGGGAATCTGCAACTACATTGTCCTTGGTCGAATGATACAACACACTTATATTGTTATCTTTCAATAACTCAATCCACCTTATCTGATAAAGATTTAGATCCTTCTGTGAGAAAACATACTGCAAACTCTTATGGTCAGTGAACACATCCACATAAACCCCATAAATATAATGTCTTCATATCTTTAAGGCAAACACAATAGTTGCCAACTCAAGATCATAGGTAGGATAATTTTTTTCATGGGGCTTAAGTTGTCTAGAGGCATAGGCTATGATCTTACGTCTTTGAATCAACACATAACCAAGACCAAAATTGAAAGAATCACAGTAAACCATAAATCCAACTAAACCATCTAGCAAAGTCAATACTGGAGTGAAAGTGAGTCGAGTCCTGAACTCCTGAAAACTCTTCTCATAATAATCTGACCACTGAAACATGACTTTCTTTTAAATCAATTGAGACATGGGGGATATAATAGAAGAAAGCCCCTCAACAAATTGTCCATAATAGTATGTCAATCCTAAGAAACTCATGATATCTAATAGAGAGATGGGTCTGGGCTAGTTTCTTACTGCTTCAGTCTTTTAAGAGTCGACTCTAATGCCATCACCAAAAATAATATATCCAAGGAAAGCTACTAACCTTTGCTAAAATTCACACTTACTAAATTTGGTGAATAACTGATAAGCTCTAAGGGTCTGCAACATAATTTTTAGATGGTCTGCATGATAATTCTAACTATGGGAATAAATAAGAATGTCATCAATGAAGACTATGATGAAAACGTCCAAGTACTTCTTGAACACTATGTTCATCAAGTCCATGAAAGCTGCAGGGGCATTTGTTAGTCTAAAGGATATAAATGAGCATTTGAAGTGACCATATAGGGTTCTGAAGGCTATCTTCGGAATTTCACATTCTCTGACTCTAAGCTGATGATAACCAGATCTGAGGTCTATCTTACATAAATAACTAGCATCCTGAAGTTGGTCGAACAAGTCATCAATCTTGGGGGGTGGATATTGCTTCTTGATTATAATTTTGTTCAACTGATGATAATTAATGCACTTTCTGAGAGAACCATCTTTCTTACGTACTAATAGGACTGGTACCCCCTATGGGGAAACATTAGGATTGATGAAACCCATATCTAAGAGTTCTTTCAATTGCTCTTTCAACTCCTTAATATCTGTTGGATCCATCTTATATGGTGGAATAGAGATGGGCTGGGTATCTAGAAGGAGATCTATTCTAAAGTCTATTTTCCTTTGGGGAGGAACTCCAGGAAGGTCTTCAGGGAACTCATGTGGAAATTCCCTTACTGCTAAAACTAACTCAAGACTTGGAGTTTTAGAAATAGAGTTTTTTACTCGAATAAGATGATAGGCACACCCTTTAGAAATCATTTCTTTTGCTTTAAGATAGAAATAATCTGACCCCTAAGCTCAGAGGTACTACCGCTTTATTTAATAATTGGTTTATTCAAAAACTAAAATTTAAATACTCTATTTCTACAAACAACTGAGGGATAACATGAGTGGAGCCAATCCATACCGAGAATGACATCAAGATTAGTCATCTCTAATTCCACAAGATCCACTGAGGTAACTCTCTAAGACACTATAATCGGTCAATTCCTATATACCCATAAGGCTACGATGGAGATACCTACTAAAGTAGACACTAAGAAAGGTTTTTCTAAAGATTTGAGACTAACACTGAAATTGACTACTATATAAAGAGTTACAAAAGAGAATGAAGCTTTGATATCTAATAAAGCATAAACATGGATATGAAAGACTTGCAACATAACCGTAACCAAATCAGGAGAACACTCCCGATCCGGTCGAGTCTGGAAAGAAGGCAACCTATTCTAGCACTTCCCACTACTTTCTCTAAAAGTGGCACCTTGCTGAGTCAGGCGACCAGCTGGAACTGGAAGACGATTAGACTAACCTTGTTTGTCGTCCTTTGGGAAATCTCTAACTCATTTCCTGGCTTACTACATCCAAAACACATATCACTGTCAGCTCTACACACACCCTGATGATGCCTTCCATACATCCCATAAAGTAGATTAGTACAAATACTATTCACAATAACCTAGGACTTGGAGCCTGGCATTCTATCCTAACTATCTTCCCTGAACTTAGGCACTAGTGCACTAGTTGAAGATGGGGAAGGACTAAAGACTTCTAACGGAACTGAGAACAGTTACCACCCTCTGACCTTGGCTGGGAAAAGTTAAAACTGTCCATTCTAGCCTTCTTATTCTTTTTTCTTTCTCCTTAAGCTTCTCTTCCTTAATATGCGGAGCATTAACTATAAGTCTAAAAAAATTCATCTTCTTAATTGAAATTGCAGTCCTGCACTCCTTTAATACACTATCAAATACACCGGATACAAACTTACTAATTCTAGACCTATTATTAGCCACCATCAAAGGAGCAAACCTCCCTGACTGAGTAAACTTAAGTGAGTATTCCTTCACACTCATACTACCCTGCTTCAAGTTGATAAACTCTTGAATCATAACCTCCCTCAACTATAACAAGAAGAAACTATCTAGAAGAGCCATGAAAAACTCCTCCCACACTACAACCCCTGCCCCAATACACCTATCCTCCTTCCACTACTTATACTAGGTGTGAGCTATATCCTACAATTGATATGCAGCCAAATCTTCACTCTTAGTCAACGTGATCCCCAATACATCTGTCACTTTTTGAACCATATCAAAAAACTCCTACGGATCTTCCTCATACTTGGATCCTAAAAACAAAGGGAGATTCATCGGTACAAAATCCCAAATCCTAATTGCAGTTGTATTTTCTAATGAGTTGGATAAGAAAACAGCTTACTAATTATTCTGAGCAGCTACTAAATGAGCTAAGGTCATAAAATTAGATCTGAACTTAGCATGAGAGACATTTTCATTCACGGGATCTTCCTGAATAGACAGTGGTAAGGGCTAGTTCCCGTTCGCTTTTCTATTATTTCTTTTAGGAGGCATTATTTGTAAGCATAATGAAGGGTGAGTTATAAAGAGAGTTTAAGTATATATCATGATCTTTCACATGACATAAATACTAAAAGAAAGGAAAATTTTCCTAAAACGTCTTGTATCCTCTTGTCCATAGGTTTGGAGAAGTTCACACCTATGTACAAGACTTTACTCAATGCATCTTTCATACTCCTTAGGACACTTTAAAAAATCTGGGATCTAATACTAAGTTTTGTCACTACCCACGGCTACACCCCTACTCACAACAACGATGCTAAAACATCCTGGGTTTTAACCCTTAAAAGAATTCTTGGAAATCCGTTGTCCGGTCCCAGTATGACTCATGGGTATAAGTGGTATATTGGTGTACGAGTGGTATGATGCTATCGTATGCTGACCATTTTTATTTGATGAAATGGTTTTGATCACTAGAATAAGTATGACTTAGTGGTATGATTCATAAGTCTTGGTACGAGTCATATCAGGGACTCTATGGTGGACAGTGTTTGATACTCCTAGTCTTTTATTTTACTAGGGATACGAGCTATGATTATAGATCAAAATCTATGGTTACGACTTGGTTTGATGAGTCATATACTGGATAGCATTTGATCCAAGGGTTTTAGGCTTGGATACGAGTGGTGGATACCGATAGTATAGAAGGGTACAAATCCTATGGGTTATTTGTATCCCTGTGATAGGTTTTATAGGATCTAAGTAAGGGTGTTCTGGACATTTTTCTACTCACCCTAATTAGGACCCACAACTTCTAATATACTTAGGAGGTTATTTACCCTATTATTCTATTAACTAACACTTAGAAACTATTACTAAGCATCCAATAATTGTCTTAAGAGCTTTTAGGGAAAGGAATCTAGGATTTTAACTAAGGTATTTGTAACAATCTGGGACTACCCCTAGTTGTCACACGATGCTTACGACCCCGAAGGACCACAAGCTAAACCATGAATGATATCTGCTAGGAGTACTGAATATTAATACTATAATTAATGCAAAAAATAGGCAGAAATACTATAAGGTTCAAAACATATGAAACACTGATAAAATATAACATCTGTAAAACTTAATACTATTTGAAAATCTAGTCTAAAAAGCCTCTAACTGAATCTGTTTGAAAGTGGAGTTGATGGGACAATCCCCCTAACTAAATCCATCTACTAAACTACTACATCTACTAAAAATATAAAATAATAGAATATCCTTGAATGATGAGGACTTAGTTCTAAATCTAATGCTACTGACTGAATTTGAATCTACTATGCGTGGTCGGGAACTTGAGCATCCGAAACTATGATATGAAATGTCATAGCGCAAGCAAGTATGCATTAGTACGTAGGAATATACCAGTATTCTAGATGAGGTAAGGCTGAATGCAGGGTTTTATATGCATGAATAGTAATAGACTAAATGATATAAAGTAACTAAATATAAGAGTACATGGATAACTGAAACTACTGTAAATACTGAGTATGTACTACTGTACATATATGTATACTATAACTGAGATTTTCTAAAGCTATGTACTGAGTTCTGATAATTGAGTAACTAATATCTAGAGTTACTGATAACTGATTTACTGATACTGATTGACTGAGTCTGACAGTCCTAATTTTGTAAAGTTGAACTGAGTTTTAAACTGGAGACTAAAACTAAAACTATGGGAGGTAATTATCTAACTGACATGCCTCTCTTTGAGCTGATTGGGATCCAATCTGTAACCCTAGTTCAAAGGGTGCTAATATCGTGCCACGGGTACTAACACTAGCTATGAGTTAACCCTAACTAGCAGGAAGACATTCTGTCAACCCTCACTAATAGGAAAACTTATAAAAGATGTGTCAGCCCTTATCTAGCAGAAAGTCATCTCAACCCATATTAGATACGTAGTTTTGTAACTCAAGAATTTCTACTATGGGTCAAAACCTACACTAACATGAATACCTTCATCATTGTGTTTGCGCGGTGCTGAATCCTACTCCCAACTGAAAGACACTGAACTGATTATAATGAAATGGACTGGACTGATACTGAGTTTATTGAGTTTTCCTAAGTCATGTAACTGATTAAATTCTACCGATCATGACATAACTCATACTACTCTATCACAAACAGTGGCTATAGGTAAACAGCTAAAGTATCGAGTATTAAATACCCCCAAGACTCGATAGCATAAAAAGTAAAGCAAAACATTATCTTGAATAACATAACATGTTCACTTGGTCATAATTTATTTATAGAGACATTTCATCAAACATTTATAATCCATTAACTTGTATATGGATGGGGAGTACATGTTTGCAGGATATAATGACATTATTTCATTCTCATAGACAATTTGTCAAACACATAAGAAGTATACATGGTTCATTAAATCATAAACACTTAGGGTTAACATGGTTACAACAATAAACTTGCAAATTGAAGTGTTTATCATGAATATCATATAATTCAACACATACTAGAATCAATTTGTGGAACTTGTAATCTAAATCATGGTAAAAAACTCAAACAACATTATGAACATAAATTCAATCTAATTCAAACATAGAAATCATAAATTATAAATCTTGTATTTTGAAAAAGGATTCTTGGACTCCATTAAAGGTAAGGATCCCTAGATAAACATCTAACGTACCTTAATTTGAGAGTTTCTTGGAGTTCTTGAAGAAATTCTTGGGATTGACCTTGATTATTGAGAGCTAGGGTTTGTTTTCTTGAGAGATAATTATCTTTTGATTTTGGGAAAAAGTGAATAATGAAGTGTTTAAAGGTTTTTAGGGATTAAATCCTATATCTGGATTAATTAAAATCATGGGGAAAGACTGTTTTAACCCTGGGCGCAACTTTATGTTTTCATGAAATTTTTTCGATCTTGACCCCTAGAGTGATGCGACACTATCAAACTAAGCCACTGTAAAATGACAACTTTGAAATTGTGTGGTTACGTGATGTGGTGGAATCGTGTTACAACCTTGGTTGCAACCTGGAAGTTCACCGCAACGCCGTGGTATCGCTTTGGAACACTGAAAAAAGACAATTCTAAAACTGAACCTTGATGAAAAGTACTAATATCATGGAGGATCATTGGTTTTTGATAATTTCTCTTTTTCCTAGCTCCGCGACGCGCTGATGGCTTAGGTGTTCACTGTCTTACTAAAATAGCAATAACTCTTCACCCGGGTGTCGGATTTGGGAGAATTTTATATTGGTGGAAAGCTTATTCAATTTCCCACACAATAAAAAAGTCGAAATATTGAATATTATACATTTATAAAAGTGTATTTATCTTTAAATCAAGTCTTTGATATTTTTGGGATGAATTTAAGCTAGGTAAAAGTACAGGATATTACAGGATTGCTTTGGAGATTGCTTAGGTGATTTATTTTCATCAATTCTTTGGTTCAAGGCATTATTCTCTTACCTCATTGTAATTTTGACTAAATTCATGGTTTATATGGTTGATTTCATAGCTTTACTATTTTATAATTATAGTTTTCAACTATTATTTAGGGGTTATGATATTAAATGCATGGTTATTGTTTCCTATAGCTTTAATTATGCTTTTATATGCATTAATGGTAGTTTTGGAAAATTGGATTTCATGGTAATGGTTTAATAGTATTTGGAATTGGTTTTGGTTATATTATGCCCCAAGGTGTTTGGTAAAATGCTTATAAAAATATGTTAATTGCATTACCTTCTTTTAATGGAACCCTTGCATACTTTAGATAGGAAAAAGGAATTATACATGGTTTATATGGTTTGTAAAGGCTAAAGTACAAATGGTTATGCTTGTGGAGAACATGGAAGTTTCCAAAGTAGATTTAATATGGTAATTGGAAGGGCACTTAAGGTCCCCTTAACCTAAATGGTTTGGCTATGAATATTACTTGTAATTAAGGGGTGGTATAATGATACCACTAATATTGGTCTTGTTTAATAAATGGTAAATCAATTTTTTGGACATGGTTTTAATTGGTCATTAATCGCGGGGTATGTAGCTAAGCCGTAGAATGTGGCAGTCTTGGGTGACCAAAATCAAAAACTCATATTACCGATATGAGGGGTCTTGATGACCACGTGCGAGTGTCACATTTTATATTATAGAGATGTACTAGTCATCCCATGGGATATTCCCTAGTTATGCGGTAACACAAACTAAGGCTCTTTCATCAGGTGAGCTAAACCCATATCGCCCCTGGGTGGTTAGGACGACCAAGCTACACAGTCCAGGTAAAGGTGTTAAGTGCATTCTAAACCTAGACCCTTTTCCTGGCACTTATATTTATATGTATGGTTGTATGCATTATTAATGGTTTCACTTGGTTTTATGAACAACATTATTTTATTCTTATCCTGAGATTCATGCTAGTGGTCATTTTCTAACCCTGTCTACTGGTGGTTATATACCCACACTATGAAGGAACCGACTATTCTACTCTTCATGTTTAGTACACGGACTCGATATCAGTATTTGGACAAAGTGGTGATCTTCCATCCTTCCGTAAGGCATTATTTCATGTTATGGATTTTATTTAGACACTTTTCCTTTATTTTGGATATTGGTTTTGGCCATAGTTGGGGTCATGTTCCAACCGAATTTTGTTAATCTTTTATATAGAGGCTTTATGCTAGTTCTGGAGTTGGTATAAGCGGGATTGGTATTAATGTTAGTCTTGGCATTGGAGTAAGATAGTGAGCTGACATCATTGGATAATATTATTGGTTGTTCCATCCTATTACATTTTGGGAGTGATTTTCATATTATGTTTTGATATTCTCTTTAGTCTATGGTTTGGTGGGGTATGGTTATACTCGGTTGGGTCGGTCATAATTGTGGTCCTATCCCAGAGTCTTAATGAGACTAGTAACGCTATCTTGATATATGCTCAAAATTCATCCCATCTAAGGCTGGATGTAGGTGATTAGGTTGAGTAAAAGGGGGAGTCACCTGTCCTAGTTAGACTTGTGATGCCCATTACAACAAGCTCCGAGGTCGGGTCGTGTAAGGTGCTTACGATCACAAGTGACCACAAGCTAACCCATGAGTTTGTACTTGCTATGAGAACTAAATAATTAAGAACATAACACTTGTGCAAAAGATTAAATTAGAAGGAAATATAAATCTAAATACTAAAATACCAAATCAATCATATGTCTGAAATATCTGATATAAACTAAAAGTGAGTAACTGACTGTTTAAACATCTGAAAGCCTCTAAACTGACTAAGGAGTTGATAGGATAGACCCCCAACTAACTCTAACTGATTGAATAAAATAAAATACTGAAATGACTGAATAAACATAATATGTCCTTGATGTATGAAGACTCACTACTACGGCTACTAGATTACGCTATGCTGTCTAACTGCAATCGTGAAACTGTGCATTTAAACTTATGATATAAGACATCATAGTTCATAGAAGAGTATGCGGTCAGTTCTTTGAATGTACTAGTATATGAGATGAGGTTAGGCTGATATACATGAGGTACTGTGCATATGAAATAAGGACTAACTGAATAACATGAGATAAATAAAAAAGAATGCATGAAAACTATAACATCTGAGAATGAAAGACCAAGAATAAATCTGTAAACTAAAATGAGTTTGAAATATAAAAGACTGTAAACTCTATAACTAAAAGTCTGTACACTTGGTCAAGAAAACTTGAACTGAAGCTATAATGAATACTATACTTAGACTTTGGGAGGTATCATCTAATCGACATGCCATAATTTGAGCTAATTGGGGTCCATCCTGTAACCCTAGTTGAAAGGGTTTCAATACCATACCATGGGTACGAACACTGGTTATGTGGATCCACTAAACTGGGGTCCCAAGCGACTAATCAGTCACCCTCAACTGGCAGGTGAGTTAATGAGATATGTGTCACCTTTAACCAGTAGGTAAACACTCTTTCAACCCTCAACTGACAGGTAGACACCTATAACTTATGCTGGCTACGTAGTTCTTAAACTTGTGGTTTTATACTAAGGGTCACACCCTCTACTATCAGGTGAGCCCTCATCCCTGAGTTCGCTCGGTGCTAAATCCTACTCCCAACTGAACTGACATTGAAAGTAGGATAGACTAAACTAGACTGAACATTATTTTATAACTGATTGTGCTCATCAAGATTTTAAACATGTAAGTATACTGATAAGAGATATGGATTAAATGTCTGAGTACTTGAAAAGTTGAATTCATGTAAAATACAGAGGTATCGGGAGTTCATAACCCACCAACACTGAATGTGATTTGAAGTACTGCCATATAAAAGTTTTAAAACCATAGAAGGGGATCATTGTTCAAAACCTAAACTTTTTCATTTCAAAAAACACATAAGAGTCATGAACTTAAACATGGGAATGGGTAAAGCTTGAGAGAATATCATGATGACAAAACTAAAATCATAACTTAAGGATTGAATATGAATATTACAAAATTTAAAACATGTAATGGCTAATCCCACTTGAAAATACTTATAAACATAATATTTTATTGAATTCACAAGAGATTCATGGATATATTTCAACTAAAACATGAAAAACTCATAATTTAAACCAAAAAAGAGATTCTTGGATTTCATGGGTGAAAAGAACTGATATGGGAATTCCTAGAGCGAAGCCAAGCACGTGAGTTGCAATGAATCCAAGCCTTTTTGACATTCTTGGCCATGTGTGAGGCCCTTGTGAGCCCATCTAAGGTCCTATATTTAATAAAATGTAAAGAGGTTCACAAAGACACCCCAAACCCACCTACTTAAATGCCAAGGGTAATTTGGTCTTTGTCCCTCCTTTCTAAGTGACTATATAAGCCATGTAATAGGGCTAATCTTTTTTTAGTTCATTCCTATTATTCAAGAAACAAAGATTTATAAATTTTTGACATCCCTTTCTCATTATTTTGAGAGGCCAAAACCAAATTCTCACTAGTAGAGTGATACTAGTGTTGTATCTTGGCTAGAAACTAGGTTCTTGAGGTTTGTTGAGTTCCTCTTGGTCCAAGTAAGAACTTGGCATTAATATTTATTAGTCTTAGGGTCCTTTCTCTTGTTAGGGTTATTAGATTAATGAATATTGTATGTCAAGTTTCTATCTTTTTCTTTGTAAATCTTGTTAACATTGTGTTGGTGAATATAAAAATCTAGTGAAGCAATATAGGGATGTTTCGATTCACTAGCAATATTGTCTTTTTTGTTCTTGTTGTTAATCTCACTTTTCTAGTTCAAACAAGTGTTTCAAGCCTAGTGAAGCCGTGTGTGGCCATTTTCGATTCGCTAGCACTTTGTTGTTCATCTTGTTGTTCTTGTGTTGGTTGGAATCTCTTGATACACACTTAGCATTGTATCATTTGGTATCAAAGCTCAAGGCTAGATCTTGTTCTTACAAAAACAATCTTAGAAAGCTCTTACCAAAAAGTGTGTTCTTGAACCTTTTGGTAAAAAAAATTGGTTGTAGATCTACAAAAGTTTTACTTGTTTAGTTATTTCTTGTGTTGGTTTATTTCTCATCAACACAAAGGGTGTCTAAATCTAAAGTTAAGCTTAATGAAAAAGAGAATTGTGTTGTGAAAAAAAAAAACCTTGGAAGTGACCATTGTGGTGTATTGTTGTTGTGTTCTTGAAGGTGTTGATGTTATGTTCATCCTAAACTTCTCCTCATCTTATGTCTTCAATTCTATATAGATCCAAAAAGGTTGTAAGACAAAATTGAAAATTGTTTGTGAGAATATTTGCCAACATTGCCTTTTTAAGACTTGACAACCACTTTTCCTAAAAACAAGGAACCTTGTCTTGTGGGACTAGTGAGGTCAAACATCACCTTTTGATTTTAAAAAAAAAAAAGAAAAAAAGGGGGGAATACTTGGTGGGAATACGTCAAGCGGTTTGGCAACGAGTTAGTAGAGGGAAAACCACCACCATGGTTTTGGTTGAGGTACCTAATGAGGCAACGGTATCTTCCTAAAAGTTATCGTCATGAGTTTCTTCCTAAGTTGTACAATTTACGATAAGGGAATCGAAGTGTTATGGCATACTATGATGAGTTTCAACAACTGATGTTCAAGCTTGATCATCGGGGATAAAAAATTGTCCATGACATCATTCGGTTCAAGTGTGGATTGAACAAAGAGATCTCTACTCATTTGACACTTCACAAGTTTGATACCATTGAAGGGATTTTCCAAGCGGCTCTTGAGATTGAAAGGGAGCTTAAAGAGAGGTCGTCTAAGGCAAAGGGACCATCAACCTCGGGTTGGCCGAGGAGCAAAGATATGGTTCAACCATCTTTGGGTTGGCCCAAAAACACGGACCAACCCGCCACTACAAGGCTTTCCGAGCATAAAATAGTCCATAAATTTCCTCCTTGGTAAGAAGCTCACAAGTATCCTAATCATAAAGGGTTCCAATGTTTCAAGTTCCAAGGTTAGGGACATAAAGCCAATGAATGTCCAAACTGGCGCAATGTGATCCTAAGGGAAGGGAGATTGTATTACCTTGGTAAGGAAGTGGTTCTTGAAAAAGAAGAGAATGAGGCCGAGCCTCAAGATGGAGAGAAACCCAAAAATGAGCCACATGATGATGATGATTGTGAGGATGCTTATCTACAAGAAGGGGAGTGCGTTGTTCCAAACTTTGTAGTGAGGCATTCCATGATTAGTAAGGCGATAGATGACCCTAGCCAAGAGGAGAATTTATTCCATACTAAATGTCTTGTGAAGGGAAGTGTGTGTACTATGGTGATAGATAGTGAAAGTTGTGCAAATGTGGTTAGTGTTGCAATGGTGAATTTCTTAAAATTGCCGACTACACCTTACACTAGTCCTTACAAGTTGCAATGGTTGAATGAATACTGTGAGTTAAAGGTCACAAGGCAATGTGTGATACATTTTAAGGTAGCCAACTACCATGACGAGGTGCTTTGTGATGTGATACCAATGTAAGCTTGTCACTTGTTGTTAGGAAGGTCTTGGCAATACGATAGGTCAACCAAATATGATGGAAGGTCCAATCGATATACACTTGAGAAGGATGGCCAAAAGGTCACTCTTCATCCATTATTGCCATACCAAGTGAATGAATTATACCAAAAAATGTGGAAATTGAGGGAAAAGGGAAAGAAGACAGAGAGTGAGGGAAAAAGAGGGGAACCCGAGAGTGAGGGAGTACGGGAAACTGAGGGGCTCCTAATTTCTAAGGGGCAAAGAAGTGTGATGATGATGGATAGGAGGAAAGAATTATTTGTGGATCATGACGAGGACACTCCGATGCTCCTCTTGGCTCATTGTTTTAACACTAACGCTACTAACATTTCCATTTCTCCTCTTATTTCTTGTGTTTTGCAGGATTACAAGGATGTCTTCCCAAAGAAATCACCACAAGGATTGCCCCTACTTTGGGGAATTGAGAACCAAATAGATTTTATGCCGGGTTTACAATTGCCCAAAAAACCGATTTATAGGAGCAACCCGATGGATACCAAGGAAATACAATTCTAAGTTAAGGAACTCCTCAACAAATGATATATCAAGGAGATTATGAGCCCTTGTGTGGTTTCGATGCTACTAGTTCCCAAGAAAGATAGGACTTGGCGTATGTGCATTGATTGCAGAGCCATTAACAAGATAACGGTAAAATATCGTTACCCTATTCCTAGGTTGGACGATATGCTTGATGAATTGAGTGGTTCGTGTTTATTTTCTTAAATTGATTTGAGGAGTGTCTATCACCAAATTTGTATGCAACCAGGTGATGAATGGAAAAACACCTTCAAGACCAAATTCGATCTCTATGAGTTATGCCATTCAGCCTAACAAATGCTCCAAGTACTTTCATAAGACTAATGAATCATATGATGAAGCCATTTATCAAAAATTTTGTTATTTTTTATTTTGATGATGTATTGGTCTATAGTAAGTCCTTAGATGAGCATGTAAAGTATTTACAATGTGTTTTTAATGTCCTTCGAAAGGAGAAGTTATATGCTAATCTAGAAAAGTGTTCTGTTGGTGTCCATGAGGTTGCATTTCTTGGGTTTGTGATGAGCTCAAGAGGGGTCGAAGCGGATGAATCTAAGATTGACGCTACTAAAAATTGGCCAACTCCCAAAACTTTAGGTGAAGTGAGAAGCTTCCATGGGTTGGCTAGTTTTAATAGACGTTTTGTCAAAGGATTTAGTACCATTGCCGCCCCCTTAACCAAAGTGATTAAAAAGGATCGGCCTTTCAAGTGGGGAGATGAACAAGCTAAGGCCTTCGAGGACTTGAAATCTATGATCATCTCGGCCCCTTTGCTACAATTGCTAAATTTTGAGTAGACTTTTGAGGTCGAATATGATGCAAGCAAAGTCGGCATAGGCGCAGTTTTAATACAAAAATTGAAGCCTATTAACTAGTTTAGAGAAAAGCTCAAAGGAGCAACTCTAAACTACTCTACGTATGATTTAGAGTTGTATTCCTTGATTAGAGCCTTGGCCACTTGGCAACATTATTTGTGGCCTAAAGAATTTGTGATCCGAACGGATCATGAATCCTTGAAGCATCTACGAGAACAAGACAATCTTAACTGGCGACATGCCAAATGGATTGAATTTCTTGAAACTTTCCCTTATGTTATTTAATACAAGAAGGGTAAAGACAATGTGGTTGCCGATGCTTTATCCCGAAAACATGTGCTTGTGTCTACTTTGTCGTGTAAGTTGATGGGGTTTGAAAGCCTCAAGTCTTTATATCTTGAAGACTCTCACTTCGCTCCTATCTATAGGGAAAGTGAAGAGTTAGAAAGGGATAGCTGGGTTACGGATAGGGGTTCCCATCCCTATACCAAATTTAATGGATACTTGCTTAAAGGTAGACGATTGTGTATTCTCTCAAGTTTGTAGAGAGAATTATTTGTGAGGGAAGCACACAATGGCAGTTTAATGGGCTATTTTGGGGTCGAGAAGACCCTCAGAATTTTGGAAGAACAATTTTATTGGCCTAGAATGCACAAGGATGTGGCCCAGATTTGCGGCCAACGTGTTGAGTGAAAAGGAGCCAAGTCAAGGCTCCAATCCCATGGGTTGTACAACCCATTTTCCACCTCTTTGCATCCTTGGCTTGACATATCAATGGACTTCGTTTTGGAATTGCCGAGGACTAGAAGGGGGCAGGATAGTATTTTTGTTGTGGTGGATCGGTTTTCCAAGATGGCTCACTTTATTCCTTGTTCTAAATATGATGATACGCCTAGCGTAGCCTCTTTGTTTTTTGATAATATTGTAAAACTTCATGGTGTTCCAAGGACCATGGTGAGTGATAGGTATTCTAAATTCCTAAGCCACTTTTGGAAGTCCATATGGGGTAGACTCGGTACTAAGTTGTTGTTTTCGACTTTATACCACCCACAAACCGATGGCCAAATAGAAGTAGTAAATAGGACCTTAGGGTCTATGCTATGGTCCATGGTTAAAGGAAAAATGACTTCTTGGGAGGAGCACTTATCATTGATTGAGTTTGATTATAATCGTGTTATACACTTGAGGACGAGAATAACACCCTTTGAGTGTGTATACGGCATCAACCCCCTCACCTTTTTGGATTTAACCCTTTTACCAAGTGATCTTATGATAAGCTTAGATGTAAGAAAATGGTCCAAGGCCATGAAAAAGCTACATGAGAAGGTGAGGTTGCAGTTGGAGAAGATAAACTAAGAAATTGCGAGGCGAGCAAACAAAGGAAGAAGAAAGCTCATTCTTGAACCGGGAGATTGGGTGTGGGTGCACCTAAGGAAGGATAGATTCCAATCTCAAAGGAATGCTAAGTTGATGCCACGGGGTGATAGCCCATTCCAAGTATTGGAAAGGATCAATGACAGTGCCTACAAGATTGATCTACCCCCGGAATATCAAGTGCACAACACTTTCAACATGTATGATCTTTCTCGGGTGGAAACGGTGGACGATGGCAATGATCCAAATTTGAGGACAAATTCCTTTCAAGATGGAGAGAATGGTACAAGAATTCCTAGCTCGAGACCTTTCACATGAAGCCAAGCACATAAGTTGCAATGACTCCAAGCCTTTTTCACATTCTTAGCCATGTGTGTGGACCTTGTGAGCCCATCTAAGGGCCTATATTTAATAAAATGTAAAGAGGCCCACCAAGACACCCCAAACCCACCCACTTAAAGTGACTATATAAGCCATGTAATAGGGATAGTCTTTTTTTAGTTCATTTTTATTATTCAAGAAACAAAGACTTGTAAATTTTTGACTTCTCTTTCTCATCATTTGGAGAGGCCAAAACCAAATTCTCACTAGTAGAGTGATACTAGTGTTGTATCTTGGCTAGAAACTAGGTTCTTGAGGTTTTTTGAGTTCCTCTTGGTCCAAGTAAGAACTTGGTATTGATATTTATTAGTCTTAGGGTCCATTCTCTTGTTAGGGTTCTTAGATTAATGAATATTGTGTGTCAAGTTTCTATCTCTTTCTTTGTAAATCTTGTTAACATTGTGTTGGTGAATATAAAAGTCTAGTGAAGCCGTGTGGGGATCTTTCGATTCACTAGAAATATTGTCTCTGTTGTTCTTGTTGTTAAACTCGCTTTTCTAGTTCAAACAAGTGTTGCAAGCCTAGTGAAGCCGTGTGTGGCCATTTTCGATTCGCTAGCACTTTGTTGTTCATCTTGTTGTTCTTGTGTTGGTTGGAATCTCTTGATACACACTTAGCATTGTATCCGGAACCCATGGATGAACATCACACATACCTCACTAGATGAATTCGTGGTTCTTGCGAATTTCTTGAGGTTTGAAGCTTGAATTCCTTGACTACTTGGGAATGGGTTAAGGTTTGTTCTTGAGGTGGAAGATGGTTTTCTTTAGATATTTTATGAATAAAAGGGTAAATAATCCTTCTTGGGGACCTAAATTTTATGCAATGGATGAGTTTGGGTGGGGGGAATTGACCCAAATGCCCTTAAATAACAAAGAACAAAAACTAGACAGATAAAGGAAGTGGAGCCGCGGGCTTCCAAGTAACGGGAAAAGCCCCGCTCCATGGGTTCCAGTCTGGCGATCAAAGCCCCGTGCCATGGCCCTATATCGGTTCCCTCACTAGTTTTTTTCTCAAAACATGCCCCTGCACTTGTCTAAAAATTCCAAAACTCACCCGAGATATACTTTGAACAACCCATAATCATGAATCAACTTAATAATTGACGTTCTGAGGTTGGAAAGGTCAAGAATAAAATCATCAAAGTTTAGGGGCTTAGAAATGACTAATTCCAAACACTTAGTGAAATTTTAAAGCCTTGGGCCCCTTAAACATGCAATTGAGAGCTGAAATGCGCTAAGACTTTTACGGGGTATTATATTACAAAATAGTGAAACAAATAATAATATATAAACCAATATATAAATAACACACAAAAATGAACCAAAAGGTTAAAATTTACCTAAGAATATATAGAAATCTCCTGAAGATGGGATACAAACATCATTATATTAATTCGTGGGAATATACTAGACACTTTCTCTTGTACAAACTGTATTGATGACCATAGGCTCTGATACCAAACTATCACACCCAAATTTATTGATTCATAATGGAACATACTATAACCCACTAGAAAGTAATCCAAGACATAGCCTGGAACATTAAGTAATGGGCTTATAGATAGAGGATTATAAAAATAAAGAAAATAGTCATACTATAAAGGTACTAATGAAAACATGATATATATTTATAGTACTCATTTTTAGTTTAGTAGATCTTTTACCAACCTTACCAAGTCGTGGGGAAACTCATTTTGTATATATATACTAGATAATAATGGGAAAAGGAAAAAACATACATAACGAGTTCCCCCACGACCTGGTAAGGTCGGTATAAGATCCACTAAACTAAAATCTAGTACTAGATAATACCAAATATATAACATAGTCTTAGAATGCACAAAAACCTATCCAAAAATAGAATAAGGAGAAGGATCAACTTTGGACTCTAAAATCTTACCCTAACTTTGAACATTAGCACGACTTGAGGATTATATCAAAGTCGGTGACTTGTACTCAGATCTACATCAGGGAAAGGATCTAAAAGTGGAGGATTAGTACCAAAACAATAAGTACTTAGTAGGCATCACATGTTGACTAAGCTAAGTTATAATAAGAACATAAAGTTTGAGAATGTAAACTAAAGTTAGAAATAAAGGGGAAAAAATAGAAATAGTAGATCACACTAAGAGATAGTGATATAAGGATAAAATAAATATTCAAATGTAAAAATACAATCTAACAATAACCTAACTAGGCCCGTAAACATAAGAGCGATGGGTACAAGCAAAGACTAATCAATAATAAGAGGATGGAATAACATAATAACAAATGTAAAATTAACCACCATGTGATAAACATACTTCGAACTCCCTTAAAATCATAATCTTGAGTCTTACCAGTCGTTACCAGATTCCCTGTTCCAAATTAATATTCGTATAGATCATTATTTCCAGAATAAAGCCAAACTAGAGAGTAATATCATAATTGTAATGACCCATGTACGGGTATTTTCGGAAAATTCTATGTTTAGACCATTTTTCCCTTTCCCATTGTTTATTTACCTTACTTTTGAGCTATTAGAATGGTTGGCATGGTTTCCAATGTGTTTAAAAGTATCTTAAATGAAATTATGGTTTTGAGCACCCTTAGAAGGGTTTAGATTGACATTTGTCAACATTTTGTGATATGAACCTCGGATGATGATTTTGATAGTTTTATTAGCTTTGAAGTATCAATTTTAGGCTACTTGCATCATTAGTTTAGGTCCTGAGCCCTTATTTTAGATTTTGACCCTTTGTTTAGAAAGTAGTTTAATTCAGCTTTAAAGGGGTCCTTGGGGTCAATTTGTTAAAAATAATCCTTTTCGAAAATCCAACGTCTCTATTGAGTCTAGAAAATCAAAATTAGCCTAGTAGAATTATTAGTTTATTTTTATGGGGTCCTAAATGAATCCTAAGTGTCCCTTCAAAGAGTTTTTACTTCTGTCTTTACTAATTTTAGCTATCATTTAGGTCAAGCTCCCTTTTTATTTGTATTCACAACCGTAGACTCATATTTGCAAAGCGCTATAGTCCTTACCTTCATATTCACAGCTAGAGGATCGCATAGAGATGGGATATCTAATACCTCTTTACATTCTCAACCTTGGGTCTCCCTTTGTGAAGAATCGAGTTGGGAAACCTCACGATCGCGACCAAGGGTCCATGCTCATAAAGGCCAACAGAATTGGAAATAATATTAACTCCATTTTCAGTCCCAAATTGTATTTTATCTATTTTTGAACTTCTAAGCTCCAATTAAAGCAATTTCAAAGTGGTTTTCACGATTTCTTTTATGGGCAAGTTCCTTAAACTTTATTCTATCACTTTTCATGAATTTGATCTTTGAAGAAACTTCAAATCCTTGATTTTTAAACATGCTTTTGGGCGTTTTTACACAGTAAAGTGTAAAAGGTTTCCTTTTATTTGAGTTTTGATCTCTACTCATTTTTACTTGGGTTTATAATTATAAACTCCTATTGATACAGGGAACATTATTCTTAAATAAAATTTGGTTTTACCCTTATTGTTTTGAACCCATTTTGGACCCATATTAAATAGGGTCAATTATCATTAGTTTTGATTTGACTTGTAGATGTCATATTTGTCTAGATTGGAGAACTTGGTATTGATTCAAGGGAGTTGAGTGTTTGATTGGGGTTATGGATGGTGTTTGGGCCTGCAAATCTTTATTTAAGGCAAGTTGAGATATACCTTGGCTTTTTTCAAGTTATTTTTATTTTAATTTGTACTCTTGTTTTTTTGTATGTTGTGATTCGTTTAGGATTAGAGGTCATGCTTATGTAAAAGGACGAGCATCTCCGTAGATACATGAATATTTGATGGATGATAGTTATATTATTGTCTTGATTAGTTAGTATTACTTCTTGTAATTTTCCTTAGAGTAGAATGTAGATAGATAGCTAGTGATTCTTGAATAATTGATACTAAAAGCCTATTTAGAGCTAGAATCTTATTAGTGGACTTTATTATGATAATTGTGGTTTACTTCCTTATTAGGGTTTAATTGTGTTATTATCATTATTATTGATGGAATGATTTAGGTTTGGGAGGATATATAAAGTATGAATAGACTTTTAATAGTTGGGGCTTAATGTAGGACCAAGTTTGGGTAGTTCGCGATTTATTGTTATCAAGAAGTTTGGGTAGTGCATGATTTACCGTTATCAGGAATGTTGGTTATTTTCTGTTGCCCATGTAGGGTTTATGAGAACTTTATTATGGGCCTGAGTAATTATTTATGATCATGTGTGCGAGTGGGGGCTTATATGCATATTGCTATTAATTTGAGTGGATATATAATTATGATGCCTGAGTGAGGCTTTACTTAATGTTATTAGTCATATTTTGTGCATCAAATGCCTTATTTATCATTGTATCACTTGAGTGGGGGCTTGACATAACGTGTAGACCTTATGAGCATATAATAACATATTCATTATACTGGACAAGTGAGGGGTCGGAAATGATAATATTAATTACTACATGACTATTTATTGTAGTGGTTCCAAGTAAAAACTGATATCATGAATTATTAATATATTGAATTGATTTTGAGCTTACTTATAAATGTATTTAATGCATTTTGATCTTCATACTGGTTCTTTGTGAGCATTGCATCCTCATATCACACATGCATATTCATAAGACATTGGTACTACTGGGACATTTTAATTTTTGTCAGGAAATGAGATAGTTTATAAAATATTTATATCAAGGGATGTGCAGGTAAGGTTCATTTGAGATGTGATATTGAGATTGTATAAGTATATGGGTTGTAAACCCCATAGGTCCTACCTGGGAACTGCGAGCTTAGTAGGTGTATACAAAAATTCATGCAATGACTTTCACCATTCATGAGCATTTAATCATCATCAATATATTACATTGAATTGACATTCCTTGATATGATTTGGTATTGTGTTAGTATTTATGCTTGTATTGTGTTACCGTGATAGCACCTTGATTGTGATACTGTGTTTGAGCATTCCTTTCACTTCATTACATTATTTTATTTTATCTTATTTGTTGTGCGATTATGGTATTATGCGATATGTGGTATGACAGTGGCTTGATCAAAAGATAGATGAGTAGAGCCTTTTGGTGGCATGAGATACATTCTTATCTATACTTTCTCTCTGTTGCTATCCCTTAGTATTGGTTAATTATAATTTATTAAGCCTGTTATATAATATTTGTAATTCTTTTCCATAAATGCTATAAATGAATAATTTTGACTCACCTAGATTAATATGTCAACTATGTGTTTGATACGTCTATTGACCATTATGTTAGGTTACCTAGATTAGGATAAAGTGACGTATATATTGATTTCTAGATTATTAGGAAGCCTTGATAGTTAGGTGGTGGTTCTCTTCATCACTTTGTATTAGTGTCAGTTATTGACAATGCTTGCTGATAATGCTCAACATACACGTCAATTTAGTGCAATACAGTTATCATCAATATATTTATCCAACTTTGGAGTCGGGGTCGAATCCACGAGGAACAATGTTAGTGATAATTAAACTAATTTGAAACTATAACTATAATTTGAATTCAAACAAATGATACAAAAAGATAAAATGGGGAGTTTTTGTTGATCAAACAAATGTGAAATTTTTAACTTGCTTCAGAGCTCAAAACTAAAATTTCAATAGTTCAAATCAGTGATGGAGAGGAATTAGGGTTGTGGTCACTATGATTATTAATCTCGATTAAATAATAACTGTAGTATTGGGTTCTCATGAATTTTAGGAAACACCAAATGATCAATGTCCATCTAAGTGTTTCTCAACCTGCCTAGATGTTGAACTCCCAAATTCTCTCAAACTTAAGAAACCATTCTATTCATACTGATTTTATCTCAAGTAGATCAATCTTTTTACAACATTAATCATTAGATAGGAGCTTAACCTTCCCAAATCCTTGTTGATAATTCGCTACCTTTAGTTTATTTCTCACTTTGAGAAAATTAATATATGGTGGGATTTATTGTTTGAAACCAATAAATAACAATCATAACAAAGGAATTATCAAGATGTCCTCACAATCTCTCAAACCCTAACCAACTCTTAAATCCAAGGGGGAATAATCATAGATCCCAAACACTAGTTGTGGGTTTGAGTTCCACATGAGAAAGAAAGATATAGCAATAATTGTAATCATCATTCAAAGTAATTAAACTTACAAATGATGAAGTCAGAAGTTGATTCTCTTCTAAGTTTAAGAGAAAATTCCCACAACCAAATCAAAGAGTTGAAAATTAAATTCTAAGTTTTGAGCCCCAAAAAGAGGTTTCTTTGCCTTTGTAATAAGTTCAAGATGTTCCTCCCATTTTTGATTTGAAAACCCTAACATATGCTTTAAATACTTTAACCTAATTATGAAAATAAAATCATAGATCACAGTATTTTCTTGGACAGATAATGATGTGTGTGATGGCTTATCAGGAGTCTGATGCCTTATCAAGAATGTCGTCAGCTAATATTCACATTTGAACAAGTTCTGTCTTCAGCTGACTATGAAGCCTGGCAGCTTATCAGACATGTGACGACTTATCAGAATTGTCGTCGCTTCTTCGCTTCAAGTTTGCAAGAACTGCCTAAGCCTGACGGCTTATCACAATTCCGATGGCCTATCACAGGGTATCGTCACTTCTTCCAGCTGAATCTCATTCTCTGTCTAAGGCTGATGGAAACTCTGATAGCTTATCACAAGGCTGACGACTTATCAGATAAGTCGCCAGCTATACTTTCCTCTCCACTTGCTTAGAAATCAACTCTTTTACTTCCATTATTACTGGTTATCTTGCATCTTGACTTTTACTGCAATATCAAAGAGAAAACAATCAAAAACGATAAAAGTTACTTAAGACTTTACAATTATTCTCAGTTAAAATCCTCAAATGTGTTAGCATCTGCTCACACATCACTTGCTAAGTATATATAGTTTCATACTACCCCTGTTTCTCTTTCCTTTTTCTTGTTTTTTACACCTACTTTGGACTGAGTCGTAGCTTGTAGATTATTTGTAAGAATTGACATTGCAAAGATCAAGGTATTGCTAGCGGAATCCAAACTTATCCGACTTTCTCTTTATTTATGTTATGCTTACTCATATTTAAGATACTTTATCAATTGATATCATTCTATATTTAGAGGCTTGAACTGATGAAAATTAGACTTGGGATATATTGTTAAGACTTTTGTCTCGTAAATACATACATACAAACATGTGTGTGTGTGTATCTATATATATATGTATGTATGTATGTATTGGGTATTTTCTCTCTTTTTTCCGCTCCTATATTTTTGTAATTATAAATTCAGGTTGCGTTATGCTTACTTGTTTAGAGGGTTTGAGAAGTTCCATCATGTGCCTAATTTGGGCCGTGACATTAATAGTATGAGACTCACATGGGAATTGATTATAGTAATAAGCTACTAGATGTCGGAATTAAATTGGAACTGATAAGTAATAATAAAGTTGCTAATGTTGAACTAGAACCAAACTATATATATAAGGTGAACAATAATTATCATCCAAGAATATAGCTCTAATTAAGTCCAACCAAAGATAATATTAAAGGTTAGGTGGTCAAGTCTTTAAAGGTGATACAAGACCTAATCACTAAGCCAAAGAGAGTGATTTACGGCAAAATACGACCCCACTTAGGGTAATCTATCCAAAAAAGGATCCAAAAATGACTAAATTATCCTAAACTTAAGAGTTAGTCCAAGGTAACGAATAGAGGTTATTTAGGTCATTGCGGGGCTATTCAAGGCCTTTTATCTAAAACAAGGGTCGGTAGACCTTACTACCCATCACAAAAACCCAATTTAAGAAAAGAACCTACGCAAACCTAGTCTAAGGCTCTTCAATCCCATCCCAAGGTACTAAGTAAATTAAGACTAGTTCTATGGGATAAGCATGAGCTAATATAAGAGAAGACAGGGTTGAATTCAATCAAAAAGGGCCCCAAGTCCAAATAAGCAACTAAATGCTAAAAATAATAATCGATCCAAAAATACCCACCCATAGATAGCACTATACTATACTAATACTATAATAAAGAATAGTTTAGAAGAAAGGTAAGCAAAGCCTACCTGGACGCTGCTGAAAGCTAGTATAATCTTCTACTCTGGAGCATTTCCCTTTTTCAAAGCCTCCGACTGCTGCCACACTATCAAAATAATGTTTTATACATCAGGATAAGAATATTAATACCCATATTGCATACTTATGCTTCGTGTTAGAAATAAAACTAAAAATCCTATGTGGAGACTGCTTGTGGAATCATAAAAGTAAAACTGTTGTAGCATCCCACTAAGGTAAAGGATCATATTGCCCCAAAATTGGGCGTATTGTGAGCTCAAATCAGGCCCAAAAATCCTCACAATAGATGATAAAAATAGGATATAAATCAGCAAATTAAATAAGAAATTAAGCTAAAACTAATAAGAATAACAATGAAAAAATGCTAAAAATTACAATCCCAAGCTAACCCAACTTAATCTATGGATCTTTCATGTTTCTATAAGCTCCCCACACTCTTCAATAGTGTCCAACACTTAGAATTTATGTTGGAAAGATGAAGGGGAAGATATATTTACTTCTAGGGGTTTCCTTATTGCTATCGCGAGGTCTCCTAGTCACAATCGTGGCATCCCACTTATGGGACCGCCGTAATCGTGGTGGTCAAGCTACGTGGTCCCGATAAATAGGCTAGCCTGATCCTATTGCCTCTTTCATTGTGATCGTGAGTCCCCTGCTTTGCAATTATGATGACCAAGATTGCCATTTTAAGAGTCCTTATCATTATATTGATAAAGGACTTGGGCCTGCACCAGGTCTGATGCACCAACATTTTTTGCTAAGTTGCAAATATTCTGAAAAAGGCCCTCGAAATTCATTCGAAATCCCATGAATGCAAATGAACTATGCTACCCAACCAAATTTGGCATTCCAGACTCAATGGTACCATTAAAATTTCCATCGGAGGTAGTTTTGATAAAAAGAAGGTCCCTCACCTAAGAATTGCTTTTAGCTAATATCCATCCAATAGCCCAAAATGAGTTTTGAAGCCTCGAGATCCAAATCAAGGATTTTCCTAGACAAATATATATTCCAGAGCTAATTAGAGTGTTAGAACTTTCATCTGAGGCCATTTACCTAGTGGTTAGGCCCGAGAACCTTTTCTTAATAATGAAATCTCTAAAATAGAAAAATGACTCTAAAAATTAAATTAATTGCCGATAACAAAAATGTCAGTTCTAGCAAGTCATAAATGACTTGAAGCAGCTATAGAAAATCTCAAAAAAAAAAAATCACAAAACACAATAAATGACCTGGAGGGTCATTACAACACAACATTTCTTAATATTAATATTTGCTAATTTATGAAAAATTTTATTGTTGTTTATAAGATGTGTCATTGATGTCATATGGTTTTAAGAAATGCTCCATTTGTTCACTTTTCTTGTATTCCAAAATAAGTAGTTACTTTAATGTCGAAGACACGAACAAATTGACATGTATAAAAAATGGTGCGTGAAAAATACTGGTTCCTACACATATCAGTGCATGAAAATATTTGTCACATGTAAATAAAAGTGTTATACCATTTGAACTATAAATATCTAATAAGGGGATCTTTATAATAATTGATCTCTTTGAATTTAATTACATAGTCTCTCAATTTATGTAACACCTTTCAGATTTAAAGATTCAAACAAGTCTATTTTTTACCATAATTTTTTAATATATCTTTAATGTTTTTCTTTGTGACTTATAGTACTTTTTATGTAGTTTATAAATATATAAAATTATTTTTAAAAATTTTTAATATTTCATGCCTAAATTCACTGTCAAAGTAAAACTATTTGACTTTTGAAAAATGAAAAATGCCACATAAATCAGAATATAGAAAGTCTTTAAATTAGCAATCCTTATAAATAACATGACACACGACCCATTGACATAATACTATCCATGTTGTTTCTTTCCAGAATATCAATAACTTTCCTTGAAATAATTTAGAAAATACTTTATGTTATATATTTGTATGAGGAAGTCATTCGTACAAGGATTAAAAACCACTCAAATAAATTTAGATTTTAAAATTCTTCCTTTTCTTCTTCTTTGTCTCTAGCAAGTATCCGATTTTATTTTAAACTTTAAAAATGTTAAATACTTTTTCATTCTTTTAAATCCATAGGAAAATTTTCAGGTATTTTATCCTACGGATTTACATAGAGCTATTTTGGTGAAAATTTATGTGATAGATTTTACTACCTGAAAAATTATTTGGGGATTTTGTTCTACGAATTTCGCTGGGGATTTATTCTTGGGGATTTACCTGCGAAATTATTACTTGGAAAATTATTGGGGGAATGTGTTGCTACAAATTTAGTTGAAATTATTTCTTGGGGATTTACCTATGAAATTATTACTTCAAAAATTATTGGGGGATTGTGTTGCTACAAATTTAGCTGAAACTATTTCTTGGGAATTTATGTAGAATTTTTGTGACTTGAAAAATTTTAATAGGAAAAAGGATAAACTTCAAGAATTAAAAACATAAAATAAAAAGAAATTAGAAATTAAATCGGTGGACACGTATAATCAAGCAAAAGATGCTCAAGAAATTAAAATTAGTTTGTTGACATAGATGGTATCACAGATGTATTCGAGCCGAATAAACCTTAGCTTGACTCTTTATGTTATCACCAAAAACTTAAAGGGCAAAGAACGACTCAGGGCTCAAATAGAGCGAATTTTTCCATTGGTTAATTTAAATATAATTGTAAGACATCATACTATGCACGATAGTATACTATATCAATATAATGTATATTTAGGAGTCGTTTGGTGTGAGATATAAGGTAAAATAATCACGAAATAAAATAAAAAGTTAATTTATTTTACATTGAGTTGAAAGTATTAGGTAGTTTTAGAATTATATATATGATGAGATTAAGGGTGTCCATTCTATTTGTTTGATTTTCTTGTTTAATATTATTTTGTTTTTTGATTTTCAGATTGACAAAAATGGCAGTCGTAATCAAACCAAAATTTACTCGATTTGATTGGATTTCTATAAATTTGGTTCAGTTATTTTAAATTTTTATTTCAATTTTGAAGATTAAAGTAGTGAGTCTTTCTTTGTCATGACCGGGAATTTAAAATTTATGACTTGTTAAAAAAAACAATTTTTTTCCAACCTATTTTTTAATTTTCAAATATAAATAACTCAACATGGATGAAATGAAATGAAATAACGGGAAGCCATTATTTATACTAAAGGTATATAATATATATATAATTTAAATATACAATAAAATATATATATTATTGTAATCCTTCATTTTAAAGTAATATATTATGTGTCATATTTTTAGTTACACAATTTATTCATAATTAATCTGAGAATAATTATAATATTTATTTTACTATTATTATTATTGTATTAATTCGCAACCTTAGTCAATTTAATTTTCAATTCATTTATTTTCTAGTCCGATTTTGCCAATTTGTAACAAATTTAGTCTAATTTATCCAATTATCCAATTATTACAATCCTAGCCCAAATTGTGTCCAATTGAACTCAATTTCAAATTTCATTCAATTTTTTTAACTAAATTATTAATCTTTAGATCTCAGCCGTTGATCAACATTTATTATTATTATTATATTTATTTTTAATATTAATTTTATATAGTTACTATATTTATTAAATATCAACCTAATTCAATTCAATTTTCCTAATTTATTCAAATTCTAGTCATTTTATACTCAATTTGAGTCAATTGAGTTTAATTTGACTCAATCAAAATCCTTAATTTTATTTTTTAACCCAATATCTAATCCCAATTTGACTCATCTCCTTATGCAATGTCAACCGTTCATCATAATTGATCAACGACCAATATTAAATCAATTTTTACTAATATTTTTCTTGAAATTGGACAGATTCAGACTATTTTTCTTGAACCGAGGGTCTATTGGAAACAACCTATCAACCTTCACAGTAAAGTTTGCATACACTGTACCCTTCATAGACCCCAATTTATGGGAATAAATTCGGTTAGTTGTGTTGACACCCAATTTTGACCTTCCGATACCCCTCTTAGACTACTATTTTAGCAAAATTATTAATTTTAAGTGTTGATATTTTCTATGCATTATTTTGATATCAAATAAATATTAACGTGTCACATTCATGATTTGAAAATATATGATTTATTTTTATATTATTATTTTTTACATTACATAATATTTTAAATAATTTTTCTAATATTTATTAAATCATTTCCGCAATTATACATGCCCATAATTTACAAACATTGTCTATTATTATTATTATTATTATAATATTATTATTACGTCTTTCCTACATTTATTAAATAGCAATCTAAGTCAATTCAATTTTTCTAGCTTATGTAATCTTTAGTGTTATTCTTATACAATTAATATCAATTTTAGTCAGAATTGATATTAATTCGAGCTGAATAAACCTTAGCTTGACTCAGTAAAAATACTTGTAAAGCTCACACGAACTGATCAAGCAACTGAACATGATATCAAAGATGTATTTCAAGCTGATCATCAATCTTAGCTTGACTCATTATTGAGATCAAGAAATTAATGGTCATCATTGATGGATAAGTAATTCAAGATTAACTAACACCTCTACCTAAATGCACGTAAATTAATCTTGGGTTTAATCTCAAAACTATTAATATAAGTTAAACAGCCCCCTAGAGATAAGTTACTACTATTACTAAGTGTGAAGAAGCAGGAAACACTTTGTTGGCATGCCTGCTTCTTCACCTGCTTTAGCTACTCCGTAATTTTGCTATATTACCCCTAATTAATTATTATAAGCCATTTACATTTAAAAAACTAATAATATTTAATAAAAATATAAAATAGAAATTTATAACATGTCTGCTTCAACTGTTGTTGACACCTAATTTTGACCCCTCGATGCTCTCTTAGGTAGCTATTTTGTCAAAATTATATAATTTTAAATATTAATATTTTTTACACATTATTCTCATATTATATAAATAACGACGTGTCACATTAATGATTTAAATATTTACAAATTATTTTTATTAGTTTTTATCATCATAAATATGCACACTCACAATTTACAAATACATTGTCTAGTTTTAATTATTATTATTTTTAAATTTTGTAACTAATTTATTTTAAATTATTAACGACAATTTTATAAAATATTTCTTTTACGTAATCTTAATTCTACATATGTCTAGTTTTAATAGCGACACATTATTATATTTATTAAATAACAGCCTAACTTAAAATAATTTTCCTAATTTATTTATGTTCTAGCCATCTTATACTCAATTAATATCAATTTTAACCAAATTAACATTAATTTCCATTTCTAACCTTTTTTTTAAAATAGTTTTAATCTCAGTCGTTCATTAAAATGATCGAACGACTGAGATCCGCTCATTCTTACTTTCCTTTTATACATCAAAGAAACACTAATCCCTCAGTCTCAACAAAAATAATCGCATTTCTATGTTTTTTCTCTATCATCTCTTTCTTTCTCTTTCTTGGTATAGCTGTCGGCGGATGCAATTACCAGCTAGCCAGCAACCTCGGCACCACCAATGTCTATTCACCTTCTCCAACACCCTCCTCATCAAACCATCCCAATGCCTCGACCGACGAGCTACCGACCAGAGGATTAAAACGAATAGAGGATGCTTAACTTTGTCTTTGTTATGCTCAAAATGTAATGACTGTGCAAGTAGTTGTTGAAGCAACATACTATAACTGGGCTGCTCAGACATATCAGTTTATAAGTAGCAACTTTCTTTGTTGGTTCCCCCTCAATTCTGTTAAAACAACAGACGGAATTAAAGATAAATGACATAGTTAGGGAATTTTCTTGTCAGTTTGTGCCTTTTGAGCTGGTATGAATACTATTTTTTTCTTAGAAAAATGAAATCTAAGACGACTAACAACTTAAGAAATTTGTTGCTCTATTAAGTTAATTTTCACTTTTCAATTCGGGAAAGTTTATCCTTGTCCTTTGATATAATTCGCTCTTTATATGATAAATATTCATCTTTTTATAATACGTCATTTCTTATTCCAAAATAGAGGATGAAATTTCTATGTGACTATACTGCAATAGAGACCGTCTTCTTCTTTGGTAAAAGAGGAATGATGCAGTTACAATTTCTAAAATCCTCAAGCACAAAAATATAGTTATTAGTTATTATTGGCTTCACAAGAACACAATACAATATAATTTGTAACAACTATTCAAACACACTTAAGCTTTAGGTTCTGTCATAAGGTCTATTTTGGTTTCCCAGAAGTTGGATTCTCCAATTTACCTGCCTTTCTCTTCTTTTACTTACTACATTTTATATGAAATGTCAAGCCTATAGGATGCTTTAAGCACCTTGCGAAACATCCTTCATTGTATTTCCTCCTATTTTATTTCTCAAAGGTACTATGCTATTTTCGATCAAAGATCTGCTTGCACTTTTGGTATGAGCAACAACTAGAATTGAATATGAATATGCTTTTTTCTACCACGTAGTCATAAATGGCGATTCAAGTTTTTACTTTTCCAAACATGTTTATATTTAATTTGAAAGGAGAACTTAGGTATCCCTTTGAATAAACTTTCCTTGAGAGGCGAAAACAGTATTTAGTCTTTATGGGGTGGACTTAATAGATGGATTTAAGCTTTGATTCTTTCATTAAGTGTAATAGTCATCATATTTCATATTGTTTTGCTGTTTTTTTGTTATTAGCAACTTAATCCTCATGCATCATCGTTCATTAATATCAAGTTATATTAATTACTCCATTTCAATTTGTTTGTCTGGTTTAACTTGAAACAGAGTTTAACAAAGTGAAGAATATTTTGAAATCTTGTGACCTTAAATTAAAAATTTATATAACGATCAAGTGTAGTGTTTTAAAATGTGTACTAGTGAATTCAAAATGATCAAATGTTGATATTTGAGAAGTGGATTAGTGACTTGAAAATGGTTTAGTATAGTTACATGAAAGGTGAACTTAAAAAGGGTGAAGTATAATGACTTGAAATGTGAATTACTTATTTGAAAATGATCAAGTATAGTGATTGGAAATGTGTACTAGTGACTTGAAAATGGTTAAGTGTAGCGACTTGAAGTGTGAATTAGTTCCTTGAAAATGGTCAAGTGTAGCCACTTGCCATCTATACTACTGAGTTGAAAATGGTTAAGTGTAGTGACTTGAAAACGTTTAAGTATTGTTACTTGAAATGTCAATTAGGTATTTGAAAATGGCTTGAGTGTAGTGACTTGAAATGTGTACTAGTGACTTGAAAATGATTTAAGTGCAGTTACTTGAAATTGCGAACTTATGGCTTGAAAATGATTAAGTGTAGTTATTTGAAATGGTGAACTTATGACTTGAAAAAGGTTAAGTGTAGTCTATTGAAATATATACTAATAACTTGATAATAATAAAATATAGTTACTTGAAATGTGTACTAGTGGCTTGAAAATATTTAAGTGTAGTAACTTGAAATGTATACTAGTGACTTTAAAATGATTAAGTGTAGTGACTTGAAATGTGTACCAGTGACTTGAAAAAAGTAAATTGTAGTTACTTGATAATGGTTAAGTATAGTGACTTGAAATGTGTACTAATGACTTGAAAATGGTTAAGTGTAGTTACTTGAAAGTGGTTAAGTAGTTACTTGAAAATGGTTAAGTATAGTGACTTGAAATGTGAATTAATTATTTAAAAATTATTAAGTGTACTGATTTAAAATGTGTACTAGTTACCTGAAAATGAGTAAGTGTAGTGCTTTGCAATGTGAACTAGTTATTTGAAAATGGTTAAGTGTAGTGACTTGAAAATGTGTGCTAGTGAGTTGAAAATGGTTAAGTGTAGTTACTTGAAAATTGTCAAGTATAATGACTTGAAATGTCAATTAATTATCTATTTGAAAATTATTAAGTGTAGTGAGTTGAAAATGATTAAGTGTAGTTATTTGAAATTGCGAACTTGTGACTCAAAAATGGTTAAGTGTAGTTACTTGAAATTATGAACTTGTGGCTTGAAAATGATTAAGTGTAGTCACTTGAAATGTGTACTAATAACTTGAAAATAATAAAGTATAGTTACTTGAAAACTATTAAGTATAGTGACATGAAATATGAATTAGTTACTTGAAAATAGTTAAGTGTAGTGATTTGAAATGTTTTCTAGTGATTTAAAAATGTTTTAAGTGTATTGACTTGCAATGTGAATTAATTATTTGAAAATGGTTGTGTAGTGACTTGAAGTGTGTAGTAGTGACTTGAAAATGGTCAAGTGTAGTTACTTTTAAATGTCGTTACATTGTTGCAAATACTCTTTTTGTATTTGCCTTTTTCCTATTACAACTCTAATCTTGTCATTTGTCTACTATGTATTTTATTATAGCATCAAGCAATTTTGTACAAACGGCCTCTTGAAGTGGAAAGGTCTTGCTGGATTGTTAGAAGTTAAAGGATTTGTTAAAGGATGAACGCTCATCTCAAGAAGACAACCAAGAGGATAAAAGCGATGATGACTCTGACGACGTGAATGAAAATGATTCTAATCTTGATAACATGGATGAAAGTGATTCTGACCTTGATGGTTGGTAGTTTTATTGAGGATTCAGGTTCGAAATATTTTGTTTTGGACCATTTAAGAATCATACATTATTGATGTGGATGTTTTCAATTATGTTTTTTTGTTAGCTATTATAATTTACATTAGACTTGTATTGAATGATGTTTTTGAGAATTATTGAAGGTTTTGAATAGATTTTTGATTAATTATTAAATATTATTAGTAATTTACGTGTGAATTATTACTTGAGAATTTTCATGGGGATGTACATGCTAAATATTCATGAAAATTTTCTTGAAAAAATTTACTCTTGAGGATTTACTTTGGGCATGTCATACGAATTTTCTTGCGAAATAGTTTGTGGAAAATAATTTATGAATTTTTTCGTGAAAATCTGCAGGTAAAATTCTTTTTTATGAATTTTATCAAATAATTCATGCAAAATTTGGATAGTTAATCACAAATAAATCTGCAAATAACGTACATGAGGATTTATTTTTGTAGCTAAATTACCTAGGGATTTACTTGGGAATCTTTGTGGAGAATAATTTGTAAATTTTTTCGTGAAAATTCGCAGGTAAAATTCCTTTTTTTTTTTTTTGAAATTTTACCAAATAATTCATGCAAAATTTTGATAGTTAATCATAAATAAATAAGAAAATAACGTACCTGCAAATTTATTTTTGCAGCTAAATTACCTAGGGATCTTATAAATCCGCAGGTAATAATTACCTCGGAAAGTATTTCCTTTGGATTCTAATTGGTAAGAAAATCCACAAGTAATCAAATTACTTGGGGATTTTACCACATTCTATGAAAATCAACAGGTAATAAGCACTTTTCTTGTAGTGATATTTGTTGCAGTACTATGTATTAATTTGATTCTTTTATTGATAAGATTTTATCCTATGTAAACTAATATAGTCATATATTAATTACATATCCTATTCAATATTGTCGGATGCATAACTAATAAATAATAGACCATAATATTAACAATACATGACAAAAGTCTTTAATGCTCGAAATCTGCTGATCAATATGAAATGCTGTCATCTTAATTAAAACCCTATCTATTAGTATCATTGTCTCTCTTTCTCTCTCTCTCACACACACTCTTTCATATTCACTTAACACACAAAAGTTGCCGGCAAACACCCTAAAATAAATTTGAGATGTGTAAATTCCTTGATGTTACGACCCATCTGGTAATTTTTTATATTTCTACTTACGTTTACCATTTGAGCTTCTCCATAGCAGACCCAAGTCATTTATAACCTGCTGGGACTGACGATTCAATTACCAGGTAGTTTATTTAATTCTTAGAGCTAATTCTCTATTTGAAGTCTTTATTGGTTCCAAATGGCTACCAGAAAAAAACATTAGTAAAGAAATATCAGATGTATATTCTGAATGCAGCAGAGGCTCTAAAATATCGATTTTAGTCTAGGTAGATCTTTGGTTTGGGTCTGAATCCACCTAAACTCATTTTGACCTATTGATCAGAAAGTTGGAAAATTGGGAATATAGGTGCGGGATCCATATTTGGTTTAAATGACCTTAGAGGGAAAATCCAACTCCTCCATCACCTCTAGAATATTGATCTAAGGCTTGGGGAATCCTTGGTTCAGGTCCCAAGGCTCCCAGAATTATTTTGGGCTATTAAGCTGATTTTATAAAAAACAAAATATATGTGTATGCCCCACTTTTTCTGAAATAATCTCAGATGAAAGTTTTGATGACTCCAATGGATTTGAATTGTATTTTACACTCAAATATCACTGTTTGATCATGTTCTTTGGGTTTTGAATAAGTTTCGAGGGTCAAAAATAAATTGTTAACTTTGTTGTCATCTGGTGCCCAGGGTGATACTATGATCCTAAAAATGGCATAGTGAATTCCCTAACGCGATAGCAAACCTTAGGCGGAAAACATGGCATCTTCACACCTGGTAGGGGTATTAAAGAGCACCCTAGGTGGCATTTTGGTAATTTTTACCTGTTTTTGGGATTTAGAAGCCCTAAATGAGTGTGATAACTCAAAATTGATCATTGTGGGTGACTTTGGAGGTTTCTAAACATCTATTAGCATAATTTTCATTCGGATTATGTTAAGATTTCATTATTTTCTTGGTGAATTTCTTAGTTCATGACCCAAAACCCTAAATCCACTTAGGGCTTGAATTTATCCCAAAATTGGTTTGCACGTATTTCTTAAGGGTTATGATTCTTTGATGATGTATGAGTGTTGGGTTGATGTCAAAAATGCATTTTCTGTAAGTGCGACCCACTTGGGGTTTTTGGTGTCATTTTTAGACCCGAAGCACAATGGTGTAATATGGGTAATGGGTATCATTATTCTCGTTTGATGAGTAGATTATGATTTGGTAATGTGATGAAATTTTGGGCTTGTTAAGAGAAGATGGATGTTGGTGAATAATGTGAGGTTTTGTGGTTCGTCCTTAAGGTAAGCTTCTACCTACTCTTGTTTGAAGATGATTTTTGTTATATATGGTATGTGAATATGAATGTTAGTCTTGATTATGAGTAGAATTAGTAATTCTTGATCACTGATATTTGAGATTTAGATGAGGGTTTTTGGACCAGTAAGGTTGAGACTTTTAGAATCGTTTAGAATCGTTTTGTCTTCTCCCTATATTGAGCAAATTTATTGCATGAATATGATTTAATGTTAGGTTTGGGATGTAGTTTAAGTGTTGGAATAATGGTAACCTTGGTTGGGCTAGTTTAGTGGTCTTGAAACCGTAATTTAGGTACAGTGACTTGAATACCTATATTTCTAGGCGAAGTTTCTTTCTTAGAATTGGTTATAGCTTACTTGAAATGTAAAATTTGAACTAGATACCTTAGCCTAGTTTGGGGCATAATTTACCTAAATATAGAAATTAAGGATTAGAAGTGGGATTGTCCGGCCCACTTAGGCTAAGACATGTGTTAGCCTTATGGACTTAGTTGTGGATGTTCGGCATAGTTGAGACCAGTAAACCTTAGTATAAGGTTACTTCGTAGCTTATTGAGTGATGTTATATTTTTCCCCAGATAATGATATTTGGGCCTATAGATATGCTATTTCCTCTTAGTTATGATATTGGGCAATAGAGATGTTACTTCCTCTTAGATATGATATTGGGCCTATAGAGATGTTATTTCCCCTTAGTTATAATATTGAGCCTTTAGAGTTGATATTCTTCCTAGCTATGTTATTTCTCCCATAGAGATTCTATTTTCTCCTAGACTTGATATTTGACCCATAGAGATACTATTTCCTCTTAGACTTGATATTGGCCCATATAGATGCTATTTCCTCTTAGACTTGATAATTAGATCATATAGGTGCTATGTTGTCTTTGACTTGATATCTGGCCCATAGAGTTGTTATTTTCCCTTAGACATGATGTTGGGTCTTTAGAGATAATTTTCCTTTTAGTTATGATTATTAGGACTATAGAGATGATATTTCTCTTAGATATGATAATTGGTCTAGAGAGGTGATAGTCCTCATTGTCATAATGTTTTACTTATAGATATGAGATGTCTTATAGATGAGATATTTTTATTGATATTATGCCTCCTAGATGTGAAATGCCTCCTGCATGTGAGATGATTATAGATATGCCTCGACTTATAAATATGATTATTGATATGAGTTTCAAATACGTATGTGGGCCTAAGATCATGATATTAATGTTATGATTATTTCAGACATATTATTGGGCCAAAGACTATATTATGATATCGGTAGGACATACAGGAAGTAATTATCATTATAAAGTATACTATTGTAGAATATGGATATATATGTTTATGTTTGTATACACATCTCTCTGGTATAGGACTGAGAAAGATGTAATATCAAACTTATGTTTCCATTGATTGAATACATGTTATAGCATGTATAGATTTGATACATTCATGATTATTGTATTGGCAATTGATGTGATCTTAGTTGAAATATATTCTTATGACTATTCCTCCTATATAAGGGTTAAAACTAACTTTTAACCTTTAAAAATAGATTTCTCTACAATAATACTGTCCTAACATATTGGACAACTTATATATAAAATAGGTTAATAGTGATGTTTTGAAGATTTGATCAAGACTGATTTTGGTTCATAACTTGATACTATTATTTATACACTTTTATAATGATTTAGTTTTGAAGATCACTCTGGGTAATTGACTTATGGATTCACACTCTTTTTATCTATAACTTGAGTTTGTGCATCTATTATATATTTATATATATGTGTGTATTAATGGGTATGATGATATTGATACCCGACAAGGCTACAGGATACTATTATGATGATATTGATACAAGTCAAGGCTAGAGAATACTTTTATGATAATATTGATACCTGGCAAGGACGGAGGATACTGTGATGATAATATTGATACTCCACAATGTCAGAGAACACTGTGATGATACATTGATACTTGGCAAAGCCAAAGGTTGATTATGATGATGATTTTCATAAAAATGATAGTTATGATGGATATGGTTATGATGATGAGATTTTAATATAAATAGTGTACCTTGTATTCTTTTATGCATATACATCATCTATCACCAGTATGTGCTTATGTCATCAGTTGGTATGGGTTGTATGGATATAAATGATGACTATTTTTTCTATTATTGTGTACTGATTGAACCTTCCGAGTCCGGTGTAGTGGGTGTACGCATATGCTCGACTAGGTATTTCGTTGTTTAGAATAGTCGGTTACTTGCGCTATTGTTGATATTGTTGTTATCATTGTTATAATTATTATTATGGCTAGTTATGACAGATTGGTCATTCATTCAATATCGAGAATAGAGGTACACTTCTGGCCTATTCTATATTATGATTGCAATTCTAAGCACGATTATTTCATGTCGAGCCATGTGGATTAGAAATCCTGAGTATATTAGTATTAAATCCTGATTGGTTTATAATGAGGTCTTAAAATTAGAACATGATAATTTAGGTTATACTTTGAGTTGACCTCATATTTATATGTATATATACATGCATACCTTGCTAAATAAAGCTATGGTACTACCGTATACCTTTTCCTTCATTTATTTATATTGTATATTTATTCCTTGGCTTTGTATATTGTTATCTATTCTTATTTCACCCTTTATTTATATATTGTCTTAGGATATACGATATAGTATTGAGATTCACGAATATGGATGGAATAAGATAGTTCATCCTTGATACTTCCTTAGCCTTATTATGTTAGTCTATTGGACATGACTAGAATAGGCTATCCTTTTTATCATATTGGCTTGTTAGATGATTTCTGGACTTTTGCATATAGTTTCCATTTTGTTTAAATGTTCTATATATTTACTTTATCTTTGGAGCTCAATTGGTGGTTTCCTACTGAGTACCATTCATTTGGTACTCATAGTACACTTCTGTAGCCTACAGATCATAGTATGAGTTATTGTCGTTGATGTGTGCATCGTGTGGAGCAGCCATGGTTCAGAGACTTAGAGTGAGCTCCTGAAATTAGGAGTATTAATTATCTCTCTCTTATGTATTAGATTAGTCTCTATAGTGTATTCAGAGATAAGTCATATCAGTGTAATTTCTTTGATATTTTACTTTTGTACTCTTATTATATTAGAAGCTCTTGTACTTATACCACCGGATTTGGGATTATATTATGTATTGATATTATTTCATATATTCTATATTTCCTTAATTATCTATATGAGTAGTCCATTACTAGCCATTGCGGACTAGGGGTTTGTCTTTCCTACTAGTGGGTTATAAAAGGCACTATCATGACCTGAGATAATTGGTTATAAAAAATTGGTATCAGAGCCTAGATTATCGGTATATTAGTACAAGACGTAAGTGTTTAGTAGTGTCATGCGGATCGGTGTGAAGATATCTATAACGTATCTTTGGGCGGCTATAGTGACATTTTTGAAAATTCACTTTTTTACTCTTTGTCGTATGTCTGTATTGCTATGAACCTCAAACACATTCCTTGACTCGATTTATTCCCTATTAAATGATGAAAGATGGGCAATATTTTTGAAAGATACAGGCAATACTTCAACACATATTTCTAAAGTTTTAATGCAACATCAGACTAGAAAGTTAGAGATGTATATAGAAGATCTAGAATGTCAACCAAAATATTCAGGGATAGTTCAAGATTAAGTTGATATCATGGCCGCTTCAACCCTTTTGAGGTTTAGCATTGGAGATTCAAGTCATATGTAGATCCCTCTTAGCCATAGATGACATTCAATTTATTGAGTAGTTATTAGACCAGAGTTGTTTTTATTAGTGTTCAACAGGGTTTGTGACTAGCTTCTAAGAACGAGATTGGATTTCTCGATTAGACCAGGCATATTCTTATGCTATATCCTTCAGATGTGGATATTGGAGCATAGATGTGTTAGAGGACTATTATTGTCACTCTATTTGGTGTTAGAGCACTTGATAGCAGTTGAGACTTCTTTTCCTTAGGTTGTTGATTATGAGAGGACCATAGAGAGCACAGGTATTGAGGCTTATAAAAATGGCGGAAAGAGTCTATGACATCCATACAGTACTATTCATATTTTATCCGAGAGTAAGGATTCTTTTGATAAAGTTTAGCTTTACTTGCAGCATATAGGCTCTACGCCAATGATAGTTTAGAATATAAGTGATTCTCAAATTAGTCATGATGACTATAGTGGGCAGAGTCCCCATTAGATTTGTAGAGTTTTGGTATGGTTCTTCAGGCCATGACGACCATTTTGGATTATGAGGAACAATATCTCAAAGTATTCCATGATCTTAGTTTGGTTGTTTTGAGTTGAGATACTAGATCAGAGAGTGTCCCAGATATGAGTTAGTCGATTAGATAGAGTTAGAATGTATTCCCCACCACCCAAAAGTCTTGAGACAGACTATGATTACGTAAAGATGGACATAATTCTAAAGATTTCTCTCAATGTCAGTTGGCCAGCTATTTGTGCTCAGTTTATATTCTCGCCATGTTGATGCTTCATGAGTTGCTATAACTATAAAGAGATAGACTACAGGTCTAAAAAGTGTCCCCAACATGGGATTTCTAGTCATCCGACTTATTCAGATTAGCCCCGTAATGATGTGGCATCTTCAGTTAGAGGTAGTTCACGTGGAGCCTCAGTTGATGATTTAGCTGGTCAGTCCAAGTTTGGACTCATTTAGATTTATTTCCCCCATGCCTAACAGGTATGTGATTGTGGATTTCACCATGATAGGTGTGCTTATATTTACTGCATTTATTTATTATTATATGTATTAGAGTCCTCATATCCATTGATGAATATATGCCTTGATGAGCTCATATTGATTATTGTGTGCCTTGTTATTGACTTCATGAATATGTGACTACTCTTGTGGTTTGTTTCTTTTAGTAGTGGATAGGGTATATTTGTGCTGATATTTCTCCTTATTAGTGTAGCATTTGTGTTCAAGTCCTATTTATCTTGGCATATTTGCCTTATTATTGTGGTACATGATATTGATGTTCATTTTGGTACCGCCTATTCATTATATTGATGTTGATATGGCTGTTGTTATTTCTACCATTGCTCGAGGTTATCAATATTATTTGATATTATTACTTGATGTAATTGATTCTCGGTAGGTAGCTATATAGACAAGTGTTATCTAGGTAGAATTTATTTTTTTGTGATTCTTATTTGGTGGCTTGAGTAGATATAGCCTAATTTGATGATTTCTTTCTTATAGCATGACAAGGTTGATTTTTACCTCTTGGTTAGCCGTGTTAGATTAATTTGGGTATGTATTGTGATATCGAAGGCAGGTTGACCATTGGTGGCTCTATTATGATTTTAGGGTCAACAATTTTGTTGTATCGCCTGTTTTTGAGTTTGGGATCCTTGGACTTGCCTTCTGGGTTGCAAAAGTTTTCATCTTGGCCATTCTTTTCTATATAGCCTATTTTATGCTTGGATATTTTTTGGTTCCATTCTTTATTTGTAGCTAGTTCATTGCTCGATAGTGATTTTAAGATTGAGATATCATGGATTCATCTTTTAGATTTGTTGGGTTTATTCTTGTTTGATGGGTTTCCCTCTTTATTAGTATGGAGGTTTGATGCTTCATTCTTTCTGTGTTATGGTTTTGTCTAGTGGAGTTGAAAAATTAGAGACGTGTGACTTTTCCCGTGATCACTTCTTGAGTTGGCAAATTAGAAGTTCTTTATCTTGAGTTGTTGATTTTCTGGTGGTGGTCTTGACTTTGAACTTAGTTTCGAGATCAGTATATTGCTTATTCGATGATGTAATTCTTAGATGAATTTAGGAAATCCCTATTTTAGAGTTTATTCGGCCTAATGAGGTTTGGTGGAGTGATTCTCCTCGATAATATATGACTATGTCCATTCTTTGATGAGGTGAAGTGTTGGATTGATTAGCTCCATCATGAGTTGCATTTTTTGAGTTGCTAGAGTTTTTGCCTTTACTAGTGTGGTTTGTAGCCTTGGGGAGTTTTTGAGTATGTTTGGATAGTTTATGCCCTCTAATAATTATGGAATGGGTCATTTGCATTTTCATCCTGTGATTTATCCTTTGGCATGATTTCTTTTTTACGGCTATATTCATACCCTCTAGCTGATTTAGAGTTTGTTTTTTACGTTTCAGTTGATTGTTATCCCTGTGGTAATTTTTGTTCTTTAGATATGTCTCAACTATGGCTTGGTGTGATTTATCTCATATGTGTCAGATTTAAATACTAAAGTCAATTTGAATAGTTGGAAATAATATAGGCTTATTGGTTCAACTTTGACTTGACGCCTTTGAATAGTGATTTGTAAGTTAAGATAGAGCTGGAATATGAATGCTTACCCATCTTCAGTTTTTGTTTGTGTAGTTGAGATCGAGCGATTTAGCCCTAGTGTTGAGGTTTCATCTTGGTGTTATAGAGCTTACGTACAACCTTCATTTTAGACTTGTCTTTCTTTAGATTTCATTTATAGGTTGGTTGAGCCTACTTCGTGGTTTCCTATTCGGTCTTCTCGACTTCTAATTGATTATAGTTGATAAGTGTTTAGATGATAACCCATGGACCCAGTGTTGGTTCATTCATCTTTGACGTTAAGTCTCTAAATTTCTTTGGGATTTTTTGATGATATACTCAATGAGAGTAATATACATGAGTTGGATTCAGTATGTCTTTAGTCTCGATGGATGGGACATCCTAGAGCAAAATATTCAATGATGAGTAGTTATACCTTGGACTTTTAGAGCAAAATATTTATTGATGAGATGTTATTCAGTAGACTGGTTGCAATATCTGCATGGATTGTATTCCTTGATTATCTCCATTTTTGTGCCCAAATAGCACCTTTATGGCTATATTCTTATGTTTATCATATGGACTTTCAACAGATCAGCTTCAGTTTTTCGAGTTCTCTATGATGAGATTGAATGAATAAGACTTTAGTAATTTTTCCTCCTAGTTTAGAGAGGATAGCAAGTGTGGAATGGTAAGAAAGTGTATATTTAGATTTGGAGTCGGTGGCATGACTCACGTCTTGGTTTTTTTTTGGCTTGGATGAGCCTTTGTTGATTTGCATAGGTATCAAGATGGTATTAGTGTATTGTGGTTCAGTTTGTGTGCATCATACTATTTTGTTCAGTTGGAGGATAGTTAGTGGTTGAAGTTAAGTTTTAGCTATTTGGATATGAAGTGAGAGTGCTAGTTGAAAAAGGGATACCTATGGAAAAATTCCTTAGAAGCATTTTCTCTTTACTGAGGTTATCTAGGAAGTCATGCTTGAAGCATGTGGACCCAGTACCTCATTCTTTCGAGCTTTTGAGATTCTTTCTATCCATTGACTTTTAGGGACAAATATCCTTTTAGTATTAGATATTGTAATGACCCTTTTGGTCATTTTTCATACTTCTGTTATCTTCTCTATTTGAACTTCTCCATAGCTTTCCTAAATCATTTATGACTTCCTGGGGCTGACGCTTCTATTACCAGGAAGTTCATTTATTGTTTAGAGCCAATTCCCTATTTTGAAGTCTTTGTTGGTTCCAAATGGCCACTGGGATTAAAATTTAGTAAACAATCTCAGATTCAACTTTTGACTATGCTAGCAGCTCCAGAATATCACTTTTAGGCTAGGTAGACCTTTGATTCGGGTCCTAATATACCCGATCTTATTTCAACCTATTGGTCAGAAAGTTGGAAAATCAAGAATATAGGTGTGGAGCCTACATTTGGTCTAAACGACTTATGATGATAAATTTGACTTCTCTATCATGTCTGGAACGTTAAATTTATGCTAGGGGACCTTTGGTTCAGGTCCCAAGGATCCCAAAGTTATTTTAGGCTATTGAGCGAATTTTATGAAAAGCAGAACTATATGTGTGGGTATCACTTTTCTCCAAAACGATCTAGAATGAATGTTTTGATGATTCCAGTGGATTTAAAGTGTGTTTTACACTCAAATTTCACTATTGGATCATGTTCATTAGTTTTCGAATAAGTTCCAAGGGTCCAAAACAAGTTTTTGACTTTGTTGTCATATGGTACCCGGGGAGATACCACGATCGCAAAAAATGGTATAGAAATTGCCCTAGCATGATAGTGACCCCTGCATGGCTATCATAGAATCTTCACACCTCGTAGGGGTATAAAAGGCTACCCTAGGCCGTGTTTTGGCCATTTTGACTTGTTTTTGGTACTTAGAAGCCCTAAATGAGTGTGGTAACTCAAAATTGATTAATGTGGGTGACTTGGGATCTTACCGAACGTCTATTATCATGATTTTCATCAAGATTAAGTTAAGATTTCATCAATTTCTTGGTGAATTTCTTAGTTCTTGACCCAAAACCCCAAATCCACTTAGGGCTTGATTTTTACCCAAAGTTTGCTTGATTTTCATCCATTTCTTGAGGGTTATGATTCCTTGATGATGTATGAGGGTTGGGTTTACCTTGGAAACACGTTTTCCGTAAGTAGGACATACTTGAGGTTTTTGTTGTCATTTTTTGACTCGAAGCAAAATGGTTCAATATGGTTGTTGTTATTCTTATATTGCTGAGTAGATTATGATTTTGGTAGTGTGATGGCATTTTGGTCTTGTTAAGTGGAGATGAACATTGGTGAATGATGAGAGGTTTTATGGTTCGACCTTGAGGTAGGGTTCTACCTACCCTTTTTCAAAGATGATGTGTGTTATATATGACATGTGAATATAAATGTTAGGCTTGATTATGAGTAGAATAACTTATCATGATCATTGATATTTAGTGATTATATTAGGGTTTTTGGACCCGTAAGGTGGTGTGTTTATGACCCTTTGAGACTCTTATCGCTTTCTAGCTAGATTGAGCTAATTTGTAGCATGGATATGATTTAATGTTAGGTTTGGGATGTAGTTTAAGTGTTGGAATCATGGGTTAGTTGATTAACCTTGGTTGGGCTGGTCTAGTTGTCTTGAAATCGTAATTTGGGTACAGTGACTTGAATGCCCATGTTTCTAGGTGAAGTTTCTATCTTAGAAGTGGTTATGGCTTACTTGACATCTAGAAGTTGAACTAGATACTTTAGCCTTGTTTGGGGGACAATTTACCTAAATATGGAACTTGCCGATTAGAAATGGGATTGCCCGGCCTACTTAGGCCAAGACTTGTGCTAGCCTTGTGGACTTAGTTTTGGATATTAGGCATAGTTGAGACTAGTAAACATTAGTATAAGGTTAGTTTGTGTCTTATTGAATGATGATGTATTTTTCCACAGATAATGATATTTGGGCCTATAGAGATTTTATTTCTTCATAGTTATGATATTGGGCCAATAGAGATATTACTTCCTCTTAAATATGATATTGAGCCTATAGAGATGTTATTTCTTCTTAGTTATAATTTTGGGCCTTTAGATATGATATTCCTTGTAGATATGTTATTTCGCCCATAGAAATGATATTTCCTCTTAGACTTGATATTAGTCCCATAGAGATGCTATTTCTTCTTAGACTTGATATTTGTCTCATATAAATGCTATTTCCTCTTAGACTTGATATTTGGTCCATAGAGATGATATTTCCTATTAGACTTGATATCTGGTCATAGAGATGTTATTTCCTTTAAGACATGACGTTGGGTCTTTTAAGATGATTTTTCTCGTAGTTATGATTATTGGGCCTATAGATATTATATTACTCCTAGATATGATAATTCGCCTAGAGAGGTGATATTTCTCATTGTCATGATAATGGACCTATAGATATGAGATGTCATATAGATTAGATATGCTTATTGATATTATGCCTCCTAGATGTGAGATTCTTCCTACATATAAGAAGATTATAGACATGCCATGAATTATAAATATGATTGTTGATATGAGTTTCGGATACGTATATGGGCCTAAATCCATGATAGTTATGTCATGTTTATTCCAAACATATTATTGGGCCAAAGGCCTTGTTATAATATTCGTTGGACATCTGGGACTTAATTATCCTTATAAAGGATACAGTTGTAAAATATGGATAAATATTTTTATGTTTATATACACATCTCTCAGGTATGGGATGGAGGAAAATGCAGTATGATGATAATGATGGCACTGATTGAATACTTGTGATGGCATGCATAGATTTAGTACATTCATGATTATTATTTCGCTAATTGATGTGATCCTAGCAAAAATACGATATTATGACTATTCTCCCTAAATAAGGGTTAAAACCTATTTTTACCTTTAAAAATGGATTTGTCTATAATAATAAAGGCCTAACTTATTGGATAACTTACAAATAAAATAGGTTAATAATGATTTTTTACATATTTGGCCAAGACAGATTTTGGTCCATGACTTGACACTATTATTTACTCCGATTGTGAGATATCTTACCCTTTCTACACTTCTATAATGATTTAGTCCCAAAGATCACTCTGGGAAAGAGACTTATGGATTTACATTTTTTACCCATGACTTGAGTCCGTGCACCTATTATATATCTATATATATGTGTGTGTGTGTATTAATGGTTATGATGATATTAATACCTGGTATATCTGGAGGATACTGTTATGATGATATTGAGACTTGGCGAGGAAGGAGGATATTGTTATGATAATACTGATACCCGACAAGGCCAGAGAACATTGTGATGGTGATATTGATACCTAGTAAGGCCGAAAGACACAGTGATGATATATTGATACCCGGCAAGGCTGGAGGTTGATTATGATGATGATGGTTACGATGATCACAGTTATGATGGAGATGGTTATGATGATGATATTGTGATATTAATTGTGTACCTTGTATTCATTCTTATATGAAAATTGCCTATCACCAGTATGTACTTATGTATATTAGATGGTATGGAATGGTTGAATAGATATGGGTGCTGACTATGCCTTGTGTTGGTGTTTACTGATTGAACCTTCTGAGTCTAGGGTAGTGGGGGCATGCATAGGCTTGACTAGGTATTTGGTTTTCCAAAATAGCCGATTACTCGCGCTATTGTTGATATTGTTAATTATCATTTTTATAATCATTATTATGGCTAGTTATGACTGATTGGTCATTGGTTCAGTATCGAGATTTGAGATATGTTTTTGGCCTCTTCTATCTTACAATTGCATTATTATGCACGATTATTTCATATCTAGCCATATGGATTAGAAATCTTGAGTATGATAGTATTAAATCCTGATAGGTTTATAATAAGGTCTTAAAATAAGAACATTATAATTTAGCTTATACTTTGAGTTTACCTCACATTTATATGTATATCTAAATATATACCTAGCTATATGTAGCTATGGTACTGCTGTATATCCCTTCCTTTATTTGTTCATATTGAATATTCATTCCTTGGCTTTGTATATTGTTATCAATCCTTCTTTCTACCTTTATTCATATATCGGCCTAGGATATACAGTATAGTATTGAGATTCACGAATATGGATGGAATATGATAGTTCATCCTAGATACTTCCTTAGCCTTATTATGTTAGTCTCTTGGAGATGACTAGAATAGTTCATCCTTATTATAAAATTGACTTGTTATATGATTTAGGATTTTCGGGTATAGTTTCCATTCTGTTTATATGTTATATATATTTAATTTATATTTAGAGCTCAGTTGATAGTTTCCTACTAAGTACCATTCATTTGTTGCTCATACTACACTTCTGCAGCATGTAGAGTGAGCTTCTGACATTTGGAGTATTGCTTATCTCTCTCTTATGTATTAGACTAGTCTCCAGATCATATTCAAAGATAAGTTGTATCAGTGTAATTCCTTTGATATATAACTTTTGTACTCTTATTATATTAGAAGCTCTTGTATTGATACCATTGGGTTTTGGGATTATATTATGTATTGATCTTATTTCATATATTTCATACTTTCTTCCTTTATATATTTGAGTAGTACGTTACTAGACATTTTGGACAATGGGTTTGGCTTGCCTGCTGGTAGGTTATTAAAGGCACCATTATTACTTGAGAAATTGGGTAGTGACACTTGATGTCTTCTTCTAATGTTCTTGGGGATAAGCATATGAATTGTTGTTCTACACAAGTTCGCAAATGTAGTATAAAATTCAAAACTAGGGTGGTATGTAGCTTCATGTTGGAGAACTCATTAGTATTTATACCTCACAATTGTCGTATATTCTATATTACCGGTGTTTTATATAATTTAAATAATAACTCATTGTTGGATATGAGGACTGGAGAACCCATTACCTATAGGAAATACTAGAAAAAGAGGTTTGTACACTTAACTATTAATTTCTTGAGCACCTTTTCCATATATCATTTTTTGGTTTCAAAATATTAAGTAAGGTGTGCTCCAGGAAATCAATAGCTAAGTGTACAAACCTCTTTTTCTAGTATTTCCTATAGGTGATGGGTTCTCCAGTTCTCATATCCAACAATGAGTTGGAATCCAAATTATCCCAAAAAATTGGTAGTGCACTATATATGCTCATTATAAGGTGTATGTACCAATAAGTTCTCCAACATGCAACTACATCATCCCGACTTTTGATGTTCACGGTGCATTTGCGACCATGTGTAGAAAATCAATTCATATGAATATCGCCAAGAATTTAAGAAGGAAACATCAAGGAATTCACACACTTCCAATTTATTTTCGAGGTTATACAATACCTATTCAATTCTTAGTAGTAACTTATTCTACTACTTTAATTTATGGAATTTCTATAAATGATCTATCTTTTAAAGGTTAGTTTGGTAGATTGATTCTATACCCTTAATAGGACTGTAATTTTAATTATGCTGTATGATAGTCAAAATTTATTGTAATGTACCATTGGATTTGCCATTAGCTGACAATGAACATACATTTTTTATGTTAACCAATTTTATGTGATGGCATCAAGAAAGGAAGATTTTAGGTCATAAATATTTATGATAAGATTGTACTTCGTAGGCATGTTAACACTAATGTCTCAATAAAATAAGTGATCTAAAATCTAAAAAGAACTAGTGTAAACTACTAACACACAAATTGGGTTTCTTATCGGTGAGTAAGAACAAAAAAAGAACAAAAAACTAAAAAAACACAAAACTTTACATGGAAAACCTCCTTGTTCATGGAAGTAATGACCACGACCTATCATGTGAATGATTTCATATACAATCCATCAACTTCAATAGAGCAAGTTTAATTATAAACCTTCTCTTAAAGAAACTAACTTTAGTAACTAACCAAACATGTAACTCTATGTTTTATACAAAACTCTCTAAGAAGTCAAACTCACTTCTTGTTACAACCCTCACCAAATAAATAAACAACCACCATAATATAATGACTATAACTCAATAGCTAATATATTAAAGACATAATCAGTTCTTAGTCCTAAAATCGATATCAGGAACAATTAATGCAAAGTTGTTCTTGAAGCTTAAATTTTTACCGCCTTCGTGTTCTACTACTCCTTGAGAATATTTCCTTCTCAATGTGTGCAATAGATACCTCTCTCACATTAAAGTCTTCTCCTTATATAATAGTGATAATTATGGGCTTTTTCCCAAGACCTTAATTAACACATTATTTTTCCTCTTCCTTGTTTGACAAGATTTTGAGATCTTGAATCCTCATTATAAGATTCTATTTCCTTAAATAGATTTCTCTTGACTTTGACCTTCTCTTTGTTGTACTCATGCTACATGCATATTACTGACACAATATGTAATGACCTGACTTTGTGAATTTTTTATTTCTATGTATTTTGACCATTTCTCCTTTCTTATAGTTGCTATATGTTAATTTTGGTATTTGGGGATGTTTGGCATGATTACTAATGCGACCAAAAATGATTTGTATGATTTTTTAGTTTTCAGAGGTTTGAGAAGTCATATAGCTGACTTTCGTCAACATTTATTATTTTGAGTGTTGGATGAGAATTTTTACTATTCCAGTAGGTCCAAAATATTGAATTTGGATTATAGTGTGGTTGGTTCGGGTTCGGGATCATTATCTTACATTTTGACCCTTCATTTAGAAAATTGTAAAAAGAGGTCTCAGGGGTAATTTGTTAAAAATAATTTTTTTCAAAAATCCAACAACACCATTGAGTTTGGAAAATAAAAATATCCTTGTAGCATAGTTCGTCCATGTTCATAAGATTTTTAATGAATCTTTCAGGGTTGACCGACAGCTTTGCAACTTAGTAAAGTTTCTGGTTTTGACACTTTAGCAAAGTTTCTTCCCTTGTAGGTATTCTTTAGTGGTAGATCTCGTATACTGATCTTGTGTGGTTATCTTTGTTGGTCATGAGACTTTGGTAGACTTGATTGTCCTAGATATGTTTGATTTTGATGTTATCTTACGTATGCATTGGTTAGTTCCTTATCAATCTATTTTGGACTATTATGCCAAGATTATGACCTTAGCTTTGTTGAGTTTGTGCTGAGGTTGTCTTGGAAGGGCAGGCTTAATTTTTGTCTAAAGGGTGTTATATCTTTTCTACGTGCTTATTGTATGATAGAGAAAGGGTATTTGTCTTATTTAGCTCATATTTGTGATTCTAGCATTGCTTCACCACTTCCCATAGATTTTATTCGGGTTGTCCATGAGTTCATAGATGTGTTTTCCATCAATTTACCTGATCATGATATTGATTATGCTATTGATGTGAAGCGGGCACTATGCCTATTTCTTTTTCTTCCTATAAGATGGCCCCAATCGAGTTGAAGGAGTTGAAAGAGCAGTTGTAAAAATTGTCGAGTAAAGGGCCAGTTAAACCTTGTGTATCTCCCTGGGTGCTCCAATATTTTTTGTGTATAATAAGGATAGTTCTATTTGTATTTATGTTGATTATAGGCAGTTGAATAAAGTGACAGTTAAGAACAAGTATCCTCTTTCTCGCATTGATGCTCTTTTTAAATAACTTCAGGAATTTTTGGTGTTGTTCAAGAATGATTTCTTTTTCAGGTATCACCAAATAAAGATTAGAGATTTGGATTTTTCGAAAATGGATTTCTAGAATTGATACAATAATTATGATTCTTTTTCATGCTAGTTAGGTTGACCAATTCCCCCAGCAACATTCATGGAGTTGATGAACAGGGTGTTTGGCCATTTCTTGACTTCTTTGTGATTCTATTAATAGATGACATCTTGGTTTATTCCAAGAGTAAGGCTGACCATGTGAAGTATTTGAGGATTGTACTTCAGAGGTTGCGTGAAGAGAAATTATATGCTAATTTTTCTAAGTTTTAGTTTTCATTGGATTCTATCTCGTTCTTGGTCATGTGGTGATCAATGATGGTATTATGGTTGATTCGACCAATATAGCGATGATTTACGATTGCGCTAGACCTATTTTTCCTACTTAGATTCTAATTTACATTAGTTTGATAGGTTATTATTGGTGTTTAGTAGAGGCTTTGACATCTATTGCAACTCTTTTGATCAAGTTGACTCAGAAAAATGTGGGTTTACAGTGGTCGGATGCATATTAGAAGAGCTTTCAAGATCTTAAAGAGTTGTTAACTTTTGCTCCTATCATGATTTTTCCCAATTTATGGTGTTGTTTTGGGTGCGATGTTGAAGCATGAGGGTAAGGTGATTGTTTATGCCTATCGTTGGTTGAAGCCTCACATGAGAAATTACCCTACCCATGATTTGGAGTTGGCAGCCATAGTGTTTGTCTAGAAGTTTTGACATCATTACTTGTATAGAGTTCACTGGGTGACCTTCTTGGACCATCGTAGCCATCAGTACTTTTTCAGATAATGAGATCTTAATATGAGGCAGTAGCGATGTCTTGAATTTCTTAAGGATTATGACCTTACTATTTTGTATCATCCAGGCAAGGCTAATATGATTGCAGATGCCTTGAGCTAAAAGTCAAGTAGTATGGGATGTTTAGCTCATCTTTTGACCCAAGAGTGGCCTTTAGTTGTGGAGGTTCATTCCGTAACTATCTAGATAGTTAGGCTTGATATTTCGATACCTGAGCTTATTTTAGCCTTTGTTGATGCTAGATAATCCTTGATATAGCAGATTTGAGCTCACTAACTTGATGATGAGATATTGAGAGTGATTTAAGATAATGTTTTGAGTGGCAACGGTTAGGCGACATCTCTTGATTTTGATTGAGTTTTGAGGATTGGAGGCCGAGTTTGTATATTGAGAGTTAGTAGATGGGTGAGACTGATTTTGGAGGAGGCATATTATTAAAAATATTCTATCCATCCAGATGTGACAAGGATGCATTGTGATTTGAAATAGCTTTACTAGTGGGTGGTATGATGAAGAATGTGGCAGATTTTGTTGCTCGTCGCTTATGTCATTAGTAGGTGAAGGCTGCGCATCATAGATCGAGTAGTTTACTTCAAAAATTACCCATTACTTAGTGAAATTCGGAGACGATCACTGTGGACTTTTGATAACGCCCAAACTACCCTTCCATTGAAGGATATAACGATTGCTATCAAAATATTGTAACCCAACTAGGTTGGGGTCAATCCCACAAGTAATAGGCCAAAGATATCACTCAAACTTGTTGAAATAGTTGGGTAGTCCAAAAAAGTAAAAGGGTGATTTACTGAAATAATAAAAGGGATAAGAATTGGTTGCTTTTGGTTTTAAACAATCTAAGACGAACACTTGGCTTGTGTTTCCCCAGGCTTCTAACTCCTAGATTTATCGCGCACCATCGAACTATTCTGATATATTGCATGTAGAATCTGACAAGTTATGTACCATCAACTGTCTTGTGGACTCATTGATGGATTTCACCCTTTACCTTTTGAGTCTCAGGGTGTATCTATCTACTAACCCTTATCCTACATCCCATTTAACTATTACCTAGTGGGTCTCAAGTTATTAAATGAAACTAATTGTCCTAAGAAGATAATACTAGTAAGTTTGTTTCGGCAATTAACTCCAAATTAATGTTGTGGTCTTCTTTTCCTAGTCACTACTCCTCTTGTAGAGTAAGTAGTGATAGTCTAGGAGGGATCCTAAGTGTCCAACCATTAAGAAAGCAATCGGAGCAAAGAAAATCCAATACATAAAAGAATATTTATCAAGAACGACTTGACACTTCCTATAATTCATTAATCAACCAAGGTTCCCATAACCCTAGCTTAGGGAATTGGTCTCTCATACTTATGAGATCAATACGAAATCCGTAAAAAAAATTATAATCAATATCAAAAAAATAAGAAAAGAAATTCCAAAGTCTTAAATTGAATAACAAACTAAGAACAATAAGATGTTTATGAACTTAGCCTCGAAGGGCCTATCTCTGATTGATGAATCAATCTTTCTCTCTATGCTAGACAAAGCCTAAAGGGTATTTATAGATTACAAGAAACTCTAGAAATCAAATCCTAAATAAAATAGGAAAACTTAACTAACTATACATAATAAGATTTATAAACATCATAGGATTTTATTTAGGTTACATGGAAAGCCTAGGTTCAAAGCTGAAATGAAAAAGGAAAACGGAGTCGGTGGCCACTTACTTGGGCCACTTACGACTCGTAACTACTACTTATCGTATGTAAGTGGACCTAGGTAAGTGCCAAGAAATTTTCTTAGGATTTTCCCTGTCTGGATCTTGAATTTTGGCACTTAGCTTTTCCACATACGGACTGTATGTGCTAATTATGGACCGTATGTGGACATAGGTATATCCAAATTCCCCACCATCAAATAGATAATTGAATTATCTTTCTAATGATACCCATTTTTCCTTAATCCAATATTGGGGTGAAATGTTATGGCAACATTACTGAAGCAATGTCAACTCTCTGGATCTTTAAGTTTTGGTACTTGCTTTGGTCATATATGCCCGGTAAGTGCCATATACGTCGAAAAAAGCTCAAGTAAGTATCCAAAAACTTTGATTTTCATATTTTTCATCAATTTGGCTTCACAAACCTAATTTCATGTGAAATACTGCAAAAACACATCATATTAAACAAAACAGCCTAAGAATCATGCATATTTTCATAGTTTTAAGCATCTAAAATGCTATAAATTTATAGCACCTCAACACCCTCAACTTAGAACGTCGCATGTCGTTAGGAAATAAGACATAAAAAATAATATGATAGTGCCCAACTAAGAGAAACATTTGACACCATGGTAGTCAATCATCAAACCTATGTCAAAGCACCTTACCCTCTCCAAGTTCAACACTTAAAACCAACAGTGTGTATACATGAAGAACAAAAATGAGACACAAAAGAATCAAGCTATGTCATTACATTAGCAATAAATTAACATGCGTACATACAAGTTACACTACCCAAACAAGTAAGCATCTAGCAATATAATCTATGTACCCACACATCAAAGAAGTCCCACTTACTCATATAAAATAATACATGTTAATGCAGGGACGGTGAAGAGACACTCACACTTACAAGAGAAATTCAAATAAGTATGCATTAACTACTATAGGCTTGCCCTTATTTTCTTTACCGTAGTTTTCAGACAGTCAAGTTAGGATCACTATAGGACTTTATTCGGCTTGTACTGTAGCCTTAGGGGGATGGTATGGTACATATGTATATATTAAGTGACTAAGCCTCTTTGGTACTACTCTAACTTTGGTATCCATGCTTTAACAATTTTTCTTTTGTTCCACCCTTATTTCTCTTTTTATGCATATTTAGGTTAAGTGTGGTTTCTTTATTCTTTCTTTTTCATAATTTTTTCATAATGTTTCCTTTTCAGCTTTTTCTAGCACATACCTACTTTCCTTTTCTATTATTCTTCCCTTCTTCATAGCTACTTTACATCACATACCCCTATATTAGCCACCCTTTACTTAGGAAATTTGCCTGAGTTGAGGTGCCCAATGTCTAAGGAGGACTAGGGATAAAATAAGTTCATTATAATCCAAATGGGAAGGTGAACGGTGAAAACAAGGGAATAAGATATAAGGCTCAAAATAGGGATCAAAGGATACTGATTTCCACATGGAATGCCCTTTAGGCTAAAAGTTGGCTAAAATAAAAAACGACCTACAATATTTTCCTAACCTACTATCCTACAACCTAGGAAAAACTAACCAGGCAAGTTCTGGATTCAATACAAAAGGAACTAAGTAGTATCTCAGACACACATGAGCACAGGACAGCATCACACGCTGTTATCTATCTAGTTCATGCAATTGTTAGCAATAATTATCATGTACCTAATCCTAATTTCATAATAAGATTCACAATAGTCACACACACACACACATATATATATACATATCACGTGGTTCAAAACAAGCTATTAAGAGGGTATTATTTTCAAAACATTGCATCAAATGCCTTAAATACTTATTTTTCTCCTAGTTAAATGACACAACACGATACAAAACACAGTACGCCTAAACATGTCGGTTCTACTAGGAATAGGACTCCAAGTAAAAGAGGCACAAAAAAAAAATCCTGAGAGGACATCAAGACCCATAAATGATCTCACTCTCAACTTAAAATCAGGCACTATCCCTAATGCATCAAACCACTACAAAACAAGATAGTTAGGAATATACCTGTAGCACCATAGGTGTGAAGATCTGACATCAGTCACATAATAGGAATACAAATAACTTGGGTTTCCTCCCAAAAAGCACATAATTTTACTTCGCGGTATGATTAGGCTTTGTTAGGTACTCAAACTTCCCCAACAAGCCCATGGGTACCTTGATTATGCAGACTTCATCAAGGTAGCTCAAGAGTTGGACTTCAAATTTTTCTTTACACTTTAGACTTATAAAGTTTACCCCTAATTTTTTTTCTGATTTTCCATTATGATCCAGGGGTGGTGGTAAAAAAATAAAGGACCCAAGAAATATATGTTGAATGATGTAATTCTTGGCCCTTACATGAGGAATATAGTTTATTGATTTTAGCTCAACAAATTTAAGAATATAGACATATGATTCCTCCTCCTTGAACTCTTCTTCAGGCTCGGTTGACCTAATCAAGGTCAGACTATCCAAACATAATATGGAAAAATACATCGAATGAGGTTCAATATGCCCCAACTCAGAAATTACATCCTTCTTTACATTTTTGTATAACTCTATTATGCTCTTCATAAATGTGACACTATCCATAAGAGTATGAGCTATTCTTGACTCCTCTAATTTTAGCTCCTCTAGTTCGATTTTCAAAAAAAGTTTAGTCTTACACCACCCATAACTAGGTTGTTAGGCATTACACCCAATAACTTTTGCATCCAATTCTACTGGTAAGTGGTAAATATCAAACCCAAGCCTATCAACCTTTTGGAATAAGCTCAAGATTATTATGGAAAAGTGTGTTACTATTTCCAATAGGCAATCCTTGTGTTCACACACTATATCTACCATATTTTTGTAGTAATATACCATAACAAAAGAAAAAGGATCAATAATAAGGAAGTGTTAATCACTCCACACTTTCTCTGGCCAAGTTGTCATAATAAAAAAAAGGGACAACAAAAAAAAACAAAAAAAAAAAGTAAAACTCGACAACTCCAACAACTTCAATCAAGAACTCTAAAATCTTATTTCCCGAAAACAACACAAAAATTTGATAACACCCAAACTACCCCTCCTTAGAAGGTTAAAGAAATCCTGTCAAAATATTGTAACCCAACTAGGTTTGGTCAATTCCAAGGGAATAAAATGGAGATATCTCTCAAACTTATTGAAATGGTCGGGCAGTACAGTAAAGTAAAAGAGGGTTTTACTAAAATAATAAAAGGGACAAGAATTGGTTTCTTTTGGTTGTAAAAAATCTAAGATGAACACTTGGATTGTGATCCCCCTAAGTTCTAACTCTGAAGACTTATCATGCACCATGTAACTATTCTAATATCTTACATACAAAATCTGATAAGTTATGTACCATCAACTATTTTGTGGACTCATTGACAAATTTTACACTTTACCTTTTGAGTATTAGGGTGTCACTCTACTAACCCTTATCCTAGATCCTCAATAACTATCACCTTATGGATCTCAAGTTACTATATGAATCTAATTGGCTTAAGAAGATAACACTAGTAATCTTGTTTTAGCAATTAACTCCAACTGACTATTGTGATCTTCTTTTTCTAGTCATTACTTCTCTTCTTGAGTAAGTAGTGATAGTATAGGTGGGATCCTAACATGGTCACCTATTAAGAAAGCAATCAAAGTAAAGAAAATAAAATAATTACAAGAATCTTTATCTAGAATGACTTGGAACTTCCTCAGCTTTATTAATCTGCTAGGATTCCCACAACCCAAGCTACGGAAATTAGCTGCTCATAGTTATGAGGTCAATCATGAAATCCATAGACAAAATTACTAAATCAATATCACAATGATGAAAGAAAAATCCTTAAGTCTCAAATTGAATATAAAACCAAGAAAAACAAGATGTTTATGAACTTGGCCCCAAAGGTCCTCTCTCGAAACTCGCTCAATACTAAACAAAGCCTAAAAGGTATTTATAGAAAACCAAGAAATAAAATCCTAAATAAAATAGGAATACTTAACTAACTGTACATAATAAAACTTACTAACATCATAGGAGTGTATTTAGGTTACATGGAAATCCTAGGAATCAAATCTAAAATGAAAAAGAAAAAATAAAGTTGGTGGCCTCTTCCTAGGGCAGACGCATAAGTACTACTTACGGTCTGCAAGTGGATTCAGGTAAGTGCCAGGAAATTTTCTTGTATCTTTGCCCTGCCTGGATCTTGAATTCAGGCATTTACCTTAGCTATATATGGACTGTATGCTCTACTTATAGACAGTAAGTGAACATATGTGAGTGTAAAGTCCTCTCCATCAGATAGATAATTGAATTAACTTTCCAACAATACCAATTTTTCCTTGATTCAATATTTAGGTGAAATATTATGGCTAAATTATTGAAGCATTGTCAATTCTCTAAATCTTCAAGTTCGGGTTACATGTTGTGGTCACATATGATCAATCAGTGATATATTCACCAAAAAAATGCTTAAGTAATTAGCCAAAAACTCTGACATTCTTCTTTTTCATCAATTTGGCATCCAAAACCTAATTTCCTACAAAACACTCCAAAAACACATCATATCTAACAAAATAACCTAAGAATCATGCATATTTTCATATATTGAAGAATCTAAAATGCTATAAATTTATAGTACATCAACTTCATTAGTGGCTTTACTTGTATCTCTCATCTGATAACATTTGGGTTATTGTGGATCAGTTGACAAAATAAACCTTTTTCATCTTTATTTAGATTTTCTTCAGCATTGAGAGGTTGTATCATATCTTTTTTTGTGATATAGTTTACCTACTTTTGATCCCTATTTTTATTATTTCAACAGACACTTAGTGTTCTCTTATAGATTTTGGCGTATATTTTAGGAGGAGTTGGGTATTCAGGATGACCTTAGCACAACTTTGCATCGTAGACCAACGGTCAGTCGAAAAGGACTATTCAAGTTTTTAAAGATATACTTCAAAATTTTTTTATGGATTTCATAGGTTAGTAGGAGCAGATTTGGCCTTAGCAGAATAGTGTTACAATAATATCTACAATTCGAGTATTAGGATGGCCACTTTGGAGTTGTTGTATGGTAGGCATTTTTGATCTCTTATTGGTTGGTTTGAGACCTCTGAGCTTAGACCCTGTTATACTAGCTTTCTTTATAAGTCGTTAGATAGGGTTTTATTTATTTGGTATAGGATTTGGGTGGCATGGAGTAGGAAAAAAAAGTTATGTAGACCATAGGTTTTGTGCCTTGGAGTTTGGATTATTGATCGATTCCTCCCTCGTGTGTTTCCCATGAAAGGAGTGATGAGGTTTAATAAGAGAGGTAAGATAAACCATAGGTACAATGGACTATTTGTGATTCTTTAGATATTTGGGGAGGTTGTATATAAGTTGGCCTTGCCTATAGACATTTGAATCGCTCATCCAGTAATTCATGTATCTATGCTTTAACACTATATTATGAATGAGTCCCATGTTCTTTATTGGGATTTAGGTTAGTTGGATGAGAAGTTGACCTTTGTTGAGAATCCAATCTCTATTATAGCAACAGATACTAGATGGTTGCATTCTAGAGCTATTTCATGGTTAAGGTATATTGGAAAGACCATCTTATTAAGGAAGCTGCTTGGGAGGTTGAATCTGACATTCATAATAGTAACCCTCTATTTTTATCAATTCAGCTATTTCATTGCCTTTTTTTCTTTTAGTTAGAGGATGAAACAAGGTTTTAGTGGTGCATGTTATAATGACCTAAAATTGAGATTTTTCAAATGCTATGTGTTTTAAACATTTTACCCTTCTCCATAGTTGTTACAAGTTGATTTATGGGTTTGAGGATGGTTGGCATAGTTTTTGATATAACTGTGAATGATTTTTTGATTTTAGGGTTTGAGAATGGTTCACATGATTCTCAATGCTATCGAGAATGATTTATGTGAGTTTATGTTTTTTAGGGGTTTGAGAAGCCATATAGTTTACTTTGGTCAATATTCATTGTTCTGAGTGTCATATGGCAATTTAGACTCTGCCAGAAATCCAAAATATCAAATTTGGGTTAGTATCATGGTTGGTTTGAGTTTAGGACCTTTATCTTGCATTTTGACATTTTGTTTGAAAAAATAGTAAAATGGTGTTCTGGGGGTTAAATTGTTGAAAATAATCATTGTTCAAAAACTTGACATGGCCGCTAACTATGGAAAGTAAAAAATATCCTAATAGCATAGTTCTTGAGATTTTGAATAAATCTATAGGGGTCGATTGACAACTTTGAAGCTTAGTAAAGTTGATGGTGCAACCTCTTTAGAGGCCAAAATACCACTTAAGCAGTGATTGACCATTATGGACTGATCTTTAAGCGACGTCACAGCTTCTGAATCAGCAGTTGCTTATTAGACCATTTAACTGCTGAAGCAACCAAAGATGGGTAGATATAAGAACTAATTTTTACATTTTTCCTTTATTTTGGAACCTTTGATCTTCAGGTTTTAGCGATTCTTGATGCTTCTTTCCCCATCTGAGCTTGGGTAAGATGCAAGACCTTTTCCCATTATTTTTCATCATTTATAGCTTTAGAAATACCTTTAAATCATGATTTCAAATGGAAATTTGGGGTTTATTGGTAAAGTTTAAAAAAGGGGTTTTCTTTAATTTGGTCCTTGTTTTTAACGACATTTTTCTTGGATTTTGTCATGTACACTCTTAACTTTTGGGATTATGTTTTTAAAATAAATGTCAGTTTTCCCTGTCAGATCCCTAAAAATTTTGATCTTTTATTTTGACCATCCTACTTATGAGATGTTGACTTTTGATTTGAATTAGGTTTAGGGATGTTAAAACGGCATTTTAGGAGAGTTTTAGATTTTTGGAAGGGGTTTTGGGTCATTTTGGAAGGCAGTGAGGATCTATGGTAAGGCTATGTCTTGAAGGTTAACCTCAACGATATTGGCGTGTCACAGAGGCTAAACTTTGTGATATTAGCATGCTCTACTGTTGTTTTAATTTCGTTCTTTTTTTTTACTTGAAGTGAGGGTTTTTTGGTCTTTTTACCCCTTGTACGACTTATAAACATATAAGGGACCCTTTTTCTTTAGTTTTCAAAGATCAAACTCTACTTTATTCATCTTTAACCCTCCACCCAAGAATGCTTAAAGTTTTTTTCAAGAAGTCATTACTTCGTGTTCCCATCTTCAGATTGGCATCGATTTCTTATGTGTTTCAGGCATGTTTCTATCCCAAAACTTGAATTTTACATTGTGTCATTAATTGAATGGTTTTTCATGTGATTTAATTATGTGTTTTGAAAATGGGTTGAGGGATTTTGGTTTATACTTATTGAATTACTTGTCTGATGTTCTAAATTGATTACTCATACATTAAGTTCATGTTTATTGGGACTAAATTGGTGCATGTTTTAAATGATTGGAATGGGGGGCATGGGTTTCACCCAATTGGATGAATTTCATATTGGAATTGCATTAACCTCACCTTACTTTTTAAATTTGACTTTAATTATAGATAATTGCATGGTTTAACTCATTTTTGAACCCAATGCATTGTATTTATGGATAAATATATATACGACCATATAGCCTATACAACCCATGTTTTGACCGTGTTCTTAATGCACACTTAATATATAAATTTCTATACACCCGTATAGCCTATGGGTGCCTTTTGGATGAATCGAGCTATACAGTTTAAGTTAAATCCTTAAACTTTTACATTCATAATCCTTTTTCTTATCCCAACATCCTATAAATATGTATGAATGTGCGCATGTGTTTTTGATTAAATTAAAAATGTCATTACTTTTTCACTTTTCCTAAGTTACTTGCCAATGATTATCCTACTGACCATCGTAGCACACTATATAATTTTATGATATAGGGTTCAAAGAATTTTCTATTGCTCCCATGCAGTGTTAGGTGGTTGAGAACATCTATTGAGTTGTTGTGAAATGGTGAGTCTCTATCCTTCGGAAGGCTTTGTCATTTCATTATTCTTTCTTTATTGACTGAGTACTTTGGATCCTTTTAGGTCATAGTCAGAGGCACATCCTAACTGAAATGTTATTCTAGTTCTTGAGGCTATTATGGAGAAGTGTGGGTTCGTTGTTGTTTGAACTCTTACTTTTTATTTGAGTTATCTATTCATCTTCTCATTACTGTTTGAATGGCTTCTTCTTTATTTTTATTATTATTCTCCTAAGGTTAGCCTAAGGGAGTGATCTCTGGCCCATGGTGGGATTAAGATAACCGTCACGGCCATGCCCTGATTTAGGTCATGACAAGCTTTGTATCAGAGCATGGTCTAGTGTTTTTGGGTGTCTACAAGTCGTGTTGAGTAGATTCATTTTTATGGGTGTTTAACATGCAACACTTATGAGGTGGAGGCTACAAGGCATTTAGGAATGTCTTTCCTTTTTGTGTTCTATTTCAGGTTGTAGTGTCTAGTGTTATAAAACCTCTCTAACTCTTTGCTTCCTTGTATTTTAGATCATGTCTCCCCAAAGATATGACATTTATAGAAATTTTTCTAGGAACTCTGTCCTACCATTGGACAAGATAAAAGGGACTCGCCCTATGTATGGAGTATAGACCCGGTCTAGGGTCCATGCTCCTAATAATACTTCTCCACATTGAGTTCCATCGGTCTCTACTGGTTCTTCTCAAGATTTTCGAGTTGGTGATACTTATGATCTACTGCCTCAGGGAAATATCTTTAATGCAGAGTTTCATTAGTCTATTCATATGCTTACTCAGTTAGTGGCATTATAGTCTCTTTAGTTTGACCGTGTTGGTTCTATTTTTCATTCATCTAAGGTCACTCTAGTTGACCAGTTTATGAGGTTGAACCCCCCAAACTCTATAGGAAGTAAGGTTGAGGAAATTCTTTAAGGATTTATTGATGAGATATAGGTGATTTTCAGGGTGATGCATCCTACTGATGTAGAAAGTGTGGTGTTTGTTGCTTCTCAATTGAAAGATATAGCCTATTAGTAGTATGAGGAGTGATAAGATATAAGGGGATGATGTTGAGTAGGTAGTGTGGGATGACTTCTCAGGTGCCTTTGTTGATTACTTCTTTCCTCAGGAGTTGAGGAAAGCTAAGGCAGAAGGGTTTGTGAACTCAAAGAAAGGAAATATGAGTGTAAAAGAGTATGCTCTAAATTTTCAATAATTGTCTTGTTATGCTTCAAAGTTAGTGTTTAACATGAGATCCAAAATGAGAAAGTTTGCTTCTAGGTTGTCTCGTGACTTAGTATTGGTGTGTAAGGCTACAATGTTGAATAATCATATAGTTATTTCTAGGTTATTGGTTTATATGCCGCAGGTAGAGAATGAAAATAAAACCTAAGCATAGATGGGAGAGAGACAGAACAATAAGGTTACGTATTCAAAGAAGGGTGGGGGGTCAATAAAATAGTCGAAAAGATGGTAAACAATGGACCAAGAAGAAGAACTAGGGTAATTCATATTATCCTGTTGGTGCTCCTTATCCTAAGCCTTCAGGTGATCTTCATTTTTAGGCCAGTAGTAGTTCTAAGGCACAGGGTTCCCAGTCTCAAGCTAGTGCTCCTTATCCTAAGCCTTCAGATGATCTTCATTTTTAGGCCAGTAGTAGTTCTAAGGCACAGGGTTCCCAGTCTCAAGCTAGTGGAGCTCAGTTACTGCACCTTATCGTCCTTGTCATTTTTTTGGAGAGCTTGACCATGGTTATTGCTAGAAGGGGAGAAATTAGTGCTATAATTGTGGTTATCTTGGTCATATGGATGGAGATTATCCTTCAAATAGGGTTGCCTCTGGGGAAAATAAAGTTAAGGTTTCCACATCTTCAGCTCCTATGCCAAAGGGTTCTACTTTTGGTATCGGCACTGGATGAAATCATCTCTTTTCACTTGCTACTTGTCAGTAGTATGAGGTATCTCCTGATAGTATTATCGGTATATTACAACTCTTTTCTTATGATGTTTACTGTTTGTTTGATCCGAGTTCTACCCTATCACATGTAACCCTTTATATGAATATACATTTTGGTTTTGGTCCTAAAAATATTTTTGACCCCTTTTCTATTTCTACTCTGGTGGGTGATTTTATAGTTGCGAGAAAAATCTACAACGGTTGTGTGGTGTCCATCTTCTATAGGAATACATTAATGGATTCGATAGAGTTAGATATGGTGGATTTGGATGTAATCTTGGGGATGGATTGGCTTCATTCATGGTATGCTTCTTTGGATTGTAGGACCCAAAATGTCAATTTCCACTTTCCTAATGAATTGATGATTGAATGGGAAGGGAGTTTCTTATATCCAAAGTGAGGGTTATCTTTTATCTTAGAGCTCAGAAAATAATTTTAAAAAGGTGTCTACATTATGTAGTTTGGGTTAAGGAATCTAACTTTGAAAGTACATCTTTGCTATCTGTCTCTATGGTTCATGAGTTTCCTGAAGTGTTTCCTAATGATCTTCCTAGGATTTCTCCCTATAGGGAAATAGATTTTTGGATTGATCTTCTGCTGGATACTCATTCTATTTTTATTCCTTTATATAGAATGGCTCCAACTGAGCTAAAAAACTAAAGGAGCAGTTAAAGGATCTTTTTAATAAGGGTTTTATTTATTTTAGTGTTTCTCCATATGGTGCTCTTATGCTTTTCATGTAAAAGAAAGATGGGTCTCTATGAATGTGTATAGATTATCATTAGTTGAATTAGGTGATAGTGAAGAATAAGTTCCCTCTTCCTAAGATTAATGATCTTTTTGATAATCTTTAGGGTGATAGATATTTATCTAAGATTGATTTTCTTTTAGGCTACCATCAGCTTAAAATTAGGGAGGTTGATAACCCGAGACTATTTTCCAAACTTGGTATGGTCACTATAAGTTTTTGGTTATGTTATTTGGGTTACCTAATGCTTTGGCTGTATTCATGGATCTTATAAATCAGGTTTTCAGTTAGTTTCTAGAATCGTTTGTTATAGTCCTTATTGATGATACCATGGTGTATTCTAAGAGTGAGGAGGATTATGCCAACCACCACCAAACTATGTTGTAGACCCTTATGGACCAGAAGTTGTATGCAAAATTTTCTAAGCACGAATTATGGCTAAGTGTTGTGAATTTGGTGGGTCATGTTATTTATAGTGAAAGGATCAAGGTGGATCCATAAAAGGTTGATGTAGTTAGAGATGGCCTAGACCTACGACTCCAACTAATATTAGGAACTTCTTGGGCTTGGCTGAGCTCTATAGAGGAATTATGAAGAGTTACTTATCTATTGCTGCTCCATTGATGAAGTAAACTCAGAAAAAGGTTAAGTTCTTGTGGTCCGATGCTTGTAAGGTTAGTTTTGATAAGATGAAGGATAAGTTGACTTCTACACTAGTTTTGCCCCTACCCGAGGGTACTGAAGGTTATATTGTGTTTTGTGATGTATTTTGTATAAGACTGGGTTGTATTTTGATGCAGCGTGGTAGGGTTATAGCCTATACTTCTATGCAGATTAAGGTTTATGAAAGAAATTATCTGACTCATAATTTAGAGTTGGCGGCGAGGGTTTTTTGTTTGAAGATTTTGCGCCATTATATGTATGGGGTGCATGTGGATATCTATTCAGATCATAAGAGCATGTAGTATATTTTTACTAAAAAGCAGTTGAATCTTACGCAGAGGCAGTGGCAGTGGCTCAAATTTGTTAAGAATTATGACATGAGTCTTCACTACCATTTAGGTAAAGATAATGTTGTTGCTAATACTCTTAGCAAGTTTTCTACGAAGAGTTTATCATATATTGATGAGGAGAAAAGAGGATTAGTGATGGATATTCATATTTTGGATAACTTGGAAGTTCATTTTTTTGACTTTGAGGATAGAGAGGTAATTGTTTAGGAAATGGTAAAATCATCTCTGGTGCTGAGATGAATAAGGAACAGGATCTGGATCCCATACTTATGCAGATTAAGCATGATATTGGTCAACAAAAGATTATGACTTTTGAGATTGGGGGAGATGGCATCTTGAGGTATAAAGGTAGGCTATGCATTCCTGATATTGATGGGTTGTGCGAAATGATTTTGACCAAGGCTCATGAGTCTATATATGCAATTCATCCAGTTTTAACTAAGATGTATCATGACTTGAAGAAAATCTAATGGTGGAATAATTTCAAGAGGGACATGGCAAATTTTATTTCTAAATATATGGTTTTTTTAGAAAATTAAGGTTAATAACTTGAGGCCTGGTGGCACGTCTCAAGAGATAGAGTTGCCTATGTAGAAGTGGGAGATGATCAACATTAATTTGATTACGGGTCTTTCACGGTCTCACAATCAGTATTATTCTATTTGGGTCATTGTGAATTGAATGATTAAGTCTGCTCACTTCTTGCCTATAAGGACTAACTACTCAGGAGAAGATTATGCTAAGTTGTTCATTCAGGAGGTTGTGAAGTTTCATGGTGCATCGGTGTCCATCACTTCATACCGAGGTATGCAATTTTCATATCTCTTATAGCATTCATTTCAAAAAGGTTTAGGTATACAAGTGAACCTTAGCATCGCTTTCCACCCTCAAATAGATCGACAAATGTAGCGTACTATGAAGAATTTGAAGGATATATTGTAGTCTTGTGTGACTGATTTTATGGGTAGATGGGCTGATCATTTTCCTTTTAATGAGTTTGCATACAACAATACTTATCATTCGATCATTTAGATGGCTCTTTTTGAGGATCTTTACAGTGTAGGTCTCATATTGGATGGTTTGAGGTTGGTGAGAATATGTTATTTGGTCCTAAATTGGTTTACCAAGCCATGTAGATGGTAAAGGTGATTAAAAAGACTTAAGACTACTCAAAGTCGCCAAAAGTCTTATGCAAAGGTGAGGCAAAAAGAATTGGAAATTGAAGTAAGTGACTGGGTATTCTTGAAGGTTTCTCCTATGAAAGGAGTCATGAGGTTTGGTACGAAGGGGAAGCCATATATATTTTGAGGAGAATTAGGAATGTTTCTTATGAATTGGATTTTCGTACGAGTTTGGGCTTTAGTCATCCTATTTTTTATGTGTCCATGCTGAAAAGGTGTATGGGTGATTCTTCCTTGATAGTGCTTATTGAGGATGTTGGTGTTATGGATTCCTTTGTCTTATGAGGAAGTCCAAATTGAAATAATAGATAGGCAAGTTTGCAGATTAAGTACCAAGGATGTATCTTTGGTGAAGGTCATTTAGAGAAACCAAAAGGTAAAAGAGGCTACATGGGAAGCAGAGGAAAATATGAAGGCCAAATACCGATTCTTGCTCCCTAGGTTGGATGAAAGTGCTTAAGGTATGAGTTTTGTTTTTCTCTTTTCATTTATGAGTTGTTAATTAATTCTAGTGCATTCTTGTTATTCTCGTGCTAATAGTAACCTAACTCCTCATTCAGGGATGAATGATCCTAAGGAGGGGATAATGTAAGACCCCTTAAAATTTTAATCATTTTATTTTTACCCTCTCGGTTGTGAAATGTCGAATTTTGACTTGAATTAGGTCTAGGGATGTTAAATGGGTGTTTTGGGAAAGTTTTAAACTTTCTGGAAGGGATTTTGGGTTATTATGGGACCCCGAGGCAGTGAGGATCTATGATAGGACTGTTTCACAGAGGTTAACCTCCACGATACTAGCAAGGCAAAAAGGCTAAACTTTGCGATATTGGCGTGCTCTTCTAGTGTTTTAATTTTATCTATTTTTGTTTTTTTTCCCTTGAGGAGAGGAGGTTTTGGTATTTTTACCCCTTTTACGACTTATAAGCATATAAGGGATGTTTCTTGTGGGGTGAGGGGCTTTTAGTGTTTTTACCCCTTGTACGACTTCAATTTCTTTTGTGTTTTAGGCATATTTCTCTTCCCAAAACTTGAACTTTACATTGTGGCATTAATTGAATGGTTTTTCATGTTATTTAGTTATGGATTTTAAAATTAGGTTGAGGTATTTTGGTTAAAACTGATCGAATTACTTGTTCGATGTTCTAAATTGATTACTCATGCTTTAAATTGATATCTTTTAGGACTGAATTGGTGCATGTTTTAAATAATAGGAAAAGGTGACATGGATTTCCCTAAATTGGATGAATTTTTTCTTAGAATTGAATTAACCTCAAACCACTTTGTAAATTTTACTTTATTTCAGGATTATTACATGGTTTAACTTGTTTTTGAACCCAATGCATTCCATTAATGGATACATAGATATAAAAATAGATTTGGATAGCCTTGGTGTGCCATGGTTTGGATTTTAAATAGAACTTTGAAGTTAGTGTTATGTGGAGTAGTTTGACATATTTAATTTAGCTTGCAAGCATATTGGTATGTTGATACAAAGTGATAAATATCTTAATGAATAACTCTCGGGTTAATGTATTGATTTACGTGAAAATTATTTTAATTTAAGATTAAAGAGGGTTGTGTAGCTCATCGTGAAGATGTTAGTCCCAAGGGGATAAACATTAGAAATTATGTTTGTTGGATTAGGGGTCTATATGATCGTATTCTTGATGCATACTTGCTATATATATATATATATATATATATATATATTAGGACACTATTGCCTTTGTGTCTTTTGTTTTCCCTTAATTTTTCCTCGGTTTGTGAGACTAACACGCACTGGGGCCTTTTTAGTAGGGGTAACTGAAGAAATATATTCCATGGGTTCCTTTAAGATAGATCAAGCTACACAATTTAGGTTAAATCTTTAAATTCTCATAATTGTGACCCTTTTCCCTATCCCGACATCCTATATATATGTATATGTATGAATGTGTGCATATGGTTTTGATTGATTTGGAAATGACACTACTTTATCACATTCCCTAAGTTACATGCCAGTGCTTATCACACAGACCATCCTAAGTCGCTACATCATATCATGGTGTAGGGTTCGAAGACTTTTCTGTTGCTACTGTGTAGCGTTAGGTGGTTGACATGTCTGTTGAGTTGTTGTGAAGTGGTGAGCCTTCATCCTTTGAAAGGCCTTTATTTTATTATTCCTTCTTTATTGAGTGTGTAATTTTGGATCCATTTTGGTCATAGTCGGGGGCATGTCCCAACTTAGATGTTATTCTTGTTTTATACGCTATTGTGGACAAATTTTTGTTGGTTGTTGTTTTGACTCTTAGTTTTCATTTGAGTTAACTATTTATCTTTGCATTACTGTTTGATTAGCTTCTGCTTTATTGTTATTATTTTGTTCTTGAGGTTAGGCTAAGGGGGTAATCTCTGACCCATAGTGGGCTTGAGATACCCATCACGGCCAGGCGATGGTTCAGGTCATGACATTTCCATTCCATTTTTGAACTTGTTTGATACCATTTTGGACCCGATCCATTTATGGGAAATATGGGTATTTTTAGCTTTCTTTTAACATATAGATGCTATATTTGTATGTAGTAGTTAATTCTGAGGGCGTCCATAAGACGAAGGCTCTATATTGAACACTTTTGATCGAAACTTCATTATTTTGAGGTAGGTTATGACTTAACTTCTTTTAGATTAAGCTGAGTAGTTAATAAATAAGAAAAACATGCTATAGGTTAGGTAAAATAACTATGCGATTTTATATATCAAGAATATTATTATTATTGCATATTCGTGAGGGGGCTTATACTCTGTTTGGGTTTATTTGTAACACCAAATATTGTGTGTTGATCATATGGGCGATTTATTTGACATTATTAGCCTTATCTAAGCATTTAAATGCCTTTATTATAGATGTAATGCTTATGTGGAGCTTATTTTGCTAATATAGGACTTAATTGAACATTGAATGCCTTTATCATGATAAAATACTCGAGTTAGGAGTTGATATGATATTAATTATGTCTTACATACATTTTAAATCTAATGGTGCTTAATTGGAGCTGATGACCATGAATGGTGGAAATATTAAGCTGATTTCTGGTCTCTTTTATATATACATACGTGTTTGATGGATTAACTATCATCATATTGAGTTTATTGTGATATATCATCATTCCATACATATATATTCATGAGATATGGTACCATTGAGACATAGTATTTTTGAAAAAAAATGAGACACTTTTATGAAACCCTCTCCATGAACATGAGCCATAGGGTGATTTGAGATTAAAATAGATAGTATATGAGTTGTGAACTCCCCATGGGTCCTACCTAGGGGCTGCGAGCTCAGTGGGTGCATAAAAGTTCATACGATTACTTTCAGCATTCATCCTATCCATATTGCTATCTGCATTGCATATGCATACATATTTTTCTAGATTTCTTTAGTGTTCTTGACTTGTTCTTAGTTTCAGTGAATTGTCATATATGTTTGTGCTATTTTTGTTTTTGTTTATAATTTAAAACTGTTAGTAGGTATGGTGTGAGCTACCATTTGGGACTTCTCTACTTGCAAGTGATGTGCTCATAGTATATTTTACTTGTATTATGTTCTACTTCACTCAATCGGCCTATAATACCTTTTGAGTACAAGTGGACTGTACTCATCCCAGCTATGCACATTCGGTGTAGATCCTAGTAAGAGCACTATGGGAGGTGGTTGAGTTCGTGCGTGAGATAGTGGGTGATTTGAGGTAATAGTATACTTTAGAAGTCCAGAGTCGTTTCTATACCCTTTTCCTATTTTATTTATGTCCTTAGTTTTTTCAAAGATAGATGTTATATTTTATACCCAGTAGTATTATTAGATGCTCTGTACTTATGATGCCAGGTTTTGGAATTGGATTTGTCTATCTTTCATACTTCTACTTTGACTTATGTTTTAGGGCTTGACTTCATTCTTGAAGTGTCATTATATTCTGTTTTGTTTTTGTTTTTTGAATTTTCATAACTCTTGGGACACGATAAGTGCTATCATGGCCTTTAAATTTGGTTGGTGACACAATAAGAACCATGAATACAATTCCTATCATCTAAATATATAAGTAAACAATAAGTACAAAATATTAGAAATAACACTTCTTAAATCCCTCCAGGATTCTTTAGTTTCCCTCTTTTTCACAATGATAAAGTCACATGAGTTAGCAACCTGTAACATCCCCAAATTTCCCTCATGTGCGTAGTAGCTTTCCTATGCATTTGGCACCGTAAAATGATAATACTTCATACTTAGAGAGGTTTAAAACATTTGGATTGAGTATTGGGTCATAAAAGGACATCATGAACCAATAAATAGGACTATGGTTTACACACAGGAGCCCTCGACTTTGATCTCAAAGATGCATCGCATGATATAGGAGGCCACTAGAAAGCTACATGACGTACTATTCCATACACAAACCACTCTTTCGCATAGGGGAAGTGTGGGTCACACGATCCATCTCAGGCGTAAATATTTGTGTTTCGATTTTAAATTAAGGGTAATACTGTCCTTCCACCCTTATTTAACTTTTTCGAACCCAATTATAATCCTAAATCATCCTTAAACACTTAGAATTATTCTAGAATATCTCATTCTCGTTCTCCCAAAACTTAAAAAAAATAGAAGGCTTTCTCCAATCTAAAAGCTCTAAATGCTATAAGTTTAAGATTTTTTTGCAGATTTCTTTAAATATAGATATATAGAACTTCAATGAGGACTTTTTTCAATACTCATGTCTAAATCTATATGGTATTCATGAATTTAACTTTATAATTAGGGTTTATAAACCCATGATGTAAACTAGAAAAGCTCCATTAACGTGAAAGGATTCCTACTTGATATCAAGAGCTTAGATTAATTCAAAAGAGAGTGGAAAACAATCCAAGAAGAGTTTAATATTATACAGTAGGGTGTTTTGATGATTGATATATAATGAAGGGTATTTATTATTTTTTTCTACATTACAAAACCCTAGTATAATAGAACATGATGATGTGTTGAGATATAGTTCTCGAACATTGTTGAGTTGCTTCTTCATGAGTTTAGGTTAAGACCTATTATCTCTCCACGAACCTCTTCTTGGATTCTTTGAAAGAATTACATTATATGAGTTCATTTCTCTCCTCTCATGATTTAATTTAATAAATAAATATATATTTAATTATTGGGTTGACCATTATTTCTGTTAATCACTAATCTCCCTAATTTAATTTCTACTAATCCGTTGATATCATCTCCATCCTATTTATTAATATCATCTTATTGTATGCATTTTACCTCAATTGGTATCAGAGCAATGCTGCAATTATTAACCATAGCATTTAGTAATTTTTGAAAATTTAAGAAAATTATAAAAAAGGAAAAAAATTGGGTTTTTTGATATTGCTCATTGAGCTACATAATATTGTTTCTTCGTTGAATTTTTTTTTTAAATATACATGGACTAAAAGTATTATAAACCATTATTGTATTTTGAAGCTTTGAAGAAGCCTGGAAATGGGTTTTGTTAATTTTGTATTTGTTTGAAGAAATTGTTGGTGGGACATTGTTGATAGTGTTCTGAGGAGGTTGTATATTAAATTTGAGATAAATTGATTGATTATTGAAGGAGATTGAGTAAAAAAAAATCTGATCTTCTTGATATCAAAAGCTTAGAGTGTTTCAAGAGAGCATAAAAGAGCCAAGAAGAGTTCAATATAATATAATAGGGTATTTTAATAATTGATACAACAAAAATGTAATGAAGGGTATTTATGACTTTTTCTACATGACATAGCCCTAGTATAAATAAATTAGAATGATGTATTGAGAGATAGTTTTTGAATACTATTGAGTTGCATTGTTGAGTTACTCCTTTGTGAGTTTAGGTTATGCCCCTTTATCTCTCCATGAATCTCTTCATAGACTTTTCGTAAGAATTCCATTTCATTTCTCTGCTCCCATGGATTAATCTAGTAATTAAATACATATCTAATTGTTGGGTTGACCTTTCTTTCTTCTAATTTCTACTCTCCCTAATCTAATTTCTTCTAATTATTTGATATCATCTTTCTTTTATTTCTTGGGCTCATCTTTTTGTATGCATTTACATCAACCAACTTCTTAATTTCCCTTTTATTTGACAAATTGCATGATTTCTTGATGTCTTTAATTTTGATTTAATAAATATTGCATTAGTTTTAATCTTGGCAATGTTTCCTTGTTGCCCTTTCGATTCTTGACATGATTTTACATAATTTTCTTGAAGCTTATATAGTTTTGAAAAATGAATTTTAGTAAAGATTCTACATTTACACGCAAGCAAAAATGATTTAGACATATTATAAACATATAATTATACAAAGTTTTTTAAATGATTATTTAGCACCGAGAGGATATGAGTTTAGAAACCCAAATCCCAAAACCATGTGCCACCATAAGATTACGATTTCAACACAATATTGGTTGATCTTTATCCCTTATAGGCTAAATTAGTGGATCCAGATATAAATATAATAGGTTCTACACTCTGGCACTATATGGGCAACCCGTCTAACCGGGTTCGACATTAGACATCACAAAATCATGTAATGTTTTTCCATTGTATAAAACTCCCATCAAAAGACTTAACTCTATTTTGATAGTCTACTTGGTATGATTATTATTTAGCTTCAATATATAGTTTCAGATAGTAGGATTTCAGATATGGATTGTTTTCAAAAATCCTTATTTGTGGTCTTTAACTTTAATGAACCTCTAGGTCATTTCATGTGTTTTTATTCCTTTTTGAAGTTTGTAACTTTCCTATAACTGCCTAAGTCATTTATGACATGCATGGATTTACAATCAGTTATAGAGCAGTTTGATTGGTTTTTAGAACAAATTCTCTGTTTTGGAGCTTTCAATATTAAGAAAAGGGTATACGTCCTAAATTTAGGTAAAAGTCCTTGGATGCTAACTCTGGCAGTTTTTTTTATATTTTTGGAATGTTAATTTTAAGGTAGGAGGATGTTTAGTTTGGGTTCTGAAGCATTTGTACTCATTTTTTACTATTGGGTGGATTTTGGCTAAAATGACACTTTAGGGTGGGACCTATTTTTGATCAAAACAATGTTGGATGGAAATTTTAATGGTGTCATTGAGTTCAGAATGCCAAATTTTATTGGGTGGAATGGTTCATTTGTGATCACAAAATTTTGAATGAATCTCGAGTGTCAAATCAGAAACTTGGCACGTGGCCAAGTTTACTAGTGATGATGAATATGGTGAAATCTAGAAATAACCATCATAATTGCGAGGCTTTGGCAATATTAGTAAAGGTCAAGAATTCTTGGACTTCACATTCACGACCCAGCCTTTGCATTCTTGAATAAAATGCTATATACTGGCCTGCTCTATATTTTTCTCGATCACGGTGGACCAAGTATATTTTTGAAGACCTATTTTGGTTAGTCATTGCATTTATGGTAGGGTTCCAACATTCATGATAAAGGATCCTTGGGCAAATTTATTCTGGGAAACCTAATTTAACTCATTTATTTGAAGTCCTACACCTCATAAAATCGTAGAGAGCTTAGAAAATCATGAGAGATAGATTATTGGGGGTTGGGGCCGAGTTAAAGTCATTGGTATGGTAGTTTCCTCATCTTTATTTTTAATAGTTTACATTTGATTTATAGTTTAATTATTTTGTTAACTTTAAATACTTAGAATATTATTGGGGCTGATTTGAGAGTTATTGCTCCTCGATTTTCACATAAAATTAGGGTAAACTATCCTTGAGCTTAGGAGGATGCGCTGACAATTTTAATTTTATGATTCATTAAGCAGAGCCACGAGGATTTGTAGTTTAATTTTTGACCAAGAGCATTTATACACAATATGGATGTCTATGTTCTCAGCTAAATACATATATTAATATTTGATAGCACAACATCATTCAAAGGCTTCTCTAATGAGAAAGGCTTCAAGGTAGAGAATTGGTCGAGCTTTTAGATGTGTCTACATAGGCTAGGCTTATTTTTTTTAGACTGAGAATATTTATTATGGTACTAGTGTAGCATTTGATATATTGTCTTTTGATAGCGGCACATTTGAGGCTATTGGCTAGGAATAATTTAGAGTTCTTAAGAAACTTTTGTTATTTTTAATCATATTTTACTTTATTGCATATGAAAAGTTAACTTTTGAGAAAACTAGAGAATATAGGTAAAAAAGGGTGTTGACAACTTGAGTTGATGGGGTGTCAACATATTGACGATCCACCAACTCTCATCGTCAGCCTAAAGTAGAATTCAAAAGCTATTGAAGACATCAGTTCATTGGTTGTCAACTAGTTCATGAGCCATCAACTCCCATGTCAGCCTGAAGCAAATTGTGATGATGTGAAGACCCAATTTATGAGCCATCAATTGTGAGCAGGAAAATCCGAGATCCTATTTAAAATTTTTTATTTGCTCTAATTTAAATAGTAGTTGTAGGGTATTCTTAGTATCTTTTGACTACTTCTTTTTCAGACATTATTTTGGAGAGAAAAATTGAAGTTTCTAATTTAGTCTTTTGTACTTTGGAAAGTTTATCGATCTTTAAAACAGAATTAAAGTTTGAATCCATATTTTGTAAGAATAATTCTCTAGTCTATGAATTCCTCTTCTATATTCTCTTTTAAATTCATGAGTATATAAGTTCCTACTACTAAGGATTTGAGAGCCACAGTGAATTCGTTGTTTGAATGTTGATTGTTATTCAAATTTGAATGATAATGGGAATTATGTTAATAATCTTGTCACTAAATAGATTTCTATTGGTTGAAAACATGAGAACATGGCTTAGTATTAATTCTTTTGTGATAAGGAATTTAAATAGGATCATGGATTATCAACGGCGATTCAGATTAAAGCTTCATCTAATGGTCAGTGCTTTAACGAGATTGACTATCTTAAATAAAATTGAATAAAAATATAATTTTCTTTAAGTTGAAAATAATAAAAGGATTAATCACTTAATTAAAGTTGAAAAACACTTGAGTGAATATTAGGCATCAATGGATTTATATTTCCTAATGTCATGAGAATCCTACTCAACAATCAAGACATAAATGAGATACTAACCATGGTAAACAGAACCCTAATTCAATTTCTCCATTGATTTGCATATCTACAATTTAACATTGTTCTCTAGTAATAATTTGAATATTTTTTTAAGAACTATCATAATGAAACCCCCCATTTCATGAAAATCATTAGCTATAAGTTATTTAAATCACCATATATCCTAGTTAACACCATATCCCTTGTGGGATTCGAGCCTAATTGTTATTAGGTTATATATTTGCCAACAATACTTATGCGTCTTTAAATGGAGTCATAGCTTTGGTGTATTGGTATTATGCTAGATATGGGTGGTTATTTATGACATTCTTTATGATCATAGGATTTATTGGTTAAATAATATGATTAGGGGTCTTTTTGTAGATTTAAACCCCGTCTTTCTTCATATTAGGTTATGTTTATATGTTTGAATTGTTCTGGGATACCTTAGTGCCTTCGTCCAAAATTGTAAAGAATTAGTTTAGGTTCGGGTAGATGATTTTCGTAGTATGGGTTTTCAGGACTAGTAGCGAGTACCACCATCCTTCCTTTTAGGTCAATGCCTAGATCAACTCATGATACACCTAGGAGGACTATTCATTGACTTAGACTAATACTTAACCTTTAGAATGACTTATTAGATTTAATGAGCTTCATTATCATTGGTACTCGGGGCAGAATTATGGTTGACTGTTATGACCTTGACCTTAAACATAGTAACTAAAATCTGCATCATTTCTAGATTGGGCAATCCAAATTGGAGTATTGGCACTAAATGGATTTGAGGGAAATTATTATCATGGATTTTCACTACTCATAACTTATTTTCTAGTTTTGGTTCAAGTCCAACAGTTATGTTTCATACATAGTGTATTATCTATTATGTCACTATTGTCTAGTATCGATCCAACTCTGGTATTTATAATATCTTAGGTCACATTCTGGGGCCCAAAATTCTATTAATGATTAGTAAGATTCAACTTTATAATATGGGTGGAGTTTCAATTACATTTAAATCATTGTTGCACTTATTATTATTATGGTTGATAATTCCATCTCTTAGATCTGTTGGGTTTATAGGGGATCGATTGGGTTATTCATTCCTGTTTGTGTCTCCTAAGCTTGTAGAGGCCATGTTAGGTTGTAGTTAGTCTGCTTTTTCTTTAAGTTAATTATCCTACACATTTAGTCTCACATTTTATTATACTTTTATTATAACTTAGCTTGGTCGGTCTATTCTCATACTATACTTCTTCATTTTTTCCTTGATTCATATTCTAGTACGAGAAACCGTCGTTGATGTTATTCTCAATTTTGTGCTTCGTTGGGGATCGGGTAAGCTTTTAGAGGATAAAGTTTATCCTCTCGCCTTTTACATTTTCCTAATAGTCTTTTATATATTCCATGACTACATGTATTTGTTATACTGTCTGTAACTCCATTACCGACTTTAGTACGTTATGGGGATAATTTGGTACTTTTACTCCTATTCCTTCATTGTCGAATACAATCATATATATTTATTATTGCTTAGTACTCCTATTGTATGTTTATATTCTGTATTATTTCATCTACTATCATTTCTCCGATTACTTGATGTTTTGTGTTATGAGTAGGATTATCTACTGGTGGATTGAAGTAGGTTCCATCATGACTTGTTAGTAGATCTTAGTCTTACTATTATTATTGGTACAAGAGAATGTTTCTAGTAGAATCCTATGAATCAGTACGATGACTTTCGTATCCTATGTTCTTGAACATATAGGATATTCTTAGGAAAATCTCTCCATCTTTGTTTCTTTTCTTGTATTGAGTTTATATTGGTTTCTAAATTCTGATTATTTCACTCTTTTGCATATGGCTTGGACATGGGCTATGACGTCCGAGAATGGAGATCCCAAGCCTTCAACCAGGGCACCTATGAGAGGCTGAGGTTATTCTAGAGTTGCAGGACCAATTAGGAATCAGAGCAGGGAACCTCCATAAGGATTTTTATCTATCTAAATACTCAAAGATGCTTTTCTTAAGTTATTAGGGTTAGTATATAGTTCACCATCATATGGGGATTAGTTAGCAAATCAGAGTTGTACTAATTTAGGTGTGCAACCTACGAATGTGGCTACCAGAGTAGAAGTTCCCCCAACACCAACGGTTCCATAATTGGTAGCCACTCAACTAATTATGACTGCTGAGGAGGAAAAAATGTTGGGCTGATTTCTTAGATTAACTCTACCTAGGTTTTGAGGTCACCCAGAAGAGAATGCATTTGAGTTTTGGACTAGTTTCAAGGAGAGGATTCATAATATTGGTCTGGTAGAGTTTCATGGTATGGACTACACCACATGCTAGTTTGATTTGGCATCAAGATAGTGGTACAGAGGTTATATGGATTCCAGGCAAACTGTATCCTCCCTATGACATGGACTCAGTTTTTTGAGGCTTTATTAGAGGAGTATATGACTTGTAGACCAAGAAAGATCTTGAGGGATTAGTCTACCATCTTGGAATAGGGTTCTATGAAGGTTATTGAGTGTGAGGCGAGGTTTCATGAAATGGCCCAACATGTTATGATGATCCTACCTATTGAGTATGAGCAGATTAGGTGATTTGTTAGAGGGTTGAGACTTCTTCACACGGTGTAACACCATGATTTGCTAAACCGGAATGCTATATGATGCTCATGACCCTAAGGGATCACAAGTTAACCCATGACTAATATCTGTACCTATATAATAATGCGGAATACATAGAACTATAAGGACATAAGGTTCAACTGAATAAAACCATTTGGGTGAAAATACCCAAAACAACTCATTCTGAATGTAAATCTGAATATAAATCTGAAAGCCTCTAAACTATCTGAATAAGGAGTTGAAGGAGCATGTCTCTAACTAACTCCGTAAAACTGAACTGAACAAATAAATAATTGAATCAAATCATACTATCCTCGAATCAATAAGGACTCACTGTGTCTCTGTTACTGGAATGCTACCGCTACTGCTGGGCTGGATCATATGTCTCGGAACCTATGGTGTATCATGAAAAGAAAGCACCATAGAGCAAATGCTTCAGTACAACTGGAGTACTGAGTATACGAGGATGGTAGGCTGAACATAAAGGGTTTCATGCATGAACAATACTGACTGACTAATATGAATGTGGGAGTGCAAACACACATATATAGAAACTGGGACTATGAATACGTGATAGCATGACCTGTAAGCCAATACATGGCTTACTGGTAACTGTCATGACTGGTACTGAAACTGATAACATGGATGAGTGTATCGACAATCCTATATATACTGAAATTTGAAGAACGCCTTGAGTTCTTTTACTGAGACTGATACTGAAACTGTGGCAAGTAGTGTTTAACCAGCATACCCCATGTATGCCGTTATGGCTAAGCTGGGGTCCAATCTCTGCCCCGACTGGAGGGGTGTCAATACTATGCCACGGTTAAGGACAGTCTATGAGTGACCCTTATCTGGCGGGTACTCAATGAGAATAGTGGAAACCCTGTACTGACTGGTTAAGCCACCTCATCAACCTTAATCTGATGGGTTAAGATGTCTCAACCTATGCTGGCTACATAGTTATGGAACACAAGGATAATTACTAAGAATCACACCCTAAACTGGCGGGTGAGTTCCCATCGTTGGGTTCACTCGATGCTAACCTCTTCTCCCATCTGGAGGGACTGGGCATGAATAACTGACTGTGCATGACTTAATCTTACTGAATTTCGTCGACTGGTGAAATATTACTGATATCTGAAAACTGACTAAGATCATGAGGTTTTCCTGAGTCACATTACTGACAAAAGTCTATGGAATCATAGCTTGAGTTCAGATATCGTGAAACATGACATGGCTCTAGGCGCACAGCTATAGTTTTTGGGTACAAGTACCCCCAGGAATCGATGGAAGGAAATTGACACACATGACTGACTTGATCATAAGAGTAGAGTCCATAATTTATAATATCATAAGTAGGGATCTCATACTAAGCATAGTTATTAACAATGTATTGCTTAGAAGGGATTTCATATCACATGGAAGTACTTGTACAATCTTAATATCATGTTCCTTGCATAATCATATTGGCAACACGTATCAATAGAATGGAAGTTCATGTGGATTGCATGATTATCATACATCTTGTTCATAAGTAGGATTTGCAAGTAAACATAGAATAATCTCATAAGAATAGTTCATGAGTATTCCAACAACATTTACAAGGCACATTATCAACATAGAAGCCATTGGAACGTAAGGGCATATCATGAATCCTTCACTTAGTCATAATTTAGATATATTGCATGATTTTTAGTTTCATAGGCATTTTATCAAACACCTTACATGCACATATTAAGCATAGGTGAAATCATCAAATTATACATCATGAAAAACCAAATTTACATGTTTCCAACTCATATGATATCATGAAATTCAAAAAAAACGTATAAAGATTCCATCTTGGGAATCACCCAATATCAACAACATGATCATCAACACCCATCAATGTAGAAATCATACTTTATAATGAAAAAAGGGTTTATGAGCTTTATGGATTAAAGGGATCCATAAATTAACTCACGCATACCTTAGATGAAAGATTCTTGATGATTGATGAAGGAATTTCCATAAAATCGAATCTTCAAGCTTAGTTACGCAACCCTAGTTGTTTTTCTCTTTTGGTGCTCTTGGATGATGAGCTTTGAGATGATAATAGGGTTGTAATATGTTTGAAAGCTGTATATTTCGTAGGGTTAAGTTTAGGGACGTGTAAGGAGTGTTAAAAGACTTAATTACCCTTAAAATAACTCAAAACGAAGTGTTTTTGGCACCTGGAACTGACTTAGGTGGCGCCCAAGTGCTTGCCTAAGATAGTTTGGGCGGCGCCTAACCAATCGCCTATGCTTGGGTTTGGCGGCACCTAACCAATCACCTATCCTTACTATCTCTCACGAAAATGGGCATAACTTTTCGCTCGGGTATTGGATTAAGGAGAAATTGGTATCGTTGGATGGCTAATTCGATTCTCTACAATCTGGTGTGTCTAAATAAGAGAAAATATCATATTAAAATGGATTTATACTTGTTCAAATATGACCCTTGAAAAATTGAACACCAAAACTTGATGGATTCAAAAACTCTTATCTTGTATTACCTTAAGTGACTCATATGAACATACTTAATGCATCATAAGCTATCCTATCACTAGGATATTTATTGTAAGTCATGTACTCAAGTATAAATATCATAGGATAGGGGATTTCATACGTAGGAATACTTAGTCACTTCCTAGCTTAGAAACATGCGGGTTATTAAAATATCTCTCCCTTGGGTACATTTATCCTCGAATGAGAATTTACTGAGAAGGGATACAAGATAATAGAACCCGAACTGAACATGAGGAACTGAAACTTGATCTCATGACTGACATGCTAAACATACTGGACTCATGCATATCTGATGCACGGACAACTAACACATGAATGCATGACTGAGTATGAAACAATTAATAGGAACTAAGTTTATACTAGAATCATGAACATGAAATTGAATAAGATTAAGGAGAACTGTTACCTTGTGCTTGATCTGAATTGGTGGGGAAGAGGTGAGGATACTTGGTACGCATATCTGCTTCTGCTTCCCAAGTATCTCTCTCATGAGACTGATTTTGCCAAAGAACCTTGACTAGAGAGACTTCTTTGTTTCTCAATCTACGAATCTGATATTCTAAGATTTCGACTAGAAAATCTTAATAAGAGAGGCTGTTCTGAATGTAGATTCTCTAACTAGGGACAACAACTGCTGGGTCACCTATGCACTTCTTCAGCAAAGAGACATGGAAGACTAGATGTACTGAGGCTAGATCTGAAGGCAACTTAAGCTCATAAGCTACCTTGCTGAAGTGACAAAGAATTCTGAAGGGACCGACATACTGGGGACTGAATTTCCCTTTCTTGCAGAACCTCTTCACTCCTTTCATGGAAGAGATCTTAAGATAGACATAGTCATTGACCTCAAACTCGAGATCCTTTCTACGAACATCTGTATAGGACTTCCGTCGGCTCTGAGCAGTCTGGAGTCTCTCTCTGATCAACTGAACTTTTAGTTCCTTGAGTTATGCTGGTGACATTCTATATGGAGGAATAGAAATAGGTTGAGTATTCAGAATAAGGTCTATGCCGAAGTCTATTTCCCTTTTAGGAGGAATGCTTGGAAGATCTTTGGGAAAAACATCTGAGTATTCATTAACAATAGGTACTATTTTGAGGATGGGATATTCAGAACTGGAATCTTTAACATGCACGAATGATACACCACCTCTTAGAAATCATTTTCCTTGCCCAAAGGTAGGAAACAAGTTGACCCCTTAACGCCGAAATGCTACCCTTCCACTCTAGGACAGGCTCATTCGGGAACTGAAACTAAACTATCCTGTTTTTGCAGTAGACTATGGCATAACAGGAATGAAGCCAATCTATGCCAAGAATGACATAAAAATCAGTCATCTCTAACTCCACTAAATCTGCTGACATAGGTTTTTGAGATATCATAACCGGGCAGTTCCTGTAAACCCACCGGGCTGTGATGGTTTTACCCACTGGGGTAGAGACTGAGAAGGCCTCTGCTAGGACTTTGAGACTACATCTGAAATCTCCTGCTATGTATGGAGTAACAAAAGACAAAGATGCACCTGGGTGTAACAAAGCATAAACATGAACATAGAAAATCTATAATGTAACAGTAATGATATTAGGAGAATTTTCCTGATCCTGCCAGGACTGAAGAGCATAGAGTCTGTTAGGGCGTTGCCCACTTGTATCACAATAAATGGCACCTTGATGGTTCGGGTGACTGGACTAAGCTGTATAATGATTTTGCTGACCCTGAAGACTTGACTGTAGACACTCCCTAATCCTGTGGCCTGGCTTGCCACAACTAAAACAGACATCACTACCGGCTCTGCAAAGGCCCTTGTGGTTCTTACCATAATTCTGACAAAGGGGATTCGTTTGGGCACTACTAACACTGCCCTGAGATTTAGAGCCTAGCGCTTTGTCTCTATTGCTGTCTCTGAACTTCGGCACTGGAGCACCGGCAGAGGAAGGAGTTGGAATGGCTGACTTAGAGCAAAACTGTGAACAATTTCCTCAATCTGACTAGGGGTGAGCAAAGTTAAAATTACTAGACCTTGCTCTCTTGTTCTGCCTCTCCCTAGTCTTAAACTTCTGATCTTCTACTTGCTGGTCATGGGTCATAAGTCTGGCTATGGTCATATCACCGATCAACATCGCAGACTTAAACTCATTTACCACGCTATCGTTGACCCCTGAACGAACTTATTTATCTTAGCTGTATTATCTGCAACCACATGAGGAGCATACCTAGGTAGCTGAGTAAATCTGAAAGAATACTCCCTAACCATTATATTCCCCTGCCTGAGGTTGATGAACTCAAGAACTTTGGCTTCCCTTAGCTCTTGGGGAAAGAATCTGTCTAAGAAAGCTGTGACAAATTCCTTCCACTCGATAGGCCCTGTATCATCTAACCTCTCAGACTTTCACTGTTTGTACAAATCATAGGCAATATCCTATAACTGGTAGGCGGCTAACTCAGCAGTCTCAATAAAAGTAAACCCCATGATGTCAATGAACTTTTGGACTTGGTCACTGAACTTCTGAGGGTCCTCATAAGACTTAGACCCATGGAAAGATGGAGGGTTCATCCGGGTGAAGTCCCAAACCCTTACTGCTTTAGGATTGGCCACTATATTGGCCGGAATGACTGTTGGCCATCATTTTATGCAGACATGGACTGAGCAAGTGTGGTAAATACGACTCTAAACTCCGCATTGGAAATATGTTTGCCCAAAGGATCTTTGGGCGGAGGAGCTGGCTGGTTTCTTCTCTTTAGGGCCATGGTCTAGAATAATAGAAAAATGGATTAGACTGAGATTTTAACTTGTGATTATGCTCACTAGCATGACATGAATAATGAATAAATGGGACTTTTCCTAAAACATCTTATAGCCCCCCGCACATAAATGTGGCGCGCAACACATCCATGTACAAGACTCTACTAGATGCGGCTTTCAGACTTCCTAGGACTCTATTGAACCTTAGGCTCTGATACCAAGTTTGTAACACCCCGATTCCATAAACTGGAATGCTGCACGGTGCTCATGATCCCGATGGACCACAAGCTAACCCATGACTGATATTTGTACCTGTATACTATAAATCATGATATAATAATATGAAATACATAGAACTGTAAGGCTATAAGGTTCAAATGGATAACAACCATGCGGGTGAAAATACCCAAAACAACTCAATCTAAACGTAAATCTAAACATAAATCTGAAATCCTCTAAACTATCTGAATAAAGAGTTGAAGAATAATGTCTCAAACTAACTCCATAAAACCGAACTGATGAAATGACTAAATGAATCAAATCATATTTTCCTCGATCAATGAGGACTCACTGTGTCTCTGTGACTGGAATGCTACCGCTACTGCTCGGCTGGAGCTCATGTCTCAGAACCTATGTTGTAATATGAAAAGAAAGAATCATAGCATAAATGCATTAGTATAACTGGAGTACTAAGTATACGAGGAAGGTAGGATGGACATAAAGGGTTTCATGCATGAACAACAATGACTGACTAATATGAACGTGGGAGTGCAAACACACATATATAGAAACTAAGACCGTGAATACATGATAGCATGACCTGTAAGCTAATACATGGTTTACTGATAACAATCATGATTGATACTGAAACTGATAACGTGGACGACTGTATCTGATAGTCCTGTATATACCGAAATCTGAAGAACACCCTGAGTTCTTTTACTAAAATTGATACTAAAACTGTGGGAAGTAGTCTTTAACCGACATGCCCCATGTATGCCGTTATGGCTAAGCTAGGGTCCAATCTCTACCCCGACTAGAGTCGTGTCAATACCGTGCCATTGGTAAGGACAGCTTGTGAGTGACCCTTTTCTGGTAGGCAATCAATGAGAACGTTGGGAACCCTAAACTAACGGGTTAAGCCACCTCATCAACCCTAATCTAATGGGTTAAGATGTCTCAACCTACGTTGTCTACGTAGTTCTGGAACACAAAGATGACTACTAAGAATCACACCCTGTACTAGAGGGTGATTTCCCATCCTTGGGTTCACTCTGTGCTAACCTCTACTCCCATCTGGAGGGACTGGGCATGAAAAACTGACTGTGCATGACTTAATCTTACTGAATTCCATTGACTGGAAGAATTTTACTGATATCTTAAAACTGACTAAGATCATGAGGTTTTCCTGAGTCACATGACTGACTGAAGTCTATGGAATCATTGATTGAGTTCAGATATCGTGAAACATGACATGGCTCTAGGCACATAGCTATAGTTTTTGGGTACAAGTACCCCCAGTCCTCGATGGAAGGAAACTGACACACATGACTGACTTAATCATAAGAGTAGAGTCTATAATTTATAATATCATAAGTAGGGATCTTATACTAAGCATGGTTATCAATAATGTATTGCATGGAAAGGATTTCATATCACATGGAAGTACTTGCACAATCTTAATATCATGTTTATTGCATAATCATATTGGCAATACTTACCAATAACATGGAAGTTCATGTGGATTTCATGGTTATCATACATATTGTTCATAAGTAGGATTTGCAAGTAAACATAGCATAATCTCATAAGAATAGTTCATGAGTATTCCAAAAACATTTACAAGGCACATGATCAACATACAAGTCATTGGAACGTAAGGGCATATCATGAATCCTTCACTTAGTCATAATTTAGCTATATTGCATGATTTCTAGTTTCTTAGGCATTTTATCAAACACCTTACATGCATATCTTAATCATAGGTGAAATCATCAAATTATACATCATGAACAACCAAATTTACATGTTTCCAACTCATATGATATCATAAAATTCAAAAAAACATATAAAGATTTCATCTTAGGAATCACCCAATATTAACAACATGATCATCAATACCCAACAATATAGAAATCATACTTTATAATGAAAAAGAGGGGTTTTGAGCTTTACGGATGAAAGGGATCCATAAATTAACTCACGCATACCTTAGAAGGAAAATTCTTGATGATTGACGGAGGAATTTCCTTGAAATCGTATCTTCAAGATTAGTTACGCAACCCTAGTTGTTTTTCTATTTTAGTGATCTTGGATGATGAGCTTTGAGATGATAATAGGGTTGTAATATCTTTAGAAGCTATATATTTCGTAGGTTTAAGTATATGGCCATGTAAGGACTGTTAAAAGACTTTATTACCCTTAAAATGACTCAAAACGGAGTGTTTTTAGAACTGGAACTAACTTAGGCAGTGCCCAAGTGATTGCCTAAGCATGGTTGGGCGGCGCCTAACCAATTGCCTATGCTTGGGTTGGGTGGCGCCTAACCAATTGCCTATCCTTCCTGTCTCTCACGAAAAAGGGCATGACTTTTTGCTCGGGTATTGGATGAAGGCGAAATTGGTATCGTTGTAAATATAATTCAATTTTATACAATTTGGTTGGTATAAATCAGAGAAAATACCATATTAACATCAAGTTATACTCGTTCAAATATGACCCTTGCAAAATCAAACACTAAAACTTGATGGAGTCAAAAACTTTTAGCCTGTATTACCTTAAGTGACTCACATGAATATGCCTAATACATCATAAGCTAACCTATCACAAGGATATTTATTGTAAGTCATGTGCTCAAGTATGATCACAAGATAGGAGATTTCATACATAGGAATACTTATTTACTTCCTAGCTTAGAAACATGCGGGGTATTACACACGACTACTCAGAGTTTAGTTGATGATAACATGTTTTTCATGGATATTCCTAAATATGCTCAAATTATAGAGGATATGCATTATGAGGTCTAAGGGGCTAGTGATAAGAGGCCACATCAGTAGTTTAATTTAATTGGGAGCCACAATGACTCACAGTTAAGAGATATATTATTAGGGTAGGTACCCTTAATGTAAGTCTAATTAGAATTATGGTCAGTCTTTTAGGCCTTTATAGAAACCACTTAAGATTATTGATGGTATTCAAACCGGTTATAGAAACTACATTGGTTAGAGTAGTGGTTAATCTTCAATAGGTACACAATCAAGGTCTTCAAGCTGAGGTGTCTACTCTGGGTCACTCGAACCTTATAGTTATAGTAGAGTGCTTGGTGCATGCAATTATTATAAGGTCATCAGTTATTTTTCTAGATAGTGTCCTATCGTGAGCTATTTAATCTTATAGCATAGAGTGTTTAGCCGATTATATCAATACTGCCTCCAGTTAGGGGTAGTGCTTAGAGTGGTATATGTGGTCCCCAGGATTCTATAGAACATCCTTAGGTAGGTAGGATAGGTACCCAGTCTGGAGACAGATATGGTCAATTGTATGTTGTACTTGGTTGACTGAAGATGGAACCTTCAGGTGCTATTATTATAGGTACAATTTTAGTATACCATCAACCAACTATTGATTTATTTAATCTAGGATCCACTTATTCATATGTGTCTACTTATTGGGCACCATAATTATAGTTGTCTTGAGAGTCTTTACATATGCTAGTACATATAGATACTAATTTACCAACTCATAATGGTACATTTTGCATCTTCAAGTAGGGATAATTACATTTCTTCAGCAATCATTATTATTTTAACATTTTTTATTCTTGTTCTTAGAAATCAAACCTAAGGTAGAAAAAAAACATACTTATAGGCAAAAATATGCTTGCGACGTGGCACTTCATGGGCCATCAGTACTTTGATAAATACTTAAACGGCCTGTCATTAAGAACTAGAATTATCGAGAAACTGAAGATGGGTAAAGGTCCAGCTGATAGGCCATCGAAGTAGTGATGGTCTATCACCCTAGTTATCAAATCAAAATAGAATCGATAGAGGTTGTAAGGCAAGTGGGGAATTGGAAGATGGGCCATCAGACCAGCAACGTACCATCATTAGAGCCATTAAGATTTATGAAGGACAAATCATATATGGAAATAGTTGATGGTTCACCCGACGAACAGTCGTCTAATCAGTGCACCCTCCATTCTGCTGTCAATTATAATGCAGCAACCTAAATTTAAAATTCAAATCCCCTCTTTGTTGGAGCCTATTATTACCAACCTTAGGGTTACAATACGAATCTTATACCTGGAGTTGACTTTTTAACGTATTTTATTATTGATAAATGAGTTTGGAGTTTTAAAACATAATATTGTTTGTTTGAACTTGGATTCATGAATCCTATATTTCTATATTGTAATTTTTAATTTTCAATTTATAAAATTAAGCTTTTCCTTTACTTTTTGATCATGTGCGGCTAAAACTCCAAACTAGGGTTATATATCCTTGGTGGAGTTTCCCTTCTAGGTTATGGGTTGTAGTTTTTATTATGTTTGTGATTATATTGCTTTTCTCTTTATTTTAATAGGTTATATTGGTTGCATACTTTAGAACATGCCCTAAAACTTAGCTTGCTTTAATGAAGAAGTTAATGTTTGGAAAAGAGATTAGTGACAAGAATTTAGAGTTTTCACCCTCTAAATACAAATTAATACCTTAACTTATATAATATCTTTAGGATTACATTGAATTATTATCTCATCACTTTAATTTTGAAAGAATTAAAGTGAAAACCATCTTTTAAAGTTGGGAAACTCTTAGATGGAAGCGTGATCTCAATTTTCATATAATTGCTTATTTGGAGATGAACTCAAATACCCTAGTGTTTGAACGTGATAAAACACTAAGATGAATGTAATCCTTTTTTTATCTTTCTTGATTGTTAAATGTTATAAAGAAAACATTGATATTTAAACATCTAAAGTTATTTATTTAATATTATAACAAAATCCCCCTATTTTATTGAAACTAATGATTAAAGGTTAATTAAATTACATATAACTTAATTAGCACCTTATTCCCTATGATATTCGATCCCAACCTTTGTTGGACTGTATATTTGGTACTGACTACTTACATTCTTTAACGGATTTGTAGCTTAGGCATATCAAATTTTTGTGTCATTGTCGTGGAATACAGTTATTAATTAAGTTTATGTGTATTAACTGACTCATGTATAGTTTCCTAATTTTACTTTTATTTATTGTTTTTATGATTGTTGTCTATTAATTATACATGCCACAAACTCATCATTATAGTGAACCTCTTTATTATTTGATCCTGAACTCCCTAGAATTTTGAGGAGGAACATGGAAGCCCAGCAAGAGGCAGAGAGATCGGCTGCACTGGCCACCGCCTAGTTGAACCACTAGAATTTTGATCCACCTGGTCGTCTGTGAATGAGGATGATGAGTACCTGGGAGATGATAATTTAGTTGATGCTTTGAACAGTAAATGCACAAATAATGTCACATAAGCCAATCGAAATCAGCAAGCACAAGGTAGAGTATGTCAACAACCTGCATCTCAATTTGCCTTGGATGATGATGACATTGATTTAGATGGAGCTGGTACTACCAGGGAAATTGTTTTATCCCCATTATATCCCAAGGTAAAGTCTAATATTATAAGAATAATGATACAATTGGTCAATCTAAAATGGTTAATTGGAAGACTACTTGGCGATAATCCAAACATGCATTAGGTGAACTTGATCAACATTTACAAGTCTTTTAAATACCTAGGAGTTAGGAAAAATGCAATACGATTGAGGTTGTTTCCATTGAATTTTTCTTGAGAGGCAACTCTATGGTTGACTTAGCTAGCACCTAATTTTATAACAAACTTGAGGCTACTAAAAGGAGCTTTCCTAGAAATATTTGTTTCTCCTTTCAGGATGTTATAGTTTAGGGATGAGATCAGTAATTTTAGGCAACTGATTAATAAGCCTCTTCACGAAACTTGGTTGAGGTTCAAAAAGAAGTTGACTCAATTATTAAATCATAAGTTGATCAATGAAAACTTGATGGAGACAATTATATGGTACCGAATTAAAAAATAAATCCAATAGTGGATAATGGAGTGAGTGGTGATCTGATTATGAATAAGTTGACAAAGACAAGTAGAGATTATCATACCTGGGATTTTGAGGTAGAAAGAAATACTTGTGAATTTGAGATTTTGGTGGGAATACTACAGAGAAGAAAAAATTTACCAGGACATGGCTCATATCAAGATGCAAATGGACTTGCTCACCAAATATTTATTGTCGAGTAATGTTGAGAAGGTCAGGGCAGTTGGGGTTCATAATAGAGCTTCCGAATTTGATTTTGAAGAAGAGGGTAAGTGGTTTAATGAACAATCATTTTTCAGGCCAATGATCAAGGAAATAAAGGTCAAACTATTAGAGGGAGAACTATTATGACAATTCTAGTTACAGAAACTGCGATCAAGGAAATTGAAAGAGCAAACGAGACCAAATTGAGTTGTATGTGCCCGCTAGGAGCCCTAAAAATATTAATAATGAGTAGGAAAGATGTTTATGGATGCCATGATGTCTAAATTGCATAAAGGGGTGGAGTGGACTGATGTATGCGTAAAAGAGATAAAAGTAACCTATCAACTATGTTCCAATTGGTGGATTCCCATTCTGCTTCAATTAACAAGTCAGAATAACAAATAAATCAATTATCCCCCACTTTAAATAAAAGGAAAAGTGGAAACTTACCAAGTGATATGGTGTAGAACTAAAGGAATGATGGTACATATCTGGCTATCACCATATGGAGTGGCAAAACATTACCCAACCCATATTCGGTGATTCATATATAAGTAGATGATGCAATATCCAAAGAGGAGGTTATGGATAATGATGGTAAAATAGAAGGTAAACAAACTACTGAGAATAAATCCATTGTGGAACAACTATCTAGATTGAAAGATGATAAATAGTTAAGTCAAAAAAGGGAAGAAGGTGGAGACACGTCTAACAAAAATTCCTAGACCACTACCTCCATTTCTACATAAGATAAAGAAGAAGATAGAAATTCTAAAGAAGTTGTTAGTAAATTTTTTATTGATTAAAGCTTTGGAGCAGATTCCAGGGTACACAATTCATGAAAGATCGCATTACTAAGAGGATAATAGTAAGATATGGGCTAGTGGATAACCTTCATCATTACAGTGCCATTTCCACGAGATCACTGCTTCAAAATAAATCAATCTAGGAGAATTTACTATACCATGTATAATTAGTACTTTTAGTTTTGCTAAAGAACTATGTGATTATTGTAAGAGTATCAACCTGACGTTGCTAGCGATTTATCAGTAGTTGGGTTTGGGAACTTCCAAACCGGCATCTATGCAATTGTTGATAGCATACCATTCAACCATGATATTTATAGGTATTCTTTATGATGTATTGGTGAAGGTGGAAAAATTCATATTTCTCATGGACTATGTAATTATTGACTGCGAAGTTCATTTTTAGGTGCCCGTAATCTTGGGTAGACAATTTCTAGCCACTAGTAAAGTATGGGTGGATATGGAGTGAAATGATCTAAAATTTAGGCTTAACGATAAGGAAGTAAATTTTAATGTTTGTCAGTCTATCAAAAAACACAAGGAGGTGAATATGGTTTCAGTTATTAATGTTGTGGAGAAGAGTATTCTAGCGGTGCTGGTTGAAGAGCAATTCACAGTTAAGACTTTGGCAACAGTATTGATAAAATTTAATAGTGATGGAATTAAGTAGCATGAGGAAATTTTAATACCACAATTTTTAAGATCTATACCCACCAAAAGATAGGCCTTAAATTAGCTTTCCAACACCACTAGTTTTACCTTAATCCAAGGTCATAGTAAAAAGTTGTGGAATATTTACTAAGGCACTGTCAAACTGCCAGTGGAAATGGCTCAGGAAATGACCCATTTCCAAACACAAGAAGTAATAGCCTAGACTCACTTAAATGGAAGTAAGTGACAAGGAAATTCAGTCCAGTGGCAACAAGTCAAGCACCTAACTCATTGTTAGCCAAAATGAATCTTTGTGTGTGGACCTATTGTTAGAACAGTGTAATGACTAATTAAATAGAACTACCAGGTCATCAGGAGGGCGCCATTTTCATAACAGATGGACCCAAAAACATAGATCCTCAGGTCACGACTTAGGACATAACTACCAGATATAATTAGTGGTTACCCAAATTGTGATGATTGTTTCTCAGAATTTATTGAATGATTTAAGGAGGTTTTTTTTTGTTTTTTTTTTCCATTCTTTTAACTCCTAACCTATATTATTAAGGATTACCCTAGTGTGGAATGTAAGGATATTTTCCCCTAAACTCACCATTAAGTCTTAAAATCAATCCACAACAAGAAAAGAAGTGGTTCTCTCATATCTAAAAAAATAAATAAATTTGGGTTCTTCAATCTTCAAATCTAATTTCCAAGCGATCATCAAGGCTTCCACCTCCAGGTATGTGGTATTTCATCAATGGGTTCCTTCCACCCATTGAGTCCCAAAGATTTCTTCAAACTCTTAAGTTCAATTCACTCTTTTTGTCTAAGGTTTCGTGATAAATATGAGTTCTCTTAGAATTTTAGTTTAATTGTTGAATTCAACCTTGAGTACATGTTTTTCACTAAGATTTGCATCTTCCCAAAATTACCATCATGAATGTTCTACTATTGATAAATCATTGAGTTTTGTCTTTATTTTGTGAAATTCTATGTTATGATCAGCTTTAAATTATAATCATGTTCAGTTGCATTAGAAAGAGTTGGTGGGTTATGAACACCCGTTACCAAAGATTTTATGTGTATAATATTTGATATATTTTGAGAACTTCAGATTATGTATATGTTGCTATTTTTAAGAATACAACTATATTGAGAATATATAAATATAAATATTTATATATATATATATATGTATAGTTGGGAGTGGTATTTAGCATTGAGTAAACACAAGAATGAAGTCTCACCTGTTAGTTTGAATTGAGACCTTTAGCAGAAGTCCCTAAGTTTTAAAACTATAGCGCCACCGTAGGTTATAAGGGGTCACTTACCAGTTAGAACTGACACCCTAGTCCTTTGGGACATCAGTTTACTGGATCCATGCTAGGCAGTGTTGGTACCCTTGGGAAGGTACTAGCACCCTTCTAATTATGGTTATGGGTTAGATACTAATTTGATCAGTTTAGGGTGTGTTATTTATTGTTAGATACTACAGTCCTTAGTTTATGTTCAACTTATGTTTCAGTTCAGATCTACATGACCTTGTATTCAGTTATTCAGTTTTACATAGTATATATATACACTTGAACATGGATTCATCTTATCAACATTCATCCATTCATGTTCAAATTGACTAGTTATTCTCTCTTCTCACATACTCAGTATATTCTAAGTAATGATCTCATACTTTTCTATGCTATATCACCTCATAAAATAGCTTTAGACACTCAGTACTCGGATTACACTTTGCCTATTCTGTGCCACATCTAGTAGTAGTTTTGGTGAGTCCTTGTCATTAGAGAACTAGTCGTCAATGTTTATTCTCTATTTTTTTGTTTTTGTTAGTTAGGAACTTGTCCGAACAACTGACTATGATTTAAAGGCATTTAGATAGTTGTTTAGATTTTAGCTTGTTGGTTGTCAAACATTTTTATTTCTAGTTTTTGGTTGATGTCTACTATTTTCACTATTTTATTTCCATTAGTTATCTTAGTTTAGCTTCCACCCAGTATTTTGTTACTTTTTCAATAATATTAGAGTATGCGAAACCATGGTTAGCTTAGGGTCACTTATGTCTCTAAGCACCGTGTTAAAAGTAGGGGCAGTCTCAAGTCATGAAAAACTTATATTAGATTAGCAATTTTAATGTGTCTTAGGGTGCTTGAAAGGCACATTGAGTAAAGTCTTATTCATGAGTGTGAAGCTCGCCACACTTATGGGCGAGAGGCTATAAAATATTTTAGGAACGTATCAGTTCTTTCATGATTTATGTCATGAGATAAAACGTTAAATCTATAACCATTCTTCTTCTAACTCTTTCTCTATTTGTTTACAGAAAATATCTCCCAAGAGAACCAACAGAAAAAGAAATGGGAACTAGTAAGAACTACCGCCAGTTCCCAAAGATTCAGTAGGTTGTTGCCCCTATCAACCTAACACCTAATATAGCAGCAACTAGAATTTGGGACTTTGATTAGATAAATCCTCTAATGTTCATTTGATTCAAGATTGTAGAGGATCCATAGGAGTTCATGGATAGTGTTCAAAAAGTGACTAAGATTATGGGTTCACTTCTATTGAGAGTTCTAACTTGCCATCTTACCAATTGTAAATACTAGCTCAAACTTGGTTTATGTAGTGGAAAAAGGACAGAGATACAGATTCAAGGTTAGTCAAGTAGGACGAGTTCATTGCTGCCTTTCTAGATAGGTTCTTTCTGCTTGAGTTGAGGGAATACAAAGTGAAAGGGTTCATTAACTTAAAGTAGGGCCATAAGAATGTTAATGAGTACCCTTTTATGTTTACTCAATTGGAAAGGTATGCTTCGACTATGGTGGCTGATTCTATGGCCCGAATGAGTAAGTTTGTCTCTATTGTTTCTAAAGACATGGCAAAGTAATGTAGGATGTCCATGTTAGATAACGAGATAGACATATCTGATAGTCCATGGTCAATATATTAAGGTGTAAAAAATCAAAAAGAAGGAAAGGGATAATAAACGGGCTTGAACTAGTAGCTTGAATTTCTCCCAGCAGAGGTCGAATGGTGGAAATCACTCTCAGTTGTACCAGAGATCTTCAAATCTATCCATATAATCTTCTAGTTCTCTAATGCCAAAGTTCCAACGGAATACTTGAGATAAAGCACCATGCTCCAAATCCCACGGTAGTGTGAATAATACTCAAACCAACTCAGTTTGTAAGAGATATGGTAAGAACAACCAAAAGAGTGAATGGATGGCTGGTAGTGATTCTTGTTTTGGATGTGGAAAGTCAGGCCATAGAGTGATAAGATACTCAATAAATGCGAACAATGGTAAAGATGTTCATTAGCAGAGTCAGTTTAGCTCTTCAGAAATTCCAGTAGGTGATAACGCTCAAACTACAGCTCTTGTAAGAGTGTAAACGGTCGTTGTCAAATATAGAACTCAACTGGGTTAGGTGTCGAATCCCATAGAGAATACTTGGTCACTAAGTAAGCAACGATTATTAGACTTTTGATGAAAGTTCTGCGAATAAAGGGGGGGATTTTGTGCGTGCAAATGATGTAAACAAATAGTAAAGTAAAAACGGAAAATAGAAGAGTAAAACGGAGTACTTGGTAGGTTTTAATCAATGAGAATTGAGAGTTAGGGTTATGTCCACCTTATGAGTTATACGTATCTATTGACTTTGAGTCATGCGGAATTCAGACATGCATGTGCTTATAGAGAATCGTATTCTATGGTAAATCCAGGCGTCTTTCGACCATCAAGGACTATTTCACTTTAACTCTTTCGAGCTTAAAGAGTATCTAATGGTACAAATTCTCTAAGAGGTTAATCCAGTTACGACACTAACTTTTAAACATGGGTTGGTGCCCTATTTCCTTGACATTCTCTCTTTTCCAGACATGTAAATTTTCTTTCGAACAAGTTAATGCTATCCTGGCATATTCTATATGTTTGCAACCACAAGAATTTATATTAAGATGAAGAGAAGAATGATATAAGCAGCATACGTGTTAAGAATTCACAAACTCATAGCAATAGATAGTATCTCATAAGGCTTCCATAAACCTAACAGAGAAGTTTAGCTACTCATGAGTGCAATGAAAAACACGATAGACATTATCATTATACCAAAATAATCACAAATTCACGAAAAGTCTGTCTTGGCGTCACTTGGGACGTGATTTCTGTTGCTAGTAGCGTTTCTCTTGTTGTGAAAATTAAAAGTCGAATTGATGAAAGAAAATTGTCAGGAATAAGAATTAATTGAAAGAGAATGAATGCTGAAAAAGTTCAGCAAAATAGGGTTTTTATAACACCCATATCCTATTCCTACTAAGCTACTGCATACTTATCCTAATCCTACTAGGTTACTGAATTCTTTTCCTAATCCTACTAAGTTACTGCTGGTCCCCAAGTCTTTGGAAATGTTGTTTTTGCCCGGGACAAGTTTTCCATGCGTCACTTGCAGTCCATAGGCATCCAAACGCTGCTCTCCTTCTTTAGTGAAGCTTCCTTTGGCATCAAGTTATCCATAAAATGATGAAATCTTCATCATTTATACCTGAAAACTTGCTAATCACATTGGTTAGCTCACTTACAGGAAAAAGAACTAAAAGTGCATGAATTATATATTTTGTCCTCAAAACTTAGCTAAAATATGGGTAAATTAAAGAGCTTTAGGCGTGTAAATACGGCTAACATCAACACCCCACACTTAAAGATTTGTTCGTCCTCGAACAAAATATCATGTCCATATAAACATATACTTAGGGTTTCACAGTAATAACACAAAATATTCATCAAGACAGGCACGCCAATTATTAACAAAGAGTAGTTTTCTGATCACTACTAGAAACAATTCAACTTCCAACCTAGACTCGTGATGATGGTTAATTCGTATCTAAAATTTAAGGCACAAAGAATCATATACAACTACCCAAAACTCATCAACCATGTGTGTCTCACAATATATCACCCATAATTACTCACAAGTATTTCATTGTTTCAAAACATGGGTATAGGATTTTCCTTGCTCTCACTCTCACAAAGAATTCATATGTTGCAACTGATGACCATAGGTTTGCCCTTAGTGTAATGCTCTATTAATATCAGAATGCTAAGCTTAGGATCAAATAGGTCTTTTGCAGGTTGTAATGTAGGCTAAGGGACGGGTAGGACTATTTTGGCCAGAAATAGTGACTATGTTCCTAAGCGCTTTGATACATCACATTATGCTATTAACACTTCTCTTTAACACAACCTTTCTACCTTTCTTTCATCTACCACTCCTTTTCACCTATTTTGTTATGCAATGATAAACACAAAGATCTTTTTATCTTTTTCTTTTTTCTTTTTATAACATACCTCTATGATAGCCACTCTTTTTTTATAACAAATTCAAGTACCAATACACTCTAAGGAATCACTCTTACCCAATTTCCTCTTATTTTGTCACATGACTTTACAATTTAAAGCACTTAGGAATTTAGATCAAATTATGGTCTTGAAAAAAAATGGATTAGGCTTACATATGAGGCTGTCAAAGAAAATAGCTAAAGGCTCAAAAGGGTTGACTAGGATAATGTCCACGGGTAGGTAAAACGAAGGTAAACAATCACAGGGTGCCAAAGAAATGCCTAAATAATTTCCTAAACTTACACTCTTTATTTCACTTTACATACACACCAGGCAAGTTCTAGCATCAGCCACAAACACAGAATATACTATCACCTCACACACACAAGGCACATGGTCGACTTTATTGGGAGTAGTATAGACTCTTGACCCAACAGATGAAGGAATTAAACCACACAGTTATCACATAATGAGTCACATTTAGAGCCTAAACATCTCAATAGTAATGATTCTATCACAGACTCTTGTCACAATACCATGCTGCCTATCAGAACAATTTTATGTTTGACTAATAAACAAATAAAAATAAATAAACAAATAAACATAAATAAACAAATAAACATAAATAAGCAAATGCAGAGATAGAAGTATAGCCTACAAATACAAGCACCCCACACTTAGACGGGACACACTATCCTCAGTGGAAATTAAATAAGAAGAACCTGGATTAGGCGGACTCCTCCTCTATGTCTGGGGTCATACCCCCTTCCTCGGAATCATCATAGGAGTCTTCGTCATCCGAATTCTCCTCCACGTCAGAGTTTGGCATTCGGCGATCATCATCAGTTGGACATCATCATCGAGAGGTTCCTCAAAGTACACACCTACTCCACACATAGCCCTTGCATGCTCGTTCATTGGGTAGTCATAATCCAACTGTTGGAGCTCTGTAGTAGTTGGAACACGACCTCCGCTCATCATGGTAAACCGAGTCATGCCATAAAGATGGAGAAAGAAACTTTTATCTCGAGCATGAAGTTCTGCCGCGGTAAGGTTGACTCCATGCATGGTTTCAACATCTTTAACCTTACGCATTGAAGATCGAATAATCGCCCCGATGTTGATGGGGACATTCGTCATCAACGCATACACCAAACACACTCTTTCTCGTGTAATCTTTGTATACTGATTCCCTAGAAATAGGCAAGAGTTGACTATTCGTAACCATATTTGGGCTTCCCTGTTCAAGGAAGCGTAAGGGAAGGTGTTGTGCTGACTGGTGTCTTTGTGTATACTCCATCGTGCCATAGATCTTGTTCCGCACAATGTGTGTCTAATGGCCCTATACGGAGGTCTGTTATACAGATCCATGAGTGGTGATGGATCAACAGATGGCAAACCTAGAAAAGAGTTGAAAAACTCTGCATTTAGTTGTAAAACTTGACCCCAAATCTTTACTTCACTCCCTGTAGTTTTCGGTGACCAGTTGGCATAGAATTCTCATGTTAGATCGATATTGCATTCTCCCATATCTCGTAAGATGAAATTAAGATGTAACGCCATGATCTTGGCCAACATGCGAGGTTCTTTCTTTGCTAGGCTTTCCTTTTGTATCAACTCCACATGAACATATTTTTTCTCTTTATTGTTCCTGTTCCACTCCTTTCCTTCCTCCTCTAGGACCCATTTGATTTTGAACATGCGGCGAGGTAGTTGCAGTGAGGAGGATTTACCTTGCTCTTTACGTCCCCTTTTGTGGCCTTTTTGTGAGGTGGTCGCTTTATCCTTTCCTTGTCGTGCTTTTGGTGCCATTTGTACCTGAGATTAAGATGATAGTCATGTTAGCTTCATCTTGGTAGATACAATCGACAAACAATCAGTAGTGGCACCACCCCACACTTAGTTTGTTGGCACAAACTAATTAAGTGAACGTTGTCGATTACTCAAACTTCATCGATATACGTTTAGGTGGTACGTTCCAACAATATGATCAGTGCAGTCATACTTTTCTAGTCATCTTAACTATCCTTTTCGATTCTATCTCAAGTAATCTTGTCAATACTTTCATGTTTGGATTGATGTACCCTTTTGAACAAGACTACTACATAGAGATTGTATCTAGTTATGGCATAGGAATAGTCAACATCTCATGTTTGTAGTTAACAATGATTTTTCATCTCAATGAACAAGTAATGTGAACATGAAAGCTTCCTAATTACAAGATTATACCATTTTCTTGACCATGTCAATTCCGCAAAAGTATGACAGTGTATCAAAATCAAATTCAAGTTGGAAACAAGTCAAGACCATCCTTACGTATCCTTCCACTCACTTAGTTGTATCACAACAAATCAACCACACTCAAATCACCAACACTACTTCAAGATTTAACAATTTATTATAGACGTAGTAGTGTAGTACTTACGGAATATAAAAGAAGAACAAAGAAGTACTTACTTGGTTGATGGCCTTGGAAGATGTTCTTGCAAAGTTAAAAGAGCAAAAGGAAATTTTTTGAGAGAATTTGGAGAGGTAGGCGGCGCCTAGGGTGAAGTTGCAATGCCATTTTGTTTTAAGACTAAGGTTCTATTTATAGGACAAGCTTGGGTCGGGTTTTGACCCATTTTAAATCGGATTTGGAGACCAAAAGTGACCATAGGCGGCGCCTAATGCTTTACCTATGCTTGGCATAGGCGGCGCCTTTTGCAAAGCATAGTTGGACATAGTCTTTGGCATAGGCGGCGCCTATGCTATGGCATTGTTGGGCATAGGCGGCACCTATGCCATGGCATTCTAGATTTAGAGACAAAAGTCTTTTGCATAGGCGGCGCCTATGCTATGGCATTGTTAGGCATAGGCGGCGCCTATGCTATAGCATTGTAAAATCCAAGAGCTTAGGCCATAGCATAGGCCTTGCCTTGTTCATGGCCTAGATTTACATAGGCCTTGCCTTGTTCGTTGCCTATATTTTCATAGGCAATGCCTAACCCATAGCCTTTTGCTTCTTCATTCCTAACTTACCACCTTCAACATGAACCGCTTCCAAATCAAAATTTGAAACCAATCTCCTCCTTTACACCTCTAGTACCTACACTTACTAAAAAACAACCAAAACGATTAGAACAATGGGTTGCCTCCCATCAAGCACCTTAGTTTTGGTCGTGGCTCGACAGAATCCTAGGAAAACAAAAACAACAAAAACAATTAAAAATGATGGGTTGCCTCCCATCAAGCGCTTGATTTATTGTCGAGGCACGACATAGCTATCTCGATTACTTAGACTTCATCGAGATAGATGGTGGATCATTTTCTAAATGGATTCAGACGACAATGAGGCTTACTTGTAGGCATGCAATCTTCTTCGAGATGACCCTTGTGCATACATATCCCAGGGGGGATACCAATTATATTATCAATAGTCCAACCAATAGCTCTCTTGTATCTCTTCAGAGTAGAGATGAGAACCTCTACGTGCTGTTCACTTAAATCATCCACCACACTCACAGGAAGTGTATCTCCACTTCCCAAGAACGCATACCTTAGATAATTGGGGAGCTCTTTTGATTCTAGCACTGGGGGCTCTTCTATGGAAGTTTTTGCTGTTGGTGACGGTTGATTCTTAAGATCAAGGTCCGGCTGCTTAGGAGTATGAGAATAGGACCCTATTTCTGTTAGAGCACACGTAGTTTCTTCATGTTCTTGAGCCTCCTCACGCTCAAAATCCAGCAGCTCATCAGATAGTGACTTATCAGTAAGTTGCTTTTCTACAGATAATTCTTTGTCATCCTTATAATTAACTTCAGCTACAGAGAGCACATCCATATCTTCTGGCTGTTTCATTGATTTGCATACATCAAAATGGACAACTTCATTATTCAACCGAAATAAAAGCTCATTAGCTCTCTTGTCAATAAGCACACTTCCAGTTGTGAGGAAATAGCATCCCAAGATTATGGGAACTTTAGAATCCACCTCGCAATCCAAAATAACAAAGTCTGCAGGAAAGATGAAGGTGGAAACCTTCACCAACACATCATTTAAGATACCAACAGGTCGTTTTATCGACCTATCTGCCATCACGAGCCGTATATTAGTTGGTGTAGGGTCGCCTAACCCCAACTTTCTATAGACGGATAGTGGCATCAAATTGATGCTTGCTCCCAAATCGCACAATGCCTTAGCAAAATTCATAGATCCAACCGTGCAAGGAATAGTGAAAGCACCAGGGTCTGTTTTTTTCTGTACTAAGGACTTATGGCAATTGCACTGCAATGATGAATATTATCTGCCGGCTCATAGCTTACTGCCCGTTTCTTTGTTAAAAGGTCCTTCATAAATTTAGCGTACCCAGGCATCTGTTCCAGCGCCTCAACCAATGGAACATTAATGTTCACCTGTTTTAACATTAACATGAATTTATTGAACTTGGTATCATCAGCTCTCTTCTTTAATCTTTGAGGAAAAGGTGGTGGTGGAAGGGGAATAGTTTTCTCCACGACTTTCTTTTCCTCTTGCTTTGGATTGGTGATCTTTTCGGGCTGTGGACGTTGGGGGGTGACGTCATTGACGCCTTCTTCAGCTTCTTCGGCGTCCTCTGGTTTGGCAACATCTACTACATCGTCGGCCACTTTCCTACCTTTGGCTGGATTTTCCAACACCTTACCACTCCTAGTAGTAATAGCCATACATGTTCCATCGTTCCTTGGGTTTTGCACTGTGTCGCTAGGTAAGGTGCCAACTTTTCTTTGATTTAATGTAGCTGAAATTTGACTCAATTGTTGCTCCAGCAGTCTTATTGCAGTAGAATGCGAGTCAACCAATTGCTTCATTGAGGACAAACCATTTATTACCTCAGTTACTCCCGTGCTGGTTGCCTCCACTCCTTTCAACAGCTTAGCCATCATATCTTCCATGGACATATTTCTAGAACTAGATATAGTGGTGTCACGTCTTCCAGGAGAAATATACACGCCACTTCTGTCTATCTTGTTCTTCCAACTACCTTGATCAAGATCCTTATTTCCAGAATTATCATAATAGTTCCAACCTTGGTTTCCTTGGGCAGTGCCTCGGAAACCTCCTTGATTGTTCAAGTAGTTGGCTTCTTCTTCAGAATCGGATTCCTCCCTTCCTTTTGACGCAACTGCTTTGACTTTTTCGGTCTTCCCTGATAATAGATGCTTTGTAAGAAGATCCATCTGTGTTTTCATGTGCGCCATCTCTTGGTCGTGTTCCTCCTCCTTTCGCCTTTGTTCTGCAGTCATGCCAATAGATATAGTGGGGCTTGATACCTCAGAATCTCTGGTATGCCAAGACCTACTTTGCTTTGTCATCCGGTCTAGCATATCGCTTGCCTGAACAAAGGTGAGGTCCATAAATGATCCTCCAGACGCATTATCCACCACTAGTTTAGTTACTGAATTCAAGGATCTGTATAGTATCTCCATCAAGTGGACATTGGTCATGTGATGGTTTGGGCACCTCATAAGCTTCTTCTTGAATCTCTCCCATGTTTCGTGAAGGGCTTCAGTTGGAAGCTAAAAAAATTTGCTAATTTCATCTCTCAATTGTGCTCTTTTGGATGGCAGAAAGAATCTTTCTAGGAAAGCGTCTTTAAATTGCCTCCAATTTGTAATAGAATGAGGAGTCAGCCCGTTCAACCATAGAGTTGCCTCCCCAGATAGAGACAATGGAAATAAGCGCTGCCGAATTGCATTCTACCCAACGCCTGGATTGTCGAATGACTTGTATGTAGAGATAAAGTTGATTAGATGCATATTTGGATCATCACCTACAAGTCCACCAAATAAGCCCTTGAGTTTCAGTAACTGAATCATGATGCTAGTCATATTGAACTTGTCTCCGGGCGCCAAGGGAGAAGGAATAATAGCTCCTGTGGTACCAACTCCATCTAGGTCGTCATGATCATCATCGAAAGGAATTCGCATAGCGCGACGTTCAGGCCTAAATCTGGCTTGACGATCTCTTTTGTTTGCAGGTGTCGCCACCTCAGCATCACGCCTAGGGTTTAGTAGCTCGTCATTACCTAGGTCCTCATCGTCAGGATTTGTTATCCGCCCAGGGTTATCAATATTTTGTTGATGTACTTGGGCAGCGGCTAACGCAGCTAGTCTAGCCTGCCCCTGTTGAGCAGCCCTTCTCTCAATGTCACGTTGTGCATCCATCCTTCTAATAAGTTGCGGTTAAGGGTTTATGGGTAATAATGGTTGTCCCGAACTTCGAGTATTTGGCATGCACTGAACAAAAACCTGCAGAAAACAAAAACAACAACTAAAAGTAAAGTACGAGAATCTTTGACCAAAGGGTCTAGTAACTATCACAAGCTTATTAGACAACCGTATTCCCCAGCAACGGTGCCAAAATTTGATAATGCTCAAACTACATCTCTTGTAAGAGTGTAAACGGTTGTTGTCAAATATAGAATCCAACTGGGTTGGGTGTTGAATCCCACAGGTAATACTTAGTCACTAAGTAAGCAACGATTATTAGACTTTTGATGAAAGTTCTGCGAATAAAGGGGTGGATTTTGTGCGTGCAAATGATGTAAACAAAATAGTAGAGTAAAAACGGAAAATAGAAGAGTAAAACGGAGTACTTGGTAGGTTTTAATCAATGAGAATTGAGAGTTAGGGTTATGTCCACCTTATGAGTTATACATATCTATTGACTATGAGTCATGCGGAATTCAGACATGCATGTGCTTATAGAGAATCATATTCTATGGTAAATCCAGGCGTCTTTCGACCATCAAGGACAATTTCACTTTAACTCTTTTGAGCTTAAAGCGTATTTAATGGTACAAATTCTCCAAGAGGTTAATCCAGTTATGGCACTAACTTTTAAATAGGGGTTGGTGCCCTATTTCCTTGACATTCTCTCTTTTCCAGACATGTAACTTTTTTTTCGAACAAGTTAATGCTATCCTGGCGTATTCTATATGTTTGCAACCACAAGAATTTATATTAAGATGAAGAGAAGAATGATATAAGCAGCATACGTGTCAAGAATTCACAAACTCATAGCAATAGATAGTATCTCATAAGGCTTCCATAACCATAACAGAGAAGTTTAGCTACTCATGAGTGCAATGAAAAACATGATAGACATTATCATTATACCAAACTAATCATAAACTCATGAAAAGTCTGTCTTGACGTCACTTGGGACGTGATTTCTGTTGCTAGTAGCATTTCTCTTGTTGTGAAAATTAAAAGTCGAATTGATGAAAGAAAATTGTCAGGAATAAGAATTAATTGAAAGAGAATGAATGCTGAAAAAGTTCAGCAAAATAGGGTTTTTATAACACCCATATCCTATTCCTACTAAGCTACTGCATACTTATCCTAATCCTACTAGGTTACTGAATTCTTTTCCTAATCCTACTAAGTTACTGCTGGTCCCCAAGTCTTTGGAAATGCTGTTTTTGCCCGGGACAAGTTTTCCATGCGTCACTTTCAGTCCATAGGCGTCCAAACGCTGCTCTCATTCTTTCGTGAAGCTTCCTTTGGCGTCAAGTTATACATAAAATGCTGAAATCTTCATCATTTATACCTGAAAACTTGCTAATCACGTTGGTTAGCTCACTTACAGGAAAAAGGACTAAAAGTGCATGAATTATATATTTTGTCCTCAAAACTTAGCTAAAATATGGGTAAATTAAGGCGTTTTAGGCATGTAAATACGCCTAACTTCAGTAGGTCGCTCGACTTACCAGGGTGATACCTCTAGTGCAAATGGTGGGCAAAATTAGGCTATGCCCTTCAAACTCGATAGGATTAGGAGGGTTCTCAATATGTGGTTAATGGTATATTAAAAGTTTTTTACCCTCATGTTTATGCATTATTATATCCTAGAGACACACTTTCCTTCGTGATTCCATTTATAGTAGTAGATTTTTGTGTCAGTCCCATAATATTAGCATAACCCTTCTTATTTTCTACTTATTTTAGTAGTTTAATCATAGCCAGATGGGTATACAAAAATTGCCAAGTCACAACATCCCAAAGAGTTACTTCAGTCGATCTCGTAGAGTTAGACTTGAAAGATTTTTATATTATTCTTTGAATGGATTGTCTCCACTCTTGCTATGCCTTAGTTGATTATATAAATAGAATAGTCCTATTTTAGTTTCCAAATGAGTCAGTCATAGAGTAGAAAGGTAGCCAGTCATAGAATAGTTTTCAGTAGTTGAAGACTCGACTCACGTTCACTCTAGTTGTGAATCTACCAAAAAGTCAGATAGTTTTGTTGTATATTGTGATGCTTCCAAATTTGGTCTTGGTTACGTGTTGATGCAAAGGGTCAAGGTTATATCATATAACTCAAGTAAACTCAAGCCTCATGAGAAGAGCTACCCAACTCTTGATCTTGAGTTCGCAGCAGTTGTTTTAATCTTACAGATTTGGAGGCATTATATTTATGGGTTTCAAGTTGATTTCTTCGCTGATCACAAGAGTCTTCAATATGTGTTAATCCAGAAAGAACTAAATCATCATCAGAGGTGGTGGGTAGAGTTGTTGAAAAACTATGATATAAGTTTCTTGTACCATTTGAGTAAGGCCAATGTTGTGGAATACGCCCTTAGTAGATTATCTACGGAGAGTGTTACTCACATGGAGGATGATAATAAAGAGTTAGTTCGTGAGGTTCATCATCTTGCTAGGTTGGGAGATCTATAGTTTGATTCAACTGAAGGTGGTGTTTGGGTTAAGAATAGTTTAGAATTTTCTTTGGTAGTCGAAGTGAAGAAGAAGCAAGATAAAGATCCTATTTTGCGAAATTTGAAAAAGGTAGTTCAAAATTAGAAGATTGAGGTTTTCTCCTAAGGGAAAGATAGTGTTCTTCGCTCTCAGGACAAATTATGTGTTTCGGGTGACTTGAGATACTGAATATTAGAGAAAACTCATGAATCCTGATATTTTATTTGCCCAAGTGACACTAAGATGTACTATGACATATGGGAAGTTTATTGGTGGAATGACACAAAGAAGGATATCATAGAATTCGTGGCTAAGTGTCTAAATTTACAGCAAGTTAAGGTTGAGAACTAGAGTCCTAGTGGTACACTTCAGGAATTTAGTATTCTTACTTGGAAGTAGGAAGTGGTTAATATGACTTTATTATAGGATTTTCTCTTACGCATTGGCAAAAAAATTCTATTTGGGTTATCATGGATCGAATGACTACGTTAGATCATTTGTTTCCAGTTAATACTTCATATTCAACCAATAATTATTTTAAGCTCTATTCTAGGGAGTTTGTGACACTTTATAGTGTCCCTTTTACCATTCTTTAAGATAAAGGTACCTAGTTTACCTCTCAATTTTTGAAGAATTTTTAGAAGGATCTTGGTACCTAAGTTTATCTTAGTATGACTTTCACCCACATATAGATGGTTAGGAAGAGAGGACCATTCAACCTTAGAATATATATTGACGGAGTGTGTTATTGATTTCATAGGCATTTGGGATGATCACTTTCCTTTAATTGAGTTTGCTTATAATAACCACCATCACTTCAATATTTAGATGGCCCCATTTGAAGCATTGGTAGGAGTTGTATATATTTTATTGGTTGGTTTGATGTTAGTGAGGATGCTTGGATAGGGCTAAATTTATTACATGAGGACATGGAAAATGTTCAACTTATTAGAGAAAGGATAAAAAGTCATCAGAAATCCTATGCAGATGTGAGAAGAAGGCAACATGAGTTTGATATTGGTGATTCGTCTACTTAAAACTTATGCCTATGAAAGGGGTGAAGAGGTTTGGTAATAAAGGGAAGATTTTCCCCATTATATCGATCCTTACAAGATTTTGAGTCATTATGGAAAGGTAGCCTATGAGTTAGATTTGTCTGCAGAGTTGGCATCAGTGCATCTAGTCTTCCATATCTCCTTGCTGAAGAAATGCATAGGTGATCCAGCCTTAGTAGTCCCTTTAGAAAGGGTTGGAGTGGAAAATAGTCTCTCTTAAGAAGATCTCCCCGTTAAGATCCTTGATCGTCAGATCTTTCTCTGATAAATATTAGGTCTTTCTAATTGAACACATACTGAAGGTTCTCGTGATCAGTAAACACATCAACATGGACCCCATAAAGATAATGCATCTCAAAAGACTCAGTTATTTGCATGTCATAAAATTCACACATGAGTTATTTCAATTCATGTTCCAGTCATAGAATTAGATATTAGTTCATGGTTTAGCTCGTTAGTATTTAGTGCAAAAATCTCAGCTTTTCCCGTAGTACTTCAACTTAGTTAGTTTCACTCAGGGACAAATGATCCCTGGGGGAGATATTTTTATACCCTAATTTTTTAAGATTTATCCCCATCAAAAGGTAATACATTAAATTGTCTTTCTATTGCCACTAGTGTTACCTTAATCTGAGATCGTAGTAAAAAGTTGAGGAAGATTTCCTAAGGCACTATCAAACTGCTAGTGGCAATGGTTCAGGCAATGACCCATTGTCAGACACAATGAGTTTTAGCCTTGAATCGTTTCCATCATAGTAACTGACCAAGAAATTCAGTCCAGTGGTAAAAATTCTAGCACATGACTTGTTGTCAAATTAAATAAGTCATTGTTTGTGGCACCATTATCACAACAATTAGGAACTAAGAACTCATCCTTTGGCAATGACCCTTCATAAGGACTGATTATTAGACCTAACGAGTCATTCAGAGGAGATTCATTGTAATAAAATAAGGACCCAAAAAACTTTGGACCTCAGGTCACAACTCAAGCCATTATTCGTTACTAGACATAATGAGTCGTTACCTGAGCCATGACGACTATTTCTCTGAATTTCCTGAATGATTTAAGAAGTGTTTTTTTTGGTCTTTCGCCATTGTTTTAACTCTTAACCCACGTCATTTAAAATTTCCCAAGGGTGGAATATAAGGCTATTTTCCTCCAAATTCACCATTAAATATTAAAATCAATCCATAGTAAGATACGAAGCCATTCTCTTATCTCCAAATAAAACAAATTAGGGTTCTTAGATCTTTAAGTCCAACTTCCAAGTGTTCATTAAGTCTTACACCTCCAGGTATGTGGTATTTCATCAATGGGTTCCTTCCACCCACTGAGTCCCAAAGATTTCTTCAAACTCTCAAGTTTTATTCAACTTTTTTTTTTCTAGGGTTTCATAATGATTATGAATTATCTTGGAAATTGAGTTTAATTTTTGAATCCAACCTTCAGTACAAGTTTTCCAATAAGATTTGCATCGTCCCATACTCACCATCATGAATGTTATACTTGATAATCATTGTGTTTGGGCTTTATTTTGTAAAAGTTTCTATTATGATCAGCTCTAAATTATTAATATGTTCAATTGTATTAAACAAAGCTAGTGGGTTATGACACCCGATACCTAGGATTTCATGCATGCATCAGTTGACATGTTTTGAGCATTTCAAATTATGTATATATTTCTATTTTTATGAATACTACTATACTGAGCATACATACATACATACATACATACATACATATATATATAAAAAAATTTAAGGTGTTGTTTAGTTCGGAGTGGTGCATACTATCGAGAAAATGCAGGGATGAAGGATCATCCGTCAATTAGGATTGAGACCTTTAGTAGAAGCCCCTATGTTCCAAATCAATGGCACCACCATAGGTTTTAAGGGATCACTCACAAGTTAGGACTAACACCCTAGTCCTTCGGTACATCAGTTTAGTGGATCCACTCTAGTCAATGTTGGTACCCTTAGCAAAGTACTAGCACACTTCCAATTAGGGTCATAGATTGGACACTGATTTTATCAAATTGGGGAATCTTAATTATTATTAGTTCCTACAATCCTCAATTTATGTTTAGATTATGTTTTATTTCAGATATTCCTGACCTTGTATTTTGTTATTCAGATATTTAGTTTTAACTGTACATGTATATTCTTGGTCTTGCATTCAGCTTATCATATTTCATGATTGATGTTAAGATTAACTATTTAGTTTCATGTCTCACATACTCAGTATATTCAAAGTACTGATCTCATACTTTCCTACACTATATTGTCTTATAATATAGGTTCAGACGCTCAATTCTTGGATCATACTTTTCATATTTCACGCCACATCTAACAAGAATTTTAGTGAGTCCTTATTATTTGAGGATTAGTTATCAATGTTTATTTTCTGCTTTTTTTTTAGTCTCAGTTAGTTGGGGGCTTGTCCCAATAACTCATTATTATTTAAAATCTTTCAGATAGTTGTTTACATTTTCATCCTGACTATTTTATTTCAAATTTTTGGTTGATATCTAGTATTTTCACTATTTTATTTCCATCAACTATCAGACTTTAGCTTTCTCCCAGTATTTTGTTAATTTTTTAGTAATCTTAGAGTATGTTAGACCATGAGTGGTTAACTCGGGGTCACTTGTGACTCTAAGCACCATATTACAACTAGGGCAATCTCGAATCATGATAGAGATAGTGTGTCCATTGAATGGAATGGGTTCATACACATGCTCTAAAGAAATTAAAATTTTACCTGAAAAATAGACCAATACTATCAACAAAGCCATCTATTAAATAACCACCCACGTTATAGTTAAAAGAATTGTGAGTTCATTTTTGATATGTGTTCTTAAAGAAAGTAATACCTTTCTAATGATTATTACAACTAATTTGGTGGAGCAATAGGCTGAAGTACTTTCTTAAATATTGAGAAGGTACAAAAGAGCTATAGGGTGGATAATTGTAGATATTATTGGTATCCTACTAGGTATATGTAATTACAAGACTCAATTGGAGAAATACCGTAAACCCACAATCGAGCATTAGCAGATACTTAACCCACTTGTGTAATGGGTGGATAAGAAAGAGATAATTAAGTGACTTGATGCAGGAGTGGTGTACCCAATCTCAAATAGAAAGTGGGTAAGCCTTGTTTAATGCATACCAAAGAAAGGAGGGATGACTAAGATGGCCAATAAGAAAAATAATTTATTTTTCTTAGGCCAACACGAGGTTGAGAGTCTGTATGAATAGAAAAAATTTAAACTCTTGGATACTTTGGGATTATTTTCCAATGCCCTTTATGGATTAGTTATTGGATAGACTAGTTGGAAGAGGTTGGTATTTCATTTTGGATTGCAACTTACATGATAATGCGGAAATATGCATTAAAAGGCCATAAGGTTCAATACTAACCAAAATCTGAATAATAAAATATCTGGTGGAGTAATGGAATACCCAAAACAAAACTGAAAATACTAAAATTTGAAATATGATAGTCTGTATCTAGTATGAAAGCCTCTAATATCTAAATAATCTGAATAAGGATTTGATGGGACATGTCTCCAACTAACTCCAACTAATAAGCTAATCAATGAGATAGTAAAGAAATAATCATGCCCACAAAGGAAGAGGACTCACTTCAGACTCTGACTATTGAACTGGAATCTACTGCTGATCTTGAACTCGTGTCTTTGAACCTATGGTATGACATAAAAAGAAAGCACAATGGTGCAAACGCATCAGTACAATATAATATATTGAGTATAGATGTGAGGTAGAGTATATGCAAGGGTTCATATGCATGATTATCGCTAACTGACTGTGTAACATAAATATGAGAATGCATGCATAAATACATAACTCTAATTGACAACGTGATAACATAATTACTGAGTCTGAATATTGATAACCTGATATGTTAATAACTGATATGACTTATAATGTGAGTGACTGTATCTAACAGTCCTGAATTTGATGGAACTATCTTTGTTCCTAATTGTATCTGAGTTGGTTGTATCTGACAATTCTGAATTCTGAAGAACAATATGAGTTCTACTACTGAGTCCGATTGACAATCTAACGGTCCTAATTTTGTAACATAAAACTGTGAGAAGTAGTTATCTAACTGACATGCCCCTGATATGCCATTATAGTTGAGTTGGGGTCCAATCTATAACCTCAATTGGAAGGGTTTCAATACCGCGCCACTGGTAAGGACAAGATGTGGGTGAACCTCATCTGATAGTGTCCCCTGTACAAGAATAGTGGGGCCCTTATCTGACAGTGCTTATCCACCTCATCAACCCTCATCAACAGTGTTGATATCTCAACATATGTTGGTTACATAGTTCTAGAATGTAAGGATAACTACTAAGGATCACACCCTTATCTGGTAGTGTATGTCCCCATCCTTATGTTCACTCGGTTCTAATTTCTACTCCCATTTGACTGGACACTTAACATGATTTACTGAACTGAACATGAGCTGCATCACTAAATTTTGTTGACTGGCGGAGTACTATTGATATCTGACAACTGACCGAGTTCATGAGATCATAGAGATTTTCCTGAGTCATAAGACTGTCTGAAGTCTAAGGATATATAGCTTGACTGAGAGTATCATGAAAACATGACATGACTCTACGCACCCAGCTAATGTTTTAGGTACAAGTACCCCAAGGAGTCGATAGAAAGAAACAGACAAAGTATTACTTGGTTGAATACATAATAATCATCATAATACTTTTACTGAAGCATTTCATCAAACATGTAATAGGAATAAGCTTGTACATACATAGGGATTTCATGATATCATGCTAATTAGACACTTTTACTTTATCTAGGCAATTAATCAAACACAAGGTAGGCTTAGAATGTGTAAACAATATCATAAAACAATTAACTATCATGATTCAATTCTAATTTAATCATTCAGGGGTTTAGTTATAGGATTTCAAGAATCTTTAACAATACAAATCAACCCATATGGAATTTAGCACTCATTCATGGAATACAATTCAATTACTCATAATCAACATGAACAAGAGCAGCCAAATTTTGAAATTCATAAAAAAAATCCATAACTTGAATTTAGAAAAGGGATTCTTGGGCTTCATGGACAAAAGGAGTCCATGAATGAACACTATGCATACTTGGATTAAGGTTCTTGATGTTCTTGAACTTGAAGAATTGGAAATCCCTTAGTTCTTGAATAAGATTGGATTTTGTTCTTGGAGACTAATGTTAGAGAGAAACCCTAATATTGGTTGTGAAATAATCATGAACCAAATGGCTTAAATTGGATATAATTGGGTAAATATAGAAGGTTGTAAAATGACTAAAATACCTCTGTTAAAACGATCCAGAAATACTAAACGTACGGTGCGACAGGTAAGGGCGTCGGTCCATCAGAACTGCAATGGTTCATCGGTCCCTATCGTCAGACCTAGGCAGAAACTAGCCCTACTAGCTTCATACAATAGGTGAATTTCGACAGTCTATCGAGACTGCGATGGTCCATCATCTACTACCATCAAACTTGGGTAGAAAGTTCTGATGGACCATCGAGCTAGAGATGGTCCATCAAGCTAGCGACAGTCCGTCGACCTAACTGTCAGTTCTGGTCAGTCTGATCTTTTTCCATAAAATGTCCACAACTTCTTTCCCAATACTGGATTTTGATAAAATTGGTATCGTTAGAAAGCTTATTCAATTTTCTACGTGATAGAAAGTGAAAATCTTAAGAATACCATGTGTACAAAAATAGATTCATATTCCATAGCAAGTTTTAACATCCTTAAGATGATTTCAAGCATCGAAAATGGCACGGGTATTACAATATCTTCCCCTTGAGAACATTCATCCTTGAATGAGACTGACTAAGAGGGGAAATAATAAGTTGATCATGAATTGAGCATAGATAAGTGGAACATAATCTCATGACTGACATGACTGACAAGCTGAACATATAATACTGAATATGCATATCTGATGCATATGTAACTGATTTATGAATGCATAACTGAGGGTTATGATGAACTAGGTTTTCTCACAATGTGAATGAATGTCTGATGCATAATTATATAATTGTACTGATAGATGAGTGTATGACTAGATATGTAATGGTACTTGCTACCAAGTTTATTATGTGAACATAAACATGAAATTGAATACCAAGTTCGTGATAAACACAAAACATAAAACTGAGTAAGCTTAATGAGAACTCTTACCTTGAGCTTGGTCTGAGTTGGCGGAGAAGAAGTGAGGATACTTGGTGTGCATGTCTGCTTCTGCATCCTAAGTATCTCCCTCAATGGAATGATTTCCCCAAAGAACTTTAACTAGAGGGACCTCTTTGTTCCTTAATCTATGAGTTTGATAGTCTAACATTATGACTGGAATCTCTTCATAAGAGAGGTTGTTCTGAACATCAATGCTCTGAATAGGGACTACTAGTGATGGGTCACCTATACACTTCTTGAGCAAAGAGACATAGAAAACTAAATGAACTAAGACTAGATCTGAAGGCAATTTGAGTTCATAAGCTACCTTCCATAAATGATTGAGAATGTTGAAGGAACTGGCATATCGAGGACTGAGCTTTCCCTTCTTGCCAAACCTCTTCACTTTCTTCATGGAAGAGATATTTAGATAAATAAGATCGCTGATCTCGAACTTAAGATTCTTTCTATAAAGTCCATGTTCACAACTTCCCACTTCCAAGTAGGAATTTTGAACTCCTGCATAGGACCACTAGGCTTCTGATGCTCTATCTTAACTTGCTAATATGTGGAGTACTTAACCAAGAACTCTGCAATATCTCTCTTCATCCCACTCCACCAGTAGATCTCCCATAAGTCACAGTATGTCTTTGTGTCCCCTAGATGAATAGATTAACACACACCATGCACTTCTGCAAGAATTCGCTGCCTTATGTCATCTATGTCTGGAACACAGAGATGACCCTGACAACAAAGAACACCATATCCCTCTTGAAAGATGATGTACTTCTTGAGCTAACTTCTTCTTACTATACATAACATAAGGAACACTACACATGGACAATCTACTGAGAGCGTCGGCCACTACATTGGCCTTGCCCGGATGATAACAAATACTCCTGTCATAATCTTTTAAGAGCTTTAACCACTTTCTCTGATGAAGAATGAGCTTTTTCTGAGAAAATATATACTGAAGGCTCTTATTATCCGTGAAACTATTTACATGAAAACCGTATAGGTAATGCCTATAAATTTTTAAAGCAAAGACTGCGATTGCTATCTCGAGATCATGAGTAGGATAATTCTTCTCATGAGGTTTCAGCTGTCTGGAGGCATAAGATATGACCTTACCATGCTGCATGAGGACACAACCCAAACCTACTATAGATGTATCACAATACACTACGAACCCATCTGAACCATCTGGAAGAACTAATACTGGAGCTGAGGTAAGTCAATTCTTCAACTCCTGAAAACTCTTCTCGCAAGCATCTGTCCACTGAAACTTGACCTTCGTTGGAGTCAATCTGGACATAGGGGATGCAATACAAGAAAATCCCTCAACAAACCATCTGTAATAGCCAACCAAACCCAAGAAAATCCTAATGTCTAATAGAGAGATAGGGCGAGGCCAATTTCTTACTACTTCAGTCTTTCGAGGATCTACTCTAATGCCATCATCAGAAATAATATGACCAAGGAATGCTACTAACCTTAGCCAAAATTTTCACTTACTAAATTTATTGAATAACTGATGATCTCTGAGATTCTAAAGAATTGTCCTGAGATGGTCTGCATGATCTCGCTCACTTTGGGAATAAACTAGGACATCATCTATGAAACCTATGATGAACATATCCAAGTACTGCTTGAACACACGATTCATCAAGTCCTTAAAAGTGGCTGGGGCATTATTAAGACCAAATGACATAACTAAGAATTCAAAGTGACCATTCCAAGTATGAAAAGCTATTTTTGGGATGTCACATTTTCAAACATTGAGTTGATGATAGCCAGATCTGAGGTCTTAGAGAAATAACTGGCACCCTAAAGTTGGTCAAATAATTCATCAATTCTAGGAAGAGGATACTTGTTCTTGACTGTGACCTTGTTGAGTTGACAGTAATCAATGCACATTCTGAGAGAACTATCTTTCTTGTGCACGAATAATACTGGAGTGCCCCATGGGTAAATGATAGGTTGATGAATCCCTTATCTAAGAGATCCTTTAATTGTTCTTTTAGTTCTCTAAGTTTTGCTGGTGCCATTCTATATGGAAGAATAGATATGGGCTGAGTATCTAGAAAGAGATCAATGCCGAAGTCTATTTCCCTTTTGAGAGGAATTCCTAGAAGATGTTCAGGAAAAATATCTGAATATTTGTTTACGACTGGAACTAATTCAATACTAGGAGTTTCAAAACTAGAATCCTTAACATGAACAAGATGATAGACATATCTCTTAGATCTCCATTTCATTGCCCAAAGGTAGGAAATAAGATGACCTCTAAAAGCTGAAGTACTACTCTTCCACTCTAGGATGGGTTCTTTCGAAAACTAAAATTGGACTATTCTATTTCTACAGTCGATTGTGGCGTAATAGGAATGAAGCTAATCCATGTTGAGAATGACATCAAAATCAGTCATCTCTAATTTGACTAAGTCTGCTGAAGTGACTTTCTAAAATATCATAATCGGATAGTTCCTGTATACCCATTGAGCTATTATAGTTTTACCCATTGGGGTAGAGACTGAAAAGGGCTCTGAAAGAATTTTGGGACTGATTCCAAAATCAACTGCTATATAAAGAGTAATATAAGACAAGGAGGCTCCTGGATCTTGCAAAGTGTAAACATGCACATAAAAGATCTGTAACATACCAGTAGCTAAATCAGGAGAATCTTCATTATCTTTTTTAGTCTAAAGAGCATAAAGGCGATTTGGGCATTTCCCACTAGTAGCACTGGTGGTGGCACCCTGCTAATTCAAGCAACTAAACTGACCTAAGAAGCAGAGATGAATCTGGTAACCTAACTGAGGGCAGTCTCTAACTCTGTGTCCTAGCTTTCCACAACCTAAATAGACATTGCTACCAGCTCTGCAAGCACCCTTGTGGTTCTTTCCACAAGAATGACAAAAGGGATTAGTTCAGGCATTGCTCACACTGCTTTGAGACCTAAATCCTGGCGCTCTATCTCTTTTACCCTCCCTAAACTTGGGAACTGGAGCACTGGTTGAAGGAAGAGATGGAACTGATGACTTAGGGCAAAACTAAGAATGATTGCCTCCCTCTAACTTAGGCTGGCTAAAAATTAAAGCTACCTGTCCTAGCTTTCTGATTCTATTTTTCCCTTTGCTTAATATTTTGCTCCTCTATATACTAAGCATGGGTCATAAGCTTTGCTAAATTTATGTCACTATTCAGCATGTTTGATCTACACTCATTTACCACACTATCATTTACCCCTGAAACGAACTTACTTATCCTTGCCCTATTATCTGTAACAACATGAGGGGCATATCTGGTTAATTGAGTAAACTTAAGAGAATACTCTTTTCTGATCATACTGCCCTGCCTGAGGTTGATGAATTCTAGCACCTTATCCTCTCTAAGATCTTGGGGAAGAATCTGTCTAAGAATGTAGTGATAAACTCATCCCACATTGTAGGACCTACATCATCTGACATCTCTGACTTCCACTGTTTAAACCAAGTATGAGACATATCCTGCAACTAATATGCACTAGCTCAGTACTCTCAATAGTAGTCACCCCCATGATGTATGTCACCTTCTGAACCTGATCAATGAATTCCTAAAGGTCTTCATCTACTTTAGAACCGAGGAAGGTTGGAAGATTTATTCGGTTAAAGTCCCGAATTCAAGCTACAGTTGAGTTGGCCACTGGATTGGCCATTCATTTTGAGCGGCGACTGATTCAGCAAGAGTGGTGAATGCAGCCCCAAACTTTGAATGAGAAACATGATCGCCCAAAGGTTCTTTGGGCCGAGGGGCTGACTAATTTTTGTTTCTTCTTTTAGGAGAATGTTCTATAGAAGAAAAGAAAAAATGGATTAGTTTGAGAGATTGACTTAAGATTATATTCACTGGAACGTCATAAATACTGAAAGAAGGGAAACTATTCTTAAAATATCATATAGACTCTTACACATAAAGGTGGTGCAATACACCCATGTACGAGACTCTACTAGATGCGGCTTTCAGACTTCCTAGGACTTTATTGAACCTTAGGGTTTGATACCATGTTTGTAATGCCCTGAACCTAGTGCCTGGAATACTACACGGTGCTCATGACCTTGAAGGACCATAATCTAACCCATGACTGATATTTGTACATGTACACTACATAATATATCATGATAATGCAAAAACATGCACTGAAAGGCCATAAGGTTCAATACTGAACAAAATATGAATAATAAAACATCTGAGTGGGGTAATAGAATACCTAAAACAAAATTGAGAATACTACAATTTGAAACATGATAGTCTACATCTAGTCTAAAGGCCTCTAATGTCTGAATAATTTGAATAAGGATTCGATGGGATATGTCTCGAACTAACTCCAACTAATAAGCTAATCAATAAGATAGTAAAGAAATAATCATGCACTCTAAGGATGAGGACTTACTTTGGACTCTGACTGCTGAAACTAGAATCTACTGTTGATCTGGAACTCGTGTCTCTGAACGTATGGTGTAACATAAAAATAAAGCACCATGGGGAAAATACATCAGTACAATGGAATGTAATGAGTATATAGGTGAGGTACGCTATATTCAAGGGTTCACATGCATGATTATGGCTAACTGACTGTCTAATATAAATGTGAGAATGGATGCATGAATACATAACTATAACTAATAACGTGATACATGATTACAGAGTGTAAATATTGATAAACTGAGATGTTAATAATTGATATGACTGATAACATGAGTGAGTATTTCTGACCGTCCTAAATTTAATGGAACTATCTTAGTTTCAAACTGTTTGAGTTGACTGTATCTGACAGTTCTGAATTCTCAAGAACTATCTGAGTTCTATTACTCAGTTTGATTGACTGTATCGGACAGTCCTAATTCTATAACATGAAATTATGGGAAGTAGTTATCGAATTGACATGCCACTGATATGCTATTATGGTTGAGTTAGGATCCAATATGTAACCCTAATTAGATGGGTATCAATACCGCACCACTGGTAAGGACAAGCTATGGGTGACACTCATTTGATAGTGTCCCCTATACGATAATGGTGGGTCCCTTATCTCATAGTGCTTATCCACCTCATTAATCCTCATCGATAGTGTTGATGTCTCAACCTATGTTGGCTACATAGTTTTGGAATGCAACGATAACTTCTAAGGATCACACCATCATCTGATAGTATGTGTCCCTATCCTTGGGTTCACTCGGTGCTAATTTATACTCCCATATAAATGTACACTAAAAATGATTTGCTGAACAGAACATGAGTTGAATCACTAAATTTTATTAACTGGCGGAATACTACTGATCTCTGATAATTGACTGAGTTTATGAGATCATGGAGATTTTCTTGAGTCATAAGACTGTCAGAAGTCTAAGGATTCATAGCTTGAATGAGAGTATCATGAAAATATGACATGGCTCTAGGTACACAGTTAATGTTTTAGGTACAAGTACCCCCAGGAATTGATAGAAGAAAATGGGCAAAGCATGACTTTCTTGAATACATAATAATCCATATAATACATTTACTGAAGCATTTCATCAAAGAAATGTGATAGGAATAAGCTTGTACTTACATAGGTATTTTATGATGTCATGCTAATTAGACACTTTTCCTTCATCTTGGAATTTAATCAATCTCATGGTAGGCTTAAAATGTGTAAACAACATCATACAATAATTAACTGTCATTATTCAATTCTAAATTAATCGTTAAGGGGTTTAGTCATAGGATTTCATGAATCTATGCGTATAAAAATCAACGCATATGGAATGTAGCACTCATTCATGGAATAACATTCAATTTCTCATTATCAATGAGAACAAGATCAGCCAAATCATGAAATTCATAAAAAAATCCATAACTTGAATTTTAAAAAAGGATTCTTGGGCTGCATAGATGAAAACATTACATCAATAAGTACTATGCATACCTGGGTTAAGGTTCTTGATGTTCTTGAACGTGACTAATTGGAAATCCCTTAGTTTTTGAAGAAGATTGGATTTTGTTCTTGGAGAGTAATATTAGAGAGAAACCCTAATATTGGTTGTGAAATAATCATGAACCAAATGGCTTAAATTGGATATAATTAGATATATATAAAAGGGTGGAAAATAACCAAAATACCCCTATTAAAATGACCAGGAAATACTGAATGTAGGGTGAGACAGGCAAGGACGACGGTTTGTCGGAACTACAATGGTTCGTCGATCTCTATCGTCGGACCTAGGTAGAAACTAGCCCTACTAGCTTTGTCCAACGGTGACTTCCAATGGTCCATCGAGACTGCGATGGTCTATCATCTGCTACCATCAGACCTGGGCAAAAATTAGTTCACTACCTTAGTACAATTGCAGGTTTTGATGGTCCGTCGAGCTAGAGACGGTCAGTTGACCTGACCATTTATTTTAGGCAATCCGATCTACTTCATAAAATATCCACAACTTCTTTCACCGATAATGAATTTTGATAAAATTAGTATCGATGGAAAACGTATTCAATTTTCCATATGATAGAAAGTGAAAATCTTAAGAATACCACGTGTAGAAAATTAGATTTGTATTCTAAGAAAAGTTCTAACATCCTTAAGCTGATTTCAATCTAGGAAAAGGTCACAGGTATTACAATTATGAATGGTTTAATCTTGTAATCAATTGGCAGAAGTGGGACTTTATGGTAAAGAAGGATATAGTGTTAGGACATAAGATTTCAATAAAGTTGATTCAAGTTGAATGAGACAAAATTGAGGTGATCAAAAATCTACCTCCACCATTCTCAATGAAGGGGGCGTGAAGTTTCTTGGTCCATGCTAGATTCTACAAGAGGTTCGTCAAGGAATTCTCTAAAATTACAGACCTATTGTGTAATAAATTGTAGAAAGGGGTAAAATTTGAATGCATTGATAAGTGCTTCAAATCTTCTAGTGCCTTAAAGAGAAATTAATAGCAATACCATTTATTATTAAACCCTATTGGTCAAAACATGTTGAGCCTATGTGTAATACAAGCAGACCGGAGTTTGGTACTATTCTTAGGTAAAAAAAGATAAGCTCTTTAACCCAATATACTATGCAGGTAAGGCATTAAATGAATATCAAAAGAATTATACTATCATGGAACAAGAGCTTCCTAATTTTGTATATGCCTTTGAAAAATTTAAGGCATACTTATTGGGAACTAAGGTTGTTATTCACACATATCACTCAGCGTTGTAGTACTTGATATTGAAAATAATGTCAAACCATATTAATAAAGTAAGTGTTGCTCCTACAGTTATTTATTTTGATGTAAAGGATAGAAGGGGTTGTAAGAATAAAATAGCTGACTATCTATCCATATTGGTGAATGAAGGCAGTGAATTAGATCAGTTACAAATTAAAGATGCACTCCCAAATGAACGAGTGTTCCATCTACTGATGACTTTGTGTCTTGGTATATGGAATTTACAAATTAACTTGTATGTTATATTATTTCATAGAAGTTGAATTTCCAGTAATGAAATAGTTTTTCCATGATGTGAATAGATTCTTTTGGTATGAGCCTTATTTGTTTCAATTGTATGTGAATAAAATTATTCAAATAAGTGTGTTGGAGGACATCATGTGACTGATCACACGACTCATAAGATTATGAAAAATGGGTACTAGAAGCCCACCATTCATAAGGACTATTATGAGTTTATTTGAACTTGTGATCAATGCCAATGTCAAGGATTGATTTCTAAGCATCAAGAGATGCCTATGTCAACTATGCTAGAATACATGTATCAACTATGCTAGAAGTGGAATTGTTTAATGTGTAGGGCATTAATTCTATGGGACCTTTTGCAATTTCTTATGGATACAAGTATATTCTGGTTGCTGGGGACTATGTGTCCAAATTTTGTAGAATTAGTTCCATTATAAAATAATTAAGAAAAAACTTGGTGTTGTTCTTGAGGAAAAATATATTCTCGTTTTTTGCATTCCACGTACAACCATAAGTGATGGGGGATACAACTTTTGTAATAAGATGTTTAGTGATGCATTATAAAAATATGATGTAAAGCAACACAAGGTGGCTTCTCATTATCAACCCTAAATGAGTGGGAAAGTATAAGTGTCAAACAGGGAAATTATGTTGATCGTGGCTAAGTCTATAAATTAAAATCGAAGTGATTCATAATGAAAGCTCGTTGATTCCTTTTGGGACTACCATACCACCTTTAAAACACCCATAGGTATATTACCATATCAATTAGATTTAGGAAAGGTTTTTCATCTACCGTGGAGCTTGAACATAAAGTGTTGTCAGCACTCAAGATATTAAACTTGAGCTGAAAAAAACAACTGATTTGAGATTGGATCAATTAAATGAGATGGATGAATTTCATCTCCTGGAATATGAAATGTCTAGCCTTTATAAATTGAGGATGAAATTATACACTAACTAGATTATTAAAAAGAGAGAGTTCCAAATTAGGGATTCAGTATAATTTTTTAATTCAAGATTCAAATTCTTCTAGGGAAACAGAAATCAAAATGGTCTAGTCAGTTCAAAGTAACTCAAGTCTTTACATCTAGAGCGGTACAACTTCAAAATAAGGATTGTAAGTTATTTAAAGTAAATGGACAACATATCAAGTTGTATGTTAGCCAACAAGAAGAGCTAAAGCTGATAACAATAATATATCTTGATAAAGTTTGAGTAGTCAACATACCCGAGTCATCCTGCAATGTTAAATTAGGCTCTAGTGGGAGGCACCCTACAAATTTTTATAAACTCATGTAGTTTGATCTTTAGTTGCTTGATCTATTTAATCTACTTTCTAAGTGGGTAGGACTAAAAATAACAAAGAATGTTGGACACTGATCCTCTGTAATGAGCGGACAAACTGTCGTAAAATTGACGGTTCTTCAGTCTTCTTCAAGGGAATACTGGAAAACCTATATTTTTGATATGGCGCAATGGGTCCTTCAATGGATCTTCAAGAGGTTGATGTACTATTAAGGTAACCATTCAAAGTTAGATGAAATTGGTCGATTCTTAAGTAACAATGACTAGGTCGATGGACCACCGCATACCTGATGGACTATCAACCAAACCATCATAAGGTCTGGTAAACGGCATCATTGTAAAAAATGGCTATGACCCGAGCGATGGATCATCAACCCACTAATGGACTATTACTTGGACTATCGTAGATAAGTTGGTTTTAAGTTTAAATTTGACCTGGACCAAGTGTTATACTTTTTAAAATTATTTTTAGTTGGTCCCATGACTCAATCCAATAATACCCATGTTTGAAATTGAAATAAATTCCTATATTCTCCACGTTCTTTCTAAATCACCTGCCTAAGCGGTTGAAAACACCAACTTTCATCACACTTAAATTATATTCATTCCTGATTAACTGCACTTTTTATGTTTTACTACTATTTAAATATTTCTATACACCACAACTCACTCCATCACTTAAATTATTTCACTGCACCATATATTTATTTTTTGTTCATCTCTTAAATATTATTGTTTGAGAATACTTAGTCTGTACGCATAGCCAGTGAATAGGAATATTCAAATTTAGGTACATTCAAACTTCTCAAATCTTTAGCATAAGTTGTTTTTTTAAAGTTCTTAATTTGAACCTAAAGTTTGATAACCCCACTATAGACTTAGACTTGATGAAAGTTAAGACTACTTTATCTTCATTCAAGTATTTAACCATGGCTCTTCCAGGTTAGGGTAGGGGATTTACTATGTATTATGATGCTTTTTTTGTTGGATTGAGGTTCTTCTAATGTAGTAGGTCCGAGTTACAACTTATGCATTGAGAAAACTAAAGGTACATAAGTGAAACTACCCCTCTCATGACTTGGAGTATACAGTGGTAGTTTTCACACTTAAAATTTTGAGGCATTAATTATATAGTGTTTGTTGTAAGATATTTACAAACAATCATAGTTTTTCGTATATTATGACTCAGAGAGAGATGAGTTACAAATAGTTTAAGTGGATTAAGTTACTAAAGGACTATGATATCTTTATTCTATGACATTCGGCCAAGGAGAATATGGAAGCATATACTGTAGGTTAGAAGGTAGTGAGTTTGGAAATCTTCATATTTGTTTGAGTTGTAGAGTGATCGGTGGCTTTGGACATTTAGTCCTTAACCAATCTGATGATTCAACTTGATATTTTAGAACCTAGGAGAATTATTGCTAGTGTTGAGGCCATGTTTACTTTGTAAGATCAGATTCATGATTGATATTTTGAGGATAGTAGACTTTATGCAATTTCAGATCAAGTTCTGAAAGGTGACACTAGGTGGGCTACCTTTGATTCTGAGGGCATTTTGAGATTTTATGGTTGTATTTATGTTCCAAGTGTCAAAGACTTGATTCGGTTAATACTATGGGAGGATTATAGATTCAGTTATTATATTTACCATGGTACAACTTAGATGTTTAGATATTAGAGGAAATATTACTGGTGGAGCGGAAGTGAAGGAGAAGCAAGACAGGGATCCTACCTTTGTCAGGTTAAAAGAGTCAGTTAAAGACCAAAAGGTGGAGGTTTTCTCCCAAGGAGGAGATGGTGTCTTGAGACTCTGATAAAGATTATGTGTTCCTAATGTTGATAACATGGTACATGATACTCCCTCTATCCTCATGCTACCAAGATGTACATGATTTGCGGGAAATCTATTGGTGGAACGGAATGAAGAGGAACATAGCAGAATTTGTGGCGAAGTGTTCTACGTGTCAGTAGTTTAAAATAGATCATCAAAGGCCCAGTGTCTTAATGCAAGAGTTTAGCATTTCTACATAGAAGTGGGAAGAAGTGAATATGGACTTCATAGTTGGTTTGCCTCCTTCTCGTCGCTATCATGATTCAATTTGGGTTGCCGTAGATCGTCTAACAAAATCAACTTATTTCTTTCCTGTGTATTCATCTTATAGAATTGAAGATCATGCTAGAATATATATTTGGGAACTCGTCAGACTTTATGGAATCCCTTTGGCTATTATTTCTAATAGAGGTACTCAGTTTACCACTCAGTTTTGGAAATCTTTCCAGAAGGGTCTCGGTACCCAAATTCGTTTAAGTACTGCTTTCCATTCGCAAACAGATAGTCAGGACGAGCCGACCATTCAGACTTTAGAAGATATGTTGAGGGCTTGTGTGCTTGATTTTAAAGGTATTTGGGAATAACACTTAGCATTAATCGAGTTTGCTTACAATAACAGTTTTCATGCGACTATTAGAATGGACCCATTTGAAGCTTTGTATGGTAGAATGTGTAGATCACCCATTGGTAGGTTTGAAGTTGGTGAGGCTGCCGCGATTGGACCATATGCGGTATTCAAGGCCATGGAGAAGGTTAAGTTAATTCAGGAAAGGTTTAAAACTGCCCAAATTCATTAAAAATCATATGCAGATGTAAGGAGGAACGACCTTGAATTTGACGTTTGTGATTTAGTGTACTTGAAATTTTCACCTATGAAAGAGGTAAAGAGATTTGGGAAGAAAAGAAAACTAAGTCCCCATTACATTGGTCCCTATAATATTGTGGATTGCATTGGGAAGGTAGCGTATAAGGTTGAATTTCCCGCAGAGTTATTTAACGTCCATTCGGTTTTCCATGTTTCTATGCTTAAGAAGTCTATTGGTGATTCTGTTGTGATTGATCCTTCCGAAAGCTCGGGTATTCAAGATAGTCTTTCATATGAAGAGATTTTGGTTGAGATTTTTGACTTTCAAGTTCGTAGGCTAAGAATTAAGTTCTTTTGGTTAAAGTGTTTTGGCGAAATCAATCCATGGAGAGTGCTACTTGGGAAGCCGAAGCGGATATGCGTGCCAAATATCCCCCCCTCTTTCCTATGAATCCTGAGCATGTCAAAGGTATCGTTCTCTTTTGATTTAATCCTGATCGCTATGTTTATCCTGGATTGTGTGTTTTCTACGATATCCAAAAAATCTAGAATGGAGCTTATGCTTGGACAAGATGATTTTTCTCTATATACTCATTTTCATAGTATTATTAACCTACCTATCAATATTTGAGGATGAATGTTTCTAGGGGGGAGATGATGTGATGCCCCAGAAAAATTTTCCATTAAGATCTCGGACGAAAATGTGTTAAATTCTATTCTTTATCATGATTAATAATTTTTCTTTGGGGAATTTCTGGATATACGACCCGTCATCGTGTAGAGCATCGAATAAGCTTTCTAACGATATGTGGATCATCCAAAATGGACACTCGAGCGATGAGTTACGATTATTTTGATCTAACCGTGAATAATGGTGAACAGTAAATATGCAAGGAAAAAATACTGAGGCCAGGCGAATTTTAGGTTCAACTTCAAACAATCATAACTCCTTGTACATAATGATCTGGGTGAGCTACTATATATAAACAGAAAGCTCTTAAAGTCCTCTTCTAATAAAATTGGTTTCATTCAATTTAGCCATCGGAGCAAAAATTTATGGTCGATCTACTTTAGCCTATCAAAACAGTCCACCAAAGGACATATATGGCATTATTTGATTTTTACAGGTATTTTGGTCATTCCTAATCCAATCCATCCGGGTAAACAATGGATTTAAGTCCATTAAGAGCATTCAATAGCTCATTTTTCTCCAAAATTTCCTAAGGCTCAAACCCCAACCCTGCTACTCCGAATTTCATCCTTCTATGTCTCTTGATTGAACCGTAGAAATTTCAAATTGATTTGGGATTTAAGTTGATCATGTTAAGGGCTTCGAGAAGCCCCCTTTATTTTCATGAATAAAGTTCCAGAGTCGGAAGTTCATATTCATCTTCCATTTTTAGGTATGTGGGGCTTTGAACAAGATTATCCTTTAGATCTTGAGCCCGGTATTTTTGTTGAATTACATTGGCATGAGATTTTACATGTTTTACCATGAATTGGAAATATTGTTTTATATCTTATATTATTGTCCATGAGCTATGTGATTATGTCATCCGATATGTGTATGATGTTAAGATAGAATCATGTCCAAAAAGTATTTGATTATGAGAGTATGATGATTCAATTTGTTAAGCCTTGATTTATACTATCATTCCACTATTTCCTTGTTAGGAATGTATAATTGATATTGGAAATTCTATATTGTTACTATGGGTTCATTTCTCAAGTACCTTTATATGAGTGTTGGATGACAAATTAAGAAATGTTTATATTGAAGTTGCAATGAGTCTTGGTATTTTTCGGATGGTTTTGATGAGTTAAATTCTTGAAAATACTATGTATTGAGTCTTCATATCCCTGTCCAAATGTCGAGTTGGTTATGGTTCAATGCACTAATAGCTTGTTGATGTTGAGGAAGATTAAAATGTTTTGAGCCAAAATGAGTTGAGTTAGGAATCTACAAATTGATATGATTTGATAAATGAGAAAGAGATTTGATTTGGTCTTTATGATAGAACCTAATGATGTTGTGGTAGATTTCATAATGCATTTTGAGCTTGTCGGGGAGTAGTACTTACCATCGAGAGGAAATTTGGTATTTCCCCAAACCTATGTGCCACCGTAGGATTGTTTGATGATGATATTATTGGCCAAAGAGCCCGATTGTGATTATTGCAGTTTTAAGGTCATACTATCTGTCAAAGAGTATGACGCTCCCGCCAACGGGGGTTTCAAATATTGGTATTCCACGTAGTTCACGTGGGGTTGTCGGTTATAGGAAAGTCCCCTGTCCATAAGAGTCATGTTTATTGAAATACCGAGTCACTCCGATTTTTGATATGGTAAGTCAAGTTGCCTATGATGATCTATAATGATTTATGAGGTTTTTCTCCTACATTTCCTATATAAGATGTTATGAGTTGCATGATTCAATGTCACTCAAGCCAGGTGTGTCATTGTGGTCCGTATGTACGTTTTTACGAAATTTATGATATTATTTATATTTTCCATGCGCCCCCACATACTCAGGACGTATCTCGTTCTGACCCATATATTTCTTTATGTGCTACATTCTTACCATGATGTAGGTTCAGGTACTCAGCCGTAGCCGCGACAGTGATATCTGCGTGCCGCATCTACGTTCCTTCAGTAGTGAGTCCTCATGGTTCGAGGACCAAGTTGCTAGTTTTGGTGTTGTTGTTTTCTGATCCCTTTGGTCTGTTGAGTTAGTTGGAGGTTTGTCCCAATGGCTCGTTGATTTTGATGTATAGAGGCTATGTCAGACTAGTGTATTGTTGGGTTTGTTTGTGTATGGACATTCCATATATGTACAGTCTAACGATATTTCATGCCATGTGCGATGTGATATGATATGTACTTATATATATATCCTTAGCGTAGCATGTATGTTGTTATGTTGGAACACAACGGTAGTGTTTTAGCTTAAAGGGTTAGCTAGAGGCTACATGTAGCCTTGGGCACCGTGTGGCATCTTGGGATGATATTTTGGGGCATTACAGACCTGAACCAGGGCATGGCTGTGACGAGTATCTCAAGTCCTACATAGACCGGAGATCACTCCCTACGCCAAACCAACCAAACACAACTTTCCCTAATGTCGGAAGAATTTTGAACATATAACAAGATAGCATGCAACAAGATTAAAGACAATCAAAACAACTCTATAACAAACAGTCGATGACCATCCAAATAACATATCAACATTGTCTAATATCTACAGTAATCAAAACAAAGCCTTCTATACAAAGAACCAAACCTAGTCATGGTCGGGATATGTCCCCGATTTTGATAGATGACAATGAGCTTTGAAATGATAATGTTAGTGATAATGAAAGGTGATATCAACTCAAATAAAGAATAAAAGCTCGTTAAATGCCAAAGCCTTCTGGGGAATGGACGCTCACCATAACATGATGAACCAACAAACGAACTGATCAACCTAATTCTATGCAGGAAAAGTAGAACAAGCTTCGGTGCCTGCATTGTGTCGAGATACAACGTCCAGAGATGGTTAGTGGGGTGAATAAAAGCAAGTAACTCAGGGATAAAGATAAAATAATGCCATGATCAACAATTCAAAATCATTCAAAATTAATGCACATTATCAAATGCATATACACATAGATAAATCATATGTTAGGACAAGGAATAAGGCTTAGTATGCACTTAAAAACATTAACATATGTTGTGTAGCTCAACCATCATAACATGCACCCACGGGCTATATGGGCCACCAACTCTCACCCCCTGTTCGGACCGTAGTATGTGTAGCTGCACGAACCAGTCATAACCAAGTCTCGTAGACAAACATTATGACTCGGTACCCTATGTCATAACCAAGACAGTCCCTGGGACACCCATACACAGTTAACCCTATGATTCAAGTGGTACTACTTGTCATAGGACCCTACGACTCGTACGGTCTAGTCATAATCAACAAATAACCCAAATAGGTGGAAATTGGACATCCTATGATTTACGCCAAATGACTCGTAACAAGTATTTACGACTTATACTGATCCATTAGTATTCAGAGCAGAATTTTGTCATTTAATTTTTGATTTGGTTACGATTCGATCCCATTGACTTTCATGGGTCTTTACGAATCTTATCCCTATGTCGTACCCAGGATAGTAACTCAAACACCATTCAGTGGACACCTTACGACTAGGGTTACCTAACCCATCAAGACACCCTATGACTTATAGAGTGAGACATATAAAGGATAGTGAGGATAAAATTATTAAAGTTTTGAAGGACCAAAAACTTGGGGTGTCACATACTCCCCCCTTAGGATCATTTATACTCGAATGATAGTACAAGTTTATTATCACTATTTGATTCCATACACCCCAAATCTTACCTTTAATATAGAAATAAAATAATGATGCCAAGGAAATCACCATTTTCTTTAACAAAGTCAGAAAACAAATATGTTAAGGAATACACATACCTCAAGCACAATTATCCGGAATGGAAAATAAGAATGAATACTTGGAATTCATGTCCTCTTTGGCTTCCCAAGTAGCTTCTTCAATCTTTTAGTTCCTTAAAAGAAACTTTACTAAAGCCACCTCGTTGGTCTGCTATCAATGGACTTGCCTATCAAAAATCTCAATCGGGACCTCCTCAATGAATAACTTGGCATAATCCATAGAAGAAAAATTAGTCCTCACTAGAAACAAATGAGCAGAATTTGTCATCCTATCCATAATGACCCAAATCAAATCAAATTGCTGGAGAGACCGTGGATAACCCATAAAAAATCCATATTAATTATCTTCCATTACCACACCAGCATTTCCATCTCCTAAATCAACCCTCCTGGCATTAAGTGTTCTACCTTCACTTGCTGGCACACCAGGAACATAGCGATAAAATTAGCCACGCCCGCTTCATATTATTCCACAAATAAATCTCTTTAAGATCATGATACATTTTCTTCAAACTAGGATAAATTGTATAACACAACTCATGACCTTCGGTCAAAATTAATTCTCACAACCCATCAACATTAGGAACACATTATCTACCTTGGTACCTCAAGATACCATCTCACCCAATCTCAAAAGCTATCACCTTCTGCCTACCTACATCCTTCTATGCATCAGAATAGGATCCAATACTTGCTTCTCCTTTACTTCAGCACCAAGAGTTGACCTTGCCACCTCTTAAACAATCATACCACCATTCTTAGAATCTAGTAGACGAATTCTGAGATTAGTCAAACAGAGAATATTCTTCATCAAATCCAGCTTCTCCTCATCCATATGAGATAATATTTCCATAGAAAACCTGCTAAAAGCATCAGCAATCATGTTAGCTTTATATGCATGATAGTTAAGACTCATGTCATAGTCCTTGAGCAAGTCAAGCCATCTTATTTGCCTGAGATTCAATTCTTTCTAGGTGAACATATATTGCAGGCTCTTATGATCAGAATAAAAGTCAACATAGACCCCATACAAATAATGCTGCCAAATTTTTAATGCAAACCCCACAGCTAACAATTCCAAATCATGTGTCAGATAATTTTTCTCAAAAACTTTCAACTATCTAGAAGCATAAGTAACCTCCTTGCCAAGCTACATCAACATACAACCTAGTCCCCCTAAACCCACCATAATAGACAACAAAACCATTAGTGCCCTCAAGTAGAATCAAGACCAAAGCTGAAGTTACCTTTTTCTCCAGCCTCTCAAAACTACCCTCACAAGTATCAAATCAAAATAATTTCACCTTCTTTTGAGTCAACTTTGTCAACAGGGCAGGAATATAAGAGAAAATTTCCGCAAACCTTCTAAAATAACTGGATAAACCCTAGAAGCTCCGAATATCAAATAGAGTTATGGGTCTAGGCCACTTTTTAACTACCGTAACTTTCAGTGGAACCACCATAATCCTTTCACTAGAAATAAGATGATCCAGATAAGTCATAATATTCAGCTAGAACTCACAATTATAGAACTTTGCATACAAATATTGATCCTTTCGTGTATGTAACATAAGGTGGAGGTCATCAACATGATCTTCCTTGCTCTTAGAATATACCAAAATATTATTAATAATGATAATCATGGAAAAGTCTAGGAACTAATGGAAAACCTAATTTATAAGGTCCATCAATGCAGTTAGGGCATTGGTCAAACAAAAGGATATCACCAAAAAACTTAGGGATACCGCATTGGGAAAGCAGTCTTAGGGATGTCCACCTCCATAATCTTCAACTAATGGTAACCCGACTAAAGATCAATCTTCGAAAAGAACTTAGAACCCTGGAGCTGATTCAATAGATCATCAATCCTCAGAAACAGGTACTTATTCTTCATGGTCACCTTATTCAATTAGTGGTAATCAATACACATTCGAATGGAACCATCCTTGTAACACACAAAAAGAATAGGAGCACCCCATTGAGACACACTAGGATGGATAAAACCCTTATCTAGAAGATCCTTCAACTGCTCCTTGAGTTCCTTCAACTCGGTCGGAGCCATCCTATAAGGAGGGATAAAAATAGGATGAGTGTCCGAAAGAAGATCAATCTAAAAATCAATTTCACTAGTAGGAGAAACACCAGGAAGATTATCAAGGAACACCTTGGTAAATTTCTAGACCACAAGGACAGTCTGCAAAAGTGTACCTTCGGAAGTAGAATCCTTAACATAGACAAGTGATAGAGGCACCTTTTAGAAACCAATTTTTGAGCTCTAAGATATTAAATAAACCTTCCCTTGGATACAAAGGAACTTGCTTCCCATACTGGCTTATTTGGGAAATGGATACTGACTGACAATCAAGAGACACATAATATGAATGCAACCAATCCATCGCCAAATCACATCAAATTCTAACATGTCCAACTCGATTAGATCCACCATGGTTTCCCTACTATGGACCAACAACATACAACCCCTATAGACCCTTTTAGCCATGATAGAGTGGCCTACCGGGGTAGACAAAGAATCCAAAATATACTCAAGATCAAAACCAAAATAACTAAGCATGTAAGGGATCACATAAGAGAGAGTAAACAGAGATAAAGTAGAAAATATATATCACGAGAAAAGAGTTGAACCATACCGGTAATATCATTGAGGGAAGCCTCAAAATCCTTGCGAGTAGCAAGAGTGTACAAATGATTCTAACTAGTGCTGAAGACAAAAGTTAAGTAGAACTATTGGGTGCAAGAGCTAATGTAGTAGCAATAGAAATCTAATTTACCCCAGAAAAGCAATATTAGAAGAATAATACATCTGCAAATTACTAGTCTGACCATATTTAAAAAACTTATTCCTCTCTTCATTGCAAAACCCATGATGCACCTGGCTATAAAATCTACAAAGAGGATATGATGTAGTGAACTGAGCCCCACTAACCTGAGGCTAGGCTCCTGGTGCTCTAAACCCACTAGTAAACTAAGAATGCCAATCACCCAATGACTTTGGATAAGGAGGACTATCCATAAAGTAGGAACTAGAATTTCCCCACTTTTCTTAGACCAATTTCCACTATCTCTACCATGTTGTTATTGACCTTCACCCTAATTCAAATAGCAAAACTTCTTACTTTGTCTTTCACTTATCTCTTCTTGCTTCTTCTTTTCTTCTTCCACTTGTTGCATATATACCAAAAGTCTATAGATGTCCATATCCTCGTTCAACAAGGTAGCCTTGCTCTCCAAGATTAACTCATGGGACAATCCAGAGAAAACCTTCCTCATTCTAGCCCTCATGCTAACTACCAATTATAGAGCATAACATGATAAATGACGAAACTTCAAGGCATATTCCTATGCTAATATCCTGCCTAGCTTTAGATTTACAAACTCCTTGGCCTCCACCTCTCTCTAATCTCAAAGAAATAAGTGATCAAGGAAATTACTAGAGAAATCATCCCACAAAGTAGACTCAGCATCCTTACCCCTAGACTCATCCCACTCTTCATACTATTGGTATGATACATCCTTCAAATGATAAGAAACAAACTCTAAACCCTCCACATCAGTAGCATGCATCACACAAAAAATCTTTTTTATCTCATCAATAAAGTTTTTAGGATTTTCCTCAATTTAGAACCAATGAAAATATGAGGACTCAACCTCAAAAATTGGCCAACTCTAGTGGTCGTAGATGATAGAGCAATAAAAGAAATATGCTTAGTTTGGGAGGCAACCAATTGGGTAATCAAATGAATTTCCTAAGGAGGGATATGGGAAACTGATGAAGCTTCCTTAGGGCAATTAGAAGTAGCAACCCTAGACCAGGTCTGAACTCCTAGAGTAGGACGAGCTTTATCCATATTGTCCTTAGATAGGATAGAGGAGCTACTACGAGCATCAAATCTCCTGAGAGGCATAATCAAAAAATTCAACACATGAGAATTAGACGAGATTCAAGACCTTAGACACTATAGATTGAAATAGAATAACAAGAATTTGAAAAAATTCCTAAATGCCTCATAGACACTCCCCTATAAGTTTTGAGCACTACACACCCATAAATGAGACTTTACTTGACACAACTTTGTTGGACACCAAATAATACAAAACCTAGGCTCTAATAATATATTTATCACAACCCGTACCAGGGTTTCGCCATTACAAGTATCTCAAGTCCTATTTGGACCAAAGATCACCCCCTTGAGCTAACCAACTAAATAAAACCTTCCCTAATGTCAGATGAATTTCAAAAATAACAAGATAACATACAATAAGCTTAAAGACAATCAAAACAAGTCTGTAATCGATGATTGATTACTGGGCAAATAATTGACCAACACAGACCAATATCCACAGTATTCCAAACAAAACCTTCTAAAAAATAATCAAAACCATTCTTGGTTGGGTCATATCCCCAACTCTAAAATATGACAATAAGAATAAAAATGATATTGTTAATGAAAACAAAAGAAGTTACTAACTCAAATCTATTAATCAAATCTAGTGAAAAACCTAAGCCTTTTGGGGAATAAAATCTCACCACTTCTCCATAACACCACGAACTAATAGACCAACCGATTAACCTAACTTTGCTAAGGAAAAGTGGAAGAAACTCTGCTGTATGGATGGTGTGGGGATACAACATATGGAGATGATTAATTGGGTGAACACCAGAATGTAAGTCAAGGATAAGAATAATTTAATTTCATGATCAACAGTTCACAATCATTCAAAATTAATACACATAATCAAATACATATAAATATAGATATACCACATTCCGGGATAGGGAACGAGGCTTATCAAGCACTTAAAAACTTTAGTCTTGGTTGTGTAGCTCAACCATTATAAAATGTACCCACGAGATATATGGGTCTTAACTCTTACCCCCTGGTCAGGCCCCAGTGCATATAGCTGCATGAATCAAAAAATAATCTCATATATATATGCACGGGGGACTCAAACCTTTCAATTATATTCTAAGGTTACATAAACACCCAATAATGTTATGATATGTGGGGGACTCGAACCTCCCTAATAATGTAATAATAATGAGAGGGACTCAAAACTCCTAGACAATTCGATTCTCGTGTCGGCAAATACAGTTTCTTGTACCAATCACTAGGACCTTTATTTTCATGACTCAGCTACACAACCCTTATTAAATCCTAATTAAAAGCACCCATCACACAATTCCTATTCATTGAAATATATTTAACATTAAGGGATACATTATTGGCATCATAATACCAATTACACTTACAAAGTAACAATAATATGCCAAAATAACTGCATCAATTGAAGGAATTCACAACCCCCTCCATTCAATTTTATAAAATCCCACATTTCTCAAAAGTAAAAACCAATTTCACATTATGGGGTTGGGTTCATAACCACTTTAAAAGTCACAAGTCTGTGAAAATTACAATATCCTAATTCATTCACCATACCCATGCACTTATAACTTCAAAACTATGCTTAAAACATTAATAATCATATGTAAACCATGGAGAAACATTGTTCAACAACAAGCATTCATACACCCTCGACCCTTGATTTCCAACCAACATATATATCTCATCAACAATTCTTTAAAATGCATGTTTTAACAAATTAATGATGAAGAAAGGGTAACATGCCTAAAATAACATGTTTTATGGAATGAATTCAACCCTTAAGCCCTTAGATGACCTACTTTTAGAAAATCCTAAGTGTGGCTTCTTAAGAGAACTGGAAAAACCTCTTTGAAAGTTGTTTAGCGAGTTAACAATGCTATTACGGTCCCCAATATGGTTTTATGCCATGTGTTACAATTTGGGTAGAGGGGAAATGTCCAAAATTCCCTTAATGAAAAGACTAAAAAATTGTCGCAAGTGACTACAGGTCACTATATGACTTGTATAGACACATTAAAACTTGGTACCTTAAGTTGTAACCAAGACAATCCCTAGGACACCCACACACCATTGACCCTATGACTCAATTGTACCACTTATTATGGGATCCTATGACATGTAGGGTCAAGTCGTAATCAACACAGAATCCTACTGGGTGAACACTGGACATCCTATGATTTGTGCCCAATGACTCGTAACAAGTCCTTACGACTTATTCTGAGAAACTCATACTCAAAAATAGATCTTTTCCACTATTTTTTTGATTTGGTTACGATTCAATACCAATGATCGTAATAGGTCTTTACGAGTCAAGTCCCCAAGTTGTACCTAGGATAGTAAATCAAACACCATTCACTATATACCTTACGACAAGGTCACCTACCCAATCAAGATACCCTACAAGTCATAGGGTGAGTCGTAGTCAGGACAGTAAGGACAAAATTACAAAAAAATCAAAATCCAAAAACCTGAGGTTTTACAATTGTATAACCAGAGTTGTTAAAATTCTAATTTCCTAATGAATATATAGTAAAATAAAAGGTTAGTACTGTAGTACATAGCTTTGTTTCATATCATATCTCAAAGCTTGAAAAATGATCACTAAGGTCTATCCGTAGTGGTTAGAGAATGTGACCGTCAGTAAGGATCGAATTAAGGGTGAAAATTTATTCTTTATTATTGATCTCAGGTCAAGTGACTATTAGTTTTACATTAGAGAATGAGACATCCTGAAGACAACTTTTCAAACTCTATATGGTCACTATGAGCTTTTTGTTTTGATAATTAGACCAAATAATGCTTCTACAACTTTTATGGACTTTACGAATAGGGTTTTCAAAATGTATCTCAATATGTTCATTATTATGTTCATAGATGACATCCTAATTTACTCTTCCACTGAGGATGATCATGCTAACCATCTTAGATTTATCCTTTAGACCCTCAAAGATAGATAATTTTTTATGAAATTCTCTAAGTATAAAATTTTGTTGATGCCAGTTTCTTTTCTTTGTCATGTTTTTTCTAGTGAGAGGATACATTCTAAGTCTCAGAAGTTTGAGGTAGTCAATACTTTTCCTATGCTAATAACTCTATTTGATATCGGGAGTTTTTTGGGTTTTAGCTGGTTATTTATTATAAAAGGCCCATAGAGGGGGCTTTTCTACTTCAGCCCTATTGACTAAGTTTGCTTGGTTTAAGGCCTGTAAGAAGAGATTTTAGGAGGTAAAGGCTCATCTTACTTTTTCTCTAATTTTAACCCTACTAGAGAGAAAAAATAGTTTTTTGGTATATTATGCTATGTCGAGAGTTAGCCTTGGCTTTGTTTTAAAGCACAATAGTATTGTAATGGCCTATATTTCTAGAAAACTTAAGGTTTATGATAATAACTACCCAACTCATGATCTTCAGTTAGCAACTATAGTATTTGGTTTGAAATATGGCACCATATCTCTACGATATATATATTGATTTGTTTACATATCATAAGATCTTGCAGTATATTTTCATGAAGAAGTTAAATTTTTAGGATATAGTTTGAGTTTCTCTCATATTATGAAATGAGTATTCTATGATATTTGGGTAAGGCTAAGTGGTTGTTTATGCTCTCAGTAGGTTATCTATGGTGAATGTTTCTCATGTAGAAGAAGATAAGAAAGATCTTGTGACATATATGGATAGAATTACATATTTAGATGTCTGTCTCACATACGCTAATGATGGTAGTGTGATAGTACAAAATGGTTTAGAGTCCATATTGGTGATTTAGGTAAAATAAAAGCAAGATAGTGACCATATATTGCTTTAGTTAAATAATATAGTCCATATACAGAAGAATGAGGGTTTTTATTATGGAAAAGGTGGTATTATTTAATGCGAGGGTATGTTATATGTGTCTGATGTATATTTCTTAAGGGAATACATTTAATTCAAGGATCATAGTTCTAGATACACGATTCATTAAATATTCACTAAAATGTATCATGACCTGAGGAATGTATTTTGGTGTTGTATGAAAAAGGGCATTGTAGAGTTTGTTGTAAAATACCCATATTGTGAACAGGTTAATGTTGAAAATCAAAGGCCTAGAGGTTTATCCCAAGATATTATTACTCCTATTTGGAAATGGGAAATGTTATATATTTGGATTTTTCCATAGGATACCTCGTATGCATCATTGACACGATTTGATTTGGGTGATAGTGGACAAAATGATTAAGTTAGCTAGTTTCTTTCCTTTTGAGACTATATATTGAACAAAGAATTATGCCATGTTGTATATTCAAGAGTTCCCTTATATATTATATCAGATAGGGGTACTTAATTTATATCTTATTTTTAGAAGTTATTTCATAAAGGCTTAGGAACCAGGGTAAGCCTCAGTATAACTTTTCATCCATAGCTTGATGGGAAGGCCAAACTCAACATGGGATGGCCAAACTCACCATTCAAATTCCGGAGAATATGTTAATGGCATGCACTATTTATTTCAAAGGTAATTGGGAATACCATTTGTGTAATGACCCTGTAGGTTATTTTTTCCTTTTTTATGCATTTCTTTTGTTTTGAGCATTCTAGTAGGTGCTACAGATCATTTTTGATTTATTGGGCCAGGTAGTTTGGTTACTGGGTGGTTTGTTTGAGTTTTAAACCAATTTCTCTAATTTGGATCTTGTGATCTATGATGTTTTACTTCTATCATAATTCTTAGTAAACAACTTCAAATGCTATTGAAAAAGTTCCATACGCTCTAAAACATGGTTTTTGGGCTTGGGGACCTTTGATTCGGGTTTTCACGCGTCCAAACTCGTTATGACAATTGGTTGCATTTTCATAGAAATTAAAAGAAAGGCCTGGGGACCATGTTATTTTGAAACAACCTCCATTGGGAATTTTATCAATTAAGTTGAGTCTGAAATGTTATTTTTGAAAAGGTATCACATTTGGTTTGCATGCATAGGGTTCTAAAAAAATCTCAAGGACCTGCACAGAGACATTCTAGACTTTAAAAAATTTCTAGAGAATATGGTATCTAGGGCACCACAAATGCAGTCATTTACCATATTTGAGGTCACCTATATTGTGGATCAGGGTTGTTTTTGCAATCTTTAGCCACTTATTATAACACCCAAAAAATTCTAAGCTAAGAACCTAGCAATTTATCAATTGTGTATAGACTAAACTTGATGATTTCTATTACTACGGAAGAATTCAAAACAATTCCTTAGAATGGAAAAAACTTAGGATATGAATGAAGTTCATAAGGAATTTCTATCTCAAAGTTAAGTTGAAAGCTTCTTTACCAATTGAGTTTTCGATTAAGATTTTACTAGGTAAACTTCAAACAAGCATAAATCCTAGAATATAAAGATTTTATGGCCTAATACAAACAAATAAAAGTATTCAAGTCTTCTTTACGGCACCATCAAACGTTCATCAATCCAATATTTGAGTAAAATGTTATGATCATTTTACCAGAAGGTGTTCGTCTACTAGCGATCAACTGCGAAGTTGATTGTCTATCAAATGGATAACAATAAATCAAGTGGGCCATCAAGCTTTTCCAGTGAGCCCAAAATTTAGCCTAAAATTGATGATTTGCATAGTGGTCTATTACCTGGATAGTACAACATGATTTACTATATTTTTAAAGAGTTTTTAAAGGGATAGTTTGGTCTTTTCCTTAATCCCAAAACCTTTCTCCACATCTTTAAAAAAAACAATAAGGGTTGTAATTTTTGAAGAAAATCTCTAATCTTTAGCTAATCTCTCCCAATTCCTTTCTCCTCCTAAAGAATCACAAGAACAGGTAGAAATAGGGGTTGGCAAGTTCAAAGCTTCAAAAGTTCCATATTCAAGGTTTCTCTCAACAAAGTTGACCAATCTAAGGTATCTAGGGCTTTAATGAGGAATTCCATTCATCCTCATATCCAAAATTCCTCAGTTTGATGAATGTAATTCCATGGTTAGGGTTTATTATCCCACTTTTAAATTCACAGTTTTAATGATCCAATTGTATGATTTCTAAAGTATTTACTCATGACTATGGATTAATTGTATTTCCATTTTATGTTTTGCAAGGTCTTCCATTATGATCCTTATTAGTTCTTAACATGATTATGTATATGGTCCTTGAATCTTATATTTTGCACATGATTTTAGAACTTTTATGACATTATGAAAGATATTTTGAGCATATACAAGATGTTTATGTTTTACTAAATTTTTCCTATGAAATAAGTTATAAGCATGATTAGACAGTTATGTTTTAAAAAGAGATTTTTGGCATATGATTTTAGAAAGAAATATTTAAGCATAGCCACAAAGCAAAATAAGTTTTGGAAAGAGATTTTAAGCATGACTCAAGATAAGCTTCGAGATAAGCTTAATAAATATGTTATGAGATATATAAATATTATGTTTTGGGAGAATTATTTAGCACCCAGAAGACATCCATTCTAGATAATACTAGTCCTAGAACTATGTACCACTATAGGATTAAGTTTTATACAATGTTGAATTTTCTTAGTTTAAAGGCTCATTCAGTGGATCCATACATAGATAGATACGTCTTATACCCTTGCAACCTATAGGGCATTCATCACCAAGTAGGATTATATGGTGTATGTCATCTATACTCCAACCTAAAATATTTTTATCCATTTTTATATTTTAGTTGATATAATAATTATATGATTTCAAGTAGCATCATTTCATACAGCCTGATATTAGAAAACCTGATTTCAAATATGCACTATCTTCAAAAATTCTTATTTATAGTCTTTATCTACATATTTATGAAAGTCAAACTTTTGCCATTGAGTTCATCACTAATTCAGATTCAGTTTTAGCATGTATTTTAGTTTTCTTGAATTTCTTAGCCATTATCTTATGTATGTTGTACCTTTCCTGTACTAATATGTATCTTCCTTACATTATATTATTGCACAATTTAGCTTATAGATATATAGGTACATAGTCCTACTTCATCAATCAGCCCTAAATGAGTCCTTATCTTTCTCGAGGATCTCTCAGTAATTTAGCTTGTCATTTGCCTTTCCATTGTAGTAGCAAAAATTATTATGTAGTAGAATCTTTGAGGGCATAGTCAAGTCAAGTAAGTTGAAATCGGTTTTAACCATTTCTCGTATTTTAGTTTAAAAATGTTCATACTATTTTATTTTATTTTATTTTTTTACAAGAGTTTAGCCCATTGCTTTAGCTTTTGCTTCATCTTTCCATATTATGCCTACATATGCGATACTAAGGATTATCTTGGCACCATTTGTGTTTCTAAGATTCCTATCTCATCCATTGTTTAGAATCTAGTTGTGACAAATTTGGTATTAGAGCACAAAGGTCAAATGTCCAAAGGAGTTTATGAAGTAATATTAGTCGAATCTTTTTTTTGATAGTGCAGGTTCCACTTTTATAAGTGAGGGACTACAAAAATATAAGTAATGTTTCCTATCTATTCATACTCTAGGTCTTACAATAAAATAGTCCCCTATGAATTTATGTATATTCATGCATTGCTTAAATTCCTCCGGCTATGCCTTATCTTCAAGGTAATAGAAACAACAAATGTCATTTCCTATAGTATATGGTTCTCTTAGATAGAATTCTCAAATTTTTTAGATACCACAAAAATGACTTTAGAGGAATTCATTAATGTGTTTAAGTCATTTGATTTGAAATCCTACGTCCTTATCTAAATGAATCATATTTATGAACAAGAATATGATATATATACATATTTTTCTTTAATTCTTTGTTGTAGATAGAACCAATAAGATGTATGTACCCAGATTATTTGATAGATTTTCCATTTTAGATATAGTGTTGACATAAGGTATTAAGCCATAAGCAGAATAACTTTGGAGTTAGGGGTATGAATTTAGAAGGATAGTATCTAGAAAGATGGGGTAGTAATTTATTAAATCGTTGTATATAAATATTGTTATGTATCCATTAGGTTAAAATTTAGGTGAAACATCTTGAAATGTCAACTACGGGGTCGTATGTGTGGTGTCGATTTCTTGGAGTTAAGTAGAGAAGAAGTTATTAGTTAAAATGAATTAGGAAATACTTTCACCAGGAAAGTAGTTCATGATGGAGTGTCATTGTAGTAGAATAGTATTGATCAATAATGGAAGTATAAAGTGGTTAAGGATTGATAGATCTATGCTACTTTGTGATTTTTAAAAAGAAATTGATATTTATAGATCTATAAATGTAGTCTAGATGCATGGGTGGATAAGTAATAATGATGTGTCAAAGGAGGATATGTTAATAGACTGCTAATAGTAGACTGTAAGATTAAGTCGACTATTGGACCAAGAGGTTTTAGTAGACTATTGCTTCTTGATTTCTATCTAGTGGTTGTAAGGTAGTATAGTATATGATAATTTGTATAGTTGTCCATGATAAGTGTTAGACATTAAGTTTTAACTATGGATGACCATTGACATGGAAAGAATGATGGTTAGGGCTTTGTGATGCTAGTTCTCTTGAATTGATATAGTAGGCTCGATATGATATTTTGGATAGCGTAAGTTGATAATTTATGAAAAGTGGGAGAGTCCAAGCATGTAATAATATGGACTAGATATGAAATAACAAATTTTGGCTAAGTCAGTATACAAAGAAGATCCTTAAGTTTTGTAAGAAAGAAATGGAAATCCAAAGTAGTTATGGTTAAATGAGATTATATGTTTGGAAGTTCTATGTATGCCTTGTTACTACCCTTGAGTTACCAATTGTGGAGAAGCCTAATTTTATAGTACATGCTGTTGTTAATAGCTTAAATTTAGGGAGTATAAATAGATCAAGCTGTGCCTGTTACTATAGTTTCGAATATCTTTGAATTGGGTGAACTAGGTTAAAGGTGTGGCCTAAGTAGGCTAAGAAGGGGAGGTCAGATTTTGTATTATTTGAGATGTGGTTATATTCGCCAAGGAGGGTAAAAATATTAGGTAAGAAGTGAAAATTCATAGATATTTTGGTTTCTTAGAAGTTCATTAAGCAGTTGTAGTGATAGCCTTGATTATCGTGTTGATAAAGTAAAGGTTAAGGCATTGTGCACTAATGACCATTGGTTTCGGCTCAGAGTTTTCTTCTTGAGGTGGAAAGAAGTAGTATCCTTGGGATGAAAAACTCATAAATAGTATAGAATATCCAAGTTTAGATTGGTATTATTACTTATGTATAGTACCTTATACCATCGAGTTATGATTGAAAATGGAATTAACTTAAAGCAAGACTTAGGCTCTAGTAGGTATGTGTTTGCATGGGGATCATAAGTAAATATTCGTGAATATGGTAGTCAAGAAAGAGGGGCATAATTGAGAAGTTTAGCTATGCTTAAAGGTTACTGGTCATACCACATAAAATAAGAGTAGTCCTAATCATGATTCTTTCCTAATGTACCAATGCACTTTTCTGATCCTTCATGCCTATGTTAGTCCCATGCAATAATAGATCGTACTTCCACAATTTTTAGTATTTCTTTTTAGACCTTGTAGTTAATATAGTCTAGTCCATACTAGTATATGTAACACAAATATCGCAGGTATTTTTTGATTTACTAAATCTATATTTTCACCCTAGCTTTGACCCTCACTTGAGGGAGAATGATCCTAAGTGGGAGAAATTATACCACCCCGCAAATTCTTAGAGAATACTCAAACCATTCTTTGAATACAAATAGACCCGAACCAAATAATTTTTAATGGTACTGTAGTGACCCAATTTCTCAGTTCATGATGGAACCTACTTTTAACACATTAGTAGGTAAGTCAAACCATAACCCAAATGGCGAGTAACGGGCTAACAGATGAAAAATATTAAAATAAGGATAAAATAGAACAATAAGAGGATATAACAAAGAGTAGAAAGGACAACAACATAAAAAATGAGCTCCTCTAAGAACTGGTAAGGTCAGTACAAGATCCACTACACCAAAAATAATACTAGGTAGTGCTAATATATACAGAGTAGTCTTAGGAAATAGAAAAAAAGAATATCACAATAGTAGAAGGGGAAGTATCAGTTTTGGACTCTAAAAGCTCACCCAAATCTCTAATAAATAGAGCAACCTGAGGTCAGGTCAGCGAAACTTTGACCGAGATCGCAGTCAAGATGGTTTAAAAAGCTGAACGGTCACCCAAAACTCCCACTATAATTCCACCTCAATTGCTCTCAAATCACACCCATTCTTGCCTTTGTGAAAGCATCTCTAGTGCAATTGCATAGCCTTGAATCTCATCATTAGGTATGTGCTTCAATTCCCATCTGTTATGCTCATCTTAGGTCTTAGGACTTATGTGTTAGGAATGGCCTATTAAGTATGGTTTGATGCTTCATCTATAGTTCAATTGAGTTGCTTCGTATATTGTCTGCTATTTTAGATGTGTATATTGATAAGGAGATCTTGAGTACCCATAAATTCTTAAAATTGATGAAAATAGCATGTACACACCAAGTGTTCGATAAAATGCTCGAATGCATTCCTTATTAGTTTTTCCTTATTTAAAGGGAATCATTGAACAGCTGGGGATTGTATTACCTATCTTAATTCCCTGATTTTCTTTGATACACAAATTGGTATTAAAAATTAAAGTTTTGGGTCATAATAAATTTGGTCCATCATGCCTTAGATACCATGATTGCAGCCACAAGAGTGAGATCATTTAAGCGTGATCGCGACTTAGTGGCCCACGATTGTAGCATCTTAGAGAAGTTTATCCGCCAAGAGCAAAATCATCCAGTTCTATTATCACCCTAATATTTACCAAGGCACCATCCCCTTAGCTTAATTAAGTACCATAATATAGTTTTCATATAAAGATATTGATAATTAATGATGGTGTATTTCTTTTAGGTTTTTGAATCTAGATATGGGAGACTATGACTAAATTCACTTCATAGTCCTTGAGTGTTAAAGCTTGTACTATGAATATTTATCTAAAATGAAGCTACTCCTTATGTGAGGCAATCATTAGAAAATGTGCCCAAGAAACTCCTGGCCTATTATAATTGATTGGGGGACCACCGTTTGGATGTGCATTAGTTTAAACCTATGTTGAGCAAATAAGCATTGGGTTAGAGAATTCTATACAAATCATAGAATAGTATCTACCGCTAACCTAGTTATTAGAATCCGGGGAAAAGAGGTTCACTTTGAAACAAAGTAAATTAATGATTTATACAATCTTCCAGATAAGGATATAGCACATCTTGAGGAAAATCTATTTGAACCAGGGAGTTGGTTGGTCGATAAGCGGTGTCTGAGAAATAAGGTCTTATGGGCAACCATAAAAATGGGGATATCTCTGCATGACCTTTAAACTGAGGCTCGAATCTAGTTAGCTATTATTTGTAGCCATATCTCAACATGTACCAACATGACCTATGTCCCAGATTTGAGAGCTCGAATTGTAGACTGTATAATAAACCATATTTCCCTGAATGCTGGATGATTTATACTTTTGGACACTAGGCATTTCAATAAAAAAGGCGATACCCTACTCATGTCTATTTTCTTAATTATCAAGATATGTAAGAAAGAAGGATTTAAGGTGTACTCCGAGGACAATTAAGTATGTCCAATACACCCATTTCCCCACTGATAATCCGAGGGTAGGGAGCTTTTGGTAAAACAAAAAATAGAAAGGTTAAATCAAGGATGTCGGTAGAAAACAGTGTATATTCTTGTAAACCGTTAGCATTTGGGCCTTTTGATGAGATTTGGGGCCAAATATAGATCATTAGTGAGCTTATGTCTAAGATACCTTAGGGGCCGAAGAGACTTCCAGCACCCATTATTTCTACTTTGCTCAGTTTGATTACAAGAGATACCTTGAGGACCAGAGGAAGTAGGGGACATTATTTCCAAACTCGAGAGATCCTACTCTTTATTGGTACGTTCACACCAGTCACTACATAAAAGAAGGGAGAGAAGAAGATAAAAATTCTTAACTCGTATGTTGAAATGGGTGAAGGTCCTGTGGAAGTTCCTAAAACCCAATGAGAGACTTCCTTCTCCCATGTCTGATTATAATGATGTGGTCTGATTTTGATGATGCTAAATATGATACTGAGAAAGAGAGTGATACAAGTATCACCTTTCACTCATTTTTATGCTTTCATGATTAGGCAGTAAGTTCACTACTAGATTTTTAGTGGGGGTGCCTATCTATGTATTCATTTTATTTTGTGCCATCATCTGTATTATTTGCATATTTATTTGTATTCTTTTGTTATTGGATGATCTTATTTTCATTTTGGTTTGTAATTTGGGAACCCTAACGGTGCCTACATTTGATTGATTAATCACTTCTTTTCATTCTTTGATTTTTATCTTGTTTTAATAATGATGTTGGATGATACTTTCCCTATGATAGATTGAGTGACAATATTCTTAAGGGAAAATCATCATATTTTGGGGGGTTTGAGATATAGATACAGGGAAAGTCTGATAACTTGTGGCATTATAGATTTGGGATTGTCCTTATGCCTACGGTGAAGTTTAAGTAGCCATATGGTTTTCCTTTATGAGAGCTAAAATATGAGATGATGGCTTGACTTGGTGTTAACAATAGCCAATATTGTGCAGTGAAAATGCAAAACAAGAATTCCGATCTGTTCTAAAATTTTTGTGAAAAAAACAAGGGCATGGACATGAATGGTTTTGTAAAAACTCTTTCCTCTTTTTGTGACTCCATAATCTTTAGCTGGTATTGTGTGGCAAATAGCTCCTTTTTTATCTAGTAGGAAATATAATTAATCCGCCTTGAATAGTTTGTATGACTTTTGTGGTGAGCTTAGTAATTTCATTTTCATCCTTACTTGTGTCTTCCAGAACTTGCCACGTTAGTCTATCAAAGCTAATTGTGATGATGTATGGTTTGTGAAATGATCTAAGGCCTTTTTTTAAAAAAAAGGAAATTCACTTTAGCCTAAAAAGCCTACCTGTCATAGATTGTATTGAGCTTTTGAAATTTTTTTGGCAACCATATTACAATCCATGACCATTTGACTTTTATCCCAATTTTGAACCTTATCTGTCTTGAACTTGAAAATACAACTCAAGGTTAGTAGCCTAAGTTGGGGGTGGTGAATCTTGAAAGAGGTAACTTGGTGCCACAAAATTATAAGTGAGTGCCTACGAGTTAAAAAATGAGAATAAATAAATAGGAAAAGCAAAGTTTCGACAAAGTAAATAACTACATGAATTGTACAAGAAAAGAGATGAGAAGAAAATGCTTTCAATAGATGGGTGAGTCAAGGTAGTAAAAGTAGGCATATGTATAAGTTGGAAAGAAACTAAGTGGACCATGAACAAAATTTTGATTGAATAGTGTGTTATGTCGAGTTCAAGAAGGGTGTAGTCACTGTTATCCCAAACATCTATCCTAACCTTTCCCGATCCTACACTACCAGCTTAAAAAGCTCCTACCAGATCTCAAACCAAGTGTCTTCAATGTAATAGCCAAGGAAAATAAGGGCAAGTAAATGGGATGATACTATTTTGCATTGAGAGGATCTTTGTTAGAGTGAGTTCTTGAAATTTAGTCCCTTCTTGCATAATAGATATTTTGGTGTGTGGGACTTCCTTTCCTATGGAGGCATGTGGACAAGTTGAGAGAGATGAAGTTGTCATTTCCGAAAAATAAGGCAAAAGAGTCTAGTTGAGTCACTATTGATAGAGAGTCACTCCTACAAAATTAGTGGTTGTTGTTTGATTATTCTTAAAAGGTCTTTTATATCCTTAAAAGCATGTTTTATATTGAGAGGACTTGTATAAATAGTATTTCCCATGCTCGAGGGCTAGTTGGTGGCGCTAGTCGAGTTTGAAATCATTGTGATCATTTGGTCGAATTAATGGGCTTATAGTTGAGTAGTCTCGTTAAAAGAGAAGTAGTGTTTCTTAATGACAATAAAAGCTTTAAGTTGGGGTGTTGATGAGTGGCTAATTTACCACTCATTGACATCAAAATTTATGCACATTACTATGATTAAAGTGTGTATTTGAGACTAATTCTCCATTTAAATGGATTAATTTGTAGCTTTTGTGGTCTTGTAGGGCTTATTATGAAAGTGAGTGGAAATCGAACTCAAAGGAAATGAAAATGGACAAAAAGGAACAAGACTTAGGAATCAGGGAACCCCACGTTACCATGATCGTGGTTTAAAGATTACGATCACGGTAGGTCAACCATGGTCAGCAATGGCAATCATGACCAAAATCCACGCAATCGTGGAAGCGCGAATGCAATTGCGATGAGCAACAAAGTTTCCAAGGTCAGTTTCAAAAATTCACACAACTAAACCCAAGTTTAAAAGTCCAAAACCCTTGAAAAATTAGGGTATCTTGGAAACTAACTTTTTAATATTTTTTTGGGGGGAGAGGGAGAAGATATTCCAATTAAGGAAAAGGACAACTGTTGGTACATTCTCCAAGAGATTTTTAGTTGTATTTTGATATTAAAGTATGGATTACTCTTGCTTTGATTTTTAATAGAAGCATTGAATATTAACATAGGTATATCTATTTTTTGCAATCTCATGAGTAGTTAAATATTTATCTTGGCCTAATCTTGAATTGGGTATTCATATATATGAGTGTTCATTATTAGTCCATATTATTAGTTATTAATGTTGGGTTTGCTATTACTCTATGGTTGAATTAAGAGTTATGGGTGAAAGTCCTAATTCACTTGGACCCCAAATTATCCTTGAAAGGAGGATGTGGATGATGAGTAATTGTGACCAACTATTTGATACTAGTTATATCCATATCATTATCTTAGAAATAAGTAAGGTATGCGATATAACTAGATTGATGGGCATCATCCTAGAAAGAGGGATGCTAATTTGAGGTCTTTTATTGGTAAGTTTGACATGCTCATGAGGTATTTGAATGAATCCATGAATGAATATTAGTGTTTTCTTGAAATACTAACACTAAGAGTTAAAATCTAGCCTACCCAATTCTTTTACAAAGAAGTAGACTAACCCTGAAGCACCCATACATGATTGCGGGTCTACATTAAATGATAACCCTTAAATTTAGCTTATGTTTTAATTTAGGTCTACATTGTGGGTTAACACCTAGTGACTTTCGACGTACATAGGTCTCGAAAGCTAAATTACACTCCTTATGGATTAAACCCTAGCCAAAGTTGGGTTATTATATTGACAATGATTGCCCTGCACTAAAATTATGGTGTAGATTAAGTGTTATCAACGCGCTCCAAGTTTCATTCATGATGGGGTCCTTACAATCGCAATAAATGGACCCCTTGTAGCATTTAAGACCATGGAGCTTGTTTTTACTTTATTACTTAGACTCAAACGTCTACTAAAACCCTAAAATAATTTGATAAAGAGGAGATTGATCATTGGGTGTCAGGAGTAAGTTGGAAACCTTAGTGTAGTAACTTCCCCATTGTTTATTTCGTAAGTTTCCTTTAATTTCTTAGTTAATTCTCTGATTTAAATTCAAATCCCTAGTACACTTTATAGGATGATTTATGGTTCATTTGTTCACAAATTTCACCCATTTTTCATGGTAAATGATCCTTGATTTTTGAAGGATATTTTGACGATTTCAAATTTGTGATCCAATAATCTAACCCTATAAGGGATTTTAAGCCTGAGAACCCAGGGAATTTATAAATAATATGGGTATTGTTATTATTGTGTTAACAGGTATATTACTATTTTGATAGCGCGGAATCTTGTGAACGCTTCTTGGAAGGTAAATGATTTGATTTAGTGGACTTTCTTGAGTTTTGTCGACATACAAGTAGGCTAGGCTTGCTTTCCTCATATACTGAGATTTATGGAATTAGTATAGTAGTATTCTATAATTGGGTAGGAATTTATGTCTTGGTTTCATGTTTAGTGATTCTTGGAGTATTTACTGTAGAGCCATTTTAGGTAGAACTAACCCATTCATCTTTTACTTGAGTTAAATAGTCATTTTAGGAATGATTTTGATTATTCAACTCCTTCTAGGAGAGCTTTTAATCCTTTGGTAGTTTCTAAGGAGAGATTTGCATCAATATGGATTTTTGGGGCTAGTAGTCAGCCCTTCCCGACCCTTACTTACGTCAAATATCCTAGTTAACTCCTTGTAGCCCTAGGAGGTCTTTCTTTCTCATATTTGATTGAATCTTGGACATTAGGGTGATTTATATATCTTCCATCCCGTGGGTAGACTTGTTATCTAGTATTTATTTTATAGTTTCTATTTGTATCCAGCATTTACTATTCTCAAATAATATTAAAGTTCCAATTTGAGTCCAATAATTAGTGTTGACTTGTGATGTAAAACTTCTGGTTTGAATCAAGAAATTATTGTACAAAGGGATTCTACGGTATGAATATGGTTGTCACTTACCTTATGTTTACTACTATCTGGTTACTCTTTTTTCATTGTACCCATCAGGCTTATGAGAGCTCAATTAGGTTAATCCTCTCTTATTTGTTCCCTTTGGCTTCTGAGGGTCCATATATGTTGTAGTTAGGTTTTGTTATTTTTGAATTATTTATCTTGTTTACTTATCATGTGCCAGTTGGAACATTATTTTAGGTTTACCCTATTACCCCTGACTTTAGTTTCCATTCTCACATCCTATTATTCTTTCATTATGATTTAGATCAGTCAGCCGATGATGCTAATTATGTACTTACTATTTTGGTTCTCATACTACACTTACTAAATATATTTCTAATGAAGATCTGAGTATGAATGACTGCCACATAAGCTCTATCCAGTATGCTCTCAAGATTTAGAGATAGGGTTATCTTTTTGAGATGGAGCTAATTTTCACTCATTCTCTTAATTTTGGAAAGTCTCTAAATATTAATAATATCTATATAGTGAGTATTATTTAGTACTCTTATTCTTTTTGGATTTAGCTGCTCTTGTACCGACCTTACTAGGTTATCGCTTTTTTTTTGTTCTTTTTTCTCTCTTTGTTAATACATACATTATTGCACTTATATTTTATCACCTATAATTCCATTTTATGCTTATTTTTGGTATTTATTATACCTTCCACCGATTAGCCCATTACGTGCATCTCTAGGCTATGGTTTGACTTACCTACTGATGGGTTAAAGTATGTGCCATCAGGACTTACTGAATTGGGTCTTGATAAATTGGTATTAGAGCATAGATTCATAGGTATTGATGGTACATTATTAAATATTTAGCAAAGACATATGGATCGGAATGATGACTTCCGTATTTTATCTTAGGGAGGCAACAGGTTATTCTTGGGAGAACCTTACTTTCTTTATTCATTTTATGCGTATGTATTTTTTCTAATGTTCTCAATCTTTCACACTTTTACAAATGGTCAGGACATAATCTATGACGACCAACATTGAGGATCTAAAATTTGTGGCTAGGTCACCTGTAAGAAGTTGTTGCTAACCCAAGGGTACAGATCGGGCTGGATTTGCTAACCCAACTATGTCTCAAAATAGGGATCCATTACTAGATCATGTTATTTTTCTTGAGGTAGAGATTCTGCCACCCCAACCATTGTAGGATAGGTTGTACCCCAGGCCTCACCAGTAAATTTCTCTTAATTGCTTAAAGATGCCCTAGTTCAGTTAATGGGATTATTTTATGGTGCAATGTTAGATAATGCTCGATATATAGATTAGAGTTTCATAGTTGTATGGGCATAACCTATAGCTACATCTCTAGAGTTAAGATCCATCTAGCACTGTTAGTTGCTCAGCGATTGCCGCCCAACCTACTATGTCTGTTGAGGAGCATAAGATGTTGGGTAGATTTCTGAGATTGACTTCACCTAGATTTGCAGGGGCTCTAAGTGATGATGCATTTGAGTTCTTGACTTCTTGCACACACTGGCTTTGTAATTTATATTTGGTTGAGGTATGTGGGATCGACTATAATATAATTTAGTTGGACTTGGAAGTTAGACATTTGTAGAGAGCTTGTATTGATTACAGGATAGTTAGATCTCCTCCTGTGAACATGACTTGGTTCTCAAATGATTTCTTGGAGATATATGACTCACAGTATTCGAGATCACTTGAGATATAAGTTTACCTGGTTGGAAAAGGGTTCTATGATAGCTGTGGAGTATGAGGTTAGATATTATGAGTTCTCCAAACATGCTACAACAATCTTACTTAACAACTATAAATGAGTTCATTACATTGTTACCTATCTGATTCTTCCTCTTTGCATGGATGCTAATAGTTTAGTTCCTTTGTTTGGTCCTTTATTAAGGTTTTTCATTATGCCCAGACTATGGAGGAGATGTATCATAAGGCCCAAGGGTACAACGATAAAAGAGCTCATTAGAATGGTAGTTTTAGTGAGAGTCAAAGTGGTACATAGTTTAGAGGTAGAGGTTCTAGGGAAAGTACCTCTAGCCAGTCTTAATAGCACAAGGCTTTGTGTAGTAGGCCTATTAGAAGTACTTTAGATCACAGACGGAGGACATACTAATTATACTAACAATAGTGGCTAGGGAAATGTCAGTTTTTGAGAAATACAAATTCTAGGTCTTCTGGCTAAGGTAGATATTCAACGCCAGTCAGATCTTTTAGATAGAGTAGAGCATCTGAGGCTTGTTAGGATTATGGGGTTGTCCTGTAGCATACAGTGGTAAACCAATGATATTAGTACCACTACCAGTGAGGGGTAGTGCTCTAGGTCACAAGGGTGGTCCCCAGGGATCTAGAAGGAGTCCATAGGTAGGTTGGATGGGTGGTTAGTCCGATGCTTAGTATGAAATTAAATATAGTCAGTTGTATATTCTATTTGGTAGGTTGAAGGTAGGGGTTCGAATGCTGTTATTGCAATTATAGTTTTAGTATGCCACCAACCAACTATTGCTTTATTTGTTTTGCAATCCACTTCTTCACATGTTTCTTCTTAGTATCTACCATAGTTAGAGTTATGTTGGGAGCCTTTATCTGTGTCATTGCATGTTTCTACATTTTTTGATTATTCTTTAGCGGTGAATTGATTTTATAGTTAATGTATAATGATTGTTTGATTGTTTGATGCTCAAGATGACCTTATTATTATAAATATGGTAGACTTACGATGTTATTCTAGGCATAGATTAGTTATCCCCCTATCGTACAGTCTTTGATTGCTTTTCAAAGATTGTTACCAAAAGCATGATCACCATACCCTCAATTGTGTGCCAGAGGAATTTTAGTCGCATATTGATGGAGATTATTTCTTATGTTCCGACTAGGAGGTTGGTGCCAAGGGTTTGCGACTTTTTTATGTTCATTATGTTTGTTTTGAGAGACACTCTCTAATTTTGTTCTTATTGTTTGTGGGTTCCCTAATATTTTCCCTATTGGCCTCTTTGACCTACATCCTAACAATGATATTGAGTTTGCTTTTGATGTTGTGTTGGTTACCCAACTTATTTCTATTGTTATGGTTCGGTTATTGGGTTGCTCATTAGTTTTTTAGAGCCAATTTGCTATTTTAAAGTTTTCACTATTCAAAGTTATGTTTTAGGCCTAAACTATAGATAAACTGCCTCGTATGTCAATTCTAAAATACCATTTGATCAAAACATCAATTTTAGACTCGGGGACCCTTAGTTTAGGCCCTAAGGCTTTTGGACTTATTTTTCTCCATGGGGTGTATTTTGGTGAAAATGACCCTTGGGTGTGGGACCCATATTTTACAAAAATAATGTTGAATTGATATTTTAATAATTCAATTAAGTCTAAAATGTCAACATTTGTAGGGTACTGTAGTGACCCTCTAATTCATTTTCCATATTTCCTCTTATTTTTAGCATTAATGCTTTTCCATATCTATCCCAAGTCATTTGGTTATCGGGCATTTTGTATGAATTTAAGAGTCAATTCTCTATTTTGATGTCTTTGTTGGTTCTAAATGGCCACCGAGATAAAACTTTTACAAAACAATGTCAGATACAAATTTTAACTATGCCAACAACTCTAGAATATTGATTTTAGGCTAAGTATACCTTTGGTAAGGATCCCAATGCACCCGAGCTCATTTTGACCTATTGTCCAGAAAGTTGATAAATTGGAAATTTAAGTGTGGAACCTATATTTGATCAAATCAATATCAGATGGGAAATTCAAATTTTCCATAGCATCCAAATAATGTAATTTAGTGTGTTTACATATTTCATTTATATATGTCGGATTTCAAATGAATCTCAAGGCCTTGGTGGAAATTTGAAAAGATTTTTAAGTTTCAGCTGGTTTCTGGTGCCTCTACGATCACACCATTTGTGTGGCTATCAAACCACTTGATTCGGTTACATTTCTTGGGTATGTGGTGTGTAAATAAGTCATTATGTTAGACCCAGCCAAGATTGAGGCTATATATAATTGGGCTAGACCTACATCTATGACTTAAGCCTCATAGTTTCATTGGTTTGGTTGGTTATTATAGATGCTTCATCAAAGGTTTTGCTACTATTTCAACCCCTATGACTAGATTAACTCAGAGAGGTTCCTTTGTATGGTCTGAGGAGTGTGACTCAAGCTTTGGAAAGAACAAGGAATTTCTTACTTTAGCTTCTATGTTAGATCTTTATGTTGAGGGTGAGGGATTCACCATGTTATATAATGCTTCTAATGTTGGTATGGGTTGTGTATTAATACAACAATGTTATGTTATTTCTCATGCTTCTAGATAACAATAGATGCATGAGCACAACTACCCCACTCATGATTTGGAGTTGGCGGCGATAGTTTTTGAGCTTAAAATGTGGAGGTATTATCTTTATGGTGTGCATTGTAAGATTTTCACCAATCATCACAGTCTTTGACATCTTATGACCCGGTAGGAGCTTAAGGCTTGCCAACACAAATGGATGGAGAGGATTAAGGATTATGATGTTTCTATCTTGTATTATCCAGGAAAGGCAAATATGGTTGCAGATGCCTTGAATCGCAAGGAAATAAGTATGGATAGCTTTGTCTATATTTTAGTTTCTTAGAGGTTGTTAGCATGGGACATTCGATCCTTATCTAACCTGATAGTTTGCCATGATACTTCATATCCTAGGATGATGTTTTCTAGTGTGGAGGTGAGGTCCTCACTATCTGAGCAAATTCGTGATTCTCAGTATGAGGTTAGCAAGCTCACTTCCTTTATGATCAGGTGCGGAGTGGTGAATTATAGAAGAAAACCATTGATTCTAAGGGTATTTTGAAGTTTGATGGTTGTATTTTTGTTCCCCAGATTGATGACTGATAACGCTCAATCTACAGCTCTCGTAGGAGTGTAAAGCGGTCGTTAGCAAATATAGAACCCAACCTGGGTTGGGTGTCGATCCCACAGGGAATAGCTTGGTCAAAAAGTAAGCAAAATTAATAGACTTTTGGTGCAAATCTCGTAAGAAGGGGGGGATTGTAATAAGTAACCAAAGTAATGAAATAAAAGCTGAAAATAGCAAAGTAAAAAGAGAGTATTTCGTAGGTTGTGAAACAATGAGAATTGAAGCGTTGGGGTTATGTCCACCTTCTGAGGTATACGTCTCTATTGGCTATGAGTGTGTAGAGTCTTGACATGCAATTGCTTATAGAGAATTGTAGTCGATGGTAAATCCAAGCGTCTCGCGACCTAAACAAGGACTATTTCACTTTAACTCTCGCGAGCTTAAAGCGTGTCTAACGGTATGAATTCTCCAAGAGGTTAGTACAGTTACGGCACTAGCTTTTTAATAGGAAAGGGAGTCCTACTACCTTGACATTATCTCTTTTCTAGACAAATAACCTTTCTCGCGAACAAGTTAAATGTTAGACTGGCGTATTCTTGCGTTTGCAACCGCAAAGAATGTAGATTAAGATGAAGAGAATAATGATATAAGCAATATACGTGTCTTGAACTCACAAACTCACAGCAATAGATAGTAACTCATTCGGCTTCCATAACCCCAACTAAGAGGTTTAGTTACCCATGAATGCGAAGGATATCACGTTTTGCATGGTTGATGGCGTGAGAAGTGGGTGATAGGTGTGTGGTTTTGGTGATTCCCTAGCAAGTAACGATTCTCTTGTTGTGGAATTTAAGAATAGAAGAATAGATTAGAAGTGTTTGTGGTGGAAGATGAGAGAGATGGAAGAAAATTAATAGTTTAAGAATGAATTTCTGAATTAATAAAAATCTCTAGCATGATAGGGTATTTATAATACTCCTATCCTACTCCTACTAAGCTAATGAAATAAATAGCCAAGTCCTACTATACTAATGAAATCCTTGACCCAAATGTACTAGGGTAAGGTTACAATATCATAATCCAAATAGAATAGTGAAATACATAACCTAATTGTACTAGGTTAATGTATCTTTGTAAAAATCCAGCTTTGTGTCTGTAAGTCCCCAAAGTCTTCAGAAATGCTGTTTTAGCCCGGGACAGATTTTCCATGCAGCAGATTTGGTCCTTAGGCGTGTAGACTTCCTTCCCTTCCTTTGTGAGCTTTCTTTTGCGTCAAGTAAGCCATAAAATGCTGTATTTTGCATCATTTATACCTGAAACTTTCCTAATCATGTTTGTTAGCTCATTTACAGGAAAAAGGACTAAAAGTGCATGAAATATATAATTTGTTCTCAAAACTAGGCTAAAATATGGGCAAAATATATTGATATAGGCGTGTAAATTCGCCTATCATCAACACCCCACACTTGCAGCTTTGTTCGTCCTCGAACAACATATCATGTCCTTCTAAGCATCGACTTAAGGTTTTTACAGCAGCAACACAAAACATTTATCAAGACAAGCACAACGATTATCAACCAAGAGTAGCTTTCCGATTATAAATAGAAACCATTTACTCTCAAGCATAGACTCGTGATGGTGATCAACTCACATGCAAACGTTCAAGTGCATAGAATCATATACAACTATCCAAACTCATCAAGCATGTGTGTCTCACCATTTAGTACCCATAATCACGCACAAATATAGCATATTTTTCAAACATGGGTATCAAAGGGTCCTTGCTCTCACTCTCACAAAGAATTCATATGTAGCAACTAATGACCATAGGCTTGCCTTTAATATAGTACTCTACTAAATGTCGGAATGTTAAGATTAGGATCAAGTAGGTCTTTTGATGGTTGTAATGTAGGCTAAGGGACGGGTAGGACTATTTTGGCCAAGAATAGTGACTAGGTTCCTAAGCGCTTTAATACATCACATTGTATCAATGACACTTTTTTCTTTCAACCTTTCTTCACTCTTTTATTCTACCACCCTTGTTCTCCTATTTTGTTTTTCAATTTCAAGCACTACTTACTTTTCAGCTTTCTTTTCCTTTTTCTTTTCACAACATACCTCTTATGATAGCACTTTCTTTTTCATAGCACATTCAAGCACCATTACAATTTAAAGCATTATACTCACCCAATTTCCTCTTATGTTGTCACATGACTTTTTCACTTTAAAGCACTTAGGATTTTGGATCAAATTATGGTCTTGAAAGAAATGGATTAGGCTTACATACAAGGTTGTCAAAGAAATAGGCTAAAGGCTCAAAAAGGGTTAACTAGGATGATGTTCATGGGTAGGTAAAACTGAAGGTAAACATGTATAGGTTGCCAAAGAAATGCCTAAATCATATCCTAAACTTACATTCCTTATTTTCGTTTTGCATACATACCAGGCAAGTTCTAGCATCAGCCACAAACATAGAATATACTATTATCTCACACACACAAGGCACATGGTCGACTTGATTGGAAGTAATATAGACTCTCGACCCAACAATTGAAGGAATTGAATCACACAATATCACATAATGAGTCACAACTAGAGCCTAAACGTCTGAATAGTCACAATTGTAGCACATACTCTTGTTATAATCTCATGATGCCTATCAAAATAATTTTATGCGAAGCTAGAAAAATTTGACTCCTAAAAAAACAAAAAAAAACGTCAAACGAAAAAAACAAAAAAAAAACGGACTCAAAAAGGACTCAAAAAAAAACAAAGTAAACAAACAAACATAAACAAACAAACATACAAACAAAGGTGCAAACAAAGAAGTATAGCATGCGATTCTGCCACCCCACACTTAGACGGGACACTGCCCTCAGTGGAAAAGAAATTTGAAGAACCTGGTTAGTCGGACCCTTCATCAATGTCGGGGGTCATACCCCCTTCGTCGGAGTCATCATAAGAGTCGTCGTCAGAGTTCTCCTCATCATCAGAATCAGGCAAGCGTCGATCATCATCAGTCGGCACGTCATCGTCTAGAGGTTCCTCAAAATATACGCCCACTCCACACATCTCCCGGGCATGCATGTTCATTGGGTAGTCGTGGTCCAGCTATTGGAGCTCTTCAGCAGTTGGAATACGTCCACCACTCATCATAGTAAATCGTGTCATGCCATAGAGATGACCGAAGAAACTCTCATCATGATCATGTCTCTCCGCAGTAGTAAGGTTTACTCCATGAGATGTTTCAGCATCTTTGACGTTGGTGAGGTCAAACTTCTTTGGGTTATGTGGGAGTTTGTGGTCAGCTGGTTCCTCTTCGACATCCTCCTTCCGCAATATTGCTGTCAACAAATTGCCGAATGTGAAATGGGACCTTTTGTGGAGTCTGGCCTTCCTCATGGTAGATCGAATGATTGCCCCAAAGTTGATAGGGACATTTTTCATCAAAGCATAGACCAAACACACTCTATCTCTCGATATCTTGGTGTATTGAGTTCCAGGAATAAGGCATGAGTTGACAATGCGCATCCAGATTCTTGCTTCTCTATTTAGTGGAGCATAGGGGAAGGTATTGTGATGGCCTGTTTCCTTATGTCTGCCCCATCTTGCCATCGATCTACTTCCACAAAGCATGTGTCGTATTGCTCTGTAAGGAGGCCTGCTGTACAGCTCTTTGAATGGTGCAGTGTCGACCGAAGGTAAGCCAAGAAAAGAGTTGATCTAATCCGCTGTAAGATGTAACACTTGGCCCCGAATTTTGACTTCATTGCCTGTTGTGTTCGGCGACCAGTTGGCATAAAACTCTCTTGTTAAGTCAAGATTGCACTATCCCATGTCGCGGAAGATGAAATCCATCTTCAAAGCCATTATTTTTTCCAACATACGCGGCTCTTTCTTTGATAAGGTCTCCTTGTTGATCAAGTCGACATGCACATATTTCCTTTCTTTGTTGCTGCTGTACCATGATTTGGCTTCTTCCTCAAACACCCATTTTATTCCAAACATTCTGCGTGGTAGGTGCGCTGAGGATGATTCTCCTTGGTCTTTTCAACTTCTCTTTTTGCCCTTTTGGGACGTGGTAGCCTTCTCCTTGCCTTGCCTCGCTTTAGGTGCCATTGTACCTGAAACTAGAAATAATGTTAGTTGCAGCACAATCTCACTTGATACAATCTATATGAAAGCACTAGGGGTACCACCCCGCACTTAGTTTCGTTAGCACAAATCAATAAAGTGAAAGTGGCCGAGTACTCAGATTTCATCGACATACGTTGTAGGATTGTATTCCGACAAGAAAATCAGCATTGCATCACTTATTTGCAGCCAGTGGACTACTTTCATGGTGGATATAGAAACACTATGACATAGGGGTTACCACATGGAATCGTTATTCGTACAACAAGCATAACCTCCTAAGTCGATAGGCACTATAATCTTATCCCGATGGCTGGGATAGTCTATTATGTAAGCATCCAAACAACACTCTTAAGCAATATTCATAGCCATATATATTCAGCAAATATCATAACAATGCTTTTGAAACAAAATTCAAGTCGGAAACAAGTCAAGAATTCCCTATGTATATATTCACTCACATGATTTTGCAACAATAATCCAAACACATAAACATCACCTACCAATCTCACATGATTTAGCAATTTATAATAAGCATAGCAACATAGTAATTACGATAATTAGATGAAGAATAAGAGAGTACTTACTTACTTGAAGCTTGTGGATAAGTTGTTGTGAATTGGAAGAGCAAAAGAAGAAAATTTTGAGAAGATTTGGAGGGTTATGCGGCACCTTTAGGGTTGTTTCTAATGTGGTTGTGTTATAAAACTAAGTCCCCTTTATATAGGAAGAGTATGGGTCGGGTTATGACCCATTTACAATCGGATTTGAGGACAAGAACACCACATATGCGGCGCATATCACTCGGCATATCAATGACATATGCGGCGCATTGTCTATGGCATAATGGGACATATGCGCCACATAGTCTATGGCATTTGTAGACATATGCTCCGCATAGTCTATGGCACATCAGATACTGAGACCAAATGCCATAGCATAGGCGGCGCATAGTCAAAAGCATACTTAGGAATAGGCGGCGCATAGTGTATAGCACACTAGATTCCGAGTCCTTAGGCTATAGAATAGGTTGTGCATCATTCGTGGCCTATTTTTACCAAGGCCTAGCCTTCCTCGAAGCCTATTTTGACGTGAGAAAGGCTCAATTTATCGCCTTATGCATCACCATTCCTAACTTACCGATTTTACCATACAATGCGTCCAAATTGTCGATGGAGATCAATCTCCTCATCGCATACTTCTTGCACCTATATTTGCTCAAAAAAAAATGAAAACGATTAGTATGATGGATTGCCTCCCACCAAGCGCCTTAGTTTTGGTCGTGGCACGACTCTTATTTTTTTGAATTTTCATTTATCAAAAAGAAAAAATACTAAAATGACGAAATGATAAAATGATAAAACGACAAAACAATAAAACAATAAAACGATGGGTTGCCTCCCATTTAGCACCTTATTTATTGTCGTGGCTCGACATAGTAATCTCGAGTACTTAGACTTCGTCGAGATAAGTGATGGCCTTGTCATTCATCGAGTCAAGAGGACCGATATATGGCTTAACACGTTGGCCATTCACTTTGAAGACAACACCATCATTGTCTTCCAATTCGACTACTCCATACGAGTAGACTTGGATGACTTTAAATGGGACAGACCACTTTGATTTTAACTTACCTGGGAAGAGCTTGAGTCTGGAGTTAAAGAGTAGTACCATGTCACCTTTTTGGAAGTTTCGTCGAACAATCCACTGATCATGATACTTCTTCATCCTCTCCTTGTAGAAATCTGATCTTTCATATGCATGGAGACGAAATTCATCTAGTTCGTTCAGCTGCTCCAACCTTAGGTTCTTCACATTATCCCAATTCAGATTCAAGTGCTTCAATGCCCACAATGCCTTGTATTCAAGCTCTATGGGTAGATGACAAGCCTTCCCATAAACTAGCTGATAAGGTGACATGCCAATGGTTGTCTTGAATGCAGTCCTATACGCCCATAGTGCATCATCTAGCTTTCGAGACCAGTCCTTCTTATTCGCATTAACCGTCTTGGCAAGGATTTGCTTGATCTCGCGGTTGGAAACCTCAACTTGTCCACTGGTTTGGGGATGATAAGGCGTAGCTACCTTGTGTTGCTTGACTCCATACTTGGCCAATACAGATTTGAATAGCTTGTTGCAAAAGTGAGATCCTCCATCACTTATGATAGTACGAGGTACTCCAAAGAGAGAGAAGATATTCTTCTTTAAAAACGCTACAACACGCTTTCCTTCGTTGTCGGCCAATGCTACAGCTTCAACCCATTTTGACACATAATCCACAGCAACCAAGATGTACTTCATTCCAAACGAATTCACGAATGGTCCCGTGAAATGAATACCCCACACATCGAAGAGTTCTACCTCCAGAATTTTGGACATGGGCATTGCATGGTGTTTTGAAATAGCACCTTGACGTTGGCATTGGTCACACCTTCTCACATAGTCGTGTGCATCTCTGAATATTGTAGGCCAATAATAACCACTTTGCAAAACTTTCCTTGCCGTTCGATTCCCTGCATGATGTCCTCCAACTTGCGAAGTGTGGCATGCTTCCAATATAGTAGGCACTTCTTCATGGGATATACATCGTCGAATGATACCATCCGCGCATCTTCGAAACAAATAAGGCTCATCCCAATAGTAGTGCTGAACGTCATGCATAAACTTCCTCCTTTGGTGGTAAGATAAATTGGAAGGTAACACATTACTCACCACGAAATTTGCAAAGTCGGCATACCATGGTAATTTCTCCATTGTTGTCGCTAGTATCTCCTCGTCAGGGAATGCATCATCAATCTGATTTTCTGGTTGCGCGACATACTCATTCTCAAGTCTAGATAGGTGATCAGCCACTTGGTTCTCGCAACCTCTTCTATCTTTGACTTTGAAATCAAACCCTTGCAGCAGCAATACCCATCGAATCAGCCTTGGTTTTGCATCCTTCTTCGTCATTAGATACCTAAGAGCTGCATGGTTTGTATGAACGATCACCTTAGTACCCAATAGATAGGCACGAAACTTCTCAAATGCATACACAACCGCTAGGAGCTCTTGTTCAGTAACGGTGTAGTTCCTTTGGGCTTCATTTAGGACCTTACTTGTATAATAGATAGGATGAAACAATTTTTCCTTTCTCTGTCCAAGAACAGCTCCAACGGCTACACCACTAGCATCACACATAACTTCGAACGGGAGCATCCAATCTGGTGCTACCATGATAGGGGCTTCAATGAGTTTTCCTTTAAGGCATTCGAATGCCTTTAAGCAATCTTCATTAAAGTCAAACTCCGCATCTTTCTCCAGTAGTTTGCACAATGGACTAGAAATTTTGGAGAAGTCTTTGATGAATCTACGATAAAATCCAGCATGGCCAAGAAAACTACGAACTCCCTTCACCGAAATTGGAGGTGGTAGCTTCTCAATTACTTCTATTTTTGCGCGATCAACCTTTATTCCTCTTTTGGAGATCTTGTGCCCAAGAACGATTCCTTCTTTTACCATGAAGTGGCACTTCTCCCATTTCAGCACAAGGTTGAACTCTACACATCTTTGCAATGCCATGCTCAAGTTTGCCAAACATGCTTCAAAAGACTCACCAACAACTGAAAAGTCATCCATAAATACCTCCAAAGTGTCTTCAACCATATCAGAGAAAATAGACATCATACAACGTTGAAAGGTGGCTGGTGCATTACACAACCCGAATGGCATGCGTTTGAAGGCAAACGTACCATATGGGCATGTAAACGTTGTCTTCTCTTGGTCTTCAGGTGCAATACAAATCTGATTATAACCCGAATAACCATCCAAGAAGCAAAACCATCCTTTCCCCGCTAATCGATCTAGCATTTGGTCCATAAATGGCATGGGGAAGTGATCCTTGAGTGTTCAAGAATTCAGCCTGCGGTAGTCCATGCATACTCTCCATCCAGTAACCGGCCTGAGTGGAATAAGTTCATTCTTTGCATTCGCGACCAAGGTCATGCCTCCTTTCTTGGGAACACATTGTACTGGGCTTACCCATGTACTATCCGAAATAGGATACATGACTCCTGCGTCTAACCACTTGATAATCTCCTTCTTCACCACTTCTTGCATTGGTGGGTTTAGACGTATTTGATGTTCAATGGTGGGTGTGCACTTTTCTTGAAGCTGAATTTTATGAGTGCAAATCCCAGGTGGTATACCAATAATATCCGCAATGGTCCATCTAATGGCTCTAATATACTTGCGTAGGGTTGCAATAAGATCTGCAACTTGTTGCTCACCCAAATCGGCTGCCACTATGACTGGAAGAGCATTTCCGCTTCCTAAGAATGCGTACTTCAAATGGCTTGGCAGATCCTTCAATTCTAACGTGGGTGGCTCTTCAATAGATGGCTTAGCTGGTGGTGTGGGTCAATTATTAAGATCAAGATCCAGCTTCTTGGGAGTATAACGATATGTTCCTAATCCCGATAGAGCACAAATAGCTTCTTTAGAAATTTCAGCATCCTCATTCTCTCCTTTCATGAGCGAAACCTCCAAAGGATCATCAAGAATTTGTTCTTCTTCAAGTCGTTCTTCCTCATCATCAACGACAACATCAGCCACAGAAAATACACTCAGATCTTTGGGTTGCTTCATTGATTTGCAAACGTCCAAATGAACCACTTCGTCATTGATTCGGAATGAGAGTTCATTAGCTCTCAAATCTATGAGCACACTTCCCGTAGCAAGGAAAGGGCGTCCCAAGATTATGGGAACCTATGAATCTGCTTCACAATCCAAGATGACAAAGTCTGCTGGAAATATGAATGAAGATACCTTCACCAAGTCATCGCATAGAATACCAACCGGTCGTTTTACCGACCTATCCGCCATAACAAGCCTCATATTAGTTGGTGTAGTATCTCCTAACCCCAACTTCTTGTAGAACGATAATGGAATCAAGTTGATGCTGGCTCCTAAGTCACACAATGATTTAGCAAAGTCCAAAGATCCAACGGTGCAAGGAATCGTGAAAGCTCCGGGGTCGGCCTTCTTCTGAACTATCGATCGGGTAGCAATTGCACTACAATGATGCACATCATCTTTCAGCTCATAACTTGCTGCCCTCTTCTTAGTCAAAAGATCTTTCATAAACTTCGCATACCCAGGCATTTGTTCAAATGCCTCTACCAATGGGACATTAATGGTCAGCTGCTTCAACATAGTCATAAATTTGCTGAACTTAGTGTCATCGGCCACCTTCTTTAATCTTTGTGGAAAAGGTGGTGGTGGGTATGGAAGTGTTCTCTCCATGGATTTCTTCTCCTCTTGCTTCCGTTTATCATTTTTTTCAGGTTGCACGTCACTAGGTAAAACATCCTTGACGCCTGAAGTAGTTGTTGCAGCTTCTTCTCTTGTAACGTCACTAGGTGTGGCGTCAATGTCTGGTGCTACGTCAACCACTTGCTTGCCTTTTGCTGAAGTTTCCAGAACCTTACCACTACTGGTAGTGATGGCCATGCATGACCCATCATTCCTTGGGTTTTGCACAGTATCGCTCGGTAAGGTGCCAGCCTTTCTTTGATTGAATGCTACTGAAAGTTGGCTCAATTGCTGCTCTATTTGCTTGATAGAAGTGGAATGAGAATCAACTAATTGCTTCATGGAGGCCAAATCATCAATTACCTCCTTCACTCCTGCGCTCGTTGCTTCCACTCCTTTTAATAACTTAGCCATCATGTCTTCCATAGAATTAGATGTGGTGGTATCACGTCTACCAGGGGGAACGTACAAACCACTCTTTTCATTATTTTTCTTCCAACTACCTTGGTCTTTGCTTCCAGATTTATCATAATAGTTCCGACCTTGGTTTCCTTGGGCATTCCCACGGAAACCCCCCTAATTGTTCAAGTAGTTGGCCTCCTCTTCCGAATCAGATTCGTCTCTTCCTTTCATCGCCACAACTTTCACTTTTTCGGTCTTCCCTGATAATAAGTGCTTTGTCAGAAGATCAAATTGTGTTTTCATGTGCGCCATGTCTTGCTCACGTTCTTCTTCTCTTCTTCTTTGGTCTGCAGACATGCCAATAGATAAAGTGGGGCTTGCTACCTCAGAATCCCTGGTATGCCAAGCTCTACTTTGCTTTGTCATGCGATCTAGCATATTGCTTGCTTGACCAAAGGTAAGGTCCATAAAAGAACCTCCAGCTGCGTTGTCCACCACTGGTTTAGTTACTAAATTCAAGTCTCTATACAAGATTTCCATGAGGTGAACATTAGTCATGTGATGGTTTGGGCATCTCGTTAGCTTTGTTTTGAACCTCTCCCATGTTTCGTGAAGAGCTTCAGAGGGAAGCTGACGAAAGTTGCTGATTTCATCTCTCAATTGAGCCCTCTTGGATGGCGGAAAGAATCTTTCTAGGAAAGCGTCTCTCAATTGCCTCCAATTTATAATTGAATCAGGAGTCAGCCCATTCAACCATAGTGTTGCCTCCCCAGATAGAGACAATGGAAATAGACGTAATCGAATAGCATTCTAACCAACACCAGGATTGTCAAAAGACTTGCATGTAGAAATAAAGTTGATGAGATGCATATTCGGATCATCGCCTGCTAGTCCACCAAATAACCCCTTGAGTTGCAATAACTGAATCATGGTGCTAGTGATGTTGAATTTGGCTCCGGGCGCTAATGGTGGTGGAATTATAGCTCCAGTGGCTCCGGCACAATCAAGATCATCATCATCATTGTCGAAAGATGGTTGCAAAGGTTGGCGGTCATACCTATACCGAGCTTGTCGACCTCTTCGATTGGCAGGTGTTATAATTTCAGCATCACGCCTAGGGTTTAGTAACTCATCATCACCTAAATCTTCATCGTCAGGATTTGTTGCTCGCCCATGATTATCAATGTTTTGTTGTTGGACTTGAGCAGCGGCAAGAGCAGCTAATCTTGCTTGCTCGTGTTGAGCAGCCATCCTGTCGATTTCATCTTGTACTTCCATTTTTCCAATTCGTTGTGGTTCCGGATTGATTGGTAATAACGGTTGACCAGAACTTCTAGTATGGGGCATGCACTAAAAGAAAAACCTGCAATAAACAAAAACAAAAACTAAACGTAAAAGTACGAGAATCTTTGACCAAAGGGTCTAGTAATTATCACGAACTTGATTGACACTCGTATTCCCCGGCAACGGCGCCAATTTTTGATTACGCTCAATCTATAGCTCTCGTAGGAGTGTTAAGCGGTCGTTAGCAAATATAGAACCCAACCTGGGTTGGGTGTCAATCCCACAGGGAATAGATTGGTCAACAAGTAAGCAAAATTAATAGACTTTTGGTGCAAGTCTCGTAAGAAGGGGGGATTGTAATAAGTAACCAAAGTAATGAAATAAAAGCTGAAAATAGCAAAGTAAAAAGAGAGTATTTCATAGGTTGTGAAACAATGAGAATTGAAGCGTTGGGGTTATGTCCACCTTCTGAGGTATACGTCTCTATTGGCTATGAGTGTGTAGAGTCTTGACATGCAATTGCTTATAGAGAATTGTAGTCGATGGTAAATCCAAGCGTCTCGCGACCTAAACAAGGACTATTTCACTTTAACTCTCGCGAGCTTAAAGCGTGTCTAACGGTACGAATTCTCCAAGAGGTTAGTCCAGTTATGGCACTAGCTTTTTAATAGGAAAGGGTGTCCTACTACCTTGACATTATCTCTTTTCTAGACAAATAACCTTTCTCGCGAACAAGTTAAATGTTAGACTGGCGTATTCTTGCGTTTGCAACCGCAAAGAATGTAGATTAAGATGAAGAGAATAATGATATAAGCAATATACGTGTCTTGAACTCACAAACTCACAGCAATAGATAGTAACTCATTCGGCTTCCATAACCCCAACTAAGAGGTTTAGTTACCCATGAATGTGAAGGATATCACGTTTTGCATGGTTGATGGCGTGAGAAGTGGGTGATAGGTGTGTGGTTTTGGTGATTCCCTAGCAAGTAACGATTCTCTTGTTGGGGAATTTAAGAATAGAAGAATAGATTAGAAGTGTTTGCGGTGGAAGATGAGAGAGATGGAAGAAAATTAATAGTTTAAGAATGAATTTCTGAATTAATAAAAATCTCTAGCATGATAGGGTATTTATAATACTCCTATCCTACTCCTACTAAGCTAATGAAATAAATAGCCAAGTCCTACTATACTAATGAAATCCCTGACCCAAATGTACTAGGGTAAGGTTACAATATCATAATCCAAATAGAATAGTGAAATACATAACCTAATTGTACTAGGTTAATGTATCTTTGTAAAAATCCAGCTTTGTGTCTGTAAGTCCCCAAAGTCTTCAGAAATGTTGTTTTAGCCCGGGACAGATTTTCCATGCAGCAGATTGGGTCCTTAGGCGTGTAGTCTTCCTTCCCTTCCTTTGTGAGCTTTCTTTTGCATCAAGTAAGCCATAAAATGCTGTATTTTGGATCATTTATACCTGAAACTTTCCTAATCATGTTCGTTAGCTCATTTACAGGAAAAAGGACTAAAAGTGCATGAAATATATAATTTGTTCTCAAAACTAGGCTAAAATATGGGCAAAATATATTGATCTAGGCGTGTAAATTCGCCTATCAATGACTTGATTTAGATGATTTTGCATAAGCCTCACAAATCTAAATATTCTATTCACCCTAGAACAACCAAGATGTATAGAGATTTGAGGAAACACTATTGGTGGAGTGGTATAAAAAGAGATTTGGCAGACTTTGTAGCTCGTTGCCTATGTTGTTAGCAGGTAAAGGCCAAACATCAGTTACTGAGTGGATTGACTCAGAGGTTACCCATTCTTGGTAGAAATGGGAAAGGATTACCATGGACTTTATAAGTGGTTTACCTCGCACTTCCTATGCTTTGAATCATATTTGGGTTATTGTAGATCATTTGACCACGTTATCATATTTCATTCCAATTCAAATGACTTTAGTGTTGAGATATTAGCATATATCTATGTTTGAATAATAGTCCATTTGTATAGGGTGCCCATTTCTATCATTTTACGCCGTAGTTCTATGTTTACTTTAATGTTTAGGATAGAATTTCAAGATAATTTGGATAATCAGGTGGATTTGAGTACAACTTTTTATCTGCAGACTGATGGTTAGTCCAAGCAGACTATTCAGGTTCTTGAAGACATGCTCCAACTCTACATTATAGATTTTGGAGGCCAGTGGGAGTAGGACTTAGCCTTGGTAGAGTTTGCTTATAATAATGTAATACCCCAAACTTTTCTTATCTTAGGTCAGCTCAAAGTGCATTCTTAAGAGACTTAGAACCTAAAAAGTTTGCTAAGTGTTAGGGACTTAGCCTTATTTTTGACCTCTCAACTTTGAGGATTTCTAAACTGGCCTTCCCGACCCCAAGACATAAGTTTTTTGAGTTAATTCAAGTTCGGGCTGAGAGGGGCATATCTTAGGGAAGTTTTGGATCTTTCGAAAGAGGATTAAGTCACATTTGGATTTCAATTCAAGAGCCCCACCGTGATTGTGGTGCGTAACAGTGGTATAGCAATGAGACTCTTAGTGCATCGAGGTGGCCCTCAAATCAATGTTCTAGTTACGAATTTAAATTTCTGAGGGGCAGTCTTATCTTTTCCCATCGCCCTAGTTCATAAAAAATTATATTAAGCTTCAGTTAGGGCATTATATGCCCAAATTCTCCAATTTTACTCTTAAAAACAAATCCTAATCACTCCCCATAGTTAAACAATTCGGTTCCTTTTGCTTCAAGAAAAATCAAGAATTCAAGTTTCACCATCCAAGACTTTCAAGAAAGCTATTCTCTTTAAATATTTAGGCAGAAAAGGTATGTGTGATGTTCATCCATGGTCCCTTTCCACCCACGGAATCCAAGAACCTATTTTGATATTAAATGATGAGTTATTATGAAATTTTATATGCTTATGATGAATTACCTCCATAAAGCTCATATGAATTTTGATTTTGTATTCGGTTTTCAAGTGTTTTTGATTGAATGGAACCTTTACACATTTAAATGATCATAGTTTCATGTTAAATCCATAACTCATGGCTTAGTACTATAATTGTGTTATTAATCACATGATTTACCCATTCCCATGTTTAAGTTCATAACTCCCTTGTGTTTGATGAAATGCCAAAGTGATGGATTTTGAATAATGATTTCCCATTATAGTTTTAAATCTTCCATGCGTCCTTATTCATTCAGTGTTAGGGGTAATGAATACCCAAAATTTAGTTGTTTACATAGTTTCAATATTTATAGAACGGTTTTTGATAAACCATAATCATTATCATTTAGTAAGTTATTATGATTAGTTGATTGGTTTAGTTAAGATTAGTTCAGTCCAGTAATTAGTGTCTTTTACTTTGGAGTAAATCATAACACCGAGATAGCATAGGGATGACGTCTCCCCCATAAGTTAGGCATGAGGAATTTATCTCCCCATCAGTTAGGAATCAAGCATTTATCTCCCCCATTAGTTAGGCCAGAGGCATTGATAGAAGACCTTATGTTCCATACCTACGAAAATACCATAGTCTTTAAAGGGACCCTCCTCAATTAGGCATGACACCCTAGTCCCTTGGGACATCAGATAAATGGATCCACACATCTAGGATTAGTACTCGTGTCACGGTACTAACACCCTTCCAACTGGGGTTACATGTTTGTAATGCCATGCTAAATCCTCTTCAAGTCTGAGCCTTAGAGCGTATTTGGTAAAGTGAAAATCCAAGTCAAAATGTTTTAGAAATATCCTCCCAAGTATGAAATACTTTGAATCATGTGGTAATATATTTGAGCATAAATTAATATAATAGAGGTCGCCTAACTCATGGTCGAGTTGAAAGATTTCCTATCGTTTAAGTTTTAGTGACCGTAAAAATTTGGGTCAATTTCAACCGACAATAACTCATTGTATATGAAGAACTGGGTAGCTTACTATGCATCAAATCAAATATCTTTCCAATGATACCAACTTCTTCACAAACCGATATCGGAGCAAAGATTTATACCCTTTTTATTCCAGCATGTTAAAGCTGGAAAATGGTGACGACGTTTCTGATGATTTTTTTGACGACGTCCGTCACCCCCAGGCAGAAAATCAAGAACTGGACCCCTTTTTGTGATGACCATTCGTGACGGCCTATCACGGACCTGACGGCCTATCACGGATGGCGTCAAGAACATTTTTTTAGCAATTCAAGGGAGTTTTTGCAAGGGTATTTTGGGTATTTCCCACCTTTTTTGAGCCTCTATAAATATGAGAACCCTCATTCAAACCCTAAATTCATCATTTTTCTCTTCCAATTCTCTCAAGAATAATTATCTAGGGTTTTATCAAGAACCTTAATCCTCTAAAAATCATCCATATATCATCAAGATTTCTTCAAGAATTAAGTTTCTCATAGTGTAGGCTTCGAGAATCATTTATTACAAGTGCGGATAGAGTCTCAAACATTAGAATTCATCCAATTTCAAAGGTTAAGGTATGTAGATGTTGATTCTTAGGTCCCTTTCATCAAAGAAGCTGAAGAACCCTTTTAAAAACTAAAAGATTTTTATGTTTATGAGTTGTTAATGATTTGTATGAGTTGAAATGGATGCTTAATGTGTTGTTGTGTTTTGATTTATGTTTGCCTACAAAATTTATAAGCTTTGACCCTAGTATGTGGAATTCATGTGATGTTTTTGATAGACCCTCCTGAAGTTGTTTTTCCATGTGATGTGTTCACGACTTTTGGGGGTAGAAATAGTTGAATGAGTGAGGATTGTTCCCCATAGGTTTGATAAAGAGCTTAGGTGAAGCATAATGGCCACTATAGTATGTTAAATAGGAAACCCCAAATTGTGAGCTAGTCCATGCATGCCTTAGTGAGTGAAATGTCCCAAGATAGCATGAAATCCCTTAGTAGGTGTAAAATCGTCGTGTCTAATGGTTGTTGAAAGACCCTAGTGAAAAAGTTGAGATATGATGGTTGTAAATTCCTCGATTTTTTGCTCTTTGATATATGCTAAGCTTTTAATACATGTCAAGTGGTTAGCAAGTAAATAGTGATATGTTAGTATGAAGTTTCCCCCAAATCAAGTGATATCCAAATACATGACAAGACCGATATAGGTATGAAGTACTTGATGTAAGATCTCATTGAATGGGGTATAATCTAATAGCATGTGTTCCCTAGGATAGTATATGATAGTGAACCGATGTTGATGATCCTTAAAGGTTTGGGGTGACCCTTTGGTGGTTGTGATGATGAATATATGTCTATGTTTCCTAAATTATTAATGCGATGTCAGAAGGATCTTGAGAGGAAAAGTATGTTATGATGCCCAACTACTTGAAGTGATTCTTTAACGATTGTGATAATAAATGAATGATTGTAATGATGAATGAATGCTTGGAATGATGAACAAACGATTGTAGTGATGAATGGATGGTCGTGATGATGCATGAATGATTTGTGATGAAAAATGATTATCTCTTACTTTTATGTTGTCGAGTCCTGGGGGTATTTATACCCGAAAATAGAGTTGTTGTCTAGACCTCATGTCAATTTCTCGATAATTCCAATCGAGCCATGATTCTCAAAACTCAGTGAACTATAGAACTCTGTATCATCAAACAAGTGCGAAGCTTAATAAAGCTTAGTAATCTCAGTTATCTCTGTAATCTCTGTATCGCTAGTAATCTAGCCACAGACTTGTAATCTGCTCAGTTCTAATAGTATTCAAGTCATTCAATCCTAATCTCAAAAGCGATTCAAGTAATCTATTCAAGCTCTGTATCATCAGTCAAATACCATAATTCGATATCTTTTCCATCAGATATGGAACTAAGTGATCTTAGCGTAACTCAGTCATACCTTTTGAGTAATATGATCAGTGTCAGATTCACTTCAACCAGTGTTTAGTTGAGAATTCAATTCTGAGTCTTTCAGTTGGGAGTAGAAACTATCACCGAGTGAGCTCAAGGATGGGATCTCACCTACTAGTAGAGAGTGTGATTCTTAAAAGCAATCCTTGTTCTCTAGAACTACATAGCCAGCATAGGTTGAGACATCACACCTGCTAGTTGAGGGTGGATAAGAGACATCATACCTGCTAGATGAGGGTATATGAGGTGGCTTGACATGCTAGATGAGAGCTCCACCGTTCTTGTTTGAGGACCTGCTAGATGAGGGTCACATAGAGTTGTCTTTACCAGTGGTGCGGTAATGACACCCTTCCAAGTCGGGCACAGGTTAGATCCCACCTGTGGTAGGTCAAAGCACGTCAGTTAAGTGACAACTTCCCACAGTTTCAGTTTTAGATTCAGTCTCAGTTTTAGAATTAGTCTTCAGAAATCAAGACTGCCAGATATAGTCATCTATCACTGTGAGGAACTCAGATAGTTCCATTGATTTATGGACTATTCCATCAGATAGACTTGGTATCATATACAGTTATTTGATATCATATTCAGAGATATGCCATCAGATAGGCTTGATCACAGTATCAGATTTCTATTGAGTATTCTTGTTATCGGATTTAGTTATAATCATATTTATTATCATTGATAATGCTTCTGAAATCATCTGTTAGAAAGGTTGATCTCTAATCCTGTCAGTTGAAAGCAGTAAAACTAAGTATTCAGTCATTGATGTAATCACATCCAGATCCTCAGTTATCAGTATCAGATGAGTTTGTGATTCAATATCTCAGTGTCAGTAGTGAGTTTATTCTGCAGTAAAGTGGTATCTGAGTTTTAGTATCTAGAGTTGCGTTAATTGTGTTCATGTTTTGTGCATTCATGTATGTGTTCTCATTCGGCATTTTAATAATTATTCAGTTTAGATATTATGCATGCATGAACCCTTGCATTAGCCTACCCCGTCTACATACTCGGTATATTTTTGTACTGACGCATTTGGGCTATGGTATTTTATTTGACACCATAGGTTCAGAGGCACAAGATCTAGTTTATCCTCAGCAGTTTGGTCCCAGTCAACAGCAGTAGCAGTGAGTCCTCTTCTTTCGAGAATGAATCTCAGTTTACTACTATTATTTTAAACTTTGTTTATTTTCTGTTGACGAATTTAGCTGGAGACATGTCCCATCAACTCCACAGTTCAGGCAGTTAGAGGCTTTTCCGACGGATGTATTAGAATTTAGTTTTCATCTTTGAGTATGTATAGATATGTTGAACCGTATGGAAAGTTTCTACATTGTTTTCCAGATACTATGCAGTGTACAAGTATAGATATCAAAATGGGTTAGCTTGTGGACCTTTGGGTGTAACCCCTGATTTTTCTGAATCGAAATGCTACACGGTGCTCTTGACCCCGAGGGACCACAAGCTAACCCATGACTGATATTTGTACCTGTAGACTGCATATATAATCTAATAATGAGGAAAACATGAACATGTAGGCCATAAGGTTCAACTGAATAAAGAATCTGCCAAAACATAATATCCATATGGTTGGAAGATATCCAAACAGCTGAAAATTGAATCAAATCTGAACATAAGTCTGAATGTTAAATCTGAAAGCCTCTAAGTACTGTTTGAATAAGGCGTTGAAGAAACATGTCTCCAAATAACTCTGTCTAGCAAAACTGAGATAAAATAATAAATGAAATAAAATAATATCGCCCTCGAATGGATGAGGACTAACTGCAACTCTGCGGCTTAATGCTACTGCTGATCTGGAGATCGTTTCTCTGAACCTACGGTGTAACATGAAAGAAAGCACCATAGCATAAATGCGTCAATACAACTGGAGTAATGAGTATACGAGTGAGGCAGGATAATGCAAAATGGTTTATATATATGAACGATGCTAACTGACTAAGTGATATGAACGTGAGAGCGTAAGCATACATGCATAGTAACAATGATCATGAGTATGAAATGGCTAAATCTGTACGCTAATACATGGCTTGAACCGTAGTTCTGATAACATGGATCACTATATCTGACATCACTGAATCTGGTTGAACTCTCTGAGTTTCGTGCTATAGCTGAATTTGACCGTACCTAATAGTCTTGGTATACTGATATCAGATGAACTGTCTGACTTCTTTTACTGAGAATGATACTAAAACTGAGGGAGGTAGTTATTTAATCGACATGTCCCATGTATGCCATTATGACTAAGCTGGAGTGCAATCTCTGCCCCGACTGAAGGGATGTTAATACCACACCACTGGTAAGGACAGTTGTGAGTGGCCCTTACCTGGTAGGTACTCAAGGTGACAACAGTAGGACCCTAAAATGACAGGTTAAGCCACCTCATCAACCCTCATCTGACAGGCTAAGATGTCTCAACCTACGCTGGCTACGTAGTTTTGGAACGCAAGGATGAATGCTAAGAATCATACCCTAAACTGGTAGTTGAGTTCCAATCCTTTGGTTCACTCGATGCTAACTTATACTTCCATCTGAAGAGACTAAACATGATTCAACTTACTATACCTGGACAGATTAACTGACTTCCATTGACTGATGGAGTAGTACTATTATCTAAGAGTTAACTGAGATCATGAGATTTCTGAGGTTTCCTAAGTCACATGAATGACTGAGTTCTATAGATTATAGCTTGAATGAGATTATCATGACAACATGACATGGCTCTAGGAACACAACTACGTTTTTTAGGTATGAATACCCCCAGGACTCGATAGAAGGAAACTGACACACATGACATGACTTGATCACAAGATTTGAGTCCACAATTCATAATATCATAAGTAGGGGATATCATATTTCATATAGTTATTCAACATCTTAAACCTTGTAGGTAATTCATGGATATATTTCATGTACATATTATATATCTCCATTATCTTACATGCTTCATACCACCACAATAGCAACACATGAAAAGCATAGGATTCATATTGAAGTATATAGCTAACATGGACTTGTCATTTAGACATCATAGAACCATACAAACATGATTTTTTAGCATCCTAAGCATTTTATCAAAAACCTTGCATGCATTCTTTAAGGCATAGGTGGGTTTCATACATGCACGATATTAAACCACCTAAAGTTCATGGTTTTCAATTAACAAACATATATATTCCATGAAAACACCTTTAGACATCAAATTGAAACTTAAACAACAATCGTAAACATGTGCATACTCATATCACCAAAAAAAGGTTACAAAATAATATTTAAAACATGGTTCTTGAGCTCTATAAACGGATTGGATCCACAGATGAACACTACGCATACCTTAGAAAGGAAACCTTGATGATTTGCTGGAGAGTTACTAGATTGGGAAACTTAATTCTTAATTATCTTGGAAAAAGGCTTGAATCTTGCTTTTGAGAAATGAGTTTGATGGAAACCTAAATCTTGTAGTTGAGATAATAAGAGAGGATTTTTGATATGCTTAACAAAAGAAAAATGAGAAAAATTATGCCTCTTTAGGGTTATAAGTCGTGGAAAGTGAAGGGAAAAGACCAAAATACCCTTATGAAATAAATCCCAGTTGCTGAAAATTAAGTTTGACGACATTTGTGACAAGGCATCAAAAATGTGGTATGCCATCAAAAACGTCATCATACAGGAGCTGGAATTGATGGTTTCTGCCTAAGGCGGATGGCCTTCGTGGTATGGCATCACAATTGTGGTAAGCTACAACAATTGTCGTCACACAGGAGCTAGATTCTGCCTAAGGATGACGACCTTAATTGTTGGGCATCACAAGTGTGGTAAGCTCCCACAAATGTCGTCACTTAAGAGCTGGTTTCTGCCTAAGGATGATGACCTTCGTGGTACGGCATCACAAATGTGGTAAGCTACCACGAATGTCGTCACACTATTTACAGCCTGACATGCTACAGTAAAATAGGAATAATTCTTTACTCCGATATCGGATTTAGGAAAAATTGGTATCGTTGGAAATATAATTCAATTATACATCTATTGATAGGTCATGAGATCAAAAATTCCATGTATAATGAGAGATATGCTCATTTTAATCTGACTATGGCAATATCTTTCTCAAGAATTCGATCGGTGAGGAATGTTTTGATTCATGTGATTTCTGGGAGTTATTTGAAGCCTTAATATACATCTAACCTACTCATAATACTATAAAAGAACCATGATGTACTATGAATGATCTTGGTACATGGCTCTAATATTGGTTTGGATTTTTTGAGGTATTACAATATCTCCCCCTTGGAAACATTCGTCCTCGAATAATGACTGCCTGAGAGGGGAGAAAAGATAAAACAATGCATACACTGATCATGATCAACTGTCACATGATTTTAGGACTGAATTGAATTCTAAAATGAATATATCCCAACTAAACATGCATATCTGATGCATACTAATAAGCTGAACTCATGAATGGATGATAAGCTATGCACTGATACTTAATACCAATTTTATACTGGAATTTTGAACATGTAATTGAATAAGCTTAAGGAAAATGGTTACCTCGAGCTAAGCCTGAATTAGCGGAGAAAATATGAGGGTACTTGGTTTGCATGGCTGCTTCTGCTTCCCAAGTATCTTCCTCTATGGACTGATTCCACCAAATAACCTTGACTAGAGAGACTTCTTTGTTCCTTAGCCTACGAGTATGATAGTCGAGGATTTTAACTAGATTCTCTTCATAAGGGAGGCTATTCTAAATGTCAATGCTCTGAATAGGTACAACAACTGTTGGGTTTCCTATGCACTTCTTGAGCAAAGAGACATGGAAAACTGGATGAACTGAGGCTAGATCTGAAGGCAATTCGAGCTCATAGGCTACTTTGCCAAAGCAATTGAGAATCCTGAAGGGACCGACATATCAGGGACTGAGCTTTTCCTTCTTGCCAAATCTCTTCACTCCTTTCTTAGAGAGATCTTGAGATAGACATAATCATCGACCTCAAATTCGAGATCCTTTCTATGAACATACAAGTAAGACTTTTGTCGGCTCTGAGCATCCTGGAGTCTTTCTCTGATCAAGTAAACTTTCTCCAAGGCATCGAATACTAAGTCAGGCCCTATGACTCCGATCTTACTAACTTCGAACCAACTGATCAGACACCTACATCTCCTACCATAGAGAGCTTCGAATGGAGCCATCTGAATACTGGAGTGATAACTGTTGTTGTATGCGAACTCAATCAAAGGCAAGTGGTAATCCTAGCTTCCCTTGAAATAAATTGCACACGCCCTTAACATATCTTCTAGAGTCTGAATTGTCCTTTCTACTTGGCTATTTGTCTGAGGATAAAACATTGTATTGAGATGAACTTAGGTACTAAGATCCTTTTAGAATGCTTTCTAAAAGTGAGAGATGAACTAGGTACCTCTGTCTGAGATGATAGATAGTGGAACACCATGTAATCTGACCAAATCCCTAATATAGAGTTTGCCATAATCATCAACTGAGTAAGAGGTACTAACTGGAAGGAAACGAGCTAACTTGGTCATTTTGTCTATAATGGCCCAAACTGAATCATGCTAATGATGTGTTCTAGGCAAACCCGTCACAAATTCCATGTTCACTTTTTCTCACTTCCTAGTAGGAATAGTGAACTCCTACATGGAACCACTAGGTTTCTGATGCTCTATCTTAACTTGCTGATATGTAGAGCACTTAGCCAGAAAATCTGCAATGTCCCTCTTCATCCCACTCCACCAATAGATCTCCCATAAGTCGCAGTATATCTTGGTGGCCCCAGGATGAATAGAGTATCACGCACTGTATGCTTCTACAAGAATTCACTACCTCAAGTCATCTACACCGGGAACACACCGACAACCCTGACAACGAAGAACACCATCTCTCCCTTGGGAGAAAACCTCTACTTTCTGACTTTGAACTAACTCTTTTATCTTGACAAGGATAGGATCCCTGTCTTGCTTCTCTTTAACCTTGGAAACTAGAGATAACTTTGAACTACTCTGAACATATACACCACGCTCTGATGAGTCGACTAAGTGAATGACTAGTCTGCTAAGCTGATGAATATCCTGAGCTAATTTCTTATTACCATTCTCAACATGGGAATCACTACCCATGGAAAGAGGCATTGGTAAGACCAAAGTACATGACTAGAAATTCAAAGTTACCTTACCGAGTATGAAAAGTTGTCTTCGGAATGCCACATTCTCTAACTCTGAGTTGATGATAGTCTGATTTGAGGTCTATCTTGGAGAAATAACTGGCACCCTGAAGTTGGTCAAACAAGTCTTCTATCTTAGGCAGCGGATACCTATTCTTGATCGTGACTTTGTTGAGCTGATCATAACTAATACATATTCTGAGAGAACCGTCTTTCTTGCGCACGAATAAGACTGGCGCACCCATAGGGATACACTGGGCCTGATGAATCCCTTGTCTAAGAGATTCTTCAACTGATCTTTCAGTTCCTTGAGTTCTGTTGGTGCCATTTTGTATGGCAGAATAGAAATAGGCTGAGTATTTGGGAGAAGGTCTATGCAGAAGTCTATTTTCCTTTTTGGACGGATGCTTGGAAGATCTTTGAGAAAGACGTCTTAATATTCATTAACTACTAGGACTGATTCAATACTAGGAGATTCAGAACTAGAATCCTTAATATGCACGAGATGATACACACACCTCTTAGAAATTATTTTCCTTACCTGAAGGGAGAAAGTAAGCTGACCCCTGAAAGATGAAGTGCTACCCTTCCACTCTAGGATGGGCTTATTCGGGAACTAAAAATGAACTATCCTGTTTTTTTAGTCGACTATGGTATAGCAGGAATGAAGCCAATCTATGCTGAGAATGACATCAAAATCAGTCATCTCTAACTTTACTAAATCTGCTGACGTGGATTTCTAAAAGATCATAATTGGGTAGTTCTTGTATACCCACCGAGCTATGATGGTTTTACCCACTGGGGTAGAGAATAAAAAGGGCTCTACTAAAATTTCTGGACTGATTCCAAAATCACCTACAATGTATGGAGTGACAAAAGACAAGGATGAACCTGGGTCTAGCAAAGCATAAACATGAACATGGAAAATCTGTAATGTACCAGTAACGACATCAGGATAATTTTCCTGATCCTATCGAGTCTAAATAGCATCGATTCTATTTGGGAGTTGCCCACTAGTAGCACTAAAAGTGGCACCCTGCTAGTTCGGGCAACCAAAATAGGCTATGGAATGATTTTGCTGACCCTGAGAGCCTGGCTGAGGACACTCCCTAATCCTGTTTCCTGGCTTACCACAACCAAAATAGATATCACCACCGGCTCTGCAAATAACCTTGTTGTTCTTACCATAAGTCTAACAAAGGGGGTTTATTAAGGCACTGCTAACACTACCCTAAGATTTAGAGCCTGGTGCTCTGTCTCTGTTTCCTTCCCTGAACTTTGGCACTAGGGCACTAGCGGAGGAAAATGTTGGAACTACTGACTTAGGATAAAAATGCAAATAATTTCCATCTTCTAATTTGGGCTGAGTAAAACTGAAACTGTCTGCTCTTGCTCTCTCGTTTTGCCTTTCCCTAGTCTTGACCTTCTGCTCCTCTATCTGTTCGGCGTGGCTCATGAGAATGGCTAAATTCATATCACTATTTAGCATCGTAGACCTATACTCATTTACCACGCTATTATTTAGCCCTGACATAAACTTGCTCATCTTAGCCCTATTTTCTGCAAACCACATGAGGGGCATATCTGGCTAGCTGAGTAAATATAATAGAATACTCTCTAACTGTCATATTTCCCTGCTCGAGAGTGATGAACTGAAGAAATTTGGCCTCTCTCAGCTATTGGGGAAAAAATCTGTCTAAGAAAGCCATGACAAATTCTTCCCACTCAATAGGACTTGCATCCCCTAACCTTTTTGCTATCCACTGCTTGTACCACATATAAGCAATTTCCTGTAATTGGTATACGGCTAACTCATCAATCTGAGAAAAAATGAGTCCCATGATATCAATGACCTTCTGGACTTGGTCAACGAATCCTGAAGATCCTCGTCTGTCTTAGACCCAAAGAAGGATGGAGGGTTCATTCAGGTAAAGTCCCAAATCTTAGCTGCTGCTGAATTGGTCACTGGGTTAACCGGAACAACTATTGTTCGTTCATTCTAGGAAGCTATAGATAGATCAAGATCGGTAAATGCGGTCCTAAACTCCGCATGAGAATTAAGTTTGCCCTAAGGATCTTCATACTGAGGAGCTGGCTGATTTCTTCTCTTTAGAGGCATATTTCTGAAATTCGAGAAGAGCGGATTAGACTGAGAGATTGACTTGAAATTATGCTTACTAGCATGACATAAATACTAAAGAAATGGAATTGTTCCTAAAACATCTCATAGCCTCTTGTACATAAATGTGGTGCGTAACACAACCATGTACAAGACTCTACTAGATATGGATTTAAGAATTCCTAGGACTCTATTTGACCTTAGACTCTGATACTAAGTTAATAACAGCCTAATTTTTCTAAATCGAAAGGCTAAACGGTGCTCATAACCCCGAGGGACCACAAGCTAACCCATGACTAATATATGTACCTGTACACTATATATATAACATAATAATATGGAAAACATGAATATGTAGGCCATAAGATTCAACTGAATAAAGAATCTATCAAAACATAATATACATATGGGTGGAAGATACCCAAAAAAGCTGAAAACTAATTCAAATCTGAACATAAGTTTGAATACTGAATCTAAAAGCCTCTAAGTAATGTCTGAATAAGGAGTTGAAGGAACATGTCTCCAACAAACTCCATCTAGAAAAACTAAGCTAAAATAATAAATGAAATAAAATAATATTGCCCTCAACTCGTGTCTCTGAACCTATGGTGTAACATGAAAGAAAGCACCATAGCGCAAATGCGTTAGTACAACTGGAGTACTGAGTATACGAGTGAGGCAGCCTAATACAAAAGGGTTTAGATGCATTAACGATGCTAACTGACTGAATGATATGAATGTGAGAGCGTAAACATACATACATACTAACTAAGATTCTGAGTATGAAATGGCTAAATCTGTACGCTAATACATGGCTGGAACCGTAGTTCTGATAACGTGGATCATTGTATCTGACATCACTGAATCTAGTTGAACTCTCTGAGTTCTGTGCTATAACTGAATTTGACCGTACCTCATAGTCCTGGTATACTGATATCTGAAGAACTGTCTGACTTCTTTTACTGAGACTGATACTAAAACTGAGAGAAGTAGTTGCTTAATCAACATGCCCCATGTATGCCATTATGACTAAGCTGGAGTCCAATCTCTGCCCTGACTGAAGGGGTGCCAATGCCACACCACTGGTAAGGACAGTTGTGAGTGACCCTTATCTGGAAGGTACTCAAGGTGAGAATGGTGAGACCCTAAACTGACAGGTTAAGCCACCTCATCAACCTTAATCTGATAGGCTAAGATGTCTCAACCTATGCTGGCTACGTAGTTCTGAAACACAAGGATGACTGCTAAGAATTATACCCTAAACTGGTAGGTGAATTCCCATCCTTGGGTTCACTCGATGCTAACTTATACTCCCATCTGAAGAGACTAAACATGATTCAACTAATTGCACATGGATAAATTAACTGACTTCCATTGACTGATGGAGTAGTACTATTATCTGAGTGTTAACTGAGATCATGAGATTTTTGAGGTTTCCTGAGTCACATGACTGACTGAGTTCTATAGATTATAGATTGACTGAGATTATTATGACAACAAGACATGGCTCGAGGCATAGAGCTATGTTTTTTGGGTACGAATACCCCCAGGACTCGATAGAAGGAAACTGACACACATGCCATGACTTAACCACAAGATTTGAGTCCACAATTCCTAATATTATAAGTAGGTGATATCATATTTAATATAGTTATTCAACACCTTAAACCCTGTAGGGAATGCTTGGATATATTTTGTGTACATATTGTATATCTATCTTATATCACATGCTTCATACCACCACAATAGCAATACATGAAAAGCATGGGATTCATATTGAAGTATATAGCTAACATGGACTTGTCATTTAGACATCACAGAACCATACAAACATGAATTTCTAGCATCCTAAGCATTTTATCAAACACCTTGCATGCATTCTTTAAGTCATAGGTAGGTTTCATACTTTCACCATATTAAACCACCTAAAGTTCATGGTTTTCAATTAACAAACATATATATTCCATGAAAGCACATTTAGACATCACATTGAAACTTAAACAATAATTGTCAACATGTACATACTCATATCACCATAAAAAGGTTACAAAATAATATTTAAAACATGGTTTTTGAGCTCTATGAATCGATTGGATCCATAGACGAACACTACGCTTACCTTAGAAAGAAAACCTTGATGATTTGCTGGAGAGTTCTTGGATAGGGAAACATAATTCTTGACTATCTTGGCAAAAGGCTTAAATCTTACTTTTGAGAGATGAGTTTGATGGAAACCCTAATATTTTGGTTGAGAGCGTAAGAGAGGGTTTTTAAGATGCTTAACAGAAGAAAAATTTGAAAAATTACGCCTCTTTATGGTTATTAGTCATGGGAAATGAAAGGAAAATACCAAAACACCCTGATGAAATAAATTCCCAGTTGTTGAAAATCAAGTTTGATGACATTTATGAAAAGGCATAATAAATGTGGTAAGCCATCAAAAATGTCGTCACAAAAGAGCTGGAACTGAAGGTTTTTGCCTAAGGTTGACAATCTTTATGGTAGGGCATCACAGCTATTCTAAGCTACCACGAATGTCATAACACAAGAGCTGGATTCTGCCTAAGGTTGACGACCTTTGCGGTAGGGCATCAAAAGTGTGGTAAGCTACCACAAATGTCATCACTTAGGACCTGGTTTCTGCCTAAGGCTGACGACCTTTGTGGTAGGTCATCAAAAATGTGGTAAGCTACTACGAATATCGTCACACTATTTCTATCCTGACATGCTGGAGTAAAATAGGAATAACTCTTTGCTACGATATTGAATTTAGGCTAAATCGGTATCATTGGAAAGATAATTCAATTATATATCTATTTATAGTTCATGAGCTCAAAAATTCCGAGTATAATGAGAGATATTCTCATTTGAATCAGACTATGGAAATATCTTTCTAAAAAATTTGATCGGTGAGAAATGTTTTGATTCGTCTGATAGCTGAGAGTTATTTGAGGCCTTAGTATACATCTAACCTACTCGTAAAACTAAAAAAGAACCATGATGTACTATGCATGAGCTTGGTACATGGCTCTAATATTTTTTTGGATTTTTTGGGGTATTACATCAGGTCCATAAGCATCATGTGACATCTCGAGATGGGATCTGGGGGGTTACAAACTTGGTATCAGAGCCTAAGGTTCAATAGTGTCCTAGGGAGTCTTAAAACCCACATCTAGTAGAGTCGTGTGCATGGGTTTGTAGCGCGCTACATTTATGTACAATAGGCTACAAGATGTACTTAGGAGTAGTTTCCCCTTATTTAGTATTCAGATCGTGCAAGTGAGCATGAAATCAAGTTGATACTAAGTCTAATCCACTTGTTTCTTCCAATTACAGAGAATACCTCCTCACAGAGAATTTGTCATTAGGGTAGATGACCAGCCCCCATAGCCAGTAGATCCTGAGAATGAGGGTGTGTTACATGTAGAGTTCAAAGTTGCATTCACTACCTTAGCCCAAGAAATAGCTGCTCAGAATAGTTTGCAGAATGTTTTTCTATCTAGGCTTTTCGCTGACACTCAGGAGAATGATGGGAGAGAGCGTAGGATGGATCAGAGGACTAGAACCAATAACTCTATGCCAAGATTAAGAGTAGTAACCACTCCCAATTCCATATGAGATCCTCAGGACCAGTTTCGCTATCAGTCCAGGGGCTGGTACCTAAACCTAAGAATACTAGTCGAGAGGGAGCATGAAGCTCTAAGCCACGAGGTCATGGGAAGAGTGTTCTTACCTAGCCGTGTTTCGAAAAGTGTGGTAGGAAGAACAAGGGTGTATGTAGAGCCAGTAGCGATATGTGTTTCGACTGTAGTGAATCAGGACATAGAATATGAGAATGTAGAGTGCTGACTCAAAGGGGTAGACTTCATGCGCTTCAGACGCGCCTTGCTCAAGAAGGATTCCCTAAAATAGACCTGGGTAACTTATAAGCCCTTCTTTTTTATGCTATGCATTGTTCGGTCCTTTGCTTCCATTTTGAGATTATATGTTAGCATGACTCATGCATAAGTTTTAGATCTTTACCAGTCAATCCTAACCCAGTTGTAGGCGCCCCGTGCACCGCCCCGTGCACCGCCCCAGTATTTTAGCGAAGTGTGTTTAGTAGGACATAGAGCCCCAAGGGGGAGATACCCCATAGTATTATACATGCCATTAGATTTATCCAAATGCATGTTCATATCTTCTTTATGAAATTAGCATCATTCATCACTGCATTGTAAATCATTATTGCATTGCTAGTCGTGCTTTCAAAAGTCAGCTTAGCAGTACATTCATGTAGTAGATATGCACATTTAGTAGAAAGAGTTCATCTTGTCAGTGTGTGTTTAGTTTTGTATTCATGATATCATCCCAGTTATGAGTCCATGAATCAGATATGCATTCGTATTATGAGAATTTAGCTATGAGTATCATCTGTCGAGTGTTCCATGCATCATATCTGCATGCCCAGTGTGAGAACTCTATATGTCAGTCGTTCCAATTGCGTAGTCCTGATCTAAGATGCTTTCATTTATTGAGTACGTTCTTTTGATCTGTAATCTCAGTCCATTAAGAGACATTTAAGGACGAATGTTCTCAAGGGGGAGAAAATGTAATGCCCAGCTAAACCCTCTTCCAGTCTGAGCCTTAGAGCGTATTTGGTAAAGAGAAAATCCATGTCAAAATGTTTCAGAAATATTCTCCCAAGTATGAAATACTTTGAAACGTCTGGAAATCTATTTGAGAATAAATTAAGATCACAGAGGTCCCATAACTCATGGTCGAGTTGAAAGCTTTCCTATCGTTTAAGTTTTAGTGACCATAACAATTTGGGTCAAATTCAATCGACCATAACTCATTGTATAGAAATATCTGAGTGGATTACTATACATCAAATGAAAGATCATTGAATTATCTTTCCAACGTTACTAATTTTATCAAAAACCGATATCAGATCAAAGAGTTACGCCCATTTTATACTAGCATATCAAGCTGGAAAATGGTGATGACGTTTTTGACGGGCTATCGCTTTTTAACTATGTTTTAGACAACGTCGTCACATTCTGACGATATTTCTGACAACGTCCTCAGCTTTGGGAAGAAAATCAAGAATTGGACCCCTTTTTGTGACAACCATTGATGGCCTACCACGGACCTGACGGCCTGTCTCGGAAGGCGTCAAGAACATTTTTCCACCAATTCAAGGGCATTTTTGCAAAGGTATTTTTTTCATTTACCACCTTTTTTGAGCAACTATAAAATATGAGAACCATCATTCAAACCCTAAATTCATCATTTTTCTCTTCCAATTCTCTCAAGAATATTTATCTAGGGTTTTATCAAGAACCTTAATCCTCCAAAAACCATTCATAAATCTTCAAGATTTCTTCATGAACTAAGTTCCTCATAGTGTAGGCTTTTAGAATAATTTATTACAAGGGCGGATAGAGTCTCAAAAATTAGAATTCATCTAATTTTAAAGGTTAAGGTATGTAGATGTTGATTCTTGGGTCCCTTTCCTCCAAGAAGCTCAAGAACCCTTTTTAAAACTAAAAGATTTTTATGTTTATGAGTTGTTAATGATTTGTATGAGTTGAAATGGATGTTTAATGTGTTTTTGAGTTTTTATTTATGTTTTCCTACAAAATTTATGAGCTTTGACCCTAGTATGTAGAATTCATGTGATGTTTGTGATAGACCCTCTTGAATTTGTTTTTCCATGTGATGTGTTCATGACTTTTGGGTGTAGAAATGGTTGAATAAGTGAAGAACATTTCCCATCGGTTTGATAAAGAGCTTAGTGAAGCATAAGTGCCACTATAGTATGTTAAATAGGAAACCCCAAATTGTGAACTAGTCCATTCATGCCTTAGTGAGTTAAATGTGCCAAGATAGCATGAAATCCCCAAGTAGGTGTAAAATCAGTCGTGTCTAATGGTTGTTGAAAGACCCTAGTGAACAAGTCGAGATATGATGGTTGTAAATTCCCCAATTTTGTACTCTTTGATATATGCTAAGCTTGTAATACATGTCATGTGGTTAGCAAGTAAATAGTGACGTCTTAGTATGAAGTTTTCCCCAAATCAAGTGATATCCAAATACATTACAAGACCGATATAGGTATGAAGTACTTGATGTAAGATCTATTTGAATTGGGTATAATCTAATAGCATGTCTTCCCTAGGCTAGTATATAATAGTGAACCGATGTTGATGATCCTTAAAGGTTTGGAGTGACCCTTTTGTGGTTGTGATGATGAATAGTTGTCTATGTTTCCTAAATGCTTAATGTGATGTCGTAAGGATCTTGAGAGGAGAAGTATGTTATGATGCCTAACTACTTAAAGTGATTCTTTAACGATTGTGATAATACATGAATGATTGTAATGATGAATGAATGCTTGTAATGATGAATAAATTATTGTAGTGATGAATGGATGACCGTGATGATGCATGAATTATCTGTGATGAAGAATGATTATGTATTACTTTTATATTGTCGAGTCCTGGGCTATTTATACCCAAAAATAAAGATGTTGTCTAGACCCCATGTTAGTTTCTTGATAATTCCAATCTAGCCATGATTCTCAGAACTCGGTGAACTATAGAACTCTGTATCCTCAGACAAATGCGAAGATTAATAAAGCTTAGTAATATCAGTTATCTCTATAATCTCTGTTTTGCTAGTAATCTAGCCTCAGGCCTGTAATCAGCTCAGTTCTATCAGTATCCAAGTCATTCAATCCTAATCTCAGAAGTGATTTAAGTAATCTATTCAAGCTCTATATTATCAGTCAGATACCATGATTCAATATTTTTTTCATCAAATATGGAACCAAGTGATCTCAGCGTAACTTAGTCAGAGCTTTTGAGTAATATGGTCAGTGTCGAATTCATTTTAGCCGATGTTCAATTGAGAATTTAGTTCTGAGTCTTTCAGTTGGGAGTAGAAACTAGCATCGAGCAAGCTCAAGAATGGGATCTCACCTACTAGTAAAGGCTGTGATTCTTAAAAGCAATCCTTGTGCTCCAAAACTACATAGCCAGCGTCGGTTGAGATATCACACCTATTAGTTGAGGGTGGATGAGAGACATCATGCCTGCTAAATGGGGGTAGATGAGGTGGCTTGACCTACTAGATGATGGCTCCACCGGTCTCGTTTGAGGACCTACTAGATGAGGATCATATAGAGTTGTCTTTACCAGTGGCGCAGTAATGACACCTTTCAAATTGGGGCACAGGTTGAACCCCACCTGTGGTAGGTCGAGGCATGCCGGTTAAGTGACTATTTTCCACAGTTTTATTTTTAGATTTAGTCTCAGTTTTAGAATCAGTCTTCAAAAATCAGGTCTGTCAGATATAGTCATCTATCATTGTAATGAACTTAGATAGTTTCATTGATTTATGGACCATCCTATCTAATAGACTTGGTCTCATATACAGTTATTTGATATCATATTCAGAGATATTTCGTCAGAAAGGCTTGATCACAGTATCAAGTTTTTATTGAGTATTTTTGTTATCAGATTTAGATATAATCATATTTCTTATCATTAATAAATCTTTTGAAATCATCTGTTAGAAAGGTTGATCTCTAATCCTGTCAGTTGAAATCAGTAAAATTAAAAATTCAGTCATTGATGTAAGCACATCCAGATCCTCAGTTATTAGTATCAGATGAGTCAGTAATTCAATATCTCAGTGTCAGTAGTAAGTTTATTTTGCAGTAAAGTGGTATCTGAGTTTTAGTATCTAGAGTTGCGTTAATTCTATTCATGTTTTGTGCATTCATGTATGTGTTCTCATGCGGTATTTTCATAATTATTCAGTTTAGATATTGCGCATGCATGAACCCTTGCATTAGCCTACCCCGTCTACATACTCGGTATATTTTTGTACTGACGCATTTGGGCTATGGTATTTTATTTGACACCATAGGTTCAGAGGCACAAGATCTAGTTTATCCTCAGCATTTTGGTCCCAGTCAACAGTAGTAGCAGTGAGTCCTCTTCTTTCGAGAATGCTTCTCAGTTTACTACTATTATTGTAAACTTTGTTTATTTTTTGTTGACGAATTTAGTTGGGGACATGTCCCATCAACTCCACAGTTTATACAGTTAGAGGCTTTTCATATGGATGTATTAGTATTCAGTTTTCAGCTCTGAGTATGTATAGATGTGTTGAACCTTATGGTAAGTTTCCATATTTTTTTCTAGATATTATGCAGTGTATATGTACAGATATCAATAAGGGTTAGCTTGTGGTCCTTCGGGTCTATAAGCACCATTTAACATCTTGGGATGGGATCTGGGGACGTTACAACATTGGGCCCCAATAATAGATTTAGGGTATGTCGATTATAGCAAGCTCCCACTATCACATTTCAGTATTCAGCAATAATTCTATTTAGGTTATCTTGACAATAGCATACTGTTTATCAGTCATTCAGTTACCAGTATTTTAGTATTTCAGTTTACAAACTACTTCAGTGTAAGATTATTTGCTTGGTCAAGTATTCTCAGATTTTACAGCTTTCACAAATGTAATGTATCAGTCATCATCTTATGTTACTTAGCCAGCCACTATTTCATGCATACTCAATTATCTCATGATATTTAGCCAGTCCGCATTTCATGCACATGAACCTATGCCTTTCAGCCTAACCTCATCTTATATACCTGTAGATTTAATGTATTGTCTACATACTTTCTTTATGTTATGATTTCTTATATCATAGGTTCAAATGCATAATTTCTTGACCGCACTGAGATAAGTTTAGCACTCTAGCAGTAGCAGCAGTGGTGAGTCCTCATCTTTTGAAGATAAGTTTATCTCCATCCAGTATTTTAGTATTTCCCTATTTGAGTCTGTTTAGAGCTACTTGGGGGTTTGTCCCATCAACTCCGCCATTAGTTAGTTAGAGGCTTCTTAAATATTCAAATGGTTAGTCAATTTATCAGCTATTTTATTAGTCTTTTCAGTATGTTCTCAAATGCTCAGATTTAAGATATACCAGTATTTTAGTATTTTTAAGCCTTATCAATTTACTCAGTTATTTTTGCATATGTTGATGATTATCAGTTTACTCAGTGCTCACAGTAGGTACCAGCTCATGGGTTATCTTATGGTCACTTGTAACCATAATCACCGTTGTTGTGACTAGGGGGTAGCCTTGGGTCATGACAAAACTTAGTACTAGAGCCAAAGGTTTTACAATAACTTAGGGAGTCTGAAAATCCATGTTGAGTAGAGTCTTCTGCATGGGTGTGAAGCATGCCACACTTAGGGAAAAGAGGATAAAAGACATTTTAGGGAAATTTTCCCTTATTTTAGTATTCATGTTATGCAAATGAGCATGAGCTCTATTTAGACTATTTTTCTAATCCATCCTTTATTCCATTACAGAATATACCTCCCAAAAAGAATAACAGAAGAAGAAATAGAAATCAGTCTACACCTCTTCCTATTCAGGAAGATCCCCTAAACAATCACGTCTCTTATGCTGAGTTTAGATCTATATTCACAACCTTAGCTTACTCAGTATCAGCTTATAATAATCAGCCGAATGCTGCCCCAGCCAATCCAGTCGCCAAGACAACTGCAACTAGGATTCGAGACTTTACCTAAATAAATCCCTTCTTTATTTTTAGGATCTATGTCTGTGAAGGATCCGTAGGAATTTTGTAATATAGTTCAGAAGGTGACTGAGCATATTTAGCTGCTTACCAGTTGTAGGATATAGATTATACCTGGTATAAGCAGTGGAAGGAGGATAGGGGAACTGAGGCAGGGGTTGTAGAGTGGGAGAAGTTAGATAGGTTCTTTTCCTTAAAGTTGATGGAATCTAAGGTGATGGAGTTTATTAAGTAGAAGATGGGAAATATGAGTATGAAGGAGTATTCACTTAAATTTTCTCAGTTGGCAAGGTATGCTCTTTTAATGGAGGCTGATAATGAATCTAGAATGATTAAGTTTGTTTCTAGTGTAGATGATAGTAGGGTCAAAGAGTGTAGGACTTCTATGTTGGTTAAGGAGATGGATATATCTAGGATTAGGGTCTATGCTCAACAAATTAAAGAACAAAACCTTGAGAAGAGAGAGAGAAAGAATAAGAGGGCCAGAATAGGTAGCTTTGATTTTTCTTAGCCTAGGTCAGAGGGGGTTAACCGTTCTCAGTTCTATCATAAATCTTGAGCCTCAACTCCATCTTTAGCTAGTGCACCAGTGCTAAAGTTCAGGAATGACAATTTTGGTAAAGCGCTAGGATCTAAGTCCCAGGAGAGTCTGTACAATGGTCGTACTAATCCTCTTTGCTAGAAATGTGGTAGAAATCATCAAGGTATATGTATAGCTGGTAGTGATGAGTGTTATGGGTCTTTTAAGCTAGGCCAATAGATAGGGGAGTGTTCTGTAGGTATATGGAAGGGTAGGAATGATCGCCAGCAGAAACAAACCAACTCTATAGTAGCTCCAGCAGGTCGTCCAACACTACAGGGTAGTACTTCCAGTTCCAGCAGTAGACAGTGCCAAAATAGGATTTATGCACTCCAATCCTTATAGGATTAGGAAAGTTCTCCTATTGTACTTACTGTCACGTTACAGGTCTTTCACCTTCATGTCTATGCTTTGTTAGACACCATAGCTTTGTTCTCCATTATAACCCCTATGTAGCTGTTAATATCAGCGTCAATCCCAAATCTCTAGCAGAAGCCTTTTTAGTATCTACCCCAGTAGGTGTCTCTATAAAAGATAGGAAGGTATAAAGGAACTGTTCGATCATAATATCTTAAAAAGTCAACTCATTTGATCTTGTAGAGATAGAGGTGACTGATTTTGATGTCATTCTCAGCATGGATTGGCTCCACTCATGCTATGCCTCAGTTGATTTTAGAAACAGAGTTGATCAGTTTCAGTTTCCCAGTGAACTAGTTATTGAATGGAGGGTTAGTACTTCAATGCTTACGGGACGAATTGTTACATACCTTAAGGCAAGAAAAATGATTTCTAAATGTTATGTTTACCATTTTGTTCAAGTCAAAGAATCTAGTTCTGAGACCCCAAGTCTCGAGTCAGTTTCATGGGTAAGAGAGTTTTCTGACATTTTCCCTAAAGATTTTCTTAGAGTTCTACTTGAAAAAAAAATTAACTTTGAAATAGATCTCCTACTAGATAACCAACCTATCTCTATTCTACCCAATAAAATGGCTTCTGTTGAGCTAAGGGAGTTAAAAGAATAGCTGAAAGATCTCTTAGATAAGGGATTCACTGTCCCAGTATTCCCCATGGGGTATTGCAGTCCTTTTCATGAGTAAGAAAGACAATTCTCTCTGAATGTACATCAATTATCGTCAGTTGAACATAGTCACAATCAAGAATAAATATCCACTCCCCAGGATTAATGACTTGTTTGACCAACTTCAGGGTGCCAGTTATTTTTCTATGATAGACCTTATATTCAGCTATCATCAACTCAGAGTCAGAGAATATGACATTCCAAAAATAGCTTTTAGAACTCGGTATGGTCTCTTCAAATTTCTAGTTATGACTTTATGACTAACGAATGCCCCAGTAGCTTTCATGGACTTGATGAACAGAGTGTTCAAGCAGTACTCAAATATTTTTATCATAGTTTTCATTGATAATATTCTTGTCTACTCCCATAGTGAAAATGATCATACAGACCATCTCAGAATTGTATTGCAGACTCTTAGAGCCCATCAGTTATTTGCTAAGTTCAGTAAGTGTGAGTTTTGGATAAGATCAATAATTTTTAGTGTCTATATTATTTCCAATTATGGCATTAAATTTTATCCTCAAAAGACCAAAGCAGTTAGAAACTAGCCTAGACCTATCTCTCCATAAGATATTAGGAGTTTCTTAGGTTCTGCTGGATATTAACGTTGGCTTGTTGAAGGTTTTTCATCTATTGCATCCCCCAAATATCTCAATTGACTGAGAAGAAAGTAAAATGTCAGTGGTCAGATTCTTGTGAAAAGAGTTTTCACGAGTTGAAGACTCGACTCACCTCAGCCCCAGTCTTGACTTTTCCAGATAGTATAGATAGGTTTGTTGTTTACTATAATGCCTCTAGGTTTGGTCTTTGTTGTTTATTTATGTATAGATGTAAGGTCATAGCCTATACCTCTAGACTTCTTAAACCCCATGAAAAGAATTATCCTACCCATGATGTTAAATTGGAAGCTTTTGTTTTTTCTTTAAAATTTAGAGGCATTATCTCTGTGGGGTGTATGTCTATGTGTTCACAGATCACAAAATCTTAAAGTATGTATTTTGTAGAAAGATTTAAATCTTCATCAAATAAGGTGGTTAGAGTTGTTAAAAGATTATGATATGAGTGTTTTGTATCACCCGAGCAAGGACAATGTAGTGGAAAATACCCTTAGTAGATTGTCTATGGGTAGTGTTGCTCATGTTGAGAATGATAAGAAGAGGTTAGTTCAAGAGGTTCATCGGCTTTCTAGATTAGGTGTTCGGTTGGTTAATTCAGCTAAAGGTAGTGTATGGGTTCAGAATAGTTCAAAATCTTCATTGGTTGCCGAAGTGAAGGAGAAGCAAGATAGGAATTCCAGCTTGGTTAAGTTGAAGAAGTTAGTTAGAGATAATAAGGTAGTGGTTTTCTCCCAAGAGAGAGATGGTGTGTTGCAATGTCAGGTTTGGTTATATGTGCCGTGTGTTGATAGGTAGGGACAACAAATCCTTACAGAAGTACATAGTGTGAGTTATACTATTCACCCAAGAGACACTAAGATATAACCTAATTTATGGGTAATATATTGGTGGAGTTGTATGAAGAGAGATATATAACAAAGTTTATAGCTAAGTGTTCTAACTATTAATAGGTTAAGCTTGAACATCAGAGGCCTAGAGGTACATTGTAGGAGTTTAGTATTCCCAGTTTGAAGTGGGAAGAGGTGAACATAGATTTCATGATGGGTTTGCTTCGTATGCATCGTTAACATTATTCAATATGGGTTATTGTAGATAGAATAACCAAATCAACTTATTTTTTGCCAGTTCATTATTCTTATTTAGTCTAGGACTACGCCAATCTCTATATTAGAGAGTTGGTAAGATTTTATGGAGTCCAGTTGTCTATCATTTCATATAGAGATACTCAGTTTACCTCTCACTTTTGGAGAGCTTTTCAAAAAGGTCTTGGTACTTAGGTTGATATCAATATAGCTTTTCATCCTCAAATAGATGGTTAGGTAGAGAGGACCATTCATACCTTAAAAGTTATGTTCAAAGCATATGTTTTTTATTTTAGGTGAAGTTGGTATGATCACTTACCTTTTTTAGAATTTGCCTACAATAACCGTAATCACTCAATATTTAGATGGCTCTATTTGAGGATCTCTATAGGAGGATATATAGATCTCCTATTAGTTGGTTTAAGGTAGGTGAGGCTGCTTTGGTAAGGCTAGATTCAGTGTTTGATATGATAGAGAAATTTTAGTTAATCAGGGAAAGGCTTAAGATAGCCCAAAGTTGTTAGAAATCCTATCCAGATGTGAGGTAAAAAAATCTTGAGTTTGAAGTTGGGGATTTGGTGTATTTAAAGATCTCTGCTATGAAAAGAGTAAAGAGATTGGGAAAGAAGGAGAAGCTCAGTCCCTGGTATGTTGACCCTTACATAATCTTGAGTCGTTTTGGGAAGGTAGCTTATGAGCTTGAGTTGCCTACAGATCTGGCATCAGTGCATCTAGTGTTCCATGTCTCTTTATTAAAGAAGTGTGTTGGTGACACAACTGTTGTAGTCCCTTTAAAAAGAACATATGTTTAGGATAGCCTTTCTTATGAACAAATCCCAGTCGAGATCCTATATCATCAGATTCATAGACGAAGGAATAAAAGAAGTTCCCATGGTCAAAGTTCTTTGGCAGAATCTGTTCATTGGGGGAGCCACTTTGGAAGAAGAAGTAGATATGCATACCAAGTGCCCTCATCTTTTCTCCACAAACTTAAACCCATCTTAAGGTAATGGTTTTCCCTAGATTGTTTCTTTCCATTCCAAGTCCCATCTATTTAATTATTCTCATCTCATTAGCATGCATTCACGAATTCAGTCAATCATGTATTATGTTTCAAACTAATTCATGTAATCATGTTTTCAGTTACGCATGCTCAGTATGTAATCATAATTCCTCAGTATTCTTAGGTTAATCAGTCTCATTTGAGGATGAATGTTCCTAAGGGGGAGATATTGTAATACCCTGAACTTTTCTTAGCTTAGTTTAGCTCATAGTGCATTCATAAGAGACCTAAAACCTAAAAATTTATCTAAGTGTTGGCAACTTCGCCTTATTTTGACCTTATAACTTCAAGGTTTTTTAAAGTGGCCTTCCCAGCCCTGAGACATAAGTTTTTTGAGTTAATTCATGTTTAGGGGTGCAAGGGGCATGTCTCGGGGAAGTTTCAAATTTTTCGGACGAGGATTAAGGCACATTTGAATTTCAATTCCAGAGCCTCACTACAATTATGGTGTGTTGCGGTGGTATAGGGATAAGGCTCTTGGCGCGTAGTTCTGTCCCTCAATTATAGTCCAATTGCGAATTTAAATTCGTAAAGGGTAGTTTTGTTTTTTCCCATTGCCTAAATTCAAAAAAAACATGGGATTTAGCTTCAGTTAGGGCATTATATGCCCAAATTCTCCAATTTTACTCTTAAAACAAACCCTAATCACTCCTTCAAGTTCAATAATTCCCTTCCTTTCACTTCTATAAAACTCAAGAATTCAAGCTTCACCATCCAAGAACTTTCAAGAAAGTTGTTCTCTTTTAATATTTAGGCCTCAAAGGTATATGTGATGTTCATTCATGGGAATTTTTCATCCATAGAGTCCAAGAACCTATTTTGATATTAAATAATGAATTATTATGAAATTTACATGCTTATGATGAATTACCTTTATAAAGCTCATATGAATTTTTATTTTGTATTGGGTTTACAGGTGTTTTGATGGAATGGAACCTTTACACATTTAAATGATGATATTTTCATGTTAAATCCATAACTCATGGTTTAGTACTATAATTGTGTTATTATCACATGATTTACCCATTCCCATGTTTAATTTCATAATTCCCTTGTGTTTGATGAAATGCCAAAGTGATGGATTTTGAATAATGATTTCCCGTTATGGTTTCAAAGCTTTCAGGAGACCTTATTATTATTCTCATTCAGTGTTGGGGGTTATGATTACCTACAATTTAACTATTTACATAGTTTCAGTATTTATAGAATGATTTTTGATATACAATAATCATTATCCTTTAGTCAGTTATTATGATCAGTTGATTCGTTCAGTTAAGATTAGTTCAGTCCAATAATTAGTGTCTTTCAGTTGGGAGTAAATCTTAGCACTAAGTGAACATAGGGATGACATCTTCCTTGTTTGTTAGGCATGAAAAATTTGTCTCCCCCGTCAGTTAGGCATGAGATGTTGGTAGCAGTCCTTAAGTTCTAGACCTACGGTACCACTATAGAGTATGAGGGGTCCCCTATTAGTTAGGCATTAAACCGTAGTCCTTTGGGACATAAGATTAGTGTATCCACACAGCTAGTGTTAGTATTTGTGGCATAGTACTAACAACGTTCCAACTGGAATTACTAGTTAGACCCCAAATATAGACTTGGGGCATGTCGGTTATAGCTAGATCCGATAGTCGCATTTCAGTATTAAGTACAAAATTCAGTTTAGGTTTTCTTGACCATAGCATACAGTTTATCAGTCATTTACTTACTAGTATTTCAATATTTCTGTTTACAGACTTCTTCATTATAGATTATATGCTTGGTCATGCATTCTTAGATTTTACAGCTTTCACGCATGTTATGTATCCGTCATCATCTTATGTTGCTCAGCTAGTCATTATTTCATGCATATTCAGTTATCTCATGCTATTCATCTAGCCAGTATTTTATGCACATAGACCTATGCATTTTAGCCTAACCATATTTTATATACTTGGACATTTAAAGTAATGACCACATACTTTATTCGCACTATTATGTCTTATATCACATGTTTGGATGCATAGTTTCCTGACCTCGCTTAGATAAGTTCAGCACTTCAACAGTAGCAGCAAAGGTAAGTCCTTATTTTTCGAGGACAAGTTTATATTCATTCAATATTTTAGTATTTCTCTATTTGAGTCATTTTAAAGTTAGTTGGGATTTCATCTTATCAACTCCCTATTCAGTCAGTTAGAGGCTTCTCAGACATTTAGACAATTAGTCAGTCAATCAATTGTTTTATCAGTCTTTATAGTATGGTCTTAGACGCTCAGATTTATAATTTATTAGTATTTCAGTATTTTTAAACCTTATGGCTTTACTCAGTTATTTTCGCATATGTTGATCATTATCATATTACTCAGTACTCACAAGAGGTACCAATTCATGGGTTTGATTGTGTTCAATTGTTACTGTAAGCACCATTATCGAGACTAAGGGATAGACTATGGTCATGACAAATAACAACTATAATTTGAGTATTGAGATGGCGTCTTTTCAGGCTTTGTATGGTAAGATATGTAGTTCTCAAGTCGGGTACTTTACGAGTTTTGAGGTTAGGCCTCATGGTATTGATTTTCTTTAGGAGTCACTGGATACAGTCAAGGTGATTCAAGATAGGTTGAAAGTGTCTTAGTATAGGCAGAAGGCCTTCGTAGACTATAGGCTTCGTGCCTTGAGATTTGGAGTTGGTGACCATGTATTCCTCCATGTATTTCCAATAAAGGGTGTGAGTAAGGTTCGGGAAGAAGGTAAAGGTTTGTCCAAGGTATATTATAACTTTTGAGATTCTTCGTGCCATTGACGTGGTAGCTTATGAGTTAGCTTTTCCTCAAAATGTCATTGTTGTTCATCTAGTTTTCCATGTCTCTATGTTGTATCGGTATTTTCTTGATCCATGCCATACTTTTATATGGTACTCAATCTAGTTGGATGAGCATTTAACTTTTGTAGATGAGTTGATGCTAATTTTGGCCAGTGATATAAGGTGGCTATACTCTAGAGAGATTTCTATCATTAAAGTTCAGCGGAGACACTGCCCAGTGGAAGCGGCCACCTAAGAGATCAAGAGTGAGATACGAGGCAGTATTCTCACCCATGTGAGACTTTAGCTATTTCCTAATCTTTAACTTCCAGGGAAGAAATTTTCTTTAGTAGTAATGGATATTGTAATGACCCTTCAAATCATTTTCCGTATTTCTACTTATTTTTTCCATTAAAGCCTTTCTATAGTTTCCCTAAGTCATTTATGACTTATTGGGACTGGCATTTGGTTACCAAGTAGTTTGTTTGGTTTTTAGAACTAATTTTCTATTTTGAAGTCTTTGCCGGTTCCAAATGGCCATCGGGTGAAAACTTCAATAAAACAATCCTTGATGAAAATTTAAACTATGCCAGCAGCTCTGAAATATCTATTTTATGCTGGGTAGACCATTGGTTTGGGTCTCGATGTACCCAAACTCATTTCAACCTATTGTTCAAAAATTTTGAAAATTAGAAATAAGGTATAGGATCCACATTTGGTTAAAAAGACCTTAAATGGGATATACGATTTTGCCATCGCATCTGAAACATCTTATTTAGTGTTGTTACACATTTCATTTTTTTATATCGGATTCATAATGAATCCTGAGGCCTTAGCAGAAACTTTGAATGATTTCCAAGTTTCAGCTGGTTTTTAGGGCCTCTCCAATCGCATCATTTGAGTGGAGATCGCACCAGTATGTGTAGGGTGAGTAGTGCGATCACACTAGAGGGTGTGGCGATCACAACATTTTCTTCCAAGTCCAGGGTGTGCGATTGCACACGGAAGTTTGTGATAGCAGCACCTGATTACTTGGAAGGGGTATAAATAGAGACCTTAGGTCATGAATTTGCCTATTTTTTACCCACACCTTAAGAGAAAAAAACTTAAATAGTTTGAAAACTAAAAATTTAGACTTATAGGTGAATTGGGAACTTGATTTACATCTATTTTTGTGATTATCATCCAAATTAAGGTAAGATTTCATCCCTTTCTTTGTGGATTTTGATGATTTCTTTACCAAAACTCCAATAGATTAAGGGATTTATTTTACCCCTAAATTATCTTAGTTCGCACCCATTGTTAAGGATTATGATTCCTTTATATGTATAAATTTGAGGTTGGCCTCTAAGATGTGATTTCCATAAGTGGGACCCACATAGGGTTTTTTATGTTGTTTTTGAACCCAAAGCATAATGGTGCAATATGGGTATCATTATTCTTGTATTGACTTTTAGAATATGATTTTGATAGCTTGGCATCTTAAAGAGGCTTCTCAAAAGGCAAAAGAAAAATTTAGCAGTTCGTGATCTTTCTTCGGGGATGAGGTAGGCTAGGTTTATCCCTTGTTAGATTGATCTATATGATAGTATATTTGTGATAACTTGTTGGATTAGGATGGGTTTTAGGTGTTGGAATATTGAGATGCAAGACTTGCAATTAGTTGGATCATTTAAGTTATTTGGGACTGTAGAGTTAGAACGCTTAGTTTGTTGCCTTGAACCTTAGTGAATTAGACTTAATGTCCCATGTTTAGCATGAGAATGCTTTAGGTTTCTCAAGTTAGATGGATTTACTTTTCCTCCTATGTTTAGGGTAAGATTACCCTTAGTTGTTTATACTAGTGAAGTTTACCTTAGTTACTATGGACTTAGTTATAGAGCTTGAGTAGAATTTCTACCTTAGGGTTAAATATGGGTTATACTATATCTAAGAGTTGATTTATATATGGTAGCCTAGTCTGGGGTTGAGTTTGACTTAGAATGTACGTTGGATATTTAGAAGTAGGCTCTTTGACCCACCATAAGCCAAGATTTGATATAGTTCCTATAAAACTCTTATACATTGCTAAATGCCTCGAGTGTTCCCTTTTGAGGCAAGGTTGATAAAATCCTTTGCACTTTTTTTTAATGATGAATTTCATTTGAAGAAATTCCTAATGATTATGGCATATTTATGAGTTATTGGTTAAGCTCATGATGAGCCATTGAATGAAGTTATTATTTCTGCTATTAATTGGGCTACCGAGTATATTATTGAAGGAGCGCTTAACTATGATTTTTCCTAAGTCATGAATAATGATATTGACTATGCTATGAGCTGTGGATCACGCCATGGATTAGCTATTGCTCAAGTTATTGATAAACTATCCTTTTGCTAATGATAGGCCACTGATCATATACTATCAATAGGTCATTGCCTATGATATTATTTAAGATATTGATCATGCTAAGAAATTACGCTATAATTATGCTTGAAAATATTCCTTATGATGATATTAGCAATGGTTCCATGAATTATGTTAGAAATCATGCTTATTAATTTTATGGGAAATTATGTTACTAATTAGGCTTAAAAACATAAAACTTCATTATATAATTGCTTATGTTGTTGATTTTGCCACTGATAATGATTATGTATGTATATTGATGTCTGGTAAGGTCATAGGATATTATGATGATATTATGTTTCCCGTCAAGGCCGTAGATATTATGATGATATGATGATACCTCGCAAGGCTGGAGGATATTGTGATTATGTTGATACTCGACAAGGCCAGAGGACGATAACATTGATGTGCCTATGTGTACCTCTACCGGTTTGAGTCCAGCTAGCCCTATATATGGAAATTATATGCTTATATATATATATATATATATATATATATATATATATATGTATGAACTTTGGTATGTTGTTAATTATAGGGATATAATTATATCCTACTAGTGATAAATGTTTATTAAGTGGTGTAGTTGATGATAAATGTTGAATCAGGGTTGTGGTGGATATTGTTTTAATGGTTAACAATGAATAGTTGTTAATCAGGAAGTAGTTGTAAAATGATGTTTGGTTAGTACATGGTGTTAGTGATAAATGATAGCTACTTAATGAATTTTGTCTATTTGATAAATGTATGGTAAATAATAGACTAAGTGATGACTAGAGGTTATATGATGGATAATAATCTAATGGATTAATTAAGTAAAGACCTTTAGTTATTAAGTGGTGACTAATAAGTAGTTTTGATAAGGTGGTTAATGATGGTAATATTGTGAATTATGTGTACTTGTCTAAAGTTGGTAAATTATGAAATATAGGTAATGATCATTTAAGGATAATTGTGGAATGATGGTTAAATGACGATAAGTTATTTGTAATGTTAGTTAACTCCTTTATTCTTCTCTTGGGTGCACTCTCCAGTCGTATGGGAGGTTGTGATGACTTCTTTAATTTTCTGCACCAGTTGGCATATGAGATCAAACTTTGTGATTATGTGTGCTTGTGTTTATGCTTTATGATGTATTTTACTCTCCCAAATTACGTATTTATTATGTACGACAATATTGGCATGTGTTGATTCCGTATGTTATATTGTTATTCCAGCTCAATTATTTATCTTGAACAATGGTGTTGGAGGTTATTCAGGTTCATCTCTATAACTTAACTTAGTTTATTCATTTTTTTTATCGAGACAGATGTATTAACTTTATTCTAAGTCTTTTGGATTGTATTATTGACATTAATGCTCTTGTACTGGCTCTACCATGTCATGGGATTTGTATCATATGTTGACTTATTTATCTAATTAGAACAATTCATTTGTTTATAACTTGTGTTCATTTAATTTGTCCAATGTTAGCTCCGAGTTATGGTATTGGCTTGCCTACTGGTGGAATTTAGTAGGTGCTATCATGACTCGTAAATCTGGTCATGATAGGTAGCATAGTTTGTTTGCATTTACGAGATTATTGAATGAATCTCGAGGGTCTAATCAAAGATTTGGCATTTTGCCAAAACTTTTGTGCAACTTCAGCTAGTGTAGGACAAAAATGGCCTTCACATTTGCAAGTCCTTGGGTGTATTCGCAAAGTCCATGTAAATTGCCTACTTCGATCATGAGACCTAGATGAAATTTATGAAGATCAAGATTATTGACCATCACATTTGGGAGCTTGACTTCTCATTCATGAAGTATAAGATAGCCTGATTATTGTGTTCAGTATGGTGTCCCTACGATCACAATGAAAGGACCCCTAGCATTATTTAAGTCCATGTAACCTAAATTTACTTCATTTATTTCAACTCCAACTTTTAATAAAAACCTAGAAACCTTATAAAAAGAGGAGATTGATCATTGGGTAATCAGAATGAATTGGAGTCCTTTTTGTAGTCATTTCCCTCTCATTTATACCTTAAGTTCCCTTTAATTTCATAGTTGATTTACAAATTTAAATTCTAATTCCTAGTTTACTTTACGACCTGATTTAGCGTTATATAATAATCTTAAAATTGCAATAGAAAGGAAAAAGGGAGGTTGGTGATGATTTTTCAATCTTTTGTAGTAGGTAATCTAGTATACTTATGCATAAAGATAATCAATTCAGTCGTTTTAGTTGGAATCAAATTTTACCTAGTTTTAAGGTAAATAACCTTGTGGTTAGAGAGATATTCTGATAGTTTCAAATTTGTGATCCTGTAAGCAGGCCCCACTTAGGATTTTAACTCAATTTTGGACCTGGAGCATTTATATGCAATATGGGTATTGTTATTCTCATGTTAAGTCTTAGATTATTATTTTAATAGCATGGCATCGAGTGGAGGCTTCTTTAAAGGTAAAGGCTTTAATTTAGTAGACTTTCTCAATCTTCATAGGTGTCTAAGTAGGCATGTCTTTCCCCATAGATTGAGTTGGTATAATAATACCTTAGATTGGATTTGTATTTATAGTTTGGCAGCATGTTTAGTGAATCTTAGATTACTTTACTGATTAGAGATCCATTTTAGGTAGAATTGACCCATTCATCTTCTCTTTGAGTTATATTGTTTTATGAGTACTAGTTTAGACCTAGTTAACACCGTATATATCATTGATGCCTTAGTCTTGTTCTGGAGAGAGATTTTCCTTAGTATGGACTTTTGGGATTAGTAACAAGCCCTCTGTTAGCTCAAAATATCCTAGTTAACTCTTTGTAGATATAGGAGGTCTTCATTAATCATCTTTTATACAATCTTAGACCTTAGGATGAATTATATATCATTCCGTCCCTTTGCTAGACTTTTTATCATGTATTAATTTTAAAGTTCTGATTTGAGTCCGATATTTACTATTCTCATATGTTATTAAAGTTCTGGTTCTAGTATGGAATTTATGTTCACTTTTGATGTTAAAGTTTTTGTTCAAGTATGATGATTATGGTACAACGGGAATCTCATAGATGATTATGGTTTTCGCTTACTTTATGTTACTAATGTTAGATCACTCATCCTTGATTGTATCCACTAGGCTTATGGGGTATTGATTGGGTTAATCCTCTCTTATTAGGGGCCTATAAGAGTCCAGGTAGGCTATAGTTAACTTTTATTCTTTTAGAATTTTTTCTCTTGTTTACTTATCATTTTCTAGTTCGAGAATTACTTTGGGTTTGCCTCTATATTTATGACTTTAGTTTACATTTTCACATCTTATTATGCTTTTATTATGAATTAGCTCAGTCGGCCTGTGATGCCTACTGAGTAACCATTGTTTAGGTACTAATACTACACTTCTGCAACTTGTTTTGATGTAAATCCGAGTATGAGTCACCGCAATGACTTTATATTTAACTTGCTCTCAAGATTCAAAAATAGGGTCAGTTTTTTAAGCCATAGTTGATTCTCACTCCTTCAATTTCTTTTGGACAGTTTTTACTTACTAAGACAATCTATATATTGAATACTATTTTTTACTCTTGTTCATTTTCATATTTAGTGGCTCTTGTACTGACTTTACTAGAACGTGGGATATTCTTTTGATATCTTTTTATCTTTTTTTGGTATATTCACTGTTGCATTAATATTTTATCTCCTGTAATTCCATTGTATGATTATTTTTTATACTTATTATACATTCCACCAACTAGGTAATTACTTGTTGTTGTAGGCTATAGTTTGGCTTAACTGCTGGTGGGTTAAATCAGGTGAAATGATGACTCTCAGAATTGGGTCGTTACACTGAGTAAGTAGAATCATGGTGCCATTTCTAGCTAACTCATCAAACCTCACCTCATACTCTATCATTGTCATAGAACCCAGTTATATCCTTTGAACTTATTACTCAACCACTCACGCGTGCTCCTGGCGATATACTTCTCTAATAAGGCCTCAAAAAATTGACTCCATGTCCTAAAGGAGATCCGGTTGGCATGGAACTAGGATACCCCCTCTACCACTGCCTCATTCCTTATTAAACTAAAAAGTCGTGTGAACCACGCTATACAACTCAACCAGGTGAAAAATGCACAACTTCCACTCACAACCAGTAAGGAACTCAAATGTATCATCTCTTAGGGCATGTGCGAACCTTGCAGAAGCCAATCTAAGAAACTAACCTAATATTTCTTCTCCTTATAAGATATGGCTAGCTGGGATACTGTTGGCTATAGAACCACTAGTGCTGGTGGAATCTCCACTCTAAGACCTACAGTTGAAGGTAACACCCATATATATATTCAACCCTGAGCTTCCTTTAAGCAGATATCTAGGCCATATCCATCGACTAACCACCAAATATACCTAATAAATGTACGAAGGCATAACAGAAAAGAGATTAAGATATAAATACGAGTGGAGCCTAAGCTTCACCCCAGTCCACTCACGGTTGTGTTGGAAGATCTTGTGGTTCAATTTCTAGTTCTAGATCAATTATCAAATTTAGTAAAGTCGCCCTAGCGTATCCTTCAACTCTACAACTCTATCTTAGCTTCGACCTCGAGTTCGACCACTACCTCTGCCCCAAGTTGGAGTTCTAGCTGCAGATGCCCTATCCCCATCTACTATAGCCCTCATCCTAGCCATTGATGAAAGAGTGAATCAAATAAGTATCAAGAAACCAATATAGACACAACACACGAAATTAAATAAAAAATATGAGATTTTCCTAATAATGTCCTATCGCCTCCGGAAGATAGGAAACAACCGACATCGTACCTCCGGAGGTCCTTACAAGACATTTGCTCTGGTTTCGAAGATACCTGTGAACCTAGGCTTTAATACCAAACTCTCACAATCCAGTTTCTGAGGTCATGATTATAAACACCTAAATATTGACCGAACCTAAGTTTTTAATATATTTCTTTTAGGTCTAAATAGGATGTTTTAATTTTTATGTCATTTTTAAGTATTTGAAGATAAGATAAGTTTTGTTTTATTTTCCAAAAGAAAAAGGAAATCTATAAAAAAAATTATGCTTTATTTTAATAAATAAGCTAGTGATTTTAGTAGTTTATATTTCTTATTTGACTAACTATTTAAACTTTTCTATTTTTTTATTAATCTTAAACTAATTAGTTAATTTATATATGCATACACACACATAAACTTACGGACATAATAAAATAAATTATATTTTCCTAATCCTAGTTCTAACGTAAATACTCCTTCAAACAAACTTTCCATCGCCTGAAAAACTCAAACACAAATCCTACACCACCATGAACTAACAGATACCCCACTCCTACATAATTACAAATTTCTCATCCTAAATCCAATCCAAACACCGACACACACCTACACTAACCCCTATATGTGGCCACACATATAACACACCAGAGATCATCAAGAAATCGTGCAACGTACAGTAGAGAAAAACCATAAAAGAAAAGATACCGAGAGGTTTTGTATCATTAAATTCAAAATAGAACTTTACATAATATGATATCATGACTCCTATGCTTAAATCTTGAAATTTCAAATCAATCTTAATTAATATTGAAAGATCTATATGTTGTAAAATTGTTTGATATGTATATTCGATTTATTTTATTACGTTTGTCAATAATTGTATCTTATCTTATAGCCCGGGCGGCGAGTCCCCTTGAAATTAATGTTGTAGATAGAAGAAAATATTAAATATGGAAGGAGTATATGGGTTATTAAAATTAATTGTAGGCAAAAGATTAATTAGTGTGAGATTGCTTTAGATTTATTACTCCGAAAATATGAAAAAAGTAGCTTATTTATTATCATAGTTCTCTATTAATTTGAACACATAAGTCTTTTATAATAGTTAGTCGTTTGTTTCAATATTAATAACAAGAATATCCATGTAAAAAATAAGAGCAAAAGAAGAATAAAGAATAAAATAACAAGAGATCAATATATGATAAGCTTCTTCTTTTTAAATGTGCAGAACATCTTCCTCGGGACCTCTATTTATAATATTACATAGGGGGATTTCAAGAGGTGTGATAAACATGCCATTAAATCATAATAAAGTAGGGGAAGAATACGGGGGAATGGACGATCAATGAGAAGGTAGTGGGGGTGTGGAAGTTACTACACTTAAAGGAGGAATTACACCAAGAAGTTATGGACATCCACATTATTATAATTATTTATAACACTCCCCCTTGGATGTCCATTGGTAGATAATATGCCTCGTCAAATCTTACTAAGAAAAAATCTTGTGAAAAAAAATCCTGGTGAAGGAAAAAGAGTACACATATATTCTTATACACATTATTTCCCCCTGATTAAAAACCTTGCCAGGCAAATCCGTTGCGACAAAACCTAGGCCAAGGGATAAAGAGTGTAGTGGCGTACTTTACTCCCTCTAATGAAAACATCATTTAATTTTTCGGGGATGGAACATCTTAATATTGAATACCAGGTTCTTAAATGTTGATTTTGGTAATGCTTTAGTGAAAAAGTCTGCCAAATTATTGGTCAAATGAATTTGTTGAACATCTATATCTTTATTCTCAAGATCATGCGTGAAAAATAACTTTAGCGAAATATGTTTTGTTTTGTCACTTTTAATGTAACTTCCCTTCAACTGAGCTATACATGCAATATTGTCTTCAAACAATGTAGTTGGATATACTTATTGAGAGTAAATTCACACATTTCTTCAATATATTGAGTCACTAATCTCAACCTAATACACTCTCGACTCGCTTCATGAATGTCAATGATTTCTGCATAATTTGAAGAAGTTGCAGATAATGTTTTCTTCATTGAATTCCATGATATAGTTGTGCCATAATATGTAAATAAATAACCTATTTAAGAACGATCCTTATGTGGATCCGACAAGTATCCTGCATCTTCATAACCAGTCATTTCTGACTTAGATTCATTAGAATAAAATAATCCTAAGTCAATGGTTCCCCGAAGATATCTGAATATATGTTTGACTACATTATAATGTCTTTTTATTGGGGAAGAGCTGAATCTTGGCAATAAACTTACTAAAAAATAAATGTTTGATTGAGTATTATTTGCAAGATACATTAGTTCCCCGATTGCACTGAGTTATGGAGTTTCATCGCCAAGAATCTTTTCATCATTTTCTTGAGGTCCAAAGGATATTTGTTTATATCAAGTGACCTCAAGGCCATTGGGGTACACAATGAATGTGATTTATCCATGTAAAATTTCTTTAAAATCTTTTCAGTGTATGTTGATTGATGGACAAAAAATTCATTTGTCAAATGTTTAATTTGTAGGCTGAGACAAAATTTTGTCTTTTCTAGATCTTTTATGTCAAATTCTTTCTTCAAACACTCAATAACTTTTGAATGTTCTTTAATAGTGATGATGATATTCAGGTCATCAACGTATAATATTATTATAGCAAATTTAGATTTAGACCTTACAAAAATACAAGGGAAAGTATTGTTATTTTTGTATTCTTCTTTTAGTAAATATTCACTAAGAGAATTTTACCACATCCTCCCTGATTGTTTCAAATCATATAATGAATTCTGAATCATTGTTGAGCAAGTTTCTTGTGAACTTTATATGCTTCAGGAATTTGAAGGCTTCTGGGATTTTCATAAAAATATTATTGTCCAATGAGTCCTAAAAATAGGTCATGACAACATACATTAGGTGCATATCAAGCTTTTCATGAACTTTCAGATTTATAATATATCTGAAGGTAATTTTATCCACCACAGGAGAATATGTATTGGCATTGTCAGTTCCATACCTTTGCGAAAAACCTTGTGCCACAAGTCCTGCTTTGTATCCTACAACTTCACCTTTTTCATTTCCTTTTTGCACAAAAATACATTTGTACCAACTAGCTTGACACCTTCAGGTTTTCGGACTATTGGTCCGTGTTGTACCCAAGCGCACATACAAGTGTACCGTCTCACTAAGTAATATAGTGGTCTTTTACAAGTCAAGTATTGATCCCTCAGAAACTGGTGTTAGCAATTATTCAAGACTAGCTCACTATTAAGATTAACTAAGTGCTAACGTAACCAAAAGTGATTTCAAGTTAAAACTAAGAATTAAACAGTACGATAATGTAAAGGTTTGAACAATTATAGGAAGAAGTGCAGGGTTAAGACGCTGCAAACAATCATACTACATTATAGAATTTCCTTGGTTAGGTTAATTATCTTGTTTGCTGGTTCACGGAGTCGATACTATGACTATTGTCACTATCACTAAGATTTCCTTTTGAAGAAGAACTATTTTTATTTTATTCATAGTTCCAACACGTATTATTATTGTTTTTATCATTAGTGAATTTTGATGCAAATTTTTACCTTTCATTAATTTTTTTAAATATTATTTGTAACATAAAAAATTTCTTCAAATTTAGGAGATTTATCTTTTGAAAATTCTGGTAATTTAAATATTGAATGAGTTTCCAACTTTTATCATGATAAGAAGACTTCGTTTATCTTTAAAAGATTACTTATTTTTGGTTGAAGAGTTTGTTTAGAAACTATTAGTAGTTGATTTGTATAATTATTTTGTTGAACTATTCTATTTATATCCTTATGTTTAGAATCACCTTTAGTATCTACTATATCAAATTTAAAAGGTGAAGCAGTAGAAACTCTACCATCTACTGGTAGGCTAATTTCTCCTAACAGAGGAATTAAAGATTAAACTACTTTGTCACTAGTTTACTATTTATTAACAATCATATTTAGTTATTCCTTTTTATTGTCTAATTTTCCTATAATTTAGAATCATTTTAGAAATTCAATATTACATGTTAATCTTTTCATATCTTTGCATCATTTTTCTCTAAAAGAATATCTTTCTTTTAAGGAATATCTTTGCTTCTGCCATTGCCTTTTTTATAGAATTTTCTGGGCTTGTTCATAATTTATCTAAATATTCAAAGTCAGGTTCAAATATTTTATCTGACCTAATCATGCGTAGAGAATCTTTTATTCCTAGCATATCACTAACAGTGAGACTTATTGATTTTTTAATTTTAAAATTTCAAGATTCATATTCCAATTTAGGAATAGTTTTTGAGAAATCTACTCCTTTTAATTATTATTCTATATCTTCTAATGTTACTTCTCTTTCGTCTACAGATTTGGAGACTGGCAGTCTAGAAAAGGTCATTCTTTTACTTAAAGAGACTTGATTAAAGGATTGGGATCTTATAAATTTTAAATCAATCATGCATCTGAATATTGAATTACCTATTCAATTTTTAAATTTTGTTCTTCAATTTTTGGCTCCTTTATGGGGTCAAACTGCTAATGGAAAGGGGCCTAAAATGCCCTTCAACTATTTGAAATGGTGCAAAAATACCCTCTATCTACCTATTAGGCCTAAAATGCTCTTTTTGTCTACCTATTGGGCCTAAAATACCCTTTATATCTATCTATTAAGTTTTTTTTTCCTTTTATTTAAGAAAAAAAATTATATAATACCACAACTTATCTTTACTAAACTACATAAAATCCCTATCATTTTTATTAATATTAACCAAATAAATAGTGCACAATATTAATTTTCTGTTATTCTAAATTGATCTAATAAATACGGAAAAAAAACAACATAAATAGCCATTTTAAAAAATTATGGCATATACATGGTCCTATTAGTTGGTTGCCATTTATAGTATATATTTTAATATCTAAAAAATAATTATATATTAAATTCTCATATTTCTTATTTATTGCCAATTTTCGTGGAGACCTTTGTTCATTCATTTTTTATACACTATGTCAAAATTTTATTTTTTCATCTGTACTGCTTGCTTACATGATGCCTCCATAAAAATATATGCTACATTTATACAATAAAAACTCATGGTATATTTATATATTATACAAATTATATTTATATCATAAAAATACATAATATATTTATACCATATAAATTATACTTATACCATAAACATAAATGGTATTTTAGATATAAAAAGTTTATACCGTGTCATACTTGAAATATATATTTATTTAATAAATAATTTTCTAACCAAACATTACTTCCGACACAATGAGATATGCCATGAACATTTATCCCATAAATTATATAAAAAATATAATAATAATCTAACTTTAACATTAATTATATTTATATAGGAAAAATACATGATATATTTGAAATTCCAACATAATGGTTTTTATTCCATAAATATTATCCATAAAAATTATGGTTAACCCAATAATTAAAAATACAAGATAATGAAATAATACTAGATTATTAATATACATAAAAAAAAACAAAATATGCACGAGCAAATAATGAAATACTTAATTTATTTAAAAATATTTGAATTTTGAATATAAGCGGGAGAAAGATTTGAAAGCAGAGATTATATTTGTCACTTTTTAATTTGAATATTGAAAATATATATCTTAAATTAAGGTGAATTGATAACTAGTTATTACATTAAATTATGAATTATAATTATCTTTTCTGATTTTTTTAAATGGCTATATATGTAAGAATTTTTTTTTTGTTTTCTAATACTGAAAAAGTACTATTATTTATGTAATTAAGTTTTAACGATGACCTTTTCTTGTAATTTGCCTAAATAAAAGGACAAAATAGACCCAAAAGGTAGATAAGAAGGGCATTTTAGACCTAATAGGTAGGTGAGAAGGGCATTTTAGGCCTAATGGGTAGACTGAAAGGGTATTTTAGGTCCAATAGATAGACTGAGGGTATTTTTGCCTCATTTTATATAGTTGAAGGGCATTTTAAGTCCTTTTTGAAATGTCAATTATCTTTTATTAAAACATCATATATATAAACTATAGAAATATGACTATAAAATTTAGATGGAACATTTTTTAGTCCAAATGGCATTCCATTCCATTCATGTTGTCCAAAAAAAACATTGAAGATAGTTTTATATTTATCTTTTTCTACGATTTGTATCTGCCAAAATCCATATTTTATATCAAACTTGCTATAAATATTAGCTTTATAAGTTCTTTTAAGAAGATTATATTTGTTAGGTATCAGGTACCTAATCAATTGTAATACTTTGTTAAGAGACTTATAATTGATAACTAGTCTTCGGGCACCTTTTTTCTTTCAGCACTATTATTGACATAAAAGGTTGAACAACTCTAAGGCGATTTAAAAGATCTAATAATCCTTTTATCCAATAAATCATTATTTTTTTTATAGTATTCCATTAATTCATGATTAATTTGAATGGGTCTTGCCTTTATTGGAATAACCCTTTTCGTCAAATCCCTCAACATAGGGTAATTTAACAATATTCCTTTTTTATTAGGAAAATATGAGCAAACTTTCCGCTCTATGACTTCTTGTAGACTTTTAATTTTTGCTTCTATTTCCAGGATTTTTAAAGAGGATTCAATTCTTTTAGTATTTATTTTATCTTTCAAATAATTTATTTGTTGTGAAATTAAATTAATTTTAAAGATTGTTTTATTTTTTACAAAGCCACTTTCTTCTGTTGATATACTCTTTAAATAAGAAAAAATAATAGTTTTTCCCAAAATAGTTGTGCGGATGCCATCTAACTCGGCAGTATAAGGTTTTATTTGAGTTATAAAAGGAAGACTTAAAATTATCTCTTCATTTATATCTTTGGTTATTACAAAGTCATTTATAAAACAAGCTCCGTCATTACAGATGTGTGAACTTTGTAGTTTATAATTCATTTTTAATCTTTCTCCTGTTGCAGAGAATAATTTTGTAGTAATTTTCTCAAGGTACTTAGTGAGAATTATTCCCTCAATGAAGAAATTTCAATTGGCTCCTATATCTTATAATGCATCTTTGTGAATTATGTAATTTTTATTTATAACTAATCTAATGGGTATATGGTAACTTTGTACCTTATCTTTTGTAATTTTATCATTTTTAATTTTTTTTCTAGATACTTCATATCTTTATTATTCTTTTCTATTTTTGATGTTTCTCCAAGCTCTAATTGACATGATTTTGGTTCCTGATTAGATATTAAATTATTAGTATTAGCAAGTGATCCATTGTTAAATCCCTACTTAATTTTTTTAACTTTCTTCTTTAAGTGTATGAATTTTGTCTGAAGTTCTTGTATTGTTGTTTCTAATTTTTGTTGTATAAACTGTCATTGGCCCTAGACTTACAGCTAATTTGTCACGTATAAATACCCCCAAGACTCAATAACATAAACATAAAACATAACCATTCTTGAATAATAATTACCATGGACTTTCATTCACCATAATTATTAAACCATCTCTACAAGCACTTGTAAATCATAAACATGTGATAGTATAGAGAGACATGTTATTGTCTCATACTCCATTCAACAAGGTCTTGAATCAAACACTTAACATGCCTTAAAGAACACACAACTGGGGGATTTTCGGCTAACATGTCACAATTCATTCAATAAGGCTTTTCTATACACACTTGGCCTGCATAAATTTACACATAATTGGGGATTTTTTGTCAACATGCTATAATGACTCTAATTCCTTCACATAAGCATTTTATCAAACATATGAGGAGCATGCTTGGGTTATACAACAAATACTACATCAACCAACTTGTAGATTTAGGAATTTAATGGAATTCAACTCATAACAAGATCAAAGCTTGCAACTTGTATTCTAAAGCATGGATTATAACTTAACAATAACATAAACATGAACTTCAATTCACAAGAATCATGATAAACCTATAGAATCACAATCTTTGAATTTAAAAAGGGCTTCTTGAACTTCTTAGGTGGAAATAACCAAAGAATAAACATCTGCATACCTTACTACTTGATCCTCAGAATATTAATGGTGAAACATTGATGATTGGGGTCTTTATTTTGGAACCCTAGCTCTTTTTATTGAAGAAAATTAAGAGAAAACAACAATATTTGGGCTTAATATGGCTAAATATCGTGTTAAGGAGTATTTGTAGGGGTAGGAAAATGACCATTTTTCCCTTGGAATTAAAATATAGAACTGGAAAAATCCTGATTTTACATGCTGGCGTGACTCGCCATAATCGCTCCATCTTACTGGAAATTGGATAATTGGGAAACTGCTTGATGGTGCGATGCGATGGAAATCGCGTTGCCACCTTGGTTGTGAACTGAAAAGGCACCGCAATATGATGGAATTGTGAAGGATCACTTTTTGATGATTTCCATTTTGGCTGTCTCCCCACACGCTAAAGTATGAAGTGGTACACCGTCTTACTAAAATAGCTCAAACTCTTTGCCTGAGTGTCGGATTTGGGCTAGTTTGGTATCGATGGAAATATTATTCAATTTCCCACGTGATAAAAAGTCAAAATATTAAAAATTTCATATGGAATAATATATATTCACCTTTGAAGCAAGATATTTGATGTTCTAGAGATGAATTTAAACTAGGAGAAGTGTGGGGTATTATAGAGTACCGTTTGTTTGGTACTCATACTACACTTCTACAGCTTACAAACCATAATACAGTTTATCATTGTTGGTTTATGTGTCATTCAGAGTAGCTATGGTTCAGCGACTTAGAGTGGCCTCCTAACATTTGAAGTATTACTTATCTCTCTTTTATGTATTATAGATATGAGATGCCTCCTATATATGAAATGATTATAGATATGCTATGGCTTATAAATATGACTGTCGATAGGATTTTTGGATATATGTTTGGGCCCAAGGACATGATTATGAGGTTGTGATTACTCTTGACATATTAGTTGGCCAAGGGTTGTGTTATGTTATTGAATAATGATAGTTACGATGATGAGATTGTGATGTTGATTTTTTACCTTACATTTATTCTCATGTGCATCACCTATCACCAATATGAACCTATGTCTATCAGCAGGTATGGGATTGTTGCATAGATATGGGTGATGACTATGCGTTGTATTGTTGTACGTTGATTGAACCTTTCTTGTCTGTGGTAGTGGGGGTACGCATAGGATCAACTAGGTAGTTGGTTGTCTGAAGTAGCTGGTTATTTGCATTGTTAGTAATATTGTTATTATCATTATTATGGCTAGTTTATGAGAGATTGGCCATTAATTTAGTTTCAGTATTTACGGTATGTATTTGGCCTCTTCTAACTTACGATTGCATTATTATGTAGAATTATATCATGTCTAGACATGTGGATTAGATACCCTGTGTATGATAGTATTAATTCCTGATAGGATTATAATGAGGTCTTAAAATAAATACATGATGATTTAGGTTATAATTTGAGTTGACCTTATATTTATATGTATACATACACCTAGCTATATGTAGCCATGGTACTATCGTATAAATATTCTTTATTTTTTCATATTGTATATTCATTCCTTGACCTTGTATATTGTTATCTACCCTTCTTTCGCCCTTTATTCATATATTGGAATGGGATATATAGTTTAGCATTGAGATTTATGAATTTGGACATGAATAGGATAGTTCATCCTTGATATTTCCTTCGACTTATTATGTTAGTCTCTTGGACATGACTAGAATATGCTATCCTTATTATCTCATTGACCTGTTATATGATTTATGGACACTTGGGTATAGTTTTTATTTTGTTTATATGTTTTATATATCTGCTTTATCTTTTGAGCTCAGTTGGCAGTTGCCTTTAGTACCATTTGCTTGGTACTCATAATACACTTCTATAGTCAATAGATCATAGTATGGGTTATCGTCATTGGTGTAAGTCTCATATGGAGCAACTATGGTTCAGAGACTTAGAGTGAGCTCCTGACGTTCAGAGTATCACTTATCTCTCTCTTATGTATTAGACTAGTCTCTATAGTGTATTCAAAAAAGGTTATATCAATGTAATTTATTTCATCTATTTCACATTTGTAACCTTATTATTTTAGAAGCTCTTGTACTAATACCACCAGGTTTTGGGATTTTTATTGATTTTTATTTCATGTATTCCATATTCTTTTCCTTATTTTATTGAGTTGTCTGTTACTATCAATTTTGTACTACGGGTTTGGCTTTCCTACTAGTGGATTATCATAGGTGCTATCATGACCATAGAAATTGGATCGCGACATGATTATTTTGAAAGACTTTTGGCTTTTTTCCATGAGGATTTATGCTATTTGTCTTCTAGTGTGTATAGTTTTTTGTGGTGTCTGTAGGGTCCATCATGTTTTCACTATTTTTTGTGCTTTTTTTTTAGGTCTTGAATATGTTCTTCTCTGTCTTGTAGTTACATAATTTTTTGGTTGATGTTGTGGGGTCAATATTTTGTTAGCCTTTTAATTGTAGAAGAAGTGCTGGCTCTTTTTCCCTTTTGATGAATAGATATACTTGTTATTACATGATGATTCTTTATGTCTCTGTTGTTGGTGAAGTAACTATTAACTCAATTATCTTCTTTGAAAGGTTGGATACTTTTCGTGTGGAAAACCCTGATATAAATTTATCTGATGATGTTTATCCTTTAATATTTGCCCTTTAAAATGGACTAATAATACATGAACACTATTTAATATTTTTTGATAATATAGATATATTTTGTCCAAGTCAAAACTTTTCAAAATTGCATTTTTCATCTGCTTAATTCATACTGAATTGATAAAAGTAAAACTAAATCTTCATCAAATATTTTTATTGCACAACACAATAAAGGAAAAAAATAAGTATTAGGTACAATAATACAATTTACATATTAGAAAACTAAAATGTTTAGTTACCTATTCAACGGTAAGAAAATCTTATCCTCATAAAATTAGTTAATATTTTTCTCTTATTTCAAAAAGGTTGTGTAACCCTGTTATTTAAAATATTCATATTTTTATTAAGTGCCATAATTTGGAAAATTTATCATTTAAAATTCATTTTTAATTCTACTTGAAAAATATGTCTCTTGGTAGAAACTTTTTTATTGATGAAAACTTGTCTGAATAGTAGTAACTAGTGATGGATTCTTTTGCAGAGATGAAAATTTTGCAAATATTGAATATCTTTTCATATTCAGGTTGAAATAGGGGCCTCAATGATTTTATTTTTATTAGTTCAGGTCTCATTATTTCCTTGTAGAGATTCTCTAGTCAAGAAATCTGGGAGAGAATTGTTTTCTCCCTTTATAAATTCTATTTGAAAATCAAAACTAGATAAAGGTTGTCATCTGGTAATATCTGTTTAGAAATTACTTTTTTTATATTCTTTTGTAAAACATCTATGGTTGCTTTGAAGTCCACTCTAAGTAAGAAAATCTTTATTTTTTTAAATCATCTTGAAATTTAGTAATACATAGTACTATAGCCAAAATTTCTTTTTTAATAGTTCTATAATTCTTTTGAGTATCATTCCAGGTTCTTGAAGTGAACCTCACTAATTGTTCAGTGGATTCTATGGAAATTTTCTATTTGAGAACGTCTCCTCATCCTATGTCTGAGGAATTAGTTTCTACAATCATAAGAGCCTCTGGATGTGGTATTCCTAGACATGGTAGTTATTGAACTATCGATTTAATTTTTTATACGGTATTACTATGCTCTATTTCCCAAAGCACTGGATTTTTTTTAAGATGCTAATAAAGAGGCTTACAAACCTATCTAATATTAGAAATAAAATCTGCAATATTATTGAGACTTCCTAAAAATCTTCAAAGCTGGATTTTATCAGTTAATTCATCTGGAAACATAGAAGAGAACTCTATAGCTCTACAAATGGATTTACAGGTTCCTTGATATAAATCATGACCGAGAAATATAATAGAGGTTTGTAATAATTTAATATCTTTAGCACTAACTATTAAACCATTTTGTTTAAGAATTTTTAAAAAGGTTTGGAGATGTTTAAAGTGTTTGTCAATATATTCTGAAAATATTAAAGCATCATCTATATAGACAATAGATGTATGACTATATTGATTGAATTTACTATGTATAATATCTTGAAATTGAGATGGAACATTTTTTAGTTCAAAAGACATTACATGCCATTCATACTGTTCGAAATGAACATTGAAGGTTGTCTTATATTATCCTTTTCTGGAATTTGTATTTGCCAAAATTCTTATTTTATGTCAAACTTTCTATAAATATTAGATTTATAAGTTCTATTTAGAATATCACGTTTTATAGGTAACGGGTACCTAATTCATTTTTATACTTTGTTAGGAGACTTAGAATTGATAACTAGTCTTGGGGCACCTCTTTTCTTTTCAGCCTTATTATCGGCACAAACGTTTGAGCAACTCCCAGGCGATTTAAAAGGTCTAATAATCCTTTTATCTAATAAATCATTAATTTTTGTTTCACAATATTCCATTAATTCATGGTTCATTTGAATGAGTCTTTCTTTGTATAGAATAAACCTTTCAACAAATCCCTCAATATTGAGTAATTCAACAATATGCCTAATTTTGTTAGAATCAATAAATAATATTTAATAGCACTAAATGATATTGTTCTTAATCATTGGTTTAATAAGGAGACTATTGAACCCTTTAATATAAAAATGTATTGAACAAATTTAAAGAATATAAGTTTGAAAAAATAATACAAGATCTTCAGACATAATTATTATACATAAAAGAAAAAGTTAGACAAGTTAAGCAAATACCTAGCAATCTAGAAATGTAATCACTTGCTAATAAAATATTAAATGATTTAACATCTAACCATGACCCGAAATCACATCAATTGGAGCTTGGTGAAACATCTAGAGTAAAAAGTGACAAAAAGGAAATGGAGTCTCTAGAAATAGAATCTATAGAAAAATTACCCATAAACAAATCAGGAATTGGTACAATTATAGTAGTTAAAGTGCAAAGTTACCATATACCAATTACAATAGTTATCAATAAAAATTATAAATTATTGAGATTGCATTATTTGATATAGGTGAGGATGAAAACTACATTATTGAAGGACTAATTACTATAGAGTAGCTAGAAAAAGGTGCTTTACGATTATTCTCCGCAATAGGAGAAAGACTGAAAATAAATTATAAAATCCTCAAAGCACATATATGCAACAACAGAGTTTGTTTTATTAATAATGTTGTAATAAATAAAGATATAAGTAAAGAGATAATTTTACGTATTCCTTTTATGACTCAAATAAAACCTTGTATTGCCGAGTTAGATGGTATCCACATCACTATTTTGGAAAAAGGGTTATTTTTTTTGTATTTAAACAGTATATCAAAAGAAGAAAGTGACTTTATAAAAGATCAAACTATCTTTAGGATAAACTATCTGAAGATTCAAATGACATTAAAGGAATAGAATTCCCTTTAAAGATCCTGATAGAAGGAACTAAAAATCTACAAAACGTATACTCCAATGAAACTCAGACCCATAGGTTTCTTGGAAATCTCAACCATGTTGTAGAATATGTATTCTTATTATTATATAGGTTTGTAGGATTTATCTTAAGAAAAATTCAGTCCAGTAGGGATTAGAAAGAACTAATTTACTATTAAGAAAAATTATTATGATGTTATGAGTTACCAAATTTTAAAATTCTTTAAAAAATAAAATCCGCCAATATTTTTTACAAAAGATGCCAATAATTTGATTTTTAATAGATTTTATAAAGGGAGAAATTCTCTCCCTGAAATTTACCAAAATTTTTTATTGGGAAATAATGAGACTCGGAATGCCAGGAATAAAGCTGAGTCTTCTATTTCAACTTTCTCGACCAGAATAGTAAATAAAAAGACCCTTCAACGAAGATAAAAATTTAGAAAATGGATATTCAGTCCTAGAAGAATTTCCATCTCTGCCAAAGCCTACCATTCCCTTACTACTAAAAGAATCCATTACCAATTTACCCCAAATGCAACCACATAAACAACTATTTAAAGAACAACCCTCATCGTCAACCAGTAAAATTTTTTCCATCCAAACTAAAGATAGTTACGTGATAAACCACTAGAGACATACTCACAGGCAGTCTCCCCAGTAACTCCGCAAAAAAAGGAAGAACAAGGTATTCCTACTAAAAAGTAATTTGAGATAACAATTTTGTAGGTACTGGTAATAATGGCACTTGATAAAAAATTATGAAAGTGTTTGAGTATTGATATTGTTAAAACCTTGTTATACAAATTGATATTATGTGGAGACAGATGATCCCCTCAAAAACCAGAGGTATTATGAGTTTATTTTAACAGATACCGATTCATTGCACATTGAGAATAAGATAGCAGATATAAATGATACCAACAGTATTCAATACTCAAAGTTTACAATTAAAAGGATATTACGCCCTTTCAAATGTTATGTAGATCATCTACATACACCTGTTCCTCGGTCAGGACCTCACCGACCTCAAACATATAATTGGTATGATTATAAAGCGGCTAGCAAAAATTTAATGTATGTTAGGCCTAACACTCACTCCTAATTTGTTAAATACTCAGAGAAAATGTAAACAACCATAATTCCCCAAAGGTTCTACGATTCATGAAGCAAACTTGGAGGAAATAAACTAGTACTATCAACACAATTTCAAAAGTAGTTTGAAAGATTCCAAGTAGAGCAGAATATCTTTACACTGTTGGAGAATGTTAAGTGGTGTAAATCTTTTATTGCAAAAAGAATTTCATATATTATTTATTGGTCCTTTGATATCAATGAAATTGAAAAGATTAAATACTTAAGTAAGACCATCAAGATTAAATAATGGAGTCCAACAGAAAAACTAGAAACAAGTTCATCCTCACGGAAGGAATTACACCTTTCTAAAGAAGAATTAAAATGAAGACTCAAAGAAGCCTTATCAAAATAGATTATGGAGTTATTAGATACTCTATCGTCACATGCTATAATGTCTCGATTCCTGATAACTGAAATGCCACACGGTGCTTATGATCTCGAAGGACCACAAGCTAACACTTTTTCTAATATCTGTACCTGTTCATTGCATAATATAATAAAATACTTGGAAAAACTTGCTAACACTTGCCATAGGGTTCAAACATCTAGAAATATACAATACCTTAAACCACATACTAATACATCTATCTGAAAAGCCTCTACACTGCTTGAACTGTAGAGTTGGAGGGACAATTTCTCCAACTAACTCCGTCTACTAAAATCAAATACTGTAATAACAAAATCCTCGGATGATGAGGTCTTACTGCTGCACCCACTACTTCTATACAGGTGACTTCTAGGATGCCCCAAGTTTCACTCCTCTGAACCTGTGGTGCCACAAAATAAAAGAACACCATAGCGCGAATGTGTCAGTACTAAGATATACTGAGTATGCAAGCAGGGAAGGCTAAATGCAAGGGCTTATGCATGAACATTTAATCATCAGAATAATCATGAGAATAACGAACGAGTACAAATATATAAATGCACAGTTCACAACCACTATAACAATTATAATTACTCTAGATACCACAGCTCGGATACCACTTTGCTATACTCGGAACTCACTACTGTACTGGGGTACTGCATTACTGAATCACAGGATACCAATATTGATCAATCGAATACACTCACACCCTTGACTCCTAAAGATTTATACTGACACAGAAACCGTGGGAAGTAGTTACATAACTCACCATGACTCCTCATAAGCAACTAAATATGTGGGGGTGCACACAATAATTTGAATAATATCTTTGATTTCGTAAATCATGCATATGGAAAGTGAAGACTCACAAGGCTTGAATTTCATTATCAATACTTTTCATAATATTATAGAGAGGAAAACAAAAGTAAAATCCCATAAATCATCATAAAATCATCAATATTCATCATAAATTCTCATAACTCATCATAGACAACCTAACTCATCAACTCAAGACTCGAAGTGACTCGATAGCTCAAGAAACATACTCTTATAGACAGGGAAGTTTCCTATAACCGACAACCCCATGTGAGCCGCGTGGAATACCAACATTTTCCCTCCTAGGGTGAGCACTCCCATTGGTGGGACTGTTGTACTCTTGCCAGGGAGTACAACCTTAAGCTTTCATAATCACAATTCGACTCTCTGGCAAATAATATCATCATCAACAACCCTACGGTGGCACATAGGTTTGGAGAAATACCAAATTTCCCTCTCGGTGCTAAGTAATACTCCTCGACTAGCTCAGAATGCATTAGGAAATCCACCGCAACATCACAAGGGTCTATCATAAAGACCAAATCAAATATCTTTGGTAATCCACCACAACATTGCAAGGGTGTATCATAAAGACCAAATCAAATCTCTTTCTCATTTATTAAATTATATCAATTTGTGGATTCCTAACTCAACACATTTTAGCTCAAAATATTTTAATTTTCCTCAACATCAACATGTTGTCAATAACACAACATTTTATCTCTGCTATCTTAAAATCAATATAAATCATCCCGACTCTACGGATGCAAATCAATATTCTCAAATGATCATTATTTCATTCCAATATTTAAATCATGACAATAGCTTTTTAAAAGCATTTAAGATCTTAAAATCATAGTAAGATTTTGTATGTCATAATGTAACTCAAATAATGGCTCTTATATCAAGAATCCTCTAAAAAATAATTTCATAGTAGTGGTATGCAATTTATAGCATAAAATCTCAATTCAAGAAAAACAAGATAATAAGGTTATTATGTATACCAATATTGGACGATTCAAAGCTTCATAAATCATATCTTGAAAACACTTGAAGTATCAACTCATGGTAGAAATATGAAATTCACCATATAAAATTATAACTTGGAAATAATAAATTAATCATGTACATCAAAGCTTAAACAATTTATAATTTTCATAACCTCATAATTCGTCATTAAAACATCTTGGGTATTTACCCACTTTACAAAATCATGAAATTCCAATGATAAAATCGATTCTTTGGTCACAAGAATGAAAATATATTCTTGTTCAAAACCCCACATACTAAGTGTAATACCCCGGGAAATTTTTCATTGAAATTTTGTGCATAAACGTGTTGGGTTCTATCTTCTAGAATGAATTATAAATTTTTCATGTGGAATGTCTTAGATTATGACCCACCATTGCATAGAGTATCGACTAATCATTCCAAAAATATGTGGATCATCCAAAACGTACACCCAAGCGACAAGTTATGAACATTCCGATGGAACCATGAATAGTAGTGAACAATAAAATGTGCAAAAAAAATACTGAGGCCTAGCATATTTTTGCTCCAACTTTAAACGATAATAACTCCTTGTACATAATGATCTGGGTGATCTACTATATATAAACAGAAATATCTACGAGTCCTCTTTCCAATGAAATTGGTTTCATCCAATTTGTCTATCGGAGCAAAAAGTTATGGTCGATCTACTTCAGCCTATCAAAAGTGAATTTTTGGGTTAACTTTATATGATCATAACTCCTCGTACACAATGATCTGGGTGAGATACTATATATCACAGGAAATATATGAGAGTTCTTTTTATAATGAAATTAGTTTCATCCAATTTGGATATCAAAGTAAAACGTTATGGTTGATCTACTTCAGACTATCAAAACAGTCCACCAAAGGATAGATTTGAGAATTATTTGATTTTTAGGGGCGTTTTGGTCATTCCCTCTAACCCAAAATCCATCCAAACCCTATATTAAAGCCTATTAGAAGCATTATATGTTATATTTCATCAAATTACCTCAAAAAAAACCCTAAGCTCCTACATCCAACTTCAAGAAACTCCAAAGTTCACCATTAATTCTGCAAATTTATTCAAGATTCCAAGTTCCTAGTCCAAGAACTCCAAGAACCATCATTCAAAGGCACGATTAACATCTCAAAAACGAGTATCGATCTAAAGTTCATCATTCAAGGTATGCGGAGTTTTTCAATAAGAACTCTCTTTCGTTTTTGTGCCCAAAAGTAATTTTCTTCACAAAGGCATGATTTTTATTTGATTTTTATGAATTTGAAGCATGAACCCATATCTTATGATGATTATTATGAAATATTGATGTTTATGATGTTGAAAGATGAATTTACATGTGTGGAGATATAAAGCATGAATCTTGAATGATATTTTTCATGATTTTGATATTTGGGTCGTGAATCCCCATTGGAAATTTTTTTTTTTTAGAAAGTATGTGTTATAAGCACGTTGATGTTTAATATTTGAGATATTTTGAATGATTTGACCTTTTGGTCTTAATGGACTTATTTTGAACTCGAGTGTGAAAGAAATCCACAACGTGGTTGATTTTGATAGATGGGAAGCATGATGGCTCCTAATGTATATTTATATATTACTGAAATTGTTTTGTTGTGGATTTTCTTTGAAATGATCTGAGCTAAGTCCAGGAGAAATCTTTAGCACCGAGTGAGAGGTATAAAGCGACCTTACTTCCCTAGAACTACGTACCCCCGTAGGAGTGATCCTGAGGCTGATTTATATAGTGATCACTAGTTTGTCTGGAATTGATATCAATAGTACTACTTTGATGGCAAGGATAGGACAAATCTCCCCAATGTGGGTTGTACGTTATACTCCATGTAGCTCACATGGTTTATGTCGGTTATAGGATCTCCCAGTATGTGTGTGTTTGCTTGCGTCTATGGTGAATGGTGAAGTGATTTGAAAGTGGAATTCTAAAAGTTATTCCTTCAAAAGATTTATATGATATTTACATTATGAGAATTGATATTCTTGATGAACTGAAAGTGTTGGACAAATTATATAATGACTCACATATGTTATTGTACTTATTTTATCCTCTCATGATTATGATGATTTTCTTCGGGCTATGTGAGTCTTTCATATATCCTACATGTTTCTTATAAATATCTATGATGATGATGTTTATACAACTGCATACACCCCCATATACTTGATTCCTTTCTATGGTACTGACTCATATCTTCGGATGTGGGCTGTATTTTCTCGAAATGTAGGTTCAGGTGCTCAGTTCTAGGTTTGACAGTGATTCTTCAGGCACGCTGTTCTATATCCTCTGTTGTGGTGAGTCCTAATATTCTGAGGACGTGATGTCTAATGTTGGTTTCGCAGAATTGTTTACATTTAATAACTGAGTATGAGTCTGTTTGGGCATGTCTCAATGGCTCGCTGGTTTTATTGATTTTCTTAGAGGCTTGTTAGACTAGTATAGATGTTGGGAGTTGACTAATAAGTCGAATTTCGTTATCTTTCTAAAATTCTTTTATTCTTAGATGATGATTACTCTTTGATATTTGAGGGTTATTTATGGAAACCCCGTTGATTTGTGTTGAACTAAATGAAAATGGCTCAAAGGGTTATCTTGGGGCTACTCGTACCCTCAAGCATCGTGTAATACTCTGGGACCCATTTTCTGGGGCGTTACAAACTTGGTATCAGAGCCTATGGTTTTAAGGTGTCCTAGGGAGTCTGACAAGCCGCAATAAATAGAGTTTTGATCATTGGTGTGTAGCGTACCACATCTATGAGCAAGAGGCTACAAGACATTTTAGGAAAAAGTGTGATTCTTTCTTTCAGAAGTCTATCGTGCTTAAAGTGTCTCTCTCTGCTATTGATTCATGCTCTCCTCTTTCAGTTTATGAGTGTATCCGTGTTTGAGTGGTCTGGGAATTTTGTGTCACCCAAGAGTCATTTTATCTCTTACCTCAAAGCTAGAAAGCTTATTTCCAAGGGGTGTATTTACCATTTGGTTAGAGTCAAAGACACTAAGTATGAGACTCCAACTCTTCAGTCTGTTTACGTCATCAATAAGTTTTCTGCTTTCTTTCCAGATGATCTCCCAGGGATACCTCCTAATAAAGAGATAAAGTTCGGGATTGATCTTTTTCCTGATACTCAACCTATTTATATTCCTCCTTACCATATGGCCCCTGCAGAACTTAAGGAGTTGAAAGAATAACTCAAAGATCTACTAGATAATGGTTTCATAAGGCCCAATATTTCTCCTTGGGTGCTCCTGTATTGTTTGTCAGAAAGAAAGATGGCTCTTTTCATATGTGCATTGATTACCGCCAACTGAATAAAGTCACCGTAAAAAATAAGTACCCCTTTCTGAGAATAGATGATTTGTTTGACTAATTGCAAGGTGCATGTTATTTCTCAAAGATAGACATTCGTTCCGTCTATCATCAACTCAAAGTTAAGGAGTGCGACATCCCAAAAACTGCTTTTCAAACTCGTTATGGCCATTTTGAGTTTCTTGTTATGTCTTTCGGGTTAACTAATGCCCCAGCAGCTTTCATGGACCTCATGAATCGAGTTTTCAGACCATATCTGGATATGTTTGTCATAGTGTTCATCGATGATATATCGGTGTACTCCCGTAGTGAGGATGAATATTCTGATTATCTCCGAACTGTCCTGCAAACACTTAGATATCACAAGTTGTTTGCCAAGTTCAGTAAGTGTGAGTTTTGGCTAAGGTCAGTTGATTTTCTAGGTTATATCATTTCTTCTGAGGGTATTAGAGTTAATCCCTAAAAGACGGAAGCTATTAGAAATTGGCCTAGACATATTTCTCCAATTGATATCCAAAGTATCTTGGGTTTATCTAGCTATTACCATCGTTTTGTCAAGGGCTTCTCCTCTATAGCATCTTTTATGACTCGGTTAACCCAAAAGAAAGTGAAGTTATCATGGTCTGAATCTTGTGAGAAGAGTTTTCAGGAGTTGAAGACTCCACTCACTTCAGCCCCTATTTTGACTTTGCCTGATGGTGTTGATGGTTTTGTGGTGTATTGTGATGCTTTGAGAGTTGGGTTGGGTTGCGTATTGATGTAGAAGGGTAAGGTGATAGCTTATGCTTCTGGTCAGTTGAAACCCATAAGAAAAAGTACCCCACCCATGACCTTGAGTTGGCTGCTGTTGTGTTTGCTTTGAAAATCTGGAGACACTATTTGTATGGTGTCCTTGCTGATGTTTTCACTGATCCTAAGAGTCTGCAGTATGTGTTTACCCAGAGAGAATTGAATCTTAGGCAGATACGATGGTAAGAATTATTAAAGGACTATGATATGAGCGTGTTGTACCATCCGGGCAAGGCTAATGTTATGGCGGATGCCCTAAGTAGAGTGTCCATGGGTAGTGTTTCGCATGTGGTAGAAGGTAAGAAAGAGTTGGCTCGTGATGTATATCGTTTAGATAGATTGGGGGTTAGGTTGTTTGACTCTGTTGAAGGTAGTATAGGGGTTCAGAGTAGTTCCGAATCCTCCTTGGTTTCGGAAGTGAAGAAAAAGCAATACTTAAATTCTAGTTTGGTCAGACTAAAGGAGTCAGTCAAGGACCAAAAAGTAGAGGTTTTCTCCCAAGGGGGAGATGGTGTGTTGATATTGCAGGGTAGATTATGTGTCCCAAAGGTTGATGATCTGAGATAGAGGATTAGGGCTGAAGCGCATGGGGCGCGATATTCTATTAATCCTGGTGCCACCAAGATGTATCGAGACTTGTGGGAAATCTATTGGTGGAGTGGCATGAAGAAAGATATAGTAGTGTTTAAAGCTAAGTGTGCAACATTCCAATAGGATAAGGTTGAACACCAAAGACCTGGTGGTATGATGCTAGAATTTAGTATTCCCACCTGGAAGTGGGAAGAGATAAATATGGACTTCGTGATTGGTTTACCTCCTTCCCGATGCCATCATGATTCCATTTGGGTTGTGCTTGATATGTTGACTAAGTCTACTCATTTCTTGCCCGTTCATACTTCATATACTGCTAAGGATTATGCTAGATTGTATATCCGAGAGCTAGTCAGACTGCATGGAGTTCCATTGTCTATCATTTCGGATAGGGGTACTCAGTTTACTTCTCAATTTTGGAAAGCTTTTCAGAAGGGTCTTGGTACCCAATTTCTTTTGAGTTCTACTTCTCATCCGCAGACCGATGGTCAGGATGAGCGGAGCATCCAGATCTTAGAAGATATGTTGAGAGCTCGTGCACATGACTTTAAGGGATGTTGGGATGATCACTTACCGTTGATAGAGTTTTCTTACAATAACAGTTTCCACTCTAGTATTAGTATGGCTCCATTTGAAGTCTTATATGGGAGGAAGTATAGATCACCCATAGGTTAGTTCGAGGTGGGTGAAGTGGCTGTGAGTGGTCCTGATTCCGTATTTGAGGATATGGAAAAGGGTAAGTTGATTAGGCAAAGGTTGAAAACTGTGCAGAGTCATCAGAAGTCATATGCAGATGTTAGAAGGAGAGACCATGAGTTTGAAGTTGGTGACCTAGTGTATCTGAAAATTTCACCCATGAGGGGGTGAAGAGATTCGGAAAGAAGGGGAAGCTTAGTCCCCATTATGTTGGTCCTTACAAAATTCTTAACCATGTTGGTAAGGTAGCTTTTGAGGTCGAGTTGCCTTCTGAGTTATCCTTTGTTCATCCAATATCCCATGTCTCCATGCTTAGAAAGCATATTAGCGATGCTATGGTAGTGTATTCCTCTGTGAGTGCTAACATTCAAGAAAATATTTCTTTTGATGAGATTCCTGTTGAGATTCTTAATTTCAGTGTCCGAAGACTAAGGAACAAAGAAGCTCCCTTTGTCAAGGTGTTAGAAAGCATATTAGCGATGCTATGGTAGTGTATTCCTCTGTGAGTGCTAACATTCAAGAAAATATTTCTTTTGATGAGATTCCTGTTGAGATTCTTAATTTCAATGTCCGAAGACTAAGGAACAAAGAAGCTCCCTTTGTCAAGGTGTTGTGGTGAAACCAATCTATTGAGGTGCAACTTGGGAAGCTGAGGCGGATATGCGATCCAAGTACCCGCACCTATTTTCCGTGAACTCCAATCAAGACGAAGGTACCGTTCTTTCCTAAATCATGAACTTTTGATAAAAGTTGCAGCAGTTCAGCTGTCATTTATTCTGTGTTCAGCTATAGTCTCTTGAATTTAGCATTCTATGTTGCATTTGGAGTGAGAAATGATGTGTTGATAAGTCTAACGAATGGTTTCAGCTATATGCTCTTTTCCCTATCTAATCTTAGCATGTCTAGTGTCATTCGAGGATGAATTTTTCCAAGGAGGGATGATATAACACCCCAGGAAATTTTTCGTTAAAATTTTGTGCGTAAATGTGTAAGGTTCGATCTTCTAGAATGAATTATAAATTTTCTTTGTGGAATGTATTAGATTATGATGCACTATTGCATAGAGTATCTAATAAGCTTTCCAACTATATTTCGATCATCTAAAACGGACACCCGAGCGACGAGTTATGAACATTCCGATCGAACGGTGAATAGTAGTGAACAGTAAAATGTGCAGGAAAAAGTACTGAGGCCTGACGTATTTTTGCCCAACTTTAAATGATCATAACACCTTATACATACTGATCTGGGTGATTTACTATATATCAATGGAAATCTCTGCGAGTCCTCTTTCCAATGAAATTGATTTCTTCCAATTTGTCTATCGGAAGAAAAAGTTATGGTCGATCTACTTCAGCCTATCAAAAGTTAATTTTTGGGTTAACTTCCAACGATCACAACTCCTCGTACACAATGATCTGGGTGAGATACTATATATCAACAGAAAGATATGAGATTTCTCTTTCTAATGAAATTGGTTTCATCCAATTTGGATATCGGAGTAAAATGTTATGGTTGATCTACTTCAGACTATCAAAACAGTCCACCAAAGGATAGATTCAAGAATTATTTGATTTTTAGGGGCGTTTTGGTCAATCCACCTCACCCAAAATCCATCCAAACCCTATATTAAAGCCTATTAGAAGCATTATATGTTATATTTCATCAAATTCCTACAAAAAGAAAACCCTAAGCTCCTATATCCAACTTCAAGAACCTCCAAAGTTCACCATTAATTCTGCAAATTTATTCAAGATTCCAAGTTCCTAGTTCAAGAACTCAAAGAACCATCATTCAAAGGCACGATTAACATCTCAAAAATGAGTATCGATCTAAAGTTCATGATTCAAGGTATGTGGGATTTTTCAACAAGAACTCTCTTTCGTTCTTGAGCCCAAAAGTAATTTTCTTTACAAAGGCATGATTTTTATTTGATTTTTATGAATTTGAAGCATGAACCCATATCTTATGATGATTATTATGAAATCTCAATGTTTATGATTTTGAAAGATGAATTTACATGTGTGGAGAGATAAAGCATGAATCTTGAAAGATATTTATCATGATTTTGATATTTGGGTCGTGAATTCTCATTGTAAATTGTGTTTTTTTGATGTTTAATATTTGAGATATTTTGAATGATCTAACCTTTTGGTCTTAATGGAGTTATTTTGAACTCGAGTTTGAAAGAAATACACAACGTGGTTGATTTTGATAGATGGAAAGCATGATGACTCCCGATGTATATTTATATATTACTGAAATTGTCTTGTTGTGGATTGTCTTTGAAATGATCTGAGTTAGGTCTGGCAGAAATATTTAGCACCGACTGGGAGGTATAAAGAGACCTTACTTTCCTAGAACTACGTGTCCTCGTAGGAGTGAGCCTGAGGCTGATTTATATAGTGATCACTAGTTTGTGTGGATTTGATATCGATAGTCCTACTCCGATGGCAAGGATAGGACGGCTCTCCCCAACGTGGGTTGTACGTTGGACTCCATTTAGCTCACATGTTTTATGTCGGTTATAGAATCTCCCAGTGTGTGTGTATGTTTCCTTGTGTCTATGGCGAATGGTGAAGTGATTTGAAAGTGGAATTGTGAAAGTTATTCTTTCAAAAGATTTAAATGATATTTACATTATGAGAATTGATATTTTTGATGAACTGAAAGTGATTGACAAATCATATGATCACTCACATGTGTTATTGTACTTATTTCATCCTCTCATGATTATGATGATATTCTTCGGGCTATGTGAGTCTTTTATACATTCTGCATATTTATTATAAATATTTATGATGATGATGTTTATACAACTGCATACACCCCCATATACTCGGTTCCTCTCCATTGTACAGACCCACATCTTCGGATGTGGGCTGCATTTTCTCGGAATGTAGGTTCAGGTGATCAGTTCCAGGTTTGACAGTAATTCTTTGGGCACGCTGTTCTACATCCTCTATTATGGTGGGTCCTCATGTTCCGAGGACGTAATGTCTGATGTTGGTTTCATGAAATTGTTTACATTTGATAACTGAGTATGAGTCAGTTGGGGCATGTCTCAATGGCTCGCTGTTTTTATTGATTTTCTTAGAGGCTTTTCAGACTAGTATAGATGTTGGGAGTTGACTAATAAGTCATATTGTGTTATCTTTCTGAAATTCTTTTATTCTTGGATGATGATTACTCTGTTGATATTTGAGGGTTATTTATGGAAACCCCGTTGATTTGTGTTGAACTGAATGAAAATGGCTCAAAGGGTTAGCCTGGGGCTACTCGTAGCCTCAAGCACCGTGTGATGCTCCGGGACCCTTTTTCTGGGGCATTACAATAAGTTCTCACAGAATTCATGTTAAGTTCTCAAATCATCAGAAATTCATCGATCGTAGCACGACTAAGATTATCGCGAAACTGACTCAGCTCTAGACCAGCAGACTGTTTCAGGCATACGTACCCCCAGCAATCAATAACATAAGCAATACGTAGTATACAACAACACATACTCACATGCCCACAGGCCATCATGCACCATGCATTCATTAACACCTCACACCAATCATTTCAAGATCATATTCATATACAAGTATTGGGATATCATGCCATTACATCGTAGATCATTCAACAAGGATGCATATGGTTAAGGAAGAATACAACATAACATAATTCATCCAATCAGGATACACACAAATAACATACATTCGACACATCATGGTTCACCTCTCAAGGTTCTTTCCTTTAAGATCTTGATATATGCAATTTGACCCATAATTAGACATTTCAAACTTAGAGTGGCCTAATGGCCTTACTATTTTCCTCAAGCATTATAGTAAACACGTAGCATGCAAGTATGGTATGAACTCATCACTTCGATCACAAGGGGTCATACGATCCATTCTTCTTCAACTAGGCATTTCTACAATTACCTTACATGCACCATTTAGGCATAGGTCAATATGAAAAATTACATGTGCTACAACACCATCATTCATCTTAATTCCACCAACTAAATCCCTCGTCCGCACTTACAACCATATCATAAGCCTTCTACACAACATCCCCAATTTTAGATAATAATATGAAGTTCATGTTGAATGTATACATAGAAAGTAGTCTATTCATTTAGAACTTATTATATCCTAAGAACATAAATTTATAGCCTCTTATACATTTCCACAAATACCTTACGTGCAGTTTTAGGCATTGGTGTATTCGTCAAATTCTCATGTTTTCCGCCACCTCATATATCTCATCCAACACACATAATCGTCACATGCATGTATCAACCAACATACACCATCACCACACACATATATATATCAACCAACATACATAATCATCATATATATATATATCAAGTAACATACATAATCCTCATATATATCTCAACCATCAAATATCAATCAACATATATATATATATACATCATCAAAGTCTAGAATATATATATATATATATACGTAACTTGAACTTTTAAAAAGGAATTCGTGGACTCTATGGATGAAAGGAGTCCATAGATAAACACTTGCATACCTTAGATTTCATGGCCAGAAGATATTGACAGAGGAAATTCTTGAATAAAAGCCTCCAATTAAATTCTCCCAATTCAAAACCCTACCCCTAACTTGATATATATATATATATAAGAGAAATGAGAGGAAAATAATATAAGGTCTCAGCTGAATGGGGTATTTATGGAGGTTTAAAAGAGTGGTGAAAGACCAAAATGCCCCTAAGAAACAAATAAAACGCGAATCTATCCTTCAGTGATCTATCCGATAGGCTGAAGTAAATTGGCCATAACTTTTTACTCCGATGTCCAAATTGGATGAAACTAATTTTATTGGAAAGAAGACTCTCAGTGATTTTCGTTGATTTATAGCAGCTCACACAGTTCATTATGTACAAGGAGTTTTTATCGTTTGAACTTGACCAAAAAAATTGGCTGACTGCAGTATCTCCTGCACATTTTACTGTTCGCAGTTCGATCGAAATTGTCATAGTTTGATCGGAATGGTCGTAACTCATCTCTTGAGTGTCTGTTTTAGGTGATCCATATATCGTTGGAAAGCTTATTCGATGATCTACAATGTAGTGGGTCGAAATCCAAGAAATGAAACACAGAAAAATTATAAATCATTCTCGAAGATAGTATCCAATATGTTTACGTACAAAATTTTGACAAAAAAATTTTTGGGGTATTACATCATCTCCCCCTTGGAAACATTCATCCTCAAATAAGAAGGCCAGATCAAGAACACTAATCGATTGGGTTTATTCAAGAATGTAACACATCTCAAAACATAACCACACGATAAAAGCAACCAATACTCTGCGTACGTTCACTAGTCATGCACATCTATCACATAAAACATTCAACAACCCACTCATGGGTAAATTTTCACAACACACATGCATCTCAAATGTACAAAATCATAACCCAACCAATCTCTTCAATACACGTTCAAACATGCCCACAATTTGAGTTCCTTTCTATTGAACGTGCATATTAAATACAAATATACCTAAGATACCAAATTCTCGAAAGCATAACAAGAAATGCAACGAACGATGAGGTTAACATCATATAAAGAGCATGGACATGCAATTGTCATAACATTATGGGGTATCTCCCCCTTGGGACCCAAGGTCCCTCTAGACATATTTTACTGAAGTAAGAATGGGTCGGGAACTGTCTCCCTTTCTTGCTTTTCCATACCTACTAGCACCACTACCAGATTCTGAGGGCCTGACTTTTCACTTTCTCTATCATCCTCCTCTCAGCTTTAAGTCATCGTCAGACACTTTTGAACACTTGGCTAAACCCCGAAATGAACTACAACCAATGTACTCTAGTGTCTGAGGCATAATGGTGCACAAAATGATAACTTAATTCATCCGGAAAGACTACACCTGAAATCAGAAATTCAATACCAATGCTACTTCTTGGAATACAACTCTTATCTTTCCTTAGTCTCTACAATCATCATCATATACATACACTCTTTTTAACACCTACATGTCTCACTAAGCACATTATCTGCTTTAATTTCTTCATAGGTTACTAATACGACACTCACATCTTAATACTTAGTTTGGAGTCCACAAACTTACATTCTTCAAAGATTCAAACTTAACTTCTAAAACATAACATGAATATCCACAAATCTTTAATAAACATACTATTCTCATTCTAGCCTTCAAATATCACAATTCTTACACTTATACTTCTCTACACCATGAGAATCGCAGCGATATCTCTATCAATCAACACATATAATTACCAACTTCCACACTTAGATTCTTACATATATAATTTCAATCCTATTCATTCACCATATAAACAACTAACCCCATAAGGCATACTCTACTCACTTTAGAGAACACTGTCCCAAAACTATTTGCGGGGACCGTCAGAGAAAGTTCTATCTAAAAGACTTTGGCTTCACTACTTCTGTTACCTTAAGAGTAAGGTAAATCTAACATAAGTAGATCATTACAAAAGTCTAGCTAACTCTCTTGAAAAATCTTGCTATAGCATGATCTGGATCATGAATGAACAAAAACTCTTCTAAACATCGCATAGCCTCCCGTACATGAATGTGGCGCGCAACACACTCTTGTACAAGACTCTACTAGATGCGGCTTTTCAGACTCCCTAGGACACTTTTGAACCTTAGGCTGTGATACCAAGTTGGTAATGCCCCGATTCCCGAGAACCAAAATGCCACACGGTGCTTATGATCCCGAAGGACCACAAGCTAACCCTTTTTTTTATATCTGCACCTGTTCACTGCATAATATAATAAAATACATGTGAAAACTGGATAACACTTGCCATAAGGTTAAAACATCTAGAAATATACAATACCTTAAACTACACACTAATACATCTGTCTGAAAAGCCTCTACACTGCCTGAACTGTGGAGTTGAAGGGACAATTCCCCCAACTAACTCCGTCTACTAAAATCAAATACTGTAATAACAACATCCTTGGATGATGAGGACCCACTGCTGCTATACAAGTGACTTCTAAGATGCTCTAAGTTTCACTCCTCTGAACCTATGGTGCCCCAAAATAAAAGAACAACATAGCGTGAATGCGTCAGTACAAGGATGTACTGAGTATGCAAGCAGGGAAGGCTAAATACAAGGGCTTATGCATGAACATTTTATCAATAGAATAATCATGACAATAATGAATGAGTACACATATATGAATGCACAGTTCACAACCACTATAACAATTATAAAGACTCCAAATACCACAGCTTAGATACCACTTTACTGTCCTCAGAACTCACTACTGTACTGGGGTACTGCATTACTGAATCACAGGATACCAACACTGATAAATTGAATACACTCACACCCCTGACTCGTGAAGATTTATAATGACACAGAAACCATGGGAAGTAGTTGCCTAACTGACCATGACTCCTCATAAGCAACTGACTATGTGAGGGTGCACGCAATAATTTGAATAATATCTTTGAATTCGTAAAACATGCGTACGAAAAGTGAAGACTCACATGGCTTGAATTTTATTATCCATACTTGTCATAATATTATAGAGAGGAAAACATAAGTAAAATCCCATAAATCATCATAAAATCATCAATATTCATCATAAATTCTCATGACTCATCATAGACAACCAAACTCATCAACTCAAGACACGGAGCGACTCGATAGTTCAAGAAACATACTCTTATGGACAGGGGAGTTTCCTATAACCAACAACCCCACATGAGCCACGTGGAATACCAACGTTTTCCCTCCTAGGGAGAGCACTCCCATTGGCGGGAGTGTTGTACTCTTGCCAGGGAGTACAACCTTAAAGCTTTCATAATCACAATTCGGCTCTCTGTCAAACAATATCATCATCAACAACCCTATGGATGCAGAACAATATTCTCAAATCATCATTCGTTCATTCCAATATTCAAATCATGACACTAGCTTTTGAAAACCATTTAAGATCTTCAAATCATACTAAGATTTTGTATGTCGTAATGTAACTCAAATCATGGCTCTTATATCAAGAATCCTCAAAAAAATAATTTTATAGTAGTGGTATGCAATTTATGGCATAAAATCTCAATTCAAGAAAAACAAGATAATAAGTTTATTATGTATACCAATATTGGACGATTCAAAGTTCCATAAATCATATCTTGAAAACACTTGAAATATCAACTCATGGTAGAAATATGAAAGTCACCATATCAAATCATTACTTGGGAATAATGAAGTAATAATGTACATCAAAGCTTAAACAATTTAAATTTTTTATAACCTCATAATTCGTCATTAAAACATCTTGGGTATTTACCCACTTTACAAAATCTTGAAATTCCAATGATAAAATCAATTCTTTGGGCACAAGAATGAAAAGATATTCTTGTTCAAAACCCCACATACTAAGTTCTCACGGAATTCATGTTAAGTTCTCAAATCATTAGAAATTCATCGATCGTAGCACGACTAAGATTATCGCGTAACTGAGTCAGATCTAGACCAGCAGACTATTTCAGGCATGTGTAACCCTAACAATCAATAACATAAGTAATACGTAGTATACAATAACACATACTCACATGCCCACAGGCCATCATGCACCATGCATTCATTAACACCTCACACCAATCATTTGAAGATCATATTCATATACAAGTATTGAGATCTCATGCCATTACATTGTAGATCATTTAACAAGGATTCATATGGTTAAGGAAGAATACAACATAACATAGTTCATCCAATCGGGATACACATAAATACCATACATTCAACACATCATGGTTCACTTCTCAAGGTTCTTTCCTTTAAGATCTTGATATATGAAATCCGACCCATAATTAGACATTTCAAACTTAGCGTGGCCTAATGGCCTTACTATTTTCCTCAAGCATCATAATAAACACGTAGCATGGAAGTATGGTATGAACTCATCACTTCGATCACAAAAGGTCATACGATCCATTCTTCTTCAACTAGGCATTTCTACAATTACCTTACATGCACTATTTAGGCATAGGTATGTATGAACAATTATATGTGCTACAACCCCATCATTCATCTTAATTCCACCAACTAAATCCCTCATCCGCACTTACAACTATATCATAAGCCTTCCACACAACATCCCCAATTTTAGACAATAACGTGAAGTTCATGTTGAATGTATACATAGAAAGTAGTCTATTCATTTAGAACTTATTATATCCTAAGAACGTAAATTAATAGCCTCTTAGACAATTCCACAAACACCTTACATGCACTTTTAGGCATTGGTGAATTCGTCAAATTCTCATGTTTTCCGCCACCCCATATATCTCCAACACACATAATCATCACATGCATGTATCAACCAACATACACCATCACCACACACATATATATATCAACCAACATACATAATCATCATTTATATATATATCAAGTAACATACATAATCCCCATATATATCTCAACCATCAAATATCAATCAACATATATATATATATACATCACCAAAGTCTAGAATATATATATATATATATATATATGTAACTTGAACTTTTAAAAAGGAATTCGTGGACTCTATGGACGAAAGGAGTCCATAGATAAACACTTGCATACCTTAGATTTCATGGCCGAAAGAGATTGACAGAGGAAATTCTTGAATAAAAGCCTCCAATTAATTTCTCCCAATTCAAAACCCTAACCCTAACTTGATATATATATATATATATATATATATATATAAGACAAATGAGAGGAAAATAATATAAGGTCTCAGCTGAATGGGGTATTTATAGAGGTTTAAAAGAGTGGTGAAAGACCAAAATGCCCCTAAGAAACAAATAAAACCCGAATCTGTTCTTCAGTGATCTATCCGATAGGCTGAAGTAAATTTGCCATAACTCTTTACACCGATGTCCAAATTGGATGAAACCAATTATTTTGGAAAGAAGACTCTCAAGGCTTTCCGTTGATATATAACAGATCACACAGTTCATTATGTATAAGGAGTTATGATTGTTTGATGTTGACCAAAACAATCGCCTGGCTGCAGTATTTCTTTTCCTGCATATTTTACTGTTCACAGTTCGATCGGAATGGTCTAAGTTTGATCGGAATGGTCGTAACTCATTGATTGAGTGTCCGTTTTGGGTGATCCACATATCGTTGGAAAGATTATTCGATGCTCTACGAAATGGTGGGTCGAAATCCAAGAAATGACACAAAAAAAATTATAAATCATTCTCGAAGATAGGATCCAATACGTTTACGTACAAAATTTCAACGAAACAATTTCCGGGGTGTTACACATACTAGTTAACCTAGCAACGGTGACATGATGGATCCGCAATTGATAGCACAAACATACCTCCTCAATTAAAAGAAAGGTGCCAGCACTCCTTCCAAATTTGAAAAACTACTTGGTGGATCCCATAGACAAAATGAAGACTAGAAGTAAAATGACACAAATCTTCAAGAAAGAAAATGCCAAAATCTTCTCCAAATCATCAAAAGACACATGTTCAAGATAATGATGAAATGATAGTCAGAGACACGTGCAGAACAAATAAATAGTCATCAACTACTGCTAGAAAGATATAGAATAAATTGCATATATTAGTATATGAACAGATATAAAATAGATAATATTTGTTAGATATTAGTCAGCATTTTTTAGTCCTATTTAAAGCTTTCATCTTGTAACAGTAGAGGGGATTCATAAATTTTTCAATTGAGAAATACTCTCCACTTTCCATATTCCCCATCTCCCTCTGTAAGTTCTCTATATTTCCCAAATCAATAAAATGTTTTGTAAGTATAAATTCTTCCACTTCTCCCAACTCTTCTTTACTATTTTTCTTAATTTTCCTTTTCTTTTAATTTGTTCTTTTAAAGTTTATTTTTAAATTTTAAAGTACTTTGTAAATTAATTACTTTAAATAGCTATCTTGCTCCCCGTTTAAGAGCAAGATATCAGTTTGAAGTAATTTAATTTTGTAAAATACTTTAAACTTTGAAAATAAACATTAAAACAACAAAGTAAGACCAAAGCAAAAGCAAAGAAAAAATAGTAAAGTGGTAGAGAGAAGTAGAGGAATTTATACATACAAAAACTTTTCATTGATTTGTGAAATATAGAGAACTTACAGAGGGAGATGGGGAATATGGAAAATCCAAAAGAAAATCCACAAAGATTAGCCTATTTAATTACATTAATATCTAGTATTGAAGCAAAATTAATAATCCATTTAAAATCTAGAAGAATGAGACATATACCATCTAATTATGATAAAATTAGATTTAGATATCCACCAAAATATTATAAACATAATTCAAATGAATAAAGAGCAAAAATACAAAGAATTAAAACAATTTATCTTTGAAAAACGTAAAGAATTGAAAATAAGAAAAGAAAGATTACATTATAATATATTTGTCGGAGTTAGTAAAAATTCAATAAATATACAAAAAGATGAAATATCAAAATTAGAATCTCAAATAGATAGTTTAGAATATATATATCAACATGAACGATTCACAATAAAATGAATAAAGAAGAATTTATAATAGATGAAAAAATATATGAAAATCACGAAGGATCAAAAATAAAAATAGTATTTTCTAATCTAGGAAGAAGGTATAAGAAAATAGGAGAACATTTATATATAATGTTAGAAAAAGAAGAATTAAAATTAGAAGATAAGTTAACAACAATGGTAAGAATAGAAAAAGAAAATGAAGAAATAGATAGAAAAAAGGAAATAGAAAAAATTAAACAACAAACCACGGAAGAAATACGAAAAATAGAAGAAACTAAAAATAGTAGAATTGCTGAATTAGAAAAAGAACTACAAATGTTAAAAGATTTGTACGAACAAAAACAAAAAGAAAAAGAAGAAAAAGATAAAGAACAAAAATTAATAAACGAGATAAATCAATTTAAAGAAAAATTAGAAATAAATAATATAGAGGTAAAAGAGACAGATAATTATGATTCAGAAGATAGTGAAACATATACGGAAATATTAACAAATATAAAAGATTTAGAAATTAACAAAAAACAAGAAAAAATTAATGAAGAAAACTTAGAAAACACCAATACAGAAATAAATACTCTTGATAAAAAAGAAGATGAAAATATAATACCTAAAACAACAGAAATAAGAAAACCTATATATTATAAAAATAAATTTAAAAGATATAATGAATATGACAAATGGACACCAAAACAAATAGTTAATAAAAATTATAACTTTTTAGATCTAGACTGTGTAATAGATACAGAAAAAACAATACAATTATGGATAGAATATATGACAAAACAATTATTAGACATTAATATAAACATAACAGATGCACCAGAATATATAGAAAAAACATTAATAGGATCAGTAAAATTATGGTTTACAAATTTAACTGAAAATAGTAAAAAAGTATTAAGAACTAATAAACCTATGAAAGGAACATCATCAACAACAACTAAATTAACACCTATAGAATTATTGAAAAAATATGAAATAGCTATAAAAGGTGAATTTGGTAGTATGACGACATTAGAAGAAGAACAAGATGAAGAAAAAGATACAAATAGGAATTTAATGATAAAATTAACAATATGTAATATGTGTTATATAGATGAATATACTTGCGCATTTAAAGAATATTATTATAAAGGAGCATATAGCATAGAAGAAAGTAAGGAAATAAGAAAAATATATTTTAATAAATTACCCGAACCATTTAGTTCAAAAATAATAAAAAATTGGGAAGAAGCAAAAATAGTAGATACGTTAGGAGCAAGAATAAAGTTTTTACAACAATGGTATAGAAATTTATGTGAAAAATATAGAGAAGAATTAAAAGTGGAAAAAACACTAATGAGAAATTTAGCATGTTGCAAAAATAAAATAGCACCCCAATTTGGATGCGAAGAAAGATATTATAAGAAAAGAAAAAGACATAAGAAATATAAGAAATATAAAAAATCAAATATAAATATAAGAAACCAAGAAAAAGATATTATGTAAAAAATTACAAGAATAAAAGACCATATAGAAAGAAAAAATCTATAAAAGAATGTACATGTTATAATTGTGGAAAGTTAGGACATTTAGCTAGAGATTGTAAATTACCCAAAAATCCAAAAAATAAACAAATATCAGAAATAAAAATAGAAAATACAGAATATATGCAAATAGATTATATAGATTATGAACTAGAAAGTGAAGATAGTATATATGAAATTTCAGAAAACGAAACAGATACTGAAATAGATAGTGAGATAGATGAATCAAATGACTGAAGAAGATATAAAAATAATAACAAAGGAAGAATATTTAAATGACGAAGGAACAGAACAAAAGATAATATTTGACAGTAATATATTTGATAAAATAAAAGGAAAAGAGTTAGATTTAAGTGTAGAAAAATTATTTAAAATACCAACAATAAAAAATATTTTTAGTAGGAAAAAAGATGAATATTATGTAGTATGTCAAAAAGAACATGTAATAGACTGTAGATATGCAAAAGGAAAAGCTAGTATACCACTAGTAATAAAAAGAATAATTAATAAAGAAATAAATGATATAAAAAGTAAAGGAGATCCAATAAAATATGTACACCTTGGAGGTACAGAAATATTAATAAAAGCATGTTTTAGAGAAGGAATAGATACACCGATAGAATTATATTTAGCAGATGATAAAATTATAAAACCTATAGAAAAAAGAATAATAACTGCCGTAAAAGGAAATTTAATATACCAAAAATTTAAATTTATAATAAGTGCAAATTATTCAGTAGCAGTAACAGATAGGAATATAGATAAATCATTAGTATTATATTGGAAGATATCAGGAATAGAATTAACCCCAGGATGTAAAATATTTACAGCGAGATGTAAAAATTTATATGTATTAACAACAAAACATAAAATAACAGGGAAAAATAAGATTAACAAGATACAAATAGATAGCCCATTTGAATAAATTGTAAAAACAATAGATTATAATGATTATAGTTATAGAGACATAGATATTGAAGAAAATTTAGAAATAGTAAATGATAGAATAAGTACAACAAAAAAATAGCTAATGAAAAACCAGAATCATCAACCTCATAAAAAAGAATGAGTTATGAAACAAATCCAATAATTAACCTAAATCAATATTACATAACAGGAAAAATAAATGAAAAAGAATATTTAATACTATTAAACACAGGACAAGAAGAAAATTATATAGCAAAATGTCTAGTAAAAAATGAAGAAATAAAAAATGATAATGATATATGCCCAGATCTACCGAGAAGTTTAATAAATAGTAAAGATATAGTAGAAAAAGAAATAATAATAGGAGGAATTAGAAAAATAAAAATAGAATTTGAGGTAAAAGAAGAAATGCAAAAAGCAGATATAATATTAGAAATAAAATGGTTAGAACAAGTAAAACCATATAATATAGAACATACACAATTAGCCATAACATATAATAGGGAAAGATTATTCTTAAAAAGAGCCTTAATATAAAATGAAAATATATGTATTAATGAAGATAGTAGTGGAAGGATATTACAGTAGATATTATACGCCTATGATAGATACAGGAGAAGAAGCTAATTTATGTTGATATAATTGCTTACCAGAAAGTAAATGGGATAAATTAAAAATACCAATAGTAGTTAAAGGATTTAATAATGAAGGAAGCTTAATTACTTATAAAGCTAGGAATGTAAAAGCACAAATATGGGATAAGATATTGACAATAGAAGAAATTTATAATTATGAACTAACGTCAAAAGATATACTTTTAGGAATGCCATTTTTAGATAAACTATACCCACATATAATAACTAGAAACGATTGGTGGTTCACAACACCATGTAAACAGAAAGTAAGAGCAAAAAGAGTTAATAATAAAATAAGAAAGAAAACTGATTGGATAAAAGGAAGTGAAAAAATTACACAAAAGTTAGAAGCTATAAAAAACGCTGAAGATACAATAGAATTAGTAGTATTCTCGATAAATAAAACAGAAATAACTATATTTTCAATAAATAAGATAGAAATAGTTAAGGAAAAATTAGAACAATAATATAGTGAAGATCCGTTAAAAGGATGGGAAAAACATAAAACTACCATAAAAATTGAATTAATAGACAAAAATAGTATAATAACCCAAAAACCATTAACATATAATTTTGACGATTTAAAAGAATTTAAAATGCATATAGATAAATTATTAGAAAAACAATATATACAAAAAAATAATAGTAAACATGATAGTCCAGAATTTATAGTAAATAAACATAGTGAACAAAAAAGAGGAAAAAGTAGAATGGTTATTGATTATAGAAATTTAAATGCAAAAACTATAACATACAATTATCCGATACCAAATAAGATACTAAAAATAAGACAAATCCAAGGATATAATTATTTTAGCAAATTTGATTGTAAATCAGGATTTTACCATCTAAAGTTAGAAGAAGAATCTAAAGAATTAACTGCATTTACGGTACCACAAGGATTTTATGAGTGGAATGTATTACCATTTGGATATAAAAATGCACCAGGTAGATATCAACATTTTATGGATAATTATTTTAAACAATTACCTAATTGCATAGTATACATAGACGATATATTATTATATACAAAAACTAAAGAAGAACATATAAAATTATTAGAACAGTTTACGGATATAATAGAAAAATCAGGAATAAGTCTAAGTGAAAAGAAAGCCGAAATTATGAAAAATCAGATAGAATTTTTAGGATTACAAATAGATAAAAGTGGAGTAAAAATGTAACAACATATAGTACAAAAAATAATAAATTCGAAAGAAGAATTAGATACAAAAAGGAAATTACAATCATTTTTAGGATTAGTAAACCAAGTAAGAGAATATATTCCAAAATTAGCAGAAAACCTAAAACCACTACAGAAAAAATTAAAAAAGGATATAGAATATAACTATGACGAAGAAGATAAAAAAACAAGTTCAAAAAATAAAATTACTTTGCAAAGAATTACCAAAATTACAATTTCCGGATGAAAATAGAAAATTTACATACATAGTAGAAGCAGATGCCAGTGAATATAGTTTTGGAGGAGTACTTAAATATAGATATGAAGCAGAAAAAATAGAACACCATTGTAGATACTACTTAGGTACGTTCAACGAGACAGAAATAAAATGGGAAATAAATAGAAAAGAATTATGTTCATTATATAAATGTTTGTTAGCATTTGAGCCATATATTGTATATAACAAATTTATTGTGCCAACAGATAATACGCAGGTACGCTGGTGGCTAACAAAGAAAATACAAAATTCAGTTACAACAAAAGAGATTCGGAGACTAGTTTTAAACATATTAAATTTTACATTTATAATAGAAGTAATCAGTACTAACAAAAATGTTATTGCAGATTACATATCAAGACAAAGCTACACAAACTGAAATGATAGAAGAAAATATACATGAAAAGATACTCAACACCCTGACTACGTTTTCATTGAAAGTGGACAGTATGGGTACTGAGATAGTAAAGATGGGTACTGAGATAGAAATGCTAAAGCTAAAGACTAGTGAAGATAAACTGAAGTCTATAGCTATGAATCAGCTAACTCAGCAATGCGCAGAGCTATGTCGATCGGAAGATAGTAAAATTCCAGAGCTAGAAGGAGATGTTGGGATACTCCATAAAACCCATAACGTTTATCAATCTACTTCTGCAGGTACAAGCAAAGGAGTTAGAAAAAATATGAACCTAAACAAGCTATTTGACAAACCATATACACCAAATACATCAAAAGACCCCATATTTATACCCCCACAAGTTACCATATATCGAGATAGTCTAAACCAAGACAAAAAGACATACAACTACACAGCCCGCACATATATAGAAAATATCTACAATGTACAAACCTTTTTAAATAGCAACCCCAAAGCTACAAATATCCAAGAACCAGATACAAACTATATAACCCAGAAATTGACCGGATACAATAAGCTAATTACCTTACCTAAAACCAAACCCAGCTTAGTTAAAACTTGCTACGAATATGGATTACTTAGTACCGTATATACCACAGACGGAACTGAGATATCCACTATACTCGAGATATATGAAGCATTTACCACATTTAAAAGAATAACCAAAAGTACTTTATTTTTTATAAAAATTTAGACGGCACCAGCAGAGATATTATTTGATGAAGTTAAAAAGCCCATACAAGTTGTAAATATAGGAATGACACGAGATATGATTATTCCACAAGGTATTGGTTCACAGCCAGAGATACCCAGAATCGAGATACCAAAATTTTATGCGAACAAAAGAGTTATCGGACTATCTACAATTTTACAAGAGCTAGCAAATACATATTGCAACCAAAATCCTATATGGAGCTACTATTCAAGAAATCATGTATTAATATATTCAAATTCAAAAGAGTTACGAGAAACAGATATGGAAACTATTAGGCAATGGATTATCACGTTGCTTAAACCAGAAACAGAACCTATCGCCAAAGCTATTAGAGAAAAATTTATTTCAGAAGAATTATTGACCAGATATTGCAAGTCTATTGGACACAAATACCCAGACCACAAATGTTCAAAATGTAATGGAGGAGATAATGACGTCCCAGCAGTGCAGCTAGAATAAAAGAAGATAAGGACGACAGCTGGAAAGATAAGACCGGAGTAATAATGGAGATACAGTAAATATAACAAAAACCATGGAAACAAGATATTTTAAAAGTTATGTAAAGTCTTTAGAAATTATTGTATAAAGTCTTTAGAAATTATTGTACTTTACTATTTATAAAAAGACTTTCTTATTTTAGCTAGACTTTAGGTAGTAGGCTTTAATAGCCTTTAAGACTTTTTTGAACCTTTTTTGTTTTTAGCTTTAGGAATCTTATCTTTTAGGACACATGTAAAATACTTTGGAAAAATTTGTAAAGTTTCGTTCACTTATAAATAAAGAAGAAAGAAGGCATTGCAAAAGCAAGCCTTCTCACATTATCCAAAAAACTCTCTCCATTCCGTTCAAAAATATTTAGCCCAGTTAATTAAATATATACACTGCAATGGAAAAAGCTATGGAACAACAAACCTCAGAAATATCAAAGCTACCGGAACAGGTATATCTATTTATGATTATGAATAGCTAAATTCATAATTCCCGACAATCATGATATGATAAAATAAATTCATATTAGTTACTTTATAGTAGAATTATTTGAAAAATAATATGTTAAGAAGTTTATTAGCAAAGTGGAAATGGAGAAAAATACCAAGGAACTATGCCATCCTAAAGGTTAAACCAATGAGGCAAGAAGCCGTGGTGGGGAGTAACCAAAGTCAAGGCGCTGTTTAAGGGAAAAGTATCCGAATTACCATGCTAATAGTGACCGAAGAACATGTTGTTTAAGAATAATCTAGTATATAGTAATCTGAGATGACTATATTTTATTATGTACATGGTTGAAGAGAATATTTTGAAAAAAGCAATTTTATGATAATGAATGATAATATATCTGATGTCATGGTAGATAAATTCAAGATACTTATTTTGTATATACTTAGAGATATAAATGTTGCAGATATAAAAAAAATTATATTAGAAGAAGCATTTGGAGAAAATTATACGGATAGAATAAGTTATATACAACACATACCTAACTACTCTTATAAATATTTATTATGTTAAGATCAAGCAGAAATTTTAAAGATATACGAAATATATAGTTACTAGAAAAACAGATAAAAATAAATATAGACAAATACATGGAAAATAAAAAATATATAAAATCTCTTAATATAAATATGCAAGAAAAAATAACTATAAAATATCAATTTTAAAAAATTGCTCATTTAGACTACCTTAGAGTTTTAATCTTATATATACTTAAAGATATAGAAATAATAGATATTAAGAAAATGATATTAGACGAAGTAATAAACTACGAAATTGAAATGATAGACGCCTTAGAACAAATATACGAAGACATTTACCCAGAAGGATATTATTCAGACCAAGATTGTGGATTTTAGAATATATTAGAAAAACTAGAGAAAATCAAGATAATCTAAATAACGAAATTAATTATAGGAACCATATTAGAAAAATAATGGAAGATCTGAAAGAAAAGTTAATATGGATAGAAAAAACCTTAGAAAATTTAGAAAAAAGCACATGTGACAGTTTATATAATATAAAAAACTCATTACGAGAAGAACAACACAAAATAATAAATGACATAGAAAATCAAGAATTAGATATATACTATAGTACAGAAAGAATAAATTATTACACAGAAATTTGTAACTCAGAAGTTACTACAGGATAAAATAATAAACTAAATAAATTAATGAACACATCTCACAAAAAGAATAATTTATTAAAACAAAATCTAAAAAATATCCACGTAGAAAAAAGAATAGATTCATTACCTACAATAAATCTATTTATTATCCTAGTTATCCGCACCCCCCTACAAATGGTATGTACTGACTAATATCTTAAAAACACTATCTATTTTACATCTATTCATATAGTAATACGTGTTATATATTTTGCACATGTTTAGGAGTAGCTGATGACTATTTACTTGTTCTACAAGTGTCTCTGACTATCTTTTCATCATTATCTTAAATATGTGTTTTTTATGATTTTGAGAAGATTTTGGCTTTTTCTTCCTTAAAGATTTGTTCCATTTGTCTTCTAGTCTTCATTTTGTCTGTGGGGTCCAGCAAGTAGCTTTTCTAATTTTGAAAGAGAGTTGACACCTTTGTTTTAATTGAGGACGTATGTCTGTGCTATCCCTTGCATATCTATCATGTCACTATTCTTAGGTTCACTTGCATATGAAGATGCAGTATCTAATAACTCTATTATCTTCTTTGAGTTGTTCTCATTATCTAGAAATGATAAGGCTTCTTTGATTCTTCTTTTTAATTCTTCTTTGGAAAGGTGTGATTCCTTCCATGAGGATAAACATGTTGTGGGTTTTTCTATTGGACAACATCCTTTAATGTTGATGGTTGTACTTAAGTATTTGATCCTTTCAATTATATGAATATCAAAGGAACAATAAATAATATATGAAATTCTTTTTTTAATAAAAAAATTACACCATTTAACATTCTTCGAAAGTGTAGAGATATTCTACTCTGCCTGGAACTTTTCAAATTGATTTTGAAATTATGTTGATAGTGCCTATTTATTTCCTCCAAATTAGCTCCACCAATCGTAGAACCATCGGTGAATTATAGTAATTTTCATTTGCTCTAAGTATTTACCAAACCAGAAGTGAGTGTTAGGCATAACATACATAAAATTATACCAGGCCATCCTATAATCATACTAATTATATGTTTGAGGTCGGTGTGGTCTTGATAGAAAAATAGAAGTATGTATATGATATACATACATTTCAATCAGGCTTAATATCCTTTTAATTTTAAATTTTGAGTATTGAGTTGTGATTACCCAGACTAATGGACAGTGCAAGCACCTACACTATTCTAAGTAGCTAGGAGAATGCGGAAGACTTTTGTTTGTAAAGGAATACTAGATTAAATATAATAAAGTAAATTAAATATTAATAAATAAACTTTTTCAAAAACTTCTTACAAGTGTCCTTCACTATCCCAAGACTTTTCCAGACATGTACAAGAGCTACCTATTATAATATAGACTAATAATAAAATAAATAATACAAGGTCTCTAACATCTTTTCGGAAGAAAGTGCAGAAATTAGTGTTGAATATCGTCTTCCATCCAGTAACTACAAACTAACATGAACTCAGTCTACATCCCAAGAAGGAATTTAGAAGTGTAGGGTCAGGAAAACCACATGTACTGGTAGGCATCATCGACCGACCGTGTTAGTGCATAGAATCATAAAATAAAATTAAGGAAAATCAATCATGACATCTTGAATAGAATATAATTCAACTAAGGTTGTAATAACATTATTAATTTACCTATATAAGTTACATTATCCAATAACTCTTCCAACTCCATCAGTATTATATTCTGTACTAACATACTCTAGCCTTATTAATTCACACCATCAACCATAATCCAACGCTAATACATCACTATCACTCTTTATTCACATTATCTCTTTCATCACCCATATCTATAGGATAAACTCAATAATCATAGAAACTCACACTAAACTCTCAGAGTAACTATCAAACACTCTCTTATAATATTAAGGAATAATAAATAGTCATTCGGATAAACTATAATTACGACAGGTATAAATGAAGCAAGTTGACAAACATACAGAAAGTAAACACCGAGTTTCACTTTTCCACGAACTTGTCACCCAATCAATATCAAGGATACAATCAAATGGGGAATGCACGTCAAATCATATTCAGTAAGTCACACTAGAGAACTCTAGTCTTATTAACAAAACTTATACATACTATTGAAAAATGATTATTTCAATTATTGAAGTTTGGAACAGTTTCTTTGTTATTATTCATTGGGTTCATCACTCTGGATCACTTCATTATCAATTCCTTCATTATTATTATAATCTCCATGTCGGCTTATGGCATCCGATCCAATCACATTTTATAGTAATACACAAAAATAACTTCAGTCACATTGCTACTAACAATCTTTTCATTAGTAATAATTATGTCCTTTTAAACCTCGTTATTAGAACACCATTATCTCGTTGTTATCTTATTAAACCCCAAGAATATTCAAAATCAATAATAATATGTACACATATGCTAAGGGACTTGTTTTGGCCCAACTAGTCATGAGGGGACAATCTAAGTCTATGTACCGCACTGGCGTGGTACTCGATCCTCCATAAATAAATATTATTTGTATTCATATTTATATTCATACCAACGTGGTACCCAATCCTATATAAATAAGTAATATCAATATTCATATTCGTACCGTCATGGTACCCGATCCTCCAGAAATAAATATTATCAATATTCATATTTGTACAGGTGCGGTAACCGATCCTCTATAAACAAGTAATATTAATTTTCATATTTGTACTGGCGTGGTACTCGATCCTCCATGAATAAATATTATATACATTTTATTAAATTCACATTATCTTTTGGGATGCAATACAACGTACTAAATTTACAAGTGTGCTCTTAAAATCATAAAAAAAATCAATCAAGTTCTTTCATTTATCAACATTTTGACCCTCTCATGGGCATTATTTGAATAATTCATCATGATCTTTAGCAAGTCATTCCTAACATTAATTTAAGGAGTTATCATTATCAAACAAACCTCTCATAAGCATAATTCAATAAATCATCATTATCTCCAATTTAGCCTCTCATGAGCATCCAATAGATAAAGTATTTACATCAATACGAAAACAAGAATATCATAAAATAAATTACAATTTAACACTTATGAAAGCATGTAACTATTAGATCATTACTTAATCATTAGTTATTAAAATATCAATATCTCTTTCAATATAATACAATCATCACACTAATTCAAGTCATCTATCCTTAAGATATTACTATGCTCATCAATACTTGATCCTAACATAATTCTTCTCATCATATTATTATCCAATACATATAACTTAATATCATTATAGCTTAACTAGGTTAATATCTAGAACAACTAAGAACTATCATGTATATATGCATGATTTTCAACAATCTCCTTGCGGGCACATAACACATAATATCATAAATATCACATAATTAATCAATAATATAGTCTACGGAATTAATGTTAAGTTCTCGTGTCTTTATCCACCTCAATTTTATGCCCACAAGCCTAAATATGCTTTCTTCCATCAATTTTAAATTTTGAAAATATAACAATCATCTACTCATTAAACCTAACACACCTGGACACCAATCTTTTTGAAGAAGCAAGTTGCAAGGAGGATGATCTTTCCTTTCCTTCATGCCTTGAAAGAATCAATCATCTATAAATCAAGCAATTATAAGAGTAATTAAATAATTACTCTTCAAAAAAACATCTTGGGAATTCAAACCACTAATTCTACCCTTAATTCAAGGTCTATATCATTCCATAAGTTCCATTAACCATTAATTATCCCTTTAAAGCCTAACCCATGTAACGCCCCGAGATCCCATCCCGAGACGTCACACATTGCTTATGACCTCGAAGGACCATAAGCTAACCCTTTACTGATATCTGTACCTGAGCACTTCATAATATCTAAAATAAATGCAAAAACTATCCATAAGTTTCAACACATCTACGAATACTCAAAACTAAAAACTAAATACTAATACATCCATCTAAAAAACATCTAAACTGTCTGAACTGTGGAGTTGATGGGACAGGTTCCCAACTAACTTCGTTTACAGAAAAATATAGAAAAAGTCTAATGTAATAATAGTAAATTATGATTCATCCTCGAAAGAAGAGGGACCACTGCTACAACTACTATTGCAGAATGGGACTGAACTGCTGAGGAAACTCTGGGTGTTATGCCTCTGAACGTATGGTGCGAAATAAAACACCATAATGCAAATGCATTAGTATAGGGATGTACTGAGTATGTAGATGGGGTAAGGCTAAATGCAAGGGCTCATGCATGCATAATTCTAAACTAAATAATCATGAAAATACCGCACGAGAACATATACATATACATGAAAGCATAGACCATAGTCATAATCATCACAACTCTATAGACTAAAACTCGAATACTGTCTTACTGCAACTGAACTCACTACTGACACTGAGATACTGAGACACTGACTAATCTGATACTGATGATTGAGAAACTGGATGTACTTACACCAAGGACTGAATTCTGAGCTTATTGCTTTCGATTGACAGGATTAGAGATCAGATTTTCTAATGGATGATTCCCAAAGCTATTATCAATGATAAGAAATATGATTATATATGAATCTGACAACAAGGATACTCAATAAAATCTGAGACTATGATCAAGCCTGTCTGGTGGTATATCTCTGAGTATGATATAAAATGAATGTATATAATATAAAACCTATCTGATGGGATGGTCCATGAATTAATTAAACTATCTGAGTTACTCATAAAAATAGATGACTGTATCTGACAGTCCTGATTCCTGAAGATTGATACTGAGACTAACAATGAATCTGAAACTAAAACTAAAACAGTGGGAAGTAGTTACTTAACCAACGTGGCCTAACATACCACGGGTGGGGTCCAACCTGTAACCCCAGCTGGAAGAGTGTCAATACCTTGCCACGGGTAAAGACCTCTCTCTGATCAATCCTCTCTAGCAAATGACCCTTACCAGGCAGTTGACCTAAGGAAATATAATAGTCAAATACTCTTTCTCTGGAGGTGACAGCCTTTTCCTAATGATGACTCTTGTATCCTGCACTGGCTACACAGTTTCTAGGGGTCAGGGATTGCTACTAATGACTTCAAACTCTCTCTTTTGAAGGGAGAAGCCGTCATCCCTTCCCTCACTCGATGCTACTTTCTACTACCAACTGAAAGACTCTGACTGAGTTCTTAACTGAACTGAATCTGATACTGATCATGTTTATCAAAATATTTGACTGAACCACGCTGAGATTACTTAATTTTGTATCTGGGGGAAATGGTATTGAATTATGGTATCTGAATCATGATACAGAGCTTGAATAAATTATTCGGTCACTATTGAGATTAGAATTGAACACCTGCATACTGTTAGATCTAAGCTGAGTACAGAGCTGACGCTAGATTACTAGCGATACAGAGATTACAGAGATTACTGAGATTTCTAAGATTTATTACGTTCTGCAATTGTCATAGGATACAAACTTCTATAGCTCACTGAGTTCTGAGAATCATGGCTCAACTGGAATTATCATGAAACTGATGCGGGCTCTAGACAACAACTAAATTTTTGGGTATAAATACCCCCAGGACTCGATTACATAAAATAAAGCATAATCATTCCTCCATTATCACAACCATTTATTCTTCATCATCATCACAATCATTCATTCATCATCACAGTCATTCATTCATCATCATTATCATTAAAGCATCTCTTCAAGTATTTAGGAAACATCAACATGTACTAGTATAGGGAAATATGCTACTAGATTATACTTCCTTCAACAAGGTCTTACCTCAAGTACTTCACACCTAAATCAGTCTTGACATGTATTTGGACATCACATGATTCGGGGAAAACTTCATACTATAATGTCTTAACTTACTTGCTAATCACTTGGCATGTATTAAAAGCTTAGCATATATTAGAGAGCACATAGTTGGGGAATTTACAACCATCATATCTCGACTTATTCACTAAGGTCTTTCAACAACACTAAGCAAGTACGAGTTTACACCTTCTTGGGGATTTCCTACTATCATGGCACATTTCACTCACTAAGGAATTCTAACAAACACTAGGCATCCATAGACTAGCTCCCAATTTGGGGGTTTCCTGTTCAAGATACTATAATGGCCCTTATGCTTCACTTAAGCTCTTCATCAAACTTATGGGGGACATGCTTCGCTTATTCAACCATTTCTACTCCTATTTAACATGGAAAATTCATATAGGAAACATCATTATGAAAGTTCATCACCACCCTCACAAGAATTCCACATACTAGGGTTCATTAGCACCAACACAAGAATTCGACATACTAGGCTCAAAGCTCATGAATATTGTAAACAAACATAAATCAAAGTTCAACAACACATGGAACATCAATTTCAACTCACATGAATCATTAACAACACATAAACATAAAATGTTTGAATTTTAGAAAAGGATACTTGAGCTTCTTGGATGAAAGAGACCCAAGAATCGACATCTACATACCTGGGGAAACTCTTTTCTTGAAAGTTCTTGAAAAGATTTCTTGATTCCTCTTGATTCTTTCTTGATTTTTGTTGAAGAAGAAAAGAGGATTTAATTTTTTGGAAAACCTAGTTTTTGGAGTGAAAGAGAAAAATGAGGATAAGATCCCTTGGTCGGGTATTTATAGAGGCTAGGGAAAAGGGGAAAAGACCAAAAAGTCCTTGGAATTAAACTAAAAAATCCTCGATTTTACATGTTGGCGCGACGCACCATAATCGTTCCAGTTCACCAGAAATTAAACAATTGGAAAACTGCATGCTGGCGCGACGCGGTGGAAATCCTGTTGCCATCTTAATTGCGAACTGGAACTATGTCACGACACGGTAGAATGGATGAGGCTCCCTAGAAATTGAAAAATTCTGAAATTAAGCCTTGGCGCAACGCTCCATAATCGCAGAGGCTCACTGGATTTTGACAATTGCTATTTTGGCTGGCTTTGCGACGCACTAAAGTTCCAGGTGGCACACTCTCTCACTAAAATGGCTCTAACTCTTCACCCGAGTATCGGATTTGGGCGAATTTGGTATTGATGGATAACTTATTCAATTCTCTACATAACAAAGATTTGAAATTAGGCAAATTCCATACAATCTAAAGTATTTCATAATTGGGAAGATATTCTTGAAACTTTTAGACTCGAATTTCCACTTTATTGAATACGCTCTAAGGCTCAGAGTGAAAGAGGACTTTGCGGGGTGTTACAATCCATCTCTATTAATGGATTTTTTGTGTTAAAGGTCTCATCTTTACGAAATTCATGATTCCTAACCAGCAAAATACATAATCTAGTTTATGAAATTTGTGTTAGGAATATCTAATTTATAGTTTAGAAAAGCTTTTGGTCATATTAAAATCACCCATGAGTATTCCCAAAATAATTCCACCCTTAAAGGTCTTTCTAAGGATTCTAAGATGTTAAAGGATCAAAAGACGAAGAAACTAATGAAAAAACTTATCGTAACGAAGGAATTTCACCTTAATCCTTGGTAAATCACCTATCTAGAGTTGGAGAATGAAATTTGGATTTTTATGCATAAAATACAGCTGAAGCTAATTCAAATACAACAAGAATTTTTGCTACAGTAAAATCTCATTTTAGTCCCGACGGTGCTCAGTAAATCAGTTATAACCTTTTACTCTAATTACAGATTGAGGAATGGTTTATTGAATTGGAAATAAAGAAAAAAGATATTTTATTGGGTAGTTATTAGGACCTTTAAATCCTTATATTCTATGAGATATGGTCGTTTGCAATTGGACCTAATAGAAACCTATAGCAAAACTGGATCGGAACAAAAGTTTTATACTTAACTTTGTGTTAGGGATATTGTAGGGTATTAATTCATACCTAAAGTACTTTCAAACTAAAGTATTGATATTAGAACTTATGAATAATTAAATTCATCGGGCTTGAGTTTATATATACACATTCGAAGGCTAAAACTTTCATCGAAAAGTTTGTGGTGACATAATAAATAAAATATTAGCTATTTTAGAACTAAGTTAATATTGAGGAACAAGAATTCTTATGAATAATTTAGTAATGATAAAATGGGTCGTTACAATCAGATACCAATTTACCATCCATTCAACCTTGAATAGACATTCAGTGGAGAAAACACTAGCTTGGAATGAGAGAGACATTACTAATAGAGTTTCTTATACTGCACCCTATTCACTCACTCGATATCCTTATCGACCAACTCCCATACTATACTAAATCATTCTATCAAAGTTTTTCAAAATACAAAGATGCTGATCCAAATATTTACACACAAATTATTTATTCACCTTTCAATGGCCTAAGTATAAAACTTGAGTTTTACGGGTCAAAGACAAATTAAAATGGTTAAAACATTCATCTTGAAGAAGATAAACAACCAAAAATATTTTGGCTCAAACCGAACCGAGGATTTATAATAATGGGCATCCCAAGTCTAACCAGGATCGGAGACCACCCCTGTTACCCAACCTAAGTTCCAGCTGCCAGCTCTAAGTTGACTGAATTTCAAATATATAACAAGATAGCATAATTGGAATTAGACTGAATTTGGGGTAGATCTATTACAAAACCAACCTTACCAAGTCATCCCGTCCTCCAAACCATACAAACTAAACAACCAAGCAAAACCAATACCAAACCAAGGGCTATAAACCAGGCCAAATCCAAATGAGTTCCAAAATATAATATGATTAATCCCAAAATGAAATACGATAGAACAGTGAGAAATTATGTCCAATGATATTAGCCACCATACAAATACCAATATTAAGGATGACACCAATACTGATTTCACCCATACCAACCTATAGTAGTACCACAAAGACTTTAACCAAAAGAGTAAGAATATAGGATTGGGACATGCCTCCAACCATAGTCAAAAGTAATATCAAGAAATAAATTAAAATGCTTAAAAATATCCATAATATGAAATGGAACCTTCCAGAAATATGGAAGTGCACCACTTCAATCCAACAACTATCCCTGAGTCAATCACAATGTAGGAGGAGTAGAATGGCTAGTTCCTGCATAGCGTAGGTATACAACTGCCCGAAGATGGGTTAGCGGGTGAACGCTAGCATGAACTCAGGATAATAATAAAATAATGCAATTTTTAAAACCAAGTAAAACCCATACATACTCATACAACATACATATATATATAATAATGCTGGAAAAGGGAACTAGGTTTAGCATGCCATTAAAACCTTTACCTGGGCTATGTAGCTTTACCATACAAAACCACTCATGGGCTATATGTATAACGCCCCACATTTTGGGCTATAATATAGACCATGATTCTAATGTGTTGATAAATCCCGAAGCCATAAATCCTATGCCAATACGGTATGTTAATTATTTGTGTAGCATATGAATCCACTCAAGCGTGAATTTACACCATAGGGATCATTTGACTCAAGGACGAGTTGAAAACTACTTCGACCGATTAAGCTTAAGTGGACATTATAATTTTTGTCAACTTATATTAACCATTACTCTTTGTATATGTCGAATTAGAAAGCCTATTATGTATAAAATGATAGGTTTCCAAGTTAGCTTTCCAACGATACCAATTTTTCTAAAATTCGGCACCCGAACAAGAAGTTATGGCCTTTTAAAGTAATATCGTCGCCTAATCAATCGCACATGGCCACTGGAAAGCATAAGCGATAGCATAGGCGATGCCTATGTAAACATAGGCGATGGCATAGGCAGCGCCTATATAAAGGTTTAAAGTGACATAAACACTCCATATTTAGGGCAAAATGATCCTTTTCCACCCTTACTTAGGCCTAAACATGAAATTCAATTCCAAATACCCCAAAATATACCTTGATTCATTAAAAGTGCTCAAGGATTCTCCTTACGATTTCAAAATAAAAAAATCCAAACAACTCAAGATTCAACCGGGGGTTTTAGAAACAAATTGCATATTTGAAATCCCCAGAACGTACGCTTCCAGAAGAACTAATAATGTTTGCATATAGCGGTACGTGGGGTTATATAAAAAATCTCATGGGCTTTAAAAATTGATTTTTTCAAAATGGGGGTTTTGAAATTACGAATATGATTATGTTTTAAACATTTTATGATATTGATTTGGTATTTAGGCCTAATTCTAATATGATTTGATATATTATATATGTATATGCATATGTTTCATAATGATGAAAAATTGAGAGCACGATTTACACAGAACCCCTCTCTTGAGATGATATTTTTTTAAGTTTTCACATGATATGAATTGTTTGAAATCATCTTGAAATGCATGTCATGAAATATCTTAAAAATATCATGATTTGGATATGGTTTTTGACTTTCAAAGTGAGGGTTGTTTTGTTCATGTTGAAATATGTTGCATATGATTATTGAATGAAGAGAATGATATGATACTGATGATTGCAAGTCAGCTATGAAGATACCCTACAGAGTATGCCATGTGATTGATTTGAACAAAATTTGAATGCATTGATTTTCATGACAAAGGTGGATGCCCGAAGAAGGTGATTAAGTAAAAGGGATCATCGTTGGAAACCGTAGTTGCCGATGTGGGTCATAGGATATTGTATCCTACATGGGAGGATAATAAAATAATTGGAACATCTCACATAGGGGGATTCCCTGTGGTGTACTCACATGGGGGGTATACCGGCTCTAAATCCTTGTGGCTACTTGGATTGGAGGCTTCGCCGTCGAGCACCAGAGGTGGATTCCACAAAGCCATGGAATTACAATTGTAGGGTATTTCACCTATCTCAATTAGATTACATTGGTATTTAAAACTATTACATTATGCCCATGTGTTTTCAAATAATTTGATATGAAACTGCTTTATAATGGCTCTCACCTGTATTGTGTAAAAATATTATATTTCTATTTTGATTTCTCTGCGTACTAGTTCTTTTGTATTGACCCCCTCCACTCCCAGGTTCGGAGGCCTAGGGGTCCAGAAAACCAGTAGATTCCTTCCAACATATCGCAGAATCAAGTGGTGAGCCTTCAATATTTCAGAAGGCCTGATATCTGCAGTTTAATTTATTATTTATTAGTTTTGGGTCTACTGGGGCATTGTCCCAGTTTTCAGATAGGTATTTATTTTAGTCATGTAGTATACATGTCATAGACGTTATAGAGATGTTGTATTGAGATTGTGGGACATTATTCCCCATTATTACTTTCGCATGATTCTTGACCATGTTTTTGTTATATTGTGTATCTTCCCCATTTTTTTATCATATGAATTATATACATGATTACCAGACAGATAGGGGTGTTTCAGGCCTCATGGTTTGGGATACTCTTCATGGACAGGGCCCCTATTCGGGTCGTGACAAACTTGATATCAAAGCACGGTTCATAGTACCAGTGTGTCTGCAAAAATGCATCAGGTAGAGTCTTGTTTATGGGTGTGTAGCATGCCACACTTATAAATAAGAGGTTGCTAGGCGTTTAGGAAATATTTCCATTCTTTGTGATTTAGTTCATGCTTCAGAGTCTGAACTGTCCCTTAAACAATGATCTCTTGTATTTTAGAAACACAGTTATGCCTCCATATTGTATCATCGATCAGAATGCTCAGAGAGATGAGGTCCGTCCCACCCATGGGATGTGGACCCATAACAGAGCTCATACTCTAGAACTTATCCCTACTTTAAGAGTCCTTCCAATCCCTACCATTCCACTTCGGGCTTCGCGGACTAATGTAAACCGTCCCCCAACTGCTCAGGGAGATATTTCAAATGCAGAATTCAGACGGTCTATTCATATGCTGACATAGTTAGTAGCTAACCAAGCTCAATGTTCAAAACATATTGGGTCTTCATCAGTTATGTCTAAGGCTACTAGGGTTGGACATTTCATGAAGATGAACCCACCTAAGTTCACTGGCACCAAGGTGGAAGAAGATCCACAAGAGTTCATGGATAAGATGGAAAAGATCTTTAAGGTAATGTATGTGGATGACGTTAAAAGGGTGGAACTAGCAACTTATCACCTCATGTATGTTGCGAATTAGTGGTATGTTGACTGGAAGGATGCAAAAGGTGAGAGTGCCGAGCCCACAGTTTGGACTAAATTTGTGCAAGGTTTTCTTGATTGATTCTTTCCTCTGGAGTTGAGGGAGGCCAAAGAGAAAGAGTTTATGAATCTGAAGCAGGGAAGTATGAGTGTCCAGGAGTACACTTTGAAGTTTAATAAACTAGCCTACTATGCCCCAGAGTTGGCTAGTAATATGAGAGCCCGGATGAGGAAATTTGCATCTGGCCTTTCTAACAACCTGGTGCTTGAGTGCCAGGGGCAATGTTGAATAAGGAGCTAGACTTTACTCGGCTGACTGGTCATATGCAGTAGATAGAAGAGAAGAAAAAGAAAATTTCAGAAACAAAAGAGAAAGACAGCCAAGCAAAGAGAGCCAGAACCGTGAATTAGAATTACAGCCAACCACAGAGCGGCAACTGGGAAAATAGATGGCAAAAGAAGAAGTCATGGAGTAATGCACAGTCTTCTGCCAGGGCCCCAATGCCCGGACCACTAGCAGATAGACGATCTCATATTTTCCAGAATCATCATAGACGAGAGCCCCAGATACTAAGTCGCAGGGGAGTGTGTCCCAACAATGTCATACTTATCCACAGTGTGAGATTTTTGGGAGGAATCACCTAGGGAAGTGTTTTTTTAAGGGGAAAAATTGTTATACTTATGGCAAGGTGGGACATCTTCAGAGATATTGCCCTTTTTCTTAAGGAAATACAGGGGGGACTAGGCCCCAAGCTGCCCCCATGGCTCTTCCTCCTAAGGGTACCCCTTCAGCTATCGAGAGCAGTCACAATCAGTTATATTCTTTCACTAACCGCCAGGAGGCAGAATATTTACCAAATGTTATCACCGGTACGTTACAAATTTTTTCTCATGATGTTTATGTATTTCTTGATCCCGGGTCTACTTTAACTTATGTACCCCCTATGTGTCTATTGTTTTGGGTTTGAGCCTGAAGTCATCGAAGAAGCCTTCACTGTTTTCACTTTTGTAGGTGATTCTATTGTTACTAGAAGGGTTTATAGAAATTGTGTTGTGTCTATTCTTACTAGGGATTTGTGGCCGACCTTATAGAACTTGATATGGTAGATTTTGATGCCATCCTTGGGATGGACTGGCTCCATTTGTGTTAAGCCACACTTGATTGCAAAACTCGTAAGGTCACTTTTTATTTTTTGAATGAGACACAAATTGTATGGGAAGGGAGTTTTGTGGAACCTAAAGGTCACTTTATCTCTTATCTTAGATCCCAAAAGCTTATCTCCAAAGGTTGTATGTACCATCTAATTTGAGTAAAAGATTCAAGAGTTGAAAATCTTCCTTTTCAGTCAGTCCCTTTACTAAATGAGTTTCTAGAAGTCTTTCCAGAAGATATCCCAGGGATATCACCTGATAGGGAAATAGATTTTGGCATTGATATGTTGTTAAACATTCATCCTATTTCTATTCCGCCATATAGAATGGCTCCCATGGAACTGAAAAAGTTAAAAGAGTAGCTGGCAAACCTTCTAGATAAGGGTTTTATTTTCCCCAGTGTGTCTTCTTGGGGTGTACCTGTACTTTTCATGCAAAATAAAGATGGTTCCCTTCGTATGTGCATAGACTATCGTCAGCTGAATAAGGTCACGATTAAAAACAAGTATCCTCTCCCTAGGATTGATGATCTTTTTTACCATATTCAGGATGCTAAGTGTTTTTTGAAAATAGATCTTTGTTGGGTAATCATCAGTTGAAAGTTAGGGAGTCAGGCATTCTTAAGACAGAGTCAGACATTCTTAAGACAGACTTTCAAACCCGATTTGGTCACTATGAGTTCTTAGTCATATTCATCATTGTATTTATTGATGATATTTTGATCTATTCTAAGAGTAAAGAGGATCACACCAATCACCTCCGAATTATTCTTCAGACGCTTAAGGATCATCAACCGTAGGCCAAATTTTCTAAGTGTGAATTATGGTTAAATGCTATTGCCTTCTTAGGGAATATTGTGTCCAGTAACAGGATAAGATTGGATCCCCAGAAAGTTGAAGCAGACAGAAAATGGACCAGACCCACAACTCCAACCGATATTCGGAGCTTCTTGGGTTTGGCGGTGTATTACAGAAGGTTCGTAGAGAGTTTATCTTCTATAGTTTCTCCACTCACTAAATTGACTCAGAAAAGGTGAAGTTTGTATGGTCTGATCTGTTTGAGAATAGTTTTGAGAAGTTGACAGACAAACTAACCACTGCTCTTATTTTGACACTCCCCGAGGGCGTAAATGGCTTTGTTGTATACTGTGATGCATCCCGTGTGGGACTTGGTTGTGTGTTGATGCATCATCGAAAGGTAGTGGCTTATGCTTCTAGATAGTTAAAGGTACACGAGTGAAATTACCCAACTCAAGACTTGGAGTTAGCAGCCGTGGTGTTTGCATTTAGAATCTAGAGGGCACTATCTCTATAAAGTGCATATTGATATTTATACTGACCATAAGAGTTTGTAGTATGTTTTATCACAGAAAGAATTAAAACTCAGGCAGAGGCGTTGGATGGAGATTTTGAAGGACTATGACATGCGTTTTCATTACCATCCAGGAAAGGCAAATGTTGTAGCCGATGCCCTCAGCAGGTTGTCTATGGGCAGCATTTCTCATGTTGCAAAAGGGAAGGAAGATATAGTGAAGGATATTCACTGCCTCACAAATCTGGGAGTGTGATTCTTAGATTCCGAAGATGGCGGGGTGATTGTTCATGATTTAGCTAAGTCATCCCTTTGTGCTAAAGTTAAAGAGAATCAAGTTGAAGATCCCATCTTGATGCAAATCAAGAAAGATATGGGTCAACGGAAGGTAATATCATTTGAAATTGGTGGTGATGGTATTCTAAGATATCAGGGTAGGTTATGCATTCCGAATGTTGATGGACTACAGAAAGGATCCTTGAAAAAGCTCACACTTCAAGGTATATTGTTCACCCAGGATCTACTAAGATGTACCATGATCTGAAAACCTTGTATTGGTGGAATAACGTGAAACGTGATGTAGCTAATTTTGTGTCCAAGTATTTGAACTGTCAACAAGTGAAGGTAGAACACATGAGGCCAGGTGGTACTTCCTAAGAGATAGCCCTACTTTTATGGAAGTGGGAGATGATAAACATGGACTTCATTACAGGACTTTCGAGATCCCGAAACCAATATGATTCTATATAGGTGATTGTAGATCGGTTGACAAAGTAAGCCCACTTTTTGCCTGTGAGGACTAATTATTCGGGAGGGTTATGCTAAGATTTACATTGAGGAGATAGTTCAGTTGCATGGGTCACCAGTATCCATTATATTCGATAGAGGTACGCAATTTTTGTCTCAGTTCTGGAGATCATTTCTGAAGGGTTTAGGTACACAAGTGAATTTGAGCACAGGTTTCCACCCTCAGACGGATGGGCAAGATGAGCGTACCATTAAGACCCTTGAGGATATGTTGAGGTCATACGTCATTGATCTCAAAGGTAGTTCAGTATATCACCTGCCACTAGTTGAATTTGCTTACAATAATAGTTACCATGCCAGCATCAACATGGCTCGTTTTGAGGCATTGTATGGGAGGAGATGTAGGTCTCCGAAAGCATGGTATGAAGTGTGTGAGACCTAGTTATATGGGCCTGATCTTGTTCATCAGGCAATGGAGAAAGTAAAGATCATTAGAGAACGACTCAAGACTGCTCAGAGTCGTCAAAAGTCCTATGCCGATGTTCGGAGAAGAGAACTTGAGTTTGAATTTGGTGATTAGGTGTTTCTCAATGTTTCTCCTATGAAAGGAGTTATGCGGTTTGGAAAAAGGGGTAAATTGAGCCCTCTCTATATAGGACCATATCAGATTCTGTGAAAGATTGGTGCAGTTACTTATGAGCTAGAATTTCCTGGAAGTTTGGGTTTCGTTCATCCGGTATTCCATGTATCCATGTTGAAGAAATACATTGGAGATCATTCTTTGGTATTACCAGTAGAGGGTGTCAAAGTGACAGATTCCTTGTCTTACGAAGAAGAGCTCATTGAAATTTTTGATCGCCAAGTTTGAGAGCTAAGGAGAAAAGAGATAGTCTCAGTAAAGGTACTGTGGAGGAATGAGAAATTCGAAGAAGCAACTTGGGAGTCAGAAGATGACATGAGAATTAGATATCCCAATTTGTTTGCTTCAATGGAGACGGAGACAGAAGGTACTATTCCTATCTTATCTTTCCTAGTCCTTTATTATGGTTGAAATCGTGTCTGTCTGTGTCCCGCATCACCATTTGGGCACGAATGATCCTAAGGGGGGGATAATGTAACGCCCTATGTTTCGGGCTATAATATAGAACATAATTCCAATGTGCTGATAAATCCCAAAGCCATAAATCCTATGCCAATACGGCATGTTAATTATTTGTGTAGCATATGAATCCATTCAAGCCTGAATTTAGACCATAGGGGTCATTTGACTCAAGGATGAGTTGAAAACTACTTCGACCGATTAACCTTAAGTGGATATTATAATTTGTGTCAACTTCTATCGACCATGACTATTTGTATCTATCGAATTAGAAATACTACTGTGTGTAAAATGATAGGTTTCTGAGTTAGCTTTCCAACGATACCAATTTTGCTAAAATCGGACACCCGAGCAAGAAGTTATGGCCTTTCAAAGTAATAAGCGTCGCCTAACCAATCGCACATGGCCACTGGAAAGCATAGTTGATAGCATAGGCGGCGCCTATGTAAACAGAGGTGATGGCATAGGCGGCGCCTATGTAAAGTTTTTAAGTCACTTAAACACTCCGTTTTTGGGGCAAAATGGTCCTTTTCCACCCTTACTTAGCCCTAAACACGAAATGCAGTTCCAAAGACCCCAAAATACACCTGCATTCATCAAAAGTTCTCAAGGATTCTCCTTAGGGTTTCAAAATAAAAAAACCCAAGAAACTCAAGATTCAACCGGGGGTTTTAGAAACTAATTGTATATTTGGAATCCCCAAAACATAGGCTTCAAGAAGCACCTATAATCTTTGCATATAGAGGTACGTGGGGTTATCTCAAAAGTCCATGGGCTTTAAAATTCATGTTTTCAAAATGGGGGTTTTGAAATTACGAATATGATTATGTTTTAAATGTTTTATGAAATTTATTTGGTCTTTAGGCCTAATTCCAATATGATTTGATATATTATATTTGGATATGTATGTGTTTCATAATGATGATAAATTCAGAGCACGATTTACATAGAACCCCTCTCTTGATATGATATTGCTTTAAGTTTTCACATGATATTAATCGTTTGGAATCATCTTGAAATACATGTCATGAAATGTCTTTAAAATGTCATAATTTGGATATGGTTTTTGACTTTCAAAGAGATGGTTGTTTTGTTCATGTTAAAATATGTTGCATATGATGATTGAATGAAGTGAATGATATGATACTGATGACTTGCAAGTCGGGTATGACGATACCCTACAGAGTATGACATATGATTGACTTGAACAAAGTTTGAATGCATTGATGTTCATGAGAAAGGTGGATGCCCAAAGAAGGCGTTTGACTGAAAGGGTTCATCGCTGGAAACCATAGTTGCCAATGTGGCTCATATGATATTATATCTTACATGGGAGGATAATAAAATAATTGAAACATCTCACATGGGGGAATTCCCTGTGGTGTACTCACATGGGGGTATACCGGCTCCAAATTCTGGCGGCTACTTAGATTGGAGGCTTGGCCGCCGAGCACCAGAGGCAGATTCCACATAGCCTTGGAATTACAATTGTAGGGTATTCCACCTAGCTTAATCGCATTACATTGTTATTGAAAACTATTACATTATGCCCATGTGTTTTCAAATAATTTGATATGAAACTGCTTTATAATGTCTCTCACCTATATTTTGTAAAATAATTATATTTCTGTTTTGATTTCTCTGCGTACCAATACTTTTGTATTGACCCCCTCCCCTCCCAGGTTCAGAGGCACAGTCTAGGGGTCCAGACAACTAGTAGATTCCTTTCACAGATCGCAGAAGCAAATGGTGAGCCTTCAATATTTTGGAAGGCCCGATGTCTGCAGTTTAATTTATCATATATTAGTTTTGGGTCTACTGGGGGCCTTGTCCCAGTTTTGAGATAGGCATTTCTTTTAGTCATGTAGTAGAGATTTCGCAGACTTTATAGAGATGTTGTGTTGAGATTGTGGGACATTATTCCCTATTATTATTTGCGCATGATTCTTGACCATGTTTCCATTATATTATGTATCTTCCACATTTCTTTTATCATATGAATTGTGTGCATGATTACCTGACAGAAAGGGGTGTTTCGGGCCTCATGGTTCAGGATACTCATCACAGCCAGGGCCTCAATTTGGGTCGTGATAATATGGGTTCAAATCCTACTGCTGAAAGGGCCTAGTACGTGAAGCCGCATGACCACGAAAGAAAACCTTGGATGACCTGTACATCTCCCAAATATAAAGTGTGACATTGTGCACATGGTCACTTGGACCAAAACTCACATCGGCAGATATGAGTTTCCACTTTTTGTCTCCCCGTGACCTCCACCTCCATATTTTTTCTATACACCCTCCCATTATTGCCTAATTAAAACCATTACCAAGAAACCAAACTATACATTAACAATTTATTACCCAAGTCCATTAGTAGTGGTATCGTCATACCGACTATACTTACAAGTTTTGTCCATAGGAAACCATATATAGGTGTAAGTGATTCTATGTACCCTTTCATTAACCATATTAAACAACTTGGGGGATTCCTATATACCCCACAAGCATAACCATTTAGTCTTTTACCTTTCCAAACCATTTACTCCATGTATAATTCCTTTACAAAGTTTAAAACAAGCAAGAGTTCCATTAAAAATAGTAAATGGAATGAAAACATCCTTATAAGCATTGACTAATCTTGCTAATTCACTTACTTCCCAGAATGAATGACCAGCTATCATTTCGGCCAACCCAGTTTCCAATTCAGATACAACCAAGATTCGGGACTTCACCCAAATGAACCTCCATCATTCATTGGGTCTAAGTCAGATAAGGACCCTCAGGAATTCCTTGATCAGGTTCAGAAGGTTACAGATACCTTGGGGGTTACTGCTTATAAGAATGCTGAGCTAGCTGCATATCATTTATATGATGTGGCTCACACATGGTTCAAATAATTGAAGGCAGAGAGGGCTATAGATACAGGGCCTATTGAGTGGGAGAAGTTTGCCACTGCATTTCTAGATAGATTCTTTCCCATAGAGCTGAGAGAAGTAAAAGTGTTAGAATTTATCAACCTCAAGCAAGGAAACATGACAGTGAAAGAGTATTCTCTTAAGTTTACTCAATTAGCTAGATACGCTTCTCATGTAGTGGAAGACAATAGGGCTAAGATGTGTAAGTTTGTTTCTGAAGTGAATGATAGTGTGGTCAATGAATGTAGGTCCATTATTTTGATTAGTGAGATAGACATTCCGAGGCTTACGATCCATAATCAATAGATAGAAGAGTAGAAGATTCAGATAAGAGAGAAGCAGAATAAAAGAGGAAGGACAGGTTGTTTTAAATATGCTAAGCCTAAGTTAGAGGGTGGGAATTGTTCTCAGTTCCTCCCAAAGTCATCTATTCCAGCTCCTTCATCATCCAGTGCTCCAGCGCTAACATTCAGAGATAGAAGGAGGGATAGTGCGTTGGGCCCTAAACCTAAGGGCAGTGTTAGCAGTGCCCACACTTATCCTCTATGTTAGACTTATGGCAAGAACCATTAGGGTATTTACAGAGCTAGCAACGATGACTGTTTAGGATTTGGAAAGCTAGGCCACAGAGTTATGGATTATCCTGAGTCAGGCTTTCAGGGTCAGCATAACTATTTCTGAGCTCATTTCGATCGCCCGAACTAGTAGGGTGCCACTTCCAGCAACACCAATGGACAACACCCAAATAGACTATATGCTCTTAAGTCCCGTTGCCAACTTAGATAGTTATAGTCTATTTGGGTGGTGCCCATTGGTGTTGCTGAAAGTGGCACCCTACTAGTTCGGGCGATCGAAATGAGCTCAGAAATAGTTATGTTGACCCTGAAAGCCTGACTGAGGATAATCCATAACCCTGTTGCCTAGCTTTCCAAATCCTAAACAGTCATCGCTGCTAGCTCTGTAAATACCCTAATGGTTCTTGCCATAAGTCTAACATAGAGGATAAGTGTGGGCACTGCTAACACTGCCCTTAGATTTAGGGCCCAACGCACTATCCCACCTTCCATCTCTGAATTTTAGCGCTGGAGCACTGGATGATGAAGGAGCTGGAATAGATGAATTTGGGAGGAACTGAGAACAATTCCCACCCTCTAACTTAGGCTTAGCATATTTGAAACAACCTGTCCTTGCTCTTTTATTCTTCTTCTCTCTTATCTGAATCTTCTACTCTTCTATCTATTGATTATGGATCGTAAGCCTCGGAATGTCTATCTCACTAATCAAAATAATGGACCTGCACTCATTGACCACACTATCATTCACTTTAGAAACAAACTTACACATCTTAGCCCTGGTGTCTTCCACTATATGAGAAGCGTATCTAGCTAATTGAGTAAACTTAAGAGAATACTCTTTCACTGTCATGTTTCCTTGCTTAAGGTTGATAAATTCTAACACTTTTGCTTCTCTCAGCTCTATGGGAAATAATCTATCTAGAAATGCAGTGGCAAACTCCTCCCACTCAATAGGCCTTGTATCTATAGCCCTCTCTGCCTTCAATTATTTGAACCATGTGTGAGCCACATCCTATAAATGATATGCAGCTACCTCAGCATTCTTATAAGCAGTAACCCCATGGTATCTGTAACCTTCTGAACCTGATCAAGGAATTCCTGAGGGTCCTTATCTGACTTAGACCCAAAAAATGATGGAGGTTCATTTGGGTGAAGTCCCGAATCCTAGTTGTATCTGAATTGGCAACTGGGTTGGCCGAAATGATAGCTGGTCATCCATTCCCTTGATTTTTCTTTCAAAAATTTTGGATAGAGGAGGTTTCTTGTTTTGCAATAGTACCACACACACTTTCCTAAACTATGGCTATAACCAAAGCCTTAGTTTCACATCTTGGTTCAAAACAAGATAACTACCCATACGGCTACTCAGACTTTGCCAATAGTGTAAAAAGTGATCCCAACTTTATAAAATAAATTTTCATAGGTACTCAGACTTCCCTTGCATTCATGACATTCATTCTATGGTTACTCAAACTTCCCCTGCACCTATGTCTCAATCAAAATGAAACTAAATGCTAAGGTAAAAAGAAAACTAAAACTAATTGTCATTTTTTATAACGCTCAACTTACATGTTTAATTAAGCGCAAGGCGGTCATTGTTAATATATTTACTCAACTTTGGAGTCGGGTACAAATCCACTAGTAACAATGTAAGTGGCCATCAAATTAATTCGAATTGATATATACAAGTTAAATTCAAACAAATGGTACAAAAAGGTAAAATGGGTGAATAGGTTCCTACACTAATATTTCTTTTTGGGTTTTTCTAGTATAAATTTAGGGCTATAGATTATTAGAGTTTAAAAAATTATGCATGGATCTCGAGATTATCCATTATTAATGGAGTGACATATGGGAGTTAGTAATAAACATCAATTTAGTAAATCAAATATGGGAAGGCTTGGTTATAGATTTTGATGCTAGTCTTTCGACAAAACACCAAACTTTTACCCATTGATTCTTTCGAATACGTAATAGGTGTGTTCAACAATTGGTGACTACAACCTCAATATAGGCATCCCTATTTCTAGGATGATACCCATGGCATATTAAACTTCATATTCACCCTTATGTATAAGATAGTGAAAATTTGGCAAACTACACATATAATTGTCTACTCATATTTTGGTCTCCATATCCCTCTTTTGAGGATAGTAAAGATTTATATACTTCACCCAAAACCCTTCTTTCAAAGATGGCCTTGAACTTTCTATAGCTTGGAGCTTTCACTCATCAAAGCTATGTAGGTATTTGGGGCTTTCACATATCAAATCCCAACCAAAATAACATAGCAGTGATAAAATGCATAAACATGAACTACCAAATAGATGCTAACAATAACAACCGACACAAACTTAAACCCCTATTTATACATAACCTCAAGGGGAAGATTTAGCTACACATAACATAATCAAGTATAGATATACACATAATCTCCATTGGAATAATTTGTTGAAAAACTAAGCGAATGTTACTTCAAACTTGGCTCTCCCATAATAGAACAATGGAAGTGAGAAAATCTTCCACATAGAAAGTCTCCAATGTATTCTTAACCCAAAATTTATACATTGTTTTATTCCATAAAAATATAGATGATGAAGTCTAGAGCTAAAACCTAAAAGTTAGGGAAGATAGAATGTGTTCCATGAAGCTAGGGTTTGAGTCTTTTTGTTAAATTGGGATCAGTACATGCAATTATAGTTTTTCCCTTGGGCTGAATACTTTTGTTGAGTAGCAATCGCATAGGTATGGCTGAGATCATGGTTTGAATTTGCGATCATAATCAATTGATCATCCTTGAATGCGTGACCATGGTCAGCGAACCACGAGCGTGGTACCTGAGGCTCTTCTGTTGCTGGTTTTCAGCTGCACTTTTCTTTCTTCTCTTTGATCATTTTAATTTCTAATCCACATATTTCTATCTTTTTAACTCTATACCAGCAAAGAGTTGATATTAGTGCATTTACTCAAGAATATGTCTTATTTATTCATTTAAATCATTGTATTGTACATGAATGTTGAGCGAGAATGAGTGGTAAAATCACCACTCATCACCTATCCTTAAAGGATGAGGACTCACCATAATTCTTATTGAGTAGCTCACGAACTGTGTAAATACAATCAGGGAACTAAATTTCCAAACCTATATTGTGAAATCAATATAGCGCAAAAGAGAGTATGTAGTCAGCACTTAGAATATACTAGTATACGAAATAAAGACTAGATGATATAGCTATATATATATATGATGGTAATTAATATGAATGCATGAACATGTAAATTGAATGTAAGACCAACTAAAGCATGTGCTAAAATAATCTGTAAAACTATTTTACTCCATAACTGTTAGACTGGACACTTGATCATGCAATCCTAAACTAGTATAATCAAAATACTGAACTAAGACTATATCTATAACCGACATGCCCCAATATAAGCTAATCGGAGACCAACCTGTAACCCTAGTTGGAAGGGTATTGGTACCTTTCTAGGGGTACTAATAATAGCTGGCATAGATCTACAAATATCATGTCCCAATTGACGAGTGTGTCTTGCCTTTACTTACAGGGTACCCCTTAAAATATATGGTGGTGTTGTAGATTTCGAACTTAGGGACTTCTACTAATGGCTCATGCCTAATTGACGGGGGAGTCGCCATCCCTACGTTCACTTACTGCTAAGTGTTTCTCCCAACTGAATAAAATTGGTAATGATATTTTGTTAACATGATTCAATATTGATAATGCTCAACATTATAATGCTATAAAAATCATGGTATAAACATGGTATACATATATACATAATTTGAAATCTTGAAAATCATAGCATGCATAATCATCTAAGTATGGGTGTTCACAACCCACAAGCTTGGAAAATAATATAATTAAGTATAATAATTTCAATGTTATGACATGTTAGGAAATTTCATGACTTAAACTCAAGAATCCAACAAGTTTATCAATATAACAAGTTATCATGATTGAACTATGGAATAATACTTAAAGTTATGGGGAAACACTATTTAATGGTTGAATTGGAGAATTACATGGAGGAATTATGGAATTTGTACTTTTCATGGAACCCAAACAATAGAGGTATTAAATTTGAGAATTAGTGAAACTTTAGGACTCAATGGATGAAAAGGGACCATTGTTGAATATCCCACATACCTTGTGGTAATATCCTTGAGAAATTCCTTACAAAAATTCTTAAGCTTGAAGAACCCTAACTTCTTCTTGGGAGAAGAAAATATCATCTCTTTTTGGTTTCTATGAGTCAAATTATGAAAAGTGATGGAATTAGGGGTTTTGGGTCTTTTATATCCCCCTTTGGAAAGCCTAAATGGCATGGGTTAAGCTTTAAAAGGAGTGGGAAAAGATTTAAATGTCCCAATATAAACGTGCTGAAAATTTGGTTCCTAGTCATTACGACTAACCTCATGACTCATTGGAATTTAATACATGTCATAGTTTGAGTCTTAAGAAAGAACCTAGGGCCGGAGGTTCCTATATGGTGTAAATACAACTTCCACCTTATGACTCATCATAACTGACTATGAGTCGTAAGATGAAGTCAAAGTCTAAAGCTTAAATCTTGGGGTTTTACTGGTCAGGCTATGACTACCTCCCTACAACTTGTAGCTACTAATTATGAGTCGTGAGGTCTTGTTGTATCCGCTAGCCTCGAATCTTAAAGCCTTCACTAGAGTGACTACAACACACTAGTGGTAACTCATCACAAGTGGTTACGACTCATTTCTTTAGTAGTATTCATGGCAGTGTATCATATCCTTAGGGGAAACTTCCGACAACATTTTTTCATGACATTGGATTAAGGTGATACTTGAAATGAAGGAAATATAACTTAGTGGCCTATATCATAAGGGTTCTAAAGTTTGAAAATTTGGGGTATTACAATGTCTCACCCTTGGAATCATTCATCCTCGAATAAAAATAATTGAAAACTAAGATCAAGCACTGAAAACTTATGAGTTGAATCATGATTAAATATCTGAATCTTAAAACACAATTTTTGGCCTAAACTGAATTCATGAATGCATGCTATGACATAAAAATGGCTAGAAATTTGACATAGAAAATAAAAAAGTTAATCTAATGAACCATTACCTCTAGCTGAATCTAAATTCATATAGAATAGATAAGGATACTTAGCATGCATATTGACTTCTGCTACCAAAGTAGCCCCCTTAATAGATTGATTTCTCAATAAGACCTTTACCAAGGTGACCTCTTTATTTCTAAACTTACGAATCGGATGGTTAAGGATTTCAACTAGTAATACTTTCAAAAGGAAAAAATAAAGTTTGGTCCCTAATGCATTTCTTTATCAAGGACACATGAAACACTGGATACACTAACCCTAGATCTGTATTCAACACTAGCTCATAAGCTACCTTCCAAAAATGCCTCAAGTTCCTATAGAGGATAACATAGAGGGAACTGAACCTATGGTATAAAACACCATACCACAGAAGAAAAATATGCGTTAGTAAATCTGAATGTACTGGTATGAAAAGTGAGGTAGGATGAATGCATGGGGTTGATATGCATGAATAATACTAATTGACTGAAGAAAATGAACGTGAGAATACGTGCATAAATACGTAACTTTAAAAGATATCATGATAATATTGACTATTGAGTATGAATATTGATAATATAAGTTTCGTATAACTGATATACAATTAACTTAGGGATTGTGTTTGACAGTCATCATTCTGATAGAACTAGCTAAGTTCCGTACTGAATTGGGTGACTATATCTCACAGTCCTGAAGGTGAAGAACTATCTGAGTTCTTTTACTGAGACTTTGACTGAGACTATGGGAAGTAGTCATTTAACTGACACTCCCCTTTACTATATAGAGTTGTGGTCCAATCTATAACCCTAATTGGAAGGGTGTCAATACCGAACCACGGGTAAAGACAAGCTTTGGGTGACCCTTATCTAGCAGTGTCCCCAAAAAAGAATGGTAGGATACTCAACTCGTAGTGTTAATCTACCTCATCAACCCTCAACTGTTAGTGTTGATATCTCAAACTATGTTGGCTATATAGTTCTTGAACACAAGGATTACTTCTAAGGGTCACACCCTCTACTGTCAGTATGTGCCCTCATCCTTAGGTTTGCTCTGTTCTAAATCCTACTCCCAACTGAATAGATACTGAACTAATTATAATAATATGAACTGGATAGAGTTCACTGAGTTCCATGGACTAATGGAATGTTACTTAATTCTGTTAACTGACAGAGTTAATAAGATTACTGAGTTTTCCTAAGTCATATAACTTTTTGAATTCTACTGAATTTTGAAACTGACTGAGAATACTATTGATCATGGCATGACCGATATTAACTTGAAATTGACACTGGCTCTAGGAACATAGCTAAATTATCGGGTATGAGTGCCCCAGGACTCAATAGCATGATATTAATAAGACATGACACTTCTTGAACACATGACCATAGTCAACAATGCATAGTATAAACATTAGGGATTTTCATAAAGTATTTGTATATCATAAGCTTACACATGAATAGGAATACATATAAACATGCCATAATTTCATAAGCCTAATCTCATGAGCATTCTACCAAACCATTACAATGTGTAACAATAATATGAAGGTCATTGTGAACATAAGGGTAAAGCATGGATTCATCAATTTGGTCACAATTGAGTCATAAAGCATAATTCTTATACTCCTCGGTATTTTAGAAACCACATTGCATGCATAACTTGAGGCTTAGGAATGAACATTAAAATAATACATCATGGCAATATTTTTCCCTTCAAATACAAGAATTCCAGCCACATGCCAACATAATTTTAGTATATGTATTAAAACTTGGTAATCATACAACAACATAAACATGGATATGATTCAATTCATAACATGTAATTCAAACTTTATATTTTTGAAAGGGTTTCTTGAGCTTTATGGGTGAAAGGAACACATGAATCAACAATTTACATACCTTAAATGGAAGTTTCTTGAAGATTTATGGTGTAATCTCCTGGATTAGAACCTTCAATTGAAAACCCTAGGCTTGTTCTTGAGGGACTTTGAGAGAAACAACTATATTTTGGTGAAAACCTAGCTGAATCTCGTGTTATAGTCTTACAAAGGGGTGAGAAATTGACCCTTTTTCCCTAAAAAGACAGATATTAAATGACAGAAAATTGGGCATCGAAAGGATTGTCGATGCGATTGCGGATGGCATCGATGCGATACCCGAATTATGGCGCCATGATCGTGCCAAGCGTCAGTTATTTTCACTGACAATCCTTAAAACAAAGTTAACCACCACAATAGGTGACGCGGAGCGCCAAAATCTCATTGGTCCACTATTTCGGGACACCAAACGTGGTCTAAACGAGTTCCAACAAATCTAAAACTCATCCAGAAACACCTATCGACCTCTCTAATCATGAATCAACAAAAATATAAACCATTAGGGGACATTAAGGTCACAAAAAAAATTTCTAAATTTTGAAGGCCAAAAATAAATTAAGTCTGGGAACTTAGCTAGAATTTTCTAAGTCTGAAACCACTTGACAAGCCTAAAAGGATGAATTAAGCTTAGAAATTTAGCGGGTCTAACAATATATCCCCTTGGGAACATTCATACTCAAATAAGACTAATTAAGATGGTAGAAATGATGAAATGAATATTTCCTGATCATGAACAACTAAAACATGAGTATATGACTTACAAAACTGATTTATTGAGATTCATATTGAGCATGCATATCTGATGCATGATTTCATGACTAAGCTGATACATGGATGCATGACTGGGATTACTGATTCATTTGTTCATGCACAACTGATGCACAAATACATAACTGACATGATGCATGAACACATGACTGAATATGCAATGGTAGTTGATACAAAGTTTATAATAAAAATCAAAGAATGAAACTGAATGCGAAGTTGTAACTAAAATTTGAACATGAAAATGAATAAGCTTTAAGAAAAGATATTACCTTAGGATGAGTCTGATTTTATGGAGAAAAGGTGAGGGTACTTAGTCCATATGTCTGCTTCTGCTTTCCAAGTTGCTCCCTCGATGGACTGATTCCGCCAAAGAACTTTGACTAGAGGAACTTCTTTTTTCCTCAGTCTGTGAGTCTGGTAGTCAAGGATTTCAATTAAAATCTCTTCATCAGAGAGGTTTTTCTGAATGTCTATGACCTCTATAGGGACTACAACTGTTAGGTCACCTATGCACTCTTTAAGTAAGGAGACACAAAACACTGGATGGACTGAGGATAGATCTGAAGGAAATTTCCGACATATCAGGGACTTAGCTTTTCCTTCTAGCCAAACCGGTTCACACCCTTCATGGGAGAGATTTTCAAATAAACATGATCACCAATCTCAAACTTGAGATCTTTCCTGCACATATCTACATATGATTTTTGTCGGCTCTGGGTTGTTTTGAGACTTTCTCTGATCAACTGGACTTTCTCTAAGGTATCGAATACTAAGACAGGCCTTACTACTATGGCTTCACCAAATTTGAACCAACCAATTGGAGATCTACATCTCCTACCATAGAGAGCTTCGAATGGATCTATCTTAGTACTGGATTGATAGTTGTTGTGGTATGCAAACTCAATCAAAGGAAAGTGGTCATCCCAACTACCCTTGAAATCAATTACAGACGCTCGCAACATATCCTCTAAAGTTTGGATGGTCCTTTCTGCTTGACCATCTATCTGGGGATAGAAGGTGTACTGAGGTGAACTCAGGTACCTAGACCCTTTTGGAATGATTTCCAAAAATGAGAGATAAATTTGGTACCTCTATCTGAAATAATAGACAATAGAACACTGTGTAATCTAACCAACTCCCTGATATAGAGTTTGGCATAATTCAGAGGTATGGACTGGAAGAAAATGAGCTGATTTGGTCATCTTGTCTACAATAACCCAAAATGAATCATGCTGATGACGAGTATGGGGAAAATCCATCACAAAGTCCATGTTTACTTCTTTCCACTTCCAAGTGGGAATATTGAACTCTTGAATGGACCCACTTGGCTTCTGATGCTCTATATTAACTTATTCATATATAGAGCACTTAGCCATAAACTCTTTAATATCTCTCTTCATACCACTCCACTAATAGACTCCCGCAAGTCATGGTACATCTTAGTGGCCCCTGTATGAATAGAGTAATGCATACCATTCACTTCTCCAAGAATTTGTTGCCTTAATTCATCTACATCTGGCACACACAGATGGCGTAACAATGCAGTACACCATCTGCCCCTTAGGAGAAAACCTCAAACTCCTAATCTCTGACTGACTCTTTTAACTTGACTATACTGAAATCTCTATACTATTTTTCTTTCACCTCAGAAACTAAAGATGATTCTAAGCTATTCTAAACCCATATACTACCGTCTACAGAATCGACTAAGAGGACACCTATTCTGGAAAGCATATGGATTTCCTAACCTAAATTTTTCTTACTGTACACAACATGAGTAACACTATCGATAGACAGTATACTGAGAGCTTCGACCACTATATAGGCCTTTCCTGGACAATAAAGGACACTCATGTCATAATTTTTCAAGAGATCTAACCACATTCTCTGATGAAGATTTAGATCTTTCTGGGAGAATACGTATTGAAGGCTTTTATGATCTATGAACACATCTACATGTACCCTATATAAGTAGTGCCTCCAAATTTTTAAAGCAAAAACTATGGCTGCTAACTAAAGATAATGAGTCAAATAATTTTTCTCATGGGGTTTAAGTTATCTGGAGGCGTAGGTTATGAACTTACCATGTTGCATGAGGAAACAACCCAAATCTACTATGTATGCATCATAGTACACTACAAACCCATCTAAACCGTCTGGAAGTGCTAAAATAAGAGCTGAGATTAGTCGAGTCTTTAACTCATGAAAACTCTTTTCGCAAGGATCTAACTACTAAAAGTTGACTTTCTTCTGAGCCAATCTGAACATAGGGAATGGTATAGAATAAAATCCCTTATTAAAATGTATATATTAGCCATCCAGACCTAACAAACTCTTGATGTCTAATAGAGAGACAGGGCGAGGCCAGTTTCTAACTACTTTGATATTTTGTGGATCAACTCTTATGCCATCACCAGAAATAATATGACTAAGGAATGCTACTGACCTTAGCAAAAATCATACTTACTAAATTTGGAAAACAAATGATGATTTCTGAGAGTCTACAATAATATTCTGAGATGGTCTGCATGATCACATTCACTACGGGAGTAAACAAGGATGTCATCTATAAAGACTATAACAAACATTTCTAAGTGCTATTTGAAAACATGATTCATCAAGTCATAAAATCCACTGCAGCATTGGTAAAACCCAAGGAAATAACTAAGAATTTGAAGTGACCATACCGAGTTCGGAAAGCTATTTTTAGAATGTCATATTTCTGACTCTGAGCTGATGAGAACAAGATCTGAGGTCTATGTTAGAAAAGTATCTGGCACCCCAAAGTTTTTCAAACAATTCATCAATTCTGGGAAGTGGATACTTGTTCTTGACCATGACTTTATTGAGCTGACGGTAATCTATGTACATTCTGAGAGATCCATCTATCTTTTGCATATATAAGACTGGTGTACCACAAAGGGACACATTAGGTCTGATAAATCCCTTTTCCAGGAGATCCTTCAATTGTTCTTTTAATTCTCTGAGTTTTGTTGGTTCCATTCTGTATGGCAGAATAGATATAGGCTGACTATATGAAAGACGATCAATGCCGAAGTCTATTTCCCTTTTGGGAGAAATTCCTGGATGATCTCCGAGAAAGACATCTGAGTATTCATTCATTACTGGTACTTATTCAAGACTAGGAGTTTTATAACTAGTTTCCTTAACTCAAACAAGATGATAGACACATCCCTTAGATATTATTTTCCGTGACTACAAGTCGGAAATAAGATGACCTGTGAAAGCTGACATACTACCCCTCCACTCTAGCATAGGTTTATTCAAAAATTAAAATTAGACAACTGTATTTTTGTAGTCGACTGTGGCATAGCAGGAATGAATCCAATATATGCAGAGAATGACATCAAAATCAGTCATCTCTAATTTGACTAAGTCTGTTGATGTAACTTTCTGAGATACCATAACCAGACAGTTACTAAATTCTCGCCAGGCTATGATAGTTTTACCCACTAGGGTAGAGACTGAAAAGGGTTCTGCTAGAATTTCAGGACTGACTCTGAAATCAACTTCTATATAAAGAGTAATAAAAGATAAAAAAACTCCTAGATTTAGCAAAGCATAAACATGTATATGAAAGATCTATAATGTACCAGTAACCACATCAAGATAATTTTCCTGATCTTGTCGGGACTTAAGAGCATATAGTCTATTTGGGTGTTGCCCATTGGTGTTGCTGGAAGTGGCACCCTACTAGTTCGGGCGATCGAAATGAGCACAGAAATAGTTATGCTGACCCTGAAAGCCTGACTAAGGATAATCCATAAACCTGTACCCTAGCTTTCCAAATCCTAAACAGTCATCGTTTCTATCTCTGTAAATACCCTAATGGTTCTTACCACAAGTCTAACATAGAGGATAAGTGTGGGCACAGTGCCCTGAGGTTTAGGGCCCAACGCACTATCCCTCCTTCCATCTTTGAATTTTAGTGCTGGAGCACTGGATGATGAAGGAGATGGAATAGATGACTTTGGGAGGAACTGAGAACAATTCCCACCCTCTAACTTAGGCTTAGCATATTTGAAACAACCTGTCCTTGCTCTTTTATTCTTCTTCTCTCTTATCTGAATCATCTACTCTTCTATCTATTGATTATGGATCGTAAGCCTCGAAATGTCTATCTCACTAATCAAAATAATGGACCTGCACTCATTAACCATACTATCATTCACTTTAGAAACAAACTTACACATCTTAGCCCTGTTGTCTTCCACTACATGAGAAGCGTATCTAGCTAATTGAGTAAACTTAAGAGAATACTCTTTCACTGTCATGTTTTCTTGCTTGAGGTTGATAAATTCTAACACTTTTGTTTCTCTCAACTCTATGGGAAAGAATCTATCTAGAAATGCCGTGGCAAACTCCTCCCACTCAATAGGCCCTGTATCTATAGCCCTCTCTGCCTTCAATTATTTGAACCATGTGTGAGCCACATCCTATAAATGATATGCAGCTAGCTCAGCATTCTTATAAGCAGTAACCCCTATGGTACCTGTAACCTTCTGAACCTGATCAAGGAATTCCTGAGGGTCATTATCTGACTTAGACCCAATGAATGATGGTGGTTTATTTGGGTAAAGTCCCGAATCCTGGTTGTATCTGAATTGGCAACTGGGTTGGCCGAAATGATAGTTGGTCATTTATTCTGGGAAGTAAGTGAATTATCAAGATTAGTCAATGCATCTCTAAACTTTACATGAGAAATATGTTCGTCCAAGGCATCTTCTTGGAAGGACTGAGGGGCTGACTGATTTCCATTTTTTTAGGAGGCATGTTCTGCAAGTAAAAAGGGAGAAATAGATTAGACTTAGATTTAAATTTGATCTCATGCTCACTGGCATGACATAAATACTTAAATAAGGGAAACTATTCCTAAACATCTTTTAGCCTCTTATACATAAATGTGGCATAGAATACACCCATGCACGAGACTCTACTAGATGTTACTTTTTGTACTTCCTAGGACACTGTTCAACCTTTGGCTCTGATACCAAATTTGTAAAGCCCTAAACCTGATACTCAGAATGCTACACGTTGCTAGCAATCCCAAAGGACAACAAGCTAACCCATGACTGATATCTGTAACTAAGAACTGCATAATGTACTGTATAAATGTGGAATAAAAGGGTTGAAAGGAAATAAGGTTCAAATATATAATAAAATATAACATCTGGAAATACAGTATATCAATACCAAAACTGAAATAAACTGTTTGAACATGCTAGTCTGAAAGCCTCTAAACTGTCTAAAAATTGTGGAGTTCATAAGACATGTCCCCAACTAACTCCGTCTACTAAAACTGAAATAATAAAGTAATGAAATAATCATGAAATCCTCGAATGATGAGGACTCACTGCAAATCTACTATTTCTGTCTGAATTTGAAGCTAATTGAGATAGAGAACTTAAGCGTCTGAACCTTTGGTATAAAACACCTTAACGTAGAAGAAAAGTATGTATTAGTACATATGAATTTACTGGTATGCAAAGTGAGGTAGTATGAATACCTGGGGTTCATATGCATGAACAATACTAACTAACTTAATAATATGAACATGAGAATACAGGCATAAATATGTACCTATAAAAGAGATTATGATAATACTGAATACTGGGTCTGAATACTGATAACATGAGTTTCATATAACTTCTATACTGTTAACTGAGTGACTGCATCTTACAGTCCTGATTCTGATGGAACTAGCTAAGTTCCATAGTGAACTTAGTAACTGTATCTGATAGTTCTTGATATAAAAAACCATTTGAGTTCTTTAACTAAGACTAAGACTGAGACTGTAGGAAGTAGTCATCTAACCAACATGCCCCTTTTCTATATAGAGTTTGATTCCAATCTTTATCCCCAATTGGATGGGTACCAATACTGCGCCACTAGTCACAAAAAGCTGTGAGTGACTCTCATCTGGTAGTATCCCTAAAGAAGAATGGTGGGACCCTAAATTGGTAGTGTTAATCCATCTCATCAACCTTCAATGGTTAGTGTTGATATCTCAACCTATGCTAGTTACATAGTTCTTGAATCCAAGGATTTCTTCTAAGGGTCACACCCTCTACTGTCAGTGTGTTCCCTCATCCTTGGGTTTGCTCTATGCTAAATCCTACTCCCAACTGAATAGACACTGAACTAATTATAATAAGATGAAATGGAATAAGTTCAATGAGTTTTTTGGACTGATGGAATATTACCGAATTCTATTAACTGACTGAGTTTATAAGATTACTGAGTTTTCTGTAGTCAAGTAACTGATCGAATTCTACTGAGTTCTGAAACTGACTGAGAATACTACTGATCATGGTGTATCTGAGATTATCTTGAAACTAAAACTGGCTCTAGGAACATAGCTAAATTATCAGATATTTCTACCCCTAGGACTTGATAGCATGATACTAACAAGACATGACACTTCTTGGATACATGACCACAGTCAATAATTCATAGTATAAATGTTGGGGATTTTTATAAAGTATTTGTATGTCATAAGCTTACACATGAATAGGAATACATATAAACATGTCATAATTGTGTAAGCCTAAGCTCATGAGAATTCCATGAAACTATTACAATGTATAACAATAACATGGAGGTCATTGTGAACATAAGGGTAACACATGGATTCATCAATTTGGTCACAATTGAGTCATACAGCATAATTCTTATTCTCTTAGGCATTTTATCAACCACTTTGCATGCATAACTTGAGGATTAGGCATGAACATTAAAATAATATATCATGGCAACATTTTTTACTTCAAATACAAGAATTCCAAACACATGCTAACATAATTTCATTATATGTATTAAAGATTTCAACATGGTAATCATACAACAATTTAAAAATGGATATGATTCAATTCATAACATGTAAGTCAAACTTTATATTTTTAAAAGGGTTTGTTGAGCTTAATGGGTGAGAGGAACCCATGAATCAATACTTTACATACCTTAGATGGAAGTTTCTTAAAGATTAACGGTGGAATCTCTTGGATTTGAACCTTCTTTTTAAAACCCTAGACTTGTTCTTAAGAAAAATTGAGAGAAACAACTATATTTTGGTGAAAATCTAGCTGAATCTTGTGTTATAGGCTTATATAGGGGTGGTAAAATGACCCTTTTGCCCTTAAATACACGGATATTTAATGACTGAAAACTTAGCATCGACACGATAGGCTATGCGATGCATCGATGGCATCGATGCGATACCTGATGCATCGCTCCATGATCACACTAAGCCTCAGTTGTTTTTACTATCCGTCCCTGTAACAATGTTAACCAACACGATAGGCGACACACCACACCAAGATTGCATTGGTCCACTGTGTTGGGACACCAAACGTGGTCTAAATGAGTTTTAAAAAATCTGAAACTTATCTGGGAACACCTATCGACCTCTCTAATCATGAATCAACAAAAATATGGACCATTAAGTGACATTAAGGAAACAAAATGAATCACCAACTTGTGAAGGCCAAAAATAAACTAGGTCTGGGAACTTAGCTAGAATTTTATAAGTTTGAGACCCCTTGACAAGCCTAAAAGAATAAATTAAGCTTAGAAATTTTACGGGGTCTTATAGTTAAGTTAGTAAAATTGAGACTATTTAAAACATAAATGTCACAAATTCATTCACCGATGAGAGAGATATCTCGTTTATCGTGTTTAATTGAGAAATTTTAGCTTTAAAGAGTACTTTGAATCTGTCATCACAGAGCTAACTGATGCTGAGCAGATTGTGTTTAAGGTTATCTACTAGATATAATTTTCTGAATTTTCATGATGTGTTAAGTTTTACTGGGATAACTCTAAAGATGTTGCTCTAGTATTATCACTGAATCTTAGTGATCCCCCATCTATTTTCTCTAGAGATAAAAATTTTTCTTTCTTTTTGGTGATATGTCTGGAACATCGCTTATTAATGGCCCACATTCCTTTCTTATAGCTCATGAATACCTATTCCTTCAATACAAAAAGATCACTTTTATTTAGGTACCCATGTAGTCTTAGGTCCGTGCGAGTTAGATGTGCTTTGTTTGGGCCTTCAAACCTACACTCTTTTAGGCTTATGGATGATTTATCCCCTCTTTTCCCATATATAAAATGGATAGGTCCTCAAGATGAAAAGGAGTTCTTAGCTAATTTAATTAATTCTTATAAGGAGCTAGATATTTTTAAAATGAGTTGTATTTCACAAAACTGTGACTAGGTGTTTTCTTATTACTATTTATCTTTATTTTAACATCACCAAGCTCTTCATGAAGAAAGTCAATTTAAATTTGACATGATTTGATTTTTATTTGACAACTTCTCTGTTCCTCCTTAAGTTTTCATTTAAATTGAGATTTACAACCTTTCTTTTCTTGAACAAGTTTCTTATATTCATCTACAACTTTTTAAAAATCATCAGTTATTAAATCTAAGTTAGATTCAATAATATTACAGTTATGACAATCATGTATTCTTACCTCACTACATTCACTTGTTGCCATAAAGCACATATTGGCGACTTCTACTTGTTATTCTTCTTCAGTTTCATCTTTACCACTCCAGGCTCCAAAATTTTGATTTCTTTTAGACAATCTTCTCCTTAACTTGAGAACATTTTGCTTAAAGTGACCAAGCCTTCCACAGAAATAACAGTGATCATTATTTCTGGTGGAATCATCAGTTTTGTCTCCTTGGGATCTCTGTTGTCTCTATCTCATGATATGCCTTACTCCACGATTATGAGAGCCATTCCTTTACTATTAACCTCATGAATAATGTCCACTTCTTTTGTTGGAGTATCATTGAAGGCTACTAGATTCTTCTTCTCCTCCTTGTAGTACCTATTAAAAAAAAATTCTCATATGCAATGAGGTTTCCTTGTAGTTAATCCTATAACATGTTATAAAGATCTCTGTTTTCTAGAATAGTAGCCTTGTTTGCCAAAATCATTAGAAGAACTTTGGACCATCTTCTGGACTTGCCAAATATGTGGATAGATCATCCCTAGTAATTTTAGTTCCATACGATCTTAGTAAATCAGGCAAACATTGTTTCAATGTCCTCATTCTCGACTATTTTGAACAACTCGTATTCAATGACCAAGCCAATATTTTTTTATTTCTTGCCTGTGCTGGTTCCTTCATAAGCGACCTCCAGTTTGTCCCACATTTCTTTTGCAATTTTAAAAGTTGATATCTTGGCATACTATTCCCCGCTAATTGCACACAAAAGTAAACTGATAGAAAATTCTTTATTTTGAATTACCTCTTACTGTTCTTTAGTGGCCTCAAATATTTTAAGGTATTCTATCTTAGAACTTTTAGATTCGTTGTCTTTGTTCTTTGACATATCTTTAAGTCTTGGAATCTGTTTTGGACCCTTCTTGATGATAACCTAGTCTTGAAAATCATTTGATTTGATGAAGATACTAAACCTATTCTTCCAGAAGGAAAAATATTGTCCATCAAAGTATGGTGATCTTACGGAGGAGTGACCATCCTGATGAAGAGAATCGATAATTTGATAATAAGTCATTTGATCTTTGGTTATTTGTTGTTAAGTAATGCGGTGGTAAGACCTGCTATAATATCTATTGAAATTCCAGAGGGTGGGTGAATTCAAATTTTTGTGTGAATCGACTACTGAATCCTTTTAGTTGACTCGCATGCAGATCAGTGCACTTCACAAAAGAAATTAGATTTAACATAATTAAGCATATAAATAATTAAACACAAAGTAAATACATAGAGATTTATCTTGGTTTGGAACATCAATGTGGTGCCTACATACAGTCCCCTTAGGTTTCAAAGTTTCCTTAGATCATTGAATATCGGGCTCGAGTAAAATAAAAGAAAACAAGTTCTAAAGACTTATGTTTATCTTCAGTTGATGTTACAAAGTTTACTTGATCCTACTCTTTATATAACAATGTAAAAGAAAAGTTACAAAGCCTTGTGAGACTAAGATTTAGACACTTTGATTTTTCTCTATGAAGTTGTGCTACCCGTATCCATCTTTAGTCTTTTTCTTCTATAGTCTTCTGCTGCAATTTTTCATAAGAAAACTCGAAATATTTCTTCCCAATCAAGGAATTGAATTAATTACTTGATTGAGGGATGGCACCATAATATAAGTCCATATCAAACATGTCCAGACATTGTACAGTTTCCACAATTGTACATGTCCATATTAGATATGTCCTTGTAATGGTTAAGGTCTTCCTATCTTTTGTCTTTAGGTTTAGATTGATTTGCTTGCCATATTTTTTGAATGTCATGATCTATCTTATAATGATTGAATGTTCTTCCAGTTTTGGAGTTGGTTCCCTTGCTTTCTTTGATGTTGAGTTACTCTTTTTGATCATCTATATCTTTAGCTGAGATACCCTTCAATATTCCAATATCCTTTTTCTTCTTTTACTTGATCATAGTGATTGATCTAATTTTTCATGATTTTTGAGGCTGAGATTCTCTTTTTATTTCATCTCATTGTTACTGATTTACTTGGATGCCATGAATTGTGAATAGATATCCTTATAACATTAGCTGTCCTCAATATCCTGTAAAGATACACTTATTAGTTATATTATTAAAATATAGACTTAGGAGGCTAACATGAACAAATATTGTGAAATCAACATTGCATAAAAGAGAGTATACAACAAGTACTTGGAATGCACATATATACGAAATAAGGGCTAGCTGATATGTATACATGAGTTGATAATAAATATGAGTGCATAAACATGTAAATTAAATCCAATACCAAGTAAAGCATGTGCTAAAATACTCTGTAGAACAATTTAACTTCATAATCGAGAGACTGGACACCTGGTTAAGAAAACCTGAACTGCTATAATCCAAATACTAAATTGAGATAGTGGGAGCTAACTGTAACCAATATGCCCCAATCAGAGTTAATCAGGGTATAACCTATAACCCTAGTTGGAAGGGTGTTGGTAACTTTCTAGGTGTACCAACACTAGCTAGCATGGATCCACTAATCTGATATCTTGAAAGTCGAGGGTGTCATGCCCCTACTTACGAGGGACCTCTCAAAATCAACAGTGGCATTATTGGTCTAAAACTTAGAAACTACAACTAATGACTCATACCTAACTGGCGGGGGAGCTATCATTCTTAAACGCACTCGGTGCTAAGTGTTACTCCCAATTCAATGACATTGGTAATGATATTTGTTGGACATGATTCAATACTGAAAATGCTCAATATTAAAATTCTATAAACTTCACGGTATAAACATGTTATAAACATATACATAATTTTAAATAATGAAAACTATAGCAAGCATTATCTAAGTATCGAGTGTTTATTATCCACCTTCATGGAAAATAATATATTTAAATATAACGATTTCAATATAATGACATGATAGGAATTTTCATGACCTAGACTCAAGAATCTAATAATTTCATCAATATGACAAGTTATCATGGTTGGAGTATGAAAGAATACTTGAAGTTATGGAGAAACACTAATTCATGGTTGAATTCAAGAATTACATGGAGAAATCATGGAATTTATACTTTTCATGGAACCCAATCAAAAGAGAAACTAAACTAGAGAATTAGTGAAACCTGTGGACTTAAGGGGTGAAAGGGGCCCATCATTGAATATCCCATATACACAGTGGGAAGATCCTTGAGAAATTCCTAAGAAAATTTTTGAGCTTAAAGAAACATAATTACTTCATGAGAGAAGAGATAACTATCTCATTTTAGTTTCTCTAAGTTAAATTATTATAAATGATGGAATTAGGGGTTTTGTGTCTTTTATATCCCCCTTTGGAAGGCCTAAACAATGTGCGTTAAACTTTAAAAGGAGTGGGGAAAGACATAAAAGTCCCTAGAAAAATTCATTAAAATTGGGTTCCCCATTGTTTTGACTCACCCTGTGACTCGTTGTAACTGACTACGAGCCATAGTTCGAATCGTAAGCTAGAATCTAGGGTTTGAGGTCCTTTTCTGGTCTGACTATGACTTTCTCTCATGACTTTTCATGACTGACTATGAGTCGTAAGATAGAGTCATAGTCTTAAGCTTAAATCATGGGTCCTTTATTGGTCAGGCTACGAGTCCCTCCCTACGACTCATAGTCACTGATTATGAATTGTGAGGTTTGGTTATAGAAACTAGTCTCAAATCTTGTAGCCTTTATTGAAGTTATTATGACTTATTTGTTTCAATTCATCACGGGTGGTTATGACTCATTTTCTAATTTATAGTCATAGTAGTGTATCAGGCCCTTAGCGGAAACTTTCCATCTCTTTTTTGCCATGAAATTGGATTAAGGAGAGACTTGAAGTATTAGAAATATAACTTAGTGACCTATCTCTTAAGCATTCTAGAGCTTGAAAATTTAGGGTATTACAACTTTTTGATATTGTCGGACTCATATGGTTAGTTTTTAATTCCCAAATGTGCCAGTGAATAAGTGGGAGAAAAGTTCTCTAGTACCTAAGTAAAGATTTATTTCTTATCTTAGAGCTCGACAGTTTATTTCCAAGTGGTGCTTTTATCATCTGGTTTGGGTTAAAAATTCTAGTTCTGAGGGTTCTTCTACCTTGAAATTCATCTCTGTGCTTAATGAATTTCTTGAACTATTTCTTGAAGATCTTCCTAGTATTTCTCCTGATAGGGAGATAGACTTTGGGATTTATCTTCTATAGAACACCCATCCTATCTCTATTCCTTCGTATAGAATGGTTTCGGATGAGTTGAATAAACTTAAGGAGCAATTAAAAGATCTTCTTGATAAGGGTTTCATCCATCCTAGTATCTCCCTATGGGATTCTCTTGTGCTTTTTGTGAGTAAGAAATATGGTTCTTTTTTAATGTACATAGACTATTGGTAGTTGAATAAGGTGATGGTGAAGAATAAGTATCCTCTTCCCAGGATTGATGATCTCTTTGACTAGCTTCAAGGATCTAGGTATTTTCTAAGATTGATCTTCAGTCTGATTATCATTAGTTGATGATTATGGAGGTAGATGTCCCTAAAACTGTCTTCCACACCCGGTATGGTCTTTACGAGTTTCTAGTTATATCATTTGGAATGACTAATTCTCTAGCGGAATTTATGGATCTTATGAACTAGGTATTCAGGCAGTTCTTGGATTTGTTCGTGATAGTGTTTATTAATGATATCTGTGTATATTTTGAGATTCTCTAAAAGTCCAAGAAAATGTTAGAACCATGCTTTAAGTTCATGCAAGATCAAACCTCATGTTTTCGTAGTCTTATAATGATTTAGAGATATATTAAGGTTACAAATACCTCAAAGCTTATAAACAAGTCAAATCATCCCTTAGCGATTAAATTCATGTGAACTATATAACTATAGTCAACTTAAAATGATCATTCCTTCTAGAATACTAAGAATTTTTTATCTCATGACCAACCAACTATTATATAATTCAATTAGCTTTCCAACGATACAAATTTTGCCTCAATCTGATATCGAGGTGAAAATTTATGGCCAAAATGCTAAAGCATTATCAAAGTTGCCCAGACTACGACTCGTAAAGTCTCATTTTAGGTCATTAGGAGGAATTCATAGACTGGGTAGTAGAGGCTGAAATTGGGTTTCTTACCATGACTCAAGTCATGGCACGTGGCCAGACCCTATGAGTCGTGACCTATGTCATCAGGACTACTTCTAGGCGGCTTCCAGATGGTTTTAAGGGGTTTTGGGTCTTTTCTCACCATTTTAACCCCTAAATCACATAATTTAAGACATTTTAAGGTTGAATAAAAAGCCAAAACAACCTCAAATCTCTCATTCTCAACACAACTCATGAAATTCTCCAAGAACATGCGATTTTTTCTTCTCCAAAGCAAGAAATTAGGGTTTTTCAACGCCAAGTCGGAATCCCCAAACTTTAATTCAAGAATAAAATGTAATCAAGTATGTGGATATTCTATGAGGATCTCCTTTTATACTCATGCCCAAATTATGATTTTTATTCATGAATTTTATAATTTTCATAATTTAGGGCTTTTACCCAATTGTTATTATAAGCTTAAATTCAATCTCCCATGGTATTATTTTCACTTATAAGCATGTTTAATTGAGTATTATATGATTTACATGATGTTTTACCAAATATCAAGAATATGATCAAGCTATATGAATTTTTCCAAATTTCTTCAAATTATTTTGTAATTAATCTATGTATATATGTTTTACCAATAGAATGGCATCCTCTCATGTTCAACAATCATGAATTTACTTATTATGATAAGTTGTTGAATTTTTGGGCTTTATTCATGAAATACCCTCATTATGATCAGTTTACATGGTTTTAAATACTTCAAATTATACATGAACTATTATTTTCAGAATACCATGACTTGAGCGCATCAGTTATTAGTGTTTCTATGTCAGTTAAGTGGGGAGTAGAACTAAGCATTGACAAAACCTAGGGATGAAGGCTCACCTTCCAGTTGAGAGTGAGACCATTAGTAGTAGTTCTTAGGTTCCAGAACTATGTAGCCAATGTATGTTATGAAAGGTCACCCACCAGTAGAGGACTAACACTCTCTCAGGGGTCACCTACCAATATAGAGTGACATCCTAGTCCTTCAGGACATCAGTTTAATAGATCCACACAGCCAATATGGGTACCCTTGGCGAGGTACTAAGACCCTTCCAACAAGGTAACATGTTAGACCCCGATTAGCTCAAATTATGGTATGTCAGTTAAATGTTAGCTCTCATAGTTTCTAGATTAGTATTCAAATTATGTTAAGTTCAAGTTTTCTTGACCAAGTGTTCAGTATATCAATTATTCGATTATATAGTTTATTCCTGTACATATTTATACTTGGTCTTGCATTTGATTTTTATGTTCAGCTTACGTATTAGTTTTGATATGCATGAGCTTATTTTTATTTATTTAGTTTTACAAAACATATATTTATTCTTGGTCATCACATCAGTTCACATCCCACAGTTTTAAACCCAGTATCCATAGATGACCCTCAGTACAATTTTATAGCATAGTCAACTTTAACTTGAGATTAAATATAATATTTATGTTTCTAAAACTTCACAATTTACTGAAATATTTGATATCGTGATTTAAAATCTCGTTATGCCTTATAGTTTTTATGTACAATCATGTTTTTAACTAGTGCATATCTCATAACTCAGTATATTCCAAAGTACTAACCACATACATGTGTCTGTGGATATATTATTTCATGATATAGCTACCAGATATAGCCCACGTATCAGGGTCAGATAGTTAATAGAATCAAGCCAACAAGTGATAAGTTCTCTTTTTTTTGAGGACTTAAGTTATTTGTAGTTTTTGCATTTTATTTTCTTATTCTTATGTATTTATTAGGTTTAGTTGGGTTCATATCCCATCTACCTATAGTCAGTATTAGTAGAAGCTTCATAGATGGTCATTTAGAGTCATTGTACGTAGTTTTTAGTTCCTCGGTCTATCAAATTTCAGTGTTATGATCTTTAAATAGTTATGTATTGAAACAACTTATATGATAGTGATTTTTCTTTCATTCTATTAGTTTAGATTTTATACACATTTTAAATTACTTTCGCAAGAATTATTCCAGTACATGGGTTAGCTTAAGTTTACTTGTAGTTTTAAGAAGTGTGTTATGACTAAGGAATAGCCTTAGATCATAACATATTCTATGAGTGAGGAAGATCATGCTAATCACCTTCGGGTAGTATTGCAGACTCTAAAGGATCAACGATTGTATGCCAAGTATTCAATGTGTGAGTTTTGGTTGAATGTTGTGACCTTTCTTGGTCATGTTATTTCCAGTGATAAAATCATAGTAGATCCACAGAAAGTTAAGGCTGTTAAAAAGTGTCCTAGACCCACAACTCCAATTGAAATTCAGAGTTTATTAGGTTTAACCAAGTATTATAGGAGGTTTGTAAAGATCTTCTCTTCTATTGCTTGCTCTGTTGACTAAGTTGACTCAAAAATATGCAAAGTTTCTATGTTTTGATGTTTGTCAGTGTAGTTTTAAGAAGTTGAAGAATAAGTTGACTTCCATACTAATTTTGATCCTGCCAGAGGGTACTTAAAGTTCATGAAATAAATTATCCGACTCATTAGCTAAACTTAGCAGCTGTGGTGTTTGAATTGAAGATTTGGCGCCATTATCTGTATGGGTTTCATTTTGATATATATTCAAACCATAAGAGCTTGAAGTATGTGTTCACTTAGAAGGAGTTGAATCTCAGACAAAAGAGATGACTTAAGTTGCTCAAGGACTATGATATGTATCTTCATTGTCACCCAGGTAAAGCTAATTTATTGATTATGCTCTTTGTAGGTTATCTATAATTAGATTGTCTTATGTAGTTAAGAAGAAGTGAGGAGTGGTAAATGATATTCACCGGTTTGCTAACCTTATAGTTCGCCTTTTAGATTTTGGGGATAGAGGTGTGATTGTTCAAGGGGTTGGGAAGTTATCTCTTGGAGATAAAGTGAAGGAGAATCAGGTTTTGGATACAATATTGATGAAAACTAAGGATGGTGTGGGTAAAATCAAGGTGATAGTTTTTGAGATTGGTGGTGATGGTATCTTGATGCATCAATGCAGACTATGTTTTCTTAATATTAATTGGTTGCAAAAAAGGATTTTGAATGAGCCTCGTGAGTAGAAGTATATATTTAATCTTAGTTCAATGAAGATGTAGCATGATTTGAAGGAGATTTATTAGTGGAATAACATAAAGAGAAATATGGCAAATTTTGTGGCTAAATTCATTGTCTTTCAGTAAGTAAAAGTTAATCAGTTAATGCCCTGTGGTGTGTCTCAAGTGGTTAAGCTTCCCATGTTGAAGTAGAAGATAATCAACATGGATTTTATTAATGGTCTTCTATAGTCTCGGATCAGTATTATTCGATTTTGGTCATCACGCATATGATAACTAAGTCTTCTTATTTTTTGCATATGAGGAATACTTACTCTTGAGTGGTTATGCTAAGTGGTTTATTCAAGAGATCATCAAGTTGCATGGTGCTACAATTTCCATCATTTCAGATTGAGCTACACAGTTCTCTTCTTACTTTTGGCATTTATTTCAAAAAGGTTGGGGACTAAGGTGAACCTTAGCACCGCTTTCAACCTTCAGATAGATGGACTAGTGGAGAGGACCATTTAGACTTTGGAAGATATGTTGCAGGCCTGTGTGATTGATTAGCCATATGATTTTATCAACTGAATCAATACTGAAACATGAATCTGAAGAACAATAATAGAGAACACCAATTGTTTTGTGAATTAAAAAAAAACTCTTTTTGCCAACAGTATGTGAATTCATCAGTTTTTTTTAATCTTAGTATTTAGTTTGTTCATATTCTATAAAATGAATCAACAAAATTAACTAAAGTAATAAAGGTCTCCATCTGTAGCACTAATAGTAATGTGATCTGAGATGTTGAAATACCTTTTACCTTAAATTTTTCATACTTTCAATATATTACGAGCTCTTTAAATTGACATTCTAGAACATTTTCGGGCCCTTTGGACATTTGAATTTCATCATTTTCATATGCATCGCAATATTGTTCTAGCTAATCATATCTATGATTTCTCCAAGCTTCTAGAATTCTTTCCAAAACACAACCTTTTGCGGCATCAGGAATATCATATTTTGACTACAAATTGGTGTCATTTAGTTTGGACAACAACAAAAAAATAATTGTACCTTTAATAAAAGAAATGAAAATTGTACAAATTCCAAAAATCCCCTTGTAATTCTACTTGTTACAAAATACTTACATACAAATATGATCAACATACATAAATGTTTAGTAAAATTAATTCGCCATCAATTTATAAAGAGTTAGGAGATCACTAAAAAACAAAATAATGATATGTAACTAAGGAGTCAGATCATTAATAATCGATTTAATCAACTTCCAAATAAGGAAAACTCAATATGAATAATAAAAAGGAAAAAAATAGACCAAAAAAAGTTTAGTAAAATAACTTGTAGTAATATGGAATATTGTTGATCAGGATAGTAGTAGTACTAGTATTGTTCTTATGTCTCCAATTTATAGGTATCACATCGTATTTCTTAAGCCCATTGATCCTTGGTCACTTCTCATTACAAACAACTTGTCTTTCATTTCTTTCCATCGATTTCCTTCTAACTGAACCCTCACTTGAACAACTTCCTCTTCCAAAACCACCTCTATTTATATTGTTCTCCCGACAAAACCTTGTCTTCCTCACAATTTTCTTACACTATAGATGGCACACAGTTCTCCCGTTCTAATACAGTGGCTCTTACTTTTCTTCTTCATAAAAATAAGCTCATTTTTCTTGGTGTTCTGCTATAAAAAAAGGTCTTTTTGCTGCCTACAAATAGTAGACAGTGCAATAAGCAATCTATTCCTTTCTTTCATTTTCTTCTTTTACTATTACTATCTCTTTCATTTTTCTGTTCAAATCTCTCTCTCATAATAAAAAATTAATCCGATATTTTTCAAAAATCGCAACTTTATCAATAGTACTGTCACAAAGGGTTCGATAAAGTTGATAAAGTTATAGTAATAAAGTTTATCAATTGTACTTTATCAGTTGATAAAATTATAGTGATAACATTTATCAATTATACTCTCACGAAGTATTTGATAAAGTTATAGTGATAAACTTTCTCAAGTGTATTTTATCAATAAGAGTACAATTGATAAAGTTGTAGTAATTTTCAAAAAGGATTGATTATATTTTTTATGAGACAGATTTGGACAAAACAATGAAAGAGATATTGATAGTGAAATAAGAAAATGAAAGAAAGGAACATATTGCTTACTGCACTACCTATTCTAGTAGTAAAAAAGACTTTTTTTTTATAAAAGTGTGACCCAAGAAAAATTATCTTACATTTTTTTGAAGAAAAGTAGGAGCTACTATATTATAACAGAAGAACTATGTAGATTCTATAGTTTTAGAAAATTATAAGGAGAACGAGGTTTTTGTTGGCCGAACAACGTAAACAAAGGTAGTTTTAAAAGAGGAATATGTTCAGGTGAAGGTTTAGTTAGAAGAAGATCAATGGAAAATGATGAAATATAAGTGTTTTGTTATGAGAAGTAGCCAAGTATCACTAGGCTGAAGAAACACGATGTGACACTTATAAATTGGAGATCTAAGAATAATACAAGTATTAGTACTGTAATGATAAACAAATATTCCATGTCATTTCAATTAATTTTACTAAACTTCGTTTGTCTATTTTTTTTTACCTTTTTTATTATTCATATTGATTTTTTCATATTTGGAAGTTGATTAAATCAATTATTTAATTATCCAACTCTCTAGTTAGATATAATTTTTTCTGTCGTTTAGTGATGCACTAACTCTTTAGAATTTGATGGCAAATTACAAGAATCACCTTGTCATTATACTTATTACAAAACAGTTACATATGATAGCTACCTCTTACAACACGCAGAAAGAAACAAGCATTCAACTCATCAATCAAAAAACTAAACTTTTATATTAAAAAAATGAAAAGGGTGTAAATATAAAGAATCATTAACAAACATTTCTTTATATGGCACATACTGAAGCTTATACACCTCCACCAATAACAAAATAACAATCCAAAAATATAAGGTAACAAATGTAGCCAAGAAATAGTAAGTATAACAACATAATATGATATTTAAAGGTCAACAACAATAGATATTAAATAATATAGCAGATAGAAGACAATTAGACATTACTTTACCTAACTATAAATTTATAATTACAAAACAAAAGATATAATGAGGAGCAATAGCAACACCCCTCTAAGTAGGATACTAAGATATTTGATTTCTGAATTTATTGGCAATTTCTTGAACATATTTTCATTACCAAAAAGAAAAGAAATGAAGTTCAAACTATCTTAATGCATTTATTTGTTACATGAATTTAATCTTTTAACAGCATATTAAAGATCTTTTGGTTAAACAAATCAAATCAATAACAGTAATAAAACAAGATTGGAGAAACCACATTCAAAGTAATCAAAACCAGTAATAAAGTGAACCACTCAACTAAAAATACATAAAATAATACAATGAACCACTCAACTTATAACAAATACTTAGAACAACCTAGGTATAATGCCATAAATCCTTGTTAGTATCCATGAGCCTCCAATCAAATGTATACAATTTTCAAAGGGTTGCAGTACTCAACAATGTTCCTAGAAAGCTGCTTAACTTAGTTACAACTTTATTATATTGATTTCCCAATTTACTTTGATCAGTTTTTGCACTTTTCAGTCATGTACCTTGTGCATTTGTGTTTTGCCTCTTATTTTTCTAGTGGAAGGCCTTTCATCTATAAGAAACCAAAAGAAATTAGAGGTCATGAATGAATACAATAAGTTTATAAGATATGTGTTACGTTTTTCTTTAGAATGTTCATCTGTTATAGGAGTGGCCGAATCTGCCATGTGGACTTTAAAGGAAAGTATCTTAAAACTTTCACTGGAACTTTAGTAGTCTTATTAATCAACCAGGAACATTCTTCCATCTAGAAGACCCATACATAATACAATTATCAAGCTTTGCATTGTCATTCTAGAATAACATTTAATCAATATGGCTTGCATGATTTTTATTCATAACTAAGACCCAATCTCTTATCATCTTTTTTGCTTTATAGAAAAACTCAGGAATCTGAGCGAATGGAAAAACTTCTTTTATACAGTCTAGCAAGTCTGAGAAGGCTACATTATTCAGCCCATGAATGCATTTAAACAAGTACAATCAAATGGTGAAACTCAACTTAGAAAAACTCTTACACCCCGGATATTACTCTTACCTCTCTTCCTCCACTAATTTAAAAAATTTCTTAACATCTTCAGATTGTCCCACTCTTTCTCCTTCATGCCCTTCATGCCTTTGGCCATCTTCTGCATTTCTAGAAGTATCATGAAGCAGCTTATCTATATCATCAGGTTGGTCAAAAGTTTCATCGACACAACTTAGATGTAGAATATTTGTTTAGGAAATCCCCTCTCCATGGAAAACCCATTGAGTGTATTTAATTACAAATCCAGGACCAAACAAGTGATCCTTCACCATATATCAATTATGCCAATAGTGATTAAAGAACCTTCTACAAAGGGCACCATATTTCATTTTCTAGAAAAGCTTAATCAAGTGCCTTATCGAGAAAATCCTTGACTCTATTTTTATACTCATCGGTGGATGTTTGGAGATACATCCAACTTTTATCTCCAATATTAATTAAATGCCTTGCGTAACATATTTAAATTATTGAAGCTAAAAAATCATGAGTATAGTCAGTATCAATGTACAAACAGTATCATTATGTACGTGAAATAATTTATGTAACATATATTTAATAAAGAATAAAACAATGAAATGACAGTCATCCATTTATTTACAAATTTTAGAAACTATAAAAAAACAACCATAATCATAAAAACTATTTATTAATAGACTCCTAAAAAGACAAATAAACAAGTTTTAATTAAATAATTTTCAATTCACCTGCTAGAGTCATGCTACTATATGTGTAAGTTGTTTACTTTGGTCAAAATCCATAAAAGAGAAAAGGTTGAAGATCAAACTATTAGTAGTAAGCAAGCGCATACTTATTAAAACACATATGTAACATCAGTAATTTCTCTACTCTCTCTTTCTCACTCTCACTTTCTACTAGAATGACATAGAAACAATCCTCATTTTCGTGTAAATACCAATTGCTTAAATTTTTTCCTTACCATATTATATAAGATAATTCCCAAGTGTGTAGTATTCTAGCCTGTAAGTTCATAAAAATTAAACAAAACAATTTAAAAAGGTCCATCGCTAAATCTCAGAAACGGAACATGATTTCTTAGCCCCAATATATGTGAAAGTTCAGTTAATTGACCTCATAAATATTAGCACTATCTAATTTCTTCATAAAAAATATACAATTTATTAGCGCACAATCAATGCACACAAACATATTTCTTGACTCTAATAGCTAACTTACACAACTAAGTTAAATTAAAAGGAAGCCATAAAGTTTCTATTGGATTATTTTTCTACTTCAAAAATTTGAATCAAACCTTAAGAACTAGGAAAGGGCACCAAAAGGAACTGGTTTAACATGGAATATCTATTGATTGATAACTGAAAGTGTCACTTCAGTTTTTATTTGTAAATGGTGTAATTAGGTTTGAAAAGTACCCAAGTAGATGATAAAACATCAATACAAGCTACAAAAGGTTGCAAGTGTAAATTTGATCAAACAGATCATGTAAAGTCAAATGTTAAAGAATGATAAACATTAAACATATATAAATAGATACATTACTTGTTGACCACGACAGAGGTGTAGTATTGAGATATTAAATTATTGAAGAAAGAGTTTTCAATGTACAATGAATTAGTTGAGTTTGAAATAAAAAAAATCCTTAGTATGTCTTTATATCAGTATTCCATATCAAGCGTGGAGTAAAACATTTATTCAAAAAAGATAGGTACAAGTTTCAACATGTGAATTGTGTAGAATTGAGTTTTTAATAGTTGTTTTACTTAGGTTCGACATCAATTGAATGAATGTTTTATGAACAACAACTTCATACTTTTAACCAATAATGGATTTCAAATCACATTGACACAACAAATACGAATCAGAACTTGACTCATAACTTAAACTTTGCTTCTCAAATATCAAATTTTTATAAACTTTCTATGTTAGTCGAGTATATAAACCTGGCCATACACATTCATATTTATATAGAGATAATAAAAGAAAAAGTGTCTTATCACGTCATTTCTTTTCTCTTATAATTTTACATCACAATATTTATTGCTCTAACTAAATCATTGTTCTCATTAGCTCTAACTAAACCATTGTTAGTGAAAATAAAATATAAAATCATCATAAGAAAATTACTGGTCAAATCCAACAGTTAAAAATAAATATAGATTCCTCAGCCCTTTAATTTCTTTGTGTTATTCTATTCAAATTTACGAGTACACATCAAGTTTAACCCCATAAAGACAAGTGGGTACCAAAGCTACGTATAAAAGGGATGCTTCACTACCTATATCTTGGTCATTTTTTCATTATTTAATTCAATGTACAGTGGTAAAACAAAGTAAAAACTACTAAAGTTCAAAGTTATCTTTTTACCACTTAAGCCAGTGTTATCTAACAGACAGCTTATACTAGTGGTGAGCCACATAAATCTACAACAAACGTGGATACTAGCTCTATCATATTATAGAAGTTGTACACTGTCCATGGATTTCCTCTTTCAACTCTTAATGATTTTATATGGTCAAGCAACCCAATACTGAGTATTAATAAATTTCAAGATTCAATGTGAGATTATCTTAAGTTAGCTTACTACTATCAGTTGGATTCTTAGTGTTACATGTTACTTTCATGGAGGAACTACTAACTATTTTTCCTCTTTACAATTCGAAGGGTTTGGAAAATATTATTTTTTACCTATTAAACTATTTCAAAACTTTAAAGAAAATGTGGAACAATTTAAGAAATTACAGAGTTACCACTTGATTTTTGAAAAAATATCAAGAAAAACTAAAAATATTACTTAAAAGATTCAAAACAGAAAAAAAAAATTTAAGTTTAGAAATTTTGAGTAAGCGGTTCCTATTAATACTCTTGGAGGGTTGTTAAGGCACCAAGAGTATCCAGGTTGTTAAGGCACCAAGAGTATCCCCTAACTTATGGTTATTCAGACTATTTGAAAATAACTTTTTTGACTAACTTTAAAAAAAGAAAACTGATTTATTTGAAAAGAAAATGATTATGGAATATTATCTTCGAGATTTGTACCAAACAAATTCTGACGACTTAGATGGGACTTTCACTAAGTCTAAGAAAACTAAGAACAATTAGCATATAAATGGGAATGGAGGAGATTAGAGGACTTAGGCTATTAGGCCCAAATCATAAACCTTGTGCTATGCTAATTTGAGATTTTGACTCATGTCCACCTGTTCTAATCTAAATACTTGGGTTTTTGCTCCATAACCTGTCCTAAGCTAGTTTTTGTACCTTTAAGGCCCAAAATCCGCTTAACTTGTATTAAATTACAATTGTGGCTTCGAGACCCAAATGAATGAATAAGTAAAAATAAGGAAATAATAAATATTGAGACTTTTCAAATCTCTTAGTAACCTCATCAATGGATTTTTAATTATTTTCTTTTTTCTTTTATATTCTTGCACCCGCACGCCATATAATCAACTTTGGGTTTAAAACTTCGGACTTGACTCGGAGAAATAGGCCTCATTGGCCCATTATGAAATGTAAGAGAAAAGGAGTCCATTTTGACTCCAAAACAAATTCATGTAGAGGAAAAGATAAAAGAAAAAAAATTAATATGTGTTAAAAAATTCTACGCTTAATGGATAAATAATGAGATAAAAAAGTAGCATTCTCAAGAATACAGAAATAGTAAGTTATGATATCAAAGCAAACCAAATTATCCAATGAAAAGGAAATTAACCCATCTCCTAAACAATCTTACAAGAAATTAAATCTAGCACAATATAATTAACTAGCCCTTGAAAAGAAGGCATGAATCCACAAGCATAGTTGCTTAAAATTTGGAAAAATTGATTAATACATATTTGCTCATATCTATTACTTAGAAAAAAAAATCACTATAGCATGTGAATAACAATGGTATGTCTAAACATTTCAAGAAGTAAACCAATAAGTGAAGTGAAGAAAATAACATATATTAAGCATATTTGACCAATGATATTCGAAGACAAGATAGGAGAAATAGTAAAAGATTAATTCTAAAAAAAAAGTGTTCAATTAAGCCAACACTTATTTTTGCTCTACACCATTTCAACAAAACCTATAACCCCAACAACTTTTCAATCTAAAAAAGAGAAAATCAAAGACAATTTTGAACACGAAAATGAGTAACTCACTACTTCAAATTGAGAAACAATTTCATAGACCCTTAACAATAGTAACCATTGCTTTTCGGTATTAAGGAAACAACTTTACATACTAAAAGAAAAAATATCCACCAATAACGAATTGAAACAAATGAGCATGCATTTTAAGGAAAAATTAAAACTTTATCAATAATAATGAAAGAATAAAGCCGAAAGGTGAAACAACCAATATTAACTATTCTTTTCAACATAAAGGAAACAACTTTACATGTTAAAAATCGAAATATCCATCAACATTGAATTTAAACAAAGCATGAATACATATTTTAAGAAAGATTAAAAACATTACCTATAATAATCAAAGAATAAAGCCAAAAGGCAAAACAATCAATATTAACTATTTTTTTCAACATAAAAGAAATAATTTTACACGCTAAAAGCAAACATATACGCCAACAATGAATTTAAACAAAGCATGAGTATATATTTTAAGCAAAGATCAAAACTTTATCCATAATAATCAAAGAATAAATACAAAAAATACGTTCTAAATCATTTTTATTCCATAAATATGAAAATAGCCCCAATATCGATACCATAATGTCCTATGGACTTCAAGGCCATCTATGATAAACAATCCTAGGAAATAAAATTACAACTACGAACTACGAAGAAGAAAAACATGAAAAATAAAATGACAATAAAACTAAAAAATAACAACTACGAACTACCAAGAAGAAAAAGATGAAAAATAAAATGATAATAAAACTAAAAAGGGGAAAGGTGTGTTTACATTTTTTGGGGCTACAAAACAGAACTTCAAGATTTATTCAGATTCTTGATCACCACCGGATAGCGTTCAACTCGAGAACTTCAATTAGCCTACGAATTTCATGAAAAAAGAAATTTTTTACCAAAAAGAAAACTTCTTTGCTAAAAAGATTTTTTTCCAACCTTAGGACTTCTCTTTCTATCCAAATAGTGGTAGTATTTATAGGAAAGAATAAGGATTTTTTTCTTTTCATCCACCAATGTGGGAGAAAAGTATTTATAGGAAAGAATGTGGATTCAATTATTTTCATCCACCAATGTGGGAAAAAGAATTTAGGAGTATTTTTGGAATTTTAAAATTGAAGATAAGATGAGGTGAAAGATAAGGTGGGGAGAAATTATACAATGTAGTACATTTTTTTAATTTCAAAATTGGAAAAAGGATTTTGAGGGGAGATTGTACAATCTTGTACAAAATTTTAAATTTCAAATTTGACATTAGTTTTGGTGGGAATTGGGTAGAAGTTATGAAAGCTTTTGCGAATTTTGGGGTTATTTCAAATACAACCCCAATTGGAATTTAAAATTTAGCCAAATTTATTTAATTTTGTCCAAATTAATAATCAATTGGCAGATTGCATTGCAATTATAGCCAATTTGATTTCAATAATGGCAAAATTTAATAGATTAGCTAAATTAAATCGAAATTTGATACGAATCAATACTTCCTTTAATTCCGAGCGTCTTGATTTAATAAAATCAAACATATATTTATCCAAATGAATTATTTTTTAGAGTAAATTATATTTGAATCAAGACTTTATCTGTTTGAATCAATTTTCAACCTTATCTCCGTAAAAACTCAAACTTTGATAAAAATATTCATTCAAGTAACAAAATTTATATAATATCGTATATGTGAATACGAATAATGTATAATCATCACTTAAATGACAAAATTAACCTAAATAAATATTTTAGAGCTCATTTGTCCGGATGAAATAAATATTTCACTTTTATTTAAAATTGAAGAAATTCAGGAATAAATTTAGTCATGGAGGGGAAAAATTCAGTGTCAATACAAACATTGGTGAAAGGAATATTGAACGATAACTATACTATCAATTAGAGGCTTTGATCAGATGCTAGTTTCAATTCGTCGAGCCACAGATCAGTCACATGCAATGACACACAACCCTCCAGGATAAACATCCAAGACCATGAATTCAAATAGGCTAATTAAAATGTTTATGTTGGATTCAACACTTGGGAGGATTATATCTACAACATAAAATTTTTAATTAGCCTATTTGGATTGGATTTGACATATTCGTGCCTAATATAGATTTACATTTCAATGGTACTATAATATATTCATGGATGTTGGTAAACTTGGTCCAATAAATTAACAAAAAAATAAACAACCTAATAGATATATTGGATGAACTCACTAGTGCTAAGGACTTTCTGCTGTCAACTTTGGTATGCCAAAAAAGCAATAAATGATGGCAAAATTAGCATCTGGATCACTTGTATTGACTTTATCTAGTGCTTGTCCTTAAAATAGCAACCTCTATATACAAAAGAAGGATAAAGAAACATTTAGGTTAAATCAAACTAGGGTGGAAATACATAATTGGATAAATGTTACACAAATCGAGCGGAAATGTATATCAAAATCTATGAATAGATTGTTTAAAATGCCAATATTCATGTCAGATAATTACAAACTTAGTACAAAGACATACCATCTGGAAATGTCTTCACCTAGAAATCCATAACATAGAATGCAATTCGATCAGTGGCTATAGGAAAATCGGGTAGCAGTTTGTGACATAGGAACAAACTTTCAATGGGAAAACACTATCAAGAAACATAAGACTAAAAACTACGGTTGATTTGTTTAATAAAAGGTTTCAAATAACCTTAAATTGTAAAGCTTATACTCAAACAATATTATTAGAATCATTACCCTCAACATTTGGACAAAAGTAATTAACAATTGAAAAATAACTCAAATAAACCCAAAAAATAAACACAGATAAAATCAAATCCAACAGAAACATCTAGCCAAAAATATCAAACCATAAAATTCACCTAAAATCTAAACGAAATTCCTCAAAAATAATAATAAAAAATGTAATATCTCTTTTTAGTGATTTTAGTATATCTATTATCAAAATTTAATTAATACATATGAAAATTCTTAGTCACAAATAGGCTATATTACAAACATAAATTAGAACAATGGCATAGAATCCATAGAAACCTATTTGTGAATTCTTTGAAATAACTGTTTCAATTATGAAATAAAGTACATACAAGTAAAATTCGAGACAATAGGTCTATTGCTTCATACATGCAAAAAGTTTCAATTGAGAAAAAAATCCACAAAATTGATATAGAGAAGAAAACCCACAAAGATAAACACTTTCATAGATAAGAATACCTACTTTAGAAGATGTCACGATCTGATTTCTTATGTCATGATGGTGCCTACCTTGTCTCACCAGTAGGAAAGCCCAACTATAGCCTAGAACGATAGGTAATGGAATAACAGGTAGAAACCAAAAAGGACTACATATAATAATATTAGTAGTATTAATAAATGGAAAGAGAAGGAAAACATAAGTATTATATCAAAATGAGAAACATAAGAGGACCAAAATATACAAATGAATTGCTCCCAAGACCTAGTAAGGTTTGCACTATAACCACTACAAAAAGATACCCAGAGTACTAGACTGAATATAGAATATACACAATATATACAAGTAGTCTCAAGTACAAAAGACTAACCTATAACAGACAGAGTAGGATTAGCCTCAGACAATGGCAACCTCACCCAACTCTGGAGAAGTATAGAAATATAGGAATCATACCAAAACTGGTTGCTAGTACTAGGATGTGCATCAGGGTAAATATGTAGAGGTGTAATATGATTACCAAAGCAAAATGTACTCAGTCGGCATCATCATCCAACGGAGCTCAATACAGGATATGTATAACTAAAATGCGAGGGTGTAGGCTACGTTGACAGTAAATTAGGATAGAAAGGTAAAAAAAAATTTGATCTACACAAATGAGTTAAAGGAATAAGTAAAAGTGTTACAGAATGATAACTAATAGAGTAATAAGAAGGAAAACCAAACCTATCCTAACTGAGCCCCTAGAAACTCATCAGGCACACTAAAGAATATAATTAACCCAACTATTCCCCATAAGCCGGTGGGACACATAATATGTAATTTAGAGAAAATTAGAAATAATCCATAATTAAACCAATCCCATAAACCAATGTAGCCATTCAAATATGCATCGAGCTTGAACCAGCTCCAATGGGTTGCAACAAGAGGCCAAACATCCTTTCAAGCTTGTAGTGGTAGATAATAACAAGAGGTCATATATTGAATTCAAATAAAAAATAGTGGGTAATAATGAGAGGCCAAGTACATGAGATAAAACAAAACTCATACTCCGATATCAGACTCGAATTGGAACTTAAAGTAATTATACCCAACTATAAGATTAGAACCCAAACAATACCTACTGATTCCACAATGGTGCCAACTTCCATAATAAATGATAGATAATATATATGTGTAAGACCTCTCTAAATTTCAATGATTTTACTTTTGACCCTCCTATATTCATAATATCAATCTTAGACTTGAATTTTGTTTAGGGGAGTTAAGAGTGTTTTGGGAAAGTTTGGAAATTTTTAGAAGCGGTTTGAAGCTATTTTGGAACTCTAGGGGAGTGTGCCTCCATGATTGTTGTGTTCCACACCACTGCATTTCCACAATAGCTATGTGGTATAGAGGCTAGCCTTCGTTATATTAACGTGCCATGCTGTTGTGTTAAAATTGCCCATTTTTATTTTTTCACTTTAAGGTGAGGGGCTTTTGGTCTTTTTACCCTTTCCATGACTTATAAATGAAAAAGTGATCTTTTCCCTTTTAGTTTTAAAGATCAAACTCAATTATTTCTCTCTTAAAATCAAAAACCAAGAAAACTCAAGGGTTTTATAAAGGATTCACCATTCATGCTCCTAACTTGAAATTTACTTTAATTTTTATTTATTTTAGGCATGTGTCTCATTCCCTAACTTTCACAACTCGAGGCTACCCCTAGTCGTGACAATGGTGCTTATGAATACAAGTGAACAGAAGCTAACCCATGAGCTGGTACCTCCTATGAACACTGGATAAAATAGTAATACATCATATGTATGGAAGGTAAGTTGATACGATACTGTAAAATTAGATACTGGAATACAAATCAAAATATGTATAAAAAATATCTGATAACAACTAATAACATTAAAATGACTGACTGAATGTCTAACTGATTGTCTAAAAGCTTTTAAACATCATAAGTAGTTGATGGGACAAAGCACCGAATAACTCTAACTGACTAAACATAAAAAAAAATACCAAAATAACTTAAATAAATATATCATGTCCTCGATGGATGAGGACTCACCACTACTGTTACTGAGTAACGCTGAGCTATCTAAGAATGGTTGGTAAACTGATCGTCCAAACCTATGTTATAAGACAACATAGCACAAAAGAAATGTATGTGGTCAGTACTTTGAATATACTAGTATATAAGATGAGGACTGGCTAAAATACATGAGGTAACTGAGCATGAATACATGAACATGTAACATCTGAGAATGCAAGACCAAGCATAAGTATGTTTCTAAAATAAATTTGAAATCTATAAGACTGAAATCTATATAACTGAATAACTGGAAACCTGTACACTTGGTCAAGAAAGCCTGATCTGAGATATAATGGAATACTGACTGAAACTGTGGGAGGTATTATATAAACAATATTCCCCAATTTAAGCTGATCGAGGTCCAACCTGTAACCCCAATTAGAAGGGTTTTAGTACTGTGTCATGGGTACTAATACTGGCTATGTGGATCCACTAATATGAGTCTCGAAGGACTAGAGAATCAGTACTAAACTACCGGGTAACCCCAAAGAGAGTTTCAGTCTTAAACTGGCGGGTGATATCTCATAATCCTATGTTGGCTACGTTATTCTAGCACCTAGGGGATACTACTAAGGACCCAGTACTAACTGGTAGGTGACCCCTCATCCCTAAGTTTTCTTGGTGCTATATCCTACATCCAACTGAACTTACACTAGTACTGAACTGAACTAAGTTTAGCTGAACATCATTTCTGATAGTGCTCATCATGATTATATCAACTGAGTAGATAGTAATATTCATGGTTTAACTAAATCATTACTTAAAAATATACAATCGTGTAAAAACACAAAAGTATCAGTGTTCACAACACTCCAGCACTGAATGATCATAAAATTCAATATTAAAGCTTAAAACTTTAGTATGGGATGAAGATTTCAAAACCTCAAAGCATAGACATTTCATCAAACATATGAGAATCTCGAACTTGACCATGGGAATGTCTTAAAACATAAGAAAGTAGTATGGTTACGTGGCTGAAATCATAACTTGATAATATAACATGAAATTTAATTTAATATGACATGGAAAATTTAAATTTAAAGCATAAGACAATCTAATCTTTTATGGGATCATACATGGACCTATATTGATTTTAAATTATCATGGAAAGAATAAATTAAACATATCTTGAACATAATAAATAATAAAGGAAAACACATATTTTACTCAAAAGGGAAGGTTTTGGGGTTCAATGGTTGAAAGGTACCAATTGATGACTCATATATACCTTAATTGCTAAAGTCCTGAAGATTGTTTTAGCGTAGAAGCTTGAACCCTTGATTTCTTGATAATAAAGCTTGAGTTTGTTCTTAGGGAAGAAGGAGAGTTTCTTAAGAACAGTTTAGGGTCAAAAAGGCAAATAATGCCTTTTGTAAGCCCCAATTCGTGTTATGAACGATATAGGATGAGGGAAAATAACCTAAATACCCCTTGGAAAAAAATGACACTATACGGGACAAAGCCACGTGCTACCCCTCTCTCCATGGGAGAGACCAATACATTGCATAGCTTAATACAGTGAAGAGAGCAATGCATCACAGAGCTCTGCACCATGGGGGGAGCAATGCGTTGTGGCCAAATTACGTTGCTTCACTATTTTGGCTATCCAAACATGGCCCAAACCTTGTCCAAAAATACCAAAACTTACTGAGATGTACTTTTAACCTCCTTAACCATGAATCAACTCAAAAACTAATATTTTGGGGTCGGGAAGGCCATACTAGAAGTCCGCAAAGTTTAGGGGTCTTGAAAATGACTAAGCCCTCAAAAATAGTGATATTTTGTAGCCTTTGACCCCTTAATAGTTCAACTAAGAGCTGAATCGAGCTTAGAATATTATGGGGTATTACAATATCCCTCCTGGGAACATTCATCCTCAAATGATTTTTGTTTAGCTGAGAATACTAGGGAAATTGAGATCATAAACTAAACATGCATAAGTTGGGATAAGATTACATAACTGAGCCTGAATCATGATACAGGAACTGAAATGATTTATTAAATGAATGCAACGACATGAGAATAGTTACATAGTTTGACTGAGAATGGAAAATATTCAATCTCGGGAAAATCGTTACCTCGAGCAGAATCTGAATTTGAGGAGAAAAGATGAGGGTTTTTGGTTTGCATATTTGCTTCTGATTCCCAAGCTACTCCCTCAACAGACCTATTCCTCCATAGAACTTTAACCAAGGAAACTTCTTTATTCCTTAGTCTACGAATCTGACAATCAATAATCTCAACTGGACCTCCTCAAAGGAAAGGCTATCCTAAATGTTCATACATTCTAGAGGAACAACAACATCAAAATCACTAATACATTTATTTAGCAAATAAAAGTGGAACACTAGATACACTGATGCCAAACCTTTCAAAAATGATTCAAGATTTTGTAAGGGCCAACAAAGTGGGGACTGAGTTTTCCCTTCTTGCCAAATCTCTTTACTCCATTCATAAGTGAAGTCTTTAAATAAAACAAATCACCAACCTCAAACTCAGGATCTCTTCTCCTCACATCTGCATAAGATTTCTGGTGGCTTTGGGTTGTTTTCAACCTCTCCTGAATCAATTGAACTTTCTCCATCACCACAAACATTGAATTTCTCCCTATCAAAGTAGCCTCACCTACCTCAAACCAACTAATAGAAGATTTATATCTCCTCCAATAGAGAGCCTCAAATGGATCCATATGAATACTGGAGTGATAACTATTATTATAGGCAAACTCAATCAAAGGTAAGTAGTCATCCCAGCTACCTTTAATGTCAATAACATATGTCGTCAAAATGTCATCTAGGGTATGAATGGTCCTCTCTTCCAAACCATATATCGGAGGGTGGAGAGCTATACTGAGATGAACTTGGGTACCAAGACCCTTCTAAAAAGACTTCCAAATATGATAGGTAAACTGAGTACCTCTATCTGAAATGATAGACAACAGAATCTCATACAGCTTATCTAATTCCTTAAGATAAATCCTGGCATAGTGCTTATCAGAATACAAAGTATGAACTTGTAAGAAATAAGCTAATTTGGTCATTCTATCCATAATGACCCATACCAAATTATGGTGATAACTTGTATGAGATAATCCTATCACATAATCCAAGTTCACCACTTCCCACTTCTAAGTGGGGATGCTAAAATCTTGTAATGTACCACTAGGCCTTTGGTGCTCAACTTTGACCTGCTGATAATTTAAACACTTAGCCACAAACTCAGCAATATCCTTCTTCATACCATTCCACTAATAAATTTCCCATAAATCACGGCACATCTTAGTGGCTCCCTAGTGGATGGAATATCGCACATCATGCGCTTCTACAAGAATTCTTTACCTTAGATCATCAACACACGAGACACGTGACCTGTCTTTACAATGAATCACATTATCTCCTCGTTGGGAGGAAACCTCAACCTTCTGATCTCTAGTTGCCTGCTTCAACTTAACCAAACTAGGATCCCTATCTTGTTTCTCTTTTAGTTCAGCTACTTATGAAGATTTTAAACCTTTCTGAACCATTCTAAACCCATATACCACCTTCAGCCAAATCAAAAAACCAAATACCTAGTCTAGCAAGATGATAAACCTTATGAACTAACTTCTTCTTATCATTATCTACATGAGTAACATTACCCATCTACATTCTACTAAAGGCATCTGCCACTATATTGGCCTTGCCTGGATAATACAACATACTCATATAATAATCTTTTAACAACTCAAGCCACCTTATCTAATGAAGATTCAGATCTTTTTGCGTGAATACGTACTGTAAACTCTTATGGTCAGTAAACACATTAACATGAACCCCATAAAATATAGTACCTCAAAATTTTCAACAGAAAGATAACAACTACCAACTCAAGATCATGGGTAGGATAATTATTTTCATAAGGTTTAAGTTGTATAGAAGTGTAGGCTATGACCTTCGCCCTCCGTATCAAAACACCGCCAAGACCAACTTTGGAAGCATCATAGTAAACTATAAATCTATCTGAACCATCTGGCAAAGTCAAGACTTGGGCCAAAGTAAGTCAAGTCTTCAACTTCTTAAAACTCTTCTCGTAGGAATCTGACCACTGAAATTTGACTTTACTCTAAGTCAATCAAGACATGGGGGACGCAATAGAAGAATACCCTTCAATAAACTATCAACAATAGCCATCCAAACTAAAAAACTTTTGATATTTAATGGAGAGATTGGTCTGGGCCAGTTCCTCACTACTTTAGTCTTTTGAGGGTCAACTCTAATGCCATCCACGAAAATAATATGGACAAGGAAATCTACTGATCTTAGACATAATTCACACTTACTAAATTTAGCAAATAGCTGAAGGTCTCTAAGAGTCTGTAAAATAATTTTCAAATGGTCTTCTTGATCATTGTCACTACAGGAATTGACAAGGATATCATCAATGAAGACTATGACAAATGTGTCCAATTATTTCTTGAACACCCTATTTATCAAGTCTATGAAAGTTGTAGGGTCATTTGTTAGTCTGAAGGACATAACCAAGAATTTAAAATGACCATATCAAGTTCTGAAGGATGTCTTTGAAATGTCACATTCTCTGAATCTAAGATGATGATAGCTAGATTTGAGGCCTATCTTAGAGAAATAACTAGCGCCCTAAAGTAGGCCAAACAAGTCATTAATTCTGGGGAGTGGATACTTATTCTTTTTTATGACTTTGTACAACTGATGGTAGTTGATGCAAATTCTGAGAGAACCATTTTCTTACGCACGAACGAGACTGGAGCACCCTATGGAGAAACACTAGGCCTAATAAAATCCTTATCTAAGAGATCTTTTAACTATTATTTCAATTTCTTAAACTTTAATAGAGCAATTCTATAAAGTGGAATAGAGATAGGATATGTGTCTAGAAAGAGATCTATTTCGAAGTCAATTTCTATTTCAGAAAAAACTCCAAGAAGATCTTCAGGGAAAACATCTGGAAATTCCCTTACTACTGAAACAGGCTCAAGATTTGGAATCTCAAAACTAGAGTCCTTGACTAGAACAAGATAGTATATGCACCCCTTAGATATCATCCTTTTTCCTTAAGATAAGAAATAATCTGACCTATAAGTACTGAATTACTACACCTCCATTCAATGACTAGTTCATTGGGAATCTAAAACTAAACAATTCTATTTTTGTAGTCAACTGAGACATACCATGAGTGGAGCAAATCCATGCTGAGAATGACATCGAAATCAGTTATCTCTAACTCTACAAAATTAATTAAGGTAATTTTCTAAGATACTATAATTGGATAATTTTTGTATACCCATCTGGATATAATAGATTTACCTACTGGGGTAGACACAGAGAAAGGCTCTGCTAATATTTTGGGACTAGCATCAAAATTGGCAGCTATATAAAGAGTTAAAAAAACTCAAGCTTTGGTGTCTAATAAAACTTACACATAAAGATGAAAGACCTATTACGTACCCAAAACCACATCAGGAGAACTTTCCTAATTATGTCATGTCTGGAGGCCATAAAATCAGTTCTAATATGGTTTACTAGTTGCGCTAGAAGTGGCATCGTAGTGAGTCAGGTTACTTGCTAGAGCTGCTAAAAGAATAGACTAGCTTATTGGCATGAATCCTTTCCAATTTGAGAAGCCACTGGACCCTTCCAGATCTTGTGACCCAGCTTTCCATATCCAAAACATACATAATTACTAGCTTTACATACACCCTGATGATTCCTACCAAATTTCCCATAGAGCAGATTAGTACGACTACTACTCACATAACCTTAGGACTTAGATCTTGGTGCTCTATCTCAATTGTGTTGCCTGAACTTAGGCATAGGTGCACCAGATGAAAATGGAGCTAGGGCAAAAAATTTCTGATGAAATTGAGAATGGTTACCACCTTCAAACCTTGGCTGAGAAAAGTTGAAACTACCTATTTTGGCCCTCTTGTTCTCTCTCTCTCTCTCTCTCTCTCTCTCTCTCTCTTTCTCTTTAAACTTCCCCTCCTCAATCTACAAAACATAAACCATGAGTCCAGATAAGTCTACCTTATTAATTAACATGGTAGTCCTACACTACTTAAACACACTATCAGCTACACCAGATGCAAATTTACTCATTCTAGACCTATTATTTGCCACCATAGTAGGAGCATACCTCGCCAACTGAGTGAACTTTAGTGAGTCCTTCACATTCATACTACCTTGATTTAAATTGATAAACTCCTGAACCTTAGCTTCCCTCAACTCCAATGGAAATAATCTGCCTTAGAAGGTCATGGAAAACTTCTCCCACTTAATAGGCCTTGCCTCCCCACCCTAGTCCTCCTTCACTGCTTAAATTAGGTGTGAGCTAAATCTTTTAACTGAAATGCAACCAACTCTAGTCTCTCACTTAAACTAACACCCATGTTATCTATCATCTTCTAAACTATGTCCAAAAACTTCTGAGGATCCTCCTCAGACTTGGATCCCAAAAACATAAGGGGATTCATTCAAAGGAAATCCTGAATCATAGTTGTAGCTATATTTACCACTGGATTGGCTGGATAAATAACTCACTGGTTGTTTTGAACAGCTACTAAATTGGCCAAAGTAATGAAAGGGGCCCTAAATTTAGAGTGAGAGACATGTTTATTCAGGGGATCTTTCTAAAATGGTGTTGTGGGTTGATCCCCATTCTTTCTTCCATTATTTCTTCTGGGAGGCATTTTCTATAAATAGAATAAAGTATGCGTTAGAATAAGGAATTTACTAGCGTCCATCCTCTTTCGCATGGCATAAACACTGAAAGAAGGGAAACTTTCCTAAAATATCTTGTAGTATTTTGTTCATAAGTGTGGCTCGCTTCACACCTATGCACAAAACTATACTCAACACGGATTTCAGACTCCCTAGGAAAATTTAAAACCATAGGCTCTGATAACAAGTTTTTTCATGACCCGAGTCTACCCCTAGTCGTGATAATAGTTCTTACGGCTAAAAGTGACCACAAGCTAACCCATGAGATGGTACCTACTCTGAGCACTAGAAAAAATAGTAATACATCACATGTGTATAAGGTAAGCTGATAATATACTATAAAACTAGATACTGGAATATAGATCAAAACATGTCTGAAGTATATCTGATAATAACTGATAATACTAAATGGTTGATTGACTGTCTAATAAATTGTTTGAAAGCCTCTAAACATCATGCGGATTTGATGGGACAAACCCCCAACTAACTCTGATTGACTAAACATAAGAAAGTGTTGAAATAACTAAAATAAATTTATCATACCCTCTATGGATGAGGATTCAGCAGTACTGCTGATGAGTAACACTGAGATATCTAAGAATGGTTAGGAAACTAAGTGTTCAAAGCTATTTTATAAGACAACATAGCACAAAAGAAAATTATGTGGTCAGTACTTCGAATATACTGCTAAATAAAATGAAGACTGGCTAAAATGCATGAGGTAAATGAGCATGACTGCATGAACATAAAACATTTGAGAATGCAAGACCAAGCATAAGTATGTTTTTGAAATAAATCAAAAATTTGACGGACTTAAATCTATATAACTGAATGACTGAAAATCACTATACTTGGTCAAGCAAACTTGAACTAAGATATACTAAAATACTAGCTGAAACTGTGTGGAGGAATCATATAACCGACATACCCCAATCTAAGTAAATTAAGGTTTAACCTGTAACCCAAGTTGGAAGAGTGTCAATATCGTTCAATAGGTACCAACACTGGCTATGTGGATCCACTAATCATGAGACCCAAAATACTAAGGAATTAGTCCTAAACTGGAGATGACCCCTAAGAGAGTTTCAATCCTAAACTGGCGGATGACATCTCATAATCCTACACTGGCTACGTTGCTCTGGAACTTAGGAACTGCTACTAAGGATCCAATCCTAAATGGCAGGTGATACCCCATCCCTAGGTTTGCTCGATGCTAAATCCTACTCCTAACTAAACTAACACTAGTACTTAACTAAGTTTAACTTAACATTATTTCTAATAGTGCTCATCATGATTATATTAATTGAGTAGATACATTAATAACACAATGACATGCAATCGACTATTGAATTAGATTCTACACAACTATTCACTTGTCATCTCAATCATATGGGTTCAACACATTAGGATCTATAACCGGCATTGATTGTAATTTAGCAAACACAAACATGGATATCACATCCCATAGAGATTAGAAAACTAAGTGTAACTCAAGTTGCCCTCACAGTCAATAAAATCCACCACTCTTAGTAGTTTGTGTATACAAATCAAAACTCTCGCACTCATTAAAGAAGTTATAAGCATCGCGTTCATACCCCATAGAATTTCCCTTAACATCTAGCGCTCCCTTGTAGTTGATTTGTCAAGATCAAGCAGGTCTTTTCTAGGCTTGTATTGAGGCTTCAGTCTAGGAAAGAAAGGATTTTGGGAAAGTGACTCAACATTGTGACTTAACTCTCTTTGCCTTTGAATTCTACCCACCAAGGCCACTGCTTTATTAGCTCACTTACCATTCTCTCATTCATTCACACTTTACCATAATACCTTTATATATATATATATATATATATACACATGTAAGGATCATCCACCATCAACTTATGCTGATGCAGCCAGTCAAGGTGCATAATGTCTTGAATAGACTAGGGTCGAATGCTTTAAACTAAGCTCTAAATCAACTTTTTGATAGACAGCTAACCTCTTAACAATATCCACCCTCAACTTAAGTGTTTTGCCTAAGTTTAGGTACACAATTTCCACTATTGGACCAAGGCCATAGTCAGGTGTTAACAACCTAAAGAGAGTTAATTAGAGTTATAGGTGCTGAAGAAAACTAATACAAACTCAAAAAGGGTTAAAAAATGGAAAATCTTTTTGGTGGGGTTAATTATTTTGGCTAAGTGGACTGAATGTACAAGGAGGACTGCTATCCTATCCTATAGAATCAACCACAAAACTACATCAATTAACCAGGCAAGTTCTGGGTACTACACTATGTAAGAACTAACATAAACAGTCACACACATAGGCAACTGAGTCAAACTCATTCTACTAATCTTAATATTTCCATCACATATCATACATATCTTATATGTTAATTCCAATTACAAATTCACTAAGCATTACTCACATATGCTAAAAGACTGGAGTAAAAAATCACATAAATATGTTCATAGTCTTATGCCAACATCATTCATCATCTAAATACACACCAAGATGCTAAAATAAAAGATACTTTTATAAATAAACATTAACAAAAGATATTTATATCATAATATAAGAAAAGAAAAATCCACTCCTAGACATGCCAGTTATACTAAATAGCACACGATAGGAAAGGAACATCAGTAAAAAAAACCCCGTGGTACAAGTACACCTACTCCCAAAGAAAATAAATGATTTGTCCTTAATGCATTGAATTAAAGTATAGAGAAGGGGAATACTTCTAATGCCTGTTATTCATCTGATGCATCTATGTAATGTGATGAGGATCCAGCATCCTCACCAGCTGCAATATTGACCCCTATAATGGTAGGGGTACTCATAATATCATTCTCCGGAATCAGAGAAACAACATCCCGAGCTGGGTCCGAACCATGCCCCCTTGCTGGGGAAGAACTCATAGACACTCATATAGCTTTATCTGCTACCTTATTCTATATTCTCTCTTTGTCTCTTGTTGATATTTTTTAGGTTTTCCTTATATCATACTTTTCTCTTTCTTCAGGTGTCATTACTTCTCTATTCTTCTTCTTCTAGCTTTTTTTTAGCACTTTCATCTACTTGCTTCTTTTCTTTGTCTTTAGTGGATTTCCTATCAAATCAACAATTCCTTCATCATAATCACTCATCATCGGGGCAGAATAAAAAATGGGTTGGTGAGACTGCCTGCTATTCAATTTTGTTAGTTCATCTTGTGCCTGTTTAAACTCCACCATAAATTGGCCAGATCTAGAATTGACATTTCATCCAATCTCTTGTTGATACGGTCTTCTATGTAATCAATTCTTAGTTGAATGTTTTGGAATGGATGGATTGCTCTGCCATAATTTGATCAACAAAAGGCTTGAATTGTGAAGCCCATGCGTCTAGTTGTTTCTGAAATTTGCTCTACAACTTGACCGACTTGGCAAAACTATCTGGCATCAACCAATATACTGTATAATCTTCCCCACCTATAAGCGGTGTAGACCTTGATCCTATAGATGTACTTGGTGGCATATAATTATGCGGCACATAAGTGGCGATGGGCAACGACATACCTGTGGGAAATTTTGAAGTGTCCAGGGCTAGCATGAATTGCATCTGATAAGGTAGAGGTTTAGTGACCCGCATCTCAAACTTTGAATCATCTTTTGATTTCTCAATATCTTACCTATGTGTCGCTCAGAATTTATTATCAATGGCTTAAATCAAGGGCACATTCGCTTACCTGCATAACTCCGTGATTAGACACGGGAATAGTAGTGCACTTGCCACTTTATGTGCCCTTATAAACAACTCATCAGAAATTATTTGGTTAAAATCAATCTTAAGCCCTGAAATTAAATTAGACAGTAACACTGCCCTGTGGCTATCTATATTTGCATTATCTCCGATTGGCATCACCCTTAATCTAATAACATCTCACCAGAACTTATCTCAGAAGCTAAGGGAGGACTTAGCAATACGCTTACGTGGGTTGGTTACCCAAGATTTGTTACCATCATCAGTTAGCAACCCATCCAACCAAGGACTCTGAGTAGATGCAGATGTTAGCCGGTACTCAAGATCAAGAACAACTGGTGGTGCTTTATATTCAGGCCCAAATAATATTTTGTTGATAGTTCTAGCTGATATGTCAAAGTTAACTCCTCAGACTGGGACTGACTCCCTATTGGGAAAATCTTAAATCTTTGAACCCATTGGACAATCCTTTTTTACAAGCACCAAATAATTAGGAAAAAACTCCCTTACCAAATTTGGCTGATATGATACGGGAGGCTTACTCATCCAGGATAATTTTTACTTATAGAAATGATGCTCTAGCTTGAGATATTCACCTAACTTGGTTGTCACTATTTAGTACTCTTCAATGAATGACCTTACGGTTGCCCTACTTACTATCGGCTCCAATCCACCAAGGAATTTATCCTTTGATCCCTCGAGTTTCCACCTAAGTGTTTTCCTCATTTAAGGGCCCTTGCTCTTAATTACATTCACTTCCTCCGTACAATTTAAACAGGGTCATTTTTTGCTTCAACGGGGTTAGGGTTAGATGTGTTGACCCCTTTCTTACCTGGCCTTGAATAGGTACTTCTAGTGAGGCTCTCTCTCCTCATCAGACTAGGAGAGCATTGGAATTTTCCTATCTGTTTATCAGGTATTAAAGGCAGGTGCCTCCTCACTCCTGGCCGGTTTGCTTCTTCCTTGTCCTCTACCACAACATCTAGTCCAAGGGAGTTTGCATGCCATAATGCCTGAAAATGAGATAAGAAATTAGTTAACAGGTTAAACAGACTAAAATTAGTGAGAACGTCACTTGACGGTCATCCTGATGGCTCATCAATGTTGCGACAGTCTACCGTATTGACCGTCAGCCTTAACCAGTAAGTGCTGATTTTTTAGAGTCTTGCGACGGTCGAAATGGCGGTCTGTTAGGTGAATAACTAATCACCAAGTGGTCCATCATAGCTTATCCAGTGGGTAACATTCTTAGGACATTTGGGACGGTCCATCCGATCCATCGCAAGACTGACAGTTTGCCAAGGTGGCTGTCATAACCCTTTTTCAGTTTTCAAATTCCACTTCAACATTTTGTCGAACACTTGGTGTTCAATATCAATTTTTAGCATAGTAATGCCACCAATTTCACATTTAGGAATAAACTTTTCTACTTCAAATATATAGGTTACTCAGACTGCACGCAGAATAGAGAATATTAGAGTTTGACAATCAAAAATATCATTAACTAGGCAAAAGAAGAAAACAATATGAAATTTTTTTAGTAGTATTGCATACTTCTGCATTTGAATTCATTAATGTAACCAAAATTTGAAAGAATTTTGATTATACCTTGACTTCAGATTGCTACTGTCTACTCAACTTGCCACTTCAAAAAATAAAAACAACTTAAGTCTTTTGTCAATGATTGCTACTTCTGTTCTGATGAGGAGAAGAGAAGGATGTGTGTGTGTTTAAATAGGAGAGAAAAAAGAAGAGTAAGAGTCCTAGGGGAAAATAACTGACTCCAAATCCTTTGAACTTAGAGGGAGTTGAACAGTTGCAAAGTTTAAAATGGTATAAACGTCTTTAAACATTTACTCTTATTGGTTTAAAAGACAATTGGGTCGGTTTCTTAAGTTTTAAATAACATTTAAGATCAGCCCGACCCAACTCATACTTAGGGTTTCATCGAGGGCCTACTTAATGGTCCATCGGGTGTCCGATGGTCCATCGGGTGTCCGACGGTCCGCCAATGATGCGATAGTCCATCAACCTATCCATCAGTATATTCTAGTATCTCAAAATTTCAGCTTTAGTGTGATGGAGGAAGAAACTGTCTGCCAACTCAACTATCAAGCCTTATCCAGAATGTCCATTTTTTTACACGGATTTGATGGTTCAAGTGATGGTCCGTCAGGTTCCAGACGGTCCATCGATCTTTCCGTTAACCCCCTTTTCAACTATATAACACCTTTCTTTCTACATTTTCAGCCCTGCACACTTCACACACACATGAAATTGCACAAAAACAACAAATAAATCTAACTATGATTACAACAACCTTTGTGGGTTGCCTCCCACTAGCACCTAATTTAATGTTGTGGAACGACTCAGTTATCTTAATTACTCAGACTTCATAGAGATAGATTGTAGCTATGCACTTTATCTAGTCCATTGGAATGATAAACAACTTCACTTGTTTCCTATTAACCTTGGAGACACTTCCGTCTTCATTTTTAGGTTAACTACTCCAGATAAATGGACTGGGTTAACTTTGAATGGGCCAGACTATTTGGATTTATGTTTGCCTGAAGTAGCTTCAATCTATAGTTAAAGAGGAGTACTCAATCACCTTTCTGAAAGTCTTGTTTTTCAATCCTCCAGTCATTGTACTTTTTCATCATCTCTTTGAAAAGATCTACTCTTTTCTATGCACTGAGATAGAACTCATCCATCTCATTCAGCTGTCCCAATCTCAACTCTGCTGCCTCCTCCAAATTTAAGTTCAGCCTCTTTAGTGCCCACAACGCCTTATTATCCAACTCAATTGGCAAGTGAGATGCCTTGCCATAAACCAATTGGTATGGTGACATGCCAATAGGTTTTTAGAAAGTTGTTCTATATGCCCATAAGGTATCATCAAGCTTCCTAGACCAGTCTTGTCTACTTGCATTCTCTGTTTTAGCAATAATGGCTTTGATTTCTCTATATGAAATCTCCACTTGCCCACTAGTTTGTGGGTGGTATATAGTTGATACGTTATGTTTCATAACACCTTAATTTGCTAAGGTAGCTCGAAATACTCAGTTGCAAAAGTAGGATCCACCATCGCATATGATGGTGCGAGGCACCCTAAATCGAGAAAATATATTCCTTTTAAGGAATACAATAACTCTCTTCTATTCATTATCGACTAAAGCAACAACCTCAACCCATTTCGATACATAATCAACAAAAACTAGAATGTATTGCATACCATATGAGCTCATGAAGGGCCTTATAAATTCGATGCCAAAGACGTAGAACAACTCCATTTACATCATTTTGGTGAAAGTCATCTCATGGTGCTTTCATATTGACCCTTGTCGTTGACATTCATCGCATCTCCGCACAAACTCATAAGCATCTTTGAATAAAGCCGGCCTATAGTAGCCACTTTGCAACACTTTCCTAGTAGTCCGATCACCAGCTTTGTGAACTCCAACTGGAGAGGCATGGCAAGCTTAAAAAATGTTCAGCATGTCTACTTCTGGGATACACCTCCTTATAATATTTTCTACACAACGCCGAAACAAGTATAGATCATCCCAAAAGTAATGTGTCATATCATGAAGAAACTTCTTTCTTTGATGAAAGTAAAGGTTCTCCAGAATAACCTTGCTCACAACTTAGTTTGCAAAGTCTGAATACCATAACTCTCTTTCTAACACATCAGCCAAGATTTCCTCATCTGCAAATGCATCATCAATTTCTAGCCCATCCTCACGTGCTTGACACCCCTCAATCTAGAAAAATAGTCTGTGACTTAATTCTCACTCCCCTTCCTATCTTTGACTTCGAAGTCAAATTCTTGGAGAAGCAACACCCATTTAACTAATATCGGCTTCACTTCTTTCTTGTCCATCAAATCTATTAAGGCGAAATAGTTTGTGTGGACCACAACCTTGGTTCCTAGCAAATACGCTTGGAACTTCTCAAAAGCATAAACAACAATAAAAAGTTCCTATTCAGTAATAGTGTAGATCTTCTAACCACCACTTATGGACTTTCTGGCGTAATAAATAAGATGGAATAACTTATCCCTCTTCTGACCAAGTGCAGCCCCAAGTGTCACTCCCCTTGCATCACACATAATCTAAACAGCTTTGACCAATCTAGAAAAACAATAATAGAAGCATTAAACAATTTACCTTTTAGGCATTCGAATGGCTTTAAGAAGTCGTCATCAAATATAAACTTGGCCTCCTAAAAAATTTTGCAAAGTGGATTTGCAATTTTTGAGAAGTCTTTTAACAATCACCGATAGAAGCCCGCGTGACCAAGGAAACTACGTACTCCTTTTACTAAAATAGGGGATGTTAGCATCTCAATAACCTCGACCTTAGCTCGGTCAACCTCAATCCCCCTGGCTAAAATTTTGTGACCAAGGATAATGCCCTCTTTCACAATGAACTGGAATTTCTCCCAATTAAGCAAGAGATTAAACTCCTTGCACCGCTGTAAGGCTTTACTCAGATTCACCAAACACCTTAAAAGAATCATCGACTACTAAGAAGTTACCCATGAACACCTCTAAGGTGTCTTAAACCATATCATAAAAGAGGGACATCATGCACCGTTGAAAAGTAGCGAGTTCACTACACAGACCAAATGACATCCTCTTGAAGTAAAAGTCCCATACGGGAAAGTGAATGTCATATTTTCCTAATCCTCTGGTCTATAAAAATCTGGTTATAGCCTGCATACCCATCTAAGAAATAATTCCAACCTTTTCCTACCAACCAATCAGGCATCTGATCAATAAAAGGCGTTAGAAAATGGTCCTTCAAAGTCAACGATGTAAGCTTGCGATAGTCCATAAAATCTCTCCACCCAGTCACAAGCCTGAGCGGAATCAACAAATTTTTCTTATTTGCTACAACTGTTATGCCCCCTTTCTTGGGCACGCATTAGATAGGGCTTACCCACTTACTATTAGAAATGGGATATACAACTCCTACGTCAAGACATTTGAAGATCTCTTTCTTAACCACCTCTTGTATAGGTGGGTTAAGATGGCATTAATGCTTAATGGTCAGTGTAAAATCTTTCTCAAGATGGATTTTATGAGTGCAAATACCCGGAGGAATACCAATAATATCTGCAATAGTCTAGCCTATCGCCCTTTTATACCTCCAAAGTACAAAGATAAATGCTTCCACTTGTTACTCACCTTGATCATCTGCAATAATCACAGGTAAAGTGTTTCCACTTCCTAGAAACACATACCGTAGATGGCTTTTCAATTCCTTAAACTCCAACACAAGTGGCTCTTCAATGGATGGCTTCGCCAGTGGTGTTGGGCCATTTTTAAGATCTATATCCAGCTTCTTGGGAGCATAAGAATATTATCCCATTCCAGTCAAGGCACACATAGTCTCCTCATACTCTTTGATTTCTTCACTATCAAAATTCATCAAAACAGCAACTGAAGGTTCGACAACGAATTTCTCCTCTATTTGAACTTCTCACTTATCCTCATAATAGACATCCATAATAGAGAATACAATTATTTCCTTGTTCTTCTTCAAATATTGGCATAAATTGAACAAAACTACTTCATCATTAAGCCTGAATAAGATCTCATTATCTCACAAGTTAATAAGTACGCTTCTAGTTGCAAGGAAGGGTTGACCCATGATTATGGGTACTTCAAAGTCTACCTCACAATCCAGAATAACAAAATGTGCAAGGAATATAAAACTGGACACCTTTACTAAAGCATCATACAAAATATCCATTGGTCGCTTAAGTGACCTGTTCGCCATCACTAGTTGCATGTTTGTGGGTGTAGGATCTCTCAAACCTAGCTTCTTATAAATAAAAAAAGGCATCAAGTTAACACTCACTCCCAGATCACACAAGTCCATAGCAAAATCAAGAGACCTGATAGTATAAGGAATCGTGAATGCTCCCGGGTCCTCTTTCTTTTGCCCTAAAAACCTTGTTGAAATAACACCACAGTGACAAAGGTTATCTATATTTTTATAGTTCACTGCTCTTTTCTTTTACACTAGGTCTTTCATGAACTTATCATACAAAGGCATTTTCTCTAATGCCTCCACTAAATGTGTATTCACTGTCAGTTGCTTCAGCATAGCCATGAATTCGCTAAACCTTGTATCATCTGCTTTCTTCTTCAATCTATGAGAAAAGGGCGGTGGTGGTTTTAGAAGGGTAGCAAGCACTACCTCCTTCTCTTTTTTATTTGGTTCCTATAACTCATCAACCTACTGATGGTTAGATGTACTCATTTTACCATCCACCTTTTCAAACTCTATTGGATTGGTTTTATCATTATTGAACTCTTCTTCAATCACATCATTGATCACAGCTTTGCCCACAAAAGGGTCAGGTAAATCTTTACCACTCTAAGTGGTAACTGTCATGCATGCGACATCATTTTGAGGATTTTGCACTATATCACTAGGTAATATACCCCTCTTCCTCTTATTAAATGTGGTTAAGATATGGCCCATCTGCTGCTCAAGGAAGATAAGTCACTCTGCATTGTTATTACCCTAGCATTAGTAGCCTCAACTCCCTTTAACAGTTTCTCCATCATGTCTATTATGGATATCTTACCTAAACCAGTTCCTGTATTATCCCAATTTCCAGTAGGTACATATAGTCCACTACTATCATTTTTGTTCTTCCAACTCCCTTGGTCCCTATCATTGTAACCAGTCTTATAGTAATAGTTATGACCTTGATTCACTTGGCTATTTCCTCAGAAACCCCCTTGATTATTTAGATAGTTTTCCTCTTCTTCAAAATGAGAATTAGCTCTACTTTGCAATCTAACAACTTTTACCTTCTCAGTCTTCCCGGATAATAAGTATTTAGTAAGCATATCTATCTGTGTTTTCATGTGTGCCATGTCCTGGTCACGATTATTCTCTTTCAGATGTTGCTCTACTGATATACTAATAAACACAGTAGGGCTTGCTACCACTGAATCCCTGGTATGCCAAGCTCTACCTATCTTATTTAACCATTCCAACATATCTGCAACCTCATTGAATGTAAGCTCAATGAATACTCCTCCTAAAGCATTGCCAACTTTTGGTTTGGTTATAGAGTTCAAAGATCTATAGAAGGCCTCTATTAAGTGCTCATCAGTCATCTTGTGGTTGGGACACTGTGTCAACTTTTTCTTGAATTGCATCCAAGTTTCACGCAATGCCTCATTTGGTAATTATCTAAAATTTCTGATTTCATCCCTCATCTGTAATATCCTGGAGGGTGGAAAGAACCATTCTAGGAAAGCTCCTTTCAATTGCCTCTAGTTTGTTATAGAATCGGGAGCCAACTCATTTAATCACATTATTGTCTCCCCAGATAAAAAAAATAGGAATAACCGAAGACGAATGGCATTTTTACCAACACCAAGATTATCAAAGGAGTTGCAAATGTTGATAAAATTAACCAAGTGCATGTTTGGGTCATCTCATAGAAGTACTCCAAATGACCCCATAAGATTTAGCAGTTGTATCATGGTGATGTTTATGTTGAACTTCACCCCAGGTGCCAGCGGAGGAGGAATAATCGCTCCTGTAGCACCAGCTTTTTCCAAGTCATCCTCCTCCTTATTAAGATCAAATTGCACAATAGGTTGGCAGTTTGATCTCCCTCTGGCTAGCCGATTTTTATTGGCAACCGCCGCTGTATTTTTCGTACGCCTCCTATTTATAGGGATAATCAAATAATCAACTCTCAAATCCTCATCATCAGGATTAGGTTCATGATCTGGTTTCCCGTCATTTCGCTAATTAACTTGTGCTCTAGCCAAGTTGGCTAGTCTCTCAACTTCTTGTTGTACTTCTATTCTACAAGTTATATGCGGTTCAGGATTGAAGGGTAATAGCGGTTCTCTAAAACTTCTAGTGCGTGGTATAAACAATAATGAACCTAAAATGAACCAAAAACAACAAATAAAAGTAAAATTTAGGAAAATTAACCAAAGGTCTATTAACTATCACAAACTTAATTGACAACCGTATTCCCCGGCAACGGCGCCAAAATTTGATATGCCCAAATTGCACCTTTGTAACACCCCGTATTAGATGTTCCAAAAGCCATAAATCCTGTGCAAATTTGGTATGTTAATTAATTATGTACTATGGGAACCTATTTTAGCATGAATTGAGATCAAAGAGATCCTTTAACTCAAAGTCAAGTTGAAAGCCTTCCTGTCGTTCGAGTTTTAGTGAGCATCAAAACTTAAGTCGAATTAAATCGACCATAACTCTTTTTATATGATGAACTGGGTGGCCTACTATATATCAAATGAAATATTTTTGAATTATCTTTCCAACAATATCAATTTTACCTAAATTTCATACCAGAGGAAAAAGTTATGCCCATTTTACTCTAGCATGTCATCCTAGAAAACTGAGTGACGACATTCATGATAACTTATCACAAGTGTGATGACTTATCATCAATGTCGTCAGCCTTAGGCAGAGTCCAGCCTCCAGTGATGACATTTCTGATAAGTTATCACAAGTGTGATGACTTATCACTAATGTCGTCAGCCTTAGGTAGAAATCCATCAATTTCATCCCTCCATGATGACATTTATGATGAATTATCAGAAGTCTGATGGCCTATCACAAATGCCATCATCCTTAGATTTTAAGCAATTGGGAAGTGGTTTAGTAAGGATATTTTGGTCTTTTTCCTTCACCCATGATTTATAACCCTCAAGGAGCGTATTATCTTCCAATCTATATAGTTAAACATCTCAAAATTCTCTGCACACCTTCAACCACAAGGTTAGGGTTTCAACATAAAAACCTAATTATATAGAGAATCAACTGTGAGAATTCGATAATTCTTGCATATTTGAATTCCCCATTAAGAGGGCTAAGAGGGACACCCAATAGTTCATGAATCACCTTCCAGAATTTTTGAAGCCATCCAAAAGCTCCAAGTTTAAGGTATGTGCATTTTGAATAAGAACACCCTTTCGTTCTTGTGCCCAAAAGTTTTAGTTTTTCTTAAAGAATTTCTTATTTCCAAGATGAATCCATATTACTTTACTATATTTCAAGTTTATGAGATTATGAAATTGTTCAAGTCTTAAATTGCATGATTATCTTATTCAATTATGATATAAATTTAGATTTCATGACATAAACTACACATTCCTATATTGATATCATATTTTCAAGAATTTCCAAGATTTGTTGTCATGAATTTAACCTTATTGTGAAATTGTGAGTCTTTGAAAATGAATTACTGAGACTTTTTAAAGTATTTCAAGAAGAGTACATATATTTTTATATTATTGAGAATTTAAAGCTTGTTCATGATAAGTCTATCAAGATTTCAAGAAAGAAGTGATTTTTGATCCTAAGTTAAGAAAGAAATCCATATCCTTGATTTTCAAATAAAGGGGATGTCTTTTGACTCCCATTGCATATTATTGAAATGTTTTAAGGTGAATTTTATAAAGTTCTGAGCTAAGTAAGGGAGTAGTATTTAGTACTTAGTTATACTTTATTTTGAGGTCTTATGCCCCAGAACTACGTGCCCTCATAGGTTTCTGATATACCCCAAATGGGTTAAGATATTGATCACTAAAGTTAAGGTTCTATCTGATGGAAAGGATAGAACATCTCCCCCCAAAGTGGGTAAGACATTGGACTCCATGTAGCTCACATGGTTTATGTCAGTTAGAAGAAAATCTCAAAGTTGTCCCCCACTCTATATAAGATACAAGAGTAAGTATTTTGAAAGCTATGAGTCCAAAATTTCTAAGACTCTCAAGTGTCAAAATCTTTGAGTTTCCAAAGAAGTTCCTAGTTTTCATAAGACTAAAGTGTATTCTTTGAAAAATGTTGTTTTAAGAATTTATCTATCTTACAAGTTTGAGAATAGAGAAAGAATGCATATTTAGAATGAAGTGCAATGACTCATGTGATTTATATTTCCTATTTTCTTAATCATGATTATGATGGTTTTAATTTAAGCTATGTGAGTCATCTATACTAGAATGCATGTTTTCTATAAGGATTTATGATATTGATTATTTAATTGCATACACCCCCATATACTCAATACATTCCTAAAGTGTTTATCCACATATACATCTATGTGTTACATTATCTCAAAATGTAGGTATAAGACTTAGTATGTACATTCAGATTCAGTCAGTTCGCTGCTTCTAGTCAGCAGGTGATGAATCCTTTTGATTCAAGGGTTTGAGCCCGATAGATAGTTTGAGCAGTTCTTTATTTTCCTATTTTAGTCATATTGAGTTAGGATAGTTGGGAGTCATGACCTGGCTATCTAAAGTCAGTACTAGTAGAGGCTTCATAGACAGTCAGTAGAGTTAATATATTCAATTTTAGTTTTATTTTGATAAAAGCGGAGTTGTAATCTTATAAATTTTAGATTTGTATTGATCAAGTTCAAAAAAAATTTATGTTCTCGCTGATTTTATACAGATTTAAGCATTTTATTCAGTTATTTATGAGTTATGCCAGTAGAATGGTTAGCTTGGGGTCAATTGTGACCCTAACAACCATGTGTCATCTCAGGACCCAATTTTTGAGCATTACAAACTTGGTATAAGAACACAGATATCAAGAGTCCTAGGGTGTTTGTGAAGTCGTGTCTAGTAGAGTCTTGTGGAATGGTATGGAGACGTTTGTACTTTTCTTTGAGCGACTACAAGGAATTTTAGAAATGTCTCCATTCTTTGAAGTATCAGATCATGCTATAGAAATGTATTTTAAGAAACTTATACAGACTCTCATCTTACTCTATCCGAGCCATCTCTGCCTTATTTTCAAGGTATCAAAAATAGTCAAGTTTAAATCTTTACAGATAGTGCTTTTTCAGACAGTCTCCATAGATAGTTATCACATTGTAAGCAAGCTAGAAAGTATCCTATCAGTGCTTTTGAGTTCTGATGATTGAAGTGCTCTATTCATTATTCATAAAAGCCGTGCTTTAGGCCCAAGTCAGATGTACTTTCAGATTCCTTATCAAAATCTATAATGTAAATATATACTTCCCTATCCATGTATTATTCTTGATATAGCATGACTTGTAAGTTCCAGTTTCTCCCCAGATAACGCTATTAGATTGGCTAGCAAAAAGCTTCAGAAAACACACAAAGCTGCTTAAGAGTAGCATTCTAGTGTGTTATAAGTCTCTCAAGATTATAATTATGTCCTTACTCTTATAAGTCATGCAAGTAAGACAGAATAATATGTGTATTCTTAGATCATTGAATATTGTGTGTCTAGTTTCTATCTCTTGTAACCTTGTTATCATTGTTTTGTTGAAAAATCAAGGTCTAGTGAAGCCATGTGAGTCCTATTTCAATTCACTAGCAACTTGTTATGTATCTTGTTATTTTTGTGTTGGTTGAAACTTATAGAGCTATGAAAGAAGTTTAGGTGTATAGATTGGTGGATAGTAATGAAGTGTAGAAGGAATATGTGGTAATGGATTGTAAATAAGATAGGTCATATGTTTATGATCGATTATCGTTATTATGAGGTTCAAATGGGCTAGTTATTCTTAATTTGTTGTATTCTACAGCTTCCAAGTAAGAATAACACTATGTATTAAGTTTGAACGATTGGTGTTCATGAATATGGATGTGATAATTTCTTGTCTTATAATACTAGTTTTAGGGAAGTAATATAATAGGATTGAACAGTGTATGCAAGAGCATAATTTTACTTGATTCGTAATCAAGTTTGACGTTGTATGTATGATGCATAAGTACGCCCAATATTCTATGGGGCGATATTAATTTTTGAGGATTATTGCATGTTGTGGGATCGGTAGTACCGTTGAAATGTTAGGTGGAGAAAGACTAGTTATATAATGAGTAATGTTCTTTATAGCTAAGTTAAGGAGTTTTATTGAAGATGTTGAGCCTTTTTAAGTATGAATGTGATTTTCATGGTTTAGAAATATAAGTTTACAAGCGTGATATGGGTAGACTATGACAGAAGTTGTATGGTCCATCAAAGGGAACCCATGTTAAGAGTTAGAATCTAAGTTTGAAATTTCAAAGATTTAGCTAATAGGAATATGAGTTGAAGCACTAGATGGTGTGCACTCCAACTATGGGGATGCTCATGTAGATTCAACGTTAGTAAGTGTTGAAGTGTTATATGCTGACTATTGGGGCTATAGAAAGATAGGGTGTAGCTCAGAAGTGAGTATTAGAAGTTGGTTTTACGCTTTGAAGTATAGTTATTTGGGTTAAGTTCTTTTGTTCTTGCGCGTTGCTATATCCCAGAGTTTAGAGTAAAGTGATTGTAGTTAGACTAATGTTTATATAGTAGTTCACGGCCTTAGAGTGATGGCTTACATCTAAGGGGGATATAATAGAACAAGTAACCAAGTCAAGCCTTTAGATTCTAGTAGATGTACTAGTAAGTTATAGAATAGCTGTGAGAAAGATTAATGCTTGACCCAATCTTATTTCAGTATTTTCAATTGTCCCAATACCTGGTCATGCCTTACATTCAGTTCCATGATCTTAATTCATGGTCATGCATATGATGGGGAATTATGTACTCTCCTATTTCCTAAAAATGAGGAGTTCCAGTTCTTTTAGCAGTTGGAATCACATTCCATAAGTTATGAACTCCAAATTCAGGCCATGTAGCTCATGACTCATGTACTCAAGCTTTACAGTATGTTCAGTCCAAGTACTCATGCAATACTTCTAATGATTAGTGAAGTTCAGATTTATATCTTGGATGTCCTCAGATCATACTTCTTTGATAAGTCCAAGATGCTATATATTCTGTTCCTCAAGCCTCAATTGACTGTCAAGTTATTCATAGTATCCCCTCACACTTTGGGCCCTCATGTTCTAATCTTTTATTACCTTTCGTTCGGTCAAGATAGTGATGATAATTAGTTGTCTAGATGGGAGAGAGTAAACATTTATTGTTACTTGAAGATCGTCATAAACTTATTTTAACTAAGGTAGTAATGTGTGAAGTAAGATTGAAGCCAAGTATTTAATACCCGTCATGGTTAGTTGAAGTTTTATATGAGATATTTGGGTAGTTGAAGTCTTATGTATGTCTTCTTAAGAGTAGTGCATGGAATTTGTTCTTGATAGAGGTTTGTAAGTTCTGACAAAGGTATTTTAGGGGAGTGTGTTTAGAAGTACATATGTGGTTATAGAAGTGAGGCTTGAACATCATGTTTGCTTATTTAGATGAATGCACTACACATTAGTAAAATGTCTAGTACGAGGTTTAATGTGATTGTTGGAGTAGTAATGAGGATTTTCATGAGATGAGAAGTTGTGAAGTGCAAGGTGTGTTGAATTACGGTTCAGACTAATAGTACAGTGTTATGTGGTGTACCCTATGATTGTGGGTTAGGCTTGAAGATGGTGAGGGAATTTAGTTCAGTTTAGACATGAGTAGAAGGAAATATCAACGGCCTTGTTAGAATTAGAAGATGAATCAATAAGTATGGTTTTTAATGTAAAGGATTAGTTGACAGAATATTTTAGAAGTGTGTCTAAGTTTTAAGTAAGGTGTTGCATTGCCTAAAACCTAGTAAATTCTACCCCAGCCTACAATTCAAAGGTCTATAATTCCAAGCTATGGAATTGTAGAAATATTGTAATCCCTTATTCAGATGTCTTTTTCAGATCTTGACCAAAATTCTTGGCTTATTCAAATCGTTAAAACTCCCTAGAGGGGTGTCGAAGAAACCCTCCACTTCAGCATGAGTATCTAGTATGATTTAGTTTGTATAGAAAGTAGTTCAGTTTAACAATCAGGCACATAGATTTCTATGGATTTCTATTTTTTCAAACTAGCCTAGTTTTACTACCTGAAGTTTCATAAATACAATAATTCCAAATTGTTTTGCAATTGTGAATTCAGCTCAGTATATGTATTAGGCATCACTTTCAGAATTCGGATATCTAGTCATGAATCAGTTCATAAGTATTCACCGAACGATCTTCATTTTCTAAGTATTCTGGCTCAGATACTGTTATACCCATTCTGTGATCTTAGCCTTGTTTTCTCATGATTTGTGCATACATAAACAATCACCTCACAGTCTATAAGTACAATCGCACCATGAGCACATCAAGAAAATTCTAAACTCTTAGCATGAGTCAACTCTTCATAAATGACTAAAAAGGTCAAGTTAGCTTAAATTAAAATGAAGGTAACAACCTTCCATCATTCAGCTCCTCACTAATCAAAGATTTTGTTAGATAACTATTCTTATCATGAGTATATGCATTCATCGAAGGATGGAAAAGTTTAGAAAGATATAGATTTAGTTTAAAAAATTATTTCAACTGTCTATCCTCAGTTTTCTTTGTATTCTTAACCTAAAGAGCCATAGTCGGGTACGAATGATCCTAAGGGGGATATAATGTAACACCCCACATTTCGGGCTAGAATAAAAATCGTCATTTCTACATGTATATGGTCCAAAAGACATAAATCCTATGTAAATTTGTTATGTTAATCAATTATGTAGTGTGGGAACCTATTTGAGCATGAATTAAGATCATAGATATCCCTTAACTCAAGGTCAAGTATAAAACATTCCCGTCGTTCGAGTTTTATTGAGCGTTGAAACTTGATTCAACTTCAATCGACCATAACTCCTTGTATATGTTGAACTCAGTAACCTACTATATATCAAATGAAATCTCTTCGAATTATCTTTCCAACAATATCTATTTCACAAAAATTCGATACCGGAGCAAAAGCTTATGCCCATTTCTTAAAGAATTTTGTATTTCCAAGATGAATTCATATTATTTTGCTATATTTCAAGTTTATGAGATTATGGTATTGTTCAAGTTTTGAATTGCATGATTATCTTATTTAATTATGATATAAATTGAGAGTTCATGACATAAATTGCACATTCATATATTGATATGATATTTTCAAGAATTTCCAAGATTTGTTGTCATGAATTGAGCCTTATTGTAAAATTATGAGTCTTTGAGAATGACTTATTGATACTTTTTAAAGTGTTTCAAGAAAAGTACATATATTTCTATGTTATTAAGACTTTAAAGCTTATTCATGATGAGTCTATCAAGATTTCAAGAAACAAGTGAGTTTTGATCCTAAATTAAGAAAGAAATCCACATCCTTGATTTTGAGATAAAGTGGATGCATTTTGGCTCCCATAGTATATTATTGAAACATTTTAAGGTGGATTTTCTACAATTTTGAGCTAAGTAAGGGAGTAGTATTATCACTAAGTTGGGCTTGATTCTTAGGTCTCATGCCCCAGAACTACGTGCCTCCATAGGTTTCTGAGATACCCCAGGTGGGTTAAGATAGTGATCACTAAAGTTAAGGTTCTATATGATGGAAAGGATAGAATAGCTCTCCCCAACATGGGTAATATGTTGGACTCCATGTAGCTCACATGGTTTATGTCGGTTGGAAAAAAACTCCCAAAATAGTCCCCCACTCTATCTAGGATACAAGTATATGTATTTTGAAAGCTATGAGTCCAAGATTTCTAAGGCTCTCAAGTGTCAAAATCTTTAAGTTTCAAAAGAAGTTCCTAGTTTTCATGAGATTAAAGTGTATGCTCTGAAAGATGTTCTTTTAAGAATTTATCTATCTTACAAGTTTGAGAATAGAGAAAGAATGTAGATTTAGAATGAAGTGCAATGACTCACGTGATTTACATTACCTATTTTCTTATTCATGATTATGATGGTTTTAATTCAATCTATGTGAGTCATCTATACTAGCATGCATGTTTTCTATAAGTATTTATGATATTAATTATTTAATTGCCTATACCCCTATATACTTAGTACATTCCCAAAGTGTTGATCCATATATACGTCTATGTGCTACATTGTCTCAAAATGTAGGTACAAGACTTAGTATGCACATTCAGATTTAGTCAGCTCGCAGCTTCTAGTCAGCAGGTGATAAATCCTTTTGATTCAAGGGTCTGAGCCAGATAGATAGTTTGAGCAGTTCTTTATTTTCCTATTTCATATTGAGGTGAGATAGTTGGGATTCATGACCCGGCTATCTAAAGTCAGAACTAGTTGAGGCTTCATAGGCAGTCAGTAGAGTTAATGTATTCAGTTTCAATTTTATTTTTGTAAAAGTAGAGTTGTAATCTTGTAAAGTTTAGATTTATATTTATCAAGTTCAGAAAAGCATTATGTTCTCGCTGATTTTATATAGATTTATGTATTTTATTCAATTGCTTATGAGTTATGCCAGTAGAAGGGTTAGCTTTGGGTCACTTGTGACCCTAAGCACCATGTGACATCTTGGGACCTGATTTTGGGGCGTTACAACCTCTCTTATGAAAGAGTAAGCGTTCGTTATCAAATATATAAACCAACTAGATTGGGGTCGAATCCCACAGGGAATACTTTGTTCACTAATTATTGTGGTTGTTACTAGACTGTTGATTAAAGGTTTAGAATTAAAGGGGGGTTTTGGTTTGTAAACTTTATTTCATTATTCGTAATAGTAAGCATTCTAAATAGTGATTTTTATTGCAAATAGTAATTCAATGAGAATAGACAAACTAGAGTTATGACTACCAAGATGTTCAAACGGCTAGGGTTGTGAATTATTTTAACTCTCCAATTAATTACTTCAATTGGAAGAGTTCTTGAATCCTACAATTTACCCATTTATTTCTCAACTTGAATGAGTAGATTATCCTGCAATTCTCTTGAACTTAAAGAATGTGTTAATTTATTCAATTATTCTCTCATGTGGGTTGATCCCGTTAAGGCATCAACCCTTAACCCAAAGGTTAAATCTTTTAGATCCCTTGTAAGCCTCTTCTTTTCCCAACAAACATTTTTCTATTCGTACAAGTGATGTTATTGGGCTCACCCTTCAAGTTTGCAACCAAAAAAGGTCATTATTGTGAAGAAGGTTTTATGCAACTTTAATTAATTATGAAAATCAAACATTATCACAACCCCAATCGGCTTTTCATATCAAGGATCCCATAACCCTAGTTATGAGAGCTTAGCCACACATTTCCATACAGTAAAAAGAAGAAGTCATTGTCTTTCTCATAAATAAATTCAGAAAAAATTTACAAAAAGTCACAACATTTGTTCTTGAATCTTCAGAAGAAAATATGCATAAAAATGTTTAGATCCCAAATTCTAGCTTGATACTCAAAGAAAATTACGTTACAATAAGTTTCAATGTTTGAAATAGGATAAAAGATACCCGAATAAAACATAAACTTGGTATTTATATATTCCCAGGAGCAGAGGATTTAACATTTGAATCTTAGAAAAGCCACATCCAAGTTGACGGTCTAACTGATAGTCCATTGTTGAATGTCCCAGAAAGTCAGGTTCTGATAAGGGTTGACGGTCATGTTGGTGGACTATTACTGGATTGACGATCCGTCGCAGAGGCCGTCACTGGATCCTCCAAAATACTAAGTTCTGCTTAAGCCCACCGACCAAGTTGGTGGTCCGTCGAAAGGTTGACGGCCCGCCTCTTGGACCATCACATGAATTCTCTACTTAGAACATTATGTTTAGCTCTGACGGCTACCCTAGTGGTCCGTTGCATGGCTGACGTTTCGCCAGTTCGACCGTCGATGTCCTTTTTCTGCTATTTTTCCATGTTTCTCTTCCTGCTAACTTCTTAACCTAAAACTACTAAAATTCACTATTAAATACAATAGTAGTTTCTTGAAAGCATACAATTATCTCTTAGAAAATATGTAAAATATTCCATCAAAAGTTAGAACATCAATATTACTTAAATTACTTTTGCCTTGTTTTAAATTGATGATATATGCTTTAAATTTATGGTTTTTGGACTGAATAGGTGCATTGTTATGGGAACTGTAATAGGGACACAGGTCTCCCCAAATTGATGACTTTTTATCTTTGTAATGGCATTAACCTCAACCCATTTTGTTATTTTGGTTTTGGACATGGATAATTGTATAATGTAACTTGTATTTTGGAAATTGATGCATTGCATTAATGGATAAATAGATAAAATTGATTTGAAAGGCCCTTGGTGGCCATAGTATGGATTTTTAAATAGAACTTAGGAGTCAAATGGCTACATAAATTGAGATGGAATACTTATAAAAGATTGCAAACATAATTGGTATGACGATACCAAGTGGTGAATGCCTTAATAGGATTATTGTAATATCTCATAAAATTTCAATGATTTTATTTTTGACCCTCTCATGTGCGTATTATCAATTTTTACTTGAATTATGTTTAGGGATGTTAAAAGGGTGTATTTGAAAAGATTCGAAATTTGTATAAAGGGTTCAGGAAAATTTTGGAACTCCAAGGTTGTGTGCATCCATGATAGTGGTGTGACATGCCATTGGAGTTCCACAATAGCATCATGGCTTGGAGGCTAGCCTTAACGATATTCGCATACCACACTGTTGTATTAAAATTGCATAATTTTCTTTCAATTGGGGTGAGGGTATTTTGGCATTTTTACCCTTTCCATGACTTATAAACATATAAGTTATAAAAATCAAATCCATTTTTCTCTCTTAAACTCCAAACCTAAGAAAAACTCAAGGGTTTTATTGAGGATTCACCATTCATGCTGCAAAGTTTGAATTGTCTTCAATTTTTTCTATATTTCAGGCATATATCTCATTACCTAACTTTAATTTTACATTGTGACACTTATTTACTTATTATCCATGAGGTTTAAATTGATGGGTTGAGGGGTTTAGATTGGTATTACTTGCATTAATTGTCCCATATTTTAAATTGATGATTTATGCTTTAACTTTAGGATTTTGGACAGAATGGGTGCATTGTTATGGGAATTAGAATGGGCAACATAGGTTTCCCTAAATTGATGACTTTTCTCTTGGTATTGACATTAAACCCAACCCACTTTGTAAATTTAGTTTTTGAACATAGATAACTGCATAATTCACTTATTTATGACCAATTATATTTTCTTAATTAATAATGAGAGAAGTATCGATTACCCCCTGAACTTGTCAAGTTTTATTCATGGTACACCTGAACTTTAACTAGTCCTAAGTATCCTCTCCCCCCGAACTTGTTCTTTTAGTATGTCGTGTGACCCCTTTACACTGATGTGGAAAAATATTTGAGTTCAACCACTATCACGCATGTGATGGAGGTATTTTTATGCCAAATCAGCATTTTTAATGATAGAAAATGAAAAAAAATCCATTTTCCTTTATTTTTTTCAAAAAATTTAACTATCCATCTCCCTATTTATTATCCCTCTTTCCCCATTACTTCCAATCTAAAAAAAAATTCACCTGTTTATTAATTTTGTAAAACTCCAGTTTTTTAATTAGTTTATGAAATAAAAATTTCATCTGTTTATTAATTTTGTAAAAATTCCATTTATTAATCTGAAAAAAATCATTCGTTTGTTCATTCAATCAAAAACTCTAGTTTCCATTCCTATGAAACTTCTTAAATTTTGTAATCTTAATTATATATATCATATGAGTTATTGTAACTAAAATAATATACTAAATATCGAAGCAGATATTTTAAACAATATTAATAAAACAAATACTAAAGAAACTAAGACACATACTTATAATTAATGTAGTTATATTAGTTATCAGTTTTTAATCCCTAGCGATTTGTTTTTTGATTTAACCGATAAGAAATACTCATAAAATAGAAAAAGAAGTAACTAACATAAAAAGAAACCGAATCTTTGTTGCAACAAAAATCCTACTTATATATATACATAAAATAATAATTTAATAAAATCTTATTGGATTATCGATTTACCCAATAACTTAATAAGAAAATCAAAATCGAAACTATAACCCAATAATTTTTTTTTTACAAAATCATTAAAAAATCATTAACCCAATAACGATAAATCAATAACATTTTTTTTAGTTCAATTTTTGTACACCCCTAAATTAAATTACAATTTCTTAATCCATTAATTATAATAAGAAATGTATTTGTGCATGTGAGTCTCCTCAAAATCCTAATCGAAAACTACTATGAAACACTAACCGAAAAAAAATAATTTCACATTATGAAACACTAATTGGAAAAAAATAATTTCATATTTTTAACACAAAAAAAATATATAAATTTTTAAATTATAGCTTACTTGATCGACGAAAATTATACCTTTCACTAATTTGGAGTGGAGAAAAATTGAAAAATATATTTTTTTTGGAGAGAAATCGAATAATTAAGGGTAGAAATGAGTTATTTTTTATCTAGGATAAATATAAGGGAAGTGAATGGTATTATCTACTTGGATAGTCATATCAGCATTTTTATCCAGGTGTTCGTACGTGTATTACACGAAGTGGATAGTGGGCCAAAAAGGGTGGCACGTTATACTAAAAGAATAAGTTCAGGGGGGAATGGGTTACTTAGGACTCGTCAAATTTCAGGTGTACCATGAATTAAACGTGACAAGTTTAGGGGGTAATGTATACTTCTCTCATTGATAATTGGTTAAAAGGGATTTTAAAGGTCCTTTATGGTCATGGTTTATATTTTAAAATGGAACTTGAGAGTGTAATGGTTACATGGATTTGTTTGGCATGATAATATGAGACTGCAAACATAATTGGTATGACGAATACCTTAATATAATACTATTGGGTTAATGGTTTGGTTTATGTGCAAACTATTTTAATTTTGGCTTAAAAAAATTGCGTATCTCACCGAAAAGGTGTAGTCCTAGGGGTATTAAAACTGGAAACCATGTTTGCCAATGTAGGGTTCTATATGATCATGGGGGTCTATATGATCATGTACACTAGCTAGTTGCCACTTCTTCAGCTTCAGCACCTAAGTGCACTACTTCTTGTATCGGTACTGGCTGAAATGATCTCTATGAACTTGCTACTCATCAGGAATACATGGCATATCCAGATATTGTTATAAGTATGTTATAGCTCTTTTCTCATGATATTTATTTTTTTCGTGATCTAAGTTCTACTCTATCTTATGTTACTCCTTATATGGAAGTATACTTTGGATTTGGTCCTTAAAATATTTATGACCCCTTTTTTATGTCTACTCCACTAAGTGAATCTATTATGGCTAGAGAAATATATAGGGGTTATGTGGTGTCTATCTTTCATATGGAGACATTGGTGGATTTGGTAAAGCTTGATATGATGGATTTTGATGTGATCTTAGGGATAGATTGGCTCCATTCATGCTATGTTTCTCTGGAATGTAGGACCCGAAAGGCCAGTTTCCAATTTCCTAATAAATTGATAATTGAATTGGTGGGGATTTCTTTAATACCTAAAAGGAGGTTTATTTCTTATCTTAGATCCTGAAAGTTAATTTCCAAAGGGTGTCTGTATCATTTGGTCCGAGCTAAGGATTCTAATTATGAAAATCCTTCTTTCCAATCTATCCCAGTGGTTAATGAATTTTTTGATGATCTTCCTAGGATTCCTCCCGATAGAGAGGTATATTTTTGGATTTATTTTCTGCTAGATACCTGTCCCATTTCTATTCCTCTTTATAATATGGCTCTAGCTGAGCTAAAAAAGTAGTTAAAGAAACTTCTTGGTAAGGGCTTCATCTATCCTAGTGTTTCTCCAAGGGGTGCTTCTGTGCTTTTTATTCGAAATAATGATAGGTCTCATCGGATGTTTATAGACTATCATCAACTGAATAAAGTGATAGTTAAAAATAAGTACCTTATTCCTGGGATTGATGATTTTTTTATCAGATTTGGAGTGCTAAGTGATTCTCTAAAATTATATTCATTTGAATATCATCAGTTGAAAATTAGGATGGTTGATATTCCCAAGACTTCTTTTTGTACCCAGTATAGCCATTATGAGTTTATGGTTATATTATTTGGTTTGACTATTACTCCGTCTGCTTTCATCAATCTTATAATTCAGGTTGTCAGGCAATTATTTGATTTATTTATGATAGTTTTCATTGATTACATCTTTGTGTACTCTAAGAGTGAGAAGGATTATGTCGATCACCTCTAAATTGTGTTACAGACTTTCAAAGACTAGAAATTATATGCCAAGTTTCCTAAGTTTGAGTTTTGGTTGAATGCTGCATCTTTTTTGAGGTATGTTGTTTCTAGTTAGGGAATCATGGTGAATCCACAGAAAGTTAAGAAAGTTAAAAAGTGTCCTAGTCCCACAACCCCAACTGACATTAGGAGTTTCTTGGGCTTAGTTGGGTATTTAGGAGGTTTGTGGAGAGTTTCACTTCTATTATTGCTTTACTAGCATAGGTAACTATAAGAAAGATTACGTTTTTGTGGTCCAATGCTTTTAAGGGTAGTTTTGAGAAGGTGAAAAATAGGTAGACTTTTGTGTCAATTTTCACCCTACTAGAGGGTTATAATAGGTTTGTAGTGTATTGTGATGAGTTGCGTGTGGGACTAAGCTATGTTTTGATACAGCATGGTAAGGTTGTGGCCAATTCTTCAAGGAAGCTTATGGTTCATGAGAGGAATTATCCAGCTCACGATTTAGAGTTGGCGACTATAGTTTTTGCTTTGAAGATCTAGCACCACTATCTATATAGGGTGCATGTGGATATTTATTCAGATCATAAGAGCTTGTAGTATATTTTTACTCTAAAGGAATTAAATCTTAGGCAGAGTCGGTGGATCAAATTGCCTAAGTATTACGACATGAGTTTGAACTACCATCTAAGTAAAGCTAATGTTGTTGCTAATGCTCTTAATAAGTTGTCTATGGGGATCTTAACTAATGCTGATGATGATAAAAGTGTATTGGTGAAGGATAGACATAGGTTGTCTAACTTGGGAGATTGGTTCTTAGACTCTGAGGGTTAAAGAGTTATAGTTTAGAAAGTAGTCAAATCATCTCTTGGTGTTGAGGTGAAAGAGAACTAGGTTTTGGATCGCATACGTATGTATATTAAGGATGATATGGGTCAGTAAAAGGTTATGGCATTCGAGATTACTGGACATGGTATTCTAAGGTATCCAAGAAGGTTGTATGTTCCTGATTTTAATGGGATAAAGGAAAGGATTTTGATTAAGGCTCATGAGTCCAAATATACAATTCATCCAGGTTCAACTAAGATGTATCATGACTTGAAGGAAATCTTGTAGTGGAATAGCATGAAGGGGGATGTGTCAAACTTTGTGGCTAAGTGTATGGTTTTCCATCAATTCAAGGTTGAAAATTTGAGGCCCTAAGGCATGTGTCAAGATATAGAGTTGCCCATGTGGAAGTGGGAGATGATAAATATAGATTTCTTTATTGGTCTTCCATTGTCTCGCAATTGGTATGATTCTATTTTGTTCATTATGGATAGAATAACTAAGTCCACTTACTTTTTTCCTATGAGGACTAATTACTCATGGGAGGATTATGCCAAGTTATTCATTTAGTAGATAGTCAAGTTGCATGGAGAACTTATGTCCTTTATTTCAGACTAAAGTACATAGTTGTCTTCTTACTTCTAGCATTTATTTCAGAAAGGTTTGGGTACTCAGGTGAACCTTAGCACCGCTTTCCACCCTCAAATAGATGGACAAGTGCAGCAGAAAATTTAGACTTTGGAGGATATGATAAGGGCATGTGTGATGGATTTTAAAGGTAGGTGGGTTAATCATTTACCTATATTGAGTTTGTATATAACAATGGTTTTCATTATTTCATTCAAATGGCTCCTTTTAATTCTCTTTATAGTAGAAAGTGTAGGTCTCCTATTAGGTATTTTGAGGTGGGTGAGAATATATTATTTGGCCTGTCTTAGTTCACCAAGCCATGGAGAAGGTGGATGCTATTAGAGAAAGACTTAAGACTACTCAAAGTTGCCAAAATTCTTATATAGATATGAGGCTAAGGGATTTAGAGTTTGAGATTAGTGATTGGGTGTTCTTGAAGGTTTCTCCTATGAAAAGAGTCATCAGGTTTAGGGAAAAGGGGAAGCTCAGTCCCCATTATATTGGTCTGTACCTGATTATAGGGAGAGTTGGGAATATCTCTTATAATTTAGAGTTACCAGAAAGTCTGGCTTCTTTTCACCCTGTTTTCCATATGTCTATGCTTAAATAATATGTGGGTGACCCCTCTTTGATAGTGCATAATTAGGATGTTGGTGTTACAGACTTTTTTTCTTATAAGGAAATCCCAGTTGATATTTTAGATAGGCAAATTCATAGATTGAGAATAAAGGACGTAGCTTTGGTGAAGGTTTTTTAGAGAAACCAAAAGGTGTATAAAGCTACATGGGAAGATGAGGAATATGTGATGTACAACACCCATTCTTAATCCACGTATTGGATGAAAGTGCCTATGGTATGAGTTTTATTTTCCTCTTTTCATATTTTGAAATTTGTTATTTGATTCTGGTTCATTCTTGCTATTATCGTGCTAAAATTGGCCTAAGTCCTCATTCGGGGATGAATGATCCTAAGGGGGTGGTGGGATAGAGTAAGGCCCTATAAAACATCAATGATCTTATTTTTTACTATCCCGCATACATAATGTCAATTTTTGACTTGATTTATGTTTAGGGATGTTACAAGGGTGTTTAGGGAAAGATTAGAATTTTGTAAGAGGTTTGGCGCTATTTTTGAACTCCAAGGCAGTGTGCCTTGCAATAGTATCATGCCACGCCACTAGAGTTCTATGATACCAGCTTGGAATAGAGGCTAGCCTCCACGATATTGGTGTGCCACTCTTCTTTGTTAAAATCACCCAATTTTTATTGTTTTCCTTAGGGTGAGGGGTTTTGGATCTTTTCACTATTTCCACGACTTATAAACTTAAAAGTGACCTTTACCACTTAAATTTTAAAGATCAAACTCCATTCTTTTTCTCTTAAACTCAAAACTCGATAAAACTCAACGGTTTTATAGAGGATTCACAATCCAAGCTTCAAACGTCAAATTGTCTTCAATATCATTTGTATTTAAGGCATGTATCTCATTCCCTAACTCTAATTTTACTCTGTGGCACTAATTTACTCATAATCCATATGGTTTGAATTGATGTGTTTGAAAATTTGTTGAGGGTTTCTGATTGGTATTACCTGAAATACTTTTTCCATGTTTTAAATTAATGATTTATGCTTTAAATTTATGGTTTTTGGACTGAATAGGTGCATTGTTATGGGAATTATAATGAGGAACATGGTTTTTCCCAAATTGATAACTTTTGTCTTGATAATAGCATTAAACCTAAACAAATTTGTAATTTGGTTTTTAAACATGGATAACTGTATAATTCAACATATTTATAAACCTATTTCATTGCATTAATGGATAATTGGTTTAAACAGATTTGAAAGACCCTTAGTGGCCATGGTTTAGATTTTAAAATGGAATTTGGGAGTCTAATGGTTACATGGGATGGTTTGGAATGATTATATGAGCTTACAAACAAAATTGGTATGATGATACCAAGTAGTAAATACCTTATTTTAAGACTCCTAGGTTAATCGTTGGGATATGTGCAAAATGTCTTAATTTATGCTTATACGGTATTGTGTAGCTCACCATAATGGTGTAGTCATGGGGGGACGAGGGTTAAAGGGAGGATTAACACTAGAAACCATGTTTGCCAGCATGGGCATCTATATGACCGTGTCCTTGGTTCACACATTAAATTTTGGGATGGCCAGATCCATGGTTTCTTTAGCCCTTTTTTTGGATTTCTTAGTTCATGCAGCTAACACAAACTGAGTCATTTTCAGCAGGAGAAGCTAAACCCATATATCTCGTAGGTTCCAATAGGATAGAAAGAGTTATACTCTTCAGGTAAATAGCTTAAACTCTCATGTTCATGACCCTAGTCCCTAGCTCGACATCATATATATGTACATTTAATTATTGTGCATATGGTTTTGACTAGTTTTTAGAATTATTTTATCATTTTCCCTGAGTTACATGTCAGTGCTTATCCTACTAACCATCCCAGGATGTTGCATCATGAAATGATGAAGGATTTGAGGGCTTTTTATTACTCATATGCAACATTAGGTGGTTTGGTACATCTGTTGAGGCTGTGAAGTGGCCAGCCTCCATCTTTTGAAAGGCTCGATCATTTCATCCATTTCCTTCATGAGTTATTCTAAATCATGGATTTTATTTTTGGTTATGGTTGGATGCATGTCCCGACCTATTTGGCATTTTTGGTTTTAGAGGCTTTTGTCTACATTTGTTATCTACTCTTCTTATTATTTGGTTTAGTTAGCTTCCATTGTATTCTTTTATCATGTTTTGGATGTTAAGTTAAGGGGGTTGTCTCTGGATGACATTGAGCTTGAGATATCCATCACAACTAGGACCTAGTTTGGGTCATGAAAATTTTGTCCAAACTATTTTAATTTGGTCTTAAAATAAAATTATGCAGCTCACAGTAAAGGTGTAGTCTAGGGGGGCTAACACTGCAAACCTCATTTGCCAGCGTGAGGGTCTTTATAACTGTGTACATGGTTCACATATTATATTTTAAGATGGCTAGGGCCTTATCATCTTTAGCCCTTCCTTTAGATTTCTCGATTCGTGCGGCTAACATGCATTAGGGACGTTTTAGAAGGGGGAGTTGAACCTATATAGCCCATAAGTGCCACTAGGATTGAGCGCGCTATACACTTAAGGTTAATAGTTTAAACACTCATGTTCATGACCCTTGTCCCTATACTGGCATCCTATATATATATATATATATATATATATATATATATATATATATATATATATATATTTATAAAAGTTGTGCATCTAGTTTTGGACTGGTTCTGAGATTGGCGCAATTTTATCCCTTATCCCTAAGGTACACTCTAGTGCTTGCCCTATTGACCATTCTTGTATGTTGCATTGTTTCATTATGTAGGGTTAAAGGGATTTTTTGTTACTCCTGTGCAGCATTAGGTGATTTAGTACTCCTATGGATCTTCTCTGAAGTGGTGAGCCTCCATCTTTCGAAAAGTCTGATATTTATTTTTTTATATTACTGTCCTATTACAATTTGGATTCCTATTATCATTGTTGGGGGGATGTCCCAACTTAGTTTAAAATTTTGGTTTTATAGGTTTTTGCAGGCAAGTGTGGGTTGCATTTTTTTCTATTTGTAGAGTTCACATTTTATTATTTATTCTTCTTATTACTATTTAGTTGGTCTTTGTTGTATTATTTTATTATCTTTTAGATGTTAGATTAAGATGGTTGTCTCCGACTCACGGTGGGCTTGAGATACCCGTAATGACTAGGCCTTGGTTTAGGTCGTGATAAGATTTGTATCAAATCATGGTTCAGGGTCTTTGGGTGTCCACAAAGCCATGTCGAGTATAGTCCCTTTTAGGGATAATTAGTGTTCCACACTTATAAAGGGGAGACTATGAGGCATTTAGGATTGTTTCCCTTTCTTGTGTTTTATTTTGGGTATTTAGTTTAGTTGTCTTGAAAATACTCTAACTCCTAGATTGATTGTGTTTCCAATCATGCCTCCCCGAATATCTAACTTTTTTAGAACCTTCGTTGGAACCTCTATCCCTCCTGAGGAAAATGTAGAGGAAACTATCCATGTTATTGGAGTACAAACTTATCCTAGGGTCATTTCTCCTGATTTTATTGCTCCACATAGGGTTCTGTAATGACCCTTCAGGTCATTTTTTATGATTTTGATTATTATCATTGTTAAGGATTTTCCAAAGCTTCCCCAAGTCATTTATGACTTTCTGGAACTAATAGTACAGTTACCAGGGAGTCTGTTTGGGTTTTTGAACCATTTCCCTCTTTTGAAGTCTTTACTAGTTCTAAATGGCCCCCTAGTGAAAACCTTATTAAAACCATTTAAGATATGAATCTTGACTGTGCCAGCAACTTTGAAATATCAATTTTCTGTTGGAAATACCTTTGATTTGGGTACCACTGCACTCTAAGTCATTTTAACCTATTAGTCAGAAAGTTGATAAATTGGAAATTTAGGTGCGGAGCCGACATTTGGTCAAAATGACCTCTGATGGAAAATTTGACTTCGTTAATGCATCTAGAATGTCAAAATCAATGTGGTTATGTATTTTGTTTTCTCATGTTGGACTCCGGATGCATCCCAATGCATTGTCCGAAACTTTGAATAAATATCAACTTTCAGCTGTCATCTAGTGCTGCAAAAGTACTGTAATACCGCAATAGCAAAGGCATTATCTCGATCGAGATGCCGCAATTGCGGCCTGTGTGTGTTCATGATCGCTCAATCTGAGGGCATGGGAAAGGATATTTAAATGCCATTTTTGGTCAAGAATTGGTCATTTTTACTATGCCTTGAGTTCCATAAACCCTAATATAGTGTGTAGTCCTTAAATGAGTCTTGGGTGTTGATTGGGAGCTTGAATAACTTGCATAATCGTGATTAGCATCAAATATAAGATATGAATCCTTCATTATTAGTGTTGAATTCTTTATTTTGGACCGAAAACCTCAATTTGCTTTTGGGCATGATTTTAGCCCAATCAAGCTTAATACTCACTTGATTATTGAGAGTTATGACTCCCTAATGGTATTTGAATAATATAATTGTCTCGGAAACTTGTTTTCCGTAGTGAGACACACTTGGGGGATTTTTGGTGTCGTTTTGGATGCGAGGCAGAATAGTGCAATATGGGTATTGATGTTCTCGTAATAATTCATAGATTGTCTTTTTTATAGCTTGGCTCATTGAAGAAGTTTCGAGGAAAGTCATAGCAAAGATTATCGGTTTGTGAGCTATATTTGGATTTGAGGTAGGTTATGCTTAATTATTATTAGATTGAGCTTTATTATATTATGACTTTGATATCTTGATAAGATTGGGCGGGGTTTTAGGGGCTGAAAAGGTAGATGGTAAAGTTGGGATTTGGTGGACCATTTAGGCTATTGAACTCATAAAGTGTTATATTTAACTTGTAGTCTAGAACCTTGGCCGGTTGGACTCGTTATCTCATAAATACAATGAGAATACTCTAGTGATTCTAGTTAGATGGGTGTGACCTAATTCACTCATCTTAAGATTGAGTTAACCAAGATAAACATAGTTTTGGAATTACCCTTAGATGCTTTGAATGACTTAAGAGTAGTACTTAGAGAAAAATTGTCTTATTGAACTAATGTGGATTGATAAACCTCTAAGACATGATTTAGATAACTTAGTATAGTTCCGGGTAGAAGTTAGACTTGATGAGATAATTTGGGATATTAGAAGCGGAACTTGATCTACCTTAATCTTGAACTATGTAGCTTCATTAGTGACCCAACTAGGCCCTAGGGCCTTGTTGTAATGGGCGTCCCAAGTTCGACCGGGACCGGAGACCACCCCCGTTACCCAACCCGCCGCCTGCCCTGAATTGGATTAATTTCGAACATATAACAAGATAGCATAACTGGACAAGGAATGATTTTGGGATAGGTCTATACCTAGACCAACCTTATAAAGTTATCCCGTCTATTGAACCATACAAACTAAACGACCACGCCAAACCAATACCGAACCAAGGGCCATAAACTAGGACATAAACAAATGAGTTCGAAAACATAATAAGATTAATCCCTAAACAAAAGGATGGAACAACCAACAATATCAAACGATATCAACCACAATACTAATACCATTGCTAAGGATGACACCAATACCAACCCCACCAATTCCAACCCACATCAATACCACAAAGCCTTTAACCCAAACCAATATCCATAAATAAGTCAAAGTATGAAATAACATCCACGAAATGGAGCCTTCCTAATAGATGGAAGATCACTATTTCAATCCAAATGCTTACCCTAAAGTCCGAATCGTTAAGCAGAAGAAGTGGAATGGCCGATTACTGCATTATAGGGGGATTCAGCGCCCAAAGATGGGTTAGCTGGTGAATGCTGTCATGAACTCTGGATAAGCATAAAATAATTTCATTTATAAAACCAAGTGAAAACCATCTATATGTACATACCATATTTATATATAGCCCTGCTGGGAAAGGAAACCAGCCTTAGAATGCAATTAAAACATATACCTAGATTATGTAGCTATACCGTCCTAAACCACCCATGGGATATATGGGTTTAGATCCCCATTCTAAAAGGGACCGAGTGCGTGAAGCTACCTGACCAAGAAATAAAACCTAGGATGACTAGTACATCTCCCAAAATATAAAGTGTGACATCAAGCACACGATCACTAGGACCATTCCTCACATCGGCAAATAAGTGTTTCTAGTTTAGATCTCCCTGGGACCTCCACCTTCCATGACTTTGCTACACATCCGTCCTTTAAGACCAAATAAAACCATTTCCAAGAAAACAAACAGACCATTAACCATTTATTAACCAAGGCTAGTAGATAGTGTTATTGTCATCCCAACTATAACTTACAAGTATTATTCTTAGCCAAACCTTTTTAAGATCAAGCTATTTCCAAGTACCCATATATCATATTCAACAAAAACCTTGGCACCTACGGCCTTTCCAATCCATTCAAATTCATTTAAACCGTGCATATCATTTAAGTTTCGTCTATCGAAAACAACCTCTCTACTCCTTTGGGGGTAATGGTATGGACTGCGTACATTTTACCCTCCCAGACCTCAGTGTGTGGGAATATATGGGGTTTTTTGTTGTTGTTGTATATCATTTAAGTTCCGTTACCAAGTCTAAACCATGCATAAGTTCAATTGAAAAACCAATATTATAGTGAAAAATTGTTATAGGCATTTTATCAAACACATTGGGGGCATAGTATTACCAAAGCCGAAGCCCATTGCCAAAGAACCATTCCAATGCAACCAATTATACAAAATCGCCATTAATGCATATAAAAGAAAAATTAAAACATGGGAAAACCATAACCAAGAATTTATAACCAAAACCCCTAAATCATATTTGAAAACCCAAAATCATACAACATTCAAATCATGAAAACATTGCCTAAAACCATTCCTTTTGTGGAACTAACAATAAGGGAAGAGAACATGCGTTAAACTAAGATGATGATGTCAAGAAATCACCAAGACAAGCCCCAATTTATTCCTTAAGATAAAACCCTAACTTCCCTTGCCCAAGAACTCTAGAAAAGATTTAAGAGTGTTTTTCATGTGTTTAAGAATAGAATAATAGGGTAAATAACTCCCAAGTGCAATTTATGTTGTGGGACCTTATTAGGATAAGTGGAAAAATATCTAGATTGCCTCACTTAAGCTACATTAAATTCCCATCATAGGGTACGATTGAACCTTCTGAGTCATACCCAACCTGTACGAGTGGTACCCATCTCTCGTACCCTAGGCTTTCCCCCTTGTACCCAACACTGTCCAAGGTATGACACACCTAAAACCAAGTCGTATTCATGTTTAAGACTTGTACCCATAAACCGTACCCATGGCGGAATAAAATCCGGGAGGTTTGAATACTGACTACCATACGAGTCCTGTGTATGACATGTACCCTGGCTTACGGCTCATGGTGAGCCACTCGTACTTAGTACCAACTTAAGTAACCAATTCTAACATTAATCTAAGGATAACCCAAACCAAATGATATGTATCCAACCATATGACTTATACCATTAAAGTTGTACCCATTCCAGTGACAAAATCCCATCCCACCAACCAACACTAGTCAAGATACTACTAAACCATACCATTTATACCACAACATATGCCTCGTACTGTAATACCCCAGAAAATTTTTCGTCGAAATTTTGTGCGTAAATGTATTGGATCCTATCTTCGAGAATGATTTATAATTTTTCTGTGTGTCATTTCTTGGATTTTGACCCACCATTTTGTAGAGCATAAAATAATCTTTCCAATGATATGTGTATCACCTTAAAAGGACACTCAAGCAATGAGTTACGACTATTTCGATAGAACTGTGAACAGTAAAATGTGCAGGAAAAAAATACTGCAGCCAGGCAATTTTTTTGGTCACCTTCAAACGATCATAACTCCTTGTACATAATAAACTGTGTAGGGTGCTATATATCAACGGAAATCCCTGAGAGTCTTCTTTCCAATAAAATTGGTTTCATCCAATTTGGATATCGGTGTAAAAAGTTATGGCCAATTTACTTCAGCCTACCGGATAGATAACTGAAGGACAGATTCGAGTTTTATTTGTTTCTTAGGGGCATTTTGGTCTTTCACCACTCTTTTAAACCTCTATAAATACCCCATTAAGCTGAAAACTTGTATTATTTTCCTCTCATTTCTCTTATATATATGTGTGTGTGTATATATATAGATATAGATATAGATATCAAGTTAGGGTTGGGGTTTTGAATTGGGGGAAATTAATTGGAGGCTTTGATTCAACAATTCCTTCCGTCAATCTCTTCCCGCCACGAAATCTAAGGTATGCAAGTGTTTATCTATGGACTTCTTTCATCCATAGAGTCCATAAATCCCTTTTTGAAAGTTCAAGTTATATATATATACATATATATTCTAGAATTTGATGATGTATATACATATATGTTGATTGATATTTGATGGTTGAGATATATATGAGGATTATGTATGTTACTTGATATATATATATATGATTATGCATGTTGGTTGATATATATATATCTGTGGTGATGGTGGATGTTGGTTGATACATCCATGTAATGATTATGTGTGTTGGATGAGATATATGGGGTGGCAGAAAACATGAAAATTTGACGAATTCACCAATGCCTAAAAGTGCATGTAAGGTGTTTGTAGAATTGTCTAAGAGGCTATAAATTTACGTTCTTAGGATATAATAAGTTCTAAATGACTAGACTACTTTATATGTATACGTTCAACATGAACTCCATGTTATTATTTAAAATTGGGGATGTTGTGTGGAAGGCTTATGATATGGTTGTAAGTGCGGATGAGGGATTTAGTTTGTGGAATTAAGATGAATAATGGTGTTGTAGCATATTTAATTGTTCGTACTGACCTATGCCTAAATGGTGCATGCAAGGTAATTGTAGAAATGCCTAGTTGAAGAAGAATGGATCGTATGACCCCTTGTGATCGAAGTGATGAGTTTATACCATACTTGCATATTGTGTGTTTACTATGATGCTTGAGGGAAATGGTAAGGACATTAGGCCACGCTAAGTGTGAAATGTCTAATTATGGGTCGAATTGCATATATCAAGATCTTAAAGGAAAGAACCTTGAGAAGTGAACCATGATGTGCTGAATGTATGTTATTTGTGTGTATCCCGATTGGATGAACTATTTTATGTTGTATTCTTCCTTAACCATATGCATCCTTGTTGAATGATCTACGATGTAATGGCATGAGATCCCAATACTTGTATATGAATATGATCTTCAAATGATTGGTGTGAGGTGTTAATGAATGCATGGTGCATGATGGCCTGTGGGCATGTGAGTATGCATTGTTGTATACTATGTATTAGTTATGTTATTGATTGTTGGGGGTACGTATGCCCAAAATAGTCTGCTGGTCTAGAGCTAAGTCAGTTCTGCGATAATCTTAGTCGTGCTGCGATTGATGAATTTCCGATGATTTGAGAACTTAACATGAATTTTGTGAGAACTTAGTATGTGGAGTTTCGAACAAGAATAGCTTTTCATTCTTGTTCCCAAAGAATTGATTTTATCATTGGAATTTCATGATTTTATAAAGTGGGTAAATACCCAAGATGTTTTAATAACGAATTATGAGGTTATGAAAAATATAAATTGTTTAAGCTTTGATGTACATGATTACTTTATTATTCCCAAGTTATGATTTGATATGGTGAATTTCATATTTCTACCATGAGTTGATACTTCAAGTGTTTTCAAGATATGATTTATGGAACTTTGAATCGTCCAATATTGTTATACATAATAACCTTATTATCTTATTTTCTTGAATTGAGATTTTATTCCATTAATTGCATACCACTACTATGAAATTATTTTTTTGAGGATTCTTGATATAAGAGCCATGATTTGAGTTACATTACGACATACAAAATCTTACTATGATTTAAAGATCTTAAATGCTTTTCAAAAGCTATTGTAATGATTTGAATATTGGAATGAAAGAATGATCATTTGAGAATATTGATTTGCATCCGCTGAGTCGGGATGATTTATATTGATTTTAAGCACACAGAGCTGAAATGCTGTGTTATTGATACCATGTTGATGTTGAGGAAAATTAAAATATTTTGAGCTAAAATGTGTTGAGTTAGGAATCCACAAATTGATATGATTTGATAAATGAGAAAGATATTTGATTTGGTCTTTATGATAGACCTTTGTGATGTTGTGGTGGATTTTCTAATGCATTCTGAGCTAGTCGGGGAGTATTACTTAGCACCGAGAAGGAAATTTGGTATTTTCCCCAACCTATGTGCCACCATAGGGTTGTTTATGATGATATTGTTGGCCCGAGAGCCGAATTATGATTACGAAAGCTTTAAGGTTGTACTCCCTGGCAAGAGTACAACACTCCCGCCAATGGGAGTGCTCTCCCTAGGAGGGCAAATGTTGGTATTCCACGTGGCTCACATGGGGTTGTCGATTATAGGAAACTCTCCTGTTCATAAGAGTATGTTTCTTGAACTATCGAGTCGCTCCGTGTCTTGAGTTGATGAGTTTGGTTGTCTATGACGAGTCATGAGAATTTATGATGAATATTGATGATTTTATGATGATTTATGGGATTTTACTTAAGTTTTCCTCTCTATAATATTATAAGAAGTATGGATAATGAAATTCAAGCCATATGAGTCTTCATTTTCCGTACGCATGTTTTACGAAATCAAAGATATTATTCAAATTATTGTGTGCACCCCCACATATTTAGTTGCTTGTGAGGAGTCATGGTGAGTTATGTAACTACTTCCCACGATTTTTGTGTCAGTATAAATCTTCAGGAGTCAGGGTGTGAGTGTATTCGATTGATCAGTGTTGGTATCCTGTGATTCAGTAATGCAGTACCCCAGTACAGTAGTGAGTTCTGAGGATAGTAAAGTGGTATCCGAGCTGTGGTATCTGGAGTCGCTATAATTGTTATAGTGGTTGTGAACTGTGCATTCATATATGTGTACTCGTTCATTATTCTCATGATTATTCAGTTGATTAAATGTTCATGCATAAGCCCTTGCATTTATCCTTCCCTGCTTGCATACTCAGTACATCTTAGTACTGACGCATTCGTGCTATGGTGTTCTTTTATTTTGGGGCACCATAGGTTCATAGGAGTGAAACTTGGAGCATCTTAGAAGTCACTTGTATAGCAGTAGTGGGTGCAGCAGTGAGTCCTCATCATCCAAGGATGTTGTTATTACAGTATTTGATTTTAGTAGACGAAGTTAGTTGGGGGAATTGTACCTTCAACTCCATAGTTCAGGCAGTGTAGAGGCTTTTCAGACAGATCTATTAGTGTGTGGTTTAAGGTATTGTATATTTCTAGATGTTTGAACCTTATGGCAAGTGTTAGCCAGTTTTCGTATGTATTTTATTATATTATGCAGTGAACAGGTATAGATATCAGAAAAAGGGTTAGCTTGTGGTCCTTTGGGATCATAAGAACCATGTGGCGTTCCAGTTCTTAGGAATCGGGACGTTACACGTACCCATGATTCATATTGGGTCCAGGGACCAGAATTCCAGGAAACTTTCTAAGGTCCAAAAACTAGGGTGTTTCAGTCTCCCCCACTAGGAATATTAGTCCCTGAACGAAGGACAAGGTAGGGGTAACCACATGCATGAGTCATTTGCATTATCAAATATATTTTCAATCTTTAACAAGGTTTGAAAACAAAAAGGCAAAGATATTAATCTTTTCTTTAACAAACTCAGAAAATAAAGATGTGTATAAGACACATACTATCCACATGAATCCCAAGAGCAAAAAATAGATGTGTATACTTGGACATCATGTCATCTTCTGCTTCCCAAGTAGCTTCTTCCACCTTATGGTCCTGCCACAGAACCTTAACCAAAGCAACATCCTTGGTTCGCAATCGATGAACCTACATGTCCAAGATCTCAAGCGGGACCTCTTCATAAAATAGAGTCTGAGATACCCAACCCCTCCAAAGGAATAATCAAAGAAGGATCAACAAGACACTTCCTCAACATAGATATATGTAATACTGAATTAATGGAATTCAGACTCCAAGTCTCTATGCCTTACATTAGTATAGGACTTTTGGAAACTTTGGGTAGCCTTAAGCCTATCCCAAATTACCTTCACCTTTTCCATAGCTTGATAGACCAAATCCTGACCGAACATATCTGCCTCACCAAGATTGAACCAACCAATAGGAGATCTACACCTCCTACCATACAATGACTCAAAAGGGACCATACCAATACTACAATGATAGCTATTGTGGTAAGAAAACTCTGCTAAAGGTAGATGCTCAACCCAACTTCCACAATAATCAACCACACATTCCCAAAGCATATCCTCCTATGTTTGAATAGTTCTTTTCACTTGCCCATCCATCTGAGGATAAAAAAAATTACTCAGACTCGCCTTAGTACCCAATACCCTCTGAAAAGACCACCAAAAATGAGATGAAAATTGTGCACCACAATTAGAGATAATCGAAATAGGTACCCCATGTAGCTTCACAATCTCCTGAAGATATAACTTCACATAATCCTTCATCGAGAAGGTACTCCTTACTACGAAGAAGTGAGAAAACTTTGTCATCCTATCCACGATGACCCAAATCAAACCATATAGCTTCTTAGACCAAGGAAAATGGGTAAAAAAATCCATATTGATTACCTCCTATTTCCATTCGAGGAAACAATTCTCTGGATACAACCCACCAGGTCACAAGTGTTCAACTTTAACTTGTTGATACACCAAGAACTTGTCAACGAAATTAGCCACGTCTCTTTTCTTACCATTCCACCAATATATCTCCTTAAGAGAATGATATATCTTTGTCGAGCTATAGTGAACCACATAACACGAATCATATGCCTCAACCAAGATCCTTTGTTGTAAATCATTGACAGCAGGAACACACAACATCCTTTGGTACTGTAAGGTATCATCACCTCTGACCTTAAACACCATTACATTGTGTATACCCACATTACTCTTGATTTTAATCAAGGTAGGTTCTAACTCTTACTTATCATTAATCACTACACAAGAGATGATCGAACAACTTCTTGTGCCATGACCCCACTGATAACACTCAAACTATACCTCTCTAATGAGACTGTAAGCGATCGTCATCAATATATTTACCCAACTTTTAGAGTCGAGGTCGAATCCACAAGGAACAATGTGAGTAGTGATTAAACTAATTTGAAACTATAGCTACAAGTTGAATTCAAACAGATGATACGAAAAGATAAAATGGGGGTTTTAGAAATTATCAAATAATTATTAGTCACTTTAGTTTGAGTGTTTGTAATTAAGAGTTTATGAAAAAACAGAGTTATGTTCACTATGGGTTTTGGTACTTGACAGATGCTAATAGTGATTCAAGATTCTCACGGTAGGTAGGCACAATAAATTGCCTTTATCGAAATTATGCCTAAATGTCTCTCGGCCTATTTGAGCATTTAATTATCTAATCCTCTCGGACTTAGGGAATTTATATTCACTGACCAGACTTTACCTCAGGTTAATTAACCTTGTAACAATGTCAATTATTAAACGGAAGGTTGGTAGCTTCCAAGTCCATGTCAATAATTCACATCCTGCTATAGTTGATTTTCTATCTAAATCAAATCAAAGCAGGTGCTATCTATCGTTTGCAACCAATAGACAATAATTAAAACCTCAGAATTATTAAGGAGTCCTATTACCTTTAGAATCTTGAACACATAGCAACTTACCAAGACCTAACCCATAGATCCCATAATTCGGGGTAAAGTGATTTAGCCACTCATAATGTAATAATCGATACAACAAGTTGAATTCATAATTTGAAAGATGAACTTACAACAAGATGAATAGCAATGAGTGTTTCTCAGATTAGATCAAAGTAAAAATCCCAAGATGTTGATGACAATCTCTTCAAAGTTTATTGGTTTGTTCAAGCCAAGAAACTAGAGATAAAATAACAAAATACGTGCATTTCAAAATATGTTTTGATTGTCGAATACCAGCCGATATATTTTTCTCTATATATATGTTCAGCCTCCTTTTATAATTAGAAAACCCTAACATATGCTTTAAATACTTCATCCTAATTATGGAAACAAAATCACATAGTTCAGTAATTTCTTAGCTAGATGATGATATTTTCTGACGCCTTATTAGGAGTCTGACGACTTATCACAGATGTCGTTAGCACCTCTTCGCTTTTGGCATTCGCTACCTTAGGCTGACGATGAATCCTAATGGCTTATGAAAATGGTGATGACATATTATACAATGTTGTTACTTCTCCACCTCAGCTCCTATGTTTTGTCTAAGGCTAACAACGACTCTGACAGCCTATCACAAGGTTAATGGCTTATCACATGTCGTCGTCATTTCTTCTAACTAAATCCCATTCTCTGTTTAAGGCTGACATGAAGCTGATAACTTATCAGAGTACTGGCGACTTATCAGGACTGTCGTCAGTCGCACTTCTCTTTTATTTGCTTCAAATTTCAACTCTTTTACTTTCATCATTGTTGGTTTTCTTTCCTCTTGACTTCCACCGCAAAATCAAAGATAAAACAATTTAAAATGATAAAATTTGATTAAGACTTTGCAATTATTTTTAGTTAAATTCCTCAAATGTGTTATCATCTACTCACACATCAACACCCTCAACTTAAAAGAATTGTTTGTTCTCAAGCAACTAAAACACAACCAAGAGAATACAAAGTACATTCAGCAGACAGCCATCCATATTATCTTAATACATCTTCACCATCTCCAAGTTCAATCAATTTACAAATAATTGTGTATGTTATTGAAGAGTAACAACGTGACACACAGGAATCAAGATATGGAATCAAATCAGCAACTACAACCATGCATGTATCAAGCTTACACTATCCAAACAAGTTATCAACTAGCAACGTAACCAATATGCCCTCACCACAAAGAAGTCCAATTGCACTTATATCAGACATCACACATGTAACCATGGGGACAATCACAAGACACTCACTCTCAGAATGAAGTTCCAATTAATGTATGCCAAATACCATAGGCTTGCCCTTATTTTCATTACCCTGATCTTCAGACAGGTCAGCTAGGATCACTATAGGTCTTTTCTTTGGCTTGTAATGTAAGCTCGGGGTTGGTATGATACTCGATGATATTTAAAGTGACTAAGCCTCTTTGACACTACACTAGCTTTTTGGGGTTTCACTCATTAGCCTTTTCTTATTCTTCTCTTTTCTTGATCAAACATATTCAGGATGGGTGCTGTCTTTTCTACAGTCATTTTTTTTCACAACTTTTCTTTTTCTTGCTCTTTTCGACCGCACCCAACTTTTATTATTTTCCTTTACTTTACCTTTCTTCATACTTATTTTACATGACATACCCCTATGATAGCCACCCTCAACTTAGGCTATTTGCCCAAGTCAACATACATAGTGTCCAAGAAGGACCAGGCTAAATTAGGTTCATTATGATATAAAAATGGGACAGTGATAGGTATCGTAATGGGAAATAGGCTATTCAAGCTCAAAATAAGGATCAAGGGATATTATACATACAGGGAAGGTTATTTAGGCTAAAGTGAGCTAATATAAAAATGGCGTATGATCCTTTCCTAACCCCTATACTTCAACCAAGGTAAGACTAACCGGGAAAGTTATGGATTTAACATATAATGGGAACTAATTAATATTTCACACACACACGGCACAAAGGTACATCACAAGCTACTACCCATTCGGTTCATGCAATTGTTTAGCAATAGTTATCGTGTTACTAGTACTAATGTCATTACAAGATGCACAGTGGTCACACATAAATGCATATCACACAGTTATAAAATAGAGCATTGGAGAGGTGTTCAAAAATCAAAAAAAATATGTTAACTGCCTAAGGTACTTTTATTTCTCCTAGTCAACTACAATATTTTACAACAAATCACAATACGCCTAAACATGCTGGCTCTATTAGGAACAAGACTCCGACGAAAAGAGGCACGACAACAAAAACCCCAAGAGGATATCAACACCTATAAGTAGCCCCACCCTCAACTTAAAATCATGCAATGTCCCCAATTCGTCAAACCAAAATAAGAGAGTTAGAAACATACCTGTGGCACCATGGGTGAGAAGATCTGATGTCAATACAAATATAAATAACAAAATACCTTGGGTTGGCTCCCAAGAAGCGCCTCATTTAGTGTTACGACATGATCCAACTTAGTTTTTTCCTACACCTTGAGGATATGAATTTCATCCCCAACTTAGAATCTATCTTCTTGCCTCACTCGTAGGGGGTGGTACAAAAATTAGGAAGTCAAGTAATGGATTGAGCATGGTAAACCACTCGTCCTTAAAGTGAGGTGTGTTTTTATGCTGCTTATCAAGTTTAAAATAAAGAATATAGGATTTTTGTTACTCATGTTCACACTCTTCCACTATTTTAGATGATTCCATAGACAAGATATCATCTAAATATAATGTGGAAAAATGCTTTGAGTGAGGCCCAACTAATTCTACTTCAAAATTTACACTATTTACTACACACTCATTTTTTTTCACTTTCTCAATGTTAGTCTCAAGATCAAGATGACAATCAAGTGATTACAATCTTGTGTTCTCTCCTCAAATTGGCTAATGTCCTCCTCCTATTCTTCTTTGTTTACCCACTGTAAACATGGTAGGAGTGGTAAATCTTTTAGCTCTGCTCACAGCTATTCTTGATTCTATAAAATTCATTTCATCAATTTGTTCGCTTGAATCATGACAGCACATATATCTTCAATATGATCACTTTGACCATAAGCCAAAGACCAAGTTATAGTTAGTAAGACAGTATTCACATCATATTGTGAAGGTCCCATCCATGCACTTTCAGGTAAATCTAGACAGTAAGCCTCAAAATATGGTCCCCCACAATAATAACAAGAATCGTCACAAAAATCATCATCAATCAAAAAACCATCTATCCAGCCTGACAACTCAAGAAAGGTGTGAGAAAAATAAAAATAAAATAAAATAAAAAATAAACTAAACAAATATTTACAAGTTTGAATTCAAGCAAGTAGGCTAAAATTCCAAACCAACTCAATACGCCAAATTGCTCCGTGGAAACGGCGCCATTATTGATAACGCTCAAACTACACCTCTCTAATGAGAATATAAGCGATCATAATCAATATATTTACCCAACTTTTGGAGTCGGAGTCGAATACACGGGGAACAATATGAGTGGTGATTAAACTAATTTGAAACTGTAGCTACAAGTTGAATTCAAACAAATGATACGAAAAGATAAAATGGGGGTTTTAGAAATTATCAAATAATTATTAGTCACTTTAGTTTCAGTCTTTGTAATCAAGAGTTTATGGAAAACCAGATTTATGTTCACTATGGGTTTTGGTACTTGACAGATGCTAATAGTGATTCAAGATTCTCACGATAGGTAAGAACAACCGATTGTCTTTATCGAAGTTATGTCTAAATGTCTCTCGACCTACTTAAGCATTTAATTACCTAATTCTCTCGGACTTAGGGAATTTATATTCACTGACAAGACTTCACCTCAGGTTAATTAACCTTGTAACAACGTCAATTATTAAATGGAAGGTTTGTACCTTCCAAGTCCCTGTCAATAATTCACTTCCTACTATAGTTGATTTCTTATCTCAAACAAATCAAAACAGGTGCTATCTATCATTTGCAACCAATAGACAATAATTAAAACCTTGGAATTATCAAGGAGTCTTATTACATTTAGAATATTGAACACTTAGCAACTTACCAAGACCTAACCCATAGGTCCTATAATTCGGGGTAAAGTGATTTAGCCACTCATATTGTAATAATCGATACAACAAGTTGAATTCATAATTTGAAAGATGAACTTACAACAAGATGAATAGCAATGAGAGTTTCTTAGATTAGATCAAAGTAGAAATCCCAAGATCTTGATGATAATCTCTTCAAAGTTTATTGGTTTGTTCAAGCCAAGAAACTAGAGATAAAATAACAAAATACGTGCATTTTAAAATATGTTCTGATTGTCGAATACCAGCCGATATATTTTTCTCTCTCCTATATGTTCAGCCTCCTTTTATAATTAGAAAACCCTAACGTATGCTTTAAATACTTCATCCTAATTATGGAAACAAAATCACATAGTTCAGTAATTTCTTGGCTAGATGATGACATTTTCTGACACCTTATTAGGAGTCTAACAACTTATCACAGATGTCGTTAGCTCCTCTTCGCTTTTGGCATTCGCTGCCTTAGGCTGACGATGAATCCTGATGGCTTATGAAAATGGTGATGACATATTATACAATGTTGTTACTTCTCCACCTCAGCTCCTATGTTTTGTCTAAGGCTAACAGCGACTCTGAGAGCTTATCACAAGGTTAATGGCTTATCACATAGTGAGTCACAATTAGAGCCTAAATGTCTCGATAGTAATGATTTTAGCACAAACTCTTGTTATAATACCATGCTGCCTTTCAGAATAATTTCATGCAAGGTAAAAAAATTTTACTACTAAAAAAATTTAACTACTAAAAAAAGAACAAACAAACATAAATAACAAACAAACATAAATAAATGCAAATGCAGATAAAGAAGTATAGCATACAAATAAAAGCACCCCACACTTAGACGAGACACACTGTCCTCAGTGGAAAATAAATAAGAAGAACCTGGTTAGTCGGACTCATCCTCTATGTTCGGGATCATACCCCCTGCATCGGAATCATCATCAGAGTCGTCATCATCAGAAATTCCTCATAAGTACCCCACTTGTTTCCAAGAGTGCGTCGAGGTATTTGCAGTACGGAGGATTCACCTTGCTCTTTTCTTCCTCTTTTCTGGCCTCTTTGTGAAGTGGTTGCTTTTCTTGTCTTTTGGTGACATTGTACCTGAGATCTTAATAGAGTCATGTTAGCTTCATCTCAGAAGATTCGATCAACAAACAGATAATAGTGGCACCACCCCACACTTAATTTGTTGGCACAAACTAGTGAAGTGAAAGTTGTCGATTACTCAGACTTAATCGATATATGTTTTAGGCGCTATATTCCAACAACATAATTAGTGCAGTCATACTTCTTGAAATCTTGGCAATACTTTCATGTTTGATATATCATGACTACTACATAGAGATTTAATCAAGTTATAGCATCTAGAAATAATCACAACCTTAGATGTTGATAGTCAATCATGATTCTCATCTCGATGAACAAGTCATTCCAACATGTAAAATTTCTAATGACAAGATTATGCAATGTTCTTGACCATGTCAATTCCGCAAAAGTATGACAGTGCATCAAAATCAAATACAAGTTGGAAACAAGTTAAGATCATCCTTACGTATTCGTTTACTCACTTAGTTGTGTCACAACAATTCAATCATATCCAAATCACCAATACTACTTCAAGATTTAGCAATTCATAATATGCGTAGTAGTGTAGTACTTACGGAATATAAATGAAGAACCAAGTAGTACTTACTTGATTGATGCCTTTGGATGATGTTCTTGTGAAGTAAGAGAGCAAAAGGAAAATTTTTGAGAGGATTTAAGCTAGGTTTCCAATGTGTTTTTGGTTCAAGACTAAGTCTCATATTTATAGGAAAAGGTTGGGTCGGATTTTGACCCATTTAAAATCGGATTTGGAGACCAAAAGTGACCATAGGCGGCGCCTAAGGCTTTAACTAGTTGAGCAAAATGCTTTTGCATAGGCGGCCCCTATGCTATGGCATTGTGTGAGCATAGGCGGTGCCTTTTGCAAAGCATTGTGTGAGCATAGGCGGTGCCTATTGCAAAGCCTTTAGTGACCATAGGCGGCGCCTTTAGCATGGCATATGAGATTCAGAGACAAAAGGCTTTAGCATAGGCGGCGCCTATGCTATGGCATACTTGGGCATGGGCGGCGCCTATGCTATGGCACACTAGATTCCGAGACCTTGGGCCAGAGTATAGGCCTTGCCTTGTTCGTGGCCTAGTTTTACCTAGGCCTAGCCTTGTTCGGTGCCTATATTTTCATGAGCAATGCTCAATCCATAGCCTTTTGCTTCTTCATTCCTAACTTACCACCTTTAACATGCAATACGTCCAAATCGAAATTTGAAACCAATCTCCTCGTTTTACACCTCTTGTACCTACATTTACTCAAAAAAAAACAAAAACGATTAGAACGATGGGTTGCCTCCCATCAAGCGCCTTAGTTTTGGTCGTGGCTCGACTACAAAAACAAACTAAAAAAACAAAATGATTAAAAACCATGGGTTGCCTCCCATGTAGCGCTTGATTTATTGTCGCGGCACGACATAGTTACCTCGATTACTTAGACTTCATCGAGATAGATGGGGCATCATTTTCTGAATGGATTCAGACGATGTTGATACTTACTTGTAGGCATGCAATCTTCTTCGATATGACTCTTGTACATACATACCTCAGGAGAGATCCCAATTATATCATCAATAGTCCAACCCATAGCTCTCTTGTTTCTCATCAGAGCAGAGATTAGTGCCTCTACGTGTTGTTCACTGAAATCATCCGCCACACTTACCGGTAGTGTATTTCCACTTTCTAAGCATGCATGCTTTAGATAATTGGGGAGCTCATTTGATTCTATCTCTTATGGCTCTTCAATGAAAGTCTTTGCTATTGGTGACGGTTGATTCTTAAGATCAAGGTTAGGCTGCTTAGGAGTATGAGAATAGGACCCTATTCCTGTTAGAGCACACATAGTTTCTTCATAATCTCCATCATCCTCATGCTCAACATTCAGCAGTGCAGCAGACAATGGCTTAACAGTAAGTTGTTTCTTTACAGATAATGCTTTATTATCCTTATAAGCTACAGAGAACACATCCATACCACTGGGCTGCTTCATTTCTTTGCATATATCAAAGCGGACCACTTCGTCATTCAACCGAAACAAAAGCTCATTAGCTCTCACGTCAATAAGTACACTTCCTGTTACAAAGAAAGGACGTCCCAAGATTATGGGAAATTCAGAATCCACCTCACAATCCAGAATAACGAAGTCTGTAGGAAAGATGAATGAAGAAACCTTCACCAACACATCATTCAAGATACCCACAGGTCATTTTACCGACCTATCAGCCATCACGAGCCTCATATTTATTGGTGTCGGATCGCCTAACCCCAACTTCCTGTAGACGGATAGTGGAATTAAATTGATGCTTGCTCCCAAATCACACAATGCCTTGGCAATATTCATAGATCTAATCGTGCAAGGAATAGTGAAAGCACCGGGGTCGGCCTTTTTCTGAACTAGTGATTGGGTAGCAATAGCGCTGCAATGATGAACAGTATCTTTCAACTCATATCTTGCTGCCCGCTTCTTTGTCAAAAGGTCTTTCATAAATTTCTCATACCCAGGCATTTGTTCAAGTGCCTCTACCAACGGAATATTAATGGTCAGCTGATTTAACATCGTCATGAATTTGCTGAACCTTGTATCATTCGCCTGCTTCTTCAGTCTTTGAGGAAAAGGTGGTGGTGGGTATGGAATTGTTCTCTCTGCGGCTTTTTTCTCCTCTTGCTTCCGTTTTCAGCCTTTTCAGGTTGCAACATACTCGATGCGACGTCATGGACGTCTTGGTCATTGTCTATGGCATCCTCATCTTCTTTATTTTCATCCACTTGCTTGCTTTGGGATGAATTTTCTAGCACCTTACCACTCCTGGTAGTAATAGCCATACATGATCCTTCATTCCTTGTATTTTGCACAGTGTTGCTAGGTAAGGTGCCAGCCTTTCTTTGATTGTGTGCTGCTGAAAGTTGGCTCAATTGCTGCTCTATTTGCTTGATTGAAGTGGAATGAGAATCAACTAATTGTTTCATAGAGGACAAATCATTAACTACCTCCGTTACTCCCGCGCTTGTTGCTTCCACTCCTTTCAATATTTTAGCCATCATGTCTTCCATACTTCCAGAACTAGATGTGGTGGTGTCACGTCTTCCAGGGGGAACATACAAACCACTCTTTTCATTCTTGTTCTTCCAACTATCTTGGTCCTTGTTTCCTGATTTATCATAATAGTTCCGACCTTGTTTTCCTTGGGTATTCTCTCGGAAACCCCCCTGATTGTTCAAGTAGTTGGCCTCTTCTTCCAAATCAGATTTGTCTCTTCCTTTTGACGCAACAGCTTTAACTTTTTTGGTCTTCCCTGATAATAGATGCTTTGTAAGAAGATCCACTTGTGTTTTCATGTGCGCCATATCTTGATCACATTCTTCTTCTCTTCTCCTTTGTTCAGTAGTCATGCCAATAGATAAAGTGGGGGTTGCTACCTCAGAATCCCTGGTATGCCAAGATCTGCTTTGCTTCGTCATACGATCTAGCATATTGCTTGCTTGACCAAAGGTGAGGTCCATAAAAGATCCTCCAGCCGCATTATCCACCACTGGTTTAGTTATTGAATTCAAGGCTCTGTATAGTATCTCCATTAGGTGGACATTGGTCATGTGATGGTTTGTGCACCTCATAAGCTTCGTCTTGAACCTCTCCCATGTTTCGTGAAGAGCTTCATATAGAAGCTAGCGGAAGTTGCTGATTTCATCTCTCAACTGTGCTCTTTTGGATGGCGGAAAGAATCTTTCTAGGAATGCGTCTTTCAAATGCCTCCAATTAGTTATAGAATCAGGAGTCAGCCCATTCAACCATAGAGTTGCCTCCCCAGATAGAGACAATGGAAATAAGCGTAATCAAATTGCATTCTGACCAACGCCAGGATTGTCAAACGACTAGCATGTAGAAATAAAGCTGATGAGATGCATAGTCAGATCATCGCCTGCTAGTCCCCCAAATAATCCCTTGAGTTGCAATAACTGAATCATGGTACTTGTGATGTTGAACTTGGCTCCGGGCGCTAATGGCGGAAGAATAATGGCTCTTGTGGCACCAGCTCCATCAAGATCATCATCATCATCATCGAACGGTATTTGCATAGCTCGGCGTTCAGGCCTAAACCTAGCTTGACGATCTCTTCTCTGCATGGGTGCCGCCATCTCAGCAGTATGTCATGGGTTTAGTAGCTCCTCATCGCCCAGGTCCTCATCATCAGGATTTGTTGCCCGATCTGTATTATCAATATTCTATTGATGCACTTGAGCAACCATCCTTTCAATTTCACGTTGTGCATCCATTGGTGCACTAAACAAACCTGAATAAAAAAAAAAAACTAAAAGTAAAAGTACGAGAATCTTTGACCAAAGGGCTTAAGAGGATTTGGGGACTATAGGCGGCGCTTAAGCTAGGTTTCCTATGCTATGGCATACTTGGGCATGGGTGGCGCCTATGCTATGGCACACTAGATTTCGAGACCTTGGGCCAGAGTATAGGCCTTGCCTTGTTCGTGGCCTAGTTTTACCTAGGCCTAGCCTTGTTCGGTGCCTATATTTTCATGAGCAATGCTCAATCCATAGCCTTTTGCTTCTTCATTCCTAACTTACTACCTTTAACATGCAATACGTCCAAATCGAAATTTGAAACCAATCTCCTCGTTTTACACCTCTTGCACCTACATTTAACAAAAACGATTAGAACGATGGGTTGCCTCGCATCAAGCGCCTTAGTTTTGGTCGAGGCTTGACTACAAAAACAAACTAAAAAAACAAAACAATTAAAAACCATGGGGTGCCTCCCATGTAGTACTTGATGTATTGTCGCGGCACGACATAGTTACCTCGATTACTTAGACTTCATCGAGATAGATGGGGCATCATTTTCTGAATGGATTCAGACGATGTTGATACTTACTTGTAGGCATGCAATCTTCTTCGATATGACTCTTGTGCATACATACCTCAGGAGAGATCCCAATTATATCATCAATAGTCCAACCCATAGCTCTCTTGTTTCTCGTCAGAGAAGAGATTAGCGCCTCTACGTGATGTTCACTGAAATCATCCGCCACACTTACCGATAGTGTATTTCCACTTTCCAAGCATGCATGCTTTAGATAATTGGGGAGCTCTTTCGATTCTAGCTCTGGTGGCTCTTCAATGAAAGTCTTCGCTATTGGTGACGGTTGATTCTTAAGATCAAGGTTCGGCTGCTTAGGAGTATGAGAATAGGACCCTATTCCTGTTAGAGCACACATAGTTTCTTCATAATCTTCATCATCCTCATTCTCAACATTCAGCAGTGCAGCAGACAATGGCTTAACAGTAAGCTGTTTCTTTACAGATAATGCTTTCTTATCCTTATAAGCTACAGAGAACATATTCATATAACTGGGATGCTTCATTGCTTTGCATATATCAAAGCGAACCACTTCGTCATTCAACCAAAACAAAAGCTCATTAGCTCTCATGTCAATAAGTACACTTCCTGTTACAAAGAAAGGACGTCCCAAGATTATGGGAACTTCAGAATCCACCTTACAATCAAGAATAACGAAGTCTGCAAGAAAGATGAATGAAGAAACCTTCACCAACACATCATTCAAGATACCCACAGGTCATTTTATCGACCTATCAGCCATCACGAGCCTCATATTTGTTGGTGTCGGATCGCCTAACCCCAACCTCCTGTAGACGGATAGTGGCATTAAATTGATGCTTGCTCCCAAATTGCACAATGCCTTGGCAATATTCATAGATCCAATCGTGCAAAGAATAGTGAAAGCACCGAGGTCGGCCTTTTTCTGAACTAGTGATCGGGTAGCAATAGCGCTGCAATGATGAACAGTATCTTTCAACTCATAGCTTGCTGCCAGGTCTTTCATAAATTTCGCATACCCAGGCATTTGTTCAAGTGCCTCCATCAACGGAACATTAATAGTCAGCTGATTTAACATCGTCATGAATTTGCTGAACCTTGTATCATTCGCCTGCTTCTTCAGTCTTTGAGGAAAAGGTGGTGGTGGGTATGGAATTGTTCTCTCTGCGTCTTTCTTCTCCTCTTGCTTCCATTTTTCTGCCTTTTCAGGCTGCAACATACTCGGTGCGACGTCATGGACGTCTTGGTCATTGTCTATGGCGTCCTCATCTTCTTTATTTTTGGCCACTTGCTTGCTTTGAGATGAATTTTCCAGCACCTTACCACTCCTGGTAGTAATAGCCATACATGATCCCTCATTCTTTGTATTTTCCACAGTGTTGCTAGGTAAGGTGCCAGCCTTTCTTTGATTGAGTGCTGCTGAAAGTTGGCTCAATTGCTGCTCTATTTTCTTGATTGAAGTGGAATGAGAATCCACTAATTGTTTCATAGAGGACAAATCATTAACTACCTCCGTTACTCCCGCGCTCGTTGCTTCCACTCCTTTCAATATTTTAGCCATCATGTCTTCCATACTTCCAGAACTAGATGTGGTGGCGTCATGTCTTCCAGGGGGAATATACAAACCACTCTTTTCATTCTTCTTCTTCCAACTACCTTGGTCCTTGTTTCCAGATTTATCATAATAGTTCCAACCTTGGTTTCCTTGGGTATTTCCTCGAAAACCCCCCTGATTGTTCAAGTAGTAGGCCTCTTCTTCCGAATTAGATTCGTCTCTTCCTTTTGACGCAACAGCTTTAACTTTTTTGGTCTTCCCTGATAATAGATGCTTTGTAAGAAGATCCACCTGTGTTTTCATGTGCGTCATATCTTGATCACGTTCTTCTTCTCTTCTCCTTTGTTCAGCAGTCATGCCAATAGATAAAGTGGGGCTTGCTACCTCAGAATCCCTGGTATGCCAAGCTCTGCTTTGCTTCGTCATACGATCTAGCATATTGCTTGCTTGACCAAAGGTGAGGTCCATAAAAGATCCTCCAGCCGCATTATCCACCACTGGTTTAGTTATTGAATTCAAGGCTTTGTATAGTATCTCCATTAGGTGGACATTGGTCATGTGATGGTTCGGGCACCTCATAAGCTTCGTCTTGAACCTCTCCCATGTTTTGTGAAGAGCTTCAGTTGGAAGTTGGCGGAAGTTGCTGATTTCATCTCTCAACTGTGCTCTTTTGGATGGCGGAAAGAATCTTTCTAGGAAAGCGTCTTTCAATTGCCTCCAATTAGTTATAGAATCAGGAGTCAGCCCTTTCAACCATAGAGTTGCCTCCCTAGATAGAGACAATGGAAATAAGCGTAATCGAATTGCATTCTGACCAACGCCAGGATTGTCAAACGACTTGCATGTAGAAATAAAGTTGATAAGATGCATATTCGGATCATCGCCTGCTAGTCCCCCAAATAATCCCTTGAGTTGAAATAACTGAATCATGGTGCTTGTAATGTCGAACTTGGCTCCGGGCGCTAATGGCGGAAGAATAATGGCTCCTGTGGCACCAGCTCCATCAAGATCATCATCATCATCATCGAACGGTATTTGCACAGCTTGGCATTCAGGCCTAAGCCTAGCTTGACGATCTCTTCTCTGCATGGGTGCCTCCATCTCAGCAGTATGTCGTGGGTTTAGTAGCTCCTCATCGCCCAGGTCCTCATCATCAGTATTTGTTGTCCGACCTGGATTATTAATATTCTGTTGACGCACTTGAGCAGCCATCCTTTCAGTTTCACGTTGTGCATCCATTGGTGCACTGAACAAACTTGAATAAAACAAAAACAAAAAGTAAAAGTAAAAGTACGAGAATCTTTGACCAAAGGGTCTAGTAATTATCACAAACTTAATTGACACTCGTATTCCCCGGCAACGGCGCCAATTTTTAATAACGCTCAATCTACAGCTCTCGTAGGAGTGTAAAGCGGTCGCTGTCAAATATATAAACCAACTGGGTTGGGTATCGATCCCACAGGGAATAGCTTGGTCAAAAAGTAAGCAAAGATTACTAGACTTTTAGTGCAAGTCTCGTAAAAAGGGGGAGTTTTATCGTGCAAGTAATGTAAACAAAATAATAAAGTAAAAGCAGAAAATAGAAGAGTAAAAACGGTTTTCTTGATAGGTTGTTTGAACAATGAGAATTGAGAAGTTGGGGTTATGTCCACCTTACGAGTTATACGTCTCTATTGGCTATGAGTTGTGCGGAATTCAGACATGCATGTGCTTATAGAGAATTGTATTCGATGGTAAATCCAAGCGTCTTTCGACCTCAACAAGGACTATTTCACTTTAACTCTTTTGAGCTTAAAGCGTATCTAACGGTACAAATTCTCCAAGAGGTTAATCCAGTTACGGCACTAACTTTTTAATAGGAGATGGGACCCTATTACCTTGACATTATCTCTTTTCCAGACATATAACTTTTCTTTCGAACAAGTTAATGCTATACTGGCGTTATTCTATGCGTCTGCAGCCACAAGAATTTGCATTAAGATGAAGAGAATAATGATATAAGCAACACACGTGTCACAAACTCATAGCCTTAGATAGTATCTCATAAGGCTTCCATAACCCCAACAGAGAAGTTTAGTTACCCATGAGTGCGAAGGAAATCACAATCGACATTGTTATTATACCACAATAAAGATCTCGTTAGGTATAGGGTGGTAGGCGTTAGGCGTGCATTCCCTGCAAAGTAACGTTTCTCTTGTTGCGGAAATTAAGAATTGAATAGATGAATACAAGAAGAATAAAAAGTAGAATTAATGGAAGGGTTTAGAAGAAGAGTTATAGAGTAGTAGAATTAATGAGGAATGAATTAAAAATCTCTAGCAAGATAGGGTATTTATAATACCCATATCCTATTCCTACTAAGCTAATGAATTACTTAACCCAATCCTACTAGGTTAACGTATCATTATCCTAATCCTAATAAATTACTGCTAGTCCCCAAAGTCTTCATAAATGTTGTTTTTGCCCGGGACAGGTTTTCCATGCATTACTTTCAGTCCATAGGCGCCCAAATGTTGCTCTCCTTCTTTCGTGAAGCTTTCTTTGGCATCAAGTTATCCATAAAATGCTGAATTTTGCATCATTTATACCTGATAACTTGTTAATCATGTTCGTTAGCTCACTTACAGGAAAAAGGACTAAAAGTGCATGAAATATATAATTTGTCCTCAAAACATAGCTAAAATATGGGTAAAATATAGCACTATAGGCGTGTAAATTCGCCTATCATCAACTTCTGTTCTATTTGCTTCAGATTTCAACTCTTTTACTTCTATCATTGTTAGTTCTCTTGCCTCTTGACTTCCACTGCTAAATCAAAGATAAAACAATCAAAAATGATAAAATTTTCTTAAGACTTTGCAATTATTCTCAGTTAAAAGCCTCAAATGTATTAGCATCTTCTCACACATCACCCACCATCCTCGAAGTAAAAAAAACTCTAATATTTTCCAAGCAGTGAAAATCTTTTACCAATTCCCGCTTTTCTTCCTCCAAATGAGCCAAAATCCCCATAGATAACCTGCTAAGACCATAGAAACTACATTAGGCTTTCCTCAGTGATATTGAAGACTCATGTCATAGTCTTTGAGAAACTCCAACTATCTCCTTTTCCTGAGATTTAGCTCCTTCTAAGTGAACACATATTGTAGACTCTTATGATTAGAAAAGACGTCTATGTGCACTCCATACAAATAATGGCACCAGATTTTTAAAGCAAAAACCATCGCCAATAGTTCTAAATCATGAGTAGGATAATTCCTCTCATGCACTTTCAACTACCTAGAAGCATAGGAAATCACCTTCATATGCCGCATCAAGACACAACCAGTTCCCACCCTAGATTCATTGCAATAAACAACAAACCCCTCACTTCCCTCAGGCAATGCCAAGACCGGTGCTGAAGTTAGCTAATATTTCAACTTCTTCAAACACCCTTCACAAGCATCTGACAACGAAAACTTCACCTTTATCTGAGTCAACTTAGTCAAAGGAGTAGCTATCATCGAAAAGCCCTCCATAAATCTCTGATAATATCCAACCAAACCTAAGAAGCTCCAAATGTTAGTTGGAGTCATGGTTCTGGGCCACCTTTTAACCACAACCACCTTTTGCAGATCCACTACGATCCCATTTCTAGTAATAATATGACAAATAAAAATCACAACATTTAGGAAAAACTCACAATTAGAGAGATTAGTAGACAACTGTTGTTCCTTCAAGGTCTACAATACCATAAAGAGATGATTAACATGATCCACCTCACTTTTAGAATAAACCAAAATGTCATCACTAAACACAACAACATAGAGATCTAATAACTGCCTAAAAACATTGTTCATCAGATCTATAAATGTCAGTGGGGCATTAATCAAACCAAATGACATCACTAAGAATTCAAACTGCCCATACCGAGTATGAAAAGCCATCTTAGGGATATCCTCCTCCCTAATCTTAAGCTAATGATGCCCAAAATGAAAATCTACAATAGAAAAGAACTTGGCATCTTGCAACATATTAAACAATCCATCTATCTTTGGAAGAGTATACTTGTTATTCACTGTTAAATCATTAAACTTCTGATATTCAATGAACATCCAAAGGGAACCATCCTTCTTGCACATGAACAACACTAGTGTACTCCATGGGGATACACTAGGACTAATAAACCCCTTATCCAGAAGATTCTTAAGCTGCTCCTTGAGTTTGTTCAACTCAATCGGAGCCATTCTATAAGGAGGAATAGATATTGGAGGAGTTTCCAGAACCAAATCAATACCAAACACTTTTTCTCTATATGGAGGAACACCAAGAAGATCATCCATAAAGTCCTCAGGAAACTCATTTACCTCCAAATCCAAATGAAAAGAAGGACCTTCCTAGTTAGAATCTTTAACCCGGACCAAGTGATAAGGATAAACTTTAGAGGTTAACTTCCAAGATCTAAGATAAGAAATTAATCTCCCCCTAGGAGCTAGGGAACCACCCTTTCACTCTATAACCAGTTAACTAGGAAACCTAAACAAAAGCTTACGGGTCCGATAATACAATAATGCATAGCAAGAGTGTACCAATCTATCCCCAGAGTAACACTTAAATCCACCATATCAAGTTCAAATAAATCCACCAAGGTCTGCCTACCACCAACAGATACCACGTACCCCCTAGAGACTCTTTTGGCAATAATTGAGTCACCTACCAGGGTAGAACTATAAAAAGTATCCAAAAAAACCTCAAGACAAAAACCAAAACATACTGCCATATATTGGGTCACATTGAAAAGAGTGGACCCCAGATCAAGAAAACAATAAACATCATGATAAAAGAGTTGTATTGTACCATTAATGACATCAATTGATGCCTCAGATTCCTGTCGAGGTGCAAGAGCATACAACCTATTCCATCTAGTGTCGATACTAGATGTAAGAGTAGATAACGAAGTTACACCACTAGGCATAGAAGAAAAAGATGAAGCAACCAGAGCTTTGACTACTCCCAAAGCTAAATTACCAACTGAACAATTCCTGACCATACGGCCTGGATGGCTATATTTAAAACACTTGTCCGTTCCTTCGTCACAATAACCTCAACAAAGATGACCATATTACAGACAATAAAGGCATGAAAAAAACAACTAAACCCCACTCACTTGATATTAGGAACTCTATGCTTGGAAATTATCACCACCTTATGGACGACTATCACCCGACTTCCTTAAGTAAGAAGCACTAGAATAGAGAAGAAAATAGAACTGCCAACTTCTTTTTCATCCCTTTACCTCTATTTGACCACCTTGCGACTGAGAAACTCCCTGATCATAAAACTTACTCCTCTTACCCTTCCTATCTACGAAATCCACCTATTTTTTCTTCTCATTCTTCACCTACTGCATATGGAAAACTAACCTCGAAATGTCCATATCCTTTATCAACAAAGCAGGCTTGCTTTCCAAAATCAAATCTCAAGATAGCCTGGATGCGAACTTTCTCATCCTCACCTTTATATTAGCTACCAAATCAGGAGAATACCTTGACAACTAGTGAAATTTCAAGGCTATAACTAGGCCATAACTAAATGACTTCCAAAATATAATATTATTAATCCAAAATAAAAGAGGATGGAACCATGAATAATATCATCAACCAATATTATCCCCAATACCAATGCTAAGGCTGACACCAATATTGACCTCATCCATTCCTACCTATAGTAGTACCACAAAGCCTTTAACTAAAATAATAACAAAATTTGATTGGGATATGCGCCCAACCATAGTAAAAACTAATATAGATAAATAAGTTAAAATATGAAATAACATCAATGAAATTGAGCCTTCTGAATAGTTGGAAGCTCACCACTTCAATCTGAATATTGACCCCAAAGTGTAAATTGCTAAGCAAGATGAGTGAAATGGCCGATTCCTGCATTGCGTGGGGATACAATGCCTGAAGATAGGATAGCATGTAAACGCTAGAATGAACTCAAGATAAGCATAAAATAATGTCATTTATAAAACCAAGTGAAAACTATCCATATGCATACACCATAGATATAGATATATAACCATGCTGGGAAAGAAAATCAGGTTTAGCATGACATTAAAACCTTTACCTAGGTTGTGTAGCTTTGTTGTCCTAAACCACCCATGCGATATATGGGTTCATCTTACCATGCTAAAAGATCCCCACTACGTGAAGCCGCACGTCCAAGGAAGAAAACAAAGAATGACAAGTAAATTCTCAAAAATTATAACAACCCAATTTTATAGAATCAAAACGTCACACGATGCTTATGATCCTGAAGGACCACAAGCTAACCCTCTACTGATATTGTACTTTAACACTGTATAATATAGATAATAAGTGCAGAAACTGGCCATAAGGTTCAAAACATCTAAAAATACTCAAAATTGAAAGCTGAATACTGATACATCTATCCAAAAATCCTTTAAACCATCTAAATAGTGGATTTGATTGAACATGTCCCCAACTAACTCTGTTTACTAAAAATAATTTAAGTCTGATACAATAATGATAAAAATAAGGATCATCCTCGAATGAAGAGGACTCATTGCTATGTCTATTGCTGCTGACTGGGACTGAGCTGCTAAGAGTACTCTGGATCTCGTGCTTCCAAACCTATGGTGTCAAATAAAACACCATAGCACAAATGCATTAGTATGGGAATATAATGAGTATGAAAAGGTAATGATAAACGCAAGGGCTCGTGCATGAACAATTACTTAACTGAATAATCATGAGAGTACTAAATGAGAATACATACATGAATACACGAACCATAACTAAAATCATTGTGACTCGAAATATTGAAACTCGGATACTACTTTACTGCCATCTGAACTCACTACTAATGTCTGAGATACTAAACATTGAATCACTGATATTGACAACTGAGTACTGGATTTAAGGTCAGTCTTATCTAGGGAGTGATCTCAAAAACTGATGATATTGAAATTGATTCACAAAATCTACTCATATCAAAGACTAAATTCTAAGTTTTCTACTCTCGACTGAATGCATCAGAGATCAAACCTCTCTAACGTATGATTCCAAAATCTACTATCAATGATAAGAAAAGATTATATCTCAGATCAAACCTATCTAGTGGAAGATCTCTAAATCTGATAATAAGAATACTCAACTGAATTTGACACTGAGATCAAGCATATCTAATGGGTGATCTCGGGATCTGATAATGAGATTACTCAACAGAATCTGAGACTGAGTTCAAGCCTATCTAACGGGTGATCTCTGAATCTGATAATAAGATTACTCAACTGAATCTAAGATTGAGATCAAGCCTATCTAGTGGGTGATCTATGGCTCGGATAATGAGATTACTCAACTGAATCTGAGACTGATATCAAGCCTATCTAGCGGGTGATCTCTAGATCTAATAATGAGATTACTCAACTAAATCTGAGACTGAGATCAAGCCTATCTAACGGGTGATCTTTGGATCTGATAATAAGATTACTCAATAACTTTATGTGGGACCATGCTTATCTAGTGGGTGGTCCATGAGTCATTGGAACTATCTGAGTTGCTTACTGAGATAGATGATTGTATCTGACGGTCCTGATTTCTAAGTTCTACTCTAAAGGTTGATATTGAAACTACAACTGTGGGAGTTCTCACTTATCTAACATGCCCCAAAATCTGAACTGGTTGGGCCCAACCTGTAAACCCAGCTGGAAGGGTGTCAATACTGTTCCATGGGCAAAAACCTCTCTAGTGAGTCCTCTCTAACGGGTGACCCTCGCAGGAAGTCAAGCCTAAGGCAAGATAATAGTCAAGCCTTCTTCTAACGAGTGACTCCTGCATCCTGTGCTGGTTACATAGTTTTGGAGTTCAGGGATTGATCCTAAAGACTCTGCCTCTCCAACGGGAAAGTCATCATCCTTACTCTCACTCGGTGCTAGCTCTTACTCCCAACTGAAAGACTCTAAACTGATCTTTAACTAAACTTAAACTGATCCAAATCTATTACTGATCATTTTTCTCAAATGATCTGACTGAGTTATGCTAAATTCACTTGGTCCCATATCTAATAAAATACTACTAAATCTCGTTATCTGACTGTATGATACAGAGTTCTGAACTAAATACTTGAATACTATTAGGTCTAAGCTGATTACTAATCTGAGGCTAGAATACTAGTGATACTCAGATTACTGAGTTTTTTTGTAGATTTCTTAAGTTCTATATCTATCTAAAAGAACAGAGTTCTATAACTCACTGAGTTCTAGGAATCGTGGCTTGACTGAGATTATCGAGAAAACTAACAATGGCTCTAGACTACAGCAAAATTGTTGGGTATAAATACCCCCAAGACTCAATAACATAAAAGTAAAACATAACCATTCTTGAATAATCAAGACCATTTATATTCATTCACCATCACAATCACTAGAACATCTCCTCAAGCACTTAGGAATCATAAACATGTAATAACATAGGGAAACATTCTATAGTCTCATACTCCATTCAAAAAGGTCTTATATTAAACACTTAGCATGTATCGAAGAGCACATAATTATGGAAACTTCATGCTATAATTTCAAAATTCATTCACTAAGGCTTTTCAACAATTATTTGGCATGCATGGTCTTGCACGTAATTGGGGATTTCTACTCAACATGTTATAATGGCTCTAATTCTTTCACATAAGCATTTTATCAAACATATGGGGAGTGTGTTTTGCTTATTCAACAATTTCTACACTTAATTGACATAAACACATCACTTAACAAGCAACTTGAAGAGGGTTTATCATGAATATCAAATACTAGGGTCAAAGCTTGAAACCTCATAAACAAAACATGAATTAGAAACTCAATAATAGCATGAACTCCAATATCAATTCACATGATTCATGAAAACTCATAAATATAAGATCTTTGAAATTTAGAAAAGTTTTCTTGAACTTCTTATTTTAAAGAGACCCAAGAATCAACATCTGCATACCTTAGTTTCTTGATTCTTGAAAAGTTAACGAAGCAATCTTGATGATTGGGGTCTTGATTTAGGTACCCTAGTTCTTGTTCTTGAACAACTTTGACAGAAAAGTAGTATTTTTAGGTTAAATGAGGCCAAATCCCATGTTAAGGAGTATATATAGGGGTAGCTAAATGATCGTTTTTGCTCTTGGAATTAAACTGAAAAATCCCAATTTTACATGCTAGTGCGACGCGCCATAATTTTACCAGATTACTGTAAATTGGACAATTGGGAAACTGCTTAATGGCACGATGCGGTGGAAATTGCGTTGCCACCTTGGCTGCAAACTGGAAAGGCAATGCAAAGCTGTGGACTCGCGTTGGTGCACTAGAAATTGACAACTCTAAAATTAAGCCTTGGTGCGAAGTTTCATAATCGTGGAGGCTCACTAGATTTTGATGATTTCCATTTTGGTTGGCTCCGCAATGCGCTAAAGTGCCAGGTGGCATACTGCGTTACTAAAATGGCTCTAACTCTTTGCCTGAGTGTCGAATTTGGGAGAATTTTTTATCGAAGAAAAGGTTATTCAGTTCTTTACACAGTTTAAAATACTTCTTACTTAGGAAGACACTTCTCAACCTTTTAGGGATGGATTAACACTCCACTAAACATGCTCTGAGGCTCAAACTATGAGAGAATTTTGAAGGGTCTTACAATATCTCCCCCTTGGAAATATTCATCCTCGAATGTGTCTTGATAGGCTAAGAATACTGATCGACTGAACTTACTCAAGGAACGGGAGCATCTGAAACAAGACTATGCAACTGGAACCACTAATACTCTGAGTTCTCATACTGGACATTCATATCAGATGCATGGAATACATGACTGAAGCTACTCATAAGCTGAATTCTCAAAATAGATATGCATATCTGATGCATGGACTCATAACTTAGTTGATCTCATGAATGCATGACTGAATACACTAAAAAACTAAGCTCTTTCTACTGAACATGCATATCTAATGCATGAATAGTTGACTGAACTGACTCTCAAAAGCATGAGTGGCTATGCAATGATAACTGATATTAACTTTATAAGGAGAGTCTGAACATGCAAATGAATGAGTCTAAGGACATGAAAGCATTGCAATATAATGGGGTATGTCCCTCTAAACAAACTTTGCTGAAATACTGAGGCGGTGCACGGTGCATCTACGAACTGGGTCATGATTGACCGACTGAGATCTGAAACTAATGCATGACTCATGCTAATATATAAGCTTAAAATAAGAGCAAAGCATCTAACAATGCATATCATAAATATGAAGGACTCATAACACACCCGAATTTATATCAAGGAACCTTTCTTAATCATGGTGGTTCTGAAGCGCATGAAGTCTGTTCTGATGTTGACCGCTACTGGCACCAGAAAGGGAACCCTGCTGATGGAACTCTCTACCCCTCTAAACTATCACTCTACATTGTTTCATTCTGTGGACTGGCTCACCACACCCAAATCACATATCACTACCGGATCTATACACACCTAAGTGGCTCTTTCCCCTCTCTCCACAAAATAGATAGTACAAACACTGCTAGCACTACTTTGGGATTTGGAGCTTGGCGCTCCACCATGACTGAAATCCCAAAACTTTGATGTGGGTACACGAGCTGAGGATGGAGCTAGGACTGAAAACTTTTGGCTATTCTAAAAACGGCTACCACCCTGGGACCTTCCTTAGAGAAACTATGACTACCTGTTCTGGCTTTCTTACTCACTCTCTCTCTTTTTTTCATCTTATCTGCCTAAATCTATTGCTCATGCATTATCATCCTATAAAGGTCCATATCTCTATTGAGTATAGTGGTTCTACACTCTTTCACCACCAACCCAGACACACCAATTAGAAACTTACTCATACTCACTCTAGGGTCAGCTATCAAGTCAGAAGCAACTTAGCAAACTGGTTAAACATAAGACAATACTCCTTCACAGTCATGGAGCCTTGCCTTAGGTTCATGAACTCCTCTAACTTTACCTCTCTTATCTCTAGAGGAAAAAACTTATCTAGAAAGGCATCCTGAAACTCTTTCCAAGTCACGAGAGTTGCATCCTCCCCTCTACCCTCCTTCCACATCACTACCCAATCATGAGCAATTTCCTTCAGTCTATAGGACGCTAAATCTATACTCTCCTCCTCAGAAACATGCATAACCTGGTTGATCTTCTTCTCCTCCTCAAGATAAAGTTGTGGGTCCTCACCGGCTACTGACCCATAGAACTCTAGCAGGTTTATTCTCATGAAATCTCTAATTCTGGCTGTGGTTGAACCCCTATCTTGCTGAGATGGGGACACATCCTGACGGTTACCTTGAACATTAATCACAGCTTGGGATAGTACCTAAAAAGCTACCTGAGACTCTGCATGTGATACATTCTAATTCTTAAGATCTACTGTCTGGGGTGGTTGGTCATCAACCCTATTGGCATTATCTCTGCGAGGATGTATACTTTGTACATGGAAGAAAAAAGTGGATTATATTGAGGATTAACTTAATCTCATGACCACTCCCAGGACATGAATACTAAAAGAAGGAAAACTTCTCGTAAAACATCTTATAGCCTCTCGTACATAAATGTGGCGCGCAACACACCCACGCACAAGACTCTCTTCGATGCATCTTTTCAGGCTCCCTAAGAAACTATTGAACCTTAGACTCTGATACCAAGTTTGTAATGACCGAATTTTATAGAACTGAAACATCACACGATGCTCATGATCCTGAAGGATCACAAGCTAACCCTCTACTGATATTGTACCTGAACACTACATAATATAGATAATAAATGCGGAAACTGGCCATAAGGTTTAAAACATCAAAAAATACTCAAAATTGAAAAGTGACTACTGATACATCTGTCTGAAAAGCCTCTAAAATATCTGACCTGTGGAGTTGATGGGACGTATCCCCAACTAACTCCGTCTAGTGAAAATAAACTAAGTCTGATATGATAATAATAAAAATAAGTATCATCCTCAACTAAAGTGAACTCACTGCTATGTCTACTGCTACTGACTGGGACTAAGCTTCTAAGGGCACTCTGGATCTCGTGCCTCCGAACCTATGGTGTCAAATAAAACACCATAGTGTAAATGCGTCAGTACGAGAATATACCGAGTATGAAGATGAGGTAAGGATAAATGCAATGGCTAATGCATGAACAATTACTTAACTGAATAATCATAAGAGTACCTAATGAGAACACATGCATGAATGCATCAACCATAATTAAAATCATCGTGACTCAAAATACTGAAACTCGAATACTAATTTATTGCCATCTAACCTCACTACTAATGCCTGAAATACTGAAAACTGAATTATCTGATACTGATAACTGAGTACTGGAGTTGAGATCAATCTTATCTAGCGAGTGATCTAAAAAATTATTGATACTAAAACTAATTAACTGAATTTACTCATATCAATGACTAAATTCTAAGCTTTCTACTCTCGGCTGACTACATCAAAGATCAAACTTCTCTAACGGATGATTCCTAAATCTACTATCACTGATAAGAAAAGATTATATCTGAGATCAAACCTATCAAGCAGAAGATCTCTAAATTTGATAATAAAAATACTAAACTAAATTTGAGACTGAGACCAAGCCTAACTAGCAGGTGATCTCTAGATCTGATAATGATTTTACTCAACTGAATCTAAGACTAAGATCAAGCGTATCTAGCGGGTGATCTCTGGATCTGACTCAATTGAATCTAAGACTAAGATCAAGCCTATTTAGTGGGTGATCTCTAGAACTGATAATAAGATTACTCAACTGAATCTAAGGATGAGATCAAGCCTATCTAGCGAGTGATCTATATTTCTGATAATGAGTTTACTCAACTGAATCTGAAACTGAGATCAAGCCTATCTAACGGGTGATCTCTGGATCTGATAAGAGATTACTCAATAACTTTATATGGGACCTTGCCTATCTAGAGGGTGGTCTATAAGTCAATGGAACTATCGGAGTTCTTTACCGAGACAGATGACCGTTTCTGACAGTCCTGATTTTTGAGTTCTACTCTGAAGAATGATATTGAAACTACTAATGTAGGAGTTCTTACTTAACCGGCATGCCCCAAATCTGAACTGGTGGGGTCCAACCTCTAACCCTAGCTGGAAGGGTGTCAATACCGTGCCATGGGTAAAGACCTCTATGGTCAAGCCTCTCTAATGGGTGACCCTCGTAGAAAGCCAAGATTAAAATAGTATAATAGTCAAGCCTTATTCTAACAGGTGACTCCTGCTTCCTGCGCTGGCTACGCAATTTTGGAGTTCAGGGATTGCTCCTAACGACTCCACCTCTCTGACGGGAAAGCGATCATCCTTGCACTTGCTTAGTGCTAGCTCTTACTCCCAACTAAAAGACTCTAAACTGATTCCTAACTGAACTTAAACTGAGTTGAATCTATTACTGATCATTTTTCTTGAATGATCTGACTGAGTTATGCTAAATTCACTTGGTCCCATATCTGACAAAATACTACTGAATCTCATTATCTAACTGTATACTGAGTTTTGAACTGAATAATTGGATACTACTAGGTCTGAGCTGAGTACTGATCTGAGGCTAGAATACTAGCGATACTGAGATTACTGAGATTTCTGAGATTTCTTAAGTTCTATTTCTATCTGAAAGAACAGAATTCTATAACTCACTGAGTACTAGGAATCGTGGCTTGACTGAGATTATCAAGAAAACTAACACTGGCTCTAGACTGCGGCTAAATTGTTGGGTATAAATACCCCCAGGACTCAATAACATAAAAGTAAAACATAACCATTCTTGAGTAATCAAGACCATGGATATTCATTCACCATCACAATTACTAGAACATCTTCTCAAGCATTTAGGAATCATAAACATGTAATAACATAGGGAAACCTGCTATTGAATCATACTCCATTCAACAAGGTCTTGCATCAAACACTTAGCATGTATTAAAGTCATAGCATATATTGAAGAACACATAATTGGGGGAACTTCATACTTTCATTTCACAATTCATTCACTAAGGCTTTTCAACAAACACTTGGCAGGCATGGGCTTGCACACAATTGGGGATTTCTAGTCAACATACTATAATGGCTCTAATTCTTTCGCATAAGCATTTTATCAAACATATAGGGAGCATGCTTTGCTTATTCAATAATTTCTACACTTAATTGACATGAACACATTACTTAACAAGCAACTTGAAGAGAGTTTATCATGAACATCACATGAATATCACAAACTAGGGTCAAAGCTTGAAACCTCATAAACAAAACATGAATTAGAAACTCAATAATACGATGAACTCCAATTTCAGTTCAAATTAATCATGAAAACTCATAAACATAAGATCTTTGAAATATAGAAAAGGGTTCTTAAACTACTTGGATGAAAGGGACCCAAGAATCAACATCGGCATAGCTTAGTTTCTTGATTCATTAAAAGTTAACAGAGGATTCTTGATGATTGGGGTCTTGATTTAGGAATCCTAGCTCTTGTTCTTGAACAACTTTGAGAGAAAACTAGTATTTTTAGGTTAAATAAGGCCAAATCCCGTGTTAAGGAGTATATATAAGGGTAAAAAATAACCGTTTTCGCCCTTGAAATTGAATTGAAAATTCCCAATTTTACATGCTGGTACAACGCGTCATAATTGCAACAGCTTACTAAAAATTGGACAATAGGGAAACTGCTTGATGGTGCAACATGATAGAAATCGCGTTGCCACCTTGGTTGCGAACTGGAAAGGCACCGCGACGCGGTGGAATCGCGTTGGTGCACTGGAAATTGACAACTCTAAAATTAAGCCTTGGCACAACGCGCCATAAATATGGAGGCTTACTGGATTTTGACAATTGCCATTTTGGCTGGCTCTGCGACGTGCTAAAGTGTCAGGTGGCACACTGTCTCACAAAAATGGGGCTAATTCTTTCCCCGAGTGTCGGATTTGGGCGAATTCGGTATCGATAAAAAGCTTATTCAATTCTATACATGGTTTAAAATACTTCTCACTTGGGAATAAACTTCTCAATATTTTATGGCTAGATTAACACTATACTGAACATACTCTAAGGTTTAGACTATGAGAGAATTTTGCAGGGTCTTACAACATCTCCCCCTTGGAAACATTCGTCCTCGAATGTCGCTTGATAGGCTATGAATACTAATCGATTAAACTTACTCAAGGAACATGAGAATCTAAAACATGAATATATAATTGTAACCACTAATACTCTAAGTTCTCATACTGGACATGTATATCAGATGCATGGAATACACGACGGAAGCTACTCATAAGCTAAATTCTCAAGATGGACATACATATCTGATGTATGGACTCATAGATAAGTTGATCTCATGAATTAATGGATAAATACACTGAAAAACTAAGCTCTTTTTACTAAACAAGCATATCTAATGCACGAATATCTGACTAAACTGACTCTCAAAAGAATGACTGGCTATGCAATGATAACTGATGTTAAATTTGTAAGAAGAGTTATAACATGCAACTGAATAAGTCTAAGGACATAAAACCATTGGAATATAATGGGGTATCTCTCCCTTGGGACTCTAGGTCCCTCTAAACACACTTCATTGAAATACTGGGGCAGTGCACGGGGCACCTACGAACTGGGTCATGATTGATCGACTAAGATCTAAAACTAATGCATGACTCATGCTGACATATAAGCTCAAAATGGGAGTAAAGGATCTAACAATACATATCATAAAGATGAAGGACTTATGACACACCCGAATCTATATTAGGGAACCTTTCCTGATCATGGTGGGTCTGAAGCGCATGAAGTATGTTGTAATACTGACCACTACTGGAAATACAAGGGGCACCGTGCTGATGAAACACTCTACCCCTCAAAGCTTGCACTTTACATTCTTACATTCTGTGGCATGGCTCACCATACCTAAAGCACACATCACTACTGGCTTTACATACACCTAGGTGGCTCTTGCCGCACTCTCCATAAAGCGGAGATGTACGAACACCACTAGCACTACTTTGAGCTTTAGAGGCTGGCTCTCCACTATGACTGACATCCCCAAAATTTGGTGTAGCTACACTAGCTGAAGTTGGAACTGGAACTAAACACTTCTGGCTATGCTGAAAACGTCTCCCACCCTAGGACCCTACCTGAGATAAACTATGACTACCTGTTTTGGCTTTCTTACTCACTCTCTCTCTTTTTTTCATCTTATTTGTCTTAATATGCTATGCATGCATCATCATCCTATCAAGGTCCATATCTCTATTAAGCATAGTGGTTCTACACTCTTTCAATACCAACCCAGACACACCAGTCACAAACTTACTCATACTCACTCTAGGGTCATCTATCAAGTTAGGAGCATACTTAGCTAACTGGTTGAACTTAAGACAATATTCCTTCACTGTCATAGAGCCTTGGATTAGGTTCATGAACTCCTATACCTTTTCCTCTCTTATCTCTATCAGGAAAAACTTATCCGGAAAGGCATCCTGAAACTTTGAGAGTTGCGTCCTCTTCTCTACTCTCCTTCCACATCACTACCCAATCATGAGCAATATCTTTCAGCCTATAGGATGCTAACTATACACTCTTCTCCTCAAAAACATGCATAACCTGGGTGATGTTCTTTACTTCCTCAAGATAAAGTTGTCGTTCCTCAGATGCTACTGACTCATAGAACTCTGGCGTGTTTATTCTCATGAAATCTCTAATTCTGGTTGTGGGTGAACCTCCATCTTGATGAGGCAGGGCCACAGACTCATGGTTACCCTAAACATTAGTCATAGCTTAGGCTAGCGCCTGAAAAGCTTCCCAAACCTCTATATGTGACACATTCTCATTCTCAGGATCTACTGGCTGAGTTGGCTGGTCATCAACCCTATGGCCATTATCTCTGCGATGAGGCATACTTTGTACATAGAAGAAAAAGGTAAATTAGACTAAGTATCAACTATAGATCATTCTCACTTGCACGACATGAATACTGAAAGAAGGAAAAATACTACTAAAATATCTTATAGACTCTTGTACATAAATTTGGCGTGCAACACAGCCTTGCATAAGGTTCTACTAGCTGCGGCTTTTCAAACTCCCTAGGACATTATTGAAACTTAGGATCTAATACTTAGTTTGTAACGACCTAATTTTCTGGAACCAGAACTTCACAAGGTGCTCATGATGCCAAAGGACCACAAGTTAACCCTCAACTAATATTGTACCTGAACATTGCATAGTATAGATAATAAATACGGAAACTAGACATAAGGTTCAAAAGATCTAAAAATACTCAAAATTGAAAACTGAATACCGATATATCTATCAAAAAGCTTATAAACTATCTAAACTGTGGAGTTGATAGGACATGTCCCCAACTAACTCCGTCTACTGAAAATAAACTAGGTCTGATATGATAGTAATAAAAATAAGGATGATTCTCGACTGAAGAGGACTCACAGCTATGTCTACTGCTACAGACTATGACTGAGCTGCTAGGGGTAATTTGGATCTCATACCTCCGAACCTATGGTGTCAAATAAAACACCATAGCACAAATATGTCAGTATGGAAATGTACCAAGTATGAAGAAGAGGTAAGGCTAAATGCAAGAGCTCATGCATGAACAATTACTTGACTGAATAATCAAAATAGTACTGAATGAGAATACATGCATGAATGCATGAACCATAACTGAAATCATCGTGACTCAAAATACTGAAACTCAGATACTACTTTAATGTCATCTGAACTCACTACTAATGCCTGAGATACTAAACTCTAAATCGTCTGATACTGATAACTGAGTACTTGAGTTGAGATCAGTCTTATCCAGCCATTAATCTCAAAAACTGATGATACTGAAACTGATTAACTAAATTTACTCATATCAATGACTGAATTTTGAGCTTTATACTCTCGACTGACTACATCGGAGATCAAACCTCTCTAATGGATGTTTCCAGAATCTACTATCAATGATAAAAAAAAAGATTATATCTAAGATCAAACCTATCTAGTAGAAGATATCTAAATCTAATAATAAGATTACTTAACTAAATTTGAGACTGAGATCAAGTCTATCTAGCAGGTGATCTCTGGATGTGATATGAGATTACTCAACTAAATCTGAGATTAAGATCAAGCCTATCTAGCGGGTGATCTATGGATTTTATAATGTGATTACTCAATAACTTTATATGGTACTATGCCTATCTAGCAGGTGGTTCATGAGTCAATGGAACTATCTGAGTTCCTTACTGAGAAAGATAATTATAACTGATAGTCCTGATTTCTGAGTTCTACTCTCAAGATTGATAATGAAACTTGAACTGTGGGAGTTCTTAGTTATCCGACATGCCCTGAATCTAAACTGGTGGGGTCCAACGTGTGACCCCAGCTGGAAGGGTATCAATATCGTGCCATTGGTAAAGACCTCTCTGTTCAAGCCTCTCTAACGGGTGACCCTTGCAGGAAGTCAAACCTAAGGTAGTATAATATACAAGCCTTATTCTAATGGGTGACTCCTGCATCCTGCGATGGCTATGTAGTTCTAGAGTTCTGGGATTGATCCTAATGACTCTTCCTCTCTAACAGAAAAGTAGTCATCTCTGTACTCGCTTGGTGCTAGATCCTACTCCCAACTAAAAGACTCAAAACTAATTCATAACTGAACTTAAACTGAGATGAATCGATTACTAATCTTTTTTCTCGAATGATCTAGCTGAGTTATGCTGAATTCACTTGGTCCTGTATTTGAGGGAATACTAGTTAATCTCGTTATCTGACTGCATGATGCTGAGTTCCGAACTGGACACTTGAATATAACTAGGTCTAAGCGGAGTACTAAACTAGGGATATAATACTAGAGATACTGAGATTACTAATATTTCTAAGATTTCTGAGATTTTTTAAGTTCTGTATCTATCTAAGAGTATAGAGTTCTATAACTTACTAACTTTTGAGAATCATGGCTTGACTGAGATTATTAAGAAAACTAACACTGGATCTAGACTGCAGCTAAAATGTTGGGTATAAATACCCCTAGGACTCGATAACATTAAAGTAAAACATAACCATTCTTGAATAATCAAGACCATGGACATTCATTCACCATCACAATCACTAAAACATCTCCTCAAGCATTTAGGAAGCATAATTATGTAATAACATAGGGAAACATGCTATTGGCTCATACTCCATTTAACAAGGTCTTGCATAAAATACTTAGCATGTATTAAAGTTTTAGCATGTATCGAAGAGCACATAATTTGTGGAACTTCATGCTATCATTTCACAATTCATTCACTAAGGCTTTTCAACAAACACTTGGCATGCATGGTCTTGTACATAATTGGGGATTTCTAATCAACATGCTAGAATGGCTCTAATTCTTTCATATAAGCATTTTTATCAAATATATGGGGAGCATGATTTTGTTATTCAATAATTTCTACACTTAATTGACATGAAGGCATCACTTAACAAGCAACTTGAAGAGGGTTTATCATGAACATCACATGAATATCACATAGTAAGGTCAAAGCTTAAAACCTCATAAACAAGACATGAATTAGAAACTCAATAACAGTATGAACTCCAATTTAAATTCACATGAATCATGAAAACTCATAAACATAAGATCTTTGAAATTTAGAAAAGGGTTCTTGAACTTCTTAGATGAAAGGGACCCAAGAATCAACATCTGCATACCTTAGTTTCTTGATTCATGAAAAGTTAATGGAGGAATCTTGATGATTAGGGTTTTAATTTAGGAACCCTAGCTTTTGTTCTTGAACAACTTTGATAGAAAACTAGTATTTTTAGGTTAAATGAGGCCAAATCCCATGTTAAGGAGTATATATAAGGGTAGCAAAATGACCATTTTCGCCCTTGGAATTAAATTGAAAAATCCCAATTTTACATGCTGGCGCGACGTGCCATAATTGCACCAGCTTACTAGAAATTAGGCAATTGGAAAACTACATGATTGCATGACATGGTAGAAATTGTGTTTCCACCTTGGTTGCGAACTGGAAAGGCATCGTGACGCGGTGGAATCGCATCGGTTCACTGGAAATTGACAACTCTAAAATTAAGCCTTGGTGCGATGCGCCATAATCTCGGAGGCTCACTGAATTTTGACGATTGCCATTTTGGTTGGCTCAGCAACGCGCTAAAGTGCCAAGTGGCATACTGTCTTACTAAAATGGCGCTAACTTATCGCTCGAGTGCCAAATTTTGGCGAATTTGGTATCGATGAAAATCTTATTCAATTCTCTACATGGTTTAAAATACTTCTCACTTAGGAAGTCACTTCTCAACTTTTTAGGGATGGATTAACACTCCACTGAACAGGCTCTAAGGCTTAGACTATGAGAGAATTTTGCGGGGTTTTACAAAAATAAAAAGTATGACATCATGCACACGGTCACTAGGACTAATCCTCTCATCAAAAAATAAGTGTTTATAGTCTAGATCCCTCTAGGACCTCTACTTTCCTTAACTTTGTGAAACATCCCTCTTTTAAACCCAATTAAAACCATTTTAAAGCAACCAACTAAACTATTAAACATTTATTGACCAAGGCTATTAGATAGTTGTATCATCATATCGGCTATAACTTATAATTATTGTCCTTAGCCAAACCTTTTTAAGATCAAGGGATTTACATGTACCCATAGATTATATTCAACCAAAACTATGGCTACCAAGTCCTTTCAAATCTATTTAAAATTATTTAAATTGTTCATATCATTTAGGGTGCTATTACCGAGTTTAAACCATGAATAAGTTCCATTGAAAACCAAATATTTTAGAGAAAACATTGTTATAGGCATTTTATCAAACACGTGGGGGGCATAGTATTTCAAAAACAAAGTCCATTACCAAAGAACAATTCACATGCAACCAATTATCCAAAACCACCATTAATGCTTAATTAAGACTTAGAAAAACCATAACCAAGCATTTATAACCAAAATATCCAAATTATATTGGAAACCCAAAATCATACAACATTCAAATCATGAAAACATTGCATAAAAACATGCCTTTAGTTGGAACTAAAAATGAATGAAGAGAATATTCCTTAAACAAAGATGATGATGGAGAGAAATCACCAAGACAAGCACTAATTTATTTCTTAAGATGAAACCCTAGTTTCCCTTTTCCAATAACTCTAGAGAGGATTTAAGAATGATTTCTAAATATTAAAGAAAATAATAATAGGGAAAATAACCTGCCCAAGTGCAATATAAGTCATGGGACCTTATTAGGATCAGTGGAAAAATATCTAGATTTCCCATACTTCAACTTCATTAAATTCCCCTCATTGGGTATGACTGAACCTTATAAGTCATGCCCAACTTGTACTTGTGGTACCCACCTCTCATACCCTAGGTTTTTCCCCTTATACCCAACACTGTCTAAAGTATGACACGCCCAAACCCAAGTTGTATTCAAGTGTACAGCAGGTACCCATAAATCGTAACCCTAGCAGAATAGAATCCATGGGGTTTGAACACTGACCACTATACAAGTCCTAGGTACGACTCGTACCCTGGATTATGGCTCATAGTCAGCCACTCGTACACAGATCCAACTTAAGTTACCGAGTCTAGTATTAAGCTAAGAAAAACCCAAACTAAATGATTCGTATCCAACTATACAACTCGTACCATTAAATTTGTACCTATTTCAGTAACCAAAAACCCATTCCACCAACCAACAATGGTCAGCATACAACTGAACTATACCATTCATACCCTACTATATGGATCATACCTATGAGTTGTATTAAGTCCAGAGACTAGAATTCTTAGAAATTTTCTAAGGTACAGAAACCAGGGCATTTCAATTAGTGACCTAGATACTTTTTAAATGCTTAGAATATGCCTTTGGTAATATGGTGGCTAACCCCAATAAATGTTTTATCAATGAGGATTGGTTTTAGAATCGGTATACATGATTGGTTTTTATATTATCGATGGGGCTTGGATAGTAATGAATTTTTTTATTGATTGAACACATGCCTATGTCATAACTTAATTTGTTAACTAAATTACCATTTGAACCTTGGATTATCTTATTACTCATATTATGTTCAAGCATGGTGACTAAACTTATGTTGGTGCTAGAACCATCTTGTGCTAATAATGTAAACCATGCTAATAATGAGGGGCTCTAGGATATATAGTTATGGCTTGTTACTTAAGAATTTTATTGATTATGGTAAGCCCAGTTAAGTAGTGGGTGTTTGTACCATATGGATATACTTGTTCATGCACCTAATAATATATTGTGTTGATAATGAATGATGAGGTACGATGATATGTCTTTCCTTAATTTTCTTCTAAACTATCCCTCTTGGGGGTTGAATCTACTATTGTTTGGATTACTTATATATAAGATGATTCCTGACAAGTCCGAAGGATATATTAATGATACGATGATGTCCGATAAGTCCAGAGGATATATTAATAATACTATGATGCCTGATAAGTCTAGAAGATATAGTGATGATATGATGACGCTCAGTATGCTTGAAGGATATATTATGTTATGATGATGCCTAGCAAGTCCAGAGGATATATTAATGTTATCATGATTCCCAGTAAGTTCGGAGAATATATCGATGTTATGATAATTCCTGGTAAGTGTAAATGATATATTAATTTTATGATGATGCCCGATAAGTTCGAAGGATGTATTGATGATATGATGATGCCCGGTAAGTTTGGAAGATATATAGATCTTATGTATGGTAATCATGTGTATATATGTTTATGTATGATTGTTCCTTTATATGAATACATCCTTATATGCTTTGAAGATATGATTTTATTCTTGTGATGTCAGTTATAATTCTTCAATACTAATCACTTGTTAAGTGGTGTAGTTCTTGCTAGTTTTACTAGTGAGTAAAAGTGGTATATGCCGAATAATGAACTAGGACTAGTTGGTAAACAGGAATTTGTGTGGTATTTGAGGATTCACCTAGTGAGTCTAGATAGAATTTGATAAATATTTTAATTAAGGTATATTTCTTATTATAGAGAGTTATATGGTAACTAGTTGACTACTAAGTGACTATTTTACTTGATGACTAAAATTCTAGAGTACTAGTTAATGGACCTTGTTATTTGAAATGTGATAACTAGAAATCATGGTTGTTATGTGGTTAAATGGTTATAATAGGTTAGCATTAGCGATGATTAATAATATTGATTACTAAGTTATATTTCTAACTAGCTGTTAATTGAGATTTTGTATAAAAATGATGTTAGATATTAAAGTATGTTAATTGTTAGACATATTCAAGGGTATAATGATAATTAGTAGCCCTTTTATATATGGCTATTAGTTCTATTTAAATGATTAAAAAAGGGTATTATTTGAATGCTCCTATGGTCTAATATCAAGACTCAATTAGTTGTTGAATGTTGGTTAATTAGGGAAATACGAATAGTTACTATCCCGTGAATAAAAATTATGTAATGAATTGGTTTGACTAATTACTAGATGGATGACTAGGGAATTAGTAGTTAATATTGAGTATTAGTTAGTCAATAGTAGTATGTAGATTGAGTATATCGATGAGATAGATTTCTAAATGGTAATATGATTATAGTTATAAGTACTTTGGTACATGTTATTAGATTGTGGTAATTGATAAGGATTATGTATGTTGGATACTGAACATTGGTGTGAAATATGGGAAACCACGGATATTGAGAAGTAGGTTATATATAAGTATACATACATTGATGATTCAATCCCTTGATACACTCTTTGGTGGTATGGGATACTGTAATTAGTTTATTATTTTATGTTCTCTTGGCTGTACTCCCTGGTGGTATGGGATATTATGGTGAGTTTTTTACTATATGCGCTAATGAATATATATGCGTTAAACTTGGTATTTATGCGAGTGTATTTTTATTAGTTTTGCTTTATGCTTTCAGATTGATTATACATTTCATATGACAATATTGGTATGTATTGATATGAGATATAGTTTTATTGTTCTTATTTATTAATTATTTTTTACAATGATGATGAATATGATGTAGGTTCAATTCTATACCTTGACTTAGAGGTATTATCTTGCTTTATATAATTTTTATATCATAATTTAGCTTAGTTGGCTGATGATGCCTATAGAGTACACATTGTTTTGGTACTTATACTATACTTCTATACCTTTTTGGTGCAGACCCGAGTGCTAGTTACTATCGCTGAGTTGAGTTAATCCAGTGATGATCTTATAAAGATTGGGTGAGCTCTTGGAGGTTTGAGTCACCCATTTCTCTCTAACCTTATTCAGTCTTTTATATTGAGATAGAATTGTTGAGTATCCTAGACTTTTTGTTTGTTCTTTCTATTATTATGCTTAGATTCTCTTGTACTAATATTACTAGGTCATGGGATTGGTATCCCTATTTTAATTATCTTCTTTAGTGGAACACTATTGATTATATTTGTGTTCATGTATGTTAATCTATGTTGGATGTTTCTACAAAGTAACCCATTGCCTTAGCTCTAGGTGATGGTGTAGTCTTACCTACTGGTTAGTTTTAGTAGGTGCCTTCAAGGCCAGTGAGTCAGGTTGTGACAATTTGGTATCAGAACCTAGGTTTCACTGGTATTGTAGGTACAAGAGCAGGTGTCTGATAAGTCCTATGGATCATACTGTTGACTTTTGTTTCCTATCTTAGGGAGGCTATGAGACATTCTTAGGAGTCCTTCAATTCTTTCACTCATATCGTGATATGAGTTTGAGTAGGATTGTAGGATATTTTCTTGACTAAACTCTTTTATAGATGACCAAGATACATGCTACAGCTATGCATAATGAGGGTCCCGAGATTGAGCCCAGGGACCCTACTACTATTCAAAGAGAACCTCGTAATGTGTCCTCAGTTTGGGACTAGTGTGTGCTGCCTCCCCCAAACCCCATTCCTGCACCTGAGATAGATTCCTCCACCACAACTAGTGTTGGGATAGGGACTAGCCCAGGCTCCACTAGTTTTTATTCTCTCTTCCTTTCTTAGAGATTTCTTATTTAAGATATTAGGTATTGTTGATAGTGCATAAAATATTGGGGTAGGAGTGCAGCCTGCAGTTGCAACTATAGGAGTTGAGGTTCCTCCTATGCTGGCAGTTGTTTTGCCAATTAGCGCTCAGCTAGTTATGACCCAACCTACTATGTATGCTGAGGGGTATAAGATACTGGGTATATTTTTAAGGTTTGCTCCACCTAGGTTTTCTGGAGATCTTGGAGAGGATACATTTGAGTTTCTTACTACTTGTAAGGACAAGCTTTATGGATTTGGCCTTATTGAGGCTTGTGGTGTGGATTACACTATATTTTAGTTTTATTTGTCTGATCGACAATGGTAGAGAGGATTTATTAGTTCTAGGCCAATTGGATCTTCTCCCCAATCATGGACTTAGTTCTCTAAGATATTTTTTGAGAAGTATATGCTGTAAAACCTTAGGGATCCACTAAGGGATCAGTTCACCATATTGGAGCAGGGTACTATGATAGTCACTGAGTATGAGGTCTATTTCCATGAGTTTACTAGACATACGACTTGTATTTTAGATACTGAGAATGAGAGAGTTTGTTTCTTTGTACGATGACTAAGACTCCTTATTTGGATAGCTACTCAGAGTCTAATTACTATGGGTAGGACCTTTGTTGTGGTTTCAAATCATTCTAGAGCAATGAGAGACGTGTATCATGAGGGCCGTAATAAGAGAGCCAAGTACCAGGGTAGATTTAGAGAAAGTCATACCATCTCTAAATTCAGAGGTGGTAGTTCTCAGATTGGCTATCCCTTGTGTCCATTCTCTCATCCTTATTATAAGAATAGTTGATGAGTTTATGCAGCTCTTCAGACTAGTGACAGAGGTATGTTTGGTACTAGTGGTCACTTTAGTAAGGACGGTAATCAATCTTTATAAGGTTCGACTGTAGGCTGCTAGACATAGTGTTTACTTCGGTTCATCTGGATCTGTAAGTTTTGGTTCTGCTCATGACTCTTGTTTTACTTGTGGGCTTCCTGGTCATTTATCATAAGATTTCCCTAGTCATAGGGCGATGGTTGTTTTATCCCTGGGTTCTAACCCTATTAGAGTGGTTTATCCCTTAGGTTGAGGTGGTTTGCGAGATCATAAGGGTGGCTATTAGGGTGCTCGATGTGGTACCCATGCATGCAGGACAAGAGGTCTATCAGGTGCCCAGCTTTGTGGCGGGCATGGTGAGTTAAATGTAGCACATTCTAGACCGGAGGATGAGACTTTGGATATAGTATTTATAGGTATAATTTTTGTATGCTGCAAGTAGCTCTTGATTTATTTTATGCTAAATCCACTTATTCTTATATATCTGCTAATTATGCACCACTGTTGGATTTGACTAGTGATTTATTATCTATGTCATTTCTTGTAGCTACTTCTATAGGTGATTCTTTAGTAGTAGATCGAGTATTCAAATCTTGTGTTGTGATAGTTCGTGATATTGATACTTATGTTGATCTTATTATTTTGGATATGTTGGATTTCGATATGATTCTGGTCATCGACTGGTTATCCCACTATTATACAATCATGGATTGTTCTTTCAAGACCATTACCTTGGCTAAGACTTGCATATCTCTAGTCATATGGAAGGGAGAAGTTATCTAGAAGCTAATGGGGTTTATTTCTAATGTTTGTGCTAGGGACTTATATCGAAGGGTTGTAGTTTTATCTCGCTTATATATAATACACGTGTAAAGAGTCTGTTGCTTGACTCTGTTCCAATTATTTGTGAATTTCCTGATGTGTCCCCTATCGACCTGCCTGGTATTCCCTATATCATGAGATTGAGTTTTTTATTGCACTTGAGCCTAGAACTCGACCTATCTCTATGGCACCTTATCGTATAGATCTTGCTAAGCTTAAGGAACTAAATTCTTAGCTTCAAGATCTTCTTTGTAAGTATTTCATTAGACTAAGTATGTCCTTGTGGGGTGCTCTTGTAATGTTTGTAAAGAAGAAGGATGGTTGTTTGCGTATGTGTATTGATTATAGGCAGCTTAATAAGATAATGGTGGAGAACTATTATCTTATTTCATGCATCAATGATTTGTTCGACCAGCTTCAATATGTAGCTGTATTTGATAAGAATAATTTGAGATTTGGTTAACATCAGTTAAGGATTTGGACTGAGGATATCCCAAAGACAACTTTCAGGTACTATTATGGTCATTTTGAGTTTTTGGTAATGTCTTTTTGGTTGATTAATTCCCTAGCTGCGTTGATGGATTTGATGATCCATGCGTTCAAGTCCTATCTAGACTCCTTCATTATTGCGTTCATTGATGAAATTCTTATGAATTTGAAGAGTAGTGAGGAGCATACGCAGTATTGGAGGATAGTGCTCCAGACTTTGAGAGACCATGTACTTTTTGCCAACTTATCTAAGTATGAGTTTTGGCTTGAGTTAGTATCATTCCTTGTACATGTGGTTCTAGAGCCGGTATCATGGTGGACCTGACTAAGATTTCAGCAATTTGTGATTGGGCTATGGCTACGTCTCCGAATGAGATTCCTAATTTTATTGATTTGACTGGCTATTACAGGCACTTTGTTGAGAGATTTGCTACTATTTCAACCCCTATAACTAGTTTGACTCAGAAGGAAGTTCTTTTTTATGGTACGAGGATTATGAGTTGAGCTTTGGAAAGCTTAAGGATTGTCTTACTTCAACTCCAGTATTAGCCCTTCCTATTGAGGGTGAGGGATTCATCGTGTTTTATGACACATTAGGTATTGGTCTTGGTTGTGTTCTGATGTAGTAGGGTCATGTCATTACTTACGCTTCTAAATAACTTAAAGTGCATGAGTGTTAGTACCCTACTCATGTTTTGGAGTTGGCAGTGGTAGTTTTCACGCTTAAGATTTTGAGGCATTTGTAAGGGGTGCATTGTGAGATATTCACCGATCACTGTAAACTTCAGCATCTTATGACCTCATGAAAGCTTAATGCTTTCCAACATAGGTGGATGAAGTTGCTAAAGGGCTGTGATATTTCCATCATGTATCATCTAGGTAAGGCAAATATGGTAGTTGATGCCTTAAGTCACAAAATAGTGAGTATAGGTAGCTAAGAATGCATATCAGTTTCTCAGAGGCCTAGGGCACAAGAGGTTCAGTCCTTATCCTATTTGATGGTTTACCTTGATATTTCAAATCTTGTGAGGATTATGGCTTCTATGGAGGTAAGTTTCTCCCTATTTGAGCAAATTTGTGATCGTCAGTATAAGGATAGCAAGCTATGTTTTCTCTGTGACCAGGTAGTAAGTGGTGAGTCTGAGAGGAACAACATTGATTACTAGGGTATCTTGCGATTCGATGGTCGTATTTGTGTTCCTTGGCTTGATTATTTGATTCATTCTATTCTTCATGAGGCTCAAAGCTCTATATATTCTTTTTACCTCGATATAGATAAGATGTATTGGGATTTAAGGTTGCATTACTAATAGGATGGTATGACGAGAGATATGCAAGACTTAGTGGCTCGTTGCCTCAGTTGTCAGTAGGTTAAGGACGAGCATCAACATCTAAGTAGATTGACTTAGAGATTATGCATTCTCGAGTAGATATGGGAATGAATTGCTATAGACTTCATTAGTAGTTTACCTTGTACTTCTCATGGTATTTATGGCATTTGGGTTGTAGTGGGTCATTTGACCAAGTTGGCATATTTCATTCCAATTTAATTGACCTTCAATGTTGAGAAATTAGCCCAAAATTATGTTCGGGCGATAGTTTATTTATATCGGGTGCTTGTTTTTATCATATCAGACTGTGGTTTTGTATTCACTTCATGATTTTTTAGAGCATTCCCAAACGAGTTGGGTACTCAAGTGGATTTGAGTACAATTTTCATTCGCAAACAAATGGTCCATCTAAGTAAACTATTCAGGTAGGTATGGATATGCTCTGAGGTTGTGTTATTGAGTTTAGAGGATAGTGGGATCAACATTTAGCATTATTAGAGTTCGCCTACAACAACAACTATTATTTGAGTATTGAGATAGCGCCTTATGTGGCTTTGTATGGTAGAAGAGGTTGTACTCTAACAGGATGGTTTGAGATTCCAAGGTGAGACCTCGTGGTATGGATTTGCTTCAGGACTCACTAGATAGAGTCAAGGTAAATTAGGATAGGCCGAGAGCAGCCCAGAGTAAGTAAAAGGCATATGACAATCATAGGGTTTGGGCTTTGAGATTCAGAGTTGGTGACCTTTTGTTCTTTCATGTTTCATAAATAAGGGGTATGATGATATTTAGAAAGAAGGGAAAGCTCAGCCCTCGTTATGTTGGTCCTTTTGAGATTCTTCGCGTAATTGGCAAGGATGCCTATGAGTTAGACTTGCCTCTTGATTTCGATATTGTTCATCCAGTTTTCCATGTCTCCATGTCGTGGAAGTATATTCCTAATTTGTCCTTTTTGCTTAGGTAGGATTCAGTCTAGTTAGAAGAGGGTTGACCTATAAGGTGGAGCCTATGCTTATTTTTCCTGGTGATGTCAGACAATTGCGTTCTATAGAGAATCTTATAGTTATGGTTTAGTGGAAGCACCTCCTAGTAGAGGAGGCCACTTGGGATATTGGGAGTGAGATATGTGACCAGTATTCTTACCTATTTTAGAGATCAGGTATTTTCTCCATCTTGGACTTTCGAGGATGCAAGTTCCTTAGTAGCAGATATTGTATTATTTCACTTATTATCATCGTTAGAGCTTTTCCATAGCCGTCCCAAGTCACTTATGACTTGTTGGAACTGATAGTATGATTACTGGGCAATCCATTTGGTTATTAGAACCATTTCTCCATTTAGAAGTCTTCGCTAGTTCAAAATCTCCCCCGAGTGAAAACCTTAGTAAAATTATTTCATATGCGGATCTTGACTGCTCTAGCAGCTCCAGAATATCAAATTTAAGTTGCTAAGACCTTTGGTTCATGTCCCACTACACCCGAACATATTTTGACCTATTGGTCGGATAGTTGTTAAATTTAAATTTTGGTTGTAAGGCCCATATTTGGTTAAAATGACCACAGATGGAAAATCATAATTCTCCAACACATTCGTAAAGTCAAACTTAGTATGGTTGCATATTTTTTTTACTGATGCTAGACTACGGATGCATCTCAAGGCATTGGAAAAAACTTGGAAAAAATTTTAAGTTTTAGTTGTCATCTATGAAGTTAAAGTACTGCGATCCTGGAGGCTCTGTCGCAATCGCAATGCTTCGATTGCTGCCTGCATATGTTCATGATTTCTCGATCTTAGGGCCTATGATGGGTTATTTAAATGCCTTTTTTGGTTGAGAATTGGTCATTTTTTCTATGTCTTGAGTTACATAAACCCAATAGAGTGTGTAGTCCTTAAATTAAGGCTTGTGTGTTGATTGGAATCTTGAATAACTTGCATAATCATGATTAGCATTGACTCTAAATTATGAAACCTTCATTATTAGTGTTGAATTCTTGATTATTTGACCCAAAACTCTAATTGTCTTGAGGGCATGATTTTAAATTAATCAATCTTAATACTCACTTGATTATTGAGGGTTATGACTCCCAAATGGTATTTGAACAATGTGTTGGTATCGGAAACTCATTTTTCATAAGTAGGACTAACTTGGGGTTTTGGTGTTGTTTTGTACTAAAGGCACAATAGTACAATTTCAGTATTGATGTTCTCATAATAATGTATCGATTATGTTTTTTATAGCTTGGATCGTTAAAGAAACTTCGAGGAAAGGGAAAGTGAAGATTATTAGCTCATGAGCAATAATTGGATTTGAGGTAGGTTAGGCTTACTTATTGTTAGATTGAGCTTTATTATAGTATGACTTTGATATCTTGATAAGATTAGGCAGAGTTTTAGGTGTTGAAATAGTAAATGACAAAGTTGGAGTTGGTTGTACTATTTAGGCTATTGAACTCATAAAGTGTGATATTTGACTTTTAGTCTAGAACCTTGTCTAATGGACTTGTTATCTCATGGATAGGATGAGAATGCTCTAGTTGTTACAGTTAGAAAGGAATGACCTCATTCACTCATCTTATGAGTTAGTTGACCTAGATATGTATAGTTATGGTATTGGCCTTAGATGCTTTCAATGAATTAAGAGTAGTACTTGATAAAGAATTATCCTATAAAACTAGTGTGCATTGATAAACCTCTAAGACATGATTTAGATAACTTAGTCTAGTTTCGGGTAGAATTTTGACTTGAAGAGATAATTTGTGATATTAGAAGTGGAACTTAATATGTGTTAAGCTTGAACTCTGTAGCTTCATTATTGACCAAGATACTTGTCAAATGGTTAGAATATGCCTTTAGTAATATAATGGCTAATCCCGGTAAATGTTTATCAATAAGGAATGGTTTTGAAAATAGTATACATGATTGGTTGCTAGATTATCAATGGTGCTTGGATTGCAATGAATTGTTTTATAGATTGAACACATGACTACATCATTACTTAGCTTATTAAACAAATTACCATATGTGCCTTGGATTATGTTATTACCCATATTATGTTCAAGCATGGTGACTAAATGTATGTTGGTGCTAAAACCCTCTTGTGTTAATAATGTGAATCATACTAATAATGAGGGGCACTAGGAGATGTAATTAAGGCTTATTACTTGAGAATGATAATGATTATGTTAAGCCCTGTTAAGTAGTGAGTGCTCACACTATATGGATATACTTGTTCATGTACCTACTAATATATTGTGATGATAATGAATGATGAGGTATGGTGGTGATATGTCTTTCCTTGCTTTTCTTTCACTCTATCCTTTGTGGGGCTTGCATTTACTATTATTTGGATTACTTATATCTATGGTGATGTTGCTCGGTAAGTCAGGGGATATATTGATGATATCATGATTATCAGTTAGTCCGGAGGATATATTAATGATATGATTATGCTCAATAAGTCCGAAGGGTATATTGATGATGTGATGATGCTCGGTAAAATCGAAGGATGTATTAATTTTATGATGACACTCGATAAGCCTGGATGATATATTGATATTAATATGATGCCCGGTATGTCTGGAGGATATATTGATGTTATGATGATTCCCAGTAAGTTTAGATGATATATTGATGTTATGATGATTTCTGGTAAGTCCAAAGGATATATTGATGATATGATGATGGATGGTTATTCCGGAGGATATATTAATGTTATGTATGGTAAACATGTGTATAAATATTTGTGTGTGATTATGCCTTTATAAGATTAAATCCATATGTTCTTTGAAGATATGATGTTATTCTTGGGATATCGATTATACTTCTTCAATACTAATCACTTGTTAAGCGGTGGAGTTCTTGCTAGTGTTATTATTGAGTAGAAGTGGTATATGACGAATAATGAACTGGGACAAGTTGGTAAATGGGAATTTTTGTGGTATTTGAGGATTCACCTAGTGAGTATAGAAAGCATTGGATAAATAGATTAAGGTATATTGCTTATTAAAGTGAGTTGTGTGGTAACTAGTTGACTAGTAAGTGACTATTTTAGTTAATGACGAGAAGTCTAGAGTAATAGTTAATGGACCTTGTTTAGTTGAAATATGATAACTAGCAATCATGATTGTTATGTGGTTAATGGAGATAATAGGCTGGCATTGGAGATGATTAATGATATTGATGACTAAGATATGTTGCCTATAGCTATTAATTGAGGATTTGTATATCGATAATGTTAGATATTAAAGGACTTTAATGGTTAGTCATATATAAGGGTATAATTATAATTAGAGGCCCTTTTCTAGATGGTGATTTGCGTTATTATAATGATTACAAATAGGTATTGTTTGAATGCGCCCATTGTCTAATAGTGATACTCGATTAGTTGTTGAATGTTGGTTAATTAGGGAATAATGGTTAGTTACTATCCTATGAATAAAGATTATGTAATGAATCGATTAGGCTAATAACTCGAGGTCTTTCGATGAATAGCAAATTAGAAGTTAATAATGAGTATTGGGTAGTTAATAGCAGTGTGTAGATCAAGTATATAAATGAGATAGATTTCTAAATTGTGATATAAATTTGGTTAAAAGTACTTTGGTACATGTTATTCAATTGTGGTAATTGATGAGGATTATGAATGTTAGCAAATAATTGTAGGTTCAAAATATGGGAAACCATACATATTGACAAGTGGGTTTTATATATATGTATAAATACTTTGATAATTCAATCCCTTGGTGCACTCTCTAGTGGTATGGGATACCATGATGGGTTCTTTATTTTATAATCTTTTGGGTGTAATCCCCAGTTATATGAGATGCCATGGTCAGTTCTTTTACTTTATGCTCTAATGGATGTATCTGCATTGGACTTGGTATTTATGTGGGTGTAATTATGTTAGTGTCACTTTAAGCTTCTGGATCGATTACTCATTTCATATGATGGTATTGGTATGTATTTATATGAGATGTCATGTTATTTTTCTATTTGATTAATTATTTTGTATAGTGATAATGAAGATGATCTAGGTTTGATTTGTACCTTAACTTAGAGATATTATCTTGCTTTATATCATCTTTTTATCATAATTTTGCTCAGTCGGCTTATGATGCCTACTGTGTACCCGTTGTTTTGGTACTCATGCTACAGTTTTGTACCTTTGTGGTGCAGGCCTAAGTACTAGTTGTTGCTGCTGTGTCAAGTTCGTATAGTGTTGATCTTCCAGAGATAGGATGAGCTCTTAGAGTAAAGAGTCTCCCATTTCTCTCTATCCTCAACCATTTATTTGTATTCGAGAAAAAATTATTGACTATTCTAGACTTTTGGGTTGTATTTTCTATTAGCATACTTAGATGATCTTGTATTGATATTACCTGGTTGTGGTACTGGTATCCGTATTTTGATTGTCTTCTTTTAGTGAAACATTATTGAATATATTTGTGTTCGTGTATGTTGGCCCATGTTGGGCGTTTCTACCAAAGTAACCCATTGCCTTAGCTCTGGATTACGACGTGGGCTTACCTATTGGTTGGTTTAAGTAGGTGTCATCATGTCTAATGAGTAGGGGCATAACATGTTCCACCGGTCCCTACTAGTCCTCATCGGGCTTCCTAGGCTGGTGATACATATGCCCAAACTCCCCAGGGAGATATCTCTAATGCAGAGTTTTGTCAATCTATTTATATGCTTACTAGGTTTATATCATCATAGTCTCGTTAGTCTGATCGTGTTGGTTTTATGGCTCATTCATATAAGGTCACTCGGGTTGACCAGTTTATGAGGTTAAATCCCCCAACCTTTATAGGCTCTATGGTTGAGGAGGATCCTCAAGGGTTTATTAATGAGATTGAGAAGATTTTCAAAGAGATGCATGCTTCTAATTTTTAGGGTATAGAGTTTGCTTCAAATCAGTTAAAAGATATAGCTTACAATGGTATGAGGATTTCAAGGCATTGAGGGGTAATGATGCAAAATCGGTGGTATAGGATAAGTTTTTTGAAGCCTTTCATGATCACTTCTTTTCTTTGGATTTGAGGGAAGATATATTTTAAGAATTTGTGAACTTGAAGCTGGGTAAGATGAGTGCAAAGTACTATGCTCTGAAATTTTAGTAGTTATCCCATTATTCTTCAAAGTTTATAGCTAACATGAGATCCAAGATAAGGAAGTTTGCTTTTAGGTTGTCCTATGATTTGGTATTAGAGTGTAAGGATGCGATGTTGAAAAATGATATTGACATCTATAAGTTGGTGGTTTATATGCAGTAGGTGGAGGATGAAAAAAAGAAATAGGTAGAGAAGGGTAAAAGGCAGAACAAAAAGTAAAGGTATTCATAGAAGGGTACAATTCAATAGAATAATGGGAGAGATGGTAGACAGTGGACTAAGAAGAAAAATTAGGGAATTTGTAATTAACTGCTAGTGCTCCTTATCCTAAAATATTTGGTGATCGACATTTTTAGTCTAGAAGTTGTCCTAATGCATTTGGTGCCTAGTCTCAGGCCAGTGGAGCTTAGTCCGCCCCACTTTATCCTCATAGAAAATTTAATGGGCAATTTTATTGTGGTTACTGTGAGGAGGGAAGGAACTTGTGTCAGCCTAGTCATATGCAGAGAAGCTACCCTTTCTCCAAAGATTCAATTGGAGCTAATAAAGTTTCAATCACCACTTCTTCAGTTATGGCACCTAAGGGCGCTACTTCTGGTACCGGCATTGGCCAGAATCATCTTTAAGCAATTGCTACTTGCCAGGACTCGAAGGCATTCCCCGATATTGTCACTAGTATGTTACAACTTGTCTCTTATGTTGTTAATTATTTCTTGATTTAGGTTGTACCCTATCTAACCCTTTATGTGGCTTTACACATTGGTTTTTGTCTTGAAAATATTTTCAACCCCTTTTCTATTTCTACTATGGTGTATAATTCTATAGTTGCTAGAAATATCTATAAGGGTTGGGTGATGTCCATCTTTTATATAGAGATGTCAGTGGATTTTCTAGAACTTGATATGGTGGATTTTGATTTAATATTAGGTATGGATTGGCTTCATTCATGCCATGTTTCTCTTGATTATATGACTCGAAAGTCAATATTCAATTTCATAATGAACAGGTGATTGAATAGGAGGGGAGTTCCTTAATGCCCAAAGAGAGGCTTATTTCCTATCTTAGCGCCCAAAGTTGATTTCCAAAGGGTTTATATATCATCTAGTTTGGGTTAAGGACTCTATTTATGAAACTCCTTCTTTCCAATCTATCCCCGTGGTTAATGAATTTCCAGAAGTGTTTCCCAATGAACTTCCTGGGGTTTCACCTGGTAGGAAAATATATTTTGGGATTGAACTTCTATTGGATACCCATCCCATCTCCATTTCTTCTTATAAGATGTCTTTGACTAAATTGATAGAGCTAAAACAGAAGTTAAAGGATCTCTTTGATAAGGGTTTCATTTGTCCTAGTGTGTCTTCATGGGGTGCTTTATGCTTTTTGTGCGAAAGAGGGATTAGCCTCTTTGATTGTGTATAGAATATCATCAGCTGAATAAGATGATAGTTAAAAAAAGTAGCCTCTTCCCAAGATTGATAACCTATTCAATTAGCTTCAGGGTTCTAGGTATTTCTATATGATTAGTCTTTGTTCGGGCTATAATTAGTTGAAAATTTAGGAGGTTGATATTCCTAAGAATGCTTTTTGTACCCGATATGTTCATTATGAGTTCATGGTTATGTCATTTGGGTTGACTCATGCTCCAGCTATCTTCATGGATCTTTATAAATCGGGTGTTCAGACAATTTTCAGACTTGTTTGTGATAGTCTTAATTGATGACATATTTGTGTACTATAAAAGTGAGGAGAATCATTCTAATCACCTCCAAATTGTGTTGCAAACTCTTAAGGACCAGAGACTAAGCATTGTGACCTTTCTTGGGCTTGTTTTTTCTCGTAAGGATATCAAGGTGGATCCCTAAAAAGTTTAGGAAGTTCTGAAGTGGCCTTGATCTATGACTCCAGCCTATATTAAGAGCTTCTTCGGCTTTGCTGGGTATTGTAAGAGGTTTATGGAGATTTTCTCTTCTTTTATTGCTCTGTTTAAAATATTGATTCAGAAAAAGGTTATGTTTTTGTGGTCTGATGTCTTAAAGGCTAGTTTTGAAAAATTGATGGATAAGTTGACTTCTGCGCTAGTATTGACCATGCTCGTGTGTACTGATGGATTTGGGGTGTCTTGTGATGTGTCTCATTTAGGACTAGGTTGTTTTTTTATGAAGCTTATGCTTCCAAGCATCTTAAAGTTATAAGAGGAACTACTTGACTCATGACATAGAGTTAGTGGTTGTGGTCTTTGCTTTGATAATTTGGCCTCATTATCTGTATGAGGTACATGTAGATATTTATTAAGATCATAAGAGCTTATAGTATGTGTTTACTCTGAAGGAATTGAATCTTAGGTAGAGGCGATGGCGCGATCTACTTAAATATTATGACATGAGAATTCACTATCATCCAGGAAAAGCTAATATTGTTGCTAATACTATTAGCAAGTTGTCCATGGGAAGTCTGTCTCATGCTAATAAGGAGAAAAATGGGTTGGTGAAGGATATTCATATGTTTACTAATTTAGAAGTTTGTCTCTTAGACTCCAAGGATAGGGGAGTGATTATTCGAGAAGTAGTTAAATCATCTCTTAGTGCTGAAGTGAAGAAGAAGTAGGTTTTGGATCCCATACTTATATATATTAAGGATGATTTGGATCAACAGAAGGTTATAAGTTTTGAGATAGGGGGAGATGGCATCTTAAAGTATAAAGGAAGGTTGTGTGTTCCCGATGTTGATGGGCTATGGGAAAGGATTTTTATTGAGGCTCATAAGTCTAAATATATAGTTCATTTGAGCTTGACTAAGCTGTACCATAACTTGAGGGATATCTATCGGTGGAACAATATGAAGAGAGATATGGAAAATTTTGTGGCTAAATGTATGGTTGGTCAGCAAGTCAAGTTAGAGAACTTGATGCCTAGTGGTATATCTCAAGAGATAGAATTGCCCATGTAGAAGTGTGAGATGATCAATATGGATTTCATTACAGGTCTTCCATGGTCTTGCAATCAGTATGATTCTATTTTGGTAATTATGGATAGAATGACTAAGTCTACTCAGTTCTTACCTGTGAGGACTAACTACTCAGGAAAGGATTATTCCATGTTGTTCATTCAGGAAATAGTCAAGTTGCATGAAGCTCCAGTGTCCATTATACCAGATTGAGGTACGCAGTTTTCTTCTTACTTTTGGCACTCAATTCAGAAAGGTTTAGGGGCTATAGTGAACCTTTGCACTTCTTTCCACCTTAATACACATGGAAAAGCAGACCTGACGATTCCGACCTTTGAAGATAAGCTAAAGGCATGTGTAATTGACTTTAAGGATAGTTGGGTTGATCATTTTCCTATTTTTAAAGGTAGTTGGGTTGATCATTTTCTCTTATTGAGTTTTCTTACAATAACAGTTATTATTTTAGCATTCAGATGGCTCCTTTCGAGGCTCTCTATAGTAGGAGTTATAGGACTCCTATCGAGTGGTTTGAGGTAGGTGAGACTAGTTTGTTTAGACCCGAATTTGTTCATCAAGCCATGGAGAAGGTAAAAGTGATTAGGTAAAGACTTCAGGCATCTCAGAGTCACCAAAAGTCTTATACGGATGTGAGGCAAAGGAGTTGGATTTTGAAGCGAACGATTGGGTATTCTTGAAGGTTTCTCCTATGAAAGGATTCATGAGGTTTCAAAAGATGGAGAAGCTCATTCCCTATTAAATTGGTCCATATCGGGTTGTATGAAGTATTGTTAATATCGTGTATCAATCAGATTACCCAATGAGTTTGGCTTCTATTCATCTTGTCTTCCATGTGTCTATGCTGAAAAGGTGTATGAGTGATCCCTCTTTGATAGTGTCCGTTGAGGATGTTGTTGCCAAGGACTCCTTATCTTATAAGGAAGAACCGGTTGACATTTTGGATACGCAAATTTGTAGATTAAAGACTAAGGATGTAGCTTCGGTGAAGGTTCTTTGGAGAAACCAAGAGTAGAAGAAGCTACATGGGAAGCCGTGGAAGATATGAAAGCCTAATACCCATTCTTGTTCCATGAGTTGGTTAAAAGTTCTTGAGTTATGAGTTTTATTTTCCTCTAGACTCATCATTTCAAATTTATTATTTGATTTTGGTGCATTCTTGCTAATGTTAACCTATCTCCTCAGTCATGGACGAATGTCCTAAGGGGACGGGGTGCCACGAAGGTTAGCCTCCATGATAAGGGCGTGGCATAGAGGGTACACTCCACGATATTGGCGTGCCATGCTCCTACATAAAAATTGACCAGTTTTTGTTTTTTCCACTTGGGGTGAGGACCTTTTAGTCTTTTTACGCCTTGCATGACTTATAAACACAAAATAACCTTCTTTCCTTTAGTTGTCAAAGATCAAGACTATTTTCTCTCTTAAACTAAAAACCTAAGAAAACTCAAGGGTCTTACAAGGGATTCACTACTAAAGCTCTGAACTTCAAATTTACATTAATTTCTTGTATATTTCAGGCATGTATCTCATTCCGTAACTTTAATTTTTCATTGTAGAACTTATTTATTCATTATCCACGTGGTTTGAATTGATGAGTCTGAAATTTGGTGGAAGGATTTTTATTGGTATTACTTGAGTTACTCTTCCCATGTTTTAAATTCATGATATATGCTTTAAATTTATATTTTTGGACTAAATGAGTGCATTGTTATGGGAATTGGAATGGGGAACATAGATTTCCCCAAATTGTTGACATTTTGTCTTTGTAATGGTATTAACCTCAACCCATTTTATAAATTTGGTTTTGAACAAGGATAACTGTATAATGTAACTTGTTTTTTGGAAACTGACGAATTGCATTAATGGATAAATGGTTAAAATAAATTTGAAAGGCCCTTGGTGGCTATGGTTTTGATTATTAAATGGAACTTTGGAGTCAAATGGTTACATAGAATGGAATGACATACTTAAAGCATGGTGGACATTGGCCAAACACAGATTATGTCCCACTATAGGGACAATGTATCGATCTAGGGGATTTTTTATCCTAAGAAATTAGAGGTCATGCTATGGGTGGAGAGAAGTCTCTGCTCGCATAACCATGTATGATTATGTAGCTATGTTTGGCTGCAGAAGTATAGGAACTCCCAGGTATTAATGTGATGAGTGAGGTACCAAAATTATCGACCTTGGGTTAATTTGATATGTCGTAAACCTGATGGCCAGACAAATGAGAAGTGCAGTGCTATGGTAGCCAATATGCTCTAGCAGAGTGGTCAACTTGAGACTGCTGAGGCTGCTGAGCCAGGTGGACAGATTGAGACTATATAAACTAATGCAATGGGTACTTCTGGTGATCGTCCTTCAGTATAGTATGTACCACCTAGGCCACGAGGTATTCCATCTGGTCTTATTATGATTTCAAAGGCCATGTAGATCGTGGTCATGAATAGATTAAGTACATTTGAGGTCAATGTCCACGACATAAAAGGGAGAGTAAGGCTTTGGATTAACATGCAATTGGCGAGCCAGGATGGATGAGTATAGCAGTAGCTTGATGCATTTAAGTCGAGAATTAATCTGCAGTCGGGTAGCGAGCAGGCGTCTAATATTGCTGAGATCAAGTCTTAAGTTGCTGAGATTAAAAAGATGGTCGTAGAAGTGTACGATAGACTATGATCCCAGAGACCGTGATTGAGAAAGTTGTGCCCATAGTCCATGTGGACAATATTTGTGATATTTTAGACCCGTTTGAGGAGACCCAAGAGAACAAAAGAGAGAGAAAGAAAAGAAGGCAAAAAAAGAAGGATGCTATGAAGAAGGATAAGGTAACAAGACTGTAGGATGAGTAGGACTAGGAGGTGTAAGTTCGTAAGATGGTTGTTGGAGCCAGTAGTTTGAGATCACCAATTATTGATGCTGAGGGGAATGATGTTGTGCTCCAGATTACTGTTGTTGACTCAATCCTACCAGTTTATGGGATGATTATTTAGGAGAGTGGGACCCGACTAAAGGGCCCACATGCTGATATTGTATGATTCGGCACCTTGAACGCCTAGGTATGACTTTTCATCCTAGTTTTACATTTTTCTTAACACTAGGGATAGTACAAGAATTTTAAGTTGGAGTGGGGGTGTATATATGATTTTGAATATCATGTAGTTGAAATTTTGTTATGCTTGTAGGTTTGGTGCTGACCAAACAGAGAAAATTTGCACCTATAGAGACTAATTTTACTGATTTTTAATTGATTTTAAAATTGATTTGTAATGAATTGTGGTTTTGAAATTTGATTTATGAGTTTTGAAGCATATGTTGACTATGGATTTGAATTGATTTTGCTAAAAGAATTTGTGTTCAATTGAATTGTGCTGAAAATTTGAGAACCTTCCTAAATTTTTCTTAACTGCTATGAATCTGATAATGGCATTAGGATTAGGGATACAATAATTAGGAAAAATAGTTGCATAACTAGATAAGTAGTACTTAGAAATGAGACCCTGTACGAGTGTGTGTAAGGTATTACTGAGTTCCTGGGATAAAAGAATCTAGAACTTTCTCGGTTGCTTCTATATAGGTCAAGGATAATCAAGTAGGAAATGATCAGAGGTCATTTTCTTCTTATTCCACTCGAGCCTAAATGCCCAACGAAATAAGTATGAATCCCTTTGATCCAAATGTTTGAGCCAAATTGACCCTTTTCTTTGAACACACTAATTTTACCTTCCTGTTTACCTTATAATGAACCTATTTTTTCCCTGGTCCTCCTTGGACACTGTGCACCTTAACTTAGGAAAATTTTCTAAGTTTAGGGTAGCTATTATAGGGGTGAGTAGGAAAAAATAGGCATGAAAAAAGTCGTGTAAAAGAAAATATTGAAAAAAAGGATAGGTGCGGTGAAAATAAAAAGGAAGAAAAAGAAAACATAAAGTGAGAAAATATGTGTGGCCCAATTTGAAACATGAGGGAGAAAATAAAATTGAAGCATAAGTGGACCCCAAAGAAAGTGTAGTGTCAAGGAGGAATACTCACTAAATAAATCCCACAATGAGATCATACCATCCCCAAGCCTACGTTATAAGCCGAATAAATTCCTACAGTGATCCTACCTCGATTGTCTGATAATTTAGGAAGATAACAGAAGGAAAAGCCTATGGTATTCCTATATACTGGTGATACTTCTTTGTGAGCGAAAGAGCCATTTCTGATATCCCTGAATAAATTGATTGATCCATACTGAGAGTGAATGGGATTTCTTTGACTGTGAGCACACCCAGGTTATGTTGCTAGGTTGGTAGATTATTTGCTGAATGTAATTTGTTTCTATGCCCAGTTGTCTATTATGAATTTAATTCCATTATTGGATTCCCTTATGTTTCTCTATGTGCTAAATCGTTATACACAATTTGAGTTTTGAAAAGTTATAATTAGTTTGGGAGTACCATAGTTGAAAATTGAATTTAAAATCACTGCCATGTGTATCTTAGGATCTTCTTGATTAAGCATCATTTTTTTGTTTTGAGATAGCGTTTAATATCTATTTTCCTAAGGACACTCAATATTCTAAGTTGAGGGTGTTGATGCTCCGTGAAAACATGACACTTTTGATGCTTAAAACCTTGAATTTATGCATAGACATAGATTGTTTTAGTAGATATTATGCACTTTGGTGTATATTGTAGGAAAAATAGGTCTACAATACTGTTGGGATGAAATGGAAGAAAAAGACCCGAAAAGACAAAGGTTGATCAAGATACAGTTACCTCACGAGTGGTCAACACACCGTATGACTCATAGGATAACTCATAAGCACAACAGAACATGAGTGTCTAACTTCCTTGACTAAGGTTTTAGGAACCTCAGTAGATTAACTACATAAGGGAATTGGGAGATTCATCTATTCTAAAGTAAACTACATGTATCTTAATCTTCTTTGTATAATTCGACTTCAAAGCTACAGTAGAAGTTTGGGGATAGCTTGTATTCATAAACATCCTCACAAGGGAGTTTGTGATTGGGAAAAGAAGATTAAGATAGTAATTTGAGATTCACTTCCATCATTACTATTTCGCCATCTCATCTAATGACCCCTGACTTCAAAGGTGAGAGTTGAACTTAAATCATAGACACGGAGCAATAAGGTGACATCCTGAGATTCACAAGTTAAAGGGTGAGATTTATCAACAAATTCACAAGACGGTTGATAATACATAACTTGTCGACTCTACATCCAGACCAGGAGAATAGGTGGATTGAGTACGAGAAACTCATCGAGTTAAGAATCCAGGGGGAACATAGTTCTAGTGTTTTTCTTCTATTGTGTTAAACTTAAAACATTCACATTCGGTTACTACTTACTGATTACATCCAAAACCCCCCATTTACTTTTCCGAACTGCTCGTGATCTATATGAAGTTAAGTAACTATTTAACATTTTCTCTATGGGATCGACCCCTACCTAGTTGTGTTACTATATTTGTCATCAATCGCAACATACTTCTTTGGAGGTTAGTTTTGGGCAACATCTGGATTGCTTTGTATTGATTTTGGTTATTTATTTAGTAACACTTTGGATTTTATTCGTTGATTATTCTGATATAGTTTGAATGTCTTCACTTATGAATTCCTTTGATCATATTACAATCATGTGCGGATAATTCCCTTAGCTAGGGTTGAGGTAACCATAGATAGATAACAAAGTAGGGAAAGTGCTAAATCCTTTTAGATAATTATTTTTTCATGCATTATGGTTTTCTTCATACTTATTGCTTTCTTAATGGTTGCAAAGGTTAGGAGCATTATGTTTTCATTATGAACCTAAGAGGGAGGTAGAGCTTAGGAAAAGGAGATCACAATAGTGATTTGGTGTTAATTTCCAAAATAAGCTTACTTGAATTATCCACTTCAGATGATTAACTTATATCTAATCAAGTTGAGATCGACAGGAGATAGTTGAAATAGGGGTTCGAGGTAAGGATTAGTAAGGCAACACTCTAAGATCGAGGTAAGAAAAATAATATTCACCAAAGTATGCTGAGAGGAAGTTGGTGATACCTAACTTACCAGATTATACATGAGTAGCAATTTGAAAGTTGGATTGAGCACGAAAAGCCTACTGAGTTAGAAGCCACGAGGAAAAAAAGACGAGTGTTCGTTTCTAATTGTTTACAACCTATGCTTTGGCCTCAAAGTTTAGAGTGTTCATTTCTATTTTATGTGAGACTACTCCCTGTCCTTCTATCACCCACACAATATTCTCACCGTTCATTGCTATACTTTCAATAATCCACCTGAAGTGACCCATATTCTCATCTGACATTATCTATTTTCACATAATCTCTTGCATTTCCTCTAGTCGGTAGTCAATTACCCTAGTGTTCACCTAAGGCTGATAATTTTGACCATATAGGAATCAACCAATAGTGTATAGGGGAAATATCAACCCACACTCCCTAGATAGTCAGTGAAGGAATAGAGTCATAACTTTTCCATAATTGATCCTGTGGATGTTATCTCTTTAACTTGTTCTTTTATGTTGAATAGAATTCTCTAACTATTACTTCACTGTAATTCCCAAGAGCTCTCGTCATCCACTAAAATCGATATTGCTTAAAGTGTGCCAAAAACCTAGGTAACTTTATCATCCCAACAATAGTCAACCTTCTCTCCAGATACAAGATCCATTTGATCTTTCCATTACGGAGTCTGCTCAACCCATTATTAATGTCTTCTACATACCGGGGTACCCCATCATTCAAATATAGGCACCGAAGCAGTGGTATGTGCTAGAGAAGGGTCCTGTCTATCGATGGGTGTAGCATCAACCTCTTTTGTACCATTAGAATTTTTAGAACATGCTTCTTCAAAGCTAAATTCAACATTATCTTTGGCATTTGAAGGTGGTGGTGAATGGAATGAGAGATAGTTGGGTTCTTTCTCCTTGAACCCCGTGGAGGTGTGTCCTCAGGAGTTATCTTCTTTCTGTTTGCAGCCTTTTGTGTCTTTGGGTCAACCTTGTCTTTCTTTGGGTAGTCGTATAATTCACCGTTACTAATGGATGACTCCGTAGCCTTAGAACTGAAAAATTCTGCCTCTTTGTTTCCCTTTTTAGGCACTTGTTTGGACGAGGATACATTTTCTTAGGCATTGTACCTAAAAGTACATATTTATTAGTAAGTAAATAGAGAAGCGAAAGCAAAAATAAGAAAATGTGTTGTTAATATGCATCTATTGTTCAAGGTACGAGTAGGGGGTACAAGTCGTATAGACTAGGTATGACCCATATGACCGAGTTGTATGATGTTCAGTGTAGTGATAGTTGTTCACTGGTTTGCATACGAGCCATCCTAATGAGTCGTACAGATAAGGTACGACTCATTACAAACAGTCGGAAGCAGTCTAGAAACAATGCTATTATATACGATATTTACCACCTGTCAGTTAGACCTACTATAATATTTTTGGCCCAAGGCCACTCTAAATCTCGACAACACTTGTAAAGTGTTGCCTAAAATACTTTTGGGCCCACTTTTTAAATATAGCGTTGGTTTTTAACTTTAAGCCACAATAATTTTGACAACACTTGAAGTGTGATCTTTAATAATATATGCTACACTTTATAAGCATTGTCATATCATTGTATAATTGGCAATGCATGTTATAAATATAATTACACTTTTAAAATGTGCTATTTTCATTAATTTTAAAAAATAATTTATAAGTGTTGGCTTATAACTTTTTCAAAATTTATACAACATATGATATTTCCTCCAACATATTAACACTAAAATATTACATTTCCCCTAATTTTTAATTACCCAAAAAAAAAAAATCTAAATCCATATAATCGCCAAAAGAATCTAAAACCCTATCATCGCAAGGTTCACACACCGGTGTCAAAGAGTGACATCGAAAGGTTCCTCCAATTTTGACATCAAAAGGTTCACTACGCGTCGAATATTCAATCAATAGGACACCATCAAAGTCAACTTTGTCCAGTTTAGAAGATGAAGACGCCGTCGGCGAAGAAGGGAAATTACCGGCGAGGAATAGTCAACCAAAACGTTATTTCTTTCAATCTCCTTTTTTCGACCAAAGGATGTCTACTGTTTTTAATACGCTAATTTTGGATCTGAATGTGTTGTTCTTGTATGTTTCCTATTAAATTTCTTGATTGATGAATTTCTGGTCGAAATTTATGGGTTTTCTTTTTCTACTTTGGTATTATTCCATGCTCTTGCAGATCGGATCCATGTGTTCTTCATAATTTAGAATAAAGGAAACATATGTCATACTCAATTTCAAGACTGAAATATTTTCAGTTTCGATGTAGGGAAAAGATTTTAAAGTTCATTTGAGTGTTCTTTAGAGTAATTCTTGTGTGAATCGTAGTACACTTAATGCAATTTTTTTAATTTTAATTTTACTCTAAAAGGGAAACATATATTTGTTACTCGATCTAAGGATTTTGAATTTTTTTTTTGTTTCTTTTCAGTTTGGATGTAGGGGAAAAATGGAAAAGTTCGTTTTATTGTTCTTTAGTATTATTTTTCTATGAAGTGTGTTGGGGAAGACATGCAGTACACTTATTGTTATTTTTACTTTTAACTGGCCTCACTTCTTTCTCCAGAATTCAAAGATTCAATGTAAAAATAGTGAAGTCGTTATATTTTTAAGTTGAACACTTGAACCTGTTTCTACAAGTGACGGATAGCCTAGTGGAAAAGAATCTTTCATTCTGATTGTACTTATTTTTTGAAATCTATCATTTTCTATATTTTTCTATTGTCTTTACCATGATTTGAGGGTACCAAGGGAGGAAAGAGTGAAATGGCTATTGATGACTCTCGAGAGGAGTGGGTTAACAACTTAAATAAAAAAGAACTTAAATTTGTATATGACATCTAGTATAATCAATGGATTCTTGTCTTCGTTCATGAGTTTGTAGTTTTTTGGCTACTCTAGGAATTCGGATTATGGTGGGTATCAGAAGAGATTGAATTGGTTCTGTCATATAGAATTGTTGATTAGATTTGAAACTTCAATCAAATTGGATGTGGTATCATATTTTCTTTTGACCCTTTATTGCCTCATGGTAATTAGCTGACTTTCTAGTGCTCTTAAACTCTAAGAGGGGATTTCAGGAATTCGTTCACTTTATATTTCATAATCAATCTCTACTAATTCGTACTAGATAATCTGGTCTTGTATGGCATATGATCTCTCTTCCTTCATCCCTCATGAGCTTGTAATTGAATCTGCTAATTCTCTAACAATATTTGTTAGAAATGGAGGAACCGAATTAGGGTAAAAAGTTAGTCTGAGTTAGGATATTATTTGTTATGGTGTTTACTTGGAGTATCTTGTATTTGGTAATATTTGAATATGTTAATTTCCATCATATCTTGTTCTATTACTATTCCTTATTTTATCTTAGATGTCTTTATTTTGAGACGGGGGTCTATCAAAAACAACCTCTCTATCTCACTTTTGACAAAACGGTATGTACTGCATCCACATACCTTTCCAGAGACCCTACTTTGTGGGAATAGACTAGGTATGTTGTTTTTGTTGTAATTATTTCATCTAATCCTGAATTCAAGTCATCTATTTCCTAAGAAATTGGTCACAGGGGAAACTTCTCCACAAGTAATTCTATTGTTTGAAGAGGTATTCCAACTTCTGATGTTTCTACTTCATCCAATCCCCCTTCAACGTTTAGATTCTCTCCTACCACTGACTATAAGATATTGGTTCTCCATACATCTCATCTTCTTTAGCTATAGGATGACTAGCATCAACCCCACATAGAAGAGTGGTGTTCATACTTTCAGAGATGATCTCAGTAGAATCTAAACCTTGCGCACTGGTACTTTGATGCTCAAAAGACAGGTTGTTAAGTAAGTAAGATTTACCAAAGATTTCATTTTCTTTAGTTGTCTCATAGTCACCAACAGTTTGTTTGTTGAGCTTCTCTTGGTCAACTACATTAATCCCACTAGAATGTCATACCTCATCCATGTTTTTTTGATGATCAGATTAAGAATCAATCATGCAAAATTCATCAGATTGTTCACTTATTTCAGAAATGTTACTAGTGCTAGTCTGTAGTCCATCTTCTATAACCTCTACTTCATCAATATCAAATTGTCGATTCACACAAATATCAAACTCTTCACTTTTATCTATGTAATGATTGGGCGCAAAACTTGACAAAACATGGGTCTCATGAGATAAAGATAAACTTTGTGGTTCAGTTGATGTGGATCCCCGTGAATATTGTTCTGCAAACATAATATTGTTCTTCTCTACAAGAGATAACTTATTGGACCTAGAACTTTATTTTCCTGAATTATCTCACAAACTATTTCTCGTACTGTGTAGAAAAAGCCACCAACTTCCTTGTGCGTAAAATTAAGTGATGGAAAATTCTCGTCATTTGACTTCTGATATTTCTTTGTGAAAGTTTCAACCGTAGTCTTCCTCTCTTCTTTCGAACACCTAATCCTAGTCTTCCAGCTACTAGAGTCATAATAATTAGCAAGGGAAAATGTTTTCCCGACCCAACCACACTTAATTGTCTATATGTTTAACTTTAAGCTACTCCTGTAAAACTGGATGTTTCTGGAAGATTGTAAGGAAAAAAAGAGAGAAAAAAATGAAGGCTTTGGAGAGTGTGATAAACCCTACATTGTGAGTACTGAGGCACTGCTCCCACTATTTTATTTTCATTGAACATACCTTCTAGTATCTTCACAACCCAAATGTCAAACTGGTTTAAAGTTATTAAGCCATAATTTTTAACCATTTGCGGTGACCTCCAGGGTCAAAATTTTAGTATAAGATGGAATACAAAGTGTAACGATAATACTCTATATAAGTGTAAGTAAACTCATTCTTTTTACTAATCAGTTCATCATTTTGTAATTAGCTCCCCATTGGTTCTTATACTCTCTCTAAGTGTTTCCTATATTTTTTTAGTTTCTAAAACCCTTTAAACTAAGTAGTATGGAGCTCCTTAAGTTCTTGTTTGACCTTTTTCAGCCCAGTCCATACCTTACACATAGATTGAGTATCTAAACATTCTCTACTCTCCTACTACTGTAGAAATAAATTACTCATTATCAGCTAAGCAATTAAATAACCTAAAATGTCTGGCCCATTATGTCTTTCATCCATGTTTAAGCACAAGTCATCTAGCTTATGGCTCTTGGCTTATAATCCCATCCAAGTGGGTCCTAAGCATGGGAAAGTTGAAATCAAGTTTAGAATGAGAAAAAAATAAGATAACCAACTGCAATACTAATTGTATAATAAATGTCATATGTTTAATTTTTGTGGTTTGTATTATGATGTAACATAGTTAATATACTTGGTCTTTGTTTCGTGTCTCTTTACTTGAATAATGTTCTTTATTTTGTATGCTTGCAAATGAAAGTATATACTAACTATAAACGGTCATGAATAAGATCACAGGCCACGGATTTATTATGTTCTTGAATAAAGTTATGTTTCTAGATCTTCAGTTTAGTATCTAGTACTTCCCTGCTTCTTGTGAAAGTAATTTCAGCATCCATATAAAGGGCTAAAGTATTTTGTTATTAGAGCAAACACATGCACGATTTGCAGGGGCTACAATGATTTTCTAGTTTAGAGGAGACTGCTTAGGCTTCAATATAAGGTTTAGTTGTATAAATATATAAGAAATCATATCTGAAATATTTCCAAAATAGCACCAAATGAGTAACAAAGAGGTGAAAGAAGAGAAACATTAGGAATGTTTCCTTGAGTTCTTTCTCAAGGTATTTCCAGATGCTGCTGTTATTAAATCTTAGAACATATTTCCAAGAATAAGCAATTTGACTTATATGCTTCGCTGCACGTCGTCCTGTCTTCTTAAGTTAACTGTGTTGTTTTAAAACCCGCATGAATGTTTTTAAACCTAATTAGTCCTCTAATTTGAGTTGCTGACAAGTACCTTGGTAAACCACTAAACCAAGTACTGGAATAACTTGTGTCACAAGCTACACAACGCTAATATAACAAAGGATGCTTGAACCAATAAGCTCCTATAAAGATATAATTTCTTTTGAATGTCCACAACAACTGTGCAACTTTATGTTTTGGGTCAAACTCTTCTTATGAAGAAATATGGATGATTTAGCTAAAGAGTCACAGAAATCTGATTTGCCTCTGATTTACCTTTTTTTCAAATAAAGTGTCTATCAAATAGTTCGATAGTAAGTCAGAATTCTAGTTTTGAAAATTATTAGAGCATTGAATGAAACCTTGGGGGTGCCTTGATTTCATTATTATCTGGCGGTGTGTTATCCTATTTTAGTTGTGTGCTTTCATGTTTTGTCTGTTGATTTGTTATATCGTTATCTGTCTTGAGCCGGGGGTCTATTGAAAACAACCTCTTTACTTCATTTGAGGTAGTGATATGGACTGCGTACACTTTACCTTCCCTAGAGCCCACTTTGTGGGAATACATTGGGAATGTTGTTGTTGTATTTATATTTGATAAATATTCTTCTGATTTTGGGGGTCCTTTATCTGATTCCAACAAAGGAGTTTTTGCATTTTCAAATAATGGAAATTGACTAGAATGAATCCTAATTTGTTGTTGGATATAAAATTGTCAAGGATAGGAAGATTGTTAGTGAATGGTTTCACCCAAAAGCTGGCAAGTCACATGTTGAGATGATTTGAATTTGAGTCATTCTCCATTTATGTCCATTTACTCCTTTGTTAATTGAATTACATTTCCTTTGGCTTTATGAGGTTTCTATTTTAGATTCTTCTATGAGTTCCCCTTCTGATGTGCTAATCACATATAAGAAACTGTTGCTAAGAATGTTATTTAGTTGTTACATCTATTAAAGTAGTTTTGAGATATCAATAACAATATACTACCCATGAATATTCTAATTGTTCTTCTATCTATCAAAAATATAAATTAAACTATTATTCAGATAAACTGTCTGAGTGTGGGATATTTTAAGAGCTAAGGAGGAGATGAACTACACAATTCTCTTATGTAGTGTCTATTGCAGATGTATCTTTTTGCAAACTCTCAATTAGAATAACACTTATGTCAGTTGCTAAATTACATCTTCTTTCAACATATCTTAGTGATTATCATAGGATAATGGTTCTGGGATGTCAGATCTTTACTTATGAATCTTTACTTAACTTCGTCACTGATAGATGTTTGATTCTTGGATAAGTATTACTCATTTTTATTGTTCCCATTTTTTTAGCACTGCTATTATTAAGGTTGAAAAAATATTTGTATAATTGTTGAGCATAATTTCACTTCTAATTGTTTGTTTCATTTTGAATATGCAGGAACAATGCGGGGATCAAATTTGAATGGTGTGCTCCACAACTCAACTTGATCTAGATTGAAATGAATGATGAATTTTTGAAATATTTTGATATATGTTTATATACATTTGGTTTTGTGTGCAACTTGGTACAAATTTTTATTATGTTGTTTTCTAATTAGTATGTAAAAGACATGTTTTTTTGAAGATGCACTTCAATTATTTATTCGCTAATTGGTGGATGAGATTGTACATAAATATGTATGTTTATGTAATGTGCTTAGTGATGTATACATTTTGATCAAAATAATTATTTTTCAATTAGAAATTACGTACTAATATTTTATATGCCTAATGTCATTTCTGTAACATGTGGCTTTAACTATCAAATTATAGGCAATATTGCTACACTTCAAAAGTGTGGCTAAAACATGCTTACACTTTATAAGTGTTGTCATAGAGGATATATTAAAGGCTACGATTTTGAAGTGTGTCTAGTAATGAAGAAAAGGACACATTTTTTAAGTGGTGTTATAGAGGTGCTACAAAAGGCTACGCTTGTGAAGCGTGTCCAATAGTAAAACAAATCGAATTTTTTTTAAGTGTTGTTATAGAGATGCTACAAAAGACAACTCTTGTAAAGCATGCCCAATAGAAAAACAAAGGAAACACTGGTAAGTGTAGCTTTATCAAATAAAAGTGTTGCCAATGACAAGGTGCAAAGCATGGTCTTTATACCTTAATGGTCAATCTTTTTAAAAGTAGCTAATATGGCAACACTTGAAAAATATGGCCTTTGATTAATGGTTACACCTTTTTAGACCATCCCCCATAAAGTGTAGTCTAAAGTCTGAAAGCGTGGCCTTTGATAAAAGGCCACACTTTCTGCTATTTTAGGTCAGAGTTTACAAGAGTTACTATAGGACTAAAATGTTGTAGTGACTTCTATGTTTTTAGTACGTATGAGTCATATTACGAATCGTTACTTGTGGATACGAGTCGTAAGAGGTCTCGTATCTACTGCAACATAGAAGTTCAACATTAGAGTTGACTATAATTTAAATTTCTGAATCAACCCTCGACTAAATGCAACAATATCACACAAATTTAGTCACAACAACACACAATATCAACACCTAACATCAAGTTTTCCCCCCAATTTCTATATTCAACTCACAATCTCAGGACTAGGGTAAACGAATTCAACAACAAAGTAAATTTAACTTGAAGCTACACTATTACACATTATCATTTTCAACTCAAAGAATAGAGCAATTTAAGTTCGAACACTTACTTGAATGAGTGAGAGCTTAGGATGCTTTAATTTGTCAAAATTCTTCCTAAATTTGTGCAAGTCGTATCTTCTCCAAACTTAGATTCTCAGTTTGGATTTGGGTTCTGCTGTTCTTATGAGTCATCATATGAGTCATATGGTGTGTTGACGACTCATGAGGTAACTCGTACCTTGATCAGATTTTGTCTTTCAAGGTATTTTTCTTCAATTTTATTCCCAAAACTATTTTAGACCTATTTTACCCCCAATATACACTAAAGTGCATCGTATCTACTAAAACAACCTAAGTCCAAACATAAATTCAAGGTTTTAAGCATTGAAAGTTTCATGTTTCCCCGGCGCATCAAATCCTACGATCAAAATTGAATCCTAGAATCCAATATATGTTTGTAAGTATATAGAGTGCATAAACTTAACTAAAAAATTATCAAAAGGGCATATATAGTTTACAAGGAAACCGTAAGAAACAACTCTCGGACAAAGAAGGAAAGTCAAGGTCGGTGGCTCCTTACTGGCCCACCTACGGGTTGTAGGAGGCACTTATAGACATAGGTGGCTCCATGAAGGTGACCTAGTCCTCAAACATTGTAGAAACTCTCTAGAATTTGATTTTCGTAGACCTACACAGGCACTTACAGATCGTAGGTGCCGTCCGTCAGTGACAAAGTCTTCTTTTCTCAACTTCTGAGTCTCTGGATCTCAATATCTGACTCATACTATGGCACCTACGGACCGTTGGTAGCACATACAATCCGTATGTGCCCACTTTTGTGGTCAGAAACTTTAACTTTTCTTCTTTCTTTCCAAATAGTGCCAAAACCTAATTTCTTGCAAAATATAACACAATACCCATCATATCTAACAAAACAGTCTAAGTAACTTGCATATTTTCATCATTTTAAGAGTCGAAAGTGTTGTGAAACCATAACACATCATCCAGTCATTTCACTGTTTCTGTTATTATCTTAGTACATTTTGGATTCCTTTTGACATAGTTGGGGGCATGTCTTGACTTAGTTTGACATTCTAGTTTTATAGGCTTTTGTGGTCAAGTGTGGGTTAGATGTTTTTTTTAATTCGTAGTGTTTCCATTTTACTATATATCCTTCAAATTACAATTTGGTTATCTTCCCATGTAAAATTTTATTGTTCTGGATGTTAGGCTAAAGGGGTGATCTTCGGCTTAAGTTGGGCTTGATAGACCCTTCACGACTAGGTCCTGGTTCGGGTTATGATAATATGATAACCTTAAACCATATTTAAAATATATTTAAATAACCATTTATGTAACTTAGTTAAAAATAGACGAATTCAAGGTGTCACAACTTAAGTACCACATCCTATGCTCATAGATAGTACATCATACTAAAATATAACAAAACTAAAATTTACAAAAAAGGGTCCTAACCGGATAAATAAGGCATGATATCTATATCAAATGATACACAAACTACAACTACTGCTCCAAAACTTGTATAATGGCACATAATTTATCATAAATAAGCTCAATTTAAAGATAAGGTAAGCCTAGTCTACTGATAACGCTCAACTTACACGTCAATTTAAGTGCAAGACGGTTGTTGTCCATATATTTACCTACTAAGATTCAGGGTTGAATACACGAGAAACAATGTGAATGGCGATTGAGTAAGTTTGAAATAAGTGTTGTTTTCTAAGTTCAAACCTATGGTATAAGATGGTTTGGGGATTTTCAATTTTTACTAATGTGAATGTAATTCTTGGGCTTCTAAGGGACTAATTCAAGACTAAGAATATTTAGAGTGTAATTAATTAGGCATGGATCTTGGGATTACGCTATGCTAGGGTTAAGTCATACATGGGTGTGTGATAAATCAGTGCAAAATCTATTCATTGATGATGTGGTAGGCTAGGTTTAACGTCCTTAAGGCTAGTTCTTCAACAAAGCCTCAAAGATGTTACCCATTGACCTTTTTGAGTACCTAACGAGTGCAATAATTAAAACCACCCAATACATCAATTGGGTATCCCTATTTCTAAAATGATACCCATGGTATAGTCAACCTCATAATCACCCTTATTTCTAAGATAGTGAAAATTAGCAAACTATGATCATAATTATCTACTATTGCCTTGGTTCCCACATCCCCCTTTCAAGGATGATGTGGGTTCCTAAATTTCACCCAAACCCCTCTTTCAAGGATAGTTTAGGCTTTGAAGATCATGGGATTTTCATCCATCAAACATATTTGGGTATTTGGGGCTTTCACCCACAAATACCAACAAATTTAGTTAAGCAATATAATAACCCATTACCAACAAAAAAATATAAGCACATATGAATCACAACCCACACAATTTACACCCTATTCTAACATAATCCCAAGAAGAAGAACTAGCTACTCATGATTATAATAAATGAGGATAAACAAAAATCTCTATTAAATTGATTCATCAAAAGTTAAGAGAATGGAAACCACACTTTAAGTTTGAATGAATCCTCAATGGGATTTTCCACTTCTCCACTTGGAAGTCACTCTAATGTTTTCTTATCTCACAATTAGTACAAATTTAGCTCAAAGCTCTACGAAGTTAAAAAACCCTAGACTAAGGATGTGAGGTAGGGTTCTTCCAATGATGATTTTTATTTAATGAGGGTTTTGAGCCCTTTTTATGAGAGTTGGGATCGGCAATGTAGAATGACAATTTTGCCTCAAGATGGAAATTGTGCTATACCACTATCGCACTGGCTTAGCGGCGATCGCAGCTCCGCGATTGCTACATTCTTCATGTGATCGCAGACTTCTGACTTTCTTGACTTATAATGATCACGGTGGCCAAACTGTGATCACGATACCTGATGCCCATTCTACTCAAGTTTTCCAACTCTTACACTTCTCTTCCCTTTTTGATCATTTTCAGCTCAATTCTATATGCTTCTATCTCATCACCTGTACACCTGCAAAATGTGGAAATTATTGCATTTAATCATGATGTTGTCTCCTTTATGCCTTCAAATCACAGTAGTGTGAACGAATGTTAAGTGAAAATGAGTGGTAATTTCACTACTCATTAATACCCCAACTTAAAACTTTGCTTTTTCTCAAGCTACACTACCTCTTAACATCAGACAGTGCACATTTATGACCAAATTAGATGACCAAAAGGATAATGATGACTTCAACTTGGTTACTACTAGTAAAATCTCTTCACTCATGGGAAAAACTATTCTCACGACACCCCTCAACATAATGTGTAATTTTCAAGGATACAAAATACATCAAAGAGTAATCATGCAACAATCACTAATACTCAAGAAATGACTCCTCTTTGAACTCAACTATATTATATTCCTATTGCCTCATTTTTCAGGAGATGACAAAATCACCTACCTTAACTTGTTTACATGCCTCCTCTCAACCAAGAAAATTCCACACACCAAGTTATAAAATATGCAATAAGGAATTTAAGTACAAAACTCTCTCTCTCTCAAGAAATATCAATGTTAATAAGTACCATGCCATAGGCTTGCCTCTATTTTCAATCACCACTACAATGAATGCACTTGGTTGGAGATCTTAAAGGTCTTTTTGAGAGCTTAATGCAGGTTCGGGGTAGGGTAGGATATTATTTAGGAAAAAAGTGACTATACCCTCCTTGAACATCTACATTATACATTTTTCATCAAACTTTTTGACCCCAGGCCACTTATTTTTTTTCGCTCTTTAGGCATGTTCCTACTTTTACACCTTGATTCATCCATATTTTGGAGAGCATCTTCTTTTCACCTCATTGCTTTGTACATTTCATGATTTTCTTTTATTTCTTGGGTCCCTTGTTTTTTCTATTCATTTATTCTCAAAATTTATCTCTAAAGCACTAACTTACATTCTCTTGGCCCAAAGTTACCTCCTCCAATCTTCACTACCCTCAACTTAGGATTTTATCCTCAATTTGTATTTTTAAGTTCAAGGAGGATAGGTTTCAAAAGTGGGATAAGAATTGAAAGGCTCACGACTTGTAGTGTGTTTGCCAAAGAAAGGTATAATGTCTCAATATCAGTGACTAGGGATAATATCTATGCATGGGTAGGCTTTTTAGGCTAAAATGGACTTCTAATTTTGGAAAGATGGCCTAAGATCATATCCCCTGCCAAATACAATAAAAATTACCTTTAAAAGACTAATGAGGAAAGTTCTAGATGGTATAATTATACATGAGATTCAAACAAATAAGCTCACCAAACATGGCCTTCAAATTCGCCAAGGAGGCTCAATTTCCTCTCTCACTAGAGACAAAAAATTATAGTATCTACCAATTTTCACAAGTCATAAATTTGGAGTCACAAAAAGAGAATAAGAATTGTTATAATGCTGCTTATATTTGTGCCCTTGATTTTTAAAACTTTTTGGATGGGGGAGAGGGAGGGGGTGTTTGCTTTATATTTGAACCATGCACAATTTGCTAACCGTGGCAACAACCTAAGTCACGGTCTTACATTTTGGCTTCATATAGGAAAACCAACCATATGGCTACTCAGACTTCGCCAATGGTTTGAATGAAATCCCAAATCCATAATGCCACAGGTACTCAGACTTCCCCTGCATTTGTGGATTAAAACCCAATAATGATGCTTTTTCCTTAAGAATGTCATAAATAAATCTATCGTAGGCAAAGGCTCATCCAACATCATTATTAAAGGAATTAGAAAACAAACAATGAAAATAATCAATTCACAAAATTTCCATGCTTTGAGTAAACTAGGTTTGAGTATTGCAAACTAATGAATACACATAAGGGTAGAGATGCACCCCCAACAATATGCCTTGTAATGACCTCACTATATAACACAAAAGCATAAAAAAGGAAAAAGAGCTCCCTGAAACCGCAGTGATAATCAAGGTGCAGGCTGGAGAAGTTGTCGCGATCGCGGACTAGTTAATGCGATCGTGGTTCGCGATTGGAATCCTCAGTCCGTGATTGCGGTACTTAAGGCATTTTTCTCCCCTTTTTTGCCCTATTTTTTGCAGGGCTGGCACATTTCTCAAACTTAGTTTTCTCCTATTTTTTTATTCCAATCCTTTCCAAATAACCTAAAAAACATCAGAATTATGTGACTTATTCAAAAGAATATGGAGAAAAATGATGGGTCTCCTTCCAATCAACTATTTGATTTAACATTGCAACACGATCCCTCTTTAATCATCATTTATGTCCACTCTTAGAGGATTTGAATCTTTTGCCCAACTTTTGATCATTCCATCTTCGTGGCTCTTTGGGAAAAAGTAGGGGTGTAATGATTCATATTCGATCGCACCACTTGGAAGAAATAAATGTTTTTACCCAATTTCACATCAGATTTTTGGTTTAGCTCCTTAGGTAATGGTGGGAATATCAATAGGCGACTAGTTGAAGATCAGAAGTTGTGCTCCTTGGACTTCAAGTATAGGGCTCCCATATGCTCTTTTGGAATATCGAACTCCAAAATATAAGGGTGGTGCTACCTCTCCCCAAGATCCTCTATTTGTTTAGGTAGATGGACTTTCATCATATGTTCTAAGTACAACATTGAAAAATGGTTTGAATAAGGTCTAGCCCTTGGTCCTGGAGTTGCATCCTCATTTGCAACTTTTCCCCAAAATGGAGAAGAGTCATTATAAGAGATTGGCTTGGTTTCTTCTTTTGACTCTAGCTCCATTTCCTTAAATTTGACAATTTCTCTCATGTTTGGTTTGTTGGTTAGGAAAGAGCGAAGGATTCATCAACATTGAGCTCATTTTAAAGAGTGGGCCCACTCATTATATCTAAAAGATTAGCCTTTATCCCACTTCTTATATCCTTGAGATTTCCATATTATATGTCCCTATGGATTGATGCATGAGATGTATATTATCCCCCATTGATTCCACCAAATCCAAGATAAGTTGAAACATTGCTTCAGTACTACTATTTTTTGTTCTTTGTTCTTGCTTTTCTTGACCATAAGACCTATCAAATTCATAAGAAGAATTAGCAATTGGGTTAGCATAATCCGGGTAGGGCATTTGGACAATCACTCCAATGTACATCTTGACCACCACATAGAGAACAACCATAATCCCTATAAGATAGAGATGGTGCACACATCTTTCTTTGGGGAGCATATCAATAATCTTGCCAAAAGTGGGTTCCACTATGATATGGACGTGGATTATCAATATAGGATTTCCAACCATCAAACTCACTTTCATTCCAAGATGACATAGTAAGATATAAAGAAAATAAAGAAAATCTACCTAACACAAGAAATAAAACTAAAGAATAAATAAATATTTACAAGTTTAAATAAAATTAGGTAAGCTAAAATTTAAATGCAATACGCCAGAGTTTTCCCCAACAACAATGTCATTTTTTATAACGCTTAACTTACACGTCAATTTAAGTGCAAGGCAGTTATTGTAAATATATTTACCCAACTAAGAGTCGGGGTTGAATCCACGATGGCGATTGAGTAAGTTCAAAATAAATGTTGCTTGATAAGTTCAAACCTATGGTACATGATGGTTTGTGATTTTTCAATTTTTGCTAATGTGAGAGTAATTCTTGGCCTTCTAAGGGACAAATTCGAGACTAAGAATAATTAGAGTGTAATTAATTAGGCACAGATCTTTAGATTATGCTATTGTCACGACCCGAACTGGGGCCCTGGCCATGATGAGCATTCCTGAACCCGAAGGCCCGAAATGCCCTCTGTCTATCTGTTAATCATGCACAATATTCATAAAGTAAAAGATAATGCAGAAATTAAAATTTGAAACGAAAACATGGTCATAATACTGAAACTAAAAAATGCCTCTGAATAACAATGTCTGACTCAGTCTGTGCAATCTCTACCATGAACTAATCAAAGTTGCTTGAAAGCTGTGACAAGACCCCTAGTAGACCAAAACCTAACTAATAGTAGTAATATAAAATAACCAGGATTTCTAAATCATAGAACACTCACCATTGCAACTCCGGTCTGTGATATGGAATCTCTACTATTTATCTAGACCCCTAGACAGTGCCTCAGAACCTGTAAGGAGGGAGGGAGGGAGAGGGTCAGCACAATTGTACTGGCACACGAAGTAATCCAAAATAGAGTAATTGAACATATATATATATATATATATAAATAATAGGTGTGAGCAATTTTCATCGAAACATCATGCATAAAACAATTTTTGAAAAACACATGGGCACTTTCTGAAAACATGTAATCTGTCTGTAAATCTCAAAATCTGATCTGTGTATTACTTCTGAGTTAGATGGTATCCCCTAAAAGTCTGATATTTCACGAGCGATATAGAATCAACCATTGACTCGGCAGGGAAGCCTCTAACCCCAGTATGCCGCAAGGGTTGGAGTTCCTGAATCTGATATGTCACACGACACTTAAGTCAGCGTATAATAATATACTTGAGTCGGAAAACCACGATTTTAGGCAAAGAGTTGTCTGAACTCACGCCTTCTTCGGGGAACCACCTAAGCTCTCTTTATGCCCTATTTTAGCCTTTTCTGAACATGGATCATTCTGAAGTTCTAAAACATGTAAATTTGATAAAGTCTAATTTCTGTATTCGTCTATGTCTGTTATGGAATTTTCTGAGTTTGGTATCTTCATACCAAGACTTGCAAGTCATGATTTCTTATCCATAATACATTAAGATAAATCTTTCATTTAAAGCAAAGCTTAGACCACCCCAAAATATGCAACTGATATAGAAGATTTCGTGTTCCGAAACTCAAGTGAAAATCATGCAAAAACTTCATCAAACATATGGTGGTCTAGTGCCTTTAGCAAAACATGCACTCTTTCATTACATGCATTATGAACATTAAACATTCATGCTAAATTCTCTCTTTAGTGATTTAAAACCACTTTCAAATCATAACAAGAGTTCAACCATTTTATATAGTGCTTTTCAAGAATGCATTGCAAAACAATTCATATGCTATGAAAAATCTGAAAATTCATTATAACAGGGAATTCACCAAAAGTCATGTTCTCAACAAGAAGTCATTCTTAAATACATGCTTTCATTCATACATATTCTCAAATCACTTTGGAGAAGGTCAAAAGACCAAAACAATGATGTTAAAACATCTAGTACGTGAATATATACATATTCTCAAAAACCCCATTCTAAAATATGATTTTATATGCCTATGAGAATTTAGGAAAACCCCGCTTACCTCTATTTCAGAAAATAATGGGTACTTCTTGAAGCCTGTAGATTGGAGATTCTGAATCTCTAATCGATTTTGAAAACCCACGGTTGAATCTTGATTTATTTAGGTTTTTAGTTTGAAACCTTGGGAGTGTTCTTGAGAATTTTTAGATGAATGTGGATGTATTTTAAAGAATTGGGGGCTGAATTTCGTGTTTATGGCTAAATAAGGGCGGGAAAAGGACCATTTTTCCCCAAAAATGGAGTGTTTAAGTCACTTGAGACCCTCACATAGGCTCCGCCTATACTATCACCTATGTTTACATAGGCGCCGCTTATGCTATCGCCTATGCTTTCCAGTGGCTATGTGTGATTGGTTAGGCGACGCATATTACTTTGAAAGGCCATAACTTCTTACTCGGGTGCTGGATTTTAGAAAAATTGGTATCATTGGAAAGCTAACTCAAAAACCTATCATTTTCACATAGTAGGCTCTCTAATTCGACATATACAAAGAGTCATGGTCGATAGAAGTTAACGCAAATTATAATGTCCATTTAAATTTAATCGATCGAAGTAGTTTTCAACTCGTCCTTGAGTCAAAGGACCCCTATAGTCTAAATTCAAGCTTGAATGGATTAACATACTACACAAATAATTAGCATGCCATATTGGAATAGGATTTATGGCTTCGGGATTATCAGCACATCAGAATCATGGTCTATATTATAGCCCAAAATGCAGGGCGTTACATTATCCCCCCTTAGGATCATTCATCCCCGGATGATGATGCGGGGCACAGACAAACACAATTTCAAGCATAATAAGGACTAGGAAAGATAAGATAGGAATAGTACCTTGTGTCTTATCATCCATCGAAGCAAACAAATTAGGATATCTAATTCTCATGTCATCTTCTGACTCCCAAGTTGCTTCTTCAACTTTCTGATTCCTCCACAATACCTTCACTGAGGCTATCTCTTTACTCCTCAACTTTTGAACTTGGCGATCTAAAATTTCAACGGGCTCTTCTTCGTAAGACAAGGAATCTATAACTTTAATATCCTCTACTGGAAATACCAAAGAATGATCTTCAATGCATTTCTTCAACATGGATACATGGAATACCGGATGAACGAAACCCAAACTTGCAGGCAATTCTAGCTCATAAGCAACTGCACCAATCTTTCTCAGAATCTTATATGGCCCTATATAGTGAGGGCTCAATTTACCCCTTTTTCCAAACCGCATAACTTCTTTCATAGGAGAAACCTTGAGAAACACCCAATCAGCAACTTCAATCTCTAATTCTCTTCTCCGAACATCGGCATAGGACTTCTGATGGATCTGAGCATTCTTGAGTCGTTCTCTAATGATATTCACTTTATCCATCATCTGATGAACAAGATCAGGCCCATAAAACTGAGTCTCACCCACTTCATACCATCCTATTGAAGACCTACATCTCCTCCCATACAAAGCCTCAAAAGGAGCTATCTTGATGCTGGCATGGTAACTATTATTGTAATAAAACTCAACTAGTGGCAGGTGATCTACCCAACTACCTTTGAAATAAATGACACATGCCCTCAACATATCCTCGAGGGTCTGAATAGTACGCTCAGCTTGCCCATCCGTCTGAGGGTGGAAAGCCGTGCTCAAATTCACTTATGTACCTAAACCCTTCTGAAAAAATCTCCAGAATTGCGATGAAAATTGCGTACCTCTATTGGATATAATGGACAATGGTACCCCATGCAACCGAACTATCTACTCAATGTAAATCATAGCATAGCCCTCTCCCGAATAATTAGTCCTCACAGGCAAAAAGTTGGCTGACTTTGTCAACCGATCTACAATCACCTATATAGAATCATACTAGTTTTGGGATCTCGGAAGTCCTGTAATAAAGTCCATGTTTATCATCTCCCACTTCCATAAAGGCAGGGCTATATCTTGGGAAGTATCACCTGGTCTCATGTGTTCTACCTCCGCTTGTGACAGTTCAAACACTTGGACACAAAATCAGCTACATCACATTTCATGTTATTCCACCAATACAAGGTTTTCAGATCATGGTACATCTTAGTAGAGCCTAGGCGAACGACATACCTTAAAGTGTGTGCCTCATCAAGGATTCTTTACTGCAGTACATCAACATTCGAAATGCACAACCTACCCTGAAATCTCAAAATACCATCACCACCTATTTCAAATGACATAACTTTTTTTTGACCCACATCTTTCTTGATTTGCATCAAGATGGGATCTTCAACCTGCTTCTCCTTAACTTCAGCACAAAGGGATAACTTAGCTAACTCATGAATAATCACCCCTCCATCTTGGAATCTAAGAGTCGCACTCCTAGATTTGTAAGGCGGTGAATATCCTTCACCATCTCTTTCTTTCCTTCTTTTACATGAGAAAGGCTTCCCATTGACAACCTGCTGAGGGCGTCGGCTACAACATTTGCCTTGCCCGGATGGTAATGCAGGCTCATATCATAGTCTTTTAAAATCTCTATCCAGCGCCTCTAGATGAGGTTTAATTCTTTTTGTGAGAAAATATACTGCAGGCTCTTGTGGTCTGTGAAGATGTCAATGTGAACACCATACAAGTAGTGCCGCCAAATCTTAAGTGCAAACACCACAATCGCTAACTCTAAATCATGGGTGGGGTAGTTCCACTAGTGCACCTTCAATTGCCTAGATGCATAATCCACTACCTTACCATGCTGCATCAACACACAACCAAGTCCCACACGGGATGTATCACATTATACCATAAAGCCATCTACACCCTCGGGAAGGGTCAAAATAGGAGCAGTGGTCAGTTTGTCTTTCAGCTTCTCAAAACTATTCTCACACAGATCAGACCATACAAACTTCACCTTTTTCTAAGTCAATTTAGTGAGTGGAGTAGCTATGGGAGAAAAACTCTCTATGAACCTTCTGTAATACCCCACAAAACCCAAGAAGCTTTGAATATTTGTTGGAGTTGTGGGTCTGGGCTATTTTATCACTGCTTTAACTTTTTGGGGATCCACTCTTATCCCATCACTAGACACAATATGCCCCAAGAAGGAAATAACATCTAACCAGAATTCACACTTAGAAAATTTGGCATACAGCTAATGATCCTTAAGGGTTTGAAGAATAATTTGGAGGTGATTGGAGTAATACTCTTTACTTTTAGAATAGATCAGGATATCATCAATAAATACAATGATGAACAAGTCAATAAACTGATGGAATACTCTATTCATAAGATCCATGAAGGCTGCAGGGGCGTTAATCAACCCGAAGGACATGACTAGAAATTCATAGTGGCCATATTGGGTTTGGAAGGCTGTCTTGGTTATGTCTGACTCCTTAACTTTCAACTGATGATAACCCAAACGAAGGTCTATTTTTGAAAAACACTTGGCACCCTGAAGCTGGTTAAAAAGGTCGTCAATCCTAGGAAGAGAATAGTTATTTTTAATCGTGACCTTATTCAGCTGACGATAGTCTATGTACATACGAAGGGAACTATCTTTCTTTCGCACGAAAAGTACAGGAGTTCCCCAATGCGACACATTGAGGCGTATAAAACCCTTATCTAAGAGATCTGTTAACTGTTCTTTCAACTTTTTTTGTTCTGCAGGATCCATTCTATATGGCAGAATGAAAATAGGGCGAGTGTCTGGCAATACATTAATACCAAACTTAATCTCTCTATTAGGTGGTGTTCCTGGGAGATCATTTGGAAAGAATTTTAGGAATTCTTTTACTACGGGAACAGATTAAAGAGGAAAACTCTCGACATTGGAGTCCTTAACTCGGATAAGGTGGTATAATCAACCTTTAGAAATGAGGTTGCGGGCTCTGAGATAGGATATAAAGTTCCCTCTGGGTGCTAAAGAATGTCCTTCCCACTCTATCACTAGTTCATTTGTGAATGAAAAAGTGACCCTTCGAGTCCTACAATCTAATGTGGCATAGCACGAATGGAGCCAATCCATTCCCAAGATAGCATCAAAAGTAACCATAACTAACTCTATGAGATTTGCTAATGTATCCCGGCTACCAACAATCATAAGACAACCCCTGTATACCCTCCTATCAATAATAGAATCTCCCATCTGGGTGGAAACAGCAAAGGTTTCAAAAATCACACTGGGCTCAAACCCAAAACCAACAGCCACATAAGGGGTCACATAGGATAAAGTAGACCTGGGATCAAGTAACATATAAACATTACGGGAAAAGATTTGTAAAATACTGGTAATAATATCTGGGAAAACTTTTGCCTCGTGGTGGTTGGTCAAAGCATATAATTGATTGCGACTGTTCTCGGCAGCTGATGTGGCACCCTTCTGAGGTGGGGGTGGTGCCGAAGAATTTTCCTGAGACTTTGCACCACCAATATTTTTTCTAGCAGATGGACATTCACTCTGAAAGTAACCCAACTGACCACATGAATAACACACTATCGAGCCCAACTAACACCTTCTTGGATGATTTCTACCACAAGTCTCACACCGCGGCAAAGTACGATGCTATTGCGCCATACTACCCTGTGATCGAGTATCCTGAGCTCCGATTCCATGGTCAGTCTAAAAACTCTAAAATCGTCTGTATATTGGTGGTCGGGGGCTGGGGCACTGGCATTAGACTGCGCATTACCCCAATTCTTCTTTTTCTGCCATTTATTTCCCCACTTACTGCCCTAAGGATGATTGTTACTCTGGTCGGCTGATCTGGCTCTTTTCGCTGGTCTTTCCACCTCCCTAGCTTCAGAGATATTTTTTTTTCTCTTCTACCTGATGCATATGATTGGTCATCCTAGAAAAGTCTAACTCCTTATTCAACATTGCCCCCTGGCACTCAAGCACCAGGTTATCAGAAAGGCCAGATGCAAATTTCCTCATCCGGGCTCTCATATTACTAGTCAACTCTGGGGCATAGAGTGCTAATTTATTAAACTTCAAAGTGTACTCCTGGACACTTATACCTCCCTACTCCAGATTCATAAACTCTTCCACTTTGGCCTTCCTCAACTCTAGAGGAAAGAATTGATCAAGAAAAGCTTCCACAAACTCACCCCAAACTGTGGGCTCAGCACTCTCACCTTTTGCATCCTCCCAGTTGGCATACCACTGATTCGCAACATCCTTAAGCTGATAAGTTACTAGTTCCACCCTTTCAACCTCATCCACATACATTACCTTAAAGATCTTTTCCATCTCATCCACGAACTCTTGTGGATCTTCCTCTAACTTGGTGCCAATGAACTTAGGTGGGTTCATTTTCATGAATTGTCTGACCCTGGTAGCCTTAGATGTAATAGATGTATACCCAACATCTTTTGATCGTTGAGCCTGGTTAGCTACCAACTATGTCAGCATATGAATAGAACGTCTGAATTCTGCATTTGAAACATCTCTCTGAGCAGTCGAGGGACGGTTGTCGTCAATCCGTAGAGCCCGAGGTGGACTGGTCAAGACTGGATGGACTCTCGGAGTAGGGACAAGTTTTGGATAGTGAGCTCTTTTATGGGTCCACATCCTATTGGTTGGCTGGACCTCATCTGCCTGAGCATTTTGATCGATGATACGATGTGGGGGAATAATTGTGTTTCAAAAATACAAGAGATCATTGATTAGGGGCCAGTTCAGACTCTGAAGCACGAACTAAATCACAAAGAAGGGAAACATTTCCTAAACGCCTAGTAGCCTCTTGCTTATAAGTGTGGCGTGCTACATACCAATAACCAAGACTCTACCCAATGTTATTTCTTAGACACCCTGGGACCATGAACCGTGCTATGATACTAAGTTTGTCACGACCTAAACCGGGGCCTTAGCCGTGATGAGCATTCCCAAACTTGAAGGCCCGAAACGCCATCTGTCTATCTGGTAATCATGCACAATACTCATAAAGTAAAAGATAATGCAGAAATTAAAATCTGAAATCGAAATATGGTCATAATACTAAAAATGAAAAATGCGTCTGAATAACAATGTCTGACTCAGTCTGCGAAATCTCTACCATGAACTAATCAAAGTTGCCTGAATGCTGGGAAAAGGCCCCCAGTAGACCAAAACCTAACTAATAGTAGTAATATGAAATATCCAGGACTTCTAAATCATAGAAGGCTCACCACTGCAACTACGGTCTATGATCTGGAATCTCTACTATTTATCTGGACCCCTAGACTGTGCCTCAGAACCTGGAAGAAGGGGGGTTCAGCACAATTGTACTGGCACACGAAGCAATCAAAAATAGAGTAATTGAACATATATATATATATATTACGTGTGAGCAATTTTCATCAAAACATCATGCATATAACAGTTTCTGAAAAATACATGGGCACTTTTTGAAAACATATAATCTGTCTATAAATCTCAAAATCTAATCTGTGTATTACTTCTGAGTTAGGTGGTATCCCTTACAAGTATGATATTCCACGAGCGATATGGAATCCGCGATTGAATCAGTGGGGAAGCCTCCAACCCTAGTGTGCCGCAAAGGTTGGAGTTCCTGAATTTGATATGCCACACGACACTTAAGTCATCATATAATAATATATTCGGGTCGGCAAACCACGGTTTTAGGCAAAGAGTTGTCTAAACACAAGCCTTCTTTGGGGAACCATCTAAGCTCTCTTTATGCCCCATTTTAGCCTTTTCTGAACATGCATCATTCTGAAGTTCTAAAATATGAAAATTTGATAAAGCCTAATTTCTGTATTCGTTTGTGTCTGTTATGGCTTTTTCTGGGTTTGGTATTGTCATACCAAGACTTGCAAGTCATGATTTCTGATCCTTAATACATTAAGATAAATCTTTCATTTAAAGCAAAACTTAGACCACCCCAAAACATGCAACTGATATAGAAGATTTTGTGTTCCGAAACTCAAGTCAAAATCATGCAAAAACTTCATCAAACATATGGTTGTCTTGTGCCTTTAGCAAAACATGCACTCTTTCATTACATGCATTATGAACTTTAAACATTCATGCTAAATTCCCTCTTTAGTGATTTAAACCACCTTCAAATCATAACAAAAGTTCAACCATTTTATATAATGCTTTTCAAGAATGTATTGCAAAACAATTCATATGCCATGAAAAATCTAAAAATTCATAATAAGAGGGAATTCACCAAAATTCATGCTCTCAACAAGAAATCGTTCTTAAATACATGCTTTTATACATACATATTCTCAAATCACTTTGGGGAAGGTCAAAAGACCAAAATAATGATGTTAAAACATCTAGTACGTGAATATATATATAGTTTCAAAAACCCCATTCTAAAACATAATTTTTCTATGCCCATGAGAATTTAGAAAAAACCCCACGTACCTCTATTTTGAAAAATAATGGGTGCTTCTTGAAGCCTGTGGATTGGAAATTCCGAATCTCTAATCGATTTTGAAAACCCACGGTTGAATCTTGATTTATATGGGTTTTTAGTTTGAAACCCTTGGGAGTTTTTTCGAGAATTTTTAGATGAATGTGGATGTATTTTAGAGAATTGGGGGCTGAATTTAGTGTTTATGGCTGAATAAGGGTGGGAAAAGGACCATTTTTCCCCAAAAACGGAGTGTTTAAGTCACTTGAGACCTTTACATAGGCGCCGCCTATGCTATCGCCTATGTTTACATAGCCTCCACCTATGCTATCACCTATGCTTTACAGTGGCTATGTGCGATTGGTTAGGCGACGCATATTACTTTGAAAGGCCATAACTTCTTGCTTGGGTGTTGGATTTTAGCAAAATTGGTATTGTTGGAAAGCTAACTCAAAAAAGGATAATTTTAAACATAGTAGGCTCTCTAATTAGAAATATAAAAATATTCATGGTCGATAGAAGTTGGCACAAATTATAATGTCCACTTAAACTTAATCGATCGAAGTAGTTTTCAACTCGTCCTTGAGTCAAAGGACCCCTATGGTCTAAATTCAAGCTTGAATGGATTCATATACTACACAAATAAATATTATGCCATATTGTCATAGTATTTATGGCTTCGGGATTATCAGAACATCGAAATCATGGTCTATATTATAGCCCAAAATGCAGGGCATTACAGCTATCCTAGGGGTAAGTTATACATGGGTTTGTTATTAAGGTGTGAAATTTTATTCATTGATGATGTGGTAGGATAGGTTTAATGTCTTTGAGGCTAGTTCTTCAAGAGAGCCTCAAAGATATCACACATTGACCATTTTGAGTACCTAATGAGTGTGACGATTAAAAATACTCACCACCTCAATTAGGTATCCCTATTTCTTGGATGATACCCATGGTATAGTCAACCTCATAATCACCCTTATTTTTAATATAGTAAAAATTAGAAAACTATGCCTATACTTGTCTATTATTGCCTTGGTTCCCACATCCCTATTTCTAGGATGATGTGGGTTTCTAAAGTTCACCCAAACACTTCTTTCAAGGATGATTTAGGCTTTCAAGAGTTTGGGATTTTCGTCTATCAAACCTATTTGGGTATTTGGGGCATTCACCCATGAATCCAATAAATTTAGTTAAGAAATAGAAGAACTCATCACCAACAAACAAGCATAAGCACATTAAATTGATTCATAAAAAATAATGAGAATAGAAACCACACTTTAAGATTGAATGAATCCTCAATAGTATTTTCCACTTCTCTACTTAAAATTTACTCTAATGTCTTCTTAGCTCATAATTAGTACAAATTTAGCTCCATGCTTCAAGAAGTTACAAAAACCCTAGACTAAGGATGGGTGTATGGTTCTTCCAATGATGATTTTTTCTCTAATGAGAATCCCTTTTTGTGAGAGTTGGGATCGATAGTGTGGAATGGCAATTTTCCCCTGGCTGGAAATGTCATTGTACCGTGATATCACTGGCTTTTCCATGATAGTGGACTTCTAACTTTCTTTACCTGCCGCAATCACAATGGACAAACAACGATTGCAATACCTGAGGCCCAGACTATGCAGGTTTTCCAACTTTTGCCCTTCTCTTCCCTTTTGGATCATTTTCAGCTCAATTCCACATCTTTCTATCTCATCACCTTTACAACTGCAAAATGCTGAAATTATTACATTTAATCATGATATTGTCTCATTTATGCCCTTAAATCACAGTAGTGTGTATGAATGTTAAGGGCAAATGAGCGGTAATTTCACAACTCATCATCTACCTTGATGCCAAAGATAAAAACCTCTTTGTGAAATCTTCAAAATAGAATTCTACTAGAACCCAAGCTTGAACAACTTGTTGTAGATAAATTTTGATTTTTCCCTCGGTTACCAGCTATAACAGCAAATGGATATTTTTCAAAAAGCGCTTTATAATATATACGTACAATTATAAATATAACAACATATATATGTTTTATTTTGTAAAAGTAATACAAAGTGAAAGGAAGCTAGGTGATATTGACAATTATATTCCTATGTTAACTAATATGCATGACCTAATATATTATGATGACATAACACCCAAATGTGATACTTGGCCACTAATTTGACACTTGTTTAACACATGTAATAAGGGTAATGCCTCACTTAGCCTTTGATAAGAAAATATTCAACATATATATTAAAACATCCTAGGAATAGGACCCTTGAAAAATTTCTTAGTCTTTGGACCTTTTTGGCTTTGTATGACTGAACGGAGCAACTCGTACCCCTTGGATATGACTTGTGGGTTGTCATAATGGTTCAATCATACCCTAAGCAGTATGCTAGGCCTATATACTACCCAAGGCAAATTATATGGTGCATGTTTGAGTTGTCTTGTAGAATTTGTCCATTACAGGAGTGATGGGTACGATTAGGGGTGTCACTCGTACCCTTAGGTACGACTTGGAGGGTTAAATTGTATATAAACTAGTATGTAAGGTTATGGCAAGGTTTGGGTATGAGTTGGGGCACCACTCGTACCTTAGAATACGAATGGTAAGGGGAAGTTGTACCCCTGGATGTGATTTGTTTTAAATTTTAAGTCAAGGTTAGTTTGGACATTTCCTACTCCTAAAACCTTATGTCCTCACGTCATATAACCCTATATGGGCTTCCATAATGCTTATTAAAGAATTAAAACACATCAAATACTCTCTCAAACACTATCAAGAAGATTGGAGGCTAGGGTTTCTTCATGTGTTCTTCAAATGGATCAAAGGTCAAGATTTCTTCCACGAATCATCTTGTATAAGGCATACAATCCTTTCCTTATTTTTATCTCGAACTAATGAGATTTGTATTATATTTTAAATATTTTTTTATGAATGATAATGGTAGTTTTCAAAATATATGTTTAGGGTCTTGATGCATATGGTTTAGTATTGGTTTAAATAATATTTTTACATGTTTTTAGTAATGATTTGCATATGTGGTTATTTGTTGGTTAAGGTTTGACAAAAAAGGTTTTTAGTAACCCTAATTATGGTGGTTTATGCATTAATTTTTGTCTTGGTAAGGGTGCGCCCTCAATATATTTGATAAAATGCCTCAAAGAGTATTTTTACTCTATTAATGATTTTTCATTGAAAATCTTGCATGTTTTAGTATGGTAATGGAACTCTAAATGGTTTTGAATAGTTTTGCATGGTTTAAATGATATAAAGTCTTTAAATGTTTTGCATGGTCTAAAATGGTTTGTAATGGTTTAACGGGTAAAGGTTTTGGTGGCCATGGTTAGTCTATTTTGAAAACCTTATGGGATACATGGAGATCCCTTAAGTGATGCATTAATGAAATTCTTTTAAATGGTTTGGAATGGTAAATAAAAAATTGGATATGCTTGTGGGGCACATGGGAGTCTCCTAAGTGGTTTAATATGGTAAATAGAAGGGTATTTGAAAGTCCCCTTAAACCAATAAATGGTTAGCGATGGATGATATTTGTAAGTAAGGCTTGGTATGATGATACCAATATCAATGTCCTTGGTTAATAAATTGATAATGGTTTGGTTATTTGGAAATTACTTTTAATTGGGCAATAATGGCAGGAGTTATAGCTAAGTCATAGAAGGTGGAGGTCCCAAGGGGTCCAAAACTTTAAACTCGTATTAGCTGATATGAGGGTTGGTCTTACTGGATCATGTGCATAATGTCACACTATTTGGGGAAGTAGTAGTCATCCTATGGGATACTTCCCTAGTCATTTGGCTTCATACTCTAGGCTCTTTCAGTAGGAGAGCTAAACCCATATAGCCTCTGGGTGGTATGGGATAGCAAGGCTACACAGTGCAGGTAAAGGTTTTTAAGGCATGCTAAACCTGGTTCCCTTTCCTGTCATAGTTACATATATATGTGTATGGTTGTATACATTGTTGATGGTTTTTACTTGGATTTGTAAATTGTATTATTATATGCGTATCTTGAGTGCATGCTAGTGTTCACCCACTAACCTGTCTACTGACGGTTGTATACCTATGGTATGCAGGAACTAACCATTCTATTCCTTTTTCTTAGTGATTGAATTTGGGTACAGTCGATGTTGGATTGAGGTAGTGAGCTTCCATAGTTTGGAAAGCATCTATTTCATGTCATGGTTTACTTTACCTATTTCTTATCTTTCATAGACTTTGGTTTTTGGATATTATCAGGGGCATGTCCGACTAGGTACTCTTTGGTTGGTTTAGAGGCTTTGTATGGACAACTGTGAACTTGAGTATGGTATGGATTTGTTATGTCATATTATATTTATGTTTTGGATTATTATTATATTTGGTTTGGTTAATGGTTTCCGTATTAGTTTGGTTGGTAATTAGGTGGATAGACTTGGTTGGGTTGATCTTGATTATAGACTTATCCCAGAGTCACCATATTGATAATGCGTTATATTATTATATGTACATACTTTAGTTAACTCAAGGTAAGCCATTGATGGTTGGGTTCGGTAATGAAATTGTCTTTGGTCTCGGTCAGACTGGATATGCCTATTATGACATGACCTGGCATCATTGTATGTCCACAAAGTCGTGTCAAGTAGAGTCTTGCTTATGGGTGTGTCGTATACATGCTTATAAGTAGGAGGCTACGAGAAATTTAGGAATGTTTCACTTCTTTGTTATTCCTCTTTTGGGCTATGCAGTCTGATCTTTTGAACTATTCTCTGAATTTTCTTTGGTTTACTCTTAGGATTATGTCTTCTCAATGATCTAGAATTCGTGGAAACTCACCTGTCCCACTAAAGGACAACATGGATAGTTCTAGTCCAACTCATGGGGCACAGACCTGGTCAAGGGTCACAATTTCTTATTTTCTTTGTGGAGTCCCATCGAACTCCATTAACCCTATATTCAAAGGTTTCATTCATTTTTGGCTACCTCAAAAGGAGGTTACCAAAGTCGAGATTCGACATTCTAATAATCTATTGAACTAAATAGTGATAACTCTATCACGCCTGTCCGATCCTATTAGTACAAAGAGAAATGAGGTAAGGTTAAAAATAGGCAAGGTAAAGAGTTATGGTTTCATGGTTAAATAGGAGTGTTCTATAAGAATTGCCTCTTGGCCAAATAGGATATTGGTTGCTACTTCTCTAGGTCTAGGGGTGAGGCTTCTATATTCGATACTAGAATATTAAAAACTCCTTTCAATATGGTGTGTGTGGTTTATTTGGTTCGAGGTCCCATCCCTTTTGTGACTCCTTTGATTGTTGTGTATTTTTGTTAGTCCCAAGGTTATTTTGAACTCTTTTCGTCTTTTGATTCTACCTCTGTAGGTGACTCTGCGATTGTCAAAAGAGTCTATAGAGGTGTGCAGTGTCTTTTGGTAATAAAGGGGTCTTACTGGAAATTGTTTGACTTGGATGTAGTGGCTCCAATGTCATTCAAGGGATAGATTTTGTTGCACTCACGCTTTTCACTATTAGATTATTAGACTTATTAGGCTCCATTGTAAGTTGATCATGGAATAAGAGGATGGCTTTGTTGCCTAATTATTAATGGGAAAGGTTATATCATGTCTTAGGGCTTGGAGATTGGTCACCAAAAAGGGGTGCCTTTATTACTTGGTTAGGGTTAAAGATTCTAACTCGAAAAGTCTTTCCTTGTATTTAGTTTTAGTGGTGAATGAATCTCTTGATGCCGTTTTGACAAAGCTCATGGTGTCTTTCTAATGGAGAGGTTGGTTTGGATTGTTCTTGTTTTGAACACATGTCTAATTTCTATTCTTTCTTTATAAAATGGTTCTGGTTGGGTTAAAGGATCTTAAAGAGAAATAAATAGATCTCTTTGATAAAGGATTCATCGATCTTAATTATTCTATGTGAAATATTTTATTTCTGCATACATAGGGGAATGGTTCCCCAAAAATGCATAGGTTGTCGTTAGGTGACAAAGGAATTTAGGGTGTCATTCTATTATGGGAGGACCTTATAGGTGTATTCCATTTTATTTGTGGTACTTTGAAAATATTATATGGTGATTGGTAGATACTAGGCTTGAACCTTGATGTTCGATTTGAAAAAAGGAAGTATGTTAGCTCAGGGATAGCAATGCAGGAATTGTGAAGGTAAAATGGTACGTTGGGGGTTAAGTTATGGGATGGGATAGAACATGAATCTTGCATGTGACATTGTCGCAAATACTTGTAACTTATTGTTGGCATAAAATTGATTTCTAAATTCATGGTTTTGACTATGGATTTTTGCATAATTGAGGATTTTGACATGATTACTCACTTAATTAATTTTCCATGGCATATGATGCATTATTCATGCTTTATTAATGTTTATGAACAAGGCGGGATGCATAGGAATGGTAAGTGAATTTTCAGGTACTATGGATCCCCCAATTACTTGATTTTGATCTTGAAAAATGGTATGAACTCAAATTATTCGTTAAAATTTCTATTGAATATAATTTTTTCATATTGTTTGAATACCCTTAAATATTTTCATTGAATAAATGGTTAGAAGAACATGAATTGGTTTTTGTTATATTCAAATAATTTAGAAAAGGACTTGGTGGCCATGGTTTTATTTTGAAATGGTTTTGGTTTAATTAGAAACCTTAGATCCAGTTTGGTCTAATAGTTTTTGCATGTCTATGTTGGTATCTAGGTAGCACTTAGTTGAATAACATTTTGGGTAAGGGAGAACCAAGTGTCCCTTACGTACGTCTTTGGTGATCCCCATTAGAGAGGAGTATTGTCCTTACAGGTGAAATGGGATGAAGGTTGGTGGTTAATCTTAAACTTTTCTTATAGCAGTGGTCATCAAGGAAAGTTCCATTGAATAATTTAATGGTACTCTTCTCTGACGGTTAAGAGAGTGGTCTACCAATGTTGTATGCATTCTATTAGCGCCTATGCCTAAGGTTCACATTTTGCATTCAATTTGTTTTCTGAATCTGAGACTTGACTTTATGTGAAGTAACTCATGGTATGTGTGGTTGTGTTTCTTTCAGTGTCTATTCCAAGGACTCTTTTTATGGTATGCTTTGGTCGGGATGTTTCTCCACTATGTCTAGGTTGTTGTTGTGAAGTACTTCGTGCCTATGGCGTTGTGTCTTATTTCAGAGGTCTTTGTTTTGCGTTGGGATGCATAGATAATTCTTGTACTTTGTTTCCTTAATAACTCTCCTTATGTTAGGATAGAAGTGGCTTTGAGATAATGGTGATGTTTTGTAATGGGAAATGTAGAAGTCCCAAAGTGGGGGAGAGTCTAGGGTGGCTACTAGAGTTAAGGTTTGAAAGTAATGTGAGGTCGTTGTCATGATAAGTGGTTAGGAAAGAAATAAGTGGTGAAAATCTATTGTGAAATATTAAATGGTGTTAGATGTTTTGATGGATAGATCATCCCGCAGATATGTAAGCGAAAGGTTTGAATTGTTGTGGTTGGTGGATGTGCCCATGGTTGTGTTGGGTTTGGTAAAGAATAGTTTTTCGGAATGTTTCATGGTTTCATTGTTGTATTATTTTGGTGTTCAATCATAGATTGGGGATTTTGGTTATAAATGGTTGAATATGGGTTTGCTCATGTCCTTTACTTATTGTTTACATATTATAATGGTGATGAAAGAAGAATAGCATTCGGGATAAATGTAAGAAGTAAAGCCTAGTGGCCTAAGTTAACGTCTCTTTGCATTGGATAGGATTGAACATGGAATTGGTGGTGTACAGTTGACTCAAGCTCTTGTAGTGATGTGTCTTGGTAAATTCCAAATAGACTCAGACTTGCTCTTTATCATGAGTCCATTCATCCGGTAATCTATATTTTGTGGGGTTGTGGATGGTCTTTGGTTGGTTAGGTCCCTTTAGGTTGTTTTAGTATCTCGAATTCTTAGTTCTTTAAGGGGTTACCAATGAGGATCATTGATTAGTAAAGTTTTCCAGTCCTGAACGAAAGGTATATGGCTTCGGTAAAGGTTCCATGGGGAAACTAAAGGTTCGAGAAAGTCATTTGGGATGCGGATGTGGACATGGTGTCCAAGGATCCGTGTTGCTTTTTTCTTGTGGAAAATTCATGCATAAGTTACGTCTTCTTCAACACATCCTTGTTTTATAGCTTGGTTAAAGGTGAGGAATGGTTCCTCTTGCATCTTTGTTTCCTAACTTAGTTAGAGGTCGGGAGGAAGGTGTAAGGGTGTAAATCGTGCTTTGGGTATGTGATGATCTTTTAATCTTTGTTTATATTCTTGTACTCTATTTTGGCTGGGGGAAATTTTGATGTATGTTAATATGTTACTTCGTGCTTATCCTTAACCTTACCCATCATTCGAGGACGTATGATCTTAGTGAGGGAAACTGAAACACCCTGGGAATAGGACCCTTGAAAAATTTCTTAGGTGTTGGAAATTTGTGACTTAATACGACTAAAGAGAGTCACTCGTACCCCTTTGATATGACTTATGGGCCATCATGAGGGTTCAATCATACCCTAGGCAGTATGTTTGGCTTAGAAACTTCCCAAGATATGACTCAACTAGGTAAGAGTCATATAGGAACATACAGGTGGTGCAATTCAAGTCGTATGATGTATGTTTGAGTTGTCTTGTGGAATCTGTCTACTATACGAGTGGTAGGTATGATTGGGGGTGTCACTCGTACCCTTAGGTATGACTTAGGGGGGTGTGAGTCATATAGAAACCAGTAGGAATGGTTATGGAAAGGTTTGGGTATGAGTTGAGGTACTATTCGTACCCTCGGATACGAATGGTAAGGGGGAGTCGTAACCCTAGACATGACTTGTTTTAAATTTTAAGTCAAGGTTAATTTGGACATTTACTACACCTAAATCCGTATGTACTCACTCCTCTTTCAATTTGAGGTACTTGTAGTGTGTCTTGAATCAACTAAACTTGGTCCAATGACTAACGATGCAAATATATGCCATGAGGATGAGGCCATCTAAATGATGGAATGAAAACTATTGGTTGGTTTGAGCTACTTGTAGTGTCGCCTACCATACAATGCATCAAATGAAGCCATCTAAATGATAGAATGAAAACTAATATTATACACAACTTCTGCCTAAGGTAAAAACTAGTCCCACTGAATCCTAAAATCCAACAAAAAAAGTGTAGAATATGTCCTCCAAGATCTGGATAATTTGCTCTGACTGCCTATCATCTAGTGGTAAATATAGAGCCAAAGTCTACCTAGGAACCTAGCTCCTCATGAATTTTTCACCAAAAGATAGAAGTGAACTAAGAGTCTCAGTCTGAAATGATGAACATAGGTATCTCATGCAAGCAAACCACCTCTTTAATCTAAACACGGCCTAACTTCTCAGCACTATAGGTAACTTAAATGTGGATAAAATGTGCAAACTAGGTCAATAGATACACAATACCCAAGTTCTATCAAAATTTTGGGTAGTGTGAGGAAATACACCTATTAAATCTATAGTAATTCTCTCTAATTTCAATTTGGAAGTGAGTAGCTTCTAAAGCAATCCACCAGGACTCTAGTGCTTGGCCTTTACTTGCTGATAACAAAGGCATTGAGCCATAAACCCAACTATATATCTCCATATACCTCTCTATCAGTGATTTTGACTCAAATCCCTTTACATTTTGGTTGTCCCAATGTGAATAGAGTATCTAGAGCTATGAGCCTCACAAAGAACCAACTGAATCAGATCTCCAACCATTGGAACACAAATACGACCATCAAACCTTAGGACACCATTAAAATCTATGGTAGCCCTCCTAGACTTACCTCTTATCACCTTCTCATGAATGCTACGAAGCCCGCTATCTTCAAAATAACGAATATGAATATAAATCAACAAGGTAGAACAATCCTCAACATTTGTAATGATCTTTGAGGGTTAAAAATACCCATACGGACCATCAAGTTAGCTAAGGACTAGATGTACAAAGCCCACAATCGCTAAGAAACTAAAATGAAAGCTAAGATACACATACTAACTTCCTGCTCAAGGGATCGCTACCATATTTTCCTTGTCTAGATGATATAGAATAAAAATATGATAGTCCTTTAGCATATCAATCCATATGCAGTGCCATGAATTAAGAACCTTCTAGGTCATAATATACTGAAGACTATGGCGACCAGGAAAGATCTAATAATGAACTCCATAAAAATAATGTCTCCAAACCCTAAGTGCAAACACTGCCGCTACCAACTCCAAATCATTGATGGAGTTGTTACTCTTATGCACATTCAGTTTCCTTAATTCATATGCAATATCACAACCCTGCTGCATCAAAACATCCTCCGAAAAAATACTGGACAGTTCAAAGTAGATATTAAGACCCTTATCCTCAACTGGAAAAGTTTGAATAGGAGATGAAGTAAGCAAATTCATGAGCTTCAAAAAGCTTTTCTCACAATTTGCACATTACTAAAATGGAACCTCCTTCCAGGTCAATCAAGTCATAGGGTCGCCTATAGTAACCTACCAATACAACAAAACTGCAAACCTTAGTAGCTGACATAGGCGTGGCCAAACTACAAATAGCCTTAATCTTTACTTGGCCCACCAAAATGCCGTCCTTGGACACTATGTACGCCAAGAAACCTATAGACTTAAACTAGAACTCTCACATTGAGAACTTAGCATAAAGTGAATGATATCTCTATGTGTTGAGTACAATCCTTAAATATTTCTCATGTTCCTTTCTATTCCTTGAATATATCAGAATGTCATCAAGAAATACTACCATGAAGGAGTCCAAATACAGCCTGAACACGCGGTTCATCAAATCCATAAAATTGTTGGTGAATTAGTCAATCAAAAAGACATCATTAGGAACTTATAATACATATAATAAGTCTAATAGTCTATCTTAGGGATGTTTGAAGTCGTAACTTTCAACTGATGGTAACCCGACCTTAAATCTATCTTCTAAAACACTATTGTACCCTAAATCAAGTCAAGTAAATCTTTGATAGAAGGCATATGATTCTTATTCTTTATGGTAACTTTATTCAACTGCCTCTAGTTGATACAGATACACATAGAGCCATCTTTCTTCAACTTAGACAAACCTGGAGTACCCTAAAGCAATACACTTGATCTAATAAAAATCTTATCTAGAAGATCCTGAAGCTGACTATTCAGCGCCTTTAGCTCAGTAGTAGCCATTTGATATGGAGAAATAGAAATAGGTCAGAAGTTTGGCTCAAGGTAAATAATAAAATCTGTATCACGCTTAGAAGGAAGGATAGGTAGGTCGATCAGAAACACATTGGGGTACTTACAAACAGTAGGGGCGAAGTCAAGAGATGGACTCTAAGCACTAACATCTTGAAAATATGCCAAAAATGACTCATAACCTCTTGATATCAATCTCTTAGCTTAATATAAGAAATAATCCCCATCGAGGAGCGACAAATAGAACTCTACCACACAATAAGGGTACACCTGGCAAGGCTAATGTAACAGTATTAACAAAATAATCTAAGACTGCTTGGTAAAGGGATAACTATTCCATGCCTAGAATTACATCAAAATCCACTATATCAAGGACAATGAGATTAATTTGAGTATCAAACTCCTAAACAGTCATCAAACAAGATTTATATACTGATCCACTTCTAAATAATTACCCACAAGGATAGCTACGCACAATGACACATATAAGGACTCCTAAATAAACCACGTCGTAATGTAAAAGAAGAAGAAACATATAAAATGGTGGAATCGGGATCAAACAAAGCAGAAGCTGGCTTAAGGCATACGAAAATGATATATGTTATCTTAGCATCTAAAGCCTCGGCTTCTGGTCTACCTTTTATAGCATACAAATGACCCTTTCCAGCACTAGACTAGGTGCCTATCAAGCAACCTATCCCACCTCCCTGTGTACCATCTTTGGAATCTTAGGCCCACACGACCCTATGCACCACCCCTAGCTAGAGGAAACATAAATCTAATCGGATGTGAAGTTTTACCTGAAGGCATAATCATCTACTAGCAATACCTATCCATAACATGCCATATGCACCTTGCTCTATATAAAGTATCCATTGGATATAGAACGACCACACCAACTTAAAGATCCTAACTAAATACCACTCCGTGGACTTTGATTACTAGAACTATTATAATCAGTTGATCCCTTTTTGATATCTAAACCGATGCTTAAACTATTCAACTAGTCTGACCCTAGTTATGATAAGGCTGTTGTTAGGGCTACCAATCCTAGAACCCTTTGCCTGTGAACTATGAATCATTATGTCTCCCACGATTAATGCCCTGGTAATGAGGCCTCTTATCTTTGACCCCTTGGGATTCACGATATATCTTCTTTATAGTATAAATAATCTTAGCTATATCAGAATAAGACTTCCCTTAAATAACCAAACTCTTTGTAGCCCTAAAAAGTGGTAATCTCAATCCCATGACAAAGCATCAAATTCACTCAAACTTTGTAGGCAGAATCATATTGGCATGCCTAGCTAACTCATAAAATCACATCTTATAATTAGCCACAGACATAGAACCTTATCTCAAAGTAGAAAAATCATCTCCAAGACGCTCGCTTATCCTATGAGGTATATACTTCTCTAAGAAAGCCTCAGAGAACTTGGTACAAGTCACCGGTGGAGATCCAACTAGCCTAGAATCAAGATAATCTCTCCAACACATTCTCACTTTTGTGACAAGTTGATAAGCAAAAAAACTAACTCCACGCGACTATACCAACCCAAAATTTTGTAACCTCTCCTCATAACTGGATAGAAACTCATACGAATCCTCTATTGGAGTCCCAAAAAACCTAGATGGAGTCAATCTTAAAAATCAAGCCAATATTTTATGCTCTTCTAAAGACATAAGTAACTGGGTTACAACCGACTGTGAGTCTACTAATGCTGGTGGAACCTTTACCCTGGGCATCACTATTATAGGATATTCCCCTAAATCAACACCATCATGTGCTGTTAGTTGAGCTTCCTTAGCCGGCAAACTGCAAACTAACCCCAAAAATATTATCAATATATCCCATAGAATTGAAGAAGATATAAGCCCAGGAAGAGTCTGGGCTGCCACTTCGCCTACTTGCTATTGTGGTGGAAGAATTCCTGGAGCTCTCAGTTTTAAAAGCTATGACAGGATCAGGTGATGAATGCTTGTACTGATCTCAAACTAAGGTTGTTGCTCTATCCTGCTAGTGAACTTTGGATCGCCTCGGTCCCTAACTAAAACTCTAGCAACGAGCTTAAGGATGTTGAAAAAAAAATCAAACCCAACACACAGATATGGATCAAGAAAATAAGACTTTTTGTAAAAACACTCCATAGCCTCTAGAAGAGAGGGTACACACGTCTCCATATCAATCTGCGGAACTCTTCTAAACATCAGTTGTATAACAAGGGTACCAGTAAAACCTAGGGTTCAATACCAAGCTATCATGACCCAATTTCTTAAGTTATGATGGCGCCTACTTTATCCTACTAATAGGCAAAAAAAGCCATTGCTCAAAATGATAGGTAATGGGCTAAAGGGAATAAACTAGAAAAGGAAACAAAGAATGATAATAGTAGTAATAATACGTAGAAATAGAAGAAGAACATAGGCAATATATCAAAACAAGAGACAAAAGCAGACCAAAATAAACTAACAAATTCCTCCCAAGACATGGTAAGGTTTGTACTAGAGCTAGTACGAAAAGATACCCAGAGTAAAAGATAAAATCTAAATATACACAATATATACAGGTAGTATTAGATACAAAAGACCACATTGAAATAGATACAGGAGGATTAGTCTCAGATGGCAGTAAGCTCACCCTCCTCTAGATCTATACTGGAAAATATGCATCACATAAATGTTGGATACTAGTACTCAAATCTATATTAGGGTAAAGATGCAAAAATATAGTATAAGTGTCCAAGGAATGGGTACTCAGTAGACATCATCGGTCCACAAAGCTCAAAATAGGAAATGTGTAAGTAAAATGCAAGAGTGTAGTCAATAGTAAATAAGGATAAAAAGGTAAACAACTATCAAGCTATGCAAATGTGACAAAGGAATAAGTAAAAGCATTACAGAATGATAAATAATGTAGTACTAAGAAAAAATAAAACATAACCTAACTGGGCCCTCATAAGCCTATCAAGCATACTGAAAAAACATTTAACCCACTCGTGCCTGCATAATCTAGTGGGATACATAAGAAGTAATTTAATGAAAAGTATAAGTAATCCATAACTGAACCAATCTCATGATATCATAGTAGTAATACAGATATGCATCGCTATTGAACCAACACCAATGGGTTATAATGAGAAGCCAGATGGTGACTCAAACTTGTAGTGGTGGGTAATAATAGGAGGCCATATCCCAAATTTTAATTAGAAATAGTGGGTAATAGGTAGAGGCCACATAGATAACATATAACAAAACTCATAATCAGATGCTGAACTCAAAGCGGAACTTACAAGAACCACAACTCCCAAGGTGACTATGATTCATACGAAAACACCCAAATTATTATAACTAGTGCCATAGCAATCATACCCAACTATAAAATTAAAACTCAAATAATACCGTAACTGATGCCACAATAGTGCTGAACATACAATAAATGACTTAAATAAAGTATATGATTACCCTAAACCATAGTTAAAATACATTTAAATAACCATTCATATAACTTAGTTAAAAAGAGATGACTCCAAGGTGTTGCAACTTCAGGACCACATCCTAAGCTTTGAAATACTATATCATACCAAAAGATAAAGGAAAAAAACTTTTCTAAAAATGGGGTCCTAACCCAATAAATAAGGTGTGATATCTATATATAATGATACACAAACTACAACCACCTGTCCAAAACTAGGATAATGGCTCATAATAACCGCAAATAAGTTCAATCTAAAAAGTAGGGCAATCCTAGCATACCTTGACACGAAACCTAAAAACCTCTCTGTGAAGCCTTAAAATACTTTTCTAATAAAAACTGAGCCTGAACAACTTGATGTAGATAAATTTGTTTTTTCTTTTGGTGACCGGCTATAATGTTAGATGGATATTTTTCACAAAAATACTCTCAAACATAAATGTTTAATTATATATTTATAACAATATATGTATGTTTTGTTCTATAAAAGTAATACAAAATGAATGAAAGCTAGGTGATATTGACAATTATATTCCCAAGTTAACTAATATACATGACCTAATATACTTATGATGACATAACACCTAAATATGACTCTTAGCCACTAATTTGACACTTGGTTAACACATGTAATAAGGGTAATGCCACCCTTAACTATTGATAAGTAAATCTGCAACACAAACACACACATTTATATATATAAATCTAACCCCATTACATATAGACTTATGTATTCTGTAGGTTCGTGAAAAAATATATACAATATTTTGAATATACCATAATTAATAAAAAAATTATTTCTAATAAGACTTGTAATATATAATAATAATAATAATAATAATAATTAAAGGGGAGCTTTGGAGTAACTGGTAAAGTTGCTGCCATGCGACCAGGAGGTCAAGGGTTCAAGCCTTGAAAATAGCCTCTGACAGAAATACAAGGTAAGGCTGTGTACGATACACCCTTGTGGTGGGGCCCTTCCCCAAACACCGCGCATAGCAGTAACTTTAGTGCACCGCAATGCCCTTTTTATGTAGATTCACTATCTTTGCTTTAAATAATAGTAAGTTATAAACCTATTTATAAAGTAACATAGATATACCTTAACTAAAGAATTTTATGCAAATTATAAATATTTTGGAAGGGTAATAAATTATATTTCTATCAAATACTAATTTAGATTAAATATTGAACAATATATTGGGTATCGCTAAAATTCTCAAACAAACTGCCCAAACACCTAACTATCAGTTCCAACAAGTCATAAATAACTTGGAGCAGTTATAGAAATACTCTAGAAACCAAAAATTGATGAAAACAAGGAAAATGAATGTGAGGGTCATTACAGAAGATAGTATACGGATAACAAGGAAAATAACTATGAGGGTCATTACAAAAATAACTTGAGGATGAAATAAGACCCTTCATCGGAGAAGCAAATTAAGAGACCTTTCACTGAAAATTATCTCCAACAAGGCAGAAAAGGCCAAAGAAGATAGTAAAGTTGAAGAATACTGTAAAATCAAAGACTGTAAATACCATAGATGAAAATTAGCTATGAGAAATTGGTAAGCACCGACTATATTATAAAATTGAAGAACACAACTTGGTGAAAATGGAAATTAGCTTAGACAATAAATGTAGTGATATTGGCAAAGAAAATCGGCAATGGTTGTAGCTCCATTTTTGTGTGTTGAAAAGAGTAAAATGAGGAAAATAGGGCTTTCCTAACCATAATGTACCAATTTTGTATGTTTTTGTATTTTTAATAAACATATTAAAACTCACGGGTAAACAAAATAGTTTGAGGGAAAATTCTCGAGTAGTGTCATTTTCTGCATAATATCACCATAACTATAGATGCTCTGTAACAATGGTTGTAACTCTTGTTAACATAGATCATTTTATTTGTATAGTTATGGAGAAGTGTAAGACCCCACAAAATTTCAACCATTGTATTTTTTACCCTCCTACGTACGTAATGTTAATTTCATACTTGAATTAAGTTTAGATATGCTAAAAGGGTGTTTTAATAAAGTTTATAATTTTTGAAGAGGTTCAAGAGCATTTTGGACTCCAAGGTAGTAAGCCTCCGCTATAAGTGCGTGATACGAAGGTTAACCTCTCCGATAGTGTCGTGCCACACCGTTATATAAATTTTGCCTAGTTTTTATTTTTTTCCCTTAGGGTGAAGTTCTTTTGGTCCTTTAACACCTTGAACGACTTTTAAACATAAAATAAATACCCTTTCCTTTAGTTTTAAAAGATCAAATACCACTATTCTCTTCTATAACTCTCCAACTAAGAAAGGTTAAGGTTTTTACAAAGAATTCACCATTCAAGCTCCAACAATTAAATTGTCTTCAATTTATAGTATATTTTAGGCATTTCTCTCATCCTTAACTTGAATTTTACATTATTAAATCTATTTAATCATTATTCATATGATTTTAATTATTAGGTTGAGGGATTTTGTAGATTATTTCTTGAATTGTATTTACCATGATTTAAATGTGATGTTTGCACTTTAATTGATGGTTTTTGGGGCTGAATGGGCGTATTGTTATAAGTATTGGAATGGGAAACATGGGTTTCCCCAAACTAATGGATTTTTAGCTTGATAATGGCATTGGACTCAACCCACCTTTAAAACATTGATTTTGAATATGGAATTTGCATACTTTAACTTACTTTTGGAATATTGCATTGCATTAATGGATAATGGATAATAACAATAATTTTTTGAATGCCCTTGGTGGGCATGGATTTGTATTTTAAATATAACTTAGGAGTCTAAGGGTCATATGGATTGGTTTGGCATAATTGTATTGGCTTGCAAGTATATTAGCATGAGGAAACAATGTTAGTAAATGACTTATTAAATGAATAGTTTGTTAATAGTTTGGCTTATGTTTAAACATTATAATTTATGATTAAAGAGAATCGTGTAGCACACCGTGAAGGTGTAGGTCCTGGGGTAACCAAAACTGCAAACTATATTTGCCAGCGTGGGGGTCTATGTGACCATGTGCTTGGTTTACACTTTAAATTTTGGATGACTATCATGTTGGTGTCCTTAAATTGCCCTTGATTTTCTCAGTTTATGTGGTTAACACGCACTAGGCCCTTTGAGTAGGGGGAGCAAAACCCTTATAGTCCGTAGGCGCCTTTAGGATGGAGCGAGCTACACAACTCAAGTTAGTGGTTTAAATTCTCATGTTTATGACCCTAATCCCTATCCAAGAATACTATTTATTTATATCTAAATATTTCATAAATTTTTTTGACTAGTATTTGTAAATGGAATTATTTTATCCCTTTCCCTGAGTTACATGTCAGTGCTCACCCAACTGATAGTATCTTGATGTTACATCATTTCATGATGTAGGGTCCGAAGGGTTTTCTATTGCTCCTATTTAGTTCAAGGTGATTTGGTACTCATATGGATCTACCATGAAGTGGTGAACCTCCATCTTATAAAAGGCCCAATGATTTCACTCTTTTCCTTTATTTCTTGGTATTTCTATAATGACCCTCCAAGTTATACTCCGTAATTTTTCTTATTTTTTCCATTAGAGCCTATCCATAACTTCCCCAAGTCATTTATGACTTAGTAAAACCTATAGTTCATTCACCGGGTCGTTCATTTGGTTTTTAGAACCAATTCCCTATTTAGAATTATTTGTTGGTTCCAAAGGGACATTGGGAAAAAACTTCAGTAAGATGATCTTGGATGCAAATTCTAAATGTGCCAACAGATCTAGAATATTTATTCTAGGCTAGGTATACCTTTGGTTCAAGTCCCAATGCACCCAAGATCATTTAAACCTATTCATTGGAAAGTGAGAAAATTGGTATTATGGTAGTAGGACCCACATTTGGTATAAACAACCTCCAATGGAAAATATAACTTTACCAATATATCTAGAATGTCAAATTAGTGGGGTTACCTAGTTCATTTGTGAAAATCGGTGTTCAAATGAGTTTTGAGGGTCAAAAACAAGTTTTGACTTTGTTGGTGATAGTGCATGGTGATCGGAATGAGGATTATGGTTATTTCCCTTGCACGATAGAAACCCTTAGGATCATGATAAAGATACCTCCTTACCTGTCGGGTTTATATATGGACTAGAAGAGATGTTTGGGGAATTTTCCCTTCATCTTTGAGTCCTAAAAACACCAAAATAAGTGTGACAACTCAAAGTTGATTATTATGGGTGACTTGGAAGCTTGATTAACATATATTTTCATGATTAACATTGTGTTTAAGGTAAGAATCCTTCAATTAAAAGCTTGTATTTCTTGATTATTTGACCAAAACCCCAAATAGCATGAGTGCTTGATTTTAACCAAATTATGCTCAGTTTTCACCTATTTCAGTAGGTTTATGATTCTTTAATGGTGTAAAAAATATGGGTCGACCTCAGAAATATGTTTTCTATAAGTGAGACCCACTTGATGTTTTTTTTGTCAGTTTTTGACCCGAAGTACAATGTTGTAATATCGGTATCGTTGTTCTCATAATGATTTATAAATTGTATTTTTGATAGCTTAGCACCTTAAAGGAGCTTTTTGGAAGGTAAAAGTAAAGGTTTAGTGGATTGTTGAGCATTCTTTGAATCTGAGGTGGTCTAGGTTTATTCCTTGTTAGATTGAGCGATGTCATAATATAGTTGTGATAACTTGTTAGATTAGGATGGGTTTAAAGTATTAAATTGATGAAATGAATAACTTGGGTTAGTTAGACCATTTAAGCTTTGTGAATCTTAGAGTTGAGAAGCTTGAATTGTGTCTATTATTTTAGGTGAAATGGACTTTATGACTCATGTTTAGCCTCAGAATTCCTTAGAATACTCAACCTTAGGTCAAATGATCTAGTTACTTATACTTAGAGTAAATTGACCTTAGTTTCTTATACTAGAGAAGGTTTCCTTAGTTCCATTGGACTTAGTAAGAGTGCATGAGTAGAATAAATACCTTAGTACTTGTGGTGGCTTTCCGTATATCTTAAAGTTTATTTCGATATCTTAACCTAGTCCGGGATAGAAATTGACTTAGAATGCATTTCGGGAATTTAAAAGTGGGCTAGTAGACCCACCTTATTGTAAGATTGAGGATTAGTTCACTTGAATCCGTACACTCAGTAATTAACTATAGAGTGACCTTTTAAGGAAATGTTGATAATTCTTGGTGTTTGTTGGTTATGTGGAATGTCATTAAGAATGATACCCAAGTAATTATGCCTCTGCATACCATTTTTGCTAAATCAATGTCAAGTTATTATTTATGTTATTATGATTAACCATTGTTTGGGCAAATAAACGTGCTATTAAATGAGCCCTTGACTATAATATATCCTAAGCCATAAATGATGTTTATAACCTTGCTATGAATAAGCTATAGATTATGTCATAATTTATCAATTGCTCGTAGTATTGATAAATTATCTTTAGGCCAATAGTAGGCTTATGAATATGCTCCTAATAGGCCATTGTTTATGATATCACTTATTGTTATTCCCATGGTCTAAATGACTAGAGTATGATTATATAAAGATGAGACCTTGATTATACTCTTGACAAATCATGTCTACATCATGGATTAAGCCATTGATTAGGCTAGTGTTTGGACCATTAGCTATGCTATTGACCAAGTTATGATCATGCTTAATAATTACGCTAATAAATATATTAGAAACCTTCCTTATTATTTATATTAAAATGATAATGTTAATGGTGCTATAAAGAGCTCTTATTGACTATATGTAAAGCTATTCTATATATTATGCTTGGACTCATGATACTTCCTGATATGATTATTTATTCTAATACTTTTGCCACTTCTTATACATGTCTACATATCCATCTCTCTGATATGGGTTGAAGGAAAGATGTTTGTACTAAAGTTATAAGTTTTGAGGAAAAACTCAATGATAGTTTGTATTATTCATGTTACATATACATATATCTATTGATAAAGTGACATTAATGATGAACGTCAGATTATAGAGGTATGCTCTTCTTCGCTTCTCGTTTATATCTATTTACTTTAGCCCTTATAGGGCTTGTTATTTACTTTAGCCATTATGGGTCTTATCATTCACTTTGACCCTATGGTGTTTGTTCTTTATTAATGATATAAATTTGCATATTATGAATATTAATATTATGATAAAACTCAATAAAGTCGAAGGATATTGTGATGATATGATGATACGTGATGCAGATTAATGATATTGTAATATCAGAGGATATTGTGATGATATGATGATACCCAACAAGACCAAAGAATATTATAATGATATGATGATACCCAGTGTAGATAGATGATATTATGATATATGATGATACCTAATAAGGCTAGAGGATATTGTGATGATATGATGATATCTAGTACTGCCAAATAATATTATGATGATATAATGATATGATGATGCATGGCAAGTTCAGAGGATATTGTGATGATATGATGATACCTGGTGTGGCCAAAAGATATTTTGATATTATATTAATATTCGGTAAGGCCAAAGGATACTATAATGATGCCTGACAAGGCCGAAGAATGATTAATGATGTGCCTATGTATACATCTATTATTTTGAGTTCGGATAGACCTATCTATGGAAATTATATATTTATTTATACTTTTGTGAAGTTGGGTATAACGTTGTTATTAGAGATGTCAGTTATAGTCTTCTTATGAGTTAAGGTATGAGGTGGTATAAAATTTGACTTAAGTTTTGAAAGATGATTAGTGGTGGATATTGCTTAAGTGGATAAGGTGAATAATGGATTAGTGAATCGTAGTGATACAGAGATCTAGTAGTATTGATGGCTAATAAGAGTGATAATTTTCTTATTATGGAGATTAATGATAATAGGATTTGCGATAGTGATGATTTGTTGTTATTGATGACTAAGTCTATGATGTTGGTTTGTTGTTAAGTGAGGATTTATAAATTAATGATGATAGTTAATAAGATATGTTATTTGATAGATAAATAGAGAGCTTATGGTGATTAGCAGTCATTGATGAATGGTAATTAGTTGAAGTACAAAGGCTTGAATTAAGTATTGGTTAATTGACGAATATAGCCTAGTGGTGAATTTTGGATTGATGCTAGTTATTGGCTAGTTAGTGAATAGTGGTTATTCATTGACCCATGAATTGTGTTTATGTGTTGAATAATTGATAGATGATAATTAGAGGTTATATGATGGATAGTGAGTAAATTGGTTTAGTATTAAGCATTAGTTATATAAGAATGAATAAGTAGGGTGTATTAATGAGATACATGCCTATATGTTTGTATGGTTATGGTTATAGGTAGATTGATATAGGTTATTCAATTATGAGTATGGATGATGATTAGGAATGGTGGCAAGTAGCCATTTGATGGAAATTATGGAAAACTATGGATAATGAGAATGTTTGGATATATTGTTGATTTGATTCTCGTATGTTACTCTTGGGTATACTCTCCGGTTGTATGGTATGCCATGATGAGTTCTTTACATTATGCACTATTTTGTATATGGTTACCAACTTTGTACTTGTGTTTGCTTGTGATTATACTTGTGTTTCTTTATGATTCTGAATCGTATATGATATTATGTACAATAATATTGTTATGTGTTTATTCCTTATGTTTTATTGTTATTTTGATACATAGTGCTTGTCATGTACAATGATATTGGCATGTGTTGATGCCTTGTGTTACAATATTATTCTAACTTTTTACTTATTTTATACAGTGATGATGCAGACAATTCAGGTTTAATTCTATACCCTCACTTAGTTATGATTATCTTGCACTTTATAATTCTTATATCATGATTTAGCTCAGTCGATCAATGATGCCTACTGAGTATTCATTGTTTTAGTGCTCATACTATACTTCTATACCTTTTTGGTGTAGATCTGAGTATTAGTTATCGTCAATTATCATAGTTTGTGCGGTGATTGATTTCTAAAGATAGTGTGAGATTTCAGAGTTCTAGTCACCCAATTTCATTCTATCTCTAGGATTCAATCTTTAGTATTTGAGATAGATGTATTAACTAGTCTAGACTTAGACTTGTATTGATACTATTAGTTGCTCTTCTACTAGCTCTACAAGATTTTGGGATTGTATTTTGTATGACTATTTGTTCTATCTAGAACTCTAATGTTTACAATTGATGTTCTTGAAATTTCACTTATGTTGGGCCTTTTTCACCGGATTTACCCATTATGCTAGTTCTGGGTTATGGTATTGGCTTACCTTCTAGTGCAAATTTATAGGTACATCATGACTCGTAAATCAAATCATGAAAATTTCCTTTTAGATTTATTTTTTCATAGGGTGCATGTCCCAACTTAGTTTAGTATTTTGGTTTTAGAGGCTTTTGTTGTCAAGTGTGGGATGGTTGGTTGCTTTAATTCGTAGAACTTTTATTTGGCTTATCTGTTAATCTTAATACTATTTTGGTTGATTTTTTTTGTATTTATTATATTGTGCTCTGGAGGTTAGACTATGGGGATGGTCTATGGCCTGTGATGGGTTTGAGATACACATCACGACCAGGCTTAGGTTTGGGTCATAACAAGCTTGGTATCAGATCACAGTTCAGGGTCTTTGCGTGTCCACAAAGCAGTGTCTAGTAGAAACCTTTTTGTGGATGGATAGCATGCCATACTTATAAGGCAAGAAAGTACAAGGCATTTAGGAATATTTCCCTTTCTTGTTTTCTATTTTGGGCTATAAAATCTAGTTATCTTGAAACTTATCTAACTTATGACTTGCTCACATTTAAGATCATGCCTCTCTAAAGATCTGATAATCATAGGTACTCTATTGGACCCTCTGTCCTACTTAAGAAAAATATGTGGTGAACTCGCCGTATTTATGGAGTGTAGACCTGGTTTAAGGTCCCTGCACCTAGCTATACTACTCTAAGTGGGGTTCAACTGGTCCCTACTTGTCCTCCTCAGTCTTCTAAGGATGGTGATACTCATGCTCTGTCACCTCATAGAGATATCTCTAATGTAAAGTTTTGTTAGTATTTTAATATGCTTGCTTAGTTGGTAGAATTATAGTCTTGTCTTTTTATTATGTTGGTTGTACTGTTAGTTCATCTAAGGTCAGTCGGGTTAGCCAGTTTATGAGGTTGAATCACCCAACCTTTATGGGCTCTAAGATTGAGGAGGATCCTCATGGGTTATTAATGAGATAGAGAAGATCCTTAGGGTGATGTATGCTACTGATTCTGAAGGAGTAGAGTGGGAAGCAATATAGGGTTTTAATGCTGAGTCGGCAGTATGGGATAAGTTTCCAGGTGCTTTTCTTAATCATTTCTTTTCTCATGAGCTGAGAAAATCTAAGGACAAAGAGTTTTAACATGAAGTAGAGAAAAATAAGTGTGAAGGAGTATGCCCTAAAGTTTCAGCAGCTATCCTATACGGCTCCAAAGTTGGTGTCTAATATGATGTCCTGGATGATCAAGGTTTCTTCTTGTTTATGCCCTACTATGGTTTTTTAGTGTAATATTTCTATGTTGAATAATGATATAAACATATCCAAGATGGTAGTCTATGTGCAGTAAGTGGTGGGGAAAAAATAAGTAGGTATAGATGTGAGAGAAAAACAAGAAGTTTAGATATTCAGAGCAAAGGTGCGAGTTAACAGAACATGGGAAGAGATGGTAAAGGGTAGAATAAGAAGATGAATTTGTTAAGTTCTTATTCGTCAGCTAGTACACCCTATCCTAAGCCTTCTGGTGATCATCGTTTTTAGGCTAGTAGTTTTCCTAAGGCACCAGGTGCCCAATCACAGGTTAGTGGAGCTTAGTATACCTCATTTTATCCTTCTTGCCAATTTTGTAGGCAACTTTACTGTAGGTATTATGAGGAGGGAAGGAACTTGTGTTTTAATTATGGTCAGCTTGGTCATCTTTAGTGAAATTTTCCTATAGCTAAAGTTGACACTTGGGCTAATAAGGTTCCAATAGCCACTTATTTAGCTCCTACACCTAAGGTTCCCACTTCAGGAATTGACACTGGCCAAAATCATCACTATGCTTTTGCTACTCATTAGGAATCTAATGTATCCCCCGATGTTGTCACTAGTGTGGTACAACTCTTCTCTAGTGATGTTTATTGTTTGTTTGATCCAGGTTCTACCCTTTCTTATGTTACCCTTTATGTGGTTCTATACTTTTGATTTGGTCCTAAAAATATTTTCAACCCTTTCTCCATTTCTACTCTAATGGGTGATTTTATTATTACTAAAAAACTCTATAGGGATTGTGTGGTGTCCATCTTACATAAGAAGACATTGGTGGATTTGATAGAACTTCATATGGTTGATTTTGATGTAACCTTGGGGATTGATATGCTTTATTCGTGCTTTGATTATTTGGATTTTAGGACCCTAAAGGCCAGCTTCCATTTTCCTAATGAACCAATGATTGAATGGGAGTAGAGTTCCTTAGTACCTAAAGGAATGTTTATTTCCTACCATAGAGCTCAAAATATGATATCCAAAAGGAGTCTGTATCATCTAGTTTGAGTTAAGGATTCCAATTCTGAAAGTTTTCCTTTGCAATATGTCTCTGTGGTTAATGAGTTTCCTGAAGTTTTTTCCGATGATGTTCTTGGAATCCCTCTTGATAGGGAAATAGGTTTTTGGATTGATCTTTCATCGGATGCCCATCACATTTCCATTCCTCTTTATAGAATGGCCTCGATTGAGCTAAAAAAGTTAAGAGTTGTTAAAGGATCTTCCTAACAAAGTTCTTCCGCCCTTGGGTTTATCTGTGAGGTGCTCTTATGCTTTTTGTTGAAAAAATGATGGTTCTATTTAAATGAGTAAAGACTTTCATCAGTTGAATAGGGTACAGTGAAAAATAAATATCCTCTTCCTAGGATGAAGATCATTTCAACTAGCTTCAGGGTGATAGGTGTTTCTCTAAGATGGATCTTTATCTGGGCTACCATTATGAAAAAATTAGGGAGGTTGATCTTCCTAAGACTGCTTTCTAGACTCGCTACAACCATTATTAATTCTTTGTTATGTCATTTGGATTGACTAATGCCCCATCTATTTCATGGATCTTATGAATAGGTTCTTTGGCAGTTTTGGGATTTGTTTATTATAGTCTTTATTGATGAAATCTTTGTGTACTCCAAAAGCTAGGTGGATCGTGTCAATCACCTCTAAATTGTGTTGCAAACTCTTAGGGATAAGAAATTGTACACAAAATTTTCTAAGTGCGGATTTTGTCTAAGTATTGTGACTTTTTTGGGCATATTATTTGTAGTGAGGGGATCGAGGTGAATCCACAAAAAGTTGAGGTAGTTATGAAATAGCCTAAACACATGGTACCAACTGATAGTAGGAGCTTCTTCAACTTAGCTGGGTATTATAAGAGGTTTGTGGATAGTTTCTCATTTATTGTTGCTCCGATGACAAGGTTGACCCAAAAATGGTTAAGTTTTTTTGATCCGATACTTGTAAGGGTAGTTTTGAGAAGTTAATGGTTATGTTGAGTTCTGTACAAGTTTTGACCCTGCCCAAGTGTACTGATGGGTTTGTTATGTATTGTGATGCATCCCGTGTAGGACTTGGTCATGTCTTGATGCAACATAGAAAGGTTTTGGCCTATGCTTCTACGGAGCTTAAGGTTTATGAGAGGAATTACCAAACTCATGATCTAGAGTTACCAACTATGGTCTTTGCTTTGAAAATCTAGCACCATTATCTGTATTGGGTGCATATGGATATCTACCCAGACCATAAGAGATTGTAGCATGTGTTTATGTAGAAGGAATTGAGCTTCAGGCATAGGTGGTGGCTTGGTGTGAGACCCTATAAAAATTCAACAATTTTATTTTTAACCATTCTACATGCGTAATGTAATTTTTTTTACTTACATTATGTTTAGGGATGTTAAAAGGGTGGTTTTGGAAAGTTTTAGAATTTTCAAAAGCGACTCTAGGTCATTTTGGAACTCTGAGGTAGTTTGCGTCCGCGATAGTAGTGTGCCAAAGTGGTTAGCCTCTACAAAGTGTGGCATGGAGGCTACCCATCATAATAATGGCGCGGCATGCTTTAATCTTAATTTTCCATGTTTTGGTTTTTTTCACTTTGGGTGAGGGGCTTTTGGTCTTATTACCCCTTGTACATATTATAAACATAAAGTGACCCTTTTCCTTTAGTTTACAAAGGTCAAAATCATTCTTTTTCCTTTATAACTCAAAACCCGAGAAAGCTCAAGGGTTTTGCAAGGAATTCATAGTTCAAGATCCAAAATTCGTATTCTCATCAAATTGTTCTATATTTCAATCATGTTGCTCATCCCTAACTGGTATTTTTTAATTTTGGAATTAAATTATTGATTTTTCATAAGATTTTCATTTTCTGTTTGAAATAAGGTTGAGGGATTTTGATTGGGTTTACTTGAATTTCTTTCCCCATGGTTTAAATTGCTTATTCATGATTTAATTAATAGTTATGAAAACTGAATTGGTGCATTGTATTAATGGTTGTAATGGGGGACATGGGTTCCCTTAATTGATGGAATTTTGTCTTGATAATGGCATTAATCTCAACCCACCTCGTAAACTTGTTTTGAATATGGATAATTACATGGTTGAACTTTTCTTTTTAAGCCATTACATTGCATTAAAGGATAAATGAATGAATATGGTTTTGGATGGCTGTGGTGTCCTTGGCTTTGTGACTTTAGTATTTCATTTATTTTTCCTCAGTTCGCGCAACTAACATGCATTGGACCCTTCCAGTAGGGGCATCTTAACCCATATAGGCGATGGGTGCCTTTAGGATGGACCGAACTACACAGTTCAAGTTAAATCTTTAACCTCTTATGTTTATGGGTCCTTGTCCCTATCCAGACATCCTATATATAAGTATATAAATGTGGTGCATATGGTTTCTGACTGGATATTTTTAATTGTATAATGTTATCCCTATTCCCTGAGTCACATGTCAATGCTCGCCCCACTGACCGTCCATGGAAGTTAAATTATTTCATGATCGTGTTAGGTGATTTGGTACTCATATAGATCTTTTGTGAAGCGGAATGCCTCAATCTTTTAGAAGGCCTTATCAGTTTGCTAGTTCATGACCGTCCCGTGAAGCTACATCATTTCTGATGCTCCTATGAAGTGTTAGGTGATTTGGTAGTTCTATCGATCTTATGTGAAGCGGTGTGCCTTAATATTTTGGAAGGACCTGTCATTTGTTGGTTTATTTATTATTTTTAGTGTTGTTTAGTATTCCATTATGGATTCATTTGTTTCATAGTCGGGGGAAGGTCCCTACTTAACTGGTGTTTTATTTTTGAGGATTGTGTGGACAAGTATGGGTTGGTTTTTTGTTTTTACCCTTATTTTTTATTTGGTTTATCTATTCTTCTTATCATGATGTTTGGTTATCTTTAAATATATTCATTTAGCATGTTCTAGATGTTAGGCAAAGGGGTTGGTCTCTAGCTCAAGGTGGGTTTGAGATACCCATCACGACTAGGACTTGGTTCGGGTCATGACATACTTGGTTAGTATCTAGGTTCTAGGTCATTGGGTATCCATAAAGCCATGTTGAGTAAGTCCCTTTATTGGGTGTGTAGAACACCACACTTATAAGGGGGAGGCTCAAGGCGTTTAGAAATGTTTGCCTTTCTTGAGTACTATTTTTAAGTTGTAGACTCTAGCGCTATGAAACTTTTCTAATTTAGGATTGCTTGTATTTCAGATCTTGCCTCTCCAAAGATCTGACAATTATAGAAACTTTGATGGAAACTCTATCCCACCTGAGGAAAAATTAAAGGGAACTCGTCCTATTTATGGAGAACAGACTTGACCAAGGTCCCTAGTCATGACTGTACTACTCCATATGGGGTTCTACCTATACTTCTAGTCCTCTTTGGGCTTCACGAGATGGTGATACTTATGCTCAGTAATGTATGGGAGATATCTCTAATATCGAGTTCCATCAGTCTATCATATGCTCACTCAGTTGGTGCCGTCTAGCCTTGTCAGTCTTATCATGTTGATCCTATTGTTAATTCATTTGAGGTCACTCAGGTTAATCCATTTTCGAGGTTGAATCCCTAAACATAAAAAGCTCTAAGGTTGAGGAGGATTCTTAGGCGTTGATTGATGAGAAAGATAATATTTTTAGGGTTATGCATGCAACTGATCCTACAGTTGTAGAGTTTGTTGCAAATAAGTTTAAAGATGTGGCTTATTAGTAGTATGAGGAGTAGAAAGCAATGAGGGATGAAAATTCTATGTTAGGTAGTGTGGGATGACTTTTCAGGTTCTTTTCTTGATCACTTCTTTCCTTAGGGTTGAGGGATGCTAACACTATGGAGTTTATAAGCTTCAGGAGTGGTAAGACGACTGTTAAGGTGTATACTTCTAGTTTTTCTTGTGAACTTATGTTGGAATGTTAGGATACTATGCTGAATAATAATATAGATATCTCAAGGATGGTGGTTTATGTACGGTAGGTAGAGGATGCAAAAAACAAGCAGGTAGAGATATCAGAGAGGCAGAACAGAAAGTTTAGATATTCAGAGTAGGGTACAAATAAGTAGAATAGTGGGAGAGATGGTAGGCAGTGGACTAAGAAGAAGAATTAGGGAAATTATTATTCGACAACTAGTGATCTTTATCCTAAGTCTTCGAGTTAAAGTAATTTTCAGGATAGTAGTGTTCCTAAGACACAGGGTACGCAATCTTCAGATAGTGGAGCACGCTCAGCCCTACCTTATCCTCCTTTCTATTTTTTGGATAGCTTTACCATGGATATTTTGAGCAGGGGAGAAATTAGTGCTATAGGTTTAGTTAACTTGGTAATTTGCACCGAGGTTGTCCTTCGTCTAGAGTTACCACTGGAGCTAATAAGGTCCAAATTACAACTCTTTCCACTGCTGTAGCTAAGAGCACTAGTTTAAGTACGTGAATTGGCCAGAAACGTACTATGCTCTTGCAACTCATCATGAATCAAAGGCATCCCCCGATGTTATCACATGTATGTTAAAACTCTTCTCTCGTGATGTTTATTGTTTGCTTTATCTGGGTTCCACCTTATCATATATGACCACTTATATGTCTGTACACATTGGTTTTGGTCCTGAAAATATTTCCAACCATTTTTCTATGTCTACTCCAATGGGTGATTCTATAATGATTAGAAAAATCTATAGGGGTTGTGTGGTGTCTATCTTTCATAGGGAGAAATTAGTATACTTAATAGAACTTCATATGGTGGATTTTGATGTGATCTTGGGGATGAATTAGCTTAATTCATGCTATGCTTCTATAGATTGTAGGATCCAAAAGGTTAGTTTCCATTTTCCTAATGAATCGGTGGTTGAATGAGATGGGAGTTCCTTATTACCCAAAGTGGGGTTTGTTTCCTATATTAGAGCTCAAAATTTTATTTCCAAGGGGTATCTGTATCATCTAGTTCGGATTAAGGATTCTAAAACTGGAAGTCCTTCTTTGCAATTTTTCCCTATTGTTAAAGAATTTCCTGAAGTCTTTCATAATTATCTTTCTAGAATTCCTCCTCATAAGAATATAGATTTTAGGATTGATCTTCTATTGGATACCTATCCTATTTCCATTCCTGCTTATAGGATGGCTCTGATTGAATTAAAGAAATAAAGGAGCAATTAAAGTTCTTATCAATAAGGCCATTATTCATCTTAGTGTTTCTCCGTTAGGTCCTCCTCTTCTTTTTATGCGAAAGAAAGATGGGTCTCTTCAAATGTGTATAGACCATCACCAGTTGAATAAGGTTACAGTGAAAAATTAGAACCCACTTCCTATGATTGATGATCTTGTCAAGAAACTTCATAGTGCTAAGTGTTTCTCTAAGATTGATCATTATTCGGGCTATCATTAGTTGAAAATTAGGGAGGTTGATAATTGCAAGACTAATTTCCAAACTTGGTACGACCATTATGAGATTTTTGTTATGTAATTTGGGTTTACTAATGCTCTGGCTGCTTTCATGAATTTTATAAATCTGGTATTTAGACTATTCCTGAATTTGTTTGTTATTGTATTCATTAATGACATCTTGATGTACTCTACTAGTAAGGAGGATAATGCCAATCACCTCCGTATTGTGTTGCAAACTCTTAAAGACCAACGGTTCTATGCAAAACTTTCTAAGTGAATTTTGGCTAAGTGTTGTGACCTTCCTTTGGCATGTTGTGTCAACTAAAGTTATAAAGGTAGATCTATAGAAAGTTGAGGTAGTTAAGATATGGCCTAGACCCATGACTCCAACAGACATTTAGAGCTTCTTAGGTTTGGCTGGGTATTATAGGAGGTTTATGGAGAGTTTCTCATCTATTATTGCTCAGCTTACAAGGTTAACTCAGAAAAGGTTTTGTTTTTGTGGTCTAATGCTTGAAAGGGTAATTTTGTAAATTTGAAGGATAAGTGGTGAATTTGTGGTGAATTATGATGCATACCATGTGGGGCAAGGACGTGTTTTGATGCAGTATGGTAAGGTTGTAGCCTATGCTTCAAGGCAGCTTAAGGTTAATGAGAGAAATTACTTGACTCACGATCTAGAGTTGGCGGCTGTGGTCTTTGTGTTGAATATTTTGTGCTATTATCTGTATGAATATTTATTCTATCCATAAGAGCTTGCAGTATGTGTTTACATAGAAGGAATTAAATCTCAGGTAGAGATGGTGGCTCGAACTACTTAAGAATTACGATATGATCCTTCACTACCATCCAGGCAAAGCTAATATTGGTTTTAATGTTCTTAGTAGGTTGTCTATGGGGAGCTTATCTCACATTGATGAGGAGAAAATAGGATTGGTAAAACATATTTACAGGTTGGCCAATTTGGTAATTCATCTTTTGGACTCTAAGAATGAAGGAATGGTTGTTCAAAAAGTGGTTAAATCATCTCTTGGTGTGGAGGTGAAAGAGAAACAACTTTGGACCCTATACTTATATAGATTAAGGATAATATGGGCCAACATAAGGTTATGGCTTTTGATATTGGGGGATATGGCATATTGAGGTATTATGAATGAAGCTAAAGAAGCCATGACAACCAAGTACCCATTATTGTTCCCCGGGTTTGATGAATGTGCTTAAGGTATAGGTTTTATTTCCCTCTTGTCACTTTTAAAATTTGTCCTTGGATTCTAATACATTCATCCTATTCTCGTCCTAAAACTGCCAAAAAGCATCATTCGGGGATGAATGATCCTAAGAGAGGGATAATGTGAGACCCCACAAAATTTTAATAATTTTATTATTAACCATCCTATGTGCGTAATGTCAATTTTTTATTTGAATTATGTTTAGGGATTTTAAAAGTGTATTTTAAGAAAGTTTTGGAATTTTTGGATAGGCTTCTAGTTAAGTTTTGAACTTTGAGGCAGTGTACCTCCTACTATGTTAATTTTGACCAGTTTTTGTTTTTATCACTTGGGTTGAGGGTCTTTTGATCCTTTTACCCCTTGTATGACTTACAAACATAAAAGTAACTCTTTTTCTTCACCTTTCAAAGATCAAAATCATTGTTTATCCTCTCTAACTCAAAAACCAAGAACACTTAAGGGGTTTACAAGGAATACATTGTTAAAGCTTCAAACTTCAAATTCTCTTCAAATTGTTGTACATTTCAGGCATGTTGCTAATCACTAACTAATATTTTTACATTTTGGCATTAAATTATTTAATTTTTATATGATTTAAATTATGGGTTTGAAATTGGGTTGAGGGATTTTGATTGGGTTTACTTGAATTGCTTTCTCTATGGTTTAATTTGTTTATTCATGCTTTAATTAGTGGTTATGGGGATTGAATTGGTGAATTGTTTTAATGGGTGGAATGGGGGACATAGTTTTCCCCAAATTAATGGAATTTTGGATTGATAATGGCGTTAACCTCAACCCTTCTTGTAAACTTATTTTGAATATGGATGATTTCATGGTTTAACATGTCTTTTAATCCCAATGTATTTAATGGATATGATCTTGGATGGCCTAGGTTTTTGATTATAAATTGAACTTTGGAGTCAATTTTGTTATACGGATTAGTTAAACATAATTATATTAGCTTGCAAGCGTATTGGTATGATATACTATGTTGGTAAATACCTTAATAAATAAATCCTAATTTAATGGTCGGTTTATGTGTAAATATTTTTAATTCTGGCTTAAACAAAATTGTGTAACTTACTGTAAAGGTGTAGATCCTAGAGGGATCAATACTGGAAATAACATTTGCCGGCATTGGGGGTCTATGTGACCGTGTGGTTGCTGCACATATTATATATGTATATATGTATATATATATATATACATATATATATATTTATATGATTTGGGAGGGCTATGTCCTTGGTATCTTTAGCCTTTCATTGATTTTTCCTTGGTTCGTCCGGCTCACATGCAGTAGGGCCTTTCCATCAAGGGGAGCTTGACCCATATAGGCCTTAGATGCCTTTAGGATAGAGTGAGTTACACAGTTCGGGTTAAATCTTTAAAGTCTCATGTTCATAGGCATTTTCCCTATCCCGGCATCCTATAAATGTATATGAATGTGGTGTATATAGTTTATGAGTGAATGTTGGTAATTACATTATTTTACCCCTATTTCCTAAGTTACAGGTGCTCGCCCTATTGACTATTCCTGGATGCTACATCATTTCATGATTTATGGTCTGAAGGGTTTTTTGGTGCAACTATGAAGCATTAGGTGATTTGATACTCCAGTGGATCTGCTGTGAAGTGTTGAGCCTCCATCTTTTGGAAGGACATTTCATTTCACTAGTTTCTATATTATTTCTAGTATTGTTTAGTATTCTATTTTGGATTCTCTTTAGTCATAGTTGGTGACATGTCCCAACTTAATTCGTATTCTAGTTTAGAGTTTTTGGTGGACAAGTGTGCGTTGGTTATTTGTTTTGACCCTTATTTCTTATTTGGTTTAACTATTCTTTATATCATCATATTTTGTTATCTTCCACTATATTCATTTAGTGTGTTCTTTATGTTAGGCTAAAGCGGTTGTCTTCGTCTCATGATGGGATTAATATACCCATCAGGACTAGACCCTAGTTTGTGTTGTGACACTCGAGCTACTGAAGGATTATAATATAAGCTTGCACTACCATCCATGTAAAGCTAACATTGTTGTTTATGCTCTTAGTAGGTTGTCTATGGAAACCTTATATCATGTTGATAAGGAGAAAAATGGTTGGTAAAGGATATTCACAAGTTTGCTAACTTGGGAGTTCATCTCTTGGACTTTGAGTATAGAGGAGTGATTATTTTGGAAATGGTCAAATTATCTATTGGTACTAGGGTGAAGGAGAAGCAGGATTTGGATCCCATACTTATGCAGATTAAGGATGAGGTGGGTCAGGAAATTGGTATGGCTTTTGACATTGATGGAGATGGAATCTGAGGTATAAAGAAATATTGCGAGTTCCTGATATAGATGTGCCATGAGAAAGGATATTAACTCAGGCTAATAAGTCCAGATATATAGTTCTTTTGGGTTTGATTAAAATGTATCATGACTTGAAAGAAATCTACTGGTACAGTAACATGAAGGGAGATGTAGTGAACGTTATGGCTAAGTGTATGGTTTGTCAGCAAGTCAAGGTTGAGTATTTGAGGTCTGGTGAAATATTTCAAGAGATAGATTTTCCCATGTAAGAGTGGGAGATTATTAATATGGATTTCATTATGGGTCTTCAACGGTCTCGCAACTTGTATTATTCTATTTTGGTCATCGTTGATAGAATGACGAATCTGCTCACTTCTTTTCTATGAGGACTAATTACTAAGAAAAGAATTATGCTAAGTGGATCATTCAGGAGATAGTTAAGTTGCAAGGAGCACTGGTGTCCCCAATTTTAGATCAAGGTACATAATTCTATTATTACTTCTTCTCTTCTCACTACTAGAATTTATTTTAGAAAGATCTGGGTACACAGGAAAAACTTAGCATCAGTGTCGACCCTCATATGAATGGACAAGTGGATCATACTATTTAGAGTTTGGAGGATATGATAAGGGCTTGTGAAATTGATTTTAAGGGTATTTGGGTTGACCATTTGCCTCTTATTGAGTTTGCTTATAATAAAAGTTATCATTCTAACATTTTAATGGTGTTTTTTGAGGCTACTTATGGTAGGCGGTATCGGTCTCTTATTTGGTAGTTTTAGGTAGGTGAGACTAGGTTGTTTTTTCCTGACTTAGTTCCCCAAGCCATGGAGAAGCTGAAACTGATGAGAGAAAGACATAAGACTACTCAAAGTCGCAAAAAGTCTTATGCAGATATTAGGCAGAGGGAGTTGGGGTTTGAGGTTAGTTATTTGGTATTCTTGAAGGTTTCCCCTATGACAGGAATCATGAGGTTTGGAACGAAAGGGAAGCTCAGTATCGGGTGTAATCGTCCATATCAAATTATGAGGAGAATTAGGAATGTTGCATATGAATTAGATTTACCAACAAGTTTAGCCTCTATTCCACCTGTTTTCCAAGTGTCTATGTTCAAAAAGTGTGTGGTTGGTGCTTCCTTAATAGTCCCTATAGAAGATGTTGGTGTTTCATATTATTTGTCTTATGGGGATGCCTCAGTTGAGATATTGGATATGCAAGTTTGTATATTGAGGACAAACGATGTAGCTTGAGTGTAGGTTCTTTTGAGAAATCAAATGGTGGAAAAATCTACATCAGAAGTTGAGATAGATACGAATGCCAACTACCAATTCTTGTACCCTGTGTTGGATGAAAATGCTTGAAGTAGGAGTTTTATGTTCCTCTTTTTGCGTTTCAAATATGTCATTTGGTTTTGATGTATTCTCTCTGTTATCGTGACAAAAGCGTCCTAACTCCTCATTCGGGATGAATGATCCAAAGAGGGGATAGTGTAAGACCCTACAAAATTTAAACAATTTTAATTTTGACCCTCACATATGCGTAATATTTTTTTTCTAAAATTGTGTTTAGAGATGTTAAAATGGTTTTTTGAGAAAATTTTAGAACTTTTAGAAGGGGTTCGAGGTCATTTTAGAAATCCAAGGCAGTAAGCCTTCGCGATAAGTGTGTGGAACGTAGGTTAACCTCCGCGATAAGGGCGTGTCATGGAGGTTAAACTCTGTGATAGCGGCTCACCATTCCACAAGGTAAATTTTGCCTAGTTTTTATTTGTTTCCACTTGGGGTGAGGGTCTTTTGGTTCTTTCACACCTTTCACGACTTTTAATCATATAACCCCTTTCTTTTACTTTTCCGAGATCAACACCACTATTCTCTTCTCTAACTCCCAACCAACAAATCTAAGGGTTTTATAGAGAATTCACCATTCAAGATCCAAACTTTGAGTTGTCTTCAATTTCTTGTATATCTCAGGCATGTTTCTCATCCTTGACCTTAATTACATTATATCATATATTTAATCATTATTCATGTGATTTTAATTGTTACGTTTGAAATTAGGTTGAGGTCTTCTGAAGGTTATTATTTGAATTATATTTCCCATGATTTAAATATGTTATTTATACTTTAATTGATGGTTTTAGCGGATAAATGGGTGCATTATGGTGAGGATTGTAATAGGAAACATGGGTTTCCTTAATTGATGGATTTATTTCCAGGTAATGGCATTAACCTCAATCCATATTTAAAACTTTGGTTTTGAATATGGAATTTGCATACTTTAACTTACTTTTGGAACATTGCATTGTATAAAAAGGATAATGATGAATAATAACAATGGTTGTTGAAATGCCCTTGGTGTCCATGGTTTTTTATTTTAAATGGAACTTGGGAGTCTAATGGTTATATAGATTGGTTTGGTATAATTGAATTAGCTTACAAGCCTATTGGTATAACAATACCATGTTTGTAAATCCCTTATTAAATTACACCTTTGTTAATGGTTGGGTTTATGTGCAAACTATATTAATTGGTCATTAAGTAAATTGTATAGCTTACCATGAATGTGTAGGTCCCAGGGGGACCAACACTAGAAACCACATTTGCCAGCGTTGGGGTCCACATGACCGTGTTCTTGGTGTATACTTTATATTTTTTAGGGTTATCACCTTGGTATCTTTATCCTTTCCTCGATTTCCTTGGTTCGTGCGACTAACACGTACTCTGGCCCTTTTAGTAGTGGAACTGAACCTATAAGGCCTATGGGTGCCTCTAGGTTGGAGCGAGCTACATATTTTAGGCTAATGGTTTAAATTTTATGTTCATGGCCCTTATCCCTATACCAGAATCCTAGATATGTATATATAAATGTTATGCATGTAGTTTTGACTAGTGTTTTTGCAAATGGCATTATTTTTCCTTTTCCCGGAGTTGCATGCATGTGCTTGCCGCACTGACCATCCCTGGACGCTACATATGTTCATGATGTGGGGTTCGAAGGATTATTTATTTCTCCTATGAAGAGTTTGGTGATTTGGTACTCTTGTAGATCAGTTGTGAAGTGGCAACCCCCCATCTTTCAGAAGGCCTGGTCATTTCACTTGTTTATTTTATTTCTTGGTGTTTTCTTTTGGATTCTTTTTTTCATAGTCGGGGGCATGTCCCGACTTAGTTTGGTATTCTAGTTTTATAGGCTTTTGTGGACAAGTATGGGTTGGCTGTTTTCTTTGATTATTAGAATTTACATTTGAATATCTATCCTTCTTATTACTAGCTGGTTGGCTTCCTCGGTTTATATGTATGTTCTCTTGTGGTACGGCTAAGAGCGTTACCTCTGTCCTGTGGTGGGTTTGAGATTGCCTGTCACATCCAGGCTTGGGTTCAGGCCGTGTCAAACTTAGAAGTGAGAGATGATTAATATGGATTTCATTACGGGTCTTCAGAGGTCTTAGAACTAGTGTGATTCTATTTTGGTCATTGTGGATAGCATTATAAAGTCTGCTTACTTATTTCCCATAGGGACTAATTATTTATGAGAGGATTATACTAGGTTGTTCATTCAGGAGATAGTTAAGTTACATGGAGGTCCAGTGTCCATCATTTCAGATCAAGATACCCAATTCTCTTCTTACTTCTGTCGTTCATTTCAAAAAGGTCTGGGTACTCAGGTAAACCGTAGCACTGCTTTCCACCCTAAGATGGATGGTAAAGCAGAGCATACTATTTATACTTTGGAGGATATGCTAAGGTCTAGTGTGATTGATTTTAAGGGTAGTTGGAGGATTCCCATGTACCCTAGAAGTGTTCCATTATTAAGTTTGCTTGGCGGAATCCCATTTACCCCACAAGTTGTTCATTATTATGTATACTTGGGGGATTCCATTGTACCACATAAGAAATTTTAATTGACCATATCCATGACCACCAATACATTCCATTAACCATTCAAGACCATTTAAACTATTTATGTTATTTAGGGTTCCATTACCAAACCATACCACGGAATAGTTCCATATAAAGTCCAATAGTACAGTAACAACATTATCATGGGTATTTTATCAAACATTTTGGGGGCATAGTGTTTCCAAAACCAATTCCATATACCAATCAACCATTACCATGCAACCAATTTTTCTAACCACCATTAAAGCATGTAAATACATAATTAAAACATGGGAAAACCATAACCAAGCATTTAATACAAAAACCCCAACATATAATTGAAAACCCCAAAACGATACAATAATCATGATATGAAAACATTGTATAAATCATGTATTTAGTTTGAACTACTAACAATGAGGTATAAGTATCTTGCCTTAGTTCACGAAGATGATGAAAAGAAATCACCCAAGCAAGCTCCAAATTGCTCCTCTAGATGAAACCCTAGACTTCCTTTACCCAAGAGCCTTAGAGAGAATTAGAGAGTGTTTCAAAATGTTTAAGATTAGAATAATAGGGAAAATAACCTCCCAAGTCCAATATAAGTCATGGGGTCATAATGGGTTATGAGGGAAAATGTTTAGATTACCCCAACTAAACTGTATAAAATTCCCGCAAATGGCTACGACCCAACCGTATCGATCGTACCCTCCAATACTAGTAGTACCCCCACTCGTACTCTAGTAATCATTTGAACATGCAATAAAATTCGTATCAAAGGGTATGAATAGTACCCTTAACCCGTATCCATAACAGAACCAAGAGGAGTTGATACTATCCAGCATAGGAGTGGCACAATACGACTCGTACCCTATCTCACAACCCCTGGTGAGCCAGTCGTACTTAGATCTAACTTACTTTACTAATTATTAGAATAAGAAAAAGGAAAATCCAACCATACAACCCATCAACCAATATACGACTCATACCAACCCAAGTCATACCCATTCTATAAACCAATCCAACCCATCACCCAACACTAGTTAGTGTACGACTAAGCCTTACCAATCGTAACCCGGCATACCACATATACCCCATTGTCATATCTTGTCCAGAAACTAGAAATCCAAGAAATTTTCTAACATTCCAAAACCCAGGGTATTTTATTCCCTTAGCATATCTTTCAAATTCTGAAATTTATGCTCCGCTTGCCCATCCATTTGATGATAAAAAGTGGTGTGAAAGTTCACCTGAGTACCCAAACCTTTCTAAAAACAATGCCAGAAGTGAAATGAAAACTATGTACCATGATATGAAATGATGGACACTGGCACCCTATGAAACTTCACCATCTCCTGAATGAACAGCTTGGCATAATCCTCTCCTAAGTAGTTAGTCCTCAAAGGAAAGAAGTGAGCCGACTTAGTCATTCTCTCCACAATGACCCAAATAGAATCATGTTGATTATGAGACCATGGAAGACCAAAAATAAAGTCCATATAAATCCTCTCCCAATACAAAATGGGAAACTTTATATCTTGAGACATAACACCAGGCCTCAAATGTTGAACCTTAACTTACTGACAAACCAAAGATTTTGCAAAAAAATTTGCCATATATCTCTTCATATGGTTCCACCGGTATATTTCCATCAAGTGATGGTACATCTTAGTTTAACCCAGATGAATTGTATATCTGGACTCATGAGCCTCGGCTGAAAATCCTTTCCCACAGCCATAACCCTTTGCTTACCCACATCATCCTTAATCTATATAAGTATAGGATCCAAAGCCTACTTCACTTTCATCTTCGCTCCAAGAGATTATTTGACCACTATCTGAATAATCACTCCCCATCCTTATAGTACAAAAGACTGACTTGTAAGTTAGCTAGCCTGTGAGCATCCTTCACTAATCTTTTTTTCCCTCATTAACAAGGGATAAACTCCCCATAGACAACCTGCTAAGAGTATCAGCAATAACATTCGCTTTACTTGGATGGTAGTGAAGAATCATTCCATAATCTTTAAGCAATTTGAGCCACCGCCTATGCCTGTGATATAACTCCTTCTGCGTAGACACATAATAAAAGCTATTATGATCAGAATAGATGTCCACATGCACCTCATATAGATAATGTCATGAAATTTTCAATGCAAAAACCATAGCCACCAACTCTAAATCATAAGTCAGATAGTTCCTCTCATGAACCATAAGCTTCCTTGAAGCAATGGCCACAACCTTATTATCCTGCATCAAAACAAAACCCAGTCCAACACGGGATGCATCATAAAACATAACAAAACCAGAAGAACCCTTGGGCAGGGTCAAAACTGGCACATAAGTCAACTTATCCTTGAACTTCTCAAAACTACCCTCACAAGGATCGGACCATAAAAACTTTAACTTTTTCTAAGTCAACCTTTTCAATGGAGAATCAATAAAAGAGAAACTCTCCACAAACCCAAGAAACTCCTAATTTTGATTGGAGTCATAGTTCTAGGCCATTTCTAAAATTTCTCAAACTTCTACGGATCCACCTTGATCCCTTCTCTACAAACAAAATATCCCAGAAAAGTTACATCATTAAGCCAAAACTCACACTTAGAAAATTTAGCATGTAATTTTTTTTCTGTGAGAGTCTGGAACATAATTCAAAGGTGATTGGAATGATCCTCTTTAGTCTAAGAGTAAACCCAGATGTCATCAATGAAGACTATAAAAAAAAATATAGAAACTTCCTTAAAACCTGATTCATAAGAACCATGAACATAATTGGAACATTAGTCAACCCAAATGACATAACCAAAAACTCATATTGACTATACCGAGTTTGGAAAGCAGTCTTAGGAATATAAACCTCCCTATTTTTCAACTGATGATACCCCAAAAAAATATTAACCTTAGAAAAACATCACGTACCCTGAAGCTGATAAAAAATGTCATTAATTATGATGCCCCAAAAAAATTTTCCGTTAAGATCTTGGATGAAAATGTTTTGAGTTATATTCTTTATCATAATTAATAATTTTTGTCTATGTAATTTATGGATATGCGACCCTTTATCGCGCAGAGCATCGAATAATCTTTCCAATGATATGTGAATCATCAAAAATGAACACTCGAGCAATGAGTTATGATCATTTCGATCTAACCTTGAATAGTGGTGAATAGTAAATGTACAGAAAAAAAATACTGAAGCCAGGCGAATTATAGGGTCAACTTCAAATGATTAAAACTCATTGTACATAATGATATGGTTGAGATACTATATATCAATAGAAATCTCTGAAAGTCCTCTTTCAAATAAAATTGGTTTAATCTAATTTGGCTATTGGAGTAAAAAGTTATGGTCGATCTACTTGAGCGTATCAAAATAGTCCACCAAAGGACAGATTTGACATTATTTGATTTTTAAGGGTATTTTGGTCATTCCCACTTCAATCCATCCGGGTAAACCATGGATCTAAGTCCATTAAGAGCATTCAATAGCTCATTTTTCTCCAAAATTTCCTAAGGCTCAAACCCCAACCCTACTACTCCAAATTCCATTCCTCTATGTCTCTTGATTAAACCATAGAAATTTCAATGGTATTCGAGTTGATCATGTTAAGGGATTCGAGAAGCACCCTTTATTTTTGTGAATAAAGTTTTAGAGTTAAAAGTTCATATTCATCTTCCATTTTTAGGTATATGGGGCTTTGAACAAGATTATACTTCCGATCTTGTGCCTAGTATTTTTGTTGAATTACATTGACATGAGATTTTACATGTTTTACCATGAATTTGAAATATGATTTTATATCTTATATTATTGTCCATGAGCTATAGGATTATGTCATCCGATATGTGTATGATGTTGAGATGGAATATGTTCAAAAAGTATTTGATTATGAGAGTAAGATGATTTAATTTGTTAAGCTTTAATTTATATTATCATTCCACTATTTCCTTATTATGAATTTATAATTGATATTGGAAATTCTATATCCCTACTATGGGTTAATGTCTCATGTACCTTTAAATGAGAGTTGGATGAAAAATTGAGAAATGTTGATATTGAAGTTACAATGAGTCTAGGTATTTTCTAGATGGTTTTGATAAGTTAAATTGTTGAAAATATTATGTATTGAGTCTTCATATCCTTGTTCAAATGTCGAGTCGGTCATAGTTCAATGCATTGATACCTTGTTGATATTGAGGAAGATTAAAATGTTTTGAGCTAAAATGTGTTGAGTTAGGAATCCACAAATTGATATGATTTGATAAATGAGAAAGAGGTTTGATTTGGTCTTTATGATATACCCTTGTGATGTTGTGGTGGATTTCCTAACGCGTTCTGAGCTTATCGAGGAGTAGTACTTAGCACCAAGAGGAAAATTTAGTATTTCCCCAAACCTATGTGCCACCATAGGGTTGTTTGATGATGATATTATTGGCTAAAGAGCCCAATTGTAATTATTGCAGTTTTAAGGTCGTACTACCTGGCAAAGAGGATGACGCTCCAGCCAATGGGGGTTTCAAACGTTGGTATTCCACATAGCTCACATGGGGTTGTTGGTTATAGGAAACTCCTATGTCCATAAGATTCATATTTATTGAAATACCAAGTCACTCCTAGTTTTGATGTGGTAAGTCAAGTTGCCTATGATGATCTATAATGATTTATGAGGTTTTGCTCCTACATTTCCTATCTAAGATGTTGTGAGTTGCATGATTCAATGTCACTCAAGCCAGGTGTGTCATTATGGTCCGTATGTACGTTTTTACGAAATTTATGATATTATTTATATTTTGGATGCACCCCCACATAGTCAATATGTATCTTGTGTTGACCCATATATTTCTCTATGGTCTACATTCTTACCATGGTGTAGGTTTAGGTACTCCATCGCAGCCGCAGCAGTGAAATTCGAGTGCCACATCTAGGTTCCTTCAGTGGTGAGTCCTCATGGTTCGAGGACCAAGTTGCTAGTTTTGGTGCTGTTGTTTTATGATCCCTTTGGTCTGTTGAGTCAGTTGAGGGTTTGTCCTTATGGCTCATTGATTTTGTTGTATAAAGGCTATGTCAGACTAGTGTATTATTGGGTCGGTTTGTGTATAGACATTCCATATATGTACAACCTAATGATATTTCGTGTCATGTGAGATGAGATATGATATGTAATTATATATATATTCTTAGTGTAGCGTGTATGTTATTATGTTGGAACCTAAGGGTAGTGTTTTGGCTTAAAGGGTTAGCTTGAGGCTACGTGTAGCCTTGGGCACCGTGTGGCATCTAGGGATGATATTTCGGGGTGTTATAAACTTGGTATTAGAGCCTAAGATTGTGAAGAGTCCTATGGAGTCTGATAAGCTGCGTTACGTAGAGTCTTGAGCATCGGTGTGTAGTGTCACACCTATGAATAAGAGGCTGCGGGGCATTCTAGGAAAAGTCATTTCTTTCTTTATACAAGAGTCTATCATGATTACAATTGTTTTCTTCTGCTGTTAATTCGTGCATTCTTATGACAGAAAATGCCTCCACGACAAGCTCACGAAAACAACAACCAACATCAACCCGTTGATTTATTACATGAGATATTATCCCATGCCGAATTTTGGGCAGCTTTTCAGATGCTAGACAGGCAACTACCGCCAATACTCAGGCCAACGCTCTACCTCTATAGGAAAATAATTTGGCAGCAACACAAATTTGTGACTTTATGCAAATGAATCTGCCAGAGTTTCATGGGTCGAGAGTAGGTGAGGACCCATAGATTTATGTTAATGAAATAAAGAAAATTACATAGATTATGCACGTGACCGAGGAAGAACATTTTGAGCTTTCTTCTTATCATTTGAAGGATGTTGCCTATGACTGGATACAGATATGAAATAAGGGTAGAGAGAAAGATACCGCTCCGGTGACTTAGCAATTGTTCCAAGATGCTTTCTTGGATAGATTCTTTCCTCTTCATTTATAGGAAGCTAAGATATAGGAGTTTATGAATTTGAGAAAAGGCTCCATGTCGGTTAAGGAGTATTGTCTTAAGTTTAATCAGCTATCGAAGTACGCTCCAAATATGATGGCTGACTTGAGGACTAGTATGAGCAAGTTTCTAACTGGGTGTCGAGTTATGTGGTGAAAGAATATAGATCTGCTATGATCAATAGGGAGGTTGATCTTCCTAGGTTAATGATTCACGCCCAATAGATTGAGTTAGACAAGATAAAGGAAAGATAAAGAGTAAGAGGGATTAAGAGCATCAGATCAGAGCAACAGAGGTCTGGTCAGACTAGATTCTTCGGAGGGAGCGCCCTCAGTTTCAGAGATGTCCATTTATACTTGCTCCTTCCTCAGCTAGTGCTTCTGTATATCGGGGTAGGGAGGAGCTTGAGAATAGGTCTGTACCTTCCAGGTCTCAGAAAAGTGTAAGCTACCGGCCTCATCCTCCTTCGTGTGCTAAGTATGGTAAAGACCACTTTAGGGAGTGTTATATGGGCAACGGGGCTATTTTGGTTGTACCAAGTTGGGCCACATACTTAGAGACTGACTGTATGCCAGATAGCGGAGTCTTGATGCCCATCTGCAGAGTCAGGCTACCAATGCCCCGCCTCCCACAGCTCGTCCAGTTCCTCCTCAGGGTGCTTCATCTAGTACTATTGGTGGTCAATGCCAGATTGTTTTTATGCTATACCACCTCGTCAGGAGCAGGAGGACTCTACCGATGTTGTCACTGGTACGCTTCATGTTTTCTATTTTGATGTCTTTGTGTTGATGGACCCCAGTTTGACCTTTTCTTATGTGACACCTTTGGTTTCTGTAAATTTTGAAATAGATCCTGAATTAATTTCTGAGCCTCTTTTGGTTTCTACTATGGTAGGAGAGTCTGTCATTGCTAAGTGGGTGTATAAGAAATATCCCATTACTGTCTTTCATCAGTTTATGTATGCTGATTTGATTAAGCCAGATATGGTTGAATTTGATAACATTCTGGGTATGGGATGGCTTCACTCATGCTATGCGTCTATTGATTGTCGTGCCCGTGTGGTTAAGTTTTAGTTTCCTGATAAACCTATCCTCGAATAGTCCGGGAGTTCTATGATTCCTATGGGTCGTTTCATATCCAATCTCAAATATAGGAAGTAGATTTCCAAGGGTTGCATCTACCATTTGGTTTGAGTTAAAGACATTAAGTCTGAAACCCCAACCATTCAGTCAATTAATGTTGTTAATGAGTTTCTTAATATCTTTCTGAAAGATCTCCCTGGAGTACCTCTTTATAGAGAGATAGAGTTTGGGATTGACCATCTTCCCGATACTCAACCTATTTCCATTCCTCCAAATCGCATGGATCCTGTGGAACTTAAAGATCTGAAGGAGCAATTGAAAGATCTTTTAGCGAAAAGCTTTATCAGACCTAGTTTGTCCCCATGGGATTCACCTATCCTGTTTGTGCGTAAGAAGAATAGTTCTTTGTGGATGTGTATTGATTATCGACAGCTTAATAGGGTTACTATCAAGAATAAATATTCGTTTCCTCGAATTGATGATTTATTTGATAAATTGCAAGGTGCGATCTACTTTTATAAGATAGACCTCAGATCCGGTTATCACCAACTTAAGGTTAGGGAATGTGATATCCCCAAGATAGATTTTTGAACCTGTTACGGTCATTTTGAATTTCTAGTGATGTCTTTCAGGTTAACTAATGCTCCAACAACTTTCATGGATCTTATGAAGCGTGTATTCCGACCATATCTGGATTTATTTGTAATAGTGTTCTTGATGATATTCTTATTTACTCCCGAAGTGAGGATGATCATGCAGATCATCTCCGAATCATGTTAGAAACTCTTTGAACTTATTGGTTGTATGCTATGTTCAGTAAGTGTAAGTTCTGGTTAAACTCTGTAGCCTTCTTGGGTCATGTTGTTTATTCCGAAGGTATTAGGGTTGATCCTCAAAAGATAGAGGCTATAAAGAGTCGGCCTAGACCTATTTCTCCTTCTGATATCCGAAGTTTCTTGGGTCTAGCTGGTTATTATTGTTGTTTTGTTGAAGGGTTTTCATATATTGCATCTCCTATGACTCGTTTGATGGTTTTGTGGTGTATTGTGATTCTTTCAGAGTCAGTTTGGGTTGTGTATTGATGCAAAAGGGCAAGGTTATAACTTATGCTTCCTGGCAGCTAAAGCCTCAGAAGAAGAATTATCCTACCCACGACCTTGAATTAGCTGCCGTGGTTTTTGCTTTGAAAATCTGTAGACATTATTTGTATGGTGTCCATGTCGATGTCTTCACGGACCATAAGATCTTGCAGTATGTATTCACCCAAAAGGAGTTGAATCTTAGGCAGAGACGATAGTTAGAACTATTGAAATATTATGATATGAGATGCTATATCATTTGAGCAAGGCCAATGTAGTAGTAGATGCCCTTAGTCGAAAGTCCATGGGTAACGTAGCACATGTGGAGATTGGTAAGAAGAAGCTGGCCTGTGAGGTACATCGTTTGGCTAGATTGGGGGTTAGGTTGTTTGGTGATACTGAGGGTAGTATAGGAGTGCAAAGTGGCTCCGAATCCTCTTTAGTTTCGAAAGTGAAGGACAGGGATCCTACCTTAGTCAGGTTAAAAGAGTCAGTTAAAGACCAAAAGGTGAAGGTTGTCTCCCATAGGGGAGATGTCATTTTGATACTCCGAGAAAGATTATGTGTTCTTGATGTTGATAACTTGAAGTAGAGGATTATGGCAGAAATGCATGGTACGCGATACTCTATCCACCCTGGTGCTACCAAGATGTACCATGATTTGTGGAAAATCTAGTGGTGGAACGGTATGAAGAGGAACTTAGTAGAATTTGTGGCAAAGTTTTCCATGTGTCAACAGGTTAAAATAGAGCATCAAAGGCCTAGTGGCATGATGTAAGAGTTTAGCATTCCTACTTGAAAGTGGGAAGAAGTGAATACGGACTTCATAGTTGGTTTGCCTCCTTCTCGTTGCCATCATGATTTGATTTGGGTTGTCGTTGATCAGCGGATGAAATCAGCTCATTTTTTGCCTGTGCATTCATCGTATACAGCTGAAAATTATGCTAGAATATATATTTGGGAACTCGTCAGACTTCATGAAATCCCTTTGGCTATTATTTCTGATAGAGGTACTCAGTTTACCTTTCAGTTTTGGAAATCTTTCCAGAAGGGTCTCGGTACCCAAATTCATTTAAGTTTTACTTTCCATCCGCAAATAGATGGTCAGGCCGAGCGGACCATTTAGACTTTAAAAGATATGTTGAGGGATTTTGTGCTTGATTTTAAAGGTAGTTAGGATGAGCACTTAGCATTAATCTAGTTTGCTTACAGTAACAGTATTCATGCTACTATTGGAACTGCCCCATTTGAAGCTTTGTATGGTAGAAGGTGTAGATCACCCATTGGTTGGGTTGAAGTTGGTGAGGCTGCTGTGACTGGACTGGATGTGGTGTTCGAGGCCATTGAGAAGGTTAAGTTTATTTGGGAAAGGTTGAAAACCGCCCAAAGTCGTCAAAAATCATATGTAGATGTGAGGAGGAAAGACCTTGAATTTGATGTTGGTGATTTAGTGTACTTGAAAGTTTCACCCATGAAAGGGGTAAAGAGATTTGGGAAGAAACGGAAGCTAAGTACCCATTACATTGGTCCCTATAAGATTGTGGATCGCATTGGGAAGGTAGCATATAAGGTTGAATTACCTGTGGAGTTATCTAACGTCCATTCGGTTTTTCATGTTTCTATGCTTAAGAAGTCTATTGGTGATTCTGTTGTGATTGATCCTTCCTAAAGCTCGGGTATTCAAAATAGTCATTCATATGAAGAGATTCCGGTTGAGGTTGTTGACTTTCAAGTTTGTAGGCTAAGAAACAAGGAAGTTTCTTTAGTTAAAGTGCTTTGGCAAAATCAATCCGTGGAGAGTGCTACTTGGGAAGCCAAAGCACATATGCACGCCAAATATCCCCACCTCTTTTCTACGAATCCTGAGTATGTCAAAGGTATCGTTCTCTTTTGATTTAATCCTTATTGCTATGTTTATCTTGGCTTTTGTGTTTTCTACGAAATCCAAAAAAATCTAGAATAGAGTATATGCTTGGGAAAGATGATTTTTCTCTATATACTTATTCTCATAGTATTCGTAACCTACCTATCAACATTCAAGGATGAATGTTTCCAAGGGGGAGATGATGTGATGCCCCAGAAAAATTTTTCGTTAAGATCTCGGACAAAAATGTGTTGAATTCTATTCTTTATCGTGATTAATAATTTTTCTATGTGGAATTTCTGGATATGCAACCCGTCATCGCGTAGAGCATCAAATAAGCTTTCCAACAATATATGGATCATCCAAAATAGACACTCGAGTGATGAGTTATGATCATTCTGATCTAACCGTGAATAGTGGTGAACTAGTAAATGTGCAGGAAAAAAATACTGACTCAAGGAGAATTTTAGGGTCAACTTCAAACGATTATAACTTCTTGTACATAAAGATCTGGGTGAGATACTATATATCAACAGAAAGCTCTGAAGGTCCTCTTTCCAATGAAATTGGTTTCAGCCAATTTGGCCATCGAAGAAAAAAGTTATGGTCGATCTACTTTAGCATATCAAAACAGTCCACCAAAGGACAAATTTGACATTATTTGATTTTAAGGGTATTTTGGTCATTCCCACTCCAATCCATCTGGGTAAACCATGGATTTAAGTCTATTAAGAGCATTCAATAGCTCATTTTTCCCCAAAATTTCCTAAGGCTCAAACCCCAACCCTACTACTCCAAATTTCATCCTTCTATGTCTTTTGATTGAACCATAGAAATTTCAAATTGATTTGGAATTCGAGTTGATCATGTTAAGGGCTTCAAGAAGCACTGTGAGTAAAGTTCCAAAGTCGGAAGTTCATATTCATCTTCCATTTTTAGGTATGTGGAGCTTTGAACAAGATTATCCTTTTGATCTAGTGCCCGATATTTTGGTGAATTACATTGACATGAGATTTTATATGTTTACCATGAATTGGAAATATGGTTTTATATCTTATATTATTGTCCATGAGCTATGGGATTATGTCATCCGATATGTGTATGATGTTGAGATGGAATAGTGTCCAAAAAGTATTTGATTATGGTCCGTATGTACGTTTTTACAAAATTTATGATATTATTTATATTTTGCATGCGCCCCCACATACTCAGTCGTATCTTGTGCTGACCCATATATTTCTCTATGGGCTACATTCTTATCATGATGTAGGTTCAGGTACTTCGCCGCAGGCACGATAGTGAAATTCAAGTGCCCCATCTTCGTTCCTTCAGTGGTGAGCCTTTATGGTTCGAGGACTAAGTTGCTAGTTTTGGTACTGTTGTTTTGTGATCCCTTTGGTCTGTTGAGTCAGTTGGGGGTTTGTCCCAATGGCTAATTGATTTTGTTGTATAGAGGCTATGTCAGACTAGTGTATTGTTGGGTTGATTTGTGTATAGACATTCCATATATGTACAGCCTAACGATATTCCAAGCGATGTGCTATGTGATATAATATGCACTTATATATATATCCTTGGCGTAGCATATATGTTGTTGTGTTTTAACCCAAGGGTAGTGTTTTGGCTTAAAGGGTTAGCTTAAGGCTACGTGTAGCCTTGGGCACTATGTGGCATCTAGGCATGATATTTCGGGGTGTTATAAACTTGGTATCAGAGCCTAAGGTTGTGAAGAGTCTTAGGGAGTCTGACAAGCTGCGTTACGTAGAGTCTTGAGCATTGGTGTGTAGCGCGCCACACCTATGATGAAGAGGCTGCGGGGTATTCTAGGAAAAGTCATTTCTTTCTTTCTACAAGAGTCTATCATTCTTTAAGTGTTTTATTCTGCTGTTAATTCATGCGTTCTTATGACAGAAAATGCCTCTACGTCGAGCTCGAAGAAACAACAACCAACCTTAACCCGTTACATGAGATGGTATCCCATGCCAAATTTTAGGCAAATTTTCAGACGCTAGCCCAGGCAGTTATCGCCAATTCTTAGGCCAACGCTCCACCTCTGCAGGAAAATACTTTGGTAGTAGCACGAATTCGTAACTTTATACGGATGAATCCGTTAGAGTTTCGTGGGTCGAGAGCAGGTGAGGACCCACAGATGTAAGTTGATAAAATGAAGAAAATTACACTGATTTTGCAGATGACCGAGGAAGAAAGTATGGAGATGGCTTCTTTCCAGTTGAAGGATGTTGCTTATGATTGAGTGCAGACGTGGAATAAGGGTAGAGAGGAAGATACCACTATGGTGACTTAGCAATTATTCCAAGATGCTTTCTTGGATAGATTCTTTTCTCTTGAGTTATGGGAAGCTAAGATAGAGGATTTTATGAATTTGAAACACGGATCCATGTCAGTTAAGAAGTATTGTCTTAAGTTTAATCAGATATCGAAGTACGCTCCCAATATGATAGCTGACTCAAGGACTAGTATGAGCAAGTTTCTGACTGGGGTGTCGAGTTACGTGGTGAAAAAATATAGATCTGCTATTCTCAACAAGGAGATTCATCTTCCTAGATTAATTATTCATGCCCAACAAATTGATTCAGATAAGATAAAGGAAAGAGAAAGAGTAAGAGGGATTAAGAGAGTCAAATTGAAGCAACAGGGGTCTGGTCATAATAGATTCTCTGGAGGGAGTCGACCTCAGTTTCAGAGACGTCTATTTATCCCTACGCCTTCCTCAGCTAGTGATCCCATATATTGGGGAAGACAAGAGCTCGGGAATGGGTTGGTACCTTCCAGGTCTCAAGATAGTGTAAGCAACCGACCTCATCCTTCTTCGTGTGCTAAGTGTGGTAAAGACCATTTTGGGAGTGTTATATGGGATAGCAGGACTGTTTTGGTTGGGGCAAGTTGGGCCACATACTTAGAGACTGACCGTATGCCAGACAACAGAGTTGTGATGCCCATCCCCAGAGTCAGGCTACCAGTACCTCACCTCTCGTAGCCCGTCCAATTCCTCCTCAGGGTGCTTCATCTAGTACTGCTAGTATTGAACGCCAAAATTGTTTCTATGCTATACCACCTTGTTTGGAGCAGAAGGACTTTTCCGATGTTGTCACTGGTATGCTTCGTGTTTTCTATTTTGATGTCTATGTGTTTATGGACCCCGTTTTGAGTTTTTCTTATGTGACAACTCTGGTTGCTGTAAATTTTGAAACAGATCCTGAACTAATTTCTGAGCCTATTTTGGTTTCTACTCCGATACGAGAGTCTGTCATTACTAAGCGGGTGTATAAGAAATGTCCTATTACTGTCTTTCATCGGGTTATGTATGCTTATTTGATTAAGCTAGATATGGTTGACTTTGATATCATTCTGGTTATGGATTGGCTTCACTCATGCTATGCATCTATTGATTGTCGTGCATGTGTGGTCAAGTTTCAGTTTCCTGATGAACCTATCCTCGAATGGTCCAGGAGTTCTGTGAAACCTAAGGGTCGTTTTATATCCTATCTCAAAGGTAGGAAGTAGATTTCCAAGGGTTGCGTCCACCATTTGGTTTGGGTTAAAGACACTAAGTCTGAATCCCCGACCATTCAGTTAATTAATATTGTTAATGAGTTTCTTGATATCTTTTCGAAAGATCTCCCTAGAGTACCTCTTGATAGAGAGATAGAGTTTGGGATTAACCTTCTTCCCGATACTCAGCCTATTTGCATTCCTCTGTATTGCATGGCTCCCACGGAACTTAAAGAGTTGAAGGAGCAATTGAAAGATATTTTAGAGAAAAGCTTTATCAGACCTAGTGTGTCTCCGTGGGGTGTACCTGTCCTATTTGTGCATAAGAAAGATGGTTCTTTAAGGATGTGTATTGATTATCGACAGCTTAATAGGGTTACTATCAAGAATAAATATCCGTTTCCTCGAATTGATGATTTATTTGATCAATTGCAAGGTGCGAGCTACTTTTTGAAGATAGACTTCAGATCCGATTATCAATAACTTAAGGTTAGGGAATGTGATATCCCTAAGACAACCTTCTGAACCCGTTACGGTCATTTTGAATTTCTAGTGTTGTCTTTCGGGTTAACTAATGCTCCAGCGGCTTTCATGGATCTTATGAACCGTGTATTTAAGCTATATCTAGATTTATTTGTAATAGTGTTCCTTGATGATATTCTTATTTACTCCCTAAGTGAGGGTGATCATACGGATCATCTTTGAATCATATTGGAAACTCTTCAAAATCATTGGTTGTATGCTAAGTTTAGTAAGTGTGAGTTCTTGTTAAACTCTGTAGCCTTCTTGGGCCATGTTGTTTCTTTCAAAGGTATTAGAGTTGATCCTCAAAAGATAGAGGCTATAAAGAGTCGGCCTAGACCTATTTCTCCTTCTGATATCCAAAGTTTCTTGGGTCTAGCTGGTTATTATCGTTGTTTTGTTGAAGGGTTTTCATCTATTACGTCTTCTATAAACCGTTTGACCAAAAATAAAGTGAAGTTCTTGTGGTCCGAATCTTGCGAGAAGAGTTTTCAGGAGTTGAAGACTCGACTCACTTCAGCCCCTATATTGAATTTTCCTGACGGTGTTGATGGTTTTATTGTGTATTGCGATGCTTCCAGAGTCGGTTTGGGTTGTGTATTGATGCAAAAGGGAAAGGTTATAACTTATGCTTTCAGGAAGCTAAAGCCTTACGAGAAGAATTATCCTACCCATGACCTTGAATTAGTTGCCGTGGTTTTTGCTTTGAAAATCTAGAGACATTATCTGTATGGTGTCTATGTCGACGTCTTCATGGACCATAAGAGTTTTCAGTATGTATTCAACCAAAAGAAGTTGAATCTTGGACAGAGAGGATGGTTAGGACTGTTGAAAGATTATGATATGAGCATGCTATATCATTCGAGCAAGGCCAGTGTAGTAGTAGATGCCCTTATTCGGAAGTCCATGGGTAGCGTAGCACATGTGGATATTGGTAAGAAGGAGTTGTACCGTGAGGTACATCGTTTGGATAGATTAGGGGTTAGGTTGTTTGGTGATGCTGAGGATAGTATAGGAGTGCAAAGTGGTTCCGAATCTTCTTTAGTTTCGGAAGTAAAGGAGAAGAAAGACAGGGATCCTACCTTTGTCCGGTTAAAAGAGTCAGTTAAAGACCAAAGGGTGGAGGCTTTCTCCCAAGGGGGAGATGTTGTTTTGAGACTTTGAGAAAGATTCTGTGTTGCTGATGTTGATAACTTGAAGCAGAGGATTATGGAGGAAGCGCATGGTACACGATAGTCCATCCATCTTGGTGCTACCAAGATGTACCATGATTTGTAGGAAATCTATTGGTGGAACGGTATAAAGAGGAATATAGCAGAATTTTGGTGAAGTGTTTCACGTGTCAACAAGTTAAAATAGAGCATCAAAGGCCCAATGGCGTGATGCAAGAGTTTAGCATTCTTACTTGGAAGTGGGAAGAAGTCAATATGGACTTTATAGTTGGTTTGCCTCCTTCTCGTCGCCATTATGATTTAAGAACTCGTCAGATTTCATGGAATCGCTAGGGTTATAATTTCTGACAGAGGTACTCAGTTTACCTCTCAGTTTTGGAAATCTTTCCAGAAGGGTCTCGGTACCCAAATTCATTTAAGCTTTGCTTTCCATCCGCAAATAGGTGGTCAGGCTGAGTGGACCATTCAGACTTTAGAAGATATGTTGAGGGCTTGTGTGCTTGATTTTAAAGGTAATTGGGATGAGCACTTAGCATTAATTGATTTTGCTTACAATAACAGTTTTCATGCTACTATTGGAATGACCCTGTTTGAAACTTTGTATGGTAGAAGGTGTAGATCACCTATTGGTTGATTTGAAGTTGGTGAGGCTGCAGCGCCTGGACCGGATGCGGTGTTCGAGGGCATGGTGAAGGTTAAGTTAATTTGGGAAAGGTTGAAAACCTCTCAAAGTCGTTAAAAATCATACGCAGATGTAAGGAGGAAAGACCTTGAATTTGATGTTAGTGATTCAGTGTACTTGAAAGTTTTACCCATGAAAGGGTTGAAGAAATTTGGGAAGAAAGGGAAACTAAGTCCTCTGTCCATAAGTATCATGTTTATTGAAATACCGAGTAACTTCGTGTTTTGATGTGGTAAGTTAAGTTATGTATGATGATCTATAATGATTTATGAGGTTTTTCTCCTACATTTCCTATCTAAGAGGTTATGAGTTGCATGATTCAATGTCACTCAAGCCAGGTGTGTCATTATGGTCCGTATGTACGTTTTTACAAAATTTATGATATTATTTATATTTTGCATGCGCCCCCACATACTTAGTACGTATCTTGTACTGACCCATATAGTTCTCTATGGGCTACATTCTTACCATGATGTAGGTTCAGGTACTTTATCGCAGACGCGACAGTGAAATCTGAGTGCCCTATCTTCGTTTCTTCAGTGGTGAGCCTTCATAGTTCGAGGACCAAGTTGCTAGTTTTGGTACTATTGTTTTGTGATTCCTTTGGTCTGTTGAGTCAGTTGGGGGTTTATCCCAATGGCTCATTGATTTTGCTGTATAGAGGTTATGTCAGACTAGTGTATTATTGGGTTGGTTTGTGTATAGACATTCCATATATGTATAGCCTAACGATATTCCATGCCATGTGCTATGTGATATGATATGCACTTATATATATATCCTTAGCGTAGAGTGTATGTTGTTGTGTTGGAACCCAAGGGTAGTATTTTGGCTTAAAAGGTTAGGTTAAGACTACGTGTAGCCTTGGGCACTATGTGGCATCTCGAGATGATATTTCGGGGTGTTACAAACTTGGTATCAGAGCCTAAGGTTGTGAAGAGTCCTAGAGAGTCTGACAAGCTGCGTTATGTAGAGTCTTGATCATCGGTGTGTAGCACGCCACACCTATGATCAAGAGGCTGCCGGGTATTCTAGGAAAAGTCATTTCTTTCTTTCTACAAGAGTATATCATGCTTAAAATTGTTTCATTCTGCTATTAATTCGTGCGTTCTTATGACAGAAAATGCCTCTACGTCGAGCTCGCAGAAACAATAACCAAACTTAACCCATTGATCTGTTCCATGAGATGGTATCCCATGCCGAATTTTGGGCAGCTTTTCAGACGCTAGCCCAGGCAGTTACCGCCAATTCTCAGGCCAACGCTCCACCTCTGTAGGAAAATAATTTGGAAGTAGCACGAATTTGTAACTTTATGCGGATGAATCCGCCAGAGTTTCGTGGGTCGAGAGCAGGTGATGACCCACAGATGTATGTTGATTAAATGAAGAAAATTACACAGATTTTGCACATGACCGAGGAAGAAACTGTGGAGCTGGCTTCTTTCTATTTGAAGGATGTTGCCTATGACTTAGTGCAGATGTGGAATAAGGGTAGAGAGGAAGATACCACTCTGGTGACTTGGAAATTATTCCAAGATGCTTTCTTGGATAGATTCTTTTCTCTTGAGTTATGGGAAGCTAAGATAGAAGATTTTATGAATTTGAAATAAGGCTCCAGGTCAATTAAGGAGTATTGTCTTAAGTTTAATCAGATATCAAAGTACGCTCCTAATATGATGGCTAACTTGAGGACTAGTATGAGCAAGTTTCTAACTGGGGTGTCGAGTTATGTGGTGAAAGAATGTAGATCTTCTATAATCAATAAGGAGATTGATCTTCCTAGGTTAATGATTCATGCCCAACAAATTGAGTCAGATAAGATAAAGGAAAGATAAAGAGTAAGAGGGATTAAGAGAGTCAGATTGGTGCAACAGGGGTCTGGTCAGACTAGATTCTCTGGAGGGAGTTGCCCTCAGTTTCAGAGATGTCCATTTATCCCTACGCCTTCCTCAACTATTGCTCCCATATATATGGGACGGAAGGAGTTCGGGAATGGGTCGGTACCTTCCAGGTCTCAAGACAGTGTAAGCAACCGGCCTCATCTTTCTTCGTGTGCTAAGTGTGGTAAAGACCATTTTGGGGAGTGTTATATGGGACAGCGGGGATGTTTTGGTTGTGGAAAGTTAAGCCACATACTTAGAGACTGACTGTATGCCAGACAGTGGAGTCGTGATGCCCTTCCCCAGAGTCAGGCTACCAGTGCCTCACCTCCCGCAGCCCGTCTAATTCCTCCTCAGGGTGCTTCATCTAGTACTGCTGGTGGTTAACGCCAAAATTATTTCTATGCTATACCACCTTGTCAAGAGCAGAAGGACTCTCCCAATGTTTTCACTGGTATGCTTCATGTTTTATATTTTGATGTCTATGTGTTGATGGACCCCGATTTAAGTTTTTCATATGTGACACCTCTGGTTGCTGTAAATTTTGAAACAAATCCTGAACTAATTTCTGAGCCTATTTGGTTTCTACTCTGATATGAGAGTCTGTCATTGCTAAGTGGGTGTCTAAGAAATGTCCTATTACTGTCTTTTATTGGGTTATGTATTCTTATTTGATTAAGATAGATATGGTTGACTCTGATATCATTCTGGTTATGGATTGTCTTCACTCATACTATAAATCTATTGATTGTCGTGCCCGTGTGGTCAAGTTTCAGTTTCCTGATGAACCTATCCTCGAATGGTCCAGGAGTTCTGTGATTCCTAAGGGTCGTTTCATATCCTATCTCAAAGCTAGGAAGTAGATTTCCAAGGGTTACATCCACTATTTGGTTCGGGTTAAAGAAACTAAGTCTGAATCCCCGACCATTCAGTCAATAAATGTTGTTAATGAGTTTCTTGATATCTTTCTGAAAGATATCTGATGTTAGGCGTATATACACGCCTAAAGCGCCTTAATTTACCCATATTTTAGCTAAGTTTTGAGGAAAAAATATATAATTCATGCACTTTTAGTCCTTTTTCCTGTAAGTGAGCTAACCAACGTGATTAACAAGTTATGGATAACTTGACGCCAAAGGAAGCTTCACAAAAGAAGGAGAGCAGCGTTTGGACGCCTATGGACTGAAAGTGACGCATGGAAAACTTGTCCCGGGCAAAAACAGCATTTCCAAAGACTTGGGGACCAGCAGTAACTTAGTAGGATTAGGAAAAGAATTCAGTAACCTAGTAGGATTAGGATAAGTATGCAGTAGCTTAGTAGGAATAGGATATTGGTGTTATAAAAACCCTATTTTGCTGAACTTTTTCAGCATTCATTCTCTTTCAATTAATTCTTATTTCTGACAATTTTCTTTCATCTATTCGACTTTTAATTTTCATAACAAGAGAAACTCTATTTTGCAAGGAATTCACGCCACAAGACCTGCCAAAACATACTTCACGTGAGATTTATATCTTGGTATGCTGATAATGTCTATTGTGATTTCCGTCGCACTCATGAATAGCTAAACTTCTCTGTTAGGGTTATGGAAGCCTTATGAGATACTATCTATTGCTATGAGTTTGTGAATTCTTGACACGTATGCTGCTTATATCATTCTTCTCTTCATCTTAATTCAAATTCTTATGGTTGCAAACATATAGAATACGCTAGTATAGCATTAACTTGTTCGAAAGAAAAGTTACATGTCTGGAAAAGAGAGAATGTCAAGGAAATAGGGCACCAACCCCTGTTTAAAAGTTAGTGTCGTAACTGGATTAACCTCTTGGAGAATTTGTACCATTAGATATGCTTTAAGCTCGAAAGAGTTAAAGTGAAATAGTCCTTGATGGTCGAAAGACGCCTGGATTTACCATAGAATACGATTCTCTATAAGCGCATGCATGTCTGAATTCTGCATAGATACGTATAACTCATAAGGTGGACATAACCTTAACTCTCAATTCTCATTGATTAAAACCTACCAAGTACTCCGTTTTACTCTGCTATTTTCTGTTTTTACTCTACTATTTTGTTTACGTTAATTTCACACACAAAATCCCCCCTTTATTCGTAGAACTTTCATCAAAAGTCTAATAATCGTTGCTTACTTAGTGACCAAGTATTCCCTGTGGGATTCGACACCCAACCCAGTTGGGTTCTATTTTTGACAATGATTGCTTACACTCTTACGAGAGCTGTAGTTTGAGCGTTATCAAATTTTGGCGCCGTTGCCGGGGAATACGGTTGTCAACTAAGTTTGTGATAGTTACTAGACCCTTTGGTCAAAGATTCTCGTACTTTACTTTTAGTTGTTGTTTTTGTTTTCTGCAGGTTTTTGTTCAGTGTATGCCAAATACTCAAAGTTCGGGACAACCATTATTACCCATAAACCCGAAACCGCAACTTATTGGAAGGATGGATGCACAACGTGACATTGAGAGAAGGGTTGCTCAACAGGAGCAGGCTAGACTAGCTGCGTTGGCCGCTGCCCAAGTACATCAACAAAATATCGATAACCCTGGGCGAGCAGCAGATCCTGATGATGAGGACTTGGGTGATGATGAGTTACTAAACCCTAGGCGTGATGCTGAGGTGGCGACACCGGTAAACAGAAGAGATCGTCAAGCAAGATTTTTTCCTGAATGCCGAGCTATGCAGATTCCCTTTGATGATGATGATGATGATCTGGATGGAGCTGGTGCCACAGGAGCTATTATTCCTTCGCCATTGGCACCCGGAGCCAAGTTCAACATCACTAGCACCATGATTCAGTTATTGCAACTCAAGGGATTATTCGGTGGACTTGCAGGTGATGATCCAAATATGCATCTGTTCAACTTTATCTCCACATGCAAGTCATTCGACAATCCAGGCGTTGGGCAGAATGCAATTCGGCTGCGCTTATTTCCATTGTCTTTATTTGGGGAAGCAACTCTATGGTTGAACGGGCTGACTCCTGATTCTATCACTAATTGGAGGCAATTGAAAGACGCTTTCCTAGAAAGATTCTTTCCGCCATCCAAGAGAGCACAATTGAGAGATAAAATCAGCAACTTTCGACAGCTTCCAACTGAAGCCCTCCACGAAACATGGGAGAGATTCAAGAAGAAGCTTATGAGGTGCCCAAACCATCACATGACCAATGTCCACTTGATGGAGATACTATACAGATCCTTGAATTCAGTAACTAAACCAGTGGTGGATAATGCGGCTGGAGGATCATTCATGGTCCTCACCTTTGTGCAGGCAAGCGATATGCTAGACCGGATGACAAAGCAAAGTAGGGCTTGGCATACCAGAGATTCTAAGGTGACAAGCCCCACTATATCTATTGGCATGACTGTAGAACAAAGGCGAAGAGAGGAGGAATACGACCAAGATATGGCGCACATGAAAACACAGATGGATCTTCTTACAAAGCATCTATTATTAGGGAAGACCGAAAAAGTCAAAGCAGTTGCGTCAAAAGGAAGAGAGGAATCCAATTCTGAAGAAGAAGCCAACTACTTGAACAATCAGGGGGGTTTCCGAGGCACTGCCCAAGGAAACCAAGGTCGGAACTATTATGATAAGTCTGGAAACAAGGACCGTGATCAAGGTAGTTAGAAGAATAAGACTGATAGGAGTGGTTTGTATGTTCCTCCTGGAAGTCGTGACACTGCTGCATCTGGAGCTGGTAAGATGTCAATGGAAGATATGATGGCGAAGCTGTTAAAAGGAGTGAAGGCAACTAGCACAGGAGTAACTGAGGTAATAAATGATTTGGCCTCAATGAAGCAATTGGTTGACTCGCATTCCACTTTAATAAAACAGCTGGAGCAACAATTGAGTCAAATTTTAGCCACATTAAATCAACGAAAAGCTGGCACCTTACCTAGCGACATAGTGCAAAACCCAAGGAACGATGGAACATGCATGGCCATTACTGCCAGGAGTGGTAAGGTGCTGGAAAATTCAGCCCAAAGCAAGCAAGTGGCCGATGATATCACAAATAATGCAGAAGACACCGAAGAAGCTGAAGAAGGTGTCAATGACGTTACCCCTCAACATCCACAGCCCGAAAAGATCGCCAATCCAAAGCAAGAGGACAAGAAAGTCATGGATAAAACTATTCCCCTTCCACCACCAACCTTTCCTTAAAGATTAAAAAAGAGAGCTGATGATACCAAGTTCAATAAATTCATGTCAATGTTGAAACAGCTGACCATTAATGTTCCGTTGGTAGAAGAACTAGAACAGATGCCTGGATACGCAAAATTTATGAAGGATCTTCTGACAAAGAAGTGGGCAGCAGGTTATGAGTTGACAGATACTGTTCATCATTATAGTGCAATCGCTACCAGATCACTAGTTCAGAAGAAGGCCGATCCCGGTGCCTTCACTATACCTTGCACTGTCGGACCTTTGAATTTTGCCAAGCCATTATGCGATTTAGGAGCCAGCATCAACTTAATGCCACTATCTATTTATAACAAGTTGGGGTTGGGGGATCCTACTCCAACCAATATGAGGCTTGTAATGGCAGATAGGTCGGTAAAATGACCTTTTGGTATTTTATGTGATGTATTGGTGAAGGTGTCCTCATTCATCTTTTTGGAAGACTTCGTTATCTTAGATTGTGAGGTGGACTCATAAGTTCCTATAATCTTGGGGCGCCCTTTCCTTGCAACAGGAAGTGTGCTTATTGATTTAAGAGCCAATGAGCTTCTATTCCGAATGAATGACGAAGTAATCCGCTTTGATGTGTGTAAATCAATGAAGCAACCCAAAGATCTGAACGTGTTCTCGGTAGCTGATGTTTATTTTGATGATGAGAAAGAATTACCTGTAGAGGAGCATCTTATTGATGACCCATTGGCAATTGTTCTTATGAATGTTGAGCGTAAGGATGCTGAAAATTATGAAGAAACTATTTGTGCTCTAACAGAATTAGGGTCATATCCTCATGCTCCCAAGAAGCTGGACCTTGATCTCAAAAACTGACCTACACCGCCAGCTAAACCATCTATTGAGGAGCCACCCACGTTAGAATTGAAGGAGCTGCCTAGTCATCTAAAGAATGCATTCTTAGGAAGCGGTAACACACTTCCGGTTATTGTGGTGGTAGATTTGGGTGAGCAGCAAGTTGCAGCTCTTATCACGGTTCTACGGAAGTACATGAGAGCCATCGGTTGGACCATCGCTGATATCATTGGTATTCCGCCTGGGATTTGTACACACAAGATTCAGCTTGAAGAAAATTGCATACCCACTATTGAGCATCAAAGGTGTCTAAATCCACCTATGCAAGAGGTGGTGAAGAAAGAAATTATTAAGTGGTTAGATGCAGGGGTTGTTTATCCAATCTCCGATAGTAAATGGGTAAGCCCATTACAATGTGTACCCAAGAAAGGTGGCATGACGGTAGTTGCGAATGAAAAGAATGAGTTAATTCCACTCAGACCTGTCACAGGGTGGAGAGTATGCATGGACTACCGGAAGCTGAATTCATGGACACTTAAAGATCACTTTCCAATGTCATTTATAGACCAAATGCTCGATCGATTAGCAGGGAAAGGATGGTTTTGTTTTTTAGACGGTCATTCCAGCTATAATCAGTTTTGTATTGCTCCCGAGGATCAAGAGAAGACAACGTTTACATGCCCATATGGTATATTTGCCTTCAAACGTATGCCATTTGGGCTATGTAACGCACCCGCCACTTTTCAACGCTGTATGATGTCCATTTTTTCTGATATGGTGGAAGACACTCTGGAGGTATTCATGGATGATTTTTCAGTTGTGGGTGAGTCGTTTGAATCGTGTTTGGCAAATCTAAGTATGGCGTTGCAGAGATGCGTTGAATTCAACCTGGTGCTAAACTGGGAGAAGTGCCACTTCATGGTGAAAGAAGGTATTGTTCTTGGGCATAAAATCTCCGAAAGAGGAATTGAGGTGGATCGAGCTAAAATCAAAGTCATCGAGAAACTACCACCCCCAATTTTGGTCAAAGGAGTTCATAGTTTCCTCGGGCATGCAGGTTTCTACCGAAGGTTCATTAAAGACTTTTCCAAGATTGCTAGACCATTATGCAAGCTCTTGGAGAAGGATGCAAAGTTCGACTTCAGTGAAGAGTGCTTGAAGGCATTTGAATGCCTCAAAGGGAAGCGAATTGAAGCTCCTATCATTGTAGTGCCCGATTGGTCTATACCATTTGAAGTTATGTGTGATGCTAGTGGGGTAGCTTTGGGTGTTGTACTTGGCCAGAGAAGAGAAAAGTTATTCCATCCAATCTACTATGCGAGCAAGGTCTTGAACGGAGCCCAGAAGAACTATACTGTCATGGAACAAGAGCTTTTAGCGGTTGTGTATGCTTTTGAAAAGTTTCGTGCTTATCTATTGGGAACCAAAGTGGTAGTTCATACAGACCATGCAGCTCTGAGATATTTGATGGCAAAGAAAGATGCGAAACCAAGGCTAATTCGATGGGTATTATTGCTGCAAGAATTTGATTTTGAGGTAAAAGATAGAAGAGGTTGCAAAAACCAAGTGGTTGATCATCTATCTAGACTCGAAAATGAGCATATAGCGCAGCCTGATCTTGAGATTGATGATGCATTCCCTGATGAAGAGATCTTAGCCACGATGATGGAAGAGTTACCATGGTATGCAGACTTTGCAAACTTTGTGGTAAGTAATGTGATGCCTGCGAATCTATCATTTGATCAAAAGAGAAAGTTCATGCACGATGTGAGACACTACTAGTGGGATGAGCCATATTTGTTTAGACGATGCGCGGATGGTGTGATCAGACGATGCATATCTCATATGGAGGTGCCAAGTATCTTGGAAGCAAGTCATGCTTCCCAAGTTGGGGGACACTATGCAGGTGGTTGGACAGCAAGGAAGGTATTGCAAAGCGGCTATTATTGGCCTTCGATATTTAGAGATGCCTACGAATTTGTGAGAAGATGTGACCAATGTCAGAGATAAGGCACGATTTCGAAGCACCATGAGATGCCCATGTCAAAAATTCTTGAAGTAGAGCTGTTTGATGTGTGGGGTATTGATTTCATGGGCCCATTTGTAAACTCGTTTGGGATGAAATACATCCTAGTTGTTGTCGACTATGTATCCAAATGGTTTGAAGCAGTAGCGCTGGACAATAATGAAGGAAAGCGTGTTGTCGCATTCTTGAAGAGAAATATCTTCTCTTGTTTTGGGGTACCACATACCATCATAAGCGATGGAGGATTACACTTTTGCAACAAGCTATTCAAAGCCGTGTTGGTGAAATATGGTGTCAAGCAACACAAGATAGACACGCCTTATCACCCTCAAACTAGTGGACAGGTAGAAGTTTCCAATCGAGAGATCAAGCAAATCCTTGGTAAGACTGTAAATGCTAATAGGAAAGATTGGTCTCGGAAGCTAGACGATGCACTATGGGCTTATAGGACTGCATTTAAAAATCCAATTGGTATATCCCCGTACCAACTAGTTTATGGAAAAGCCTGTCACTTGCCCATTGAACTCGAGCATAAAGCATTGTGGGCATTGAAGCGACTGAATTTGAATTGGGATGATGCTATGAACATGAGGTTGGAGCAGCTAAATGAGATAGATGAATTCCGTCTACATGTTTATGAAAGATCAGACCTCTAGAAGGATCGGGTGAAAAAGTATCATGATCGGCGGATTGTTCAACGAAACTTTCAAAAAGGTGATATGGTACTTCTTTTCAATTCCAGACTGAAGCTATTCCATGGGAAGTTAAGGTCCAAATGGTCTGGCCCGTACAAAATTAGCCAAGTCTACTCGTCGGGAGAAGTTGATTTAGAAGACAATAATGGTGTTGTATTTAAGGTGAATGGTCAACGAGTGAAACCATACATCAGTCCTCTTGACTCAACAAAATGCATGGCCACCATGTATCTCGACGAAGTCTAAGTACTCGAGGTAACTATGTCGTGCCGCGACAATAAATCAAGCGCTTGATGAGAGGTAACCCATCGTTTTTAATCGCTTTTGTTGTTTTTGTTTTCCTAGGATTTTATCGAGCCACGACCAAAACTAAGGCGCTTGATGGGAGGCAACCCATCTTTCTAATTGTTTTTGTTGTTTTTGAGTAAGTGTAGGTACAAAAGGTGTCAAGGAGGAGATTGGTTTCAAATTTTGATTTGGAAGCGGTTCATGTTGAAGGTGGTAAGTTAGGAATGAAGAAGAAAAAGGTTATGGGTTAGGCATTGCCTATGAAAATATAGGAAAAAGAACAAGGCAAGGCCTATGTAAATCTAGGCCACGAACAAGGAAAGGCCTATGCTATGGCCTAAGCTCTCGGATTCTACAATGCTATAGCATAGGCGCCGCCTATGCCTAACAATGCCATAGCATAGGCGCCGCCTATGCCTAACAATGCCATAGCATAGGCGCCGCCTATGCAAAAGCCTTTTGTCTCTGAATCTAGAATGCCATGGCATAGGCGCCGCCTATGCCCAACAATGCCATAGCAGAGGCGCCGCCTATGCCAAAGCCTATGTCCAACTAGGCTTTGCAAAAGGCTCCACCTATGCCAAGCATAGGCAAAGCATTAGGCGCCGCCTTTGGTCACTTTTGGTCTCCAAATCCAATTCCAAATGGGTCAAAACCCGACCCAAGCTTGTCCTATCAATAGAACCTTAGTCTTAAAACAAAATGGAATTGCAACTTCACCCTAGGCGCCGCCTACCTCTCCAAATTCTCTCAAAAATTTTCCTTTTGCTCTTTTAACTTTGCAAGAACATCTCCCAAGGCCATCAACCAAGTAAGCACTTCTTTGTTCTTCTTTTATATTCCGCAAGTACTACACTACTACGCCTATAATAAATTGTTAAATCTTGAAGTAGTGTTGGTGATTTGAATGTGGTTGATTTTTTGTGATACAACTAAGTGAGTGAACGGATACGTAAGGATGGTCTTGACTTGTTTCAAACTTGAATTTGATTTTGATACACTGTCATACTTTTGCGGAATTGACATGGTCAAGAAAATGGTATAATCTTGTAACTTTAAAGCGTTCATGTTCGAATTACTTGTTCATTGATATGAAAAATCATGGTTAACTACAAACATGAGATGTTGATTATTTCTATGCCATAACTTGATACAATCTCTATGTAGTAGTCTTGTTCAAAAGGGTACATCAATCCAAACATGAAAGTATTGTCAAGATTACTTGAGATAGAATCGAAAAGGATAGTTAAGATGACTAGAAAAGTATGACTGCACTGATTATATTGTTGAAACGTACCACCTAAACGTATATCGATGAAGTCTGAGTAATCGACATCGTTCACTTCACTAGTTTGTGCCAACGAATTAAGTGTGGGGTGGTGCTACTACTGCTTGTTTGTTGATTGTATCCATCGAGATGAAGCTAACATGACTATTATTTTAATCTCAGGTACAATGGCACCAAAAGCAAGATAAGGAAAAGAAAAAGCAACCACTTCACAAAAAGGCCACAAAAGGGGACGTAAAGAGCAAGGTGAATCCTCCTCACTGCAAATACCTCGTCGCATGTTCGGAATCAAATGGGTCCTAGATGAGGAAGGAAATGAGTGGTACAGGAACAATATAGAGAAAAAATATGTTCATGTGGAGTTGATACACAAGGAAAGCCTAGCAAAGAAAGAACCTCGCATGTTGGCTAAGATCATGGCGTTATATCTTGATTTCATCTTTCGAGATATGGGAGAATGCAATCTCGATCTAACACGAGAATTCTATGACAAATGGTCACCGAAAACTATAGGGAGTGAAGTAAAGATTCGGGGTTAAGTTTTACAACTAAATGCGGAGTTCTTCAACTCTTTTCTAGGTTTGCCATCTGTTGATCCATCACCGCTCAAGGAGATGTATAACAGACCTACGTACAGGGACATTAGACACACATTGTGCGGAATAAGATCTATGGCACGATGGAGTATACACAAGGACACTGGTCGGCACAACACCTTCCCTTATGCTTCCTTGAACAGGGAAGCCCGAATATGGTTGCGAATAGTCAACTCTTGCCTAATTCCAGGGACTCAGTATACAAAGATTACATGAGACAGAGTGTGTTTGGTTTACGCATTGATGAAGAACGTCCCCATCAACATCGGGGCGATCATTCGATCTTCAATGCGCAAGGCCAGGCTGCACAAGAGGTCCCACTTCAGCTTTGGCAATCTGTTGACAACAATATTATGGAAGGAGGACATCGAAGAGGAACCTGCTGATCATAAGCTTTCACACAACCCGAAGAAGGTTGACCTCACCAAGGTTAAAGATGCTGAGACCATGCATGGCGTCAACCTTACCACGGCAGAACATCATGCTCGGGATAAAAGTTTCTTTCGCCATCTTTATGGCATGACTCGGTTTACCATGATGAGCGGAGGTCGTGTTCTAACTGCTGTAGAGCTCTAACAGTTGGATTATGACTACCCAATGAACAAACATACAAGGGCTATGTGTGGAGTAGGTTTGTGCTTTGAGGAACCTCTCGATGACGATGTGCCAACCGATGATTCTCGCTGAATGCCAGACTCCAACTTGGAGGAGAATTTGGATGACGACGACTCCTATGATGATTCCGATGAAGGGGGTATGACCCCAAACATAGAGGAGGAGTCCGCCTAATCTAGGTTCTTCTTATTTATTTTCCACTGAGGACAGTGTGTCCCGTCTAAGTGTGGGGTGCTGGTATTTGTATGCTATACTTCTTTCTTTGCATTTGCTTATTTTTGTGTATTTTTTTATTTGTTTTTATTTGTTTAGTAGTCAAACATAAAATTGTTCTGATAGGCAGCATGGTATTGTGACAAGAGTCTGTGATAGAATCATTACTATTGAGACATTTAGGCTCTAAATGTGACTCATTATGTGATAAGTGTGTGGTTTAATTCCTTCATATGTTGGGTCAAGAGTCTATACTACTCCCAATAAAGTCGACCATGTGCCTTGTGTGTGTGAGGTGATAGTATATTCTGTTTTTGTGGCTGATGCTAGAACTTGCCTGGTGTGTATGTAAAGCGAAATAAAGAGTGTAAGTTTAGGAGATGATTTAGGCATTTCTTTGGCACCCTGTGATTGTTTACCTTCGTTTTACCTACCCATGGACATTATCCTAGATAACCCGCTTTGAGCCTTTAGCTATTTTCTTTGACAGCCTCATATGTAAGCCTAATCCATTTTTTTCAAGACCATAATTTGATCCAAATTCCTAAGTGCTTTAAATTTTAAAGTCATGTGACAAAATAAGAGGAAATTGGGTAAGAGTGATGCCTTAGATTGTATTGGTACTTGAATTTGTTATAAAAAAAAAAGAGTGTCTATCATAGAGGTATGTTATAAAAAGAAAAAAGAAAAAGATAAAAAGATCTTTGTGTTTATCATTGAATAACAAAATAGGTGAAAAGGGGTGGTAGATGAAAGAAAGGTAGAAAGGTTGTTTTAAAGAGAAGTGCTAATAGCATAATGTGATGTATCAAAGCTCTTAGGAACATAGTCACTATTTCTGGCCAAAATAGTCCTACCTATTCCTTAGCCTACATTACAACCTGTAAAAGACCTATTTGATCCTAAGCTTAGCATTCTGATATTAGTAGAGCATTACACTAAGGGCAAGCCTATGGTCATCAGTTGCAACATATGAATTCTTTGTGAGCGTGAGAGCAAGGAAAATCCTATACCCATGTTTTGAAAAAATGAAATACTTGTGAGTAATTATGGGTGATATATTGTGAGACACACATGGTTGATGAGTTTTGGGTAGTTGTGTATGATTCTTTGTGCCTTAACTTTTGGATACGAATTAACCATCATCACGGGTCTAGGTTGGAGGTTGAATTGTTTCTAGTAGTGATCAGAAAACTACTTTTTTTAATAATTGTCGTGCCTGTCTTGATGAATATTTTGTGTTGTTACTGTGAAACCCTAAGTAGATGTTTATATGAACATGATATTTTTTTCGAGGACGAACGAAGCTTTAAGTGTGGGGTGTTGATGTTAGGCGTATTTACACGCCTAAAGCGCCTTAATTTACCCATATTTTAGCTAAGTTTTGAGGACAAAATATATAATTCATGCACTTTTAGTCCTTTTTCCTGTAAGTGAGCTAACCAACGTGATTAGCAAGTTTTCAGGTATAAATGATGAAGATTTCAGCATTTTATGGATAACTTGACGCCAAAGGAAGCTTCACGAAAGAAGGAGAGCAGCGTTTGGACGCCTATGGACTGAAAGTGACGCATAGAAAACTTGTCCTGGGCAAAAACAGCATTTCCAAAGACTTGGGGACCAGCAGTAACTTAGTAGGATTAGGAAAAGAATTCAGTAACCTAGTAGGATTAGGATAAGTATGCAATAGCTTAGTAGGAATAGGATATGGGTGTTATAAAAACACTATTTTGCTGAACTTTTTCTGCATTCATTCTCTTTCAATTAATTCTTATTTCTGACAATTTTCTTTCATCTATTCGACTTTTAATTTTCATAACAAGAGAAACGCTATTTTGCAAGGAATTTACGCCACAAGCCCTACCAAAACATACTTCACGTGAGATTTTTATCTTGGTATGTTGACAATGTCTATTGTGATTTCCGTCGCACTCATGAATAGCTAAACTTCTCTGTTAGGGTTATGGAAGCCTTATGAGATACTATCTATTGCTATGAGTTTGTGAATTTTTGAAACGTATGCTGCTTATATCATTCTTCTCTTCATCTTAATTCAAATTCTTGTGGTTGCAAACATATACAATACGCCAGTATAGCATTAACTTGTTCGAAAGAAAAGTTACATGTCTGGAAAAGAGAGAATGTCAAGGAAATAGGGCACCAACCCCTGTTTAAAAGTTAGTGTCGTAACTGGATTAACCCCTTGGAGAATTTGTACCATTAGATACGCTTTAAGCTCGAAAGAGTTAAAGTGAAATAGTCCTTGATGGTCAAATGACGCCTGGATTTACCATAGAATATGATTCTCTATAAGCGCATGCTTGTCTAAATTCTGCATAACTCATAGTCAATAGATACGTATAACTCATAAGGTGGACATAACCCTAACTCTCAATTCTCATTGATTAAAACCTACCAAGTACTCCATTTTACTTTGCTATTTTCCGTTTTTACTCTACTATTTTGTTTACGTTATTTGCACACACAAAATCCCCCCTTTATTCACAGAACTTTCATCAAAAGTCTAATAATCGTTGCTTACTTAGTGACCAAGCATTCCCTATGGGATTCGACACCCAACCCAGTTAGGTTCTATATTTGATAACGACCGCTTACACTCTTACGAGAGCTATAGTTTGAGCGTTATCAAAAGAGTAAGCGGTCGTTGTCAATCTCCCTAGAGTACCTTTTGATAGAGAGATAGAGTTCGGGATTGAACTTCTTCCCGATACTCAGCCTATTTCCATTCCTCTATATTGCATTGCTCCCACAGAACTTAAAGAGTTGAAGGAGCAATTGGAAGATCTTTTAGAGAAAAGCTTTATCAGGCCTAGTGTGTCTCCGTGGGGTGTACCTGTCCTATTTGTGCGTAAGAAACATGGTTCTTTAAGGATGTGTATTGATTACCGGCAGCTTAATAGGGTTACTATCAAGAATAAATATTTGCTTCCTCAAATTGATGATTTATTTGATCAATTGCAAGGTGCGAGATACTTTTTGAAGATAGACCTCAGATCCGGTTATCACCAACTTAAGGTTAGGGAATGTGATATCCCTAAGACAACCTTCCAAACCCGTTATGGTCATTTTGAATTTCTAGTGATGTCTTTCGGGTTAACTAATGCTCCAACGACTTTCATGGATCTTGTGAACCTTGTATTCCAGCTATATCTAGATTTATTTATAATAGTGTTCCTTGATGATATTCTTATTTACTCCCGAAGTGAGGGTGATCATGCGGATCATCTCCGAATCATATTGGAAACTCTTCAAACTCATTGGTTGTATGCTAAGTTCAGTAAGTGTGAGTTCTTGTTGAACTCTGTAGCCTTCTTGGGTCATGTTGTTTCTTTCAAAGGTATTAGAGTTGATCCTCAAAAGATAGAGGCTATAAAGAGTCGACCTAGACCTATTTCTCCTTCTGATATCCGAAGTTTCTTGGGTCTAGCTGGTTATTATCATTTTTTTGTTGAAGGGTTTTCATCTATTACGTCTCCTATGACACGTTTGACCAAAAATAAAGTAAAGTTCTTGTGGTCCGAATCTTGCGAGAAGAGTTTTCAAGAGTTGAAGACTCGACTCACTTCAGCCCCTATGTTGACTTTGCCTGACGGTGTTGATGGTTTTATGGTGTATTGCGATGCTTCCAGAGTTGGTTTAGGTTGTGTATTAATGCAAAAGGGCAAGGTTATTGCTTATGCTTCCAGGCAGCTAAAGCCTTACGAGAAGAATTATACTACCCATGGGCTTGAATTAGCTGTCGTGGTTTTTGCTTTGAAAATCTGGAGACATTATTTGTATGGTGTCCATGTCGACGTCTTCACAGACCATAAGAGTTTTCAGTATGTATTCACCCAAAAGGAGTTGAATCTTAGGCAGAGAGGATGGTTCGAACTGTTGAAAGATTATGATATGAGCTTGCTATATCATCCGAGCAAGGACAATGTAGTAGTAGATGCCCTTAGTCGAAAGTCCATGGGTAGCGTAGCACATGTGGAGATTGGTAAGAAGGAGTTGGACCGTGAAGTATATCGTTTGGATAAATTAGGGGTTAGGTTGTTTGGTGATGCTAAGGGTAGTATAGGAGTGCAAAGCGGTTCCGAATCCTCTTTAGTTTCAGAAGTGAAGGAGAAGCAAGACAGGGATCCTACCTTTGTCAGGTTAAAAGAGTCAATTAAAGACCAAAAGGTGGAGGTTTTCTCCCAAGGGGGAGATGTTGTTTTGAGACTCTGAGAAAGATTATGTGTTGCTGATGTTGATAACTTGAAGCACAAGATTATGGCAGAAGCGCATGGTACGCGATACTCCATCCATCTTGGTGCTACCAAGATGTACCATGATTTGTAGGAAATCTATTGGTGGAACGGTATAAAGAGAAATATAGCAGAATTTGTGGCGAAGTGTTCCACGTGTCAACAGGTTAAAATAGAGCATCAAAGGCCCAATGGCGTGATGCAAGAGTTTAGCATTCTTACTTGGAAATGGGAAGAAGTGAATATGGACTTCCTAGTTGGTTTGCCTCTTTCTCGTCACCATCAGGATTTGGGAACTCGTCAGATTTCATGGAATCCCTTTGGCTATTATTTCTGACAGAGGTACTCAGTTTACCTCTCAGTTTTGGAAATCTTTCCAGAAGGGTCTCGGTACCGAAATTCGTTTAAGTTTTGCTTTCTATCCGCAAACAGGTAGTCAGGCCGAGTGGACCATTCAGACTTTAGAAGATATGTTGAGGGATTATGTGGTTGATTTTAAAGGTAATTGGGATGAGCACTTAGCATTAATTGATTTTGCTTACAATAACAGTTTTCATGCTACTATTGGAATGGCCCCGTTTGAAGCTTTGTATGGTAGAAGGTGTAGATCACCCATTGGTTGGTTTGAAGTTGGTGAGGCTGTAGCGCCTGGACTGGATGCGGTGTTCGAGGTCATGGATAAGGTTAAGTTAATGCGGGAAAGGTTGAAAACTGCTCAAAGTCGTTAAAAATCATACGCAGATGTAAGGAGGAAAGACCTTGAATTTGATGTTATTGATTTAGTGTACTTGAAAGTTTCACCCATGAAAGGGTGAAGAAATTTGGGAAGAAAGGGAAACTAAGTCCTTTGTCCATAAGAGTCATGTTTATTGAAATACCGAGTCACGACTAGTTTTGATGTGGTAAGTCAAGTTGCCTATGATAATCTATAATGATTTATGAGGTTTTTCTCCTACATTTCCTATCTAAGATGTTATGAGTTGCATGATTCAATGTCACTCAAGCCAGGTGTGTCATTATGGTCCGTATGTACATTTTTACAAAATTTATTATATTATTTATATTTTTCATGCGCCCCCACATACTCAATCCGTATCTTGTGCTGACCCATATATTTCTCTATGGGCTACATTCTTACCATGATGTAATTTCAGGTACTCCGCCGCAGCCACGACAGTGAAATCTGAGTTCCGCATCTACGTTCCTTTAGTGGTGAGTCCTCATGGTTCAAGGACCAAGTTGCTAGTTTTGGTGTTGTTGTTTTATGATCCCTTTGGTCTGTTGAGTCAGTTGGGGGTTTGTCCCAGTGGTTTGTTGATTTTGCTGTATAGAGGCTATGTCAGACTAGTGTATTGTTGGGTTGGTTTGTGTATAGACATTCCATATATGTACAATCTAACGATATTTCGTGCCATGTGTGATGTGATATGATATGTACTTATATATATATCCTTAGCGCAGCGTGTATGTTGTTGTGTTGGAACCCAAGGGTAATGTTTTGGCTTAAAGGGTTAGCTTGAGGCTACGTGTAGCCTTGGGCACCGTGTGGCATCTCAGGATGATATTTTGGGGTGTTACATTAATCCTAGGAAGAGGGTACTTATTCCTCATTGTCATGTTATTCAAATGACGATAATCTATACACATCCGAAGAGACCCATCTTTATTTCTCACAAAAGTAAAAGAGCACCCTACAGAGAAACACTAAGATGGATAAAATCCTTATCAAGAAGATCCTTTAATTAAACCTTTAGCACTTTTAATTAGTCAAAGCCATTCGATATGGATGAATCAAGATAGGATGAGTATCTGGTAGAAAATCAGTCCCAACATCTATTTCCCCATTGAGAGAAATCCCAGAAAAACCATTGGGAAATACTTTAGGAAATTCATTAACCAGAAGGGCAGATTGCTAGGAAGGACTTCAGAGTTATAATCCTTAACCTGAACTAGATGATACATACATCTTTTTGAAATAAATTTATGAGCTTTAAGATAGGAAATAAAGTTCCCTTTGGGTACTAAGGAACTCCCCTCCAATTCTAATACTGATTCATTGGGAAAATGGATACTAACCTTCCGAGTCCTCTAATCCAGAGAAGCATAGACCGAATGAAGTCAATCCATACCCAAGATAACATCAAAATCCACTATATCCAACTCTATAAAATCCACTAATGTATTTCAATGAAAGATGGACACCACACAATCCCTATAGATTTTTCTAGCAACAATATAATCACCCATAGGAGTAAACACAAAAATAGGGTCGAAAATACTTTCAGGACCAAAAATAAAATTCACAGCCACATAATGGGTTACATAAGATATGGTATAACCTGAATCAAGAAAGCAATAAATATCACAGGAAAAGAGTTGTAAAATACCAGTAATAATGTCTAGGAATCCCTCAGATTCCTGATGGGTAGCAAGTGCATAGAGATAATTATTTCTAGTTCTGGTGCTAGAAGTATAAACTTTTGGCACACGAGCTGAAGAAGGGAAACCAGAACATTATTATCCCAGTGAAACCCTAGCTGAACGACAATCTCATCGTATGTGACCAAGCTAACTATAATTGTAACACTAGTTTCTCCCATCCTCACAGTATCCATGGTGAAGTTGCCCAAGAAAATTACAAGGAGGATAAGGTAGGGTTGATTGAGCTCCACTAACCTTAGACTGGGCACCCTGTACCTAAGGACTACTTCTAGCTTGAGAATGATGATCACCTAAAGGACAAGAATAGGGAGTACTAGCAGACGAATGCAAATTTCCTCAATTCATCTTCTTAGCCTATTGCCTACCATCTTTCCCACTATTATGTCGACCCCGATCCTGCTCTAAATAGCTAAACTTTTTATTATTCCTCTCTCCCATCTATGCATGTTTCTTTATCTCATTCTCAAACTGCTATATAGAAAGTACAAGTCTTAAGATGTCCATATAATTGTTAGACATTGCAACCTTAACTCCAATACCAAGTCACGGAACAACCCAGAACCAAACTTCTTCATCTTAGATCTCATGTTAGACAAGAGCCACTAAATCTGAAAATGAATAAGAGTACTAAATACTATCCAATGTAAAGATAGTCTCAATAACTAAAGAGTGTCCAAAAGTAATGGAAGGAGTGAGAATTATCTTCGACTCAAAAAGTTCACCCCATCTCTAAATTTTGAGAGCAAGCTAGATAGAAAGTCAGTGCCAGTGATTCGTACTCAAATTTACATTAGAAAAAGATGCAAAAGTGTAGTATGAGTACCAAAACAATGTTTACTCAGTAGAAATCATTTTAGCCTGGTAAGCTAAATTCTAATAAAAGCACAATAAGACGCGAAAATGCAAACTAAAGTCACAAATATAGAGGCAACATGAAATAATGTTCGGACATGCAAGTGATTGGTAAACAAGAGAAATAATTCAAAAATAATATGAGATAACTATAGCTTAGGTAGACTCCTTTAAGCCTAAAAGGCAAAATTAAGAGAGGATTAATCCAGTCGAGCCCCTATTAGCCCAGTTGATATAATCAAAGACGAGTGACCTGATAGTTGTAAACATACAATAAGTGACAATCATAATTATATTTGAGAATCCCTTCATACCATAATCACCATAATTGAACCAAATCTTTAGCATCGTAATTGAACAATAAATACCTTTACTTGAACCAAAACATTAATAACATATGAGAATAGCAAAATAAACAACTAGAATCAAAATTTTAAAATAAATACTTTACAAAAAGTGTATCCAAGGGATTTAAAGATATATAATTCATACTAAGGTTTAATATTTCATAAAAGATGACGAAAGAAGGCCTCCTATGTCTACTAGGAGTTAACTAGGTTATTTGACCTAAAAAGGCCTACTACTAACCCCGAAGTTCATACTAAGGAAAATATCTCCCCAGAACAAGCCTAAGGCATCAAATATACAATTTTTAGGTGTTAACTAGGTCCAAAAAAGTCCTCGTACATCAATTTAACTCAAGGAGAAGAGGAGTTAGTAACCAGCTAAATAATCAAAGATTCACAAAACATGCAAGTAATAGGTAAATCCTAATTCAATATAGAATATTACTATACGAATACCATAATAAAGATAAATCTATAGGAATAGTAACCCATGTCTATCTGGAAACCAACGAAACTCGAGAAAGCCCACTAAATTAGAGATTTTTCTTTTTGAGAAGCCTCCACTCGTGCCATGCTATCAAAACCATAATATATGCATTAACATGAGAATAACAATACCCATATTGTATATAAAGGATTCAGGTCTAAAATTAAACTAAAATCCTATGTTGGGCTCGCTTGCGGGATCATAGATTTGAAATAATCAAATTATCTCTCGAACCACAAAGATCATTTACCCTAAAATAATTGAAATTAAAGCACAACGAACCCTAAATACTCCCATAAAATAAACTATGGATTTGAATTTAAATCGGCGAATAAACTAAGAAATTAAAGGAAAATTATGGAACAAATGAGATGGAGATGACTACAACATGCTCTCCAAATAACTACCGATACCAAATGATTAATCTCCTATTTTTGTAATATTTCTATGGTCTTAATAGAAGTTAGAGTTGAAATGAATGAAGTAAATATGGGTTCCATGAGCTTAAATGATGTCAGTGGTCCCCTAATCGCGATTGTAGGGACCCCATCCTGAATGCAATGTTTAGCCCGGCTAATTTCTTGAATGCAAAGTCAAGCTCGAGAATGCGATGCCCAATAGTCTTAAAATTTAGAAATGTGACAAAGGTATCACAATTGTGGTAAGCTATTTCCATGGCCTTCGTGAATACAACCAAGGCCTCATAAATGTGAAGGCAATTTTTTCCTACACCATATAAAGCAACACAATATTTTCCGCAACGTGCCAAATCTATGATTGGACCCTCGAGATTCATTCTGAATATAATGAATCCAAACAAACTATGATACTCTATAAAAGTTGACATTCAAGAATCAACTGTGCCATGATATTTTTATTCGAGGTTATTTTGGTGAAATATGGGGTCGACAACTAAGGGCCATTTTAACCAAAATATACCTCATAGCCCAAAATAAGTCTAGAAGACTTGGGACCCAAACAAAGGGTCTCCCTAGCCTAAAATTGACATTCAGATCAAAAAATACTATTAGAATCAACATATAAGGTCATTTACCTATAGTTTAGGCCTAATACCCAACTTTAAATGTTGAAAACTTTAAAATAGGAAACTGGATCTAAGAACCTAATGAATTGCCTGATATCCCAATTGTTGGCTCCAATAAGTCAAAAGTAACTTAGAGCAGTTATGGGAAAGCTCTAAATGCTGAAATAATATGTAAAAAAAGAGTTTGAGAGTTATTACCATATCCATTACTAAAGGGACTTTCATCTGAAAAAATAAAGGATCAAGGTGTACCTTAATGCACGAATAGATGGGGATACTAGGACCATATCTCACTCTCGATCTCTAGGTAGACTTCTCAATGGACAATGTATCTATGAAAGCTTAACCACTAGAATGTCTTTAGACTGCAACAACATGGCATCCCTAGCCAATATAAAAAGTGGCTCCTCCATAAAGGCTAACCTCTCATCTAACTAAACTTTGTCAAATCAAAGCAATATGACTTGTTAGGAATGTAATGAAACAATATAGAAACATAGAAAACTAGATGAACAACTAAAAGTCTCAGTGTTAGTTCAACTCATATGCCACATCTCTAATAATTTCAAAGTATCTCAAATGATCCAATATACCTTGGGCTAAGCTTACCTCTCTTCCTAAACCTTATCATGCCCTTCATGGGTGATACTCAAAGGAAAACTTGGTCACCAACTAAAAACATCAAAGCACAAAATCTATGATTAGGGTAACTCTTCTACCTACTCTGAGTTGCACTAAACCTACATAAATCATCCAAACCCTATCCAACGACTCAAAAAGTTTTTCAATGCCACGAGAACTAATCTTAAATTTCTCGAAACAACCTATCAAAATTAGACAATCCCTACCATTTAATGCCTCAAATGGTGTCATCTCAAAACTTAAATGGTAGTTATTATAAGTGAACTCCACTAAGGTAAAGTGTTGCTCCAATTGGCTCCTAAAGTCCATAACATAGGTGTGGAACTTATCCTCTAAAATCTAAATAATCTTCTCTAACTGCCTATCAATCTATGTATAAAAAGAGATATTGAGGTCAAATTGAGTACCCAAATCCTCTTGGATAGTCCTATATAAGAATGAGGTAAACGCTAAGACTCTATCTATAATAATAGGAATGGACACTCCATACAAGCGAATTATCTTACAAATATTTATATGAGAGAACCTTACCTGCCTTGATGCATAAGAAATAATTCAGCTCCCTTACATCAAAACAGAACCCAAACCTACATCAGAAGCATCACAATAAACTATAAACCATTCACCCTCAAATGGAAGTGATCAAGTCATTGAGCGTCTAAGATTTCAACTCACACTCATCGGACCACATAAAAAAATCCCTCAAAGTCAATCTAGTGATAGGTACTGCAATTGTAGAAACTCTCTCAACAAACATCCTGTAGTATCGTACCAGCCAAATAAAACTATGAAATTTTCTTAGAGATGTTGGTCTATCCCATTAACAAATAGCTTCAACTTATGTCAGATCCACTATAATCCCATTGTTAGACACCACATGTCCTTGGAGTTTAATAGAATCAAGCTAAAACTTGCAGTTTGAGAATTTAACCAAAATCCAATAATCTCTTAAAGTGTAAAGCATAGTCCACAAATATTTCTCATGCTCCTCCCTACTTCTCTAGTAAACATGGATATTATCAATGAAGACAATCATAAAATAGTCTAAGTAAGGCCTTAAACATTGTTCAACAAACCATAAATTTTTTTATGTCATTGGTCAACCCAAAAGACATCACTAGGAACTCATAATGGCCATAGTGAATATTGAAAGCTATTTTTGGGATGTACAAATCTGGAATCCTCAACTAATGGTTACTAGATCTCAAATCAATCTTAGATAAAATTGTTACTCCCTGAAGCTAGTCAATCAAATTATCAATACAAGGAATATGATACTTATTCTTCATGGTCACCTTGATTAGATACCTATGGTGGATACGCATATGCATAAAACCAATATTTTATTTATGAACAAGATAGGAGAAACCTAGGGTTATACACTTGTCATAAAAAAACACTTACATAAAAGATCCTAAAGCTGTGAATTTAGCTCTTTATGTTTAGTATGAGTCATGAAGTTAAGTTTTATTGAAATAGGTCAGGTGCTCGACACAACATCAATAGCAAACTCAATATAATTATCAGGAGAAAGGCCAAAGAGGTCTATTAAGAAAGCATCCGGGAACCCATGAATAATAAAAATAGAATCAAGTTAGGGACTCTCAACACTAACATAATAAACATAAACAAGACAAGACTCGAAGACCTTCAACACCAATCTCCTAGCCTGAATAGAGGAAATAATCCCCATCAATGTGTTGCTAAAAGAACACTGGTACAAAACCAAGGGTATGCCAAGTATGCTTAAGGTAACAGTCTTCATTATGAAATTGAAGACTGTAAGATAGGGGGATAACAAGTTTATTCATAGAGTCATATCTAATTCCACTATATCTTATATAATAAGGTCAACCCAAGTATTAAACTATCAAACATTCACCAAACATGATCTATAAATCCGATCCACTACTAAAGAATCATCAATGGGAGTATATACATGCAATAACATAGATTAAATATCCAAAGATAACTCTAATTGTGGTGCATAATTAAGAGAAATATATAAATAAATGTTTTCCAAAACAAATAAAGCCATAGTTGTCTAAGGACATAATCAAATTGTACTTTCAATAACAATATCTAAAGACTCTACCTTTAACCTATGAGATAGAGTATACAATAGGCCACCTCTTTTGGATTAGGAACCTCTCCTACCAGCTATCCTACCCATCTAAGGATTTTCTCTAGAACCGTGGGGGCCACTCTTGTAACCTAGTGCACCACCCCTTACTAGTAATGGTAATGGTTTGATCAGTTTAACACTTTGTGCTGCAGTACAACCCCAAATTCCTAAGAAGCCTTAAATGCTCTACCTTTTATAGAAGATCTAACTTACCTAAAATATCCATCTCAGCTGGAATACCTAGAATGTGAACTGCTTAAAGACAGTAATTGCCCTAGCCACTATAGTCACTATAATTGGAATGTCCTCTATTTGTGATCTAAAGTATTGCTACTATGCCTATTAGATAGAACATTATGATGTTATGACTGAAGTAGAGGGTACCCACCCTATAATCTCTACCACTAAACTATGAGTTTCTTTGGCTCTTGTTGAAACTACCCTTCTAATATGCCCACTTATCGCTTTCCCTTGGGCCTCACAATATGTCTATTACAAAATCTAGGCATAACAATAAACTATAATAAAGGACCTATCATTTGCAATATTCTCTTAGCATCCTTGCAACGAGAAATTCTCATCCCTATAACAAAGTAACAAATCTATGCAATGAGAAATTCTCATCCCTATAACAAAGAAACAAATCCATGCATACTCGATAGGTAAGATTGTGTAACATGTTTGTCCAACTCATAAAATCTTGGCTTATACTCCCTAATTTTCATTGATCCCTTTTCTAACCTAGTCAACTAATAACTCAAGTGCTCTCAATGACCATGAGGGATATATATCTACACGAAAACCATTAAGAAGTAAGTCAATTTCATAGGAAGATATCCTACTAGCCTGGGATCATCATATCCTCTCTACCAATGTCTAAGTGCCAAGTCAAACTAAAATATAGTGCAGTCAACCCCATATAGATCAACCAAGCACAAATTACTAAGCTAGTCTATACAAGCAGTCAGGAACTCAAATACATCCTCACCCGGAGCCCCTACAAATCTAGGGTGAAGTCAATCTCAAAAATCTTTCTGATATTTTCTGCTCCTTAATAGACATAGTAGGTTGGGTGGCTTCTAGCTAAGAAACTACCAGTGCTAGATGGATCTCAACTTTAGAAAATGCAGATAAAGGTTACGAACCTGAATCTGTGCCACTCTAATCCATATACTGAGCACCATTAGACTGTCCACCATAAGCTAATCCCATTAACTGAATTAGGGAATCTCTAAGAAATAAAGAAGAAATTAACCCTAGTGAGACTTTGCTACGACCTAGCCCACTAATGGCTAGGGTGGCAAAATATATAGCTTAAGAAAATAGAATGATATATTAAAGGCTCTCTATCTTGAGCCCTAGTTGGGGTTGTAAGTTTAGCCTGACCTTAACCCCTTGGTTGGCCACAAATTCTTGCAGGTACCCTAGTCACAGACATATGAAGCTCATCATCGATCATCATAGCTCATGTCTTAACAATCTACAAAAGTGTTACACAATGATAACTTTAGAAACAAACACATACTCGATGCACAAAATGAATGAATAAAGTGAAGTTCTCATAAGATTGATCTATAGCCTCTCAAAGATAAGATACAGATGTCGTTATTTCAATCCATGAGTCTTTACTAAAAATATCCTCCTGTATCAATAATACCTGTGAACTTAGGCTATGATACCAATTTGTCACGACCCAATTTTCTGAGTCATGATGGCAAATACTTTAAACCATAAATAGGTAAGCCAAACCATAGGCTATAGTTGGAAGTAATGAGCTAGTTGGTGAAAGGTATAATAAATATAAGAAATAAGCATATAATGGAGTTATTGGTGATAAAATATTAGTGCAATAGTGTATATATGAAAAGAGAGAGGAAAGAGAATAAAACATATCCCACAACCTAGCAGGGTCGGTACATAGCCGCTAATCCTACAAGAATAAGAGTACTAAGTAGTATTTGCAACATAGATAGTATTGATAACTAAAGACTTTCCAAAATTAATAAAACAAGGGAGAATCATCTCCAACTCAAAATTTCACCCTATCTCCAAATTCATAGAGCATGCTGGATAAAAAGTAAGTAGTGGTGAATCACTTTTGGATCTTTATCAGAAATAGATGGAGAAGAGTAGTATAATTACCAAAATAATGGGTATTTAATAGGTTTCATAAGTTGACTGATCTAAATCATAATAAAATCATAATAACATGCGATAATGGAAACTAAAGTAAGGGTTGATAGGGTTAACCTGAATTAATACTCCGACTGGCAAATCATAAGTAAAAAAGATACATAATTCAAAAAGAATAAAAGCTAACTATAGTGTAACTGAGGACCCATATTCCCTGAAGCCACAAACAATGAAGGATAACCCAATTGAACCACCATAATCTTGATAGGGACGATAAAAAAAGAGTGACTTGATAGTAGTAAACATAAGGTAAGAGACAACCGAATTCATATTTGAGAATCCTTTTGTACCATAATTGCTAGACTCAAACCAAAACTTTAGCATCATAGTGAACACTAAATATCGAACTCGAATTGAAACATTAATATCATATAAAAATACAAAATGTTGGACTCAATCTGAAACTTTAAAATAAATACTAGATAACAAGTCTACGTCCATGATTGTATAAAGGATGAGATAATAAGGACTCCTATGTCTAGAAGGAGTTAACTAGGATATTTGATCTAAATAAGTGATGGCGGGGCCGACTACTAGCCCCAAGAATCCATACTAAGGAAAGTCTCACCGCAAAAACTATCTAAGGATTCAAATTTCCATTATAAGGAGTTAACTAGGGCCAAATCATACCTAAAACAATAATATAACTCAAGTAGAAGAGGAATGAGTCAGTTCTTCCTAAAATAGCTCTCTAATAGGCTAAATAATCCCAGATTCACTAAACATTCAACCAAGCCATAAATACCAATCCAAATCTAGAATATTACTATAATTATACCATAATAAGACCAATATATGTGGAAAGTAAGCCTAGTAAACCCAGATGTTGATGAAGCTCCAGAAAGTCCACTAAATTAGCTATTTTACCTTCCAAGAACCCTTGACATGACTCCACTCTATAAAATACTAATCTATGTGTTAACATAATAATAAAAATACCCATATTGCATATAAATATTTTGGGTCCAAAATCAAGCTAAAAATCCCCTATGGGGCAAGTTTGTGGGATTATGTATTTGAAACTATTAAAATATCCTTCTAAGCTCAAGGATCATTTACAACCAAAATTTGGTAAAATCCCAGCACAAATGAACCATAAATAATATCATAATGTATACTAGGGATTTGAATTTAAATTGAATAATCAACTAAGAAATTAAAGGGAAATTGTGGAATAAGAAATGGGGAAATGACTACAACAAAGTCTCCAACTCATTCCCGACACCCAATGATCAATCTCCTTTCTCTAAGAATTCTAGGGATTTAGTAGAAGTTAGAGTTGAAATAAATAAATGTAAAAAAGATCTATGGTCTTAAATGCTACTAAGTGTCCATTCATTGCGATCATAGGGACCCTATATTGAATGCAATGTGGATCCTGGTGTTGGGCGTATTTACACGCCTAAGCACCATAATTTACCCATGTTTTAGCTAAAGTTTTGAGGATAAAATATATAATTCTTGCACTTTTAGTCCATTTTCCTTTAAGTGAGCTGACCTACATGATTAGCATGTTTTTCAGGTATTAATGATAAATATTTCAGCATTTTATGGACTTATGAGCAGCAAAGGAAAACTTCACATTAGAAGGAAGGTAGCTCTTGGACTGAAAGTGATGCATGGGAAATTTTTCTAGGGATAATGCAGTATTTTTAAAGACTTAGGGATGCAGCAGTAACTTAGTGGACAAGGATATTATAAAAACCCTATTGCTGAATTTTTCAGCATAACTTAATCATTATCATTCGACAATTTTCATTATTGAGTTGACAGATTCTGTAAGTTTGAGACAGAGAAAAACGCTAAGGCTACACGAACGACTAGAGAGGGGAAAACGTTATCCTCCCTTATTGACGTTAAATCATCTCCATCGTGAAGTTTCTTCTAGTTTTGGTATGATGATTATGTCTATTGTGATTTCCGTTGTATCCATGAGTAGCTAAACTTCTCTGTTAGGGTTATGGAAACCTTGTAAGATACTATCTATTGCTATGAGTTTGTGAATTCTTGATGTATATGCTACTTATATCATTACTCTCTTCATTTTAATTGAATTCTCATGGTTGCAAACATAGGGAATATGCCAGTATAGCATTAACTTGTTTGAGAGAAAAGTTGCATGTTTGAAAAGAGTGTGTGACAAGAAAATAGGGTTTCCAACCCCTGTTTACACGTTAATGCCTTAACCGGATTAACTTTCTTGGAGAGTTCGTACCATTAGTATACACTTTAGGCTCGAGAGAGCTAAAGTTAAATAAATCCTTAATGGTTGGGAAACACTTGGATTTAGATTTAGAATACGATTCTCTATAAGTGCATGCATGTCTAAATTCCGCGTTACTCATAGTTAATAGATAAGTAGAAACTGCAAGGTGGACATAACCCTAACTTATTATTCTCTATTATTAAATCATACGGCACTTAGCATTCCAATGTTACTTTGATATTACTAGTTCACGCATAATCAAATCCCCCCTTTTCCGTGGAATTTTCGACCAACAATCTACTAATAATTGCAACACTTAGTGACCAAGTATTCCCTGTGGTATTCGACACCCAACCCAGTTGGGTTCTATATTTGACAGCGACTGCTTACACTTTCTAACGAGAGCTGTAGTTTGGGCGTTATCAAATTTTAGCGCCGTTGCTGGAGAATACGGTTGTCAACTAAGTTTGTGATAGTTAATAGACCCTTTGGTCAGAGATTCTCGAATTTTACTTTTGTTTGTTGTTTTTGTTTTATTCAGGTTTGGTAGAGTGCATGCAAAATACACGACGTTCTGGTCAACCATTATTACCCATAAATCCTGAACCACAACTTATTGGCAGAATAGATGCACAACGAGACATTGAAAGAAGGGCTACTCAATGATGATAGGCATATTTACACGCCTAAAGTACTATAATCTACCCATATTTTAGCTAAGTTTTGAGGGCAAAATATATAATTCATGCATTTTTAGGTCTTTTTCCTGTAAGTGAGCTAACAAACGTGATTAGCAAGTTTTCAGGTATAAATGATGCAGATTTCAGCATTTTATGGATAAGTTGACGCCAAAGGAACCTTCACGAAAGAAGGAAAGGAGAGCTTGGACGCCAAGGACTAAAAGTGACGCATGGAAAACCTGTCCTGGGCAAAAACAGCAATTCTAAAGACTTTGGGGATCAGCAGTAACTTATTAGGATTAGGATAATGATGCAGTAACCTAGTAGGATTAGGTTAAGTAATGGAGTAGCTTAGTAGGAATAGGATATGGGTGTTATAAATACCCTATTTTGCTGAAGTTTTTAAAAAGGCCGAATCATTCTAATTCTTCCATTAATTCGAATTCTCATACTTCTACTTTTTATTCAACACTCTAAATTCTTATTCTCTTCATCTATTCAACTCTTAATTTTCACAACAAGAGAAACGCTATTCTTAAAGGAATTCACGCCACAAGCCCTGCCAACATATACTATATGTGAGATCTTTACTTTGGTATAATGATAATGACTATTGTGATTTCCATTGCAGTCATGAGTAGCTAAACTTCTTTGTTGGGGTTATGGAAGCCTTATGAGATACTATCTATTGCTATGAGTTTGTGAATTCTTGACACGTATGTTGCTTATATCATTATTCTCTTCATCTTAATGCAAATTCTTGTGGTTGTAAACGCATAGAATACGCCAATATAGCATTAACTTGTTCGAAAGAAAAGTTATATGTCTGGAAAAGAGATAATGTTAAGGTAATAGGGCACCAACCCCTATTAAAAAGTTAGTGCCGTAACTGAATTAACCTCTTGGAGAATTTGTACCGTTAGATATTCTTTAAGCTCGAAAGAGTTAAAGTGAAATAATCCTTGATGGTAGAAAGACGTCTGGATTTACCATAGAATACAATTCTCTATAAGCACATGCATGTCTGAATCCCGCATAACTCATAGCCAATAGAGACGTATAACTCATAAGGTGGACATAACCCCAACTCTCAATTCTCATTGGTTAAACATCCTACTAAACACTCTTTCTTTTTACTTTGCTATTTTCCGTTTTTCACTTTGTTACATTATTGCACGCTACAATCCCCCTTTTTACGAAACTTTCACCAAAAGTCTAATAATCTTTGCTTACTTAGTGACCAAGTATTCTCTGTGGGATTCGACACCCAACCCAGTTGGGTTCTACATTTGACAACGACCGCTTACACTCTTACGAGAGCTGTAGTTTGAGCGTTATCAAATTTTGGCACCGTTGCCGGGGAATACGGTTGTCTACTAAGTTTGTGATAGTTACTAGACCCTTTGGTCAAAGATTCTCGTACTTTACTTTTAGTTGTTGTTTCTGTTTTCTGCAGGTTTTTATCCTGTGCATGCCCCATACTCGAAGTTCTGGTCAACCATTATTACCTTTCAATCCTGAACCATATCGTATTGGCAGAATGGAGGCTCAACAGGAAATTGAAAGAAGGATGCTCAACAGGAATAGGCTAGACTAGCTGCTCTGGCCGCCGCACAAGTACATCAACAAAATATTGATAATCCTGGGTGAGCAGCTAGGTTCAGGCCTGAACGCCGAGCCATACCATTCGATGATGATGATGATGATCTTGATGGATCTGGTGCCACATGAGCCATTATTCCTCCTCCATTGGCACCCGGAGCCAAGTTCAACATCACGAGCACCATGATTCAAGTATTGCAACTCAAGGGATTATTCGGTGGACTAGCAGGCGATGATTCGAATATGCATCTGATCAACATTATTTCTACATGCAAGTCATTCGACAATCCTGGCGTTGGACAGAATGCAATTCGATTGCGCTTATTTCTATTGTCTCTATCTGGGGAGGCAACTCTATGGTTGAACGGGCTGACTCCTGATTCTATCACTAATTGGAGGCAATTGAAAGACGTTTTCCTAGAAAGATTCTTTCCGCCATCCAAGAGAGCACAATTGAGAGATAAAATCAGCAATTTTCGACAGCTTCCAACTGAAGCCCTCCACGAAACATGGGAGAGATTTAAGAAGAAGCTTATGAGGTGCCCAAACCATCACATGACCAATGTTCATTTGATGGAGATACTATATAGATTCTTGAATTCAGTAACTAAACCTGTGGTGAAAAATGTGGCTGGAGGATCATTTATGGACCTCACCTTTGTTCAGGCAAGTGATATGCTAGACCGGATGACGAAGCAAAGTAGGGCGTGGCATACCAGAGATTCTGAGGTAGCAAGCCCCACTTTTTCTATAGGCATGACTACATAACAAAGGAGAAGAGAAGAAGACCGTGATCAAGATTTGGCTCACATGAAAACACAAGTGGATCTTCTTACAAAGCATCTACTATCAGGGAAGACCGAAAAAGTCAAAGCGGTTGCATCAAAAGGAAGAGAGGAATCCAATTCTGAGGAAGAAGCCAACTACGTGAACAATCAGGGGGGTTTCCGAGGCAATGCCCAAGGAAACCAAGGTCGGAACTATTATGATAATTCTACAAACAAGGACCGGGATCAAGGTAGTTGGAAGAACAAGACTGACAGGAGTGGCATGTATATTCCTCCTGGACAACGAGAGGCCACTGCATCTGGATCGGGAAATATGTCAATGGAAGATATGATGGCTAAGCTGTTGAAAGAAGTGGAAGCAACCAGCACGGGAGTAACTGAGGTAATAAATGACTTGGCCTTAATGAAGCAATTGGTTGACTCACATTCCACTTCAATAAGACAGCTGGAACAATAATTGAGTCAAATTTCAGCCACATTAAATCAAAGAAAAGCTGGCACCCTACCGAGCGACACAGTACAAAACCCAAGAAACGAAGGAACATGCATGGTTGTTACCACTAGAAGTGGTAAGGTCTGGAAAATTCATCCCAAAGCAAGCAAGTGGCCGAAGATATCGTAGGAGATGACGCCGTCGTAACTGATGAAGACGTTCATGACGTCAGTCCTCAACGTCCACAGCCTGAAAAGATCTCTGAACCTAAGCATGATAAAAAGAAAGTCGTGGAGAAAACAATTCCCCTTCCACCACCTCCTTTTCTGCAAAGATTAAAGAAGAGAGCTGATGATACCAAGTTCAATAAATTCATGTCAATGTTAAAACAGCTGACCTTTAATGTTCCCTTGGTTGAGGCACTAGAACAAATGTCAGGCTACGTAAAATTTATGAAGGATCTTTTAACAAAGAAACGAGCAGCAAGTGGTGAGTTGACAGATGTTATTCATCATTGTAGTGCAATTGCTACCAGATCACTAGTTCAGAGGAAGGCAGACCCAGGAGCCTTCACTATTCCTTGCACTGTCGGATCTTTGAATTTTGCCAAGGCATTATGCGATTTAGGAGCCAGCATCAACTTGATGCCATTATCTATTTACAAAAATTTGGGGTTGGGTGATCCTACTCCAACCAATATGAGGCTTGTGATGGCTGATAGGTCGGTAAAATGACCTGTTGGTATTTTATGTGATGTATTGGTAAAGGTTTCTTCATTCATCTTTCCAGTGGACTTCGTTATTTTGTATTGTGAGGTAGACTCTGAAGTTCCCATAATCTTGGGGAGTCCTTTCCTTGCAACAGAAAGTGTGCTTATTGATTTAAGAGCTAATGAGCTTCTATTCCGGATGAATGACGAAGTAGTCCGCTTTGATGTATGCAAATCAATGAAGCAACCCAAAGATCTGAACGTGTTCTTGGTAGCTGATGCTTATATTGATGATGATAAAGAATTACCCGCAGAGGAGCAGCTTGTTGATGACCCATTGGCGGTTGTGCTTATGAATGTTGAGTATAAGGATGCTGAAAATTATGAAGAAACTATTTGTGCTCTAACAGGATTAGGGTCATATCCTCATGCTCCCAAGAAGATGGACCTTGATCTCAAAAACCGACCAACACGACCAGCTAAACCATCTATTGAGGAACCACCCACGTTAGAATTGAAGGAGCTACCTAACCATTTAAAGTATGCATTCTTGGGAAGCGGTAACACACTTTCGGTTATTGTGGCAGCAGATTTGGGTGAGCAGCAAGTTGCAACTCTCATCACGGTTCTACGAAAGTACATGAGAGCCATCAGCTGGACCATCACTGATATCATTGGTATTCCGCTTGGGATTTGTACACACAAGATTCAGCTTGAAGAAAATTGCTTACCCACTATTGAGCATCAAAGGCGTCTGAATCCACCTATGCAAGAGGTGGTGAAGAAAGAAATTATTAAATGGTTAGATGCAGGGGTTGTGTATCCAATCTCCGACAGTAAATGGGTAAGCCTGGTACAATTTGTACCAAAGAAAGGTGGCATGACGATAGTTGCGAATGAAAAAAATGAGTTAATTCCACTCAGACCAGTCACAGGGTGGAGAGTATGCATGGACTACCGCAAGCTGAATTCATGGACACTTAAAGATCACTTTCCAATGCCCTTTATTGACCAAATGCTTGATCGATTAGCAGGGAAAGGATGGTTTTGTTTCTTAGACGGTTATTCCGGCTATAATCAGATATGTATCGCCCCCGAAGATTAAGAGAAGACAACATTTACATGCCTCTATGGTACGTTTGCCTTCAAACGTATGCCATTTGGGCTATGTAACGCACCCACCACTTTTCAACGTTGTATGATGTCTATTTTTTCTGATATGGTGGAAGACACGCTGGAGGTATTCATGGATGATTTTTCAGTTGTGTGTGAGTCATTTGAATCGTGCTTGACAAATCTAAGTATGGCATTGCAGAGATGTGTGGAATTCAATCTAGTGCTGAATTGGGAGAAGTGCCACTTTATGGTGAAAGAAGGTATTGTTCTTGGGCATAAAATCTCCAAATGAGGAATTGAAGTGGATCGAGCTAAAATCGAAGTTATCGAGAAACTACCACCCCCAATTTCGGTCAAAGGAGTTCGTATTTTCCTTGGTCATGCAGGTTTCTGCCGAAGGTTTATCAAAGACTTCTCCAAAATTTCTAGTCCATTATGCAAACTTTTGGAGAAATATGCAAAGTTTGACTACAATGAGGATTGTATAAAGGCATTTGAATGCCTCAAAGAGAAGCTAATTGAAGCTCCTATCATGGTAGCACCAGATTAGTCTTTACCGTTTGAAGTCATGTGTGATGCTAGCGGGGTAGCTTTGGGTGCTGTACTTGGCCAGAGAAGAGAAAAGTTATTCCATCCAATCTACTATTAGAGTAAGGTTTTGAAGGAAGCCCAGAAAAACTATACTGTCATAGAACAAGAGCTTCTAGCAGTTGTGTATGCCTTCGAAAAGTTCCGTGCTTATTTGTTGGAAACCAAAGTGATAGTTCATACAGACCATGCAGCCCTTAGATATCTGATGACAAAGAAAGATGCAAAACCAAGGCTTATTCGATGGGTATTGCTGCTGCAAGAATTTGATTTCGAGGTAAAAGATAGAAGAGGTTGCAAAAACTAAGTGGCTGATCATCTATCTATACTCGAGAATGAGCATATAGCACAGCAAGATCATAAGATTGACGATGACTTCCCTGATGAAGAGATTTTAGCCACAATGATGAAGGAGTTACCATGGTATGCAGATTTTGCAAACTTCGTGGTGAGTAATGTAATGCCTACGACTCTATCATTTCATCAAAAGAGGAAGTTCATGCATGACGTGAGACACTATTTCTGGGATGAGCCATATTTGTTTAGACGATGTGCGGATGGTGTTATCAGGCGATGCATATCCCATGTTGAGGTACCAAATATATTGGAAGCATGTCACACTTTCCAAGTTGGGGGACATCACACAGGTAATCGGACAGCAAGGAAGGTATTGCAAAGTGGCTATTATTGGCCTTTGATAGTTAAAGATGCCTACGACTTTGTGAGAAGATGCGACCAATGTCAGAGACAAGGTGCGATTTTGAAACACCATGAGATGCCCATGTCGAAAATCCTTAAAGTAGAGCTCTTTGATGTATGGGGTATCAATTTTATGGGTCCATTCGTGAATTTATTTGGAATGAAATATATCTTAGTTGCTGTAGATTATGTTTCAAAATGGGTCGAAGCAGTAGCATTGGCTGATAATGAAGGAAAACGTGTTGTTGCATTCTTGAAGAAAAACATCTTCTCTCATTTTGGGATACCACGTACTATCATAAGCGATGGAGGATCTCAATTTTGCAACAAACTGTTCAAATCCGTGTTGGCAAAATATGGTGTCAAGCAACATAAGGTAGCCACGCCTTATCACCCACAAACTAGTGGACAAGTAGAGGTTTCCAATCGAGAGATCAAGAAAATCCTTGCTAAGACTGTAAATGCGAATAGGAAAGACTGGTCTTGGAAGCTGGACGATGCACTATGGGCTTATAGGACTGCATTCAAAATGCCAATTGGCATGTCCCCGTACCAACTAGTTTATGGGAAAGCTTGTCATTTACCCATTGAGCTCGAGCACAAAGCATTGTGGGTGTTGAAGCAACTGAATTTGAATTGGGATGATGCTATGAACTTGAGGTTGGAGAAGCTGAATGAGATGGATGAATTCCGTCTACATGCATATGAAAGATCAGACCTCGACAAGAAGCGGATGAAAAAGTATCATGATCAGCGGATTGTTCAACGAAACTTCCAAAAGGGTGATATGGTACTTCTTTTCAATTCCAAACTAAAGCTATTCCCAGGTAAGTGAAGGTCCAAATGGTCTGCTGCGTACAAGATTAGCCAAGTCTACTCGTCTGGAGTAGTTGAGCTAGAAGACAATAATGGTGTTGTCTTTAACGTGAATTGCCAACGAGTAAAACCATATATCGGCCCCCTTGACTCGATGAACTATATGGACACCATCTATCTCGACGAAGTCTAAGTACTCGAGGTAACTATGTCGTGCCGCGATAATAAATCAAGCGCTAGATGGGAGGAAACCCATCGTGATTTTTTCGTTTCCTTTGCATTTGATTTTACTAAATAAAAATCCAAAAAGAAGATTCGAGCCACGACCGAAACTAAGGCGCTTGATGGGAGGCAACCCATCGTTCTAATCGTTTTTGTTGTTTTTGAGTACATGTAGGTGCAAGAGGTGTAAAGAAGGAGATTGGTTTAAAATTTTGATTTGGAAGTATTGCATGTTGAAGGTGGTAAGTTAGGAATGAAAAATCAAAAGGCTATGGGTGAGGCATTGCTTATGAAAATATAGGCTAAGAACAGGGCAAGGCCTATGCAAATCTAGGCCACGAACAAGGCAAGGCCTATACTATGGCCTAAGCTCTCGGATTCTAGAGTGCCATAGCATAGGCGCCGCCTATGCTCAACAATGCCATAGCATAGGCGCCGCCTATGCAAAAGCATTTTGTCTCTTAATCTCATATGCCATGGCATTGGTGCCGCCTATGCCTAACAATGCCATAGCATAGGCGCCGCCTATGCTCAACAATGCTTTGCAAAAGGCGCCGCCTATGCCAAGCATTGGCAAAGCATTAGGCGCCGCCTATGGTCACTTTTGGTCCCCAAATCCGATTCCAAATGGGTCAAAACCCGACCCAAGCTTGTCCTATAAATAGAACCTTAGGATTAAATCAAAAACACATCGCAATTCACCCTAAAGCGCCGCCTACCTCTCCAAATTCTTCCAAAAAAATTTCCTTTTGCTCTTTTATTTTGCAAGAACATCTTCTAAGGCCATCAACCAAGTAAGTACTTCTTTGTTCTTCTTTTATGTTCCGTAAGTACTACACTACTACGTATATAATGAATTGTTTAATCTTGAAGTAGTATTGATGATTTGAATATGGTTGATTTGTTGTGGTGAAACTAAGTGAGTGAAAGAATACGTAAGGATGCTCTTGACTTGTTTCCAACTTGTATTTGATTTTGATACACTGTCATACTTTTGCAGAATTGACATGGTCAAGATAATTGCATAACCTTGTAACTTGAAAGCTTGCTTGAATGACTTGTTTATTGCAAAGAAAATCATGGTTAACTACAAACATAAGATGTTGTGATTATTCCAAGCCATAAATTGATACAATATCTATGTAGTAGTTTTATTCAAAGTGATATATTAGTCCAAGACATGAAAGCATTACCAAGATTACATGATCTAGAATTGAGAAAGGATAGTTCAGATTATACGAAGAGTATGACTGCACTGATTATATTGTTAGAACATAACACCTAAACGTATATCAATGAAATCTGAGTAATCGACATCGTTCACTTCACTAGTTCGTACAAACAAACTAAGTGTGGGGTGGTGCCACTACTGCTAGTTTATTGATTATATCCACCGAGATTAAGCTAACGTGACTATTATTTTAATCTCAGGTACAATGGCACCAAAACCAAGACAAGGGAAAGAAAAAGCAACCACTTCACAAAAAGGCCAAAAAAGGGGACGAAAAGAGCAAGGAGAATCCTCCTCGCTGCAAATACCTCGCCGCATGTTTGGAATTAAATGGGTCATCTAGGAGGAAAGAAATGAGTGGTATAGGAACAATAAAGAGAAAAAATATGTTCATGTGGAGTTGATACACAAGGAAAGCCTAGCAAAGAAAGAACCCCGTATGTTGGCTAAGATAATAGCGTTACATCTGGATTTCATCTTCCGAGATATGGGAGAGTGCAATCTTGATTTAACATGTGAATTCTATGCCAGCTGGTCACCGAAAACTACAGGGAGTGAAGTAAAGATTCGGGGCCAAGTTCTGCAACTAAATGCGTAGTTCTTCAACTCCTTTCTGGGTTTGCCATATGTTGATCCATCACCACTCAAAGAGCTGTATAACAGACCTCCGTACAGGAAAATTAGACATACATTGTACGGAACAAGATCTATGGCATGATGGAGCAGAAACAAGGACACCGGTCGGCACAACACCTTCCCATATGCTTCCTTGAATAGAGAAGCTCGGATATGGATGCGAATAGTCAACTCTTGTCTGATTCTAGGGACCCAGTACATGAAGATTACACGAGATAGAGTGTGCTTGGTGTTCGCATTGATGACGAATGTTCCTATCAACATTGGGGAAATTATTCGATCTACAATGCGAAAGGCCAGGCTACACAAGAGGTCCCACTTCAGCTTTGGCAATCTGTTGACCGCAACATTGAGGAAGGAGGACATCGAATAGGAACCGGCTGATCATAAACTTCCATACAACCCAAAGAAGGTTGACCTCACAAAGGTTAAAGATACTGAAACCATGCATGGCGTCAACCTTACCACTGCGGAAAGGCATGCTCGGGATGAGAGTTTCTTTTGCCATCTTTATGGCATGACTCGGTTCACCATGATGAGTGGAGGTCATGTTCCAACTGCTGCAGAGCTCCAACAGCTGGATTATGACTACCCAATGAATGAGCATGCAAGGCAAATGTGTGGAGTAGGTGTGTACTTTGAGGAACCTCTTGATGACGATATGCCAACCGATGATGATCGTCGAATGCCAAACTCCGGTGTGGAGGAGAACTCTGATGGCAACGACTCTGATAATGATTCCGACGAATGGGGTATGACCCCAGACATAGAGGAGGAGTCCGACTAACCAGGTTCTTCTTATTTATTTTCCACTGAGGGCAGTGTGTTCCGTCTAAGTGTGGGGTGCTGGTATTTGTATGCTATACTTCTTTATCTGCATTTGCATTCATTTATGTTTGTTTGTTTTGTTTTTTTGTTTTTTTAGTAGTTAAAGTTTTTCTGCATGAAATTGTTCTGATAGGTAACATGGTATTACGACAAGAGTCTGTGATAAAATCATTACTATTGAGATGTTTAGGCTCTAATAGTGACTCATTATGTGTTAATTATGTGGTTGAATTCCTTCATCTGTTGGGTCAAGAGTCTATACTGCTTCCAATAAAGTCAACCATGTGCCTTGTGTGTGTGAGATGATAGTATATTCTATGTTTGTGGCTGATGCTAGAACTTGCCTGGTATGTATGTAAAGCAAAATAAAGAGTGTGAGTTTAGGAGATGATTTAGGCATTTCTTTGGCAACCTATGATTGTTTACCTTCATTTTATCTACCCATGGACATCATCCTAGATAACCCCCTTTGAGCCTTTAGCCTATTTTCTTTGACAGCCTCATATGTAAGCCCAATCCATTTTTTTTCAAGACCATAATTTGATCCAAAGTCCTAAGTACTTTAAATTGTAAAGTAATGTGATAAAACAAGAGGAAATTGGGTGAGAATAGTTCCTTAGAATGAATTGGTGCTTGAATTTACTATGAAAAATAATTGCTATCATAAGAGGTGTGTTATGAAAAGAAAAAGGAAAAGAAAAATAGAAAGTTAATTCTGTTCAAAATTGAAAAACAAAAGAGGAGAGAAAGGGTGGTAGATTAAAAAAAAGTAGAAAGGTTATTTGAAAGAAAGCATAAATGGCATAATGTGATGTATTAAAGCGCTTAGGAACATAGTCACTATTTCTGGCCAAAATAGTCCTACCTGTTCCATAGCCTACATTACAACCTGTAAAGACCTATTTGATCCTAAGCTTAGCATTCTGATATTTAGTGGAGCATTACACTAAGGGCAAGCCTATGGTCATCAGTTGCAACATACGAATTCTTTGTGAGAGTGAGAGCAAGGATAATCTTATACCCATGTTTGAAATATATACAATACTTGTGAGTGATTATGGGTTATATTTTGTGAGACACACATGGTTGATGAGTTTTGGGTGGTTGTGTATGATTCTCTGTGCCTTAACTTTTGAATACGAATTAACCATCATCACGAGTCTATATTAGAGGTTGAATTGTTTCTAGAAGTGATCAGAAAACCACTCTTTGTTGATAATTGTCGTGCCTGTCTTGATGAATATTTTGTGTTGTTACTGTGAAACCCTAAGTGGATGTTTAGATGGAAATGATATTTTGTTCGAGGATGAACAAAGCTTTAAGTGTGGGATGTTGATGATAGGCGTATTTACACGCCTAAAGTACTATAATCTACCCATATTTTAGCTAAGTTTTGAGGGCAAAATATATAATTCACGCACTTTTAGGTCTTTTTCCTGTAAGTGAGCTAACAAACGTGATTAGCAAGTTTTTAGGTATAAATGATGCAGATATCAGCATTTTATGGATAACTTGACGCCAAAGGAAGCTTCACTAAAGAAGGAAAGGAGATCTTGGATGCCAAGGACTAAAAGTGACGCATGGAGAACCTGTCCCAGGCAAAATCAACAATTCTAAAGACTTTGCGGATCAGCAGTAACTTATTAGGATTAGGATAATGATGCAGTAACCTAGTAGGATTAGGTTAAGTAATGCAGTAGCTTAGTAGGAATAGGATATGGGTGTTATAAATACCCTATTTTACTGAAGTTTTTAAAAAGGACGAATCATTCTAATTCTTCCATTAATTCGAATTCTCATACTTCTACTTTTTATTCAACACTCTAAATTCTTATTCTCTTCATCTATTCAACTCTTAATTTTCACAACAAGAGAAACGCTATTCTTAAAGGAATTCACGCCACAAGCCCTACCAACATATACTACATGTGAGATCTTTACTTTGGTATAATGATAATGACTATTGTGATTTCCATTGCACTCATGAGTAGCTAAACTTCTTTGTTGGGGTTATGGAAGCCTTATGAGATACTATCTATTGCTATGAGTTTGTGAATTCTTGACACGTATGCTGCTTATATCATTATTCTCTTCATCTTAATGCAAATTCTTGTGGTTGCACACGCATAGAATACGCCAGTATAGCATTAACTTGTTCGAAAGAAAAGTTATATGTCTGGAAAAGAGATAATGTCAAGGTAATAGGGCACCAACCCCTGTTAAAAAGTTAGTGCCGTAACTGGATTAACCTCTTAGAGAATTTGTACCGTTAGATACGCTTTAAGCTCGAAAGAGTTAAAGTGAAATAATCCTTGATGGTCGAAAGACGCCTGGATTTACCATAGAATACAATTCTCTATAAGCACATGCATGTCTGAATTCCGCATAACTCATAGCCAATAAAGACGTATAACTCATAAGGTGAACATAACCCCAACTCTCAATTCTCATTGGTTAAACATCCTACTAAACACTCTTTCTTTTTATTTTGCTATTTTCCGTTTTTCACTTTGTTACATTATTGCACGCTACAATCCCCCCTTTTTACGAAACTTTCACCAAAAGTCTAATAATCTTTGCTTACTTAGTGACCAAGTATTCTCTGTGGGATTCGACACCCAACCCAGTTGGGTTCTATATTTGACAACGACCTCTTACACTCTTACGAGAGCTGTAGTTTGAGCATTATCACTCAACAGGAGCAGGCTAGATTAGCTGCATTGGCAGCCGCTCAAGTGCATCAACACAATATTGACAACTTAGGCCAGGCAACAAATCTGGAGATGAGGACCTGGGTGATGATGAGTTACTAAATCCAAGGCGTGTAGATGAGGTGGCGGCACCTGTACAAAGAAGAGATCGTCAAGCTAGAATGAGACCTGAATGCCGAGCTATGCAAGTTCCTTTTGATGATGATAATGACGAGCTGGATGGGGCTGGTGCCACAGAGGCTATTATTCCTCCGCCCTTGGCACCCGGAGCCAAGTTCAATATCACTAGCACCATGATTCAACTATTGCAACTCAAAGGGTTATTTGGTGGACTTGCAGGCGATGATTCGAATATGCATCTGATTAATTTTATCTCAACATGCAAGTCATTTGACAATCCAGGAGTTGGACAGAATGTAATTCGGTTGCGATTATTTCCTTTGTCTCTATCTGGAGAGGCAACTCTATGGTTGAATGGACTAACTCCTGATTCTATTACTAACTGGAGGCAACTGAAAGACGCTTTCCTAGAAAGATTCTTTCCGCCATCCAAGAGAGCACAATTGAGAGATAAGATCAGCAATTTTCGATAGCTTCCAACTGAAGCTCTCCACAAAACATGGGAGAGGTTCAAGAAGAATCTTATGCGGTGCCCAAATCATCAGATGACCAATATCCACTTGATGGAAATATTATATAGGGCTTTGAACTCGGTGACAAAGCCAGTGGTTGATAATGCTGCAGGTGGGTCATTCATGGACCTTACTTTTATTGAGGCAAGTGATATGCTGGATCGTATGACAAAGAAGAGTAGAGCTTGGCATACCAGGGATTCTGAGGTAGCAAGCTCTACTATATCTATTGGCATGACTGCAGAACAGAGATGAAGATAAGAGAAACGTGACCAGGATATGGCTCACATGAAAACGCAGATGGATCTCCTTACCAAGCATTTATTATCAGGGAAGATTGAAAAAGTCAAGGCCTTCGTATCGCAGGGAAGAGATGAATACAATTCTGAGGAGAAGGCGAACTACTTGAATAATCAGGGGGGTTTCTGAGGCAATTCCCAAGGAAACCAAGGTCGCAACTATTATGATAAATCCGGATACAAGGACCATGATCAAGGTAGTTGGAAGAACAAGACTGACAGGAGTGGTTTGTATGTTCCTCCTGGAAATCGTGAGGTTGTGGCATTTGGGTCTTGGAAGATGTCTATGGAAGATATGATGGCTAAGCTGTTGAAAGGAGTGGAGGCAACTACCATGGGCGTAATTGAGGTAAAGAATGATTTGTCATCAATAAATCAATTGGTTAACTCGCAATCTACTGCAATAAAACAGCTGGAGCAATAATTGAGTCAACTATCAGCGGCATTCAGTCAAAGAAAGGTTGGCATGTTACCTAGTGACACTGTGCAAAATCCAAGGAATGATTGATCATGTATGGATATTACTACCAGGAGTGGTAAGGTGTAGGAAAATATGTCCAAAGGCAAGCAGGTGGTTGATAATACAGAAGAGAATATGATTGAAGCAGATTATGATGATTCTGTAGAAGCTGAAAATCAGAATGAGAACGTTCATGACACTACACCTAGAAGTCACCAGCCTGAAAAGATTGATAATCAGAAGCAAGATAAAAAGGAAGTGGTGGAGAAAATTATTCCCCTTCCACCACCACCTTTTCCTCAGAGACTGAAAAAGAAAGTTGATGAGACTAGGTTCAGTAAATTCATGACTATGTTGAAGCAGTTGACTATTAATGTGCCTTTGGTGGAGGAACTGGATCAGATGCCAGGATATGCTAAATTCATGAAGGACCTTTTGACAAAAAAGCGAGCATCAAGCTATGAACTGACATATAATGTCCATCATTACAGTGCAATCGCTACAAGATCGTTAGTTTAGAAGAAGGCAGATCCTGGTGCTTTCACTATTCCTTGCACGGTTGGATCTTTGGAGTTTCCTAAGGCATTGTGCGATTTGGGAGCTAGCATCAATTTGATGCCGCTATCCATTTACAGAAAGTTGGGGTTGGGTGATCCTACACCAACCAATATGCGGCTCATGATGGTAGATAGGTCGGTAAAACGACCTGTTGGTATCTTATATAATGTACTGGTGAAGGTTTCTACCTTTATTTTTCTTGCATACTTTGTTATTTTGGATTGCGAGGTGGATTCTGAAGTTCCCATAATCTTGGGATGCCTTTTTCTCACAACAGGAAGTGTGTTTATTGATTTAAGAGCTAATGAGCTTTTATTCTGGATGAATGACGAAGTGGTCCGTTTTGATGTATGCAAATCAATGAAGTAGCCCAAAGATATGAACGTGTTCTCTATAGCTGATGTTTATTATGAGGATGAGAAAGAAGTATCTGTAGAGAAGCAGCTTATTGTTGAGCCTTTGGCTGATGTGCTTATGAATTTTGAGCGTGAAGATGTTGAAGAGTATGATGAAACTATTTGTGCTCTAACAGGAATGGGGTCATATTCTCATACTCCTAAGAAGCTGGACCTTGATCTTAAGAATCGACCTTCACCACAAGCGAAACCATCCATTGAAGAGCCACCAAAGCTAGAATTGAAGGAGCTGCCCAGTCATCTAAAGTATGCGTTCTTGGGAAGTGGGAATACACTTCCGATTATTGTTGCGGCTGATTTCGGTGAGCAGCAAGTAGCGGCTCTCATATCTGTTCTGAAGAGGTACAAGAGAGCCATCGATTGGACTATTGCTGACATAATTGGTATCCCTCCTGGGATATATATGCACAAGATTCAACTCGAAGAAAATTGCGTGCCCACTATTGAGCATCAACGATGTTTGAATCCACCTATGCAAGAGGTGGTGAAGAAAGAAATTATTAAGTGGTTAGATGCAGGGGTGGTGTATCCAATTTCAGACAGTAAATGGGTGAGTCCGGTACAATGTGTGCCCAAGAAAGGGGGTATGACGGTAGTCGTAAACGAAAAGAATAAACTAATTCCACTTAGACCTGTCACAAGGTGGAGAGTGTGCATGGACTATCGGAAGCTGAATTCGTGGACGCTAAAGGATCACTTCCCAATGCCATTTATAGACCAAATGCTTGATCAATTGGCAGGGAAGGGATGGTTTTGTTTCTTAGATGGTTATTCCGGCTATAATCAGATTTGCATTGCTCCTGAAGATCAAGAGAAGACCACTTTTAAATGCTTGTATGGTACGTTTGCCTTCAAACGTATGCCATTTGGGCTATGTAACGCACCTGCCACTTTTCAGCGGTGTATGATGTCCATTTTTTCTGATATGGTTGAAGACACCTTGGAGGTGTTCATGGACGATTTTTCAGTTGTAGGTGAGTCATTTGAATCATGCTTGGCGAATCTGAGTATGGCATTGCAGAGATGTGTTGAATTCAACTTGGTGCTAAACTGGGAGAAGTGCTATTTTATGGTTAAGAAAGGCATTGTTCTTGGGAATAAAGTCTCTGAAAGAGGAATTGAGGTCGATCGAGCCAAGATTGAAGTTATCTAGAAACTGCCACCTCCAATTTCTATAAAGGGAGTTCGTAGTTTTCTCGGTCATGTAGGTTTTAATCAGAGGTTTATTAAGGACTGCTCCAAGATTGCTAGCCCATTATGCAAAATTTTGGAGAAGGATGCAAAATTTGACTTTGATGGAGACTGCTTGAAGGCATTTGAATGGCTCAAAGGGAAGCTAGTTGAAGCTCCTATTATTTTAGCACCTGATTGGTCTCTACCGTTTGAAGTTATGTGTGATGCAAGCGGGGTAGCTTTGGGTACTGTACTGGGTCAGAAAAGAGAAAGGTTATTTCATCCAATCTACTATGTGAGCAAGGACTTGAATGGAGCCCAGAAGAACTATACCGTCACAGAACAAGAGCTTCTTGCAGTTGTTTATGCTTTTGAAAAGTTCCGTGCTTACTTGTTGGGAACCAAAGTGGTGGTTCATACAGTTCATGCGGCTCTGAGATATTTAATAGCAAAGAAGGATGCTAAGACAAGGCTAATTCGGTGGGTGTTATTGCTTCAAGAATTTGATTTCGAGGTAAAGGATAGAAAAGGTTGCGAAAACCAAGTAGCTGATCATCTATCTAGACTTGAGAGTGAGCACATAGTGCAACCCGACCTTGAGATTGATGATGCGTTTCTCGATGAAGAGATCCTAGCCACTATGGTGGAAAACTTACCGTGGTATGCAGACTTTGCGAACTACGTGGTAAGTAAAGTGATGCCTGAGAATCTCTCCTTTCATCAAATGAGAAAGTTCATGCATGATGTGAAACACTACTTCTGGCATGAACCGTATCTTTTTCGACGATGTGCTGATGGTGTTATCAGGCGATGTATCTCAGATGTGGAGATGCCAAGCATATTAGAAGCATGTTATGCTTCCCAAGTTGGTGGTCACCATGCAGGTAATCGGACAGCCAGGAAGCTACTGCAAAGTGGTTATTATTGTCCTTCATTATTTAGGGACGCCTACGATTTTGTGAGAAGATGTGATCAGTGTCAGAGCAAGGTGCGATTTCAAAGCACCATGAGATGCCCATGTCTAAAATTCTTGAAGTAGAGCTATTTGATGTATGGGGCATTGATTTCATGGGCCCATTTGTGAGTTCGTTTAGGATGAAATATATCCTAGTTGTTGTGGATTATGTATCCAAATGGGTCGAAGCAGTAGCACTGTCTGATAATAAAAGTAAGCGTGTTGTAGCATTCTTGAAGAGAAATATCTTCTCTCGTTTTGGGGTACCACGTACCATCATAAGCGATGGAGGATCACACTTTTGCAACAAGCTGTTCAGAGATGTATTGGTAAAATATGGGGTCAAGCAACATAAGGTAGCTACACCTTACCACCCACAAACTAGTGGGCAGGTAGAGGTTTCTAATCGGGAGATCAAGTTGATCCTTGCTAAGACTGTAAATGCTAGTAGGAAAGATTGGTCTCGAAAGCTGGATGATGCCTTATGGGCTTATAGGACTGCGTTCAAGACACCAATTGGCATGTCACCTTACCAACTGGTTTACGGGAAGGCTTGTCACTTGCCAATTGAGCTAGAACATAAAGCACTGTGGGCGTTGAAGCGACTTAACCTGAATTAGGATAATGCTATTAATCTGAGATTGGAACAGCTGAATGAGATGGATGAATTCCATCTACATGCGTATGAAAGAGCAGACCTCTACAAGGAACGGATGAAAAAGTACCATGATCGGAGGATTATCCAACGAAACTTTCAAAAGGGTGATTTGGTACTTCTTTTCAACTCCAGACTGAAGCTATTTCCAGGTAAGTTGAAGTCTAAATGGTCTGGTCCATTTAAAATTAGTCAAGTCTACTCGTCTGGAGTAGTAGAGTTAGAAAACAATGATGGTGGTGTCTTTAAGGTAAATAGACAACGAGTGAAGCCATATATCGGTCCACTTGACTCGATAAAATGTATGGAAACCATCTATCTCGACGAAGTCTAAGTAATCCAGATAACTATGTCGTGCTGCGACAATAAATCAAGCGCTACATGGGAGGCAACCCATCGTTTTTAATCGTTTTGTTTTACTTGGAGTTTGTTTTGTTAAATAAAGATCCAACAAGAAGAGTCGAGCCACGATCGAAACTAAGGCGCTTGGTGGGAGGCAACCCATCCTTCTAATCATTTTTGTTATTTTTGATTAAGTATAGGTGCAAGACGTACAAAGGAAGGGATTAGTCCCAAATTTTGATTTGAAAGTGAGCCATGTTAAAGGTGGTAAGTTAGGAATGATGGAGCAAAGGCTATAGGCTAGGCATTGCCTATGCAAATCTAGGCAACGAATAAGGCATTGCCTATGCAAATCTAGACAATGAACAAGGCAATGCCTATGCTAATCTAGGAAATGGACAAGGCAAGGCCTATACCATTGCCTATGCTCACTGCCTCACATAGGCAACGGACAAGGCATTGCCTATAAAAATCTAGGCAATACCATAGGCGCCGTCTATGCAAATCTAGGCAATACCATAGGTTTCGCCTATGCAAATCTAGGCAATACCATAGGCGCCGCCTATGCCATTGCCTATGCTCACTGTCTCAACAAGGCGATAGGCAAGGCGCCGCCTATGCCAATCTAGGCGATACGCAAGGCGCCGCCTATGCCAATCTAGGCGATAGGCAAGGCGCCGCCTATGCCTATGTAGGCAAAGCAAAAGGCGCCGCCTATGGTAAGCATAGGCAAAGCATTAGGCGCCGCCTACTTATACCTTTTTGTCTCCTAACTCGATTGTACATGGATCAAAACCGACCCATGGCTTAGTCTGTAAATAGATCCCCAATCTTAGAACAAAATCTCATTGTTTGCTCAAGATAGGCGCCACCAAAGCTTCCAAATTCTCTCAAAGTTTTTCTTTTTGCTCATCTAATCTTGCAAGCTCCTCCTCCCGAACCATCACCAAGTAAGTTATTCTTTTATATTCCGTAGTTGTTACAATACTACGCTTATAATGGTATTTTATATTTTGAAGTGGTGTTTGGTGATGAGAATATGATTGGTTTGTTATGATGCATCTAGTTGAGTAAAATGCTTCGTGTGGGTGTTCTTGACTTTGTTCCGACTTGTACTTGATTGATATACACTGTCATATTTTTATGGAGTCGAAATTGTGAAGTTAATGCATAATCTTCAAAGTTGAAAGCTTGAATGTTTGAATGACTCGTTCATCGAGATAACGATCATGATTGACCACAAGCATAAGATGTTGTGATTATTTCTATGCAATAACTTGATACAATCTCTATGTGGTAGTGTTATTCAAGAAGTGCATTAATCCAAACATGAAAGTATAGTTAAGATTACATGAAATAAAGTTGGAAAGGATAGTCAAGATTACATGAAAGTATAACTGTGATAAACATGTTGTTGGAACATATTGCCTACATGGATGTCGATGAAGTCTAAGTAATCGACATCACTCACTTAATTAGTCTGTACCAACAAATTAAGTGTAGGGTGGTGCCACTACTGTTTGTTTTTCGATTGAATCTTCCGAGATGAAGCTAACATAACTCTATTGTGATCGTAGGTAGAGTGGCACCAAAAGGACGACAACGTAAAGAAAAAGTGTCAACCTCACAGAAAGGTCAAAAAAGGGGAAGAAAAGAGCAAGCTGAGTCCTCCTCGCTGCAAATACCTCGACGCACTTTCGGGATAAAGTGGGTCCTGGAGGAGGAAGGAAGGGAGTGGTACATGAACAACAAAGTAAAAAAATATGTTCACGTAGATTTGATGCAAAAGGAGAGTCTAGCAAAGAGAGAGCCCCGCATTTTGTCTAAAATGATGGCGCTAAATCTTGATTTCATTTTCCGAGATATGGGGGAATTCAATCTTGATCTAGGGCGAGATTTCTATGCCAATTGGTCCCCAAATACTACCGGAAGTGAAGTAAAGATTCGAGGCCAAATCTTGTAACTGAATGCGGAGTTCTTCAACTCTTTTCTGGGTCTTCCATCTGTGGATCCATCACTGCTCAAGGAGCTTTATCACAGACCTACCTACAGGGCAATCAGACACACACCGTGCGGAACAAGGTCCATGGCCCGGTGGATTCGTCACAAGGATAACGGTCGGAACAATACCTTCCCGTATGCTTCCTTGAACAGAGAAGCTCGTATATAGTTGAGGATAGTCAACTCTTGCCTGATTCCTGGGACACAGTACACAAAGATCATATGTGATAGAGTATGCTTGGTGTACGCTCTGATGACTAATATTCCCATCAACATTGGTGCGGTTATACGATCTTCAATGTGTAAGGCTAGGCTGCACAAAAGGTCTCATTTCAGCTTTGGCAATTTGTTGACTGCGATCTTAAGAAAGGATCACATTGAAGAGGAACTTGCAGATCATAAGCTTCCACACAACCCAAAAAAGGTTGATCTTATGAAAGTTAAAGAGTCTGAAACTGATCATGGCGTCAACCTTACCACTGCAGAAAGACATGCTCGGGATAAAATTTTCTTTTGCCATCTATATGGCATGACTCGATTTACCATGATAAGTGGGGGTCGTATTCCGACTGATGCATAGCTCCAACAGTTGGACTATGACTACTCGATGAATGAGCATGCGCGGGCTATGTGTGGAGTGGGAATACATTTTGAGGAACCTCTCGATGACAACGTGCCGGCTGACGATGATCGCCGACTGCCAAACTCAAATATGGAGGACAACTCTGAGGATGACGACTCTGATGATGATTCCGACGCAGAGGGTATGACCCCAGACATAGAGGAGGAGTCCGACTAATCAGGTTTTCCTTATTTATTTTCCACTGAGAGCAGTGTGTCCCGTCTAAGTGTGGGGTGCAAATGCTGGGATTTTTATGCTGTATTGTACTTCTTTGCCTACATTTATTCTTGTTTGTTTGAATTAGTCATAGTTAATTAGTCGTAATTAGTTAGTTAAATTTTTTTTAGAGTTTGCATGAAATTGTTCTGATAGATGGCATGGTAGTATAACAAGAGTTTGTGCTAAATCATTACTATTGAGACATTTAGGCTCTAAGTGTGACTCACTGTGTGATAATTGTGTGGTTTAATTCATTCATCTGTTGGGTCAAGAGTCTATAGTACTCTCAATTAAGTTGACCATGTGCCTTGTGTGTGTAAGGTTATAGTATATTCTGTGTTGTGACTGATGCTAGAACTTGCCTGGTGTGTGTGTAAAGCAAAATAAAGAGTGTGAGTTTAGGAGATGATTTAGGCATTTCTTTGGCAGCCCTAATTTGTTTGCCTTCTTTTTACCTACCTTTGTACATTGTCCTAGTTAACCCCCTTTGAGCCTTTAGCTATTTTCTTTGACAGCCTCATATGTAGCCTAATCCATTTTTTTTCAAGACCATAATTTGATCCAAATTCCTAAGCGCTTTAAATTGTAGAGTCATGTGGCAAAATAAGAGGAAAATGGTGAGAGTGATACCTCAGAGTGTATTGGTACTTAAAATTATTGTGAAAAAAGAGTGGCTATCATAGAGGTGTTTTATAAAAAATATATATCTATATAAATAAATAAATAAATAAAGCAAATAAAAAAAAGAAAAAAAAAGAAAAAAAAAGGAAATAGAAAAATGAAAAGATAGTTGTGTTTATAATTGAATAACAAAATAGGTGAAAAGGGGTGGTAGATGAAAGGAAAGTAGAGGGTTGTTTAAAAGAGAGTGTTAATGACATAACGTAGTGTATTAAAGCGCTTAGGGAACATAGTCACTATTTCTGGCCAAAATAGTCCTATCTGTCCCTTAGCCTACATTACAACCTGTAAAGACCTATTTGATCCTAAGCTTAGCATTCTGATATTAGTAAAGCATTACACTAAGGGCAAGACTATGGTCATCAGTTGTAATATAAGAATTCTTTGTGAGAGTGAGAGCAAGGAGAGTCTTATACCCATGTTTCGAAAAATGCAAAATGATGAGTGATTATGGGTGATATCTTGTGTGAAACACACATGGTTGATGATTTTTAGGTAGTGTTATATGATTCTTTGCGGTTTAACTTATGGATACGAATTAACCATCCTCACGAGTCTATGTTGGAGGTTGAATTATTTCTAGTAGTGATCAAGAAACATACTCTTTGTTAATAATTGTCGTGCATGTCTTGAGGATAAATTTTGTGTTGCTATTGCGAAATTCTAGTTAGGTGTTGCTGTTGTGAAATTCTAGTTAGGTGTTTGCATGGATGTTATATTATGTTCGAGGACGAACAATGCTTTAAGTGTGGGGTGGTGATGTTGGGCGTATTTACACGCCTAAGCACCATAATTTACCCATGTTTTAGCTAAAGTTTTGAGGATAAAATATATAATTCTTGCACTTTTAGTCCATTTTCCTTTAAGTGAGTTGACCTACGTGATTAGCATGTTTTTCAGGTATTAATGATGAAGATTTCAGTATTTTATGGACTTATGAGCATCAAAGGAAAACTTCACATTAGAGGGAAGGCAGCTCTTTGACTGAAAGTGATGCATGAGAACTTTTTCTCGGGCTAATGCAGTATTTTTAAAGACTTAGGGATGCAGCAGTAACTTAGTGGACAAGGATATTATAAAAACCCTATTGCTGAATTTTTCAGCATAACTTAATCATTATCATTCGACAATTTTCATTATTGAGTTGACAGATTCTGTAAGTTTGAGACAGAGAAAAACGCTAAGGCTACACGAAAGGCTAGAGAGGGGAAAGCGTTATCCTCCCTTATTGACATTAAATCATCTCCATCGTGAAGTTTCTTCTAGTTTTGGTATGATGATTATGTCTATTGTGATATCCGCTGTATCCATGAGTAGCTAAACTTCTCTGTTAGGGTTATGGAAACCTTGTAAGATACTATCTATTGCTATGAGTTTGTGAATTCTTGATGTTTATGCTACTTATATCATTACTCTCTTCGTTTTAATTGAATTCTCATGGTTGCAAACATAGGGAATATGCCAGTATAGCATTAACTTGTTCGAGAGAAAAGTTGCATGTTTGGAAAAGAGAGTGTGACAAGAAAATAGGGTTTCCAACCCCTGTTTACACGTTAATTCGTTAACCGAATTAACTTTCTTGGAGAGTTCGTACCATTAGTATACACTTTAGGCTCGAGAGAGCTAAAGTGAAATAAATCCTTGATGGTTGGGAAACACTTAGATTTAGAATTAGAATACGATTCTCTATAAGTGCATGCATGTCTAAATTCCGCGTTACTCATAGTTAATAGATAAGTAGAAACTGCAAGGTGGACATAACCCTAACTTATTATTCTCTGTGATTAAATCTTACGGCAGTTAGCATTCCAACGTTACTTTGATATTACTAGTTCACGCATAATCAAATCCCCCCTTTTCCGTGGAATTTTCGACCAACAATCTGCTAATAATTGCAACACTTAGTGACCAAGTATTCCTATGGGATTCGACACCCAACCCAGTTGGGTTCTATATTTGACAGCGACCGCTTACACTTTCTAACGAGAGCTGTAGTTTGGGCGTTATCAGATCCCAGTTTACTCTTGGCGAAAAATCTTGACCTTTGTAAATTTGACCAAGGTCTTTTAATTAGTACAAACTTTTTCCTTGGACTTCGCAAATGCATCCAAGGCCTTATGAAAGTTAAGGAAAAATTTGGCCTACACCCGCTGAAGATGCTCTAGTAGTTTTGGCCATGTGCTAAATCTCCAATCAAACTCTTGAGATTCTTTTGGAATCCCATTAACACAAAATAAATTTGCTGCCCTACAAAATATTACATCACAGACTCGATGATTACATAAAAATTTCTATCTAAGGTTATTTTAGTGAAATATGGGTCTCACACCCGGGGGTCATTTTAACCAAAATCCACCTCATAGAACAAAATGATATATAACCCTTAGAACACACACCAAGGGTCCCCTTAACCTATAATTAATGTCCTGTATCTATGAGGTTATTTACCTATAATTCAGGGTTGATACCCAACTTTGAAAAAAAAAAATCTAAATAAGAATTGGCCCTAAAAACCTGATAAATTTCTTGTAACCAAACTATCAGCTCCATCCAGTCTTAAATATAATGGGGTAGCTATGGGAAAACTCTAAATTTTGAAATTATGCGAAAAAGTAAAAATGTCCTAGAGGGTCATTATGCTGAGTTTAAAAGGATATGGTGTTTAGTTAGAGGATTGAGAATTCCACTCCAAATGTCTTATCAAAATCTAGTAGTTTTTGGAAGGTCTTTTATTGATATTATTGTATATATTTACACTACCAAGGGTTTTCATCACAAGGCTTTTAGGGTGTAGTAAAAGGAGACAATGTCATCAAGGAAACTATAATGGATGTTAGGGTGATGCTTATTTTAGAAAAGAGTTTTTCAGGGTCAATATCCCAACAAATGTATATAAAGCTAGGTTAGTTGTGAGACCCCGAGAATCCCAACCAATAGTAGAACCATGCTTCAAGCTCATGAGAAATAAATTTTAGTGATTTGGTAGTTTTATGATCAATTTTAATGTATATTATGGCCTCAAATATTTCCTATCTATTAGACGAATCAAAACATCCCTTACCGATTGAATTCTTGAGAAGGATATCGCCATAGTCAACTTCAAATGAGCATATCTTCTATTGTACAAAGTAGTTTTCAGATCTTGAAACACAAAAATATATATAATTGAATTATATTTCCAACAATACCAATTTTTCCAAAATCCAATATCAGAGTAAAAAGTTATGGCCGTTTTACAGTGAGTTGTCCAGGCTGCCAAAGTGTGATGGGAAGGCCGACAAACCATCACCCATGCGACGGACTGCAAACCAAACCATCACAACTGAGGCACTAATACTATTTTCTATCCAAAAAGCAATGGTTTGAAAGGAAGGTCCATCCCCAGGGCGATGGTTCATCGCCCAAACCGTTGCGTACTTCTATTTAGCAATTTTAAGCCATTTTTAAATGAATTTTTGGGTTTTTTCCCACCCTTTTAAAAAACTAATTGCATCAAATCAAAGAACACAACTCCTCATTCATCAATAACATCAAAATTAGGATTTATTTCAAGATCAATCCCCAAAAACTAGATTCACACACTTCTTCAAAAAGACTCAAGAATCAAAACGTCACTGTTCAAGAACCTTCGAAAAAAGTTATTCTCTTTCAAGATTCAAAATTTTGAGGTATCATAGATATTGATTCATTGTTTCCTTCCACAAATGAAGCTCAATAATCCTTTATGAAGTGCAAAGATTGTGTATTATGTGTCCATGATTATGATTGAATTAAAGTTTATGTTTAAGTTATTGTTGTGTTTTGATTCATGTTTTAGATTTCAAATTCCAAAAGTTAATCCTAGTAGGTGAACATTGGTATGATGTTCATGATAAACCCTTCAAATTGCATGTTTATTGATGAAGCCAAGTTATTTAGATATATTGTTGATTGTATAACCAAAGTATGCTCCCTATATGTTTGATTAAATACCTAGGTGAATGAAGTAGTGTCATTATAGCATGTTAATATGAAATTCCCCTTTTGTGTACAAGTTAATGTACGTTAAGTGTTTATTGAAAGGCTTTGGTGAATGAATTAAGAGACATTATTATGCATGCCTATACGTCTATAAGCTTACGACCTCAAATACTTTAAAGGATGCTTCAATGATTGTATTACGAATAATAGATGATTAGCATGTTATTCAAGAATTATTATGCTTTAATTTTACGTTATCAAGTGTTGGGGTTACTAAATACCCGATAATTTAGCTGTGTGCCTGGAGCTAGTATCAGTTATAGTAATCTTAGTCAAGTCATAATTAGTACTATTCTCAGTCAGTTATAGTATTTGATAGAACTCAGTAAGCTTCATGACTTAGGAAAGTTCATTAATCTCAGTAACATCCCAGTCTAATTCAATAATCAATTTATAACTCAGTAGCATTCAGTAAGCTAATAGAACTCAGTAGTATTTCGCCAGTCAATGGAACTCAGTGAACTAAGCTCAACTCAGATAATTAGTATAATCAGTAACAGATTCAGCTCAGTTTAGTACAGTCTAAGAATCAGATCAAAGTCTATTTAGTTAGGTGTAAAATTCAGCACCGAGCGAGAGCAGGGATGACGGATTCCCCATTACTTAGGCATAGTCGTTAGTAGCAGTCCCTGTACTTTAGAACTGGATAGAAAGTGCAGGATAAGGATTCACCCATTAGATTAAGGCTTGACTATCTCCCAGGATTCACCAGTTAAATTAGGCTTCGCTCAGCCCAGGTGTCACCTGTTAGATTAGGCTTGGCATCCTGGTCTTAGAATTTGTCTATACCCGTAGCACAGTACTAACACCCTTCCAGGTGGTGTTATAGGTTGCACCCCACTAGTTTAGATTCATGATATGTCAGTTAGATGATAACCTCCCACAGTCTTAGTTTCAGTCTCAATATTAAGAATAGAACTTAGATCAGTATTATAGAAACCAAGACTGTTAGATAAAGTCACTCAAGCTTGTAAAGAACTTAGAAATTTCCATAGATACATAGATCACCCACTAGATAGGTTTGATCTCATATTTTGGTCAATCATTCTCATTATCAGTAGATTCAAACACCACCCGCTAGCTAGGACTGATCTCAACTTCAATTAGTATCAGTATTAGTATATCCAGAGATCACCCACTAGGTAGGCTGGATCTCAGGTATCAGTATTAGTAGACTCGGTTATCAGAAGTTTAGTTATTAGAATTCAGTATCCATTGTTACTATAATAGGAGTTATAGTTTATGCACTCATTCATGTATCCTCATTCAGTAGTCTCATGTTATCTAGTTAGTATTGTTCATGCATGTAAACCCTTGCATTCAGCCTTACCTCATCTAACGTACCAGTACATTCTTATGTAGTAACTCATACTTTTTTCTTGTGTTATGGTGTCTTATACCATAAGTTCAGAAGCACGGGATCCATAGCACCCTTAGCAGGTCAGATTCAGCCAGCGGCAATAGACTTATAAGTGAGTCCACATCATTCGAGGATATTCCTTATTTTATTATTGCATTAGATTTAGCATTTCAGTAGATGGAGTTAGTTGGGGGATTTTCCCATCAACTTCACAGTTCAGAAAGTTTAGAGGTTTTTCACACTGAATGTTCAGACAGACTAGAGTATTTTTTGACAGTTATTTTAATTTTGGTATTGTTAAACGTTGTTTAGTTTTATTCCAGATATTTGAACCTTATGGTATGTTTTCCCTAGTCTTCCACATTTATTGCAGTATGTTATTCAGTGCTCAGTTACAAATATCAGTCAAGGGTTAGCTTATGATCCTTCAGGATTATGAGCACCATAGAGCATCCGAGGTACCATACTTGGGATGTTACAAACTTGATATCAGAGCCTAAGGTTCAACAGTGTCCTAGGATATCTGAAAAGATGCATCTAGTAGAGTCTTATGCATGGGTATGTTGCGATCCATATTTATGTAAAGGAGACTATGAGATCTTTTAAGAATAGTTTCCTTTCTTTTAGTATTCATGTCGTATGAGTGAGCATGAGTTAGTTAGTAAAGCTAGCAATTTAGTTTTGCAGTCAGGCAGCCAAATTTGTATGGTTTGTTTTCCCATCTTTCCATTTATTCATATTATCAAGAATCTCAGAAATGTTACTATTCCCAGATAAAGCATCCTAGTTGTTGCAAGTTCAGCTCAGTTCATGAATCATGCATTAGTTTAAGATTCCAGATGTGCAGTCATGATCCAATTCGTAGGAACCTTGTGCAACGCCTCAATTTTCCCTAATATCTCAGTCAAGTAAGAATTCATAGAGGGACATAAAGTCCCAAGAAGGATATACCCTATAATTCCCCACTGCTTTCATATCCTTAAATCCATTTAATTTAATGCTCAAATTTTCCTTACAAAATGAGTATTAGTTATAATTGCATAATTCAATCATGCATTCACGAGTCAGTTATTCATGCATTAGATATGCATGCTCAGTGTAAGAACTTAGTAATGTATCCCATGCATCAGATATGAATATCCAACATATAAATGAAGTCTATCAGTAGCCCTAACCAACCTTATTCGAGGATAAATGATCCCAAGAGAGAGATATTGTGAGACCCTGAGAATCCCAACTGATAGTAGAACCATGATTCAAGCTCATGAGAAATTATTTTTAGTGATTTGGTTGTTTTATGATTGATTTTTATGTATATTTAGGCCTTGAATATGTCCTACCTATTAAAAGAATCAAAACATCCCTTACCGATTGAATTCTTGAGAAGGATATTGCCATAGTCAACTTCAAATAAGCATATATTCTATTGTACGAAGAATTTTTCATCTCATTAACCACTAACAAATAGATAATTGAATTATCTTTCCAATGATAACAATTTCTTCAAAATACAATATCGAAGTAAAAAGTTATGGTCGTTTTACAGTGAGCTGTCTGGGCTGCCAAAGTGCGACAGGAAGGCCGACGAACCATCGCAACTAAGACAGTAAGCCTTAAGCCTATTTTTTCACCAAAAAGAGATGGGTTGAAGGGAAGGTCCATCCACAGGGAAATGCTTCGTCGCCCAAATCGTCGCGGACCTCCGTTTAGCCATTTTTAGCAATTTTTAAAAAGACTTTTGGGTCTTTTTCCACCCTTTTAAGAATATAATTGCATCAAATCAAACCATACAACTCCTCATTCATAAATAACATCAAAATTAGAGTTTTTTTCAAGATCAACACCCATGAACAAGATTCACACCCTTCTTCAAGAAAACTCAAGAATCAAAATATCACCATTCAAGAACCTTCGAGAAAAGTTAATCTCTTTCGAGATTCAAGATTTTGAGATATGTTAGATGTTGATTCATGGGTTCTTTCCACCAATTAAGCTCAAGATTCCTTTTTTAAGTGCAAATATTGTGTATTTATGATTTCCATGATTATTATTGAATTGAAGTTCATGTTTATGTTATTGTTGAGTTTTGATTCATGTTTTAGATTTCAAATTCCAAGAGTTAATCCTAGTAGGTGATGATTGGTATGATGTTCATGATAAACCCTTCAAATTGAATGTTGATTGATGTAGCCATGTTAGTTAGATGTATTGTTGATTATAAACCAAAGCATGTTCCCTATATGTTTGATTAAATGCCTAGGTGAATGAAGTAGTGCCATTAGCATGTTAATATAGAATTCCCCTTTTGTGTACTATTTAATGTATGTTAAGTGTTTGTTGAAACGCTTTGATGAATGAATTATGAGATATTATTATGCATGCCTATACGTTTACAAGTTTACAACCTCAAATACTTGAAATGATACTTCAGTGATTGTATTGCGAATAATAGATGATTACCATGTTATTCAAGAATTGTTATGCTTTACTTTTATGCTATCGAGTGCTGGGGGTATTTCATACCCGACAATTTAGCTATGTTCCAAGACAAAGTACCAGTTATAGTACTCTCAGTCAAGTCATGATCAATAGTATTCTCAGTCAGTTACAGTATTCGATAAAACTCAGTCATCTTCATGAGTTAGGAAAGTTTAGTAATCTCAGTAACATCCTAGTTGATAACGCTCAATCTATAACTCTCATAGGAGTGTAAAGCGGTCACTAGCAAATATAGAACCCAACCTGGGTTGGGTATCGATCCCACAGGGAATAGCTTGGTCAACAAGTAAGCAACAATTACTAGACTTTTAGTGCAAGTCTCGTAAAAAAGGGGGGATTGTAATGTGTAACTAAAATATAAAGTAAAAACTGAAATAGCAAAGTAAACAGAAAGAATAGTTATTAATTTGTAAACAATGAGAATTGAGGAGTTGGGGTTATGTCCACCTTCTGAGTTATACGTCTCTATTGGCTATGAGTGTGTTGAATTCCGAGATGCATGTGCTTATAGAGAATTGTATTCGATGGTAAATCCAGGCGTCTTTCGACCTATTCGAGGACTATTTCACTTTAACTCTTTCGAGCTTAAAGCGTGTCTAACGGTACGAATTCTCCAAGAGGTTAATCCAGTTACGACCCTAACTGTTTAATAGGGGATGGGACCATACTACCTTGACACTATCTCTTTTCCAGACAAATAACCTTTCTTTCGAACAAGTTAAATGTTATACTGGCATATTCTTGCGTTTGCAACCACAAAGAATTTATATTAAGATGAAGAGAATAATGATATAAGCAACATACGTGTCACGAACTCACAAACTCATAGTAATAGATATTACCTCATTCGGCTTCCATAACCCTAACAGAGAAGTTTAGTTACTCATGAATACGAAGGAGCTCACAGTTGACATTGTTATTATACCACAATACTGATTAATTTCGTGTAGCACAGGTGGTAGGCATTTAGGCATGAATTCCTAGGAAAAGTAACGATTCTCTTGTTGCGGAAATTAAGAATAGATGAATAGAAGAAGAAAAATCAAATTAATGGATTAGAAGAAAAGTTATATAATTAATGAGGAATGAATTGTAAGGTAGAATGTCTTAAAATCTCTAGCAGAATAGGGTATTTATAATACCCATATCCTAATCCTACTAACCTAATAAAATAATTAACCAAATCCTACTAAGCTAATGAAATACTTAACCCAATTGTACTAGGTTAATGTAACTTTATCCAAATCCAAATAAGTTACTGCAAGTCCCCAAAGTCTTCAGAAATGTTGTTTTAGCCCGGGACAGATTTTCCATGTATCACTTTTGGTCCTTAGGCGTCCAAGCTTCCTTTTCTCCTTCCGTGAAGCTTTCTTTGGTGTCAAGTAATCCATAAAATGCTGAATTCTGCATCATTTACACCTGAAACTTTGCTAATCATGTTCGTTAGCTCACTTACAGGAAAAAGGACTAAAAGTGCATGAAATCTATAATTTGTTCTCGAAACATGGCACAAATATGGGCAAAATATATTGATATAGGCGCGTAATATCGCCTATCATCAACACCCCACACTTAAGGCTTTGTTTGTCCTCGAACAAACTATCATGTCCATCTAAATCTCAACTTAGGGTTTTACAGCAACAACACAAAATATTCATCAAGACAAGCACAACAATTATCAACAAAGAGTAGTTTTCTGCTCATTAGTAGAAATAGGTTAACCTCTAGTATAGACTCGTGATGGTGGTCAACTCATATTCAAAAGTTAAGGTACAAAGAGTTATACACAACTACCCAAAACTCATCAACCATGTGTGTCTCACAATATATTACCCATAATCACTCACAAGTATAGCATATTTTTTTCAAACATGGGTATCAAAATATCCTTGCTCTCGCTCTCACAAAGAATTCATATGCAGCAACTAATGACCATAGGCTTGCCCTTAGTGTAATGCTCCACTAAATGTCAGAATGCTAGGCTTAGGATCAAGTAGGTCTTTTGATGGTTGTAATGTAGGCTAAGGGACAGGTAGGACTATTTTGGCCAGAAATAGTGACTATGTTCCTAATCACTTTAATACATCACATTGTATCATTAACATTTTTCTTTCAACCTTTCTTCTTTCTTTTATTCTACCACCCTTGTTCTCCTCTTTTGTTTTTCAATTTTAAGCATAACTCACTTTACAGCTTTCTTTCCCTTTTTTCTTTTCATAACATACCTCTTATGATAGCACTTTCTTTTTCATAGCGCATTCAAGCACCACTGCAATTTAAAGCATCATACTCACCCAATTTCCTCTTATTTCGTCACATGACTTTATACATTAAAGCACTTAGGAATTTGGATCAAATTACGGTCTTGAAAAAAATGGATTAGGCTTACATATGAGGTTATCAAAGAACATAGGCTAAAAGCTCAAAAGGGTTTAACTAGGATGATGTCCATGGGTAGATAAAATGAAGGTAAACATGTATAGGTTGCCAAAGAAATGCCTAAATCATCTCCTAAACTTACAATCTTTATTTTCTCTTTACATACATACCAGGAAAGTTCTAGCATCAGCCACAAACATAGAATATGCAATATCCTCACACACACAAGGCACATGGTCGACTTTATTGGATGTAGTATAGCCTATCGACCCAACAAGTGAAGGAATTGAACCACACAATGTCACATAATGAGTCACAATTAGAGCCTAAACGTCTCAATAGTCATGATTTTAGCACAAACTCTTATTATAATCTCATGCTGCCTATTAGAATGATTTTATGGGGAGCTAAGTAAAAAAATTACTACTAAAAGATCTTAACTTAAACTAAAATACGAAACACACAAAAAAATGAAACAAATAAAACAAAGTAAACAAAGTGAACAAACATAGATGCGGTAGAGAAGTATAGCATGCAATACTGCCACCCCACACTTAAACGGGACACTGCCCTTAGTGGAAAGTAAATACGAAGAACCTGGTCAGTTGGACTCTTCCTCAATGTCGGGGGTCATACCCCCTTCGTCGGAATCATCATAAGAGTCGTCGTCAGAGTTCTCCTCCATGTCGGAATCTGGCAAGCGTCGATCATCATCGGTCGGTACATCATCGTCTAGAGGTTCCTCAAAGTATGTGCCTACTCCACACATCTATCGTGCATGCATATTCATTGGATAGTCATGGTCCAGATGTTGGAGCTCTGCAGTATTTGGAACACGACTTCCACTCATCATTGTGAACCGTGTCATGCCATAAAGATGACGGAAGAAACTCTCATCTTGAGCATGTCTCTCCGCAGTAGTAAGGTTGACACCATGTGTTGTTTCAGCATATTTGACCTTTGTGAGGTCAACCTTCTTCAGGTTATTTGGGAGTTTGTGATCAGCTGGTTCCTCTTCGATATCCTCCTTCTGCAAGATTGCTGTCAACAGATTACCAAAAGTGAAGTGGGACCTCTTGTGTAGTCTGGCCTTCTGCATTGTAGAGCGAATGATTGCCCCAATGTTGATAGGGACATTCGTCATCAATGCATAGACCAAACACACTCTATCTCTTGTTATTTTGGTGTATTGAGTCCCAGGAATAAGGCATGAGTTGACGATGCGCAACCAGATTCTTGCTTCCCTATTCAAAGGAGCATAGGGGAAGGTGTTGTATCGTCCGGTGTCTTGGTGTCTGCTCCACCTTGCCATGGATCTACTTCCACAATGTGTGTGTCGAATTGCTCTATAAGGAGGTCTGTTGTACAGCTCTTTGAATGGTGCTGGATCGACCGAAGGTAAGCCAAGAAAGGAGTTGATCAAATCCGCGTTGAGCTGTAAAACTTGGCCCCGAATCTTGACTTCGCTTCCTGTGGTTTTCGGAGACCAGTTGACGTAAAATTCTCTTATCAAATCAAGATTACATTCTCCCATTTCGCGGAAGATGAAATCCAAATTCAATGCCATGATTTTTGCCAACATACGCGGTTCCTTCTTCGCTAGACTGTCCTTGTTGATCAAGTCGACATGAACATATTTGCTTTCTTTGTTGTTCCTATACCATTCTTTGGCTTCCTCCTCAAGAACCCATTTTATTCCAAACATTCGGCGGGGTAATTACATTGAGGATGATTCTCCTTGGTCCTTGCGACCTCTCTTCTTGCCCTTTTGGGATGTGGTAGCCTAATCTTGTCTCACTTTAGGTGCCATTGTTCCTGAGATTTAAACGATATTTCATGTTAGCATCAACTCAATGGAAACAATCTATACACAAGCCATCGGGGTACCACCCCACACTTAGGTTCGATAATACAAATCAGTGAAGTGAAAGTGGTCGATTACTTAGACTTCGTCGACATACATTTAAGGAGCTATATTCCGACAAGAAAATCAGTGATGTATCACTTCTTGCAACCTTTGCAATACGTTCATGTTAGGTAAAACAAGACTACTACATAGGGGTTTCATCATGGTATAGTTTCTATCAAAAATTACAACCTCCTATGTCGGTAGGCAACTATAAGTCTTATCCCGATGAACGGGATAGCCTAACATGTAGGTATACAAGTGACAAGACTATGCAATGTTCATAACCATAGCAATTCCGCAAAGAGTATGACAATGCAATTAAAACCAAATTCAAGTCGGAAACAAGTTAAGATTATCCTAACGTACATGTTCACTCACATGGTTTTGCATCAATAATTCAAACACTTTAACATCACCAATATTTCTTCAAGATGTAGCAATTCATGATAGACATAGCAACGTAGTACTTACCAGAAATAGATGAAGAATAAAAGAGTACTTACGTGATTGAAGCCTTTGGAGATGTTCTTGTGAATTGAAAGAGCAAAAAGAAAAATTTTGAGATGATTTGGAATGGATGTGCGGCGCCTTTAGGTCAAGTTTCAATGTGTTTATGTTTCAAGACTAAGTCCCCTTTATATAGGAAAAGAATGGGTCAGGTTTTGACCCATTTAAAATCAGTTTTGGAGACAAAAAGGGACCATAGGCGGCGCCTTTAGCTTTGCCTAAGCATGGTATAGGCGGCGCCTAATGCAAAGCATAAGCTAGCATAGGCGGCGCCTAGTGTAATGCATAAAGGGACCATAGGCGGCACCTAGTGCATGGAATATGAGATTCTGAGACCAAATACTTTAGCATAGGCGGCGCCTATGCTATAGCATACTTGAGCATGGGCGGCGCCTATGCCTTTGCACACTAGAATCTGAGACCTTAGGCTATAGTATAGGCGTTGCCTTGTTCGTGGCCTAGTTTTACCTGGGCCTAGCCTTGCTCGATGCCTATTTTGTCATGAACGATTCTCAACCCATAGCCTTATGCATCTGTAAGCCTAACTTACCACCTTTACCATACACTACGTCCAAATCGTCATTTGAAACCAATCTCCTCGTTGAATACTTCTTGCACCTGCATTTGCTCAAAACCAATGGAAACGATTAGTACGATGCGTTGCCTCCCATCCAGCTCCTTAGTTTTGGTCGTGGCACGACTCTTATTTTTTTATTTTCATTTATCAAAAGCAAAACACGAAAAAAACAAAATACGATAAACTATAAATGATAAACGATAAACGATGGGTTGCCTCCCATCTAGCGCCTTATTTATTGTCGTGGCTCGACGTAGTTACCTCGAGTACTTAGACTTCGTCGAGATAAGTGATGGCCATATAATTCATCGAGTCAAGAGGACCGATATAAGGTTTAACACATTGACCATTCACCTTGAAGACCACACCATTATTGTCTTCCAATTCAACTACTCCAGACGAGTAGACATGGATAACTTTGTATGGACCAGACCACTTAGACTTTAACTTACCTGGGAACAGCTTCAATCCAGAGTTGAAGAGAAGCACCATATCATCCTTTTGAAAGTTTCGTCGAACAATCCGCTGATCATGATACTTCTTCATCCGCTCCTTGTATAGGTCCGATCTTTCATATGCATGGAGACGGAACTCATCTAATTCGTTCAGCTGCTCCAACCTCAGATTCATCGCATCACCCCAATTCAAGTTCAATTGCTTCAATGCCCACAATGCCTTATGCTCTATCTCGATGGGTAAGTGACAAGCCTTCCCATAAACTAGTTGATAAAGGGACATGCCAATGGGTGTTTTGAATGCAGTCCTATACGCCCATAGGGCATCATCTAGCTTCCAAGACCAATACTTCCTATTCGCATTAACCGTCTTTGCAAGGATTTTCTTGATCTCGCGATTGGAAACCTCTACTTGTCCACTAGTTTGGGGGTGATAAGGTGTGGCTACCTTATGTTGCTTGACACCATACTTGGCCAACACGGATTTGAATAGCTTATTGCAAAAGTGATATCCTCCATCACTTATGATAGTACGTGGTACTCCAAAGAGAGAGAAGATATTCCTCTTTAAGAACGCTACAACACGCTTTCCTTCGTTGTCAGCCAGCGCTACAGCTTTAACCCATTTTGAGACATAATCTACAGCAACTAAGATCTACTTCATTCCAAACGAATTCACGAATAGACCCATGAAATCAATACCCCATACATCAAAGAGTTCTACCTCAAGAATTTTAGACATGGGCATCTCATGGTGTTTCGAAATAGCACCTTGACGTTGGCATTGGTCGCACCTTCTAACATAGTCATAGGAATCTCTAAATATCGAAGGCCAATAGTAACCACTTTGCAATACTTTTCTTGCCGTTCGATTGCCTGCATGATGTCCTCTAACTTGGGAAGTGTGGCATGCTTCCAAAATATTAGGCACCTCTACATGGGATATACATCGTCAAATAATACGATCCGCATATCGTCGAAAAAAATATGGCTCATCCCAATAGTAGTGTTGTACGTCATGCATAAACTTTCTCCTTTGGTGGTAAAATAAATTGGCAGGTATCACATTACTCACCACGAAATTTGCAAAGTCGGCATACCATGGTAATTTTTCCATTGTTGTCGCTAATATCTCCTCTTCAGGGAATGCATCATCAATCTGAATTTCAGGTTGCGCCACATGCTCATTTTCGAGTCTAGATAGGTGGTCGGCCACTTGGTTCTCGTAACCTCTTCTATCTTTGACCTCGAAATCAAACTCTTGCAGCAGCAATACCCATCGAATTAATCTTGGTTTTGCATCCTTCTTTGTCATTAGATACCTAAGAGCTGCATGGTCTGTATGAACAATCACCTTAGTACCCAATAGATAGGCACGAAACTTCACAAATGCATACACAACCGCTAGGAGCTCTTATTCTATCACAGTGTAGTTCCTTTGGGATTCATTTAGGACCTTACTCGCATAGTAGATAGGATGAAATAATTTCTCCTTTCTATGACCAAGCACAGCTCCAACGGCTACACCACTAGCATCACACATGACTTCGAACGGGAGAGACCAATCTGGTGCTACCATGATAGGGGCTTCAATGAATTTTCCTTTGAGGTATTCGAATGCCTTTAAGCAATCTTCATTAAAGTCAAACTTCACATCTTTCTCCAAGAGTTTGCACAATGGACTAGCAATTTTGGAGAAGTCTTTGATGAACCGACGATAGAAACCTGCATGGCCGAGAAAACTACGAACTCCCTTCACCGAAATTGGAGGCGGTAGCTTCTCAATAGCCTCTATTTTTGCTCGATCAACCTCAATCCCTCTTTCGGAGATCTTGTGCCCAAGAACGATACCTTCTTTTACCATGAAGTGGCACTTCTCCCAATTCAGCACTAGGTTGAATTCTACACATCTTTGCAATGCCATGCTTAGGTTTGCCAAGCACGCTTCAAAAGACTCACCAACAACTGAGAAATCGTACATGAATACCTCCAAAGTGTCTTCAACCATATCAGAAAAAATAGACATCATACAGCGTTGAAAGGTGGCTGGTGCGTTACATAATCCGAATGGCATACGTTTGAAGGCAAACGTACCATATGGGCATGTAAACGTTGTCTTCTCTTGGTCCTCGGGGGCAATACAAATCTGATTTTAGCCTGAATAACCGTCCAAGAAACAAAACCATCCTTTCCCCGCTAATCGATCTAGCATTTGATCCATGAATGGCATTGGGAAGTGATCTTTGAGTGTCCAAGAATTCAGCTTTCAGTAGTCCATGCATACTCTCCATCCAGTGATGGGTCTGAGTGGAATAAGCTCATTCTTTGCATTCGCGACCACCGTCATGCCTCTTTTCTTGGGAACACATTGTACCGGGCTTACCCATGTACTATCAGAGATTGGATACACAACTCCTGCGTCTAACCACTTGATAATTTCTTTCTTCTCCACTTCTTGCATAGGTGGGTTTAGACGTCTTTGATGCTCAATGGTGGGTGTGCAATTTTCTTCAAGCTAAATTTTATGTGTACAAATCCCATGTGGAATACCAATAATATCCGCAATGGTCCATCCAATGGCTCTAATATACTTCCGTAGAATAGTAATAAGAGCTGCAACTTGTTGCTCACCCAAATCGGTTGCCACAATGACTGGAAGTGTGTTTCCGCTTCCTAAGAATGCGTACTTTAAATGACTTGGCAGCTCCTTTAATTCTAAAGTGGGTGGTTTTTCAATAGATGGCTTAGCTGGTGGTGTGGGTTGATTCTGCACAATTTTCAGCATCCTCATTCTCTCCATTCATGAGCACAACTGCTAAAGGGTCATCAATAATTTGCTCTTCTTCATGTAATTCTTTCTCATCATCAAAGAAAACATCAGCCAACGAAAATACACTCAGATCTTTGGGTTGCTTCATTGATTTGCACACATCAAAGCGAACCACTTCGTCATTTATTCGGAATGAAAGCTCATTAGCTCTCAAATCAATGAGCACACTTCCTGTAGCAAGGAAAGGGCGCCCCAAGATTATGGGAACTTCTGAGTCTGCCTCACAACCCAAAATAACAAAGTCTACCGGAAAGATGAATGAAGAAACCTTTACCAATACATCACATAGAATACCAACAGGTCGTTTTACCGACCTATCCGCCATGACGAGCCTCATATTGGTTAAAGTAGGATCACCCAACCCCAACTTCTTGTAGATTGATAATGGCATCAAATTGATGATGGCTCCTAAGTCACATAATGCTTTGGCAAAATTCAAATATCCAACGGTGCAAGGAATAGTGAAAGCTCCAGGGTCGGCTTTCTTCTGAACTATCGTTCGGGTAGCGATTGTGCTGCAATGATGAACATCTTCTTGTAACTCATAACTTGCTGCCCGCTTCTTTGTCAAAAGATCCTTCATAAATTTTGCATACCCAGGTATTTGTTCAAGTGCCTCCACCAATGGAACATTAATGGTCAGCTGCTTTAACATAGTCATGAATTTGCTGAACTTCGTGTCATCCACCACCTTCTTCAATCTTTGGGGAAAAGGTGGTGGTGGGTATTGAATTGTTCTCTCCACGGCTTTCTTCTCCTCTTGCTTCCGTTTTTCTACTTTTTTAGGCTGCACGTCGCTGGGTGTGACGTCCTTGACATCTTCTGCGGACTCCTCTCCTATTGCATTGTCATCCAAGTCCGCATCTTCGTCAACCACTTGCTTGCCTTTTGCTGAAGTTTCCAGGACCTTACCACTTCTGGTAGTGATGTCCATGCATGACCCATCATTCCTTGGGTTTTGCACAGTATCGCTAGGTAGAGTGTCGGCCTTTCTTGGATTGAATGCTGCTGAAAGTTGGCTCAATTGCTGCTCTATTTGCTTGATTGAAGTGGAATGTGAATCAACTAATTGTTTCATGGAGGATAAATCATTAATTACCTTCGTTACTCCCGCGCTCCTTGCTTCCACTCCTTTCAATAATTTAGCCATCATGTCTTCCATACTTCCAGAATTAGATGTGGTGGTGTCACGTCTACCAGGGGGAACGTACAAACCACTCTTTTCATTCTTGTTCTTCCAACTACCTTGGTCCTTGTTTCCAGATTTATCATAATAGTTCCAACCTTGGTTTCCTTGGGTATTCCCACGGAAACCCCCCTGATTGTTCAAGTAGTTGGCCTCCTCTTCCGAATCAGATTCATCTCTTCCTTTTGACGCAATAGCTTTCACTTTTTTGGTCTTCCCTGATAATAAATGCTTTGTAAGAAGATCCATTTGTGTTTTCATATGCGACATAGTTTGATCACGTTCTTCTTCTCTTCTTCTTTGGTCTGCAGTCATGCCAATAGATAAAGTGGGGCTTGCTACCTCAGAATCCCTGGTATGCCAAGCTCTACTTTGTTTCGTCAAATGATCTAGCATATTGCTTGCTTAACCAAAGGTGAGGTCCATAAAAGATCCTCCAGCTGCATTATCCACCACTGGTTTAGGTATTGAATTCAAGGCTCTATATAATATCTCCATTAGGTGAACATTAGTCATATGATGGTTTGGGCATCTCGTTAGCTTTGACTTGAACCTCTCCCATGTTTCATGAAGAGCTTCGGTGGGAAGCTGACGAAAGTTGCTGATTTCATCTCGCAATTGTGCTCTTTTGGATGGCGGAAAGAATCTTTCTAGGAAAGCGTCTCTCAATTGCCTCCAATTTGTAATAGAATCAGGAGTCAGCCCATTTAACCATAGAGTTGCCTCCCCAGACATAGACAATGGGAATAGACGTAATCGAATTGCATTCTGACCAACACCAGGATTGTCGAACGACTTGCATGTAGAAATAAAGTTGATGAGATGCATATTCGGATCATCGCCTTCTAGTCCACCAAATAATCCCTTGAGTTGCAATAACTGAATCATGGTGCTTGTGATGTTGAACTTTGCTCCGGGCGCTAATGGTGGAGGAATAATGGCTCCTGTGGCTCCGGCTCCATCAAGATCATCATCATCGTCATCAAAATCTGGTTGCATGGGTTGGCGATCATACCTAAACCGAGCTTGACGACCTCTGCCTCAAAGTTCGAAAATTGCCCCGAACCCCTTTCTAAGATTCTAAAACTTCCCCAAAATATCCTTTTAACATCAACAAACATAATTCAAGTCTAAAATTGTCATTACACACGTGGGAGGATCAAAATTAAAATTATTAAAGTTTTGATGGGGTCTCACATTATCCCCCCCCCCTTAGGATCATTCATCCCCTAATGAGGAGTTAGGCAATTTTTAGCAAGATAATAGCAAGAATACACCAGAATTAAAAGACAAATTTCAAAATGTGACAAGAGGAAAATGAAATTCATACCTCAAGAACTTTCATTCAACATGTGGAATAAGAATGGATTTTGACCTTCATATCTTTCTCAGCTTCCCATGTAGCTTCTTCCACCTTTTAGTTTGTCCAAAGAATCTTCACCGAAGATACATCCTTTGTCCTTAATTTACGAATTTGCCTATCCAAAATCTCAACTGGGACTTTCCAATAAGATAAAGAGTACATAACACCAACGTCCATAACAAACAATATAAAAGAGGGGTCACCCACACAATTTTTCAACATAGACACATGGAAAATATGGTGATAGAAGCCAAACTTGATGGTAACTTTAACTCATAAGCAGCATTCCCAACTCATCTTACAATCTAGTATGACCCAATATAATAAGGACTGAGCTTCCTGTTCTTCACAAACCTCATGACTCCTTTCATAGGAGAAACCTTCAAGAACACCCAATCACTAATCTCAAACTCCAACTCCCTTTGCCTCACATCTGCATAAGACTTCTGCCGAATTTGAGCAATCTTAAGTATTTCTCTAATAACCTTCACCTTCTCCATGGCTTGGTGAACTATGTCATGGCCAAGGTACCTAGTCTCACCAACCTCAAACCACCCAATAGGAGACCTACACCTTCTACCAAAAAGAGCCTGAAAAAAACCATTTGGATGCTAAAATGGTAACTATTTTTATGCGCAAAATCAATAAGAGGCAATGAATAAACCCAACACCCTTTAAAATCAATAGCACAATCCCTTAGTATATCCTTCAAAGTCTGAATAGTCCATTCCGCCTATCTATTTGTTTAGGGTGGAAACGATACTAAGGTTCACCTGAGTACCTAAACCATTTTGTAATAAATGCCTAATGTAAGAAAAAAACTGTATACCACGGTCTGAAATGATGGACATAGGCACTCCATGAAACTTGAATATCTCTTGAATGAACAACCGGACATAATCATCCCCTTAGTAATTAGTCCTCATAGGAAAGAAGTGAGTGTACTTAGTCATTCTATCCATAATGACCCAAATAGAACCATACTGATTGCGAGACCACGGAATACCCATAATGAAATCCATATTGACCATCTCCCACTTCCACATGGGCAACTCTATTTCTTCAAATATGCCTCCAAGATTCAATGTTCAACCTTAACTTGCTAGCAAACCATACACTTTGCTAAAAAGGTTTCCACATCTCTCTTCATATTATTCCACTAATAGATTTACTTTAAGTGATGACAAATCTTAGTCTAACATGGATGAACAGTAAATCTAGACTCATGAACCCCAATAATAATTATTTCCCACATTCCATCAACATTAGGAATACACAACCTTCCTTGACACCTTAGAATACCATCTCCCCTAAACTCGAATGCCACAACCTTTTGCTGACCAACTTCATTCTTAATTTTCATATGTATGAGATCTAAACCCTATTTCTCCTTCACCTCAACACCAACAGATGATTTGAACACTTATAAATTATCACTCTTCCATCCTCAGAGTCCAAGAGTCAAACTCCCATGTTAGCCAACCGGTGAATATCATTCACCAACCCTCTTTTATCCTTTTTAACATGAGATAAGCTCCCCATAGACAACTTTCTAAGAGCATCAGAAACAACAATAGCTTTACTTGGAAGTCGTGTAATCTCATCTTGTAGTGCTTGAGAAATTCAAGCCAGTGCCTCTACTTGAGATCAATTCCTTTTGAGTAACCACAAAATGCAAGATCTTATGATCTAAATTGATATCCATATGTACCTCATACAGATAATGGTGCTAGATCATCGAAGTAAAGATCACAACCACTAACTCTAGATCATGAGTAGGGTAATTTCTCTTATGAACATTAAGTTTCCTAGAAGCATAGGTTACAACCTTATCATATTATATCAAAACATAATGCAGCCCCACACGAGATACATCATAATACACATGAACCTATCAATACCCACGAGCAGGGTCAAAATGGCGAAAAAGTCAACTTATTCTTTAATTTCTCAAAACTAACCTCACAAACATCATACCACAAAAACATAACCTTTTTCTAAGTCAGCTTCATCAGTGGAGCATCACTAGAGGATAAATTCTCCACAAACCTCTTATAATACCCAATCAAGCCCAAGAAGCTCCTAATGTAGGTTGGAGTTGTGGTTCTAGGCCACTTCTTAACTACCTCAACTTTTTGTGGATCTAACTTGATCCCCCCACTAAAAACCACATGTGAAAGAAAAGTAACAATATTCAGCCAAAACTCACACTTAGAAAATTTAGCATACAACTTCTAGTCCTTAAGAGTTTGTAATACAATTCGGAGGTGATTGACATGATCCTTCTCACTCTTAGAGTACATTAAGATTTCATCAATGAAAACTGTCACAAAAAAATCCAAAAACTACCTGAACACTAAATTCATAAGATCCATGAAACCAATCGAAGAATCACTCAACCCAAATGACATAACCAGGAACTCATAATGACCATATTGGGTTCAATAAGTCGTCTTGGGAATATTTACCTCCCTATTTTTTTACTGATAATATCCCAAATAAAAATTAATCTTAGAGAAACATCAAGCACCCTGCCGCTATCAGAAAGACCATCAATCCTGGGAAGAGGGTACTTATAATTCATCATCAACTTATTTAGGTAATGATAGTCTATATATATCCAAAGAGTCCGATGTTTCTTTTGCATGAAAATCATAAGATCATCCAATGAATAAATACTAGGGTGGATAAAACCCTTATAAAGAAGATCATTTAACTGCTCTTTTAGTTTTTTTAGCTCAACTAAAGGAGCCATCTTATAAGGAGGAATAAAAATGGGATAGGTATCCTATAGAAGATTAGCCCAAAAATCTATTTCCCTATAGGGAGGAATCTCAAAATGATCATCAATAAAACATTAGAAAATTCATTAACCATTGGGACAAAATGTAAATAAGGACTTCTGAAATTAGAATACTTAACCTGAACCAAATGATACATACACCCTTTGGAAATTAACTTTTGAGCTCTAAGATAACAAATAAACCTCCATTTGGGTACTAAAGAACCCTCTCCCATTTAATCACATGTTCATTAGGATATTGGAAACTAACCTTTTAGGTCCTACAATCCTAAGAAGCATAGCATGAATGGATCCAATCCATCCCTGCGATCACATCAAAATCCACCATATCAATATCACAAACTGAACTAAGGCCTGGTTGTGACAAGCATCCCAAGTCCACCTAGGACCAGAGTCCACCCTATTAGCCTACTCTAATATAATCGAGGACTTCTAGCAATGGATGAATACCAATATAAAGCAAGATAAAAAAGATAAACTTAAAGTTCTATGCAAAATAAATATCCAAAACTATCCATAATATCAAAACCAATACTAAAAGATGACTACCATACCCATATCCACAGTATCCAACAAAACCTCTAACCAATAAAGTATTAGGACATGCCCCAAACTATAGCCAAAAACAAGGATAAATAAGCATGATACATAAGTGACCAAAACATAAAATATATAATTCCAATGTATGGAAGCTTACAACTTCTATGTCAACTCACAAACTGCTCCTGAATCTTGGTCATTGTGTAAGAGAAGTAGAAGTATGGCCAAATCCTGTATCACATAGGGATAAAATATCTAAAGATAGTTAGCCGTTAGAGTGCTAGCATGTAACTCAGAGATAAGGGAAAAAATAATATCATGGATGATAATTCAAAACTAGCCAAATCTCATGAATACCATCAAATGCAAATATAGATATATATAACGCATGCAAGGTTAGGGAACATGGATTAGAATGAACATTTAAAATATTAACCTAGGATGTGTAGCTTGACCATAATAAAATCACCCACAAGCTATATGCGTGTAACCCCCTGGTCGGGCCCCAGTGCGTGTTAGTCACATGTACCACTAATATTATAAAAGGCCGAGAATTCCCATTTACCTTTTGCCAATCATGATAAAATTATATATATTTTGGGGATTCTCGTGTACCCTAAAAGCACATAGTTATCAAGACCAACCCTCAAGTCAACAACCCCCTTAAAGCCCAATTAAAGCATTTAACACATAACCCATTTACCGAATTCCAGGAGTCAATTATAAAGGCATTATTATGTAGAATTATCATAGCGACTATAGATTGTAAGAAATGTTATTAGCTAAAACTTTGGTGATTCCTTCGTAACCTGGAGACTTCATCATAAAAATTATAAGGAGATTCCTTCGCACCCTTTAAGGTTTTTGTTATAAAAATCTCTTGGGGGATTCCTTCGTACCCTACAAGATTTTAATTATCTTTCTTATCCATTTAACCATTTATGTAAAGCATTATTTTTAAGAAAGTAGACCAAACTAATCATTTTCATACCAATGCATTAATACAAGTTAGTATACCAAACTTAGTGATAAAATCATATTTATTGACAATTTCACATATAGGTTGTGGGTACATTATTTCCAAACCATATACCAAAGAAAAAATCATCAAATTGTGGATTAACATTACCATTTCCTTGTATTCCACAATTCCAAAATCATAAATAAAGCATAATTATTGTATAATAAACCATGGGAAAGTGTATAAACCAAACACATGTACAACCCTCAACCCATAGTTCAAAACTAAATATTAAAACCATGAATATAACCAATTTCATGCCATTAAGAAAATATAAGTTCAAGAAAAAGAGATGCATGCCTTAATCACAAGAGAATTGTAAGAAAGCAACACCCTTTGGACCATAGGTGATCACCTCTTTAAGACCTAGTCTTGACTTAAAAAGAAGATTTTGAGAGATATTGGTTGAGAGATATATAAATGAACTATGTATGATGAAAACTGATTGACATAGTCCCTTATGATGTTTAAAAGTCGTGCATGGGTTAAAGGACCCTTCTACCTCTCATCCCTTTTGAAATAAGCTAAACAGCCATAGAAAATTACATGGGTCCATGGATTGGACCTCATCGTGGAGCACAGTATCTTTGTCATAGACCCTATTGCGATGACCCAACCTCCATACCACAGAGGCTAGTCTCTGTGGTACACCCATATTACGGAGGCTTGCTACCTCTGGGGTACGAAATCACCTCGAACCCCATTCAAAAATTCCAAAAATTTTTTGGGTTACCCTTTTAACATCCCTAAACACAATTTGGGTGAAAAATCAATATTTCAAGCCTGGGAAGGCCAAAATTATAAAATTGCTAAAAATTTTAGGGTGTTACATTATCCCCCTTTAGGATCATTCTTCCTAGAATGATGATCTAAGACATGTTTCGCATGACAATAACCATAATACACCAAAAACAAAAAATAAACCTAGATAATAAGAAGAAAGAACATAATTCATACCTTAAGTTTCTTCATCCATCACATGGAACCGAAATGGATATTTTGCCTTCATATCCTCTTCTGCTTCCCTAGTGGCTTCTTCCACTTTATGGTCCCTCCGTGGGTCTTTTACCAATGCTACATCTTTAGTTCACAACGTAAAAACTTTTCTATCCAAGATTTCTATCAGGAACTCTTTATAAGATAGGGAATTTGAGACGCCAACATTCTTAATTGGCACCACCAAGGAAGGACCACCCATGCATTTCCTCAACATGGACACATGATAAACAGAGTGAATAGAACTCAAACGTTTTGGTTATTCTAAATCATAGGTAACATTTCTTACTCTCTTTAGAACTAAATAAGAACCAATGTACAGGGGATTGAGTTTCCCCTTCTTTCAAAAATGCACCACTCCCTTTATGGGAGACACCTTCAAGAGTACCCAATCGCCTGCATCGAACTGCAACTCTCTTTGCCTAACTTCTACATAGGAATTTTGGCGACTTTAGGCAGTCTTAGGTCTATCCAATATCACCTTTAACATATCCATTCCTGAATGAACTAAATTAGGATCAAACAACCTTGCCTCATGATGTTGGGTGTATTTATACATTCTAGTGTTACTATTCTAGCTTATTTAGCTTTGTTTTGAGAATAATTTGTGTTCCTTATGTGTTAACATGATATAAATAAGCATATAAGTGTTTACGTGTGTTATTACAATGTTAAACGTATGTTCTAAATAAATTTGTACTTAATTGAGTCATTTAGAGTTCCATCGAGAAAACTAGTTTACTAGCTTGAGCTAGGTGCGTGTCTAGTTGGTTTCGTTGGATTCTAATATTCTTAATTTGTTACAAATAATTTAAATGTGTATTTATAAGTGGAATAACTTGTTTGTGGTGTGCAAATTTTAATTTGAGTAAGTCAAGAGGCAAAACGTAAAGTTGAAGATCATTGCGAATTAGCCTAGTCTTAGGTTGTGTTTTGATTCGTCGTCATGGATATTGTGTTGTTATGATCACTAATTCGTGGTGGGTGATTATGTAAGAAGCTTTGTGATCTGAATATGGTGATATAATGATGGTATAAAGTCTGAAAATCCATGAGAAATACACCACAATACAAGGGACGAAAGATGGGACGATAAAGACTTAACCAAAATTTTGGATGCAACTTTCAGTGTGTGAGCGCGATGAACGTTCGACGCTTGCTCCAATTCAGTGATCCACTGCTTTAGAATAATTTAAGAAGTGTAATTCCAGTGGAGGCTCATGAATAGTGTGCTTCGTACCATCTATTTAATGGAAGGCAAACGTGCGATGCATGATGCATTTCACCGCTCAAATTTTTGGTCAATTTCAACATATACACAGAGAGAAATCAAGCAAAATGATAATTTAATATATTCCCATATTGGAGTCTTGTGGGAATTTTATTAGATCATGTTAAGTCCCTTAATCACACATGGATTAGGAATATTATAATATATACACACAATGGACATTAATTTGCTGTAAAATTCTTGGACGTAATTGGCATTATTTGGAGGCAACTTCTACTTTCGTAGGTTTTGATTATTTTTTATTTAGATTATAATTCTATCATAACATGTATTCAATAATTTGGAATTGTGATTAAGAATATTCTCAGCTAAAACCCCCTTCCAGGGGTAAAAGCCAAGAACATGAGTACTATTGTTTTGGATTAATTTAGTTGGATTTGCTTATCATATTTCGTTGTTTATTTATTCTTGTTTTAATTATTTTATGTATTCATCACCTGTAAAAGACATATATTATCGACCTTTTGATCTCGAGGGAGGGAATAGGGAGATAGAATGTGGGAATAAACAAAGTAGGGTTTATTTGTTTTATAAAATAAGGAATTCGAATTAGAGTCTAGAACAGGGATGTACTTAGATGACTTACTTGATTCTAACGTAGAATGATAGGTTTAATTCACTTAATTGGATTATTACATCACCGCTCAATGGTGTAGTTGTAATTTCCATATTTATAAAAGATTAGAGGTTGAAAAATCATAATCATGCAATTAACCTTACGAATCAACAACCAAGATAAGCAAATTAACGAATGAAATTCAATATAGTATGATTGTTCCAAGTGCTTTAACCCTGGGCTTTACTCTACTTATTATTCCAAGACTTTAATTTTTGCATTTTCTACTTTTGTTTTAATTTAAATTCCCAAACTCTCTTTTTGGTTACTTGATCTCAATTGTTAAACTAGAATTAGATAGTTGTCGACACAAGTCCCTGTGGGATCGATATTCTAATTTTTTTAGAGCCACTATATTACTTGGTAGATCATGTACAATTGTGTGTGTGCTTGGGTGTTGTCACCTCACCAACATCAAATCATTTGATAAGAGATCTGCAATTTCTACCATACAATGCCTCAAACACAGCCAGACCAATGCTAGATTGATAACTATTACTGTACACAAACTCCACAAGAGGTAAATGGACAACCCAACTACCACAAAAATCAATTACATAAGAACGAAGCATTTTCTCTAAAGTCTAAATGGTCCTTTTCACTTGTCTATCCATTTTTGGGTGGAATGCTGTACTACGGGTCACCTTAGTCCCACTATAAGAACTAATGGAAATTGAAGAACCATGAAACTTCATAATCTCCTGAATAAATAATCAGGCATAATCCTCTGCAGAATAATTAGTCCTCACTGGCAAGAAGTGAGAAAACTTACTCATCCAATCCACAATAAACCAAATTGGAAAAAACTTGTTTCAAAATCGCAGAAGACCGGTAACAAAATCCGTGTTTATCACTTACCATTCCCATACAGGAAACTCAATTTCTTGAGAAAACCCACCAGGCCTCAAGTGTTCCACTTTTATTTGTTGAAAAACAATGAACTTAGCTACAAAATTAGCTACATCACTCTTAATTTTATCCCACCAATAAATCTCCTTAAGAACATGATACTTCTTCATCAAACCAGGATGAACCGAATACTGTGACTCATGAGCTTCGTCCAAGATTCTATCTCACTGCCCATCCACCTCAGAAATACACAACTTGCCTTGTCATCTCAAGATACCATCATATTCAATCTCAACAGCCATCACCTTTATTTTACCCACATCAGCCTTTATTTTCAATAATGTAGGATCCAACATCTATTTCTCCTTTACCTTAGCACCAAGAGATGACTTTGCCACCTCTTGGATAAACCTACCACTATCCTCAAAATCTAAGAGACGAACTCCAAGATTATCCAAGCGGTGAATATCCCTCACTAAGTCTCTCTTATCCTCATCCACATAAGATAGACTCCCTATAGATAACTTGCTAAGAGTATCAACAACCACGTTAGCTTTACCTGGGAGATAGTGAAGACTCATGTATTAGTCCTTAAGCAACTCAACCCATCTTCAGTACCTGGGATTCCAATCCTTATGGTGAACACATATTGTAGACTCTTCTGATCTGAAAAGATGTCGACATGAACTCCATATAGATAATGCTGCCAAATCTTCAACGCGAAGACCACAACTAACAACTCTAAATCATGAGTTGGATAATTCCTCTCATGTACTTTCAACTGCCTAGAAGCATGCACTAACACTTTGCCATGCTGCATCAATACACAATCGAGTCCTATATGAGATGCATCACATAATCCATAAAGCATCACTACCCTCTGTTAGGGTCAAAAGTAGAGCAAAAGTCAATTTAACTTTAAGATTCTCAAAACTTCCCTCACAAGAATCGAACCCAGAAACTTCACCTTCTTTTGAGTTAACCTAGTCAAAGGTGCATTAATTGATGAAAAGCTCTATACAAACCTCCTATAATAACATGCTAAATCCAATAATCCCTGAATATTGATTGTAGTCATGAGTCTACACAACTTCTTAACCACTATAACCTTCTGAGGATCAATCATGATCAATTCACTAGAAACAACATGACCCAAAAAAATAACAACATTCAACAAAAATTCACACTTATAAGACTTAGAATCCAATTGTTGGTCAGTTAGGGTTTACAATACAACATAGAGGTGATTGTCATGATCTACCTCACTCTTTGAATACACAAAATATCATCCATAAATAGAATTACAAAAAAATCCAAAAAGTAATGAAACACTCGATTCATAAGATCTATAAACACAATCGACTCATTGGTCAAACAGCAAGATATAACCAAGAATTCACAATAGTCGTACCGAGTATGAAAGGGAGTGTTAGGGATATCCTCCTCCTTAATTTTTAACTGATTATAACCTGAATGAAGGTCAATATTAGAGAAATACTTAGCACCTTGAACCTAGTCAAACAAATTATCTATTCTTGCAAAAGGATATTAATTTTTTACAGTCACCTTATTCAATTACTGGTAATCAATACACATCAGAAGGGAACCATCCTTCTTACGCAAGAAAAGAATGGGAGCACCCCTATGGAGACATACTAGGAAGGATAAAACCCTTGTTAAGAAGATCATTTAACTGATCCTTATGCTTCTTCAACTCAGATAGAGTCATTCTATAAGGAGGGATAGAAATTGGATGAGTGTCTGAAATAAGTTCAATCCCAAAATCAATTTTCCTATCAGGAGAAACACCAGGAAGATCACCAGAAAAGACCTCAAGAAATTCACTAACTACAGGCACAGATTTTAAAGAAGGATCTTTCAAGTTGGAATATTTAACCAAAAAAATAAGAAAGACACCCCTTGGAAATCAATTTTTGGGATCTAAGATATGATAAGAACCTCCCCTTAGGAACTAAGGAACTCTTTTATCACTCAATAATTGTATCATTAGGGAATTTAAAGATGACCTTATAGGTTTGGCATCTAAAGAAGCAAAGCATGAGGACAACCTATCCATCCCCAGAATGACATCAAAATATAGCATGTCTAACTCAAACAGGTCCACCAAGGATTCCCTACTACCAACAAACACCACATAACCCCTATATACTCTTTTGGCACCCACATAGTCACCCACTGGAGTAGAATAAAAAAAATGGTTTGAAATACACTCAAGACCAAAAACAAATTGCACCGCCACAAATAGTGTGAGATAATAAAGAGTAGACCCTTGGTCAAGCAATTAACACACATCATGGGAAAGGAGTTTCAACATACTAGTGATGAAATTAAGTGATGCCTCAGACTCTTGATGGGTAGTAAGAGCATACAAGCAATTTTGACCAATGTAGGAGAAAAAAGTAGCCCCCTTTGGTGCAGGAGCGGGTGAAGAGTCAACAATGAAATTATTTTCTCCAAAAGTAACCTTACCCATGAGACAATTCCTCAATAGGTGTCCCTATTAACCATAATTTAAATATTAGTTCCTTTCCTCATCATGAAAATCATGATGCAACCGATCACAAAATCAGTAAAAAGGATATGACAAAGCTGACTATGCCCCAGTGGACTGAGATCGGTCATCCTGTGCCTTATAACCATCACCGTTCAAAAATTAACAATCTCCAGATAGCTTCGAATAAGGTGCACTAGCCATCCAGTAGGAACGAGAGTTGCCCAGTCTTTGTTGGACCACTTCTCACCATTCTACCACTCTATTGCTAACATTTACCCTGATCTAAATATCAAAGATTCTTACTCTGCCTCTTTTCCGTATCTACTTGCTTCTTCTTCTCCTCATAAACCTACTGCATACACACTACTACTCTAGAGATTTCCATAGCCTTTTTTAACAAGGAAACTTTGCACTCCAAAATCAACTCACATGACAAACTAGATGCAAATTTCATCATTCTAGCCCTCATAAAAGACACTAACTAAGGATCATATCGGGAAATCTTGTGGAATTTCAAGTCATACTCCCTTATTGTCAGCGTGGCTTGCTTTAAATTCATAATTTTAGCTAGTGATGGTATAAAAAATAGTTTCCTTAGGTGCCAGAATAAAATAAGTGGCGGCCAGAACATTATTAGCTCCAGTGGAAAGCATAGCTATAGTATAATTTCTCCACAGATAATCAGGCTGACCAAAATTAAAACACAAGTTCTTTCCCTCCTTACAATAACCACTGTAAAACTTTCCATAAAAATGAAAAAGAGGATAAAGTAGGGCTAAATGAGCTCCACTAATATGAGGTGTGACTTAGGACCACCTCTAGTATGGAAATAATTATCACCCAAATGCTTAGGATAGGTAGCACTAGTCGTAGAGTATGAATTCCCCCAATTCTTTTTCTTATCCCATTGTCTACTATCTCTTCTACTGTTATATTAACCCGCACCGTGCTCTGGATATCTAAACTTCATATTCTTCCTCTTTCCCATCTCTACCTATGTTGTCTTTTCATCCTCTACCATTTGTATATAAACCACTAGTCTGGATTTGTTCATATCATTGTTTAACATCGCATCCTTACACTCTAAAATAGAATCATGGGACAAACCAGAAACAAACTTTCTCATGTTCACCAGTAACTCCAGAGCATCATGGGACAACTACTACAATTTCACAAACACTTTAACGCTCATCTTACCCTGCTTCAAATTCACACGTTCTTTAGACTTATATTTTCTTACCTCCTGCGGAAAGAAGTAATCAAAAAAGGCCCCTAAAAAATCATCCCACTATGCTGGGTCAACATCATCGTCCCTCATTGATTCCCACTTCTCATACCATTGGTAAGCTATATCTTTTAATTGATATCCAGCAAACTCTACACCATCATAATTAGTAGCATGTAGTACCCTAGAAATATTTTCTCTCTCATTAATGAACCCTTGAGGATACTCCTTAACCATATATCCAATAAGGTCGGGGAATTTAACATCATAAACTAGATAACCTGAGTGACCTCAGATGAATAGGAAAAAGACCAACATGATCAGACTGATCAGATTGTGATGCCACCAACTAAGTAAGCATATGAATAGACTAACAAAACTCCATATTAACAACATCTAATAAAACTTAGAGGATTACACCAAACATTTAGGGACCAAGTCCTTTACATTTTATCTCTGGCAATCAATCAATTAAGCATAGGAAAATCAAAATCTTACAAAAAACTAAAGAACATCAAGATTTTAATGTGGAAACCTCCTTGATCAAGGAAGGAAAAACCACGACTTTACCTCATAATTACCTTGACAATTCACTATAATCAAAATATTGATTACAGACTTAATGAACATAACTCTACGCTACTCCTACTTATTATAACTTGACTACAAGCCTACCTTGACAACTCTGCCAAGTACTCTCTCTAATATTTATTAACTCAAACAAATATTAAACTTAGGCAACTTGCCTAAGAACTCTCAAGAAAGAAAGAAAGAATTACTCTTATAACATGAGTAATTAATTTAAAAATCAGGACTCGACTCAATAACACTCACTCTTTTCAGTACATAAGAAATAAGAACTTGATTAATACTTGAGTAGATGAGTTTTTGTGTCTTTTAATTTTTGAATAATCTAGATTATGAAGACTCGCCTATTGGAGAAGCATTCTTTTTCTTTTATAGTAGAGTAATGATTAGGGTAGAAATTTGATTAGGCCAAGTGTCCTAAAAGGTATATATCTTACCTATGTAATTTGTTACACTAGAAGACAAAACTGTGTAGGCCATGTGAAAACTGTATGTTTCCATGAAAACCTAGGGACCTGGTCCCTTGTTGTCAGCGTCTCATCACTAAAACAAGATATATGAATTTTACCCCTTTTTTAATGATCACAAACCATAAAACTTGACCACATAGCTTTTGAGTATCAAACTCATTAAACTTATACAGTTGGAGTAATTATAACTACTATTAGTAAATTTTCCCCTATCATCATGCATCAATCTTCTCTTTGTCAATATACAAGACAACCTAGGGACCTGGTCCCTTATTGTCAATTAACATAAAAAATCTCAACATATTAGTGCATTTCAATGTTCCTCTGTCAATACACTTGCACTCATCAATGTGTATATTTGAGAATTTTTTCCTCTGTCAATCTGACTTCATTTCTAGACTGCTTAAGTATTCTTCACATATCACCTATCATATGAACATTTTAGGTACCTGGTCCCTTACTTATCATAACCTACACACACATGGTTCCTACTTTATACATTCAGAATTCCCCCTTTAGGCATCACTGAAAAGTTATAATAGGAAACCAAAGATAAAGTAAACACAAGATAGTTAACCTATGGAACTGGGGCAACACTAATATGAAGAATATCTTTAAATTAAAGAGAAAATAGATGAAGCACATAAATAGAAGTTCATTAATTTTTAGGAAGGATCAACACCATTACAATATTCCAAACAATATATAAAACTACTATCTGGATAAGCCACAATAGCGATAGAAAGAAAGTGACACGGGAAACTTTACACAATAGGACTCAAGTAGAAGGGGGATTAGGAGAGAAGGATATTATCAAAAATACTATTCTAGCAGCCTTAGCAACATGAGCATCCAACAACGTTTTAGTTAGGGTCTTTACTTTAGCATTCAACCCATGTACCTCACTAATAATTTTTGCAACCTTGCCCTGGAGCTTTGTATTTTCTGCAACAAGTCCCTCGATGGCACCAGGACCCTTGAGGGAAAATTTTAGTTCTGTATATTCAAGTGAATGGTCTCAACATCCTTTGAGTATAGCTTGATCTTGATCTTTTTTATTTCCTTTTTTAAACTCTCCTGAGCAACCAAAAGTTCTAACATGTGGGACACATTTCCCCTTTCCCTTCAATGCATTCATTCTCAACAAATATTGTCACAATGAACCTTTGTTTGACTATTCTAGGAGTCCCCTTTGTTCCAATAACTCCAAAATAGTCAAAAACACTGTTCAAGAAGTATCCATATGGCATCCTATGTCTTTTTTCTATCTCAACAACCACTTTGTCCATGTGCTCTATCATATGAGCAAGAAGACTTATCATATCAAATTTTCTCAAGCACTCAATCATGAACAAGTTGACAGTAGAGCCAATGGTCCTTTTCTTTGATCTTTAGAAAAAGACCTTGTTCATAAATTCATATACAAGTTGGAACTTACTTGTGAGAAATTTCTTTCTCACACCAACTATTGATATACCTCATACTTTAGATGCATTAATAATGAACTCAGTTGAAGGTTGTTGCATCACAATAGTCCTCATAATAACTATAGGCATATCCAAATCCTTTTCAGTGCCTACTCATCCAGCTTTATATCTTTTCCTTACAACTGAGTTGTCAAAGGTTCAGCGATTCATAGAGCTTTCTTCAGCGTTAAGGTAGGCTAGGTTTATTTCTTGTTAAATAGAGCTATATCATAATATTCTTATGATATTGTGTTCGATTAGGATGGGTTTTAGGTCTTGAATTTTTGGAATGCAAGAATTGGGTTAGTTGGACCGTTTAGGCTAAATTGAAATTATAGAGTTGAAATACTTTACTTATCCTTTATATGCCTTAGGTGAATTGGACTTCATTAATCATGTTTAGCATGAGAACGCCTTAGTTTGCTCTAAGTTAAGTAAAATTCTCTAACTAATCATGTTTAGGGTAAGTCTGACCTTAGTTCCTTGCACTCATAAAGGTTGTCTTATATTCTATTGGACGTAGTTAATGTATTTGGGAAGAATATTTACCTTATGATTAGTTTGGTTTGATATACTTATAAAAAGTTGATTAGATACCAAAAACTTAGTTCGAGTAAAATTTTACGTAAAATGGAACTTGAGGATTAGAAGTGGACTCTTCACCCACTTAAAGTTGAAACATATGTTAGTTTTGGTAAAACCGTTATGCTTATTACACCCTCAGAAATGTGTATTGAGGTAATATTGAGGAATCTTGATACTTGATGGTTATATTGGTTAATGTGAGGGTTGACTCCTATTGATTATTCTAGTATTCATGTATATTGATGACACTATTTATGATATGGATTATATATATATATATATATATATATATTTAGTTTGAGTTCGTAAGATGATTAAGTTAATGATTATATTTATCGGTTCGAGTCTAGCTATTGATTATTTACTAGTTCAAGTCCAGATATTGATTATAGTTATCGGTTCGATTCCGGTTATTGATTCTTTATTGGTTCAAGTCTAGCTATTAATTATATTTACCAGTTTGATTCAGGATATGTATATTATGCTATGATGACATACTTTTTATGATTGACAATATTGGGATATGAGATTGAAGGTGGAAATTTGGCTAAGTCAGAAAATGTGGAAATGGTTATAACTTGGTATGACATAAATGGATTCTAGTAATTGAATAGATTGGTTAATAACTGATGATTGGCTAATAAATAATAATTATTTAGCTGTAATAGTAAGGTTGTTAAATGATGGTAACATTGTGAAATATGGGTAAATTATGGAATGGCGGTTAAATGACAATGAAGTTTAGTTATAATGTTGGTTTATTTCTTATTCTTCTCTTGAATGCACTCTCCAGTCGTATGGGAGGCTGTGATGACTTCCTTAATTTTCAGCACCAATTGGCGTTTTGAACCAATTTTTTAAATTGTGATTGCTTGTACGATATTATTTCATTATGTTATCATTCTAGTTTATTTACTTATTATGTACAGCGGTGTTGGAGATGATCCAAGTTTGTTACTGTACCTTGACTTAGTTATGATATATTGCATTTTATCATACTTATATCATGACTTAGCTCAGTTGTCCAATGACTCCTACAGAGTAGCCATTGTGTTGGTACTCAAACTACACTTTTGTACCTTTTTAGTGCAGATTTGAGTACTAGTTACCATCGTTGACCAACATTCATATGGTGATTAATTTGTGGAGATAAGGTGATATCTTGGTGTTTCATTTTCTTTTATCTTCATATTCAGTCTATTGTTTTGAGATAGATATATTGACTATTCCGATATATTTTGAGATGTGTTGATACTATTAAACGCTCTTGTACTGGTTCTACCAGGTTGTGGGATTGGTATCATGTATTGACTGTTTATTCTATCTAGAACCCTTGTTATTTATAAATTTGTGTTTATGAAATTTAGCCTATGTTGGGTAATTCCTACCAACTTAACCCATTGCATTAGCTCCGTGTTATTGTTTGTCTTACCTACAGACTGGATTTAGTAGGTGTCATTATGACTCATAAATATGGTCATCATAAGTTTTCCCTCGAAAAACTAAAGAGAAACATGTGCTTTAGCATCTCTGGTAACTTAAGAGTTCCATGCCCTTAATGTGGAGAACATTGGCTTTCCACACTCTTATTTATAGAGGACAAAGGGCATGCCACACCCATACACTAACCCTCACTGGTTCTCTCACAAAAATACTTATAACTTTTTACTCTAGTATCGGATTAAGGAGAAATTGGATGACTTAGAAATAAGACTCAATTATTTTTCATTTGGTGGGTCTTGAGCTTAAAAATATCATATATTATAGAAGCAATACACGTTCAAAGTTGACCCTTGTTGGATCGAATACAAAAATTTAGTCGATAACAAAAGTAGTCCACTCAACTTTGCTCTAAGTGTTCCCTATAAACATTCTTCACCTTGAAAACACTTTACAGACTAGGTAAAATATTAGACACTTATATTTACATAGAAATAATGGGTTACGAGTTTACATATGTAGGAAAGACAGCTCGAATAGCCCAAAAATGTGGGGTTTTATATTATCTCCCCCTTGGAATCATTCATCCTCAAATGATGGGCTAGAACTTATTGAAGCTGTTGAAATACAGAATAAAGAATGTAACTTGACATTAGGATTTTTCCCTCAAAAACATATATAGGAATCAAAAGAAAATAGATTAATGGAATCACTAATTATATCGTGTAAGCACGAATCATGAGATAACAAGACTTGATATACACATAATCTTAGGCATGAGTTTTATGAAACATGATCATAACAATATAAGGCATGAGTTTTTCCATGAATCCTTGGCCTAATTAACATTGATTCAAGACATAAAATAAGATTTTTGTGAGACATAAGAATAGAAGTATTCTTGACCTCCAATGATACATCTGATAACCTTTAAATATAACAATACTTCTCAACTATGAATTTAACTATGAACACTACCCTTCACTATTCCCAATATTACACATAACTACACAAGCCCTAGTCCCATTGCATACTTCCTCCACGTTAAATCCTAACCCTGAGTAAAAAAGTGCTAGCTTAAGCTATAGGACCCTATGCTCTACATCCTTCCAAGAAAACTACTTCATTTTTCCACTAGAATTAAATAACCTCAGGTATAAATCAAAAAGTACTAGCCACATAACTCAATGGTTTGTGTATCTATCAATCAAAACATTTAATACTATCTTTACTACACCTACTTTATGGATCTCATCATTAAAAATCAGCTACCTCAATCACTTTCACAATGATTTTCACCACATATCCCATTCCTAACTATTTCACTTAACAAAAGTTCATCTAACTCCTTTATCTTCATCTATAACCTTATCACGAGTTGTAAAACCAAAACTTTCACAGTAAAGAACTTCTACTTTCTCATCTAAAATGTTTTAATGGTTCTATAACCACTATCATTCTTATATAAGGAGGGTAATTGAGGGACTAGAGTACAAGCATCAAGAATGGAAGTTAAACCATTCAACTATAACTTAGATCGGTTGAACTACTCAAAGTGGATCCTAAGATATAGAATACAACCTAATATGCACGTAGGCTCCATATAACAACCACCTAGATAAAAATATAGGGTCAAAGCATGGACATAGGTTGCATAGAGAACTTATGCATAGGCAACATTTGAATGCATAAGATATTGATAAAATATCCTCTTAAATCAAAGTAGGAGGTATTTACTAAAATAAGAATAGAGTTATCATGACTCTTCCCTGAAACTCACCACTATGAGAAAGTTCAAGATCTGCATCATCCCCCCTTAGCTCAAAGGCCACTTTCCTAATCTTGAAAACATATCCCCTCAATAAATCTATAAACATAACACTCCCTGCGATGGGGGTATCACTATATACATGACTACTAGACTCGCCCAGAAAAACTATTAAAGAAAAAGTACTAACTTCTTGCTATAACATTCCTTTCGGGGGAACTACACTTAACTTACTTTAGCCTCTAAAATTTTTGGCTTATAGCTAACATTTTCATTGACATACACGTCCATACATCTTACAACATAACAATTTATTTTCAACTCCTTAGTGTACTAGAATTACACCTCTAACATCACAACCTTGTAATTTAATAAAATCTTTAAACTATCCCAAGAGTTCACATAGTCAATTTATTTCTCCCTCAATTCATCTCTAAAGAACACCATATACCTACACTTATCCATACTAATAAATTTAAGAACATGAACTAGGTATACAAGGCACTTATAACTCAAGACCGACTGCATATTATTGTCATAACTTAAGGTTCTTATCTATCTAATGATTTAGACAACCTTTCTACTTTATCACTAGACCTCGTGCATATACCATAATTACTTACTCCAATATTGCATAAGTCATCAACCTAGGCTCTTTCACATATTATACCAAGCCTAATAGTTCACTCCCATAAATCTTGCATCACAATTCTTGAGTGACCATTTTTATCACCACACTAAATCTCTAAAGTTCAAACAGAGTGTCCAGTTCTTCTGGTGTTCTCAGCAAACGTACGTTAACTTGTATTGCAGCACTTCCATTCTCCTTTTCACCATTTTTTATTTTACTGAACATAAATTGTTTCTCTATATATGAATCTATAATCTCTTTACATCAGAGTTAGAGATAAGGTTTGCATACACTTTATACTTCCAAAACTTATGTTATTTTATTAACTATGACATTAGATGAAAAGTTATTTAAATATATTTAGAATATAAACAAACATTTCTACTCGGTCCGCTCAATACATAAGAACCGGAGACCAACAAGGACCGGAGACCACCCCCTGTTCCTACCTAGACAAAATACCATACCCCAAACGTCGGATGAATTTCAAATATATAACAAGATAGAATAAGATACGCTCAAACAGTTTAATGCATGTCTATGACCAATAATCAATAATTTACATAAAATAACCTACCAACATCACCCAAGACCACAGTAATCCACAAAGCCTTCTAAAAAACAAAAATCAATAAAGTGTCAGGACATGCCCCCAACCCTAACAATGACATTGTTAATGATTATGTGAACTGCCTATTCTAATCTATGAAATGGAAACTCATGAAATGTCTAATTTTTTCAGAGAATGGAAGCTCATCACTTTACCACACGATGGATAAACCAAGCCATTCTACCTAATCACTACATAGGAAAAGTAGAAGTATCTTTGGTTCCTGCATCACGTGGGGATACAATGTTTAAAAACGGTAAGTGGGTTGAGAACTAGCATATAACTTAGGCATAGATAGGGGATAAGATAATGGCAAGTTGTAACGACCCAAACCAGGGCCTAGCCGTGACGGGTTTCTCAAGTCCCACATGGACCAAAAATTACCCCCTGCACCTAACCAAACCAACAACAACATCCCCCAATGTCGGATAAATTCTGACCATATAACAAAACAGCATGCAACAAACTTAAAGAAAGTCAAATCATGTCTATAAAAAACAACTAATGATTGATATCCACAAAAATCTAAATGAAGCCTTTTAAATAAAGAACTGGACCAGTCTTGGTCAGGACATGTCCTCGACTCTGATAGATGATGATGACAATAAAAATGATAATGTTAATGATGATAAAAGTATCTATCAACTCAAATCTAAGTGTGAATGTTGGTGCAATGCCTAAGATCATAACTTCACCACAACGCAATAAACTGAGCCGACCAACCTAACTCTTCACAGGAAAAGTAGAATTAGCTTCGGTGCCCGCATCACATGGGGATACAACATCCAAAGACAGTTTGTAGGATGAATACTAGCTGTTACTCAGGGATAAGGATAACGTAATTTCATGATCAACAGTTCAAAATTATTCAAAACCGATGCACATAATTAAATGCATATTCATATAGATATATCATATGCTGGAATAGGAAAGAAGGATTAACATGCACTTATAACTTTACCCTGGATTGTATATCTCAATCCTCATAACATGTACCCATGGTCTATATGGGAACTATCTTTCACCATGTGGTCGAGCCCCAGTTCGTGTAGCCATACAAATCGGAGAATAATCTCATATAAATACACGGGGGACTCAAACGTCCCAATCATATACTTAGGTGACTTAACAACCCTTTCATGTCAAGATGTGCAGGGGAATTGAACCTCTATAATCATGTAATAATAATGTGGGTGAATCAAACCTCCCTAGTCACTTTGACCCCTGCATCGGCAAACATGGTTTCCACTATCGTTCACTCGGACCTCCACTTTCCCGACTCTTCTACACAACCCTCATTAAAGACCAATTAAAATCTTTATCACACATTATTATTCATTAAACCATATTTAATATTAAGGAATACATCGTTGGTATCGTCATGCCAACTACACTTGCAAAGCAACAACAACATGCCAAAACAATTACATTACTTAGTGAAATTCACAACCCCCTTGGTTCAATTTTGTAAATTCCCACATTCACATAATTAAAACCAAACTACTTCAAAAGTCATAAGTTTGGGAAAATCACAATTCCATAGCTCATTCACCATACCCATGCACCCATAAGTTCAAAACCAAAATTACAGCATGATTAATCATATGTAAGCTATGAGAAACATTGTTTAAACCATAAATGTTCAAAACCCTCAACCCTTATTTTCAAACCAACATAAATATCTCATAATATACTTTAAAACATATACTTTTAACAAATTAACAATAATAGAAGAGTAACACGCCTGAAATAACAAGTTTCATGGAAGGAATTCAACCCTTAAGCCCTTGGATGACCTACTTTTTGGAAACCCTAAGTATGGCTGCTTAAGAGAATCTAAAAGAGTTTGAGAGTGTAATTATGCTAAGTAATGGTTGATAATAGGGTCCCAAATATGATTATAAGTCATGGTTAGCATCAACATAAGAGGGAATATCTAAAATACCCCCATTAAAGTTGGAAAAATAACTCGTTGATTGCTACAAGTGACCTTACGACTCATAGGGTCACCCTATGACTTGGACCATATAGTTATAGACAAACCAGAACCCTTCTTAGGCTCTTCATTGTGAACTTTATGACTGGTACCCTTTGTCTAGTAATAAGACACTACAACTCATAGTGTCAGGGCGTAGTCTTAATAGTTGCAATAGGGCACTACACAGGACATTCTACAAAATACCGTTCTTACGACTTGTTAAGAGTCTATACTACTCATTAAGTATAGTAGTTATCAAGGAAGTGACTTAGACAAATCCCTCTAGGCCAATTATGACTGGGTCTTATGACCTTAAAGACACATTACGACTCGTTAGGTGAGTCATAGTCAGGATAGTAAGGATAAAATTTTAGAAATTTTCAACAACCAAAAATTTGGGGTGTTATATACTCACCTATTAGGATCAATCATCCTAGAATGATATGACAAGCCATTTATTAGCACAATTTGACTCCACATACCACTACTCTTAAATTTAACAAAGACACAAAATAAAGATGTCAAGGAAATCCCCATCTCCCTTAACAAAGTCCAAAGAAAAATATTAAGGAATACACATACCTCAAGCACGATTATCTGGAACTAGAAACAAGAATAGCTACTTGGACTTTATGTCCTCTTTAACTTTCCAAGTAGGTTCCTCAACCTTTTGGTTCCTCTAAAGAACCTTTATTGAAGCCACATCCTTGGTCCAAAACCAATGGACATGCCGATCCAGAATCTCAATTGGGACCTCCTTATAGGAAAAGGAATCCAAAATGCCCACCTTCTCTAAGGAAACAACCATCAAAGGATCACCCATGCACTTCCTCAATATCAAAATATAAACCACCGGATGAATAAAGCTCAAACAAGAAGGCAACTCCAATTCATAAGCGACATTACAAACTCTCTTCAAAACCAAGTACAAACTAACATAATGGGGATTGTACTTCCCCTTCTTGCTAAACAGCATCGCTACCTCTATAGGAGTAATCTTTAAGAACACCAAATCACTAATACTGTTCTCCAACTCCCTTCACCTCTCATCTATGTAGGGATTTTGGTGATTTTAGGTGGCCTTAAGTCATCCTGAATCACCTTTACCTTCTCGATGGATTGGTGAACCAAATCAGGACAAACAACTTATTCTCACTAACCTCAAACCCCTAATAGAAGGCCTGGAACTCATACTATATAAGGCCCCAAATGGAATAATACCAATGCTAAAGTGATAACTGTTATGTCATGCAAATTCTATAAGAGAAAATTTGTCAACCCAACTACCACTAAAATAAAAAAAACACAAGCCTGAAGCATATCTTTCAAAACCAGAATTTTCCTTTCTACTAGCCCAATTGTCTATGGGTGGAAAGCGGTACTAAGGGTCACCTTAGTCCTCAAACCTTACTGTAATAATCTATAAAGGGGAGATGAGTCTCAGTACCCTGATAAGATATGATGGAAACTAGAGTACCATGCAACTTCATGATCTCCTCAATGAACAACTTGGCATAATCCTCATAAAAGAATTTAGTCTTCATTGGCAAAAAGTGAGTTGACTTAGCCATCTTTTCCAAGATGACCCAAATCAAATCAAATTGCTGGAGAGACCACAGAAGACCAGTAACAAATTCCATATTAATTACTACCATTTCCATATCGGTTGTTCAATTTCTTAAGTCAACCCACTGGGCTTTAAGTGCTCTACCTTCACTTGTGGACACGCTATGCACTTAGACATATAATTGGCCAGATCCCTGCGTCATGTTATTCCACCAATAAATTTACTTAAGATCATGATACATTTTTGTCAAACCAAGATAAAAAGTATAATGTGACTTATGATCTTTGGAAAAAATTATTGCTCGCAACCCATCAACATCGGGAATACATAATCTATGTTAGTACCTCAACCTAGCATTACCACCAATCTAAAAAACCATCACTTTCTACCTTCATACATCATTCTTAATTTGCATTAGAGTAGGATCTAACACTTGATTCTCTAGTTTAGCACTAAGAGATGACCTTTCCACCTCTTGAACAATCACACCATCATTCTCAGAATCTAGGAGACGAACTCTGAAATTAGCCAACGGTGAATATCTTTCGCTAATACCCATTGATAAGGGGTGAATTTACCACTAATTTGCATTCTAAATTTGTTCACACTACTACAATTTAAAGGTATGAATGAGGAAAATATTTTACTTGAATGCACTAATTTTTCACATTTTGCAGGCACATAGGTGATGAGATAGAAAGATATAGATTTGAGCTAAAAAGGGATCAAAAGGAGAGGAAAAGTGTAGAGTTGAAGACCCTACACAAATAAAGCTCAATTACCATAATTATGGTCTGTGGATTGTAATCGTGACCAATCAAGATAGGTTAACCACTGAGTTCACGTGGATCTGATCGCGATCATAGTAGCCGTGATTGCAATAAAACTAATGCAATTATGGCAATGTGGGTTAGGCCCAGGTGAAGTTTTTAATTTTCAACTTCCTACCCCTAATCCCTAAAAAGTCTCAAACCCTTTACCATTTTTAGTATTGGACATTTTGGAGAGAAATTAAATTTGTAGTTACAAACCCTAACTTGGGCCATAATTTTATTGGAATTTCTTATTTTGAATTTGGTGAAATTGAAGGATGGATGTTTTGAATGAACCTTTTGGTATATTTCTTCTACTTTACTTCATGGGTAGCTAAATTTATTAGTCTTAGGATTATGCTAAACTTAGGTGCAATTTTGTATGGGTTGTGATGTATTTGTGTAGATTCTAGATTGTTGATGATGGGTTTCACTATTGCTTGATTTAATTAGTTGAGATTTATGGGTGAAAACCTCAATTACCTAAAATGAGTTTGTGGGTAAAAAGCCCAAACTCATGAAAGATCAAATCATCCTTGATAGAAGGATGTTGGTGAACATTTGGAGCTCATGACATCCTTGAAAGAGGACTATAGGGGACAAAGTAATAGTGGACAATAATGGATGTAGGTTGCTATCTTTTTCTATTTATCTTAGAAATAAGGGTGAATAGAGAGTTAGCTATGCCTTGGTCATCTTTCTAGAAATAGGGATGCCCAATTGATGTATTAGAGAGATGATATTGACATACTTGTTAAGTACTCAAAAGGGTCAACAAGTGATACTCTTGAGGTTTTATTGACATACTAGTTTCAAGGACTTTTGACCTATTCTGCCACATCATTAATAACTAGAATTTGCACCAAATCATCATGTTCCCATGCATAACTTACATTTAGGTAGACATAATCTCAAGATCCTTCTCATATTAAATCGAAAGTGTTTCCCTAGTTTGTTGTCTTTTTAAAACATTTAAAATCCCCCTCTATATTTGTACCTTAGGTTTGAATTTTGCAAGCAACTTTTTTTTTAACTTGCTCAATAGTCATTCACATTGTTCCTCATGAAATCAACCCCAACTTTTTTTTCAATTATATTGACAACAACCTCCTTGTACTTAATTTGATGTGTAAGTTGAGTGTTATTAAAAATGGCGCCGTTGTCGGGGAACAATTTGGCGTATTGAGTTAGTTTGGAATTTTATCTTACTTGATTTGCTTTAAACTTGTAAATATTCATTTATGGTTATCTTTTGTTACTTGTGTTAGGTAGATTTTTGTTTTTATTTACTTGTCACTCTGGCATCTTTGAATGAATGTGAGTTTGGTGGTTGGATATCTTATCTTAATGGGCCCCAAAAAGTGATGTATGCACAATCTTGATCCTATTGGGAGTAGATTATTCATTGTGTGGTGGTCGTGATGAACATTGGAGTGATTTCCTAAATGACCCCTCCCCTCATTATGCTAACAAAAATGCTAGTTGTTTTTATGAATTTGATAAGTATCATGATGGGATAAAGAAAGAACAACGTGTTGAATATAATGGTATCGAAGCAATATTCCAAACTCTTTTGGATTGGGTAACTACAATGGAGGAAAACGTGTATCACATGCATTAATCTAATGAGGCATTCAGAAGGAAGATTAACAAGATTAAAGAAATGGATAATGATACAAATTTTTCATATAGCATGAATATACCCACTTTTCAAAATGAGGTCGACCAATAAGAGATATCAAGCCATACGGTTGATGGTGATCTTGATGTCGAAGAATTCTTGGTGATTTTCCAACCAACCAAACTAAAAATAGTGAAGGATGCCAAGACTAAGGAAATGGTATTGGAGTTGAAAGAAAAAGCCAAGCAAATCCTTTGTAAAGGATCTAGTTTATTTTGGGGTGGAAACGTCAAGAAGAATAGGACTCCAAAATTGGGTAGATGACCTCATTCCAACCACTTTACAACATTATGATTGGTGGATGTGATGAAAGTTGAACCACTATACTTGATGTCAAACTTGGGAGATGGTGTACAATATCCTTATATTTTGGAGTTTGTCATTCCAAAAGGGCAAAATGATTGCCCCTCATTTAAAGGCCAAGAAGCTCAAAGTTCGATGTCCAACTAGTATCCTATTGATATTTTCATCAATACCCAATGGTCCTATCCATAAATTTGATGTGAATTTGGGAAAAAAATTCAAGCCTTCAAAGTGGCGAGATAAAGGCCTCATAACCATATCCTCACTTCTATCTAGTTTTATCTTGGAAGATTTGAATCTTCTATACCACTCCATATTAGTGCATGGTGACCGAAAGTTGGGACACTAATTCAAATCTTCTTAATGGAGACGTAAATGGTAGTTAAAGAGGCGGCAAGCCACGACGTAAAATTATGTGTTCTATGGGAGGAAACCCATCATGCCATGAAAGTGGCTTGTATATCCTTTATGTTTAATTTAGTGGCATAGATTTTAATTTTTGTCATTTATTAGTCCATGAATTTAAGGCACTATGGAGTGTGTTGAATGCGTTTAATAGGGGAAAGTGTGAAATTTCTGTGCAATCTACTAAATAGGGGAAAATAGGGAACCGAAATGGCCTCAGTTACCGCAATCGCGGCATCCGATCTACCGCAATTGCGGTAATCGAGTGTCTATAATCACTGAACACGGACCGCGATCACGATTGAAATTGTTTAAGTGAAAATCAGATATTTCCCCCACACTTCCTTCTCAACATGTCTCTCAAATTGCACCCACTCTTGTACATATGAGCACTCTAATGGTGCCCACATTTCATGGATTAGTTTTTTATTTTGTTTTTTTTATCTTTCTATTTATTGTTATGATATCCAACGAGCATTTCCCTACGATAAATTGAGTGATGAAATTCATAAGAGAAAATCATTGTGATTGATTTTTGAACCATGGATGCAGGAGAAATTTAAGTACCCGTAGAGTTTTGGATTTGGGAGCGCATTTATACATATGGTGAAGTTTTAGTAGCCATATGGTTTGCCCGTATAAAATCCGTAATATGAGACTACAGTTTGGTTTGTTTCCATAAGTAACAAATTATGTGTGGTAAAAATGTGAAGCAAACATCTCCCTCCGTCCATAATGTTTTTTAAAATCAAGGGCACGAACGCGAGCGACCTAGTGACAATACTTTGCCTATCCTTGTGACTTCAAAATTGTGGCTTGTATAAGTTGGTAGATAATCCATTTTGTCTCTATAAGGTAAGGAAATTTGATCCCCTTTGAGGAGTTTCCATGCCATATACGGTGAGCTAATTTGCCTAAATCTCATGCACACTTGTACCATCAAGAACTTCCCTCGTTGGTCTATCAAGACTAATCTTGAATTACACTTGGTTAGTGAAATGATCCTAGGCCATATTTGTAAAATAAAGAACCCATTCAAAGCCTAAATAGCCTACCTATATATAGAATAGGACCCTTAGTTCCCCAATTTGATCCTTCAAGCCTTTCTTTGGCAACCACGTTACAAGCCTTATACCATTCAACAAATTGTCCTTCTCTTGAACTCAACCTCCGTGAACATAAATAATGAAAATTGAGGCTAAATTCCTAAGTTAGGGTGGTAATTTTTAAAGAGTTGACTTTGGGTCATGGTAGTATAAGTGGATACCTTTGAGTCAAGCATTTGAAAGTGAAAAAAAAAGAATGATGAAATCAATAATGAGAAATTGATTTCAAAAGAAATAAGAAAAAAATGATACCCTCAAAAATTTGGGGAAATCAAGGATCCTAAATTAGGTGTGTCCAAAGTTTGAAAACTAAAGAAGTGGTCCATGGTCACAAGTTGGCTAAAATAGTGTGATGTAGATGTTCAAGGGGGGTTAATCCACTTTGTTCCTAAATGTTATCCTACCCTTCCTCGAACCTATGTTACAAGCTCAAAAAAGTGTTTCGAGATCTCCAATCAAGTGTATTTATTATAGTGGCGATTGAAAATAAGGGAAAGTTTATGGCATGTTACTTGCTAAAAATGAGAGTCTTTATGTGAAAGAGAGTTTTTCACTTGAATCCGCATTGTTGCATATTGGATAATTCGGTGTGTGTGGGATATCCTTCATGTGAAGAGGCATGTGAACAACTTGAGGTGGTTGATATTGTCATCTACCAAATAATAAGGCAAAAGGAGCATAGTGAAATTGAGGTCAATAGGGATTCACTTTTAGAGTGTTACTGATTGTTGCATTGTTTATCTTTAATTTCCTTTGCATCTTTGAGATTGTATTTCATATTGAGGGGTATTATGAGAATATCTTTGGCCATGTTTGAAGAGCCACTTATGATAGCAACCAAGTTTGAGGTCATTGTGAACATATGGAGCTTAAAGTTTGCATTGTCTCAAAGAGTAAAAGGTAGTGTTACTTGAGGACAAGCAAAGGTTTAAGTTGGGGGTATTGATGAGTGGTGAATATACCACTCATTTGCATCCAAATTCATGCACATTACTACAATTTAAAGGTATAAATGAGACAAATGTGGTACTTGAATGCACTAATTTCCATATTTTTCAAGCACAAAAGTGATCAGATAGAATTATGTGGATTTGAGCTAAAAAGGGATCAAAAGGAGAGGAAAAGTGAACAACTGAATACCATGCACAAATCAAGCTCAATTATTGTGAACGCGTTCTGAGGTCCATGATCACAGTAGTTAAGATAGGTCAGCCAGCGCTTTTGCATTGATCTAATCACGGTCGGGGTTAGCACGATTACGATAAAGCAGATACGGTCGTGGCAAAATGAGAGTAGGCCCAGGGGCAGCTTTATAATTTTCAATAGTCGATCTGAAGTCCCTTAAAGTCTCAAACCCTTTTCCATTTTTAGAATTGAACATTTTAGAGGGAAATTGAATTTGTAGTTACAAACCCTAACTTGGGTTACAATTGTATTTGGATTTATTGCATTGAATTTGGTGAAATTAAAGGATGAATGTTTTGAATGAACCGTGGGTATATTTGTTCCTCTTTGCGTTATTTGTAGCTAAATTTACTTTTCTTGGAATTATCTTGAACTAAGGTGCAATTGTGTGTGGGTTGTAATGTATTTGTGTAGATTCTAGCCTGTTGATGATGGGTTTCACTATTGCTTGGTTAATTAGTTGGGATTTGTTTTGAAAACCCCAAATTCCCAAGATGGGTTTGTAGGTGAAAACTCCAAACTCTTGAAAGCTCACATCATCCTTTAAAGAGGGATGCGGGTGAACTTTTTAAAACCATGGCACCCTTGAAAGAGGGATATGGGGGGACAAATCTATAGCAGACAATAACGGATGTAATTCTCTATCTTTTTTTGCTATCTTAGAAATAGGGGTGAATAAAAAGTTAGTTATGTCCTTGGCATCTTCCTAGAAATAGGGATCCCCAATTCAGGTATTAAGTAGATGAAATTAACAAACATGGTAGGTTCTCGAAAGGGTTAACAAGTGATATTCTTGAGGTTTTGTTGACAAACTATCCTCAAGGACTTTCGGCCCTGCCAAGCTCATCATTATAAACAAGAATTTACACCAAATAATCATGTTCCCATGTATAAATTACCCTTAGGTAGACATAATACCAATATCATTCTCATATTGAATTGCAAGTGTTGCCCTAGTTTGTTATCTTTTCAAAAACAATTAAAATCCTGCACTATATTTGTACCTTAGGTTTGAATTTACCAAGCAACTTTCATTTCAAACTTGCTCGATCGCCATTCACATTGTTCCTCGTGGATTCAACCTCGATTCTTGTTCGGTTTATATTTACAGCGACTACCTTCCACTTAATTTATCGTGTAAGTTAAGCCTTATCACCCGCTTCTCCTCATCCATATGAGATAAGCTTACCATGGACAACCTGCTAAGAGCATGAGCAACCAGGTTAGCTTTACGTGGATGATAGTGAAGACTCATGTCACAGTCCTTGAGAAACTTAAGCCATCACCTTTGGCTAATAATTAATTCATTCTGGGTAAACACGTATTGTAGGCTCTTATGATAAAAATAAATATCATTGACCCTATAAAAATAATGTCGCCAAATCTTTAATGCAAACACCACAACTAACAATTCCAAATCATAGGTCAGATCATTCTTCTCACAAACTTTTAACTACCTATAAACATAAGAAACCACCTTGCCATGCTGCATCAACACATAACCCAGTGCCACCCAGGACACATAAAAATAGACCATAAAATCATTAGTGTCATCTTATAGAGTCAAAATTGGAGCGGATGTTAACTTATCCTTCAGCTTCTCCAAACTACCCTCGCAAGCATCAGGCCATAAGAATTTCACCTTCTTCAATGTCAATTTAGTAAACAGGGAAACAATAGAAGAGAAACTCTCCACAAACTTTCTATAATAACTGACTACACCTAAGAACTCTGAATGCCGGATGGAGACATGGGTCTATGCCACTTTTGAACCACTGCATCCTTTGGTGTATCAACCATTACCCCTTCACTAGAAACAATAAGACCCAGATAAGTCACAATATTCAACCAGAACTCACACTTAGAGAACTTTGTGTACAAATGTTGATCCGTTAGGGTCTACAACAAAATACGAAGATAATCGGCATGATCCACCATGCTCTTAGAATACATCAAAATATCATCAATAAACACAATCACGAACAAATCCAAAAACTGATGAAAAACTCGATTCATAAGATCCATGAACATTTTTGGGGCATTAGACAAACCAATGGACATCATAAAAAATGCAAAATAACCTGACCAATATTGGAAAGCAATCTTAGGGATATCCACATACCTAATATTCAATTAGTGGCACCCAGATCGAAGATCAATCTTGGAGAAGAAATTAGTATACTAAAGTTGATCAAACAAATCATTAATCCTCAAAGAGAATACTTATTCTTCAATGGCAGCTTATTCAATTGGTGGTAATCAATACACTTTCAAAGGGAACCATCCTTCTTACGCTTGAAAAGAATAAGAGCACCATACGGAGACACACTATGGTGGCTAAAATCCTTATCCAGAAGATCTTTCAACTACTCCTTGAATTCCTTCAACTAAGCCAGAGCCATCCTATAAGGAGGGATGAAATAAGACGAGTGTCCGAAAGAAGATCGATCCCAAAATCAATTTCCCTATAGGGAGGTACATTAGGAAGATCAGCAGAGAATACCTTGGGAAATTCTCAGACCATAGGGATAGTCTGCAAAGAGGACCTTTGGATCAAGAATCCTTAACATGCACTAAGTGATAGAGGCACCATTTAGAAACCAATTTCTAAGCTCTAAGATATGAAATAAACTTTACCTTAGGCACTAGGGAAATACCTTCCCACTCGATCAGTAGCTTATTTGGGAAATAGAAACTGACCCTTCTGGTCTACTAATCAAGAGACATATAGCACAAATGCAACTAATCCATCCCCAATATCATATCAAAGTGTAAAGTAGGCAATATACATCACATAAGGGGTCACATAAGAGAGAGTAAACCCAGGATAAAGTAGAAAATTACATCACGAGAGAAGAGTTTGAGCATACCAGTAACAACATTGGGGGACACCTCAGAATCCTAGAGGGAGGCAAGAGCATATAGATGGTTCTAACTAGTGTTGCAACCAAAAGCAGAAATAGCACCTTTAGGTATAGGAGTGGATGAAGTAGCTACAGGAATATTATTTACCCCAGAAGCAACCTTAGAAGGACAATCCCTCTGCAGATGACCAGTCTAAGCACATTTAAAGAACTTATTCCTCTCTTTCTCGTAAAAATATTAAGCACCTGACCACAAAATCTACAAGGAGAATACGATGGAGCTAACTGAGCCTCGCTAGCCTGTGATTGGGATCTTTGTGCTCTAAACCCGATATCATATTGAGAACGATAATCACCCAATGACTTTAGATATGGAGACTTTAACCTCCCTGGGCACTTTGACCACCGCATCGGCAAACACGATTTCCAATATTGATCACTCAGGCCTCTACTTTCATGACACAGCTATACAACCCTTATTAAAGCCTAATTAAAATATTTATCACACATTTTTATTTATTGAATAATATTTATCATTAAGGCATACATTATTGGTATTGTCATACCAACTACACTTGCAAGGTAACAACAACACAAAAAAATTACATCACTTGATGGAATTCATAATCCTATTGTTTTAATTTTACTAATTCATATATTTCTCATAATTAAAAAAAAATTCACAAGATGGGGTTAGGATCATAATCATTTCAAATGTCACATGTTTCTGAATATCATAATTCCATAGTTCACTCAACATACCCATGCAACCACAAGTTCAAAACCAAAATTAAATCATGATTAATCATATGTAAACTATGAAAAAAACTATTCGATCTATAAACATTCAAAACCCTCAACCCTTGTTTTCAAACCAACATAAATATCTTATGATCAATACTTTAAAAGTATTATTTGAACAAATTAGCAATGAGGGAAGAGTAATAATCCTGAAATTACAAATTTCACAAAAGAAATTGAACCCTTAAGCCCTTGGATGACCTACATCTTGGAAACCTTAAGTATGGCTTCTTGACAGAATATGAAAGAGTTTGAGAGTATAGTTATGTTGAAATATGGTTGAAAATAGGGTCCTAAGTATGATTATAAGTCGTGGGTTATTAGTGGGATAGGAGGGAAATATCTAAAATACCGCCATTAAAAATTGGAAAACTAACTTATATATCGCTACGACTGACCTTACGACTTGTAGGGTCACCCTATAACTTGGACTATCCAGTTGTAGCCAAACCAGAACCTCCTTAGGCTCTTCACTATGAATCTTATGACTAATACCCTTTATCTCATAATGTGATACTACAACTCGTAGGTTTAGGTCATAGTCTCAATAATTTAAATAGGGCACTACACTGACATACTATAAAATACCCTTATTATGACTCGTTAGGAGTCTATAAAACTCGTTAAGTATATTTTTTATCAAGGTAATGACTTAGGAAAATATCTCTAGTCTCATTACGACTAAGAATTATGTCACGACCCGATTCACAAGTCATGGTGGCACCTACTAAGACCCACTAGTAGGTAAGCCAACACTGTAACCTGGAACTAAGGCAATGGTTTAATTTAGTAGAAATGCCTGAAAAGGTCTACAATAGATGAACACAATCATAAAAAACAATGCTCTACAAAAGATAATCAACAAAGGGTACCAATTCTCATGACCTAGTAATATCAGTACAAGAGCATCTAACTACGACAATAGGAAATACTACTCAATTATAACTAGTAGTATACATTTATTTTGAATACAAAAGAATGAATAAAGATAGGAAGGAAACAATCGATGATGTTGGGTGTATTTATGCACTCTAGTGTTACTATTCTAGTCTTTTTAGCTTTTTGGGGGATAATTCATGTGATTTATGTGTTAATGTTAATGAAAATAAGCATTTAAGTGTCCAAGTGTGTGATTACAATGGTTCAAAGTGTTTCCAAAACATTTCTCACTTAATTGAATCATTTAGAGTTCCATCGAGAAAACTAGTTTTACAAGCTTAAGCTAGGTGTGTGTCTAGTTGGTTTCGTTGAATTCTAATGTGTTTAATTTGTTCCAAATGGTTTAAATATATAATTATCTGTGAAATAACTTATTGGAATGGTCAAAGTTCAATTTTATTAAGTTAAGAGTCGGAGCAATATGTTGAAGATCATGGAAATTAGCCTTAGCTTAGCTCGTGTTTTGATTCAATATTGAGGATATTATGTTGTTATGAACTGTAATTTGTAGTGTGTGATGATGCAAAAAGCTTTGTGAGCTGAATATGGTGATATATTAATGATAAAAAGGCTTGAAATTCATTGGAAATACACTATAAAAGGTATGGGAATCTTTTGGGAGAATCTTGTGGGAATTATCTTGGATCACGTGCAGTCCCTTAGTACTACAATGATTAGGAGTATTTTATTATAAATACACACTTTGGGACAATTCTTGAACATACTTGGATAATTCTTGGATACGGTTTTGGACGTGGTGGATTATTCAGACTTAGTTTATTTCAGGCCTTCGAAAGTTGGCAATCTAATTTCGCAACCTTAATATCCTTTAAATATCTATATTTTAGTTAATTCATGATCAAGAAGGTCAATAGGTGTTCCCAGACAAGTTTTGAATTTTTCAAACTTTGTTTGAAGCTTCTTTGGAATCCCAAAATAGTGTACCAACGCAATGTTGGCACGCCGCGTGGCCTATCGCATTGGTTAATATTTTTCTCAACTGCCAGCGTCAAATTCCAAGGAGTCAGCATGATATTTTTGTGATGCATTGGATATTGCATCGGGTCCATCGATGCATCGCGTCGACCTACATGTTGGTAATCCAGTTTTCACTCATTAAAAGACCATGTTCTTGGGGGTATTTGGGTCTTTTTCCCACAACTCTTAGCCCCCAAAACATGAAATTTAATACCCTAGGAAGCAAATAAACCCATTCTTTCTCAATTTCTCTCAAGAACAAGCCTTAAGGTTTTTAAATTTCAAATCAAGAACTCAACATTCCACCGTTAATTTCTAGAAATTCTTCAACAAGGTATGTAAAGTATTCATCCAAGGGTCCCTTCCACCCACGGAGTCTAATAAACTTCTTTTAAAACATGAATTATGATTTCCATGTTGTGTGTTTGAATGTAATCATGTTGATGTTGTGGTATGTGTTCCAAGTTGAAATCTTTATGTAGTTTTTGATATTATGATAGCATGTAGGTTGAATTTTGATTCTCTTATATTGAAATCCTTGAATTATGGTCATGATGTATTAGCATTGTTGTTCATGCCAAAGTATGAAGCTACGCCAACCATGTGTTTGATAAAATGCTAGATTGAGATTATAGTGCTTTTATGATCCTTTGGTGATCTAAATGATGAACTTATGTTATAGCCACATGTTCACAATGTCTTCCATGATACAGCTATATCTTGTATGTGTTTGATGGAATGCTCATGAGATTGGTTTACTGAAATTATGAAGTGTTAGCATGCATTCCTATTCATGTGCAAGTTCATGACTTTCAAGTTATTAATGAAATGTCTCATAGATCGTATTATGAGTTATTTAATATTGTCAAGTATTCAAGAATTTTTATGTCTTTTTATTTTCATGCTATCAAGTCTTGGGGGTATTTAATACTCGATATTTTAGCTGTGTGCCTAGATCCAGTGTTAGTTACAGAACAATCTCAATTATTTCACGATCAGTAGTACTCTAGTTCAGTTACATAACACATGAAAACTCAGTATCAATCCGGTCATATTCAGTATTCAGCTCTGTCCTCAGTAAACTCAGTCAGATAATAGAACTCAGTAGTGTTCCATCAGTCAACGAAACTCAATAAACTCAGTTCAGTTCAGTTAATCAGTACAATCAGTAACAGATAAGTCCATCCTAGTATGAACTAGGAAATCAGTTCAGTGTCTATTCAGTTGGGAGTAGGATTCAGCACTGAGTGAACCCAAGGATGGGGACTCACCTGCCAGCATAGGGTGTGATCCTTAGAAGCAGTCCTTGTATTCCAGAACTACGTAGCCAGCATAAGTTGAGATATCAAAACCTATTATTTGAGGGTTGATGAGGTGGCTTAACCTGACAATTGAGGGCCCACCATTCTCATTTGAGAACCTGCCAGATAAGGGTATCGCTTTAGTGTCTTTAGCCATGGCACGGTACTGACACCCTTCCAACTAGGGTTATAGGTTGGACCCCAAATTTATTCAGAAAAGGGGCATATTAGTTAGATGATTACCTCCCACAGTCTCAGTCTCAGTCTTCAGTAAAGCACTCAAATAGTTCTACAGATTTTAGGACTGTCAGATATAGTCACTCAGCTCAGTACGGAACTTAGCTAGTTTTATCAGAAATAGGACTGTCAGATACAGTCACTCAGTAGATAGTATATCAGTTATTAGTTATATCAGTTATCACTAATCCATGATATCAGTATACTGAGTATTCAAAATCCTTATGACTTCAATTATAGTTGTGTATTCACACATGCATTCTTACGCAGTCATGTTCATGTTATTCAGTCAGTTATAGTTCATATATTTGAGCCCTTGCATTCAGCCTTACCTCACTTTGCATACCAGTACATTCACGCGTACTAATGTATAGCTTTTTTTATGCTTTGGTTTTTTATACCATAGGTTTAGACGTAAGGGCCCCAAAGTATTCTTTGTGGTTCATACATTCAGCCAGCAGCAGTAGACCAGTAGTGAGTCCTCATCATTCAAGGATATTCTCTTATTTCATTATCTTATTAGATTTAGTATTTCAGTAGATGGAGTTAGTTGGGGGATTGTCCCATCAACTCCTTATTCAGATAGTTCAGTTTAGAGGCTTTTCAGACTAGATGTTCAGACAATATTTAGTATTTTAGATTCTGATGTTTTATCAGACTTTATTCTTTTCTTTTTATCAGTATTACAGTTTTGAACCTTATGGTATTTCAGCCCATTATTTTGCATTATACCATATTATTATTCAGTTATTGCAGCAGGTACCAGTCTTGGGTTAGCTTGTGGTTCTTGAGATTATGAGCACCGTGTAGCATCCAGGGTACAAAATCAGGCCATTACATAACAATAAGTGAACTCTAATCCATGAAATGGAAACTGAAGAAATGTCCAAGTCTTTCAGAGAATGGAAGCTCACCAATTCACCACAGAACTGACAAACTGAGCCGTTCCACCAAATCACTGCACAGAAAAAGTAGAAGTATCTTCGATGCCTACATCACGTGGAGATACAATGTTCAGATATGATTAATGGGTTAAGCACTATCATATAACTCAAGGACAGGGGATAAAATAGGGCAAGTCAAGATCCAATTCAAAACCAAGTGAACGTCATCATATACGTACATAAATAATATGTCGGGACAAGGGCACGAGGCTTAGTATGCACTTTAAAACTTTATCCTGGACTTTGTAGCTCAACCATCATAAGAAGGCACCCATGGTCTATATAGGTTTAACTCTTCCCTAGCTTGAAGGGCTCCAGTGCATGTAGCCGCACGAAGCAAAGGATGTACATATGCACCATGGGGTATTCTAACCTCCCGACATACCAAGGTGACTTAAGCACTTAATCATGTAATATAATATAGGAGATTTTAATCTCCCAATCATATAATAAGGGGGACTCGAACCACCCTATCATTTAGACCCCCGTGTCGGCATCCACGATTTCTAATATTGGTCCCTAGGGACCCCCACTTTCATGAATCAGTTACACAATCCTATTTTAAGTCGTATTAAAACATTTATCTCACATTACCATTTGTTAAACCATAATACATATATAGGCATACACTATTGTTATCGTCATATCAACTACACTTACAAGGTAACATCAACATGTAAATTCAATTCCATTAACTCGGGAGAGAAACTTTCTTTGTCCATTAGTACAAAGTGGGGGAACACCAACACCCTTTGTTCATTAAAATCAAACCATCATGTTTCAATAACCTCTTTATTTCATGCAATTATTCCAAAAATAGTTCAATGCAATTTTATTCATACTCAAACCACTTTCACAAAATTGGATTAGGGTTATTACCAATTCAATTGTCAATATTTACAAAATTTGAGGAAATCACAGTCCCCTAGTTTGTTCGCCATACCCATGCCTCACATTGATTTCAAAACCATTATTTAAAACATAAACAATGCATATGCATACATGAAACATCACATAAACAACAATCATTCAAAAACCCTGAAACCATGTTGAAACTCACATTCAAAACCATCCAATTAAAGCTATTCAAATACATGTTTTTCATAAATTTAGAATTAGGAAAGAGTAACATGCCTGAAACATCAAGTTTTATTAAGAAAATTCAAACCTTGAGCCCTTAGATGACCTACTTCTTAGAAACCCTAAGTATCTTGCTTGAGGGAATTTAAAGAGAATAGGGAGTGCCCTTGATGTGTTAAAGTGTTGAAAGAATTCCCTAAGGGTATTTTATGGTCGTGATTATTAAGTTGGAAAAATAGGGAAACATCTAAAGTACCCCTTAAAAAACTAAAAAATTATCGCCAGTAACTACGGGTCACACTGTGACTCGTAATGACATGTTACGACTCACTACCATAAATCGTATCCAAGACGGTGTTATTAGGCAAGCATACTGTTGACCCTACGACTTACATCATACGACTCGTAGGTTCCTAGTCGTCACTAGGACAACAACACTTGGAACACACACTGGTTTGACTATGGTCGGGACATCACGACTCATAATGAGTCTGTACGACGCAGTGGGAGCCACTCGTACTCAGAACAGAAAACTTAACCATATATACTGGTCAGGCTATGATTTGGGTCCTTAGGACTCGTCAGGACTCCCTATGACTCGTAAGGGGAGTTGTAGTCTGGATAGTGAGGATAAAATTTCAAAAACTTTCAAGGGTAAAAAATTTGGGGTGTTACAGAAATGCACTAACACAAGAAGTTGGAATATTACCACTCCAATAATTAAGATCATATTATATTTAATCTTACGCTACAATCAACAAGATGTTTGTCCTACTTCATCTTTGATTATGCACATTAATTTATAACTTATATGAACCGATAATTTTAATCTTCCGTGCATGAGTTAAATGACATCATACAAAAAATCGTCTACTATATAAGTAAAGGACACACATGTTAATACAATGATCTTATTCAAAAACATTATTAAATAAATTAAAGTAAATTTTACGTTCAATGAAAACACAATAGTATAGCTTAAACCACATGATTTATAGTATATTCTATCAATATACACATTGAAATTTATAATATAAATACAGAATTTGAACAAATAATCAAGGTTGTTTGTGACTGCAACGATGACCCTGAGCTTCGTGAATGTACACCTGGTGAAGAGATAATGCAAAAAAAAAAAAAAGGCAAATGTTACTTCCTGCGTTTCAAAAGGAATGACCTACTTTCCTTTATAGTTTGTTTAAAAAGGAATGACCCTTTTCCTTTTTTGGCAATACGTTAATTTCAACTTTCGACATGGCATGTTTAGGGCCACAAGATTATAGGGCATTTTGATACATTTGACCCAACTTTAATTTAAGGCTACAAAATTCAAAAGTCTTCTTTATTTTCTTAAATTTTATGTCAAGTCAGATTAGGTCATTCTTTTTTAAACGGAAAGAGTATCATTTTTGCGGATTTCACTCGTGTTTTAATTGGGGCAATTGTAGACGAGTTGGACAAAAAAACATGTTTGTCATTGCAATTGCTAGCAACTTACTTTTTACGTTAAAAAATTAGATGATGGAAATCATTGATTTAGTTCAGTAAATTTTTCATTTATTTGATCGATTATAATGGTTTTATAATTTTATCTAAGCATAATGAGAAAAAAATTGATGAATATTAATTATTACCTTTTATTTATTTGCAATGGCAACGAAGGTAGAAATTCAGGGGACCGCTTGACCATAAATTTTTATTTTTACGTTTTCTTAAGTTAACTCCAAAAAATATATTTGTCCATAATATTGTGGAAAAATTTAGGAAGTCAACTTCAATTTTAACTCGAAAGATTTTAAGAATTTTAAAAATACAAAAACACCAAATTACAACAAAAATTTAAAAACTTTTTAATTTGTTTATTCATAGCCAAACACAACTCAATTTTAATAGCTACTTTTTCACAAAACATCAAAATTTAAAGACCTTTTGCCATTTCTTAATAGCTCAATTTGGAAATAATCACTATTTTATTTTGTTGATTTTACTCCTTTTGTTCCCTAAGATGAGTTAGAACAATTAATTTTTTTTCCAATCACAATATCAAAATTAAGGACATTTTGTCCTTTTACATTATAAATAATCAATGTTCTCATCAAGACTTTGACATTAATTGTAATATCGTTTCTACAAAAATGGCTAACAAGAAAATTTCAGTCCTTCCTTTTGTAATCTTTCTATTTCTTATAGGTATTTTGATATCAATTTTCCTTTTCTCAATGTTTTAAGCTAATTATGTTTGAGAAATGTAAAATTTTATGCACAACATATATAAAGACTCAATTTTCTTTTCTACCCTTTTTACAGTTGTGTTTGGGGCACTTGCATGGTATCTATAGCAAATTTTTCTTATCCTAGAATATTATATGGTATTTGTTAAGTATACATTTCATCAGTTTTGGTATTGAACGAAAGGCTTCCATTCTTTGATAACACTAAGATTTGATCTACACTTGGGTTTATGATGAAATAATCCTTCCCTAAATAATTATCATTTAGTTATTATCCTAATATTTAGAATTTTAAAATTAATTAGAATTATAAATGTAAAATCAATCATATTTATAATAGGTAATTACTTCTAATATAGCCTTAAGTAGACTATTTAAATTTAAAATGGATGACGATTTTCACTTGTTTGTAATAGCTAAGAACTCTTAATATAATCTTGAATTTATATAAGGAGACTATTTCCATTTAAAATAGATGTGGATTGACCTTATATAGAGATTCTTTCCCTTGACTATGTATCATGGCAATAGCACCCTCCACGTTAATTGTTGTAAATATTTACTACTTTGAAATCAATTTTTTCAATAAAAGAAAGAAATAAAGATATAAAGATAGAGATATCCGCAGTTATTCAGGTAAACGGGTGAATCTCAAAAATAGATCCAGGTTGGGGTAATTTTCTAATTTTAGCCCCAAATAAAAAAGTTTTCTTAAAATAGTTTTTACCTATTAACTACTAATATTTTTTTTGAACGAAATTGCCCCTGATCAATGGAGTAAATTACATAAATGATCCTTATAATGAATAACAACTCCATATTTATATCTTTCAACTTTTATTGCCCTTTTTAATTTTACTTTGATTTTTATTTTTCTTTTCTCTTTTTATTTTTAATTTTCTCAACCCTTACTTTTTTCCTTTTTTCCTCTCAATTCTTTTTTTTCTTTTTGATTTTTTATTTTTTCTTTCCTCATTTTTTTTCTTTTCAGTTATTCTCAACCCTTACTTTTTTTTGGTACACCTCTGAACGTCTATTTTTATAAAAAAAAAATATATATATTTTTTCTTTTTAAATTTTACTTGATTTTTATGTTTATTTAATATTTTTTTTATTTTTATCAACCTTTATTTTTTTCCTATTCTCTCTCAACTTCTACATTATTCTTTGATTTTTATTTTTTTTAATATTTTTCTTCATTTTCTTCTTTTTCTTCAATTTTTATTATTTTTGTTTCTTTTCTTCGATTTCTTCCATTCAAGTTACATCTCAAGAGCAAGAGTTGACTCCATCATAATATAAAGGCAAGACTTTTGACTTTCGAATGACAAACTATATTTCATAGGCAAGAGTTGACACTATTACATTATAGAGGAAAGACTTATGACTTTCAAGCAACAAGTTATATTTCATGGGCAAGAGTTGACACTACCACATTGTATTTTGATTTATGAGATGTTTTATAACTCTTACCTTAGAGGCAAGACTTAGATCAAGTACTTTTAAACAATAAATTATACCCCACGGGCAAGAGTTGACTCTACCACGTTATGTTTTCATATATTAAATGTTCTACATCTATTGCCTTAGAGGCAAGACTTAGGTCAAGGGGTTTCAAACTACAAATTATGCTCCATGGGCAAGATGTTTTTATTTAGGAGATGTTCTACAACTATTATCTTAGAGGCAAGACTTAGCTCAAGGATATTCAAACAACAAATTATGTCCCACGGGCAAGAGTTGACTTTACCATATCATATTTTCATTTATTAGATGCTCTACAACTATTACTTTAGAGGCAAGACTTATCTCAAGGACTTTCAAATAATAAATTATGTCTCATGGGCAAGAGTTAACTCTACCACATTATGTTTTCATTTATGAGATGTTCTACAATTATTGCCTTAGAAACAAGACTTAGCTCAAGGACTTTCAAGCTACAAATTATTCCCTACGGGCAAGAGTTAACTCTACAATGTCATGTTTTCATTTATGAGATGTTCTACAACTATTGTCTTAGAGGCAAGACTTGGCTCAAGGACTTTCAAACAACAAATTATGTCCCACGGGCAAGAGTTAACTCTACCACATTTTGTTTTTATTTATGAGATGTTCTACAACTATTGCCTTAGAGGCAAGACTTGGCTCAAGGATTTTCAAACTACAAATTATGTCCCACAGGCAAGAGTTGACTCTACCACGTTATATTTTCATTTATGAGATGTTCTACAACTATTGCCTTAGAGGCAAGACTTAGCTCAAGGACTTACAATCAACAAATTATTCTCCACGGGAAAGAGTTAACTCTACCACGTTATGTTTTCATGCCCTTAAATTTGCTTTGATGTCGAAAAAAGAAGATCTCTTTGCGGATTATCTATTTTTTTATTTATTAGCAAAATAAAATAGAAGTTGAGAAAAAAGAAAAAAACGATCAAACAAAATAGAGAAATAAAAAAAAAGATTGAGAAAAAAAGGCAAGAAAAAAATAAAGATTAAGAAAAAAGTAAAGAATTTAATAAATAAAGTAAAATAAAAATGAGAGGAAAAATAAAAATAAAGTTTTAGAAAAATGAGGGTAAAAAAAGAGAAATGATAAAAATTAAAAATAAATAAAAAATAAAGTTTGAGACAAATGAATTTAAAAAAATGAAGAAATGGATAATATTTGAGAAAAGAGATAAAAAAAAAATAAAGGTTGAGACAAATGAAGTAAAATAAGAAAATAAATTAAAGAAAAAATAAAAAAAAAGTAAAGATAATAAAAATAAAACTAGAATTTGAGAGACAAATGAATATGAAAAAGTTAAAAAAAAATATTTGAGGTGTAGAGGAAAAAATTATACTTGTACTATACTAAAAAGGGAAGAAATAGATTATGCTTAAGAAAAAAGAAAAAATAGGAAAAAATAAAGGTTGAAACAAATAAATTGAAACATGAAAATAAAATTAAAGGAAAAAATAAAAAAGTAAAAATAATAAAAGTAGAACATGAGAGACAAATGAGTATGAAAATCTTAAAAATATTTGAGGTGTAGAGGGGGTATTTGAGAAAAATCAAGAAAAATAAGAGAAATAATAAAAACCAAAAATAAATGTTAAAGACAAATGAATTAAAAAAAATAGATAAAAATGAAAAAATAGATAATGCTTGAGGAAAAAAAGAGAGAGAAAAATAAAGGTTGAGACAAGTAAATTAAAATATAAAAAAAAATTAAAAAATAAAAAAGTAAAAATAATAAAAAATAGAATTTAAAGAACAAATGATAATATAAAGTTTTAAAATATATTTGAGATGTAAATGGTAAAAATTATACTTGTACAATACTTAAAAAGGAAAGAAAGCTAATTTTCAAAATCTTTTCTTATTGGAGTCAAAAATCTAAAGCCATCCACCCACATTTTGATATATGGCATGTAATTTCCTGCAGGTAAAGTGTGTGCTCAAAAGTCGAAATTTGGAGACAAACGAAATCCACCTCCATATTGCACTTGGATTCAACTTCTTCTATCAGGATGACCTTTGTCCATTTGTTTCCTATATTCCTCTTCCATGATTAATTATTTTGATATTTAAATAGTCAATAAGACGATCTCTTATATTTTAATCATTCCACATCTCCTGTCAATTATTTTTTTTGTTTTAACTAAAATTCAAACTCCTCTTTATATGATGCCCTATAAAAAATCTTGGTTAGTTAATTTCATAATTAATTTATCAAATTAATGATGGATTTCAAACATTTGTAACTGGATGTTGGCACTGCACCCAGGTTAGTATTAGTCATCCTTATATGCTTCGACTTTTATGTCTTGCAAAATCTTAATTATCTTAATTTGAAATAGTTTCATATGTGGGAAAGTAACTAAAAATTTCATTTAAATTTATAGTGAAATAAAATTCAAATTTGATTGATTGATAGCCATCATACAATCCCAGTCAGAATCTAATACAAAAATAAAAAATATTTATTGAACGTGTTCAAATATGAAATAACTCAAGATAGTTAGCTTAAGAGTTCAAGAGACCGGTCAAATTTTAGAAGTTGTTGAAGTTTGGTTAATTGATTTTTATAACAAGTAAACTTCATTTATCATATTATTATGCTTCGTAGAATCTGTTATAGACTAAGATTCGATATTAGAGACTTTTGTAGTATATATATGAAGAGGGAATGTTTGGACAAGAAGCATGAGGAAGAATTACAAGCACAAATTAATGAAATATTGAGAGAACTACTAATATTTGGTGCAATCAAGCATACAAAGGTGACATGTAGAAATTGAGATTATATTATAACACTCATCTCTCAAAATTTTCCATTTTAAATTTTCTTTATCTACTTGAGTATTCTATCTTTGTGTAATTCAAAACGTCCTGTTTCCTGAATTATTGACTTTTTATATTAGCGATAAAACCTTATTCGCTATATTTAATTTTTCTCCTTGATTGTTGTATGATGGTGAGTTATAATGTTACTTTTTCTGTACACTTCTTATGTTAAAAGATTTACTTTATTCTTTAAGAAGTTTGTTACTTAATAATATAACTTACACATAACAATTTAGTGAGTCAAAAGTCCACTTTAGGTAAGTATGTAGTCCCATATGAAATTCAGAAAGAATTCATATCTGGAACTTGAGGAGGTCAATTCAATCTTAAGTGTTGGAAGCTATTGTTAATGGACTCCCCCTCATCTAGAATGATAGGCAATTGAGAAAGAATAAGGAGATAGCAATACACAGAATTGAAATAGATTTCAAGATTACTTCCGAAAAGAAGAGGGAAAGTTCTTTATATATAATTTATTATTAATTAAGGCAATACACACATGTAACTGCACATATCCTAACCTAGTGTGTGTGTGTGTCTATATATATCATGTTTTCATTGCTAGTACCTCTATAGTATGCCTGTTTTCCTTATTTTTATGATCTTCCATCGATTAGCTTGTTACTTGATCTTGAGAGCTATGGATTGGCTTACCTACTAGTTTTTTATTGTAGGCACCATAATGAATTAAGAAATTTGATCTTGATAGTTTGGTATCGGATCCTAGGGTCACTATAATAGGTTGTACAATAGCAAGTGTCTAGTATAGTCTCATAGATCAATACGATGATGTCTGTATCTTATCTTTGGGAGACTACATGATATTGTTAGGAAAATTTCACTATTTTGATTCATTTTCATGTGTTGTAGTTGTATTGGTTTTTGTATTCTTATTTGTTTTAGTCTTTCACAGATGGATAGGATGTAAGCCACGACAATAAAGAATAGAAACCTCAAGCCTATAGCCAAGGCACCTATTAGAGGTTGAGGTCGACCCATAGGTCAAGGATGGGCTAGAGCTGAAGCCTCATCTTGATATCAGGCTAAAGATCTTTAACCAGATCTTTTTATTGCTCCTAAGCTAGAGATATCACTAGAGATGGAACCACCACATCAGTATGTGGGTTAGAGAGAAGCCCAAGCCCCATCGAGGTTTATATCCTCATCCATTCTTTGTGATACTTTGGTACGCCTTTAAGGGTTAGTAGGTTGTACACCAATAGATAGGACTCAAACGGTAGCCTACAATTTTATTTACTAGAGTAGAGGTCCCACCAACACTGGTGGTTCCATAGCTAGCAGTACCATAGCCAATTATGACTACGGGGGAGTAGAAAATATTGGGCTAGTTTCTAAGATTGGCTCCACCTAGGTTTGTAGGGGGCCAGATGTGGATTTATTCGAGTTTTTGACTATTTGTAAGGAGAGGCTGCATAATTTATGCTTAGAAGAGGCATGTAGCATGGACTAATATAAGACCCTTAAAATTTTGATCATTTTATTTTTGACCTTTTCGTGTTGGTAGTGAGGGATGGCTCTTGCTCAGCGGTAAGCTTGCTTACCGTGGTGTGCCAGGGTCGGGGGTTCGAAACGTCCCTCCAGCAAAGCTGGGGTGAGGACGCGTAGGTAAGGCCATGTGGTCCTCCCCTCCCCGACACCTATGGAGTAGGTATGAACCGGGTCGTCCCCTCGTGTTGGTAGTATCAACTTTTGACTTGAATTGTATTTAGGGATGTTAAAAAGGGTAATTTGAGAAAGTTTTAGAATTTTTGAAAGAGGTTAGGATTTATTTTGAGACCCTGAGGCAGTGAGGGTCCACAATATCACTATGTCATGGAGGTTACCATTTGCGATAACAGCTTGGCACGGAGGATAACATCCATTATAAGATCGTGCCATGCCGAGGGTTGAATTTCATCCAGTCTTATTTTTTTCACTTAGGGGTGATAGGATTTTGGACTTTTTACCTTTTCCAAAACTTATAAAAATAAAAGGGACTCTTTTCCTCCAGTTTTAAAAGATCAAACTCTACTTTATTCATCTTTAACTCTCCAACCAAGAAAGCTTCAGGGTTTCACTGTGCATTCATCATTCAAGCTCTAAATTTCAAATTGATTTCAAATTCTTGTGTGTTTCAGGTATGTTTCTCTTTTTTAAACTTTAATTTTACATTGTGGCATGAATTGAATATTTTTTATGTGATTTAAGTTGGGGGTTTTGAAATTTGATTGAGGGGTTTTGGTTGTTACTGATTGAATAACTTGTCCCATATTTTGAATTGATTATTCATGCTTTGAATTGATGATTTTGTTACTGACTTGGTACATTATTTAAATGGTTTGAATAGGGGTTGGATTTGCATGAACCTCAACTCACTTTGTGAATTTGATTTAAACTATGGAAAATTGTATGGTTTAACTTGTTTTTGAACTCAATGAATGTAACGGCCTAATTTTCTGAAACCGGAATGCCACATGGTGCTCATGACCCCGAGGGACCACAAGGTAAGCCTTTCTGATCTGTAATTGAGCACTACATATTATACTGAAATAAATGTGGTGGACTAGCAAAAACTTGCCATAAGGTTCAAATATCTAAAACAATCACTACTGAAACTTAAATACTGATACATATGTCTGAATAGCCTCTAAACGGTTTGAACTGTGGATTTGATGGGACATTTCCCCAACTAAATTCGTCTACTGAAACTAAACTAAGTCTAATGCCATAATAAAATAAGGATCATCCTCGAATGATGAGGACTCACTACTAAGTCAACTGTTGCTGGCTGAGTCAGGACTGCTAAGGGTTCTCTGGTTCTCGCTTGCCTGAACCTATGGTATAAGAGACCATAGCACAAAAAAAAAGTATGCGTCAGTACTTTGAATGTACTTGTATGCTAAATGAGGTAAGGCTAAATGCAAGGGCTTATGCATGAACATAACTGAATAACATGAGAGTACTGAATGAGGATACATACATGGACTGAATACTACCTTCTGAATATTTGAACTTCTGCCAACTGAGTCTACTAATACTGATATCTATATTTACTAACACTAAGAGTCTGAATAACTGAATCTACTGATGACTGAACTCTAAGCTTACTAATATCAACTGACTGAAACTGAGATCAAACCTATCTAGCGGATGATCTTTAAATCTAGTAATAATGATAAGGAATGATTGAATCTGAGTTTGAGATCAGGCCTATCTAGCGGGCGATCTCTAAATTGATTAGTACTGATACTGATTAACTTCATGTAAGACCAGGCATTTCTAGCGGGTGGTCTATGAATCTATGGAACTATCTAAGTTCCTCACTGAGCTAAATGACCATATCTAATAGTCCTGATTTTTTAGTGCTACTGCGATGATTGAGACTGAACTATAATTGTGGTAGTTTTTACTTAACCGACATGCCCTAACTCTAAAATAGTAGGGTTCAACCTATAACCCCAGCTGGAAGAGTGTCAATACCGTGCCATGGGTAAAGACCTCTTTTATGGTCAAGCCTCTCTAACGGGTAACCCTGAACAGGAAGTCAAGCCTAAGGCAGTATGATAGTCAAGACTTAATCTAACAGGTGACTCCTGGTCCTGTGATGGCTACGCATTTCTGGAGTTTAGTGATCATTACTAATGACTCTGCTTCTCCAATGGGGAATCCATCACCCTTGCACTCCCTTGTTGCTAGTTACTACTCCCAACTGAAGAACTCTGAACTGATTCTTAACTGATCTTAGACTGAGCTGAATTTATTACTATTCATATTTCTTGGCTGATCTGACTGAGTTCACTTAGTTCTGTTATCTAATGGAATACTACTGGATCTTGTTATATGACTGAATGCTACTGAGTTCTAAATTGATTACTTGAATATTACTGAGGTCTGAACTGAATTCTTGAATACTACTAAGATCTGAGCTGAGTACTGAACTACAGCTGGAATGCTAATGATACCCAGATTACTGAGATTTCTTAAGTTCTCTAACTGAATGAGAGTACTAAGTTCTATAACTACCTGCGTTCTAAGGATCATGGCTTGACTTAGAATATTGTGAAAACTGACATGGACTCTAGAATTGCAACTAAATTGTCTGGTATAAATACCCCCAGGACTCGATACATAAAATTAAGACATAAACATCTTAAATAATACTTTCATTCACCATTACAATCATTAAAGCATCTCTTCAAGCACTTGAAAATCATAAACATGTGATGGTATAGGGAGACATACTATTGGCTCATACTTCATTCAACAAGGTCTTGCATCAAACACTTATTATGCATTAAAGAACATATAATTGGGGGGAGGGGGTCATGCGAATATGTCATACTTCATTCCCTAAGGATTTTCAACAACTACTTGGCATGCATGGGCCTATACATAATTGGAGATTTCTTGTCAACATGAAATAATGGCCCTATTTCCTTCACACAAATATTTTATCAAACATATGGGGAGCATGCTTTGGTTATTCAACAATTTTTACACCTAATTATCATATATACGTCAATTAACATAAAATTTTAGGGATTTAACATAGACATAATGCAATTCAACTCGAATCAAGATCAAAGGTTGCAATTTGTATTTTAAAGCATGAACTATATCTCAACAATAACATGAACACAAACTTCTATTCACATGAAGCATGAAAACTCAAAAAATCATAATCTTTAAATTTAAAAAGGGATTCTTGGACTTCTTGGGTAGAAGGAACCCAAGAATTAACATCAAACATACCTTAGAAGACTCTTTCTTGAAGGTTCTTGAAGAAATTCTTAGGCTTGTTCTTGATTTCTTGGCTAGAGTTCTTGACTTCTTGAGAGAGAATATAATTTTCTTAAGAGAAAAGTAAGGAAAATAATGGAATAAGGGTTTATTGGGCATTTAATTTTGTGTTTAGGGATGATAGGGATCATGGAAAAAATCTAAGATGCCCTTAGAATTAAAAATCCAGAACTAAAACGTCGTCAAAAGCTTCACCACGACGCGGTGGAATCGCGGGGAACTACTGGAATTTTATACTTCCAAAATTGAGCCTTAGCGCGATGCACCATAATCGTGGAGGCTCACTGGATTTTGACAATTACCATTTTGGCTGGCTCTGCGACGCGCTAAAGTACCAGGTGGTACACTGACTCACTAAAATGGCTCTAACTCTTCACCTGAGTATCAGATTTGGCTAATTTTGTATCGAAGAAAAGATTATTCAATTTTTCACATGATAAAAAGTCAAAATCTTTAAAATACCACCAGGAATAAAAGGTATTTATCTATGAAACAAGATCTTTGATACTCTAAAGATGAATCAAAGTTAGATAGAAATATGGGGTATTATAATGAATTGCATTAATAGATAGATAGATAGATAAAAAAAATAGAATGGATGGCCTTGGTATCCATGTATTGAATTTTAATGGAACTTGGGAGTCAATGTGAATTTTTTGAATTGGTTTGGCATGTTTAATTTGGCTTGCAAACATATTAGTATAACGATACCAATTAGTAAATGTCTTAATGATTTATTCCTAGGTTAATGATAGGAATTATGTGCAAATTATTTTAATTTGGGCTTAAAGGGGGTTGTTTATCTCACTATGAAGGTGTAAGTCCAGAGAGTACTAACACTATAACCCACATTTGTCGGTGTTGGGGTGTCTATATGACTGTGTGCTTGACACACACACACACACACACACACACACACACACTATATATATATATATATATATATATATATATATGGGATGATTATTTCCCATGGTGGCTTTGGTTTTCCGTCAGATTTTCCTTATTTTATTTGGCTAACAAGCACCGGGTCCCTTTCAGTAGGAGAGCTGAACCCATATAGCCCATGGGTGCTTTTAGGATGGATCGAGCTGCATAGTCTAGGTTAATAGTTTTAAAAATCTTATGTTCATAACTCTTACCCTATATTTGTATATATGAATGTGTACATGTAGTATTGACTGATTTTGGACATGACATTATGTTATCACTTTCCTTGAGTTACATGCCAGTGCTTATTCCACTGACTATCCTAGGACACTACATCACTTTATGATGTAGCATCCGAAGATATTTTTGTTGCTCCTGTGTAGCATTAGGTAGATTAACACGTTCGTCTAGTTGATATGAAGTGGTAAGCCTCCATCTTTTGAAAGTCTTTGTCATTTCATAATTCTCTTTTTACTTTCATTAAGGGTATGCAAAAATTGAACCAACCGATAAATTGGATCGATAAAAATATTATTGGGTTAATAGTTTTTTATTGATTTTATAAAAAATTTATTGGGTAACCAATTCGGTTTTGGTTTTAACTTATTAGGTTATCGATTAAATTGATAACCCAATAAGGATACACTAAGTTATAGTTTTACCCCTATTTATATTATATGAAAATATTTATATTATTTATTTATATTATATACATAAATATTTATATTATATATATTATATTAATATATATTACTTATTCACAATTCACAATGTATTAAGTTAATACTTTAAAATAGAATTGAAAAAGTTAGACAGTCACTATTGACTATTCAGTATTCACAAATCACAACAAAAAATCCTTGTTGTAAACTAAGGAGTCAAGACAAAGAGGATCGAGCAATCGATAATCGACAACCTTCGTTGTGAATAATGTTTTTATCTTTTTGATTCCTCGTTAATATACTTTACTTTAAATTACGTGTTTAAATAGAAAAAGGGAAACAAAGGCATAAAGAACAAATATTGAAAATCTTGAAGCATTTAGTAGCATCCAACCTCTAAGATTCAGTTTTTTTCAGAACTAACATTCAGTTCAAGTTTGAAGATTCGTGTAAACTAAAACACATTGTGTAGTATTTTGGTGGCAACTAAGATATCATTTTTTATGTTGGTTGTTACTATTTTTATTTTATGAGTATTTTCTTATTGGTTAAACTAAAAATCAAACCAATAAAGATAAAAAGCCAATAAACTAAAAATCAAAAAAAAAACCAATAACCCACATAACTTTTATAGTACTTTGGATTCTTTTGGTCATAGTCGAGGGCATGTCCTAACTTACTAAACTGAACTGATTGATGCAATAAATTAATAAATCAAACTAATAACACATAAAACTGAACCGAACTGATCGATGCACACCCATAACTTTTATAGTACTTTGGATTCTTTTGGTCATAGTCGAGGGCATGTCCTAACTTACTTTGTATTTCTGATATTAGAGGCTATTGTGGATAGATATGGGTTGGTTGGTTATTGTTGTTTGACTTTTAGTCTTCTTTGAGTTATCATTTTTATTTCATTACTATCTTAATTGGATTCTGAATTGTTATTATTATTATTATTATTATGCTTTTTAGGTTAGGTTAAGGTGGTGGTCTCCAGCCCATGATGGATTTGAGATACCTGTCACGGCCAGGCCCTGGTTCAGGTCATGACAAGCTTGATATCATAGAATGATATATAGTTATTGGGTGTCCATAAAACCATGTCGAGTAATGTCCTTTTGATGAGTATATAGCATGTCATACTTATAAGAAGGAGGCTACAGGACATTTAGGAATTTTTTCCTTTCTTTTGTTCTATTTATCTTTCTCGCATTTTAGATAATGTCTCCTCAAAAATCTAACATTCATACAAACTCTCTCCTACCTGAGGACAATGTGGAGGGGACTTGCATTGTGTATGGAGTGCAGACCCAATATAGGGTCCCTACTCCTGATTATGTTGCCACTTATGGAGTTCCATATTTACCTACTAATCCTCCTTGGGCTTCTCGAGGTGGTGATTCTTATGATCAGCCACCTCGAGGGGACATCTCTAATATGGAGTTTCATCGGTCTATTTATTTTTTTTACTCAATTTGTGACATATCAGTCTCATCAGTTAGATCCTGTTAGTTCTATTTCTCCTTCATACGAGATCACTCAGGTTGGCTATTTCATGAGTTTGAATCCCTCAACCTTTACAGGATCTAAGATTGAGGAGGATCCTCAAGGGTTTTTGTCTGAGATGAAGAAAATTTTAAGGGTGATGCATGCTACTGATTTTGAAGTTGTAGATATTGTTGCATATCATCCGAAAGATTTATCTTAAGTGGTATGAGGAGTGGGAGTAAATTAGGGGAGATGATGCGAAGCTTACATTATAGGATGAGTTTTTGAGTATTTTGCTTGATTATTTCTTTTCGTACGAGCTTAGGGAAGCTAACCCTGAGTTATTTTTAAATCCGAAGTAGGGTAAGATAAGTGTGAAAATGTATGCCTTGAAATTTTAGTAGCTATATCGTTATGCTCTAGAGTTAGTATTCAGCCAAAGATCTAAGATGAGAAAGTTTACTTCTGGGTTGTCCCGTTACTTGCTATTGGAGTTTAAGGCTACAATGATATGGGCATCTCCAGACTTATGGTTTATAAACAACAGGTTGAGGATGAAAAAAAGAAATATGCTGATATTGGAAAGATACAAAATAAGAAGTTTAGATATTCGGAGAAGGGTAGGGGTCATCAAAATAATAGGAAAGATGGTAGACAGTGGACCAAGAAGAAAAACTGGGGCAATTTATATTCGTCTGCGAGTTCTTTCTATTTTAAGAATTTAGGCTATCATCGTTTTCAGGCTAGCAATGGTCCTAAGTACCTTACCTTATTTGTCATTTTTATGGCTAGCTTTACTGGTTATATTATGATGAGGGAAGAAATTAGTATTATAATTATGGTCAGCTATGTTATATATAGCGAGATTTTCTTTCAGCTAGAGTTACCACAAGAGTTAATAAGGTTTTAGTCGCCACATCTTCAAGACCCATGCCAAAGGGCACTACAACTGGTACCGGCACTAGCTGGAATTGCCTCTATCGACTTGCTACTCTCCAGGAATCTGAGGCATCTCACGATATTATTACTGGTATGTTATAGCTCATTTCTCATGATGTTTATTTTTTGCTTGATCCAGGTTCTACACTTTATTATGTGACTCCTTATATGGATATGCATTTTGATTTTGGTCCTAAAAGTATTTCTGACCCCTTTTCTATGTCTATTCCGACAGGCGATTTTATTATGGATAGAAAAATCTATATAGGTTGTGTGGTTTCTATCTTTCATAGGGAGACATTGATAGATTTTATAGAGTTGGATATGATGAATTTTGATGTTATCTCATGAATGAATTAGCTTTATATGTTCTATGCGTCTTTGGATTATAGGATCTGAAAGGTCAATTTTCACTTTCCTAATGAGCCGATATTTGAATAGGAGGGGAGTTCCTTATTACCTAAAGAGAGGTTTATCTCTTATCTTAGAGATCAAAAATTAATTTCAAAAGGGTGTCTATATCATCTAGTTTGGGTTAAGGATTCTGACTCTAAAAGTCCTTCTTTGTAATCTATCCTTGTGGATAATGAATTTCCTAAAATGTTTCCCAATTATCTTTTTTGAATTCCTTCCGATTGGGAAATAGATTTGGGGATTTATCTTCTACCGAATACTTTACTTATTTCCATTTTTCCTTATAGAATGTATCCTACTAAATTGAAAGAGCTAAAGGAGTAGTTAAAAGATCTTCTTGATAAAGGATTTATTTATCCTTGTGTTTTGCAGTGGAGTGCTCCTGTGCTTTTAGTACGAAAGAAGGATGGGTCTATTCGGATGTGTATAGATTATCGTTAGCTGAATAAGGTGACAGTGAAGAATAAGTACCCTCTTCATAGGATTGATGACTTTCTTAACCAGCTTTAGGGTGTTATATGCTTCTTTAATATTTATCTTCATTTAGTGTACCATCAGTTGAAAATTAAGGGGGTTGATATTCCCAAGATATCTTTTTGAATACGGTATGGTCACTACGAGTTTTTGGTCATGTCTTTTGGGTTGACTAATGCTCCAGCTGCATTTATGGATCTTATGAATTGGGTATTTAGGCAGTTTCTGGATTTTTTTATGATAGTTTTCATTGATGACATCTTGGTGTATTCTAAGAGTGTAGAGGATCATGCCAATTACCTCCATATTATGTTGCAGACCCCTAAGGATCAGGAATTGAATGCAAAATTTTCTAAGTGTGAGTTTTGGTTGAATATTATGAATTTTCTTGGGCATGTTGTCTCTAGTGAGGGGATCAAGGTGGATCCACAGAAGGTAGAGGTAGTTAGGAGATGGCCTAGACCTACGACTGTAACTACGATTAGGAGTTTTTAGGTTTGGTTGGGTATTATTGGAGGTTTATGGAGAGTTTCTCTTCTATTATTGCTTCGTTGACTAAGTTAACTCAGAAAAAGGTAAATATTTTATGGTCTGATGCTTATGAGGGTAGCTTTGACAAGTTAAAGATAAGTTGACTTCTCCACCAATTTTGACCCTGCCCGAGGGTACTAATGGTCTTGTTGTATTTTGTAATGCATCATGTATGAGATTGAGTTGCTTATTAATACAACATTGTAAGGTTGTGGCTTATGCTTCTAGACAGCTCAAGGTTGATAAAAAGAATTATTTGACTCACATCTTGGAGTTGGCAGTTGTAGTTTTTGCTTTAAAGATTTGGCATCATTATTTGTATAAGGTGCATGTGGATATCCATTCAGATCATAAGAACTTACAGTATGTGTTTACGCAGAAAGAATTAAATCTTATACAGAGTAGGTGGCTTGAATTTCTCAAGTATTAATACATGAGCATGCACTACCATTTAGGTAAAGATAATGTTATTGCCGATACTCTTATCAAGTTATCAATAGAGAGCTTATCTTATATGGATTAGAACAAAATGGGATTAGTAAAGGACATTCACAAGTTGGCTAACTTGGGAGTTCATCTTTTGGACTCTAAGGATGGAGGAGTCATTGTTCAAAAAGTGGTTAAAATTTCTTTTGGTGTTGAGGTGAAGGATAAATAGACTTTGGATCCCATACTTATGCAGATTAAGGATGACGTGGGTCAGTAAAAGGTTATGGATTTTGAGATTTAGATAGATTTGATTCTGAGGTACCAAGGTAGGTTGTGTGTTTCTAATGTTGATGGGTTGTAGGAAAGAACCTTGATTGAGGCTCATGAGTCTAAATATACAGATTACCCGGGTTCTATTAAGATGTGGCATGACTTAAAGATGATCTATTGGTGGAAGCATATGAAGAGAGATGTTGCAAATTTTGTTGCTAAGTGTATATTTTGTTAGCAAGTTAAGATTGAGCCCTTGAGGTCTGGTGGCATGTCTTAAGAGATAGAGTTGCCGACGTGGAAGTGGGAGATGATCAATATGGATTTCATTATGGGTATTCCACGATCTCGTATTCAGTATGACTCAATTTGGGTCATTTTAGATAGAATGACTAAGTCTACTCACTTCTTGTATGTGAGGACTAACTACTCTGGTGGGGATTTTTCAAAGTTGTTCATTCAGGTGATCGTGAAGTTGCATGGTGCGCCAGTGTCAATTATTTTATATTGAGGTAAACATTTTCCATATCACTTCTGGAATTCATTTTAGAAAGGATTGGGTATGGGGGTGAACCTTAGCATGAATTTTCACCCTCAAACGAATGGGCAAATGAATTGTACTATTTAGACTTTGGAGGATATGCTAAGAGCCGATGTGATTAATTTTAAGAAAAGTTGGGTTGATCATTTAGCTCTTATTGAGTTTGCGTATAATAATAGTTATCATTCGATCATTCAAATGGCTCTTTTTAAGGATCCTTATAGAAGGAGGTATAGGTCTCCTATTAGATGGTTTGAGGTTGGTAAGGCTAGGTTATTTGGTCCTAACTTGGTTCACCAATCCATGGAGAAGGTGAAAGTAATTAGAGAAAGAATTAAGACTGCTCAAAGTTCCCAAAAGTCTTATACGGATGTGAGGCGAAGAGAATTGGAGTTTTAAGTGAATAATTGAGTATTCTTAAAGGTATCTCCTATGAAAGGAGTCATGAGGTTTGGGAAGAAGGGGAATCTCAGTCCCCTTTATGTTGGATCATATCAAATTTTGAGGAGAATTAGGAATGTTGATTATGAGTTGGATTTGCTTGCAATTTTGGGTCTTATTCATCCTATGTTTCATTTGTCCATGCTTAAAACGTGTGCGGGTGATCCTTTCTTGATAGTGATGATTGATAGTGTTGGTGTTATGGATTCATTATCTTATAAGGAAGACCCAATTGAGCTACTGGATAGACAGGTTCGTAGATTAAGGACTAAGTATGTAGCTTCAGTAAAGGTTTTTTGGGCCAAAAGTCAAAAGAAACTATATGGGAAACTGAGGAAGATATGAAGGCCAAGTATCCATTCTTTTTCCCTGAGTTGGACGAAAGTTCTTAAGGTTTGAGTTTCATTTTTCTTTTGTTATTTTCTTAGTTTGTCAATGATTCTAGTGTATTCTTATTATTCTCATGATAAAAGTGTCCTAACTCATCATTCAGGGATGAATGAACTTAAGGAGGGATAATGTAAGAGCCTTAAAATTTTGATCATTTTATTTTTGACCTTTCCATGTTCGTAATATTAATTTTTGACATGAATTGTATTTACGGATATTAAAGGGGTAATTTGGAAAAGTCTTAAAATTTTTGTAAGGGGTTCAAGGTCATTTTGGTACCTCGAGGTGGTGAGGGTCTTCTATACCACCATGTTACGGAGGTTACCCTCTTCGATAATAGTGTGGCATAGAGGATAACCTCCACGATAAGGCCATACCATGCTGAGGGTTAAATTTCATCTTGTCTTATTTTTTTCACTTAAGGGAAAGGGACTTTTGGTCTCTTCCCCTTTTCATGAATTATAAGCATTAAAGGGACCCTTTTCCTTGAGTTTTAAAATATCAAACTCTAGTTTATTTATATTTAACTCTTCAACCAAGAAAGCTTAAGGGTTTCACGATGCATTCACCATCCGGCCTCCAAACTTCAAATTGATTTCAAATTCTTATGTGTTCCAGGCATGTTTCTCTTCCCTTAACTTTAATTCTACATTCTGGCATGAATTTAATTGTTTTCTAAGTGATTTAGATTAGGGTTTTTGAAATTGGGTTAAGGGTTTTTGGTTGTTACTGGTTGTATAACTTGTCCGATGTTTTGAACTGATTATTCATGCTTTAAATTGATGATTTTTGGACTGAATTGGTACATTATTTAAATAATTTGAATGGAGGACATAGGTTTTCCCAAGTTGGTTGAATTTTTGCTTGGATTTGCTTAAACCTCAACCTGCTTTGTGAATTTGATTTAAACTATGGAAAATTGCATGGTTTAACTTCTTTTTTAACTCAATTCATTGCATTAATGGATAAATGGATAAAAAAAAATGGATTTGGATAGCCTTGCTGACAATGGATCAAATTTAAATAGAACTTGGGAGTCAATGTGGATTGTGTGGATTGGTTTGGCATGTCTAATTTGGCTTACAAGCATATTGGTATGACGATACCAAGTAATATACGCCTTGATATTTTACTCCTGGGTTAGTGGTTGGAATTATGTGCAAATTGTTTTAATTTGGGCTTAAAGAGGGTTGTCTAGCTTACCGTGAAGGTGTAATTCCCGGGGAGATGAACATTGGAAACCATATTTGTCGGCATTGGGGGGTCTATATGACCATTTTCTTTACACACACTTGATATATATATATATATATATATATATATATGGGATGACTATTTCCCATGGTGGCTTTGGTTTTTCTTTGAATTTTGATTGATTCGTGTGACTAACATGCAGTGGGGCCCTTTCAGCAGGGAGTGTTGAACCCATATAGCCTATGGGTGGCTTAAGAATGGATCGAGCTACACAGTCTAGGCTACTGGTTTTGAAACTCTCATGTTCATGACCATTATCATATCCCAACATCCTATATATGTATATATGAATGTGTACATATGGATTTTACTAATTCTGAGCATGGCATTATATTATCACTTTTACTGAGTTACATTTCAGTGATTATCTCGGTGACCGTACTAGGATGCTACATCATTTCATTATTTAAGGTCCGAAGACACTTCTGTTGGTCCGGTGCAACATTAGGTGGATTAGCATATTCTTCGAGTTGTTGTGAAGTAGTGAGCCTTCATATTTTGAACGGCTTTGTCATTTCATCATTCTCTCTTTACATTCATAGTATTTCGTATTTTTTTGTCATTTTTGGGGGCATGACCTGACTTATTGGGTATTTCTAGTTTTAGAGGCTATTGTGGATAGATATAGGTTTGTTGGTTATTATTTTTTGACTCTTAGTCTTCTTTGAGTTATCTACTTTCTTTCATTATTATCTTAATTGGCTTCCGCATCGTTATTATTATTATGCTCTTGAGGTTAGGTTAAAAGGGTGTCTTCTAGTCGATGGTGGACTTGTGATACCCCTTACAGCCAGGCCCTGGTTCAGATCATGACATCTACATAAATTTCTAATACAATTAAGCAGCCAGATAGTGGTAAAGAGGTTATATGGATTCTAGGCCAATTGGATCTCCCTCTATGACATGAACTCAGTTCTCTAAGCCTTTTATTTAGAAGCATATTCATCGCAGCTTGAGCGAGCATTTAAGGAATCGATTTACCTGACTGGATCAGGGTTCTACATCAGTTAGTGAGTATCATTCAAGGTTCCATGAGTTGTCTAGGCACGCCACTATGGTTCTATAGACCGAATATGGACGAATTTGATGTTTTGTTTGATGGATAAGATTTCCTCTTAGTATGACCACTCAGAGTCTTATTATTGTAGGTAGATCTTTAGTGGATATTTATAATTATGCCTAGGGACCCAAGGGGGCATCGATAATAGGCTACATCATCAGGGCAATTATAGTAGGAGCCACATTAGCTCACAGTTCAGAGACAGAGATTTTCAGGGTACGTACTCCCAGAATTTGCGTTATGTGCTTCAGGGTCACTGACACCTAAGTGTAGATGGTGATTCTAATATGATGGCTTGCTATATATTTTAGTTTCAAAGTTATATTCATTCAATTGTTGTGAATGTTCCAAATAAAGTCCAACAAGTTGCTTTATATCGCTAAACAACCGTAATTAGGGATTAATTATTTTATTTATTTAATGTTACAGGTTGAATAATACATTTCTTATCAGTCTCGAAGGTAGGAATTTTCTAAGGATATTCAAAGCTTTAGAATATACAAGTATAAAGTTGTTGTTGACCTATAGGCAAAATTATGTTCTTCTATATATATGGACAATATAATTTTTGACGAAGGATAATCGGGTGACCATCCATGGGTCAATATATACTACAACAAAATGCATATATAGCTATAGATTACATTGTAGCTAAATATGAAAAGTTTCATGATTAAATAATTTAGCTAAAAAAAATTTTCAGTAGCATCCGTAGCAAGAAGTGGCATAACTAATAGTTAGCTACAGACTTTACACGGTTCATGGCTAAGGACTAACACATATAGCTACACAAGAAATTCTGTTCTAGATGTTATGATGAAAATAATTTTCTGCGAAATATATATTTATAGCAAATGACTTTACTCTTTTGTCACGACAAATAAAATCCATAGCAATTTTTGTTTTGTAGCCACAATATATTTCACTGTGACAAAAAAACTTGATTTGTTTGCTATGAAAATTTAAATTTTTTGGCTACATTATATTTTAGCCTCGTGGCAAATACTTGTATTTAGCTGTTAGAAAATTCATAGCTATGAATTAAAATATTTGCCACAAATATTTTCATACATAGCCAAAAGTTCATTCTTTTGACACGAAATACAAAAATTATATCTTTTTTTTAAAAATTATTACCAAAAGTGAAAATGTATAGAAATATTTTGGATAATTAAATGTAGGTATAGCCATGACTATATAAATGCATTGCTACCAATTGAAGAATATTGTCATAAACATTATTAATCACAAGAATTTCTATAATATAGCTAAGATTAAAAAATTTTAATTCCAAAATAAATTTTATGTAATAGATAATTACATTCAGAATATTCATAATACATAATTCTTCTATAATGATAGCAATTACAATAGAAACATCTTGCCTAAGATCCTAAATGATATAATTTTGTTCTTTTTATCACGCCATTGTCTCCAACCTACTCTAATCTCACAATTTACCTGTAAATTTTTAATAAAATAAATTAATGCCAAAAAGAAAAAATAATTGTATCATATATAGAATTTAAGAGGTAATATAATAACATATTTTACCTAAAATATCATTATCAAAATCTTCTATAACGTTCTTATATGACCAATTTTTGTAAGATAAAAAAATTAATAAACTTCAAAGGAATTGCAAGATCCAAACAATTCAATCTTTTATATAAAAGGATTTTTAAAGAAATTTCGAAGACCTATCGATATTAATATGTATAATAATAAATCTTTGATTCTAGTGGTATGTACAGTAAAAAGACATCAACTTTACTCAAATAAAAAAATATTTACTAAAACAACAGTTCAACTTTATCTTCAATTTCACTCCGAATAAAAAATGGAATTACCATTGTTCACCTTAGATCCATGAGAATCAATTGCACTCCCAATAAAATATGAAATCACCATTATTTACCTTAAATCACTGAGAACCAATCTACATAAATAAACAAAAAAAAATATTTCAATCTACAATTATAACAACTTAAAGAAGAAGATAAAAATATTCCTCGACAACAATAGAGAGAAAAGAAAATTAAAAATTTAAATAATAGAAAATTAAAACTAACTATAACAAATTTAAACGAAGCAAAGGGGAAGGAGCCGAGGGATGTGACGGCTGGGATGGAAAAAAAAATTCAAGGGACTAGGTTTTGTGAATTTTTGGAGTTGGCCGCTTGGCCAATATGCATTTTCTTTTATGTACATGTCTTCTTCCTTTTTCCTTTTTTTATACAAAATTATATATGTAACTAAATGTAGTAAGAATTGTAGCTAAAAAGGTGCATATATATATTTAAAAAAAAAAAAGAATAAAGATATAAGATATACATATAATAGAATAAAACAACACAACTCGTTTCATGAAAAAATTATATTTTAAAATTAATATATTTGTCAGGTATCACATACATGGCTTCCTCCGAAGTTTATGTCATTTAATTATTTTTACTTTTAGTATTTAGAATTTTAATAAAATAAATTTTTTATATTAAATTATTCTATATTTGAAATATATACATATAGAAAATTTTAATATTTGTACATTAAAAATAATTAATATTTTAGCTTTTAAGAAATAATTGTACATTAAAAAAATTATAATTATGATGCAAAACAACAATATATTTAGGACATTTGAAAATATATTCTTTTTTGAAATAAGATAGTTTGATGCATAATGCATCCCACAATAGCTGGATTCAGAAAAGAGGCACACCCAAAGGGTGTGATATAGATAATCTACCCTAACGTAAACATTAGTGGTCCTTTTCACTAATTTTTATGTGTTACTTAGTTTGATGATATAATAATTACTTAACGATCAATTAGAAATAAATAATGAATTTGTGATACGATTCAATTTGTTAGTGTCAAAACAAGTCAGTAATGTATCAGAATACGATTTCATGTGTGCTAATAATTGTTTAGACGAATAACATAAACTGTATATTCTAATCTACTATACAACTTTGTATTATAATCCATCTTCAGAATGATTATATGCATATTTAAATGTTAATATTTCAGAATTTAGTATCGACACGTAATTTGACCCTCCCTTAAAAATATGATAACAGAAATTACAATTCGAAGGCTGACAACTTAAATAGTCTTATACAATTATCTCGAATACAAAAGACCAGTAAAGATAAAAGGGAAAGACGGCAACTCGAACTCCAAGAGCTCGCCCTATCTCGAATTGGTCAATGCGGCACGATCCCGAATCAACGAGGGCAACTAGAATCTAGGTCTACACCAAAAAGTTACAGAAGTATAGTATGAGTATCAAAATACGGGTACTCAGCAGACATCATCGATGGACTGAATTAAATTATAATATAAGAAAGACAAAGGTAAGACAATAACTTAAAGTCAAAGTATAGGATCGAACCTGAATCTTCTTCAATATCACTACATATAATAATTAATCTACTATGGCAACAACATAATATATCATATCAACATATACCATAATCGTCATATAAATGAGTAACCATTTCGGAAGCGTAAAGCCACATATATATAATAACAACCATGTATTTACCATAATCAATACCAACCATCATTAGAATATACAGCACAACTTACCACGATGTCCCACACTGCCGGGAAGTACACACAAAAGAACACAACAAATAACTCATCACGGAGTTCCATAGCACCAGAGAGTACACCAAAATATCAATCCATCAATATACCAAGGTACAACTACCCAAGAAACTCATCAAAGCCACAGTTTGCACATTTCCGCCATGGACTCTTACCGAAGTCTACAAATCATTATCAAAATCACAATTTAGCACAACGAAACCAATATCACCATATCATAGTTATATAGTTACTTGTTCTCTATTTCATTGATGAACTACAAGTCTAGTCTATATTATCTAATCTCCATATCCATGAAACACTAGTTTACAAGTCTTCCAGTTTCCTAGTCACAAATTAAGGAAAAGCTACAAGTTACCAACACTATTATTTGTTCACATTGAATCTCCATAATTTTAAGAGATAGAAATGTTCTTCGCTAACAAAATTTGCATTGCAAGTTGAAACAAGATATGACTACTTTTCACGATCCTAATTATACTTTTCTCTGCATATTGTTAAAGCAAAAAACTGTTGAACTGAAAGACAAAAGTCTTACATCTGACAGAAAACAAACAACAGACTTATTTGATTGTTTGACAGAGAAAGTGACAGGCATAGAGAACTTTACTAATCCGGAGAACAACATCATTGACTTTAAAGTTCACTGAATACATGCTTAATTGACGTTGAAACTCACTTCCCTTATATTGGTTTATGAAATTGAAGATAGACTTATTCATTTATTTCCAAAATTCCCCCAAAGGCAGTACATATTCTTCTCTGCTAGTTTTTCTGCAACTAAAAGAAACTTAAGACATTTCGTTTTTCAAGTTTTGTTTGTTAGGTGACACACTTCCTAAACATAACTTTTACTCCTAGAAGATGCACTTTCTAGTTGAGTTATTCTACTTAAACTCTAGGAGATGCACTTCCTTATCTTAGTATTTCAGGTTTTATTTGTTAGGTAATACACTTTTTAACTTGAACCATCGCTCCTAGAAGATACACTTTCTAGTCGAGTTCTTCCATTTGACCCCTAGGAGATGCAATTCCTTGTTTGGGTATTTTAGTTTTTATTTAATAGGTGACACACTTTCTAACTTGAACCTTTACTCCTAGAAGATGTACTTTCTAGTCGAGTCCTTCCATTTCATCCTAGGAGATGCACTTTTCTTATTTAGGTAATTCAAGTTTCATTTGTCAGGTGATCAACTTCCTGAAATTATTAGGGCCTTGATTCACCATCTTTACTGTATTTTTCAAAAGTTGTGATTTGATGACGCTCACAAAATTTTCTAGTATAAACTGGGGAAAAATTTTAATCATATTGTATGGGAATTTATTTTATGCTCAGGACCCTCCTGGATAATGGGAATTTACTTTCTGCTCAGGACTCTCCTAGATAATGGGAATTTTACTTTCTGCTTAGGTCCTGGATAATGGGAATTTATTTCAGCTCAAAACCCTCCTGGGAAATAGAAATTTATTTTAGCTTAGAACCCTCCTGGATAATGGAAATCTACTTTCTACTCAGTACCCTCCTGGAATATGGAAATTTATTTCATCTCACGGCCCTTTTGGATAATGGAAATTTATTTTATGCTCAGGACCCTCCTGGATAATGGAAATTTATTTCTGCTCAGGACCCTCCTAGATAATGGGAATTTTTATTTCTGCTCAGGACTCTCCTAGATAATGAGAATTTTACTTTCTGCTCAGGATCCTCCTGGATAATGGTAATTTTACTTTCAACTCAGGACCCTCCTGAAAAATAGAAATTTATTTTAGCTCAGGACCCTCCTAGATAATAGAAATTTACTTTATGTTCAGAACCCTCCTAGAAAATGGAAATCTATTTCATCTTAGAGCCCTCATGGATAATGAGAATTTATTTTATGCTCAAGACTCTCCTGGATAATAGAAATTTTTATTTCTGCTTAGAACCCTCCTAGATAATGGGAATTTTACTTTCTGCTTAGGACCCTCCTAGATAATAGGAATTTTGCTTTCTACTCAGGGCCCTCCTGGATAATGAAAATTTATTTTATCCTCAGGACCCACCTGAATAATGGGAATTTATTTTATGCTCAGGACCCTCCTGCATAATGGGAATTTACTTTTTGTTCAGGTCCTTCCAGGATAATAGGAATTTAGTTTCTTCTTAGGACCCTCCTGGATAATGAGAATTTTATTTTTCAGCGTAGGACCCTCTTGGATAATAGGAATTTACTTTCTTCGTAAGACCCTCTTGGATAATGGGAATTTACTTTCTGCTCATGTACCTCCTGGATAATGGGAATTTACTTTCTGTTCAGGACCCTTTTGGTTAATGGGATTTTACTTTCTCCTCAAGATCCTCCTGGATAATGAGAATTTACTTTCAGCTCAGGACCCTCTTAGATAATGGAAATTTTATTTTTTAGCTCAGGAGACTCCTAGGTAATAGGACTTTTCTTTTCTAGTTCACCTTTTAACTTGATATTCAGGAACATGTTTAGAAAATCAAAACTAGCACGTCAGGAGCCCGCCTGGAGAACAGGGTGAAGAAGTTTCAAGTTAGGAGCCCACCTGGAGAACAGGGTAAAAATGTTACAAGTTCAGGAACTCTCCTCAACAATAAGGTGAAGATCTTCAAGTTCAAGTCAGAAGAAAGTCTGAAGAGTAAGTCAATTTCAAGTTCCTCGCCAATACTAAGAGTCGACATGAAGGAACATTTCATTTTTTAAGTTCAACTCAAAATAATGACTGTCTTCCCCCTTGAGAAGTCATGAAAATTCAAGTCAAGATTCTAGAAAAGTTGTGCATAGATAGGATCTTTCAATTGTATCTTAATTTTCAATTTTTATTTTTCATTTGGATGTAAAAATAGATATCATAAACCGAAAACTCGACGGAACCTCACTCGACTTCTAACTCATCGTCTCACCATCTTACCCCTGTGAACTATATATGACCTGATTTCCTTATTACCCGGGATATGTAGGTAGTCCAAAATCAGAATTCGATCGTATCTCCTTTTTCTTTCTTCTACCCTTTCAAATAATGGAAGGGTCAAAAATTATTTTCTTGTCTACTTCTTTGTATGAAAATACTTTGTGTATTCAAAAAAAGAGGGGCAAAATGTAGATACATAATTTTGACCCTCCCCTAAATTTTACGTATTTTTAGCATAAAAAATTTATAGTTTTGTCTAATATATTTTTTCAGCTTTTATTTTCATTTTTAGTAGGTTTTATTCGAAGATTGTGAAAAAGATTTTCTTTAAAAATAGAGTTACATTTTAGAATATATTTTATTTTTGTTTTTATTTTTTAATAATAAAATAATTTTTAAAAATATGCTTTTATTTTTATTTAGATTTTTATAAATAAGCTAATAATTTTAGTATTCTGTAAATTATATTTATTTTAGACTTTTTTATATTTTTTAGTATAAAAATCAATTAATAAATATTTTATCGATATTATCTCTTTTTAAAATTTAATTTAGTCAGTATATTTTTTAGAAAAAAAAAAGAAAAAGAAAAAGAAAATCCTAATAAACTACTCCAACCGCCCCACCTCTCCCTCAACTCCATTATCCTTATTTTCCTCCCCACGTTTCCACCACATCAAAAACTACACATGCATACAACACTAATATATATATTACAAATGTACACACACAGATGAAAAAAAAAACAAAATGTGAAAAGGAGAGACCACTTAAAGAACAAAAAGAGAAGATAAGAAAAGAACGAACAGAGAGAAAGAAGAAAACAAAGAAAACTGTGAAAGAAAAAGCTTAGAAAAAAAGAGGAGAGAAAACGTACTGAAAAAATACAAAGAGAATTCTTGAAGATTGTGGTTTGGGGTTTGAGTTTGGGCTTCCGTTCGAGCTTTCGACAACGGCGTGTTGTCGCTCTACTTGGTTCGATTAGCTACACAGGTTCTTATCCAACTCTATAATATGTTTTTTTTATATATAAAGTTTCATGTGAATCAAAGCACGAACTACATTGTTCAGATGATTTTGTGCATTATATAGCATCGTATATCTAATGATTTGAGAATTTATATACATGTATGCATGCTTTGTCAAGTTGACATCTTTTCTTTTTCTGTAATCTTTCATAGTGCATCTGTTTTCTTTATATTTTTCATACTGTGTATATAATTTGCATGCACACAATGTCCTGTGAAAGGTTCCTTTTGGACCATGAAAGGTTCCTTTTGGACCATGATATTTTTGTTAAGACTTTTTTTTTTTAAAAGCAGAGAAAACGAAACAGACAGAGGGAAAACAAGCGAGACAGTAGAAGAAATTGATGTTGGCAGCTTCAGATAAAAAGTAAGATCCTACTCTTATTTAAATGTTTGAATATTTAAGAAGTGAGGCATCAATTACCCATTTTCTTTGGGTGAATTGCAATTAAAATTGCAAACTAGTCATGTACTGCAGCATGTTTGTTCTGCACGTAAGGTGTAGTTGGTGGCTAAGTTTAACCAATGATTGGTGTATAAATAAAAAGAAAATAATGGGAGGTAATGATGGAATTATGACTAGGGTTGAGTTTGGAAAAGTTTGACTAGTCTTAATTTAATTCCCAGTGATTTTTTTTTTCTAATTGAGAATTACTCATTCTTTCAAAAAATGGTGGATGTTTAATTGCTCGTGTCCATACATTATTTCATACTTTAACAATATTTTCACCTTAGTGGTCTAAATTTACTTACCTATTGTGGAATAGAAGTGCAACTATTAATTATATGTTGTGTTGAAACAAGCAAAGAAATTGTGCTGGGAATTAACACACCCCAAATACATTCCTTTAATCCCACCAAAGCTAACCTACCAGTGAACAAATCATACATTAACAATAAAATTGGTATGATGGAAAAAATTTTCTGAAAAATATTTTCCTATTTTTCTTTTTTTGGTTGTAATAAAATGTTTGGAAAATATTTTTCACAACAACTCATTTACCTCAATTTGAGGGAAAATGACTTTCCTCATGGGCCAAGGGAAATCATTTTCCAGAAAATGACAAATGTGACTTGTAATCCCACCCCCACCCCTCTTTCCCACCCCAACAACACTCATATTCACCTGACTCAAAAAATTCACATTTCTCAAAAATATACATTACTCGAAAATATTTTTCATTGTGCTTTGCTTCAATTTTTCACTGCTTGAAATAAAAAATAGTGAAGTCCGAATTTTCCCCATTTCCAATGTTCGTTGAATGTATTGTTATTTTCATATGCATAGAGTAAGACTTACCTATGTTACTTTTGCTAATTACATATTTCATTTTGTCATCGATGTAACTTGTTTCACTAGGTTGAATAAGCTTGTCGTTCCGTTATATTTCTATTGATTGTAGTATCTTGATATTGTCCTGACAAAATATTGAAAAGTGTCTCCTACATTTGCTAATTAATAGTTGCTTAAATTTAGTAATTGTAATATTTTAGTATTCGATATTGATATTATTTGTTATACTTAAATTAGTTCTTACAAATTGTTGAGTTACTAGAGGCACTGATATACTAGTTAACAGTTAGTAGTATTTTCTAAAAAAAATATTTTTCACTCACCAATAAAACACTAGAAAATATATTTCTAAAAAATAGTCTCTACTCACCAACCAAACACCATAAATATTTTTCGAAAAATATTTTCCACTCACCAACCAAATATAAGAAAATAAGTAGAAAACCAACTTATTTTCTAGGAAAATATTTTCCAAGAAAATATTTTCCATGGAAAATATTTTCCATCATACCAAACACACCCTTGATTTTTATTTATTTATTAAATGCACGACCTTGTTTTAGTAATAAATAATGTACTTTTGTCAATAATTCTTCCTGTATGTTCGATTTGAGAAAGTTTACATGCTATTTAAAACACTTGTAGAGCTAGTGCATAATTTGAAGTTGTGGTTGCAATAATCATTTCGTTCTAAAAAAATATCTTATGAATTTGGACGTGTTTAACTCCTAATCGATTTATTAAAGTGAGAACAAATGAGACGAGTTGCGAATTTATTCAAGATTCGTTGTTATTGATAAAAGAAAAGAGAGGGAGGACCCATTTGTGAGGGAGCGAGGCGAGTTGCGAAATAATCTAAAACTCGTTGCAAAATAAAGAGTGGAAAAAAATAAAAAACTGGATAAGATAAAATGTCACGAGTTTACAAGAGATGAAGCAAATGCCTTTAACGCTAGATGAGCTTTAGGCACGTTTGAAATATTTTTCTCAATTAAGGAATGCGGTGAACACATCTTTTTGAGTCGTTTAAAAATAATTCAAGAATGCAATAATGCACCTTGGCAAAATCATCCTAAAATTGATTTTCACTAGCTTAATGCAGGAGGTATAGACAGCTATTAGACATTAAAAATGAGAGAATCTAGGACCAAACACAATTTATCCAGAATAGTTAAAGCTAAGTATAAGTTGATAAAAGCGACCGTGCTAGAACTACGGGACTCGAGGGGTGCCTCATACTTTTCCTTCTGTCAACAGAATTCCTTATCCGATCTTCTGTTTTCGTAGACCAACAATGAGTCATTTTCTTTTGATTAAGAATTCAATTAGGTTACTTGAAACACCATAACTCAATTTCAAGTGTCGATTTTGTAAATAAACTAATCCCTATTCAAAATCGTCACTTTAATTGGAAAACCCCTTCAACCTCCTCGGATGAAAAAGAGGTGTGACATTTAGTATTAATACAAATTTTTATAATAATTGACATGAAATATGCATTTAAGTTTGTAAGAGTGAACGATTTAATATCTTTCAATCAAACGTTATTTCTCTGACAGTTTTGTTCAATGAAATAAATATTAGAATAAAATGACGGAAGAAATACTAGATTGAATCAAATTCTTATATATGATCAATTATCAATTTAAAATTTTTATTTTTTTTCTAAATTCTTATATTTATTGTTATACAAGCACATCTTTTAAATATTATTTATTTTATTTTTTTAAAAAAATATTTTTACTGACATGAGAGATATATGTGAGGCGCATACGCTAGGACTGATAAAAAAGTGTGTGACAAAAACTTATATTATTAAAAAATTTAATAAACAAGTTGTGCCTATATATTAGAATATTTATTTATTAATGTAAAATTAGAACAAAAAAAAGCTATGAAGGATATACTAGATTCGATTAAACTCTTAAACATGATAACTTATCAATTTATAATTTTCTTTGTAAAATTCTTAATGATTGTTATACAAACACATTTTTTAAAATATTATTGATGTTATTTTTAAAAATTTATTCTTATTAATATAAGGAATATCTGTGAGATTCGTATGCTAAGACTAGTAATTATTTATTACGATATTTTATAAACAAGTTTATATCTCTTAGCATAACTAGTGCACGTGTAACTTTTGATTATTTAAAATTAAATGATTTTTTTCTATATCAGAGATTTTTAATAAAGTGTAAAAGTTCAAATCACTTTTAAAAAATCTTTCATACTTTAATATAATAACGTGAACGTAAACATATACACGTATATATTTTACCAATAGTACCTTAATACTTTAATAAATCTGGCACTTCTTAAATTTTTCTTATTCTAACGGTTTTATATTTATTTTTAGATTTTTTAAATATTTTTAAAATCAAATTAAGTTTATTTAGACGCTTAAACGAATGGAAAAAGTATTAGTTTTCATTAATTTTGATGACTTCTAATTAAAAAAAGGTTATACCATAAATATATTTAATTAACTCTCAACTCTCAAATTAGGAAAAAATAGTGAAATTCTGAGAACTTCTAATAAGGAAAAGTTTTTTCATAAATATATTTAATTAATTTTCAATTCTTAAATATTAGGAAAAAAAAGGGAAAAGGCAATTTTGTCTAAAACAAAGACTTTTAATGAAGGACAAGCAATTCAAACAATATTTTTAAGGCTCTTCACACTTGTAATATATTATAGATATAGATATAGATTATAGATTATTATCACAAATTTATATAATTTTAAAAAAATATTAATTTAGCTATGATATTTCTTTTAAAGTAATTTTTTTTGTGATGATAAGATTACTGTTGCAATAATAAATCTAAATATATGTCCAAAAGCTTACAATTTAGCTACGCCAATTTTTTGTAACAATAAATCTGCAGTTATTTGGGAAATTATATATTACCACAAAATTTTATAACTTGAAGAAAAAATAGTTATTTATCTTATAATATTTTGCTTCAAGTAATTTTTTGTGGCTATAAGATTACTACTGCTATAATAGCTTCAAACTTGTGGCAAAAACATAAGATTTAGCTATGATATTTTATTGTAAAAATAATTCTATAGATATTAGAGTGTTCATTGCCACAAATTTTTATATCTTGAAGAAAAAATATTTATTTAGTTATAGTTTTTTATTTCATCTTTTTTTTTTGTGTGTGGCTTTAAAGACTACTATTGCTACAATGACTTTAAACTCGTAGCAATAATGTACAGTTTAGCTACTACATTTTACTGTAGCAGTAGATTTAAAGCTATTTCTTTACTTGTTGTCACAAATTTTTATAACTTGAAGAAAAATAATATATTTAGCTATAATATTTTATTTCATGTAATTTTTTGTAGCTATAAGATTGCTATTGCTATAGTGACTTTAGACTTATGGCAAAAATAAATGATTTAGCTACAATAATTTATTGTGGCAGTAATTTTGTAGCTATATGAGTAATTATTGCCATGATAATTAGTAACTACAGCAAAAATGAGAAATTAACTTTGTCATTTAATTTTTGTAGCTAAGAGATTATAAATAGCCATGAAAATTTAAATTTTGTGGCTATTGTTAAGTTTGCCATGGATTATAAATTCATTGCTGAGAATTTATAGCTATAGTTGTCATCATTGATGATTGTCATTACTTATTCGAATCGTTTTGTTGCTTACATTCATGATGTTGGTTTTGTTGCACAGAGGTCCATAAAAAACGGTCTATCTCCCTTCTCAAAGGTAGGGGTAAGATTTATGTATACACTACCCTCCTCAGACCCCACTTATGGAATTACGTTAGGTTTATTAATATTCATGAAGCATCTAAATATAGAATTATAAAACTTTGAAAGACGTTGTAGTTGATAAATTTCAGTTCAAACAACTTTTGTATGAAGAAAAATACTTTTCTGGGATATGCTTTGCTGGAAGAAATAATTTTTCAGTGTCTTTAGTTACTTTAGATTATGGAGAATTTGAATTTATGTTTAACCTTAAAAAAGTGAAAATGAAAAACCCAGTCCAACAAAAAGAAAAACAATTTTCATTGCTTATGGAGGGAATTCATTTCCTTTACAAATATCTCAAATTCTTACTCTAACTCCTATCACTTATTTCAATAATCTAACATTTAGATATTCATGAAATTGAGTTATTATATCCTGTGTATTTTTGAGCCACTAAGACAAAAAATATTAAATTGATCTAAACTTTGTATTGATTGTCTTAAAAAGTTCATATGCAATAATCTAATAGCACTTGAATCTCAAAGACTCAAATCCATAAGTTTTGAATTCTTGTTTCATCCTTGATTTTAAGCATGTAGTTTTGTGACTTAAAACAAGCATGGAGAAAGATTTCATGTTTCTTTGTGCTTTTAAGTAGTAATTAGTTGCTTCATTGAATTGATTACATGAGAATCATCTCAATACTTTGAACAATTTAGTTACATTAGCAAAAATATATTTTTGTCACTCCATTATTTTGATAAATAAAAAAGACCCTCTCGCTCGATTAACTATAATTTATTTGTTATCTTCTACCTTTAGTGATTTATGAAATATAAATTTTAGGTATGTAATTATCACCGTCACATAACAAATATTTTATCTTGAATGCATGCAATGATTAAGAATAATGCTTCAAAATTAATTAGAATTTAACCTTATATAAAAAAAGTGTTTCTATAATTGGATCACAAAAAGAAAAATTAAGAAGAAGTAAATTAATAGAAATCAAACTATGTACCACATAAAAGGTAAAAGAAGAACAAATAAGTTAATAGGAATCAAATCATCGTGGATTAACAAAAAAAGGACTAATAGGATAACAAGATACTCTTGAACAAGTACTTTTCTGAACAAACTTGACTTTCATAACTTATAACCACTGGTTTGAGTAAATTCAAAGAGGAACATTGATTTTCTATTATGATTGAAGAATGTTGTGTCCAACTTATGCAAATACCATCTCCTGTTGCTTTTATACAATAGGAGTAAAGAGGGTGAGTATATCAAAGTAAAACTCACCTTATACAATAGGAGTAAAAAGGGTGAGTATATCAAAGTAAAACTCACCTTATCATTACAAGTATGTGTGCCAGCGAATAAAGTAATCAGAAATTAAAATCAAAAACTTATATCTTTTTTCTTATTATTTTTATTTAGATAATGTTTTTGCCCCACTAAGATTCACACGTATCATGATAAATATAGGGGGTAGGGTAGTTGATTCAAGTCTTCTAATGTTTGTTATAGAGACGCAAAGAAAAATAATCAAACTTTTGGCAATATGTAAGACACACGTTCAAAGCACGTGTCCATAACTTCCTGGTGTAATTCCTCCTTTAAGTGTAGTAAATCTCATACCTCCACTACCTCCTCATTGATCATCCATTCACCTATATTCTTTTTCACTTTCATGAGTTAATGTCATGTTTATGATACCTCTTAAAACCTTCTTATGTAATACTACAAATAGAGGTCTTGAGAAAGATGTTTTACACACTTGAAAAGAAGAAACTTATCATATATAGCTCTATTGTTACTTTGTTCTTTATTGTTCTTCTTGCCTAGTTCTTTTCATTGATATTCTTGTTCTTAATATTGAAACACGTTATCATCAAGACTCTACTCTTTTTCAAGTTTTCAATTCGCTAGGCATAATCAACTTACTCTTCTTGAACATTGTAGTTTGTTATTTTCTTTTATGAAATTATTGATTTTAACATTAAAAGTTACACATGAAAAGTTGAAATAATATAACAACATTGACCATCTTTATATGCATACTAAAAAAGTATGTTACATGCTTGTTGTACTAAGTTATTGCCACTTTTATTTTTTTTCACTATCATAATTTGTATGTTTCTAGCACTTAATTTTTCTTATCATATACAACATGAAATTTAATTATAAAGTTTTTTGGCAGTAATATTTTTTGTGTAAATTTTTTGTTTCATATTTTTTGTTTTGTTTATAATTTTTAGTTTGGTTGAAGTTATTGTGAAAAAAAGAGAAAGTAACACAATGTCTTATTAAAAAAAACATGCTATTTGAGATTAAGTTATTGTATTGTTGTATAACTTTATTCTTTTAATGATAGTTTTTATCATGTTGAATTTGTGAAATCTTGAGTTTGTGGCACTTGACATCTAAAAAAATTACTTTTCATGGGTTCTCGACACTGAAATTCACCTAGCTGCTAATGGTCTTAGTGCTACTATTACCCTGGATAATGTATTGTCGAGTCAGGCCAAGGCCAAGGCTATGATTTTATTTTGTCATTATCTGGATGAAGCACCGAAGGTTGAATACCTGACAGTGAAAGATCCACTTGAATTGTGGACTAATTTGAAGGGGAGGTATGACCACCTAAAAGCCACGGTACCACCTAAAGCTCATTATGTATGGATACACTTATGGTTTCAAGATTTTAAAATTGTTGTTGAATATAATTCTTTTGTATTCATGATTGTTTCCCAATTGAAATTGTGGTAAAACTATAAATGATAAGGACACGATGGAAAAAATACTTACTATTTTTCATGCCTCAAATGTGATACTACAGTAGTAATACCATGAAAAGGGCTTTTAGAAGTATTCTGAATTAATCTCATGCCTTCTGGTGGCTGAGCAATATAATGACCTCTTGATGAAAAATCATAAAGCTCGTTCCAGCGGAGCTGCTCCATTACTGGAAGAAAATGGGATAAAAGCACATAGCCAGCCTAAAAGACGGCAAGATCAGGATCATAATAATATGCGTAGACGTGGCAATGGCAGAGGATGATATAATAATTATCGTGGTGGTGGTAACTAGAAAAGAGAGAACTAAATGGGTCCTCAAAGCAATCCTTCAAGAGACAATTTTAATCATTTTGGAATAAAAGGACATTGGAAGAATGAATGTCGGACTCCTAAGCATTTTGCTTGGCTTTATCAAGAATCTTTCAAAATAAAGAGGAATGAAGTTAGGACCTTCACAAAAATATGATGACAATGTTAAGGCAAATTTGGTTTTGAATGATGATGATTTTGATGACCTTGATGATATCACTCATTTGGAAGTTGAAGACTTCTTTGGAGATCAAAACTAAATCTTGATCAATTTATTGGAAAAAATAAATAATGTTATTTTTTTTAGTAATCATGTTTTTCCATTATGTTGTTTTTATTTTTCAAGAAAAGTATTTAAGTTTCATTGTAAGATTGTGAGATTTCACATTTCTTATCTTGTATTTTTATTTTGTGAAGATGATAAAATTTCTCTAATCTTCAATTGGATTAAAGATGAGTAATAGAGATATATACCTTCTTGATAGTGCTATAACTCACCCTATATTAAAAGAAAAGAAATATTTCTCTAATTAGTTATAAAAAGGACCTGTCAATACAATATCTGGTAGTACAAAATTAATTGAGGGCTCTGGAAGAGAAACATTATTATTACCCGGGAAACAATATTGACCATTGATTGTCACGACCCAAATGGTCATGAGTGGCACCCACACTAATCTTCCTATGGGAGAACTATCTAAATCAAACTATTACCCAATCACTTACTCAATACTGAGATGATGTTATCATAAAATCAACATAATAACAATAATCCAAGAGTAATCATTCTTAATGCAGAAGTCAAACAAACTACTTACTAAAATCCCCAAAATCGAAAAGTCAACGTACAAGAACTACTAATAAAGATCATGTCCAAAGAGATATCCAAAAATAAAGTAAATAAAGAATATTTCATTTCCCAAAAGATGAACAAGAACAAATAAGATGACCCATGATAACCTGAAGACGGAATGCTCACCCTTGGATCAAGATCTTCTATCAAACTCTATAGGTGAGGTCGTGTCTGAGCCTCTAGAACTCTTTCTGCACTCAACAAAATAAGAGTACAGGGTAGTATCAATACAAATCACTATGTACTGGTAGGTATCATAGGTCAACTCAACTTAATAGCATGTACACAACAAAACTCAAATAACAAGTAGACATACATCGTCACATAACAGCAATGCAATGAATCAATAATACAACAATAAAAAGCCAAAAAATACTCACAACCAAGCTATATAACTATTAAGAGTGTCAACCATACTATAAACATCCACAAAATAAATACAAATATGTACACATGCTATGAGACATATTTTTTTCCAAATAGTCATTACCTGTGGGGAACAATCTATGTTCATGTACCATACTGGCGTGGTACCCGATCCTCAATAACAAGTATTATCAATATCATACCCGTACCGGTGTGGTAACTGATCCTCTATAAATAAGTAATATCAATATACATATCTGTACTGGCATGGTACCCGATCCTCCATAAACAAGTGATGTCAATATACATATACATACCGGTGTGGTATTCGATCTACCATAAACAATCAATATCAATATACATATCTGTATCAGCGTGGTACCCAATCCTCCATAAACATGTAATATCAATATACATATCCGTACTAGCGTGGTACCCGATCCACCATAAGCAAACAATGTCAATATATATATCCGTACCGGTGTGGTATCTGATCTACCATAAACAAGCAGTATCAATATCAAATTTACACTACTCACAGTATACAATACGATGTACCAAATTTACAAATACACTTAAATTCATAAGATAATTCCATCAAGTAAATTTTTAATAATTACTAATACACGCCTCAACAATCCAACATCATCAATTTCAGGCATGTCTGAATACCAATCAACAAGTATCTAATTTAGGAGGACACACACAATTAAATTGAGTCTAAACTCCAGTTAAACCATAACCTACCTCAACCGAAGAATCCAAATATAAGTTAATTTGCAAGAGCCTTCCCCTTCCATAAAACTCCCGAATGAACAAAATCTATTCAAACATAATAGACACTTCCCGTAAAAATAGGAATCTAATAACACCCGTTTATAAATTCTTACTCTAGAAATTCTAAACCTAATCCTTAATTTCACTAATTCTGAAGTATGAAGCAAATTACAAAAGAAACAAATAACTAACTAATATAATAATAATATAGGAGCTATTAGCAAACAAGGTGAAATGCGAAATTTTGATTCACTTAATCTGTGAAATAACCATCAACATACCAATAGTATGGATCATCATCACTATCCACATATGAATAGTCATGAATAGACCATTGTTCTTCAACCAGATGATCTATAATTTTTTCAAGAATTTTTTCTTGTAAATCTTTATTTAATTTTATCACCTTTAAGACAGTGATTAATGTTTTTTCATCTAAGAAAATAGTATAATAACTCATTAGGCAGTATAAAGAATAGATTTATATATATATATATATATACACACACACACACATATATATATAATAACCCGTAATTTAATGACCTCCATAATAACATAGGACATGAATAAATCGTTTCTGTGTAATGCCAACAATTGGCTTATCAAGATTTTGTACTAAATTCCTCACCCGCACACATGCACCAACAACTATAGCATATGCTGCTACTAGAATTTAAAATATAAAACTAACTTAACTTTTATTAAAGAAACTATTCAAAGTTTCTAATCATTACTGACGTACACATTGGCAATCAATTGACCCCCACCCCATTAACACTTAAGGCTTGATGCTACCTACTAATTATTTTATCATTATATAGGACAAATTTGTTAAATCATTCACACCTTATTCCATCAATTCACCTTTATAACCATACTGCATAGTTTCTACCAACACGATTTAGAAATTTCATTCTTCCTCTAGTGACCATTATTACAATTATTAACTATCCATAGCAATAACATAAAGATATCTATATAATTGGAGTTTTTGATTATAATTACTTGAAGCATTCGTTGATGTTGCCAAACTGAGTAGTTGAACATGACTTTTGAGGGTTATTACTAAACATATTAAACTCTCATTTAATTTAATCCCTTGATATACACGGACAAGTGGAATAGGGTATAAATTATGGGCTTGGTCCATAGCCATAACTTAGATAATTATTAAAAACAACTGATGTTTTGAATAGATCCTTAAAATTTAATTGGGACCATGAGGAAACAAACCAAATTTGTAATTTGACCAGAAAGTATGTTCTGGGCCTATTGAAAACATTAACATACCCAATCAAGGTCGTCTTGACCAAGGGTTGACTGTCATAAAGCCTAAATTGATTAAAACTTAATAATCCAACTAATGACTTAAATAACTTTTGAACACCTCAAGAATTAATACTACTCATTCCATGAGTCATAATTCACATACACAAACTACGGGGAAAGTTAAAATAGGAAAGATGAGAAAATTTCACAAACAACCAGAGGGATCATTACATCAGATACCAATTAAAAAACTGTTTGATCTCGAACGGCAAACACAAAACAAGAAGGGAAAACATGGAATTAGCTGGTTTCCCAAGTGGCCTCCTCAATAGATCAGTACCTCATGTTCTCACCTGACCTCCTCAATAAATCAATACCCTATTGTCGCACCTCAAATGCATCAAGCCACCTAATAAGAGATCTACACCTCATCACATACAGTGCCTCAAATGGCACTACATCGATACTCGAATGATAATTGTTATTACATGCAAACTCGGCCAAAGGTAGGAACTGATCTCAATGACCTCCAAAATCCATCACATACGCATAGACCATATTCTCTAACACCTGAATCAATTGTTCAGACTACCTATCGGTCTGAGGGTGAAAATTTGTACTAAGGTCCAACCTTGTACCCAACTCCACATCCAACTTCTTCCAAAAGATAGAGGTAAATTGAGTACCCCTATAAAAATACTAGAAATTGAGACCCTATACAATTGAACGATCTCCTTAAGATAAATCGCGGCCAACCTTTCTGCAATATAAGTCACCTGAACTGGAATGAAATGTGTAGATTTAGTCAGCCTATCCACAACAACCCATATAGAATCATACTTCCCTAATGTCTTGAGAAGACCAACAAAAAAATCCATAGCTATCTTCTCCCATTTCTATTCAGGAATGGGCATCTACTGAAGAGTACTACAAGGTTTAAGATGCTTGTACTTTATCTTCTGGAAACTTTGATATTTGGCAACGAAATCAACTATATCACACTTTATTCGGCCCCACCAATAATGATGCCTCAAATCACTATACATCTTAGTCATTCTAGGATGTATAGAATACTTCAAACAATGATCCTCATCTAGTATAGTAGGAATCAAATCATCAACACGGGGTATACAAACTCGCCTCTTAATCCACAACACACTATCACCATCAAGAATGGCTTCTTTGGCCTCACCCTTCAAAATCTTATCAAGAATCTTGCTCGACTTAGCATCCTCAAATTGTCTAGCCTTGATTTGATCAAGAAATGTGGACCTTGCCTCAATGCTGGCTAGAATTTCTCCTCTCTCAGTCACCTTAAGTCGAACAAACTTGTTAGATAGAGCCCGAATCTCTCTAGTTAATGGACTCCTGCTAGCATTCAAATAAGCCAAACTACCCATACTTGCTGACTTCCTGCTCAATGCGTCACTGACCACATTAGCCTTCCCTAGATGGTAGAGAATGGTGATATCATAATCTTTAGCGTCCATCTACGATGTCCCAAATTCAAATCCCTTTGCGTGAACACATACTATAAATAGCGATGATTAGTAAACACTTCACAATGAGCCCCATACAAGTAATGCCTCCATATCTTAAGAGCAAAAATCATAACAGCTAACTCTAAATCATGAGTGAGATAATTCTTCTCATTAGGCTTCAATTACCTCAAAGCATAAGTAATAATATTTCTTTCCTATATCAATACAACACCTAAACTAGAACATGAGGCATCACAATAAATAATAATAGGACATGACTCGACCTCAGGCCTTGTTGTAATAGGCATCCCAAGTCCAACCAGGACCAAGGACTGCCCCTATTACCTAACCCAACCACCTATGTCTAGCCTTAGATGGGCTGAATTTTGAATATATAACAAGATTACGTTATTGTTCTCATTAAGACTTTGGGATAGGGTCACAACTGTGACTGACCCAACCGAGTCCAATCGTATTGCACCAACTGCCTAACCATGCCAAACCAAAACATAGACCATAAACCAAATGGAATACCAAAACATAATATGAAAATCAATCCCAACATGTCATATGATGGAATAGTGAGAAATCATGTTCGATAATTCCAGCCTCAATGTCAATACCAAGGCTAAGGCTGACACCTCTACCGATCCTGCCCATGCCAACCCCCAGAAGTACCACAAAGCCTTTATCTAAAAGAGTAAATAAATCCGGTTGGGAAATGCCCCCAACTATGGCCAAAACTAATATCCAACATAAGAAAATGTCTAAAAAAATCCATAACATAAAATGATGCATTCTGAAAGGATGAAAGCTCACCACTTCTGTCCAAATACTGATACTGAATCTGCATGCTAAATAGGAGGAGTAAAATGGTCAGTTCCTGCATAGCATGGGTATACAGTCGCCAATAGACGGGGTTAATGAGTAACTTCTAGCATGAATCTCATGCTAAGGATAAAATAATGCCAGTCATAAAATAATGTAAAACTATCCATGATGCATACAATCATACATATATAAGTGTCAGGAAAGGGGACCAGGTTTAGCATGCACTTAAAGCCTTTACCTAGGCTGTGTATCTTAGCCGTCCTAATCACCCACAGGCCATATAGGTTCAGCTCGCCCTACTGAATGGGCCTCAGTGTGTGTAGCCGCATGACCAGGGAATATCCCATGGGATGACTAGCACATTCCTAATATGAAATGTGACACACACACATGGTCATAAAGACCGCTCATATCGGCAAATATGAGTTTCCGATTTTGTTCCCCCCAGGACCGTCACCTTCCACGGCTTAGCTACGTACCCTTCCATTAATGACCAATTAAAACCATGTCCAAACAATCAATTTGCCATTTATTAAGTAAGGCCAATATTGGTGGTACCATCATACCACTCCTTACTTGCATGTAATATCCATAGCCAAACCATTTAGGTTAAAGAGACCTTAGGTGCCCTTCCAATTACCATATTAAATCTACTTGAGAGATTTCATGTCCACTACAAGCATAACCATTTAGTCTTTAGCCTTTTCAAACCATTTAAGCCATGCATAAATCCTTTGTCCAGTTTAAAACACGCAAGAGTTCCATTAAAATAAGTCAATGCAATGAACATATCTTTATAAGAATTTTACCAAACACCTTGGGGGCATAATATAACCAAAACCTATTCCAAAAATCATTAAACCATTACCAAGCAATCAAATTGTCCAAAACCACCATTAATTCATAGAAAAGCATAATTAAAACCATAAGAAACCATAGCCAATAATTCAATATCAAAACCCCCTAAATAATAGTTGAAAACCATAATCATTAAAAATTAAACCCATGAGATCAATTAGATAACACATGCCTTTAGTTGAAATTAAAATGAGGGAAGAGAATCATGTCTTATACCAAAGAATTAATGGAAATAAATCACAAAGACAAGCCCCAAAGCAATTCGTAAGATGCAACCCTAGTCTTCTTGCCCAAAAAGCTCTTGAGAGAATTATGAGATATTTAAGAATAGTTTCTAAGTGTTAATTAATAGAATAATAGGGTAAATAACCTCCTAAGTGTATTAGAAGTCATGGGTCCTAATTAAGGTAAGTAGGAAAATGTCCAAAATATTCCTACTTAAATCCCTTGAAAACATATCACAGGGATACGACTGACCCATATGAGTCGTACCCTCCTATATGATTGGTATCCACCACTCGTATCCAATCCTCTACCCTTGGATTAAGCACTATCCAGTATGCGACTCATCCAACCAAGTCATAACCACATCATACAATCTGTACCCAAAACCCATATCCCTGGAAGAATAAAATACTAGGAGAATCAAACACTGCCCACCATACAAGTCCCTGATACTACTCGTACCAAACCCTTACGACTCATACCTCTAAGTCATACCTCTTCCAATGACCAAAACTATCCCACTAATTAACACTGGTTAGTACACGACAGGACCATACCTTTCATATCCCATCATACGGCTCGTACCCATGAGTCATATTGGGTCCGGAGAATGAATTTCTAGGAAATTTTCTAAGGGTCAAAACCTAGGATGTTTAAGAAAATCCTGACCCTCTAACGACAAGGCAAGAATTGAAGTGGTAGATAACAAGGTATTAAGCATTTAAAATCTCTCCTCACACTCATCAGACCAAATAAAAGGTACATCCTTTTGAGTCATCCATGTCATATAAGTAGCAATAAAAGCAAACCCTTTCATTAACCTACTGTAATAACTTGTTAAGCCAACAAAGCTATGAACCTCCAACACTGAAGTAGGTCTAGCATAATTTTTAATATTTTCAATCTTCTGAGGGTCTACCATCAACCCTTCCTTTGAAACCATATACCCCAAAAAGGATATGAAAGCCAACTAGAACTCACACTTAGAAAACCTTGCATAAAGATTTTTATCTTTTAACAAACCCAAAATAATCCTTAGGTAATTCTCATTCTCCTCTTTACTCTAAGAGTAAACTAGAATATCATCAATAAAGACAATCACGAAAGAATCCAAGTAGGGTTTAATACCCCATTCATAAAACTCATAAAAGAAGTTGGGGCATTAGTCAGCCCAAAAAATATCACAAGAAAATCATAGTGCCAATACCTGGTTCAAAATGCAGTCTTCAAATTATCATTAGGCCGAATCTTAATTTGATGATACCCAAACATCAAATCAATCTTGGAAAATATGGTTGCACCCTGTAACTAGTCAAATAGATCATTGATGCGGGTTAAAGGATACTTATTATGGATCGTAGCTTTGTTCAATTGCCTGTAGTCTATACACATATGAAGACTACCATCCTTCTTATTCACAAACAAGATAGGAACACACCATGGAGAGGAACTCGGATGGATAAAACCCTTACTCAACAAATCCTTCAACTAAGTCTTTAGCTCTGTCAACTTAGCTGGAGACATCCTATAAGGAGGAATAGAAATAGGACGAGTACCTAGCTCTAGATTAATATATAAATCAATGTCACGGTCTGGCAGCATACTAGGGAAATCTGCAGGAAAAACCTCTTGGAAATCACACACAACAGAAACGGACTCAATAGATAGGATATTTGTGAAGATGTGCTAGGAAGGCCAAACAACCTCTCCCAATTAACCTCTTTGCAGAAAGAAAGAAAATAAGTTTTATCGAAGCAGGACTATAATCACCCTCCCACTTAACTCTATCTATTCCCAGTATAGCCACAGTCACTGTCTTAGCATGACAATCCAATAAACATAATGCGGAGACAACTAGCTCATACCCAAAATTAATGTCAAAATCTACCATATCTAGAATCACTAAATCTACCCAAGTTTGATACCCCATAAACATAATAGAACAGGAATCATAAACCATATCAAAAACAATAGAATCACCAACAAGAGTAGACATGTGAAATAGAAAGTCAAGCAAATCACACACCATGTCCAATCCCGCAGCAAAATTAGCAGATACGTACGAAAAAGTAGAGCCATGATCAAATAATATAATGGACATCCTATCACAGACAAGAATAGTATCTATAATAACAACTTTTGATGCCTTTGCCTCAGACCTTCCTAGAAAAGCATAGATATAAGCCCTACCACCTATTTGAGTGCCACCTTTGCCAATGTAAGAACCACCTCTATGGGCTAATTACTAGCCCTACCTGCCTGATGAACACCACGACAACCCTGTGGATGACCTCTACCATTACAACCACCTCTCTTACCTACTGGGACTAAAGCTCCAGGAGCCAGCTGCTGGCTAGACTGACCATGTTGCCTCACATTAGGACAAAACCTCCTAATATGACCTACTCCACCGCACTCATAACATCTACGACCCGAGGTAGGCTGACAAATATACAAAGATAAAACAAGGTAACCACCAAAGATTGAAAATGGCTGGCTAGCTCCTAAAGTATCACAAATAGATACTTGCATACTGACTAAATATGGCAGGCAGGGTATCCCTATGACCTATGACCCCTAGAATAATAACTACTAAAATTGCCTCTATTGCGGGCTTTTTTTTCTGTTGCCTTGGTATGACCCTCTTTCCTTACGTCCTCTACTTTCTTGACAAAATAAACCATCTCCTAATAATACCTACCTGAAGATGTCATCTGAATAGAAAAAATCTTTAGACCTGTATTCAAACCCTACACAAAATATAGATCTTCTCCTCAGTTTTTAGCAAGTAAGATGCATAACAAGACAATGAGTGAAATTTGGACTCATAGGTCGCAACTGATATGTTCCCCTACTTAAGATTATCAAACTCATCCCTTTTTCTATCTCTCAAAGTACGAGACATATACTTTTCTAGAAAAATTGAGTAAAACTATGTCTAAGTCAAGGGAGAAAAACCTACATCCCTATACTCAACATAAGCCCTCCACTATATCTTAGTATTCCCCTGAAACTAAAAAGTAACTAGTTCTACACCATACCTCTCCACCATTCCCATCTTGTAAAGCCTCTCATGAAAGACAATAATAAACTTATAGGTATCCTTAAACTTAGTTCCATGGAAAACAAGAGGCTTTATCTTGATAAACTTACAGAACAACTCATGCTCATCTCCGATTATCACCGGACCCACTACCTTTCTTGGAAAAAATATCTTATCATGATGTTTCTTCCATCTGAGGGGCTACAGAAGCAACATGTTATATCTCATGCTACACTGGGGTTATTTCGGGCATAGTCTCTTATCCTACAAAACCACTCACAAAACTCAGAACCTACTGAATCACAGCGTAAAACATATGAATCAGAGTTGTACCTCTTTGAACTGGTGCAACCCCATCATAAACCAACACTCATTCATTATGTACTGGCATAGCTCTATCCTCTACTACCTTAGGCAAATCCTCATGTGGTGGAGGAGATATTTGCCTCTTCCAAGCATGTGTCACGGCCTTAGCTCTACCCCTGGCAGGCGCTATGCTCCTTCCTTTACCTCATCCCTCGCTTGACTGGTCTCTACCATAACTTGCAGCCTCAGCAGCTGGTTCAGGCACCTAAACTCTTTCCCTATTCTTTTGAGTTCTTACCATGTGCGAGAGAAAAATGAAAGAAGTCAGATACTAATTGGGATTTCCAGACACCAATTAAAATCAAGTAATATCATGTAAGAAAGAAGAATTTGAAATTTTCTATTGCCCTGTAGCCTCTCGATGAAAAGTTCAAATGACTCCATACCATTTTGCAAAACACTAGTAAACATTTTCCCTTACGAAAAAATTGACAAACCTAGGGCTCCGATACCAACTTTGTCATGACCCAAATGGCCATAAGTGGAACCCAGACTAATCTTCCTGTGGGAGAACCATCTAAATCAAACTATTACCCATCACTTACTCAATAATTAGGTGATATTATCATAAATCAACATAATAACAATAATCCAGGACTAATCATTATTAATGCAGAAGTTAAATAAACTACTTAGTAAAATACCAAAAACCTGAAAGTCATCGTACAAGAACTACTAATAAAGATCATGTCTAAAGAGATATCAAAAAATAAAGTAAATAAAGAATGTTTCATTGCCCGAAAGATGGACAAGAACAAATAAGATGACCCATGGAAGCTTGGAGACGGAATGCTCACCCTTGGATCAATATCTTCTTTAAAACTCTATAGGTGAGGTCATGTCTGAGCCTCTGGAATGCTTCCTACACCCAACAAAGAAAAGTACAGGGTAGTATTAGTACAAACCACTATGTAATGGTAGGCATCATAGGACAAATCAACTTAATAACATATACTCAACAAAAATCAAATAACAAGTAGATAGGTATCATCACATAACAAAAATTTAATGAATCAATAATACAACAATAAAAAGCCAAAAAATACTCACAACCAAGCTATATAACTATTAAGAGTGTCCACCATACTATAAACATTTACAGAATCAACACAAATATGTACACACATGCTATAGGACTTATTTTTGCATAAATAGTCATGACCTGCAGGGAATAATCTATGTTTATGTACCATACCGGTGTGGTACCCGATCCTCAATAACACGTAATATCAATATCATATCTGTACCGACATGGTACCTAATCCTCTATAAATAAGTAATATCAATATATATATTCGTACCAGCGCGGAACCCGATCCTCCATAGATAAGTAATATCAATATACATATCCGTACTGGCGTGGTACCCGATCCACCATAAATAAGCAATATCGATATACATATTTGTACCGACGTGGTACTTGATCCTCTAAAAACAAGTAATATCAATATACATATCCGTACCAGTGTGGTACCCAATCCACCATAAACAATAAATATCAATATACATATTTGTACCGGCGTGGTACACGATCCACCATAAACAAGCAATATCAATATCAAATTTACACTACTCATAGCATACAATACGATGTACCAAGTTTACAAGTACACTTAAAGTCATAAGACAATTCCATCAAGCTAAATTTCAATAATTACTTATACACGCCTCAACAATCCAACATCAACAATTTCAAGCATGTCCAAATACAAATAAATAAGTATCCAATTTAGGAGCATACACACATTAAATCGAGTCAAAACTCCAATTAATATGTAACCTACCCTAATCGAAGAATCCAAATATAAGTTAATTTGAAAAATCTTTCCCTTCCGTAAAGCTCCTAAATGATTAAAATCTGTTCAAACATAAATATACTCCCCGTAAAAATACGAATGTAATAACATCCATTTATAAATTTTTACTCTAAAAATTCTCAATCTAAACCTTAATTTCACTAGTTCCTAAGTATGAAGTAAGTTACAAAAGAACTAACTAACTAACTAACTATATATAATAACCCGTAATATGATGACCTCCATAATAACATAGGACATGAATAAACCATTTCTGTGTAATGCCAATAATTGGCTAATCATGATTTTGTACTAACTTCCTCAACGGCACACATGCACCAAAACCTATAGCTTATACTACTACTAGAATATAAAATATAAAAATAATGTAAATATTCTTAAATAAACTATCCAAAGTTTCTAATCATTACTGACCTACACATTGGCAATCAATTGACACCCACCCTATTAACACTTAAGGACTGATGCTTCCTACTAGTTATTTTATCATTACATAGGACAAATTAGTTAACTCATTAACACCTTATTCCATCAATTCACCTTTATAAACATACTGCATAGTTTCTAACAAAATAATTTAGAAATTTCATTCTTCCTTCGGTGACCATTATTACAGTTATTAACTATTCTTAGCATTAACATAAATATATCCATCGAATTGGAGTTTTTGATTGGAATTACCTAAAGCCCTCATTGATGTTTCCAAATTGAGTAGTTGAATGTGACTTTTGAGAGTTATTACTATAACAAGAACAACAACATACCTAGTGTGTTCCCACATAGTGGGGTCTGGGAAGGGTAGCGTATATGTAGACCATACCACTACCCATTTAATTTAATCTCTTGCTATACATGGACAGGTGGATTAGAGTTTAAAATAATAAAATTGACCCATTAGCCATCACTTAATTAATTATTAAAAATAACTGAAGTTTCAAATAGATTCTTAAAATTTATTTGGGACCACAAGGAAACAAACAGAATTTATAATTCTACTAAAAAGTATGTTCAGGGCCTATTGGAAACATTAACTTACCCAATCAAAGTTGTCTTGACCAAGGGTTGACAGTGATTAAGCCTAAATTGATAACAAAAATAACAACAAACCCAATGTATTCCCACATGTTAGGTCTAAAGGGAGGGGTGGGTAATATGTATGTAGTCCATACCACTACTTTAGGAGAAGTAGAAAGGTTGTTTCTGATAGACCCCTGACTCAAGATAAGGAGTAATAAAAAATACTTAATCATGCATGGAACAAGATGTCAAGACATAAATACGCCACCCACAAGGAATATTAAACAAAGAATAGTAAACACATTCATAATAAAGCATGCAACTAAGTGTCCTAGCAAGAATAATACATCTACTAAGTAATGCCCTACCCCAACGACTCAAACTGGCACTAGCCTTCTACCCTAATTCGCGTCCTTTAGATCTTCCTATCTAGGGTCATATCCTCAGTGAGCTGTAATTGCTCCATGTCCCGCCTGATTACCTTTCTCCAATATTTCTTCGGCCTACCCTTACCCCACCTAAAATCATCCAAAGAAAGCTTATCACACCTACAAACTGGGGAATCCGTGCTCCTCCTCATCACATGCCTGAACCTTCTCAATCGGATATCCACCATCTTGTCCTCCACCAAAGCCACTCCAACCTTTTCTTGAATAGTCTCATTTTGAACTCTATCACCCCTATTAATCCTATACATCCAACATAATATCCATATTTCTGCCACCTTTAATTTTTGAATGTGAGAGTTCTTGACTGGCCAATATTCCGCTCTATACAACATGGACGAACGGACTGCCACCTATATAATTTACCTTTAAGCTTAGGCGGCACCTTCCTATCAGAAAACACCCTCGAGGAGAGCTTCTAATTCATCCATTCCTCCCTAATACGGTGGGAGACATCCTCGTCAATCTCACCATTCCCCTGGATCATGGACACCAGATACTTAAAACTATCCTTCTTACACACCGTCTAGGAACCAACCTTACTACCACCTCGTCTTCCTGCCTCATGTCATTAAATTTGCATTCCAAATATTTTGTCTTGCTCCTGCTCAACCTGAACCCTTTAGACTCAAGGGTCTGTCTCCACACCTCTAATTTATCATTCACATGCCCCTACATCTTATTAATCAAAACTACATTATTTGCAAAAAGATACCCCAAGGTACCTTTCATTGAATACGCCGCGTTAACACATCCATCACCAAAGCAAACAAAAATAGGCTAAGAGTGAAACCCTGGTGCAACCCCATCAAGACAAGGAAATTCTCTAAGTCTCCTCCCACCATCCTCACCTAAGTCATTTCTCCATTATACATGTCCTTGATTGCTCTAATATATACCACCGGTACCCTACTCACCTTCAAGCATCTCCAAAGAACCTCCCTAAGGACTTTGTCATCCACCTTCTCCAAGTCGATAAACACCATGTGCATATCCCTTTTTCTTTCCCTATACTATTCCACTAGTCTCTGGACCAGGTAAATTACCACCATGGTCGAGCGCTCGGGCATAAATCCAAACTAATTCTTCGAGATAGACACTATCCTCCTTAACCTCAACTCAACTATTCTTTCCTAAATCTTCACAGTGTGGCTCAATAACTTAATACCTCTATAGTTATTGCAACTCTGAATGTCACCCTTATTCTTATAAAGAGGGATCATAGTACTCTATCTCCAAGCCTCGAGCATTTTTACAGACTTGAAAATTTCATTAAATAATTCAGTCAACCATCTTAAGCCAGCCTCACTAGAGAACTTCCAAAAATCCATAGGGATCTCATCAGGCACCGTCGCCCTACCTCTACGCATCCTACAAACAACTTCTCTGACCTCTTCTACCTTAAAACATCTACAGTAACTAAAGTCGCGACACTCCTGTATGTTCTCTAGCTCCCCTAATACAATAACTCTATCCCCTTCTTCATTCAATAACCTGTCAAAGTACGACTGTCATCTCTTCTTAATGTGAATCAATAATCCAACTAATGACTTAAATTACTTTCAAAAACCTCAAGAATTGATACTACTCATTCCATGAGACAAAATTCATGTACACATGCTATGGGGAGAGTTAAAATAGAAAAGATGAGAAAATTTCACAAATGATCGAAGGGGTCGTTACATTGACAATACATTATATTGTAGTAAGTCTTAAAGAAACTTGTTAAGTTTCAAGGTTATTCATCAAAATGGCTATCATATTGTGATTGAAAATGAAGGAAAGTCTGAATGCCTATATATTACTACAATAAAGGCAAGAAAAAAGTTGTGCATGAAAATCTACCTGCTCTTTCTTCTGGATTGTATCATACAAGTATTTTAACATGATGCACAAAATTATTGAGAATTCACATGGGCATACTTTGAAGAATCAAAATATTCTTTAATCAAAGAAATTCTTCTGTCCTACTGGTTCTTAGGGAATGTTTATTATTAAACCATAAGTAGCTAAGGTTGAAATTGAATCATCTATATTTTTGAAATATATACAGGGTGATATATATGAACCAATTCACCATTCACGTGGACCTTTCAAATATTATATGATCCTGATAGATGCATCTATAATATGTCCATATGTTTCCTTATTATCAACTTACAATATAACTTTTGTGAGATTGTTTGTTCAAATTAAAAGGTTAAAAGTAATATTTCCACATTACGCAATAAAGAATATTCATCTTGATAATGTTGGTGAGTTTATATCTCAGTCCTTTAATAATTATTATACGCATGCTAGAATATAAGTTGAACATCCGGCTGCTTATGTTCACACTTAAAATGGTCTAGATGAATCATTGGTCAAATATCTTCAATTGATAGCTAGACCGATGTTAATGAGGGAAAAACTTCCTATTTCATTATGGGAGGCATGCTATTTTGCATGCAACAATACTTGTGCACATAAGGCCAACCAGTTATCATAAATTCTCCTTATTATAGCTGACTTTTGGTCAAGAACTAAACATTTCCCATGTTAGAATTTTTGGGTATGCAGTATATATTCTAATTGCTCCACATCAACGCACAATAATGGAGTCCCAAAGAAGGTTGGGGATATATGTTAGGTATGAATCTCCTTCCATTATAAAATATTTAGAACCTATGACAGGAGATTTGTTTATGACAAGATTTGCTGATTGTTATTTTGATGAATTAGTATACCCAACATTAGGGGGAGAACATAAGCAGGTTAAATATTAGAAATTGGAATGCATTATCACTATCTCATTTATATCCTCGAACAAATCAATGTGAGCAAGAGATTTTAAAGATAATTTACATGTAAAATATTGTAAATTAGTTACTAGATGCATTTACGAACCTTTTAAGGGTTACTAAATCTTATATTCTTGCTGCAAATACTCAAGTTCGAGTTGATATCCTGACAGGACAAGTTGTTATTATAAATAAATCTAAGTGACATTTCAAACATGGTAGGCCAATTGGTTCCCAGGATGAAACTCCTCGAAAAGAAAAATAAATAAATATTAGAATGATCACGATATGGTGGCAATTGGTGAAAAAGATGCTCAGGATATAACAAATGATAAGATCACTAAGGAGGTCAAAATGTATGAAACTAATGGGAATGAAGAAATATTAATAAGTTATGTCTCACCAAGAAACATGCGGAATCTAAATAATATTGTGGTTGACAATATTTTTACTTATAATGTTGCTATTGAAATAATGTAACAAACTAAGGATTTGAAATCAAAATCTGTCAATGAATGTAGACAGAGAAATGAATGGCCAAAATGGATGTATAAAATTCAATTAGAATTGACTTCACTTGAAAAATGTGAAGTTTTTAGACTGATCTTAGGTTAATTCATGCATCTAAGTCTTGTTAGCCAACTTTAACTTGTTTTGTGTACTTTTTGTGTGCGTAATGAGTAAATATTGATATAATTGAGCATATAAGTGTTAAAATACTTGATTATAACATTTAAGGTGTGTTTCAAATGAGTTTGGAATCAATTTAGTCACTTAGAGTTTAGACGAGAAAACTAGCGTTACTAGCTTAAGGTATGTGTTGTTTTAGTTAATCTCTATAGACTCTAGTGTGTGTAATGAGTTACTTTAAAGGTATTATTCTGTAATAATGTGTGGAATAAATTTTTAATATTTTGTAAGGTTAAATTTAAGCAATCCAAGAGACAAAACACTAAGTTAAAGATCAAAAGGGCAAAATTAGTACTCTTAGCTTAAGTTACTAGTTCATCATCTTGGATTGTATGTTGTTTTGAGCTCTAATTCGAGGTGTTTGATTATATAGGATTATCAGAGACTTTCTAATAATAATTTATGTATGATACAAAATCTGGAAATTAATTATAAACATCACTATAAATCTTAGAATGGATAGACAAATACTTGGGACAAGACTTGACCAAAAATTGATATTTTGGAGTCATTGGCATGCCACAGACCTTGGGCACTGATTTAGGACAGTGAAACAAACTTGGGAGCATCCTAAATGACTAATTACAGTATATAAATTTTATTAGGGCGTGATATTTACCCTAAGCACCGCGATAAGGGCGTGGCACCACCCTTAGTCAAAATCGGCAGCTTTTGTTCTACTGTAAATAAGACACTTAGTTGTTATGTTTCACACATTGGTAGACCTTTGGACATGAAGGAAGGCTGGAGATAACACAAATTAGGGTTTTCATTCCATTAATTTTATTTGTTTATCAATTTTATAATGTATGCATTTGTTGTTATTACTGTTACGTCCATAATCGACTAAACACCCTTTTCGGAGTTAAAGCCAGAACATGTGTTCGATTATTTTAAATTGATTTGGTTGTGGTTGTTTATCATTTTTGATTGTTTTTTTATCACTATTTTAAGGATTCATGACCCTTATAACATATGCTTAACTCTATTATAAACCTGGAAGGACGAATAATAGGGTATAACGTGGGATGAATAGAATAGGATCATAAACTCACTTGAATGGAGTTATGATTTGCACTTAGGATAAGAATATACTTAAGTGACCTATTTGGTTCAATTATGGGATAGATTATGAATGAATCTAACTTAGTTCTTACATCATCGCTCAACGATATAGTTGTGGGGCTAAGTTAGATAAGTGACTAGAGGTTCAAAAGACAATAGTCATAACATCAACTCTGTGAACCAAAAACCAAGATAACTAAGCTAACAAATAAAATTCTATAATATAGTATGATTTTTTGCAATGCCTTAACCTTGGAATTCTCCCCATAATTGTTCAAACCCTTACTTTATCGCATTGTTTAGTTTATTCTTAGTTTTATCTTGAAATCACTTGTGGTTATATTAGCACTTAGTTAATACTAGTTTTGGATAATTACTAATAGAATTCTCTGAGGGTACTGATAATTGTATTGTAAAAGGGCACTATATTACTTGGTGAGACTAAATACACTTGTGTGTACGCTTGGGCGCAATAAGTTTTTGGTGTTGTTGTCGGGACTTGTCAGTAGGCAACTGTCTTAGTTTAGTTTTACTCATTGATTTCTTTCATGCTTTTCACTTGGTCTTAGTTTCTGAATTTGCAGGTAATATGTTAATATGCTAGTAAGCTGGCAAGGTATTGGGAATTGGTTGAACAATACCCATAGCCTGAGCAACGCTTACATCAATGGAGGAGAAAAGCAGTCATTCTCTATTGTATCCCATAGATTCACAAGGAACAAGATATTCCTACTCCCATGGCTGAGGATCCACCAGCTCACAGGACAATTTCTTAAATGGCAATCCCACTTACGAGTAATGTGTCCTCCACAATTCATAGACCAACACCTAGAGATAGATTTGAATTTAGAAAGAACATGGTGCGACTTCTAAATAATAATGGGTAGTGTATTGGGCCATCATATAAAGCTCCTCAAGTCCACTTGCAAAACTTTATAGAGATCAGTGGAACATTCATTGTAACAAGTGTGTTGACTAATTATGTGAGGATGATGCACTTTCCTTTTCACTTTTAGGGGAAGCAAAAAATGGTTGAATGCTGAGCCGACAACTTCCATCACAACTTGAGATGACTTAGCTCAAAAGTTCCTCGTCCACTTTTTTTTTCTCGCAAGACTGTAAGACTTCGCAGTGAGATTTTGAGCTTCAAAAAGAGGAAATATGAAAACTTATATCATGTTTAGGAGAGGTTTACAGATTTTCTTCAATACTTTTCTCATCATTAACAGTCCAATGAGGTAGTAGCTCACACATTTGTTGAGGCACTTGACCATAACACAAAATTTTGCTAGATTCATCTATAGGTGGACAAGCTTTGAAAAATACATATGATGAGCTATACACCTTATCGAATTGGATTAACCAAGGAAATCCAAATTGGCATGGTGATTCCTCAAGGAGCTTTGTGAAAAAGACTGTAGGCATGATTGAAGTTGATAGCATCACCACCTTGGTGGCCCAATATTTAGCTATTATGAATTTGATGATGACTTAATTTATCAAGTTAGGTGTATATCAGCCTTATAATTATGTTAATATGGTACAATAGTGTCCGGTATGGTATGAGATTTGTGGCAACAGTGGCCACTCAGCAGATATATGTGATGCCAATCCCGAATCCATCAACTTTATGGGAAATGAATAAAAGCCGAATTATGGCAATGCCTACAATCAAAAGTGGCAAACTCAGCCAATGTATACATTGAAGAGACTGTGAAAAAGATTTTGGCCAACCAAGAACGGATGGATGCTAAAATAAAGAATCAACAAAGTACATATAAATAGTTAGAGCAGAAAGTGGGACAACTAGCGCAGGCACAAAATACAAGGCCTCGGGGTGGTTTTCTAAGTGATAACGAACCTCAAAAACAAGAAATGGAATTCACCTTGAGGAGTGGTAAAGAGCTAAATGATAGGCCTCCAAATATAAATACGGAGGTAGATGTATAGTTGGTTCCTCAACTGGTTGCTGACAAAGTTATTGAAAATTTGGAGAAGTTTGAGTACTTGAAAACAAAAGTTGTTGAGAAAGAAAGACCACCACTAACTTTCCTACAACGGTTCTAGAAAGCGAAGGAGGATGTATGCTTTAAGAATTTCTTTAACACGTTTAGATAGCTTCACATTAACCTTTCTCTTCTAGAGTTTTGTAGGGATTGCCCAAGTATGCCAAGTACTTAAAGGATGTAGTGACTAATAAGGTGAAGCTGCAGGATATAGTGATGGTGTCCCTAACAGAGGAGTGCAACTCTATGGTAACGAAAAAAAATGCCAAAAATCCTTAAAAACCTAGAGAGTTTCACCCTCCCTATTAAGATTGGTGATGATGAAGTGGTACATGCCTTGAGTTATTTGAGGGAAATTATAAATTTGATGCCTCTATCCATGTTCCAAAATCTTGGTTGGGTGAGCTGAGACCATGCCCTTTGATGCTCCAATTAGCGGATAGGACCATAGTGAAACCCAATGGAATAATTGAGGACGTGCTAATAAAGATTGGTTTATAATTTGAGTTGATTTTATTATTATAGATTTTGATACAGATAGCAGGGGGCAGATCATTCTGGGATGTCCATTCTTAGACACAGGAGGAGCGTTGATAGATATAAGAGAGGGCAATCTCACAATGAGATTGGACGATGAAGAGGTGATTTTCAGTGTGTATAAGCCACTTAATCTACCTTTCCACTACAAAGATTTGTGTATGATTACAATGATAGAAGTAGATAAGTGTGGGGTGGTAGAAATTACACCACCAAAGACCTCTTCAGACAGTGTCATTGAGTTTCTCAATCCACCACCTATGCCTGAAGCTATGACGATTAATGAGACTAAAAAGGATATTGTGGAAAATGTTGTTGGCCTTAAGAGTTCACACTTAAGAGGTCAGAAACAAATAAGAAAATGACCTCCAAGCAAGAGAAAGAGGATGAAAGAAGTAGGATAAGTAGTGATGTTGAGTCATGCCGCGATACTAAATCAGGCACTGCTTGGGATAAAACCCAAGTTAAGGTAAATTTTATTTTCAATATCCTATTTCTTACTTCATGTAGTATTTGTTATTGTTGAGTTTAGGTTGATGGAAAGTCTGAGTACCGGAAACCTGAGCTAAGGAGCATGACATAGACTAAGTGTGGGGTATCTAGACCCTCTTGGTATTTATAGATGCTACTAGCTAGGTCTAGACGTCTCAGGGAGTATTTCTATCTCTACTTTTAAATTCAACTTTGGGGACAAAGTAGAATTTTAAAAGTGGGGCGGGAAATTCCCATGTTTTAGGTAAAGTGCTATAGGATCTTAATTTATAGTTGTTTTTCTAGTTTTTGCATAAATTTGAGAAAAATACAAAAAGATTTTCTTTTTAGTTAGTTAGGTCTATTTTGGTGCACACTTCACCCACCCTGTGGTTGTTCTTTTAGATTTTTTTCACAGGGGGCCCTTTGAACCCAGTATCCTTTTTCTTTTTTAGGAGTAATTTTTAATTTTTTGTGAGTAAGTAAGTGGGATGTCCACGTTGGTTCTATGTGTTATTACATGAAGCAAGTGGTTTTTGTGTGTAAAAATAGGTTGTTTGTGGGAATTACCAAGTTGAGACTCCTAGGCTCTAGTTTTCAACTCTTGTTCATTATTGGCTTAATTCTAAATTTGTGTGATTTTTTGGTTGAGAGTCTATGATGATACTACTTGATTTGAGCATATGCCATGTGTGGTTTAAGGTTTTTTTTATTATTTGTTATTATATTTGATCTCTAGAACTTGCCTGGTGTGTTTGCATAGCGAAATAAAAATTGTGGGTTTAGGAGATAATATAAGCATTTCTTTGATCCCCAAGTTTTATATCCTCTTTTATCTACCCTTGTTCATAATCCTAGTTAGCCCCATTGATACTTTAACCTATTTTGTTGGTAGCCTCATATATAGCCTGTTCCCCTTCTTTGTTTGACCTAAATTTGATCTAAAGCTCCCAAGCATTTTAGTTGAAAATTAGTAAAGTGAAGAAGTTTGGAAATAAGAAGAAAAGAGGTGAAAATGAGGCCCTGAATAGTAGCTATTGGTGTTGTGAAATTGATATTATGGTTGAGAGTTGTGTGATGAGAAGATTTTATAGTTTGTGTGAAAAATTGATCCTGAATTGATGGATAATCCTCCCTCCAAGTTATATATGAATGAGCTTAATAAGATGGGGCAAAACAAAAGATGGGTGTAGAGAGAAGTGGTAAATTGGTTGTTAATAGAGAGATCCTAATGTTCATGTGATATATTATAGAACTTAGGGAAGTTAGTGACTACTTTTAACCAAATAGTTTCTACCTGTCCTTAGCTTACATTACAACACATAAAAACTTATTTGATCTTGAGCCTTGACATTTTGATATTAGTGGCAGACTACACTAAGTTCAATCCTATGATTCATCATGTGTAACTTGTGAATTCTTTCTAAGAGGGAGCGTAATTTGACTATTATACCTATTCTATGACAAATTGTATCTATGTGAGTGATTATAGGTAACTCTCTTATTTTGAGAGAACATGTTTGATAATTGTTGGGTGATTTGTATGATCTCTTTGACTGAGTAATATGCATAATTTTGCCAACTTGGTGATTTAGTTCTTGAGGTTAGGATGTTTTGAAGAAATGTTCATGAGCTTTCAATTGTGTGTAGAACATGCTTGGTGTAAAAATTTGCATTCTGTGTAGTCATTGTAGTACTAGCTTGAATATCTTCCATGTAATAGAATTGTGGTGTCTTCTCTGATTATGATGCTTGTAGTAAAGATTTTTCCGAGGACGAACAAAACTTTAAGTGTTGGGTGATGATCTTAGGTGAATTTATGCACCTAAGAATTGTTTTCTAACCTTAATTAGCCTTTAATTCATGGGTGATTAATAAGTAAATATTGATATAATTGAGCATTGAGGTATTAAACTACTTGATTATAATTTTTAAGGTATGTTTCAAACATGTTTCGAATCAATTTGATCACTTAGAGTTTAGACGAGAAAACTAGTGTTACTAGCTTGAGCCATGTGTTGTTCTAATTGATCTCGATGGATTTTAGTGTGTGTAATGAGTTACTAAGGGTATTATTGTGTAATCATGTGTGGAATAACTTTTTTATAGTATTTAAGATTGTATTGAAACAATCCAAGAAACAAAACACAACGTTAAAGATCAAATGGACAAAATTAGTAGTCTTAGCTTAAATTACTAGTTCATCGTCTTGGATTGTATATTCTTTTTAGCTCTAATTCATGGTTTTTGATGCTATAGTATCACGATCCAAAAATAAGAATCATGGAGGAACTCGTTGCGGCATACCTTGACAAGTAAGCCTATCACCCAAACTGATACAAAAAGGAAAATGAAAAGACAGAAATACCCAAGGTAAGGATCCAAGAACGAAGCCAAACCATACAAGAAATCATAACAATGCGGAAAGAATTTATCCAAAATACCAATCATTCCCAAAACTAGGTGTCAATAGTGTAGAACTACTAATACAATCCAAGAGTGAAATACATAAACAAATTAACTACAAAGGAATAATATCTATCTCCAAATACTAATAAAGACATAACTACTATAAAAAGATAGAGGTGAACTTTGGACGCATAAATGTCCAACCGCTACCTTGGAAGCTCCAACAATCTCTAGAGTCAAGCAATTTGAGGCGCACTCAAACTAAGACCTACATTGAAAGGGCGTAGTAGGAATGATTATGGTACACTTGTATTCAGTAGTTATCAAAGACCGACCAATCAAAGTAGTAAATAAAACATAAGAAATATACACTAAAAACACATCACCTTCAATCAGAAAATGTCCCACAATGGCATCCCACACTGCTTGCACTAACAATTCTATTATATATCAAATATATTTCAATATCACACCAAGATAGAATACCAGTACGTGTTATATCACATATAAAAAAAATAAAGGGAGAACACGTATAACTAAGATCATCAAATACAAGTAAAAGAAGATACGATAAATACATCGATGACAAGTTAATATGGAAATAAAACACAACATAGCTAAATAATGTAAGAGCAAATGTATATGATGATGATGATGATGATGATGATGCACGACGTCGTTGCACAACCTTAGGGATCGTCGCACAATCAATGTGTACAGGTACAGAGGCAAGCCTCCAAATATAGGACCTACAGGAGGTTCGTCAACCCATATACAATCTATATACCTCATATCTTCTTTCTGGCACATCCCCCGAAAAGGTGTTATAAGGTGTTGCTAGTATTTCTCAAATATTTCCATAGTGGTACAAATGTCTCATGAATGAGTATGATATAAAGTTGTAATGCTCACAACCAATCACAATGAGTATTTCCAAAATCAACCACATGATATATTTCCAAAATCAATCATATGATAAATTTCCACAACCAATCACAATGATACATTTCCACAACCACATGAGCAGATATCCACTCATTATCTCTATTTCATTTATGAATTTCCATATGTCTCATATGCTAATGAAGTATGAATATAGTCACAATACGCCAATGGTACCACATTAAGCATCTTAAACAATACAATTATTCACATGTATTCAAGGCTATCAATATCACATAGGACCCCACACTATCACACCTATCACATAATATCTCAATTTTTACAATTACATCACATATATGCCCCCACACGGGCACAACACATAGATATTCATTTTTTATGATTAGTTCCCATCCTTAACATCCATTTTATATAATCATTTACTACCAAGCCCAGTTTGAAAAAGATTAGCCATAACCTACCTCGAAAGTCAAAACCGGTCCGCTACACTTTGAACCCATGCCCTTAATTTTTACAAATAATCTCAAACACTATTGAAAAAAATAAAATATGGAATCTTCGTGTTAAAACAAAACCAACATCACTCATATTGACTATATTTGATTCGAGGTCAAAATGAACCTCCGAAACGGAGTTTTTGAGAAAGAAAGGAAAAATCTTACTTCAAAAACATGTTTTGCATATTTTTAGGAACCTAAAGTTGAAAACCCAAGTCAAAGAGTAAAAAACGAGGTTCAAATTGAAGAAAAATGATTTTTGAGCTTTACCGGGTAAAATCTTTGAAATCTTGATTAAAATCAATAATCACAGTTGTTTTGAAGGTTAAATTAATGAAAAATGAGTAATTATAAGATAAAAACATTATTCAAGTGAAAATAAGTGAAATTGAGGTTGAAAATCAAGCCCTAAGATTTTTGGGGTCTTGAGAAATTATCAAGAAATTACTAAGAAAAGAGTGGCTTCTTACCTTAAATACGTAATAAAATCAAGAAATAGGTGTTAATCTAGTTTCCCAAGCTCCCCAAGCATAACGTTTAGGCTTCGAAACTATTTTATGATTTAACCATCAAGAGGTAAGGTGAAAGAATAGATAAAATGGGCAAAAAGAGGTAAAAACAAAGCTGTTATATTGCTGATTTTTCCCTTAAATCAAAACAGACTACGACGGGGTGTCCAGAATTTGTTCTGAGTTTGATATACATAAAAGAACTATGCAACCACTCTAAATTCGATGTTTCTGATACGATGGTGAAGTCAAATTTTCAAAATAACATTGTTTTCACAAAGTTGACCCCCAAAATCCGACATTCCAATTTCTAAACTGAGGATTGACATGAGATTTAAAAGCCGTAAAATCACACCAAATATGATGCCACCCTGAAATTGATATTCCGGATCTGTTGGTGAACTTGTATTTTTCATTCGAGGTTGTTTTGATCAAATGTGGGTTCCATACCCATATTTTAATTTTTTAACTTTTCGATCAATAGGTCGAAATGAGCTTGGATGCTTTGGGACCCGAACCAAAGTTCTATCTAGCCTAAAATTGATATTCTGATGCTTCGGTATAGTCCATTTAGCCATCCGTCGCACGAATCAAAAGATATCCCTATAAGTATAAAATAAGTCTATCGAAGCCATCAAAAATCACAATATCGCATAACTGGTACCAAAATACATCAAAAATCATGTCAATCACTCCCACACCCTTGAAAAATTTTACTGCAACTACGAGGAGGGGTAAAATAGTCAAATCACACAAAATAATAAATTTCACATATTTCATCAAATTTTTAGGTCATTACATCACCCACCATTAAAAATCTAGTCTGTCCTTGAACTAAAGGCAAAAGTATTAGTCGAATCAATAAAGAACTAGTGATAGGAACTACATATATCAGACTCAACCTCCCATGTAGCATCATCTATAGGTTGATGTCGCCCTGAACCTTAACCACAGGGATAACTCTAAAGCACAACCAGCTAACATCCCTAGACAAAATGGAGATGGGCTCCTTAAAAAAGGACAGTCGGTCATCTATCTGAACCGACTCTGAACAAATGAGATAAGAATCTTCAAGGATATAAAGGCAAAGCATAGAAACATGAAAAACTGATAGATCAGGAGTCAAAGCCAACTCATAAACCATATCACCCACAGTTCGAAGAATCTAAAATGGACTAATATACTTGGGGCTAAGGTTTCCCCTTATCCTAAAACTCATTACACCCTTCATGAGTGAAACTCAAAGAAAAAGACGATCCCTGACCCCAAATCTCCAGGGATGAAGTCTACGATCAGTATAGCACTTTTGCCTACTATGAGCCACTCTAAGTCTATCCTGCATGATCCAAAATATATCGAAAGACTTACAAATCAAGTCCATTCCATGGGATCTCACCTCTAAAATATCAAACCAACCCACTAGTAAGAAACAACGTCTTTAAAAGAGCCATATCAATCTTGGAATGATACCTATTATTATATGCAAACTCAGCTAAAGCTAAAGGTTATTCCCTATGGCACCAAAATCAATCACACAAGTACAGAGTATATCCTCCAAAACCTGAATAGTCCGCTCCGACTAACCATCAGTCTAGGGTGAAATGTTATGTTAATATCAACCCGAGTGCCCAACTGATCCTGAAAAGTCTTCCAAAAATGAGATGTGAATACAGAACCTCAATCTGAAATAAAGGACACCGGCACACCATGAATATGCACAATTGAATGAATATAGATATGGAACAATCTCTCAATACTGAATGAGACCTGAACCAGAATAAAATAAACTGACTTGGTAAATGGATCCATGTTAACCCAAACACTATAAAAAAAATTAGATTTATGAGGAAAACCATTCATAAAGTCTATGGTGATCCATTCTTACTTCCACTCAGAAATGGGTAACCCACCAAGTCTCATATTCTAGGCCTTTACCTACTGACAACATAGGAAACGAGCCACAAAATCCTCCATATCTCACCTTCATACCACTCATATATAGTGCTATCTCAAATCACAATACATCTTAGTCACACCTAGATGGATGTAATATTTGGAACAATGGGCCTCCTCTAAGATCAACCTAATCTAATCACCCATTCTAGGCACATAAACTTAATCCCTAATCCTCAAAACTCCATCTGAATCAAGTGAGGATATCTTAGCCTCCCCACTTAACATCTTATCTCAAATCAACCTCAATCCAATATCATTAAACTGATGAGCTCGAATCTGCTCCATCAAAGAAGATCTATCCTTCATAAATGCCAAAATATGCCCAAGTGTCAGAATATCAAACCTAACCATATGGTTATCTAACAATTGATTTTGTAAGTCCAATGGCCTCTCCTGGGCCAAAATATGTGCCAAGCTACCCATGTTAGTTGACTTTCATTTCAACGCATCCACAATCACATTAGCCTTGCCCTGATGGTAGAGAATAGTCAAATTAAAATCCTTACGCAACTTATCCAATAGTGTTTCCTCATATTAAGATCTCACTGGGTGAAGAAGTACTGAAACCTACAATGATCAAAGAAGATCTCACAACGGACTCCATATAAATAGTTTCTTTACAACTTTAAGTCAAACACGACTACGCATAATTCTAAATCATTGGTAAGATAATTCCTCTCATGAGGCTTTAATTAACGAGACACATAAGAAATCACCTTTCCCTCTTGCTTCAACATAACACCTAACCTAATACCTAAAGCATTGCAAAATATGGTAACACCCATGCCCTTCTTGGGAAAAGTCAAGATAAAAGATAAAGTTAATAAATCCTTGAATTTTGAAAGCTCGCTTTACAAGCATCAGACCACTGAAAAGAAATCTTCTTTTGGGTCAACTTAGTAAATAGAGCTACAGTGGATGAAAAAACCCTCAACAAAATGCCGATAATAACCTACTAAGATGATAAAACTTTGAATCTTAATGGGCAAAATAGGTCTAGCCCAATCGCAAACTTCTGCAATCTTGGTTGGATCAACCATAATAGCCTCTTTAGTCACCACATGACCTATGAAGAAACTGACTCCAACAAAAAGTCGCACTTGGATAACTTGGAATAAAACTCCTCATCCCTCAATCTATGAAGCACAATATGCAAATGGTCTTCATACTTAACCTCACTCTGGGAATAAACCAAGATATCATCTATTAATAGAATAATAAATAAATTAAGATGTGGTCGAAACACCTAGTTCATCAACTCCATAAATGCGGTAGGGCATTAGTCAACCCAAAGGATATTACCAAGAACTCATAATGGCCATATCGAGTCTGAAAAGCTATCTTTGAAATATCTGCTTTATGCATCAATAACACATAAATTAAGTCATAACAACACATAATATCAACACCCAAAATCAAGTTTTCCCCCTAATTTCTATGTTCAACTCAAAATCTAAGAACTAGGGTACCAAAATGCAACAACAAAGTAAATTTAACTCGAAACAAGTTTACACTATCACACATTATCATTTTCAACTCAAAAAATAGAGAAAATTTAGGTTTGAACACTTAATTGAATGAGTGAGATCTTAGGGTGATTTAATTTTTCAAAGTTCTTCCCAAATTCGTGCTTAAATTCATGCAAGGTAAGGAATTTGCACAAGTTGGTAACTAATTCAAATTGTTTTCATGCTTTTGGAATTCAAAAATTAATCAAAGATAGAGGTATTTTGATTTAGAAGTTGTTTCGGATATCGGGTACTCATATTTGGTGTCCTATTTCTTTTTAAATCAAGCTTGCTTGGCTGGGTTAACCCACGACCCCGACTTGGTAAGCTAGGGTATGAGTCATGTGTATGACTCGTACCTAGGATTACAAGTCATTTCTTCAACTCGTATAGACCTGGAACCTTACCTGGGTTTTAGAGTGGATCCAACTCAATGTGATGAGTCGTATCATAGGGTACGACTCATTCTGAGAGTCGTAAAGACTCCAAAAATTTTTAACTAATTCCAAATTTTCTCTTAGGTCCTTACGACTCCAACTCATGAGTCATACCATCAAGATACGGCTCGTGAAGAGTCTGTATGACAAACCTTATTGAACTTCATTGGATCTTTTCTGCAATTTATAGTCCTGCACACTAAACAAACATATTAAACTATAAATAAATAAGAACAAAACATGGGTTTCCTCTAATGCAACACTTGATTTAATGTCGCGATACAATGTGACTAAATTGGGCTCTCAAATTTCATGAACTAGCCTCATGGGTTTCCTCCCATGCAGCGCTTGATTTAAAGTTGCGATACGACGTAATTACCTTGGTTACCTAGCCTTCACCAAGGTCTATCTCAAAAATCATATTAATTTCCTTAGTGTTACCCATATAGTGCTTGAATCTTTTCCCATTCACCTTGAATGGGGCTTCACCAACCTGCTTTAATTCCAAAGCACCATATGGAAACACTCTTATCTCAGTAAAGAGACCATACTATCTAAACTTCAACTTACCTAGAAACAAGCAAAGCCTTGAATTATAGAGCAATACCTGGTCACCTTTTTTGATGATTCTTTTATCAATTTTTTGATCATGATGAAGCTTCATCTTTTCCTTGTAAAGTGAAGAACTTTCATATGCCTGAAGTCAGAATTCATCCAACTCATTCATACTATTCATCTTTGACTTGGCTGTATCTTGCCACTTAAAATTCAACTTTTTTAAAGCCTATAGTGCTTTATGTTCAAGTTCAATAGGCAAATGACAAGCCTTGCCATTTACCAACTAATAAGGAAAAGGACCAATAGGGCTTTTGAATGATGTTTGGTAAGCCCATAATGCATCATCTAATTTCCATGACCAATCAGTCCTATTGGCATTTACTATCTTTGGCAAGATAGACTTGATTTCCCTATTGGACACCTCAACTTGTCCATTAGTCTGTGGATAGTAAGGTGTTTCCACCTTGTGTTTCACTCCATATTTCTCAAGTAGAATTTTGAATAGACAATTATAAAAATGTGACCCACCGTCACTAATAATAGCACATGGGTGACCCACTTACTATCAGTAATGAGATACACTACACCAACATCCAACCACTTGATTATCTCTTTCTTTACCTCCTCATGCATGGGAGGATTGAGTCAACACTTGATGCTCTATACTTGGAATACAATACAACTCAAGTTGAATTTCTTAAGTACAAAGACTAGGCGGAATACCCATAATATTTGTAATGGACAAACCAATGACCCTCTTGAATCTATGCAATACTAATAACAATGTTTCTACTTCTAAGTCAATTAAATCAGCTATAATAATTAATGGTAAAGTATTGTTGACCCCCAAAAATGTATATCGCAAATAACAAGGGAGGGCCTTCAACTTTAAGACCACTGGCTCTTCAATGGATGGACAAGCAGGTAGAGTAGTTCTTTTTTTCAAATCCAAATCAAGCTTTTTTGGTGTGTAAGTGTAATAACCACTCCTATAAAGAGCACATACCATATCCTGACAGTCCTTAATACCATCATTATCAAAGTTCATAATCACGGCTGCTAGAGCTTCAACACCCAACCTCTTTTCAATAGGAATAGTATTAGAAGTATCTTCCTAATTTAATACTACATCAATATCATGGAAAAAGACTATTTCTTCATCAAACATATCAATCACTATTATCAATCTTAACTCATTAAGCTACTTCATAGGTTTGTATACATTGAATATCACTTGTTCATCATTGAGTCTCAGCATCAGATGACCCAGCTCCAAATCAATCAACTTCTTTTCTGTAGCAAAGAATGGTCTTCCTAGAATAATTAGACTTGAAAATACACTTCCATTCAAATATCACAAAATTTATGGGAAATATTAAATAATCCACCTTCAGCCATACATCATATAAAATACCAACTAGATTTTTCATTGTCTTGTCTGCCATGACTAATCTCATAGTGGTTGGTTTAGGTGCTCTCAACCCCAATTTGTAAACATTGCAAATGGAATTAGGTTGATGTTATAACCCATATCACATAAAGCATGATCAAACTCAAAAGATCCAATGGTGTATGGTATAGTGAACACACAAATACCCTCCTCTTCTCCACCAAAGATCTGGTAGTTACAACACTGAAATAATGAATATTATTGACTGGATCATAACTGACAAACCTCTTTTTGGTTATTAGATTTTTCATGAATTTTGGATATCCTGGCATTTTCTCTAATGCCTCTACAAGTGGGATATTAACTGACAACTCTTTTAGAGTTGACAAAAACTTTAGATACTTACCATCTTTTTGGTTCTTTTTTAGACTTAGAGGAAAAAGAGGAAGAGGTTTCAGAATAGTCTTTAAACCAGGATCCTCAACCTTCTCTTTTCCTTTATATTACTTGCTACTACTTTCTAAATCAATAGGATCATCATCATTCTTTTGCTCATCTACAACTGGTAATGGCATGCAGTGACCATCATTTTTTGATTTGTAATTATATTACCAGGAAGAGTTCTAGGTTGGCTTTAATTCAATACGACCAACATATAGCTATACTACTTCTCTAGTTGTTTGATTATCGTAGCATGAGACTCAACTTTTTGATTCAGCCTGGATAGAGCTGCCTTAATATGCTTAAGACAGCTCTCTAGACTTTCTTGACCTTTGAACAGTTTCAATAATATTGCCTCCTTTCTAGACTCGTTATCTCATCTACCTAGTGTAACATATTTTGCACTCTTCTCCTTGTAGTAATCTTTTCTGCCAAGCACCATCTCTTTCTATTTCTATATCTGTATCCATCATTCTAATAGTTTCGACCATGATTCCCTTTCCTTTGGGCTCAAAAATTTTCCAACCTACAATCAATATACTTTGATTCCTTTTTAATTTCAATCTCAAATGTCCTAGAAATAGAAGTCTGTGCTGCAACTGTATCCACTTTCTCAACAATCATTATTGCGAATTATTTTATAAGCAACCTAATATCTATCTGAAGCGGTGTAAGTTCCTAAGCTACTATATCATGACTAGATGTGTATGCATTATTAGCCCCAATAGCATATGTACCTACACCACACTCAACATCTTAAGTATGCCATACTCTATTAGTCACTAAAATATTGTCTAGCATTTCTTGTTTAGCATCCCACCAAAGGTGCATGAGTGTACCTCCTAAAATTGTGTATGCCATTGCTCTGGAATTGACATTCAATGATCTATAGAAGATTTCCAAGAAATTCAACCCTCTAGTTCTGTGATTTGTTACCATTCTCATCTTCTTATTTAATCTAAACTATGCTTCATACAAGGATTCTACAGGAAACTATATGAAGTTATAAGTATCATCTTTTAATTGTAGCATCCTTTTAAGAGGGAAAAATCTATTTAGAAACTATTTACATAACTAATGCCAGGTAGTGATTGAGACTCTTAAAAGTTCCCCTAACCATAGTGATGCTTTAGCCGTTAATGAAAATAGGAACAATCTCAATCTTAAAGCTTCTTGATCCCCCCCCAGAATAGTATATGATGTGCAGATCCTAGTAAAGTTAGCTAGATGCATGTTTGCATCATCAGTAGTTGATTCTAAAAATACACCCTTTAAGTTCAATAATTGGATCATAGTGCTTGTAATATCAATCTTTATATTGGGTGGTAAGCCAGAAGGAATGGTGACTTATGTCTCAGCAGGTTCAACATAACCCATATCCTCTTCATTATAATATGGGTGTAAGTACTGGTATAAATAAATCAATGGAGCTCTGCCTCTATGAACTCTATCTCGATGCTCAACTACCTATTTGGGATTGGCTAGTCCTTCATGCTAAGCTAACCCAGACTCTTCAGTTAATTAGGCCTCTTCGGCTGCTTATCTCTCTTTCTCAATACTAGTTATTCATTGTTGCATTTGTAAATCTTAAACATTTTATAGATTAATGTAAGCATGTAAGAGTGTTGTATTGGGATCAATAGGTGGAGCGAGAGGGTCTTGAACTCCATCACAAACTTGTCCTGACACTCTTCTTAGTGTTTAATGAATTATTTCTGGATCTAGATCGAACAGGAGTAAGGGAACACTTCTTAGCCTAGTGTTTGACATACACAAGTGTATGCCAAATCAGACTAAAAAATAAAAACCTATGAACTCCACCAATTCAATTAACTACTCAAACCCTCTTCCTCAAAAACGATGCCAAAATTTGATGTCGCCTAAAGTACACCTCCATAGAAGGAAAATCAGTTATTGTCAAAAATAGTAACCCAAATAGGTTAGGGTCGATCCCACAGAGAATATGCTGAATAATTGATTAACTTGGTGTAGTTCACGAGCAGTGCAGAAAAGTAAATGGGGGGTTTTGGAAGTAATCAGTAAGTAGTAACCGAACTTGAATGCTTTGAGTTTTAAACAATAGAAGACAAACACTAGGACTGTGTTCTCTCTAGCTTCTAAACTCTATAAGATTCTTGTGTTCAACCCACCTATTCTACTATACTGCATGTAAAGTCAGCAAGCTATGTATTATTAATAGTTTTGTGAACGTGTTGATAAATCTCACCCTTTACCTTATGTGTATCAGGGCATCACCTTATTGCTCATTATCTATGACTTCAGTTTAACTCTAACCTTTTGATTCTCGAGTTGATTAGATGAGATGGCAAAATAGTAATGATGGAAGTGAATCTCAAATTACTATCTTAATTTTTTTTCCTAATCACAAACTCCCTTGTAAGGATGTTTACGAATATAGGCTATCCCTAAGCTTCTACAATAGCTTTGAGGTTAATTTATACAAAAAATATTAAGATACATACAACTTACTTTAGAATAGATGAATCTCCCACTTCACTTACATTGTAAATCCACCAGGATTCCTACAACCCTAGTCAGGGAAGTTAGCCGCTCATGTTCATGCAAAAATCCATGATAATCAATAAATAAAGCATGTAATTAATTGCACAATAATGAGAAGAATAAAATCCAGAATCTACTATTGAATAATAACCCAAAATCTCAAGAACAAAGCAAAAGTATGAATAAAGTATATTGGAACGTAAAAAGATGCTAAAGAATATAAGCTAATAAAGATAAAACCTAGGCTATTTATAGTATCTCAAAATTACTTAGAAATCTTAATAAAAATTGGAAAGGTAAAGTTATGTCCGCACATGGTAAGAATCGCTCTTCAACTTGTACCATCATAATACTAGTCATACTCTACCCCTCATATCCATTCCAGTATCTGATCTCCTAAGGCTTTAACTTTCTGTTCTTCTTATGACTTCTATTGACGATTCATAACTTGAACATACAACTCATGGCCTTCACTTGTATCCACCTGGGAATTTTTTCTTTCTCAGCCTTAAACACTGGTTTGCTTATGATTTCCCTATAAGAGTCATACTCAGACTTCTGACTCGTATACTTTTGAGATTTTAACTTTGGATGGTAGCTTTAAATTTTGTTATGCTTACGATTCCTTATCATGATCTGAATCTTCAATTTATGACCCAGATGCCAGTTATAGCCTCTCCATACTTAGATTCTCAGTTTGGGTTTGGGTTCTATTGTGCTTACGAGCTATCCTACGAGTTGTATGGTGTATTGATGACTCAAGAGGTAACTTGTATCTTAATTAAACTTTATCTTTATAGGTATTTTTCTTCCATTTTTATCCCAAAACTATTGTAGACCTATTTTACCTACTATATGCACCAAAGTGCATCATATCTACTAAAACAACCTAAGTCCATGCATCAATTCAAGGTTTTAAGCATCGAAAGTGTTGTGTTTCAATGGTGCCTCATAAAATACTCGAGTTATGGGTTATTATGATGTTAATGATGTTTTGTATAAATATTCATTCTGATGGTTCCTTATTGGAGTTGAAAATCATGAATTATGGACTTATTAAGTTGATTTCTAGCCTCACTTATATATTTATATTCCGTGTTGGATGGATTGAATATTATCATTTGAGTCAATTATGATAATTACATCCTTAGTTTCAAAGGTACATTTATGCTATACTGGTACTACTAAAAACACTATTATTTTGAAAGAAAATGAGATACCTTTATGAAAACCCTCTTCGATAACATGAAATGAAGAAAAGAGTTGAGAATGAGATATGAGATATATTATATAGGTTGCGAACCCCCATAGGTCCTTCTTGGTAGTTGCGAGCTCAATGGGTGTATATAAAATTTTATGTGATGGATTTTACTATTCATTACATCCGCATTGCGTTGCATTGCGTATATATCTTTCTTGATTCTTTAGTTTCTTTGAATTACATGTGGTTTTTGTGTATTTCCTTCTTTGCATTTGTGTTATTGCTATTTTTGTATACATGTAAATATATTAGAACTATTACAGGAGATGGTGTGAGCTTCCAATTGTGATTTTTTTATTTTCAAGTGTCGTGCTCATAGTGCATTTTACTTATGTTATTTCCTACTTTGATCATACCTACTGATTACAAGTGGACCGTACTCACTCTGTGCTATTTTGATGCAGACCCTAGTACAAGTATAACTTATGAAGGCTGATTCAAGTAATAGAGTTGGTAACATTTCATGGTACTGACCACTCTAGCTTATCAGAGTCTACTTTAGGCCTCTTCTATCTATGAGTTGTCTTTATTACTTCTTTGGAGATAGGCTATGTATTTTTAGTTTTGGATATTGTATCAGATTCACTTATGCTGTGACACCAGATTTTGGGATCGGATTTTATGAATTTCTTTCATGTTCTATTTTATTATATTTCAAGAATGGTTTGACTTTAGTCTAGGAGTCTCACCTGGGTATTTATTACTGTGTTTGTGTATTCCTTTATCAGTTTGAGTGATGACCTTACTTATCAAGGCTTAACCACGATAAGTTCCATTATGACCTAATTTTTGTGTGATGACAAATACCAACTTATCCCAACCTAACTGGTTGGATTGTATGGGCAACTACTCTAATCCACCTAGATCAGAGAACCCTTACCACACATTTGAAAATATATATGGAAGTCAATAAGAAAATAAGAAAATACTCCATTTATTACAACCAATCTATAAAACTGTAGTTATAACTGAAAACATTTCCCTTGGAACTAATCTAAATAGGTATAAGAGCTACTCAGAAAAAGTACAAATAAAAGATACAGGTTCTTAAGTAGAAACAATCACAAAAGCTGCTAGAGATTTTTACCATATCAAGCATGAAACACCTACTGATACTAAAACAAGAATATACCTTAAAAGGGGTATAACAAGAGTAGTATAAGTACAAAACTACACATAGTAGTAAGCATCATCAGTCGACACGAATTAAATAATATAAATATTAGGTAAATATCCAGAAGAAACATAAAAATTGAGAGACATTCATTCAGAATCTTTCATTAAACCATTCACTTGTCACTTTAGATATTACTAGCCTTAGTCATAAGTATCCATTACTTGTTAAGTCAAATCTTATTCCATAATTATCTATGAGTTCTAAGATACCTGACCCTTAAGGTTTCTTACCCTTAACCATTAGTATTTAAGACCCTTATTGACCCTTAAGGTTTCTTACCCTTAACCATTAGTAGTTAAGACCCTTATTGTCATGACCCAATTTCTCAGGTCATGGTCATACCTAATATAACACACCAGTAGGTAAGCAGAGCCATAGTCCAAAATCGTTAGTAATGGAATATCCAAAGAAATAAAAGGAAAATATGAAATAAGTATGGTACAAAGGTTTATATATATATATATATCAGATCATAGTATGAGTTCTCATAGTTTTTATGTGCATCGTATGAAGATACTATGAATAGGAGATTTAGGGTGAGCTCCAGCAATTGGAGTATTACTGATCTCTCTCTTATGGATTATACTGATCTCTATGTTGTATTCAGAGATGAGTTGTACTTGTATATTTATTTAGTATTTCATTTTGTAGTATTATCATATTAGAAGCTCTTGAACTAACTCACCAGGTTTTGGGACTGCTATATATATATATATATGTTAACCCTTGTACCATATTTATTCCACATGTTCCTTGTATTTCTTTGGATGGGCCATTACTAACAATTTTGGACTATGGGTCGGCTTACTTATTGGTGAGTTATAGTAGGTGCCATTATGACCTGAGATATTAGCATATGATACTTACGTAAATACTTAGCCATGTTTTACTAAGCTGATCATACATTAACACCTAGTATCTTTAGGTTCATTTAAGTCTACAAGGCAATTAACAAGATAGTAATACCTATTTTTCTGGCTTGAAATGAAATAACCGCTAGACCATCAACCATAACATGCCTTAAACACTACCCAGATACCCTTCGATTAGCCATATCTCGACTTATAACACATAACCATAACATGGTACAATAAGAACACCAAGAACACTATCATGCAATTCTATTTTTAGTTCATAACACTTAACCTTGTAAGCAAGTACAACCCAAAGTTTAGCCAATATGAGTCAACAAGGATATCAAGTCATGTCCACTATGACCACCAATAAGACTCCATTATTAAATACATCCCCTTATCTCATTCTCCTAAGTAATTAGACAATACAACATATGATCTCTTCGTTTATTAACCTTAAACCGACCTCTCATAGATTCCCCACCCTCAATAAATTGAAATATCATAATTATAAGTCCTAAGTTCATAGAAAAGTCCAATACACTAATCACTGCATAACTTAATTCATACAAGTATTTTGTCCAAACACAATGCACACACAAGTGTATGTTGTTGTTCAAGTAGTAAACTGGTAAGTGGCTCTTACGAGCCGAATACCGGTCCCACAGGGACTTGGTATTTAGTAGAAGATCCAACTCAAGTATTACTATCTAAGTTAAGCAAGTGCAGTTTGTAACCACTAAGAGTTTGAGTTTTGTTATTATAAACTAAGTAAAAACTAAAAATAATATGAAGTTTGGATTTTAAACAATATATGGAGAGCTTCTAGGGTTGAGACTTATCGTACATTCATACATAACTATGATTTCTAGCCGGTGATGATGTTTATCGTGATTGTTGATCTACAGGGTTGATATTACAACTTGGGAATGGTCATCCACTAAGTAGTCTATTCAAATTAATCTCACAACTACATCATTGAGTGGGAACGTGAGTGTTTAATTCAAATGCATTAAGCTATCTTCCTATTTCATTAACCAAGTCAGGCGTTTAGGTATATCTCTATCCTAACCACTACTTATCCTTTAACAAATAGTATCTAATAATTAAAGATATGATCCATGATCCCTATGTTATTAATTTCACTCCTATGGTAAATTCATTTCGAGACTTAGATTTGTCCTAAAGTTCACGACTCTTTAGAATAGTAAAGCAAGAATGCAAGAATACAAGAACACTTGACATGATAAACAGATAAACCAAGTATAAAACTCTACTCAATAAATTATTTTGTTGCCTTAATCCTAGAAAAAGGGTTTTTAGCCACTAATATTCATACAAATAATCACCATAGTTGAGTTCATAAAGTAAAACTACAGGAAAGAAAAGTTAAAGAACGAAAAACCCTAGTGTAGAGCTTTTGATGCTTTCTCCTCCTCCAATCTTGTGTGTTCCAAAGATGTCTTGTAAATGTGTCCAAGTACTCCTTATATAGTCCTTTAGTTTATCCATAGGCTTCCCAAAATTAATTATATGCATTTACCACTTTACCCTCAACTTAAACTAAATAAAAAACAAGTTTTAAACAATTTTTTTTTGAAGGGGGGAGGGTGTATTGCATGGCCTATGGTATCGCCCCTTAGTGTGCGGTGCATGGCCATCTCTATAATAACAATTAGACCCATTCCCTCGGGGATACTAGTCATGGACTATAGCCTGGCCTTGAGGGGTGCGAGGCATGACCTATAGCACGGCTTAGAGCATGGTCATTTCGTAACATGAGATTTTCATTCAATCTTTGTTAAATGCTTCTCGTATCCTTATTCCTTATTTCCCCACTCCTTGTGTAATGAATATCACAATTATTTTTCTTTTTTTCGTACATTTTTGGTGTTTAGAGCTTTTCTATAACTGCCCCAAGATGTTTATGACATGTTAGGACTGATAGTTTGATTTTCGGGCGGTTCGTTTGAGAATTTTAGTGATACAAAATATATTATGAAATATTTAATATAAATTAACATTTTTAAGAAATATAGTTTATTACTCTTCTAAAATATTTTTTTTAATTTGTAAAGGATTCTTTAGTAATGGTATATCTATATTTCTTTACAAATAGTTTTATAACTTGTTAACATCTTAAGTGGAGATGGTGAATCTAGATATGTTAAAATATTATTATTACATAAGAGGTTTTACTATAAATAATTTTCTATTAATTATGATGAATTCAAAATATTATATTTATTTTACCACGAACCTATGCAATACCTAAATATATAAAAAGGAGGCTAATAAATTTCTTGTGGACACCTCACACCACGTGGAAGTGGAGGAGTTCCCATTAAACATCATGGTAAGAGTTGGAATGACCATAAGTTGGCCATATGTTGCATTAAGAAGGTAGGTAAATGTCTATTATCTTGGTACATATATATCCACAAACACATATGTATATATATATATATATATATATAAATATATATAGTGTTTGGTTTCTATTTTACCTTTTACCTTTACAAGAACAACCTGATGATTCATTCTCTATCGATTGTGCACCTTATACATATTAATATAGCGCATATAGATTATACCTATAAACGTAAACAATGTACTTGATAGGAAAAAGTTTGATGATAAATTCAATCCCGAAAAAGAAAGTATATTATTTACATCAAGTTATTGAAGCTCGTGTCTAGAAAGACACTATTCGGAGGCTTTTAAAAGAGGTTTTTAACTTTGGCGTCCAGGTACGCTAAGCTTACCCTATCCTTATATTGAGCTTATTTATGGTAATTGTGTTCTATGCTACTTTTGGATAGGTTGTTGTAGTTTGTGAATAATTTGATATATATATATATATATATACATATATATCATGTCTTAATTGTCCGGGTAGGATCCTGTTCTAGTAAATTTTAGTTTTGTTATATTTTAATTGATATATTATTTATGAGCTTAGGATGTAGACTTTTAGTTACAAAACCTTGAATTCATCTTTTTTTAACTAAGTTACACAAAAGGTTATTTAAGTGTATTTTAAATATGATTTAGGGTCAGTATATACTTTATTTATGTCATTTATTATGAAATTTGGCATCATTGTGGCATCAGTTACTGAATGATTTGGGTTTAAATTTTATAGTTGGGTATGATTAATATAATATCTGGTTCGAGTCCAAGATCTAGTTATAATATTATCTGGAAGTTCTGGTACTACAGTTGTTCTAGGAGTTGTAGTTCCTCTGAGTTCCGATCTGAGTCAGGCATCTCATTATGAGTTCTATTGTATATCATGTATGTGGCCTCTTGTTATTACCCACTATTTTCACTTTCAATTCGGTATGTGACCTATTATTATTATCCACAGATAATTCTCAACTTATGCATCAATTTAAGTGCAAGATGGTCGTTGTAAATATATTTAGTCAACTTGGAGTTAGGGTCGAATCCACGAGGAATAATATAAGTGGCAATTAAATTAATTCAAAACACTGGATATTTGCTAAATTCAATCCTTGTAATACCCCAAAACATCCAACTCAATATTAGCTCCATGTTTCAAGCTGATGCATAGTACATAATTGTTCCTTGGTAGTTTCATGATCAAGGTTTATGTGAATTAAGGTCTAAAATATGTCCTAGCTATTGTGAGAATCAAAATATTCCTTACCGATTGCATGGCACGGCGCGCCGGAGGCCAAAATGGCACTTGTCAATTTCTAGAAAGCCTCCTCGATGGACCTGCTTCATGCCAAGCTTCCAGGTTGCAATAATTGGCATTTTACCAAGCTCTGTGTCGCGTCGGGGCCCTAAATCGGGATAAATTTTGCGTAGTTTTTAGTTTTTGTTTTAAACTCCTCAAGGGAAATATGGTAACATCCCAAAACCCTATATATACTCTTTAAACACTGGATTGAAGCCCCAAAGCATATCTTTACATTAATTTTATCAAAATTCACTCAAGAACAGTCAAGAACAAGTCTAGGGTTTCCATTGGGGTTTCAAGCTTCAAGCAAATTCAATCGTAGATTCCACAAATTCTTAATCTAAGGTATGCATAGTGTTCATTTATGGATCCAATCCATTCATAGAGATCAGGAACCATGTTTTTAAATGTTATTTTGTAAACCTTTTTGTGGTGATATAAGCATGTACATGTTGATGATTGTTGCTTAAGTTTCAAAATGATATCTAAAGATGTTTTCATGACATATATGTGGTTGTTAGTTGAAAAACATAAACTTTAGGTGGTTTGATGTGATGCAAGGATGAAATCTACCTCTGCTTTAAAGAATGGATGCAAGGTGTTTGATAAAATGCCTAGGATGCTATAAACCCATAATTACATGATTCCATGATATCTAAATGACAAGTCCATGTTAGCTATACACTTCCATATGAATTTCCATGCTATTTATGTGGTGTTGTTTTTGTGGCATGAAGCTTGTGTGATAATGAAAATATGAATTATATACACAAAATGTATCCATGCTCTCCCTACCATGTTGAGATGTGAATAAATACATGAAGTATACTATCCCCTACTTATAATATTGTGAATTGTGGACTCTAATCTTGTGATCAAGTCATGTCATGTGTGCCAGTTTCCTTCTATCGAGTCCTGGGGGTATTCGTACCTAAAAAATATAGTTGTGTGCCTAGAGCCATGTCATGTGCCACGATAAATCTCATTCAAGCTATACTCTATAGAACTCAGTCAGTCATGTGACTCAGGAAACATCAAAAATCTCATGATCTCAGTTAACTCTCAGATAATAGTACTATTTCATCAGTCAACGGATGTTAGTTATTCAGTCCATGTAAAGCTAGTTGAATCATGTTCAGTCCCTTCAGATGGGAGTAGAAGTTAGCACCAAGTGAACCCAAGGATGGGAACTCACCTGCCAGTTCAGGGTGTGATTCTTAGCAGTCATCCTTCTGTTCCAGAACTACATAGCCAGCATAGGTTGAGACATATTAACTTGTCAGATTAGGGTTAATGAGGTGTATTAACCTGTTAGTTTAGGGTCCCACCATTCTCACTTTGAGTACCTTCCAGATAAGGATCACTCACAACTGTCCTTACCAGTGGCACGACATTGACACCCCTCCAGTCGGGGCAGAGATTGGACTCCAGCTTAGCCGTAATGGTACACATGGGGCATGCCGGTTAAACAACTACCTCCCACAGTTTCAGTACCAGTCTCAATAAAAGAACTCAGACAATTCTACAGATATCAGTATACCAGGACTGTTAGATACAGTTAAATTCAGTTATAGCACGAGACTCAGAGAGTTCTACCAGATTCAGGACTCTCAGACATAGATGCTCATGTATCAAAACTATAGTTCCAGTCATGTATTAGCGTACAGATTTAACTACCATATACTCATGATCTGAGTTACTATGTATGTATGCTTGTACTCATATGTTCATATCAGTCAGTCAGTTAGCAATATTCATGCAAGTAAACCCTTTGCATTAGCCAACCTCACTCGTATACTTAGTACTCCAGTTGTACTGACGCATTTGCGCTATGGTGCTTTCTTTTCATGTTACACTATAGGTCTAGAGCCATGAGTTCCAGACCAGCAGTAGCTTTCTAATCACAGTGTTGCAGTGAGTCCTCATCCATTCGAGGATAATATGATTTGATTTATTTATTTATTACTTCAATTCAGTTTTACGGAGTTAGTTAGAGACATATTCCTTCAACTCCTTATTCAGAAAGTACTTAGAGGCTTTTAGATTTAGTCAGATTTAGCTATTAGATTTAGTATTCAGTTTTATATTCAGTTGTTTTAGTTATTCATTACCCCATGGATGTTACTATATCTCTTCAGTTGAACTTTATGGCCTACATGTTTAGGTTTTCCGTGTATTATATGTATATTATGTAGTGTACAAGTACAAATATTATTCATGGGTTAGATTGTGGTCCCTAGGGTTCATGAGAACTATGTAGCATTCCGATTCAGAAAATCGGGGCGTTACAATCCTAGAGTACAATAATATAAAAATGGGGGTTTAGAAAGTATCACGAATAATATATCTATTTTGATTTTTCAAGTACTAATACGGGGCTATGAATAACCAGAGTATAATCAATTAGGCACAGATCTTGGGGTTATGTTTTACTAAGGGGAGAAAACATGAGGGTTTTAACAATCAACTTCACTTTTAGAAGATTAAATATGGGTAGGCTCTGTTAGGGGTTTTGGTGAGAGCATTTCAATAAAGCACCAAACTATCACCCATCGATTCTTTTGAATACCAAATGAGTGTGTTAAACAATTGGTAACCAAACCTCAATTTAGACATCCCTATTTCTAGGATGATGCCTAAGTCATAGCCATTCCACAATTTATCCTTATTTCAAAGATAACAAAAAGGGAACAACTACAATCAAAGTAATTGTTCACAGATGCTCATGTCACCTTCAACCCCTCTTTCAAGTATGGTTAAAAGATCTAGGTTACCCGCTTCCCTTTGTCTAGGATGATGTAGGGATCAGGAAATATCAGTCTTTCACCAACAAATCCCATGTTATCATCAATCATTTGCAAAACCCATGAACATGAACTGCTAACTGAAGCTAACAATAACAACCCCCACACACTTTAACCCTATCCATACATAACCCCAAGAGGAAAAACTAGCTACTCATAAGATAAATAAGTAAAAACATACCCAAAATCTCCATTGATTTGATTTATAGGAGACTAAGTGAATGTTACTTCATACTTTGGACTCAAATAAATCTTCAATGGGAGTTTGCTAATTCTCCACTTAGAAGCTACTCCAATGTATTCTTCACCCAAAATTAATACAGTATTTTCTTCTCCAAGTATGAAGGCTAAGAACTACAACAAAGTTCCAATTATTGGTAATGGTAGAATGATTAGATGATGGACAAGAGATAATGTTTGAGTTTTTTTAGGGAAAATTTAGGAACAATTGTGTGCATTTACATCTTTGCCCTTAGGATTATTTTCTTCTAGGCCATGATCGTATAATCTTTGTCGAGATTTCACCTACCACGACCACAGATAATGACATGCGATCATGATATGTTGACCTTCTTAACTGGCTGGAATCACGATCCTCAGACCGCAATTATGATAACCGAGGCCATGTTCTGCTCCAGGTCTTCAATTGTACTTCTTTGCTTTCTTTTGTTCCGGTTTTGGCTCTAATCCATGCCTTTATATCTTTTTTGCTTTCTTTGTTCCCTTTTTATCTCCAATCCACACCTTTATATCTCATCACTTTTGTACCTACAAAATATGGATATTAGTGTATTCAATAACAATTATGTCTTACTTATTCATTCAAAACATGGTAATGTGAACGAATGTAGAGTACAATTGAGTGGTAAATTCACCACTAATCAATGCCCCCAACTTAAAGCATTTCTTGTCCTTAAGAAGCACTACCTTTAACCATGAAACAATGCATATTTGTGCCCAAATTAGATGTCCCAATGATCACAATGACTTCAAGCTTAGTCACTACCACAAGTAGCTCTTTACACATTGGCCAAGCTGTTCTCACTACCACTCTCAACCTAAAATGCAATATTCAAGGATGCAAAAGACTTTAAAGAGCAACAATACAACAATAACCGGTACTCTAAAAGTGACTCGCCTTTTGGCCATAACTAAACTATACTCCTTTTGCCTCATTTCTCAGAAGATGGAAAAATTACCAATCTCAACTTGTTCACATGCCTCCTCAAAAGAAAGAAAATTCTACTCACTAAGTTACCAAATATGCAACAAGGAATTTAAGCACAAAACTCTCTCCCTCACAAGAACTCTCTATGCTAACAAGTGTCTTACCATAGTCTTGCCCTTATTTTTAATCGCCACAACAAAGAAAATAAATGGTTGGATATATCGAAGGTCTTTTTGAACTTGTAATGTAGGTTTGGGTTAGGGCAGGATATCATTTAGGAACAACATGGCTACACCCTTCTTGAACATCAACACCCACTATTTAATCCACCTTTTACTATATGCCACTTCTTTTTATCGCAAATGCCTATTTTTGTTTACTTGGTTCACCCATTTTCTTTTCATTTTTTTTCTTAAAAATTTCAAGAAATTCTTTCCTTTGATAGGTCCTTTCTTTTCCTATTCAATTATTTTCAATATTCAAGCTCTTAGGCACTTACTAACAATTTCTGGCCCAAAGTCTTCCTTTAATCTTCATCACCCCCAAATTAGGCTTTTAGCCTCAAGTTACATTGTTAATTTCAAGGAGGGTATGGTTTAAAAGAGGGATAATAATTGAATGGCTCACGACTTGTAAAGTGTTTTCCAAAGAAACATGCAAAGGCTCAAAGTTGGTAACTAGGGATAAAATTTATGCACAGGTAGGCTTTTTAGGCTAAAGTGGATTTCCAATGTCACAAAGATGGCCTAAGATTATTTCTCCAACCAAATACAATCAAAATTAGCTTTGAAAGACTAATGGGGAAAGTTCTACATGTCACAAGTATACCTGAGATATAGACAAATTACTCACCACACATGGCATGCGAACTTTCCAAGGAGGCTTAATTTCCCCTCCCATTAGAGACAAAAATTAGAGTTTCTAACAATATTCACAAGTCAAAATTTATGGAGTCACCACAAGAGAGAAAGTTTGTTACAAGGTTTCTCACATCCATGCCCTTGATTTTTGAAAATTTTTTGAATGGAGAAAGTTGTTTGTTTTTCATTTGCACCATGCACAATTTTCTAACTTATGGCAACAACCCAAGCATTAATCTCATATTTTGGATTTCATATGGGCAACCATATGGCTACTAAGATTTTGCCATAGGTATACAATGCGATCCCAAATTTACAATGCCACAGGTACTCAGACTTTCCTTGCACTTGTGACCTTGATGCCACAAATACTTAGAATTCCCCTACATCTATAGCTCAAAACTCAATCATGATGCTTTCCCCTTAAGAATGTCATCACTTAATCTATAATAGGGAAAAGCTCATCATACATCACCATAATCAAAATAAAACTAAAGTAAACTAGAAAATCTAAAAACAAAACATAATGACCAATCAATGAAATATGGGCACCATCAAAGTGCACAAATGTAGCATCACAGAAATAAAATAAGACATCATCCAAAATGTCATCAAAATAATATAAAAAATATCAAGAAATATATCAAACCAATACAAATATAGGGGCATCCCCAACTGAAAAGATAGCAGTGTCCTCACTGCATAAGCAATAAAGCAAGAGAAAAAAGATTCTCCCTAAATCTACCTCAATAACTACTCACCCCTGCAGACTCTGTATTATCTCCACCAATATCAGCATCTGACCATACAGTTGGAGACTCGTCATCGCTCTCGACCCTAGGTGAAGGTAAATTATCACAGGGTTTCAAGACCCTAAACAGGTACTTCACCCCCTTCTACATATTGCTGAAGAACTTGAACCTCTTATTCTCCCTTTTTTTAATATTGTTATGGAATTCCTGAAGATCCCTATGAGATTCTGCCAGTGCTGAATATGCCCTCTCAAGCGTAGCCACAGTTGCTCTTTTTGTCTCCTGCTTATTCTTATACTTCTCATAATCAATAAGGGATACATAAGAGTGATGCCTGATGGATGACTCTCCCAAACCATGAGAAAAATCTAATACTAGCTTCTTGATGGACCTAATATCAATACCAATGGCTTCTAGAGGTCCAACAACATATGGTCTACAAAATTTGGGCTCCTCAGTTGTTTACTTGACCAAGTCAACCTTTCTCTTTTTGCTTTGTTCAGGTACACCCACACCCCTAAATTTGAGTAGAGTGAGGGAAGGGGGGAGGGTTTGGTTTCACCCAGTTATTTGTGGGATACTCTTCTACCCCTGCTCTTTTGCCTAGTTCATTAAGAAAAGAAGGAAAGGGAATAAGTATACCACCCTGAATCTTGAAATATATTTATTTTTCAAGCACAATGTAACCCATGTTTATAGCAATACCAGATATAAGATAGGCTACCATGAGAACTCATAAATCAATGAAATAATTCATATGTGTTCAAGGAAAAAATCTTCTACAGATAATATTCAACTAAATTCTAGCCTCTGCTGTGAAGTCGTGCATGAAGATCCCTCTTTTGCTAACAGCCTAGGTGACTTCTCTATTAAGTCATAGTTTTCTATCTATCCAGGTCCCTAGCTCACAGCCCTTTGCATAGAATTTAGCCATGTTAGCCTTCGGGAGAACATATGTAAGACCCCGCAAAATTTCTAAGCTTAATTCAGTCCTTTAGGCTTGTCAAGGGGTCTCAGAATTAGAAAATTCTAACTAAGTTTCCATACTTAGTTAATTTTTGTCCTTCAAAAGTTGGCAATCTCATTTCACAACTTTAATGTCCTTTAATGGTCTGTATTTTTGTTAATTCATGACTAGGGAGGTCAATAGGTGTTTCCGAACAAGTTTTGAATTTTTTGGACCTCGTTTAGACAATGTTTAGTGTCCCAAAATAGTGAATCAATGTGATCTTGGCACACCGCATTTCCAATCATGTTGTTTAACATTATTGTAGGTTTCCATAGTCAAAACTACTGAGGCTTAGCACGATCATGGTGCGACGTGTCAGGTATCACATCAAAGCAATTGACATGCCGCATCACCAATTGCATTGATGCCTAGTTTTCAATCATTAAATGTCCGCATCTTTAAGGGGAAAAGGGTTAATTTTCCACCCCTATATAAGCCTATAACACGGGATCCAGCTAGTTTTTCACCAAAATATAGTTGTTTCTCTCAAATTCCCTCAAGAACAAGTCTAGGGTTTTTAATTAAAGATTCTAATTCAAGATATTCCACCATTAATCTTAAAGAAACTTCAATATAATGTATGTCAAGTGATTATTCATGGTTTCCCTTCAACCATAAAGCTCAACAATCCACTTTTAAATGATAAATTGTGATTTTTATGTTATGGATTGATTTATGACCATGGTTATGTTGTTGTACGATTATTAAGTTGGTATCTTTAATATGTTTTCATGATATTTTTTAATGTATGGATTGAAATTGATGAATTTAAGTTGAATGAAGGAACTTTGATGTATTAATTTGATATTAATGCCTAAGCCCTAAGCTATGCATCCTAGGTGTTTGATAAAATGCCTAAGAGAATGGGAATTATGAATATAGCTTAATTGTGACCTAAATGGTAAATGTATGCTTACACTCATGTTCAAAATATCTTCCGTATTATTGTTATGCATTGTATTTTCTTGATAGAATGTTCATGGGATTAGAGTGATGAAATCATGATATGTTTATATGCATTTCTATCCATGTACAAGGTTATGATAACCAACTGCTTCATGAAATCCCCAACTTATTGTATTATGAATTGTGGATATTGGTCATGTGTTCAAGGAGTGTCGTGTCTTGTCAGTTTTATGCTATCGAGTCTTGGGGATATTTAATTCCTGCTAATATAGAAGTATGCCTAGAGTTAGTGTCATGTTTTCAAGATACTTTCAGTCAAGCCATGCTCAGTAGAATTCAGTCAGTCTTATGACTTAGGAAAAACTCAGTAAACATAGTAATCCCATTAATCTCAAAAATCTCAGTAGTTCAGTAATCTCAGTAGTATTTCATTAGTCAATGGAACTCAATGAACTCAGTCCAATTCAGTTCAGTTAATCAGGTTTAGTGTCTATTTAGATGGGAGTAAGATCTAGCATCGAGTGAACCCAAGGATGGGAACACATACTTCCAACAGAGGGTGTGATTATTAAAAGCAATCCTTATGTTCCAGAACTATGTAGCCAGCATAGGCTGAGATATCAACATTGACATTTAAGGGTTGATAAGGTTGATTAACACTGTCAGATGAGGGTCCCACCATTCTCTTATGGGGACACTGCCAAATGAGGGTCACTCACAGCTTGTCTTTAACAGTGGAGCAGTATTGGCACCCTTCTAATTGGGGTTACAGATTGGACCCTAACTCTATACAAAAAAGGGGAATTTCAGTTAGATGACTAATTGCCATAGTCTTAGTTTCAGTCTCAATAAAAGAACTCAAATAGTTCTTCAGATTCAGGACTGCCAGATACAGTCACTCAGTTCAGTACAGAACTCAGCTAGTTCCATCAGGATCAGGACTGTCAGACACAGTCACTAAGTTAACAGTATATCAATTATACGAAACTTATGTTTTCAGTATTCAAACTTAGTAGTCAGTATTATCACGATCTCATTTGTAGTTATGTATTCATGCATGTATTCTCACATTCATGTTATTCAGTTAGTTAGTATTGTTCATGCATATAAACCCCATGCATTTAGCCTACCTCACTTTGCATACCAGTACATCCAGACATACTGGTGCATAATTTCCTTCTATGCTATGGTGTTTTATACCATAGGTTCAGACTCTCAAGTTCCCGATCTCACATAGCTTTAGATTTGTCCAGCAGCAGTAGATTTGCTGTGATTCCTCATCATTCAAGGATAGCCTAATTATTTCATTACTTCATTAGTTCAATTTTAGTTGACAGAGTTAGTTGGGGACATGTCCCATCAACTCCTCAGTTTTTGAATAGTTTAGAGGCTCTTATACTAGCATATTTAGACAGTTTATTTCAATTTTGGTATTGATATACCGTATTTCTAGATGTTATGTTTTATCAAATATTTGAACCTTATGGCAATTTCAGCCCATCTTTTATATTATACAGTATATTATGTAGTGCTCAGTTACAGATATTAGTCATGGGTTAGATTGTGGTCCTTCGGGACTTGGTATCAGATCCTAAGGTTCAATAGTGTCCAAGGAAGTCTAAAGAGCCACATCTAGTAGAGTCTTGTGCACCACACTTATGGACAGGAGGTTATGAGATGTTTTAGGAATAGTTTCCCTTCTTTCAATATTCTTGTCGTGAGAGTAAGCATGAGCTTAAGTTAAACTCTTGTTCTAATCCATTTCTTCCTTTATTATAGAAAATGTTTCCCAAAAGGACTAACGAAAGAATAACTAGGAATCAGTCGGCACCTCCATCTATTCAAGCAGATTCATTGGACGAGCATGTCTTTCATGGCGAAATTAGAACTAACTCCCTTACTTTATCTTACGTAGTAGTAGCTCAGAGTAATCAGCAGACTATTGTACCACCCAGACATATGATTTATGTCCAGAAGATTGAGGTAGGAAAGAGTAGAAAGAAAGAAAGAAAGAAAGAGAGAAAATACATGAGCGTGAATGGGAAATTTCAACTTCACCCAGCCTAAGTCAGAGAGTGTTAATCGTTATTAGTTTCACCCAAAGTCATCAATTCTAGTTCCTTTCTCAACCAGTGCTCTAGTCCCTAAATTTAGAGATAGGGTGTTAGGCCCTAGATCTCAGGGTAGTGTTAGCAGTGTCCGAACCAATCTCCTTTATCAGACTTGCGGTAAGAACTACAAGGGTATTTGTAAAGTTGGCAGTGATGAATATTTTGGATATGGCAAGTCAGGTCATAGAGTTCGATACTGTCCAAAGGCTGGTCCATGAAGACAGCATAATCATCCTTCAGCTCAGTCCGATTGCCCAAATTTGCGAGGTGTTACTTTAAGTACTACCAGTGGGCAACGCCCAAATAGACTCTATGCTCTTCAGTCCTGACAAGATTAGGAAAATTCTCCTGATGTAGTCACTGGTACATTACAGATCTTTCACTTGCATGATTACGCTTTGCTAGATCAAGGAGCTTTTTTGTCTTTTGTTACTCCTTAGATAGCAGTTGATTTTGGAGTCAGCCTAAGAATTCTAGCATATCTTTTTTAGTACCTACCCCAGTGGGGAAAACTATTATAGCCTGGCGGGTATACAGGAACTATCTGATTATAGTATCTCAAAGAGTCACCTCAGCAGACTTAGTCAAATTAGAGATGACTCATTTTGATGTCATTCTCGGCATGGTTTGGCTTCATTCCTGCTATGACATAGTCGACTGCAGAAATAGAATTATCCAGTTTCAATTTCTGAATGAACCTTTCCTTGAGTGGAAGGGTAGTATTTCAGTATTCAGAGGTCATCTTATTTCCTACCCACGGGCTAGGAAAATGATATCTAAGGGATGTGTCTATCATCTTGTTCGAGTTAAGGACTCCAGTTCTAAAGCTCCCAGTCGTGATGTCAGTTTCAGTTGTGAGTGAATATTTAGATGTCTTTCCTAAAGATCTTCCTAGATTTCCTCCTGAGACGGAGATAAACTTCAGCATTGACCTTCTTCCAGATACCTAGCCCATATCTATTTCACCATACAAAATAACACTAATAGAACTCAGAGAATGTGACATTCCGAAAATAGATTTCAAAACTCGGTATGGTTATTTTCCATTTGTAGTCATATCCTTTGGTCTTACTAATGCCCCAACAACTTTCATTGACTTGATTAACCTTGTGATCAAGCGGTACTTGGACATGTTCATCATAGTCTTTATAGATGACATCCTTGTCTATACCCTCAATGAGTGTGATCCTGCAGAACAATGTAGAATAGTATTACAGACCCTCAAAGCCCATCAGTTATCATGACATCTACTCATGTCCTATATGTCATCCTATGATCATCACTCATATTCATACACATTAGTGAAAAAAATTATGTACATTTATAGTTCTTACTATAAGGAGATCTAGTTCACCTAGTGTTGCAAATCATGTTCCATGAGTACAGAAACTTTTGAATTAGGTAATGCAGCTCATGAATCATACACTCATGTCATGCTTTACAGTATGCTCAGCTCATATGACTCATGCCCTACTCTCAGTGATCAGCCAAACTCAGATTATGTCATGTATACCCTCAGTTTAAATCTTTTGGTGAAATTCATGGTACTGATGTTCTATCCCTTAAGCCTCAGTTACAATATCAGTTTAATAATCGATATTTAGTAACAAATTCAGATAGTCCTACAAGACCATGGCTTTCAGTTATCAGTTACTTAGCCATCAGAATTCAGTATCAGTCTAAACCTCAGTTATCAGAAACCAGCATTTAGTCTTAGTTATAGTCTTAGTTAAGATTACCTTCTTAATTATCGTCTTAGCTACAATATTAGTCCCAGTCTGAGTCCAATAGTCAAATCAAAAGATCAATCAGTTTTAGCATTACCCAACCAGGGCATATAGTCATCAGTTACTCATTTATTAGTATTTTAGTACCTCAGTTTACAGAATGTTTCTGAATCACGTTATATGTTTGGTCTAGCATTTCTTAATATAATATAGTTTTCACTCATTCATACTCAGTTATCTCATGTTACCAAGTCAATCATTAACTTCTATGGATAATGCTCTATAGTTTCAGTCTAGTTATTCAAACTAAGTATAGTTTAGTCTTATATGCCCAGTATTCAGTTATCAACCATGCAGTTATTCAGATAAGTTAGTATGTTTATGCATTTATACTCAACACCTATGTGAATATTTTTAGTAATCTCAAGTGATGTGCTGTACTAAGGCAAAGAGTACAGTTAAAGGAGTATTTAATGGATATGTCTAAGCTTGAAAATTTTAGATACAGTGCTTAAGGCTTAGTCATTGTATATTAGATGATGTTTCATAGGCATTGCCTCCTAATACAAGAATCTCAGCAATGTGGTGATCCTCTATTCAAATGTCCTGCTTAGAACAGGACATGATTTCCTTTCTCTCTACAGTCACTAGAACTCTATAAAAGAGTGTCAGAGAAAGCCTCCAATTGAGAATAAGTTTTTAGCATGAGTTAGTCTGCAAATCCAGTGATTTAGTTTATTAGTAATACACACAAGTTAGTATGATATGGCTTCCCAATTTTTTTCCATCTAGTGGCACTATCCAAAGTCTCATGAAGGTAACCATTCAAAGATGGATCAACCAGGTAGTTGCATATGAAACTCAGTTCATGTCTTATGTCTCAGTCTCAGATCCCAGATATATAGTCACGATCCAGTTCGTAGGTGCCTTGTGCATTGCCCTAGTTTTCCTCAACATCTTGATAAATTCAACATTTTTCAAGGGACATAGCATCCTAAGGGGGAGATACACTATAATCCCCCAAACTTTTATGACATAAATATGCCACTCTCTCTTCATGTAAAAAAACCTATTTTGGAGTAGTGGGTACCTATAGGTTGACCCTCTAGCTCCAATCTTAGTTGTAGGCCATGTACTCAATGGCTTAGTTCAGTTCACGATACTCAGTCCATGTCACACGTTACAGACTAAGTTTTGTTCTCATGTTCCCATTTATGCGTATTCAGAAAGGGCCTCCAGTTTGAGGATTAGTGACTTTGTGTACCTAAAATTCTCTCCCATGAGGGAAGTGAAGAGAGTCGACAAAAAGGTAAAACTCAGTCCCCAATATGTCGGTCCCTTCAAAATTCTTAGTCACTTTGGCAAAGTAGCTTTTGAGCTCGAAATTGTCCTCAGATCTAGCTTCATTTCATCAAGTATTTCATGTCCCCTTCCTAAAGAAGTGCATAAGTGAACCAGCAGTTGTAGTCCCTGTTGAGGGCGTAGATATTCAAAACAGTCTCTCTTATGAGAAAATTTCCAAATAAAATTCTTGACTATCAGATTAGTAGACTGAGGAACAAAGAAGTCTCTCTATTCAAAGTTCTTTGGCGGAATTATTCCGTTGAGGGATTTACTTAGGAAGCAAAACAAGATATGCGAACCAAGTATCCTCACCTCTTCTCCGTAAAATCAAACTCAGCCTAAGACAATAACTTTCCCTAAGCTTATTCAGTTTCATGTTTAGATATCAGTTACAAACTTGGTATATAGTTTATGCTCAGTTTTCTACTTCAAACTTTGTATTAAATACCATTGCATATTCAGTCATACATTCACGTGTCAGTTCAGTCATGTATCATGCATCAGATATGTGCGATTAGCTTATCAGTACTCTTAGTCATGCATTCATGTATCAGCTTAGTCATGAATTTGCATCAGATATGCATGCTCAGTATGAATCTCAGTAATGTCAGTCATGTACTCATGTTTCAGTTGTTCATGTTTAGTATATACTTCAGTTTATCATTATTTCTCCCATCTCAGTATGTCTTATTCGAGGATGAATGTTCCCAAGGGGGAGATATTGTAAGACCTTGCAAAATCTCTAAGCTTACTTCAGTCCTCTAGGCTTGTCAAGGGATCACAAACTTAGAAAATTCTAACTAAGTTTATAGACTTAGTTTATTTTTGGCCTTTGAAAGTTGGCAATATCATTTTTTGACCTTAATGTCCTTTAATGGTTCATATTTTTGTTAATTCATGACCAGGGAGGTCAATAGGTGTTTTCAGACAAGTTTTAAATTTTTTAGACCTCGTTTAGACCATATTTGGTGTCCCAAAATAGTGGACCAACGTGATCTTAGTGTGCCGCATTGCCTATCATGTTGTTTAACATTTTTGTAGGTTGCTAGAGACAAACTTACTAAGGCTTGGCACGATCATGGCGCGCAGCGTCGGGTATCGCATCGAAGCCATCGATGCACTATATCGCCAATCACGTTGATGTCCAGTTTTCAATCATTAAATGTCTGCATATTTAAGGGCAAAAGGGTCAATTTCCCACCCCTATATAAGCCTATAACATGAGTTTCAGCTAGGTTTTCACCAAAACATAGTTGTTTCTCTCAAATTCCCTCAAGAATAAGTCTAGGGTTTTCAATTGAAGGTTCTAATCCAGGAGATTCCACCGTTATTCATCAAGAAACTTCCATCTAAGGTATGTCAAGTGTTTATTCATGGATTCCTTTTATCCATAAAGCTCAAGAATCCACTTTTAAATGATAAATTATGATTTTTATATTGTGGATTAATTTATAACCTTGGTTATGTTGTCGTGCGATTCCTAAGTTGGTATCTTTAATATGTTTTCATGAAATTATGTTAATATATAGATTGAAATTGATGAAATTGAGTTGAATGAAGGAACTTTGATGCATTAATTTGATATTTATGCCTAAACCCTAAGTCATACATCCTAAGTGTTTGATAAAATGCCTAAGAGAATGGTAATTATGCATATAGCTCAATTGTGACCTAAAAGGTAAATGCATGCTTACCCTCATGTTCAAAATGTCTCCCATATTATTGTTATGCAGTGTATTTACTTGATGGAATGTTCATGGGATTAGAGTGATGAAATCATGATATGTTTATATGTATTCTTATCCATGTACAAGGTTATGATAACCAACTGCTTCATGAAATCCCCAACTTATTGTATTATGAATTTTTGATATTGCTCATGTGTTCAAAAAGTATCGTGTCTTGTCAGTTTCATACTATCCAGGCCTGGGGGTATTTAATACCCAACAATTTAGCAGTGTGCCTAGAGCCAGTGTCATGTTTTCAAGATACTCTCAGTCTCAAAAATCTCAGTAGTTCAATAACCTCAGTAGCATTCCATCATTCAACGAAACTCAATTAACTCAGTCCAATTCAGTTCAGTTAATCATGTTCAGTGTCTATTCAGATGGGAGTAGGATTCAGCACCGAGTGAACCCAAGGATGGGAACACACACTGCCAGCAGAGAGTATGATTCTAAAAAGCAATCCTTGTGTTCCAGAACTATGTATCCATCATTGGTTGAGACATCAACACTGACAGTTGAGGGTTGATGAGGTGGATTAACATTGTCTAGATAAGGGTCCCACTATTATCATATGGGGACACTGCCAGATGAGGGTCACTCACAGCTTGTCTTTACCAGTGGCGTAGTATTGACACCCTTCTAATTGGGGTAACAGATTAGACCCCAACTCTATACATAAAAAGAGACATGTTGATTAGATGACTACTTCCCACAGTCTCAGTAAAAGAACTCAGATAGTTCTTCACATTCAGGACTGTCAGATACAGTCACTCAGTTTAGTATGGAACTCAGCTAGTTCCATCAGGATATAACTGTCATACACAATTATTCAGTTAACAGTATATCAATTATACGAAACTCATGTTATCAGTATTCAAACTCAGTAGTTAGTATTATTATGATCTCATTTATAGTTATGTATTCATGCATGTATCCTTACGTTCATGTTATTCAGTCAATTAGTATTGTTCATGCATATGAACCCTATGTATTCAACCTACCTCACTTTGCATACGAGTACAATCAGACGTACTGACGCATAATTTTTTTTGTGTTATGGTGTTTTATACCATAGGTTTGGACGCTCAAGTTCCCGATCGCACTTAGCTTCAGATTCAGCCAGCAACAGTAGATTTGCAGTGAGTCCTCATCACTCAAGGATAGCCTAATTATTTCATTAATTTATTAGTTTAGTTTTAGTAGACGGAGCTAGTTTGGGACATGTCCCATCAACTCTATAATTTTCGGACAGTTTTGAGGCATTCAGACTAGCATGTTCAGACAGTATATTTCAGTTTTGGTATTGATATATCGTATTTCTAGATGTTATGTTTTATCTAATATTTGAACCTTGTGGCAATATCAGCCCATCTTCCTCATTATACAGTATATTACCAGTGCTCAGTTACAGATATCAGTCATGGGTTAGCTTATGGTATGTTGGGATTGCTAGCATTGTGTAGCATTTCGGGTATTAGATTCGGGGCGTTACAACATATACCACATTCACCTGCTCCACGGCAAAATGTACACCCTTTCCCCAAATTTTCATCATATGGTTTAAGAGGGAGACTGCGCTAAGATTTGTATAGAACTCTCTTACCCAGTGCTAATTGGCAATATAGGGGTCTAGGATAAAATATTTCCACCCATTAGTAGCAAGCCTGTAAAAGAATTCTGGGAACTTTTTAGGAACCTTGTCCATGCATACACCTCTTTTTAGAAGTAGCTTAGTCCTAGGGAGGTCACTATAATACTGGATGTGACATTCAGGAGCAATGAAATAGATATGGTCATAGTCTTCCATGTTGAGTACCCATAGGCAACATAATATGGACCATCACTAGCAATTTCATACCAAAACTATGCTAAATTAATCAGTTAAACTCATGTGGCAATGTTATGGCGGGTTTTGGGGTGAGAAATAGGCATGTAAAATTTTTAGAATCAGCTGAAACCTAGTCTCAGTTATGGAGATCACGGACTATTTACCGTGATCACAGTTCTGCGATTGCAGACCATTATCCACAATCACAGTTCCATAATCGTGGTTCCGATGGCCGCGATTGCGATGACTGAGACTATGTTCGACAATTTCTGCAACATCACTAAAACACCAAATTTTAAACCCACATTTAGTTCCAATCGACCCATTGATTTTCATGCTTATGAAAATAATACCCTAAGTTTTAGATTATACGCTTAAAACATAAGGAAAGAAACATGAAAGACATTGGGGCATTAAATTAAACACATGATGTACACATTAATTCTATCATTTTTAGGCCAAAATTCAGGTACTCAAGACTTCCCCATTGATGTGTACACCAACTACAACAGCTACCCATAACAATCACCATACATAAACATGGATTTATCATTAAAAACACTATTGCATTCCTTTTCTAAACTACAAGTTTCAAGCCTAAAACAACATCAAAATGAGGGATTTTGGACAACTTACCGAGTTATAGGATGAAAATAAACTGAAGTTCACTACTTGGACACTCAACAAAGCTTAATCCTTAGAGAATTTTGGAGAGAATTTGAAAAATAGGTATGGGGGAGAAAAGGTAGTCCGATGGTCTTTTTAAACTTCATTCACCATGATTGTGATGAGATGTACTCGATCACGGGCATGCAGCTATAATAATCGCGGGGACATGGGCAGCATTCATTGCAACTGAGACCAATTTTTAGGTCTTTTCCATTCCCTCACTTAGTCCAAACATGATAATTTCACACCTTTCTTTTTTCAACTTTCAATCAACACTCCTTGTAGCACCACAATTTTAATGGATTACGCAAAAACAGAAATAAATTCTACTCTATCATACATAAATAAAAGGATACGTGCTACTTTTATGTCATGATGGGTTTCTTCCCATATTTGTGGCAAGGCACTCCTCCAACTATCATTTGTGTTTCCACTTAGAAGATTTGAATCTCCATAACAACTATCGCTCACTATGAGTTAAGAGGCAGAGGGACAGAAGATTTCAATCTTCCAAGTTGAAACTAGATAGAGGTGAGGGCTTAAAGATAAATCTTTTATATTGCCACTTTGAGCACCTAAACCTTTTACCCAATTTCACATCCAATTTCTAGTTTAGCTCTTTGGGTAATGGGGGGAACATCAATAGGCCACTAGTTTTACATCAAAAGTTGAGATCTTTGGCCTTTGATGGTGGGATTTCCATGTTCTCTTTTGGAATGTCAAATTCCAAAATATAGGGATGGTACTCCTTCTCCCCTCAATCCATCATTTGCATAGGAGGATGGATTCTCATCACATCCTCTAAGCATAATATTGATAAGTGGTTTGAGTGAGGTCTATCTCTAAATTCTGAAATTACATCCCTATTATCATCTTGTCCCTAAAATGAATTAGAGTCATTATAAGAGATTTGCTTGGCTTCTTCTTTAGACTCTAGTACCATATCCTCGATTTTGGTATCTTCAACAATATGTTGTTTGGTTTATTGGGAAATCACCAATGCTTCTTCGCTATCAAGCTCATCATCGTAGATTAGTTTCTCTTCTTGGTTAACCTCATCTTGGGAAGTGGGCAAGGCAATGGTATTTGAATGATTTGTTTCCTTGCCCATTTCCTCCATCTTGACAATCTCTCTTCTAAATGCCTCATAGGATTGATGTATGTATTACATATTCTCCCTCGTTGTAGTTACCCGATCCAAAATAGTTTGAAACATTTCCTCAAAACTATTAGACCCGGTATGTTTTTTTTCCTTCTCTTTATCATGGTACCTATCAAACTCATAAGAAGAACTAACATTTGGATTAGTATAATAGAGGGAGGGAGCATTTGGGCAATCATTCTAATGTCCATCTTAACCACCACATACAGAATAATTATACACCCACTAGGATCGAGATGGTGCTTCCATATCTCTCCCAAGAGCATATTCACAATCTTCCCAAAAGTAGGGTCCGTCACAATATGGACATGGATCATCAAGATTGGATTTCCAACTACCAAAATCATATTTTTCCCAAGATGCCACAGAAAAAAGTAAAGAAAAATAAAAATCTACCTAACTCAAGAACAAAATAAAATCACAAGCAAATAATTATAAGTTTGAATTCAAGAAAGTTAGATAGAATTCTAAACTAACTTAATACACTACATTATTCTCCGACAACGGCACCATTTTTTATAATGCTTAACTTACACATCAATTTAAGCGCAAAGAGGTTGTTGTGAATATATTTATCCAACTTGGAGTTGGGGTCAAATCCATGAGGAACAATATGAGTTGAGATCAAATTAATTTGAAAGAATGGATACTTGCTAAATTCAAGCCTAGAGTATAAAAATATAAAAATGGGGGGTTTAGAAAGTATCACGACTAATATTTCTTTTTTTATTTTTCAAGTACTAAGTTGGGTCTATGAATAACTAGATTATACTCAATTAGGCATGGATCTTGGGGTTTTGTCTTACAAAGGGAAGCTAACATGAAGGTGTTAACAATTAACTTTATTTTTAGCAGATCGAATATGGGTAGGTTCGATTTGGGGTTTGGGTGCTAGCCTTTCAACAAAGCACCAAACTATCACCCGTTGATTCTTTCGAATACCAAATAAGTGTGTTCAAAAATTGGTAACCAAACCTCTACTTAGGCATCATCCTAAGCATCCCTATTTCTAGGATGATGCCTAAGTCATAGCCATTCCATAATTTATCCTTATTTCTGATATAACAAAAAGGGAACAACTACAATGTAAGTAATTTTTCACAAATTCTCATGTCACCTTTAAAACCTCTTTCCAGTATAGTTGAAGGATCTAGGCTACCCTTATCCCTTTTTCAAATATGATGTAGGGATTAGGAAATTTAAATCTTTCACCAACAAATCCCATGTTATCATCAATTATTTGCAAAACCCATCAACATGAACTACTAATCGAAGTTTACAATAACAAACCACACATATTTTAATCCTATTCATACATAACCCCAAGAGGAAAAACTAGTTACTCATAAGATAAATAAGTAAAGATATACCCAAAATCTCCATTGATTTGATTTATACGAGACTAAGAGAATGTTACTTCAAACATTGGACTCAAGAAAATATTCAATGGGATTTTGCTAATTCTCCACTTAGAAGCTACTCCAATGTATTCTTCACCTAAAATTAATACAATATTTTCTTCTCCAAGTATGAAGGCTAAGAGCTAGAACAAAGTTTCAATTATTGTGAATGGTAGAATGATTAGATGATGGATAAGAGATAAGGTTTGAGTCTTATTTTTTATGGAAAATTTGGGAAAAACTATGTGTATTTACATCTTTGTCCTTGGGTTGATTTTCCGCTAGGCCGCGACCACATAAGCTTTACCGCAATTGCGCCTACTGTGACTGCGGGCAATGCCACTCGATCACAGTATGTTGACCCTTTTAACTGAATAAAATTGCAGTCTGCAGACCGCGATCGTGATAACTGTGGCCATGTTCTTCTCTAGGTTTTCAGCTATACTTCTTTGCTCTTTTTTAGCTCTAATCCACATCTTTCCATCTCATCACTTTCCTACCTGTAAAATATGGATATTAGTGCATTCAATCACAATTATGTCTTACTTTTTCATTCAAAAGATGGTAATTTGCACAAATGTGCAGTACAATATAGTGGTAAATACACCACTCATCATCTACCACTACCGGTTAAAGCCTGGCATCTGGCCTTTCATATTATCCATTGGTATCGGTTTAAGACCGATGCATATCTGGATGAATAGTATGATTTCTTAGGATTGGTTATTTATATATTATTTATGTTTATTTTATTTAATTACTTCTTGTGTGTCCCATTGGATTGTGAGGCTATAGTTAGGTTAATTGTCTTCTTTAGTATATATGGCAGGCTTGTAAGGGCCCAGTTGGGTTATGTGTGGTTTGCCTTTTATTATTGTGTTATTTATATTTCTGTATAGCTTTTACTTATTCCTTTATTGAATTTTTGTATCTCTATAGTTGTTCACCTTTCTATCCCTATTTACTATTGACTTAGACTACACCCTTGTATTTTAGTTACACTTTTCCTTTATTGAGCTCAGTCGGCCGATGGTTCCTACTGAGTACCCATTTATTTGGGACTCATAATACAATTCTGCATCTTTACCCTGATGCAGATTCTAGTACTAGCAACCGACATTAACATGATTTCTATTTTCTAATACTGGTTCAGAGTAGGGTGAGCTTGCTATCGTCTGAGGCTGATCGTACTCTATCTGTTCCACTTTAGTATTCTGTACTTGAGAATGCTTGTATATATTGCTTATGTTTTGGATTCTTTCTTGTAATATGGGTATCTTTTAGTAGTAGCTCTAGCATCGACCTTACTAGATTTTGGGAGGGATTTGTTGTATATTTTGGTCCTTTTCCTTCTCTCATTTTGATATACTTTATATGTTTCCTTTTGTTCTTTTGCATATTATTTCTACCATTATCATTATATGCATTCTTCTCTGGTTTCTGCCTGCAAGTCCGTTACCTATTATTCCAATATTATTTGTCTTTCCTACTGGTGGGATAAGGTGGGCGCCATCATGACTTGAGAAATTTGATGACTGCTTGGTTTTAGAGCCTAGGTTTCACTGGTACTATTGGTACTAGAGCCGATGTTTAGTAGAGTCCCGTGGATCGGTACAGAGACGTCTCTATCCTATATTCTGGAGGCTATAGAGAATTTTTAGGAAAAAATCTCATTTTCTTGATCCATTGCCATGTGTTGGGTCTGAGTTGGTTATTAACTTTTATTGGTTCACTCTTTATGCAGATAGCTAGGATACAAGGTTGCGGAACCAGGGATCAGGACCCCAATCCTATTCCTAGAGTTTTGGTTAGGGGATAAGGTTGAACCAAAGGTCTGGGGCAGGATAAAGCGGCATCCCCAGTTCAAGATTAGGCAAGGGATCCATCACCTAATCCTGTCATAGCTTTTGAGACTGAGGGACCTACAAGTGTTCTGCTATCACAGTAGTAGGTGGGATAGAAAGCGTACTAGGCCCACCAAATTTGTATCCTCGTTGGTATTTTGAGATGTATTGGTATAATGTTTGGGGTTAGTTGGTATTTTGAGATGTATTGATACCACATAATTCCCAAAATTGAAGCTTTTACCAATCAAAAAGTGAGTAACTAAACATACATATATCATTACGAAGCCAACAATTTCAAATAGGACCCCACACGATCACACATAAATAGTTAATGTCACAAAACCACCAAATAATATCCACACAGGCCCCCACATAGGCACATAACTACACTTAGACACATTTTCCGTGATACAACCCCATACCAATAGCATGATCTTACATTATTATTAACTAACCAACCCAATCTGAAGAAAGTTAAGCTATAACCTACATCAAAAGCCAAAAATCGATCCAAAAAGCCTTCAACACGAAACTTTTTTCCTCATGAACTAACTCGAAACTAACTAAAATATTGAAATATAGAATCCATGAGTCAAAAAAAAGTCAACAATACCCATATTGCCTAACTTTGAGTCACGTCAAAATGGACCCTCCAAAACTAATTTTTTAAAAAGAAAGGTAAAATTGAAAGTTTAGTTCAAAAAAATATTTTTCATGATTAATGGAACTCATAAAACATAACCCAAGTGAAAATAGGTTAAAATTCGGGTTTCAATCGAAGAAATATAATTTTGAGGCCTTCAAGGCCAAAATCCCAAAATTTCACTTTTAAATCAGTGTTTAAACAAGATTTAAATGATAATGTTGAAGAAAAATAGTTGAAATAGGTGTTTTAGAGCTTACCCAAGCTTAGAAATGGAAGAAATTGATCTAAAGATCGAGCCCCCAAGCTCCAAGTCTAAAAAATATTGAAAAAGGAAAAAAAGGGTATTTAAATATACCAGGTTTTGCTAAAGTGGATAATGGGCTACTTTAATGGTTGGCGCTAAACCGCCTAAATATCGCTAAAGTGGTACTCCCGCTAGGGTGATAGTTTGCTAAAGAGGACTTTGGGATGCTTTAGCAATGAGCGCTAAAGCGTCCAAGTTACCGCTTTAGCATGACTAGCTAGGCGGCCAGGCCGTTTTAGCGCCAACAGACCGCTAAAGTGCCCTCCACTATAGCGCCCAAAGGACGCTTTACCAGTCACAAAAGCAGTTGTGCACCTGTTGGAGACTTAGAGAGTTCCAAGTCTTTGCAGACCCCTCGAGATTCATCCGAAATCATAAGAATGCAAACAAACTATGCTACCCTATCAAATTGATGCTCCAGACTCAATTACGCTATCAGATTTTTCAAAAGATGTCATTTTCACAAAGTTGATCCCCAAAACCTAAATTTACAGCTTTCCAAACCAAGGGACAAAATGAGATATCAAATCCATAAAACCAAACCAACCATGTTACCATCCTAAAATCAACGTTGCGGACCTACTATCGTAGTTTATTTTGCCTTTCGATGCACAAATCAATAAATATTGACCAAAGTCAACTATAAGGCTTTTCAAATCATCAAAAAACATAATTTCACATATTTCACACCAAAATGCATTGCGAACCATTCCAAACATCCCCATACCCCAAAAATATCAAAAAGCAATCACAGGGAGGGGTAAAATGGTCAAATTACATCAAAATAAAAATTTCACAAAATTCGCTAAAATTTAAGTCGTTACATCATCCACCACTAAGAATCTAGTTCATCCTCGAACAAAGGAAAATAGAATGAATCAGGCAAAAGCCGGGGATAACTACTACGCATATCAAACTCGACCTCCTAAGTAGCCTCATCTACTGGTCGACGACTCCACTAGACCTTACCTACTGGAATATCTCTAGAATGCAACCGTTTCATATCTCTAGTTAAGATAGAGATAGGCTTCTCAACAAAAGACAACCGCTCATCTAGCTGAACCAAATCCCAATGAATGACATGAGACTCATCTGGAATTTTATGTTAAATCATGGAAACATAAAAAACTAGATGAACAACTGATAAATCTAAGGGCAAAGAAAACTATAAGCCACATCACTAATAGTTTGTAGGATCTCAAAAGGTCCAATATACTTGGGGCTAAGCTTTCCCCTCTTCCTAAACCTCAACATGCCCTTTATTAGCAACACACAAAGGAAGACACGATCACCAACTCTGAACTTCAGGGCATGAAGCCTACGATTTGTATAGCACTTCTACCTACTCTAAGCCACTCGAAGCCTATCCCAAATGACCCAAACTCTATCCAAAGACTCATGAAGTAATTCCATACCTCGAGGTTTGATATTAGAACCATCGAACCAACTAACTGGAGAGTGAAAAAGCCTTCCATACAAAGCCTTGAAAGGAGTCATCTCAATATTAGAATAATAGCTATTATTATGTGCAAACTCCTCCAAGGCTAGATGCTACTCCCACTGGCCTCTGAAGTCTATACATATGCACAGAGCATATCCTCTAAAATCTGAATATTCCACTCTGACTCACCATCGGTCTGGGGTGTAATGTTGTGCTAAGATTAACCTAGGTACCCAAATCCTCCTGAAAAGTTTTTTAAAAGTTAGATGTGAGTACTGAACCTCGATCTGAGATAATAGACATTGGCTCCCTATGAAGATGCACTATCTCACAAATATAGATATAGGCCAACCTCTCAACACTGAAAGAAACTTGAACAAGAATGAAATGAGCATATTTTCTCAATCGATCCACGATGACCCAACCACCATAAGAACCACGAGAAGTGTGAGGCAACCTAGTTACAAAGTCCATAGCGGTCCGTTCCAATTTCCACTCGAGAATGGGTAAGCTCTGAAGTAAACCACCAGGTCTCAAATACTTGGTCTTCACCTGATAGAAACATAGGAAACGAGATACAAAATCTACTACATCCTTCCTCATACCTCACTACCAGTAATGTTGTCTCAAATCATGATATATCTTAGTTGCCCCTAGATAGATAGAATATATGGAATAATAAGCCCCTTTCAACATTGATCTAATCCAGTCACCCGCTCTTGGTAAAAAATTTGGCCACTAATCCTCACTCCATCTGGATTAAGTGAGGCTTTCTTAGTGTCACCACTCAATACCTTATCTTTAATCACTCTCAACCCAACATTATTAAACTAATAAGCCCGAATCTATTCCTTCAAAGAAGACCTAACCTCCATAAATGCCAAAACACACACCCTGGTGGTGAAATATCAAGCCTAACTATCTGGTTAGCCAAAGACTGAACCTCTAAGGCCAAAGTCCTCTCCTGGGTCAAAAGATGCACTAAGCTACACATGCTAGTAGACTTTCGGCTCAAGGCATCCACAACTCCATTATCCTTGTCGAGATGATAGACAATAGCCAAGTCATAATCATTAAGCAACTTAAGCTAATGGTGCTGCCTCATATTAGAATAACATTAGGTGAAGAAATACTGAAGGCTATTTTAATCCCAGAAAATCTCACAACGGACTCCATATAAGTAGTGTCTCCATAACTTCAAAGAGAAAACAACTGCACACAACTCCAAATCATGGGTAGGGTAATTCCTCTTATAGGGCTTTAATTGATGAGAAGCCTAAGCAATCACCTTACATTCCAGCATTAATAAAACACTTAAATCAACACTAGAAGCATCACAAAAGACAGTAAAACCCATGCCCTTCTTGAGCAAAGTCAAGACAGAAGCTGAAGTCAATAAATCCTTAAGCTTTTAAAAGGTCGTCGTCGCAAGTATCAGACCACTGAAAGGAAATCTTCTTCTGAGTCAACTTGGTTAATGGAACTGCGATAGATTAAAAACCCTCAACAAAATACCAATAGTGACCTACTAAATTGATAAAACTATGATTATCAGTAGGAGAAGTAGGTCTATCCCTATCACAAACAGCTGCAATCTTTGTCGGATCGACCATAATACCATCCTTAGTCACCACATGACCCAAGAAAGAGATAGGCTGCAACTAAAACTCACACTTAGGGAACTTAGCATACATAATCCGCAAATGCTCCTCATGATTGGCCTTATTCTTGGAAATACCAAGATATTATCTATAAATAAAGGACAAAAGAGTCGAGATATGGTTGAAATACTCAGATCATCAACTCCATAAACATGGATGGGGCATTGGTTAACCCAAATGACATGATCAAGAACTCATAATGTTCGTACTGAGTTTTAAAAAATATCTTTGAAATATTCAAGGATATAATCCTCAACAGGTGATACCTGGACCTAAAATAAATCTTTAAAACTATCGATCTCCCTAAAACAGATCAAATAAATCATCAATACAAGGAAGAGCGTACTTATTATTAATCATCACTTTGTTCAACCATCAATAATAAATACACATACTCATAGATCCATTTATTCTTTTCACAAATAAGATAGGCACACCCCAAGGTAATATACACTTGGTCGGATAAATCCATTATCCAATAACTCCTGTAGCTAATCCTTTAATTCCTTCAACTCAGCTAGGGTCGTCCTATAAGTACGAATGGAAATGGTCTTGGTGCCTATCTCAACATCAATAGCAAAGTCGATATCATGATCCAAAGGCATACCAAGTAAATCCATGGGGAAGATATCTATGAACTCATGAACCTCAAAAAGAAAATCTAAAGAATGAGGTAAAGCAACACTAGTATCACAAATATGACCCAAATAGGAAAAACATCCCCTCTAAACCAAATGATGAGCCTGAAGGAAAGATATAACTCTCTTAGGAACAAAATGAAACCCACTCTTCCAATTTATCCTTGGCACACCCGGTGAAGCTAAGGTCACAGTCTTAGCATAAAAATCTAGGACAACATGATAATGAGCTAATCATCCCATACCCAAGATGAAATCAAATTCTACCATATATAATACAATTAGATCTACCTGGTCTCATACCCAACAAAAACCATAACACAAGATCGATACACCTGATCTACCACTAAAGAGTCTCCTATGGGGGTAGATACACCAATAGGTACATCAAGATGCTCATAAGCAGAATCAAAACCCAAAGCAGAGTATGCAGACACATAGGGGAAGTTGACCTCAAATCAAATAACACAAATGCAGATCTTAAATAAATAGGGAAAATACCTATGATGATGGCATTAAAGTCCTCTGCCTCTGGCCTGATAGGTATAACATAGCACTGACCACGTCTACCTCCTGGCTAAGTAGCCCCGCGATCACCCCTACAAGTACCATTACCTCTACCTCTTGCACCTCTAGTATAACCTCTACCTTTTATATCTAATGTAGGAGTAGCTTTGAATACGACATATCCCATGTTATCACACACATAGTAAACCCTACAACCTGGATCAACAAAAGAAGGTACGACTAAACTAGGACGACTAACTAAAGCTGCTGAACCAAAGATCCACTACCTGAACTCTATAGGGTTTCCTATACTTCCACCATTATACCCATGAAGCCTTTAAAATATTTACCTCGAGAGATATAATCTCTAAACTCACCCAAATGGAATAACTTCTTGGCGCTTCCATATGATGGTCGAATAATGGACTCAATCATCTTAGCATGATCTCTATATTCTGAAATGATACTCCATACACTACTATCTAAGTCGTAGCAAGTTGAACAGAAACATATAACCTTTTTCATAATCTTTTGAATATTCCCAGAATTAGTGGAAATACTTATATAAATATCTAGACAATGTATGAAATCGTGCCTCATACTTTGTAAAATTCAAGGAGCCCTTCTCCAAGCGGTCAAACTCATCTCTCATCTAATCCATCAAATTGAAAGTCATAAACCTGTCCAAAAAGGCCTTAATAAGTATATCCCAAGTCATCTCTAGTGAATCAAGAGGTTGGAAACCAATAAGTGACCTCCACCAATCTCAGGATACATCTCTTAATTGGTAAGTAGTATAAGCAAACCCATGCGACTAGAGCGAACCAAGGTTGTGTAAATTTTCCCGACAATCCATCAAGAACTCATACAAATCCTTGCCTATATCACCATTGAACCTAGGAGGACCCAAATGAGTAAATCTCTCAAACCTCTTCTAATCCTCAGAAGACATAGTTGTACCCGCTATAATAGGAGGCATAGAAAATCTGGTTGGCTGAGAACCTATCTGAGGAAGCCTAATAGATGAAGGCTAAACTCTAGATCTCGAAACATCATACTAAAACTCTAGCATAAATGGGGGTATAAACTTGAGGATGAAGGAAAACCAGGTGTACTAAAAAAGCACACTCTAAAAGGGTCAGCAAGAGAACCAGTAACCCCTCTAAGACTGGGGTAGAAGAACTCGATGAAATTGAAGTAAGGACTACATCTCTAACATGGTTACCTCGAGGCTCAGTGGAGATTTACTAAGTGCTATCCATGGATGGGGAAAATCCTCGTACCTGTCCTCAACATTGAGCCCGGCCATAATTGGCAACTCGCCCTCTAGACTGGGCTCTTTCCTCAGATAAAATATCTAAATCTCAAGCCTCACTGGATCTAGTCCTCACCATCTGCACAGAAAAAAGTGAAATATTACTTAGAACATATGGTATGAAAGATCTGCATGATATAAGATGAAATAAAAAAAGTTTCCTAAAGATATCTTATAGCCTCTCGAAGATAGATATAAATATTTATGTACCAATCTGCGAGACTCTATTAGACTTTATTCTAAGTGTAATGAAGTTGATGATGATAATGCACGAGGTTGTCACACAACCTTCGTATAGACCTATGAAGCTAAAACTTCTCACTGTGTGGGGTTTGTCAAATCGTATACTACCAATTATCTAATGCTAGTATCAATATCTCTCCTCTGGCATATACATCAATAGAGGGTTTTTAAGATTTTATGTTTTTATCAGAAAAAGCCAGTGTATGCAGTATTTCCAATACTTACATGATGGTACCAATGTTTCATAGATAAATATGCTATGAGGATGTAAGGCCTACAACCAACCAAAATGAGAATATCCAGTATCCAACCAATATACCAACTATGTGAGCCAAAAAACCACTTAAATCAACCAATTATCCTTGATCTAGTATAATCTAGAAACCATCAAGTGAAATATGCAAGAAAATGTCATTAATACCACATAATTCCCAAAATATAAGCTTTATCCAAACAAAAAGAGTGTAACAAAGCATACATATATCATTAACCGACCAATAATATCATATAAGATCCTACACAGTGACACATAAACAAGTCAAGGTAAAATATAAACAAGCTATTGGAACTAGCGAAGACTCCTAAATAAGGAATTGGCTTTAAAAACCAAATCAACTACCCAGTAACCATACTATCAGTTCCAAAAATCATGATTGACTTGGGGAAGATATGGATAAGCTCTAATAGCAAAAATAAGTGGAATTACAGAAAATGACCTGGAAGGTCATTACAATATCCTCAACTAAGGAACTTTTTTCACGAAAGTTAAGAAATAAGATGTACCTAAAGTCTTGAATATGTGAGGATACTGGGCCCGCATCTCACCCTCAATTTCCCAAGTGGCCTCCTTTACTGGGTGGTACCTCTATTGAGCCCTAACAACTAGAATTTCTCTAGTGCATAACAATCTCACATCACTAGTCAAAATAAACATCGACTCCTCAACACAGTTCAAATACTCATCTAACTGGACTAAGTCCTATCTAAGCACATAAGAAGGATCAGGAATAAATTGCTACAACACAGAGACATGGAAAACTGGATAAAGAACGGCAAAAATTAGAGGTAAAGCTAACTCATAAGCTACCTCACCAACTGCGCGAAGAATCTTAAAAGGTCCAACATATCTCAAACTGAGCTTACCCTTCCTCTCAGACCTCATCATGCCCATTATGGGTGATACACGAAGGAATACATAATTACCAACTCCAAGTTTCAAGGCACAAAGCCGACAATATATATAGGCCTTCTGCATACTCCGAGCCATTCTCAGTGTATCTAGAATCACCCTGACTCTATCTAATAACTCCTAAAGCATATCCACACTATGAGGGTCTAACCTTAGATGTCTCAACACATCTAATTAGAGAACAACCTCTCCTGCCATACAAAACCTCAAATCAATATCAAACAACTCAGCTACACCATTAAATTGGTCTAAAAAATCATCAATGCCAGGATTAGGATAATGGTTCTTCACCATCACCTTACCAAGCTACCTGTAATCAAACACATACACAAAGAGCCATCCATCTTCTTTACGAACAATACAGGGGCACCCCAAGGGGACACACTAAGTCTAATAAAACCCATACCAAGAAGACTTTGAAGCTAAGAATTTAGCTTCTTAAGCTCAATAGGAACCATATGATAAGGTGCCATATAAATAAGTTAGGTGCTAGGCTCGACATCAATAACAAACTCAATCTCACAGATAAAGGGAATACCAGGCAGGTCGGTAGGGAACATATCAAAAAACTCATAAATAATAAGAAACGGGCCAAGTGATGGACTCTCAATAGCAGTATAAAAAACATAAGTGAGATGAGACTCGTAACCCCTAGAGATAAGTCTTCTAGCACGAACATAAGATATATTCTCCATTGGCTCACGGCTAACTGGTCTCTTCTAAATGGCTGGAAATAAGGTAGGCATGGCTATGGTAATAGTCTGGGCAAAATAGCCCATGACTGCATGATAGTGGGATAATCAGTCCATGCCCTAAATCACATAAAACTACCATATCAAGGATAATAGATCATCATAAGTATCACTATCACGAATAATCATACTACATAATCTGAATATTTGATTCCCTACTAAATAATCACCCATGGGAGTGAATACATGTAGTGACACAAATAATAAATCAATAGAAAACTTAAATCATAGTGCATAATAAGTAGATATATAAGAATAAATGGATCTGAAATCAAACAAAGAAAGGGCCAACTAACGGCGCATCAAGTTACACTGGTATCTAAAATATCCAAAGTCAAAGCCTTGGTTCTAGAAGGTACTGCATACAACTGGCCACGCTCGCCACCTGGCTGGGCACTTGATCGACCTCCTGTCCAGCCTGTCTGAGGTCCTCCTCGAGTAACCTGGAATCCACCCCTATGGCCATGAGAACCACATCTAGCTGAGGGTGAACTACTCTAATAAGGGAACACTCTAAGATGAGCAAACAATTTCCCCACGACTAGGGCACTCCCATAATAGTGACTAAAAAGCCAATAGGTAAAATAGCAAAAATATGAGCAAAACTAGAACCAACAGGTCTGGCTAACCCAGAATTACTACCACGTCTAGAAAGGACAGAAAAGAAAACCTCGAAGACTAAATACTACCCAAACTAGGGAAATCTCTTGCGCTAGAATTACTTCCATTAGTAATCAGAAGGGATACTTAAACATGTCGACTCAGCTAACTCTGAGGCTAAAAGGATAGACACAGAGGATACCTACTTTAAGAAGCCATGTGATATAAAGCCTTAACTCTCTAACAAAGCAGCAAACTATCCTATACTCAATGTCTAAATAGAAGTTGCATGTTTATCAAACTCATGAAAATGAACCTCATACTCAGCAACTATCATGGAGCCTTGCTCTAATCTGGGGAATTGATCCCTCAATTGATCTCTAAAGCTTCACAACATATACTTCTCCAAGACATTTTAGAGAGTAAGTCTATGACAAAGGAAGAAGATCCAGTAAGTCTAGAATATATAAAATCTCTCACTAATGATGAGCAGAAAACTCAAACTAAAATATGGTGTAATCATACCAAGATTCTCCATAAGTCCCAAACCACAAACCCTATGCTCACAAGCAGTCAGGAACTCATGTGTATCCTTTTCAAGAGCACTATAAAATCTCGCGTAGCTAACCTCAGAAATCTTCCCAACATCTTTTGCTCCTTCAAAGACATAGCAGGATAAGAAACCACTGGCTGGGTGACTATCAACTGAGCAACTTCTTATGCAGGAGGAATCTCAACTTGGGGAGCCACAACTAGTGGATGTGCCCCCATTTTAATATCACTCTAATCCAGAGACTATACATAATCAGATGGTATACCACCAACAATACCCAATAAACAAACTAATGCATCTTGGAACACTGCTGAAGAAATGAACCCTGGTGGATCCTGGGCTAGTGCCTGGCCTACCACTGGCTATGGTAGAAAGATCTCTAGCTCAGGTGTAGGAATAAGGTCTAGGGAATGCGGCCTATCCTAGACTCTAGCTGGAGATATGTATCCAGGATTTCCATGACCTCTTGGTCATCCATGTCCAATAACAGGAGTAGGATCCCTAGACTCGGTCTTAGGATCCGCATCTCATATAGTGGTAGCATGTGTCCTGGCCTTCTGTGGAAGAGTAAAGTTAAGAGAATATTATACAAACCAACTCTGACTCTTAGCATGAAATGAGTGAAATAAGTGAATAACTCCTAAGAATGTCCCATAGTCTCCCATAGATAGGAAACAAACATTAACATGCTGATCCACATACTCTATTAGACACTTTCTCTTATACCAATAATACCAGTGAAAACTGTCTTTGATACCAATTTTTCATGACCCAATTTGTGAGTCTTGATGGCACCTCTAATTACCACCAGTAGATAAGCCTATACTATAACCCATAGCTAACATAATAAGTTAATCAGTTAAGAAAGGACCAACATAGGCGACATTCAAGAACACCTATTATAAACATAAGGGTTCTATATTGAATAAATAGTAAAACAAGATACCAATCCCAAAACCTGGTAGATTTAGTACAAGAATAACTAATAGTATTAATACAACTCTAAGTCTAGAATAGTCAATACATCTATATTGAATACTAAAGATTGAATACAAGAGATATAAGAAATTGGGTGACTCAAACTCCAAGGGCTTCCACTATATTCGAAAATCAATCACCGCATAAACCACGATCAATGACAACAACTAATACTTGGATCTGCACTAAGAGGAACAGAAGTGTAGTGTGAGTACCAAAACACTTGTACTTAGTAGGCATCATCAATCGATTGAGCTAAATCAAAGTATAAGAATGATAAAGTCTAAGATAACCATAACTTAGTCAAGGTATAGAATCAAACCTAAATCATCTCCATCATCACTGTATATAATAAGTAAGTAAATCAAAATAATAGTATAACCATAAGGCATCAACACATGCCAATATTGTTGTACATAACAAGTATTAAATATCAAACAAATAATAAAACATAAGGCATTAATACATACCAATATTGCTATGCATAACAAGTAGTAGATATCGGAATAACAATATAACATAAGGCATCGACACATGCCAATACCATCAATCATAAGAAATAAATGATTCAAAATCATAAGGTAACACAAGAACAATCACAAGCAAACACAAGTACAAAGTTAGCACCCATAAAACAAATATAGTATAAAGTAAAGATCTCATCACAGTGTCCCATACCATCGGAGAGTACACTCAAGAGAAACATAAGGGAATCAAATCAATAATATACCTAAACTTTTTCATTATCCATAATTTTTCTCAATTTTCATCAATCAGCCATTTGCCAACATTCATAATCATCATCAATAATCATAATGGAATAAAATATACCAATATACTCATAACTATAACCATACCATCATATAGGCATCTACCTAGTCAATACACCCTATTCACACATTATTAGCTAGCCAATGCTTAATACCTAACCAATTACACACTAGTCATTATATAACCTCTAATTATTATCTATTCATTATTCATCACAATCATAATTCATGGTTCAACGTCAAACCATTATTCACTAACTAGCCAATATATAACATCTAGTCAAGATTTACCACTGGACCATATTCACCAATTAACCGATATCTATTTTTTTCCATCATAATTCCACTAGTCACCAATTAACAAATGACTGCTAATTACCATTTATTCACTAACCATCTATCAAACAACATCTTTAGTTAACTAGCATCATTAATCCGCGAATCCCTGCTTAACAACTAATCAACATCATAAACTTAGTCATCAATAGAAAATAGTCACCACCATTACTAAACCCATTACTACTAACCTCCATAATACATTAATCATCACTATTAATAGCCATCAATTCTAGTAGTCCATTTTACCTCCAAGGTTCACTTATTCATTAGTCACTATTATCCACTAAAGAAACATCCACCACTAAACAGCCTTCATCCTTAAATCAACTACTATCCCACTTTATACCTTAACTCATTAAAAGACTATAACCGACATCTCTAGTATCAACATTATACCCAACTACACAAGAGCATAATAAACATATATACATAGGGCTAGCTAGATTTGAACTGGTAGATGTACATGTATGCATATCAATAATCATCCTCCAACCATGTTGAGCATCATCACATTATCATAGTATCCTCTGGCCTTGATGGGTATCAAAATAACATCACAATATTCTCTGGTTGCACTGGGTATCATCATAGCATCACAATATTATCGGTCTTTGTTGGGTATTATCATATCATCATAATATCCTCCAGCCTTGCCAGATATCATCATATCATTACAAAATCATCCATCCATACCAAGTATCATCATATTATCACAATATACTTTGGCCTTGCCGGATATCATCATATTATCACAATATCCTCTAACACCTTTATTATCAAGCCACCATAAGCCCTAAGGTAGATATTCTACTCAAGCACCTTTACTAAGTCCAATGGAATGAAGGTTATTTTCACTAGTATTACAAACTAAGGCCAACTTACTCTAAGTTTAAGCAACTAGAGAATTTCACCTAATATTGAGTATCCTAAGGCATTCTTATGCTAAACATGAGTAATGAAGTCAATTCCACATAAGTCAAAGGAAAACAAGTCACACTTTTCAATTCTAAGATTCACATAGCCTAAATGGTCCAACTAATCCAAGTCTTATATTTCATCAATCCAATACTTAAAACCCATCACAATCGAACAAGATATCATAATTATATTATGACATAGCTCAATCTAACAAGGAGTAAACCTATCCTACCTCAAATCCAAAGAATGCTCAACAATACGCTAAAAATTTCTTCAAGGTTCTATGCTATAGAAAGCGTATTCTACATATTATTATGAGAACATCGATACCCATATTGCACCATTGTGATTTTGGTCCAAAAATGACACCAAAAACCCCCAATGGGTCCCATGTATGAAAAATGTATTTCAAGACAAACCCAATGTTGACACATAATTAGGAAGTCATAACCTTCAAGAAAATAGGTGAAAATGAAGCTTATTTGGGCTAAAATATGACCTTAAGCTATTTGGGGTTTTGGTCAAGAACTCAAGAAATTTAAACATGAAATGGAAGGATTCATACCTCAAATCAGTTGTTAATCACAAAATTATATGTTAATCAAGATTCTAAGAGACACCTAAGACTCAATTTGAGTTTAGCATACCAAATTAGGGTTCCTTGATCTCACATATGAGTGGAAATGCCCAAAATTCGACCAAAGAGCCCTTTTTATAGCCATACTAGGCCCTTAACTATGGCTATCTCCATCCAGGGATGGCTATCGCATAAAGAATATCTCGACCACTTACATGGTGATCGTACAAGAGCAATGGCAATGTCATTTGTGCGATCATGTACACCTCAACACCAACTACTAGGGAAACTTTTAAGTTTTCGAACGATGACTGGGGATTCATTCAAAATCTGATTTATGCAAATGAACTATGTAACCACACCAAATTTTACATTATGGACGCGTTAGCGAATTTGAATTTTTCATCTGAGGGTTTTTGACCAAATATGGGCCCCACACCTAAATTTTTAATTTTCTAACTTTCTGACCAATAGGTCAAATGAGCTCGAGTATGTTGCGACCCAACCAAAAGTCTACCTAGCCTAAAATTTGCATCTGAGATTATTTTGCTGAATTTTTCACGCGGTGCCATTTGAAATTTGCAAAGCCTTCCAAATAAGAAATTAGCTCTAAAAATCAAATAAACTACCCAGTAATAAAACTATCAGTTACAACAGGTCATGAATGACGTGGGGAAGCTATGGATAAGCTCTAATAGCAAAAATAAGTAGAATTATTGAAAATAACCTTGAGGGTCATTACAAGAATGCAAATACACTATGTTATCCTATCAAATTTGACACTTTAGACTGAATAGTGATGTCAAATTTTTGAAAATACGTCATTTTCACAAAGTTGACTCTCAAATCTTAATTTCACAACTTTCCAAACCAAGGGTTAAAATGAGATATCAAAGCCATAAAACCAAACCAACCATATTACAAACCTAAATTTGGCATTTTGAACCTGCTGGTACAGTTCATTTTGTCATCTAATGCACAAATTAATAAATGTTGATCGAAGTGAACTATATGAATTTTCAAGTAATTAAAAACCAAAATTTTACATATTTTATACCAAAATGCATTGGGAACCTTCATAACATCCATACACTCCAAAAATATCACAAAGCAACCACGGGGTGGGGTAAAATCACACCAAAATAAAAATTTCAAAAAAATTAACAAAAATCAAGTCATTACATAACTGCTATGATTCTTTCATTGAATCCTTTAAGGCTTCATGGCCTTCTTCATGGTCTTGGTCATTAGTATTCTCAAGATAAATCCTCAGATGATGTATCACTATTATATGTTGTCATGACCCAAATCTCGAATTGCATGGGCACCTATTTACTCTATTCTAGATAGGAGAAAGTTTGCCACCCAATCATTCTATAAATTCAAAAGACATTTAAAAATAGCTCAAGGTATAAATAATTTAATAGACCCTTCATTGAAAACACACTACTATATTAATATGTTGCAGAAGTTAAGTGAAATGCTTTATAAACGCAAGAAACTACTTAAATCATAAATCACTTATATTTAATACATTTGATTAGTACAAACAATGCAAAAAATAAAAAGAAGTGATTCCTTAAAACTTAATCTAAACCGCCATAAGAGTACTAAACAGGAAACAAAAAGTCAAGGGCATAACTTTCATGTAAGAATAAAAGTATAAAAGCTGTTAGAGAGTGTTAACCGTCACTTTTATAAAAACTCCAATTGACTAGCAACATGGATATACCCCTAAAAGAAAGTATGTTAAGTGTAGTATCAACACAATCACATGTACTGGTAGGTGTCATCGGCCGAGCAGGATTAGAAACAAATAATAATAATAATAACAAATTGAAAGGAAATCATGACATCAAGTAAAGTGTCCATTACTAAATCTATTCTCATTTAATGGTTAGAATATTGACTTTAGCATCTCCATGATCTACTTGTTATTTAATATTTTTGTATGTCTTTGTCCTTTGATAATTCAACCTTTCCTTAGATCTTCTAAGTCTTGCATATTTTCCTCACAACTCTTCCTACGGTTTGAAACTTGTCACTATCCTGACCCCTCACTACACTCCCTATAATTTTGAATAATACTAAGATTCCACCTACTATGGCATGTTATAGGAATAGACCGGATCATTCATTTATCCCTCTTACCTATAAGACTAAAAACATAACCTATTACTGACATCATTATTTACCCAACAAGTTTATAGATTTATAATGCATAACTAACAATTAGTGACACACAAGTGTATATATAACATTTCACATCAGCAAGAATTTAGGTACCCTATTACATCTTTGACACTTAAGAAAATATTCAACAAGGTTCGCCACAACATATATATATATATATATATATATATATAAATGTACACTCAATTGTATATGATAAAATTCATTAATGCAAAATATACGTATCATCTCATTTATGTCTGATCATCATCAATATAACCATTTCAACATCAACAACATCATCTCATTATCAATAGCAAAACAATATCATTCCAACATAATTTTGAAATTATCTCAATATCATTGACAATATCATCATCAATGCCATCACCACGTGAATTATCAATGTTATGCTCATATCATATGCAAATGCAAGGTATAGTCAATAATCACAAGTAAGGTCCGAAACAAACATAAAACACCAAATTTATATATAAGCATAGACTTTAGCAAATATTTATCACTAATGAGTCCCTTTGTACTAAAGACAATTTAACCACCTAATGCATACGTTGCATTCACAAATGTATCAATAAATTTTATGAAAACAAAAAGATGTTGGGCCCCAATTATTCATTGACAAACATTCACACCCCAAGTCATCACACATACCCTTCTTAGCGACTCCAATTGGTACTTACCTCTAACTTTCCTCCCCCTATACTATGACTATACCCAAGACACTAAGACCAACAACACATAATATGAAACCCACCTACATAGTTTTACTCTTCATGATTGTCACCCTAATGGCCTTCAAAACTCTGGTAAACTTCAACGAACTCACCAAATGCATACTATAGCCCTAATTCAAAAAATTACATTTAGAGTTGCCCTAACCCTTCCACCAACATATAAATACCTTGAATTCTACCACTATACTTCTAGTTCATACAACACTCATACCCTAGATAATTTAAGGAGAAAACAGTTTGATATCATATTATGCAAATCAAAATTTCAATATCCTAGTCTGGTTATTATTCTATACTTTCAAACTCCATGTACAAAGACCGAAGGCCTGAAACATCTTGGCATTACTATTATCATTACATAAATCTATCTCAAGACTACTATAATTAAACAAAACCTACCATAGAGAGGAGTTGTATTGCTAAAGAGATGGAGAGTTATTCTATATGTGCACGCCCTCTTTTAATATTGGAAACTCACTAGGTATGACCAATACTGCTTTCGTCAAGTGTGATCTTTGAAACCTTATTTTTCTAGGTATTAGGGTTGTTCTGGTTGTTTTTTAGGGAAGTGGATGACCTAATGAGGCTAAGTAAAAGAAGGGTTTTAAATAAAATTGATCTGGTTATTGCCCAAGTACTTTTGCAACAGTTGACTTACTATTGTAGCATTGGATTTATCGATGTAGTAGTGGGTACAAAGCTGACCCATTTGTTTAATTTTCTAACCCAATTATGTTGGGCCTCTCTTTTTCTCATGAAATAATTTTTATCAATTTGGAAAATGGGATTTTCTTCATCATAAAGTTTTTTTTGGGATGGTTTTTGACATAATGACATTTAGGATCACTACATTAGATACCAATTTACCCACTAATCATTCTTGAATAGTTATATAGAGGGAGCATCAGTACAACTGTAATACCCTGAATGTACCCCCTGGATGTCACATGGTTCTCAATACTACGAGTAGTCCCAAGCTAACCCTTTAAGCCTTCTAATCTTGGAACTCATGCTATAAACTCAAATAACTAAAATACTTCTCCAATATCAAAGTCTAATTATAATGGGTCCTCAAACTATGAGGACTCACAAAATACCGGGATATAGGTGGAGATACTCATAATCAGTCACGCTACTAGAACTGAGCACCAGGACCTACATTATAAAATAGTATAGCACATAGACATATATGTGGATCAGTACTTCTAGAATGTACTGAGTATGTGGGGCTAAATGCATAAGTAAAATGATAACTCAGTATTCATTTAAACTTTCAAATGATGCATGCTAAGTGTAGATGACTTATCTAGAGCTTGAATAAATCAAGGATTTCAAAATTATAACATGAGTAATGAAGAATAAGAAAGACTTTGTGAGTCATAACACTTAGTTTCTAAAAGCTTTACTTTTTATTCTTTCTTAGGGGGTGTAATACCCTGGGAAATTTTTTAATGAAATTTTGTGTGTAAACGTGTTGTGTTCTATCTTCTAGAATGAATTATAAATTTTTTGTGTGTAATGTCTTAGATTATGACCCACCATTGCATAGAGTATCGAATAAGATTTCCAACGATATGTGAGTCATCCAAAACGGACACCCAAGCGACGAGTTATGAACATTCCAATCGAACCGTGAATAGTAGTGAACAGTAAAACGTGCAAGAGAAAGTACTGAGGCCTAGCGTAGTTTTGATCCAAATTTAAATGATCATAAATCCTTGTACATAATGATATAGGTGATCTACTATATATCAACAGAAAGTTCTACGAGCCCTCTTTTCAATGAAATTGGTTTCATCCAATTTTTCTATCAGAGCAAAAAGTTATGGTCGATCTACTTCAGCCTATCAAAAGTGAATTTTTGGGTCAACTTCAAATTATCATAATTCCTCGTAAACAATGAACTAGGTGAGATACTATATATCAACAGAAAGATATGAGAGTCCTTTTTCTAATAAAATTAGTTTTATCCAATTTGGATATCGGAGTAAAATGTTATGGTTGATCTACTTCAAACTATCAAAATAGTCCACCAAAGGACAGATTTGAGAATTATTTGATTTTTAGGGGCGTTTTGGTCATTCCCCCTCACCCAAAATCCATCCAAACCCTATATTAAAGCCTATTAGAAGCATTATATGTTATATTTCATCAAATTCCCTCAAAATGAAAACCCTAAGCTCCTACATCCAACTTCAAGAACCTCCAAAGTTCACCATTAATTCTGCAAATTTATCCAAGATTCCAAGTTCCTAGTTTAAGAACTTCAAGAACCTCCAAAGTTCACCATTAATTCTGCAAATTTATTCAAGATTCCAAGTTCCTAGTTCAAGAACTCGAAGAACCATCATTCAAAGGCACAATTAACATCTCAAAAATGAGTATCAATCTAAAGTTCATCATTCAAGGTATGTGGGGTTTTTTAACAAGAACTCTCTTTCGTTCTTGTGACCAAAAGTAATTTTCTTTACAAAGGCATGATTTTATTTGATTTTAACAAATTTGAAGCATGAACCCATATCTTTTGATGACTTGATGTGTATGGTTTTGAAAGATGAATTTACATGTGTGGAGATATAAAGAATGAATCTTGAATGATATTTACCATGATTTTGATATTTGAGTCGTGAATCCCCATTGGAAATTATATTTTTCGAGAAAGTGTGTGTTATAAGCACATTGATGTTGAATATTTGAGATATTTTGAATGATTTGACCTTTTGGTCTTAATGGAGTTGTTTTGAACTTGAGTGTGAAAGAAATCCACAACGTGGTTGATTTTGATAGATGGGAAGCATGATGACTCCCAATGTATATTTATATATTATTGAAATTGTTTTGTTATGGATTGTCTTTGAAATTATCTGAGCTAAGTTCAGGAGAAATCTTTAGCACCGAGTGGGAGGTATAAAGCGACCTTACTTTCCTAGAACTACGTACCCCGGTAGGAGTAAGCCTGAGGCTGATTTATATAGTGATCACTAGTTTGTGTAGATTTGATATCGATAGTCCCACTCAGATGGCAAGGATAGGACGGCTCTCCCCAATGTGGGTTGTACGTTGGACTCCATGTAGCTCACATGGTTTATGTCGGTTATAGGATCTCTCAGTGTGTGTGTGTTTCCTTGTGTCTATGGTGAATGGTGAAGTGATTTGAAAGTGGAATTGTGAAAGTTATTCTTTCAAAAGATTTAAATGATATTTACATTATGAGAATTGATATTCTTGATGAACTGAAAGTGATTGACAAATTATATGATGACTCATATGTGTTATTGTAATTATTTTATCCTCTCATGATTATGATGATTTTCTTTGGGCTATGTGAGTCTTTCATACATCCTGCATATTTCTTATAAATATTTATGATGATGATGTTTATACAACTGCATACACCCCTATATACTCAACTTCTTTCCTTGGTACTGACCCACATTTTCGGATGTGGGCTACATTTTCCCAGAATGTAGGTTCAGGTGCTCAGTTCCAGGTTCGACAATGATTCTTCGAGCATGCTATTCTACATCTTCTGTTGTGGTGAGTCCTCCTGTTCTAAGGACGTGATGTCTGATGTTGGTTTTACAGAATCGTTTACATTTGATAACTGAGTATGAGTCAGTTGGGGGATGTCTCAATGGCTCGCTGGTTTTATTGATTTTCTTAGAGGCTTGTCAGACTAGTATATATGTTTGGAGTTGAATAATAAGTCTCATTTTGTTATCTTTCTAAAATTCTTTTATTCTTGGATGATGATTACTCTGTTGATATTTGAGGGTTATTTATGGAAACCCCGTTGATTTGTGTTGAACTGAATGAAAAAGGCTCAAAGGGTTAGCTTGGGGTTACTCGTAGCCTTAAGCACCGTGTGACGCTTCTGGACCCATTTCCCAGGGCGTTACAGGGGGTTTCTTCTAATCGACATAAACCATGTAAGCCATCATAGATTCCAACATCTTAGACACGTTTGGGAGAGCTGTTCTACCCTTGCCCACAGAATAGAACCTTAACTTATGTGATTACTATACTTTACCCACTATGGGACTTAAAATAATGGTGGCATGTAGTTTAGGGCATATAACCTTGGACTCATACCCAACTCGGTGCTAAATACCACTCCCATATTACTTATATGCTCATATTTTTAGGAAATCCACCTTAAAATAACACAAGTTTTATATAATGAAACTATGTATGCTTATCTTTACTTTATATCAAAGTCAAGATGAACAAATGTTGATTCAATGTCTTATCTTAGGATCAAAAGATTAATCTTTGCATTTAAAGTACTTAACAAAACTTGTCAATAGAACTTGAGAACATAATCTCCTTATAAACTCATCACTTTACTCGAGACTCAAAATATCATGCTGTAATTCACCAATAATCGTATTTAAATTTCATTCTTAGTAGTAATCTTAAAAGCTTTCAACAAACTCAATCAAAATAGTGGAATATAAATCATAATATGAATCTCATGAATTCAAACATGGATATATGCAAATCTCTTACAAATGAAGCCTTAAATAACATGATGCTTTCATAAACTAAAAATAAAAAGAATTGGGTGTGAACCCTAATTTAAATTCATGCAAAATTAAACATAAACCTAAGTTTTAGGAGGAAGGGCAAAAGAAAACCCTTGTTCATAACCTCAAATACCTTAATAGACTTGGCTTGGTTGAGAAACTTTGACTTTGAAAGACTAGGAGATGATCTTGAAAGTTTTCTTAAAAATTCTTGGATTAGGGAACTTAAATTCTTGTTTTTCTTGAAGAGAAAATGATGAAATAGATGAACTTAGGGGATAGGATTAGAGTTTGTTCTTGAGAGAAAAATAGGAGAATGTGGGAAAATATTACCTAACTGATATTTAATCTCATGTTTTGATGACTTGGGTGATGGAAAAAGGTCTAAATGCCCCTCAGAAGATTAAATTCATAACTGGGATGCCGTTTGGAGGGACACCCGATGCGGTGAATGGCCCATCGCTATAACCATCGTTACGCACCCCAAACGCGGTGAGGTTCTGGAATCAAAAACCAAATGTTCCTCAATTCTCATCCAAAAAATCCAAAACTTCCACGAGACATGCTCCTTACACCCCTGAACATAAATTAACTCAAAAACCATCGGCTCAGAGTCTGGAAGGTCAACATCAAAATCCTCGAAGTTAGGAGGTATTAAAAATAGCTATGTCCCCCAACACTTAGCTAAGTTTTTAGGATTTAAGCCTCTTATGCAAGAACTAAGAGATGAACCGAGCTATGTCTAATACGGGGTATTACAATATCTCCTCTTTGGGAATATTCATCCTCGAATGAGACTAATTAAGCTGGGAATATTGAGAAACTGAGATTACGTACTGAACTTGCATGAATGAAAGCATGATTACATGGCTAAACTAATTCATGAATGCATGAAATGACATGAAGATGATTATATAAAGTTATAACTGTGAATGGAAAAGAGATGATATAAGGAAAACTATTACCTTAAGCTGAGTCTAAACTTGCGAAGAAAAGATAAGGGTACTTGGTTTCCATATCTGTTTCTGCTTCCCAAGTGGCCCTCTTAACGGACAGATTCTGCCAAAGAACTTTAACCTAGGGAACTTATTTGTCCCTTAGTCTTCGAATCTGGCAATCAAGGATCTCAACTGGAATTTCTTTGTAAGAAAGGGTATCCCGAACATCTGTTCTTTCTAAAGTAACTACAACAATTGGGTCACCAATACACTTCTTTAATAAGGAGACATGAAAGACTAGATACACTGATGTCAAATCCGAATGCAAATCAAGTTCATACGCTACCTTCCCAAAATGACTCACGATTCTGTAAGGACTAATATATCGGGGGATAAGTTTCCCCTTCTTTCCAAATATCTTCACTCCTTTCATAGGAGAGATTTTTAAATAAACTAGATCACCAACCCCAAACTCTAGATCTCTCCTCTTTACATCTACATAGGATTTCTGTCGGCTTTGGGCTGTCTTAAGCCTTCCCCTGATTAACTAAACTTTATCTATCGCATTGAATACTTAATTAGGACCTTTCAACACAGTCTCACCTACCTCAAACACACTAATGGGAGATCTATATCTCCTCCTATAAAGTGTCTCAAATGAAGCCATCTGGGTATGGGAGTAATAACTATTATTGTTAAAAAACTCGATCAATGGTAAGTGATCATCCCAACTTCCCTTAAAGTCAATAACACATTCTCTCAACATGTCCTCTAAGGTATGAATGGACCTCTTTACCTGACCATTTATCTGAGGGTGAAAAGTTGTACTGAGATGAACTTGAGTACTAAGATCCTTCTGAAAAGCTTTTCAAAAGTGAGAGGTAAACTTAGTACCTCTATCGGAAATGATAGACAATGGGACTCTATCCAATCTGACCAACTCTCTAAGGTAGATCTTAGTATAATCCTTGGCTGAATAGGAGGTATGAAGTGGCAAGAAATAGGTTGATTTGGTCACTCTGTCTACAATAACCCAAATCTAATCATGTTGACGACGCAAATAGGGCAACCCTGTCACAAAATCCATGTTTATCTCTTCCCACTTACAAGTGGGAATGCTGAACTCCTACATAGTTCCACTAGGTCTTTGTTGCTTAACCTTAACCTGCTGACAATTAGCACACTTAACTACAAACTCTGCAATATTGCTCTTCATGCCACTCTACTAATAGATTTTCTGCAAATCATGGTATATCTTAGTGGATACTGGGTGTATAGAGTAACGCGCACCATGCGCTTCCACCAAAATGTGTAGTCTTAAACCTAACACCCAACACACATAGTCTACCCTAGCATCGCAACACACCATCTCCCCCTTGGGAGAAAACCTCTACTTTATGATCTTTGACTGGCTCCTTCAACTTAGCCAAACTGGAATCCCTATCTTGCTTCTTCTTTACTTTGGAAACCAATGAAGATTCTGAACTATTCTGAACCCATACACTACCCTTATCTAAATCAACCAACCGAACACCTAATCTGGAAATATGTTGACCCTCCTGGATAAACTCTTTCTTATCATTATCAACATGAGCAACACTACCCATAGATAATCTACTAAGGGGATATGCCACCACATTGGCCTTACCTGGATGATATAAAACACTCATGTCATAATCTTTCAACAAATCCAACCACCTTATTTGACACATACTGGAAACTTTTATGATCCATGAACACATCAACATGCACCCCATAAAGATAATGTCTCCAAATTTTTGAGGAAAAAATAACAGCGGCTAACTCAAGATCATGGGTAGGATAATTATTTTCATGAGGTTGAAGCTATCTAGAGGCATAAGCTATGACCTTACCTTTATGCATCAAATTACAACCCAAACCAACTCTAGAAGTATCATAGTAAACAATGAATTCATCTGAACCATTTAGTAGCATCAAAATTGGGGCTGAAGTGAGTCGAGTCTTCAACTCCTGAAAATGCTTCTTACAAGAATCTGACCACTAAAACTTATCTTTTTTCTAAGTCAATATAGACATGGGGGATGCAATAGATGAAAACCCTTCAACAAACCATCGGTAATAGCCAGTCAAACCCAAGAAACTCCTGATATCTGACAGAGATATAGAGATATAGTTCTGGGCCAGCTTTTCACTACTTCAATCTTTTAAGGGTCAACTCTGATGCCCTCACCAGAAAAAATATGACCAATAATACTACTGATATTATCCAAAACTTACTGAATTTGGCAAATAACTGATAATCTCTAAGGGTTTGCAACACAATCTAAGATGGTCTGTATGATCATTAACGTTATAGGAATAAACATGGATGTCATCAATGAAGACTATGATGAACATGTCCAAGTATTGGTTGAACACTCTATTCATAATATCCATGAAGGTTACTGGGTATTCGTTAGTCCAAAGGCCATGACTAGAAATTCGAAGTGACCATCCCGAGTTCTGAAAGCTATCTTTGGAATGTCACATTCTCTTACTCTAAGTTGGTGATAATCGGATCTGAGGTCTATCTTAGAGAAATAACTTGCACCTTAAAGCTTGTCAAATAAGTCATCAATCCTAGGAAGAGGATATTTGTTCTTGATTATGACTTTGTTCAAATGGCGGTAGTCGATGCACATTTGGAGAGAGCCATCTTTCTTAAACACAGACAGGACTAGAGTGCCCCATGAAGAAACACTAGGCCTTATGAAACATTTATCTAAGAGATCTTTAAGATGTTTTTTTAACTCTTTAAGCTCAGACAAAGACATATGGTATAGAGGGATGGAGATGGGCTGAATATCAGGGAGAAGATCAATAACTAATTCTATTTCTCTATCGGGAGGTCGCTTGGCAAATATTTGGGAAAAACTTTGGGAAACTCATTGACTACACAGACTAACTGAACTATTGGAGCTTCAGACTTAGTATCTTTGACTGTAACTAAATGATAAATACACCCTTTTGATATCAACTTTCTAGCCTTAAGATAAGATATAAAATGAATCTTGGGAGATTCAAAACTACCTTCCCATTCAAAAAATGCCTCTTCAGGAAATTGAAACATTACCACACGGGTGCGATACAAAGAATGGAGTCAATCCATGCTTAGAATAACATTGAAATCTACCATTTCTAACTCCATTAGGTCTACTAGTATGATCTTATGTAGGACAGTGATAGGAAACTTCTTATAGACTCGTTTCGCAATAACTAATTCACCTAATTAGGTGGAAACTATGAAAGACTTGGAGAGATTTTCAGGACCTATCCCAAAATTTACCGCAACCAATAGAGTCACATAAGATAGATTTGATCCTGGGTCTAACAACACATATATATGAAGATAAAAGACACAAAGCATACTCTTAACAATATCTAGTGAACTCCGTTTCTCCTATCGGGATGGTAAAGCATAGAATTAATCCTAGCGCTGACCACCACAGGTACTGGATGAGGTGCCATGGGGAGGATCTGGGAAACCTGGTGGAGCAGGTGTATTCGTACCCTGAGTTTGGGAATGAGCATCCTTACTTCCCAGCTTAGCATACGAATACTCTTGGATTCCTTGGCCCAACTCGCCACACCCATAACAACCCCTTTCCCATCAAACACTTGCCAGGGTGGCTTCTACCATACTTTGTATATGTTGGATAACTAGGCCTTCCACCTACACTATTCTAAGATATAGAAATAGAAGTTCTGCCCCATAGATCATTTAGGGTTCTGGGTGCAGAGCACTGGCTAAGGATAACGCTAGCATAGATAAATGACCCTAAAACTGCAAATGGTTTCCCCTTCCAAACCTTGGTTGTCCATACTCAAACTGTTTGGTTCTAGCCTTTTAACTTCTCTTCTTTCTTCCCTTAAAATTCCCTACCTCAATCTACTGAGCATAAGTTATCTTTCAGGCAATATCTATATTCCTAATAAGCATGGCAGTCCTACACTCCTTGACTACCAGATTAGACACGCTAGTAACAAACTTACTAGTGCTGGATCTAGGGTCAGCTACCAACAAGGGAGCATACTTAGATAACTGAGTAAATTTAAGGCAGTATTCCTTCACTGTCATAGAGCCCTATCCTAGGTTCATAAACTCCTCAACCTTAGCTTCTCTCATCTTATGCGGAAAGAACCTATCTAGAAACACATTCTGAAATACCTGCAAATTTATTAGAGTTATATTCTCACCTCTACTATCTTTCCATATAACAACCCAATCATAATCAACATCCTTCAGCCTATAGGATGCCAATTCTACACTCCCCTCCTCAATAACATATATGATCTGAGTGATCTTTCTCAGAGTTATGGATCCTCACCAACCTTTGACCCAAAGAACTCAGGTGGATTTATTCTCATGAAGACATGAATCCTGGCTGCAGCTAGATTACCATTGTGCAGAAGTGGTACTGCCGCTTGTTGGTTGCCCTAAAAATTGGCATTCATAGCTTAGGATAACGCCTGAAAGGCAGCCTAAAATTTAGCATGAGGCACATTCTCATTCAAAGGGTTGGATTGCATTAGTAGTTGGTCACTATTTCTGCATCCATTGGCTCGGCGAGGGGGCATATTCTTTCAAATAAAAGCACGAGTTAAAAAAGATATATAGAACTATAAGAATGATGGATCATGAAAGAAATGACGATTCCTAACTCATTCCATACCCTCTTGCTCATAAATGTAGCATGCTTCACATGTATGATCAAGACTCTAAGTAACACGGCTTGTATGACTCCCTAGGATTCTTTAAAACCATAGGCTCAGATACCAAGTTAGTAACACCTTGAAAGTACCCGCTAGATGTCACACGATGCTCAAGACTATGAGTAGTCCCATCCTAACCTTTTAAGTCTTCTAATCTTGGAACTCATGCTATAACTCAACCAACATATGAAAGTTGAAGATAACTATAATAATATCTTTAATTAAAGTCTTAAACTTGGAAATATTGATAACAAACACTTTTGAATATAAAATAGAAAATAGTCGGACAAGCCTCTACTTCTAACCAGAGAACCACTGGGACAAGCCCAGCTAACTCGAACTTAACAAAAATCAAATGACTAAAATAATTCATCAATATCAAAGTCTAATAAAAATGGGTCGTCGAACTATGAAGACTCACCAAATATCGGGATATAGGTGAAGATGCTTGTAATTAATTAGGTTGCTGAAACTGAGCACTAGGACCTACATTATGAAATAATATAGCACATAGATATATATATGGATCAGTACTTCTGGAATATACTAAGTGTGTAGGGGTGAATGCATAAGTAAAACAATAACTCAATATTCATATAAACTTTTAAATGATGCATGCTAAATGTAAATGACTCACTTTGAGCTTGAATAGGTCAAAGATTTCAAAATCATAACATAAGTAATGAAGAATAAGAATGACTTTATGAGCCATAACACTTAGTTTCTAAAAAGCTTTACTTTTTAATCTTTCACAGGGAGTTTCTTCTAACTGATATAAATAATGTGAGCTATCATGGAGTCTAATGTCTTACCCACGTTGGGGAGTGCTGCTCTACCCTTGCCGTAGGAATAGAGCCTTAACTTAAGTGATCACTATATTTAACCAACTATTGGACTTAAACCAATGATGGCATGTATTTTTAGGGCATGTGACCTTGGACTCATACCCAACTTGGTGTTAAATACTGCTCCCATATTACTTATATGCTCATACTTTTAGGAAATCCACCTTAAAATAGAATAAGGTTTATATAATGAAAACCATGCATGCTTCTCTTTGCTTTAAATCAAAGTCAAGATGAACAAATGTGGATTCCATGTCTTAACTTAGGGTCAAATGATCAATCTTCTCTTTTTAAGTACTTAACAAAAATTTTCAATAGAACTTCAGAACATAATCTCCTTACAATCTCATCACTTGTACTTTAGACTTAAAATATCATGTTTCAATGCATCAATAATCATATTTAAACTTCATGCTCAATAATAATCTTAAAAGCTTTCAGCAATCTCAATCAAGGTAGTGGAATATACATCATAATATAAATCTAATGAATTCAAACATGGATATATGTAAATATCTTACAATTGAAACCTTAAATAACATGATACTTTCATAAACTAAAAATAAGAAAAATTAGGCATGAACCCTAGTTTCAATTCATGCAGAATTCAACTTAAAACCAAGTGTTGGGCACAAGGGTGGAAGAAAACCTTTGTTCATAAATCCACATACTTTAATAGGCTTGACTTGGTGGAGAAACCTTGACCTTGAAAGCCTTAGAGATAATCTTGAATGTTTTCTTGAAAATTCTTAGATTAGGGAACTTAAATTCTTGTTTTCTTAAAGAGAAGATGATGGAATGGATGAACTTGGAGGAAAGGATTAGGGTTTGTTCTTGAGAGTAAACTTGTAGAATGTGGGCAAATAATGCCCTAACTAACGTTTAATCTTGTATTTTTATGACTTGGGGTGATGGGAAAAGGCCTAACTGCCTCTTAGAAGATTAAATTCATAACTGGGATGTTGTTTAGAGGGACACCGCGACGTGGTGAATGGCCCATCGCTATACCTACTATGATGCACCACAATTGCGGTCAGGTTTTGGAATTGAAATCCAAACGTGCCTAAATTCTCATCCAAAAAAATTAAAACTTCCCTGAGACATGCTCCTTACACTCTTGAACATGAATTAACTCAAAAACCATCGTCTCGAAGTCTAAAAGGTCAACTTAAAAATCCTCAAAGTTAGGAGGTCTTAAAAATGGCTAAGTCCCCCAACACTTGGCTAAATGTTTAGGCTTTAAGCCTCTTATGCATGCACTAGGAGCTGAACCGAGCTAAGTCTAATACGGGCTATTACAACAACCCTAGTTAGGATCACTACATTAGATACCAATTTAATTCACTTTGCCAAACCCTAGTTAATTTAATCATAAAACCCAACATAATCGACCAACCTGCACATTAATGAGTATTTAAATTGTCTCAACCAATCACACAAAACTATAAAACACACAAAAGGAAATTATTAGACAATTTATACAAAATGGTTTATTTTAAAATACAACGAACATTGTAAAATGCTATAACATATGAAAAGTTGGAAATAATATGATTCGTAGGGTATTTACAGTTGCAACAACAAAACTACCATTTAATGGTAAATTACCATCGCAGTTGTTTGTGGCAGTTCAATTAGGAAAATATGCTATATATCCATATTTTTACTTCACCACTCCAAAAACTATCATGACCCAACCCACTAAATGATGTCAGGCACCTACCTACACCTTTTCAAAATAGAAGAACCTTAAATAACCCATCATTCATTAAATACAAAAATTACTATAATATTTACTTAGTCAATTTATGTCTTTCATATGAATAACTAGTCAACGACTGAGATACAATTACTCAGTCAATTCGTCCCATAGCTTGTTTTAATATATTCAATATATATAGTAAATTTGGAGAACCTAGCCTAAATTTGTAGAAAAGAACTAAATAAGGAGTAGGGACATCTAAGATGCAATATCCATGCAGAATAGAGATTACAGAAGATGTTGTTGAGTGATATGCATCACTATTATAGAAACTCCAACTAAACTGCACTATGATTATATCCATGAATGGAGGCATAGTAAGTGTAGCATTAGTATAACCACACATACTGGTAAGCAAGATCGGCCCACGAGGATTACAAAAAATAACATCATTAATAAATATGCAAAGAGTTATAACATCAAGAAAAGATCCAATTTTAAACCCCCAAGTATAGAATCCTCAGCATATCATTTTAGGATTTCTAACCCAGTTGTCATTTAATATTTTCATATATCTTTGTCCTTTGACTTAACATTTTCGTATAGCTTTGTCCTTTGACCATCTATTCTATCCTATACCTTTTTCCTATATCGATTCATTATTATGGTACCTATAGTTCTTTAATCTACATCCACCTAAGTCCACTTAGTACTCACTATTGATGATAGGCAAATTTACACGCCTATATCAATATATTTTGCCCATATTTTAGCCTAGTTTTGAGAACAAATTATATATTTCATGCACTTTTAGTCCTTTTTCCTGTAAATGAGCTAACGAACATGATTAGTAAAGTTTTAGGTATAAATGATGCAAAATACAGCATTTTATGGCTTACTTGACGCAAAAGAAAGCTCACAAAGGAAGGGAAGAAAGTCTACACGCCTAAGGACCAAAACTGCTGCATGGAAAATTTGTCCCGGGCTAAAACAGCATTTCTGAAGACTTTGGGGACTTACAGACACAAAGCTGGATTTTGACAATGATACATTAACCTAGTACAATTGGGTTATGTATTTCATTAGTTTATTTGGATTAGGAGAATGTTACATTAACCTAGTACAAATTGGTTAAGTATTTCCTTAGTTTAGTAGGATTTGGTTATTTATTTCATTAGCATAGTAGGAGTAGGATAGGAGTATTATAAATACCCTATCATGCTAGAGATTTTTAATTAACTCCTCCCTTAGTGGAGAGATACATTCATCAATTAATCTTCTTCCATCCCTCTTTTCTTCCACTACAACACTTCTACCTACTCTTCTAATCTTCCCATTAATTCTATTCTTAAATTTCCGCAACAAGAGAAACGTTACTTGCTAAGGAACCACGCCTCACGCCTATCACCTAAGCTACACGCCATCAACCAATATTGTGATATAATAACAATGCCAATCGTGATCTCCTTCGCATTCATGGGTAACTAAACCTCTCTGTTGGGGCTATGGAAGCCGAATGAGATACTATCTATTGCTGTGAGTTTGTGAGTTCATGACACGTATATTGCTTATATCATTAGTCTCTTCATCTTAATCCACATTCTTTGCGGTTGCAAACGCAAGAATACGCCAGTCTAACATTTAACTTGTTCGAGAGAAAGGTTAGTTGTCTGGAAAAGAGATAATGTCAAGGTAGTAGGACACCCTTTCCTATTAAAAAGCTAGTGCCGTAACTGGACTAACCTCTTGGAAAATTCGTACCGTTAGACACGCTTTAAGCTCGAGAGAGTTAAAGTGAAATAGTCCTTGTTTAGGTCGAGAGACGCTTGGATTTATCATCGACTACAATTCTCTATAAGCAATTGCATGTCAGAATTCTACACACTCATAGCCAATAGAGACGTATACCTCAGAAGGTGGACATAACCCCAACGCTTCAATTCTCATTGTTTACAACCAACGTAACAATCTCTCTCTTTTTACTTTATTATTTTCAGCCTTTGTTTACATTACTTGCAAGACAAGAATTCCCCCTTTTTACGAGACTTGCACCAAAAGTTTAGTAATTTTACTTACTTGTTGGGCAAGCTATTCCCTGTGGGATCGACACCCAACCCAGGCTGGGTTCTATATTTGCTAACGACCGTTTTACACTCCTAAGAGAGCTGTAGATTGAGCGTTATCAAAAATTAGCGCCGTTGCTGGGGAATACGAGTGTCAATCAAGTTCGTGATAATTACTAGACCCTTTGGTCAAAGATTCTCGTACTTTTACGTTTAGTTTCTATTTTTGTTTATTGCAGGTTTTTACTTTAGTGCATGCCCCATACTAGAAGTTCTGGTCAACTGTTATTACCAATCAATCCTGAACCACAATGAATTAGAAGAATGGAAGCACAAGCTGAAATCGACAGGATGGCTGCTCAACATGAGCAAGCAAGATTAGCTGCTCTTGCCGCTGCTCAAGTAAAAAAACAAAACATTGATAATCCTGGGCGAGCAACAAATCCTGACGATGAAGATTTAGGTGATGACGAGTTGATAAACCCAAGGCATGTCGCTGAAACTGCAACACCTGCCAACAGAAGAGGTCGACAAGCTCAGTATAGGTATGATCGCCAACCTTTGCAGCCAGCTTTCGACGATGATGATGATGATCTTGATGGTGACGGAGCCACTGGAGCTATAATTCCACCACCATTAGCGCCCGTAGCTAAGTTCAACATCACAAGCACCATGATTCAGTTATTGCAACTCAAGGGATTATTTGGTGGACTAGCAGGCGACGATCTGAATATGCATCTCATCAACTTTATTTCTACATGCAAGTCCTTTGACAATCCTGGTGTTGGTCAGAATGCTATTCGATTACGTCTATTTCCATTGTCTCTGTCTGGGGAGGAAACACTATGGTTGAATGGGCTGACTCCTGATTCAATTACAAATTGAAGGCAATTGAGAGACGCTTTCCTAGAAAGATTCTTTCCGCCATCCAAAAGGGCTCAATTGAGAGATGAAATCAGCAACTTTCGTCAGCTTCCCTCTGAAGCTCTTCATAAAACATGGGAGAGGTTCAAAACAAAGCTAGCGAGATGCCCAAACCATCACATGACTAATGTTCACCTCATGGAGATCTTGTATAGAGCCTTGAATTCAATAACTAAACCAGTGGTGGACAACGCAGCTGGAGGTTCTTTCATGGACCTCACCTTTGGTCAAGCAAGCAATATGCTAGATCGTATGACGAAACAAAGTAGAGCTTGGCATACCAAGGATTCTGTGGTAGCAAGCCCCACTTTATCTATTGGCATGACTGCAGACCAAAGAAGAAGAGAAGAAGAACATTATCAAGATATGGCGCATTTGAAAACACAAATGGATCTTCTGACAAAGCATTTATTATCAAGGAAGATCGAAAAAGTGAAAGCTGTAGCGCTAAAAGGAAGAGACGAATCTGATTCTGAAGAGGAGGCCAACTACTTGAACAATCAGGAGGGTTTCCGCGGGAATGCCCAAGGAAACCAAGGTCGGAACTATTATGATAAATCTGGAAGCAAAGACCAAGGTAGTTAGAAGAAAAACAATGAAAAGAGTGGTTTGTACGTTCCCCCTGGTAGACGTGACACCACTACATCTAATTCTGGAAGTATGGAAGACATGATGGCTAAGTTATTGAAAGGAGTGGAAGCAACGAGCGTGGGAGTTACGGAGGTGATTAATTATTTGTCCTCAATGAAGCAATTAGTTGATTCTCATTCCACTTCTATCAAGCAAATAGAGCAGCAATTAAGCCAACTTTCAGCAGCATTCAATCAAAGAAAGGCTGGCACCTTACCGAGCGATACGGTGCAAAACCCAAGGAATGATGAGTCATGCATGGCCATCACTACCAGAAGTGGTAAGGTGCTGGAAACTTCAGCAAAAGGCAAGAAAGTGGTTGACGAAATTGCGGACATGGACGTTACACCTAGTGACGTTGCAAAAGGAGATGATACCGCAACAACTACTTCCAACGTTAAGGACGTTAAACCTAGTGACGTGCAGCCTAAAAAAAGGGAAAAATGGAAGCAAGAGGAGAAGAAAGCCACGGAGAGAACACTTCCATACCCACCACCACCTTTTCCCCAAAGATTGAAGAAGGTGGCGGATGACACTAAGTTCAGCAAATTTATGACTATGTTGAAGCAGCTGACCATTAATGTTCCACTGGTAGAGGCACTTGAACAAATGCATGGGTATGCGAAGTTTATGAAAGATCTTTTGACTAAGAAGAGGGCAGAAAGTTATGAGCTGAAGGATGATGTGCATCATTGTAGTACAATTGTTACCCGATCGATAGTTCAGAAGAAGGCCGACCCCGGAGCTTTCACTATTCCTTGCACCGTCGGATCTTTGAACTTTGCCAAAACATTATGTGACTTAGGAGACAGCATTAACTTGATGTCATTATCGATCTACAAGAAGTTGGGGTTAGGAGATCCTACACCAACCAATATGAGGCTTGTCATGGCGGATAGGTCGGTAAAACGACCTGTTGGTATTTTATGCGATGTCTTGGTAAAGGTTTCTTCATTTATCTTCCCAGCAGACTTTGTCATCTTGGATTGTGAAGCAGATTCTGAGGTTCCCATAATCTTGGGGTGCCCTTTCCTTGCTACAGGAAGTGTGCTCATTGATTTGAGAGCTAATGAGCTTTCATTCCGAATAAATGACGAAGTGGTTCGTTTTGATGTTTGCAAATCAATGAAGAAACCCAAGGATCTGAGTGTATTTTCTATGGCTGATGTTGTCCTTGATGATGAGAAAGAACGACTTGAAGAAAAGCAAATTCTTGATGATCCTTTGGAGGTTTTGTTCATGAAAGAAGAGATTGAGGATGCTGAAATTTCTAAAGAAGCTATTTGTGCTCTATCGGGATTAGGGACCTATCGCTATACTCCCAAGAAGCTGGATCTTGATCTCAAAAATCGACCCACACCACCAGCTAAGCCATCTATTGAAGAACCACCCACGTTAGAATTGAAGGAGCTGCCAAGTCATTTAAAGTACGCATTCCTAGGAAGCGAAAACACTCTTCCAGTCATAGTGGTAGCCGATTTGGGTGAGCAACAAGTTGCAGCTCTTATAGCAATCTTACGCAAGCATATTAGAGCCATTGGATGGACCATTGCAGATATTATTGGTATTCCACCTGGGATTTGCACACATAAAATTCAGCTTCAAGAAAGGTGCACACCCACCATTGAACACCAAAGGCGTTTAAACCCACCTATGTAAGAAGTGGTGAAGAAGGAGATTATCAAGTGGTTAGACGCAGGAGTTCTATATCCTATCTCTTATAGCACATGGGTAAGTCCTATACAATGTGTTCCCAAGAAAGGAGGTATGACGGTGGTCGCAAATGCGAAGAATGAGCTAATTCCACTCAGGCCCGTTACTGGATGGAGAGTATGCATGGACTACCGCAAGCTAAATTCTTGGACACTCAAGGATCACTTCCCCATGCCATTTATGGACCAAATGCTAGATCGATTAGCAGGGAAAGGATGGTTTTGCTTCTTGGATGGTTATTCAGGTTATAATCAGATTTGTATTGCTCCCGAGGACCAAGAGAAGACAACGTTTACATGCCCATATGGTACGTTTGCCTTCAAACGTATGCCATTCGGGTTATGTAACGCACCAGCCACCTTTCAACGTTGTATGATCTCTATTTTCTCTGATATGATTGAAGACACTTTGGAGGTATTTATGGACAACTTTTCAGTTATTGATGAGTCTTTTGAATCGTGTTTGGCAAATTTGAGCATGGCATTGCAAAGATGTGTAGAGTTCAACCTTGTGCTGAATTGGGAGAAATGCTACTTCATGGTAAAAGAAGGTATCGTTCTTGGGCACAGGATCTCCAAAAGAGGAATATAGGTTGATCGAGCAAAAATTGAGGTTATTGAGAAGCTACCGCCTCCAATTTCGGTGAAGGGAGTTCGTAGTTTTCTTGGCCATGCTGGGTTCTATCGTAGATTCATCAAAGACTTTTCCAAAATTTCTAGTCCATTGTGCAAACTACTGGAGAAAGATGCGAAGTTTGACTTTAATGAAGATTGCTTAAAGGCATTCGAATGCCTTAAAGGAAAACTCATTGAAGCCCCTATCATGGTAGCACCAGATTGGACGCTCCCATTTGAAGTCATGTGTGATGCCAGTGGTGTAGCCATTGGTGCTGTTCCTTGACAGAGAAAGGAGAAACTATTTCATCCTATCTATTATGAAAGTAAGGTCCTAAATGAAGCCCAAAGGAACTACACTGTTACTAAACAAGAGCTCCTAGCGGTTGTGTATGCATTTGAGAAGTTTCGTGCCTACCTATTGGGTACTAAGGTGATCGTCCATACAGACCATGCAGCTCTTAGGTATCTAATGACGAAGAAGGATGCAAAACCAAGGTTGATTCGATGGGTACTGCTGCTGCAAGAGTTCGATTTTGAGGTCAAAGATAGAAGAGGTTGCGAGAACCAAGTGGCCGATCATCTATCTCGACTTGAGAATGAACATGTGGTGCAACTTGAAATTCAGATTGATGATGCATTCCCTGACGAGGAGATATTAGCAATAACAGTGGAAAAATTACCATGGTATGCTGATTTTGCAAATTTCGTGGTGATTAATATGCTACCTGCTAATTTATCCTACCATCAAAGAAGGAAGTTTATGCATGACGTTCAGCACTACTATTGGGATGAGCCTTATTTGTTTCGAAGATGCGCGGATGGTATCATTCGATGATGTATATCCCATGAAGAAGTGCCCACTATATTAGAAGCATGCCACACTTCGCAAGTTGGAGGACATCATGCAGGCAATCGAACGGCAAGAAAAGTTTTGCAAAGTGGTTATTATTGGCCTTCGATATTCAAAGATGCATACGACTATGTTAGAAGGTGTGACCAATGCCAACGTCAAGGTGCTATTTCAAAACACCATGAAATGCCCCTGTCCAAAATTCTGGAGGTAGAACTCTTTGATGTGTGGGGTATTGATTTCATGGGTCCATTCGTGAATTCGTTTGGAATGAAATACATATTGGTTGCGGTGGATTATGTTTCGAAATGGGTTGAAGCTGTAGCATTGGCCGACAACGAAGGAAAGCGTGTTGTAGCGTTCTTAAAGAAGAATATCTTCTCTCGCTTTGGAGTACCTCGTACTATCATAAGTGATGGAGGATCTCACTTTTGCAATAAGCTATTCAAATCTGTATTGGCTAAGTATGGTGTCAAGCAACATAAAGTGGCTACGCCTTATCATCCCCAAACTAGTGGACAAGAAGAGTTTTCCAATCGTGAGATCAAGCAAATCCTTGCAAAGACGGTTAATGCTAATAGGAAGGATTGGTCTAGGAAGCTAGATGATGCACTATGGGCGTATAGGACTGCTTTCAAGACAGCCATTGGTATGTCACCTTATCAGCTAGTTTATGGGAAGGCTTGTCATCTACCCATTGAGCTCGAGCACAAGGCATTGTGGGCATTGAAGCAATTGAACTTGAATTGGGATAATGTGAAGAATCTGAGGTTGGAGCAGCTGAATGAACTAGATGAATTCCGTCTCCATGCATATGAACAATCGGATTTATATAAGGAGCGGATGAAGAAGTATCATGATCAGCGGATTGTTCGACGAAACTTCCAAAAAGGTGACATGGTACTACTCTTTAACTCCAGATTTAAGCTCTTCCCAGGTAAGTTAAAATCGAAGTGGTCTGGTCCATTTAAAGTCATCCAAGTCTACTAGTCTGGAGTGGTCGAATTGGAAGGCGATAAGGGTGTTGTTTTCAAAGTGAATGGCCAACGTGTTAAGCCTTATATCGGTCCTCTTGACTCGATGAATGACAATGGCCATCACTTATCTCGATGAAGTCTAAGTAATCGAGATTATTACATCGAGCCACGACAATAAATAAGGTGCTAGATGGGAGGCAACCCATCGTTTTATCGTTTTATCGTTTTATTGTTCTATCGTTTTGTCGTTTTGGTACTTGTTTCGTTTTTGATAAATGAAAATCCAAAAATAAGAATCGTGCCACGACCAAAACTAAGGCGCTTGGTGGGAGGCAACCCATCGTACTAATCGTCTTCGTTTGGTTTTGAGCAAAAATAGGTGCAAGAGGTATTCAACGAGGAGATTGATTTCAATTGACGATTTGGACGCATTCTATGGTAAAGTTGGTAAGTTAGAAATGGTGATGCACAAGGCTATGGATTGAGCATTTCTCACGCCAAAATAGGCTTCGAGGAAGGCTAGGCCTTGGTAAAACTAGGCCACGAACGATGCACAACCTATCCTATAGCCTAAGGTCTCGGAATGTAGTGTGCTATACACTATGCGCCGCCTATTCCTAAGTGTGCTTTTGACTATGCGCCGCCTATGCTATGGCATTTGGTCTCAGTATCTCATATTCCATAGACTATGCGGCGCATATGTCTACAAATGCCATAGACTATGTGGCACATATGTCCCATTATGCTATAGACAATGCGCCGCATATGTCATGTCTATGCTAAGCATTATGCGCCGCATATGTGGGAATTTTGTCTCCAAAACCGATTGTAAATGGGTCATAACCCGACCCATACTCTTCCTATATAAAGGGGACTTAGTTTTATAACACAACCACACTAGAATATACCCTAAAGGCGCCGCACACTCTTCCAAATCTTCTCAAAATTTTCTTCTTTTGCTCTTCCAATTCACTAAACCATCTCCACAAGTTTCAAGCAAGTAAGTACTCCCTTATTCTCCATTTATTTATCGTAAGTACTACGTTGCTATGTTTATTATGAATTTCTAAATCGTATAAGATTGATGGTGATGTTTATGTGTTTGGATAGTTGATACAAAATCATGTGAGTGAACATGTACGTAGGAAAATCTTGACTTGTTTCCGACTTGAAATTGGTTTTAATAGCATTGTTATACTATTTGCGGAATTACTATGGCAATGAATAGTGCTTAAGATTGTTGTTTGGATACTTACATGTTAGACTATCCCGGCCATCGGGATAAGACTTATAGTGCCTACCGACATAAGAGGTTATGATTGTTGTAAGAATAACTATTCCATGTGGTAACCCATATGTAGTAGTGTTGCTATATCTACCATGAAAGTAGTCCAACGGCTGCAAGTAAGTGATGCATTGCTGATTTTCTTGTCGGAATACAATCCTAAAACGTATGTCGATGAAATCTGAGTAAATCGACCACTTTCACTTCACTGATTTGTGTTAACAAAACTAAGTGTGGGGTGGTACCCCTATTGCTTGCTTATAGATTGTATCAAGTGAGATTGTGCTGCAACTAACACTAATTCTAGTCTCAGGTACAATGGCACCTAAAGCAAGGCAAGGCAAGGAGAAGGCTACCACGTCTCAAAAGGGCAAGAAGAGAGGTCGAAAGGACCAAGGGAGAATCATCCTCAGCACAACTACCCCCCAGAATGTTTGGAATAAAATGGGTTCTTGAGGAAGAAGCCAAAGCATAGTACAGCAACAACAAAGAAAGAAAATATGTGCACGTCGACTTGATCAACAAGGAGACCTTATCAAAGAAGGAGCCGCGTATGTTGGCAAAAATAATGGCATTGAAGCTGGATTGCATCTTCCGCGACATGGGAGAATGCAACCTTGATTTAACAAGAAAATTTTATGCCAACTGGTCGCCGAACACAACAGGAAATGGAGTCAAAATTCGGGGCCAAGTGTTACAGCTCACCGCGGATTGGATCAACTCTTTTCTTGGCTTACCTTCGGTCGACACAGCACCATTCAAAGAGCTTTACAGCAGGCCTCCTTATAGAGCAATACGACACACACTTTGTGGAAGCAGATCGATGGCAAGGTGGGGCAGACATAAAGAAACAGGCCGACACAACACCTTCCCCTATGCTCCACTAAATAGGGAAGCAAGAATCTGGATACGCATTGTCAACTCATGTCTTATTCCTGGGACTCAATACACCAAGATATCAAGAGATAGAGTGTGTTTGGTCTATGCTTTGATGACTAATGTCCCTATCAACTTTGGGGCAATCATTCGATCTACCATGAGGAAGGCCAGATTCCACAAAAGGTCCCATTTCACATTTGGCAATTTGTTGACAGCAATCTTGCGGAAGGAGGATATCAAAGAGGAACCAGCTGACCACAAACTCCCACATAACCCAAAGAAAGTTGACCTCACCAAGGTCAAAGATGCTGAAACAACTCATGGTGTCAACCTTACTACTGCGGAGAGACATGCTCGTGATGAGAGTTTCTTCCGTCATCTCTATGGCATGACACGATTTACTATGATGAGTGGTGGACATATTCCAACTGCTGAAGAGCTACAAAAGCTTAACCACGACTACCCAATGAACATGCATGCACGGGAGATGTGTGGAGTGGGCGTATACTTTAAGGAACCTCTAGATGATGATGTGCCGACTGATGACGATCGACGCTTGCCTGATTCTGACGAGGAGGAGAACTCTGACGATGACTCTTATGATGATTCAGACGAAGGGGGTATGACCCCCGACATTGAGGAAGAGTCCGACTAACCAGGTTCTTCGTATTTATTTTCCACTGAGGGCAGTGTCCCGTTTAAGTGTGGGGTGGCGGTATCGCATGCTATACTTCTCTATTTGCATCTATGTTTGTTTACTTTTTTTGTGTGTTTTCGATTTTTTTTAGTTAAGTTAAGTTTTTTTTAGGAGTAAATTTTTCCTAGCTTCGCATGAAATTATTTTGATAGGCAGCATGAGATTATAACATGAGTATGTGTTACAATTGTGACTATTGAGACGTTTAGACTCTAGTTGTGACTCATTATGTGATATTTTGTGGTTCAATTCCTTCATTTGTTGGGTCGAGAGTCTATATTACTTCCAATCAAGTCGACCATGTGCCTTGTGTGTGTGAGATTAATAGTATCTTCTATGTTTGTGGCTGATGCTAGAACTTGCCTGGTATGTATGCAAAGAGAAATAAGGAGTGTAAGTTAGGATATGATTTAGGCATTTCTTTGGCAACCTATATTTGTTTACCTTCAGTTTTACCTACCCATGGACATCATCCTAGTTAAACCCTTTTGAGCCTTTAGCCTATTTCTTTGACAACCTCGTATGTAAGCCTAATCCATTTTTTTCAAGACCGTAATTTGATCCAAATTCCTAAGTGCTTTAAATTAAAAAAGTCATGTGACAACATAAGAGGAAATTGGGTGAGTATGATGCTTTAAATTGTAATGGTGCTTGAATGTGTTATGAAAAAGAAAGTGCTATCATAAGAGGTATGGTATGAAAAGAAAAAGGAAAAGAAAGCTGAAAAGTGAGTTGTTCTTAAAATTGAAAAACAAAAGAGGAGAACAATGGTGGTAGAATAAAAGAAAGAAGAAAGGTTGAAAGAAAAAAAGTGTCAATGATACAATGTGATGTATTAAAGCGCTTAGGAGCTTAGTCACTATTTCTGGCCAAAATAGTCCTACCTGTCCCTTAGCCTACATTACAACCATCAAAAGACCTACTTGATCCTAATCTTAACATTCTGACATTTAGTGGAGTACTACACTAAGGGCAAGCCTATGGTCATCAGTTGCTACATATGAATTCTTTGTGAGAGCGAGAGCAAGGATATTGTTGATACCCATGTTTTAAAAATATGTTATATTTGTGAGTGATTATGGGTACTATATGGTGAGACACACATGGTTGATGAGTTTTGGATAGTTGTATATGATTCTATGCACTTTAACGTTTGTATGCGAGTTGATCACCATCACGAGTCTATACTTGAGGTTAAATTGTTTCTACTTATAATCGGAAAGCTACTCTTGGTTGATAATCGTTGTGCTTGTCTTGATAAATGTTTTGTGTTGTTGCTGTAAAAACCTTAAGTCGGCGCTTAGAAGGACATGATATTTCGTTCGAGGACGAACAAAGCTTCAAGTGTGGGGTGTTGATGATAGGCGAATTTACACGCCTATATCAATATATTTTGTCCATATTTTAGCCTAGTTTTGAGAACAAATTATATATTTCATGCACTTTTAGTCCTTTTTCCTATAAATGAGCTAACGAACATGATTAGTAAAGTTTCAGGTATAAATGATGCAAAATACAGCATTTTATGGCTTACTTGACGCAAAAGAAAGCTCACAAAGGAAGGGAAGAAAGTCTACACGCCTAAGGACCAAAACTGCTGCATGGAAAATCTGTCCCAGGCTAAAACAGCATTTCTGAAGACTTTGGGAACTTACAGACACAAAGCTGGATTTTGACAATGATACATTAACCTAGTACAATTGGGTTATGTATTTCATTAGTTTATTTGGATTAGGAGAATGTTACATTAACCTAGTACAAATGGGTTAAGTATTTCCTTAGTTTAGTAGGATTTGGTTATTTATTTCATTAGCATAGTAGGAGTAGGATAGGAGTATTATAAATACCCTATCATGCTAGAGATTTTTAATTAACTCCTCCCTTAGTGGAGAGATACATTCATCAAATAATCTTCTTCCATCCCTCTTTTCTTCCACTACAACACTTCTACTCTACTCTTCTAATCTTCCCATTAATTCTATTCTTAAATTTCCGCAACAAGAGAAACGTTACTTGCTTAGGAACCACGCCTCACGCCTATCACCTAAGCTACACGCCATTAACCAATATTGTGATATAATAACAATGCCAATCGTGATCTCCTTCGCATTCATGGGTAACTAAACCTCTCTGTTAGGGTTATGGAAGCCGAATGATATACTATCTATTGCTGTGAGTTTGTGAGTTCATGACATGTATATTGCTTATATCATTAGTCTCTTCATCTTAATCCACATTCTTTGCGGTTGCAAACGCAAGAATACGCCAGTCTAACATTTAACTTGTTCGAGAGAAAGGTTAGTTGTCTGGAAAAGAGATAATGTCAAGGTAGTAGGACACCCTTTCCTATTAAAAAGCTAGTGCCGTAACTGGACTAACCTCTTCGAGAATTCGTACCGTTAGACACGCTTTAAGCTCGAGAGAGTTAAAGTGAAATAGTCCTTGTTTAGGTCGAGAGACGCTTGGATTTACCATCGACTATAATTCTCTATAAGCAATTGCATGTCAGAATTCTACACACTCATAGCCAATAGAGACGTATACCTCAGAAGGTGGACATAACCCCAACGCTTCAATTCTCATTGTTTACAACCAACGTAACAATCTCTCTCTTTTTACTTTATTATTTTCAGCCTTTGTTTACATTACTTGCAAGACAAGAATTCCCCCTTTTTACGAGACTTGCACCAAAATTTTAGTAATTTTACTTACTTGTTGGCCAAGCTATTCCCTGTGGGATCGACACCCAACCCAGGTTGGGTTCTATATTTGCTAACGACCGCTTTACACTCCTAAGAGAGCTGTAGATTGAGCGTTATCAACTATCACAAGACATCATAGTACCACATTCCATGAAAATCTAAATTCTACTTATCATATTCTATCATAACCATGCCCTCTCATGGGATTGTAGAATATAATTTCTCACCCAGTATGCACTATGAACCTAACATACATTTGTACCCTTTTTAACACTTTCAACATATACCACAACATGAAAATGCATGAGAATATATATAGAATAGAATTATATTCAAACATATGTATAAATATGTGTATAGAAAATATGCACATTATCTCTCCTCTTCCCTTCTCATCAGTCTCATCAGCATCATCAAGATCATGCTGTATCTTCATGATACCCAACCCATGTCATAAAAAATCATCTTAGTATCAGCATGGTACCTGACCATATCATAACAAATCATATCCAAAAATATGGTACCTGAACCATATTACAAGAATATCATCACAATGTATATGGATGCATTTATACAGTAAAAAAAACATAAGTCATGCAAAAAGACATTTACAAATGTTCAGTTCATAATAAACATGGGCCAAGCCAGCCTTAATGTACATTAACCGTCTAACTCACTTTGATAAGTGACCTTAATCTATACATACAAACCTATATATATATATATATATATATATATATATCCAAGACTATCATGTACCATAAATCCTTATAGGCTTCCTCAGCCCAAGTTCATGCTATCATACACTTCCTCTTTGTCCACATCCCAACCTCATATTTTTCTCATTATCCTTTAATATTCTCTATTACTTCAAATGAGAATTCTATTTTTTAATTCACAATATTTCTCTTTTATGCTCACTCACTAGTCACGAGATTTGGATATGCTAATTATCAACACCTAAATTACTATAACTCAGCTCTTAGCCACTTCTTTTAACGAAATTTGAACATTAAGACATTTAGAATCAATTAAGTTCCCTTAATTTTCCTTTTTACTATACCATGTTGTCTTATTCGACTTTTCACTATATTCAAGCCCTGAAATAGATTAAGCTACACATATTCTCTCTACCTTTTTATTCATCTCTCATCACAATTAAAATATCAGTATATATTCTGAGGGTTTCTTGATATTTGATAGCCGCATTTGTGTTCCGAGGGTTGATGACTTAATTCAGTTAATTTTGCATAAGGCTCACAGCTCAGATATTCTATTCACCTAGGTATAACTAAGATATGTAGAGATTTGAGGTAGTATTATTGGTAGAGTAGTATAAAGAAATATGGGGTGGACTTTGTAGCTCGTTGCCTATGTTATTAGTGGGTGAAAGACGAGCACCAGAGTTCTAGTGGCTTGATTTAGAGATTGTTTATTCCCAAGTAGAAGTGGTGCGGATTACCATGGACTTTGTTAGTGGTTTGCCTCGTACTTCCTATGGTTCTATGGTATTTGGGTCATTGTGGATCAGTTGACCAAGTCGGCATATTTTATTCTTATTTAGATGTCCTTCAGCGTTGAGAGGTTGGCTCATATTTATGTTAGTGAGATAGTCCATTTGTATGGTGTGCCTATATCTATCATTTCAGACCAAGGTTTGGTGTTTACTTCTAGATTTTAAAGAGCTTTTTAGAAAGATTTTGAACTCAAGTAGATCTTAGTACAACCTTCCATCCTCAAACTGATGGGCAGTTAAAGCAAACTATTCAGGTTCTCAAGGATATGCTTCGAGCCTGTGTTATGTATTTTGGGGGTCAGTGGGAGCAGCACTTATCCTTGACAGAGTTCATCTATAACAATAACTATCATTCGACTATTGTGATAGAGTCTTTTGAGGCTTTATATAGTAGGTAATGTCATTTTCCAATTAGATGGTTTGAGACTTCTGAGATTATACCCCGTGGTATCGACTTGCTTCAGGAGTCGTTGGATAGAGTTACGATAATTCAGGATAGGTTGATGGAAGCTCAAAGTAGGTAGAAGTCTTACGGAGATCGTAGACTTTATGCCTTGAGATTTGGAGTCAGTGACATGGTATTCCTTCGTGTATTGCTCATGAACAGTGTGATGAGGTTTGGGAAGAAAGGCAAGCTCAACCCCAAATATATTGGACCCTTTGAGATTCATCGCACAGTTGGTTAGGTGGCTTAGAGTTAGCCTTACCCCTAGATTTTGTAGTTGTCCGACCGGTTTTTCATATTTCTATGTTGCAGCAATACATTCCTGACCCTTCTTATATACTTAGATGGGACACGGTTCAGCCGGATGAGCGGTTGACCTTTGTAGAGGAGCCTATACTCATTTTGACTAGTGATGTCAGGCAGTTGTACACTAGAGAGATTCCAGTAGTTAAGGTTCACTGGAGGTACCACCCAGTAGAGAAGTATACTTAGGAGATTAAGAGCAAGATGCAGGTCCGGTATGTTGGGTTCAATATGTATGAAAAAAGGTGTGAATGGAAAATGGAGAGAAAAATGGTGGAAGAAAAGAGACACCAATTTAGAAGGTGTACTCCCAAAATTGGAAAGTTCACTAATTCTCCCACATTAGTGAGAGAAGGTAGAAGAAGGGAACTATGGAGTGTTTTTAATAGAAAGAACTTACTCCATAAACTAAGTGAGGCAAGAAATAAGAGATGTCTCGTGCTGTCGTCGTCGCTCGCTCAGCTCGGCTTCGGCTTCAGCTTCGGATTTAGATTTGAATTTGGATAATGATCGATCGATGAGATCTATCTTTTTGGACAAAGTTTATTTCACGTAAATTTAATCTGAATACCAAAAGGAATACGCACCAGTAATCCTTCATTTATACATTTACAGATTACGAAATAGTATTTTCTGAAATGATACACTACTTCGAACTGATGCAATTGTTCAATGAAATGTTATGTCTGTTCAATGAACTGATGTACTATTTTGGGAACTGGTATGTCTGTTTGGAGAAGAACACACTTTTTGGGTAAACAGACATGAATTTCCAGAAACATCATACCATTTAAGTGAACCAATGCCACCTTTTCGAAAAGGCAACTCATAGGCTATACAAACCTGCTTTCATTCACAGGTTTAAAATGAATTTTTCTGCAATAAACTCTCTTTTTGTCTTTAAAAATACTCTGTGTGATCAGTCAATCCATTAAGTGAGTTCGACGATATTTCAATTGTTTGAGGTACCGCTACAGTTGGTCTGTTTGGCCATTTTATCCTGGGAGGAAAAATTCCGCAACCTCGAGTACAGTGAGGGGAATTATTTCCTCAAGGAAACTCCGTGAATTCTGACGAATTGGACATTTCTATTTCATCTTTATTTCTAAAAAAAATACACCTCTTAGAAAGGTTATTTTGATCTTTTGTTGAGGGTATTTATTGAACTTCATTGTGTTCTTGTTTTTAAACATAGAACTAAAGTTGAAGTTGTTGTTCTGCATATACAAATTCTATGTACCCGATAAAAACATACAGGAAATAACAATCTTAAGGAAATAATCTATAATTACAGAATCTGTATTGCTTGTTTTTGGAGATTAAAGTTTTAACTTTCTACTCCGCCTGAACTTAACTAGTGATTTAAAGTCATAAAAACTTCATCACAAGTTAAAGATCATTCGGTAGACAATTGAAAGCCATAAAATGTTCATTGTCAACTAGAAACAAGAAGAAAAGTTTAAAGTTGCTTAACTTTATAAGTAGAATTCTGAAAATACTAAGTATTTTTGTTTTGTGGTGAGAAGAAAAATGACAAGCGATAGTCAAATTCAAGATGCGGCAACGTCTGTGGGGGGCAACTAATATTGCCACATCAAGTCGCACAAATGCTCTACCTATAATGGCATCGGCGGAGAAGCCCGAAAAATTTGCGAGCATTTACTTTAAGTGATGGAAGCAAAATATGTTCTTTTACCTCACCATTTTGTGTCTGCAATGGTTCACTAGCGAAGATGCTCCTGAGGTTCCCGAGGGAACCTCGGACAAAGAGCATTTCATAATTGTAGAAGCTTGGAAATATTCAGACTTCCTTTGCAGGAATTATATTCGGAGTGGTCTCCAAGATGACCTCTACAATATTTACAGTGGAACTAAAACATCAAAGGAATTGTGGGGGGCACTTGAATGAAAATATAAAACAAAGGATGCGGGAATTAAGAAATTCCTTATTGCACGGTTCTTGGACTTTAAAATGATAGATATCAAATCGGTTGTCTCTCAAGTACAGGAGTTTTAAGTCATCATACATGATCTCCTAGAAGAAGATATATCTTTGAAAAATACCTTAGTTGAACAAATTAAAAAGGTTCTTAGTACGTACATAAACTGTTTTGTAGGTTTAATTGTGAATGATGCATTTCAAGTAGCAGCAATAGTTGAGAAGCTACCACCTTTGTGGAAAGACTTCAAAAATTACTTGAAGCATAAATGTAAGGAGATGACTGTTGAAGATCTTATTGTCCAACTGCGTATTGAAGAGGATAATAAGGCTGCTAAAAGAAGGTCAAAAGGCAATTTTACAATTAATGAAGCACATATTGTAGAAGATGATCAAAATAATTCTAAGAAAAGAAAGAAAGTTGAACAAGGAAGCAATCAACCCAAGAAGAAATTCAAGGGAAAATGCTTCAATTGTGGCAATATTGGCCACAAGTTCACGGATTGTCGTGCCCCTAAGAAAGGCAAGAAAAAGGACCAAGCTAATATGGTTGAGTCCAACAAAGAATGTGATGATCTGTGTGCTATGTTCTCAAAATGCAACTTGGTGGGGAATCCTCATGAATTGTGGATGGATTATGGTGCCACCTGCTATGTATGAGCCAATAAAGAGTTGTTTTCATCATTTGCTCCGGTTTAAGTAGAAGAAATGATCTGCATGGCTAACTCTACTACTGCTACGGTGGAAGGAATAGGGAAAGTGTGCTTGAAAATGACTTCGAGCAAGGTCATTACACTTAACAATGTCTTATATGTTCTAGAATTATGTGGGAACTTAATTTCTATTTCACTTATAGACAAGAACGGATTCAAATATGTAACCGTTTCTGGGAAAATTGTAATTAGCAAAGGAGAAATATATGTAGGAAAGGGCTACTCACAGAGGTCCTTTATAAGATAAATGTAATGACTGTTGAAATAAATAAAAGTTTAGATTCGTCTTATTTGCTTGAGTCTTATGATTTATGGCATGAACATTTAGGTCATGTTAATTACAAAATGTTACAAAAACTGATAAACTTATAAGTTTTGCCAAACTTTGAGTGCAATAAATCAAAGTGTCAAACGTGTGTAGAATCGAAGTATGCAAAGCATCCTTATAAGTCCGTTGAAAGGAATTTCAATCCCTTAGACTTAATACACACTGACATTTGTGATATAAAGTCAACACCATCACGTTGTGGCAAAAAGCATTTCATAACGTTTATTGATAATTGCACTAGATATTGTTATGTTTACTTGCTAAATAGTAAGAATGAAGCAATAGATGCGTTTAGGCAATATAAAACTGAAGTTGAAAATTAGTTAGACAAAAAGATCAAAATGATAAGAAGTGATAGGGGCGGAGAATATAAATCTCTCTTCGCGCAAATATGTGTAGAGAATGGAATCATCCATCAAACTACGGCCTCATATTCACCTCAATCTAATGGAATTGCGAAAAGGAAAAAACGAACTTTGAAGGAAATAATGAATGCCCTATTTATATGTTCTGGTTTACCGCAAAACTTATGGGCGGAGGATATCCTTACAGCCAATCGTATACTCAAAAGAGTTCCCCATAGTAAGACATAATCCATTCCTTATGAAAAATGGAAAGAAAGGAAACCCAACTTGAAATATTTCAAAGTGTGGGGGTGTATAGCAAAGGTCTAAGTTTCTATGCCCAAAAGGGTTAAGATAGGACCTAAGATGGTGGACTGTGTATTTATAGGATATGCTAAAAGCAGTAAAGCATGTCGATTTTTGGTTCATAAATCCAAACATCCGGATATTACTAAAAATACGATAATTGAATCAGACAATGCAGAATTCTTTGAAAACATTTACCCGTATAAAATTAGCATGAACAGTCTAGTGGAGGATTTAAACGACCTCGAGATGAACCAAGTGAGAATGTACATAATGAAGAAAATCCAAGACGTAGTACACGTCAAAGAACGTCTACTTCATTTGGATTGGATTTTGTAATATATCTCTTAGAAAATAAGCCTCAAACATTTAAGGAAGCGATGACATCTTTGGATTCATCCTTTTGGAAAGAGGCAGTTAATAGTGAGAATGATTCAATATTAAGCAACCATACATAGGAATTGGTTGATCTTCCTCCCGGAAATAAACCTTTAGGTTCTAAATGGATCTTTAAATGAAAGATGAAAGCGGATAGTACTATTGACAAATACAAGGCAAGACTTTTAGTAAAAGGCTTCAAATAAAAAGAAGGTCTTGATTACTTCGATACATACTCGCCAGTAACAAGGATAACATCGATTCAAATGTTAATTGCCTTGGCTGTGGTATATGGTCTTGAAATCCATCAAATGGATGTGAAAACCATTTTCCTAAATGGAGAATTGGAGAAAGAAATTTACATGAAACAACCTGAGGGTTTTGTGGTTCCAGGGAAGGAGAATAAGGTGTGTAGATTTATTAAGTCATTGTATGGACTAACGTAAGCACCTAAATAATGGAATGCGAAGTTTGACCAAACCATGTTGGCAAACGGGTTCAAGATAAATGAATGTGATAAATGTGTATATATTAAAGACACTCCAAATCACCAAGTCATTGTTTGTTTATATGTGGATGACATGTTGATCATCAGCAGAGACATTTCTAACATAAATGCAACCAAACGAATGTTCGAGGGCAAGTTTTATATGAAAGACCTTGGAGTTGCAGATGTGATCTTAGGTATGAGAATCCATCGAACTCCACAAGGGTTAGCATTGTCACAGTCTCATTATATCAAAAAAGTACTTGACAAGTTCAAAAATACGGAATTCGATATTGCCAAGACTCCATTGGATATAAACTTTGCTCTTTGAAAGAATGAAGGTGAAAGTGACTAACAATTGGAGTACCAAGAGTATTGGGATGTTTAATGTATATAATGAACTGTACACGACCAGACATAGCATGTGCTATTAGTAAATTGAGTCGGTACATAAGTAATCCCAACAAAACTCATTGTATGGCAATGAAAAGAGTTTTGGGGTATCCTAAATACACTCAAGACTATGCTTTGCATTATAAGAAATATCCTGTGGTACTTGAAGGTATAGTGATGCAAATTGGATCACTGGGTCGACCTGAATAAAATTCACAAGTGGATATGTATTTACTATCGATGGAGGATCAGTTTCTTGGAAATCATCCAAACAGACTTGTATTACTCGCTCTACGGATAAAGCCGGTGAAGAAGCAGAATGGCTTCAAAATTTCTTGGAAGATATTTCGTATTGTCCCAAGCTAGTGGCACCAGTATTTATACACTGTGATAGCCAAGCAGTAATAGGTAGTGCAGGGAGCATGATGTACAACAGTAAATCTCGTCACATACGACGAAAACACAATACCGTTAGGGAATTTCTCTCTAGTGAAATTATCACTGTAGACTATGTAAAGTCATAGGATAATGTGTCGGATCCACTTACAAAAGGTCTAGCTAGAGTAGGAGTTGAAAGGATATCCAAGGAAATAGGTTTAAGGCCTAGGACAAGTCAGCACAGCGGTAACTCTACCTGGCAGATTGGAGATCCCAATAGCTAGGTTCAAGGAGATCAAATAAAGTTGTGTCTAGTAGGTTCAAAATTGTCAATTACCTAACCCCTTCTCATGATGTAGACAATGTATATTAAATAAGGATAAGACTTGAGGTTAAAGGTTTTTTAATGATTATCTAAATTTGGCAGATTTGACCAAATAGTTTAATCTATAGGATTGAACATTTAGAAATCACCTATGTGAGGGCGAAGTGGAACCCGCTTCAAAGAGAATGTTAGTAAAGTCCTATTCTCTAAGCTCTAATGAAACCGGGACGAGTTCATGGCTGAAAAGAACAAAACCATGAGAACCATAAAATGGTAAAAGGTTGTTTGTGTGACATGTGTTGTCTAGGTGTACATTAAATCTCTACGATTCAAAGATATCAAATCTACCGATTGACCGAGTGCATCCGATGCATGTTCACTACGAAAAGTTCAAAGGAAAACTCACTTATCTAGATGTAATCAATCTTTGCTTGATGATCACATAACTGTCCGTAACAATTTTACAAAAAATAGTCATTACCCATTCATGTGGGGGATTGTGGGGTTCAATATATATGAATAAAAGTATGAATAGAAAATGGAGAGAAAAATGGTGAAAAAAAGGAGACACCAATTTAGAAGGTGTACTCCCAAAATTAGAAAGTTCACTAATTCTCCCACATTGGTAGGAGAAGGAAACTATGGAGTGTTTTTAATAGAAAGTACTTACTCTACATTCGAAGTGAGGCAAGAAATAAGAGATGCCTCGCGCCGCCGTCTTCGCTCGGCTCAACTTCGGATTTGGATTTGACTTTAGATTTGGATTTGGATTTGTCAAATGATCGATCGATGAGATCTATATTTTTAGAAAATTTTTATTTCACATAAATTTAATCCAAATAACAAAAGGAAAATGCACCAGTAATCCTCCATTTATACATGCATACAAATTTCGAAATAGTATTTTCTAAAATGATACACTGTTTTGAACTGATGCAATTGTTCAATGAAATGATATGTCTATTCAACAAACTGATGTACTATTTTGTGAACTGGTATGTCTGTTTAGAGAAGGACACGTTCATAAATTTCCAGAAACATCACACCATTTAAGTGAACCAATGCCACCTTTTCGAAGAGGCATTTCATAGGCTATATAAACCTACTTTCATTCAAGGTTTAAAATGAATTTTTCTGCAATAAACTCTCTTTTTATTTACAAATACTCTGTGTGATCAGTCAATCTATTAAGTGAGTTTGACGATATTCTAATTGTTTGAGGTATCGCTACGTTGGTCTATTTGGCTATTTTATCTTGGGAGAAAAAATTTTGCAACCTCGGGTACAGTGAGGGAAATTAGTTTCTTAAGGAAACTCTGTGAATTCGGATGACTTGGCCATTTCTGTTTCATCTTTATTACTAAAAAAAATAAAATACACCTCTTAGAAAGGTCATTTTGATCTTGCGTTGAGGGTATTTATTGAACTTCATTATGTTCTTGTTTTTAAACATAGAACTAAAGTTGAAGTTGTTGTTCTGCATATACAAATTCTGTGTACCCAAGAAAAACATACAAGAAATAACACGGTATCCTCACCTACTCAAGGCTTCAGGTACATCCTGATCCTTTACTTTCGCGGATAAGAGTTCTTTTTGTAGTGGATATTGTAATGAACCTTCAGGTCATTTTCTATAGTTTGGCTCATTTTTTTATTTAAAGCATTCCTATAGCTTCCCCGAGTTATTTATGACTTACTGTAACTGCCAGTTCGGTTACCGAATTATTCATTAGATTTTTAGAGCCAATTCCTTGTTTTGAAGTCTTTGTTGGTTCAAATTGGCTATCGGGCAAAAACTCAAGTCAAATGACCTCGTATGCCAGTTCTGACAGTTTTAAAATATGTGCAACATCGATTTTAGGTTAGATGGACCCTTGGTTTGGCCTCGAGGCTTCTGAACTTATTTTAGGTTATTCGCTGAAAGTTAAGAAAAATAGTATCCACTTTGCGTCGAAATAACCTCAAATGAAAATTTTGACTACGCCATTAAGTCAAAAACATTGAATTTGATAGGGTAGCATAGTTCATTTACGACACTCAGTCGCTTAGGCGATGATCGCTTAAGTGACCTAATGTCTGCTTAAGCGACCCGATATCTGCTTAAGCGACACTTGTGGGCCTGGGAAGGGTATAAATACCCCACTTATCCTAATTTTCATCATATTTCATCCATTCTCTAGATTTTTTAACCTTAAAAAGTGGAAAACTTAGGAGAATCATTTGTGTGTAATTTTGGAGCTTGGATAAAGTTACTTTACGTGTTTCTTCTTCGAATTTATGGTAAGCTTTTATTATTTTCATGGTTAATTTCTCTATCATTTGCTAAAATCTTTAGAAGTTTGGTGGCTCGATTGTAGAACCATTAGATCTTAGAATTCACCCAATTTTAAGGGGTAAATATCTCTTTAACATAGGGGAACATTGTGTTGATTTTGGAAGTGCGATATCGTGAACAACTCCCACATGAATTTTTTACGTAATTTTGGACCCAAATCACAATAGTGTAATATGGGTATCGTTGTTCTTGTTTTGATGAGTATATTATAATTTTGATAGCGTGGCATCTTGCAAAAGCTTCTCAAAAAGGAAAATCGGTGGTTTAGTAGATTCTTTGGCTTTTCTTCGGCGTCCAGGTAAGCTAGGTTTACCCATTTCATAGATTGAGCTATTTTGTAATATGATTATGAAAATATGCTAGATATAAAATGGAATTTAGGTATTAGAGGTATAATTTATAATAGTTCAGTTAGTTGGACCAGTTAGGCTATCTTGAAACCGCAGTTTAGGCGTAATTGACTTAGTTGATCATGTTTTAGGGAGAATTGTTATCTTAAGGCTAATTAGGACTTATTTAACATCTAAAAATAAATTCAGATACCTTAGCCTAGTCTGGGATAGAATTTACCTAAAAATGGGTTTTAGGGGCCTCTCCAGCCTACCTTAGGCCAAGACTTGTGTTAGCTTTTGTAGACTTACTTATGCATAATATACCTTTATTAAATGTTTAGTTTAGAACTTTGAGAAGATTGAATGCTTATTGAATACGTTAGTTTGGTAGTTGGGATTTAGTGCTAATTTTGAGTAAAATTCAGTGATTTATTTATGTAGCCTACTTATATGGTTTATTATTAGGTTATGGATCTGGGTTACTGATATGACAATTGATGATGATATTGATAATATGAGTTCTGGTTCAGTTTCGACAATTGTTGATAACATTGATATGATGAGTTTTGATTCGAGTATGGAAAATAATGTCATGATATTGATACTATTGAGGATGATACGATGATGATGATATGAATTCTGATTCGAGTTCAGCATTGGGAGTTGGAATGATATTATTCGGTATGGATAGTTTTGATGGCTATAGTTGATATTCAGTATAATATGAATCTTTGGTTGTTATTTCTCTTTGATTGTACCCTCCAGACTTATGGGGGTCTGAGTTGGGTTATTTACTTTTCCACACTTACTAACTTATGGGGGCCAATTTAATAGTTATAATTATGTGATCTTTACGTTACTTTTTCTTATTTATTTATTTACTTATGCATAGTGGTGTTCGAGAGTATTTTCATATTTGCCCTTTTTATCGTGACTTAGCTTACTTCATCTTGTGTCTTATTGTACTTATATCATGATTTAGCTCAGTCAACTGATGATACCTATTGAATACCCTAATTTTGGTACTCATACCACACTTTTGCACTTTTTTGGTGCAGATTCGAGTACTAGTTGTTGCTATTGACATGACTCTCATGAAGGGTTGATTTTGGAGATTGGGTGAGCTGTTGGAGTTGGATTTTTCCCTTTTTCTTTTTATTTATCTATGTTTAGTCTTTTATTTTTTAGACAGAGTGTATTTGACTATTCATTTCTTATAGTTCATTGTAGTAGCTCTCATACCGACATTATTGAGTCTTGGGATGTTGTTGCTCTTTTATCTATCTATTAGACTGTTATGTCTACTTTATTATTGTTTTAACTCTTTAAATATTGATTTTCGGATTCTAGTCCATTTTTACCAAGTTATCCCGTTGCGTGTAGCTTCGGGCTACGATTCGGCTTACTTACTGGCGAGATAAACTAGGTGACATCATGACTTGTAAATTGGGTCATGACAGATGATTTACATTAAAGAGAACCCCTTTATTTATAGAGAAAAACTCCTCTTAATATCTCTCTAAAAGATAGGTATTTCATATTTTGTTAAATACTCACTATATCTTGATAAATATTCACTATATCTTGATGGAGATTCACAATAAAGTAAAGACATTTGTAATACTCCCCCATGAATGTCTAAGTGATAAATAATTTGTCTTGTCGAAACCTTACTAGAAAAAATCCATTGCAAAAAATCTAGTGAAGAAAAAAGAGTACACAACTCTAATAATACGCATTTCGTCTATCTCATTAAAAACCTTACAAAGAAAATCCAATTGGACAAAACCTTAAAATGGATAAAAAGTACAACGCGTATTAGCTCCCTCTGATAAGAACATTAATTCAAATATTGAATCTTTGTATTTTAATCTTATGTACCATCTTCCCGAAAGTTGTAGTTGGTAGAGACTTAGAGAATAATCATTCATATAATCACTCAAATAAATATGTTGCACATTGATATCTCCATTCATTTGGAGCTCGTGTATGTATATAACTTTGACGAAATGTGTTTCATTCTTTCTCCTTTTTGTAAATCCTCCTATTAGTTGTGATATACATGCAACATCTATAGATAAGTGGGTATTTCAAACTATATTTTTCTCAAATGAGATGTATCATTGACCTCAACTATAGACAATCTTGACTTGATTTGTGAGTATTCATTATCTCGGTTGATTTAATTGTTGTGTAAAACAACATATGAATACATCAAATTCTTATATTGATCTTATGAATACTCTGTATATTCAGAAACTTAACAATATTCATTAGCATAAACATCTTAATATGAGGTCTTTCATTTACCATATGCAAGTGATCATATATCAATATACCCATATAAGAGTAAAACTATATCATGCTCGTATTTATAGCAAGATGTATAAATACATCAATTGCATAAGAAATGGTACTTCATGCAATCAAACTATGTGTGTTTCCCATTTCAACATCTTTTAACAGATAATCTATTGCTTTTGAAAATTCTCAAAGAGTTTCAATAATAGTCAAATCTCAATTTATCCCTTATAAGAATTATAAATAAGTTTTTCAGAAACTTTTTATGCTTCAGGCATTTTAACTTCTTCAGAAATTCTCATACAGATTTTGTCAAGTCATACTTTTAATGTCTAGATTGCAAATAAATAAGCTTTATACTTATCAAGTGCATCCTTCCATGTCATTATAAATATATCTAATAGCATGCTTAAATAAATATAAATTCAGATCCTCACAAAATTTTACAATATTGCATCATATTGTACTGAAGATATCGTCGAAGTTATATCATTTTTATCGGTTCGCACTAAGACATAACTTTTGAGATTTTATTACATCAATTATTTTTCTTAGGTACCTAAACCTCTCATGAGGTTTCATGAACTATTATGTCGTAAGCTCTTCAAGAGCATATTGCCTTTTTATTATTGTCATTTGCTCTTTTTGTTTTTCAAGAATTAATGTGTTTGAAACTGATTGATCTACTATGCTTCATGCATGCCGTAGATTTTGTTCTTCATGAACATTTAATAGGAGCATGTGCAACTAAAATATGAGATTAAATTTGATTCTGCAAATATTTCTGGAATTTGCTTGAATTATATTTTGAATGGGGATGATGATAATCCTAACATATTGAATAACTTCTTATTATCTCCCCTTATGTTAGGAAAACTAACATATATTCTCTATTTCTTTAGGAGTCCATATTTGTGCACAATGGTATATCCATTAATCATATACCATACATTAAAATTATAAGATGTAAAATATGTGATTCCTAGCCTTTAACCAACTTTGAGGGAGAATTAATCATAATTTATTGATTTGATGGATATAAGTATTTTTGTATACAATATGTCATATTTCAAATCAACATATGAAGCTTGTTCTCATAAGTAATGGTTTAGCTTAATTTCTAGGAGATTTAATGCAAAACCAACTTGGATATTTATCAATCTGAAAGTCATGCTCTTAACTTAATTATTTTGCACAAGTAATTTTGTAAATGTCAAACAACAGGTTGACAATTAACATATACATGTATCTTATTGATGCATCTTTTTAACATATCACATAATGGGTAAAAGAGTCCATATTCACCTTTTATACTTTTCATATTTTAATAGGAGCCAATCCCAATATTAGTTGGTCCAACCAACTTATCATGAGAACAAACAACATAAATAATTCTTGAAGAATTTTTTAATTTTTCAATACATGTCTAACATTCAATATGAACATCTCTGGAATGTCGCAATCGTTCATGTCAACTTGTGAACTTTTATATTAGTAAACTCTAGATTTACGTGTCATGTGTTTTTTTGTTAGTGAACTTCTGATTTACTATGATACGAATTTTATATCAATAAGCTCCTAGTTTATTATGACATGTGACCTCATCATGCTTAGATACTTTTCATATTCGTATTTCCTATCATAGTAACTTGGAGATATCCAATCTTTCAATTATTTTATCTCTTCTGGAGGTGGATTCTGATATCTTTACAATCAAGAATACGTTCGCATTTATAAGGTTTACTGGATACAATCATATTCACTCACAGGGTATAGATCTACATTTATAACAATCGAAATTCTTATTTTACAGGAATGAAATATAATCGTGCCTTAAACATATCAAATGATAATAGCTTATGACATCTTTCAATATATTGCTACTTTAAAAACAAAATTGAGGCATACGTATAATGTTGTGAATTTTTCTCTTATGTTTCATTGTGACCATAACAAGCCTATAAAACTATTATCACTTTTAATGGTCGATTACTCATTAGCACTTTCAACTTCTCATGGCTATCAAATCTATTTACAACGAAAACCATATATACAAAATCATTTTTTATGATTACAGTATGTTTCTCATGAATTCTACAATTAAAGTTAAGGAATGCTCTGTAGGAGCAAATTGCACGATACGCTATCATATGCTATATATATAAAAACAAAATTGATACGAAATACCAAGTCTGTAGTTTAACAATAGCTATCAACAAATCTAATATCGATGTTGCTCAATTTCACTTTTAAAAAGTTCTTTAAAGGTGCTTTTGAAAGTGTTGATCTTATTTTAAAAATAAGCAGTTACGTGTTTGAGTAAAGTGCTGAAACTGAAAAAAAAATTATTGATGTGTTTGGTAAATAAGTGTTTTTAAGAACTTTTTTTGGTCAAAATATTTGAAATACCCTTATAACTGTTAATAATATATAGAGTTGATTATTATTAATTTTTATTGCTAAAATGATTCAAATTAAAATTAGTATATATATATATATGTATGTATGTATGTATGTATGTATGTATGTATGTATGTATATTTGAGAGCAAAATGAATATGTTGGGTAGTGAAAGAAAATTAGGGCTACAAAAGGGTATATTCGAAATAAGGGACAATTACAAGGGACATATATGTCATTTGCTTGATCAACTTAAATTGGCTTATAAGCCCCCTCCCCCCCCCCCCCCCCCCCCCCAAAAAAAAAAAAAAAAAGTAAGAGAGAGGTTATTTTTTACTTTTGGCTTTTAAAAAGTCAAAATTGGCTTTTTTTAAGCAATTTTAAGAATTATCAAACATTTTCAAAAGTAAAAATTGGCTTAAAAGCCATTTTGACAAAAACAATAAGCTTACCCAAACACCCTCTTAGAACCATGGTTCAAAGTTCGACTGTAAAACTTACTAGAAAAAATTGCTTCTATCTTTAATAATACTTTAAAAATATTTATTTGAAACGGTAAAGTCTCGCACTAATAACGTGTTATAAAATAATAAAATAAATACAAAAATAATAAGAAATAGAAGAGACTTCTTTTTTTTTTTCTTGAGGAATGAGGGATAATTTACAAAGAACATTCTATTTATGTTGAAAAATTCTTTGTAATTTCTGTCCAAAATATAAATATTCTATGATAGATACTTATTATATCTTAATAAATATACATTTATTATACACCGTAATAGACATTCATAATAAAATAAATACATTTATTATATTATTATTCTTTTAGCTTAATTTTACGATAATCTACTCCCTCTATTTCATTTTAGTTGGTCCTCTTTTTAAAAATATTTATTTCAATTTAGTTGTCCCATTGATGAAATCAAGAGGATTTTAATATGTTCTATTCATAATAAAATAAATACATTTATTATATTATTATTCTTTTAGCTTAATTTTACGATAATCTACTCCCTCCGTTTCATTTTAGTTGGCCCTCTTTTTAAAAATATTTGTTTCATTTTAGTTGTCCCATTGATGAAATCAAGAGGATTTTAATATGTTATTCCAATAATACCTTTTACAATTAAATGACTAAGCAAGTTGTATATATTCAAATTTATATTTTCAAAGCATAATTATTAACACTAATTTGGTAAAATAGGACCCTAATAAATACGTTTCTTAATGGGTGTGCCAAATCTATAGGACCAACTAATATCAAACAGAGGGAATATAATTTAGGGAAAAGGACTTGGGCTGACCTTTTTAAAAAAAAATTGCCATAATTTGAAAAGATGGACAACTGTAGCCAGTCGACAATTTTTAATTTCCTTTTTTAGCCATTTGACCCAATTGGGCATATGCAGTCTCTATACTAAATTGATACACTTTTATACTATATTGATACACCTTTTAAAAAAGAGAAAGGAAATTCTATGCAAGCATATGCAGTCCCTGTACCCAATTGATACTCTTTTATACCACATTAATACACTTTTATACTACGTTAATACACTTGCAGTATCCATATACTCAATTGATACTCTCTTATATTAGATTGATACATTTTTAGAATGTATGTAGAAACTATATAAAGTCGTATAAAAATGTATCTAAATAATAATTGCAGTTAAAAATTTTATGAAATATGTATAAAAATGATATAATTATTATGTAGAATATGTATATGCATAGAAACTGTATCATTATTATATATAAATATATATCTTTAACAATTGTATTATATTAAAAGTATATGATATTGTATTTTATTGTATAAATAAGTAAAACTAAAGAAAACAATTAATATTTTATTTTAATAATGTTGGTGAATGCAAAATAATATGGAAAAAATTTAAATAGTAATTGACTTGTCTTGTTGTTAAGTTTGTGGTATAACGACTTTTTTATTCAAATAATATGAGTATCTATTACAATTAACATTAATAATGATGTCCACTTTCTACACACGTCAAATAGCCATTCGGCTGGAATTATTTTTCCAAGTGACTACGGGAGTTTGAATTTAGGTGTTAATTTTATAGAATTATTTTAGTTTTAGTTGTTATTTTTGTCATTTCATTTTTCGTGATCTTCTACTTTCCATTTTCTATGATTGATGATCAGAAAAAAAAATCCAGAAACGAAAATTTCGTATCAAGAATCTCTCGTAATAGAGAGACACAACTCGTAATATAGACACACAATAACTATATCTCCCAGCTGGTCATAAATACTTTTAACAACTTTCCTTCCATGGCTTTGTTGTTCATGTAGCAGATCTTGCGGCGTCAATAAAGAAACCTTCCATTTTCTTGATCCCAATTTTCCACATTTTGGTTCAATTCCATAAAAGGAAGTCTTCATTGGCTTACAAGTTACAAGGACTTATTCCTAAAAATCATCACAAACCTCCCTTATTTTGTGTCGGTAGATTTTTACTGTTAGCATTCAATTTTTAGTTCAATTTAATTTTGTTTAAATTGGTAAAATGGAGGATAGCGGAGAATCCTTCGTGGCAGTGAGGAGGATGTCGCAAGGATTTGATAGAGGAAATAGTACTTGCCATTCTACTTCTGGTATATTCCCTTTTTTAGTATCTTTTTTCTCTCTCTTTATAGTCGTTCAATAACCGCAAACATATGCTCTTTTTTGATACCTCTATTCCTTATTATTGCTTTCTTTATCTGAGTTTCTATCTGTGGATTCAAATTAGGTTTAGTCTTGCCTAGTTGCACTGAGTTTTGTGGTGAGTTTGCATCCAATTTCAGCAAATTTTCTTTTGTGCCCTAGCTTTTTCATGACTGTTTTCTTTTATATTTAGTATAGTAACAAATATGCATGTATAAATTTTGGTAATGGATTGATTTATTCATGTAATTGAGTTATTTGTTCAGGAAAATTGTGGAATGGCAGTGGTTAAATATCTAGAGCATCAATATGCCTATAGAGCAGTCTATTTGATTGTCGAAGGACGACAAAAAACTTTAACCATTGCCTATAGAGCAGTCTATTTCATTGTTGTTGAAGGCCGACAAAAAACTTTAACCAGCATTATGTCGAAATTGTAATGCATGATTTGACAACTATTATTCTATAGTTCTAGTGTGTAGGTTAAATTGAATGTCGGCTGTTGGCCTTTCATATAAGGAAATATGTGAAGAGTAGCTTGAATGACTCCCAACTATCACACTGATAGTTTGAGAGTGAACAGAACACTATAAATGAGTGGTTGAGAATGCCATTGATGTTATCTTTTGGGAGTGCTATGGGATGCATATGGATACGGGGTACCTATTAAATACCGTGATTACTTAACCAGACTGATCATCTGAGGTTTGCACTCTATCAGAAAGCAGGATTGTGTATTGAACTGCCCTATCAAATTCTCTTCTTTCTTTGACGAATTTACATTACATAATTGCATCTGATTTTAGCTTCCAAATGGGAATTGTTTTTTGATAGACAATTGGCAAAGGCAATTGGCTGGTAAAGTTGTGTGAACGTGGTTCTTGTTTTAGTAACTCCATGCCGGGAGATGTTTTTTTTCTTCTTGTTGTGTGTAAAGAAGGTTAGTTCATGAATGTTAAGACACTTGAATGGTATAAATGTTCAACATTCCCTGCGGCTTTTGTACAGCTGTAACTGCACTCTCTTGGTGCTTATTTCTCATGATCAACCTGAACTAAACTATGACAAAGAAAAAAGTATACAGACGCTTCCACTTCTCAGTGACCAATTTTTGCAGTTGGGATTACTATCCAGCTGCGTAGTGTATCACATGATATTTGTTCTGTAACATTTGCGATCTTTTGTTTGGTACCCACTCGTGTACCAATTGAACCTTATCATAGTTGCTGAATTGATGCATTCATAGCACTTCGTCGTTAGTTATGAAGCTTTGCTCATCAGATGTCTTCGCTATGTATCTAGAAAGATACACGACTCCTAATCCCAGAAAAGGAAAATAAATAAATGAAGGATCAACTTCTCTTCGTAACAATAAAAAAAGGATGCATTTCTCTTCTTACGTCTTATCTTTTTTTGTTTTATCTCTATACATAATGAAGCATGTTGTTACTGACAACATGACCTCCCATTTAATTTAGATTATCGTTTCCTTCTGTTACTGCAGAGGTCATGGCAGGATCAGCAGCATGGCTTGGCAGAGGCCTTTCATGCGTTTGTGCCCAGGGAAGCGATATTGATGCCCGTCCATCATTTGAACTGACACCAGCTCAGGTAATATTCTACTGCAGGCTATATGAAGTTTAAGCTCCTACTAGGTAAATTTCTAGGAGTGCAGAAAACACGATGCAGTATTAGGCTCTTTTGATCCTCTCTTACTAGAAGTTTGTATTCTGGATAGGATTTCTTTGTGGTACTGCCACTATGCTATACAGAATTTGTTTTCTGATTGTTTTATCCAAGATTTTACATTTTAAAGTTACGATGAATAAGGAATATGCTAGTGTTCCGAGTGGTAGTGAATTGTGGTGGTGAATAGTATTTGCTTTCTTAGTCATTTGGCTAATTGAGCACATGTTGAGGTTAATATATTCTTTAACCCTCTTTTTAATGGTGCCAAGTCTCAGGCATGAATGTCTTGATAGTTCTGATGAGATTGCCATTCCAGTTCCCAACTTATGTCAACTTATCCAGTTCTATTCTTAGAAAATATGTTATTAAGAATGTTAAGCTTCACAGCACTGTGATGAAGTATGGAGTGTCTTTGTCACTTCGGCACTTATGGTGTTTTCTTCCACTTTGTTAATGTCAGGAGGAATGCTTGCAGAGACTACAATACCGTATAGATGTTGCATATGATAGTTCAGTTCCTGAACACCGGGTATTCTCTATTTGAAAATGTCTTGGCCATGTCCTTATGGACTTAAGACCAAACATTTTAAAGGATTTTAACCATTCCATTAAGGTTGAATTTACATTCTCACTGTTCATCTCTCACTCTCTGTCGCTCTCTCTCTTTTACCAAAAGGAAGCTTTACGAGCATTGTGGAAAGCTGCCTTCCCTGTGGAAGAACTCCATGGTTTAATATCTGAGCAATGGAAGGAAATGGGTTGGCAAGGAAAGGATCCATCTACTGACTTTAGGTACATCAGCATCTCTCATTCCTTCCCTTCTCAAGGCATCCAAAAACAAGAAAGCACTGGTGGTTGAGCTTATCGATATTTTGCGTTCTTCTGCCCTTTCTGGTCCTTCCACTGTTGGTTCACCACTGACATGTTTTGATTGGTTTCGATAGGGGTGCCGGATTCATATCACTGGAGAACTTGTTATATTTTGCGAGAAATTTCCCGGTACGTCCTCTTTCTGACTTCTCTTTATGGAGAGGTGACATAGTGAACTGTAAACCTTTTATGCCTATAATTAGAAGCTATTCTAAGCATTAACAAGTGCTATTTTTGGGTAATCATTGTTTCTTCTTAAACTGGTCTTAATGATTGTCTCCGAAATGGTGGTTGTTAGTCGGATGATGTGTTAATAAATTGATGCAATTGCCAAAGTATGATTCTATTTGATTCCTCAACTTTTAAAAACATATTTGCAGTTGGGAGGGTGTTGGTTGATGGGCATCTTAAAGGATGGTTCAAGTGTTCTGCAATTCCTTGCTATTGTCAAACAGAAAAGTTTAGCAGACACCCTTCTGCTTTCTTTGAGATACCATAGCATCTAATTTTTTTTTTAAAACTGGGTATGTGTTTCGATCAATAATTTTGTCTAAAGGTAATAGGAGTGACTTAAGAATAAACACAAGATAAATCAGGTAGATCTTTTGTTTCTTCCCAACTTTCTGGATAAATAGGTATATTGGTGTTGAAGGGAGCCTTGAAGATGCCGTGGAATCAACTACTGATGCTTGTGTCATTGCAGGTTGCCTATATCATGCCCCCTTGGGGTGAGGCCCTTCCCCAGACCTTGCAAGATACTTCATGTACCGAGTTGCCCTTTTTTACGTAGATTGTTGTAGATCTTGGTTGACCATGGAAAAGAGAAAATGTTCTACAAGTCACATCCCTATTTCAACTGACTTGTAAAATCAAACAAATTTGTTGGATAGACTGTAGAGTATGAAGCTGATAATTGACATGTTAGATCTATTTTGTTGAGCATTTTGGACCTATTTAGGCTGCAAAATCAACATAACTGTAAAAATCTATGCGGAACAAGTTCCAGATTAACATACCATTATAAAGAAAAAGTGTCTGTTCGAGCTAATTATTTGCCATATAGTGTTTAGGGAGAAGCGCAAAAAAGTGATAAGGGTCTACTTTGTTTAAACTGAGAAGCGAAGCACTTGCTTGTAATTTATTTAAAAATCCGAAAATATACCTTGCTGAGATAAATAAAATAACGAAATTAAAAAAACTCGCAAAAAGAATCAAAAATATAAGCAAATCAAGTTGTAAAAACAGAGAAGAAAAAGAAAAGTTGAAGATTATCAATTTGAATAAATTAACAAGCTAAATAATATTACCCCACAACATACCCAATGTAATCTCACAAAGTAGGGTCTAGGAGGAGAGTGTACGCAAACCTTATTCCCACCACAAAGGTAGAGAGACTATTAAATGTAATCCCACAAAGTAGGGTCTGCGAGGGGAGTGTACACAAACCTTATTCCCATCACAGAGGTAGAGTGTCTATTTCAGATAAACCCTCGACTTGAGAAAAAACAATCCAAAGCAGTCAAGCAAAAGAAGTAATAGAGGTACAAGAAACAATAACTAATGGCAAAACAACAGATAGTAACAAAACAAAAACTACAACATAACAATATGAAAATCAAGGTAAAGGAATCAACAGATAGTAACATAAATTGAAGGACAAGAGAGTATCGGAGCAATACTACGACTGCTAATAAGAACATACAACTAGACAACACAGTTCTAAGTTCTACCTACTAACCTTCTAACCTAATCTATGTCCTCCATACCATCCTATCTAAAGTCATGACTTGATAAGCTGAAACTGCGGTATGTTCTGTCTAATCACCTCTCCCTAATACTTCTTCGGCCTTTCTTTACCTCTTTTAAGATAGTCCATAGCCAACCTCTCAAGTCCGAAGGTCTTGGGCATCCGTGCATCTCTTCCTCAAATGCCTGAACCATCTTAATCTTGCTTCTCGCCTTGTCTTCCACCAAAACCAATCCCACCTTTTCCCGAATATCCTCATTTCTAAGCCTATCTCTCTTAGTATATGCACACATCCATATATCTCAAATGCCTGCACCATCTTAATCTTGCTTCTCGTCTTGTCTTCCACCAAAACCACTCCCACCTTTTCCCGAATATCCTCATTTCTTAGCCTATCTCTCTTAGTATGTGCACACATCCATATTTCTACAACCTTCATCTTCTAAATGTGAGAGTTCTTGACTAGACAACACTCCACCACATACAACATAGTTGTTCTAACCACCATTCTGTAAAACTTGCCTTTAAATTTTGGTGGCACCTTCTTATCACACAAGACTTTAGGGAGGAGCCTCCACATTATCCACCTTGCACCAATATGGTGAGTGACATCCTCGTCAATCTCCCTATTTCCTTGGATAATAGATCCGAGATGCTTGAAACTGCCTCTCTTTTGGATGAATTGTGTATCAAGCCTCATTTCCACATCAATCTCATGCATTACGTCACTAAACTTGCACTCTAAGTATTTGTCTTGGTCCTGCTCAACTTGAACCCTTTAGAATCTAAGGTTACCTTCAACTTAGCATTAACTCGATCGCGAGTCTCATCAATCAGAATTATGTCATCTGCAAATAACATACCCATGTCACCGCACCTTGTATTTCCTGGGTCAATGCATCCATCATCAGGGAAAATAAAAGGGGGTAAGAGTTGATCCCTAGTGCAACCCCATCACAACTGGGAAGTGCTCCGAGCCCCCCACGAAATAAGATTACCCAATTAAATAAATTAACAAATAAAATGACAAAAAAAAGAGAAAATAAAAGAGGGTAGAAGCGCCAAAACAATTTTATCAAGAACGTGAAAGGAAGAATTGTTGAAGAAGATTATAGAAGCAATGGAAAAATAAAAGTAGAAAAGAAAAAAAAAGTGTCAGTGCACAGAATACAAGTGAAACGAAAAAGAAGAAAATTCCCCGACCTTTGAAGAAGCATCAATAACAGATTATTTTTGGATGAAGTAAGTAGATTCATTCAAGGGCATCAAGAAGTTGCAAACATTACAAGGATAGGTCAATTAAGCTCCCAAAAAATAAGGATTTGTAGCTTCTTTCGAAGCTGTAGAGCTAACAAAACCCAAGAGTTCTAAATTATTTACAGGGGTCAATTTGGACCAGCTAAAGAGGCTAACTAGACATCTACCTCGCAAAAGACTACTAGAAGTTGAAATTCCATCAAAACATCTTTTGTTCCTCTCTATCCATAAACACAAAAATATAACACCTAGGATCATCATCCAGATACTCTTGATGGCTTTGTCAACTTCCTGAGAACTCCAAATTTCAAGAGCATCCTTAACAGAGAAGGGCATGACCCAAGAAAAACCAAAAAAACAACAGAACTTATTCCGAAGGTCCGAGGCAGTTGGACAGTGCAGTAAGAAGTGGGCAACACTTTATGTGTGCTTGTGTCAGAAGTAGCATCTATTGGCAAGCTGGAATTTCTTTTTGGAGAGATTATCCTGCGTGAGGCATTAGTTGATCAGTGCAGTCCAGCTGTAACATATCACTTTGACAGGTAGTTTAGTCTTCCATATAAGCTTCCATTGCCATTTGTCAGACATGGAGTTCCTTGAGCATAAGCTGTGATAGCCTTCCTTGACTGTGTAGTGGCCTTTTCTTGAGTTATCCCATTTCCATCTATCAGGTTCTTGGGGTGAAAAGGAGCAATGCTGCAATTTGGCAAAAAGTCGAAGATGTCATTAAGTTCCCAGTCATGAAGGTTTCTCCTGAACCTTATGTCCCAAGTGTCATCTAATCTGTTGGATGCTATGGTAGAATCTGGTTCAGCTGCAATGGCGTACAAACTTGGGAATTCCTCACTCAAAGTTGTATTCCCCAACCATATGTCCTTCCAAATTTGATGCGAGAGCCATTCCCCACTCTAAAAGTGATGTTCTCAGCAAAATCAGGCCGAAGTTTACTGATGCTTTTCGATAGACCAACTCCATATGCATTTGCTGAAATTTTTGTGCACCAGGGTACGCTCCCCATGTTTAGCTTTGATCACCTCTTTCCACAATCCAACATCTTCAGTTCCATACCTCCATAACCATTTCTTCATCATGCTTTTATTGTGAGCTGCAAGATCTTTGATACCCAAACCCCCTTGGGATTTAGGTTGTGTCACTTTTGGCCATTTAACCAAGTGGAATTTAAGATCCTCACTTGTCACGACCTGAACCAAGGCCTGGCTGCGACAGGCATCCCAAGCCAACCAAGGACGGAGATGACCCCGTTAGACTTGCCTCAAGAGCACAATAATAATAATAATCTACGGAAGCTAATCAATAGTATCAGAGATATAAAAACCAAAAAATCAAGTTTGAGAGCCTAAAACTAACTCCACAAAGAAATTTCCAACACTGTCCACAAAGCCTCTAAACAAAGAAGTACTAACCAAGTCGGGACACGACCCCGACTATGTCGAAAGAAAACCAAGAGAAAGTATTGAAACCATAAATGACTGGAAGAAACCAGGCCTTCCGAATGAGGGAGGGGTCACTACTTCAACAACTGTCCAACCAAAGAACCCAACCACCTAATGCTGCACAGGGTCGCAAGGAAAGTCCTCGGAACCTACATCATGAAATGATGTAGCGTTCGAGGACGGTCAGTACGGCGAGTAATGGCTTGCAACCTAAGCAAAAAGGGTAAAACATATACACATACCAAAAATCCAGTCATAAATCACATGCACCACGATTATACATATATATATATATTATATATATATATATATATATATATATATATATATATGATGCCGGGATAGGGGCAAGGGGCATGTAACATGATCGTTTGAAAACTTAATCCTGAACTGTGTAGCTCGTACTGATCTAAAGGCTCCCACGGGCTATATGGGTTTGGCTTCCCCTGCTGAAAGGGCCCCAGTCCATGTTAGCCTCATGTACCGAGGAGCTTTGGCTAAAGACACCCTGGTGATAGCCTTCCAAAATATATATGTAAAACAGACACAGTGGTCATGGACCCCCAACGTCCGCAAATGTGGTTTCACAATGTTCGTCTCCTCGGGACTACACCTTTTCGGTGAACTACACAATTTTCTTTAAGCCCAAATTAAAATAGTTTTACACGTAACATCAACCATGGAGGCTTTCATTAAGGCATTTTCGAATTTGGTATCGTTATACCAATAGACTTGCAAGCTATTTCAATTATGCCAAACCATAACCATTTGACCAATTTGACTCCAAATTTCTGTTTAAAATCCAAAACCATAGTCCCCAAGGGTGTTCCAAAACCTCTTTACGTTTTTTCCATTTAATGTAATGCAATATTTCAAAGATGAGTTAAATTCTATAGAATTCTTGTTCAAAACCAAAATGTGATATAGGTTGAGGTTCATGTCATTATCATGCCAAAATCGATAAACATTCTAAAAACCATATTGTCAAATACCACCATTTCCATGGAACACAAATTCAGTTCACAATCCACCATTCAAATCATGAATAAACCATTTAAAACAACGGAAAATCAATGCAAGTGTTTAACAATCAAAATCCCTCAACCCCAATTTAATCAAACATTCAAGAACACTTAAATATTAAGTAAATTGATGCAATAATATAATAAGTAGGGAGTGTCCAACATACCTGAATGACGGAAGAATTTTGCGAGGGATCGGAGTTTAGAGTTCAGAGAATTGAATTCTTGAGGAAACCCCGTGTTTCTTCACTTGGAAGTTGAAAAAGGGAAAAGAACGATTAAATGATCTAGTGGACCTTTGTACTTGTTCGATTTGTGAAGTGAACACCTCTACTTAGCCTTTTGTCATCTAAACCCTCCAACTCAATAAAACTCAACATTTTAAACCTATTTTAGTGTGTGTAACACAATCGCCTCCACGCCAGCTTTCATGTCAGCCTCCACATCATTTTTAAATACTGCATTAAATTCCACATCATTTCTAAATGTCACATAAGAAATTAAATTTTAAAATAAATTTAATTAAATAAACAACTTATACAAATTGTAGAAATTTTTTAATTATGTTCTTGATGTTTGCTTACAAATTGAGCATCAAATTTATTCCAAATAGTTGAAATTCCTCTCCAATTAATTTAAATTTTCAACTATAAATTCAAATACACAAACACAATAAATTTCAATTTTCAGTTTTGAATTGAACTCATTTATTGCTCTTCAAACTTGAACTTCAAGCTTTTTCAAGCTTATCCACGGAGTTCATTAATTTTTCAATATCCACATAAGAAATTAAATATTAAAATAAATTTAATTAAATAAATAACTTTTTCAAATTGTAGAAAAATTTCAATAATCATGTTCTTGATGTTTGCTCACAAATTGAGCATCAAATTCATTCCAAATACTTGAAATTCCTCTCTAATTAATTTAAATTTTCAACTATAAATTCAAATACACAAACATAATAAATTTTCAATTCTCAATTTTGAATATCTTTTGGCAAATCCACAAAAATCACTACTTTTACTCTCCTCATACTTATTCGATATTAAATTACCCATTTCATGAGCTGAATAACCCAATTTACCCTTCAATTGCTTATACCCAAATCTTGAATTGGAGCATGAATTTCCCTTCGAATCGGATTTATCGGATCCGGATACTTATAAAACTTATGTATAGTTGGTGATTTACTTAGTACTAATAATGTGGTGGTGGAGCAGGGTAGGGGTGGGGGACGGGGGAGAGAGCATGGCTGGATGTGCCGTACTGGGTAGGGGGTGGGGGGGGTGGGGAGGGGGAAGGGGCAGATGAAGAAGAGAGATTTTGGGATTTTAAAAAAAAATTTGTCCTTTTTTTAAAATTAATTATTTTTTAAATTTTTAAAAATATTTTTTAAATGAAAAATGTCAACTTTACTCACACTCGTTTTCCAGGTCACCAATTTAATGCCACATACGCATCAAGAGGATTTAAAATATTATGTTTTAATGAGTTAAAGGGTTCAGACGACCAAAAGCTAAGTAGAGGTGTTCACTTTACAAACTCGGATAAGTACAAGGGTCCACAAGACCATTTCGCGTAATTTTGCTAATTGGTGAGAAATAAGGATTAAAGTATGTTTAAAGTCGTTTTAAAGGTTAAGGACCATCAAGCCCCCATCCCAAGCTAAAAAAAGGGAACTGGGCGGCGTGGCACGCCACTATCGCGATAAGCACATGGCGTGCCTCACCCTTATCGCGGCATGCACATAACGTGGCATCCCGATATCACGGACCCTCATTGGTTCGGGGTCCCGAAATGACACCGAACACTTTCTGAAAATTCTGAAATTCTCCCAAATCATCCCATTAACATCCCTTATCATGAATCAAGTCAAAAATTATCATTAAACATGAGGGAGGGTCCAAAATAAATTAGTCACAATTTTTGGGTCTTATATCACTATTGCCTTCCCATAGAAAATTCCTTCTAATTTTGTCAAGCTTGTGGAGAACTTTTGTGGGAATAGGGAAAAGAGACATATGGTAAGTAGGGATATTGTCCATTACATTGTTAATCAATGTTACTCTTCCTCCCAAAGAGAGATACTGCATCTCCCATGTGGCTAATCTTTTTTCAACCTTCTCAATTATTCCAGACCAAATCTCACATGGGCGGTTAAATATACCTGGTGGCCTAAAGAAAAACTTCAAAATGAGGCCTTTGTTTGTTTTCTCATGAAAATTTATATATGGATGGTCTTAGGCGGGGTAAAGGTAAAATATTTCTTACCTTTCTACTCCCCCGTCCCACTTCAACATTTATTTTAATTCTTTTCACATTCATTAAGCAAATAATAAAACACATGGTATAGTTTACTAAGTTACTCCTATTTATTAATTTTTTTAAAAGTATTGAGCAGTATTAAATAGAAATCTTCTTTAATGTTAAAGGTGAAGTTGGAAACAATTGTCAATTTAGTCTTGAATATTAAAGTGATAATTTTTTTGAGCTAAAACAACGTTAAAATGAGACAGCAAAAATATGAAAAAGTTCTCAATATTTTCTAGTGAAAAGAATTTACAGAACTATAAACCTATAATTCCTAAAAGTGGGCCTCCCAAAAATTGGGGGCCTAAAGCCTTGGCTTCAGTTGCTTCATGCTGAAGCCGGTCTTGAAATCTCATTATCCTAGAAATTTGCACCTAAAGGCAGCCCGAGATAAGTTGTTGGAAAGGAGCCTATGTTGCAGCACATGATTCCTGTTAGCTCAGCCAGATTGTGCACTGAATTTACTGAAGAGATAGTGCTTTTTGACATATTTGTTTGAAGTCCAGAGACAGCTTCAAAGATGTGCAGAATCAAGTTTAGCTTAATCATTTGTGAGGGGTGGGCGTTCGGTATTTAGTTCGGTATTATCATAATTCAAATTCGGTAATTCGATAATCGGTAAATGAAAGTGCATACCAAATACCATACCATTAAACTTCGGTTTGGTAATTCGGTGATCGGTAAATTAAACTTCGGTTCGGTACGGTATTTGGTAATACCATATTAAAGTTAAATTTGGTAGACTCTACTCTAGGCCAAAGATAACAGTTTACTTTAGAACTGAATCAAAACACAAGATAAAGTTTCTACCCTATGCCTTATGGAAACAATACTTTTTAACACTTCATCAGTGATCTTTTATAGCTCATTCATCATCTGCTGATTTAACATAATAACTGTTTAATGCAGAAATGACTCTGGAAGATAATAACCACATCTATTCCTCAAATATTTGCCTCGTAGTGACTAGTGAGTGAGTTTAAATAAAAGAATTCACTAACCCTTTCATCAAGAAAAACTTATGAGCTATTTGAAATCATACAACATAGTGTCAAACCTTTTTGATTACTTAGATATGATAGGAAATGAGTATCTCTAAATCAACTCTCCCACGGGACATACCTAAAAGTTGCATCAAGACTAGACAAGTTCAGGTTGTCTTGATAGATAGAACCAGAATGAAGAAAACACGAGTAATATGAAACAATAAATGCATATTTGAACATGTTGTACATTGCTGCTAACAATAAAAATTTTAAAAGTGATTTTCATTTTAAAATTAATATAGTATTATAGACTTTTAGGTTGTGGGATTTTTTTGACCTTTTGTAGAATATTAATTTGGACTCGTGGCCTATGAGTATAGACTATGGTCAGTTAACAATAATTTGATATTCGGTAAATACCAAATGGTAGTAATATCTTTTACCAATCCCGAACCCAAATATCGTAATTTTAAAATTTTACTCCCAATTACCATGCCAAATACGAATTACCAAATACCGAATACCAAATTCTTCGGTTCAGTTCGATAATTCGGTTTCTGGTATTTTATGCCCAGCCCTAGTTGTGATCTATCTGCCCCGCAAAACAGCAAAGTATCATCCGCATGAATTAGAAGTGAAATTGTGACATTGTTTCCATTAGGACTGCCTACTTTGAAGCCCTCAATCTATTGTTGTTGACATGCTTTTTGGATATCTAGCTAAGACCTTCCATGGCAAGGATGAAAAGAAAGGGAGAGAGGGGGTCCCCTTGCCTTAGCCCTTTTTGAGGAGAGAAAAAACTTGCAGGGCCTTTGTTAATAAGCACAAAGTATTTTACTATTGTCAAACTGAATTTGATCCATCTGATCCACCTATTACCAAATCCTATCCTTCTCAAGATTGTGAAGAGATAAGCGCAGTTAAGCTTGTCAAAAGCTTTCTCTATGTCAAGTTTAAACAGCGACCCTGATTCTCCTGATTTCTGCTTCCAATCCAACACCTCATTTGCAATCAATACATCATCTGTGATTTGTCTACACCTTTAACAAATGCATTTTGGTAGCTTGAGACCAACTTCCCAATCTTGGTTTTGAGTTTCTCTGCAAGGAATCTTTGATGTTATCTTATGCACACTCTCAATAAGACTGATGGGCCTGTAATCTTTTAATTCTATTGCCCTTTCTTTTTAGGAATGAGAGCAATAAAAGAAGCATTGTCGGACTTGACCATGTGACAGTTGCGGTGGGTGGGGTTTAGGGCCTCGATTACTTCATATTTAGTGACCTCCCATGCCTTCTGAAAGAAGGTCATTGTGAATCCATCAGGGCCGGAAGCCTTGTCAGGTGCACAAACCATGATGTTAGCATGAAGTTCCTCCTCTTCAAAATCACTTTCCATCCCGTCTGTTTCATCCGGAGAGATGGATGCCATATCTTCAAAGCTAAAAGTGGATCTCCAAGGTTCATTTTTAGTATATAGTTGCTGATAAAAGTTTATCAATTGTGTTGTTCCTCCTGTGACCATTTGCAACTTTCTGTAAGTACTTCGTGTTCCTGTCCCCCTCAAGCCACAAGCATCTTGATTTTTGACCCCAAGATCCTTCTTCAATTTTGCTAGTTTTTGCAACAACAACATGAAACATAGAACTTTAGATTTTTCTTCTGGTGACATTGCTCTATGCTCTGAAGCCTGTTCAATAGCTGCTAGTTCCTCCAGTGCCTTGCTTCTGTTGGTGTCAATTTTGCCAAAGACTTCTCTATTCTAGTTTGAGATGCCTTTCTTCAAATATCTGGGCTTTTGGTGTAAAACAAAATCTGGTGTCCCATTAACAGAGTAACTTTGCCACCATGCTTTGACCTTCTCCAAGCAGCCCTCTTCCTCTAACTACATGTTTTCAAATTTTAAATAAGATGGATTAGACTCCCAATCCCCACATTTTAAGAGAATAGGCCTGTGGTTAGAGACTACACTGGGGAGTGCTAATTGATTGATTGCATTAATACAGTCATTCCATTCCGGGGATATCAAGAATCTATCAATTCTTGATGCTTGAATTGTATCATCTTCTCTAGTCCAGGTGTAGAATGCCCCCTGCAAAGTCAAATCAATGAGGCCAAGGTCTGAAATGGTGTCATTGAAGTTACTTATAGCCATGGACCTTCTTATGCAATTGTATCTCTCACTTTCAAAATGACAGACATTGAAATCACTTCCTATGACCCAACTGCCATCCCACAAACCTCTTATTGCCGCAAGTTCATACCAAAGGTCTTCTCTTTCAATGTTTGTACGAGGCCCATAAACTCCAGTAAAACACCATCTGAAATTTTCAGGCACCTTTTCCAACATACACGATACTGTATAGATTCCCTGATGTGCGCTAACATTTCCCCAGTTTCTCTTGTCCCATAGAATGATGGTGCCTCCCCTTGTACCATTTGCGTTTAGTTCTGCCCAACTGGCCCATCTGTTCCCCCTTATCTGATTAATGATCAAGCTCGAACACTCCTCTAGTTTGGTTTCCAGAAAACATATTACATCAAGATTCCACTTTGTGATTAACGACTTTATTGTGCTCCTGTTGCTGATGTCGTTGAGCCCCCTAACATTCCAGCTCAAAACCTTTACTTTCATCCAGAGAAGGCTTTGTACTTTTTACCTCCATCCCTCTTGTCGCCATTATGATATATGAGGTCACAAAGAAGCTTCTTTAGTTCATTTTCTCCCTTTTTCTTCTTTTTTGAGTTATCTTGCCCCTGAATTACTTGTTTTTGTTGCAGCTGGAATTGTCTCTGTTGTTCCATTCTAAGCACCATATCTAGAAGTTCATGTTCAAATCCAGCAACATTTACCCAAAAGCATCACAAGCTTTCACCATCACAAGCTTTGTCCATTTGGAAGTTTCAATGACTGTAGGGGTGAGCCTGCTTTCGTTGTTGCATGATAGAGGTGAAGTGTCACGGAGATTCTGGGAAGAGAAATCAGAATCTGATGCGCTTGCCAGATCAATTGGTTATTCTGGGGAGGAAATTGTGGTGCCCTAGGAACTTGGATCTTTTCTCTCTCATCATCTGCTTCTAGCTGTTCCGATGTGCACCCTCCCACTGTTCCGTTAGTTTCATTCTCCTGGTTGAAACTTGAAGTTCCTGTATCCTTTGATAATTGGTCAAAAGGATTCAACAGTAGAAGGCTGGTAGATGTACTGCAACTAGATTTATTTTCGGCCAGCCCCTTTGCTCTCCAGTAAGTTCTAGTTTGTTTGCTTCTTTTTGGCCCATGTTTGTACTGGACTTTATCCAGCCTCATTAACAGTGTCGGCCTTTGCAATTTCCTTGTTTGAACGATGAGGGTCCACACCATCAGAGAAATTTGAAAATTCTGGTCAACTCACGTGCTGACCCACCTGCCTGTCAGTCAACTTTAGCGTTGCGAGATTCGATGCTTCCTTTTTGCCATCATCTCTCACATTGCTGTCTCCGGCACTGCTTTTTCCGTTTACGGCGACCTAGAATTTTGCATGGGTGTCAATTAAAATCTTGATTTCAAAGTTCCAGTCTCCAACTTCCAGTTTAATTTTGTTTGGATGGCCCATCACCGGCTTTTTGACACAAATCCAAGCCCGTTGTAGATGATTCCTCCTTTTTGCATCTTCATCTGTATCCACAAAACCCCCCCCACATATTAGCAATAACCTTGAAAGTGTTTTCTGACCAAGCATGTTGTGGGATGCCCATGGCCGTAATCCATTGAAATTCTGAGATTGGCGCAGCAGTTTCAGTTCTGGCCACTGGCGGCCACCACTTGAGAGTCAATTTTCTACCATTCTCCTGCCTTAATCCATGCCGCCTCCTGTCGGGAATGCATTTCGAATAGAAACTGGTTGTGGGAAAGGGGGTTAACTTTTAGACCCACAGTGATTTTCTCTCTCTTTAAGAACCACTTCTGGATGACGTCGCTGTTGGGACTTGTGTTAAAAGGGTCATTGAATATCCCAATTAAGCATTTTGAGAGGAATTGAGAACTATCTGATTCTGCTGCACGTCTGATTTTGATGGAGTTTCTAACTTCAGTGGCTGCATTTTTGGAATGGACTGGCCAGTCACGAGAGGCCGCCTCCATGAATGTACTTGCCAGTGAAACCCTAGGAGGCTTTGAAGTTCTCCGCAGATGACCCAGAATTTTTTCCGCTATGTCTGGCCATCTACCATTACAGATTGTTTCCGGGATAATCACCGAAGATTTCTGATCGCCAAGCACTGCTTTGATACTAACAAAACGACCATACCGGTTGAAATTCTGTATAACTCTATAGATGTATGCCTCAATTTTCCTCCTCCATCTCCAACAGAAACCCCCTGTTCCCCTTGATGCTAGTTTCAATGCCTCGCAGACCCATATTAAATTTTTTTCATCTATTTTGATTCTGCTTGTAAATCTTCTTCTACGTTCAATCCATAAAAACCATTGTGAGTGGTCTTTGCTAATGTCTACTACCTCAAAAGATTTTTCCCCAGCAGTGAAGTAGATGTTACTGACCATGATTATTACTGGAAAGAACCTCGGGGTTAAATGACCATGATTATAATAGATACTTTTGCTACTCTATCTTGATTGTAATGTCTTTTTTGTGTGAATGACTAACAAAAAGAGTTGTTTGTACTTCTTTTTGAATATTTCTACATATGTAATGTGTATTTACGATACAATTGAGACGTGTTTTTGAAAAGTCGAAGTAATACTCTATTATACTAGTGTATATTTTCGAAGTTTAACAAACTATAGTTATCGATTAACATACCGCAAAACACCGAAATCGAACATCAAAATACCGAACCATACCGAATTAATATGGTATGGTAATGGCATAATGCTTTTAAAAACTGAATACCAAAATTGCCATACCGAAGTTTCAAATATCGTACCATACCATACCATGCCCACCCCTAGTCCGCTCTACCTCGTGCTTCAGGGATAGAAACGATTGTTTCAGTCAAACCTCTTTGCTCACCCTCAATAAGCTTTGGCCCATCGCCTCGCTTCATTGCTTTAAGCGGTGAAAAACGCTGGTGCCATCCCAAACTTACCATTTGACACAAGTATATTTCATTAAACTCACTCATACATTCGTGGCCTTGAAAATTTAGCTTAAAGAAAGGCCCAAAAAGATAACAAGAGTCCTAATATTGGCTAGCGGTCATTGAAGTGAGTTGAGAACCGTGATTGCTCAGTTACGTGGAGGTAAAAAAAAAAAAACTAGGCGATTTCTTCTCTTTTGTCGAAGTCTTGATTAACAGGGTTATTACCGATGCCGGTGGGAGATAGCTAATACCTCATGGAAGTTGAGGTGCGTGCAAGTTGACCCGAACACTACGATTATTAAAAAAATTACTCGCAAGGTTGGCTGGATCTAGTGACACATGTAATACATGGAATATACTTCTACCCGGGAATGAATAAATCCTGGAGAGAAGGTACTTATAGTTTCCATTTTCAATTATAATTTGCTTTATGGTAAATTACTTATCTATTAAAAAATTCTATGTCGTATACAAAGAGAGTTTCAAGATACAACTGCATTTGATTATATGACCCGAACTCGATCCCACCCTTATACAACCAGCTAAGTAATTTAGGGCAAATATTTTGTTGTAGCCAAATTTTAGCGGAACTTGCTCCCAACTTACAGGCGATCAGAATGCATGAATTAGGCCAGTTCTTAATATTACATATTCATATGAAGTTCTAGAAGGAATGTGCCTTGATTGCATGAGTGAATTCCCTAAATAAGTCATTCAAGTTTCGAAAATTTTCTTCAAATATCACTTATGTTTCATTTAGGACTACAATATCACTTTACTATCGCTCTTTTTCTCAAAAAATACTAAACACCTCAAAAGCCTTCTCCTCTCTTAGTTGGCATGCCTTGTCATTAAAACTCCTTTTACAAAAATACTAAACCTATTTAATTCATTAAACTCATTTAATCAAACTATAATTATATATATATTTTTTCAAAAAAATTCATTAGTTTATTAAAAGGAAATTTTATTCTTAGAAAAACTTTATCGGTACTAAAACTTGACATATATTTTTCAAGGGTTATTTTTCTCAATGGTCACTGATATGTTTTGAATTGCCTACAAAAATTACCTTTGTTTCTTTAGAGATAATAATATGACTCAACTATTACTATTATTCTCCAAAAAAAAAAAAAACTAAATATCTCATATGTATCTTTCTATTCTAATTGGCAGGTCATGTCATTAAACCATTTTTTTTTACTACTCATCAAACTTATTTAGTCAAATTTATATTCTTATTCTTTTCTTTAAAAGAAAAATATTAATTTGTTAAGAAGGAATTTTCATGTTTAGAAATCTTTTACCATTACTTAAAATTTCTTTTTTTTTTTCTAAAGTTATTTTCTTGGATCTTTATTCATGTTTTTGGAGTCGCTTATAAAAACCACAGTTGTTTTTGCCAAGACAATAATATCACTCTGTTATCAATATTTTTTCTCAAAAAATTATTAAATTCCTCAAAAGTCTCCTCCTATACTAATATGTCATAGCAGTAAACTATCATTTTTTTTTAAAACAAAATTACATTAACTCAGCAAACTCATTTAACCAAAATTATAATCTTATTTATCTTTAAAAATACATTAATTTATTAAGAAGAAATTTCTCATACTTAGGTATTTATACCTTTTTTTTGTAGAGTTATTTTTCGAGATGATCATTCAATTTTTTATATATAATTGCCTACAAAGATCAGTTGTTTTCTAAAGAAAATAATATCACTAAATTAAATAAGTTATTTAGAGATTTTAATTTGCATGTAAAATAATATGGTAAAGATTAAGCGTGGTAAAGAATTCCTAAACATGAAAATTAAACTAATGCATTTTTTCAAAAATAAGAAAAATAAAAAATAAAAAAGAACAAAGTTATAATTTTGGTTAAATGAGTTTGATGAGTTAAATAATTTATTATTTTAAAAAAATGTGATTTTTATGACACAACATATAAACTAAGAGAGAAGAATACTTTGGAGTTGTTTAGTATTTTTTGAGGAAAAAAGTGATAGTTGAGTGATATTGTGGTTCTAAATGAAACATAAGTGATATTTGAAGGAAATTCTCAAAACTTGAATGACTGTTTAGGGAATTCACTTTGATTGCATTAAATTCCTGGCATCAGATGTTATACAACAACAACAAACCCAGTGTATTCCCACATAGTGGGGTCTGGGGAGGTTATACGAGTCTTTCAAAATAATACGAGTTTTTCAAAATAATAACCTCCAAATTTACAAATATGTTCTATCAGAGTGGTTGCCCTTGATTACACACATTTTATGTTTTTATACTAAATCAGAAAACATTTCTTTTATTCTACCACATGAATAAATATAAGAAAATCTTGTCTATTATCTCTCCTTCTCCGATAAACCCTAAACAAAAAACATTATCCGCTATGTTTACCGGATATTAGAAAGTCTGTCTTGTCATTGTTCTTTTTCTCTACCTCAAACAGTTGCCTTGACTTTGCTCAAAGTTAGAGAACGACTGACATCATAATATTAGCTATGGTCCTATTAGCATTTTTCGTTAAATGTTTCTCTTACTAGTTGCTGACAACCCTATGCTACAAAATTACTTAGCTCATTAAAGTATGTAATTCATGATCTTTTTCACATATTTCTTACTCTAACCAAAATACTTGGCCTACTTTTTCCTTTTGTCCATTGCAAAATACTTCTCATTTCTTTCTTTGGATGATTTTCCTATTAAAATTTTGATGCGTAAACTGATACTTTTTTTAAATAAGTTATAATAATCTTTAAACTAACCATTTTATCCCATACTTCTTACCCACCGAAATACTTTGTCTACTTTTTTCCTTTTGGCCATTCCAAATACTTGTTCTCATTCCCGTCCTTAGGATAATTTTCCTATTGCAAAATTTTAATGCGTAAATTGATACTCTTTTTTCCTTCTAATAAGGAATACTAATATTAATCCTGCCTTTATATCCATGTTGTCTTTTCAACTAACCATTTTACTCTTTCACATTTTAAACTCTTCTCTATGTAATTCTAACATAATAATTTTATTTAAAAAATTTCATAAAATGAGACGGAGGGAGTACTTTGTTTTATTTTCATAAGCTTCTTCTCACTAATTTTATTTGCAGAGATCGTTCCAGGATCTTCTTCAAAAGCAGGAAGGTGATAGGGCATTATGGGAATACCCATTTGCTGTTGCTGGTGTCAACATCACATTTATGCTCATCCAGATGCTTGATATAGGAGCTAGTATGTGTTCCTTCTATGCACTTCTTTACAGCAAAATGTAAAATGACAAATCTAAGTCCAGGAGATCTTGTTTTGATTCATTTAGTCAATTATGTCTATTCTGCAGTAAAACCAAGAAATCTGGTGGGAGCAACTTTTTTGAAGTTTCTTGCAGGTAAATTGCTTGACTGTGGTCTGAAGAGCTGCTTTGGTTCCTTTTATAGCTATCCCTGTTAAGTGTTATCCATTTAGTGCTTCTGCATTTTGGCATTTTTCCTTCTAAGCATGTCTTTTGCTTTTTTACAGGAAATGAATCAGCATTTGATCTGCTATATTGTATCACGTTTAAGCTGATGGATCAGCAGTGGCTTGCCATGCACGCATCATATATGGACTTCAATGTATGTGCATTTAAATTTTTATGAAGTTGCATGTACATTTAAACTAGTGAGATTTAGTTGAGGATATGGAAATTCATTTTGTCCTAATTCAATTCTTCTCATGTCAAATCCAGTTTCATATGCCTTCTAGAATTTCCCATGCTTTTTCCACTTTTATATGCTTTTTAGGGGTCGTTTGGTAGAATGTATAAGAATAACGCTAATTATGGTGTTAGTAATGCTTGTATTAGTTATGCTGATATTATTTCTTATACATAGTTTGGTGTGATGTATTAAAAATAATATGCACTACATAATTTTTATAAAATAATATTTATTTACGAAAATATCCTTCCTTATCTTTGTGTTCTCTCTTTTCAATAAAAAGAATTTTCCTCACCAACTCATTTTTTTCCTGCAAAAAAAACAATTACATAGTTGGCAGTCATGGATTTTCTGTTCTTCTGCTACCAATTTTTTCCGCAGGCCATGAGCCATCACGGCTGTGGTGGTGATGCTGCCCAACTTGAGGATTTTAAACATCATCGTTATGAACTTGTGACCTCAAAATTTCAATGAGAATGAATCTTATAAGAATGGCAGAGTACAGGAAATAAATAATATTTTACAAAATAATATGATGGAAAAATGATTTGGGAGTTGTAAAAAATTGTGGAAAGAGGAATGAGAAATATTTTGAGGGGTAGTAATGTCATTAATCAAGCTAATGCATATATTAAAGCCTTTTTGCATTACTAATACATAGAAAATGGGTGGTATTAGTAATACACACCTTAATACACAATAGAGTGTAGTTATACACAAGACTAAAAATTGTACCAAACAAGGTATTCATAATACATATTAATTAATGCATGCATAAACGACCCCTTAAAAGTTTCAGTTTGGCTTTTGCCATGTTGCACCAAAAACTAAGCAACACCATCAATTCCTTAAGATGCGTCTTTTTCTTATTCACAAAAACTCTAGCATTTCTTTCTTCCCATAGAATCCACCAAGCGGTTGCTGGATATTGAGTTCCAGACAAGTGATAAATTCAGGCATGCCTTTCCTGTGCAAGGCTAGCAAAAAGTCCTGTGTTTTTGCTATGGATTGCAAAAAGGCTTCCATCACTTCGTGTTTTATCTGTATTCAAATACATTCTGAGTATCTAACTATTGTTCAGTCACAAAGTTTGATATTAGCATAATGTATGCTATGGATGATTGCTATGATACAGACTGATGTTATCTTGAAAAGGACCTTTCCAGAAATTATTTATGTGAACCAAGTACCCTACAGTTCTGATGTTAGATCTGTTACATTTGATGCAGACAGTTATGAAGTCCACTCGTCGACGAATTGAAAGGGAACTTTTGCAAGGAAACATAAAAAGGTTGGAGGATTTGCCCTCATATAGACTTCTTAACTGATAGTTATTGTAGCTGTGGCATTTATACTTCTTTTTATTTGTCATGACATCAGCGAAAGGGAAGTGATTTTCCTGCCTGTTACGTGATATTTGTTGGTTTCTTATGTCATGGTATTTTATGGTGGCACTTCTAGTTTTGTTAGAATGAGATGCTTCTCGATTCTTAGAGGCGGAGAAAGGAAGTAACAGATTTCTGCAGTGGATGATCTAATTTGTTCTCTGACTACAGATGGACCAAGCTGTTAGCTAAATGTCTCACTTAAATCAATTTTGAAGTTTTGCCTCTATGGGCTGTGTAAAAGAGATACTTAAGATGCCTGTGAAAGCTAAAAGTGATTCTTGAATAGGTATGAAGTCGCATTTGGTGCTACAGCTGCTAAACTATTAACTGACCTCTCGAGTCCTCAATAAATTTTGGAGAATTTATGTCAACATTTTAAAAGAAATTGTCAAGCTTGTTTTTCTCCAAAAGTTTTTATTTTTTCTCAAAAGTGTATTTTTTTAAAAATTAGGTATTTTGACCAAGCTTTTGAGAGAAGTGCTTCTGGGAGTAGCATAAATTGTTTTGAGAAGCTAAAAAAATAGGTTTTTTCTAAAACTACTTTTGAAAAAAATATATTTAAAAGAACTTTTAAGAAAAGTTTGGTCAAACACCACTTGTTGCTCAAGTGTACTACTACTTAAATCTATTAGTCAAACGGAAACTGTTTCTCGCTCAAGTGTACTACTACTTAAATCTATTAGTCAAACGGAAACTGTTTCTCAACCAAAAGTACTTCTGAAAAAATTACTTTTCAACCTAAATCGATGGTAGCCCCCCATCTTTAGATTATCACCACCATCACCACCGGTATGGCCGATCCGACCACTTATCAGTCCAGATGTGGCTGGCCAGCCAATCATTTGTCGGACTAGTCGTACAAATTTCCCTGAACTATACCATTCAATTTTTTTTAAAAAACCCTACGTTGCTTAGTGAGTCACTTAATCTGCCTAATGATGCATGCATGCTGTGGACCTTATTAAACCTGTCAATAATGAACAAGAAGAGAAATTAATACCAGATTCTATTATGATGAAACTTGTGGAATATAAGAATGGAGTTACGTGGATAGAAGAAGAGGCTCAAAAGATTAATGTAATTGAGAATTTGACAAAGTTACGTGGATAGAAGAAGAGGCTCAAAAGATTAATGTACTTGAGGATTTGCAATTTGTCGTGATAGGAAAATTTTCGTATGGATGCCCTGAATTGGAGGACTTGAGAATTCAAATATCGAAGCAATGCAAGGTGAAGGGACATTGCAAGATTAGTTTACTCAGGAATAGACACATTTTAATGAGGGTTAACTTGATGAGATTTCATGAACATGATGTCCAAAAATGTGTACTATATAACGACAAAGGATGGAGCTACATAACAAATGAGACCTTTCATATATGATGCCAAATTTAAAAGTAATGGCATGGATTTCGTTTCCTGATCTAATGCCTACTTTCTTTGTGAAAGATTCTCTATTTTCATTGACATCTCCAGTAGGAAAGCTTATTCACTTGGATATGACTACAATTAATAAGGCAAAACCTAGTTGTACAAGAGTCAAAGTCCAAGTGGACTTGGCTGCCAAACTCCCTAATTATGTGGAACTGGAGGTGTTTAATAAGCTATGTTGTTCGGACTCGTAAAAAAATATCAATGGATGCATGTCGGATTCGTCAAAAATAGTATATTTTTAAAAAATCCGACACACATGCGGCATCGAAAATAAAAAGTCCGCACAACTTAGTTAATAACAGGACTAAGGAAACAAGAGCGTAGAAGGTGAAGATTCAGTAACATATAATGCCTAAGTGTTATCATACATGTAAGCTCTGCCATGAAGAGAGTGAATACAAAAGCATACATCCTGAACTAAGACTGCCTAGAGAAGAAGAGAAACTAAATGGAGAATTGAATAAAAATGCGGAGCAAGATGCACCACCTGTTTAGAAAAGGTATATTAATGGCAAGGTGGTTCTTGCAAAATGGAATCCTATTACACTATTAAAAAAACAATTTTTGTGACCGTCAAAATGCGATTACTTATCTATTTTCTCATTTTTTTTTGTAAAAAAAAATTAAATTAAAAATCTACTACATGATCGCTTCTATGTTTTAAAATTGTGAAATAATCATTTCAAAATTCTTCTTAAATTCTTATATTAGTTATTATGTTTTTTAAAAATAAAAAGTGACCATTTGTGGTCGATTTTTGATTAAAAATATTATAAAAAAATACTTTTGAAAAGCGACCACAAGTGGTCGATTTTTATTAAAAATAAATTAAAAATATTATGCAAAAAGCAAAATAAAAAAAAAAGAAATTATTTACAAAAAGTGACCACTTGTGGTCGATTTTTAATTCAAAAAATTTAAAAAGAAAATATTAAAAAAAAACGATCGCAAGTTGTCAATTTTTATTAAAAAATAATTAAAAATATACCACTTGTATTCGTTCTTTGATTAAAAAAATATTTACAAAAAGTGACCACTTGTGATTTTTTTTTTAAAAAAATAAATAAATAAAAATATCACACAAAAAGCGACCACTTGTGATCGTTTTCTGATTACAAAATATGAAAAATAAAATATTTACAAAAAGCATCCACAATAGTCAGTTTTCATTAAAAAAAATCTAAAAAAAAAAATAGTTTTGAAAAAACAACCACAAGTGATCACTTTTTGTTAAAAAAAATAAATTAAAAATATAATGTAAAAAGCGATCACTTGTGGTCGCTTTATGATTAAAAAATATAAAAAAAAATATTTACGAAAAGCGACCACAAGTGGTCGATTTTCATTAAAAAAATTAAGAAAGAAAATATTTTGAAAAAGCAATCACAATTGGTCGATTTTCTTAAAAAATAAATTAAAAATATCATGCAAAAAGAGATCACTTGTGGTCACTTTTTTGTTAAAAAAAAAAGGAAAAAATTTATTTTTTTACAAAAAGCGACCACAAGCGGTCGATTTTCATAAAATTTTTTGAAAATAAATATTTTAAAAAAAGATCATAAGTGATCGATTTTATTTAAAAAATAAACTAAAAATATTATGATTTATTAAAAAATATTTCAATTATTATATCTAAAACCAAAGATATTTTTGATTAATATATTTTGATTATTTATATAATAAAATAGAAATTAATTAATATTTAAAATTTAAAATAAAACTATATTAAAAAATAAGCTAATAAGCATATTAAATAAAATATATAAATAACATTAAATATAATTTTTATTTTTTACTTATGTTTTAATAAAATAAATATATTTTTTATCATGTATATATATATACACACACGCGTGCGTATATCTTTTGTCGTATTTACGTAGTATTCAAAAGCTAACTGAATGTATACAATTATATTAAATACGTTGATATCATACAGTCGAGGTAATTATATGTATATATGTGTGTGTGTATATATATATATATATATATATATATATATATATATATATATATGATGCAGTGATTGATGTATAGAGTAGTGAAAAACTAACTGAATATATCTAAACGTATTGAATAGTATGTTAATATCATACGGACACAGTATTAATCATATATTGTCTAAGTTATAATAATATATATAATTTCTAATTCATCAGAGTATAGATATACGTTGTGTATAGGGTAATTACATACGCATGTATATGTGATGTATATAGTATGTATTTAGAGCCTAATTGTCGATAGTAAGTGTGTGGTTGTATATATCTCTGTGGGTGTCTGTATCTCAGTAGTGATGCACGTAGTATGCGTAGTAAAAAACTAACTAAATGTATCCAATTATATATTTAATGCACTGATATCATACAATCGATCTATTGAGGTTATAATATTCTATTGAAGTTATAATAGCATAAGATAAACTAACCGATAATTCATCTAAGTAAATATGAAATACGTTATATTACAATGTAATATACACTTGTATTTGATGTATATAGCACATATTAGAATCTGATAGTCGATAGAGTTGTGTGTGTAGATATATATAATATAGATGTACGTGGTACGTAGTCAAAAGCTTACATATATATATATATATATATATATATATATGTATGTATATCTCATGTGTAGTGATGTACGTAGTATGTAGTTAAAATTAAAGCTAGGTAAATGTATCCATCTATATATTGAATATGCTCCTATCATACGATCGATTGACCTAGGTAATAATATATTGTTGAAGGTATAATAACGTAAGATAAACTAACCGATAATTCATTTGAGTATATGTGAAATATGTTGTATTAGGAGTAATATACTAGTGTATGTGATGTATATAGTACGTATTTAGAAGCTGATAGTCAATCGAATATATGTATATATACATATATCTCGTGTAGTGAATCTCGCGTAGTGATGTACACAATAATTAAAACCTAGATAACTGAATCTAATATCAAAGTATTTTTGAATAATACGTTGTTGATATCATACTATTGAGAAAATATACTACTCGTGTAAATGTAGACAAGGGTATATTGTTAAAGTTGTAATAACGTAAGATAATTAACCAATAATTCATTTGATTAATATGCACAATTCATTTGATTAATATGTTGTATTACAAGGTATATAATATTGTATTTAAAAGCTAATTAGTCAAAAATTCATTCTAATTTACGAAATGCATTGATATTATTATACAAGAACAACATACCCAGTATATTCCCACCAAGTGGGGTCTGGAGAGAGTAAGTATACACAGTCCATACCACTACCTCAAAGATAGAGAGGTTGTTTTCGATAGATCCCTGACTCAACATAAAGCAATCTAAGATAAGGAATAGCATTAGAACAAGATACAATTGAAATTAACATATTCAATAATACCAAAAGCAAGTTACTCCAAGTAAACACCGAAACATACAACACCCTAATTGTAATGCCCCGCAAAATCCTCTTCCAGTCTGAGCCTTAGAGCGTATTTGGTAAAGCGAAAACTTCGAGTCAAAATGTTTCAGAAATATCCTCCCAAGTATGAAATACTTTGAATCGTGTGAGAATCAATTTGATCTTGAATTAAGATCATAGAGGTCCCCTAACTTATGGACGACTTGAAAGCTTTCCTATCGTTCAAGTTTTAGTGACCGTCAAAATTTGGGTCAACTTCAATCGACCATAAATCCTTGTATATATCGAATTATAGGACCTATTATATATCAAATGAAATCTCTTTTAATTATCTTTCCAACGATACCAATTTTGCCCAAAACCGATATCGAAGCAAAGAGTTATGCTTATTTTACTTCAGCATGTCAGCCTGGAAAATCCGTGACGACCTTTTGTGACGACTTGTAACAAGACTGACGGCCCGTCACAAAATGTCATCACCTTAAGGCAAAAAGTCACAAAATCCACTCTTTTTGTGACGACAATTTGTGACGGCCCGTCACGGGCCTGACGTCTTGTCACGGATGTCGTCAACAATATTTTTTTAGCAATTTTAGAACGTTTTTGCAAGGGTATTTTGGTCTTTTTCCACCTTTTAGAAGCCTCTATAAATATGGGAAACCTCTTTCAAAACCCTAATGTCATCATTTTTCTCTTTCAAATTCTCTCAAGGGAAAATAACTAGGGTTTCATCAAGAACCCTAATCTTCCAAAAATTCATCCATAAATTCTTTAAGATTTCTTCAAGAATTAAGTTCCTCATAGTGTGGGCTTCGAGAATCATTTATTAAAAGTGCGGATAGAGTCTCAAGCATTAGAATTCATCCAATTTCAAAGATTAAGGTATGTAGATGTTGATCCTTGGGTCCCTTTCATCCAAGAAGCTCAAGAACCCTTTTTAAAACTAAAAGATTTTTATGTTTACGAGTTGTTAATGATTTATATGAGTTTAAATTGATGTTTAATGTGTTGTCGAGTTTTGATTTATGTTTGCCTACAAAATTTATGAGCTTTGACCCTAGTATGTGGAATTCATGTGATGTTTGTGATAGACCTTCTTGAAGTTGTTTTCTATGTGATGTGTTCATAACTTTTAGGTGTAGAAATGGTTGAATAAGTGAAGCATGTCCCCTATAGGTTTGATAAAGAGATTAGGTGAAGCATAAGAGCCATTATAGTATGTTGAATAGGAAACCCAAATTGTGAGTTAGTTTGTGCTTAGTGATTGATAAAACACCCAAGTGAATGAATTATTCCATGGTAGTAGGAAATTCCCAAATAAGTGTGAACCCGTGCGTGTCTAGTATTTTTTTGAAGGACCTTAGTGAACAAGTGGAGAGGTGATAGTAGTAAATTCCCTAATTATGTGCTCTTGATATATGTTAATCTTTTAATATATGCCAAGTGGTTAGCAAGTAGGTTATGACGTGATAGTATGAAGTTTCCCCAAGCTATGTGATATCCAAACACGTGTCAAGTTTGATATAGGTATGAAATAACTGAGGTAAAACCTTGTTGAATGGAGTACGATTTAATAGCATGTTTCCCCTACGTTACTATATGATTATGATTCCGAGATGCCTGACGTGACCCCTCGGCGACTGTGAAAATGCTTTAATGATTATGATGATGCTTTAATGATTATGAGATGTTTTAATGATTGTGATGAGACATGAATGATTGTGATGATGAACGAATGCTTGTGATGAATGAATGATTATGCTATCGAGTTCTGGGGGTATTTATACCCGACAATAGAGCTGTTGTCTAGAGCCCGTGTCAGTTTCTCGATAATTCCAGTCGAGCCATGATTCTTAAAACTTAGTGAATTATAGAACTCTGTATCCTCAGACAAGTGCAGAACTTAAGAAAGCTCAGTAATCTCAATTATCTCTGTAATCTCTGTATCGCTAGTAATCTAGCCTCAGTCCTGTAATTAGCTCAGATCTAATAGTATTCAAGTGATGCAATTCTAATATCAGAAGCAATTCGAGTAATCTATTCAAGCTCTGTACAGTCAGTTAGATACCATGATTCGATAACTTTTCCGTCAGATACGAAACTAAGTAATCTTAGCATAACTCAGTCAGATCTTTTAAGAAACATGATCAGTATCAGATTCAGCTCAGTCTAAATTCAGTCTAAGAATCAGATCAGTGTTTTTCAGTTGGGAGTAGGATTCATCACCGAGCGAACCCAAGGATGGGAACTCACCTGCTAGTAGAGGTTGTGATTCTTAGAATTAATCCTTGCATTCCAGAACTATGTAGCCAGCACAGGAAAATGAGTCACCTGTCAAGCAAGCTTGACGTCCTGTTGATGGTCACCGCCAGAGAGCCTGACCTTAGAGAAAAAATAATGTCTTACCCGTGGTACGGTATTGGCACCCTCCCAATCGGGGGTTGAGGTTAGACCTCACCTGTGGTAAGTTGGGGTATGTCGGTTAGATGACTACTTCCCACAGTTTCAGTTTCAGATTTAGTCTCAGTTTCAGAATTAATCTTCAGAAAATAGGACTCTGTGGTACAATCGTTTATCTTAGTGAGGAACTCAGATAGTTCCATTGATTTATGGACCATCCCATCAGATAGGCTTGGTCTTATATACAGTTGTTTCATATCATATTCAGAGATATACTGCCAGACAGGCTTGATCACAGTATTAAATTTTTATTGAATATTCTTGTCGTCAGATTCAGATATAATCATATTTCTTATCATTGATAAAGCTTCCAAAGTAATCTGTTAGAAAAGTTGATCTCTAATTCTGTCAGTCAAAAATAGTAAGCTCAGAGTTCATTCCTTGATGTAAGTACATCCAGATCCTCAGTTATCAGTATCAGATAAGTCAGTGATTCAGTATCTCAGTTTTAGTAGTGAGTTCAGTCTGCAGTAAGGTGGTATTCGAGTTTCAGTATCTAGAGTTGCGATGATTGTGTTCATGTTTTGTGAATTTATGTATGTGTTCTCATGCGGCATCTTCATGATTATTCAGTTTAGATATTGTGCATACATGAGCCCTTACATTAGCCTACCTCGTCTACATACTTGGTACATTCCTGTACTGACGCATTTGCGCTATGGTGTTTTATTTGACACCATAGGTTCAGAGGCACAGTATCCAGAGTATCCTCAGCAGTTCAGTCCCAGTCAACAATAGTAGCAGTGAGTCCTTTTCTTTTGAGGAAGAATCTCAAGTTACTATTATTGCTTTAGACTTTGTTTATTTTCAGTTGACGGAGTTAGTTGGGGACCTGTCCCATCAACTCTACAGTTCAGACATTTTAGAGGCTTTTCAGACGAATGTATTAGTATTCAGTTTTCTGTAGTATGAGTATTCATAAATGTGTTGAACCTTATGACTAGTTTTCATATTTATTTCAGATATTATGCAGTGTACAGGTACAAATATCAGTAAAGGGTTAGATTGTGATCCTTCGGGGTCATAAGCACCATGTGACATCTCGAGATGGGATCTCGGGGCGTTACACTAACGCAGACTAACCTTCTACCATAATTCGCCTCTTCTACAACTTCCTATCTAGGGTCATGTCCTCGGTAAGCTGAAGTTGCTCTATGTCATGTTTAATCACTTTCTTCCAATATTTATTCGGTCTACCTCTACCTAGCTTGAAACCATCCCTAGCCAACCTCTCACACCTCCGTTCTGAGGTATCCATGCTCATCCGCAGCACATGATCGAACCATCTCAACCTCGCTTCCCTCATCTTGTCCTTTACCGAAGCCACTCCCACCTTATCCCAAATAACCTCATTTCTAATCATATCTTTTCTAGTACACCCACATATCCACCAAAGCATTCTCATCTCTACCACCTTCATCTTCTGGATGTAGGTTTTCTTAACAGGCCAACACTCCGCCCCATACAACAAAGCCGGTTTAACCACCACTCTGTAGAACTTGCCTTTAAATTTGGGAGAACTTTTTTGTCATATAAGATACCGAAGGAGGGCCTTCATTTCATCTATCCTACCCCGATCTGATGAGTGACATCCTCATCAATCTCTCCATTATCTTGAATCATCGACCCCAGATACTTAAAACTATCTCTCTCACTGATAGAATGGGTGTCAAGTTTAATAGACTCATGAGACACCTTTCTAAACTTACACTCAAATATTCCGTCTTGGACCTACTCAACTTAAACCCTTTAAACTCAAAAGTTTTCCTCCAAACCTCCAACTTAGCATTAACTCCACTACGAGTCTCGTTAATCAAGACTACATTATCCGCAAAAATCAAATAATAAGGCGCCTCATCCGTAATGTGCCGCGTCAAAACATCTATCACCAAGGCAAAAAGAAAAAGACTAAGTGTCGATCCTTGATGTAACCCCCATTAAGACGGGAAAGTGCTTCGAGTCCCCTCCCCCATCCCTAACCCAAGTCTTGGATCCATCATAAATATCCTTAATCGCCCTAACATATACTATAGGTACACCTCTAGCCTCCAAACACCTCCAAAGAATCTCTCTGGGAACTCTATCATAGGCCTTCTCTAAGTGTGATGTGATGATGCTACTCGTGTTAATGTGATGATAAAATAACTAATTATTCGATTTATATAACATTGCATTAAATTATTTGGATGTTATTATAAATATTATATAATTTATTAAAATTTTAATTTTTTTAATAAAGGTCATCCACAAGTGATCGTTTTTCGAATAATTTTTTTTTAAAATAAACCGACCACTTATGACCAATTTTTTAAAAAATTTTGTAATACTCGACCATGAACCGACTCAACCTATCTTAATTGCCCCTTTTACCTTCTAATTACCTTAGCATTTAATTTAACACTTCAAGTGAGAAATAACCCTAGTCAGCGACTTTAATTCCCAGTTAACGCTTAGACGGAAAAAATCTTACCTCAGCTCATCTCAACGACGACACTCAACCTTGATCAACAATAGAAATAAGCTCCGTCATTTCATACTCCAGCAGAAAGCAACCTCAACCTTGCCAAAACATTGATGGCTTGCGGCAGTACTTCTCCTCAACTTTGATAGAAAGTAGTCCTCACTTTGATTTGGTTCACATATGCTTTGATTGGTTTCTCTCACTTTGATAACTACGTTGAGTTTCGAATCACTTTGAATTTTTGCAAGTTTACTCTTTTATTTCTTATCATTGACTTATATAAAGAGTTTTTACATTTGGGTAATAAGTTAAAATGTATGTTATTGTCCATTTTTGTCTGCATAAAAAGCAAAGGAGGAGAGGGAGTAATGTGTTGGTAAATGGGGTACAAAGCTGATTTTCAATGTAAAAGTAAATGATTTATGTTTCTCATTCAATTGTCTAAATGGAATACAAAGTTGGTTTTCTTGTTCCTTATATTGCTGAAGTTTTCTTGGTCTCAAGAGCAAATCATTACACTTCAATGCTCCAAATTTGTTGAGTTAAATTCTTTTTTCTGAAAAGAAGTTACTCACGTTTATATATTTTTATTTGTTTACTATATTAAAAGTAATAAATAAATAAAAATTTCATTTATTGAAAATAATTATCCTTAACAACTATTCTTAACTTTGTTAAGGATATTTGTCGCAACTAATTTGCTTGGGGCTTTATGAAAGGTTACATGCGTTTCTTGTAAACCACAAGTTGATTTTGTGAGATTATGGAGATCTCGTTCTATTGATCTATTGAATAGGTTGTCTAATTTTTAAATTCAAATAGTTAATTAGATATTGTCAATATTACAGATTTTTTGATCGAACCTGAATTTGAAAAAAGAATTGCTTTCCTATTTTTCGGTGACCGCTTGTCTTTTTGACTTCAACTTAGGTCAAGCCAAGATAAGTTGATTTCTCTCTATTTTCTTATAGTGAAGTCTTTAAATATAGTGTTACGGTGAGATTGTTTATTATAGAAGGCTTTGAAAGTCATAAGTTTTTGAATGATTATATGGTGTGAGAAGGACATGCGACACCTCTACTTTATTTGTTTTATTAAATTTGTTGAATTATTTGACTTATGCTATAAATTAAAATTTAATAATTTTATTTTGAAATGTGATTCCGATTATGACAATTACTTGGTGCTAGAGGGACATGTGACGCCTCTACTTATTTGCTTTATTAAATTGTTTGACTTATAGTATCAATGAAAGTTTAATAATTTTATTTTGAATTGTGATGTTGATAATGTAAAATATGAATTAGTTACTCGAAAGTGGTTAAGTATAGTTTTTTGAAATGTGAATAAGTTATCTTAAAATGTGAACTTGTGTTTTGAAAATGATTATAGGTAGTTACTTGAGAATGTGAACTTGCATTTTGAAAATGGTTAAGTGTAGTCACTTTAAATGATGAACTAGTGACTTGGAAATGCTTAAGTATGGTGTTTTCAAATGTGAATTAGTTACTTAAAATGGTTAAAAATAGTGTTATGAAATGTGAATTAGTTACTTGAAAATGGTTATGTGTAGTTACTTGAAAAGTGAATTAGTGACTTGAAAATAATTTAGTGATGTCACTTAAAATATGAATTCATGACTTGAAAACCGTTAAGTCTATTGACTTGAACTATGAATTAGAGACTTGAAAATAATTAAATGTTGTCACTTGAAATATCAAAATAGTGACTTGCAAATAGTTAAGTGTAGTCACTAGAAATGTGAATTAATGACTTGAAAATGATTAAGTATGGTGTTTTCAAATTTGAATTAGTTACTTGAAAATGATTAAGAATAATGTTTTAAAATGTGAATTAGTTACTTCAAAATGGTTATGTGTAGTCAATTGAAAAGTGAATTAGAGACTTGAAAATGGTTAAGTGTAGTTACTTGAAAGGTGAACTTGTGCTTTGAAAATATTTAAGTGTAGTCACTCGAAATGTGAATTAGTAAATTGGAAATAGTTTAGTGTTGTCACTTAAAATGTGAATTCATGACTTGAAAATGGTTAAGTGTATTGAGTTGAATTATGAACTACAGACTTGAAAATGCTTAAGTGTATTGACTCGAATTATGAATTAGAGACTTGAAAATGATTAAATGTAGTCACTTGAAATATTGAAATAGTGACTTGAAAATAGTTAAGTGTAGTCACTAGAAATGTCAATTAGTGACTTGAAAATGGTTAAGTATGATGTTTTCAAATTTGAATTAGTTACTTGAAAATGATTAAGAATTGTATTTTGAAATGTGAATGAGTTACTTCAAAATGGTTATGTGTAATTACTTAAAAAGTGAATTAGAGACTTGAAAATGGTTAAGTGTTGTTACTTGAAAGGTGAACTTGTATTTTAAAAAAAGTTAAGTCTAGTTTCTTGAAATGTGAATTAGTGACTTGAAAATGGTTTAGTGTTGTCACTAAAAATGTGAATTCATGACTTGAAAATGGTTAAGTATATTGACTTGAATTAAAAATTAGAGACTTGAAAATGGTTAATTACAGTTAGTTGAAATATCAAAATAGTGACTTGAAAATGGTTAAGTAAAGACTTGAAATATCAATTAGTTACTTGAAAATAGTTAAGTATGGTGTTTTCAAATGTGAATTAGTTACTTGAAAATGGTTAAGATTAGTGCTTTGAAATGTGTATCGGTGACTTGAAAATGATTAATTGTAATTAATTGAAATGTGAATTAGTTACTTTAAAATGTGAATTTTTGTTTTGAAAATGATCAAGTTTAGTAACTTGAGAATATGAAGTAGTTACTTGAAAATGGTTAAGTGTAGTTACTTGAAATATAGAAATAGTGACTTGAAAATGGTTAAGTGCAGTCACTTGAAATGTGAGTTAGTGACTTAAAAATGGTTAAGTATGGTGTTTTCAAATGTGAATTTTACTTGAAAATTGTTAAGATTAGTGTTTTGAAATTTGAATAGTGACTTGAAAATGGTTAAGTGCAGTTACTTGAAAAGTGAATTAGAGACCTAAAAATATTTAAGTGTGGACACTTGAAATGTACACTAGTGACTTGAAAATGATCAAGTGTAGTCACTTAAATGTGAATTAGTGACTTAAAAATGGTTTAGTGTAGTCGCTTGAAATGTGCATTAGTGACTTGAAAATGATTAAGTGTATTGACTTGAAATATCAATTAGTTATTTGAAAATGATTAAGTGTAGTTATTTGAAATATGAATTAGTTACTTTAAAATGTGAACTTATGTTTTGAAAATGATAAGTTTAGTAACATGAGAATATGGACTAGTTACTTGAAAATGGTTAAGTGTAGTCTCTTGAAAAGTGAATCAAAGACTTGAAAATGGTTAAGTATGGTGTTTTCAAATGTGAATTTGTGACTTGAAAATGGTCTAGTGTAGTCACTTAAAATGTGAACCAATGACTTGAAAATGATTAAGTATAGTTACTTGAAATGTGAATTTGTTATTTAAAAATGGTTAAGTATAGTCACTTGAAATGTATACTAGTGACTTGAAAATGATCAAGTGTAGTCACTTGAAATGTGAATTAGTGGCTTGAAACTGATTTAGTGTTGTTACTTAAAATGTGAATTCGTGGGTTGAAAATGATTAAGTGTATTGACTTGAATTATGAGTTAGAGACTTGAAAATGGTTAAATGTAGTTACTTGAAAATGGTTAAGTATAGTCACTTGAAATGTACATTAGTGACTTGAAAATGGTTAAGTATAGTGTTTTGAGATTTTAATTAGTTACTTTAAAATGTGAACTTGTATTTTGAAAATGATTAAGTTTAGTAACTTGAGAGTATGGACTAGTTACTTGAAAATGGTTGGGTAGTCACTTGAAATGTGTACTAGTGACTTGAACTAATTAAGATTGTGATTGATTGTGTAGATGAAACCTGAATATAACTGGATATATCAATGAAATAGTGATAATAGAGTGGGCCTTAGGGAGGAATTTGTGGTAGGTGTTAATCGATTTATTGAACATGTCAAGACACTTGATGATTGATCATTTTTTCAATTAATTCGCTGTCCTCATGTAAAATATGACTGTATAGGCATTCTAAAACAAGAAGCTGTGAAGGATCATCTTTATAGAAAGGGGTTTCATGAGGACTTTTTAAGATTGAATACTAGTTATGGTGAAGTTGGCAAAATAACTTTGTTGTTGGTGAAAGTAGTAGGTTTGCAGGGCATAATAACTATCAAGATACTAAGATGACAGAATGGTGCATGATGCTTTTTGGATGCAATAAGGGATCGAATTTAGGGAAAATGTCAAAGATATTCCCAATGTAGAAGTACGTCATTTTTATAAAGAATTGCATGTTGATAGTCATCCTTTGTTTGATGGGTGTTCGCACTCTCAATTATCTATTGTTGTTAGATTATTAAGTATCAAATTTGATTGGAATATTGCAAAAGGAAGAACAGACTCTATGATAGACCTTATTAAAAGAGTTAGTTGACCCCACTTTCGAGGTTCCTAATTCTTTCTATAAGGCAAAAATAATGGTGTTAAAGTTAGGTCTTTCCTCGATTAGAATTGATTGTTGTAAAAATAGTTGCATGTTATACTTTTAATGAACTAGAGTCTTGTAAGTTTTATCAACACCCTCGCAAAAGCATAGTATTCGTGAAAATAAAATTGCTATTAAGGAGATGCATTATTTAACTCTTATACTAGGATTAAAAAGGTTGTATGCATCAAACAGCTCAGCTCATCATATGAGATGACACAGTGAAAATAGAAGGCCCCCTAATGTTATGCGTCATCCATCCGATGGAGAGTCTTGGAAGCATTTTAATGCAACTTATTCAGATTTTACAGCTGGGCCATGAAATATTCAGTTGGCTTTGTGTGTGGATGGTTTTTCACCTTTTTCTGTTGGTGCTACATCATATTCATGTTGGCCTATATTTACCATCCCCATAATCTTCCTTCTGAAATGTTAATGACTGGTCTATATATATTTTGGAATTGTGTTGTTTCTGGCCCACGTAATCCAAAAAATGGGATAGATTTTTACTTGCAACCTTTGATTGATGAGCTATATTTGTTATGGCATGAGGGAGTTGAAACTTGGGACTTTTCATTTAAACAAAATTTCAATCTGTGTGCCTATCTAATGTGGACTATTAATGATTTTCCTGCTTATGGAATGTTGTCTGGATGGATGACAGCTGAAAAGTTAGCTTGTCCATACTGCATAGAAAATACAAAATCTTTTACATTGAAATATGATAGGAAAAATTCATGGTTTGATTGTCACTGATGTGCTATAGAAGCATAGCACTTTTGACGCTTAAAACTATGAAAATATGCAAGTTTCTTAGGTTGTTTTGTTAGATATGATACATTTTGAGTATGTTTTGTAGGAAACTAGGTTTTGGATGCTAAGTTCATGAAAAATGAAAAAAGATATTTTTGGCCACTTATGTGATCAATTATGAGTGTTCATGACACTTTTCAAATTATTCATAACCAAAGCATGTGCGGGAATTGAAGAAGGGCTAAAAAAACTACCGATACCTACCTATATACACATCCGTACTGCATGTAGAACATATGAACCACATGTAGGCAAAGTATGTGTCAGAAATCCAAAATCCTAAGAGCAAAGCTACAAAAAAATTTGGCCTGAGCAAATGAGGTGGCCACATGCGTCTAGCCTCAGGCCGCATGCGCCCAAGGCCAGGCCATATGTAGAGACCACATGTAGCCACAGACCCTTTTTTCTCCTTTTTTGTTTAGGCTTTGGTTTTAGGGTTTTCTCATGTACTATAACTACCCCTTATGTGTTTTTTAGCAGAGTTTACGCACTATTGATACTTACAAACATATTTTGATTCTGAGATACGATTTTAGTCTTGGAATTCTGTTATATTGAGTTTGGTTGATTACTTCAGTTACGATTTTGGATTTTTACTTGTTATTATTGTGTTTCATCTGATGCTTTCAATCATGAATATTGTTGATTACTTCTCAAGCATGAGCGGCTAAAAACCCTTAGCTAAGGTTGTGGAAACCCTGATAAATTGACGAAGTGGGAAAAGTGGTATTGTTGTTTTGAACCAATATTCATGCATGCACTGTATTATCTTCACTTTAATAGTTATCTCAGTGGCTGCAAACGTTAGGGTCCCGCCTAGATTATTGCTAATTACTCCAAAAGAGGAGTACTGACTAGGAAAAGATAATTACAATAGTAATTTGGAGTTTAACTGTGAATCCATGCTACTAGGTATTATCTAAGTAAGATGGTTGGATTTCATCTAATAACTAGAGACTCAAAAGATAATAGTTCATTAGGATCAAAATAAGGGTTAGTAAGGTGACATCTTGAGACTAAAAAGGTAAAAGGTGAAATCCTTCTACTCGTCCAAAAGAATGTAGAAGGTACGTAACTTATCGATTCTGCTGCAAGGTATCGAGTTGGTTTAATACAACACAATAAGACTATGAAGTTGAGAAGTTGGGGGGAACACAATCCTAGTGTTTACCTATGACTGATTACAACCGAAGTTGATTTTACCACTTATTTGATATTGCTACTCAGAACCCCCATTTACTTTTCCAGTTTTGCTCGATGATTAAAACTACTGAGAATCGCGATTCCACATATTCTTGGGACTCAACCCCAAACTTTGTTGGGTTACTATATTTGGCAGCGACTGCATCATATTTATAGAGGAGGTGTACCTTGGGCGTCACCAAATTTTAGCATCGTTGTCGGGAAATATGGTGTCAATTTGTGAATTAAAGTTATTACAATTTTTAGTTTTTTCTTTTTCTTTTTGTTCTTAGTTGGATATACATCGGTGTATTCCTAACACCGAGTAGAGAAAATTCCTCACTCCCAGTGAATCTAAATCTAAAGAGGATCCTACAAACACCTGGTAGGATGATGGAACAGAAAAAAATGATATTCCTGAAGGGGTTCATGACCTCCTTCCGAAGGAGTACATAATATTGTTGATAGACAGACTGGTGATCCTTTTTATTAAGTCAAAAATGAGAAAAGGGAAATGAAAAAAGATCAACAAATAGTTAGAAAGGCAAAGCTAGCTAACCAAAGACAAAAAATAGACCGCCGAGCAACACTCGGTAGAAATTAGAACAAAGCTCGAGGTGCCCGTGTTCAAGTGATCCCAGCATATCAGTATGTGCAACCGTATATAGATGATGATGAAGATTTGGGATACGTTAAACCGGCTGAGAGTGGAGACATTATCCCTCCTATTTTACCCCCAGGCATTAAGTTTGACATAACTAGTGCAATGATCCAACTCTTAAATCTGAAGGGTGTATTTACCGGTTTGACTATAGATGATGCAAACATACACCTTACAAATTCCATCGGGATATGCAGTTCATATACCATTCCAGGGGTGAATTAGGAAATGCTTAGATTAAGGTTGTTCCTATTCTTACTTACAGGAGAAACATCTTTATGGCTAGGGGAACTGCCAAGAGGATCTATCAATACATGGAATGAGTTTCACAGGTAATTCTTGAACCAGTTCTTTCCTCCATCCAGGATATTGTAGTTTAAGGATCAAATCTAGAATTTTAGGTAGCAACAATCAAAATCTATGTATGAGGCATAATTTAGGTTCAATAAGAAGATGAGTATGATGCCTAACCATTGGATGACAGATACCATCTCTAGAGGAGCTTTTATGATACTATACTAGGAGACAGCTCCGGAGAAGCTAAATTAAATCTCGCTCACCAATCGAGGGTGGTAAACTCAGGAGGCTGGGAGGGGATCTGGTACATATACTATTGGTGCCTCTTGCAATCAAAAAATAGCTGATGATTCGGTAGTGCAAGAGATTGCGCTGCTAAGAATCGATGTAGGGTTAATGGAAAAACAGTTTACAATAGTTAGTTTTGAGAAAGTGAACGTAGTAGGAGTACAGGGTTCAGCTTCTAAAACTTACGAGTCAGAATTGGAGGAGGAAGAAAATTATTTGGATTATTAGTTGGAGGATTTTTAGCCCAAGAGAAAGGGAACCAAGGTCAAAACTACTATGACAGATACAAAGACCGTAGTAGGGAGTGAGATAGTGACTGGAGGAAGAAGGATAACTACAGAGAGAAGGGAGATTGGTACATTCCACATGGAAAAAAATACAGAATCAGGAATGGAAGAGATGCTGACTAAGCTGATAAAAGTTCAAGAAAATTAGGAGATCAGCCTTAAGGAAATTAAGGCTAACATGTCGTGTTTGACCCAGAAAATCGAATCCCATACCACTGCCATCAAGCAATTAGAGCACCAAGTCGGACAGATGTTAGCAATACTCAACCAGAGGCAACTAGGTACCCTTCTAAAAAATACTGTGGAAAATCTAAAAAATGATGGTCAGGTTCTTACCATTACCACAAGGAGTGTTATGTCTACTCTGGATCCCCCATTACCTACTGTAGAAGCGCCAAGACATGATAAGGCTGTTGTTGATAAGACACCTATTATGGAGTCAGAAAAGGCAATAGGTGGTGATGATACAATTGTTAATAAAAGAGGTAAACGTCCGGTTGTTGATTAGGAAATAATACAAATTCTAAGATCATCCCTACCTTTTCCTCAACAACTAAGCAAAAAAGAGGGGAAGGAAAATTCAAGCGATTCATTGAGATGCTGAAAAAGTTGATCTTGAATATCCCTCTTCTTGAGGTGTTGGAGAAGATTCCTAGATATGTTAGGTTTATGAAGTAATTGATTACAAAGAAGAAAGGAGCTACGATTGAGGATATTGATGGTTTGCACCACTGCAGTTCATTCACTACGAGGTCTTTGTCCTAGAAAAAGGGTGATATCAGAGTATTCACTTTACCATGCACTATTGGATCGTTCCAATTTGCCAGTGCCTTATGTGACCTAGGAGCCAATATAAATTTGATGTCGCTGGCTATATTCAAGCAATTGGGCTTGAACCATCTTGAACCGACTTTAATGCGACTATTAATGGCTAATCGCACGGTGAAGATACCTGTGGGCATTTCGTTTGATGTGATTGTGAGAGTGGATAACTTCATCTTTCCAATTTACTTTGTTATTATGGACTGTGAGCTTGACACCAAGATGCCCATCGTAATGAGAAAACCATTTATATCCATAGGTAGAGCGATGGTTGACATGGAAAAGGAAGAGCTGAAGTTTAGAGTTAATGGTGACAAGACCATATTCAACATCCAAAAATCAATGAAATAACCTATCAACATGAGGGGGTGTTGGTGATAGATTGTATTGATGACCCTGGAGGGTAATCTTATGGGTATCTTGATGAATTATGAGTAATAGAGGTACCCACGTCGTGCCGCGACGTTAAATTAAGAGCTGTATGGGAGGCAACCCATGGGCTTGTTGGTGAAGTTTGAGTAACTAACACAGCCATGTCATGGCGCGATGTTGAATCAAGCGCTTGGTTAGAGGCAACCCATTATTTTAGTGTTCACTTTTTTGTTATTTTTTTGTAGGTTTTTAGATCATGGACTTACCCAGAATACGAAAAAATTGCTACATTCATAAATTTTTAGGTAAGGGGACTATGTGACCAACCCATTAGGATCACAAGTCCCACACGGGCCAGGTAAATTGAGCATTAAATGGAAAAAATGAAATTTGTGAGGATAGGAATAGAAAGTTATGGACGTTGGTACTTAATCATACTTTTGGGGCCATAAACGTAAGTTCCGGGACCATAATTAGCTAGTAACACATCCAATACCAAGTTTAGAATGCAGGAAAGTGGGCTAAAGATTTTGGCCCACATGCACCCCATGGCTGGCTGCATGTGGGTGCCGCAGGTATGTCACTTGTGGGCTCAAATTTTAATTAAAATTTTGGGCCCACCAATGTATAATTAAGACCTAAAACATCCCCCTCCTTATTTAAACATCTTTAGCCTCATTCTAACTCATTCAAATCCTCAAAACCTTACCTTTCTCTTTAAATTAAAACTCTCCTCTTAAATCATAAACTAATCCCAAACTTAAAGACCAAATAAACTAGAATTTGTTTGAGGTACCAACATGTCCCAACACACTAAAAACAAGTACCAACTTGGGTTTTGCTTGATTTCTTCATTGTTCACTTTCGGATTATCATAATAAGGTAATGTTCTTGGCTCCTAATGGTTATATATTGATTTATTTATTGAATAAACAAGTTGATATGTATATTTCCCTACAAAATATATAAAATCTATCATGTTTGTATGTAGGAGCCTTGAGGTATCCTAAAATCTTAATGTAGGGCCTTGTTTTGAATTAAATTCTAAGATTAGGTCCCAACTAGAAGTTGAACTTGAACAAGTAGAGTAATAGCAAAGGTTGTGCATGTTAGTTTTATTTGAAATCCATTATTAATATGTGTGTGCACATTGAAGTTGTTGGGACTTCAAATAGGTTATATGGGTGTGAAAATTGAGGAAAAATTTAAACTTTTTGAATTTTGAGTTTCTCCTCAACTTTTGCAATCCCTCATTATTGTTGTAAACTAATGGCTAGTTTTTCAGGTTCACATGACACCAAAAGCTGCTAGGAAGAAAAAGGCTGAGACATCGAGGATATGGGATGAGTTTCTCGAGCCCAGTGGTTAGGTGGAGGAGTACCTAATTTCACGACTTAGAAAAACTGCCGGTAGGGTGACACACAGAGTTACTAAAGGACAGATGCGCCACATAGCTGAGACTATTTTAGTGGGAACTATGGGACAACCGCTACCTGAGCATTCAAAGTTGGATAGACATCGAATATTTACTCTGCCTAGGTCTCAGACTGAGGCTGCCTAGATTATCTAGGTTGTATATGCACGTGTAGCCCGACCGAGGATGAAGTCAGCACAGAGATCACCTTTATATTCTCCTTCGTCGAGTGGTCATGGAGAGGAAGATGCATTATATAGTAGCTCAGGACCTCCCATTCTGAGGGGTCCCAAGATTCATTTGAAGCTGCAGAGTAGGAGAGTCATCAGTGGTACCCCAATCTGAGAAGGGTACTTTCACTCATGTACACTAGTCAGATGTACCCCAGTCTGAGAAGGGTATAAAGTAGGCTACCCATTAGGAACCAGTATAGTAGGGGTATATTACCACACCTACATATGCCTCGGAGGTACCTCTTGATGAGGAAAATCCAAGGTGGTATATAGAGAGGATGCCGGAGTTATTTGATATAGATAGTCAGATTTCAGAGGCTGAATGGACTAAGAGGCTTATTTATGATGAGTGCTGGATTGATCTATCTAACCATGTTGTATACACCAAGTGATGCCAATAATATCCACCTGAGCCTCCACTTGGTTATTAGAACCAACTCCAAGAGGTGTCGTAAAAGCAAAAATCAGCTTGCCTTCACTATCTCTCAGAATACCCCCTGCTCTAATTTTTCTGAAATTTTCCAAAGCACTTCCATCCGTGTTCAGCTTTACCATTGTGTGATACGGATTGGTCCATAACTTTCATCTCATGTTGGTAGTTCTCAATAAAAATAACAAGATCACTCTAATTATTCGGCCAAAAAATATATGGATAAACAGTAATCAATAACATATGAAGCTGCTTAATAATGGAGAATTTAACTCTATTAGTACTAGATTTCTTCCCCCATACTTGCTAGCACACCTGTTTTTCCACATATTCCAACAAACAAAAATAAGAGTTGCTTGAAGAACGAGTCTGTGAACCTCATTATCATATTTATGAATCCACCACTTCATCAATAAATTCCTCAAAGGAGTGGTATCATGCTAAATGCCCTAAAAAGCTAAAAAAATACCTCTAAAATGTGTAGCAAAATCACCGGTAACCAAAATATGCTCAACCATATCAAAACCCGGCCTATAGCAACAAGAACAAGCTACCGGTTCATGCCCAAAAGTAATAATTTTGTCATTAGTTGGTAGTTTACACCTTAAAGCTCTCTACAAAAGAAAAGATGTCTTGAATGGAATATGTTTATGCCAAATGAGAGAATCTGACCAGCTGGTGCTTTTCTTCTCCCTAACCAAACTCCATGCCGAAGAACAAGAGAAGATACCACTAGAATTCGGCTTCCAAATGGCCCGATCAGCTACTCCTTCTTGATATGTGAACACCGTATTGAGAATTTTATTAACAAGAGCAAAAAGTGAATGTTGTCTAACCTTTTCTTCATTCCATAAACCATCAACAAGGAAGTCTAAAACCAGAGAATTATCAATCCTTGGTATGTAGTTGTTGTGTAAATCAATAGGCCCTACACCAAGACAATCATCCCACCAAAAATTATAATTTCCACCCTTCAAGTACCTTTGAATATAATTTTCAACTTTTCCTTTATTGATCATCATATATTTCCAAGTAAGAGATTGATCTATAACAATACTTCACTCGTAGAAAGTCACCCCAAAGATATTTCTTGGACCTAAAGGTCCACTATTGCTTATATTGTAAAGCTAAGCAAACATCATCAAGGTTCTTGACACCAATATCTCCTTCTTCATATCGAAAACTAAGAGTTTCCCAAGAGTCCCAATGATACTTCTTCTTATTCTTGGCCCGTCGCCAAAATAAATCCGCAATCAAGCTCTTAATCTTCTTAAGAGTAGTAGATGTAGGAGAAGCCGCCGAAACAATATGAATCGGGAGAGATTGAAGAACCAATTTTATCAAAGTAGATCTTCCTCCGTAATTCAACATCTTTGTTTGCCGGTCTTTTATTTTTGCAATCACCTTAGCCACCATTCTAGTGAAGTAAATGATTTTTTGATGCCCAATTTATAAAGGACACCCCATGTAAGTACTAGGATTATCCTTGCGGCTAAAACCCGTAATTATTTTCACCCGATCAACATCATTTACTAGAGCTTTATAATGCATCATGAAATTGCTCTTGTGTTTATTAATCAGCATCCCAAATATCTCTTCATAAATCAAAAGCATTTTCGTGATAAGCTAAAGTAAATACTTGGTTGTGGATGTAAAAATAATAACATCATCGGCGAAACTCAAATGATTCACTTAAGGACCATTCCTCTCCAAGTAAAACCCTTGATAGAGATAATGATTATGTAGATTGTTCAATAACCTACTCACTTTTGCATCAAGAATGAAAAGAGAAGGAGAAAATGGATCTCCTTGCTTAAGACCCCTTGTAGAATGAAAGAAACCATGTATTAAGCCATTCACAATAACTGAGTACCAATTATTAGACATAATTCTCCATATAATATCAATAATAATCTCTCCATATCCCATTCTCCGAAGAACCAGACAAATATAAGACAAAGAAACCCTATCGTATGCTTTGGCCATGTCTAATTTGATAACCACATTGTCACCCTCCTTCGACTTCCTGATGCTGTGAATAATCTCCTATGCAAGCATAATATTCTCTGAAATATTTTTTCTCTTAACAAATCCTGATTGACTATCTGAAATAAGAAGAGGAAAAATAGGAGAAAGTCTGAGGCAAATGAGCTTTGAGATAACTTTGTTAGTGAACCTACTGAGAGATATATGCCTGAACTCCAATAACTTATTAGGATTCTCCACTTTGGGAATAAGAACTAGACAAGAATAGGAAAAATATTTCAATAGGGAGTGACCACAAAAGAAGTATTGTACCACTTCCAGCGGATCCTTGTTAATCACCTCCCAACAAGCTTGAAAGAATTTTTTTTTCATACCATCTAGTCCTGCAGCAGAAGTAGGACTCATGGAGAACACAACAGTTTTTAGTTCCTCCATAGTAGGCATCTCTTGTAACACTTAATTCTGATTTTGTGTGACCAACCTGGGAATATAAGTAAGAACCTATTCATTTATCACCTTTTCTTCACCTATAAAGATGCCCTCAAAGTAAAAACACACAGCTCTTGCAATATTTTCATCCCCTTCAATACTATTACCTTTCTCGTCACTGATTTGGTGAATAAATAATCTCTTTCTTCTACCTCTGATAATAGCATAGAAGTACTTGGAATTAGCATCACCCTCCTGAAACCATTGAAGTTGAGTTTTTTGTTTCAAAATAGCTTGATCCAACTTGAGATACCTTATATATTCAGTATTAGTACGATTTAACTTTGCTCTAGTCTCCTTAGTGTTATTGTGAGTGATTTCTTCTTCCGTAGATTTGACCATCTCCTCATACTCTTTCACAGTAGCATAAATATCCCCGTACTCACTTTTAGACCAATTTCTCAACGTAGGAGAGACTCTTTTCATTTTTATGTGAAACTTCCACATAGTATTTACTTCAACAGGTATGTCCCAGCATCTCTTGACAGTAGTAATAAAAGAAGGATTTTCAACCCAGTAATTCAAGAATTTGAAATATTTAATCACCCTCTCTTGTCTTTCAATAATTTCCAACAAGAGAGAACAACGATCTGAATCTGTAGAAGAAAGATGAGTACTATTAGATTGGGGCATGATCTCCGGCCACTCATCATTAACCATTTCCCTATGAATCCTTTTCCAGATTCTTGCATCAACACTTCTATGTTTACACCAAGTAAATTTTTTACCATAAAAACTAGGGTTAGTAAGTCCACAAGCCTCAATCACTCCAATGAGCTTGAAGCTTTTATTCATATTGTACATCTGACCACCTAACTTCTCATCTATATCAACAATAGCATTAAAGTCACCTAGAATGCACTAAGGTTTATTAAACCTGGAACAATGAAGCATCTTTTCCCACAAAGGTCTTCTCATGTAGTTTCTACATTTAGCATAAATGAAAGTGTTAAGAAATTACTAGGATGAGAAAAATCCTTAATCTCATAGGTGATTTATTGATCATCTTGGTCTAGCACCTTGCATTCCGTATCTTGATTCCAAAAGAGCCAAATTTTACCATTTATATTGCAAGTTGCATTCTCCATACAGAGCTTTGCTTTGTAAAAATTTAATTAAGAATTATCAGAGAAAGGTTCCAAAATAGAAATCATGAAAATTCCATGAAAATTCTTGAGTCTTTGAAGGCTTTCAAGAACACCCTGAGTATTGATGCTCCTAGCATTCCAACAGATTGTACTAATCATCATAACTTTTTGCTTGAGACCTTGATTTGATTCTATCAACAGTAGCAAAATTGTTAGTTGTTTTTTGCTTGATCTTTGCATTTCTCTTCTTCTGTCCTCTTGGGTAAAAACCATGGGTATTAGTGATTTTTTGGACTTTCTCTTGCATTTTATTTTCAAAAGTAGAGCCAAAATCTCTATGTAGATACTCACCAGTGTCACCTTCTTTATCTTCTTCCATAGGTAAAGTATCTTCATCAACTTTATCTTCTGAGGGAATGTTACTATATTCACCAATAAAATTCTCTTATGAATCTGGATTTATTGGAATGGTGTTGAAATGACATCAATCTTTAGGACAACCATTATCTGCTCATCAATTTATAGAGGCTCAACATCAAGACTTGTTTGTTCAGTTAGTAACACAAAATTCTAGTTACCCTTTTGCTGCAATTATTATGACTGGTATCACCTTTTTATTGTCTCTTTTTAATTTGGTTTCTCTTTTTTTTGTTGAAACCAAATGTAGATTTGTTGTTGAGAATTTGGGAAGAATCTCCCACCCTTGTACCTTCAACCTGAACTTCTGAAATTCACAGGTAGTATTACAAGGATTAGTTGCACCCCTAGTCTTCTCTGTAGTAACATTCACGTTGGGAGTAAAACCCTCTGTAGACACCTGACCAAGAGCCTCTGAAGCAACCCTTTGATTTTCAATAATCATGTTCATATTTTTAGTAGAAGCTTGCACCAAAATTTGATCCTTAGACAATTGACCAGTATCACTATTTATTTGAACCATATTACCAGAAGAACCATCTGTAGACATCTAACCATTAACATCCGATATTTCAGCAAATGGATCATCAGTAATAGTGGTAGCCGGGGCTCTAAAGTCAATTCTAGGGTTAACCATATTAAGGACACCCTTTCCACTGAAAACCCCTTCCTGCAGGTTAGTATATTTCTCTTTTATACCAGCCTCACCTCCATCAACTTCATCAGCAAACCCAGCAAAAGCATTTAAATTATCGGGGCAGAACTTATGGAGAATTGAGTCAATACCTAAAGTACTTTTAAGGACATTTCTGGCGCTTGTATTATTTGGGGTTGAGTTTGTTCATCCTCAAATTCATCACCTGTTAAAATATCCAAACTATTGGGTCGGGGTTGATGGATCATTGAGTCAATACCTTGGGTCCTTCTAGCTAGGACATTTCCAATAGCTACAACTTGTTTTCTAGTATTGGCTTCATCATTTTTTGTACCAGAATTCTTTGTTTTTTTATTTGATGTTTCAGATTCCATTTGCACCTTCTTGTTTGGTTGGTTGCTATGTTTATTCTTAGAACTTTGGGGAATAGAATTACCATATTTAACACTATTATCAAGGGGTTGGGGTTACTGATTTTGACTCTAGAATGAGTATTAAAATCCTTGGGAATTTTACTAACAATATGAGAATTCGTACCTAGTTATTGTTGCTGTTGGCTTTGCTATAGAATTATTATTGGAATTTTGGGGTATGGTTTTTCCATAATGAAGCTCAAAATTGTGGGATTGGTGTTGTTGATTCTGGACTCCAGAATCAACATTTCATTTTTGGGGATTTTTGTTATTATTTTGAGAAAACATACCTGCCGGTTGTTTGTATTGAGTCTACTGATTTGCTAGTTGCTTATCCTGAGGTGATTTCGACCTAGAAACTTTTTGTTGATTGTTTTTACCACTCTGATTTTGCTGGTGATGTTGTTGTTCCTGTAGTTGAGCATTTCTTTTACCTCTTCTTCTTTAAACTTGCCACTGATCTTGAGTATTAACATTCCTATTGTCTTCTTGTTGATTTCCATTATTTTGCCTTGCAGGTGCTGAGTTTTCAACCTTATTTCTCTGAACCTTGTTACTGTCATCATCAGGTTGCTGCAAAACACCATTTTTTCTGCTTTTTCCATTTTTTTCCTCTTATCCTCTCCGTCTTTCTTTTTAAGCGTACAAGTCATGGGAAGATATCCTTGAGGTTTACAGTAACAATAATAATCAGGAACTCCCTCATATTGATCATTCTTCCACATGCCTTTACCATTTTCATCTTCATCATAACCCATCCATATATGAGAAGGCCTATTCTTGGTAAGATCAACCTGAATTTTTACTTTTCCAATACTCCCTCTTGTCTTTCTATAAGTTGCCAAGTCTAGGAATAAAGCTTTACCTATAGGAAACAAAAAAGGAGCAAGAATTTCCATGCAATAACAATGCCATGGTAACTCAGGTAATATAGCCTAGATAGGAACCAAAGGATTTTCTATCTCTGGTTTAAAAGTAGGAGTCCAAAGTTGTAACCTCATCAATTGTTCTTTAATATACATTCTTCCTTTAGACCAAATCGTAGAGTGATCATACTCATTATCCAAATCAATATATAAGTATCTAGCATTGAAATGAGTTAATTTAACACCACCTATAAGCTCAGTATGCATAATAAATTATTTTCTAACAATATCCATATAAGGCATTATATTAGAAAACTTACCAATAAAAGTATACTTACATCATGCTGCAAATTTTACCTTCCAATCCTCAGTCTTGAACACCACAGCTGGAAATCCTCATTCGATAGTGATTTTAGGAACATCAATTGGAATAACAGTAGCTTTCTATGCTTCTTGTGCCCTCAACTTAGTCACTAAGGCATGAGACACCACCAGAGCACTAGGACCTGGTACTTTGGTAATCCAAACATTAACTTTAGGCTAATTTTGATTCTTAGGTTTGAGATTTTCAGCATTTTCCTTAGGATCATCCGTAGGATCAATAGAGTTATGTTTATTAGAAGGGTTGGGCGACTTGGAATTTACACCATCAACTTTCTCAAAATTATTAGAAATGATTATCGATTTATTGTTAGACATATATGGAACAGATTGTTGAGCATCACGGACTTTACCAGTAGTCTTACCAGTACACAAACTCCTGCTATTCTGAGTATTAAAACCCTTTTTGATCACTAATATGCAAGGAATTAGTAGAATCACCTGAGCTATCATCCATAGAAGTCTCTTTAACACCATCAAAATTGCTAGAATCAGAATTATCATCTTCAGAATCAATAACATTGACAATGTCATTCAAAACCCTATTTTCCAAATTGGTCGACCCTTTGGGATAATTTGATGGGTCTTTTGCATAATTTAACTTCCCAACATCATTTTTAATAGAAATTAATTGGCGAACCTGATTCACATTCATCGGAGAACCTGCATAGGACAAATCGGTTGCAGCAGGACTATTTAAATCAAATTTTGATGAATTAGGAGTTATTTCTGTTGCTGGTTTTAGCATTCCATCATTCCTCATACCTTCTTGTATCAATCCCTATTGGGAATTTTGAATTAACGCCCCTACTTTATCATTTTCCCCCAAATTCAACAATTCGGGTTCAAAACCCTAAATTCTAAATTGTAACTTCTTGGAGCATGATAAATTGGGGTTTTTATGTTATCCACCTTCCCTGACTCTCCCTCAATTGATTAGCATTGAAAATTTTTCAGATTCATCATCAAAATTGGTGTCGTCAAAATTTTGCACTATTTCGGCAGTGTTGCCTGATTCTCCATGCGAACGTCAGGTAGGTAACGGAGTGGTCTAAGCAGAATACACTGATCTATCATCCCCAATATTCACACCATCACAATTATGATCACAATTATATCGATTTTGAGATTGATCTTCTTGTTTCTTTGCTGCAATAGTGTTCAAATCAGCATTCACAATTTCAACATTGGACTCATTAATAGATTTCAAGTTACATGCATCAGTAGGAATTTCACATGTAGGATTGATTTCATGACTTCTAATCATCTTACTCGATTCCAAATCATCACGAGTCATAATTTTTTGACCTAAATCCCAATTTTCCTCAGAAACTACCCTACTGAACGGTTTAATCATTTTTAATATCTGAGAATTGTGAGATGAATACATGTGAAAATATTTTAGGGTTGGTGCGCATCACTGCTATGTCCCTTTTGAGACTGTTCTGATGGATGAATAACCTCCACCGGCAGTTGTGAAGCCATTACGGCAGAAACAGTAGTAGAAAATTTTATCTTATCAACTACTTAACACATTGTTAGAACAAAAAAATAAATATTAAACTGCTATTTTTGTCGTAGAAAAATTTTTGATATGATCCAATAGATCACTTTGCAATACGAAAGAATTCTTTTAGAAGTGCAAGACTTAGAATGAAAAGTCTATTGGAATATGCAAGAATAACGAGGAAAAGACCAAAATATATAGTTTGGAAATGTGAGAAGATTTTCTTCACTATTGGAATAGCGAAGAATGTCAAGTGCTGAGGAAAAAAGGAAGGAAAGCCAGAGCATCTACCAAAGGTGTCTCTCTACACATTGCGAGAGTTGTTAGTCAGATTACTATGGCGAAAAAAATGGTATTTAACTTTTATCGATTTAATTGTTTATTTTTATTTTAACTATTTATGATTTTGAAGATTAATAATTTTATCATATGAAGCAAAAAAAATTGGATAGGAACGTAGGAGTACATGAGTTATTTGAGGAGACCAACGTAACAAAGAGAAAGAACCCAACAGATGAAGATGTTTGGATTGAGCCACGTGCAAAAGCTACCCATGTAAAAATTACATTTGTATGTATGAAATTTTTTCCCATAGTAGATATTATTTAAGTATTAATAATTTAATATTTTATTATTATTAATTTTTTACTATACTTTGAATATACAAAAATATACGTAATTGATTAATGAGATTCGTAGTACTCAGCCTTGTAAAAGTTAGGAAGATCCAATACCTCAAGAAGTTGAAGAGGAGTACTGAAGACAATGTGTGGGTTCTCCAGTTAGAGCCACACTCTACGGAGTTCCAAGAAAATGTTCTACAAAGAATATTAGGTCTTTGCATTGTGGATCATTCTCTACCTCAATTGATGGAGAAATAATTATGTTGTTAAAAAATATGATTTCTCAGCTCATTAAAGAGCTTGCTGCACAGACTGAGTGGGCGAGGAAAAAAGGAGAAAATTTCATCACAAATGAAAATAATGTAGGAGCAAATTAATAATTTTCTTCTTTCTCCATGGATTCTTCCTCTGTGCCCTGATGATTTTAAGACCCCGTAAAGTCCTAGTCATTTCAGTCCTACATAGCATACCAAAAGAGGTCCCAGACTTAGAAAATTTTAGCGAAGTGTTAAGACTTAGAATCATTTTTATCCTTCATAATTGGATGATGATATTTTTGATCCTTACGACCTTAGAATGTCGATTTCTAAGTCGATTCATGATCAGGGATGTCAATAGGTCATATGAGGAGAGTTTTAAATTTTTAGAGATCGTTAAAGTCATGTTTAGATGCCCAAAATAGTGCATCAATGCGATCTGGCCGCGGTGCGTCAGTAATCGTGTCGACAACATCGATGTGGCACGCCAGTAATCACGCTGACACCATCGATGTGGCACATTGGGTATCACATCACTGGGAAATTTTTGGGTATTAAACTCTGACTTTCCAAGGGCTATTAGGTCCATTTTCCCTCACCTAATTCAGCCCAAACACGAAACTAAACTCCCAAAAGGGCAAATTACATTCATTTTTCTCAAAATCCTCTCAAGAAGTAAACCCTAGTTCATCAAGTTCAAGTCCAAGTTCTGAGAATTCACCAATAATTTTTACGAAATCACTAATCAAGGTATGTTAGGTGTTCATCCTTGGGTCTCCTTCCACCCTTGGAGTTCAAGAAATCTTTTCAAAAACTTGAATTATGATTTCCATATTATGAATAGAATTATTCCTATGTTTGAGTTGTTGTATGGATTTCAAGTTGAGATTTTTTATGGGTTCCATGAAATTATGTTAGCATGTGAGTTGAATTATGAATCTTTCATGTCAAAACCCTTGAATTTGCAAGTTTAAGTTGTAGTCATAATGCTTATGTGTTGTTCATTATCATGTGCATTAATTATGCTCCCCAAGTGTTTATTAGAATGTCCATGTGAACTGATAGTGAAATCATGACATGTTAGCATGTGTTCTCAATCATGTGAAGTCCATGAGCTCAAAGTGTTTAACAAAATGACTCAATGAATGAATTGTGAACAATGACTATTGCTATGCTTTCAAGGTTTGCTATGTTTTATCCATTATACTCTCAAGTCCTGGGGGTATTTATTACCCGAAATCTAACTGTTTACTTAGTTGTAGTAGTTATAGAATCATTCTAGTAAAGGTCAAAAATAGTAGTAATCAGTCAGTTAGCAAAACTCAGTAAACTCAGTGCAGTTCAGTCAGTCAACACGATCAGTGTCAGATTAGTTAAGCCTAGTACAGTCTAGTGACCAATTCAGTGTCGATTCAGTTGGGAGTAGAATTCATTACCAAGCAAACCCAGGGATAGAGGCATTCCTGCCAGCAGAAGGTTTGACCCTTAGTAGCAGTTCTTGCATTATAGAACTACGTAGCCAACATAGGGTAAGTCGTCCTTCTGCCAGACTAGGGTTATCGCAATCATATATATATATATATGTATATATATTTCATGATTCTTCCTACCAGATTAGGGTTGACCCAACATTGTTAGTATCCCGTGGAAAGGTGCTAACACGTTTCCAACTAGGGTCACAAGTTAGACCCCAACTCGGTCTATAATAGGGGTATGTCGGTTAGATGATAACTCCTACAGTTACAGTTTCAGTCTGAGTATTTAGTAAAAAACTCAGATCATTCTACAAAACCATGGCTATCAGTTATCAGTTACATATCCATCATAATTTAGTACTTCAGTATCAGTCTAAACTTTCAGTTACCAAAACTCAGTATATTAGTTTTAGTCTAATTCAAACATACGTTATATGCGAAGTATTTCATATTCAGCATGTTCAGTAGTTACAATTTTGAATGTACTCTCATCCAGTTACTTCACGATGTTCATTCAGTCTGTTGTCGTCTCATGCAAATGAACTCATTTATATCATCCAACCTCATTAGCATACCAGTACATTCCACATACTGACGCATACTTTTTCTTTATGCTATGAGGTCTTATGTCATAGGTTCAGATTCTCAGGATCTTAACCGTATTTAGCAGCTTAAGCTATTAGTAGCAGTTATAGTAGTGAGTCCTCATCAATTGAGGATATTATTTTATTTTAATATTTTAGCATATCCAGTATGTTCAGTAGTTGAAGTTCGTTGGGGACTTGTCCCATCAACTCCATATTCAGAAAGTTACAGACTTTCAGACTAGCGCAGTTAGTTATTCAATTTTCAGATGTTATTATCAGTACACTCAGTTATTATTTAAGTATTTTAAGAACCTTATGGAATTTTTAGTTATACTTTTGCATAAATTTTTAGTATTATTATTCAGTTCTCACAGCAGGTACCAGTCATGGGTTAGCTTATGATCCTTCGGGGTCGTAAGCACCGTGTGACGTCCAAGGTGTAGACTCGGGGCATTAGAAAATTAGTATCAGAGCCTAAGGTTCTATAGAGTCCCAGGGAGTCTGAAAGCCATGTCAAGTAGAGTCTTGTGCATGGGTGTGTAGCGCGCCACACTTATGGACAAGAGGCTATGAGACATTTTAGGAAAAATTTCCCTTCTTTCAGTATTTATGTCGTGCGAGTGAGCATGCGCTCAAGTTAAACTCTCTGTCTAATATAATTTTCCCTTCTGTTTATAGAACACGCCTTCCAAAAAGATCAATGAAAGAAAAATTAAGAACCAGCAACACCTCTGCCTGTTCAAGAAGATCCCCAGAATGAGAATGTTTCTCACGCAGAATTCAGAGCAGCTTTCACCACCCTAGCACATTCTATAGCAACCTAGAATGAACGCCCAACTATTGTTCAGTCCAACCCAGTGGCCAATACTGCTGCAACTAGAATTTGTGACTTTACTCAAATGAATCCTCTTTTTTATTCGGGACCCAAGCCTAAAGAGGATCCACAGGAATTCCTCATCATGGTACAGAAGGTAATAAACATTATGGGGGTAACCACTAGATCTTACCTAGTTTTAAGGAAATTCCCATGTTCATGTTATGTCTAATCTGGAAGAGAAGGAATGCTTTGAAATACGGTGAAAGGATGTCACAGGTGAATATAAAGATCGGGTTAATAGGAATTTGATATTCATGGCTAAGAGCTTATATCTTTGGCTAAATAACATTCCTTATTTTTGGGTATACCTAGTGATGTTTTAGAAAAGTATACACCTAGAATTGAGTGTAGAGTAGTATCCTAGAGGATCCTTAGGAGGGGATTCTATAAGTGCAACACAGATAGGGCTTCAAAGAAAATCCAGGACTACCTCAGGAGCTTTTGGTGTGAGAAATGATGCTAGAGAACTGGTTTATGCTAAAGGTAGAAGGCAAGGGGAGATATCTACCTTGGAATCAGAAGCGAGAGCTTTAGTTTTGGGCTTGAATTATTGCATTAATTAGAATTTGCCACCACTCATCTTAGAGACTGATTCTTTATCTGTGAAGAAAATTTTGGATGACATATGCGAGATTCCTTGAAATATTGCAATGGATATTAGAAAGATTAAAACTTAAATAAGTGAGATGGGTACGGAGGTGGAACACACTTACACAGATGACAGTCAGTTGGTGGATGTTTTTGCCAACTATGTTTTCTATTTTGCAGGTATAGAACGAATAAATTAACAAACATACAGGAAATACTAAGAAAAGAAAAAGTAATATTGAACATGGATAGAGCTCAATTACCAAACCTTAACATTACAAAGGTCTAAAATGGAAATTTTAATAATAAGGAAGCTAAATTAGTAAAGATTGAGCAAAATAGAATCATAATGACTGCAACAAGGCACAAAATAGAACAGACAAGCAAATTCAAAGGAGAAAACAACAGGAATAAAACAACAATGGAAGAAATAATAGCGACAGATAGACACCTGAGATTATAAAAGGAGAAGCCTATAATGCTATTCAGCTATGGAAAAAATGACATGCAATGAAAATGCCAAGACATAAATAGTGGAAATGTAAATAGATCTCAAAGATTGAGTTTGTTACCTGATAATGATGTTGATGTATCTTTGGTTTCATCTTCTTTAGACAGTGATATTAGATCCTTGTTGGGCTTAACCTGTCGAAGAAGTAAAGCGAAAGTGAAATCAACATTTTAAGTGACCAATTGTGAATTTGAGGAAGAGTATTTAGAACTTAACTTGGTAGTGAAAGCTTAGATTTGTGGTAAGAAGAGTTGAAGAAATCTGCATTTGGATTGATTTCACGGCATTTGTGATTTGATGTAAATGCCCTAGATGAAGACATCCAAAACTCTACTGTGATTACAGATTTGACAAATTAACATCCATGATATGAGCTTTGATTCCAAAGTGCTCACCTTTGTATGTATTCTTCAAGCGGAAACTCATGAATTTGGCATCAATGACAATTTCGTTGGCATCAACGACGACTGGAGAAGAGAAGACACAAGGATATTTTTGTGGATTAGCTAGAAATTTCTTGTTTTGCTTATTTGGACCATTTTGTCTGATTTTTTCCCCATTATCCGGTCTTGGGCCTATGGGTCGACAACTTGGTAATGGGCTTTGGGTACATAATTTGTTTTGTTTTGTTTTATAATAAAATGGTCAACATGACCAGCTTTAAATTTAGGAAAAATTGCATATATAAACAAGGTAACTATTATTTATTAAAAAAAAAAAATATTTGAAAAGTAATTACAAAAATTCCTCATTACTTACATAGAATCTCTTTCTTTTACACTTTCTCTTTCTTCTGCCTTATACATTTTAAAACACTCGTTTCTTGCTCAAGGTTTAGTTCGATTTTTGCTCCATTATTACACTCCTTATTTTATGCCTAATCTCAAGCAATGTGATTTGGGGGGTTTCAAATTTTTCAGTTATCAAGCATTAACTGATCAAAGTGATTAACTTCATCACTTTTTTCATTTAATTTTGAGTTTTTTTTTAATTTTATCAAATCAAAATTAGTTTTGAATTTTTTTTGGTTGCATATATGTATTTATCGAATTATCTGCTTTTGCACTGTCATACATAGAATGTAAAGTACAATAAAAACGAAGAATGTCAAGTGTTGAGGGAAAAAGGAAGGAAAGCCAGAGCATCTACCAAGGGTAGCTCTCTACACATCGCAAGAGTTGTTAGTCAAATTACTATGGACTATGAAATGGTATTTAACTTTTATCGATTTAATTATTTATTTTTATTTTAACTATTTTTTATTTTGAAAATTAATAATTTTATCATATGCAGTGAAAAATATTAGATAGGAATGTAGGTGTACATGAGTTATTCGAGGAGACCCACGTAAGGAAGAGAAAGAACCTAATAGATGAAGATGTCTGGATTGGGCCACGTGCAAAAGCTACCCATATAAAAATTACATTTGTATTTATGAATTTTTTTCCCATAGTTGATGTTATTTAAGTATGAATAGTTTAATATTTTTTTATTATTAATTTTTTTTTACTTTACTTTGACTATAGAAGAAATATACGCAAATGATTAATGAGTTTCAGAGTACCCAACCTCCTAAAAGTTAGGAAGATCCAATACCTCAAGTTGTAGACGATGAGTACTGAAGACAATGTATGGGTTCTCCAATTAGAGCCACATTCTACGACGCTCCAAGAAAATATTCTACAGAGAATATTAGGTTTTCGCATTGTGGATCATCCTCTACCTCAGTTGATAGAGAAACCGTTATGTTGTTACAAAATACAGTTTCTCAACTCACTAAAGAGCTTGCTGCACAAACTGAGAGGGTGCGGAAGAAAAAGGAGGAACTGCATCACAAATGAAAATGATGCAGGAGAACATCAATAATTTGCTTCATTCTGCACAAATTCTTCCTCTGTGCCCTGGTGATGCACCTCAGGCTGCAAAAGGCCTAAGCCCACTTAATGATTATTATACCTCAGAGGATTTTGTTTCTATGGATGAGGATGGGGATGAGGATGAGAAGTTGTAGCTTAGTACTCTTTTATATGTTTTTATGATTTGTTGTTTATTTTGAAAACATTGATAAACTTTGTGTATTAATAATTTGATTTTTAATGTTCGTATTTTGTATGATGATTGATTGGATGTGAGATTTGATTTTGATGTTAAATTTGATTAGAGCATTGTATTGTATTTGGAGGTTTAATATAAAATGCAACATATATGCTGTAATTTTTTTTAAGGCAAAATAACGAAAATAAATTAACCACAAGTGGTCGGTTTCTCAGAAAACTAACCACGTGGTCCATAACTTGAAATTTTTATAAAAGCGACCACATGTGATTGTTTTTATATAATTAATTATTTTTTTAAAAAATGACTGCACGTACTTGATTTTGTTTAAAATATAATTAATTAAATATACAAAAAGCGACCACTTAATAAAATATTAAATAATTAATTAATTAAATAAAAGTAACAGCATGTGATCACTTTATAAAATATTTAAATAGTTACTTAATTAAATAAATAAAAGTGACTTCAAGTGGGCACTTTTTTAATATATATATATATATCCAAATGCGACCGCATATGATCGCTTTTTATAAAATATAATTAATTAATCAAATAAATGCGACCACACGTGGTCACTTTTCTTAAAATTAATTAATTAAATGTACATATCCAAAAGTGGTTGCTTTATTTAACTAAAATTAATTAATTTATAAAAAGCGACCATATGTGGTCGCTTTTGTATAAAATAATTAATCAAGATATACAAAAGCAACTACATGTGATCACTTTTCTTAAAATTAATTAATTAATATAGATATACAAAAGCGACCACAATTTATAAAAATTTGCTGCTTGTGTCGCTTTTCTTAACAATTAATTAATTAAATATATATCCAAATATAGTTTCTTTTTATGAATTTAATTAATTAATTAAATAAAAGCGACCACCTATTATCGCTTTTTATAATACTAGATATGGTTACCCATGCAATGCACAAGCCCAATAATGAGGGATTAGCTATAAAGTAAAATTTCTTAAATTTTAGTTTGGTCATAAATTTTGAACAAAAAATTAAGATTTTAAAAGTTGTGATTTTTAGAACTTAAAGTTTTGATGGCAAAATCTCGAAAATTCAAAATTCAACCTAGATCAATTTTTGAAATTTGAAATTTGCTTAAAGATAATTTCTGGCCAAACAGATACATGAAGTAAAGATTTAAAAATCTAATACAAAAGCTGAACGCTAGCTAAATAATATCCTCAGATATTGCTTAAACTAAGTATAAATACGATACACAAATCTCAAGCAAATATATATGAATATAATTGACATGTTAATTTCGAGCAGTCACTTCATAGTAGAATTTGTTTATTCTAGTTCATATAATTTAGTCTCTAATATATATTAACGGAATCCGATAATGACAAACATATGTATATGTACTATAAATACAAGCTTGATCGAGCCAAATTATGTAAAATATATGTACTCAAAACACAAAATTCAGAGTCAAACAATGACAAACATATGTACTCGAAATGCAAGATTCATCAATTCAAGTATCTTCCTTTCGTCACTAAACATAAAGCATCTTTCTAAGAACTTCTAAAAACACAATATAGAAGGAACACTATTTGGCAAAATAAACCGACAATTATGATGGTGATCCATTTTAATTCTTGCAATAGATTGAACTACGATACAAATGTTACTGTTCTTTTCCCTTTTGCTCGAGCATATGCATAAATAGTATATTCTATCACAACCTGCACGACACAAAAATTTATCAGCAGATAAACCTTCGTATCAAATATCTCAATGAAAATAACTCTTGGAAGACTTTCCCAACAACTCACCTTTGTAGGATCCCACTTCCTTTCAGCAAGTTTCTTGTCCTTGGGGATGGTAATATGGTATTAGGCAGAATTAGTTCAAAATGAAGTCAATTCATTTCATTTAAATAGAATGACATCATATTTTTTCACTTATAATATCGTAAATAGAAGCATTACAAAAGTCTTCACATTATTTGTTAAGGATGTATATGTTCAAGTGCGACTTTAAGTTTACTTGCACAAGCGAATATTGAATTTTACTTCTTTTGTTTTTCTCTTTATCAGGAAGGATTCAAATAGTAATTATTTTTTTTTTTTTAAAAAGTAGTTAAAAACTTATAAAAAGTAGAGTCATTCAACCTATCAACTAAAAAGTATTAGAGGCTGAGTAAAAATGTAGGAAGAAGATTAAAGAAAATAAACAAGAAGCAAAAAGAATAAGAGGAAGCTTTCATTTCAGTCAATAATATATGTAAGTTGAAACGATATGTGCAAAACAATTAAAAAATGACTTTGTTTTTAGTCATTTAGCATCCAAAAGGAACTTAGAAAGAAGAAATAATAAGGTTGGGTGAGTTTGGAGAAGAAATGACATGTTGAAAGTAAAGAGAATTTGGTAGCATTCCAGCAGAGCAATACAACAAGCAAATAGGTTTAGATCACACTTACATATCTAAAAAAAGAGAACGATAACAAAGTTTTGGCATTCTCTTAGATACTTGCTTATCTGTTAGTGACGAAAATTGAGATAAGGGATAATGAAGGAGAAAAAGACAAATGATAGGATCATAAATGTAAAGGATGAATTTTCTTTTTATACATCTCCGACGGATGAATATCCTGAATTATTTTAGTTAGCAAGACAACCATAACATGTCTCAATTAAACAATACGGAGAAAGGTACAAATGAAAAGTAGAAAGCTAATTGAATTTTCTAGCAAGTCTAGGACACTAAAGGTAGAACCAGATGCAGAAGAATAATTATTCTGAGTGTTGGATGGATTCAACATTGGGACAACACTATTAAAGCTGATCATATCAATGCCTAGAAATAAAACAACAGATGTTTAGCCATGAAAGATTGATATGGAAGATCAAAATACTACCCATAGTTGCTTTGTTTAATTGGCAGCCTATCTAGGAAGATATTTGACACATGACGACCTAAATAAAAGAGAATTTCTGTACCATAATGCTATGTATCAACAATATGTAGCAGATATCTGACACCTACTCTAATGAGAAGTATACATATGCTTTGATGCAGTTCTAACTCCTAATCATTTATTGAAAGCTAGATGTTTGAATATCATTTTGGGCGGGTGCAATTGACACGATTTAAATTTAAGTTACTTGGACTCTTCACTTTCGGTGCCGCACCCGTGTTGACACAACATGAGTGTGGGATTTGTATCCGATCTAGTCAATTGATTTTGGATACTTTAACCAAAATCGATAGGGAAAGTTAAGATAATTTTAATAATTTTGTAATCAAAACAAAAGCTAAGGTAAACTTGAAGAAAAATAAAATAACTTGTATATAGAAATTTCTATGTTACTGTTTTTCCTTTTATTTCCTTTAAGGGTTCTCCTCTTGATTAATATTTTCTCCTCAAGTGTTCCACAAAAAATCTTCTAATATAGGTTTTATCTATATTTTTAGATATTTGAATTAACTTTAGCCGAATCCCCGCATCAAGATCTATACCTGGATCCACATCCCCGAATCTTAAAATTGAGATCATGAAGAATCCGACCTTTAGATTCGCACCCCAATCGGACACAAGCACTAAAATTTGAGCAACTTAGATGTAAACAACTTATTTTTCTATTCATTACAACAATCAAGGGTCTCACTTTCCATGGTGATGAGGCATTTGGCATTGACCCATATCTTGTTTATTTATAAGTGAAAATATCATAAGGAGAGGACAAGAAAAAAACTCCGGAGCAAACAACCAAAAAAAAACATACTCTTATATCGACGATGCACATTGCGCAAAACCTAGGTAAAATTTGCTCCACAAATTTGCAAAATATACTAACAATCCCAAAGCAAAGTACTCGCTATACAAAATTTAACCCGGCAAAAAATTTTACAATGCAACAACCCTGGCAGAAACAGGCAACAACCATGGTATTTTACAAAGTGTAAGAAAATGCAAGGGTCACTTTCCTTGCTTGAGCCACTACTTGATTTAGTTTAAATTCAGTAGAAAGGTAGGAGAATTTTCCTTAAATCTATAGTTAAACGTATTTTTTAAAAGTAATATTTTTAAATAAATAGTCATAAAATGTTATAAATTAAATTTAATATATGTAAATGCTATACTATATCAAGTCAACATTTACTTCAGTTCTGTTTTAAAATATATCAAGACACACAACTCAACCTACTGATTCTTGCAACTCAACAACTCAAATAGATTTTCAGATTTTGGTGTATCTAGTTTTCACCTTTATCAAACATAACCTAAATATCCGGCAAGACAGTGGTCAGTATGTTTGACCAATTATCACATTTTGACCATTTTTCTTATAGATGTTTTCCAAAAACACAACAAATAAGCAACATATATCAAACATAAGCCTCGTTTTCAATGGATAAATTCTAAAATGATCAATGACGTATGCAAAAGAGGTTGTTTCTATGTCAAGCAGCCGTAAATTGCAAGCAACAAACTCTAATCTTACAATTTAAAGCTAGCAAATCACAAAAAGGACTGTCCTTTTATAAGTGATTGAATTGTTTAGTAATACAAGCCAAATCGCCCTTAACCTATCCAGGACTATAATTTAAGGAAGGCCGACACAAAGGGATCCAAGCCATGATCATCTCAGGAAGGCAAAGTTATGTGTGGAGGATCCTTTTCAAGCTCTCAAGAGCTCAACACCATGTGTAGAGGATAACTTGGAGCCTGAATCCAAATTCAACTAAAAACTTTAACAAGAAAGAAAGCCCGATAGCTACAAACACTCCAATGATTATTGATGAAGTTAGATGTGTTTCAAGCCATCTTGATACCATAAAGGAGTGTTTCAGAGAGCCCAATGCATACAGAAAGGGTCAAGGGCCATTGGAGAGGTTGTTGAAGGGTACAAAAGAGTCTGGAGGCATTTTGTTTTGACCTGCTACCTCACCTACGTGAGAAGGTCATCCACCTGCGCCAGCAGATGCCCATCTACCTCAACATGTGTGGCAAAATGGCCAGCTTGCTTGTTTTGTTGAATTTGATTCACTTTTACGCCCATATATGTAATAAATAGTCCATGGCAATAAATATTAGTTCCCTTAGCTTATTTCTTTAGTTTTTAATGAATATTGATGTTATGAAACTTTTGAGAGAGAGTGTAGCTTGTATTGATCGTTGCCTAGAATGGGCATGATCGTTCGTAAGAGTTAGGTTCTTTCTTTGGATTAATATTTTGAGATTATTCGATTTTAATATATCATTTCGTTTCATTTGATTTCCTTTGTTTGTGTCTATTTATTTATCTCAATCTATCTATCCTTTACTTTTCGCATTTTCACTCTATCCTTTCTTTAGTTTTTGTGTCGCTTTTGACTTCCATATTTTGGGACTATCATTTAGTATTCCTAATTTATTAATAACTTACATTTACACAAACAATTATTTGCTGAATTGACAAAAGCACCAAGCACAGGAAGATCATAATAGAAGTTTAGCCTTGTCAAACTTATTGATGGTTCTTAAATTCGGTTTTATCATACAAGTTGAACACAAGGCCCCAAGCATGAAAGCTTGCCTATTCAACATTAGAAGCATTGTGGCCACTAAAATGTACTTGATTATTCATCAACAGACAACAATGGGAGACCACCTTTCATGGCACTCAAAAAAAGTTAATGGGGAGAGAGAACTATGTCATAGGACTGCTTCTAAATCCAACTTCAACAAGTTAATGATATGAGATTGACAAGGCAATGTCTATTGAAGAATAAAATCAGTCACTCCTATATTAATTATGTTTTATACTAAATCCATACTCACAATATCAAATCGAAGATTTTTACCAATCCATTCAACAGAAGAAGTAAAATGCTCTCTGTCACCAAGCAACATCAACATGTCCAATGAGTCAATCATTAAAAATCACATGATCGGGACATTAATATACATTTACCAAGGAAAACTAATAGTCTAATTAAAATAGTGTCTCCTTACCAACATTAAGGCATAGCCACCAAGTGTGTCTTCTCCTCCACAAGATAAAGGCCTTCACTCATCGGAAAGGCATGTTCGATGTATCCATTAAATGGATGGTAGAACATCTCATATACCTTAAAGTAATAAAAATGTCAACATTTTTTAATCACGTTAGAAATTTCTAGATCCGAAGGGAAGGCATCACATCACAGAAGAAAATCAACAAGATATTATCTGCTCAACTTTCTGTCAAATTCTTTTCCTTCACCACCGACTGCCATTCTAGGATATCAAAGCGGGATTAATACTAAATGAAAGTAATCTCGATTGAAGCATATTCAATATTTTCTAATCAATCTTATTTATGGAAATATCCCTCGATCAAAAGGGAGCATAAACAAGTATAGTGGTAGTTACCAAAAGTCAAAATAAAGAATTAAAAAATAATACAATAGTACATTAAAGTAAACTCACCACATCCTAGAACCAAAGAGTAATGGTTCCGTTGTCAATTGCCAATGCATCCTCTTTAACAAACAAATTGAAGATTCAAATGAAGTTGTTCAAAATTCAGCTAGGTAGGCATAATAACATTGGAAAATTGGAATCCCATTTCTCCTAGTACTACATCGGCAAACATATATCTATTTTCATAAATTGTAGTTTGAATTAGGTGTTGTCTTAAGTGGTGTATGATAAAATTTCAGTGTCTGTTAAAGATGAGTGAGGTAGAGAGAAAAACAACGGAAATGGAGAAAATTGAAAAAGTAATCCTTAATGGCCAGAAGAAAAATTAAAATCAATCATAAGGAATTGATTAGGCCAGACAGGATAAACAAAAAGAAGGAATTCAATACTAAAGAGCATTGAAGAGCAACATGAATTTAACTTGGTAGTTCTGAAGAAAATTAGGGCAAAAAGTTGAGATAAAATACTTATCAAAAACTTGAGATAAAAAGAGAAAAACTATAAGAAACGGGGTAAAAACTTACCTATTATAAAAGAACTGATTGTTCTTCATTATGGAAAACTTGAGAGTAAATGTATATTGGAAGAATTGTTCTAGAATTCTTAAAAACTAAGATGCGAGCATTGAGCGAATCTGTAGAAGACAGATTTTTGTTTGAGTAAAATGACAATTATACCCTGGTCGTTCACTCAGCTCATGTTTTATAGAAATTAATTCAATAAATAAAAGCGATCATACGTGGCCGCTTTTGTTAAAATTTATTGGTTAATATATATATATATATATATATATATATATATATATATATAAGCGACCACCTTAAAATTAATTAATTAATATATATACAAAAGCGACCACTGTGGTCGCTTTTGTTTAAATTAATCGATTAATTCATACAAAAGTGACCCTAAAAAATTAATTAATTAAATGTATATCCAAAAGTGACCACATATGGTAGCATTTAATAAATTTAATTAATTAATTAAATAAAAGTAGCCACAAGTGATCTCTTTTTTTAAAATTAATTTATTAATATATATTCAAAAGCGACCGTCTGTGGTCACTTTTGTTAAAATTAATTAATTAATATATATACAAAATCGACCACTACAAAAGCAACCACATATGGTCACTTTATATGGTCGATTTAGTTAAATATTAATTAAATATATATAAAAAGCGACTATTAGTGGTCGCTTTTATTAAAGAAAATTATTTAATTAAATTTATAAAAATGGATAGCCGTCGCTTTTTTAAATTAAAAAAAATCATAATATTTTTTTTAAAAATATTAATCTTGAATTATAAATATTTTTTTTTTTTAAAAAGCATGTATAGTTTTTGAGATCACAACTTGTGGTCGATTTTATGGTTGCAAAAATAGGAAAAGCGACCACATGTGGTCGCTTTTTCTATTTTTTCTAGTAGTGAATTAGTACAAGATTCAAGATTGGTAAAGGCACAAACAAATTGATAATGAGACTAATATGGTGGCAAATCACAATAACAAAGAGGGTAGCAATTGAGTAAGCACATCAAACTCATTTGATTTCTCATAAGAAGATGCACAAGACAATAGATAAGAAGTTAATAGTTCTGATACCATAGAGACAAAGGGAACTTACAGAGGCAAGTAATGAAGAAAATTTAGAAATACAAGTGTGCAAAGTGTAGAGTAGAGGATAATTCACAGCAAAAAAGCTGAGGAAAATTAATTACTTCCAACCTCTTATGATGATGATCCAACAACAGTTATAGTAGAAGAAGACAACATCAGGGCCCTTAAAGAAAGTACACAAGAAAAGAGAAACAACAACAAGAAATAAAAGCAACAACAATACCATTAGTTTGCCTAAATCAGAGGAAGCTGGAGTGTGTAGTCGTAATTCTAAAGAGAAACTAAGTCCAAAAGTGCATGATAAAACAACATATAATCAGATGGTTCAACACTAATCCACAGTAGATGTACAAATCCCACCTGTAGAGAATGAAGAGGAAGAGAGGAGCAAGAAACCAACAAGCTTTATCCCAAGCTACATATCAAGAAACTTAGCAAGTGGATTTTTCAAATGCTTTCAATACAAAATGGGCATCCCGGTGCATTAAAGCTATCGCTATGTGCGGTGTCCGGGGAAGGGGCCCATCACAAGGGTGTATCGTATGTAGCCTTACCTTGCATTTCTGTCAGAGGCTATTTCCAAGGCTTGAACCCATGACCTCCTGGTCATATGGAAGCAACTTTACCAGTTACTCCAAGGCTCCCCTTCAAATGCTTTCAATACAGTTGAACAAATTTTAGGCAAATATCCAGTGGTGACATCTGAAAATTTATGGTGGATCACTCAGCAGGAAAGGATACAAATAAGGCTCATGCAATAGTAACATCCTGCAAGAAAACAACACATTTTAAAACCCTTTATACACTGGTATCTTATTAACTAGAGGCTAGAATTGATCAAGCAAAGAAAGCACATAAGGTTGAGTTAGTGAAGGATAAAAATCAGAGAAAAGAGATGCAAATTTTACAAGATGCTGCTTTATCACCTCAAACAGCCTCAAAGACACACAAAGGGAGAAACAAGGTGGAGAATAAGCCTATTAGGGTAATAAATCCTACGAGGAGTGTCAAGTTAAGTTCTAAATAAAGATAAAAACTCTATTTTGGAATATGAGGTCACAAGGATTCAAAATTCAATCCACAAAATTCAGATGTTACATAAATACCATAAGTTCACCATTGTTTCTTTAATGGAGCCTTTTCAAGATATGAGTTAAATTCATAAATGCAAGAGAAGGTTGGGAATACAATATGTAAACTATAATCAAAATGAAAAGATTTAGGTGTTTATCCAGGAGCATGTTCATGTAGGTGTACTTATCAAACTCAATCACAGAGAAACAACTGTCCTTACAATTGAATTTTCATGAATCAGGGCAATCTTTTATAATCACTATGGTGTATGGTAAGTGTGATTCTGAAGAAAGGGTTAGTGTGTGGGATAACATATATAATCTTAGATTGAATATGAGGCTTCCTTGACTGGTGGGGGTGATTTCAATGTCATTTTGAGTGATAAAGGGAAGATAGGGGGCCTCCCTATATATCCTCAAGAATATGAGGATTTTGATTTTTGTGTAAACTCTTGTAAGTTGCTTAACATCAATTTTAAAGGTAGTTCTCTTACCTGATAGAATGGAAGACTTGATAATGATTGCTTTTTCAAGATATTGGATAGATCAGTAGTTAATAAAAATATTATGTATATGTATCAGCTTGTCGAAATGGATCACTTAGCTATGACTGGTTTAGATTGCGCCCTAATGTTGCTATATTGTGGAGATCAAACTGATTCTATCAGAAGGCCTTTTAGATTTCTTAAATTCTAGACTGAGAAAGAGGACTTTCACTAAGTAGTAACAACAAATTAGGTTTCCAGTAAAGATTCTAATATCCTTATCAGCCTTAAGCAAAAATTAAAGAAGAAAAAGTTTGCCATGACAAATTGGAGTAAAGAAAAACTTGGTGACATCATTAAGAAAATTATTATTAGGGAAGAAATTGTTAGACTCAAGGAAGATTTCATTAAAGAAGATCCTTCAAGAGAGAATAGAATAAATGATACTATAGAGGGATTAGGCTAAATTAAAATAATACATTCATTATGAAGAAGAATTTTGGAGGCAAAAATCAAGCATTGAGTTGTACTCTGATGGAAAAAATACTAAATTTCTCCACAGTCTAGTAAATGGTAGAAGGAATAGATCATCTGTCAATAAGATTCTTAAATCTAATGGTCATTGGGATGAGGGAAGAGAACAAGAGCTGTTGAAGCTATTTCTTTTTTTCGAGACCAATTTATAGGTAGCATTGGTAAGGCAGAACTGTCACCATTACAACACATTCCTGCTTTGATAAATGTTGATGACAACATAGCCATTAATGCTACACTAATTTGGAGAAAGTGAAAAAGGTGGTATTTGAATTAAAAGGTGATAGTGCTAGTGGTCCGGATGGGATTTACTTGTCACTTCTTTCAAAGTTTTTGGAGTATTATGTTGGAGGATGTGTATGAAGTGGTGAATGCTTTTCTTGAGGGGTGTACTCTCCCAAAATCCATTACTCATACTAATTTAGTACACTTGCCTGACAAGTAAGTGATACAATCCTTTTCAGACATGAGACCAATTAGTTTGAGTAATTATCTGAACAAAGTCATCTTAAGAGTTTTGCATGATAGGCTTGAGTATTTATTTTTGAGGCTCATTTCAATAAACTAGTCAGGATTTGTTAAGGGCAGGAGTATTACTAAAAATGTGCTTTTTGCATAAGAGATCATTGCATCCATTAGATTGAAAGATAAGCCTGCAAATGTAATGATTGAACTGAATATGGTAAAGGCGTATGACACGGTGAATTGGACTTTTCTAGTTTAAGGGTTAGGGAAGATAGTTTTGACAATGAGGTAACTAATAAGATTTGGAGGCTGGTAGCTAATAATTGGTGTTCCATTCTTATTAATAGTTAGAGACATGGTTTCTTCCACTCAACAAGGGGAGTTAAACAAGGGAATACATTGTCTCCAACACAGTTAATTTTAGAGCCGAGGTATTATCTAGAGCCATAAATTCTTTATTTGATAACATAGAATTTAAGAGTTTTGGTAGGCCTAAGTGGAGTGATATCATTAACCACTTCACTTATGTTTATGATATTGTTATCTTTCTTTGTGCTAACAAAAAATCATTGGACATTCTTGGTGATTATGAGGCACAATCTAGCCATTTAGTTAACAACTAGAAGAGTGTCTTTCTAGATTATCACAAGATTGCTCATGCTCTTATTAGGGTGGTACAGGAATATACTGGCTTCAGTAGGGGAAAATTTCCTCTCATATATTTGAGCTGTCCAATTGGTTATGAAAAAAAGAGAAAGGTTCATTTTACAGAGTTGATATAAAAGGTTCATGATAAGCTACCTTCACGAAAAGGGAAGATGTTATCATTTGGTTGAGAGGAATGCACTGGCTTTAGTAGGGGAAAATTTCCACTCATATATCTAATATGCCCAATCGGTAATGCAAAAAAGAGAAGGGTTCATTTTTTAGAGTCGATAAAAAAGGTTCATAATAAGCTACAGTCTTGAAAAGGGAAGATGTTATCTTTTGGTGGGAAGATTGTTTTAATAAATAATGTTCTCAATAGCATTCTCCTATATTTGTTATCTGCTATTATTCCTCCCAAGTGTGTAGTTTATGATTTACATAGAATCTTTGCAAGATTTGTATGAAATTTTAAAAAAATAGGCAAAAATAAATACTGGGTGACATGGGCTGAAATTTGTAAGCCAAAATAAAGGAGTTTGGATTTTAGGGCCTTATTTAATGTTTCCAAAGCCCTTTTTGCTAAATTATCGTGGACTTTTAGAACCCAAAAACTTTTTGGACTAATTTTATGTGGAATAAGTATTATAAAAAAGTGGGACCTTAAATGGTGGAGTGGAAAGGGGTACCCTGATTTGGAGGAATATGCTTGAGGCTAGAGACGGTGGGAATTCTATTTTATGGTGTGACAAATAGACCCAATTGAGAGTTCTTTAAGATTATTTATCATTAAACATGGTTATTGATAATCAATTGGAGGAGGTGAATCAGCTCTTTGCAAATGGGAATTGGAATGTATAATTGATGCAACAGATTTGTAATAAGGAAGTGTGTAATGACATAATCAATTGTATGAAATATGAATTTAATTTAGAAGAATGGGATAAGACGTGGTGGATCCTAAAAGTTTTTTGTAGGGTCTGCTTGGGAAAGTTTAAGACAAAAAGATGAAGTCCAATAATATTTTAAACTAATTTGGGTTAAAGGTGTTCCATTTAAGGTTCTTTCTTTTTATGGAGACTCTGGAAGAAGAGAGTACCTATTGGGTAATTTTGAACAAAAATAAGATGAGTGATGATGTTACATACTGCTGTTGTGGGGATGGAGTAAAGGAAACCATTGAACACTTGTTTATTAACAGTACAAATTCTAATTCTATTTGAAAATATTTTGTAGCTGCCCCACAGATTGATGGACCATTCATCCAAGTGAAAAATAGTGTTTTAAAGTGGCTGAATGCTGATGTTTCATCAAATTTGAGACCTAGTTTTAAAGCAATGCCTATGTTCATATTATGGCAAATCTAGAAGAGAAGGAATGCTTTGAAACATGGTAAAGGATGTCACAGGTGAATATGAAGATGGATATTAATAAGAATTTGATATTCATGGCTAAGAGCTTATATCTTTGGCTAAATGACATTCCATATTTTTGGGTATACCCAGTGATGTTTTAAAAAAGTATACACCTAGTATTGAGTGTAGAGTAGTATCCTAAAGGATCCCTAGGAGGGGATTCTACAAGTGCAACTCAGATAGGGCTTCAAAGAAAATCCTGGACTCGCTTAGGAGCTTTTGGTGTGAGAAATGATGCTAGAGAACTGGTTTATGTTGAAGGTAGAAGACTTAGGGGAGATATCTATCTTGGAAGCAGAAGTGAGAGCTTTAGTTTTAGGATTGAATTACTGCATTAATTAGAATTATCTACCACTCATTTTAGAGACTGATTCTTTATCTGTGAAGAAAATTTTGGATGACATATGCGAGATTCCTTGAAATATTTCAATGGATATCAGAATGATCAAAGATTTAATAAGTGAGATGGGTATTGAGGTAGAAAACACTTACATAGAAGACAGTCAGTTGGTGGATGTTTTCGCTAACTATGTTTTCTATTTTGCAGGTATAGAAAGAATAAATTAACAAACATGCATGAAATACTAAGAAAAGAAAAAGTAATATTGAACATGAATAGAGCTCAATTACCAAACCTTAAAATTACAAAGGTCCAAAATGGAAATTTTAATAATAGGGGAGCTAAATTAGTAAAGATTGAGCAAAACAGAATTCATAATGATTGCAGCAAGGCACAAAATAGGACAGGAAAGCAAATTCAAAGGAGAAAACAATAGGAATAAAACAATAATGGAAGAAATAATAGCGACAGATCGACACCTGGGATTATACAAGGAGGAGCCTATAATGCTATTCAGCTATGGAAGAAATGACACACAATGAAAATACCAAGACATAAACAATGGAAATGCAAATAGATTTCAAAGATCGAGTTTGTTACGTGATAATGATGTTGATGAATCTTTGGTTTCACCTTCTTTAGATAGTGATATTAGATCCTTGTTGGGCTTAACCTGTCAAAAAAGTAAAGCGGAAGTGAAATCGACATTTTAAGTGACCAATTTTGAATTTGAGAAAGAGTATTTAGAAATTAACTTGGTAGTGAAAACTTAGATTTGTGGTCATAAAAATTGAAGAAGTCTTTATTTGGATTAATTTGAAGGCATTTGTGAGTCGATGCAAACGCCCGAGATGATGAAAACCTAAACTCTACTGTGATTACAAATTTGAAAAATTAACATCTATGATATAATCTTTGATACCAAAGTGCTCACCTTTGTATGTCTTCTTCAAGCGGAAAATCATGAACTTGGCGTCAATGGCATCTTCGTTGGCATCAACGGCGACTGGAGAAGAGAAGACACGAGGATATTTTTGTGGATTATCTAGAACTTTCCTGTTTTGCTTATTTGGACAATTTTGTCTAATTTTTCCCCAATATCCGGTTTTTAGTGTGGGTCGACGACTTGATAATGGTCTTTGTGTACATAATTTGTTTTGTTTTTTCATAAAATGATCAGCATGATCATGTTTAAATTAAGGAACAATTGCATATACACAAGGTAACTATTACTTGTTACATAAAATTTCTTTTTTTAAAAGTATTTATAAAAATTTCATATTAATTACATAGAATCTCTTCCTTTTAAATTTTATCTCTCTTCTGCCTCATACATTCCAAAACATTCATTTTTACTCTATTTTTATTTTGATTTTTGCTCCATAATTGCACTCCTTATTTTATCCCTATTTTGAAGCTACGTGATTTGGGGGATTTCAAATTTGTCAGTTATCAAGCATTAACTGAATAAAGTGATTAACTTCAGCACATTCTTTATTTAATTTTTAGTTTTTTTTCAATTTTACCAAATCAAATTTAGTTTCGAATATTTTTTGGTTGCATGTTTGTATTTATTGAATTATCTGCTTTTGCAAGGTCATGCATATAAAATAAAGTACAATAAAAATGAATACACTTGCATCATACATAGAAAGTAAAGTATAATACATTCTCATACATATAGCACATGATGTTGTTGGAGTGCAACCCTTACGTATAACACTGACATAATACATAGAAAGTAAAGTATATTACGTTCTCATACATGTAAGGTGAAATGTTTTTACTTAAATATAAAACCAAAAATATTTGCTTCATACATAGAAAGTAAAGTATAGTGCATTCACATACATATAGAACATGTTGATGGAGCGTAAATCATACATATAACATTGACATCATACATAGAAAAAATGTATAATACATTCTCATATGTATAGCAAATGCTGGAATGACTACGTAAATTAAACTATCTTCCATACAAAAGTGTAAATAAATATCATACATATACTGTTGTTTGAGTGTAAATCTAATATTTGTAGTGTAAATTTTATAAACAATGTCAAAATATCATTTAAACTAGGTAATATATTATAAGTCAAAAGGGCAGTGTAGCACACAAATAAGATGTTGCTAGGAATATAAAATTATCATGGACAACCTCGACAAGTAAAGAAAAAGTTCATTCTAGTGTAGATGAATGTTGGAAGGTAGAACTAAGTGGGGCTGGCTAGGCTTCATAAAAATGAGAAAGTAAAGAGCATAAATCAAATTGCTATTATGGCTGAAGCAGAAGCTGAATAATGGAAAGAACTACCAAACACAGATACAACAAAGTATGACTTCGCTTGCCTACTAGGGGATAACGTAGGCGCCATCACGACTTGAGAAATTGGGTCAAGACAGCTTGGTTATAATACTGTGCAAGTTTTTACTTATAGTATAAAACAAATACACTATCATCATACATACAAAGTATTATATAAAACCTTCTCATCCATTAATTTTTCCAGTCACTGTATACAAAGTAATGAAGTATTTCAATTCAAATTCTGGAACATATAACGAATACTGATTTTGCGTTTCAGCTAATACTAATGCAAGAGCATCAAATTCAGTTCCTTCAATATAAAGAACAACACTAATTTCACGATCAAACTTTATCCCCTTATTAGACTTGTCAAGCATTGAAATACACAAAAGGTAATTTATAAATCTTGGAAAACTTTTCTTCAATTCGATGTACACCCTCACTCAATTATCATTCTTTCTAATAACTGGAGAGAAATTTCCTTCAACAATGTACTTTACTTTAATTTTTTTCCGTCTTTCATCAATATTTAATTCTGTAGCAATCGTCGAAATCAATTTCAAGAATGTTATACTTTTTGAAAAAACAATTCCATCATTTTGGTATTGTTCATAAAGAATTTCAGATTGTCAAGACCCTAAATACCTCAAAAATATAGTGATGTTCATATTGATTTTTGGAAATAGAAGAAAACAGATGTTTCTATTTTTTTCAAACTGAATTCTAAATCGTAATTCAAAAAAATTGTGGTGATGATTCAGGATATTTTTTGAATTTGAATTATAATTACTACTTTTAAGCATTCACAAAATCAAAACATTAGTTACTACCATTATTAAGGTAAGAGAATAATTGGATATGATTTTATTTTCATAACTTATGGAGAAACAGATTCCTCATACATTGAAGTTACGTATGAGGTACATTGACATGTACATGTATTTTCTCAAATTTGGGAGAGAGAAAGTCAATTCGGGGTCTTATGTAATTAGTTTCATTTAGGATGAGATTTATGTTGTTTATCCTTAACCTAAAAAAAAAATTAGAAGTTTGACCGGTATATATACATATATGAAAAAAGAAGTGGCAATAGTTACTATAAGTATACTTAAGAATCTTTTTTGAATTCCTATGATGCAATTGGGGCTTATCAGCTGAAACAAATTAATTTAGATAGTCCTTTATAGCTCGGTGATGTCTAGATCAATGTGTTTTTTATTAAGAAAAACTCCCATCAAAGTTCACAAAGAATCTTTAGGTGTTTTTCATGTGATTTATGGATATTATCCAATATCAAGAAGTATAAAAACATCCTTTTTATATATGTTTGAATCATTGTTGGTCATATTACTTTGCATTTTTCTTTGGAGGTGTAAAATTCACCCACCAGGTTTTATTAATAATTAAATTCTTCCTCATTTAGTTAACAGAATAAAATTGGTTGATATTCTGGTAATACTATGCAGCATAAATATCATTATGGAAGAAATTTATCGTCGAAATGATAATTGATACAGCAAAATAGAGACTATCAATTCGTTTTCTAAATTGAAATACTTTTCTTTTAGAATACGACATTGAGATTTTTTCTTGTAACGAAAATTGATCTCTATTATCATTTCAGTCCTAGGCCTTACATATGCATACTAACATAGTATCTTCATATATTATTTTTTCAAATGTAAAAATAGATACATTGCTTACATACTACTGAAACTCCTGGGTGTTGGTCCGTGAAAAATTCTGAGTTTTGAGCTTACTTCCCTGACTACGACTCTTCTTTCGAGTTGTAGGGAGTCATTACGAGTCATAGGACCCAGTTGTAACGTGCCAAGTGAGATTAGTCTAAGTCACTATTTTGACTACGACTACCATGTTACGAGTCGTAAGGACTTTAAACGACTTGTATAGTCCTTTCCATAAGGAAACCAGTATGATGACCAAAGTATTCTGTCCTAAGTACGACTAAGATGTAATAAGTCGTATGGACTTGTCACGAGTCATAAGGTTATTTTAGTACCAGACCAGTATTGGTGGCCTAGGACACTGTCCAGACTACGACTAAGGGGAAACGAGTCACCCCTCCACTAAAATGGGTTGGAATGCCTTCCAATAAAAATTAACCCATCCAATAGTATCTAATATCCAAAAAACTATCAAATAAACCACGTACCATGCTGGAATATCATAAGTACCACCTCGTCCTGGGCCATCGTACAGATAAATAGACGTATTGGTTCATGTAAGGGTGCACGTAGAATACCAAAGGGAGTTATTCATGTTCAAGAAAGTTTCAATAATATCATTGTCACTATTACATATATACAAGGGCGAGTATTTTCTCGTAGGGGTACTACGAGTTGTAAGGTCACCCATAATGACTGGCGGCTTATTATCTAGCCTTTTAATGAGGGTATTTTAGACATTTTTCTCTTATTACAGTAATAAAACATGGCCTATAAACATACTTGGGACCCTATTTTCATCCATAATACACATCAAATACACACTCTTCTCTCTCAAATTCTCTTAAGCATCATACCTAGGGTTTCCAAAAAGTGGGTTATGTAGAGCTTCAAGAGTTGATTTCTCTCCATAATCTTAGGTATTTCAGAAATGTGAGTCTACCCTTGAACTCATTTTTTCTACTGCATAAATTTACATGGTTGATTACGTGGATTTGAAATAAAGGTTTTAATATGGTTAAGGGCTTTGATATGAATGGGTCTAAAATTTATTTCTCTTGGTTTATTATGCATTATTCATGCTTTGTTAACGGTTTTGAACTTGTGGGGTGCATGGGATTGGTGAACAATTAAAGGGGTGATGTTTTCCCCAGTTGTGATGAGTTCTGCTTTGACATATGGTTTTGGAAATTGAGTTCCCTTAACCTAAATGTGAAATTTATAATGATACATGGCTTTGTCACATATTTTAACTTGCTCACTTGAACTAATGCATTGGAAGGTTAACGAACCATGATATAATTTTATTGAACTTTGAGGTATGTGGATTCCCCATGTAAATGTTAATTGAACCTAAGGGGTCATGAATTTTCCTTGTGTGATGGTTAATGGATTGTGGTATGATAATAAATTTGTAAGTGGGGTTGGTATGACGATACCAACTAGATGCCTAAATAGATAATCGGTTCAACAAATTGAAAATGTATGTTAAATATTTTAATTAGGCTTAAAATCAAATTGTGTAGCCGATCCATGAAAAAGGAAATCCCGAGGGACCAACACCAAAAATTGCACTAGCCAACGTGGGGTTCTAGATGACCGAGAAGTTCAAGTTCTTATTATTATTATCATACGATTGGGAGGTTTGAGTCCCCCATGTTATATAAATTGGTGCTTAAGTTACCTTTGATTTATGCTGGGAGGTTCGAGTCCCCCATCAGGCATATGATATATGATTATCCTCTGGTTCATGAGGCTATATGCATTGGGGCCTTTCTAGCTGGGGGAGAGCTGGGACCATATAGCCTGTGGGTTCCTTGATTATGATAGTTATGCTACACAATCTAGGTTAAGATTTGAAATGTTCATACAAATCCTTGTTCCTTACCCCACCATATGGTATATATATATATATATTTGTATTCATATTTGATGATATGCATGGGATTTGATTGGTTTTGAATTATTACGTATGCCATTATTTATTCCCTTATCCCTGAGTTACATGCTAGTACTCCAACTGTTAACCATCTCTTGATGCTGTATCACCATGTAATGCAGGCGTTAGAACTTCTTCTACCTTTCTTGTGCAATGATCAGGTGTTCATGGGTAGTTCGTGAGTTGACTTGAAGTAGTGAGCTTCCATCATTTGAAAAACGTTATTTCATGTTTTGGTTTTCTATGTCTTAGACTTTGTTTCAGTCTTGTTTTTGGCTATAGTCGGGAGCATGTTTGGATACTTTATTGGTATTCAATTTTGGTAGAGGCTTTGTGGGTACTGTGGACTTAGGTATTGTATTGGTAGTTGGTATTGGTTATTGGCATCTATTGTTGGTTATTGATATAATTTAGAATCTTTGAACTTATTTTAATCTATCTTGTTATATGTTTGGACTTTAGGCTATGTTAGTGAGTGTTGTGCTCTGTTGACTAGGAAATTAAGGTGGTCTCCTATCCTCGACATACTTAAAATGACTGTCACGTCTAGGCATTGGTTCTGTTTATGACAAAGTTGGTATCAGAGCCTAGGTTCATGGTCAATTGGGTATCCACAAAGTCATGTCAAGTAGACTCTCTTTTATGGGTAATAGCGCACCACACATATAAGGGAAAGGCTAGGAGGCATTTAGGAATGTTTTCCTTTCTTTTTATCTTATTTTCAGGTTGTAGAGTCTAAGGTTTTGAATCTCTCTAATTTTTGTTTGCTCGCTTTTTAGATCATGCCTCCAAGAAGATCTGATATTCATGAAAACTCTTCTGTCCCATCTAAGGACAATATGAAAGGAGCTTATCCTAATTCTAGGGTATTGACTCGGTCTAGGTTCACTGCTACTGATTTCTCCTGGAGTCCCATCAGTATCAACTAATTCTACTCCAGAGGGTGGCACTCGTTCTGAGTCACCTTAGGGAGATATTACCAATACTGAGTTTCATTGCTTCATTTATCTATTGACCCAATTAGTAATAACTTAGTCACAATAGTTGAGTCCTACTGGTATTACTGTGAGTTCTTCTAAAGCTACTAGAGTTAGCCAGTTTACGAGGTTGCACCCTCCAATTTTCATAATTACTAAAGTTGAGGAGGATCCTCCAGGGTTCATATCTAAAATGGAAAAAATCTTTCAAGTGATGCTTGCTACTGATGTAGAGGGTGTGGAGTTCGCTACTTATCAGTTGAAGGATATTGTGTATCAGTGGTTTAAGGTGTGAGATAGTTTCGGGATGATGATGTTGAGTCATCTTCGTGGGATAATTTTTAGGTGTCATTTTTTATCGCTTCTTCCCTCAAGAGTTAAGAGAGACAAAAGCTAAGGAGTTCATAAATCTAAAGTAAGGAAGGATGATGGTAAAAAAGCATGCCTTGAAATTCCATCAGTTGTCATGATATGCTCATGAGTTAGTGTCTAGCATGAGGGATAAAATAAGAAAATCTACTTTTAGGTTGTCCTGTGATTTGATTCTGGAGAGTAAGGCTTCCTTGTTGAAAAATGATATGGACATCTCTAGACTTATGGTGTATATGTAACTAGTCGAATAGGAAAAAAGAAGCAAGCTGAGATAGGGAAAAGACAAAGTAAAAGATTTAGACAATTAGAGTAGGGTGGAGGCTAGCAACAGAGTAGTAGAGATGGTGGGAAATGGTCTTAGAAGAAGAATTGGGGGAGTCTTAACTCCTATTCGATGGCTAGTGCTCCTTTCCCAAAGTTGTCCAGTGATCAATATTTTCGGAGTAGTACTTGTTCTAGGTCATATGGTGCCTAGTATCAGTCAAATAGGGCCCAATCAACACCTTCATATTATCCTTCCAAATTCTGTGGTCAGTTGCATCGTGGTTAGTGTAAGAAGGAAAAGAACTGATGCTTTACTTATAGTCAGATTGGTCATATGCATTGGGATTGTCCTTTAAAGTTTGCTTCTGGGCCAACACGGTTCCTATTGCTACTTCATCAGCTCCTGCACCAAAGGATGCCACTTTTGGCTCCGATACTATTTGAAACCATCTCTATGCTCTTACTACCTGTCAGGAGTCCTACGTATCTCCTGATGTCATTACTGGTATGTTGAAACTATTATTTTGTGATATGTATTGCTTGCTTTATTCAGTGTCTACTCTTTCTTATGTGACCCCATTTATGACTGTGCATTCTGGTTTTGATCCCTAGTGTATTTCAACCCCCTTTTCTATTTCTACCTTAGTAATTGACTTTGTGGTTTCGAGAAGAGTAAATAAGGGTTGTGTGGTATCTATTGGTGGTAGGAAAGCTTTGGTGGATTTGATTGAATTAGACATGGTTTATTTTGATGTCATCTTAGGAATGAATTAATGCACTTTTACAATGCCTCTTTAGATTGTCTGACCTGTAAGGTCATTTTTAAATTTCTGAATGACCTAGTTATTGTGTGGGAAAGAAGTTATCTAGTTCCTAAGGGGAGGTTCATATCATATCTTAGATCCTAAAAATTAATTTCCAAGGGGTGTCTTTATCATTTGGTTTGGGTTAAAAATTCTAACTTGGAGGGTTCTTTCTTATCGCTGTACCTGTGGTTAGTAAATTTCCTGAGGTCTTCCCTAATGATCTTCCTAATGTTCCTCTTGATAGTGAAATTTATTTTTGGATTGATATTCTTTCGGACACTCATCCTATCTTTATCCCTTCCTATAGGATGGCTCCAATTTAGCTGAAGGATCTTAAAGAGCAAATGAAAGATCTCATTTATATGGGTTTCATTCACCCTAGTGTATCTTCGTGGGGTGCTTCTGTTCTTTTTGTGCATAAGAAGGATGGTTCCCTTCGGATGTGCATTGATTACCGCCAGTTAAATAAGGTGATAGTAAAGAGCAAGTAGCTCTTCCTAGGATAGATGACTTGTTTGACCAGCTTCAGGGTGCTAAGTATTTCTCCAAGATTGATCTCTGTTTAGGCTATCATCAGTTAAAGATTAGGGAGGGGGATATCCTTATGACTGCCTTCTATACCTATTACGGTTGTTTTGAGTTCTTGGTCATGCCTTTTGGATTGACCAATGCCTCACGACATTATGGATCTCATGAATTGGATATTCCATCAGTTTCTATATTTATTCATCATTGTGTTTATCGATGATATTCTGGTTTATTCGAAGAGTGACGCATAGCATATTGATCACCTCTATATTGTGTTGCAAACCCTAAAGGATCAATGTTTGTACGCTATGATTTCAAAGTGTAAATTTTTATTTAATGCTATTACTTTTCTGGGTTATGTTGTATCTTGTGAAAGGATCATAGTGGATCCATAAAAGGTAGTGGTGGTTAAGAAGTGGCCTAGACCCATGATTCCAACCGATATTCAAAGCTTCTTGGGCTTAGATGATTATTATAAAAGGTTTGTGAAGGGCTTCTCATCTATTGTGGATCTATTGATTAAGGTGAGCCAGAAGAAGGTGAAATTTCTATGGTCGGATACTTGTGAGGGGAGTTTTGAGAAACTGAAAAACTGGTTGACTTCTACTTTGATTTTGACTCTGCCCGAGGGTACTGATGGTTTCATTGTCTGTTTTGATACATCTTGGGCAGGACTTAGTTGTGTTTTGATGCAACATAGTAGAGTTGTGGCATATGGTTATAGACAGTTGAAGGTTCATGAAAAAAATTATCTGACTCATAATTTGGAATTATTAGCTATAGTGTTCACATTGAAGATCTGGTGACATTATTTGTATGTGATCCATGTTGATATTTATTCTAATCATAAGATCCTACAATACATGTTCACTCAGAGGGAGCTAAATCTCAGGCAAAGGAGGTGGCTTGAGTTGCTAAAGGACTATAACATGGGTCTCTATTATCACCTAGGTAAAGCTAACATGGTTGCTGATGGTCTTAGCAGGTTGTCCATGGGGAGCTTATCTCATGCTGATAAGGAGAAACGTTATTTGGTAAAGGATATTCACCATTTAGCTAATCTTGGAATTCATCTCTTAGATTCTAAGAATGGTGGTATGTTGGTGCAAGAGGTGGTGAAATCATCTCTTGGTGCTGAGGTAAAAGAGAAGCAGGTGTTGGACCCTATCTTAATGCAAACCAAGGAGGATGTGGGTAGGCAGAAAGTGATGGCTTTCGAGATTGGTGGTGATGGTATCTTGAGGTACCAAGAGAGGCTGTGTGTTCTCGACGTTGATAGGTTGTGAGGAAGAATTTTGGCCGAAGCTCATGAGTCACATTATATTGTTCGTCCTTGTTCAACAAAGATGTATCAGGATCTTAAGGAGATATATTGGTGGAATAACATAAAGAGAGATATGGCCAATTTCGTGGATAGGTGCATGGTGTGTCAACAAGTGAAGGTGGAGCACTTGAGACCTGATGGATTGTTTTAAGAAATTGATTTGCTTGTGAAGAAATGGATTACTATGGATTTTGATACTGGTCTTTCACTGTGTTGAAATTAGTTTATATCTATTTGGGTCATCGTGGATAGGATGGTTAAGTCTGCTCACTTCTTGCTGATGAGAACTAATTATCTGTCGAGGACTATTCAAAGTTGTTTATTCAAGAGATCGTGTAGTTCCATGGTGCACCTATTTTTATTATCTTTGATTGTGGTACTCAGTTCTCATCATATTTCTGGCGCTTATTTTAGAGAGGTTTGGGGACTAAGGTGAGCCTTAGTACAGCTTTCCACCTGTAGATGGATGGGCAAACGGAGAGAACTATTCAGACCTTGGAGGATATGCTTAGGTCTTATGTGATTGACTTTGATGATAGTTGGTTTGACCACTTTTCTCTCATAGAATTTTCCTACAACAACAGCTATCACTCCAGCATTGGTATGGCTCCGTTTAAGACTTGTATAGTAGGAGGTGTCGCTCTCCTATTGGGTGGTTCAAAGTTGGTGAGGCTGAGTTATTTTGTCCCGATTTGGTTCACCATACCATGGAGAAGGTGAAGATGATTCAGAATAGGCTTAAGACCTCGCAAAGTCGCTAAAAGTCCTATGTAGATATGAGAAGAAGGGATTTGAAGTTTAATGTTGGTGACTGGGTGTAATTAAAGGTGACTCCCATGAAGGGAGTGATGCAATTTGGGAAGAAGATGAAGCTTAGTCCCCGTTATATTGGTTCGTAGTTGGTTTTGAGGAAGGTTAATAATGTTGTGTATGAATTGGATTTGCCTTCTAGTTTGGGCTCTATTAATCCGATCTTTCTATCTTGATATTAAGAAAGAGCGTGGGTGATCCTTCGTTGGTTGTTCCTTTGGAAGATGTGGGTATTTCAGATTCCTTGTCTTGTAAGGAAGTTTCGGTGGAGATCTTGGATTGGCAAGTTCATCGATTGTGAACAAAGGATGTGGCTTTAGTAAAGGTTCTGTGGAGGAACCATAAGGTTGAAGAGGCCACTTGGGAGATTGAAGAGGACATGAAGTCCAAGTATCCGTTCTTGTTCCCCCTTCCGAATAATAGTGCGTATGTGTTATTCTTAACATCTTTGCTTTTTGACTTTGTTAAAGGAAATTGTGATTTCCTTGTACCTTTATTTTTTTATATTTGTTAAAGGTAAGAGTGGGTGTGTTTCTGTGTTAAATCGTGCTAAGGGATACCTTGACTTTTCATTCGGGGATGAATGATCCTAAAGGGGGAGAATGAAATACCCTAGGTGGTGGTCCCTGAAAATTTATGAGTTCTGAGCTTACTGCCATGACTACAACAATCCTTATGAGTCGTAAAGAGTCATTACGGGTCAAAGGACCTAGTCGTAATATGCCCAGTGAGATTTGGCTAAGTCACAGTTTTGACTACGACTACCATGATATAAGTCGTAAGGACTCTAAATGACTCGTATAGTCCTTTCCATATGCAAACCACTGTGATGCCCAAAGTATTCAATCCTGAGTATGACTAGGATGTAACGAGATATATTGACTCGTTATAAGTCATAAGGTCCTTTACATAATTGGACCAGTGTCGGTGGTCTGGGACACTATCGAGACTATGATTGAGGGAAAATAAGTCATAGGGTGACCCTACAAGTCGTAAGGTGTAACGACTCGATTTTCTGTAATCGAAACATCACACGGTGCTCATGATCTCGAAGGACCACAAGCTAACCCTCCACTGATATCTGTACCTGCATATTGCATAATATAGATAATAAATACAAAAACTGGCCATAAGGTTCAAAATATCTAAAAATACTCAAAATTGAAAACTGAATACTAATACATCTATCCGAAAAGCCTCTAAACTGTCTGAGCCGTGGAGTTGATAGGAGATTTCCCCAACTAACTCCGACTACTGAAAATAAACAAAATCTGATGCAAAAATGATAAAAGGATCATCCTCGAATGAAGAGGAATCAATACTATGTCAATTGCTGCTGACTGGGACTGAGCTGCTAAGGGTACTCTGGATCTCGTGCCTCTGAACCTATGGTGTCAAATGAAACACCATAGCACAAATGCTTCAGTACAGGAATGTACCGAGTATGCAGACGAGGTAAGGCTAAATTCAAGGGCTTATGTATGAACAATTACTTAACTGAATAATCATGAGAGTACTGAATGGGAACACATGCATGAATGCACAAACCATAACTACAACCATCACAACTTTAAATACTGAAACTTGGATACTGCATTACTGTCATATAAACTCACTACTAATAATGAGATACCAAACAACTGAATCATCTGATACCGATAGCTGAGTACTGTAGTTGAGATCAATCTTATATAGCGAGTGATCTCAAAATCTGTGGATACCGAAGCTAATTGACTAAATATAATCCTGTCATTGACTAAATTTTGAGCTTTCTACTCTTGATTGACTGCATCGGAGATCAAACCTATCTAATAGATGATTTTGGAATATACTATAAATGATAAGAAAATATCATGTCCGAATCTGACAACAAGAATACTCAACTGAATCTGATACTGAGATCAAACCTATCTGATGGGTGATATCCAAATTTGATACTAAATAACTTTATATGAGACCAAGCCTATCTGACAGGTGGTCCATGAATCAATGGAACTATCTGAGTTCCTCACTGAGATAGATGACTGTATATGACAGTCCTGATTTCTGAAAATTGATGCTGAAACTGTAACTGTGGGAAGTAGTCACTTAACCAACATACCCCGAATCTCAATTGGTGGGGTACAACCTGTAACCCCATCTGGAAGGGTGTCAATACCGTGACACGAGTAAAGACCTCTCTAGTCAAGCCTCTCTGATGGGTGACCCTCGCAGGAAGTGAAGCCTAAGGCATATAATAGTCAAGCCTATCTGACGGTGGACCAGTCTTTCCTAACGGGTGACTCCTGCATCCTGCACAGGCTACGAAGTTCTAGAGTTCAGGGATTGCTCCTAATGACTCTGATGGGGAGACGTCATCCCTTCCCTTGCTCGGTGCTAGCTCCTACTCCCAATTGAAAACCTCTAAACTGATTCTTAACTGAACACAAACTAAGCTGAATATGATACTGATCATGTTTCTCGAATGGTCTGACTGAGTTAAGTTGGATTCACTTGGTTCCGTATCTGACGGAATAATAATGAATCTCGTTATCTGACTTAACGACACTAAGCTTTGAATAGAGAACTCGATTACTATAGAGGTCAGAACTGAACGCTTAAATACTACTAGATCTGAGCTGGGTACAAAACTGAGGCTAGATTACTAGCTATACTAAGATTATGACGATTACAGAGATTACTGAGATTTCTTAAGTTCTGTATCTGTCTAATAATACAGATTTCTATAACTCATTGAGTACTAAGAATCATGGCTCGACTGGAATTATCATGATAACTGACACGGGCTCTAGACAACAACTAAATTATCGGGTATGAATACCCCCAGGACTCGATAACATAAAAGTAAAACATAACCATTCTTGAATAATTAAGACCATGGACAATCATTCACCGTCACAATTACTAAGGCATCACTTCAAGCATTTAGGAATCCTAATCATGTAATAACATAGGGGGACATGCTATTGGATCATACTCCATTCAACAAGGTCTTGTATCAAAGTCTTGGCATGTATTAAAGTCTTAGCATGTATCAAAGAGCACATAATTGGGGAATTTCATGCTATCATATCACAATTCATTCACCAAGGCTTTTCAACAAACACTTGACATGCATGGGCTTGCACACAATTGGGGATTTCTAGTCAACATGCTATAAAGGCTCTAATTCCTTCAATAAGCATTTTATCAAACATATGGGGAGCATGCTTTGCTTATACAACAATTTGTACACTTAATTAACATGAACACATCACTCAAGCAACTTGAAGAGGGTTTATCATGAACATCACATGAATATCACATACTAGGGTCAAAACTTGTAACCTCATATACAAAACATGAATTAAAAACTTAATAATAGCATGAACTCCAATTTCAATTCACAAAAATCATAAAAACTCATAAACATAAGATATTTGAAATTTAGAAAAAGGTTCTTGAGCTTTTTGGATGAAAGGGTCCTAAGAATCAACATCCGCATACCTTAGGGAAACTCTTTCTTGTAATTTCTTTTAATTTTTCTTGAAGAAGACAGAAGGGTTTTGATTTGTAGAAAATCCTAGTTTTTGATGTTAAAGATGAAGAATGAAATTGTGAGCCTTGATCGGATATAAATAGGTTCTAAAAAGAGTGGGAAAAATACCAAAAAGCCCTTTTAAAATCGAGTTAAAAATATTGAACGGGGTCTGCTATGGTCGAATCGATGGTTCGTCGCAAGTCTGTCGGTCTGTCGGATCGTCCATCGCACATCGATCGAGCAAGAACACATTGCCTTGGTTGTGATGGTTCGAGTGATGATCCGTCGTGAAAATAATAGTGTGTCAGATCATCCATCACACGTTGGCCAGGAAGAGGCCACTCTACCTCAGTGCGATGGTCTTATCGACGGTCCGTTGCAGCCTCAACGGTCCATCGGATCGTCCGTTTTGCGTGACAATCTCAGCATTAGTCTATCGCAGACTTGATGATCTGTTGTCCTGGCCATTGCACTTGGGCATCACTGCCTTAGTTTTGACAGGCTGGGCGATGGTCCCTCTTAAGCTCGACGGTTTGTCAACCCGGCCCCATCGCACCTGGGTGGTTCCGACTGTTTTCAGTAAAACAACCATAACTTTCTCGTTTGATGCTGGATTTTGATGAAATTAGTATCGATAGAAAGGTTATTCAATGCTCTACATGATAGAAAGTCGATATTAGGGAAAATCTACATAGTTCAAAATATTTCTCACTTGGTAAGGCCCTTTTAAAACTTTTTAGGACCGGATTTACGCTTCACTGAACACGCTCCAAGGCTCAGACTAGGAGAGAATTTTATGGGGTCTTACATTATCTCCCCCTTGGAAACATTCGTCCTCAAATGTCACTTGATAGGTTTGAACACTGATCAACTGAATTATTCAATGAACAAGAATGTCTGAAACATGACTATGCAATTGGAACACTGATACTCTGATTTTTCATACTGGACATACATATAAGATGCATGGAATACTCGACTGAAGCTACTCATACGCTGAATTCTTATACTAGACATGTATATCTAATGTATGGATACATAACTGGGTTGATCTAATGAATGCATGACTAAACACACTGAGAAGATGAACTCTTTCTACTGAATGTGCATATATAATGCATGGATGTCCGACTGAACTGACTCTCGAAAGCATGAATGGCTATGCAATGATCACTGATGTTAACTTTATAAAGAGAGTCTGAACATGCAAATTAATGAGTCTAAGAACATGATAGCATTGCAATATCATGGGGTATCTTCCCATTGGGGCTCTATGTCCCTCGACAAATACCTTGTTGAAATACTAGGGCGGTGCACGAGACACTTACAAAGTAGGTCATGATTCACCGACTGAGATCGAAAGCTAATACATGACTCATGCTGACATAATCTCAAAAATGGGAGTAAAGGATCTAGCAATGCATACCATAAATATGAAGGACTCATAACATACCTAAATCTATATCAAGGAACCTTTCCTGATCATGGTGAGCCTAAAACGCATAGAGTCTGTTCTGACGCTGACCACTATTGGCCCCGGAAGGGGCACCCTTCTTATAAAACTCTCTAACCCTATGAGCTAGCAATCTACACTTTCACATTCTATGGCCTGGCTCACCATACCTAAAGAACACATCAGTATCAGCTCTACACATACCTAGGTGACTCTTGCAACACTCTCTACAAAGCGGATAGGTACAAACACCACTAGCACTACTCTAGGATTTGGAGCCTGGCACTCCATCATAACTGACATCCTCAAACTTTGGTGCGGGTAAACTAGCTGAGGATGGAGCTGGGATTGAAAATCTCTGACTATGCTAAGAACGACTACCACCTTGGGACCCTGCCTGAGAGAAACCATGACTACCTGTCCTGGCTCTCTTACTCACTCTCTTTCTTTCTTTCATCTTATCTGACTCAATATGATATGCACGTATCATTAGCCTAGCAAGGTCCATATCTCTGTGAAGCATAGAAGTTCTACACTTTTTCAACACTAACCCAGATAAAGCATTCACAAACTTACTCATACTCGCTTTAGGGTCAGCTATCAAGTCAGGACCATACTTAGCTAACTGGTTAAACTTAATACAATACTCTTTCACTATCATGGAGCCTTGACTTAGGTTCATGAACTCCTTTACCTTAGCCTCTCTCATCTCTAATGGGAAAAACTTATCTAAGAAGGCACCCTGAAACTCTTGCCAAGTCACGGAAGTTGCATCCTCCCCTCAACCCTTCTTCCATATCACTACCCAATCATGAGAAATATCCTTCAACCTATAGGACGCTAACTCTACGCTCTCATCGTCAGAAACATGCATAATCTGGGTAATATTCCCCACCTCCTCTAGATAAAGCTGTGGGTCCTCACCTGCTAGTAACCCAAGGAATTCTGGCGGGCTCATTCTCATTAAATCTCTAATTCTGGCTGCAGATGAACCCCTTTCTTTCTGAGGTGGGGCCACAGCCTAATGGTTACCCTAAATATTAGTCTTCACATCTTAGTCTAGCATATGAAAAACTATCCAAAACTTGGCATGTGAAACACTCTCATTCTCAGGATCGACTGGCTGAGGTGGCTGGTCATCAACTCTAAGGGCACTATCTCTGCGAGGAGGCTACTCTGTAAATAGAAGAAAGAGCTGGATTAGACTGAGGATCAACTTAAGCTCATGATCAATCGCACGAAATGAATACTGAAAGAAGGGAAACTTCTCCTAAATCATCTTATAGACTCTTGTACATAAATATGGCATGCAAAATACTCATGCACAAGACTCTACTAGATGCTGCTTTTCAGACTCCCTAAGACACTATTAAACCTTAGGCTCTAATACCAAGTTTGTAAAGTCCCAATTTTCTAGAACTGGAACTTCACACGGTGCTCATGATCCCGAAGGACCACAATCTAACCCTCTATTGATATCTATACCTAAGCACTGCATAATATAGATAATAAATGCGGAAACTGTCCTTAAGGTTTAAAACATCTAAAAATACTCAAAATTGAAAGCTGAATACTGATATATCTATTTGAAAAACCTCTAAACTTTCTGAGTTATGGAGTTGATGGGACATGTCCCCAACTAAATTTGTCTACTGAAAATAAATAAAATGTAATGCAATAATAATAAAAGGATCATTCAAATGAAGAGGACTCACTGTTATATCTACTGCTGCTGACTGGGACTGAGCTGCTAAGGGTACTCTAGATCTCGTGTCTCTGAACCTATTGTGTCAAATAAAACACGATAGCATAAATGCTTCAGTATGAGAATATAACGAGTATGCAGACGAGGTAAGGCAAAATGCAAGAGCTTATGCATGAATAATTACTTAACTGAATAATCATGAGAGTACTGAATGAGAACACATGAATGAATAAACAATCCATAACTACAACCATCACAACTCTGAATACTTAAACTCGGATACTGCATTACTGTCATCTGAACTTACTACTAATACTGAGATACTGAATAACTGAATCATCTGATATCGATAGCTGAGTACTGTAGTTGAGATCAGTCTTATCTATAGAGTGATCTCGGAATCTGAGGATAATAAAGCTAATTGACTAAATATAATCTTGTCATTGACTGAATTTTGAGCTTTCTACTCTCTATTGACTGCATCAGAGATCAAACCTCTCTAACAGATGATTTTGGAATCTACTCTCAATGATAAAAAAAGATCATATCCGAATCTGACAACAAGAATACTCAACAAAATCTGATATTGATATCAACCCTATCTAATGGGTGATCTCCAAATCTGATACTGAATAACTTTATATAAGACCAAGCCTATCTGATGGGTGGTCCATGAATTAATGGAACTATTTGAGTTCCTAATTGAGATAGATGACTATATTTGACAATCCTGATTTCTGAAGATTGATGTTGAAACTGTAACTGTGGGAAGTAGTCACTTAATCGACATGCCTCAAATCTCAACTTATGGGGTCCAACCTATAACCCCAGCTGGAAGGGTGTTAATATCGTGCCACGGGTAAATAACTCTTTGGTCAATTCTCTCTGACGGGTGACCCTTATAGGAAGTCAACCCTAAGGCATATAATAGTGAAGCCTATCTGATGGGTGACCAGCCTTTCCTGATGGGTAACTCCTGTATCCTGCGCTGACTACGTAGTTCTGGAGTTCAAGGATTCCTCTTCACGGCTCTGCCTTTCTGACGGGGAGCCGCCATCCCTGCCCTCGCTCGGTGCTAGTTCCTACTCCCAACTGAAAGACTCTAAACTGATTCTTAACTGAACACAAACTAAGCTAAATCTGATACTGATCATGTTTCTCGAATGGTCTAACTTAGTTAAGCTAAATTCACTTGGCTCCGTATCTAATGGAATACTACTGAATCTTGTTATCTGACAGAACGACACTGAGCTTTGAATAGAGTACCTGATTACTACAGAGGTCAGAACTGAGCACTTGAATACTACTAGAGCTGAGATGGGTATAAAACTGAGGCTAGATTACTAGCGATAGTAATATTATGGCGATTACAGAGATTACTGGGATTTATTAAGTTCTGTATCTATTTAAGAATACAGAGTTCTACAACTCGCTGAGTCTTGAGAATTATGGATCAACTGGAATTATTGTGAAAACTGACACGGGTTCTAGACAACAGCTAAATTGTCGGGTATAAATACCCCCAATACTCGATAATATAAAAGTAAAACATAACCATTCTTGAATAATTAAGACCATGGACAATCATTCACCTTCACAATCACTAAGGCATCACTTCAAGCATTTAGGAATCCTAAACATGCAATAACATAGGGGGACATGCTATTGGATCATACTTCATTCAACAAGGTCTTGCATCAAACACTTGGCATGTGTTAAAGTCTTAGCATGTATCAAAGAACACATAATTGGGGAATTTCATGCTATCATGTCACAATTCATTAACTAAGGCTTTTCAACAAACACTTGACATGTATGGGCTTGCACACAATTGGGGATTTCTAGTCAACATGCTATAAAGGCTCAAATTCCTTTACATAAGCATTTTATCAAATATATGGGGAGCATGCTTTGCTTATTCATCAATTTCTACACTTAATCGACATGAACACGTTACTTAACAAGCAACTTGAAGAGTGTTTATCATTATCATCACATGAATATCACATACTAGGGTCAAATCTTGAAACCTCATAAATAAAACATGAATTAAAAAACTCAATAGTAGAATGAACTCCAATTTCAATTCACATAAATCATGAAAACTCATAAACATAAGATCTTTGAAATTTAGAAAAAGATTATTGAGCTTCTTGGATGAAAGGGAGCCAAGAATCAACATCTGCATACCTTAGGGAAATTGTTTCTTGAAGGCTCTAGGAGAGATTCTTGATTTCTCTTAATTTTTTTTTGAAGAAGAAAGAAGGGTAGTAATTTGTAGAAAACCCTAGTTTTTGATGATAAAGATGAAGAATAAAATTGTGAGCCTTGATCGGATATAAATAGGGACTGAAAAGAGTGGGAAAAAATCAAAAATTGAGTTAAAAATGTTGAATGGGGTCTGCGATGGTTGAATCAACGGTCCGTCATAAGTCTGACGGTCCGTCAGATCGTCCATCGTACATTAATCCAAAAAGAACACATTGCCTTGGTTGCGATGGTCCATCGCAAAACTGACGGTCCATCGCATGTTGGATCGAAAGAGGCCACTCTACCTCAGTGCGATGGTCCAATCGATGGTCCGTTACAGCCTTGACTATCCATCGGATCGTCTGTCGCATGTGATGGTCTTAGCGACAGTTCATCAAAGACTTGATGGTCCATCGTCCTGGCCATTTCACTTGGGCATCACTTCCTTGGTTGAGATGGGATAGGCGGTGGTCCGTCGCAAGCTTGACGGTACGTCAACCCGGCCGTCGCACCTGGGCAGTTCCATCTATTTTTAGTAAAATGGCCATAACTTCCTCGTTCGATGCTGGATTTTGACAAAATTAGTATCGATGGAAAGGTTATTGAATTATCTACATGATAGTAAGTCGATATTAGGAAAATTATACATGGTTCAAAATATTTCTCACTTGGGAAGGCACTTCTTAAACTTTTTAGGACCGGATTTACGCTTCACTGAACATGCTCTAAGGCTTAGACTAGGAAAGAATTTTGCAGGGTCTTACATAAGGTCACCCATAATGACTGTCATCTTATTTGTCAGCCTTTTAATGTGGGTATTTTAGAAATTTCCCTCTTATTCCAATAATAACTCACGACTTATAAATATACTTGGGACCCTATTTTCATCCATAATGCACATCAAACACACTCTCTTCTCTGTCAAATTTTCTCAAGCATCAATACATAGGGTTTCCAAAAAGTGGGTATAGTACAGCTTCAAGGGTTGAATTCTCTCCATATCTTGGGTATTTCAGGCATATGACTCCACCCTTAAACTCATTTTTTTAATGCATGAATTTACATGGTTAATTATGTGGATTTGAAATAAGGGTTTTAATATGGTTAAGGGCTTTGATATGAATGGTTCTAAAATTTATTTCCCTTGGTTTATTATGTATTATTCATGCTTTGTTAATAGTTTTGAACTTGTGGGGTGCATGGGATTGGTGAATAATCAAACGGGTGATGTTTTCCCCAATTGTGATTAATTTTTCTTTGACATATGGTTTTGGAAATTGAGTTCCCTCAACCAAAATGTGAAATTGATAGTGATACATGACTTTGTCACATATTTTGACTTGCTCACTTGAACTAATGCATTGGCAAGGTTAACGAACCATGGAATGATTTTATTGAACTTCGGGGTATATGGATTCCCTGTGTGAATGTTAATTGAACCTAAGGGGTTATGGAGAATTTGTGATGGTTAATGGATTGTGGCATGGTAATAAACTTGTATGTGAGGTTGGTATGGCGGCACAAACGGGATGCCTAAATGCATAGTCGGTTTAATAAATTGGGAATGTGTGTTTAACATTTTAATTAGGCTTAAAAGTGGATTGTGTAGCTAGACCGTGAAAGTAAAGGTCCCAAAAGATCAGCACCATAAACTACGCTAGCCAGCGCGGGGGTCTAGATGATCGAGAGGTTTGAGTGCCTCTTATTATTATTATTATATGATTGGGAGGTTTGAGTCCCCCATGTTATATAAATTGGTGCTTTAGTCACCTTTGATTTATGTCGGAAGGTTTGAGTTCCCCATCAGGCATATAATATATGATTTTCCTCTGGTTCGTGCGGCTAATGCACTGGGGCCTTTCTAGCTGGGGGAGAGTTGGGCCTATATAGCTCATGAGTGCTTGATTATGATAGTTATGCTACACAATCCAGGTTAAGATTTTAAAAGTTCATGCTAAGCCTTGTTCCTTACCCTGATATGTAATATATATATGTATGTATATATGTATATATGTATGTATGTATATATGTATGTATTTTCATTTAATGATGTGCATGGGATTTTATTAGTTCTGAGTTATTACTTATGACATTATTTATTCCTTTATTCCTAAGTTACATGCTAGCGCTCTAACCGCTAACCATCTCTGAATGTTGTATCCCTATGCGATGCAGGCACTATAACTTCTTATACCTTTCCTACATCGTGATCAGGTGTTCGTCAATAGTTTGTGAGTTAACTTAAAGTGGTGAGCTTCCATCCTTTGAAAAACGTCATTTTATGTTTTTGTTTCTTATGTCTTAGACTTTATTTCAGACTTGTTTTTGACTATGGTTGAGGGTATATCTTGATATTTTATTGGTACTCGATTTTGGTAGAGTCTTTGTGGATACTGTGGATTTGGGTGTTGTGTTGGTAGTTGGTATTGGTTATCGCTATCGGTTGGTGGTTATTGATATAATCTAGAATTCTAGAGCTTATGTTACTCTATCTTGTTATATGTTTGGACTTTAGTCCATATTAGTGATGTTCTCTATTGTCTAGGAAATGGCGGTGGTCTCTGGTCCTTGATGGACTTGAGATGTTTGTCATGTCTAGGCACTGGTTCAGGTTGTGACAATGTGAGAAAAATCATATATATTTATATATATCTCCTTCAATTGCCTTAATATTCGTTATCATGCTAACCATAGTTTTGAGTATGTTTTAGATGTCACAAAACATTTTTCATTATCATCCAATAAGTTTGAATGGGATTACCAGTTTATTAATAACGCATGCTATGTTTAATCGCATACAATTCATGATATACGCCAAATTTTCCAACACTCTTGCATACTCTCATTGTGAGTTACTTTCACCTTCATTCTTTTGAAGTATAAAGCTCACATCTAATGGTGTCTTGACAATATTAAATTCAATAACCTATACTTGTCAAGTACTTTTTCAATGTAATGAGACAGTGACAATGCCAATCCTTGGGGAGTTCTATGAATTCTTATGCCTAAGATCACATTAGCAATTCCAAGGTCTTTCATATTAAACTTGCTCTCAAGCATTCATTTGGCAACATTTATGTCAGAAGTGTCTCTAATGATGATCATGTTATCCACATACAAATAAATGATAACTTTGTGATTTGGAGTATTTTTAATGTAAACATATTTATCACCACTCATTTATCTTATATTCATACATCAATATGGTTTGGTCAAGTTTTGTATGCCACTTTATGGTGCTTGCTTTAGTCCATATAGTGACTTACAAGTTTGCACACTTTTATTTACTTACCAAGAACTGTAAAATTCTTGAGTAGTTCTATGTAAATCTCTTCCTCCAACTCTCCATTCAAGAAAGTTGTTTTCACATCCAGTTGATGCATTTCAAAACTATATACCATAGTTAATACCAATCAACATCTGAATGGATGTTATCTTTATTTCCGACGAATATATGTCAAAATAATTAAGGCCTTCATTTTGTCTAAATTCTTTCACAACAAGTCTTATCTAGTATTTCTCAATAGTACCATCAGCTTTCATTTTTCTTTTGAATATCCATTCAGAGCCTAAAGATCTATTTTCTAGAGGAAGATCAATCAATTTCCAAGAATAGTTGCTTAAGATTGAATCGATCTCACTATTGATTGTCTCTTTCTAAATGGATGAGTTCGTAATTGACATTGCTTATTTAAATATTTGAGGCTTATCTTCAAGACAAAATGTTACAAAATCTGATTCGAGGGAAGTCGGCTTCTTTTATCGCTTACTCTGCCTTGGCTTCTCTTTATTAAGTATATTTTACTTTGATTTATCCCTAGGTCATTTATATCCTTCACTAGAAAACTCATGTCTAGTCTTATAAGGATAAATGTGCTCAAAAAATTCAGCATTATCTAATTCAGTTATTGTATTATAACGGATATCCAGATGTTTCAATTTATGAACCAAAAACTGACATGCTTTACTGTTTGTAGTATATTCGGTGAAAACACATTCCACAGTCTTTGATCCTATTTTCAACCTTATGGGTATAGGAACTTGGACTTTTGATAGACATCCCCAGATTTTGAAATTTTTTAAGTTGCATTTCCTTTCTTTTTTATTCTCATATGGAATAGGCTGTGTTTTTTTATGAAGCACTCTATTAAGTATTCGATTAGTTGTAAGAATACCTTTGCCCACAAGTTTGGGGATAAACCTAGACTTATAAGTAAGACATTCATCATTTTCTTCAACATTCAATTTTTCTTTTCACAATCCTATTTGATTGGGGTGAATATGGGGCAGTAGTTTGATTGACAATTTAAATTTTTAAACATATCTCCGCAAAAAGAGATTCATACTCTTCACCTCTATCACTTTGTATTATTTTAATCTTTTTATCCAACTAATTTTCAACTTCACTTTTATATTGCCTAAATTCTTGTATTGCCTCATTCTTATTATTCATCAAATAAACAAAACAATATCGAATGCAATCATCAATAAAATTATGAAATAAATTTTTTACCACGAGATGATGTTGACTTCATATGACAAATGTCCGTGTGAATTAAATATAAGGGATTGAAATTCCTTTCAATAAACTTATACGCATGCTTAGCATACTTTCATTCAACACATGTTTGAGAATTTAATTTATTACAATTAAAATTAGGCAAACATTCAAACTAATTTGTTTTCGCAATATTTTATAATTGATATGTCCTAAACATTCATGCCATAATCTATTTGACTTAAGCACATAATAAGAAGCCTTAGGTTTCTTCATTTCAACAACCATTGCATTAAGTTTGAAAAAACTCACTGAGATTGTCCTTTCCTACATACATTTCATTCTTTGCAATTACAACTTTCTCCAAAACAAACTTACACTTAAACCCATTATTATTAAGAAGTATTTTAGACACTAAGTTCTTCCTAATTGTAGGAACATGGAGAACATTATTGAGAGTCAACACCTTCTCGGAAGTTATTTTTATAAATATATGCCCACTTTATTCAAGCTTGGTTGTTTCAGTATTTCCCATGATATTTACTTCTATGGGAGCTGTGGCATTATAAGTAGCGAAAGCTTCTTTGTCCACACTAACATGTTGAGTGGAATCTTAATAAAACCACCGTTCATTTGGATTTCAAAGTAGATTACATTAAGTGATCATAGAACACACGTTTTCAATCTTTTCAGTTGCTTCCACCATGTTTATCTGATTTTATTTCTGCTCTTCTTCAGAACTTGATAATTTAGAGATCTACGGCCAACTTTACTACAATTGTTGCACTTGCATTTGAATATATATATCACACTAGTTCCATTAGGCTCATGCTATGACCAGATCCAAACTCAAGATATAAAAATATTAATATATTAATTAAAGAAGTATAATTTGTTATTAATGTGTGTGTGTATATATATGAACTATATAGTTTATGATTAAAAATATTATTCTCAATTTAAATTGAAATCTATATTTCATTGAGTATAGTTTTTTAATTATCTTTATTGTAATTTAAAATATTTGAGTTTATCTAATTTGATTTAACTTCAAAATTTAGTCGAATTAACTATCAAAAAATGAAAAGTTATACATAAATTAAAACAAATGAAAAGTAAGTAGTAAGATCTAATAAATACTACAACTGAAAATGAAAACACGACACCAAAGTTGCCTAAATTTTATCAAGTGTAATGAAAAATAGTGTAAAAGGTAGTTTAATATTCCACTTGATCCATATTGTATGGTGTTTTTAATTCAAGCACACCACTTAAAATTACCTAAATACAAAAACTAAGAAGTCTTTTCTATAAATTACCTTTAATTAAATAGTACCAATTTATTCTTGGTTGTGTAAAAGATTTACTTAGCTAAAATAAGAGTAATTTTCTTTTAAAAAGATATAAATATTTTGAAATGAATTATTATTTTTGGGCTAAGTATAAAAGGTTAAAGTATCATATAATGTAGAACTTGTTTGAATGATATAATAACTTATGGATAATAAGCATTTTTATAATTTATAACTTTTGACTTATTTTTTATTTTTTTTGCTTAACACAAATTTTTAGAAGCACTTTTTTTAAATCTTTATCCAAATACTATTAAAATATTTAAAAGCGATTTTAATTTAAAAATAGATAAAACAAATTAATCCAAAAAGATTACGTCTTTCGTTTCTAAATACCTACGACATTTTTGGTTTGTATGTCCCCTAAGAAGTTACGTGTTTTCATCATCATACTATTCTTTAACTTCTTTAATCATCCATCTTTAATTAATAGATGAAATGTGATCTCTTTTCAATAATTAAAAAGTGTGCTAATGAAAATATCTAAACAATCATAAATAAAGAGATTCGAGGACTAAATAAAAGTTTTTAGAGATTCAAAGACTAAATAAAAATTTTCTATCCTAAAAATAGTTCATGTTTATTTCAATGAATAATTTCTCCTAAGGTAAAATGGAAGGAGGAGTACTCACTATGTCTTAATTTTTTAAAGTGACAAGTATTCCCTTTATTTTTTTTTGGTTCATATTAACTTGGCACTCTATAACGGGCCATTTCGTCATTATAGCATTGATTAGGACATAAGTACCCGATTAGAATTTTATCTAGGACGAGAGTTGATAAAATCTCATGTTTGGGTATTTTTTGAAGAAAATCTAGAGTTGTATACTTTAGAGATGATTTGTGGCTTGTGGTGTGGTATTTGGTGGTGACGTGTTCATTAATGGATAGTCGAGTGGAATAGAATCTTGTTGAAAGTTTTAAGGGGCAAGAAATGGGTTTGTATAAATCTAGTTATAGAAGTTGCCACATTGGACATAAATCTGTGATGTCTAAAATCAAGGTATGTGTTGTGAAATGAAAGAAAATTTGAAATTCTCCAGAGAATCTGTTTAAGGGTTGCTGAAGTGGTCGAATTACCGCTGCAGTGAGACCATTATAGCGATAGTCATAGGGAGGGCATGGATAGTTGTGGTGGGATGCTTGTCCACCATAAAGGGCTGATGTAGCAGTCACGAGATCGCTACATTGGTCATCAAGCAATTTTCTAATTTTCAGACTTTTATTTTCCTAAAATCGAAGGGTTCGTCCTTATACTTGAGAGAGGTAATTTTTTACTGAACTAGGGCTATTTTCTTCATTGAAATAAGTTTGTTCCTCCTTCTTATCAATAATTAATCCATTCGATTTGTAAAATAAATTAAATGATGATTAATGATGTTATTCTTGTGTTTAGGCCCTAATTTCTTGAATTGATGAAAAGTCCTATAGGTAAATGTATATTTACATAATATTGATTCTAGGTTGTTAATGAACACTTCCTAGCGTAGAATTGGTATCCTTGAACATAAATTTTGGAGATTGGGGCAAATTAATGGTTAAGAAAACCCTGGCTAAGGTTTAATGATAAGGGTAAATTTTATCAGGTTGATTCCCCAAGGCCTAAAATTAAAGAGCAACCAATTTAATAACCTTGCATTTGATTGTTTTAAACCATAACTCTTGTAAACTAGCTTGGATTTGGATTCTTTGATTGAGTTAGGTTATGATTAAATTGGAGTTTAGACGATTTAGTTGCATGTGTGCTCCTAAATTAGATACTGTCATGCTTGTGATTGATGATTATGGTTATTAATGCTTGAATGAATAAGTTATTAAATATTGATGTTGATTTAAAAAATTATGGTTTTAAGCATACTTCTAAATTGGGTACACGGTGTTATGTCATAAGAGATAATGGAATTGGAACAATTCATTGATATTGTTATGGATCAGTATCACTTTTTTTTATTTAATTTTGCATTTTATTAATAATTATCACATAATCGACCAACCCATCATACAACAAAACATCAGCCTACCACTATTCACCATACCTGGCCCAACCCAAATACAAAATATTAACAAATAGAAAGAGTAAGGTTTACAAAAATATTTTAGTTTCCTAATCCTCATCTCAACTCCACCGCCTTTTACATGGTTTTTCCTTTCTCAAATTTGGCCCTTCTTCTAATGATGCTTTGGATGATCGATATTGCACTCCTTCATCTCGATTTCCTTTAACCTTCAGCTCGTAGAAGTAAGTACTGATTTTCCCTCTAGTATTTACTCTTTGATTTCCTGTTCAGCAAAATATTGATGCTCTCCTCTCTGTAGCTGTATTCTCTAATAGTTGAGAAAATATAAAGGTTTTTGTGAAACTAAAAGAGATCTATTTTGCTGAGATGTGCTATAATAGCTGAGTATGATACCCTCTTTTAGTTTCCCTTCGTATTTCATGGATTTGATTAAATTGACTGTACTTTCTCTTGCTTGTATTCCTTAGATGTGGTATAACTGAATAAAGAGAATTGCTTGGACCCACAAATATTCAACTAGTTACCTCCATCTCAGGTTTATGAAGCTCTATCTAATCCATCTACCCTTCCATGGTGCTGGAAATTCTTTTTGTTGACTGTAGTAGCTTATGAGTAGTACATGCAATTTTTTGATGCTGTAGAATACTGTATATAAATTACATGTAAACTATTAAGCTTGAATGTCCTCTTGCCCTTATCATTTAGCATGTATGATCCTCAAGTATGGACTCTGCCATTTGTTACTGTTTAATATGGATTTTCCTCTTTTCTCTAATTGTTGGTAACTTGTGATGGTGAAAGCACTCATGTCTATGGCTAAGTTGGCAAGGTTCAAGATCACCCGCTACAATAATTTGCAATGTATTATGCTCACCCAAGAAAATATATTAGAGATGGGATGGTAACAACTTATGTTTGAGTTGAGGAGGTTCAATAATAGATGGCTTGGCGGGTGGACTATCATGGTTTTTCAAATAAAGATCCAATTTGACCAAATTCTTGGTGTAAGATTCAAGACCCATCAATAAAGCTACCACCTCATCATAATCTTCAACCACCTCACTCCCAGGGTTCCACAATACACCCATCAAGGGGTCATCCACAAATTTCACTTCTATGGTGTTAGTCACTTCATAATCTATCACATCAATTACCGACACCACTTATAAGTCCATCGGTTGCTTTATGGAATTGCACACATTGAAAGATACTTTTTCATTGTTCATCAAAAATTTTATCTCCTATGTTCCATATCCACTAACGCCCTTCTGATAGCTAAGAATGGTCTATAAAGAATGATTGGGACCTTTTGATCAATATCACCATCAGGAATAATGAAGTTGGAAAAAAAGATAAACCGATCAAATTTCACCAAAACATCATACAACACACCAAAAGGCTTTTGGATTGAACGATCGGACATTAAAAGCATCATCGAGCACCTAAGCCTAAAACGACAAAGAGAATCAAATTAATAGTTTCCCCAAGTTCACACAATGTTTTTCTGAATTTGTACACCCTGATAATACAAGGAATAGTAAATATACCCGGGTCTTCTTTCTTCACCACCATTGTGCTAGAAATTATATCACTACAATTGTGGGTTACCTCAATTATTTCAAAATCCATGACTCGCTTCTTTGTAACCAAGACCTTAATAAATTTAGCATACCCAAAAATTTCTTGTATGGCTTCTACCAAAGGAATATTCATCGATAAATTGTTAAATTTTGCAAGAAACTTCTTGAACTTGGTATTATCAACCATCTTCTGGAGCCTTTGTGGGAATAGGGAAGGAATTTTGATTTGGGGTAATGGACAATTGGAGTTTTATTCGCTTTGGGAGTATCATCATCAACCACCTTAGGATCTTTCTCACTTTAAACATTTTATTCAAGTACCTTCGGTCGTTCAACACTTGTCTTATTTGGTTTGGATCATCATCATTTGGTTCTTCTAGCCTCTTTCTCTTTTCATTGTCTTGTTCATCATTTTCCTTTTCATTAAGGTCTTCACAAATATCAACAACATCTTTACTAAGAGTCCGACCACTCCTAGTGACAATAGCCATAATGTCAACATTATTTTTAGGATTGACAACCGTCACTAGGCAATCCACCCTTTGTTCTTGCATTAAGTTGTGTTGAGACTTGGCCTAATTGAGTTTCAAATGGCTTGATAGAGTCCGAGTGAGTTGTAAACAGTTGATTGAGTCATGAGAATTCACCTTTCATCTCTCTCACTATCTTATTGGTCCCCTCAACACCTATTAAAATCCGAGCAAGGACATCTTCATTTTTGAGCTTATTCGGGTCAATAGAACTTGACTCTTTACCCTTTGCCTGATCATGAGGAGGTACATACTAGTCATAATCTTTCTCTTTATCTCTCTAATCTTGATATCTATCACGATCTCTTTCTTTTAAACCTTGATTCCCACCTTGCCTTTTATAAGTAGGGAGAGATCCCCCTGATTGGTTTGATAAAAATCAAAATTTTTCATTAAGGGACTCTATTTCCTCATCATCATAAACTTTAGCACTCTTAGAAGCAATGGAATTAAACGCCTTAGGACTAGCTCCCATCACATGCTTGCTTAAAAGATCAAGTTGCGTCATCACTTTAGCTATATTTGCATCTCTTTCTTCATCCTTTTTCTTTTGCTCTTGGCTTACAAAAGATTTGGAGGGAGCTCTCACAGACACCTCGGTATATCTTGTGTTTCACCCTCTACTTTTCTTGGTCACTTGATTTAATAAAGTCCATGCAACACCATATGACAGTTTGACAAGGGAATCCCCAGTCGCATTATCGGCTATGTCTAGTTCAATTGATCCAATGTCCTACAGAAAATTTGAAGAAGCATTTTATCTGGAACCTCATTATTTGGGCATTTCATTAAATTATTGTTGAATTATTTCCAAACCTCATATAATGGTTTGCCAATAAGTTGGTGAAAGTTGGTAATTTCATCCCTTAGTTGCAACATCCGAGAAGGAGGAAAGTATGTTTCCAAGAATGCCTCTATAAAACCAACCCATGAAGTGATAGACCCCGCAGGCAAAGACCTCAACCATAAGACCACTTCTCCCATTAAAGAGAATGGGAAAAGATGCAACCAAATTGACTCTTGAGATATGTGGGCCATGTCAAATGGAAAAATACCTCAATAAAATTCATCTAGTGTAGATTAGCATCCTCATGTGCTTGGCCTCCAAATAACCTTTTTATTTAAAGCAAGTAAATCATCAGGCTAGTAACGTAAAATACTACATTTCCTTCCACTACTGAAATACGAATAGAATTAGCTCAACCTGCATCAACGAGGTAATCCTCGTCCTCAAGATACCCATCAATCGTCCCGAAATTACTACCATGTTGGCTCATAGTATTGTGTATACTATTGTACGCACCCGAGAAAGAACAAAAACACCAAAAAAATGTAAAATAAAACACTATGACTAACCCAAAGTAACTAAAAACACTACAAGAGTGAAAACTATGTTTCACTCCTCGGCAATGACGCCATTTTTGATAACGTTCAAGTTACACTCTTGACTGGGTGTAAGCGATCATTGTCAATATAATAACCCAACTTAGTTTGGGATCAGATCCACAAGGAGTGAAAGCATGGAATTCAAAACTCAAGAGTGTTAATAGTCTACTAAAAAGTGACCTGTAATGTGAATTAAAAAAGCATAAATGCAAAATAGGGGAATTAGTTTGAATGTATTTATAATGAAAACTACTTCATTTTTCGAGCACTATCTTGACGTTGAAAAATGCTAAGAGTGAATTCAATTAGGAATAGGCCTTGGGGTTATGCAATTCGTGGTGTGGGTTCATGCATGGGTACTTGAAAATTTATCCAACTTTAGCTAAGAGTCATCAATAGGCTAGATGTTAATGTATTGATGTCAATCTTTCAATTACGACACCAAATTTCACAAATGGGTTCTTTCGAACACCCAACAAGTATGACAAGTTTGCACATCTATAACCTCAATTTGCATCTTTATGTCTAAGAGATGACATTAAATGAAATGATTTAAGTTATTGGTTGCATTTATTCCTCACCTATATCCCCTCTTTCAAGGATGATATGGGTTCAAGGGTGGTTGGGTTTGCAACCCCCAACTCTTAATTAAATCATGAAATAAATGTAATGACCATCACTAATAACTAATTTGGAGGATAAATATCTAACACCCATGCACTACCACAACCTAAGAAAGAAAAACCCCAAGATGTAGAATTAGTTACTCATAGACAAAAAGGGTAGAAATATACCAAAGTTATCACTAACTTCCATCCATAAGAAATAGAGAGAATGTATTTCCAAACTTGGAATTTCAATAAATCTTCAATGTTTAATCTCTAATTCTTCTTTGGGAATCACTCAAATATATTTTTCATTCAAGACTAGTACAATGTTCTTCTAAGATAAAAAAATAGGTGCTAAGATGAAAAGAGAGATAATAGATGAAAGATGAAAGTTAGGTTTTAAAAGGTGAGCAAGAAACCCTTCTTTAGGACCCACTTTAATATTTGACAAAATTACAAAATTACCACCTTGCTCGTTATCTTCTTGAGCAGATCAAAAGCGGATAGAGCACATATAGATAGCAGATTGATAGTATCTCCAAATAAGAAGAAAAATGGATGACTCTTTTCCTTCATATTTTGCCTTTTGTTCACTTGAATGACTTTCCCATCTTCCCTTTTTACTTTTACCTATATAAATTAACATTAAGTAAGAGAGTACCATCAGATCAATGGAAAATCATGATAATTTAATCTTAAAAGGTTCTAGCAAGTCATCAAATTCATGGCTTATCAACTAATGTGACAGGGATATCACCAACTTGGTCAACAGATGAATAGACCGATGAAACTTAGCATTTAAAATGTCTTCTTAGGGTGGTCGGACGTGATCATCATCAACCTGAGAAGATCAAGAAGGACTACTAGGGACTGATGGAACTCCACAAGAGGCAGTGCAATCAGAAACTAGGACCCCATGCCAGGTTTGTACTCTATAAGTGGGATGAGTTCGATCCACATTGACTGGGATAAAAGAGGTTCCACAAGCATTATACCTTCTTGAAGGAATGATCTAAAATACAAACAAACAAAATTAGAGGAGTTTTTAAGAGCTTAGACTCTATGGCCAAAAATAGAAAAATAAAAAAGGGAACAAAAAGCCCTGTAGCTTCTCTCTTATAAATATGGCACGCTACACACCCATAAAGGAGACTCTACTTGATACGAATTTGTGGACACCTGATTGACCATGAAACTGAGGCTCTGATATAAACTTTGTCATGACCCGAACAAGGGCCTTCCATAACGGGTATCTCAAGTCCGTCGTGCACAGAAGATCACCCCCGTTGCCTAGTAAAACAGAACATAATACACTAACCGTTGATGAATTCTTAACATATAACAAGATAGATATAGATAAGCTCAATAAGTCTAGGATACATCAAAAACCAATACCTAGTTTACAGTAATCCATAAAGCCTCTAACAAAACAACATCATTCTAAGTTGAGATATGCCCCCGATGATAGAAAAAAATAAATCCAAAGAAAGTCTATGATAATAGATAAACCAAAAAGCAATGAACTTCTGGAAGAAGGAGGCTCACCTCTAAAGCTGGCTGCTAACAACCTAAAATCCATTCACTGTGCAGGAAAAGTAAGAGTGCCTTTGGACCCTGCATTTCTTGGGGATTCAACATCCGGATATGGTTAGTAGGTTGAGGACTAGCATGTAACTCAGGGATAAAAGGTAAAATAATTCCATGATCAACAATTTAAAACCATTCAAAATCAATGCACACCCCCACCATATGCAAATGCATATATATATCGTATGCTAGGGTAGGGAACAATGATTAGCATGAGATTTAAAACCTTAGCTTGGATTGTGTATCTTGACCATCCTAAAACTAACCAATGATCTATATGGGTCCAGCTATCACCCCCGATCAGGCCCCAATATGTGTTAGCCATATGAACTGAGATATCATAGAAGGTTGTGGAATCCTCGTACCCTACACCATCTACTATACAAATATATATATTGTATGTCATAAGAACACGGTCATCTAAACCAACCCCATATCGACAAATGTAAGTTTCTAGTATTAGTCCTTTGGGACTCACACCTTCATGGATAGCTACACAACGCCCTTAAATCCCAATTAAAACATTTAGAATATAACCCATCCATTAATTCAAGAGGTTAATCATTAAGGAATCATTAAGTGATATTACCATACCAACTATAACTTGCAAGAAAATGTCATTAAGTCAACACTTGGTGACTCCTTGTACCCCAAACGCCTTTATTAAAAGCACCTTGGGGGGTTCCTTGTACCCCACAAGGTTTTAAAGATCATTCTTATCAGTAAGCCAACTATGAAATGCATTAATTTTAAATAATTATACCAATACAATTGATTAATCATATTCTAAAACCAATTATGCAAGTGGGTTAGAGTTCTCATCAATTTCAATAACATAATTCAATTATTTGGGGAATCCTTATACCCTTGGTTTCATTGTTCATAAGTTAAAGGGAATCCTTGTACCCCTATTTTCATTGTTTGCAAATTTAGGGAATCCTTGGACCCTTAATTTCATTTACCATTCCCATGCACCGCAATGAGTGTATAAATGAGAAATTCAAGTATAATAAATCTATAATAGTAATGGGAAAATCATTTAAACAATTAAAGTTCAAAAGCTCTCAACTCATCATCAAAACTATGTACAAAGATTAATAAATTCATGAAAATATGAAAACACAAGTTTTGGGAGAGAGATATATGCCTTAATCAACAAGAAATTAGAAGAAGAAATCACCCATAAAGACCTTGATGACCAATTTATTGAAACCCTAGCCTTGTATCTAAATGAGGAATTTGAGAGAATAAAGGGAGTGTTTGATATGTTAATGTGTTTAAGATAACCCTCTTTGGTTTTTTATGGACATGGGTTCTAAGTGGAGAAGGATCAAAATTTATAAAGTGCCCTTAATAAAAAGCTGAAAATTTATCTCCTAGTCATTACGGGTGACTTTACAACTCATACGATCACCCTACAACTCGTGAGATTTAGTCGTAGTCTGGACAGTTTCCTGGGGAACCAACACTGGTCTAACTATAAGTCATGCCCTACAACTCATATTCAGATCTTATGACTCATTGTGTAAAATTGTAGGAAAGATTAAAACATGGACACCTTTACTGGTTAGGCTACGAGAACTATTATATGACTCGTAATGAGTCTTGATGACTCGTTGGGTTCCTGTCGTGACCAACATAAATACTTATCCAAGCATACTGGTCAGGCTTGATTAGGGTCCTATGACCTATACTGACAAACTTATGGCTTCTATGATGAGTCGTAGTCTGGACAGTGAGCTTAAAGGTTAAAAAGTTTTCAGGGACCAAAATTCGAAGTGTGACACTTCACCTCTCCTTAGTCACAGTCACATAGGAATTTCTGTAAGACATACCAAGTGGAAAATTCACATTGAAAAATAAGTGGATAGTCTGATAGATCCAGTTAAGCCTTTGGTGTAGAAGGAGATTTTTTACACTATATTGGTTATACCCAATCGTCTAGTTGTTTTTGAGTTGTAGATAAATAAGACACTAGTAGTCCTACAAGCCCCCAAGTTGGCATATTTGTTTGGAGAGCTTGCCTCACTATGAGAAGCAGTCTTAAGGAGCATTTAGGATGTCACATCCTGAGACTACTTTTATAGTTGATTCATTGAACACGTCGGTCACCATCGGTGCCACTATTACTGATGTCTCATTGAAGGTGTCAACCATAGCCAACATTATTGTTATTGACATTAAGGTTACATCTTTATCCCACATTGATTTACTAAACCTATGCGCCTAGGGCGCCACACTATATTCCTTCCCCTAGTTCTTAGTTTCATCAAATGCATTAGGGATAATGCATGTTTTCTAAATAGCGATGGATGTGTACTTGTGAGTCTATATTTTGAACCATTTTAAACTTAGGAGTTTTTGTTGTCATGTTTATTTTTCCTCAAGTATTTATCTAGTAGAACTGGCATGTTTCTTATTTTGTTTATTTTTGTGTGTTTTGTCTTATATATTAGAAGAAGAACCTAAAAATTGAGTGCAGTCTAGTAGAAAAATAAATGGCATGGTTTTTTAAACAAAAATGGAGATCCCTCTAAATTTTTTTATCGTGCATTTTTGTACTTTGATAAAATGGCCTCTATGGATCTTTGCATGACATTATGTTTATTGATGTGCTAATCTATGCTAAAGATGGACATGGATACAATGGTTAGTCATTCATAGTAAAATCTGTGTTGTATGTGTGGGAGATGTACTAGTCTAGTTCCTACATTGTGCACGCAAGCTAGAACTTACTCGGTTAGTCGTACTAATGACGTAGGATAGATGGTTAGAAAAAGATCTTAGGCCATTCTCGAAACAGTCCAATTTAAGCCTAAATGACTATCCAAACAATACAATAACCTCTTGATCCCTGATTTTGTGCCTAAATTGAGCTTTTTATTTATTAGCCTAACCATTTTTCTAATTTTTCTTTGAACATTTATTTTGGACATGGTCCCTCCATCAACATTGTGCACCTCAACTTAGGCAAACTACATAAGTTGATTGTGATTAATGTAGGGGAAATAAGAAAAAGAGTTCTGGTATGAAAAGAATAGACTAGTTTTCAAAAGAAAGTGGGTGTGTTATGTTGAAAAGAAAAAAAGAAGAAAATGCAGAAACAAAAGCAATAAAAAAAGAAGAAAAAGAGAATGTTGAGCAGAAAATTAGAAAACCACACACGTAGTTGAAAATAAATTAAAGGAGAAAAACAAGAGCTTGAAAGTTGAATAACATCTAGTGAAATCCCAAGGAGTCTCGAGTCAATGTTCCCTAAATACACCATACTCGAACCCAAGCCTACATTACAAGCTGAGTAAAGTCTTATAGTGACCCTTTTCCAACTTTCCCAAAGCAGAAGTATAGAAAATAAGGGAAAACATATTTTATTGTACATGCATCATTCTAAAATTTTTGTGAGTTTGAGCATGTTAGTTGAGTCCCTGCATCCAAAATAAGCATATGCATGTGTGGGAATTTTTTGTAGTGAGGTCACGAGTCATCCTGTTTATTATTGATTAGTAGGATAATTGTTGTTAGTGTATGCATAATTATCCATTGATATCATAACATCATCCATATATCCTTTTGTATTACTTTGATGAGAGTTAATGGATGTGACTTTTCATAAGGATTGGAAAAAAGGGTTGAATTTGTGAAATACATTAGCAAATGCCATGTGATTCTCATAGTATTCCTAGGTTTATTTTGCTCAAGTGTCGTGTTAGTATAGCTTTATTTTTTCTTGAAAAGAATCAAATATTTTAAGTTGATAGTGTTGATGTTTTGTTGTTTTATGGTATTTTTGATGCTTGAAACATGGGATTGTCATACGTTCTTAAGCACTTTTTGGTAGATTTGATGTGCGTTTATGTGTTTATGTAGGAAAATAAGCCCGAGAAGTTAATACTTAGAAAAAACTATAAAATTGACTATCTATAGACTCGTGAAGCCAAGGTATGACCCTAGAGTAGATGCGTGCTAAAGATGATAAGCTATCCAAAGTTAGGATCAAACCATGACTTATCCAACAACTCATGAAATTATTGCACGAGACATGACCCAAGCCATACTCATAATCAGAGTAAAGTCCAGAAGAGGTGATATTCAAGTCCAAAAGACAACTCATACTTACATGTCATTTATTCAAACAATGATCCAACCTAACTTATTCTGAGAGTCATGAAGTCAATGGACTAAAAATATGCAAAGTTGAGTTAGTTGCTGTGGATGGAAGCTATGGTACGTGAAGAGAAGATATGAGTCCTTCTGACCTATTCAGAGAGCTCATGTAGAAAAGGAGTTGAGAAGTTGTATAGTTAAGCCAGTGATCACAACTGATGTTATGACGCATAGGTGCAATCATAAGTCTTAACTTGAGGTTCAACAATGATGAATGACAACCAAGGATAAACTATGACTTCAACCTATGAGTCATGACTACCTTGTATGACTTGTAGGTACTGTTTGGCCTACAATCCCACTATGTTTATGACTTACATCTATGAGCCCTGACTTGATTATCAAGCTTTCTTTAATAATTCAAGATTCTATATTTTTTTATACTTATTCCATAAGTTTATGACTATGAATTCTTCTACAAATTCTTATTACGATCTTATGAACATGAGTAGCTAAATCTCATAACTAAGATTGTGAGAATCATGATGAATTAACGACACAGGTTATGGTATTGAATGATTCTTGAATGGCGTTCATGCATATATTGTTCTTCCCTTTGTATCAATTTTTTTAATGATGGCCAATATTAGAACTCACCTTAATTCTTACTTGTTCAATAAAAGAGGTAATGAATGGGAAAAAGGGTTAGCAATAGAGATTTGAGACTATCAACCCTCATCTAATAGCTTGAGTCTTTTCTAGGGATAGCTAACCTGAGATAAAGGATAAGGGTTAGAAAAGTAAACATTCACTGACTTACCAGGTGACTGAGTGATATTTATCTAAATTTGGGACCAGTCATTTTGGTGAACCTAGATTACCAAGTTTGCATGCTAAGCACTAGGATAGATCGCTAGTATACTACACTTACTGAGTTATGAAATCACGGGGAACACAATGCAGTGTACTTTCATTGATCGTTACAAATAACATAAAGATGTTACTTGTTACTTGGTTACTTAAGGATTGATACTTGATACTAGTTCTTTTAAAACCCCCTTCAAAAAAACTGATCAATAGTTGAAATAACTGCATTAACCTAGCTTCTAGCCATGTTCCTTGTAGGGTCAGCTGCAACCTTAGTTGGATTCTATATTTGATCAACGACCATGTAATACTTTATTATAAGGTATGATTTAGGTGACATAAATCATGACCCAAATGGCCGTAAGTGCCAACCATACTAACCCTCTAGTGGGAGAAACAACTAACTTAAAAAGTTAACTTATTCAATTAGCCATTTAAGATGAGATAATAACAAAATTAGTTGAAATAACAATAATCTTCAAAACTATGAATAATATGTGCGGGATTAATCACCAACTATCTAATACAATCCCCAAGAGTTAAAAGTCATCATACAAGAACTCTATGCCAAAATAATTTCTAAGATAATTAAAAACAAATAAAATAATAAAGAGTATCATTGCCTGAAAGAAGGATAATAACAACTACGAGGATCCATGGCAGCCTTGATATGGAGTGCTCACTCTTGGATCGAATCAATTGTCACTTCTAGAGATGAGGTCATATTGGGTTATCTGTATCACAGTCTGCAAACAACAAAAAAAGCGTAGGGTGGAATTAGTATAAACCACTATGTATAAGTAGGTATCATTGTCCAGCTCAATTTAGAAACATGTATACAACATAAATCAACCAACAAGTAGACAGGAAATTCAACAAATAACAAGATATTCAATGATTCAACAACAATAACATCAATAACAACGAATTAAATTATCACAACACAATGGGGATCTATGTCCACCTTAATCTCACAATTATAATTATATTAATCTTAGTATCATGACAATATGCCATACAAACTCACATATTAAACAATTTTATGCACACATGTCGAGGAACTTATTTTTGCCCAACTAGCCTTGACTTACAAGGGACAATCTAAGTTCATATATCGAACTGATATGGTACCCGATCCTCTACCGACGTGGTACCTAATCAACCATAATAATATCAATGAATGATTTCAGTTTTACTATCTCTTAATATATAACATAGTGCCCAACTTATAAGTATGGTTTAAACCAAAGTGTGTTTTAATCAAGTTCAATATTCAGTAGCTCATTTATTCAAGCATTAACAAACATAATCATAAATCACAAGCATGTACAAAGATCATTAAATAAGTATCTAGTTTAGGAGAAACATGCAACTAAATTAAGTATAAACTCCAATTTAAGAATCACCTACCTCAATCGAAGAACCCAAATCCAAGCTATTTTCCTAGAGCCTTGCCATTCCTCAATGCATCAGATCGTTCACGATATAAAACAAATAAATATAGGAGTAATTAATCAATCACTCTTATATTATAGACCTTGGGAATTCAACCACACAAATTTTACCTTTATCATAGCCTAAAACCATAGATAAAATTTTTTTAACCTCAATTTTCCCAAAATTTCCTTAATTTAAATTGAAAGGGAAATTCCATGCTAAAAAATTCCAATTAATTATCTAGAATAAATTTTAGGAAAATTTGTACTTACACGTAAGTCTTTCCCACTAGTTAAAGAACTTAGGGCATAAACACAAGTATTACACCATTAATTCCCCTTCTAGTGAGTGCAAAAATTGAATGGATTAATCATTTATAAGAGGGATAATCAAACTTATCTTAATGAAGATAATCTCTCTAGTTTAATGGAAAATTTCATCATTCAAATCTAACCCCAAAACTTTTGAGAATTAGGAAATAAAACTCTAAAAAATCAAACTTAAGGATATTTAACTGCTTGATGACTGTTGCAATGGTCTCATGAATGCTATATCGGTCTCTATGGCAATAAGGAGCTTACTGTAGTGGTATGTTCCTTTCCTATGACTTCCGCTATAGAGTCTAACTGATCGCCACATCGATCTAACTACATCGGTGGTTCAAACGCTGTTCTAACCCTTAAATAGAAACCAAGGGAAATTTTCCTGTTTCACTATATAAACCTTGATATTAGACATCTCAAATTTATCTCACTATGGTAACTTTATTTTAGGAGTTCTAAAAACCCAATTATCATCCCAAAATTTCCTAAAAAATTCTATCCACTCGACTATAAATTAATAAACACACCACCACCAAATAGTACACCATGATCCACAAATTATCTCTAAACAACACCTAATTTTCATCAAAAACTTCCCTAGCTTATGATTTTATCAACTGTCAACTAAGAGAAGCACCAATCGAGTAGTTATGCCCTAAAAAGTACAATAATGATGGAAGGAGTTGTTACATCAGATACCAATTATATAAACATTAGTCCTTGAATGGGTAATAAGAAATAAAAGGGAAAATAAGGAGTTACCTAACTCGAAAAAAGTGAGGATACTTTTTTCACATGTCCTCTTTGGTCTTCCAAGTGGCCTCTTCAACAGGATAAGTCTTCTACTAAACTTTTACAGATGCAATCTCCTCAGTCCTTAACATACCAATATCTCTATTAAGACCAGTCATAATTTCCTCTTCATAATAGTGGTTTTCATACGACAGGATCAAATTCTAGTGAATGGCATAATTTCTATAACCATGAAACTTCTTTAGCATAGAAACATGAATCACAGGTTAAACTCCATACAATATCAGAGGCAAATCCAATCTAATAGGTATTGGCCCCATATGCTTAAGTAACTCTAATGGTTTAATAAATCTTAGACTATACGTAGCTCTCTTGCCTAAATGCATTACACCCTTGATGGGTTAAACTTTGAGACACAGTTGCTCACCCACCATATAATGCATATCTCTCAATATTTTTATCTGCATATTCATTATATATACTTTGAGACACAAGATTTTTCTCTTGGATGAACTTCAATTTCTCTATGAATTACTTCAAAAGGTTAATACCCTATGGCCTCACCTCAAAAGCATTAAACCATCTAATGTGAGATCTGTAAATCCTTCCATACAAAGCATTAAATGGTGCCATATCAATACTTTAATAAAAGCTATTATTATATGTAAATTTGGCCAAAGAAAGAAATTGGTCCTAATGACCTTCAAACTCCATAACACATGCATTGAGCATATCCTTCAAAGCCTGAGTTATTTACTCAATCTGCCCATTAGTCTGAGAATTAAAAGTTATACAAGGCCCAACCTTATACCCAACTTCTTATGCAATTTATCCTAAAAGTAGAGGTAAACTGAGTACTTTTATTTGAACTAATAAAGATTAGAACCCCATGCAATCGAACAATCTCCTATAGACATATCTTAGCCAACTTCTTTACATTGCAAGACACTTAAAATGGAATGAGATGCACAGACTTAGTCAACCAACCCACAAAAACACATATAGAATAAAACTCCCTCACAATCTTAGGAAGACCAATAATAAAATCCATGGATATCTTTGCTACTTCTATTCAATAATAGGTTTCCTCTAAAGAGTACCACCAGGCTTTTAATGATCGTAATTTACCTATTGGGAATTCTGGATTTGGTGAAAAAATTAATTATATCTTGCTTCATCCAACCCCACTATGAATGTTGCCTTAAATCATAGTACAACTCAGTCATACTAGGATGAATAAAGTATTTTGAACTATGATCCTTAGAAAGAATAGTAGGAATTAAGTCATCAACATAGGGGCATATAGATTTGCCCTTTAATTCTCAACACACACTCATCATAAATCATATCTTTCTTAGCCTCACCCTACAATAATTTATCATAAATTTTTCTCAATTTTTTATCCTTTAATTGTTTGGCTTTGACCTGATTAAGAAATGAAGACCTCACTTCTACACAGGCTGACAATCCATCCCTGTCAGATACTTTAAGTCGCAAGAAGTTATTAGCTAGAGTTTGAATCTCTCTACATAATAGATGCCTGGTGGCCTTCGTATAAGCTAAACTACTCATATTTTCAAACTTTCTACTCAGTGCATTCGCTGCTATATTAGCCTTTTCCATATGGTATATCATGGTGATATCATAGTCTTTAGTAAACTCCATATACCTAAGTTGTCTCAAATTTAGGTCTCTCTATAAAAAAACATATTGTAAGTTATAGTTTTTAGTGATCACTTCATAACGAATCCTATGCAGGTAACACCTATATATCTTGTGATCAAAAATCACAACACCCAACTCTTAATCATGAGTAGAATAATTCTTATCATGAACCTTTATTTGCCTTGAAGCATATGCAATAATGTTCTATTCATAAATCAAAACAACAACATAACCAAAGTGTGAGGCATTACAATAGACAGTAAATTTCTTACCCTCCATTGGCATGCCAAGACTGGTAGTAGTATTAACAAGGTCTTGAGTTCTTGAAAGCTCACATTCATTCGACCAATGAAATGGTACCTGCCTCTGTTTTAAAAAGGTTGAATAAGTAGCAATAGAAGTGAACCCATTCAAATACATATGGTAACAACTATCCAACCCTATAAAAATAAAAACCTTGGTCACACAAGTAGACCTGGCCTAATTCTTAACCGCCTTAATCTTTTATGGGTATACCGCCACCCTTTATTTTGAAACCATATGCCTCAAAAAAGGACATAGAGGACAACCAAAATTCACACTTAGAAAATTTCATATAAATATTTTTCTCCTTAAGCAAAACCAACATAATTTCTACTTTATTCGCATGATCTTCTTTACTCTTAGAATAAAGTAAGAAGTCATAACAAAACCCATGAGAGCAATTAGGGCATTAGTAAGCCTAAATATATCACTATGAACTTAAAGTCTCATGCCTATTTGGAAATGCACCCATAGGATTAGGGTAGAGGGTACACCCTAATGACATCCAAAGCTTAAATCAATCTTAGAAAAGATTGATACACCCTGTAGTGGTTTAAAAAAATCATTGAAATAGGGTAGAGGGTATATTTTACAAACCATAACCTTGTTTAACCTTGTTTAACTATCAATAGTCTATACACATACATAAACTACCATATTTTTTCATAAACAAGACTAGATCACCCCACAGGGACGCACTCAGATAGATGAGTCCCTTACTAAGAAATTTTTGCGACTAAGCCTTTAACTCCGTCAACTCAGTCAGTGCCATAATTTCCAAACCCAAAGCATAACCAATGGATACATAATAGTAAGTAGAACAAGGACTAGATAATATAATATCCATACAATCACATATTAAATAGTACCTATTATCACTATATCTAACGCAAATTTCTCATATTTTCTAAGAAAAGAATAAAAATTCACCCTATCACTTACCTATGTGGTTCCCCTATTGATCTGAGTACCATTCCAATTAACATATCCACCGCCTCTATTCTGGTTTCCACCCTTACCTACCTGGTGACCACCATACCCACTATGATAAGGAATCTACCATTACTACCATATCTTTTACCAATTAGAGCCAGAGCTCAAGGAGCCTATTACTAACTTATTTAACTAAACTTCTTAAATCAAGGGCAATGTCTCCAAATATAATTAACTTCATTGCACTAATAGAAAGTATGGTATAAAGTAGGTTGTTAAATAAGAGTAGAAAAAGTGTGGTAAGCACCAAAATCTAAAGAAGGCTAACTGCCCCCTAAAAAAGGCTAATTAGCCCCTGATGAACCCCTAGTCAATATCTGTATTAATAAGTAAATTGGGAGCTCAGAGAACTCTTGCAAGCTCTTACCTCTAAAAAATAAACCATTAAAGTTACCCTCTTTTGGGATTTATTCTTTACCATCTTGGAATATCCTTTCTATTTTATGTCTTTAACACTCTTTACAAAGTCAATCATCTCTCAAAAAGACCAACCATAAGATCTTATCTGAAGAGCTACAATTTGGAGGATTGTGTTCATACCCTTAATGAAATAGAAAGACCTCTCCTCCTTAGTAAGTAGTAAGTGTAAAGAATAATAGGAGAGTCAATGAAAATGAGTGTCAAAGGCTCCAACTAATAAACTCCCTTACTCGATATTAGTGACATCACCTTTCCTCTTATATGTCAAGGTATATGGGATATAATTCTCTAAGAAACCTAAATAGAATTTGTTCCATGTCAATGGAGGAGACCCAATAGACCTACACTCTACATAACCTCTCTACCACATCTTTATCTCCTGAAGTTGAAAGGTAAAAACTCAACTCCATATCTCTTTATTACACCAATCCTATAGATTTACTCATGGAAGTTGATGATGAAATCATATACATCCTCAATTTCAATACCATAAAAGCAGGGGTAGAAGTAGTGCTTAAGATATTATAGGAGATAAATTTATACTAGTGGCTTCTCTTAATATCCCCAAAGTAATAGAATGTTCCTCCCTTAATAGCAATAGTAGCCTCAGGATGACAACCAAACATAAATATACTAGCTCTACTTTATGTAACCAAACCTTGTGTTTTGTCTAATCCCTTAACTTATTAATGTTTAGGTCCTAGATACTATCATTGAACCATCCATCTCTGCTGAAACAAACACTCTTTTCTCTTTGTATAAGCAGGTCACAAGGCATGAAAAGGGAAATAAAGTTCTAGGTTTTGTTCTTAATCCCTTATCCCATCTACTATAATTTGCCCAAAGTTCAACTTGTATTTTGATATAAGGTTAGCAATTTGAATAGCCCTCTCCTTATTCAACTGATTATATCCTACCATCAACACCAATTGGAGAAGCATTACTGCCCATTAAAATTATTTGTTGAAACTTAGTGAGGCTTTAATTATCTTTGTTTTCTCATCATTGAGATGCAATGGCTTACTTCTAAGTATAATATATGCTAGCCATTTCTATTAGTTAATTTTGTATTTTGTTTGATGCTCATAATCTGGGATCCTTACTGCTGACAAACTTGTGGGCCCGTATAAAAACCTATTTATTGTTTGCATTGAAATATATACTATAACCCCTCATACTTGAATGCTTTAAGGATTAAATAGGTAAATCACTTTTTGCCTTTTTTTACAGTTCTTGTCCAAAGTGGTTCCATATTTAGCATGGAATTTGCAAACCATATAGGGATACTAGTTTCCCCGTGCCTAACTCATCCACTCCAAATGATAGTGATTGTATAATTATTCAATACTAGTGTACTTGACTAGTTCTAATGAGATAATATTAATTTTATTTGTTATATTTCTTGTGATGTTGTATTTACCCAGGGTAGAAAGTCCATTTTGAAAGTACTCTTCCAACCCCTTAACTTTCCACAGACTACTATCTCTAAATTAAGAGTTTAGATTTTAATGGTTGTACCTATCTAGGGCTCAGGAGAGGCAATTGAGCTCTAATTAGCATTAGTACCACTTTATCATTTATGATTAATTCTTTTATACTAGATTCATCTAAATTTTCGTCTCCTTTATCATACTGAAGCATGCTCTATGTCCTGGTGATATGTCTATTACAGTAATCTAGAGATTCTTCAACCTTCTTAACCTCAGGTTAGACTCAAAAGGCTCAGTTTGGAGTTAGTGGTGTTAAGCGATCCTTTAAAGTATTTTACGAGTACCGCTATTATTGGTCATAATTGTGAGCCATAAGTACCTATTGAGAAGAACCATTAGAACATAAAGTAAAATGAGAAAGCATGAAACAAAAGAAAACTAAAAAAATATACTCACTTTGTTTAAAAAAGAATGACCTACTTTCTTTTTTTTGTCTGTTTCAAAAGAATGACTCTTTTCCCTTTTTAGCATCTTTTAAAATTTAACTTTCCACGTAGCATGTTTTAGACGAAAAGATTGAAGGGCATTTTGGTAAATTTGACTTATCTTTAATTTAAGACCACAAGATTCAAAAGTCTTTTTTATTTTTTTAAACTCCATGCCAAGTCAAAATAGGTCATTATTTTTGAAATGGGGGGAGTATTTATTTATTTATTTATTTATTTATTTTATATACACCATGGACTGCTGAGTGGACAATGGATCATAGAAAGAGTCATCAAGGAGACGACGGTTGTGGAAGTGAGATTAATTTTCATAATGACTTGACTCAATGGACCATCACAATGGAGAAGTTCTGTCGATTCATCAATTACATACAACCAGTGAATTATCCAAATCGATTTTCCAAGCAAATGATAAGTCAACAAACTGTGAACCATCAAAAGGATCATGGACCCATCCATAACTTTAAGGCAATGACTCCAGTTATCCAAGATGCTCATGATAGGCCATTCCACAACTCATGGGTCATCAAACGATTCAAAAAATGATATTTAGTGCTAAACATAGTTCATTTTATTGAACACTTCATACCACAGTTAAGATGACAAACCTAAGTGAGACATTAATCTTATTTCATGTTGAAACATTTATAATTCTAGCTATGTGAATCTATTGATATAGAGATTTTCTCACACCAAATAAGGGTTACTCAAACTTCACCTTCATGTTAAAAAACATGCCATTTTTAAGAGTTAGTGGGCAAAATGATATTTTTCATAATAATTTTGTCTCTGAAATTCAAAAGTCATGAAGCCCTCTGACTTAATAAGCAAAATATACTCTCAATGACAAACAAAAAATAAAACACCATATGCATATTTTGGACTAAAAAAGCTATTAAATCAATTTTGTACAATTCAATCCTATCCTAGATGTGAAAACAATCTCATTCTGTCTTAGGGTTCCTATTAATGGATAAAATATAATTAGGGGAACCTAATTTCTTTCCCTTACAATGTAGTTTAACCCAAAAGTAGATGCATAACTTATTACCTTTATAGAGAACTATGAAAAATAGGAGAAATAGCTAGAGTTAAACTTGATTTGTTGTGACTTTTAAGTAAAAGATGATGGAGACAAAGACAATGGAGGTATAGAGAGAAATTATATGGTAGATTAAAAATCATCATAGAAATTTAGGGGTTTTGGGAAATAAACATGGTTGAGAAGTCAGAAGAGAAAAGATGTTGAAAAAATGAATATTAGGGGAGTAGTACACGAAGAGCAAGCAGATATTTCATCATATATTGTATGTGAAATTCTTTACGAGAAAGAGCGTAATTATATTCCTATACCTATGTATGTGACATTGTTTATACTTTTAAGTAAAGATGGTAACTATTTTCTTGTGAGGGAACATGGTTTATGAAGTTAGGTGAAGTATTCTATCTCTTGGTTAAGTAGTTCGGGTGATTTTCCTAATACATAGGGTCATTTCTTGAGGCTAGGAGATCGTATTGAAGTAGTTGATTATGAGATTAAATGAATGATTAAAGTAATGAGTGGTAAGTTTACCACTCATTTACATCCAAATTAGTGCATACTACTGTGGTTGAAAGGTGTTAATGAGAATAAATTGTCATTTGAATGCACGAATTCTCATGTTTTGCAGGTATATAGGTAATAGGAAGAAAAGAAGTGAAGGGAGATAAAAAGAGATCAAAAAGGAAAGAAGTAGTGCAAAAGCTGGAAATCAGGAGCAAGAATTGACCCTCAGTTATCGCGATCGCGGTCTGAGGGTCACGATCATAACTAACCCAAACCAGTCAAGGCACACAATTGCGGTGGGTTCACCATTATCGCAGAAGCCGCGATTACAATCAAGCATCAATGATTGCAATGGAGTGGAAAATATCCAAGGGGCAAATTTGTTATTTTATCATTTCCCACAGTTGGGTCCAATTCTGTATAAGACCAAAATCCTTTCACTTTTTTGATAACTTGAACTAGAATTCAAGTTTTGGCTTTGTAAAAACCCTACCAAATTGGAAAACATTATTGTGGTTAATTTTGTAAGGATTTTAGCTGTAACTAAAGTTAAATTGAAGAATACTCTTTCTTGCATCTTAAATGGAATCTTTGAATGTGAATTTGGGTATAATTCTTCTCTTAAACTTCATGAGTAGCTAAATATCTATCTTGGGGTTATGCTGGAATTGAGTGAAAATGTGTTTGGGTTTTATTATTAGTGTAGATTCTTAGTTAATGATGTTGGGTTTCAATAATACTTGCTTGTTGAATTGGAATTTGTGGTTGAAAACCCCAAATTCCCACAATCTCATATCATCCTTAAAAGAGGTATGAGAGTACGCTTTTGAATCCTATATCATCCTTGAAAGAGGGATATGGGTGACAATGTATTAGTGAACAACAATTAGATGTTAGCTATTCCTTTATATTGTCTTATAAAAGAGTATGGATAATGAATTTGTTATGTCTTAGGATTTTTCCTAGAAATAGGGATGCCCAATTGACGCTTTGGACAGATTTGTTTTCCACACCCATGAAGTATCCAAAAGGGCCCATGGGTGATATTTTTGGTGTTTGGTTGAAAAACTAGCGTCAAAATCTCTAACCTAGCCTACCCATATGGTCATTAACTAGAATTTACATTTGATTATCATGAACCCATTCATTATTTACCCCTAGAAAAACATAATTACAAGACTATTCTCCTATTAGGAATATTATCTATAATTGTTGTGCTAATTCGGTAGTTTAAATAGTTTTTTCTTAAAAAATAATTCAAACCATACCCCCTAATTTTTATTCACATATTTTATTTCGTATACATTACAGGTATATACTTAGTAGATTTCAACACCCATAGGATTTGAATACTAGTTACACTCCCCATGGATTCCACCCCAACTCAAGTTGGATTAATATATTTGACAACGACCGCCTTGCCCATAAATCATGGAGTAAGTTGAGCGTGATAATGAAGCATGATTAATATGAACTTGCCATCTTTGGTTGTTATTGCCTTAGCTTGAGTGATCTTGTTTCAATTGGAATAGTTCATAGTAGAGTCTAAGTCATGAGTGTATAAATTACTTGAGGACAATCATGGATTTAAGTGTGTGGTGTTGATGTGATGCTAAAACCATGTTATTTAACTATTATTTGCCTCATATATGTTCTCTTTTAAATATTATTTATATTTTAGATGATGTGATTTACACCTGTGTCTGGTGTTCTTTTATGTAGGAGTGTCTTGAGGTATTTAGAGCTTAAAAAGGAGAAAAATAGCACCAAGGAACTAAAAGCAACCAAGAATGAATCAATGTCGTAATGCATAACAAAATGAGTGAAAAAGAGACTAGAAAATAGTGCGTTGTGCCACTGCTGCAAAGAAATAGTGACGTGGATTTAGGAATCCAACAAAAACTTTTTTAAGAGATGTACCACTACCCCCAATGCAAAAGTGGTGCAACGAATGACACCTAGCAGAATTTCAGTTTGTTACTTGAGCCATAACTCCACTATTGGGTTGTGGAACGAGTCGAGGCCTTTCCTAACCCAATTGGGATTGGTTTTTGACATTCTAAGGGTTCCTAGACTCTATATAATTCCCCTACCCATATTTTTAATCGAGAAAACATGATTTAGTAAAGTCAAAAGCTAGGGCAAAGCTCAAGAATAAGGTCTAGTTTTATTTTTAATTTCTACCTTCTAAGCTCATGGAATATCTTCTCCCAAAAGTATTCATGAGTATATATGTAACACCTCGAGCCTACACCCTGGACGTCACACGATGCTTACGACCCCAAAGGATCATAAGCTAACCCATGAATGGTACCTGCTGTGAGCACTGAATAATAATACTGAAAAACATATGCAAAAGTAAAATTGAAATTCCATAAGGTTCCCAAAATAATAATATAATAACTGAGTGTAACTGCTAATAACATCTGAAAATTGAAAACTAACTGTGCTAGTCTTAAAGCCTCTAACAGTCTGAGTATGCAATTGATGGGACAAACCCCCAACTAACCCTGACTAAAATAACTACTGAACTAACAGAGATACTGAAATGCTAAAATAAAATAATATCCTCAATGGATGAGGACTCACTACTAAATCTGGCGCTGATATCCTAAGCTGCTAAGTATGATCAGGAACTCATGCTTCTGAACCTATAATCTGAGACATCATAGTGCAAAGAAAGAGTTTGCATCAGTATTTTTAGTATAATGGTATGCTAAGTGAGGTAGGATGATATATATGGGTTCATACACATAAGATGATAATTGACTGAACGAACATCATGAAATAACTGGATGAGAGTACATGCAAAAACGTAATTGCTGACATACTGGACATGCAATACTGCGCATGTAGATATATGTCATGTATCAGATATTATACTAAAACTGAGTATTAAATTCTGATGACTGAGTATCTTATAACTGATAGCCATGGTTTTGTAGAACTAAATGAGTTCTTTACAGAATACCGAGACAGAAACTATAACTGTAGGAGTGCTCATCTAACTGATATAACCCAGTTATAGACTGAGTTAGGGTCCAACCTGTGACCCCATTTGGAAGGGTGTTAGTACCTTGCCAAGGGATACTAACAATGCTGTGTCAACCCTAATCTGGAAGGAAAACTCATGAAATATATATATGATTGCATCAAGCCTAATCTGGCAGGAGAATGACTTAACCTACGCTGGCTACGTAGTTCTGTAATGCAGAGACTGCTACTAAGGGTCAAAACCTCTGTTAGCATGAATACCCCCATCCCTTTGTTCGCTCGTGTAATGCCACAAAAATGGGTCCCGAGACGTTACACGGTGCTTAGGGTCATAAGTGACCCCAAGCTAACGCTCCTACTGGTATAACTCATAAGCAACTGAATAAAATGCATAAATCTGAAAGAATAATGCGGAATATAAATATTTTATTATTTGTTCAATACAACATGAATTTACAAATTACAACTCTGCTTTTTCCAACAAACTAAAACTGAATACATCAACTTCTACTGACTGTCTATGAAGCCTCTAATAGTACTGACTATAGGTAGTCGGGTCATGACTCCCAACTACCCCTACTCAATACGACTGAATAAAAAAAATACAATACACCTCAAATTTGAACAACTCAAATCCCTGAATCAAAAAGACTAATCACCTGCCGATCGAGAGCCGCATCCTAACTAAACATGATATGTGCGCTACAGCTTGTACCTATATTTTGGTAAGAGTGTAGCCCATGGAATTATGTGGGTCAGCACTTTGAAATGTACTGAGTATGTGGGGTACATGCAACAATATAAATAGTATAATCAATTTCATGAAAACATGCATACGGACAATGATGACTCACTTGAGTTGAGTTATATCAAATCATACTTTTCGTAATTTCATAATAAATAGTTCATATGATAAAATCTAGTAATCCACGTAAATCATTATAAATCATAAATTATGATAAATCATCCTAAATCCTCATAAATTATAATATCGTCAAAAATCATCATAGGTAATTATAAATCATAATAAATGACCATAAAACATCATAAACATCTCAACTCTTTGTCTCAAATCTCGGAGTGACTCGGCAATTCAATAAACTTAATCTTATGGATACGAGAGTTTCTTATAACTGATAATCCCACGTGAGCTACGTGGAATACCAATATTTGAAACTCCCATTGGCGGGAGCGTCATACTCTTTGCTAAGGAGTACGACCTTAAAACTGCAATAATCACAATTGGTCTCTCTGGCCAATAATATCATCATCAAACAACCCTAAGGTGGCACATAGGTTTGGGGAAATAACAAATTTCCCTCTCGGTGCTAAGTAATACTCCCCGACAAGCTCAGAACGCGTTAGGAAATCCACCACAACATCACAAGGGTCTATTATAAAGACCAAATCAAATCTCTTTATCATTTATCAAATTGTATCAATTTGTGGATTCCTAACTCAACACATTTTAGCTTAAAATATTTTAATCTTCCTCAACATAAACAAGGTATCAATGCATTGAACCATAACCGACTTGACATTTGGACAAGGATATGAAGACTCAATACGTAATATTTTTAACAATTTAACTCATCAAAACCATTCAAAAAATACCAAGACTCATTGCAACTTCGATGTCAATATATCCAATAACTCAAATCGTCATAAGGAAGCTCAAAATTTGACACATGACTCGAAAACACTTGGAAATACCAATAATTCATTCATGAACTTAAAACGTGGATACATGTTCAAAATTTATCAATTTTTGATAGAAACACCAAGAATCCCAATATTAAATCTCAATTCATAGAACGAAAATAGTCAAATACTCATGTGATTCAAAACTTACTATTTAAATCTTTATAAGTTCATAATCCAATTATTTAGACATAATTCAACTTACAGAACCATATGAATCCATTAAATAATCATAATTGGAAAGCTTGAATAATTTACATATATACATAATCAAAATATCATTGTAGGATACCTTGGAAATAAATTCATTTGCCAAACTCATAATAATCCATAATAAAAATTAAAGATACGGGCACAAGAACGGAAGAATTATTCTTGTTCAAAGCCCTACATACCTTAAAATGCAAGATGAATATGAACTTCCGAATCCAGAACTTTATTCAAGAAAATAAAAGGGTGATTCTTGAAGCCCTTAACATGATCAACTCGAATACCAAATTAATTTAAAATTTCTACGAATCAATCAAGAGACATAGAAGGATGAAATTTGAAGTAGTAGGGTTGCGGTTTGAGCCTTAGGAAATTTGGGAGAAAATGAGCTATTGAATGCTCTTAATGGACTTAAATTCATGGTTTACCTGGATGGATTGGAGTGGAAATGACCAAAATACCCTTAAAAATCAAATAATGTCAAATTTGTCCTTTGGTGGACTGTTTTGATAGGCTGAAGTAGATACACCATAATTTTTTCTCCGATGGACAAATTGGATGAAACTAATTTCATTGGAAAGAGGACTCTCAGAGCTTTCTGTTGATATATAGTAGCTTACCCAGCTCATTATGTACAAGGAGTTATGATCATTTGAAATTGACCCTAAAATTCGCCTGGCCTCAGTATTTATTTCCTGCACATTTACTGTTCACCACTATTCATGGTTAGATCGGAATGATCATAACTCATCGCTCGAGTGTCTATTTTGGATGATCCGTATATCATTGTCAAGCTTATTCGATGCTTTAATTCAACACATTTTCATACGAGATCTTAATGGACTCTTGGAAAGATAAAAAGGCTTTAACAACTCAAAACATTTGGGAGAGAAATATTTAACGGGAAAACTCGGGATATCACAGCTCGGTGCTGAATCTTACTCCCAACTGAATCAATACTGGACTGATCATTAGACTGTACAAGCCTTGACTGAACTGATACTGATCGTGTTGACTGATTAAACTGGGTTGAGTTCATTGAGTTATGTTAACTGACTGAGTACTACAGTTCTTGACCTTTACTGAGACAATTCTATAACTACTGGAACTAAGTAAACATCTAGATTTCAGGTAACAAGTACCCCCAGGACTCGACAAGATCCATAATAAAACTTAACAAATCTTGAAAGCATAGAAATAGTCAATTGTTCATAATTCATTCACTGAGACATTTGTCTAACACTTGGAGATCATGAACTTGTACATAAATAAGAACACATGATGACATGTCATGATTATACTATTCAATTCACATGGATATTCTATCAAACACTTGGGAAGCATGATTGGGATACATGAACAATAAACATATAGGGCATTATCACTTCAATATGTAACTTGCAAATTCAAGGTTTTTACATGAGAGATTCATAATTCAATACACATACTAACACAATTGCATGGAACTAATAAAAGATCTTAACTCTAAACCCATACAACAATACAAACATGGACATAATTCAATTCATAATATGGGAATAATAATTCAAGTTTTGAAAAGGGTTCTTGAACTCCAATGGTGGAAAAAAACCCAAGGATGAACACTTAGCATACCTTGATTGTTGATTTCATGAAGATTGTTGGGAATTCTTGGAACTTGGACTTGAACTTGATGAATTAGGATTTATTTATTGAGAGGATTTTGAGAAGAATGAATGTAATTTTCCCTTTTGGGAGTTTAATTTTGTGTTATGACTTAATTAGGTGAGGGGAAAAGGACCTAATTGCCCTTGGAAAGTTAGAGTTTATTAAGAAAAATATGCCCAGTGATGCAATACCTAACGCGCTGCATAGATGGCATCGACATGATTGTTGATGCACCACGTCCATGCTGTCAATGCAATTACTGATGCGTCGTGGCCTGATCGCGTTGATACATTATTTTGGGCATCCAAACATGACTTTAACAAAGTAGAAAAATTCTAAAACTCACCCAATATGACCTACTGACATCTTTGATCATGAATCAATTTAAAAATCAACTATCTAAGACCATAAGGATAAAAAACAAGATCATCCAATTATGAAGGCTAAAAATGCTTCTAAGTCTTAATACTTAGCTGAATTTTTCGAAGTCTAGGACCTATTTTGTCATCCTATATAGGACTAAAATGACTAGGAATTTGCGAGGTCTTATAATATCTTCCCCTTGGGAAAATTTGTCCTCGAATGAGACTGACTGAACTAAGAGGGACTGAGGAACTGTACTTACACTAACATCCATGACTGAATTTGGGAGATATGAGACATGACTGAACTATTCCATGAATTCATGAAAGATATGAGCATGATATGTAGCTATAACTGAGCATGGAATAGAGTAATTCTAAGGATGTTTGTTACCTTAGGCTGAGTCTGAGTTTTTGGAGAAGAGGTGAGGATGCTTCTGCTTCTGCTTCAGCAGACTGATTCTAGCAATGAACTTTGACTAAAGGAACTTCTTTGTTCTTTAGTCTGCGAATCTGACGATTAAGGACTTTGACGGGGCCTTCCTCATAAGAGAGACTATTCTGAACATATACACTCTCTATAGGGACTAGAACAGATGGGTCACTAATGCACTTCTTTAACAAGGACAAGTGAAACATTGGGTGCACTGATGCTAAGTCTGCAGGAAACTCAATCTCATAAGCTACCTTACCAATATGATTGATAATTCTATAAGGACCAACATATCAGGGACTAAGCTTCATATTCTTGCTAAACCTTTTCACTCCCTTTATTAGAGAGATTTTTAAATACATAAAGTTGCTAATCTCAAACTCGAGATCTTTCCTTCTCATATCTGCATACAATTTCTATCAGCTCTGAGTTTTCTTAAGCCTCTCTCTGATCAACTGCACTTTCTCTAAAGCATCATATACCAAGTCAGGCCCCACTATCATAGCCTCACCTACTTCAAACCAACCAATGGGAGATCTACACCTCCTCCCATAAAGAGCCTCAAATAGAGCTGTCTGAATACTGGAATAATAGCTGTTATTATACACGAACTCTATCAAAAGTAAGTGGTCATCCCAACTTCCCTTAAAGTCAACGACACACTCTCTTAACATATCTTCTAAGGTCTGAATGGTCCTTTTTGCTTGACCATCTATTTGAGGGTGAAAGGATGTACAAAGGTGAACTTGGGTACAAGACCCTTTTGGAAGGCTTTCCAAAAATGAGAGGTGAACTGCGTACCTCTATCTAAAATGATGGACAATGGGATACCATGTAACCTAACCAACTCTTTGATACAGAGCCTGGCATAGTCCTCAGTTGAGTAAGAGGTATGAACTGGCAAGAAATGGGCTAATTTGGTCATTCTGTCCACAATGACCTAAATCGAATCATGTTGATGATGAGTACGAGGCAAACCTATCACTAAGTCTATGTTCACTTCCTCCCACTACCAAGTGGGAATACTGAACTCTTCAATAGAACCACCAGGCTTTTAGTGCTCAATCTTCACTTACTGACATGTAGACCACTTAACTATAAACTCTACAATGTCTCTTTTCATCCCACTTTACCAATAGACTTCCCACAAGTCGTGGTACATCTTAGTGGCCCCTGGATGAATTGAGTAATGTGCACCATATATTTTTGTAAGAATCCACTGTCTCATGCCATCCACACCTGGTACACAGAGTCTACCCTAGTAATACAACACACCCCAAACCAACTCTGGAAGCATCATAATACATAACAAATCCATCTAAACCATCTGTAAGGTTAGAATTGGGGCTGTAGTGAGTCGAGTCTTCAACTACTGAAAACTTTTCTCACAAGAATTTGACCACTAGAATTTGACTTTCTTCTGAGTCAATCTAGACATAGGGGATGCAATAGACTAAAATCCTTCAACAAACCGTCGGTAATAGCCAACCAAACCTAAGAAACTGTTGATATCTTCTAGAGAGATTTTAACATCATAATTATTAAATAGTCTATTAATTTTTCTGTCAATAATAAAAAAATCTCATATTTATAGTCAATTTTAACATCTTATTTATAGTCAATTGTAATAATTTTTCTGTTAATAATAAAAAATCTCATATTTATAGTCAATTTTAATAATTTTTCTATTAATAATAAAAAATCTCATATTTATAGTCAATTTTAACATCATAATTATTAAATAGTCTATAACTGTAATAATAAATAAATGATTTCATGGTAATTGATTATGAAGAAATTGTTAAATATAAGATTTATTTACTCCAAAAATATTTTTTTCCCAATCACTCCCATAATTATCTATAGCATGAAAGATATGTAAAAACCTGAATTCTCCACAAAAACACTATGGTTTGTAAATTACATTAATCTCAAAATTCTCAATATTGTAAGATGCAACTATAGAATGTAAACAACAAAATAAAATTATAGAACAATTGAATTCCTCTAAAAAAGGGATGTCACTAGCATATGGCCTCAAAAAATATAAGCATTTACCTCCCTTCTTATAAGGGTTGATTCCAACACCAACTTCAAATATTTGGCCAGTTCAAGAGGAAAGAAAAGAAAGAGAGGTTACTGAGAAGTTTGAGATTACGATTGAAGGACCTCCACTACCATTTTCATAAAGATTCTACAAAAGCAAGGAGGTTGTAAGATGTAAGAAGTTCCTCAATATATGAATCTACTTCTCATCAATATTTCCTTAATTAATGCTTTAAGGGACATGCCCAAATTTTCCAAATAATTGAGAGAACTGGTGGATAGAAAGAGATGACATGTAGAATTTGAGATGGTAACACTCACCAAGGAGTGTAGTTTGGCGGTATTGAGTGAGCTCCAAAAAAATCTTAAATATCCTAGGATTTTCACCCTCTCCATAAAAATATGTTAAGAAAGGTCGGGCATACATTGTGTGGTCTTAGGACAAGTATAAACTTGATTTCCTTCTCTATGTTACAGACACATGGTCTGGGAGAGCCACACCCAACTATAATCACTCTATAATTGACAAACTACTCTCGTATGAAACTAGAAAAAATAAGTCAAGATATGTTCATAAAGGTAGGTAAGTTTGTGATTCATGTTTACTTAATTATTTAAGATTTTCAAGCAGATGAGAAGGTCTAGGTTATTTTTGGATACCCATTCTTAACCACCAGTAGAGCCTTATTTATATAAGAAAAGGAGAGTTTAAGATAAGGGTCTATGATGAGAAGGTGACATTTAAAATGTATAAGTCACTACCTACTCCTTCACACTACATATACTTGTGTATGATCACAAATGTGGTTAATGATAAGTGTGGGCTAGAAGAGTCTTGGCGTGAAAAAACTAAAGATGTGAAGACTGGCTTTGAATTGTTTGAGGTGCAAAAAAAAAGAATTGATCAAGTTATTAAAAAAATAAGAGAATGTGTTTGAATGAAATAATTATGAACCAAAAAGTGATTTAAAGACAAAGATAGCGATTGATAATTGTGAACTTTCTACAGAAAAGAAGAGGCCAAAATTGAATTATTTAATAAGGAAGAGATTGAGAGATTTTGGTTGATTTATGACTTACACCGTGCTGCAAAGTTAAACCGATCACTACTTGGCAAGCAATCCAAGTTGTAATAGTAAAGTTTTATATTTAAAGAGTCACTTTTGTTTTTATTTTTCTTTTTGATTTTGGTTTATACGGATTAGGGAAAGTCTTAGTACCCCAATTCGAATGTTAAGTGACATAGATAAAGAGTAAGTGTCGGGTAGTTCATCCCTTTGATGGAATGATTAATGAATACATGCTACTAGCTAGGCCATATAGGGCCTTAAAAAGTATATCTAATCACTGTTTTATTTTGTTTAATGCTTTACGGACAAAGTATGACTTTAAGTATAGGGTGAGATTCTTCTAATACTGTTAAGAGTGAAGTATACTATTGTAATACTCCAGAAAATTTTTCGTCGAAATTTTGTGCGTAAATGTATTAGATTCTATCTTCGAGAATGATTTATAATTTTTCTGTGTGTCATTTCTTGGATTTTGACCCACCATTTTGTATAGCATCGAATACGATTTCCAACGATATATGGATCACCCAAAACGGACACTCAAACGATGAGCTATGACCATTCCGATCAAACTACGATCATTCCGATCGAACTGTGAACAGTAAAATGTGCAGGAAAAAAAATACTGTAGCCAGACGATTTTTTTTGGTCAACTTCAAATGATCATAACTCCTTGTACATAATGAATTGTGTGAGCTGATATATATCAACGGAAATCCCTGAAAGTCATCTTTCCAATTAAATTGGTTTCATCCAATTTGTAAATCGGATTAAAAAGTTATGACCAATTTACTTCAGCCTATCAGATAGATCACTGAAGGGCAGATTTGACATTAATTAATTTTTAAAGGTATTTTGGTCATTTCCCATTATGGTAACCCTTCATATATACCCCCTTTGAGCTGAGAATTGTTATTAATTTTTTATCATTTCTCTTATATCTCCATCTCAAAATATATGTCTAGATATATATATATATATATATATATATATATATATATATATATATATATATATATATATATATATATATATATATATATATATATATATATATAAAAGAAGAGGAGTTAGGGTTAGGGTTCCAATTGGGGGAAAATCGATCTTCGCTTCGCGAATTGCTTCCGTCAATCTCTTCGGCTACGAAATGTAAGGTATGCAAGTGTTTATCTATGGGATCCTTTCGTCCATATAGCTTACAAATCCCTTTTCAAAGGCTCAAGATATATGTGTATATATATATATGAGATTATACTTTCTAAATTTTCATTGTGTATGTGTGTAGTATTCACATGATGGTTGAGATATATGTGTGGGATGATTATGTGTGTTGGTTGAAGTATATGTGTGTAGTATTTGTGTGATGGTTGGTGATTATGTTGTTGAAGTTGATGATATCCAAGAAGGGATCTTTGTATGTTTGTGGAAACTATGGTGGTGTGTGATGTATAAATATATGAAATGGGTGATTGAATACTTGTAATCTTGATGAATCCACCTATGCCTAAGAAGTGCATGTAAGGTGCTTGTGAAAATACCTAAGAGACTAGAGATTTTGTTTTTATAACATAATAGGTCCAAAATTAACTGATTATGAATAGATGATAATTTAAATTGTTAAGCCTTGATTATACTATTATTCTATTATTTCCTTGTTATGACTTGGTAATGTTATTGGAAATTATATATCCCTGCTAATGATTGATATGTCAAATATTTTCTAAATGTGAGTTGGATTATGAATTAAGAAATGTGGATTTTGAAGTTGAAGGATGATGGTGTTGTGTTGTGTTGTGGCTGTATGATGGAATTCCATGATGAATTATTGAGGCAACTATAATGTTTGTGCGTAGTATTTGCTGTGGACCCAAAAGATGCTCCCCACGTGTTCGATTGGATGCTTATATGAAGAAATTAGGCCATTTGATTTGCTAAGTGTGAAGTCCTCAATTATGTGTTGTGTATGATGGCCTATGGGCATGTTGTGTATGAGTTATCTATCTTGTGTTACTTTATGTTATTGTGTGATGGGGGTACGTATGCCCGAAATAGTCTACTGGTCTAGAGCCGAGTCAGTTTCAGGGTAATCTCAATCGAGCGATGAATAATGAACTCCTGATTAGTTTCAAAACTTGGGGAAAAATTAGTAATCTCAAAAATCAGTCTTTATCGAATAATCGGGCCATGAAGCTCTGAAATATTACATATCAATTTACACTGTTACAGACCTCTGTATATTTTGTGAGATAGTAAGCTTATCTTAAAAGTAAGTGGCATTTAGAAATACTCCATCAGAGAACGGAATCAAGCGAACTCTGTCATATTGATAAAGTATCATAATGTGAGAACACATTCAGTTTAGTTGTCTTTTAATTGAGAGTAGGATTCAACACCGACTGAGCTAAGGATGGGAACATTCCTGCGAGTAGAGGGTTTGATTCCTGGTAGCAATCCTTATGCTCCAGAACTACGTCGCCAGCGTAGGTTGAGACATCTATCCTGCGAGTAGAGGGTTAGATAAGGTGGTTGTCCTATGAGTAGAGGGTCCCACCATTCTCGTTTGAGGTCCTAATAGTAGAGGGTCCTATGCAGTTGTCTTTATTGGTGGCGCAGTATTGACACCCTTCCAGCTGGGGTACAGGTTGGATCACACTTGTGGTAAGTGGGGCATGTCGATTAAATGATCACTCCCACAGTTTCAATAACAGTCTAAAAAAAGAACTCAGTTAATGTGCAGAAGTTGAGGCTGTCAGATACAGGCCTCCCAGTATTGCTATCGTTATCATTGAGTAGAGAGACTTCCTGCGATATGAGGGTTACTCTCGAACTTATTTACCCATTATCATTATCATTGAGTATAGAGACTTCCTGCTAGATAAGGGTTGATCTCAGATTCAGTTGTTTAGTGTTCCAGAGTTGGTGAATTTGAATATCAAATATCAGTAATATCAGTTATCCGATTTATCAGTATTGATAAGTACAGATGTCAGCTCTAGTAGCTTCAGATACTCAGTATCTTATTGTCAGCATTATTATTTTTGGGTGTCAGCGTTCAAAATGTAACATTCGGAGTCATGATGATTTCAGTTGTACTTTATGCATCCATGTGTGTATTGTTGATCAGACATGTTTCAAAATTGGTAACTGCAGAGTTTCTATATATGTTTATTCCAACGAATACATATTATTCAGATTGTTATGTTTATGTATAAGCTTATATTTACCTTACCTTATCCTTGCATACTCGGTACATTCTTTGTACTGACGTATTCGTGCTATGGTGTTCTTTTATTTTGGGGCACCATAGGTTCAGCGGAGTGAAACTTGGAGCTTCTTAGAAGTCACTTGTATAGCAGCAGTGGGTGCAGCAGTGATTCCTCATCATCCGAGGATGTTGTTATTACAATATTTGATTTTAGTAGACGGAGTTAGTTGGGGGAATTGTCCCTTCAACTCCACAGTTCAGGCAGTGTAGAGGCTTTTCCGATAGATATATTAGTGTGTGGTTTAAGGTATTGTATATTTCTAGATGTTTGAACCTTATGGAAAGTGTTAGACAGTTTTTGCATGTATTTTATTATATTGTGCAGTGAACATTTACAAATATCAGAAAAATGGTTAGCTTGTGGTCCTTTGGGATCATAAGCACCATGTGGCATTCCGGTTCTCGGGAATCGGGGCATTACAAACTTGGCCACAACATTAGCCACATCCTACTTTATTTTATTCCACCAATACATCTCCTTCAGTTCATGATGCATTTTTGTTGAACCAGGATGAACAAATGCGCCTCAACAAAAATCCACTCTCACAAACCATCTACATTAGGAACACATAATCTCTCTTTGTATCGAAAAGTATCATCACCACTAATTTTGAAGGACATCACATTTTTCCCACCTATATCACCCTTTATCCCCATAAAGATAGGACCTAACATCTATTTTCCTTGATTTCAGCACCAATAGATGACCGCGCCACTTCCTATACAAATACACACCATCCCAGAGTCCAACAGATGAACTCCAAGGGTATCCAAATGGTGATTGTACTTCAAAAACTCCTGCTTCCCCTTATCGACATGAGCTAGACTTCCCATGGATAACCTGTTAAGGGCATCAACAACCATGTTAGGTTTACCTGGGTGGCAGTGAAGACTCATATCATAATCCTTCAGAAACTTAAGCCATCTACCTAAGGTTAATCTCTTTTTAAGTAAACACATATTGTAGGCTCTTATGATTAGAAACGATATCCATATGTACTCCTGTAATGCCCCAGAAAACACCCTAGACGTCACATGGTGCTCAAACCTACAAGTAGTCCTAAGACAACCCTTTAAGCCTTCTAACAACTTTAAAACTCAAAGTAAAGATAAACTTGACATAAAAATAATCGAAATACTGAATTAATATCTTACAAAAAGCCTTTAAATTAAAAATCTTAAAACCAACACTTTGAATCCATAATAGAAAAAAGTCAGACAATCCTCTACTTCTAACTAGAGAGCCCTTGGGACAAGCTCTAGCTGACCCAACTCAAAAGAAAATCAAATAACTAGAGCACTTCAACAATAACAAATTTAATAGAATGGGTCCTCAAACTATGAGGACTCACCAAGAGCGGGGATATAGGTGGAGATGCTTAAAATCAATCACGCTGCTGGAACTTAACACCAGAACCTACATTATGAGACAATGTATAACATAGACATATATATGGATCAGTACTTCTGGAATATACTGAGTATGTGGAGGGGGGATGCTTAAGTAAAACAATAACTCAATGTGAATTTAGATTTTAAAATAATGTATGCTAAGCGTAAATGACTCACCTTGGGCTTGAATAAAATCAAGCTATGAAATAATAAACATGAGTAATAAAACATAATGCTAAACTTTGTGAGCCATAACACTTACTTCTAAAAGCTTTAATTTATTCTTTCTTAGGGAGGTTCTTCTAGCCGACATACACCATGTGAGCTATCATGGATTCCAACGTCTTACCCACGGTGGGGAGAGCTCATGTTGGGGAAAGATTTTCAACCCTTACCATCGGAATAATAACTTAAGTGATCACTATACTTATCCCACTATGGGCGCTTAAACCTATGGTGGCACATAGTTCTAGGGCATGTCACCTAGATGCACACCCAACTCTGCGCTAAATACTACTCCTTTACTTATATGCTCATACTTTAGGAAATCCACCTTAACTTAGCACAAGGGTTTTATAATGAAAATTTGTTATGCTTCTCTTTGTTTTAAACTGTAATCAAAATAAACAAATATGGATTCCACATTTTAGATTAGGATCAAAATATCAATTCTTTCTTTCAAATCTTGATATAAGCTTATGAAATAATGCTTAAAATCATAATCTTCTTGAAATCTCAATACTTAAACTTAGGGCTTTAAACTCATGTTGATTCATAACAAAACATCATGTTGTTTAGATAGTGCAATGTCATTCATAATATAAACCATGTAAGTTAAAATATAAACATAAGAACTCCTTGAAAATCTCATGCTTCAATAATATATATACTTCGGTATAAACCCTACTTCAAAAAGAGTAATTTGAGCGTTAAAATCATTCAATTTGGGCTCAAGAGTGAAAGGATACCCTTGTTCACAACCCCGCAAACCTTATTATTAATCTTAATTTGACGTAGAAGCTTGACTTTGAGCTCTTAAATATGTTCTTGAAGGTTGTTTCTTACAGTTCTTAGATGAGAAACCTTAAATTCTTGATTATCTCTAAGAGGATGTAATGGAGTTTTGAAGTTTTTAGAATTAGGTTAGGGTTTGTTGGAGAGAAAGTTGATGGAGAATAGGTGTATAATGCTTAAATCGTCATTTAATCCTTTGTTTACGAATTGGGGTGATGGTAAATGACCTAATTTCCCCTCTGTAGATTAAAGTTGCAACCGGAATGCCGTTTGCGGGTTTGGCGTGATGTGATGACATGCCCATCACTATTCCTTACATAACGCGTGTCACGACCCGCGCCTAGGCCCTAACCGTGATGAGCATCCCGAACCATGAAGGCCCGGAACACCCATTCTCTATCTGGTTATCATGCACAACGTTCGTAATCATAATAAAATGTGGAATTGAAACTGAGTATGGAATACATGGTCAAGTTCTGCAAAATTTCTGAATAATACTATCTGACATCAGTCTGCGAAATCTCTACTAAGAACACAAACATCTGTCTGAAAAGAAACTAGGACAAGGCCCCCAGTAAACCAAAAACATAATAAATAAGATAATGTCTAACATAATTAGGCCTTCCGAATAATAGAAGGCTCACCACTGCGAGATCAAGTCTGCAAATCCGAGAATGTCTACTGAGTAGCTGGACCCCTAGACTGTGCCTCAGGACCTGGAAGAGGGGGGGTCAGCACAAAAGTACTAGCACGCGAAACAATCCAAAAATAGTATAATGGAACATATATATATTAAGTGGAAGAAATTTTTCATCAAGACATCATGTATAACACTGTTTCCGAAAAATACATGGGCACTTTCTGAAAACATGTAACCTGCCTGTTCATTTCAAATCAAGATCTTGGTTTTTACTTCTTAGTTAGGTGGTATTCCCCTACAAGTCTGATATTCCACGGGCTGTATGGAATCCGCCATTGACACTTCGGGGAATCCCCCAACCCAAGTGTACCGCAAGGGTTGGAGTGTCTGAGTCTGATACGCCATAGGACATTTAAGTCAGCGCATAATAGTATACCCGAGTCGGCACACCACGGTCTTAGGCAATGAGTCGCTTGAGCTCAAGCCCTCTTCGGGGAACCACCTAACATCTCTGTATGCCCATTTTTACCTTTTCTGTACATGCAACATTCTGAATGTCTAAAATCATGAAAGTCTGAAATGTCTGTTAGTCTGAGTCTGATATGGCGTTAGTCTGAATTGGTATCATCATACCAAGACATTGCAAGTCATGATTTTTCTGAGCCATAATGTATTAAGCAAGAGCTTACATTCAAAACATAGTTTAGACCACCAAAACATATAACTGATGTAAAGGATTTCATATTCCGAAACTGAAAGTTCAATTCATGCAGAAATTTCATCAAACACCTGGTGGTCAAATGTCTTTAGCAAGTTCATGTATTCAAAATTGAAACACATTCATTCATATATGTATATAAACTGTCAAATCGCTTTGGAGATGGTCAAAAGACCAAAACAATGATGTTAAAACATCTTATACATAAATATATATACATAATTTAAAACCCCATTCTAAAACATGATTTTTTTTATGCCCATGAGAATTTAGGAAAAACCCCGCGTACCTCTATTTCCAAGGATAATAGATGTTTCTTGAAGCTTGCGGATTGGTGATTCCGAATATGTAATTATCTTCGAAAACCTACGGTCGAATCTTGAACTATTTGGTTTTTTATTTTGAAACCCTAAGGAGAATTCTTGAGCAATTTTGGAAAAGTATGTGTATTATGGTGTTTGAGGGATTAAATCCCGTGTTGGTGGTATATATAGGGGTGGAGGATGACCAAAATAATCCTAAGGAACAATTAAGGTCAAATCTGTCCCTCAGTTGACAGTTTGATAGGCTGGAGTAAATCGATTATAAAGTTTTACTCATATATTCAAATTGGATGAAACCAACTTCATTTTAAAGAGGACGCAAATAGCTTTCGTTTTATATATTATAGCTCACACAGTTCATTATATACAGGGAGTTATGATCATTTGAAATTGACCCAGAAATACTGAAAACTGGGCAATAGGCTATGCGTTTTGCTACTGTTTTGAAATCCAAACACAGCCTTATGCATTTCGAAAAATTTCAAAACTTATCCGAGATGTACTATGAGCTTGCCCGATCGTAACGCTACTTGAAAATATAAAAATGGATATCGGAAAGGTTGAGAAGTTGTATCCCGAAGATTGCCAGCTAAAATGACACTAAGTCCTCATTACACTCACAAAAAAGTTCAAGTTTTTAAGTCTAAGGGCACTCTATTAAAGGCTAATCCATGCACGACTTTTACGGGGTGTTACATTATCTCCCCCTTGGGATCATTCATCCTCCAATGATGGATAGGAACTTGTTGAAGCCTTAAAGATATAGAATAACGCGGACACGACATATCCTTTAATAAAGAATACATTGATTTGAAACATGACCATATGGCTGGAACTACTGATATTTTGAATTCTTATATCGGACACGCATACCTGATGCATGGAATACACGCCTGAAGCTATTCATAAGCTGAATTCTCATAATGAACATGCATATCTGATGCATGGATCTGTCCTTGAGTTGTTCTCATGAATGCAGGACTAAATACACTGATAAGCTGAACTTTTTCTATTGAACATGCATTTTAATGCACGCATATCTGACTGGACTAACGTATGAATGTATGACTGATTACGCAATGATAACTGCTGCAAGGCTTGTAATAAGAATCTATACATGCAACTGAATGAGGTATCTCCCCCTTGGGACACTATGTCCCTCTATGAATGCTCAATTCATTAAGATACTCGGAGAAAAAAAAATTGAGGCGATGCACTAGGCACCTACAAATTGAATCATAACTGAACATCTGACATCTGACTCTAATGCATGACACATGAACTGAGCTATACTCGCAACTACTGGTATACTCTATCTTGGAATAGTAGCATGTCTGAGATTTCGGGTAGCATGAATAAATGAAAAGACGAGAAAACAAGTCATGCAAATCTGCCTGTTAAACTGACTTACTGACTATACAGATTGAATTATGCTGGACTTTCATACTTAACTGGAGTATCTCTTCAACACTCTCTCTAAAGAAGTTCTAATAGTAATAGGGAGCCACGAATCTTGGGTATGGATTACACAAGACATCCAACTGAGGAAATCACAACATTAACTCTACTCTACAGTCTGAAATATAGACATATAACTCCTAAATTAGGATAGAATTTTCAGACCTTTGGCAATACGACTTCTTACTTTCAGGCTTAGTGCACTTCCCGAATATCCCTTAACTATACTATTCCCTATAAATATGATATTCATTCAATTCAGCTTAAATTTCTCATATGAGCATTGACAAATTTTTCTACTAATGTCTAAAATAGCTTAATCCTTACCCCGCGATCAAGCCTAACTCTAAGTCACAAAAATACAACATGCTACACCACGCTATTATTCTAAACCATATGATGCCACCTTCTATACCTCTTTTAAAGATCACATTCTAAGCATAACATGCCTTACCACTTTAATGACTACTCTGAACTCTTAATATGAAGTCGCTAATGCATATTGCAACCTTCCACTACAATCCCAAAATGTCATTCAAGCCTAATTTATAACCACATGTTAACTTCAAGGCAAACACCCATAAATACATACTTCACATAGTTTCTAAACTATTATCAATATAACTCCCACGCACTATCCTAAAAACATACACACAAAAACTTTTCCACTAAACATCACATGTATCAAAGATTGGCCCCAAATCTCACTTCATACTTATGGCCTTATCTAAGAAAATGTACTATGATCTTCCATCAACAAGAACATTTACTTCATCACCACTATCATTGCATAGGGAGGACACTAAAAGGTTAAAACATAAGACCCTGAAGCATGAGAAGATTTTTATATGGGACTGAACACATTATAAAGAGTGAGTACATGCGTCATGAGTTGCATGACCTCAACTAGAATTCCTAACATAAGGAATGTAATTCCGACTACTTTAATGAACTATAACTTATTATCTTGGAACTGGAAGAGTACGTGACTCTCTATCATATACAGGAATCACGAACTATGATCACGGAACTGAAACGTAAAGCTTGAGTAGGCATTGGGATCACTAAAAAATACTAAGATAAGAATGGGTTGAGTCTCACCCTCAGTTTCTAATGTTCTAAATCATACTGCATCACTACTAGAATCTGAGAGCCTTACTTGGTCATTCGTTCTGTTATCTCCCCCTTAGCTTCAAGTCATCATCTAGAGTTTGAGAGATCCTTTACCATATTCTAACTGAACTACACTTACTACACTCTAGGGTCTGAAAAAAATAACAATACATGCATATCATAGAACTTAGCCCGAATGACTACCTTCCGGGATACACTCTATCTTTCTCTAGCCACCAATAGTCATAGTATAATGCTTGCACACTTATTCTATCGGTTTAACCTTCAAAAGTCAAGCTTAGATGCTAATACTTAACATGGATATCACTAAGCTTTTGATGAACCATATCTCTTTCGATAGAGCATACCATTATTGCGACTCCAAATTTATATCCCTCTACTATGAGAATCAAGATCACTGCAAAAGGCCCAACACTATCAATCAAAACACCTTAACATGGCTATTTAGATCACCATGTACCATCTAACTAGTCTTTCTCCACTTAACAATTCAATGGTACCACTAGCCACGCACAACAAATAATAGCCTTAGAAAAATGCCACAACCTCATGTCACCTTAGGCATACTTCTACACCATACATGCAATATCATACACCACTACGAATCAAATAAACTTACCATATTGCATGCACCGTTTAAGTCTATTAGATCACTTCTATACAACTAGTATTCATTAACCAAGAAATCTTCACATCCACCTTCATGGACATCAACTGTTCAAACTTAATATCTAGTGCTATGCATGATTTACAACCCAACCTTACACAAAATTTCACTTGGAAACTATGAAATAAACATCACGAAACACTAGTGCACTAGAACTTCATAACCACAATAATCGATCATGACCTAACGCTTTTCCTTATCATAATCCATTAGAATGTACTATTTCAGCACATCAAGCCTACTAATTTAATCCCACAAAACATGCATCATCAAACTCGTGCCACTATTTACCACCACACCATTTAAATTCAAGCCTATAGTTTAGTATCAATCATTTACCACCAATGAAGAATGCAACATAATATAAATATACTAATCCATCAAATTAGGATATTCTACCCAAATATCTCAAAAATCTACTACATACCTACTCACAAGTATCACTAGTTTACAACTACCAATGAAAAGAGGGTCAAGGGGGTTAAAGCCTCATAATAGACATGGTCAACTTTATCCTTATATTATAACCCCGTACAATCGTATCTACTTATACTTCTTTCTCACATCACAATTACTTACCCAAGCGTACATTTACACTACCTTCAAAATCCACAACAACCATGAGTCTATACTTATAACCTACTGGCTAATCTGGCCATTTTCATACTTCAAGCAAGGACAATTCACCTCGCCTAATAACTCCTTCTCTGTCTTCTACTAATAAACTAACACACAAGGATGAATTGCTTCATTACCAACTCTATCTCATGCAAAAAGATTCAGCTATACATATATTCAACCAACACAAGAACCACACGTTGAATGACAAATTGCTAGTGAATCAAAATAGGCCTCACACGGCTTCACTAGACTTTGATTTTTTTGTAGTTTGAACAAGAAAATAAGAAGAATGACAAGGCAACTATGCTAGTGAATCGAAAGAGCCCCACACGGCTTCACTAGACTTTTTAGTTTCACTAACACGATGATAAAATATTTTCAAGAGATAGAAACTTGTCACACAATATTCCATAATCTGAGAATACACATCTTACTTTGTATAGATAAAAAAAAAATCTGAGTCAAATATTTCCCCCACAGATTATCATACAATCCACACACGCTACTTGTTACCAATAGGTCATGACACCGACACTTTAACTTATACTACTATTTGGGTGGAAATACAATTCCAACACTTCTACTACACATCTTTTCCCTTAAGCATGACATCTGCAACATAAATTTCTGAAAAGGGCCAAATATACTCAATATAGAAGGCTGAAAAACACGATTTCATCAAGATCAAGGTTCACACTGGAACCCATACACTCTGAAGCAATAACGGACTCTTCTCAAGTCCTTGCACATTTTTAAGATCTTATATGATGCGATCCGAAGGGACAATACCATTTAGACTCTAAACTTCTGAACTCGATTCACCCTAGAAATGTGATGGGTCTAAGAACATCAGAGTAAGGAAAGAATTTGGGATGATTTTACTTTCGTATGGACATCACCATAGCACGAATTAGAGTATGATGGAGGAACATTCTGACTCTGTTTCACGAACTAGAACATGAAGAAAGAGAGACATTCCTAAGCATCTTGTAGACTCTTGCTTATAAGTGTGGCGCGCTACACACCCATAAATAAGACTCTACCCGATGTGATTTCGCAGACACCCTTGGACCATGAACCGTGCTTTGATACCAAGTTTGTCACGACCTGAGCCTAGGCCCTAGCCGTGACGAGCATCTCGAACCATGAAGGCCCGGAACACCCATTATCTATCTGGTTATCATGCACAACGTTCGTAATCATAATAAAATGTGGAATTGAAACTGAGTACGGAATACATGGTCAAGTTCTGCAAAATTTCTGAATAATACTATCTGACATCAGTCTGTGAAATCTCTACTAAGAACACAAACATCTGTCTAAAAAGAAACTGGGACAAGGCCCCCAGTAAACCAAAAACATAATAAATAAGATAATGTCTGACATAATTAGGCCTTTCCAATAATAGAAGGCTCACCACTGCGAGATCAAGTCTGCAAATATAAGAATGCCTACTGAGTAGCTGGACCCCTAGACTGTGCCTCAGGACCTGGAAGAGGGGGGGTCAGCACAAAAGTACTGGCACGCGAAGCAATCCAAAAATAGTATAATGGAATATATATATATTAAGTGGAAGCAATTTTTCATCAAGACATCATGTATAACACTGTTTCTGAAAAATACATGGGCACTTTCTGAAAACATGTAACCTGCCTGTTCATGTCAAATAAAGATCTTGGTTATGACTTCTGAGTTAGGTGGTATTCCCCTATAAGTCTGATATTCCACGGGCTGTATGGAATCCTCCATTGACTCATCGGGGAATCCCCCAACCCAACTGTACCGCAAGGGTTGGAGTGTCTGAGTCTGATACGCCACAGGACATTTAAGTCAGCGCATAATAGTATACCCGAGTCGGCACACCACGGTCTTAGGAAATGAGTCGCTTGAGCTCAAGCCCTCTTCGGGGAACCACCTAACATCTCTGTATGCCCATTTTTACCTTTTCTGTACATGCAACATTCTGAATGTCTAAAATCATGAAAGTCTGAAATGTCTGTTAGTTTGAGTCTGATATGGCGTTAGTCTGAATTGGTATCATCATACCAAGACATTGCAAGTCATGATTTTTCTGAACCATAATATATTAATCAAGAGCTTTCATTCAAAACATACTTTAGACCACCAAAACATGTAACTGATGTAAAGGATTTCATATTCCGAAACTTAAAGTTCAATTCATGCAGAAATTTCATCAAACACCTGGTGGTCAAATGTCTTTAGCAAGTTCATGTATTCAAAATTGAAACACATTCATTCATATATGTATATAAACTGTCAAATCGCTTTGGAGATGGTCAAAAGACCAAAACAATGATGTTAAAACATCTTATACATAAATATATATACATAATTTAAAACCCCATTCTAAAACATGATTTTTTTTATGCCCATGAGAATTTAGGAAAAACCCCGCATACCTCTATTTCCAAGGATAATAGATGTTTCTTGAAGCTTGCGGATTGGTGATTCCGAATATGTAATTATCTTCGAAAACCTACGGTCGAATCTTGAACTATTTGGTTTTTTATTTTGAAACCCTAAGGAGAATTCTTGAGCAATTTTGGAAAAGTATCTGTATTATGGTGTTTGAGGGATTAAATCCCGTGTTGGTGGTATATATAGGGGTGGAGGATGACCAAAATACCCCTAAGGAACAATTAAGGTCAAATCTGTCCCTCAGTTGACAGTTTGATAGGCTAGAGTAAATCGATTATAACTTTTTACTCATATATTCAAATTGGATGAAACCAACTTCATTTTAAAAAGGACTCAAATAGCTTTCGTTTTATATATTATAGCTCACACAGTTCATTATATACAGGGAGTTATGATCGTTTGAAATTGACTCAGAAATACTGAAAACTGGGCAATAGGCTATGCGTTTTGCTACTGTTTTGAAATCCAAACGCAGCCTTATGCATTCCAAAAAATTTCAAAACTTATCCGTGATTTACTATGAGCTTGCCCGATCGTAACTCCACTTGAAAATCTAAAAACGGATATCGGAAAGGTTGAAAAGTTGTATCCCGAAGATTGCCAGCTAAAATGACACTAAGTCCTCATTACACTCACAAAAAATTTCAAGTTTTTAAGTCTAAGGACACTCTATTAGAGGCTAATCCATGCACGACTTTTACGGGGTGTTACAACGCGGTGGAATTGCGCTACTTGAATTGTAATCCAAACATGACCCAAACCTTATCCCAAAGTTTTGAAACTCCCTCGAGACATGATCCTTACACACATCATCTCAAAGCTCGGAAGGTCAACTTAAAAATCCTTGAAGTTATGGAGTCAAAATAATGCTAAGTCTTCAACACTTAGCTAATTTTTTCACAAGCACTAGGAGTTGCACTAGACTATATCTAATACAGGGTATTACAATATCTCCCCCTTGGGAACATTCCTCCTCGAATGATATTGCTTAAGCTGAGAATACTTAGGTACTGAGATTGCGTACTGAACTTGCAAAACTGGAAAAAAATGACTACATGATTGAACTAATTCGTGAATGCATGAAATGACATGAGGATGACCATATCAACCTAGAACTGAGAATGAAAAAGAGATAATCTAAGGAAAACTGCTACTTTAAGCTAAATTTGATCTTGCAGAGAAGAGATGAGGGTACTTGATTTTCATATATGTTTTTGCTTCACAAGTGGCGCCCTCAACAGACTGATTCTGCCAAATAACTTTGACCAAGGGAACTTCTTTGTTCCTTAGTTTGTGAATTTGATGATCAAGGATCTCAAGTAGAATTTCTTCATAAGAAAGTCTATCTTGGACATCGATGATTTCCTAAGGAACTACAATAGCTGGAACACCAATACACTTCTTTAACACTGAGACATAAAACACCGGGTGAACGGATGACAAATCTGCAGGAAACTCAAATTCATATGCCACCTTCCCAACACAACTCGATATTCCATAAGGGCCAACATATAAAGGACTAAGATTCCCCTTTTTGCCAAACTCTTCATCCCCTTCTTGAGCAAAATCTTCAAATAGACTAAGTCACCATCCTCAAACTCAAGATCCCTTCTCCTTATAGATTCAAATACTACATCTGGCCCTATCTAAGTAGCTCACCAACTTCAAACCAACCTATGGGTGATCTACACCTTCTCCAAGAGAGAGACTCAAATGGAGCCATTTGAATACTGGAATGATAATTGTTGTTGTAGGCAATCTCAATCAAAGGCAAGTGATCATCCCAAATTCCTTTAAAATCAATAAAACACACCCTCAAAATATCCTCTAGGGTCTAAATGGTCCTTTCTGCCTAACCATCGATTTGAGGGTGAAAAGCTGAACTGAGATGAACTTGGGTACCAAGACTTTTCTAAAAGGCTTTCCAAAAGTGAGAGGTAAACTGAGTACCCCTATTTGAAATGATGGACAAATAAACTACATGAAAACTGACCAACTCACTAATATAGAGCTTAGCATAATCTTCAATTGAATAAAATGTATGAACTAGCAAGAAATGAGTTGACTTGATCATTCAGTCCACAATAACCCAAATCGAATCATGCTGACGACACGAACATGTCAACCCTATTACAAAGTCCATGTTTACCTCTTCCCACTTCTATGTGGGAATACTAAACTCCTACAAGGTACCACCAGGCTTTTGGTGCTCAAGTTAACCTACTGACAAATAGCACACTTAGCTACAAACTCTTCAATATCGATCTTCATGCCACTCCATCAATAGATTTCCCGTAAATTATGGTACATCTTGGTGGATCCTGGGTGAATAGAGTAACGCGCACCATGCACTTTTGCCAAAATATACTACTTCAAAACATCAACACACGACACACACAGTCTACGCTGGTATGAAATACACCCTTTCCCCCTTGGGAGAAAACCTCTACTTTTTGATCTCTGACTGACTTCTTCAACTTAGCTAAACTGGAATCTCTATCTTGTTTCTCCTTTACTTCAGAAACCAAATAATACTATGAACTGTTCTAAACCCAAATACTATCTTCAGCTAAATCAACCAAATGAACACCTAGTCTAGACAACTGATGAACCTCCTGAACCAACTTATTTTTATCACTCCCAACATGAGCAACACTACTCATAGATAGGATAATAAGGGCGTCTGCCACTACATTGGCCTTGCCCAAATGATACAAAACACTTATATCATAATATTTAAGCAATTCCATCCACCTTCTCTAATGAAGGTTTAATTTTTTCCATGAGAACGCGACCTGCAAGCTTCTGTGATCCCTGAACACATCAATATGTACCCCATACAAATAATGCCTCCAAATTTTCAAGGCAAAAACAACAACTTCTAATTCAAGATCGTGTGTAGGATAATTTTTCTCATGAGGTTTAAACTATCTAGAGGCATAAGATATAACATTGCCTCTCTACAAAACATAACCTAGGCTAACTCTAGAAGAATCACAGTAAACAACAAATCCATTTGAACCATCTGGTAGCGTCCAAATTAGGGCTACAGTGAGTCAACTCTTCAACTCCCAAAAACTCTTCTCACAAGAATATGACCACTGAAACATAACTTTCTTTTGAGTCTATCTATACATGAGAGACTCAGTATACAAAAACCCTTCAACAAACCATCGGTAATAGCTAGCTAAACCCAAGAAACTCCTGATGTCTGATAGAGAAATGGTTCTAAGATAGTTTCTCACTGCTTTGGTCTTTTGAGGATTAACTCTAATGCCATCACTAGAAATAATTTGACCAAGAAAATCTACTGATCTTATCTAAATTCACACTTACTAAATTTGGCTAACAACTGATGGTTTCTAAGAGTTTACTATATAATTTTGAGATGGTCTGCATGGTCATTTCACTACGAAAATAGACAAGAATATCATCTATGAAGACTATGATGAACATGTCCAAGTGCTGTTTAAACACTCTATTCATCAAGTTCATAAAGGCTGCTAGGGAATTCATTAGCCCGAAGGACATGACTAGAAATGCAAAGTGACCATAACGGGTTTTGAAGACTGTCTTTAGAATATCACATTCCCTTACTCTAAGCTGATGATAGCCGAATCTGAGGTCTATCTTAGAGAAATAACTTGCACCCTAAAGCTGGTCGAATAAGTTATCAATCCTAGGAAGAGAATATTTGTTCTTGATCATGACTATATTCAATTGGCGGTAGTCAATGCACATTTGGAGAGAGCCATCCTTCTTTCACACAAATAGGACTGGAGCGCCCCATGGAGAAACACTAGGCCTTATGAAACCTTTATCTAAGAGGTATTTAAGTGTCTATTTTAACTCTTTAAGCTCGGTCAGAACCATTCAATATGGAGGGATGGATATGGGCTGAGTATCACGAAGAATATTAATACCGAATTCTATTTCTCAAACTAAATGATAAATTCACTCTTTGATATAAACTTTTTGGCCTTAGGATAGGACATGAAATGACTCTTGGGAGATTCAGAACTACCTTTCCACTCAAATACTGCCTCATTAGGAAACTGAAACTTCATCACCTGGGTGCGACAATATATTGAGGCATAGCATGAATGGATCGAATCTTGGCATAGAATGACATTAAAAGCTACCATTTCTAACTCTATTAGGTCTGCTAGTATGATTTTATGGACTATAGTAATAGGATACTTCTTATAGTCCCATCTAGTAACAACTGACATACCCACTGGGGTGGAAACTAAGAAGGGCTTAGAGAGCTTTTCAGGACCTATCCCAAAATTTGTCGCAATCAAAGGAGTCACATAAGAGAGATATGATCTGAGGTCTAACAATACATAAACATAAAAATAGAAGAGATGAAGTATACCAATAATAACATCTGGTGAAGTCTCCTACTCCTGATGAAATGGTAATTCATAGAACCAATTTTAGCGCTGACCACCACCGGTACTGGATGATGTGCCCTGAGAAAGGACCGGGCGACCAGGAGGAGCTAGTATGATAGTAGCCTGAGTCTGGGGAGGAATATCATATGGACACTCTTTGAATGTAGCTAAAGTTACCATTCTACTGAGGTGGGACTACATCCTAATGGTTACCTTAAACATTAGTAGTCACAGCTTGGGCCAACGCCTGCAAAGAAGTCCAAAATTTAGCATGAGACATATTTTTAGTTAGAGGGCTGGCGTGTGCTAGTATTTGGTCAATATTTCTATGTGTATTAGCTCGGCGAGGAGGAATATTCTGTCATGTAAAAGCACGATTTAAATCATGTAGAGAAAACTGTTAGAACAATAGATCATGAAAGAAAAGAATGATTCCTAACTCGTTTTGTAGCCTCTTGCTCATAAATATAATGCACTTACATCCATGATCAAGACTCTAAGTAATGTGGCTTGTCTGACTCCCTAGGACTCTTTAAACTTTAGGCTCTAATACCTTGTTTTTAACACCTCGGAAAACACCCGAGACGTCACACGGTGCTTAAAACTACAAGTAGTCCTAAGCTAACCCTTTAAGCCTTCTAACAACTTTGGACATCATAGTAAAGATAAACTTGACATGCAAAATCTCAAAATATTGAAAGTCTTAAACTTAGAAATCTTAAAATAAATACTTTGAATCCACAATAGAAAATAGTTAGACAAGCCTCTACTTCTAACTAGAGATCCACTGGGACAAGCCCGAGTTGACCCAACTCAAACTGAAATCAAATAACTAAAGTACTTCAATAATAACAAATTTGATAGAATGTGTCCTTAAAATATGAGGACTCACCAAGAGCTGGGATATAGGTGGAGATGCTCAAAATCAATCACGCTGCTGGAACTGAACACCAGAACCTACATTATGAGACAATGTATAACATAGACATATATGTGGATCAGTACTTCTGGAATGTACTGAGCATGTGGGGGTGAATGCATAAGTAATACAATAACTCAATATGCATTTAGATTTTAAAATAATGCATTCTAAGTGTAAATGACTCACCTTGGGCTTAAATAAAATCATAGTTGTGAAATAATAAACATGAGTAATAAAACATAATGCTAAACTTTGTGAGCCATAACATTTAGTTCTAAAAGCTTTACTTTATTCTTTATTAGGGAGGTTCTTCTAATTGACATACACCATATAAGCAATTATGGAGTCCAAGATCTTACCCACGGTGGGGAGAGCTCATGTTGGGGAAAGTTGTCCTACCCTTGCCATCTGAATAGGACCTTAACTTAAGTGATCACTATACTTAGCCTACTATGTGCTCTTAAAGCTATGGTGTCACATAGTTCTAGGTCATGTGACCTTGTACACATACCCAACTCAGTGCTAGGTACTACTCCCTTACTTATATGCTTATACTCTAGGAAATCCACCTTAACTTAGCTTAAAGGTTTTATACTGAAAACCAATTATGCTTCTCTTTGTTTTAAACTATCATCAAAATGAACAAATGTGACCTTCATATATTAGCTTTGGACCAACAGATCAATTCTTGCTTTAAAATCTTGATATAAGCTTATCAAAGAATGCTTAAAAGCATAATCTTTTTGAAATCTTAGTAGTTAAACTTAGGGCTTAAAACCCATGCTTTAAACTCATGTCAATTCATAACAAAACTTCATTCTCAATAACAATCTTGAAATACTTCAACAATAATAAGTCAAGATAGTGCAATCTCATTCATAATATATATTATATAAGTTAAAACATAAACATAAGCACTTCTTGATATACTTAGAGCTTTAAATCTCATGAAAATCTCATGCTTTAAGAATATACATAATTGGGTTAAACCCTACTTTAAAACAAGTTACTTGAATCTTAAAATCATGGAATTTGGGCACAAGGGTGAAAGGATACCCTTATTCATAATCCCACATACCTTATTAAGCTTAATTTGATGTAGAAGCTTGACTTTGAACTCTTAAAGATGTTCTTGAAGGTTGTTTCTTAAAGTTCTTGGATTAGAAGCCTTAAACTCTTGATTATATTGAAGAGGATGTAATGGAGTTTTGAAGTTTTTTGGAATTAGGTTAGGGTTTCTTAAGAGAAAAAATTAATGGAGAATGGGTGTATAATACTTAAGACATCATTTAATCCTTTGTTTTTATGACTTGGGGTGATGGTAAATGGCTAAATTTCCCCTCTGGATATTAAAGTCATCACTGCAATTCCATTTAGGTGCTTGGCATGATGCGATGACATGCCCATTGCTATTACCGACGCAATGCGGTGGAATCACATATAGCTACTAGAATCAAAATTCAAACACTACCCAAAATTTTTCTGAAAATTTTAAAACTTCCCTGAGACATGATCCTTACACCCCTGAACATGAATTAACTCAAAAACCATTGTCTCGGAGCCTACAAGGTCAACTTAAAAATCCTCAAAGTTAAGGAATAAAATAAGGCTAAGTCTTCAACACTTAGCTATTTTTTTTTGGCTTTAGGTCTCTTATGGAAGCACTAGGAGCTGAACTAGACTATGTCTAATATGGGGTATTATAACTCCATACAAATTGTGACGTTTGATTTTCAATGCGAACCCCATAGACAAAGGCTCCATTCATGAGTCAGATAATTCTTCTTATGCACCTTCAACTGTCTAAAGGCATAAGCTATCACCCTGCCATGCTGTATCTAAACATAACCAAGTCGCACACGGGATGTATCACAGTAGACTATAAACCCCTTATTGCCTTCCGAATGAGTCAACACCGTAGATGAAGTTATCTTATCCTTTAGCTTCTCAAACTACCATCACAAGCATCAGACCACAAGAACTTCACCTTCTTCTGAGTCAACTAGTCAATAGGGAAACTCTCCATAAACATCCTATAATAGCCAGCTAAACCTAAGAAGCTCTAAATATCGATTGGAGTCGTGGGTCTAGGCCACCTTTTCATTACTGCAACTTTCTGCGGATCTACCATGATCCTGTCATTAGAAATGACATGACCTAAAAAAGTGACAACATTCAGTAAGAATTCATATTTTGAAAATTTGGCTTACAACTTCTACTCTTTCAAGGTATGCAATACTATGTGGAGGTGATTTTTCTGATCCACCTCGCTCTTTGAGTACCCCAGAAAATCTTTTATTGGTACAATGAAGAACATATGTAGAAACTAATAAAAGATCCTCTTTATGAAATCCATTAATGCCTCTGGGGTATTGGTCAACCCAAAAGAGATAACCAGAAATTCACAATGTCCATACTGAGTATGAAAGGCATTCTTAGGGAAATCCTCCTCCATAATCTTAACCTAGTGATACCTGTATCGAAGATCAATTTTGGAGAAAAACTTAGCACCTTGTAAATGATCAAATAATTCATCTATCCTTAAAGAGGATGTTTATTCTTTATCATCACCTTATTCAACTGTCGGTAATTAATTCACATTCGAAGGGAACCATTCTTTTTATGCACAAATAACACCGATGTAATCTATGAGGAAATACTAGGATGGAGGAAACCCTTGTCTAATAGATCCTTGAGTTGCTCCTTAAGCTTCTTTAATATAGTCGGAGCCATTCTATTGGAGGAATAGAACTGGAATGATTTTCTGGAACAAGATCAATGCAAAAATCAATCTCCCTATTGGGAGGAACACCAGGAAGGTCATCAGGGAAAGCCTCAGGAAATTCATTTGCCACAGGAACAGAATGCAAGGAAGGACCCTTCGAGTTAGAATCTTTAGCCTAGACCAGATGGTAGAGACACCCCTTAAAGATCAATTTCTGATCTCTACGATATGATATAAAATTTCCCCTAGGAGCTAGGGAATGAACCTTGTACTTAATAATAGGTTCATTAGGAAATTTGAAGATGACCTTATGGGTCAGACAATCTAGAGAAGCCTAGCATGAGTGCAAGCAATCTATCCCTAATATGACATCAAAATCAACCATATCTAACTCAAACAGATCCACCACAGTCTTCCAAACACCCATAGATACAACACAACCCCTATAGACTCTGCTAGCCACCATAGAATCATCTACCAGGGTGGAGATAAAAAAGGGTCTAAAATATACTTTAGACCAAAACCATAATGCATAACCACAAATGAGGTCACATAATAGAGAGAGGACCCCCAGATAAATTAAATAATGTACATCATGGGAAAAGAGTTTTAATATACTAGTCACGATATCAGGAGATGCCTCAAACTCTTATTGAGTAGTGAGAGCATAGAGATGGTTTTGACTAGTGTCGAAGCCAGATGGTGAAGTAACTAGAACTTTGTTTTCCTCAGAAGCAACCTGACCAATAGGATAGTTTTTAAGAATGTTCCTTATCTGACCATAGTTAAAGCACCTGTACCTTGCCTCATCACAGAAACCCCAATGCAATCTACCATAATACCTATAGAGAGGATATGATAGAGATGACTTGACCCTGCTAGCCTAAGATTGGATACCTTGTGCCCTAAAGTTGTCTCCACCTTAGAAATTCCTACTATATGACGACTTTGAGTAGGGAGCACTAGCCATCGAATAAGACCTAGAGTTTCCCCACTTTTTTTGGCCTACTTCCCTCCATCCCTTCCACTCTACTATAGGCCACCACCCTATTTATAGAACCTAAACTTCTTGACCTACCTCTTCCCTATTTTAACTTGCTTCTTTTTCTCTTTCTCGACCTATTGTATATACAAAAACAACCTAGAGATATCCATGCCTCGATAAATATGGAAGACTTAATCTCAAATATCAAATCTCTAGACAACTCAGACGCAAACTTTCTCATTCTAGATCTCATGCTAGAAACCATCTCTGGACCATACCGATATAACTGGTGAAACTTCAAGGCATACTCCTTGACTTATATTTTTCCTTGCTTCAAATTAACACACTCTTTACATTCACACTTATTACTTATGCATATTTCCTTGTTTTAAATAAATAAATGATACAAAATCTATGGTTAGATGTACTTATTTCCACTCTTTGTAGGCATAAAGTTGAGAAGACCAAAAAGATGTGGATTGGAGCTAAAAATGATAAAAAAGGAGAAAGAAAGAGAGAGGCTAAAGACCTGGACTACATTAGCCTCGATTACTATGAACACGGTCCTCTATCTGCGGTGGGAATTGGGAGTGAGTTATGTGTTATCAAAATAGAGCCATTGCCGAGGAGTGAAAAAAAGAGTTTGCTTGAATGGTGTCATTTTTACTTGGGAATACCTGGAGTGGTGTAATTTACTTTATTTGTTATTTTTGAATGTTTTATTAGTGATCAAAGTGTAAATAGAGAAATGAGCAATAATGTAAGAAATATGGGGCCTCTTGATGCCTCTCTTGATGATGAAGGATAATTAAATAAGGTAAGACAAATAAGAGCAATTAACAGTTTGCCAACCAAGGAGAATAGATTATTTTATATGACTAGCATTATACTTCACATATTACAATTGATAGGGTTGTATGGGTGCCAAGCATATGAGAACCCGGATGTCTATTTGAAGAACTTTGTGGAAGTTTTGTGCCATTTAACATAACACATATTACATAAAAATCCATCCTGCTTTGTCTTTTCCAATTTTCACTAACGGGTGAGGCAGTTTTATGGCTTTTCTTACTTTCACCCGACTCAATTACATCATGGGAAAAACTTACTTTGGTGTTTCTTAATATATACTTCCCACCATAAAAAATGCTTCAAAAGTGGGATAAAATTGTGAACTTCTAGCAAATGAATAGAGAACCATTATTTAAAGCTTGAGAGAGATTTAATGGAAAGTTAGCCCAATACCCAAATCATGAGGTTCCAGAAATGATACTTCTCAAAATTTTCTATAGGCTCTTTATCTATTAAACAAAATAGTGGTGGACAATGCGGCAGGTAGTTCTAGAGTGAGATTTCATCATCTTGCGACCTTTTGATTGATAGGAGAAGTATAAAAACAAATTAGGGTTGGCATACCCGAGACACCGAAGCTTCCAAATACATGACTAAATACATGTTTTTATATAAACCAAGTTAAGGAAGAGATACATGCCTGAAACACTAAGGAATTTGGAAGAAAAACCACAAATTGAGCCCTGGATGTTTAACTTCAAGAAACCCAGCCTTGCTTTTGATTGTGGAATTTGAGAGAGAAAAGAGTGTTTCTGTTATGTTAAATGGGTGGAAATAGGGCTAAGGGAATGTTTTATGTCATTAATAGTAGCGGGATAAGAGGAAAAAACCACCATGCCCTTATTGAAATCATAAAGGAATTTTATCTCCTAGTCGCTATGAGTCTCATAACGGCTCATGGTCACTGGTCATGAGTCATCACCAAGACTCGTAGCCTGGGTAGAAACTCAGGGCCTCCTTACTAGTTTGGTCACGAGTCCTACCCTACAACTTGTGACCTCACCGTATGACTCATAAAGTCTAGTTTTTACCAAGAAAGCAAACTTAGGCCTTCTCACTGTTAAGGTCATGAGTCCCTCACCATAACTCATGATATTTCCTTACAACTCATATGATCCCATCCATGACCATGAAAAAACATAGGGAAACCTTATTGGTTTGACCATGATTTGTTCTATACAACTCATGATGAGTACTTAGGACTTGTAACCTGAGTCGTACCTTGAGTAGTAAACCCAATTAATGAGAAAAATTCAGAGTTCAAAACCTGGGTATTACAAGAGATATATATTTTAATTAACAGGCCAGAATCATGTCTAAAAGAGTGTAAGTCCATAAATCCATTGTTCATGGTAAACTTCAGGACTAAATAATCATAGAAGTGTAGAAAGGGTTTGAATCTCTCTCAACCAAGGTAAATATCATAGAAAAACCATGAACCAAAATCTATCTCGATCATATATCTAAAACACCATTTTTAGTCTCGAAGGATCATAAGTTATTCGTTAATATGGTACGATTCCCGCTATGAAAGAATCCATTTTAAAAGTGAAAATGGGAATAAACCCTTTTTAGGAAAAAAGTAGTAAAATGATATTTTTAGTTGAAAATGACACCTTTTACAATTTTAGTGAGCATGAATGTATTGAATCTATGCCTGCCATCACTAGTATCCAAACAATACAATTATCTAAATGTCTATAAATTATGGTGATGTCCTTTGCAAGGATAAACCACTTCCCAAAAGTCCAACCAATATCAAAATCACGACCTTGGGCTCAATAATATATCTGACATAACCATAATATCATAATCTAGGAAAATCCATCACAATATACTGAGTAACGTAGTAAATATTATACTCAAGGTTCACAAGTCTCAACTACGATAAATATGGTAGCAACCTAGGGTAGTAGGATCCTAGAATCATAAATATATATTCAGTTTAAGTGTCAGTTACCCACTCATAAATTAGGCTAAGTTATAGTTTTATATCCAATATCACACCCTAACATCCCTATCTAACACACAACTTATATAATACACTATCTCATGAAGGAGAGTAGATAGAAGCGTACCTCGATGCTGAATCATAATCCTTGAATCACCCATAAATTGTCTGCCTTCATTCCATGATCTGAAATTGTTGCAACTCTATCAAAATAATAATCTACATGTCGTTAGGAGTTATATAAAGGGTTGGGTCAAAATTTAGGTCAAGAATAGTCTTGTGGGGCCCAAAAAAAATTCAAAATTAAATCCTCCATGAGGTCCCTCAAAGGACAAAAAATGTGTGCTCAAAAGTTGAGCACAAATAATGCACAAATCGGGTCTCAATCAACCCTTATGGTTTAGGAGTTCAACACCTAATTTCCAAGGATTTTACCATGAATAAGGATGGAAATTGAATAGAACATTAATGGGAAATGACCAAGAAGAGTTAGGATAGCTTAACGTAGCTTCTACGGATGATTTCCTACCTTTTCCTTCCTTTGAGATCATAATTTAGTGTGAAAATGGTGGAAAATTGGGTGGGAAAAAAGGGACAAGTAGCCACCAAGTGTCACTTAAGTGGTCACCCTATTACTTAAGCGACAACAACTTAAGAAGATCCATGATTTCTTAAGCGACTGGCACCATGGGTCGAGTATCCCTTTAGCGACTCCTAAGCCGCTTAAGCGATGCCCACTTAAAAAGACACACAATCACTTAAGTGGTCCTTGAAAAAATGGTCAAGGTCTCTTAAGTAATACTATAAAGCATACTCAGAGATCGCTTAAGTGTCATAAGATCTCTTGAGCAGTCGCATCCGCATCCTGACACACCAGATTTCTTTTGAGTCTATACAGACTCCAATTGGGTGTTCAAGATTCATTTGAAACCCCGTGAGTGTAAAAAAGCTACCATACCAAATTTTTTGTACCAAACTCAATTGAACCATCAAAACCTTTATCCGATATTATTTTAACTAAGTTTGGGGCTCACACCTATTATTCCAATTTTCACAAAATTTGTGTAATTGCCCAAAATGAGTTTAGAAGCCTCGGTACCTGAACCAAGGGTACCCCATGATAAAATCAATATCTTGGAGCTAATGTCACCATTAGAATTATCATCTAAGATCATCTACTAAGAGTTTTGGTCAGAGACCAAATCCTAAACAATGAAAGCTCCAAAACAGATAAATGAGCCTAAAATCCAAAAAAACTATCTGGTAATGAAACCAATAGTTTTGTAAAGTAATAATGACCTATAACCACTATGGAAAGGCTCAAAACACCAAAAATTCATGTAAATTGAGGAAATGACCTAAAGGGTCATTACAATATCCACTACTAAAAGGACTTTCATCCGTAATAGTTAAATGGATGGAAGAAACATGAAAACGCAAAGTGATGAGGTACTGGGCTTGAATTCTCTAAGAATCAATTCCCAGATAACCTCCAATAAGATATAACACTTCCAAGGGATTTTGCTATAGGTATCCCTTTTTAACTAACTTTCTTTGTCCTCTTCTCAATAACCAAAACCCAACCTCAACCACCAACTAACCTCTAACTAAATCAAGAAAGGTTGATGCATGAAAATCTAAACCAAAACACACTGATACCATACTAATACTAGAATAACCAAGAGAAATCTCATCCAAGACAAAGGCAAACCATGTCATGAACTATGTAGGCAACTCCAAAATTAAAGTATAACTTTATTTTGCCCTTCCAAACCCGTTATCCATTCCAAGACAAGAAGAAAGTCAACCTAGTCTTGTCCATGAAACTCCATCACCCTAACCTTGAAGAAATAAAGCTGACCATCGAGAAATCCATAATGCCAAGCATGACAATAATTCCCTAAGGTACAACCTAGGCACAGAAATAGAGATAACTAAGGTCAGGGATCTATCCCACTGCTATAAGATATTTGGATGGCCCTATAAACTTATAGCCAAGAGTTTGAAGCACAAACACTCACCACTGAATGATATGCTCTAAGAATTACCATCAACAAAGGATGAAGCCATACTGAATCCAACCCAAGCATACTACTTGATAAGTGGTAAATTTACCAATAGTACCCTATGTTTTGACCCTTAAAAAATTTCCTAGAATTTTGGTTTCTGGACCCAATACAGCTTATGGGAACGAGCAGTAGGATGGGTTATGAATGGTATGATCCTATGGTATGCTGAACAGTGTTGGTTTGTTGGATGGATTTTGGTTACTGGAATGGATACGACTTAAGAGAATGAGTCATATTGGTGGGCACAGATTGTTTGGTTCCTTAACTTAATCTTAGATTTGGTTACTTAGGTTGAATATTAGTAGAGGTAGCTCACCATGAGTTGTAATCTAGGGTATGATTCATACTATGGACTCATATGGTGGACAATGTCTAAATATTTCTTGGGTTTAATCTGCCAAAGGTATGGATGAAGAGTACAGATCATATGCTTCTGATATGACTTGGTTGGATGAGTCATATGCTGAACAGTATTAGATCTAAAGTTTAAGGCTAGGATACGAGTGAAAGGTACCAATCATATTGGAGGGTATGACTCGTAAGGGTCAGTCGTACCCGTGTGATGGGATTTTGGTACAACTTAAGTGAGGGTATCCTGGAAAATTTTCCACTAATCCTAATAAGGTTCCATGACTTCTAACCTACTTAAGAGGTTATTTACCCTATTATTCTATTCATTAAAACTTAGAAACTCTTTCTAAACACTCTATAATTCTCTCAAAAGCTTTTTGGAAGGGGAAGCTAGGGTTTCAATTAGAGGATTAATTTGGGGCTTGTCTTGGTGATTTCTTTCCATCATCATCTTGGTTTAAGGCATGTTATCTTCCCTCAATGTTAATTCTAACTAGAAGTATTATTTTTATGAATGTTTTCATGACTTTATTGATTGTATAATTTTGGTTTTCAAATATGAATTGGGGGTTCTTATAGTAAATGGTTGGTTATGGTTTTTCATGGTTTTAATTATGATTAATATGCATTAATGGTGGTTTTGGATAATTTGATTGCATAATAATAGTTTAATGGTAATTAGAATAGGTTTTGGTCATATTATGCCCCCAATGTGTTTCACAGAATGCCTATAATCATGTTTTCATTGCATTAATTACTTTTAATGGAACTCTTGCTTGTTTTTAAACTTGGTAAAGAAATTATTCAATGTTTAAAAAGTATTGGAAAGGTAAATGGCTAAATGGGTATGCTTTCGGGGGTATGTGGAATCCCCTAAGTGGTTTAATATGGAAAATAGAAGGGCACTTGGAAGTCTTCTTAACCTATATATGGTTGGCTTTAGATAGTACTTGCAAGTATGGTTGGTATGAAGATACCACCACTAAATGGCCTTGGTTAATAAATGGTAAATAGATTGATTAGTTGCTTGGTAATGATTTTAACTAGGCAATAATAGCGGGATGCATAGCAAAGTTGTAGAAGGTGGAGGTCTCAGGGAGGCCTAAATTTGAAAATCATATTTGTCGATGTGAGATTGGTTTTGGTGACCGTGTGCATGATGTCACACTGTATTTTAGGGGATGTACTAGTTGATAACGCTCAAACTACAGCTCTCGTAAGAGTATAAGTGGTCATTGTCAAATATAGAACCCAACTGGGTGGATGTCAAATCCCACAGAGAATACTTGGTCACTAAGTAAGCAAATATTATTAGACTTTTGGTGAAAGTTTTGTAAAAAAGGGGGATTGTAGCGTGAGTAACAAAATAATAACGTAAGAACAGAAAATACAAGAGTAAAATGGATTGTTTGGTTGGTTTTGATCAATGAGAATTGAGAGCTGGGGTTATGTCCACCTTCTGAGTTGTACGTATCTATTGACTATGAGTTATGCGGAATTCAGACATGCATGTGCTTATAGAGAATTGTATTCTATGGTAAATCCAGGCGTCTTTCGACCATCAAGGATTATTTCACTTTAACTCTTTCGAGCATAAAAGCGTATCTAATGGTACAAATTCTTTAAGAGGTTAATCCAGTTACGACACTAACTTTTTAACAGGGGTTGGTGCCCTATTACCTTGACATTATCTCTTTTCCAAACATGTAACTTTTCTTTCGATCAAGTTAATGCTATACTGGCGTATTCTATATGTTTGAAACCATAAGAATTTAAATTAAGATGAAGAGAATAATGATATAAGCAGCATACGTGTCAAGAATTCACAAACTCATAGCAATAGATAGTAGCTCATAAGGCTTCCATAACCCCAACAGAGAAGTTTAGCTACTCTTGAGTGCAATGGAAATCACAATAGTCATTATCATCATACCAATATAAAGATCTCACTTGAAGTATATGTTGGTAGGTCTTGTGGCGTGATTTCCTTTCAAAGTAGTGTTTCTCTTGTCGTGAAAATTAAAAGTCGAATAGATGAAGAGAGAGTAGTAAGAATTAATTGAAAGAGAATGAATAAAGTAATTGTTTTATGGAAGATGTAATGAATGGGGATTCATTGAAAATCTCCAGCAAAACAGGGTATTTATAACACCCATATCCTATTCCTACTATGCTACTGCATTACTTATCCTAATCCTAATAAGTTACTGCATCATTATCCTTCTCCTACTAAGTTACTGCTGATCCCCAAAGTCTTCTGAAATGTTGTTTTTGCCCGGGACAGGTTCTCCATGCGTCACGTTTGGTCCTTAGGCGTCCAAGCTTTGCTTTCCTTCTTTCGTGAAGCTTCCTTTGGCGTCAAGTTATCCATAAAATGCTGAAATCTTTATCATTTATAGTTGAAAACTTACTAATCACGTTTGTTAGCTCACTTATAGGAAAAAGGACTAAAAGTGCATGAATTATATATTTTGTCCTCAAAACCTAGCTAAAATATGGGTACATTAAGGTGCTTTAGGCGTGTCAATACGCCTAACATCACCAGTCATCCCAAGTTTTCTTCCTTGGTCGTGAGGATACGTACACTAGGGCTATTTCAATAGGAAGAGCTGAACCCATATAGTCCGTGGGTGTATTAGGATAGCAAAGCTACATAGCCTAGGTAAAAGTTTTAAATACATGCTAAACCTAGTCCCACTTCTCAGCATGGTTATATATATATATATATGGATGGTTGTGTGGATATGGTGGTTTTACTTGGCTTTATAAATGGAATTATTTTATCCTTATCCTGAGATCATGCTAGTGTTCACTCGTTAACCCATCTAGTGGTGGTTGTATACCTACGCTATGTAGGAACCGATCATTCTATTCCTCCTACATAGTGATTAACTCGGGGATCAATATTTTGACTAAAATGGTGAGCTTTAATCCTTTCGAAAGGCTCCATTTCATGTTATGGTGAAACACCCAAATTACACATCTCTTATAAGAGAGTAAGTGGTTGGGGTCGAATCCCACAGGAAATATGGTGTTAATCAAAGACTATTTGTGCTTTAATCGACTAGGATCTAGTAGTTTCCTATAAATAGGGGCTTTTTTAGAATTCGAATAAATGTTACTATTCACTTTATTTTAGTAACCCAAAGTCAATGATTCAATATTTCAAATTAATGTTGATCCAAAACCAGAGTTGTGTTCACTATGAATATTGCTATATATTGAAGATGTAATGAATGGGGATTCATTGAAAATCTCTAGCAAAATAGGGTATTTATAACACCCATATCCTATTCCTACTATGCTACTGCATTACTTATCCTAATCCTAATAAGTTACTGTATCATTATCCTTATCCTACTAAGTTACTGCTGATCCCCAGAGTCTTCTGAAATGCTGTTTTTGCCAAGGACAGGTTCTCCATGCGTCACTTTTGGTCCCTAGGCATTCAAGCTTTGCTTTCCTTCTTTCGTGAAGCTTCCTTTGGCGTCAAGTTATCCATAAAATGCTGAAATCTTCATCATTTATACCTGAAAACTTACTAATCACGTTTGTTAGCTCACTTACAGGAAAAAGGACTAAAAGTGCATGAATTATATATTTTGTCCTCAAAACTTAGCTAAAATATGGGTACATTAAGGTGCTTTAGGCGTGTCAATACGCCTAACATCAACACCCCACACTTACAGCTTTGTTCATCCTCGAACAAAATATTATGTCCATATAAACATCTACTTAGGGTTTCACAGTAACAACACAAAATATTCATCAAGACAGGCACATCAGTTATCAATAAAGAGTAGTTTTCTGATCACTTACTAGAAACAATTTAACCTCTAACATAGACTTGTGATGATGGTTAATTCGTATCCAAAAGTTAAGGCACAGAGAATCATACACAACCACCCAAAACTCATCAACCATGTGTATCTCACAAAATATAACCCCTAATCAAATAGGTCTTAACAGGTTGTAATGTAGGCTAAGGGACGGGTAGGACTATTTTGGATAGAAATAGTGACTATGTTCCTAAGCGCGTTAATACATCACATTATGCCATTTATGCTTTCTGTAAAACAACCTTTCTACTTTCTTTTAATCTACCACCCTTTCTCACCTCTTTTGTTTTTCAATTTTGAACAGAATTAACTTTTTATTTTTCTTTTCCTTTTTCTTTTCATAACACACCTCTTATGATAGCAATTATTTTTCATAACGAATTCAAGCACCAATACATTCTAAGGCACTATTCTCACCCAATTTCCTCTTATTTTGTCACATTACTTTACAATTTAAAGCACGTAGGATTTTGGATCAAATTATGGTCTTGGAAAAAAAATGGATTAGGCTTACATATGAGATTTTCAAAGAAAAATAGGCTAACAGCTCAAAGGGGGTTATCTAGGATGATGTCCATGGGTAGATAAAATGAAGGTAAACAATCATGGGTTGCCAAAGAAATGCCTAAATCATCTCCTAAACTCACACTCTTTATTTCGCTTTACATACATACCAGGCAAGTTCTAGCATCAGCCACAAACATAGAATATACTATCATCTCACACACACAAGGCACATGGTCGACTTTATTGGAAGCAGTATAGACTTTTGACCCAATAGATGAAGGAATTGAACCACACAATTATCACATAATGAGTCACTATTAGAGCCTAAACGTCTCAATAGTAATGATTTTCTCACAGACTCTTGTTGTAATACCATGTTGCCTATCAGAACAATTTCATGCAAAGTTAAAAATTTTAAAAAAATTTAACTACTAAAAAAAACAAAACAAACAAACATAAATGAATGCAAATGCAGATAAAGAAGTATAGCATGTAAATACCAGCACCCCACACTTAGACAGGACACACTGTCCTCAGTGGAAAATAAATAAGAAGAACCTAGTTAGTCGGACTCCTTCTTTATGTCTGGGGTCATACCCCCTTCGTCGGAATCGTCATTAGAGTCGTCGTCATAAGAGTTCTCCTCCACGTCGGAGTCTGGCATTCAACGATCATCGTCGGTTGGCACATCGTCATCAAGAGGTTCCTCGAATTGTACACCTACTCCACACATTGCCCTTGCATGCTCGTTCATTGGGTAGTCATAATCCAACTGTTGGAGCTCTGCAGCAATTGGAACATGACCTCCGCTTATCATGGTAAACCGAGTCATGCCATAAAGATGGCGAAAGAAACTCTCATCCCGAGCATGCCTTTCTGCAGTGGTAAGGTTGACGCCATGCGTGGTTTCAGCATCTTTAACCTTTGTGAGGTCAACCTTCTTTGGGTTATGTGGAAGCTTATGATCGGACGGTTCCTCTTCGATGTCCTCCTTCCTCAATGTTGCATTCAACAGATTGCCAATGCTGAAGTGGGACCTCTTGTGCATCCTAGCCTTACGCATTGTAGATCGAATAATTGCCCCAATGTTGATAGTAACATTCGTCATCAACCCGTACACCAAGAACACTCTATCTCGTGTTATCTTTGTGTACTGTGTCCCTGGAATCAGGCAAGAGTTGACTATTCGCATCCATATCCTAGCTTCCCTATTTAAGGAAGCATATGGGAAGGTGTTGTGCCGGCCGGTGTCCTTGTGTATTCTCCATCATGCCATAGATCTTGTTCTGAACAATGTTTGTCTAATGGCCCTGTACGGCGGTCTGTTATACAGCTCCTTGAGTGGTGATGGATCAACAGATGGCAAGCCTAAAAAGGAGTTGAAGAACTCCGCATTTAGTTGCAGAACTTGGCCCTGAATCTTTACTTCACTCCCTGTAGTTTTCGGTGACCAGTTGGCATAGAATTCACGTGTTAAATCAAGATTGCACTCTCCCATATCTCGGAAGATGAAATCAAGATGTAACGCCATTATCTTAGCCAACATACGGGGGTCTTTCTTTGCTAGGATTTTCTTGTGTATCAACTCCACATGAATATATTTTTTTCTCTTTATTGTTCCTATACCACTCCTTTCCTTCCTCCTCTGGACCCATTTAATTCCAAACATGCGGTGAGGTATTTGCAGCGAGGAGGATTCTCCTTGATCTTTTCGTCCCCTTTTTTGGCCTTTTTGTGAAGTGGTTGCTTTTTCTTTCCCTTGTCTTGCTTTTGGTGCAATTGTACCTGAGATTAAAATAATAGTCATGTTAGCTTCATCTCGGTGGATACAATCAATAAACAAGCAGTAGTGGCACCACCCCACACTTAGTTTATTTGTACGAACTAGTGAAGTGAACGATGTCATTACTCAGATTTCATCAATATACGTTTAGTTTTTATTTTCTAACAATATAATCAGTGCAGTCATACTTTTCGTATCATCTTAACTATCCTTTCTCAATTCTAGATCATGTAATCTTGGTAATGCTTTCATGTTTTGGACTAATGCATCACTTTGAATAAAACTACTACATAGATATTGTATCAATTTATGGCTTGGAATAATCACAACATCTTATGTTTGTAGTTAACCAAGATTTTCATCGCAATAAACAAGTCATTCAAGAAAGCTTTCAAGTTACAAGGTTATGCAATGTTCTAGACTATGTCAATTCCGCAAAAGTATGACAGTGTATCAAAATCAAATACAAGTTGGAAACAAGTCAAGAGCATCCTTACGTATTCTTTCACTCACTTAGTTTCACCCCAACAAATCAACCATATTCAAATCATCAATACTACTTCAAGATTAAACAATTCATTATAGACGTAGTAGTGTAGTACTTACGGAACATAAAAGAAGAACAAAGAAGTACTAACTTGGTTGATGGCCTAGGAAGATGTTCTTGCAAAGTAAAAGAGCAAAAAGAAAATTTTTGGGAGAATTTGGAGAGGTAGGCGGAGCTTTAGGGTGGAATTGCAATGTGTTTTTGATTTAAGACTAAGGTTCTATTTATAGGACAAGCTTGGGTCGGGTTTTGACCCATTTGGAATCGGATTTGGAGACCAAAAGTGACCATAGGCGGCGCCTAATGCTTTGCCTATGCTTGGCATAGGCGGCGCCTTTTGCAAAGCATTGTTGAGCATAGGCGGCGCCTATACTATGGCATTGTTAGGAATAGGTAGCGCCTATGCCATGGCATATGAGATTCAGAGACAAAAGGCTTTTGCATAGGCGGCGCCTATGCTATGGCATTGTTGAGCATAGGCGGCGCCTATGCTATGGCACTCTTGAATCCGAGAGCTTAGGCCATAGCATAGGCCTTGCCTTGTTCGTGGCCTAGATTTACATAGGTCTTGCCTTGTTCATTGCCTATATTGTCATAAGCAATGCCTAACACATAGCCTTTTGCTTCTTCATTCCTAACTTACCACCTTCAACATGCAATACTTTCAAAGCAAAATTTGAAACCAATCTCCTCCTTTACACCTCTTGCACCTACATTTACTCAAAAACAACAAAACGATTAGAACGATGGGTTGCCTCTCATCTAGCGCCTTAGTTTTGGTCGTGGCTCGACAAAATCCTAGGAAAACAAAAACAACAAAAACAATTAAAAATGATGGGTTGCCTCTCATCAAGCGCTTGATTTATTGTCGCGACACGACATAGCTACCTCGAGTACTTAGACTTCGTCGAGATAGATGGTGGCCATATAGTTTATCGAGTCAAGAGGACTGATATATGGTTTTACTCGTTGTCCATTCACCTTAAAGACAATACCATTATTATCTTCTAGCTCAACTACTCCAGACGAGTAGACTTGACTAATTTTGTACGGACCAGACCATTTGGACCTTAACTTACCTGGGAATAGCTTTAGTCTGGAATTGAAAAGAAGTACCATATCACCCTTTAGAAAGTTTCGTTGAACAATCTGCTGATCATGATACTTTTTCATCCGCTCTTTGTAGAGGTCTGATCTTTCATATGCATGTAGACGGAATTCATCCATCTCATTCAGCTGTTCCACCCTCAAGTTCATAGCATCATCCCAATTCAAATTCAGTTGCTTCAACGCCCACAATGCTTTGTGCTCAAGCTCAATGGGTAAATGACAAGCTTTCCCATAAACTAGTTGGTATGGGGACATGCCAATTGGCATTTTGAATGCAGTCCTATAAGCCCATAGTGTATCGTCCAGCTTCCGAGAACAATCTTTCCTATTCGCATTTACAGTCTTATCAAGGATTTGCTTGATCTCTCGATGGGAAACCTCTACCTGTCCACTAGTTTGTGGGTGATAAGGCATGGCTATCTTATGTTGCTTGACACCATATTTTGCCAACACAGATTTGAACAGTTTGTTGCAAAAGTGAGATCCTCCATCGCTTATGATAGTACGTGGTACCCCAAAACGAGAGAAGATGTTTTTCTTCAAGAATGCAACAACACGTTTTCCTTCATTATCAGCCAATGATACTGCTTCAACCCATTTTGAAACATAATCTACAGCAACTAGGATATATTTCATTCCAAACGAATTCACGAATGGACCCATAAAATCGATACCCCATACATCAAAGAGCTCTACTTTAAGGATTTTCGACATGGGCATCTCATGGTGTTTCAAAATCGCACCTTGTCTCTGACATTGGTCGCATCTTCTCACAAAGTCGTAGGCATCTTTAAATATCGAAGGATAATAATAGCCACTTTGCAATACCTTCCTTGCTGTCCGATTACATGCGTGATGTCCCCCAACTTGGGAAGTGTGACATGCTTCCAATATATTCGGCACCTCAACATGGGATATGCATCGCCTGATAACACTATCCATGCATCGTCTAAACAAATATGGCTCATCCCAGAAGTAGTGTCTCACGTCATGCATGAACTTCCTCTTTTGATGAAATGATAGATTCGTAGGCATCACATTACTTACCACGAAGTTTGCAAAATCTACATACCATGGTAACTCCTCCATCATTGTGGCTAAAATCTCTTCATCAGGGAACGTATCGTCAATCTCAAGATCTTTTTGTGCTATATGCTCATTCTCGAGTCTAGATAGATGATCAGCCACTTGGTTTTCGCAACCTCTTCTATCTTTTACCTCGAAATCAAATTCCTGCAGCAACAATACCCATCGAATTAGCCTTGGTTTTGCATCTTTCTTTGTCATCAGATATCTAAGGGCTACATGGTCTGTATAAACTATCACTTTGGTTCCCAACAAATAAGCATGGAACTTTTCGAAGGCATACACAACTGCTAGAAGCTCTTGTTCTATGACAATATAGTTTTTCTGGGCTTCGTTCAAGACCTTACTCTCATAGTAGATTGGATGGAATAACTTTTGTCTTCTTTGGACAAGTACAACACCCAAAGCTACCCCGCTAGCATCAGACATGACTTCAAACGGTAAAGACCAATCTAGTGCTACCATGATAGGAGCTTCAATTAGATTCTCTTTGAGGCATTCAAATGCCTTCACACAATTATGATTGAAGTCAAACTTTGCATCTTTCTCCAAAAGTTTGCATAATAGACTAGCAATTTTGGATAAGTCTTTGATAAACCTTCGGTAGAAACCTACATGACCGAGGAAACTACGAACTCCTTTGACCGAAATTGGGGGTGGTAGTTTCTCGATAACTTCGATTTTAGCTCGATCCACCTCAATTCCTCTTTTGGAGATTTTATGCCCAAGAACAATACCTTCTTTCACCATAAAGTAGCACTTCTCCCAATTCAGCACTAGGTTGAATTCAACACATCTCTGCAACGCCATACTTAGATTTGTCAAGCACGATTCAAACGACTCACCCACAACTGAAAAGTAGTCCATGAATACCTCCAGCGTGTCTTCCACCATATCAGAAAAAATGGACATCATACAACGCTGAAAAGTGGCGGGTGCGTTACATAGCCCAAATAGCATACGTTTGAAGGCAAACGTACCATAGGGGCATGTAAAAATTGTCTTCTCTTGATCTTTGGGGGCGATACATATCTGATTATAGACGGAATAACCGTCTAAGAAACAAAACCATCCTTTCCCTGCTAATCGATCAAGTATTTGGTCAATAAAGGGCATTGGAAAGTGATCTTTAAGGGTCCACGAATTCAGCTTACGGTAGTCCATGCATATTCTCCACCCTGTGACAGGTCTGAGTGGAATTAACTCATTTTTTTCATTCGTAACTACCATCATGCCACCTTTCTTTGGTACACATTATACCGGGCTTACCCATTTACTATCGAAAATTGGATACACAACCCCTGCATCTAACCATTTAATAATTTCTTTCTTCACCACCTCTTGCATAGGTGGATTCAGACGCCTTTGATGCTCAATAGTGGGTAAGCAATTTTCTTCAATAAGAATCTTGTGTGTACAAATCCCAGACGGAATACCAATGATATAAACGATGGTCCAACCGATGGCTCTCATGTACTTTCGTAGAACCGTGATGAGAGCTGCAACTTGCTGCTCACCCAAATCTGCCGCCACAATAACCGGGAGTGTGTTACCACTTCCCAAGAATGCATACTTTAAATGGTTAGGCAACTCCTTCAATTCTAACATGGGTGGTTCCTCAATAGACGGTTTAGCTGGTGGTGTTGGTCGGGTTTTGAGATCAATGTCCAGTTTCTTGGGAGCATGAGGATATGACCCTAATCCTGTTAGAGCACAAATAGTTTCTTCATAATTTTCAGCATCCTTATGCTCAACATTCATAAGCACAACCTCCAATGGGTCATCAACAAGCTTCTCCTCTACAGGTAATTCTTTCTCATCATCAATATAAACATCAGCTACCGAGAACACGTTCAGATCTTTGGGTTGCTTCATTGATTTACATACATCAAAGTGGACTACTTCGTCATTCATCCGGAATAGAAGCTCATTAACTCTTAAATCAATAAGCACACTTCCTGTTGTAAGGAAAGCGCACCCCAAGATTATGGGAACTTCAGAGTCTACTTCACAATCCAAAATAACGAAGTCTGTCGGAAAGATGAATGAAGAAACCTTCACCAATACATCACATAAAATACCAACAGGTCGTTTTACCGACCTATCATCCATCACAAGCCTTATATTGGTTGGAGTAGGATCACCCAACCCCAACTTTTTGTAAATGGATAATGGCATCAAGTTGATGCTGGCTCCTAAATCGCATAATGCCTTGGCAAAATTCAAAGATCCGACAGTGCAAGGAATAGTGAAGGCTCCTGGGTCAGCCTTCTTCTGAACTAGTGATCTGGTAGCAATTGCACTACAATGATGAACAACATCTGTCAACTCACCACTTACTGTTCGCTTCATTGTTAAAAGATCCTTCATAAATTTTGCGTAGCCTGGCATTTGTTCTAGTGCCTCAACCAAGGGAACATTAATGGTCACCTGTTTTAACATTGACATGAATTTATTGAACTTGGTATCATCAGCTCTCTTCTTTAATCTTTGCAGAAAAGGAGGTGGTGGAAGGGGAATTGTTTTCTCCACGACTTTCTTTTCATCATGCTTAGGTTCGGAGATCTTTTCAGGCTGTGGACGTCGAGGAATAACGTCGTGAATGTCTTCATCAGTTTCGACGGCGTCATCTTCTTCTGTATTACCTACGATATCTTCGGTCACTTGCTTGCTTTGGGATGAATTTTCCAGCACCTTACCACTTCTAGTAGTAACAGCCATGCATGTTCCATCGTTTCTTAGGTTTTGCACTGTGTCGCTCGGTAGGGTGCCAACTTTTCTTTGATTTAATGTGGCTGAAATTTGACTCAATTGTTGTTCCATCTGTCTTATTGAAGTGGAATGTGAGTCAACCAATTGCTTCATTGAGGCCAAGTCATTTATTACCTAAGTTACTCCCGTGCTGGTTGCTTCTACTCCTTTCAATAGCTTAGCCATCATATCTTCCATTGACATATTTCCCTAACCAGATGCAGTGGCCTCTCGTCGTCCAGGAGGAATATACATGCCACTCCTGTCAGTCTTGTTCTTCCAACTGCCTTGATCCCGGTCCTTGTTTCCAGAATTATCATAATAATTCCGACCTTGGTTTCCTTGGGCATTGCCTCGGAAACCCCCCTGATTGTTCACGTAGTTGGCTTCTTCCTCAGAATCGGATTCCTCTCTTCCTTTTGACGCAACTGCTTTGACTTGTTTGGTCTTCCCTGATAGTAGATGCTTTGTAAGAAGATCCACTTGTGTTTTCATGTGTGCCAAATTTGATCACGTTCTTCTTCTCTTGTCCTTTGTTCTGCAGTCATGCCTATAGAAAAAGTGGGGCTTGCTACCTCAGAATCTCTGGTATGCCACGCCCTACTTTGCTTCGTCATCCGGTCTAGCATATCACTTGCCTGAACAAAGGTGAGGTCCATAAATGATCCTCTAGCCGCATTATCCACCACAGGTTTAGTTACTGAATTCAAGGATCTATATAGTATCTCCATCAAGTGAACATTGGTCATGTGATGGTTTGGGCACCTCATAAGCTTCTTCTTGAATCTCTCCCATGTTTCGTGGAGGGCTTCAGTTGGAAGCTATCAAAAATTGCTGATTTCATCTCTCAATTATGCTCTCTTGGATGGCGGAAAGAATCTTTCTAGGAAAGCATCTTTCAATTTTCTCTAATTAGTGATAGAATCAGGAGTCATCCCGTTCAACCATAGAGTTGCCTCCCCAGATAGAGACAATGGAAATAAGCACAACCAAATTGCATTCTGTCTAACGCCAAGATTGTCGAATGACTTGCATGTAGAAATAAAGTTGATCAGATGCATATTCGGATCATCGCCTGCTAGTCCACCGAATAATCCCTTGAGTTGCAATAACTGAATCATGGTGCTCGTGATGTTGAACTTGGCTCCGGGTGCCAATGGCGGAGGAATAATGGCTCCTGTTGCACCAGCTCCATCAATATCATCATCATCATCATCGAATGGTATGGCTCGGCGTTCAGGCCTGAACCAAGATTGATGATCTCTTCCGTTGGCTGGTGTCGCCATCTCAGCATCACGCCTAGGGTTTAGTAACTCGTTATCACTTAGATCCTCATTGTCAGGATTTGTTGCTCGCCCAGGATTATCAATATTTTGTTGATGCACTTGAGCAGTGATGTTAGGCGAATTTACACGCCTATAGTACCATAATGTACCCATATTTTAGCTAAGTTTTGAGGACAAATTATATAATTCATGCACTTTTAGTCATTTTTCCTGTAAGTGAGCTAACAAACGTGATTAGCAAGTTTTCAGGTACAAATGATGTAGATTTCAGCATCTTATGGATAACTTGATGCCAAATAAAGCTTCACAAAAGAAGGAAGGTAAATCTTAGATGCCTAGGACCAAAAGTGACGCATGGAAACCTGTCCTGGGCAAAAACAGCATTTTCCAAGACTTTGGGGATCAGTAGTAACTTATTAGGATTAGGATAATGATGCAGTAACCTAGTAGGATTGGGTTCAGTAATGCAGTAGCTTTGTAGGAATAGGATATGGATGTTATAAATACCCTATTTTGCTAGAGATTTTTATCATTGACTACTACTTCTAATTCTTCCATTAATTCTACTTTTTATTCTTCTTCTATTCATCTATTCAATTCTTAAATTCCACAACAAGAGAAATGCTACTTTGAAAGGGATTTCACGCCTAAAGCCATACCACATCATACTACACGTGATATCTTTATTGTGGTATAATAATAATGTCTATTGTGAGTTCGATCGCACTCATGAGTAGCTAAACTTCTCTGTTGGCGTTATGGAAGCCGTATGAGATACTATCTATTGCTATGAGTTTGTGAATTCGCGACACGTATGCTGCTTATATCATTATTCGCTTCATCTAAATGCAAATTCTTGTGGTTGCAAACGCATAGAATAACGCCAGTATAGCATTAACTTGTTCGAAAGAAAAGTTATATGTCTGGAAAAGAGATAATGTCAAGGTAATAGGGCACCAACCTCTGTTAAAAAGTTAGTGCCGTAACTGGATTAACCTCTTGGAGAGTTTGTACCATTAGATACTCTTTAAGCTCGAAAGAGTTAAAGTGAAATAGTCCTTGTTAGGTTGAAAGACGCTTGGATTTATCATTGAATACAATTCTCTATAAGCACATGCATGTCTGAATTCCGCATAACTCATAGCCAATAGAGACGTACAACTCTTAAGGTGGACATAACCCCAACTTCTCAATTCTCATTGTTTTACATCTTACTAAACATTCTTTCTTTTTACTTTGTTATTTTCTGTTTTCATTCTATTATTTTGATTACATCAATTGCATGTTATAATCCCCCCTTTCTATGAGACTTCCACCAAAAGTCTAATAATCATTACTTACTTGTTGATCGGCTATTCCCTGTGGGATCGATACCCAACCCAGTTGGGTTATATATTTGACAACGACCGCTTTACACTCCTACGAGAGCTGTAGATTAAGCGTTATCAAAAATTGGCGCCGTTGCCGGGAATACGGTTGTCAACTAAGTTTGTGAAAATTACTAGACCCTTTGGTCAAAGATTCTCGTACTTTTACTTTTAGTTTTTGTTTTTGTTTTCTGCAGGTTTTTATTCAGTGCATGCCCCATACTCGAAGTTCTGGTCAACCGTTATTACCTATCAATCCTGAACCATAACGTATTGGCAGAATGGAGGCACAACACGAAATTGAAAGGATGGCTGCTCAACAGGAACAGGCGAGACTAGCTGCTCTAGCCGCCACTCAAGTGCATCAACAGAATATTGATAACCCCGGGCGAGCAATAAATTCTAGCGACGAGGACCTAGGTGATGACGAGTTACTAAACCCTAGGCATGCTGCTGAGATCGCAACACCTGCCAACAGAAGAGATCGTCAAGCAAGGTTTAGGCATGAACGCCGACCTGTACAACCAGCTTTCGACGACGATGATGATGATCTTGATGGAGCCGGAGCCACAGGAGCCATTATTCCTCCACCATTGGCACCCAGAGCCAAGTTCAACATCACAAGAACCATGATTCAGTTATTGCAACTCAAGGGATTATTTGGTGGACTAGCAGGCGATGATCCGAATATGCATCTCATCAACGTTATTTCTACATGCAAGTCGTTTGACAATCCTGGCATTGGTCAGAATGCAATTCGATTACGCCTATTTCTATTGTCTCTGTCCGAGGAGGCAACTCTATGGTTGAATGGGATGACTCCTGATTCTATTACAAATTGGAGGCAATTGAGAGACACTTTCCTAGAAAGATTCTTTCCGCCATCCAAAAGAGCACAATTAAGAGATGAAATCTGCAACTTTTGGCAGCTTCCAATCGAAGCTCTTCATGAAACATGGGAGAGGTTCAAGACGAAGCTTATGAGGTGCCCAAACCATCACATGACCAATGTCCACCTAATGGAAACACTATACAGAGCCTTGAATTCAATAACTAAACCAGTGGTGGATAATGCGACTGGAGGATCATTTATGGACCTCACCTTTGGGCAGGCAAGCAATATACTAGATCAGATGACGAAGCAAAGTAGAGCTTGGCATACCAGGGATTCTGAGGTAGCAAGCCCTACTATATCTATTGACATGACTGCTGAACAATGGAGAAGAGAAGAAGAACGTGATCAAGATATGGCGCACATGAAAACACAAGTGGATCTTCTTACAAAACATCTATTATCTGGGAAGACCAAAAAACTCAAAGATGTTGCATTAAAAGGAAGAGACGAATCTGATTTAGAAGAAGAAGCCAACTACTTGAACAATCAGGGGGGTTTCCGAGGTAATACCCAAGAAAACCAAGGTCGGAACTACTATGATAAATTTGGAAACAAGGACCAAGGGAGTTGGAAGAACAATAATGAAAATAGTGGTTTGTACGTTCCCCTAGGAAGACGTGACACCACTGCATCTGGTTCTGGAAATATGGAAGACATGATGGCTAAACTATTGAAAGGTGTGGAAGCAACCAGCGCTGGAGTAACTGAGGTAATAAATGATTTGTCCTCAATGAAGCAATTGGTTGACTCACATTCCACTTCAATCAAGCAAATAGAGTAGCAATTGACCCAACTTTCAGCAGCACTCAATCAAAGAAAGGCTGACACCTTACCTAGAGACACTGTGCAAAATCCAAGGAATGACGGATCATGCATGGCTATTACTACCCAAAGTGGTAAGGTGCTGGAAATTTCATCCAAAGGCAAGAAAGTGGTTGACGAGGCAGCATACATCGATGATAAGGCAAAAGGAGAAGCTGCCATAGAAACCACCCACAACGTCCATGATGTCACACCGAGTATGTTGCAGCCTGAAAAGGCTAAAAAATGGAAGCAAGAGGAGAAGAAAGCCGTGGAGAAAACAATTCCTTATCCACCACCACCTTTTCCTCACAGATTAAAGAAGATTGCGGATGATACAAAGTTCAGCAAATTCATGAATATGTTAAAGCAGCTGACCATTAATGTTCCGTTGGTAGAGGCACTAGAAAAAATGCCTGGGTATGCAAAATTTATGAAGGATATTTTGACAAAGAAGTGAGCAACAAGCTATGAGTTGAAGGATACTGTTCATCACTGCAGCGCAATCGCTACCCGATCACTAGTTCAGAAGAAGGCTGACCCCGGTGCTTTCACTATTTCTTGCACCGTTGGATCTTTGAATTTTGCCAAAGCATTGTGCGATTATAGGTGCAAGCATCAATTTGATGCCATTATCTATTTATAAAAAGTTGGGGTTGGGTGATCCTACTTCAACCAATATGAGGCTCATAATGGTGGATAGGTCGGTGAAACGACCTGTTGGTATTCTATGTGATGTATTGTTAAAGGTTTCTTCATTCATCTTTCCGACAGACTTCGTAATTCTGGATTGTGAGGCAAACTCAGAAGTTCCCATAATCTTGGGGCGCCCTTTCCTTGATACGGGAAGTGTGCTTATTGATTTGAGAGCTAATGAACTTTCATTCCGAATAAATGACGAAGTAGTTCGCTTTGATGTGTGCAAATCAATGAAGCAACCCAAAGATCTGAACGTATTTTTGGTGGACGATGTTTACTTTGATGATGAGGAAGAATTACTTGAACAAGAGCAAATTATTGATGACCCATTGGCGGTTGTGCTCATGAATGGTGAGAGTAAGGATGCTGAAAATTGTGAAGAAACTATTGGTGCTCTGACAGGATTAGGGTCATATCCTTACTCTCCTAAGAAGCTGGACCTCGATCTCAAAAATTGACCCACACCACCAGCTAAGACATCTTTTGAAGAACCACCCACATTAGAATTGAAGGACCTGCCTAGTCATTTAAAGTATGCATTCTTAGGAAGCGGAAACACACTTCCAGTCATTGTGGTGGCAGATTTGGGTGAGCAACAAGTTGCAGCTCTCATTGCTATTCTATGAAAGTATATAAGAGCCATTGGTTGGACCATCGCTGACATTATTGGTATCCCATCTGGGATTTGTATACACAAGATTCAACTTAAAGAAAATTGCACACCAACTATTGAACATCAAAGGCGTCTAAATCCACCTATGCAAGAAGTGGTAAAGAAAGAAATTATCAAGTGGTTAGATGCAGGGGTTGTGTATCCAATCTCTGACAGTACATGGGTAAGCCCGGTACAATTTGTAACCAAGAAAGGAGGCATGACGGTAGTCGCGAATGAAAGGAATGATCTTATTCCACTCAGACCCGTCACCGGATGGAGAGTATGCATGGACTACCGAAAGCTGAATTCATGGATGCTCAAAGATCACTTTCCAATGCCATTTATGTACCAAATGCTAGATCGATTAGCGGGGAAAGGATGGTTTTGTTTCTTAGACGGTTATTCAGGCTATAATTAGATTTTTATTGCTCCTGAAGACCAAGAGAAGACAACGTTCACATGCCCATATGGTACGTTTGCCTTTAAGCGTATGCCATTCGGGCTATGTAACTCCCCAGCCACCTTTCAATGTTGTATAATGTCCATTTTCTATGATATGGTCGAAGATACTTTAGAGGTATTCATGGACGACTTTTCAGTTGTTGGCGAGACGCTTGAAGCATGCTTGGCAAACCTAAGTATGGCGTTGCAAAGATGTGTAGAATTCAACCTAGTGCTGAATTGGGAGAAATGCCACTTTATGGTTAAAGAAGGTATTGTTCTAGGGCATAAAATCTCCGAAAGAGGAATTGAGGTTGATCGAGCCAAAATAAAAGTTATCGAGAAGCTACCACCTCCAATTTCCGTGAAGGGAGTCCGTAGTTTCCTCGGTCATGCAGGTTTCTATCAGCGGTTCATCAAAGACTTCTCCAAAATTGCTAGTCCATTATGCAAAATTTTGGAGAAAGATGCAAAGTTTGACTTCAATAAAGATTGTTTGAAGGCGTTCGAATGCCTTAAAGTAAAACTAATTGAAGCTCCTATCATGGTAGCAGCAGATTGGTCTTTACCGTTTGAAGTCATGTGTGACGTCAGTGGGGTAGCATTAGGCGCTGCACTTGGACAGAGAAGTGAGAAGATATTCCATCATATCTACTATGCGAGCAAGGTCCTGAACGAAGCCCAAAAGAACTACACTGTCACAGAATAAGAGCTCCTAGCGGTTGTGTATGCGTTTGAGAAGTTTTGCGCTTATTTGTTGGGAACCAAAGTAATCGTTCATACAGACCATGCAGCTCTGAGGTATTTAATGACAAAGAAGGATGCAAAACCAAGACTAATTTGATGGGTCTTGCTGCTGCAAGAATTTAATTTCGAGGTTACAGATAGAAGAGGTTGCGAGAACCAAGTGGCTGATCATCTATCTAGACCCGAAAACGAGCATATAGTGCAGCCTGAAATCGAGATTGATAATGCATTCCCTGATGAGGAGATCCTAGCGACGATAATGGAAGAGTTACCATGGTATGCCGACTTTGCGAATTTTGTGGTGAGTAATGTGATATCGGCAAACTTATCTTACCATCAAAAGAGAAAGTTTATGCATGATGTAAGACACTACTTTTGGGATGAGTCATATTTGTTTCGACGATGCGCAGATGGTGTTATCCAGCGATGCATATCCCATGTAGAAGTGCCTAATATATTGGAAGCTTGCCACACTTCCCAAGTTGGGGGACATCACGCAGGTAATCGGACAACAAGAAAGGTATTGCAAAGTGGATATTATTGGCCTTTGATATTTAGAGATGCCTACGACTTTGTGAGAAGATGCGACCAATGTCAGAGACAAGGTGCTATTTCGAAACACCATGAGATGCCCATGTCGAAAATTCTTGAAGTAGAGCTCTTTGATGTATGGGGTATTGATTTCATGGGTCCATTCATAAATTCGTTTGGAATGAAATACATCCTAGTTGCTGTAGATTATGTTTCAAAATGGGTTGAAGCAGTAGCGTTGACCTACAATGAGGGAAAGCGTGTTGTAGCATTCTTGAAGAGAAATATCTTCTCTCGCTTTGGAGTACCACGTACTATCATAAGCGATGGAGGATCTCACTTTTGCAACAAGCTATTCAAATCCGTGTTGGAAAAATATGGTGTCAAGCAGCATAAGGTAGCCACACCTTATCACCCACAAACTAGTGGATAGGTAGAGGTTTCCAATCAAGAGATCAAGCAAATCCTTGCTAAGACGGTAAATGCTAATGGGAAAGATTGGTCTCGAAAGCTGGACGATGCACTATGGGCCTATAGGACTGCGTTCAAAATGCCAATTGGCATATGCCCTTACCAAATAGTTTACGAGAAGGCATGCCACTTTCCCATTGAGCTTGAGCATAAGGCATTGTGGGCTTTGAAGTGGCTAAATCTAAACTGGGATGATGCAATGAATCTGAGATTAGAGCAACTGAATGAGATTGATGAATTTCGTCTATATGCTTATGAGAGATCGGACCTCTACAAGGAGCGGATGGAAAAGTATCAAGATCAACGGATTGTTCAACAAAATTTTCAAAAGGATGATATGGTACTTCTCTTCAATTCCAGATTGAAGCTATTCCCAGGTAAGTTGAAGTCCAAGTGGTCTGGCCCATACAAAGTTAACCAAGTCTACTCGTCTGGAGTAGTTGAGTTGGAAGACAATAATGGTGTTGTCTTTAAGGTGAATAGCCAACGAGTGAAACCTTATATCGGTCCTATTGATTCGTTAAACTATATGGACATCACTTATCTTGACGAAGTCTAAGTACTTGAGGTAACTATGTCGTGCCGCGACAATAAATCAAGCGCTAGATGTGAGGCAGCCCATCGTTTTTTTTTACTTTCTGTCTCTCTTTCGTTCTATTAAGTGTTTGCTTTTGATAAATAAAAATCCAAAAAGAAGAGTCATGCCATGACCAAAAATAAGGTGCTTGATGGGAGGCAACCCATCGTTCTAATCGTCTTTGTTGTTTTTGAGTAAATGTAGGTGCAAAGAGGTGTAAAACAAGGAGGTCGGTTCCAAATTTTGATTTGGACGTATTGCATGTTAAAGGTGGTAAGTTAGGAATGAAGAAGCAAAAGGCTATGGATTGGGCAGTGCTTATGAAAATATAGGCAACAAATAAGGCTAGGCCTATGTAAAACTAGGCCACGAACAAGGCAAGGCCTTTACTATGGCCTACGCTCTCGGAATCTAGTGTGCCATAGCATAGGCGCCGCCCATGCACAAGTATGCCATAGCATAGGTGCCACCTATGCCAATGCCTTTTGTCTCTGAATCTCATATGCTAAGTGAAAGGCGCCGCCTATGCCTAAGAATGCCATGGCATAGGCGCCGCCTATGCTCAACAATGCTATGTAAAAGGCGCCGCCTATGCCAAGCATAGGCAAAGCAAAAGACGCCGAATATGGTCACTTCTTGTCTCCAGAACCGATTTTAAATGGGTCAAAACCCAACCCAACCTTCCCCTATAAATAAGAGACTTAGTCTTCAACCAAAAACACATTGGAAACCTAGCATAAGCGCCGCCTATAGTCTCCAAATCCTCTCAAAAATTTTCTTTTTGCTCTTTTTCTTCACAAGAACATCATCCAAAGGCATCAATCAAGTAAGTACTACTTTGTTCTTCATTTATATTCCATAAGTACTACACTACTACACCTATTATGAATTGTTAAATCTTGTAGTAGTATTGATGATTTGAATGTGATTGAATTGTTGTGATACAACCAAGTGAGTGAACGTATACATAAGGACGATCTTAACTTGTTCCCAACTTGTATTTGATTTTGATGCACTGTCATACTTTTGCGGAATTGATATGGTCATAAAAATTGCATAATCTTGTCACTTGAATACTTACATGTTGGAATGACTTGTTCATCAGGATAAGAATTATAGTTGCCTACCAACATAGGAGGTTGTGATTATTTTTAGATACCATACCTTGATTCAATCCCTATGAAGTAGTCTTGATATATCAAACATGAAAGTATTGCCAAGATTACAAGGAGTATGACTGCACTGATTTTATTGTTGGAATATAGCACCTAAAACGTATGCCGATGAAGTCTGAGTAATCGACAACTTTCACTTCACTAGTCTGTACCAACAAACTAAGTGTGGGGTGGTTCCCCTACTTCTTGTTTATAGATTGTATCCATCGAGATGACGCTAACATGAACATTGTTTTAGTCTCAGGTACAATGGTACCCAAAGCAAGACAAGGCAAAGATAAGGTAACCACTTCACAAAAAGACAAGAAAAGAGGCCGAAAAGAGCAAGAAGAATCATCCTCGATGCAAGTACCACGCCGCATGTTCGGAATAAAATGGGTTTTAGAGGAGGAAGCAAAGGAATGGTATAGGAACAATAAAGAGAAGAAATATGTTCCTGTGGAGTTGATACACAAGGAAAGACTAGCAAAGAAAGAGCCACGCATGTTGGCCAAGATAATGGCGTTACATCTTGATTTCACCTTCCGAGATATGGGAGAGTACAATCTCGATCTAACACGCGAATTCTACGCCAACTGGTCACCGAAAAACACAGGAAGTGAGGTCAAGATTCAGGGCCATGTTCTGCAACTAAATGCAGAGTTATTCAACTCCTTTCTTGGCTTGCCTGCTATTGATCCATCACCATTCAAAGAGCTGTACAGTATACCTCCATATAGAGTCATTCGACACACTCTGTGGAACAAGGTCCATGGCACGGTGGAGTAGACACAAGGACACCGGACGACACAACACCTTCCCATATGCTCCTTTGAATAGAGAAGCAAGAATATGGTTGCGCATAGTCAACTCTTGCCTAATTCCAGGGACTCAGTACACAAAGATAACACGAGATAGAGTGTGCTTTGTATACGCATTGATGACTAATGTCCCTATCAAAATTGGGGCAATTATTCGATCCACAATGCGGAAATCTAGGATAGACAAGAGGTCCCACTTCAGTATTGGCAATCTGTTGACCACAATATTGAGGAAGGAAGACATCGAAGAGGAACCGGCTGATCATAAACTCCCACACAACCCAAAGAAGGTTGACCTCAAGAAGGTTAAGGATGCGGAAACCATGCATGGCGTCAACCTTACCACTTTAGAAAGGCATGCTCGAGATGAGAGTTTCTTTCTCCATCTTTATGGCATGACTCGGTTTACAATGATGAGCGGTGGCCGTGTTCCAACTACTGCAGAGCTCCAACAACTGGATTATGACTACCCAATTAATGAGCACACGAAGGCGATGTGTGGAATAGGTACATATTTTAAGGAACCTCTTGATGACGATGTGCCAACCGGTGATGATCGACGAATGCCAGACTCCAACGTGGAGGAGAATTCTGATGACGACGACTCCAATGATGATTCCGACGAAGGGGGTATGACCCCAGACATAGAGGAGGATTCCAACTAACCAGGTTCTTCTTATTTATTTTCCACTGAGGGCAGTGTGTCCCGTCTAAGTGTGGGGTGCTGGTATTTGCATGCTATACTTCTCTATCTGCATTTGCATTTATGTTTGTTTTGTTTTTCTTTTTAGTAGTTAATTTTTTTTATTAGTTAATTTTTTTTTTTAACTTAACTTCGCATGAAATTATTCTAATAGGCAGCATGAGATTACTACAAGAGTTTGTGCTAAAATTATGACTATTGAGACGTTTAGGCTCTAATTGTGACTTACTATGTGATATTGTGTGGTTCAATTCCTTCATCTGTTGGGTCAAGAGTCTATGCTACTCCCAATAAAGTCGACCATGTGCCTTTTGTGTGTGAGGATATAGTATATTCTGTGTTTGTGGCTGATGCTAGAACTTGCCTGCTATGTATGTAAAGCAAAAATAAGAAGTGCAGGTCTAGGAGATGATTTAGGCATTTCTTTGGCAACCTAGACTTGTTACCTTCTATTTACCTACCCATGGACATTATCCTAGTTAACCCCTTTGAGCCTTTAGCCTATTTTCTTTGACAACCTCATATGTAAGCCTAATCCATTTTTTAAGACCATAATTTGATCCAAATTCCTAAGTTCTTTAAAAGAGTAAAGTCATGTGACAAAATAAGAGGAAATTGGGTAAGTATGATGCTTTAGAATGTATTAGTGCTTGAAGTCGTTATGAAAAAGAATTGCTATCATAAGAGGTATATTATGAAAAGAAAAAGGAAAAGAAAACTAAAAAGTTAGTTATGTTCAAAAAATTGAAAAACAAAAGAGGTGACGAAGGGAGGTAGATTAAAAGAAAGCAAAAAGGTTGTTTGCAAGAAAGCATAAATGGCATATTGTGATGTATTAAAGCACTTAGGGAACTTAGTCACTATTTCTGGCCAAAATAGTCCTACCTGTCCCTTAGCCTACATTACAACTCGTAAAAGACCTATTTGATCCTAAGCTTAGCATTCTGACATTTAGTGGAGCATTACACTAAGGGCAAGCCTATGGTCATCAGTTGCAACATATGAATTCTTTGTGAGAGTGAGAGCAAGATTAATTCTATACCCATGTTCAAAATATACAATACTTGTGAGTGATTATGGGTAATATATTGTGAGATACACATGGTTGATGAGTTTTGGGTAGTTGTGTATGATTCTCTATGCCTTAACTTTTTGAATACAAATTGCCATCATCACGAGTCTATGTTGGAGGTTGAATTGTTTCTACTAATGATCAAAAAACTACTCTTTGTTAATGATTGACGTGCTTGTCTTGATGAATATTTTGTGTTGTTACTGTGAAATCCTAAGTAGGTGTTTAGATGGATATGATAGTTTGTTCGAGGACAAACAAAGCTTTAAGTGTGGGGTGTTGATGTTAGGCGAATTTACACGCCTAAAGTACCATAATGTACCCATATTTTAGCTAAGTTTTGAGGACAAATTTTATAATTCATGGAATTTTAGTCCTTTTTCCCGTAAGTGAGCTAAAAAACATGATTAGCAAGTTTTCAGGTACAAATGATGTAGATTTCAGCATCTTATGGATAACTTGATGCCAAATAAAGCTTCACGAAAGAAGGAAGGGAAATCTTAGATGCCTAGGACCAAAAGTGACGCATGGAAACCTGTCCTGGGCAAAAACAGCATTTTCCAAGACTTTGGGGATCAGTAGTAACTTATTAGGATTAGGATAATGATGCAGTAACCTAGTAGGATTGGGTTCAGTAATGCAGTAGCTTTGTAGGAATAGGATATGGATGTTATAAATACCCTATTTTGCTAGAGATTTTTATCATTGACTACTACTTCTAATTCTTCCATTAATTCTACTTTTTATTCTTCTTCTATTCATCTATTCAATTCTTAAATTCCACAACAAGAGAAATGCTACTTTGAAAGGGAGTTCACGCCTAAAGCCATACCACATCATACTACACGTGATATCTTTATTGTGGTATAATAATAATGTCTATTGTGAGTTCGATCGCACTCATGAGTAGCTAAACTTCTCTGTTGGGGTTATGGAAGCCGTATGAGATACTATCTATTGCTATGAGTTTGTGAATTGGTGATACGTATGCTGCTTATATCATTATTCTCTTCATCTAAATGAAAATTCTTGTAGTTGCAAACGCATAGAATAACGCTAGTATAGCATTAACTTGTTCGAAAGAAAAGTTATATGTCTGGAAAAGAGATAATGTCAAGGTAATAGGGCACAAACCCCTGTTAAAAAGTTAGTGCCTTAACTGGATTAACCTATTGGAGAGTTTGTACCATTAGATACGCTTTAAGCTCGAAAGAGTTAAAGTGAAATAGTCCTTGTTAGGTCGAAAGACGCTTGGATTTACCATAGAATACAATTCTCTATAAGCACATGCATGTCTGAATTCTGCATAACTCATAGCCAATTGAGACGTACAACTCTTAAGGTGGACATAACCCCAACTTCTCAATTCTCATTGTTTTACATATTACTAAACATTCTTTCTTTTTACTTTGTTATTTTCTGTTTTCATTCTATTATTTTGATTATATCAATTGTATGTTACAATCCCCCCTTTCTACGAGACTTCCACCAAAAGTCTAATAATCATTACTTACTTGTTGACCGGCTATTCCCTGTGGGATCGATACCCAACCCAGTTGGGTTATATATTTGACAACGACTGCTTTACACTCCTACGAGAGCTGTAGATTGAGCGTTATCAAGCGGCGGCCAGAGCAGCTAGTCTAGCCTGTTCCTGTTGAGTAGCTCTTCTTTCAATTTCCTGTTGAGCCTCCATTCTGCCAATACGATGTGGTTCCAGATTGAAAGGTAACTTTGAGTATGGGGAATGCACTGGATAAAAACCTGCAGAAAACAAAAACAACAACTAAAAGTAAAATACGAGAATCTTTGACCAAAGGGTCTAGTAATTATCACAAACATAGTTGACAACCGTAATCCCCGGCAACGACGCCAATTTTTTATAATGCTCAAACTACAGCTCTCGTAACTATGCAAAGATTATTAGACTTTTGGTGAAAGTTTCGTAAAAAGGGGGGATTGTAGCGTGAGTAACAAAATAATAACGTAAGAACAGAAAATAGAAGAGTAAATCGGATTATGTGGTTGGTTTTGATCAATGACAATTGAGAGCTGGGGTTATGTCCACCTTCTGAGTTGTACGTATCTATTGACTATGAGTTATGCGGAATTCAGACATGCATGTGCTTATAGAGAATTGTATTCTATGGTAAATCCAGGCGTCTTTCGACCATCAAGGATTATTTCACTTTAACTCTTTTGAGCTTAAAGCGTATCTAATGGTACAAATTCTCCAAGAGGTTAATATAGTTACGGCACTAACTTTTTAACAAGGGTTGGTGCCCTATTACCTTGACATTATCTCTTTTCCAGACATGTAACTTTTCTTTCGAACAAATTAATGCTATACTGGCGTATTCTATATGTTTGCAACCACAAGAATTCAAATTAAGATGAAGAGAATAATGATATAAGCAGCATACGTGTCACGAATTCACAAACTCATAGCAATAGATAGTAGCTCATAAGGCTTCCATAACCCCAACAGAGAAGTTTAGCTACTCATGAGTGCAATGGAAATCACAATAGTCATTATCATCATACCAATATAAAGATCTCACGTAAAGTATATGTTGGTAAGGCTTGTGGCGTGATTTTCTTTCAATGTAGTGTTTCTCTTGTCGTGAAAATTAAAAGTCGAATAGATGAAGAGAGAGTAGTAAGAATTAATTGAAAGAGAATGAATAAAGTAATTGTTGTATGGAAGATGTAATGAATGGGGATTCATTGAAAATCTCCAGCAAAACAGGGTATTTATAACACCCATATCCTATTCCTACTATGCTACTGCATTACTTATCCTAATCCTAATAAGTTACTGCATCATTATCCTTATCCTACTAAGTTACTGCTGATCCCCAAAGTCTTCTGAAATACTGTTTTTGCCCGGGATAGGTTCTCCATGCGTCACTTTTGGTCCTTAGGCGTCCAAGCTTTGCTTTCCTTCTTTTGTGAAGCTTCCTTTGGCGTCAAGTTATCCATAAAATGCTGAAATCTTCATCATTTATACCTGAAAACTTACTAATCACGTTTGTTAGCTCACTTACAGAAAAAAGGACTAAAAGTGCATGAATTATGTATTTTGTCCTCAAAACTTAGCTAAAATATGGGTACATTAAGGTTCTTTAGGCGTGTCAATACGCCTAACATCACCAGTCATCCCAAGTTTTCTTCCTTGGTCGTGAGGATACGTACACTGGGGCTATTTCAATAGGAAGAGCTGAACCCATATAGTCTGTGGGTGTATTAGGATAGCAAAGATACATAGCCTAGGTAAAAGTTTTAAATACATGCTAAACCTAGTCCCACTTCTCAGCATGGTTATATATATATATATATATATATATATATACATATGTATGGTTGTGTGCATATGGTGGTTTTACTTGGCTTTATAAATGTAATTATTTTATCCTTATCCTGAGATCATGCTAGTGTTCACTCGTTAACCCATCTAGTGGTGGTTGTATACCTATGCTATGCAGGAACCGATCGCTCTATTCCTCCTACATAGTGATTAACTCGGGGATCAATATTTTGACTGAAATGGTGAGCTTTAATCCTTTCGAAAGGCTCCATTTCATGTTATGGTGAAACACCCAAATTACACATCTCTTATAAGAGAGTAAGTGGTTGGGGTCGAATCCCACAGGAAATATGGTGTTAATCAAAGACTATTTGTGCTTTAATTGACTAGGAGCTAGTAGTTTCCTATAAATAGGGGTTTTTTTTAGAATTCAAAGAAATGTTACTGTTCACTTTATTTTAGTAACCCAAAGTCAATGTTTCAATATTTCAAATTAATGTTGATCCAAAACCAGAGTTGTGTTCACTATGAATATTGCAATATATTGAAGATGTAATGAATGGGGATTCATTGAAAATCTCCAGCAAAACAGGGTAATTATAACACCCATATCCTATTCCTACTATGCTACTGCATTACTTATCCTAATCCTAATAAGTTACTGCATCATTATCCTTATCCTACTAAGTTACTGCTGATCCCTAAAGTCTTCTGAAATGCTGTTTTTGCCCAGGACAGGTTCTCCATGCATCACTTTTGGTCCCTAGGCGTTCAAGCTTTTCTTTCCTTCTTTTGTGAAGCTTCCTTTGGCGTCAAGTTATCCATAAAATGCTGAAATCTTCATCATTTATACCTGAAAACTTACTAATCACGTTTGTTAGCTCACTTACAGGAAAAAGGACTAAAAGTGCATGAATTATATATTTTGTCCTCAAAACGTAGCTAAAAGATGGGTACATTAAGGTGCTTTAGGCGTATCAATACGCCTAACATCAACACCCCACACTTACAGCTTTGTTCGTCCTCGAACAAAATATTATGTCCATATAAACATCTACTTAGGGTTTCACAGTAATAACACAAAATATTCATCAAGACAGGCACAACAGTTATCAATAAAGAGTAGTTTTCTGATCAGTTACTAGAAACAATTTAACCTCTAACATAGACTTGTGATGATGGTTAATTCGTATCCAAAAGTTAAGGCACAGAGAATCATACACAACCACCCAAAACTCATCAACCATATGTATCTCACACAATATAACCCATAATCACTCACAAGTATTGTATATATTTCGAACATGGGTATAAGATTATCCTTGCTCTCACTCTCACAAAGACTTCGTATGTTGCAACTGATGACCATAGGCTTGCCCTTAGTGTAATGCTCCACTAAATATCAGAATGTTAAGCTTAGGATCAAATAGGTCTTTACAGGTTTTAATGTAGGCTAAGGTACGAGTAGGACTATTTTGGCCAGAAATAGTGACTATGTTCCTAAGCGCTTTAATACATTACATTATGCCATTTATGCTTTCTTTCAAACAACCTTTCTACTTTCTTTTAATCTACCACCCTTTCTCACCTCTTTTGTTTTTCAATTTTGAACAGAATTAACTTTTTATTTTTCTTTTCCTTTTTCTTTTCGTAACACACCGCTTATGATAACAATTATTTTTCATAACGAATTCAAGCACCAATACATTCTAAGGCACTATTCTCACCCAATTTCCTCTTATTTTGTCACATTACTTTACAATTTAAAGCACTTAGGAATTTGGATCAAATTATGGTCTTGGAAAAAAAATGGATTAGGCTTACATATGAGGTTTCCAAAGAAAAATAGGCTAACAGCTCAAAGGGGGTTATTTAGGATGATGTCCATGGGTAGATATAATGAAGGTAAACAATCATAGGTTGCCAAAGAAATTCCTAAATCATCTCCTAAACTCACACTCTTTATTTCGCTTTACATACATACCAGGCAAGTTCTAGCATCAGCCAAAAACATAGAATATACTATCATCTCACACACACAAGGCTCATGGTCGACTTTATTGGAAGCAGTATAGACTTTTGACCCAACAGATGAAGGAATTGAACGACACAATTATCATATAATGAGTCACTATTAGAGCCTAAACGTCTCAATAGTAATGATTTTATCACAGACTCTTGTTGTAATACCATGCTGCCTATCAGAACAATTTCATGCAAAGTTAAAAATTTTAAAAAAATTTAACTACTAAAAAAACAAAACAAACAAACATAAATGAATGCAAATGCAGATAAAGAAGTATAGCATGTAAATACCAGTACCCCACACTTAGACAGGACACACTGTCCTTAGTGGAAAATAAATAAGAAGAACCTAGTTAGTCGGACTCCTCATCTATGTCTGGGGTCATACCCCCTTCATCAGAATCATCATTAGAGTCATCGTCATCAGAGTTCTCCTCCACGTCAGAGTATGGCATTCGGCGATCATCATCGGTTGGCACATCGTCATCAAGAGGTTCCTCGAAGTGTACACCTACTCCACACATTGCCCTTGCATACTCGTTCATTGAGTAGTCATAATCCAATTATTGGAGCTCTGCAACAGTTGGAACATGACCTTCGCTCATCATGGTAAACCGAGTCATGCTATAAAGATGGTGAAAGAAACTCTCATCCCGAGTATGCCTTTCTGCAGTGGTAAGGTTAACGCCATGCATGGTTTCAGCATCTTTAACCTTTGTGAGGTCAACCTTCTTCGGGTTATGTGGAATCTTATGATCGGTCGGTTCCTCTTCGATGTCCTCCTTCCTCAATATTGCAGTCAACAGATTGCCAATGCTGAAGTGGGACCTCTTGTGCAGCCTAGCCTTATGCATTGTAGATCGAATAATTGCCCCAATGTTGATAGGAACATTCATCATCAACCCGTACACCAAGTACACTCTATCTCGTGTTATCTTTGTGTACTGTGTCCCTGGAATCAGGTAAGAGTTGACTATTCGCATTCATATCCTAGCTTCCCTATTTAAGGAAACATATGGGAAGGTGTTGTGCCAGCCGGTGTCCTTGTGTCTGCTCCATCATGCCATAGATTTTGTTCCGCACAATGTGTGTCTAATGGCCATGTACGGCGGTCTGTTATACAGCTCCTTGAGTGGTGATGGATCAACAGATGGCAAACCTAAAAAGGAGTTGAAGAACTCCGCATTTAGTTGCAGAACTTGGCCCCGAATCTTTACTTCACTCCCTGTAGTTTTCGGTGACCAGTTGGCATAGAATTCACGTGTTAAATCAAGATTGTACTCTCCTATATCTCAGAAGATGAAATCAAGATGTAACGCCATTATCTTAGCCAACATACGGGGGTCTTTCTTTGCTAAGCTTTTCTTGTGTATCAACTCCACATGAACATATTTTTTCTCTTTATTGTTCCTATACCACTCCTTTCCTTCCTCCTCTGGACCCATTAAATTCCAAACATGCGGCGAGGTATTTGCAGCGAGGAGGATTCTCCTTGCTCTTTTCGTCCCCTTTTTTTGCCTTTTTGTAAAGTGGTTGCTTTTTCTTTCCATTGTCTTGCTTTTGGTGCAATTGTACCTGAGATTAAAATAATAGTCATGTTAGCTTCATCTCGGTGAATACAATCAATAAACAAGCAGTAGTGGCACCACCCCACACTTAGTTTATTTGTACGAACTAGTGAAGTGAACGATGTCGATTACTCAGATTTCATCGATATACGTTTAGTTGTTATGTTCCAACAATATAATCAGTGAAGTCATACTTTGCGTATCATCTTAACTATACTTTCTCAATTCTAGATCATGTAATCTTGGTAATGCTTTCATGTTTTGGACTAATGCATCACTTTGAATAAAACTACTACATAGATATTGTATCAATTTATGGCTTGGAATAATCACAACATCTTATGTTTGTAGTTAACTAAGATTTTCATCGCAATAAACAAGTCATTCAAGCAAGCTTTCAAGTAACAAGGTTATACAATGTTCTAGACTATGTCAATTCCGCAAAAGTATGACAGTGTATCAAAATCAAATACAAGTTGGAAACAAGTCAAGAGCATCCTTACGTATTCTTTCACTCACTTAGTTTCACCCCAACAAATCAACCATATTCAAATCATCAATACTGCTTCAAGATTAAACAATTCATTATAGACGTAGTAGTGTAGTACTTATGGAATATAAAAGAAGAACAAAGAAGTACTTACTTGGTTGATGGCCTAGGTAGATGTTCTTGCAAAGTAAAAGAGCAAAAGGAAAATTTTTGGGAGAATTTGGAGAGGTAGGTGACGCTTTAGGGTGGAATTGCAATGTGTTTTTGATTTAAGACTAAGGTTCTATTTATAGGACAAGCTTGGGTCGGGTTTTGACCCATTTGGAATCGGATTTGGAGACCAAAAGTGACCATAGGCGGCGCCTAATGCTTTGCCTATGCTTGGCATAGGCGGCGCCTTTTGCAAAGCATTGTTGAGCATAGGCGGCGCCTATGCTATGGCACTGTTAGGCATAGGTGGTGCCTATGCCATGGCATATGTGATTCAGAGACAAAAGGCTTTTTCATAGGCGGCGCCTATGCTATGGCATTGTTGAGCATAGGCGGCGCCTATGCTATGACACTCTAGAATCCGAGAGCTTAGGCCATAGCATAGGCCTTGCCTTGTTCATGGCCTAGATTTACATAGGCCTTGCCTTGTTCTTTGTCTATATTTTCATAAGCAATGCCTAACCCATAGCCTTTTGCTTCTTCATTCCTAACTTACCACCTTCAACATGCAATACTTCCAAAGCAAAATTTGAAACCAATCTCCTCCTTTACACCTCTTGCACCTATATTTACTCAAAAACAACAAAACGATTAGAACGATGCGTTGCCTCTCATCCAGCGCCTTAGTTTTGGTCATGGCTCGACAAAATCCTAGGAAAACAAAAACAACAAAAACAATTAATAATGATGGGTTGCCTCCCATCAAGCGCTTGATTTATTATCGCGGCACGACATAGCTACCTCGAGTACTTAGACTTCGTCGAGATAGATGGTGGCCATATAGTTTATCGAGTCAAGAGGACCGATATATGGTTTTACTCGTTGGCCATTCACCTTAAAGACAATACCATTATTATCTTCTAGCTCAACTACTCCAGACAAGTAGACTTGGATAATTTTGTACGGACCAGACCATTTGGACCTTAACTTACCTGGGAATAGCTTTAATCTGGAATTGAAAAGAAGTACCATATCACCCTTTTGAAAGTTTCGTTGAAGAATCCGCTGATCATGATACTTTTTCGTCCGCTCTTTGTAGAGGTCTGATCTTTCATATGCATGTAGACGGAATTCATCCATCTCATTCAGCTGTTCCACCCTTAAGTTCATAGCATCATCCCAATTCAAATTCAGTTACTTCAACGCCCACAATGCTTTGTGCTCGAGCTCAATGGGTAAATGACAAGCTTTCCCATAAACTAGTTGGTACGGGGACATGCCAATTGGCATTTTGAATGCAGTCCTATAAGCCCATAGTGTATCGTCCAGCTTCCGAGACCAATCTTTCCTATTCGCATTTATAGTCTTAGCAAGGATTTACTTGATCTCTCGATTGGAAACCTCTACCTGTCCACTAGTTTATGGGTGATAAGGCGTGGTTACCTTATGTTGCTTGACACCATATTTTGCCAACACGGATTTGAATAGTTTGTTGCAAAAGTGAGATCCTCCATCGCTTATGATAGTACGTGGTACCCCAAAATGAGAGAAGATGTTTTTCTTCTAGAATGCAACAACACGTTTTCCTTCATTATCAGCCAATGATACTACTTCGACCCATTTTGAAACATAATCTACAGCAGCTAGGATATATTTCATTCCAAACGAATTCATGAATGGACCCATAAAATCGATACCCCATACATCAAAGAGCTTTACTTCAAGGATTTTCGACATGGGCATCTCATGGTGTTTTGAAATCGCACCTTGTCTCTGATATTGGTCGTATCTTCTCACAAAGTCGTAGGCATCTTTAAATATCGAAGGCTAATAATAGCCACTTTGCAATACCTTCCTTGCTGCATACATGTCACAAACTCACAAACTCATAGAAATAGTTAGTATCTCATACGGCTTCCATAACCCCAACAAAGAGGTTTAGTTACCCATGAAAGCAAAGGAAATCACAATAGACATTGTTATTATACCACAATAAAGATTTCGTGTAGTAATGGTGTGGTAGGCGTTAGGCGTGAATTCCTTAGCAAAGTAACGTTTCTCTTGTTGTGGAATTTAAGAATAGATGAATAGAAGAAAATGGAATTAATGAAAAGATTAGAAGAGTTGTAGTTGATGGAAGAAGAATGTATGATTGTAAGAATCTGAATGTATATAAAAATCTCTAGCATGATAGGATATTTATAATACCCATATCCTAATCCTACTAAGCTAATGAAATATCTAACCAAATACTACTAAGCTAATGAATTACTTAACCCAATTGTACTAGGTTAATGTATCATTATCCAAATCCAAATAAACTAATGAAATACTTAACCCAATTGTACTAGGTTAATGTATCATTATCCTAATCCAAATAAGTTACTGTAAGTCCCCAAAGTCTTCAGAAATGCTGTTTTAGCCCAAGACAGATTTTCCATGCATCACTTTTGGTCCTTAGGCGTCCAAGCTTCCTTTTCTCCTTTCGTGAAGCTTTCTTTGGCGTCAAGTAATCCATAAAATACTGAATTCTGCATCATTTACACCTGAAAATTTGCTAATCATGTTCGTTAGCTCACTTATAGGAAAAAGGACTAAAAGTGCATGAAATATATAATTTGTTCTCAAAACTAGGCTAAAATATGGGCCAAATGTATTGATATAGGCGCGTAATATCGCCTATCATCAACACCCCACACTTGAAGCTTTGTTCGTCCTTGAACAAAATATCATGTCCCTCTAAACATTAACTTAAGGTTTCACAGCAACAACACAAAATATTCGTCAAGATAGGCACAACAATTATCAACAAAGAATAGTTTTCCGATCATTAGTAGAAACAGGTTAACATCTAGTATAGACTCGTGATGCTGGTCAACTCATAATCAAAAGTTAAGGCACAAGGAATCATATACAACTACCCAAAACTCATCAACCATGTGTGTCTCACAATATATTACCCATAATCACTCACAAGTATAGCATATTTTTCAAACATGGGTATCAAAATATCCTTGCTCTCGCACTCATAAAGAATTCATATGCAGCAACTAATGACCATAGGCTTGCCCTTAGTGTAATGCTCCACTAAATATCATAATGCTAGGCTTAGGATCAAATAGGTCTTTTACAGGTTGTAATGTAGGCTAAGGGACGGGTAGGACTATTTTGGCCAGCAATAGTGACTATGTTCCTAAGCACTTTAATACATCACATTGTATCATCAACATTTTTCTTTCAACCTTTATTCTTTCTTTTATTCTACCACCCTTGTTCTCTTCTTTTGTTTTTCAATTTTAAGCATAACTCACTTTTCAGCTTTCTTTTCCTTTTTTTCTTTTCATAACATACCTCTTATGATAGCACTTTCTTTTCATAACGCATTCAAGAACCACTGCAATTTAAAGCATCATACTCACCCAATTTCCTCTTATTTCATCACAGGACTTTATACGTTAAAGCACTTAGGAATTTGGATCAAATTACGGTCTTGAAAAAAATGGATTAGGCTTACATATGAGGTTGTCAAAGAAGTAGGCTAAAGGCTCAAAAGGGTTTAACTAGGATGATGTCCACGGGTAGGTAAAATGAAGGTAAACATGTATAGGTTGCCAAAGAAATGCCTAAATCATCTCCTAAACTTACACTCCTTATTTTCGCTTTGCATACATAACGGGCAAGTTCTAGCATCAGCTACAAACATAGAATATACTATTAATCTCACACACACAAGGCCATGGTCGACTTTATTGGAAGTAGCATAGACTCTTGACCCAACAAGTGAAGGAATTGAACCACACAATATCACATAATGAGTCATAATTAGAGCCTAAACGTCTCAATAGTCATCATGTTAGCACAAACTCTTGTTATAATCTCATGATACCTATTAGAATAATTTCATGTGAAGCTAAAAAAAAAATTACTACTAAAAAAACTTAACTTAAACTAAAAAACACACACAAAAACGAAACGAATAAAACAAAGTAAACAAAGTGAACAAACAAAGTGAACAAACATAGATGCGGTAGAGAAGTATAGCATAGATTCGGTAGAGAAGTATAGCATACAATACCGCCACCCCACACTTAAACGGGACACTGCCCTCAGTGGAAAGTAAATACGAAGAACCTGGTCAGTCAGACTCTTCCTCAATGTCGGGGGTCATACCCCCTTTGTCGGAATCATCATAAGAGTCATCGTCAGAGTTCTCCTCCACGTCAGAATCTGGCAAGCGTCGATCATCATCGGTTGACACATCATCGTCTAGAGGTTCCACAAAGTATGTGCCTACTCCACACATCTCCCGTGCATGCATATTCATTGGATAGTCATGGTCCAGCTGTTGGAGCTCTGCAGCAGTTGGAACATGACCTCCACTCATCATTGTGAACCGTGTCATGCCATAAAGATGACGGAAGAAACTCTCATCTCGAGCATGTCTCTCCGCAGTAGTAAGGTTGACACCATGTGTTGTTTCAGCATCTTTGACCTTTGTGAGGTCAACCTTGTTCGGGTTATGTGGGAGTTTGTGATCAGCTGGTTTCTCTTCGATATCCTCCTTCCACAAGATTGTTGTCAACAGATTACCAAAAGTGAAGTGAGACCTCTTGTGTAGTCTGGCCTTCCACATTGTAGAGCGAATGACTGCCCCAATGTTGATAGGGAAATTCGTCATCAATGCATAGACCAAACACACTCTATCTCTTGTTATTTTGGTGTATTGAGTCCCAGGAATAAGGCATGAGTTGACGATGCGCAACCAGATTCTTGCTTCCCTATTCAAAGGAGCATAGGGGAAGGTGTTGTGTCGTCTGGTGTCTTGGCGTCATCTCCACCTTGCCATGGATCTACTTCCACAAAGTGTGTGTCGAATTGCTCAATAAGGAGGTCTACTGTACAGCTCTTTGAATGGTGTTGGATCGACCGAAGGTAAGACAAGAAAGGAGTTGATCAAATCCGCGTTGAGCTGTAAAACATGGCCCCAAATCTTTACTTCGCTGCCTGTGGTTTTCGGCGACCATTTGGCGTAAAATTCTCTTGTCAAATCAATATTACATTCTCCCATGTCGCGGAAGATGAAATCCAGATTCAATGACATGATTTTTGCCAACATACGCGGTTCCTTCTTCGCTAGGCTGACCTTGTTGATCAAGTCGACATGAACATATTTGCTTTCCTTGTTGTTCCTATACCATTCTTTGGCTTCCTCTTCAAGAACCCATTTTATTCCAAACATTCAGCGGGGTAATTGCATTGAGGATGATTCTTCTTGGTCCTTGCGACCTCTCTTCTTGCCCTTTTGGGATGTGGTAGCCTTATCTTGTCTCGCTTTAGGTGCCATTGTTCCTAAGATTTAAGCGATATTTCATGTTAGCATCAACTCAATGGAAACAATCTATAAACAATCCATCGGGGTACCACCCCACACTTAGGTTCGTTGATATAAATCAGTGAAGTGAAAGTTGTCGATTACTTAGACTTCGTCGACATACGTTTAAGGAGATATATTCCAACAAGAAAATCAGTGATGTATCACTTCTTGCAACCTTTGAAATACGTTCATGTTAGGTAAATCAAGACTACTACATAGGTGTTTCATCATGGTATAGTTTCTATCAACAATTACAACCTCCTATGTCGGTAGGAAACTATAAGTCTTATCCCGATGAACGGGATAGCCTAACATGTAGGTATACACGTGACAAGACTATGCAATGTTCATAACCATAGCAAATCCGCAAAGAGTATGTCAATGCAATTAAAACCAAATTCAAGTCGGAAACAAGTTAAGATTATCCTAACGTACATGTTCACTCACATGGTTGTGCATCAACTATTCAAACACTTTAACATCACCAATATTTCTTCAAGATGTAGCAATTCATGATAGACATAGCAACATAATACTTACGAGAAATAGATGAAAAATAAAAGAGTACTTACGTGATTGAAGCCTTTGGAGATGTTCTTGTGAATTGAAAGAGCAAAAAGAAATATTTTGAGATGATTTGGAGTGGATGTGCGGCACCTTTAGGTCAAGTTTCAATGTGTTTATGTTTCAAGACTAAGTCCCCTTTATATAGGAAAAGAATGGGTCGGGTTTTGACCCATTTAAAATCGGTTTTGGAGACAAAAAGGGTCCATAGGCGGCGCCTTTAGCTTTGCCTATGCATGGTATAGGCGGCGCCTAATTCAAAGCATAAGCTAGCATAGGCGGCGCCTAGTGTAATGCATAAAGGGACCATAGGCGGCGCCTAGTGCATGGCATATGAGATTCCGAGACCAAATGCTTTTGCATAGGCGGCGCCAATGCTATAGCATACTTGAGCATGGGCGGCGCCTATGTCTTTGCACACTAGATTCCGAGACCTTAGGCTATAGTATAGGCGTTGCCTAGTTCGTGGCCTAGTTTTACCTAGGCCTAGCCTTGATCGATGCCTCTTTTTTCATGAGCAATGCTTAATCCATAGCCTTATGCATCTTTATTCCAAACTTACCACCTTTACCATACACTACGTCCAAATCGTTATTTGAAACCAATCTCCTCGTTGAATACATCTTGCACCTATATTTGCTCAAAACCAATGAAAATAATTAGTACGATGGGTTGCCTCCCACCAAGCGCCTTGGTTTTGGTCGTGGCACGACTCTTATTTTTGGATTTTCATTTATCAAATGCAAAACACATACTAAGAAAAAATGAAAAACGATAAACAATGGGTTGCCTCCCATCTAGCACCTTATTTATTGTCGTGGATCGACATAGTTACCTCGAGTACTTAGACTTCGTCGAGATAAGTGATGGCCAGATAATTCATCGAGTCAAGAGGACCGATATAAGGTTTAACACGTTGACCATTCACCTTGAAGACAACACCATTATTGTCTTCCAATTCAACTACTCCAGACGAGTAGACATGGATAACTTTGTATGGACCAGACCACTTAGACTTTAACTTACCTGGGAACAACTTCAATCTAGAGTTGAAGAGAAGCACCATCTCATCTTTTTGAAAGTTTCGTCGAACAATCCGCTGATCATGATACTTATTCATCCGCTCCTTGTATTGGTCTGACCTTTCATATGCATGAAGACGGAACTCATCTAATTCGTTCAGCTGCTCCAACCTCAGATTCATCGCATCATCCCAATTCAAATTCAATTGCTTCAATGCCCACAATGCCTTATGTTCGAGCTCGATGGGTAAGTGACAAGCCTTCCCATAAACTAGCCGATAAGGAGACATGCCAATGGGTGTTTTGAATGCAGTCCTATACGCCCATAGTGCATCATCTAGCTTCCGAGACCAATCCTTCCTATTAGCATTGACCGTCTTCGCAAGGATTTTCTTGATCTCCCGATTGGAAACCTCTACTTGTCCACTAGTTTGTGGGTGATAAGGCGTGGATACCTTATGTTGCTTGACACCATACTTGGCTAACACGGATTTGAATAGCTTATTGGAAAAGTGAGATCCTCCATCACTTATGATAGTACGTGGTACTCCAAAGCTAGAGAAGATATTCTTCTTTAAGAACGCTACAACACGCTTTCCTTCATCGTTAGCCAACGCTACAGCTTTAACCCATTTCGAGACGTAATCTACAACAACTAAGATGTACTTCATTCCAAACGAATTCACGAATGGACCCATGAAATCAATACCCCATACATCAAAGAGTTCTACCTCAAGAATTTTGGACATGGGCATCTCATGGTGTTTCAAAATAGCACCTTGACACTGGCATTGGTCACACCTTCTAACATAGTCATAGGCATCTCTAAATATCGAAGGCCAATAGTAACCACTTTGCAATACTTTCCAGGCCGTCCGATTGCCTACATGATGTACTCCAACTTGGGAAGTGTGGCATGCTTCCAAAATATTAGGCACCTCTACATGGGATATACATCGTCGAATAATACCATCCGCACATCGTCGAAACAAATATGGCTCATCCCAATAGTAGTGTTGTACATCATGCATAAACTTCCTCCTTTGGTGGTAAGATAAATTGGCAGGTATCACATTACTCACCACGAAATTTGCAAATTCGGCATACCATGGTAATTTTTCCATTGTTGTCACTAATATCTCCTCGTCAGGGAATGCATCATCAATCTGAATTTCAGGTTGCGCCATATGCTCATTCTTGAATCTAGATAGGTGGTCGGCCACTTGGTTCTCGCAACCTCTTCTATCTTTGACCTCGAAATCGAACTCTTGCAGCAGCAATACCCATCGAATTAATCTTGGTTTTGCATCCTTCTTTGTCCTTAGATACCTAAGAGCTGCATGGTCTGTATGAACGATCACCTTAGTACCCAATAGATAGGCACGAAACTTCTCAAACGCATACACAACCGCTAGGAGATCTTGTTCTATCACAGTGTAGTTCCTTTGGGCTTTATTTAGGACCTTACTCGCATAGTAGATATGATGAAATAATTTCTCCTTTCTTTGACCAAGCACAGCTCCAACGGCTACACCACTTGCATCACACATGACTGCGAACGGGAGAGACCAATCTGGTGCTACCATGATAGGGGCTTCAATGAGTTTTCCTTTGAGGCATTCGAATGCCTTTAAGCAATCTTCATTAAAGTCAAACTTCGCATCTTTCTCCAAGAGTTTGCATAATGGACTAGCAATTTTGGAGAAGTCTTTGATGAACCGACGATAGAAACCTGCATGGCCGAGAAAACTACGAACTCCCTTCACCGAAATTGGAGGCGGTAGCTGCTCAATAACCTCTATTTTTGCTCGATCAACCTCAATCCCTCTTTCGGAGATCTTTTGCCCAAGAACGATTCCTTCTTTTACCATGAAGTGGCACTTCTCCCAATTCAGCACTAGGTTGAATTCTACACATCTTTGCAATGCCATGCTTAGGTTTGCCAAGCACGCTTCAAAAGACTCACCAACAACTGAGAAATTGTCCATGAATACCTCCAAAGTGTGTTCAACCATATCAAAAAAAATAGACATCATATAATGTTGAAAGGTGGCTGGTGCATTACATAACCCGAATGGCATATGTTTGAAGGCAAACGTACCATATGGGCATGTAAATGTTGTCTTCTCTTGGTCTTCGGGGGCAATACAAATCTGATTGTAGCATGAATAACCGTACAAGAAACAAAACCATCCTTTCCCCGCTAATCGATCTAGCATTTGGTCCATGAATGACATTGGGAAGTGATCTTTGAGTGTCCAAGAATTCAACTTTCGGTAGTCCATGCATACTCTCCATCCAGTGACGGGTCTGAGTGGAATAAGCTCATTCTTCGTATTTGCGACCACCATCATGCCTCATTTCTTGGGAACACATTGTATCGGGCTTACCCATGTACTATCAGAGATTGGATATACAACTCCTGCGTCTAACCACTTGATAATTTCTTTCTTCACCACTTCTTTCATAGGTAGGTTTAGACGTCTTTGATGCTCAATGGTGGGTATGCAATTCTCTTCAAGCTAAATTTTATGTGTACAAATCCCAGGTGGAATACCAATAATATCCGCAATGGTCCATCCAATGGCTCTAATATACTTCTGTAGAATAGTAATAAGAGCTGCAACTTGTTGCTCACCCAAATTGGCTGCCACAATGACTGGAAGTGTGTTTCCGCTTCCTAAGAATGCATACTTTAAATGCCTTGGCAGCTCCTTCAATTCTAATGTGGGTGGCTCTTCAATAGATGGCTTAGCTGGTGGTGTGGGTCGATTCTTGAGATCAAGGTCCAGCTTCTTGGGAGCATAGCGATATGTCCCTAATCCCGATAGAGCACAAATAGCTTCTTCACAATTTTAAGCATCCTCAGTCTCTCCATTCATAATCACAACCGCCAAAGGGTCATCAATAATTTGCTCTTCTTCAAGTAATTCTTTCTTATCATCAAAGAAAACATCAGCCACCGAAAATACACTCAGATCTTTGGGTTGCTTCATTGATTTGCAAACATCAAAGCGAACTACCTCATCATTTATTCAGAATGAAAGCTCATTAGCTCTCAAATCAATGAGCACACTTCCTGTAGCAAGGAAAGGGCGCCCCAAGATTATGGGAACTTCTGAGTCTGCCTCACAATCCAAAATAATAAAGTCTGCCGGAAAGATGAATGAAGAAACCTTTACCAATACATCACATAGAATACCAATAGGTCGTTTTACCGACCTATCCACCATGACAAGCCTCATATTGGTTGGAGTAGGATCACCCAACCCCAACTTCCTGTAGATTGATAATGGCATCAAATTGATGCTGGCTTCTAAGTCACATAATGCTTTGGCAAAATTCAAAGATCCAACGGTGCAAGGAATAGTTAAAGCTTCGGGGTCGGCTTTCTTCTGAACTATTGATCGGGTAGCGATCGCACTACAACGATGCACATCTTTTTTCAACTCATAGCTTGCTGTCCGCTTCTTTGTCAAAAGATCCTTCATAAATTTTGCATACCCAGACATTTGTTCAAGTGCCTCCACCAATGGAACATTAATGGTCAGCTGCTTTAACATAGTCATAAATTTGCTGAACTTTGTGTCATCCGCCAACTTCTTCAATCTTTGGGGAAAAGGTGGTGGTGGGTATGGAATTTTTCTCTCCACGACTTTCTTCTCCTCTTGCTTCCGTTTTTCCATTTTTTCAGGTTGTACGTTGTTGGGTGTGACGTCCTTGACGTCTTCCGCGGACTCCTCTCCTATTGCGTTGTCATCCAAGTCCCCAGCTTCGTCAACCACTTGCTTTCTTTTTGCTGAAGTTTCCAGCACCCTACCACTTCTAGTAGTGATGGCCATGCATGACCCATCATTCCTTGGGTTTTGCACAGTATCGCTAGGTAGAGTGCCGGCCTTTCTTTGATTGAGTGCTGTTGAAAGTTGGCTCAATTGCTGCTCTATTTGCTTGATTGAAGTGGAATAAGAATCAACTAATTATTTCATGGAGGACAAATCATTAATTACCTCTGTTACTCCCGCACTCATTGCTTCCACTCCTTTCAATAATTTAGCCATCATGTCTTCCATACTTCCAGAATTAGATGTGGTGGTGTCACGTCTACCAGGGAGAACGTACAAACCACTCTTTTCATTCCTGTTCTTCCAACTACCTTGGTCCTTGTTTCCATATTTATCATAATAGTTCCGACCTTAGTTTCTTTGGGTATTCCCACGGAAACCCCCCTGATTGTTCAAGTAGTTGGCTTCTTCTTCCAAATCAGATTCGTCTCTTTCTTTTGACGCAATAGCTTTCACTTTTTCGGTCTTCCCTGATAGTAAATGCTTTGTAAGAAGATCCATTTGTGTTTTCATATGCGTCATATCTTGATCACGTTCTTCTTCTCTTCTTCTTTGGTCTGCAGTCATGCCAATAGATAAAGTGGGGCTTGCTACCTCAGAATCCCTGGTATGCCAAGCTCTACTTTGCTTCGTCATGCGATCTAACATATTGCTTGCTTGAACAAAGGTGAGGTCCATAAAATATCCTCCAGCTGCATTATCCACCACTGGTTTAGTTATTGAATTCAAGGCTCTATATAATATCTCCATTAGGTGAACATTAGTCATATGATGGTTTGGGCATCTCGCTAGCTTTGTCTTGAACCTCTCCCTTGTTCTATGAAGAGTTTCAGTGGGAAGCTGACGAAAGTTGCTGATTTCATCTCGCAATTGTGCTCTTTTGGATGGCGGAAAGAATCTTTCTAGGAAAGCGTCTCTCAATTGCCTCCAATTTGTAATAGAATCAGGAGTCAGCCCATTTAACCATAGAGTTGCCTCCCCAGACAGAGACAATGGGAATAGACGTAATCGAATTGTATTCTGACCAACACCAGAATTGTCAAACGACTTGCATATAGAAATAAAGTTGATGAGATGCATATTCGGATCATCGCCTGCTAGTCCACCAAATAATCCCCTGAGTTGCAATAACTGAATCATGGTGCTTGAGATGTTGAACTTGGCTCCGGGCGCTAATGGTGGAGGAATAATGGCTCCTGTAGCTCCGGCACCATCAAGATCATCATCATCATCGTCGTCAAAAGCTGGTTGCATGGGTTGGCTATCATACCTAAACCGAGCTTAACGACCTCTTCTGTTGGCAGGTGTTATGATTTCAGCATCACACCTTGGGTTTAGTAACTCGTCATCACCTAAATCCTTATAGTCAGGATTTGTTGCTCGCCCAGGGTTATCAATGTTTTGTTGGTGCACTTGGGTGGTGGCAAGAGCAGCTAATCTCGCCTGTTCCTATTGAACGGCCATCCTTTCAATTTCTGCTTGTGCTTCCATTCTGCCAATACATTGTGGTTCAGGATTGATAGGTAATAATGGTTGACCAGAACTTCAAGTATGGGGCATGCACTAATGCTCAATCTACAGCTCTCATGGGAGTGTAAAGCGGTCGTTAGAAAAAATAGAACCCAACTGGGTTGGGTATCGATCCCACAGGGAATAGCTTGGTCAACAAGTAAGCAACGATTACTAGACTTTTAGTGCAAGTCTCGTAAAAAGGGGGGATTGTAATGTGTAATCAAAATATTAAAGTAAAAACTTAAAATAGCAAAGTAAAAGGAAAGAATGTTTAGTATGTTGTAAAACAATGAGAATTGAAATGTTGGGGTTATGTCCACCTTCTGAGTTATACGTCTCTATTTGCTATGAGTATGTAGAATTCAGACATGTATGTGCTTATAGAGAATTGTATTCGATGGTAAATCTAGGTGTCTTTCGACCCATTCGAGGATTATTTCACTTTAACTCTTTCAAGCTTAAAGCGTGTCTAACGGTATGAATTCTCCAAGAGGTTAATCCAGTTACGGCACTAACTGTTTAATAGGGAATTTAGGATGGGACCCTACTACCTTGACACTATCTCTTTTCCAGACAAATAACCTTTCTTTCGAACAAGTTAAATGTTATACTGGCGTATTCTTGTGTTTGCAACCACAAAGAATTTAGATTAAGATGAAGAGAATAATGATATAAGAAGCATACGTGTCACAAACTCACAAATTCATAGTAATATATAGTATCTCATACGGCTTCCATAACCCCAAAAAAGAGGTTTAGTTACCCATGAATGCGAAGGAAATCACAATAGACATTGTTATTATACCACAATAAAGATTTCGTGTAGTAATGGTGTGGTAGGTGTTAGGCGTGAATTCCTTAGCAAAGTAACGTTTCTCTTGTTGTGGAATTTAAGAATAGATGAATAGAAGAAAATGGAATTAATGAAAAGATTAGAAGAGTTGTAGTTGATGGAAGAAGAATGTATGATTGTAAGAATCTGAATGTATATATAAAAATATCTAGCATGATAGGGTATTTATAATACCCATATCCTAATCCTACTAAGCTAATGAAATATCTAACCAAATACTACTAAGCTAATGAATTACTTAACCCAATTGTACTAGGTTAATGTATCATTTTCCAAATCCAAATAAACTAATGAAATACTTAACCCAATTGTACTAGGTTAATGTATCATTATCCTAATCCAAATAAGTTACTGCAAGTCCCCAAAGTCTTCAGAAATGTTGTTTTAGCCCGGGACAAATTTTCCATGCATCACTTTTGGTCCTTAAGCGTCCAAGCTTCCTTTTCTCCTTTCGTGAAGCTTTCTTTGGCGTCAAGTAATCCATAAAATACTGAATTCTGCATCATTTACACCTGAAACTTTGCTAATCATGTTCGTTAGCTCACTTATAGGAAAAAGGACTAAAAGTGCATGAAATATATAATTTGTTCTCAAAACTAGGCTAAAATATGGGCCAAATATATTGATATAGGCGCGTAATAGCGCCTATCATCAGGCATCACATTACTTACCACAAAGTTTGCAAAATCTGCATACCATGGTAACTCCTCCATCATTGTGGCTAAAATCTCTTCATCGGGGAAGGTATCGTCAATCTCAAGATCTTTTTGTGCTATATGCTCATTCTCGAGTCTAGATAGATGATCAGCCACTTGGTTTTCGCAACCTCTTCTATCTTTTACCTCGAAATCAAATTCTTGCAGCAACAATACCCATCGAATTAGCCTTGGTTTTGCATCTTTCTTTGTCATCAGATATCTAAGGGCTGCACGGTCTGTATGAACTATCACTTTGGTTCCCAACAAATAAGCATGGAACTTTTCGAAGGCATACACAACTGCTAGAAGCTCTTGTTCTGTGATAGTATAGTTTTTCTGGGCTTCGTTCAAGACCTTACTCGCATAGTAGATTGGATGGAATAACTTTTCTCTTCTCTAGCCAAGTACAACACCCAAAGCTACCCCGCTATCATCACACATGACTTCAAACGGTAAAGACCAATCTGGTGCTACCATGATAGGAGATTCAATTAGCTTCTCTTTGAGGCATTCAAATGCCTTCACACAATCATCATTGAAGTCAAACTTTGCATCTTTCTCCAAAAGTTTGCATAATGGACTAGCAATTTTGGAGAAATCTTTGATAAACCTTCGGTAGAAACCTGCATGACCGAGGAAACTACGAACTCCTTTGACTGAAATTGGGGGTGGTAGTTTCTCGATAACTTCGATTTTAGCTTGATCCACCTCAATTCCTCTTTTGGAGATTTTATGCCCAAGAACAATACCTTCTTTCACCATAAAGTAGCACTTCTCCCAATGCAGCACTAGGTTTAATTCAACACATCTCTGCAACACCATACCTAGATTTGTCAAGCATGATTCAAACGACTCACCCACAACTAAAAAACAGGCCTTATCTTCGGTCCTGGTCAGACTTGGGATGCCCATTATGATAAGGCCCCCTATCAGGCCATGTCAAGTTGGTATTAGAGCCTAGGTTCATGGTCAATCAGGAGTTTAACAAATCCATGTCGAGTACAGTCTCTTTTAGGGGTATATAGCAAGCCATACTCATAAAAAAGAGGCTACAAGACATTTAGGAATGTCTCACTTTCTTGGTATTTAATTTTCAAGCTTAGAGTCTAAGTCTTGGAATTTTCTCTAATCTTTGTTTGTTTATCTTTTAGATCATTCCTCATAGATATGGAACATAAGGAAACTCTTCTGTCCCATCTAGGGGTAATACTGAAGGGGTGCATCCTACTTCTGGGTTTTATCTTTAATCTCATAGTCCTATCTCTGATAGTTTTAGAGTTCCCCCGATTGCTACTAGTTTTCCTTAAAAAAAGGTGACTAATCTAGAATTTCATCAGCCTATTCAAATTATTGCTCAGATGGTTATTACTCAGGCTGAATGGGGTGCAACTGGTGCTTTGTCAGCTGAGGCAACAAGGATTGGCCAATTTTTGAAGATGATTCCTCCCACTTTTTCTAGAGTGAAGGTAGAGGAGGATTAATAGGGCTTCTTGGATGAAATGAAAAATATATTTTAGGTGATGTAGGTTACCAATGTAGAGGGGGTAAACTTTGTAGCTTATCATCTTAAAGATATTGCATATTAGTGGTATGAATAGTAGGATATATATAAGGGTAATATGGAAGAATCAATCTTGTAGGGTAATTTTTTAAGGCCTTCTTAGATTATTTCTTTACCCAAGAGTTAAGAGAAGCAAAGATGGAGGAGTTTGTGAACCTCAAGGTGCGGAGGATGTATATCAAGGAATATGCCTTACAGTTTCATCAATTATCAAGGTATTCTCATGATTTAGTGGTTAACATATAGGCAAGAATGAGAAAGTTTGCTTCTAGGTTGAATCGGATTTAATTTGGAGAGCAAGACTGCCTTACTGATTAAGATATGGATATCTCTAGGTTAACTATTCATATGCAACAGGTAGAAGATGAGAAGAGAAAATAGGCAAAGTTTGAATATCGATAGGGTAAGAGTAGTTGGTTTTCTGACTAGAAAGGTTCTCAATCTCAGGGTGGCTTGGATGGTGACAATTGGCAAAAATATATATGGGGAAGTTTTGGTTCCTTTTTTTATGCTAATGTTCCTTAGTAGTTGAGCGACAGGCATCATGAAGGTGGTGATAATATTCAAGCATATGGTGCCCAATCCCAGGCAAGCAGAGGTCAGTCAATTTTTTCATGCCCTCCTTGTAAGTTTTGTGGTCTTCCTCATCTAGGTTATTACGATAAAGGAAGGGATAAATGCTTCGAGTATGGCTAGGTAGGCCATTTTCTCAAGGATTATCAGGTTAATAAGGTTTCTATAGGGGCAAATAAGATTCTTGTGGCTCTATCTTCTACTCTTACACCTGGTGGTGTTGCATCTACTTCTGTTACCACTCCTGGTTCTAGTGCTGGTCGAAAAAGGTTATATGCTTTGTGGTCCCGATAGGAATTCTAGGCATTACATAATGTCATTACTGGTATGTTATAATTTTTCTCTCATGACGTATATTGTTTGCTTGATCCAGGGTCCAATCTCACCTATATGACTCCTTATGTGGCTGTATATTTTAGTTTTTATTCGGAAGTTATTTTGTATCTTTTCTATTTCTCCTCTAGTAGGTGACTCGATTATCTTTAAGAGAGTCTATAAGAGGTGTGTCGTATCTATTTGTGGCAAGCAGACCTCGGTGGATTTGTTTTAATTGGGTATGCTGGCCTTTTATGTATTTTGGGTATGGATTAGTTGCACTCTTGTTAAACGTTCTTGGATTGTCGAACCCATAGTGTTTTCTATAGGTTCCCTAGTGAGATGTTTACTGAATGGGAGGGTGGTTCTTTAGCTCCTAGGGGGATATTTATTTCTTATCTTAGATCTTGGAGGTTAATCTCTAAAGGTTGTCTTTATCACATAGTCTGGTTTAAAGATTTTAACTTAGAGGGTCCTTCTTTCCATTCAGTTTTAGTGGTTAATAAGTTTCCAGAGGTCTTTATGGATGATCTTCTTGTTGTTCCTTCGGATAAGGAAATTCAGTTTGGTATTGACTGTTTTTTGAAAACTCATCCAATTTCTATTCCTTCATATAGAATGGCTCTGGTTGAGTTGAGGGTACTCAAGGAGCAATTTAATGATCTTCTAGATAAGGGGTTTATTCATCCTATTGTATCTCTATGGAGTGCACTGGTGTTGTTTGTGCGCAAGAAGGATGGTTCCCTTCGGCTATACATTGACTATAGGTAGTTGAACAAGGTGACGATCAAGAACAAGTATCTTATTTCAAGGATAGATGATCTTTTTAATTCGTTGCAAGGCACCAAGTTCTTTTCTAAGATAGTTCTTTAGTTTGGGTACTATCATTTAAAGATTAGGGAGGTGGATATACCTAAGATGACTTTTCGTACTCAGTATGGGCACTTTGAGTTTTTGGTAATGTCATTTGGGTTGACTAATGCTACGACGGTATTTGACGATTTGATGAACAAGATTTTTCCGTCAGTCTTTGGATTTTTTCATTATTATGTTTATGGATGACATTTTGGTTTATTGGAAGAGTGAGGTGGATCATGCTAATCACCTCCGCATGGTGTTGCAGACCTTAAAAGAACAATAGTTGTATGCCAAGTTCGCTAAATATGAGTTTTGGTAAAATCTATAACTTTCTTGGATTATATTATTTCTATTGAGCGGATCATAGTGGATCCACAAAAGGTAGTTGTGGTGAAGAGGTTTCCTAAACCCAAGACTCAATCCAACATTCGAAGCTTCTTGGGTTTAGCCGAATATTATAGGCAATTTGTGGAAAGATTTTCATCGACTGCTGCTCCTTTGACTAAGTTAACTAAGAAGAAGTTTAAGTTTTCTTGGTTAGATACTTATGAAGAGAGTTTTAAAAAAGTAGAAGGATAAGATAACTTTGACTCTAAGTTTGACTTTTTGGGAAGGAAATGATGGGTTCGTGGTTTATTTTGATACATCTCAGGTAGGGATTGGTTGTGTGTTAATGCTACATGGGAAAGTAATTGATTATGCTTTAAGGTAGTAAAAATTTCATGAGAGGAACTATCCTACTCACGAGTTGGAGTTGTTGGCTGTTGTGTTTGCTTTGAAAATATGTCGGCATTATTAGTATGGTGTTCATGTAGATATCTTTTCTGATCATAAGAGTCTGTAATATGAGTTCACTCAGAAAGAGCTTAATATCAGGCAAAGGAGATGGCTTGAGCTTCTCAAAGACTATGATATCAGTATTTACTACAACCCAGGTAAACCTAACATAGTTTTTAATGCTTTTAGCAGGTTATCCATAGGGATTTTGGCTCATGTGGAGGAATAAAAATGGGAATTGGTGAAGGATATTCATCGTTTGGCTAATCTTGGATTTCACCTCTTGAACTCCAAGGATGGTCGTGTGATGGTACAAGAAGTGGTTCGATCATCTCTTGGTGCAAAGATTAAAGAGAAGCAAGTGCTAGATTCTATATTGATAAAAATAAAGAGTGACATTGGTGGGAAAAAGGTAGTGGTGCTTGATATCAGTGGTGACGGCACTTTACTGTATAAAGGAAGGTTTTGTGTTCCTAATGTTGATGAATTGTGACAAATGATTTTGGATGAGGCATATGAATCGAGCTATATTGTTTATCCTTGCTCGATTAAGATGTATTATGATCTCAAGGAGATCTATTGATGGAATGGCATAAAGAGGGATTTGGATGATTTTGTGGCCAAGTTCATAGTGCATCAATAAGTTAAGGTTTAACACATAAGGCCAGGATGGTTATATCATGAAATTGATTTTTCCGAATGAAAATGGGAAGTGATAAATATGGACATCATTATCAGCCTTTCTTGGTATTAGGATTAATATAATTCGATTTGGGTCATGTGGATAGAATGGCTAAGTCAGCCCACTTTTTTCCAGTGCAGATTACCTTTTTGGTGGAGGATTATACGAAGCTATATCTTTAGGAGATTGTGAATTTACATGGGGTACCTATTTTGATTATTACTAATTGTGGCTCACAGTTTACAACTTACTTCTGGCGATCTTTTCAGAAATGGTTAGGGACTAAAGTTAGTCTGAGTACTGCTTTCTACCCGCAAATAGATAGGCAAGTGGAGAGAACTATTTAGACATTGGAGGATATGCTTTGGGCTTGTCTGATTTACTATGGTGGCAATTGTATTGAACATCTGCCTATCGTGGGGTTTGCTTATAATAATAGATATCATTCTATTATTGGTATGGCCCCTTTTGAGACATTGTATGGTGGGAGGTTTTGATTTCTTAGTGGGTATTTCGAGCTTGGTGAGGCAGATATGTTTAGTCCCAACTTTGTTTACCAAGCTATGGAGAAGGTGAAGGTCATTTGGAATAGGCTTAAGGATGCCCAAAGTCTCCAAAAATCCTATGCGGATGTTAGGCATAGAGACTTGGAGTTTGAGGTTGGGGATAAGGTTTTCCTCAAGGTATCTCCCATGAAGGGAGTAATGCAGTTTCAAAAGAAGAGGAAGCTCAGTCTCCGGTATATTTTCGTTATAAGGTTTTGTAGAGAGTTGGTAATGTTGCTTATGAGCTGGAGTTGCCGTCTAGCCTGAGCTTGGTTCATCCGGTCTTTCATGTTTCCATGTTAAGGAAGTGCATTGGTGATCTTTCTTTGGTTGTTCCTATGGAAGGATTGGTATCACAGATTCTCTATTTTATGAGGAAATCCCAGTTGAGACCTTGGATAGGCAGGTTCATCGGTTGTGGACCAAGGATGTGACCTCAGTTAAGCTTCTATAGTGGAACCACAAGGTTAAAGAGGATACTTGGGAAGTGAAGGAGGAAATGAAGTCCAAATATCTGCTTTTGTTTTCTTCTTTTGGGATACGTGCGAAAGGTATGTGTCTTCAACACACCTTTATTTTCTGAGTTTGTTAAAGGAAAGATTAATATCTTTGCCTCTTTGTATTCAAACTTTGCTAAAGATTGGGAATATATTTGATAATGCAAATGACTCGTGCATGTAGTTACCCCTACCTTTTCCATCATTTGGGGGAAAATGTTCTTAGTGGGGAAGACTATAACACCCTGGGTTTTGACCCTTAGAAAATTTCTCAAAATTTTGGTCTTTGGACCCAATAAGACTCATGGGAACGAGTCGTATCCAGGGGTACGAATGAAGGGTATGGATCATATACTTTGGATATGACTTGGTTGGATGATTCGTATGTTGGACATTATTTGATCCAAAGGTTGAGGCTAGGATACAAGTGAAGGGTACCACTCGCATTGGAAGGGTATGACTCGTGTTGGTGAGTCGTACCTCTATGACGGGAATTTTGTGCAACTTAGGTAGGGGTATTCTGGATATTTTCCCACTTATCTTATTAAAGTCCCATGACTTGTAATCTACTTGGAAGGTTATTTAACCTATTATTCCATTCACTAACACTTAGAAAACTCTTCTAAACACTCTATAATTCTCTCAAAAGCTTTTGGGCAAGAGAAGCTAGGGTTTCAACTAGAGGATTGATTTGGGGCTTGTCTTGGTGAGTTATTTCCATCATCATCTTGGTTTACGGCATGTTCTTTTCCTTCATTGTTAATTCTAACTAGAAGTATGGTTTTTATGAATGTTTTCATGACATCATTGATTGTATGATTTTGGTTTCAAATATGAATTTTGGATTTTGATATTAAATGGTTCTTTATAGTTTTCCATGGTTTTAATTATTCTTTATGTGCATTAATGGTGGTTTTGGGTAATTAAATTACATGGGAATGGTTTAATGGTAATTGGATCTGGTTTTGGTCATATTATGTCCATAATGTGTTTGACAAAATGCCTATATGCTTGTTTTCATTGCATCGATTTAATTTTAATGGAACTCTTGCTTGTTTTAAAACTTGGTAAGGGAATTATGCATAGTTAAAATAGCTTGGAATGGTAAATGGCTAATTTGTTATTCTTATGGGTAAATGGAATCCCCCAAGTGGTTTAATATGGTAAATAGAAGGGCACTTGGCAGTGCCCTTAAACCTATATATGGTTGGCTATGGATAGTACTTGCAAGTATGGTCGGTATAACGATACCACCACTAAATAGACTTGGTTAATGAGTGATAAATAGATTGATTAGTTTCTTGGTAAAGATTTTAATAGGGAAATTATAGAGGGATACGCAACACAGCTGTGGAAGGTAGAGGTCTTAGGAGGACCAAAACTTGAAACTCATATTTGCTGATGTGAGGATGGTCTTGGTTACCATGTGCATGATGTCACACTATATTTTAGGGGATATACTAGTCATCTAGGTTTTCATCCCTAGTCGTACGGCTACATGAACTGGGGCCCTTTCAGATGAGGAAGTTGAACCCACATAGCCCGTGCGTGGATTAGGACGACAAAGCTATATAGCCCAGGTAAAGGTTTTCAATGCATGCTAAACCTGATCCCTTTTCCCGGCATGGTTATATATATATGTATTGTTTTGTTCATACGGATGGTCTTACTTGTCTTTATAAATAGTATTATTTTATCCTTATATTGAGATCGTGCTAGCGTTCTCCTGCTTACCCGTCTACTGGAGATTGTATACCCACGCTATGCTGGAATCGATAGTTCTACTCCTCATACTTAGTGATTGACTCAGGGATCAACATTTGGACTGAAGTGGTAAGCTTCCATCATTTTGAAAGGCTCAATTTCATGTTATGGATATTTCTATACACTTTGATTTTAATTTGGATATTGGTTTTTGCCATGGTTGGGGGCGTGTCCCAACCCTATTTTTTCACTCTTTTGGTTAGAGGCTTTGCAGTGCTGCTATGGGTTGGAATGGGTGGGATCGATATTGGTGGCGACCTTAACATTGGAATAAGCTAGTGAGCTGACATCATTGGATATAATTTCTCACTGTTCTATCATATTTTATTTTGGGATTAATTATATTAAGTTTTGGAACTTATTTGGTTATGGACTTTGGAATGGTTTGGTACGGTTGGGAGATTGGTGTGGGATGGTTGGACTCGGTTGGGCCGATCACCGTTGTGATCCTTTACCAGAGTCTTCATGTGAGCTGTTATAGTATCTTGTTATATGATCGAAATTCAGCCAACTCACGATAGAAAACTAGAGGTTGGGTTAGGCAATGGGGGTAGTCTCTGAACCTGGTCGGACTTGGGATGCCCATTACGACAAGGACCCCGGTTGGTTCGTGTTATTACCACTCATTGACACCTAAATTTGTGCACACTACTATTATTGAATGGTTCTAATAAGACAAATTTATCATCTGAATGCACTAATTCCCATGTTTTGTTAGTATATAGGTGCTGGGAAGAAATGAAGTGAAATAAATTAAAAATAGATAAAAAAGGGATGAGTTAGTGCTAAAGCAGGAAAAGTATGAGAAGGAACTAACCCTCAATTACCGTGATCATGGTCTGAGGTTTGCAATCGCAACAAGGAAAAATTAGTCAAGGTAGCAATAGCGATGCGATCATCAAGATCGCTTGAGCTGCTATCACGATCGAGTGAAAAAAAGCCCAGGCGCAGATTTGTCATTTCTCACAACTATTCCAATTCTCTATAGGACCAAAACCCTTTGACTTTTTGGGTATCACCAAATAGATTTTGAAGTTTTTTCTTTGTAAAACCCTACTAAATTAGGCAAGAATATTGTGGTTAATTTTCCAATTGAGTTTAGTTGTAATTGAAGTTAAATGGAAGAATACTCTTGCTTGAATCTTGAATGGAAGCTTTGAATGACCATTTTGGTATATTTCTTTCTTTAAACTACATGAGTAGCTAAACATCTATCTTGGAATTATGTTGAAATAGGGTGTAAATATGTGTGGGTTTTGATTATTAGTGAAGAATCTTTGTTAATGATGTTGGGTTTCACTAATACTTGCTTGTTGGGTAGGAATTTGTGGGTGAAAACCCCAAATTCCAAAAATTTCACATCATCCTTGAAAGATGGATATGGGTGACAAGGTATTTGTTAACAATAATTAGACATTAGCTTATTCCTTTACATTGTCTTAGAAATAATAATGGATTGTGAATTTGCTCTGTCTTGGGAATCTTGCTAGAAATAGGGATGCCCAATTGAGGTTTTGGTTGGATTTATTTGCCACACCCGTGAGGTCTTTGAAAGGGTCTGTGGGAGATATTTTTGGTGGTTGGTTAAAAAATTAGCCTAAAAAATCCTTAACCTAGCCTACCCATATAATCATTAGCTAGAATTTGCATTTGATTACCAGGAACCCATGTATTATTTGTCCCTTGGATGACATAATACCAAGACTAATCTCCTACTTTGAATATTACCTACTTTTGTTGCCCTTAGTTGATAGTTTGAATATATTTTGTCAAAACAATCTTCCAAACCATATCCCCCTATTTTAAATTTATTTTTTTTATTTTGTTTACATTATGGGTATATATTTAGAAGATTTCAAAACCCGTAGGATTTGAATACTAATTTCACTCCTCGAGGATTTGAACCTAACTCAAGTTGGGTTATTATATTTGACAACGATCGTCTTGCCCCTAAATTATGGAGTAAGTTGAGCATGGTCAAAATGACATTGTTGTTGAGGGGTAAAACTTAGTTTTTGCTTGTGTGGTGTTGATAGTAGCTTTGGATTTACCTGTAGTGGTTGTTATTTATTTTGTTGTTAGTTTTATTTATTTTTAGGTTATTTGAATAGTGTCCACGACACAATGAGTGATCATGGAAATAATGTTGGGACCTTTGATGGGCACCTCAGTGATAAGGAGGAACTCTATGATGTTGGACGTACAAGTGCAATCTGTATCCCACCTAATCAAGGAAACGGGGTATTCCATGTCACGAGTGTTATGTTGCACATGCTTTAAATGAAAGTTCTCTTTGGGGGAAATATCATGGAGACCCCAACTTGCTATTGAAATTTTTTGTGGAAGTGTATGTCTCTTTCGACATTGCTCACATCTCACAAGAATCTATGCGGTTGTGCCTTTTCCCATATTCTCTAATGGGTAAGGTGGTTGGATAAGATCTCTTCCCATTGGGTCCATCACATCGTGGGATGAACTTACCTATGCTTTCTTATATCAACATTTTCTACCATAAAAAATATTACAATTGTGTGACGAAATCACAAACTTCCATCAGTTGAATGGAGAGCGTCTATATGAGTTTTAGGAGAGAGTTAATGGAAATCTTATGTAATTCTCCAACCACGATGTTCCAAAGAATGTGCTTCTCCAAATCTTCTATCGTGCTTTGGATCAACTAATAAAAACCATGGTGGATAATGCAGACGGTGGGTCACTTGTGAAGTTGTCTTATGGCATTATTTCAAACTTTCTTGAGGAAGTCACAAAGAAAATTAGGGGGTGGCATACCCGAGACACCGAGGTAGATAAAGGGTCCCCTACCACCTCCTATGTTTATAAATAGCAATGGAAGAAAGGTTAAGAGAGGGAGAAACATGGAAAAATAATGACATAATTAGAACTCCTTATGAAGAATGTGATGGGTACACCCACAAAAATGGTAAATGTCATGGCATCCAAGGGATATGATGAAGAAGAGGACAATAGGATTGATGAAGAAATTAGATACTTGGCTAACTATCCGGGGGATTCTCGAATGGCCTACCAAAATCAAGATGGGAACGAAGGTTAGATCGATCGTGAAAGAGAATGGGAATGGCATGATAGGGATAGAGATCATGATTGTAGGGTAAAGGAAAAAAGAGTATGATAGATTTGTGCCCCCATGACCGAGTAAGAACAAAGAGGCAAATCTCGTGATCCCAAAAAATTCAATATGGAGGATGTGCTAGCAAGAATGTTGATGAGAGTGGAGAGGACAAGCAAGATAGTTTGAGAATTAAAAGGATACTTTTTGCAAATTAACAAAATTCTTGTATCACACTCTGCCTCAATCAAACAATTGGAGACTCAAATTATCCAAATCTCCATTCAACTTAATGCTTGACAAAAAGAGGGCCTTCCTAGTGATACTGTTGTGAATCTGAAAAATAATGCTCAAGTATTGGAAATCATCACTAGGAGTGGAAAAACCCTCGGTGATCATATGGGTGAAGTTTAAAAAGAGACCAATGTTGAACAAACAAATGAGAAGAAAAAGCTTGTGGTTGATTAAAATAAGGAAGATCCAAAGTCTCAAGAAAGGGATGAAAAAAACAATGATAATTAAATAAATGGTTAACGAAGAGGGATATTCAAAGGTAGTTGAGAATGATTAACTGCAAATTAATCCATTTCCTACCAAGAAGGCTCCACCTCCATTCCTTTAAGGACTCAAAAAGAAGGAGGATAATGTCAAATTCAAGATGTTCTTTTCTAAGCTTAGCAATCTTTCAATTAATATCCCATTGCTTGAAGACATTCAAGAGATTCTAGGATACACTAAGCTAATGAAGAAGTTGATAACAAGGAAATGTCTTGCTGACGGTGAAAATATTGAAGTTACCCATAGGTGTAGCGCTATCATGACTAGTGCTATAACGAAAAAAAGAAGGATCCCTGGGCCTTTACACTTCCTTACACCATAGGGACACATAAATTTGAGAAATCCTTGTGTGAACTTTATGAAAGAATCAATCTTATGACATATGCAATATATCAAAGACTTTGTTTGGGCACTCCTACTCCAAAAACGATGAGCCTATTAATGGCGGATCGGTCTATCAAGGAACCGATTGGAGTTTTATTTGATGTTTTGGTGAAAGTTGATCTCTTAATTCTTATGGAGGAATTCATTATTCTTGATTATCAAATCGACCAAGAGATACCTATTATCCTTGGGAGACCTTTCCTTGCAACCGAAAGAGCTACTGTTAATATAAAGAAAAAGAGAAATGAAATATTGGTCCAAAATGATGCAGTGTCCTTTTGAGTTTGCAAAACTATTAAACAACCCATGGAACTACAAGTGGTATCCGTCATTGATGTGTTGGACAAGGAAATGGATGATGGGTCCTTCAAGAATCCACCTTGAAAGTGGAAGAGCATTGTGCCACGGTGATAAATTAGGCTCTAGGTGGCAGGCAACCCACCAATGCCACGAAGTGGCTCGTATTCTTTGAATTTTGATTGTTAAGATAGGTTTCATTTTTGTTTGTGATTAATCCATGAAATTATGGTACTATGAGGTGTTTTGAATGAGGTTGAAAAAGGAGAAGTGTGGTGCATTTTAGTAATAGGCTGAATAGTTAAAAATAGGAGAGCAAAAAATAGCCTAGGTTATTGTGATCATGATGGGATAGGGTTAATAATTGCAATGACCCCGATCGCGATCGCGATCGCGACTATTTCAAAAGCTGAATAGTCGCAACCCTACCCATTTTTTCCTTTAATCTTTTTCAAATTTCCCTCAAACTACACCTACTTTTGATGGTGTGTTGTGCATCCAACTATGCTTGTATCCCTCTCTGTATATTTATCAATCTAGTGTGTGACTCAAATTCTCTTTTTAGGTGTATGTGTAGGCCTTAGAATTCATGCCTTAGGATTGGCCTAAAATTGAAATTTTTATGATAAATCTTTGTATCATTATGCTTGCTTCATATGGTTATATATTATTATATGTGTGCACATACTTGGGAAAGTCTTGAGTAACCAAAATTGTTAAAAATGATAGAACTAGATTATGCACACCATGTGTTTGATTAAATGCCGGACGAATTCCTTAATCATTTTCACTTGTTCTAAGGGCATGATCAAATACCTAGGGATTATGTTTCATGTGTATAATGTAGAATATTTGATGTGGAACACAAATGGGCATTGAAACTGGAAGTTTAGGAGTATGAGAAGTTTATCAAAGCTACCTCAATTACCATGATCGCGATCTAAGGGTTGCAATCTTTGTAACGCAATCGCAATCCTGTCATCATGATCACAATAACTGAGAGCATGATCTTGATCGGTCTCAGGAATCACAATAGTAATCCAGGTAGACCGCGATAGTGATAACTGAGACCAGTCTGATAGACTTGTCCAAATTAGAGATTTTTAATTGTAAGCTTGCCCATGTCCCATAAGCCCTTCTTTGTCACATTTTTCTTATGAATGCATGCCATGCATGTGAATCCAAAGTACTAAATTGCAGCCTATGATAACCACCATTTCATGGCCACAGAAAGAGAGAGGACATGTTATGAGGACCTTATGAGAAAGAGGCTACTACTTGAGAGGGGGGATCTTACTAGAGAAAGTGCCCAAGAAACTCTCGACCTTCTATGAGTGTCTAGAGGACACAGGGTGGATATACTTTGCCTTGGAACCATATCGGTAAAATAAGCATTGGATGAGGGAGTTCTATGTGAATCTCAGTGTAGTAAATCTTTCTAACCCTAATCCAATGATAATAATTCGGGCTAAAGAGGTTTGTTTTAGGGCCGAGTGGATTAATGGAGATTATAGGTTGGACAATGTTGACATGGGGGACTACGAGGCCAAGCATTATGCTCTTGTGAACTATCTAGTTGAGCTTTTATGCCTAGGGAGAAAGATCCCGTGGGCCACCACTAAGACTTGATACTAATGAGTGACTTTATAGGCAAAGCGAGGATTTGGCTAACCATTATTTACAACAGAGTCTCCTCCTCTACCAACCTGAAAAGTCTCTTAACTATACTGCTCAGATGGTGGCTTGCCTCCTGGACAACATTTCTATGAATATTGGCTAGTTTGTGCTCATGGAGATTCAACATTATAGAAATAAAATGTGGCCCATAATTTTGTTTCCATTATTGATCACTGATATTTTTAGGCTACTTGAGGTTGATGATTTCCCGGAAGATAGTTGGGCCTCTCCTAAGACTCCCATTTACCTATTGAAGATCTGAGGAGAGAGAGCCCTTGGGAAGAGTAAGAAAAGTAAGTTTAACTTGGGGAGGTTAGTGGAGGATGATGTTGACTCATACAGGACATCCAAAATAGGGACATTTTATAAGATCTCAGTAGATATGATAGAGATCAAGGAGATATTGTCTAAGCTCCCTCAGTGATCGGGAGAGTGTTCCACCACCCACAATTTCTATGTTGCTCGGTCTGGCTATGAGAAGTACCAGGAGAACTAGAAGAAGCAGGGGGCCACTATTTCTATGCTTGAAAGGTCCTACTCATCCTTATCACATTCACACAGGAAGCTCAGGGACTCACATGAGATGATGAAGAAGAGGGAGAATAAGAGAGATAAATTCTTCATAAAGACAAAGAAGGGGATGGAGGGCCTTTTGAAGGTCTTGAAGCCTAGAGACAAAATTTTTTCTCCTAGATATGAAAGTGATGATGAGGTCCCATATAAGTGGTCAGAGTCAGATGGTGTTAGAGGTGATCTTGAGAGTGAGGGCAACAACAATTCTTGATACAGTTACAAGGAGCAGCCTTTTATGCTCTTTATGCTTTCTTTATTATGCACTGAGGTCACTGGAAGCTTTTAGTTTGGGATGCCTATATGCGTATTCATTTATTTGCCTTGGTTTTTATTATTGATATGTTTTTGGATGTTTTATGTTGATTTGGATTTGGATGATTTTTATTTTTGGGTTGTAATAATTGAGCACCCCGATAGTTCCGACATTTCATGGATTAGTATCTTGTATGATTCTTAGATTTTTATTTTATCTTTATTGTGATTATGATGATATAGGATGAGCCTTTACTTATAATATATTGAGTGAAAACATTCTTAAGGGAAAATCATCGTGATTGGGTTGAAGTCTAAGTACTCGTAACACTGGAGTCTTGGGATCGCCTTTATACTTATGGAGAAGTCTGAGTAGCCATAGGATTTGCCCTTTTGAGAGCCGAAATATGAGACAATGGCTTGGTTTAGTTCCATCAATCGAAAATTTTGGGTGGTGAAAATGCAATGCAAACACCCCCTCTGACCAAATATTTTTTAAAGTCAAGGGCATAGATGTGAGTAGTTTTGTAACAATACTATACCTCTTTTTGTTATTCCAAGTCTTTAGTTTGTTGTATGTGGTAAATACTTTCTTTTTTATTTCTTAGGAAATGCAAATTATCCTCCTTGAAAAGTTTACATGCCATGTGAGGTGAGTGTAATTGTGTATTCTCATGCATACTTGTATCATCTAGAACTTTTCTCTTTAGCCTCTTAAGGATAATTGTGATTATCCTTGGTTGGTGAAATGATCTTAGACCTTCTTTATGAATATAGGAACCCAATTTAGCCTAAGTAGCCTACTCGTACATAGAATAATATCCCTAGTTACCTATTTTGATCCTTCAAGACTTTCTTTGTCAACCACATTACAAGACTTGAACCATTTAAAGTTTAACCCTCTTTTAAACCCTACCCTTCTTGAACTTGGAAAATGAAACTTGAGGCCAAGTGCCTAAGTTGGAGGTGGTAAATTTTGGAAGAAGTGACGTTAGTCCATGTTATTATAAGTGTATTCCTAAAAAGATAAGAAAAGAGAGAAAGTGAAAAGTGAAAAATAAAGGAATCATAAAAAAAAGGAATAACATGGATTGGAAAAATAAATATCCGAAAAAAGAATGCTTACAAAAGAGATGGGTAAATTAAGGTAGAGAACATAGGCATGTGTGAATTTTGGAAACAAATGAAATGGTCCATGGTTAAAAGTTGGGTGGAATAGTTTGATATAGATGTTTAAGGAGGGTGTAATCACTTTGGTCCTAAATGATATCATACCCTTTCACAAACCTATGTTACAAGCTTGAAAAAACCCTTAAAATCTCCAACCAAGTTTGTTCATTGTAGTGACGATTAAAAATAAGGGAAAACATATGGTATGGTACTTGTTAGCATTGAGAGAGTATTCGTGAGAGTGAGTGGTTGAATTTAAATCCCTTGTTGCATAATAGATAATTTGGTGTGTGGGGTTTTCTTCTTATGAGGAGGCATGTAGACTAATTGAGGCTGGTGAAATTGTCATATTTTGAAAAATGAGCCAAAGGGGTATAGTGGAGTTTCTATTGATAGAGTGTCACTTTTAGAAAGTTAATGATTGTTGCATATTTTTTCTTTAAAGTTTTTTGTATCTTTGAGATTGAATTTCATGTTGAGGGGACTTGTGAGAATATTTTTGCACATTCTTGAGAGCTACTTGTTGGTATTAATCAAGCTTGAAGTCAAGGTGATAATTTGGTCACTTAGATAGGCTTACAATTGCATAGTATCATTAAGTAAGAAGTAGTGTTCTTGAGGACAAGCAAAGGTTTGAGTTAGGGTTGTTGATGAGTGGTAGATTTACCACTCATTGATGCCCAAATTCATGCACACTACTATGATTCAAAGGTTTTAATGAGATAAATTTATCATTTGAATTCAATAATTCCCATGTTTTGTAGTAATATAGGTGATGGGAAGAAAATAAGTCGAATGACTAAAAAGAGATAAAAATAGAAAGAGTTAGTGAAAAATCTAGAAAAGCAAGAGCAGGAAGTGACCCTTAATTACCGCGATCGCGGTTGAAGGGTTGTGATCATGGTAAGGAAAAATCAGTCAAGGTGGCAATTGCGATGGTATCACCGCGATCGCAGAAGCTGCTATCTCGATTAAGCTCTGGGAATCGCGATTGGGGGAAAAATAGCCCAGGGGAAAATTTTTCATTTCCCACAGCTAGTTCCGATTCTCTATAGGATGAAAACCCTTTCACTTTTTGGCTATCACCAACTAGATTTTTATGTTTGTAAAACCTTACTAAATTGGGCAAGAATGTTGTGGTTAATTTTCCAATTGAGTTTAGTTGTAATTGAAATTAAATTGAAGAATACTCTTGCTTGCATCTTAAGTGGAAGCTTTGAATTACCATTTTGGTATATTTCTTTCATTAAACATCATGAGTAGCTCAACATCTTGAATGGAAGCTTTGAATAACAATTTGGTATATATTTTTTATTAAACTTCATGAGTAGCTAAACATCTATCTTGGGATTATGTTGAAATAGGGTGCAAATATGTGTGGATTTTGATGATTAGTGTAGAATCTTTGTTCATGATGTTAGGTTTCACTAATATTTGCTTGTTGAGTGGGAATTTTTGGATGAAAACCCCAAATTTCCAAAATCTCACTCATCCTTCAAAAAGTGATGTGGGTATGATTATTGATCCTATATCATCCTTGAAAGAGGGATATTGGTGACAAGGTATTTCTGAACAATAATTAGACATTAGTTTATTACTTTACATTATTTTAGAAATGGGGATAGATCGTGAATTTGTCACATATATGGGCATCTTCCTAGAAATAGTGATGCCCAATTGAGGTTTTGGGTGGATTTATTTGTCACATTCATGAGGTATCCGAAAGGGTCCATGGGTGATATTCTTGGTGGTTAGTTGAAAAACTAGAATCAAGAACCCCTAACCTAGCCTACCTATATAGTCATTAACTAGAATTTGCATCTAATAATCATAAACCCATGCATTATTTGCCCCTAGGATGACATAATCCCATGACTAATCTCCGATTGAAATATTACCTACTTTTGTTGCTCTTGGTTGATAGTTTGAATAGATTTTATCAAAACAACCTTCCAAACGATACCCTCCTATTTTTAATTTATGTCATTCATTTTATTTACAATATGGGTATATCATTAGTAGATTTCAACACCCATAGGATTTGAATACTAATTCCACTCCTTAAGGATTCGACCCCAACTCAAGTTGGCCTTTTATATTTGACAATGATCGCCTTTCCCATAAATTATGGAGTAAGTTGAGCGTGATCACTACTCTAACTAAGTAGATCATCCAAAAGTTCCAAAAAAAGCTTAAACCCAAGCTCAAAGAAGAAGGAACAATTACCGTGTCTATGGACTATAATCTGAAAACCTATCAACCACAATCCATTAAAACTGAACAAGACTGAGTATGTAGGTAAGGGGTAGGCTTATTAGCCTATAGATGAAATCCCAATTGACATGAGCCTAAAAATGAAGTCTACACCCAAGCTCTACAACTTCTCACTAAAAATCGCAACACCAAGGCCAAATAGCTCGATCTCCACTACCTAAACTAGACTTGAAGATGGGTAAGCATCCACACTTCAAATTCATCATAACCTCCAAATCATTATTCCAAAGCTTTAAATCTAAAACTGAGCTAACGAGTCTGATCTAAGTCCAAATACTCAATCGATCTTAGTATCCAAATCAGACATATCTTTACTGGATCATGTTAGAGACAAAACCATAATATAGCTGAAGAACAAAATCACAACAGAGGATAAATCACTTGCTGAAAGAACAAGCATCAAACTCCATTACTGCTAGAGGGAATGAACTACCAAAGCATACTCAAGAACACAAAAGGTTGCTAACTGTACTAGAGATAACCCAAAACTCTAGCAACTTGGAGAAATGCAACTCTAGTAAAAATTGGTCAATCCATTACTCCACCTCAACAATGAATACTCAACTACCATCTTAAGAAGCAGTCATAAAAAATATCACCCATCCTCAACTCTCTTATCTCCACTAGACCAAGACCACATCGCGACAAGAATGGAGTATTCAACTCTACTCTAATTATTAAGACCAAAGCTATCATCAGGAGATGAACCCAACAAACTTGAAAGGACAATCTGAGACCTTTTAACATCAACATCAAGACAACTAATGGCGATAAACTAGCCAAATAAGAATAACTGACCCTAAACTAGTTAACCTTAGAAATGGGATATATAACCCAATTGCCGACTCTAAACTAGAATAGAACCATGGAATGGTCAACTTGTCTTCACTATCATCAACCCCTCCACAACCGATCTATCATACTAAATAAAAGAGGAAAACAACATACCTTACCTTGTTATAAGAGAGAAATCATCCAACGAAGCTATCCTCCCAAGCCAACAAATAAGAACCGCGATGAAGGGAAATTCTAACTAGATACTTCTAGTCTAGTCGTCTGCCAAATGAGGATTTATTACCATCAAACAATACCAATAAAAACAACAATCATATAAACATCAATATAAGAAATAGGCAGTACCAAAATTAAATCAACAATAAGTACCACTATAGGTCCACAAGAAGGCCAATATACCAATGTAAATGGGGATCGATCCCAAATGCTACACCCTTAAGGAAAATATTAACACAAATACGCTTCATCGAATATTAAAAGAAATAATTTATGGGGATAGTCATCTAATCATGAGCCCTATATCAAGGCACATAATAAATTAATAAATCTACCAAGTCATACAATAATCGATGGATATGAGAACCCCATTAAAAGCACACCTACCATGGTTGAATCTGAAGTCACTTACCTGATGGGTTCGAAAGAGAATGAATCTGAATGGGACAAAACTCAAACTGATCTTCTGAATCACCAATACTGGAACTAAGCATGTTGCCTCTAACTAAAGGTACCATAACACTATGATATTGACCTGAATGAGCTGAATAACTAATAATCCCTTGTTGAGGACACTCTCTGGACCAGTGACCAATCTCTCTACAGTCGTATCACAGCCTTAAAGTTCTAACTTAGTGAGAAACATGAGTTGATCCTAACTGGCTAACCAACTAACGCCTAGGAAACTCCATACTAGGGAGTATATGTTAACTTTGTCTAAGCAACCAACTCATATCTGGGTCACTCTCTAGGCTAATGTCTAATCTCACCGTAACCAAAATAAGCTCTTCCAATACTCTTAAATACTGCCTCTACTGATTCTGGATGGTCTTCACAATGTAAATATCCATACCAAATACTCCATAAGGTCTGACGAGAACTCTACCCATTGTAATCACCACGACTGAACTGAGAGCCACCCATAGTCTAAAATACTATCTGTGTAGGACTGATAGGTTGTAAGTGATGTTGACCTCCGTCAGGGGGGATCTTTACTCTTGGATGAAATACCTGTAGTATTGTATTGATGACATGGCCTCTCACCGCCACCTATATACGTCACAACACATGCTCTCTCTATGGTCCTTGAATGATCAACAACCTAAGAAAAAGAAGACATAGCTGTAATCAAATGTTCTGATGCTAAATAGAGTGGAAATGCTAATCCTCTAATAAATCCACACACCATCTTATGCTCTAAAGGATATGCCATAGGAATATGCCTGGCCTATACAATAATCCAATCTCATACTCTAAAATTGACCCTAATGAACATCAACAAACCCAACTCTAGCTTGAGAACTTCTTGATGAACCGAATGTCATCCCTCGCTATAAGGCATCCAGAAAAAGACTTTGGATACCCAATGTTGAATCTAGAAAAGCTAAAGCAGCTATTAGCTCTACCAGAGCCTGGGTTGTCTCTAAATCCCCTGAATGGTGCTAAAGATCTTAAGCATCCATCCTAGACTCCCTTGTCTGATGTTGCACTGAAGCTTCAGAAACGTGTGTTGAAATCCTGTTCATATCTATTGACAACCTCCTATTCACCATTTAGGATTGAATAGAATAAGTAAACATACCTGAGGCTCAAAGAAATACGAACATACAACAGGGAGTCAAGAATAGAATTTCCTAAGAATACCCTATAGCCTCCAGAAGATAGGTTATGGACCTCTCTGCACCAATCCACAGGACTCTACTAGATACTAAACTCTTATACCAACACGTCGGTAAAACTTGGATCGGATACTAATTTTTCATGACTCAATTTCATAGGTCATGATGGCACCTACTATGACCTACCAGTAATTAACCCAACTCATAGTCTAAAACTACAAGTAACAGACTACGAAGAGAAATGAATGAAAATGTGGAATACATATAGTAAAAAATGCTAAAATACATAAGATAGTCCTAAAACCTAATGGAATCAGTACGATAGCTTCTAATAAGTTAAGACAACAAAATAAAGTATTAAAAGAATTTACTGATACAACCATCTTTGAATACAACATAGTGACTAGTTTGGTACATAAGAGAGAGAATAGTAATTTTCTGAATGCTACGATCTTACCCTACATATCATAACCATAACTGCTCTGCGCAATGCACAAAATAATGGCGAGAACCCATACTATGATCTACAGGCTGCAAAAGTGTAGTATGTGTAAAAAATACATGGTACTCAGTAAGAAACTCTCGACTGAGCTCTAAATATAATGTAAGTATAAATAACATGGAAGCAATAATGTAAACTACACCCAAATAGTTTTAAAAAGCTAACAATAAGAATAATGATACAATAAGGATAAACTACTCTATCTTATCCATACTTTGAGACCTAAATACGATAAGAAGCAGGGGATATAATAGTATACAAGGTCAAAAAATGGGTATATAAATGATTGAATAAAGGGAGAGAGAGATATACAGTGATACCATAACTACATATCTTGGAGTGTATGTATGTATGTATATATATATATATATATACGAACAAGGCTAACTCAAAGTTATAACCTATTAGGAACTATGTTTAACTTAATTAGGGTCTCTAATCCACACATTTAAACATAAAATAATTATTTATAATAAAGCAACCATAAATAATGAAATCAGAATCATACCTCGAATCTTAGTACCAGTCTAATAATCAACCTGTCATGAACGAACCTTTAAAAAATAACAATATAAAGTAATCAGCTAGCCCAGACAGACAATACCTAAACCGAGCCTCATAACCCAGAAGGTCCAATCAACATATATAACATGCTTCAAGCAATACTCATCCCCTATACTTATGAAACCCCCATAAGGCTGATAGATATAGGCATATTTTGTGATAGGCAATGCGTATGCAAGGATAAATTAAAAGTGAATTCATAATACCATAACTGATCTATGTACAATAAAGTAACGAAGAATATACACCTCCTCCAGTGTGACAGCTCACAAAGTCAAGACCTACGATGACCTCTCTTTTCTAGCACGATGGACAACAAATGAATGGACCCATATGGGGTTCTAAAGTACCCGTATACACCAACTGGATATCGATCAATCATTAACCATTTACCATCATCATCATCAATCTACTCTGCTCAATACCATATATATATATACATACATACATACACGGGCTAGCACCTTTGTTAAAATAGTGTAAGACTATAAATCCATTGCACGAGGTAAACTCCATAACTAAATCATCATAAAAGTATAGAAAGGGTCAGAATCTCTCTCGATCAAGGTGAATAGTAGGAGCAAAATTGTGGATCAAAATCTATCTCGATCAAATCTCCAAAACATTATTTATATATATACATATATATATACATACACGGGATAACACCATAGCTAAAATAGTGTAAGACTGTAAATCCATTGCACAGATTAAACTCTAAGGCTAAATATCATAAAAGTGTAGAAGGGGTCAGAATCTCTCTCGATTAAGGTTAATAGGAGGAGCAAAAATGTGGATCGAAAGCTATCTTGATCAAATCTCTAAAACATTATTTTAAGCCTTGAAGAATCATAAGTTATTCATTAAGATGGTATGATTGCTATTCTGAAAGAATTCAATAGAACCATCAAAACTTTCATCGAGATTATTTAAACTAAGTGTGGGGCACATACCTATTGTTCTAAATTACACATAATTCACCCAATATTCCAAAATAAGTCTCGTGACCTGAACTAAGGGTTCCCCTAGCCTAAAATCAATGTTACAAAGCTAATGACATGGTCTAAATTCTCATCTGAGGTCATCTACTAGGTGTTTTTGTCCAAGACCAAATTCTAAACAAGAAGAGCTCTAAAATAGGGAAATGACCCTAAAAATTCAAACAAACTATCCGGTAATCAAATCATTAATTCTGACACGTCATAAATGAAATGTAGACATTGTGGGAAGGTTTGAAATATTGTAAATAAAGGAAATTACCTAGATGGTGATTACATGTATCTCGGTTATTTCGTTTACCTACAAATATTATACACAACCTTATCATTGTTTAATTAAAATTTTATCTCACTACTCTCCATATCAACAAGAGCTCTCCTTGTAGATAAGAAAGGTAATCCCAAGATTATGGGAACCTAAAAATATACGTCACAGTCTAAGATGACAAAGTCAGTAGGGAAAATAAAATTCTCTGCCTTCATGCGTACTTCACATAATACACCCACAGTTAGCCATCCATTAATAGAGACATTATCATTAATATGGGCAATCCCAAGCACAATTTCTTGTACATTCAAGTGGAATCAAGTTAATGCTTTAACTAAGGTCACACAATACCTTTGTGAAATTAAATGTTCCAATAGAAAATTTAATAGATAAGGGAGAAGGATATTCCTTTTACTACACTAGTGAATGGGAGGCAATCGCTCTACAAAGATGTAAAATATTAGTCGACTCAAAGTTGGCAGTTCTCTTCTTTGTAACTAATTACTTCATGACCATGGCATAATTAGGCATTTGTGCAAGTCCACCACTAGTGGAAAATTCACAAACCATTATTTCAGCATAGAGATGAATTTGAGAAATTTACTATCTTCCACCTTCTTTTTAGATGCTAAAAAATGGAGATAGTGTTCTAGGATTAAATTAAAAGGCTTTAAGACATCCTTCCCATCCCTTTGTCACTAGTAATCTCCCTTTAGCCGGAGACTTCTTAGAATTTTTGCATTCATCATCAACATTAATGGAATTTTTGAAACTATCTAACACTCTCTTCTCAATATATTCCTCAACTACAACCCCTGATTCTAAGACCATCTCTTGTATCTACTCATTCATATTAGCCACAGGTTTTGACAATGATTTCTCTCATCTAATAGTGACAGACATGCATTCACTATCATTTCTAGGATTCTGTACTGGGTCACTAGGTAATGTATCCTTTTTTGCTGATTTAGAGATACAGACATCTGACTCACTTGATAATTGAGTTGCTTTATAGGAGTAGAATATGGTTCCACTAAATAATTAATGATTAATATATTTATCTTAAACACCATAATGCTAGAGTTTGTAGATTCTACTCTACTCAACATTTTTTCTAACATGTCCTCTACCTTCAAATTCTCTGAATCATTACTTGATTGATTGCGTTCTTTAGGAGGAAAATATAAACCACTTCTGTCATTATGGTAACTATATTTATTTCTCCAGTTGCCCTAATCTCTTCCTCAAGCCTAATCATAATTATTATCCTTGTGATAGTTCCATCCTTGATTTTCTTAACCTTCGCACTAAGATTCTTGATTTGACCCTTGGAAGTTGGCCTAAAACCCCCCTTTATAGTTGTTGACATAGCTTTCATCCTCCTCAGAATCAGACAACAACTACCTAATATTAATGGGATCCTTTCCCTGAACCCATACATGTTTTTGCGGGCCTTAGTGTAACTAGTTTTTTTGGATGTCATGACCCAATATATGAGTCATGATGACACTAACTTTATCCCACAAGTAGGTAGGCCAAAATTTAACCCAGAGGTAAATGCAATGGGTTAACTTGATGGAAAACGCCCCAAAAAGGGAAAAATAGAAAAATATGCTTCAAAAATAAGAAACACAATAAAAAGGTCCAAAAAGTAACCATAACATAGAAAACCATGAGACGACCTGGTAGAGTCCGTACAAAAATAATACAAATAAACCACGAGTTCTTGAATAGTCAGTATAATCTGTCTCGAAGCAAAATACTAGACATTGGTAAATAAATGGAAATAGGTCAACTTTGACTCCAAGAGCTTACTCTATCTTTGAAATCTAACACAACATGATCCTCGAATCAACTGCAGAGACTAGTACTTGGATCAGTACCAAAAAGGTGTAGAAGTGTAGCATGAGTACCCAAACCATGGGTACTTAGTAGGAATCATCGGCCAACTTAGCTAAATTATGATATAAGTGCAATAAAAAGAAATTAACATAACTAAATGAAGAAAAAGGGGTAAACCTGTACATAACTCCAATATCGGCTTACATAATGAAAATAAAAAATTGGAACAATAATATAAAGAACAAGAAATTGTATCTGCAAGATTGGACCCCATAAGCCAATAAGTGTAGAAAAGTAAATAACCCAACACAGGCCCCCATAACCTGGAGGGTACAATCAAGTAAAGCATAAACCGAATCATCCTCATTTTCCATTTTCCATGATACTTCTAGAATCTATCCATTTTATGCCACACTATAGCCAATTTCCCATTTCATACTTGAACTGATACCCATACCTCAATATCATACTCCATTCTCATACTCGAACCGGCATCATATAATCAATATCATAAGTAATAGCCAGACTCAAACCAATAATTATATTATCAATATTTTAATCAATATTTAGACTCGGATCAATAATTATATCATCAATATCATAATCATTATCCTAACTCAAATAGGTATTTATACTATCAATATAATCATGCCCAATATCCAGACTCGAATGGGCATATATATTAAATATCATAAATAATATTAGGACTCAAACCAATATATATATATATATATCATTATCATAATGGCAACAAGAATCAACTCCCAATACCAACCCATCATAGCCATCAAGTGCCAGATCTCCTCAATATTAGCTTAGTAAGAATTTTCAAGGTGTAAATCAAGCGAATTAAGGTTTTTCCATGACTAATACGAATCATGGACTAAGGTGGGTCAAAGAGCCCACTTCTATATGCTCGACTATATTTTTTAGGAAAATTTCTACCCCAGACTAGGCTAAGGTATTTAAATCTACTTTCAAGAGTTAACTAAGCAACAATCAATGCTAAGATAGAAATCATACCAAACATAAGTACAACTAAGTCAATTACGCCTAAATTATGATTTTTGAATAGCCTAAATTGTCCAACTAACCTAAGCATTGCCAATCACACCATTAACATCTAAAATCAATCTCAAATCTAACATAATATCATAAATATACTGAGACTTACCTCAATCTAGAAAGAGGGGAAACCTAGCCTACCTGGACATCGAATAAAGCTCAAAGAACTTGCTAAAACTCTGACTTTCCCTTTTGAGAAGCTTTTGCAAGGTGCCACGCTACCAAAATCATAATCTACTGATCATAACAAGGATAATGATACCTATATTGCAGTATAGTGCTTCGAGTCTAAAATTACTCAAAAATCCTACGTGGGTATGAAAGTCGCATTTTTAAATTCAGCCCAACATTACCCTATGCTCAAAGAGTAATTAACCTCAAAATGGATAATATCCAAGCTACATTGGTTCTAAAATCAAGTCTCCAAGTTTTAGGAATTTTAGAGAAGAAAAGGGGAAATCAACCAAGAAAATAAAGAAATCTTACCATCATTTCGAAGGAGAATCGCATAATAATCGTTATTCGAGCTCCCTAAAACACCTACAAGTTCTAATCCTAAGTGTTCTCAATATTAAAGGTTTAAATCTATTGGAAATGGATAAAGAAGCATGAATAACAAACAAAAAGAGGGGGATATTTATACCTTTTGCAGGTGTACGGGTGTCGCTATCGCGTCGCAACCCAACCCTCGCAATTGTAATATTTTGCCATTGGTAACCATATTGCTATAGCGATGACCAGAAGTTGGACTCGCAACTCTATTGTTGCTACTGAGGTTATTGCGATTGCGACCCAAGGCTTGCAATTAGAGATTGCACCAGCAAGACTATTTCTAAGTTTCTAGCAACCCTTTGGGTTTCATCAGAAATCTAGTATACGCAAATGGATATGCTACCCTATCAAATTTGACATTCCAGAATTAATAGCGTAGTTAAAATTTCTATATGAGGTCATTTTGATATAAAGTGGGGCCCACACCCAACTTCCATTTCTTAACTTCTGACCAATAAGTCAAAATAAGCCCAGGTGCCTTCAGATCGGAGACAAGATCCCACCTAGCCTAAAATTGACATTCTGGAGCTATTGGAACACTCAAAATTGGTATATGAGGTTGTTTGAATAAATGGTGTACCTAATAGTCAATTTGAACCGGTAAAGACTTTAAAATAGGGAATTATCTCTAAAATCGAAACAAACTGCCCGGTAATCGAACTGTAAGTCCCAGCAGGTCATAAATGTCGTAGGGCATCTATAGGAAAGCTCTAAAGGAAAAAATAAGTAGAAACATGGAAAATGACCTAAAGTATCATTACAATAGCCACTGTTAAAAGAACTTTTGTCGGCAAAAGTCAAGGATTAGGATGTACCTAAAGCCTCAAATAGGTGAAGATACTGGGTTTGTATCTCTTTGGAGATCTCCCAAGTAGCCTCCTCTACCGGATGGTGCCTCTACTTCACCTTAACTAGGGGAATTTACCTAGTGCGCAATCTTCTAACATCACTAGCCAAAATGAGTTCAAGCTCGTCTACAAGGTCAACTTATCATCCAACTGAACAGAATCCCATCTTAGCACATAAGATGGACAAGGAATGTATTGCCATAACATGGAAACATAAAAAACCAAATAGACAGAAGAAAAATCTTTATTTAAGGCTAACTCATAAGCGACCTTACCAATTGTACGAAGAATCTCAAAAGTTCCACTATATCTAGGGCTGAGCTTGCCATTCCTCCCGAACGTTATTACACCTTTATGGGTGATACATAGAGGAATACTTGATCACCATCTTCAAATCTCAAGGCAGAATCCTACAGTCTACATAAGCCTTCTTCCTACTCTGAGCTGCTCTTAACCTATCCTAAATCACCCTAACTCTATCTACCGAATCCTGAAGCAAGTCAGTACCACATAATCTAACCTTTAAAGTCTCAAGCCATCTAATCGAGGAATGGCATCGCCTTTCATACAAAGCCTCAAAATTCAGAATCTCAATACACGAATGATAACTGTTACTATTTGCAAACTCTACCAAGGCTAAGTGTTTTTCCCACTACCCTTCAAAATCTATAACATAGGCTCAGAGCATATCCTCAAGAACCTGAATAGTCTGCTCTGGATGGCTATCGGTCTGAGGATGAAAGGCTGTACCAAGATACTCATGAGTACTCAACCCCTCTCAAAATACTATCCAAAAACGAGAAGTGAACACAAAACTCCGAACTGAAAGGATAGATATAGGCTCACCATAAAAATGGACTATCTCAAGCACATAGATACGGGCTAACCTCTCGTCACTAATGCATAATAGAAAAGAAATGAAATATGCCAACTTGGTCATCTAATATTTAATGACCCAAATACCATCGAAACCATGAGAAGTGTGAGGAAAACGACATAAAAAGTCCATGGTAATCTGCTCCCATCTCTACTTGGTAATGTGCAATCTCTGAATCAAACTACTCGGTCGCTGATACTTAGCCTTTACCGACTGACAATATAGGAAATGATCTACAAAGTCCACCATATCTCTCTTCATGGCACTCTACTGATAAAGTTGTCTCAAATATCTATACATCTTAGCTATACCCAGATGAATGGAATATCTAGAGCTATGAGTGTCGTGCAAAATCAACTGAATCTATTAATTGATCCTCCAAACACAAATGCAGCTATCAAATATCAAGATGCCCTTAGAATCTATGATAGCAATCTTGGACTAACCACTCAACACCTGATACGAAGGACACAAAGTTATTACTTACAACTAACAATCTAGAATATGCTCAAATAGTGAGGAGCTAGCCTCAACAGTAGGAAGAATCCTTCTAGGATCACTCCATCAAGTTGGCTAAGGACTGAATGTCCCGTACGAATGGCCACTGAGAAACTAAAATACAAGAAAGCTATCCATACTCACTTTCTTCCAACTTAAGGCATCTGCTACCATATTTGCCTTGGATGAATGATATATGAGAGAGATATCATAGTACTTAAGTAACTCTATCTATCTACGCTTACTGGCATTAAGCTCTCTTTGGGTCATAAGATGCTGAAGACTGTGATGATCAATGAAAATATCACAATGCACACCATTAAGATAATATCTCCAAATCTTAATAGCAAAAACTACCACCACCAACTCCAAATCATAAGTGGGGTAGTTAAGATCTTGAACCTTAATCTGCCTCAAAGAATAAGTAATAACATGACCCTGCTGCATCAATACCTAACCCAAAGCAACACTAGAAGTATCATAATACACCGTGATCCCTTACCATTAATAGAAAGGACAAAATAAGAGACAATGTAAGGAACTTTTTGAGCTTACCAAAGCTTCACTCACATTCCTCAGACCATCTAAAAGGAACCTCTATAAATTTTCAATAATAATGGGCTAAGCCAATAAAGCTATGAACCTTTATCGGAGATGTGGTGCCTATCCCAATCATGACTAGCCTCAATCTTCATTGGGTGTACCATAATCCCATCCTTAGACATCACATGCCCAAGGAAGGTCATAGACTAAAGCCAAAACTCACAGTTACAAAACTTGGTGAAAAACACATGATCTCTTAAAGTCTGGGCATAATCTTCAAATTATGTGAATGATCCTCTATATTCCTCGAACATAAGGATATTACCAAAGAACAAGATTATGAAGGAATTTAAATAAGGGTTGAACACTCGGTTCATCAAATCCATAAATGCAGTTGGGGCATTAGTCAACCCAAAGACATCACCAAGAACTCATCATGACCACAACGAGTCGTAAAGGCTATTTTCTGGATGTCTTTAGCTTGAATCCTCTATTGATGCTAATCGGACCTCAAATCAATCTTAGAAAACACTATTGCACCCTGAAGCTAGTCAAACAAATCATCAATATAAGGTATAGGATAATGGTTCTTTACCGTCCCCTTATTAAGCTGCCTATAATCAATATATATATATATACATGGAGCCATTTTTATTCTTTACAAAAAACACAAGAGCTCCCATTGAGACATAATTTGTCTAATGACCCTTCTAAAAAGATCCTAAAGTTGAGAATTCAGCTTCTTAAGCTCGATAGAAGCCCTATGGTAAGGTTCCATAGAAATAGGTTGAATGCCATGCTCAATATCAATAACAAACTCAACCTCATGGGCAAGAGGTATACCAGATAGATCAGTAGGGAAAATATCAAGAAACTCATGAACTATAGGAATAGAGTCAAGCGATGGACTCTCTACACTAATATCATAAATAAAAGTGAGATAAGACTTGAAACCCTTGAAATAAGTTTCTTAGCACACATATAAGAACTAATCTCGATTGACTTGTGGCTAACAGCTCCCTCCCATAGAATTAGAGGTATGCTGAGCATGGCTAAGGTAACAGTCTTGGCAAAACTATCCATGGCCGTATGATAGTGGGATAACCAGTCCATGCCCAAAATCATATCAAAACTATGTCCAATATAATGAGATCATCATAAGTATCAATATCTCTAGAATTCATAACATAGGATCTGAATAGTTGATCCACTACTAAAGAATCACCCATAGGAGTAGATACACATAAGGGCATCGATAACAAATTGCAAGATAACTCTAATAGTGGAGTAAAATAAATAGACACAAACAAATAAGTGGATCCCAAATCAAATAAGCAACAGTCAACCAACAAAATACTACAATCGTACTTGTGACAACGACATTCAAAGAATTAGCCTTGAGTCAAGCAGGTATTGCATACAACTGACCACACCCACTAACTAGCTGGGCTTCTAATCGATCACCTCTCCTACCATACTGAGAACCTCTATGAGCACCCTTGAGACCACCTCAACGACTATGCATAGCACTTATAGCTGAGGGATGAACTTCTCTAATATAGGGGACACTCTGAGTTGTAGTTATAATTGCCTTATGACTATGACAATCACGCGATTAATGACTAAAATCTTTACAACCATAACATGTCACATAAGTTATAACAGAACCAGAAGATTCGGCAGACTCAAAATTATCATCACGACTAGAATAACTATACGATGAATCCCTTAAAGAGTGACCACTACTCTGAATAGGGAAATCACTAACACAAGACTGACCTCCATCAGTAATCTAGAGCACTACCTGAGCGGGTCTACTAGGCTAACTTTGAGGATGATATAACTGATGAGGAGGGTACCTGCCCTAAAACTATTGCCTCTAAATTGGGAGCTACTACGACTCTCATTGAAACTACCTTGATACCGAGGTTTCTTATCGCTACCCCTTTGGGCGTCGTAATGCATCTCCTCCATCACCTAAGTATGATAAAAAATCATAGTAAAAGACCTACCTACAACAACTACACTCTAAGTAAACAAGCGAAGAGGAAGTCTTAATCCATGAACAAAGCATCAAGCCTTTTCATACTCATTAGAAAAATAGAAGTAATATGTCTAGCTAACTCATAATAATGAGCCATATACTCCATAATCATTATAGAGCCCTGTTCCAATCTAGAGAACTGATCTGTTAAATGATCCCTAAGATTGTAAGGAATACACTTCTCTAAGAAAATCACAAAAAATTAAGCCTATGTAAAAGGGGAAGATCCAGTTGGACCAGAATCAAGATGAACTCTCCACCAATGTTGAGCTACTAAGTCCAACTAAAAAGTAATGTAGTCCACTACATGAGTCTTAATTAGGCTTAAATTATGGAGTATGTCCTCACAAGTAATCAGAAACTCATATGCATCCTCGCCCGGTGCACTTAAGATCCTAAGGTGGAGCCAATCTCAAGAATCTTCCCAACATCTTTTGCTCCTGAACAAACATAGTAGACTATGCAACCACTGGCTAAGCAATTATCAGCTGAGAAACTACTGGCATAGGAGGGACCTCAACTCTGGGAGCTATGACTATAGGTTGGGCCCCCGCCTTAGTACCACTTTGATTTATAAAGTGTGCAGTATTATATGGTGAACCACCACCAACCACAATAGCTAAACCAAAGCATCCATGATCACTAAAGAAGAAATAAATCCCAGTGTATCCTGAGCTGATCCTTAGCCCACCACTGGATGGGGCAAAAGAACTCAGAAGTAGGAATAGTGCCTGGGGAAGGCCCTCTAGCTTAGAATAGAACTTGAGACTGTCTATGATCTCTAGGTCATCCACAAACATCAACATGATCCCTAGGATTATCTTTGTACCCTCATCTCATGTAGCAGCAACATATGACCTAGCCATCTACAAAATATTTAAACCAAAGGAAATCTTTAGAAAACAACTTAGATACTTAACATAAACTGAGTGAAAAATGTAAAAAAAAGTCCTAAGAATGCCCTATACCCTCACTAAGATAAAAAAAGAATATCATCATTCAAATCTATAGAACTCTACTGGACACTTACTCATGTACTAATAATACCGGTGAAACATAGGATCTGATATCAACTTGTCATAAAATGATTTATGAGCCATGATAGCACCTACTTTATCTCACTAGAAGGTAAGACAAACTATAACCTAGAGTTAAATGCAATGGGTTAACTTGGTCGAAATGCCCCCCAAAAGGGTGAAATAGATAATAAAATTTGAAAATAATCAAGGTAATAGAGATAGTCTAAAAAGTAGTCATAACATAGAAAACCATCCCATGACCTAGTAGATTTAATATAAGATCTACTACAAAATATACCACAAGTTCTAGAATAGTCAATACAATCTATATCAAAGAAAAAGACTAGACATAGGTAAATAGAAGAAAACAAGAAAACTCTGACTCCAAGAGCTCACCCTATCTGTAGAATCCAATACAATATGATCCTCGAATCAATGGTAGAAACTAGTACTTGAATTTGTACTACAAAGGTACAAAAGTGTAGTATCAGTACCAAAACCATGGGTACTCATTAAGCATCATTGGCTGACTGAACTAAATCATGATATAAATATTATAAAATACAGGATAACATAACTAAGTCAAGAAGAGGGGCAAACCTGTACATAACTCCGACATCGATGTACACAATGAAATAAATAAACCAAAATAATAATAAAAAGAACACATAATTATAACTATAAGATTAAACTGCATAAGAAATAAGTGTGGAAAAGTACATTCACAATGCAAGCCCCTATCAAGTAAAGCATACATCGAACAATCATCATTTACCATTTTCAAAATATACTAATAGAATCCATCCATGCCATGCCACACTATAGTCAATTTTCTATTTTTGGACTTGAACCGACACCCATATACTACATCATACTCCATTTCTGAACTTGAACCGGTATCTATACTCAGTATCATAAGTAATAGTCAGACTCAAATTGGTAATTATATAATTAATATTTTAATCAATATACAGACTTGAATCGATAAATATATCATCAATATAATAATTATTTATTTGAACTCAAATTTGTTTTTATATTATTACTATGATCATGGCTAATATTCAAACTCAAATTGGTATATATATTTAATATGTTAAACAACACCCAAACTCAAATTGGTAAATATATAAGTATATATATCATTATCATAATGCCAATAAGAATCAACTCCCAAACCAACCCATCATAACCATCGAGTCCCAAATCTCCTCAATATAAAGGTTTTTCCATGGCTAACACGAATCTTGTCCTTAGGTGACTCAAAGAGCCCACTTCTAAATTCCTAAATATATTTTTAGGCAAATTTCTATGCTAAGGTATCTAAATCCACTTTTCGGAGATAACTAATCCTCAATCAACCTTGAGATAGAAATCTTACCTAAAACAAGTACAACTAAGTCAATTATGCCTAAATTATGGTTTATGAATAGCCTAAACGGTCCAACTAACCTAAGCAAATCACTATTACACCATAAACACCTAAAACCATCCCAAATCTAACATAATATCACAAATATACTAAGATATAGCTCCATATAAGGAGAGGGGAAATCTAGCCTACTTGGACACTAAAGAAAGCTTAAAGAATACGCTAAATCACTGACTATCCATTCCCAGAAGCTTTCGCAAGGTGCCATTCTATCAGAATCACAATCTAATCATCACAATGTGAATAATGATACCCATATTGAACTATTCTGCTTTGGGTAAAAAATTACTCAGAAATCTCATATAGGTCTCGTCTATGGAAATCATATTTTTGAAGTCAACCTAATATTTTCCAATGCTGAAAGCATAATTACTCTAAAAATAGGTGAAATGCAAGCCACATTGGTGCTAAAATAAAGTCACTAAGTTTTAGGTATTTTAGATAAGAAAAGGGGAAATCAACCAAGAACATAAAGAAATCTTACCACAATTTTGAAGGGGAATCATGTAATAATCATTATCTGAGCTCCCTAAATTACCCACAAGCTCTTGTCCTAGGCTTTATTAATATTTCTGGTTTAAATCTCTTGGAAATTAATGAAAAATGGTGAAAACAAGAAAAAATGATATTTATTCCATTCCCAAGTATTCAGGAGTCGTTATCGCATCAGACCCTCGCAATTACGATGTCTGCTCCCCGGTCGCCATATCACTTTTGCAATGACCAATAGTTGTATTTTTTACTCTGGTGATGCTAATGAGGGTGTCACGATCATGACCCAAGTCTCGAGGTTAGTGAGTGCACCAACACATCTAAGACTTGGAATTTTCTAAGTCTCCGTCAACCCCTCATGATTCATTCAAAATCTCGTATACACAAATGGACTTTGCTACCCTATTAAATTCAAAATTTTGGACATAATGGAACAATAAAAATTTCTATCTAAGTTTGTTTCAATAAAAAGTGGGTCCCATACCCAACTTTTATTTTTTAACATTTTGACCAAAAGGTCAAAATGAGATTGGGTGCCTCGGGACACAAACTAAGAGTACACCTATCCTTAAACATACAATCTAGAGATGGTGGAATAGTTAGAATCTGTGTACAAGGTCATTGGACTAAAGTTTTTGCCAGGTAGCCAATTTGAACCAGCGAAGACTTCAAAATAAAGAATTGGCTCTAAAATCTAAATGAACTACCCGAAAATCAAATTATCAGTCCTAGCAGTTAATAAATAACCTGGGAAGATAGTAGGAAAGCTTTAATAGAAAATAAATAGAAATATGGAAAGTGACTTGAAGGGTCGATACACTGGAAATATACGTACCCATATTTTTCTTCCATAATATTTATTTTTTGTCATTACTCATCAGCCTACTTCTATTTGTTGAGATATAGTCTAAGTAGATTCAAGTGTGTGAAGGGTATATTTACCAAGAATTCCTTATAGATAGAGCCAATAACTAATTCCCAACCACGAGTGAATGGAATCTGATATATAAATTTGTTAATAAAAGAATAGAAAAAGCATTTACTGTGTTACTTAAGTTATATAGGAATTATTGAGCTCGAGAGTTAAGAATAACAAGTTTTTGTTAGCCAAATTTGAATACCTACTTAGAATAATAAAACAGATGATATTTATTGTGAAGTGTGCATACTAACTGTGTTCACCTTATCAGAACCACCTGCCATCAAATATTTTGCAAGTAGGTCCATTTTCATTTTTAATGCGCCATATATTGATGTCGCTCTTCTTCTCTTTAGTAATGCTCAACCAATATACCCATAAAAAAAGTACCACTTAAGACCTTAGAATTTTTAGTATGCCAAGATCTACTAGTGTTGGTTAATTGATTCGACATTACAACCACATCAACATATATTTGTGATGTAACAGACCCTCTAGTAACACCATTAGAAATTTGGTTGGTCAAATAATGGAGGGACCTGTGAAATATCTCCATCAGATTTTCTTTTTCTAACTTGTGGTTGGGTTACTACTTTAATTTGTTGGTGAACCTTAACCATGCTTCAAGTAAAGCTTCTTCAGATGGTCTCCTGAAGTTGTTTATTTCATCCCTATAACGTAGCATTTTGAATGGTGGAATAATCTTTCTAGTAAAGTTGCCTTTTGATCCCTTCAATTAGTGATGGAGTCATACAGATACTTAGCTAACTATAGGGTCTCTTCCCTAGATAATGATAGTTGGAACAACCACAATCTGATTGTATGTTAGCCAACACCTAAGAGATTGTATGAATTGTAGAATCCCGTAAAACTGATTAAATAGGGGTTTAGATCATCTCCAGTAACACCTCCAATTAAGACTTTATGACTTAAAAAATGTATCATAGTTATTTTAATGTCAAATTTCGCACCAGGAGATAGTGTATGAGGAAAAATAGCACCAGTTGTACCAAGTCCATCAAAATCAGTGTCACCCTCATCATCCAAATCATAAGAAATAACTAGTCTTTATAGATTGACCTTGGCATTATGATTCCTCCTAGCATTAGCAACATTTTCAGAAATTTTATTTTCACTATTAGCCCTTGCGTTAGCATCAACAACTAGTTGTGATTTCTCACATTATTGGCCGGCTTTAGCTAGATAGACTGTATTAACCTATTGGCTGCTTTAAGTTCTTATGTGTTAATCCTCCTAAAATTATTTTAAACCTAAGGGTTAAGAGAAATCAATGGATTACCTCAAATCTCAAGTTTTGGGCATTAATGGACGTACACCCTACAAAATAGAAACAACAAACAAAAGTAAAATTAAGAAATAAGGATAGTAAGTTAAATAAACACAATTGATTTAATTCTAAACCATATTCCTCAACAAAAATGCCAACCCAAATTAAACATCTAAATGAAAAATAAAGGTAGTTTTTCAAATATATAACCAATAAGGTTGGGGTATAATCCTGCGGGGAATAAGGAAAAAAATAAGTTCAATGTAGTTATTCTACAAATAGCTAGTATTTTCTGTGGGGGGTGGGGGGTGGGTTCATATAGAGTATTATCCTAATAATTTATGTAAAATAATTAACATTCAAAATTTTTTAAGAATGTAATTTAGTAATGAGAAATGACTATATTTGTGTTCCTTATGTGATCGGATCAATGGTGGTAGTAGTTCAATCCAATTTTATGCTTGGAAACTATTGCTTATTCAAATATATCTAAGGGATTCTCAACCTACTTAGATAGTTATGATTCAAATCCTATCATTATAAGAGTGAATGCAATAAACATTATGATAACTACCTTAAGTTAGTTAGCCTAGTTACAACCTTAACCATTCGACAAGGGTTAGAAACCTCGAATCCTTATCACTAGTCCCTTTTCCAAGTTTTAGCTTCTTTTGTCAAGAAATTTGACTTTAGGAAATTTCTAATATTTGCAACCATTATAATTCAATAAAGATGAAGAAACTAGTAATAATACATGAACATTAATCAAATCTACATCCTTCATAACCATAAACACGTTATTCCGTTATAGTTTCCATAACCCAAATTATGGGGTTTAGATATGCATGTCATTAAAAACCACAATATAGTATAAACATTTATCATCAAATTAACTCTTTACAAGAATTAGATCAATAGAAATCAAAATTGTATTGCTAGAATTACAAAATAATAAGAACCAAATGAACAAGTGTAGAATCGCTTATTTTTCTTCCCAAAGTGTGACGTGTCTTGAATAAGACCTAATATAAAGTATTTATAATATATACAAAAAACAAATCCTAAATGGACTAGGACACCTGGCCTTATCACACCCAAAGAGTGATCCTATGGTTCATGGTATAGGTAACGACTCATTGGGCAATTCATCATCTTACTCCAGATATTAGTAGTTTTTAATTTCAGACCCATGACTTGAGTAACAATTCATCAGGTAGATGAAGGATCATCAGTGCACTTGTTATGATAGAGTACATTAGACTTAATCAATGTTTCTACTCCTCGACTCTTGGGATGGCCTATCAGATAAGTGACAGTTAGTTTGGTCCCTTCACTAAATTCTAATGATTGAAATAATTTTGTGGCTCCAACCTACAGTTTTTTGAAATTTTTTGGAGTAAACTGCAATTCGTCGTCACATCAATTTTTGAGGAAGTTAACTCATTTCCTCATCGAGTTGTTTCTCTACACATTTAACAACAACATGATCAAATCTAATAGAATTTACTTAAGAACTTAGAATAACTCATGATTAAGAGCACGAAATATGTCATAAAATGGCAGGACATCAAGGCTTCATCTTTATAAACTTATAAAATAGATCATTCTCATCTATGGTCATCATCAGACCTGCTACCTATCTCAGAAAGATACTCATCTCTAAAGCGGTATCCATTCAAGGAGGCACGGTAGTAGGATGTTGTACCATGGGATCTACAAGTGTAGCCTCAGTCCTTGCTAACCAACTTAGAAAGCTCAAAACTTGTTGGATCATATCTAACGGCATTTGAATTGACATTGCACCTCCGTGAAGTGGTGTTTCTTTCTATTCCCGAGCAGGTATTGCCTCCCCTTTTACTACCTTAGGAATCTCCTAAAGTGGGGAAAGAGATTCTGACCTCCCCTGAGTAGGTGATGATAGGCGATATTACGCGCCTATATCAATATATTCTGCCCATATTTGTGCCATATTTTGAGAACAAATTATATATTTCATGCACTTTTAGCCCTTTTTCCTGTAAGTGAGCTAACGAAGATGGTTAACAAAGTTTTAGGTGTAAATGATGCAAAATTCATCATTTTATGGATTACTTGATGCCAAAGTAAGCTTCACGGAAGGAGAAAAGGAAGCTTGGACGCCTAAGGACCAAAAGTGATGCATGGAAAATCTGTCCCGGGCTAAAACAACATTTCTGAAGACTTTGGGGACTTGGAGTAACTTATTTGGATTAGGATAATAATACATTAACCTAGTACAATTGGTTTAAGTATTTCATTAGTCTATTTGGATTTGGATAATGTTACATTAACCTAGTACAATTGGGTTAAGTATTTCATTAGCTTAGTAGGATTTGGTTAAGTATTTCATTAGCTTAGTAGGATTAGGATATGCGTATTATAAATACCCTATTCTGCTAGAGATTTTAAGACATTCTACCTTACAATTCATTCCTCATTAACTCTATAACTCTTCTTCTAATCCATTAATTCTATTTTTCTTATTCTATTCATCTATTCTTAATTTCCGCAATAAGAGAATCGTTACTATTCTTTCTGTTTACTTTGCTATTTCAGTTTTTACTTTATATTTTGGTTACACATTACAATCCCCCCCTTTTTATGAGACTTGCACTAAAAGTCTAGTAATCGTTGCTTACTTGTTGACCAAGATATTCCCTGTGGGATCGATACCCAACCCAGGTTGGGTTCTATATTTGCTAGCGACCGCTTTAAACTCCTATGAGAGCTGTAGATTGAGAGTTATCAAAAATTGGTGCCGTTGCCGAGGAATACAAGTGTCAATTAAATTTGTGATAATTACTAGACCCTTTGGTCAAAGATTCTCGTACTTTTACTTTTAGTTTTTGTTTTTGTTTACTGTAGGTTTTTATTTAGTGCATGCCCCATACTCGAAGTTCTGGTCAACCGTTATTACCTATCAATCCTGAACCACAACGTATTGGCAGAATGGAAGCACAAGCAGAAATCGAAAGGATGACTGCTCATCAAAAACAGGCGAGATTAGCTGCTTTTGCTGCCGCCCAAGTTCACCAACAAAATATTGATAACCCTGGGTGAGCAACAAATCCTGACGATGAGGATTTAGGTGATGACGAGTTACTAAACCAAAGGCGTGATGCTGAAATCATAACACCTGCCAACAGAAGAGGTCGTCAAGCTCGGTTTAGGTATGATCGCCAACCCATGCAACCAGCTTTTGACAACGATGATGATGATCTTGATGGAGCCGGAGCCACAGGAGTCATTATTCCTCCACCATTAGCGCCCGGAGCAAATTTCAACATCACAAGCACCATGATTCAGCTATTGCAACTCAAGGGATTATTTGGTGGACTAGCTGGCGATGATCCGAATATGCATCTCATCAACATTATTTCTACATGCAAGTCGTTTGACAATTCTGGTGTTGGTCAGAATGCAATTCGATTACGTCTATTCCTATTGTCTCTGTCTGGGGAGGCAACTCTATGGTTAAATGGGTTGACTCCTGATTCTATTACAAATTGGAGGCAATTGAGAGACGCTTTCCTAGAAATATTCTTTCCGCCATCCAAAAGAGCACAATTACGAGATGAAATCAGCAACTTTCGTCAGCTTCCCACCGAAGCTCTTTATGAAACATGGGAGAGGTTCAAGTCAAAGCTAGCGAGATGCCCAAACCATCATATGACTAATGTTCACCTAATGGAGATATTATATAGATTCTTTAATTCAATAACTAAACCAGTGGTGGATAATGCAGCTGGAGGATCTTTTATGGACCTCACCTTTGGTCAAGCAAGCAATATGCTAGATCGTATGACGAAACAAAGTAGAGCTTGGTATACCAGGGATTCTGAGGTAGCAAGCCCCACTTTATCTATTGGCATGACTGCAGACCAAAGAAGAAGAAAAGAAGAACGTGATCAAGATATAGCGTATATGAAAACACAAATGGATTTTCTTACAAAACATTTATTATCAGGGAAGACCAAAAAAGTGAATGCTATTGCGTCAAAAGGAAGAGACGAATCTGATTCGGAAGAGGAGGCCAACTACTTGAACAATCAGGGGGGTTTCCATGGGAATACCCAAGGAAACCAAGGTCGGAACTATTATGATAAATATGGAAACAAGGACCAAGGTAATTGGAAGAACAAGAATGAAAAGAGTGGTTTGTACGTTCCCCCTGGTAGACGTGACACCACCACATCTAATTTTGGAAGTATGGAAGACATGATGGCTAAATTATTGAAAGGAGTGGAAGCAACGAGCGCGGGAGTAACGGAGGTAATTAATGATTTGTCCTCCATGAAACAATTAGTTGATTCACATTCCACTTCAATCAAGCAAATAGAGCAGCAATTGAGCCAACTTTCAGCAGCATTCAATCAAAGAAAGGCCGGCACTCTACCTAGCGATACTGTACAAAACCCAAGGAATGATGGGTCATGCATGGCCATCACTACCAGAAGTGGTAAGGGGCTGGAAACTTCAGCAAAATGCAAGCAAGTGGTTGACGAAGCTGCGGACTTGGATGACAATGCAATAGGAGAGGAGTCCGCAGAAGACGTCAAGGACATTACACCCAGCGACGTGTAGCCTGAAAAAGTGGAAAAACGGAAGCAAGAAGAGAAGAATGCTGTGGAGAGAACAATTCCATACCCACCTCCACCTTTTCCCCAAAGATTGAAGAAGGTGGCGGATGACACGAAGTTCAGCAAATTCATGACTATGTTAAAGCAGCTGACCATTAATGTTCCATTGGTGGAGGCACTTGAACAAATGCCTGGGTATGCCAAATTTATGAAGGATCTTTTGACAAAGAAGCGGGCAGCAAGTTATGAGTTAAAAGAAGATGTTCATCATTGCAGCGCAATCGTTACCCGAACAATAGTTCAGAAGAAAGCCCCGGAGCTTTCACTATTCCTTGCACCATTGGATCTTTAAATTTTTCCAAAGCATTATGTGACTTTGGAGCCAGCATCAATTTGATTCCATTATCAATCTACAAGAAGTTGGGGTTGGGTGATCCTACTCCAACCAATATGAGGCTCGTCATGGCGGATAGGTCGGTAAAAAGATCTGTTGGTATTCTATGTGATGTATTGGTAAAGGTTTCTTCATTTATCTTTCTGGAAGACTTTGTTATTTTGGATTGTAAGGCAAACTCAGAAGTTCCCATAATCTTGGGGCGCCCTTTCCTTGCTACAGGAAGTGTGCTCATTGATTTGAGAGCTAATGAGCTTTCATTCCGAATAAATGACGAAGTGGTTCGCTTTGATGTGTGCAAATCAATGAAGCAACCCAAAGATCTGAGTGTATTTTCGGTGGCTGATGTTTTCTTTGATGATGAGAAAGAATTACTTGAAGAAGAGAAAATTATTGATGACCCTTTAGCGGTTGTGCTCATGAATGGAGAGAATGAGGATGCTGAAAATTGTGCAGAAACTATTTGTGCTCTATCAGGATTAGGGACATATCGCTATGCTCCCAAGAAGCTGGACCTTGATCTCAAGAATCGAACCACACCACCAACTAAGCCATCTATTGAAGAGCCACCCACGTTAGAATTAAAGGAGCTGCCAAGTCATTTAAAGTACGCATTCTTAGGAAGCGGAAACACACTTCCAGTAATTGTGGCAGCCGATTTGGGTGAGCAACAAGTTTCAGCTCTTATTACTATTCTACGGAAGTATATTAGAGCCATTGGATGGACCATTGCGGATATTATTGGTATTCTACCTTGGATTTGTACACATAAAATTCAGCTTGAAGAAAATTTCACACCCACCATTGAGCATCAAAGACGTCTAAACCCACCTATGCAAGAAGTGGTGAAGAAATAAATTATCAAGTGATTAGACGCAGGAGTTGTGTATCCAATCTATGATAGTACATGGTTAAGCCCGGTACAATGTGTTCCCAAGAAAGGAGGCATGACGGTGGTCGCGAATGCGAAGAATGAGCTTATTCCACTCAGACCCGTCACTGGATGGAGAGTATGCATGGACTACCGAAAGCTAAATTCTTGGACACTCAATGATCACTTTCCAATGCCATTCATGGACCAAATGCTAGATCGATTAGCAGGGAAAGGATGGTTTTGCTTCTTAGACGGTTATTCAGGCTATAATCAGATTTGTATTGCACCCGAAGACCAAGAGAAGACAACGTTTACATGCCCATATGGTACGTTTGCCTTCAAACGTATGCCATTCGGGCTATGTAACGCACCAGCCACCTTTCAACGTTGTATGACGTCTATTTTTTATGATATGGTTAAAGACACTTTGGAGGTATTCATGGATGATTTCTCAATTGTTGGTGAGTCTTTTGAAGGGTGTTTGGCAAATCTAAGCATGGCATTGCAAAGATGTGTAAAATTCAACCTAGTGCTGAATTGGGAGAAGTGCCATTTTATGGTAAAAGAAGGTATCGTTCTTGGGCACAAGATCTCCGAAAGAGGGATTGAGGTTGATCGAGCAAAAATAGAGGTTATTCAGAAGCTAACGCCTCCAATTTTGGTGAAGGGAGTTCGTAGTTTTCTCGGCCATGCAGGTTTCTATCGTCGGTTCATCAAAGACTTCTCCAAAATTGCTAGTCCATTGTGCAAAATCTTGGAGAAAGATGCGAAGTTTGACTTTAATGAAGATTGCTTAAAGGCGTTCAAATGCCTCAAAGGAAAACTCATTGAAGCCCCTATCATGGTAGCACCAGATTGGTCTCTCCCGTTCGAAGTCATGTGTGATACTAGTGGTGTAGCCGTTGGAGCTGTGCTTGGTCAAAGAAAGGAGAAATTATTTCATCCTATCTACTATGCGAGTAAGGTCCTAAGTGAAGCCCAAAGGAACTACACCGTGACAGAACAAGAGCTCCTAGCGGTTGTGTATGTGTTTAAGAAGTTTTATGCCTATCTATTGGGTACTAAGGTGATCGTTCATATAGACCATGCAGCTCTTAGGTATCTAATGACAAAGAAGGATGCAAAACCAAGATTAATTCGATGGGTATTGCTGCTGCAAGAGTTCGATTTTGAGGTCAAAGATAGAAGAGGTTGCGAGAACCAAGTGGCCGACCACCTATCTAGACTCGAGAATGAGCATGTGGCGCAACTTGAAATTCAGATTGATGATGCATTCCCTGACGAGGAGATATTAGTGACAACAATGGAAAAATTACCATGGTATGCCGACTTTGCAAATTTCGTGGTGAGTAATGTGATACCTGCCAATTTATCTTACCACCAAAGGAGGAAGTTTATGCATGACGTACAACACTACTATTGGGATGAGCCATATTTGTTTTGACGATGTGCGGATGGTATTATTCGACGATGTGTATCCCATGTAGAGGTGCCTAATGTTTTGGAAGAATGCCATACTTCCCAAGTTGGAGGACATTATGCAGGAAATCGGACGGCAAGGAAAGTATTGCAAAGTGGTTACTATTGGTCTTCGATATTTCGAGATGCCTATGACTATATTAAAAGGTGTGACCAATGCCAGCATCAAGGTGCTATTTCAAAACACCATGAGATTCCCATGTCCAAAATTCTTGAGGTAGAACTCTTTGATGTATGGGGTATTGATTTCATGGGTTCATTCGTGAATTCGTTTGGAATGAAGTACATCTTAGTTGCTGTAGATTATGTCTCGAAATGGGTTGAAGCTGTAGCGTTGGCTGACAACGAAGGAAAGCGTGTTGTAGCATTCTTAAAGAGGAATATCTTCTCTCGCTTTGGAGTACCACGTACTATCATAAGTGACGGAGGATCTCACTTTTGCAATAAGCTATTCAAATCTGTGTTGGCCAAGTATGGTGTCAAGCAACATAAGGTAGCCACGCCTTATCACCCCCAAACTAGTGGACAAGTAGAGGTTTCCAATCGCGAGATCAAGCAAATCCTTGCAAAGATGGTTAATGCGAATAGGAAGGATTGGTCTCGGAAGCTAGATGATGCACTATGGGCGTATAGGACTGCATTCAAAACACCCATTAGCATGTCCCCTTATCAACTAGTTTATGGAAAGGCTTGTCACTTACCCATCGAGCTCGAGCATAAGGCATTGTGGGCATTGAAGCAATTGACCTTGAATTGGGGTGATGCAATGAATCTGAGGTTGGAGCAGCTGAACGAATTAGATGAGTTCCGTCTCCATGCATATGAAAGATCGGACCTATACAAGGAGCGGATGAAGAAGTATCATGATCAGCGGATTGTTTGACGAAACTTTCAAAAGGATGATATGGTGCTTCTCTTTAACTCTAGATTGAAGCTGTTCCCAGGTAAGTTAAAGTCTAAGTGGTCTGGTCCATACAAAGTTATCCATGTCTACTCGTCTGGAGTAGTTGATTTGGAAGACAATAATGGTGTTGTCTTCAAGGTGAATGGTCAACGTGTTAAACCTTATATCGGTCCTCTTAACTCGATGAATTATATGGCCATCACTTATCTTGACGAAGTCTAAGTACTCGAGGTAACTACGTCGAGCCACGACAGTAAATAAGGTGCTAGATGGGAGACAACCCATCATTTATCGTTTATCATTTATAGTTTATCGTATTTTGTTTTTTTCATGTTTTGCTTTTGATAAATGAAAATCCAAAAATAAGAGTCGTGCCACGACCAAAACTAAGGCGCTTGATGGGAGGCAACCCATCGTACTAATCGTTTCCATTGGTTTTGAGCAAATGCAGGTGCAAGAAGTATTCAACGAGGAGATTGGTTTCAAATGACGATTTGGACGTAGTGTATGGTAAAGGTGGTAAGTTAGGCATACAAATGCATAAGGCTATGGGTTGAGCATCGCTCATGACAAAATATGCATCGAGCAAGGCTAGGCCTAGGTAAAACTAGGCCACGAACAAGGCAACGCCTATACTATAGCCTACGGTCTCGGATTCTAGTGTGCAAAGGCATAGGCGCCGCCCATGCTCAAGTATGCTATAGCATAGGCGCCGCCTATGCTAAAGCATTTGGTCTCAGAATATCATATGCAATGCACTAGGCGCCGCCTATGGTCCCTTTATGCATTACACTAGAGGCCGCCTATGCTAGATTATACTTTGCATTTGGCGCCGCCTATACCATGCTTAGGCAAAGCTAAAGGCGCCGCCTATGGTCCCTTTTTGTCTCCAAAACTAATTTTAAATAGGTCAAAACCCGACCCATTCTTTTCCTATATAAAGGAGACTTAGTCTTGAAACATAAACACATTGAAACTTGACCTAAAGGCGCCGCACATCCATTCCAAATCATCTCAAAATTTTTCTTTTTGCTCTTTCAATTCACAAGAACATCTCCAAAGGCTTCAATCACGTAAGTACTCTTTTATTCTTCATCAATTTCTTGTAAGTACTACGTTGCTATGTCTATCATGAATTGCTACATCTTGAAGAAATATTGGTGATGTTAAAGTGTTTGAATTGTTGATGCAAAACCATGTGAGTGAACATGTACGTTAGGATAATCTTAACTTGTTTCTGACTTGAATTTGGTTTTAATTGCATTGTCATACTCTTTGCGGAATTGCTATGGTTATGAACATTGCATAGTCTTGTCACTTGTATACCTACATGTTAGGCTATCCCGTTCATCGGGATAAGACTTATAGTTGCCTACCGACATAGGAGGTTGTAATTTTTGATAGAAACTATACCATGATGAAACCCCTATGTAGTAGTCTTGTTTTACCTAACATGAAAGTATTGCAAAGTTTGCAAGAAGTGATACATCACTGATTTTCTTGTCGGAATATAGCTCCTTAAACTTATGTCGATGAAGTCTAAGTAATCGACCACTTTCACTTCACTGATTTGTATTATCGAACCTAAGTGTGGGGTGGTACCCCGATGGCTTGTTTATAGATTGTTTCCATTGAGTTGATGCTAACATGAAATATCATTTAAATCTCAGGAACAATGGCACCTAAAGCGAGACAAGATAAGGCTACCACATCCCAAAAGGGCAAGAAGAGAGGTCACAAGGACCAAGGAGAATCATCCTCAATGCAATTACCCCGCCGAATGTTTGGAATAAAATGGGTTCTTGAGAAGGAAGCCAAAGAATGGTATAGGAACAACAAAGAAAGCAAATATGTTCATGTCAACTTGATCAACATGGACAGCCTAGCGAACAAGGAACCGCGTATGTTGGCAAAAATCATGGCATTGAATCTGGATTTCATCTTCCGCGACATGGGAGAATGTAATCTTGATTTGATAAGAGAATTTTATACCAACTGGTCGCCGAAAACCACAGGCATCGAAGTCAAGATTCGGGGCCAAGTTTTACAGCTCAACGCAGATTTGATCAACTCCTTTCTTGGCTTACTTTCGGTCGATCCAGCACCATTCAAAGAGTTGTACATCAGACCTCTTTATAGAGAAATTCGACACACACTTTGTGGAAGTAAATCCATGGCAAGGTGGAGCAGACACCAAGACACCGGAAGACACAACACCTTCCCCTATGCTCTTTTGAATAGGGAAGTAAGAATCTGGTTGCGCATCGTCAACTCATGCCTTATTCCTGGGACTCAATACGCCAAAAAAACAAGAGATAGAGTGTGTTTGGTCTATGCATAGATGATGAATGTCCCTATCAACATTGGGGCAATCATTCGCTCTACAATGCGGAAGGCCAGACTACACAAGAGGTCCCACTTCACTTTTGGTAATCTGTTGACAGCAATCTTGCGGAAGGAGGATATCGAAGAGGAACCAGCTGATCACAAACTCCCACATAACCCGAAGAAGGTTGACCTCACAAAGGTCAAAGATGCTGAAACAACACATCGTGTCAACCTTACTACTGCGGAGAGACATGCTCGAGATGAGAGTTTCTTTCGTCATCTTTATGGCATGACACCGTTCATAATGATTAGTGGAGGTTGTGTTCTAACTGCTGCAGAGCTGCAACAACTGGACCATGACTATCCAATAAATATGCATGCATGGGAGATGTGTGGAGTAGGCACATACTTTGAGGAACCTCTAGACGATGATGTGCCGACCGATGATGATCGACGCTTGCCAGATTCTGACGTGGAGGAGAACTCTGACGACGACTCTTATGATGATTTCGACGAAGGGGGTATGACCCCCGACATTGAGAAAGATTCCAACTGACCAGGTTCTTCGTATTTACTTTCCACTGAGGGAAGTGTCCCGTTTAAGTGTGGGGTGGCAGTATTGCATGCTATACTTCTCTACCGCATCTATGTTTGTTCACTTTGTTTGTTCACTTTGTTTACTCTGTTTTATTTGTTTCATTTTTTTTTAGTGTTTTGTTTTTTAGTTTAAGTTAAGTTCTTTTAGTAGTAATTTTTTTACTTAGCTTCACATAAAATCATTCTAATAGGCAGCATGAGATTATAACAAGAGTTTGTGCTAAAATCATGACTATTGAGACGTTTAGGCTCTAATTGTGACTCATTATGTGATATTGTGTGGTTCAATTCCTTCACTTGTTGGGTCGAGAGTCTATACTACTTCCAATAAAGTAACCATGTGCCTTGTGTGTGTGAGGATATTGCATATTCTATGTTTGTGGCTGATGCTAGAACTTGCCTGGTACGTATGCAAAGCGAAAATAAGGAGTGTAAGTTTAGGAGATGATTTAGGCATTTCTTTGGCAACCTATGATTATTTACCTTCATTTTTACCTACCCATGGACATCATCCTAGTTAAACCCTTTTGAGCCTTTAGCCTATTTTCTTTGACAAACCTCGAATATAAGCCTAATCCATTTTTTCAAGACCATAATTTGATCCAAATTCTTAAGTGCTTTAAAGTGTAAAGTCATGTGACAAAATAAGAGGAAGTTGGATAAGTATGATGCTTTAGAATGCATTGGTGCTTGAATTTGTTATGAAAAAGAAGTGCTATCATAAGAGGTATGTTATGAAAAGAAAAAAGGAAAAGAAAGCTGAAAAGTGAGTTATGCTTAAAATTGAAAAACAAAAGAGGAGAACAAGGGTGGTAGAATAAAATAAAGAAGAAAGGTTGAAAGAAAAATGTTGATGATATAATGTGATGTATTAAAGTGCTTAGGAACATAGTCACTATTTCTGGCCAAAATAGTCCTACCCGTCCCTTAGCCTACATTACAACCATCAAAATACCTACTTGATCCTAAGCCTAGCATTTTGACATTTAGTGGAGCATTACACTAAGGGCAAGCCTATGGTCATTAGTTGCTGCATATGAATTCTTGGTGAGAGCGAGATCAAGGATATTTTGATACCCATGTTTGAAAAATATGCTATACTTGTGAGTGATTATGTGTAATATATTGTGAGACATAAATGGTTGATGAGTTTTGGGTAGTTGTATAAGATTTTTTGTGCCTTAACTTTTGAATATGAGTTGACCACCATCACGAGTCTATGTTGGAGGTTGAATTGTTTCTACTAATGATCGGAAAACTACTCTTTGTTGGTAATTGTTGTGCTTGTCTTGACGAATATTTTGTGTTGTTGTTGTAAAACCTTAAGTTAATGTTTAGAGGGACATGATAGTTTGTTCGAGGACGAACAAAGCTTCAAGTATGGGGTGTTGATGATAGGCGATATTACGCGCCTATATCAATATATTCTGCCCATATTTGTGCCATATTTCGAGAAAAAATTATATATTTCATGCACTTTTAGCCCTTTTTCCTGTAAGTGAGCTAACGAACATGATTAGTAAAGTTTCAGGTGTAAATGATGCAGAATTCAGCATTTTATGGATTACTTGATGCCAAAGAAAGCTTCACGGAAGGAGAAAAGGAAGCTTGGATGCCTAAGGACCAAAAGTGATGCATGGAAAATCTGTCCCGGGCTAAAACAGCATTTCTGAAGACTTTGGGGACTTGCAGTAACTTATTTGGATTAGGATAATAATACATTAACCTAGTACAATTGGGTTAAGTATTTCATTAGTCTATTTGGATTTGGATAATGTTACATTAACCTAGTACAATTGGGTTAAGTATTTCATTAGCTTAGTAGGATTTGGTTAAGTATTTCATTAGCTTAGTAGGATTAGGATATGGGTATTATAAATACCCTATTCTGCTAGAGATTTTAAGACATTCTACCTTACAATTCATTCCTCATTAACTCTATAACTCTTCTTCTAATCCATTAATTCTATTTTTCTTCTTTTATTCATCTATTCTTAATTTCCGCAACAAGAGAATCGTTACTTTGCCTAGGAATTCACGCCTAAATGCCTACCACCTGTGCTACACGAAATTAATCAATATTGTGGTATAATAACAATGTCAACCGTGAGCTCTTTTGCATTCATGGGTAACTAAACTTCTCTGTTGGGGTTATGGTAGCCGAATGAGATACTATCTATTACTATGAGTTTGTGAGTTCGTGACACGTATGCTGCTTATATCATTATTCTCTTCATCTTAATCTAAATTCTTTATGGTTGCAAACGCAAGAATACGCAAGTATAACATTTAACTTGTTCGAAAGAAAGGTTATTTGTCTGGAAAAGAGATAGTGTCAAGGTAGTAGGGTCCCATCCCCTATTAAACAGTTAGTGCCGTAACTGGATTAGCCTCTTGGAGAATTCGTACCGTTAGACACGCTTTAAACTTGAAAGAGTTAAAGTGAAATAGTCCTCGAATAGGTCGAAAGATGCCTGGATTTACCATCGAATACAATTCTTTATAAGCACATGCATGTCGGAATTCAACACACTCATAGCCAATAGAGACGTATAACTCAGAAGGTGGACATAACCCCAACTCCTCAATTCTTATTGTTTACAAATTAATAACTATTCTTTCTGTTTACTTTGCTATTTCGGTTTTTACTTTATATTTTGGTTACACATTACAATCCCCCCTTTTTTACGAGACTTGCACTAAAAGTCTAGTAATCGTTGCTTACTTGTTGACCAAGCTATTCCCTGTGGGATCGATACCCAACCCAGGTTGGGTTCTATATTTGCTAGTGACCGCTTTACACTCCTATGAGAGTTGTAGATTAAGAGTTATCAGTAGGTCCTACTGATGTGAGGTCAAAATAATATATATATATATCTATATCTATCTATCTATCTATCTCTCTCTATATATACCTCTCATTTAATATTTTTATTTTTCATTTTTGAGCAATGATTTTATGAATTATGCTAATTATTATATTTTTATTTATAGTATTAAATTGGTATGATCATGAAATAATAATTTTTAAAAAAATAGAATTAAAATAAAGAAGTTGTATAAGAAAAACAAGCAGGAAACTTAATAGATAGAATTTAATACAATAATATTATTTTTTTTATTAAATGAAAAGTTGCAATTTACAATTGCAAGTGGAAACACTTAATAAAAAGGCATTTTGTGAGGAAAGAGGAAAAAAGTTAGGCAGCCACCCTTATGCAGTGTACACGTACTGCTTGTCCAATTTGGACTGGATTTTAATTTCTAGTCTATTTTAGACTCAATTATTTTATTTTGAGATTTTTCTTACACTTATAAATATATCATGAAAATAATTTTTATAAAAATTTGACAACTTTGAAATTTTGGAGAGATAACTTATAAACTTTTTATCTAGAGAAATCTTGGAGCCGCAGTGAAGGCTAGAGAAAATTGATTTGTTTTTTTTCTTCTCCATCTTTTTTAATTTTTCTTTGAGAATTCTAGATTTTAAATGTATTCTACTTAATTTGTAAGTTCATAATAATGAATTTGTCTATAATTTCTAATTATGAATTTTAAGCTATGGTTAGCTAAATTCCACAAGTAGAATTGTGGGAACCATGATGAACTAACATAGTAGGTTAATGTACATAGCAATTCATGAAGGGTGTTTATACATGCGTTGTTAGTCTCTTTATTTTGATTGATTTTTAATCGTGGCGAATGTTAGAACTCACCTTATCTTTGTTCTAAGTGAAATAATGAGTAACCAATGGGAAAAGAGAATAAACAAAAAAGACTTGGAGCTATCAACCTTCACTTAATATCTTGAGCCGAAAATTCAAGAAAGCTAATTAGAGATCCAAGATAAGAGTTAGTAACACAAACTCGGCAGAAGAGGAAACTTACTTGAGTATATTTCTTAGATAAAAGTATAAATCTATTTTAAGTATACATAATCTATCATTTTTGCATACCAAACATCAGGAAAGATCACTAGTATGTAGAACCTATGCAGTGATGAAATCTTAGGAAACACAATTCTAATTCATTATTCTCATTGATTTTCTCTACATTAACTAATATCTGTTTACTTGTTATTCAAAGTAAAAATTGTTTACTTGTACTTTTAAATCCCTCAATTGGAAACAAAAGACTAAAATCCTAAATAACCATATTAACATAAGTCCTATCCATATTTCTCATTGGATTGACCCCAACCATGGTTGGGTTCTATATTTGTCAATGACTGTTTTACACTTTATTATGATGTGTAATTTGACCAATATCAAATTTTGGCATATTCCCGAAGAATATGATTTAGGGTTAGATTAAATTTTTTTATTTGACTATTAGTCCTTATTTCTTCTATATAATTTATTTATCCGGTAATTTTATTTTTATTCTTATTTTTTAGTTTTTATTTTTGAATATTTGACTACTCTTCTTGTTATGACATCCTTACAAGACAAAGTGTGGAGTGATGAGGAATCTTATGTTATTAATTTTTTTTTCTTTTGATATAGTGCATTATTACAGGATTGATATAGATATATTATGGAATCATAATAAGAGCATGACAGGTACACCGACACACCTTGAAAATAAATAATGTGAGTTTATTGAAAATATTTATTGGTTCATCTTAGATATTCACAACTTAAAAGAAGGTTTGAGTGCAAAGGTTAATGTGTGTAATATCTAATAATTTAGTTATGAGTTGTGTGAAGCTGAAAAAATTCTTATAAGCCAAATTTAGGAGTTGAAATCGGATAATTACTTAATCATACATTTATTGGTGTTGTCACTATTGAGAAGAATACACTAGAGTTATGTATGAAAGTAGATAGTATTATATTAAAAATCTTTAGTGTGTGCAAATTTGAAGATGTAAATAATAATTCAATTCATGAATTACGACATGTTGGACCTCATTCTAATTATTTTTCCACATTGTATGTAGATAGTAAGACATTAATTGAACCATCTGCTCCTATAAAAGAGTGTAAAGAGGAGATAAAATATGTCTATATTCTTGAATTTATTATGTCAAACTTAAAAAATTATATTCCTCATTTAAGGATCAAAAACTGCAACATTTCACCTCTATTGTTCCTTTATTTTTGTAGCACCGCCTTTTCCACATAGTAGAAAATTCAAAATGAATTTTGGGTTGTAATTCATAAGTTTAAAGTGGAAGTAAAAGTGGAAGACAACCCAATTATAAATTTTTATATTTTTTATTTATTTTTATAATGTCACTTTTTTTAATTATATATTTTTTGTTTGTTTTTTCATATTTAGGAAAAGTCTACATACTCGAATTCGAAGATAAGAAGACTATTTGATCTTAATGATAACAATTAAATTATACTATGAAAGTATAAGTGATCGTTGTTAATAAATTTTTACCCTATAAGAGTCGAAGTCGTATCCAATGTGAATGAGAGTTATTGTTGTGCTCTCAGTTATCACAAGTGACTTTAAGTCAGGTCGCAATATGAAAATGATACAGTAAAGTAAAAATTAGGGATGGTTATTGGTTAAAACACTTGTTTTAAGTTGAAAATTTTAGAGTTTGTTTGTCAAAATGCTTGCCATAAGGTTATAATCAAAGGATTAAAATAGTTGGGTTATACCTTCTTGAGCATGATTATCTACATGGGTACGTAAAAATATACCTACGATTTGCTAATACATCATGATTAGTTTGATTTCGGGTATCAGTGATAATACTTCAATCTACCACCAAATTTACATGGGTTTCTTTCTAAAACCCACATGTCTATACTACTAAGCAACCAAAACCCTCAAAATGGGTAATCTATTTCTAGCATTATCATTTTAAAAAGTATAGCTCAAGTTTTGTTAACTAAGTCTCATCACTAATTCATTCTTTTTAAAGAAACACACAAGTTCCATAAATAGACCAAGTTTGAAACCTCAATCTATAAGTTAAAACATAGAGGTTTATCTAAAATTATAACATACAAGCTAAAAAAAAGTTAAATAATCACTTTTCATACAATAACAAACACTCAATCATGCATAACCCCAAACTTGAGATATTAGCTACTCATAATGTAAAGACAAGAAATTATACTGAATTCTTCATCCATTTTCACCATGAAATACAAATAATTTGAAGAAAAATTCACATTCCTAGCTTAAAGTAGTAAATCCCAAAAGTAGGGTTTGATTACAAGCTTAAGCTACTCAAAATTGACAAAAGATAGTATTTCCAATAGCCAAAAAGACTAAAATAGCATCAGGCAAATAGGCCACATAATTACACAAATGCCAACACTTTGTAATTCGACTGAGTAGATTCTATTGTCTAACGAGTCATCGATGCTCTGAATTGTACGCAGCTCACTTATTCATTAACATAACAAGCTGTACGAGTTGGATTTTATTCCTTTTGGTGATGCGAGGCTTGGTTTGCCGATCACTTTCGTGATGTGCCTAAATGTTTGTTGCGTCGGTATTTCGTTTATTTTTCTTGACCTTTATCTGTTAGAAATGGCAATGAATACACCAATTTGGAGATCCATTGATCACTTCACCGATGGCCAAAGTGTCTATTTTTACTTTAATTTTCCATCTTTTTCCATCTTTTTTCTCCTTTTTATTATTTTGATCACTTCTAGGTCTTTACCCTAACATTTAACCAAATCAACATTAAAAATACTTTAATTTAGCATTTAGGATATATTTTCTCCCTAATTTTAGGGCAAATGAGTTGCATATTGCCGATTTATCACTTAAGGTGTGTGTGCCCTTGATAAAAACTGAAGAAACATATTTCTAGCTAGGCCCTAAAGGATCTTAGGGAATATCTTTAATCTTTTTTTTACTTTGCTTATTGCTTTGGGGATAACTCATGAATTAAGTGTGGGGAGTGATATCTTTCAATATTTGTTAAAGGTAAAAAATGCTATAGAATTTTCGTTTATTTATTTATTTTCATATAGAATTTTCTATTAATTTTTTTGAAATAAAAAAAAACTAAAAAGTTCAATATTATAAAAAATATTTTATTTTTATTCTTTAGATAAAATAGTTTTTGTTGATTTTAGTTTTTTAGTGTTTAGTGGAGCATACTTTTCCCATTCTTTGATTTTTTTCCAGTTCTTTTCTGTGGGAGGGGGGAAGGGGACTTTGAACCGAGTTATTATTTTTAGAAGTAATATTTTTTACTTTTAAGTGTTTTTTATTTTTTATTTTTATTTTTAAAATGAAAAAAATACCTTTTTTATTTGGTTGAAACTAGTAGTTTAGAACTAATCTTGAGTAGTACTTTTCAGTGAGTGTTTCAGTATAAAATAAATTAATAGACTTTTGGACATCTAGCTCATGATTGTGACATTGGATATATCTTATTCTTATTTTATAGTTTACTATGACCCTTTGAGTCTTAGAAGGGGAATTGATTCATCTTGATTGATACATGTGCAATGTGTGGTGAGAATTTTTTATATATATTTCATGTTTTACATCTTAGTCTAAAACTTGTCCTACATGTTATTGAAGGAAAATAATAAGTATTATTTTCTTTTTAAATATGACATAGTCTTTCTTTGATCTGTCTTGTAAATTTTAGCCTTTTCAGTTATTATATCACTAGTCATCCCCTTTAAGCTTGTAGCCTATCTTTTTTATAGTCATAATTTTTCCTTGATTATTATTTTTAATCTCTATGTTTTTCACGCTTCTTTCTTGAGTACTGTAGCATTGACTATGTTAAAATTATTAAATCGGAAGTAAAGGAATGATTGAGTGTAGAAGGGACAAATGATAGCTACAAAGTTATGAAAAGGCCCTCTTTGAAAGCATAGTACATGAAAAGAAATACTTTGAGAAAAAATAATAATTGAAACAATCTTGATATGACTAGAATATTAGTGAAAATAATTGATTAAGAAAAGAATGGAAAAAAATAAAGTGATAATGGGTGATGAAGTTTACAAAGTGCAAAGTGCTTTTGAAAGCATAAGTCACTATTATATAGTTTCCCTACACGTCCACTGGCCAACATTACAACCCGTTAAAGTTTAATTTGATTATATTTTAGCATGCTTAATTAATGGAGATGTACATAATGAGAAAGTTTATGATTCTTTATGCATACATGTGAATTCTTTATAAGTGAGAGAGTTATTCATTGGTGTGAAGTCCTTAAATTATATTCAATCTTTTGAATTAAGTATGTAGACTATTCCTTCTTGTGAGGGAACTTGTTTCATGATAGATAGTTGTTTTTTAATTTCTTTGACAAGAATAGGTAAGAAAACTTAAATTTGATGAGTTATAATCAATCTTTGGGGTTAGGAGGTTAGAGGTTTGTTGTTTTTTTTTATATTTTTTGCATAGTAATCAAAAAGTGTACTTGATGTTGTGAATTTGTTATATGATCTTATTATTTATAAGAAGTAAAGTAGTGGCATTTTTTGATTTGATTAATTGAGATGAGCTTTAATGATTGCTCGAGGATAAGCAAAAGTTTAAGTGTGGGGTGTTGATGTGAGGTCAAAATTATATAGATTTATTCATTATTGTCTTATATTTAGTATTTTTTGTGTTGATTATGCTTAATATTATATTTTTATTTGAAGGATTAAATTGATATGAAGAAGAAGAAATAACTGGAGTAAAAACAAAATTAAAACTGAGAAGTTATATAAGGAAATCAAACAGGCTTAATAGATTAAATTAAATATAATAATATTATTTTCTATATAGGAAAAGTTGCAATTTACAACTGAAAGAGACAACACTTAATACACGTGGAAGCTTGATAAGTCCTCAATTTGACGACTTCCTAGCACTTTTTAAGCCTAAATTGTCATGATTTTCCATTGATTTGATGGTACTCTCTTATTTAATGCTCATTTATGTAGGTAAAAGCAAAAAAGGAAGATGAGAAAGTCATTCAAGTCAATAAGAGGTCAAATGTGAAGGAAAAGAGTAATCTGTTTTGCATCTACTTTAGAGCTTCTCTCTATCTGCTCTCCATCCTCTATAGATCCGCTCAAGTAGATAAAGAGTAAGGTGACAATTTTGTAATCTGTAAAATATGGAAGTGGGGCTTAAAGAAGGGTTTCTAGCTCATTTTTGAAGACCTATCTTTCATCTTTCATCTATCATATCTCCTTTCATCTTATCACCTATCTTTTCATCTTAGAAGAGCATTATACTAGTCTTGCATGAAAAATATATATGAGTGATGCCTAAATAAGAATTAGTGATTTTTCATTAAAGGTTTATTGAAATTCCAAGTTTAGAACTACATTCTCTCTATTTCTCATGGATGAAGTCAATGATAACTTTGGTATATTTCTACCCTTTTTGTCTATGATTAGCTAATTATAAATCTTTGAGTTATACTTGTTTAGGTTGTGGTAGTGCATGGGTGTTAGCTATTTATCCTCTTAATTAGTTATCTGTGATGGGTGTTGCATTTATTCCATGATTTAATCAAGAGTTGGGGGTTGCGAATCCCAACCACCCTTGAACCCATACATCCTTGAAAAAAGGGATATGGGTGAGGAATAAATGAAACCAATAACTTGAATCATTTCATTTAATGTCATCTCTTAGACATAATAATGCAAATTAAGGTAATAGATGTGCAAACTTATCACACTTGTGAGGTGTTCGAAAGAACCCATTTGTGAAATATGGTGTCGTAATTGAAAGATTAACATCTAGCCTACCCATGACTTTTAGATAAAGTTGGATAAAGTGTCAAGTACCCATGCATGAACCCACACCTAGAATTGCATAACCCCAAGGCCCATTCCCAATTGAATTCACTCTTAGCATTTTTCAACGTCAAGATAGTGCTTTAAAATTGAAGTAGCGGTCATTATAAAAACATTCAAACTAATCCCTACATTTTATATTTACTCTTGTTTCATTCACATTATGGGTCACCTTTTAGTAGACTATCAACACTCTTGAGTTTTGAATTCCATGCTTTCACTCCTTGTGGATTCAACCCCAATGTAAGTTGAGTTATTGTGTTGACAATAATCACTTACACTCATTCAATAATAACAAAAACAATATACCCAGTATATTCCCACCAAGTGAGGTCTGGGGAGGGTAAGTGTACACAGAACATACCCTTTCAAGAGTGTAATTTGAGCATTATAAAAATGGCGTCATTGTCGGGGAGTTAAATATGGTTCACTTCTGTATTATTTTAGTTACTTTAGGTTAGCCATAGTGTTTTATTTTAATTTTGTTTGGTGTGTTTTTTCTTTCTCATGTATGTATAATAGTATACACGATACTATGATCCAACATGGAGGTAATGTCGGGACGATTGATGGGTATCTTGAGGACAAGGATCACTTTGGTGATGCAGGACAAGATAGAGCTATTCGTTTTCCATTAGTGGAAGAAAATATAGCAGTTCATGTTACTAGCATGATGATTTATTTGCTTCAAATTAAAGATTTATTTGGAGGACAAGCACAAAAGGATGCTGATCTACACTTGACAAATTTTATTGAGGTGTGTTCTCCATTTGACATGGCCTACATATCATAAGATTCAATCCAGTTCCATCTTTCCCCTTTCTCTTTAATGGGAGAAGCGAGCTTATGGTTGCGGTATTTGCTTGTGGGGTCTATCATTTCATGGGTTGGGCTCATATAGGCATTTTTGGAAAGATACTTTACTTCTTCTTGGATGTTACAACTAAGGGATATAATTACAAACTTTTGCTAAATTAATTGTGAACCATTATATAAGGTTTGGCAATAATTCAAAAATAAGTTAATGCAATGCCCAAATCATGAGGTTCCAGATAAAATGCTTCTTCAAATTTTTTGAGGCATTGGATTAATTGAACAAGATGGCAGAGATTATGCAGTCGAGGGTTTCTTTTGTCAAACTATCTTATGGTGTTGCATTAACTTTATTAGATCAAGTAACCAAGAAAAGTATAGGGTGGCATATAAGAGATACCGAGGTGGTTGCGGGGGCTTCCTCCGCATCTTTTGTGACCCAAGAGCAAAAGAATAAAGGATAAAGAAAGAGATACAACTATGGCTAAAGTGATGACACAACTTGATCTTTTCATTAATCATGTTATGGGATCTCCTCTTAAGGTGATTAATGTCGTTGCTTCTAAGAGTGCTAGAGCTTAAGATTATAAGGAAACAGAGTCTCTTGATGAAGAAATTCAGTTCTTGTCGAACCAATCGGGGGTTCCCACCCTACCTATCAGAGGCAAAGTGGAAATCAAGTTTAAAGAAAAAAAATTATGATAGAGATTAGGATTGGAGAGATAATGAGAGAGATTATGAACTATATGCTCTTCTGCATGATCAGGTAAAGGGTAAAGAGTCATGTTCCATTGATCCGAATAAGCTCAAAAATGAAGATGTCATTGCTCGGATTTTAATCAGTGTTGAGGGAACCAATATGATTATCAGAGGGATGAAAGGTCACAAATCAATCAAACAATGACATCTCATTCGGCCTCTATCAACCAACTTAAAACTTAAATAGGACAAATTTCGGCAAAACTTAATACAATACCAAAGGGTGGATTTCCTAGTGATGTAGTTGTCAATCCTAAAAATGATTCTCATGTTATGGCTATTGTCACTAGGAGTGGTCAGACTCTTGGTAAAGACCCCAATGAAAAGGCAAATGATGATCAAACCAATGCAAACAGAAAGTGGCTAGAAGAGCCAAATAATGATGATCCAAATCCTAATAAGACAAGTGTTAAATGACCGAAGGTAGTTGAACAAAATGTTGACAGCGAGAAACCTCCTAAGGTGGTTGATTATGATACTCCAAAAGTGGATGAAACTCTAATTGTTCCATTTCCATAAATCAAAATTCCTCCACCATTCCCACAAAGGCTCAAGAAGAAGGATGATGATACCAAGTTCAAGAAGTTTTTGAAAAAAATAGCAATTTATCGATGAATATTCCTTTTCTAGAAGCCTTACAAGAAATTCTTGGGTATGCTAAATTTATGAAGGGCTTGGTTACAAAGAAGTGATTCATAGATTTTGAAACAACTAAGGTAACCCATAATTATAGTGCTATAATATTTAGCACTATGGTGGTGAAGAAAGAAGACCTGGGTGCATTTACTATTCTTTATACTATCGGGGTGTACAAATTTGGAAAAGCGTTGTGTGATCTTAGAGAAATTATTAATTTGATGCAATTTTTCATATTTATAAAGTTAGGCTTAGGTGCTCCTAAGCCTTCTATAATGAGGCTTCTAATGGAAAATCGTTCAATCAAAAAGCCTATTGGTGTGTTGTATGATGTTTGAACCACCTCAACTCGAACTTAAGTTGTTACCATTCCATCTCAAATATGTTTTATTGGATGAGGATAAAACATTGCCAATCATTGTAGTGGGTGATTTTGAACATTGTCAAGTGGATGCCTTAAAATCAATTGTGAAAAAGTTCATTCATGCTATCGGGTGGACGATCACGAACATTATAGGCAATGCTCCCAAAAGTTTTTCTAATAAAGTCAAGTTAAATATTGATCATGTTCCAAGTTTGGAACACTAGAGGACACTCAATCAACTGATGCAAGAGGTGGTCAAGAAGGAAATCATTAAGTGGCTTGATGCGGAAGTTGTCTACCCAATTTCCAAATGTACGTGGGTATGTTTGGTCTAATATATTCCCAAGAAAGGAGACATGACAATTTTCTCAAATGAGATTAATAATCTTATAACTTTATGTCCGGTCATGGCTTGGAGAGTGTGTAAGACTACTGTAAATTAAACTCGTGGACCAAGAAAGACCACTTTCTTATGCCCCCTTTATGGATAAAATATTAGATAAACTAGCCTATCGGGGTCGGTATTGCTACCTTTATGGTTATTCGGATCCTGGTGGTACGGTTGTGAGTTATTCTAAGAATGCTCAAGTTGGGAGTTTATGAGGCTCAATATTTTAACATTTACTGGCTTTAAGGTTGAGGAATATTCTCAAGGGTTCATAGATAAGATGGCGAAGATCTTTTGAACTATCCATTATTCTAACTTTGAGGGTGCGGAATTTGTTATTTATTAGTTGAATGATATTGTATATTAGTAGTATAGGGAGTGGGATTAGTCTAGGGGTGATAATGTGGAGATGGCATTGTGGGATGATTTTTCTTGTTCTTTTCTTTACCATTTCTTTCTTCAGGAGTTGAGGAATGCTAAATTTAATAAGTTTGTTAATCAAAAATATGGTAGGATGAGTGGAAAAGAGTATGCCCTAAATTTCATCAGATGTCTCTCTATGCTCCAGAGTTGGTATCTTCCAAGAGGTCTAGGATGAGGAAGTTTGCTTCTAGGTTGTCTCGAGACTTGGTCCTAGAGTGCAAGGTTGCACTACTGAATAATGACATGGATATTTATAGACTTGTGGTATATAAACAACAAGTCAAAGAGGAAAAAAAGCAAGCAGATATATGAGAGAGGCAAAGTAAGAAGTTTAGGTGTTCGAATCAGGGTGGAGGTTAGCAATAGAGTGGTAGAGGTGGTAAGTAGTGGTCTAAGAAGAAGTAGGAAAATTTTGTTTCTTACTCGATGGCTAGTGCCACTTACCTAAATACATTTGGTGATTGTCATTTCCAGAGTAGTGATGGTCCTAGGGTATAAGGTGTACAATCTCAGGCCAGTGGAGCTCAGTTATCCCCGCTTGCTGGTGATTGCCATTCCAGAGTATTGATGGTACTAGGGTATAGGGTGTATAATTTTAGGACAGTGGATCTCATTCATCTCCACCCACTCCTCCTTATTGATTTTATGGTTAGTTGTATTTTAGTTTTTGTGGCAAAGAGAGGAAATAGTATTTCAATTATGTTTAACCTTAACATATATAGAGAAATTATCCAGTGGGTAAGGTAGCCATTGGGGCTAATAAGGTTTCTGTTGCTACTACTCCATCTCCGCCACCTAAGGGTGTTACTTCTAGTGATGACACTGGTCGAAATTGTCTATATGATTTTTCCACCTGCTAAGAGTCTGAGGCATATCCTAGCATTGTCACTGATATGTTACAACTCTCTTCCAGTGATGTGTATTTTCTGCTTGATCTGGAGTCTACTCTTTCTTATGTGACCCTGTATATGGCTATTTATTTTGGTTACAGTCCCAAAAATATTTTGGATCCCTTTTCTATTTCTACCTTGGTGGGTGATTTTGTTGTTGCTTGAAGAGTCTATTGGGGTTGTGTGGTATCTATCTGTTATAGGGAGACCTTGGTAGACTTAATTGAATTGGATATGCTAGATTTTTATGTTATCTTAGGGATAGCTTGCCTCCATTCGTGCTATGCCTCTCTAGATTGTCGACAAGTATGATCACGAACATTATAGGCAATGCTCCCAAAAGTTTTTCTAATAAAGTCAAGTTAAATATTGATCATGTTCCAAGTTTGGAACACTAGAGGACACTCAATCAACTGATGCAAGAGGTGGTCAAGAAGGAAATCATTAAGTGGCTTGATGCGGAAGTTGTCTACCCAATTTCCAAATGTACGTGGGTATGTTTGGTCTAATATATTCCCAAGAAAGGAGACATGACAATTTTCTCAAATGAGATTAATAATCTTATAACTTTATGTCCGGTCATGGCTTGGAGAGTGTGTAAGACTACTGTAAATTAAACTCGTGGACCAAGAAAGACCACTTTCTTATGCCCTTTATGGATCAAATATTAGATAAACTAGCCTATCGGGGTTGGTATTGCTACCTTTATGGTTATTCGGATCCTGGTGGTACGGTTGTGAGTTATTCTAAGAATGCTCAAGTTGGGAGTTTATGAGGCTCAATATTTTAACATTTACTGGCTTTAAGGTTGAGGAAGATTCTCAAGGGTTCATAGATAAGATGGCGAAGATCTTTTGAACTATCCATTATTCTAACTTTGAGGGTGCGGAATTTGTTATTTATTGGTTGAATGATATTGTATATTAGTAGTATAGGGAGTGGGATTAGTCTAGGGGTGATAATGTGGAGATGGCATTGTGGGATGATTTTTCTTGTTCTTTTCTTTACCATTTCTTTCTTCAGGAGTTGAGGAATGCTAAATTTAATAAGTTTGTTAATCAAAAATATGGTAGGATGAGTGGAAAAGAGTATGCCCTAAATTTCATCAGATGTCTCTCTATGCTCCAGAGTTGGTATCTTCCAAGAGGTCTAGGATGAGGAAGTTTGCTTCTAGGTTGTCTCGAGACTTGGTCCTAGAGTGCAAGGTTGCACTACTGAATAATGACATGGATATTTATAGACTTGTGGTATATAAACAACAAGTCAAAGAGGAAAAAAAGCAAGCAGATATATGAGAGAGGCAAAGTAAGAAGTTTAGGTGTTCGAATCAGGGTGGAGGTTAGCAATAGAGTGGTAGAGGTGGTAAGTAGTGGTCTAAGAAGAGGTAGGAAAATTTTGTTTCTTACTCGATGGCTAGTGCCACTTACCTAAATACATTTGGTGATTGTCATTTCCAGAGTAGTGATGGTCCTAGGGTATAAGGTGTACAATCTAAGGCCAGTGGAGCTCAGTTATCCCCGCTTGCTGGTGATTGCCATTCCAGAGTATTGATGGTACTAGGGTATAGGGTGTATAATTTTAGGACAGTGGATCTCATTCATCTCCACCCACTCCTCCTTATTGATTTTATGGTTATTTGTATTTTAGTTTTTGTGGCAAAGAGAGGAAATAGTATTTCAATTATGTTTAACCTTAACATATATAGAGAAATTATCCAGTGGGTAAGGTAGCTATTGGGGCTAATAAGGTTTCTGTTGCTACTACTCCATCTCCGCCACCAAAGGGTGTTACTTCTAGTGATGACACTGGTCGAAATTGTCTATATGATTTTTCCACCTGCTAAGAGTCTGAGGCATATCCTAGCATTGTCACTGATATGTTACAACTCTCTTCCAGTGATGTGTATTTTCTGCTTGATCTGGAGTCTACTCTTTCTTATGTGACCCTGTATATGGCTATTTATTTTGGTTACAGTCCCAAAAATATTTTGGATCCCTTTTCTATTTCTACCTTGGTGGGTGATTTTGTTGTTGCTTGAAGAGTCTATTGGGGTTGTGTGGTATCTATCTGTTATAGGGAGACCTTGGTAGACTTAATTGAATTGGATATGCTAGATTTTTATGTTATCTTAGGGATAGCTTGCCTCCATTCGTGCTATGCCTCTCTAGATTGTCGACAAGTATGGTCATTATGAGTTTTTGGTTATGTCCTTTGGTTTGACTAATGCCTATATGACATTTTTGAATCTTATGAATTGGGTATTCAAGGAGTTCCTGGACTTGTTCATTATTATGTTCATTGATGATATTTTGGTGTATTCAAAGAGTGAGGAGGATCAGTTCAATCACCTCCATATAGTGTTGCAAGCTCTTAAGGATCAATTATTTGTATGCTAAGTTATCAAAGTGTGAGTTTTAGTTTGAATGCTATTACTTTTCAATGTCATGTTGTTTCTAGTGAGGGGATCTTGATGGATCCATAGAAAGTAGCAGTGGTTAAGAAGTGGCCTAGATCCACAAATCCATCTGATAGTTGAAGCTTCTTGGGTTTAATCGGGTATTATAGGAGGTTTGTGGAGAGTTTCTCTTTGATTGCTTCCCCATTGATTATGCTGACTTAGAATAAGGTGAATTTTTTGTGGTCTGATACTTGTGAGAGTAATTTTGAGAAGTTAAAGGATAAGTTGACTTCCTCTCTTATTTTGTTCCTACCCTAGGGCACTGATGGTTTCATTGTTTATTGTGATGCACTCAGTATGGGACTGGGTTGTATTTTGATCCAATATGGAAAGGTTGTGGTGTATGTTTCTTGGAAGATTAAGGTGTATGAGAAGAACTATCCCACTAATGATTTGGAACTTTTGGAATTAGTTTTTGCTTTGAATCTTTGGCGCCATAACTTGTATGGATCTTTTGTTGACATATATTCATACCATAAGATCTAGCAATATGTGTTCACCAAGAAAGAGTTGAATCTAAGGAAAATGAGATGGCTTTAGTTGCTTAAGGACTGTGAAATGAGTCTCCATTATCAGCCAAGTAAAGCTATTATGGTTGCTGATGCTCTTAGAAGGTTTTCCATGGGAAGCTTGATGAGTGGTGAATTAACCATTCATTCGCACTCAACATTCATGCACATTACTATGTTTTGAATGAATAAGTGAGACATATTTGTTATTAAATGCACTAATATCCTCTTTTAGCAAGAATATAGGTAATGAGATAAAAATATGTGGATGGGAGTTGAAAAACATCAAAGGAAGAAAAAGAGTGTAATTTGAAGACCTAGAGTAGAACACAACCTCAGTTACCTCAATCGTGGTCAGTCAAAAAGGTCAACATACCACGATCGCATGGTCTGACCATGATCGCAGTAGCTGCAATCGCGGACAAATTCCCGCAATCGTAGCCTAGAGGAAAATAGCCCAAGGGAAAATTTGTAAATGCACACAGTTGAATCTCAAAGTCCCTTAAGAGACTAAAACACTATCCCATATGGGAGATTCGACTTTTGTGGAATTTTCCATCATCTAGTTTCTAATTTTAAGAAGACAATAATTGTATTAATTTTGGGTGTAGAATACATTGGAGTAACTTCCAAGTGAATGATTAGAAAACTCCCATTGAAGATTTGTTGAAGTCTAAAGTTTTTAGTAACATTCACTTAGTCTTTTATAAATCAAGATAATGGAGATTTTTGGTATATCCTTGCCTATTTATCTTATGATTATCTAGTTCTTCCTTTTGGGTTATGTTAGAATAAGGTGAAAGTGTGTGTGGGTTGTATTTGTTAGCTTTAATTATTTGCTCATATTGATGGGTTTTACAAATGCTTGATTGTACCATGGAATTTTTTTATGAAAGCCTCAAATCTCCTAATACCCACATCATCCTTGACAAAGGGATGTGGGTAACGTTGATCCTTCAACTATTCTTGTAAGAGGAGTTGTAGGTGACATGAGCCTTTGTGAACAATAACTTAGATACTAGCTAGTCTCTCTTTTTTGTCTTAAAAATAAGCATAGATCATACAATTTCTATGCCTTATGCGTCATCCTATAAATCGGGATGCCAAATTAAGGCTTTGTGATATTTAGTTTACCACGGCCATGATGTATTCGAAGGAATCCATGGGTGATAGTTTGGTACTTTGTCGAAAGTCTAGTATAGAAATCTCTAACCAAGCCTACCCTCATATGCTCAAGCTAAAAATTGAAGTTGATTGTCTTATACCCACTTACTATCTTTCCTTAGTAAGATATAACCCCAAGATCCGTGCTTAATTGATTGTACTCTAATTATTCGTAGCCTCGAATTAGTCCTTTAAAAGTACATAAATAAACATTAGTATTGATACTCTCTCAAACCCCCCAATTTTTACATATTTGTGTTTTAGGTTTTATTTTAGAAAGTTTCATCTATTTTGAGCTAATTCGATTTCCACTCACATTGTTAATCGTGGATTCGACCACAAATCAATGTTGGGTAAATATATTGATTGAAATTTCCTTGCACTTAAGTTAACGCGTAATTCGAGCATTATCAAAGCTTATCTTATGTGGATAAGGAGTATTGAGGTTTGGTGAAGGACATCCACCAGTTGGCTAATATTGGGGTTCATCTTTTGGATTCCAAGGATGGAGATATGATTGTTCAATAGGTTGTGAATCATATCTTGGGGATGAGGGGAAGGAGAAACAAGTTTTAGATCCTATCTTGATGTAGATTAAAGAGGATGTGGGTCAGCAAAAAGTGATGGATTTAAATATTGGTAGTGATGGTATCTTAAGGTACCAAGGTAGATTGTGTGTTCTCGATGTCAATGGGTTATGAGAAATAGTTTGGGTTGAGACTTAAGAGTCGCGGTATATGATCCATCCTGGTTCGATGAAGATGTTCCATGACTTGAAGGAAATTTACTAGTAGAATAACATGAAGCGGGATATGGCCTATTTTGTGGCTAAGTGCATGGTGTGTCAGTAAGTGAGGGTGGATCACTTAAGACCTGGTGGGTTTTCCCAAGAAATTGAGTTTCTTTTGTGGAAATGGGAGGAGATTAATATGGATTTCATTATCTATCTTTCACGATCTCGAAATTAGCTTGACTCAATTTTGGTCATTGTGGATAGGATGACTAAGTCCACTTATTTCTTGCCTGTGAGGACCAAGTATTATGGGGAGGACTATGCAAAAAATTTTATTCAGGAGATGGAGAAGTTGTATGGCACTCTAATTTCTATTATATTTGCAGAGAGCTTTTAGAACTAAGGAGAATCTTAGCAACGCTTTCCACCCTTAAGCGGATGGACAAGTGGAGAGGACCATTTAGACATTGAAGGATATGCTAAGGTCCTGTGTGATCGACTTTGGTGGTAGTTGGGTTGATCATTTTCCTCTCATAGAGTTTGCATATAATAATAGCTATTACTCTAGTTTTGGGATGGCTTTTTTTAGGGCTTTGAACGGTAGATGGTGTAGGTCTCCTATTGGGTGGTTCATAGTCAGTGAGCCTAGATTTTTTTCCCAAATTTGGTTCACCGAGAAATAGAGAAGGTGAGGGTGGTTAGGGATAGGCTTAAGACCGCCAAAGGCGCTAAAAGTCCTATGTAGATGTGAGGTGAAGGGAGTTAGAGTTTAAGGTTGGTGATTGATTATTTTTAAAGGTATCTCTCATAAAGAGAGTGATGAGATTTGTAGAGAAGGGAAAGCTCAGTCCCCAGTATGTAGGCTCGTATGTAATTTTGAGGAGAGTGGGTATATGGATATAAGGCGGATCTGCCTTCAAGTTTGGGTTCCATCCACTCGGTCTTTCATATTTCAATAATGAGAAAGTGTGTGGGTGACCCTTCCTTGATTGTCCTCTTGCAAAGTGTGGGTATTTCGGATTCCTCGTCTTATGAGGAGTCCTGGTTAAAATTTGGATATGAAAGTTTGTCATTTAAGGACTAGGGATGTGGCTTCGGTGAAGGTTCTATGGATGAACCAAAAATTTGAAAAAGCTACTTGGGATGCCGAAGAGGACATGTAGTCCAAGTGTCCATTCTTGTTCCCCAACTTGTATAATCATGCTTAAATAATGCATATTCCTTAATATCTTTGTTTTCTGTCTTTGTTAAAGGAAACTGTGGTTATGTTATGTGTTAAATCATTCTAAGGGATGCCTTGACTTATTATTCGAGGAAGAATAATCCTAAGTGGGGATAATGAAACACCTTAAATTTTAGTCCCTGAAAACTTCTTGATCTTTGAGCTTACTACCCAAGCTACGACTCATGATACAAGTCGTAGGGTGTCATTATGGGTCATAGGACCCTAATAAAAGCATGACCAGTGTGTTTGGATAAGCCTCTGTGTTGGTCACAATTGGCACCCAATGAGTCTTCAAGACTTATTACGAGTCACATAGTTGTTCTCATAGCCTAACCAGTAAAGGTATCCAATGTTTCTGTCTTGCTTATGATTTGACATAATGACTCATAAGGTCTGAATTCAATTCATAGGGCATGACTCGTAGTTAGACCAGTGTTGGTACACATGGATACTGTCAAGCCTATGACTAAATGTCATGGGACATAGGGTGACCCTATGTGTCGTAAGGTCACCCGTAATGACTAGGAAGTATTTTTTCAATCTTCTATTAAGGTAACTTTCGACATTACCCTCTTTCCCCTCTTAGACCCCATGTCCATGAAACACCGGGGGGGGGGGGGAGGTATTTTCAACACTTTAACATATCAAACACTCCTTTTATTCTCTCAAATTCCACATTCAAAGAAACGGCTAGGGTTTTAATAAATTGGTCATCTGGGCTCTAAGGTTGATTTCTTATTCGAATTTCTTGGTCATTAAGGCATGTATATCTCTACAAAAACATGTGATTTAGTACTGGAATGAATTGATTTATTTTTGTACATGGTTTTGATCATGGGTTTTAAATGATGGGTTGAGGGTTTTTGGATTTAAATTGTTTGAATTCTTTTCCTATGACTATTATGGATTCATTATACTTGAATCATTGATTTATAAAGACATTGGGGGTGCATGGAAACGGTGAATAAAATTAAGGGTACAAGGATTCCCTAAATTTGAAAACAATGAAAATAGGGGTACACGGATTCACCCAAACTTTTGAACACTGAAACTAAGGGTACAAGGATTCCCCAAATAATTGGATTTTAGTATTGAAATTGATTATAACCCCAACCCACTTTCATAATTGGTTTTAGAATGTGATTAATCAATTGGCTTGGTCTACTTCTTTAAAACTAATGTATTGCATAATTGGCTAATGGATAAGAATTATCTTGAAAACCTTGTGCAACATAAGGAATCCCCTAATTTTCTTTTAATAAGAGAGTCTGGGGTACAAGGATTCCCTAAGTATTGGCTTAGTGACATTCTCTTGCAATTTATAGTCGGTATGACAATACCACTTAATGATTCCTTAAAGTTTGAATCCTTGAATTAATGGTTGGGTCATGTGCTAAATGTTTTAGTTGGGATTAAAGGGGGTTGTGTAGCTAGTGGTGAAGGTATAAGTCCCGAAGGAGTAATACTAAAATCTCACATTTACTGCCATGGGGGTTGGTCTAGATGACCATGAGCTTATGTCACACTACAAATATATATATGACCATGTCCCTATGTCATACTACATATATATTCGTATCTTGGATGGTGTAGGGTTTGAGGATTTCTTAGCCTTCTATAATATCTCTAGTTTGTATGGCTAACATGCAATGGGGCTCGACCATGGGGTGACATCTGGACCCATATAGCCCGTGGGTTGGTTTAAGAATCGTCAAGCTACACAATCCAAGCTAATGTATTAAAGCTAATTTTATATCTTGTTCCCAATCCTGGCACACGATATATATATGCATTTGCATATGATGGTGTGCATTGATTTTGAATGGTTTTGAACTGTAGATCATGGCATTATTTTACCCCTTATCCATGAGTTACAAGGTAGCGCTCAACCCATTAACCTTCTTTGGATGTTATAGCCCAAAGCAATGCAAGGTCTGAAGGCACTCTTAATTTTCCTACGCAGTGATAGGATTTTTGGGTTGTCAGTAGTTATCTTGAAGTGGTGACCCTCCTTATCCCAAAAGGCTGTTGCTTCTTGGTTTATCTATCATCATAGACTTTTCTTTGGACTTATTTTTGGCTATCAATTGGGGCATGTCCCGGCTTAGATTGAGCTTGTTTTGTTAGAGGGTTTGTGGATTACTGTTGACTGGGTATTCGTTGTTGATGTATCCTAGACTTCTTGAGCTTATCTTCATCTATCTTGTTATATGTTCAGAATTCTACCACTGTTAGTATATTGTGTTCTTTTTGACTAGGAAAAGGGTGTGGTCTCCGGTCCATGATAGACTTGAGATACCCATCACAACTCATCCGTATTAGGTCACATTAAGAACCATTCCCCTTTATCGAACTCAAACCGGTGTTCATATCCTCAATATCTTAAACAATAGCTGGACTCGAACATATATATATATATATATATATATATATATATATATATATATATCATGAATATCATAATAAAATGCCAGAATCGAACCAGTAAATTTATCATCAAAATTATCATCAATAGCCGGACTTGAACCAGTATTCATATCACTAATATTATAACTACCGATTATTTCCATAATTAGCATCAACTCCAAATATCAACCAATCATGACTATTGAGTATCCAGACTCATAAAAATTCATAATAAGCATCTAAAAAATGTATTAAGAGCGTTTAATGGTCTACTAAAACTAGTTCATGTTTTGGCATGCGGCAGGCCAAAGGGGGCCCACTTCTAATCCTTGAAATCCCTTATAATGAAACTTTACCCAGGACTAGGCTAAGGTGTCTAAATTCACTTTTAGATGTTAAGAAAACCATAATTATCTCTATGGTAGAAGTCCTACTAAGTAACTAAGCAACAAAACTAACTACGCCCAAATTATGATTTTTGAATAGCCTAAATAGTCCAACTAACCCAAGTAATGTCATTAGTAACATCAATACCTAAAACCCATTCCAAATTTAATGTAATATAATAAACATACTATGAAATAGCTCCATCTATGAAGAGGAAAAAACCTAGCCTACCTAGACGCCGAAGAAAGCTCGAAGAATCTACTAAATCATAGATTTTCCCTTTTTAGAAGCTTCCGCAAGGTGACACGCTATCAAAATCACAATTTATTCATCAAACCAAGAACAATGATACCCATATTATAATGTTGTGCTTCGGGTCCAAAATCACGCAAAAGTCCCACATGGGGCCCGTTTACGAAAATCGTAGTTTTGAAACCAACTCAACATCCCTATATGCTAAAGAAGTAATTATCCTAAAAAATGGATGAATTCCGAGCTATATTGGTGCTAAAATGAAGTCACCAAGTTTTAGAGATTTTAGAGAAGAAAAGGGGAAATCAACCATGGAAACAATGATATCTTACCTAAAATTTTAAAGACAATCAAGTAATTAATCTCTATCCAATTTCCCAAAAGCATCCAAAATGCTACTCCAAGGCTATTCTACTCAATAGAGTTTAAGACTTTTGAGAAAAGATGAGAAATTGGAAAAGAAGGGGCTGAATAGGGTGTATTTATACACTTCCCAGGCATCTGGGTATCACATACGTAACCCACTAGTCTCGTTCGCGACACTCACCGATTGACCACCCTATCGCTTTTTGATTCAAATCAGTTGCGTTCGTGACTATCTCATCACAGTTGAGGGTGTCACATTTCCACCAAGGTTATCTCTTTAGTGACACTCCTTGGTGTCTACCATTTGCATACACGATCCATGTCCTACAATCAATGGTGCACCAGCATCAACTGAGACTTAGAAATTTCCAAGTTTCCGCCAACTCCTTGGGATTCATCCAAAATCCCATACACGTAAGTGTGATATGCTACCCTATAAAATTTGATGTGTTTGACTAAATGGCATAGTCAAAATCTCTATTAGAAGTTGTTTCGATGAAAAGTGGGTCCCACACCCAACTTGCTATTTTCTTATATTTCGATCAATAGGTCAAAATGTGCCAAGGTATCTCAAGACCTGAACCAAAGGTCCAACTACCACAAAATTGACATTCCAGAGCTATTGGAACCATCAGAATAGACATACGAGGTCGTTTGACTGAAGTTTTTTCCCAGTATCCAATTTGAACCAGCGAGGACTTCAAATTAGGAAATTAGCTCTTAAATCCCAAAAACTGTCCGATAACCAAACTATCAGTCCCAGCAAGTCATAAGTGACTTGGGGCAGTAATGGAAAAACTCTAATGGCGAGCATAAGTGGAAATAGGGAAAATGACATGAAGGGTCATTACAATATCCACTACTAAAAGGATTTTTGTCCATAAAAGTAAAGGGTTAGGATGTACCTGTAGTCTCAAACATGTGAGGATACTATATTCACATCTTGATCTTGATCTTCGAAGTAGCCTTATTCACTGAGCGGTGCCTCCACGGAACCTTAACTACAAAAATCTCCCTACTGCACAATCACCTGACATTACTAGGAAAAATAAGCATAAGATCCTCCCCGAAGGTCAACCGCTCATCCAACTAGACTAATTCCCAGAAAAGAACAGAAGAGGGGCCAGGGATATATTTTCGCAACCCAGAAAAATGGAAAACTAGATCGACCATGGAAAAGCCTAAAGGTAAGGCTAACGCATAAGCTAATTCCCCTAATGTGCAAAGAATCTCGAAAGGTCCAATATATCTGGGGATGAGCTTTACCTTCCTACCAAACCTTATCATGCCCATCATGGGTGATACCCATAGGAATACTCAACCACCAACTCAAAATTTTAAGGCATGAAGCCTACAGTATGTATAAGGTTTCTGCCTACTCTGTGCCACTCTCAAGTTGTCCTGAATCATTCTAACTCTAATCAATGACTCCCGAAGTAAATCAGTACCACGAGGTCTACCAATAAAAGTCTCAGAACATCCAATTTAGGAACATCATTCCTACCATATATGGCCTCAAAAGGAACTATCTCGACACTCGAATGATAACTGTTATTATATGCGGACTTTGGCAAAGCTAAATGCTACTCCCATTGACCTCCAAAATCCATAATGTAGGCTCATAGCATATCCTCAAGAACCTAAATAATTTGTTCTAACTAGACATAATTCTGCAGATGAAAGATTGTATAAAGGTCCATCTAAGTACAAAAATCCTTCTGGAAAAATCTCCAAAAACTACAAGTGAACACAGAACCCTAGTTTGAAATGATGGATATAGGCTCACCATGTAATTGGACTATCTCATGCACATAGATACGGGCTAATATCTCAGCATTGAAGGACATCTTAATATGGATGAAATATTCCTACTTGGTCAACCTATACACAATAACCTAAATACCATCAGAGCCATAGGAAGTGCGAGGCAAACCACTACAAAAGTCCATGGTATCTGCTCCTATTTCCACTCGAAAATGGGTAACCTCTGATTCAATTCACTAGGTCGGTGATGCTCAGCCTGCTCCTACTAATAACATAGAAAACAAGATACAAAGTCCACTATATATCTTTTTATTCTGCTCCAGTAATAATGTTGTCTCAAGTCTCTATACATGTAATGCCCCAATTTTTTTGAATCGGAATGCTACACAGTGCTTATGACCCCGAGGGACCATAAGCTAACCCATGACTGATATTTGTGCTTGTACACTACATATATAACTTAATAATGTGGAAAACATAAATATGTAGGCCATAAGGTTCAACTGAATAAAGAATCTATAAAACATAATATCCATATGGGTGAAAGATACCTAAAACAACTGAAAACTGAATCAAATCTGAACATAAGTCTGAATACTTAATCTTAAAGCCTCTAAGTATTGTCTGAATAAGGAGTTGAAGGAATATGTCTCATACTAACTCCGTAAACTGATAACAAACTAAAATAATAATGAATAAATCAAATCATATTTTTCTCGAATGAAGAGGACTCACTGAATCTCTGCAACTGGAAATGCTACTGCTACTGCTGATCTAGAGCTCATGTCTCTAAACTTATGGTGTAACATGAAAAGAGCACCAAAGTAAAACTGAGTCAGTACGAGGGAATGTACTGAGTATACGAGTGAGGTAGGCTAAATATAAATAGGGTTTACATGCATGAACAATGCTAACTATCTGACTGATATGAACGTAAAAGTAGAAAAATGCATACATAGTAATTGAAATGATGGGTACATAATAGCTAGTCCTGTATGCTAATGCATGGTTTACTGATGGCTAACATGACTGATACTAAAATTCTAATAACATGGGCATCTGTATCTGATAATCTCGAATCTGATGGAACTATTTGAGTTCTGTACTGTAATAGAGTCTTACTGTATCTGACAGTCTTGATATAATATAATCTGAAGACTTATCTGAGTTCTTTTACTAAGATTGATTCTAAAATAGTGGGAGGTAGGTTTTTAACCAACATGCCCTAATAACGCATATAGCTAAGTTGGGGTCCAGTCTCTGCCCCAACTGGAGGGGTGTCAATACCGTGCCACTAGTAAGGACAGTTGTGGGTGACCCTTAGCTGGCAGGTATTGAAAAGGAGAATAGTGGGAACCCTAAACTGACAGGTTAAGCCACCTCATCAACCCTAATCTGACAGGCTAAGATGTCACAACCTACGCTGGCTACGTAGTTCTGGAACACATGGATGACTGCTGAGAATCACATCCTAAACTGGTAGGTAAGTCCCCATCCTTGAGTTCACTCAGTTCTAACTTTTACTCCCATCTGAAGAGACTAAACATGATTCAACTGACTGTACATGAACAGATTAACTGACTTCCGTTGACTGACGGAGTAGTACTATTATCTGAGAGTTAACTAAGATCATGAGATTTCTGAGGTTTCCTGAGTCACATGACTGACTGAGTTCTATAGATTATAGCTTGACTGAGATTATCGTGACAACATGACATAGCTCTAGGCATACAGATATGTTTTTTAGGTACGAATACCCCCAGGACTCGATAGAAGGAACTGACACACATGACATGATTTGATCACAAGATTTGAGTCCACAATTCATAATATCATAAGTAGGGGATATCATATTTCATATAGTAATTCAACATCTTAAACATTGTAGGGAATGCATGAATATAATTCGTGTACATATTGTATACCTCCATTATCTTACATGCTTCATACTACCACAATAGCAATACATGAAAAACATAGGATTCATATTGAAGTATATAGCTAACGTGGACTTGTCATTTAGACATCATAAAACCATACGAACATGAATTTCTAGCATCCTAAGAATTTTATCAAATACCTTGCATGCATTCTTTAAGGCATAGGTGAGTTTCATACTTGCACCATATTAAACCACCTAATGTTCATGGTTTTCAATTGACAAACATATATATTCCATGAAAATACCTTTAGACATCACATTGAAACTTAAACAACAATCGTCAAAATGTACATACTCATATCACCATAAAAAGTTTACAAAATAATATTTAAAACATGGTTCTTGAGCTCTATGAATGGATTGGATCCATAGATGAACACTACGCATACCTTAGAAAGGATTGGAAACTTAATTCTTAATTATATTGGAAAAAGGCTTGAATCTTGCTTTTGAGAGATGAGTTTGATGGAAACCCTAATCTTGTAGTTGAGAGAATAAGAGAGGGTTTTTGAGTTGCTTAACTGAAAAAATAGGGAAAATTATGTCTCTTTAGGGTTATAAGTCGTGGAAGGTGAAAAATATAACCAAAATACCCTTATGAAATAAATTCTCAATTGCTGAAAATCATAGCTGACGACATTTGTGACAGGGCGTATAAAATGTGACAGGCCATCAAAAATGTCGCCACACAGAAGCTGGATTTTGCCTCTGGCTGACGATCTTCATGATGGGGCATCACAAGTGTGGTAAGCAACCACTAATGTCGTCACTTAGGAGATGGTTTCTGCCCAAGGTTGACGACCTTCGTGATAGGGCATCACAAATGTGGTAAGCTACTACGAATGTCGTCACTTAGGAGCTTATTTCTGCCTAAGGCTGATGACCTTTGTGATAGGGCATCAAAAATGTGGTAATCTACCATGAATGTCGTCACTTAGGAGCTAGTTTCTACCTAAGGATGGCGACCTTCATTATAGGGCATCATGAGTGTGGTAAGCTATCATGAATGTCGTCACTTAGGAGCTAGTTTTTGCCTAAGGCTGAAGACCTTCGTGATAGGGCATCACAAGTATGGTAAGCTACCAGGAATGTCATCAGTTAGAAGATGGTTTCTGTATAAGGCTAACGACCTTCGTGATAGGGTGTCACAAATGTGGTAAGCTACCGCAAATGTTGTCACATTATTTCCAGCCTGATATGCTGGAGTAAAATAGGAATTACTCTTTGCTCCGATATCGTATTTAGGAGAAATTAGTATCGTTCGAAATATAATTCAATTATATATCTGTTGATAGGTCATGAGCTAAAAAATTCCAAGTATAATGAGAGATATGCTCATTCCAAGTTGACTATACCAATATCATTCTCAAGAATTCAATCAGTAAGGAATGTTTTTATTCGTCTGATAGCTGGGAGTTATGTGAAGCCTTAATATACATATAACCTACTCATAAAACTATAAAAGAAACATGATGTACTATGCATGAGCTTGGTACATGGATCTAATATTGGTTTGGATTTTTTGGGGTATTACAACACATCTTAGTTGTACTCGATTGTATAAAATACCTAAAACTATGAGCCTTGTGCAAAAGCAACCAAATAAATTCATTAACCCTTATAAAAAAATGCGACTACCAAACCTTAAGACACCCTTAGAATCTATGGTATCCCTCTTGGATTCACCACTCAACACCTGATCATAGAGGATGCAAGTCTCGTATCCTCAAACTAGTGATCCCAAATCTGCTCAAATAGTAAGGACCTCGCCTCGATGCTAGCAAGAATTCTTCTAGGGTCTAAAATATCTTATCGCACCATAAAGTTGGGTAATGATTGAATATCCCACGACCCTCAAGAAACTAAAATACAAGCCAAGCAACCCACTCTCAGTGCCTTTTGACTCAAGGCATCTGCTACCATATTTTCCTTGCCTTAATGATCCATGATGGAAATATCATAATCCTTAAGCAACTCTATCTATTTATGCTTCCTAGAATTAATCTATTTCTGGGTCATAGGATGCTAAAAACTATGATGATCTGTGAAAACCTCATAATGCACACAATAGAGATAATTCTCCAAATCCTAAGAACAAAAACTACCGCCGCCAACTCCAAGTCATGAGTAGGGTATTTGTACACGTGCACCTTAAGCTGCCCAAAATCATAAGCAATAAAATAAACCTGCTACATTAATACATAACCCAAACTAACGCCTGAAGCATCACAATACATGGTGAATCCCTCACCCTTACAGGAAAAGCCAAATTAGGAGCTAAAGTAAGGAACTCCTTGAGCTTCTTGAAGCTCAACTCACACTTCTCAAACCATTAAAAAAGAACCACCTTCCAAATCAATCTAGTTAATCTGGTCATAGGTTCTAAAATAGTAGTAAGACTCTCAATGAAAACTAGACAAGCCAATAAAACTACTATCCTTAGTCGGAGATATAGGCTTGGACGAGTCACGAATAGCCTTAATCTTTACTGGGTATACCATAAACCATCCTTAGACACCACATGCCAAAGAAATGTCACCGACTCAAGTGAAAAATCACACTTGGAGAACTTAGCAAAAAGAACATGATCTCTAAAAGTCTGGAGAACAATCCTCAAATTCTACATACTCTTTCTTACTTCTTGAATACACAATGATATTACCAATGAACACAATCTTGAAGGAATCCAAATAAGGCCTGGACACTTATTTCATCAAATTCATGAATGTGGATGGGGCATTAGTTAACCCAAAAGACATCACTAGGAACTCATAATGACTGTAACGAGTTCAAAAAGCTGTCTTCGAGATATCCTCAACCCAAACCCTCAACTAATGGTAACCATACCTCCAATCAATCTTAGAAAACACCACTGTACCCTAAATCTAGTCAAACAAGTCATCAATAAGTGGAAAAAGATAAGATTATTCACCGTCACCTTATTTAGCTGTTATAATCAATGTACATACTTATAGAGCCATCATTATTCTCCGCGAATAACATAGGAGCTCCCCAAGGGGACATACTTGGTCTAATAAAACCCTTTCCAAAAGATCTTAAAATTGAAAATTTAGCTCATTAAGATCGACAGGAGCCATATGGTAAAGGTCCATAGAAATAGGTTGGGTGCCAGGATCAAGATGAATAACAAACTCAATCTAACAGGTAGGATGTACGCTAGGCAGATTGGTACAAAAAATGTCAAGAAACTCATGGACTATAGGAAAAAAGTCAATTGATGAACTCTCCATACTAATATTATGAATATAAGCGAGATAAGACTCAAAGTTCATTGAGATAAGTCTCCTAGCACAAACATGAGAAATAATCCCTATCGGCTCACGACTAATATCTTCCTACCATCCGATTAAGGGTATGCTGGGCATGTCTAAGGTAATGCTCTTGGCCAAAAAATCCATGACCCATGATAGTAGGATAACTAGTCCATGCCTAAAATTACATCAAAATGAATCATTTCTAATATAATGAGATCAACATAAGTGTCAACATCTCTAACAGTTACAACACATGATCTAAAAACCTGATCCACTACTAAAGAATCACCCATGATAACGCTCAATCTACAGCTCTCGTAGGAGTGTAAAGCGGTCGTTAGCAAATATAGAACCCAACCTGGGTTGGGTGTCGATCCCACAGGGAATAGCTTGGCCAATAAGTAAGCAAAATTACTAAACTTTTGGTGCAAGTCTCGTAAGAAGGGGGGGATTGTAATAAGTAACCAAAGTAATGAAATAAAAACTGAAAATAGCAAAGTAAAAAGAGAGTAGTTCGTAGGTTGTGAAACAATGAGAATTGAGGCGTTGGGGTTATGTCCACCTTCAGAGGTATACGTCTCTATTGGCTATGAGTGTGTAGAGTCTTGACATGCAATTGTTTATAGAGAATTGTAGTCGATGGTAAATCCAAGCGTCTCTCGACCTAAACAAGGACTATTTCACTTTAACTCTCTCGAGCTTAAAGCGTGTCTAACGGTACGAATTCTCCAAGAGGTTAGTCCAGTTACGGCACTAGCTTTTTAATAGGAAAGGGTGTCCTACTACCTTGACATTATCTATTTTCCAGACAAATAACCTTTCTCTCGAACAAGTTAAATGTTAGACTGGCGTTATTCTTGCGTTTGCAACCGCAAAGAATGTAGATTAAGATGAAGAGCGTAATGATATAAGCAATATACGTGTCTTGAACTCACAAACTCACAGCTATAGATAGTAACTCATTCGGCTTCCATAACCCCAACTAAGAGGTTTAGTTACCCATGAATGCGAAGGATATTACGTTTTGCATGGTGGATGGCGTGTGAAAGAGGTGTTAGGCATGTGGTTTTGGTGATTCCGTAGCGAGTAACGATTCTCTTGTTGTGGAATAGATGAATAGAAGAGTAGATTAGAAGTGTTTGTAGATGAGGAAGATGAGAAGGATGGAAGAAAATTAATTGTTGAATTAAGTGAAGAATGAAGAATGAATGTTAGAAGATGAATAAAAATCTCTAGCATGATAGGGTATTTATAATACTCCTATCCTACTCCTACTAAGCTAATCAAATAAATAACCAAATCCTAATATACTAATGAAATCCTTGACCCAAATGTACTAGGGTAAGGTTACAATATCATAATCCAAATAGATTAGTGAAACACATAACCTAATTATACTAGGTTAATGTATCTTTGTAAAAATCCAGCTTTGTGTCTGTAAGTCCCCAAAGTCTTCAGAATTGTTGTTTTAGCTCGGGACAGATTTTCCATGCAGCAGATTTGGTCCTTTAGGCATCCAGCTCCTTTCCATCTCGTTCGTGAGCTTTCTTTTGCGTCAAGTAAGCCATAAAATGCTGTAGTTTGCATCATTTATACCTGAAACTTTACTAATCATGTTTGTTAGCTCATTTATAGGAAAAAGGACTAAAAGTGCATGAAATAGATAATTAGTTCTCAAAACTAGGCTAAAATATGGGCAAAATATATTGATATAGGCGCGTAAATTCGCCTATCATCAACACCCCACACTTAGAGCTTTGTTCGTCCTCGAACAACATATCATGTCCTTCTAAGCATCGACTTAAGGTTTTTACAGCAACAACACAAAACATTCGTCAAGACAAGCACAACAATTATCAACAAAGAGTAGCTTTTCGATTATAAGTAGAAACAATTTAACCTCAAGCATAGACTCGTGATGGTGATCAGCTCGCATGCAAACGTTAAGGTACATAGAATCATATACAACTATCCAAAACTCATCAACCATGTGTGTCTCACAATATAGTACCCATAATCACTCACAAATATAGCATATTTTTCAAACATGGGTATCAAAGTATCCTTGCACTCACTCTCACAAAGAATTCATATGTAGCAACTAATGACCATAAACTTGCCTTTAATGTAGTACTCTACTAAATGTCGGCATGTTAAGATTAGGATCAAGTAGGTCTTTTGATGGTTGTAATGTAGGCTAAGGGACGGGTAGGACTATTTTGGCCAAGAATAGTGACTAGGTTCCTAAGCACTTTAATACATCACATTGTATCATTGACACTTTTTACTTTCAACCTTTCTTTACTCTTTTATTCTACCACCCTTGTTCTCCTATTTTGTTTTTCAATTTTAAGCACAACTCACTTTTCAGCTTTCTTTTCCTTTTTCTTTTCACAACATACCTCTTATGATAGCACTTTCTTCCTTTTTCATAACACATTCAAGCACCATTACAATTTAAAGCATCATACTCACCCAATTTCCTCTTATGTTGTCACATGACTTTTTCACTTTAAAGCACTTAGGAATTTGGATCAAATTACGGTCTTGAAAAAAATGGATTAGGCTTACATACAAGGTTGTCAAAGAAATAGGCTAAAGGCTCAAAAGGGTTTAACTAGGATGATTTACATGGGTAGGAAAAACTGAAGGTAAACATGTATAGGTTGCCAAAGAAATGCCTAAATCATATCCTAAACTTACACTCCTTATTTTCGCTTTGCATACATACCAGGCAAATTCTAGCATCAGCCACAAACATAGAATATACTATTATCTCGTACACACAAGGCACATGGTCGACTTGATTGGAAGTAATATAGACTCTTGACCCAACAAGTGAAGGAATTGAGTCACACAATATCACATAATAAGTCACAACTAGAGCCTAAATGTCTCAATAGTCACAATTGTAGCACATACTCTTGTTCTAATCTCATGCTGCCTATCAAAATAATTTCATGCGTAGCTAGAAAAATTTTACTCCTAAAAAATTAAAAAAAACGTCAAACGGAAAAAAAACAAAAAAATGGATGGACTCAAAAAAAAACAAAGTAAACAAGCAAACATAGGTGCAAACAAGGAAGTATAGCATGCGGATTCTGCCACCCCACACTTAGACGGGACACTGCCCTCAGTGGAAAATAAATGCGAAGAACCTGGTTAGTCGGACACTTCATCAATGTCGGGGGTCATACCCCCTTCGTCTGAATCATCATAAGAGTCGTCGTCAGAGTTCTCCTCATCATCAGAATCAGGCAAGCGTCTATCATCATCAGTTGGCACGTCATCGTCCAGAGGTTCCTCAAAATATACACCTACTCCACACATCTCCCGGGCATGCCTGTTCATTGGGTAGTCGTGGTCCAGCAGTTGGAGCTCTTCAGCAGTTGGAATACGTCCACCACTCATCATAGTGAATCGTGTCAAGCCATAGAGATGACGAAAGAAACTCTCATCACGAGCATGTCTCTCCGCAGTAGTAAGGTTGACTCCATGAGTTGTTTCAGCATCTTTAACCTTTGTGAGGTCAACCTTCTTTGGGTTATGTGGGAGTTTGTGGTCAGCTGGTTCCTCTTCTATATCCTCCTTCCGCAACATTGCTGTCAACAAATTGCCGAATGTGAAATGGGACCTTCGGTGGAGTCTGGCCTTCCTCATGGTAGATCGAATGATTGCCCCAAAGTTGATAGGGACATTCGTCATCAACTCATAAACCAAACACACTCTATCTCTCGATATCTTGGTGTATTGCGTCCCAGGAATAAGGCATGAGTTGACAATGCGCATCCAAATTCTTGCTTCCCTATTTAGTGGAGCATAGGGGAAGGTGTTGTGACGGCCTGTTTCCTTATGTCTGCCCCATCTTACCATCGATCTTCTTCCACAAAGCGTGTGTCTTATCGCTCTGTAAGGAGGCCTGCTGTACAGCTCTTTGTATGGTGCAGGGTCGACCGAAGGTAGGCCAAGAAAAGAGTTGATCCAATCCGCTGTAAGCTGTAACACTTGGCCCTGAATTTTGACTTCGTTGCCTGTTGTGTTTGGCGACCAGTTGGCATAAAATTCTCTTGTCAAGTCAAGATTGCACTCTCCCATGTCGCGGAAGATGAAATCTAGCTTCAAAGCCATTATTTTAGCCAACATTTGCGGCTCCTTCTTTGCTAAGGTCTCCTTGTTGATCAAGTCGACGTGCACATATTTCTTTTCTTTGTTGCTGCTGTAGCATGCCTTGGCTTCTTCCTCAAGAACCCACTTTATTCCAAACATTCTGCATGGTAGGTGTGCTGAAGATGATTCTCCTTGGTCTTTTCGACTTCTCTTCTTGTCCTTTCGGGACGTGGTAGCCTTCTCCTTGCCTTGCTTTGCTTTAGGTGCCATTGTACCTGAGACTAGAAATAATGTTAGTTGCAGCACAATCTCACTTTATACAATCTATATGCAAGCACTAGGGGTACCACCCCACACTTAATCTTGTTAGCACAAATCAGTGAAGTAAAAGTGGTCGAGTACTCAGATTTCGTCGACATACGTTTTAGGATTGTATTCCGACAAGAAAATCAGCATTACATCACTTATTTGCAGCCATTGGTCTACGTTCATGGTGGATATAGCAACACTACAACCTAGGGATTACCACATGGAATTATTATTCTTACAACAAGCACAACCTCCTAAGTCGATAAGCACTATAACCTTATCCCGATGGCCGGGATAGTCTATCATGTAATCATCCAACCAACAATCTTAAGCAATATTCATAGCCATATCAATTCAGCACTTATCATAACAATGCTATCGAAAAAAAATTCAAGTCGGAAACAAGTCAAGAATTCCCTACGTATATATTCAATCACACGATCTTGTAACAATTATCCAAACACATGAACATCACCACCAATCTCACATGATTTAGCAAAATATAATAAGCATATCAACGTAGTACTTACGATAAATAGATGAAGAATAAGAGAGTACTTACTTGCTTGAAGATTGTGGAGAAGTTGTTGTGAATTGGAAGAACAAAGGAAGAAAATTTTGAGAGGATTTGGAGTGATATGCGGCGCCTTTAGGGTTGTTTCTAATGTGGTTGTGGTATAAAACCAAGTCCCCTTTATATAGGAAGAGTATGGGTCGGGTTATGACCCATTTACAATCGGATTTGGGGACAAGATCACCACATATGCGGCGCATATCTCTTGGCATATCAATGACATATGCGGCGCATTGTCCATGGCATAATGGGACATATGCGCCGCATAGTCTATGGCATTTCTATACATATGCGCCGCATAGTCTATGGCATTTGGTCTCAGTATCTCAAATGCCATAGCATAGGCGGCGCATAATCAAAAGCATACCTAGGAATAGGCGGCGCATAGTGTATAGCACACTAGATTCCGAGTCCTTAGGCTATAGAATAGGTTTTGCATCATTCGTGGCCTATTTTTACCAAGGCCTAGCCTTCCTCGAAGCCTATTATGACGTGAGAAAGGCTCAATTCATAGCCTTATGCATCACCATTCCTAACTTACCGACTTTACCATACAATGCGTCCAAATCGTCAATTGAGATCAATCTCCTTGTCGCATACTGCTTGCACCTAATTTGCTCAAAACAAATGAACACGATTAGTATGATGGGTTGCCTCCCACCAAGCGCCTTAGTTTTGGTCATGGCACGACTCTTGTTTTTGGATTTTCATTTATCAAAAAAAATAATACTTAAAACGACGAAACGATAAAACGATAAAACGATGAAATGATGAAATGATAAAATGATGGGTTGCCTCCCATCTAGCGCCTTATTTATTGTCGTGGCTCGACATAGTTACCTCGAGTACTTAGACTTCGTCGAGGTAAGTGATGGATCGTTTTCTGAAAGGATTTAGACGACAATGAGGCTTACCTGTGGGCATGCGATCTTCTTCAAGATGGCTCTTACATTTTCCCGGAGAATCTCCAATAATATCATCAATAGTCCAACCCATAGCTCTCTTGTATCTCTTCAGAGCAGAGATGAGAGCTTCTACGTGCTGTTCACTTAAATCATCTATACTCTCCGGAAGTATATTTTTACTTTCCAAGAACACATACCTTAGATAATCGGGAAGCTCTTGCGATTCTAGCATTGCTGGCTCGTCAACGGGAGTCTTCGCTTTTGGTTGATTCTTGAGATCACAATCTGGTTGCTTAGGAGTATAAGGCTCTATTTTTGTTAGAGCACTCATAAGTTCTTCATAACCTTCATTATCTTCTTGCTCAAATTTCAGTGGCACAACAGACAATGGCTCAACAGTAGGCTGTTTCTCTATAGATAATGCTTTCGTATCCTCATGATGAACATCAGCTACAAATAACTCATTCATATCGCTGGGCTGCTTCATTGTTTTGCATATATCAAACCGTACCACTTCGTCATTAATTCGAAACAAAATCTCATTATCTTTCATGTCAATAAGCACACTTCCAGTTGCAAGGAAAGGACGTCCCAAGATTATGGGAACTTCAGAATCCTCCTTACAATCCAGAATAACAAAGTCTGCAGGAAAGATGAATGAAGAAACTTTCACCAACACATCATTCAAGATACCGACAGGTCTTTTTACCGACCTATTAGCCATCACGAGCCTCATATTGGTTGGTGTCGGATCGCCTAGCCCCAACTTCTTGTAGATGGATAGTGGCATCAAATTGATGCTAGCACCTATATCGCACAATGCTTTGGCAAAGTTCAAAGATCCGACGGTGCAAGGAATAGTGAAAGCTCTGGGGTTGGCCTTCTTCTGAACTATCGATCGGGTAGCAATTGCACTACAATGATGCACATCATCTTTCAGCTCATAACTTGCTGCCCTCTTCTTAGTCAAAAGATCTTTCATAAACTTCGCATACCCAGGCATTTGTTCAAGTGCCTCTACCAATGGGACATTAATGGTCAGCTGCTTCAACATAGTCATAAATTTGCTGAACTTCGTGTCATCAGCCACCTTCTTCAATCTTTGTGGGAAAGGTGGTGGTGGGTATGGAAGTGTTCTTTCTATGGCTTTCTTCCCCTCTTGCTTCCGTTTATCATTTTTTTCAGGCTGCACGTCTCTAGGTAAAACATCCTTGACGCCTGAAGTAGTTGTTGCAGCTTCTTCTCTTGTAACGTCACTAGGTGTGGCGTCAATGTCTGCTGCTACGTCAACCACTTGCTTGACTTTTGCTGAAGTTTCCAGCACCTTACCACGTCTGGTAGTGATGTCCATGCATGACCCATCAATTCCTTGGGTTTTGCCCAGTATCGCTCGGTAAGGTGCTAGCCTTTCTTTGATTGAATGCTACTGAAAGTTGGCTCAATTGCTGCTCTATTTACTTGATAGAAGTGGAATGAGAATCAACTAATTGCTTCATGGAGGCCAAATCATCAATCACCTCCTTAACTCCCGCGCTCGTTGCTTCCACTCCTTCCAATAACTTAGCCATCATGTCTTCCATAGAATTAGATGTGGTGGTATCACGTTTACCAGGGGGAACGTACAAACCACTATTTTCATTATTTTTCTTCCAACTACCTTGGTCTTTGCTTCCGGATTTATCATAATAGTTCCGACCTTGGTTTCCTTGGGCATTCCCACGGAAACCCCCCTGATTGTTTAAGTAGTTGGCCTCCTCTTCCGAATCAGATTTGTCTCTTCCTTTCAGCGCCACAGCTTTCACTTTTTCTGTCTTCCCTGATAATAAGTGCTTTGTCAGAAGATCCAATTGTGTTTTCATGTGCGCCATGTCTTGCTCACGTTCTTCTTCTCTTCTTCTATGGTCTGCAGACATGCCGATAGATAAAGTGGGGCTTGCTACCTCTGAATCCCTGGTATGCCAAGCTCTACTTTTCATTGTCATGCGATCTAGCATATTGCTTGCTTGACCAAAGGTGAGGTCCATGAAAGAACCTCCAGCTGCGTTGTCCACCACTGGTTTAGTTATTGAATTCAAGGCTCTATACAAGATCTCCATGAGGTGAACATTAGTCCTGTGATGGTTTGGGCATCTCGTTAGCTTTGTTTTGAACCTCTCCCATGTTTCGTGAAGAGCTTCAGAGGGAAGCTGACGAAAGTTGCTGATTTCATCTCTCAATTGAGCCCTCTTGGATGGCGGAAAGAATCTTTCTAGGAAAGCGTCTCTCAATTGCCTCCAATTTGTAATTGAATCAGGAGTCAGCCCATTCAACCACATAGTTGCCTCCCCAGACAGAGACAATGGAAATAGACGTAATCGAATTGCATTCTGTCCAACTCCAGGATTGTCGAATGACTTGCATGTAGAAATAAAGTTGATCAGATGCATATTCGGATCATCGCCTGCTAGTCCACCAAATAATCCCTTGAGTTGCAATAACTGAATCATGGTGCTTGTGATGTTGAACTTGGCTCCGGGCGCTAATGGTGGTGGAATTATAGCTCCAGTGGCTCCGGCACCATCAAGATCATCATCATCATCATCGAAAGCTGGTTGCAAAGGTTGGCGATCATACCTATACTGAGCTTGTCGACCTCTTCGATTGGCAGGTTTTATAATTTCAGCATCACGCCTAGGGTTCAGTAACTCGTCATCACCTAAATCTTCATCGTTAGGATTTGTTGCTCGTCCAGGATTATCAACGTTTTGTTGTTGGACTTGAGCAGCGGCAAGAGCAGCTAATCTTGCTTTCTCGTGTTGAGCAGCCATCCTGTCGATTTCAGCTTGTGCTTCCATTCTTCTAATTCGTTGTGGTTCAGGATTGATTGGTAATAACGGTTGACCAGAACTTCTAGTATGGGGCATGCACTAAAAGAAAAACCTGCAATAAACAAAAACAAAAACTAAAAGTAAAAGTACGAGAATCTTTGACCAAAGGGTCTAGTAATTATCACGAACTTGATTGACACTCGTATTCCCCGGTAACGGTGCCAATTTTTGATAACGCTCAATCTACAGCTCTCGTAGGAGTGTAAAGCGGTCGTTAGCAAATATAGAACCCAACCTGGGTTGGGTGTCGATCCCACAGGGAATAGCTTGGCCAACAAGTAAGCAAAATTACTAAACTTTTGGTGCAAGTCTCGTAAGAAGGGGGGGATTGTAATAAGTAACCAAAGTAATGAAATAAGAACTGAAAATAGCAAAGTAAAAAGAGAGTAGTTCGTAGGTTGTGAAACAATGAGAATTAAGGCGTTGGGGTTATATCCACCTTCAGAGGTATACGTCTCTATTGGCTATGAGTGTGTAGAGTCTTGACATGCAATTGCTTATAGAGAATTGTATTCGATGGTAAATCCAAGCGTCTCTAGACCTAAACAAGGACTATTTCACTTTAACTCTCTCGAGCTTAAAGCGTGTCTAACGGTACGAATTCTCCAAGAGGTTAGTCCAGTTACGGCACTAGCTTTTTAATAGGAAAGGGTGTCCTACTACCTTGACATTATCTCTTTTCCAGACAAATAACCTTTCTCTCGAACAAGTTAAATGTTAGACTGGCGTTATTCTTGCGTTTGCAACCGCAAAGAATGTAGATTAAGATGAAGAGCGTAATGATATAAGCAATATACGTGTCTTGAACTCACAAACTCACAGCTATAGATAGTAACTCATTCGGCTTCCATAACCCCAACTAAGAGGTTTAGTTACCCATGAATGCGAAGGATATCACATTTTGCATGGTGGATGGCGTGTGAAAGAGGTGTTAGGCGTGTGGTTTTGGTGATTCCGTAGCGAGTAACGATTCTCTTGTTGTGGAATAGATGAATAGAAGAGTAGATTAGAAGTGTTTGTAGATGAGGAAGATGAGAAGGATGGAAGAAAATTAATTGTTGAATTAAGTGAAGAATGAAGAATGAATGTTAGAAGATGAATAAAAATCTCTAGCATGATAGGGTATTTATAATACTCCTATCCTACTCCTACTAAGCTAATGAAATAAATAACAAAATCCTAATATACTAATGAAATCCTTGACCCAATATCATACATTTAACTTGTTCGAGAGAAAGGTTATTTGTCTGGAAAAGAGATAATGTCAAGGTAGTAGGACACCCTTTCCTATTAAAAAGCTAGTGCCGTAACTGGACTAACCTCTTGGAGAATTTGTACCGCTAGACACACTTTAAGCTCGAGAGAGTTAAAGTGAAATAGTCCTTGTTTAGGTCGAGAGACGCTTGGATTTACCATCGACTACAATTCTCTATAAGCAATTGCATGTCAAGACTCTACACACTCATAGCCAATAGAGACGTATACCTCTGAAGGTGGACATAACCCCAACGCTTCAATTCTCATTGTTTACAACCAACGTGACAATCTTTCTCTTTTCACTTTATTATTTTCAGCTTTTATTTCATTACTTTGGTTACTTATTACAATCCCCCCTTCTTACGAGACTTGCACCAAAAGTCTATTAATTTTACTTACTTGTTGACCAAGCTATTCCCTGTGGGATCGATACCCAACCCAGGTTGGGTTCTATATTTGCTAACGACCGCTTTACACTCCCACGAGAGCTGTAGATTGAGCGTTATCAAAAATTGGCGCCGTTGCCGGGGAATACGAGTGTCAATCAAGTTCGTGATAATTACTAGACCCTTTGGTCAAAGATTCTCGTACTTTCACGTTTAGTTTTTGTTTTTGTTTATTGCAGGTTTTTCTTTTAGTGCATGCCCCATACTAGAAGTTCTGGTCAACCGTTATTACCAATCAATCCTGAACCGCAACGAATTAGAAGAATGGAAGCACAAGCTGAAATCGACAGGATGGCTGCTCAACACGAGCAAGCAAGACTAGCTGCTCTTGCCGCTGCTCAAGTCCAACAACAAAACATTGATAATCCTGGACGAGCAACAAATCCTGATAATGAAGATTTAGGAGATGACGAGTTGATAAACCCAAGGCATGGCGCTGAAATTGCAACACCTGCCAATCGAAGAGGTCGACAAGCTCGGTACAGATATGATCGTCAACCTTTGCAACCAGCTTTCGACGATGATGATGATGATCTTGATGGTGCCGGAGCCACTGGAGCCATAATTCCACCACCATTAGCGCCCGGAGCCAAATTCAATATCACAAGCACCATGATTCAGTTATTGCAACTCAAGGGATTATTTGGTGGACTAGCAGGCGATGATCCGAATATGCATCTCATCAACTTTATTTCTACATGCAAGTCTTTTGACAATCCTGGTGTTGGTCAGAATGCTATTCGATTACGTCTATTTCCATTGTCTCTGTCTGGGGAGGCAACATTATGGTTGAATGGGCTGACTCCTGATTCTATTACAAATTGGAGGCAATTGAGAGACACTTTCCTAGAAAGATTCTTTCCGCCATCCAAGAGGGCTCAATTGAGAGATGAAATCAGCAACTTTCGTCAGCTTCCCTCTGAAGCACTTCACGAAACATGGGAGAGGTTCAAGACAAAGCTAGCGAGATGCCCAAACCATCACATGACTAATGTTCACCTCATGGAGATCTTGTATAGAGCCTTGAATTCAGTAACTAAACCAGTGGTGGACAACGCAGCTGGAGGTTCTTTTATGGACCTCACCTTTGGTCAAGCAAGCAACATGCTAGATCGTATGACGAAACAACGTAGAGCTTGGCATACCAGGGATTCTGAGGTAGCAAGCCCCACTTTATCTATTGGCATGTCTGTAGACCAAAGAAGAAGAGAAGAAGAACGTGATCAAGATATGGCGCACATGAAAACCCAAATGGATCTTCTTACAAAGCATCTATTAGGGAAGACTGAAAAAGTGAAAGCTATTGCGTCAAAGGGAAGAGACGAATCTGATTCGGAAGAGGAGGCCAACTACTTGAACAATCAGGGGGGTTTCCGTGGGAATGCCCAAGGAAACCAAGGTCGGAACTATTATGATAAACCTGGAGGTAAAGACCAAGGTAGTTGGAAGAAAAATAATGAAAATAGTGGTTTGTACGTTCCCCCTGGTAGACGTTATACCACCACATCTAATTCTATGGAAGACATGATGGCTAAGTTATTGAAAGGAGTGGAAGCGACGAGCGCGGGAGTTAAGGAGGTGATTGATGATTTGGCCTCCATGAAGCAATTAGTTGATTCTCATTCCACTTCTATCAAGCAAATAGAGCAGCAATTAAGCCAACTTTCAGCAGCATTCAATCAAAGAAAGGCTGGCACCTTACCGAGCGATACAGTCCAAAACCCAAGGAATGATGGGTCATGCATGGCCATCACCACGAGGAGTGGTAAGGTGCTGGAAACTTCAGCAACAGGCAAGCAAGTAGTTGACGGAACAGCAGACATGGACGCCACACCTAGTGACACCACTAGAGAAGACGCCGCAATATCTACTTCCAACGTCAAGGACGTTTTACCTAGTGACGTGCAGCCTGAAAAAAATAAACGGAAGCAAGAGGAGAAGAAAGCCATGGAGAGAACACTTCCATACCCACCACCACCTTTTCCACAAAGATTGAAGAAGGTGGCCGATGACACTAAGTTCAGCAAATTTATGACCATGTTGAAGCAGCTGACTATTAATGTCCCATTGGTAGAGGCACTTGAACAAATGCCTGGGTATGCAAAGTTTATGAAAGATCTTTTGACTAAGAAGAGGGCAGCAAGCTATGAGCTGAAAGATGATGTGCATCATTGTAGTGCAATCGCTACCCGATCCATAGTTCAGAAGAAGGCCGACCCCGGAGCTTTCACTATTCCTTGCACCGTCGGATCTTTGGACTTTGCTAAAGCATTGTGTGACTTAGGAGCCAGCATCAACTTGATGCCACTATCAATCTACAAGAAGTTGGGGTTAGGAGATCCTACACCAACTAATATGAGGCTTGTTATGGCGGATAGGTCGGTAAAATGACCAGTTGGTATTCTATGCGATGTCTTGGTGAAGGTATCTTCATTTATTTTTCCGGCAGACTTTGTCATCTTAGATTGTGAAGCAGATTCAGAGGTTCCCATAATCTTGGGACGCCCCTTCCTTGCTACGGGAAGTGTGCTCATAGATTTGAGAGCTAATGAGCTTTCATTCCGAATAAATGATGAAGTGGTGCGCTTTGATGTTTGCAAATCAATGAAGCAACCTAAAGATCTAAGTGTATTTTCTGTGGCTGATGTTGTCGTTGATGATGAGGATGAGTTACTTGCTGAAGAGCAAATTCTTGATGATCCTTTGGAGGTTTTGCTCATGGAAGAAGAGGATGATGATGCTGAAATTTCTGAAGATGATATTTGTGCTCTATCGGGATTAGGAACATATCGCTATACTCCCAAGAAGCTGGATCTTGATCTCAAGAATCGACCCACACCACCAGCTAAGCCATCTATTGAAGAACCACCCACGTTAGAATTGAAGGAGCTGCCAAGCCATTTGAAGTACGCATTCTTAGGATGTGGAAACACTCTTCCAGTCATAGTGGCAGCCGATTTAGGTGAGCAACAAGTTGCAGCTCTTATTGTAATCTTACGCAAGTATATTAGAGCTATTGGATGGACCATTGCGGATATCATTGGTATTCCACCTGGGATTTGCACACATAAAATTCAGCTTCAAGAAAAGTGCACACCCACCATTAACATCAAAGACGTCTAAACCCACCAATGCAAGAGGTGGTGAAGAAGGAGATTATCAAGTGGTTAGACGCAGGAGTCGTGTATCCTATTTCTGACAGTACATGGGTAAGCCCAGTACAATGTGTCCCCAAGAAAGGAGGTATGGCGGTGGTTGCTAATGCAAAGAATGAGCTTATTCCACTCAGGCCCGTTACTGGATGGAGAGTATGCATGGACTACCGCAAGCTGAATTCTTGGACTCTCAAGGATCACTTCCCCATGCCATTTATGGACCAAATGCTAGATCGATTAGCGGGGAAAGGATGGTTTTGATTTCTTGATGGTTATTCAGGTTATAATCAGATTTGTATTGCACCAGAAGACCAAGAGAAGACAACGTTTACATGCCCATATGGTACGTTTGCCTTCAAACGTATGCCATTCGGGTTATGTAACGCACCAGCCACCTTTCAACGTTGTATGATGTCTGTTTTCTCTGATATGGTAGAAGACACTTTGGAGGTATTTATGGACGACTTTTCAGTTGTTGGTGAGTCCTTTGATGCATGTTTGGTGAACTTGAGCATGGCATTACAAAGATGTGTAGAGTTCAACCTTGTGCTGAATTGGGAGAAGTGTCACTTCATGGTAAAAGAAGGAATTGTTCTTGGGCACAAGATCTCCGAAAGAGGAATAGAGGTTGATCGCGCCAAAATAGAGGTAATTGAAAAGCTACCACCTCCAATTTCGGTGAAGGGAGTTCGTAGTTTTCTTGGCCATGCTGGGTTTTATCGTAGATTCATCAAAGACTTCTCCAAAATTTCAAGTCCATTGTGCAAGCTATTGGAGAAAGATGCGAAGTTTGACTTTAATGATGATTGCTTGAAGGCATTCGAATGCCTTAAAGAAAAACTCATTGAAGCCCCTATCATGGTAGCACCAGATTGGACGCTCCCGTTTGAAATCATGTGTGATGCTACTGGTGTAGCCGTTGGTGCTGTTCTTGGACAGAGAAAGGAGAAGTTATTTCATCCTATCTACTATGCGAGTAAGGTCCTTAATGAAGCCCAAAGGAACTACACTGTTACTGAACAAGAGCTCCTAGCATTTGTGTATGCATTCGAGAAGTTTCGTGCCTATCTATTGGGTACTAAGGTGATCGTTCATACAGACCATGCAGCTCTTAGATATCTAATGACAAAGAAGGATGCAAAACCAAGGCTGATTAGATGGGTATTGCTGCTACAAGAGTTTGATTTCGAAGTCAAAGATAGAAGAGGTTGCGAGAACCAAGTGGCTGATCACCTATCTAGACTTGAGAATGAGTATATGGCGCAACCAGAAAATCAGATTGACAATGCATTCCCTGACGAGGAGATACTAGCGACAACAATGCAGAACTTACCATGGTATGCCGACTTTGCAAATTTCGTGGTGAGTAATGTGTTACCTTCCAATTTATCTTACCACCAGAGGAGGAAGTTTATGCATGACGTTCAGCACTACTATTGGGATAAGCCTTATTTGTTTCGAAGATGCGCGGATGGTATCATTCGACGATGTATATCCCATGGAGAAGTGCCTACTATATTGAAAGCATGCCACACTTCGCAAGTTGGAGGACATCATGCAGGGAATCGAACGGCAAGGAAAGTCTTGCAAAGTGGTTATTATTGGCCTACAATATTCAGAGATGCACACGACTATGTGAGAAGGTGTGACCAATGCCAACGTCAAGGTGCTATTTCAAAACACCATGAAATGCCCATGTCCAAAATTCTGGAGGTAGAACTCTTTGATGTGTGGGGTATTAATTTCATGGGACCATTCGTGAATTCGTTTGGAATGAAGTACATCTTGGTTGCTGTGGATTATGTGTCGAAATGGGTTGAAGCTGTAGCATTGGCCGATAACGAAGGAAAGAGTGTTGTAGCATTTTTAAAGAAGAATATCTTCTCTCGCTTTGGAGTACCTCGTACTATCATAAGTGATGGAGGATCTCACTTTTGCAACAAGCTATTCAAAACTGTATTGGCCAAGTATGGAGTCAAACAACACAAGGTAGTAGGACACCCTTTCCTATTAAAAAGCTAGTGCCGTAACTGGACTAACCTCTTGGAGAATTTGTACCGCTAGACACACTTTAAGCTCGAGAGAGTTAAAGTGAAATAGTCCTTGTTTAGGTCGAGAGACGCTTGGATTTACCATCGACTACAATTCTCTATAAGCAATTGCATGTCAAGACTCTACACACTCATAGCCAATAAAGACGTATACCTCTGAAGGTGGACATAACCCCAACGCTTCAATTCTCATTGTTTACAACCAACGTGACACTCTTTCTCTTTTTACTTTATTATTTTCATCTTTTATTTCATTACATTGGTTACTTATTACAATCCCCCCTTCTTACGAGACTTGCACCAAAAGTCTATTAATTTTGCTTACTTGTTGACCAAGCTATTCCCTGTGGGATCGATACCCAACCCAGGTTGGGTTCTATATTTGCTAACGACCGCTTTACACTCCCACGAGAGCTGTAGATTGAGCATTATCAGTAACGACTGACACAAAACGGACCACAACTCTGAGAGCTGCAGCTACAGGCTATACCCTAACCTTAGTACTACTCTAATCTATAGACCACGTACCATCAGACATCGCATCGCTAATAAATCCTAAAAGTTGAACCAAGTCATCCCTAAGAAGTAAAGAAGAAATAAATACAAATAGATCCTAGGCATTTCCTTGTCCTACCACTAGCTAGGGAGAAAGAATATCTAGATCAGGAGCAGGAATAGGGTCTAGAGAAGGCCCCTTAACTTAGACCTTAGCTGGGGACGTATGTCAAGACTTTCCATGACCTCTAGGTTATCCACAAACAATGATAGGATCCCTAGGATCGATCTCAAGACCCTCATCTGATATAGCGATAGCACATGTCCTAGCCATGTACAAAAATGGGAAACCTAGGGAATACTTTAGAAGCCAACTCAGACCTTCAGCATAAAATGAGTGAAAGAAGAAAATAACTTATAAGAATGTCCTATATCCTCCCAACTAAAAAAAAAGATATCATTATTTCAATCTATGAGACTTTATTAGACACTTGATCTTATACACATAATATCGGTGAAACCGAGGCTCTGATACAAAGTTGACAGGACTTGATATATGCATCATGGTGGCTTCTACTAAAATCTACCAGTAGGTAAGACAAACTGTATTCTATAGATAATTGCAATGGGATCACTTAGTGGAAAATATCCCAAAAGAATGAAGTGGACGATAAAACTAAAAAATAAGCAAAGGAATAGAAAAGACTGAAAGATAGACATAATATAAAAGGTCATCCCACGACCTTGTAGAGTTAGTACAAGAGATACTACAGATACACCATAAGTTCTACAAATTTAGTACAAACTGTCTTGATACAAAAGACTAGACATAGATAAATAGAAGAAAAGAGTGGTAACTCCGACTCTAAGAGCTCACCCTACCTCTAAAATATACCACAATTTGATGCCCAAATCAATGATAGCATCTAGTACTCAAATATTCACCAAAAAGGTAAACAATTATAGTATGAGTACCAAAACCACGAGTGCATAATAGGCATTATCGGCCGACTAAGATAAATCATAATATAAATACAATAAGATATAAGATAACATAACTTTGTCAAGAAAAAGGCAAACCTAGAAGTAACTCCAATATCGCCGTACAAAATTAAATAGATAAACTAAAATAGTGACCTAATAAACATGCAATTATAACTAAAATATTGGACCCCATAAACTAATAAGTGCAGAAAAGTAAATACCCCAATGCAGACCCCCATAAGCCTGGATGGTATAATAAGGATACTATAACCAAACAGCCATTACTTACTAAACTTCATTCTATCATTTATAATTCATCCTTATTATGTCACACCTCATACTTATTATGTCACATTAAGAACCACTCCCTTTTACTAGACTCAAACCGGTGTAAATATCTCTCTATCATTACCAATAACTGGACTCAAATTGGTATATATATTTATATCATTAATATCATAATCAATTGATAGACTTAAACCGATACATTTATATTCAATATCAACATCAATAGCTAAACATGAATTGGTATTCATATCATTAATATCATAACTATTAGGTTTTACCATAATTAGCATCAACTCTCAATATCAACCCATTATGACTATTGAGTATCTAGCCTCATCATACCTTATTATAAGCATCTTAAAAGTATACAAAGAGAGAATAAAGGTCTATCAAAAGTAGTTCAAGTCTTGTCCTAAGATGGGTAGAAGGAGGCCCACTTTTAATCCTCAAAATCCGTTATGAGGCAACTCTACCCCGAACTAGGATAAGGTATCTAAATCTACTTTTAGATGTTAAAAACCCTTAATTATCCCAAATATATAAATCCTACTAGAATAAATAAAATAAATTACCTCTTGCCAGAATATATCCACCTCATTTGAATTAGTCCTCCAAGATATACCTCTTCTACAAGGGGCACTGGAAGATGATCCATCACAATAAAAATCCACATGGAAAGATCTTCTCTTACTTAATAGTGATGATAGGAATATTCTAATCTATTCTATCCAAGCTACTTTCCAATAACTTTTCCAAACATAAATGTTTAAAGAACAAACTTATCTTTATGATTGGTTTCCATATTATCTCATAAAGGTGGGTAAATGCAATAGAAATCAAGGTTTCCATGAGAACATGACAATCATGGATTTTTATACCAATCAACTTTTCTTCTTCCATATCTTCTTATTCTCTTAAATTTGAAGCATAGACCTCGGGCATCCATAAATTCTTAAACCACACACATATTTCCCATTTCTCATCTAATGTGAAGAAAAAATTGGCCTTGGTCTTAAACAATTTACTATTTTCTTTTTCATTCAACCATAATTCCTTTCTCTTGCAATATTCCTTTATGTCCATTCTAACTTTTGAATTGTCTTTTGTATTACCCTTAACATCAATGATTGTGTTGAATAAATTATCAAAACAATTTATTTTTAATTTGCATTGAATCAAGATTTTGTCTTAGTTTATTTCCCCTCCAATATGGCAACTCTCAAAATATGCTTTATTTGGTCCAATTATGTTCAACTCCATATCCGAGAAGTCTAGAAGGTGGATCATCTATAACTTTAGGAAAATTACATACTCTCTTCGAAATATGATTTCCTAATAGTAATGGAGGTGGCGGATCATTCTCAATCTTCTTCTTTTCAAATGCATTTTTTATCCTTCTAAACTTGTAGTCCATTAGTAAGAATCGGTAGTGACAATCAAACCAATAATTTTTTTCAGCCATCCTTTAAAGTGGATGCTTTACTATTTCCATGCATCATGCTATAATGGTAGTAACTTATCTATCAATGGATGGACATATATATCAATCAAACTTCTTAGATTATGGGACATGGAATAATACAACTTTGAAATTTGTAGGGACTTGTCATGCACATTGTAGGAGAAAGATTATATGGAGTAATAAATACAACTAACAAGAATAAGGTGTACCAAAATTAGAGAATTATGTGAAACCATCTACACACAACCCCAAACTAACATTTCTTGGTTTATTTGTAAAATCAGGATAAGTTCTATCGAAATGCTTTAAATCTTCTCCATTTGATGGATGAGACAAGAAACTTGGTGGCCTTTTCTTTTTCAGGGTGCCATTTTATGTGTGGGGAAAACTCATCGAAGCATAAAACCTATTTAGCCTATGTATAAGAGGCAAATAACACATCGTTGTAATCAAAACCATCTTTCCATTGAGAGTCCGCTTGCAACAGGTATGCCCATAAAACTTACAGTTTTCTAATTCAGTATCATTCTTATTGAACACTATACAACTATTTATACAACAATAGATTCTATTGTATGACAATCCAAACTTAGAAACCAATTTATTTTCTTGATAAAAAATTTGTGATATGTTCAGCTCCGGATTTACTAGTTCACCCAAAACACCAACTGTAGAGTCCATAGCAACTTGAGCAACATACTAGTAGGATTTAATACTTATTTCTCTAACTGCAATAGATAAAGTAGAATACAAAATCCCCTCAAATGATCGGTGAGTAGACTCTTCTAATTATTGATAGAAAGGTCTTGCTTCTTCATTGGGAACATCTTCTAAATTTGTTTCAGGTTCCATTTTGTCCCCAATTTCAAAGACATCATTGATCATTTCATGAAACCTATCGTGTTGAAATCTAGCATGTTGAATCCTAGTATGTCGACAATGTACAAGCATGTCATATTCATCCATAATAAGTAAATTATAAAATATACCACTCAAACTAGCTCTTTCTTTGTAGTCGACCCACATAAAGTATCTCCGTTTAAATTTTTTATGATAGAGATGGGTCGTAATTATATCTAGTTGAAATTACTTCAAGCACCTACATAAACTGTAAGGACACCTAAACACTCAACTTTTTGAAATATGTATAGTGTCATTGTATGATCGATAAAACCTACAACACCATTAAGATATAGGAGTTTTAAACCACTAGCATTTTCATAATACATATCATAAATCCACAAACAATGATCCATCTAAAAAAATATAGATATTCAATAATAAATTAGTTACCACTAGTTCATAATTTAATAATAAATATCAAAAAACTAGCTAACATTTTCCAGTAGCTAGTTAAGATTTTCCACAATCACTAGGACACAAATTTAATTTTCTAAACACTTCACTATTATCACAAAACCTATGTCTTTCAAAGACTTCTATATCAAATAATCACACCATAACACCATATTTAAAGACTTCAGTATAAGAAAATCAAGTCGTTGGTTCATAATACTTAACACTTCACTGAATTAGAATGATGTTGGTTCATCTTATAGAACTATGGCATCACGTATCCATCCCACATCATATAATCATCACAGAACCTATGGCTTTTAAAGCCTAATACAAATAATAATTTCACCATTACACTACATTTAAAGACTTCGACACAAGTCTAAAATTCTAAGTAATTATACTTAACCATTTTCAAGTGATTAGTTCACATTTTAAGTGACTTCACTTAAGTATTTTCTAGTCACAAGTACATATTTCAAGTCACTACACTTAAATATTTTAAGTCATTAGTACATATTTCAAGTGACTACACTTAATCATTTTGAAGTCACGAGTACACATTTCATGCCACTATACTTAGCCATTTTCAGATAACTAATTCACATTTCAAGTCACTATACTTTACTATTCAAGTAAATAATTCACATTTCAAGTATCTACACTTAATCATTTTCAAGTCACTACACTTAGCCATTTTTAGATAACTAATTCACATTTGAAGTCACTATACTTTACTATTTTCAAGTAAATAATTCACATTTCAAGTATCTACACTTAATCATTTTCAAGTCACTAGTACACATTTCAAGTCACTACACATAACCATTTTCAAATCAATAGTACACATTTCAAGTCACTAGCTACACTTAATAATTTTCAAGTCATAAGTTTAGAATTTTAAGTCACCATATTTAATCATTTTTTGATTGAAAGTTCACATTCTCAATTGTAATATAATTCAAATAACTCAATAAATTTAATAATGAAAATAAGTAGAGGTATTTCATGTCCCTCTCACAACATATAATCATCATAAAATTTATGACATTCAAATCTTTCTACAACAAATAATCCCACCATTACACTACATTCAAAGACTTTATTATAAAAAATAGAAAAAAATCAACTTATCTTTGGTTGGCCTAAGTTGAAGAGAAAGAGACAAGAGACGAAGAAAAATAGCAAAGCAACCCTTTCTCTGAAGTTTAGTTTTTTTTTTTTCAAAAAGCAACACCAAATAACTTACTACTTCACATCAAACAATAACACCAACCTCTTCAGAAAAGCAAGTAACTACAATTAACTTTAACTATTAATAAAGCAAATTTTATTTCATATAAAATTTTCCAATGTAAAGCACTTTAGAATATTTTATATATTTAGAAAGCTACTGAAATGTCCTTTTTTGTTGAATATTTTATTTAGAATAGGTCACTTATAATTTTTTAAAATATTATATTATTTTTTCAAAAATATTGATTTTACACATAATGAATCAAGAGAACATTTTATTTTATTTATTTCATAAATGACCCATAAATCTTAATCCCTCCTATAATTTTATATTTTTACCAATTATTAATCAACGTCATTAAAATAATATTTGCAAATCAAGGTTTTCATCTTCAATTAAAATTATTAATTAACTTACTAAAATACTATTTGCAAATTCACCTTCGAGCATTCACCAAAACAATAATCATAGAATTGCACATTATCTAAAGAGCAGAGACAAGATCTTGCTAAATTTCATCTTCTCTATGTAATTCCAACATTCTTTGAAGGGGGAAAAAGAAGCTAAAACTAAAGCACAATAGAAAAATACAAAAATAAAAAATCTAGTTTATTTTTTATGCTCTAACTCTAAGAGGTTGTATTACCTATTAGTTGAATAAAAGACCACTAGAATACTAAGTATTTGTTTTTAATGTTTTTTGTTAAACTTATTTGGCAGATTGGATAGATAAAAAGTTTTAGAGTCTAGATAGATATAAAGTTTTAGAGCCTAGAGAATTGAGACACTATTTAAGACCATTACTTACATGCATGAATTTTTGACTGAAAAATTCAAGTAATTTCAGCCCTATGCATTAGTTATACCACATGTGAAATATCAAATCATTAATATCACAAGGAAGGTATGATTAGAGCTCATCAATTTCTTAGATCTCATACAATTTCACCTTCTAGATGCACACTATGAGATGCACTCTAAGAGGTTGTATTACATATAAGAAAGAGAAAGCACAACCATACCTTTGGACAAAGTTTGACCGAATGAGAAATTAAAAATGGCACAACGACGGAAAGAGATATAATGGTGTAGGAATAGGAGTAGAGCAATGGCGGTGAGAGGAGAGAGCAACGATAGTGGGAAGAGAAAGAAATAGAGAGAGAGGATCAACACAGAGAAAAGAGGAGAAATGAAAAAAGAAAATTGGGGTGGTTCTTTAATAAGGTATGTGACTAAAAAAGCAACGGATAAAATCGACATTGTTCATCACTTTTTTGAAAATTTATATATACAATATAATATTTTAAAATATTATAATTATTTATTTGTTAATAAATTAAAAACATCAAATATCAACAGACAGTGTCCTTTTTGTAAAATTAATTTTTATTTATTTTAACGAAACCAACACTAGTTATCTCTTTTAGGAAAAAATTAAAAATAATTAAAAATTATGATGGACAACGTTTCTTTTATAAAATTAATTTTTTTTCTTAAAAACAAAAATTAAAGGGACATTGCCCATTGATTTTAGAAAAAATAAATAAAACTTATATTAAAAAAGAAATGGACAACGTTGTTTTTTTGAAATTAATATTTATTTTTAAAATATAGCGATACTGTTTGTTGCATTTATTAAAAATAATTTGATAAATTATTTATCAGTAGGTTGGCATAATAATCTGTAGAACAAGCGACAGAAGTTAAGACACTGTCCATTGATTTAAATAAAAAATAAATATAAATTAAAAATAAATTTAAAAAGCAATAGATAGTGTAACTTTTCCATCGCTTTTTAGGAGTGCAACGTTGTCCATTTCTTTTTTATCAGACCTTTCTTTTAACTTTTTTTAGTAGTGAGATTTGGTAATTTGGTTATATTGCTTGATTTTAAGTTTGAGATTCTATGACTTATCTTCTGATTTGCAAAGATTTTGCATTGTTATCCTTCTCTATAGCTCATTTATGAGGTTGATAAATATGAAACTTGTTATTCTAAATTGGCTAGTTCATTGCCCAATAATATTCTTGATGTTGATGTTAGATGGTCTATGTCTTGCCTTTCTGGTTGTTAGGTCCATTTTTGGTTATAACTTCGATCTTGGTATTGGGGTGGAGTTAGATACTTCATTATCTTCATGATGTAGTTCTTCGTTCAGTCAAGTTAAAGTTGGTGTAATTGAATGATCCTTTCCTATAACCACTCCTTAAGATGGGTAAATGGGAATTCATTATCTTGATATGCCTATTTTATTTTCTGATAGTGGTCTTTACCTTTGCATTGATATTGATATTAGTACTCTATTCTTCGGTGATGCTTTATGTTTTAATTGTGTTATGGTTGTTTTACATTGGTGAATTTAAGAACTCCCAATTACGGTATTTGATTTATCCTAATAATACATGGTGGTTTTATTCTCCTTTGAGATATGTGCCAATGGGTACTCGTTGCTAAGACGGAGTATTAGATTGACCAATTTTAGGCTAAGGTTGCATTTCTCCGAGTTGCTACAGTTTAGGTTATCACATGTACTATTTGTAGACTTGGTGAGTTCTTGGGTATGCTTTGATGATTTATGTCCTCCAGCAAATATAGAGGTGATTGCTTATGCTTTTAGCCTATGTTTATCCTCCGTTGTAACTTTATTCTGCAGCTACATTTTGATTTCAGCTCTAGCAAGAACCAGTAGGGATATGCCTAATTTCTTTTAGTGAGGGTGAGTAGGGTATTTACCCTTAGTTTAGAATTGTTGTCTCCAGTTTGGAATCTTGACTCTTTTGAATGGTCAATTGAGGGTTATGATAAATTTAGAATTTAGATGCTTACTCTTCTATAGGATTGGTTGAGATAGTTGAGATCGAGTGGTCTAATTTTAGTATTGTGGGTTTATCTTTGAGTTGTAGAGCTTGGTTGCAGCCTCCATTTCAAGACTTATTCCAGTTAAGCATTTTTTATAGGCTAGCTAAGCCTATTTTTTATCTTCTGATGTCACCCAAATTACACCTCTTAAGAAGTATAACAACGGTCACTTATGAAATATACAAATTAACAAAGGTTGGGGTGGAACCCACATGGAATAGGATGAATCTCTGTCAAGAACTTGTCGATGCAGTCAGAAAGTTCAGAAAGTAAATGGGGGTTTAGTAAGAAGAGTAGTAGTAACAAATCTTGGAAAATTTAGGTTGTTATCAATATAAGAAGATAACTAGAATTGTGTTCCCCCTAACTAACTAAATCTGCAGACTTATCGTTCTCATCAAACTATCTAGGTGTCTTGCATGCAAAATCTAACAAGTTATGTATCACCAACAATATCCTGACCCTCTTTGGTGAATTTCACTCATCTTCTCCCGGTCTCAAAGTGTCACTTTACTAACCCTTGTCCTGGATCCTAGGTTAACTATCTCCTCTCAGTCTCAAGTTAATTAGATGAAGGTTGGTTCTTCAAATTACTGTTATGATCATTTTTCCTAATCTTAACCATTCTCTCTAGTTAGAATCTAATACATAAAGGTTCTTAATCTCTGTAGTCACCAAAATAAATCAATGCGAAGAAAACCACAATACATTCAAGAATACTAATGATGAAAGACTTTCCACTTCCTCTACTTTGTTATTCCATCTGGGTTACCACAACCCTAGTTATGGGGTTAAGCTGCTCATGATTGCAATAACACATATAGAATTCATAATTGAAAGCATATGAATAATCTCACAAATAATTAAGAATAAAAACTAAAATATCAAATTAATATCAAACCCTAAAATTCAAGAACAAGAAATCCAAGATCAAAAATGTATCTTAAAACTCTACATAATATTATAAGTATGAAAATAAGGTCGGCATCTACATAAAAACCTACTTATGGGTCGTAAGTACTACCTACAGGTCCTAGGTGGGTTCATATGTATGAGAGAAATGAGCATCTTTTAGAACCCCAACCTACAAGGGGTACCTACGGGGTTGTAGGTAGAACTTACGCCTCGTAGGTTGTCCTTCATAGGTCTCAGACCAAAAATCAAATTTCAAAATCTCACATCTGCAACATACGGACCCAACCTATGGGATCGTATGTGCTAACTACGTCCCATAAGTGTGTCTCGTAGGTATCCTTCCATATATATTTCATCATTTTTCTCCTTCTCTGCTCCAAACCCTATTTCCTATAAAATCAACATAAAAATACATCACATCTAACAAAAAGACCTAAGCACTTTCATAGTTTCCTTGTTTTAAGCATCAAAAGTGCCATGAAACCATGGAACATCAATAACCTCAACTTAGAAAGTTTGAATGTCCTTTGGAAAATAACACTTGACAACAAAACACGATACTTAACTAAGTGAAACCTAAGGCATCTACGACAGTCAACTTAATTCAGCTCAAAGATCTGTAAATCCTCCTATTGATGACTTTCAAAACCACTCTATGGATCCATGTATCACCACACTATTACATAAATGAATCAAGTAATGACATTAGTTAACAACAAACAATTAAGAGTATATGCAATTTACACTACCCAAACAGATAATCGGTTTATAATACAACCCATGTACTGTCATAACAAAGAAGTCCCAACTCTTATAGTAGAATAATGCATGTTAATGTAAGGAAGTGTATCAAGACACTCACACTCAGAAAATAAGTTCTAATCAATGTGCAAAAAATACCATATGCTTGCTCTTATTTTCCATACCTTAGTTTTTCGGATAGTTGGGCTAGGATCACTATAGGACTTTACCCGGCTTGTAATATAGGCTAGAGGGCAGGTATGGTACATTTGTGATATAGTGACTCACCCTTCTCACACTATATTTGTACTTTAGGCTCCACTTCTCAACCATTTTTATTTTATTTCTCTATTTTTCTCCTGTATTGTTTTTGGGATTAGGTGTGGTTTTCATTTATTCACATCTCTGTCTTTTTCTTTTCCACTCTTTTTATTCTTCTCTTTTTGTTTTTTCTTATTTTTTATTTCTACTAGACCCAACCTCGCTTTATTTTTCTTTTACATTAAACACCCTTCTATATACACATTTTAACTGTGTACACCTATGATAGCCACCCACAGCTTTCCTGAGTTGAGGTGCATAGTGTCCAAGGAGGGACCAAGTCTAAAATAGGTTTATTGTAATCAATTAGAAAGGTGAAAAGGTAAAAATAAGAAAATAGGCCAATGTATGCTCAAATCACGGAGCAAGGGATACTTATTCACATTTAGACGATCATCTAGGCTAAGTGGACTTATTCAAGAATATTCTATGTTCTTGTCCAAACCAAATATCCTACAACCTAGGAAAGACTAACTGGGCATGTTCTAGATCAAATAAACAAATATAAATTGGTAAATGCATTACACACAAAAGGTACAAGGTTATATCACCAACTACTACCTATCAGATTTTTACAATGCTACGCTTTGATTAGATTATCCTCAATAATAATGTGATAACATGATTTAAACAATGGTTACACATATATTTACATCACTCAGTTTACAAAAATTTTGGAGGGGTATTATTTTTCCAAACACTTAAAACACAAAATATGTTAATTGAACTTAGGTTCCTTGTTTTTTTCCTAATTAAATACAAACAAAACATAACACATAAAACAACATAAACCTAAATATGTTGGTTCTACTAAGATAATGCAGCCGATAAGAAAAGAATCATGACAACAAAAAACCTTGGTTGTGGTACACCTCTACTTCTAACTGAATGTTGATGCACTGTCCGCAGGGCATGCTAGAAAATAAACAAAATAGGGTATAGTGATATACTTGGGATTTAAAGCTTATTCTCTAATGATTGGTAATTTTACCACTCATACTCACTCAATATTTGTGCATATTATCATATTTTGGATTAATAAATGAGACATAATTCTGATTAAATGTACTAATATCCATATTTCACAGGCACATAGTTGATGGGATAGAAAGATATGTATTGGAGCTTAAAATAATCAAAACTAGGAAAGAAAGTACCGTTGAAGACCTGGTGCAGAACTAGCCTTAGTCATTGCGCTCGCAATTTGAGAACCCCAATCGTGGTTAAGTCAAAAAGGTCATTTTACCATGGTCACGTGAGTTAATTGCGGTCGCGGACAAACCTGTGCGATTGCGGCATAACGGAGAATTTCAGCCTAAGGGCAGAATTATAAATGAACATGGCTGATCCTAAATTTGGAAAAAGAGGACTCAAACCCTACGCATCTCATATATTCATAATATTCCATCTTTCCTAATAGTGAGTTATTTTTGGTTCTGGAGTTCATAGTCTCTAATCTTGGAGAAGATAATATTTTATAAATTTTTGATGAAGAATACATTAGAGACCTTCTATGTGAAGGAATAGCTCACTTCCATTGGAGATATGTGGGAGTCTAATGTTTGAAGTAACATTCACTTAAGCTTCAATAAATCATTTCAATGGAGATTATGGGTATATATTTGCTTATTTATCTGTGTAAGAAGATCTCCCTCTTGGGGTTATATGTGAATAGTGATTAAAGTGTGTGTGTGCTTTGTTATTGCTAGCTTATATTTGGTAGTTCATGTTGATGGGTTTTAGCATTGCTTGACCAATTTAGTTGGGATTTATGGTTGATAGCCCCAAATACTTATATAAGTTTTATGGGTGAAAACTCCAAACTCTATAAAGTTTAAAGCCATCTTCGAAAGAAGGGTTTTGGGCAAACTTTAGGAATCCATAACATCCCTAAAAAAGGGTGTAGAGACCACAATGGTAGACAATTCTGTGTGTATTTTGCTAATCTATCACTATCTTAGACATAAAGGTGGTTGTGAAGTTGACTATGTCATGGGTATTATCCCAGAAGTATCGATGCCTAAATTAAGGTTTGGTTACCAATTGTTGAATACACCCATTAGGTGTTTGAAAGAATAAATGGGTGAAAGTTTGGTGTTTTGTTGAAAGGCTAGCATCAAAACCTATAATCGAACCTACCCATACTTGATATACTAATATTGAAGTTAATCATTAGCATATACATATAACTTCCCTTAGTAATACATAATCCCAAGATTCATGCTTAATTGTTTGAAAACTCTAATTATTCGTAGCCCAAAATTTATAGTAGAAAAACCCAAAATGAAACATTAGTGTAGACTCCTATCTCCCCTATTTTTATTTGTTTGTATAATTTTTTTGAATTTAACTTATATCTATTATTTTGAATTAACTTGATTGCCACTTACATTGTTCCTTGTGGATTAGACCCCGACTCCAAAGTAGGGTAAATATATTAAGAGTTACCACCTTACACTTAAATTTACATGTAAGTTAAGCATTATTACTCTCTCTTATCTCACATATCGCGTGGCTCATCTAGAGGAGGATGTGGTAGGGCGTGATTACAAGAGGTACTGCCTACCGTCTAGGAATGCCTATCCTCATCCACCACAGGTTAAACTCTTTACTCTATGGAGGCTCTTTTTAAGGCCTACTGATAACCTATCCTAGGGTCCTGTAAATCCTTCTCATGTCCTTTTTTGGACCCAACAATCAAGGCCTTATAACATCCATAAATAAGTCAAAAACCATTGGTGATGTCCTGGGCAGTGGTTTTGTGAAAGTAGGAATAACCATAGGGACAACAAAATACGGCTCTTAGGTAATGATCGCACCTTTGAGCGTAATATGGACATCTCCTCGCATATGACAGGTAAATCAGGCAACTGGACCTCGTAAAGTCATACACCCATCTGGGTCTCAAAACTATTTATGTGGACCTGATGCTCTCTTGTGAAATCCTTCATGGACGTCACCATCTTTCCCTCAACACTGTCCTCAAAAGCCTCTACTGTTGTTTTGACCAATCGTTGGATTTTACCAAATAGTATTGCCAAATAGTTCTCTATTTGGGTGACGCGATCAGTCAAATCATGTTTTCACTCAACCATATACTACTAAAACTATTAAGGCACACTTACAAAACCAGGAACTGTCGATCAAGGGGTCAAAGTAGAGGTCGCGACTGGTGCTAAAGTAGAAGCTGATGCTGGTGCTGATGGGCCCGTGGCCCCACTCACTACCTGCAGTAGTAGTGGGATCATATTGCTGACTACCCATATCAATATTAATGCTCGCACTCAACCTCTAAATAGGGTCAATCAAAATAGAAGGCCCATCAAAATAGTTTGTACCAAAAGAAACAGGTCTTTGTGCTCGATGTAGCACAATCGGTTTGGCAGCATTCTTAATTATGCCAATATTGGCCAGGTGGGTCACCTCAATCCTCTGATACACTTCTAAAATAGGTAGAACTATTGCCATATCACATAAATTTTTCACCAAACATGGAAAGAAAAGTGTGGTTAACTAGTTAAACTCTCTCTCGCGGATGTTAAGATCCACCTAGAGAAATTTCTATCATAACTAGATATCAAGATGGAAATCGAAACTGCTCTATACCAAGTGAGAATGTTATTTTTATATGTCAAACTCAAATAATATCTCACTACTATCCCCTTGAACTTTGTTGTAATGTGTAGTGATGCCTTCTTAATCATGCCCTTCCCCCCAATCCAAGAGGCATCAGTACCTAGATCTGCAATCTGCTTGGCGACCTATCTATCCAAGTCTACCATATTCTCTTTATTCTATACTTCCATTGTCATTCTCCTGCACCACACTAGTCTCATACAATATCCAAACTTAGCTGTGGTGGCTGAACCCACATACTCTGTCCCAAACAAAACCCACCTAACTATTTCCTCATATATGTCGACTCTAGCCTCTCTAACTAGTGTATAGATTAGTTGGGTCTTCTTAACTCCTCTACCCTTAGCTAGGGTAACCAAGTAAATAGATGGTAGATAGGAATCATAGAACTCTTAAGCAATTATTAGGTTGTACAAACCTGAAGGTTGGGTGATCCACTCAAGTCAATATATCTAAAATGCAGCCTGCAAGTTTGGAGCTCCTATCAAACCGGTTAAATAAATCTTGGTCTCCCCTACAATATCGTATCTCGATCAACCATGCAAAGTAATAAAGCTATCTCTTTCATAAATCTATTTCATGCCCTCCACAGACCATTTCTGATTAAATTGAGCTAATGGAATCGTGGAGACATGTGTGGAGTCTGACTCCTGAGGAATGGGTGCTAAAGTGCAGCTTGAGTACCCTGAGCTGAAAATGAAGAAATATTATATGTAACATAAGCTACATATAATGCCCCAAAATTGGGTCCGGAGACGTCACACGGTGCTTAGTGTCACAAGTGACCCCAAGCTAACCCTTCTACTGGCATAACTAATTAGCAACTGGATAAAATGCTTAAATTTGTATAAAATTAGTGAGAACATAAAACTTTTCTAAACTTGATCAATACAAATATGAACTTCACAAGATTACAAAACTCTGCTTTTAGCAAAATAAAACTAAAATTGAATACATTAACTCTACTAACTCAAACTGTCCATCTGGCTCAAACCCTTGAATGAAAAAGATTTATCACTTGCTGACTAAAAGCTGCGAGATGACTGAATCTAAATATGCATACTAAGTGTTGTACCTACATTATGAGACAATGTAGCAAATATACGTGTATGTGGATCAACACTTTGGGAATGTATTAAGTATATAGGGGTGCAATGCAATAAGTAAACAACATTTCAATATCACTATAGTTTATAAAATTATGCATGCTGACATAAATGACTCACATAGCTTGAATAATATCTTAAATATAAATTTTATAAATCATGAATAATGAAACGTGTATAAATCGCATGAGTCATTTAACTTGCTTCTAAAATCTGTATTCTCCATTTATTCTCAAAACTTGTAAGCTAGATGAAATTTGAAACTCAGTCTATATAGTAAACTCTTTCTCAAAAGTCATAATTCAACAATAAGGCTCAACTCATTACAACAACTCTTGGGAATACTTGAAAATATGAAATCAATGTAGGAATGTGCAATTTATATCATGAACTATCAATTTATATCATAATTAAACAAGATAATCATGCAATTCAAGAATTGAACAATTTCATAATCTCATAAACTTGAAATATAGAAAAATAATAAGAATTGATCTTGGAAATATAAAATTCTTTAAGAAAAACTAAAACTTTTGGGAACAAGAACGAAATGGTATTCTTGTTCAAAACCCACATACCTTAATACACTTGATTTATGTACAAAACTTGACCTTGAAATCCTAGGAGATGATATTGAAATCTTTCTTGAGATTCTTGGATTTTGATGCTAAACTATTGGTTTCTTTCTTGAAGAGGATGACCTTAATTTGATGTTCTTGGGAACTTTCTTGAACTTCTTGGATTAGAGATCTTAGATTCTTACTTATCTTAAAGGAGTAATGGAATTTTGAATTTCTTGAAAGATGATCTTAAGAGAAAACCCTAATAATGTTCTTATGAATAAAGAGGATTAAGGGTTGTTTAAACTGATTTATGATGATTAAGTATGTAATTTTGATTATTTAGGTCATGGGAGGTGAAGGAAAAGTCCAAAAATACCCCTACTAAGTTGTTAGATTTGTGATAAGTCATCACAAATGTCACCACTTAGGAGTTGGATTTTATCGGTTTCTGACTAAGCCTGACGACATTTTGTGATAAACCGTCAGACTTGTGATAAGTTGTCACAAATGTCGTCACTTGGGGCTGGAATTCATGAATTTTTGCCTAAGGCTGACGATATCTTATGATAAGCCATCACAAATGTGATAAGTTATTAGAGTCGTCACTCAGTTTCCCAGGCTGATATGTTGGAGCAAAATGGGCAGAACTTTTTGCTCCGATATTGGATTTAGGAAAAATTGATATCGTTGGAAAGATAATTCGAAGAGATCTATTTGATATATAGTAGGAAACCCATTTCTTCATATACATAGAGATATGGTTGATTGAAGTCGACTTAAGTTTCGACGCTCACTAAAAGTCGAACGATAGGAAAGCTTTCAACTTGACCTTGAGTGAGGGGATCTTTATTATCTTAATTCATACTCAAATAGGTTACCACACTACACAATTGATTAACATATTTCATAGGATTTATGGATTTTGGAACATCTACACGTATAAAAGATGGTTTTTGTTCTAGCCCGAAATACGAGGTGTTATATTATCTCCCCCTTAGGATCATTCTTCCCCGAATGTTGCTCTTTTGGTTAAGAATATAGAGAAAACTAAGGATACAAAGTTGAAATAACTTATTAAAATGAATCTATATCTTTCTAAAGTTTGGCATACTTTAATGAATGCATATACTCATGATAATATCTAACTGAATATTTGATTAGAGAGGGGTTGAATGATGGAAGGTTGTTACCTTCGTCTGAATCTGAGTTAACTTGCCCTTTTTGCTTATTTTTGAAGAGCTGACTTATGCTGAGAGTTTAGAATTTGCTTGATGTGTTCATGGTGCGATCGTTCTTACAGATTGTGAGGTAGTAGTTTATGAAGGCACAAACCATAAGAAAACAAGGCTAAGATCACACAATGGGTATCAAAGTGTCTGAGCTGGAATACTTGGAAAACAAAGATCGTTCGATGAATATTTATGAACTGAATCATAACTAGATATCCAAATTCTAAATTTGATGCCTGATACATATACTGAACTAAATTTGCAATTCCGAAACTATTCAGAATTATCGTACTTATGAAACTTCAGGTAGTAAAACTAGGCTAGTTCGAAAAATGGAATCCATAGAAATCTATGTGCCTGATTGTTAAACAGAACTGTTGTCTATCCAAACTGAATCATACTAGATACTCATGATTAAGTAGAGGGTTTCTTCAATACCCCTGTACGGAGTTCTAACAATTTGAAGGAGCCAAGAATCTTGATCAAGATCTTAATAAGACATCTGAATAAGGGATTACAATATTGCTACAATTCCATAACTTGGAATCATAGACCTTTGAATCATAGATGGGGGTAGAATGGACCATACAACTTCTGTCATAGTCTACCAATATCACGCTTGTAAAAGTATGTTTCTAAACCATGAGAATCACATTCATACATAAAGAGGCTCAACATCTTCAATCATACTCCTTAACTTAGCTATCAAGAACATTACTCATTATCTAACTAGTCTTTCTCTACCTAACATTTCAATAGTACTACCGATCCTAAAACATACAATAATCCTCAAAAAAATAATGCAGCCCCATAGCACCTTGGGTGTACTTTTGCATCATACATACAATGTCAAACTTGATTACGAATCAAGTAAACTTATGCTCTTGCATACACTGTTCAAGTCTATTATATTACTTCTCTATAAATAGTATTATTAACCAAGAAATCATCACATCCACCTTCATGACCAATGATAACGCTCAAATTACACTCTTAAATGGATGTAAGCGACCGTTGTCAATATAAAACCCAACTAGGTTGGGGTCAAATCCCATAGGGAATATGGTGTGAGCTCAAGTTGTTTGTGATTTAATCTGCTGATAGTTTAATGTTTCCTGAAATTGGGGGGGGGGGTTAGGTTTAACAATTTGTTGTTTGTCACTTTACTTTTGGTGTTTGTAAATCAAGAGTTTATGAAATAATCAGAATTCTGTTCGCTAGGGCTTCTGGTTCAAGACAGATGCTAAAAGTGATTCAAGATTCTCATGGTATGTTGGATAACAAGCCATCTCTATCGATGTTATGCTTAAATGTATCTCGACCTACTTAAGAATTTAATTCCCTAATCCTCTCAGACTTAGGAAATTTCTATTTACTGCCCAGATTTTACCTCAGGTTAACCAACCTTGTTATAGCGCGGATTATTAAATAAAGTATTTTTGAGTCCCTTTTGATAATTCACTTCTTACTATATTTGATTTATTTCTCAAAAAAATCAAAGAAGTTATTTCTACTATTTGCAACCAACAGACATTAGTTAAAACTTTAGAATTATCAAGAAATCCTACCACCTTTTGAATCTTGAATACTTAATACCTCATCAAGACCTAACCCTAGATCTCATAACTCAGGCTAATAGAGTTTAGCCACTCATGATATAACGAATAAAACACATAATTGAATTCATAATTTGAAAGATAAACTTATTGAGATGAATAATAACTAGTGAATCACAGATTAAATCACAAAGAAAAAATCCAAAAATGCTGATAATAATCTCTCAAAAATAGTTGTGTTGCTAAAGTCAAGAAGTAAAGAAATAAAATATCAAAATATTCTATCCAAAACTCAAGGTGTCGACCTTGGTTGGAATAATACTGATAATTACGATAATGATGATGTCTAGAAAACCCTAAAATAAAGCTTTAAATAGTTTACCCTAAATAAGGAAACAAAATAAAGGTTACAATTTTTTTTCAGAATAGATGACGACTGTTGGTAACTCCTTATTAGGATCCTGATGACTTATCAAGAATGTTGTTAGGTATTCTTCAAATCTACACTAGTCCTGTTTTAGGTTTATGGCAACTTCTGATGGCTTATTAGGACTGTGATGACTTATCAGAAATGTCGTCATACTTTTGCTCCAATTCTCATGTCCTGCCTAAGTCTGATGGTATTCCTCATGACTTATCACCATTATGATGGCCTATCACAAAATTTCATCGATTCTACCAGCAGGAACTCATTCCCTATTTAAGGTTAACAATAAACTTAATAACTTATCAGACCCTTGATGGCTTATCACAAAATGTCATCACAACATCCACTTTAGGCCAATTCTCTGTCTACTAATGATGGCCAACTTGATAGCTTATCACAGGGCTGATGAATTATCACAAATGTCGTCAGCCACACTTGTCTTAAAATTTCTTCAAATTTTAAATTCTTTGATTCATTTTATGTTGGTTCTCTATCATATTATCTTAAACTGCAAAATCAAACATAAAATAATCAAAACTAACTAAAGTTGCTCAAGACCTTGCAATTATTTTGAGTTAAAAGCCTTAAATTTTTTAGAATATGCTCACACATCAACACCCTCAACTTAAAACAATTGCTTGTCCTCAAGTAACCAAAACAAAACTAAGAGAATACAAAGTACAATTTGTCAGCTAACTACTTATATTAGTTTAGAATAATTTCACTATCTCTAAGGTCAGTCAATTTAAAACTCACTGTTGATGATTTAAAAAACAACCATGCAACTCACAAGAATCAAGATACGACAAAAATTCGGCAATAACAATCATGACGTACCAAGATCATACTATCTGAACAAGTCAGTGACTTAGCAACATACCCAATGTGCCCATAACAAAGAAATCCCTTTTTCACTCATATCAGAATTCATATACATAAACATAGGGATAATCACAAGTCTCACTCTCAGAATGAAGTTCCAAACACTACATGTCAAATACCATAGGCTTGCCCTTATAGTCAGTACCAAAATCTTCAGGTAGGTCAGTTAGGATCACTTTAGGGATTTTCTTAGTCTTGTAATGTTGGCTAGGGGATGGTATGATATTCATGGATATTTTAGAGTGACTATGCCTCCTTGACAATACACTAAACTCTTAGGGTTTCACTTCTCAACCTTCTTTTCTTCCTTTTCTTTTATTGATCATATATGCTCAAGATGGATGCAGTCTTTTCAATCATCATATTATTTTTTTTAATTTTTGTAAATATTTTTAGCACAGATTTCTCTTTTCTTATTCCTTTTTCATGGCATCCAATGTTTTATTCCTTTCTTTTATTTTACCCTTTTTCATGCTCATTTTGCATTATGCACCCCTATGATAGCTACCCTCAACTTAGGTTGTTTTTCTAAGTTAAGGTACACAGTGTCTAAGGAGGACCAGGGCCAAAATATATTCATTGTGAGGTAAACGGGAAGGTGAGAGGTTTCACAGAAAGAAACATGCATATAGTCTCAAATCAGGGATCAAGGGATATTATTCATATTGGGATGGTCATTTAGGTTGAAAGTGGGTTACAATCAAAAATGGCCTATGATCCTTTCCTAACCCTTATCCTACAACCTAGGCAGGACTAACAGGGAAAGTTCTAGATTTGGCACACATTAGGACCTGAGTAAGGCCTCACACACATATGGCATACAAGTACATCACATATCACTACTTATTTGACTCATGTAATTTGTTTAGTAAAAATCATCAATTCACCGTACTAATGCCACAAATAGATGAGTCGTAGTCACAGATGAAAACAATTCACATAGTTATAAACTTAGATCAATGGAGAGGTGCTCAAACGTCACAAAATAAGCTAACTACCTCAAGTACCTTTATTTTTCCTAATTATCTACCAAAAATTATTACAACAACATCCTACCGTACACCCTCAACTAAAAATTGAAAATAAAGCTAAACTAAGGGTTAGAGTATACCTGGAATGGATTAATCCTGGGGTTCATGAGTTTCTGACCCTACTGCTTCATCATCTTCTACCTTCTCTCCATCGGGAACTTCTGGCCTTGTAGTTGTAGGGGGTCTGCTAGATGAGGCACCTACATCTCTGGCTTTCAAAGCCTCCTCTCATCTCTCATTGTCTGCTAGGGACTCCATTCTTGCTTTCTTAAACTCCTCTTTTTCAGCCTTCTTTTTAACTCTTCTTTTTTCCTCACTGTCAATGTCTTCTCTATTATCTTTTCCCTTCTGCTTTGCCTTCTTCTTTTTTTCTTTAGTGAATCTCCAACGAGGTCTAGCATTGGAATTTCTTCCTTAGATTCATGCATAGTTGGATCTGTCGGCACCATTCAGATCATGCATAGTTGGATCTGTCTGCATCATAGATTGGTGCTGCTACAACACCCCAACATCTGTCTTTACCTTGTTCAAGGCTGCTTTGAATTTAGCAAGATCAGTTCTTGACATTTTTTTTGCCCGTGAATCACATTGGTTCTCTAAATCTACAACCCATCTAGGCAAAGTCATAAAAATCTCAAGGGCATCCTTGATTCTCTTATCTACTGCAGCGGTTTGGCAAAAGCATGTAGCTGTACCTCACACCATTTGTCTTGTTTGTCCACTTTTCTGATATCGATCGGAGGAAATGAAAATTCAACTAATGATGTAGGAGCTGAGTGATTGGGTTTATTCTTAGGCACTGAACCTAATTGTGCTGAAAAAGTTAGTTGTGCAGTCTCAGAATATTGCACTTCCACATTAGGTGTTGAACCGACATCTGTAACTGAATGGTCTGCTGCTACCTCCACACCTCTATCAAGTCTTAGTCTTGGCTGATTTTTATCATACCATATGGGATTGTGGGTCTTTTGGGCAGGAATATTATCATTAACCCCTGTAATCTCTGGCACATTAGCATCTTGGAATAACTCTGTGATGAGACACAGAAATGATAAGCAGTGTCGGTTCTTGACATTCTAATCTTCATCTCATCAGCAATGATTTCCCCAAAAATAAGGAGAAGTTGTTGTACAATGCTTGCTAGTAGGATATCTCCGTCATCACTCAGAATGTTGTCTCCATCAGTGGGTATCAGCCAAATATGCATTATACCCCATCAAAACTTTGCCTCTTGAGTCAAAGAGGACTTATATATTCTCTTATTTGGGTTGGTCACCCATGCTGGTTCCCCTTTGGCTATGATATTGGCCAATCACTAACGTTAATTTGGCCGATTTTTAATTCGAGCATAGACTGATGGTGAAGTGTAAAGTTGGAGCCATGCAAGAACCTATTGATGGTTCTAATTGAGATATCAACCCTTACTCTCCTTACCTAAACTCTCTCCAATAGGGGCTGGTCTGCAACTCTTTCTCCTGACCTACACATATTTTCCAACTAAGCCTAGTAGTTCACATAAAACTCTCAAACCAATGCAGGGCAAAATGAGCTTCCCTCTTTTGTAGTCTGTCCCAAGCCATACTCTTGGAACTTCTCTTCCACTTCATGATATCTACACAGACCTTTGGGGATAATCCTTTTTTCTTCTTCTATTGGCCTGTTAGTCCTTCTTCTATCATTTCTGTAGAGTTCAGTAGTGAAGATACCCTATGCCTTGGGAATTTTCCATCTAGCATTGTCTTAAACTTTGGGGTTCTTACATTTGATGTGTTCCTCAAATTAGAGACTCCTCATTATCTTGTTGTTAAGTAGAAGGGGATTCAGATGTTGTTCCCTCATACTCAAGCTCCTCAGACTCTTCATGTTCTTCTTCTTTGGATTCAGCATGTTCAGACTCATATTGTTCATGTTCAGAATGTTCAGATGACTCCTGCTTAGAAATGGTTGTTTTTTTAGTATCCTCACTATCCTCCACCTCAATTATTGGGGCTGTTGGAGGCTGGTTAGAACTTTGCTTCTTTTTTCACTTCTTGAGCATAGATTCTTCCTCTTCATAATTAGAATCCTCATCGATGAGCTTCTGGCATACACTTTTTTGTTGTTCCTTCTTTCTAAGCATGGGGCTCTTTTCTTTGGGTCCCATTAAAGAATTACTGTAGTAATAGAAAAACCATTAGTCAATCCTCAAGAGCCTAAACATAAACACATTAATCATTTAAACTTCACATCCTTTGAAAAGGCTCATTCGTGCTTCAGGTTCCAGGTGTGACGAAATTTCTTCATAAGCCATCACGACTGTGATAGCTTATCACAATTATCATTATCCTTAGACAGAACCTGTAAAACTTGATCAAATTCTATGATATTTTTGATAAGCTGTCACAAATGGGATAGCCTATCACAAATTTCGTCATCTCTAAACAGAACTCTTTTCAGTCTTAGTAGCCTTTGATGACATTTCTGATAAGCCATCATAGTTGTGATAGATTATCATGAATGTCTTCAGCCCTTATCAGAACCCTACTTTTGATTTTGATTCAATTTTTGGTCCCATTATTTCTTAAAATACACTCGAGTTTTAATTTGTGAGCTAAATTTTAAGCTTTGGGCTGGTACAACAAACTCTAGTTTCGAATTTCAGCCCCTTTTCCAATTGAACTTGGTTCAAGTCTCTTGGGAACTTGGGTTTTCATCTATCTATCCTTTACCACTTAAGAATAAAAATCAAATTTAGAGCATACCTGATTAGAGCCTTCAATATGATTACACGTACAAGAGGAAGTAGGAAGAAATTTTTCTTTTTAATTACAAACCCACACACAAGGAAACTTTATTGTTGTTTTACTTGGAAAAACGTTTTGAGTAAGGAAATAAAATACTCTAAATATTGAAGGGAATTAACTTAAAAGGAAGTAAAAACAAGTGGGAAGGTGGAAAGGTTTGACTGGGCCCGAGTCAGATATTTATAATTGGCCTAGATTTGGTTGTTAAGTTACTTTATGATGACATGTTATGATGGCTTGTCATAGGTGTGATGAACTATCATGGATGTTGTCATCCTTAATAGAACTTCAATTCAAAATTAGCCTCACTGACAACAATTTCTGATAGATTATCACAGTTTTTACGGCTTATCATGAATGTCGTCAAGACCTTTTCTGCTGATTTCATTAGTTTTCCACCTTCTATGCACTAAATACTAACTACAAATATTAAAACTTTACTAGAATATAAAATTTTGTGTTGCCTCCCAAGAGAGCCTGATTTACTGTCGCTGCATGACTTGATTATCTTGACTACTCAGACTTCACCAAGAAAACCTGTTGATACCCCTTTATCATCTTCGTAGAATACATCAACGATTGAGAAAACACCTATCTTTTTTTGCTGAGTCATGGAGTGTATTTCAAAGCGTGCTTCTTTATCATTTAGCCTGAACTTCAGCTCATTCAGCTGCATGACTATAATCACTCTCCCAATTGCAAGGAATGGTCTACCCAAGATGATGGGCTCTTCGAAGTGCACCTCTTAATATAGGACTAAAAAATCAGCAGGCAGAATAAAATCAGTTACCTTTACTAAAACATCGTGTAATATGCCTACAGGCTGCTTAATAGATCTATATGCAATCACCAAATGCATATTTATTGGGGTAGGATTCCGCAAACCAAGTTTTTTGTACACAAAAAGTGGAATTAGGTTTATACTAGCTCCCAAATCGCATAATACTTTGGTGAATTTCAGGGAACCAATAGTACACCGAATGGTAAACGCTCTCGAGTCTGCCTTTTTATGCAGTAAAGACCTTATAGAGATAGCTCCATAATTGAGAAGATTGTCCTTCGACTCATGTCTAGCCTTCCATTTATTGGTCACAAGGTCCTTCATGAACTTTGCATATCCTGGCATTTGCTCAAGTGCCTCAACCAAAGGCAAATTCATTTCCAATTGCTTGAGCATTGCCAAGAATTTGCTGAATTTTGCATCCTCAGCCTTTTTCTTCAATCGTTGAGGAAAGGGAGGTAGTGGTTTGTGGATAGTTTTCAACACCACTTCCTCTTTCTTCTTTCTTTCCTTCTCCGAAGAATTGATAGAACTATCCATCTTCTCAGACTCTATTGGATTACATTTTTTGGATTCATCAACAACTACCTTACCATTAACAAATTTGCCCACAGAAGGGCTAGGTAATATCTTACCACTTGTAGTAGTAATCTCCATACATGAGCCATCATTCTGCGGATTTTGAACCATATCGCTTGGTAATATTCCGCTCTTTCTCTGGTTTCATGAAGAAGAAAGTTGGCTCATCTGTTGCTCTAACTATTTGATGGTAGTGGAGTGTGAGTTCACCATCTGATTTATGGATGTTAGATAAGTATTCATGGTGGTTATACCAGAGTTGGTGGCCTCACATCCCTTCAAAATTTCTCCATCATATCCTCCATGGACATTTTTCTAGAGCTAGTTGCAGCAGCTTCCCGATTTCCAGGAGGAACATATAAACCACTCCTGTCATTATTGCTTTTCTAGTTTCCTTGATCCCTGTCTTTGTAACTAGGCTTGTCATAAATGTTCATACCTTGATTACCTTGGCAATTACCTTGGAACCCCCCCTGATTATTAACATAATTTGCCTCTTCTTTAGGTTCTACATCCACTCGGTCTTGAGACATTATAGCTTTCACTTTCTCAGTCTTGCCTAATAATAAGTGCTTGGTGAGCAAGTCCATCTGAGTCTTTAGATGGGATATGTCTTGATCTCGCTCCTTATCTCTCCTGCATTGTTTAGCTGACATACCAATAGAAATAGTGGGTCTTACTACCACAGACTCCCTGGTATGCCAAGCCCGACTCTATTTGGTCATCCTATTTTGCATATCTGAGGCATCTTGAAAAGACAGATCAACAAACCAGCTACCAATAACATTATCTATAATCGTCTTTGTTACAGAGTTAAGGGCCCTAAATAAAGTATCCACCAAGTGTAGGTTCGTTATATTATAGTTCAAACACTGTGTGAGCTTCTTATTGAATCTCTCCCAAGACTCATGAAAAGCTTCAATAGGAAGTTATCTAAACTTACAGATCTTATCCCTCAATTGTACCCTCCTAGAGGGTGGAAAAAATCATTCTAGGAACGCTTCTTTCAATTGCCTCTAGTGGATGATGGAATCAGGCGTAAAATCATTCATCCACAATGTTGCCTCCCCATACAGACACAATGAGACTAACCTCAACCAGATAGTATTCTGTCCCACTCCTGGGTTATCAAAAGATTTGCAAATGGTGACAAAATTCACCAGATGCAGGTTCAGATCATCCCCAGGAAGGCCACCAAACAACCCCTTCAAATTGATGAGTTGGATCATAGTACTCATAATGTTCAACTTGGATCTAGGTGCCAACGGTGGAGGAATATTTGTACCTATTGTACCTGCCCCATCTATGCAACCATCATCATCATTCAAATCATGTTGGACCGGCTGGTACTCTTGTCTTCTTTGGAATGGATGGTTCCAGTTAACATTACATGGCATTGTATAGCTATTTGCTTTGCACACCTTGGGTTACCAGGGTTCAATAACTCCTCGTCCCCCAAATCTTTTTCCTCAGGGTTTGGACGTCGTGCATGTTACCCGACGTTTTGCGCATTCATATGAGCTCTACCTAAGGCTACCAGTTTGTCAGCCTCTTACTGTTCTACTATTCTTCCTATTTATTATGGTTTTGGATTTAGTGGTAAAAATGTTTCTCCAAAACTTCTGGTGCTTGGCATACACTATAAAATCTTGCAAATAAACAAAAACAACAAATAAACATAAATCTAGGAAAATTAACTAACAGTCAACTGGCGCATACAAACTTCAGCTTACAACCATATTCCCTATAAATGGTGCTATTTTTGATAATGCTTAAATTATACTCTTGAATGGGTGTAAGGGATCGTTGTCAATATAAAACCCAACTAGGTTGGGGTTGAATCCCATAGGGAATATGGTGTGAACTCAAGTTATTTGTGATTTAATCCACTGATAGTTTAATGTTTCCTGAAATAGGGGTTTAGCTTTAATAAGTTGATGTTTTTCACTTTACTTTCTATGTTTGTAAATCAAGAGCTTATGAAATAACCATGATTATGTTCACTAGGACTTTCGAAACATGAAAGATGCTCAAAGTGATTCAAGATTCTCACGGTAGGTCTGATAACAAGCTATCTCTATCGATGTTATGCTTAATGTCTCTCAACCTACTTAAGAGTTTAATTCCTTAATCCTCTCGAACTTAGGGAATTTCTATTTATTGCCCAGATTTTACCTCAAGTTAACCAACCTTGTTACAACACTGATTATTAAAAGATGTATTTTCGAGTACCTATTGATAATTCACTTTCTACTATATTTGATTTCTATCTCAAGCAAATCAAAGCGGGTGTGTCTAATATTTGCAACCAACAGACGTTAGTTAAAACTTTAGAATTATCAAGAAATCCTACCACCTTTTGAATCTTGAATACTTAACACCTCATCAAAACTTAACGCTAGATCCCATAACTCAGGTTAATGGAGTTTAGCCACTCATGATGTACGAATAATAATGATAATTACGATAATGATGATGTCTAGAAATCCCTAAAACAAAGTTTTAAATAGTTTACCCTAAATAAGGAAACAAAATCAAGGTTACAACTTTTTATCGGAATAGACGATGACTATTTGTGACGTCTTATTAGGATCCTAACGACTTATCAAGAATGTCATCAGGTCTTCTTCAAATCTACCCTAGTCCTGTCGTAGGTTGATGGAAACTTCTGACGGCTTATCAGGACTGTGATGACTTATTAGAAATGTTGTCAGACTTTTGCTCCAATTATCATGTCCTGCCTAAGTCTGATGGCATTCCTGATGACTTATCTCCATTATGATGGCCTATCAAAAAATGTCATTAATTATACCAGCTGGAACTCATTCCCTATTTAAAGCTGACGACAAACTTGATAACTTATTAGACCCTTGACGGCTTATCACAAAATGTCATTATAATTTTTATTTTGGCCAATTCTCTATCTACTGATAACGACCAACCTAGCTTATCACAGATCACAAATGTCGTCATCCACACTTGTCTTCAGATTTCTTCAAATTTTAACTTGTTTGCTTTACTTCATGTTGGTTCTCTGTTATATCATCTTAAATTGCAAAATCAAACATAAACTAATCAAAAGTAACTAAAGTTTCTCAAGACCTTGCAATTATTTAGAGATTAAAGCCTTAAATATGTTAGCATATGCTCACAAATCAACCACCAATCGTTCAAACTTAATACATAGTGTTGCACTTAGAAGCTATAGAATAAAACAAATCAAGAATAACTAGCCCACTTGAACCTCATAATAACGATAATCAATCATAAACATATGGCCTATCTTATTTACAATCCGTTACCACATCCTCCTTTTACACATTATTACTATCCACCTATCTATACACCTAAACTTCTTCCGTAGCTCTATAAGTTTCAACCAACACAAAAATAACAAGATGCACAACAAGTTGCTAGTGAATCAAAATAGGCCTCACACAGCTTCACTACACTTTGATTTTTAAACAAAACAATGATAACAAGGTTAAAAGAGATAGAAACTTGACATACAATATTCAATGATCAAAGATACACATCTTATTCTGTCTTACTTGCCTGATTCATAAGAGTGAGGACATAACTCTGATCTTGAGAGACTTATAACATATTCTAATGCTACTCTTAAGCGACTTTATGTGACTTCTGAAGCTTCTTGCTATGCACTCTGAGAGGGTTATCTGGAGAGGAAATGGAACTTACTAATCATGATATCTCAAGAATAATACATAGACAGGGAAGTATAGCTTTACATTATAGATTCTAAGGAAGAATCTGGAAGTACATATAACTTGGGCTAAGTGCGCAACTTTTATGAATTATGAATAGAGTACTTCAAACATCGAAACTCAAAAGAAATGATGGGATACTTTCTAGCTTGCTTACAATCAGATAACTATCTGTGGAGACTGTCTGAGAAAGCACTATCTATAAAGATTTAAGCTTGACTGTTTCTGATACCTTGAAAATAAGGCAGAGATGGAACAAATAGAGTAAGATGAGAATTTGTATAAGTTTATTAAAGAACATTTCTATAGCACGATCTGAGACTTGAAAGAATGGAGATATTTCCTAAGTGCCTTGTAGCCTCTCGAACAAGAGTACTTACATCTCCATACCGTTCCGTAAGAACCTACTAGATATGGCTTCACAGACACCCTAGGACACTTGAACTCTGTACTCTGATACCAAGTTTGTAACACCCTAAAATTGGGTCCCGAGATGTCACACGATGCTTAGGGTCACAAGTGACTCCAAGATAACCCTTCTACTAGTATAACTCATAAGCAACTGAATAAAATGCTTAAATCTATATAAAATCAACAAGAACATAAAATTTTTCTGAACTTGATCAATACAAATCTGAAATTTACAAGATTACAACTCTACTTTTACCAAAATCAAATTGAAACTGAATACATTAACTCTACTGACTATCTATGAAGCCTCTACTAGTACTGACTTTAGATAGACGGGTTATGACTCCCAACTATGCTAACTCAATATGACTGAAATAGGAAAATAAAGAACTACTTAAACTATCTATCTGGCTCAAACCATTGAATTTAAAGGATTCATCACCTGCTGACTGGAAGCTGCGAGCTGACTGAATCTGAATATGCATACTAAGTCTTATACCTATATTATGAAACAGTGTAGCACATAGACGTATATGTAGATTAACATTTGGGGAATGTACTGAGTATATGGGGGTGCAATGCAATAAGTAAACAATATCTCAATATCACCATAGCTTATAAAATTATGCATACTGACATAAATGACTCACATAGCTTGAATAATATCTGAAATATAAATCTTGTAAATCATGAATAATAAAATATGTATAACGTGATTCATTTAACTTTCTTATAAAATTTGTAGTCTCCACTTATTCTTTAAACTTGCAAGCTAGATGAAATTTGAAACTCATTCTGTATAGTAAACTCTTTATCTTAATACTTTAAATGAATAAAACTATTTCAAGAGTGGGGGACATCTTTGGGATTTTCTTCTAACTGACATAAACAATGTGAGCTACATGGAGTCCAACATCTTACCCACATTGGGGAGAGTTGTTCTATCCTTGCCTTCGGATAGAACCTTAACTTTAGTGATCACTATCTTAACCTACTTAGGGTATATCAGAAACCTATGGGGGAACATAGTTCTAGGGCATCAGACCTCGCTATCAAGCCCAACTCGGTGCTAAATACTACTCTCTTACTTAGCTCAGAACTTTAGAAAATCCACCTTAAAACATTTCAATAATATGCAATGTGAGCCAAAATACATCCCCTTTATCTCAAAATCAAGAATATGGATTTCTTTCTTAACTTAGGATCAAAACTCACTTCTTTCTTGAAATCTTGATAGACTTATCATTACAGATTTAAAGATCTCATAATAATGGAAATATGAACATACTTCTTGCAATTCTTTTAAAGTCATCAATAACTCATTGTCAAAACTCATAATTCAACAATAAGGCTCAACTCATAACAACAAGTCTTGAGAATACTTGAAAATATGAAATCAATATAGGAATGTGCAATTTATATCATGAACTCTCAGTTTATATCATAATTAAACAAGATAATCATATAATTCAAGACTTGAACAATTTCATAATTGCATAAACTTGAAATACAGTAAAATAATATGAATTCATCTTGAAAATACAAAATTATTTAAGAAAAACTAAAACTTTTGGGCATAAGAATTAAAGGGTGTTCTTGTTCAAAACCCACATACCTTAATAGATTGGATTTGATGTAGAGAACTTGACCTTGAAACCTTAGGAGATGATGTTGAAAGCTTTCTTGAGATTATTTGATTGTGATGCTAAACTATTGGTTTCCTTCTTGAAAAGGATGACCTTAATTTAATATTCTTGGGAATTTTCTTGAACTTTTTGGATTAAAAATCTTAGATTCTTATTTATCTTGAAGAAGGAGTAATGGTGTTTTGAATTTCTTGGAAGATGATCTTAAGAGGAAACCCTAATATTGTTCTTGTGAATAAACAGGATTAAGGGTTGTTTAAACCTATTTATGATGATTAAGTATGTAATTTTGATTATTTAGGTCATGGGAAGTGAAGGAAAAGTCCAAAATACCCTTACTAAACCGTTTCCCAATTGCTTAAAATCTCGGTTGATGACATTTGTGATAAGCCATCAGACTTTTGATAAGTCTTAACAAATGTCATCACTTGGGAGTTGGATTTTATGGGTTTCTGACTAAGCCTGGCGATATTTTGTGATAAGCCGTCTGACTTGTGATAAGTCATTACAAATGTCGTCACTTGGGGATGGAATTTATGGATTTCTGTCTAAGGCTGACGACATTTTGTGATAAGCCGTCACAGACGTTATAAGTTATCAAAAATGTCGTTAGTCAGTTTTCCAGGTTGACATGCTAGAGTAAAATGGGCATAACGTTTTGTTCCGATATCGAATTTAGGAGAACTTGATATAGTTGGAAAGATAATTCGAAGAGATTTCATTTGATATATAGTAGGACACCTAGTTATTCATATACAAGGAGTTATGATCGATTGAATTCAACTCAAATTTTGATGCGCACTAAAACTCAAACGATAGGAAAGCTTTCAACATGACCTTGAGTTAAGGGATCTCTATGATATAAATTCATACTCAAATAGGTTGTCACACTACATAATTGATTAACATACCAAATTTGAATAGTATTTTTGGCTTTTGGACCATCTACACGTAAATGCAGGGTGTTACACTACATCATCACCCTCATCAGAGTGGGTGTAACTAAGATAGAAGTAGACTTACTCTCAACTAAACCAAATGTAAACTCTGATCGCTCATTAAAATATGAGTGAACTACTTCCTCTTCCTCACTATAACGTTTACCAAACCCAACCTCCTCATCAGAAATAGAAACTGACCCATCCTCTCCCTCATCAGACTGGGGAGAGTGGGATGGTGAATTTGTGGATAACTTCATTTGAGGGACCAATTCAGACAAAGTGTGCTAGTGTAGTCTATGGCCTGCCTGTGGTAGTGCAGACTAAAAAATTGACTCAATTTCAAATGCTATGGATGGAGTGCCTCACTGAACAACTACTGAAGATGTGGCCTACCTCTATGCCCTGCCCCAAGTCTGGCGTGGGAATAGGGGTGTACTGTTTAAACTCACTAGATACTTTTTAATTGATCTACTCCACTCAGTAGACTCATCGTGTAACTTGGACTGTAGTCCCTTCTTCTGAGCAACTTTGTGTGCTATTGTACCTAATAAATGAGTTGTTAGTGATTGAAACACAATACCGAAACAAGAACTGCTATGAAAATTTATAACCTAAGTCCAAGGCTACATACAACCCTTGCTTATGGGCCATAGGTAGTACCTACGGGGCCATAGTTATGTATCATAGGTACTAGATAAAGCCCAAAAACTTCATAGTTTCAAGTCTAATACTTGATAGGCCATTAATAAGTTTGTAGGTACCATTTACGAGATTATAAGTATCTTTCATAAGTACCAATCTATGAGTAAGTCATACATAATTGATTAACATACCAAATTTGAATAGGATTTTTGGCTTTTGGACCATCTACATGTAAATGCAGGGTGTTACACTACATCATCACCCTCATCAGAGTGGGTGAAACTAAGATAGAAGTAGACTTACTCTCAACTAAACCAAATGTAAACTCTGATCGCTCGTCAAAATATGAGTGAACTACTTCCTCCTCCTTACTATAACGTTTACCAAACCAAACCTCCTCATCAGAAATAGAAACTGACCCATCCTCTCCCTCATCAGACTGGGGAGAGTGGGATGGTGAATTCGTGGATAACTTCATTTGAGGGACCAATTCAGACAAAGTGTGCTAGTGTAGTCTATGGCCTGCCTGTGGTGGTGCAGACTAAAAAATTGACTTAATTTCAAATGCTATGGATGGAGTGCCTCACTGAACAACTACTGAAGATGTGGCCTACCTCTATGCCCTGCCCCAAGTCTGGCGTGGGAATAGGGGTGTACTGTTTAAACTCACTAGATACTTTTTAATTGATCTACTCCACTCAGTAGACTCATCATGTAACTTGGACTGTAGTCCCTTCTTCTCAGAAACTTTAGGTGCTATTGTACCTAATAAATGAGTTGTTAGTGATTGAAACACAATACCGAAACAAGAACTGCTATGAAAATTTATAACCTAAGTCCAAGGCTACCTACAACCCTTGCTTATGGGCCATAGGTAGTACCTACGGGGCCATAGGTATGTATCATAGGTACTAGATAAAGCCCGAAAACTTCATAGTTTCAAGTCTAATACTTGATAGGCCATCAATAGGTTTGTAGGTACCATTTACGAGATTATAAGTATCTTTCATAAGTACCAATCTATGAGTAAGTCACAACAAGTAACAAGTCAATTTCAATGAGTATTTCAGGGTTTTTTCTTATAATTCAACATCTACTTCAAATTTTTATTTTGATCATAGGTTACACAAACCACAAATCATGCATAAACATAGATTTTACAATTGTTAGTCTCCAACTATTTCAAAAAATTATGAGAATTGCAAAAGTTCAAGTTAGTTGCATGGGAAATCTCAGTTTTAAAGTGCAAGAACAGATTCTCAACAAGTTGGAGCAAAGAAACCCTTACCTTGAAGTGAAGAATATAGAAGCAGAACATAAAAAATTTATTTGGCCTTAACCTCTTCGAATATTATATGCAAGTGGGGTAAGAAAGAGTGGGGTTTGCCTTTTATAGTGTGGGATGGAAGTTGGAGAGTTTAATTTGCAGGGGGAGTTCTAAATTTGAAAAGGTGGGGAGTCAAAGGGTCAGTTTCTTAGGGTTAAATAGTATGGGGTGTTGAATCGAGTCGAGTCATATGGGCCCGACCCAAATTTAAAAAAAAACTTTGACCCAATATTTTGACCTACCTGCGGGCCCTACTTATATGTTGTAAGTAGTACCTATGGCCTCGTAAGTAGTCTTCGTAAGTTGGTCCTGCACTCAGATTTTCTGTAATTTCTAAGACCCCCAACCTACAGGGCCGTAGGTTGTACCTACGATTCCATGGTTTGTACCTACGGGACCGTAGGTAGGGTTACTAAGTACAACTTTAGAGACCCTAAAATTCTTCTAATTCCCACGACATGAACTCACATGTCGTAGATTGGACCTATGACCCCGTAAGTAGGGTGTTAGGTCCACTTACCTTACATTTAATGAAATTTGTAAATTTTTACCATTTTTTAGGTCTTTCTCCATGCTTTTAACCTACAAAATAGAAAAAAGTGAACACTAACAGCTTGGGTTTCCTCCCAAAAAATAATCAATTTAACATCACAGTACGACACGTCTAAGTTGAATACTCAAACTTCCCCAACAAGCCTATGGGTTTCCTCCATGCAATGCCCGATTTAATGTTACGACACAACTCAGTTGCCTTGGCTAATCAGACTTAGGCAAGGCTTATATCCTCATAAACCTTCAACGCCTCCAAACGTCCCATATAATGCTTAACACGATGCCCGTTCACTTTGAATAGGGAATCTCCAATTCGTTTTAGCTCAATTGAACCATGTGGAAATACTCTAACAACGGTGAATGGTCCCAACCACCTAGACTTTAACTTGCTAGGAAATAAGCGAAGTCTTGAATTATACAACAAAACCATATCAGTGGGCTGGAAAATCTTTTTTTCAATCTTCTTATCATGGTGAAACTTCATATTTTCCCTATATAAAGATGATCTCTCATACACACAGAGGAAGAATTCATCTAATTCATTTTTCCCAACCTCAAGTATGAAACATTGCTCCACTCAAAATTCGGCTTCTTCATATCCATAGTTCTTTATGCTTAAATTTAATCGACACGTGGCATGATTTGTCATACACAAGCTGATAAGAAGAAGCACCTATGGGAGTTTAGTAAGTTGTTCAATAGGTCCAAAGTGCATCATCTAGAATTCTCAACCAATAAGACCGATTGGCCTTCACTGTCTTCACCAAAATAGACTTGATCTCATGATTAGAGACCTCAACCCGCCCACTAGTTTGCAAATGGTAAGGTGTTTCCACCTTATGTTTCACACCATATTTCTTAAGTAGGACCTTAAATAGATGATTGTAGAATCAGGACCCACCATTACAAATGATAACACATGCAGTACCAAATTGAGATAATATGTTCTTCCTAAAAGATTCTATGAAACTGCAACATCCATTATTGGGAAGCACAACTGCTTCCACCCACTTAGAAACATAGACGACTGCTATCAAAATGTACTTCATACCATGATAACTCATAAATGGACCCATGAAATCAAAATACCACTCATTAAACAACTCAAGCTCAAGAATAGGTGTCATTGTAACATCATGTTTCCATGAGATATTTCCTTATCGCAGGCATTGGTCACAAGCCCGAGCATAATCATGTGCATCCTTATAGATTCTCCGCCAATAATAACCACACTGCAGAATTTTATGGGTCGTATGATTACCTCCATGGTGACACCCAAGTATAGATGAAATTAAATTACCCACTTAGAAACATAGTCGACTGCTATCAAAATGTACTTCATACCATGATAACTCATAAATGAACCCATGAAATCAAAATACCACTCATCAAACAACTCAAGCTGAAGAATAGGTGTCATTGTAAGCTCATGTTTCAATGAGATATTTCCTTATCGCAGGCATTGGTCACAAGCCCAAGCGTAATCATGTGCATCCTTATAAATTATCCGCCACCACACTGTAGAATTTTATGGGTCGTATGATTACCTCCATGGTGATGCCCAACTAGAGATGAATGACAGACCTCAAGAATGCTCATTATCTTAACTTCGGCAATACACATCCAAATCACACTATCTCACAGACCCAAAATAAATAAGGCCTATTAAAGAAAAAATTTCGTACCTCATGCATAAATCTCTTTCTCTATTGAAACAACATGTCTTTCGGGATGAAATCACTTGCCAAATAATTGGCAAGATCGACAAACCAGGGGATTAAGTCTTGTGATTCTGCCAAGACCTGCTCATCTGAAGAAGTATCATTAATATCAAGCTCATCCATTAATTTAAGTATAACCTCCTCTTCTAGGTGTGGTAGATGGTATGCAACTTAGTTTTCTATGCCCTTCCTACTCTTTACCTTAAAGTCAAACTCTTTCTGCAGTAGTACCCATCGAATCACCTAGACTTTATATCTTTCTTCGACATAATGTATCTAAGGGCTAAATGATCAATATGAATAATGACCTTGGTCCTAATCAAATAATATTGCAACTTCTCAAATGAAAACACCACCGCAAGCAAATTCTGTCCAATTACCATATAATTTTTCTTTCTGGGTTGAGTGTTTTGCAGGCATAATAGATGGGATAAAATATTTTCTCGTGTCTTTGGCTTAGGACATCTTCTAGGGCCATACCATTAGTGTCACACATCATCTTAAATGGAAGAGTCCAAATTGAAGACACAATGATATGAGTAGAAACCAACTTCTCCTTTAGAACTCAAAGTCCCTGAGACAAGTATCATCAAACATAAACTTCAACTCCTTCTCCAATAACAAGCATAAAAGATTTGTAATTTTAGAGAAGTCCTTAATGATCCACCTATAAAACGCTACATGACCCAAGAGATTCCAAATACCTTTTATGGAAATCAGTGGAGGAAATTTTTCAATCACCTCAATTTTATCCCTATCAACCTCTATTCCCTTCTTTGAAATCTTGTTCCCAAAAAACTATCCCCTCTTTAACCATGAAGTGACACTTTTCCCAATTCAAAACCAAGTTGCACTCCTCACATCTTTGAATTGCATTAGTCAAGTGGGCTAAATAGTCATCGAATAAATCATGCATGACTAAGAAATTTATCCATAAAGACATCAATAGTATCCTCCACCATATAAAGAAATATAGACATCATACAGTGATAACATGTGAAGGGAGCTTTACAAAGTTCTAGTAGCATCCTCTTGAATATGAACGTACTAGATAGATATGTGAAAGTGGTTTTCTCTTGGTGTTTCGGGGAAATAAAAATCTAATTATACCCAGATAACCATCAAGAAAATAATACCATCCTCTTTCGGTAAGACAGTCTAATATCTATTGCATGAATGGCATAGGAAAGTGATCCTTCTGCATCCATGTAATCTACTTTCGATAATCTATTCAAACTTTCCATCCTGTGACTGGTCTCATGGATACTAACTCATTCTTCTCATTAGGGACCACAGTGATCCCACCCCTTTTTTGACACATATTTAACCAGGCTCACCTACTTGTTGCTGGTAATAAGGTAAACCACACTTGCATCTTTCCACCCTTCTTATCATCAGATGATGTTGATGCTTAATGCTAGGGACACACTCTTGTTCATGCTGAATCTTATGAATGTAAATTTTGGGTGGAATCCTAATAATATCCATAATAGTTTGACCAATGTCATGTTTAAACCTCTATAATACTGAGATTAAGGACCTCAAATAGTGTATCCACTAAATCTACAACAATGATAATTAGTAAAGTATTGTTGGACCCCAAGATTGCATAACGCGAGTTAGAAGGAAGGCCTTCAATTCCAAGATCGATGTCTTCTTATTAGATGGTCGAGATCGTGTAGTCATTCTATTTGTCATGTGAAGATCCAACTCCTTTGGCGTATAAGAATAAGAACCTCTTCAAAGAAGAGTACTTACTATCTCATCATACTCCTAGATGCCATCACTATCAAAATTCATAATTACTGCCACTAGTCTCTCCTCAAAAGCTATGATTAATGAATCTTCATCAAAAGTGTCTATCAAAGACATCACCCGCATATCTTTTGGATGTCGCATTGTCAGACCCTCATTAAAAGTAACCTTTTCATCATTAACCCTGAATTTTATATGTCTTATCTCCATGTCAACCAATGCACTACCCGTGGCTAGTAAGGGTCTTACCAAGAGAAAAGAGAAGTCAAAATACACCTCACAGTCGAGAAACACAAAATCAGGTAGGAATATGAAAAAATCGACCTTTACTAATACATCACACAATATACCAATCAACTTCTTCATAGTACAATCAATCAATAGTCGCATGGATGTTGGCTAAGGTGACCCTAATGCCAACTATTTGTACACAACTAGAGGCACCATATTGATTATAGCTCCCAAATCAAATAATGATTGTGAAAAATTTAGGCACCCAATAGTGAAAGGAATGGTGAAAGATCTGGGATCATCTTTCTTAGCAACCAAAGATTGGGAAGCAATAGAACTGCAGTGGTACATATTACCAGTGGGCTCAAAAATCATCGTCTGCTTCTTAGTCTCTAATCCTTCATAAACTTTACATAGCCAGGAATTGGCTCCAATGCTTCCATAAGAGGGGTATTTACAGGCAGTTCCTTTAACATTGATATAAGTTTCTAATATTTCACATCTTTTTGTTTCTTTTTTAATCTTTGAGAAAAAAGTGGAAGAGGTCATGGAATAGGTTTCAATACTAGCTCAACCTCGTTATGTCACGACCCAACCCAGGACTTGTCATGATGGGTTTCTCAAGCCCACCGAGGGACGAAGACCACCCTCATAATATGTCCAAAACATAATCTAAAATAAATAGTGAAAGACAAATAAGCATGAGATGAGATAGTCAATGTAACTCAAAAGTAAGCTCTAAGAATCAATAATAATCATTCCTACACTTTTGTCCACATAAGCCTTTAACAAAACCAAAGACAAAACTAAGTTTGTGCATGCCCCGACCATAGCAAAAAGGAATAAAAAATTAATAGTCTTAGAAACACAATGAAACTGAGAAGTAACAATCCTTATGAAAGATGGAGTCTTACCACTTCAAGTAGACTGACCGATGAAATGGACCACGAACCACTGCACAAAGTAACAAAAAATCCCTAGGACCCTACATCATGAAATGATGTAGCATCCAGGGATGTTTAACAGGGCGAGTGCTAGCATGTAACTCAGGGAAGGGATAAAATAATGCCACTTCAAAAAGAAAACCAATCCCAATGTACATGTTCACATACATGTATATATATATATATATAAGATATCTGGATAGGGTACAGGGTTTAAACATGAGATTTAAAACCATTAAACTGGAATGTGTAGCTCTAACCGTTCTAAGGGAACCTATGAGCTATTAGGGTTTAGTTTTGCTACTGAAAGGGCCCAGTGCGTGTAGCCACACGAATTGGAGAAATTCGAAGAATGGCTAAGGAATGTCTCAACCCCAGCAAATCCAAAATAAATATAGTGTGAACTATGCACACGGTCATAAAGACCCCCACACCGATAAATGTTATTTCTAGTATCGCTCCTCCGGGACCTCCACCTTCCACGGTGAGCTACACAACCCCCTTCAAGCCCAATTAAAACATTTTCACATAACTAATCCATTTAACTAACGAGTTATTCATTTAGGCTATTACCGTTTTGTATCTTCATACTAATTTGACTTGCAAGTCAATTTTCATTATGTTGATCCACTTATCCGTTATCGTAGGGGAATCCACGACCCTCAAGTTCAAATTTAAAACCAATCTATGGCCACCAAGGCCTTTCAAAATCATTTATATTCTATTAACCTTTTATGAAATACAATAGATTCAAAAATGGGTAAATCATGCATACTTCCATGGTCCAAAACTAAATTTATATGAGAATTGAGGTTAATGTCAATTGCAAGCCAAGTTTTATAAAATTGGGGGAATTCCATGACCTGCTTCCCATTCACCAAACCCATGCCCACATTTAGTTCAACAACCATGAGAATAATAATTCCAAAACCATGGGAAAACTAACCAAGTAACAATCATTCAAAACCATCAACCCATCATTCAACACCCATAATTAAATTTACCTAAACCATGATTAAAAACATGTTTTTTTTTATATAAAACCAAGTTAGGGAAGAGATACATGCCTAAAAACACGAAGAAAATTGGAATACAAACCACAAATTGAGCCTTAAATGACCAATCCCTTGAAACCCTAGCTTTATTTTGGGAATTTGAGAGAGAAGAGAATGTTTATGACTTATTAAATGGGTGGAAATAGGGCAAGGGAATGTTTTATGATGTGGAATAGTAGTGGGATAAGAGGAAAAGACCATAATGTCCTTACTAAAATCTAGTACAAAATATCACTCCTAGTCTCTATAGGCCTCATAATGACTTGTGGTCACTTATCACAAGTCGTCCCTAAGATTCATAGCCTAGATAGAAACTCTAGGTCTCCTTACTAGTTTGGCCATGAGTCCTATCCGATGACTCGTGACCTTACCCTATGAATCGTGGAGTTTATTTATTACCAAGATAACAACCTTTGGTCATCTCATTGTTAAGGACATTAGTCCCTTGCCACAACTCATGACACTACCTTATGAATCATATAACTCCACTCGTGACCATGAAAAACTTAAGTAAACCTTACTAGTAAGACCATGATTAGCTCTATAAGACTCTTGATAAGTCTTCACGACTCATCAGCTGAGTTGTACCCAGAACAGTAAGCATAATAACTAAGAAAAATTCAGAGTTCAAAACCTGAGGGTATTATATTACCCCTCCTCGAAGATCATTCATCCCCGAATGAGGAGTTAAGGCACTTCTTAGCACAAATACAAGACAAAATGCAACCACAACTCAGGGACAAATTCCAAAATCAATAAGAATAAGAGAAACACATATCGGATCCGCTTCCCAAGTAGCCTTTTCCACCTATTTTTTCCTCCAAAGGACTTTAACCGATGTCATATCCTTAGTCCTCAATCTACAGACTTGCCTATCTAAAATCTTAACCGGGACATCCTCATAAGACAAGGAATCTGAGATACCAACATCTTCCAAAGGAACAATCAAAGAAGGATCACCCCATACACTTTTTCAACATCGACACAAGCAATGTCGGATGAATACAACCAAAGCACACAGGAAACTCCAACTCATATGTAATATTCCCAACTATCCTCAAAATTTGATATGATCCAACATAGCGGGGACTAATTTTCCCTTTCTTACCAAACCTTATCACTCCTTTCATAGGACAGACCTTCAAAATATCCAATCCCCTACCTCAAACTCCAACTCTTTTTGCCTCACATCCGCTTAAGACTTTTGGTGACTTTTGGTGGTCTTAAGCCTTTTTATAATCACCTTCACCTTCTCTATGACTTGATAAGCCAAATTTGAACCAAACAACCTAGTCTTACTAACCTCGAACCACCCAATAAGAGACCTGTACCTCATTCCATAAAGAGCCAGAAAAGGAGCCATTCCAATGCTAGAGTGATAACTATTATTATATGCAAATTCGATGAGAAGAAAATGATCCACTCAACTTTCCATAAAGTCAATCACATAGGACCTTAGCATATCCTCAAAATTCAAAATGGTCCATTCTACTTTTCCATCTGTTTGAGGGTGAAAAGCGGTTCTAAGGTTCACCTTAGTTCCCAAACCTTTGTAAAATGAGCGCCAAAAGTGAGAAGAGAATTTTATATCTCAATCTAAAATAATGGACACCGACGCACTAAGAAATATGACTATCTCCTTATTGAACAACTTAGCATAATCTTTTTCTAAATAGGTAGTCCTCATTGGCAAGAAATGAGCAGACTTAGTCATACTATCCACAATGATCCAAATTTAATCATATTGATTTCGAGATCTAGAGAGATCTATAATTGTCATGACCCAAACCAGGGCCTAGATGTAATGTTTATCCCAAGTTCAACCAGGACAGAGGACTACCCCTTAACCCAAACCAAGTGCCTTATACAACCTCAGATGGACTGAATTCTGAACATATAATAAGATAGCATTATTGTACACATGAAGTCTCTGGATAGGATCATGACCATGATCGACCTAACCGATTCTAACGGTACCAAGCCAAACCATCCATACCATACAAAACCAATGAGAATATCAAAACATAACATGACAATTAAACCAAAATTAAATTAGATGAAACAACCAACAATATCATCGAATGATGTCATCCCCAACACCAATGCTAATGCTAACGCCGACACCAATACCGATCCCGCCTATACCAACCCCCATATGTACTACAAATCCTCCATCCAATAGAATACAAATATTCAATTGGGACATGCCCCCAACCATGACTAAAACCAATGTCCAAAATAAAAACAAAAGGTTTAATAGCATCCATATCATGAAATAAAGCCTTCCAAAAAGGTGGAAGCTCAACACTTCAATCCAAATACTATCCCCGAGTCAATCAATATATAGGAGAAGTTGAATGGTTGGTTCCTACATAAGGTGGGTATACAGCTGCCAGTAGACGGGTTATCGAGTGACCGCTAGTATATATCTTAGGATAAGGATAAAGTAATGCCGTTTAAACAACCTAGTAAAATCATCCATTATGCATACAACCATACATATATACAAGTGCTGGGAAGGGAATTTGTGTTTACCATGCATTTAAAACCTTTACCTGGGTTGTGTAACCTTGTTGCTTAACCACACCCATAGGTCGTATGGGTTCAGCTCCCCCTACTGAAAGTATCCCAGTGCGTGTAGCCATTGGACCAGGATATATCCCATGGGATGACTAGTATATCCCTTCAATATAAAATGTGACACTCATACGAGGTCATCAAGGACCCCTCATATCGGTAAATACAAGTTTCCAGTTTTGGTTTCCCCTGAACCTCCACCTTCCACGGATCAGTTACACCACCTGCCATTAATTCCCAAATTAAAACCATATCTAAAAAATTTCAACTACCATTTATTAACCAAGGCCATTTATTAGTGGTATCGACATACCAACCATACTTGGAAGATTTATCCATAGCCAAACCATTTAGGTTAAGGGGACTTTCAAGTGGCCTATCCGTTTACCATATTAACCTCTTGGGAGACTACTATGTACTCCACAAGCAAAACCAATAAGCTTTTAACCTTTATAGATTATTTAAATCATTTATAGTTTCATACATAAGCTGAAAACAAACAAGAGTTCCATTTAAAGAAGTTAATGCAATGAATATCTCATTATAAGCATTTTATCAAATACCTTCGGGGTATAACATAACCAAAACCAATTCCAAAGACAATTAAACCATTACCATGAAAACTAATTGCCCAAAATAAACATTAATTCAAATAAAAGCACAATTAAAACATAGGAAACCATAAACAAACCATTTACAAATCCCTAATTATTAGTGGAAAACCATAACCCATGCAATATTGAAACCATGAAAACTACCATAAAATTCATGACGTTTTAGAATTAGTAAGTAGGTATGAGACACATGCCTTAAACCGAGAAAGATGATTGAAGAAAATCACTAAAGCATGTCCCAAAACAATCCCCAAGTTGAAACCCTATCTCTCATTCTCCAAAAACTTTTGAGAGAATTGTTGAATGTTTAGGAATAGTTTTCTAAATGTTATGAATAGAATAATAGGCTAAAAACATCCTAAGTGTATTAGAAGTCATGGACCATAATTAGGGTATATAGGGAAATGTCCAAAATACTCCCACTTAAGTCCCTTAAAAACCCATCACAAGGATACGACTGACCCTCTTACAAGTCTTACCTTTCTTTATGATTGGTTCCCACCAGTCGTACCTTGGCCTTAACCTTGGATCAGACATTGTCCAGTATATGACTCATCCAACCAAGTCAAATCCTCAGCATACGATCCATACCTATGATTCGTATCCCTAGCAGAATGAATTACCAAGAGGATCAAACATTTCCCACCATACAAGTCCCTGATATGACTCGTATCTTAGCCTTATAATTCATACCCTTAAGTAGTGCCCATTCAAGTAATTAAAATCATACCACTAACTAACACTTGTCAGCTTACGACAAGACAATACCATTCGTACCCCAGCATATGTCTCGTATTTTAGAGTCGTATTGGGTTTGTCGAATAGATTTCAAGGAAAAAATTCTAAGGCCAAAACCCAGGATGTAACATTCTCCCCCATAAGGAACATTCATCCCCGAATGACAGACAAGGTAGAGGTAACCACACATAGAGTCGTTTGCATTATCAAATATCCCTTTAACAAAGTTTGAAAACAAAGAAGCAAAACTATTAATCTTTCCTTTAACAAACTTAGAAAATAAAGATGTATTCAAGAACACATACCTTCAGCATGAATACCAAGAGAAGAAAACAAATATGGATACTTAGACTTTATGTCCTCTTCCACTTTCCACATAGTTTCTTCCACCTTATGGTTTTGCCCCAGAACCTTAACTGAAGTCACATCATTGGTCTGCAACCAACGAACTTGCGTATCCAATATCTCAACGAGACCTCTTTATAAGACAGAGAATCTGAGGTATCTACCCCTTACAAAGGAACAACCAATGAAGGATCTTCAATACACTTCCTCAATATAGAAACATGAAAGACTGGATGAAACATACCCAAGCTTATAGTCAAATCCAACTCATAAGCAACATTGCCCACTCTCCACAAATTCTCATAAGGACCAATAAATCGAGGACTAAGTTTCTCCTTCCTGCCAAACTGCACTACTCCATTCATTGGTGACACCTTTAGGAACACCCTATCCCCAACCTCAAACTCCAAGTCTCTATGCCTAACATCCATATAGGACTTTTGGCAACTCTGAGTAGCCTTAAGCCCATCTTCAATCACCCTTACCTTCTCCATAGCTTAATAGACCAAATTGGGACCGAACATGTCCTCACTACCAAACTTAAACCATCCAATAGGAGATCTAAAGCTGTTACAATATAACACCCTGAAAGGAGCCATACCAATACTAGAATGATAGCTATTGTTTTAAGAAAACTCCACCAAAGGTAGATGCTCAACCCAAATACCACCATAAACAATTACACATGCCCAAAACATATCGATCCATGTATAAATAGTGTTTTTTACTTGACCATCAAACTACGGATGGAAAGTAGTACTCAGACTAACCTTAGTCCCCAATTCCTTCTTGAAACACCAGCCAAAAATTAGAGGTAAACTACCTATTACATTCAGAAATAGCCAAAACAGGCACCCCATGTAGCTTCAAAATCTGTTAAAAATTCAACTTCGCATAATCCTCCACTGAAAAGGTAGTCTTTACCGGTAAAAAGTGAAAAGATTTGGTCATCCTATCCACAATGACCAAAATCTAATCAAAATGATTCTGAGACCGAGGAATATCGATTATAAAATTTATATTGATCATCTCCCTTTTTTATTTATGAAACTTTATTTCTTGATGCAACCCACTGGGTCTCATGAGCTCAACCTTAACCTATTATCATACTATGCACTTGGCAACAAAGTCAAACGCATCCTATTTCATACTATTCCACCAATAGATTTCCTTAATAGCATGATACATCTTTGTTGAACAAGGACAGATAACATAGCGTGACTCATGTATCTCAGCCAAAATCCTTTGTCGCAATCTTTCAATATTTAAAACACATAACCTTTCATTATACTGCAAAGTACCATCACTACTAATCTCAAACACCACCACCTTTTGCCCACCAACATCACTCTTGATTTTCATCATGACCGAATCTAATACTTGTTTCTCCTTAATCTTTACACCAAGAGATGATCAAACCACTTCTTGCACCATCACACTACCATCTTTAGAATCCAACTCCAAGATTGGCCAAGCGGTGAATATCCTTCACTAATTCTCACTTTCTTTCCTCCACATGAGCCAAAATCCCTATAGACAACCTACATCGGCAACCATGTTAGCCTTATCTGGGTGGTAGTGAAGACTCATATCATAGTCTTTGAGAAGCTCAAGCCATCTCTTTTGCTTGAGATTAAGCACCTTCTGCATGAATACATACTGAAGACTCATATGATCAGAATATATTTCTACGTGAACACCATATAGTTAATACCACCATATTTTCAAAGAAAATATAATCGCCAAAACATCTAAATCATGAGTAGGATAATTCTTCTCATGCACCTTTAACTGCTTGGAAGCATAGACATTAACCGTTCCATGCTCCATCAAAACAAAACTAAGCACTACTCAAGATACATCACAATAAACAAAAAACCTAAATTACCTTTTGGCTAAGTCAAAACAACGCTGACGTTAACCTATCCTTCAATTTCTCAAAAATTCTCTCACGAACATTCGACTAAGAAAACTTAAACTTTTTTCTAAGTTTACTTAGTCTAAGGAGAAGCTATCGATGAGAATCTTTCCATAAACCATATATAATATCTGGCTAAACCCAAGAAACTCCAAACATCGGATGAAGTCATGGGCCTAGGCCACTTCTTCACCACAGAAACCTTTTGAGAATCAACCATTGTCCTCTCACTAGAAATAATATGACCCAAGAAAGTCATATCATTCAACCGAAATTCACACTTAGAGAACTTCAGAAATAATCGATGCTCCTTTAAGGTCTGCAATACCACACAGAGGTGATTAGCATGATCCACCTTAATCCTTGAATACACCATAATTTCATCAATAAACACAATGACTAAGAGATCTAAATACTACCTAAACACCCTATTCATCAAATCCATAAATGTCGTCGGAACATTTGTGAATCCAAATGACATCACCAAGAATACAAAATGCACATATCAAGTACAAAAACCCATCTTAGGGATATCCACCTTCCTAATTTTAATCTGATGGTACCCAAACTAAAGATCTATCTTGGAAAAAAACTAGGCACCCTACAACTGATCAAATAGATTATCTATCCTTGGGAGAAGATACTTGTTCTTGATAGTTACCTTGTTCAGCTACCTCTAGTCAATGCATATTCATAAGGAACCATCCTTCTTATGCATGAACAACACCGATGCACCCTATGAAGAAACACTAAGATGAATAAACCCCTTATCTAGAAGATCCTTAATATTTCTCCTTGAGTTTCCTTAACTCAATTGGAGTTATTTTCTATGAAGGAATAGATATTGGACAAGTGAACAGAAGCAAATCAAATCAATAACAAACTCTATTTCTCTATCTAGAGAAACACTAGGAAGATAATTTGAAAAGACCTTAAGAAACTCATTAACTACCAAAACTGACTGCAAAGAATGACCTTCCAAGGGAAAATCATAAATTTGGACCAAGTGGTAATGACACCCTTTAGAGATTAACCTTCTAGCTCTAAGATAAGAAATAAATCTTACCTTAGAAGTTAAATAACAACCCTTCCATTCTATTTCTAGCTCACCGGGGAACCTAAAGATGACCTTACGACTCCGATAGTCTAAAGATGCATGACAAGAATACAACTAATCCATATCCAAAATTACATCAAAATCTATCATTCCCATCTTTAACAAATCTACCAAGTTTTACCTATCACCAATAGATACCACACACCTCCTATAGACCCATTTAGCAATGGCTAAGTCTCCTACCAGGGTAGAAATAGAAAAAGGATCTAAAATAATTTTTGGACCAAAACCAAAAGACACAGCTATATAAAGAGTCATATAAGAAAGAGTGGAGCCCAGATCAAGAAAATAATATAAACCATGAGAAAAGATTTGTAACATACCAGTAACAACATCAGGTGATGCCTTGGATTCCTACTAGGACGCTAAAGCATACAACCTATTCTGATCAATACTTGAAATAGGAGCAGTAATAGAAGTAGATGCCACACCACTAGGTGTAGGAGTAGGAGATAAAGCCACTAGAATCTTAATTGCCCCTGTATCATCCTTATTAGCCAGATAATCCTTGAGCTAATGACCTACCTTACCGTACTTAAAGAACATATCTCTACGTTCCTCACAAAATCCCTAATAAGGATGACCATAGAAACAATAAAAGGGGCTTAAAAATATAGACCAACCTCTTCTCACCTAAGATCGGGTAACTTGACCCCGAGAATTATCACCACCTTGGTGATGTCTATTGCCCGACTGTTGTGGGTAAGGAGAATTGGCAGTATAAAAGGAACCAGAACTCCCCCACTTTTTTTCTTTCACTTGCCACCATCTCTACTACCCTAAGACTGTGTATCTCCCTGATCAAACAATTTTCCCTATTTTCCCTGCCTATCCCCAAATTCTATATACTTTTTCTTCTCATCCTCAAACTGCTGCATATGAATATTCAACCTAGTTATGTCCATATCCTTAATAAGCAAAGTAGTTTTGCTCTAAAAAATTAGATCTTTATTCAGTCTAGAAGAAAACTTGCACATTCTCGACCTCATATCAACCACAAAATCAATAGCATACCTTTACAACTAATGAAACTTCAAGGCATATTCCCTTAAATACATCCTCCCTTTCTTGAGGTTCACAAACTCCTCTATATTAGCTACCTCAACTCTTAATGAAACAAATGATCCATGAAGGCATTAGAAAAGGCCTCTCATAACCCTTCATCTTCTATATCACCCTTATCTTTGTCCCACTTCTCATAGCACCGATAAGCATTATGTTTGAGTTAATAAGCTATAAAGCTAACTCCCTCCATATCAAAAGCCTACATAACCCGAAATATCTTTTTAAGTTCATCCAAAAAGCTCTATGGGTCTTTATTCACCTTTATTCCCATAAAAGTAGAAGGACCTATCTTCATAAATTCACCAACCCTTGTTTCCTTAAAAGACAAAGCACTAGTTGCACTGCGCTTGGCCTGAGCAGTAACCATCTGAGAAACAACATAGATAGACTGATTAAACTTTGCATTCATCATGTTACCCTGAGGGACCTAAGGAGCAGTAAGAGAAATAAGAAGAACTCTATCATAATTAGGAATAGGACCATAAGATCAAAGATGTACTCCAGATATAGGAGGTACCCCTTTAGTATTATCCCCAGATAAGGTAGAAGGATTCCTTTGCATTCCAGATCTAGGATGCATGATCTGAAAGACAAATAACCAAGGATTAGAGAGGATTCTAGGTTTGAGAATTTCAAGAAAGTGAAAAATTCCTAAATGTCTTTTATCTTCTCTCTTAAAAGTGTGGTGCACTACACACCCCTAAAACAAACTCTACTTGACATGGATTTATAGACTTCCCAATTAACCATGAACCTAGAGCTTTGAAACCAACTTTTTACGACCTAAATCAGGGCTTGATGTTTCGACTTTGGATGAAATATTTTACATCTTTTATAAGGGATAATTGTTCATTTTTAAGCAAAAATTGTTATATTTGATGTTGGGTTTTACTATTTTTCTGGTAAAAGACTTAGAAAACAAATGACTTAGAAAGATAGAATAAATAGCCATTGGCAGCCTTATTAATTAGTCGCTAAACTTGTGATAAACCATCAGGGTATCCGTCAACCTTAAGCAGAATAAACGAATCAAAGGATCTCAGACATAATGTAAGCGATGGACCATCGGGTCATTTATGGACCATCAACTTAGCCATCAAAGCTAAGTAGAATACAGAGCATCTAGGAATTTAGCAACGATCCAAGTGATGAAATATCAGGCCACTGAAAAGCAGTCAACTTGGCCACCAGACCTAAAATAGAATAAGTCATACTGGGGACCCAAGTGACAATTCGAGTGACAGACCGTTAGGCCACTAACAGGCCTTCAACTTTATCGTCAACTATGACGCAATAGTTTGAAGTTTGAATTTTCAAACCCCAGTACTTTAAAACATATAAATACCTATTTTAGGGTTATATTAGGTATCTTTTATCTATTTTTCATTATTTGAGCAAGTTTTAACCTACTCTTCTCTGAGAAACAAGCTGATACTGTGGCTTTTAACATCTTATTCACTATTTCTTGAAGATCAAGAACAATACTTTGGATATTTTTGTAAGAAATTTTCCAAATTATCTATGAGAAACATAATAGAATCTTCTTCTATGATGTGTGGCTAAAGTTTGTATAACTAGGGTTTTGGGAGCCTTGATGTGATTGGTTGGTTAGGGTTGAGAGAATGCCTAAATTCTATAACTAATTGCAATTTTATAATCTCCTCTTCATTATTATAATCTTTATTTGTTGCAAATTTAAAGGGTGAGCCCAACAACACCACTTGTTTGAGTAGAAATATGTGTGTTGGGAAAAGAGGAGATTTACAAGGAACTCAAAAGAGCCCCATGAGCCCCATGATTTAATTGCTTCATCTTAAAGGTTAGTTTGGTGGATTTCTAAGTCATGATGCAAATATGCATCTAGTGAACTTCATCATTATCTGCATTTCTTTGATAATTTGGGAGTAATGCAGAATGTAATCCGTCTACCACTACTTTCTTTGTCTCTATCTAGGAAGGCAACACTATGGTTTAATGGGTTGACTCCTGATTCTAAAAAAACCTAGAGGCTATTGAAAGGAGATTTCCTAGAAAAGTTCTTTACCCCATTAAGAATGTTACAGTTGAGGGATGAGATAATTAATCTTAGGCAACTTCCAAGTGAAGCCCTTCATAAGATATACGAGAGATTCAAGAGGAAGTTGATGCAATGCCCTAATTACAAAATGACTAATATACATCTGATAGAGACTTTGTACAGAGCCTTGAATTCTATGACAAAGCTGATGGTGGATAATGCTGAAGGTGGAGCATTTATGGAACTTACTTTTATCAAAGCTTTAGAAATGCTTAATAGAATAACTAAATAGAGTAGAGCTTGGCATACTAGGGATTCTGAGGTAGCAAGCTCTATTGTGTCTAGTGGTATAAGTACTGAAAAATATAGGAGAGAGGAAGAGCAAGATCAAGACATATCCTATATGAATACTCAAATAAACTTACTCACCAAGCATTTTCTATTTGGGAAGACAGAGAAGGTGAAGGTCATAGGTTCATGAATAGGGAAACCAATTCAGATTCTAAGGAGAAGGCTTAGTATCTGAATAACCAGGGGGTTTCCAAGGAAATAGCTAGGGTAATCAAGGTTGAAAATACTATGATAAATCTGGTTATAGAGATCATGACTAAGAGAACTAGAAAATAAGAATGACAGGAGTGGGTTGTATGTACCTTTTAGAAATCGTGATACTACTTCTGCTAGTTTGAGAAAAATTCTTATGGAGGACATGATAGAGAAGTTGCTGAAAGAGGTTGTGATGACTAACACCAGTGTGATGGAAATAAAGAGTTACTTATCATCTATGAGTCAGTTAGTCGACTCATATTCAACTTCCATTAAGCAACTAGAATAACATATAAACCAGTTATCTGTGGTATTTAATTAGAGAAAGAGCGGTACATTACCGAGTGACACTAAGCAAAACCCTTGGAATGATGGTTTCTGCATAGAGATTACCACCCGTAGTGGTAAAGTACTATCGATCCGTTCAATAGGAAAACTTGTAATTGATGATGTGGTGGATTTAATATGGAAGCTAAAGATGAAAGAGAGACAGTAGTTAGTAGTATTCCCAAAATACCTCTTCCAGGCCCCCATATATTGTAGAAAAAGGCAGCTGATACAAAGTTTAGCAAGTTCATGGCAATGTTAAAGCAGTTGACCGTAAATATATCTTTGGCGGAGGAACTTGAACAAATGACTGGCTATGCTAAATTTAAGAGGATTTTGTTATGAAGAAATGAAATGTGATCTATGAACTGGTGGACAATCTTCACCATTGTAGTGCTATTGCTATAAGATCCTTAGTACAAAAAAAGTAGATTCGGGATCATTCACTGTCCCACGTACTATTGGATCTCTTAGTTTTGCTAAGTCCCTGTGTGATGTTGGGCCAAGTATTAACCTAATACCACTATCAGATTTATCCTACACCCACCAATATGCGAATTTTGATGGTAGATCGATTAGTGAAGAGACTGTTTGGCATATTTTATGATGTTCTTCTTAAAGTGGAAAGTACTATTTTCCTAGCCGACTTCATAATCCTGGACTGTGAGGTGGATTGTGAGGTGGATTTTAATGTACCCATGATCTGGGGTAGACCTTTTCTCGTAATCGGGAGTGTGTTGATTGACTTGCAAACTAATAAGCTGAAATTTAGGCTCAATGATAAAGTGGTCATTTTTGATGTTTTGGCAATCGATGAAAAAGAAAAAGTAAATGAGAGTCTTCTTAATCATTGATGTGTATTATGAAGATAAGCAAGATGTAGCGGTTGAGGAGAGATTTAGTGTAGACACATTGGTTGCAGTATTGATAAACTTCGATAGTGATGGTATCAAAGAATATGATGAGACCGTGTGTGCGATAACTAGAATGGGTTTATATTCCTATGACCCTAAAAAGGTGGATTTGGACCTAACAAATTATCCAACAGCACCGGCTAATCCATCTATTAGATAGCCACCTTTGTTTGAGCAGAAGGAGCTGAAGGTGCTGCCGGGCTATCTATGCTATGTGTTTTTAGGCAGTGGAAACACCTTACCTATGATCATTGTAGCAGATTTAGGTGAGCAGTAAGTGGAAGACCTTATCTCTGTGCTTAAGAGATACAATCCCACCGATGCAAGAAGTAGTTAAAAATAAAATTATTAAATGGTTCGACGCAGGGGTAGTGAACCCTATCTCCAATAGCAAGTGGGTGAGCCTCATGTAATCTGTTCCCAAGAAAGGGGGCATGACTGTAGTTGCTAATGATAAGAACAAGTTGATTCTACTTTTACTAATGACTAGGTGGAGAGTATGTATAGAATATCGGAAGTTGTACTCATAGACATAGAAGGATCATTTCCTAATGCCCTTCATGGATTAGATGCTTGATCATTTGGCAGGAAGGGGTTGGTATTGCTTTTTGGATTGGTATTCGGGATATAATTAAATCTCGATTACCCTAGAATATTAGGAGAAAACAATATTTACGTGCCTAAATGGAACATTTACATTCAAGTGAATGTCGTTCGGTTTATATAATACACCTACCATATTCCAATGGTGCATGATGTTTATTTTCTCCGACATAGTGGAAGACACGCTTGATGTGTTCATGGACAATTTCTCTCTAGTAGGTGACTCATTTGAATTATGCTTGGTGAACTTGATTAGAGAACTATAGAGATATGAGGATTTTAATTTAGTGCTTAACTAGGTGAAATGCCATTTCATAGTGAAAGAGGGCATTATGCTTGGACATCAGATTTCATCAAAAGGGATTGAAGTTGACCGGGCCAACATGGAAGTTATAGAGAAATTACACCCTACTATCTCAGGGAAGGGAGTACTTAGTTTCCTTGTCCATGCTGGATTCTACCACCGGTTCATTAAAGACTTCTACAAGATTGGAAACCCACTTTGCAAACTCTTAGAGAAGGAGGACAGGTTTTTACTTGATGTTGACTGCAATAAGGTATTTGAATTCCTTAAAGAGAAGCTGGTGGCCTCCCCGGTTATCGTTGCTCCAAATTGGTCTAGGCCATTTGAAATTATGTATGACGCGAGTGGAGTGGCACTCAGGGTTGTTCTTGGTCAAAAGAAAGATAAGATGTTTCACCCTATTTATTATGCTAGCAAGGTATTTAATGGGGCTCAAAAGAATTATCCTATCATCGAGCAGGAACTTCTAGCTATTGTCTATACATTTGAGAAGTTTCTAACATATCTATTGGGAACCAAGACGAGTAAATCCGTACTGCTGCACTTGAAAGGGCTCCTTGGTATGCAGACTTTGCAAATTTTGTGGTAAGTGATCTTATTATGGAAAATCTTTCCTTTCATTAGAAAAATAAATTCCTCCATGAGTCCACAAGGTACTTCTAAGATAAGCTATATACATTCAGGCATTGTGATGACAATATCATTACAAGATGTATCCCTGAAGTTGACATGATGAATATTTTGGAAGCCTACCATGCTTTTCCAGTTGGGGGACACCATGTAGGTGATTATACTGCAAGAAAAGTGTTGCAAAGGGGAGAGTATTGGCCAACATTGTTTAAGGATGCATATGAGTTTGTGAGGAGATGTGATCAATGTCAAATACAAGGCTCAATCTCAAAGAACCATGAAATGCCTATGACAAAAATGCTGGAGGTTGAATTATTCAACGTCTAGGGTATTGATTTCATTAGCCCCTTCGTGAGTTCCTATGGGTTGAAGTACATCTTGGTTGTTGTATATTATGTGTCTAAATAGGTTAAGTTTGTTTCTATGGCTGACAGTGAAGGTAAGAGAGTGGTTGCTTTTCTCAAAAAGAACATTTTCTCTCACTTTGGAGTATCACATACTATCATAAGCGACGGGGGATCCCATTCCTACAACAAGATGTTCCGTGCTGCCATTGAAAAATATGGTATGAAGCAACATAAGGTAGAAACTTTATATCACCCACAAACTATTAGAAAATTGGAGATCTCAAATCGGGAGATAAAGGTAATTGTAGCAAAAACAGTGAACGCTAGTCGAAAGGATTGGTCTCGAAAGCTCGATGATGCCTTGTGGGCATATCGAACAGATTTCAAGACACCTATTGGGATGTCACCATATCATCTTATGTATGGAAAAGCATGACACTTGACAATTGATTTGGAGCATAAAGTGTTGTGGGCGCTTAAGAGGTTAAATCTAAATTGGAAGAAAGCAGCAAAGCTAAGACAGGGGCAGCTGAATAAAATGGATGAATTCCGTCTCGGGTCTTATGAGAGAGTGGACCCATACAAAGAAAGAATTAAGAAATACCATGATTAGAGGATCGAAAAGTGGGCTTTTCAAATTGGTGATTGGGTGTTACTCTTTAACTCCAATCTAAAGCTCTTCCCAGGTAAACTCAGGTCTAAGTCGTCTAGCCCATTTAAAGATACACAAGTCTACTCATCTGGAGTAGTACAACTAGAAAATAAAGATGGAAACATATTCAAAGTAAACGGGAAGCAATTCAAGCAATACATTGGTCCAACAGACGCAGTGAAATGCTTAGGAATAGTTTCTCGATGAAGTTTGAGTAATTGAGTTAACTGAGTTGTGTTGCACTAATAAATCACGCACTAGTTGGAGGCAATCCATAATGTGTTTCTTGATGATAGTTAGAAGTATTTATTTTTATGGTATAGTGTGATCTGTTTGTTGAAGTGAGCAGGGATAAAAATGCAAGAAAACAGGATCTGAACAAGTTAAGGGGGTTGACAAAAATGTTGATGGGCAATCGAGTAAGCCATCAACATAAATCCAGAAACCTAAGGTACTGGAAAGAGACTAACGGACATCTTGATGGACCATCAAAACCTTGATGGACCATCAAAACCTTGATGGGCCATCACACTAACCATCAACTTGAGGCAGAGGGTTGATTCTGTAGTAAGGCCTAACAGACATATCAACAGACCGTCAGTCACTTGACGGACCATCAGGTTTCCCATCAGATAAACCCTAATTTTTAAAAGAGTGGGTTAGGTCACCAAAGTTCTATTCAGTTATTTCGATCCAACCCAAAACGTATTTAATGGATAAAGGGAGACATTTACACACACGTTCCCACTTTTTTAACTCCTAAAATTGATTAAATTCCTGCACATGCATTGTGGGGATCATATACATTCCATCTTAGGACTCTTCATCTCCTTCCCTCTCCTATTTAAACTACCATCTCATTTGGATATTTTCATCAAAATAAAAGTTAAATCTCACACTTATAAAAACTAAATAGTGTAATTTGATCTAAGTTTTACAAGTTTAGACTAATGAAGAATACTTCAAGGATAAGGTATAATGGAAAATCTCTTTTTCTTTTCAGAATGATGAGCGTGAATAGTGTGAGTTTGATAATGTTGGAAAGAACTTCTACTTTTTGTTGTTTTTGTACTTCTGATTAAATCAAACACTAGTAAATACTATTTTAGGAGAAGTCTGAGTAACCCATGGCCTAAAAATAGTGAAACAAGTGTTTAAATGTTGAATTGATGGCATGATTATTTTACCTAGAAAATCCATGAATACCGGATGTTTGACCATTTTCCAAAAAGAAGGCTAAAGTTGAAAAACATGGTTGACAGCCATATTGGATGGACCATCAGACCTCTAACGCACAATCAACTTAGCCATCACCAGGCATCTAAATTAATGCTACTCTATTTCAGCCATGAAAAACTTTTTGATGGACCGTCAGACCTCTGACGGACCATCAACTTAACCGTCACTAGGCCTATGAATAAAGGCTTCTCTAGTTCATCCGTGATGGACTTTTTGCAGAGCATCAACTTAATCGTTACTAAGCCAATAAATAAATACTTATCTGGTTAACATGTGATAGACACCTTGATGGACCATCAAACCATCCATCAACTCAAATTTGTTCTTTATTTTATTCTAATTCTGTTAAGAAATTGATGGTTTGTTCCCTATTTAAGAAAAATACCAAGGAAACTACCCCTTCACCGAGGCGGTAGAAAATATCAGCAGGTAAAGGTAGAGGTGAACCGACATGTAGTGAAGAAACACCTTCCTTCAACAGTCGTCATCATAATAGAGTTGGTACTCTCACAGTCTGAGAAGGAGAGCGAGAGCAATAGCAGTACTAATTTTAGCCCTAATGAGAAAGGGGTTGAAACTTCTAACCCCAACCTAGTTGAGGTATCAGAGATAGAGGATGCTAATGTGATTAATAGTAAGGACCCTTAGGTGTAATAACTCAGTAAAATATTGAGGGGGCACAAAAACATTTCATTGATGGGCTTGAACAAACAGCTAACAGAGCAATCAAGTAGCCCATCTCAGAAGAATATCAGATTGTGACCTCTATGATTAATGATTATTCAGAGCTTGAAAGAAGATTTAATGAATATGAATTATCTTGGTTAAGCAAGCCACCCAGTACGTACTATCCTAATATTGTTCGGGAGTTTTTTTGCTAACTATTTGGATTTGCTAGAGAAGGAATGTCCCAAAGTTATAAAGATGAATGTCATGGGGAACCATATCGAAGTTCATGTGCGTGGGGTGAACATCTACATTTTAAAACACACTCTTAATAGAGTACTTTTTGGTCTTAAGTATGAGGCACCTACTATAATTCTAGAGCTAAAGCATTGCATGTTCACAACAGTAGAACAAAGGCCCTAACTAGCCTGAGTTTTGATAGATGATGGAAATCCATCTTAGCTACAAAACCCCAAGGAACGTATAGATAAATCATCCCTAAGTTTTAGGGCAAAGTTTTGGTGGGTGATTGTGAAGCTGAGGTTGAAGCCGACTAGCGGAGATGCAAATTGGGATATTTATAGAGCAGTATTAGTTGCCATCTTAGTTACAGGGCTGAAGATTGACTTGGGCCATATTATTCCTAATGAGTTGTTTTCCCACACACAAAAGAAAATAAGTGATTTACCATTCTCGTACCTGATCATAGACTTATGCAGGCCAGTAAATATACCTTTACTCAGAGAAGTTAAAATATGAAATGGGAGTCAATAAGCCTCTGGCATACCAGACACAATCAGCTCCATCCCCTGGGAATTTTGAGATCCCTATAGGTATGCTATTACCTATTACTACTTGTGAGCCGCTAAACTATGTGCCACCCAGTACTTTTATAGGATCAATACCTATAATGGGGGAACTTCAGACACTACAACTGTCCTACCTCAGTATTCTTAATACCGACTGACACAATAAAATTTTGCCAAGTCTGTAGAGCTCAGAAAAAAGTTTGAGAAGCAATTGAATGCTTGGTCTAAGAAATTCAAGCCATTTGTTGACCGCATTGTTCCTGAAGCACTCAGGCCATATCAAAATATTTAGGATATAATGGACCACATGGACGAGCATGTACACATGGTTGGATGAGCTATCTATCCCAAATTTTGTTCGATTCATGGCAGAGTTTAAACAAGCACAGGATGACATAGCTGAGCTAAAAAGGCAACCATCACAGCACACCTTTGATCCTGCATTAATAATCATTGATAAAGATGAGGGCCTCATTGATCTTATGGGAAGGCTGCTTAAAGATAAAGGCAAGCAGATTGATGAAAGTGCTAACAGAAAGGTTTCAAGAAGGAGGAGGCACGGAGATATGACACCCAAGGAAAGAGAGGTAAGTGACATGAGAAAACCTACTAATAGATCAAAAAAATATGAAGTCTCAACTAGTTCAGCCCCAGAAAAGGGGGCCACACCTGATCCAATCCCATTCGTTATACCTCTAATTCAAGAGGAACCTATTGTGAGAACCCTTACCACTAATGGGGTTACTGATGTTGCACCTAAGACTGAATAAGCCTCACCATATTTGACCAACTCATTAGCCTAAAGTCTTTGCAGGTATTTCACACCCTTGTACTTTATTGTTCATGTATTTGAGAAGAAAACATTATTATTTAGTGGGGATGGGGTACTTGTTTTATTGTAGGTCCCCACGGGGTTTTTAATTGCCTGAGTAATTTTCCCTCGTACGCTATCAAGTAGAACTGGTATGTTTAGGTTGTTTTTTATGTTTCTTTTATTGCGCATCATGATGTAAATATCGTTTGATTATATTTAGATATTTCATGTTCTTTTATTTTAGCATATTTTGTATGTATGGATGGATGATGAATTATGGTAGAATACTGTAAATATTCTTATGTATGAGAAAACTTTCTTCTCACTAAATATATGTTGATCAACCATTTTGAATTTGTTATTGGCATTAGGATGCAAAGATAAAGTAAACATGATCATGTGATGTGAACCCAAGAGTTTGTAGGATAAGTATGATCTCATTTCCTCTGTGTATAAGTATTTTGATATAGTTCATGCATAATGTGTACAACTAGAACTTTTCCAGTTCATTTGTGTTACTTTGTGGTTGACTTAATAGGATAAGGGAGCAGTCCACCTTCAATTATTAGTCTGTTTATCCATAAAGACCCAACCAAAAAGATTTCTCCCTTTGAACCTTTTTTGAGTTTTTATTAGTGTTTATTCAGTTATAATAATTTTGATTCATTCTATTTAAGATTTTAGCACCTACCTTTGGCCCTGGTCAAGTATTGGATAACGTGCACCTTAACTTAGGTAAAATACCTAAGTTGAGGGTGGCTACTATCGGGAAGTTAATACTCTGATGTAGGTGGTTTAGAGTTGACATAAAGTATCCTATTCATCCCTAATCTAGTTAGATTATGCTATGCTTACTTGAAAAATCCTACATATGCACAAGATGTATGATAACCATGTACTTCATGAAATTCCCCAAGTTATGATATTATGGATTGTTGATGTTGATCATGTATTTAAGAAATTCATGTGGGTCAATTTCCTTACATCGAGTGCTTGGGGTACTCATACCCAAAAAATATAGTTGTGTTCCTAGAGCTATGTCATGTTATCACAATACTCTCAGTCAAGCCATGATCTATAGAATTCAGTAAGTCATGTGACTATGGAAAACTCAAAAATCTCAGCAGTCTCAATAGTTCGGTAATTTCAGTAATCTCCAAAATAGTAGTATTCCTAGCAATGTTTGCAATTTTAGTACTCGTAGTCAGTCCTCAGAAGTCAGTACATTTCTTCAGTCAAGGAACTTAGTAAATTTATTTTAGATCCACTAAATAATACCACTTGTATCAATTCTGTTAACTCATTCCAGTCTAGTTCAGCTAATCAATTCAGTTTAGTCAATCAATTTAGCAAAGTTAATTAGTTCATAGTCTTTAAGTTTGGAGTTAAAACTATCACCGAGTGAGTATGGGGATAGCCACTTCCTTGTTAGAGAGGTAGAGTTGTTATCAGCAATCCTTATACTCCAGAACTGCGTAGCCAGTGCAGGACCAGGAGTCACCCATCAGATTAAGTCTAGACTTAAATATTAAATTGCCTTAGGCTTGACTTCCTGTTCAGGGTCACTCGTCAGAGAGGCTTGACCATATAAGAGGTCTCTACCCGTGGCATGGTATTGAAACCCTTCCAGCTGAGGTTACAAGTTGGACCCTAATATTTTAGATTTGGGGCATATTGGTTAAGTGAAAACTCCTACAATTACAGTTTCAGTATCAGTCTTTCGAGTAGAAATCAAAAATCGGGACTGTCAGATACAGTCAGCAATCTCAGTAAGGAACTCAGATAGTTCCGCAGATTCATAGACCACCCACTAGATAGGCTTAGTCTCACATTAAGTTATTCAGTATTAGTACTTACAGAGATCACCCATTCGTTAGGCCTGATCTCAAGCTTAGTCACTCTTAATCATTATTAGAAGATTTAGACTGTCAGATACAGTTGCTCATTATCAGTTACATCAGTTAGGCCAATAATCAGAGTCATACCAGTTATATCAGTCATCATAACTCACGTTATCAATATTCAGTTTCAAGATTATTAGACACAGTCAATCAAACCCGTTCTTCATAATTTGAACTATCAGAATTAGTCATTCAACTATTTAGTACCTCCGTATCAACAAAGTTATGTCATCAGTATTCAGACTCAGAGGTCAGTATCAGCACGAGTTTAGTTCTACTTGCTTATGCATGTATGTATTCTCACGTTCATAATAGTCAGTGTTGTTCATGCATATGACCCTTTGCATTTAGCATATCTCACTCGTATACTCAGTAGATTTAGACGTACTGAGTTATTTGTGCTATAGTGCTTTCTCTTATGTTACACCATAAGTTCAGAGGCACGAGCTCTAAATCAATGGTAGATTCCAGTATCAGCAGTCAGAGTTAGAAGTAAGTCCTTATCTTTAGAGGATACAATGATTTTATTACTATTTCATCTTTCATTTTATTTCAGTAGTTGGAGTTAGTTGGCAATATGTCCCATCAACTCCTTCTTCAGACAGTTTAGAGGCTTTCCAGACTATATCATGTCAGATAGTTATTTAAAATTTGTTTTGGTATATTTATACCATTTTTTGACATTGTGTCATCAGATGTTTTATTCAGTTTGAACTATATGGGCTTCAGTGTATGTTTCTACATCTTTTGTGATATATTATGCAGTATATAGGTACAAATATAATTGATGGGTTAGCTTATGGTCCTTCAGGGTCATAAGCACCGTGTAGCATTTCGATTCAGCAAATCGGAGTGTTATAAACTTCGTATCAGAGCCTAAGGTTCAATAGAGTCCTAGTAAGTCTGAAAGCCGCATCTAGTAGAGTCTTGTGCATGTTTGTGTTGTACACCACACTTATGTGAAAGAGGCTATAAGATATTCTAGGAATAGTTTCCCTTCTTTCAATATTCATATCGTGCCAGTTAATATAATATCAAATCAATCTCAATCTAATCCATTTATCACTTTTTTCTATAGAATATGACTCCTAAAAGAAGAAATGAGAATCAGTCAGTCCCTCAGCCCGAAGACCCTATGGGAGATCATGTTTCTAATGCGGAGTTCAGGACCGTATTCACCACTCTTGCTCAGTCATTCGCTGCCCAGAATTAATGACTAGCTATCATTCCAGCTAACCCAATGGCCAATTCAGCTGTAGCTAGAATTCAGGACTTCACCTAAATGCATCCTCCTTTTTTCACAGGGTCTAAGTATGATGAGGTCCCATAAAAATTCAAAGATCAGGTTTAGAAAGTGACAATTATTATGGGGTGAGTACTATGGAGAGTGTTGAGTTAGCTGCATATCAGTTGCATGATATGGCTCATACTTGGTACAAACAATGAAAGTCAGAAAGGTTAGATAATGCAGGTTTTATAGAGTAAGAGGATTTTTTTCTCTACTTTCCTTATACATTCTTTCCGCTAAATCTTAGAAAAGATAAGGTGCTAGAGTTCATAAAACTTAGGCAACGCGGTATGACGGTGAAAGAGTATTCTCTCAGGTTTAGTCAATTATCCAGATATGCCTCTCATGTGGCTGCAGACAATAGGGCTAAGATGAGTAAGTTCATGTTAGGGGTGAACGATAGCGTGGTAAACGAGTGTAGATCTGCCATATTGAATAGTAATATGAATTGAGCTAGACTTATGACTCATGCTCAGCAGATAGTGGAGAAGAAGAATAGGATGATGGAGAGATAGAGTAAGAGAGCAAAGATAGGTAGTTTCAGCTTTAATCATCCTAAGTCATAGGGTGGTAACCGTTCTCAGCAAAGTCAGAAGCATTCATTCCCATCTCCATCCTTAGCTAGTACACACCAGCACCTAAGTCCAAAAATAACCATCATGATAGAGCACCAAGCTTCGAGGCCCAGAATAGTGAGAATAGAATTCTTACTTATCTGCTTTGCGGAGAGTGAGGTAAGAATCACCTAGGTACATGTAGGGTAGGTAATGATGTATGCTTTGGGTGTGGCAAGACAAGCCACAGGATGAAAGAGTGTAGAGTCCTATCAAAGAGGGACAAAGAGTTGCGTCAGCAAGGCACCAAGAGTGGTCAGTGACAGAATAGACTTTACGCACTCTAGACCAATCATGATCCAGAAAGTTTCCCCGACCTAGATTCGGGTACGTTATAAGCCTTTCATATTCATGGTATGCATTGTTAGATATTTTTCTATCATTTGATCTTATGTTTCAGCACGAGTTAGCTAGTAAATTCAGGAAGTTAGTTTAGCAATCAAGCTATTTGATTGATATAATTTGTTTTTCTCATCCTTGCATCTATACGTGCTATCCAAAGTCTTAGGGAATGTAACTATTCCAAGATAGAATATCCTAGTAGTTGAAAGTTTAGTTCAATTCATGCATCATGCATTACGCTAAGACTCTCGAGGTTCAGTTATAATCTAGTTCGTAGATACCCTGTGCATCGCCCCAGTATCTCTGCAAGGTAAGCATTCTTAGAGGGACATGGTGTACCAAGGGGGAGATACACCACCTTTCCTTAACACTATCACGTCTTATATCCTTCAGTTTCTCCTTGAATAATGAATTTAGTCTAGAATAGAGGGTACTCATAAGTTGACCCTCAAGTTAAAACCTCATTTGTAATCTAAGTATTAAGAGGTTTAGTTCAGTTCATGATGTTCAATCCATATGTCACATAGAAGGATCAGACATGTCCTCATGTTTCAGTTCAATCTTCTTGCCTTTACCATTGTATGTTCAATCGCACATTCATGAGTTAGTTCAGTCATGTAGTCATGCATCAGATATGCATGATCGGTTTATTAGTCATGTCAACCATATAATCATGCATCAGATATGCATGGATTCAACTTTTCAGTTATGCATTAGATTTGCATTATCATTTTGAGAAAACTCAGTTTATTAGAATCCTTAGTCCTACCTTTATGAATTAGTTACCCATGCATCAGATATTCATGTTCAGTATAAATCAGTTTATTTATAACATCAGCCATGAGGTCATGTTTCAGTCATTCATGTTTAGTTCATGTTCAGCTTATTGTTTCCCCTCTCTGTCAGTCTCCCTTGAGGACGAATGTTCTCAAGGGGAGATATTGTAACACCCCGTAAAATCCTAAGTCTCTCCTAGACTTAGAAAATTCTTGCTAAGTGTTCAAGATTCAACACTTAGTCTCATTTTAGACCTCCAAACTTTTAGAATTTATTTGATGACCTTCTAGACCTTCATTTTTGGATTTTCAAGTTGTGTTGCGATGGGGCAAGGTCGTAGTACACCTGGGGTATGTTTTAGAATTTTTCGGATGTTATAAGGACACGTTTGGGTTTCCAAAATAGTAGATCCGAGTGATAATCCTGTGTCATCACAGCTAGAGCACTGCTCTAAGGCAAGCGCCGCCTAGGATAGTCCCCCGGGACAGCCAGGCGCCACCCTGCAAGTCTAGTGCTTGCCCAATTTTTATAATTCCACTTTCGTGCTCTTAGGGGTATTTTGATAATTTGTCCTTCATATAAACTCAATAACATGGGATTAAGCCTCCATCACACCAAAATACACTATTTTTTCTAAAAATCCTCTTAAGAACAAGCTAGGGTTTCAATTGGGGAATTCAAGTTCAAACAAATTCTACCATCAAATTTCAAGAATGTCTCCGTCAATCTTCACTAAATCAAGAAATAAAGTATACGTAGTGTTCATCCATGGATTCCTTTCATCCATGGAGCTCAAGAATCTTTTTTTAATTATATATTGTGATTTTCTTGTTGTATTATGACTATATTCATGTTGATATTATTGTTTGAGTTTCAAGGTTGTATTTTTATGTGTATTCATGAAGCATATGAGTATGATAGTTGTAACCCATAAATTTTGGATGGATTAAGATTGTTATGTTGATTAATATACCTATGCCCAAAATTGTGGATGTAAGGTGTTTGATGAAATGCCTAAGAAACTAAAAATCAGGCAATATAGCTAAATTGTGACTAAGTGAAGGATTTATGATATACCCCTATGTTCCAATGATTTTCATGTTGATATTGTTTCTTGTAAATGTTGATGGATTATTCATGAACTAGTCTTAGTAGATTATGCTATGCTTACTTGCAAAATCCTACTTATGCACAAGATGTATGATAACCATGTACTTCATGAAATTCCCCAAGTTATGATATTATGGATTATTGATGTTGGTCATGTATTCAAGAAATTCATGTGTGTTAGTTTCCTTCCATCGAGTCCTGGGGGTACTCGTACCCGAAAAATATAGTTGTGTGCCTAGATCCATGTCATGTTATCATGATACTCTTAGTAAAGCCATGATCTATAGAATTCAGTCAGTCATATGACTCAGGAAAACTCAGAAATCTCAACAGTCTCAGTAGTTCAGTAATCTCAGTACTCTCTATTACAGTAGTATTCCTTGCGATCTCAGTAATTTCAGTACTCTCAATCAGTACTCTAAACTCAGTAAGTTCCATCAGTCAAAGGAACTCAGTAAATTTAGTTTAGCTCCACTAAATAATACCACTAGTATCAATTCAGTTATCTCAGTCCACTCCAGTTCAGCTAATCAGTTTAGTTTAGTCAATCAGTTCAGCTTAGTTAATCAGTTCAGAGTCTTTTAGTTGGGAGTTGGTACTAGAACCGAGTAAGTATGGGGATTGATGCTTCCCCATTAGAGAGGTAGAGTCATTAAAAGCAATCCCTATACTCCAGAATTGCATAGCCAGTGCAAGACCAAGAGTCACTCATCAGATTAAGGCTAGACTTGACTATTATATTACCTTAGGCTTAACTTCCTGTTCAGGGTTACCCGTCAGAGATGCTTGACCATAGCAGAGGTCTCTACCCATGACACGGTATTGACACCCTTCCATCTAGGGTTACAGGTTGGACCACACTAGTTCAGATTTGGGGCATGTCGGTTAAGTGAGAACTCCCACAGTTATAGTTTCAGTATCAGTCTTTAAAGTAGAAATCAAAAATTAGGACTATCAGATACATTCATCAATCTCAATAAGGAACTCAGATAGTTCCATAGATTCATAGATCACCCGCTAGACAGGCTTGGTATCTCATTAAGTTATTCAGTATTAGTACTGACAGAGATCACCCGTTAGTTAGGCCTGATCTCTAGATTAGTCAATCTTAATCATTATTAGAAGATTTAAACTGTTAGATACAGTTACTTATTATTAGTTACATCAGTTAGGACGATCATCACAGTCATACCAATTACATCAGTTGTCATCACTCACGTTATCAGTATTCAATTTCAAGACTATTAGACATAGTCAATCAGGCCAGTTCTTCATAATTTGAACTATCAGAATTTGTCATTCAACTATCCAGTACCTTAGTATTAGTAAATTCATGTTGTCAGTATTCAGACTCAGAGGTCAGTATCACCACGAGTTTAGTTATAGTTGCTTATGCATGTATGTATTCTCACGTTCATAATAGTCAGCTTTGTTCATGTATATGACCCTTTGCATTTAGCCTACCTCACTCGTATACTCAGTACATTCAAACGTAATGACGCATTTGTGCTATGGTGCTTTCTCTTATGTTACACCATAGGTTCAGAGGCACGAGCTCCAAATCAGTAGTAGATTCCAGTATCAGCAGTCAGAGTTAGAAGTAAGTCCTCATCTTTCGAGAACATGATGATTTCATTACTATTTCAGCTTTGATTTTATTTTAGTAGTTGAAGTTAGTTGGGCACATGTTCCATCAACTCCTTGTTCAGACAGTTTAGAGGCTTTCTAGACTATAGCATGTCAGACAGTTATTTCAGATTTGTTTTGGTATTGTTATACCATTTTTAGACATTGTGTCATCAGATGTTTTATTCAGTTTGAACCTTATTGCCTTCAGTGTATGTTTCCGCATCATTTATGATATATTATGCAGTATACAGGTACAGATATAAATCTTGGGTTAGCTTGTGGTCCTTTAGGGTCAAAAGTACCCTGTAGCATTTTGGTTCAAAAAATTGAGGTATTACACCTCATCACATCATATATCATCACAGAATTACAACTCAGAAATTTACTTTCACAAGCTTTCATACTTAATTATTTTCATCAACAACTCTTCATTATTTAAAATAATCAAAAGGCACCTAATGTATATGTATGAGTGTATATATTCAAGATATGTGCATCATCTCTTTCCCTTCTAAACTTTATTATCAATATAACATCGTACTGTTATGGTATCCGACCAATTATCATATTCATACCAGCGTGGTACCCAACCCATTAATCATATTCGTACCAGCATCGTACCTGACCTATCATCACAACATATTAACATAGTGCAAATAAAATGCAATACAGTCATTAAATCACAAGGTATGCCAGAAACCAATCATAGATTTCAATTTCACAAACAAGCACAAAGCGAAGAAAGTCTAAGTGCTAGAACAAAACTATAGCCTACCTTAATTCCTTGCTGAAAGTCACCTTTAAGCCACACTTTTTCCCTTTTGTTCTGGTACATTTCATTCTTGATCTATACTACAACAAGAACACACCACCATTTTAATAATTCATTCTTTCATAATTGTTAGGGATCATAACCACTGATTTTAGCCATTAAATCACCCTATTTTATGATCTTAGAGTTTTCTATCTCTTAGACCTTATGAACTTTACTTGAAGTAGAATAAAAAAACATAGTTCTGCTCCTATTAGTGTTTTCTAACACCCTAGGATCATTACATATAGAATTTAAAAACACTCCCATCATTTTTCATCAATTTACATAAAATAGGGTTTACCCCGAACCCCACCATCAATCCATTTTATAGTGATTTCCTAATGTTCAACAAAGTAAATCTATGTCTAGAATATAATTACTTACCTCCCAAGATGACAAACTCCACAAACCCTCTGAAAAACACCTTTCCAAGTGTCTTGTGATACACCCAAATTACACCTCTCTTATGAGAGAGTAAGTGGTTGTTGTCAAATTTATAACCTAACCAGGTTGGGGTTGAATCCCACAGGGAATATGATGTTAATTTCAGTTATTCGTGAGTCAATCGACTAATAGTTAATAGCTTCCTATAAATGGGGGTTTCATATATTAAACATAAATTATTGTTCACTTCAATTCAATAACTTGCAACTATTGTTTCAATGTTTCAAATCAATGTTATGGGCAAACCAGAGTTGTGTTCACTATGAGTGTTGGTACTTGATATACACTAGTTATGGCTCAAGATTCTTATGACATGTAGAAACAATAGAATATTAGTATAAAAGCACTATCTAAATATCTCTCAACCTATTTACACATTCAATTACGTAATTCATTCATACTTAGGAAATCTATGTACTTAGCCAGATTTTATCTCGAGTTAATTAACCTTGTTACAGCTTTAATCATTAAATGGAAGTTTAACGCTTTTGATTCCCTGTTGATAATCACTTCCTATTAGATAGATTTATTACTTCAAGCAAATCAATAATTAGGTCTAGTCTATTATTTACAACCACTAGACAACATGCACAATAGAAGAATTATCAAGAAGTTCCTAGTGCCTTGAGAATCTTGATCAACTAACGAATTTACAAAACCAAACTCATCGATCCCATAACTCGGGTTAATAAAATTAGCTACTCATGATATAGAAAGCAACAACATATATTTAATTCATAATTCAATAGCTGCCAACTTACGAAAGATGAAGATATATGATCGTTCTTCCTTCTAAAATCATAAGAGAATTCTACAAACCATAATAAATATTCCATAAACTTAATTCAAAAAACTCAAAGAAAAACTATTGAAAAACTGATCTTTTACGTAAGTTTCAAGATGCTATTGAACACCTAAAACTTTCCCTTAAATACTAAAGCAAATTTTGGAGTCAAATTTCAAATCCCAATTTTTTTGCGCATAGCTAATAACATCCTGTAACAGCTTATTAGGAAGTTGATGACTTATCATACCAAGTCAACAAATCCTCTTTTGAGTCCATCTTTGCTTCTCACAGGTGAAGAGATGATCTGATAGCTTATAAGGAAGTTGTCAACTTATCAGGTTAAGTCATCAACTCTTTACTTTAGCTCTTATAACTGTCTTCATCTGATAACCTCTCTGACCTCTTATCACAAAGTTGATGACATATCAGACAAGTCATCAATTGTGATCTTCATATCTACTCTCATAAAATTTATCTTTCTTGATGTAGTTGTTGAAGGTTTTTATGCATCTTGACTTACCTGCAATATGACAGAGAATATCATTAAAAATGACAAAAGTTACTTAGAATTTAGAATTATTTTGAGTTAAAAGCGTTAAATGTGCTATCACATAGCTCGCACATCAACATCCTCAACTTAAAACAATTACTTATCCTCAAGCAACTAACACAGTACAATACTGCGATGTTTAAGGAAGAGAATGTAAAGTAAATATGATAGTCAATCATCAAATATTTGCTCAAAACACATTACCCTCTCCAAGTTCAATCACTTTAAGTCTGACTGTGTGTATTCATGAAGAACAACAATGTGACACAAGGGAATCAAGATATGGAATCTCACTAGCAGTAACAACAATGCATATGTACAAGTCATACTACCCAAACAAGGAACCATCTAGCAATGAAACTTATGTGCCCTTACAACAAAGAAGTCCTTTCTCATTCAAACACTAAATCAAGTACGTTAATGTGGAGACAACCAAAAGATACTCACTCTCAGAAAGAAGTTCCAGTCAATGCATGCCAAATGCCATAATATTTCCCTTATTTTCATTAGTGAGGCTTTTAAACAGTTAAATTGGAATCACCACAGAACTTTTCTTAGTCTTTGTAACGTAGGCTTGGGGATGGTATGACACACAAGGATATTTAAAGTGACTAAGCCTCTTTAGTACTACACTATTTTTGGGGTCTCACTTATTAACCCTTACCTTATTTCTCTTTTTTTTTATTAAAGCATACTCAGGTTGGGTGCTGTATTTTAGTCTATCATTTTTTTTCTTTTTTTAACTTTTCTTTTCTTATTCTTTTTCTACCACACCCACCCTTTCATTCTTTTCTCTTGTTTTACTCATTTTCATTCTCACTTTTCATCATGCACCCCTATGACAGCTACCCTCAACTTAGGCTATTTGCCCAAGTTGAAGTGCATAATGTCCAAGGAGGAATAAGGCCAAAATAGGTTCATTGTGATAAAAATAGAAAGGTGACAAGTTTAACAAGAAAAATAGGCATACAATCTCAAAATTGGGATCAAAGGGTATTATTCACACATGGAAGGTTATTTAGGCTAAAAGTGGACTGATATAAAAAATAGCCTGTGATCCTTTCCTAACCACTATCCTACAACCTCGGTAAGACTAACTAGGCAAGTTCTAGATTTAACAAACAGAGGGAACTTGGTAATATCTCATACACTTGGTACAAAGGTACATCAAAAGCTACTACTTTTGCAGTTTATGCAATTATTAGAAATGATTATCATATGTCTAATACCAATGCCACAACAAGATTCACAACAGTCGCATATAAATACATATCTCATAATTGCAATATACACACTCAGAGAGGTATTTATCATTCTTAAAACAATGTCAAATTCCATAGAAACTTATTTCTTCCCTAGTTAACCATAACACTAAACAAAACACAAACACAAAATACAAAGGGTATAGAACACAGACAAGATACCCTTGAGGTTGCAAGTACCCCCACCCCTATAAAAAGAACATTGCTTGCCCTCAATGCATCTCTAATAGTCTAAAACAAAAAGGGGTGGGATATACATGTAGTGCTTTAAGCACGCAAATCATGAGTCACTGACTCTGCTACTACATCATCAGCTGCAACAATCACATCAAGAGTATCAAGCTGAGCTGACACATATGCCATATTGGTTAGCAGAGTGAAAAGCTCACCAATATTCTCACCAATATTCAATGGAGTCCCACTAGTCAAGGCTCCCACAGATCTCACTCTTAATGCTTCCTCCATTGGCTCACCCTCTACTTTTGATATTCGTGTCATCTTTTTTATCTTCTCTTTGTCTGCTTTCTTCTTTTCTTTCTTCTCTACTCTCATTTCTTCATCACTATTAGTCATTTTTATCTTGCCTTTATCTTTCTTGTCATCCATTTCTTTTCTTTTCTTTATTGGTTTTCTAGTGATGTCAAATAGTGGGCCTTTATCTTAAGATTATTCAGCAGTAGAGTCTGAAGGTAACATAATTTGGTGATGTTGTAGTTCCATAATATCAGCTTACACTTTAACCAAAGCTGCTTATAAAACTACAAGATTTGGTTCCAAAATCTCACTCAATCTTGCATTAAGACAATTTTCAAACTCATCAACACGTCTATACAAAGTTTGGAAAGGTTCAATTGCCACTTTAATTCTTTTATCCACAGTAGATTCAAATTGACTAGCAAATAACTTCAACTGTGCCTCGAACCTCTTCCCTTGCTTCACTATTTTTTTGAAATTAGGAGGAGTAAAGGAATATTCCGACACCGATGCTGCAACTATGAGGTTCCCTCCACTCTCATACACTAAAGCTTTCATCGCAAAAGATGTTTCCTATAAAGCTTCGGGGATTGACACCTCTATATTTGGCATTGAACTAGTATCAATAGTAGCTATTTGGACTTCATCAGACCTGACTGGATCATTTTCAACCCCTACTCCTTTTCCTAACACTAGCCTAGGCTGATTTTCATCATACTTGATGGGATTGTGAGTTTTCCAACTAGGAATCTCTTGGTGTACGCCTGCAATCTCAGGTATATTAGTAGTTTCACACAGATTTATGACTAAACAAGGAAAGGGATATGAAGTGTCAGGTCTTGTTGCTCAAATCTTCATTTCATCTGCAACAATTTCCCCAAAGCTTAATGGAAGCTTAGACATTAAACTCACCACCAAAACTACCCTATCTTCAAAAATAATGTTGTCTCCCACTGTTTTCATCAATCAAGAGCTACTATGCCCCACAAAAATCTTGCCTCCTAAGTCAGTGAGGCCTTAAAGATTCTTTCATTTGCATTTGTCAACCATTTTGACTCTTCCTTAGCTATAATGTTTTCCAACCAAGGATGTTGTTTTGCCTTTTTCCAACCATTCATCGAGAAATCTGTTAATTATGTTATTTGATAGATCCATCATTACTCCCCTCATGGGATCTTATTTATGTTGGGCATGTTTGTGGCTTTTTGTCCTTTATTGTACTTATTCTCCTGCGTAGCCTGGTAATTTGCATAAAATTCCTGGACTAATGTGCAACAGAATGATTCACTCCCCTTTGTGGTCCATCCCAAATCATAGTCTTTGAATATTCTCTCCATCTGGGGGTACTTGCTCAACCCAGTAGTGATGATCCTCATCTCTTCACATAGCGGCTGCTTAATACTTCTTATTTTTGTTCTTCTCATTCCGCCATGGTAGATTATGTCTGCCATCTGACATTTTCTTGAATACTAGGATTTTTGCATTTAATCACATATCCCCTTATATAAGAATCTTCACCAGTTGGTTGTTCATAAGAAGGATGTTCTAATAAAGGTTCCTCGGAGTTAGGCTACTCTTAAGATGTATAATCAAATGGAGAGGTGTTTTTCTCCTCAGTCTCAACTTCTTCAACCACCTTTTCCTCAGGTTGTAGAAGATGTTCAGCTATCTTTAGACTCTGCCTTCGGTTGCATCTCTGAAGTTATGGTACATCTTCCTCACTTTTGGATTCGTTGAGGAGTCTTCGAGTTAAGTTCTCCTTAGTGACCTTCTTATCAACTTTCTTTGCTTTTCTCTTTGGAGGCATGATCAATTCTGCAGCAAGGCCAAAAAGAACTAATCACTTAATACACAAGAGTAAATAATCAAGAAAAATTCAATCAATTCTAATTCTACCCTTGAAAGGGTCTTATCACTATTAATGAGGAAGGGTGTGAGGACTTGGTCTGATAAGCTGTCACTTCTGTGATAGCCCATCAACTAAGTCATCAGCTTCAGGCAAAATATGCTTAGTTTGAACAATAAGTGACGACTTGGTCTGATTAGCCGACACTTATGTGATATGTGATAGCTCGTCAGCCAGGTCGTCAGCCCAAAACAAAATCCTCAATCCACTTTTCTTTCTTTGAAGACTTTTCAACAGTCATCATTCAACATCATGCATTCAAACATGTAAAATTTGATTCTTAGGCTGAAATTTCCAATTTTATTACTTAACTCAGAACTGGTAACCGTAGTTTTCATTATCAACAATAACTCATACCACAAATTTGACGCAATAATCTTGAAAAGTTAAAGTTCAGAGCATTTTTACCCAATAATGATACATTTTTTCCAACTTTGACAAGAATTTGTTCATGAACACATTTTAGTGATGCAATATGTAATTGATATTGAGTAACCAGTTTACTAAATGTTACTTAAAATTGACCATGAAAACTTCAAAGCCTATAAAATTTACACTATTGGGCAATTATCATTGCTTACCAACGAAAAAGAATCTAGCTTAAAACATACCTCTTAGTCGACTCAAGTTGCAGTTTTCCTTTGTGAGGGTTTTCAAGTATCTTAGACATGAACAAGTGATCTTGAGTAGTTTTTCAGAGAAGAAGAAGAAATATTTTTTCAACCCTTTTCACTCGCTTTAGAGAAGATAAAGAGAAAGTAGAGTATTGACTTTTTAAAAGAAACCCAATGGGCAAGGCAATGTAATTCGAAGTAATTGCAATTACGTAGCCTATTTTATTTGTTTTCTATAATTATCTACTAAGTAATAAGTGAAAAGAAATTAAAGATAATAACTAATAATGGAAAGAAAATAAACTAAAGAAAATAGGGTTTGGAATGTGAAAAGATCAAGGTTAAAGTATGTGGTTCGGGTCAGTATATCTTTTCTGGGCATAAAATTACGTGATGGTTTATCACAAAGTTGATAGCCTATCACATTTCATCATCACCTTAAGGCAGAATACTTCCCCATTTTGGGTCATCTGACGACCAGGTGCGACTACATATCACAAGTGTGATAGCTTATCATCCTTCGTTGTCAGCTTTATCTAGATTATACCTCAACATTAGCTTAACTGATGACATCCCATGATGTCTTATCATAAGGGTAATGACTTATCAACGCTGGTCATCACCTGTATCCAGAATGATACATATTTTTTCTCAAACTAACGATATTATGTAATGCATTGTCAACTGGCTGATAAGCCATCAACTTTGGTCGTCAGTTCCACTTTGTTAATAGTATCAATTTTACCTTAAACCGTGCATACCTAAACAACTCATTACAATCACACATTTTAAAAACAAAACAAACAAACTTACAACATAAAAAATTGGGTTTCCTCCCAATAATGCCTAGTTTACTGTCGTGGCATGACTTAGTTATCTTGAATACTTAAACTTCATCGAGATATACAGTGGATAATATCTTTGCATCATCCATTGAAACAATATAGATCTTGAATCTTTTCCCATTAACTTTGATAGACTTCTATATTTACCTACAAGTTCCACCACACCTGATGGAAAAACTTCACTTACTTTTAACGGCCCAAACAATCTTGACTTTAATTTTCCCGGGAAAAGTTTAAGCCGAGAGTTCAACTACAACACCCAATCACCAGCTTTAAAATCTCTCATCTCTATTCTTCAGTCATGGTAATTTTTCATCCTTTCTTTGAACAAATCAGCTCTTTTTTAGGCTCCAACATGGAATTCGTCCATTTTATTTAGTTTCCCCAATCTTAACTTGACTGCTTCTTTCCAGTTCATGTTTAGTCATTTAAGAGCCACAAGGCCTTGTTCTCTAATTCAACCAAAAGGTGACATGCTTTACCGTAGACCAGCTGGTATGGTGACATCCCAATAGGTGTCTTGACAGCAGTTTGATATGCCCACAAGGCATCATCAAGCTTTTGAGACCAATCTTTTTGGCTCACATTTACCATTTTATCTAAAATTACTTTTATTTCACAGTTTGAAACTTCCACTTTCCCACTGGTTTATGGGAGATATGGAGTATACTACTTCATACCATATTCCAACAAAGCAGATCAAAATGTTCTATTGCAGAAGTAGGAATCCTCAAAACTAACGATAGTTCTTGGAACTCCAAAATGAGAGAAGATGTTCCTTTCCAAAAAAGCAACCACTCTCTTGCCTTCGTTATTGGACACTGCTTAAACCCATTTGGAAATATATTCCACAGCTACCATGATATATTTTAGTCCATAGGAGCTCAAAAATAGCCCCATGAAATCGATACACTAGATGTCAAATAGTTCAACTTCCAACATCTTTGCCATGGGCATCTCATGGTGCTTTGATATTGACCCTTGTCTCAGGCACTGTTCACATTTCCTCACGAAATCATATGCGTCTTTGAACAGGGTCAGCCAATAGTAGCCACTCTGTAACACCTTTCCTACACTATGGTCACCTACATGGTGACCTCTAACCAGAGAAGCATGACAAGCTTCCAGAATACCCAGCATGTCTATCTTCGGGATACACCACCTAATACTATTATCTGTACACCTCCAGAATGTATCTCATCCCTGAAGTATTGTGTAACATCATGAAGAAACTTCTTTCTTTGGTAAAAGAAAAGATTCTCTCAGATAATTTCACTCACCAAATAATTTGTAAAGTCCGCATACCAAGGTACTTATTAGAGCATAGCAGCTAAGATTTTCTCATCCAAAAATTTATCATCAATTTTGAGCTTATCCTTGATTGTGCGATATCCCTCAAGTCTACACATGTGATCTGCAACTTGATTTTCGCATCATTTTCAATCTTTGACTTCAAAATCAAAATCTTAAACCAATAGCACCCACCTGATTAGCCTTGGCTTTGCATCTTTCTTTGCTATCAAATACCTCAAAGAAATATGGTATGTATGAACTAACACTTTAGTCCCTAATAAGTAAGGACAAAACTTCTCAAATGCATAAACCACCATAAGAAGTTCCTGCTCAGTCATAGTGTAATTCTTCTGGGGCCCATTCAATGCCTTTCTTGCATAGTAAATGCGATGAAACAAATTATCTTTCATTTAGCCAAGTACATCCCCAAGTTCTACTCCACTTGCGTCACATATGATTTCGAATGGTTATGACCAATTTGGTGTAATAATGATTGGTGCAGCAACTAGCTTCTCCTTAAGGAAATCAAATGCCTTCTTTCACTTATCGTCAAATATGAACTTGGTATCCTTCTCCAAAAGCTTTCATATTCATGTTACAATATGGGAGAAGTTTTTCATAAATCACAGATAGAAGCCTGCATGACCAAGGAAACTCCGTACTCCTTTTACTAAAATAGGGGGTGGTAGTTTCTAAATTACTTTAATTTTAGACCGATCAACTTCGATTCACTTGGCTAAAATTTTGTGACCAAGGACAATGCCCTCTTTCACCATGAAGTGGCATTTTCCCAATTAAATACCAAGATTAACTCCTCACATCTTTGAAATGCTCTACCCAGGTTAACTAGACATTGCTCAAAAGAATAACTTACTACTGAGAATTCATCCATAAACACCTCCAAGGTGTCCTCTACCATATCGAGAAAGATAGGCATCATGCAACGTTGAAAAATAGCAGGTGCATTACACAAACCAAACGACATCGGCTTGAAAGAAAAAGTACCATACGAGCAAGTGAAATTCATTTTCTACTGATCATCTGGAGCAATAGAAATCTTGTTTTAGCCTAAATACCCATCCAAGAAATAATACTAACCTCTTACCACCAATTGATCAAATATTTGATCCATAAAGGGCATTGGGAAGTGGTCATTTAGAGTCCATGAGTTGAGCTTATGATAGTCCATGCAATCTCTCCACCCTGTGACCAGCTTGAGTGGAATTACCTCATTATTTTTATTTTCCACTATAGTCATGCCCTTTTTCTTGGGAACATATTGGACGGGACTTACCCATTTATAATCCGAGATGAGATATACAACTTCTTCATCGAGCCATTTAATGATCTACTTCTTAACCACTTTTTTCATTGGTGGATTAAGGAGACGTTGGTGCTTAATGGTTCGCATACAATTCTCTTTAATCTGAATCTTTTGAGTGCAAATACCAAGAGAAATACGAATGATATCAGCAATTGTCCAACTAATAGCCCTTTTATATCTTCTAAGCACAAAGATAAATGCCTCAACCTGCTGCTCACCCAAATATACAACAATAATCATAGGTAAAGTGTTTCCACTGCCTAGAAACACATACTGTAAATTTCCTAGAAACTTTTTCAACTCCAACAACGGTGGCTCATTGATAGATGGATTAGCCGGTGGTGTTGGCTAATTTTTCAAATCCAAACCAAAGTTCTTGGGAGCATATGAATACGATCCTATTCCCATAAAAGCACAGACTATTTCTTCATATTCTTTAATACATTCACTATCAAAGTTCATTAGGACTGCAGCTAAAAGTTTAACTGCAAGCTTCTCCTCTATCGGTACTTCTCGCTCATCCTCATAATAAAAATCAATAATAGAGAAAAAACTTATCTCTTTAGGTTGCTTCATAGACTGGCACACATCAAAAAGAACTACCTTATTATTAATCCTGAACAATAGCTCATTAGCCCACAAATCAACAAGTACACTTTCGGTTGCGAGAAAAGGTCTATCGAAGATTATGGGTACCTCAAAATCCATCTTGAAATCTAGAATGACAAAATTCATAGGAAATATAAAGTTGGCGACCTTTAAAAGTACGTCATTCAATATCTCCACTGGTCATTTCACCAATCGTTCTGCCATTACTAATCGCATATTTGTGGCCATAAGATCTCATAAACACAACTCTTTGTACACTGCAAGGGGCATCAAGTTAATACTTTCTCCCAAATTGTATAACGCCTTAGCAAAATCAAGAGACCCGTGAATGCTACTGGTTCTACTTTATTTTTCACCAAAGACCTTGTTGAAATAGCACTACAATGGTGAATATTATCCATCGGTTCGTAACTCACAGTTCTCTTCTTTGTCACAACGTCTTTCATAAATTTAGCATATCCGGGAATCTACTCCAATGCCTCAACCAAGGGTACATTTACTATCAACTGCTTCAACATTGCCATAAATTTACTAAACTTTATGTCATCGGCCTTCTTTTTCAATCTATGGGGATATGGCGGTGGTGGTTTTGGGAGAGTAGTAACCACTACCTCTTTTTCCCGTCTCTTCTCTTTTTCTAACTCATCGACCTGCAGATGGTTAGATGTGCCCACATTACCATCTAGCTTCTTAGACTTTTCTAGAAGAGCTTCATAATCTTCTGCACCATTTTCAATCACATCATTAATCACAGTTTTACCAACAGAAGGGCTAGGTAATACTTTAAAACTCCGAGTGGTAATTTCCATGTAAGAGACATCATTCTGAGGATTTTGCACTGTGTCACTTGGCAGGTTATCACTCTTTCTCTGATTAAGTGCTTCTGAGAGTGTCTCATCTGCTGCTCCAACTGTTTAATAAAATTTTAATGCAAATTTACTAGATGACTCATGGTGGATGAGTCATTTTTCATCATCATCACCCCAATATTGGTCTCCCCAACTCCTTTTAATAGCTTCTCCATCATGTCCTCCATGGATATTTTGCCTGACTTGGCAACAATATTATCCTACTTTCTAGGGGGTACATATAGTCCACTCCTGTCATTCTTATTCTTCCAACTTTCTTTCTCCTTATCCTTGTAACCATCTTTGTCATAATATTTCCAACCTTGATTCCCTTGGTTATTTCCTCAAAAACCACCCTGATTATTTAGATAGTTATCCTCCTTCTCTAAATCTAAATCAGCTCTGCTCTATGACCCAACAGTTTTCACCTTCTTAGTCTTCCCAGATAATAGATATTTGGTAAGCAGATCCATCTGGGTGGAGATGTGTGCCATGTATTGGTCATATTCTTCCTCTCTCTTATGTTGCTCTATAGTCACTCCACTAGACACGATAGAGCTTGCTACCTCTGAATCCCTAGAATGCCAAGATCTACTCAATTTGGTTATTCTATCAAGTATTTTAGAAGCTTCTGGAAATATGAGATCCATAAATGCTCCTCCTGCAGCATTATCAATAACCGGTTTCGTAGTAGAATTAAAGGCTCTATACAGAGTCTCCATCAAATACACATCAATCATTTTCTGATTAGGACACTATATCAGCTTCTTCTTGAACCTCTCCCAAGTCTCTTCAAGAGCTTCTGGTGGGAGCTACCAAAAATTACTGATCTCATCCCTCAACTATAACATCTTGGATGATGGACAGAAACTTTGTAGGAAAGCTACTTTCAAATGCCTCCAATTTATTATAGAATCAAGAGTCAACCCATTAAGCCATAGTGTTGCCTCCCCATACAGATACAATTAAAATAGGCACAGCCCGATGGCATTTTTCCCCACTCCTGGGTTATCAAAAGAATTGCAAATAGTTACAAAGTTTACTAAATATATATCTGGATCATCCCTTAGAAGTCGACCAAATAGCCCCTTCAGATGAAGTAATTGAATCATGGTACTCATGATGTTGAACTTAGCTCCGGGTGCCAAAGGTGGAAAAATAATAGCTCCAGTTGCACCTTCTCTATCCATCTCATCATCATCCTACTTAAGATTGAATTGCACAGTCTTCCAATCTTGTCTTTCCCTAAAAGGATAATTTCTATTCATATTACGGTTCATAAGTGCATCTATATTCTTTGCACACCTTTGGTTAATAGTATCCAATAATTCATCGTCTGGTTAACTGGATCCAATAATTTATCATCTCACAAGTCCTCGTCATTTGGGTTAGAATAACACACTAGTTGACCATCATTTTGTTGATTCAGCTGAGCCCTAGCCAGAGTAGCTAGTCTATCTACTTCTTATTGATCTACCATTCTACCAATCAACTGTGGTTCTGGATTAAAAGGTAATAGTAGTTCCCCTTACCTTATGGTTTGTGGCATATACAACACATAATCTGTCAAAATAAAAAACAACAAATAAACATAAAATTTAGAAAACTTTAACTATGAGCCAATTATAAAAAATATACTAAATTGACAACCATATTCCCTAGCAACGGCGCAAAAATTTGATATGCCTAAATTATACCTCTCTTACAAGAGAGTAAGCGATCGTTGTCAAATATATAACCCAACTAGGTTGGGGTCGAATTCCATAGAGAATATGGTGTTAATTTAAGTTATTCGTGAGGCAATCGACTAATAGCTAATAGATTCCTATAAATGGGGGTTTCAGGTACTAAACAAAAGTTATTGTTCACTTCAATTCAACAACTTGCAACTATTATTTCAATGTTTCAGATCAATGTTACGGGAAAACCAGAGTTGTGTTCACTATGAGTGTTGGTACTTTATATACACTAGTTATGGCTCAAGATTCTTATGACATGTAGGAACAATAGACTATCAGTATCAAAGAACTATCTAAATGTCTCTCGACCTATTTAGACATTCAATTATCTAATTCTTTCAAACTTAGGAAATCTATATACTTAATCAGATTTTCTCTCAAGTTAATTAACCTTGTAATAGCTTTACTCATTAAATGGAAGTTTAAAACTTTCAAATCCACATTGATAATTCACTACCTATTATATTGATTTTTTTATTTAAGCAAATAAATAATTAGGTCTAGTCTATTATTTGAAACCAATAGACAACATGTACAATAGAAGAATTATCAAGAAGTTCTTAGTGCCTTGAGAATATTGATCAACTAATGAATTTACAAAACCAAATTTGTAAATCCCATAACTCAGGTTAAGATGATGACCTCTCTAATGGCTTATCACAAAATTGATGGCTTATCAGAAAAGTCATCAACTGTGATCTCTATATCTACTCTCTTGAAATTCATCTTTCTTGACGTAGTTGTTGTAGGTTTTCATGCATCTTGACTTACTTACAATATCATAGAGAATATAATCAAAACCTATAAAAGTTACTTAAGAATTAACAATTATTCTGAGTTAAAAGCCTTAAATGTTCTAGCACAAAGGTTGCACCAATTTCTTAGTTCATTATGGCACCTACTCCAACCCAATAGTAGTTAACCCAAGACATAGCACAAGATAGAAAGTACTGGTCTAATAGGCGGAACCCTCCCAAGAGCTAGTAAGGTCAAAACAAAAGCCACTAAAATAAAATAAGAGTTCTCGACATTAACCAAAATACAGGTATGTATAGTATTTCTTTGTTAAATTTGGTATTTTATTAATAATCAACAAACACTAATGGACCAATCCATTATACAAATTAATAGACTATTCCTATTCGGTTGACCCAGCCCAACACGGGTCCAATTAAAAACATATAACAGCAGTAGGGTTTCCAAAATGGTCCTAGTTTCCTATTCCCTTTCTCTTTCATGCCTTCTTTCAAAATATAGTTCCAATTCTCTAACTGTGGCTTCCATCGACTGATGCTATAGGTAATCACTTGGTGCCTCCTTTTTCTTAGTTTTCTTGCAGATTCAGCTTAAAAAGGTAAGTAGATCCTCCCTTCTTTTGTTGTGTGAGTAGCAGCATTAGTTTTTTTTAATTTTGATATTGCATATTTTGTAGCTGAGTTCTCCAGTAGATGGGACATTGAGAAGATTTTTGTTTAGCTAAGTGGGGTCTAGTCAGCTGTGTTAGGTTGTTACCTTTGAGTGAGTAGATCTTCTTTTGTTTTCCCATACTCATTCTGGAATTGTTGTTGTTAGCTTAATTTCTCCTTCTTGTGGTCCACGAATATGGTAGGGATGACAATAAAGGGATGCTTGGACCTATGAATATTTGGATATTTTCCATATTCCCAGTTTTATCAAGCTCCACCTAATGAATAGACCCTCCTATGATGCTAAGAGTCCATTTTGTTAGATGTAATAGTATAGGCAAGATAGTACATTCTCTCTTTTTGATGTTTATAGGTAGTGTACATATGTATTATGTAAACTAATCAGCCTAAGCCTTCCCTACCCTTTATCCTCTTAAAGATGTAATTCTCAAGTATGGGCATTGCCATTTATTATTATTTAGGGTAGATTTTCCTCTTTTCTATAACTGCTAAAAGCTAGTGACATTGACTGATCTTGTGTCTATGGCTAAGTTAGCAAGATGATCTGCTAACTAATTTTCATCCATATAAATATGCTAATATTTCACTTTCTTATCTTGTATATGTTGTTTTATCTCCCTGACTTTACTTTCTATGTTCCATAGATGTTGCCATATTTCTATTAATACCTTTTTAATGATGAGAGAATCTATCAGAATAATTATGTTGTTGTACTATGTTTGCTTGCAATGCTTTTCTTTATTCAAAATAGTATTTGCCTCTACCTACATACTGTCCGCATAATGTTGTGGTTCTGCTTTAGCATATAGTCTATCCCCATTCCCATGTCTTAAATAGAAAGCATATGAGGTTTCTCCATCATCAGCTCTGACTAATCCATCTATCTTATACTTTACCCATCCCATTGCTGGTACCTCTCAAAGAATTGTAGTAGCCTTCATCTTACTTTTAAGTTTACCAAACTCATTTAATATTTCTGTCCATTCTATTGGGAATTCAATTGCTCATTTTTTTACTTTCAAAAGTAGCCTCAAGTTCCTTGTTGTGTTATAAATGAGCCTCAGTCCAGTGATGTTCTTGTTTTTATGTTTCTTCTTATTTATTCTCCTCCATATCTCCCAAAGAATGATGGTAGACAATGCATAGAAATATGGTTGTTCTCTCTTCTTTACTTTAGCATTCCACCATCTAAGTATTGTACCTCTTAGTGTTAACTTTTGAATAGATATACCTGTAAAAGAAGAAAGGTAGGACCAGGTCCTGTTAGCATGAAAAGATCTTTTGAGGCCATGAGCAAGCGTCTCCACTGCAAGTTCATCACAACACCAACATTTTGATGGACCTTGCAATCCCTATCTTATTGTATTATCATCCACTAGTATTCTACTTTTCCATAATCTCCACATAAAGAGGAATATTTTAAAAGTTAGACCCTTAGTCCATATACTCTTATATGTACTACTTACTTGATCCTTATTCTTGATGTATTGCAAAGAAGACATAACTGTAAACACTCCCTTTGATTCCACGCTCCATTTAGGCCAATCATTACCATCATCGGTTGGGGTTTTTACTTTGGTTAGAATATGCTCACCCATGTCTGGTGTTAACATATTTGTAACAAATTGATCATGCCATCTACCATCCTTTACATTATTCTTTACTTATTGATACTTTCCATTCTCTTCACAATTACCCTTCATTAAAGTGTACAAATTACCATGACCAGTACAATTATCTAACCATATGTTAGGATTTCCATCCTTCAGTTGCCATACAATCAAATTCTCCACTATGTTTCTAGATATTAGCATATTTCTCCACATTTGTGATTCTCCTAAGCCTGTTTTCCATAAGACCATTATTGGATGCTCCTTTTTGTAGTATTTATTATACATGTAGTCTTTTTAGGTGGACCTTATGGATCTGAAGGTCCACCATAATTTATAGAATAAAGCCATAAAAATAACAGTAATCCTTCAAAATCCCAACCCTTCTTCTTCTTATGGTAAACATATTTCCTACCATTTTACCCAATGTCTTCCATTTTCTCCTATTTTACTACTCCAAAAAATTGAGCAAGAGCTCTTTGGAGGGAGTTTAGCATATTCAAAGGTGGGTTCATCACTAATAAATATTGAATAGAAATTCTCTATAGCATATGTTTGATCAGCACAACTCTCTCTCTATATGAAAAGAGTTTTGTTTTCCATGTTTACACCTTATTAGTTAATTTATTCATCAACTATTGATAGTAATCCTTCTTCTTCCTCATATAGAAAATGGGACATCCAAGGTATTTGAGTGGGAATTCTTTCCTTAATATGCCAGTAGAAACTTTTGTCATTACTCCAACTCCATTTAAAACCCCTTTGTGCAAGTAAATGGAACTCTTTTCTTTGTTTAAACTCTGACCTAACGCCTCTTCATATTTTTCCAGAGTTTCTGTTTATAATATTTTTATCTCAACTTTGCATAAGATAATCACATTATCTGCAAAAGATAGGTGATTTTGTTTAGGACTTCCTCTTGGCATACCAAATAATTTGAAATCCTTTTTCTGATCAACATCTTCAGATTCCTAGATAATACTTCAGCTGCAATAATGAATAAAGTGGGTGATAAAGGATCACCTGCTTCAATCCTCTTAAGGATTTGAAAAATCCTTTAGGCTGACCAATTTAGAAGTATTGAGTACCAATTGTTCTTCAGTAGTCTGTACACCATGTCAATAAGAATTTCTAAAAAATCTATTTTTCTCAACACCTTAGTTAAAAATAGCCACTCCACCCTATCGTATGATTTCATCATATCTAGTTTCATAACCATATTGAGAAGTTTTCCTCTCTTTTTTATTTTTGAAACAACTTGCTGCACCATGAATACATTCTTAGTAATACTCCTCCCTTGTACATGACCTTCTTGCTCTGGTGATATCAACTGAGATAGTAGTCCCTTAATCCTCCCATGAATAATTCTTGAAAATATTTTATTCACAAAGTTACTAAGTGATATAGGCCTCATATCTGAGAATGTATTCACTACTAACTTCTTTTGTATTAAAACCAAATTAGTATGGGTGATGAACCTAGGCAATGATATCTACAAAAAAAAGTTGTTACCATTTTCTGAATGTCCTATTTGATAATCTCCCATGCATCTTGATAAAAGGCTCCAGTCATTCCATCAGGGCCCCTGTACTGTTCCTATTTAGTCCCATCATAGCTTCTTTATTTCATATTCTGTTGGAATTCTCATGATTTTTTTATTCTGTTCATCAGTTACCAGCCTAGGCATTTTATCTAACATTTAAAAATCCTCTACATTCTTCTGCTTAGTAAACTATTTCTAATAGAAAGTTATAGCTTAATCAGCTATGACTTGTGCTTTTTCCATCCATTTACCTTCTTTATTCTATATTCTTCTAATCCTTAGTCTACACCTTCTCCCTTTAATAATAGTATGGAAGAATTTGGTATTCCTCTCCCCATCCTTAAACCATTCATACCCTTCCTTCTACCTCCAGAATTCTTCTTCTCTTTTAAGTTGCATGTTTAGCTCAGCATGAGCCGTAAACAAGTTCTCTCTGTTTTCTCCACTAGAATTCTCTTCAAATTTCTTTTTCTTTCCTTTGATAATATCTTCTAATGTTGCAATTTCCTTGAATATATTACCCAAAGTTTCTTTACTCCACCTTGTAAGAGCTGATTTAGTGTTTTTCAGCTTTTGAAGAAATACTATGAATGGATTGCCTTCTATCTTTACTATCCAATTCTGCTTTATCACCTCCAAGCATGATTCTTTATTAAGACATAGATTAAAAAATTGAAACGCTCTAACTACTTGTTTTCTTTCCATTCTAAATTGTATTAATATATGAGAGTGATCAGCTCTACTCCTAGCTAGATGCTCCATCTCTATAATTTGAAACATATTCTATAGCATGTCATTACACAGAATTCTATCCAATCTTTTGAATATACAATCCTCATATTCTCTTCCATTCCACCATGTATATTTTCTCCCCTTAAATTGAGGTTCTTCTATATTACACAAATTAATATACTAATATAACTCATGTGTTTCATTAAGTGTAACTGGTAAGCCTCCCAATTTTTCCACTTCACTTCTTATATCATTGAAGTCTCCCTCTATTAAATATGTCACTTGATATGAGTCAACCATGTCTACCAAGGAATCCCATAACACCTGTCTTTCATTTGAATTGCACTTTCCATATACTAGAGTCGCTATCAAAGAAGCATCTATACTTTCAAGCTTCAAAGATAATTGTTGTTCCTCATCTTTAATAATGTTTAATTCCACATTCTCATCTATGAAGGCCTAAATCTTGCCTGATACATTCACCACAACATGCTTCACACCCAATCTCCTTTTGTATTCTTGTATCTGCTACTTTTCTTGAAAAGGTTCCATGAGTCCAATGTAATTAAAATAGTGTCTCCTTTGCATTGTGATTAATCTTGTAAAGGTTTGTTGTGTATTAACTGTCCTTACGCTCCATATCAATGTATTCATTATGATTTTGTTTTAGAGATGTGACTCCTTGTATGCATTGTAGCTGAACTATTTCTTCTTCTTTGATTTTCCCTGCTTTGATTTCAGTGATTCAATTTGCTTTAGGGATAAATCTGCTATTTTGGTAACTTGATTAATGTTGTCTTCCAAGTCGTTTCCATCTAGATCTTGCTTAGCTTTACTATAGCTTTCTACCAGATTCTCAAAATATATTGCAATGGGTGAAATCCCTTCTATCACCATTAATTCATTTGCTTCATCAACATACAACTGCATTTGCATATCTTCTATATCCTTTTGAACTTCTTCTTTGTTATGCTTCTGTTTATCCTGTTCTTTTATTGTTTTCTTATCTCTATCACTTTGCTGTATTACTTTTTCCTGGCAATCCATTTCCTTCTCTTTGTTGTCTCTTGAATCTTGTGCCGCTTTCGTCTCTTCTCTTTCTTTTAAATCTTTCTTTGCATTTGTACTTTTTCAAAGCCTTTGTTAACCAAATCTTTTGTGCTGATTTTATATCCTAGTACTTTTTTATCATTATAACTAGTTCTTACTTTCTCTTTGCTGCCTTTACCATTATCTTCTTCATTTTCTAATGCTTCAAATGTATTTGACACCTCCAACTCCTTGTCTTTGTTCTTATTCACCTCTCCAAGAATATGGACATATATATCCTTCCTATACTTATTTCTCCTTAGGAGCCACTGTTGACTATTTGTGTTTTCTCTTTTTGTATTATCCTAATTCTGATATTGCTTCCTTTGTCTGCTATGCTCTTTGTCATCTGTCTTTGCTTCTGCATCCTTGCTTTTCTCCTTAATTTTGTCATATAATTCCAGATGAGTATTCCATCAAGTATGTTCATCATGTGTTTTTAAACAGTAGTCTTTACAGTACTTTAGCATAGAATCATACTGGATTTGAACCCATTTGGGTTTAAGTTCACCTATGATGTAATTGTCCTCATTTATTAATATCCTCTAAGGTAATTTTGCAACTAAATCTACCTCTACCTTAACTCTTGCATAACTAGGTCTAGTATGATTTTAGTTGCCATGTCTACTGTAAGTGGTTTTCCAACTGCTGAGTCAATAGAAAATATTGCATCTCTAGTAAAGAAATTTGGTAGTAAGTCAGGCATAGAGATCCAAGTTACTGTAATTGTTGTTTCAACATCAGGCTTAAACCCTCGATCCCACTTCAAAGTTCTCATCTGCCAATATTTATCCATCGAATTTATGTAAAAGGATGTTGTTAATAGTAACTGAACCTAATCCTTAAATACCTCTACCCTTATTAGAACATGTCTTGCATCCAATGCTCCAATTGTACATTAACCCTTGATCTCTCATTGAATTGGAATGCTTTTCTTAACACTTTAATATGAGGTTTACCATAGGATAATTTACCAATGTTAACGTATTGTAGTTTTTCTTGTATGATTAGGTTAGGAACTTCAAATGACTTCCATGTTATTGTAGGCTCCCCATACAACATTATCACGAGTTTAGGAGGAACCTTAATATTATTATTAGTGGCTACTTTAGGCTTTAATAGATCTGCATACTTTGTGTTACAACTCACTATTTTACTGTCATTATTGTTCTTCTCTATACTCTGCTTGTTACTGCCATCCGGTGGGATAGTCCCACCAGCTACGGTGGCCATAATGGCCAGTGAAAGCTAATGTGTAGACGACTAGTGTTTTAGGTGTAGACGGCTTCTTTTCAATGATTCAATCACCTCAGTGGGATATAGGTTAATAATTACATATGTATAGAAGTTCCAAAATTCAAAGGACTATAACTGAAACATATAGAGCGGGATCAACCTCGAACTCTAAAAATCTTAACCCATCTGTGAATCTATAGTAAGGCTCAAGGATAACGTCAACGCCAGTGGCTCATACTCGAATCTGCACTAGGAAAAAGATGTAAAAGTGTTGTATGAGTACCAAAGCAACGGTACTCCGTAGGCATCATCAGTTGACAAAACTCAATATAGTAAAATCATAAATATTATGTGAGTATGTAAGCTAAGTAAATAGAAATAAGGCCAGATATATAAATATCTACTGAGCTATACAAGTGTAATAAAAGAAATTAATAAGGGCAATATAGATAATACATAAGTCTACAATAAGAAAGATGAGCTAACTATAACCTAACAAGGCCTCCATAAGTCTAGATGGCACACAAAAGAAGATAATTAACCCTATAAAGCCCCTATAAGATGGGGGGTGCATGTAAGAAGTAACTAAAGTAGAAATCATAAGTAATTATAACTGAACTGGTCATAGGTAAAACTATCAAGATATGTGTAGAGCTTAAACTGACACCAATGGATAATAACGAGAGGCTAAATATTGGGCTTAAATCACCATGCATCTGGTTCAAATCGAAGATACAGGTAATAATAAGTGGACATATAAACCATGTACAATAGAATCCAGTAACATTGTCAATACTCCTAGAACAACTAAAATCAATACCAAAACACCTAATTGTATCATAACTAGATGCCAGACTTGAACCCAAACTCATAGTAACCACACCATAACCAAAAACCAATGATCCTATAGATAGAAAATCTCAACTATAAAACTAATACCAAACTGATAACATAATCAATGCAAGTACTAGACTCATAATAAATAGTAGATATAAAGTATATGTCGATCCCAAACCAAAAATAAAATATATTTAAATAATGATACATATAAAAAGCTAAAGGTAGAAAACCAAGGTTTCAAATCCTATATCAAGAACATAGGTGAAATACCAATCTCAAGCAAATAAGTCCAATGTGGTGAGGTAAGTCCCCTATTACTAGGTCAAAGAAGAGCAAACCAGGTTAAATACTACTCGACCCAAGGAAAAAGGGCTAAAACTAAGCCATAAGTAAAGCCTCGGTCAAACACAACTCAAGGTAATAGCCTAAAATGGTAGTAAAGAGTCTAACTAAGACTAAAGAGTATTCAACCTAAGTACACTAGTTAAAAGGGTAGTGAGGCCCACTACGAGGTCCTAAAAACCAAATTTAGGTGGGAAAGTAACCTTATGAGTCTAAAGATTTTCATTCCTATTCCAAAGCACTAATAGCACTAATCCTAGCCCTAAAGTGTGATACTACATTGTACTAAAGAATAGCGGGCCCAAAATCTACCAAAATAGAGCCCTAATCGACTAATAAAGGTGTAAAAATACTAAATTAATAACCAGGCTAAAACTTCCTTCTCATAACTAGCATAACAAAACATTAATAGCATAAATAAGCACCATCTAAGTATAATATAAGACTAGCTACCTGGATTCCGCCGAATGCTCGTTGAATCTTCTTAAACTAAACTTTTCTTTTTTGAGAAACCTTTGAGAGATACCATGCTGTCAAAATAATTAATCATGCATAAAAACGAGAAATATAATGCCAAATTAAACAAAAAATCCTATGTCGGGCTCGCTCGCAAAAGTGTAATTGAAATCATCACAACATCCCACTCAACTGAAGGATCAAATGTTACAAGAAATCCAGCTAAATTCAAGCATAAAAGACCCTAAATCACCTCCAACAACAATACCAAAATTAACATTTAAAACATAGAATTACATGAAATTAAATAGTAAAACATATGAATTATCAACAATATAGGGCCCACAAATATGCTCCCCAGCTAAAAACAACTAATAGTGTGATCCACCACTCTAAATTCCTAACATAATAGTCTCTAATGGTGTTTAAACTTTGTAAAATATAAGAGGAAAACAAAGGAGATGATATATATATATATATTGCCAAGGTTTTCCTCATTGCAGTCGCAATGTCCCCTGGTCGTGGTAGCAATGCCCCACTAATAAGACCATCATGATTGAGGTGGCCTAGCCATGCAGTAATAATGAATAAGTTGTCTTGGCCCAACAACCTCTTTTATTATGGTTGTGAACCCTCAAGCATCCCGATCGTAATGACTAAGATCATGTCTCCTTCGATCATAGAGGTCCTCATCGCGGTTATGATGAGGAAACTGGGCCTGCAGTAGGTGCTGATACATCAACAATTTCACTATATTACAAAAATCTTGACTGGGCCCTCAATATTTGTTCAGAATCTCATAAAATTAAAAAAACTATGCTACCCTACCAAATTTGATATTTTGGACTCAACGGTGAAATCACAATCTTATATTTGAGGTTATTTCAATAAAAATTAGGGCCCACACCTCAAGGAGCTGTTATTGCCAAATTCCACCCTATAGCCTTAACTAAGTGTAGAAGTCTCAGGAGCCAAACCAAGGGTACCCCTAACCTAATATGATTTTCTAGAGCTGTTGAGACTGTCCGAAATAGCATTAGAAGGCCTTTACCTAAGGTTTAGGCCCGAGACCCATTTCTTTACTTTAAAGGCTCCTAAATAGAAAAATGGCTCAAAATACCAAGCAAACTGTCTGACAATCAAACTATCTTTCATAAAAGGTCATAAATGACCTGGGGAAGCTATAGAAAAGCTCTAAATACTGGAAACATATAGAACAATGGAAATGACCTAGAGGGTCGTTAAAATATCCACTACTAATAGGATTTTCGTCCATAAAGTAAATGATAAAAAGGTACCTGAAGGACTAAACGGGTAGGGATACTAGGTCTGCATATCATGCTTAGTCTTCCAAGTAGCCTTCTCAACTGAACGGTGATACCACTGGACCATAACTACAAGATTGTCTCTAATTCACAACCAGCTAACATCTCTAGCCAAAATAGACACAAAATCCTCTATGAATGTCAACCACTCATTTGAATTAATCGGTTCCCACTATAGCACGTGTGACTCATCAAGGAGATATACTGTCATATTATAGATTCATGAAACAAAGGGTGGATAGCTGAACAGGAATGAGGAAATTCAAAGTCATATGCTACCTTCACAATTTTCTACAGGATCTTTAATTATTCAATATACATAGGCCTGAGGTTTCCCATTTTTCGTAACCTCATCACACCTATTTTATCTTAGCACATACTCAAGTGTACGTGGTCACCCAAATAGTAGATTGGCCTTCAAGAGCCAAGAATCAATTCCACATGGACTTGTGCTTAGAAATAATGTAATTCTAGTGTTTCAAAAAAGATTAAACAAGTGTGAATGCAACTAATAACATTTGAGAATTGAGAATTTAGAAGTAATTTCAAACAATTCGATAAAGCCAAGTGTTGGAGACAGTAATGGGGAGAAATTTAGGGCAAGGAACTATGAACAATCCTACTTAGCCATAAAATTTTGTCGGTTTAGTTATTTATCTTATCTTTTGTTTCACGTGGTTGATAACATAATTATGTTCTTTCGAGCCTCTAATCGTATATCTAACTTAGAACTACAACTGCATCATTAAGTGGGGATGCGAGAACTAAGTTAAACACATTTTTTTTTATTTGTATATGAACCAAATGGATAAAATAGGTATATTACTATCCTAAATTCAAATTTTAACTTTAATCCCTTGAACATTTAAGATCCCACTCCATATATTATGATCTAATCTATTGTTCCTCATTTCGAGCTCACGATAGAAATATAGGTTTTGCCTATGGGTTGCAAATCCGTAGGATAATAATAATAAAGATATATAAAAAAATGATAATTATAATCAACTTAAACAAAATCAATTGAAATCATAAGTAATCATGTTCTTGGCCTCAACCCTAGAATAGAGTGTTTAACCACTCATGGGCGTATGACAAATCTCAATAATTAAATTCATGTATAAAAACCAAAGTAAAATAAATTTAAGATTAATGAACCTAATTAAGTATCGTAAAGTTTATTTACATCCCCAAGAGTCTTTCAATGTCTTTACAACAATTCCCAAAGTGTCCTATTTATAATATGAGAAAAGCTGGCCATTTTGGTGCATTGGGCGCAGCATATCCATGTTGCTCCTCGTTTAGGGGAGTGGTACACTATTAACACGGATTCACACTAATTTGGACTCATTTATTTTGTGTATTGGGGAATCTCATGACCTTATATTTGAGTTCCAAGTTCATGACACTCCCATGGCCTCAAATATTTTAGATTTTGACATCTTGAACTCCTTTCTTTTGACTTTGATTTCCTCTCTTCTTGGGTGTCTTTCCACTTCACTTTCAGCTTTTTTTAACTTCCTAACATTGATCTCAACATCATCCACAGTCTCAAATAACATCAAACAAGACTAATTAGTGCATACAACGTAATATAATTCACCAAGATACACTAGAACAACACATTGCTCAAGCTAGTAACACTAGTTTTCTCGTCTAAACTCTAAGTGATCATTTTGATTCCAAACTTCTTTTAAACACACCTTAAAAACTATAAACATGAATTTTAACATATATTTGCTTATTTATACCATTAAAAACTCATTATGCACATGAGAAGTCCTCAAAACTAGGCTAAACAAGTAGATAATGACATTTAGGTGCATAAAACTACCTAAGATCGCCACCCCACACTTAAAGCCTTGTTTGTCCTCGAATAAATCTTCATGTTAAGAACATACAAGGAAGATTCCAATTCTACTACTACATGCAAGACACTCAAGCTATCGCCATAATGACTATGTAAGCAGCAAAACTACATAAGAAGCAAGTTCTATGTTAAGCATGTCATATATAATTGAAAGCTCATGGACACTACTTCGAAACACTCTAGCCTCAAGAATTGGCTCTACCAAATATTAAGTATGCCATACACAATTGAAATCTCATGAACACTACTTTAAAAAATTCTAGCCTCAAGAATTGACTCTACCAAGTTGGCAAACTCATGCATATTACTCAATCAAAAAGATATGACAAGTCACCTAACTATCATCAAACATGTACCCTCACTACGGGAGAGTTACCCATATTCACTCGCAGTATGCAATTCATCATAAGAATGGGTATAAGAATCAAATTTCACTAACTCTCACAAAGAATTCACATAACATATAAGATGAATCATGGGCTTGCCCTTAGTGTAGTCCTCCACTAACATCAGAATATCAAGGTTCAAGATAAAGTAGGACTTAAAAGGTTGTAATTTAGGCCAAGGGATGGGTAGGAACTATTCTATTCAGTAATAGTTACTATCTTCCCTAAGTTCTTTAATACATCACACTTTTTATTTAATTTTTCTCTAATCAGCCAAGTTCTTACCACTTCAATCTTCCCACTTCACCTTTTTTTTGCCCTGTCTCGTTAAGATAATTCATATATATTAAGGAGGGGGTACTCTTTATCAACACATGATTCAATTTTTGATCAATTTTCTCTTTTCATTACATTACTCCCCACCCTATTACTCCCTACCCTATTACATAAACCTTTTCAACAACAATAGCTACGATTTTGGGGCTTCACTTTGACTTTTTTATCCTCCCATTTTACACTCCTTGACCTTATTAATTCTTTTAATTAAAGTTCTTAAGAGATTTGGATAAAATTATGATCAATCAAGTAGGTGAAATAGGCTACATATGAGGCTACCCAAGAATATGGTAAAGGCTCAACGAGGCTAACTAAGATCATGCAACAAGGGTAGACCAAAGAATGTATGAAATATAGCTATAAAAGAAATGACTATATCATCTCCTAAACCCAACATGATTTATTTTGATTTGCACTCACACCATGAAAGTTATAGTAATCAATATGAAATAAGGAATATACAACACGAAAGCTCACCTCACATATGGAGCATGCTCAAATCAAGCAGCATCATTATAGACTCTAAACCAAGCAATATCATGAATTTAAAATTAAGCCAATATCACATAAGAGTAATACACATAAGCATAGGGGTCTCAAAGTAGTTATTCAACATAGTGAACATGCTTTTTTACATTTAAAACAAACTTTCATTATGTAAACACAGATAGCAACTAGCAAGAATAACTCACTTATTCCTAATATAAAAAATTTAAAATTTACTCCTAAAATAAAAAAAAATTATTGGGTTCAAAGGGCTCCCCCTTGAAAAAGAACCAAAAAGAAAAACCAATGGGTTGGTAAAGTGTGCCCCTACTAGACTTAGACCAACAAAACAAAAAAAAACAAAAAAAAAGAGAAAATCTTTTTGTGATTTTATTCAAATTTAGTCAAAAACTAGAAAAATGATTAAAAGAAAAATCCTATCGCAGCACTTCTCCTTAACTATTGAAATATTCCTTACCTAACACTTAAAATCACACTTTGTCGCCAAAGTATAACTAGAATTTGAGATAGATATACTTTTAAAGGCCTCTAAGCCTAACTAGCAGCAACTTACTCATTAATGAGATTAGGTGGACCCTACACCTAGTCTTTGTCATGCTTTTTAGAATGGATCTCCAGTACTCAGACTTTCCATCAACTTGTGAATCTAAACAAAAACAAAAACAAAAGTGATATCAGAATAAAAATACAAGAATGAAATACCTATCTTAACTTGGGTTGCCTCCTAAACAGCGCCTGATTTAGTGTCGTCACGACCCATATCCCTACTTAAATCGTATTTCTTCAACCTTTTACTCTTACTTAGAAGACATCTTCTTACTCTTTTCTGACCTCTTGAGTTCTTACTCTCAAGGTTTGTATCTTTTTCAATACTAGACTCTTCATGCTCTTTTTTTAGTTTCTCAATTTTGTGTTTAATTAGTGTCTTGGGCAACTCTATGAGATAGTTTGAAGAAGTCACTGGTGGTTTACTCTCCACCCCACACTCCTCCACTTCCATAACACGTGATCAAGCATAAATCCTTGTAGTGTAAATGTGGATTGAGTGGTTTTTATACTTTGAAGAGTACTTGTTCATCATATAGTCTCATCTTAAGAGTGTCATCTTTAACATCAATAAATTCTCTTCCCATCTCAAAGAATGGATGTTCCAATACGATAAGTACCCTATCATCTGCATCCTAAATAGGAATAATAAAGTCCGCAGGAATAATGAACTTATCAGCCATAATGAGTACATATCTAATGATTTCTTTGGGTTGCACTCTTATTCTGTCTACCATTTAGAGCACCATAGAATATGGCCTCACTTCCCCAATCTAAGAGTATTAAACATAGATAGGGTCATTAAATTTATTCTTGCCCTAAGTCACTCAAAGCATGTACCACATCACTATCACTAATTTTTATGAGAAGAGCAAACTCCCTGGGTCCTCAAGCTTTTTCGACATCTTACTCATTACCACAAAACTATATTCCTACATCAGCGCCATCATCTCAATATCATTCAACTTTGACTTATTGTCATTACATCCTTCAAGCACTTGGCATACTTAGGCATACCCTGTGAAACATCTAACAATAGTAGGTTAATATGGAGTTCTCTAGATGTCTCAAAGAACTTATTGAAACCTACATCCTCCTTAGCCTTTTTTGAACTTTTGCAAGAATAGTGGTGGTGGTCTCACTTGTGTATGCTCAGTTGCCTTTTATTTTTGGTACTTAGACTTTCCCAAAGTTTCAGTGTATTTAATTTCTACTTGTTTCTCCTCAGTTTTCTTTGGGACTAACTCTACTTGTACCTCTTGATTTTTCTTTGAAGGTTTGTCAATCAAGTATCTACCACTTCTCAAGGTGATTTCTATTACCTGATTTGGTTTCTCTGTGTCACTTGGCAAACCATCTTGAGGTCTGGCATTCTAGTCTTAAGCTAACTACCCCAACCGCATCTCTAAGGTCATCTAAGAAAGTCACTAATGTTTAATCTCTACACCTATCTATTCTTGATTTGCTAAGATTATTTCAAGGTCTCTTTAATATTACTGGCATGTGTGTTCTGTTGTTTCTGAAACTGATCCTGATTAATTCCCTAGAAGTATTTGGGCTGACTCTACCACTTGTGATTGTAGGCATTACCATAATTTAGAGTTACCTTTTGTACAATTCCCACAAAGTTCTCCGATTCTAGATTTACTTCATATGAGTCTATAGAGTGGCCAAATATACCATAAATCTCACCAAAACGGTGTCTGTTGAACTATATTCACCTGGGCTTGTGGTTGGTTCACACCTAACTTACTAAAATATTTCATTATTTAATTTTAAAAGGATAATAATTGAGTGGCCAAAGTTGTGACGCTATCCACCTCAATCATACCTGTATGCTTTTTTGCCGCATTTATGGAAATATCACCATGTTAATCAGGATTACCTTGTGCAATTTCATTAAGGATAATATAAATTTTGTTATAAGTTTTATCCAAAGCTTTACCACCTAAATCTGATCAAATAAAATTATGTGTTATGTTCAAGAGCTTCCACAAAAGTATAAGCTAATACCTTGTTGATCTATTGGTGATGTGGCCAGTTCCTAAGAAGCAATTTGAACCTCACTCAAACATGATATAAATTCTCACCTAGATTCTTCTTAAAACTTAGAATTTTACTATGTAACCTTGAAGTCTTACCACATGGGAAGAATTGGATGAGGAACTTTTTAACTAGATCATCCTATGAAGTGATGGAGTTTAAAGGTTCTACCTTCAACCATTTCTTTGCTTCCCCCAAAAGTTAGAAAGCAAAGAGATTGAGCCTCATGTAGTCAATAAAGACTATAGTGAGGATTAAAGTATCACTGATCTCTAAGAAAATCTATAAATAAACTTGACGATCCTTATATGATAGGTTTGTGAATTTCACACTATGATGCAATAACTATATCATATTTTTCTGAGCTTGAATCTACCTCCAATTTTCAGTCTACAGATGATAGAGGTAACAATGATTGCGATTGGGATTGCCACTTTGTGTTATGTCCTATGGGCTGGTTGATCTTCATCCATTGGTGCAGTAATAGCTTCTTCCTAATGAATTTCAGGTATTCGATAGAGAAGTACTACTTCTCTCCTTAGCTGAGGTAAGGATCACTCATGTTTGGGATATAGATCAACTAATCCTCTTTTCTTTGCAAGATTACTTAAGCTTCAAAATGATGCCTATAAATTTAGAAACTATGATTAAATTGTAAGAACTTATGAAAAAAAAACTAAAAGTAGAAAGTTGCCTATTTTCAAGTCCCCAACAATTGCACTAAAATCTTATTGTGTCCTAGTGCACACTCAAGTGTATATGGTAACCCAAGTAGTAAAGTAGATTGTAAAAGCCAAAGTATTGGTACCATAGGGACTTGTGCTGAGCAAAAATCAAATTATAGTGTTACCAAAAATATTAAACAAGTCTGAATGTAACCAAAAACATTTGAGAATCGAGAATTGAGAAATAACCATAAACAATTCGATAAATCAAAGTATTGGAGACAGTAATAGGGAGAGATTCAGGTTCAAGGCACTAGAAACAATCCTTCGTAGCCATACAGTTTCATTGGTTTAGTTATTTATCTTGGTTGTTGATTCATGGGGTTGGTAACATGATTATGGCCTTTCGAGCCTTTAATCATCTATCTAACTTATCCCCACAACTACATAATTGAGTGAATATGCAAGAAATAAGTTAAATACATTTTTATTTCATATTGTATATGAACTAAATTGGGAGAATTAGGTATATTCTTATCCTAATCTCAAATCTTAACTTCAATCCTGTATACGTTTAAGATCTCACTCTATATATCCTATGATCTATTCTATTGTTCCTCCTATTAGGCTCACAATAGGAATGAAGGTTTATCCTATGGATCGTGAATCCGTAGAATAGAAATAACAAGGACATATGAAAAAAAATAATTATAATCAACATAAACAAACTCAATTGAAAGGATAAGTAATCATTTTCTTGGTCTCAACCCTAGAAGAGGATGTTTAGCTACTCATGGTCTTACAATGAATCGTAATAATGATATACATGTATAAAAACTAAAAGTAAACTAAATTAAAGATTAAGAACCCTAAATTTAGCATCCTCAATTGTATTTCTATCCCCAAAAGTCATCCAACATATTTAAAACATGTCCTAAGTGTCCTATTTATAATATAAGAAAAGTTGGTCGTTTGGTGCTATGGGCCTGGCACACCCATGTTGCTCTACATTTATGGGCATGGAATGCCCTTAACATGGATGTACACTGTTTTTTACACATTAATTTTGTTTTTTGGGGCTTTTCACTCCATTATCTCGGTGTTCCAAGGGTGTGGCACACCCATGGCCTAAAAAATTCTAGATTTTGACATCTCGAACTCCTTCCTTTTGCCTTTGATTTCCTCGCTTCTTGGGTGTTTTACCACTTTAATTTCATATTTTTTACCCTCCCAACATTGATATAAACATCATAAATGGTCTCTTATAACTTTAAACAAGATGAATGAGTGCACATAACACAATAGATTTCACCGAAATACACTAGAACAACACATAGCTCAAGCTAGTAACACTAGTTTTCTCATCTAAACTCTAAGCAATCATTTTGATTCCAAACTTGTTCTAAACACGCCTTAAAAATTAAATAGGCATTTTAATACATAGATACTCATTTATACCATTAATAACTCATAACAAATATTAGAAATCCTCAAATATAGGCAGAACAAGCCTAGATTATGAAACTTAGGTTCATAAAACAACATAGGATCAACACCCTTCATGAGTGATATTTGCATAAAGATCCGATAACCATCCCTGAACCTCAATCCATGACATCTAAGGTCAACATAACTCTTTTACCTACTCTGAGTTGCTCGTAGTCTTTCTTGAATCACCTAAACCAAGTCCAATGAATCATAAAATATATTTTTGCCACAAGTCCTAACCTCAAAAGTCTCGAACTAACCAACTGGAGATTGATAACATCTACCCCATAATGCTTTGAATAGGGCTATATTAATACTATAATGAAATTTATTTGTCACGAACAAATTTATGAGTCATGATCGCACCTACCCTATCCCGCCAGTAGGTAAGCCAAACCATAGCCCAAACCTATTCGCAATGGGATAACTTGGTGGAAAGCCCCAAAAAAGGGCCAAATAGACAATTCAATACATAAATATGCAATGAAATAGAAATAGTCTAAAGGTATCCATAATTTAGAAAACCATTTCATAACCTAGTAGAGCCAGTACAAGAGCTACTATAATACATCACAAGTCTAAAACAATCAATGTAATTTTGTCTTGAAACTAGAGACTAGAGATAAGTAAGATAGGATATGGGGTAACTCCTACTTCAAGAGCTTATCCTATCTTCAAAATTTAACATAACACGATCCTCAAACCAACGGTGTCAACTGATACTCAAATATACACCAAAAATGTATAGAAGTGTAGTATAAGTACCAAAACCATGGATACTTAGTAGGCAACATTAGCCGAGTGAGCTAAATCATGATATAAATACGATAAAATGATATATAACATAAATAAGTCAAGGTAGATACAAATTTGAATCAACTCCAACATCGTTGTACATAAATAAATAAATAACAAGAATAATAACATAACATAAAGGATTAAACACATGCGATTATAACTACAAAATTGGGCCCCATAAGCCAACATGTATGGAAAAGTAAATAACCCAACACAGGACCCCATAAGCCTGGAGGGTACAAACAAAGATAGTATAGCTTGAACCTCCATCATTTAACAAATCTAAAGGTGCAACTAGAATCTATCCATATCAAGCCACATTACCATAATTTTCACATCCGGACTTACACTGGAATATATCTTACCAATATCATACTTATTTTCCAGACTCAAACCGGTAACCATATATTATCAATAACATATTCCATAGCCAAACTCAAATCGGTAACAATATCGTCAATGCCATCATTAATATTTAAACTCAAACTGATATTCATATATCATCGGGTCATAATAAATGACCGGACTTGAACCAAAAAGTATATCATCAATATAATAATCAATATCCAGACTCAAACTGGTAACCATATATTCAATATCATAAGCAATAGCATAATCACTGGGTCAATCAGTAGTACAATCACTAGCACAATCGATAACATATTCACTCAAATAATCAATAAGCCTCAACTCTCAATATTTAACCCATCATCACAATTAAGTACTAAAGTTTCTCACGTTACCTCAATAAGAAATATCAAGACATACAACAAGTGTATAAAAAGGGTTCTCAATAACTAACACAAATCTTGGCTTAAGCTAGATCAAAGGCCAACTTCTAGATTCCCAGAATTTATTACAAGGAAATTTCTAACCCGGTCTAGGCTAAGGTATCTAAATCCACTTTTAGATGTTAACTAACCCACAATTCGATCCTAAGATATAGTTGTTATCTTGAGCATGTGCAACTAAATTATTTATGCCTAAATTAGGGTTTCTAAATAGCCTAAATGATCCAATTATTCTCAAGTATTGTCAATAACATTGACAACACCAAAACCCCATCACAAATCTAACATGATATCATAAACATAATATAAACTAGCTCAGTCTGTAAGGAGGGTGAAGCCTATCCTACCTGGATGCTGAAGAAAGCTTGAAATACACTAAATCACCGACTTTTCCTTCTAAAAAGCTTTTCCAAGATGTCACGCTATCAAAATTGCATTCTACTCATCAATTCAAGAATTATGATATCCATAGTGCACCATTGTGCTTTGGGTTCAAAAAGCACCCTAAATCCCATATGGGTCCTATTTATGAAAAATTACATCTTTGGAGTCAACCCCATATTCCATCATACTGAAAGAGTAATTACCCTCAAGAATGGGTGAAATCCTAGCTACATTGGTGTTAAAGTCAAGCCACAAAGGTTTAGGGATTTTAAGGAAAAAGGGGTCATTTAATTATAAAATGGAGGAATCTTACCTCAAATCTGAATGAAAATCATGTAATAATTGTTCCCCATCTCCCAAATCACCCGAAATCTTTAATCCTAAGATTTTCCACTTTTTGGTGTATAAGTCTCAAGATAATGAATGAAGAATAGGCAAAAAGAAGCAGGAAATAGGGTATTTATACCCTTTCCAGGTGCTCAAAAGTTGTCATGACTCGACACATCATGATCATGGCTTTTGGAAATTGTCATGCGATTTACATTTTCAACAATTGTATATCGATCGCCATACTCGATGCCAGGATTTTAGATCATTATTGGCAATCCAAGGCTTACTATTAGTGATTGGGCTATGATACCATACCAAATTTTGATTTTCTAGACTCAATGACATATTTAAATTTTCCATTTGAGATTGTTTAGACTAAAAATGGGTTCCACACCCATATTTCATTTTCTTAACTTTTCGAGCAATAGGTCAAAATAAGCTCAGGTACCTCAAGAACCAATCCAAAAGTCTTTCTAGCTAAACTCGACATTCCAAACTTTTTGGAATAGTTGGAAATGACATATGATGTCGTTTGATAGAAATTTTTGCTTGATAGCCAATTCAAACCAGCGAAGATTTAAAAATAGGTAGTTGGCATATAATTTCGTTTGTTAGATGTTTTTGCCCAATAGCCAATTCAAACTAGCGAACACTTCAAAACAAGAAATTTGCTTTAAAACCAAATGAAATACCTGGTAACCAAGCTATTAATTCTAATAAGTCATAAATGACTTGGGGAAGCTATAGGAAATCTCCAACAACAAAAATAGGTGAAAGTATGAAAAATGACCTGAATGGTCAGTACACTATTATTACACAAAAACTCTGCCAAAGCTAAAAATAGGTCCCTAATGTTTCTCAAAACTAATCTTCAAAGAAGTATGCTATGGTCGATTCCAAATATAGCATCCCAAACAAGGTCAGGGTCGAACCCACAGGGTAAACATTGAACAGTTGCTTAAATTGACTAAATTTATGAGCAGCGCAAAAAGGTAAATGAGAGAATATAGAAGTAATCAGTAAGTAGTAACTGAATCTTAAATGCTTTGAATTGTAAACAATAAAAGATGAGCACTAGCACCGTGTTCCCCCTAGCTTCTTAACTTTGTAAGTTTCTCGTGTTCAACCCACCTATTCTGTTGCTCTGCATGTAATGTCAACAAGCTGTGTATTATCAACCATATTGTGAACGTGTTGAAAAACCTCACCCTTTACCTTGTGCACTCAGGGTGTTGCCTTATTACTCCTTTTCTATAACTGTAGTTCAACTCTCTTCTTTTGAGTCTCAAGTTAATTAGATAAGATGGCAGAATAATAAGATGGATGTGAACCTAAAATTACTGTCTTAATCCTTTTTTTAAAAATCTCAAACTCCCTTGTGATGACGCTATAAAATACAGGAAATACTCAAGCTTCTGTAGTAGCTTTGAGGTCAATTAAATCAAAGAAGATTAAGATACATACAGCTACTCTAGAAAAGATGAATATCGTACTTCTCTTACATAGTTAATCTGCCAAGGTTTCAACAACCCTAGTCAAGGAATTTAGATGCTCATATTCATGCAACAATCCATGATAATCAATAAAGAAAGCATGTAATTAACTGCACAAGAATAAGATGAATAAAATTCAAAGTCTTCAATTAAAGAATCACCCAAAAAATTCAAGAATAATGCAAATTATTGTATAAGTATGTAATAGAATGTCTAAGAGTGTAACATAATAAAAGATAAATCCTAGGGTATTTATAGTATCTCAAAATACTCAGAAATCCTAATTAAAATAGAAAAGGAAAAGTAATATCGGCACAACGTATGACTCGCTCGTCCACTTAAAAGGTCTTCTTATGAGTCGTACTGCGCTAGTTATATCCATTATAGTATCTAATATTCTAGGGCTTTAACTTTTTGTTCTTCTTTTGACTGATGCTCACGAGTCGTACCTTGAACATATGACTTATGTCCTTCACTCATTTCCACCTGGGACTTCTTCCTTTGATGCTCTGGACACTAGTTTGCTTACGGTTTACCTATATGAGTTACACTCAGACTTCTGACTCATATTCTTCTGTGACTTACACTGAATGGGATCCTTTGGCTTTGTTCTCCTTATAGTTTCTTGACATGACTTGTATCCTCATCTTACGACTCATATAACTGAGTCATATTTTTTATTCACTTAGTACTTCCTTTTGGCCTTTAGTTCTATTGTTCTTACAAGTCAATCTATGAGCAATATGATGTGTTAACGACTCGTAAGGTAACTCGTATCATCTAGATACATCAATTTTTTGACAACTTTTTCTTCTAATATCTTTCTAAGACTTTTATTTACCCGTTTCACCTACAACAAAAATACTCATATCTACTAAAGCAACCTATGTTCAAGCATAAATTCTTTGTTTTAAGCATCAAAAGTGTCGTGTTACCATGGTGCATCAACACCCTCAACTAACAACATTACCTGTCCTCCTACAAAATAAAATTCAAAAACTACTTAACACAACAACGATGCTTAAATGAGAGGATCCTAAATACCAATGCCAGTGACTTTTCAAGATTTGTATTCCCCCTCCTAATTCTAACTTTTCGAGAATTAGACTGTATATTTTGATTTGGCACACTTAGAAACATAAATGAATCCAATGATGGAATTACATTAGTAATAGACAACCAGGCATAGACACAAGCCACATTAACCAAACAATCTAGCATCGTAATAACATAACCCATGTTCGCTCACAGTCAAAGAAATCCCATTCACTTAATTAAGATCAATTAATTTATCAGGGATATAATAAAAGACACTCTCGCTCACAAAGAAGTATCAGTCGGTGTATTTAGAAAAGCATAAGCTTTCCCATATGTTCTCTTTCTATGTTTTCAAACAGTCAAGACAGGACTACGAAAGGACTTTCTTCATCTTATAATATAGGTTAGGGGTTGGTATGGAATATTTTTGGGATTTTTAGTGACTACTCCTCCTTGACACTACGGTTTATTCGGGGTCCGCTTATTTTTTCACTTTTTCTTTATTTTATTTTTGCCCTTGTGTCTCCTTTTTTGTTTTTAAAGCTCACTCAAACTAGATTAGGTGTAGTTTTCATTTTTCACTTTTTTTTTCCTTTTCTTGTAAATTTTTTCTTCTTTTTTTCTTTTATTATCTTTTATTTTCACCGCACTTGTCCTTTTTTCATTTTTATTTCTACACGTCTTTCTTCTTACTCATTTTTTATATGCACCCAAATAGTAGCCACCCTTAACTTTAGCGATTTTCCTGAGTTGAGGTTTATAGTGTCCAAGGAGGACCAGAGCCAAAACAAGTTCATTATAAGTGAAACGGGAAGGTGAAATCAGTGTAATCAAGAAATAGGTCAATAAAGGCTCAAATATTTGGATCAAAGAATTCATATCATTTGGTTGGACATTTAGGCTCGAGTGGACTCAAAACAAGAATAGCCTATGATCCTTTCCTACTCGACTATCCTGAACCCTAGGTAATAGCAACCGGGCAAGTTCTAGATTCAAACAAACTGAGAATAAAGTAGTGCCTCACACACCCTCGCACAGGGTTATATTGCTAAGTACTACTTATCCAATTATGAAATTTGTCTCCGTAGTTGTTCTATTCCATATCCAAATGCCATTATCATATTCTCAATCATGTCACACTCATATCATCATATAATCAAAAATTTTAGCAGGGGTATCAATTTTTCAGCACAATTATTTCAAAATCAAACAATTTCAGTACAAATATTCCTCATATTTTCAGCTATCCCAGCACACAACAACAACAACAAAAACAAAAATATGCCAGTTCTTACATTTTTCAAATTATGGCCACAGGCTTTGAAACATGGCAAGTATAGACCACGAAGTCCTTGGTACACCCCCACCCCCAACTTAAAACCTATGCACTATCCCCAGTGCATAAAAAATGTAATGCAAGGGATCGGGAAGATACCTGTGAGCTAAAGGGGCTAATTCAAACTGCCTTATCACGTAGGCCCTCAGGTTAGGTCCCACTATCCTTAGCTATAGTCCCATCAGCTGTCAAGATTGTATCAATAATCGTGGCACTGGTTGTGGTCGGTGCGCTTAGTGGTACATCACTACCCCCTCAATATTATGAACTGCAGGTTTTGATCTACCAACACCGGCTAGTATCTTTTGGACCCTCATTAACCAGTCCTACTCACTTTGTATGCTATCTCTTCTAGCCTTCTTCAAAGCATCTTTTTCCAAACTCCATTGTTTTATCTTCTTATTTTTCTCTCGATGTTCTTCTATCAATTCCAGAATCACCAAGATATTTCTAGCCTATACTTTAGGCATAACTTTCATAACCGAGGAATCTGGGATGATCATTTTTTCGTATAACTCGTAACTATTTTTGTAATTTTGGCCACCTCTTATGTTACCTCTACAATATCTGGGGTTTGAACGCTAACCAGCTTCTGAGTCATCAGCTTCTCAAATGCATCTAAACGACTATGCAACTATCTATCTTAGTCAGATAGCCTAGTATCAACCTAGGGTTTGACTCAGGGTTAAGGTGGTACAAACCATACAGGAGAAGGGGCACTAGCTATACCTATTAAATTTAAAGTCTGCAACTTAGCTTGTACACCTATTTCAGTAGACTCAGTAGTCTCAGTCTGACTCTTGTACATCACATCTAAAATATCAGCTCCACACCTTGTTTGCCTAGCCATAGGGTTTATTCCATCTCAGATTAACCCCACCATCAACTCATCAATCCCTAAGAGTTCCTACACTCTTGAAGTAAAGAACAACTGAGTGATCATACATGGGTAAGCTTGTAATAATTTCTCTCCGTCTACAGCTATATCTCAAATCTATCGGGCTAGAAACTCTCCCACATCGAACTGGTATCAAGATATCAAACCTACTATCAATGTAATATGCACAGGGCGGAGTGCATTATCCCTAGTAGTAGGGAAGAGTTTGTGTCTGTATAGTGTCCACTATGCCTTGGCCTTAAAGATTTACATGTGTTTTTCTATCTTTAATGACATCACTCTCGGGCATCCTACCACCCAAATTGCATCCTCTATGTTCACAATAATCAACCTTGCAATCCACTTGAAGTGTCACATTTTATCCTCTCACCCCAATTATTTCCGTGTTATTTTCTATATCTCTTCTATGCGGTAATCAATCTCTCATATATTAACTAGCGGCATGAAGTCGGGTCCATTCAACAACCCAAAAATAGAATAGGGAAATGTTCAGCTGCACATCCCAAATAGTCAGTGATACAATAGGATCACCACCTCTCCATAACTTCCTCTATAGATAGTGTGTCTTCAATTTGCCCTTATATGTTGTATAAAATGCCTACACAAATGTGGGATTGTACTTCCCAAGTAGTTTATTCATCCACTGAAATCCATATTGGCTGAATCGGGCCTCAAATTTGGGCAACTCAAACATCCCCGTGTTGGTCAATCTTTTCTCTAGATATGAACTTATTTTAATTGTTCCATTATAGAGTCTTCTCAACCTATCATTAATGTTTCTTGCATACCAGGGCACCCCCACCATTCAATGTTGGGCACCAAAGTAGGTGTTATAGCCAGAGATGGGTCCTGTCTATCAATCGCAGTAGCATTTACTTCTTCTATACTAGTATTCTTCGAACTTTCTTCCTCTGAGATTGATTTAATATTCTTATCTTACCCTGCATCACCCTCAAGTGCATCATTTTTTTCATCCTCATCATCCTAAGAAGATAAAGGTGAGTATGGAGGAGAGAAACTTGGGTTCTTCATTCTTGGTCCCCGTGGATGTGTGTCCTCCAGAGTAACTACTTTCTTTACCCGAGGGTGTTTTTCCGTTGGGGTAGCTTGCTTTTTCATAGGGAATTTCACTAAATCCCTACTTGAATCACTTGCTTATTTGTCTAAAAATGCAATTTTACCTTTTGAGCCAGCTTCTTCTTGGTGTTTTTCCTTGAGGAATCACCTTTTGGAGCCATAGTTTTTGTGTACATACACTTATTAGTAAATTCTAAGAATAAGAAAGAAAAAGAAAGGAAAATGAAGAAAATAAATTTTAGTGTGCAAGTTTTATTCACTTGTCAGCTTATAAGTCCTCCTAACCAGTTGAAAGGACAAGTTACGACTCGCTACCAACACTCGTAAGTAGACCAGAAACAATACTCAAATATATTATAGCTTTCTAGGTCCTTACAACTTACGTGTATGAGACGTATGGATTGGATAAAACTCATTTAGGCAAGGCGTACCCATACCAAAATCTACATACGATTAGACTTCTATGTTATCAGTGTTTATGATTTTTGTCACAACTCGTTACTTGTGGGTACGAATTGTAAGGGGTCTCTATCCACTACAACATAGAAGTTCAACTTATATGTTGATTCTAATATACAGTCCATAAACTACCCTTTCATTATAAAGAATTACCACCTCATTTTAATTAAAAAAACACATTTTCATAGTACACATTATCAAGTTTATCCACAACTGCCATTTTCAACTCAATTCCATGAACTAGGGTTTTAATTTTCAACATACACAAGTATATTCAACTCAAAGAAAGGCCAAAATCTCACACCTTTTCAATTTGAACTCAAAGTATATTGAATTTAAGCTTAAACACTTACTTGAGTTGGTGAGATTTTAGATTGCTTGAATTTCTGCTTTTCGTCCCTAATTTCTTACAAAATTCGTGGAATGTGAGGGAACCAAATGAATAGGTATATGTTTTTGAAATAAAATTATGCATTTTAAGAGCTTTACGATCGTTCAAAAATGGAGGTTTATGTGTTTTGGTGTTGGGTAACCAAATCGGGTGCCTTTTTTATTTAAAATCAGTTGAGATATGGAGGGTTGACCTGCGACCCTCCACCTAGTAAGCTTGGTTATGAGTCATGTGTACGACTCATACCTGGCTTACGAGTTTTTTCCTTCATTCATAAAGACCTAGAACTTTACCTAGGTTTTGGAGTTGATACGACTCAAGGTGATGACTCGTATCCTGAGGGTACGACTCGTTATGAGAGTCGTAAAGAATATGAAAACTCTTACCTAGATCTGAATCAACTCCCAGATCCTTATGACTCCTACTCCTGAGTCTTTGCCTTAAGATACGGCTCATGAAGAGTTCGTATGACCTAACTTTTTGAATTTCTAGCTCTTTTCTACAATCTTTAGTCCTTCACACTAAACAAATATATTACCATATAAATAAATAAGTACAAAAACATGGTTTACCTCCTACGCAGCACTTGATGTTACATTGCATTACAACATGGCTAAGTTGGTTAGCAGATTTCACCAACTAGCCTCATGGTTTTCCTCCAATGTAGAGCTTGATTTAGCATTGCAGCGACACATATTTTCCTTGGTTACTCAGACTTCACCAAGTTCTATCTTAAAAATCACATTAATTTCTATGGTGTTACCTATATAATGTTGTACTCTTTTCCCATTCACCTTGAACATGGCTTCACCATCCTGCTTTTATTCTAGAACACAATATGGGAACACTTTTAGCACAGTAAAGGGACCATAGCATCTAGACTTTAACTTACCTGGAAACAAATGAAGCCTTGAGTTTTAGAGAAATACCTGGTCACCATTTTTGAAGATTCTTTTCTCAATCTTGCGGTCTTGATGTAACTTCATCTTTTCTTTGTAAAGTGCTGAACTTTCATAAGCCCGGAGGCGGAATTCACCCAACTCATTCATCTTATTCAATATTGACTTTGTTGTATCTTGCCACTCAAAATTCACCTTTTTCAAGGCCCACAATGCTTTATGTTAAAGTTCAACAGGAAAGTTTCATCCCTTTCCATACATTAAATGATAAGGAGAAGCACCAATGGGGGGTCTTAAAAGCTGTTCGGTAATCCCATAATACATCATCTAACTTTTATAACCAATCAGTCCTGTTGGTATTTACTATCTTTACCGAGATGGACTTGATTTCTCTGTTGGACACCTCGACCTGTCCGCTAGTCTGTGGATGATAAGGTGTTTCCACCTTGTGTTTCACTCCATACTTCTCAAGAAGATTCTTGAATAGACAATTATAGAAATGTAACCCACTATCACTAATGATAGCATGTAGAATGCCAAATCGAGGAAAGATATGTTTTTACAAGAATAAAGTGACACTACGTGCTTCATTGTTGGGGAGCACAACTGTTTCCATCCACTTAGAAATATAATCCACAGCCATAAGAATATACTTCATGCCAAACAAACTTACAAAAGGTCCCATGAAATCCACACCCCATACATCAAACAATTTTAATTCTAAAATAGGAGTCATAGGAAGTTCATGGCGTCTAGAAATGTTATCTTGGCATTTACATTTATCACAAGATGAAGTAAAATACTGTGCATATTTGTAAATTATTGACAATAGTACCCATATTGCAAGATTTTGTGGGTTCTTCCATGATGACCCCCAACTGGTGAAGAATGACAAGCCTCAAGTATGCTCATCATCTCCACCTTAGGTATAAATCAATGAATAATTCCATCCATATAAATTTTGAATAAATAATGATCATCCCAAAAAAATTTCCTTACCTCATGCATAAACTTCTTTCTTTGCTAAAAGGAAAGATCTTCTTAGACTAAATCACTTGGTAAGTAATTTGCATAGCCAGCATACCATGGAATTGAATCATAGGAAGCTGTTAATACCTACTCATCTAGAAAAATATCATTAATCTTGAGGCCATTCTCAACATTCTGCATAGCATCCTCCTCAAGTCTAGACAAATAATCCGTAACTTGATTCTCAGTTCCTTTTCTGTCCTTAAACTCAAAATTAAATTCTTGTAGCAATAGAACCTAATTAGTCTAGGTTTTAAATATATTTTTCCATCAAAAACCTCAATTCTACATGATCAGTGTGAACAACTACCTTTGTCCCAATCAAATAAGACCGAAATTTCTGAAAGGCAAAAACCACTGCAAACAACTCTTGTTTAGTAACTATGTAGTTCTTTTAAGCAGGTTTTAGTGCCTTGATGGAATAATAAATGGGATGCAAGATATTTTTTGTTGGCCTAGTACAGAACTTAAGGACACTCCACATGTGTAACACATAACCTCAAATGGAAAAGACCAATCTAGGGATACGATGATAGGAGCAGTCATCAACTTCTCTTCTAAAAATTTAAAACCCTTCAAGCATGCTTATGTAAACTTAAATTTCAGTTCTTTCTCAAGAAGCCTACAAAGAGGGTTGGAAATCTTTGAGAAATTCTTGATGAATTTCCTATAAAACCCAGCATGTCCCAAAAGGCTATGAACACCCTTCAGAGAAATTGGTGGAGGTAATTTCTCAGTCACTTTAATATTTGCTTTATATTCCTCAATACCTCTTTTTAAAACCATGTGCCTAAGAAAAATACCTTCTTTGACCATAAAATGGCTCTTTCTCCAATTAAGTACCAAGTTGTATTCCTCACATCATCGTAGAGAATAGGCCAAGTAAACTAAGCAGTCATCAAAAAAATCACTAACGATTGAAAAATCATCCATAAACACTTTGATAGTGTCTTCTACCATGTCAGAGAAGATTGACATCATACATCTCTAAAATATGGATAGAGCATTACATAACCCGAATGGCATAAATCTGAATGCAAAGGTTCCATTAAGACAAGTAAAGGTTGTTTTTTGATGGTTTTCAGGTGCAATAGTGATTTGGTTGTAACCCAAATACCCATCAAAAAAATAGTACTATCCTCTTTCCACAAACCTATCTAATATCTGGTGTATGAAGGGCATGGGAAAGAGATCCTTCTGAGTCCATGTATTCATTTTTCTTTAATCCATGCACACTCTCTATCCTGTGACTGGCCTCATCGACACTAGCTTATTCTTCTCACTAGGCACAATAGTAATACCGCCTTTTTTTGAAACACATTATACCGGACTGACCCACTTACTATCAACAATGGGATATACTACACAAACATCCAACCACTTGATTATTTTTTTTACCACCTCTTGCATAGGAAAATTAAATCGTCACTAATGTTCTATACTTGGAATGCAATCTAGTTTAAGTTCAATTTTATTAGTACAAATACCAGGTGAGATACCCACAATATCTTCAATGGACCAACCAATGACCTTTTTTGAATCTCTGTAGCACTGATAAAAAAACTTCCACTTCTATTTCTATCAAATCAGTTGCAATGATTATCGATAAATTGTTGTTGTCTCCTTAAAATACATATTGCAAGTGAGGAAGGAGGGCCTTAAACTCTAAGACAAGTGGATCTTCAGTAGATTGGCGAGCAGAAGGAGTGGTTCTATTCTTCAAATCCAAATAAAGCTTCTTTGGTGAATAAGTGTAAGACTTGCTCCTATAGAGTGCACATATTATCTCATCATAGTCATCAATACCATCACTATTGAATTTCATGACCACGACTGCTAGAGCTTTAACACCCAATCTTTCTTTATTAGGAACAGCATCAAAAGTATCTTTCTAAGTAGTTATTGCATCAACATCATAGAATGAGTCTATCTCTTCATCAAATACATCAATCACAAATATCACTTTTAACTCATCAAGATGCTTCATGGATTTGCATATGTTGAAAATATCACTTATTCATCATTGAGTCTCAAAATCAGATGCACTAGCTCTAAATCAATCAACATCCTTCCTATAGCAAAGAACGGTCTTCCCAAAATAATTAGAACTTAAAAATCTTCCTCATAGTCTAAGATCATAAAATAAGCAAGAAAGATGAAATAAGCCACTTTCACCACCACATGATATGGAATACCAACTGGTTTTTTCATTGTTCTGTCTACTATCACTAGTCTTATAGTGGTTGGTGTGGGAGCTCTCAACCCCAACTTCTTAAATACTATTAATTGCATAATATTTACACTAGCACCCGAATCATATAATGCCCATCTGACGTTGAAAGATCCAATAGTATAAGGTATGGTGAAAACACCAAGATCCCCCTTCTTCTCTACCAATGATCTGTTAGCTACAACACTTTCATGATAAATATTATTGACTAGCTTATAACTTACTGACCTCTTATTAGTGATTAGATCCATCATGAATTTTGCATATCCTGGCATTTACTCCAATGCCTCTACAAGTAGGATATTTCCTAATAGCTTATTCAACATAGATAAAAAATTATACTTACCCTCTTCTTGTTTGTTTTTCATCCTTTTAGTAAAAGGAGAGTGAGGTCTCGAAATAGGCTTTAAAATAGGCTCCTTGGCCTCATCTTTTCCTTTATCCCTTTTGCTACTACTTTCCGCATCAATAGAGTCATTATTATTTTTTTGTTCATTTACAGTGGGTATAGGCATATCTATGGTGGTTTTACCACTCTGAGTGGTAATGGCATGGAAGTGACCATTATTCTTTGGATTAACCACCATATTACTAGGAAGAGAGCCATGTTGAATTTGATTAAATATGGACGACATCTAGCCATACTACTAGTCAAGTTGTTTGATTGTGGTAGCATATGACTCAACTTTCTGATTCAGCCCTATCAGGTCAGCCTTAATCTCCTTAAGATAGCTCTCTTTACTTTGTTGACCTTTGACCAATTTCATCAATATTGCCTCCATTCTTGACTTACTATCTCGGCTACCTGGTTGTATATATCTATCATTATTCTCTCTGTAATCATCCTTCCATCTCCAATCACCATCTTGGTGTTTGCTTCATTCTTTGTACCTATCATTGTAATAGTTCCAACCATGATTCTGTGCCGTTACGCTCGGAAATCTTCCAACTGCCAAGTAAGATAATTTCTTTCCACGTTAGATTTCATGTCAAAAGTCCTAGAAGTAGATCCCTATTCCCCAACTATATTCATTTTCTCAATACTTATTGTTGTGAATTATTTTATAAGCAACCCAATATCAATCCAAAGTTGTGCAACCTCTTGTGCTAAAAAATTATGACCAGCTTTATAACCAACAGATGATCTAATATCATATGTACCCATACAACGTTCAACGTCTCTAGTATGCCAACCTCTATTTGTCACTAAAATATCATTATGCATCTCTTGCGCAGCTTCCCACCGAAGAAGCATGAATGCACCTCTCAAAATAGTGTCTTTCATTACTCTTGAACTAAAATTCAATGATCAATAGAAGATTTCTTATAGATTGGATCCTGTAATTCTGTGATTAGGTACCATGCTCAATTTCTTCTTGAATCTAAACCATGCCTGAAATTGTAAATTTCATCTTTCAACTGTAGGATCCTTTCAGGAGGGAAGAATCTATTCAAAAACTATTTATGTAACTCATTCCAAGTAGTGATTGAACCTCTCAGAAGTTTCCTTAACTATAATGATGCTTTTTGAGTCAACAAAAACGGGAACAACCTTAATCTCAAAGATTTTTCGTCTACCCCTGGAATAGCATATAATTAATAGATCCTAGTGAAATTATCAAGATGTATTTCCACACCATCACTTGTTGATCTCGACAAAAGCACCCTTTAAATTTAGCAATTGGATCATAGAACTAGTAATTTAAAATTTAAATTAGGGGATAAAGTAGGAGGAATGGTGGCTCCTATCTCAGCAGGTTCAACATATCCCATGTCTTAGATTTTGTCATAATATTGAAGATGTTGATATGCAGGAATCATCAAAGATCTGACTCTTTTAACTCTACCCCGACGCTTTCCAACTTGTCTTGGCCTGTCTAGTGTTGCTTGTTGGGCTATCCTAGCCCCTTCAGCTAATCATTCTTCCTCAACCACTCTAGCTTTTTCAGCTGTTACTTCTATTAATTATTCTGTCTCAACAGTATTTTATGGATCATCAGGTAGGGGAGGAGGAACATTATGAGGGTCTTGAACCCTAGTAGAAACACCATCATGAACTTGTTTTGGAATCCTTCTCGGTGTTTGAAGAAATCTTTCAGGCTTTGGATCAAAAGAGAGTAAGGGATTGTTTCTTCTCCTAGTGTTTGACATACATCGGTGTATGCCAAATCAAGATTAGAAAATAAAACCTACAAACTTCACCAACTTTAATTAACTACTTAAACCTTCTTGTCTAGCAATGGCACCAAAATTTGATTTCACCTAAAACTAACCTCCAAAAAAGTATGTTGCGATCAATGCCAAATAGAGTAACCCAAACTAGGTTGGGGTAGAACCCACAAGGAAAAAATTGAACAATTGCTTGACAAAAGTCACGAGCAGTACGAAAAGGTAAATAGGGGAATTGAGAAGTAGTCAGTAAGTAGTAATCGAATCTTGAATGCTTTGAGTTGTAAATAATAGAAGACAAACACTTGGACTATTCCCCTCCCCCGGCTTCTTAACTCTGTAAGTTTCTTGTATTCAACCTACCTATTCTATTACTGCACATGTAAAGTAGAAAATCTATGTATTATCAACGGTATTGTGAATGTGTTGAAAATCTCACCCTTTACCTTGTGTGTCTCCGGGTGGTGCCTTATTTATCCTTGTCTATGACTTCAGTTCAACTCTCACCTTTTGAGTCTCGAGTTGCTTAGATAAGATGGAGAAATAATAAGATGGATGTGAATATACAATTACTATCTTAATCCTTTTTTCCCAATCTCAAACTCCCTTGTGACGACGTTATCAAATACAGGCAATTCTCAAGCTTCTATAGTAGCTCTGAGGTCAATTAATACAAAGAAGATTAGGATACTCTAGAAGAGATGAACCCTAGTCAGGGAATTTAGCCACTCATGTTTATGAAACAATCCATGATGATCAATAAATGAAACATGTAATTAATTGCTCAAAAAGAATAAGATGAATAAAATCTTCAATTGAATAATCACCCAAAAATCTATAGAATAATGCAAAGTATTATGAAATTATGTAATAGAATGACTAAGAGTATAACCTAATAAAAGATAAACCCTAGAGTATTTATAATATCTCAAAATACTTAGTGTTGCGCCCAAGCGCACACGCAAGTCTACGTGATCTCACCAAGTAGTAAAGTGGACCTTTAGAAGCTAAGTAACGATCCCATAGGGACTTGTGTGGACATCTATTCAATGCTAGTTCAACTATTCAGATAAACTAACCAAGAGAGTTTTAGAGTTATAAACTGAAAGTAAAGTAACTAATGCGGAAAAGTAATGACTTTGCATAATCTATGGATAGAAACCTAGGGTTAAGACTTACGAACAATCATACTATGCCATTGAACTTCATTAGTTAGACTACTTATCATGCTTGTTGATTCATAGAGTTTATCGCATGATCATGGTCTCTCGACCTCTAATCATTCCTAACTTTGAAATTACAACTACATCATTGAGCGAGGATGTTATAATACAGTTAAGTGCTTAAAGCTATCATCCTACATGTGAGCCAAACAAGGCTTCTAGGTATATCCCTATACTAGATGCTAATTCAAATTCCTTATTTAATAAAAAAAATAGGAACCTTTCACTACTTACCCACATGATCTATCATCTTATTCCCCCTCCTGAGTTTAGAAAGATAACAATAGATGTACTATAAGGGTCATGAATCCTCAAAATAGATATAAAAAGGGTAAAACAAAAAACAAATATGATAAATAATCCAAAATAAATTAATTTAAAGCAATAATAATCATGCTCTTGGCCTTAACCTCGGAAAAGGGCTTTTAGCCACTCATGGACATAGTAGTAATCAAAACAATTGAATACATGATAAATCAAATAAAATCTAAAATAAAATAAGAAAAACCATAATTTAAGTATTTTCTAGCCCCTCTCCAAGTTCCAAATTCAGCCAAGGTGTATAACCACAAGTACAAGAGTCCAATTTATAGGACAAGGATTTTTTACGTCGATGGAACAAGGGATGCGTCGTGGCATTGTAATGGGAAACATTGTTTTGGGTTCCTTTTGAGGGTTTTGGAGCATATAACTTGCCATTTGGACATTTTTAAGGACCCACACAGGCTATTAACATCCCGGGTGTCCGTTTTACACAAAATCTTGTCCCATGCTCTTGTTGATCCATTCCAAGACTTTTGGTGTTGTTTCCATTTGATTTCCAGATTGTATATCATTAATATATAATCATAATCAAATAAACAAGTATGATATAGCATAATAAACCACAAATTATAGCTCAAAATAACACAACATCAAATACGACGAACTAGAAACTTATGCTAAGAATCCTAGTTTTTGTCCTTTTGATCTTTAACTTAGTTTTGACTCTTGGATTGTTTCAATTTACCCTTAAACATTATAAAAAAGTTGTTCCATTCATAAATAAAGAATCAAACCATTAGGAACTCATAAAATACATTAAATTCTATCTAGATCAACTAGAACAACACATAGCTCAAGCAAGTAACACTAGTTTTCTCGCTTAAACTCTTAAGTGATCAATTTTAGTACAAACTTATTTGGAAATACCTCTAATCATTGTAATCCAATACTTAAACCCTTATATTCTCATTTATAACTTTATAACACATAAATCACAAAAGTATTCCTCAAAACAAGGACAAATAAGCTAGAATAACAACACTGAGGTGCATAAATCCACCTCAAATCACAACCCCACACTTAAATCCTTGTTCGTCCTCGTAAAACTCTTTACTCTAAGCCTCATAAGCTAAGAAGACTCCACACTTCTACTACATGCAAGACTATCAATCTAGGACTACAAAGACTACAAAGAATACAAGTTTCTACACTAAGCATGTTACAAACACAATTGAAAGCTCATGAATACTACTCCAAAAATTCCTAGCCTCAAGAATAGACTCACAAAGTTAGCAAACTCATGCATGTTTCTCAATTAAGGACATCATACAATTCACCAAAATATAATCAAACATGTTCTCTCACAACAAGAGAGTTGCCCATAAATACTCACGTAGATGCAATATAGCACAAAATGGGTATAAGAATCAAATTTTACTCACTCTCACAATGAATTCACAGGTTATACACAATGACCCATAGGCTTTCCCTTAGTGTAGTACGCTACTAATATCAGAATATTAAGGCTCGAGATCAAATAGATCTTTACAAGTTGTAATGTAGGCTAAGGGACAAGTAGGAACTATTCTGGCTTGTAATGGTGACTATCCTTCCTAAGTGCTTTAATACATCACACTTTTTATTCAATTTTCGTTCAACAACAATTTTTTTTCTCCACTTCTACCTTCACACACAATCTTTTGTTTTGCCCCATCTCATTAAGCTACTTCACATACACTACGGTGGGAGTATTCTATGCACACATTATTCAATCTAAATAATAATTTTTTCCTTTTCATTACCCTTCCCGAACACAACATATATTAATTTTTAGCACCAATAGCTATTATTTGGTGGCTTCTCTTTCACCTTTTCCCTACTTCAATTTCAAACTCCTTAACTTACTGACTTTTCTCTAAAGCACTTAGGAGCTTTTGAATTAAATTAAAATCCACCAAAGAAGGGTTTAGGCTACACACGAGGCTGCCAAAGAAAAAGATAAAGGCTCAACTAGGCTAACTAAGATTATGCATAAGGGTAGGAAAACGATGGTATAAAACATGGTTATCAACGAAATGCCTATATCATATCCTAAATCCACACTCTTTATTTTACTTTGCACACACACCAGGCAAGTTCTAGACATCATATACAATAGAGAATATATAAGAACCTCATACAGACATGGCACATGCTCAACTCAAGCAGGATCATCATAAGCTCTTAACCAAACATAACTTCAAGCATTAAGCCAACACTACTAGAGTCATAATCATGAACCTAGGAGTCTCAAAAGTAATCATTCACAAAATCAACATGTTTTTTTTAAGCTCAAAACACTTGCATCATGCAATCTAATATAGTACCAAAAAGAATATCCTACTTATTCCTAAAATAAAAATTTTAAAATTAGGAATCCCCCTACCCCACACTTAAAAATCTACTTTGTCCCCAAAGTATAATTTAAAAGTAGAGATAGAAATACTCCCTGGGGCCTCTAGGCCTAACTAGTAGCACTTGTACACATCAAGAGGGTTTGGATACCTCACACTTAGTCTTCGCCATGCTCCTTAGCTTAGGAATCTGGTACTCAAACTTCCCATAAACCTACAACTCAACAAAAACAAAATCTATGTGAAGTAAAAACTAAAATCCTAAAAATAAAACATACCTTAACTTGGGTTGCCTCCCAAGCAGTGCATGATTTACTGTCGCAGCACAACCCAATAAACTTTTTCCTCTATCTTGAGGGTATGAATTTCACCCCAAACTTTGCGTCCATATTTTTTCTTCGCTCATAGGGAGGTGATACAGAGATTAAAGAACTGAATAATGTATGGTTCATTGTAAACCACTCGGCCTTGAAGTGAGATGTGTTTATATGTTGCTTGTCCGGTGCAAAATTAAGAATATAGGATTCTTTTTCCTTATCTTCACACTCTCCCACTATTTCAGATGATTCCACAAGCAAGACATCACCTAAAGATAATTTACAAAAGTTCTTTGAGTGAGGACCAACCAATCCCACTTCTGAATTTACACAATCCACAACACCCTCACTCATATTCACCTTCTCAATTATAGTCTCAAAAGAAAGATGACAGTTGAATGGTTGTGATTACTATGTTTGTTCCACAGATTGGATAGGATCCTTTAGTTTTTTTCTCATTTTTCGTGGAGATCGTGGAGGTGGTATCTCCTTAAACTGCTCAGCAAATTTATTTTCCGAGTACTCAAACTTTCTCAAATTATCAGCAACTTTGTCTGAATTTGGTTGGAGAGTCAACTCTGCATATACCTCCATAGTTTTATTTTGAGCTTTTCCCTCAAACATGACTGCATCAGGATTAGCTCCATACATATTTTCAGAGTGATATATACTACCACATAACACATACCAACTTGTAGTCGGTTTCACAGGTCCCAAAAAAGTAGGTCCCTTCCAAATGTTTGGATCAAAATCTATACAAAAAGCCTTGTGGTGGGGTCCTCCACAAAAATTACAAGAATTATCATCCCTCAAAAACCATCTATCCCAGACTGACATCTCCAGAAGAGTGTGAGAAATAAAAAGAATAAAAAAACTAAAAATAAAAATTACTCAACTGTGTACAACTCAATATAGCTAAACTAAAAATAAGATAATTGCCTATTTACAAGTCCACAACAATGACGCCAAAAACTTATTGCGCCCAACCGCACACGCAAGTATACATAGTCTAACCAAGCAGTAAAGTGGTCCTTTAGAATCCAAGTTTCGATCCCACAGGGATGTGCTTACAACTATCCAATTCTAGTTCAACTATTAAGATAAAGTAACAAATAGAGTCTTAGAGTTGTAAACTAAAAGTAAAGTAACTAATACGGAAAAGTAATGACTTTTGATAATCAATGGATATAGACCCAGGGTTAAGTCCTATGAACAATCAGAATATGCCATTGAACTTCATTAATTAGACTACGTATCATGGTTGTTGATTCGTAGGGTTTATCGCATGATCATAGTCCCCCAACCTCTAATCGTCTACCTAACTTGGGTATTACAACAATATCATTGAGCGGGATGTAATAATCCAGTTAAGTTCTTAAAGCTATCATCCTACATGTGAACCAAACAAGGCTTCTAGGTATATCCCTATTCTAGATGCTAATTCAAATTCCTTATTTTATAAAAAAATAAGAACCTTGATCTACTTACCCCCATGTTCTATCATTTTATTCCACCTCCCGAGTTCACAAAGATGACAATGGATACATTCTAAGGGTTGCGAATCCTCAAAATAGTTATAAAAAGGATTAAAAAAAAAGAATAAAATATGATAAAAAATCCAAACTAAATTAATTCAAATCAATAATAATCATGTTCTTGGCCTTAACCTCGGAAAAAGGGCTTTTAGCCACTCAAGGACATAGTAGTAATCAAAATAATTGAATACATGATAAAATACAATAAAAATATAAAGTAAAAGAATAAAAACCCTAATTCATGTGTTTTCAAGACCCTATCCAAGTTCCAAAGTCGGACAAGGTGTATAACAACAAGTACCAGAGTCCTATTTATAGGACAAGGATTTTTTACGTCATTGGAACAAGGGCCGCGTCACGGGCTCATTGAGGCGGGATAGTGGGTGTATTGCAGGATCATAGTGAGAAACACTGTTTTGGGTCCCTTTTGAAGTTTTTGGAGAATAGCATGCATCACTTAGCCATTTTAAGGCCCCACACGCGCTAGTAACATCTCGGGTGTCCATTTTACATCAAATCTTGTCTCTTGCTCTTGTTGATCCATTCCAAGCCTTTTGGTGTTGTTTTCACTTGATTTACAACTTTTATATCATTAATATATCATCAAAATTAACTCACCAATAATAATATATCATTGCAATCCACAAATTAGAGCTCAAAACAACACAATATCAAAGACGACGAACTAGAAACTTAGTTTTGATCTTTAACTTAGTTTTGACTCTTGACTTTTTTCAATTGACCCTTAAACATCCTAAAAAAGTTGTTACACTAATAAATAAAAATTCAAACCATTAGGAACTCTTAAAACACATTAAATTCTATCGATATCAACTAGAACAGCACATAGCTCAAGCTAGTAACACTAGTTTTCTCGCTTAAACTCTAAGAGATCAATTTTAGTACAAACTTATTTGGAAACACCTTCATTCATTGTAATCCAATACTTAAACACTTATACGCTCATTTATAACATTATTAACACATAAATCACAAAAGTAGTCCTCAAAAAAAGGTCAAATAAGCTAGAATAATAACATTGAGGTTTATAAATCCACCTTAGATCACTTAGAAATCCTAATTAAAATGGAAAGGAAAAAGTAATGTCGGCACAAGGTACGAATCGATCTTCCACTCTTAAGATCTACTTATGAGTCATACTATGCTATTCATATCCATTCAAGTTTCTTATCTTCTAGGGCTTAAACTTTATGTTATTCTTATGACTTATGCTCATGAGTCGTACCTTGACCATACGACTTTTGGCCTTCACTCGTTCTGACCTGGGATTTCTTCCTTCAATGCTCTGGACACTTGTATTCTTACGGTTTAACCATATGAGTCATACTCAAAATTCTAACTTGTATTATTCTATGACTTAAACTCGGAATGGGATCCTGTGGTTTTGTTCTCTTTATGGTTTTTTGACACGACCTGTATCCTAATTTTATGACTCATATGACTGAGTCATATCTTTTCTTCACTTAGCTTTTCCTCTTGGACTTTGGTTGTATTGTGCTTATGAGTCAACCTATGAGTTGTATGATGTCTTGACAACTTGCAAGGTCTCTCGTATCATCTGTAGACTTCATCTTTTTGATAGCTTTTTCTTCTGATTTCTTACTAAGACTTTTATTTATTTGTTTCACCTGTAACAAGCACAAAACCACCTTATATCTACTAAAATAACCTAAGTCCAATCATAAATTCTTTGTTTTATGAATCAAAAGTGTCATGTTTTCATTGTGCATCAGTCCCACTGACCTAAACAATCCAAGACACAAGCACAGAGTATATCTTTCAAAACCTGAATAGTCCACTTTGATTGCCCATTAATCTGGTGGTGAAATACACTACCAAGATCAGCCTGGCTACCCAAATTCTCCTAAAGTGTCCTTTAGAAGCTAGAAGTAAACTAAGAACCTCAATCTAAAATGATTGACATGGTCACCCGATGAAAATGGACCAACTTAAATATTGACACGGGCCAACCTCTCAACACTGTAGGAGATATGAATAGGGACAAAATGAGTAGATTTGGTCAATTTATCCATGATGACCCAAATGCTATCAAAACCATGAGAAGTGTAAGGTAAGACACCTATGAAATCCATAGTAACCCACTTTCACTCAGGAATGGGCAGTCTCTAAAGCAATCCACCAGGTCTCTAATGATCGGCCTTTACCTACTAACAATAAAGGAAATAAGATACAAACTCTGCTATATCTCTATGCATACCACTCCACTAGTAATGTTTCCTTAAATCGCTATATATCTTAGTTATCCCAGGGAAAATAGAATGCCTAGAGCTATGAGCCCTATAGAAAATCAGCTAAATTATATCACTGACCCTCAAAACAAAAATATGACTGTCGAGTCTTAGACAATCCTCAAAATCTAAGGTAGCGCTCTTAGACTTACCTCTCAACACCTGTCCTTGAAAGTTATGAAGCCCACTATCCATAAATCGACGACTCTAAATCTACTCCAATAGTGTAGATCTGGCCTTAACACTAGGAATAATCTTCCTGGGATTAGAAATATCAAGATGAACCATCAAGTTAGTTAAGGACTAGTTATCTATAGCGAATGAGAGCTGAAAAAATTAAAATGAAGGCTAAGCTACCCAAACATGAATCTAGTTTAAGGGTTCCCAAACCCATCCCAAGGTATTATAGGCACTCATGCTAGTTCTAAATTATACTAAAAAGAGGCCTTAAATGGCTAAATAAAATACAAAAATGCTGAAAGAATCATCGGGCCCAAACTATCCACCTAAAACTAGCACAATCATACATTAATACCATAATTAAGCTCAATATAGAGAAAGGGTAAGCCTAGCCTACCTAGACACCACTGAACTATCATTGAATCACCTATGCAAGAGCTTTCCACTTCTAAGAAGCCTTTGAGAGTTCCCATGTTAGCGAGTAATTATCTATAAATCAAGATAAGAAAATTGATATTCATACTACGCATAAATTATTTGGGTCAAAATCAAACTAAAATCCCACATAGGGCCCACTTGCCTAATCATAAAGTTAAAACTATCACAACAACCCCTATAGCTCAAGGATCATTTTCCACAAAAATATAGCCAATTTACACCTCAAATAGTACCAAAGTTTTCCAAACCACCATTAAATATTTAAGAATCAAATCATCAAAATACATGGAAAAATTAATCAAAAACTTACGGATTAACAATGTTAAGGTGCTCCCAAACACACTGCCCAAGTTAATCTTAGCTCACTTATATGATTCTCAACAATTTACAAGCTCAACTAGTCTACAATGGAGTTGGTACTTAGAAAAATATAAGGGAAATTAAAGACGAAGATATATATATTGACAGAGGTTTCCTTATCGTTGTTGTGAGGTCCCCTATTTGCGATAGTGATATCCTACTAATAGTGTTATTACGATCATAATGGCATAACCATAAGGTTGCAATAAATAAGTTGGCCCAAACCCATGACATCTTTCTTTGTAATTATGAGCCCTCAAACCTCACAATTTCGATGACTAAAATCAAATGCCCCTTCCAATCGTGGTGGTCCTCATCACTGTCATGACCCGAGGCTACACCCTAGTTGCGACAACAGTGCTTACGGTCACAAGTGACCACAAGCTAACCCATGAGTTGGTACTTGCTATGAGCACTAAATAAAATAGTAATAAAACAACATATGTGAAAGGTACTCTAATAAGAAAATGTAAATCTGAAACACCAAAATATAAAATATTAAATTGTCTAAAACAATAGATAAAAACTAAAATTAATCGACTAAATATCTAGTGGATTATCTAATTTATCTAAAATCCTTTAAATTGTCTGAGGATTTGATGGGGTAGACCCCAAACTAACTCTGACTAACTAGATATAAGAAAGTACTAGAGTATCTGAACTAAACAAATCATGTCCTGAATGGATGAGGACTCACCACTACTGCTGTTGAATGTCGTTAAGTTGTCTAAGAGTGGTTGGGAAACTAAGCATCCAAACCTATGTTATAAGACAATATAGCCCAAAGAAAAGTATGCAGTCAGTATTTTGCATGTACTTGTATATACGATGAGGACTGGCTGAAATACATAGGAATAACTAAGCATAAATGCATGGTTATATAAAATCTGTGAATACAAGACCAAATATAAATATGTTTATGAAATAATCTATAAACTAGATAACTGAAATTTGTATAAATGAATAACTGAGGTTATGTATACTTGGTTAAGAAAACCTGAATTAAAATATACTGAATATTGTACTGAGAGTGTGGGATGTATTATCTAATCGACATGCCCTAATATTAGATAATCGGGGTCTAACCATTAACAGCAGTTTGAAGGGTGTCAGTACTGTGCCATGGGTACTAACACTGGTTGTGTGGATCCACTAATCTGATATCCCGAAGGACTAGTAAGTCAGTCCTAAACTTGGCGGGTGACATCTAAGAGAGTGTCAGTGCTAAACTGGCAGGTAACATCTCATAATCCTACGCTGGCTACGTAGTTTTGGTACTTAGGGACTGCTAATAAAGACCAGTCCTAACTGGCGGGTGAGCCCCTATCCCTAGGTTCGCTCGTATCTAAATCCTACTACCAACTGAATGATTATAAAATAAAATATCAAACTTCAAATACTATAGTATGAAATTACAGTTCAAAGGACCAAAACATGGGCATTTCATCAAACATGTAATAATCATAAACTTGGACATGGGAATACTTTAAACATGAGGAAAACAACAAGATTACATGGCTAAATTCATAACTCGAGGGTTAATCCTGAAATCAATTGATCATAACATGGGAATTAAAACACTTAAAGCATGATATAACTCATTCTACTTGAAAACACTTGTAACCATAACGTAAAATTGAATTAATAAGAGATTCATGGATTTATTTCATCAAGAATAGGTTTAAAGACATAAATTAAACTAAAAGAGGATTTTGGGCTATATGGGTGAAAGGGACCCATGGGTGACATCCCACATACCTCACTAGATGAATTCTTGAAGATTCCTTTAGAATTTCTTAAACTTGTAGCTTGAGTTTCTTGTTTTCTTATGAAAGAGTTAGGGTTTATTATTGGGAAGAAAGAAGGTTTTTCTTAAGAGGATTTCTGAGTAAAATGGTAAATAATTCTCCTTGGGAGTATGAAATTCGTGTTATGGATGATTTGGGTGAAGGGAATTGACCCAAATACCCTTAAAATGTCAAGAATAAAGTGGGACGGAATAGGAAGGGGGCATCATAAGCTCTAGAGCTGTAGATTAACCCGGGTTGCGCCCACTTTAGAGTAGGGGACTAAACTGGGTGGCGCCCATTATAGAGCGGGGGATTAAGGGGGAGGCGCCTGATTATTCCGGTGGTGCTACTGGCTTGGTCTTACAATCATACCTCTACGCTCGTCTGAAATTTCCAAAACTCACTTAAGACATACTTTGAACAACCCTAATCATAAATCAACTCAAAAATTGACGTCTCGAGGTTAGGAAGGCCAAAATAAAAATCATCAAAGTTTAGGGGTCTTGAAAATGACTAAGGCCCTAACACTTACTGAAATTTCCAAATCTTGGACCCCCTTAAACATATAACTGTGAGTTGAATTGAGCTAGGATCTTATGGGGTATTACAATATCTCCCATTGGAAATATCCATCCTCAAATAAGACTAGTTAGAATAATGCTACTTAGGAAACTAAGATTATATACTGAAAAACTAAGATTATATACTGAACATGCATGACTGTAAACATGATACAAGAACTAAACTAGTTTCATGAGTGCATGAAATGACAGGAGGATGGATGCATAGCTGAAATAGGGAATTGAAAAGAGTCAATCTGAGAAAAATCGTTACCTAATGTTGTATCTGAGTTTGCAGAGAAAATATGAAGGTATTTGGTTCGTATATCTGCTTCTGCTTCCTAAGTGGACCCCTCAACAAACTGATTTCGCCAATGAACTTTAACTAAGAGAAGTTCTTTGTTCCTTAGTCTACGGATCTGACAATCAAGGATCTTAACAGGAACTTCTTCGTAAGAAAGGATATTCTTAGCATCCATAGCTCTAAAGGAACAACTACAGCTGAATCACCAGTACATTTATTTCGCAAAGAAATATGAAATACCAGATGTACTGACGCCAAATCTGTAGGCAACTCTAGCTCATAAGATACCTTCCCAAAACGACTAAAGATTCTATATAGGACTACATAATAGGGGCTAAGTTTACCGTTTTTTCCAAATCTTTGTACTCCCTTCATAGGTGAAATCTTCAAATAGACCAAATCACCAACCTCAAACTAAAGATCCCTTCTCCTCACGTCTGCATAAGATTTCTGATAGCTTTGGGCTATCTTTAGTCGCTTTTGTATCAATTGAACTTGCTTCATCATATCAAACACTGCATCTAGCCCTATAAAAGCAACTTCACCTACCTTAAACCAACCAATAAGAAATCTCTCCTTCCATACAAAGCCTCAAACGAAGCCATCTGAATACTGGAGTTATAATTGTTATTGTAAGCAAACTTAATCAAAGGTAAGTGGTCATCCCAACTACCTTTAAAGTTAATAAAACATGCCCTCAACATTTCCTCTAAGGTCTAAATGGTCCTCTCTGCCTGACAATCTATCTGAGGATAAAAAGCTATACTAAGATAAACTTGGGTACCAAGACCCTTTAGAAAAGATTTCCAAAAGTGAGAGGTAAATTGAGTACCTCTATCTAAAATAATTGACAATGGAATCCCGTACATCTTAGCCAACTCCTAATGTAAAGCCTGACATAATCCTCAGTTGTGTACGAAGTATGAACTAGTAAGAAATGAGTTGATTTGTTCATTCTGTCTACAATGACCCATATCGAATTATGTTGATGACGTGTACGTAACAACCCTTTCAAAAAATCTATGTTCACAACTTCCCAGTTCCAAGTGGGAATGCTAAACCCCTACAATGTACTACTAGGCCTTTGGTGCTCAACCTTCACCTATTGAAAATTCAGACACCTAGCCACAAACGCTGTAATATCCTTCTTCATACCACTCCACCAATAGATTTCCTGCAAGTCATGGTACATCTTAGTGGCTCCTGGATGGATCGAGTATCGCACACCATGCACTTTTGTAAGTATTCGCTAGCTCAAGCCATCAACACACGAAACACATAATATGCCCTAACAACGAAGCATACCATCTCCCCTATGGGAGTAAATATCTACCTTCTAATCTCTAACTGCCTCCTTCAGCTTAACCAAACTAGGATCTTTGTCCTACTTTCCTTTCATTTTGGTAACCAAGGAAGATTATGAACGCATACACTACCTGCAAAAAAATTAACCAACCAAACAGCTAATTTAGCAAGCTGATGAACCTCACTGAATAATTTCTATTATCCTCTTCAACATGAGAAACACTTCCCATAGACAATCTACTAAGGGCATCTTCCACTACATTGGCCTAGCCCAGATGATACAACACAATTATATCATAATTCTTTAACAACTCAAGCCACCTTCTCTGATAAAGATTTAGATCTTTCTGCATTAACACATACTGTAAAGTCTCATGGTCAATGAACACATCAACATAAACCCCTTAAAGATAATGACTCAAAATTTTCAAAGTAAAAGCAATAGTTGCCAACTCAAAATTGTGGTTAGGATAATTCTTCTCATGGGGGTTGAGCTATCTGGAGGCATAGGCTATGACCTTACCTCTCTGCAACAATACATAACCAAGACCAACTCTAAAAGGATTATAATAAACCACAAATGTATCTAAACTATCTAGAAAGGTCAAACTGGAGCAAAAATGAGACGAGTTTATAACTTCTGAAAAATCATCTCGCAAGAATCTGACCAATGAAATTTGTGTTTCTTCTAAGTCAATAGAATATATGGGGGATGCAATCGAAGAAAACCTTTCAAAAAACCACTTGTAATAGCCATCCAAACCTAAGAAACTCCTAATTTCTAATGGAGAGATAATTCTAGGATAGTTCCTCATTACTTTGGTCTTTTAAGGGTTAACTCTAATTCTATCACCGAAAAAAATATAGCCAAGGAAAACTAATGTTATTAGCCAAAATTCTCACTTACTGAATTTGGCAAACAACTAATGAGATCTAAGGGTCTGCAACACAATTCTTTGATATTTTGCATAATCATTTACACAACAGGAATAGACAAGAATATCATCAATGAGGACTATGATGAACATGCCCATGTACTGCTTGAACACCCTGTCATCAAGTCTGTGAAATTTGTAGGGGCATTCATTAGAATAAAAGACATAACTAAGAATTAAAAATGATAATACTAAGTTCTAAAAGTTATCTTTATAATGTCACATTATCTGACTCTAAGCTAATGATACACGGATCTGAGGTCTATCATAAAAAAATAGCTGGTACCCTGAATTTGGTTGAACAAGTCATCAATTTTAGGGAGAGGATACTTATTATTAATTGTGACTTTGTTCAACTGATGGTAATCAATACACATTCCTAGAGAACCATCTATCTTACGCACGAACAAGACTGGAGTGCCCCATTGGGAAATATTGGGCCTGATGGAACCTTTATCTAAGAGATCTTTTAACTGCTCTTTCAACTCCTTAAGCTCAGCTAGAGCAATTTTATAGAGTGGAATAGATATAGGCTGGGTATATGAAAGTCGATCTATTTTGATGACCAATTCTCTTTCGGGAGAAACTCTAGAAAGATCTTCAGGGAACATATTTGGAAATTTTTGCACTACTGAAACTGATTTGAGACTCAAAGTCTCAGAACTAGAGTCTTTGACGAAAATGATATGGTAAACAAAACCTTTAGATGTCATCTTTCTTGCTCAGAGATTTTAAACATATTAACCCTTAAAGACTAAGGTATTACCCCTACATTCAATGACTAGTTCATTTAGAAATAGAAACTGAATGACTCTATTCTTGCAATCAACTAAGGCATAATATGAGTGGATCCAATCTATGCTGAGAATGAAATACAAATCTATTTTCTCTTACTCCATAAGATCAGCTGAGGTAACTTTCTGAGATACTGTTATCGGGCAATTCCTGTATACTCACTTGGATACAATAGAGCTACCTACTAGAGTAGACACTGAGAAGGGTTTTACTAAAGTTTTGGGACTGACACCAAAGTATACTTCTATGTAGAGGTCACAAATAAAAGTGAATCTCCGGGGTCTAATAAAGCATAAACATGAATATGGAAAACCTGTAATGTTCCCATAACCAAATCATGAGAATTTTCCTGATCATACCGAGCCTGGAGTATATACAGTCTATTCTAACACTACCCACTGGTTATGCTAGAAGTGGTACCCTGCTGAGTCGAGCAACCTATTAGAGCTGATGAAAGATTAGGCTGTCCCTATTGGTGCAAATCTTTTCCCCTATGAGTAACCACTGGACATTCCCAGATCCTATGACCTGGCTTACCACACCTAAAATACACATCACTACCCACTTTATACACACTCTGATGGTTCCTACCACATTTCTCACAATTCTGATTAGTATAGCCACTATTCACACTGCTCTGGGACTTAGATCCTGGCACTCTATCCCAAATGTCCTGCCTAAACTTAGGCACTGGCACACTAGTTGAAGATAGAGCAGAGGTTGAAAATTTTTTATGGATCTGAGAACGATTACCATCCTCTGACCTTGGCTGGGAAAAGTTAAAACTACCTATTTTTTCCCTCTTCTTCTCACTCTTCTTCTCCTTAGGCTTATCCTCCTCAATCTATTGAGCATGAACCATAAGTCTAGATAAGTCCATCTTATTAATCAACTTGATGGTCCTACACTTTTTTACTACTTTATAAGCTACACCAGACACAAACTTACTCATTCTATACCTATTATCGTCCAACATGGTAGGAGCATACCTCACCAACTGAGTGAACGTAAGTGAGTATTCCTTCACACTCATATTACCCTACTTCAAATTGAGGAATTCTTGAACCTTAGCATCCCTTAATTCTAATAGAAAGAACCTATCCAAGAAGGTCGTCTCAAACTTCTCCTACTTAATAGGCCCTACCTCCATACCTTGGTCCTTCTTCCACTACTTAAACTAGGTGTGAGATACATCCTACAACTGATATGTATCCAACTCTACAACCTTACTCGAAGTGACACAGATTATAACTGTCACTTTCTGAACCATATCAAGAAACTCTTGTGGATCCTCTTCAGACTTAAAATCCCAAATCCTAACTATAGTCGTATTTTCCACTAGATTTCCTGGGGAAACAGCTTGCTAGTTCTTATGATCAGCTACTAAATGGGCTAAGGTAGTGAAAGAGACCCTAAATTCGATGTAAGAGACATGCTTATTCAGGGTATCTTCCTGAATAGGCGGTGGTGCGGACTGATCCCCATTCCTTCTTCCATTGTTTTTGGGGAGGCATTTTCTATAAATGGAATGAAGGATGAGTTAGAAAGAGAGTTTAAATAGAGCATCATGCTCTTTTGCATGATAGGAACACTGAAAGAAGGGAAACATTCCTAAAAATCATTCATAGCCTCTTGTCCATAAGTGTAATGTCCTTCACAGCCAAGCACAAAACTCTACTCAATATGGCTTTCAGTCTCCCTAGGACACTCTGAAACTTTAGGCTCTGATACAATGTTTTTTCATGACACGAGGCTACCCCCTAGTCACAACAATGGTGCTTACGATCACAAGTGACTACAAGCTAACCCATGATCTTGTACTTTTTATGAACACTGAATAAAATAGTAATAAAATAACATAGACGGAAGATACTCTTTTAAGATAATGTAAATTTGGAATACTTAAATACAAAATACTAAAATGTTTGAAATTGCTGATAAAAACTAAAAGTTATTGACTGACTGTCTGATTAATTGTCTGATTTGTCTGAAAACCTCCAAATTATATGAGGATTTGATAGGATAGACCCCCAACTTACTCCGACTAACTGAACATAGGAAAGTACTATAGTATCTGAAATAAATAAATTATGTCCTTGATGGATGAGGACTCACCACTACTGCTGCTGAATATCGTTGAGCTATCAAAGAGTGGTAGGGAAACTTAGCGTCCGAACCTATGATATACTCTTGGTCAAGCAAACCTGAACTGAAATATACTGAATATTATACTGATACTGTGGGAGGTATAATTTAACTGACATGCTCTAATCTGATCTAATTAAGGTCAAACCTGTAACCTTAGTTAGGAAGGTACCAGTACCGAACCATGGGTAATAACGCTAGCTATGTGGATCCACTAATCTGATGTCCTAAAGGACTAGATAGTGTATCCTAAATTTATAAGTGACCCCTAAAAGAGTGTCAGTCCTAAACTAGAGGGTGATATCTCATAATCCTATGCTGGCTATGTAGTTTTGGAACTTAGGGACTGCTACTAAGGACCCAGTCCTAACTGGTGGGTGACCCCTCATCCCTAGATTCACTTGTTTCTAAATCCTACTCCCAACTGAACTTACACTAGTAGTGAACTGAGCTGAATTAGACACAATTGAACATACAACTGACATTTCTCATCATGGTATGATCATAACAATAGATCGAATGATAATACTAATGGTTCAACTGAAATCATTTCTGAGACACTGAAATCATGTAAAACAACTAGGTATCGGGTGTTTATAACCCACCAACATTGAATGATTATAAAATACAATATCAAACTTGATATACTATATTATGAAATCCCAGTTCAAAGAACCAAAACATGGGCATTTCATCAAACATGTAATAATAGTAAATTTGCACATGGGAATGCCTTAAATATGAAGAAAACAACATGATTACATGGCTAGATTCATAACTTAAGAGTTAATCCTAAAATTAATTGATCATGACTTGGGAAATGCAACACTTGGAAGCATGATATGTCTCATTCTACTTAAAAACACTTGTAACCATAACTTGAAATTGAATTAACAAGAGACTCAATGATTTATTTCATCCAGAACAGGTATAAACTCATAAATTAAACAAATAGAGGATTTTGGGATCCATGAGTGAATGGGCCCATGGATGAATATACCACATACCTCAATAGATGAAATCTTGAAGATTCCTTGAGAATTTCTTGATCTTAAGCTTGAGTTCCTTGATTTTTTGTGAAAGAGTTAGGATATGTTCTTGGGAAGAAATGGGGGTTTTCTTGAGAGGATTTGTAAGTAAAATGAAAAATAATTTTCTTTGGGAGTCCTAAATTCGTGTTATGGATGCTTTGCGTAAAGGGAATTGACCCAAATACCCTTAAAATGTAAAGAATAAAGATGGACAAAATAAGAAGGGGGTGGACCAAGCTATGGAGAAGCGGACTAACTCGGGTGGTGCCTCCCTTAGAGGGGGGGACTAAAAGGGGCGATGCCTGCTTATCCAAGTGGTGCTACTAGTTTGGTTTTCCAAACACACCCCTACACTCGTCTACAAATTCAAAAAATCACCCGAGACATAGTTTGAACAATCCCGATGATGAATCAACTGAAAAATTAATGTCTTAAGGTTGGGAAGACCAAAATAAAAATCATCAAAGTTAGGGGTCTTGAAAATGACTAAGTCCTCAACAATTAGTGAAATTTCCAAGTCTTAGACCCCCTTAAATATACAACTGTGAGATGAATTGAGCTAGGACCTTATGAGGTATTACAATCACGACAGCGATGAAGAACCTGGGCTTGTATCATGTGCTAGTGCACCAACAATTTCACCATGCTGCAAATTCCCTAATCTGGCCTTTGAGTTTTATTAGGAATCTTGCAAATGCAAATGAACTATGCTAACTTACAAAATTTGACATTCTAGACTCAAATATACCATCAAAATCTCCATCTGGGGATGTTTCAAGAAAAAGTGTGTGCCACATCAAAAGGGTCACTTTAGCCACATTCCACTAATAGACAAAAGATGTTCGGGAGCCTGGGACCCAAACCAAGGATCCCCCAGCCTAAAATTGATGTTCCAGAGCTAATAAGACTGTCAAAAATGACATTTAAGGTTGTTTACCTAAGGTTTTGGACCGAGACCCATGCCTTAACTTTAAAAGCTCCAAAAGATGGAAAGGGCTCTAAAACTAAACGAACTACCTAGTTACTGAATTATTAGTCCCAATAAGTCAAAATTACTTGGGGAAGTTGTAGAAAAGCTCTAAATGTAGAAAATGCATAAAAATAGGGAAAATGACTTGGAGGGTAATTACAACATTCACTACTAAAAGAACTTTTGTCCATCAATGTTAAGGATTACAAAACATTTGTGGACCTTCAGTATCCTAGATACATATGCAATAACATGGCCAACGTCACCAGAACACACCCCAAACTAACTCCAAAAGCATTACAATAAATGGTAAACCCCTCACACTCAACTGAAAGAGTTGGAATATAACCTAAAGTGAGAAACTTCTTTAGCTTAAGAAAGATCACCTCACAATTCACGAACCATTAAAATAGGACTTCCTAGTCATCCTGGTCATAGGGGTTGTAATATAAGCAAATATCTTGATAAACCTCCTATAGTAGCTGTAATACCCTGAGTTTTCATAATCTAAATCTCCCAAGAAATTGACCATGAGGTTAGCTATCATGACCCGAGGCTACCCCTAGTCATGAAAATGGTGATTACGATCACAAGTGACCATAAGCTAACCCATGAATTGGTACCTACTATGAGCACTGAGTAAAACTATAATATAATACATGAGTGTAAGATACACTAATAAGGTACTATAAAATTAAATACTAGAATACGTATCAAAGCATGTCTAAAATATCTGATAAAATACTAGAAACCAAACTTTCTATCTGAAGCAACTATTAATACTGAAATAATTGACTGACTGTCTAACTGATTGTTTGAAAGCCTCTAAACATCAGAGGAGTTGATGGGACAAGCCCCAACTAACTCTGATTGAATGAACATAAGGAAGTACTAAAATAACCTAAATAAGCAAATCATGTACTCAATGGATGAGGACTCACCACTACTCCTGCTGAGTAACACTGAACTATCTAAGAATGGTCAGGAATCTGAGCGTACGAACCTATGTTATAAGACAAAATAGCACAAAGAAAAGTATGTGGTTAGTACATTGAATGTACTGGTATATTAGATGAGGACTGGCTCAAATGAATGAGATAATTGAGCTTGAATACCTAAATATGTAATGTCTGAGAATGCAACACCAAACATAAATATGTACAAAAATAATCTATATAACTAAATGAATAATATCTGAATATCTAACAAACATGACCCAAGCTGAGCTAATTGGGGTCCAACCTATAGCCCCAGTTGGAAGAGTGTTAGTACCTTGCCGTAGGTACTAACACTGGTTGTATGGATCCACTAAACCAGTGTCCCAAAAGAATAGGGTGTCATGCCTAAAATGATGGGTAACCTTGAGAGAAAGTCAAGACTAAATAATGGGTGACCCATCATATCCTACGTTGTTCTGGAATATAGGGACTGCTGCTTATGACTCTGCCTAAACAGATGGAGAAGTTGCTATCCCTATGTTTTCTTGGATCTAAATCCTACTCCCAACTTAACTGACACTGGTACTGAACTGAATTGAATTTGCTGAACATAACAACTGACATTGCTCATCATGATCATAACAATTGCGTAAATGATAATATTCATCGTTTAACTTGAATCATTACTAAAAAGATATGAAATCATGTAAAATATATTGGTCTTTTTGTTCATAACCCACCAGCACTGAAAAATCATAAAATGCAATGTTAAGGCTTAAAATTGTTGTACAAAATCATGGTTCAAAGATCCCAAAACATACACATTTCATCAAATATTGGAGAATCATGAACTTGAACATGGGAATGACTTAAAACATGGGAAAACAGAATGGTTGTATGACTAAGATAAAAACTTGATAATATAACATAAAATTCACTTGAATATTACATTGGAGATTGAAACTTAAAGCATGAGTTAACCGAACTTTTCATGGAATCATTCTTCAACATGATTTGAGCAAAACTACTTAGGATATACATGAATTTAGTCCATCTTTAATATACAAAACTCTATAATATGAGAAAAATCCATTCTTTAGTTTAAAAGAGGTTTTTGGTCTCCATGGGTGAAAAGGGACCATGGATGAACATCCCACATACCTTAAAAGCTATAATCCAGAAGATTGCTTAAACTTAGAAGCTTAAATCCTTGATTTCTTGAGAATAAGGATTGGGTTTGTTCTTAGGAAAGACAGAGGGTTTCTTGAGAGCAACTTGGGCTGAACAGAGAAAATGTAGCCTTTTTGGACATTCCAATTCATGTTAAGCATGAAATAGGGTGCGATAAATGACTCAAATACCCCTTGGGAACTTAAACTATAACACTGTGTAGGACAGAGTCATGTGTTGCACCTTTCTCTCCATGGGACAAAGCAACACACCACATTTCTTACTCCAGGAGAGAGACCAATGCATCGCAGAGCTGCTCACTATAGGAGAGAGCAACACGTTGCGCCTTATCGTGAGGCTTCGCAATTTTGGCTATCTAAACATATCCCAAACCTTTTCAAAACTCAAATGAGACACACTTTTAACTTCCCTAACTAAGAATTAACTTAATAACCAAGATTTAGGGGTTGGGAAGGCCAAACTAAAGATTTATAAAGTTTAGGGGTTTTGAAAACAACTAAGTTCTCAACACTTCATGAAAATTTCAAGCCTTGGGCCCTTTAAGCATGCAACTAAGAAATAAATCAAGCTTGGAATCTAATGAGGTATTACAATATCTCCCCCTTGGGAACATTCGTCCATAAATGAGACAGGTTTAGCTGAGACTACAGAGGAAACTAAGATTGTATACTGAATATGCAAGACTTGGAACATGATAACATAACTGAGTCTGGAGCATGATACATGAACTATACTGATTTCATGAATACATGCAATGACATGAGAATGGTTACATAGATAAATTGAGAATGGAAAAGAGTCAATAGAAGGAAAATTGTTACCTCAAGCTGAATCTGAGTTTGCGGTGAAAAGATGAGGGTACTTGGTACTCATATCTGCTTCTGCTTCCCAAGTAGCTCCCTCAACAGACTGATTTCTCAATAAAACTTTGACCAAGGGAACTTTTTTGTTCCTTAGTCTACGAATATTACATTAAAGAATCTCAACTGGGACTTCTTCGAAGAAAAGGCTATCCTAAACGTCTATAATTTCTAAAGGAACATCAACAGTTGAATCACTAATATATTTCTTTAACAAAGAAAAATGGAAGACTGGATGCACTGATGCCAAATTTGCAGGTAACTGAAGCCCATAGGCTACCTTTCCAAAATAATTCAAGATTCTGTAGGGGCCAATATAGCAGGGACTGAGTTTTCCTTTCTTGCCAAATCTCTTCACTCCCTTCATAGGCAAAATTTTCAAATAGACCAAATTACCAACCTCAAACTCCAGATCTCTTCTCCTCACATTTGCATAAGATTCCTGTCGGCGTTGGGTCATCTTAATCCTCTTTTGAATCAACTAAACTTTATCCATTGCCTTTAACACTAAATTAGTCCCTATCAATACAGTCTCACCTACTTTAAACTAACTAATGGGATATCTATATCTCCTTCCATATAAATCTTCAAATGGAGCCATTTGGATACTAAAGTGATAGATATTATTATATGTAAACTCAATCAAAGGTAATTCGTCATCCCGACTACCTTTAAAGTTAATAACACAACTCCTCAATATATTCTTTAAAGTATGAATGGTCCTCTCTGGCTGACCATCTGTCTGAGGATGAAAGGTTATATTAAGATGAACTTTGGGTACCCAGACCCTTCTGAAAATCCTTCCAAAAATGAGAGGTAAACTGAGAAACTCTGTCTTAAATGATAGATAATGGAATCCAATGCAACTTCACTAACTCCTTAAAATAAAGTCTGGCATAATCCTCAACTGAGTATGAAGTATGAACTAACAAGAAATTAGCTTATTTTGTCATTCTATTCACAATGGCCCATATCAAATCATTTTCACAACGCATACGAGGCAAAACCATTAGTAAGTCGATCTTCATACCTCCCACCACCAAATGGGGATGTTAAACTCCTACAATGTACCACTAGGACTTTGGTGCTCAACTTTAACCTACTGATAATTTGGACACTTAGCCACAAACTATGTAATATCCTTTTTCATACCACTCCACCAATAGACTTCCCACAAATCATGATACATCTTAGTGGCTCTGGGCTGAATAGAATACCGTCTATCATGCACTTCTGCAAGTATTCTCTATCTCAAGCCATCAACACAAGGAACACATAAACTTCCCTGACAACGAAGTACACCATCACCCCCTTGGGAGAAAACCTCTACTTTCTGATCTATAACTGTCTCCTTCAACCTAACCAAACTAGGATCCCTATATTGTTTTTCCTTTACTTCAATAACCAATGAAGACGTAAAAAATTCTGAACCTATACACTACCTTCTGCTGAATCAACCAACCTAACACCTAATCTAGCAAGGTTGATGAACCTCACTAACTAACTTCTTCTTGTCTTACTCAATATGATAAATGCTACCCATAGACAATATACTAAGGTAATCTACCACTACATTTGCCTTGCCTAGATAATACAACACAATTATACCATAATCCTTTAACAACTCAAGCCACCTTCTCTGACAAAGATTCAGGTCTTTCTGTATGAACACATATTGTAAGCTCTTACGGTGAGTGAACACATCAACATGAACCCCATAACCATAGTGTCTCCATATTTCAAAGGAAAAAATAATAGTATCCAACTCAAGATCATAAGTAGGATAATTCTTTTCTTGGGTTTCAAGTTATCTAGAGGTGTAGGTTATGACCTTGCCTCTCTGTATCAAAACATAACCAAGACTAACTCTGGAAGCATCACAGTAAACTATGAATTCATTTGACCCATTTGGCAAAGTCAATATTAGGGTGGAAGTGAGTCAAGTTTGAACTACTAAAAACTCTTCCCATAAGAATCTGACCACTGAAATTTGACTTTCTTCTAAGTCAATCGGGACATGGGGTATGCAATAGAATAAAATCCTTTAATGAACCATCTATAATAGCCATCCAAACTCAAGAAAATCTAAATATCTGATAGAGAGATAGGTCTAGGATAGTTTCTCACTGCTTTGATCTTTTGAGGGTCAACTCAAATGTCATCGCCAAAAATAATATGACTAAATAAATCTATTGATCTTAGCCAAAATTTGCAATTTCTAAACTTGGAAAACAACTGATGAGCTCTAAGGGTCTGCTACACAATTCTCAAATAGTATGCATAATCATTCTCACTATGGGAATAGACAAGGGTAACGTCAATGAAGACTATGACAAACAGTTCCAAGTACTATTTGAACACCCTATTCATAAAGTCCTTGAAAGCTACAGGGGCATTCATTAGTCAAAAAGACATAACTAGAAATTCAAAGTGACCATACTGAGTTCTGATGGCTGCCTTTGGAATTTCACATTCTCTTTCTCTTACTTGATGATAGTCAGATCTTAGGTCTATCTTAGTGAAATAACTGGCACCCTAATATTAGTCGAATAAGTCATTAATTTTGGGGAGTGGATATTTATTCTTGATTGTAACTTTATTCAATTGACGGTAATAGATGTAAATTCTAAGAGAACTGTCTTTCATACGCATGAACAAAACAAAAGTTCCCCATGGGGAAACACTAGGATTGATAAAACCTTTATCTAAGAGATCTTTTAACTGTTCATTCAATTTCTTAAGCTCAACTAGAGCCACTCTATTGGGTAGAATAGAGCTAGGTTGGGTACCTAGAAGTAGAACTATTTCTAAGTCGATTTCCCTCTCGAGAGGAATTCTGAAAAGATCTTTAGGGAACACATCTAGAAATTCACTTAGTATTGAAACTGACTCCAGACTAGGATCCTCAAAATTTAAGTCTTTGAATCAAACAAGATAGTAATCACACTCCTTAGATATTATCTGTCTAGCTTTAATATATGAAACAATTTGACCCCTAAGCACTGAAGTACTAACCTTCCATTCAATGACTAGTTCATTGGGAAATTAAAATTAAATGACTCTATTTCTACAATCAACTGAAGTATAGCATGAGTGGAGCCAATCCATGTCAAGAATTACATTAAAATCAGTCATCTCTAACCAGATCAACTGAGGTGATTTTCTGAGATACTAAGACCAAGTAATTTCTGTATACCTATTTGGCTATAATAAATTTAGCCACTGGGGTAGACACTGAGAAAAAATCTACTAATATTTTTGGACTAACATAGAAATTGATTGCGATGTAAGAAGTCATAAAAAAAAGTAAAGCTTCGGGTCTAATAAAAACATTAACATAAAGATAAAGACCTGTAATGTACCTGTATCCATATTAAGAGAACTTTTTTTATCATGTTGAGTCTAGAGTGCATACAACCTGTTCTGGCGCTGCCCACTGGTAGCACCGAATATGGCACCCTACTGAGTCGAGCGACTTGCTGGAGTTGATAAGAAATTGGACTGGCTTTTTTGGTAATCACTTCTTTCCCTCTAAGCGACTACCATACACTCGCAAACCTTGCATTCTGTCTTGTCACAACCAAAACACACATCACTACCAGCCTTACACTCTCCTTGATGGTTCCTACCCTATTTCTTTTAGACCAGATTAGTACGACCACTATTCACACTACCTTGGAACTTAGAGAATGATGGTTTATCCCAACTATTTTGTCTAAACGTATGCACTGGTGCACTAATTAACGATGGAGCTGGGGATGAAAACTTATAAAGGAACTGATAATGGTTACCACCTTCTGACCTTGGCTAAGCATAGTTAAAACTACTTATTTTGGTCCTCTAATTCTCTCTCTCTCTCCTTAATCTTCTCTTTCTCAATCTATTGATCATGAACCATAAGTCTAGATAAGTCCATCTTTTTAATCAACATGGCAGTCCTACACTCCTGGACAACAGTATCAGCTACGCCAGATACAAACTTACTCATTCTAGAACTATTGTCTACCACCATATTTGAAAAATACCTTGCCAACTAAGTCAACTTAACAGAGTACTCCTTCATGCTTATATTTCCCTATGCAAATTAATGAACTCCTGAACCTTAGCTTCCCTCAATTCTAATATAAAAAAACTATCTAAGAAAGTCAAGGCAAACTTCTCCCACTCAATAGGACTTACCTCCATACCTTGATCTTCCTTCCACTACTTAAACCAGGTGTGAGCTACATCCTACAATTGATATATAGCTAACTCTACACTTACTCTCAAAGTGACACCCATGATATCAGTAACCTTCTGTACCATATCTAAAAACTACTACCAATCCTCCTCACACTTAAAATCCTAAAATAAAGGGGATTCATCTGAGTGAAATCTCAAATCCTAGTTGCACCTGTATTTTCCACTAGGTTGGCTGGGGAAATATCTTACTTGTTTTTTTTAGTAGATATGGAATGGTCTAACAACATAAAAGCGGCATGAGAGACATGCTTATTTAGGGGATCAACCTAAACAGGAGGTGGTATATGTTGATCCCCATTCTAACTTTCATTAGTACTTCTGAGAGACATTGTCTATAAATGAAAAACAGAAGTATTAGAAAGAGAGTTTAAATAGAGCTCATGATCTTACGCATGAAATAAACACTAAAAAAGGGAAACTTTCCTAAAAATATTTCATAGCCTCTTTTCACTAAGCGTGGTGCACTTCACAACCATACACAAGACTCTACACAACGCAGTTTTCAGACTCCCTAGGACACTTTAAAAGCTTAGGATATAATACCAAGTTTTTTCACGACCCGAGCCCACCCCCTAGTCGCAAAAATGGTGCTTATGATCATAAGTGATCATAAGCTAACCCATGAACTGGTACCTGCTGTGATCACTGAGTAAAATAGTAATATAATACAGAAGCAAAAGATACACTGATAAATTACTATCAAACTAAATACTAGAATATGTATCAGAGCATGCCTGAAATATCTAATAAAATACTAAAAACCAAACTATCTATCTGAAGTAACTATTAATACTAAAATAATTTACTAACTGCCTAACTGATTATCTAAAAGCCTCTAAACATCATGAGGAGTTGATGGGATTGGCCCCCAACTAACTCTGACTGACTAAACATAAGGAAGTACTAAAATAACTAAAATTAATAAATCATGTCCTTGATGGATGAGGACTTACCACTACTACTGCTGAGTAATGTAGAGCTATCTAAGAATGGATGGGAATCTGAGCATCCGAACCTATGTTATAAGACAATATATTGCAATGAAAAGTATGTGGTCAGTACTTTGCATATATTGGTATATGAGATAAGGACTATCTAAAATACATGAGATAACTGAGTATGAATACATGAATATGTAATATCTTAGAATGCAAGACCAAGCATAAATATATACAGAAATAATATGTATAAGTGAATGACTGATATCTGAATAACTAAATAACTATGTAATTGGTTATGCAAACTTGAACTGACAAACTCTGAATAATGCACTGAGATTATGGAAGGTATCATCTAACCGACATGCCTCAATCTAAGCTAATCGGGGTCTAACCTATAACCCCTGTTGGAAGGGTGTTAGTACCTTGACACGGGTGCTAACAATGGTTGTGTTGATCCACTTAACCAATGTCCTAAAGGACCAGAGTGTCAATCCTAAACTAATGGGTGACCCTTGAGATAAATTCAAGACTAAACTGACAGGTGACCCTTCATATCCTATATTGTCTACGTAGTGCTAGAATATAGGGACAGCTACTAATGAATTTACATAAATTGATAGGGAATCCTCTAGTTATGCATTCGTTCAGTGCTAAATCCTACTCCCAACTGAACTGATGCTGGTACTAAACTGAACTAAATTTATTAAATATAACAAATGACATTACTCATCATGATCATTATAATTAAGTAAATGGTAATATTCTTGGCTTAACAGAAATCATTACTTGAAAGATCTAAAATCATGTAAATCATCCTTGAAAGAGGAATGTGGGTAGTCTAGATCCTACATCATCCTTGAAAGAGGGATATAGGTGACAAACATTTGTGAACAATAATATAGATAGTAGTTATTCCTATTTTTTTGTCTTAGAAATAAGGATAAAATATGAAATTTCTATCTCTTGAACATCATCTTAGAAATAAGGATGTTAAATCGAGGCTTTTGGGTTGATTAGAATGTTAACACCCATGAGGTATTTGAAAGAATCCATGGGTGATATTTTGGTATTTTGTTTAAAAACTAACACTGAAACTCCAAACCTGGCCTACCCACTCACACATTAATTAAAATTGGGTGTTAGCTTTTGTAAATACGTACACTCTAGTTTGCTCCTAGGAAAACATAATCCCAAGATTCATTCCAAATAGATTACGCTCTAATTATTCTTAGCTCAAATAGTCCTTTAGAAGCCAAGAATTATCTAACACTTTTGAAAATATCAAAATCTCCCAAAATATATGTATCTTATGTTTGAATTTAGTAAGTAACTCTAATTTCGAACTTATTCAATATTCACTCACATTGTTCCTCGTGGATTCGACCCTGACTCAAAGTTGGGTAATTTTATTGACAATGACTGTCTTGCACTTAATTTGTTGTGTAAGTTGAGGGTTATCAAAAATTACGTTGGGGAACAGTTTGGTGTATTGAGTTAGTTTGAAATTTAGCCTACTTTCTTAGATTTAAACTTGTAAATATTTGTGTGTGATTTTCTTTTATTTCATGTGTTAGGTAGATTTTTATTTTTGTTTACTTTTCACTATGGAATCTTCGGACAAATATGATTTTGGTATTTGGAAATCCTATCTTGATGATCCATGTCCATATTGTGATGGACCTCACTTTTGTCAAGATTGTAAATATGCCCCTCGGAGAGAGATAGAGGGACCATCTAAATCCTATTAGAAGAATGGTTGTTCTTTATGTGGTGGTCGAGATGGACATTGGAGTGATTGTCCAAATTCTCCCTCCCCTAGTTATACTAAAAAAAATGCCAGTTCTTCTTATGAGTTTGGTTGGTCACATGATGTTGAAAAGGAAGAACAACGCGCCGGATACAACGGAGTTGAAGCAATACTTCAAACTTTTTTGGATCGGGTAACTACATAGAGGAAAAAATGCACCACATGCATAAATCCAATGAGGCATTTCTAGGGGAGATTATCAAGATAGAGAAAATGGGCAAGAAAAAAAATCTTTCAAATACCATTACCTTGCGCACTTTTTCAAGATGAGTTTGATAGAGAAGAAAGATCGATCTGTGTGGTTAATGATGATCTTGGTAGTGAAGAATCCTCGGTGATTTCCCAACAAAATCTAATATAATTAAAGATGCTAAAATTGAGTAAATGGTTCTAGAGTCAAATAAAGAAGCCAAGCAAATATCTTAGGAATACTCTAGTCCATTTAGGGGTAAGGATGCTAATACGGATGCAATTCTGAAATTGAGGGATAGACCTCATTCAAACCATTTTTCAACATTGAGCTTAGCAAATGTGATGAGAGTCCACCCACCTAATAAAATGATGGATTTTGAGGAGAAGGAGCACCACCCCTATATTTTGGGGTTTGACATTCAAAAAGAGCATATTAGAATCCCACACTCGAAGGCCAAGGAGATCAACTTCTAATGTTCAACTAGTGACCTATTGATGTTCCCACCATTACCCAAGGAGCTAAATTAGAAATTCGATATGAAATTGGATAAAAAGTTTAAGTCTTCAAAGTGGTAAGAAAGATGTTGTACCGCTATGTCCTCCTTTATCTTACATTTCACTTGGAAGATCTGAATTTTTTTTCCCTTTTTCACTTAATTTATAGTGAGTAAAAGTTGGGATGGAGATTCAAATCTTCTAAGTGGAAACATAAGTTGTAGTTGAAAAAGATTGTGCCACGACGTTAAAATAAGCACTCAATGGGAAGCACTCATCATGCAATGAAAAGTTGCCCATATCCTTTCTTATTAAATTTGATAGTGTAGATTTTAATTTGGTCATTGATTAATCTATGAATTTGTGGAACTTTAGAGTGTATAAAATGAATTGAAGAAGAAAAATATGGGATATTTTCATAGTGTACTAAATAGGGGAAAAGATATGCAGAAATGCCCTCTGTTATCGTGATCGCAGGCTTTGAGCCGTGATCTCGGTTACCCATATGTCTGCGATCATGGACCCTTGACTATGATTATGGTCGGACCAGTTTTAAATGACCATCAGTCTTCCATTTCTCCCTCACTTCCACTCCAACTTTTCTCTCAAAATTGTACCCATTTGTAAGGCACTTTTGCATCCACTATGTATCGCTCATCCAGTAAGTTCTTCAAGCTCATGCTTTTAATTGTTATGAGTAGGACTTAGGGTGCATGAACTTGGTAGGGACTAATATTGAGTTTTCCATTTCCAAATAATTCATGAATCATGTTTGTGTGGTCATTAGCTGTTATATGGTGTGCACACATGTGCGGAAGTCTTGAGTACTCAAATTTGTGTGAAATTTAGAAAAATACAGGGTGCACACCAAGTGTCTGAACAGTTTCCCAAATGAGTCAATAACTAAGTACTTTTGCATTGTGGGAGCATGATCGAGAACTTAGAATGTATTTTTCATGTTATTAGTGATTGATTCTTATTTTGGAATATATTTTGAACCTAAAAATGGATTTTTGAACTGGTGAAAAAGTGAGCAATCTAGTCTCAAGTACCATGATCATGGCCATCGGGATCACGATTGCAGCACCAGGAATTGCTATTCTGCAATCGTAGACAAGCTACCGCGATTGCTATAATTGAGACTAAATTTTAGCCTGGGCCAAAACTGCTGCAGTTCAAATTTTTGTTCTAACACCACCAAGTTGCCATCCCATGAAATTTAGTGGACAATATAGTGTAGTATAATCAGGAAAATATTGACGATGAATGATTTTGTATTATCCTCATGTTTTGCACGTTTCTATTATGGAGAACTATGACCAAATCCAATTCAAGACTCCTGAACGCCACAACCAGTACAACGATGAGTTTCCAAGGACTAAGTTACTCCCAAAAAAAGGGCATATGCTTAGAGAGAGTGGCAGAAAAGCTTTAGGAATTTCATGCTAGACTTGTGGCCACCTGATGGAGATGTTTTTCCCCAGACCCTTGTAGGGCAAAAGATCAATGGGTGTAAGAGTTCTATGCTAATCTTAGCATAGTATCTTTTGCAAACCCTGTTATCTGGATCTGGGGTAAATGTGCATTTTGGAGCGAAAAAAATCAGCAATCTATATGGGCTCCTAGATGTAGACATGGATGATTTTGAGGCTAAGGGTATGATCCAAGCAGTTGTATGGCAAAGAAGTTGTGTCCTGGCAAGGAGGTTCCATGGGCAGTAACAAAAAGGGGCATCTCCATGAATGACTTCACAGCCAAGGCCCAGATATGGTTGAACATCATTTGTAGCTGGATCTCTCCTTCCACACATATGACTACAGTTATAGATATGTGTGCCCATATGGTTGCCTGCTTAATAGACAATATTTCTCTGAATATTTGTCATCTTGTGATATCTGATATAGAGTTCTAAAGGAACCATAGTGGTATGCATCTCTTATTACTGAGCTATGTAGGAGAGCAGGGGTGGAGGAATACCCCAAATAACACTTGAGTGCACATTGGAACCCCAATTTACCCACTCAAGATTCGGGGTGAGGGTGCATCCAGCAAGATCAATAACAGAAAGATCGACTTAGGCAAGTTGACAGTTAAGGAGTTAGATTCCTGCAGACCATCCACTGGTAGGACACTAGAAGATATTGTTGTGGATATTACGGTCATGAAGGAGTTGGTATCATGATTACCTTAGGGTTCGGGAGAGCCCTTCACCAGGCATCACTCTTATATATCCCGCTAATATTATAAGAAGTATTAGGAGGTGGAGCAGACACAGAGAGACACTATTTCTAGGCTCAAGAGGGAATATTCAGCATTGGCAGAGTTGTACAAGTAGCTTCAGGCATTAGATGGGGGTCAAGGTCCTATGGAAGGTCCTAAAACCCCATGACCGACTACGTTCTCCCAGAGCAGAGAATAGTGACGAGGCCTTTGCTGAGTGCCAGGTTCTAATGCTGGTGGTGCTGGTGCAAAGTCAGCATGAGAGAGCAGCTCTTGATGCAGATTCATGGAGCATCCTTTTCTCTTGCTTTATTATTTATGCAGTGAGGACACTACTATATTTTTAGTTGGGGGTTTCGGTCCCCAAATTTGTATTATTTACATATTTTATGAATGTTTTAATGGTATCATGGATGATTTTTATTTTTTGTTTTTAGGTTGCATTATTTGGGTACTTGATGTGTGAGCAGATGCTAACACATTTGAGGATTTTAAATCTAAATAATTGCAAAGTCTTAAGAAACTTTTGGTTATTTTTGATCGTTTTCTTGTGATATTAGAGTTGTAGCAAGGATGGGAGGAAAACATAGGAAAGATGAACAAAAATAAGTAAAATCTGGCTTAAGTGAGATAATATGAGTCTGGTGGCATTTCTTGCAAGCCGTCAGACATGTGGTAAGCTACCAGAAAAAGGCATCAGGAAGAACAGTAAAGAAGAGTTTCTGGATAAAGGTGACGACATTCTCAATATGACGTCACAAGTGTAGTAAGCCATCAGAAGATGCCTTCAAGTGGGACAGAACATAGTGAAATAAGCTGAAGGTCTGACGACATTTGCTACACACCGTCACTCCTCTGGTAAGCCATTGGAGGAAATTGTCAGAGTGAGGCAGAACAGGTTAAGAAGCCACGACTTCTGATGATATATCTGAGATGCCGTCAGAAGCCTGATGATCAACACCAATATGGCATCACCTAAATTCGAGCCCAGCTGTGATTTTGTTATTTTATTACCTTAATTAGGCTTTAGTATAAATAGCATCTTTTAGGGTTTCATTCACAACTTCGGAAGCAACTTTTGACATCTTGTAATTTAGTAAAGGGGAGTTCACTTGTTTTTGACTCTCTTAACATAGAATTCAATTTTCTATCCTTGGATTTAGTTTTGGGAAATTCTTATTGTACTTGAAGGAGAAACAACTTTGAATTTCGTCTTTTGTTAGTTCACTTGCTTTAAGTTATGAATTTAATCTTTGTTATCTCTTTCTATTATATGAGCAACTAAAACCCACAACTAGGTTTGTGGGATCTATGATTATTATTTCATTGATTTAATTGTTGGATTAGGGTTTGAGTGATTGTGGGAACTTCTTGAAATTTTGTTGTTTTAACTGGAATCTATTGGTTGCAATCATTAGGTTATGCCTTAGGTTTTATTTGCTTCTAGCGGAGAAATAGACTAGAGGTCGTGGATTACCAATAGCGACTCAGAAGCTACCAGCTTTCTATTTAATGATTGATGCCATAACTGGATCAATCTACCTGTGATAACATCCGGTTGGAAATAGATAACTTATCTAAGTTTGAGAGAATTAGATAATAAATTGTCTGGTGAGGTCGAAATATAAGTCAGATAGTATCATCGGCAGGGATAGTCTGTTGTTCCCACCTATCACGATAATCATCAATAATTATTATTCAATGGAGATTAATAGTCATTGTGATCACAACCCTAGTTTCTCTATATCATAGATTCAAAATATTGAAATTTAAGTTTTGAGTTCTAAAATAAGTTGAAACATTAAAATTTGTTTGATTGATAAAAACACCTATTTTGTTTTTTCTTATTATTTATTTGAATTTAACTTATAGCAATATTTTCGAACTAGTTTAATTGCCACTCATATTGTTCCCTGTGGATTCGACCCCAACTCAGAAGTTGGGTAAATATATTGACGACGACCGTCTTGCACTTATTTGAGGTGTAAGTTGAGCATTATCAAAAATGGCGCCGTTGCTGGGGATCAAACCCGGTTCACCCACGTGATAGGCGGGAATACTCACTACTATACAATAACTTACACCTCAAATAAGTGTAAGGCGGTCGTCATAAATATATTTATCCAACTTCAGAGTCAGGGTCAAATCCACAGGGAACAATGTGAATGGCGATTAAACTAGTTCAAAACTATAGCTACAAGTTAAATTCAAATAAATAATAAGAAACGACGAAATAGGGGTTTTTATCAATCAAACAAATTTTAACATTTGAACTTATTTTAGAACTCAAAACTTAGATTTCAATATTTCGAATCAATGATATAGAGAAACTAGGGTTGTGATAACTATGACTATTAATCTCCATTAAATAATAACTGTTCATGATTATCGTGATAGTTGGGAATAGTAGATTATCCCTGCCGATGATACTATCTGACTTATCTCTCGACCTCACCAGACAATTTATTATCTAATTCTCTCAAACTTAGATAACTTATGTATTTCCAACCGGATGTTATCTCAGGTAGATTGATCCAGTTATGGCATCAATCATTAAACAGAAGGTTGGTAGCTTCTGAGTCCCTGTTGATAATCCACGACCTCTACTCTATTTCTCTGTTAAAAGCAAATAAAACCTAAGGCATAACCTAATGTTTGCAACCAATAGATTCCAGTTAAAACAACAGAATTTCAAGACGTTCCCACAATCACTCAAACCCTAATCCAACTATTAAATCAATGAAATAATAATCATATATCCCACAACCCTAGTTGTGGGTTTTAGTTGCTCATAAGATAGAAAGAGATAACAAATATTAAATTCATAACTTAAAGCAAGTGAACTTACAAAAGATGAAATTCAATGTTGTTTCTCCTTCTAGTACAATAAGAATTTCCCGTAACTAAATCAAAGGATGGAAAACTAAATTCGAAGTTAAGAGAGTCAAAAATAAGTGAACTCCCCTTTAATAAGTTATAAGATGTCAAAAGTTGCTTCCGAATTTGTGAATGAAACCCTAAAAGATGATATTTATACTTAAGCCTAATTAAGGTAATAAAACAACAAAATCACAAATGGGCTCAAATTTAGCGAACGGCATATTAGTGTTAATCGGCAACCTTCTAACAGCGTCTCAGCTATGTCGTCGGAAGTTGTGCCTTCTTAACCTTTTTTGCCTCAATCTGCTGATGTCTTCCGAAGGCTTACCAGAGGAGTGATGGCGTGTAGCAAATATCTTCAGACCTTCAACTTATTTCATCATTTTTGTCCCACTTGATGGCATCTTCTAATGGCTTTCCACACTTGTGACGATATATTGAGAATGTCATCACCTTCATCCAGCAACTCTTCTTAACTATTCTTCCTGATGCCTTTTTCTGGTAGCTTACCACATCTTTGACAGCTTGCAATAAATGCCGTCAAACTCATATCAGCTTACTTGTACCAGATTTTACTTATTTTGTTCATCTTTCCTATGTTTTTCTCCCATCCTTGCTACAACTACAATATCACAAGAAAATGATCAAAAACAACCAAAATTTGCTTAAGACTTCGTAATTATTTAGAGTTAAAAGCCTCAAATATGTTAGCATCTGCTCACACATCGGCACTCTTAGGGTGCCTACATTTCATGGATTAATTGTTTGGTTTGTGTTTATAGATTTAATTTATCTTTATTTTGGTTATGGTGATATTGGATGAGCTTTTCCCTATCATAGACTGAGTGATGACAATCTTAAGGGAAAAGCATCATGATTGGATTTTGAGCCATTGATGCAGGGGAAGTCTGAGTACCCATGGCATCGAGGTCATAAATAAAAGGGGAACTAAGTACCTTTGGCATTTTAAATTTGGGATCATACTTATACTTATGGTGAAGTCTGAGTATCCATATGATTTTCCTGTATGGAAGCCAAAATATGTGACGAAGAATTGGGTTGATGCCATATTTAGCAAATTGTGTGCGGTGCAAATACAAAGAAAAAACCCACTTTTGTCCAATTTTTTTTGCAAATCAAAGGGCATGGACGTGAGCGACCTTAAAACAATGCTTTTTCTTTTTTTCTAACTCTAAAAATTTAGGCTAGTGAATATTGGTAGATACTCCATTTTTGTCTATGGGGGGGGGGGCGGAATTGAGCCTCCTTGGCGAATTTACATGCCATGTGCTGTGAGCTTATTTAGTTAAATCTCATATATACTTGTTCCATCTTGAAATTTCCCCATTAGTCTATCAAGTCTAATTTTCAATTATACTTTGTTGGTGAGATAATATTAGGCCATCTTTGTGAACTTGGAAGTCCACTCTAGCCTAAAAGTCCTACTCGTGCATAGATATTATCCCTAGTCGTCTGTTTAAAGCCTTTAGATCTTTCTTTGGCAAACACATTGCAATCCATGATCCATCAATTTTGTATATACCTATTATGAACCCTACCCTCCTAGAACCTAAAAGCAACTTAAAGGTAAAAGCCTAAGTTTGGGGTGGTAAAGATTAGAAGAGGCAACGTTGAGCCATAAAGTTGTAAGTGAGTGCCCAAGAGCTTAAGCATTGAAAACAATTGAATAAGAAAAAATAAAGGATCCAACAAAGGATAAAAACATGAGGTATGCAAGAAAAAGAAATGAAAATAAAATAGGTGAACGAAGGAATAAAAAGTAAGCACATATGTAAAGAGAAAAACAAAAAAAAGAAGTGGCTCTTGGTCAAAAGTTGTATGGAATAGTTTGATATATATGTTCAAGGAGGGTATATCTATGTTGTTCCTAATTGATATCCTACCCTATGCCAAACCTACGTTATAAGCTCAAAAATCCCTTTGAGATCACCAACCAAGTGTATCCATTGTAGTAGAGATTGAAAATTAGGGCAAGCTTATGGTATGACACTTGTTAGCATAGAGAGTCCTTGTGAGAGAAAGTTTTGCACTTAATCTCCTTGTTGCATGTTAGATAGTTTGGTGTGTGGAATTTTTCTTCATGTGAGGAGGCATGTAAACAAGATGAGGTGGGTGATTTTGACATTTACCGAGAAATAAGGCAAAAGGAGTATAATGTAGTTGAGGTCCAAAGGTGAGTCACTTCTAGAGTATCGGTGATTGTTTCATGATTGATCTTTAATGTCTTTTGTACCCTTGAAAATTGCATTTTATGTTAAGGGATATTGTGCAAATAGAGTTGCCCATGTTTAATGAGCTATGTGTGGTATTAACTAAGCTTGAATGCATTGTAATCATTATTTCATGTAAGTGGGCATCAATTTGCATTGTCATATGATAAGAGGTATTTCTTGAGGACAAGCAATGCATTAATTTGGGGTGTTGATGAATGGTGAATCTACCACCACTCATTTTTACTCAGCACTCATACATAATACTACAATTTGAATGTATAAATTAGACATATTTGGTATTAAATGCACTAATTTCCATATTTTAGGCATACAAGTTAGGAGATAGAAAGATATGGATGCGAGCTAAAAAGGATCAAAAAGGAGGAAAGAACTACAGTTGAAGAACCTGAGCAGAAAATCAGCCTCAGTTACCGTGATTGCGGTGCCCTTATCGTAGTCATGGTAACTGCGATCGCAGTCACGATCTAGCGATTGCGTCCTAGCGAGAGACATCCCAAGGTTAAAAATATTAAATGACAATGCCTACCCCAATTCTCAAAGGAGCTTAAAACCCTTATTCTAAGAAGCCATTATGGATGTTTAATCATAATCTTAGTTTAGTTATCGGGTTTTGTTTTCTATGGAGTTAGGAGATTAAATTTGTGCTAATTTGATACACGAATCAATTAGAGGAACTCTAAAGTATAGATTTGACATCACCCATTGAAGATTCATTGGATTTTAAAGTGTGGTTTGTCTTTTCTTTAATTTTAATGACTAACTTTGATGGAAATATTGGTATATTTGTGCTTATTATCTTTATGATTTACTAGATCTACCTCTTGGGATTATGTTTGAGTAGGGTGTAAGTGTGTGGTTATTGAATGTTATCTCCAATTTGTGGTTAATGTTGATGGGTTTCACAAATGTTTGAATGCAAAATAGGGATTGTCAGTGAGAACCTCAATTTCCCCTAAAATTCCCACATCATCCTTGAAAGAGGAATGTAGGCAATTTATATCCTACATCATCCTTGAAAAGGGGATGTAGGTGACATAAACATTTGTGAACAATAATGTAGGTAGTAGTTATTCCCATTTTGTTGTCTTAGAAATCTGGATAAATATGGAATTTCTATCTCTTGAACATCATCCTAGAAATATGGATGTTAAATTAACGATTTTGGGTTGATTGGAATGTCAACACCCGTGAGGTATTCAAAATAATCCAGAGGTGATATTTTGGTATTTTGTTGAAAGACTAACATCAGAACCCTGAACCTAGCCTACCCACACACACATTAATTAAAATTGGATGTTATCTTTTATATATCCTCACACATTAGTTTACTCCTAGGAAACCATAATCCCAAGATCCGTTCCAAATCGATTATGCTCTAATTATTCTTTGCCTCAAATTAGTCCTTAAAAGACAATAATTATCTTACACTTTTGAAAATGTCAAAATCCCCCAAAATATTTGTATCTTAGGTTTGAATTCAGTAAGTAACTTTAATTTGAACTTATTCAATCTTCACTCACATTGTTCCTCATGGATTCAACACCAACTCAAAGTTAGGAAATTTTACTAATAATGAATGCCTTGCACTTAATTTGACGTGTAGGTTGAGTGTTATCAATATTAAAGAAAGCTCAACACATTGCTTGGGAGGCAGAGTTAGTTAAGAAAAGACAGGTAGTAGTACTTGGTGGAAACCAAAATAGAAACAAAGGAGGCCGGCCTCGAGTGATCCCAGCATATCAGTATATTTATCCATTTGAAGATGATAAAGAGGATCTGGGACACATTGAGATAGCCAATATTGGATCTATCATTCCTCCTATTTTTCCCCCTTATGTCAAGTTTAACATCTCTAGGCCTATGATCCAGCTCTTATACTTGAAAGGCATGTTAGCAGGGTTGCCTACAAACGATGCAAATATGCATCTAGTGAATTTTATTAGGATCCATCCTTTATATACCATACCAAGGGTATATAAGAAGGCATTGAGACTGAGGTTGTTTCCCTTCTCACTTACTGGAGAAGCATCTTTATGGCTAGGGAAACTTCCAAGAGGGTCTATCACTACATGGATTGAGTTATACAGACAATTACTGAAAAAGTTCTTTCCTCCATCCTAGGTATTGCGTCTCAAGGATAAGATTTATAAATTTAAGCCGCTGTAATCTGAATCTATGTATGAGGCATGGTTCATATTTAAGAAGAAGCTTAACATGGTGCCCAACCACTGAATTTTAGGGACAAACTTATTGGAGATCTTATATAGAGCCCTGACTATCAATTCCAGAGCAATAGCAGACACTATGTCCAAGGAAACCTTCATGACATTATGATGAAAGATGGATTTAAGTATTATGGATCAAATCTCATTAACTAACCGAGGATGAAAAACTCGAGAGGTTGAAAGAGGCTCTGATATTTGCACTATTAGAGCTTCTGGTAAGCGGAGAGTAGCTAAGGATATTATAGCTTAGGATATTTCACTATTAAGGATAGACATTGTTGAGTTGGCCAAGCAATTTACATCCATAAATTCTGCAAAAGTTAATGCAGTAGTGGTATAGAGTGTAGCTTCTAGAGTGTATGAGTCTGAGTTAGAGGGGGATGCAAAATATGTGGATTATCAATTAACGGGTTTTCAAGCCAAAGGGCAAGGGAATCAAAGTCGTAACTATGATAATAGAGATAAATACATTCCATCAAGAAGATAAGATGAAAAATTGAGAATATAAGATATATTGAGTAAGTTAATGGTCAAGAGAGTCAAAAATTTTGCCTTAAAGGACTCAAGGCCGATGTTTCAGGATGGGCCAGAAGGTTGAGTCACATGCAACTGCTATCAAGTAGTTGGAGCAGCAGTATGGGAAAATCTCTGTTACTTTAGCTAAGAGACAGTCAGGAGCACTTCCTAGAGATAATTTTTTGAATACAACACAATGGTTCATTTTCAGTCTATTAACACGATGAGTAATCCCCACCTAATGAGAACTTTTTATCTACTACTAATGAGTCAAAGAAGGAAAATATTATTATAGATGAGCCACCTGAAGCTAAATTTGAGAAGCTGACTTGTAGTGATGATGATTTTGGGAGTAGTGGTGATGATGAACACTGGGTAGAAGGAGAGCTCCAAGATATAGTGAAGCAGTTTAGCACAGATTTTCATGCACATTTAGTTTAAAATAAGGGTGACCTAAGTGCATTCACCATTCCATGTTCTATTGGGCCTTATAAGATTAATCAGACTCTATGTCATACGGGATCGTGAATAAATATAATACCATTGGTGATATTCAAAGTATTGGGGTTGGGTGAACTTAATCCTATATCTACAAGGTTGTTGATTATGGATTCATCTATAAAGGAGCCAGAGGGTATTGTGTGCAATGTAGAAGTGCAGGCGCCATTGTTCACACATCCAGCAGATTTCATGATTTTAGAGTATGAGGTGGATACTCATTCTATGATTATCTGGGGTAGACCTTTCTTGTCCACTAGTTGAGTGATAATTGATATGGACCTAGAGAAGATCATTTTCAAATAGAATAATAAGTAAATAATGGTTAATAGATACATGACAATTCAGCAGTTGATGATATGAGAGTGATAGTAGTGATTGATGCAGTAAAGGATGAGGTGGTTGTAGTAGAGGTGCCTATTGAGGAGATATTAGGGTAGAAGCATTAGCAGCAATGATTATGAACTTTGAGAGTAATGGGATAGATGAGTATGATGAGTTGGTTCAAGCACTGCATGGCATAGGTTCTTACAAATATGCCCTAAGAAGCTGGATCTTAACTTGATGAATAGAACACACCTCCTGTAACACCATCGATTAAAGAACAACCGGTATTGGAATTAAAGACCCTCCTACATCAATTGTAGTATGCGCTCTTGGGGGATAACAAGACCTTATCGGTAATTATTGCAATAGATTTGGTAGAAGCGTAGGTGGAATCTTTGATATCAGAGTTATAAAAGTTCAAGAGAGCTATTGGGTGTACTATTAAAGATATTATAGGGATTCCACCAGGTATATGCACACATAAGATACAACTTGAGTCGGACAACATTCCCAGTATTGAGCATCAGAGATGATTGAATCCTACTATGTAGAAGGTAGTAAAAAAGAATAATCAAGTAGTTAGATATTGGGGTAGTGTTTCCCATTACATACAGTAAGTGGGTAAGCCCGGTTCAATGTGTACCAAAGAAAGAAGGAATCACAGTGATCCTAAATGAGAAGAATGAATTAGTACCAATGAGGCCAGTGACTAGGTGGAGAGTATGCATGGAATATAGAAAGTTGAATAAGTGGACACAAAAAAACCATTTTCCTATTCCATTCATGGATCATAGATTGGATAGATTAGTAGGCAGGGGTTTGTACTATTTTATTGACAGGTATTTGGGTTATAATAAAATTATGATTGCTCCCGAAAACTAAGAAAAGACTACTTTTACTTTCCCCTATGGTACCTTTGCATTCAAGTGGATGTCGTTTAAGTTATGTAATGTATTGGCTACTTCTTAGAGATGTATGATATCCATATTCTCGAACGTGGTGGATGACACTATTGACTTTTAATGGATGACTTGATGATTTCTTAGCCTATTTGTTTAGTGCACTACAGAGATGTAAAAAGTGCAACTTGGTACTCAATTGGGAAAAATGTCACTTCATGGTGAAAGAAGGTATTTTTCTAAGGTACAATATCTCCATACATGGTATTAAGGTAGACAAATCAAAGATAAAGGTGATTGAGATGCTACCGTTGTAAGTGTCAGTTAGGGGCAGACGAAGTTTTTTGGGTTATGCAGGTTTTTATAGAAGATTCATTCAGGACTTCTCTAAAACTGCAAGTTCTCTATGCAAACTTTTAGAGAAGAAGGTGAAATTTCTATTCTATAATGATTATCTCAAGGCTTTCAAATGACTAAAGGAGTGGTTGATTTTAGCACCCATCATTGTATCTCTTGATTGGTCTGAACCTTTTGAGGTAATGTGTGATACAAGCGGAGTGGCCTTGGGTGATGCTCTAGGCCAAATAAGAGAATATAATGCACCTTGTCTACTATGCCAGCAAATCTTTAAACTCCACACAAAAAATTACACAGTTATAGAGCAGGAGCTACTTGTGATGGTTTTTGCTTTTGAAAAATTTTGGTCCTATTTGATTAGAACTAAGGTTATAGTGCACACTGACCATGTAGCCTTAAGGTACTAGATGGAAAAGAAAGATGGCAAACCCAGATTGATCCGTTGGGTACTTTTGCTACAAGAGTTTGATTTTGAAGTCAAGAACAAAAAGAGAAAGAAAATCAGGTTGCAAACCACTTATCCAGACTTGAAGAGAAGACCATACAAAAATTAAGGGATAATCTTGAGATATATAATGTTTTCCTGATGAGAGAGAGTTGGAAGTATCTCATAATTTTATTACCTAGTTTGCTAATTTTTCCAACTTCATGGCAAGTGATCTTATCTAGAAGATCTATTCTTCCAACAGCGATTGAAATTTATGCACGTGGTAAGCTTGTTATTCCAGAGGTGGAGATGATGAGAATTTTTGAAGCTTGTCATTCTTCACCAGTTGGGGGTCACCATAGTGGCATACGAAAGCTTATAAAATTCTGCAATATGGGTTTTACTGGCTTTTGATTTACAAGGATGCTCGCAAAATCATATGACCAATGTCAGCATCAAGGTAACATTTCATGGTGCTAGGAACTCCCCATGAAACCCATTCCGAAATTAGCGTTATTTGATGTGCGAGATATTGATTTCATTGGTCCGTTTGTAATCTCCTATAGCATAAGGTACATTATGGTAGTGGTTGACTACGTATCAAAGTGGGTAGAGATAGTTCCTCTTCCAGACAATGAAGTTAGGAGTGCCACTATATTTTTGAAGAGGAACATGTTTTCCCGATTCGGCACTCTACGTGCAACTATTAGTGACGATGGGTCATACTTCTACAACCACTTATTCAAAGCACTGCTTGATAGATATGGGGTGAGGCATACAGTGAAAACACCTTACCATCCTCAAATGAGTGGGAAAGTGGAAGTATCCAGTAGAGAGATAAAGTCCATATTAGTGAAAGTTGTGAATGCCAATAGGACTGGCTAGTATAGAAAGCTAGATGATATATTATGGGCCTACCATATAGCCTATAACACCCCCATAGGTGCCTCTCCATATCAGCTTATGTATGGAAAAGCATTCCACTTACCGGTTTATCTTGAGAATAAGACACTATAGGTATTAAAACTACTAAATTTTGAGTGGCGTGCTACAGCAAACTTGAGGTTGAGCTAGGTGAATGAGTTTGATAAATTCTGAATCTAGGCTTATGAGAGCTCAGACATATACATAGAAAGAATAAAGTTGTACCATAACAAGAAGATCGAGAAGATAATATTCAAAATCGGTGATTTTGTCTTATTCTATAATTCAAGACAACGTTTGTTTCCTTGCAAGCTGAAATCAAGATGGACTAGACCATTCACTATGGTTAAGGTGTTACCATATAGTTCTATTGATATAAAGCATGATGGAGTTGTTCCATTTCAAATGAATAGGAAGCGAGTGAAACACTACATGTGAAACCTAGAAGAAATTAGATTTTGTGCTGAAATAGACCTTAGTGAAGTCTGAGTAGACAAGGGAACTGAGTCATGCCGCGATAGTAAATCAGGCACTTCTTAGAAGGCAACCCAAGGTATTTTGTTATTGTATTTGTGTTTGTGATTGATGTCAAATATCCGCATCTATGGTGCCATGGGTATGTTCTTCACTTTCTTGTTTTTTAGACATTTGATGCATTAGGGATAATCTATAATTTTAAGTTAGGGGAGTTGTTTATGGGTCTTAATCCTCTTGGGGGTTTTGTTGTCGTGCCTCTTATCCCCAGTCTTATACCTAGTGAAACTAGCATGTTTAAGAGCACTGTGTTTTGTTTTATATTATGCTTTTATTTAGTTAGGAGATTTTTAAGCATTTCGACTAGTGGTCATGATAGATTTTTTACGACCCTCCAAAATTTGTGTTTTCGAACTATGTGAATATACATATGTATGAACTTTGTGGATATTGTTATGATATTAGGATTAGGAACATGATAATTACTTTGACAATTGCATGAACTGGATAGGTAGTAGTTGGTAATATTGACTCTATGCTATGCGCGAGTGAGATACTACCTAGTTCCCTTTGTGTGTTGCATTCAGAACTTGCCTGGTTAGTTTTGCCTAGATTGAAGGATAGTTGGTCAGGAAAGGATCATAGGTCATTATTTAATTCAATCCGCTATTAGCCTAAATAACCTTCTATGTGTGAATGATATTCCTTGATCCCTGTTTTGAGACTTGTAGTCTATTTTTCTTGTTTCACCATTCACCTTCCCATTTATATTACAATGAACCTATTTTGTCCTTGTTCCTACTTGGACGTTGTGCACCTTAAATTAGGCAAAATGCTTAAGTTGAGATGTCTATCATAGGGGTGTGTAGTGTAAAATGGGTATGAAGAAGGGTAGAATAAAAGAAAAAACTAGTAGGGATGGATGTGGTAGAAAAAGAAAAAAAAAGAAAAATTGTGAAAAAGAGAAAAATAAAGAATAAAGGAATCACATCCATCCTGAATGTGCATAAAAGAATAAAAAGGAAGAAAAAAGGGTACAATAGAAAGAAAATTGGCTAGTAAGTGAAACCCCAAAGTTAGTGTAGTTCCATGGAGGCTTAGTCACTTTAAAAGTACATATGTACCATACCAGCTCCAAAGCCTACATTACAAATCGAGAAAAGTCCTATAATGATACTAACTTGATTATCTTAAAGCTAAGGTAAAGAAAATAAGGGAAATCTTGTGGTATTTGACATGCATTGATTGAAACTTCTTTTTGAGTGTGAGTGTCTCTTGACTGTACCTACATTGACATGCATGATTTCATATGAGTGAGTGAGACATCCTTGTTGTGAGGGAACTTAAGTCATATTGCTAGCTATTTAGTTGTTTCTGGTAGTTAAATTGAATATATGAGTGGTTTTATGTTGGTAATGTAATTTCCATACCTTGATCCCATTATGTCACATTTTTATGCTTCATGTTCATACACAGTTGGTTTTGAAAAATAAGATTGGAGAGGGATGTTGTGTTTTTAGTTTAAGTGACTGACTGACTACCTTGAATAGCATAGTTTCTCTTAGTTAAACATCATTTTTGTTTTTGTTATGTTTTGTTTCCTGAGGACATGCAAACGTTCTAAGTTGGGGGTGTTGATATTTTATAGAAATATAGAACTTTCGACGCTTAAAACAAGGAAAAGATGCAAGATTCTAAGGCTATTTTGTTAGATATTATGCTTTTGCGTATGTTTTGCAGGAAATCATGTTTTGGATGAAAAATTCATGAAAAAGGTGAAAAGAGGTATTTTGGCTATTTTGGAGAAATTATGGATATTTTGAATGTTTTCCAGCTTGTTCATAATCAAAGCATGTTCGGTAATCAAAGAAGAGCTAAAAAATGACTTCCGGCACCTACTAAATCAACATGTGGCCGCATGTAGGACCTACGCACCGCATGTAGGACCTACGCACCGCATGTAGGCAAAGATAGTACCAGAAGTCCAAAATCCTGAGAGATGAACTTGCAGGAATTTTTGCTCCCAGTACCTGTGGTTTGTACCTAAACCTAGGGCTAGGACTGTAGGTACTACCAGCACCCGATGCTAGATCGCGGGTATAGACCACATGTGGCCACCGACCCTAAATTCTCTGATTGCGTTTAGGGTTTGGTTTTAGGGTTCCTCTTGTACTATAAATACCCTTTTATGTGTTTTGAGTAGGAGGTACACCCTTTTGATATTTACAAACATATTTTGATTTCAATATCCTGCTTTGATCTTAGGATTATCTTGTATTGACTTCAGTTGATTAATTCCACAACGGTTGTGAGTTTTACAATTATTATCATTGTGGTTTCATCTATCCTTTCGGCTATGAATGATATTGATTTCTTTACAGATATGAGCATCTAAAAGCCGTAGCTAGAGTTATGGAAACCTAGGAGGATTGACGAAGTAGGGAAAGTGTGATTGTTGAATGGAACTGATACCCATGGCATGCATTTCATTATCTTTATTATAATAGATTTCTTAGCGGTGGACAACATTTAGATCTTGTCTAGATTATTTCTAATTACTAAAAAAGAGGAGTAGTGACTAGGAAAAGATAATGACAACGGTAATTTAGAGTTTAACGGTCGATCCACGCTACTAGGTATTATCTTGTTAAGATCATCAACTATCATCTAATAACTAAAGACTGAAAGGTAGTAGTTATCTAGGATAAAGATAAGGGATAGTAAGGCAACATCTTGAGACTACAAAGGTAAAGGGTGAAATCCTTCTGCTCATCCAAATGAGTGCATAAGGTAGATAACTTATCGATTCTACAAGGAAGGTATCGATTTGTTCAACATATCACGATAAGCCTAAGGAGTTAAGAAGACGGTGGGAATACAATCCTAGTGTTCACCAATACTAATTACAATTGAAGTTGATAGTTGATCTTTATTCAATATTTCCATTAAAAACCCCCATTTACTTTCCTATTCTTTCCCATTAATTATAGCATATGAAGTCCATGAGTCCATTTATTCCCTTGGGATTTGACCCCAATCTTTGTTGGGTTATGCTATTTTGACGACAACCATATCATCATCTGATAGGAGGTTTTGTGTGGACGTCATCAGGCATACCAATTTGTTCCTCACAGAAGTTGGAGATTTGAGAAAATAATGTCATATGTGATTGTCTATTTCAAGTAGAGTAAAGAAAAAAGTTGCATCTGTTTGAGGTTGGTGTATGTCCAAGTTGTGAGAGCTAGAGGTAGATCTATTCGCTAAGAATGTAGTACCGCCAAGTTCCAAGGCTTGGAATTGGCTTAATTAATTTTTTTTATTTAGGGGTATTTTGGTAATTTCACTTTAAACTTTTGGAGTTCATGCTTTTGAGGTAATATAATATAATATAAAGGTAATATAGATAGATAACTCCCACAATTCATTTCATTATTATATTAAAGAAAAAAAAGTCAAAATGCAAGAATGAGAATCTGAATGAACAATATATAAAAGAGGAATATATACATATAATTAGCATATGCAATAATATACTGAATACTAAACTACAATATACAACAAATTGTCAGAATATTAATATTCAACTAAAAATTGAAAAACAGAGTATCAAAGTTAAATTATTAAAAGTGTTCAAATATGGCAAAACCAAATAAGTGACACATAATATAGACTATGTCAGCAAACTAACTTAATTAGGAGTGTTAGACGAGTGTAATGACCTGAACTTTACTATATGAATCTTATATAAAGGGACTTAAGGTGTGAATTCTAGGATAGAGGATTAAGCTAATATCTAGCTGATCTTTAATAGTGGAATTAGATAGAAGGAATAGAGGTAGTGAAAGAAATCTAGATAGAAAAAAAATCACAATGGTAGAAATTGTTTAAAGTAGATGAGCTATAGAAATTCCTTGAAAGATTGGTGTTTGAAAAGCTATACGACATACCTATCTGTTTAACGGTGAATAGGGAAGATTATTGGGGCACTGTCATGGTGTTTCTTTTTTTAAATAAACTTACAACTCATCTATAGGGGAGAATAATATTGTCGAAATCAAATATGTAATCGTGAGTAGCAAGTGAATCAACACTGATAATGATAGGTGGTGTTGGGCTGCTTCAAGAGTAGAGCATATGGGCTAACCCTTTGCATATGTAAAGATGAATGGAAATTGATATTAAAAGAAAATTTTACTATGTTGTATTTATGTACAGCTTTGAAAGTAAATCATTTAGATAGAATGTTCAATGATTACCAGACGATCATTATGGGAGAAGCAGTAAGTGCCTATTTTAAAAAGATGGGAAAAGGAAATAGAATAGATAAAGTGCACCTGATCCAAAGATAGAAAGAAGGAAATTCCATAGATACGTGAATTTAAACTTACAATTCCCTATGGAGGTAGTTATCATTATTTATGGAGTCCTATTGACAGAGGCAGAGGGCATTGGCACATTCAGAAGTATAATAGATGGGCTAAGTGTTGGAATAAATAAAGTTGAATAGGAATCCCAATTCGACCGGACTCTAAAAAGTGAAGATGGCCTTTTCTTCAGCCTTCCCCTTTCTCTATAAATTGTTGGCCAGTCTGCTTATCAAAATATTTTATGTTGAGAAATTTCACCTCAGTGGGGTTGTTAAGACTTTGGAAAACATGAGGTTTCGTTTTTTATCCATATAGAAAATTACCTTGTAATTGTTAAATTAAATTTAAGACTCCTAATCAAGCCTGTGAAAATCTGTTTCCCCTATGAACTTGATGCTACAATACAGCGGAACATGTTACATATTTGGAGTCCCAAATAGAATGCCATTATTAATAGTGAATAACATGTTTTGATTCAAAAGTGAGCAAGTTTGGTTAAAGAGGAGTAACAGGGTGTACCTATATAGACTATCACTTCCTGATTGTTAAATTAAATCAAAGACTCCAGATAAAGCCTGTAAACATTTGTTTCCCCCATGAACATGAAGCTACCAAACCAATGGAACATGTTGGAGATTTGGCATCCAAAAGAGAATTTGAAAATTAACAGTGAAGAACATGTTCTGATTCAAAATTATCAAGGCATACGTGGTGTACGTCCGGATTGTGAGAGTTAGAGGAACGACTCTTCCCTAGCGTGATGTCATAGGGCTGGAAACTTTCTTGTTATGGTTCAAATTGGCATACCAGTAGTTTGTAATTGTTGGAGGTAAATTGATGTTGGGCGTATTTATACGTCTAAGCACCATAACTTACCCATGTTTTAGCTAAGTTTTGAGGAATAAATACATAATTCTTGCACTTTTAGTCTATTTTCAATTAAGTGAGATGACCTATGTGATTAGCATGCTTTTCAGGTACTAATGGGGACCTGTGGATAGCAAAGGAAAACTTCACATAAAAGGGAAGGCATCTTTGGACTGAATGTGATGCATGGGAACTTTTTCCCGGGCAAACTCAGTATTTTTAAATAGTTAAGGATGCAGTAGCAACTTATTAGAGAAGGATGTTATTAAAAACCTTATTGCTGAATTTTTATTCATTATTTAGATTCTGTAATATTTTAGAAAACAGAGACAACACCCTAGTTGAAGCGGACAGAGAGAGGCAAATGTGTTTTCCTCCTATTATCGCTAGTCACCTTCATAACCAAGATCGTTCTAAGTTTTGGTATGATGAATATTTCTATGTTGATTTCCGTTTTATTCATGAGTAGCTAAGCTTATTTGTTAGGGTTATGGAAACCTTGTAGTATACTCTCTATTGCTTTGAGTTTTTGAATTTATGATGTGTTAATCCACTTATATCATTACTCTCTTCGTTTTGATTGAATTCTCATGGTTGCAAACATAGGGAATGCGCCATTATAGCAATAACTTGTTCGATAGAAAAGTTACTGTTTGGAAAGGAGAGTGTGACGAGAAAATAGGATTTCCAACCTCTATTTTACACGTTAATGCCCTAGCAGGATTAACTTCTTGGAGAATTCGTATAATTTGTTGTCCACTTTGGGTTCGAAAGAACTAAAGTGAATAAATCCTTGATTGTTGAAAAACACTTGGATTTAGAATTAGAATACGCCTCTCTATAAGTGCATGCATGCATAAACTCCGTATTACTCATAGTTAATAGATAAGTAGAAACTACAAGGTGGATATAACCCTAACTTGTCATTCTCTGTGATCAAATATTATTACACATATCATCTCATCGTTACACTGATAATATTATTGTGCACTTGAACCAAAACCCCCTTTCTTTTGAACCTTCGATCAACAGTCTAATAATAATCGCAATACTTAGTGACCATAGTATTCCCTGTGGGATTCGACACCCAACCCAGTTGGGTTCTATATTTGACAGCGACCGCTTACACTTTCTAACGAGAGTTGTAATTTGGGCGTATCATAAATCTTCTCATATAGGCTTTGGGTTGTAGCATATGCCTATTTTGTTTTATTTTTATTTAATATATAAAGTTGGGTTTTTTAACTTGGGGGTAGTTTAGTAATTTCACTTTAAGTTTTTTGAGTTGGTGCTTTTAAGGTATATATATGTGTGTGTGTATATACATATATATATATATAAGATACATTAAATAAAATCCTCATATGACCTAGTAAGGTTGGTATTATAGCCATTACAACAAAATAAGAGTACTCGAAAGTATCCAAAATATACATGTGTACACCAGTCTCGGAATGCAAGAGACTATAACTGAAACAAAAAGAGGAGGGTCAGATTTGAACTCTAGAAAGCTTACCCTATCTTCAGATCAATAGCAAGGCCCGAATATAACATCAACAGTGGTGGATCTTACTCGGATCAGATGCAGTAGGGCAATATAAGTAACAAAGTAATGGGTACTAAATAGGCATCATCGGCTGACTGAGCGCAATATAGTAAAAGAACAAATATAATGCAAGTATGTAATCTAAGTCAACAGAAACAAGGGTAGAAATATAAATATATACTGAGTTATGCCAGTGATATAGGAAATACTCAGCTCAATAGTAAGCAAGACAAGATAACTATGACACAATCGTGCCCCTAAATACCCAGATTACTCACAAAGCAGATAATTGACCCTACCGAGCCTATATAAGCTAGTCGGTGCCTAAAAGAAGTAACTAAAATAGAAAGGTAATTGAACTAGAAATAGTGGATAGTAATAAAAGGCAAAATGATCCATATATAACTAATAGAACTTTCATTAACAGAACCAAGTACAACCACCAGAACTACTAATAATAACCATGATCAACACCAGAACACCTAAATCATAGTCATAGACTTACGCCGGACTTGAGTCAAAACTCATAAGTAAAAAATCATAACCGTAATTGATGACCGAACTAAAATCAATCCATGGCCATACCTAATACAAAAATTGTACAAGAACCAAAATAATATCAATAGAGCACATACCGAGTTGAAATTGAAACTGAAATATATATATACATAAGTGTGGGATTGCTAGCAGAAGTCCATAGGTTTCAACCCTGTCACTAATTTGTTTTATTAGTAAGTTCGGTATCAGAATATTAAATCTACTTAGGCCCTACGAGTTCCTATTTCTAGGTCAAAGAGAAGCGATCATGGGTTTGTTATTGTCCTAACTAGGGAAAAATATTTATCCAAGGCAAGTAATCAAGTCTAATACACTCTTAAGAGGCCGTTTAAATCATGTACAACAAAACTCAGTACCATTGTTAATACTCCTAGAACAATCGAAATTAACACCAAAACACCCCAATCGAATCATAGCAGATAATAAACTCAAAGTAGAATGCTTAGTAACCATACCGTAGCAAAAAATTAGTGATCCCATAAATAGACAATCTTAACTATATAACAGATACAAAAACCATACCGTCATCTATTCCAGAGTCATGCCTAAACTCATAATAGATAGTATATATAAATTATATATCGGCCTCAAACTGGAACTGAAGCGTATTTCAATAATTATACTCATAACTAGCTAAATGGATGAAATCCAAGGTTTCAAATCCTATCTCTATACCATAGGTCATAAATAACAATCTCAAGCGAATTAGTCCACTATGGCTAGGTGGGTCCCCAATTACTAGGTCAAGGATGAGCAGTCCAAGTCAAATACTACTCTACTCAAGGGAAATGGCAAAAAGATGCCAGAAGTCAAGCCTGCGTCAAATCCAACTCAAGGTAATAGTCTAAAATGGTAGTCAAGATTCTAACCAAACCTAGAGATTCTTCAAGCCAAGTATACTAGCTAAAAAAGAAAGTGGGGTTCACTATGAGGTCCCAAAATCAAATCTAGGTCTAAACCAAACCTATTGTAGTCTAACGCTTTCCATCCCAATTCCAATGCACTAATAGCACTAATCATAGCCCCAAAGGGTGATACTATATTGTACTAGAGAATAACAAGCTTGAAATCTACCGAAATGGGGTTCTAACTAACTAAAGAAGGCGTAATATGATAAATCAATTACCGAGATAAAATTACCTACCAAAAACAAGCTTAATAAAACACTAATACCCTAAATAATTGTCATGAATAGAACCAGGTCATGGTCGTGATGGGTATCTCAAGTCCATCGAGGACCAGAGACCACTGCCTTTGCCTAGTCAACAAATCAACAAACATCTAGCAGTGGATGAATTCCAAATATATAACAAGATAGTATAATCAATAACTCAAGAGAATCTGAGAATATTAATCATAATACCCTAATCCACAGTAATCCACAAGCCTCTATACAAAACCAATATCCATTTAAGTCGGGATATGCCCCCGATAATAGCCACAAAAAAGGAAAATAACTGAATTGTCTACGACATAACTAGACTAAAAAGTAATGGTCCTTCCAGAAGAATGAGGCTCATCACTTTAAATTGACTCATGAATAACTCTGAAATCACTTATCACTGCACAGAAAAAGTAGAAGTGCCTTTGAATCCTGCATCGCATGGGGATACAGTGTTCAGGGATGGTTAGTGGGGTGAGCACTAGCATGTAACTCAGGAGCTAAATTAGCTGGTGATGAACATGTAAGAATTACCTCAACCAAAATTGATAGAATTGGCCCTAAAAAGGCCATTCAGGTTCGTTATCGATTAGGTATCAATGGAAAGATAAAGATAAAATAATTAACTAAGTATCAAATTGACCAAATTGAACAAATGATAGGTCAAGATCATGTTGTTCATTGGGAAATAAAAAGAGGACAACGAGCAGACATCGAGCGATTAATTTTGATTTCTTGTTATCGTGGAATTCATCATCAAGATGGATTTCCCTTACGCGGTCAATGAACTCATACTAATTGAAGGACTTGTCGCAAGCGAATTCAAAAATGAAAGAAGTCTACCGAAAGCCCTTGGTACTTATCTGACCAATCACACTGATAGCTTCAATACTTCACTGAAATTTATGTGAATGATTGTTACAGCTCTTCAAATCCTATTCAGTTTGATTAGATATGTCACTGAAACAAAGTGATTCCATTTTGTCTCTCTTTTCTTTTTGGATTTAGGGGGGTGAGCCGGCCAATCCTAACATCATTTATGAGGAGCCGGACAATGAAGCCTCATCCTCAGATAAAGATGTCTCCAACACTACTCTTCCGGCAAGAAGAACTTTTTCTATTGTGATTATTTTGGTGAGTTCGGTCAAGAGAGACAAAAAACAAATGCTTTCTATCAGTCAAAAGCAGATATCGCCCCGATGCTCCCACTGTCTGCTTACCGAGGAATAAAAAAGAAGGACCCACGGCCAGAGCAAGTTGGGATGGGCTATAGAGACATAAGTGCGGTGGGGGGTAAAATAATGCCTGGTCAAAATCCAATTCAAAACTATGCACACATCATCATCTACATACATAAATAACATGTCGAGATAGGTAACGAGGTTTAGAATGATAGTTAAACATTATCTTGGACTATGTAGCTCAACCATCATAAACAGGCACCCACGAGCTATATGGGTTCAGCTTCCCCTACTGAAGGGGCCTAGTGCATGTTAGCCGCATGAACCAGAGGTGTCAAGGAAGACCATTGAATTCCCCGACCCCATGTCAATCATAGATACAAATATATCAATAGTGTGAACCATCCACATGGTCATTAAGGCCAACCTTCACGTTGGTGAATGTGAATTTCTAGTATCAGTAATTCGAGACTCATACCTTCATGGCTTAGCTACATAACCCCCATTAAGCCTAATTAAAATAAGTTTCACATAACCCGTTCATTGACCAAGGAAATATACATTAAGGCACACCACAAGTATTATCATACCATTTAGCTTGAATGCTCAAAATTATGCCATCACGGTTCCATTAGCTTGGGGAATGCCTCGACCTCTTTTGTTCATTAAATCAAGTTGGAGAAATGCCTCGACCTTCTTTAGTTTATCAAATCAAATTGGAGGAAATGCCTCGACCCCTCTTTGTTCATTAAATCAAAACATAGCCAACCAGGCCTTCAAAATCCATTTTATTTGTTTAACCATTTATGTAATGAAATAGTATAGGTGAGTAAGTCAAACCAAGGGACAGTTCCATAATTCAAAGCCATTTATACAAGTGGGTTTAGTGAACACAATTATTCAAAATCAATTCCAAGTTCAAAACATCAATTTAGGTGATACCTCAACCCCCATTCCAATTCCCACATCCATGCTCCCTATTAGTTTAAAAACATTCAATTCAAAGCATGAACAACTCATGAAAACCTTGGAAAACAATTCAAGGATCAACCATTCAAAAACCCTCAACCTATATCAAAACCCACATTCAAATCCATAAAAATAAACTATTTAAAAATCATGTTTTTCATAAAATAAGATTTGGGGAAGAATAACATTCCTAAAAGAGTCACAACTATGGAGAGAAATCACCCTTGGGAGCTCTAACTAACCAACCTTGAGAAACCCAAGCTTGCTCTTGTTTTGGGTAATTGAGAGAGTTTAAGAGTGTATTTGATGTGAAAAGAATGAGAAATAACCCATCTTGATATTTTATGGGCGTGGGACTAAGTAGGGGAAAAAGGGAAATGACTAGAATGCCCTCAATAAAATACTGAGAATTGGCCGCCCAGTCGCTACGAGTCATGAAATAATTCATAACGACTGGCTACGAGTTATTTTTAGGTTCGTAGTCTAGACAGTATTATGTGTCATGCATACTAGTTTAACTATGACTTATACCTTGAAAATCGTACTCAGACCTTACGACTCGTATGGTCTAGTACTTGATAAAACAAAAATGTTTGGGCACCACACTGGGTAGGCTACGAAAATCACTGTACGACTCATTTAGAGTCTTGACGACTCATTGAGTCTAGTCGTACTAAGAATAAACACATTGGGCAACCTCACTGGTCACCCTATGATTTGGGGTCCTACAACCCGTAAGGTGAGTTATAGCTTGAGCAGTGAGTTCAAAACTCTAGGAATTTTTCAAGGACGAAAATCCAGGGTGTTACATACCCCTAAGATCATTTGTCCACGAATGATGGGTCAAGGCATCCATTAGCACGATTTAACATAGAACACAGTTACACTTTCCTTTAACAAAGATAGAAAATAAATTTATTAAGGAATACACATACCTTAAGCACGATTATCCAAAGCCGAAAACAAGAATGGATATTTGGACTTCATGCCCTCTTCAGTTTCCCAAGTAGCTTCTTTACCTTTATAGCTCCTCTAAAGAACCTTCACTAAAGCCATATCATTAGTCCCCAAATGACGAACTTGCCTACCTAAAATTTCAACCGTGACTTCGACAGAAGACAAGAAATCTAAAATACTAACACTCTCCAAAGGAAAAATCATGGAAGGATCACCCACACACTTCTTCAACATTGAAACATAGAGCACCAGGTGGATAGACCACAAACTCAAAGGCAATTTTAACTCATAAGCTGCATTGCCCACGCACCTCAAAATCAAGTACAAGCCAACATAATGGGAACTGAGCTTCCCCTTCTTTTCAAATATTATCATCCCTTTAATGGGAGATACCTTCAAGAATACCCAATCACCCACATCAAACTCTAATTACCTGAGCCTTACATTCGCATAGGAATTTTAGCGAATCTGAGCAGTCTTAAGTCTATCCCAAATCACCTTCACTTTTTCCATGGCTTGGTGAATCAAGTCCAGGCCGAACAACCTAGTCTCACCAACTTTGAACCACCCAATAGGAGACCTACACCTCCCACTATAAAGTGTCTTGTAAGGAGCCATCCCGATACTAGAGTGGAAGATATTATTATATGCAAAATCTGTCAGAGGTAAATGATCAACCCAGCTACTACCAAAAGCAAGAACACAACACCTTTGCATATCTTTCAAAGTTTGAATAGTCCTCTCCGCTTGTCCATCCATCTGAGGGTGGAAAGTAGTACTAAGGTCCACCTTAATTCCCAATCCTCTCTGAAAAGAATGCCAAAATACAGATGAGAATTGAGTACCACGGTCAGATATAATAGAGACAGGAGCACCATACAACTTGACGATCTCTTGAATGAAGAGCTTAGCATAATCCTCCAAAAAATAATTAGTCCTCACAGGCAAACAATGAGCAGACTTGGTCATCTTCTCCACGATAACCCAAATCAAATCAAACTGACTACGAGACCGTGAAAGAACCATAATGAAATTCATATTAATCAATTCCCATTTCCACACAGGCAACTCAATCTCTTAAGATAAACCACCGGGCAACAAGTACTCCACCTTTACTTGCTGACAAACAAATACACTTGGCTACAAAATTGGCCATATCCCTCTTCATATTATTCCACCAATAAATCTCCTTCAAGTCTTGGTACATCTTTAACAAACTAGGGTTAACCATATACCGAGACTCATGAGCCTCAACCAAGATCCTCTCTCGTAGCCCATCAACATCGAGAGAACACACCAATCTCAAAAGCCAGGACCTTTTATTGACCCACATCATCCTTAAACTGCATCAAATTAGGATCTAAAATCTGGTTTTCCTGCACCTCATCACCATGAGATGACTTTACCACCTCTTGAACAATCACATTACCCTCCTCAGAGTCCAAGAGATGAACTCCTAAATTAGTTAAATAGTGAATATCCTTCACCAAACCACGCTTCTCCTCATCCATATGAGATAAGCTTCCAATGGACAACCTACTAAGAACATTAGCAACCACATAAGCTTTACCTGAATGATAACAAGGACTCATGTCGTAGTCCTTGAGCAACTCAAGCTATCTCCTTCGCCTAAGATTTAACTCTTTTTGGGTGAACACGTATTGTAGGCTCTTATGATCTGAATATATATCAATATGAACCCCACAAGAACAATGATACCAAATATTCAAAGCAAAGACCACAGCCAAACACTCCAAGACATGAGTTGGACATCTCTTCTCATGCAAATTAAAATGCCTAGAAGCATATGCCACAACCTTTCCACATTGCATCAACACACAATCCAGTCCCACATGGGATGCGTCACCAAAAAACAAAGCCATCAGTACCCTCAGGTAGGGTCAATACCAGAGCTAAAGTTAACTTATCCATCAACTTCTCAAAGTTACCACAAGCATCGGACCATAGAAACTTCACCTTTTCTAAGTCAACTTAGTCAATGGAGCACCAATCGAAGAGAAACTCTCCACAAATATTCTATAATACCCAGCTAAACCCAAGAAACTCCGAATATCAATTGGGGTCATGGGTCTTGGCCACTTCTTAACCGCTTTAACTTTCTATGGATTTACCATGATCCCCTCACTAGAGATAACGTGACCAAGGAAGGTCAGATCCCTCAAACAGAACTATAACTTTGAAAACTTAGCATACAATATTAATCCTTATGAGCCTGCAATGTTATACAGATGTAAGTGGCATGATCCTTCTCACTCTTAGAATACATCAATAAATACAATGATGAATAAGTCCAAAAACTGACTGAATACCTGGTTCATAAGATCTATAAATGTAGTTAGAGCATTATTCAATCTAAAACACATGACCAAAACCTCCTAATGACCATATCGGGTACAAAATGTAGTATTAGGGATATCCATCTCCCTAATATTCAACTGATGGTAACCCTACTGAAGATTAATCTTAGAAAAGTACTTAGCACCCTAAAGTTGGTCAAATAGGTCATCAAACCTAGGAAGAGATACTTATTATTTACTATCACCTTATTCAACTGGCGGTAGTCTATGCACATTCGAGGGGGCCCATCCTTCTTACGCACGAAAAGTACTGGTGTATCCCACAGGGAAACACTATAATGAATAAAAACCTTATCAAAAAGATCTTCCAACTGCTCTTTAAGTTTTTTATACTCAATTAAAGCCATTCTATAAGGAGGGATAGAGTTGGGACGGGTATCTAGTAGAAGGTAAATCCCAAAGTGTATTTCCCTATCGAGAGAAATACTAGGAAGATCATTGGGAAATACTTCAGGAAATTAATTGACTACAGTGACAGATTGCAAAGAAAGACCCTCTGAGTTAGAATTTTTAACCTAAATTAGGTGATATAGACACCCTATGGAAATCAATTTTTAGGCTCTTAAATAAGAAATGAACCTTTCCTTAGGCACTAGGTAACTCCTTTCCCACTCAATCACTAGTTCATTCGGGAAGTGAAAACTGATCTTCGGGTTCTACAGTTAATAGATGCATAGCATGAATGGACCCAATCTATCCCCAAGATAACATCAAAGTCTAAAATGTCCAACTCCATCAGATCTACTAACATCTCCATACCACATATAGAAACCACAACCCCTATAGGCTCTTCTAGTAATAATAAAGTCACCCACCTAGGTAGACATAGAAAAGGGATTAGGAATACACTCAAGGCCAAAACCAAAATGAACAACCACATAAGAAGTCAAATAAGATAGAGTAAACCCTGAATCAAGTAAGTAATACACATCATGAGAGAAGAGTTGTGGCGTACCAGTGATAATATCAGGAGAAGCCCTAGATTTCTAATGAGTGGTTAGAGCATACATATGATTCCAACCAGTGTCAAAGCCATAAGTAGCACCCTTTAGTTTATGAGATAAAGTAAAAACAACAGGAACTTTATTAGCACCAGTAGTAACATCGTCTGAAGGACAGTTCCTCTGAATATGGCCAAAATGGCCATATCTAAAACACTTATTTCTCCCCACTGGCCTTAGATTGGGCACCTTCTTCCTTAAACCCATTGTTTCTCTAAAAGTGGCGATCACCAGATGGTAGAGGATATAGAACACTATCCATAGAATAAGAACCAAAATTTTCCCACTTGTTCTTCTTAGATCACTACATTCCATCTCTACTGTTGTTTGGCTGGCCTTTTTCCCTCTTCAGAATGCCTGGATCTCTTACTTTGACTCTCTCTTACTTATGTTTTCTTCTTCTTTTTCTCCTTAACTTATTACATGTACACCACATGCCCAGATATACCTATATCATTATTCTATAAGGTGGCCTTGTATTCCAATACTAGGTCTTGAGATAAGCCTGAAGTAAACTTTCTTATCTTAGCCTTCATGCTAGACACTAGCTCAAGAGAATAATGGGACAACTGATGAAATTTTAGGGCATACTCTTTCACAGTCATCCTACCCTATTTTAGATTCACGAACTCCTCAGCCTTTACCTCCCTCATCTCCTGAGAAGAAAAGTGATCAAGAAAAACACCAAAAAATTATCCTACAATGTTAACTCTGCATCATTATCACCGAACTGATCCTAATCGTTGTACCACTGATATGATACATCTTTCAACTGATATGCAGAAAATTCAAAATCCTTAGAGTCAGAAGAATGCATGACTCAAATAATTTTTTCCATTTCTTCAATGAAACCTTGAGGATCCTCCTCAACCTTAGAGCCAGTAAAAGTTAAGGGATTCATCCTCATAAACTGCCTAACTCGAGTAACCTCATAAGGACTCATAGCAGCACCAATAGGACCCAACTGACATGATTGATATTCCACCAACTAGGTTAATAGATGAATAGATCAATGAAACTCAGCATTAGAAATGTCTTCTTAGGGCAGTGGTACAAGAACATCATCAGCTAGAGAAGCCCAAGAGGACTAGTAAGGCTTGGTAGAACTCTATGAGGGGTAGTATAATTAGACCAGGTCTGCACCTTATAGTTAAGATAATTTTCCTCCACGCTATCCTCAGGTAGGACAGAAGAGTTTTCACGAGCATCAGATCTTTGAGGAAGCATGATATGAAATGCGAACAAATAGAATTTGAAGAGATTTCAATATCCTAAACTCTATGGCTTTAAAATAGAACACAAGAAAAGGAAATATTCATAAATGCCTTGTAGCCTCTCCCTTATAAGTGTGGCATGCTAAATACCCACAAAAGAAACTCTACCCGACATGGTTTTGTGGGCACCTAATAATACCAAATTGAGGCTCTAATACAAACTTTGTTAGGACTAAACCAGAGCCTAATCATGATGGGTATCTCAAGTCCACCGAGGACTGAAGACCACCATTTTTTCCTAGTTAATAGAACACCATACATCTAGCAGCGGATGAACTCCAAACATATAACAAGATAAAATAATTAATAAATCAAGATAATCTGAGAATATTGACCATAATACCCCAATCCATAGTGATCCACAAGCCTCTATCCTAAATTAATATCCATCTAAGTTGAGACATTCCCTCGGCAATATCTATAAAAGGGGAAAACAATCAAACTATCTATGACATAACTAGATAAAGAAGTAATGGGTTTCAGAAGAAAAAGGCTCACCACTTCAAGCTGACTCATGAATAACTCTGAGATTACCTATCACTGCATATAAAAAGTAGAAGTACCTTTAGACCCTGTATCACGTGGAGATATAGCATCCGAATAGGATTAGTTGGGTGAGCACTAGCTTGTAACTCAAGATAAAGGGTAAACTAATACCAAGTCAAAATCCAATTCAAAACCATTTATGCATCATCATGTACATACATAAATAATATGTTGGGATAGAGAATAAGTTTTATCATGATAATAAAACATTATCCATGACTATGTAGCTCAACCATCATAAATAGGCACCCACAAGCTATATGTGTTCAACTCCCCCTGCTGCAAAAACCCCAATGCGTGTTAGCTGTATTTACCAGATATGTCAAGGAAGACCAGGTAATACCCCAACCCCACGTCAATCCTTGATACAAATATATCAATAGTGTGAACCATGCACACGGTCATTAAGACCAACCCTTACATCAGCAAACGTGAGTTTCCAATATCAATCATTCGAGACTCATACCTTCACGGCTTAGCTATATAACCCCTACTAAGCCCAATTAAAATAAGTTCCACATAACCCATTCATTAACCAAGGAATTATACATTAAGGAAAACCACGGGTATCATCATACCATTTAGTTTACAAGTTTATAATTATGCCAGCACATTTCCATTACCTTGGGGAAATGCCTCGACCCCCTTTGTTCATTAAATCAAGTCGGAGGAATGTCTCGACCTTCTTTAGTTTAGCAAATAAAATTGGGAGAAGTGCCTCAATACCCTTTGTTAATTAAATCAAAAAATAGCCAACAAGACCTTTAAAGTCTATGTCATTGTTTAACTATTTATATAATGCAATAGTATAGGTTAGTAGGTCAAACTAAGCAATAATTTTGTAATTCAAAGCCATTTACACAAGTCAGTTGAGGGAACACATTTATTCAAAATAAATTACAAGTTCAAAACATCAATTTGGGTCAATTCCACACCCATGCACTTCATTTTCTTAAAAACATTCAACTCAAAGCATGAACAGCTCATGAAAACCTTGGGAAAATAATTCAAGGGCCAACCCTTCCAAAACCCTTAAACCACATTCAAAGAAATACAAATAAACCATTTAAAATATATTAATTTCATAGAATAAGATTTGGGGAAGAATAACACGCTTGAAAGTGTCACAACTATGGAAAAAAATGACCCTTGGGAGCTCTAATTGACCAACTTTGAAAAATCCTAGCTTTTTTTTGCTTTGGGGAATTGAGAGAGTTTAAGAGTGTATTTGATATGATAAATAATAATAAATAACCCCTTATTTATGTTTTATAAATGTGGGGTCTAAGTAGGACAATGGGGAAATGACCAGAATGCCCTTAATAAAACACTGAGAGTTAGTTGCCCAGTCGCTATGGATCACATGATGATTCATAATGACTGGATAAAAATCATCTCTTAGACTTGTATTCTGTATAGTATCATGGGTCATGAACAGTGGTCTGACTACGAGTCGTACTGTCATGACTCAAGGCTACCCCCTAGTCATAACACGATGCTTAGAACCACAAGTGATCCTAAACTTACCCATGTACTGAGATGATACTTGAGCAATGAATTTAAATTATATAAGAAATAAATTTACTAAGCGGAAACTTAATCATGAGAGAGTATAAATAAATGTAATACTTATAAAGTTTACAACATGATAAAACTGAAGAAAGAAACTTGAATTATATATCATGACTCTAACTGACTATCTATGAAGCCTCTACTATACTGACTGTAGATAGATAGGATATGCCTCCAACTACCACTAATCAATATATATGAATAATCAAACTACAAGATAATACATAAACTACAACTGACTAAAGTTCACAAAATAGAAGAACTCATTACTTGTTGGATAAAGGTTGAGAACTGTCTGACCCTGAGGTATGAGCTATATCTGGTACCAACATTATAAAGGATATAGCCACAAATGAATATATGTGATCAATACAGTGGAATGTACTAAGTATATATTGTCATGCACTAAATCATAAAAATATTTAAAACATGCTTTAAAATTAAGAATATAAGTTGTTTTCTTAAACATGCATTTAAAACATAACTATACGTGAAAACTGTAAGTCATAGTGAGATTTTAACTCATGAGCTAAAATAAATTTGTAAATTGGGAAGCAGTAAAACATGAATAATGTATGTAAATATCATGTAAAGTTGAGCATGCTACAAATTTTTGAAGTAAGGATCATGTATGGATGCTGAGCATAAAAATGTGAACATGTAAAACTGAGAATGCAAGACCAAGTATAGCATGTACTAAATGATCTAAATAACATGAATAATCTATAAAACTAACTTGATAATTACTGAAATTGGATTACTTGGTCAAGCAAATCTAAACTGAATATTGACTGAAACTGTGGGAGCTATCATGTAACAGACATAAACCATGTGAGCTATCATGGAGTCCAACATCTGGCCCACATTGAGGAGAGATTTTCTATCCTTTCCATTAGAGTAGAATTTGAAATAGAGTGATCACTAAATTGAGCCCATATTGGGCAAGGGGAAAAACTCTCTGGCGAGGCCCCTAAACCTACGGTGGCACATAGTTTCTGGGGAAGTAGGATGTCTCGAATCCACACTTCCCACTCGATGATAAATACTACTCCCAACTAAAATTAACTAAAATACTAACTGGTGTATGCACTGATAACCAATAAGCTCAAGTCATGGTATCTTAAAAACAATAGTGAATATAGATTCTGAAGTAATTATAAACATATAAACTGATAGTGCCTAACATGATCATAACAATTTGAGTTTAATAATAAAATCATGAGTTGACTGAATCATTACTTAAAAAGTCTTAAACGAAAGTAAATATTTAGTTATCGGGTGATCATAACCCGCCAACAATAAATGATTACAGAATTTGATAATAACACTTAAAAATAGTAGCATAATGTCATAATTCAAAGACCCAAAGCATGAGATATTTAAATAGTCTGATAAATTTCATGAATGTAAACATGGGAATGAGCTAAACTTGAGAAAATATGATGTTTATAATTATTAAATCATAACTCAAGAGTTTGACATGATGCCAACTGAACATGACTTAGGGTTTTTAAACTTCAAATATGTAGAAGCATGATTCACATGGAATAAAACTAATAGCTTGGATTGAACGTAAAACTAATGGGAAAACATGGATAAAAATCCTAGTGTACATGAAATATGATCATAATTATAGTAAAACGCATACTCAAATCAAAAAGAGGGGTTTGGGGCTCAATGGGTGAAAAAACTATTATTCAAGCATATTTAGCCTTGTTTTGAGGACTACTTGAGTGTTTAATGTGTTAATGATGATATAATTGAGAATTTAAGTGTTTAATTACAATTTTTATGGTGTCTTTCAAACAATTTTGAACTCAATTTGGTCACTTTGAGTTCAAATGATAAAACTAGTGTTACTAGCTTGAGCTAGATATTTGACTAGTTGATCGCGATGGATTCTAATGTGTATAATGAGTTCCTAAGGTTATTATTGTGTAATTATGTATGGAAATAATTGTTTATAGTGTTCAAATTTTAATTGAATAAATCCAAGATCTAAAACACTAAGTTAAAGATTAAATGGGTGAAACTGGTTCTTAGCTTAAGTTTCTAGTTCATAGTATAGATTGTTTGTTGTTTTAAGCACTAATACGTGGTGTGTGATGTTATAGGTTTCTTGGTGAGTTGATTATGATGATATATGGATGATTAAAAAACTTTAAATCAAGTGTAAATAATACCAAAAGGGTTGGGATAGAGTGAAAAATGCACAAGATGAGTTTAGGAGTCAAGATGGAGTTTTTGGTGTACCCTCGTGATACAGGGGCAGCACGACCCATACTCCCACATGGAAAATATTTTGCTCCTATAAATAGGACACTTAAACACATTGTTAAACACCTTGGACAATTTGGAACATGGAGAGGGGCTGGAAAACACTTCAAATATGGTTTTTATTTCTTTAATTTAGTTTATTTATGGATTTTATCTCGTATTCATCTATGGTGATTAAGACTATGTCCATGAGTGGCTAAAATTCTCTTTCCAGGGTTAAGGCCAATAACATGATTACTATTGCTTGAATTGATTAGGTTTTGATTGATTATCATATTTGGTTGTTTATTTATCCATTTTATAACTATTTTAAGGACTCATGACCCTTAGAATACATCCATTGTCATCTTTGTAAATGCGGGAGGGGGAATAAGAGGATAGAACGGGGGGACAAATAGAGCAAGGTTTATATTCAATTATAAAATAAAGGATTTGAATTAGCATCTAGGATAGGTATATACCTAGAATCCTTGTTGGGTTCACTTGCAGGATGACATCTTAATGCATCTAAATGTATTATTTCATACCGGCACAATGATGTAGTTGTAATGTCTAGTTAAGTAGAAGATTAGAGGATCGGGAGACCATGATCATACAATAATTCATGTGAATCAACAACCAAGATAAGTAATCTAACCAATGAAGTTCAATATCTTAGTATGAATTTTCGCAGATCTTTAACCCTAGGTTTCACTTTATTGATTGTCCAAGCTCTTACTTTATTAAATTGTTTACTTTGATTTCTAATTTACAAACTATGAACTCTTTTGGTTACTTTCACATCAATTTAATATCAATTGTGAACTAAAATTTGGTATTTGCTTAACGCTAGTCATGTGGGATCAATATTTGGCTTCTAAAGGGCCACTTTACTACTTGGTGAGATCACGTATACTTGCGTGTGCACTTGAATGCAACAAGTTTTTGACACAGTTGCTGAAGACTTATGAATTGGAAACTATTTTTATTTTAGTTTTAATTTTTAGTATTTTTTTAGTGCTTTACGCATGGTCTTAGTATTTAATTTGTAGTAAACAGGTTTCCAAACTAGTAAGCTGGCAAGAGATAGGGAATTGATTGAACTAAGCCATGAACCTGAGCAATGCTTTCACAATTGAGGTGAGAAGAATTCCTTCACCATTATATCCTGCAAATTCAAGAGGAACAAGACAATCCTTCTCTCATGGCTAAAGATCAACTAGCCTGCAGGATAGTTTACAAAGTGGCAATCCCATTTCCAATAAATTTGACCTCCCTTTTTCAAAAACTAATTGTCGGAGCTAACTTTGAGCTAAAAAAACATAGTGTAGCTTTTGATCAGTAGTGGATAATTTATGGGGCTTTCACATGAAGATCCACAAGTCCATCTGTGAAACATCTTGGAGATTAGTGACACATTCATCCATATAAGTGTGTCAACTGACTATGTTATTCTGACACTTTCCCTTTTTAACTATTAGGGAGCCAAGAAGTGGTTAAACGATGAGCCAAAAAGTTCAATCACAACATGGGATGACTTATCTAGAAAATTCCTCATCTGATTGTTTCTATCTAAAAAGACTACGAGAATACACAGTGAGCTTGTAAGCTTCAAACAGAAGCCAGATGAGAACTTATATCATACTTGGAAGAGGTTCAAAGATATTCTACAGGACTGTCCACATCATCAATAGTCTAATGAGGTACTAGCTCACACTTTTGTTGAGGCACTTGATCATAACACAAAAATTTAACTAGATTCAGCTGCAGGTGGTCAAGCATTAGAATTGACGTATGATAAGTTATACACCATATTGAACCGGATTGCACAAGGGAATCCTAAGTGGCATGGTGACTCAAGAAATACTCTAAAGAAGTTTGTAGGTATGTTGGAGGTAGACCAATTTATTGCTATACTAGCTCAAATTTTTGCATTACAGAATCAGTTAACTACTCAACTCAGCAATATAAAATTGGGGGTTACACAGCCTGTAGCAATAAATAACACAATTTATCAGACACATACTTAGAGTGAGGTTTGTGGCAACAGTGGTCATTCGGCCACCATATGTGGTGCAAATCCTGAGTCAGTGATGTTTGTGGGTAATGCTTAAAGGCCAAATTATGGTAACACTTACAACCAAAAGTGGCAGACTCATCCACTAATTCTATCATGCAACAACCAACAACAGCAGTTTTAGCAGTAGTAATTTCAAGGGAATCAGGCCACGACTAAAATAAACAATATAAAAGAGATGGTGAAACTAACTTTAGTTTCTCAAGCACAGTTGGCAGTAAATATAAAGAACCAATAGGTGGCTATAAAGAACTTAGAGATGCAGGTTGGGAAAATGCAGCAGGCACAAAATGACAGGCCTCAAGGTGGTTTGCCAAGTGATATTTAGTCTCCTAAATAAGTAATTGCAATCACTTTGAGAATTGGTAAAGAGCTTAATGAAGAACCTTCAAAGACAACTAAGGAGGTAGATGCGAAGTTGGTTCCTCAACAGGTAGATGACAATATTTCTGAAAATTTGAGAAAGTCTGAGCACTCAAAAACTAAAGTTGTTGAATAGCTAAAGGAAATACCACCACCACCTTCCCCACAGAGGCTTATAAAAGCAAAGGAGGATGCGTGCTTCAAGAAGGTCTCTGACAAGTTCAGAGAGCTTCACATTAATCTTCCTCTTTTAGATATTTTGAAGGTAATGTCCAAGTACGCTAAGTACTTGAAAGACGTGGTCACTAACAAAGTTAAGCTATAGGATGTTAAGACAGTAGCACTCACTGAGGAGTGTAGTTTTGTAATGATGCAGAAGATGCCCAAAAATCTCAAAGATCCTGGTAGATTTACTCTCCCCATTCAAATTAGAAATAGTAAGGTAGTTACGCACTTAGTGATTTGGGGGAAAGTATAACTTGATAACCCTCTCCTTATTTAATGCGTTGGGTTTAGGGAAGCCGAGATTGATCTCGGTGATACTCTAATTGGCAGACCGAACCATAGCCCATCCTTAAGAAATCATAGTGGATATTTTCATTAATTTTGGTAAGTTTATTATTACTGTTGATTTTATTGTTTTAGATTTCAAGTAGACGAAAGAGTGCCAGTAATCTTGGGACATCCATTTTTGGCGATGGGAGAAGCATTGATAGATGTAAGAGAGAGCACGCTCACAATGAGGCTAGATAATGAAGAGGTGGTTTCAAAGTGTATAAACCACTCTACACACTATCCCACTACAAATATTTGTGCATGATTATAGTTATTGAAGGGGATAAGTCTAGGGTGGTGGAGTTTAGTCCACTAAAGATCACTTTGGACTTCCTCATTGAGTTATCTAAGCCACAACCACCCCAGCCCAAAATAATGTAGATTGATATGCCTGAAAATTCTATTGCTGAGAAATTTATTAACCCTGAGAGTTCACACTCAAGAGGTCAGAAACAAATAAGAGGATGTCCTCCAAGTAGGAGGAAGAGGATGAAGGAAAATAGATGAGACGAAGATTGGGTTGTGTTACGAAACTAAATTTGGCATTTCTTGGGAGGCAATCCAAATTAAGGTAGATATTATTTTTAGTATTTTAGTTTTTATTTGACTAGTTTTTATTTTGGTTGAGTCACGAGTTGATGGGAAGTTTGAGTATCAAAAAACCTGAGGTAAGGAGCATGGCAAAGACTAAACGTGGGGGCCCAAGACCCTCTTAATGTATAAAGATGCTACTAGCTAGGCCAAGAGGCCTCAAGGATTATTTCTATCTCTAATCTTAAGTATACTTTGGGACAAAGTAGATTTTAAAATATAGGGAGGGGAAATTACCATTTTTAGGAGTAATTTTAAAAAAGAAATTTTTGTTAGGAATAAATGGGATATTTTTGTTAGTGTTGTATTTGACTGTATGATCCAAGTCTTTTGGTTTTAAAAAGCATGTTGACTATGTTAATTACTACTTTTGAGATTCCTAGGCTCATGATTGTGACTCTTGTACTTGTTGGCTTAATGTTGAATTCATGTGATTGTTTGGTTGAGAGTCTATGATGATCGTACTTGAGTTGAGCATGTACCATGTATGTGTGAGGTATTTGTGTTTTCCTTGTTGGATTTGATGCTAGAACTTGGCTAGTGTGTATGCAAAGAGAAATAAAGAGTGTGGGTTTAGAAGATGATATACGCATTTATTTGATAGCCATATTTTTACCCTTTTCAGACCTACCATTGTGCATAATCCAAGTTAAACCCATTGATCCTTTAGCTTATTCTTCGGTAGCCTCATTTGTAGCATATATCCCCTTGTTTGATTGACCTTAATTTAATCTAAATATCCTAAGAGATTTAGTGAAAGATTAATTGAGTTAAGGAGTTTGAAATTCAAGTAGGAGAAAGGTGAAATTGAATCCCTAAAGTGATAGCTATTGGCGTGTGCAATTGATGTGTTATGGTGGGAGTTGGAGAAACTGGTGCTAAAAATTCCCATTTTTAGCCCAGTTGTGTTACAATGAACCTATTTTGGCCCTGGTCCTCCTTGGACATTGTGCACCTCAACTAAGACAAATCCCTTAAGTTGAGGGTGGCTATCATCGGGGTGTGTAACATAAAGTGGGTGTGAAGAAAGGTAAAATTGAATCATGAATGAATAGAAAATACTCCCTTCCATAATGTATATGAATAATCTTAATGAGATGGGGAAAAACAAAAGATATTGGTAGATATAAATGGTGTAAATGGGTTATTATAAGTGAATTGAATGAAAAGTGTGATGTATTAAAGTGCTTAGGGAAGATAGTAACTATTCTTGGTGAAAATAGTTCCTACCAGTCCCTTAGCTTACATTAAAACCCTTGATGACCTATTTGATCCTAAGCTTCATCATTCTGATATTATTGGAGTACTACACTAAGGGAAATCCTATGGTTCATCTTGTATAGCTTGTGAATTCTTTGTGAGAGTGAGTGTAATTTGATTTTTATACCCATTCTATTATAAATTGCATCTATGTGTGCATTTATGGGTAACTCTCTTGCCGTGAGGGCACATGTATAATGAAAGCTAGGTGATTTGTATGATGTCTTTATGGGGAAATATGAATGATTTTTCTAACTTGGTGAGTCAATTCTTGAGTCTAGGACATTTTTGAGTAATATTCTTGAACTTGTAATTGTGTTTGTAACATGCTTAGTGTAGGAATTTGCATTTTGTGTAGTCAGTATAGTACAAGATTAAGTGTCTTGATCGTAGTAGAAGTGTAGAGTTTCCTCTTCTTATGATTATTATAGTAAAGAGTTGTTCGAGGATGAACAGGGCTTTAAGTATGGGGTGGTGTCATTAATCTGAGGTGGATTTATGCACCTTAGTCTTGTTATCCAAGCATATTTAGACATTTTTTGAGGACTACTTGAGTGTTTAATATGTTAATGATTATATAATTGAGCATCTAAGTGTTTAAGTGTTTAATTACAATTTTCGTGGTGTCTTTCAAACAAGTTAGTACTCAATTTGGTCACTTAGAGTTCAAATAAAAAAATGAGAGTTACTAGCTTGAGCTAGGTGCTTGACTAGTTGATCTCGATGGATTCTAATGTGTATAATGAGTTCCTAAGGTTATTATTGTTTAATTATGTGTGGAAGTACTTGTTTATAGTTTTCAAAGTTTAATTTACTCAAGCCAAGAGTCAAAACACTAAGTTAAAGATTAAATGGGCGAAACTGCTTCTTAGCTTAAGTTTCTAGTTCACCGTTATGGATTCTTTGTTGTTTTGATATCTAATCCATAGATTGTGATGCTATAGTATTATTTTTATTTGATTATGATAATATATGGATGATTCAAAATCTGTATATCAATTGGAAACAACCCCAAAAGGCTTGGGATGGAAGGGAAAATGCACAATACGAGTTTAGGAGTCAAGATGGATTTTCCAGTGTTCCCTCGCGATAAAGGGGCGTTTCAGCCCCAAATAACACGAAATAACTAACATGGAGTGACTCCTACTCCCATGAAATGACCATTTCAAAGTGATCCCCATTTACAGGGAATGGAAGGGATGGCACAACCCCTACTCCCACATGGCCAATATTTTGTTCCTATAAATTGGACTCTTAAACACATTGCTAAACACCTTGGACGACTTTGGAACTAGGAGAGGGGATGGAAAACACTTAAAATAGGGTTTTTATTTCTTTAATTTAGTTTATTTATGAATTTTATCTTGTATTCATCTATGGTGATTATGACTATGTCCATGAGTGGCTAAAATCCCTTTTCTGGGGTCAAGGCCAAGAACATGATTACTATTGCTTGAATTGATTTGGTTTTGATTTCTATAACTATTTTAAGTATTTGCGACCCTTATAATACATCCATTTTCATATTTGTAAACTTAGGAGGGGGAATAAGAGGATAGAACATAGGGATAAATAGAGCAAGTTTCTTATTCTTTTATAAAATAAGGGATTTGAATTAGCTTCTAGGATATGGATATACCTAGAAGCCTTGTTTGGTTCACTTTTAGGATGATATCTTAATGCATATAAATGGATTATTACATCCCCACTCAATGATGTAGTTGTAATTTCCAGTTAACAGAAGATTCGAGGATCGAGATATCATGATCATACTATAAAACCTGTGAATCTACAACCAAATAAGTAATCTAACCAATGAAGCTCAATAGCTTAGTATGAATGTTCGCAGATCTTTACCCCTAGGTTTCTGTTTATTTATTGTCCAAGATCTTAATTTATTGAATTGTTTACTTTAATTTCAAATTTACAAACTATAAATTATTTTGGTTACTTTCAGATCAATTTAATATTAATTGTGAACTAAAATTTGATAGTTGTTTAATACCAGTCCATGTGGGATCAATACTTGGCTTTTAAAGGGATACTTTACTACTTGGTAAGAACACATACACTTGAGTGTGCACTTAGGAGCTACATTAACCCATTGATGAATACCCCATATACCTCAATTACTTGAATCTGTGAAGAAAAACTTGGACTTGGAGCTGGGATACTTGAATTCCTGGAGAGAAATTTGAATTTCTTGTTCTTGGGAAGAGAGGCTTGAATTGCTCATTCTTGGAAAGGGGGAGGGTTTATACATGAGTAATTTTGAGGATAATGGGCAAATAATTCCCTTTTGATTGCTATAAGTCATGTTTTGGATGACTGCAGTTGAGGAGAAAGGACCAAATTACCCCTTGGCCCCTTTTTCCATGGGAATAGCCCTCGTGGCGCGACCCCTATTCCATGGGAATAGCCCTTTTGGAGTGACCCCTATCCCGAGGTAATTTTCATCATGGAACGACCCCTATTCTAGAGGAATATCCCTCGTGGCACGGACCTATCATGGACCCTTACTGTTTCTCACGAAAATAGTCATAACGTTTTGCTCGGATATCGAATTAAGGCAAAATTGGTATTGTTGGAAAGTTAATTCAATTATCTATAAGTAGGTGGGTCTAGATCTAAAAAATTATACATGTTAAAACAATTATACATGTTCAAAGTTGACCCTTGTAAGATCGAACACCAAAATTTGGCCAAATCAAAGGCTCTTAGCTTAACTTTGTTTTTAAGTGTTTCCTATGAACATTTTTCACCTCACAAGAACTCTTAACACTAGGATAATGATCATGACACATGTAATCAAATACAAGTTATGGGATTTGGGTTTATACATGTAGGAACAATGTCTCTAAGTATAGCCCAAAAATTCGGGGTGTTAAACGTACCCTACAACTCATACTTAGTCCTTAGGACTCGTATGGTTTAGTCATTTCCAAAACAAAAATGTTTGGACACCACACTGGTCAGTCTACGAAAAGCACTTTATGACTCGTTTAGAGTTTTTATGACTCATTGAGTCTATTCGTACTCAAAATAAACACATTAGGCAACCTCACTGGTCACCCTACGATTTGGGGTCCTACGACCCATATAGAACCTTAGAACTCATAAGGTGAGTCGTAGTTTGAGTAGTGAGTTCAAAAATCAAGGAATTTTCTAAGGACCCAAATCTAGGGTGTTACATTAATCTCAATCTAAAGATAGGATAAGCCTATCCTACCTGGATGCCACCGAACACTCACCAAATCCTCTAAACTAGAGCTTTTCCATTTCAAGAGGCCTTCAATAGCTGCCACACTATCAAAACAATTATTCATACATCAAAATAAGAAAAACAATATAGATACTACATATAAATGCTTTGAGTCAGAAATTAGACTAAAAATCCTATTTGGGGCCCACTTATAGAATTGCAAAATTAAATAATCACAGCATCCCACGCAGTTCAAGGATCAAATGCCACATGAAATCCAGCTAAATCCGAGCTTAAAAGACCCCCAATCAATCCCAAATACAAACCCAAAATAAATATTTAAAATAGAGAATTACATGAAATTAATAGGGAAACGTAAGAATTATTGATAATATGGGGCCTACAAACAAGCTCCCCAGCTAAAACTAGCTCAATAGTGTGATCTCCTTTTGAATTCGAGCTTAATAGGTCTCTAATTATTTTTTCAATTAGAAAAATATGAGAGAAAAATGATGAAGATGATATATATACTGTCATAAGTTTCCTCATAATGGTCACAAGGTCCTCTGGTTGTGGTCACGACACCTCACTAATAGGACCATTGCAATCATAGTGGCCTTGCCACGAAGTCACCATGAACAAGCTAGCCCAGCCCCACGACCTCCTTCATAAATAAGCTAACCCAGCCCCATGACCTCCTTTATCCTTGTCACAAGACTTCAAGCATCAAGATCGCTATGACTAAAATAATGGTACCCCACAATTGTGGGTGTCCTCATCGCGGTCTCAATAGAGTAGTTGTGCCTACATTAGGTGCTAATGCACCAACAGTTTTACCAAGCTACAAAAATCCCGACCAAGCCCTCAGGATTTATTTGGAATCCCATGAATGCAAATGAAGTATGCTATACTACAAAATTTGGCATTCTAAACTGAACGTCACCATAAAAATTTTCATCGAAGGTCATTTCAATAAAAAGTGGGGCCTATTCCCCAAGGGGCCATTTTTGTCAAATTCCACCCCATTGCCCAAACTAAGTCTAGAAGTCTTGAGACCTAGACTAAGGGACCCCTAGCCTAACATCGATATTCCAGAGCTGTTAAGACTATAAGTAATGGCATGCAAGGTTTTTTACCTAAGGTTTAGGCCTGAGACCCCTTTCTTAACTTCAAAGGCTTTTAAATAGAGAACTGGCTCTAAAAAATAAATGAATTACCTAATAACCAAACTGTCAGTCCTAGTAAGTCATAAATGACCCTGGGAAGTATTAGTAATGCACTAGACACAATAAATGTACGTAACATACGACATGACTAAAAGGGTCATTATACCTAAAGTTCTATACTATTTTTCGAAAAAGTTGGGAATGAAAATATTTTTGAGCTTTTAAAAACTAAAATATTATTATATGTTACCATTACAGTGGATAATAACCTTTGCAATGGTTAAAGTTTAGTTCTAGTAGTTTGCATCATTTTTCATGAAGGTCGTCGTTATGGTTCTTGTTATCGGCGTAACAGTATAGCTGCAGTGGTTACTTTTTCTCCTGGAGAGGTACAAAGAAGGAACTTAGCGCCTCTCCTCGATTTTCTTTAATTTATAATACACACCATAAATTGCAATATCATGAACCAACCCCTCCATGATAAATGCAATAACCTCTCTTGATGTATCAACTGAATTAAATCTCCAACTCTTAGAACACAAATACAATTGTCAAATCTCAAAATACCCTCAAAATCTATGGTAACTCTCTTGGGCTCACCCCTCAACACCTGATCTTGAATAATACAAAGTTTGTTATCCTCAAATTGAAGACCCCGAATCTTCTCCAACAAGGTTGATCTAGCCTCAACACTATTAAGAATCCACCTAGGGTCAGAATTATCAAGTGGAACCATTATGTAGTCTAAATACTAGTGTCCTAAGCCAACGATTGCTAAGAAATTGAAACAATGGCCAAGCTACCATACTCACTGCCTTCCGACTTAAGGTGTCCGCTACCAAATTTGCCTTTATCAGATGGTATAGAATATAAATATCATAATCTTTCAATAACTCAATCGATCAATGTTGGCTTGAATTAAGTTTTCTCTAGGGCATAATGTACTGAAGACAACGGTGATCAATAAAGATCTCGCAATAAACATCATACAAGTGTAACCTTTAAATTTTAAGCATAAAAACTGACTATCCAATTATCACTCTGAATCTTTCCACTACAAAAAACCTTAATGTTAGATTTCATTCAATCACTACCTCCTTAATTATAAGTCAATCCTAGACTAGCCCTGAATTCTCAAAAGTTAACCAAAGGAAGTTTAGGTATAAATTTTACCTCCTATTTTTGCATAATGATATTTTGGATTGTTACAAAGACATAAAAGGGGGTAGAAAACACTTAGAAGAAAACAAAAAGATATAGTAAGGAAAAGAGAAAAAACACATAAGAAAAATAGATAGAGCAATAAGAAACAACAAACAAAACAAGAAGGTAAAAACAAAAGTCGAGGGGGAAGATTCAAGATAGATAAAAGGCATTAGATAGACACTAGAAAAAAGAGAAAGAAAAAAATAGAGTATTTTTAAGGTTCCTAAGTCAAAATTTGAGTTCTGCTTGAGCTTCGGTATGGCATTTCTTTCATCGTTCTTTCTTAGTTTGGCATCTAAAGGAATCTTATTGCACTCTTTTTTATTTCCAATAGGTTCTCTCCACCTTTCTTGTACCTATTATATTTTCCTTTGATATATATGAAAGCTTTGACAAAATTATTCTAATAGTTGATGACTTGTATATTTTAATGTCTATCATTTTCTAATTATTATCAATGTTATTCAGAATGTTAGTGTAACTGTTGTTCGAAAGTGATTGTTCCTTATTTAAGTTAATTACGTGCAAAATTTATGCATTGATATAGGCACACTAGGATGATGAGAACTGATGAATAGTTTTAGTTGAATGATTGAGGTGGTATTTGTGATCTATTATATGATATATTTTAGTATTTTATTTCCTTTTTTTATCATTTCAATTTTAATTTAAATATTTTGCCAATATTAAGGAATTAAGATTGGGGTATTTTTGTGAGGAAGTTCTTTTATATAATCTTGGGTTAAAGTTTAATAATTAAATGAACATGGGTTTATTTAATGTTTGTTGTTCAAGGAAAATAATTGGTTTAATGTTTTTCAAGTTACGACACCATTTTAAGATCTTGAATTCAAGAAATGTACTTATTTTTTCTCTGTTTTTCAAATTCTTTTATTATTATTATCAATTGTTATTAGTATTATTACTACTACTACTACTACTACCTCAAATCACTTTTTTCGAAAGTGGGGGTTAATGAGTCAAGAGATTAATTTTAAGCACGCATACTAATATGATTTAGTTGTGAATTCTCTTCAAAACCTGAGGAAGGAGTGAAAATGTATAAAATAAGCTATCTCAAATTTAAAAGATACAAACAAATTCCTTTAACACTAGATGCGCTTTAGGCACATTAAAAATACATGTTTCAGATAAGAATGCGATTATACACCTTGGCAAAAATTGACTTAAAAAATTAATTTAAATCAAGACGCATAGATATAGACTAGTAGTTGCGGTGAATTTAAGCGAAGAAGGTAGTTATGCCTCTAAGCTGGTTTATGTCAAGACTTAGAATGTAGTTAGGCATCTAAGTCGAGATCAATAAGAATTCAACATTAAAAATAAACAAATCATTGTCCCTTAACATATCATCATTAGTTTAAGTGAAGTGAAAGTTGATAAAAGTGACCGTGCTAGACCCACGGGATACGGGCGGTGCCTAATATTTCCCCCTCGATAAATAAAATTCTTACCTGGTCTTTTGTTTTTGTAGTCCAATAACAAAAAAGTCAAATTCCTTTTGATTAAGGATCTAATAGGGTAACTTGAAAACCATAACTTAATTCCAAGTGGCGACGCTGTAAAAAAATAAATTCATATTCAATATCATTACTTTAGTTGGAAAAACCCTTTGACCTAAAAAGAGGTGTGACTGCAATTTGGTTGAGGTTTCTTTTGTTTTCTTTATTTGGGGAGGCAACGTTGTGGTTGTAGAACTGGCGCTCTATTCTATAACAAACTAGAGAAAACTAAAATGAGCTTTTCTATACAGGTTCTTCCATTTTCTAGGATGTTATAATTGAGGGACGCGATCAATAACGTTGCATGAGTGTGTTTGAGGTTCAAAAACAAGTTGACCTAATATCCTAATCATAAGCTAACAGATGAACACATGATAAAGACTTTTTGTAGGTCTCTAAATAAAACCACTCAACGGTGGATAATGCGGCAGGTGGAGCTTTTATGGTTTTGACTTTCACAGAATAAATTGTGATTTTTAAGAAACTGATTAATACTAATAGATTGGAATACCAGGGATTCTAAGGTAGAAAGCAACATTTATGTTATAGGTATGTTGACCGAGCAACACCTAAAGGAAAAAGAATGTGCCAAGACATGGCTCACATAAAAACTCAAATGGATTTGTTGACTAAGCACTTGTTGATGGGTGATGCTGAAAAGGTGAAGGTTGTTAGTTCGAAGGGAAAGGAAATTAAGTCAGATTCTAAAGAACAGGTGAACTATTTGAATAACCATATGGGGTTTTGAGTAAATCCAAGAAAACCAAGGTTGGAACTATCAGAGGGACAACTATTATGATAAGGCTGGATACAAAGATCATGACCAAGGAAAATGGAAAAGCAAGAATAATAGAAGTTGTTTATATGTACCACTAGGAAATTATTTAAATTCGAAGAAGGTTATGTTGGGCTCAAAGTTGATTTGCGGAGAAACCCAAAAGGCAAATGCTGAGTAAACCAAATTGCATAAAAATAATCACGTGCGAGTTGAATTTGTTTTAAGGAAAGAAAATTCAGAAGAATAATCATGGACAAAAATGAGTTACCTTAAAACTGTTTGAAAAAATACCAATGAAGAAGACAATGTTGATTGTATCACCCTGGAGAAGCAAGTGACGAAACATCATAAGGGTGACGAACCACCAAGGCAATCTGTCATAATAAAAAATAATTGATGATTTTGTCTCAGACTAATGGTTTATTTGATGATTCATTAGGTATATGATAAACCAGTAGGTTGAGTTGTTACATAGTTAGTAAAACACTAGAAATTACTAGAGGCTGGGGTTGGTAAACCTTCACAATTTTGATGGACTATCACCTCATACCATCAAGTACAAATAATTTCCAATATTAAGTATTTCACTATAAGCTTTTGTCTTGTGAAACTCCCTCCATATGTACCATGACTCAAAAACTTCCCATATCATGTGGTGGAGTTAGAAAGAGGCATGACAGGTTTTCTTTAACCCTGAAACAATGAGATAAACCAAAAAATATGGTCAAAAACATAATGCAAACCACAAAGAACCATACTCGGGTCTCCGAATCTGATAAGGAGGGTGAGTCCTCAAGAGATAAGTCTAATAATAATAAAGAGAGCAATGATAGATCAAGCAAAAACCAAATGAAGATGGTGGTACTGAGGCCACTAAAAGTCTAAAAATAAACCTGAATAGGTGAGAGGTAAAGTGATCAAAACCAAGGCCTTAGGTTAGAGAATTTATTTGTTGGAAATTTGAGGGGAAAGAAAAACATTACCAAGATGATATGGTTTTTTATGAAGACAAAAACTTTAAAGAGACCCTTTACTGAAGAGGTTCAAATCATAATAATAGAATTATTCGAGGACCAAAACATTGAGAGACGGTTCAATAAGCATAGTTTAAGTTGGATGAGAACACCACTTGGAAAAAACTAACCTGCCATGGTTTGTCAATTCTAAGTGAACTACTTGGAAATCTTTGAAAATAATATGAGAAAGGACAAAAGGTTTTGATACAAGATTATTGGTAAGGCTCTTGGTTCGTAGGGTTTCAGTGGATATCTTCACAATCAATTGGATTCTTCTAGGCTAACTTTATGAACCCCCACATATCACTCAAGAATATGAACACTAGATAATGTTAACATCTATGCAGTGACCTTAGTTAGAAAAAACATTAATAGGGAGTGGTAAGCCCTCATGGTTGAAAAATAAAAAGGAAAGGATGGACAAGACCTCATTGAACTTTGAAGCTAAGTTTTGGTGGGTAGTGTCAGGATGTGACTAATGTGTACAGGAGGAAATGCCAAACAAGATGAGATCAGGGTTATTTTGGTTGGTAGTATGATTGAGGGTTTCAAAGTGAGTTATTATTCCCTATAAGTTTGATGATTTTAATTTGATAGCTCTTATGGGTTTTAATGCGATTTTAAAGTTGATGGACGATTAAAAATGTTAGAGGGACCATTAGAAAGTGTTTCAAAATTTTTAGAAAGAGTTTTAGAGCTTAACCTAACTCCAAAAAAGTAATGATTTGTATTTCGGTTGTGCCATGGTCAAGCCACGGAGGCAAGGCCCACCCACACTTGAAAATTAGTTGTCCGACATGATAAGATTATGCCATACCATCTATTCACCGCTATAAAGGAGTGTCATCCCAATGTTATGGTGCGATAAGGGCATGTTATGCTAGTGGTTGCAATGACACCAAATTCTATTTTCCTTCAATTTTTTATGGCAATTTAGACATTTATGTTGTACATGATTCTAGAACTAATACTAAAATATTTTCCCTTACCCGATAACATAAATTCATTTTTAAATCTCCTCCTAAGCTCTCAAGAACACCAATGGAAGGGTTTCTCTCAAAATTCAATCTCTAGGGCCCCAAATTCAGAGTTTCTTTTAAAAGAATTGGTAATTTCAAGTATGTGGGGTTTGAACAAGGATTTACTTTCATCCTTATTCCCAAAAGCTCAGGATTCATACAAATTTATGAATTTGATAATTAGGGTTCATGCACACTTTACATATTTTTGAAATTATGTTGCTCTCTTATGAATTAAATTGTAATTATTAAGAAGATTAATGGTTCACTCATATTTTTACTGGTATAGTTGGTCTCATAAAGTGAATTTTAGTGTTCTTGACATGAAACACAATAAATTGGTAAATGTATAAGATTTGGCATGATTCAATTAGTTTACAAATAATTCAAACTTACTATTTTAGATTATAGACTATTACAACATAATTATGATTTCAGTGTCGATCTTATGATCATGATATTAACATATCTACTTATGAACATGATTTATAAATTGAAACATGATTGGTTTTTATACTTATAGACCGATATGCTTACTTTACGTTGGATTTCATATATTATAAGCACTAATATATTTTTGGAGTAGTATTTAGCACTAAGGGTGTGCGGGTTTAGTCCACCAAAATTCCCAAAAATTACATACCACTATAGGTTAAAGGGTTTCTCGACAGTTAGTGTCTGCCTTTCCCAATTAGGCTCAGCTTATTGATCACTCCAGTCATAGTTCTATATAAATTACAAGGTATAGAGAAACTCTCCTCAACATGGGTCAGATGTTGGACTCCATGTTTCTCACATGGCTTATATCAGCTGTAAGAATCTTCCACAGATATATTATCTTAAGAAACTAAGTGTAACAACTCACAAGCTTTACTAGATTATGATTTACTAATTATGCTTTATAGTATTTTAGTTTAATTCTTGAACATGGTAAATCTATCTACACTTAGCATGCATGTTTTAAGCTTGTAATTATATCAATTTTACTTATTAAATTCACCTTCATATACTTAGTACACTTTAAAAGTACATACCATATATACGTCTGTGTGGCTACATTATTGCATAATATAGGTTTTGGTGTTCATCCTCAGTAGCATGATTAGCCACGATCACCACTTCCTACATTTCATTAATTGGTGAGTCCTTAATTTCTGAGGACCTAGATTATGTTTACTTCCAAAAGTTCAACTATGATTATGTTCAAACTTTATATTTTTCTTTTAGGTCAGCTGGGGTCTATCCCAGTGGCTTTTTCAGTATTGTTTAGAGGCTTGTCAAGACTTATCAGTTGTTTTTAGACATTCATGTGTTCCAGCTGATATTTAGTTCATATTGCTCATTTGATATTTTTTTATCCAATTGAATTTAGGTTATTAGATTAAAATTTCTGCTCGCGTTTCAAATAAATTTGTTATAATTTAGTGCTAAGAACATGTCATAGTTAGCTTTCAGTCTACTTGTAGTCCTAAGTATCGTGTAATGTCCAAAGGTATGTCTTGAGGTATTATAAGCTTGGTATCAAAGCTTAAGGTTTTAAGAGTCCTAGGGAGTCTAATAAGCCATGTTATGTATAGTCTTGATCATAGGTGTAAAGTGTATCACACTTATGAGCTAAAGGCTATGGGACATTATTAGGAATAATCTTTCATGATCTTTATCATACTTTAAAATATCCTTTATATTCTTTAACTTGTGCTTTTACATGAAAGATAATGCCTCCTCGTAGAGCTTACATCCATAGGAATCGGGACCAGCTAGCCCCACCACCACCTATAAATCCTTTGGTTAAAAATATCTCTCATGCCAATTTTTTAGTAGGATTTTAAGTGTTAGATTAGGATATGAATGCTCAAGGAAGTCAACCAGAAACTTTCCTAATTTAGTAGAATGGTAACTTAGGTACAGCCAGAGTTTGAGATTTTATGAGAATGTACCCACTAGAGTTCTTTGGTCATAAAATGAATAAGGATCGGCGGTTTTTCATTGATAAGGGGAGAAGATCACGCATATTATGCATGTCATAGGAATAGAGATTCTATAATTGGAATCCTATCAACTGAAGGATGTTTCTTATGACTGGGTTACTATGTAGAAGGAAGGCAGGGGTGAGAATACAGCTCCAATAAGTTGGAACATATTTCAGATAGCTTTTCTGGATAGGTTCTTTACTCATGAGATGAAGGAGGCAAATGAGGGGGATATCATGAACCTTAATTATGGTTCTACGTCATTCCAATAATACTCACTCAAGTTTACACAGCTTTCTAAGTATGGTCCAGAGTTATTTCTAGATTCCAGGGCTCGCATGAGTAAGTTCATCACTGAAGTGTCTGACTTGGTGGTTAAGAAGTGTAGTACTACCATGATAATTAGGGATATGTATATTTCTCAATAGAAGATTCAAGTTTAGTAGATTGAGGCTGTGAAATTAAAGAAGCAGGAAAATGAGACCTAAAATGCTAGGATCAGGCAATTTAAGTAAGGTCAGCAAAAATAAGGAGGTGAAATCATTACCAGTTTCAAAGTTGTTGGATTCTCTCACACCGTCTTCAACCATTGCTCTTATACACAAGACTGAGAAGGAATAGTGGTGTAAGATACCGAACACTAAATCTCAGGGTAGCATTTCTAAGAGATGAACTAATCTAACATGCAAAATATGTGGTGAAAATCATTTAGGCGAGTGCATGATGGGTAGAAATGGTTGTTATGGTTCTGGTAAGCTAGTCCATAGGCTTTAAGATTGCCCATTGACTAAGGACAATAGAGATACTTTTTGTTAGGATCAGTCTACTACTTTAGCAGCTCAGTCAGGCTGCCTAGGTCTACAGCAGGGTACATCATCCAGTAGTAGTGGTGGTCAGTGTCAAAACTAGTTTTATGCTTTGTATTCTTTCCAAGAGAATGAGAGCTCCCTATATATGGTTACTGATATGTTTTATGTCTTTTACCTTAATTCTTATGTGTTGTTAGATCCAGGGTCAAACCTATCCTATGTGACCCCACTTATTGCTATGAATTTTGATATAAGTCCCAAAAGTCTTTCTGATCCTTTTAAGTTTCCACCCTCATTGGTAAGTCAATTATTACTAGATGAGTTTACGAAATAGTTCTTTAAAAATTTAGTTTAGCATATTTAAGAGAACTAGAGATGATAGATTTTGATGTCATTCTTCATATGGTTTGGCTCAATTTATGATATGCCTTGGTTGATTGTTGTACTCAAGTGGTAAAATTTTATTTTCCTAATTAGTTAGTGCTTGTGTAGTAGGGTAGTCCAGTGGTACCCAAAAGTCATTTTATTTTCTATCTTAAGGCCCAAAATCTAATCTCTAAAGGGTATATCTATCAGCTCTACCAACTTAAAGATACTAAGTCTGAAACACCAACCTTCCAGTCAGTTTATATAGTCAATAAGTTTCTCAAAGTCTTTCCAGAGAATCCATTCCTCCTTATCAAATGGCTTTGATAGAACTTAAGGAGTTGAAAGAATAGCTTAAGGACCTCTTAGATAAGGGATTATCAAATCAAGTGTCTCTCTATGGGGATCACCGGTGTTATTTGTGCAAAAAAATAAGGGTAACCTTAGAATGTATACAGACCACAGATAGTTAAATATGGTCAGCATCAAGAATAAGTACCCTATACCTAAAATTGATGACTTATTTGGCCATCTGTAGGGTTCCCACTGATTGTCAAAAAATGATCTTAGGTCAAGATATCATCAGTTAAAGGTCAGAGAATGTGACATTTTAAAGACTATTATTAGAACTCGGTATGGTCACTTTGAGTTTGTAGTTATGTATTTTAGACTAATAAATGCTTCTGCGGCTTTTATGGACTGAATGAATAGGGTTTTTACGTAGTATTTAGACACGTTCATAAATGTCTTTATATATGACCTACTTGTTTATACTCAGACTGAGAAGGAGCATGCATACCATCTAGGAATAGTGTTTCATACCCTCAAGGATCGCTAGTTGTTTGTCAAATTTATTAAATGCAAATTTTTGTTAGAGTTCACCTTTTTATAGCATGTGATTTCAGGTGAAGCCATTCATGCAGTCTCTCAAAAAATAAATACAATAAACCATTGGCCTAAGCCCATTACTCCATTTGACTTTAGGAGTTTTCTAAGCTTGGCCAGATATTACAGGAGATTTTCTAAGGATTTTTCCTTAATAGCTGCACCATTGACCAAGTTGACATAGAAGAAGGTGAAGTTGACAAATATGATAAAAGTTTTTAAGAGTTGAGAGATAGATTGACTTTAGAACCAGTATTAGATTTTCCATATAAGTTAGATGGATTGATGATGTATTGTGATGCCTCTAGAGTTGGGTTAAGATATTCTTTGATGCAAAACTAGAAGAGTGATAGCTTATGCCTCCAGATAACTCAAGGATCATAAGAAGAATTATTCGACTCACGATTTGGAATTAGAAGCAGTTGTGTTTGCATTGAAAATTTGGAGACATTATTCATACGGAGTGTATATTGATGTCTTTACAGACCATAAAAGTCTCTGATATATGTTTATCTAGAAGAAGATAAATCTTCACCATATAAGGTAGTTTGAGTTATTAAAAGACTATGACATGAATATGTTCTACTATTCGAGCTAAGAAAATTTATTAGTTGATGCTTTGAGTATAGCATTTATGTATTGGATAGCCCGTGTTTCAAAGATGAAAAAGGAGTTGGATAGAGTGTTGCATAGATTAGCTCAATTGGGAGTTTGATTGAGTGATAAAGATAATAGTGGATTGATATTTCAAAATGGTTCAAAGACATCTGTTGTTGTAGATATGAAGGAGAAACAATGTAATGACCTTATACTAAGTCATTTAATGGATGCAACTCATCAGCAAAGGGTGGAGGTTTTCTCCCAAGGAGATGATAGTATTCATCACTATCAAGGCTGTTTATATGATCCAAATGATGATGGGTTAAGAGGACAAATATTAGCGGAGGCTCATAGTTCCAAGTATTTGATCCACCTTGGTGACTCTAAGATGTACCACAATCTGCAAGAAGCCTACTAGTGGAATGGTATGAAAAAAGGCATAGCAGAGTTTGTGTCTTAGTGTCCTAATTGTTAGCAAGTGAAAGTTGTGCATCAAAGACCATGAGGTATGCTTCAAGATATATGAATCCCTACTTGGAAGTGGGAGGTTATCAATATGGATTTTATTATGGGACTTCCTTGCACTAGGCGTCAACATGATTGATTTGGGTCACCATGGATCAATTGACCAATCAATCTATTTCTTCCTAGTTAAGACCTTGGATACAACTGAAGATTATTCTAAGTTATATGTTTATGAGTTAGTGAGACTCTATGAGATTTCCTTATCCATCATCTCAAACTGAGGTACACAGTTTACTTCTCAGTTTTTATAATCATTCCAGAAGGGCCTTGGTACAAAAGTAAAGCTTAGTACCACTTTCCACCCTTAGATAGAGATCTAGGCCTAGCATACTATCTGAACTTTAGAAGACATGTTGAGAGCTTGTGTGATTGACTTCAAAGGGAATTGGTATGTGATATTCTATGAATTTATAGAACTTTTGATGGTTAAAGCTATAAAAATATGAATTATTCTTAGGTTCTTTGTTAGATATGTTGTATTTTGGTTATGTTTTAGAAGAAATTAGGTTTGGGATGCTAAATTTAAGAAAAAGATGAAAATAAAGTTTTTGGCTACTTACTTGGTCATTTTTGGGAGTATGTGGCATTTATCGCATGTATGTGACTAAAGCATGTTCCAGAACTTGAAGTCCAGATGCTTAGATGCAAGAATTTAAAGATCCTGTCACTTACAAAGGTCACTTACAGTCTGTATGTAGCACATACGGTCCGTATTTAGCTAAGGTAAGTGACAGAATCCATGATCCAGAGAGTGCAAAAGATGAAGGAAAATTTCTAGAACTTACCTGGTTCCACTTGCGGATCGTATGTAGTACATAGAGGCCATATGTCGCTCAAGTAAGTGGCCACCAACTTCATTTTTTCTTTTTTGTTTGATCTTTGATTTTAGGGTTTCCTTATGTACTATAAATACCCTTTAAGTGTTTTCTAGCTGAGGTTATGAAATTTGACATTATATTACACATTCTAGCTGAGGGCGCGTACTTTGATATTATATTACACACTTTAACATATTGTGATCTTTGGATTTCTTGTATTGGAGATTTTGTTGATAATCCAGTTTCTAACTTCGGGTTTTTATCATTGATTATTGTGATATTAGTTTGATGCTTTTAATCATGAAATCCATTGGGTACTTCACAAGTATGAGTGGCTAAATCCCTTAGCTATGGTTGTAGGAACCCTAGCAAATTGATGAAGTAGGTGAAGTGCAAGGATGATCTGAGCCAGTACCCATGCATGTATTGTATTATCTTCAGATTAATCATTGTCTTAGTAGTTTTAAATATTAGGATCCGGCCTAGATATTCCTATTCACTACAAAAGGAGAGTTGGGACTAGGAAAAGATAATAGCAATAGTAATTTGAAGTTAATTGCCAAAATAAGCTTACTCGTATTATCTTCTTAAGATGATTAGCTTTCATCTAATAACTTGAGATTCACAAGGTAATAGTTAAATGGGATCCAGGATAAGGTTAGTAATGTGACATCCTGACACTTAATATGTAAAGGGTGAAATCCATCAATGAGTCCACAATACAGTTTATGATACATAACTTATTAAATTTTACATGCAAGATACTGGGTTGGTTCAGCTGAGCACGATAAACTTAAAAAATTAAGATGCCAGGGAGAATACAATTCTAGTGTTCATCTCCTATTAATTTCAACCAATGTCTGCATTATATCACATATGGATACTTGATATTACAATACCCCTCATTTACTTTCGCACCTGCCCGTTGATTTCAGAAAAATAAAGATAGGATACTTGTAGTACCTATTGATACGACCCTAACCTAGTTGGGCTATTATTCTTGACTACGAACGCTTTATCCTCAAATTAGTGGTGTAGTTTGGGCATGGATTAAAATTTTGGCACCGTTATTGGGGACTACAGTATTGAGTAGATTGAAGTTTCTAAAGTTTATGGGTTTCTAGTTTTATTCTTAGTTAGGTATACACCGGTGTGTGCCTAACACCAGGAGTCAAGGCAATCCCTTACTCCCAATTTATCTAGAGCCATAGAGAATCTTACACACACTATGCAGAGTGTATAATGGTGTTTTGGCAGTGGTTAGAGACCCCTATAATGTACCCTCTCCTCCACCTGATGACCATAGAATGTTGCTAATAGATAGACTAAACAGTTGTTGGAATATATTGAAAACCTGAGGCGAGACGAGGAGGCACGACAGCTAGCTCAGTAGGTGGGGCTAGCTAGGTAGATACAAGATGGAGATAGTTGAGTAGACCTCTAAAGAGATATAAATAGACAAGGTTGATCGCATATATTGCCAGCCTATTAGTATTTACCGCCATATAAGAATGAGGAAGATATGTGCTATATTAAGTCTTCAGAAAAAGGTTCATTATTCTACGTGCCCTACCTCCATTTGTGAAGTTTGATATAACTAGTGCTATGATCCAATTGTTGAACCTGACAGGTGTGTTCTTAATGTAACCAATAGATGATGCAAATCTTATTCTTGCCAATTTCATAGGAATTTCCACTTTATATACTATTTCGGGGGTAGATCAAGAGTCTTTGAGGTTTAGGTTGTTCCCCTTCTCATTATCTATAGAAGTTTCACTATGGTTGGGGGAACTTCCTCAAGTCTCAATAATCATATGGAATGAGATATTTAGACCATTCTTGGATCAATTCTTTCCATCGATAAAATGTTGCAGTTGTAGAATGATATTTATAACTTCAGGTAGTTGCCTTCTAAGTCAATGTATGAAGCTTGGTTTCGATTCAAGAAAAAATTGGTATGGTGCCCCTTCACAAAATTTGAGGGATGAAGTTAGTGGAGATATTCTATAGATCCCTGACAATCAGTTATAGAGCAATGGCAGATACCATCACCGGAGGTACATTTATGAGACTACGGTGGGAGATAGCTTCTGATATTCTAGACCAAATCACTATCACAAACCAAGAATGGCATACTCAGGATGATAAAAGAGGTGTTGACTCTTATTCCATTGGGCCATCCAATAATTATAGATCTGTTGATAATACAGTAGCACAGGGAGTAGCACATCTCAGAACAAAGATTAGGTTGCTTACTAAGCAATTTGTAGGAATGAATTCTGTAAAGGTAAATGTAGTAAGAGCATAGGGTTCGGCTTCTAGAGTTTATGAGTCTGACTTAGAGGAGTAAGCCAAGTGTATTAATCATGAGTTAGCGGATTTACAAGCCCAAGGGCAAGAAAACTGAGATTGGAACTATTATGGTGATAAATATAAAGACTGTAGTAGGGAGCGAGATGGTGACTAGAGGAAAAAGGATGAATATAGAGAGAGAAGAGAGATAGGCACATTCCAATAGGCATAAGGGATAAAGAATTAAGAATAGAGGTAATCCTAACCAAGATAGTTAAGGGTCAAGAAAATTAGGAGAACAACCTTAAGGAGATTAAGGCTGATATTTCAGGGTTGACCTAGAAGGTCGAATCTCATATGATTGCTTTCAAGCAGTAAGAGCACCAATTCGGGCAGATGACAGCAACACTAAACCAGAGGTAGCTAGGTACCCTTCTGAGTATCAGTGTTCAAAATCCAAAAAATAATGGTTGTATTCTTACTTTTACCACAAGGTGTGGCATGACTATTGTGGATCCTCCTTTACCCACTGTGGGAGTGTCGAGGAATGATGAAGTTGTTGCTGATGGGACACCTATTATAGAGTTAGAAAAGTAAAAACATAGTAATTGTAAAGTTGATAAGGATAAAAGTATGGGTGATGTAAGCGATCTAGTAATCAAGTCGATCCCAAGACCAGCCCCACCTTTTCCGTAAAGACTAAAATAGAAGCAAGAGAAAGGGACATTTAAGAAGTTTATTGAAATACTTTAAGACATGAGCTTGAACATCCCTATTCTTAAAGAGATAAAGGATTTGCCTGGTTATGATAGGTTTATAAAAGGGTTAGTGACCAAGAAGAGTACTGCAAGTTTTGAGGACATGGGTGGACTGCACCATTGTAGTGCAGTTACTTCTAAAACACTGGCTCAGAAAAAGGGCAATCCCATTGTGTTCATGATTCCATGTACAATTGGGACCTTCTAAATTGTTAAAGTTTTCTGTGACTTAGGGTCCAGCATAAATGTGATGTCGCTAGCCATATTTAGACAATTGGGTTTGATCCCCCTTGAGCCGACTACTATGTAGTTGTTTATGGCCGATTGCACTGTTAAAAAGCCTATTTTCATTACCTATAAGGTAATGGTAAGAGTATATCACCTCATCTTTCTAGCTAACATTGTGATTCTGATTGTAAGGTTGATTTTGAGGCGCCCATAATTTTGGAAAGACCGTTTATGGCTACGGCATAGAAATACTTGACATGTAAAAGGGAGAACTTAAGTTTAGAGTCAACAAGGAAGAAGTCACATTCAATGTCCAAAGAATAATGAAGTAGCCGACCGACATGAGAGTGGTGTCGGTCATTGATTTTGTTGATAACCCAGAAGGGTACTCTTTTGGGTATCTTGATGAATTCTTAGTAGTCATTATACCCATATCGTGTTGCGACATTAAATCAGGAAATATATTGTAACACCCCAAGAATTCCAACCGATAGTAGAACCATGCTTCAAACTCATGAGAAATAAATTTTAGTGATTTGGTAGTTTTATCATCATCTTTGATATGTATTAAGGCCTCAAATATGTCCTAGCTATTAGGCGAATCAAAACATCCCTTACCAATTGAATTCTTGAGGAGGATATTGGTACAGTCAACTTCAAATAAGCATATCTTTTGTTATACTATGAATTTCTAATCTCATGACACATTAACAGATATATAATTGAATTATCTTTTCAATTATACCAATTTCGCCAAAATCTATTACCGGAGTAAAATTTTATGGTCGTTTTACAATGAGCTATTCGGATTGCCAAAGTGTAACGGGAAGGTCGATGGACCATCGCGCTAGCGACGAACCATCACACAAACCATGACAACTAAGGCAGTAAGCCTATTTTCTAGCCATAAGCAACGGTTTGAGGAATGGTCTATCCCTGGGGTGATGAGTCATCTCCCAAACCATCCCGCACCTCCATTTAGTGATTAAAAGTCATTTTTAAAGGGAATTTTGGGTCTTTTCCACCCTTTTTATCACCTAATTACATCAAATCAAAGCATATAACTTCATATTCATCCATAGCATAAAAATTAGGGTTCCTTTCAAGATCAACCCTCAAGATCAAGGTTCAAACCCTTCTTCAAGAAAACTCAAGAATTAAAACATCACCATATAAGAATCTTCAAGAAAAGCCTCCAAGAACATTCTCAAGGCTTCAAAAGTCAACTTGTTTTATTGAATCAAGCCAAATAAGGTGTGTGGGGTTTGAACAAGAATAAATCTTTCGTTCTTGTTCCCAAAAACTTAAATTTTATTAAAGATTTCATGATTTGCAAGTTGGGGTTTATGTTCAAATTATCTTATTTGAGTTTAGGGATTTATATAGTGATTGAAGTATGAAAGTGCATAGTTTTCTTGATTTAAAGAATTCTCTTTCCTGATTTAAATATGATGAGTATGTTTTGCGACATTGACTAGAGATTTCCAATTGAGTTTTGAGTATCATATTGTGATTTCGATTTCACTATCTTGACTTGGATTGTTAAAGTATTTCAATACTATTATTGTGAGCATGAAGTTTATGGTGATTTGACATGATTTCCAAGTATAGATTGTAAGCCATAAGTTTCAGTCTTGATATTCTAGAAAGATGATTTTTAAACAAGATTTGATCTTTTGGTCCTAAGCTAAGATAAGGAATCCATATTACTCATATAGTTCATAATTTAAAGCAAAGAAAAGCATAATTGGTTTTCACTATACATTATTGTACTAAGTAAGATGAATTTTCTAAAAGTTCTGAGCCTAAGTATAGGAGTAGTATTGAGCATCGATTTGGGTATGATTCGAAGGTCTCAGCCCCAGAACTACAAGCCACCGTAGGATTATAATTTACCCCAAGTGGGTTAAGATAGTGATCACTAAAGTTAAGGTTCTATTCCAATGGCAAGGGTAAAGCAGCTCTCCCCAACATGGTCAAGACGTTGGACTCCATGTCAGCTTACATGGTTTATGCCGATTATAAGAAACTCCTAAGTTCCCAGAGTCTCCAAGTATTCAAATCTTTATAGTCCTAAAGTTCCCAAGTCCTTTAGTTTCCAAAGACGTATTCTCCTCAAGATAAAACCATAAGTTTTGAAAGTTATTGTTTTAAGATTCCTTTTTGCTTACAAGATTTGAGAATAAGAGAAGAATACAGATTTTAGAACTAAGTATAATGACTCACGAGATTACATGTTTTATTATTCATGATTTATGAGATTTACATTTCAGATTTATTCAAGCTATGTGAGTCATTTATATTAGTATGCATGGTTTTATAAGGAGTAATGATATTGTTGACTTAATGCATACACCCCTATATACTCAGTACATCCTTAAAGTATGATCCATTTATATGTCTATGTGCTACATTATCTCATAATGCAGGTACAAGATTAGTGGGCACATTCAGACTCAAATAGTTGTAGATTCCTACCAGTAAGGTGATGAGTCCTCCTACTTCGGGGACTTCAGTTGGATTTATTTATGTTGTGTTTTTTCTTATTCATATGTATTGATTAGAGATAGTTGGAGTAGCTTCCTATCTATTTATAGTCAGTATAGTAGAGGCTTCACAGATGTCAGTTAGAGTCAGTATTGTAATTCCAGTCCCTCTCTTCAGACTTTATTAGAATATAAAAGTGATATCAGTATCGTGTTTTATAGATTTCAGCATTTCTCTATGTTTCCACACAGTAAACTTCATCACTCATTCATATTTAATCAATTGCTTAGTAGTATGCCATTAGAAGGGTTAGCTTGGGATTACTTATGGTCCTAAGCACCATGTGACATTTGGGATAGATTTTTGGGGCGTTACAAACTTGGTATCAGAGCACAGAGTTCAAGTATCCTAGGGTGTCTGTGAAGCCGTGTCTAGTAGAGTCTTACAGAATGGTACGGAGATGTCTATACTTTTCTTCAAAAGGCTACAGGGCATTTAAAAAATATTTCCCCTCTTTTAAGTCTCAGATTGTGCTATAGAAAGGTTCTCTAAGAAACTTATACAGATTCTCATCTTGCTCTATTCAGACCATCTCTACCTTATTTTAAAGGTAACAGAAATAGTCAAGCTTAAATCTTTACAGATAGATCTTTCTCATGCACCCCCACAGATAGTTTTGGGATTGTATGTAGTCTTAAAAATATCTCATCAATGCTTTTAAGTTCTGAGTTTTGAAGAACTTCATTCATTTTTATGGAAATGGTGTGTTAAGCCCAAGTCAGATGTGCTTTTAGATCCCTCCTCAAAATTTGTAATGTTAATCTATACTTCATCATCTATACATTATTCTTGACATAACATAATTAGCAAGTTCCAATTTTCTCCCTTGATAATGCTCTCAAATTTGCAAGCAAGAAGTTTCAGAATGCACCCAAAAGGTTTGAAAAGAGCTCTTTAGTGTGTCATAAGTCCCTCAATCTAAAATTTATGTCCTCATTCTTATGAGTTATTTAGTTGATGCATAATTAGATATGTATTTAGATTACCCATTGACCCTTTTAACATAGATAATGCTCATCAGAGGAGATAGTATGAATCTAAACTGTTAAGGGTAGTGTGCATTCAAGGGATATTATGAACTTCAGTGTTATGATTTATGAATAGTACAACCCTATTATAGTTGGAAGTATAGGTATAGAAGAGTAGTGGCAAGAAGAGTGAGCATGATGATTGATAAAAAGTATAGAGATAAATTTATACATGCTATAGATTTTGCATTATGCTGATATATTTTTATGTGTTAGTTTAGTGGAGGATAGAGAAGGATTTATTAGTTAAGGTGAAATGTTGTTTGCTTGAAGTATGGGGAAGGAGTTATTGATGGTATTTGTTTTGATTGAAAGTATAGGATATTGATTAAGTGTTTGGTGGTTTAGTATCATTAATTTAGGCTTCCCTAGAGGATGCAAAAAGGAGTTTAGCTGAAATTTATAGAGTTATGAAAGTAATTTAGATGTATAGAAGGGTAAATAGCAATGATGTGTATAAGTATGATGTATTAATGGATTATGATAAGATAGGCCATATGATTATGATCGAATATTATTGCTATGAAGTTCTAGTGGACTAGTGTTTCTTGATGTTTTATTCTATAGATTCCAAGTGATATTAGTATGTGATGTTAATCATGCCTAGCACCAGACACTAAGTTAGAATAGTAGATGATTAGCAAGGTGGATCTAGTAATTTTTTGGTTAGTGCGGCTAGTTGTATAGAAGTGATTTAGTAGGCTTGAACAGTGTATACAAGAGCTTAAGTTTATTTGTTTGCAATGAAGTATGATGTTGCAGGTATGATGTAGAGGAGTGCCCAAGGTGATATGGGGCTTCATTATTTTTGAAACTTATTAAGTATTGTTTGGTTAGTAGTACCCCTTTTATGAGTGTTTGTTTAGAAGTGCATATGGGGTTATGAAGATAGTCTTGAATGTCATGCTTTTATACATGCGGAGGGATGCATTGAGCATTAGTGAATGTCTAGTACTATGCGGATTGTAGTTATTGCAAAGGTAATGAGGATAATTCTGGGTACAAGAAGTTGTTAAAAGTGTAGATGCATGTGAAGTCATGATTCTGACTGGTGTAATGTTATGGTGTTATGTGTGATACCTTGTGATTTCAAGTTAGGCTTGACCATAACAAGAGAGTTAGGTTCAGTTAGACTTTGGTAGATGGATTTGTCAGCGGACATATGAGAATTATAAGTTGAGTCAATGAGTATGGTGTTTAAGGGAAAAGTTTAGTTGAGAGAGTATTTTAGAAGTGTGGCTAAGATTTAAAGTGAGAAGTTTCATTGCTTGAGGCCCAGTACTTCTATCCCAACTTATGAGTCACAGGTCTATATTCCATGCTATATTTGGAGAAATATGGTAATTCTTTATTCTGAGGTCTTATTCAGATCTTGCCCGGAGTCCCTTACTTCCTAATAGCCTTAGAAATTTCTTAGAAATGTGTGGAAGAAATACCTTATTTGGGAGAGAGCATTCAGTATGATTCAATCCGTGCAGCCAGAAATCCAGTTTACATCTTCCAATTTAGTCTAGTCTCACTACCTAAAATTTCGTGAGTATGACCATTTCAAGATATAGTTTGTTCGCATCCAAGTAGATTGTGAATATCAGTTCAGTACATTCATCATGTATCAATTTCAGATTCAGATATTAAGTCATGGTTTAGTCCGTAAGTATCATGTATATCATCTTAATCTTTTCTAGTATTTCAACCAAATTAGTATCATTCGGGGATGAATGATCCAAGGAGGGGGTGTTGTAATACCCCGAGTTTTAATGTCACAAACCTCTAATCTCTTCTCTGCGAACTCTGATCCAGCCGAAGGTGATAGTCTTTCTTAATTCAGTTCTTTTTTAAACAAAGATTCATCTATATAGATATTCTTATTATAAGTTCATGCATTCCCAGAAGTACTCAAAGGATTAGAAAGGTGTAGAATCAGTTTAGTAATTTATTTCAGTTGTCCATCCTCAGTTTTCGCAGCTAGCCAACCTCATTCGAGGATGAATGTTACCAAGGGAGAGATATTGTAATACCCCGAGAATTCCAACAGATAGTAGAACCATGATTCAAACTCATGAGAAATAAATTTTAGTGATTTGGTAGTTTTATGATCAAGTTTGATGTGTATTAAGGCCTCAGATATGTCCTAACTATTAGGCGAATCAAAACATCCCTTACTGATTGAATTCTTGAGAAAGATATTGGTACAGTCAACTTCAAATGAGCATATCTTTCGTTACACTATGTATTTCTCAGCTTATGACATACCAGCAGATATATAATTGAATTATCTCTCCAACGATACAAATTTCATCAAAATCCATAATTGGGGTAAAAATTTATGGTCGTTTTACAGTGAGCTATCTGAACTTCCAAAGTGCGACGGGAAGGCCGACAGACCGTTGCGCCAGTGACAAACCATCCCGACTGAGGCATTAATCCCATTTTCTGACCATAAAGTGACGGTTTGAGGGACGTTCTATCCCTTGGGAGATGGTCCATCCCTGGGGCGACGGCTCGTCGCCCAAACGGTCCCACATCTCCGTTTAGCGATTAAAAGTCATTTTTAAAGGGATTTTTGGGTGTTTTCTAACCTTTTAGAACCTAATTACATCAAATCAAATCACATAACTTCATATTCATCCATAGTATCAATATTAGGATTCCTTTCAAGATCAACCCTCAAGAGCAAGGTTCAAACCCTTCTTTAAGAAAACTCAAGAATCAAAACATCACCATTCAAGAACCTTCAAGAAAAGCCTCCAAGAACATTCTCAAGGCTTTAAAAGTCAACTTGTTCCATTGAATCAAGACAAATAAGGTATGTGGGGTTTTAACAAGAACAAATCTTTCGTTCTTGTGCCCAAAAGCTTGAATTTTATTAAAGATTTCATGATTTACAAGTTGGGGTTTATGTTCAAATTATCTTGTTTGAGTTTATGGATTTATATAGTGATTGAAGTATGAAAGTGCATAGTTTTCTTGATTTAAAGAATTCTCTTTCATGATTTAAATATTATAAGCATGTTTTGCGACATTGACTAGAGATTTCAATTGAGTTTTGAGCATCACATTGTGATTTTGATTTCATTATCTTGACTTGGATTGTTAAAGTATTTCAATATTATTATTGTGAGCATGAATTTTATGGTGATTTGACATGATTTCCAAGTTTGGGTTGTAAGCCATAAGTTTCAGTCTTGATATTCCAGAAAGATGATTTTAAGTAAGATTTGATCTTTTGATCCTAAGCTAAGATAAGGAATCTACATTACTCATATAGTTCATAATTTAAAGCAAAGAAAAGAATAATTGGTTTTCACTATACATTATTGTATTAAGTAAGGTGATTTTTTCTAAAAGTTCTGAGCCTAAGTATGGAAGTAGTATTGAGCACCGAGTTGGGTACGATTTCAAGGTCTCAGCCCCAGAACTACGAGCCACCGTAGGATTATAATTTACCCCAAGTGGGTTAAGATACTGATCACTAAAGTTAAGGTTCTATTCCAGTGGCAAGGGTAGAACAGCTATCCCCAACATGGCTAAGACGTTGGACTCCATGTCAGCTTACATGGTTTATGCCGATTAGAAGAAACTCCTATGTTCCCAGAGTCTCCAAGTATTCAAAGCTTTATAGTCCTAAAGTTCCCAAGTCCTTGAGTTCCCAAAGTCCTATTCTCCTCAATATAAAAGCATAAGTTTTGAAAGTTATTGTTTTAAGATTCCTTTTTTCTTACAAGCTTTGATAATAAGCGGAGAATATAAATTTTAGAACTAATTATAATGACTCACGAGATTTATGCTACATGTTTTATTATTCATGATTTATGAGATTTAGATTTCAGATTATTCAAGCTATGTGAGTCATTTATATCAGCATGCGTGGTTTTATAAATACTAATGATATTGTTGACTTAATGCATACACCCCCATATACTCAGTACATCCTCAAAGTACTGATCCACATATATTTCTATGTGCTACATTATCTCATAATATAGGTACAATATCTAGTAGGCACATTCAGTCTCAGGCAGTTGCATATTCCAACCAGCAAAGTGATGAGTCCTCCTATTTCGGGGACTTTAGTTGGATTTATTTATGTTGTAGCTTTTCTTATTCTTATGTATTGATTAGCGATAGTTGGAGTAGCTTTCCAACTATTTATAGTCAGTATAGTAGAGGCTTTACAGATGTCAGGTAGAGTCAGTATTGTAATTTTAGTCCCTCTCTTCAGACTTTATTAGAATGTAAAAGTGGTATCAGTATTGTGTTTTATAGATTTCAGCATTTTTCTATGTTTCCACACAGTAAACTCTGTCACTCATTCATAGTTAGTCGGTTGCTTAGTAGTATGCTATTAGAAAGGTTCGCTTGGGATCATTTGTGGTCCTAGGCACCATGTGACGTCTTGCGATAGATTTTTTGGGAGTTACATATATGGGAGGTAACCCATGAGCTTGTTGGTGAAGTCTAAGTAACCAACATAGCCATGTCCTGCCGCGATGTTAAATCAAACGCTGAGTGGGAGGCAAGCCATTATTTTAGTGTTCACTTTGTTTGTTTTGATTCTATAGTTTTATAGCTCTTAGACTGACTTGAAATGTGGTATGGTTGCTATATTTATAATCTTCCAGGTTAGGGGACTGCTTGGCCAATCCACAAGGTCACGAGTCCCATTCGGGCAAGGTAAAGTTGTGCAATAATTAAAAGATGAAATTTTCAGAATGTTAAGGGTAAATTCAAGACATTGACACATAATCCTACTTACATAGAAATAAATACTAGTTATGCACCCGTAAGTAGTAGGGTAAGTATCAGAATGCAAAGTTCAGAGAGCAAGAAAGTGGTCTAAAAATTTTTCCCACATACGGTCAGCACATACAGATTGTATGTACCACATATGACCCGTAAGTGACCAGTTTGTGGGCCCATATTTAGTTTAAAATTTTACACCCACACATGCTTAAATAAACCTAAAATAGGCACCTCCTTTCTATTTAAGTTATGTTTGACTTATTTTTAACTCACCAAATCCTCAAAAATTCATTCTTTCCCTTCAAATCTCAATTTCCCTCTCAAAGTGTAAACTTGTCCAACTCTTAGAAAAAGGTTAAATTGGCACTTGTTTGCGGTATCAACTTGTCCAAAATTTCTATACACATGTTCCAACCTCAAGTTTACTTCACTTCTTTGTAGTACACTTCCGGTTTTGCATCTAAAAGGTAATGTTCATGGCTCCTACTCATAGTACGATATGTTAAAATTGAAGACAAGTAGTAGGTGTGTTCATTTTCATGCAATATAAGTTGTTACCAACAAAGTTTTTAGTTAGAATCCTTGAACTATACTAAAATCCAAATGTAGGATGTGGTTCTTGGATTAAACCCTAAAATTATGCCCTAACCAAAAGTGGTACTTAAAGAAGTAGGGAATACTAAGAGTTTGGAAAGATAGTTGGTAGTGATAAATATAATTTTTGATGTATGCATGTACGTTGGACTCATTGGGACTGAATTTAAGTATAGGGATGTGAAAATTGAAGGAACATTCATAGTTGTCAAATTTTGAGTTTTTCTTCAAATTTTGCAGTCCCTCCCTCTATGTTTAAAACTAACTCTTGGTTTTTCATGTACACATGGCTCCCAAATCTACAAAGAAGTATGTTTCATCTAGGAGATGGAATGAGTCCCTTAAGCCCAGTGGCTCGGTGGAGGAGTACCCTATTATAAAACTTAGAGCAGCTACAATCGGAGAGAAATGTTAAATGACTAGAGGCCAAACATATGAGGCAGCTGAGATTATTATCTTGGGAACTATGTTTGAATAGCTTCCAAATGACTCATAGTAGAGCAGAAGGACAGCCTTTACCCGAACTAGGTCTCGAACTGAGGTTATTTAGGATACATAGGATACCCAAGCATATCTATCACAACTAAGAATGAAATCGACCTAGAGATCACTCCCACACTCTCCTCCATCGGGTGATGATGATGAGGATGAGGATGAGGCAGAGTCTAAGCTAGTTCCATAAGTTGATTCTTAGGACCCACAGTCTGAGAAGGGGTCCCAGGATGAGTCTAAGGTTGTATACAGGAGGAGTCATTCGCAGTACCCTGGTCTAAGAAGGGTACAACAATTCATAAGCATCCATCAGGTGTACTCCAATGTGAGAAGGGTACAAGAAAATCCTCCCACCAAGTACGAATTCTAGATTCACAATAGGGACTGTGTTCTGCCCCTACACATGTCTCGGAGATACCTACTAAGTATGTAAACACAAAATGGTGTGTTAAGGGACTATGGATGATACTTGATAGAGACAATCATGCTTCAGAGACCAAATGATTACAGAGGGTCATTTATGAGGAGCACAGAATTGAGCTATCTAGTTTGAGAAGACCACCGCAGTTGCGGATAACTTTTGATCGTTATTAGTAAGAGTTGATGACTATACCATTCGATTCTTATAGCACATCATTGGTACGGGAATTTTATTCATAATATCATACCACAGTAGCTCTTACTTCGCCGAGATATAGAGGTCTTCTAAGGTATGCTGAGCAACCACAACTTGAGTAGATCCTTGTGAGAGGGTTCATGGTAGATATTTTTGCGGCGGCCATCCACCAAGTTCTCTTTGGTCTAGACTGTATTGCCCCGGCATCCACAGCAAAGTGTGACTACAGACTGAGAGTTGCATATGATAGACATATTATGAGGCATGCCGAGCATAAAATGAGATATTTGAGATGGCGAGGTGGATCACCGAATATATTTCACCTTTGGGTGATGAGACACTACGGATCAAAGAATAAGGAACAATAAAGAAGGAAGCACTGACTTTTGCTTCTAAGTTTTAGGTTGTTGCTCGTTAGATATTGACTATTTTTGAATTCTTTAAATAATGTATTTACTTCAGAGAGAGTCAGTTTGATTGCTATCATGATATCCGAGTTTGACATTGACTTTGCAGCCATTATTTAGCATGAGATTCATACGAGAGCCTTTGGGGAGATGATGACTTTTCCATTCTCTTATCATATTCAGAGACTATGTGATGATGTTGGTGTACCAAAGATACTGGGAGTTGATGAGAGAGTAAAAGTGACAGCCATGGCACTGATAAAGTTGATGAAGGATCCAGCAAATCCAGCCCTTCCCAAGAGACCTCGTGATCTTTCCATAGCACCTCAGGCCCAAACTGAAGGTCCTTCAGTTTCCACAAAGCCTAGTGATGTATAGAGAGAAGATGTAGAAGCTAGTATAGATTTTTATATAGGGGAGCAGAAAGAGGCTCCCAAGGTTATTACACAGGGTGAGGGGACCCTAGCGACATCCACATCATCTCTGGCTTGTATCTCAGAGTTTGTTGGTATATCTTCAGGACACACTCACTCATCCACTTCAACTGTTGCATCAGGTATGGTGTTAGTTTCTTATGAATTTTTGTGGAGCTTAGTGGATAGCTTGAGCGTCACTACCAGACGACCAGAGAATGTGGAGACAGAGTTGGCGACTTTGAATGAGCAGATCCGACCATAGGTGAAAAATAGACTAGAGGTGATAGAAGTTAGATGGGAGTTTGCACATACAGCTTCTATGTCACAGCTACATGCTAATCTACATGCAGGTATTGATTCTTTTAAGAGGTATGTGGTAGATAGTTTAGAGCGACTGAGGCACTGTATCTAGGAGGCATTAGATAGGAGATGAACACTTTGAGAGCAAAGGTACGCTATCTCACAAAGAGCCACATGACAGTTATCCCTCCGATCATTCCACCAATTTTTTAGACATTACCTCTGTATGGTCCCACATGCTTTGATTTATGTGAGAAGGAAGAGGAGAAGGCTCTCATAAGTAGGTCTAAAAGAGGCCATAAGGGGAAGCTTCAGGATCCAGATTTACCATTTGAGTAGGCCTTAAAAAGGTCTAGACCTGGGTTGAGGAAGACTGATTTCATTGATAGGCAGAGACATAGAGAGATAGCACGGTTGCATCCTCCAGCAGTGCACCACCACCACCACTGCCTCCATCAATAGATATTCCCCCACATGATGACACGAATTCTTAGTGCATTCTAGGTATGTTCTTACTTCACTTAGATTTACTCTATTTTTATGCATTGGGGATAGTGCGTAGTCCTTTAGTTAGGGATAGGGCAAACCATAGCTGCCTCAGATTTTTTTATCTTGCTTCTTTTGCTATCGGCCGTAGTATGGTTGCAGAACCAGCATGTCTAGGTTTAAATTTTTTTTGTGTTTTGTTGTTTGGCCAGGTGATTTTTGAGTATTTAAGTCAATCGATATGATTTTATTTTGATTTTTCAAAAATTGAAACCCCTCCAAAAAAAAAATTAAATTAACTGTGTGTAATGTGTATATGTGTGACCTTCATAGATCTTGATATGGCATTATGAGTACGGACATGATAATCATACCTAATTGTTGCTTGAACTGAAAAGGTAGTAGTTTTTATGACATCGTCTTGTGCCGTGTGCGTGTGAAATACTACCTAGTTTCCTTTGTTTGTTAAATCTAGAACTTGCTCGGTTGGTCTTGCCGATGTTATAGGAAAGTTGGTTTGGAAAGGATCATATGTCAGTTTTTATTTTAGTCCACTTTTATCCTAAATAACCGTCCTAGTGTGAAGTTGTATCCCTTGAACCATATTTTGAGCCTTATAGCCTATTTCTTGATTTTCACCTTCCCACTTTGTTATAATGAAACTATTTTGGCCATGGTCCTCCTTGTACATTAGGCACCTGAACTCAGGAAAATCGCCTAAGTTGAGAGTGAAAATCACAAGGTTGTGTAATGTATAGTGGGTATGAAGAAAGGAAAAATAAAAGAAAAATAAATTAGGGTTTGGTTTTATAGCAAAAGAAATAGAAAAGAAAAAGGAAAGCACAAGAAAAATATGAAAATTTTGAAAAAGAAAGAATAAGAAAACTACATCCAACCTGAATGTGCTTTAAAATAAAACAAAAAGGGAGAACTAAGGGCGGAAATAAGAAAAATTGGTTGATAAGTGAGACCCAAAAGTTAGTTGACCCGTCCCGGGGCCTTTTCATAATGGGAGTCCCAAGTCCAATTGGGACTAGAGACTACCCCTATTACCCAACCCAACCTTCAGTCGTCTACCTTGAGTTTGTTGAATTTCAAACATATAAAAAGATAGCATAACTACCCAAATTACACTCTATGATAGGTCTATTACCGAGATCGAACCAACCGAGTTTGACCATCCCATACTAATCGTCCAATCATACCAAGCCAAACCAAACCATAGATCCAACCATAACGAAATAAGTTTCATTAATAATTAAATATAGAATCCAAAAATAAAATACGATGGAACAGTGAGCAATTTTGACCAATATGGTCAGCCCTAATACCAATGTCAATACTAAGGTTGACACCAATACTGATCCCGCCCATTCCAATCCATAGTAGTACCACAAAGGCCTTTAACCAAAAGAATACAAATATCCAGTTAGGACATGCCCCCAACCATACCAATATCCATAAATAATCTAAAGTGTGAAATGACATCCATGAAATGGAGCCTTTCGAATAGATGAAAGCTCACCACTTCAACCGAAAACTGACCCATGAATGTCTGAATGTTAAGCAGGAGGAGTAGAATGGCCAGTTCTTCCATTGTGTGGGGATACAGACACCCGAAAATGGGTTAGTGGGTGAAGGCTAGCATGAACTCAAAATAAGTATAAACTAATGCCATTTATAAAATCAAGTAAAACCATCTATATGCACACAAACATACGTATATATAAATAACCATGCCGGGAAAGGGAACTGGGTTTAGCATGCCATTTAAAACCTTTACCTGGGTTGTGTAGCTCTACCATCCTATACCACCCATGGGCTATATGGGTTCAGCTCCCCCTGCTAAAAGGTCCAAGTGCATAAAGTCGCACGACCAGGGAAGAAAACCTAGGATGACTAGTACATCCCCCAAAATGTAAAGTGTGACATCATGCACACAATCACTAGGACCAAACCTTACATCAGCAAATATGAGTTTCCAGTTTTGATCCCCCCGGTACCTCCACCTTCCACGACTTTACTTCACACACCTCTTCTTTAAGACCAATTAAACCATTTTCCAACCAAACTATATTATTATTAACCAAGGCTACTAGTAGTGGTATCGCTATACCGACTATAACTTACAAGTATTGTCCTTATCCAATCCTTAGAGGATTCCCATGTACCCCACATGATTTCTAATTAACCAAAATCATGGCCACCAAGGCCATTTCAATCCATTCAAAACCATTTAAACCATTTATATCATTTGGGGTTCCATTACCAGGTTTAAACCATGCATAAGTTCTGTTGAAAAACCAACATTATAGTGAAAGCATTGTTATAGGCATTTTTCAACCACATTAGGGGTGTAGTATTTCCAAAACCAAAGTCCATTACCAAACAACCATTCTCATGCAACCAATTATCCAAAACCACCATTAATGCATATAAAAGCATAATTAAAAACATGGGAAAACCATATTTGAAAACCCAAAATCATTTATAACCAAAACGTCCAAATCATATTTGAAGACCCAAAATCATACATCATTCAAATCATCAAAACATTGTATAAAACCATGTCTTTAGTTGGAACTAATAATGAGGGAAGAGAACATGCCTTAAACCAAGATGATGATAGAGACAAATCACCAAGACAAGCCCTAATTTACTCCTTAAGATGAAACCCTACCTTCCTTTGCCCAAGGACTCTTGAGAGGATTTAAGAGTATTTTTCAAGTGTTTAAGGACTGAATAATAGGGAAAATAACATTCCAAGTGTAATATAAGTCGTGGGACCTTATTTGAATAAGTGGAGAAATATCCAAATTGCCCTCACTTAAACTGCAATAAATTCCCATCATAGGGTACAACTGACCCTTACGAGTCTTACCCATCCTATACGAGTGGTACCCATCTCTCATACCCTAGTATTTCCCCCTTGGACCTAATATTGTCTAAGGTATGAAACACCTAAACCCAAGTCGTATTCAAGTGTACGACTAGTACTTATAAATCGTACCCTTCGTAGAATAGAATTCAGGAGGTTTGAACACTGACCACCATAGGAGTCTTGGTACAACTCGTACCCTAGCTTACGGATCATGCTGATCCATTCGTACTAAGATACAACTTAAGTTACCAAATCTAAGGTTCAGTGAATGTAATGACCCGAGACTACCCCCTAGTCGTTACACGATGCTCATGACCAAGGACCACAAGCTAACCCTTTCCTGATATCAGTACATGAACACTGCATAATATCTAAAAATAAATGGAAAAAAATAGGTAGAAATAAGCCATAAGGTTCAACACATCTATAAATACTAAAAACTGAAAACTGAATACTAATACACTCGTTTGAAAATCCTCTAATTGTCTGAACTAAGGAGTTGATGGGACATGTCCCCAACTAACTCCGTCAACTGAAAATAAATAAAGTCTGATGTAATAATAATACAAGGATCATCCTCGAATGAAGAGGACTCACTTCTACATCTACTGCTGCTGACTAGGACTGAACTGCTGAGGGAACTCTAGATTATATGCCTCTGGACTTATGGTGTCAAATAAAACACCATAGCGCAAATGCATCAGTACGGGAATGTCCCAAGTATGCAGATGAGGTAAGGCTAAATGCAAGGGCTCATGGATGAACAGTTACATAACTAAATAATCATGAGAGTACCGAACGAGAACACATAAAAAAATGCACAAACTATAATCACAATCATCACAACCCTAGATACTAAAACTCGGATACCGTTTTACTGTTATCTGAACTCACTACTAATACTGAGATACTGAATCACTGAATTATCTGATACTGATAACTGATTAACTAAATATACTCACATGAATAACTGAATTATGAGATCACTATTTTTGACTGACGGAATCGAAGATCAACCTCTCTCTAATAGATTACTCCAGAATCTATTATCAATGATAAGAAAATAATCATGTCTGAATCTGACAATAAGAATACTCAACAGAATCTAAGACTGAGATCAAGCATATCTATCGGAAGATCTCTGGATCTGATAACAGGAATACTCAATAGGATCTGAGACTGAGATCAAGCCTATCTATTGGGAGATCTCTAGATCTGATAACAAGAATACTCAACTAAATCTGACACTGAGATCAAGCCTATCTATTGGGAGATCTCTAGATCTGATAACAAGAATATTCAACTGAATCTAAGACTGAGATCAAGCCTATCTACAGGGAGATCTCTAGATCCGATAATAAGAATACTCAACTGAATCTGAGACTGAGATCAAGCCTATCTATCAGGAGTTCTCTGGATCTGATAACAAGAATATTCAACTAAATTTGAGTCTGAGATCAAGCCTAACTATCAGGAGATCTCTGGATCTGATAACAAGAATACTCAACTGAATCTGAGACTGAGATCAAGTCTATCTATCAAGATATCTCTAAATATGATAACAATCAACTGTATATGAGACCAAGACTATCTGACGAATGGTCATGAATCAATGGAACTATCTGAGTTCCTCACTGAGATAGATGACTGTACCTCACAGTCCTGATTTCTGAAGATTGACACTAAAACTGCAACTGTGGGAAGTAGTTACTTAACCAATATGCCCCAACCTCCCATAGGTGGGGTCCAACCTATAACCCCAGCTAGAAAGGTGTCAATACCATTCCATAGGTAAAGACCTCTCCAGTCAAGCCTTTCTAACGGATGACCCTCGCAGAAAGTTAGCCTAAAGCAATGTAATAGTCAAACCTCTCTAACATTGATAGCCTCTACTAACGAGGACTCCTGCATCCTGCACTAGCTATATAGTTCTAGAGTGTAGGGATTGATCCTAACGACTTAGCTTCTCTCTAACGGGAAGCCACCATCCTTTCCCTCGCTTGGTGTTAGCTCCTACTCCTAACTAAAAGACTTTGAACTAAATTCTCAACTGAACTTATACTGAACTAAATCTGATACTGATCACATTTCTCAAATGATCTAACTGAATTAAGCTGAATTTACTTCATTTCATATCTAACAAAATACTACTAAATCATGGTATATAACTGAAGATATAGAGTTTGAATAGATTAATCAATCACTACCGAGGCCAGAACTGAATACTTGAATACTACAAGATCTGAGTTGAGTACAACACTGAGGCTAGATTACTAGTCATATGGGGATTACGGAGATTACTGACATTATTGAGATTTCTTAAGTTCTGTATCTGTTAGGATATAGAGTTCTATAATTCACTAAGTTTTGAGAATCATGGCCAGACTTGGATTATCATAAAAACTGACACAGGCTCTACACAGCAGCTAAATTGTCGGATATAAATACCCCCAGGACTCGATAACATAAAAGTAAAACATAACCATTCTTGACTAGACTTAATTGTGGTCATTCATTCATCATCACAATTACTAAATCATCTCTTCAAGCATTTAGGAATCATAACATGTATTCACCATCGCAATTACTAACGTATCACTTCAAGCATTTAGGAATCATAGACATGTAATAGTGCAAGAGGAACATGATATAGGATCATACTCCATTCAACAAGGTCTTGCATCAAATACTTAGCATGCATATTAGTCTTGGCATGTATTGGATAGCACATGATTTGGGAAAATTTCATACTATCATGTCACAACTAACTCATCAATCACTTGGCATGTATTAAAGGCTTAGCATATATCAAAGAGCACCTAATTAGGGAATTTACTACTATTATGTCTCAACTTGTTCACTAAGGCCTTTCAACAAACACTAGGATTGCATGGGTTACACCTGATTGAGGATTTCATGCTATGATATCACAATTCATTCACTAAGGCATTTCATCAAACACTAGGCATGCATGGGCTTGCTCATAATTTGGGGTTTCCTAATCAACATTCCATAATGGCCCTGATTCTTCACATAAACATTTTATCGAACATATAGGGAGAATGCTTTGCTTATTCAACCATTTCCAGACTTAATTGGCATGAACACATCATCTAAAAAGAAACTTAAAGAGGGTTTATCATGAACATCACATACTAGGGTCAAAGCTTGAAAACCTTGTAAACAAACATGAATCATAAATCAATAATAGTTGGAACATCAATTTCAACTCACGTGAATTATTAAAAGCCATAAACATCTACATACCTTAGGGAATTTCAGAAAAAGGGTTCTTGAGCTTCTTGGACGAAAGGGACCCAAGAATCAACATCTACATACCTTAGGGAAACTTTTTTCTTGAAAGTTCTTTGGAGAGATTCTTGATTCCTCTTGGTTTCTCTTGATCTCTATTGATTTTACTTGAAGAAGAAATAAGGGTTTTGATTTTGTAAAACCCTAGTTTTGATGTTGAAGATTGGAAATGAGGTTGTGAGCCTTTTATCGGGTATATATAAGGGCTGAAAAAGAGTGGGAAAAGACCAAAAAGCCCTTATAATTAAATTAAAAAATCACGATTTTACATGCTGACGTGACTCACCATAATTGCTCCAACTTGCTGGAAATCGGACAATTGGGAAACTTCATGATGGCGTGACACGGTGGCAATCGCGTTTCCACCTTGGTTGCGAACTAAAAAGGGACCGCGATATGGTGGAATCGCATTGGTGCACTGGAAATTTACAATCCAGAAATTAATCCTTAGCGTGATACACCATAATCACAGAGGCTCACTGTATTTCGATGTTTGCCATTTTGGCTGGCTCCGCGACGTGCTAAAGTGCCAGGTGGCACACTGTGTCACTAAAATAACTCAACTCTTTTGCCTGAGTATCGGATTTGGGCGAATTTGGTATCGATGGAAAGCTTATTCAATGATCTACATGACAAAATATTGATATTAGGGAAGTAATACACGGTTCAAAGTATTTCACACTTGGGATGACACCTCTCAAACTTTTGAGAGCAGATTTCACTTTACTAAACATGCTCTAAGGCTCAGACTAGGAGAGAATTTTGCGGGGCGTTACATTATCTCCCCCTTAGAAACATTCATCCTCAAATGTCGATTGATAGGCTAAGAATACTAATCCACTGAACTTACTCAAGGAACAAGAACATCTCAAGACAGGACTACACAACTGGAACAACCGACATACTAAGTTCTCATACTGTACATGCATATCTGATGCATGGAATACTCGATTGAAGCTACTCATAGCTGAATTCTCATAACACACATGCATATATGATGCATGGACTCATAACTGGGCTTATCTCATGAATGCATAATTGAACACACCAAAAAGCTGAGCACTTTCTACTGAACGTGCATATCTAAATAAATGTCTGACTGAACTGACTCTCGAAAGCATGACTGGCAATGCAATGACAACTGATGTTAACATTGTAAGGAGAGTCTGAATATGCAACTGAATGATATTAAGGACATGAAAATATCATAATACCATGGGGTATCTCCCTCTTGGGACTCTATGTCCCTCTAAACATAATTCACTGAGACACTGGGGCAGTACACGAGGCACATATGAACTGGGTCATAATTGACCGGCTTAGATCTGAAAATCATGCATGACTCATGCTAACATATAAGCCTAAAATGGAAACAAAGGATCAAACAATGAATATCACAAAGATGAAGGACTAAGAACATACTCGAGTCTATTTCAGGGAATCCTTCCCGATCAAGGAGAGCCTGAAGCACACGGAGTCTACCCCTCTAAGCTAGAACTCTACATTCTCGCATTCTATGGCCTGGCTCACCACACCCGAAGAACACATCACTATTGGCTCTACATACACCTTGGTGGCTCTGGCCACACTTTTCATAAAGTGGATAGGTACGAACACCGTTAGTACTACTCCGGGCTTTGGATCCTGGCGCTCCACCAGAACTGATACCCCCAAACACAAGTGTAGGTACACTAGCTGAGGATGGAGCTGGGATAGGAAATCTCTGACTATGTTGGGAACGGCCACCACCTTGTGACCCTTCCTAATAGAAACCATGACTACCTATTATGGCCCTTTTGCTCACTCTCTCTCTCTTTTCTTCATCTTATCTATCTCAATCTTTTGATCGTGCATCATCAGTCTAGCAAGGTCCATATCTCTATGAAGCATAGCATCCCTACACTCTTTTAATACTAACTCGGATATACCAGTCACAAACTTACTCATACTCGCTCTAAGGTCAGCTATTAAGTCGGGAGCATACTTAGCTAATTGGTTGAACTTAAGACAATACTCTTTCACTATCATGGAACCTTTCCTTAGATCATGAACTCCTCTACCTTAGACTTTCTCATAGCTAGCAGGAAAAACATATCTAGAAAGGCATCCTGAAATTCTGGCCAAGTCACGGGAGTTGCATCCTCCCCTCTACCCTCCTTCCAAATCAGTACCCAATCATGACCAATATCCTTCAACCTATAGGATGCTAACTCAACACTTTCCTCCTTAGAAACATGCATAAACTGGGTAATCCAACTTACCTCCCCTAGATAAAGTTATGTGTCCTCACCTACTACTGACCCAAAGAATTCTGGCGGGTTCATTTTCATGAAACTTATGAACCTGGCTATGGCTAAATCCCCATCTTGCTGAGGTGGGGCTATATCCTGGCAGTTACCCTAAACATTAGCCACGGCTTAGGCTAGCGCATGAAAAGCTTCCCAAAACTCAGAATATGACACACTCTCATTATCAGGATCTACTGGCTGAGGGGGCTGGTCATCAGCCCTATGGACATAATCTCTGCGACAAGGCATACTCTGTAAATGGAGAAAAGAAGTGGATTAGATTGAGGATCAACATGATCTCATGCTCACTCAAACGACATGAACCTTAGGTTATGATGCCAAGTTTGTAACGACCCAAGACTACCCCCTAGTCGTTACACGGTGCTCATGACCCCGAAGGACCACAAGCTAACCCTTTTCTAATATCTGTACCATAAACATTGTATAATATCTAAAAATAAATGTAGAAAAATAGGTAGAAATAAGCCATAAGGTTAACACCTCTATAAATACTGAAAACTAAAAACTGAATACTAATACACCCGTCCGAAAAGCCTCTAACTGTCTGAACTATTGAGTTGATGGGACATGTCCCCAACTAACTCCGTCAACTGAAAATGAAGTCTGATGCAATAATAATAGAAGGATCATCATCAAATGAAGAGAGCTCACTTTTATGTCTACTACTGCTGACTAGGACTGAACTGCTGAGGGAACTCTAGATCACGTGCCTCTGGACTTATGGTGTCAAATAAAACACCATAGCACAAATGCATCAGTATGGGAATATACCGAGTATACAGATGAGGTAAGGCTAAATGCAAGGGCTCATGCATGAACAGTTACATAACTAAATAATTATGAGAGTACTGCACGAGAACACATACAGGAATACATAAACCATTGTCACAATCATCACAACCCTAGATACTGAAACTCGGATACGACTTTACTATCATCTGAACTCGCTACTAACACTTAGATAATAAATCACTGAATTATCTGATACTGATAACTGATTAACTGAAGACACTCAGATAAATGACTAAATTCCCAGCTCACTGCTCTCAATTGACAGAATCAGAGATCAACCTCTCTCTAATAGATGACTTTGGAATCTATTATCAATGATAAAAAAATGATTATGTCTGAATCAGACAACAAAAATACTCAATAGAATCTGAGACTGATATCAAGCCTATATATGGGGAGATCTTTGGATATGATAACAAGAATGCTCAGTAGGATCTGAGACTGAGATCAAGCCTATCTATCGGGACATCTCTGGATCTGATAACAAAAATACTCAACTGAATCTGAGAACGAGATCAAGCCAATCTATTGGGAGATCTCTGGATCTGATAACAAGAATACTCAACTAAATTTGAGACTGAGATCAATCCTATCTATCGGGAGATATCTGGATCTGATAATAAGAATACTCAATTGAATTTGAGACTGAGATCAAGCCAATCTATTGGGAGATCTCTGAATCTAATAACAAGAATACTCAATTAAATCTGAGACTGAGATCAAGCCTATCTATCGGGAGATCTTTGGATCTGATAACAAGAATACTCAACTGTATCTTAGATTGAGATCAAGCCTATATATCGGCAGATCTCTGGATATGATAACAATCTACTATATATAAGACCAATCCTATCTGACGGATGGTCATGAATCAATAGACCTATCTGAGTTCCTCACTGAGATAGACGACTGTACCTAACAGTCCTAATTTTTGAAGATTGATACTGAAACTGCAATTGTGGGAAGTAGTTACTTAACCGACATACCACAACCTCCCATAGGTGGGGTTCAACCTGTAACCCCAGCTGGAAGGGTTTCAATACCATTCCATGGGTAAAGACCTCTCTGGTAAAGCCTCTCTAATGGATGACCCTTGTAGAAACTCAGCCTAAGGCAATATAATAGCCAAACCTCTCTAACGGAGATAGCCTCTACTGATGTGGATTCCAATATCCTACGCTGGCTATACAGTCTGGAGTTCAGGGATTGCTCTTAACGACTCAGCCTCTCTATGATGGGGAGCCGCCATCCTTTCCCTCGCTCAGTGCGAGCTCCTATTCCCAACTAAAAAATTCTTAACTAAATTCTTAACTGAAGACAAACTTAACTAAATTTGATACTGATCATATTTCTCAAATGATCTGACTAAATTACGTTAAATTCACTTGGTTTCGTATCTGATGGAATACTATTAAATAGCTAACTGACGATACAGAGTTTGAATAGATTACTCGATCACTATCGAGGCCAGAACTGAACACTTGAATACTATAAGATCTACGCTGAGTAAAACACTAAGGCTAGATTATTAGTGATATAGGAATTACAGAGATTACTGAGATTTTTTATGTTCTATATCTGTCTGAGGATACAGAGTTCTATAATTCACTAAGTTCTGAGAATCATGGCCCAACTGGGATTATCATGAAAACTGACACAGGCTTTACACAGCAACTAAATTGTTGGGTATAAATACCCCTAGGACTCGATAACATAAAAGTAAAACATAACCATTCTTGACTAGTCTTAACCACGGATATTCATTCATCATCACAATCACTAAAGCATCTCTTCAAGTATTTAGGATTCATAACATGTATTCACCATCACAATCACTAACACAACACTTCAAGCATTTAGGAATCATAGATATATAATAATAGCATAGGGAAAATATGCTATAAGATCATACTCCATTCAACAAGGTCTTGCATCAAATACTTTGCACGTATATTTGTCTTGGCATGTATTGGATAGCACATGATTTGGGAAAACTTCATACTATCATGTCACAACTAACTCATCAATCACTTGGCATGTATCAAAGGCTTAGCATGTATCAAAGATCACGTAATTAGGGAATTTACTACTATCATATCTCAACTTCTTCACTAAGGCCTTTCAAAAACACTAGGCATGCATAGGTTTACAACTAATTGGGGATTTCATGCTATGATATCACAATTCATTCACTAAGGCATTTCATCAAACACTAGCCATGCATGGGCTTGCTCACAATTTGGGGTTTCCTAATCAACATTCCATAATGGCCCTAATTCTTCACATAAACATTTTATCAAATATATGGGGAGCATGCTATGCTTATTCAACCATTTCCACACTTAATTAGCATGAACACATCATCTAAAAAGCAACTTGAAGAGGCTTTATCATGAACATCACATACTAGGGTCAAATCTAGAAAACCTTGTAAACAAACATTAATCACAACTCAATAATAGCTGGAACATCAATTTCAACTCACATGAATCATTAAAACCCATAAATACAAGATCTTTGAATTTTAGAAAAAGGGTTCTTGAGCTTCTTGGACGAAAGGGACCCAAAAGTCAACATTTACATACCTTAGGAAAACTCTTTTCTTGAAAGTTATTTGGAGAGATTCGTAATTCCCCTTGATTTCTCTTGATCTCTATTGATTTTGCTTGAAGAATAAATAAGGGTTTTGATTTTGTAAAACACTAGTTTTGATGTTGATGATGGGAAATGAGGCCGAGAGCCTTTTATCGGGTATATATAGGGGCTAAAAAAGAGTGGAAAAAGACCAAAAAGCCCTTGGAATTAAACTGAAAAATCCCAATTTTACATGTAGGCGCGATGCGCCATAATCGTGCTAGCTCGCTAGAAATTGGACAATTGGGAAACTGCATGACGGTGTGACTCAGTGGTAATCACGTTGCCACCTTGGTTGCGACTGGAAAGGCACCGCGACGCGGTTGAATCGTGTTGGTGTACGGGAAATTGATAATTCAGAAATTAAGCCTTGGCGCAACGCACCATAATCGCAGAGGCTCATTAGATTTTGACGATTTCCATTTGGGCTGGCTCTGCAATGTGCTAAAGTGCCAGGTGGCACACTTTCTCACTAAAATATCTCTAACTCTTTGATCGAGTATCGTATTTAGGCAAATTTGGTAACGATGGAAAGCCTATTCAATGCTCTACATGACAAAAAGTTGATATTAGAGAAATTCTACATGGTTTAAAGTATTTCACACTTGGTAAGAACCTCGCAAACTTTTGGGACCGGATTTTTACTTCACTAAACATGCTCTAAGGCTCAGACTAGGAGAGAATTTTACGGGGTGTTACAGTGAAGTAATGAAACAACCCATACCCAACTATACAACTCGTACCACCCAAATCATATCATTCTAGTAACTACATCCATCCCACCAACCAACACTGGTCAGCATACGACTGGACCATACCATTCTTTCCCAAGTGTATGACTCATTCCCCTAAGTTGTATCTTTCCCAAAAACCAGAAATCAAAGAAATTTTCTAAGGTCTGGAAACCAAGGTGTTTTATTCTCCCTCACTAGGAACATTCATCCCCGAATGACAGATAAGGTAGGGGTAATCACACCCATGAGTTATTTGCATTATCAAATATATTTCCAATCTCTAACAAAGTTTTAAAACAAACAGGCAAAGATATTAATCTTTTCTTTAACAAACTCAAAAAATAAAGATGTGTTAAAGACACATACCTTCCGCACGAATCCAGAAGAAGAAAACATATGTGAATAATTAGACTTTGTGTCCTCCTTCACTTCCCATGTATCTTATTCCACCTTATGGTTCTACTACAGAACCTTAAATAAAGCCATATCCTTGGTTCTCTACCTATGAACTTGCCTATCCAAGATCTTAATCGGGACCTCTTCATAAGATAGAGAGTCTAAGATACCTAACCTCTCCAAAGGAATAATCAAAGAAGGATCACCAAAATACTTCCTCAACAAGGAGACATAAAATGCCAAATGAATGGAGTTCAAACTAGAAGACAACTCCAATTCATAAGCAATATTTCCAACCATCTGCAAAACCTCATAAGGACCAATATACCGGGGATTGAGCTTCCCTTTTTGCCCAAACCACATTACTTCCTTCATGAGAGATACCTTGAGGAATACCTTATCCCCAACCTCAAACTCTAACTTTCTACACCTTACATCCGTATAGGACTTTTTGTGACTTTGGGAAGCCTTAAGCCTATCCCAAATCACCTTTACCTTTTCCATAACCTGATAGACCAAATTTGAGCCAAACATATCCTCCTCACCAAGCTCGAACCAACCAATAAGAGATCTATACCTCCTACCATACAATTCCTTAAAAGGGGTCATACCAATACTAGAATGATAGTTATTATTGTAAGCAAACTTTACCAAAGGTAGATGCTCAACCCAACTATCACCATAATCAACCGAACATGCCTTATGCATATCCTCTAATCTCTGAATAGTCCTTTATACTTGCCCATCCATCTTAGGATGAAAAGCAATACTTAGACTAACCTTAGTACCCAATCCCTTCTAAAAAGACCACCAGAAATAAGATCAAAACTATGTACCATGATCAGAGATAATCAAAATAGGTACCCCATACAGCTTCAGAATCTCCTAAAGATATAACTTTGCATAATCTTTTGCCAAAAAGGTAGTCCTCACTAGTAAGAAGTAAGCAGACTTTGTCATTCTATCAACGATTACCCAAATTAAATCATATTGATTTTGAGACCAAGAAAGGCTGGTAACTAAATCCATATTGATTACCTCCTATTTCTATTCGAGCAAAAAAATATCTTGATACAACCTACTAGGTCTCATGTGCTCAACTTTAACTTATTGACAAACCAAGCACTTGGCCACAAAATCAGTCATGTCCCTTTTCATACCATTCCACCAATACATCTTCTTAAGATCATGAAACATCTTCATCAAGCTGAGATGTACAATGTTGTGCGATTCATACACCTCATCCAAGATCCTTTGTCGAAACCTATTGACATCAGGAATGTACAACCTCCCTTAGTACCCTAAAGGATCTAGCACTTACATATCCTTAATCTCTACACCAAGAGACAATCGAACCACTTCCTGTACCATCACTCCACCATCCTCAGAGTCCAAAAGATGAAATCCAAGATTTGCCATGCGATGAATATCTTTCACCAATTCCCATTTTCCTTTCTCTACATAAGTCTAACTTTCATGGATAATCTGCTAAGAGCATCAGCAATCATGTTAGCCTTACCTGGGTGATAGTGAAGACTTATGTCTTAGCGTTTGAGAAGCTCCAACCATGTCATTTTCCTAAGATTTAGCTCCTTCTGAGTGAACACATATTGTAGACTCTTATGATCAGTAAAAATGTCTACGTGCACTCCATACAGATAATTCCACCAGATTTTCAAAGCAAAAACCACTGCCAATAACTCTAAATCATGAGTATGATAATTTCTCTCATAAACCTTAAACTGTCTGGGAGCATAGGCAATCACCTTCCCATACTGCATCAAAACACAACCAAGTCCTACCCTAGATGTATCACAATAAACCATAAACCCCTCACTGTCCTCAGGTAATGTCAAGTCTTGAACCAAAGTTAGCTTATCTTTCAACTTCTTAAAACTCCCCTCACAAGTATCCAACCAAGAAAACTTGCCTTTTTTCTGAGTCAACTTAGTCAAAGGAACAGTTATCATTAAAAATCTCTCTACAAACTACTGATAATACCCAGCCAAACTCAAGAAGCTCCAAATATTGGTTAGAGTTGTGGGTCTATGCCTTTTTTTAACCATAGCTGATGTGTGAGTAGATACTAACACATTTAAGGCTTTTAACTGAGAATAATTTCAAAGTCTTAAGCAATTTTTGTCGTTTTTGATTGTTTTATATTTTATTTTGCAGTAGAAGTCAATAGGCAAGAGAACTAACAATGATAGAAGTAAAAGAGTGGCTAACGATAGAGATTGGACTTCAGTTGGAATTCCTAATGATATTTTTGATAGGTCATCAAAAGTGTGATAAGCTATCAGGGTCGCCGTCAGCCTTAGATAGAATATGGGAGCTGAGGTGGAGAAGTGATGACATTGTCTGACCAACAATTATTTTTTAATCTCCAAAACCCCCATTTTAGGAAACATCCAACTATTAGTTGATTAAATTGCAAACGACTTAAGTTCAGACCATATTCCCTGTGGGATTCGACCCCAACCTAGTTGGGTTATATATTGATAATGATCACTTACATTCTCATATCAAAGGTGTAGTTTGAATGTTATCAAAAATAGCATCGTTGTCAGGGAATACGATTGTAAATTGACATTTGTGTGTGCTAATTGACTGTTAGTCAAGTTTCCTAGTTTTATGTTTATTTGTTTTTGTTTATTGCAGGATGTTTGTAGTGTATGCGAAGAACCAAAAGTTTTGGAGAACCATTATTGCCATTTAATTTGGAATCACAATGAATTGGAAAAATGGTGGACCAGCAGGAGGCTGACAAGTTAGCAGCCTTAGCTAGAGCTTAGGTGAATATGCAGAATATCGGTTAATAAGTACGGTATCCAAATCCTGAGGATGAAGATTTGGGAGATGAGGAGTTGCTAAACCCTGGTAACCCAAGGCATGCAGAGCAAGTAGCTACACCAGTACAGCGTAATGCTAATAGGAATCATCCATTTCGGGGAAGGCAAGATTACCAGCTGGTCCAGTATGACCTCAATGATGATGATGATGGAATGGATAGATCAAGTGAAATAGGTGCAATTATTCCTCCACCATTGGCACCTGGGGAAAAATTCAACATTACGAGTACTATGATTCAACTCTTCAATCTGAAGGGGTTGTTTGGTGGCCTTCCTAGGGATGACCCGAACTTGCATCTAGTGAACTTTATCACCATCTGTAAATCTTTTGATAACCCAGGAGTGTGTTAGAATGCAATCCACTTGATATTATTCTCGTTGTCTCTGGCTGAGGAGGCAACATTGTGGCTTAACAAGATAACACCCAATTCTATAACCAACTGGAGGTAGTTGAAAAGAGATTTCCTAGAAAGGTTATTTCCATCTTCTAGGAGGGTACAGTTGAGGGATAAGATCAGTAAATTTAGACAGCTCCCGACCAAAGCTTTGCATAAAACTTGGGAGAGATTCAAAAAGAAGCTGATACAGTATCCGAACCACAATATGATGGACATACACTTGATGGAGACATTGTACAGGGCTCTTAACTTTGTAACAAAACCAATTATAGATAATGCTACTGGTGGTTCATTTGTTGATCTTACATTCCCAAAAGCTTTAGAAATGCTAGAGAGAATGACCAAACAGAGTCGGGCATGGCATACCAGAGACTCTGTGGTAGCAATCCCCACTATTTCTGTGGGTATGACTGCGAAACAATGTAGAAGAGATGAGAAGTGTGACCAAGACATGGCTCACCTAAAAATGCAGATGGACTTGCTAACTAAGAACATGCTATTAAGAAAGACTGAAAAGGTGAAAGCTGTGGGATCTCAAGATAGAGTTGATGCTGATCTAGAAGAAGAGGTGAACTATGTTAATAATTAGGGGGTTTTGAGGCAATAGCCAAGGGAATCAAGGTTGTAATTATTATGATAAGCCTGGTTATAAATATAGGGAGCAGGGAAATTGGAGGAGCAATAATGATAGGAGTGGGCTATATGTCCCTCCTGGAAATTGTGAGGCTGCTACAACAAGTTTTGAAAAGATATCCATGGAGGACATAATGGGTAAATTATTAAAGGGAGTGGAGGCTACCAACTCAGGAATGACTACCATGAAGACTGATCTATCATCTATTAGTCAAGTTGTAAACTTACACTCCACTTTGATCAAGCAGATAGAACAGAAAATGAGCCAAATCTTCACAGTGCTGAATCAGAGGAAGAGAGAAATATTACCTAGTGATACAATCCAAAATTTGTAGAATAATGGCTCATGTATGGAGATTACCACTAGAAGTGGTAAGATATTACCTAGCTATTCTATGGGCAAATACGTAGTTGATGAGGTAGTTGATGATGAACCAGAAGAAGGTGGTCCAGTAAAGACTGAGAAGATGGATGGTTCTGATGATGCTTCAGAAAAAGGAAAAGAGAAAGAGAAGGAGGTAGTGGTGAAAACTCTCCCAAGACCACCACCTCTCTTTCCTCAACGATTGAAGAAAAAAATTGATAATGCAAAATTCAGCAAATTCATGGCAATGCTCAAGCAATTGACAGTGAATGTGCCTTTAGTGGAGGCTCTCGAGCAAATTCTAGGGTATGCTAAATTTATTAAAGACCTTGTCATGAAGAAATGGAAGTTTATTCGTGAGTCGAAGGACAATCTCTATTATTGTAATGTTATCTCCACAAGGTATTTAGTGCAGAAAAAGGGCAGACCCGAGAACATTTACCATCCCATGTGCTATTGGGTATCTGAATTTTACAAAAGCTCTATGCAATTTGGGAGCTAGTATAAACCTAATGCCACTTGCTGTGTCTAAGAAGCTGGGTTTAGGGGATCCTACCCGAACAAACATGCGGTGAGTGATAGCGTATAGGTCTGCAAAGAGGCCAGTGGGCATATTACATGATGTATTGGTAAAGGTTGCCGACTTTATACTGCCTGCTGATTTTGTATTCCTAGACTATAAGGTGAACTTTGAAGTACCCATCATCCTGGGAAGACCATTCCTTGCAACTGGGAGAGTAATAGTGAACATGGAGCTGAATGAGCTGAAGTTCAGGCTCAATGACAAAGAAGCAAGATTCAAAATACACTCATCCATGACCCAACAAAAAGAGATGAGTGTTTGCTCAATCGTGGATGTATTCTATGAAGATGGTAAAGAGATATCAGCAGGTTGTCTTGACAATGTTTGAGTAGTCAAGATAACCAAGTCATACCGTGACATTAAATCAGGCACTATTGTCAGGCAATCCAATTTTTTTCTGTTTCAGCAAAGTATTTATTTTTGTAGTTAGGTTCTCATTCAAAGAAGGTGGAATCAATGTATCCAGCTAAGTATTCCTGACAACATATTTGATGGGCTATCATAACTATGATAAGCCGTTAGATTCGTCGTCAGAGAAATCAAACCTGAGGCATGTTCTGTTAAGGCTGAAGACATTCGTGATAGGCTATCACAAGTGTGATAAGCCATCAGCCTTTGTCGTCAGAAATCCAAAAAAAAGTAGCTTAAATTTTGGGCCAAATTAAAAAGATCTGACCCAGCCCACAGCTTTGTCTTTCCACCTTCCCGCGTATTTTCTTCTTTTCATTAAGTTTTATTTCCTTCCATATTTAGTTTATTTTCTTCCATTTCTAAAGTATTTCCAAGTAAAACAAAAGAAAACTTCCTTCCTTATGAGTTTAGGTTGAAGTCAAAATCAAGAGTTATTCTTTCATCTACTTTCTCTTACTCATGTAACAAAGTTGAAGGTACTTATCAGGTTTGCTTAAAACCTAACTCTTTTATTCATTTGGTAAGTAATAAACTGATATGAACCAAGGTTCCTAAGAAGATTGATTCAAATTTAGCCTGCCAATGTGTGAAAATCGGGAACTAGGGTTTGTTGTGCAAGCTTGAGACTTAAAGCTCAACTCAAAAATATGATTCAACAGGATTTTAAGAAGAAATTGGATCAAAAATCAAGTTAAAGTCGAGTTAGGGTTGTGTTCTGAGCCGACGACATGGCTGATAAGTTATCATATTTGTGATGGATTATTAGACACGTCATTAGAAGTTGATAAAATTTTGTGGGTTCTATTTAGAGCTAACGACACTCATGATAAGCTATCATAACTGTGATGGCTTATCAAACATGTCATCACACCTTTGACCTGAAGCATTAATAAACCCTTTCAAGGGGTGTGGAACTTCAATAAATGTTATGTTTGTGTATACACTCTGGAGTGTCGACTAATGGTTTTCCTCTTACTACACGTCTTATAATGGCACCCAAAGGAAAGAACCCAAAATCTACAAAGAAAGAGAGCAGAGGAAGTGTACCTCAGAGACTCTACGATAAGGGATCTGATTATGAGGAAGAGGAGCCACTGCTCAGGAAGCAAAAGAAAAAAAAAAGCCAAAAAAATCCTTCACCACCTCCACCAGTTGAGGTAGAGGAGAGTAAAGAGAGTGATATTGAGCCAACAACATCTGAATATACAGCTTCTAAGCAGACAGCCTCTGAGCAATAAGAGTTTGAACATGCTGAAACTAAAAAGCATGATTCAGATCATCCTGATTTCGAGGAACATGAGTCTGAGCAACATGAATCTGAGGGATCATCATCTGAGTTCCCTTCTGCTGAGCAACAAGATGATGAAGAATCTCTGATTCGGGGAACTATGGTTAAATTCAAGAACCCTGTAGTTCAAGACAGTGCTAGGTGGAAAATTCCTAAGGCATAGAAAATCTTCTATGATGGGCTTCGCAGAATAAAATGAAGGCCCATTAAAAGGCCAATCTTTGAAGAAAAGAAGATTTTCCCTACTGGTCTGAACAGATATCCTAAAGTAGAGTAAAAATTCCAACACTTCGACTTGGGATGGACTGCAAAATGAGAAAGCTCATTTTTCCCTACACTAGTTAGGGATTTCTATGCAAACTATCAGGCTCGATTTGAAAACATGTGTAAAGAAGGAGAGAAATCAGCAGATCACCCTTGTTGGATAGAGTTCCAGTATGGGATGTAATGGTGGATCTCTTAGAAATGACAATCAGCAAATTTCTTTATGGCCTCGAATTCACTCCTCAGGCCACTTTATATACTTTCTATGCTCGATTGAAGTATCGTGAGAATCAATGATCTTGGTTAGTGACCCTCATAGCTGAAGAAAAACCTGAATGGTTGACCAACCCTAATGAGAGGATTTATAAGGCCTCCCTGACTCAAGAGGAAAAGTTCTGGTGGGGTGTAGTGCACACCCATTTGATGCCTACTAAGGGAGATGATATCCTTGGAGACGATAGATCAATATTGGTCGCAAGTTTTGTGGATAAACTCAAGTTGAAATTCGGGGAGATCATTGCTGAGAAGATCAAAATTTGAGTCTCAAGGCCTGATACGGCATATCTTTTCCTTTGTCTTATTATAAGGTTATGTAAGGCAACCTATGTATCTGAGGTTGTAGGGTTAGACGAAGAACTACTTGCCAAGAAGACCCACAATCCCATCCAATATGATGAAAATTAATTGAGACTGATACTTGACAGAGGAACAAGGATTGAAACAAACCCACTAGTTAGAGGTACCAGCTCAGCACCTAATATAGTGGAGTAGGATTCTGAGGCTGCAGCACCGACCTCCTCAGCAATAGAAGATTTAATTCCTAAAAATAAAATAAATCCTTCAGCTATTATGTCTACCATAGAATTTTTCTTCAACCCTATGAATTTTAGGAGAGTATCAAAAAATCCGAGTGGTGCAAGGCTCAGCTATAAATTTTTGCCAAGCAATTTGCCTCTGCGATAGACAAAAGGATTAAGGTAGCACTAGAGCCCTTCCGAGCCTTGCCTGATTGAATTGATGAGTTAGAAAATTGTTTTAATACACAGGTAAGAGAAATGTTGGGCTTAGACCTTGCACAATTTAGAGCAACCCTGGACAAGGTGAAGGCGAATGTTGGAGTATTACAGCAACACCAACTTATAGTGTCAACAGATCTGGATGTTGATGAGTCTGAGGGTGAAATCCCACTACTTGATCTCACGGGGGAACCAATAAAGAAAAAGTAGAAGAAGGGTAAGAAAAAAGGCAAGGGTAAGTGAGAAAGTCCTGATAGTGATGAAGAAATAAAAGCAGAGAAGAGGGAAAGAAAGAAGGCTGAAAAAAAAGGAGACAAGGAAGGTGATGATCAAGTCACTAGCTGACAATGAAAAATGGGAGGAAGCCCTGCGAGTGAGAGTCGTGGGTGCCTCAACTAGTAGGTCTCCAACAACTGCTAGACCAGATATGTCTGAACGAGGGGGGAATCCCGATGGATATAAGGCAACTGAGGATGCAACAGCAGGGTCATGGACCCATGATCCCCGTGCTTGATCTACTCTAGGTATACCCTAATCCTTAATTCAATTTTTCTTTGATTTATTAAGTTGAGGCAGTTAACATGGTTTTAAAATTTTTTGAACACCTGTCAAGTGGTCTAATTCTTTAACTGTATCATTACGAATGTGCATCTTTGTATGGTATTAGTTCTAGTGACTTGATAACCATTGCTAAACAATTACATTAACCGGATAAGTAGTAACTTGTGATACACTTATGTGCCATGTATGTGTGAGATTCTACTCAGTTCCCTTTGTATCTTAAATTCAGAACTTACCCAGTTAGTCTTACCTAGGTTGAAGGATAGGGGTTAGGAAAGGATCATAGGCCATTTTGATATTAGCTCACGTTAGCCTAAATGACCTTCCCTGTATGTATAATATCCCTTGATCCCTATTTTGAGCATGAATAGCCTATTTATTTTATGATACCTATCACTGTCCCATTTTTATATCGTAATGAACCTTTTTTGGCCCTGGTCCTCCTTGGACACTGTGCACCTTGACTTAGGAAAATGTCCTAAGTTAAGGGTGGCTATCATAGGGGTGTGTGATGTAAAATGAGTATGAATAAAGGTAGAGTAAAAGAAAAAAATGAAAAGCTGGGTGTGGTGGAAAAGAGCAAGAAAAGAAAAGTTGTGAAAAAAAAAGTGATTGTAGAAAAGAACCTCACCAATCCTGAATAAGTGTGATCAAGAAAAGAGAAGAGTAGAAAAAGGTAAATGAGTAAGACCCCAAAAGCTAGTGTAGTGTCAAAGAGGCTTGGTCACTTTAAATATCATCAAGTATCATACCAGCCCCTAGCCTACATTACAATCCAAAGAGAAGACCTATAGTGATCCTAGATGACCTGTCTAAAGATCTTTGTAATGAAAATAAGGTCAAGCCTATAGTATTCGGCATACATTGATTGGAAATTCATTCTGAGAGTGAGTGTCTTGTGATTGTCCCCATGATTACATATGTGATGTCTGATATAAGTGCAATGGGACATCTATGTGGTGAGGACACACTAGTTACGTTGCTAGTTGCTAACTTGTTTGGATAGTGTAAGCTTGATACATGCATGGTTGTTTTTGCTGATTTGATGTCATAGCTTGATTCTTGTGTGTCACGTTGTTACTCTTCAATAACATACATAGTTGCTTGTAAATTGATTGTCCTTGGAGATGGTGAAGATGCTTTAAGATAATATGGATTCTTGACTGTTAAATGTACTTTTTATTCTCTTGGTTGTGTGTTAGTTGCTTGAGGACAATAAATTGTTTTAAGTTGAGGGTGTTAATGTGTGAGCAGATGCTAACACATTTGAGCTTTTAACTGAGAATAATTGCAAAGTCTTAAGCAACTTTTGTCATTTTTGATTGTTTTATATTTGATTTTGCAGTGGAAGTCAAGAGGCAAGAGAACCAACAATGATGGAATAAAAGAGTGGTTGATGATATTCCTGATAAGTCATCAGCACTCTGATAGGTTATCAGCTTCATCGTCATCCTTAGACAGAGATTGGACTTCAGTTGGAATTCCGGACGACATTTTTGATAGGCTGTCAGAAGTGTGATAAGCCGTCAGAGTCGCCGTCAGCCTTAGACAAAACATGGGAGCTGAGATAGAGAAGTGACGACCTTGTCTAATATGTCGTCACAGTTTTGATAAGCCGTCAGGATTCACCATCAGCCTTATGCAGAAATTGTCAAAATTGAAGGGGAGCTGACGACATCAGTTATAAGTCATCAGCGTACTGATAAGGCGTCACGCATGTCGTCACCTAATATGAGAAGAACACTAAACTCTGTGATTTTATTTCCATAATTAGGCTGAAGTATTTAAAGTATAGTTTAGGATTTTCTAAGAGGTATTATTATTATGAACCTATTTTGTAACGCACGTATTTGTTATTTTCTCTCTAGTTTCTTGGCTTGAACAAACCAATTAACTTTGAAGAGATTATCATCAATATTTTGGGATTTCTACTTTGATCTAATCTAAGAAACACTCATTGCTATTCATCTTCCTGTAAGTTCATCTATCAAATTATGAATTCAACTTTTTGTATCGATTATTACATTATGAGTGGATAAATCCCTTTAACCCGAATTATGGGATCTATGGGTTAGGTCTTGGTAAGTTGCTAGGTGTTCAAGATTCTTAAGGTAATAGGACTCCTTGATAATTCTGAGGTTTTAATTATTGTCTATTGGTTGCAAACGATAGATAGCACCTGCTTTGATTTGCTTGAGATAAGAAATCAACTATAGTAGGAAGTGAATTATTGACAGGTAATTGGAAGCTACCAACCTTCCATTTAATAATTGATGCTGTAACAAGGTTAATTAACCTGAGGTGAGGTCCGGTCAGTGAATATAAATTCCCTAAGTCCGAAAGGATTAGGTAATTAAATGCTTAAGTAGGTCGAGAGACATTTAGGCATAACTTCGATAAAGACAATCTGTTGCTCCTACCTATCGTGAGAATCTTGAATCACTATTAGCATCTGTCAAGTACCAAAACCCATAGTGAACATAATTCTGGTTTTCCATAAACTCTTGGTTACAAACACTGAAACTAAAGTGACCAATAATTATTTGTTAATCTCCAAAACCCCCCATTTCAGGAAACATCCAACTATCGGTTGATTAAATCGCAAATGACTTAAGTTCACACCATATTCCCTGTGGGATTTGACCACAACCTAGTTGGGTTATATATTGACAATGATCGCTTACATTCTCACATGAGAGATCTAGTTTGAGTGTTATCAATAGCTACCTTTTGTCGATCCCCCATGATCCCCTCACTAGAAATAATATAATCAAGAAAAATCATAGTGTTCAACCAAAACTCACACTTGGAGAACTTGGCATACAACTGTTGTTCCTTCAAGGTCTACAATCAACTGTTGTTCCTTCAAGGTCTATAATACCATATGGAGATGATTAACATGATCCACTTCACTTTTGGAATAAACCAGAATGACATCAATAAACACAATGACAAAGAGATCCAAGAACTTCCTGAAACCCTGTTCATTAAGTCCATAAATGTCGCTAGGGCATTAGTCAAATCAAATGACATCACCAAGAATTCAAAGTGCCCAAACCGAGTACAAAAATCCATCTTATGGATATCCTCCTCCCAAATCTTTAGCTGATGATACCCAGACCAAAGATCTATCTTAGCAAAAAAACTTGGCAACTTGCAACTGATTAAACAAGTCATCTATCCCTTGAAAAGGATACTTGTTCTTTATTGTTACCTTATTCAACTGCCGATAGTCAATGCATATCTGAAGAGATCCATCATTCGTGTGCACGAACAACACCGGTGCACCTCACGGGGATATACAGGATGAATAAACCCCTTATCCAGAAGATCTTTAAGTTGCTCCTTGAGTTTCCTTAACTCGGCTGGAGCCATTCTATAAGGAGGAATAGATATTGGACGAGTTTCCGAAACTAAATTAATACCAAACTCTATTTCCCTATCCAAGGGAACACCATGAAGATCATCTAAAAATACCTCAAGAAACTCATTCACTACTGGAACGGACTGTAAAGAAGGACCTTTTGAGTTAGAATGTCTAACTCGGACTAAGTGATAAAGACAACCTTCGGAGATTAACCTCCAAGCTCTAAGATAAGAAATAAACCTCCCCCTAGAATCTAGGGAACTACCTCCCACTCTATAACCGGTTCCCCAAGGAACCTGAAGACAACCTTACAGGTATGATAATCCAAATACATACAGCCATATATGGGGTCATATAGAAAAGAGTGGACCTTGGATCAAGCAGAAAATACACGTCACGAGAAAAGAGTTGTCATGTACCAGTAATGACATTAGGTGATACCTTAAATTCCTATCGAGATGCAAGAGTATACAACCTATTCCGATTAGTGCTGGTACTAAAAGCAGGAGCAGATACCAAAGCCGCACCACTAGGCGTAGGAGCAGAAATTGAAGTAGACAAAGCTTTGACCACACCCAAAGCTCCCTTACCAACTGGATAATTCTTTAGTATATGACCTAGCTAGTCATATTTAAAATACTTTCCCCTTTCTTCATCACAATAACCCCAATGAAGAAGACCACAAAACTAACAAGGGGGGCATGATGAAATCGACTGACCCACACTCACCTGAGATTTGTCACCCTGTGCCCAGAAGTTATCACCACCTTGCTGACGCTATCACCCGACTACCTCGAGTAATAAGCGCTAGCAGTAGAGAAGGAACCAGAACTCCCCCACTTTATTTTTAGGCATTTACCTCTATCCCGACCACCCTGCGACTAAGCACCTCTCAATTTAGAAAACCTGCTCCTCTTACCCTACCTATCTCTGAACTCTACCTATTTCCTCTTCTCACCTGACACCTGCTGTATGTGGACAACTAACCTTAAAATATCTATATTCTTTATCAGCAAAGCAATCTTTATTTTGAAGATCAAATCCCGAGATAGCCCAGAAGCAAACTTTCTCATCTTCGCTCTCATGTCAGCCACCAAATCAGAAGCATACCTTGACAGCTGATGAAATTTCAAGGCATATTCCTTGACAGACATTCTCTCTTGCTTAAGATTCACAAACTCCTTCATATTCGCTTCCATCAGCTTTTAAGAAAAGAAACAATCCAGAAAAGCACCAAAAAAGGCATCCTATAAGGACAACTTCTCCAAGTCACCTTTATCCCTATCCCACTCTTCGTACCATTGGTACGTAACATCCTTGAGATGATAACATACATTTATGGCATACATCACCCTGAATACCTTCTTCATTTCATCCAAGGAACCCAAAAGATCCTCCTCCACTTTCACACCAGTAAAAGTAGGAGGGTTCAGTTTCATAAACTGGCCCTTATGGCATCAATAGAAACCCACCAGATGCATCTTGCTCATCTTGAGTAGCAACCAACTGAGCAATAGTATAAATAGACTGGAAAAATTCTGCATTAGCCACCTCACCTTGAGGAGGACTAGTAGTAATCGAAGGAACTCCAGAACAATCAAGGATAGGACCCTGAGATCGAAGATGAACTCCAGATGTAGGACGTACCCCATTAATATTATTCCCGGATGGGTCTGAAGAGTTTTCTTATGTTCCAGATCGTCGAGGCATGACCTGAAAAGTGATCAACCAAGTATTAGAGAAGAATTACAGAACTTAGACTCCAAGCTTTAAAATAGAAGACCAAGAAAATAAAATATTCCTAAATGCTCTATAGCCTCTCTTTTATTAGTGTGGCTGGCAACACACCCTTAAAAGAGACTCTACCAGACACGGCTTTGTAGATTCCCAATTGACCATAAACCTAAGGCTTAGGTACCAGAACCTAAAGCTCAGATACCAACTTGACATGACCCAACCCGAGGCCTTGTCCTAATAGGTAACCCAATTACTAGTTGAGACCAGAGACCACCCCTATTACCCAACCCAACCTCCAACAGCCTACTCTGAGTTGGCTAAATTTTGAACATATAACTATCCAGATTACAGACTTGAGGATAGGTGTATTACCGAGTCCGACTGTCCTATACCAACTATCTAACCATACAAAGACAAACCAAACCATAGATCTAACCATAACCAAATAAGTTTCATTAATTATTAAGTATATAATCCCAAAATGAAATACGATGGAACAGTGACAAATTTTGTCCAGTGAGGTCAGTGCTAATACCAATGTTAATACTAAGGCTGACACCAATACCAATCCTACCTATTCCAACCCATAGTAGTACCACAAAAGCCTCTAACCAAAACAAAATAAATATCTGATTAGGACATACCCCCAACCATAGCCAAAACTAATATCCACAAATAATCGAAAGTATGAAATGACATCCATGAAATAGAGCCTTCTGAATTGATAAAAGCTCACCACTTTAATCCAAAGCTGACCCCCAAATGTCTAAATACTAAGCAAGACGAGTAGAATAACTGATTCCTGCATCGTGTGGGGATACAGCCTCCTAAAGATGGGTTAGTGGGTGAATGCTAGCATAAACTCAGGATAAGGATAAATAATGCCATTTATAAAACGAAGTAAAACCATCCATATGCACACAAACCATACATACATATAACCATACCGGGAAAGAAAATTGGGTTTAGCATACCGTTTAAAACCTTTACTTGGGTTGTGTATCACTGTCGTCCTAAACTACCCACGGTCTATATGGGTCCAGCTCCTCCTGCTGAAAGGGCCCTAGTACGTGAAGATGCACAACCAGGGAAGAAAACCTGGGATGACTAGTACATCCCCCAAAATATAAAGTATGACATCATGCACAAGACTATTAGGACCAAACCTCACATCGGCAAATAAAAGTTTCTAGTTTCAATCCCCCCGGGACCTCCACCTTCCACGACTTTGCTTCACACCCCCTATTTTAAACATAATTAAAATTATTTTCCAACCAAACTATTTTTCCATTATTATTAAATAAGGCGATTAGTAGTGGTATCGCCATACCAAATATAACTTATAAGTATTGTCCTCAACAATTCCTTATGGAATTCTCATGTACCCCACATGATTTCTAATTAAACCAAAACTATGGCCACCAAGGCCTTTTTAATACATTCCAAACCATTTAAATCATTCATATCATTTAGGGTTCTATTACCAGGTTTAAACTATGCATAAGTTCCATTGAAAAAACAATATTATAGTGAAAGCATTGTTATAGGAGTTTCATCAAACATATTAGGGGCATTCTATTTTCAAAACCAAAGTCCATTACCAAAGAACCATTCACATGCAACTAGTTATCCAAAACCATCATTAATGCATATAAAAGCATAATTAGAAACATAGGAAAACAATAACCAATCATTTATAACCAAAACCCCCAAATCATATTTGAAAACCCAAAATCATACAACACTCAAATCATGAAAACTTTAAATAAAACCAGGCCTTAAGTTGGAACTACCAATGAGGGAAGATAACATATCTTAACTAAGAAGGTGATAGAGAGAAATCACCCAGACAAGCCCTAATTTACTCCTAAAGATGAAACCCTAGCTTCCTTTTCCCAAGAACTCTAGAGAGGATTTAAGAGTGTTTTCCAAGTTTTTAAGGATAGAATAATAGGCCAAATAGCCTTCCAAATGCAATATAAGTCATGGGACCTTATTAGGATAAGTGGGGAACTGTCCATATTTCCCTCACTTAAACTACATTAAATTCCCATCATAAGGTACGACTGACCCTTATGAGTGTACCCATCCAATTTGAGTGGTACCCTCCTCTCGTATCCTAGGTTTTTGTAATGCCTCAAAATTTTATTTCCTGGGATGCCAAATGGTGCTCTGAAATACAAGTAGTCCTGAGCTAACCCTAGTTGCCTTCTACTATATTTGAATACACAAAATAGGGGAATATGAATGAAAAATCATAATAAATGCAGAAAACTATCTGAATTATCTGAGTATATCCCAAAATACTAATCTCATCAGTCTAATAAAGAAAATACTAAAAATCTGAATATTGTAATTTTAAAATCTAAAACTAAATCTAGTAGTCCGACAAGCCTCTACTGACTGAAAACAGAGAGTCACTGGGAAAGGCCTCAGTTGACTAAAACTGTCCGAAATGAATACTGAACCATCTAAAAATGAATTGGAAATCCAAATAACTAAGTCCCTAAACTAAGATGATTCACCAACTATAGAGATATAGATGAGATACTCGAAAATTACTCATGCTATTATGACTGAGCATCTAAACCTACATTATGAGACAAAGTAGCACATAAACGTATATATGGATCAGTACTTTGGGAATGTACTGAGTATATGGGGGTGAATGCAATAAGTAAACAATATCATCACAATTTATCAAATCATGCATGCTAAATGTAAATTACTCACACAGGCTTGAGTAATCTGAAAATTGAAGATCGTAAATCATGAACAACAAAGCTTATAATATAAATCTTATGAGCTATTACATTCAGTTCCAAAATCTATTTTTTCTAAAACTACTACGTTATTTTATCAACAGTAAGGGAAATACTTTATCTCAAGACTTTAAGAATCTTAAAAACCATAGCTTCCAAAACATATGCATCTATCTTAAGGCTTTAAACCAATAGACTATTTTAAGAGTAGGGGACTTCTTTTAGGAGATTCTTCTAATCGGCATAAACTATGTGTGTATTCATGGAGTCCAACATCTTGCCCACATTGGGGAGAGTTGTTCGACCCTTGCTATCAGAATAGAACTTCTTATCTTAAGTGATCACAATCTTAGTCATCCACGTAGAAGTGAGAATAATCTTAATCATATGGGGGCACGTAGTTCTGGGGAATGAAACCTTGGTAACATACCCAGCTTGGTGCTAAATACAAATCTTATTCTTATGCTCAGGATCTTAGGAAATCCACTTCAAATAGCACAAGTTCTACAAGAAAACCAATTATGCTCTTTCTTTTCTTTAAATTTCAAGTTATATGAACAATGTGGATTCTTTATTTTATCTTAGGACCAAAAGGTCAAATCTTTATCAAAAATCTTTGAATAATATTATCCTAGGGTGCTCATATCACAAACAATCTTGAAATAGCAATCTCTAATTAGGGCTTAGTGACCCATGCATCAAACTCGCGTTAAAATATTGTATTGTTCATGGTTGATAATGTAAACATTGATAAGTTAATAAAAATCTGGAAATTACTGAAATACGCATGAAAATATGAACATAATTATGTAATTAAACTTCTAAATTACTGGAAATCCCATAATCTTTTAAATAGCAATACTGGGTATAAACCTTAACTTCAATTTCATGAGAAACCACACAAAATTCAGTAAATTTGTAATTAAATTAAGTTTTGGGAACAAGGATGAAAGAATTATCCTTGTTAAAAAAACCCACATACTTTAATTGATGCACTAGATGCTAAGACTTGAATCTTGGATTCCTATTGATGCTTTGGAGATGAATTCTTAGAGTTCCTAAATTAGGAATCCTTAATCTTGAATTTCCTTGAAGAATTAATGAAGAAATTGGGTTTTCTTGGATAGAAAGTTTGAGCTTTAGGGTTTTGTTTGGAGAGAGAATTGATGAAACAAGCATAAAGTGCTTTGGAATATGCTTAATAATGTGTTTTACACGAATTGGGGTCTTGCGGATTGACCAAAATACCCCTATTAAACTTTAAATCAAAACTAGAAAAATGATCCAAAATCCCGATTTGCTAGGCCACCACGACACTCCACTATCGCGGTGGCTCACTGGAAAAGGACGAGTAGGAACTGGGCATTCACCGCGATGCGCCACAATCTCGGTGCCCCTTTGGATTGCCACTTTGGCCACTAGTGCGATGCGCCAATATCGCGTTGGCTCACTAGAAATTTCCAAATGTGAAATGGGACTCCTCTACAATGCGTCATGATCGCGGAGTCTCACTAGAATTTGACAATTGTGATTTTACACTTCTCCGCGATGCGCTACGGATCCAAATCACGGTGTTTTACGACCTAAACTTAAAATAGCCATAACTTCTCACTCGATTTTTGGATTAAGGCGAATCTTATATCATTGGAAAACTAATTTAATTTCTACGTATTAGAGGGTCTAAAACGGGAAAATTGCACACGTATGGAAAGTCATTCTTTCTTGAAGCTAATGCTTGACATTCTAGACGTTAAATTGAGTTAAGAAAAGTACAGGGTATTACAATATCTCCCTCTTGGAAACATTCATCCTCGAATATTACTAGTTAGACTAAGAATACTGAGGAATATAAGGATATATGATAGAATGCACAACTAAAATAAATTGCGAAACTAAATCTAGATCATTCTGAGCTTCTGAGTAATTATGTGAGTGCATGAGCTTATATGAGGACAACTATATAGCTGAATCTATAATTATAAAAGAACTGAATTAAGGAAAAGCATTATCTTCAGCTATATTTGAGTTTGCAATGAAGAGGTAAGGATACTTGGCTCACATATCTTCTTCTGTTTCCCAAGTAGCGCCCTCAATAGACTGATTTTGCCAAAGAACTTTGACCAAGGGAACATCTTTTTTACTTGAATCTCTTCGAAAGAAAGGCTATTTTGAATATCTGAGATTTCTAAAGGAACTACAATAGTGGAGTCACCGATGCACTTCTTAAGCATAGAGACGTGGAATACAGGATGAACAAATGATAAGTCTGCGGGCAACTCAAGCTCATAAGCCATTTTCCCAACACAACTCAGAATTCTATAAGGGCCAACATACCAGGGACTAAGCTTCTCCTTTTGCCAAATCTCTTCATCCTTTTTATGGATGAAATTTTCAAATATACTAAATCACCAACCTCAAATTTGAGGTCCCTATTTCTAACATCTGCATATGATTTCTGACAACTCTGGGTTATTTTCAATCTTTCTCTGACCAACTTAACTTTCTCCATAGTTTCAAACACTGCGTTAGGCCCAAACAAAGTAGCCTTACCCACTTCAAACCAACCTATGGGCGATCTACATCTCTTTCCATAAAGAGCCTCAAACGGGGCCATCTGTATGCTAGAATGGTAACTGTTATTATAAGCGAACTCAATCAATGGAAAATGCTTATCCCAACTACCTTTGAAATCAAAAGCACATGCCCTCAAAATATCTTCTAGAGTTTGGATGGTCCTCTCTAATTGACCATCTGTCTGAGGGTGGAAAGCTGAACTAAGATGGACTTGGGTACCAAGAACTTTCTGAAAAGCTCTTAAAAATTAAGAAGTGAACTAAGTACCCCTATCTGAAATGATAGATAAGGAAACTCCATACAGTCTGACTAACTCTCTGATATATAGCTTAGCATAATCCTTAGTTGTATAGGATGTATGAACTGGTAAGAAATGCATTGACTTAGTCAATCTGCCTACAATAACCCAAATCGAATTATGCTGGCAACGCAAATGGGGTAAACCAATCATAAAATCCATATTTACCTCTTCCCACTTTTAAGTGGGGATACTAAACTCTTGCAACACACTACCAGGTCTTTGGTGCTCTACCTTAACCTGTTGACAGGTTGCAAACTTAGCTATGAACTCCGTTATATCTTTCTTCATACCACTCCACCAATAGATTTTTTATAAGTTACAAAACATCTTAGTAGCACCTGGATGAATAGAATAACACGCACCATGCACTTCTGCCATAATCCATTGCCTCAATTCATCAACCCATGGCACACACAATCTACTTTGGTACCTCAACATACTATCTCCTCCTTGGGAGAAAACCTCTACCTTTTTGTCTTTTAACTAACTCCTTTAGTTTGACCAAACTAGGATCATTTTCTTGCTTTCCCTTTACTTCCAAAACTAGGGAAGATTCGGAACTACCATGAACCCAAACATTGGAACTACTCTGAACCCAAACATTCCTTTTAGCCTAATCGACCAATCTAACACCCAATCTATCCAAATGGTGAACTTCCCAAGATAACTCTTTCTTATTATTCTCCACATGAGAAACACTATCCATCGACACCTTACTAAGGGCGTCTGCCACTACATTGGCCTTGCTCGATGATACAACACACTTATATCATAATTCTTTAGCAATTCTAACCACCTTCTCTGCTGAAGATTCAACTCTCTTTGAGTGAATATATACTTCAAGCTTTTGTGGTCCGTGAACAATTCTAATTTCTTATGGCTTCTGTCTTTTGGGGATCAACTCTAATACCATCGGCAGAAACAATATGACCAAGAAAGGCTACTAAACTTAGCCAAAATTCACACTTGCTGAATTTTGTGAACAATTGATGATCTATAAGAGTTTACAAGACAATTCTAAGATGATCTACATGGTCATCCTCACTATGGGAGTGCACAAGGATATCATCTATGAATACTATGACAAACATGTCTAGATATTGTTTGAATACTTGGTTCATAAGGTCTATGGAAGCTACTGGGGAATTAGTTAACCCAAAAGACATGACTAGAAACTCATAATGTCCGTAATAGGTTTTGGAAGCTGTCTTTGGAATATCACATTCCTTTATTTAAAGATGATGGTAGCCAGATCTAAGGTCTACCTTTGAGAAATAACTTGCACCTTGGAGTTGATCAAACAGGTCATCAATTCTAGGAAGAGGGTATTTGCTCTCATTGTGACCTTATTTAGTTGACGATAGTCAATGCACATTCACAAAGAACCATCTTTCTTTCGCACGAATAGGATGGGAGCGCCCTATAGAGAAATACTAGGCCTTAGGAAACTTTTATCTAAAAGATCTTTGAGTTGCTCTTTCAACGCCTTAAGCTCTGCGGTAGATATACGATATGGAGGGATAAAAATATCCTGAGTATCTGGGAGAAGGTCAATACCAAATTCTATTTCCCTATCGAGAGGTACCCCTGGCAAATCTTCGAGAAGGACGTTAGGAAACTCACTGACTACACTGACTGACTGAATTATTAGAGTGTATGACATAGTGTCTTTGACTCTAACAAGATGATAGATACACCCTTTGGAAATCAACCTTCTGGATTTAAGATAAGATATGAAATGACTTTTGGGAGACACTGAATTACCTGACCACTCAAAGACTGGATCATCTGGAAACTAAAAATTCACCACTTGGGTGCGACAATCTATAGAGGCATAACAAGAATAAAGCCAATCTATACCAAGAATAAGATCAAAGTCCACCACATCTGGTAAATCTTTCTGCTCCTGGGGGGATGATAAAGCATAGAACCTATTCTAGCGCTGACCACCACCATTACTAGATAATGCGCCCTGAAGAGGGACTGGGCAACCTAAAGGAGATGGTGTACTAGTAATCTGAGTCTAGGGATGGACATCTCTATTTCCCTGTCTAGCATGCGGGAACTCTTTGATTCCGTCACCCGGCTGACCACAACCATAACAACCTTTCTAACCCCACAAATACTCACTCGAATGGGTCTTACCATACTTAGCACATGGAGGATAATTGGGCCTACCACTCATACTAATTTGAGATCTGGACATAGAAGATTTACCCCTCTATTTTGGCCTATTTTTGGGTACAGAAGCACTGGCTGAAGAAGGTACGGGAATAGGTGAATGATTTTTAAATTGCGAATGATTTTCTCCTTGAGATCTAGCCTGGGTATACTCAAACTGCCCTGTTCTAGCCTCCTTATTTACTCTCTCTCTCTTTCCTTCAACTTCTCTGCCTTAATTTGCTGAGCTTACATCATCAACCTAACAAGATCTATGTTTCTAATAAGCATAGTAGTCCTACACTTCTTAACTACTAACCCAGACACACCGGTCACAAACTTACTCATGCATGACCTAGGGTTAGCCATCTGATCAGGGGCATACATGGACAACTGGTTAAATTTGAGGCAATACTCCTTCACTATCATTGAGATCTGCCTTAGGTTCATGAACTCTTCTATCTTAGATTCCCTCATATTATGTGGAAAGAACTTGTCTAAGAATGCATCCTAAAACATCTGTCAAGTCATGGGAGTTACATTCTTCCCTCTACTTTTCTTCCATATTACTGTCCAATCATATGCAATACCTTTAGCCTATAGGATGCCAATTTTACACTCTCCTCTTTAGAAATATACATAATTTGGGTGATCTTCTTCACCTCATCTAGATAAAACTATGCGTCCTCACCTCTTTCAACCCAAAGAATTATGGTGGGTTCATTCTCATAAAATCTTAAATTCGGGTTACGGCTAAGTCCCCTTCTTATTGAAGTGGGACTGCAGCCTAACGATTGCCCTGAACATTAGCTATCACTGCTTGTCTAGTGCCTAAAAGGCAGCTTGAAACTCTGCATGTGACACATTCTCATTCAAAGGATCTGCAGGCTGAGGTGGCTAGTTATCATTTATGCGTGCGTTAGCTCAATGAGGAGGCATTTTCTATCATATGAAAGCATGAGTTAGAAGCAGATAAAGACACTGAATGCATGATAGAAAATGAAAGAAGAGATGATTTCCTAAAACTCTCTATAGCTTTTTGCTCATAGATGTGGTGTGCTTCACACAGATGATCAAGACTCTACGTAACATGGCTTGTCTGACTCCCTAGGAATCTCTAAACCTTAGGCTCTGATACTAAGTTTGTAATGCCCCAAAATTTGATTTCCTGGGATGGCACATGATAGTCCAAACTACAAGTAGTCTTGAGCTAACTAAGGCTCTCTTCTACTAAATCTGCATTCTCAAAATAAGGGAATATGAATGTAAAATCATAATAAATATGGAAAACTATCTGAATTATCTGAGTATATCCCAAAATACTAATCGCATCAGTCTGATAAAGAAAATACTGAAAATCTGAATACTACAATTTTAGAATCTAAAACTGAATCGAGTAGTCCAACAAGCCTCTACTGACTGAAAATAGAGAGTAACTGGGACAGGCCTCAGCTGACTCAAACTGTCTAAAATTAATATTGAACCATCTACTAATGAACTAGAAATCTGAATAGCTAAGTCCCTGAACAATGAGGACTCACCAACTATAGAGATGTAGATAAGATGCTCGAAAATCACTTATGCTACTGAGACTGAGCACCTGACCCTACATTATGAGACAATGTAGCACATATATGTCTATGTGGATCAGTACTTTGGGAATGTACTGAGCATATGGGGGTGGATATAATAAGTAAACAATATCATCATAATTTATAAAATCATGCATGCTAAATATAAATAACTAACATAGGCTTGACTAATCTGAAAACTAAAGATCATAAATCATGAACAACAAAGCATATTAATATAAATCTTGTGATCCATTACATTCAATTCTAAAATCTATTCTTTTTGAAACTACTACGTTATCTTGTCAATTGTAAGGGAAATACTTTATCTCAAGACTTTAAGAATCTTAAAAACCATAGCTTCCAAAATATATTCTTTTATCTTAAGGCTTTAAACCAATAGACTAATTTAAGAGAAGGGGACTTCTTTTGGGAAGTTCTTCTAACCGACATAAACTATGTGAGCATTCAAAGAGTCCAACGTCTTACCCACATTGGGGAGAGCTGCTCTACCCTTGCCATCAGAATAGAACTTCTAATCTTAAGTGATCACAATCTTAGTCATCCACGTAGAAGTGGGAATAATCTTAATCCTATGGGGGCAAGTATTCTGGGGAATGAAATATTGGTAACATACCCATCTCGGTGCTAAATACTACTCCTATTCTTATGCTCAGGATCTTAGGAAATCCACTTCAAAATAGCACAAGGGTCTACAAGAAAACCAATTATGCTCTTTCTTTTCTATAAATCTCAAGTCATATGAACAATGTGAATTCTTTATCTTAGCTTAGGACCAAAAGGTCAAATCTTAATCAAAAATCTTAGAATAATCTTATCATAGGGTGCTCATAGCACAAGCAATCTTGAAATAGAAATCTCTAATTAGGGCTTAGTGACCCATACATCAAACTCATGTTAAAATATTGTATTGTTCATGCTTGATAATGTAAACATTGATAAGTTAATTCAAAATCTAGAAATTACTGAAATACGCATGAAAATATGAACATAATTATATAATTAAACTTCTAAATCACTGAAAATCCTATAATCTTATAAATAGCAATATTGGGTATAAACCCTAACTTCAATTTCATGGGAAACCACATAAAATACAGTAAATTTGTAATTATAATAAATTTTAGGCACAAGAATGAAAGAATTATCCTTGTTGAAAAACCCCGCATACCTCAATTGATGAACTAGATGCTAAGACTTGAATCTTGGATTTCTATTGATGCTTTGGAGATGAATTCTTAGATTTCCTAAATTGGAAATCCTTAATCTTGAATGTTCTTGGAGAATTAATGGAGAAATTGGATTTTTTTGGAGGGAAAGTTTGAGCTTTAGGATTTTCTTTTGAGAGAGAATTGATGAAACAAGCATAAAGTGCTTTGGAATATGCTTAATGATGTGTTTTACATGAACTAGGGCCTTGGGGATTGACCAAAATACCCCTATTAAACTTTAAATTAAAACTGAAAAAATGAACAAAAATCCCAATTTACTAGGCCACCGCGACGCACCACTATCATGGTGGCTCACAAGAAAAGGATGAGTGGGAACTGGGCGTTCACCGCGACGCGCCATAATCGTGGTGCCCCTTTGGATTGTCACTTTGGCCACTAGAGATATGCGCCAATATCTTGTAGGCTCACTGGAAATTTCCAAATGTGAAATGGGACTCCTCCGTAATACGTCATTATTGTAGAGTCTCACTGAAATTTGACAATTGTGATTTTACACTTCTCTGCGACATGTTACGAGCCCAAATCACGGTGTTTTAAGACTGGAACTTAAAATAGCCATAACTTCTCACTTGGTTATTAGATTAAGGAGAATCTTGTATCATTAGAAAGCTAATTCAATTTCCTACACATTAGAGAGTCTAAAATGGGAAAATTAGACATGTATGGAAAGTCATTCTTTCTTGAAGCAAACGCTTAACATTTTAGACGTTAAATTAAGTTAAGAAAAGTATGAGGTATTACAATTTCCCCATTGGAGCCAACACTATCCAATGTACGATATACCTAAACCTAAGTCGTATTCAAGTTTATGAGTAGTACCCATAAACCGTACCCCTGGTAGAATAGAATCCAAGAGGTTTGAACACTGACTACTATATGAGTCTTGGGTATGACTCGTACCCAAGCTTATGGCATATGTTAAGTAACTCGTACTGTGATCCAACTTAAGTTACTAAGTCTAAGGTTACGTGAAGTAACTAAATAACCCGTACCCAACTATATGACTCATACCACCCAAATCATACCCATTCTAGTAACTACATCTATCTTACCAACCAATACTGTTTAGCATATTACTTGACCATACCACCTGTACCCAAGTGTATGACTCATTCAACAAAGTCGTATCTTGCCCAAAAACCACCAATCAAGAAAATCTTGTAAGGTCCAAAAATTAGAGTGTATCGTTAGTGTAGTCCCAAGGAGGCTTAGTCACTTGATATCCATATGTACCATACCAACCCTTAAGCCTATATAATAAGCCAAGAAAAGTCCTATAGTTATCCTGACTTGACTATTTGAAATCTTAGGTATAGAAAATAAGGGAAAGCATATGGTATTCACATGCATTATTGGAACTTTATTTTGAGTGTGAGTGTCTCTTGATCGTCCCCTCAATGACATTCTGGATTTCATATATGAGTGATGAGGACTTCTTTGATGTGACGGCACATAGATTGTATTGCTATTTGCATACTTGTTTGGGCAAGTGTAACTTATATATATGCATAGTTGTTTGTTGCTAATGTAATTCCTATAAATTGATTCCATTGTGTCATAATATTATTCTTCATGTATACACACAGTTGGTTTTCACTTATGTAACTTAAAATATTGATTGACTGCCTTGGATTCTCCTGGTTAAGCATCATATTTTTTATTATATTTTGTTTTGTTCCCTGAGGACATGCAAACGTTCTAAGTTGAGAGTGTTGATGTAATATGAATTTATATCAATTTAGATGTTTAAAACTGGGAAAATATGCATGATTCTTAGGTTGTTTTTTAGATATGATATATTTTAGGTATGCTTTGCAGGAAATTAGGTTTTAGATGCTAACTATAAGAAAAAGATAGAAAAGGAAGATTTTGGCTACTTACTTGGTCATTTTTTGGTGTATGTGGCACTTATCGGGCGTATGTTACTAATGATGTACCAGAACTCGAAGTACAAAGGCTTAGATGCAGAAATTTGAAGACCCTGTCACTTGTAAAGGTCATTTGCGGCGTATGTAGCATATACGGTCTATATGTAGCTAAGGTAAGTGATAGAATCCAAGATCCAGAGCGTGCATAAGTTGAAGGAAAATTTCTAGCACTTAGCTAGGTCTACTTGTTGCGGTCTATCGTATATGCAAGTGCTCGTGATCGTACAAGTAATATAGTGACTCAAAAATTGGATATCGTACCCACGAGGACTACTAAATTAGTAATTTAATCAACTTCAATTTCGATAATAAAGTTTTCAAGTGTATCTGAGTATATAGATGATTGTGATAATTTAATTAATAATCTAAAAAATAAATAGATAACAAAGTGTGTCAATAGCAACATAAGCGAGGTTGTAAACAATACTAGTAAGAATTCTAGGGTTGAGGCACTATTAACAATTTTATAAATCTCTATCCTTATCGTGGTTGTGTTGATTATTGGGTTATTGATTCACAGGGTTTAGGTTACGATCATGGTCTTTTGAGCCTCTAATCTTCTACCTAACTAGATATTGCTACTACATCATTGAGCGGGAATGTAATAATCCATTTAGTTGCTTTAAGTTTTCTTCCTGCAATTGAACCAAACAAGGCTTCTAGGTATATTCCTACCCTAGTTGCTACATCATCTTCTTTGTTAGGTAGAAGAATATGAACTTGCTTGTTAAACTCCTAAGTCAATCCCTAAGATTCTCCTTCCAGGTTCATAAAGGAATTACAAATTCATTCTCCTGGTGTCCACTCATTAGAATGGTAGAAACAAGATAATAAGAATAACATATATGATAAATCAATATTAACCACTCTAAGAATATCAAAATATAATCATGTTCTTGGCCTCAATCCTATAACAAGTGTGTTTAGCCACTCATGTTCGAAATCAACATCTAAGAAATAATTAAACATGCCCAAAATTAATGTTGGAAGATGAAGTGTTCAAAGAACCCTAAGAGAAGTAATGTACTTGTTTTTTCCTCTATTGTACGTATGCCAAAGGCATCCCTAATTGATTTGAAGTCTTCCTTTTATAATAGGACATATTTGATCAAAAATAAGCCTTCACCACACCACGGAGCTCATAACGAGGGCTAGGGTCCACGCTGCAGGGCTATCGCGGACCCTCACTATAATATGGCTTGAGAAATAATTCAGCCTCTGCGACTCGAGGCTATCGCGGAGGCTTACTGGATATTGCCATCGTCTCAAAATCCCTTAATACGATGCAAACCCTATCGTGTGGTCTACGGTCTATGACACGAAGCTTGTTATCTTTTTTTCTTTCTATCTCTTATCATATTTACTTTCTCCCATCTTGAGTTCCATGCTTTTCGAGCCTAATCCCGGTATCCTCATTCTCAGCAAATCACTCCCAATGTTTTCATTCATCATTAGCTTTATGTTAATGCATCGAATTACGTCCAATTTTATTACAATTTATCCCTACATCAACTAATCATGTCCATTAGATAAAGAATGCAATTATAGCTCAAACACAATAAGAAAAATACAGTTTAGCTCATGGAACAAGTCCCATTATGGGTAATTCTTGGCATTTGGATGTATAAATATGCCCAAGATCACTACCCCATACTTACAGCCTTATTCGTCCTCGAACAATATCAGGCAATCACTATACCCAGTTAGGTTTCACACCATAATCTAGATTGGACCCTTGTGTTGGGCACACATAAGCCACATGAGATTACTTTTTTCAAACGTCTTAGCCTCAAAAGTGAACTTCTAACTTATTAGCAAGCTTATTAAAGTTGTTTAACCAGTAATACTATAAGTCACCTGACTATCATCCACATGAACCATAAGCTTGACCATATTGTACCACTCCACCAATAGTTGAATATTAGGATTATGGATCAACTAGGTCTTTAATGGTTATAATGCAAGCTAAGGGACGGGTAGGAACTATTTGGCAAAATAATGGCTAATCTCCCTAAGTTTTTTAGTGTATCACATGAACATTAGAAACACTCAATTAATAATTCAATTCTTTCCCTAAACAATCTTCCTTTTTTTTCTTTTACTTTGGCCTATCTTCTTAAACTCATTCACATACACTATGGTGGGAGTGTCTTCTCTTCACATCTTATTCAATTTTAAACAGTATTCATTCTTTTATTTCACACTTTCAACTACAACACATATCAATTTCCAAACCCAATAGCTATTACCTACGGGCTTCAATTTCACCCTTTTCCTTCCTTGAATTTCTACTCCTTAACTCAATTAAATTTTAACTAAAGCTCTTAGGACCTTTTGATCAAATTACAATCAATCAAAGAAGGGGTACATGCTACATATGAAGCTGCCAAAGAAAATAAGTTATAGGCTCAACGGGGCTAAATAAAAATATTCACAAGGGTAGGTAAATGAGGTCTAAAATATGGCTATCAACAAAATGCCTACATCATCTCCTAAATCTAGCACCCTTTATTTCTCTTTGTAAACACATCGGGCAAGTTCTAGACATCACTATGCATGTAGAATAACTAGTAAATCTCACTCACACTTAGTGCATTCTAGATTCAAGTAGGATACCTATAGATCCTTGATCTAGTAATTACACAAATTCATAATTAAGACAGCAGACCAAAAGTTACACTATTGAGCTCAGGTGTCCAAAACTAGCATTCTTTTTTTAAATTTGGCATGCTTTTATTTCAAAACAAGTATTTTCTATGTCATGTAACCACATTATCCCACGTAAAGTATCTCGACCTACATTATGGTTGGGTTCTTTTCACTTCTTTATTTCCTATAACGAATTCCCCTTAAGATGGTCATGTCCATCCATCATAAGGAAAGGCACCTAACTATGACGAGTTATTAATATTTACTTTAAGGGAAAACATTTTCACCTTTAAGGGCAAAAATCTAAAAAATCAAAAATTGTACTCCTAATTTTGAACAAAAAGTAATAAACAAAGCGAAATAAAGAAAACACTACTAATTGTGAACTACCCATAGCAAATATCATCAATACCAGCTATTATAGACCTAATAGTTAGAATGTCATCAAAATCCACATCACAGCCATAATAATATCCAAATATAAATATCCAAAAAAGATAAATGAAGCCAATAAAGGTACGTGTAATGAGAACTACTAGCCTATGCTTAAAATGAAGCACTATCCCAGTGCTTGCAAATAAGACCAAGTAATGGGATGGTGTAACACTCCCTGATCATGCATCATCCATGTCATCATCAGTATCTGGACCAAGGGCATCTGCTCCTGAATTTGGGTTATTTGCATCCTCCTTCTCTACTGAATCCATGTTAGAATTATGCATTCTCAGCTCCTCGTCAGTGGGAACATCATTATCCACAAGCTCTACAAACTCTATTCCAATCCATAGCATAGTCCTAGCAAGGTGACCAAGAGGGTAATCCAGCTCTACAGCACGGATCTCCTCATATATGGCTGGGTGACCCCCGACCCTTAACTAGAGCATCTGTATCCCATACATATGGGTTATAATCTCATCATTCCAAGCCTGATGCTTAGGCATAGTCAGTACCAGCCTATGATCCACAGTTAGACCCTTAGTCGTTGAGTGAGTGCCCACCACTGGCTTGTAGTGAAGTGTCTCCTCCTCAACCCAGTGATTCCTCAAAAATCTGGTCAGCAAACCACCAAACCCGCATTTATGCACCTAATAGTAGTGGACTTTCTTCATATTAGAAAAGATCACTGCACCTACATTGATATCAATGTCATCATGTATCAATGCATAAATGAGTAATACCCAATCACGTGGAACATCTGCCATATTCTTGCCCTAAATTAGGCAATGGTAGATAAACTTTCCCTTTATGCGGGCACTCCCTATTTATCTGGGCATAGGGGAATGTGAGATGGAGGTCACTGTCTTTGTGACAAGTCCATCGTGTGGCAGAATTATTTCCACATAGCAAGTGTCTAATGTCTGCATAGGGTGGGATGATTTTGAGCTACCTCAGTAGGTCTGTATATGCCTGTGGTGCGCCTAAAAGAACGTTCAAACAATGGGTAGTAAATGTCACCACATAACCTCTGATCTTTACCACAAAATTGGGATCCCTGGGGTCCCAGTTAGCATAGAATTCTCTAACGAGGTGCAGGTTGAACTGTGGGCTACTCAAACAAGAAGGTCATGTGTAGTTGTTCTAGTCATCTCACTATGCTGGGATACTCTCTTTGTAGGCTTGCCCATTGATGAATTAGTCCAGAGCATAGTATAGCATTTCTTTCCTGCTTCTACAACCCATCTAGCCCCGTATCTCCTAGTTTGCCCTTTTAGGACTACAGGAGGTCTAGGCACCCGACCAGGAAAAACCCCAAGCCTTTGCCTTATGCTGTGGCTTTTATACGGGCAAACCAACCATATAACTACTTAATTTTCTCCATAGGTATAAAGGTGATCCCAAATCTGAAATATCACAGGTACTCAGATTTTCCTTGTATTTGTGACTTCGATGCTATAAGTACTCGAACTTCCTTTGCATCCATGGCTTAAAAATCTATCACGACAAGCTTCTCATAAGAATTTCATCACTTAGTCTATCATAGGGAAAGGCTCACCCAATATCATTATTAAAAGAGACAGAAAACTAAAAATAAAAAACATAACTTTGTAAAATTTTCATGCTTTGTGTGAACTAAGTTTGAGTATTGCAAACCAATGAATACACACAAGGGTAGGGCCGCACTCCCAACTATGATACTTGTAGTGACCTCACTATATAATAAAAAAGTATAAGAAGGGTTAAAGGGTTCCCTAAAATAGCATTGATAACCATGTTGAAAGCTGGGCATAGTGGCGCGATCGCGATAGGATAGGTGCGATCGCAGTACCTAAATCGCGACCTCAGTCGTGATCGTGGTAACTGAGGCTATTTGTTCCTCTATTTTGCCCTATTATTCTGTATGGCTGCCATATTTCTAAACATGGCTTTCTTCTATTTTTGGCTCCCAACCTATCTAGAGAACGTACAAAGCTTTAAATCTATGTAATTTATTCAAAAACATAAAAATGCAAATCTGGAAATAAGGGTTTGCCTCTCATCAAGCGCTTGATTTATCATTGCAACACAACGTCTTTTTTATTCTCATTTGCATCTCCACATAGAGGATTTGAATTTCCTATCCAATTTTCAATCATTACATCTTTGAGGTATGTTGAGCAAATATGAGGGCACCATGGAACATGTTCTATCACGCCACTTTGAGGACTTGAATCATTTGTCCAATTTTGCATCGAACTTTCGTGTGGGCTCATTGGGAAATCGTGAGAGCATTAGAATGCTACTACTTGGAAATCGGTCTTTAAGCTTCTTGGCCTTCAAAATTAGGGCTTTAGCATGCCTATTTGGAAGGTCAAACATTAAAATATAAGGAAATTGCTCTTTCTCTCCAATATTTATCACTTGCTTAGGTCGATTGACTTGCATCAAATCCACCAAGCATAATGTTGAAAAGTGGATAGAATCAGGCCTTTTCCATAATTTTGGAGTCATATTTTGTTGGTCATCTTTACCCCGAAATGGGCTATAGTCTTCACAAGGAGTTTGCTTGACTTTTTTCTTTCGACTCTTATATGATTTCCTTGGTTTTGGCATCTTTACCCATATTGGGCTCAGTCAGTTTGGGAATCATCAAGGATTCTTCAATGTCAAGCTCATTTAGAAGCATGGGAATGATTTTAGTATTTACATAATTGACCTCCATGCCCATGTTTTCTATCATCTTAATTTCCTTTTTACATGCCCCCATTGATAAAAACATGTCTTGCATATTCTCCCCATTGTAGTTACTCGATCCAAAATAGTTTCAAGCATTTATTTGAAACTATTAGACTTTACTTATTGTTCTTCCCTTATCGGATCATGATACCTATCAAACTAATAAAAAGAACTAGCAATAGAGCTAGTATAACAGGGTAGGGGCATTTGGACAATCACTCCAATGTCCATCATGACCATCACACAAAGAACATATATACTCCCTGTAAGATCTAGATGGTGCACACATCTCTCTCCGAGGAGCATACCTACAATTAGTTTAAAAGTGTGGTCCATTACAATATGGACATGGATTGTCAAGTATGATTTCCAACCACCAAACCCATATTCATTCTATGATTCCATGATATCAAATAAATAAAAAATAAAATCTATCTATCAGAAGAAAACAAAATAAAATCACAAATAAATATTTACAATTTTGAACTCAAGCAAGTAAACTAAAATTCCAAACTAACTCAATACGTCAAATTTCTCCCTAGCAATGGCGCCATTTTCTTATAACGCTCAACTTACACATTAATTTAAGTGTAAGGCGGTCGTTGTCAATATATTTACTCAACTAAGAGTCGGGGTCGAATCCATGAGGAACAATGTGAGTGACAATTGAGTAAGTTTGAAATAAAAGTTGTTTGCTAGGTTCAAACCTATGGTACAAGATAGTTTGAAGGCTTTTAATGTTTTCTAATGTGAAAGTAATTCTTGGGCTTCTAAGGGACTAATTCGAGACTAAGAATAATTAGAGTATAATCAATTAAAATGTATCTTGGGACTATGTTTCCTAGGGGCAAGTTATGCATGGGAACATGATAATTTGATGCAAATTCTAATCATTGATAATATGGTAAGCTAGGTTTAAGGTCTTTGAGGCCAAATTTTCAACAAAACCTCAAAGATGTCGCTCATTGACCCTTTCGAGTACCTAACAAGTGTGCCAATTAAAGCCACCCAATACCTCAATTAGGTATCCCTATTTCTAGGATGATACCCATGGTATAGTCAACCTCCTAATCACCTTTATGTCTAAAATAGTGAAAAATTGGCAAGACATACCCATAAATTATCTACTATTGTTTTGGTTTCAATATCCCTCTTTTAAGGATGATGAGGGTTCTTAAAGTTCACCCAAACCCCTCTTTTAAAGATGTTTGAACTTTTAAGAGCTTGGGATTTTCATCTATTAAACCCATTTGGGTGTTTGGGGCTTTCAACCACAAATCCCAATAATTTCAACCAAGAAATAGTAGAACCCATTATCAACCAACAAGAATCTACACAAATATATCACAACCCACACACAATTGCATCCTATTCTAGCATAATTCCAAAAGGTAGATCTAGCAAATCATCATGATAATAAACACAAATAAACTAATATTTCCATCAAAGTTATCCATAAGAAAATAAAGAGAGGGCAAGATACTTTATAATCCAATGAATCTTTAATAAGTGATCCCAAATCTACTCTTAAATGTCAATCTAATTTCTTCTTAGCTAAAGATTAGTACAAGTTTTACTCCAAGCTCCAAGAAATTACAAAAACCCTAAACTACGGATGGAAGGTAAGGTTTTAGAATGTTGGATTCCCTATAATGTATGGGTTTTGAGCTTTAAATGGGACTTGGCGTAAACTAGCCAAAATGACATAATTTCCCTTAAGCATAATCCCGCAAGCCCGCGATCGTGATAGCTTGTGCGCGATTGTATCAACTATAAACGGGTTAAGATCACTTTGACCGCAATCCTTTGACCTGTCTTGACTAGCCATGATCGTGGTCTGAGGACTGCGATCGCGGTAACTAAGACTATGTTCTGCTCCAAATCTACTAGCTGTACTTCTTTTATCCTTTTTCAGCCTGCATCCACATCTTTCCTACTCATAGCCTATATGCCTGCAAAATATGGATATTAGTGTATTTAATCACAAGTATGTCTCACTTATTCATTCAAAATATGGTAATGCGCATGAATGTTGAGTGCAAATGAATGGTAGATTCACCACTCATCAATACTGCTTTGCACACTTGGGGGAATTTTGTTCCCCTTTTTCTCACCTTCTCTTCTCATTAAATTTATAAATCTTTTACGTACTTAATAGCTTCCCAAAAATCACAAGTTACTCACTTCTTGTTCTCCCCCTTTGCCATGAATTTTCTCATTCCTGGACTCTCAACAAAAATAACAAAAATACATAAGAAAAAGTGGGTTTCCTCCCACCCAGGGCCTTAGTTTTGGTCGTGGCTCAGCATATCTTTTTGTATTGTTGATTTCTTTTCTCTTTATTATTTTTTCAAATAATAAAGAAATAGACTAAACTATTACATTACATTCATGGGTTTCCTCCCACGTAGAGCTTTATTTACTATCGTGGCACGACTAAACTCAACTTTATTCTTCTTCAAAAGTGATGAAAATCTAGTGTCTATCCACATGATCCGCCCAATAATGCTTAAATCTCTTCCTATTTACCGAGAATGTAGAACTTTTATCCTCGCACCAAAGTTTAAAAGCCTCATGAGAAGTCATTTTCACAACCTTAAAGGGTCTAGACCACTTAGACCTTAATTTACCTAGAAACAACTTCAACCTCGAATAGAATAACAACACTTGTTAGCCAAGCTTAAAGACTTGAGTCATAATTTGCTTATCATGCCATATTTTAGTCTTTTCTTTATACAGTTTTTCACTTTCATAGGCATGTAAGCAAAACTCATTGAGTTTACTCAATTATAATAGTCTTTTTTCCTCTGCTACCTTCAAATTAAGATTTAATTTCTTCACTGCTTAATAAGCCTGATGCTCAAGCTCCACAGGAAAGTGACATGTTTTTTCGTACATCATACAATAAGGTGAGTCCCAATAGGCATTTTATAGGTTGTCCTATATGCTTATAATACATCATTCGGCTTAGCCAACCAATCCTTACATTGTCTATTGACTATTTTCTATAATATCTTCTTAATCTCATAACTAGACACCTCCACTTGGACACTTGTTTATGGGTGATAAGCTATGGCCACCTTGTGTTTAACCCCATATTTAGCCAATAAATTCCTAAACCAACTATTCACAAAGTGGGTCCCTCCATCACTGATAATTGCTCTAGGTATGCCAAAGTGAGAAAATATATGTTTTTTCATGAACTTTATTACTACTCTCGCATCATTTGTAGGGAAAGTTGTAGCTTCTACCCACTTTGACACGTAATCAACAGCCACTAGAATATATAAATTTCTATAAAATAGTGAAAATAGCCCCATAACATCTATACCCCAAACATCAAATATCGCCACCTCAAGAATATTATTCAAGGGCATTTATTGGCCCTTGATATCATACCTATTCTCTGGCATTGGTCACACTATCTCAGATAGGCAACTGCATCTTTGAACAGTGCAGCCAGAAGAAACTGAACTGTAATACCTTTCTTATTATTTGTTCCTCTGTATAATGTCCTCTATAAGGTGATGAATGACAATTTTCTAACACCTGTTTGGATTCTACTTCAGAAACAAACCTTCTCACTTTCTATCAGCACCTTGTTTGAATAAATAAGGCCCATCCCACATGTATGAGTGGGAATTATAAAATAGTTTCTTCTTCTGTTGACTTATGGCCTCTGGATGACAAATACTAGCTACTAGCAAATTCACTATATCATCATACCAGTGAACATCTACTATATTCAGTGCCAATAATTGCTCTTCAGGAAACTCTTCCCAAATACATAGTGTATCATCGGCAATATGAGCATAACTATCAAGCCTCGACAAATGACCTGCCACTTGATTTTCAGCTCCTTTCTTGTATTGACTTTATGAATCAAATTCTTGGAGCAAAAGAATCCATATTATCAGTGAATTTATCAAATATATATACAAGTGCTAGCATCTCCCTCTCTCTGACTGTAAAATTTACTTAGGTTGCATCCAAGATTTTACTTGCATAGTAGATAGAGTGAAATACCTTATCTTTGTGCTGCCCCAATACCACTTCAACAGTAACATCGCTAGCATCACACAACATCTCAAATAGTAATGCCCAATCAGGAGATAGTGGGATAGGTGCTTCTATCAATCTTCTCTTCATACTATCAAATGTTTTCTGACATTCATCCCTAAAGTTGAATTTGACCTCTTTCTCTAACAGCTTGCATATTAGACTAGCTATCTTCGAATCTTTGATAAAGCATTTATAGAACCCAGCATGCCTAAGAAAACTTCTGACACCTCTCACTAACACTAGATATAAGAGATTTTTAATAACCTCCACCTTAGCCCTATCTACCTCAAGTCCTCTATGTGACACCTCATGACCAAGGACAATACCTTTCTTAATCAAAAAGTGGCACTTCTCCCAGTTCAATACAAGGTTGGTTTCTCCACAGCATGCTAAAACCCTATCTAAATTCTGTAAGAACATATCAAACGAATTACCAAAAATGGAAAAATCATCCATAAATACCTTGACAAATTCTTTCACTATATCATAGAAGATAGCCATTATATATCTCTGGAAAGTTGCTGGTGCGTTGCAAAGACCAAAAGGCATGCATTTGAATGCATAAGTACCATAAGGACAAGTGAAGGTGGTCTTCTCCTAATATTTATGTGCTATGGTTACTTGGTTATACCCTGAATATCCATCTAGAAAGAAGTAATATTCTTGTCATGCCAATATGTCCAATATCTGATCAATAAGTGAAATGGGATAGTGATCCTTCCTAATCACATCATTCAACTTCTTGTAATTACGCAGATTCTCCACCCAGTCATTGTGTAAGTTGGAATCATCTCATTACCTTCATTAGTCACAACGGCCATCCCTCCTTTCTTAGGAACACAATACACAAGGCTGACTTGTTTGTTATCAGATATACAATAGACTATCCTAGTATCAAGCCACTTAATAACTTTTTTCCTGACTACTTCTTTCATCATAAGATTTAGTCTTCACTGGTGTTACACACTTGCTTTATATCTCTCTTCCATATATGTTTTGTATATACAGAAGGCAAGATTGATTCCAATGATATTCGGCATCTGTCATCTGATTGCTTTCTTTATTCTCTTCAATATTGCCAACGCCTCTATCACCTACATATTAGACAAAGTTGTAGACAAAATCACAAGCAAAGTATCATCCTCACCAATAAAATCATATTTCAAATGAAAAAGAAAAGCCTTGAGCTCTAGCTTCGGTATTTCATCAATAGATGCCTTTGGAGGGGGACTAATTGGTCTATCAATGGCTAAAATTTTGTAATTCTAGTGTCAATGCCCACCAAATCCATAATTTGTATCATTTGAAGTGCCTCAACATCACCAAAAATATCATACCCTATCAATGCCCGCTCAAGTGGGTTATTAGACAATAGAAGGTCAAGCTCAAACTCAAGGTATATGACTTTAATAGCAAAAAATTCTTCATATATTGTAGGTAGATTCATTTCCTTATACACGTCTAAAACCTCGACCTTATCATGAGCTCTCATATTTTGTTATGCAGCTACATCAATCAGTGATCTCCCAATTGCTAAAAGGGACATCCCAAAATAAATAGGACTGTCATATTAACATCAAAATCAAGAATAATGAAATGTACTGGGAAAATAAGTGATCCCACTTGCATAAATACATCTTCAATGATCCTGTCAGTCCTAGAAAGGGACCGGTCAGCTAACTGCAAAATAATTGTAGTGGATCTGGGAGTGCCTAAATCCATCTTTCTGAACCAAGAATTGGGCATGAGATTTATGCTTACCCCAAATCACATAAACCCTAAGCATTGATTGATTGTTCGATTGTGAACTATAGAGCAAAACTTCCTGGATATTTTAGCTTTGTGGGCAATTTATTCTAAATCTTGGATGTGCATTCTTCAGTAAGTGTTATTGTAGCATATTTAGTCAAACGGTTCTTGGTTTCTATAATGTCCTTCACATACTTCGCATACTTTGGAACACTCTATCAAATATTTATTAGAGGGAGATTAACATGAACCTATTTCAAAATATCAATAAACTTCTTGTAACAAGTCTCCTCTTGGTGTTTTCGAAGCCTTTGTGGGAACGATGTAGGTAGTATCACCTTTTCCACCTTGGTTTCTTTGTTTTTAGCTTTTTCTTCCTTAACTTTCTCTTCATCCCTTGCAATTTTACCGTTAGTAACCATGTGATTCAGCTTGTTAGGTTCTAAATTCTTTAGTTGTAGACCGCTCCGAGTAGTGGCCGCATTTACCTATTTTTGATTTGATTTAGTATCACTACATAGACCTTCCTGAGGTTTAGTGTTCTGTGCTCCTACAATTTATCCCATTTGTATCTCTATGTTCTTTGTAATTATCTGCTGACTCTTCTCATATGCTACCAACGGTGCTTAAGCAGCCATAATCTGCTTTAGTATTTCTTCAATATTGCTAGTTTGAGTTATGGCCGGATTACCCTTAACATTCATCTGTTGATTCTACTGGCCTTCTGTATTGGTTGTTATTTTGTGCCTAATTTCCACCCCATGAGAAATTGGGATAATTCCATCAGTTAGGATTATAAGTGTTACCAAAGTTTTATTGTCCTTGACGATTGGCATTTCCTACATAATTGACAGACTCTGGATTTGTTGCGCAAGCATCAGTTTTATGTTCGTTGCTCCTACAAACTTAACACCAATTATGATCCTTATGAACTACATTTGTTATTGCTGGGGTGGGTTATGTGACCCCCAAACTAATATTGCTAAACTGAGTGGTTAACTGATTCTGTAAAGTAGCAATCTGAGTTGATATAGCCGTGAACTAGCTAACTTCCAACACACCTGCAACCTTTATTGGAGCACTCCTTGTGTCAGCATGCCACTCAGGATTCCCCTGTGAAATCCAATTCAGCAGTGTTTGCCCACCTACTACTGAATCCAAAAGAATCTTTATGTTAGGCTCAAGACCCTCAATAAAAGTATGTACCAACAAATTATTAGTCTGATAATGATGAGGGCAATTCCTGAGCATACCTTTGAATCTTTCCTAACCTTGATAAAGATTTTCTCCATTTTTTGGCTTGAAACTTAGAATATCACTTAGTAAACTTATTGTCTTTCTATATGGAAAGAATCAAATAAGGAACTTCCAAGCCAAATTATCCCAAGAAGTGATGAAGTTAGGTGGTTCAGTATATAACCACCTCTTCGCTTCCTCTAATAGAGAAAAGAGGAAGAGAGTCATTCTGACATAATCAGTAGATACCCGATAGGAATGCAGGTATCACTGATCTCAAGAAAATTTTGAATATGTTGTTATGGTTCCTTGTGGGATAAACCTGCAAACTACCCACTCGTGTGCAATAGTTGTACCATATTTTACTTCAGTTCAAACTCACCACCCACCTATAGCTTTCAGATGTAATTAGTAGCATTATTCATAAATGGGAGTGCCACTTTGCGAATAGGTCTAGATTTTGCTCGAGCAGGAATAGCTGGAACCACCGAAGCTAGAGCATTAGGATCTACTGGATCATTAAAATTTGGATCTTTTTGATCTCTTATTTTAACTTGCTGAATTGGATAGTGAAGTAGTGTTGTTGTTCACCTCTGATAAAATACCTATTCTAGTTTCGAATAAGGCTCTACCGATACTTTCTCTTGCTCATCCGATACCTCTCTAGTCGTGCAAAAGTCAGCCACTAAGATCAAGTCAAAAATACTTAAATATATTATCAAAAGCTAAAAAATTAGACATTACTAATTATTTGAGTCCCCAGCAACGACGCCAAAAACTTGTTGCGGTCTATCGCACACACAAGTGCACGTGATCATACAAGTAATATAGTGACTCACAGAATTGGATATCGTACCCACAAGGTCTACTAAATTAGTAATTTAATTAACATCAGTTTTGACAATAAAGTTTTCAAGTGTTTCTGAGTATCAAGATAATTATGATAATTTAATTAATAATCTAACAAATAAATAAATAAATAATGAAGTATGTAAATAGCAACATAAGTGAGGTTGTAAACAATACTAGTAAGAATTCCAGGATTAAGCCACTATTAACAATCTTATAAATCTCAATCCTTATCATGATTGTGTTGATTATCGGGTTATTAATTCACAGGGTTTAGATTACGATCATGGTCATCCGAGCCTCTAATCTTCTACCTAAATAGACATTGCAACTACATCTTTCAGTGGTGATGCAATAACCCACATAGATGCTTTAAGGTTTTTTTTCTACAATTGAACTAAATAAGGCTTCTAGGTATATTAAAATCCCAATCGCTACTTTATCTTCTTTGTTATGTAGAAGAATACGAACTTGCTCCCTAAACTCTTCAGTCTAAGATTCTCCTTCCGGGTTCACAAAGGAATTAAAGATTCATTCTAATGGTGGCCACTGATTAAAATGGTAGAAACAAGAGAATAAGAATAACCCATATGATAAATCAACATTAGCCACTCTAAATATCAAAATATAATCATGTTCTTGGCCTCAACCCCAGAACAAGGGTGTTTAGTCGTTTATATTCGAAATCAACATCAAAGAAATATAATTAAGCATACCCAAAATTAGTGTTGAAAGATAAAGTGTTCAAGAAAACCTAAGAAAAGTATTGTATTTATTTTTGCCTCTGTTGTACGTATGCCAAAGGTATCCCTAATTAATTTGAAGTATTTTTCTTATAATAGGACATATTTAAAAAAAAATAAGCCTTTATCGCACCGCAGAGGTCATCGTAGGGAATAAGGTCCGCGCCGTAGGGCTATTGCGACGTGAGACTATTGCGAAGGCTAACTGGAAATTACGATTTACTTAAAATACCTTAGCGAGATGCAGACCCTATCTTGGGGACTAAGGTCCGTGATACGGAGCTTGTTATCTTCTTTCCTTTCCAGCTCTTTGCATTTTTACTTGCTCCCATCTTGAGTTCTATGCTTTCCGAGACTAATCTCAATATTCTCTTGCACAGCAAATCACTCCCAATGCTTTCATTCATCATTAGCTTCACATTAATGCATCCAATTACGTCTAATTTTATCATAATTTTGTCTGGTATCAACTAATCATGTCCATTAGATAAAGAATGCAATTATAGCTCAAATACAATAAGAATAACACAGTTTAGCACATAGAACAAGTCCTATTATGTGTAATTCTTGTATTTTGGACGTATAAATACGCCTAAGATCACTACTTGCGGACCATAGGTACTATATACGAACCGTATGTGGCCCAAGTAAGTGGCCACCGACTCTATTTTTCCTCTCTTATTTGGGCTTTGATTTTTAGGGTTCTCATGTACTATAAATACCCTTTATGTGTTTTTTAGCTGAGGTTACGCACTTTGATATTACCTTACACGTTTTAACATATTATGATCCTTGGAATTCTTGTATTAGAGATTTTGGTTGATAATTCAGTTTCCAACTTTGAGTTTGATCATTGATTATTGTGATATTACTTTGATATTTTCAATCATGAAATCCATTGGGTGTTTCACAGGCATGAGTGGCTAAAACCCTTATCTCGGGTTATGGGAACCCTGGAAAATTAATAAAGTAGGTGAAGTGCATGGCTGATCTAATGAAACCCTTAAGGTTGCACCACATAATGAGGGACCAGTCCCCTTACAGTTAATCACAGAAAAAGTACTCAAAAATAACTATGAAGTAAAAGATAATGCAGGAAGAGTTAAAATACATAATTTTTACGTAGAAACACGAGATGGTAAAAACCATGGATTGCCCTCACAATCACCTCCAAATCCACTATAATCAACACTTAATTACAGTCTTGATTTCAGCCTAACTGCAGGCTTCTTTCAATAGCAGCAACTCTACAACCATCTCATCTTGGTAACTCTACCAAGGACTTTTCTCTACACTGATTAACTCTAATTAGTCTATTGCTTAGGTACCTCTACCTAAGTATCTCTCTCTCAACAAGAAAGCACTACTCTTATAAAATGAGCAGTTTAGTTATAATTCATTACTCACTCAAAAACTATTACAATTTAAGCACTCATAAAACTAGGAACTTGAGTAGTGTTGAAATAGGGTTTTTGCTGTCTATCTTCACTCTTTCAATTTTCAAAAAACCAATTGTTGAAGAAGCATCTCTTTCATTTTATAGTTGGGTGATGATTAGGTATTGAAAGAGCATTAGAACAGTCGTCCAAGTCGGTACAAACTAGCACAAAATCGCACCTGCAAGTTTGTTACACAAGATGACAATACCGTGCAGAAGGCACGTGCCAACTGTATTATACTTTGAATATCTAGGGACTTGTTCCCTTGAATTTTAATTGCTCATTATCAAATCTATATATAGCAATATTCCCCCTTTTTTATAATGACAAACCAAACCATACAATTTGATCATTAGTGCACATTCATCACATTTAATCAGAGTGATTACCACTTGAAGATGAATGTTCCCCCATCATCATGCTTCCTCTTTCATGCAACACATGGACCTAGTCTCTTGTTGTCATTTTGCAGCAAAAAATTGCCCTGTCATTGTGCACCTACATTTCATTTGATGTCTTTGCATTTACATACTTTCCTCTGTCAATTTAACTCTTTTCAAGTCTGCATCTGTATCTCAATTTACCTGGTGTCTGGTCCCTACTACATGAACTCAGTATTCCATCTTTTGGCCCCATTAAAAAGGATTAATAGTAAACCAAGAGAAAAGATAAGCATAGATTAGTTAACTCATAACCACTGGGGCAACACTAACATGTAAAACAACTCCAAAGTAAGGAGACAAACGAGATACATAATCTAAAGATTCATTCATTCAGAGTATTCAGTACTAGTACAGTAGCTAAAACAATCATCATAAGATAACTATCTTTAAAAGCCATTATGAGATCCAGCATATAGAACTTATATAAGGCTGGTGAGGGAATGTGAATAACAGGGCTTAGGTGGAAAGAGGATTAGGTGAAAAGGACTTAAGCAGTAGTCTAATTTTGCATCTATAGTAATGTGAGTAACGCCAATTGTTTGGTAAGGATCTTCACTTCACCATTCAGTTTGGCTATTCATGCTTGGAGTTTTGCATTTCTAGCTGCATGTTCATTAGTGGAACTTAGTCCTTCAAAGGATAGCCTTTGATTAAGGAATTTCAAATACATTTAATCCAGCATCTTTGACGGCTGACTTAATTCTTAACTCCTCCATTTTCATTCTCAACTTTTCCTGAACAACTAGCAATTCAGGTATTTGATATATATTCTCTAAAAGTTTTATTCAAACTGGATATCAACTTAGTTGTCCCATGTGATATACTTTTCCAAGTACGTCAAAGTGATCAAATACTTTATTAAGGAGGTACCCGTAAGGTATTTCATGTCTCCCTGTTTCTCACATATTCTGGGATCAAGAGTTCTTTCCTGGGAGAACTTTCTGAGTCATCAACACTTTAATCCCCTTTTCACCACCCAAATTCTTTATCTCCTCCTTTGGTCTCATTACGTACCTCTATCCTTTCAATAGCAACTTTTTCTTCTTGACACCAGGTCCCTCAGAGGCTTTCTACCTTTTCACAGCTTATGTGATTCTGCCTCATTCCATCAGGGTTACCAGACTTTGACTTAGAGAACCTAAGACAGAGTTTTCTATGGGTTTGGTTGCTGAAGGATCAGGATATTTGATTAGGGCATGTTCAATTTGATTTTTTGGAGGGAGAAGAATAAGAAAGATCAATTTAGTTTAGTGGAGGCAATGAGTGATGAGTTGAGACTCAGATTGGGAAGTAGACTATTTTAGTAATTTGAAGAGATGATAGTTGTTATCTGAGAATGACATGTTTGGTTTTGATAAGAGCGACTCTTCATTTTACAAACAAATTGATAGCTTTTATGAGGGAAGGAAAAGATACATGGCTTTCTTAGACAGTATATTTTATGATTGTTAAAGCATACTGTAGTGATACTAACCTCAAAGATAAGACCATATCCCTCTCCTTTGAGTGAATCTTTAAGTTTGTGCTTATCACCTTTGTTCATTTCCTAAGTTGTTCCCAAGGGTATAGTACTGAGTTAGACTAATATGCACCTATTTTACCAAGGATACCTGCCTCCTAATCATAGCCAAAATTTGGAAGAAAAGTTGATTCATCTAATGAGTCAAGTTGATTTGATCAATCCCAGCAGCATATAGTCAGTTTTATTAACCCACTTTGTACCATGACTTGTTCTGGAAATAGGTCTGAAGACCAGGTCTTAGACTTAACAATGTTTACAAAGCTAAATCTTCTTCTACGGAGATGAATTTCTTAGGGACTATGTCCCTGAGAGCTTTATCATGACCCCCACTAATTATTCTTGGTCTTGAGTTGGGATCAGTGACTGACATTTTGCATCATCACTATTATTATCTACATATTCCCATCTTTACTCATCTTCTACATCATCACCAACCTTCTTTCTTCAAATCATACAGTTTTCTTCTCATTATGGAGATTTTTAGCTATATTTTGACATAGATTAGGTCTTTTGAAATCAACTATTTCACCTGAGACACTTCCATCATGAAGTGTCTTTGAGATAGAGAATACAGTCAAACCTTAAACTTTTTGATCACTTATTTTAATGAGCATTTTTAACTAAAATTCTCTTCCTCATACGTAACACCATGTTCACTTATCTGGGAACCCACTTGAGTCTGAGTTCCCATTAAGATGACAAAGGTATGATCAAATTCCTTTTTACCCATCCAGGTAGAGAGTTCCTTTTCACAACCTTCTGAGGCTTGAGGCCCATAGAATGTGCATTTCCCTGCTGAACAAATTTCTAACCATCCATTCTAGCTCTAATCTATCTCTGACAATTTTTCTTTATGTGCCCATCTCTTCCACAATAAGTACATAGAGACTTCTGGACCTTGTTTTTAGCATCATAAGCAACCATTACTTTAGACTCATTGGGTTGGGTTACCTCTTGATAACCAAGTCATTTCCCATTATTAGCGCCTTGACTGGTTAAGTTAAAAGGGATCGGAGAGGATATAGTCCATTGCAAAGATTTTGTAAGTTCTTCCTTCAGACAGACTAAGTCCCCTTCCAACTCCTCATTCTTCTGAAGTGCAAACATAAGATGCTCTTGGGAATCCTTTAGCTTCTTTTCAATCTCACTTTGAAGCGGTGAGGATTTTTTCTTCCTTTTACCATCTACACCATTTATTTTCTTCATATTACTCATTAGACTTAGATTTCCAGATTTTTATCTCTATGAACAACTCTTTAGTTTCAGAAATTTTGATAGTTAAAGCACTCAGCTCATGCTCTTAAATCTCTATCTTTTCTTCTAAGGTATTCTTCTCAGAAATTAGTTCATATACAGAGTCTATCAACACGCTTTCAAGCCTTTTTATTTCCCTAGCAATGTAATTATCTAGATTTTCCTTAATATTAGATAGAGTTACCTCTTTTTCATTTTCATCTTCTGTGTCTGCAATGAACGCAAACAACGAATCAAAGTTCACTTTCTCATCTTCTACTGCAAGCATGGAAACATCTACAATCTTTTCACCTTTATCAGATTCACTTGAGGAGTCACCCCAACCAGCTAAAGCTTGTTTAACTATAAGATCAGTCGCAGCCTGTCTTCTAGACTTTACAAGGACCTGGTCCCTGTTTATTCCTTTGTTTACTCCAGTATTATGATAATCCTGATGGTCCATTGCATTGGACAATTCTTAATAAAATGTTCAAGACCTTCACATCAGTGACAAACTTCTATAGCCCTCCCTCCCTTTTTGCGGCTACCTCCACTTCGTTGAAACTGGTCACTTTGTCTCATAGCTCTAACTATTATTTTTGCCATGTAAACAACAACAATGTCTTTTTCATTAGAGACTAATTTAGATGTTTTTAGTGCCACAATTTCCTTTTTACCTCTATCTTCTCATGCCCTTGTTGCTTTTTAAGTTCACGAGTTTTCAGATTCCTAATGAGTTCATCCATATTTAGAGTTTTCAAGTTTCCAGCCTCAGTCATAGCATCCACTTTGATTTCCCAAGATTCAGGTAGAACCCTAAGAATTTTTCTTATTTGTTTGTATAAAGGAATTACTTCTACTGAGCAGTGCAACTCATTAGTGATAGAAGTAAACCCGGTATACATCTCTTGTATAGTTTCTCTTTCTTTCATTGTGAAGGTTTCATACTGAGTTATTAGCATAGCAACTTTTGAATTTTTCATATCAGTGGTTCCTTCACAAGTTGTTATCAAACAGTCCCAGATTTCCTTAGCTATTTCATAAGTTGAAGTCTTGTTGTATTTATCTGGTCCTATGCCACAGACAAGCAGTTTCTTTGCCTTATAGTTTTTCTCAATTCTTTTTCTGTCTTTATCATTGAACTCCCTTCTTCTTTTGACTACCATTTTTGTTACTTCTCCTTCTTTGACTTCTCTTATAGGAACATAAGGACCATCAAGGAAGTCACGACCTTAGCTAAGGCCCTGGCCGCAACGGGAATCCCGAACCATCAAGACGAGAGAGACACTTGTCTTTGCCCAACCCACTAGTGATATTGTTCGCTCTGGGCCCAGGCACGCACTGCTTTAAAATACGTCACTAGGGATTTAGGTTTGCTTACTTATATACCCAGCATCCCTCCTATGTTTTTCCAATGTGGGACTCTTTTTCCTAGATTGGGGTGTCATATACACCCCCATTATAGACTCAGCATCCTCGCTGAGGTTTTCCCCACTGAATGGGATTTGCCTAGACTCAGGACTGAGGTTTGCCCCGCCTTACTAGGATTTGCCTACACTCAGTTTGAATTCTATCCCACATCGATAGGGCTGACACAGGAACAGCTCTAATACCATTCTGTCATTACCCAAGCCGAGGTCGTAGCCGTGACGGGCATCCAAAACCATCAAGGCCTGAGATACCCCTGTCTCTGCCCAACCCACTAGTGATATTGTCCGCTCTAGGCCCAGGCCCGCACAGCTTTAAAATGCATCACTAGGGAGTAAGGCTTGCTTACTTATATACCCAGCATCTCTCTTATGTTTTATCGATGTGGGAATCTTTCTCCTAAGTTGGGGTATCATAAAGGATTATGTCCATTAGCTCACTATCTTCAGCCATAATGAAGTCAAACATCCTAGTTTTCCACCACCCATAATACTGCTCATTGGGTATTAGTGGTCTAGTTGTAGATTGCCTTTCTTCTAGAGTAGGTGGAGCAGTCATGCAAACCAAGACACCCTTGATGTGAACCTTTTAGAGTGACCTGGCTTTGATACCAATTGATGAAATACTTGGGGTTGCACCATACAGTGTGGGACGAGGCCCCTTACAGTTAATCACAGAAAAAGTACTCAAAAATAACTATGAAGTAAAAGACAGTACATGAAGAGTAAAAACACATGATTTTTATGTGGAAACACAAGATGGGAAAAACCATGGCTTGCCCTCACAATCACCTCCAAATCCACTATAATCAACTCTTGATTATAGTCTAGATTTTAGCCTAACTTTAGGCTCCTTGCGTTAGCAGCAACTCTACTACCAGCTCATCTTAGTAACTCTACAAAGGACTCTTCTCTACATTAATTAGCTCTAATCAGTCTATTGCTTAGGTAACTATACCTAAGCATCTCTCTCTCAATAAGAAAACACTATATTTATAAGATGATTAGTTTAGTTATAGTTCATTACTCACTTAAGAACAATTACAATTTAAGCATTCATAAAGCTAAGAACTTGAGCAGTGTTGAAATAGGGTTTTTGCTGCCTCTCTTCACTCTTTGGATTTGTGAAATACCAATTATTGAAGAAGCATCTCTTTCATTTTATATTTGGGTGATGATTAGGGCTTGAAAGATCATTGGACCAACTATCCAAGTGGGTACAAAATAGCATATGCAAGCTTGTTATATAAGATGACAAAACTGTGTAGAATGTGCATGCCAGCTGTACTATACTTTGCACATCTAGAGACCTAGTCCCTCGTAGTTTAGCTGCTCATCATCAAAACTACATATAGCATGATCTGAACCATTACCCATGCACGTATTTTATTATCTTTAGTTTAATTATTGTCTTAGTGATTGCAAACATTAGGATCCCGCCTAGATATTCCTATTCATTCCAAAAGGGGAGTAGGGACTAAGAAAAGATAATAGCAACAGTAATTTGAAGTTAATTACCAAAATCAACGTACCAGTATTATCTTGTTAAGATGATTAGCTTTTATCTAATAACTTGAGACCCACAAGGTGGTAGTAAAATAGGATCCAGGCTAAGGGTTAGTAATGCGACATCCTGAGACTCAAAAGGTAAAGGGTAAAATCCATCAATGAGTCCATAAGACAGTTGATAGTACATAACTTATCAAATTTTCATGTAAGGTTCTGGGTTGGTTCAGCTGATCTCTACAAACTTATGAATTTGAGATGCCATGGCGAGCACAATCTTAGTGTTACTCTATTATTGATTTCAACCAAAGTCTACATTCCGTCACTTACAGTTACTTGATACTACAAAACTACTCATTTACTTTCCGCACCTGCCCGTTGATTCTAGCAGAAGAGATACGATACCTGTAGTCCCATGGTTATGACACCAACCTAGTTGGGTTATTATACTTGACTACGGTTGTTTTTTCCTCAAATTAGAGGTGTAGTTTAGGCATGGATCAGTATTATCATCTACCTCTAATTGATTTTGCTTATAATAACAGTTGTCATACTATTATACAGATGGCTCCATTCGAGGCTTTATATGGGTGTAAGTGTAGGTCAACTATGGGGTGGTTTGAGGTTAGTGAGGCTATTTGGATTGGGACAGACTCTGTTCTGAATCTATGGATAAAGTTTAGTTGATTCGTGAGGGATTGAAAATTGCTCAAAGTCATCAGAAATCATATCCATATGCTAGGAGGAGATAACTAAAGTTTGTTGGTGGTGATTAAGTATTTTGTAAAGTGTCACCTATAAAGGGAGTAATGAGGTTTGGTATGAAAATGAAACTCAATCCCCAACATATTGGTCCATATAAAATCTTAAGGTGCATCGAAGATATCGCTTATAAGATAGATCTTCCTTCAGAATTAGTCATCGTTTATCTAGTTTTCCATATGTCCAAGTTGAAGAAATGTATTGAAGACCCATATTTGGTAGTTCCCATAGTTTATCCTATGAGGAGATCCCAGTTGAAATTCTTGATCGTCAGGTTCGTAGGTCAAAGAAAAAAGAAGTGGCTTCACTGAAAGTTTAATAGAGAAATCAGTCAATTGAGGGAGTAACGTGGGAAGCAGAGGCAGACATGATTAATTGATATCCTCATCTATTTGCTCCAATAATTGAGTTAGATTGAGGTGATAACTCCCTTAAAATCTATCCTCTACACTAACATCCATACTTATATCAGTCCAACCTATGAGGTTCATGTGTGGTTAATTATTTTCAGTTGTATGCAAGTTCTTTGGGTAAGTAATTTCAATTGCTTGGCATGATAAGATTCAAACCATAGCCTAATTCACCCATTAGATATATTTTTCCCTTTTCCAACCTTCATTCAAGGATAAATTATCCCAAGGGAGAGATAATATTATGCCACATAAGTTTGATGATTTTACTTTTGATAGATCTTATGGGTTTAATATGATTTTAAAGTTGATTAATGATTAGAAATGTTAGCAAGACCATTGGAAAGTATTTTAGATTTTTGGAATGAGTTTTAGGGCATAACATAACTCTAAATTAGTAAGGGTATGAGTTATGATCGTGCCATGAAGGCAAGGCACACCCACACTCAAAAGCCTGTGGCCTTGCATGATAAAGGCGTACCACCCCAGCTGGTAACCACGATAAGGACGTGCCACGCCACTAGCTTAATGCGATAAGGGTGTGTCATACCAGTGGTCCCAATAATGCTAAATTCCATTTTTTCTTTCAGTTTTTAGGGTAATTTGGTCATTTATTGTAACGCCTCGAATCTGATATAAGGAATGCTACACGGTGCTAGCAATCCTGAAGGACCACAAACTAACTAATGACTGATATCTGTAACTGAGCACTACATAATATACTATATAAATGCGGAATAAAAGGGATAAAAGGCCATAAGGTTCAAATATCTGATAAAACATAACATCTAGAAATACAGTATAACAATACAACAACAACAACAAACCTAGTGTATTCCTACATAGTGAGGTCTGGGGAGGGTAAGATGTACGCAGTCCATACCTCTACCACTAAAGAAGTAGAAAGGCTATTTCCGATAGACCCCTGGCTCGAGACACAGAATACTAAACAAATTCATAATAAAGCATAGAACAAGATGGCATAACATAAATACGACACCCACAAGTAATAGTAAACAGAGAAAAGTAAACAGATTCTTAATAAATCATAAAACAAGGTATCATAACAAGAATAATACCCCCACCAAGTAATTCCCTACACTAGCGACCCAAACTAACTCTAGCCATCTACCCTAATTCGCGTCTTCCAGATCTTCTTATCTAGGGTCATGTCCTCAGTGAGCTGTAACTGCTCCATGTCCCACCTAATCATCTCTCCCCAGTACCTCTACCCCTCCTAAAACCATCCAAAGCTAGCCTCTCACAGCTACAAATCGGCGCATCCATGCCCTTCCTCATCACGTGTCCGAACCATCTCAATCGGACTTCCCGCATCTTATTCTCCACTGGAGTCACACCAATCTTCTCCTTGATAATATTATTCCGAACTCTATCCCCCTAGTCAGTCCACACATCCAAAACAACATTCGTATTTCTAACACCTTTATTTTTTGAATATGGGAGTTATTAACTAGCCAACACTCTGCTCCATACAATATGGTCGGACGGACTGCCACCCTGTAGAATTTGCCTTTAAGCTTGGGCGGCACCTTCTTATCACACAACACTCCTAAAGCGAGCTTCCACTTTATCCATCCTGCTCTAATACAGTGCGAGACATCCTCGTTAATCTCACCGTTACCCGGAATCATGGACCCGAGATACTTAAAACTATCCCTCTTACATACCACCTATGATTCCAACTTCACTACCACCTCATTCTCCAGCCTTATGTCACTAAACTTGCATTTCAAATACTCTGTCCTGCTTCTACTCAACCTGAACCCTTTAGACTCAAGAGTTTGTCTTTACACCTCTAATTTACCATACACACACACACACACACCCCGCATCTCATCAATCAAAACTACATCTTCTGCAAAAAGCATACACCAAAGTACCTCTCCTTGAATACGCCACGTTAACACATCCATCACCAAAGCAAACAAAAAGGGACTAAGAGTACATCCCTGATGCAATCCTGTCAAGACAGTGAAATGCTCAGAGTCTCCTCCCGCCTTCCTCACCTGAAATTTAGCTCCATCATACATGTCCTTAATTGCTCTGATATATGCCATCGGGACTCCACTCACCTCTAAGCATCTCCAAAGCACCTCCCTGAGGACTTTGTAGTATGCTTTCTCCAAGTCAATAAACACCATGTGTAGGTTCTTCTTCCTTTCCCTATATTGTTCCACCAGTCTCCGTACCAAGTGAATTGCCTCCGTCGTCGAGCGGCCAGGCATAAATCCAAACTGGTTCTCCGAAATAGACACTATCCATCCCAGCCTCACCTTAACCACTCTCCCCCAAATCTTCATAGAGTGACTCAATAACTTAATACCCCTATAGTTATTGCAACTCTGAATGTTACCCTTATTCTTATAAAGAGGGATAATAGTACTCCACCTCCAAGACTCGGGCATTTTTGCCGTCTTGAAAATTCTGTTAAACAATCCAGTCAACCACCTTAAACCAGCCTTGCCAGAAAACTTCCAAATATCCACAGGTATCTCATTAGGTCGCGTCGCCCTACTCTTTCGCATCCTGCGAACAGCCTCTCTAACCTCTTCTACCTTAAAACGTCTACAATAACAAAAATCCCGACACTCCTTTGAGTGCTCCAGCTCCCCTAACCCAATAGCTCTATCCCCTTCGTCATTCAAGAGCCTATGAAAATACGACTGCCATCTATTCTTAATATGGGTGTCCTCTACCAACACCGTACCATCCTCCCCCTTAATTCACTTCACCTGATCAAGGTCACGACCCTTTCTCTCCCTAGCCTTAGTAAGTCTAAACAAATTTTTCCCCTTCTTTCTCCTGTATCCCCACATACAAGCTCTCAAATGTTGTCGTCTTAGCCACCGTAACTGCTAACTTAGCCTTCTTCCTAGCTAACTTGTACTCTTTCCTATTTATCCGCTTCTCTTTTTTGTCCTTACTCTCAACCAACTTAGCATATGCCCCTTTCTTGGTCTCCACTTTCTTCTTAACCTCTTCATTCCACCACTAATCCCCCCGATAATGCCCGGCCCGATCCTAGAAACACCCAACACCTCACTTACATTCTCTCTGATGCACCTAGCCACCCTATCCCACATACTATCCACGTCCCCCTACACTCTCACACCCTCATTTTCTCTAACTTCTCCCCTATCTCCAACACATTCTCTAGCGTCAAGCCGCCTTACTTTATTCTAGGTCTACACTCTTCACCTTTTCTCTTCCTATCCTTCTTTATACCCAAATCCATAACCAATAGCCTATGTTGGGTCAAAAGATTCTCACTTGGGATGACCTTACAGTCCTTACACAACACCTTATCCCCTTTACTAAGCAATAAAAAGTCAATCTGGGTCTTGGATATCGCACTTTGGAAGGTGATCAGGTGATCGTCCTTTTTCGAGAAGCCCAAGTTCACCACCACCAGCCCAAAAGACCTCACAAAATCCAATAGAGTAGCCCCCTCTTCGTTTCTTTTCCCAAAACCAAAACCACCATACACATCACCAAAGCCTCCGGATAATGCCACGATGTGCCCACTGAAATCTCCTTCTACAATAATCTTTTCTGAGCTAGGCATGGCTCCCACAACCTCATCCAAAGCCTCCCAAAACTACATCTTCTCCTCCCCATCTAAGCCCACTTACAGCACATAAGAACTACACACGTTCAGGGTAAACCCCCCAATGACCAACTTAATAGTCATCAACCTATCGCTGATCCTCTTTACCTCTACTACCTTCCCTCTAAGATCTTAACCTACTAAGATGCCAACTCCATTCCTATGCCTCTCGCTCCCAGAGTACCAAAGCTTGTAACCATCCACATCCCTAGCCTTAGACCCTACCCACCTGGTCTATTGAACACATGCAATATTAATCCTCCTCTTTCTAAGAATCTTCACAAGCTTTATGGACTTACCCTGAGGCCAAACCTTGGCCTCCCTCCTAACCCTACCATTTCCACTTCCCCCACCCCCACAATAGCCCCCTACCTCAACCCCCTCGGACATGACCCTATCCAACCATCAATGCCTACAACCACTACTACAAGAAAATATAAGAAAATATAGAAAATAGTAGTAACAAAGCAGCAGCAGGAAATACAAGGCTCATACAAATTAGAATAATTAATCAAGAAACAAAACTAAACTCAAATAGGTAGAAAAAATAAAACTAAGGTAAGGACAAAACTAACAGTAAGAAAAATAGAGCACACTAATGGCCTGGCACCAAGAATAGCCAAACAAATAATAAGGAGCGATGCAAGTCACAAATATACTACAGCAGACACGCAAGTCAAGATACAGGAGATAGTACAATAAATAATATGAAGCAACATAAGAGGTTCAAAAATAACAAGACAATAAAGACACCCTCAAAGCACACACTATATCCAAATTTTGAAGAACAACAACTACTAGAAATCTAAATAACAAATAAAAAATCCCACACAAATTATAGGGAATGAAAATATCAAAAAATCGCACGATAAAATAAAGTTCAAGGGTTAGAAGTCACTAAAATACGTATATCATGTAATCTGCTCTTGCTTATTGTGCTAGAACCCAGCAAATTGGGTTGCCGGAATCACTTCACCAGAAAGTTGTCGGCTCAAATCTGGACAATAGTTGTAATATCTGGTAGAGACCCCCACCTGGATTTTTTAGCTCCGCCGCCTTCACCACCGACATCCGTCGAACCATTTGAACCGTTGAACCAGTTCGTCGAATCTGAGTAGTGCAAATATCTAAATATTAACTAGTGCAAATATCTAAATATCAAAGTTTAGATATCACCGAGGCAAAATACAGTATAACAATACCAAAACTAAAATAAACTGTCTGAACATACTAGTTTGAAAGCCTCTAAAATGTCTAAAAACTATGGAGTTGATGGGATATGTCCCCAACTAACTCCGTCTACTAAAACTGAAATAATAAAGTAATGAAATAATTATTCGATCCTCGAATGATGAGGACTCACTGCAAATCTACTTCTATTGGCTGAATCTGAAGCTAAGTGTGATCGGGAACTTAGGCGTCCGAACCTATGGTATAAAACACCATAGCACATAAGAAAAGTATGCGTCAGAACATATGAATATACTGGTATGCAAAGTAAGGTAGGATAAATGCATGGGGTTCATATGCATGAACAATAATAACTGACTGAATAACATGAACGTGAGAATACATGCATGAATACATACCTATAAATGAGATCATGATAATACTGACTACTGAGTCTGAATACCGATAACATAAGTTTCGTATAATTGATATACTATTAACTGAGTGACTGTGTCTAACAATCCTAATTCTGATGGAACTAGCTGAGTTTCGTCCTGAACTGAATGACTGTATCTGACAGTCCTGAATTTGAAGAACTATTTGAGATCTTTTATTGAGACTAAGATTGAGACTGTAGGAAATAGTCATCTAACAGACATACCCCTTTTATATATTGATTTGGGGTCAAATTTGTAACCCTAATTGAAAGGGTATCAATACCGCACCACTAGTAAGGACAAGCTGCGAGTAACCCTCATCTAGTAGTATCCCTATAGGAGAATGGTGGGACCTACAATTGGCAGTGTTAATCCACCTTACCAACCCTTAACAGTTAGTGTTGATGTCTCAACCCATGTTGTCTACATAGTTCTGGAACGCAAGGATTTCTTCTAAGGGTCACACCCTCAACGGTCGGTGTGTGTCCTCATCCTTAGGTTCGCTCGGTGCTGAATCCTACTCCCAACTGAATATAGACACTGAACTAATTATACTGAGAAGAACTGGACTGAGTTTGCTGAGTTCTGCAAACTGACAAAATTTTACTGAATTTTGTTAACTAACTGAATTCATGAGACTACTGAGTTTTCTTGAGTCATGTAACTGACTGAATTCTACTGAGTTCTAAAACTAACTGAGAATACTATTGATCATGGCATGACTGAGATTATCATAAAACTAACAAGACATGACACTTCTTGAACATATGAACATAGTCAACAATTTATAGTACAAATGTTGGGGATTTTCATGAACTATTTATATGTCATACACTTACACATGAATAGGAATACATATAAATATGTCATGATTTCGTAAGTCTAATCTCACGGGCATTCCACTAAACTATTACAACTCATAACAATAACATGGAGGTCATCATGAACATAAGGGTAAAGCATGATCCATCAATTTGGTCACAATTGAGTCATAAAGCATAATTCTTATTCTCTTAGGCATTTTAGGAAACACCTTGCATTCATAACTTGAGTCTTAGGCATGACCATTAAAATAATACATGATGGCAATATTTTTCACTTTAAATGTAAGAATTTCAACCACATACTAACATAACTTCATTATATGTATTAAAGATTTCAACTTGGTAATCATATAACAACATAAAAATGGATATGATTCAATTCATAACACGAAGTCTAAAATTTATATTTTTGAAAGAGGTTTCTTGAGCTTCATGGGTGAAAGGAACCCATGAATCAACACTTTACATACCTTAGATGGAAGCTTCTTGAAGAACTTGAATCTCTTAGTTTCTTGAAGAAGGGTTGGGATCTTGTTTTGGGGGATTGATCTTTGAGAGAAACCCTAATTTGGTGTTGTAGATGAATAATGAAGTTATGATCCCTAGCCTGGAATAATTAGGGGATAAAACGGGTGGAAAAGACCTAAATACCCTTTTTAAAATGGCTTAAAATTGTTGATCATAAGTGGCAACGTTTTGGGCGACAGTCATTCGCTGGCTCGACGGTCGTCAGTCCTGACCGTCGCACTTGGCCAGAACCGGCACCTTCTGCCTCATTAGGGATATTTCATCGCTGGCTCGACGGTCTGTCGGTCATGACCATTGCACTTGACCAGAAGTCGGGTTCACTGCCTTAGTCGCGATGTCTTGGGCAACGATCCGTCACTAGCTCAATGGTCCATCGGCCTGACCATCACTTCTGGGCAGTTTTGATAGTTCTCTGTAAAACGTCCATAACTTTTTACTCTGATACTGGATTTTGAAAAAATTGGTATTGTTGGAAACCTAATTCAATTTTCCACATGATAAAAAGTCAAAATTGAGGAAATTCTATCTAATTTACACATTAATCATTTAGGAAGTAATCACTAACTCTTGTAGAGACTAGATTTGACTTAAAGAAAGTTTGGGGTATTACTATATCTCCTCATTGGGAACATTTATCCTCGAATGGGACTGACTAGACTGGGAAATCTGATAGACTGATATTACTTAAGGGATATGAACATTTGAGCATATCTATATGACTGGAACTTCAGATATACTGAAATCTCATACTGAATATGTATGTCTGATACATAGATATGTGACAAATAGTCTTCATGAATACATGACTAAAATTATTAAAAAGTTGAGTTTCTCATGATGAGAATATATATCTTATGCATGAATACATGACTGACATGATACATGAATATATGACTAGGTATGCTAAGGTATTTGATACCAAGTTTATAACTGAAATCTGAGCATGAACTTGAATAAGCTTGAGGAAAGCTATTACCTTGGGATGGGTCTGAATTAACAAAGAAGAGGTGAGGATACTTGGTCCATATATCTGCTTCTACTTCCCAAGTAGCTCCCTCAATGGACTAATTCCACCAAAGAACTTTGACTAGAGGGACTTCTTTGTTCCTCACTCTGCGAATCTGATAGTCAAGGAGTTCGACTAGGATTTCCTCATAAGACTGATTGTTCTGAATGTCTCTACCCTCAACAGGGACTACGACTACTGGGTCACCTATGCACTTCTTAAGAAAGGAGACATAAAACACTGGATGGATTGAGGATAAATCTGAAGGAAATTCGAGATCATAAGCTACCTTGCTGAAGTGATTGAAAATTTTGAAGGGACCAACATATCGGGGACTGAGCTTTCCCTTCGTGCCGAATTGTTTCACTCCCTTCATGGGAGAGATTTTTAAATAAATAAGATCATCAATCTCAAACTCGAGATCTTTCCTACGCACATCTGCGTATGATTTTTGTTGGCTCTGAGCTGTCTTGATCCCTTCCCTGATCAACTAGACTTTCTCTAAGGTATCGACTACCAAGTCAAACCTTGTTACTACGGCCTCACCCACTTTGAACCAACCGATTAGAGATCTGCATCTCCTACTATAGAAAGCTTCGAATAGAGCCATCTTTATACTGGAAGAAGAGTTGTTGTTGTATGCAAACTCAATCAAAGGCAAGTGGTCATCCCAACTACCCTTGAAATCAAATACACAAGCTCGCAACATATCTTCTAAAGTCTGGATGGTCCTTTTTGCTTGACCATCTGTCTAGGGATGGAAGGTTGTACTGAGGTAAACTCGGATACCAAGATCCTTTTGGAATGTTTTCTAAAAATAAGAGGTGAACTGGGTACCTCTATCTGAGACAGTGGACAACGAAACACCGTATAATCTGACCAACTTCCAAATATAGAGTTTGGCATAATCCTCCACTGAATAAGAGGTATAGACTGGAAGGAAATGAGATAATTTGGTCATCCTGCCTACAATGACCCATATTGAATCATATTGATGACGAGTACGAGGTAAACTTGTCACAAATTTCATGTTCACTTCTTCCTACTTCCAAGTGGGAATATTGAACTCCTGCAGGGACCCACTAGGCTTCTGATGCTCAATCTTAACTTGCTGATATGAAAATCACTTAGCCACAAATTCTGTAATCTCTCTCTTCATTCCAATCCACTAATAGATCTCCCACAAGTTGCGGTACATCTTAGTATCCCCTGGATTAATAGAGCAGCGTGCATACTGCACTTCTGTATGAATTTACTGCCTTAAGTTATCAACATCTGGCGCACACAGACAACCTTGACAATGCAAAACTCCATCTCCCCTGAGACTGGAATGTGATACATGAACTGAATATCATGCACTGAACTAAGCCCATGAATGCATGGTTATGACTGAGATTAGAATTTGAGGGTTAACTTATAAATACCCCCTACTTCAAGCTAGGTTTATTGCGTAAGAAAGAAAATAGAAGGTCTAGGTCATGAAATTTTAGGGATTATAGTGTATCTTCCCCTTAGGATACTATGTCCCTCTAAGAATGCTTACCTTACTGAGATACTGGGGAAAACTGAGGCAATGCACAGGGCACTACGAACTGAATCATGACTGAATATCTGGGATCTGAAACTAAGGCATGATAAATGAATTGAGTTGGACATGCCTCTACCTGGTTGGTCCATCTCAAAATGATTACATTCATGGGACTTCGGATAGGGCAGCTAGATGAAAAAATGGGAACTCATAATATACAAATTTATCTGTCTGACTGCCAAACTGAATTACTAGTTTTAGAGACGAACTTATACTGAAATTTATACCCAATTATACTCTCCACCTTAGTGAGACACTTCACCTGAGGCTACTGAAAATATCCGCATGGGCGTTGAGCATGAATGCACGAACATACTAACTTATCTGATTAATTGTATGATTGATAGTTGAATACTAGGCATGTAAGACTGAACTGTGCTTAGTCTGAACGGTTGGACTATAATTGTGGATCATTATACATATGAGGTAAGGACTGACTGGGAAACGTTAGATAACTAAGCATGTATTCGAGAAAACTGTATTATTTGAGAATGCAATACCAAGTGCATAACATAATTTTAAAACATTCTGTAAACTATGGTACTAAGATATTGATAACTGAGTAAATGGTAACTATATGCTATGGTCGAGCAAATCTTACATTAAACTAAGCTAGTGATCTGATTACTGAACTGAAGCTGAGACTGACACTATAACTAAGACTATAGCTAAGACTGTAACTGGGACTAGAGGTAGTTTCGGACATTTGAGTGCTAGACTGGTACTGAAGTACTGAATTCAGATGGCTAAGTAGCTGATAGCTGAAAGCAATGGCTCTGTAGAACTATCTGAGTCCTTGATTGAATATCGACTACTGAACTAACGCTATAACTGAGGCATAAGGAATAGAGAATCAACACCACAGATTTATCAAGGGATCTAAACTGAGGGTATACATGATATAATTGAGTTTGGTTGATCATTAGGAGTGGAGCATGTGCTAAGAGGGCTAAGCATACTATAAATCTTGACTTGAATGCATGAGTGATGAGCTGCATGACCTGAGTTTGGGGTTTTTTGCATTCATGGAACATGATTCATAACACTAAGTGAATTGGGATTCCTCATACTAGGAACTAGAAATGTACCTGATTCTATGGAAAGTGCGTGAATATGAGTTGTGTTCATAGAATTTAGACGTGAAGCATGCGTAAGTATCGTGTTGACTGTAACACAAAACTTTGTACTGAGATAGGAAGAAGTCGGGGATTACTTTTCCCTAATTGATTTTCTACACATACTAGCATTACTACTAGAATCTGAAGGCCTGATATTTCTGAGATATCATAATCGGACAGATCCTGTAAACCTGTAGGGCTATGATAGACTAACCCATTAAGATAGAGACTGAGGAGGGTCCTGGTAATATTTGATATGACCTTAAGATTAACTGTTATGCATAGAGTTACAAAAGAAAAGAAGCTCATGGATCTAAAGGTGCATAAACATGTAAATGAGAGATTGGTAACATACCGTTGACTGTATTAGGAGAACTTTCTTGATCTTGTCGGGACTGAAGTGCATAGAGTCTGCTTGGGCATTACCTACTGGCAGCACTGGAAGTGGCACCCTACTGATTCGGGCGATCGGACTGAGCTGAAGGACGACTGTGGGGCTTAGGACAGTCTCAAACTTTATGGACTATCTCGCCATATCCAAAACACATATCACTACTATCTCTACACACACTTTTATGATTCTTACCACACTCTTCGCAAAGCGGATAGGTAAGACCCCTGCTTGTACTACCATGGGCTTTAGAGCCTAGCGCCCCCTTATGACTATCAATCTTGAACATAGGTACTGGTATACTGGCTGGAGATGGAGCTGGAACAGAGGATTTCGGGCAAAACTTAAAATGATAACCACCTTTTGACTTAGACTAAGCAAAGTTGAAATTACCTGTTCTCGCTCTCTTATTTTCTCTCATCCTATGTTTCCCCACCTTAATCTACTGTGTATAAATCATACGCCTAGGGGGAATAATATCCTACTGATTACTCTAAGGTACTACTGAGTACAATAAAGTAAGGGACTTGGTTCTGAATTCGCCATGAAAGACATCCTCGCCTAAGGATTCTGCCTGAACGAGCGGAAGTGCTGACTGATTCCTAATTTTTCTTTTATTAGACCTTTTGGGAGGCATGTTCTATAAATAAAAGAAAGAGGTAGATTAGACTAAAAGTTTAAGTTTGATCCAATTCTCACTGGCACAATATCAATACTAAAAAAAGGGAAACTATTCCTAAAACATCTTATAGCCTCTTGTACAAAAATGTGGCGCGCAGCACGCCCATGCATAAGACTCTACTAGATGTGTCTTTCAGACTTCCTAGGATACTATTGAACCTTAGGCTCTGATACCAAGTTTGTAACGCCTCAAATCTGATACCCGAAATGCTACATGGTGTTAGCAATTCCGAAGGACCACAAGCTAAACCATGACTGATATCTATAACTGAGCAATGCATAATATACTATATAAATGTGGAATAAAAAGGCTGAAAGGCTATAAGGTTCAAATATATGATAAAATATAACATCTGGAAACACGGTATGACAATACCAAAACTGAAATAAACTGTCTAAACATGCTAGTCTGAAAACCTCTAAACTGTCTGAAAACTGTAGAGTTGATGGGACATATCTCCAACTAACTTTGTCTACTAAAACTAAAATAATGAAGTAATGAAATAATCATACGGTCATCAAATAATGAAGACTCACTACAAATCTACTGTTGTTGGCTGAATCTGAAGCTAAGTGCGATTGGGAACTTGAGCGTCAGAACCTACGGTATAAAACACCATAGTGCATAATAAAAGTATGTATTAGTACATTTGAATGTACTGGTATGCAAAGTGAGGTAGGCTGAATGCATGGGGTTCATATACATGAACAATACTAACTGACTGATTAATATGAATGTGAGAATATATGTATAAATACATAACTATAAATGAGATCGTGATAATACTGACTACTGAGTTTGAAAACTGGTAATATGAGTTTCGTATAAATTATATACTGTTAACTGAGTGACTGTGTCAGACAGTACTAATTCTGATAGAACTTGCTAAGTTTTATCCTAAACTGAATGATTGTATCTGACAGTCCTAAATCTGAAGAACTATCTGAGTTCTTTTGCTGAGACTAAGATTGAGACTGTGGGAAGTAGTCATCTAACCGACATACCCCTTTTCTGTATAGAGTTGGGGTACAATCTGTAACCCTAATTAGAAGAATGTCAGTACTGTGCCACTAGTAAGGAAAAGCTATGAGTGACCCTTATTAGGCACTGTACCCAAAGGAGAATGGTGGGACCCTCAACTGGCAGTGTTAATCCACCTCACCAACCCTCAACTGTCAGTGTTGATGTCTCAACTTATGCTGGCTACATAGTTCTGGAATGCAAGAATTATTTCTCAGGGTCACACCCTCAACGGTTGGTGTGTGCCCTCATCCTTAGGTTCACTCGATATTGAATCCTATTCCCAACTGAATAGATACTGAACTAATTATACTGAGATAAACTGGACTGAGTTCGCTGAGTACTGCGGACTGATGGAATGTTATTGAATTCTATTATTTGACTGAGTTCATTAGATTACTGAGTTTTCCTGAGTCAAGTAACTGACTGAACTCTACTGAGTTCTAAAACTAACTGAGAATACTACTAATCATAGAGTGACTGAGATTATCATGAAACTGACAAGAATGACACTTCTTGAACACATGACCATAGTCAACAATTTGTAGTACAAATGTTGGAGATTTTCATGAAGTATTTGTATGTCATACGCTTACACATGAATAGGAATACATATAAACATGTCATAATTTCGTAAGTCTAATCTCACGAGCATTCCACCAAACCATTACAACGCATAACAATAACATGGAGGTCATTGTGAACATAAAGGTAAACCATGAATCCATCAATTTGGTCACAATTGAGTCATAAAGCATAATTCTTATTCTCTTAGGCATTTTGGCAAACACCTTGCATGCATAACTTAAGGCATAGGCATGAATATTAAAATAATACATCATGGCAATATTTTTCACTTCAAAAACAAGAATTTCAACCACATGCTAACATAATTTCATTATATGTATAAAGATTTCAACTTGGTAATCATACAACAACATAAACATGGATATGATTCAATTCATAACACGAAATCTAAAATTTATATTTTTGAAAGGGGTTTCTTAAGCTTCATGGGTAAAAAGAACCCATGAATCAACACTACTTTACATACCTTAGATGGAAGTTTCTTGAAGTTCTTGGACTTGAAGAACTTGAATCTCTTTGTTTCTTGAAGAAGGGTTAGGATCTTATTCTTGGGGATTGATCTTTGAGAGAAACCCTAACTTGGTGTTGTAAATGAATAATGAAGTTATGATCTCTAGCCTGGTATAATTAGGGGTTAAAATGGGTAAAAAAAAGACCCAAATACCCTTTTTAAAATAGCTTAAAATCGATGATCGAAAGTGGCGATGGTGTGGGTGATGGTCCGTCGCTGGCTCGATGGTCCATCGGTCCTGGCCCTCGCACTTGGCCAGAACTTGAACTTTCTACCTCGTTTGTGATAGTTTGGGAGACGATCCATCACTAGCTCAATGGTTCATCGGTCCTGACCGTCGCACTTGATCAAAAGTCGAGCTCACTTCCTTAGTCGCGACGGCTTGGGTGACGGTCGGTCACTAACTCGACGGTCTGTCGGCCTGACCATCGCTTCTGGGCAGTTTCGACAGTTCTCTGTAAAACGTCCATAACTTTTTACTCCGATATCGGATTTGGACAAAATTGGTATAATTGAAAATCTAATTCAATTTCCCACAAGATAAAAAGTCAAAATTAGGGAAATTTTATTTGATTTGAAGATTAATCATTTAAGAAGTCATTACTAACTCTTCTGGAGACTAAATTTGACTTAAAGAAAGTTCAGGGTGTTACATTTATGTTCTATATGATCCTACAACTAAAATGTTTTCCCTTACCCTATAACAAAAATTCACCATTCCATCTCCTCCCAAGCTCTCAAGAATACCAAAGAAAAAGTTCCTCTCAAGATTCAATCTCTAGGGCCCTAAATTTAAAGTTTCTCTTTAGAGAATTGATAATTTCAAGTATGTAGGGTTTGAACAAGGATTTTCTTTCTCCTTGTTCCCAAAAGCTCATGTTTTATACAAATTTATATATTTAATGATTAGGGTTCATACCCACATTACATGCATTTGAAACTACGATGCTCTCTTATGAATTAAGTTGTAATTATTATGAAAATCCATGGTTTACTCGTGTTTTTACTCATATAGCTGGTCTCATGAAGTGAATTTTAGTGTTCTTGACATGAAATACCATAAGTTGGTAAATGTATATAATTTTAGCATGATTCAATCAGTTTACAAGCAATTCAGACTTACTATTTTAGATAACAGATTATTATAGGGTTATTACGATTTTAGTTTCGATCTTATTATCTCAAAGATGATATAAAATTCACCTATTTACTTATGAACATGATTTAGCAACAGTAGCATGTCTGGTTTTCAGACTTGTAGACATATATGCTTACTTTACGCTGGATTTCATATATTATGAGCACAGTATATTTTAGGAGTAGTATTTAGCATCGGCGAGATGCGGGTATAGTGCATCCAAATTCCTAGAAATTATGTGCCATCATATGTTAAATGTGTCTTTATCAGAGAGTGTCTCTCTTGCCCAAATGAGATCAGCTTAGTGATCACTCCAATCATTGTTCTATATTGATGGTAAGGTATAGAGCAACCCTTTTTAATGTAGGTTAGGCGTTGAACTCCATGTTGCTCACATGGTGTATGTCGGTTGTAAGAATCTACCACAAAAATATTATTTTAAGAAACTAAATGTGATGACTTACTAACTTAACTAGATTATGCTTTACTATTTATGTTTCATAGTATTTCAGTTTTATTCATGAACATGGTAAGTCTATCTACACTTAGCATGCATGTTTTAAGCTTACAATTTATATCAGTTTTACTTATTGCATTCACCCCCATATACTCAATACATTCCTAAAGTACTGACCATATATACATTTATGTGGCTACATTATTTCATAATGTAGGTTCTTGCATTCATCCCAATCAGCACGATTAGCCATGATCACCACTTTCTACCTCTTATCAGTTATGATTCCTCATGTTTTGATGGCCTAGATTATGTTTACTTCTAGCCATTCAATTATGATTATGCTCGGACTTCATGTTCTCTTTTTGGCTCAGGTGGGGTCTGTCCTAATGGCTCTTCAGTATGTTTAGAGGCTTGCCAAGACTTGTCAGTTGTTTTCAAATATTCATGTGTTTCAGCTGATGTTTAATTTATATTGCTTATTTGAGATTGTGTATCCAATTGAATTCAAGTTATTAGATTAAAGTTCTATCTCGTGTTTTAAATAAATTTGTCATAATTCAATGCTAAGTACATACCATAGGTTAGATTTAAGGCTACTTGTAGTCCTAAGCACCATGTGACATCTAGGGAAAGTCTCGGGGCACTACGTAAACTTCAGCCAAGTGATTGTGAATGAAATACTCGCAGGGCTACTAAGACTACTATATCACTACCATTTCCATATCTGGTGATCGAGCTATGTAGCTTTTTGAAGATACCTATTCTGAGTGGGGTCGATAACGAGGTAATAGCCACCAAAACTCAAGACATTGATAAGATTCAAGATGATGTAAATTTTAAGTTGAGGGTCCATAAAACTACCATTGTTTGGAACTCAATAACAAACTACTCCAGAGGTATTCGACACTCTTTTAGATATACCTTTAGTTATGTTGTTATTAATCTACAAGGGTGCGTCTTGTATCAAGGGCTAAGGTTGTTACCCCAACTATTAAGACTTCTGACACAGCCTTTATGCCACCTACATACTCAGAGTTCCAGTTAACCTTATAAAATATTATGTAAATGGACAAGAAGCAAAAGAAGTTTTAAAGGCAATTGCAAGAATAACCTAAGGAATTTTAGCCCTTGATAGATTTAAGAATCAAGAAAGCATCAAAGCCATATGAAAATCTATATGCTTGTATTGATGATATGGATTTGTGAGTGAATAATAGGTTGAGGGAGTTGTCTATCCCAGATTTAGTAGAGTTCACGACTAAACTGAATAAGGCCCAATTTGATATCATTATACTAAAAAAGGCGCTAACTTTAGGGTTCCCTAATTCGACAATGATGAACCCGGAGAAGTATGACCTCATACTTGATTTGATGGGGCAACCTCATAAAGCTAGTAGTAAGAGACTAACTGAGGGTGGTGAAGAGATAAAGTCAAGGAAAAAAAGCATCATCGAACCCAAGAGGAGAAAAAATTGAGAAAGGTCATGAAAAAATTTAAAAAGATAAGGAATTAAGGCAAAACATGAGTGATATCGGTTGGCGGGAGTTTCTTCCAACTTAACATCTAGAGTTCGTCCCAGACCACAGATATTGCATATTCTTACTCTAGTGATCGAGAACGTTGCTAATGATGTGAGTACTCTGATTCACACTAGTGTCACCCTTCAAGATTTTGAGGTTGCAAAGGTCTCCAAAGATTTGTTAGACTTTAAAAACTAAAGGTTTCATATGTATTCCTTTCTCTGAGCTCTTATTATCGTATTTATGCATTGGAGATAATGCATGTTCAATTTAATGGGGTATGGGTACTTATTAGTCTGTCACTACCCGAGGGTTTTTGTTGTCGTGTTTTTACCTTAGGTGTGTTATCTAATAGAACTAACATTTTAGGTTTATTAGTTTTGTGTATTGTTAGGTTGTACTGTTAGAAATCGGTCGCTAAATTTTTTATGGATTTTGTGATTTTTGGAAAATGGAAACACATCCAAAAATGAATTTGTTCAACATGTGTAGCTTGTTTGCATTTTGCTAACCATTTTTGGATCTTTGAATGAAATTAGTGCATATGGATAAAATAATATTTCTTAAGTTGAACTACCATTTTGATAGTATATATGGTCAAGTGTGCTTTCGTACCAAGTGTTTGTGAGCTTATTTTGTATTTTTCCAGCTTTGTGCATGCACCTCGAACTTGATCGGTCTATGTTATTTTAGTTATAAGTTAGTTGATTTAGAAAGGATCACATGCCCTATTTGAATCTAGTCCACTTAGCCTAAAGAGACTGTCCAAATGATGTTAATAATTTTCTCAATCCATTTTGAGCTGTCACCCTTGTTTATTCAATAAATATTTTTTTCTTTATCTTTGAACCTTTGAAGAGGAGCCTTGGAGTAACTGGTAAAGTTGTTGTCATTTGACCAGGAGGTCATGGGTTCAAGCCTTGGAAATAGCCTCTGTCATAAATGCAAGGTAAGGCTGCTTACGATACACCCTTATGGTGGGGCCCTTCCCCAGACACCGCGTATAGAGATAACTTTAACGCACCGGACTGTCCTTTTTTTTATCTTCAAACCTTTATTTTGGAACTGGTACCTCTTTCGACATTATTCACCTTAACTCAAGCAAATTTCCTATGTTGAGGGAGGCTACTATAGACATGATAAGTAAAATGGGGAGATGAGAGTGCCTACTATAGACATGATAAGTAAAATAGGGTATGAAAAGAATGGATATAGATGTAAAAGATCATATGAGTGTGAGCAAAAGAAAAAGAAAAAAAAAGAGAAAAATAAAAAAAATGATGATCCAAAAGAATTGTTGCACACAAGAATAAGGATGATAGTTAAGAAAAGTTGAATAAAGGCAGAATCTTTAAGTTAAGTGGAAATAGAACTCATCCCCCCTACACTCAAGACTTCATTACAAGTCTAGAAAAGTCATGTTACCTTTTTAAAAATTGAATGAAAATAGTAAAGGCAAGCCTATGGGTCCATAGGTGTATCATTGAAAATTCCTTGTGAGTATGAGTGTAATTTCCTAGTCTCGAATTGCATTTGTTATATGTGTGGGGGACTTTCTTATAGCAAGGACACCGTAAAGGCACTATTCATTAGTAACTGTTAGGATAATGGGTGTAGTGTATGCACATTATTCATTGACATCATAATGACATGCTTAGATCAATAGTGTTGACATATCAAGTGAATATATGCATTTTGTCGGTAAATGATAAAATTAAGGCATGTTTTTAAGAAACAAAAATTTTCAATTGATTTTTGTAGTATGTTGTGTTTAAAAGTGTTTGTCTAGTATAATTTTGTTTTACTACTTAAGGACAAGTGAACATTCTAAGTTAAGGGTGTTGATGTCCAATGATTTACAACATATTTTATGCGTTGAACCAAGTATAATCATGGGTTTTTAAGTAACTTTTGTTAGTATTAATGTCTTTTTGTGTCTAATTATAGGAAATTGGCCCAGGGAAAAATAAAAGAGAATTTGTGTTGAAAATATTGTGTGGCAGCTCAGTTGATGAACCGTCAGGGCCTTGGCGATCCATCATACCGATCGTCAGGATGAAACAAAATCAATAATCCAATAAATCTAGGTGATGGCTTAGTTTATTACCCTTAGGTCCTTGGCAATACATCACCCAACTGTTAGAATGAAGAAAATATGATGCGAACTGAAGTCATGTGATGGTTCAATGTGATGAACTTTCGCATCTTTGGCGAGCAGTCATGAGAGAGGTGACAGTCCAAGTCCAAATTTTAAATCCCAGATTCCTTGAGCCTATAAATACCTAGTTAGGCTTTAGGATAGGTATCTTTCCAAGCTATGAATATTTTTATGACATAATTCTCCAGAGACTACGTTTTTTGAGGTTTTTGTACAGTCTTCTTGGTTTCTCTCAGAGAATTGAAAGCTTAAATTCCATCTTTCATTCATGAAATATATTTCTTCCTTATTCATATTAACTATGTGTGGCTAAAACTCCATAACAAGGGTTGTGGAATCTATGGCTAAAAGTGATTCTAGGGTTAAGTTCAACGTGGATTCTACTAACACTTGTAAACGTATTGTTATTTCTTTCATTTTTACAGCCTTCTAATGGTTTCAAACATTAGAACAAGCCTTAGGTTTGACTTCCTTGAATAAAGAGGTTAAAATCGGGGAAAGGTTTAACAATGAAAATTTGGAGTTTTTAACCTCCATTTAATGAGTAATGCTCTAAAGGAGATTAATCACTCAAGGATAAAAATTGAGTTTACTATTTTCCATTGCTTTATTTTTTACTGAATTAAAGGGATAATGGCCTAATTAGGTTGGAAAACAATTAGGTGAACATTTGAACTCAATTATTTGATATTTACTTATGTTAATATGAATTCACTATCAAATTTAACCTGAAATTGATAAAACATCATGGTGAATACAATCCTAGTTTGGTTTCTCTATTGATTAATATTTCACAAAATTAACATTGGTTACTTATTCAAAAACATTTATAAAAACCCCTCTATTTCATGAAAATTGTCGACTAATAGTCATTTGAATTAAATACGACTTAGTTATCACCTTATTCTCTGTGGAATTTTACCCCAGTCTTTGTTGTGTTATATATTTGACAACGATCGCGTACACTTCTAAAAAGAGTTGTATTATAGGCATATCAATAAAATTTGTCATATTCTCAATGAGACATTCGGGTCTGGATAGAGGAGCAAGCCTTCACAATAGTGAATAGTTATCATATTTGCAATGGGTCTGGGCTGGGTTGATTGCAATCACGATAACACTCTCTTATTTGCAGAGAAAGAACTATACCTGGACAGTTTTAAAACCTAAATTTGAAGCAAAACCCCGTAACTTCATTTATGAAGCTTTGAAACATGATTTAGAGAGGTTCTAAAGAGAATTTTTGAGATCTCAACATTAGATAAGTTTCTAAACCAATAGTTATCATTTGTCAATTATTTCTTAATTTCATTTTCAAATCTTAATCTTTGGACATGAAATTTTGGAGTTTTCTCGATAAAGTTAAAGATTGACAAATTAATGATTTTGAGTCAACTTTATTTTTTATGAGATTTTAGATTAGACTTCCTAAGTTATGGATAAATTGATTTTTTACTAAAATTTTAGTTTTGCCCTTGTGAGCTTGGGATTGACTTTTTAGACTCGTACTAGAAGTAAAATAATATAATTATCTTTAGCTTAAATTTTCATGTAGCATCATATATGACTATATTGGGCTCGTTCAGAGGTGATTCAGAAGGGAAAGACTTTTAACTGTGTGCATCTTCTTTTAAGGCAAGCTAAAACTTTCTTTGACTCTTTCTGAAAATGCTTATGTGTTATTTCCTTATATTGAGAGTTATTTGCTTGTATTGATAGAAATAGGAATAAGCGTCCCATATATATAAGGTGACAAGCATCTATACGAATACCAGTGTACTGTAAAGGGGTAAAAATGAAATTTAATCACTTCTTGTGGATAATTATCAATCCTTGATTGTGGGATTATGTTCTAAAAAGTGAACTATTGTTATATTGAACGTCATAGGTGTTGATGTTGATGGTATATCCTTTTATGAGCAAGATTGGAACTTTTTGAGTTACATTAATAAATTTTGGACTTGTAGCTAGTGTACTGCATAGGGTGTCAATATCCATCATATCTGATAGGGATATGCAGTTTAACTTTAAAATTTGACACAAATTGCTTGAGGAGTTAGGCATAAATTTTGATCTTAATACTGCATTTCATTCTCAGACCAATAGGTAGTTTGAGAGAAATATTCAGGTACTTAAAGATTGTTACAAACATATGTGGATATTTTGGGGGTTGTTGGGATAAATTTCTACCCTTGTGCGAGTTCTCATACAACAATATTTATTGTTCTAGTATCGACATAGCCACGTTGAAAACGTTAAGAATAATATAGATATTACTATTATATATAAGAGAGGATCTCAAATTTTTGTAGTTCTCACAAGGTCATTTTAGATATATTAATTTTTTGGTGAAGTGTAAGTTACCACACATAACAATTGATGCTTTCTTTTTCTTACATATTTTCATTTTTTTTTCTTTTGTAAATCTCATGATGATGTTTTTGGTTCTTAAGCATTTTAACCATTTACTCCTACTCATAGTTGTTTTGTGATTTGCTGGTGTGGGTAACACATTTTTTGAGGTGGGAAGATGAAATTATGCAAAATTTTCATTTTTGAAGGTTTAGAAGTTAGTATGATCAGCCAAAAGGTCAAATGAAATTCTGAAAGTTTTGCTAGCTCCAAAATGTGATATTTGTGTTAGTAGGACTTTTGATTTGATTTTGAGGCATTCAGATGAATTTTGAGTTGTCGTATAAATGAGAGGACGAGAATTTATGTTTGGCATCAATTTTGTTAAAAGGTTAAAAATGGTAAATTAACTTGTTTGGACTATTTTCTCCAATTATTGATAATATGTATCTTATGTAAAGTGTTGAAAAGTGATTTATTGAGTGTGGTAGTAGATGTTTTTACTCCCTCTTATGAAAATGACAGATGAATTGAGGAAGATTATGATGTTAGGATTGTAACTGTTGATTATGAGTTGAGTGTGGATTGATTTGACTTTATTGAGACATTTGACTTTCTTTTTATTGTTATGATTATACATACTCATTCATAGTCATATTATGAACTTATGGGCAAAGTATTTTTTGAATTAAATATTTTGAAAGAACCTGCATGATCGATAAATATTATTTCGGATGAAATTTATTGATATTTGACTTACATGTTCTATGAAAACCTATTCCAGATGAATTTTACGAATTCATGACTAGCATGTCCGATAGAAAACTATACCATATTGGTATATGTACCTTGTGAGTTTCCTATGGATCTCAGATAGCTATATAGGGCATCGTGTATACAAGTACAATCATATGTATCATCTTTACAAGTACATACATATACATCGGGTATATATAAGTACATACATATGCTTCATCTTTACTCATTCATCGTCTTCATTTTCTTGGATTTGCACTGATACTCAATATGTGAGGTGATTATATGGTTTGATATGTATTTTGATTCATAGTATATGAGGATTATTTGTATTGTGTTACACTCTTTTTTATTGTTGTTATTTTTGTTAGATTAGGTGTAGTTTTACTGATTTCACATGTATTTATAGATAGTGTAGTGTAGTAGTATATTTGGGTAGTTTTCGTTATCACTTTGAATTAGGATAAGTGGATGATAATGTTGAGTAAATGTGGATTAGTACACATGCTTATTTATTTTATGTACCTGACGTGTAGATAGAAAGCCTATTGTTCCTGAGTGCTTATCTCGTATTTGTGCTTGAGGTTATCTCATCGAGATTTAGAGGTAACGGTTGATTGATCTAGTGCCGACTGGATCTCTTCTATCTCTTCATTATGTCATTTTTATTATATTGAAACATGTTAGAATCTTGGTCCACTTAATTATTTATATAGTTTTGTACTTCGTGACTTACATATTTTGAGTAGTGTGTTGACTTCCGCACTTTATTATGAGTTGACTTTATATGAGTAAGTATTGGGACTTGATACTACTATTATATTATTATTATTATTATTATTATTATTATTATTATTATTACTTCTTCCGTGTATTTACCTTGTATTTTATTATATAGTTTCAGGTTAGAATACCTATCATGAAGGTGAGATAAGTGTCATCACTTTTCATGAATTTTGGATCGTGACAACTTTAAATTAAAACTTCTTTTATTTTAAATTAACAATACTTTAATTTTGAATTAACAATCATTGAAAAATTTTATTGTATTAGATGATTCTATAAAATTGAAAAAAACAGTTTTACAAAAGCTCTTGACACATGAAATTATGAGCGACCAATAAGTATCATAACAAATTTATTTGTATATATATCTAAGAAATTATACATCACCATTTCTTGATATCTTGAGTTTGTGTCGGGCTTAGCATGCGCCTCATGAAACTAGTTGGATAAGATTTGGGGGGGGGGGGGGGATGTATGCTGTTCATAATAAGGAGAATTTTTTATTTTTAAAACAAAGTTAGGAATGTAAACGATTTTGACCGGTTCTTTTTATTGGTTTGGTTTGTACATCTCTACTGAAAATAAATGTAGAAGAGGAAAAAAGAAAATAAATAGAGAAACTAGAAAAACAAAGAGAAAAAAGGGGAGATGAAGAAAGAGAAAAAAGAACTGGGGGATCTCTCGTGTCCTTTCACTTTACCCCTTGAATATAGATGAAACCTTAGTTATAGAGGAACGAGTTTTCCATGGAAAATTAGTTTGGTATGAAGTTTCCCAGAAAAATAGTTTCCAAGAAAATAAATGGCTTCTTAATTATTTTCTAGTGTTTGGTTAGTACGTGTAAAATACTGTCTCAAGAGCATTTAGGTACAATATGGATAAATAATTTGACAAGAACCTAACCTCAATCCCGACCTGAAACCCCGTCTCTCAACTCGATATGGGACTTAACTCTATATGTTGTTTAGCTGACTCTTAATCATTAATTCAACCCAAACCCCAACTCAAGACTCAATTCTCGACCACGACACTCGACTTGAGATCATACTCTTGACCTCTCGACTCCTATTTGAGACCCGAATCTCAACTCAAGTTGAGATTGAGCTCCTAACCAAGACTTCCAACCATGACTTCAAACACGACTCTGGACCCCAACTCGAGTTTTGACTCCGTCTCCTGACCCCGTTCCAAAATCCAACTCTAACCATGTATCTTTATTTAATATGAGATCTAATTTAGTACCTCAACTCGAGACCAAACTCACGACATCAGATCAAGATCTGATTCCAAACTTCGAATCGAAACCCAACTTTTGACCTCGACATCTGACTCTTAACCCTGACTCCCAACTCGAGACCCTAACTCCTGATTCGACATTGGATCTAACTTTGTATCCCAAACTAAGACCCTGACTCTTAAACCTGGATTGGATTCGATTATTGACCCGAGATCCTAACTCCCAACCTCAATTTGATACATAACTTATACTCTGACCTAAAACCTTGATTATCAATCCTAACTCGAGATTCAACTACCAACCCGATCTTGATACCCTATCCTGACCTGAGATTTGACTACCAACCTGATCTTGATACCAGACTCCCAACCTTAAGCCAACCACAACTCAAAATCTGACCCCAACTAGCCCCAAATCTGATTCTTCATCTCGACCCGAACTACTGACCTAAGACTCGACTTCTAATCCCAATCCTGACTTCAAATACCGAATCTAACCCTAGTTCTTCCTCTAAATCTCGATCTAAAACTCATATCTTAATATCTACCCCAACTATCGACCCTCACTCAGGACTTGACTCTTGATCCCAACCCTAACCCGAAATCCTAAACTTAACCCAGGTCTTGACTCTCTATCCGAATTTGAAACCCAACTCCCAGCCTAATACCTACCGTAACCTAGAATCCCAAACCTAATTGGGGTCCAAAATCTTAACCCCCAATCTGGGACTTGACTAGAGACCCAACCTTGAGTCAAGTTTAGGCCGGGAGTTGAGTGTCGAATCGAGGTCGATGTTAAGAGTAGATACTTGGGTCGGGGTTCATGTCAAGATTAGGAGTCGATATTGGGTTTCAAGGTCATAATTGGGAGTCGAGTGGTGAGGTTAAAAGAATTTAAGAAAATATTTTTTTATTTTATAAACGAAAAAGGGACAAATATACTCCTGAACTATCATAAATGACGTGCATATAGTCTCACTTATACTTTGGCTATGTATAAACCATTATCGTCGATCTTTGGGGTTGTATATATCCTTTATCCAAATGGCGGGACATATAGCATCATTCAGGCATTTACCTCATTTCTATTTATTTTACGAAGAAAGAACAAATATACCCTAAATTATTATAAATTATGCATATACCCTTCATTATTACTACTAGATTTATGCCCGTGCTATGGAGGCATAAAGTTGCAAAGGAAAGATAAGTAATGACTAAACAAATTTTATACGAAGGAAAGAGAAACACAGATTAACAATTTTATCCATGAAATTAAAAATGAAAAACCATCATATATGTATATATTCAAGTCCACCGGAAGCAACCCAAAATAATACTAAGAAAAGTACTATAAAGGCAAAGTTTTGTTTTAAATAACGCATAACAAATTTGAATACAGTAGCATTTATACTTCAGAGTAAATCATTTTGCACATAGATAAGCAAAGGATTTTTTCATTATCCACTAACAGTGGATAAGAACCTAAGAAGGGTAGTATATTCAAAGAGTAAATTTCATTCATAGTCACTTAGTTGTGTGTCTATTACACAAAAGTCATTTTTCTTTCATTCATTACACAAAAGTCATTTTATTTTGCTTCGGTCATTACAAAAGTCACTATGATCGAATTTTACAATAATCCCACCAAAAAAATGATATGGCAAACTTAATTAGTTCTTAATTTTAATTTAAGAGAATATAATATATTACCCATATCTTGACCCTTTTTATATATGTCCAACCCAGTTTTCCTTATAGATTATATAACTCAAGAATACCAATTTATTAATAGATTAGGCTACCTAATGAGGACTATTTTCATAAAAAGAATTTGGTTGATATTTCTATGAAACATTTCATAATATTGCATTCATCTGCCAAAATGGTGCATCAACAAAGAGTAATAAACAAGATAAATTCTTCAAAACACATAAAATAGAAATACGTGTATAATATTATTATTTTTAAGATAATTTTAATTCTTTGAAGATAAATCAACATGCTAAAGATAGTTTTAAAATAAAACCTTTTTAATTTTGTCATCGAATAAGTATTGTCAAAATTTATAGAAATAATGTTATTGACAGTTGTGTTAATAAAAGTCATAAAATATAAATAATTTAATAGATAAAATAAAGTATCGGATATTTATTTTTTATATTTATCAATTGAATTAATTAAATAATATATAATTTTTCAAAAACTGAATATTATAATGAAAACTTCTAAGAGAATTAACCGATTAGTCAAACAATTAAAAGTACAAAGACAAACGCAATAAATAGAATCATTTATAATATTATTATGATATACCAAATGCAAAGGCTCAAGTGGCCAGAAAAGAAATGTGTGAAAAAATAATTTTATCAACTACATGTCATAATTTTTTAGGGAGAAAAGTAATTTTATCAACAACATGTCACAATTTTAGAGAGAGAAAAATAATTTTATCAACTACATGTCATAATTTTGGATGAGAAAAATAATTTATCAATCACATGTCGCAATTTTAAAGGATTTTTAAAAAATTAAAATTAACATAATCTTATCAACATGTTATAATTTTAGAGGAGAAAAATAATTTACCAACACATGTCTCAATTTTACAAGATTTTAAGAAAATTAAAACCAACATAGTGTCATTGTGAGCACTACCAAATTTTGGTATCTCCCTTATATATGAGTATATATATAATATATAAGTGAAGGTTGGGTTGACTACCAAGGGTATTTCGGTAATTTTAGTCACCTCAACCTTCACTTATATATAATAGTAAATAAAATGGTTACACATGCAAATGATTTTTTTCTTATATTTATTAGTTTTATCCTCATTTTTATGGTGCAATAAAATGGTTACACATGCATTTGGTTTTTTCTTATATTTATTAGGTTTGTCCTCATGTATTATTTTAATAATATTTTCATTAAAACTTTGTAATTGAATTATACATGATAGTATTTTTTTTATAAATATTTTTTTATTCCTTATTAAATGTCTGCACTGAATGTATATATTATGTTAACATCGGTTCATTGTATTACATTTCTTTTATTTTACTCCTATACTAAACAATTAAAACAAGTAAGAAATAATTTTCTCCAAAGTTAAATCTCTTTTGCACATTAATGTTGCCAAAATATCTGTACCTTGCACGAGCACGGGTATCTAGTACTTTGGATATGTATTTACCTTTGTTGTCAATCCTTTGGGTTGTATATGTTTTTTATGCAAATCGTGGGACAAATGACATCATCCTAGGCATTACTTATTTTTTATTTATTATCTGAAATAAAAATAATCCACCCAACTATTCATTACCCAAACCCAAATAAAATTTGAATTTTAAAATCCAATTTTAACCTCGAATCTGAAAACCCGATTCAAGAGGTAGCAGTAAAACGATTAAGAAACCTCTTCATCGTTAATTTTCTTCTCCCTTACTTCAAACCCTAGAATTTTCTCTTTATATCAAGCTTTAAATTTCAGTTCTTAACACCAAATCTGATTTAATTTCCTACTTTCTTTTTTTTAATTTCATAAATTAGACATTATATCATGTTCAAAATTAACTAGGATTCTATTATTAATTTGGCGAGGACTTGTTTGTGGTGAAATTGCTCGTTGTTTCACTTTAAGGACTCTATACAAACCAAAATATTCATGACAAGGGTATATACATACTCAAAGCAAAACGAATGTGTATGCCTACTATTTATGATAATTCAGGGTATATTTATTCCTTTTCTATTTTATAAATAAAATTATTTTTCTTAAATTTAAAGAAAAGAAAGATATTTTAAAAACATTCTCCAAAAATATTTAGTAGGTGTTTGGCTATAAAAACAAATAAATTTGGAGTCGAAGTTGTGTTTAACCATATTTTTTTTAAAAAGACTTTTTTAAATTCTTGAAAAGACTTTTTAAAATATAAAAGTGAAGCTGAAAAAAATGAAAATAGATTGAGACTTGTTTTCACTTTTTTCAGATACAATCTTAAGTTGTATTTAAAGTTTTTATGATCACGCATTTTTTTTGAATAAAATATTATTTTTTAAATATTTTTCATGGGCAAAGGAAGGCTTTAGTACCTGTTTGTGATTTCTTATTTTTCAAAATAAGCATTTATTTTGAGAAAAATATCTTTTTTAAAAAAGAGGTGTTTGATAAACTTACAAAAATGCTTTTAAAAATAAGCAGAAACAGTTTTTCTGCTTCTGGGAAGAAGCAGAAAGTTTCTGCTTTAAATAAAAAGTAGAAGTAAAAGCAGAAAATTATTTTTATATGACAAAAATATCCCTAGCGCGCGCGCACACACACATACACACATATATATATGTTTCTTATTAATTAACATATCTTACAAGTTTAATTGACGTTTGATTTTTAAAATTCTACATTTCATATTTATGTCATAATTCTTTATGATTTATATATTGTTATTTTATTTTCGCTCATTTTCTTTAAATAAATTTAAAAATATCATTGATTATGATGACAAAGTCAAATTGAAGAATAAATGGGATAATTTCAAAACCACTTGAAAAGAATGAGACACTTTAGTTGGAAAGGAAACTAATTTAGGATGAGGTAGCGAGAAGAAAACTTTTCAAGCGAGTGTCGAATGGTAGGATGAAAAAATAAAGATACTTATAATCTTATTACATATTATTCACTTAAACTTGATAAGTTATTATGTTATTTTGATCACTAATAACATAGCTTATTTCTTCTCATTATTGTAGGAAAATCTAGATGTAAGAGAAATTTAAAGAAAAAGGCTTACAATATCTAACTCAAATGAAGATATGTTTTAAGGATGTTGTTGCTACTGGAGAACATGCGTGGGCACCATCATCTGGAGTTTTATCAAATGGTATACAAGAGAATAGATGGTTTCAATCTGAGCAACCATTTGAGTTTGACACTCTAATAAATAATGAAGAATTTGTAATTATTGATAGTTTAGAAGAATTAATTAAAGCTAAAAAAAATAATAATAGTGAGAGTGATACTAGAAGAAAAAGAAAGGTATCAACAGAAATGAAAAAAAACTAATCCTAGTCAGAAATTTAGTTCATCAATAGAGAGAATTGCTGATGCCATTGAATTATGCACTTCAACGGAGTCGAGAGAAACTTCACTTAGTATTAAGAGTGTAATGACCATAGTTCACAATTTGTCTGATATGACTGTTGGTAGTGATTTATGGTGGAAAACGACTGATTTACTTGTCAAAAATCAATGAGAGAAATGTTCTTAGCACAAGAAGATGCAGAATTGCAATTTTAATGGCTGGAAAAGAAGACCATGCTTCATACAAATTAGATTTATGATGTTATTTATTATAATTTGCTTTTAAAACATATAATTTTTTTTTTAATTGAGCTTATTTTAGCTATAAAGTTTTTATATTTGAATAATTTACGTAATTATTGTCAATCTTAAGTAGCTATGAGCAATAAATAAATTGTCAATCTCACGTAATTAAATTTAATAATATTTATTTATTTATTTATTTATTTATTTACAGATATTCCATTGGCTAGGAATAATTGTGATACGACTAATGATGATGTGTTTGATGAAGAAGTTTTAAAGAAAAATAATCATAATTTTTATATTCATTTTTGTTTGATGTTTTTAAGTAATATTTAAATTATTTAAGTAATATATCACTATTTAATATTTTTAATGTATTTATGTATATAAATATTGATTAAAAATTATAGACTACATACTTTTTAATTAAATAAAAAATTAATTAAAAATATTATAATAAATATTTAAAATAAATTTTCTCTATAAATTGATTTTAGTAATAATGGTCTATTGATACATGTCCTTTTTGGCTATTTGTCTTAAAAAAAAATATTTCTTGAAAATGACTATCCAAAAATAATTTGTTTATCAAAAATACGTTTCAAATGAATTTATTAAACAAAAAATATTATTTTTTAAAAGCACTTTTCTAAAAAATTATTTTATAAAAGTGTTTGTCAAATAAACAGTTTTGTAACAGCAATCCTAAGTAGGGGTATTAATGGGTTGGTTTGGATCGATCAGTGGTTAAAATCATAACCAAAACCAATTTAGTCGGTTTTTGAATTTCAAAAACCAAATCAAACCACAAAAAGAAAATAACCGTTTTGATTTGGTTTGTCGGTTTTTTCGGTTATTGACTAACGTACTCCAACCATCTCTAGAATAAACTTTTTTTTTTAACCCATAGAAAAAAGTATCGCATTGAACAATTTCTCATAAAATATTTGTACAGTGATGGACAAATGATACTATAAACACTTAAAAATCAGAACAAACACATTAAACAAAACCAACATTGAGATGAAAAGCATCAACTTTGTATTGTTGGCACTAAGATTATCCAACAACATATAAACACATACATGTACATTGTAAAATAGAGCTTTATATTCTATTGCAGTGTACTGCAAGAAAAGATAGAGTTGGGCAAATTTGAGTTATCTGTTTACTTTAAAGATTAACTAGGTGAGCTAATAAACAAGGAGACATAAAACTACCATTTGAACCAGGGACCATGGTAACTCGTATTATGAAAGCTGAAGTAGAAAAAGTGATGTAGGAGCCGTATGATTAACTTATCAGTAATAGTAGGTAGAGTTGGGATTGGGTTTGGGGCTTTGGGCAATTGGGCTAAAGTATTGGTTGGGGTAGACATAGATTAAAATTTAGTTTTAAATTAAATTTAGTAAAATATTTATATTTTAATTATAAATTATATATAAATAATTATAATATATATATATATATATATATATATATATATATATATATAATTTATCGGTTCAGTTTGGTTATTTTCACATTTCTTTTAAGTAAAACCATAACCAAACCAAATAACATCGATTTTTTAAAATTTAAAATCAAACCTAACTAAACCAAACCAAACGTTGGTTTTTAATCGGTTTAGTTCGGTTTATGATTCGGTTTGTTTTTTAACCAAACCCGTGAACACCCCTACCTAAGCATGATAAATGAAAATAGAATTTTCGAAAAATATTACTTCTCCTATTTAAAAAAGAATAACCTATTTTTCTTTTAATTTATTTAAAAAAGAATGATTTTTTTTTTAATAATACTTTAATTTTAGCTTTTCATATGACATATTTTAAGATCATAAAATTAAAAAATATTTTAATATATTTGATACAATTTTAATTTAAGGCTACAATATTTAAAAATCTTTCTTATTTTGTTAAATTTTGTGCAAGTCCAAGTAGGTTAAATTTTAAAAGGAAAAAAAAACAGAGGAAGTACTTCCTACCAAACACACCCGAAGAGAGAGAAAAGAGAACTGGAGGAGCTCTCGTGTCCTTTCTCTTTCCCCCTCGATGTAGACGAAACCCTAGTTATCTCCGTCTCTCCAACTCACAGTCTGCACGCGCACACAAAGCTTGTCCTTGTTCTTCTCTCCATATTTTCTGTTCGATCTCTCTTTCCATTTCCCGGATCTTCGACACTTTCGGCTGTCTTTTGTAATCGACCTATAGAAATAGAGAAGGAAAAGAAATGTATAGAGATCGAGGTGGTGGGGTTTCTTCTGGAGCATTGGATCGGAGGCGAATCAACGATGCATTAGATAAGCAGTTAGAAAAGTCTTCAGCGTCTACAACGAGAGCGTTGAAGGACAAAGCTGTTCCCTCCACCTCTGCTGCTAAATTGCATCAGCGTCATCATAATCATCATATGGACACTCTCTCTTCCTCTACTCTCACCACAAAAAACAAGTGCTCCGATGGTTAGGATCATTTTTTTTCTCTTAAGTAAAAATGCCCCCCTTTTTTCCCTTACTTCTACAACCAATTTATTTTTTCATGTTTCTGAGTGCATTAATTTTTCACATATATTGGGAAAAACCAGGTGAATTAACTGGTTAATCATTCACTTCCTTCTTCTATCTCTGATCCTTAGTTGGAGATGATGATATGGTTCTATCATTTTTGTATTGTGGTGGCGGTGCAGGTTTCTTGGAGATCCAATTGACTATCTTTTTCTTTACTAAATTATATATGGAAATTGGTTATTAAACTCTCTAAATTGCATATGTATCTGCATGGATATGTAAAGGAGCTCCTTTAGCACTTATCAGCAGGGTCTTGAATGGATCTATGTTCCTTAATTAGGGGTTTATATCCTGATAGAAAGCGTTTAACTTGGCTGCAAGTAACAGATTATTTTTTTCTTCAGAAAGCATGTAGAATGTGGTCACGCTTACGTTACCTTATCAAAAAAAAATAAAACGTAGAACGTGATCAGGAAAAAGTTCTGTCATGTGTCAAAGTGGTAACATGGCTGGAAAGCTGTTGCTGGAATGTTGTGTATATTGTTTGTATTTCTAGATTCTCAAAATATTTAACTTAAGATCATATATGGTTTTAGACGCGTGATGCATGGGTTAGGTGCACATCATGGATTCAAACATTAGACAAAAAGCCTGGTTTTTAAGTGGAGAAGGGTAGAGTGGCGGGTTCATTATTCGCAGTTTCAAACCGTGTGCCTTTGTCTTTCGGGGATCACTTGGTTATAAAAAGATTATATAGGGTTTCACAAAATATCCTGGTATAAGCATGACACATTGTTGGTCGTGGCTTACGAGTTACAATTGTAGGTTTTATTTGCAATTGCTTTTTTTGGTGGGAATGTTGTATCTGCTTATTTGGGCTTCCGAGGAGGTGGATTCATTGGAGATGGTTCTACTGATGAGTACTCAGCTGCAACATCTAATAATTATGGTTTCAGGTGGTGGGGTAATCAGGTTATAACTGATGCTTTAGTTTGGTAGCTCACAGCCATTGAAATCAAGAGTTTTATCAATTTCTTTCTACTTACTACCTACAGCTACTTGGATAGCTAATTCATGTTTCCACTCTATTTTCACTACTCTTTTGACATCAACGTTGAATTTTTATTACTGGTATCTTCCAGTGATTTATTTCTGGTAGTTAGTATGTTACTCATAGATACTGGAAAACCTACGCAAGTTCCCGCTATAATCTTGTTACTCCTTTTAGGAAAAGTCAGAACATGTTTTTGCTGTATATTTATTACTCTCATGACACCAGCCATTAAATACAATGACTGCATTTAGTTTGCCCATGCTTCTGTTTTCTTGATGCCAACTTTCTTACTTGCATGTCAAACATGGTATGATCAAATGCCCATGGTTGTGTACTTTGCAGAGGAATCTGAATCAGACAGTGAAGAGTCTGATGTTAGTGGTTCCGATGGAGATGACACATCTTGGATTTCTTGGTTTTGTAACCTGCGTGGGAATGAGTTCTTCTGTGAGGTTGATGATGACTACATTCAAGATGATTTTAACCTCTGTGGATTGAGTGGTCAAGTTCCATACTATGACTATGCACTTGACCTAATCCTTGATGTTGAATCCTCTCATGGTAAGTATAGTTGCTTCTTTAGATTTTCTGATGAATTGCAAGATAACTATATTTGGCTGTCTTTTCTGTTGAATGATATAAGTTGTTGGTCTTTTGTAGGTAAAACATGGTTTTCTTTTTTTTTTCCTTGTTCACTCTTCCATGTGGAGCTTTTTTTTAGTTTTTATACAAATTAATACAATGTTAATTTTGGTGAAGTGAGCATGTTTCTGCACTAGTAAGCTCGATTTGATACTTTGAGGTTGACTGAGGGGGCTACAAAAAAAGAAGAGTCTCTGGTAATGTATCATGCCAACATCTGCTTAGCTGGTGTAGATTAGTTGTAGAAAAATGCGTTATTTGGATTTTCATATGAGCAAAATGAGGTTCTACATGTCCTTGATTAGTGTTATGGTTTGTATTAAATGTTGTCGACCGGTGTTTGGTGATCTTTACAGAAATAGCTGTCTGAGTTCATTCGTTACTTTTCCTAGCTGGCTACATAGATTTTACACTGATTATACACATAACATACACCCCCTGCTATTTTTAGTCTAAGTGGTTATGTGAGCGACTATTTAGGTTAATTCTTCGATGTTGTTTATGCTCCATAGGGTTTTGATGATACCCTCAATATGGTTGAGGGCATGCTTGAGGTATATAATTGAAGAGAGGTAAGTGCAGGTTGGTTGCTTCATGTTTCTTAGTTAAGTGCAGGTTGGTTGCTTCATGTTTCTTAGGTTTGTCAGTGAGGTGTACCAAGGTGCAATAATGCCCACCTTTAGGAAAAATCAACCACTAATTTAGTTAGGCTAGTTTATAAGAAATGCTAATGTATGGAAACAAATAACTAGCCAATTTATTTTCAAGAAAGTATTGTTCTTATGAAAGTATTGTCAAGAAAATATTTGGTTGAATAAATTATTGATTTAGATTAGGAAAATTATAAATTTAGTAAGGAAATTTACTGAACTTTTATTAGAAACTTAAATTTCATTTTTGAAGGTGGATCAATAATTTAGATGGTCTTTGAACTTAATTAATAAGTTTTTAGCTTGATATACATTTCACTTAATTGTAGATTGTCCAGTATATATGATATTATGATTGTTGTTTGTGTATAGTAACTCTTTACTAAAATTATTAATATTTTTATTTGTTTCTACTTATAAAAAAAATCTAAGCAGCCTCTTTACTTCATCTGAGATTGTGGTATGGACTGTGAAAAATATGAGAGAATATTATTGAATTGTTGTATCTAAATTATTACATTGAGACCCTATTTATAGACACTACATTCCAATCCTATTCCTAATAGGACACTACATTACAATCCCTTTATTAGTAGAATTCAATATGCTATTCCTATTCATATTCTAACTCTCCCCCTCAAGCTGGTGCATACAAGTCATATGTACCAAGCTTGTTACAAATGTAATTAATACGAGGACTGGTGAGGGACTTGGTGAAGATATCTGCAAATAGATCACTCAACAACAACAAACCCAGTGTATTCCCACATAGTGAGGTCTGGGAGGGTAAGATGTACGCAGTCCATACCACTACCTCCGGAGAAGTAGCAAGGCTGTTTCCGATAGACCCCCGGCTCAATATAATATAAGTAATCACAACCGTACAAAACGCATGGAACATGATGACAAGACATAAAAACGCCTCTACAATGGAAAGTAAACAAAGAATAGTAGGCACTCGTCATACAACATGCAACAAGGTAGCCTAACAAGAGTAATACACCAAATAGGTAATGCCCTACCCTACCTACCCTAATAGTCACTAGCCTTCTATCCTAGTACGCGCCCTCCGGCTCTTCCTATCTAGGGTCATGTCCTCAGTAAGATGTAACTGCTCCATGTCCCGCCTAATCACCTCTCTCCAATATTTCTTTGGCCTACCCCTGCCCCGCTTGAAATCATCCAAAGCAAGCCTCTCACACCTACGAACTGGTGCATCTGTGCCCCTCCTCATCACGTGTCTGAACCATCTCAAGTGGACCTCCCGCATCTCGTCTTCCACCGGAGCCACTCCAACCCTCTCCCGGATAGTCTCATTCCAAATCCTATCCCCCAGTAAGACCACACATCCAACGTAACATCCGCATTTCCGCCATCTTCAATTTTTGAATATGAGAGTTCTTGACTGGCCAACACTCCGCTCCATACAACATGGCCGGGCGGACTGCCACCCTGTAAAATTTGCCTTTAAGCTTGGGCGGCACCTTTTTATCACACAACATCCCCGAGGCGAGCTTCCACTTCATCTATCCCGCCCTAATTCGGTGAGAGACATCCTCGTCAATCTCACCATTCTTCTAAATCATGGACCCGAGGTACTTGAAACTATTCCTCTTACACACCACCTGGGAATCCAACCTTACTACCACCTCGTCCTGCTCTCTCGAGCCATTAAACTTACATTCCAAATATTCGGTCTTGCTCCTACTCAACGTGAACCCTTTAGACTCAAGGGTCTGTCTCCACACCTCTAATTTATCATTCACACCTCCCCGGGTCTCGTCAATCAAAACCACATCGTTCGCAAAAAGCATACACCCGGGCACCTCTCCTTGGATACGCCGCGTCAACACCTCCATAACCAAAACAAACAAAAACGGGCTAAGAGTAGATCCCTGATGCCTGTCAAGACCGGGAAATGCTCTGAATCTCCTCCCGCCGTCCTCACTTGGGTCTTAGCTCCATCATACATGTCCTTAGTTGCTTTGATATACGCCACCGGGACCCTACTCACCTTCAAACATCTCCAAAGGACTTTCCTAGGGACTTTGTCATATGCCTTCTCCAAGTCGATAAACACCATGTGCAGGTCCTTCCTTTCCCTGTACAGAGGGATCATAGTGCTCCATCTCCAGGCCTCAGGCATTTTCGCTGACTTGAAAATTTAAACCAGCCTCACCAGAAAACTTCCAAAAATCCACGGGGATCTCATCATGTCCCGTCGCCTTACCCTTTCGCATCCTGCGAATAGCCTCTCTGACCTCCTCCACCTTAAAACTTCTATAATAACTAAAATCACGACACTCCTCTGTTTGCTCTAGCTCACCTAACTCAATAACTCTCTCCCCTTCATCATTTAAGAGCCTATGAAAATACGACTGCCATATCTTCTTAATGTGATCATCTTCCACCAACACTCTACCATCCTCCCTCTTAATGCACTTCACCTGGTCTAGGTTACGGCCCTTCCTCTCTCTAGCCTTAGCCAGCCTAAACAACCTTTTTTTCCCTCCTTTCTCCTCTAACCCTGCATACAAGCTCGCAAACGCTGTGGTCTTAGTAGCCGTAACTGCTAGCTTAGCCTCCTTCCTCGCTAACTTGTACTCCTCCTCAAACACCCGCTTCTCTTCTTCATCCTTACTCTCAATCAACTTTGCATACGCCCCCTTCTTAGTCTCTACTTTCTTCTTTACCTCTTCATTCCACCACCAATCCCCCCGATGGTGACCGGCCCTTCCCTGGACGTACCCAACACTTCACTAGCAGTCTCATTGATGCACCTAGCCACTCTATCCCATATACCATCTATGTCTCCCTTACACTCCCACACTCCCATACCTACCAACTTCTCCCCAATCTCCTGCGCATTCACCGACGTCAGGCCGCCCCACTTAATTCTCGATCGCCCCTCCTCACCCCTACTTTTCTTACCCTTCTTTATGCCCAAGTCCATCACCAATAGCCTATGCTGGGTCGAAAGATTCTCACTCGGAATGACCTTGCAAGTTGATCACTCGACTTCACAAAATTTGTAACAATATCTCCCGAGAGTATCTTTTCTCTGACAAAGTGACAATCAATCTCTATGTGCTTGGTCCTCTCATGGAACACTGGATTAGATGCAATATGAAGGGCTGCCTGATTATCACATACAAGTTCCATCTTACCAGTTTCTTCAAATTTTAATTCTCTCAGCGATTGCTTGATCCAAACCAGCTCGCAAGTTGCTGCATCCATTGCTTGATATTCTGTTTCGGCACTAGATCGAGCTACCACACTCTGTTCTCACTCTTCCAGGACACCAAATTACCTCCTACTAAAACACAATATTCAGATGTAAAACGTCTATCAGAGGGTGATCCTGCCTAATCAGCATCTGTATATCCAATGATATGTTCATTGCCTCGATCCTTGAAGAGTAGTCCTTTACCTGGAGATGACTTTATATATCGCAAAATTCGAACAACTGCATCCCAAGGACTATCACAGGGGGGATTCATAAACTGACTTATAACACTCACAGGAAAAGAGGTGGCAGGTCTAGGCACTGGGAGATAATTCAACTTTCCAACCAACCGCCTATACCTTTTAGAAAGAAGTTTAGCATTTGGATCCATAGAAGTGTTAATGGGTCGACATCCCATCATTCCTGTTTCCTCAAGAATGTCTAAAGCATACTTGCGTTGAGAAATAACAATACCTGAGCTGGACTGAGCAACCTCAATACCTAGAAAGTATTTCAATCTGCCAAGGTCTTTAGTATGGAAATGCTGAAAGAGATGTTGCTTCAAGTTAGTGATACCATCTTGATCATTGCCGGTGATAACAATATCGTCAACATAAACCACCAAATAAATACACAGATTTGGTTCAGAATGGTGATAAAATACTGAATGATCAGCTCCACTACGAATCATGCCAAACTCCTGAATAACTGTGCTAAACTTTTAGAACCAGGTTTGAGGAGATTGTTTCAAACCGTAGTGTGACTTGCGCAATCGACATACAAGGCTACTAGACTCCCCCTAAGCAACAAAACCAGGTGGTTGCTCCGTATAAACTTCTTCATGCATAAAAACATTCTTAATGTCCAACTGATAAAAAGGCCAATGACGAACGACAACCATTGAGAGAAAAAGACAGATATATGCTATTTTAGCCACGGGAGAGAAAGTGTCACTATAATCAAGCCCAAATATTTGTGTATATCCTTTGACAACAAAGCGAGCCTTCAACCAATCAACCTGACTATCTGAACCAATTTTGACTGGATAAACCCAACGACAACCAATAGTAGATTTACCTGCAGGAAGGGAAACAAGCTCCCAAGTATCACTCATATGTAAAACAGATATCTCATCAATCATAGTCTGTTTCCATCCTGAATGGGAAAATGCTTCACCTATAGTCTTAGGAATGGAAATAGAGGACAAAGATGATACAAAAGCATAATGGGGTGATGACAAACGATGATAACTCAAGAAAGTATAATATGGGTAACCCAACCATTCATATCCCCGTACTTCAGCCCGATCACCCTTTTCCATAGAGTTTGCGACTCTTGAGCATATCTCCACAACCACTTCATTTTCAATGCTTTACATTGATTCTTCAAGTTCTTGATACCCAGTCCTCCTTGATTTTTACTGGTTATGAGAACTTTCCACTTCGCTAGGTGAAACCCTTTCCTGGTTTTGTTACCTTCCCAAAAGAATGACCTTCTGATTTTATCCAACCTTTGTACCACACTTGCTGGGATGGGGAGTAAGGTCATCATGTAGGTCGGGAGTGCATCAAGAACTGCATTGATCAAAGTAAGTCTGCCTTCCAAGGACAGGTATTGAGCTTTCCATCTGGACAACTTTCTTTCACATTTCTCTAACACATTCTCCCTGATTTCTTTTGATCTTGATTTGGCCCCCAATGGCATCCCTAAGTATATAGAAGGAAGAGCACCCATCTCACCTCTCAGTATTGAGGCCAGATACTCTATATTTGTGACTATGTTGATGGGGTATATATGACTCTTACCCCAATTTATATGCAATCCCGATATTCCTTCAAAGAGTACAAGTATTACTCTCAAGTGTTTTAGTTATTCCTCCTCTGCATCACAAAAAATCAGCGTGTCATCGGCATAGTGTAAGTGTGCCACTTCCAAGGTGTCTGCATTGTGGGTAGCTACCTCAAAACCGGAAATCCATCCATTGATTTTTGTTGTCTTAATCATATTGTTAAGACCCTCCATAGCAAGTATGAATAAAATAGGGGATAAGGGATCCCCTTGTCTTATTCCCCTTTGTGAATCGAAGAATCCTTCAGGTGCGCCATTAATAAGAACAGAGAACTTGACGGTGGAGATGCTGTAACTTATCCACCTAATCCATTTCTCACCAAAATCCCATTGTTATGAAAGTGTTTAGCATGAATCCCCAATTCACATGGTCATATGCTTTTTTGATGTCCAATTTGCATAAGATTCCTGGCTTCTTTTGTGTCATTCTGGAATCAACTGCTTCATTTGCTATCAACACAGCATCCATGATTTGCCTCCCTCGAATAAATGCCATCCGTTGAGAATCCACCAACTTGTCCATACCCCCCTTGATCCTTTCTGTGAGGACCTTGGACAATAACTTGTAGAAGCTTCCTATCAGGCTTATTGGCCTGAAATCTTTCAGCTCCTTGGCCCTTTCTTCTTCGGAATCAGAGCAATGTATGTGGCATTGAAGCTCTTTTCAAACATTTCTTGTTCATAGAAATTGTTAAAAGCCGCCATGATGTCATTTTTTATTACATCCCAGCATTTGATATAGAATCCCATGGTGTAACCATCCGGTCCAGGGGCCTTATTTGCAGCACATATTTTTAAGCAACTATGTACCTCATGTTCGTCAAACGTAGCTTGAAGTTGTATCTTTTCTGCTTCTGAAATCTTTGGTCAATTTGTGATGTTCCTGTTGGTCCCTACCTTTGTGTCTTTGTGTACAAATTCTTGTAAAACAGGACTATTTCCTCCTTAACTCTGCTTGGTTTCTTCACTGATTCCCCTTGGACTTGTATGCATTGGCTGAAATATGGAAAAACTTGGTATTGTTGTCACCTTCTTTCAACCATAAAATTCTGGACCGTTGTCTCCATGCTATTTCTTCATTTTTGATTAATTCTTCATACTCCATAAAAGTTGTTGCCTTCAAAGATACCTCCTCTTCTGTTAGGGCTCTATTTTCCATTAATGAATCCAAACTTGCCATTTTATTAAGCAGGTTGGTTTTTTGGATCTGCAGATTACCTCTCTCTTCTTTGCTCCATCCCTTAAGCTTTTCTTTTAGAGCTTTGAGCTTGCAAGCTAGTATATAATCTGGTTTCCCATGGAATGTGAAGGAATTCCACCAATTCTATCTGTGAAGCCTTCTGTATTTAGCCACCAATTTTCGAACTTGAAATATGACTTGTTTTGATCCCAAGGATCACAATGTAAAGCAATGGGAACATGATCAGATATAAGTCTCATTATATATTTATATTTTGGAAATCGAATCTTCATGCATTAGGCCCTTTCTGAAAGCCATGAGGTGGGTTGACCCCACGAGCAACACCAAGTAATGAGAGGAGAAAGGAAACAGACCTTCCTCGCCCACAGATATACCATCTTTAGCAAAGTCCTTCCTAACCTTTCCTACAACATCTATTTCTTCGAAGGACGGAGTCGTGGCCCGAGATTTGAAAAGGTACTTCGGGGGTGGGTATGTTTCAAAAGCAATAAAGGATAGGTTCCCTTTTTTTGTTAGCAATAGGGTGTTGTGGAAGCCTCGTCTAGTCCGTCCTAAAGTTGGAAACTAAGTTTCCCTTTTTGGCCCTTGAGGAATGGACCTGGCAAAATAGGACTCATTAATTCACGGCACTATGTGTTGGCTCCTTTTTGAAATTGGTTTCAAATATCTTTCACCCAACCTATTTTCCATCGACAATCGATTCCTATTCCTAAGTGGATTACTTTTTTTTATCTTCTTTATTTCAAACTCGAATCAATTATTTGTTCCTGTCCCTCTTGTTTTCTCTCTTGCGAGAGAATTGGAGTCGCACGTTCCTGAGATCAAGTTGCGACAGTTCCTTGCGTGGTTCTAGCTAAGAAATTCTCTCTTTCTTGATATTTAAAGAAGGATTCATATTAAGACCTCTAAGGTGCAACCCTCTTGGTGTCGGATTAGCTCGGCGGGTCACTCAATAGTCTTCCATGGAGTATCCTCCGTTTTAGTGAACTTTGGGAGTTGTCGGTGGTTTGAAGACCTTTATTCCGTAGGTTTAACGAGGTGCTTAAGATGACCAAAATCATCAGTGGTTAGCTCTTTTTTAGTGGATTCCTCTTTTTTTAATTCTTCTTTAGCTTTTGCTTTCCTGCAGCTCCACTGTCTCTTATTATTTTCCGAAAACATACCTAGGGTGTTGGAAATCATCTACCAACAGAGACTAAAAGCAAAATAAGCCTTTAGGCTGGCATAAAAAATTGTAAATGTCGTCTTCCTTTACTACTACTTTCTTCCTTTCCTCTCCACCATACAAGATTATTGCTCACCCTTGGATCAGGGATACTTTAAGGGGTCGTTTGGTGTGAGGTACTAAAGCATATAATCGTGAGATAAAATAAGTCCCGGGATAAAATTTTTGATGCATCGTTTGGTTGCCAATATTCGTATAAACTTATGCCGGGACTAATAAATAGTATCGGGATAAGTTATCCCGCACATATGGTGGCATAACAATCCCAACACAATTAATCCTTGGGATAAAATTATCAAATGACAAAATTACCCCCAAATCCTTACAAATCTTCAATCATTTTGATAAATTTGAACAATTATTTGAGCTTATTAAATGCTATAAAAGTGATTAGTCATGAAAAAATAATAGTGACACCATAAAAACTATTTATACAATCAAATTCAAAATTGATGCAAGGGTTCAGGTTGAGCAGAAGCAAGACATAGTATTTAGAATGCAAGTTTAAGGACGTGAGGCTAGAGGATGAGGTGGTAGTGAAGCTGGAATCACAGGAGGTATGTAAGAGGGATAGTTTCAAGTATCTCGGGTCCGTGATCCAGGGTAACGGTGAGATTGACGAGGATGTCTCGCACCGTATTGGGGCGGGATGGATGAAGTGGAAGCTCGCGTCGGGGGTGTTGTGTGATAAGAAGGTGCCGCCCAAGCTTAAAGGCAAATTCTACAGGGTGGTAGTCTGTCCGACCATGTTGTATGGAGCGGAGTGTTGGCCAGTTAAGAATTCCCACATCCAAAAAATGAAGGTGGCAGAAATGCGGATGTTGCGCTGGATGTGTGGGCTGACTAGAGGGGATAGAGTTCGGAATGAGACTATCAGGGAGAAGGTTGGTGTGACTCCAGTGGAGTGCAAGATGCGGGAAGTCCGATTGAGATTGTTCGGACACGTGAAGAGGAGGGGCATGGATGCCCCGGTTCGTAGGTGTGAGAGGCTAGCGTTGGGTGGTTTTAGGCGGGGTAGGGGTAGGCCGAAGAAGTACTGGGGTGAGGTGATTAGGCGGGACATGGAGCAGTTACAGCTCACCGAGGACATGACCCTAGATAGGAAGGTCTGGAGGACGCGAATTAGGGCAGAAGACTAGGGCCAGTTTGGGTCGCTAGTGTAGGGAATTACTTGGTGGGGGTAGTATCCTTGTTATGATTCCGTGTTCCTTGTTTTAGTACGAATCTGGGTGCTTTTCTCTGTTTTCTTTTACTTATGGGTGCCGTATTTATGTTATGTAATCTTGTAATCTTGTTCTGTGCTTTACTATGTATTTGTGTGGTATCTCGTGTCTTGAGCCGGGGGTCTATCGGAAACAACCTTTCTACTCCTTTAAGGTAGAGGTATGGACTGCGTACATCTTACCCCCCCAGACCCCACCAGGTGGGAATACACCGGGTTTGTTGTTGTTGTTGTTTATTAATCTACTTTAGATTTTCATTTTTCCTAACAAATTTATCATGGACAAGTAATTAATATTTTGACGTTCCCTTTCTAACTTAGTACATGCTTAATTATTATTAGATAATTTTTTTTAATATAGCTAAAAATGTTTGAAAATTTATTTTTTTAAAAAAGTACAATTTAACTCCCAAAGATGATACTAAATAATGAAAAATAGAGTAATTGTTTTTCACATTTTTTGATGATAAATTTTTTTAACAAAAAATGGGATTATCAACATTCAGGACAAAATAAGTAATTTAACATGAAATATTAAAGCTTCATACACATTTTAGAAATATTAACATAAATTTCTTAACATGTTTTTTAAGGAAAAAGAAACTACTAAAGTTAAAAAAGAAAATAGTACCTTTCAATTTTTTTGTATGGTTTAATGTGAAGGAAAATAATTAAACTAAATAAGGTGAAGGGTATTTTTGTAAATAAACTATCAATTCTTAAAAAGAATACAATGCATATTATTTTTAGTACCACAAACCAAACAATCACTAAAAAATAATACCAGGACAACTAATCCCAGCATAACTTGTTTCCCAACCAAACGACCCCTAAGTTAATAGCTTCCTTTGAATATAGGGCATTTACATAAACTCTTAAACAGTAGCTAAGCACAAAACAAATTTGTGCTACTAATAAGGACTGTTAGACCCTATGTTACTCGAACTCGGCCGTTTTGCTGCGGAACCCGTCTCGACACGAGACTGAGGCGGTGCGGGTGCTTTCGCCGTCTCCGATTCGGTCAAATGATTTCGGAGATGTTGACCAAATTAATGAAGAAATTTGAGGGGAAAATCGAATAATTAACCGGTGAGTGGAAACTTACTGAAAAAATTCCAACCAGCGACCACCGGAAGAGAGACGGCGTTGTCGATGTACCACCGCCGTCACCGTCGCCGAGAAGCCATCGTCGTCGTCGGCCACCTCAGTCGTCGTCGTCAATTATTTGTCGTTGTCGATGTGCCACCTCGTCGGCGTTGGCGTTGGCGTTCTATTTGTTTGTGTTGTTATATATATATATATATATTTATATTTATTAATATTTATAATTATTAAATAAAAACAAAGCAGCAGCATTAATGTTTGTTTATTTGTTTGTGTTGTTATATAAATATTTATTAATATTAATATTATCAATATATATTTTTTAATAAAACCGAGACAGCTGTTGGTTTATTGAACTGACAGCACCGACCTTTGTATTTTATATTCTTTATATTATATAAAAAAATGTATATTAATATATAATTAAACGTAAGTTGCCCTAACATTGAAAAAAAGGAAAAAGTACTCTTAATTATAGTTAACTTTTTATTTTTAGAATACCTTTGTAACTCTATATTTATAATATTTGATTTTTTTTAGCCGAATTCCCGCACCCGTATCCATACTCGGATACCCGCACCCGAGTCCGAGCAATTTAGGTTAGACCTACATATGTGATGCCTTCCCAAGGTCTAATCTCTTTTGGTATAGGTACGGACTTTAAGAAGACAACCTTTACTGTTAGACCTGTGGGTTCCTTTATTTATCAGGACTAGGTAAACCAAAGCATTCTACGATTGTTGGCTCCAAGTTGTTCAAAAACAGTGGCACTGTGTGAGATGAAAGTCTCATGCACGGTTTTGAATGAGAAAGAAGTGAGGAATCCTCTTTTTGACACTGAGGTCATTGCTTTTCTTTCTGTTACTTTGAATGTACTTGATCAAAAAATGTAGCTGCTTCAGATTCAACCTTTCGAATTTTCGATACTTCTTTTTGTTTCTCATCAAACGAACGGCATTTTCTTTTGGAAATTCTAGCTTTTCTTGGGAAATCCCATTGCTATTACTCAAACAGTGGTTGGTGCAGGAAATGGAATCACAACAAGAAAGATTGCTTGGAGAGATAGCATACTTTCCTTATTTAGGATTGTACGCATGGAATGTGGATGACTGAATTTCCCTTCTACTTTCCTTTCAAACCGAACTACCATGACTTTTGCTAACTGCATCCATCACGAATAGTGATTCGATTGATGATGAAGCAAGAGAATTCTTGGTTCAGTTCACCTTAACGATAGAAAATAGTATTGATCAAATTCTATTAAGTCTGGCACATAGTGATTATTCATCAAAGAATGACTCTGGTTAGGGGTAAATGGCTAGTTCTTTTAAGTAGGTCTTTAGCCCCTCCGAGTTCATCGCTTGTTAAAAAAACAATTAACAACTGTAAATCAATCAGTCACTGTTCCAGTTCTTAATGGTGTTGGTTGTATTTACTCAATGTACACCTCGATGAGCAGCGGAATGAAGGACGGTATCTGAACCAATTGATTAGGCTGAAGCAAGAAGCTGGTACCTTTAAGTTGGTGGTACCTTTAAGTTGTTATGGTGTTCTTAAATTATTAGGAAATTAACATGACATGCCTCAACGCTCTAGTACTGTATACTATAGGTATATATTTGTTGGTTATAGTTAAAGAAGGGAACCAGTATTTGAAGGGCTAATGTGTAAAGATGGGTAGGGTGAAGACGTAGATGTGTAAGATGAGGGCTATGAAAGGGACAAAGATTCTGTATTAAGTTCAGTCCATACTGGACATAACCTTGAGAGTTCTGTTGGATTTTGTTTTTGGCATTTCAAGGTCACCATTTTTGGACCCTGCAGAGCCAGTGTTGTTAGTGTTTACGGGATCATGCTATAATCTGTACTTCATTTCTCTTCTGATGCAAACAATCATTGATATATTTTACCTTGTATGACTGGATCAATGATCAATCTGCCACATCCACCATTTAGTTATTCTTTCTGTGGAAGCATACTTCCAATTCCGTTTTGTTATTGGGCAGATATTCAAATTCCACTGTGTAGTATTGCGCATCACTAGGGACGGCAATTGGGTGGGGCGGTGCACGGGGAAGGTTTTGTCTTAACCCGCAAACTCTCAACTCGTCCTGCCTGCAATTGAATTTTCACCCATGTTCATCTGCCCCACAATATACCCACATCAACCCGCTCTACCACGTCCCCGCTAAGGATACTGCATACATTTTTAGGCAGCATAGAAAACATGAAGACAAATATCTAAACCACGATTCTGCAACATCTGAAAATCTGAAGTACATTTTCTATACACGGTAATCTTTACAACTAAATTTCTTTCAGCAAACAAAAGAGATGTGATAAAATAAAAACTCCACATCTTTTAAGCAGTGGCAGATCAAAATAGAACTTTCAAAGAAAAAATACAATCAACTGAAACTCCCAAAAAAGTAAGGAAAAGGAATTCAATGATCATACTTAATAAATGCAAAACTCAGGTTTCAATCTTTTTATGATAAACCATTGCATTTAAAAATGAAAGACAACCCAGTAAAATGATTCATATAACTATAAAAAAAAGATTGTATAATCGCAAGATTCAAAAGCTTGAAGAAAAGATTCATCAGTGTAAGTGAACTTACGGTAGGAGAAAAGCTGACCTGCATCCACCTTGCAACCCGCAAAAAAATTTCTTTTAGAAAATCAACCCGCCCCATTCTGCAAGTTCAGACCGGCACTGCCCCATTGCCATCCCTATGCATCACATATGAAGGTTCTCATTTATGTTTCAGTAGGTAAACGCTCGTGGGGAATGGGTAATATCTAGTGGTGCCTATTGATAAACAGTTAGTACACCTGGAAAGAGTGTTTAAAACACTGTTGATAAACGTGCTAAATCTATCAACCATGATGCATCTGTCTTATGATATAAATCTACCTTTTGCTTGCAAAAAATTGCAATTGAGTTGCAGTATATCTAAATTAGATTCTTTGCTTAACTTGGACCGTGACTCCTAAGCTTAGTTGGATGAAAAAGAAGTTCTCTGCAAATTCTGACCAACCAGAGACTCTACTTCCCATTGGAAGTTGAAACTTGTATAGCTTAATTCTGTCTGCTCTATATAATACTGAATTTTCATTTGCTTCCTTTTTGGAAGAGGCATGTTGTTCTAATCAGATATTATGGTCTCTGAAAGAATTCCGGTTCTTGGAAAACTGATATTATCCTTGAATGCGATTATTCCTTTCTATATGAACTCTTGAATCTTGGATAAAATAATTGTGTTCAAGACCTCTTTATTACCAGCGTATCCTTGTGTCATATGATGTCAAAACAATTTTTTGATCACTTTGTTTTAAATTTCAGCAATCTTTAGGTCTATTTTAGTGCAACTAAAAATGTTAATACTAATCAAAATGGAGTACTCCATTTTTCCGTATTTGTAGGAGGTCGTAATTTTTCCTGCTATGATCTTTTCAAAAATTTCTCCTGCTTTGAATAGGTGATATGTTTACTGAGGAGCAAAATGAATTGGTTGAATCAGCAGCAGAGATGCTGTATGGCTTGATCCACGTCCGGTATATTTTGACTAGCAAGGGGATGGCTGCAATGGTAATGTGTCTTCCATATCAGGCTTCTATTTATATGATTCTCTGCTTTTGTAGCCTCACATGCCCCTCCTCCCTCCCCTCTTCCTCCTCCTTTTTCTTTCCTTTGGTGGTGCTCATTTTGTCGTGCAAGTTGTCTATAATCATGATTTAAACAATTTTCAGTTGGAGAAGTACAAGAACTACGACTTTGGGAGATGCCCACGAGTTTATTGCAGTGGGCAGCCTTGTCTACCAGTTGGTCAGTCTGATATTCCACGCTCAAGTACCGTAAAAATTTACTGTCCAAAATGTGAAGATATCTACTATCCACGATCAAAGTACCAAGGCAGTATCCTTTACTACTATCATATTTATGCTCTTTCTCCTTAAGACATTTGCTCTATAGCCGTATTATTAAGGCAAAAAGCGAAAAAAAAAACACTGAAATCTATTGGGGCTTCAAGGACCTAGGACAAAGTGTAAACTAAGTCGCGCCTTTAATGGAAAAAGACACAATTGAAGGGGAAAAAATATATTTGAAAAGTAAAAAATAGTAACTATAAACCCAAACAAATTGTACTGACAAAACATAGGTGAAATATTTATTGCTTGGTGCCACTCTCCAAGATAGAGCCCAAGGGCAATGGTGCACACGTTTTGGGTCCTTGTAGTTCCTGCACTAGAGCTCCTATCAAGCTGGGGAATCACATAATGTATTCTGCACGTAGTTTCAGGGCTTAAGCACGCCTCTAGCGGTCCTTAAACACCAGTCCGCTCTTCTAGTACATTATGCGTTGCTCAAAAGCCCTTTTGGTAGCTAGGTTTGTTTCAAACTTTTTTATTTTGTTGTTCTGCTTATTTTATGCTTCGTTTGGACATGGATGCATATAAGCATCAAGACTAGTTCTGCTCATAGTTCATATTATTGTTTGCTTCCTTACTGTGACTAAAATATCACTCTTCCATGGATCTGATTTCTTTAACTGACCAAGATATTGATGGAGCTTACTTTGGGACAACATTTCCTCACCTCTTTTTGATGACTTCTGGACACCTGAAGCCGCAAAAGCCTACACAGAATTATGTTCCAAGGGTCTTCGGTTTTAAGATCCACAGGACTTGATATGGAAGGTCCTCTGTGAAATGTGATGAGATTAAAATAGTTTATGCCAGTAGATAGTTCTCACCTGGCATTTATGTATAATTCTTCATGGTAGAACCTGGTAATGTTGGGTTGTTAATGTCCAAATCGTTTCATTGATTGGAAAAGTAACTGTCGCCAGCCAATCTTTCAAGTGAAATTCCCCCCCCTAAATTTCTCTTGTATTCTTAATTTCTTCCAGTTAAATTGATATCTGTCTTTTCATGTACTCCAGGCTATCTGTTAATTCCTTTCTCTTGCTGCTTTAGTACTTGCCATGACAGTTTTCCAGCTAGAGACGTATGCTTGGATTTTACATTAGGATATTTTACTGTACCCCGCTTTTAGTAGGGCCTATTTCAGACGTGGTTCATACTGCCATCAAAGGTTTCTCTTTCCGAAGACACGGGTTAAATTTGATTTGAGACGTGAAAGATGTCTTAAATCTCATGCCTGCTTCCTTCGAGGTTTTTGGTAACGTGACTAAAAGGCGTTTTATACTCTCTTCTTCCACACTGAAACACATCTCTATAAGTAATTTTCTAATGCAAGCAAGAAAATGTGATGGTTTAAAAATTCAAAGAATCCATAATTAAGGTACAATGGACGACTAGTAACCCTGCTGAAAGTGATTCTTCAAGAGGCCCCTTTAGTACTATGACCAATTATGTGATGCCAGTGCCCTATTCGTTGCAGGTGCTAACCACTAATCTCTGTTTGGGTTACCTGACAACTCTTATCGCCTTTGTTTACTATTCTTTTCTTTCATGTTATCCCGCCATCACGATGGTGTCTTCTTTGAACATTGTCTCTCTCGAGACACCCTAGGTGGGTCTCGCTGCATATACCATATCCAAACTCGTTATGTATTACTTGCTAGCAAGAGGTCCCGTCATCCCATTCAACAACTATCGAGAATATTTGCCTAATACAAAGTCTTTTCCATTTTTTGACGACTTAGTTTAGATGTTGTCAACTTGAGGACCCGGAATAAGGAGGTGGCGACCTTTTTTCACGTGCCTTTTCCATCTCATAAGTCACTATGTGACAAGTGTCCCCTTTTCACGCCTTTCATTGAAAGACAATCGTCGCCCCCTCCCTCTTCCTTATTTGAACTCTTTTGTTAACCATACGAACCTTCCATATTCGTTTTTTTTTCTTTGTGTGGACCTCAACCCTTTCTAGTTTTGTTATAATTGTAGTTGTTTTCCCCATCATGAGCACAAAAGATGCTTTCTTTTATCCTACGGGGAAATGATCGTTTAACCCTTTCTAGGAACCTGATGGATTCCAATAGGAGAAAGACTTTCTTAATTCCATATTTTTGGCAAAGAGGCTTGACTACAGGACAAAAGATCGTCGGCAGGCAAATTTTATCAATGATAATAGAGAGTCGATAATCTGTTCTATTTCCTTCACAACTTTCGATATTTGTGACAGAGACATCCCGGAATCAAGAATGACTATGGATGCCCTGTTTGGTTTGATGTACATTCTCCTCTTCGAATGAGGTTGCTTCAAGTCTTATTAAGCCTAACTATGTCATTGTCTACACTTATTCTTTCTTGATGAGTTTTGGTTACGAACCGATCTTCAGATTTTTCTTGCATTTCTGTGAGAAATATAGAATTTCGCTTGGCCAGATGCATCTCACAGTTTGGAGAGTCCTCGCTAGTCTTCTTGTCATTACTAAGTGCCTGAATCTTTTCTTTGCCCTGGAGCATTTTATGCTGCTCTATTTACCCCTCTTGTGTGAGAGAAACTTTTTACCATCTGTTGTTTCAAAAAGATAAGTGTTCTTTCCAACATCGATGAGAAAGACCCCAGTGGGTCTGCTGATCTTTCTAGAGTTGTCAAATTTTGGATGAGTGGAATTGCATCTGTGAGTTCCCCTCGTCTTGCTATCTTACACTTGATTGTACTGGTGTACCACTTCTTACCCCTTTAAATTTTGTGTTTCTTATTTAGCCTTCCTTAGATGTCTACGACCATGACTTTGACATCAAAGCGTGAGTCAAGACGATCTTTGGCTCTATGAACCGTTCAGAGCCTGCTTGGAGCTTTATATTTGGCAAGATGGGTTGGTGCTTTATGGATCATGGTGAGTTTTTTTATTTCTCTTTTTGTCCCTTCACTTTAACCCACTCACTTTTGTATCTCCACTCAAGTATCAAAACAGGAGTGGCAGAGATCTGCTGGTACAAGTTCTTTTTCACCCTCGAGGGGGCTGTATTTTTCTTATTTGAAAGGAATAGAGAAAATTAAAAGAGATCAAAAGGAAAAGGAAGAAGAGTTCTGATACGGATTCGTCATTGAGTAGTAAATCAAAAAGAAAAAGAATAAGAAGAAGAAAGGGGGAAATTCCCGGGGCAATCCTCAGTGGTTGGCTTTGCTTTTATCAGCCCCATTAGGCATTGGTGTTGCGCCGTTCAATCCTCTTGACCTTTCTAGTTCGATCGTCGGTCCTTCTATTGAGTTCCCTTTTATTGGAGGTGGAAAGTGTTTGAGAGGCTGCTCCACAGTTCTAAGAGGCCTCAGGGACAAATCATAGGGCTTCTGTTCCTTAGTAATTAGTGCTGGACTAGCCACCATTGCAAGAGAGAGCTACAACTGTTGAAAATGTCCCAGGGCCGTTACTAACCCGTAACAGGGATGATTTGCTAACATTGTACCCTCATCCCATTAATTTGATGACGGAAGAAACTCTCCATGGTTTGATAAAGCCAAGGACCTCGTTCTTTTGAGTCAGGATCTTTTCCATTTTTTTGGGGTGACAATCCTCTACTCTTGTTTCCCTTTTTCGGGAGATCGACACGTGCTTTTAGCTATATTAACCCTTTCTGTTTTTGCTAGGGGTACCTTGTTATGTTTGAGGCCTCATCCTGCTTCTCTTTTAACGAAAGGACCCCTAACCAAGAACTAGTTGCCCTTCAAAATAAAGACCGAGATACTACAGGGAGAAGGTGAGGATCCTAAGGACCAAACATATGCCTCTGAGAATCAATACGCTGTTGAGAGGGGTGTTTTAACCGAAATCAATGCCTAGTTATCTCTTAATTTGGTAGGACTCAACTCTAAGCTCATACTTAGGTATGGAGAGCTTGAAGTTTCCCTGAAGAAGGAGAAAGAGGTAGACCTAGAGGTTACCTATCTGATTACCATGCTCGAGAAAAGACCCCATGTGGAATATTTTTAAATTAAAAGGGGCCAAGCCTTTTTGTAAAATAAAAGGTATGCAAAAAAAATATTTACAAAACAAATGGGCTAGGTACCAAAGTGACCCAGTCCACACAAAATAAAGAGAGAAAAAAACAAAGTCTTCTAAAAAAAAAAACAAATGAAAAGGGAAAGTGAAGAGGCTTCGATAGAGATCTCCGCCATTTCAAAGCCGATCCTGATTTTGTTTCTACTTAGCTCTAGCTGATAGCTAGTCTAGCTATTCATTGCTTGAAACAAGAAGACTTTTCTTAATTTTGTGTCGATTTTGTCCTCAAAGATCTGGTTCATTGTCTAATAGCTGTGATGATAGGTGTAAACCTTTAAGCTATGCTGAATATTTCTATCTAAGGTTTTCTGCTTCCTCCTTCAAGTAGCTGGTGATTTTGCAGTTCCAACTCTTCTTTCTTCGAGCGTTCATCTGTGTATTTAGTTAAGTTTTAAGCTCGTGTAACCGACCTGTTATCTTAATTCTTTTACCTTTTAACACCAAATCGATGGGTTAAACCTCTATTGAGGTTAATACCGCCATCAGATCCAATGTCCAGAATAAAGTAATATAACTAATTATTAGTCATCTTTTTGTTTCTCCCTTTGCTGGTTCTTATTCCACATCTCGATTTGAGGAAACCCAGTGAAATATCATAGATAAAACAACTAATCTTGGTTTATCATTGGATCAACTCCAAAATTCTCAAAGTTGCAGATAGTATAACCTCATGAAATTTCTTCAGATTAGTGCTTATCTATTGTGTTTGCACTGGTATTCCTTTTAACTGAAGTGACATTGCTTTAGCTTGCTTAGAGATACTGCAAACTTGTTACTTTATTATGCATTGTGAACTCGTCTTCTTCCAATGTTTAGAGTGACATGCTTGTTTAAAGTAAGTATCTTCCTCCCCATGCTAGGAGCATAAAATAAGGTTAGAAAAAAGTCGACAAGTGTTTTTCTCCCGAAGGGAGTAAAGTACTCTCACTGACAAAGAATCCCTTATACTGTTTATGCCTTCCACTTCTAATGCTATGTTCCATGGAACCTTTCACACCCCTTAGATAATCTGGACTAAAACCAAATCAGATTATATAATAACATTGTTAAGATTATTGTCCCTGCCGTAGGTCAACCCCTCTCTAATAGACCTAGCTTCGACCACTATATTCATTGTATCTGGTAGTCTCACCTTTTTTTCAAAAATAAAATCACCATCTAAATTGCTGAAAAAAACAATTGAGCTAGGGCCAGGATTGCCCCTTGAGGCTCCAACAGTATTACATTTAAACTAGTGTATAGGAGGAGGGACCCATTTAACAATCTTAAAGGTAAAAACTGGAATATATCTTTCAAGTCCCTCAATAATTTGAGGACAATTTTTATCTTCACTCTGAATATTTGAATATTGAGTCTGGCCTCCAGGAACTTCTTTAATGCTTGAGTGACCTCCCACTTAACCTTGTCAAATGAATATTTTCCCCATGTAAAACTACGTTCTTTCTATTCCAAATAAACCACAGTATCATAATAGGCATGATCTGATAAACCCCCTTAACTCTAATATTATCATCAAAACTTCACCATTTCCTAATATTTGGCTTAAGTCTCGGGAGAGGATTCAACCTTGCTGGACCTGAGAAGCATATTGAAGTTGCTTGTGCAACTCCTTCATTCAAGAATAAGTGCTCAATAATTTTAGTTTTCTGTTCTTCACAACACTTGTAAAATTATGAGATTTTAGAATTCCATGTATTCATCAATTGTGAAATTGGTACTTAACCTTTCCAAATTCTCTCAGCCAAAAAGGATAATTTGAAAGGTAGATCCTTACACTATAACTTATTCAAATCATCACAAATCTCTTCTTTGTTCCTCAGCAACTCCCATGCAATTTTGACACTAAACATGCCCGTTCTTGTACCTGTCCACCAAGTTTTATCACCTTTATTAGATAATTTACTTTGAATTATATTGTTCCTAATATGTGCTACTACATACTTAGGAACATGATTCTCAATTTCTTTAAAATTCTAACCCTATCCATTTAGGAAAACAACTATACCTATCATCTTATGATGTGTGTAGTTTGATTGGTGACTGGCCAATATTAGTCCAATTTTCAAACCAGATACTAGAGGTAACCCCTTTAGGTTTCCACCAAATGAAATTCTCTAACTTATTCCTATTCCTCAACATATGTTTCCAGACCTGATGTAATGATTTGATTTTATGTGATTTTTGTGAAATATTTATTTTTGTGTGATTTGACCATTTTACTCCTCCCCATGATTATGGTATTTATGAGGTGTGGGGATGATTGGCACGATTCCTAATATATTTCAGTGTGATTTATGTGAGTGTGATTTTTGGTGGCTTGAAAAGTCTTATAGTTGACTTTGGTCAACATTTATTGATATGTGCATTGGATGGAAAATGAGACTGCTCTAGTAGATCTGGAACGTCGATTTTAGGTTGGTAACATGGTTGATGTGGTTTTATGGCTTTTATATCTCATTTCGATCCTTGGTTCAAAAAATTATGAAATTGGTTCTCGAGGGTCAATTTTGTGAAAACGATATTTTTTTTTGAAAATATGATATTACCATTGAGTCTGGAAGGTCAAATTTGAGTTAGCAGCGGGGTTGGTTTAGTTTCATTGCCTTTAGATACCATTGCTATGCATGGTTAGAAAATAGTGTAAATAGGGTCCTGAGGGTCAATTTTGTTATAATGACCTTTTTTCATAAATTTGATGAATCCATTGGATCCAAAACGTGTTTTACAATCAGATTTCATTATTATATTATGTTCGTAAGGTCCACAATCAGTTTCGGGGGTCAAAAAAGAGTTTTGAAGATTGCTGATATTGGTGTACGCGCTAAAGCGGCTGGTCGACCGCTTTAATGGTCTTTGGCCATTTAACCTGACCGATTTAGCGGTCATCGCTAAGGTTAAGACCAAAAATTGACTCCATTCCATATTTTTGACATTTTTAGAGCTACAAAGCTTTGATTTTGATGATTTTCAATGCATTTTTCTCATATTATCATTGTCTATCAATTTATAACTCTATTTCTCTCATTTATCAAGAACTTTTTTCTTTTTTTTCGTGATTTCTACCCAAGTTGAGAATCAAAACTCCATTTTCACCATTATTGGGGCTCGGGGCTCGAATTTGGATGGTTCAAAAGGGTTTTTTGATTCCTTCAATGGATATGTTTCTAATCTTATAGTTGTCATTTTTTACTCTTGATTTCATCATTGAAATAATCTTAAATTTTTGATTTCAAAATGAGTTTTGGGGTTTTTTTTCCTGGTAAAGCTTGAAAATAGTTTTCTTTGATTTGAACTTCATTTTAACCTTGTTTTCATATGGATTTTCAGCTGTGGACTCCTATGAATATGAGAAATATGTTTCTAAAATAAAATTATGATTTTCCTTCTATTTCAAAAACTTTCTTAGAAGGTCCGTTATGATCCTAACTCAAAAATAGGCAATATGGGTATCGTTGGTTTTTTAATGCGTAGATTCTGTATTTTATGTTTTAGTTGATTTTGGGTTTGTTCGTGAGGAGAAAGCTCTGGATTGAAGGCTTTTTGGATCGATTTTCGACATTCAAGGTACATTGGCTTAACTTTCTTCAAATTAGATTGGTAGTTAATAATAACGTAAAAGCATGCTATGAGTATGGGGTTGTCTCATGGAAAATGTATTTAGGTGATTCATGTGCCCTTGTGGGGGCCTATGCGAAAAATATTTTATGGTCTATGTGCGATCGTGTAGGGTCTTGTATGGTTTTGTTGGCATGATATTGATATATGTATGTTTGATTATACTCTTTTTGATCGAAAAAGCTTATATTTTGGGATTTATGTGGTATTAATAACCTTTTTCTTGAATATCTCTTGATGGTTTATGGACTATATTGAATCGTGGATGGTTGGTTGACTTGAGTGGATTTTGGTTCACATGGTTGATATATTGGTTGGATATTGGAAACTCTCATTTTGGTTGGTTGTGAGCATTACATCCTCATACCATACTCATTCATGAAACATTGGTACCACCGTGGAAATACTGGCTTTTCTGATAGAAAATGTGACATTTTTAAAAACCTCTACTGATGTATGTGCCAAAGAGGAGTTATGGTATTGGTATTGGATATTATTTGAATATGGGTTGACGAACCCTCTATCAGTTCGACCTGGGAGCGATCTCGATAGGTAAGGATTGACGAATACCCCATAGGCCCTTCCTGCGAGGAAAGATCGATATGTGTATATAGAGGTTGTGCGATGACCTCGTGCATCATCATTATTATCATCATCTTCATTGCACCCATATATATTATGCTTATTCTGTGCTAGTATTTTTGTTTTTGATGTGATATCTACCTATTTGTATTCCTTTTCCCTACTTGTACCTGCTATACATTTATATCTATGTTTTCTTCTTGTAACTGTATTTGTTATAAGTGTAAATAGTAGAACCGTTAGTGAATACAGTGTGAGCTACCATTTGGGACATTTTTTGATTGCAGGTGATGTGCCCATAGTTTGTGTTTATATGCTTTTTTCTACTTTACTCAGTCGGCCTATGATGCCTATTGAGTACAAGTGGATAATACTAACCCCTAATGCACCTTTCAATACAGATCTCGGTATGAGTGTGCCATATGACAGAATTGCTCAAACTAATTGGCCTCAGATCAGAGAAAGTGTTGACAATATCTTTCTTTGGTATGAGGACCAAATTAGTATGAGTAATTGATTTTGGTAAAGAATTAATTGCAAAAAAATTCTGTACCATTCTCACAATATCATCTCTAATATCATCCTAACATTCACAAAATTTTTTGCCTAATAAGCCATCAGGTCCACAGGCACTATCCTCGTTGAAACTAAAACTGTATTTCAGACTTCATCTTGGTGTGGAATGACTCCTAGCTCCACATTATCATCAACATTAACCATTTTCGAACTATGGAATAGTAGATCAAATTAAGTTGAGTCTCTTTCCTGAGAAAACTAATTATGATAAAATTCTGCTTCTATAGTAATATCTTCTTGAGTATTTAGTCAGTAACCATTTTGGTCTTGTATTTTGTTCACCTATAGTCTATGTCTTGTTCCTTTCACTACATTGTGGAAGAACTTCATATTATTGTCCCCATTTCAAACCACTCATTACCAGCCTGTTGTTGCCAATAAGCTTCCTCAAATGCAAGGTATCTATTGTACTCTGCTTTAGCTTTTTACACCACCACTCTATTTTCAGCAGTAGGGTCTTCATTAAATAACTTTTCTTTGATCCTACCAATATCTTATCTAATCAATAACTGTTGAAATATATCACCATAAGTATCTCTACTCCATACAATAAGAGCTCTTTTCAGCTTTCTAATCTTCTTCTTGAAATCGAGAAAAGGGTTAGTTGATATAAAAGAATCCCTGTTCAATATACCCACTTCTTTAAATGATTCATGAGAAGTCCAAAAATTAAGGAATTTGAAAGGCTCATTGAAATTAGGAGCTTTAATTTGACAAGAAGAGGTGCATGATCTGAACCCTATGGGCAATATTCTACCTCTGATTAATCAAAAACTTTGTAAAATTCTTTATTCCTTAAAACTCTATCAAGCCTTTCAAAAATGCAGTCATGACTTACTCTGCGATTCCACCAAGTAAAATGGCTGCCTTTGAAAAGTATTTGAACTAGATCACTAGATTCAATAAATGATTTAAAGTCATCAACATCAATATCTTGAATATGAAATCCACCTATCTTCTCTTCCCTGTTCATCACCATATTAAAGTCCCCTCCTATTAACCATGGATGATACATACCATTAGCTATACTATAAAATTCCTCCTATAACTCCAATCTAAGTGTCCTGTCATAGCTATCATAAACAAATAAAGTATCAAGTATAACAACAGATGCCATTTCCAGTAATTTCAAAGTTAGTTGCTGATCAGAGTTCCCCAAAACTGTCACTTCATAACCATGATTAGTGAAAACCTAGATCTTCCCATTTCTATTGTAATTTGCTACTTCCATCTGCAGTTAATTTTAGTATTTATTAATATGTCTGATGCTAAAAATATTCAAGTAAAGTCACAAAAGAAAATTTATGAAACTTGTGCTGCATTTGCACTCTTTGGAAAGTTTTTGTGACTTAACTGACCTAATGTTCAGAAGAAAGCTTCATCATTTATTTGAGTTGTTGCAATACATAGTCCTCTTTGGCTGCACCCTTGTTGGCTGGACACATCTCTATTCCCTTGTTTTCCTATTTTCTAGATGATTTAAGGGCCTTCAAGGCTCTTAGAAAGATATCTGCATCCTTGAAAATCTACTCCATATGATGCACATCCGCTCTGTCATTCTCATCACCTTTGGTTTATGGCCCTTTTATTTCACTAACATTGTGGGTAAGGATGTCATGCAATGCTTTATTAGCTGATTCAATCTCACCTAATGCTATCAAAGATTTATTAGTTTGCACAATAATGGGGATCTCTCCTACTGCTAAAGTGTTTTGATCTAATACAATTAAAGATTTATCAATTTGCACAATAATGTGGATCTCTACTATTGTCAAAGGGTTTTAACCATTGGGCATTAAACAATAACTCCATCTTTTCCCTTTCCTGTAATTACATTTGCCTACAGGATTTGAACATTATGCTTCATGATTTTTGTGGGATTGCTCACTATGTCAATGTTAGCCCTTCACCTATTGTCACTTTCTCACTGTTTTCTCTAGTATTGTCTTAATTTTAGCTATATTTTGGACTTTGCTTTCCTGATTATCATCAACTACTGTTGTAACACTTTCCACTCGAGGTTCTATTTTATTTGTTGGTGGTAAAATAGTTCTAGTTGGCGGTGAAACACTCTTTTCCTCCTATAGTTTTAGTTGCCCTAACTGTGTCTCACTATACTTGCATTTTTGTTGCCTTTGCTTATTACTAATTTTGTTGCTTTGTTGTTCACATGAGTTCTCCGTAGCCTTTGTACATGTAACTTTCAATGGATTTATGATGTTATCAATCTCATCATCTTTTTTTTTTGCTGTTATATTTCTTTAAAAGCTTGAGTGATCCACTCTTTAATTAATATACCTTTTCTTTCTCTCTAATTATGGTTTACATTGCTAGTCTGCTTGAGATTATGTGTTGTGTTTCTATATACTTTATTGATGCTTGGTGGTGATGTTATTGTTGCATTCTTGTTGGTATTAGCCTCTTCTACGTCTTCCCCCTTTTTACTCGCTTATGAAAGATCCTTTACATTCTCTTCCTTATCTTGTAAAATCTCAAAGGGGTTGGTGGTTTTGATGCTATTACTAGTTGTGACTTCTCCCCAAGTGGTGATTTCAATAGTTTACCCTTCTCAAACCTAAACCATCTTTGTGTGGGGTTCCATTTAGACAGGATAAACTTACCTTTAATGATCTCCTTTGCACTGGGGTGGTGTCTTTTTTTAATATTAGGTGTCTCATTTTCTTCTTCTTGGGCCTGTTTTCTCAATTTTGACGTAAATTCCTACATTCACTCTCATCATGGCCTTGGATCTTACAAGTATGACAATAATTAAGAAACATGTCATATTATATTTTGATTTTTTGAATTCTAGCTTCCTTTATTTCATTTTCACCACCTCTAGTTCCACATATTCTTGTAATGTTGCCGCTAAATCCACTTACACTTTGACCCTCTCACAACTTGGTCTAGTCTTATTGATGGTAGATATATCTATATGGATACGCTTACCAATCGTAGATGCCAAAGACAAAATATATTCATTCACAAAGAAGGTTGGTAATAAGTTCGAAAAGGAAATCCAAGCCATGCCCTGATCATTTCTTCATTCTGCTTGAATTTTGCATCATAGATTAGGGGCCTCATCTGATATGCTACACCATATATCCATGTGATACAATAAATATTTTTGGACATCATATTCACGAAGTCGTCCATCAAGTTGAACCATATTAATATATGCCTATTTCAAAGAAGACCAATCTTACAATCACCCTTTATATTGCATTCTTTAGGAATTTGTATCCTAAGCTCCTCCAATTTTGTCCAACCATAGGAAAATTTATCAATTATCGCCATTTGTAAATCTTCTAGAATGCTCATTTTGTTAACCTTTTCTTCAGTCCAGGTTACTCTAGGTACTCCATTTATATATGACACTTGTTTCATTAGAATGCCACTGCCTAAGGGATTTTTGTTGTTTTGCTGTGACTCTTTAGGTTTCATAACAACCACAAATTTCAATTTATTATTACTATCTTCTATTTTATTAATGTATCTGTATCAACTTTATTAGGCAAATCCTTAGGATTGATAGGCAAAGTAAGTGGGTTTGGGGAATTAGGATGTTGTAAATTTAGAAAAACTAATGTTGATTCGATAAGAATGAGATGGTAAGCCCCATCGAACAAACCAATGGCCGAGCTGGCCATAACACCGGTGCCAGCTTAGGGTTTGTTCGCTAAAATAGGGTTTATGGGAGTATCAGAGCACTATGCATATGCTTATGGTTTGATAATTTAATCTGAGACATAAATAAACAACAACCCCTTTTGGTTTTAATAAGCATGTGATGATAAAAGACTTAGATACATATAGGAAGAGCTTGAAGAAAATTTTAAGGCGAGCAGGGGAAAAATATTAGGAATGAAAGGCATTTCATGGCTTTGGAGTGTATTCAGAAGAAATCCTCTGTGATAGAAGTGAAAATATTGCATGCCCAAAGAATCTCAGATATGATGATTATAATCCCCTGGCCACTGATGAGTTAGCTTCTACTCCTGATGATTTATTCAAGAATAGTGATTTAGATGAGTCTGAGTTTTCCTCTGTTACTATTTAATTGTGCTCCTAGCATAGCTTTTTGTTTTTCCCCATGAACATTTAAGACGTTATTTTTTTTGGATTGTAACACCCTTTTTTTAGGATTTCCCTAAATTTCTTCATTTGCTAGGGCTTTAAGTGTTGGAATTTCTTATTTTTTTCATGACGGTCTGTTGTAATGATCTTAGGTAGCCAACCACCTACCGATTTTGTTAGTTTGGTGCTCCCTTTTAATCCATCATTCACCAAGGTGTGTGCCCCTGTAATGGCATATTATTTATGATTTTTTTTGACATAATTTGTATATTTCATCTTTAAGAAAAGTTGGGGCCCTTTCTGCGAGATTTCATCGCACTTTAATATTTTTGAATAAGTTAGGATATCTCCTATTTATGTTAAATATGGAGTTATAGGATATGTTTTACCAGGACACTAGAATTGCTAATAAATCTTAGTGATGATTTATTGGTATGAAAGTTTATTTATTTGCAAATAATTACTATTATAGAGTATTTCCTTACAGTCATTCATGACAGAAACTGACCCTCATACGATTGTTGAGCAATGTGATTTTTATTACTGAGTTGTTCATTATGGGGATTGGGTTGTCAGTCATGAGAGAAGCTATCCCTCATACGGTTACATGATCCTTTAATGTGTATTTTCATGGATTCCATGGTGGCTATTTGGCTAGTTCTTAGTTTGTAGTTTTCGGAAGCGTGCTCTTAAAAGTTCCCAGTGTTTATTCCTGTAAGGTGTTTGAGATTCTACTTTTGACATGCTTTATCGTTCCTCTTTTATCAATTTTCTTTGCGCGTACCTCATTAAAAACCTTGCCTAAAAACACGAATGGGACAAAAATCAGTCGAAGAAAAAATCAATGTAACATAAATTATTGAAAAGAATGAGAGTTTCTGCACATTCAGTAGTAGTATCTTTTAAGGATTCTGACATTCCAATTATTGTGAAGAGGATTGTTATTCTCATCCGTTAATTGGTAAGCACCTTTTCTTGTGATTCCAATCACCTTGAACAAACCTTTCCATCTTTGTCCTAGTTTTCCCTTATCCAGGTTTTGGGTGTTCAACATTACCTTTCTTAGTACCTAATTATCCACTTTGAGGAACCAGATCTTAACTCTCCAATTGTAATATCTCATTATTCATTAATTCTGAGTAGCATCTAGCTTTGAAGGAGTTTGTGTATAATAATAGCTACCATTACAGTATTGAGGTGGCTCCTTTCGAGGCTTTTGTATGATAGGGATTGTAATTGTCCAGTTGGTTGGTTTGAGGTTTTTAACATTATACCTCAAGGTATGGACTTTCTTTATGAGTCCTTGGATAAATTTTGGGTTATTTAAGATAGACTTCGAGCAGATCAGAATAGGTAGAAGTGCTACACAGATCGTTGACTTCGTGCCTTGAGATTTAGTGTTGGTGATCATGTCTTCTTTTATGTGTCACAAATAAAGTGTGTGAGGATGATTGGGAATTGGGGAAAGCTTAGCCCCAGGAATATTGTATAGAAACACACAATATTTGTATGTAAATAGGCTCTCTCATTTAATGATAATACAAGCTCTCTTTTCTTCAATAAGATACGAGACTGCAACTTATATAATGACGCTAGTTCTTTAAGATTCATAATTTGCTTAGGTGTTTTAGGTACATACAAATACACTTATAATAGGACATACAAGTATGCTTATAATAGGTATCACTTAGACTTATATAGTTATCCAATATCATCCGATAATAGTATTCTAATACCCCTTTTGCAACTGAAGATGGGTAAACAACTTTAAGTTTGTCCCTTAAGAATTGGAAATGAGCTAATGACAAGGGCTTGGTGAAGATATCAGCTAGCTGATCTTTGGAAGAGACTAATTGTACAAGTAGGTCCTTTCTCGCCACTTTATCTCTTTTGAAATAGAAGTTAATTTCCACATGTTGGGTATGAGCATGAAATATCAGATTAATAGATAAGTATATAGCACCAATATTGTCATACCATATAATAGAAGCTTGAGCCTAAGAAATGACAAGTTTAAATAAAAGTGATTGAATCCAAATTAGCTCTACAACGTCATCTGCTAAAACCTTATATTCTAATTCGGTTGAAGACCTAACAACTATACGTTGCTTCTTTGATGACCAAGACAGTAAATCAAATCCTGGAAAAATAGCATAACCATTTATCAATTTCTGATTATCCAATGAGCCAGCCCAATCAACATCCACAAAGGCTTGAAGAAACTGAGTGTCAAAATTAGGAATAAGAAGACACATATCATTATTGTGTTGTAAGTATCACAATATCCTTTTGACAGCGACCCACTGATTTATGAAAGGATTATGCATATATTGATGGAACATGAAGAATATTAGTGAGATGGGATAATTTATTTGGTGAGTGAAAGTGGGAATTAACAGTATTGTGGATAGGTAGATTAGTACCATTGCCAACCTATAGTTGACCTGTTCCTTTGTATGGCTCTACTTGATGAATGCTTAAGGGATATGGCATTACATAGTGTGTTGATTGATTTAGTGGAATTAGTGCTTGATGAAAGAGATATGTAGAAGGATTAATTATGTGACTATAATACTGAAAGTATGTGTCGGCTTAGTGTTTGTTTCCATTGCATATTTGGCAGCGAGGTTTGGTGTCAAAAGAGTTCTGCCATGATTGTCTATGCAAATTATTTTGGGAGGACTAGGAATGACCACCTCTTCCACCTCTTTCTCTAGAGTTTCTTCCATGACCATGATTATTATAGGTATAATTAGAGGTATTATTATGAGAGCAATTGTTTGAGGTAGATCATTGACTAAAGTAAGCAACAATTTGGTCAGATTGTGGCAGATGTGATATAGTGAGGGAAGATAAGGTGTGTACATATATATTAACTTATAATTTAGCAACAAACTATGAAGTTCGAAGAACGTCATTGGTTCAAGCCTTTCAGAAAGAGTGGTTACAAGGTCCTTAAAGTCAAAACAAAGACTCTTAAATATATAGATATTAATATCCACAAGGTAGAGAGGTATACCAACAACAGCCAACTCATCAGAAATAAGTTTAACCTTTTGAAGATATCGGGTGACAGAAAGATTATCTTGGTTAAGATTTTGGAGGGACATATGGAGATTGAGAATCTGAGTATTGGAAGGAAAGAAAGAGCCTTTTCTAGAGCATCCCAAACCTTTTGGAGGTAGCGAGACTAATAATAATTACCAAGGTCTCTTCAACAAGAGAAGATATAATCAAACTTAGTATGATTTGATCCTATTGGATCTATAAGGCATGACAGGGATTAATTTCAAGAATATCTTTTCCTTTAGTATCTTTTTCTTATTTAACTTCTGTGATGATATGAGATGGGGGACACGGTAAGGAACCATCAATATATTACAGTAAATTTTGACCATGGAGTAAGGGTAACAATTGAGTTTTTGAAAATAAATAATTGGTAGAAGTTAGTTTGAAGGAAATAAAATAGTGAGCATGGCCGAAAGAGGTGCGAACAATGGGAGAGAAAATATTGATCAGAGTTTGCAAGGGAAAAAATTTCCCAGATGGCTTCTCATACCATATAGAAACACACAATATTTGTATGTAAATAAGCTTTTTGATAATACATGCTCTATTGCCTTTAATAAGATACATAATTACAACTTATATAGGGACCCTAGTTCTATAAGTCACAATCTGCTTAGGTGTTTTAGGTACATACAAATACACATATAATAGGATGTATAAGTATACTTATAATATATCACTTAGACTTGTATAGTTATCCAACATCATCTGATAATAATATCCTAATATATTGGATCTTTTGAAATTCTTTGGGCTATTGGGGATATGCTTATGAGTTAGAATTACCCCTAGATTTATCAGTTGTTCATTCAATTATTTATATTCTTGTGCTTTGGTGTTACATTTTGGATGAGTCTCATGTCATTCATTAGGATTTAGTCCAATTAGATGAGTGGTTGTCTTTTTCTCTATCTTAGCTAGAAATGTGAGATAGTTGTGATCTAGAGATATTCCAGTAGTTAAGGTCCAGTGGAGACAATGACCTGTAGATAAGTCTACTTGGGAGGTCAAGTCTGATATGCATGGTAGTTATCCCCAGCTTTTTACTGATTCATATATTTTTCTTGCCTTTAGTTCAAGGGTGAACTACATTTTTGGTAGTGGATGATGCAATAATTTTATTTTTGGTGATTTTTTATAAAATATTTATTTTTATTTGATTTGACCATTTCATCCCTCTCTGTTGTTGCTTTATGGTATTTATAGGGTATGGGGATGATTGTCACAGCTTTCAATGCATTTTGGTGTGATTTATGTGAGTTTGTGGTTTTTGATGCCTTGAAAAGCCTTATAATTGACTTCGATCAACATTTATTGACTTATGCATTAGATATCAAAACGGACTATGCCAACAGATCTTGAACGTGGATTTTATGTTGGTAACATAGTTGGTGTCGTTTTATGGCTTTTATATCTCATTTTGACCCTTGGTTAAGAAAGTTGTGAAATTAGATCTCGAGGGTTAATTTTGTGAAAATGACATTTTTTTTAAAATCTTATATCACCATTGAATTTAGAAGGTCGAATTTGGGTTAGTAGCGATGGTTGGTTTGGTTTTGTGGCCTTTAGATCCCATTTTGATCCTTGGTTCAAAAATAGTGTAAATAGGGTCTGGGGGGTCAATTTTGTGATAAATACCTTTTTCTATAAATTTGATGATTCCATTGGATCAAGAACGTGTTTTACAATTGAATAATGTTCATAGGATTTTGAATGAGTTTCGTGGGTCAAAAATAATTTTTGAAGATCGCTGGTGCTGGTGTAGGTGCTAAAGTGGCTTGTCGACCGCTTTACTAGCCTTTGACCATTTGACTAGGCTGGTTTTGCAGCCAAAATGCCTTTTTAGCGGCCATCACTGATGGTCAAGGCTAAAAATGGACCTTATTTCGTATTTTTGACATTTTTGGAGCTAGGAAGCTCTGAATTTGACGATTTTTAGTGCGCTTTTCTTGTATTATCATTATCTATCAATTTATAACTCCATTTCTCTTATTTACCAAGAGCTTCTATTTCATTTTTCATGATTTCTACCCAAGTTGAGAATCAATACCTATTTTTATCATTGTTGGGGTTTGGGAGCTTGAGTTTGAATGATTCAAAAGGAATTTTCAAGATTTCTTCCTTGGATAAGTTTTGAATATTTTAATTTTAATTTTTTTCTTGATTTCATCTTCAAAACAACTTCAAATTCTCAATTTCAATATAGGTTTTGGAGGTTTTTGCTGCTAAAGTTTGAAAATAGTTTTTTTTTTTGATTTGAACCTCATTTTAAACTCGTTTTCACATGGGTTTTCAGATATAAACTCCTACGAGTATGAGGAAAATGTTTCTAAAATAGAATTATAATTTTACCCTTCTATTTCAAAAATTTATTTCAAAGAGCTATTTTGACTCCGACTAAAAAATAGGCAATATGGGTATTGTTGGATTTTTTTGATGCGTACATTCTGTATTCATACATTTTAGTTGATTCTGGGTTCGTTCGTGAGGGAAAATCTCCAAATTAAAGTATTTTAGATAAGTTTTTATCATTTGAGGTAGGTTATGGCTTAACGTTCTTCAAATTAAGTTGCGTATTTAACGATAATATAAAAGCATGCTATGGGTATGGGGTTGTATCATGGAAAATGTGTTTAGGTGATTCATGTGCCCGTGTAGGGGCCTGTGTGGATAATATTTGGTTGTTTTGAGACATTATTTGCTATTTGCGATCATGTGGTGTCTTGTATGATTTTGTTGGCCAGATACTGATTTATGTATGTTTGGTTATACTCTTTTTGGTGGAACAAGCCTATATTTTGGTATTTATATGGTATCAATAAACTTTTCACTGAGTATTTCTCTTGATGGTTTACAGACTATATTGTATCATAGATGGTTGGTTGACTTGAGTGGATTTTGACTCACATAGTTGATACATTGTTTGGATATTGGAAACTCCTATTTTGGTTTGTTATGAGCATTACATCCTCATATCATACTTATTCATGAAACATTAGTACCACCGTAGAAATACTGGAAATATTTACTTTTCTAATAGAAAATGTGACATTTTTAGAAACCTTCTATCGATATATATGCCGAAGAGGAGTTATGAATGTTGGTATTGAATATTGGTTGTATATTGGTTGGAGAACAACCCATCGCTCCTACTTGGGAGTAGATCTCGGTAGGTGTATGCAGAGGTTGTGCAATGACCTCATACATCATTATTAACATCATCATATTTATTGTACCCTATATATATTATGCTTATTTTGTGTTGTATTTCTATTTTAGATGTGATATCTGCCTATTTGTATTCCTTTTCCATGCTTGTACCTACTATACGTGTATATCTATGTTTTCTCTTTGTACCTATATTTTCTATATGTGTATATAGTAGAGATATTATTAGAGACGATGTGGGCTATCATTTGGGTATTTTCTAATTGCAGGTGACGTTCCTATAGTTTGTATGTTTATGCTTTATTTTGTACTTTACTCGGTTGACCTATGTTACCTATTGAGTATAAATGAACAGTACTCACCCCTACTGCGCCCTTTCGGTGTAGATCCAGGTATGAGTAAGCCACACGACAACTGATTCAGGTGGTATCTAGAGTATATTCAGGGTAGTGGTTGATCTAGGCTTTTAGAGTTGATTTACTAGCTCTTCCAATGTAATACAGATCTTATTTTGTATTCAGAGATAGATTTTTGATTCTTTTTGGACTATTATTGTATCTTTTGACATTCGTGATATATTTAGTAGTTCTTATACTGTGACACCAGGTTTTGGAATATTGTATTGGTATCTCTGACTATGTATTTTCAGTTTTGCTATATATGTGTGTGGTCCAACTCCGCTTTAGGAGTTTTTCCTTGGATTTTAGTATTGATTCATCTTTCCATATCAGTTTGGGTGATAGACTTACTTGTCAAGGATTGCGCGACAACTTCCATCATGACCTTGGTTTTTGGGTCATGATAAATTAGTATTAGAGCAACCAGGTTGATTGGTCCTAACAGTGTAAGCACGGGGTGTCTAATAGAGTCTCGTGGATCGGTACATAGATGTTTGTATCTATCTTTCAGAGGCTATAAAATATCTTTAGAAAACTTTTCTTATTTTGTTCCTCATCATGCAGAACTTTCATACCTTGTGTTCTAAATAGTGTTTCACTCTTTTCTGCACTTGTATTCGAGTATGGTATTCTGAGATTAGAAGTTTAGCTTTTTTCCATGTTACCTTCTTAGGTGGGATCTCATCCAGTCATATTTACTATGCCTTCTATTATTGTAAGTACAGTTATGTCTTTTGAGCATCAGATAATGTTTGAGAGATTCACTCATTTAGGTCCTCCTAGGTTCAGTGGTGTTGTAGGCGAGGATGCTTATAAGTTCTTGATTGATTATCATGAGAAGTTGCATAACCTTGGATCGCTTGAGTTACATAGGGTTGCGTATACTACTTATCAATAAAGAGATACTGCCAAAGATTTATGGAGGTTACTTATTGGTTGCCGACCTTTTGGTTTGCCAGAGATAACTTGGGATTAGTTTACTGAGATGTTTTTGGATAGTTTTGTGCCTTTCAGTTTGTGGGATCAGATAAGAAATTAGTTTGATTACTAGGAGCAGGGATATATGACTGATGCAGAGTATGAGGCCCCTTTTCATGACTTGTTTAGAGATTGTTATGCCAATATTTCCACAGAGTTTTAGAAGATTCAAAAGTTCGTGAAGGGGTTGGGTTTTTTTCAACCAGTTATGACTCAAGTTGTAGTATATGGGGCATCATTTCAGAGTATTGCGGACCATGCTAAGATGACTCATCTATTCTTTGAGCGTCTCTAGGAGGCGTGAATAAGGTGCACCATCATGGAAAGTTCAGAGGTCACGTTTCTTGAGGTAGAGATTCTAGAAGTTTTCATGGGTTTCATGGTAGACCAGTAAAGGTAGCCTTGCAAAGTTTAGGTAGTATGTCTTTTGGTTCAGTATCTTTGGGTGGTCATCCTAGCTCAGCCATATCTCCTTCTATTGAGTCAGGCAACATGGTTTTACTTTGTGTGTGATGAGGCTGGCCATGTGGCTATGTGCTGTCCCCTTTAAGTTTTAGATCTACTTCCATATCAGCTGTAAAAGATGGAGGTTCTACTAAGGGTGTGAGAGATAGAGGTAGTGGTGCCTGTGCTGGTGGTTGTGTGACTACCTAGTTAGGTGGTGGACGTGATTACTGCTATGCTATACCTTCTAGACTAGAGGCAGAGGTCCCCGATGCTGTCATTAAAGGTATCATCCTTATTTCTTTTAGATCTACATTTGTGTCATTTGATTTGGGTTCTACTTTCTCATATGTCTCTATATATTTGCTTCAGGCTTTGATTCTGCTTGTGAACCTCTTGCCATGCCTATCTGTGTATCTATCCTTGTAGGAGACTCTTTAATAGTGGATCGGGTGCACTGATCTTATGTTGTGACTTTTGCTGGGTGTGAGACTTGGGTAGATATGATTGTATTATATATGGTAGATTTTGATGTCATCTTGGGTATGGATTGGTTAGCTCCTTATCTTGTTGTCCTAGATCTTTATGCTAAGATCTTGATTTTAGTTTTGCCGATTATGCCAAGGATATCTTAGAAGGGTGTGCTTCATTTGGGTCTAAATAGGTTTATATCTTTCCTTTAGGCTGTTTATTTGGTCGAGAGGGGATTCTTGCCTTATTTGGGTCATATTCATGATACTAGTATTTTTTCCCTCCTTTGGATTCTATGTGTGTTGTCCATGAGTTCATGGATGTTTTCCCTACAGATTTGCCTAGTATGCCTCCAGTTCATGATATTGACTTGTCTATTAATATTGAGCTGGGAACCAAGTCTATTTATATTCCTCCTTATAGGATGGCCCCAACAAAGTTGAAGGAATTAAAAGATCACTTACAAGAGTTGTTGGATAAGGAATTTATCCGACCTAGTGTATTATTGATGTGGCATAGAAATATCATACTTTCGATGCTTAAAATCACAAATTTCTATGTGAACTTAGGATATTATACTGATATGACACACTTTGGTGTATAATGTAGGTAAAACAGGTTTACCACAATATTTGAATGAAAAAAGAAGAAAAAGACCTACTTTGATTAGGATAGGAGTCATCTCTTAAGTCGTGAACATCTGATACGACTCGTATGCTGAATCATATGCAAAACAGAATCAAAAGCCATCCCGAGGAGCTAAATATGGGGAAGATGCGACTCAAGTATCGAAGTCATAAGTTAGGAAACGAGTCATACAAAGCATTCGTAAGCATAACAGAACCTAAGCTACCATCCAGGATCTGAAGTCTCAGAAGTGTACGAGTCAAAAGTCTGAGTACGACTCATATAGGAAAGTCGTACACAAACCAGTGTTCAAAGTTTGGAGAGACAAAAGTCCCATATGGATACAAGTGAAAGGCATGAGTCGAACACTTAGGTATGACTCATAAGCAAAAGTCGAATGCTGAATAGAAAGTTCAAGCCTTGGTAGATTAGACACTGGAATGGATACGAGAAGGCAGGGTACGACTCGTATGATGCCGATACGAGTGAAGAACGAGTCGTATCGACTGCCGACATAACTTAACCTTTCCCATTTTTATTAGGATTTTTATGTTATCTGGAGGTACTATAAATACCCTGGTGCTTATTTTTTAAGGTTACACTCTTTTACATATTATTACAATACTTTACAATACTTTTAGAATTGTTTTTGAGATTTTAGGGTTTATTCAATTATAGACTTCGGAGTTTATTCATCTTATTCTTGTGCATGTGATTTAATGTGTTCTTCAGTGAGAATCATGGTTTCTTTCCCAAACACGAGTGACTAATCTCTTTAAATAGGGTTGTGGGAACCTGGCGGATTAGCTACGTCGAGAAAGTATGAGACTCATCTGTTCTAGCATTTCTGCATATATCTTAATCGTCTTCACAATAATTAATCTCAAGTAGCCACAGTAGCTTAAGATAGCCTTATTCACATCCATCCCCACAAGAGAGTTTATGAATGGGAAAAAGATTAGGATAGTGATTTGGATTCACTTTCACCTCTTAGTCCCTGCCATCTCATCTAATCACTTGATCCCAAAAGGTGATTTTTGATATGAGGTCATAGCAAGGAGAAACAAGGCGATGCCCTGAGACTTAATCGGTAAAGGGTGAGATTTATCTTCACACCCACAAGAAGGCTGATAATACCTATCTTGTAGACTTTGCATGCAGAGCAGTAGAATAGTTGGGTTGATTGTGAGAAATTTATTAAGTTGATAAGCCAGGGGGAAAACAAGCCTAGGGTTTGTATCGTCTTTTCTACAACTCAAAAACACTCAAGATTTGGTTACTACTTGCAATTGATACTAAAATCCCCAATTTACTTTCCTGTACTGCTCGTGGATTACATCAAAGTCAAGCAACTATTCATATTTTCCCTATGGGATCGATCCTAACCTAGTTGGGTTAATATATTTGCAATCGACTGCATTGTACTTATAATTGGAGTGTATTTTGGGTAACATCAAATGTTGGTGCCATTGTCGGGAACTACGGTTTGAGTAGTAAATTTAATTGGTGAAGTTCACAAGTTTTTATGTTCTATTTTTGATTTGGCATACGCTGGTGTATTCTAAGTACCAGGAGTAAAGGCTTTCCCTTACTCTCTTTTATTACAAAACCAGAGAGAATTCTTTAAAACTGAGAATGATGTTAGAACAAGTTCATGAAGGGGTTCAAGACCCCTCACCAGTGGATCCAAACGCGGCACTCCCATGTGTTCTATTAGATCTGCAAAATATTGTATACTTACAAGCACAACAACTATTAGAGCAAGAACATAGAGAAGTCGAAGAGGATAGACTTGCTGTAGATGTGGGGTTAGGTCAGTAAGGTGGACTAGTCAGGCCTAGATAGGTTATTGATCATCGATATCAGAGAGACAGAGTTCTATTTATTTTGGCATATCAATACTTAGACTCATATAAGGATGATGATAAAGATTTGGGTTATGTTGAGCTTACTGATCCTGGAGCCTTTGTTCCTCCTGCTTTAGACCCTAATATGAAGTTTGATATAGTGAGTTCTATGATAAAATTATTGAATCTGAATGGTGTATTTTTGGGTGTATTTAAGGATGATGCAAACATGTACCTTGCAAATTTTGTAGGGATCTGCATATCTTATACTATTCCAGGGGTTGATCAGTAAGCATTGAGATCGAGGTTGTTCCTATTTTATTTGATACGAGAAGCATCTCTATGGTTAGGGAAACTTCCAAGAGGATCTATCACTACTTGGAACAAGTTGAAGAAACAGTTTCTGAGCAGATTCTTCCCTCCTACACGGTTGCTATAGTTGAAGGATGAAATTTATAATTTCAGGCAGTTACCTGTAGAGTCTATGTATGAGGCATGGTTTTGATTTAAGAAGAAGCTGAGCATGGTACCAAATCATAGAATTAAAGGATCTAATTTGTTATAAATCTTCTATAGATCACTGGATGATAGTTCGAGAGCTATGGTAGATACTATTTAAAGAGAAGCATTTATGTGTCCTCATTGGGATGCTGCATAGGAAATGCTAGATAACATTGTTGTGACCAATAGGGGATGAGATACAAAAGATTCAGAATGCGGTGGTGGTACATATGCTATTGGAGCAACAAATTCCTACAGAGAGACAAATGATATGGTAGTACAAGAGTTTGCATGACTTAATATAGATATAGGGTTGCTTATAAAACAATTTGCATCAATAAGTGCTAAGAAGGTGGATGCAGTTGCGACACAGGGGTATACTTCCAAACTACTCAAAATTGAATCTGAAGAAAAAAAGTATCTTGATCGTAGATTGTCAGATTTTCGAGCCCAAGGGTAAGGGAATCAAGGTTGAAACTATTATAACGTAGATACAGAGATATGAGGAGAGACAGAGATAGTGATTGGCAGCATAAAGATGACTATAAAGAGAAGAGTGACAAGTATATTCTACCAGGTAGTTGAGGTCTAGAGTCTAGAATGGGAACACTTTTATCTGAGCTGGTCAAAGGGAAAAAAAGTCAAGAGAACTGCCTAAAGGATATCAAAGCTGATCTGATAGGATTAAACTAGAAAGTTGAGTGACATGCTATAGTAATTAAGCACTTGGAGTAGTAATTTGGTCAGATGTCAGCCACAGTAAATCAGAGACAACCTGGCACTCTTCCAAGCAACGCAGTGGTAAACCCCATAAATGATAGCTAATGCCATTCCATTACCACCCAGAGTGATAAAGTCACTACAGATCCACTTGTACCCACTATTAATGAGCAGAAAAATGATGATGAGTCAGTTGATGTAGGGAGTAGTAGCAAGAAAAATGACAGAGAAGAGAAGGCTATGGAATCTGTGCTGAATCCCATTCTAAAACCTCTTTTTACTTATCCACAAAGTCTGAAAAAGAAACAAGAAGATGGTAAGTACCATAAGTTTTATCTATACTAAAAGAACTCTCAGTCAACATACTTCTAGTGAAGGCATTGGAGCAAGATCTTGGATACAGAAAATGTATGAAGGATTTGATCACCAAGAAGAGAGCATTCAGTTATGATCCAGTTGATAATGTTCATCATTGTAGTGCTGTAGCCACTAGAACATTAGTGGAGAAGAAGAAGGATCCCAGTGCTTTCACTATACCTTGCACTATTGGATCTTTTAACTTTGTGCATGTTTTGTATGTCTTAGGTGCTAGCATCGAACTCATGCCATTTATGGTATTCAAGCAATTAGGGTTGGAAGCTCCAAAACCCACCACCATGAGACTAGTAATGTTAGATAGGAGTGTGAAAAGCTAATTGGTATTTTATGTGATGTATTGGTGAAGGTGGATTATTTTATTTTTCCTGCTGATTTTGTGGTCTTAGAATTTGAAGCGGACTTCCAAGTCCTAATTATTCTTGGAAGACTATTTTTGACTATAGGAAAGACATTGACTGATTTAGAGCTGGGACATCTGATGTTGAGATTGAATAATGAACAAGTGATATTCAATGTATGCAAATCCATGAGACAGCCTGATGAATTGAGAGTGATATATGTTATTAATGTGTATGATGAAGAGGCATATTCATTCCATGATGTTGATGCAGTAACTTTATGGGATGATGGTTTTGATGCGGTTGTTCCAATTGAAGAGAGACTAGGTATTAAAGCACTTACAGTTGTGATCATGAATTTTGGCTCTGATGGTATCGAGGAGTATAAGGAGTTAGTATGTGCATTGTATGGGAGTGGTTCTTATAATTTTGCATCAACGAATCTTAACTTAGACTTACAAAATAGAAAGACTCCACCTGCTTACCTATCCATTAAGGAACCACCCGTATTAGAGTTGAAGGTCTTCCAATCTCACTTGCTTTATGCATTTTTGGGGGCCAACAACACTTTGCCAGTTATAATTGCAGCTGATCTGAGCCAATAAAAAGTAAAAGCATTATTGTCAGTGTTGTAGAATTTCAAGAGGGCTATTGGATGGTCTATTGTAGATATTGTGGGTATTTCACCTGGTTTGTGTACTCACAAAATATAATTTGAGATGGATTGTATTCCATCTATTGAATATCAACATCGACTTAATCCTTCTATGCAGGAGGTTGTTAAGAAAGAGATCATCAAGTGGTTGTATACTGGTATAGAATTTCCTGTTGCTGACAACAACTAGGTTAGTCTGGTTTAATGCATTCTGAAGAAAGGTGGAATAACTGTTGTGCCTAAAGAGAAGAATGAGCTAGTGCCTATGAGGCGAATCACTGGATGAAGAGTGTGCGTGGATTATAGAAAATTGAAAGCATGTACTCAAAAGGATCATATTCCAATGCCTTTCATGGACCATATGTTAGACAAGTTAGCAAACAGAGGATGATACTAAGTTCTTGGTGGGTACTCAGGCTACAATCAGATCACTATTGTTCCATTGAAGTTTCTATGGATAATTTTTTGGTGTTTAGTGACTCTTTTGATAAATGTTTCATTCACTTGGCAAAGGCTTTAAAAAGGTGTGAAGAATGCATCTTGGTACTTAATTGGGAAACATGCATTTTATAGTCAAAAAAAGAATTATTCTTGGGCACAAGATTTTAAAGAGAGGCATAGATATTGATCGAGCAAAGATTGAGGTGATTGAAAAATTGCCTTACCCAATTTCTGTTAAGGAAATTTGAAGTTTTCTAAGGCATGCAGGTTTTTACAGGTGATTTATGAAGAACTTCTTGAAGATTGCTAACCCTCTTTGCAAAATTCTGGGGAAGGAGGTAAAATTTAATTTTGATGACACATGTAGGAAGGGTTTTGAAATCCTAAAAGATAATTTGGTGACTGCTCCAATCATTGTGTCCCCTGATTGGTCTTTATCTTTTGAGATTATATGTGACGCTAGTGGAGTGGCCTTAGGGATTGTATTAGGCCAACAGAAAGAAAAGATCCTTCATCCCATCTACTACGCTAGTAAGGCACTAAATCCTGCTGAAAAGAACTATACCGTGATGGAGCAAGAGTTATTGGCAATGGTTTTTGCCTTTGAAAAGTTTTGATCTTACTTGATTGGGACAAAGGAAATTGTGCACACTGATATTGGCAGCCTAGGCTTATTCGGTGGGTGCTATTGTTGCAAGAATTTGAATTTAAGGTGAAGGACAGAAAAGACACAGAAAATCAAGTTGTAGATCACTTGTCTAGATTGAAGGAGGAAGGTTTCTAATGGGTTGAAGATTCATGACAATTTTCCAGATGTGCAGATATTGGCAGCTTCCCAAGATCTAATTCCATGGTTTGCAGATTATGAAAATTACTTAGCCAATGTTCTAGTCCCAGAAGACCTTTCATATTAGAAAAAGAAAAAGTTCATGCATGAGGTTAGAAAATTTTTCTAGGATGAACCTTCCTTAAATAACATTTGTGAAGATGGAATCATTCACAGATGTATACCTGAGGTGGAGATGATGAGAATACTTGAAGCTTGTCATTCATCGCCAGTTAGGGGTCATCATGTAGGGGCCCGCACAACTCATAAAATCCTACAATGTGGCTACTATTGGCCAACCATGTACAAAGATTTATTACTCTTCTGCTTTCTAGAAAACATGAACTATTTTAGAATTGGAAGTATTTGATGTATGAGGCATAGGTTTCATTGGACCTTTCGTAAATTTGTTTGGCATGAAATACATACTTGTTGTTGTAGACTATGTTTCAAAGTGGGTGAAAGCTACAACACTTCCTAATAATGAAGCACGCAGTGTCACTATATTTTTGAGAAAGAATATTTTTTCTTGAGTCGACATGCCACGGACTATTATTAGTGATGAAGGGTCACATTTTTGCAATTATCTATTCAAGAATCTTCTTGAGAAATATGGATTTAAACACAGGGTGGCAATGCCCTATCATCTGTAGACTAGTGTACAAGTTGAAGTGTCCAATAGAGAAATCAAGTCCATATTGGAATAGACTGTGAATGCCATCAGGATTGATTGGGAAAGAAAGTTAGATGATGCATTGTGGGAATACTGCACAACTTATAAAATCCCTATAGGTGCCTTACCTTATCAGTTGGTGTATGGCAAGGCTTACAACTTACCAATCGAGCTTGAGCATAAGGCGCTATGGGCGTTAGCGAAGCTGAATCTAGAGTGGAAGGATGCAACCAAGTCAAGGTTAAATAATATTAATGAGTTGGATTAATTTTGGCTCTGTGCATATAAAAGTTCAACACCTTACAATAAAAAGATGAAGTTGTATCACAATCGCAAAATTGAGAAGAGAGTATTCGAAAAGGGTGACCAAGTACTGCTCTATATTTCCAAGGTTCATTTGTTTCTAGGTAAGCTAGGGTCAAGGTGTTATGGTCCATTCATGGTGATAAGAGTCTATCCCTATGGTGCTTTAGAATTGAAGAGGGATGGTGAGCCCCCGTTCAAGGTAAATGGTCAAAGAGTGAAGCACTACTTGGGAAATATAAAAAACATGAATAAAGTATTTGATATTGACCTTGATGAAGACTTAGTAGTCAAGGAAATCGTGTAGTGCCATAACATTAAATCAAGCACTGCATGGGACGCAAGCCATAAGGCTACTTGGTGAAATCTTAGCATCCAACTATGCCATGTTATGCTGCGAAGTTAAACCAAGTGCTGCGTAGGAGGCAACCCATGTTTTTTGTACTTATTCAGTTATAGGGTAATATTTCTGTTCAATGTGCAGGGCTAAGAAAATCAAAAAATAGCAAGGAAAGATGAAGAAAACTAGTCATACGAACTCTTTATGAGTCATATTTATATGGTACGACTCATGTGTAGGAGTCGTATTAACCTGGGAGAAAAATCAAAATTAGGTAGTAGTTTCTGAAATGGATACAATTCTCAGAATGAGTCGTACCCCATAGGTACGATTCGTCACCTTAAGTCGTACCCACTCTAGAACCCAGGTAAGGTTCAGGTCTATACGAGTTAAATAAATGAACCATAAGCCTAGGTACAAATCATATCCACAAATCATACCCATGCTTACTAGGTTAGATTGCGGGTTGACTTGGCCAGTTCTTTAATTAAAAATAAGAAGGGGCACCTGATTGGGTACCCATTTGACCTAACTCATACCCACACCACATTTCAATCTAGTTCCAACCTTTAATCCACAAAATCACTTGAAATCACATGATTAAACTACCATCAACTTCGAATTGCTCAATTTTCTTGATTGGAATGCGAATTTGAGAACAATTAGAACTTGGAAGAAAAACTTTTATATCTTCCAAACACTAAGTTTTCGAACATATTTTCTTTACTTTTGAAGTTAGAATGAGTTGTGGTTCCTACTACTATAAATTTTATTAAGTAGGATTTATGCAAATATTAATTTATTGGTAACCTACCTTAGATGTTCATGTTGGAAATTAGAAATTGGAGTATATCTAGGGTTTTGGAAATGGATTTGATATGTTTGTGTGGGTTAAAATGATTGAAATGGTTGAAAATTATAGTGGGTGTTTTGGGAAATTGAATTGGAGTCAAACTTTAAAGTTGGACATCTATGTTGCTGTGGATACTAAACCTCTTACGACTCGTATCCATTATGCGAGTCATAATGGTATACGTACCCATTGACAACAAAGAAGTTTAACAAATTTAAGGTACTAAAATGGATACGATTCTATCTTACTAGTCGTACCCAGACTATACGACTCGTACTAATTAATTTGTATCCACCTGGGATGATTTAAAGTAGAATAAATGTTTGTGATCTTCTTATTACTATTGGTAATGACTCATATCCTGCTGGTAAGACTGGTTAGGAGTCATACACTGACCCATGAAAAAAGGTCATGCACTGTATATGATATGACTCTAGCATACGAGTCGTACCCTGAAGGTACGACCAATACCTGCCATTCATACCCTAAGTATAACAAGAACATTGAACTTTGGTTTAAAAATTTTCATTTCTTTTCTTTACTTAGTTACTAATGAGGGTACATTTGTAGGAGTAATGCCTCTAAAGAATGTTTCCTCATCTAAGCAAGCCAAGAAGGTGACTAAGAAAGCACTAGTTGCGAGTGAAGAATCCAATGATTGTGAGTTTGAGGTTTTCACTGATAGAAGTGGAGAATTATATAAGGACACCACCACAGGAAAAACTACACACAAAAAAAAGAAAGCTTAGAAAGAAAAGGGGAAAAAGTGGTACCCCAAGAATTAGACTCACCTCCAAAAGGGCCGAAGAGGAAGAATCCCACAGTACCCTCAAATTTGAGGGTAAGGCTTGGTGGAAACTAGCCTGACACCGACTGTGTCCTACTATTGATGATGATGTCCTAAGCCCGACTCGGGCAGCTATGATAGCCTACTTCACGGTCAGTTACGAGTTTGATGTCGCTGAGTTCCTATCCTGAAAGTTAAGATATAAGGCAGTTGGGGGTCAAAAGGCATTACTATCCTACCCATGTATGATCACACAAATATACCTGGCTGCGAGAGTGCTAGAACTTCCTGGGATAGATAAAATAATCAAATCCAGGAGGATATTTGACATTGGCCAGATTAGAGATGTGGCCAACCCTTTGGCCCAAACAGTGAGATAGAAAATAGATATTTTTACAGGATTATTCCCTTAGGATGATCAAACTGATATCCATGTTATAGCTAAGGCTATTGAGGCAGCAACACAGATAGAGGGCCCTCATACTGATTCAACGGGTACTTCTACTGCCCCACCACCAATTTACTCAGTGCCACCTAGGTCACGGGGTATGCCCCCCAGTATTATGATGATCTCCCAAGTTGTATAGACTGTGGTTATAATCAAATTAGCCACACTTGATGTGAAGATAGGTCATATAGAAGGAGGAGTGGAGAATTGGCTTAACAGGTAGTTTGAGGAGCAGGATAGGCAAGTCCAGAGGCACCTAGATGCTTTTGATTTGAGGATAACTTTACAATTGAGTAGAGGGTAGACATATAATATAGCTAATATTAAATCTAAGTTTGCAGAAATTATGAAAATAGTCTCAAAGCTTTATGAAAGACCAAAGATTGCTGAGCCCATTAAGAGACAGTGATTCCTACTGTCCATGTGCCTAATATTTGGTTAGACCTAGCTGATCCTCTATTGAGGAGTCTGAACAATAAAAAAGAGAGAGAAAGAGAAAGAAGAAAGAAGCAAGTGCAGCCAGGAAAAACGCCAAACTTGATAATATTCAGAAAGAGCAGGACCGAGAGATGTGGGTCTATGAGATGGCTAGGGAAGATGGTGGATTAATAGATTAAGTGTTTGATGATATCAGGGTCGATGTGGTTCCCCTACTACTGTTGATGCAGTCCTGATATGAGGGCTCCTATGTTAATATTGATGCACCGACACCTTGATCACCTAGGTATGACCTTTATCCTTACTCTATTTAATTTTGGTAGCACTGGGGATAGTGCAATAATTTTTAGTTGGGGGTGGGGGTTATTCTAAAAATTCTGGGAGTAGCTAAAAAGTATAAGTGGCTAAGACTGAAAGTCTGTTATGACTAGCAAGTTTGATGTAGGAAGCTGACATAAGGAGAATATTAGAGCACCTATGACAACAAATTATTTTTTTATTATAATTTTTGAGGATTTTGAAAAATTTTAGTTGTAATGAATGATTTTATTGTTGATTTGGGTTTTAAAACACTATTGATTTGATATGTTATTGTGCTGAAATTATGACAAAAAAGTTAAGCCCCCTCAAAAAATTTTGTTTAATTAATTGCGTGATTTGTATACGTGTGTGGGACTACTGTGAATCTGATAATGGCATTAGGATTAGGGATAGAATAGTTAGTGACAAAATAGCTGCAAAGTTGGATAACTAGTACTTAGTAGTGTAGCCCTGTGCAAGTGCATGTGAGGTTTACTGTATCCCAGTGTGTTGGAATCTAGAACTTGCCTGATTGCTTTTACCTAGGTCTAGGATAGCTAAGTAAGAGATGATCATAGGCCATTTTTGTGAGATTCCACTTGAGCCTAAAATGCTCTAACCAAATGAATCCCTTTGATCAAAATATTTGAGCCTTGATTGACCAATTTTTGTTGTTACACCTATCACCTTCTCATTTAACTTACAATTAACCTATTTTGGCTCTGGTCCTTCTATGGACACTGTGCACCTCAACTTAGGAAAATTGCCTAAGCTGAGGGTGGCTATTATAGGGGTGCGTGAGAGAAAATGAGTATGAAGAAAATGGGTAGAAGAAAATAATGGAAATTTGAGCAGGTGTGGTGAAAAGAAAAGAAAGAAAAGTTCAAATGAAAAGCAAAAGAAAAAGAAAAGAAAAATAAGTGCTCGAAAACCACACCCGGCCCAATAGAAATGTGCTTAAAAATAAAAAGGGAGACATAAGGGCAAAAATAAAAAAAGAAGTGAAAAGTAGGTCGACCCTGAGAAAAGCGTAGTGTCCAGGAGGCTTAGTCACAAATCAATCTCAAAAGATATTATACCAGCCTTAAGCCTACGTTACAAGCCAAATAAAGTCCTATAGTGATCTTACTGTTATTGTCTGACAACTTAGGAAAAGAGAATAAGGGCAAGCCTATGGAATTCTACGAGCACCGATGATACTTCTTTATGAGTGAGGGAGTTATTCGTTATATCCCTAAATAGAGTGGGTTATCCAAACTACGAGTGAAGGGGATTTCCTTAACTGTGAGTGCACATGGGTTATGCTGCTAGGTTGTTTGATGAATGTAATTTTTTTCTATGCCAAAGTGTCTATTTCTAATGTAATTCCATCATCGGATTCCTTCGTGTTTCTACTTATGCTAAATTGCTATATGCTGTTTGAGTTGAAAACATAAAATTAAGAGGGGAACAATAAGATTTAAATCAATTTCAAAATCATTGCCATGGTGTGCTTGAGATCTTCCTGTTTAAGCATCGTCTATGTGCTATAAAATAGGTATTTAATTTTTTTTGCTTGAGGACATGCAAAAGTCTAAGTTGAGGGTTTTGATGTTGCATGGAAGCACGACACTTTTGATGCTTAAAACTTTAAATTTCTACTTAAAACTTAGGATATTTTGTTAGATATGATGCACTTTGGTGTATAATGCAGGTCAAATATGTTTACAACAGTTTTTGAATGAAAAAAGTAGAAAAAAACCTAAAAAAGACCTAATCTGATCAAGATACGAGTCATCTCATGAGTTGTAAACATTTAATATGACTCGTATGCTGAATCGTATACAAAACAAAATCAAAATCTAACCTGAGAAATAAAGTATGGGTTAGATACAACTCAAGTATCCAAGTTGTAATCTAGGATATAAGTCGTACAGAGTATTCGTAAGCATAATAGAACCTAAGCTACTATCCAAGAGTTGAAGTCTTAGAAGTGTATAAGTTAGAGGTCTGAGTATGACTCATACACGGAAGTCACACACAAATCAGTGTTCAAAGCTTGGAAAGACAAAATTCTAGGTGGATACGAGTGAAAGACATAAGTCATACACTCAGGTATGACTCATAAGCGGAAGTCGTATGTTGAATAGAAAGTTGAAGCCTTGAGAGATTAGATACTGGAACAGATTTGAGAAGGTAGGGTACGACTTGTATGATAATGGTATGAGTGAAGAATGAGTCATACTGACTGCTAATATAACTTAACCTTTCCTATTTTTATTAGGATTTTTATGTTGTTTTGAGATACTATAAGTACCCTAGGGTTTATCTTTTATTAGGTTATGCTCTTTTACATATTATTACAATACTTTACAATACTTTTACAATTGTTCTTGAGATTTTATGGTTTATTCAATTACAGACTTCTGAGCTTATTCATCTTATTCTTGTGCAAGTGATTTTATGTGTTCTTCATTAATAAACATGGTTTCTTGCACAAACATGAGTGGCTAATCTCCTTGACTAGGGTTGTGGCTAATTTATTCTAGGGTTTCTGCATATATCTTAATCGTCTTCATGATTATTAATATTAAGTAGCTGCAGTAGCTTGAGATAGCCTGTATTCGCATCCACCCCCACAAGGGAGTTTGTGATCGAGAAAAGAAGATTAGGATAGTGTTTTGGGATTCACCTCCCCCTTTTAGTCTCTACCATCTCATCTAATCACTTGATCCCAAAAGGTGATAGTGAGATAAGGTCTTAGCAAGGAGAAACAAAGAGACACCCTGAGACTTAACTGGTAAAAGGTGAGATTTATCTTCGTACCCTTAAGGCGGCTGATAATACCTATCTTGTAGACTTTGCATGCAAAATAGTATAATAGTTAGGTTGATCGTGAGAAATCTATGAAGTTGAGAAGCCAAGGAGAACATAAGCCTTGTATTTGTCTCATATTATCTACAACTCAAAAGTACTAGAGATTTGTTTACTACTTATAATTGATACTAAAATTCCCCTATTAACTTTCTTGTACTGCTCATGCATTACATCAAAGTCAAGAAACTATTCATATTTTCCCTGTGGGATCGACCCTAACCTAGTTAGGTTATTATATTTACAATAAACTGCATTATACTTCTAACTTGAGTGTATTTTGTGAAAATTCAATCACTTTGGGGTGAGCCTATGTTGTTTGTAATATAAAAGGATAGGTCTATGCGTATGTGTATTGATTATCGTTAGTTGAACAAGGTGATGATTAAGATTAAGTATCCTCTTCCTCATATTGATGATTTATTTGATCAGCTTTAGGGTGGTTCAATGTTTTCAAAGATTGATTTGAGGTCCAGGTATACCAGTTGAGGATTGTAGATTTGAATATTCCAATGATAGACTTTCAAACTCGGTATGGTCATTATGAGTTCTTGGTTATTTCCTTTGGGTTGACCAATGCCCCAGCTACATTCATGGAGTTGATTGAATTAGGTATTTTGACTATATCTTTTCTCCTTTGTTTTTGTATTTATAGATTATATCTTGGTTTATTCCAAGAGCATGGCCGACTATGAGAAAAAAATTATAGATTATGCTTTAGAGATTGAGGAATGAGAAGTTGTATACTAAGGTATCCAAGTGTGAGTTTGGGTTGGAGTCCATTTCTTTCTTGGCTCATGTGGTGACCAAGGATAGTATTATGGTTGATCCATCCAAGATTGTATTGGTTTATGATTGGTCTTGTCCTACTTCTCCCTATGAGATTTGGAATTTTGTTAGTTTAGCGGGCTACTATTGGTATTTTTATGAGGGTTTTTCATCAATTACAGCTCCATTGATCAAGTTGACTCAAAAGAAGATTTGATTTTAGTGGTCTGATAATTATGAGGCGAGCTTTCTGAAGCTTAAGGATTTATTGACTTTATCTCCTATCTTTACTTTGACCAAGGAGGGCATGGGTTTTATTTTCAAAACATCAAGGATTTATTGCTTATGCTTCTCATCAGTTAGAGCCTCATGAGAATAATTACCCTACCCATGATTTGTAGTTGTGCGTGGAAGTGTTTGCTTTGAAGTTATGGAGGAACCAGTTGTATGGAGTCTACTGTTAGAGTTTATAGGATCATCATAGCCTTCAATACTTCTTCTCTTAGCAAGATCTTAATATGAGGCAGCGCCATAGGCATAAGTTGCTTAAGTATTATGAATTGACTATTCTTTACCATCCGAGCAAGACTAACATGGTTGCAAATGCCTTGAGTCAAAATTTGACTAATATGGATAGCTTAGTTTATCTTTTAACCCAGGAGAGGCCTTTGACCTTAAAGATTTAGTATTTGGATAACCAGATAATTAGGCTTAATGTTTTGACACTTGCATGTGTTTTAACATTCATGGAGGCTAGGTTTTTCTTGATGAAGTATATTCATGCTTATTAGTTTGATGATGTTTGATTGAGAGTGATTCAGGATAAGGTGTTGAATGGTGAAGTTAAGAAATCCTCGCTTAATCCAATGGTATCTTAAGGATTGGTGGCCGATTTTGCATGTTGAGAGTGGGTGATTGGATTAAATTGATTTTAGAGGAGTCTCATTGTTCTAGGTATTCCATCCATCTGGAAGTGACTAATATGTATCATTATTTGAGGTAGCATTACTAGTAGGGTGGTAAGATAAAGGATATAGCAAATTTTGCAGTTCATTGCCTATGTTGTAGTAGGTGAAGGCCGAGCATTTGAGACCTAGTGGTTTGCTTCAGAGGTTACCCATTCTCTAGAAAAAATAGGAACTGATCAATATGGACTTTGAGATTGGGTTGCCTCGTACTTCTCATGGTTCTGATAGTATTTGGATCATCATGGATCAATTAACCAAATCTACTTATTTTATTCATATTTAGGGTTCTTTCAGTGCTGAGAGGTTGGCTTGTGTCTATATTTATGAGATAGTTTGTCTTCATGGTGTGCAGTGTCTATCATCTTAGATAGAGGTTAGCGTTCATATCTTACTATTGGAAGACTTTTTTGGAGGTGTGGATACCTGAGTTTATCATAGCATAATATTTTATCCCTAGACCAATGGTAAGTCAGAGCAGATTATTTAGGTTTTAGAGAATGTGCTTCATGCTGGGTTATGGACTTTGGTGGTTAGTGGGAGCAATATCTAGCTTTGATGAAGTTTTCTTATAATTATAGCTACTATTCTAGTATTGAGATGGCTCCTTTCGAGGCCTTGTATGATAGGCATTATAGCTCTCCAGTTGGTTGGTTTGAGGTTATTAAGATTAGATCTTGAGGTACGAACTTGCTTCATGAGTCCTTGGATAATGTTTACGTCAATCAGGATAGACTTCGAACGACTCTGAGTTTTGTACCTTGAGATTTAGTGTTGGCGATCTGTCTTTCTTGTTGCATCGCCCGTGAAAAGTGTGATGAGATTTTAGAAGAGGGGCAAGCTTAGCCCCAAGTATATTGAACCTTTTGATATTCTTTAAACTTTTAGGGATATGGCTTATGAGTTAGCATTACCTCCAGATTTATCAGTTCTTCATGTATTTCTTCATGCTTTCATCCTTTGGTAATCAATTCTAGATGAGTCTTATGTCATTCATTAGGATTCAATCCAGTTAGATAAGCAGTTGTCTTTTGTTGAGGATCCTGTCTCCATCTTAACTAAAGATATGACAAAGTTGCATTCTAAAGATATTTTAGTGGTTAAGGTCTAGTGGCGACATCGACTTGTAGATAAGTCTACTTGGGAGGTCGAGTCTTATGTCGTGGTAATTACCCCTAGCTTTTTCCTGATTCAGGTATTTTCCTTGCTTTAGTTTGAGTGTATACTAGATTTTCAGTGGTGGATAATGTAATGATTTGACTGTAGGTAATTTTTGTGAAATACGAATTTCTATTTAATTTGATAATTTTACCCCTCCTAGTGGTTGCTTTGTGGTATTTATGGGGTGTAGGGATGATTGACATGATTTTCAATGCATTTTGTGTGATTTGTGCGAGTTTGTGATTTTTGGTCGCTTGAAAAGTCTTATAGTTGACTTAGCTCAATGTTTATTGATCTGTGTGTCAAATGGCAAAACAGACTGCACCAATAGAGTTGAAACATCGATTTGAGATTGGTAACAGGGTTGGTGTAGTTTTATGGCTTTTATATCTCATTTCGATTTTCAGTTCAAAAAGTTGTGAAATTAGGTCTGGAGGATCAATTTTATAAAATTTTATTTTTATAAATCTCATGCGGTCATTGAATTTGAAGGTCAAATTTAGGTCTTTGTAGCCTTTGGATCCCATTTTGACCTTCGATTTAAAAATAGTGTAAATAGGGTCCTAGGGTCCATTTCGTGATATGAAAATTTTTCATAAATTTGATTATTCTGTTGGATTCAGAATGTGTTTACAATTGAATTTCACTATTGGATCATGTTCATAAGGCTCCGAATGAGTTTCAAGGGTCAAAAACAAAGTTTGAAGATTACTGGTACTGGTGTAGGCGCTAAAGCGGCTGGTCAACTGCTTTAGCGGCGTTTGACCATTTAATAGGCTGCTTTAGCGGCCATTGCTGATGGTTAAGACCAAAAATTGACCCCATTTCATATTTTTGACATTTTTGGAGGTAGGAATCTCCGATTTTGATGATTTTTCGATGTATTTTTCTCATATTATCGATGTCTATCACTGTATAACTCCATTTCTCCCATTTATCAAGAACTTTTATTTTATTTTCGTGATTTCTCCCCATCTTGAGAATCAAAACACCATTTTAACAATTGTTAGGGCTCAGGAGCACGAATTTTGATGATTCAAAAGGGATTTTTGAGATTTCTTCTATGGGTAATTTTCTAATATTATAATTATCATTTTTTCCTCTCAATTTCACCTTCAAAACAACTTCAAATTCTTGATTTCAAAATGAGTTTCGGGGGATTTTCCCTAGTAAAGCTTGAAAATAGTTTTTCTTTTATTTGAACCTCATTTTCACATGAATTTTCAGCTGTAGACTCCTATGAGTATAGGAAACATGCTTTTAAAATTAAATTATGATTTTATGATTCTATTTCAAAAACCCATTTCGGGGGTTCTTTTTGACTCCGACTAATAAATAGGCAATATGAATATTGTTGACTTTCTTTTGACATGTAGATTCTGTATTTGTATGTTTTTTTTTGATTTTGTGTCCGTTCATGAGGTAAAATCTTTGGATTGAAAGTTTTTTGGACCTAATTTCGGCATTCGAGGTAGGTTATGACTTAACTTTCTTCAAACCTGATTGGGTAATTAATAATATAAAATTATGTTATTGGTATGGGGTTGTATCATGAAAAATATGTTTAGGTGATCCATGTGTTTATGTTGGAGCCTATGTGGATAATATTTGGTGGTTTTGAGACATTATTTTCTATGTGCGATCGTGTGGGGTCTTGTATGATTTTGTTGGCCTGATATTGATATAGGTTTGTTTAGTTGTACTCTTTTTGATTGAAAAGCCTATATTTTGTGATTTATGTGGTATTAATGACTTTTTCCTTGAATATTTCTGTAACGCCCCGATTCCCGAGAACTGAAATGCCACATGATGCTTATGATCCCAAAGGACCAGAAGCTAACCCTTTTTGTGATATCTGTACCTGTTTACTGCATAATATAATAAAATACATGCGAAAATTGGATAACACTTACCATAAGGTTCAAACATCTAGAAATATACAATACCTTAAACCACACACTAATACATCTGTCTGAAAAGCCTCTACACTGCCTGAATTGTGGAGTTGAAGGGACAATTCCCCCAACTAGCTCCGTCTACTAAAATCAAATACTGTAATAACAACATCCTCGGATGATGAGGACTCACTGCTGCTATACAAGTGACTTCTAAGATGCTCCAAGTTTCACTCCTCTGAACCTATGGTTCCCCAAAATAAAAGAACACCATAGCGCGAATGCGTTAGTACTAAGATGTACTGAGTATGCAAGCAGGGAGGGCTAAATGCAAGGGCTTATGCATGAACATTTAATCAACAGAATAATCATGAGAATAATGAACGAGTACACATATATGAATGCACAGTTCACAACCACTATAACAATTATAACGACTCCAGATACCACAGCTCGGATACCACTTTATTGTCCTCGGAACTCACTATTGTACTGGGGTACTGCATTACTGAATCACAGGATACCAACACTGATCAATCGAATACACTCACGCCCCTGACTCCTGCAGATTTATACTGACACAGAAACTGTAGGAAGTAGTTACATAACTTACCATGACTCCTCATAGCACACAATAATTTGAATAATATCTTTGATTTCGTAAAACATGCGTATGGAAAATGAAGACTCACATGGCTTGAATTTCATTATCCATACTTCTCATAATATTATAGAGAGGAAAACATAAGTAAAATCCCATAAATCATCATAAAATCATCAATATTCATCATAAATTTTCATGAATCATCATAGACAACCAAACTCATCAACTCAAGACTCGGAGCGACTTGATAGTTCAAGAAACATACTCTTATGGACAGGGGAGTTTCCTATAACTGACAAACCCACGTGAGCCGCGTAGAATACCAACGTTTGCCCTCCTAGGGAGAGCACTCCCATTGGTGGGAGTGTTGTACTCTTGCCAGGGAGTACAACCTTAAATCTTTCATAATCACAATTTAGCTCTCTGGCCAACAATATCATCATCAACAACCCTACGGTGGCACATAGGTTTGGGGAAATACCAAATTTCTCTCTCGATGCTAAGTAATACTCCCCGACTAGCTCAGAATGCGTTAGGAAATCCACCACAACATCACAAGGATCTATCATAAAGACCAAATCAAATCTCTTTGGAAATCCACCACAACATCGCAAGGGTCTATCATAAAGACCAAATCAAATCTCTTTCTCATTTATCAAATCATATCAATTTGTGGATTCCTAACTCATAACATTTTAGCTCAAAACATTTTAATTTTCCTCAACATCAATATGGTATCAATAACACAACATTTCATCTCTGCGAGCTTAAAATCAATATAAATCATCCTGACTCTGCAGATGCAAATCAATATTCTCAAATGATCATTCTTTCATTGCAATATTCAAATCATGACAATAGCTTTTGAAAAGCATTTAAGATCTTTAAATCATAGTAAGATTTTGTAAGTCGTAATGTAACTCAAATCATGGCTCTTATATCAAGAATCCTCAAATTTTTTTTTCATAGCAGTGGTATGCAATTTATGGCATAAAATTTCAATTCAAGAAAACAAGATAATAAGGTTATTATGTATACCAATATTGGACGATTCAAAGTTCCATAAATCATATCTTGAAAACACTTGAAATATCAACTCATGGTAGAAATATGAAATTCACCATATCAAATCATAACTTGGGAATAATAAAGTAATTATGTACATCAAAGCTTAAACAATTTATATTTTTCATAACCTCATAATTCGTCATTAAAACATTTTGGGTATTTACCCACTTTACAAAATCATGAAATTCCAATGATAAAATCAATTCTTTGGGCACAAGAATGAAAAGATATTCTTGTTCAAAACCGCACATACTAAGTTCTCATGGAATTCATGTTAAGTTCTCAAATCATCAAAAATTCATCGATCATAGCACAACTAAGATTATCGTAGAACTGACTCAGCTCTAGACCAGCAGACTATTTTGGACATACGTGCCCCCAATAATCAATAACATAAGTAATACGTAGTATACAACAACACATACTCCGATGTCCAAATTGGATGAAAATAATTTTATTGGAAAGAAGACTCTCAGGGCTTTCCATTGAGATATAGCAGCTCACACAGTTCATTATGTACAAGGAGTTATGATTGTTTGAAGTTGACCAAAAAAATCCCCTGGCTGCAGTATTTTTTTTCTGCACATTTTACTGTTCACAATTCGATCGGAATGGTCGTAGTTTGAACGGAATGGTCGTAACTCATCTCTAGAGTGTTCGTTTTGGGTGATCCACATATCATTGGAAATATTATTCAATGCTCTATGAAATGGTGGGTCGAAATCCAAGAAATAACACACAGAAAAATTATAAATCATTCTCGAAGATAGGATCTAATACGTTTACGCACAAAATTTTGACGAAAATTTTTTCGGGGAATTACAATTTCTCTTGATGGTTTATGAACTATATTGAATCATGGATGGTTGGTTGACTTGAGTAGATTTTGGCTCACATGGTTGATATATTGGTTGGAGATTGAAAACTCTCATTTTGATTGGTTGTGAGCCTTACATCCTCTTATCATAATCATTTTTGAAACATTGGTAACACTATAGAAATACTGGAATTACTAGCTTTTTTGACAAAACAAAGTGACTTCTTTTAAAAACCTCCACTAATGTATGTGTAATGGCTTGATTTTTAGTGATTTATCTGAAATAATTCATTTTATATGATTTGACCATTTTACTCCTCCTCTTGGTTGGTTGGTCGTATTTCTGGGGTGTTGGATGATTGGTATGAGTTCCATTGCATTTCAGTGTCATTTATATGAAATTATGGTTTTTGGTGTCTTGAAAAGCCTTTAGTTGACTTCGGCCAATATTTATTGTTTCGTGCATCGGATGGCAAAATGGACTACGCCAGCATATGCAGAATGTCAATTTTAGGATGGTTTCATGGTTGGTGTGATTTTATGGCTTTTAAATCATATTTGAACCCTCGGTTCAAAAAGTTGTGAAGTTATATTTTGAGGGTCAACTATGTGAAAATGATGTTTTTTCAAAAATATGATATCGCCATTAACTCCAAATGAATCTAGAGGGATTCACAGAGACCTGTAACATTTCAAGTCTCAGCTGGTGCACTCGAATATGCGACATCATGGTTGCGTAAATGTCCCAGCTGTGCAGGAAAATATCGCATATGGGACTCTGTGTTGTGTATACGACCGTCGCTCAAGAGATGGCAGGGTCACTTAAGTGACATCTGCACTCAGGTAAGGTATCGCATATGCGACACCTGGTCGCTTAAGTGATGCCTAGGTCATTTAGATACTCTTTTTTGCCATTTTCACCACTTTTGAGACTTGGAGCTTGGGGTTATGAGCTTTTGAGTAATTCCTTCCATTTCTAAGCTTGGGTAAGGTCCAAAACACCTATCTCAACTATTTTTGTTCAATTTTAATATTCTAATCTTATTTAAATGTAGATTTAAAAGTGAAAATTGGAGATTTTATCCTGAAAGGCCTAAAAATTGTATCTCTTCAATTAAAAACCACAAATTCAACCCTTTTTCACTTGTGTAAGTTTCTAATCCTCTAATTATCATCTTTCTCTCAATTCCTTCTTCAAAATATATTTAACTTCTTGAGTTTTAAAATAGTTTTTAGGGGTTTTTGCCGGTTAAGCTCAAAAAATGGTATATTTTGATTTGAACCTCATTTTTTAACTCGTTTTCGCTTGGATTTTTAGTTGTAGACTTCTATACTACGGGGAACATATTTTTAAAATAACATTATAGTTTTACCCTTTTTTTTTGAAAACATATTTTGAGGGTCCATTTTGATCCCAACTCAGAAATAGGTAATATAGGCATCGTTGGCTTTTTTAATTCATAGATTCTATACTTCTATGTTTTAGTTTGTTTTGGATCTGTTCTAAGGGAAAGGATCCATGTTGAAGGCTTTTGGATTGTTTTTCAGTATTCGAGGTAGGTTATGGCTTAATTTTTTTCAAACTAGGTTGGGTAGTTAATATTGATACAAAAATCATGTTAAGGTATGGGAACCAATCATGAAAATGGCTATATTGTCATGTTGTACCCGTGTGGGGCCTATATTATTGCTAATTGATGATTTTGAGACATTATTTGCTGTGTGTGATCTTATGGGATCTTATATGATATTGTTGTCCTTGTGTATGTGAAATTAGTTATATCTTATTTGATGAAAAATCTTAATGTGGCATCAATGGTATATTTTGCTGTATTTTACCCTATTGGCATGTGGATTTATGTTGGATTTCATGGATGGTTAGAATATTGAGTGTATTTTGGCTCACTTTATTGGTATATTAGTTGGATATGGAAATTCTCATTCTGGTTGATTATGAGCATTACTTCTTCATATCATATACATTCATGAAACATTGGTACCATCATGGACATACTAGAAACACTAGCTTTTTCTGATAGAAAATATGACATCTTTAAAACCCTCCATTGATGGATGTGCCAGAAAGGTGATATGGATATTGGTATTGGATATTGGTCGTATATGAATTGACGAAACCCCCCATGAGTCCTACCTAGGAGAAGAGCTCAGTAGGTGTATATAGAGGTTGTGCAATGGACTCGTGCATTACACAATCATTTTCACCATCTGCATCATCTCATTATTATATACCTTTTGTTTTCTTTGTGTATATTATTTGTCCTTGATATGATGCTTTCCTACGTGTATCAATTTCTTTTGATTGTATGTGTGATATTCATATACTTGTGCTACCTTTTGGTATTTGCGTGTGATATATGTGAATATTATTAAATTATTAGTGGAGATGGGGTGGGCTACCGTTTGGACATTTTCTAATTTTAGGTGACATACCCTTAGTATGCATTTTGAACGCTTTTTTTTCTCCTTTTCTCAATGGGCCTATGATACCTACTAAGTACAAGTGGACCATACTCACCCCTATCGTGGCCTTTTGGTGCAGATCCTTGTTTGAGTGCATATTATGATAGTTGATTACAGGCGATACTTAGAGCCCACTTCTAGGTAGCAGTTGATCTTTGCATCCGAAATTGAAAACTACCTTATCCTATTGAGATTTTTTCTTTATTTATATTCATAGAAAGAGTCGTTCTTTTTAGATATCCTATGTCTTTGACTTCGAGTTATGCTAGTTAGTTCTTACACTATGACACCAGGTTTTGAGATTATTGTATGGTTGTAATACCCTAGGTTTTGAACTGTAAATTTTTCCCAGTGATTGTGCTTACTGCTAGGTTACGACTAAGACTCTATGAGTCATATAGCTCCAATCATGGTTTAACCAGTGAGAAGGCTCATTATTTCTGACTTGAGTACAACTAACTCCCTACGGGTCGTAAGCTATGGTCATGAGTCGTAGGGTGTGACTCATGACCAAACCAGTAGGGTGGACCTGAGTCACTACCCAGACTATGAGTCATGGTGATGACTCGTGACCAGTGACTAGTGACCATGAGTCGTTACTCAACCCATAACGACTGGGAGTTATTTTTCTGCACATTTTTAATTAAGGGTAATTTGATATTTTCCCTTCTTTTACACCACTACCACAACATAAGAAATTCCCTTATCCCTATTTCCATTATTTAACATAACATAAACACTCTCTTCTCTCTCAAATTCCCCAATCAAAAGCAAGGCTAGAGTTTCTAAGGGCTGGTCATCTAGGGCTCAAAGTGTGGTTTCTTCTCCAAATTCTTGGTGTTTTCAGGCATGTATCTCTCCCCTTAAAATTTTATTTTATCTGGTCATGCAATGGTTTGGTATTAATATGGTATTAGTGTTTGGTTTTGGAATTTAGATTGAGGGTTTTGGATGATTATTGTTTAAATAGTATTTCTATGGTTTACATGCATTTGTTATTATTATTGATGGATTTTGGAACTCATTGGGTGCATGGGTATCGTAAAAGGAATGGGGGTCGTGTATTCCCCCTTAAACTTATAGATTTTGGTGTAGGAATTGGTAATAACCTTGACCTACCTTATGAAATTGGTTTGAAACATGACTATACTCATAATTTAACCACTTTTGAAACTATTGCATTGCATAAAAGGTTAATGGAATATAAATGGTTTTGAAAGGCCTTGGTGGCCATGGATTGATTTTAAATTGGAACTTGGAGTCTTATGGCTATATGGTTTGTTTTTTCATAATGGAATTGGCTTGCAAGCATAATTAGTTAATATGACGATACCATTTGGCAAATGCCTAATAGATGACTTCTTGGTTAAATGGACAGTTTATGTGTAAGGGGTTTAATTTGTCTTAAAGTGAGTTGTGTAGCTTGCCGTGGAAGATGGATGTCCCTGGGGTACCGATACTAGAAACCATATTTGCTGGTATAGGGGCCTTGGTAGCCGTGTGTCTAGTTTACACTTTATACATATGCATTTTATAATCGTTGGAGCCTCAATGGCTTTGGCCCTTCCTTGGATTTCTACAGTTCGTGCGACTAACACTCACTAAGCCCCTTCAATAGTTAGTGATGAACCCATATAGCCCATGGGTGTCCTTTGGATGGTTAGAGATACAGTCCAGGATAATGGTTTAAATCTCATGTTAAACTTTGTTCCCTATCCCAACATCTTATACATATGTATGTATGCATGCATGTGAACATGTACATTGAATTTGGACTTGCTATTGACATGGCATTCTTTTATCCCTACCCCAAGTTAAATGATAGAACTCATCCCACTCATTGTCTTAGGACCTACATTGTTTTATAATGTAGGGTCCGAAGATATTTTTTTTACCCCTGTGCAATGTTAGGTGATCCAGTTCCTCAGTTGGTTTATAGTGAAGTGGTGAGCTTCCATCCTCCAAAAAGCTTAGTCATTCTATCGGTGTCTTTCCATATTTTAGAATTAAAGAGTTCACATTAACATTATCATTGCCATTGTCACTGTCAGGGTTAGGGGCATGTCCCAACCTAGTTTGATATTCGGATTGGTTTAGATGCTTTTTGTTTACATGTGTGGGTCGGATGGTGTTGTTGACTATTAGAGCTAATTGTTGAGTTACATTAACTACTTTATCTTTATTCTCTGGATGTCTTCTGTTTTGTTATTATTTGGATTTTGCTTAGTTGAACAGACTATAGGGGTGGTCTCCAATCCTTGGTAGACTTGAGATACCCGTCACTACTAGGCCCGGGGTTAGGTCATGACAAGCTTGGTATCAAAGCATAGATATAGGGTCGTTGGTTGTCTACAAAGTCGTGTTGATTAAAGTCCTTTTTATGAGTGTGTAGCACGCCACACTTATAAGAGGGAGGCTACAAGACAATTAGGAATATTTCTCTTTCTTGTGTTCTATTCGGGCTATAGAGTATAGGGTAATGGAATTTCTCTAACTCTTAGTTTTCTCACATTTCAGATTATGCATCCCTGAACATCTGATATTTGTATGAACTCTGCCGTGTCCTCTATCTTACCTGAGGATAATGTAGATAGAACTCAACCTGCTGATGAGGTGCAGACATGGTCTAGGGTCACTGCTCCTGATTGTGCTGCCCCACGTAGAGTTCCACCGGTCCCTACTAGTCCTTTTCCAATTGGTGACACTCATGCTCAGTCACCTCAAGGAGTGTCATGACCCAAGACTGCCCCCTAGTCGTAACATTGTGCTCAAAGTCACAATTAACCCAAGCTAACCCGTGATCTAGCATAAGCTGTAAATGATGAGAGACGATATCAAATTATGGTGCAAAAGTCATTTAAAGGTATCTGATGATCAAAAAAATATTCAAAAGTAAATAAAGAATATCACAGAAAAACATATCTAACAGTCTGACTGTCTGAAAGACTCTAAACGTGATTAGTTGTCGGGACAGGTCCCTAACTAACTCTGATTGACTGAAATATCATGAAGTAAAAATACTGGGATGAATAACTAATAAAATAACTAGTCCTTGACTGATGAGGACTCACCAATGATGTAGTTGAGTGGCACAGGAACAAACTAAGTGTGAGATGAAAACTGAACGTCTGAACCGATGTTATGAGACAACATAGTGCAAAAGAGAGTATGCGGCCAGTACTTTGAATGTACTAGTTTGTGAGGTGGGAAAATAGCTGATATATATATACACTCACACTGAGCATGAATGCATCAACATGAAAATCGGATGCAAGACCAAGTATAAGCATGTATTAAAATAATATGAATAACCGAATAACTAATATGTTGAACACTTGATCAAGTAAACCTGAATTGAACGTAATCTGAATACTAAACTGGAAACTGTTGGAAGAGTGCTAGTACCTTGCTAATGGTACCAACACTGGCAGGCCTGGATCCACTAAACTGATGTCTCAAAGGACTAGGGTGTCAGTCCTCTACTGGCGGGTGACCCCTATTAGGGTGTTAGTCCTCAACTGGCCAGTGACCTTTCATAACCTACCTGGTAACTTAGTTATGGAACTTAGGAACTTCTACTAAAGGTCTTAGTCCTCGACTGGCGGGTGAGACTTTATCCCTCCGTTCACTCAGTGCTAAGTCCTACTCCACACTGAATTGACATTGGTATTGTTAATTGTTTAACATGATCTGATACTGATAAATGCTCAACATAATAATGTTCTGAATTTAATAATACAAGTATGATCTGAATGACTTGTAACCTGAAAATTGTAATATGCATGAGTGCCTAGGTATCGGGTGTTCATAACCCACCATCACCGACTAACGCAAACTGGTCATGGTAGGCAATATTCTAATACCAATCATGATGTGGACATTTGCATTATCAAACATATGGAAATACAATTCTCATGAGGGAACATATTTTCATGGTTCATAATCAAAATAATTGAGAGAAAATTTATAAAATTCATGGTTAACTTGGAATCCCATAAAAAGAGAAAAAAGATTTTACACTTGTAAAATTAGGGAGTTCTTGGTACACATTTGGTGGTAGGGACCCATTGATGAAATCTGACATACCTAAGTGTAGAAGCATTGAAGAAATCCTTGAAATTGATCTTGGATAAACCCTAGTTTTTCTTTGAGAAAAAAAAAATTACTTTATTTTGCTAAGAGGAGTGATTTAGGAAGTTACGAGAGGTTAGGGTAATATTTACCCTTGATAACTAGTGTTTTTGAAGGGTAAACGATGTGGGTTTGGGTTAAGAGGGAGTGGAAATTATGAAAGAGCCCTTGTTTAAAATGTACAGGAATTTCTGGTTCCAGTCATTATGACTCACCCCATGACTCATCACGCCTGGTTACGAGTTGTGGTCTGAATGGTAACTTGTGGTACTAGGATCTTGGTTCCATTCTGTTATGACTATGAATACCCTCCAAATAACTCGTTATGATAGACTATGAGTCATTGGGTGGGGTCGTAGTCTGAGGCTTATCTTTTGGATCACTTACTGTTCAGGTTATGGGTCGACACAATGACTCGAAATATTTGATTATGAATCATGTGCTGGACTTATTACCACTGGCATGGATTCATGGTCATACACTATTCTGAGTACCAGTCCTTCCTAACCACTCGTAGTCACTGATTACGAGTCATTAAATAGAGTCGCAATCACTGGACATAATCTGAAGGTCCTTTCTGTCATGACTATGACTACTTGTAATGACTCATAATATCTAATTATGGGTCATCCCATGAGCTGTAGCCACTGGCAGAAGACTGATACTTAAGGGAAAATTTACATAACTTTTTGCCATGATGTTGGACCAAGGCTAGACTTGCGACGTTGGAAAGATAACTTAGTGGCCTATCCTTTTAGGGGTCTAGAGCTTGAAATTTTATGGTATTAAAATAACTCCTCCTTGGTATCATTCGTCCCCGAATAAAACTGTCTGAATTGCAATACTAGGAAAAATGTAGATCATGTACTGAACATTTATAAGCTGAATCATGACTAAATATCTGAATCTTAGACGTGTTGCATGGACTGAAATGAATTCATGAATACATGCTATGACATGAACATAGCTGTATGGCTGAGATAGAAATGAAAGAATTAATTAATTACGTAAACTTTTACCTCAAACTGGAACTAGGTTCGTAGAGAAAAGATTGGGGTACTTGGTGCGCATATCAACTTCCGCTTCCTAGGTAGCTTCCTCAACTGACTCATTTCTCCACAGAACATTCACTAAGGTTAACTTCTTTATTTCTCAACCTACGAATCTGACACTCAAGGATATTAACTGAGACTTCTTTGTAGGAGAGGCCATCTTCCACTCCCACACTTTCTAACGGAACTACTAAGCTAGATCAACAATGCATTTTTTTTGCAAAGAGATATGAAACACTGGATGCACTGATACTAACTCTGCTGGAAACTCTAACTCATAATCTACCTTTTCAAAATGGCTCAAATTCCTATATAGGCCAACATAGCGGGGACTGAGCTTCCTTTTTTTTTACTAAACCTCTTCACCCCTTTCTTGGGTGAAATTTTCAAATAGACCAACTCATCAACATCAAACTCAAGCTCCCTTCTCCTCACATCTGCATAGGATTTTTGTCGACTCTCAGTTGTCTTTAGACTTTCTCGGATCGACTAAACTTTTACCATTGCCTCAAACACTGAATCTATACCTATTAAAGCAGCTTCGCCAACCTCAAACCAAATAATAGGATACCTATACCTTCTACCATAGAGACCTCAAATGGAGCCATCTGAATACTGGAGTGATAATTGTTATTGTATGCAAACTCAATCAAAGGAAAGTGGTCATCCCAACTACCCTTGAAGTCAATAACACAATCCTTAACATGTCTTCCAAGGTCTGAATGGTCCTCTCTACCTGACTATCTGTTTGAGGGTGAAAATCCGTACTGAAGTGAACTTAGGTACTAAGACCCTTTTGATAAGCCTTCCAAAAATAAGAGGTAAACTGGGTACCTCTTTTTAAAATAATGGTCATTGGGACATATAACTTTAGCAATTCCCTGATATAGAGTCTAGCATAATCTTTGGCTGAGTCCGAAGTATTAACTGGTGAGAAATGAGCTGACTTGGTCATCCGATCCAAAATGACCGAAATACAATCATGATGACGATGAGTATGAGGTACCTCTGTAACAAAGTTCATATTCACCACATCCCACTTCTAAGTGGGGATGGTGAATTCCTGAAGCATACCACTGGGTCTCTGATTCTCAACCTTAACCTGCAGACAGTCAAAACACTTAGCCTTGAATTCCATAATATCCTTCTTCATACCATTCCACCAATAGACTTCCCGCAAATCAAGGTACATCTTAGTAGATCCAGGGTGAATAGAATATCGTGAACCATGTGCCTCTTCTAATATTCCCTGCATCAAATAATTCACATTCAAAACACATAACCTACTATGGAAACGAAGTCCAATATCACCCTTTAGGAAAAAATCTCAACCTTCTGGTTCCGAACTACCTCTTTCAACTTAACCAAATAGGATCTCTGTCTTGCTTTTCCTTCACCTCAACAACCAAGGAAGATTCTGGACCATTCTAAACCTAAACACTACCTTATGCTGAATCAACTAACCACACTCCGAATCTACAAAACTGATGAACCTCAAAGAATAACTCTTTCTTATTATCCTCCCCGTGAGCAATACTCCTCATAGACAATCTACTAAGGGCATCGACCACAGTATTTTCCTTACCCGAATGATACAAAACACTCACATCATAATTTTTAAATAGTTTTAACCACATCATCTGATGAAGTTTAGGTCTTTTTGAGTGAACACGTGCTGAAGGCTCTTGTGATCAGTAAACACATCAACATGGACCCCGTAAATGCCATTCTTCCAAATCTTTGAGGTAAAAACAACTGCTTCCAACTTAAGATAATGAGTCAGATAGTTCTTCTCATAAGATTTGAGATGTCTTGAGGCATAGGCTATAACCTTTACTCTTTGCATCAACACACAACCAAGACCAACTCTAGAAGCATCATAATAAACTACAAAACCATCAAAACGCTTTGGTAGAGTCAAAATGACACGAGCCAAACCAGGTCTTAGTTGTGTCGGGTATCTCAAGTCCAACCAGGACCGGAGACCACCCCAATACCCAAACCATTGACCTCCCTACACCCTATATTGGAGGAATTTCAAACATATCACAAGATAAGGTAATATTAAATTAAAGATAAGAAAATAAGTCTCAAATCAAAACTGAAAGCCACAACCAATTAGCTATCCAATCCTAATCCCAATCCCAATCCCAATACCAATGCTAACACTAATACCGACACCGTTCATACCTATAGTAGTCTAATAAAGCCTCTTACCAGAATCAAAGAAAATCTAGTCGGGATATACCCTAGACCATAGCCAAAGCCAAAACCGAAGAAATAAAAATGATATAAAGAAGTCCATAGCATGAAATCGAGTCTTCCAGAATAGGGAAGCTCACACCTTCAGTTTGACTTACAAACTGTCCACGAATCAATAAGTCACCGAGTAGGAGGAGTAGAAGTATGGCCGGGTCCTGCATCACATGGGGATACAGTACCAGAAGATGGTTAGCATAGTGAACGCTAGCATGTAACTCAGGTATAAGGATTAAGTAAAGCCATTAATCCAAAACTAAATCCACCAATGTAAATAACCACATGGAAATACATGTACATATATACCGTGCCGAGATAGGGAACAAGGTTAAGCATGCATTTAAAACCTTAACCTAAATTGTGTAGTTTTACCATCCTGAATCTACCCACGGACTATATGGGTGCAGTGTTACCCCCTAAATGGGCCCTAGTGCATGTAGCCGCAATAACCGGAGATATAATAGAAAGCCAGGGATTTTCTTTTACCCTACGCGCTCTATGATATATATAGAAGTATAGAATTGCGGGATTCCCATGTACCCCACAAGAATATAGTCACCAAGACCAACCATTATGTCGGCAAACATGAGTTTCCAGTGTCCGTTCTTTCGGACTCACACCTTCATGGCTAGCTATCACAACCTCTATTATCGCCCAATTAAAAATTTTTAGCACCTAACCAAACCATCAATTCTAGGAGTCAATTATTAAGGAATTATTAAGTGTTATCGTCATGCCAACTATATTTTTCAAGTAATTTAATTAGCCAACACTTAAGGGATTCCTATGTACCCTGCATACTCCATTATTAAAATCACTTGGGGAATTCTTGTGTACCCCCTAAAGTTTTTGTAAATTATTCACTTAGAGTATTCCAGTGTACCCCACAAGGTTTTCAAAACCATCCCTATCCATTTAACCATTTATTCCATGCATTAGTTTCAAGAATAAGTCAAACCAAACACTTTGGGGATTCCATTGTACCCCTAATTCAAATTCCCATCTTTCTTATAACTACAAACCAATTTTATAGTACAAGGTTAGGGGTCATAACCACTTCAAAAGTCACAATTTTATAAAAGTTTACCATTCTCAAGTTCAACCACCATTCCTATGCACCCACATGTTCCATAATTAAACCATGAGAAAACATTTTTCAACGATAAGTATTAACAACCTCTAACCTTTATTTCAAACTATAATGATACCATGAAACCCATACATTAAAACATGTGCTTTAAGTAAAATAACAATGAGGGAGGAGTAACATGTCTGGAATACCAAGAAAGTTGGAAGATATTGCACCCTTAGAACCCTAGATGACCACTTTCTTTAAAACCCTAGCCTTAGCTTGAATAAAGAGTTTGAGAAAGAATATGGGAGTGTTTTATTAGGAATGATGTGTTAATAAAGTCCCAAGAAAGGTTTTAAGTAGTGGTATCAAAGGGACTTAAAGTGGAAAATATCCAAAATACCCTCAACTTAAAAGCTGTAAAAAGCTGTCTTTGGTTACGAGTCGACCCATTGACTCGTCACCGCATCAAATAACTGGTAGCCTTGAGTCGTACACTAGATAGTGAGTTAGACACCCATACACGATCCACCTTACAACTCCGTGATCCCACTTATAATTTAACCCAATGATTCATAGGGTCTAGTTGACACCAATAAAGTACCCAAATAGGTCAGACACTGGACAACCTACGAATTCACCTCGCGAATCGTACTTGTACTCACGACTCCTAGTGAGCTACTCGTACTCAGAGAAAAGTCAAGCCACTAAGTTACTGATCTGGTTAAGATTTGTCCTAACAAATCATCACTACCCTTAATTACTCGTATCACTAAGTCGTGACTAAGATAAAAAACCCAACCACCATTTACTGGACACCCTATGACTAGGGTTACCTAACCCATCAAGACACTATACGAATTGTATGGTCAAGTAGTAATCAAGGCAGTGAGCTTAAAGCTCAGGAAACTTCCAAGGGCCAAAAATCTAGGGTGTTTCAATTCTCCCCCACTTGGATCATTCATCCTTGAATGACAAGACTAGGCAGTGACTAACATGATTAAACCCCAAACATCTCTACTCTTACCTTTGACCAAGTTAGAAAATAAATATGCCAAGGAAATCAATCGTTCCTATAAAAAAGATAAAAAACAAAGATGTTAAGAACAACACATACCTTAAGCATGTTTTTTTAGAATAGGGAATAGGAATGGATACTTGGACTTCATGTCCTCTTTCGCTTCACAAGTAGCCTCTTCAACCTTGTGGTTCCTCCATAGAACCTTTACCAAAGCTACGTCCTTCGTTTGGAACCGATGAACTTGTCAATCCAAAATCTCAACAAGGGCTTTCTTATAAGATAAGGAATCTGAAATACCAATCTCTCTTAGTACCACAAGGTACCATCACCACTAATCCTAAAGGTCTTCACTTTTTGCCCACCTACATCACCCTTGATTCTATCATGACAGAATCCAATACATGCTTCTCCTTTATTTCAGTACCAAGAGATAATTGTGCCACCTTCTGTATAAACATACCACCATCTTTAAAGTCTAAGAGATGAACTTCAAGGTTAGCTAGAGAGTGAATATCTTTCACAAATTCTCGCTTTCCCTCATCTATATGAGTTTGACTCCCCATGGATAACCTGTTAAGAGCATCATCAACCACGTTAGCTTTACTTGGATGGTTGTGAAGATTTATGTCATAATCCTTGAGCTGCTCAAGCCATATCCTTTGCCTGATGTTAAGCTCTTTCTGGGTGAACACATACTATAGTCTCCTATGATCTAAAATGATATTCATATGCACTCCATACAGATAGTGATGCCAGATTTTTAATGCAAACACCAAAACCAACAACTCTAAGTCATGTGTCGGATAATTTTTCTCACATACCTTTAATAGTCTATAGGTATAATCTATAACCTTACCATGCTGCATCAGGATGTAACAACGCCCCTCACAGGATACATCATATAGACCACAAAACCATCAGTGCCTTTAGGCAAAGACAAGATCGGAGCCAAAGTCAGCTTATCCATCAGCTTCTCAAAACTACCCTCACAAGCATTGGACCACAAGAACTTCACCTTCTTCTGAGTTAACTTAGTCAATGGGGTAGCTATAGAAGAGAAACTTTCCAAAAACCTCCTATAGTAACTAGTTAAACCCAAGAAGCCCGAATATCAATTGGAGTTGTGGTTCTAGGCCATTTCATAACCAGTGCAACTTTTTGTGGATCAACCATGATCCCTTCACTAGATATAATGTGACCCAGAAAAGTGAAAGCGTTCAACCAAAATTCGTATTTCAAAAAATTGGCATATAACTGCTGATCTTTCAGTGGTTGAAATAATATGTAAAGGTGGTCGACATGATCCACCTCACTCTTTGAGTACACCATAATATCATCTATAAATACAATGATGAATAAATCCATAAACTAATAAAAGACCTTATTCATTAAGTCCAAGAATACCGTCGGGGAATTAGTTAACCCAAAAGATATAACTAGGAACTCAAAATGCCCATATCGAGTATGAAAGGTAGTCTTAGAGATATTTGCCTCCCTAATTTTTAACTGATGATATCTGGATTTAAGATCAATTTTGGAGAACTTAGAACCCTAAAGCTGATCAAGAAAATCATCTATTCTTGAAAGAGGGTACTTATTATTTATCATCACCTTATTCAATTGCCGGTAATCAATACACATCCGAAGGGACCCATCCTTTTTATGTACGAACAAGACCGATGCACCCCTCGAAGACACACTAGGATGGATGAAAGCCTTGTCTAAAAGATCTTTTAACTACCTGTTAAGCTCATTTAACTAAGATGGAGCCATTCTATACGGGGGAATAGAGATAGGACCAGTGTCCAGAATAAGATCAATCCTAAAATCAATCTCACTATTGGGAGGGACACCAGGAATTTCATTAGGGAAGACCTCAAGAAATTCATTAGGGAAGACCTCAAGAAATTAATTCACCACTAGGATGGATTATAAAAAAGGACCCTCTAAGTTAGAATATTTAACCTGGACCAGATGATAGAGACACTCCTTGGAGATTAATCTTTAGGCTCTAAGGTACGATATGAAACTTCTCTTGGGTGCTAATGAACCACCCTCCTATTTAATATCCGGCTCATTAGGGATTTAGAGATGACCTTATGGGTTAGATAGTCTAGAGAAACATAGCATGAGTGCCACTAATCCATCCCTAAAATGATATCAAAATAAGCCATGTCTAATTCAATTAGATCCACCAAAGTCTCCTGACCACCCATAAATACCACACAACCCTAATAGACACTTCTAGCAATCATAAAGTCATCTACCTAGATGGAAATAGAAAAGAGGTCCAAAATACACTCGGGACCAAAACCAAAATGCACAGCCACAAATAGGGTCACATAAGAAAGAGTGGAACCCAAATCAAGTAAACAGTACACATCATGAGAAAAGAGTTTCAATATACTAGTAAGAACATCAGGCGATGCCTCAGACTCCTGATATTAGTGAGAGGATAGAGTTTATTTTGACCAGTACTGGATCCAAATAGGGAAACATTTGGTGCTAGAGCTAATAAAGAGGCAATCAAAACCTTATTTGACAATGAAGCAACCTTAGACACTGGATGATTTCTAAGCATATGCCCTGGTTGACCTCAGTTGCAACACTTATCCCTTTACTCATCGCTGAAACCATAATGCAATCAACCATAAAATCTACATGGAGGATACAATGGATCTGATTGGTCGCCACTAGCCTGAGTTGGGCACTCTATGCCCTATAATTGTAGACATCCTAAAATGTCTGTCACCATACAACTTTGGGTAGGAAGCACTAACTGTCGAGTGAGACCCAGAATTGCCCCACTTTCTCTTGGACCACTTCCCACCATCCCTGGCACCATATTATTGACCTTCACCCTGCTTAAAAAATCTAACTTTTTATTCTACCTGTCCTCTATCTCCAGTTTCTCTTCTTCTCTTTCTCTACCTGTTATATGTACATAACTAACCTAGAGATGTCTATGTCCTTGTTTTTCAAGGTAGCCTTACTCTCCAAAATCAAGTCTCAGGATAAACCTAAAGCAAAATTTCTCATTTCAGCCCTCATGTTAGAAACCAACTCCAAAGCATACTGAGATAACTGGTGAAACTTTAAGACATACTTTTTGACTGACATCTTGCCTTGCTTAAGGTTAATAAAGTCTTTTACCTTGGACTCCCTCATTTCTTGAGGAAAAAAATGGTCCAGGAAAGCATTAGAAAAATCATCCTACAGGGCTAACTCAGAATCATCACCCCTTGACTAGTCCCATTCATTTAACCACTAGTATGCCACATCTTTCAATTGATAGACAACAAACTCCATGCACTCTATATTAGTGGCATGCATTACATGAAATATCTTTTCCATCCCATTAAGAAAACTTTGAGCATCCTCATCGACCTTAGCTCTAGTAAAGGTTAGAGGGTTTAACCTCATAAATTGGCCAACCCTTATGGCCATAGAAAATAGAGTAATAGAAGCACCATGAGAAGACTGAGAAGCTACCAATTGAGATAACATATGGATAGACTCACCAAACTCAACATTTATCATATCATCCTAAGGAGCTCGAGATGGGCTGGAGGGGACTAGTGGAACTCCAGAAGGGCAATCAGGAACTGGACCCTTAGATTGGGACTGGACTCCATAAGTAGGACATGTCCCATCAACGTTGTCCTCGGGCAGAATAGAGGAGTTTCCCTGAGCTTCAGATTATTTGGGTGGTTAGATTTGAAAAGCAAACTAATAGGAATTAGATAAGATTTTAGGACCATAGACTCTACCACCCAAAAATAGATCACAAGATGAGAAACATTCCTAAATGTCTTATAGCCTCTCCTTTATAAGTGCGGTGCGCTATACATCCTTAAAAGAGACTCTCCCAGACACGGCTTTGTGGACACCCAATTGACCATGAACGTAGGGCTCTGATACCAATATGAAATGAACAGTACTAGGGCCTAGTCATGTCGAGTATATCAAGTCCAACCAGGACTGTAGACCACCCCCAATACCCAAAACATTAATCGTCCAATATCCTATGTAAGAGAAATTCTAAATATATAACAAGATAAAGTAATATTTAGTTAAAAATATGATAATAAGTCTAAATTCAAAATCGAAAACCACAACCAATTAACCATCCACTACCAATCCCAATGCCAATACCAATACCAATAACAATGATAACACTAATGTTGACACCATCTATGCCTATGGTAGTTAGACAAATCCTTTAACCAGAATCAAAGAATGTCCAGTCGGGCCATGACCCCGACATAGCTAAAACAAAAACTATAGAATTCTAAATTATATAAAAAATCCAAAGCATAAATTGGAGTCTTCCAAAATAGGGAATCTTACCACTTCTGTCTGACTCACAAGCTGTCCCAAATCACTAAGTCACTAAGTAGAAAAAGTGGAAGTATGGTCGGTTCCTGCATCACATGGGGATACAACAGAGTGAGTCGAGTCTTTAACTTCTAGAAACTCATCTCACAAGAATTGAACCACCAAAATATGACTTTCTTCTTAGTCAGTCTGGACATGGGAGAAGCTGTAACGCCCTGAAAATAGGCCCCGAGATGTCACACGGTGCTTTGGGTCACAAGTTACCCTAAGCTAACCCTTCTACTGGCATAACGCATAAGCAACTGAATAAAATGCATAAATCCATACAAAATCAATGGAAGGTAACTCTTTTCTGAATCTGGTCGATACAAAATTGAATCCACATGATTACAACTATGCTTTTACAAACAAAATTAAAATCAAATACATTAACTCTAATGACTGTCTATGAAGACTCTACTAATACTGACTATAGATAGATAGGAAGCTACTCTAACTATCACTAATCATTACGTATGAATAAGAAAGTAAATAATATAAATAAGTATAACTGAATTCCCCAAAGTAGGAGCACTCATCATCTCACAGGCTGGAATCTGCAACTGTCTGAATTTGAATGTGCATAGTGAAACTTGTACCTACATTATGAGACAATGTAACACATATATATATATGTGGATCAGTACTTTGAGGCTGTACTGAGTATATGTGGGTGAATACATAAGTAAAAATATATCTCATAATCATACTTATAAAACAATGCATGCTAAATGTAAGTGACTCACATAAGCTGGAATATCTGAAATGCTGAAATAAGTAACAATAAGAAGCAAAACGTGCATTATAAATTTTGTGATCCACACCATTTAGTTCAAAAAGCTATGCTTGTATTCTCCCTTTAAATCATATTGTCTAAGTATAGAAAGGACTCACTAGTAAATCTGAAATCAAAAAGCTGAACTCTGTAACTATAATCTTTGTATAAAGCTTAAAACTTTAAGGGAAATATTTTAAAGCAACTTTATGTAAAACTCTTTTATTAGGGAAAATATTTTATTTGAAGATAAAATACTTTTAAGAACAACTTTCTATAAAGGAAAATACTTTATCTTAAGGTTATAGGAATCTTAAAAACCTTAGCTTCCAGAACATATGCTTTTATCTTAAGTCTTTACGCTAATGGACTATTTTAAAAGTAGGGGACTTCTTTTGGGAGGTTCTACTAAATGACATAAACCATGTGAGCTGACATGGAGTCCAACGTCTTGCCCACGTTGGGGAGAGCTATTCTACCTTTGCCATCAGAATAAAATTTTAACTTAAGTGATCACTATCTTAGCCCACTATGGGAAAATTCAAAAACCTATGGTAGCACGTAGTTCCGGGACATGAGATCTTGGAATCATACCCAACTTGGTGCTAAATACTACTCCCATATATATTTCTCAGAACTTTTAGAAAATCCACCTTAAAATAGCATAAGAGTTTATAATCAAGACAAATTATGCTTCTTTTCTTTAAATCTCAAATTATGTGAATAATGTGGATTCCTTGTCTTAGCTTAGGATCAAAAGATCAATTTTTTTCTTGAAACTTGGTAAACAATCATCAAAGAGGCTTAAAATCATAATTTTCTTGAAATATAAAGACTAAATCTTAGGGCTTAAAGCCCATTCTTCAAAATTATGTTAAAACACGAAAAGGTTTATACATGAAAATGTAACGATTGATAAATCAACTCAAAATCTAGACATTTCAGCAATAAGCATGAAAATATAAATATACTCATGTAATATCGTAGCAAAACATCATACTCAATATGCTTCTTGAAAATACTTCAACAATATCAAAATAATGAAACTAAGAATCTAAATATCATTCTTAAACTCAATTGAAAAAATCTGAAAAATCACATTACATGCATAAATATATGAAAATAGTCATGTAATTCAACATTCAATCACTTGAAATCTCACAATCTTCAAACAATAAAAATTGGATATAAACCCTAACTTTAATTTCATGAGAAATCACCTAAAATCATATAACTTTTGTAATTAAAATTGATTTTTGGTACAAGGATGAAAGATTTATCCTTGTTCAAACCCCACATACCTTAATTGATGATCTTAGATGAGAAAACTTGAATCTTGGTTTCCTATGATGATTTTGAAGATGAGTTCTTGGAGTTCTTGTACTGGAAAACCTTTGAAGATGAGTTCTTGGAGTTCTTGTATTGGGAAACCTTAATCTTGAGTTATGTTGAAGAATTAATGGTGGAATTTTGGGTTTCTGGGAGAGAAAGTATGAGCCTTAGGGTTTTGCTATTTGAGATGAAAAGATGAATAATAAGGTATCTTTGCTTATTTAGGGGTGAAATTTTATGTTTTGGATGGATTTGGTTGAGGGGAATTGACTAAAGTGGACCTAGGCCCTTTTGAAATTGAATTAGCTTGTTAAAAAGCTTTGGATCCGCGTCAGTTTTTCATGTCGAGGCAAAGTCAACGCGATGCATCAAGATCACGTTGGCTTACTTCCTTACTCGGAAAATGTCATAACTTTTTACTCAGATATCGGATTTATGTGAAATTGGTATTGTTGGAAATCTAATTCAATTATCTACAATTTTATGGGTCTTTATCTCAAAAATTTCACATATATAAAAAGTTAATACATGTTTAAAGTAGACCCTTGTAGAATCAAACACCAAATGTTGGACGAATCAAATGATCTTGGCTCAACTTTGTTCTGAGTCATTGCTATGAATATTTTTCACCTCTAAACCACTTCATAGACTTTGATAATGATCGTGAAACTTATATTCACATGGAAATAATTTTGATTAGAGCTTAGATATGTAGGAATGACGGTTAGAATTCTAGAACGAAAATACAGTGTATTACATTATCTTCACCTTGGAAACATTCGTCCTCAAATGTGGCTAAAAAAGCTAAAAATACTGAGGGATCTGAGGCTATATGCTATCATGCACAACTGAAATAAACTGAATCATTAAATCTTGAACATAATGAGCTACTGAACTCACCTGTGAGTGCATGAATTCTCATTAAAATAGCTATATGGCTAAGATAGAAACGAGAGTGTCAATTTATGAGTAACCATTACTTTATGCTGGATGTGATCTCATGAGAAAAATTGAGAGGTTTTTAACATAAGAACTTGGGGTATTACAATATCCCCTCTTAGGATCGTTCGTCCCCGAATAATACTGATTTTGTTTAAATACCAGGAAAAGACTGAAATGATACATAAGATACTTAGAAATTGAATCGTGAGTTTAATATCTGAAATTAAAATTGATGCATGATGGGTGTGCTGAACTGAATTCATAATTTTCATGTATGCAAACCCATTACCTCTTAGAATGGACATACTCAGGAAACTTTAGGTAGTAAGTCTAGGCTATGTCGAAAAATGGAAAACTATAGAAATTTATCTGTCTGACTGTTAAATTGGACTGCTGGCTACACGGACTGATTCATATTGAATACTTACATCCAAATAGAGTGTTTCTTCAAAACTCTTTTAGGACGTTCTAACGATATTAGGGAGCAAAGAATTTTGGGCATGATCTAAAAAAGACCTCTGACTAGGGAATCACAACATTGATACAACTTTATAGCTTGGAACATAGACATATACATTATAAGCTAGGTTAGAATTTCTAGGCCTTAGGCAATGCAACTTCTTACTTTCAAGCTTATCAACTCTTCTCGAATACTTCCTCACTATACTATTCCCCTTAAATACTATACTCACTTGATTCAACTTCTAATTCTCACGTGGGAATTGATAAACCTATCTACTAAGGTCTAAACTAAACAAAGTCCTCTCACCATGGTTAAGCCTAACTCAAAATCACAGGGTTCTACTGGAATACCGACACGATATGTGATGCATTGCCTTGCTCCTTACTAATGCGATACATGATGCACCACGACTATATCGCATTGACTCACTATTTTTACTATCAAACCTCACTCAAAAAATTTGAAGCTTACACGAGATGTGCTATTGACAACCCCAATCATGGATTCACTTAAGAATTTAAATTCTAAGGTTGGGAAGGGTGGAAACTAATGCACCCCATATTCATCCACTTATACGCCAACATGGCATTCAATCCTATTGTTGTAACCACATATGAATGTCTAAACAAACACCCATAATAGCATACTCTTTGTAATCTCTAAACCTCTATCACAACAACTCCCACACACTACCCCAACAACATACATACACAAATTTCAACTAACCACAACATGTATCAAAGACTTATCCTCAATCCTACTCCATACTTATGGCCTTAGCTAAAACAAGCATACAATGATCTTTCATCAACAAGAAATACTTACTCTCTCCCATCTACATAATTTCTCACCACCACCATTATTTCATAAGGAGGAGTCACCAAACGATTAGGACATAAGACCTGAAATATGAAGGGATACTATGTATAACTTGACATGTTACAGAGGTTTGAGGAATGGGGCATCAAGAGAATGAAAATCCACTAAAGAGGTCAAAACTGAGAACATCTATGTCATAATTTGAATTTTGATGATCACTAGGAGTGTAGCATGAGTACCTGATACTGAATATACTGTAAAGTATGAGTATATATCATGATAACTGAAATACAAAACTTTATACTGAGATGAGAATGGGTCGGGCATCATTCTTTCTAACTGAAATTCTATAATACGCTGGCATTACTACTAGAATCATAAAGTCTGACTTAGCTACTCATTCTACCATCTCCCCCTTAGCTTTAAGCCATCACTCTAAGTCTGTAAACCACTAAATAAACTCTAATCGAAACTTTAATCACTTTAATCTAAAGCTCGGGGGTATAACAATACACGTAAATAATATAACTTAACCCAAAAGACTACACTTGAAAGTGTAGAACCTGCTGCTAATACTTCCATCTGAGATACAACTCTTATATTTCTATAGCCCCAAAGGTCATCATATAACAACTTACAGACTCACCCTCTTAGATTTGTAACACTTAACATGGATATCACCAAACCTTTAACGAACCATACTACTTCCATCATAGCCTACCAATATCATACCTCTTAACTTATATTTCTAATCCATGAGAATCAAGGTTGTATCAAAAGGCTCAACATTATCAATCATACTCTTTAACTTAGTTATTAAGAAAACTATATACAATATCACTAGCCTTCTTCCACTTAGAAACTTAGGGGTACTACTAACCACAGACAAAACTTAGTAAGCTTTAAGAATAATCCAGACCCGTATCACCTTGGGCACACCTCTACATCATACTAAATTACAAATACATGAACGTACACTATTGCATGCACTGTTAAAGCCTACTAGTTCACCTTCATATAAATAGCATCAACAACCGAACCATCATTATTCTCAACTTTATGATGATCCACTATTAAAACTCAACGTCTAGTGCTAAACATAATTTACAACCCAACCTCACATAATATTCTCACTTGGAAGCTATAAAATAAGACATCAAGAAACACTAGTCCACTAGAACTTCATAATAACAATAATCGGTCATCATTGTATGTGCTATCTTATTTACAATACATTAACATATCCTTCTTCTACCCATCATTACTGTTCACCCATCTATACACCTAACTTCTATTATAGCTCTATAAATTTTGACTAAACTCCCTTTTTATAATCCCAAGAAAGCATAAATTAACAACACTCAACCAATAAGTACTTTCATCAATAACCTATACCTTTCTAACACAAAAAATATCATTAATTACTATTTTCATACATTAAGTAAACAAAAATTCTCCTTACTAATAACTCCTTCTCTACCTTCCACTAAACTAACACACAAGGACATATCACTTCATTACTAAATCATATGCAAAAATTCAGCTATATAAATTCAATAAATCACCCTTTCTACCCTTCTTGTCACTACACTTCTAAAACCATACTTTTAATTGTAATAAAGTTCAATCTATTTATGAATCATAACATTCTAGGTTGCAATATCCCTCACTACAAACTCTATTCAACAATCTAGGTTCATACTATCTCCCTTATGAGCACTATCTGTATTGAAGGAATAATGAAGAATCTGAATGTATATCTTATTCTATCTTAAATGAAGAACTCATATGGATGAGAACATAACTTTTAACTTAAGAAACTTAACACACTAGGGAGATCTTCTCAAGCCCTTTGTATGACTTTTGAAACTTCTGCTAGCAAATCTGAGAGCATTATCTAGAGAGGAACTGGAACTTGCTAATTATGTTATCTCAAGAATAATACATAGATGAGGAATTTTGAGGTAACACACGAATAGAAAGAATATTATGAGAGAACAACTTTACTGCAGGATCTAGAGTAGGAAAGAAAGAAAACTTTTCTTAAATGCCCTATAGCCTCTCAAAGAAAAGTACAGACATCTCTGTACCATTCCGCAAGACTCTACTAGACACGGCTTCACAGACACTCTAGGAAACTTGAACTCTGATACCAAGTTTGTAATGCCCCAAAAATGGGTCCCGAGATGTCACATAGGGCTTAGGGTCACAAGTGACCCCAAGCTAACCTTCTACTGGCATAACTCATAAACAATAGAATAAAATGTATAAATCTATACAAAATTAGTGAAAAGTAACTCTTTTGTGAATCTGATCAATACAAAACTGAATCCTCATGATTACAACTCTGCTTTGATAAAGAAAATTAAAATCAAATATGTTAACTCTACTAACTGTCTATGAAGCCTCTACTAATACTTACTATAGAAGCTGGGAAGCTACTCCAACTACCGCTAATCAATACATATGAATAAGAAAGTAAGGAATATAAATAAGTATAGCTGAAGTCCCCAAAGTAGGAGGACTTATCATCTTACAGGCTGGAATCAACAACTATCTGAATTTGAATGTATCTACTGAAACTTGTGCCTATATTATGAGACAAAGTAGCACATAGACATATATGTGGATCAGTACTTTGAGGATATACTAAGTATATAGGGGTGACTGCATAATTAAAAACATATCTCATAATCATCAGTTATAAAATAATAAAAGCTAAATGTAAGTGACTCACATAAGCTTGTATTATTTTATAACTGATGATTATAAGATATGTTTTTAATTATGCATTCACCCCCATATACTTAGTACTTGAATAGCTGAAATGCTAAAATAAGTAGCAATAAGAAGCAAAACGTGCTTTATAAATTTTGTCAGACACAATATTTAGTTCCAAAACCTATGCTTATATTCTCCATTTAAATCATACTGTCTAAGTATAGAAAGTACTCACTCATAAATCTAAGATATGAAAGCTAAACTCTATAACTATAATCTTTCTATAAACTTTAAAACTTTAAGGGAAATACTTTAAAGCAACTTTCTATAAAACTCTTTTATTAGGGAAAACATTTTATTTGAAGATAAAATACTTTTAAGAACAACTTTCTATAAGGGAAAATACTTTATCTTAAGGGTTTAGGGATCTTAAAAACCTTAGCTTCCAGAACATGTGCTTTTATCTCAATGCTTTAAACTAATGGACGATTTTAAGAGTAGGGGACTTCTTTTGGGAGGTTTTTCTAATCGACATAAATCATGTGAGCTGACATGGAGTCCAATGTCTTGCCCACATTGGGGAGAGATGTTCTACCCTTGCCATAGATATAGAACCTTAAATTATGTAATCCCTATCTTAGTCCATTGTGGACAAATTCAAAAACGTATGGTGGCACATAGTTTTGGGGCATGAGACCTTGGAATCATACCCAACTCGGTGCTAAATACTACTCCCATACTTATTGCTCAAAATTTTAGGAAATCTACCTTAAAATAGCATAAAAGTTTATAATCAAGACAAATTATGCTTCTCTTTTTTAAATCTCAAACTATGTGAGTAATGTGGATTCCTTGTCTTAGCTTAGGATCAAAAGATCAATTTCTTTCTTGAAAATTGGTAAACAATCATCAAAGAGGCTTAAAATCATAATCTTCTTGAAATATCAAGACTAAATCTTAGGGCTTAAAGCCCGTGCTTCAAACTTATGTTAAAACACCAAAAGGTTCATATTTGATAATGTAATTATTGATAAATCAACTCAAAATCTGAAAATTTCAGCAATAAGCATGAAAATATAAACATACTCATGTAATATCATAGCCAAACATCATACTCAATATGCTTCTTGAAAATACTTCAACAATATCAAAATAATGAAATCAAGAATCTCAATATCATGCTTAAACTCAATTGGAAAAATCTGAAAAATTACATTATATGAATAAATATATGAAAATAGTCATGTAATTCAACATTCAATCACTTGAAATCTCATAATTTTCAAACAATAAAAATTGGGTATAAACACTAAATTCAATTTCATGAGAAATCACCTAAAATCATATAAATTTTTTAATTAAAATAGGTTTTGGGCACAAGGATGAATGATTTATCCTTGTTCAAACCCCACATACCTTAATTGACAATCTTAGATGAGAAAGCTTGAATCTTAGATTCCTATGATGCATTTGAAGATGAGTTCTTGGAGTTCTTGTATTGGGAAATCTTAATCTTGAGTTATCTTGGAGAATTAATGGAGGAATTTTGGATTTTTTGGAGAGAAATTATAAGCCTTAGGGTTTTGCTATTTGAGATGAAAAGATGAATAATGAGGTATCTTTGCTTTTTTGGGGGTGAAATTTTGTGTTTTGGACAGATTTGGGTGAGGGGAATTGACTAAAGTGGACCTAGGACCTTTTGGAATTGAATTATCATGTAAAATAGCTTTTGATACGTGTCAGTTTTTCGTGTCGAGGCAAAGCCGACATAATGCATCAAGATCACATCGGCTTACTGCCTCACACGAAAAATGTCATAACTTTTTACCCGGTTATCGAATTTTTGTAAAATTGGTATAGTTGGAAAGATAATTCAATTATCTATAATTTAGTGTGTCTTTAGCTAAAAAATTCTACGTATAAATTTATTATACATGTTTAAAGTATAACTTTGTATAATCAAACACCAAATGTTGGACGAATCAAATGATCTTGAGCCAACTTTGTTCTAAGTCATTTTTATGAACATTTTTCACCTTTAACAACTTTATAGACTATGATAGTGATTGTGAAACTTATATTCACATGGAAATTATTTGGATTAGAGATTAGATGTGTAGGAACGATGGTTAGAATTCTACCACAAAAATATAGGGTATTACAGAAGCAATAGAAGAAAATCCACCAACAAACCACTTGTAGAACCCACTAATCATAAGAAACTCCTAATATCTAATGGAGAGATGGGTATAAGAATGTTTATTATTGCTTTGATCTTTTAGGAATCAAGTCAGATGACATTACTGAAAATAATGTGACTAAGAAAAGCTATTGATTTCAACCAAAATTCACACTTGTTGAACTTAGCGAATGACTGCTGATCCTTAAGGGTCTATAAATCAATCCTCAAATGGTCTGTATACTCACCTTCACTACGAGAGTAGACAAGGATGTCATCTATGAAGATATGAAAAACATGTTCAGTTACTACTTGAACACTTTGTTCATCAAGTCCATAAAAGTTGTAGGAGCATTCGTTAGTCCGAAAGACATAACTATGAATTCAAAGTGACCATACTGAGTTCTAATGGTTGTTTTTGAAATGTCACATTCTCTGACTCTGAGCTAATAATATTCAGATATGAGGTCTATATTAGAGAAATAATGTGCACCCTGAAGTTGGTCAAATAAGTCATTAATCCTAGGGAGAGGATACTTATTCTTGATTATGACTTTGTTTAGCTAATGGTAGTTGATACATATTCTGATGGTACTGTCTTTGTTATGCCCTAAGACACTTGGGGCACCCTCTGGGGAAATACTAGGTTTGATGAAACCTTTATCTAAAATATCTTTTAAGTGTTCTTTAAATTCCTTAAGCTCAGCTAGAGACTCTGTAAAGTGGAATTGAAATAGGGTGGGTATCTGGAAGGAGATCTATTTTAAAGTCAATTTCCCATTTGGGAGGAAATACAGGTAGATCTTTAGAAAATTTCTTCTAGAAGCTCATTAACTACTGGAACAGACTCAAGATTTGGAATTTTGGAACTTGAGTCCTTGAATCGAACAAGATGATAGATGCAACCCTTAGAAATTATCTTTCTTTCTTTAAGGTGGGAGAAGAATCGACCTATGGGCACTAAGGTACTATCCTTCTATTCCATGAATAGCTCATTAGGAAACTGGAATTGAATTATTTTATTTATAAAATCAACTGACGCATAATAAGCCACGCTAAGGATAACATTAAAATTGGTCATTTCTAACTCTATAAGATCGACTAAGATGACCTTTTAGGATTTTGTGGCTGGGAAATTTTTGTACACCCCTCTGGATATAATGGAAATAACTATAGGAGTGTACACTGAGAAGGGTTCTGTAAGAGTTTTAGGAATGACACTAAAATCTATTGCTATATAGGGAGTCACAAAGAAAAGTGTGGATCTAGGGTCTAATAATGCATATACATAAATGTGAAAAACTTGTAATATATCAGTAACTATATTAGGAGAACCTTTTTAATCATATTGAGTTTAAAGGGCATAGAGTCAACCCCGATACTATTCGCTGGTGGCACTGGAGGTGGCGCCCTACTGAGTTGGGCACCATGCTAGAAATAAAGAGAAATTAGTCTGACCCTATTTATGAAGTTCTTTACCCTTTTGTGAGACCAATGGGAAATCCCTGATTTTGTGGCCTAGATTGCCACACACAAAATATGTATCATTTCCTGCATGCACTTACCTTTATGGTTCTTACCATACCTCATATATACTGGGTTACTGCCACCATTATTCACACTACCCTAGGACTTAGAGCCTGGTGCTCTATCACGAGTGTCTTGTCAGAACTTAGGCACTGGAGCACTGATAGAAAATGGGACTGGGGATGAATATTTTTGGAAAAACTGAGAACGATTCCTACCATCTAATGGTGGGAAAAGTTGAAAATACTAGTTCTGGCCCTCTTAGTTTCCCTTTTTCTTTTCTTGAGATTTTCCTTCTCAATCTATTAAGCATGAACCATAAACCTAGAGAGGTCTATCTCCTTAATAAACATAGCTATTCTATACTCTTTGACACATCCTCTGAAACACCAGATACAAACTTACTCATTTAGGCCTTGGAATCAACCACCATAGTCAGAGCATATCTTGCTAACTTAGTGAACTTGAGTGAATAATCCTTCACACTCATGTTACCCTACTTCAATTAAAAAAATCTTGGACCTTGGCCTCTATCAGCTCGAGTAGGAAGAACCTATTTAGAAAAATAGTAGCAAACTCCCCCACTCTACAGGCCCTACATCAGCGCCTCTATCCTCCTTCTACTACTTAACCTAGGTGTGATCCATACTTTGTAAATGGTTAGTAGCTAAGTAAGAACTTTCACTCGGAATAACTCCTATAATATCAGTAACCATTTGCACACAATCTAGGAACTCTTGTTGATCCTTCTCAGATTTAGATTCAAAAAACACTAGGGGATTCATTCGAGTGAAGTCTTGGATCCTTACTGCTGATGTATTCACCGTGGGGTTGATGAGGTCAACAACTTGTTGGTTATTCTGGGCAGGCATAGATTGGGATAGTGCTGTGAAGGCACCTCTAAATTTATTGTGAGAGACCTGCTCATTTAGAGGGTTTTTAGGAATAGGTTGTGCTGGCTGGTCCCCATTCCTCCTTCCATTAGTCCTTATAGGAGGCATTTTTTGTATCGGGTAGAGAATGAATTAGAAGGACTTTAATAGAGCTTATACTCCATTGTATGACATGAACACTGAAAGAAGTGAGACTTTTATAAAATATTTTGTATCCTCTCACCCATAAGTATGGCGTACTTCACACCTATGAAAAAGATTCTACTTAACGTAACTTTAAAACACCTTATGACACTTTAAACGTTGGGCTCAGATACTAAGTTTTTCATAATTCGGGGTTAACCCCTAATCGGAACATGATGTTCAAAGTCATGAGTGACCCCAAGATAACCCATGATCTATCAAAAGCTATAAATGTTGAGAAAAGATAGCAAAATTCTAATACCTCATATAATTCAAAGATCAATTCATCTCTTAGTTGCATGATTAAGGGGTCTAAGGCTTGAAAATTTCACTAAGTGTTGAGGACTTAGTCATTTTCAAGACCCCTAAACTTTATGGATTTTTATTTTGGTCTTTCCCACCCTAAAATATTGGTTGTTGAGTTGGTTCATGTTTAGGGAGGTTAAAGTACATCTCAGGAGAATTTTAGGACTTTTAACGAGGTTTTGGACTTGTTTGGATGGTTGAAATAGAGAGCTAACATGATAAGGCCACAACGTATTGGTTTCTCCCATGGTGAGGAGGTCTGGAATGCATTGGTTTCTCCAATGGAGTAAGTGGTATGGCATGTTGTTTTATCCCATGGAGAGAGAGGCATAACATGTGGCTTTATCTTGTACAGTTAAATAATTAAATGCCCAAGGAGCATTTGAGTCATTTCCCTTAACCCAATTAATCCTTAACATGATTTGGGACTTCTAAATGGGCATTATTTGCCCCTTTTACTCCAAATTGCTTATAAGAAACCCTCCTTTTCTCCGAAGAACAAAACCCAAGCTCTTTCTTAAGAAATTAAGAGTTCAATCTTCTACGTTCAAAAAACCCTCATGAAATCCTCAAGAAACGCGCTATTAAGGTATGTGGGGTGTTCATCCATGGGTCCCTTTCACCCATAGATCCCCAAAACCTTTTCTTTGATTTAAAATATGAGGTTTCCTTCATTATCAAGTTTCATATGTTCAAGATAATTTTAATAGATGTTTTTCCTTAGTAGTTTGACTCAATTCATGTCTTAGTAAGATTCCATGGAAAGTTAGGTTATCTCATATTTTATGTTTTGATTTCCCATGTGGTATTCAATTGAATTTCATGTAATAATATCAAATGGTGATTTTATCCATGAAATCATATTGTTTTCTCCTGTTTCAAGACATCCCCATGTTTAAGTCCATGCTTTTCACTTAATTGGTGGGGTATTATGTTTTGGGTTTTGAAACCATAATCTCATACTAATGTTTTAAGCTTCAATATTGTATTTTATGATCATTCAGTGTTACGGGTTATGAACACCCAATACCTACATGTTTACTTACATTTAAGATCTTTCGAGTAATGATCTTAGTTAAATCATAAATATTTCCATTTACTCAATTGTTATGATCATGACTAGCAATGCCAGTTGTTATGTTTATTTGAATTTAGTTCAACTCAGTACCAGTGTCAGTTTAGTTAGGAATAGGAATTAGCACCATGCTAACCCAGGGGCGGGGGCTCACCTTCTAGTAGATAGCGTGATGCTTAGTAGCAATCCCTTAGTTACAGAACTATGCAACTAGTATAGGATTGAGATATCTATCTGCCAGTTAAGGGTCAATGTATAATATATCATAAGGGAACCTGCCAGTAGAGGGTGACTCCTTAGTCAATTGGGAAACTAGTTTAGTCGATCCACAAAACCAGTGTTAGTACCTGTGGCACAATACTAACACACTTCTAATTGGGGTTATAGGTTGGATCCCAATTAGCTCAGATTGGTGTAAGTCGGTTACATAATGCATCCCACAGTTTTAATCAGTATTTCATATGCCTTATCTCAGGTTTGTTTGACTAAAGCATTTAGATTTTTAGTTATTTAGTTACACAAAATTTAGTCTTTCGTATTATAGATTATCTTAGAAATATGTTTATGCTTGGTCTTGCATTCTCAGACATTACATGTGCATGCATTCATGCTCAGTTATCTTATGCATTTTAGCCAGTCCTTATCTCATATACCAGTACATTCAAAGTACAGACCACATACTTTTCTTTGTGCTATGTTGTCTTATAACATAGGTTCAGATGCTTAGATTCTTAATCGTTCTTAGATAGCTTAGCATTACTCAACAACAGTAGTGGTGAGTTCTTATCCATTAGGGACATGATGTGTTTATCTTAGTTATTTTAGTATTTACTTATGTTCAGTCAGTCAAAGTTAGTTGGGGGTTCATCCCATAAACTCCTCCAAATGTTTAGAGGATTTTAGAAAATTAGTTAGATGGTCAGTTATTTCTTTTAGTATTATCAGCTGCTTCAGACAAACACATTTGGTTTTCAGTATTTTATCAAATATTTTAGACATATTGTTGACATATATTCTAGTATTAAGATTTACAGTACCTTATCAGTTTATCTTTCTCTCTTATGTTATATTACTATTTTACTCAATGCTTACAATAGGTACCGACTCATGGGTTTGCTTATGGTTACTTGTGGTTGTAAACACCATTATCATAACTAGGGGGTAGCCTTAGGTTGTGAAAAAACTTAGTACCAGAGAAAAAGGTTTTAAAGTGTCTTAGGGAGTCTAAAAGTTGTATTTAGTAGAGTCTTGTGCATGGATTGAAGCACACCACACTTATGGAAAAGAGGCTATGAAAAGTTTTAGGAAAGTTTCCCTTTTTTCAGTGTTCATGTCATACGAAAGAGCATGAGCTCAATGTTATTCCTCTTTCTACCTCATTATTCATTCTGCTTATAGATTATTTCTTACAGAAGAAATAGTAGAAGAAGAAATAGGGATTAGCCCATACCACTACCTCTTTAGGAAGATCCCCTGAATGAGCATGACTTTCACACTAAATTCAGGGTGGCTTTAACGACATTAGCCTATTACATAGCTGCTCAGAACAACCAACAGGCTATTTCTCCAACCAATCTAGTGGCAAGTACAACTGCAATTAGGATTCAAGATTTTACTCAGATAATTCCCCCTCTATTTTTGGGATGTAAGTCTGAGGAGGATCCATAAGAATTTTTGTACATAGTGCAAAAAGTGATAGATCTCATAGGCATCACTTTGTGTAAGAGTGTAGAGTTGGATATATATCAGTTGTAGGATATAGCTCACACTTAGTTTAAGCAGTGAAAGGAAGATTGAGGTGTTGATGCAGGGACTATAGAGTAGGAGGAGTTTTCCATAGCTTTTTTAGATAGATTTTATCCCCTAGAGTTGAGGAAAGCTAAGGTTCAAAAGTTTATCAACTTAAAGCAGGGAAGTATGAGTGCGCTTAAATTTACTCGGTTGGTGAGATATGCTCCCACTATGGTGACAGATAATAGGTCTAGAATGAGTAAGTTTGTATCTAGTGTATCTAATTGTGTGGTTAAGGAGTAAAGGGCCACTAATGTTGATTAAGAAGACGGACCTATCTAGAATCATGGTTCATGCTTAGCAAATTGAGAAGGAGTGGAAGAAGGATAAGAAGAAGGAGAGAGAGATTTAGTGGGATAGAACAGGTAGTTTTAACTTTTATCAGCCTAAGTTAGAAGGCGATAGCCGTTCTCAGTTTCTTTAGAATTTTTCAGTCCCATCTCCATCTTCAGCTAGTGCACCAGTGCCTAAGTTTAGGCAGCACAGTCAAGATAGAGCGCCAAGCTCTAAGTCCCAGGGCAGTATGAATAGTGGTTGCACTAATCCATTTTTCCAGAAATATGGTAGGAATCATCAGAGTGAGTGTAGAGCTGGTAGTGGTGTGTGTTTTAGATATGGAAATCCAAGCCAAAGAGTCAGGGATTGCCTAGGGTCTGGTCAGCAAGGTCAGTCCAATCGTCCTTAAGTTTCAAAAGATCAAAACAGTAAGAAACTGGCCTAGACCCATCTCTCCATTAGATATTTAGAGTTTTTTTGGTTTGTATGGCTATTACAGATAGTTTTTTAAAGGGTTTTCTTCTAATTCATCCCCTATTTCTTGACTGACTCGAAAGAAGGTCAAATTTTAGTGGTTAGATTCCTGGAGAAGAGTTTTCAAGAGTTGAAAACTCAACTCACTTCTGTCCCAGTCTTGACATTGACAAATAGTTTAGATGGATTTGTAGTTTACTGTGATGCTTCCAGAGTTGGTCTTGGTTGTGATTTAATACAGCAAGGCAAGGTCATAGGCTACACCTCTAGATAACTTAAATCCCATGAAAATAATTATCCTTCCCATGATCTTGAGTTGGCTACTATTATTTTTGCCTTGAAAATTTGGAGGCATTATCTTTATGGGGTTCATGTTGATGTGTTCAAGGATCATAGGATCTTACAATACATGTTCACGCAGAAAGATTTGAATCTTTATCAGAGAAGGTGGCTTGATTTGTTAAAAGATTATGATATGAGTGTGTTGTATCATCCGAGCAAGGTTAATGTAGTGGCAGATACCCTTAGTAGGTTGTCCATGGGTAGTGTTGCTCATGTTGATGGAGATAAGTAAAAGTTAGTCAGTGAAGTTCATCAGCTTGCTAGATTAGGTGTTTGATTGGTTGGTTCAGCTAAAGGTAGTATATGGATTCAGAATGGTTTGAAATCTTCATTGGTTCCCAAGTGAAAGAAAAATAAGATAGGAATCCTAGTTTGGTTCAGTTGAAGGAGGCATTTAGAGATAAAAAAAGTAGAGGTTTTCTCCCAAGGGAGAGATAGTATGCTTTGTTGTCAGGGAAGGTTATGTGTTCTATGTGTTGATGGTTTGAGATAGTGAGTACTTGTACAAACACATGGTGCATGATACTCTATCCACCCAGGATCCATTAAGATGTATTGTAATTTTTGGGGAAGGCTGAAGACAACTCAAAGCTGTCAAAAATCCTATGCAGATGTTAGGAGAAGGAACTTGAGTTTAATGATAGTGATATAGTCTATTTGAAGATTTATCCTATAAATGGAGTGAAGAGGTTTGGCAAAAAAGGGAAACTTAGGTCACACTATGTTGGCCCTTATAGAATTATGCACCATTTTGGGAAGGTAACTTATGAACTTGAGTTACCTACATACATGGCATCAGTACATTTGATGTTCTATGTTTCCTTGTTAAAGAAATGTATTGGTGATTCAGCTGTTGTTGTTCCTTTAGAAAGTATGGATGTTCAGGATAGCCTTTCCTACAAAGAATTCCTAGTTGAGATCCTTGATCGTCAAATTCATAGACTAAGGAATAAAGTGGTTCCCTTGGTTAAAGTTCTATGGAGGAATCAGTTCGTTGAGGGAGCTAGTTGGGAAGGAGAAGAAAATATACGAACCAAGTACCCTTCTCTTTCCTCTACAAACTCAGATTTAGCTTGAGGTAATGATTTTTCTTTACTCTTTTACGTTCTCAATTACAGCTATGTAACCATTCTTATGTCATTGCATGCATTCATGAAATCAGTTCAATTCATGTATCATGCTTCATAATCAGTTATGTAATCCTGTTCCAAGTCATACATGCTCAGTATATGACCTCAGTTGCCTTAGTATTTTTAGTCTAAATATTCTCATTCGAGGATGAATATTCCTAAGGGGGAGATATTTTAATACCCCATAATATTCTAAGTTCGATTTATCTCTTAGTTGCATGCTTAAGGGGTCTAAGGCTTGAAAATTTCACTAAGTGTCAAGGACTTAGTCATTTTCAAGACCCCTAAACTTTACAGATTTTTATTTTGGTCATCTAGACCCTGAAATATTAGTTTTCGAGTTAGTTCATGTTTAGGGAGGTTAAAAGTATGTCTTGAGAGAGTTGTAGGACTTTCAGATAAGGTTTGGATGGATGAAATAAAGAGCCAATGCAATAAAGCTGTGATATGTTGGTCTCTCCCATGGTGAAGAGGTCCACAACACATTGCTTTCTCCATCAGAGTAAGTATGCGGCGTGTTGCTTTCTTCTACGGAGAGAGGGGTATGATGCATGACTTTATCTCGCACAGTTATATGATTTAAGTGCCCAAGGAGCATTTGAGTCATTTGCTTTAACCTAATTTATCCTTAACACGACTTGGGACTTCCAAAAGGGCATTATTTGACCTTTTCATTCCAAATTACTCTCAAGAAACCCTCTTCTTCTGCCAAGAACAAAACCCAAAATCTTTCTCAAGAAATCAAGGTTCAACTTCTAAGTTCAAGAAACCCTCAAGAAATCCTCAAGAAACTAGCTATTAAGGTATGTGGGGTGTTCATCCATCAGTCCCTTTCATCCATGGCGCCCAAAAACCTCTTCTTTGATTTAAAATATGAGTTTTTCCTTTATAATCAAGTTGCATATGTTCAAGATGAGTTTAATTCATGTTTTTCCTTAGAAGTTTTAATCAATTCATGTCCTAATATGATTCCACGAAAAGTTAGGTTATCTCATGTTTCAAGTTTCAATTTCCTATGTCGTATTCAATTGAATTTTATGTCATAGTATCAAATTGTAAATTTAGCCATGAAATCATGTTGTTTTCTCATGTTTTTAGACATCCCCATGTTCAAGTCCATGCTTTTTACTTAATTAGTAGGAGGTTTATGTTTTGGGTCTTGAAACCATGATCCCATGCTAAATTTTTAAGCTTTAATATTATATTTTACAATCATTTAGTACTGGAGGGTTATGAACACCCAATACCTATGTGTTTACTTACATTTCAGATCTTTCAAGTAATGATTTAGTTAAATCATAAATGTTACCATTTACTCAGTTGTTATGATCATGATGAGCAATGTCAGTTGTTATGTTCAGTTGAATTTAGTTCAGCTTAGTACCAGTGTCAGTTATGTTGGAAGTAGGACTTAGCACTGAGCGAACCTGGGGTGGGGGATCACCTTCCAGTAGAGGGTATGACCCTTAGTAGCAATCACTGAGTTATAAAACTATATAGCTTGTATAGGTTTAAGATGTATATCTGATATTTGAGGGTTGACGTATATCTCATGCGGGCACCTGCCAGTAGAGGGTGACTTCTTAGTCATTTAGGACACCAGTTAGTAGATCCACACAGCAAGTCTTAGTACCCGTGGTACGGTACTGACACCCTGGGGTTACAGGATAGACCTCGATTAGCTCAAATTGAGGCATGTCATTTACATAATACCTCCCATAGTTTCAATTAGTATTCAGCATGCCTTAGCTCAGGTATGTTTGACCAAAGCATATAGATTTTCACTTATTCAGTTACACAGAATTTAGTCTTTCATATTATAGATTATCTCAAAAATATATTTATGCCTTGTCTTGCATTCTCAAACATTACATGTTCATCCATTCATGCTTAGTTATCTCACGCATTTCAGCTAGTCCTCATCTTATATACCGGTATATTCAAAGTACTGACTGCATACTTTTATTTGCGCTATGTTGTCTTATAACATAGGTTCGGACGCGCAGTTTTCTGACCATTTTAGACAGATCAACGTTACTCAGCAATAGTAGTGGTGAGTCCTCATCCATTGGGGACATTATACATTTATCTCAGTTATTTTAAATGTTTCCTTATGTTCAGTCAGTTGGAGTTAGTTAGTAGTTTTCCCCATCAACTCCTCCTAATGTTTAGAGGCTTTGAGAGAATCAGTTAGACAGTCATTCATTTCTTTAGTATTATCAGTTACTTCAGACAAAAAAATTTAGTTTTTAGTATTTTATCAGATATTTCAGACATGTTGACACATATTTTAGTATTCAGATTTACTGTACCTTATCAGTTTATCTTTATCTTATATGTTATATTACTATTTTACTCAGTGCTCATAGAAGGTACCAGCTCATGGATTAGCTTGTGGTCGTTTGTGGCCGTAAGCACCGTTGTCGCAACTAGGGGGTAGCCTCAGGTTGTGAAAAAAATATTGTGCAGAAGTTATTTAAAAGAATCTAATGATCAAAACAATATTCAAAATTAACTAAAGTACATCACAGATAAATATGTCTAAATGTCTAACTATTTGAAATCCTCTAAACCTGCTAAGTTGTTGGGACAGGTCTCCAACTAACTATGACTGACTAAAATAACATGAAATAAAAACACTCGGATAAATAAATAATAAAATAACTAGTCTCGAATGATGAGGACTCATTAATGATGCAACTGAGTGGCACATAAATGAGCTAAGTGTGAGATAGAAATTAAGCCTCCAAACCTATGTTATAAGACAACATAGCACAAAAGAGAGTATACAGTCAGTACGTTAAATGTACTAGTATGTGAGATGGGAAACTAGCTAAGATACATATATATACTAAGCATGACTGCATGAACATGAAAATCAAATGCAAGACCAAGTATAACATGTATTAAAATAATATCAATAACTTAATAACTGATATGTTGAACACTTGGTCAAGCAAACATGAATTGAACATAATCTGAAAACTGAATTGGAAACTATGGGAGCTAACATGTATCTGACATGCCCCAATCTAAGATAATTGAGGTCTAACCTATAGTTGTAAGGGTTCTAGTACCTTTCAAGAGTACCAATACTGGCTGGCGTGGATCCACTAAACTAATATCCTAAAGAATAAGGGTATCAGTCCTCTACTGGTGGGTGACCCCTATTAGGGTGTCAGTTCTCAACTAGTGGGTGACCCCTTATAACTTATGCTGGCAATGTAGTTCTGGAACTAAGGGACTTCTACTAAAGGTCTTAGTCCGTAACTGGCGGGTGAGCCTTCATCCCTATATTCACTCAATACAATGTCCTACTCCAAACTGAACTGACACTGGTACTGATAAATATTTAACATAATTTTATCTGAAGGATTAATTTGGGGCTTGTACGGGTTATTTCTCTCCACCATCTTTGTATTCTAAGGCATGTACTCCTCCTTCATTTTTAGTTCCAACTAATGGCATCTTTTATACAATGTTTTCATGGCATGATTACTATAAGGTTTTGGTGTTTTCAAATATATGTTGGGTTTCTAGTTTTAAATGTTTGGTTATGGTTTTACCATGTTTTAATTATGAAATTACATGCTTTAATAGTGGTTTGGACAATTTATTACATGGGAATAGTTAATTGGTAATTGGATTTTGTTTTGGAAACACTATGCCCCTAACATATTTGATAAAATGCCTATGAGAATGTTTTTACTATATTATTAGACTTTTAATGGAACTATTGCATGGTATGGTTTGGTAATGGAACCCTAAATGGTACAAATGGTTTAAAGGGTTTGAAATCATTAAATGGTAAGGTTTGGTGGTCATGGTTGTGGTTAATTAAACTTTCTTGTGGGGTACAAGGGAATCCCCCAAGTAAACATGCTAATGAATAACTTGTGGGGTATATACGACTCACCCAAGAAAAATTAATAATGGAACACTTGTGGGTTACACGAGATTCTCCCAATTTAACTTGATAATGAAATCTATGGGTACTTGGGAATCTTTTTACATAAGAAGGTTGGCTAAGGACATTGCCTGCAAGCTATAGTTGGTATGACAATACCACTACTCATACCCTTGGTTAATAATAATGGTATAATGGTATAATGGTTTAGTTGGATGGTAATGGTTTTACTTGGGCAATAATGGCAGGGTGTGATAGCTAATCGTGAAGGTGTGATTCTAATGGATAAACAATGGAAACTCATGTTCGTCGACATCAAGGTTGGTCATAGCAACCATATATGATACTATGAGGTACATCAAAATTCTTTGAGTAAATTGTTCATATATATCATGTAGAGCAAAGGGTACTCGAGATTCCCTACTCTTATGGTATCTCTATTTCATGTGGATACATATACCGGGGCCTATTCAGGGGGTTACACTAGACCTATATAGCCTGTGGGTGGTTCTAGGATGGTTAAGCTACATATATCCAGGTTAATGGTTTTAACATAAGCTAAACCCAAATCTTTTTCCCAGTATGGTTATGTATATATATGTATATATATATAAGGTTTGTATGCATATGGATGGTTTACTTGGTTTTACTAGATGACACTACTTTATCCTTATCCTGAGGTCTTGCTAGCTTTCACCCGCCTACCCATCTTTAGGCAGCTTTATCTCCATGCAATGTAGGAACCAAAATGATGGGCGGCTGTATCTCCACACAATGTAGGAACTAGCTATTCTGCTACTCTTATTTAGTGATTAGATTCGAGATTAGCTATTATTTTGAAGTGGTGAGCTTTCATTTTATGGAAGTCTCTATTTCATATCATGGATGTCCTTATATACTTTGGTTATTTTATGGATATTGGTTTTGTCTATGATTGGAGGCATGTCCAAACTGAATACTTTTTTATTTTGGTTAGGCGCTATGTGTGACTACTATGGGTTAGAATGGGTGGTGTTGTTATTGGTGTCAACCTTAGTATTGGCATTGGTATAGGGGTTGATACCATTGGATTGGATTTATGATTGTTCCATCATTTTATGTTATGTTATGGATAGGAACTTGGTTTTTATATTGTTTGGTTTTGGATGGTTCAACTTGCTTGGGTTGGTCCCGATTATAGACCTATCCTAGAGTTTGGTATTGTAATAAATGCTATCTTATTATACGTTTGGAATTTTTCCAACTCAGGGTATGCATATTTAGAGGTTGGGTTGGGTAATGGGGTTGGTCCCCATTCCTGGTTGGATTTAGGATGCCCATTATGACAAAGCCTTAGTTTGGATTATGTCAAGTTAGTATCAGAGCTTTAGGTTCCCTTATAAATTGGTTATTTAGTTAGAGGGTGATTCACTAGCTCCTAAGGGGAGGTTTATTTCATATCTTAGAGCCCAAAGGTTAATCTATAAAGGGTGTTTTTATCATTTAGTCTGGGAAAATGATTCTAACTTGGAAGGTCCTTCCTTGCATTCTATTTTGGTGGTAAATGAGTTTCCTGAGGTCTTTTCAGATGATCATTCTGGTGTTCCTCCAGATAGAGAGATTGAGTTTGGGATTGGTTTGGTTTTGGTTACTTGTCCAATATCTATTCCTCCTTATAGAATGGCTTTGGCTGAGTTGAGGGAACTCAAGAACCAACTTAAGAATCTTTTGGATAAGGGTTTAGTTCATCCTAGTGTGCCCCCTTGTGGTGCACTGGTGTTATTTATGTGAAATAAGGATGGTTCCCTTTAGATGTGCATTGTCTATCGATAGTTGAATAAGGTGATGGTAAAGAATAAGTATCCTATTTCAAGGATAGATGACTTGTTTGATCAGTTGCAAGGTGCCAAATTCTTTTCTAAGATAGATTTTCGGTCTGGGTATCATTATCTTAAGGTTAGGGAGGTGGATATCCCTAAGAAATCTTTTCATACTCAGTATGGCACTTTGAATTCTTGGTTATGTCATTCGGTTTGACTAATGCCCCAACGACATTTATGGATTTGATAACTAGGGTTTTCAGGCAGTTTTTGGATCTTTTTATCACTGTGTTCATTGATGACATTCTAGTTTATTCTAAGAGTAAGGTGGAACATGCCAATCACCTCCATGTAGTGTTGCAGACCTTGAAAAAACAATATTTATATGCCAAATTCTCCAAGTGTGAGTTTTGGTTGAACGTTGTAACTTTTCTTGGTCATATTATTTGTAGTGATGGGATCATAGTGGATCCACAAATGGTGGTATGGTTAAAAGTTGGCCTAGACCCATGACTCCAATCGACATTCGAAGCTTCTTAAGTTTTGCTGGGTATTATAGGCGGTTCGTGGAAAGTTTCTCGATGATAGCTATCCCATTGACTAAGTTGACTCAGAAGAAATTAAAGTTTCCTTGGTTTGATGCTTGTAAGGGGAGGTTCAAGAAGTTGAAGAATAAGATAACTTCGACTCTGATTTTGATATTGCCTGAAGGTATGAGGGGTTTGTCGTTTATTAAGATGTATCCCGAGTAGGACTTGATTATGTTTTGATGAAACATTGGAAGGTGATTGCCTATGCTTCTAGGTAGTTGAAGGTGCATGAGATGAATTATCCTACTCATAATTTAGAGCTTTTAACCGTGGTTCTTGCTTTGAAAATCTATACGTATTATTTGTATGGAGTGCATGTGGATATCTTTTCTGCTCATAAGAGTCTACAGTATGTGTTCACTCAGAAAAAGCTAAATCTTAAGTAGAGAAGATAGTTGGAGCTTCTGAAGGACTATGATATGAGTCTTAACTATCACCCAGGTAAAGCTAACATAGCTTCTGATGCTCTTAGTAGGTTGTCCATGGCCATTTTATAAGTGGGAATTACTGAAGGATATTCACTGCTTGGCTAATCTTAGAGTTCATCTCATGGACTCCAATAATGGTGGTGTGATGGTACAAGAAGTGGTTCAGCCATCTCTTGGTGTAGAGATCAAGGAAAAACAAATGTTAGATCCCATCTTGATGAAAATCAAGAGTGATGTTGGTGGGAAAAATATAATGGTATTTATGATAAACGGTGATGGTACCTTGAGGTACCAAGGGAGGTTATGTTTTCCTGATGTCGATGGTTTGCCATAAAAGATTTTGGCTGAGGTACATGAATCACGCTATGTTGTTCATCTTAATTCGACAAAAATGTATCATGATCTTAAGGAAATTATTGATGGAATGGTATGATGTGGTCGTAGCTAATTTTGTGGCCAAGTGTATGGTGTGACAACAAGTCAAAGTTGAGCGCATGAGGCCTGAAGGCTTGTATCAGGAAATTTATTTCATGGATTGAAAATGGGAGGTAATTAATATGGATTTTGTTATCGGTCTTCCTTAATGTTTGAACTAATTTGATTCAGTTTGGGTCATCGTGGATAGGATGACAAAGTCCTCTCACCTCTTACCAATGAGGACTAACTTTTTAGCTGAGGACTATGCGTGGTTATCTCTTTGGGAGATTGTAAAGATGCATGGTGTACCTATTTTGATTATCTCTGATCATGGTACATAGTTTTCTTCTCATTTTTGATGGTATTCTCAGAGAGGGTTGGGGTCTAAGGTTAGTCTGAGTACTGCTCTTCATCTGCAGTTGGATGGGCAAGTAGAAAAGACTATTCAAACATTTGAGGACATGCTTTGTGCATGTGTGATTGATTATGGTGGCAATTGGGTTGAGCATCTACCTTTGGTAGAGTGTGCTTACAATAATAGCTATGAATATAGCGTTGGGATGTCTCCTTTTGAGGCATTATATGGTAGGAGGTATAGATCACCTTTTGGGTAGTTTGAGCTTGGTGAGGTGGATATATTTGATTAAAATTTGGTTTATCAGGCTATGCAGAATGTAAAGGTGATTCGATATAAGCTTAAGGCTACCTAAAGTTGCCAAAAGTCCTATGCAGATGTAATGTATAGGGACTTGGAGTTTGAGGTTGGGGATAAAGTGTTCCTAAGGGTATCTCCCTTGAAGGGAGAGACGCGATTTGGTAAAAAAGGGAAGCTCAGTCCCCGATGTGTTGGTCCTTATGCAATTTTATGGAGGGTTGGTAACGTGGCATATGAATTAGACTTGCCTTCTAGTTTGAGCTCCATTCATCCAATATTTCATGTCTTTATGTTGAGAAAGTTTCTTGGTGATCCTTCTTCGATGGGTCCTTTAGAAAGATTATATATCTAAGATTCTCTATCTTATGAAGCGGTCCAAGTTAAGATATTTGATTGGCAGGTTTGTTAGTTATAGACCAAAGATGTACCCTCGGTAAAGGTTCTATGGTAGAACCACAAGGTGGAAGAGGCTACATGGGAGATGAAAGCGGATATGAAGTTCAAATATCAACATTTGTTTTCTTTTTTAGATATTTGTGCAAAAGGTATGTGTTCTTGACCACATCTTTGTTTTCTCACTTGGTTAAAGGTTGGATTAATGTTTGATAATACAAATGAATCGTTCTTGTGTTTGACCTACCTTGTCCGTCATTTAGGGATGAATGATCCTAGTGGGGGAGACTGAAACACCCTAGGCTTGGACCCTTAGAAAATTTCTTGGATTTCTGGATTTTGGACATAATACGACTTATGGGTACTAGTGGTATGATGGGGTATGGTTGGTATGCTCTTGGTCGTATGCTAACTAGTATTGGTTAGTAGGTTGGATTGGATTCTGGAATGGGTATGACTTGGTGGGTACGAGTTATCTAGTTGGTGATGGGTCATATAGTTTGGGTTTATCTTTTACTTAATCTGCGACTTAGTAACTTAACTTGGATCTAAGTATGAGTGCCTCACCATGAGCCATAATATAGGGTATGACTCATACCATTGACTCGTATGGTAGACAATGTTCAAACTTTTTTTGATTCTATTGTTCTAGGGATATGATTTGGAGGTACTGATTGCATGGTTGGGTATGACTTGGTTGGGTAAGTCATATGCTGGACAATGTTGGGTCTAAGATGGAGGCCTAGGGTACGAGTGGTGGGTACCACTCGTATAGAAGGGTATGACTGGTATGAGAGAGTCGTACCATTTGACTGGAATTTTAAGTAGTTTAAGTTGGGGTAATATGGACATTTCCCCACTCAACCTCTTAAGTCCCCATGACTTATATCACTATTGGGACATCATTTACCCTATTATTCTAATCTTAAACACTTAGAAACTCTCTCTTATTCTCTCTAAGGCTCTTGGGTAAAAAAAGGCTAGTGTTTTATCTAAAGGATCAATTTGGGGCTTGTACAGGTGATTTCTCTTCATCATCTTTGGAATCTAAGGTATGTACTCCTCCCTCACTGTTAATTCCAACTAAAGGCATCATTTATACAACGTTTTAATGGCATGATTATTGTATGGTTTTGGTGTTTTCAAATATATGTTGGGGATTTGGTATTAAATAATTAGTTATGGTTTTCCCATGTTTTAATTATGAAATTACATGCTTTAATGGTGGTTTGAACAATTGGTTGCATGGGAATGATTAATTTGGATATTGGATTTTAATTTGGAAACATTATGCCCCCAACATGTTTGATGAAATGCCTATGAGAATGTTTTTACTAAATTATTGGACTTTTAATGGAATTATTGCATGGCATGGTTTGGTAATGGAACCTTAAATGGTACAAATGGTGTAAAGGGTTTGGAATGGTTAAATGGTAAGGTTTGTGGTCATGGTTATGGTTAATTAAACTTTTTTATGGGGTACAAGGGAATCCCCCAAGAAAATATTCTAATGAACAACTTGTGGGGTACATGGGACTCCCCCAAGCAAACTTTATAATGGAATACTTGTGGGGTACACGGGATTCCCCAAAGTTAATTTGATAATGTAATCTATAGGTAAGTGGGAATCCCTTTACATAAGAAGGTTGGTTAAGGATATTACTTGCAAGCTATAGTCGTTATGACGATACCACTACTCATAGACTTAGTTAATAATAATGGCATAATGGTTTGGTTGGATGGTAATGGTTTTAATTAGGCAATAGTGGCGGTGTGTGATTGTTAACCGTAAAGAAGCAAGTCCAATACACAAACATTAGAAACTCATGTTTGCCAATATGAGGATTTTCCATATTGACCATGTATGATACTATGAGCTACATGGGAATCCTCTAAGTACACTATACATATGTATCTTGTAGAGCGAAGGGTACTCGGGAGTCCCTTACTTTTATGGTATTTTTGATTCATGTGGCTACATGCATTGAGGCTCGTTCAGGGGGTTAAACTGGACCCATATAGCCCATGGGTAGTTATAGGATGGTTAATCTACACATACCCATGTTAATGGTTTTAAAGGCATGCTAAACTCGACTCCCTTTCCCAGCATGGTTATGTATATATATGTATATATGTATGGTTTGTATGTTTATGGATGGTTTAATTAGTTTTACTAGATAATATTATTTTATTCTTATCTTGAGTTTATTTTAGCGTTCACCTGCTAACTTGTCTTCGGGCGGCTGTATCCCCACGCAATGTAGAAACCGACCATTCTACTCCTTCTGCTAAGTGATTGGTTTCGAGACCAGCTATCAGATTGAAGTGGTGAACTTTCTTCTTATAGAAGGCTTTTTTTCATATCATGGATGTCTTTACATACTTTGGTTATTTTATGGATATTGGTTTTGGCTTTGGTTGGGGACATATCCCAATCAGATAAGCTAAACTCGACTCCCTTTCCCAGCATGGTTATGTATATATATGTATATATGTATGGTTTGTATGTTTATGGATGGTTTAATTAGTTTTACTGGATAATATTATTTTATTCTTATCTTGAGTTTATTTTAGCATTCACCTGCTAACTTGTCTTCGGGCGGCTGTATCCCCACGCGATGTAGAAACCGACCATTCTACTCCTTCTGCTAAGTGATTGGTTTCGAGACCAGCTATCAGATTGAAGTGGTGAACTTTTTATTCTAGAAGGCTTTTTTTCATATCATGGATGTCTTTACATACTTTGGTTATTTTATGGATATTGGTTTTGGCTGTGGTTGGGGACATATCCCAATCAGATATTGTTTACTTTTGGTTAGAGGCTTTGTGTGACAAATATGGGTTGGAATGAGCGGTATCGATATTGGTGTCGGCCTTAGTATTGGCATTGGTATTGGGGCTGATACCATTGGACTGGATTTATGAATATTCTATCTTTTTATGTTATTGTATGGATAGGAACTTGGTTTTTATACTAGTTTGGTTATGGTTGTTGGTTGGTATAGTTGTACTTTCTTGGGGTGGTCCCAGTTATAAACCTATCCCAAAATCTGGTTCTGTAATAAATGCTATCTTGTTATGCATTCAAAATTTATTTGATTCAGGGTAGCATATTTGGAGGTTGGGTTGGGTAACAGGGGTGGTCATCGGTCCTGGTTGGACTTGGGATACCCATTACGACTAGGCCCTAGTTTGGGTCATGTCAATTCTTGATCATACATCATTGTGACTATGAGTCCTTCTTAACAAATCATAGTCACTAATTACTGGTCGTGAGATAGGGTTGCAATCACTGGACATAATCTGAAGGTCCTTTCTATTATAACTATGACTACTCATAACAACTCATAATATCTAATTACGGGTCATCACGTGAGCTGTAGCCACTGGCAACTAATTGATACTTAAGGGAAAATTTACATAACTTTTTGTGCGATATCCGATCAAGGTGAGAGTTATGACATTGGAAATCTAACTTAGTGGCCTATATTTTGAGGGGTCTAGATCTTGAAGTTTTAAGGTATTATATTGAGACATCTCTACGTGGAGTTTCATTATTCTATTCATCTATTGACTTATTTGGTGACCTCCTAGTCTTACCAGTCAGGTCAGGGTAGTTCTGTTACTCCTTCTTCTGAGGTTACCTGAGTTGGTCAGTTTATGAGGTTGAATCTCCCAACCTTTACTGGCTCTAATATTATAGAGTATCCTCAAGGAATTATTTATAAGATAGAGAAAATCTTTAGGGTGATGCATGTTTCTGATTCTAAGCTTGTGGAGTTTGGTGCATATCAGTTTAAGGATGTGAAATATTAGTGGTATGAAGTGTGGTTGCAGTTGAGAGATGATGATGCTGATCTAGCTATGTGGGATGAGTTCTTTAGTGACTTATTAATCATTTCTTTCCTCTGGAGTTGAGGAACACAAATGCAGATGAGTTTATAAATCTAAAGTAAGGAGGGATAAGTGTGAAGGAGTATGCTTTGAAATTCTATAGTTCTCTCGCTATGCTCCGGAGTTAGTGTCTAGTATGATGGACAAAATGAGGAAGTTTTCTTTGGGTTTGTCTCTTGACTTGGTATTAGAGCATAATGCTAAGATACTAAACAATGATATAGATATCTCCATACTTATGATTAATATGCAACAGGTAGAGGAGGAAAAGAAGAAACAAGCATAAATGGGAGAGAGGAAAAAAATTCAGGTATTCAAAAAGGGGTAAAGGTTAGCAAGCTAGTGGGAGGGATGATAGATAGTACAACAATAAGAAAACTTGGGAAAACTTTGGTTTCTATTCATCAGCTAGTGCTCTGTATCCTAAGCCATCTGTTGATTCTCGATTTCAGATGAGTAGTGGTCCTAAGGCCCAGGGTGCCCAGCATTAGGATAGTGAACCTAAGTCAACCCCGCAATATCCTCCTTGTATATTTTGCGGTCTGCTTCACTGGGGTTATTATGATAAGGGGAGAAATTGGTGTTTTAACTGTTGCCAGATTGGTCATATGCAGCACGACTGCCCTGCATCTAAGGTAGCCACAGGGGCTAGTTTCAACTTTTTTGGCTTCTACATATCGGGTGCTACTTATGGTACCGACATTATCCAAAATCATTTTTATACTCTTTCCACCCATCAAGAATCTGAGGCATTACCTGACATTGCCACTGGTATGATAGAACTCTTCCCTTGCAATGTGTAGTGTTTTCCTGATTTGGGGTCTACCCTTTTCTATGCGACCCCATATATAGCTATGCATTTTAGTATTGGTCCTAAAAGTATTTTCGATGCTTTCTCTATTTCTACTGCGGTGGGTGATTGTATTATGGCTTGAGAGATCTATAGGGGTTGTGTGATGTCTATCCTTCATAGGGAGACCTTAGTGGATTTAGTAGAGCTTGATAGGTGGATTTTGATATTATTTTGGGGATGGATTGGTTTCACTCGTTCTATGCTTCTCTGGATTGTAGGACCCAAAGGGTAGGTCAACTTTTATTTCCCTAATGAGCGATATTAGAGTAGGATAAAAGTTTCGTAGTGCCTAAAGAGAGGTTTATTTTTTATCTTAGGGCTTGAAAGTTGATTTCCAAGTAGTGTCTATATCATCTAGTTTGGTTAAAGATTATAGTTCTTAGGGTCCCACCTTGAAATCCATCCTTGTGGTTTATGAGTTTCCTGAACTGTTTCCCAAGGATATTCCTGATATTCCTCCCGATAGGGAAGTAAAAATTGTGATTAATCTTCTACCATACCCATCCTATCTCTATTCTTTCACATAGAATGGCTCCAGTTGAGTTAAAGGAGCAGTTAAAAGATCTTCTTGATTAGGGTTTCATCTATCCCAGTGTTTTTTTGTTGAGTGCTCCTGTTGTTTTCATGCGTCAGAAAGATGGATTTCTTCAGATTTGCATAGACTAATGACAGTTGAATAAGTTTATGGTGAAGATTAAGTATCCTCTTTCTAGGATTAAATATCTTTTCAATCAGCTTCAGGGTGCTAGATACTTATCTAAGATTGATCTTCGCTTGGGTTATCATCAGTCGAAGCTTAGGGAGACTGATATTCCTAAGACTGCTTTCAAAATCCAATATGGTTACTATGAGTTTTTGATTATGTCATTTGGATTGACTAATACTCTAGCTGCTTTTATGGATCTTATAAATTAGTTTTCGAGCAGTTTTTGGACTTGTTTGTTATTATCTTCATTGATGATATTTTGGTGTATTCTAAGAGTGAGGAGGATCATGCTAATCACCTCCGAATTATGTTGTAGACACTTAAGGATTAGAAGCTATATGCTAAATTCTCTAAGTGTGAGTTTTGTTTAAATAATGTGATATTTCTTGGTCATATTGATTCTAGAAAGGGGATCAAGGTGGATCCACATAAAGTTGAGGCGGTTAAGAGGTGGCCTAGACCTATGACTCCAGCCAATATTCAGAGTTTCATGAGCTTGTTTGGGTATTATAAGAGGTTTGTGGAGAGCTTCTCTTCTATTGCTGCTCCGTTGATTAAGTTGACTCAAAAAAGGTTAAGTTCCTGTAGTTCGATGCTTATGAGGTTATTTTTGAGAATTTGAATGATAAGTTAACTTCTTCTCCAGTTCTAACCTTGCCCGATAGTATTGATAGATTTGTGGTTATTGTGATGCGTCTTACGTGGACTAATTTGTGTTTTGATGTAACATGGTATGGTTGTGGCCTATGCTTCTAGGCAACTTAAGATTCATGAAAGGAATTATTTGACTCATGATTAGGAGTTGGCGGTTGAGGGTTTTTCTTTGATTATTTGGCACCATCATTTGTATGAGGTGCATGTAGACATTTATTTTGATCATAATATCCCACAATATGTATTTACTCAGAAAGAGTTTAATCTTCAGTAGAGGCGATGGATTGAGTTACTAAAGGACTATGATATGCGTCTTTACTACCATTTAGATAAAGCTAATATAGTTGCTGATGCTCTTAGCAGGTTGTCCATGGAAAGCTTATCTCATGTGGATGAGGAGAAAATAGGATTAGTGAAGGACTTTCACCGACTGGCTAATATTGAAAGTTTATCTTCTGGACTCTAGGAATGGAGGGGTGATTGTTCAAGAAGTGGTTAAATCATCATTCAGTGTTGATGTGAAAAAGAAGCAAGCTTTGGTTCCTATTCTTATGCAAATTAATGATGATGTGGGACAATAAAAGATTATGGCCTTTGAGATTGGTGGTGATGGTATCTTGAGGTACCAAGGCAGGTTGTTTGTTCTTGATATTGATGGGTTGTGAGAGAGGATCTTGACTAAGGATCATGAGTCAAGGTATATGATTCACCCAGGATTGACAAAAATGATCATGATTTGATAGAGATCTATTGGTACAACATTATGAAGAGAGATGTGGCTAACTTTGTTGCTAAGTTATGGTTGGTCAGCAAGGGAATGTGGAGAACTGAAGGCCTGGTGGAATGTCTTAAGAGATTAAGTTACCCTTTTGGAAGTGGGAGATGATCAATATGGATTTTGTTATGGTCTTCTGCGGTCTCACAACCAGTATAACTTAATTTGGGTCTTCGTGGATAGGATGACTAATTCTGCTAATTTCTTTCCTATGAGGACTACCTACTTTGGAGAGGATTATGTTAAGTTATTCATAGAAACGATGTTCAGATTTCATAAAGAGCCTGTGTCCATTATTTAAGACCGAGGTACACAATTCTCTTCTTACTTTTGGCATTTATTTTAGAGAATTTTGAGGACTAAGGTGAACCCTAGCACTGCTTTCAACCCTCAAACAGATGGACAAGTAGGACAAACTATTTGGACTTTGGAATATATGCTAAGGGCTTGTGTGATTGACTTTACGGGAAGTTGGTTTGATTATTTAACTCTCATTGAATTTATGTATATTAATAGTTATCATTCTAGCATTAGAATGGCTTCTTTCGAGGCTCTTTATGGTAGGAGGTGTAGGTATCCTATTGGGTTGTTTGAGGTTGGTGAGATTAGATTATTTGGTCTTGACTTAGTTCATCAGACCACGAAGAAGGTCAAGGTGATTAGGGAAAGACTTAGGACTGCTCAAAGTTACCAAAATTCTTTTACGGATGTAAGGTGAAGAGAGTTGCAATTTGATGTAGGTGACTGGGTATTCTTTCAATTATCTCTTATGAAAGAAGTAATGAGTTTTAGGAAAAAAGGGAAGATCAATCCCCACTATGTTGGTCCATTCCAGATTGTAGGAAGAGTAGGGAATGTTGCCTATGAATTGGAGTTGCTTGAGAGCTTTGGTTCTATTCATCCAATTTTCTATGTTTCAATGGTAAAAAAATGCGTGGGTGATCCTTCTTTGATTGTCCTTTTGGAACGTGTTGGTATTTTTGATTACCTGGCCTATGAGGAAGTCCCGGTTGAGATTTTGGATAGCCAAGTCCGTCGGTTGAGAAGTAAGAATGTGGCTTCTATAAAGGTTCTTTGGAGAAATTAAAAGGTGGAAACAGCTACCAGGGAATCTGAAGAGGACATGAAGTCCAAATATCCATTATTGTTCCCTATGTTGAATGGAAGTGTTTAAGGTGTGGGTTCCCTTTTTGTTCTTATTATTTTCTTGATGTTTGTTTATGGTTTCGTGGCTGTTCTGTTTTGTATTCATGCTAATGGGTTCCCTAATTCCTCATTTGGGTATGAATGATCCTGGGGGGTTGGGTAATGTAATACCCCAGGTTTTGAACTCTTAATTTTTCCAGTGATTGTGCTTACTAATCAGGTTATGACTAAGACCCTATGAGTCATGAAGACTTCTTACGAGTCGTATTGCTCCAATCGTGGTCTAACCAGTAAGAGGGCCTATTGTTTGTCTTAAGTATGACAAAGGCCTTATAGGTCATAAGCTCTAGTCACGAGTCGTAGGGTGTGACTCATGACTAAACTAGTAAGGTGTCCTTAAGTCAAATCCCAGACTACAAGTCGCAGTGAAGACTCATGACCAGTGACGACGTGTCGTTACCCGACCTATAGTGACTGGGAAGTTATTTTCCTGCACGTTTTTCATTAAGGGTAATTTGGTCTTTTCTTTTATTTTACACAACTCCAATGACATACATTCCCGTAGCTCTATTTTCACTCATTTAACATAACATAAACACTCTCTTCTCTCTTAAATTCCCTAATCAAGAGCAAGGCTAGAATTTCTAAGGGTTGGTCATCTAGGGCTCAAAATGTGGTTTCTTCTCCAAATTCTTGGTGTTTTCAGGCATGTATCTCTCCCCTTAAATTGTATTTTATCTTGGCATGCAATGGTTTAGTATTCATATGGTTTAATTGTTTGGTTTTGGAATTTGGGTTGAGGGTTTTGGATGGCTATTATTTAAATGGCAATTCTATGGTTTACATGCATTTGTCATGCTTTATTGATGGATTTTGGAACTCATTGGGTGCGTGGGTAATGGTAAATGGAATGGGGGTCATGGATTACCCCCTAAACTTATGGATTATAGTATTGAAATTGGTAATAACCTCAACCCACCTTATGAAATTGGTTTTGAAACATGGTTATACCTATAATATATCAACTTTTGAAAATATTGCATTGCATAAAAGGTTAACGGAATATAAATGGTTTTGAAAGTCCTTGGTGGATATGGATTGATTTTAAATTGGAACTTTGGAGTCTTATGACTAATTGGTTTGGTTTGGCATAATAGAATTGACTTGTAAGCATAATTAATTGGTATGATGATACCATTCGGTAAATACCTAAATATATGACTCTTTGGTTAAATAGATGGGTTATGTGTAAATATTTTAATTGAGGCTTAAAAGGGATTGTGTAGCTTGTCGTGAAAGGTGAAGGTCCCCGAGGGACAAAAAATAGAAACCACATTTGCTTGTGTGGGGGTCTTGGTGGCCGTGTGCTTATTTCACACTTTAAACGAATATATTTTGGAATCGTTGGAGCCTCAATGCTTTGGCCCTTCCTTGGATTTCTCCGATTTATGCATCTAACATGCACTGGAGCCCCTTTAGTCGGGAGAGAGGAACCCATATAGCCTATGGGTACCCTTAGAATTCTTAGAGGTACAAATTCTAGGATAATGGTTTTAAATATTATGTTAAACCTTATTCCCTATCCCAATATCTTATATATTGATGTTAGGTGAATTTATGCATTTTAGCATTGCTATTCTAGCCCTTTTAGCCTTGTTTTGAGGATGATTCATGTTCTTAATCTGGTGATAATGATATAGATGTTCATCTAAGTGTCCATGAATGTGTTTACAATGTTCAATAGTGTTTCCACACAAGTTTTGATTCAAATTGATCATTTAGAAGTCAACCGAGAAAACTAGTTTGACTATCTTAAGCTAGGTGTTTGTCTAGTCTATTGTATTGGGTTCTAACGTGTTTAATGATTTCCTAAGGTTGTTATAGTGTATTTATATGTGAAACAACTTGTTGTTAATGTTTAAGGGTCAATTAGATCAACACAAGAGTCAAAACAATTAGTTAGAAATCAAAGTGAATGAAGCCTATACTTAGCTCGTGTTTCTAGTTCTCCATCTTGGATGTTGTGTTGCTTTGATCTCTAAATTGTAGTGTTTAATGCTATATGATGCTTTGTGAATGGATTATTATGATATATATAAGATTTACAAGATTCAAATCAAGTGGAAACAACTCAAAAAGGCTTGGAATGGATCACAGAAGCACAAAACACAGCTTGACGTAAATTTGGACACCTAAAATGTATTGGGAGAGTGAAGGTGCGTGAGAAGGAACCTGGGCGCATGCGACACATCAATAGACTCAAAAGGGACCCAAAACAGTGTGTACATACAATATGTCTGCGTCGCATGCTCCATTCCTATGGTTACAGCATACGACACATGGTCCATTTCACCCCTGGACTGCACGTTGATTGCTTGGCCAACACGGCTTGAGCTTACCCTATTGCTATAAATACAACTTTGCAAACCCTTTTAACTACTTTTGGACGTCTTGGATGAGTTGTGGGGATGCTCAACACTTCTTTTAGGGTTTATATCTCTGTATTTTAGTTTTCTTTATGGTTTGTATCATCAATCAAAGGGATTAGATGACGAATAATTTCATTAAAGGCTAAAGCTCCCTATCTGGGGTAAAGGCCAAGATCATGAATACTTTTGTTTTGAATTAAGTTTTTTAATTCGCTTATCATCATTGGTTATTTGTTTATTCTTGTTTTAACTATTTTAAGGATTAGCTACCCTTAGAATACATCAATTGTCAACCTTGTGAACTTGGGAGAGGGAATAGGGAAATAGAACATGGGAATAAGCAAGGCATGGTTTGTGTTTATTTAAGAAATAAGGAATTCAAATTAGTATCTAGGACAAGGATGTACTTAGATACCTTACTTGATTCATATATAGGATGATATTTGTAAAGAACTTAAGTGAACTATTACATCCCCACTCAACGATGTAGTTGTAAGGTTCAACTTAGGTAAAGGATTAGAGGTTGGGAAACCATGATCAAGCATTAACCATATGAATCAACAATCAAGATAAGTGATTTATCAAAAGAAGTTTAATAATGTAGTATGATTGTTCGAAAGCCTTAACCCTGATCTTCTATCCTTTGATTATCCAAAGTCATTAATTTTCTACATTAGTTTAGTTTCTTTTTAGTTTACAATTCTAAAACTATATTGTTTACTTTTTCTCAATTGTTGAACTAGAATTGGATAATCGGCGAATGGAAGTCCCTGAGAGATTGATACTTGGGCTTTCTTAAAGCCACTTTACTACTTGATAAGACCATTTACACTTGCCTGTGTTATCGAGCGCTCACATATATATATATATGTATATATGTATGTATGTGAACATGTACGTTGAGTTTGGACTTGATATTGAAACGGAATTATTTTATCCCTATGATGAGTTCCATGCTAGCGCTCACCCTGCTAAGTATCTTAGGATGCTAGATTGTTTCGTAATATAGGGCCGAAGATACTTTTTTAACCCATGTGAAGTATTAGGTGATCTATTTTGTTGGTTGGTTTGCGGTTAATTGGTGAGCTTTTATTCTCCTAAAAGCTTAGTCATTTCATATTTTAAAATTAAGGAGTTCACATTAACATTATCATTGTCATTGTCACTATCAGGATCGGGGGCATGTCCTAACCTAGTTTGATATTCAGATTGGTTTAAAGGCTTTTGTGGACATGTGTGGGTCGGATGGTGTTTTTGACTCTTAGAGCTTATTGTAGAGTTATATTAACTATTTTATCTTTATTCTATGGATGTCTTTCACTTTGTTTTTATTTGGATTTTGCTCGGTTGAACAGGCTATGGGGGTGGTGTTAGGTCCTTGGTGGACTTGAGATACCCGTCACGACTAGGCCTAGGGTTGGGTACATTGTCAGTTTACTTGAGATTATGCGTTGTATTACTAATTTATTGATGCTTTATGGTGATTTTATTACTGCATTTTAATAGATATTACCCCCACTATGTCTTTCCCCTTTTTACTCTTTTCTGGTAGATCCCTTATACTCTCTACCTTATTTTGTAAAATCATAGACGAGTTGGTGGTTTTGATGCTGTTACTGGTTTGTAACTTCTTGCCAGGTGGTGATTTTAATAGTTCACTCTTCACTTGCATAATGGCCTTGGATCTTACAAGTATTACGATAGTTAAGAAACATGTCATATTGTATTTTGATTCTTTGAATTCTTGCTTACTTTATATCATTGTTCACCACCTCTAGTTCTACATATTCCAGTAATATTACCATAAATCCACTGACACTTGACCCTCACACAACTTGGTCTAGTTTTATTGATGATAGCCATATATAGATGGATAGACTTACCAATTGTAGATGCCAAAGAGAAAATAGATTCCTTCACAAATAAGGTTGGTAATAAGTCCAAAAAGAAAATCAAAGCTATGGCCTAAGTCATTTCTTCATTCTTCTTGAATTTTGCATCATAGATGATGGGCCTCATCTGATAAGCTACACCATATCTTTATGTGATGTAATAAACATTCTTGGACATCATATTCACAAAGTCCTCCATCAAGTTAAATGTAATCCCTGAAAAATCCTTAATCTTTGAACTTACTGTCCTCACTATGACTCACCCTACGAGTTGTAGGGTGTCTTGATAGGTCGTACGACCCAAATATTGGGTGTCTAATGAGTTTTGCCTGTATTACTTTCATGTGGACAACTTGAGGTCATAAGTCATTAAGACTCATTACGAGTCGTAGTGTCCCAAATCTTAAGGAGACCAGTGACTATCCTAAGTTCTTGTTCTGACTATGACTATGATGTTATGAGTCATAATGTCTGAGTACGTCGTATGGTACAACTCGTATCCAGACCAGTGTGGGTGCCCAAGGGAACTTTCCATAATACGACTAGACTAAATGAGTTGTAGAGTGACCCTACGATTTGTAAGATCACCCGTAACCACTAGGTGTCATTTTTATGCTTTTAAATTAAGGGCACTTTGGGCATTTACCTCTTTACCCACTTATACCCCACATACATAAAATGCCTTGTGACTATTACTTCCAACCCCTATCAATCATAAACACACTTTCAAACTCTCTAAATTCTCCAAGGTCAATATACTTAGGGTTTCCAAGAAGTTAATTAATCAGGGAACACAAGGGAAAATTTCTTCCATAATCATGATCCTTTTAGGCCTATATTCCTTTCCAAAAAGTTATTTTGTTAAAAACATATGTTTAAATAGTTACCCATGTGGTTTACTTATTATTTTTTGGATATGGGTTGAGGGTTCTTGAATGATTGTTGTTTATGTGATGTTTCATGTTTACTTATGAATTTTTATGCTTTAAATGGTGGTTTTGAACCAATTAGGCACATGGGCATGTGAATTGAACGGGGAATATGTTTTCCCCCATGTTTAATGGGTTAATAATTTTGAATTGTAAATAACCTCAACCCAATCTTGTGAAATTGGCTTTGAACATGAAAATATGCATATTAAAAAGTATTTTGAAACCTTGCACACAGTAAAAGAGTAATGGAATGCATTAAATTTGAATTGAAAATTTTGGAGTCCTATTAGTTGAGGGTTAGAGTCCCACTTGGCTAGATTATTGATTCCTACATGGGACTTTAGATTCCTATTGGCTAGTTGGGTTGGAGTCCCACTTGGCTACAGAGTTTGGTTCCTATATGGAACTTTGGTGTTTTATTGGCTGATTGGGTTAGAGACCCATTGGCAAGTTGATTAAATTAGTAAATTGATATGTGCTTGCAAGCTATAGTCCATATGACGATACCACTTGATAATGCCTTAATAAATGACTCCTAGTTAATGATTGGGGATGTGTAAAAAGTGTTTTAATTTAGCTTTAATAAGGATTGTGTAATTATGCCGTGAAAGTGGAGGTCCCAAGGTACAATCACTGGAAATCTCAGTTGCCGACGCGGGGGTCTAAATAATCAGGTGGTTCGAGTCCTCTATATCATATGACTGAGTGCTTAAGTCACTCTCGATATATGTCGAGAGGTTTGAGTCCCCTATAGTATATATGTATATGTGATTAATCTCTAGTTCATGTGACTACATGCACTGGGTCCCTTTAAGCTAGGGGAGAGTTGGATCCATATAGACCGTGGATGCCTTATTATAACGGTTATTCTAGACAATCAAGGTTAAGGATTTTGAAGTACATTCTAAGCCTTTTACCTTATCTCGACATTTGATATATATATATGTATATGCATGTAATCGTGTGCATTGGATTTTGATGAATTATTAAACTATTGATCATGACATTATTCTACCCCTTACCCCTGAGTTACATAATAGTTCTCAACTCACAAACCATCTTCAAATGCTATATAACGATACGATGCAGGCACCAGAGGTAATTCTACTTTTCCTACTCAGTGTTAGGTAGATTGGCTCAGTTCATCGGTTGTTTGCGGTGAAGTGGTAAGCTTTTATTCTCTGGAAGATTTGATATTTCCATCTATTTCCTTTAATGAACTAGAATTAAAGAGTTCATCTTAACATTATTATTTTTATTATCATTGTCATTGTCAGAGTTGGGGGCATGCCCCGACTTAGATTATTTTCAGCTTTGTGGATATTACTGTGGATTAGGTATTATGTTGACACTCTTAGATGACTTTGAGTTTATTACTTTTCTATCTTGTTATATGATTGGATTTCCGCTGCTCTTAGGAGTGTTATGTTTGTTTGGCTAGGTAAAGAGAGGGTGGTCACCGGTCCTTGGTGGACTTGAAATACCTGTTATGGCCAGGTGCTGGTTTAAGTGTGACAAAGATGGTATTAGAGCCTAGGTTGGTGTCATTGGGTTTCCAAAAATCCATGTCAAGTAGAGTCTTTTATGGGTGTGTACTGCGTCACACTTATAAAGGAGAGGCTATGAGGCAATTAGAAATGTTTCCCTTTTCTTATGATCTATTTTTTGGGCTATATAGTCTAAGGTCTTGAGCCTCCTCTAATATCTATTTTTTTGCATATAAGATCATGCATCCCATAAGATCTAATGCTCTTGGAAACTTCTCTGTCCCACTTGAGGACAATGTCGATAGAACCCATTCTACTTATGAAGTTCAGACCCGATCAAGGGCCCCTGCTTCTATTGGCTCTCATGGGGTTCCCCCAAATTCCACTAGTCCCCCTCGAGATCCTCAGGGTGATGTGACTAATGCCAAATTTTGTCAGTTGATTCATTTTCTTACTCAGTCGGTGGACTCTTAGTCTTGCTAGTCTGAGTGTGAGAATGTTATTGCACCTTTTCCCAAGGACACTAGATTTGGCCAATTTATGAGACTTAAACCCCCAATTTTCACTGGTTCTAAGGTTTAGGAGGATCTAGAAGGGTTCATTAATGAGATGGAAATGATTTTCTAAGTGATGCATGCTTTTGACTCTGATGGTATGGAGTTTGCCATATATTAGTTAAAGAATGTGGAATATTAGTGGCATGAGGAGTGGGATTAGTTAAGAGGTGATGATGATGATGTAGCCTTGTGGGGTAACCTTTTGAGTGCCTTCCTTGACCATTTCTTTCCTTAGGAGTTAAGGGAAGAAAAGGCCAAGATGTTTTTGAATTTGAGGCAAGAAAGGATTCCCGTTAAGAATTATGCCTTGAATTTTCACCAATTGTCCAGTTATACTCATGAGTTAGTGTCTTCTATAAGAGAGATCATTAGGAAGTTTGCTTTTGGGTTGTCCCATGACTTGGTGTTGTAATACAAGGCCTCCTTGTTAAACCAAGATATAGATATTTCTAGATTGGTGGTATACATGAAATAAGTGGAGGATGAGAGAAAAAGGTAGGCAGAAGTTAGGGAGAAGCAGAGTAAGAAGTTTTAGTACTTAGATTAGGGTGGAGGTCAGAAAATTAGTGGTGGTGATGGCAGGCAGTAGTCTAAGAGGAAGAATTAGGAAAATTTTGAATCTTATTCTACGACTGGTGCTCCATACCCTAAGCCATCCAATGATTATTATTTTTAGAATACTGATGGTCCCAAGGCACAGGGTGCCGAATCTCAGGCTAGGGGAGCTCAACTAGCCCTATCTTATCCCCCTTACTATTTTTGTCGGTAGGTGTATCCTAGATTTTGTAAGAAGGGGATGAATAAGTGCTTCAAGTATGGTTAGTTGGGCCACATAAGAGTGGGATTGTCCTTCTTTCAAGGTTGCTACTGAGGCTAATAAAGTACTGGTTGCCACGTCTTCAGCTCCTGTACCAAAGGGTGCTACTTCTGGCTCAGGTACTGGCCAAAATTACCTTTATTCTCTTGCTACTCACCAAAAATTTAAGAATCTCCTGATGTTTTCATTGGTACATTACAGATCTTCTCTCATGATGTTGATTTTCTTCTTGACCTAGGGTCTACTCTTTCTTATGTGACCCCATATATGAATGTTTATTTGGGTTTTGGTCCTGAGTGTATTTCAAACCCTTTTTATATGCCTACTCCAATGGATGACTCTATGGTTTCTAGAATGATTTATAAGGGTTGTGTGGTATCCATTTATGGTAGGGAGACCTTAGATTTGATAGAGTTGGACGTGTTAGACTTTTATGCAATCTTGGGGATGGATTGGCTGCACTCGTGCTATGCATCTCTTGATTTTTAGATACGAAGGGTCAGTTTCCGATTCCCGAATAAACTAGTGATTGAGGTACAAGGTAGCTTCTTAGTGCCTAAAGAAAGGTTTATTTCTTATCTTAGAGCTTAGAAGTTGATTTCCAAGGAGTGTCTCTATCATTTAGTTTGGGTTAAAGATATTTAATCAGAGAGTCTTTCTTTGCAATCTATTCTTATAGTCTGTAAGTTTTTTCAGGTGTTTCCTGATGATCTTCCTGGTGTTCCTCCTGACAAGGAAATAGATTTTGGGACTGATCTCCTTTCAAACACTCATCCTATCTCTATCCTTCCTTATAAATTTACTTTAACTGAGTTGAAACAACTCAAGGAGCAGTTGAAAGACCTCCTTAATAAGGGTTTTATTTGCCCTAGTGTATTCTTGTGGGGTGCTTGATATGTGAGTAAAAGCTAACATATTTAATAGTTTTTAGCTCAAAATAATTGTGAATTCTGAAGCAACTCTTGTTGTTTTGATGTGTTTGCTCATGATATTGCAGAAAAAGGCTGAAGAAATGAGAATAAACAATAATGGAGCAAAAGAGTTGAAAATCTGAGAAAAATAGAAGAAAACATGACTGACGACCTCCGTGATAAGTCGTCAGCCTTGTGATAGCCTATCAGCATTGGCGTAGCCTTAACCAGGGAGTTACAGTTTAAGGAGCTACAGTTTAAGGAGCGGTTATGACGATGCCAGTGATGTGGCATCAAAGTCATGATAAGGCATCAAGAATGGCGTCAGCCTTAAGCAGAAAGTTAGCATGGGAAGAAGATATCTGACGACATTGGTGATATGTCGTCAGATCCATGACGCGGCATCATCCACATCGTCAACCTAAGATAGAACCTGAAGGCAACTGAAGCCTCTCTGACGCCATCTGTGATAGGGAGTCAACTTCTTGACGCGGCGTCATCCTGGGCGTCACCTATTCTGAACAATTTTATTAATTTTGTTATTTTATTTCCTTAGTTAGGATTTAGAATAAATAGCATCTTTTAGGGTTTTTGATTCATCAATAATTCATCTATCACACATCAACTCTAAGAAGAGAGACACATATTTTTGCTCTCTTTCATAAAATATTCTTGTGTTTTCGTATCAACTATTTTTGGGGTTTCTACCTTGTGATTAAATCGGAGGAACTACTTGTTGTTTTCTATCTATTCGTAAGTTTATCATTATAATCGTGAATTCAACTTGTTATTTTATTCATCAAATCATGAGCGGTTAATTTCATTAGCCGGAGTTATGGGATCCATGGATTAGGGTTTGATATGATACTAGGTGTTTAACGGATTCAAAGAGTAGTAAACATCTTGAAATTCTGTTGTTTTAACTAAAATCTAGTGGTTGCGAACATTAAATTATGCCTTAGGTTTTATTTGCTTCTAACGGAGAAATAGACTGGAGGACGTGAATTATCAACAGGGACTCAGAAGCTACCAACCTTCTGTTTAATGATTAATGCCATAACTGGATTAATCTACCTGAGATAACATCCTATTGGAAATAAATAAGTTATCTAAGTTTGAGAGAATTATAATAAATTATCTGGTGAGGTCGAGAGATAAGTCAGATAGTATAATTGTCAGGGATATTCTGCTATTCTACTCATTCCACGAATCTCTAGCATTACTTAGTATCTATCAATTCCCGAAACCCTTGGTGAATATAGCTTTGGTTTCCCATTTAGACTGATTTCTAACACTAAAATATTGAAAGTGACAATTAACTCTTTGTGAACCTTGAACCACCATTTTAACTTTTTATATCAATTGTTTGAATTTAACTTGTAGCTATAATTTCAAACTAGTTTAATCGCCACTCACATTATTCCCTGTGGATTCAACCCCGACTCCAAGGTTGGGTAAATATATTAACGACCATTGCGTTACATTAAATTAAGGTATAAGTTGAGCGTTATTAGTGCTCGTATGCTCTTTTTGCATAAGAAGGATGGGTCCCTTCAAATGTGTATAGATTATCGTCGGTTAAATAAGGTCACTATGAAAAATAAGTACCCTCTTTTGAGGATTGATGATTTGTTTGACCAGCTTCAGGGAGCGAAGTACTATTTTAAGATTGATCTTTGATCAGGTTATCATCAGTTGATAATTTAGGAGGTGGATATCCCTAAGACTGCTTTTCATACTTGGTATGGACATTATGGGTTCTTGGCCATGTCTTTTGGTTTGACTACTGCTCCAATGGTATTTATGGATATTATGAACTGAGTCTTCCATCAATTCTTGGATTTGCAGGTAATTGTATTTATTGATGATATTTTGGTATTTTCCAAGAGTGGGGCAGATCATGCCCATCACCCCTATATAGTGTTGCTGACTCTTAAGAATCAACAACTGTATGCTAAGTTCTCTAAGTGTGAGTTCTGGTTGAATGTTGTGACCTATTTGGTTTATGTTGTTTCTAGTGACTGGGTCATGATGGATCTATAAAAATTTGAGGTGGTTAAGAAGTATCCTAGACCCACGAATCCAATCGACATTTGGAGCTTCTTGGGTTTAGTCAGGTACTATAGGAGTTTTATGAAAAATTTCTCTTCCATTGCAGCCCCATTGACTAAATTGACCCACAAGAAGGTGAAATTCTTGTTGTCAGATGCTTGTGAGGTTAGTTTCAAGAAGTTAAAGAATAAGTTGACTTTGTCTCCAATTTTGGCCATACCTGAAGGTACTGATGGCTTTATTTCCTATTATGATACATCCCGTGTGGCACTGGATTGTGTGTTGATGCAACATGGCAGAGTAGTAGCCTATACTTCTAGGTAGTTGAAGATTCATGAGAAGAATTATCTGACTAATGACTTGGAATTGTTGGTTGTGGTATTTGCTTTGAAGATTTGGTATCCCTATTTATAGAAAGTTTATGTTGACATCTATTCTGATCATAAGAGTTTACAGTATGTTTTCACCCAAAAGGAGTTAAATCTCAGGTAAAGGAGATGGCTTTAGTTGCTCAAGTATTACTTCATGAGTCCTTATTATCATCCAGGTAAAGCTAACATGGTTGCTAATTCTCTTAGAAGGTTATCTATAAGAAGTTTATCCCATGTTGATGAGGATAAATAAGGATTGGTGAAGGATATTTATCGATTAGATAATCGTAGAGTTCATCTCTTGGACTCTGAGGCTGGGTGTGTTGTCATATCTAGGTGATGAGGTAAAGGAGAAACATGCCTTGGATCCTATCTTGATGTAGATTAAGGATGGCATGGGCTAGTACAAAGTAGTAGGTTTTGAGATTAACGAAGATGGTATCTTAAGGTACCAGGGTAGATTGTATGTTCCCGACATTGATGGGATGCAAAAAAGAGTCTTAATTGAGGCTCATGAGTCAGGGTATACTATTCATCCTAGTTCGATAAAAATGTACCATGACTTGAAGGAAATTTATTAGTGGAGTAACATGAAGAAAGATGTGTCCAATTTTGCAGCCAAGTGTATAGTTTGTCAATAAGTGAAGGTAGAGCACTTGAGGCCTTGTGGTTTATCTCAAGAGATTGAGTTGACCGTGTGGAAATGGGAAGTGATTAATATGGATTTCAGTACTAGTCTTCTGTGGCTTGTCAATAATTTGATTCCACTTGGGTCATCTTGTTTCCTGCTTTGGATAATCGTTCTTGAGGTATGTGTATTCCCTAACATCTTTATTTTCTGACTTTGTTAAAGAAAATTATGATTTCCTTGAAATCTTTATTTTTTGTCTTTGTTAAAGGTAAGTGTAGCTACACTCTGTGTTAACTCATACTAATAAAAGCTTTTCTTATCATTTGGGGATGAATGATCCTAAGGAGAGAGAATGTAGCACCCCAAGTTTTGGTCCCTAAAAACTCCTTGATCTTTGAACTTACTGTCCTTACTACGACTCAACCTATGAGTCATAGTGTGTCTTGATGGTTTATAGGACCCAAATCATTGGGTGTCCAGTAATATTTTCCCGAGTTACTGCCTTGGTGATAGCTTGAGGTCACGAATCTTAAACACTCATTACTAGTCGTAGTGTTCCAAATCATAGGGAAACCAGTGTACTATCCTAAGTTCTTATTCTGACTATGACTATCATGTTATGAGTCATAATGTCTGAGTGTGAGTCGTATTGTATGACTCATAGCCAGACCAGTGTGGGTGGCCAAGGGAACTGCCTAGACTATGACTGGACTAAATGAGTCATAGGGTGATCCTACAAGTCATAAGGTCACCTATAACGACTGGGCGTCATTTTTAGTTTTTATATTAAGGGCACTTTGGACATTTTCTTCTTTACTCACTTGTTCTCTACGTACATAAAATGACTTGGTGCCGTTATTTCCAAACCCTATTAATCATAAACACTCTCTCAAACTCTTTAAATTCTCTAAGGTTAAGATACTTAGGGTTTCTAAGAAGTTAATCAATCAGGGATCTCAAGGGTAATTTCTTCCACAATCGTGATCCTTTCAGGCATATATCTTTTCCCCAAAAGTTATTTTGTTAAAAGAATGTGTTTAAATGGTTACCCATGTGGTTTAATTGTTGGTTTTTGGATGTGGATTGAGGGTTCTTGAACGATTGTTGTTTATGTGATGTTTCATGTTTACTTATGCACTATTTATGCTTTAATGGGTGGTTTTGAACCAATTGGGTGCATGGGCATGTGAATTGAATGGGGAATATGTTTTCCCCCAAGTTTAATGGGTTAATGATTTGGAATTGGTAATAACCTCAACCCAATCTAGTGAAATTGGCTTTGACCATGAAAATATGTATGTTGAAAAGTGTTTTGAAGCCTTGCATAAAGTAAAAGAGTAATGGAACATGAATTGACTTTTAATGCGGGCTTAATGGTCATGTATTGAATTTGAATTGAAATTTTTAGAGTCTTATCAGTCAAGGGGTTAGATTCCTACTTGGATAGATGATTGATTCCTATATGGGACTTTGGATTCCCATTAGCTAGTTGGGTTAGAGTACCACTTGGCTACATAGTTTTGTTTGTATGTGGAACTTTGGAGTCTTATTGGCTGATTAGGTTAGAGTTCCATTGTCAAGTTGATTGAATTGGCAAAGTGACATGTTCTTCCAAGCTATAGTCGGTATGACAATACCATGTAATAATGCCTTAATGAATGACTCCTAGTTGATTATGGGGATGTGTTAAAAGTATTTCAATTGGGCTTTAATAAGGGTTATGTAGCTGTACCATGAAAGTGGAGGTCTCAAGGGATAATCGCTGGAAACTGCGGTTTCCAATGCATGGGTCTAAATGACCAGGTGGTTTAGTCCCCCATATTTTATGACTGAGTGCTTAAGCCACTCTTGATATATGCCGGGAGGTTTGAGTCCCCCATAGTATATATATATGTGATTTATCTCTGGTTCGTACGACCACACGTACTGAGGCTATTTCAGCTAAGGGAGAGCTAGACCTATATATCCCATAGGTACCTTATTATGATGTTTATGCTACACAATCAAGGTTAAGGATTTTGAAGTGCATGCTAAGCTACCCTATACAAAATTTGATATATATATATATGTATATGCATGTGATTGTGTGCATTGGATTTTGATGAATTGTTAAATTATTGATCATGGCATTATTTTACCCCTTACCCCTGAGTTACATGTTAGTTGTTAAGTAACTAACCATCTCTGAATGCTATATCCCCATGCGATGCATGCACCAGAGGCAATTTCACTTTTCCTGCTCAATGTTAGGTGGATCTGCTCAGTTTGTCGATTGTTTGTGGTGAAGTGGTGAGCTTCCATTCTCTGAAAGTCTTGATCATTCCATTGATTTCCTTTCATGAACTAGAATTAAAGAGTTTAACTTAATATTATCATTGTCATTATCATTATCATTGTCATTGTCATTTTCAGGGTCGGGGGCTTGTCTCGACATAGATTGTTCTTGGCTTAGTACAGGATTTGTGGATTTTATTTTGGATTATGTATTCATGTAGAAACTCTTACATATCTTTGAGTTTATTACTTTTCTATCTTGTTATGTGTTTAGATTTCATCTGCTGCTAGGAGTGTTATGTTTGTTTGGCTATGTTAAGATGGGGTGGTCTGTGGTCCTTGGTGGACTTGAGATACCCATATCGTCAAGGCCCTGGTTCGATTCTTGACATTGAACCTCATTAATATATGTCTATTTCAAAGAAGAACAATTTTACAATCACTCATCATATTGAATTATTTAGGAATTTGTTTCCTAAGCTCAATTCTAGACAACCGTAGGAAAATTTTCCAATCACTGCCATTTGTAAATCATCCAGAATATTAATCTTGTTAACCCCCTCTTCAGTCCAGGTAGGTACTCTATTTATATATGACACTTTTTTCATCAGAATGATATTTTTTTGGTACATAAATATTTTATTAATACCAAAGCGAGTCTATTACAAACCAGACAATGAGCTGACCTCTTGCCTCTTAGAAATTAATAATCAATCTATAAACTAGTCTTGACTCTCAATTATATTTTAATTTCGAAAAAACACTAGCAAAACTATGGAAAAATTTTCAATTGTTGAAGTAGACTCTGCCAGCGAGCATCTCCCGTGCCAGTGATATGCACATGTAGTGTAATTTCTCTTCATAATATGTCAGTATAGAAGTGTCCAGCTTGAATCCTCAGGCTGTTTTTTGCTCTCCAAATTATAGTCACCAGTATACCAAATATGTAAGTAATGTAACTCCCATTCCCGTCTTCTTCTTTGCCCAGGTGGTTGCCCACTGTATTTCCTAATGCCAGCAACCAATGGTCCTCCAGATTTTCAGCCATTTCAGTAATCTTTTCCATAGACACTTAGTCACTGAGCATTCAAAGACTAAGGTGTCTAATGATTCTGTAGTAGAATCATATAATATGCAAATTTGAGGCACATGAATGCCAAATTTCAGGAGCCTATCCACAATTGCTAGCCTCCTTCTTATCGTCAGTCATTAGATAAATTTTTGTTGGGGATGAATATTCTGCTGAAGTTCTATGCTATTCCAGGGTACCTTTTGGTAGTGAGATGGTAGTTAGATGTATAGTTTCTGGATGCTAAACTTACCATTGACCGCCATAACTTCAAGTCTAGCCTCGAGGCTTCTTTGCAAAGTTGGGCATTGCATAATACATGTCCTGAATGCTAAGATTTTCCAGATGAACCAAGTTGCATTTGCTGGAATATAGAAGGTTTCTATTGTCCCATTATTTATGTAATACTCTTGAATCCACTTTATCCAGAGGTAGTTCCTCTTCTTATTGATTGCCCATAATGGTTTTAAGATTGCTGTCTTATTTCACATTCTCATATTTTGTGTATTTAGCCCTCCCGCTACTTGAGGCATGCAAAATTTATCCCAAGAAGTAAGGGACTTCCTTGATAACTCTGTAGAGACTATCCTTAAGAAGGTTCTGCTAATGGGTTCAATCATTTTCAAGATATTCTTGGGAAGGACAAAAATTTGTGCCAGTAAGTTTGAATGCTAAAAACCACTGCCTTCAGCAAATGTAGTCTGCTAGCATAAGAGAGTAATTTTGTAGACCAACACCTGATTCTCTCCATTATCTTCTCAACTAGGAGTAAACACTGGCACAGTATGAGTTTTTTGGATGAGAGAGGGACACCAGGTACTTAAAGGGAATTTTACCTTTCTTGTACCCAAGTTCCTGCAGAAGTTCTTATTTTTTGCTAAGGTTTTACACTAGCCATGTATAAGGAGCTATTTTTTGGATCTTCCTGAAGGCTTGATGCAACTGAGAATTTTGTAAAATCCTCTTGTAATAGATGTATAGATTTTATTTCAGCCTTGCTAAACATTAGTAGATCATCTACAATGCTGATGTGTACCACACCCATCTTTTTACTCCTGAGATGATGCCTAAAATATCTGTGTTGCAACAAAAGTTAGAATTCTCTCTAGAGATATTCCATTGCAATAACAAACAAGTAAGGGGACATAGGTTCCACTTGTCTTATGCCCTCTTCCCCTGAAATGGCTTTGACTGGCTTCTATTGATAACAAGAGAGTAAAAAACAAAGGTAACACACTCAATAGTCAATGCTATGAATTTACAAGAGAAGCCTAATTCAGCTAATAGAACCTTCAAAAACAACACTTAATTGAGTCATAAGCCTTTCTAAGGTTAACCTTCACGACTAAAACACCCTAGGTTTTGACCCTTAGAAATTTTTTAGGTTTTGGACTTTTTGGACATGATACGACTCACTATACTAGTCGTATAGTAAGAGTATGGGTCAGGTGACCCAGTCGTATATTGTCTAATATTGGGTGGTGTTGGGAAGTTAAGTTTCTCAAATGGGTATGACTTGGGTGGGTACAAGTCATATAGTGAGTGACGGGTCGTAGGTTGAATTTTTCTTCACTTAATCTAAAAGTTAGTAACTTAACTTGGATCTGAGTATGAGTGGCTCACAATGAGTCATGAGATAGGGTACAAGTGGTATAGTACTACTCGTCTGTTGGACAGTGTCAACCCCTCTTGATTCTATTATGGGTATGAGCAAAGGGTACAAGTCGTACACTTGGGATATAATTAGGGCTTGCTGGTGATATATTGGATAGTTTTGGGGGTCCAAGGAATGCCTAAGGTACAGTGATGTGTACCACTTATATGGTAGGGTAGGATTGGTAAGGTATAGTCATACCTTTTTGCGGGAAATTAATACAGTTTAAGTGGGTATAATTTGGACACTTTTCCTTATAAACCCTTGGGAACCCATGAGTTAAAACACCTTTTTGGGGCTTTATTAACCTATTTGTAATCAATCAAATACACTAAACTCTCTCAAAACCTCTCAAGGATCTTGGGATAAGCAAAAGCTAGGGTTTCCTTCAAGGTGGCTAATTGAGGCTTATATGGGCGATTTCTTCTCATTGTCTTCATAATCTAAGGCATTTTACTCCTCCATCATTGTTAGTTCCTACTAAAGGTATGTTTTATGAATTGTTTTCATGGTATTATTGTTGTATGGTTTTGGGTTTTCAAATACATGTTAGGGGTTTTGGTTATAAATTATTGGTTATGGTTTTTCCATGGTTTAATTGTGGATTTACATGTTTTAATGGTGGTTTGGATATTTGGTTGCATGAGAATGGGTAATTGATACTTGGTTTTGTCTTTGGAAACTATATTCCCCCAATATGTTTGATAAAATGCTTATGAGAATGATTTTACCACATTGTTGAACTTTTAATGAAATTATTGTATGGTATAACTTGGTAATGGATCCCTACATGGTATAAATGGTTTAAATGGTTAAATAGTAAGGTATTAGTGGTTATGGTTGGTCTAATTAGAAGCCTTGTGGGTTATAAGGGAATCCCCCAAGCAAACATAATATTGACCATTTGTAAGTCAACTTAATGATGTAATCTATAGGTACATGGGAATCCCTTCTTTTAAAAAAGAATGGATAAGGACATTTCTTGTAAGCTATAGTCGCTATGACGATACCACTACTTATAGCCTTGGTTAATAATAAATGGAATGGTGGTTTGGTTGTGTGGTAATGGTTTTAATTGGGCAATAATAATGGGGTGTGATAGCTAAATGTGAAGGTGTGAGTTTAATGGATGGACACTAAAAACTCATGTTTGCCAACATGAGGATTGGTCATGGAGGCCATATATGATACTTATGGGGTACACGGGAATACCCTAAGTAAACTTGTACATATGTATTATACAGAAAGAAGGGTACTCAAGAATCCCCTACTCCTATGGTATCTGTAGTTTGTACGGCTACAAGCATTGGGGCTTGTTCAGGGGTTACACTTGACCCATATAGCCCATGGGTGGTTCTAGGACAGTTAAGCTACATATACCCAAGTTAATGGTTTTAAAGGCATACTAAACCCGATTCCTTTTCCCAGCATGGTTATATATATGTATATATGGTTGTGAATGCATATGATTAGTTGACTTGGTTTTAAAGGTTGGCATTATTTTACATTATCTTGAGTACTTGATAGCATTCACCTGCTAACCCATCTTTGGCCGATTGTATCCCCACATAATGTAGGAATCAACTATTCTACTCCTCCTACTTAGTGATCGAATTGGTGATCATCTCAGTTGGATTAAAGTGGTAAGCTTTCATACTCCAAAAGACTCTATTTCATGTCATGGATGTTTTTATATACTTTGGCCATTTTATAGACATTGGTTTTGGCTATAGTTGGGGGCGTGCCCTAATAGGAAATTATTATACTTTTGGTTAGAGGATTTTCAAAACTACTATGGGTTTAAATGGCGGTGCCGATAGTGGTGTTAGCCTTACTATTGACATTAGAATTGGGGATGATACCATTTGACGAAATTTATAATTGTTCCATCCTATTTTGTTATGAACATACTCTTGGTTATTGTGTTGGTTTTGGTATGGTTATTAGTTGGGTATCAGATGGTTTGACTCTCTTAGGTTGGTCCCAGTTATGGATCTATCCCAGAGTTTTGATTGGGACAAATATGCTATCACTTTGGGTAGGCGTTGGCGGTTGGGTTTGGTAATTGGGGTGGTCCCCATTCCTGGTTGGACTTGGGATGACCATTATGACAAGGCACTTGTTCATGTCGAGTCAAGTTGGTATTAGAGCTTTAGGTTCATGGTCAATTGAGAGTCCACAAATCCGTGTCGAGTAGAGTCTCTTTAAGGGTGAGTATTACACCACACTTATAAGAAGAGACTATATGGCATTTTGAAATTATTTGTATTATTTGTGTTCTAATTTCAAGCTTGGAGTCTAAGTCATAGAATCTTCTCTAATTCCCATTTGTTTGCCTCTTAGATCATGCCTCGACAATCTAAAGATCATGAAAACTCCTCTATCCCAACTAGGGAAAATATTGATGGGACACACTCTACTCAGGGGATCCATACTTGGTCTAGGGGTCCAGTCCTTGATTATTTTAGAGTTCCACCAGTTCCTTCTAGTCCTCCTCAGGTAGACGTAATGAATATGGAGTTTCGTCAGTCAATTCATATGATTGCTCAGTTGGTGGCTTCTCAGGCTGAGCGTGGTACTTCTGCTATTCCATCTTCTAAGGCCACAAGAGTTGCCCAGTTTATGAAATTGAGTCCTCTAACCTTTACTGGTGTTAAGGAGGAGGAGGATCCTCAAGGTTTTCTGGATGAGATGGAAAAGATATTCAAGATTATAAATATCGCAAATATGGAAGGGGTGGAGTTTGCAACTTATCAGCTCAAGGATGTGACATACCAATAGTACAAAGAATGGGATAGAACAAGGGGAGATATTGATGATTCATCTCAGTGGGAGACTTTTTCTATGATTTTCTAGACTATTTCTTTCCTCAGGATTTGAGGGAAGCAAAAATGAAGGAATTTGTTAATCTAAAATAGGGGAAGATGTCGGTCAAGGATTATGCCATGAAATTTCACCAGCTTTCTAGGTATGCTCCTGAAATAGTGTCTGATATGAGGTCTAGGATGAGAAAGTTCACTTCAGGACTGTCTTGGCATTTGATCCTTGAAAGCAAGACCACTTTACTGACCAAGGACATGGAAATCTGTAGGTTGGTTGTTCATATACAACAGGTAGAGGAGAAAAAGAAAAAGTAGGATGATTTATGTGAAAGGCAGGGTATGAAGTTTAGGTTCTTTAAGAAGGGTAGTGAATAGCAAGGTGGTTGAGATGGTGGTAAATGGACAAAGAAAAAGTGAATAAGTTTTGGCTCTTTCTCTACAGCTAGTGCTTTTTACCTGAAGTAGTCGTGTGATAGGTGTCAATAGGGTGGCGATAACTTTAGGGCATAGGGTGCCCAATACTCGGTTAACGGGGATCAGTCCGTCTCATCATGTCCTTCTTGTAGGTTTTATGGTCAGTTATATATGGGTTTTTATGATGAGGGGAGGGACAGGTTCTTCAAATATGGTAAAACAGACCATATGCTTAGAAAATGTCCTATTATAAGGTTGCTTTCGGAGAGAATAAGGTTTTGATTGCCTCTTTATCTACTCCTGCACCAAAGGGTGATGTTTCTACATCTGTATTTGCTTTTGGTACCAACACTGACCGCAATAGGTTATATGCTCTTGCTACCCAACAAGAGTCTGAGGCATCATATGATGTTGTGACTGGTATGTTACAACTCTTTTCTCATGACATGTATTGCTTACTTAATACAGGACCCACTTTTTCTTATGTGATCTTATTTGTAGCTGTGTATTTGGGTTTTGATCCTGAGGTTATTTAGGATCCTTTTTTTGTTTCTACCCTAGTAGGTGACTCTGTGGTTGCTAAAATAGTCTATAGGGGATGTGTGGTATCTGTTGGTAGTAATAAGACTTTGGTGGATTTGTTTGAATTAGATATAGAGGATTTTGATATAATTCTGGGGATGGATTGGTTATATTCATGCTACGTGTCCTTAGATTCTCGGACCCATAAGGTTGTCTTTAAGTTCCTGGTGAATCAGTTATTGAATGGGAGGGTGTTTCCCTAGCTACTAAGGGGAAGCTTATATCATATCTTAGAGATCGAATATTAATCTCTAAAACGTGTCTCTATCATTTGGTCAGGGTAAATACTCTAACATGGAAGGTCTTTCTTCGCTTTTGATTCTGGTGATGAATGAGTTTCCTTAGGTCTTTTCAAATGATCTTCCTGGTGTTCCTCCGAATAAGGAGATTGAGTTTGGGATTGATTTGGTTTCGGACATTCATCCAATATTTATTCCTCCTTATTGATTGGCTCTGGTTGAGTTGAGGGAACTCAAGAAGAAACTTATGTATCTTTTGGATAAGGGTTTTATCTGCCCTAGTGTATCCCCGTGGGGTGTACCATTGTTATTTATGCATAAGAAAGATGGTTAGCTTCGGATGTGTATTGACTATAGGTAGTTGAATAAGGTGACTATTAAGAACAAGTATCCTCTTCCAAGAATAGATGACCTGTTTGATCAGTTGTAGGGTACCAAATTGTTTTAAAAGATAGATCTTTGGTTTGGGTATCATTGCTTAAGATTAAGGAAGTGGATATCCCTAAGATGATATTTCATACCCGGTATGGGCACTTTGAGTTCTTGGTTATGTTATTTGGTTCGACTAATGCCCCGATCACATTCATGGATTTGATGAATAGAGTATTTTGTCAGTTTTTGGATCTAGTTATTGTTGTTTTCATTCATGACATTTTGGTATACTCTAAGAGTGAGGTAGATCATGTCAATTACCTTCTTATGGTGTTGCAGACCTTAAAAGAGCAGCAGTTGTATATCAAATTCTCTTAATATGAATTCTGGTTAAATGATGTCACTTTTCTAGGTCTTATTATTTCTAGTGAGGGAATCATGGTGGATCTACAAAAGGTGGTAGTGGTTAAGAAGTGGACTAGACCCATGACTCCAACTGACATTTGGAGCTTCTTAGCTTTGGCTGGGTACTATATAGGAGGTTTGTGGAGAGATTTTCAATGATAGATGCCCTATTTACTAAGTTGAATCAGAAGAAGGTAATGTTATTTTGGTCAGATGCTTGTGAGGTTAGTTTTGAGAAGATGAAGGATAATATAACTTTGAACCAGCTTTTGACTTTGCCTGAAGACAATGAAGGGCTTGTGGCCTACTGTGATGATTCTCAGCTGAGACTTGGTTGCACCTGGATGCAGCATGGTAAGGTGATTGCGTATGCTTCTAGGCAATCAAAGGTACATGAGAGGAACTATCCTACTCATGATTTGGAGTTCTTAGTCATGGTGTTTGCATTAAAAATCTGGTGACATTATTTGTGTGGATTGCACGTGGACGTCTTTTCTCATCATAAGAGTCCACAGTATGCGTTCACTCAGAAGAAGCTTAACCTTATTTAGAGAAGATTTCTTGAGCTTCTCGAGGACTATAATATGATTCTTCACTACCATCCAGGTAAGGCTAATATTGTTGTTGATGCTCTTAGCAGATTATCCCTAGGGATTTTAGCTCATGTGAAAAAGGAGAAGTGGGAGTTGGTGAAGGATATTCACCACTTGGCTAATCTTGGAGTTTGCCTTTTGGACTCCAAGAATGGTGGTGTGTTGGTACAAGAAGTGGTTCGGCCATCTCTTGGTGTAGAGATCAATGAAAAACAAATGCAAGATTTTGTCTCGATAAAAATCAAGAGAGATGTAGGTGAGAAAAAGGTAATAGTATTTGAGATCAATTGTTATGGTACCTTGCGGTACAAAGGGAGCTTATGTGTCCCTAACATTAATGGTTTGTGAGAAAGGGTATTGGATAAGGCCCATGAATTATGCTATGTTGTGCATCCTAGCTCGACAAAAAAGTATCATGATCTCAAGGAGATATATTGGTGGAATGGTATGAAGATGGATGTGATATATTTTGTGTCCAAATATTTGGTGTGTCAACAAGTGAAAGGGTAGCACATGAGGCCTGGAGGCTTATATTAGGAAATTAAATTGCCTAAATAGAAATGGGAAGTGACCAACATAGATTTCGTTACTTGTCTTCCTTGGTCTCAAAACTAATTTGATTCGGTTTGGGTCATTATGAATAGAATGAAAAAGTCGGCTTACTTTTTGCTAGTGAGGACTAACTTTTTGATTGAGGATTATGTGAGGGTGAATTTTCATGAGATTGTAAAGCTGCATGGGGTACTTGTTTCGATTATCTTTGATCGTGGTAAGCAGTTTTCATCTCCTTTTTGGTGGTCATTTCAGAAGGGGTTGGGTACTAAGGTTAGTCTGAGTACTTCTTTCCACTCGTAGATTGATGGGAAAGCAGATAGGACTATTTAGATATTGGAGGATATGCTTTGTGCATGCGTGATTTATAATGGTGGTAATTAGGTTGAGCATCTACCTCTTGTAGAGTTTGCTTACAACAATAGCTATCATTCTAGTATTGATATGGCCCCTTTTGAGGCATTGTATGGTAGGAGGTGTAGATCTCCTATTGGATGGTTTGAGCTTAGTGAGGTGAACATGTTTGGTCCAGACTTGGTATATCATGCTATGGAGAAGGTAAAGGTAATTTGGGATATGCTTAAGGCTGCCCAAAGTTGCCAAAAGTCCTATGCAGATGTAACACATAGGGACTTGGAGTTCGAGGTTAGGGATAGGATGTTCCTAAAGATATCTCCCATGAAGGGAGTAATGTGATTTGAGAAAAGGGGAAGATTAGATCCTGGTATATTGGTCCTTATATTATTTTGAGGAGGGTTGGTGATGTTGTGTATAAATTGGAGTTGCCTTCTAGTTTGAGCTTTATTCATCCAGTATTCCATGTCTCTATATTGAGAAAGTGGATAGGTGATCCTTCATTGGTTGTTCCTATGGAAGAATTAGGTATTTTGGATTTTATATCTTATAAAGAGGTCCTAGTTGAGATCTTGGATCGGCAGGTTTATCGATTGTGGACAATGGATGTAGCTTCGATTAAGGTTCTATGGTGGAACCAAAGGGTAGAAGAAGCTACTTGGGAAGTGAAAGAGGACATGAGTCTAAGTATCCATATTTGTTTTTTACTCTAGATATTCATACGAAAGGTATGTTTTCTTGATCACATCTTTGCTTTCTAACTTGGTTAAAGAAAGGTTGATTTCCTTGCATCTTTGTTTTCTAACGTAGTTAAAGATTTGAATGGTTATGATGGGGTGTATTTCTTGCTTCTACTACCTTGTCTATTATTCAGGGATGAATGATCCTAGTGAGGGAGACAGAAACCCCCTAGGTTTGACCGTTAGAAATTTTATAGGTTTTGGACTTTTGGACATCATACAACTCACCATACTAGTTGTATACTAAGGGTACGAGTTAGGTGACCCATTCGTATGCTGTCTAGTATTGGATAGTGTTGGCAAGTTGAGTTTTTGGAATGGGTATGACTTGGGTGGATAGGACTCATATAGTAGGTGATAGGTTGTAGGTTGAGTTTTCCTTTACTTAATCTGGAACTTAGTAACTTAACTTTGATCTGAGTATGAGTGGCTAACCATAAGTCATGAGATAGGGTATGAGTAGTATAGTCCAGCTCGTATGTTGGACAATGTCAACCCCTTTTAATTCTATTATGGGTATGGGTTAAAGGTACTGGTCGTACCTTTGGATACGATTGGGGATTGGTGGTCGTATATTGGACAGTGTTGGGGGTACAAGGGATGCCTAGGGTATGAGTGGTGTGTAACACTCGTGTGGTAGGGTACGATAGGTAAGGTCGAGTTCTTCCTTCCGATAGGAAATTAATACAGTTTAAGTGGGGGTAATCTAGATGTTTCCCCTTATAACTCCTTAAGACCTCACAACTTAAAATACCTTTTTGGGGCTTCATTAACCTATCTGCAATCAATCAAATACTCAAAACTCTCTAAAAATCTCTGAAGGATATTGGGTTAAGTAAAAGCTAGGGTTTCCTTCAAGGTGGTCAATTGAGGCTCATTGGAGTGAAATCTTCTTCTAATCTAAGGAGTGTTACTCCTCCCTCATTGTTAGTTCTAACTAAAAGCATATTTTATGAATTGTTTTCATGACATAATTGTTGTATGGTTTTGCGTTATCAAATATATGTTGGAGGTTTTTGCTATAAATAATTGGTTATGGTTTTCCCATGTTTTAATGACGATTTCGTAATTGGTTGATTTGAATGGCTAATTGGTACTTGGTTTTGGTTTGGGAAACTCTATGGCCCTAATATGTTTGATAAAATGCCTATGAGAATGCTTTTACTACATTGTTGAACTTTTAATGTAATTATTGCATAGTATAACTTGGTAATTGAACCCTACATGGTATAAATAGTTTAAATAGTTTGGAATGGTTAAATGGTAAGGTCTTGGTGGTTATGGTAGGTATAGTGGAAGCTTTATGGGGTATAAGGGAATCCCCCAAGTAAACATAATAATGATCACTTATAAGTCAACTTAATGATGTAATCTACAGTTACATGGGAATCTCTTCTTTTTAAAAGGGATGGATAAGGACATTACTTGCAAGCTATAGTCGGTATGATGATACCACTCCTTATAGCTTTGGTTAACAATAAATAGGATGGTGGTGTGGTTGTGTAGTAATGGTTTTAATTAAGAAATAATGGTGGGGTGTGATAGCTAACCATGAAGGTGTGAGTCCAATGAAAATACACTGAAAACTCATGTTTGCCGACATGAGGATTGGTCATGGTGACCATATATGATACTTACGGGGTACGCAAGAATCCCCTAAGTACACTTGTACATATATATCATAGAGAGTAAAGGGTACTCGAGAGTCCCCTACTAGTATCTCCGATTTGTGTGGCTACACACATTAGGTGTTATTCAAGGGGTTACACTAGACCAATATAGCCCATGGGTGGTTCTAGGATGGTTAAGAAACACATACCCAGGTTAATGGTTTTAAAGGCATGCTAAACCCGATTCCCTTTCCCAGTATTGTTATATATTTGTATGTATGGTTATGAATGCATATGGTTGGTTTACTTGGTTTTAAAGGTTGATATTATTTTATCCTTATCCTAAGTACCTGCCAGTGTTCACCTGCTAACCCATCTTCGAGCAGCTGTATCCCCAAGCGATGTAGGAACCGACCATTCTACTCCTCCTGCATAGTGATTGAATTTGTGATTAGCTCAGTTGGATTGATGTGGTGAGATTTCATATTTCAAAATGCTCCATTTCATGTCATGGATGTTTTTACATTCTTTGGCCATTTTATAGACATTTGTTTTGGCTATGGTTTGAGGCATGTCCCAACCGAATGTTATTTTACTTTTGGTTAGAGGCTTTGTGGAACTACTATAGGTTGGAATGGATGGTGTCGATAATGGTGTTAGCCTTAGTATTTGCATTGGTATTAGGGTTGATACCGTTTGATTGAATTTATGATTGTTCCATCCTATTATGTTATTTTCTGAACATACTTTTGGTTATTGTTTTGGTTTTGGTATGGTTATTAGTTGGGTATCGGATGGTTAGACTCGCTTGGGTTGGTCCTTGTTAAGGACCTATCCTAGAGTCTGGATTGTTACAAATACGCTATCCTGTAATATGGTTGGAATTTATCTAACTCAGGGTAGAAGTTTGGCGGTTGGGTTGGGTAACAAGGGTGGTCCCCGATCTTGGTTAGACTTGGGATGCCCATTACGACAAGGCCCTAGTTCGGGTTATGTCAATGCCACATATAGGTGATAGTCCTTTACTGGAGTACCACTTAAAGATTTCTTGGTTGAATAGGATGTTGTCAACTATGTTCCTACCTTCTATCAAAGCTTATTGGGATGGGTTGTGAATATGCTAGACAACACTTTTGTTTCTATTAGTAAGTATCTTGGTGATGATTTTGTAGACTATAGTGTAACAAGCTATTGGTCTATAGTCCCTCACATAAGTAGGATTGGTTACTTTGGGTATTAATGTCACAACTGTACAACTAAAGGACATCAATAATTTTTGAGATTCAAAGAATTCTGTAACAACAACAATTAAATCCTATTTTAATATGGACCAATTTTAGAGTAAAAAACTCTACTGGAAAGCCATCTATACTTGGGGATTTATCATGGGGCATACTTTAATAGCATTATAGATTTCCTACTCTATAATAGGAGTGATAAACTTTCATTTCTTATCATATCAGAGATAGCGTCCACATTTGATCACTTCAACATTTGGGCAGGGTAATTCTATTGTAGTTTTGAAACGAATCTGATAAATTCAGCTTTCACCTGCACTGGATCTACTAACCTGTCTTCCTGTTTATTACAAATACTTGTAATGGAATTCTTATTAGTCTGGAGCTTTAATTGTGCATGGAAGTACTTTATGTTTGCATCCACACCATCTACTAAATTCACTCTAGCTTTTTATCTTTAAACCCACTCCTCAATTTCATTCCATTTCTTGAGTCTAGTGAACCAAGCTCTTTCTTGTTCAATTAATGTGGGGCATAGAGGTTTGTTAATGAGCATTGCTTGAGTGATCTCCAGGCCTTGTCTAGCTTGCTAGATCTTCTGACTATAAGAGGATAAGTGAGTGTTCAGTCCTTTCAATCCTCTCTGTATTACCTTTAGCTTTCACCACAGGATGAACCATTTTGTCCCCTGAAAGTAAGTATTCCATGTATCTTCTAAAATCCTACCTAAATTAGGATATTTCAACAGTATCATATATAATTTGAATTGTTTTAGACCTGATAGGGGTTGGAAGCATATGTTAATAATTATGGAGGAATGATTAGATGATCCCGGATTCAAGTACTCTGCTTCAATATAACCATATATAGATATCCAGTAAGAGTTGCCAAAGTCCTAATATATTTTTGAATATGTTCTACTGCTGGGGTCCTGCCTATTACAGAATGTAAAATGACAACCCTCAGCTTTGAGTGTTGTGAGGGTAAGGGTATTAATACACCTTTGGAAGCTATCAACTTCACTAGGCAGGATAGGTGAGTCAATTCTATCATCTGCTATCAAAACATTGCTGAAATCACTACTCAGAAGCCAGACACTTTGAATAAGTTGTCGCAGTTGGAATAGTTCTTGCCATAGTACTTCCCTATTTTGACTTTCATTTCTAGCATAAATTATTGTAAGGTAAAACTGGATGTGGTTTATAGGGAACTCTACCTTACAGTTTATAAATTGTTCATGGAGGAGTTCAACCTGCAAGTTAATGTTTGTCTTCAAGAAAATCCACACCCTACCATTATAGGCCATAGGATAGTTGCAACTATAATTCTAGACACTTGGAACCTTCTCTATTAACTTTTGTGCTTTATTGTCTTTCACTCTAGTTTCCAACACACCCATTATCTCTACTTTATTCTTTTGCAGAAAGAGTTTCAGCTCTTTCTGTATTGAGTATTGGTTCAGCCCCCGGATATTCCAAGTTGCTACTATCATGGAGGTTTTTGGTGCATCTCCTTAATACAAGTAGTACTAGTACCTTTATTCAGTAACACTAAAAATTTGTTTACTATGTTGCTGTTACTGGTTTCAACCACCTTTACTTTAGTGCTTCTAATGGCTGCGACCCCTTGTTCATGTGTGGTTGCATTGTTCTTCCTATTTTGTACCTCTAGTGAAGTTTCCTCTATTGGTTGTGCATCTTTTATTGTCCATTCCTATCTCAAAGGTAGGGGTTGTTTCTTATTTTTGTACCTTCTTCTTTGTCTTTTCTTTACTTCTTGAATTTATGTTCCTTTGTAATGTTCTCTTTCATCCAACAACCATCGATTGTGTGACCAAATTTTAAACATTCATTGCATTTAGGTCGCTAGTCATACTCAACAAATTTTTGAAAGCTTCCCGTAGGAGTGAGTCATTCAATGGTGTCTGGGAGTGGCTGAGCCACATCTACCTCAATCAAAATACTAGCATAAGAAATGTGATTCATATTCACAGTAAATTAGTCCATATATAATGGCCTCCCCACTTCACTTGCAACTTTTGTCAATGATTCAGTCAACCAATAACCAACCGATAAACCCAGGAAAGTCACCAATATATAAGCTCTTGTAAGGCAATCAGGGTTGAACATGAAGTTTACCTTCCAGTTATGAAGCACAAAGGGTTTATTGTGAAAAGTGTTTGGATCCACCTACTTCACCCTTTCGTAATCCTCCATAGTATCAAATCTAAAAATAAAGTATCCCTCATATGCTGTAGTACTTGGTGTTTCTGGGCAAAACTACATACCTGTGAAATATAACTTTCTATTGCTTTTAGATATGGTGTATCATTTATGGCGTATCCAATAATTGTCATTTTTTAGTATTTCTCTTGCTCTTTGAGGTTAGATGCCTCAATATTTACAACCAATTTCCCTCTTTTCGAGCTCGATGGGATATATGATAGGGTCTTACCCTATTGCATAGTACAATTCTTATGGAACTCTAACTTTTCCATCGGGTTGGGTCGGCTGAAGTACTCATATTCAAAAATTTCAATCATCGAGCTGTCAGTTCCATTGTCGGTAGTTCGAATGATTTTAGGTGAAGAGATTTCCGAGATTTCGATTGACTATCTACATTTCCTTCCAAAATTGACTGAATCTTAGGTGGAATAAAGCTACTAAAAGTCAGCGAGCCTAGTTGGGTGCTCAAGCCATCCTCTGGTGTTATTAATTTCTTCATCATTGTGCCCTTGTTGGCTTTAAAATGACGAGGTATGTTGTTTCCTTCGTCGGTGCACGTTAGAATATCCTAGATAAAATGCACTGAGAGAGAAACATTTTAAGATTTTTCAAAATGATTATCCTAGCTAGAATGACATTGTCTAAGGGTTTTTGGTTGTTTTGCTGTGATTCACTATGATTCATAAATTCCATGAATTTTAATTTATTTTTACTATCTACTATTTTGTTAATGGTATCTATAGCAACTTCATTAGGAAAATCCTTAGGATCGATAGGCAAAATAAGAAGTTTTGGGAATTAGAATTTTGTAATTTTGGGAAACTAAAGTTGACACGATAGGAATGAGTTAGTTAGCCCCATTGAACCGACCATTAGTTGAGCTAGTCATAATACCGATGGTAGTTTTTGTTTTTTTTTTGGATAGAATAGGGTTAACGGGAGTATCAAAGCATATGCATGTGCTTAGAGTTTGATACAAGATTCAATCTAATACATAAATGATGAACAAGCCCTTTTGGTTTTAATATGCATGTGATAGTAGAAGACTTAGACATTAAGAGAAAGATCTTGAATATTTTTTAAGGCGAGCAGGGGATGAAGATTGGGTATGAATGGTGTTTCACGGATTTGGAGTGTATTCAAAAGAAACCCTCTTTGATAGCACTGAAAATTCTGCATGCCTAAAGAATCATAAATCTGATGATTCTAATCCCGTGTCCCTCAAAGAGTTAGCTTTTCTACTGATGATATATTCAAGAATAGTGATTCAAACGAATCTGAGTCTTCCTATATTATTATTTAATTGTGCTCCTTGTGTAGAATTTTGTTTTTTCTGCATGAATATTTAAGACCTTACATTTTTCTGGATTGTAACACCCCTCCTTTCTTAGACTTTCACTGAATTTCGTTGTTGGCTTGGTTTTAGGTGTTGGAATTTCTTATTTTTAATTTGTGATGGCTTTTTACAATGATCATAGGTACCACCCACCTATTTTATTATTTTGGTGCTCCTTTGTTTATCCATCGTTTCACCAAGGTGTGAGTGCCCCTATAGTGGTATATTATGTATGTTTTTTCACATATTTTGTCAGTAAGAAAAGTTGGGCCCTTTATGTGATATTTCATCGCATTTAAATAGTTTTAAATAAGTTAGGATGTCTCACACTTATGTTAAACGTAAAGTTATAGGATACTTTTTACCTGGACATGAGAATTACAAAGAAATCTTAATGATCCTTTGTTGGTATGAAAATTTATTCATTTGCAAAATGATTACTATTATAGAGTTTTTCCTTACAGTCATTCATGATAGAAGAATACCTTTGAATGATTATTGAGCAATGTGATTACTATTAAAGAGTTGTTCCTTATTGGGCTTGGGCTGTCATTCATGCGTGAAGCTAGCCCTCATACGGTTACATGATCCTTTGATATGTTTTTTTGGGGTTCTTTGGCTAGTCCTCAGTTTGTAGTTCTTGAATCTTGCTCTTAAAAGTTCCTAGTGTTTGTTCCTTTAAGGTGTCATGACCCAAGAATGCTCCCTTAGTCGTTACATGGTACTTAGAGTCACAAGTGACCCCAAGCTAACCCATGGCCTGGCATATCACTAAAATACTTGAAAAATACTAAAACACTGGACGAAAGCTAAACTGAAAGTAAACTAATAATAAATGGTAATGGAATCAATGCTTATATAGTCTGAACTACTCAAAAAACTGAAAACCTATCTAACTGTCTAAAAGCCTCTAAATAATAATGAGTTGTTGGGTGAAACCCCCAATTAACTCCTAATGACTGAAATAATTGAAATCCTCAAATAAATAACTGATAACTTGTCCCCGAATGACGAGGACTTTCCAAACAACTATTGAGTGATACAGGAATATACTAAGTGCAATCCGAGTACTGAGTGTCTGAACCGATATTACGAGACAATATAGCACAAAGAAGTATGCGATCAGTTCTTTGAATGTATTGAGTATGTGAGATAGGAAACTTAATTGCATAGTCTGAACATGAAAGCACGAAACATGATAAACTATATCCTAGACCAAGTATAAGCATGTATTAAATGAAATTGAATAACTGAATACAAGGTTACGCATAATCTAAAATAATATATAAGCTGAAACATAAACTCAAACATAAACTGAGGACTGTGGGAGATAACATCAATTTACATACCCTAATCTGAGATAATCGAGGTCCAACATGTAACCCCAGTTGAAAAGGTATCAGTACCTTACCAAGGGTACTAACACTAGCTAGCATGGATATACTAAGCTGAGGTCCCGAAGGAATAAGGTGACATGCCTCAACTGATGAGTGAACCCTTATAACCTACAGTGGTAGCGTCGTTCTAGAACTTAGTGACTTCTACTAATGGCCTTGGCCTAAATGACGTTTTAGTCATCATTCCTACATTCGCTTGGTGCTAAGTACTACTTCGAACTGAAAGACACTAAAACATAAACCAAATTGCTCATTATGGTATCATTCTAAAAGTATTAACTGTCGAAAATCTGAAATGCTCAAAGATATGCAAACTTATATATGCATGACTCCCTAGGTATCGGGTGTTCATAACCCACAAGCTTTGACTAATGCACTGACCATTATGATAATAAAAACATATCATAATATGGAATTTCATAATTCAAGCCAAACTCAATGATTTATCAACCAAAGGGAAATTTATGATTCTGAGTATGAAAAGATGCTACTCCTATGAAAAACATGTACTCATGGTTTCACTACAGAAATAAACTGAAGGGATTAAGTATACTCATATTTGACCTGGAACACAAAATCTTAAAGTAGCAATAAATTTGAGAATTTGAGATGCTCTTGGAACTTAATGGATGAAAGGAATCCATTGATGAAATCCCACATACCTGGAAGTGGAAGCCTTTGACAAATCCTTGGAATTTGAACTTGAGATTGAGAAACCCTAACATGGCTTTAGGGAAGAGAAAATCACCCTTTTTTTCTTAAGTGTAGAATGATTTTGAGTTTATGAGGTTTTAGGGAAATATTAACCCCCAATAACTGGTCTTGGAGTACACAAATGACGTGGGTTTGGGGTTAAAGGAATGGGAAAAGGCCTAAAATCCCTTTTTAGAGCGTGCAGGAAATTTTGGGAAACAGTCATCACGGCTCGAGTAACAACTCATTATGTCTAGTAATGAGTAGTGACCTGAGGACGTAAGCCTTGAGACCTTACTAGTATGACAACAAATTCTCACCTAGCGACTCATTAGGACTGATAACGAGTCGTTAGAAGGAGTCATTATCAAGAACTTGATTTCCTAGATTCTTTTTGTTGTGACAACGGGTTCCCGAATGACTCATCTCCACTGGGTTGAAATAGGTTTGATAACAAGTAGTATACTGGACTCATTGCCACTTGGCTGAAATATGGGATCCCTTACTTATATGGAAATGACTCCATGCAATGACTAGTTATGTATGATAACGGGTCATTGCCAGAGTCATTGTCAATGGAAGTTGGCAGTCCCTCAGGCAAATTTTCTAGAACTTCTTACTACGATAATAGATTAAGGAAAGATAAGTGGAATTGGAAAGCTAATTCAAGGGCCTATCTATTGATGGGTCTAGAGCTAAAAAAACCTTGGGGTATTACACTATCTCCTCCTTGAAATCATTCATCCTCGAATGAAATTGACTAAGTAGAGAGGCTTGGGGAAAGCTGAAATTTTCCACTGAACACTTACGAGTTGAATCATGAGTTAATATCTGAATTTAGGACAGATACATGGAGCGAAAAAAACTCATGAATGGATGTTATGACATGGAAATATCTAGATTGACAAATACAAAAATAAAAGAATTAATTAGGGAAACTATTACCTCATGTTGGGACTGAGTTTGAAGTGAAAAGATGGGGGTACTTGGTAATTATATCTGCCTTGACTTCCCAAGTAGCTCCCTCAACTGAATGATTTCTCCACATAACCTTTACCAAGGCGACCTCTTTATTCCTCACCCTATGGATCTGATGATCAAGGATCACAACTGTGACATCTTTATAAGAGAGACTATTTTCCATGACAACCTTTTCTAAAGGGACTAAGGCGGGATCACCAATGCATTTCTGTCACGACCTGAACTAGGGTCTAGTCATGCTGGGTATCTCAAGTTCTCCAAGGATCTGAGACCAACCCCATTAACCTAACCAACAAGAACCCAATATAACAAGCAGCAGATGAAATCCATACATATAACAAGATAGAGCTGAGTTTCAAACATATAACAAGATAGAATTGAGTTGCAAACATATAACAAGAAAGATAAATCAAATTCCAAGATGGATCTATAATTCCATAACATAATCCACCCACACTTTGTTGTTCACAAAAGCTTCTAAGAAAGCTAAACATCTACCTAAGTTGGGATATGTCCCCGACTATGATAGTGACAATGACAATGTGAACTTTTCAATTCTAAATTATGGAATGACCAAGATTTCCAAAGGATGTAATCTCACCACTTCACCACAGACCAATCGAATCACCAAATACCGCATAAAGGTAAAAAAAATGTCTTCGTACCCAACATTATAAAATAATGTAGCATCCTACGGTAAGCGGGGTGAGCACTAGCATGTAACTCAGGATAAGGGATAAAGTAATGCCATTTAAAAATCAATACAAATTCAATGTACATGTTAGCATATATGCAAATATACATATATACATAATGCTGGGATAGGTAACAAGGCTTAAGAATGAACTTTAAAACAATTAACCTAGACTGTGTAACTCTAGATGTCCTAAAAATACCCATGGCTTTATGGTCTGGCTCTCTCACCAAAAGAGCCCCAATCTGTGTTAGCCACACGAATTGGAGAAATCCAAGGAAGGTCCAGATCCACCGAGGCTCCAACTATTCCAAAACTATAAATATATAAAGTGTGGACTATACACACAACCACCAAGGGCCCAATGTCAGCAAATATTTTTTCCAGTATCGGTCCCCCTGGATCCTACACCTTTCATGGCGAGCTACATAACCCTCTTGAAGACAAAATTAAAAAAATTTACACATTCCCAACCATTAACCAAGAATTTTTTTAAATAGGTATTTATCATTGGTAATTGTCATACCAAAATTAAGCTTGCAAGTAAATTTCATTATTCCATTCCAAAACCATTTATCCAAAATAAATCCCAAGTTTTTCAATTGAAAAACTAAATCATGGCCACCAAGGCCTTTCAAAATCCATTTTAAGTTTTATTAACCTTTTATGCAACGTAAGGTTCCAAAAGTTAGTTCAATTATACAAGTATTCATGTTTTCCAAAACTAATTACACAAGTTGGGTTTGGGGTAAAGCCATTTGCAAACCATTTAAACCATAAAGTTGGTGAAACTCATGTTCCCCTTTCCAATTTCCATGACCATGCATGCATTCAGTTTAAAACCACAAGATAAATCATAGATAACCAATTCAGAACCATGGGAAAAACATTTAAATAATTACCATCCAAAACCCTCAACCCTCTATTTAAAATCAAACATTAAAACCATGGAAATATTAAGCCATACGCAATAATGAAAAATTTTAAGGAGAGATACATGCCTGAAAATCAAGAGCTATGGATAAGGAATTAATCTTAAATCCTAGATGATAAACCTTGAAAAACCCTAGTTGTTCTTGACTTGGGAATTTGAAAGAGTAAAAAGTAGTTTATGATAGTTTAAGTGATGAAAATAACCCTCCTTAGGTGTTTTATAGTCGTGGGTTTTAATTGGGGAAAGCCAAAAATAACAAGAATGCCCACACTTAAACGTGCAGAAAAAAAGTATGAGTCTTAGCCTAGACTCGTAGTTTGGGCCGACTCCTTGTCACCTTTTACTAGTTTGGTCATGAGTCACACCATACAACTTGTAACTAGCTCTTACAACTCATAAAGTCTTGTTGTCAACAACTTTGGGCACTTATATTGGATTGCCTATGACTTGCACACCACGACTCATAATGAGTCATTATGACCCATTAGGTACCTATCATGATCAGGAAAAAAACTTAGGGAATCTAATTGGTTTGGCTACGGATTACACTATACGAGTCATACAGTGTCTTCATGACTCGTTAACAAAGTTGTACCTTGGGCAGTGAGATCAAAACTCAAAAATTTCAGAGGTAAAATCTAGGGTGTTACATTAGCCCCCCCTCCCCCAAGATCATTCATCATTGAATGAGGAATCAAGGCATCCATTAGCACAAATGTAAGATAGGAATACAATCACATAACCTTTAGCAAAGTCAAGAACCAAGAAGAGTAGGAAACATATACCTTATGCACGATTATTCAACCCAGGGAAATAGGAACAAATATCTAGACTTTATGTTTTTTTCAGCCTCCCAAGTGGCTTTTTCTACCTTATGTTTCCTCCAAAGGACCTTCACCAAAGATATGTCTTTAATCCTTAAATAAGGACTTGCTTATCAAAAGTCTCAACAGTAATATCCTCATAAGATAAGGAATCAAAAAAACCAACACTCTCAATAGACACAAGCAAAAGAAGTATCACTCACACACTTCTTCAATATTGACACATGGAAAACTAGATGAATGGAACCCAAACTTGAAGGAAAATCCAGTTTATAAGCAACATTTCCTACTCTCCCAAAAATTAAGTATAGACCCATATAATAGGGATTGAGCTTACCCTTCTTCTCAAATATCATCACTCCATTCATGGGAGATATCTTAAAGAAAACCCAATTGCCAACCTCGAACTCCAACTCTTTACACCTTACTTTTGTGTAGGACTTTTGTCGACCCTGATCAGTCTTAAGACTATCCCTAATCACTTTTACCTTCTCACAAACCTCAAACCACCCAATAGGAGATCTACACTTATACCATAAAAAGGTTCAAAATGTGTCATCCCAATACTAGAGTGATAAATATTATTATATGCAAACTCAATGAGAGGCAAATGGCCCATCCAAATTTCTCCAAAATCAATCACACAAGCCCGTAGCATATCTTTCAAAGTCTGAATGGTCCTTTCCGCTAGTCCATCCATCTGAGGGTGGAAAGCGGTGCTAAGGTTCACCATAGTCACCAAATCTTTCTAACTAAAAGTGAGAAGAGAACTATGTACCTTGATCTAAAATAATGGAAACCGGAGCACCATGCAACTTGAAAATCTCCTAAATGAATAACTTAGCATAATCCTCCCCAGAGTAGGTAGTCCTCACAGGAAAAAAGTGAGCAGACTTAGTCATCCTATAAATGATGACCCAAATTGAATCATGCTATTCCGAGACCATAGAAGGCCATTAATAAAATCTATGTTGGACAACTCCCATTACCATATGGGAGACTCAATATCCTAAGACATCCCACCTGCCTTAAGTGCTCAACCTTTAGTTGTTGGCACACCATACACTTAGCTATGAAGTTAGCCATATCTCTCTTTATATTGTTTCAGCAATAGATCTTATTCAAGCCATGATACATAATTGTCCACCTCTACTCATGAGCCTCAGTCAAAATCCTTCTCACAACCCATTAATATCGAGAACACATAACCTACCTTGGTACCTCAAGATACCATCACCCCCAATATCGAAAGCCATAACCTTTTGTTGACCCATATCCATCTTAATCTGCATCAAGATAGGGTCTAACAACTACTTCTCCTTCTCCTTAACACCAAGAGATGAGTTAGAAACTTCTTGAACAATTATCCATCCATCCTGTAAGTCTAAAAGATAGATTCCCAAATTGGCCAACTGGTGAATATCCCTTAGCAATCCTTGTTTCTCAAGTGCTTTTCTTCTTTCACATGAGATAGGCTCCACATAGAAAACTTGTTAAGAGCTCAAACACCATATTAGCTTTACCTGGATGGTAGTACAAACTCACATCTAGTCCTTTAGCAACTTAAGCCATCTCCTTTGCCTAAGATTCAGCTTCTTCGGGGTGAACACATACTGCATGCTCTTACGATATGAATAGATATTAACATGCATTTCATACAAGTAGTGATGCCAAATCTTTAATGCAAACACCACAGTTGCCAACCCTAGATAATGACTCAGATAATTTCTTTCATAAACCTTAAGCTGTCTAGAAGCATATACTTCCACCTTACCATGATGCATAAAGACACAACCTAGTCCTACTTAAGATGCATCACAGTAAAGTACGAAACCATCAATACTCTCGGGCAGGGTAAAAATTAGCATAGAAGTCAACTTATCTTTCAACTTCTCAAAACTACCCTTACAAGCATCGGACCATAGAAACTTTACCTTTTTTAAGTCAACTTAGTCAATAGAGCAGCAATAGAAGATAATGTCTCTATAAACATCCTATAATACTTAACTAAACCCAAAAAACTCTAAATGTTAGTTAGAGTCGTGGGTTTAGGCCACTTCATAATCACCTCAAATTTCTGTAGATCTACCATGATTCCCTCACTAGAAACAACATGACCCAAAAAGGTTACAACACTAAACTAAAACTCATAGTTTCAAAACTTGGCATACAATTATTGATCCTTAAGAGTCTACAATACTACTCAGAGGTGATTGGTACGATCCTTCTCACTCTTAGAATATTCCAAGATATCATCAATAAACATTGTCATGAACAAATCTAAGAACTGCCACAATATCTAGTTCATTAGATCTATAAATGTAGCCAAAGCATTAGTCAACCTGAAAGACATAACCATACACTTATAGTAACCATATCAGGTTTGGAAAGTAGTATTAGATATATCCATATCCCTAATCTTCATTTGATGATAACACGATTGAAGTTCAATCTAAGAGAAGTATCTATCATATTGATGCTGATCCATAAGGTCGTTAATCCTAGGAAGAGGATACTTATTTTTTATTGTCACCTTATTAAACTGTCGATTGTCTATGCATATCGAAAGAGACCTATCTTTCTTGCACATGATAAGCACAAAAGAACCACATGGATACATAATAGGATGAATTAAACCTTTATCAAGAATCTTTTAGTTTTTCTTTTATCTCCTTTAAATCAGTCAGAGTCATTTTATACAGAAGGATAGATATAGGATGGGTATCCAATAGAAGATCCATCCAAAATTCTATTTCCATATAAGGAGGAACTCTAGGAAGATCATCAAGAAAAACCTTAGGGAACTCATTAACAACAAGGAAAGATTGCAAGGTAGGACTCTCAGAACTAAAATCTCTAACCCAAACTAGATGATAAAGGAACTCCTTGGAAATTAATTTTTTGGCTCTAAGATACAAAATAAACCTCCCCTTAGGTACTAGAGAACTCCCTTACCACTCAATCACTGGTTTATTTGAGAATTGGAAACTAACCTTGCGGGTCTGACAATCTAGAGAAGCATAGCATAAATAGAGATAATGTATCCCTAAGATCACATCAAAATTTACCATGTCCAACTCTATCAAATCCACTAAGGTCTTTCTATGACATATAGATACTACACAACCCCAATAGACTCTTCTAAAAATAATAAAATCACCCACCAGGGTATACATAAAGAAGGGATCGATAATACACTCAGGACCAAAACCAAAAAAACATCCACATAGAGGGCCACATAAGAAAAATGGAACCCAGATCAACCAAACAATATACATCACAAGGGAAAATCTTTAACGTACTAGTAATAATTTCAGGAGATGCCTCAAACTCCTAGTGGGTAGAAAGAGCATAGAGGTGAGTTTGACTAGTGCCAAAACTAGAGGTAGCACCCTTTTGTGTAGGAGCTGATGAAGTTATAATCTGGACCTTATTAGCCCTCATGGCTACTCTTCCTGCAAGACATTTCTTCTATATATGCACATGCTGACCACAACTAAAACACTAATTCCTCCTCTAATCACAATAACTATGTTGACAATTAAATCGGCAAGGAGGAAAAGATGGTGCTGACTAAGCTTCACTAGCCTGAGACTGAGCACCTTGTGCCTTAAACTCTTTGTAGTTTGAAAGTGATGATCATTAGAAAACTTAGGATAAGGGGTACTACAATTAAATAGGAATTAGAACTCCCTTAATTCTTCTTTTTGGACCACTATCTATCGTATCTATCACTATTTTATTGCCCTCTACCCTGCTCTAAATATCTGAACTTACTACCTTACCTCTCTCCTATTTCTGCCCACTTTTTTAATCATCCTCAACCTATTGCATGTATACCACAAGATTAGAGATATCCATATCATTATTCAGCATAGAAGCCTTACACTCTAAAACAAAGTCTTATAATAAGCCCGAAGCAAACTTCCTCATCCTAGCCTTCATGTTAGATACCAACTCTGAAGAATAGCGAGACAACTAATGAAATTTCAATGCATACTCCTTGAAAGTCATCCTTTCTTGCTCTAAATTCATAAACTCTTTAGCCTTGGCCTCCCTTAACTCTTGAGGAAAGAAACAATCAAGGAAAGTACTAGAAAACTCTTCCCTTAGTGCTGACTTTGCATCATCACCCCTTGATTGCCCCCATTCCTCATACCACTGATAAGCTCACAACTAAAAATTACCTCTTTTGCAATGAACCTTTTGGCAATTATTCCAAAAGAGTTGCTATAGATAGTCTAGTGCAATGGTTCCAACTATTGATAAAAATATTATTCTAGTGGAACTATTTGGTTCTATAACCATTGCTATTTATGGATAACTATTGCAATAGGGTGTCTTATAGCAACAATTTCTTGAACCGTTGCCACAAAGTCACCTATGGCAACATTTTATTAGAAAAAAAGCTATAGCATTGGTTTTTTATTTTTTCCCTCGCTAATTTTTCACAAATTCCACTAAAATTTAAAGAAATATATAACAAAAATTAAAATTTTTTTACTCTCAAATTACTTTCAGTTGACAACAAAACTGTGAATCAACCTATTTGTCCACTGCCGACTGTCGACTACCGCTTTGACTCGCTTCGACTATTGCTCTGACTACCACTATGACCACCACAAATTAGTTTCTTTTTCAACTTTTGTAAACTTTCAATTGTTCCTTTTTTGACTTGTAACACGTAATAAAACCTATATATTATATGAGTCAATTTCTCGAATCATTTTTGATCCTTCACAAAATATTCTCTTTTATCTAATAGTAGGAACTAATTTGTTTATTGTACTTACAATATCCTAATTTACAAGAATAAAGAAGCATTCGATTGAACCCCATAGGTGTCTATGGAAATAGGTTGGTGTTGATTAGTTCAATGACAAAGTAAGAAATAGTACTCTTCTGCCCTAAATTGTTGCAACTGTCTTGTACAATATATGTAATTTTTATTTATAGGGATTTTCCATTTCTTATATGTACTTTCAATTTTAGCTCTCAAATTTGCACTTCAATTTTTTAGAAAATTTGGGGTTTTCTTCCTTAATTTAGTGATTTTAAGGATAATTTGGACCTAATTTTTTGAGTTTCTATTTTGGGATTTTCTTCTCCTTCACTTTGATTGCTGGCCTAACATTTGGGGATGGTTTAAATTTTGATATGCACTAATATTTGGATGTGAAATCCATAGGTTTTTTGGTTTTGATTTAACTAATGTTGCATTATTTCTTGTGGAATTATAACAGTGTATATTATGGTAGTTTATTTGGATTTGCCCCTTGTTGTGTAGTTGTAGTTGATTTTTTTCTCAGTGAATTGGTGATCAATGTGGTGATGGGAGTTTTCATGATATGGTCCACTCAAGTTTTTACAAAGATCATAGTTGAATTTACATCCTGTGATGATAAACATCGTGGGCTGATCACGTATGCTTTCTTATTAATTTTCATGATTTTATTATTGCTAGTGATATTTTTAATTAGGTTCATGCATTTACGAAATTGTAGTTTATGGCTTGATTATTTTTTTGTTTTGTACTTTGGAGGCTTATTGTTTGTTAGTTCTATTTGCGAAAGATGAACATAAAGAACTAAATTATGTAGTTTTAAAGTTCATGATTTGTGGAGGAGAGTTGTGGTTTATTTTTGTATCATGTTTTGGAAGGTTTTGAATTTCTTGAGATTCCAAATGTTAAATTGAGATGTACTGATGTTTACATAATTCGTTATCACTTGGTTTGAAAAGAGTAATTTTTGTGATTTCTTGTGCGGATGTACATATTAGGATGGTTGCATTAAAGCTTTTGCTATGCACAAATCTTATTTTACATTTTTTTTGTTTCACCTAATATTAACTTACTCTTTTACATGAGGCTTTTTCGATGATTTGAAACAATAACATCTCTAATCGAATGACGATAACTTTAGCTATTACTCTGAGTCAAAATAAGAAATAAATTTGAGAGGGAAGGTCAAGGTCGATATTTGTGTGAACAAACAAGGGCATTTACCTGAACAATTTTTTTCTGACTAGAATAGAGAAGGAGTATTTTAATTGATTTTGTTTGACACAGTAAAACAATAAGCAAATAGACTATAACAGGAAATGGGAAAAAACTAGCTAGCACAAAGAAATAGAAAAAGAGTTAATAGTAGTACTAGTATATATTAGCTATCTTGTTCACCTAAACATTTTTTGATATCTATATTTATGTGTAAATATTTCTATAAAAATGTTTACTAATACCTAAAAAGAATCCACAACCATAAAAATATATTGGAAAAGCCCAAACTCATCGTTCATCAGCTGAAATTATTGATATATGAGTTGTTGATGTTCTGGCTTTTGATGGAATATTCTATATTTTTTTCAAGGGAATATTGTATGTTTTCAAGTAACTATTATTATATTTGATACTGGATTTTAGTGGTTTTAGGTCAATGGCTTAGCTTAAGAAGTAACTTGGATAAACAGTAAAAAAAAGGACCCTAATGGTCAAACTGACGGACCATCAGCCATGTGATGGACCGTTAGAGTTACCATCAAGGATAAAAAAAATGGAAAGAGCAGCTAACCGAAGTGACGACCCAAGTGACGGATCGTCAACTTGGCCATTAGGCAGAGACAAAAAATGCATCCTTGAGTGATCAAGCAATAGACCAAGTGAAGGACCGTTAGACTAGTGATGGGCCGTCAACATGGCCGTCAACCCTTAGGCAGAATGAGGAAACTTGGGACCATCAGTGACAGTCCAGGTGACGGACCGTCAGACTACCGACGAGCCATAAACCTGACCTTTAAATTTTGATGCGGCATTACTGAGTTTAAATTTCAAGTCCCCAGTACCTAGGAGCATATAAATACCAGTCTAGGTTTAGATTATGTATATTTTATTCATCTTTTATTTGCTTTTCAACTTTTGAATATCTTGTAACTCATTACTCTCTGAGAAAGAGCTGAAATTGTGGATCTAGCTATTTTATTCATATTTCACTGAAGATTTAAGAATAATTATTGTAATTTTTGTAAGTAATTCTCTGTATTAATTTATGAATAACACAATGACTATATCTTCTTCTCTTGAGATGTGTGGCTAAGCTTCCATAACTAGAGTTATGGGATCCTTGATGTGAATAGCTCATCGGGGTTGTGAACATACTTAATTTTCATACTTAATTGAGATTGTATAAACCCCTCTTCATATTAACGACCCTTCTTAGTTTAAAACTCAAAGGGTGAGCCTAAGAACATCACTTGTTTGAGTAGAGAAGTGCATGTTGGGAAAAAAAGAAGTTTACATGGAATCCAAAGGCTTTAACCTTTGGGTTATGGGTTGATGCCTTAACGGGATTAACCCACATGAGAGACTAATTGAATAAACCAGCGTATTCGTTAAGTTCAAAAGAATTAAAGGGTAAACTATCAATTTAGGTTGAGAAACAAAAGGGTAAACTTTAGAATTCAACAACTTTTGCAATTGAAATTATAAATTAGAAACTTAAAATAACTCATAATCCCGACTGCTTGAACATCTTGGTGAACATAATTCTAGTTTGTCTACTCTTACTGAATTAATGCTTGGAGTAAAACTCACTAGTTGGAACACAATTTTCTACAAACATCTAAAAACTAACAAGTCAAACTCTCTTTTACTCCAGAAACTTTGATCAATAGTCTATTAACAACAATAACACTTAGTTTACATAATATTCCCTATGGGATTCAACCCTAACCTATTTGGATTCTATATTTGACAACGACTGCTTACACTTTCTAACAAGAGTTGTAATTTGGGTGCATCAAATTTTGGTACCGTTGCCTGAGAATACAGTTGTTAATTAAGTTTATAATTATTAATTAACCTTTGGTCAAGTTTCCCAAATTTTACCTTTATTTGTTGTTTTTGTTCTTTGTAGGGTGATTATTATGTATGCTAAGAACACAGAAATCGGGTGAACCGTTATTACCAATATATATGGAACCTTAATTAATTGGCAGAATGGCTGATCAACAAGAAGCAGATAGACTAGCTGCCTTGGCTAGAGCTTAGTTGAATCAACAGAATGATGGTCAACCAACACATCATCCTAATATAAATGATGAGGATTTGGGAGATAATGATTTGTTGAATCCATCTAACCAAAGATGCGCAGAGGATGTGGCTATACCTATAAACCAAAATGTGAACAGATCGTCAAGCTATACAATTTGATCTTGAGGAAGATGAGGAAGATATGAATAGAGCAGGTGAAACCGAAGCTATTATTCTTTCACCATTGGCACCCAAATCTAAGTTCAACATCATGAGCACCATGATTCAACTACTTCATCTAAAGGGGCTATTTGGTGGACTTCCGAGTGATGACCCAAATATGCATTTAGTGAACTTCATCTCTATTTGCAAGACTTTTGATAAACTGGGAGTTGGACAAAATTCTATTCTGTTGGGGTCATTTCTATTATCTCTATTTAGGGAGGCAACATTATGGTTGAATTGGCTGACTCCTGATTCTTTAACAAACTAGAGGCAGTTAAAAGAGGCTTTCCTAGAAAGGTTTTTTCTGCCATCCAGGATGTTACAGTTAAGGGATGAGATAAGTAACTTTAGAAAATTTCTGACTGAAGCTCTTCATGAGACCTGGGAAAGGTTCAAGAAGAAGTTGATGTAGTGTCCTAACCACAAAATGACCGACATACACTTGATGGAGACTTTATATAGAGCTTTAAACTCTATTACGAAACCAGTTGTGGATAATGCTGCAGGTGGAGCATTTATGAATCTCACTTTTTTTATAGCTTCAAAAATGCTTGATAGGATGACTAAACAGAGTAGAGCTTGGCATACCAGGGATACTGAGGTAGCAATTTCTACTATTTCTAGTGATATGTATGTGGAGCTATTTCAGAAGGAAGAGGGGCGTGACCAAGATGTGGCATACATGAAGACCCAGATAGATCTACTTACTAAATATTTGTTATCTAGGAAAACTAAAAATGTAAAAGCTATTGGGTCACAAGGTAGAGCCAACTCTGATTTTTAGGATGAGGATAATTATTTGAACAACCAGGGATTTTTTGAGGCAACATCAAAGGAAACCATGTTTGGTACTATTATGATAAAGCTGGGTACAGGGATCGCAACCAAGGGAATTGGAAAAACAAAACTGACAGGAGTGGTTTGTATATGCCTCTTGGGAATCGTGATACTGCTGATACTAGTATAGGAAATATGTCCATGGAGGACATAATGGTGAAATTCTTGAAAGGAGTCGAATCAACAAATGCAGGTGTGACTGAAATGAAGAGTGATTTGTTATTGATGATTTAGTTGGTTGATTTGCACTCCACTTCTATTAAGCGACTAGAGCAGCAGATGAACCAGTTATTTACAACATTTAATAAGAGAAAGAGTGGTACATTTCCAAGTAATATAGTGCAAAATCCTTTGAATGACGGCTCTTGCATGGCAGTTACTACTCGGAGTGGTAAAGTATTACTGGGCACTTTTATGGGCAAACCTGTGATTGATGATATGGTTGAAGAAGATGTGGATGATGAAGAAAACCATACAGTGGAGTCTGAGAAGCTGGATTTTAATGAGATTACATCTAGCCATTAGCAGGTTGATGAGTTAGAAAAGGATAAGGGAAAATAGAATAAAGCAGTGGTTACTACTTTCCCAAAACCACTGCGTCCCTTCCCTCATCATTTAAAAGAAAAGCTAATGATATAAAGTTTAGCAAATTCATGGCGATGTTGAAGAAGTTGACAGTGAATGTGCCTTTAGTTGAGGTACTGGAGTAGATGCCTGGATACACTAAGTTTATGAAGGACCTTCTAAAAAAGAAGAGAATAGTGAGCTATGAACCAGTTGATAATATTCACCATTGTGGAATTATTTTGACTAGAACCTTGGTCCAAAATAAAGATGATCCTAGAGAATTCACCATCCTTTATACTATCGGGTCGCTTGATTTTTCTAAGTCCTTATGTGATCTTAGAGAAAGTATTAACCTGATGCCTCTTATTGTTTATAAAAAGTTGGGTTTGGGGGACCCTACACCTATAAATATATGACTAGTAATGGTAGACAGGTCAGAGAAGTGGCCAGTGGGGATATTGTATGACATGCTAGTTAAGGTGGCCAGCTTTATCTTTCCTGCTGATTTTGTTATTCTGGATTGCAAGATGAACTGCGAGGTATCCATAATCTTAGGTAGACCTTTTCTCGCAATTGGGAGCATGTATATTGATTTGTGGGCTAATGAGCTGCTGTTCAGACATAATGATGAGGTATTTTGGTTTGATATATGCCGATCTATGAAGAAGCACAAAGAGATGAGTTTATTCTCCATTATTGATGTTTATTATAAGGATGAGTGAGAGGTGCCGACCGAGGAGAAATTTATTTTTGAAACTTTGGCTGTGGTCTTGATGAACTTTGATAGAGAATATATTAAAGAATATGAGGAGACAATATGTGCCCTGATGGGAATGGGATCATATTTATGTGCTCCTAAGAAGATTTATTTGGACCTAAAAAATTGCCCAACACAAATGATAACCATCTATTAAAGAGCCATCGGTGTTGGAGTTGAAGGAATTGCCAAACCATCTTTGGTATGTGTTTCTAGGTAGTGAAAATACTTTACCTATGATTATGTAGCATATTTGGGTGAGAAGCAGGTGGAAGAACTTTTCTCTGTGCTTAAGAGATATAAAATGGCTATAGGGTGGACCATTGCCAATATTATTGGTATTCTTCCCGGTATTTACACTCACAAGATTCAGCTTGATGAAGATTGCACGCAACCCATTGAACATTAATGCCTCCTTAACCCACCGATGCAAGAAGTAGTTAAGAAGGAGATCATTAAATGGCTTGATTCAGGAGTTGTATACCCTATCTCCGATAGTAAGTGGGTAAGCCCCGTCCAATATGTGCCCAAGAAATGGGGCATGACTGTAGTGGCAAATAGGAAAAATAAGTTGATTCTACTAAAGCCTATGATGGAGTGGGGAGTTTACATGGACTATCGTAAGATCAACTCATGGACTTTGAAGGACCGCTTCCCGATCCACTTATGGATCAAATGCTTGATCAGATCGCGGGAATAGGTTGGTATTGTTTCCTAGATGGGTATTCGGGATATAACCAGATTCTTATCGCCCAGAAGATCAGGAGAAGACAACATTCATTTACCCATATGGTACTTTTTCTTTCAAGTGAATGTCGTTCAGTTTGTGTAATGCACCCGCCGCCTTTCAATGGTGCATGATGTCTATATTTTTTGATATGGTGGAAGACACCTTGGAGGTGTTTATGGTTTACTTCTCAGTGGTAGGTGATTCTTTTGAGCTATGTTTAGTAAATCTGAGTAGAGCACTACAGCGATGCAAGGAGTTTAACCCTGTGCTCAATTGGGAAAAGTGCCACTTCATGGTGAAGGAGGGCATTGTTCTTGATCACAAAATTTCAGCCAAGGGAATTGATGTCAACCAAGCAAAGTTCGAGGTTATTGAGAAACTACCTCCTCCCATTTCAGTAAAGGGTGTTCGTAGTTTCCTTAGTCATGCGGGATTCTATTGTCGATTTATAAAGAACTTCTCCAGAATTACAAATCCACTTTGCAAGATTTTGGAGAAGGAGTCCTAGTTCATATTTGATGATGATTATAGGAAGGCATTTGAATGCCTTAAGGAGAAACTAGTTGATGCCCTAATCATTGTTGCACCAGATTAGTCGAAGCAGTTCAAAATTATGTGTGATGCAAGTGGAGTGGCACTTGGGTCTGTCCTTCTGTAAAAGAAAGAAAAGTTGTTTCATCCTATTTACTATGCAAGCAAGGCACTGAATGGGGCCCAAGAGAATTACATTGTTACTGACCAGGAATTTCTCGTGGTGGTCTATGTATTTAAAAAGTTGCGTGCTTATCTTTTAGGTACCAAGGTGGTGGTGCATTCAATGCGAGAATCAAGTTGCAGATCACCTGTCTAGACTCAAGGGATATAAAGTATTCAAGGATGGGCTCAAAATTGATGATACATTTTTGGATGAGAAAATCCTGGCTTTTGTGCTTAAAAGAATACTTTGGTATGCGGACTTTCCAAATTTTATGGCAAGTGAGATTATCCCGGAGAATCTTTCTTTTCACCCAAGAAAGAAATTTCTCCATGATGTTACACACTACTTATGGTATGATTCATATTTATTTTGACATTGTTCAGATAATATTATCAGGAGGTGTATCGCAGAGGTGGACATGCTGAGTATCCTGGAAGCTTGTCAGGCTTCCCTAGTCAGGGATCACCATGTAGGTGACCACACTGCGAGAAAAGTGCTACAGAAGGGCTATAATTGGCCTTCCTTATTCAAAGACGCATATGAGTTTGTTCGGAGATATGACCAATGTCAGAGATAAGGGTCAATCTCAAAACACTATGAGATGCCCATGACAAAAATAATGGAAATTGAGTTGTTCAACGTCTACTGTATTGACTTCATGGGGCTCTTTGTGAGATCTTATGGGTTGAATTACATCTTGGTTGTTCTTAAAAATAATAGCTTCTCTCACTTTGGGGTACCACATACCATTATAAGCAATGGCGGATCACATTTTTGCAACCGAGTGTTCTGGGCTACCTTGGTGAAATACGGTGTTAAGCAACACAAGGTGGCAACTCTATATCACCCACAGACTAGTGGGCAAGTGGAGATTTTGAATTGGCAGATAAAAGATATTCTTGCCAAAATGGTGAATGCAAGTAGACAAGAATTATCTAGGAAGCAGGATGATGCCTTGTGGGCATACAGAACGACTTTCAAGATATCCATCGGCATGTCACCGTACCAGTTGGCCTATGCTAAGATATGTCACTTACCGATTGAATTGGAGCACAAGGCATTGTGGGCACTCACGAGGCAAAATTTTAATTGGAATAAGGCAACAGAGTTATGACTGGGACAACTGAATAAGATGGACGAGTTTCGGCTCGGGGCTTATGAAAGAGCAGACCAGTACAAAGAAAATATGAAGAGGTACCATGACTGGAGGAATGAAAAGCATGACTTTTAGAAGGGTGATTAGGTACTCTTCTTCAGTTTCAGACTGAAGCTTTTTCTAGGTAAACTTAAGTCAAAGTGGTCTGGCCCATTTAAAGTTGACCAAGTCTATTCATCTGGAGTAGTTGAACTTAAAAATAAGGACAGAAGTGTCTTCAAGGTTAACGGGCAATGAGTAAAGATCTATATTAGTCTAATGGACTCAATAAAGTGCTTAGTTACCATCTATCTTGATGAAGTCTGAGTAATCAAGATAACTGAGTCGTGCAATGACAATAAATTAGGCGCTAGTGGGAGGCAACCCACAAAGTTTTCTCGTAAGCACAATTAGAGTTTATTTGTTGTTTTTGGTGCAAGTTGATGTATTTATAAAGTGTGCAGGATTAAGAATGCAGAAAGATAGGATTTAATCCAATTGAGAGAGGTTATTGGGAAGGTTGATGGACCGTCAAGGTCATGACAGATCATCATTGAAATCGTCAAAGCTATGGTCAACTGATGTACATTCTGGATAAGGGTTGATGGTTAAGTTGAAAGACTGTCACATTTACGATAGACCATCAAAGTAAAGCTAAAAAATAAAGTTTCTGGATAGGACTGACTGGAATTTTGGTGGACCATCACCTCTATGATGGACCATCAGCTTAACCATCAGAACATGGTAGGATGATCGTGTTTTTGGTAAGGTTTGATGGGTGAGTCGACGGACTATCGAAGCATTGAAAGACCGTCAGGTTGACCGTCAACTTAACCTTAACTGATAAAAGGTCGGGTCAGCTTAATTTAAACCCAATTGGGTTATTTTGATCTAATCCAAAAGAATTTAAGTAATAAAAGGGAACAGTTACATTAGTTACCACTCTTTTCAAATCCTAAGACCATTTAAATTCTTCTGACAGGATCATTTATATCCTCTTAGGACTCTCCTTCTTCCCCATTCTTTCCTATTCAAACAACTCTTTTATTCTCTTTTTCTTACCACAAAGCAAGTTGAATCTCTCACTGATAATGCAATCTAGTTGTCACAGTATTTGTGAAAGTCTAAAAGTTTTGAGTAGTGAAGAATATTACAAAATCAAGGTATGATCGCAACTTTTCTCTTTTTTTTGAGTGATGAATATGATATGTGTAAGTTGTTAATGCTTTAAGGGAACTTTATCTTATTTTCTTTTGCATTGTTATGTTTCTGACTAAGTCAAACTCAGGTTCTGTGTGAAATCTGAGTAAGCCATGTACCAAAAAGTGGTAAAACTTATGTCTGAAAGTTGATTTTGAAGAATTGTTGTGTGCATAATTAAGTAATGTATGACAGGTATTCGACAAATTTCCCAAGTGAAACTCAATGTTAAAAAATCAAAGTGACGGCAACCTTAACGGGTCGTTGGATACTCGACGGACCATTACTTTTACCGTTGGAAGGTATTTAAAGAAATGGGTTACTAGTTTATCCATGATGGATAGCTTGACGGATCGTTAGACCCCTGACGGACCATCACATTGACCATCGTTGGGTTATAAAAAACTGTTTCACTAGTTAAGGCTTGATGGCCAGATAGACCAATACAATCCCGATGGACTGTCAACCCACCTATCAAGTCAGGTTTATAATAATTTTTTTATTCTGATTCTGATCAAACAATTTTTGGATATGTTGTTTAGGAAAATGGAATGCAAGCTACACCATAAGCCGAGGTGGTGGTAGGACTTAATATGGAAGGGGAAGAAATGATCCACCATTAAGTGGGGAGGCTCTGGCTTTCAAAACTCGGCAAAGGGATAGGATAAATCAAGAACTCTTTCATTCTGAAGAGGAGAGTGGGAGTAACAGTAGTAGCACAAGTTCAAGCCCCAATGAGGAAGAGGTTAATACATCAAACCCCGACTAAGTTGAGGCATCAGAAACTGAATATGCCAATGTGGTTAAGAGCAAAGACCCTCAAACAAGGGAAGCAATAAGTTGGCAAGCTGAAAAAGCAAAGGATAAGTACCTTGATGGATTGGAACCATTAGCGACCATGCCAATCAAGAGGCCAATCTCCGAAGATCACCAAATTATGACGATCGAGTTGGATGAGTATCCAGAGCTTGAGCATCAATTCAATGAATATGAGTTAGCCTGAATGAGAAAACCTCTCGGGGTATGCCAACCAAATCCTATACGACAGTTATTTTCCAATTATTTGGCACTGCCAGAGAAAGACTGTCCTAAGGTCACAAAAATCTCAGATTTTCCCAACAAGGAATCCATTTTAGTCAGAGTGGTTACCATTAATATATCATCCTACACGCTGAACAAGATATTATTTGGGCCGAAGTATGAAGCATCGGTTGCGGTTCCAGAGCATAAGCATAGTATGACCACAACATCCACTCAAAGGCCTTGGTTTTATAGGCTCCTTACAGATGAAGACAACCCATTTTGGGTACTCAATCTGCGAGATCACATTGCTAAATCATCTCTCATCTTCTGAGCTAAGTTTTGGTGGGCTATTTTTCAATTAAGGTTGATGCCGACAGGGGAAGATGGTAACTTGGACAGTTATAGGGCTTTGTTCGTGGCTAGTATTATTGCTGGTCTAAATATTTATTTTGGCCAAATTATTGTTGATGAGATGTTTGTTCGAGCTCATAAAGTGGCAAGTGCGTTACTGCTTCCATGTTTGATCACAAAATTATGTAGGAAAACCAATGTACCATTGATTATAGGAGTTTATAATAAGGTACGGGCAACTCATAGGAAGGATATTGAAAAAATAAAGGATGACTCAAAATATGAAATGCGAGTTAACAAACCTCTTACTTATCTACGCAGTCAGTACCAGCCCCCGACACTTTTGAGATTCTGATAGGTATGCCGTTGTCTATCACTATTTATATGCCACCTAATTATGTATCACCTAGTACTTCGACAAGATCAACATCCATGCCGCCAATGGGTGGGACTTCAGATACTACATGTGTCCTACCTCAATATTCGGAGCACAGGCTGACACAGAAAAATTTTGCCAAGTCTGTTAAACAACATAAAAAGTTTGAGAAATAGTTTAGCACCTGGGAAAAATTGTTCAATCCCTTTGTTTATCATATCATTGATGAATCTTTAAAACCGTACAAGAAGATTTAGGATCAAATAAATGATATGGAGGAGCACATAAACAAGAGGATGGACGCACTATCATTGCTGATTTTGCAAAATTTGTGGCAAAGTTCAAGCAGGTACAGGCTGATATAGCTAATCTTAAGATACAACCAATGCAGCCCGCGTTTGATCCATATTTGGTCATTCATGATTAAGATGAGGGTCTTGTTGACCTTATAGGAAACCAGCTGAAAGATAAGGGTAAACAAGTTGATAAAAGTGCTGGTAGAAAAGCTTCAAAGAGAAGAAGATGAGAGGATATGATGCCAAAAGAAAGAGAATCTAGAGATTTGAAAAAAGTTGCAAAGAGGTCAAGGAAATATGAAGAAAAAAGATAGAAAAAGTTTACAGATGAAACTGCAGGAGTTTTAACCAGTACTATCCTAGCCAGGGGGACAATTCCAGATCTGGTTCCTATTGAGATACCTTCAAGATAGGAGAAGGATGATTTGAGTACCCATACCATGATAGGGGTCAATGCTGCTACACCCGAGGCCAAAGAAGCCTTCCCACACTTTACTAATTCATCAGCCTAAGAGGCTTTGTAAGTATTCCACTCCTTTGTACTTTATGTTAATGTATTGAGGACAAAATATTTTGTTTAGCAGGGGTGGGTTTCTTGTTATGTTGTAATCACCATGGGGGTTTTTGTTGCCTGTGTTCTTTTTCTCCCATGTGCTATCTAGTAGAACCGGCATGTTTAGGTTGCATATGTATTTTCTTGTGATATATATATCATTTTGTGTTTATAAATATTACTTTCATTCCTTTTGACACCCTTTTTGTATATATGGATGAAAAATGAATGTGGAAAAGTACTTTGAACATGTTGTATGACTATATTCTTATTGTCACTTTGTATATTTTGAACAATAATTTGTGATTCTGTGATTGGAACTAAGATGCAAAAATAAAGTAAGCATGAATATGTGGTGTAAATCCCAAGAGTTGGTAGAAAGTGTTAACTCATTGACTATGTGCAGTGTTTTTTATAGTTCTTGCATAGTGTATACACCTAGAACTTTCCCGGTTAATTGATTTTGCCTTGTTATTGATTCAATATGATGGGATAGCAATCCCCTTTCAATAATATGTCCACTTAGCTGTAAAGAATGACCCTCCAAAAAGATTTTTTTTCTTTCCCTTATTGAGTCATTTTTGAGCTTGTGTTAGTGTTCATTCATCCCCAAAACTCCAACTCACTCTTTTTAGGATGTTAACACCTAGCTTTGGACCTGGTACAAATTTTGGATATTGTCCACCTCAACTTATGCAAAATGCCTAAGTTGAGGGTGACTACTTCTAGGAAATAGCAGTTTGTTGAAAGTGATTTGGAGTTGTAATAAATTATCATATCTAGGTCTGATCTAGTTAGATAGTTTTCACCTCAACTGATTGCATCAGCATAAGTTAAGGTTTGCTAATTTAGACTCTTCTACAAAAATTTGGGTTTATGGCGAAATCGTGGATGAATAGTGTGTATTGTAAGTGAGCTAAAAAATCATTAGCCTTGGTAAGTAGCAATTAAGGGCAAAGAGACTGAAGTTCTAACTTAAAGTTATTTTCCCCAAAATTGATCCTCACCTAACACCGAAACCTTATTGCAAGCCATTTTAAGACCTGCTTGATCTTTGTGAATCAACCACAGGGGAACATTGGATGATAAGGGAAAGCTTATGGGTGTGTATGCTGTGTTTTCAACTTCTTTCATGAGTGTGAGAGTCTTAATTTTCGTACACAAGTTAAATGACTAATGTGTAGTGGACTTCTTTGACTCTGAGGGCAACTTTAGTTATTCTTAGTTTTGCTGATTTATGTGGGATATTGTATCCATGTTTGTGTGTGTACTGAATTGTAAATAATACCAGTTATAGATCCTGATGTGTTGAGACCATATGATTGAGATTATAGTTGAGTGGTTGTGTGAAATCTAGTTCAATAGTTGAATGCCCATCATTGTGTTTTTCATGTATGCGATTTGGTATTGAGTTACTTGTGGGAAAGCAATTGTCTTAAGTTAAGGATGTTGATGTTTTGGCTTTTGATGGAACATTTTACATTTTTTTCAAGGGATAATTATATGTTTTCAAGTAACTATTATTTTATTTGATACTAGATTTTAGTGTTCAGGTCAAAGGGTTATCTTGAGAAGTAACTTGGAAAAGCAATAGAAAAAGGATGCTGGCGGTCAAACTGACGGACTATCAAAGTTACTATCAAGGATAAACAGAACAGACAAAGTAGCTAACCCAAGTGATGGATCGTTGGACCTCTAATGGATCATTAACTTGGCCGTCAGGCTGAGACAGAAACTGCATCCTTGAGTGATCAAGCAACGTCCCAAGTGAAGGACTATTAGACCACTGATTGGCCATCAACATAGCCATCAACCGTTAGGCAAAATGATCCAACTTGGGACCACCAACAACGATCCAGGTGATAGTCCGTCAGACTACCGACGGGCTGTCAACCTGATCGTCAACTTTGACACAACATTACTGAGTTTAAATTTCAAGTCCTCAATACTTGGGAGCATATAAATACCCAGTCTAGGTTTAGATTAGGTATCTTTCATTTATCTTTTATTCACTTTTCAACTTGTGAATATCTTGTAACTCATTATTCTCTAAGAAAGAGCTAAAATTGTGGATCTAGCTATTTTGTTCATATTTCACAGAAGATTCAAGAATAATTATTGTAACTTTTGTAAGTAATTCTCTAAATTCATTTATGAATAACACAATGGCTATTTCTTCATATCTTGAGATGTGTGGCTAAGTTCCCATAACTAGGGTTATGGGATCCTTGATGTGAATAGCTAATTTGGGTTGTGAAAATACTTAATTTCCATACTTAATTGAGATTGTATAAAACCTTCTTCATATTGATGACCATTTTTGGTTGCAAACTCGAAGGGTGAGCCCAAGAACATCACTTGTTTGAGTAGAAAAGTGCATGTTGGGAAAAGAAGAGGTTTACATGGAATCCAAAGGCTTTAACCTTTGGGTTATGGGTTGATGCCTTAATGATATTAACCCACATGAGAGACTAGTTGAATAAACCAACGTATATATCCATTTAAGTTGAGAAACAAATGGGTAAACTTTAGAATTCAACAACTTTTACAATTGAAATTATAAATTGGAAACTTACAAAAACTCACAACCCCGACTACTTGAACATCTTGGTGAACATAATTCTAGTTTGTCTACTCTCATTGAATTAATGCTTACAGTAAAACTCACTAGTTGGAACATAATTTGATACAAACATCTGAATATTTTTAACAAGTCAAAACTCCCTTTACTCCAAAACCTTTGATCAATAATCTATTAAAAACCATAACACTTAGTTTGTACTGTATTCCCTGTGGGATTCAACCCCAACCTAGTTGGGTTCTACATTTGACAGCGACCGCTTACACTTTCAAACGAGAGTTGTAATTTGGGCGCATCAAGGGTCAACTTTGAAAAACCCCTTTTAAGTTTTTTTGATTCAACTCTTTCAGGTAGTAATAATCTTCTTAATTTTGAAGAATGTTGGTTTTTTTAGCTGTTTTTTGATGTTGAAAAAAGAGAAAAAATAAGATGATAAATGTTTAGTTGATAGAGATGTATTATTGTATTACAGACATATAAAACCCATCACATTATTTCTCCAACATCATTTTCTTTGACCCTTAAAACCCATTATAATGAAATTGTTTGTTTAATACTCTCGCATTTTTTTAACCAACTTAGCTAATAAGATTCTCGTATTTTTTGGACAAATTATTTGGTAGTGTACATCCTATTTATGGGTTGATATTGGAATTTCGCAGGTGGGGTTGTGTGTTTCTGGTTTTTGAGGAGTCACTATTTTTATCTATAAATCAGCTACAGGTCACTGAAAACTCAAAGTGTGTGTCATTTAAGCAATTTGGGTCATTGTTTTTTAGTTTTTTGGACATTTAGTGCTTAGCATTTGCGATGTGAAATGACATAGGGAAACTGTTTAGAAGTTTACTATTCTTTTATTTTAATAGGTTTTTGATATATATTATTTTGAATGAATATAAACATTCCATTTTAAAGAAAAGGAGGAAAATAGGGTCACAGATTCAATAGTTTTAGAAGTAGGAAACAACTAATCTCCTTCACCTGAAGTTTTTTTAGAATCAATTTTTGAGTCTTGTGATCTGAAAGTATACTAAAAGAGTATCATCCCTAACTTCTGGTCCTCTTATTAATTTTTTTTAGAATATTCAACTTTTAATGTCAAAGCTTATTGATCATGATAACTTTTGTCTCTATTCCCGTCTCGAATTGATGAAAAAGTTTATTTGCTCCCAAAATAATGTGTTGGTAAATTACATAACCCCAATTTGCTCTATAAATTGGATTAACATTGCTACTTGTGCCTCTTTTCCTTAAAATCTTCTATTCAAACTCAATGTAAATTTTCTAAGAAATAATCTTATTGAACTTAGAGTCGGATCCAAATATAAAATTTAAACTTTATGGATCCAACTTTTAAGGTCCTTAGCATTGAACTCACTATATTTTTTAAGTTATAAATTCATGTGTTAGTTATTGCATTTTTTGTATATTCTTACACATATATTTATGCTCCGCATCAAAAGTAATAATGGTGAGTTGCATACGCTACCGATGATGATAGTGAAATAGATTTCCCTATAACTTGCTCGTGGAAATACCCAAACCAATTGTTCGTCCCTCCGCTATAATGAACGAGTTGATTGCATTGATGGTGAATAATAACATCTTTCTTAAATAGAAAGTATTTGTCAAGGTTTACTCTTGTCCTAAATCAATTCGATAGTATTGTACATAAATATGTTGTCCTATAATTGTACCGACAGAAATTGTTGAAACCTAAAAAGAACATTCTATTTGGTATCTTTTTCAGCGAGCTGGAGTGGAGGAGGTGCACGTTTAAAAGTTCCTTTGTGTGCGCTGAAAGTTGAAGTCTTTCTTCTAATTGTTTTACCAAATTGAATGTTGTCCAACACGAGTTTTTGCTATCCATGGTGACTTTATCCCCACTGATTTAGGGGAGTTCCTTTTTTGTTTTTGCATGATTGCATATGTTGTCTAAGTATCTTATGCATTGGATTTACATTCTTACAAATTACTACATGGCTAAGTTGCCCAACGAGAACTTCCATGCCTTATTCTAATGTTTAATGCTGCCTAGTTTTGTGATCTTTAACTTGCTAAATGTCTAGTGTTACCTTTCATCCTAAAATAAAATATTAGCCATGAGATAAAATTCTAAATGTAATTATTTGAGGAAATTGTTCACTTTATACATTTCATTTGTATAGCATATGGTAGATTTTTGCTTTTATCATGTCTTTTTGGAGTTCCAATCAACAGAAAAATAAAAAAGGACAGCAGGGTGAATTTTCTTGTTTTTTACTTTAGAAATTCTTGAAAAATTTAGTAGACTTGTAGGGGGATATAAAGGGGTCTAATCAGTGGATATTGGGTGGTTATATGGGCTTATATGCATGAGAATCACATCTTTTTGGTAAGTCAGTACAATAATACATATATTATTTTATTCTTGTTTGGGGAAAACATGATTAATTTGTGGGTTCTGAGATCTTACTAAAGAGAAATGGTGTAATAATGCTGTGTTTGATCTAGCTTTGCATTGATTTAATCTGAAAGTTTGTAAGGAAAATAGGTAAATAAAGACATTGTTGTGTTCTGATGAGTTAGGAGATGAATAAAGGAAAACAAAATTCGAGTTCTGATGCCACTGAGAAAATTATGGTAGATGTTAAGGCATCAAAGGAAATACCCAAAACAACTTTTTTGTGGTCTTTGACTCATGTTGTTCATCTTGGATATTGATATTGTATTACACTTCTCATGGTTGTACATTTACAAAGTTCTGGTAATTTCTTTGGATTTCATTTGTTTTCTTGTTTCTTTTATGATGTCTTGAAAAATGAACATTCAGTTTAGGTAGAATTCTCTAGTTACTTACTTATGTACTAGTTAATTGAATTGTTGATTATAATACTCTGTAGTTAGTGAAAAATTTTTATTTGTTATATTTCCTGCTCCGCTATTAGTTAATGTTATGGTGTTTTTTGTTAGTGATGATTTCAAATTTCTTAAGGGGAACCAAGATAATTTATTTTTCCCGAAATTTTTACATGAAAAAAATAAGCTTTAGTTTGCAATTTTTAAGAGTGTGGGAGGTTGTGAAGTTCAAACTTTGCTTTTCCAGCTATGAAGTACTTTGTATGCCATTGGATTCAAATTAGTTCATTGAAGATATTCCGCGTTCATGCTATCTCTGCATATTTAGTAATTCTGTCCTTTTATATTATGCTACTTCTTTTTTTTTTTAACAAAAGGAGGCCTAGTAAATAGTACTCTTAGGAGTTTTGCAATCATTTGACGGTACAAAGTTATGGAGATTTGCCAGATTTGTTAGAGATTGCTCCAGTGGCCACTATAAGTTGCACTCTGGAAATAATTTCGAGCACAAGTCCGATATAACCGATTATTTCTCCCAGATGATCCTTTAGATTCATGATATTTATGATCCCAACTAGGCAAGCATAAAAATTCCTCATCTGCATTGTTGGTACATTGTTACAAACACTGATGATAAATATTTGGTTCTTCTTGTACTCTTATTCTCCTCTAGATAAATGTCAAGATTAAAATTATTTTCAGTACATTGCATGGAGTTGTGGCTGCTGAGGCAAAGAAATCGCAGGCTAATTGGGTTGTTTAGAAATTTCTTCAGTGTCTAATTCCTTTTGTTAACTTGATTTTATATTCAAGTTTTATTAAACTTTTCTTCATATCGGTATTTTCCCAGACATCTCAAACATGAGAAGAAATGGTGCATGGAAAAGTTGCAGTGTAATATTGTTATCATGAAGCGATCTCAGCCAAAACTTCTCTGTTTAAATTTAGTAAGTTCACCTAAAAAGGAACCTGATGTCATACGCACATTATCTTCAGAGAAAACTAAAATATGTGGAAAAGAATCAAACAAGAAGGATTTGTTGGATTCAAATAGAGGTCCACTCGTAGCTCCATCAAGTAGTCCAGAGATGTTCAATATGAGAGAAACTGGTACTTTTGGTACAAACATGGATTAATAAATTAAAGGTATTATCTCACTCAAATCTTGCTGCTTATCTCATTTTCTTGATGTACCAGTTGGATCATCAAATTGGTGTGAAGTCTTCCGTTTTGTATACTCTTGGAATCTGACCATTTAAATTTAAGCATTCTGATAAATCATATTGGTATTTTATCTTGCAATTTACTCTTTTATATAAAATATCATTTACTTTTGACTTTAATTTTCACTTTTTCATTTCAATATACTGTCTAAGCTCCTAATCTTTCTTACCGAACCTGCTCAAACTTCACCATTTCAAGAGCAGATGGGGTTTAATCATTTTCAATTGATTGTCAATGTCAATACTTGTCTGTGTTTAATAAAATATGCACAAACAGAAAACTAATGGACTCTATGTTCCCTAGTAATTATTTAATTACCAAAAAAGAGTATGTTAAATATATTCTTTCATCCATTCTGCTTAACCCCTAGGTATAGATCATTTGTAGCTAGATTACTGGATATGTGTCTAATCTACGGTCCCCAGGTTATGATTCTACCTTGACAAAGTATGTCCTCTCAGTTGATTTGTATGCTCGGAGGTAGATAATGATGCTAGATTATGCCCCTCCCTTCTACCCCTAAAAGGAATAAATAATGCTATTCAGGGGTTGCATACCATTACAGAACATAATCTACATTTTTCCATGATTGATTATGATGAAATAATTTCAGTAATTGAGCGTCTTCTCTTAGTAATCTTAACAGTGTGGCTAGAAAATGTATAATGAATCTCATTTGGGCCTTCTCTTATTTTTTTGCAAACTTTGAAAATTCTCGTAGAATCATTTGATTATTTCCCACTTTGGACATATCAAGCAGTTGCTACTCTATCAGTATATGACATTACTTTGGAATCTGCTTCTCTTTCATTTTGAGCATGAATATCATTGATGTGTTGACTATTTGATCTTTTTAGTGGTCACAACTATTAGGTGGAATTTTCAATGATACAAACTAAAGTTTGTTGAGGTTTTGTCAAGTTATAATGTCAAGTTAATAGTAGAAAAATCTAGTGTATATGTTCTATTAAATTGGATTATGTGGTGTTCTATAAATACCAATAATTACAACTTTGACTTATGTATCCAAATTAACTAATATCTCTTCCTCTGTTTTACTTGTCTGCTGATCTATAGCAGTGTTAGGATATATATATATATATTCTATATCGTAGTCTCAAGCTGTCTAGAAAAAGAACAAGATTGATGTTGATATAGTTTATTATTGGTAATTGCTAAGTTTCTTTACTATGGTATTATCCAAATTCTATTCCAACTATTTCCAAATATGTTGTGTGACATGCTCAAATATTTGAAACCTATGTGTAACACTTTTGTACTTTTTGAATCCCCTATTTTGAAAGTTTTGATTTTTAAATATGTTGTCATTTAAGTTCTTATTGAGCTTATTTATTCTCTTTTTATAGGTGTCCAAAATGAAGAAGGAGATGAAGAAAGAAGTGATGAAGAAATTGACCTTACTTGAGAAGATTTTTGAATTGTTGATTGATGCTTTAATATCGATCTTTTTGATATTGAATTTAGTGAAACTTATCACCACTCAAACTTGATACTATATGGGAAAACTAATGATCATTTGACTTTATACATTTTACTTTTGGATTTAGATTACCAGTTTGTTGCATAAAATTTTAATTTGGATTATTATATTAATGAAAGATTTTGTTATGATGTGTATGTGTGTGTATATATATATATATATATATAATTGTATTAATATAATTCTCTCTCTCTCTCTCTATATATATATATACTAATATATTCATCGTTCCAATATGTGATAAAAATCATTGCGATAGCTAATTAAACTAGTTGTAATAGGTAGCAAAAAAAGTTCCAAATGATTTGAAAAATGTTGCAATTGGTGTCAAAAAGCATTGCAATAGATATTAAAAATCGTTGCAGAAGACTAATAAGAGTTGCAGTAGATATTCAAAAATTATTGTAATAGGGTTATTGCAACGCTTTCCTGTGGTTGCAATATAGTCTATGTCAACGGTTCTTAACCGTTACTATAGATAATAAGAAGCATCCCAATAGGAGTTACAAACCGTTACAATAGGTCTATCTATTGCAATGATTGTTGTAATCATCGCAAAAGTCGTTGTGATACATCAATTGCAACACTCATATATGCAATACCTACCAAACTATCACGATAGCTCTATTTCAATGATTTCTGTATCTATTGCAACGGTTTTTGAACCGTTACCACAAGGGTAATTTTGATTAGTGAATATATCCTTCAACTGATAGGCAACAAACTCCACACCCTCAGAATTATAACAATGAATATCTTTTCCATCTCATCAACAAACCCTTGAGAATCTTCCCCAACCATAGAGCTTATAAAGGTTGAGGGATTCAACCTCATAAACTGGCCAACTCTTGTGACCTCAGAAGATGGAGCAACAACATTAACACGATCAGCCTAACGAGACTGAAAAGTCACTAACTAGGTCAACAAATGAATAGAACAATGAAACTCTACATTAGAGATGTCTCACTATGGTGACTGAGCATGAGTTTCACCAATTAGAGAAGGATTAGTGGGGATCAGTCGAATCCCAGGTGGAGCAGCACAATCATGAGCAGGGACCCTAGACTAAGTATACACTCCATAGGTTAAGTGAGTACCCTCCACATTCCCCTCAAGTAGGGAAGAAGTACTAAAAGAGTTTCCACGAATATCAGATATTCCGGAAGGCATGATCTGAAACATGCGCAAACTAAAAGTTAAAGGAATTTCAAGACACCAGACTCTATAGCCCGAAATAGGAAACAAGAAATAAAAACATTCCTAAATGCTGAGTAGCCCTCTCTCTTATAAGTGTGGCGCACTACATACCCATAAAAGAGACTTTATTTGACATGACTTTGTGGATACCCGTAGACACTGAACCTACGCTCTAATACCAAACTTTTCACGACCTAAACCAGGCCTAGTCGTGATGGGTATCTCAAGTTTCCCTAGTACCGGAGACCACCCCATTAACTTAACCAACAAGAACACAATACAATAAGCAATGGATGAATTCCAAACATATAACAAGATAGATTTGAGTTTCGAACATATAGAAAGATAGAAATGAGTTTCGAACATATAACAAGATAGATAAATCAAATGCCAAGAGGGATATAGAAATCCATAACATAATCCACCCATACTTTGTTTTCCACAAAATCCTCTAAGAAATACAAATATCCAGCTAAGTCGGTACATTCCCCTTACAGTGACAGTGATAGTGAAAATGACAATGACTATGAGAACTTTTCAACTCTAAATTATAGAATGAAACTGATGAAATAACCAAGCTTTTGAAGGATGTGATCTCACCACTTCACTGTGGACCAACTGGATCACCTAACTCTACACAAGGTAAAAGAAGTATCTTGGATCTAACATTATGAAACAATATAGCATCCTAGGATGGTTAGCATGGTGAGCAAAATGTGAACTCTTCAATTCTAAATTATGGAATGAAACCGATGAAATGACCAAGCTTTTTGAAGGATGAGAGCTCACCGCTTCACTGTGGACCAACTGGATCACCTAACGCTGCACAAGGTAAAAGAAGTATCTTGAATCCAACATTATAAACAGTGTAGCGTCCTAGGATAGTTAGCAGGGTGAACAATAGCATATAACTCAGGATAAGAGATAAAGTAATGCCATTTCAAAATTACTCTAAATTCAATGTACTTGTTCACATACATGCAAATATACATATATAAATAGTGTTGGGATAGGGAAAAAGGTGTAAGCATGAACTATAAAACCATTAACCTGGATTGTGTAGCTCTAACTGTCCTAAAAATACCTATGGGCTAAAAAGGTTTGGCTCCCCACCAGAAAGTCCCCAGTGTGTGTTAGCTACACGAACTGAAGAAATTCGAGGAAGGGCCATAGCCACCGAGGCTCCAACCATTCCAAAAGTATAAATACATAAAGTATGAACTATGTACACAACAACCAAGGCCCCCACATCGGTAAATGTTGTTTCCAGTATTGGTCCTCGGGGACCTTCACCTTCCGCAGAGAGCTACACAACCCCTTTTAAGCCCAAATTATAACCATTTACACATTTTCTATCATTAATTAAGAAGTCTTTTAATTTTGTATTTCCTATTGGTGTTATCATACCATAATTAATCTTGCATGTCATTTCCATTATGCCATTCCAAAATAACTTAGCCAAAATGACTCCCAAGTTTTCCAATTGAAAAACATATCCATGACCACCAAGGCCTTTCAAAAACTATTTTAAGTTTCATTAACCTTTTATGCAATGCAAGATTCCAAAAGTGAATTAAATTATACAAGTATCCACGTTATCCAAAACCAATTACACAAGTTGGGTTAGGCATAATGATAATTCCAAACTATTTAAACCATAAAGTTAGGGAAACCCATGTTACCCTTTCCAATTCCCATTCCCATGAATATATTCAGTTTAAAACCATAAGATAAATTATTAATAAATAATTCAGAACCATGGTAAAAACATTTAAAAAACTACTATCCAAACCCCTCAACCCTTCATTTAAAATCAAACATTAAAACTATGGAAATATTAATCAAACTGAATGCCACAATGAAAATACAAGTTTTGGGAGAGATACATGCCTAAGATATCAAGACCTATAAAGAAGAAACCAATCATAGAGCCCAAGATGTCCAACCTTGATAAACCCTAGTTGTTTTTAACTTGAGGAATTTGAGAGAGTAAAGAGTAGTTTATGATAGTTTAAGTGATGAAAAAAACCTCTTTAGGTGTTTTTTAGTTGTGGGTTTTAATTAGGTAAAGACGGAAATGATAGAAATGCCCTTACATAAAAGTGCAAAAAAGTATGCCCATTCATTATGGGTCATATTATGACTCTTGATGACTGAGTACAAGTCTTAGACTAGAATCATAGTTTCAGCAGACTCTTGGGCACCCTTCACTGGTTTAGTCATGAGTCACTACAGACAACTTGTAACTAGACCTTATGACTCATAGAGTCCTGTCATTGTCATAATAGTAGCTTTGGGTACTTTTACTGGATTACCTATGACTTGCCCACCATGACCCATAATGAACCATTACGACTAATTAGGTATCAATCATGATCAGGACAGAAATTTAGGGAACCTACACTGGTTTCGCTACGGGTGACACTATATTACTCCTATAGTTTCCTCATGACTCATTACCAAAGTCGTAACTTGGGTAGTGATCTTAAAGCTAAAAAATTTTAGAGGCAAAAAGTTGGGGTGTTACATTTTCTTTAGAAAGGAGACATGGAAGACTAGGTGCACTAATGCCAAATCTATAAGCAATTCCAACTCATAGGCTACCTTATTATAACGATTTATAATTTTGTAAGGACCGACATAATAAGGACAAATCTTTCCTTTCTTACTAAAACTCTTAACCCCTTTCATGGATGAAATTTTCAAGAATACAAAATAACCATCATCTAACTCAAGCTCCCTTCTTCTCATATTTACATAGGATTTCTAACGACTTTGAATAGCTTTCAACCTTTAATTAATAAGTTAAAGTTTTTACATCGCCTCATGCTCTGAATCTATCCATATTAAAGTATCCTCACCAACCTTAAACCAACCAATAAGAGATCTACACAACCTACAATACAATGCTTCAAACGGGGCTATCTAAATACTAGAGTGATGCTGATATTATAAGCAAACTGTCAAAGGCAAGTTATTATCCAACTATCCTTGAAATCAGTCAAACATGCCGTCAATATATAATCGAAGGCCTGCATGGTATTTTTTTCTGACCATCTATTTGCAGGTGAGAAGTCGTACAAAGATGAACTTTAGTACCAAGACTATATGGAAAAGTCTTCTAAATTTGAGAGGTGAACTGGGTACCTCTATCAGTGATAATAGCCAAAGGGATCCCATGAAAATTCACAAACTCCCTAAGATAGAGCTTAGCATAATCTTTGACTGACTCTAAAGTGTTAAATGGCAAGAAATAGGCCAACTTAGTCATTTAGTCCATGATGACCCAAATAGAATTATGTTATTGATAATTATGAGACAACCTTGTACTGAAGTCCATATTCACCACTTCCCACTTCCAAGTAGGAATACATAATTCTTGATGTGTATCACTAGGTCTCTGGTGCTCAACCTTAACCTGCTTGGCAATTTGGACACTTAACTACAAAACCTATGATCATGCCATTCCACTAATAGACTTCATGTAGGTCATGATACATCTTAGTGACTCCTAGGTGAATTTAATATCAAGAATTGTGAGCTTTCTCTAATATCTGATACCTCAAACCATCTATATCTGGAACACATAATCTGTCTTGACAATAAAGAACACTATCTCGCCCCTAAGGAGAATACCTCAACCTTTTGGTTTTGAATATCTCTTTTAACTTTTGCAAAATAAGATCTCTATCTTGCTTTCCCTTCACTTCTGCTACCAAAGAAGATTCTGACCCATTCTGAACCCAAACACTACCTTCGGCCAAATCAACCAATCAAATTCCCAACCTAGAAAGCCGATGAACCTCACAAACTAACTTTTTCTTATCATCCTCTATATGAGCAACATTCCTCATAAATAATCTTCTAAATTCATTATCCACAACATTGGCCTTACTTGGATGGTAAAAGACACTTATATCATAGTTCTTCAACAACTTTATCCACCTTCTCTAAAATTAATTTAGATCTTTCTCCAAAAAAGATTTAGGTCCTTCTAGCTGAACACATACTAAAGACTCTTGTGATCAATGAACACGTCAACATGAACCCTACAAAGAAAATGCCTCCAAATCTTTAAGGCAAACACGACTGATGGCAACTCAAGAACATGAGTTGGGTAGTTCTTCTCATGAGGCTTGAGTTGCCTAGAGGCATATGCTATAACTTCACTTCTACATGAATACACAACTAATCCTAACTCTAAAAGTATCACGATATACCTCAAAACTATTTGAACCCTCTGGTAGAGTCATAATAGTAGCTTTGGGTACTTCTACTGGATTACCTATGACTTTCCCACCATGACCCATAATGAACCATTACGACTCATTATGTATCAATCATGATCAGGACAGAAACTTAGGGAACCTACACTGGTTTCGCTACGGGTGACACTATATTACTCCTATAGTGTCCTCATGACTCATTACCAAAGTCGTAACTTGGGTAGTGATCTTAAAGCTAAAAAATTTTAGAGGCAAAAAGCTGGGGTGTTACATTTTCTTTAGCAAGGAGACATGGAAGACTAGGTGCACTAATGCCAATTCTATAGGCAATTCTAACTCATAGGCTACCTTATTATAACGATTTATAATTTTGTAAGGACCGACATAATAAGGAAAAATCTTTCCTTTCTTACTAAAACTCTTGACCCCTTTCATGGATGAAATTTTCAAGAATACAAAATAACCATCATCTAACTCAAGCTCCCTTCTCCTCATATTTACATAGAATTTTTGACGACTTTGAATAGCTTTCAACCTTTATTTAATAAGTTGAAGTTTTTACATCGCCTCATGCTCTGAATCTAGCCATATTAAAGTATCCTCACTAACCTTAAACCAACCAATAAGAGATCTACACAACCTACTATACAATGCTTCAAACAGGGCTATCTAAATACTAGAGTGATGCTGATATTATAAGCAAACTCTCAAAGGCAAGTTATTATCCAACTATCCTTGAAATCAGTCAAACATGCCGTCAATATATACTCGAAGGCCTGAATGGTATTTTTTTCCTGACCATCTATCTGCAGGTGAGAAGTCGTACAAAGATGAACTTTAGTACCAAGACTATATAGAAAAGTCTTCTAAATTTGAGAGGTGAACTAGGTACCTCTATCAGAGATAATAGACAAAGGGATCCCATGAAAATTCACAAACTCCCTAAGATAGAGCTTAGCATAATCTTTGACTGACTCTAAAGTGTTAAATGGCAAGAAATAGGCCAACTTAGTCATTTAGTCCATGATGACCCAAATAGAATTATGTTATTGATAATTATGAGACAACCTTGTACTGAAGTCCATATTCACCACTTCCCACTTCCAAGTAGGAATACATAATTCTTGATGTATATCACTAGGTCTCTGGTGCTCAACCTTAACCTGCTGGCAATTTGGACACTTAACTACAAAACCTATGATCATGCCATTCCCCTAATAGACTTCCTATAGGTCATGATACATCTTAGTGACTCCTAGGTGAATTGAATATTGAGAATTGTGAGCTTTCTCTAATATCTGATACCTCAAACCATCTATATCTGGAACACATAATCTGTCTTGACAATAAAGAACACTATCTCGCCCCTAAGGAGAATACCTCAACCTTTTGGTTTTGAATATCTCTTTTAACTTTTGCAAAATAAGATCTCTATCTTGCTTTCCCTTCACTTCTGCTACCAAAGAAGATTCTGACCCATTCTGAACCAAAACACTACCTTCGGCCAAATCAACCAATCAAATTCCCAACCTAGAAAGCCGATGAACCTCACAAACTAACTCTTTCTTATCATCCTCTATATGAGCAAAATTCCTCATAAATAATCTTCTAAAGTCATTATCCACAACATTGACCTTACTTGGATGGTAAAAGACACTTATATCATAGTTCTTCAAAAACTTTATCCACCTTCTCTAAAATTAATTTAGATCTTTCTCCAAAAAAGATTTAGGTCCTTCTAGATGAACACATACTAAAGACTCTTGTGATCAATGAACATGTCAACATGAACCCTACAAAGAAAATGCCTCCAAATCTTTAAGGCAAACACGACTGCTGCCAACTCAAGAACACGAGTTGGGTAGTTCTTCTCATGAGGCTTGAGTTGCCTAGAGGCATATGCTATAACTTCACTTCTACATCAATACATAACTAATCCTAACTCTAAATGTATCACGATATACCTCAAAACTATTTGAACCCTCTGGTAGAGTCAAAATTGGAGCGGAGGTAAGTTGAGTCTTCAACTCTTGAAAACTCTTCTCACAAGAATTGGACTCCTGGAATTTGTCTTTCTTTTGAGTCAGTCTGTACAAGGGAATAGAAATGAAGAAATATCCTCAACAAATTTTCTACAGTAATTGGCTAAACCCAAAAAACTCTTGATGTCTGTAGAGAAAAGGGTCTGGGCCATTTCCTTACTTCTTTGGTCTTTTGAGGATCAACTTGAATGTCTTCACAAAAAATAATATGACTAAGGAATGCTAATAATTTTGACCTAAATTCACACTTTATAAACTTAGTGAATAACTGGTGATCTTTAAGAGTCTGTAAGATAATAGTCAACTGATCTGTATATTCTCTCTTATTTCAAGAATAAATGAGAATGTCATATATGAAGAATATAACAAACATGTCCAAGTACTACTTGAACACCTTATTCATTAAGTCCATAAAAGCCACAGGATCATTCTTTAGTCCAAAAAACATAACAACAAATGCATAGTGACCATACCAAGTTCTGAAGGTTGGTTTTTGGAATGCGACAATATCTAGCTTTAAGTTAATGATAGTCAGATATGAGGTTTCTCTTAGAAAAATAATTATCACCTTGAAATTGGTTAAACAAGTCATTAATCCCTGAGATGGGATACAAATTATTAATTGTGACTTTGTTCAACTAATGGTAGTCGATGCATATATTGAGAGAGTCATCTTTTTTGCATATAAAAATAACTAGAACACCACATGGAGAGACATTCAGCCTAATAATACCCTTAACTAGGAGATCTTTAAATATTCTTTTATTTCTTAAGATCGGGTGAAGCTATTCTATAAAGTGGAATTGAAATAGGCTGGGTATCTGGAAGGAGATCTATTTCGAAGTCAATTTCCTGCTCGAGAGAAACTCCAAGAAGATCCTCAAGAAATACTTCTATAAATTCATTTACAATAAAAACTAATTCAAGACTCATTATATCATACCTTGAGTCCTTGACCCAAGAAAGATGATAGATAACCCTTTGGAGATCATTTTTATTGCCTTAAGGGAAGAAACAAACCAACCTATAGGCACTGAGCTACTAGCCTTCCACTTTATGATTCGATCATTTGGAAACTAAAATTGGACTATTCTATTTTTACAATCAACTGAGCCATATAAAGAGTGGAGCCAATCCAATCCATGAACAATATCAATATTAGTCATGTCTAACTCTACGCGATCAACTAAAGTAACCTTTTGGGATACTGTGATTGGGAAATTTTTGTATACAAGTCTAGCTATGATTAAAATACCAGCTGGAGTAAAAATTGAGAAGGTTTCTACTAGGATTTTGGGACCAATACCAAAATCTACTACTATAAAGGGAGTCACGAAGTAAAGTATTGGTATAGGATCTAACAATGCATAAATATAAAGGTAAAAGACTTATAGTGTATGAGTGACTACATCAGGAGAACCCTCTTATTCTTGTAGATTTTGAAAGTCCTAGAACCTACCCTAACACTGTCCATTAGTTACACTAGAGGTGGAACCCTGGTGAGTCAGGTGACCTACTAAAACAACTGAAGAGTTAGTATAAGTCTATTGACGATCATTCCTAGCTCTCTGCATACCCGATGGGCAATCCCTCACTTATTGGCCTGACTTTCCACACATGAAACATGCATCAATACCAGTAATGCACTCACTCTTATGGTTCATACAACATTTATAACAAACTGGGTTGGTGCAAGCAATATTCATACTACCCTGGGACAAAGCCTGACACTGTATCTCAAGTATTCTATCTAAATTTAGGCACTGGGACACTAGCAAAAGATGGGGCTATAACTAAAGATTTATGGTGAAACTGAGAGTCATTTTCACCATCCAATCATTATTGAGAGAAATTGAAACCATGAGTTTTGTCCCTTTTATTCTCTCTTTCCTTCTCTTTGATCTTTTCCTCCTCAAATCTGTTACGCATGGACCATCAATCTGGAGATATCCATCTCCTTCACCAACATGTCCTTCCTACACTCCATAACTATTTCCTTGAAACCACTAGACACAACTTACGCATTCAGCCACTAGAATCAACCACTATAGTCGGAGCATATCTTGCCAACTAAGTAAACTTAAGTGAATACTCCTTCACACTTATGTTGCGCTGCTTCAGATTTATGAAATATTGGGATTCCCTCAATTCAAGTGGTAAGGATCTATCCAGAAATTCAGTAACAAACTCATCCTACTTTACTAGCCCTACATCTAAACATCTATTTCTTTCACTACTTATACTAGGTGTGAGCCACACCTTACCATTAATAGGTATCCAAATCAACACCTTTACTAAAAGTGACACCATGATCTGAGTCTCTTTCTGAATATAATCAAGAAAATCCTATAGATCCTCTTTCTATTTTGACCTAAAGAATGCTGGTGAACTCATCTGAGTAAAGTCTCGAATTCTAGTTTCCTCCTTATTCACAGTTAGGTTGGTTGGGGCAACAACCTTATGGTTATTATGAACAATCATATATTGGGCTAATACCGTGAAAGAAGCCTTGAACTCATCATGAGAGACCTGCTCATTCAGAGGGTCTTTAAGAACTGATGGTGGTGCTTGCTAATTTTTATCTCTCCTTTTATTAGTTCTCTTAATAGGAATTTTTTGTAAATGGATAGAGGATAAGTTAAAGGAAGAATTTTAATAGAGTTCATACTCTATTGCACAATATAGATTATGAAAAAAGTAAGACTTTCCTAAAATATTTTGTAGCCTCTTGCTCATAAGTTTGACACACTTCACACCCATGAACATGACTCTAATTAATGCTGCTTTCAAATATCCTAGGATACTTTAAATCTACTGCTCTAATACCAAGTTTGTCATGACCCGAGACTGCCCCTAGTCATAATACTGTAATGATGCTCCAACTTATTTTTTTGCTTTGTATGTAATTCCAATATTTAAAGCCTTCTCAGAGTGACTAAAAGTCATTTATGACCTGTGTTGTCTCGATGATTGGATTGTGTGTTTGGATTTTAGGCTCATTTCCCTATTTTAAAGCTTTTGCTGGTTTAAATTTGGTCTCAAACCAAAACTCTTAGTAGATGACCTCATATGCAAATTTTGACTATGCTAACAGCTCTAGAATATTGATTTTATGTTAGGTAAACCTTTGGCTTGGGTCCTGAGGCACCTGATCTCATTTTGACCTATTGGTTGAAAATTTGAGAATATGAAATATGGTTGAGGTGTTAGGGGTAATATTAACCCCCAATAACTGGTGTTGGAATACCCAAACGATGTGGCTTTGGGGTTAAAAGAATGGGAAAATGTAAAAACACTTTTTAAAATGTGTAGGAATTTTTGGGAAATAGTCATCACAGCTCGGGTAATGACTTGTTATGTCTGGTAACAAGTTGTGGTCTGAATTGTGACTTGAGTACCTAAGCCTTGAGTCCCTACTAGTATGGCAACAATTTTTCACCAAGAGAATTGTTATGATGGATAACAGGTCATTATAAAGAGTTGCTATCAAGAACTTGATTTCATAGATTCTTTCTATTATGAAGAAGGGTCTGCTAATGACTCATCAGGTCTAATAATGAGTCATATGGTAGACTCATCACCACAGGGATGAAATTTGGGATCCCTCACTATTGTGGGAATGAATCCACACAATGACTTGTTATGTCTGACAATGGGTCATTACCAGAGTCATTGTCACTAGCAGTTGGTAGTCCATCAAGCCAAATTTTTAGACCTTCTTACTACAATACAAGATTAAGGTAAGACTAGTGGCATTGGAAAAATAATTCAAGGGCCTATCTTTTGATGGGTCTAGAGCTAAAAAAAACTTAGGGTATTACATGAGGTGTTTGAGATTATTCCTTTTATGTGTTTCTCATTTATCCTTTCTCAATTTACTTTGCAAGTGCATTATTATAAACCTCGTTGAAAAAACATAAATGGGACAAAAATCAACTGAAGAAATAAAGACTGTAACGCAAATTATTGAAAGGGTTTTAGGCTGTCTGCATATTTAACAGTAGTATCTTTAAAGGAGTTTGACATTTTAGTTATTGCGAAAAGGCTTGTAATTCTCATCCGTCAATTAGTAAGCACGTATTCCCATGATTCAAATCACCTTGCATAAACCTTTCCATCTCTTTCCCAATTTTCCCTTATCCAAATTTCAAGTGTTCAACTTCATCTTTCGTAGTACCTACTCATCCACTTTGACGTACCAGAGCTTAAATATCTAATTGTAATGTCTCATCATTCATTTCTTTTGAGTAGATATTCTTATTAGGGATATTTCTCTACGCTCCTCTAGTAAAGCTTGATTTTGTTGAATTTTTTCGCCATTATCTTTATTGTTGTTTTGCGGGAAAATGGTTTGTCTTCAAAAATCATTTCAAAAACTTATTCAAATTTTCAAAACTATTTAAGAACAAAGCTAGAGATGCCACTTAATTTATTTAGGTAAATCAAGAAAACCTTTGAGAAAACTTAAAAAGACTAAAAACAAAAAAAAGTGTGTAAGTTTCTAGAAATTCGAGTAGGTGGTTCCTATTAATACTCTTTAAAGGGTGTTAAGGCACAAAGAGTATTCACTAACGTACAATTTTCCAATTTTTTTAACGATTTACTCTCTGACTAACTATATTTTAAAGGAAAAATGCTAATTATTATTAAGAAAGTAAGAGAGGAACATTTATCTCCTTTTAAACCAAAGTAATAGTAAGGTGAGAACTCATCAAGTGGTAGATTCAAACAATGACTTTGAAAAAGGGAAAGAAATAGTACAAAGATTAATAAAACTCCCAAGGTTTGAAGAAATAGGAATCAATGGATTAATGGGTTAATAACTATGTCAAACAATTAACTTATCTTAGAAAATTTAGAAATTCTTCAAGAGATCCAACCAAGTTAATATCTAAAAGTGTTAGAAGCAAAGTAAAGAAAATTCAGGTAACTAAGAGAGGGAAAAAAATTTGATTAGTCTATTGCCCCTATCTAAAACCTATCCTAGTATAATTTATTGGAATTGAAAATCCATAATACAACTGTTGCGTGCTGCTTCATTTATTATGGCACTGAAAAAATGAATCTTTTTGGTCTTTTAGGACCACTTTCTTGCCTTTACACCTCAAAATTGATTTTAGGATTATTAATCGGTCTCTTTAGAGATTTGAAAGAGAATTAACATGATGATTGTTGGTCTTCCAAGACCCATTTGAGAATGCAGTAGATGTGAGTCGACTTGAACTCGTAGAGATGTTACTCTCTGTGAGCAGCACATCAAAATGAGCTAAACTCACTAGAATTACTTCTCATCATTGCGCCAAAGATTAACTCAAATGTCTTTCGACAAAACTCAACCTCAACAGAGTCTTAGCACAAGAAATGCTTTAAAATTTTTATTTTGACTTGGATTTCATTAAAATTTAATGAAAAATACTTAGTACATATCTCTAATTATTTGGAGTTAGAGAGAAGAATCTCCAAAACTCCACTAGAATAAAGGGATTTTCCCCTTTTTGAGTCTTTTTGAGTGTGAAAACTGCAAGTGAATAGTGAGGAGTAAAGGGTCATAGAATTGAGAATCTGTCAATCCTTGGTGTGAATTTGATGTGGGATTTGAGGAAAATTTGAAATCCTTCAGGAGGATAAGATCACAAGCTGGAACTGTACAATTTCGTACGAAATTAGAGAATATTATAAAAATGAAAAGGGATAAAATGAGAGAAAATCCACAGGGTGATTTATTGCAAGCTCTAGAATATTTGAGGTACAAATTATCATGCTGAGATCATACTATTGTATGGAAGAGATGGTAGTATGACTCAATGATGTCGTTTAAGAGAATTTGGATCGTTCTTAGCTGTTGGGTGTGTTCTTTGTTATTTTGAAGGAGAAAAAAATATAGCGGAATGGTTGGCTGGTCTAGGGGGTAGGCTGGTGGTTTTAGAGAAATTGTTGGACCGTTTGGAAATAGAAGAGGTCCAATTTAAAATCAAGCATAATTAATTTAAATTTATACGAATTCAATTAAAATCAGATTGAGATAAAAATAATTTCTACATTAATTAATTAAACTTCTTAATTTAAAAATTATAACAAATTCTTTTGATGCCAATTTTGATTTACGTTGAAACAAAATCAACAAAAATCTCAATTTAGCTGATTTTAAAGTAAAAACAAATTAGATGTCATTTTCAATAGAATTTCTTCTCAAAAATATTTTCTTAAATAAAATTCATATAAATTTCACACATTTAAATATAGAACTATATGTTTTACTTGAGAATGAATAAAATTCACATGAAATTTATTTTGAAAATTCCTTAATTTTACAAGAATAATTATTTTATAATGGTATAACATTGAAGAAACTTATATATTAATCTTAATATTGGAGGGACAAAATTAGGTACCAACAATTGTTTAATGTAGAGGCCTGAAGTGTAGTTTATCCGATCTCCAAAAGTATTAGGGCTTCTGCACTATACTTTAGAGAGAACGGGGTTTTATTGGTACTTGACTTTATGGTGGTTGTATGTTCCTAGACCACTTTTGATAATTATTTGGACCAATTACCTTTTGCACTGTCCAACCTTTTCTTTAGACTGAGCAACACATTTGGACCAAAATTTCAACTCTCATTTAAAGAATAAGGCGGTCATTGTTAAATATAAAGCTCAACTAGGTTGAGATAAAATACCACGGAGAATAAAGTGAAAACTAAGCCTTATCTGGTTATGTTGACTACTAATCAATTATTTCCATAAGATTGAGGGATCGTAAAAATGTGTTTGTTATTCAGTTACCAAATATGATCTAGTAACAATGGTGAAATTTCTTTAAATAAAATTAGTTAATAGAAAGAACTAGGTCTGTGTTCACCATGGTTTTATAACACAATCAGGTTGCTAACAATAGTAGGGTTAATAACCCATCTAATTTTCCATCAATTCACTCTTTTCAGCACAAGTCACCCTCTTGCTTGCCTTGGCATAATCTCTTGCAAATGAGATAACAAACGATCAAATCTAACAAAAGTTGCTTAAGAACTTGCACTTATTCATAGTTAAAAGCATTAAATGTGTCGTTAGATGCCGACACATCAACACCCTCAACTTATAATGTTTGGTTGTCCTTTAGCAACATGACAAAACCATACTAAAAATGTTGTGAAAGCAAAAGAAACTTAGGACAAACTATAGTCGTCACAAGGCTCTTTTATAATTCATATCAAAAGTTTAACCCCCTTATCTCTCTAATTACAATACAAATATGCACGAAATCACTTACAAACTTGACTCAAGAGGACCTATGGATGACATTACAATATCAATGGATAACTTTGCATACATAAACAACAATTACTCTTACAATTACCAATCTGATGATAGGCGTATTTACACGCCTAAAGCACCTTAATGTACCCATATTTTAGCTAAGTTTTGAGGACAAAATATATAATTCATGCACTTTTAGTCCTTTTTCCTGTAAGTGAGCTAACAAACGTGATTAGTAAGTTTTCAGGTATAAATGATGAAGATTTCAGCATTTTATATATAACTTGACGCCAAAGGAAGCTTCACGAAAGAAGGAAAGCAAAGCTTGGACGCCTAGGACTAAAAGTGATGCATGGAAACTTGTCCCGGGTAAAAACAACATTTCTCAAGACTTTGGGGATCAGCAGTAACTGATTAGGATTAGGATAATGATGCAGTAATTTATTAGGATTAGGATAAGTACGCAGTAGCCTAGTAGGAACAGGATATGGGTATTATAAATACCCTATTTTGCTGAAGCTTTTGATTATTCTCATAATTCTAATTATTCTCATCATTCACATTCTAATTCATTCATCTACAACTCTAAACAATTTGCTTTCAATTAATTCTTATTTACTTTCTCTTCATTTATTCTACTTAAAATTTCCATAACAAGAGAACCGTTACTTGCAAGGTCTTCACGCCACAAAGCCCTACCAACATATACTACACGTGAGATCCTTATATTGGTATGATGATAATGACTATTATGATTTCCATTGCACCCATTAGTAGCTAAACTTCTCTATTAGGGTTATGAAAGCCTTATGAGCTACTATCTATTGCTATGAGTTTGTGAATTCGTGACACGTATGTTGCTTATATCATTACTCTCTTCATCTTAATGCAAATTGTTGTGGTTGCAAACACATAGAATACGTCAGTATAGCATTAACTTGTTCGAAAAAAAAGTTATATGTCTAGAAAAGAGATAATGTCAATGTAATAGGGCACCAACCCCTGTTAAAAAGTTAGTGCTGTAACTGGATTAACCTCTTGGAGAATTTGTACCATTAGATACGCTTTAAGCTCGAAAGAGTTAAAGTGAAATAATCCTTGATAGTCGAAAGACGCCTGGATTTACCATAGAATACAATTCTCTATAAGCACATGCATGTCTGAATTCTGCATAACTCATAGCCAATAGATACGTATAACTCATAAGGTGGACATAACCCCAACTTCCAATTCTCATTGATCAGAACCAACCAAACAATCCATTTTACTCTTCTATTTTCTGTTCTTACGTTATTATTTTGTTACTCACGCTATAATCCCCCCTTTTACGAAACTTTCACCAAAAGTCTAATAATCTTTGCTTACTTAGTGACCAAGTATTCTCTGTGGGATTCGACACCCAACCCAGTTGGGTTCTATATTTGACAACGACCGCTTATACTCTTACGAGAGCTATAGTTTGAGCGTTATCAAATTTTGGCGCCGTTGCCGGGGAATACGATTGTCAACTAAGTTTGTGATAATTACTAGACCCTTTGGTCAAAGATTCTCGTACTTTACTTTTAGTTATTATTTTTGTTTTCTACAGGTATTTATCCAGTGTATGCCCTATACTCGAAGTTCTGGTCAACCATTATTACCTTTCAATCCTGAACCACATCGTATTGGCAGAATGGAGGCTCAACAGGTAAATAAAAGAAGGGCTGCTCAATAGGAACAGGCTAGACTAGCTGCTCTGGCCGCCGCTCAAGTGCATCAATAGAATATTGATAATCCTGGGCGAGCAACAAATCCTAACGATGAGGATCTAGGTGATGATGAGTTACTAAACCCGAGGCTTGATGCTGGGATGGCGACACCAGCCAACTTTATTTCTACATGCAAGTCATTCGAATATCCTGGCGTTGGACAGAATGAAATTCGGTTGCACTTATTTCCATTGTCTCTATCTGGGGAGGCAACTCTATGGTTGAACGGGCTGACTCCTGATTCTATCACTAATTGGAGGCAATTGAAAGACGCTTTCCTAGAAAGATTCTTTCCGCCATCCAAGAGAGCACAATTGAGAGATGAAATCAGCAATTTTCGACAGCTTCCAACTGAAGCCCTCCACGAAATATGGGAGAGATTCAAGAAGAAGCTTATGAGGTGCCCAAACCATCACATGACCAATGTTCACTTGATGGAGATACTATATAGATCCTTGAATTCAGTAACTAAACCTGTGGTGGATAATGCGGCTGGAGGATCATTTATGGACCTCACCTTTGTTCAGGCAAGTGATATGCTAGACCGGATGACGAAGCAAAGTAGGGCATGGCATACCAGAGATTCTGAGGTAGCAAGCCCCACTTTTTCTATAGGCATTACTGCAGAACAAAGGAGAAGAGAAGAAGAACGTGATCAAGATTTGGCGCACATGAAAACACAAGTGGATCTTCTTACAAAGCATCTACTAACAGGGAAGACCAAAAAAGTCAAAGCAGTTGCGTCAAAAGAAAGAGAGGAATCCAATTCTGAGGAAGAAGCCAACTACGTGAACAATCAGGGGGGTTTCCGAGGCAATGCCCAAGGAAACCAAGGTCGGAACTATTATGACAATTCTGGAAACAAGGGCCGGGATCAAGGTAGTTGGAAGAACAAGACTGACAGGAGTGGCATGTATATTCCTCCTGGACGACGAGAGGCCACTGCATGTGGTTCGGGAAATATGTCAATGGAAGATATGATGGCTAAGCTGTTGAAAGGAGTGGAAGCAACTAGCACGGGTGTAACTGAGGTAATAAATGACTTGGCCTCAATGAAGCAATTGGTTGACTCACATTCCACTTCAATAAGACAGCTGGAACAACAATTGAGTCAAATTTCAGCCACATTAAATCAAAGAAAAGCTGGCACCCTACCGAGCGACACAGTGCAAAATCCAAGAAATGATGGAACATGCATGACTATTACTACCAGAAGTGGTAAGGTGCTGGAAAATTCATCCCAAAGCAAGCAAGTGGCCGAAGATATCGTAGGTAATATAGAAGAAGATAACTCCGTCGAAACTGATGAAGACGTTCATGGCGTCATCCCTCCACGTCCACAGCCCGAAAAGATCTCTAAACCTAAGCATGATGAAAAGAAAGTCATGGAGAAAACAATTCCCCTTCCACCACCTCCTTTTCCGCAAAGATTAAAGAAGAGAGTTGATGATACCAAGTTTAATAAATTTATGTCAATGTTAAAATAGCTGACCATTAATGTTCCCTTGGTTGAGGCACTAGAACAAATGTCAGGCTACGCAAAATTTATGAAGGATCTTTTAATAAAGAAGCGAGAAGCAAGTGGTGAGTTGATAAATGTTGTTCATCATTGTAGTGCAATTGCTACCAGATCACTAGTTTAGAAGAAGGCCGACCCAGGAGCCTTCACTATTCCTTGAACTGTTGGATCTTTGAATTTTGCCAAGGAATTATGTGATTTAGGAGCCAACATCAATTTGATGCCATTATCCATTTACAAAAAATTGGGGTTGGGTGATCCTACTCCAACCAATATGAGGCTTGTGATGGCTGATAGGTCGGTAAAATGACCTGTTGGTATTTTATGTGATGTATTGGTGACGGTTTCTTCATTCATCTTTCCGGCGGACTTCGTTATTTTGGATTGTGAGGTAGACTCTGAAGTTCCCATAATCTTGGGGCGCCCTTTCCTTGCAACAGGAAGTGTGCTTATTGATTTAAGAGATAATGAGCTTCTATTCTGGATGAATGACGAAGTAGTCTGCTTTGATGTACGTAAATCAATGAAGCAACCCAAAGATCTGAACGTGTTCTCGGTAGCTGATGTTTATATTGATGATGAGAAAGAATTACCTGTAGAGGAGCAGCTTGTTGATGACCCATTGGCGGTTGTGCTTATGAATGTTGAGCATAAGGATGCTGAAAAGTATGAAGAAACTATTTGTGCTCTAATAGGATTAGGGACATTTCCTCATGCTCCTAAGAAGCTGGACCTTGATCTAAAAAACCGACCTACACCACTAGCTAAACCATCTATTGAGTAGCCACCCACGTTAGAATTGAAGGACCTGCCTAGTCATCTAAAGTATGCATCCTTAGGAAGCGGTAACACACTTCCGGTTATTATGGCGGTAGATTTGGGTGAGCAGCAAGTTGCAGCTCTCATCACGCTTCTACAAAAGTACATAAGAGCCATCGGTTGGACCATCGTTGATATCATTGGTATTCCACCTGGGATTTGTACACACAAGATTCAGCTTGAAGAAAATTGCTTACCCACTATTGAGCATCAAAGGCGTCTGAATCCACCTATGCAAGAGGTTGTGAAGAAATAAATTATTAAATGGTTAGATGCAGGGGTTGTGTATCCAATCTACGACAGTAAATGGGTAGGCCCGGTACAATGTGTACCAAAGAAAGGTGGAATGACGGTAGTGGCGAATGAAAAAAATGAGTTAATTCCACTCAGACCTGTCACAGGGTGGAGAGTATTCATGGGCTACCGCAAGCTGAATTCGTGGACCCTTAAAGATCACTTTCAAATGCCCTTTATTAACCAAATGCTTGATCGATTAGCAGGGAAAGGATGGTTTTGTTTCTTAGACGGTTATTCCGGCTATAATCAGATATGTATCGCCCCCAAAGATCAAGAGAAGACAACGTTTACATTCCCCTATGGTACGTTTGCCTTCAAACGTATGTCATTTGGGCTATGTAACGCACCCGCCACTTTTCAGCGTTGTATGATGTCCATTTTTTCTGATATGGTGGAAGACACGCTGGAGGTATTTATGGACAATTTTTCAGTTGAGGGTGAGTCATTTGAATCGTGCTTGACAAATCTAAGTATGGCGTTGCAGAGATGTGTTGAATTCAACCTAGTGCTGAATTGGGAGAAGTGCCACTTTATGGTGAAAGAAGGTATTGTTCTTGGGCATAAAATCTCCAAAAGAGGAATTGAGGTGGATCGAGCTAAAATCAAAGTTATTGAGAAACTACCACCCCTAATTTCGGTCAAAGGAGTTCGTAGTTTCCTCGGTCATGCAGGTTTCTACCGAAGGTTTATCAAAGACTTCTCCAAAATTGCTAGTCCATTATGCAAACTTTTGTAGAAAGATGCAAAGTTTGACTTTAATGAAGATTGTGTGAAGGAATTTGAAAGCCTCAAAGAGAAGCTAATTGAAGCTCCTATCATGGTAGCACCAGATTGGTCTTTACCGTTTGAAGTCATGTGTGATGCTAGCGGGGTAGCTTTGGGTGCTGTACTTGGCCAAAGAAGAGAAAAGTTATTCCATCCAATCTACTATGTGAGTAAGGTCTTGAACGAAGCCCAGAAAAACTATACTATCATAGAACAAGAGCTTCTAGCAGTTGTGTATGCCTTCGAAAAGTTCTGTGCTTATTTGTTGGGAACCAAAGTGATTGTTCATACAGACCATGCAACCCTTAGATATCTGATGACAAAGAAAGATGCAAAACCAAGGCTAATTCGATGGGTATTGTTGCTGCAAGAATTTGATTTCAAGGTAAAAGATAGAAGAGGTTGCAAAAACCAAGTGGTTGATCATCTATCTAGACTCAAGAATGAGCATATAGCACAGCAAGATCTTGAGATTGATGATACCTTCCCTGATGAAGTGATTTTAGCCACAATGATAGACGAGTTACCATGGTATGCAGATTTTGAAAACTTCGTGGTGAGTAATGTGATGCCTACGAATCTATCATTTCATCAAAAGAGGAAGTTCATGCATGACGTGAGACACTACTTCTGGGATGAGCCATATTTGTTTAGACGATGCGCGGATGGTGTTATCAGGCTATGCATATCCCATGTTGAGGTGCCGAATATATTGGAAACATGTCACACTTCCCAAGTTGGGGGACATCACGCAGGTAATTGGACAACAAGAAAGGTATTGCAAAGTGGCTATTATTGGTCTTCGATATTTAAAGATGCCTACGACTTTGTAAGAAGATGTGACCAATGTCAGAGACAAGGTGCGATTTCGAAACACCATGACATGCCCATGTCAAAAATCCTTGAAGTAGAGCTCTTTGATGTATGGGGTATCGATTTTATGGGTCTATTCGTGAATTCGTTTGGAATGAAATATATCCTAGTTGCTGTAGATTATGTTTCAAAATGGGTCGAAGCAGTAACATTGGCTGATAATGAAGGTAAACGTGTTGTTTCATTCTTGAAGAAAAACATCTTCTCTCGTTTTGGGGTACCACGTACTATCATATGCGATGGAGGATCTCACTTTTGCAACAAACTATTTAAATCCGTGTTGGCAAAATATGGTGTCAAGCAACATAAGGTAGCCACGCCTTATCACCCACAAACTAGTGGATAGGTAGAGGTTTCCAATCGAGAGATCAAGTAAATCCTTGCTAAGACTGTAAATGCGAATAGGAAAGATTGGTCTCGGAAGCTGAACGATGCACTATGGGCTTATAGGACTGCATTCAAAACGCCAATTAGCATGTCCCCGTACCAACTAGTTTATGGGAAAGCTTGTCATTTACCCATTGAGCTCGAGCACAAAGCATTGTGGGCGTTGAAGCAACTGAATTTGAATTGGGATGATGCTATGAACTTGAGGTTGGAGCAGCTGAATGAGATGGATGAATTCCGTTTACATGCATATGAAAGATCAGACCTCTACAAGGAGCGGATGAAAAAGTATCATGATCAGCGGATTGTTCAACGAAACTTCCAAAAGGGTGATATGGTACTTCTTTTCAATTCCAGACTAAAGCTATTCCCAGGTAAGTTAAGGTCCAAATGGTCTGGTCCGTATAAGATTAGCCAAGTCTACTCGTCTGGAGTAGTTGAGCTAGAAGACAATAATGGTGTTGTCTATAAGGTGAATGGCCAACGAGTAAAACCATATATCGGGCCCCTTGACTTGATGAACTATATGTCCACCATCTATATCGACGAAGTCTAAGTACTCAAGGTAACTATGTCGTGCCGCGACAATAAATCAAGCGCTTGATGGGAGGCAACCCATCGTGATTTTTTTGTTTCCTTTGTATTTGTTTTTACTAAATAAAAATCCAAAAAGAAGAGTCGAGCCAACAATGCCTTGCAAAAGGCGCCACCTATGCCAAGCATAGGCAAAGCATTAGGCACCGCCTATGGTCACTTTTGGTCTCCAAATCCGATTCCAAATGGGTCAAAACCCGACCCAAGCTTGTCCTATAAATAGAACCTAAGTCTTAAATCAAAAACACATTGCAATTCACCTTAAAGCGCCGCCTACCTCTCCAAATTCTCTCAAAAAATTTTCTTTTGCTCTTTTACTTTGCAAGAACATCTTCCTAGGCCATCAACCAAGTAAGTACTTCTTTGTTCTCCTTTTATATTCCGTAAGTACTACACTACTACGTCTATAATGAATTGTTTAATCTTAAAGTAGTATTGATGATTTGAATATGGTTGATTGGTTATGGTGAAACTAAGTGAGTGAAAGCATACGTAAGGATGCTCTTGACTTATTTCCAACTTGTATTTGATTTTGATACACTGTCACACTTTTGCGGAATTGACATGGTCAAGATAATTGCATAACCTTGTAACTTGAAAGCTTGCTTGAATGACTTGTTTATTGCAATGAAAATCATGGTTAACTACAAACATAAGATGTTGTGATTATTCCAAGCCATAAATTGATACAATATCTATGTAGTAGTTTTATTCAAAGTGATGCATTAGTCCAAAACATGAAAGAATTACCAAGATTACATGATCTAGAATTGATAAAGGATAGTTAAGATGATACGAAAAGTATGACTGCACTGATTATATTGTTGGGACATAACACCTAAATGTATATCGATGAAATCTGAGTAATCGACATCGTTCACTTCACTAGTTCGTACAAACAAACTAAGTGTGGGGTGGTGCTACTACTGCTTGTTTATTGATTGTATCTACCGAGATCAAGCTAACATGACTATTATTTTAATCTCAGGTACAATGACACCAAAAGCAAGACAAGGGAAAGAAAAAGCAACCACTTCACAAAAAGGCCAAAAAAGGGGACAAAAAGAGCAAGGAGAATCCTCCCACTGCAAATACCTCACTGCATGTTTGGAATTAAATGGGTCCTAGAGGAGGAAGGAAAGGAGTGCTATAGGAACAATAAAGAGTAAAAATATGTTCATGTGGAGTTTATACACAAGGAAAGCCTAGCAAAGAAAGAACCTCGCATGTTGGCCAAGATCATGGCTTTACATCTTGATTTCATCTTTTGAGACATGGGAGAATGCAATCTCGATCTAACACGAGAATTCTATGCCAACTGGTCACCGAAAACTACAGGGAGTGAAGTAAAGATTCGGGGCCAAGTTCTGCAACTAAATGCGGAGTTCTTGAACTCTTTTCTGGGTTTGCCATCTGCTGATCCATCACCACTCAAAAAGCTGTATAACAGACCTCCATACAGGCAAATTAGACACACATTGTGCGGAACAAGATCTATGGCATGATGGAGCAGACACAAGGACATCGGTCGGCACAACACCTTCCCATATTCTTCCTTGAATAGAGAAGCTCGGATATGGATGCGAATAGTAAACTCTTGTCTGATTCCAGGGACCCAGTACACGAAGATTACACGAGATAGAGTGTGCTTGGTGTACGCATTGATGACGAATGTCCCTATCAACATTGGGGCAATTATTCGATCTACAATGTGAAAAGACAGGCTACACAAGAGGTTCCACTTCAGCTTTGGCAATCTGTTGACCGCAATATTGAGGAAGGAAGATATCGAAGAGGAACCAGCTGATCATAAGCTTCCACACAACCCAAAGAAGGTTGACCTCACAAAGGTTAAATATGCTGAAACCACGCATGGCGTCAACCTTACCACTACGGAAAGGCATGCTCGGGATGAGAGTTTCTTTTGCCATCTTTATGGCATGACTCGGTTTACCATGATGAGCGGAGGTCGTGTTCCAACTGCTGTAGAGGTCCAACAGCTGGATTATAACTACCCAATGAATGAGCATGTAAGGCAAATGTGTGGAGTAGGTGTGTACTTTGAGGAACCTCTTGATGATGATGTGCCAACCGATGATGATCGCTGAATGCTAGACTCCGACGTGGAGGAGAATTCGGATGACGACGACTCCAATGATGATTCCGATGAAGGGGGTATGACCCCAGACATAGAAGAGGAGTCCGACTAATCCAGGTTCTTCTTATTTATTTTCCACTGAGGGCAGTGTGTCCCGTCTAAGTGTGGGGTGCTGGTATTTGCATGCTATACTTCCTTATCTGCATTTGCATTCATTTATGTTTGTTTGTTTTGTTTTTTCTATTAGTAAATTTTTTTTTAAAATTTTTAACTTTGCTTGAAATTGTTCTGATAGGCAGCATGGTATTACGACAAGAGTCTGTGATAAAATCATTACTATTGAGACGTTTAGGCTCTAATAGTGACTCATTATGTGATAATTGTGTGGTTCAATTCCTTCATCTGTTGGGTCAAGATTCTATACTGCTTCCAATAAAGTTGACCATGTGCCTTGTGTGTGTGAGATGATAGTATATTCTATGTTTGTAGCTGATGCTAGAACTTGCCTGGTATGTATCTAAAGCGAAATAAAGTGTGTAAGTTTAGGAGATGATTTAGGCATTTCTTGGGCAACCTATGATTGTTTACCTTCATTTTATCTACCCATGGACATCATCCTAGATAACCCCCTTTGAGCTGTTAGCCTATTTTTCTTTGACAACCTCATATGTAAGCCTAATCCATTTTTTTTCAAGACCATAATTTGATCCAAATTCCTAAGTGCTTTAAATAGTAAAGTAATGTGACAAAATAAGTGGAAATTGGGTGAGAATAGTTCCTTAGAATATATTGGTGCTTGAATTTGTTATGAAAAATAATTGCTATCATAAGAAGTGTGTTATGAAAAGAAAAAGGAAAATAAAAATAAAAAGTTAATTCTGTTCAAAATTGAAAAACACAAGAGGTGAGAAAGGGTGGTAGATTAAAAGAAAGTAGAAAGGTTGTTTGAAAGAAAGCATAAATGGCATAATGTGATGTATTAAAGCGCTTAGGAACATAGTCACTATTTCTGGCCAAAATAGTCCTACCTGTCCCATAGCCTACATTACAACCTGTAAAGACCTATTTGATCCTAAGCTTAACATTCTGATATTTACTGGAGCATTACACTAAGGGCAATCCTATGGTCATCAGTTGCAACATACGAATTCTTTGTGAGAGTGAGAGCAAAGATAATCTTATACCCATGTTCGAAATATATACAATACTTGTGAGTGATTATGGGTTATATTTTGTGAGACACACATGGTTGATGAGTTTTGGCTGGTTGTGTATGATTCTCTGTGCCTTAACTTTTGAATACGAATTAACCATCATCACGAGTCTATATTAAAGGTTGAATTGTTTCTAGAAGTGATCAGAAAGCTACTCTTCGTTAATAATTGTCGTGCCTGTCTTGATGAATATTTTGTGTTGTTACTGTGAAACCCTAGGTGGATGTTTAGAAGGACATGATATTTTGTTTGAGGACGAACAAAGCTTTAACTGTGGGGTGTTGATGATAGGCGTATTTACACGCCTAAAGCACCTTAATGTACCCATATTTTAGCTAAGTTTTGACGACAAAATATATAATTCATACACTTTTAGTCCTTTTTCCTGTAAGTGAGCTAACAAACGTGATTAGTAAGTTTTCAGGTATAAATGATGAAGATTTCAGCATTTTATGGATAACTTGACGCCAAAGGAAGCTTCACGAAAGAAGGAAAGCAAAGCTTGGACGCCTAGGACTAAAAGTGACGCATGGGAAACCTGTCCCGGGCAAAAACAACATTTCTCAAGACTTTGGGGATCAGCAGTAACTGATTAGGATTACGATAATGATGCAGTAATTTATTAGGATTAAGATAAGTACGTAGTAGCCTAGTAGGAATAGGATATGGGTATTATAAATACCCTATTTTGCTGAAGCTTTTGATTATTCTCATAATTCTAATTATTCTCATCATTCACATTCTAATTCATTCATCTACAACTCTAAACAATTTGCTTTCAATTAATTCTTATTTACTTTCTCTTCATCTATTCGACTTAAAATTTCCACAACAAGAGAACCACTACTTGCAAGGTCTTCATGCCACAAAGCCCTACCAACATATACTACACGTGAGATCCTTATATTGGTATGATGATAATGACTATTGTGATTTCCATTGCACCCATGAGTAGCTAAACTTCTCTGTTGGGGTTATGAAAGCCTTATGAGCTACTATCTATTGCTATGAGTTTGTGAATTCGTGACACGTATGTTGCTTATATCATTACTCTCTTCATCGTAATGCAAATTGTTGTGGTTGCAAACACATAGAATACGCCAGTATAGCATTAACTTGTTCGAAAAAAAGTTATATGTTTGGAAAAGAGATAATATCAAGGTAATAGGGTACCAACCCCTGTTAAAAAGTTAGTGCCGTAACTGGATTAACCTCTTGGAGAATTTGTACCATTAGATACGCTTTAAGCTCGAAAGAATTAAAGTGAAATAATCCTTGATGGTCGAAAGACGCCTGGATTTACCATAGAATACAATTCTCTATAAGCACATGCATGTCTGAATTCTGCATAACTCATAGCCAATAGATACGTATAACTCATAAGGTGGACATAACCCCAACTTCCAATTCTCATTGATCAGAACCAACCAAACAATCCGTTTTACTCTTCTATTTTCTGTTCTTACGTTATTATTTTGTTACTCACGCTACAATCCCCCATTTTACGAAACTTTCACCAAAAGTCTAATAATCTTTGCTTACTTAGTGACCAAGTATTCTCTGTGGGATTCGACACCCAACCCAGTTGGGTTCTATATTTGACAACGACTGCTTACACTCTTACGAGAGCTGTAGTTTGAGAGTTATCACAATCAAAAGTACATTCCAAGTTCTCTCACCATAAAAAAGTACTATACACACAAACTTCATTTAAGTTAGGAGTGAAACAAATTTTCTCACTCAAACAAAGAAGTTCAAATAATGCCTTCACAATACAAGAGACTTGCCTTTATTTTCTATGCTTTAATTTTTATACAGTTAGACTAGGATCACTATAGGACTATTTAGGCTTTTACTGTAGTCTTATGGATAGGTATGATATATTTGGAAATACTAACGAATCCCTTCTTGACACTACACTACTTTTACTCCATTTCTAACTACTCTTTTTCCCTTATTCTATTTTTATTCAATGCTTTATTTAACTATGGTGCTACTTTCTTTCGAACACAATTTGTTTTTGAATTTTCTTTTCTCCCTTTTCAAAAGCCATACCAATTTTAATTATTTCATCACTCATCTCTTCTTTTCACACTCCTCTATAGCAACCACTTTCAAATTAGGTGATTTTCTTGATTTAAGGTGCGCAATATCCAAGAATAGACCAGGGCCAAAACAAAGGCTTTGAGGAGCCTCTACAGTAACCACCCTCAACTTAGGTTGTTTTTTAAAGTTTAGGTATATAATTTCAAAGGAGGACTAGGTCCAAAACAAGGGTTCTAAGAAAAATCAAGAATGTGAATAGGCTACTGAATAAAAAAAGGGTCAATTAGGCTCAAAATCTAGGAATAAGGGACAGTTTACATCATTTGGCTTGTCATATAGGTTGAGTGGACTAAAATCAATTAGGGCGTATGTTCCTTTCCTAATCCACTATCCTATGGCCTATGCAAGATAAACCAGGAAAGTATTGAATTGCACAAATATAGTAAGAACTCTACAAAAGCAGTTCACACATATGACATTGAATAGAATAATAAACTATTAACTATTAGGTTTACACCTAATGTCATGAAAAAATCCATAAGTTGTAAATACATCAAATAGATAGACATGTCACATAAAATTTTCAAAATTGATTATTTCTAAACAGACTGCCTAAGTTCAACTTTATTATATATACAACCATAAAATTACACATTTAAACATTTAATATTTAATACATCCTAACTATGTCAGTTCTACTCGATAACACACTTGAGGAAAAAGAAACACTAATAAAAACCCTTAGGCGACGAGTTCCTCGAGTACGTCTACCCCCATAAAAAGATGTGCACTATCCCTAATGCATTAAAAATAATAAGATTTTAGAGGAGGACATACCTATGGCATCCTAGGCGCTTGTGTATAGTGACACAGAGTGGGCTACAAAATCTATCACAATATCATCAGTCGTAGAGCCAGTAGTGAATAATGTACTCAAGGTAACAAGTGATGGAGTGGAAGAATCCATGCTCAAATCTGCACCACAGAGGTCCCTAGTGGTATTATAAAAGGGTATCCAACAACTCAAGACCTCATCTCCTTATTTTTTTCTCTCTTCTCTATCGACTTCTTTTATGCTTCTTTAATTACATTACTTTTTTTTATTTTTGCTCTCTTTTTAGGCTTTGCCTGATCATCATTCTCTTCAAGTACCCTCTTACCATTTAATTTGATAGATCTACCAATAAAATTAATTAATTCCTCATCTTTCTCTAATTCCTCAACAACAAAAATTGTGAACACCATGGTGGGTGTATTTTGAAACTCAACAACATTAGTTTTTGCCTTGTTTTAATTCAACCATACACTTCACTAAATAAGGAATTGTCATTGGCTTTACCTGCTTATTTACTCTCCTCTTCATATTATTAGTGAACCCATGAAGAGTGTCTATAGAATAAGTGCAACCTCAATAGCTTTATTTACAAAAAGTTAAAATCGGTCGTCAATTACTTTTAATAGCTTTTCATATATTTGACACTTCTTGAACCACTTGATAAAGTTCTAAAGGGTCAATAGATACTCTGAATTCCTTGTCGTAGTAAATGTGATATTAGCTAACTCAGTTAGGGGTGGTTCCTATAGAGATAAAGTGGGGGTAGTTGGTAGAATAGTGTTAAGAGATAGCTCCATGCCTGTGGTTTCTCCTGGAACCTCCGAAGGAGTAGCTTCCACAACCTGACCTAAAGACTTGAGGAATTTTCTTTGCTCTTGCAATTCATATTTGGTCTCATCTCTAGACCTATCAATATCACTCTTCTTTGATTCTATGACATCTTCATTAATATTTGCCAATACCTGCACTTAATCTTTTTCAAAAAACCATAGTAATGAGGCATGGGGATGGAAGAGAAGTACAAGTCTTTGATTCTCAAATTTTTATTTTATTTTCTATGGGTCTGCCAAAGTTTATATTGAACTCTAACATAAAACAAGCCATCATGACCTCTCTATCTTCAACCAATTGATTGTCCCCTACAATAGGACTCAGAAAAAGACACACCACTTCCCATCATAACTTAACTATAAAGTTAAAGATGCCTTTAAAAAGTTTTCCTTCTCACATGTCAACTACATCAGTTGACCATTAAGCAAAACTTAAGCTAACCACGAGTGCCAATTATATTGATCCCTTTTTTTATCAAATCTGCAGTAATTGTTCGTGGTAGAAACATAGGCCCATACAGAAAGCAGTTGATCGTATGATCAAATATGTCTACCAAAATTCCATGGAATTGAACATATTTAGCATTATCAAATTTATGGTTTCTAGACCTTCTTGTATTTTTGTCTAGAATAGAAGCATGTTTTATGCAGAATTCCCAAATCATAATAGGGTAATATTACCCCAGTGTTATTCTTGTTCACTCTAGGCTATAATGATTGAACCATATTTCAATTTAGGGGTATTCTGTAAGATCCAATGACATAATTCTAACCTCCTCAATAATTGGCCTTTTTAGGTTATCTTTTGTTGTTACCATAAGTCCATCTTGAAAGTAATTATGTGATCTATTCACTTCTAGAATATTCCTTCATGAAACCCCAAAGTTTTGATTTTATACCATTGCTCTAAATGGGCTTAGGGTCTCTCTCATGACACTTGGTGGCATTAGTGCCATTCTCATTATCTATATTGAAGCTCTCTCCTTCTATAGTAGACTTATTATTCAAAGAATAATCTACTTCACTACCTAGAAAGATATTCATTTATTATCTATCTTCAATTCTAGTACAGTATCCTGGGGCCTTATCAGCTTTATTGACCTCTTGGTCGTATTTATCTCTCATAGTATGAGTTCTAGTGTCCTTTGTGAACCTTTTGTGAGCCCTTCCTCATGTTGGTTGAAATATTGGAGCTATAATTACTTGTGGAGGAGTATGGTTAGCATTGAAAAAAAACTATACAAATATAAAGTGAAAGAAAATTTACAACATGCATGGACCTGTTAGTTCATCTGTCAAGTTGTCCTTCTTAGATAGTATGCAAAGAGCTAGCTGGCGATTAAGTTAATGATCCATCAGGAATTTGATGGTTTTCCAATTTAATTTTCACTCTTATTAAGTGTTTAAGTTCTAGTTGATGGTTGAGGTGATGGTTTATTGAGTGGTTAATGGCCAATCTGCCAAGTCATCGCACCGAAACAATGACAATTTTCATTTTCTAAGGAAGTGATGGGTAAGTTGATGGTCCGTAAACCATGTGATAATACGTGGTATTACCCATCACCTTAAAAGAGTTTAATACCAAGTCCATGGATGGGAACCTCTTTCAAATTGTTCACTCTTCACTATGTAATTAAGGTTACATACCCATATGAGGCATAAATCTCATCAGGTAGTGAAATGGATTGCAATTATCTAGTCTAATTAGGGATACTTAGACTTCAGCCTTTCATTAACCATCTATTTCACGTTGATTTGGTGGACAACACCATTTTACAAGAATTTTATTTCCTGAATTTAAAAAGGTGTTTCTCTTCAACTCAAAGAGCATCTTTGCTCTTAATAAATCAAAAAATCAACAAAAACACCAAAATTACATAAGATACAAACTCATCCTTGATGGAGATGTGCGGAAGAAGACGAAAGTAAAAATGCATGACCTATAAGTTTATTTATCAAAGAAAAGCCCAATCAAAGAGAGATTAAGGTAATAATGGGCACTTAGAGCAGATGAGGAATTTATATGGAATTGAAGGTGGGAGTTATGAAAGATGAGTTATTCTGTCATGGGTAATAAATTTAAAGAGAGAGTGAAGAAAATATGAATCAATATGAAATCGTTCTCTTTAAATTCCTATAGGGTTCATGTCACAACCCGAGGATACCCCCTAGTCGCGACAACAGTGCTTACAGTCCCGAAAAACCACAAGCTAACCATGAGTTGGTACCTACTATGAGCACTAAATAATAATAATAAAATACACATGTACAGAATAAATGAATACACTATAAGGTTTTAAATACTAAAACATTTCTTAATCATAAGTCTGAAAACAACTACTAGAAAACAATTGTCTGAAAGCTGATAAAAGTAGTGACAAACTGACTGACTATCTGATGTTTCTGAAAGCCTCTAAACCTAATTGAATAAGAGTTGATGGGATAGGACCTAAATAACTCTAACTGACTACTAAATTGAAAATAGTGAAATAAACATAATTGGTCCTCGAAATATGAGGAATCACCACTGCTGTTGCTGCTGATACACTTGAATGTCTAAGTATAGTTGGGAACCAGAGCACCCAAACCTATGATATGAGACATCATATCACAAGAAACGAGTATATGGTCAGTACTTTGAGTATAATAGTATGCTAAATAAGGTTAGAGAAATATGCATGGGTTATGTGCATGAGTAATAACTGACTGAATAAATAGGATGAGGTAATTAAATAACTGATATGAATGCGTGAATGTTGTAAAATCTGAGAATGCATGACCAAGCATATAAAATAATTTTGATATAGTCTGTAAATTAAAATACTGAAACCTGTTAACTGAATATCTATAACTGTATGCTATGGACAATACAAAGCTAAACTAAATTATACTGAATACTGGAATGAGACTGTGGGAGGTATCATCTAATCGACATGCCCCAATCTTAGCCAATCAGGGTCCAACCTGTAACCCTAGTTAGAATGGTGCTAGTACCTTGCCACGGGTACTGACATAGCTGTGTGGATCCACTAAACTAGTGTCTCGAAGGACTAAAGAGTCACCTTAATCTGGCAGGAGTACTCATGAGATTCAAGTCAACTTTAAACTGGCAGGAAGACATCTAAACCTACACTAGTTATGTAGTTCTGTAAATCAGGGATTGGTACTAAGGGTCTCACCCTAACCTGGTAGGAATTCCCTCATCCCTGGGTTCGTTCGGTGCTAAATCCTACTCCTAACTGAACTGACATTGATTAGTAGACTTGACTAAGCTTAACTAAACCCACAACTGACCGTATTAACTGATTGTATGATATTTCTCATAGTATGAGTAAAATTATTATATAGATACTGAAAACTATCATGGGCTTAAGCATGGGAACAGTTTAAACATGTAATAATAGCATAATTACAATACTAAAATCATGGATTAAGATTTAACAAGTGAATAAGCACTATTCAAATGTGTCAAGGCTAATTCCAACGAAACCACATAATAAATATAATTTGAAATCCAATTTCATAATAGCTTTATGAAGATAACTCACAATAACAAGTAAAAATCATAACTTTAGTCTTGAAAATGGGTTATTGGACTCCATGGGTGATAAGGACCCATGAATGAACATCTAACATACCTTAAAAGCTTAAATCCCTGGAAAGAAACACAATTCCTTAAGCTTTCTTAGAAATTCTTGAATTTGGGAAATTGTTTTCTTGAAAGGAAAATAGTTTAATTTGATGAAATAGGGATGATCATAGGGTTTATTTGAGAGTAAAATTGGGGATTTTGGGCATAATATGCCTTAACTAAAGCCAAATCATGTGTTAATACAGATTGGGGCAATGGGAAAAGACAAGACTGGCCTTCTGCAATTTAAATTCATAACTGGGATGCCAATTAGGCCATCACCACGATGCACTAGTGATGCCATTGCTATTCCACCATGACACGGTGGAATTACATTAAACTTCTGGAATTGAAATCCAAACACGACCCAAACCTCATTCGAAAAATCCAAAACTTCCCCGAGACATCCTCCTTACACCTATGAAAATGAATTGACTTAGAAAACTTACATCTCAGGGTCAAAAACCTCACTTTAAAAATCATCAAAGTTAATAGGCCAAAAATAAAACTAAGTCCCCAACACTTAGCTAAATTTTTAGGTTCTAAGTCTCTTATGAATGCGCTATGGGCTGAACTAAGCTAAGACTAATACGTGGTATTGCAGTATCTCCCCCTTGGGAATATTCATTCTTGAATGAGATTAGTTATACTAAGAGTACTGTACAACGGTAACTGAGATCATGTACTTGTAAGACCCCACAAAGTTCCCTCATAGTCTGAGCCTTAGAGCGTGTCAAGTGAAGTATAATTCCATCCCTAAGAGATTGAGAAGAGACTTACTAAGTGATTGGAGTTTAAAACATATAGAATTTTATTAAATTTGACTTTTTTTCATGTATAGAATAGAATTAAGTTTCAAAGGATACCGATTTTGACCAAATCCGGCAACAGGGTGAGAAGTTATGGTCATTTTACTGAGAGTTGTCAGAACTACCCAGGTGCGATGGACGATCCAACAGACCATCGAGTCTGTGATGGAACATCACAACCAAGGTATTAACTCCCTTTCTTAGCCCAAGTGTGATGGCCAGGATGATGGACTGTCAAGGCTACGATGGACCATCGCGGAGACCATCGCTGCTGAGGCAGTGTGGCCTCATCTTGGCCAACATGCGATGAATGATCTAATGGACTGTCAGACTATAAACGGACCATCACTTTGACCGTTGCATCAAGGAAGTATGGTTTTTTCTGACCGACGTACGACGGACTGCCAGGCTAGCGATGGATCATCGCTTCAATCGTCGCAACTCCCGTTTAGTATTTTTAAGTCATTTTTAAAGGGGCTTTTTAGTATTTTCCACTCTTTTATCAACCAGATATATTCCAAGTGAATAAAATGGCTTCATTCATCTTCCAAAACACAAGAGATCTATCATTTCTCCCTCAAGATCAAATCTGAAATCCTTCTCCATGAAATCGATGAACTTACCATAGATTCTACAAATTGAGTTGAGATTTATGTTTCCCAAGTTCAAGGGTTGCAAGAACCTTCTCTTAAGAGTAATAAGAAGAGTTGAAGAAAGTTTGTTAATCCAATTTCATAGTCTAAGGTATTTAGGGTTTTGAAAAAGGGTAATCCTACACCCATGTGCCTAACGGCTTATTTAAACTATAATTTTCTGTAATTTATGAGATTTTACATGAAATTGAATTAGGTTTTTTCATCTATTGTTATTGGTTGTAAGCTATTGATGTTTCCCATGAATTAGGATTCTAATGACATGATTTTTACATGTTTTTTGAGAAATTGCAGCTGGCTCTATACCCCATGATTTTAATCCTTCAGAAGTTAATAGTTGAAATTTTTAAGATATTAAAGTATATGAGTATGTTGAGATTATGACCTAAATTGCTGTAAATTCCAGATTTATATATGATTTATGAATCTATATGCGATCTATTATGCATTAAGATAAGTTTTAACTTAAGATTGAATTATAGGTCACTAAACCCTACTTGAAACTTTAAATGTTATGAACTATTGTGCTATAAGCACCCATGATTTGAGTATTTTGAGATTATTGAAAAATGTTTTGACCTAATGGTCATAGAGTTTTGAAATCCACTATACCACATGCGTATACAGATTTGATTATTGAGTTCTTACGAACCATGAGATTATTTTGAAAGTGGATTTTCATGAGATGAGCGAGATAAACTAAAGGGAGTAGTATTTTGCACAAGTTGGATAAGTTACCACATTTTCTTATCCCAGAACTACGTGCCACCATAGGTTTGACATTTTGGGCCTGAGGCCAAGATGATTGGGCCTGAGGCCAAGATACGTGATCACTGAGTTGAGGTTATACTCCTAGGCAAGGGTATGATGCCTCTCCCTAATATGAGGTTTCTTCCTTAGGAGGACAAGGCATTAGACTTCATGAAGCTCGCATGGTTTATGTCGGTTAAGAGAACCTCCCTAAACTAAAGTATTTTTCATTGAGATAGAATATTTTCCCTAAAGCTTTGAGAAGAGATATTTTCTAAAGTGAACGAATTTCTTTTGAATATTTTTAGAAGAAGGAAGTAGTTTTCTCTACTAATATGAGTTGATCACCAGGTTTAAACTAAAGTTATATGATTCCGAGTTCCATGTGTTTGAATTCAAAAGAGTTATAATTCTTTAGCAATAAAGAAGTTTTACTCTCCATGAGATATATGCCTGAGTTGAAAGTATTGTTTAAAGCTTTCTTTATCCTATGAGTAATGAGAATAAGAGGAGAGTGCAAATTTTAAAGCTAAAGTATAATGACTCACGAGATTTGTGTTACATGCTTCATTCTACATGATTTATAACCTTTGCATTTTGACTTATTCAAGCTATGTGAGTCATTCCTATCTGTATGCATGATTTGATTAAAGAGTATTGATATTGTTTTATGTAAATGCATACACCCCCATATACTCAATACATTCCCAAGTGCTGATCCACATATACGTCTATGAGCTACATTATCTTATAATATAGGTTCAGGTGCTCATTCCCAGCCTCGTCAGTGATTTCTGAGTACCTTTGCCTACATCTCCCCTGTGGTGAGTCCTCATGGTTCAAGCACCTATCTTCAGATATTTCAGTATTCGAATGTTTATGTTATTACTTTTAACTTAGTTTGAGTCAGTTGGGGACCTATCCCAATGGCTCAAGATCAAATCTAAAATCCTTCTCCATGAAATCCAAGAACTTACCATAGATTCTACAAATAGAGTTAAGATTTAAGTTTCCCAAGTTCAAGGGTTGCAAGAACCTTCTATTAAGAGTAATAAGAAGAGTTGAAGAAAGTTTGTTAATCCAATTTCATAGTCTAAGGTATTTAGGGTTTTGAACAAGGGTAATCCTTTCACCCTTGTTCCCAAAGGATTATTTAAACTATAATTTTCTGCAATTTATGAGATTTTACATGAAATTGAATTAGGATTTTTCATCCATTGTTATTGGTTGCAAGCTTTTGATGTTTTCCATGAATTTAGAGTCTAATGGCATGATTTTTACATGTTTTCTTGAGAAATTACAGATGGGTTTATACCCCATGATTTTAATACTTCAGAAGTTAATAGTTGAAATGTTTGAGATATTTAAGTATATGAGTATGTTGAGATTATGAGCTAAATTGCTGTAAATTCCAGATTTCTATATGATTTAAGAATCTATATGCTATCTATTATGCATTATGATGAGTTTTAACTTGAGATTAAATTATGGGTCACTAAGCCCTACTTGAGACTTGCAATTTTATGAACTATTGTGCTATAAGCACCCATGTTTTGAGTATTTTGAGATTATTGAAAAATGTTTTGACCTAATGGTTATAGAGTTTTGAAATCCACTCAACCACATGAGATTACAGATTTGCTTTTTGGGTTCTTATGAACCATGAGATTATTTTGAAAGTGGATTTTCATGAGATGATCAAGATAAATTAAAGGGATTATTATTTAGCACTGAGTTGGGTAAGTTACCATGGTTTCTTACCCAGAACTACATGCCACCGTAGGTTTGAGATTTTGGGCCTGTGGTCGAGATGATTGAATTCGAGGCTGAGATAAGTGATCACTGAGTTGAGGTTATACTCCTTGGCAAGTTTATGATGCCTCTCCCCAACGTGAGGTTTCTTTCTTAGGAGGACAAGACATTGGAATCAATGTAGCTTGCAGGGTTTATATCGGTTAAGAGAACCTCCCTAAACTAAAGTATTTTCTATTGAGATAGAATATTTTCCCTAAAGCTTTGAGATGAGATATTTTCTAAAGTGAATGAATTGATTTTGAGTATTTTACAAAGAAGGAAGTAGTTTTCTCTACTAATACGAATTGATCACCGGGTTTCAATCTAAAGTTATATGATTCCGAGTTCCAAGTGTTTGAGTTCAAAATAGTTGTAATTCTTGAGCAATAAAGAAGTTTTACTCTTCATGAGACATATGCACGAGTTGAAAGTATTGTTTAAAGTTTCCTTCATCCTATGAGTAATGATAATAAGAGGAGAGAGAAGATTTTAAAGCTAAAGTATAATGACTCACGAGATTTGTGTTACATGCTTCATTCTACATGATTTATAAGCTTTACATTTTGACTTATTCAAGCTATGTGAGTCATTCCTATTTGTATGCATAATTTGATTAAAGAGTATTGATATTGTTTTATGTAAATGCATACACCCCCATATACTCAATACATTCCCAAGTGCTGATCCACATATACGTCTATGTGCTACATTGTATTACAATGTAGGTTCAGGTGCTCATTCCCAGCCTCGTCAGTGTTTTCCGAGTACCTTTGTCTACATCTCCCCAAAGGTGAGTCCTCATGGTTCGAGTACCTATCTTCAGACATTTTAGTACTCGATTGTTTATGTTATTACTTTCAGTTCAGTTTGAGTCAGTTGGGGACCTGTCCCAATGGATCTCGAGTTCATGAAGTAGTAAAGGCTCTGTCAGACTAGTTATCAGACTGTGGTTGTGTTGAGATTTCCATTTTTGGTCGTTTGGACCGAGTATTATCTTCGTATTTCCTTTCATTTGATATGAAAGGGCCAGTGTTTTGTATATTTCTTCTTGAGTGAGTTATTATGACAAGTGATAGGCTAAAAGGGTTAGCTTGGGGATACTTGTAGCCCTAGCATGATGTGACATCCCAGGAGGTGATTTTGGATCACTATAGTACCGAACATGCATGACTTGGAACATGAATGCATTACTGATTCTACAATATTATACATGAACTGAATATCAGAACTGAACTGATTTCTTGAATACATGCAATGACGTGAGACTTGTTATAAAGATAAGATAGAAACGAGAGAGTAAACTTATGAGTGACCATTACCTCTAGCTGGATCTTTTTTTTTGAAGAAAAGTTGAGAGGTTTAGGACGTGAGTACTTGGGGTTTTCCAATACATCTCCCCCTTAGTATTCTTTGTCCCCCAAATAATACTGACTTGGCTGAAATACTAAGAAAAAAAATGCGATGATACATGAGACACTTAAAAACTGAATCATAACTGAGTATATGAATCTGAAACATGATGCATGGACTGAACTGGACTTACAATTTACATAGATTCAAGTAAACTATCTCTTGGAATGGCTACATTCATGAAACATCAGATAGTAAGACTAGATCGGAAGACGGAAAACCATAGGAACTTGTCCGTCTGAATACTAACTGAACTGCTGGTTAAACAGACTGAATTATACTGAAAGCTTACACTCAACTATACATTCCACTCCAAAACTACACTTCACTTGAGACTATTTAAAATATTCACATGGGCACAAATAACTCTATCTACTGAAGTCTGAGTTGAACTGAAATCTCTCACTATGTTGAAGCTTACTCGAATCTACAAAGTGCATCCGTAACACTGTAATAATAGTCTAAGTCAAGAATTCAAAACACCCTGCATTTTCACAACTCCTTATTTCATGAATACCTCCTCAACAACTATATTCAACCTCTTATTAGCCATTTACTAATGCGCAATTCATTTATCTACTTACACACCAATATGACATTCAAGCTTATCTTCATAACTACATATGAAATTTCTAAGCAACACCCTGAAAAAGCATCTTTATCATATTCTATGATACCTCTATCAATAAAATCTTCCAGGTACTGACCCTAAGAAAATACACACAAAATTTCAACTAACCATGATATGTATCAAAAGCCTTTCCTTAATTATTCTTTAAACCTATAGCCTCATGTCAAACAAGAATTCAATAATCTTTCCTTAACATGAAATATTTACACTCTCACATCTGAAAAAATTACTCATTGCTACCATTATTTCATGAAGGAAGGTTACTGAAATGTTAGAACATGAGGACCTGAAGCATGAAAGAATAACTTTGACACTTAACAGAGACCTAAGGAATAGAGTATCAATGACATGAATTCATCAAAAAGGTCTAAAATAAAGGTCGGCATGACATAAGTCTGAATCTCGCTGATCATTAAGAGTGTAGCATGATTACTGGAACTGAACATAATGTAAAGCATGAGTACATAATTCATGAGTTGCATGTCCTGAGTTTGGAGTTCATAAATTCATGGAACATGATTGGTACTGCTGAGTGAACTTGAACTCCTCATACTAGGAACTGGGAGAGTATATGATTTTCTATAAGGTGCATGAATATGAGCAGTGATCATAAGGATTACATGTAAGACATGACTAGATATCGTGATAAATGTAATAAAAATACTGAAATAAGCATGGGTCAGGCATCTTTCTCCCTAGTGTTGTTCTATAACACACTAGCATGACTATTAGAATCTAAGAGCCTGACTTGGTTACTGGTCTTATTATCTTCCCCTTATCTTCAATCCATCCTTCTAAGTTGATGGTATAATAATACACATAAGGATAAACTCACCCTAACAGATTATGACTGATAATGTAAGACCCACTGCTGGTACTTCCTTCTGATATACACATCTCTAACTATCTATAGCCCTAACAATCACCATACAATAACTTAAGCACTAACTAACTTAGAATTTTCAGGAGTATCACAATACCATTATTTCACACCATCTAGTGCTTCAACCCTACTTTCTATTAGCTCTATCTTCAAATATTCAAACTTATATTCTTATACTTAACATAGATATCCCCAAACCCTTAATGAACCATACTAACCTCCATCATAGCCTACTAATATCACATCTCTAAACTTTTCTTCCAAAATAATGAGAATTACCATTACACCTGAACATCTGACATCAATAACCTATAGCCCATAACTTAGCTAGTAAGAATGTCAATTACTACATTACTAGCCCTATTCAAACTTATCACTCATGGGTACTACATAAGCACACCCACACCATCATACTTAATTTTGAATTAACAACTTAAATTTTTGCATGCACGTTTCAAGACTACTGATTCACCTTCATACAATTAACCCCATGGATATATAATCTGCTCAATTTAGATAACATTATCCCTACTCCACTACTGCTAAACTTTTGGATTCACACCTTTAACTCTAGATCATATGCTATCATAGGATTCTGAGGATGTATCTGAAAACACATCTGACCCCTAAGCATTGAGGTACTACCCCTACATTCGATGACTGGTTCATTGGGAAACTAAACTAAACAATTGTATTCCTACAATTAACTGAAGTGATTTTTTGGGATACTATAATTGGGAAATTATTGTACACCCATCTGGTTATGATAGATTTACCCACTAGGGTAGACATTGAGTGTAAAGAATGGAACAATGAGTCAGAAGAAGAGTTTAAATAGAGCATCATGCTCTTTCGCACGACATAAATACTAAAAGAAGAAAAACTTTTCCTAAAATATTTATAGCCTCTCATCCATAAGTATGGTGCATTTCACAGCCATGTACAAGTCTCTACTCAATGCAACTTTTCAAACTCCCTAGGACTCTCTAAAACCTTAGGCTCTGATACCAAATTTTTTCATGACCTTAGGCTACCCCTAGTCGCGACAATGGTGCTTACAGTCCTGAAAGACCATAAGCTAACCCATGAGCTATACCTGTTGTGAGCACTTAATAACAATAATAAAATACACATATGTGTAATAACTGAATATGCTATAATTCTTTAAATACTAAAATATTTCTGAATCATAAGTCTGAAAACAACTGTCTGAAAACTGATAAAAGTAATGACAAACTGATTGAGTATCTGAAGTCATCGAAGGCTTCTAAAACTGACTGAATAAGAGTTGTGGGACAGGCCCAAACTAACTCAAACTAACTCCTAAACTAAAAACACTAAAATAAGCATAATTGGCCCTTGAAATATGAGGACTCACCATTGCTACTGCTGATGCACTGGAGTGTCTAACTACAGTTGGGAACCTGAGCATTCGAACCTATAATATGAGATATCATAGAACAAAAAATGAGTATGCAGTCAGTACTTTGAATATACTGGTATGCTACATGAGGTTAGGCTGATATGCATGGGTTATGTGCTTGATTAATAACTGACTGAATTAATAGCATGATATAACTGAATAACTAATATAAATATGTGAATGCTGTAAAATTTGAGAATGCATGACTAAGCATATAACATAATTCTGAAATAGTCTGTAAACTAAAATACTGAAACCGGTTAACTGAATATCTAATAACTATATGCTATGATTAATGCAAACCTGAATTGAATCATACTAAATACTGGACTTAGACTGTGGGAGATATCATCTAACCGATATGCCCCAATCTGAGTTAATCAAGGTCCTACTTGTAACCCAATTTGAAGGGTGTTAATACCGTGCCACAGGTACTAACAATGGCTATGTGGATCCACTAAACTTGTATCCCAAAGGACTAAAGAGTCATCCTAATATGGCAGGAGTACTCATGAGATTCGAGTCAACCCTAAACTGGAAGGAAGAAATCTCAACCTACATTGGCTTCATAGTTATTTAATGATGATAGGCGAATTTACGCGCCTATATCAATATATTTTGCCCATATTTTAGCCTAGTTTTGAGAACAAATTATATATTTCATGCACTTTTAGTCCTTTTTCCTGTAAATGAGCTAACGAACATGATTAGTAAAGTTTCAGGTATAAATGATGCAAAATACAGCATTTTATGGCTTACTTGACGCAAAAGAAAGCTCACGAAGGAAGGAAAGGGAGTTTACACGCCTAAGGACCAAAACTGTTGCATGGAAAATCTGTCTCGAGCTAAAACAACATTTCGAAAGACTCTGGGGACCTGGACCAAAACTGCTGCATGGAAAATCTGTCCCAGGCTAAAACAACATTTCTGAAGACTTTGGGGACTTACAGACACAAAGCTGGATTTTGACAATGATACATTAACCTAGTACAATTGGGTTATGTATTTCATTAGTTTATTTGGATTAGGAGAATGTTACATTAACCTAGTACAAATGGGTTAAGTATTTCCTTAGTTTAGTAGGATTTGGTTATTTATTTCATTAGCATAGTAGGAGTAGGATAGGAGTATTATAAATACCCTATCATGCTAGAGATTTTTAATGAAGTCCTCCCTTAGTGGAGAGGCAAGTCCTCCCTTAGTGGAGAGACACATTCTACTTCTCAATTACAACTCTTCTAATCTTTCCATTAATTCTATTCTTCTTCTATTCTTAAAATTGGCAACAAGAGAATCGTTACTTTTGCTAAGGAATTCACGCCACATGCCTACCACCTAAGCTACACGAAAATTACTCAATCTTGTGGTATAACAACAATGTCAATCGTGATCTCCTTCGCATTCATGGGTAACTAAACCTCTTAGTTGGGGTTATGGAAGCCGAATGAGTTACTATCTATAACTGTGATTTTGTGAGTTCAAGACAAGTATATTGCTTATATCATTATTCTCTTCATCTTAATACAAATTCTTGTGGCTGCAGACGCATAGAATAACGCCAGTCTAACATTTAACTTGTTCGAGAGAAAGGTTATTTGTCTGGAAAAGAGATAATGTCAAGGTAGTAGGACACCCTTTCCTATTAAAAAGCTAGTGCCGTAACTGGACTAACCTCTTGGAGAATTCGTACCGTTAGACACGCTTTAAGCTCGCGAGAGTTAAAGTGAAATAGTCCTTGTTTAGGTCGCGAGATGCTTGGATTTACCATCGACTACAATTCTCTATAAGCAATTACATGTCAAGACTCTACACACTCATAGACAATAGAGACGTATACCTCAGAAGGTGGACATAACCCCAACGCCTCAATTCTCATTGTTTCACAACCTACGAACTACTCTCTTTTTACTTTTCTATTTTCAGTTTTTATTTCATTACTTTGGTTACTAATTACAATCCCCCCTTATTACGAGACTTGCACCAAAAGTTTAGTAATTTTGCTTACTTGTTGGCCAAGCTATTCCCTGTGGGATCGACACCCAACCCAGGTTGGGTTCTATATTTGCTAACGACCGCTTTACACTCCTACGAGAGCTGTAGATTGAGCGTTATCAAAAATTGGCGCCGTTGCCAGGGAATACGAGTGTCAATCAAGTTCGTGATAATTACTAGACCCTTTGGTCAAAGATTCTCGTACTTTTACTTTTAGTTGTTGTTTTTGTTTTTTATTCAGGTTTATTCAGTGCATCAATGGAGGCACAACGTGAAATTGAAAGGATGGCTGCTCAAGAGAATATTGATAACCGTAGGCGAGCAACAAATCCTGATGATGAGGATGACCTAGACGGACCTGGTGCCACCGGAGCTATTATTCTTCCGCCATTGGCACCCGGAGCAAAGTTTAATATCACAAGCACCATGATTCAGTTATTGCAACTCAAGGGATTATTTGGTGGACTAGCAGGCGATTATCCGAATATGCATCTCATCAACTTTATTTCTACATGCAAGTCTTTTGACAATCCTGGTGTTGGTCAGAATGCTATTCGATTACGTCTATTTCCATTGTCTCTGTCTGGGGAGGCAACACTATGGTTGAATGGGCTGACTCCTGATTCAATTACAAATTGGAGGCAATTGAGAGACGCTTTCCTAGAAAGATTCTTTCCGCCATCCAAAAGAGCACAATTGAGAGATGAAATCAGCAACTTTCGTCAGCTTCCCTTTGAAGCTCTTCATGAAACATGGGAGAGGTTCAAGACAAAGCTAGCGAGATGCCCAAACCATCACATAACTAATGTTCACCTTATGGAGATCTTGTATAGAGCCTTGAATCCAATAACTAAACCAGCGGTGGACAACGCAACTGGAGGTTCTTTTATGGACCTTACCTTTGGTCAAGCAAGCAATATGCTAGATCGTATGACAAAGCAAAGTAGATCTTGGCATACCAGGGATTCTGAGGTAGCAAGCCCCACTTTATCTATTGGCATGTCTGCAGACCAAAGAAGAAGAGAAGAAGAATGTGAACAAGACATGGCGCACATGAAAACACAATTGGATCTTCTGACAAAGCACTTATTATCAGGAAAGACCGAAAAAGTGAAAGCTGTAGCGCTACAAGGAAGAGACGAATCTGATTTTGAAGAGGAGGCCAACTACTTGAACAATCAGGGGGGTTTCCGTGGGAATGCCCAAGGAAACCAAGGTCGGAACTATTATGATAAATCTGGAAGTAAAAACCAAGGTAGTTGGAAGAAAAATAATGAAAAGAGTGGTTTGTACGTTCCCCCTGGTAGACGTGATACCACCACATCTAATTCTGGGAGTATGGAAGACATGATGGCTAAGTTATTGAAAGGAGTGGAAGCAACGAGCGTGGGAGTTAAGAAGGTGATTGATGATTTGTCCTCCATGAAACAACTAGTTGATTCTCATTCCACTTCTATCAAGCAAATAGAGCAGCAATTGAGCCAACTTTCAGCAGCATTCAATCAAAGAAAGGTTGGCACCTTACCAAGCGATACTGTGCAAAACCCAAAGAATGATGGGTCATGCATGGACATCACTACCAGAAGTGGTAAGGTACTGGAAACTTCAGCAAAAGGCAAGCAAGTGGTTGACGAAGTTGCGGACATGGACATTACACCTAGTGACGTTACAAAAGGAGAAGAAGCCGCAACAACTACTTCCAACATTAGGGACGTTTCACCTAGTGACGTGCAGCCTGAAAAAGTGGAAAAACAGAAGCAAGAGGAGAAAAAAACCGTGGAGAGAACACTTCCATACCCACCACCACCTTTTCCCCAAAGATTGAAGAAGGTGGCGGATGACACAAAGTTCAGCAAATTCATGAATATGTTAAAGCAGCTCACCATTAATGTTTCATTGGTGGAGGCACTTGAACAAATGTCTGGGTATGCGAAATTTATGAAGGATCTCTTGACAAAGAAGCGGGCAGCAAGTTATGACTTGGCGGATAATGTTCATCATTGTAGTGCAATCGCTACAAGATCGCTAGTTCAAAAGAAGGCAGCTACTGGAGCTTTCACTATTCCTTGCACAATTGGATCGTTGGATTTTGCTAAGGCATTGTGCGATTTGGGAGCTAGCATCAATTTGATGCCACTATCTATCTACAAAAAGTTGGGGTTGGGAGACCCTACACCAACCAATATGAGGCTCGTAATGGCTGATAGGTCGGTAAAACGACCTGTGGGTATCTTGAATGATGTGTTGGTGAAGGTTTCTTCATTCATCTTTCCTGCAGACTTCGTTATTCTGGATTGTAAGGAGGATTCTAAAGTTCCCATCATCTTGGGACGTCCCTTCCTTGCAACTGGAAGTGTGCTTATTGACATGAAAGATAATGAGCTTTTGTTGGACGTCTCTTCCTTGAAACTGGAAGTGTGCTTATTGACATGAAAGATAATGAGCTTTTGCTTCGAATTAATGACGAAGTGGTACGGTTTGATATATGTAAAACAATGAAGCATCCCAGCGATATGAATGAGTTATATGTTCATCATGAGGATACGAAAGAATTATCTATAGAGAAACAGTCTACTGTTGAGCCATTGTTTGCTGTGCCACTGAAAGTTGAGCATGAAGATAATGAAGGTTATGAAGAACTTATGAGTGCTCTAACAGAAATAGAGCCTTATACTCCTAAGGAACCAGATTGTGATCTCAAGAATCAACCAACAGCGAAGACTCCCATTGACGAGCCACCAATGCTAGAATCGCAAGAGCTTCCCGATTATCTAAGGTATGTGTTCTTGGAAAGTAGAAATATACTTCCGGAGAGTACAGATGATTTAAGTGAATAGCACGTAGAAGCTCTCATCTCTGCTCTGATGAGGTATAAGAGAGCTATGGGTTGGACTATTGATGATATAATTGGTGACTCTTCGGAGAAACGTAGGAGCCATCTCGAAGAAGATCGCATGCCCACAGGTAAGCCTCATTTCCGTCTAAATCCTTTTAGAAAACGATCCACCATTTACCTCGACGAAGTCTGAGTACTCGAGGTAACCATGTCGTGACACGATAATAAATAAGGCTCTAGATGGGAGGCAACCCATTGTTTATCGTTTTTCATTTATCGTTTATCGTTTTCTTTCATTCTAGTACTTGTCTTGTTTTTAATTAATGAAAATCCAAAAATAAGAGTCGTGCCACGACCAAAACTAAGGCGCTTGGTGGGAGGCAACCCATCGTACTAATCGTTTTTATTGTTTTGAGCAAATATAGGTGCAAGAAGTAGTCAACGAGGAGATTGATTTCAATTGACGATTTGGACGCATTTGATGGTAAAGTTGGTCAGTTAGGAATGGTGATGCATAAGGCTATGGATTGAGCATTTCTCATGCCAAAATAGGCATCGAGGAAGGCTAGGCCTTGATAAAACTAGGCCACGAATGATGCACTACCTATCCTATAGCCTAAGGTCTCGGAATCTAGTGTGCTATACACTATGCGTCGCCTATTCCTAGGTATGCTTTTGACTATGCGCCGCCTATGCTATGGCATTTGGTCTCAGTATCTCATATTCCATAGACTATGCGGCGCATATGTCTACAAATGCCATAGACTATGCGGCGCATATGTCCCATTATGCTATAGACAATGCGCCGCATATGTCATATCTATGCTAAGCATTATGCGCCGCATATGTGGGAATTTTGTCTCCAAAACCGATTGTAAATGGGTCATAACCCGACCCATACTCTTCCTATATAAAGAGGACTTAGTTTTACAATACAACCACACTAAAAATTGACCTAAGGGCGCCGCATATACATCCAAATCCTCTCAAAATCTTCTTCTTTTGCTCTTCCAATTCACAAAACCATCTCCACAAGCTTCAAGCAAGTAAGTACTCTCTTATTCTTCATCTATTTCTCGTAAGTACTACGTTGCTATGTCTATTATGAATTGCTAAATCGTATAAGATTGTTGGTTATGTTTATGTGTTTGGATTGTTGATACAAAATCATGTGAGTGAACATGTACGTAGGAAAATCTTGACTTGTTTCCGACTTGAAATTGGTTTTAATAGAATTGTTATACTATTTGCGGAATTACTATGGCTATGAATAGTGCTTAAGATTGTTGTTTGGATACTTACATGTTAGACTATCCCGGCCATCGGGATAAGACTTATAGTGCCTACCGACAAAAGAGGTTGTGATTGTTGTAAGAATAACTATTCCATGTGGTAACCCCTATGTAGTAGTGTTGCTATATCTACCATGAAAGTATCCCAATGTCTGCAAGTAAGTGATGCATTGCTGATTTTCTTGTCGGAATATAATCCTAAAACGTATGTCGACGAAATCTGAGTAATCGACCACTTTCGCTTCACTGATTTGTATTAACAAAACTAAGTGTGGGGTGGTACCCCTACTGCTTATGTATAGATTGTATCCATTGAGATTGTGCTACCATTAACACTATTTCAAGTCTCAGGTACAATGACACCTAAAGAAAGACAAGGCAAGGAGAAGGCTACCACTTCACAAAAAGGCAAGAAAACAGGCCAAAGAGAGCAAGGAGAACCCTCCTCGATGCAAACACCTCGACTCACGCTTGGAATTAAGTGGGATACTTATGAGAAACTTCTAAGGATGACGACTCTAATGATGATTCCAATGCAAGGGGTATGACCCCAGACATAGAGGATAAGTCCGACCAACCAGGTTCCTCGTATTTATTTTCCACTAAGGACAGTGTCCCGACTAAGTGTGGGGTGGTGGTATTGCATGCTATACTTCTCTATTCGCATCTATGTTTGTTTGCTTTTGTTTCATTTTTGTTTCGTTTTGTTTTTTTAGTAGTAAAAAATTTTTTTTTTTTTAGCTTCGCATGAAACTATTTTTGATAGGCAGCATGAGATTATAACAAGAGTATGTGCTACAATTGTGACTATTGAGACGTTTAGGCTCCAGTTGTGACTCATTATGTGATATTGTGTGGTTCAATTCCTTCACTTGTTGGGTCGAGAGTCTATATTACTTCCAATCAAGTCGACCATGTGCCTTGTGTGTGTGAGATTAATAGTATCTTCTATGTATGTGGCTGATGCTAGAACTTGCCTGGTATGTATGCAAAGCGAAAATAAGGAGTGTAAGTTAGGATATGATTTAGGCATTTCTTTGGCAACCTATATTTGTTTACCTTCAGTTTTACCTTCCCATGGACATCATCCTAGTTAAACCCTTTTGAGCCTTTAGCCTATTTCTTTGACAACCTTATATGTAAGCCTAATCCATTTTTTTTCAAGACCATAGTTTGATCCAAATTCCTAAGTGCTTTAAAGTAAAAAAGTCATGTGACAACATAAGAGTAAATTGGGTGAGTATGATGCTTTAAATTGTAATGGTGCTTGAATTTGTTATGAAAAAGAAAGTGCTAGCATAAGAGGTATGTTGTGAAAAGAAAAAGGAAAAGAAAACTGAAAAGTGAGTTGTGCTTAAAATTGAAAAAACAAAAGAGGGGAACAAGGGTGGTAGAACAAAAGAAAGAAGAAAGGTTGAAAGAAAAAAGTGTCAATGATACAAAGTGATGTATTAAAGCGCTTAGGAACCTAGTCACTATTCTTGGCCAAAATAGTCCTACCCGTCCCTTAGCCTACATTACAACCATCAAAAGACCTACTTGATCCTAATCTTAACATTCCGACATTTAGTAGAGTAGTACATTAAGGGCAAGCCTATGGTCATCAGTTGCTACATATGAATTCTTTGTGAGAGTGAGAGAAAGGATATTTTGATACCCATGTTTGAAAAATATGCTATACTTGTGAGTGATTATGGGTAATATATTGTGAGACACACATGGTTAATGAGTTTTGGATAGTTGTATATGATTCTATGTACCTTAACGTTTGCATGTGAGTTAACCACCATCACGAGTCTATGCTTGAGGTTAAATTGTTTCTACTTATAATCAGAAAGCTTCTCTTTGTTGATAATTGTTGTGCTTGTCTTGAAGAATGTTTTGTGTTGTTGCTGTACAACCCTAAGTTGATGTTTAGAAGGACATGATATTTTGTTCGAGGACGAACAAAGCTTCAAATGTGGGGTGTTGATGATAGGCGAATTTACGCGCCTATATCAATATATTTTGCCCATATTTTAGCCTAGTTTTGAGAACAAATTATATATTTCATGCACTTTTAGTCCTTTTTCCTGTAAATGAGCTAACGAACATGATTAGTAAAGTTTCAGGTATAAATGATGCAAAATACAGCATTTTATGGCTTACTTGACGCAAAAGAAAGCTCACGAAGGAAGGAAAGGGAGTTTACATGCCTAAGGACCAAAACTGCTGCATGGAAAATCTGTCTCGAGCTAAAACAACATTTCTAAAGACTCTGGGGACCTAGACCAAAACTGCTGCATGGAAAATCTGTCCCGGGCTAAAACAACATTTCTGAAGACTTTGGGGACTTACAGACACAAAGCTGGATTTTGACAATGATACATTAACCTAGTACAATTGGGTTATGTATTTCATTAGTTTATTTGGATTAGGAGAATGTTACATTAACCTAGTACAAATGGGTTAAGTATTTCCTTAGTTTAGTAGGATTTGGTTATTTATTTCATTAGCATAGTAGGAGTAGGATAGGAGTATTATAAATACCCTATCATGCTAGAGATTTTTAATTAAGTCCTCCCTTAGTGGAGAGGCAAGTCCTCCCTTAGTGGAGAGAAACATTCTACTTCTCAATTACAACTCTTCTAATCTTTCCATTAATTCTATTCTTCTTCTATTCTTAAAATCGGCAACAAGAGAATCGTTACTTTTGCTAAGGAATTCACGCCACACGCTTACCACCTAAGCTACACGAAAATTACTCAATCTTGTGGTATAACAACAATATCAATCGTGATCTCCTTCGCATTCATGGGTAACTAAACCTCTTAGTTGGGGTTATGGAAGCCGAATGAGTTACTATCTATAGCTGTGAGTTTGTGAGTTCAAGACAAGTATATTGCTTATATCATTATTCTCTTCATCTTAATACAAATTCATGTGGCTGCAGACGCATAGAATAACGCCAGTCTAACATTTAACTTGTTCGAGAGAAAGGTTATTTGTCTGGAAAAGAGATAATGTCAAGGTAGTAGGACACCCTTTCCTATTAAAAAGCTAGTGCCGTAACTGGACTAACCTCTTGGAGAATTCGTACCATTAGACACGCTTTAAGCTCGCGAGAGTTAAAGTGAAATAGTCCTTGTTTAGGTCGCGAGACGCTTGGATTTACCATCGACTACAATTCTCTATAAGCAATTGCATGTCAAGACTCTACACACTCATAGCCAATAGAGACGTATACCTCAGAAGGTGGACATAACCCCAACGCCTCAATTCTCATTGTTTCACAACCTACGAACTACTCTCTTTTTACTTTGCTATTTTCAGTTTTTATTTCATTACTTTGGTTACTTATTACAATCCCCCCTTCTTACGAGACTTGCACCAAAAGTTTAGTAATTTTGCTTACTTGTTGGCCAAGCTATTCCCTGTGGGATCGACACCCAACCCAGGTTGGGTTCTATATTTGCTAACGACCGCTTTACACTCCTACGAGAGCTGTAGATTAAGCGTTATCATATAACTTAAGGATTTCTACTAAGGTTCGCACCCTAACCTGGAAGGAATTCCCTAAACCCTGGGTTCGCTCGGTGCTAAATTCTACTCCTAAGTGAACTGACACTGATCGCTAGACTGTACTATGCTTAACTCAACCCAAAACTGACTGTATTAACTGACTAAATGGCATTTCTCATAGTATAACTGAAATCATTCTGTAGATACTTAAAACTAGGTAAACAACTAAGTTTTAGGTATTCATAACTCCCAGTACTTGATAACAATAATAATAGGACATACTAAAACTTTGATAAACCATAATAAGTATTCATTGTTCCAACTCAATCATTTAGGCATTTCATCAAACACTTAGAATTCATGGGCTTAACCATGAGAATAGTCTAAATATGTAATAATAGCATAATTAAAAAACTAAAATCATGAATTAAGATTTAACAAGAAAATAAGCACCATTCAAATGTGTCAAGGCTAATTCCAATAAAACAACATGATAAACATAATTTGAAATCCAAGTTCATAACAATTTCATGAAGATAACTCGTAATAACAAGTAAAAATCATAACTTTAGTCTTGAATATAGGTTCTTAGACTCCAGGGGCTATAAGGACCCATGAATGAACATCTAACATACCTTAAAAGCTCAATTTATTGAAAAGAAACACAATTCCTTAAGCTTCCTTAGAAATTCTTGAATTTGGGAACTTGTTTTCTAGATTTTTCTTGAAAACAAAAGTTTAATTTGATGAACTAGGGTGATCTTAGGGTTTATTTGAGAGGAAAATTGGGGATTTGGGGCATAATATGCCTTAACTAAAGACAAATCCCATGTTAATATGGATTGGGGCGATGGGAAAAGTCAAGACTTCTCTTCTTTAATTTAAATTCATAATTGGGATGCTGATTAGGCCATCACTGCAATGCACTAGTGTGCCCTCGCTATTCCACCGTGATGTGGTTCAATCATATTGAGCTGTTGGAATTGAAATCCAAACACCGCCCAAACCTCATTCAAAAAATCCAAAACTTCCTCGAGACATGCTCATTACACCCCTGAACATGAATTAACTCAAAAAATTATGTCTCGAGGTCGGGTAGGTCACTTTAAAGATCATCAAAGTTAAGTGTCCAAAAATAAAATGAAGTCCCTAACACTTCATTAAATTTTTAGGTTCTAAGCCTCTTATACATGCTCTATGGGCTGAATTGAGCTAAGACTAATACATGGTATTATAGTTTAAATCAGGTTGGGTTGGATCATGTAAGGTATGGTTGTGTTTGGGTTGGAATAACATTGAGTAGGTAGTCAATGGGTTTGAATATTATTGGTTAATGGTTGGGTCAGATTAATTATAGAAAGAGAAAACTTACTTGGGCCCATACAGGTGAATAGTTTTTTAAGGAAGTCGTTAGACTTATCCAAAATATTACTCAGTTTGTTTAACACGAATGATCAAACTAACAAACTGCCATATGGTCTATAGTACTTGGACTTTTTCATCGTCCTTAACTAGAATGTTTCCCAATTTGACCACTAGGTGATGGTCAAATCAATGGTTCTTGGACTGCACAATGGTTTGTAGCTTTGCCTGTCAATCAACCTTTGTGAAGTTGTAAAGTGACAGTTGGATCGATGGGTTACCATCTTACCCCATGGAGGTCAACTGAGACATCACTTCAGTTTCCAAATTTAGATCTACACACTTCAACCCATAAATCAACCAGATCCAAGATATAAAATTCAACACAAAACCAACTATACAAACCACAATCATAGATTGCCTCCTAGTACTAATTTAAACTTAGAGCATGACTCGAGTACCATAATTACTTAGACTTTTTCAAGGTATACCAAATCTATCACTTTTACCTCTTTTAAGTACCCCAAAGTACTATTTCACACACACTTCATGAAATTTGAAGCATTATTTTTATTTTCCAGTTCAACAACTCCAGAATAGAGCACTTGTGTCACTGTAAATGGACTGAATTACTTGGGTCTAAGTTTTCTCAGAAATAACTAGAGGTCAGAATTAAACAACACTAATAGGTCCCTTTGACTGATTTTTCACTTCTCCATCCTATGATTTTGACACATCTTTATCTTTTCATTATACAAAAATGATTTTCATTTGCTCCCAATTGAAACACATCTAATTCTTTCATTTTCTCAACCCTCAAGTTTGAGATGCCACTCTAAATTAGGTTGAGTATCTATGGAGCCCACTAAGTTTTATTATTAAGCTCTATTGGAAAGTGAAAATCCTTTCCAAAGAAAAACTGATATGGTGACATATCAATAGGTGTCTTTAATGTAGTTGTATATACACATACGGAATTATCAAGCTTTTGACTTAATTAGTTTGGTTGACATTCACTATCATTAAAAAATTTATTTATATTTCCTGATTTGATACCTTTACTTGACCACTAGGTTGAGGGTAATAGGGAGTAGCCACCTTAGATTGCTTGACCATATATGGTGCTAGTAGTGCATAAAATACTTTTTTTGCAAAAGTATGAAACCCTATCACTAAGGATTCTTCTTGGAGTACTGAACCTTGAGAATATATTCCTTTTTAGGAATATAATCACACTCTTTCTTTTGTTGTTTGGTGGTGCTACAACTTTAACCCATTTTAACAAATAGTCCACTACCACTAGTATGTATTTGTAGTTGAATGGACTCATAAGTGGACCCATAAAGTTATTTCCATACACCAAATATTTCAACTTCAAGGACTGGTGTCATGAGCAACTCATTCCTTCATGATATGGTTCCCTATCATTGGAATTGGTCACATACCCTCATAAACTCTTGCGTGTTTTGGTGGATTGTGGGCTAGTAATCCCCATATTAAAATATTTTTGGTACTGTGCATGCACCTTTATGATGTTCCACAGAAGGGATGAATGACATGCTTTTAGTGTACTCAACACTCAATTTCTGCAACAAATTTTTTTCTCAAGTTATCAGAATATAGTCAGAACAAATATAACTCATCCTAAAAGTACTTACTCACATCATACATAAATTTATTTCTCTAATAAAGTTTAGGGCTTCCTCCATCATGTTACTAAAAAGATAGTTGGCAAAATTATTAAACAAAAGTAAAAGATCATGGGCAGAATCTAATACCTGCTCATCTGGGAAGAAGTCATCAATCTCTATCTCATTAGTTCCTTTTCTCTTATCCTCTAGTATTGAAAAATAATTAGCAACTTGATTCTTGCATCCTGTACAATCTTAAAATGCAAATTTAAATTCTTGAAGTAAAAGAACTTATTTGATCAATTGTGATTTTGCATCTTTCTTTTCCATGAGGTATCTCAAGGTAGTATGGTCTGTGTTCAACATAACTTTTGTGCAAAACAAGTTTGCTCATAATTTCTCAGAGGCATACATAACCACAGGCCATTCTTGCATAGGTATAGTATAGTTTTTTTGTGTACCATTTAATACCTTGCTAACATAATAAATTGGGTAAAAGATCTTCTTCCTCTTTGGCTCTATACAATACCAAGCTCCACATCTATTGCATCACACATCACTTTGAATAGTTCGAACCAATCTTGGGAAACAATGATAGGAGTAGAAGTTAGTTTTCTTTAAGGAACTCAAATTCCTTTAAACAAACCTCACAGAGTAGGAACATGGCCTCTTTTCCAATAGTTTATAAAGAGGATTGACATTTTTTCATAAGTCCTTTATAAACCTCTGATAAAAACCTACATGACCAAGGAAACTCTGAATCCCTTTTACGTATATAGTGGAGGTAATTTTTCAATAACTTTGATTTTTGCTTGATCTAACTCAATACCTCTTTCAGATATTTGTGTCCTACAATAATGATTTCTTTCACCATGAAGTGGTATTTCTCCCAATATAGTACCAATTTTGTTTCCTTGCACTACTTTAAGAATTTTCCATGGTTGGCCAAACAATATTCAAAAGTATCTCCTACAATAGAAAAATGATCCATAAACACTTGTATGGTATCTTTCATCATATTAGAGAAAATGGACATCATACACCTTTAGAAAGTGGAAAGTGCATTACATAAGACAAATTCATATACTTGAATGTAAATAATCCATAAGGACATGTGAAGGTAGTTTTATCTTGTTCTTCAAGTACAACAGAAATCTGGTTGTACCCAAAATAACCATCCAAGAAATAGTACCAACTTCTGCTTGCTAACCTATCCAACATTTGATCAATGAATAGTATTGGGGAATGATCTCTTAGTGTTTAAGAGTTCAATTTCCAAAAATCCATGTATAGACGCCAGTATGTGACTGGACGAAGTTGGATTAACTTATTCCACTAAATTGGTACAATATTAATACCTCCCTTATTTGGGAACACATTGTACTAAACTTACCCATTTGTTTTTTGAGATAGGATATACCACCTCCTATATATAACCATTTGATAATCTCTTTCTTTACCACTTAAAACATTGGTGGATTAAGTTTGTACTGAAGATCTATGCTTGGGATTAAATCTTTCTCCAACTAAATTTTGTGAGTGAAAATCATAGGAGAGATCCCAATAATGTTGGAAATGGTCAATCAAATTTTCCTTTTAAACATCTTAACATTGACACAAGTGTATCAACCTACCATTCAACTAAATCAACAACTATAATAAAATGTAATATGTCATTCTCTCCCAAAAATGCATAACATAGATGATCAAGCAAAACTTTTAATTTTGACACTGATGGTTCTTCAATTGAAGGCTTAGCTAGAGAAGTAGGTCTACTCTTCAAATCTAACTCTAAATTCTTTAGGGAATAAGAATAAGGCCCCATCCCAGCCAAGGCCTTCATTATCTTATCATAATCTTTAATGTCATCATCGTTAAAGTTTATCATCACTTCAGCTAAAGTTTTAACTACAAACCATTATTTATTAGTCTCCTTAATCACCCATTATCAACAACATCAATCACAAAGACAATTTATTTTCCTCGATTGCTTCATGGACTGACAAACATTAAACACAACCTCCTCATTGTTCAACCTAAACTTTAATTTTTTTCTCCATATCAACAAGGCTATTCATGTAGCTAAGAAGGTTCAACCCTAGAGAAACATTAAAATCCACTTTACAATCCAAGATCACAAGTCAGTAGAAAAGATAAGGTTTTCCACCTTTACAAGCACATCATATAAACTCCCCACAAGCCTCTTTACTAAATGGTCAGCCGTCAATAGACACATTGCTGATTGTTTGGGGGGATCTGACGCCTAACTATCTATATATATAAAGCGACATCAAGTTGATGCTAGAACTTAAACCACTTAGTGTATTGGGAAAGTTGGACTCTCTTATGGTTCATGTAATAGTGAACGCACTAGGATCCTCCTCCTTATGAACCTAGGAATGCAATGAAATTATAATGTAATGGTGTAAATTTTCTACAGGTTTAAAACTAACTATCCTCTTCTTGGTAATGAAGTCTTTCATAAACTTGGAATAACTTAACATTTTTTTCTAAAGCCTCAACCAATAAAATATTAATTGGCAGACGCTTTAATAGAGAATAAGATTTTGGAAATTTTTGTCTTCCACTTTTTTTCCATCTACTAAGGAAATGGAGGTGAAGGTCTGCAAATTTAAGTCAAAGTCATTGCAACCTACTTTTCTTTCCCTTTAACCTTAAAAATTCCATTTTTATTACTTGTAGGTTTCTCAGCATCCATACTAATATTATCAATAAACATTGGATTTTCAAAGTTAGATGAAAATATTTGTTCAAAAAGTTTCAACTACAATCCCAAAATCAGAGACAATATCCTCCTTATGTTCGTCAAGAATAGGTACTAGTTTTGAGAACACTTTCCTACTTTTGGTCATGATAGCCATGCACTGTCCATTATTTTTGTGACTTTGAATGATGTCGCTTGGCAACCTACCACTTCTTCTCTAATTTAGAGTTATCCATATCTGATCAGTTTGATACTCTAGTAGCTTTAAGTAAGTGAAGTATGAGTTTACTAGTTGTCTAATATTATTGATCTTGCTCTTAAAATCTTTAATAATAGAGTCTATATATTGGACTCTTTCCAACACCTTAGCCAACATAGCTTCCATCCTCGAACTCCTTGAATTATTACTTATCTAATCATAATTTTTAGAGGAATACATAAACTACTTCTATTATTATTACTCTTCTAGTTCCCTTGATATGTTTTTATAACAAACCTTAATATAATAATTATCCTTCTAATAATTTTGATGTTGGTTTTCTTGGGTATTGGTCAAAAACCCCTTTACTTATTATATTGATAAATAACCTCTACCTCAAAATTTGACTCTACCATTTCACCCTGTGAACCTATATCGTTCACCTTTTTTAGCACCACTTGCTAACAAATGTTTTGTGAGAAAGTCTATTTGTGTTTTCATACGAGCTGTGTATTGGTCACACTTTTACTCTCTTCTATGACCTTCGATAGTAATGCCCACTAAGTATCATATGGAACCTTTATAATGACATTTTTGGAATCTTACTTTTAATATATTTTGACCATTTTGCACTTTCCCATAGTTTCTACATGATGATTTTAGGGTATTTTGATGGTTGTAAATGTAATCTTAACACCTTTAATCTTGATTTTGAAATAGAAAATTTGGTGGTTTTGTCGATAAATCTTAATAAAGGGTTTTCTTCAATTTAGACCTCGTTTTAACTCATTTTTGCATGGATTTGCACCTTAAATTCTAATTTTACTTCTTTTGAAACTCATCTTTTGAACTAATTTTGGATCCAACCCAAATATGGACAATATGTGTTTAGTTAACTTTCTTTTATTGCATAAATGCTATATATGAATGTTTGTTGTTTATTTTGAGGTTGTTAATATAAGGAAGGCTCCATGTTGAAGAGGCTGGTTTTTAATCGTTCAAAGTAGGTCAAGGCTTAATTTCTTTAAAATTGAGTTGGGTAGTAAATATATAAGTAAATCATGCTATGGGTTGGGGAGAATAACTATGAGGTTTATTTTTTGAGAATATTATAACATTGTATGCCTATAGAGGGGTTTACATTCTATTATTGTTGACTTGTGATATTTGATATTATGTGTTTCCTGTGTTAGAGATTCATTTGATATCATTGGCCTTATTTGTGTATTTAAATACCTTTGTTCTAGAAATAATGTGAGTGCAGGAGCTTATTTTAATAATATAGGCCTTACATGAACATTAGTTGTTTTTATCATGATAGAAGTACCCGAGTTAGGGGTTAATATAATAGTAATGATGTCTTGCATGCATACTAATTTTGATGGTGCCTAATTAGAATTAATAATCATGAACTATGGAAAAATTGAGTTGATTTCTAGGCTTACTTTTATGAAAATAAGACACTTTTATGAAAACCCTATTTGCGAACATGATCCAGGGTGGTGAGTTGAGATTTGAGATATGATATAGGTTGCGAACTCCCATGCATCCTATCTGGGAGCTATTTGGTGGGTGGATACAAGAAGTCATGCCATGACTTTCACTATTCATCCATCCCCATTGCGTTGAATACACATATTTTATTATGTTGTTTATTTTCCTTGACTTGTGTTGAGCTTCGTGTGTTTTTTGTTTGTGTCTTATTTATTTTATTTTCAACACTTATATTAGAACTATTAGTAGAGATAGCGTGAGCTACCATTTGGGACTTTTCTATTTGCAGGTGCTGTGCTCATGGTTTTATTATACTTATCTTATTTCCAGCTTTGCTAAGTTGGGTTATGATACCTACTGAGTACAAGTAGACCGTACTCACCCTATAGTTCCCTTTTGGTTCAAATTCTAGAACGACCACGTGTTATGGTAGTTGATTTTATGTGTAATTCCATTTTTTTACTTTACTGATTTTCTTAAAGTTTTGGGTTGATTCGAACCTCATCTATCCTTACTTTTCTTTATTTATGATTCAAAGACAAATATGTATTTTCAGTTTCCTGATATTATACTAGATGCTCTAATATTATTGCTATATCTTGTTTTGATGATGAGAAACTGACAACAAGGGACCAGGTCCCTGGATCTTTAAGGCTAAAGTACAACTGGCAACGTTCCTGTATAGTTTTGTCATCTAGTGTAACAAACTGTGCATGTGCTGCTTGTACTATTTAGGACACCTGGTCCAATTGCATTTTAACCCTAATCATCACTCTACTATAAAAGGCAAAGAATACTTATCAATAAGTAGTTTTTAAAAATTGGAATGTTGAAGAGAGAAAAAGGCAAAAACTTAATATTTAACATTGCTCAAAATCTCATTTCTTGTGTGTGCTAAAATACCAAGTGTTCTTGAGTCCAACTTGAGACTGTAAACTGAATTACTTATTCTATAATAGTAATGCTCTTTTCATTTTTTTAGAGTTCTTAGGTAGTGTTTCCTAAGCTTGATACTTATTAGAGTTAATTAGTTTTGAGGAAGTCTTGGCAGATTTATCAAGGTGAGCTTGTATAGAGTTATTACAAGTAGGAGGAGCCTAGAGTTAGGTTCAAGTTTGAGTTTGTAGTCAAAAGGTTAATGGTAGTTAACTTTTGAGAGCTTGTTAGGGAAAGTCGTAGTTTTTTCTCCCTTGAACAAGGAGGTTTCTACGTTATATCTGGCATTCTTTAAGTTTCCTGTACTGATTTGTGTTCCTGGTTGTTTACTGTTTTATTGCCTATAGCTGACTTAGAGGGACCAGGTAAATCCCTCACAGTGTGATGTAACCCCCAAGGGTTCGATATTTGGTATCATAGCCAGAACATTCTAAAAGATTCACACCTAGAGTGATTTGGTTAGCATGGCTACTCTACCTAACCTGGAAGAATGACAATCTACCACCAAGCCACCTATATTTAATGGGCAATATTATGGGTGGTGGAAAACCAGGATGTTTGACTTTATTATGGTTTATGATAGTGAGCTGATGTACATAATTCTTGATGGTCATTATATGTCTATTAAATAAGTTAAAAAAGGAGAAGTAACAAGGATAGTTGTCAAAATTAGGAGAGAATATGATGATGAAGATAGAAAGAAGGTTGAAAAAATTACAAGTCCAAGAAACTGTTAGTTTGTGGCATAGGACCTAATGAATACAAGATGATTTCTACCATTGAAAATGCCAAGGAGATCTGAGATTGCTTAAGGACTTCTCATGAAGGTACTACTGATGTGAAGGATTCTAAAGTACACATGATAACTATTCAATATGAAACCTTTACCATGAAAGAAGGAAAAACAATCCAAGTAATTCATACAAGATTCACATCTGTCATAAATGAGTGTCACTTCTTGGGAGAAGTGATTCCATTATATGAGCAAGTGAGAAAGATTTTTTGTGTTCTTACTAAGTCCTAGGAAAGCAAATTGAATGCTATAACTAAGTCAAGAAACTTGAAGAGCCTTACTATGGATGGAGTGATTGGAAATCTAAGAACCCATAAACTCAAGAAGAAGCAAGGGCTGGAGAAGAATGAAGGAAAAAGGGAAAAATTTCTAGCATTAAAGGCCTCAAAATATGATTCAGTAGAAGAGTACATTCATATTGCCTATTTGGTAAAAAGGGTTGACAAAGCCATGAGGAAAATTGCTCAGTTTCAAAGAAGGGAAGCAATGTAGAAGTCCTAAACATTTAATTAAGGACTATCCAATGCACAAAATCAATTACCAAAAATATCTCAAGAATGGAGGTGGCAATGGAAAGAACAGGGACAAAGTCCATGAAAGTTCAAGAAGGAAGGCTGCAGCTGATTAAGTAGTAAAGAAAACTTTGGCATTATGGGGAGTTTTTTAGTGAATTTGATAAAGATGAGAAGTCTAGAGATGTGTCTATGATAAAATTGGAAAACAGTCTAGTTATCTATCATTCCTTGTTTACATATATGGCAAACACAAAAAAAGAAGACTAAAAAGAGGGAACTCTTTCTGACATTAAGGAAAACCTAGATAACTACTCTGCTAAGAAGATACAAAAGCTTGCAAGTGTGCTAATAGACTATATGTGTGAACTGGCTGCTGAGAAAAATGCCATAGAGGAGAGTAGAGAATCAAGAACTTGCGTTCATTTCTTTAACTCTCCAAATATCAAAAACTGTAGAAATTATCACAAAATTAAAATCTTAGAATCTAAGTCACAAAAGTCAACTAGAGTATGTAAATACTTAAGATAGTAAAGGGGGGAAAAGAGCTTCAAGGCTTTAGATTGAACTTGAAGAGAAACTGAAAGACTCTAAAAAATATTTTATGTCTTCACTCTATAAGAATGTAGAGTTAGAAAAGGACTTGGTCTGTCTAAGACAAGAGCTTAGTAAATCTCTTAAATGGACTTCATCTTCAGAAATTCTTTCTAACTTAACTAGTCAAGGTTCTAATAATGGAAAGGGTCTTGTTTATCAAGGAAAATCCCAAGTTCTTGGGTCTCAAGGAAAGGTTTCTCATGATGCTAAGAAAAAGGTCCACAAACTTTTATGCACTCACTGTGGAAGATATGGGCACATAAAGGAATATTGTCAAAGATGGATTAGAGCTAAAATGAATGGTTCCAGATATATTCAGCAAGGGAATTCACATCCTAATAGTTTCAAGCCTCTGGAAATTGTGAAAAGGAATTATCTACCTAGATGGTCCAAAAGGGATTCGATCACACCATTATCCTCATCCTGGGAACTCAAACTCAAGTGGGTTACCAAATTAAATAAGTGATCATGGTACGAGGTATGATAAAGGGGATTGCTATCAAAAATAGTTCATTGATAGGGGGTGTTCAAAGATTAATACTAGAAGGACTGACTTTTTTCTCTCTCTCAACACACTTCAAGATGGAAGTGCATCATTTTGAAATAGTTGATTTCAAAGGACCTGGTCCCTGGAAGAACATAGCTAAAATTTCCAAGTCAAGAAAAACTCTATGAAATGAAGATAAGGGGGTTGGTGATTGTAAAAATGATGGGAAAAATTCTTAAATATACATATAAGAATGGTTCTGATATAGAATACCAGTCACTAATCCCAGCTCAAGTAGAAGATCAATAATAAGGGGTCATGTAAAAGTTCTTAGGGAACTGGTCCCTAGAAACTTATCTCAGAAGGAAAATCTTCAAAAATATAAATAAAGTCAATTCTGGGACCTAGTCCCTAGATCCGCTTTGAGAACAAGTTCTGAAATAAAGAGGATGTGCAGAGGCTAAAGCATGGACTGATTAAAAGGACCTGTCCTAAAATGTGAATTAGTGTCTCTTCTTAAAATTAGCTATGATAAGAAGACATGTATCGTTGATAAGGAAGGTTCATATTAGTCTAACTCAATACCATAACCTTGTAGGTACACACCTATGGGAATAGCTTTGAAGGAAAATAGTTGAAGCAAACACAACAATGAGAGGTACCTGGTCTATTCTCTCAAGTTAGCACCGAAATAATGTGTCTTAAAATTTCAGAAAAATTCTATCTGAAAAGGCCATATGTTTTATCCCATCCAAACAAAAGCTATCAATTCAACAAATGTGATGAGTCGCACCTCTTTAATTTGACGCATTAATTCAAAAAGGGTAACTCATAAAAGTCAAATGGTCATATCCTTAAGTACAAAATCAATACCTTTATATTTCTTTATCTTCTAAACTGGCTCAAATCTTCCTTCTAAATCACTCCCTATCTCTAATCAAAACTCATTTTTTTTTCTCTTATAAATTTTCAAAATGATAGAAATTCCATCTTCTCCAATCCGTATGAAAGAGTTATTCTCTAGTCATCCTCAAGAATCACAAAGTTCCTTATCCACTAAGACTCCTCCTAATAATTAAGAAACCCTAAGTGAAACTATTCCTATTGAAACTCCGATATTCATTGAAATCTCACAGAGTTAACCTCGCAAGTTAATATAAATCAAGATCTTGACTCACAAATTGAACAAGAAATTTCTCAACCCACAATTCCCTTTTCCTTAAAAAAATCAAAGTCCTCCAATGTTTCACAAATCTCTGCACTATCTGAAGAAATGAAAGGTACTGCAACTTTAAAAAACTTACAAGTACCTAATTCCCCTGCTCACTCTGAGTCAAACCACATATTTTCCCCTCTGTTTGATGAAATATTCTTGTAAGGAAGTTTGATCCATTCAGAAACATAAAATGGGTAGAAAAAAATTTGCTTTTACTTTCACATGATCCTAAGGAAAGCTTTGGTAGTATAGAAAATCAAATTAAAGGAGAAAAGTATAAAATGAAGAGAATTGAATAAGTTGCATTACCTCCTAATGAGGAGGGTGAGAAGGATGAAGATGAACCATTTCTAAAGTGTTCCATAAGGAAATAGAGGGACAGTAAAGGAAAAGAGAAAATGATTGACTCTAGTGTACAGGTTACAGGATCTTATTCTACTATGGGGTCTAAAAATAAAATGTCCAGCAGATACTATGAAAGATCTACCACTAAAAGAAGAAGACTCAAGAAATTTATTATTAAGGAGGAGGAGAATGCCAAAATAGTAGAAATTGGAGAAGATGAGAACATCGATTCTGGTGTTGCTTCTGTAACTTAGAAGAGAAGATTGGAAGTTTATGTTGTTGAGAGGACCAGATCCTCTAGTTTGAAGTTCTTTAGACATGTAGTAAAGGAGTAGAAATATATATCTATAAAAAAGAAGAAAGTATCTGAGGTAACTAGTCCCAAGAAGAGAAAAGTTGTTATTGAAGAATTGAGTGGTAGTCCAAAGAGAAGAAGAAAAGAGGAAAATAAGAAGGAGGTGTCAAAAGAAATAAGAATTACAGTCTTGAAAACCTAGAAAGTGCTAGCTGGCAGAGTATTTGATCACAAGATTTATGACAAACCTAGGATGGTGGAGTTGGTGGAGTATGTCAGACACCAGGGATGACTACATGTTTATGAGGAATTAATAATAATTGTTTTTCCAAATGAAGTTAGAGAATTCTGTTATTCAATAGATTTCTCAAAAGATGGGTTGAGTCTGGCTGCACAGGTGCAAGAAAAGGAAATAATACTGGATGAAGAAACATTAGAAGGAATTTTGGATGTACCTATTATGGGTGAGTGTAATGTTACCAAGCACCAAGCCACAACTGAGTTTATGATTGAATTCTCAAAAGTGAGTAGGACTTCAATAGTTGCAGTGAAAAAAAGTTTCTAAATAGTGAGTTCTAGTTGGTATTCGAATTCATTAACAAGGTTTCATTGAAAAGATAAGAGAAGAGGACTATTACCTCTGGTATTGATCTTTCTTTGATAGAATGCCTGAGTAAGTTTGAGTTGATGAGTTTTCCCGCTTTGATAATAGAGTATATGAAAAAGGTGATCCATAAGAAGGAAGAGAGACATGGGATGCCCTATGGTTAGCTATTTAATAAGGTGTTTAATCACTTTGGGATAATTAGGACTAAGGGGATTCCTATAATAGTCAAACAAAAGTTCATTTTGACAACCTTGGTGGAACATGAATGCATTGAAGGGAAAGTGGGAACTGTGTCCCAACTGTCATAACTTTTGGATACTCTAGAAAGTCCAAGCAGAGAATTGGAAGAGATTAGGATCATGTTGGCTGCAATGGATACTGACATAGCTCACTTGAAACTACAAAATAAAAAGTTATCCTTAGAGGGACCTGGTTCCACTAAGGAACTTGCATCAGAAAGTGAAAATATCTAAGGCAAGGTTACAAAACTTATTGGTGAGGTTCAAGTGTTGAATACTGAAGTGAAGACCCTAACCTAATAGTTTTTTGATGTTCATGCTACTGAGGCTGCCAGAATGGAGTTTTTACTAAAATCCTTCTCCCCTAAACCCCCCTCTACCTAAGTCCTATTATGTCAGTTTCTAGTATCATGTTTCTTTTATGGCCTTTGTAGACACTTATTTGAAGTTTTGTTGGCATAATGTAATGGTACTGATCTTTGATAATGCTCAACTTACACGTCAATTTAAGTGCAAGATGGCTGATGCCAATATAATAACCCAATAAGAGTCAAGGCCGAATCCATGAGGAACAATATCAGTGGTGAATGGATAACTTTAAAATGAAAGTACTTACTAAATTCAAACTTTAGATACAAACATTTCTGGATTTTAAACATTAATTTTGGGCTTCAAAACAAGTAATTCAAGACTAAGAATAAATAGATTATAATTAATTAGGAACAGATCTTGGGATTATGCTTTCCTAGGGGAAAGAAATTCATGGGTAGATAAAATCCAAATTCCAACCTTAACTACTGAATATGTGGGTAGGCTAGGCCAAGAGTGTTGATATTAGTTTTCCAACAAAAGATCAAATTATCACCCGTGGACTCTTTCTAGGATGATGCCCAAGATATGCCAATTCCATAGTTCAACCTTGTGTCTAAGTTAATCAAAAGGGAAGTGCTAGCATCTAAGTTACTGTTCACAAAAGCTTTGTCACCTACATCCCTCTTTCAAGGATGGTGCAGGATATAGAATTTATGATCATCCCTCTTTAAAGGATAATATGGGTACTAAGGAATTTTGGGGATTTCACTCACAAACCCCAATTTAACTACCAATCTTTTGTAAAACCACATCATAAATAAAGAATTGGAATAACTAATCAAAAACCACACAACAATTGCACCCTATTCAAACATAACCCCAAGAGGTAGATCTAGGAAATTATAAAGATAATAAACACAAATATACCAAGATTTTCATCAAAGGTATTCATCAAAAATAAAGAGAGGGAAAATCACACTTTAAAATTCGATGAATCTTCAGACCAAATCTATACTTTGGAGTTCCTCTAAATAATCCTTGTCTCAAATTAGTACAAATTTAAGCCCCAAGTTCTAAACAAAACAAAAACCTCAACCAAGATGAATATGATATGTAAGATAAAAAATCAATATGGATGAAAATTAGATACACAACCCCTATAATAGCCCCAATTCCACGTTTGACAAATATTACAAAAATGTCACCTTCCACTTGGTCTCTTTAAGCAAATTAAAATTTTTCCCTTGAAGCTTTTCCACTCAACCGAGATAGCCATTTCTTTACCACGTTCATGACTCCTACACTCTTGGTAGTGATATCATGATCTCCCTAATGCTGACTTGTTTACTGCACATGATCGCGACCCTCTCAGGCCGCAATCGCGATAATTAAGGATTGATTTCTTGACCTGCAGTTCATCTTTTATTCTTTTTTTGCTTAGATTTCTTCTCTTTTTGAATTGAATGACTTTCTCATATTTCCTTTTCAACTTTTCATACACAAATAAGCATTAAGTAAGAGATTAACATAAATTCAATGGAAAAGCATGGTAATTTAGGCTTAAAAGGTGCTAGAAAATCATCAAATTGATGACTTATCAGCATCCCAAACTTAAACTATTTCTTGTCCTCAAGCAATGATGAACAATTCAATGACAGAGGTATTTAACTCAAATCCATCAAAAAGAAAGCTATAGTAAAGAAATACACTAACAAAGCTCTACAAAGACTTTCAAAACATGTCATGGAAACAAGTAAACCAAAATTTTTCCAATAAGCACATATTTATGAAGCAAGGATGTAAGTTTTTATCAAATGAATCTTCCAAATCAACAAAGAATCTTACGAGGAAACAAAAAAACGTCAAAATTGTCTCAATCTTCACAATGCAACTTACTTCACCCATTTACCAAAATCAAGAGTAAGCCTTCACCTTCTACCCCAAAGTATCGATGCTACTTACAAGATAGAGTTATCTCCACACATATAAAAGATATTGAAATTACAATGAGTAGAACCATAGGTTTGCCCTTTGTGTTTTTCACCACTAGTGTAGACTTACCTAGTTTGGAATCATGAAGGTATTGTGGGTCAAGATGAAGGATTAAGGTGCAGGAAGGAATATATATGGATCAAGTGACTAAAATACCTCCTTCAATGCAATTTCTCAACCCTTTCTACACAAAAATTTTAAAACTATCCACCTTATTCTCCTTCAAATCATTTCCCATATTTCCCTACTTTGTTTATTAGCATTTACAAAACAATTCAAAGCCACCATTTTCTTTCTTCATTCTTTTGATTTTTCAAGAGATTTTCTAACTTTAAGCGATTCTTATCCCTCTCATTTGCCTCATTTTTCTTTGCATTCTATGGGATAGTCTATTCAACTTTACCATTAAGTATTTCTCTTGTCTCTTAAGAACATGATTTATGCACCTTACAAATACCTTTCTTGTCTCATCTTAGCATATCAAATTAATCCCCCCAAACATGGAGTTTGAACCACCCTTACATTATTCTCCCAACAATACAAACCCCCCAAACTTAGGATTTTGCCTATATATCATTTCTTAGAATCATGCGATGCATCAAAGGAGGTTACGTGTCAAAAGAAAGATTTTTAAAAAGGGCATAAGTTTTTTAGAAAGGTTATCATTTCATAAAGAAAGAAAAATGGATGAAAAGGCTCAAAGAGGTTAACTAGGGAAAAATGTTAAGGTGGGAATTTGGCTATGTGACGAGTCAAAAATGGCCTTGGGTCATTCTCTAAACCAAGCTTGTCTAGAATTTTTATTTGAACACACTCGGTGTAGGTTCTATACTACACATATGTATAAGAATTATTCAAAAATCTCACCACACATGGCAACATACTCATAGAGCAAAAAGTTAATCTCCCAACCTATTTGAGGAATTTGAGCTTAATAAGTTACTCTGAGTCAATGACTCACTCTTGTAAAGAGAGAGTAAAAAATTGAATTTAATTGTCACTCTTAAAATAGACCTCAAGAACATACTTATCATTTTCAAAAAGAAAATTATAATTTTTTTGGTTTTTCTCAAAATCATTTCATTTCTTGCCAATGACATTTTGAAAGAAATTTTGAGCTTTTGCCTCTTCCTAAATAATTAAAGAGAAACTTAGGTCAATGCAAGGAAAAATTATAATCAAAATTTATTGGATTATTTCCTCATAACTTCACACATCACCCATTTAGATAATAACACACTTATAACACCAATAGAAAGACAAACGACCCTATGCCCTTAAGAATGGTGTCACCCAATTTATCATAGGGCAAGACAAGCGTCCATGGATCTTACCATGGGTGCAATATTCCTCAACAATTTGAACCAAAGACCATTAGTTATCCCACATTCAAGACCATTTGGACTCAAAGCCATGCCTTAAAAAAGTTTGCACTAACCTTTACAAGCATATGAGGCATTTCTCTCTTATTAACATTTTAACAAACATGTGGTGTGCATGAAACGTAAGAGATTGAATAAACAAAATAAAAACACATGTCAACAAGCCCAATACACCAATTTATAACCAAACACACCACCTTTTATTATACTAACCAAATTAAATCACCCACCAATCAATTAAGTAAACAAATATCAAGTGGGTATTTCATCAAACACATGGTGTGCACTAGTGTATGGAAACAAGAATCTTGTAATTTAGCATTTCGACATGGAACACATTCAAAAATCTTCCTCCCAACAAACATATTCTACCAAATTAAGCTCAAATGAATTAAATTTAAACCAAAAGAATCCATGGAATGTTCATCATTTGTATTTTAAAGATCATACCTTGTAAGCTTACTAAAGAGAGAAAAGTGATGAAAAGAAAGTCTAATATACTTATTTGGGGTTTCATTATTGAGGTAATCATTCCAACTTGTGCTATCTCCTACAAACACCCAAAAACAACCTAAAAATGAATCCAAAACATTAGAAAATGTTGAGAGAAATACCTTAGATTGCCTGCCAAAGCACCTTAGTTAAAGTTGTGGCAAGACATCTTTCGCCTATCATATTTATGTCTCCATTTGGAAGAATTAAAACAGTGGCCCAACTTTAGATCAATACATCTTTAAGGAATTTTGGGCAAAGGTGCGGACACAATGAAATATTTTCTATCTCTCCACTTTGAAGATTTAAACCTTTTACCCAACATCACATCAAACTTTATAATAAACTCATTGGGTATTGGTGAGTGCATCAAAAATTCACTTGTTACACAACAAATTTTGCATTTATTGGCCTTCAAGTTAGGGGCTTTATTTTGCCCTTTTGGAATAACAAACTCCAAAATATAGGGATTTTCATCCTCATTTCCAAAATTTATCATTTGCTTGGGTGGTTCAACTTTCATCATATCCACCAAGCATAATAGTGAAAAGTGGTTTGAGTGAGTTCTTCCTATTCCGGAGTTGCATCCTTCTTGATATTCTCACTCTAAAATGAACTAGAGCCTTCATAAAGGATTTGTTTGACTTTTTCTTTTAGCTCAAGTGCTATTTATCAATATTATCATCATCTATCATATTTGGTTCAGTTGGTTGGGAAACCATTGAGGGTTCTTCACTTTCAAGGTTGCCATAATCTATGTGTCTTAGCATTTTCCCTTTTTAACCTCATTTTGAAGAGTGGGTATGTTCACGGTTTTTGAGATGTCAAACTTATTATGCATTTATTTTATCCTTCCGATCCATGGATTGATACATGAGATGAATGTTATCCACCTTTGTCTCCACCTAATCTAAGATAAGTTGAAGTATTGCTTCAACACCATTGTATCTGACACGTTGTTCTTCCTTTTCTCATCATAAAAACTATGAAACTCATAAAAAAACTAGTATTTGGGTTTGTATAACGGGGGGAGGGGCATTTGGACAGTCGCTCCAATGTCCATCTCGACCACCACATAAGAAACAATCATACTCCCAAGAGGATTGAGATGGTGCACAAATCTCTTTCCGAGGAGCATATCTATAATCTTGCCAAAAGTGGGTTCCACCATAATATGGACATGGGTTATCAAGATAAGATTTCCAACCACCAAAATCATATTTGTACCAAGATGCCATAGAGAAAATTAAAAACAAAAATCTACCTAACACAAAGAAAACAAAAGAGAATTACAAACAAATATTTATAAGTTTGGATTTAAGTAAGTAAGCTAAAATTTCAATCTAAATCAATACGCCAAATTGTTCCCTGGAAACTGATCCATTTTTGATAACGCTCAACATACATAAAAATTTAAGTATAAGGAGGTCTTTGTTAATATAATAACTTAACAAGAGTTGGGATCGAATCCACAAGGAACGATATGAATGGAGAATGGCTATGTTCGAAATAAAAGTACTTACTAAATTCAAACTTAAGATACAAACATTTAGGGGTTTTAAACATTTTCAATGATATGATTAATTTTGGGCTTCTAAATGACTAATTCAAGACTAATAATAAATAGAGTATAATCAATTAGGAACGGATTCTAGGATTATGATTTCCTAGGGGCAATAAATGCATGGGTGCATGAAAGTCAAATTCAACCTTAACGAATGAACATGTGGGTTGTCTAGGCCAAGTGTTTTGATATTAGTATTTCAACAAAATATCAAATTATCACCCATGGTCGCTTTCAAGTACCATATGGGTGTATCACATAAATCCACCTACAACCTCAATTTGGGAATCCATATTTCTAGGATGATGCCCAGGACATAACCATTCCATAATTCATCCTTATGTCTAACATAATGTAAAGGGAAGGGCTAGCATCTATGCTATTGTTCACAAAAGCTTTGTCACCTACATCCCTCTTTTAAGGATGATGTAGGATCTAAAATTTATCCTCATCGCCCTTTCAAGGATAATGTGAGTACCAAGGAATTTGGATCTTGCACCCACAAACCCCAATTTAACCACCAAGTTTTTCTGAAACCCACATCATAAATACAAAATTGGAATTGATAATTAAAACCCACACAACAATTATTCCCTATTCAAACATAACCCCAAGAGGTAGATCTAGCAAATCATAAAGTTCATAAACACAAATATACCAAGATTTCCATCAAACTTATTCATAAAAAATAAAAAGAGGGAAAATGAAATTTTAAAATCCAATGAATCTTAAATGGATGAGGTCAAATATACACTTTTGAGTACCTCTAATTAATCGTTGTCTCAAATTAGTACAAATTTATGCTCTCAGCTCTAAAGAAAATAAAACCCTCAACTAAGATGAAAATGATATGTAAGATAAAAGATCAAGATGGATGAAAATGAGCTACAATCCCCTATATTATCACCAATTCCACATTTGGCAAATATTAAGAAAATACCACCTTGCTCTTGGTCTTTTTAACCAAATTATAATTTTTCCCGTGAAGTTTTTCTGCTCAACTGCGATCTCCATTTCTTGATTGCGTTTATGAATCCTGAAATTGTGGTAGTCATATCATGATCGTCCTCAATCTTACTTGTTGGCTGGATGTGATCCCAAACTTCAGGCCGCAATCACAGTAATTGAGGGTCGCTTTCTACGCCTATAGTTCAACTTTTATTTCTTTTTTGTCACATTTCTTCTCTTTTTGAATTCAATGAATTTCTCATCTTTACTTATCAATTTTTCCTACATAAATAAGACTTAAGTAAGATATTAACATAAAATTAATGGAAAAGCAGGGAAATTTAGGCTTAAAAGTTGCTAGAAAGTCATCAAATTAACCACTTGTGAACCTTTACTAAAAATGAATGAATCTCTAATTGTGTGCTACTTCTGTGTTACTTTATTTTAAAGTTGTTCTTCATTATAGTGTTTTTCCAGTGGACATGAGTTAACTAACTTATGCTTATCTTCACTCTTAGTTTACTATTTTCACTTTTCAATGATGCCAAAAGGGGGAATATTGACTTCATGAGTGAAGGACCAGGTTACTGACTTTCTATGGTAAGGACCAAGTATATGTTTTGCATATTAAGGACTTGGAACAAGTACACATATGTAGTGGTTGGTAATGCATGATGGCATATTAAATAGAGGAGAAATAATGGTGTATACTGACAGGGTGAAATAAATTTTTTATATCATTTAACAATAAGGGACTAGGTCCCTAAGTTGCCTGATGATTCAATGATAGGGGAACCTTCATCTTCAGAAGTGGTAATCACTCTAATTTGATGCGATGAATAAATATTAATGCTCAAAACTCTGTGGTTAGTTTGTCATCATCAAAAAGTGGGAAAATTGTTATATCTTGTTTTGATGATGAGTAGCTGACAACAAGGGACTAGGTCTCTGGATTTTCAAGGATAAAGTACAAATGGCATACACCGGCATAAGTTTCTTAACTAGTGTAACAAACTACACAAGTATTGCTTGTGCAATTAAGGATACATGGTCCATTTGCATTTTAACCCTAATCATCACTTTACTATAAAAGGCAAAAAATGCTTCTGAATGAGTAGTTTTTGCAAATCAAAAGGCTAAAGAGAGAAAAGGGATGAAACTCAATATTTAACATTGCTTAAGATCTCATTTAATGTGTGTGCTAAAATAGAAAGTGTTTTTGAGTCCAACTTGTGTCTATAAATTGAATTACTTATTCTATAAGAGTAATGCTCTTTTTTTTTTTGCTTTGAGAGTTCTTAGTTAGAGTTACCTAAGTTTGATACAAATTAGAGTTAATTAGTTTTAAGAGAGTCTTGGCAGGGTTGACAAGATGATCTTGTAGTAGAGTTATTACAAGCAGGAGGATCCTAGAGTTAGGTTCAAATTCAAGTTTGTAATTAAGAAGTTGATTATAGTATACTTTTGAGATCTTGTGATGGCAAGCCATGGTTTTTCCTCCATTGATCAAGGAGGTTTCCACGTTATATCAGGTATTCTTTAACTTTCCTGCATTAGTTTGTATTCTTGGTTGGTTTTCTATTTTATTGCATGTGAGTGACTTGGAGGGACAAGGCCCCTCACAGTGCGATGTAACCTCCAAGGGTTCAACAATTATGACAACAAGTTTTGGGTGATTTATGACATTTCTTTTAGACTTTTGCTAATACAATATTTGTATAGGTATGAAATTACTTTAGAATTCTTACCTTTGGTTATATTACTGTTGTTTTTGGTTTTACTTTATTAGTGTAGGCAATTGACTTACATATCAAGGTTGAGCCATGGTAAGTGTCATCATCACCAATTTTGGGTTATGAAAAATTAGTATTAGAGTTAGTTTTGCCAGTATCATAAACATAAGAGTAGGATATAACGTAGAGTCTCATGAATCAGTACATAAATATCTGTATCTATCTTCAAGAGGCTATAATATGTCTTTAGGAAAAACTTCTCTATTTTGATTCCTAGTCATATGAATTTTTCTAACCTAATGTTATAAGTTATGTTTCACTTTTTCTTATGCAATGGTGGGGAGTAGATATCAAGATACTAAGGTTGTTGAGCCAACACTCAAGGATAAAACTTAGACTATAGGGAGAGGCAAGGGTCATGGAAGACCCAGAGGTAGGGGTCTAGCACAAAAAGCTATCTTAGTTATATAATGTGCTAAGCAGTTCTATCCGGAACCTAAGCTTGAGTATGCTAGAGATTACTATCAAACATGGGATGCTGGGATAACTCTAGTTCCACGGGGTTCAGAAGACACCCTAATGCTTTAGGGTCTCTTTGTTCTAATCTTGAGTTATTTAAAGGGTATTCCCTTGTGTTTACTTAGTATTCCTCATACATTGAGAGATCTTCTACCATTAGTGCCAATATTTACTTATGGCATTCTAACTTTTAGGATGTGAACATCATCAATACGTGTAGATTTATTGCTTTTCAGACTAACTATTCCTTTAGTTGTTTTAGTACAGTACTGTCTTATAATGATCAAAAGATATTTGAGAGGTTCATTCACTTGGGTCCTCCCAAGTTTTGTGATGCTACTAGTGAGGATGCCTAGGATTTTTTGATTTATTGCTAGGAGAAGTTAAATAATCTTGGATCCTTTGAGTCTTATGGAGTTGTTTATACTACCTATTAGTTTATGGATATAGCTATGGATTGGTGGAGATTATTTGCTAGTTATAGACCATTGGGTTCACCTGCTATAACTTGGAATCAGTTTTCATGGCCTTCTTGGAGAGATTTGGGCCAATTAGCTTGGGATATCTAATGCATAATAAATTTGATCACTTGGAGCAGAGCTTCATGACTATTATTGAGTATGAGGGTCATTTTCACGCTTTATCTAGATATTTAACCGCTAGCATCTTTATCGTGTCTATGAGGATTTAAATATTGGTAAAGAAATTAGATTGTACATATCATGGATACAACTCTTCTAGTAGTTTTAAGGTCTTCTTTCTAGTATATTATTGAGCATGCAAAAATGACTGAGATTATTATCTAGGCTACTTAGGGAGGCACCAAAAAGGTGCATCGTTAGGGAAGTTTAGTGAAAACACCTTCTGAAGTAGAGATTTCTCTAGTAGAGGTTCCTATGGTTATCATGGTAGGCTGGTTTAGGGCATGAGTATACCCTTAGATTCTATAGCTTTTACTAGACAGGTATTTGATCATGTAGGTGGAGGCTCAATATTGATTCTTAAAGGCCATGACAATTATTTTAGCTCATCCTCACCTTTTTAGATTGAATAAGGCTATAGGGGATGTTTCATATATGATGAGTTTGTCCATGTGGCCAAGGATTGCTCTTGATATGTGTATAGATCCACTCAATAGGGTTCTTAGCTTTAGCTTTGCCCTACTCTTATTTCTGCAGTGAGAGGTGGTTTACAGAGTGGCAGAGTTGGTACCACTAGTGCAAAAGTTTCTAGAGGTAAAGGTAGGGTTCTTATGGAGGTGATTATAGGGTTACTCTATCTGTCAAAATACATGGTCAATATTATGCTATACTGGATGTGGTCATTATTGGTATCACCCTAGCTTGCTAAAAATCTAATTCTGTGTTATTTGAGCTTAAGTCTATATTCTCCTATGTGTCTACATATTTTACTTCTAGTTTTAATGTTGCATGTAAGCCTCGTTTTATGACTTTTCATGTTTTTCCCCCGTAGGATATTGTTTATGACGGATTAGGTGTACTAATCTTTTCTAGTTACCTTTGTAGGTTACAAGACTTGGGCAGACCAAATTATCCTAGATATGGTCAATTTTGATGTTATCTAAGGTACGAATTGGTTAGTCCCTTTCATGCTATTTTGGACTGTTATGCCAAGACTATAACCTTAGCTCCACTGAGTGTGATGAGGTTAGCTTTTAAAGGTATGCTTAATTCAGATATGAAGGGTTTTATATCTTTCCTACATACTTATTGCATGATAGAGCGGGGTGTCTGTCTTAGTTGGTGCATATCTGTAATACTAGCATTGCCTTTCTTCCTCCTATGGATTCTATTTCAGTTGTTCTCAAGTTCATGAATGTGTTTCCTATAGATTTTCCTAACATTCCTTCAAATCATGATATTGATTTTTCTATTAATGTGGAGCTGGGAACCAAGCCCATTTTTATCCCTCCCTATAGGTTTGCCTTAACTGAGTTGAAGAAATTGAAGGAGCAATTGTAGTATTTGTTGAGTGAGAATTTCATCATACAAAATATATCTCCCCAAGGTGCTCTTATCTTGTTTATGAAGATAAAAATGATTTTATATGTATGTGTATTTATTATAGGCAGTTAAAAAAATTGATGGTTAAGAAAAAGTATCCTCTGCCTCACATTAATGATATTTTTGACCAGATTCAGGGTGCTTTGGTGTTTTAAGATTGACATGATATTCAAATATCACCAATTTAATGTTAGAGCTTTAAATTTTTTGAAGACATCTTTTCAGACTCAATATGATCATTATAAGTTGTTCGTCATTTTTTTTGTGTTGATAATGCCCCTGCAACATTTATGGAATTGATAAAGCATGTGTATCGATCGTATTTCGACTCTTTAGTGATTGTATTTATAGATTTCATCTTTGTTTATTCTATCAATGAGGCCTATTATGTGAAACATTTGCGGATTGTATTTCAAAGGTTGTGTGATGAGAAGTTATATGCTATGTTTTCCAAGTATGAGTTTTTGTTCGATTCTATCTTTTTCTTAGGTTATATGGTGCCCATGGATGGTATTATGGTTGATTAGGCTAGGATAGAGGTGATTCATGATTGGGATAGGTCTACTTCTCCTGCTAAGATTTGGAGTTTTGTTTGCTTACTAGGTTATTATCGATGTTTATAGAGTTTTTCTCAATTATTTTGGCTTCTTTAACCAAGTTGACTCAGTAAAAGGTGGTTTTTCAATGGTCAGATATGTATGAAAAGAGCTTAAAAAATCTTAAAGAGTTGTTGACTTCGACACCTATTTTGAATTTTCCCATGGAGGGTGTAGGTTTTACCGTGTTGAATAATGCTTTTGGTTTTGGTTTTGGTATGGTGCTGATACAGGACAGTATGGTGATTGCTTATGCCTCTCTTCAGTTGAAGCCTCATGAGAGATTAAGTTGGAAGTCATAGTGTTTGTGTTAAAGTTGTAGCTTTATTACTTGTATGGACTTTCTTGTGAGATTTCTCGAGCCATCATAGCCTTCAGTACTTCATTCGTCAGTGAGATTTTAATATGAGGCAGCGCATTGGATTGAGTTTCTTAAGGATTATGGCCTTACTATTTTGTATCATCCGGGCAAGGATAATGTGGTTGTGGATGCCTTGAGTCACAAGTCAACTAGTATAAAATTTTTAGCTCATCTTTTAATCGAGGAGTGGCCTTTATCCTTGGAGACTTGGTACTTATCTATCCAAATAGTTAGGCTTGATATTTTGACAATCAAATGTGTTTTACCCTTTGTTGATGCTAGATCTTCTTTGATGGATAAAATTTAAGATCATCAGTTTTATGATGATAACTTGAGGATGACATATGATAAGGTGTTGAGTGGTGAATCTAAGGAGGCATCTCTTGATTCTGTGGGTGTATTAAGTATTGGGAGTCAAGTTTGTGTTCCAAAAGTTGATGGATAGGTAAGACTAATTTTGGAGGAGGTGCATTGTTCTAGATATTCTATATATCAGGGTGTGACTAAGTTGTATCATAAAGTAAAGAAGTTTTACTGGTGGTGGTGGTGGTGGGGGGGGGGTTATGAAGAAGGATATAGGGAATTTTGTAGTTTGTTTCTTGTGTTGTCACTAGGTGAAGGACGACCATTAGAGACCGATGGGTTTTCTTCAAAGATTACCTATTCATGAGTGAAAGTGGGAGCAAATCACTATGTACTTCATAAGTAGGTTGCCTCGTACTTCTCGTGATTCTAATAGTATTTGGGTCATCGTGGATTGGTTGACCAAATCAACCATTTTTTTCCTATTTAGATTTCCTTTAGTGCTGTGGAGTTAACTGTATCTATTTTTGTGAGATAGTTAGTGACATGAACTAAAATCGTCCCTTGTCGTATGGGCACCTCAAGCCCAACTTAGGTCAAAGATCTCCCTGTTAACCCAACCCAACAATCATACAAATCCACAAGTGTCGGATGAACTCCAACTATATAATCAAGGTAGCGAAAATATATCCTAAAATCATAACTTATACAATGTCTAAATATTTCATTTACATCGACATATAATCAACATACCTAAGTTCACTGCCATCCACAATTCCTCTACACAAATGCGATATCTATATATATATATATATATATATGTCGGGATAAGCCCCCAACAATATCCAAACCAAGTCTAAATGTATATATATATATCAATGACCAAAGATAAGAAACTATCAAATGTATGCTTTCTGAAAAATGGAAGCTCACTACTTCAATGTCAACACATGAACCACCCAAACACCTGTCACTGCACAGGAAGAGAAGAAGAAGCTCCGGCCCCTATGTCGCATGGGACATACCATACAAAGATGGTTAGCAGTTGCAACGCTAGCATGTAACTCAAGGATAAGGATAAAATAGCATCATTATTTATGCCAAATCATTACACGATTTTCAATCATATTTACATACATAATCATACATGTAGAAATATATACAACACGTATATAAAGTTCCACAAGAAAGCAAGGCTTAGAAAACATTCTCGATATACTCATTCATATGTCATGTGGTGGAGGACTTCATCCTTCCACACGTATAGATTCAAACAATTCTTATTAGCCAAAGGACTTTAACCTCATGCATTCTTATTAGACTAGGGACTTTAACAACACACATTCAATTGGCAAAGGAATCTAACCTCATGATCTTTTTGATTGGCATGGGACTCTAACCTCATACATTTTCATTAGGCTAGGGAATCTAACCTCAAGACTTATTAGATAGAGGACTCTAACCCCAAATGAGCTCATTCAGCATAGGACTCTAATTACTCAAAATATTAGTTAGGAGACACTAACCCCAAGCAGACATATTTAAGTAAGGGACTCTAACCTCTTGCATTTTCATTAGGCAAGGGACTCTAACCTCAAGATATATTAGATAGGAAAGACAATTAACCACAAGATGTTATGACTATCATTAGTCAACATTGGGACTCTAACCCTTTGTCTATACATCGATATTCATTCACTTCAACACTTAGGGACTCTAACCTATTTAACCAATTCCACACCACACATGACTCTTATGGTCAATTGTTATTCAAACATTTCTTTAGGCCAATTCCTTAATTCAATTCATTATTCAATTAAATTTATGGTAATTAAGACCTTTACAAGTCATTCATCCTTCATTATCTATCTCAAACCCTTTTAGTTCAACACAATTCAATTTCATGTTGGGGAGTTAAACCCCTCTTTAGCCATCATACCAATAAGATCATAAATTGACAAATTACATGGCAAACAATATCATCACAATTCCACTTATCAACTATTCATACTCATTAGGCCATTGCCTTAGTTCCAAACATTGTCAACATGCGACTAGACATATCACTTAGATTATTTCATAAATACCTTGTGTGCATGCAATTATGAAGGCCCAAAATCATGGTAGAATCCATATATATTAGGTTTATTCAAAACCTATTTGTTAAACCATATACAATAATCACCCACATATGCAAATCGTCACTAATAGAATGTATACACACAAGTCTAAGCAAGAACAAACATTATTCATCATTAGGCAAGAAAACCCTTATCATTTGAATTTAAAATAAACATTTTCAATTATTAATAAATGTGTAAAATACATTGTGTTTGATTTATTTAGAAAGGGATAGAGTTACACGCCTTATAAAAGACAATCCACCAAGAAATTTGACTCTTCTTTGCCTCTAGATGACCACCCTTGAGACCCTATACTCCAAATCTTCAAGGATTTGTTTGAGAGAGTATTCAAGATATTCGATCCACTCAAAATATGTTTTATGAGGCCATAGACACTTATATAGTGAGGGGACTTTAGGATTTTAAGGTAGGAAATAACTATAAAGTCCTTGACTTAAAAGCTAAAAAGTGGCCATCCAAGTGGGTACGACTCACTTGAGACGTACCCTAGGGTACGAGTGGTACCCTAAATCATACCCTAGGATTTACCTAGGACTTATACACTGTCCAAGGTATGACCATGCATCCTAGATTTATTTTCAAAGGGTACAAATTATGCCCTAAACCATACCATCAACTCGTACCACAAATAGTCCACTCAAGTTCTAGACAACACTCTATATGCCTAGGTTAGGTATGAATCGTACACTAAGATATGACCATGAGAGTACAAGTCGTATTGGGGTCAGTATGCTACCCTTCTATGTTGTTCAACATATGAGAGGGGAAAGGTTGGCGGGTATGACCCATACACTAATGGATGAGTGACACACCTAAATCATATATTGGTCATAATTACCAACTTAAGCTATTTTTCTAAGGGTCCAAAACCTAGGTATTTCAATTAGTCTTCATGGGTTACCTATGTTTATTATTTCAGACAGAGGCTTAGTGTTCACTTTTAGATTCTAGGAGATTTTTTTGGAGGAGTTGGATACTCAGGCTTACCTTAGCTTATCTTTCTACCCTATACTGATGGTTAATAGGAGTAGACTATTAGGTTTTAAGGATATGCTTTATGAATGTGTTATCGAATTTGGAGTTTAGTAGGAGCAATATTATCTGTGGTAGGGTTCACTCATTATAATAACTACCATTCAAGTACTAAGATGTTACCATTCGAGGCTTTATATGGTAGATATTGTTGATCTAATATTGGTTGGATTAAGACTTTAAAGGTCATACCCTGTGGTACCAACTTGCTTCATGAATCCTTAGATAGGATTTAACTTAATCTGGATACACTTCGGGCCATCTAGGAAAAAGAGCTAGCAGATCATAGGCTTCAAGCATTAAAATTTAGGATTGGTGATCGAGTCTTCCTTCATATGTTTCCTATGAAGGGCTTTATGAGGTTTGACAAGAGTGGAAAGATTAGCCTGAGGTATTGGACCTTTTGAGATTCTTTGGATAGTTGTGGAGGTTGCTTATGAGTTGTTCTTAACTCCAGATTTCTCAGCCGTTCATCAAATTTTACATAAATCTATGATTTGGCACTATATTTTGGATGAGTCTCATATTCTTCATTGGGATTTAGTTCAATTATATGATATTTGACCTTAGTTGAAGAGCCGATGTTCGTTTTATCCTGAGATTTTAGACAATTATATTCTAGAGATAATCCTATGGTTAAGGTTGAGTGGAGACACCATCCCATTAAAGAGGATGCATGGGAGTTCGAGTTTGACATGTATAGTATTTACCCTCAATTTTTACTGATTTTGGTTTTTTCTTTCCTTCTAGATCAAGGGAGTACTAGAGTCTTAGTGGTGGATGCTGTAATGACCTAATTTGTTAAAACTTTCTTTTATGTATTTTGACTATTTTTCCCTTCCCCATAGTTGCTACATGATAATTTTGGAGTATGGCGATGGTTGAAATGGTTCTCGATGCAAGCGGGAATGATTTAGGCGAGCTCATGATTTTTAGAGGTTTAAAATCCATATAGTTGACTTTGATCAACATTTGATGATCTGAGCACTGGATGAAAATTTGGACTATGCTAGCAGATCAAGAATGTCAAATTTGGGTTAGTAGCACGGTTGATTCAGGTTTGGGACCTTTATCTTATATTTTGACCCATTATTTGGAAAATAATTAAAAGGGTTCCCGAGGGGTAAATTTTGTGAAATAACTCTAATAAAAAAATTGATGTCGTATTTGAGTTTGGAACATCAAATATAGCCTAGTCTCATATATGGTTTGTTTTTGTCGGGTCCTAAATATATCTAGAGGATCCATTTGGAGGATTCAAAACCATGCAAAATCTACATTTTGCTGGTTTCTAGTACAACCATTGGGTGGTCACTGTTCGCTTGAGTGGTGTGACATCAGCAACTACATACCACATTAGTGGAGGTCCACTCTACTAACACCATCGTTTGAGAAATGGGTGTGTCACCTTGGCGACAATGCCTTAGTGGCCAAAGGGATGCTTGAGCGAAGGTTCATGGCAAGTTACTACCACTTTAGCAGTAGTCTGGACACCTAGTCAATGTAGTTAGGTGACTAAAGGGCCTCTTGGGCAACGTCGCTAAATAAAATTAGTCCTATTTAACAATTTTTCATTATTTTTTTTACTTTGAGCATCAACGTTTGGCAATTTTTAGGGCTTTCTTCACCATTCGAGCTTGGGTATGATCCTACACCTTAATCCTTTACTTTTCATTGATTTATATCATTAAAAATGCCTTTTAATCATTATTCTTCAATGAAAAATTTAGGGGTTCTATCGGTAAAACTTAAAAATGAGTTTTCTTCAATTTAGACCTTATTTAACCCATTTTTTGTGGTTTGTCCTTGTAGATTCCTATAGCCTTGGGGAAGGTATTTATAAAACAAATTTCCAATTTTACCCTTTTTGAACCAGCCTAAATATATTTTTTTGAAACTATTTTTAAACCAGCCTAAATATAGGACATATGGGTGTTATTAGCTTTCTTTGAATGCATAGATGTTATATTTGAGTTTTTGTATCTTAATATGAGGTTGTTCTTAAGGGGGAGGCTTCATGTTGAAGTAGTTTAGGTTGGGATTTCATCTTTTTGAGGTAGGTTGGCGTAACTTCTTTCTGATTAATATTTGTTGACTTGTGATATTTGATATATGTGTTGCCTGTATGTGGTCTTTATTTGACATTATTGGCCTTATCTGTGCATTTAAATGCCTTCATTCTAGATATAATGTCCATACGAGGGCTTATTTTTTTAATAGGTCTTACCAGAGTTAGGGGTTGATATAATATTAATGATGTCTTACATGCATATTTATTCTAATGGTGCCTAATTAGAATTGATAATCATGAATTATGGACAAATTGAGTTGATTTATGGGCCTTCTTATATGCATATTGGATGGATTAGAGATATTCATACTAATTTGATAGTGAGAATTACATTCTCATTCCATAACATTCATTTATGAGATATTGGTACAATTGAAAAACACAATTTTTGAAAGAAAATAAGACACTATTATGAAAACCCTTTCTGTTAATATAAGCTAGAGAGTTGAGTTAAGATTTGAGATATGAGATATATTATATGGGTTGTTACCCCCTTATGGGTCCTAGCTAGGATATGGGAGCTTGATAGGTGTATACAGAATGTCATGCCATAGCTTTCAACCATTCATTCATCCTTATTGAATTCTATTGCATTGCATACATGTGTTTCATAATTTCCATAGTTTTCCTTTACTTGTTGAGTTTTCATGTATATTGTATTTATTTTCTTTCAGTATTTATACTAGAACTATTAGTGGAGATGGTAAGAGCTACCATTTGGGAATTTTCTATTTGTAGGTGACATACTCATGGTTTTATTTTACTTGTCTTAGTTTTTGCTTTACTTAGTCAGCTATGATAGCTATTGAGTATAAGTGGACCATATTAACCCCTACTGTGCCCTTTTGGTGCAACTCCTAGAACCAGCACCTTACGTGGAGGTTGATTTTGTACGGGACTCCAGATTTTTGATGTACTAATTTTCACTAGAGTTTGGGGCTAATTCAGATCTCATCTATCTTACTTGACTTTATTTATGATTTAGAGACATATGTATATTTTTGGTTTTGGGATTTTGTACTAGATGCTCATATATTATGATACTAGGTTTTTGGTGATTTATGACATTTCTTTCAGACCTCCACTATTGTTGTACTTATGTAGGTCTGACTTTATTCTAGTAGTCTTGCCTTAGGTTATATTGTTGTTGTTTTTTATTTTACTTTATCAATTTGGTGATTGGCGTACTTATCAAGGCTAAGCCGCGATAAGTGTCGTCATGACCTATTTTTGGATTGTGGCAACCTCATAGTCTCTAGTATGCCAAGCATTGTTGGTTTTAGTGTTCCTGTCTTAAATCACAGTTGCATCTGCATTAGTTTGGGACGTAAAGGATCCCCTAGTGGATTTTTATATATTGGCTTAGCTACCAAATTCAAACACTTATAAACAGTCTCCAATAGGTGTTCATTTATAAGCTTACGGTTGTGACATTTTTTAGCTTCTTCTTGAAGTGAAACCATGCTTCGTATAATTATTCTCCAACTAGCTACCAAAATTTCATCCCTCAGCTGCAAAATTTTGGAAAGTGGAAAGAAACTTTCAAGAAAAACTCCTTTCAACTCCCTTTAATTTGTGATAGAATCGTGTTGCATCTTCGTCAACAGTAAGGTTGTTTCCTTGGACAATGATACTGGGAACAACCACAAATAGATGGCATTTTGGATAACTCCAGGAAACCCATATAACTTGAAAGTTCCAATGAAGTTCATCAAGTGCAGGTTTGTATCATCACCAACCACACATCTCAATAAATCCTTCAAATTCAATAATTAAATCATAGTACTAGTAATATTGAACTTCACTCCAAGAGCTAATGGGATGACAGACTGATGAGTGGAAAATTTGTCATTCATTTACATCCAAATTCTCACATGCTACCATGAATTAAGCTTTTACATAAGGCTAATTCTTCAATGGAATGCTTTCTTTTCTAGTGTTTGTGATTTTGCAAGAAATCTAATGAAAATGAGTTAAGACAAAGCTGGAACAAAAGTAAAGTGGTCAAGTAGAGCAAAAGAACCAAAGATCAGACCCAAGAAGTGATCCCCAAGTGCCGTGATCTCACTTTGAGGGCCGTAATCATAGTCAATCAATAAAGTTAGAAGGCAACAATAACGATATGATGCTATGAAATTACAGAGTCACGATCACAGCTTAAGGACGTCGATCGTGAAAGGACAGAAAAGTTTTAGGGGGAAAATTTGAATTTCACAAAGATGAGTCCCAAAATGCAAAAGCCAAAGCCCTCAATGTTTTTGGGCATCTTTTAGCTACTTTTGCCAATTTGGAGAGAAAAAAAATTAATTTTGATAAGCAAAATTTAGAGTGTTCTTAAGAGATAATTTAGCTTTGATGATTGAACTTGAAGTTAGAGATCTTACTTATGTTGCTTTTCAATGGATGAGTTTAATGCCAACTTAGGTATATCTTTTCTCTCTAATTTCATGAGTAGCTAAGTTCATATAGTAGGTTTATGCTTGGTTTGGTGGTGAATAATATGTGGGTGTTAATTTTTAGTTCAAATAATTAGTTAATTGTTTTGGGTTATGCTCTTACTCTATATTTAAATTGAGAATTATGGGTGAAACCCAATTTTCTTAGAACCTATATCATCCTTGAAAGAGGGATATAGGTGAAGAGTAATTGTGAACAATAATATGAATTAGCTTCTTTCTTAGCATTTTCTTTGAAATAAGGATGTTATGTGAATTATATGTGTGCATAAGCATCATTTTAGAAAAAAAGATACTAGTTTGAGGCAATGGATTCGGTAAACTTGTCCTTCTCATGAGGTGTTAGAAAGAATCCATGAGTGAAATTTAGTGTTTTATCTAAAGGTTAAAACTAAGACCCTAAATCTTCCTACCCAAAACCCTTAGGTAAAACTTAGACTAACTTTTAATTTCCCATAAAAATTTTCAAATCAAACTTCCCTCAATTTACTTTATGTTTTATTTAAACATTTCACTATGGGTTAATGCATAGTTAACTCTCAACACATGTAAGCTTTGAAAGCTAGTTTACACTCCTCGTTGATTCAACCCCGACTCTTGTTGGTTATATGTTAAAAAGGTTTTCCTTGCATATATTTGATGTTTAAGTTGATCATTATCAAATATGGCTCCATTGCTGATCAGTAGAAAATAGTTTTCACTTGTGTAGTGTTGTTAGTAACCATGGATTAACCACGGTGCTTTAGTTTACATTATTTGTTTTTTGTTCTTTTTTTAGGTTATTTTCACCTTAGTTATGGCACCATGAGCCATAATGGGAGTAATGTCATCTCATTTAATGAAAACCCTAAGGATAAGGATCATCTTAATAATATAGGGCATACGAGTGCAATCAGCATTCCACCAGCCGAGGGAAATTAAGTATTCTATGTCACTAGAGTGATGCTCTATATGTTACAAATGAAAAGTATATTTGTGGGAAAAGCACACGAAGATGAAAACTTACATTTGAAAAACTTTATTGAATTGTGCACCCCATTTGATATTGCCCATATTACTCAAGAGTCTGTTCATTTGAGGCTTTTCTCAGTCTCTTTAATAGGGGGAATACTTTTGTGGTTGACATCCCTACCCGTCAGGTCTATTACATCTTGGGTTGAACTTATGGAGCCATTTTTGGATCGATATTTCCTTCCATCTAGAATGATTCAACTATGAGACCAAATAAAAAAAATTGTCAACTTAGTGGTGAGCCACTATAAGAGGTATGGCAAGGATTCAATGACAAAATCATGCGATGCCAAATCCATGAAGTTCTGGAGAAGATGTTTCTCTAAATATTTTATCGGGTATTAGACCAATTGAATAAAACTATTATTGAAAACGCATTTAGAGGGTCTCTTATAAAGTTATCTTATAGGGTTTCATCAACTTTGTTTGACCAAGTTACAAAAAAAAATAGAGGATGAGACACCTGAGATTCCAAAGTATCCATAGGGTCTCTCTCCGCATCTTATTTCAACAAAAAGCAAATAAAGAAGGATGAAGAAGGAGATAAAAATATTGACAAGGTGATGACCTAATTAGATCTTCTCACTGAACACGTAATGGGGGCACCATAAAAAACAATCAATGTCATTGCATCTCAAAGTGAAAAAAGTTTTGATAAGGATGATCTAAGGCACTTAATGAAGAGATAAGGTTCTTGGCGAACCATCTAGAGGTTCTTGCCCCACCTACTAAAGGCAAGGTGGGAATCAAGGTCAAAAAAATTGAGACTGGGATCGTAATTAGCATGATAGAGAATGGGATAGATACCTTGAGCGGAGGGATAAAAAGAGAGGATATGATAGATATGCTCTCTCTTATTATTATGTCAAGGACAAGTAATCAATCACTTATATGAGGCTGACTCTTTATTGAAATGCATAAATTTCCAGTGTTTGTGCTTTTACAGAAAACATGATGAAAATGAGTTAAGACAAAGCTGGAAGAAAAGTAAAGTGGATAAGTAGAGCAAAAGAATTGAAGATCAGACCTAAGAGGTGACCCTCATGTTCTGCGATCGCACTCTGAGGGTCGCTATCATGGTCAGTAAAGAAAATTATAAGTCGGCAATCATGATAAAATGTTATGTGATTGTAGAGTCAGGATCAAAGCTTAAGTATGGCGATCGTGATAGGACGGAAAGATTTCAGGGGAAATTTAGAATTTCATATAGCAGAGTCCAAAAATGAAAAAGGAAAAAATGCTTTACATTTTAAGGCATCTTTTAGCTAATTTTTCCAATTTGGAGAGAGAATAAAAATTTTGAGAGTGAGAAGTAAATGGTAGAGTGTTCCTACGACATAATTTAGCTTTGTTGATTGAACTTGAAGTTGGAGATTTAACTTATTTTACTTTTCAATACATGAGTTGAATGCCAACATGGGTATATCTCTTTTCTCTAATTTCATGAGTAGCTAAATTCATATCGTGGGGTTATGCTTGGTTAGGTGGTGAATAATGTGCAACTAATTATTAGTTCAAATAATTAGTTAATTGTTTTGGGTTTTTCTCTTACACAATATTTTAATTGAAAATTATAGGTGAAAACCCCAATTATCTTGGATCCTGTATCATCCTTGAATGAGGTATATGGACAAAGACTAATTGTGAACAACAGTGTGAATTAGCTTCTTTCTTAATATTATCTTAGAAATAAGGATGTTATATGAATTAGCTATGTGCATAAGCATCATCTTAGAAATAAGTATGCTAGTTTAAGGTAATGGATTTGGTAAACTTGGCACGCTCATGAGGTATTCAAAAGAATCCATGAGTGAAATTTAGTAATTTACCGGAAGATTAATACTAAGACCCTAAATCTATCTACCCAAAACCCTTATCTAAAACTTGAACTAACCTTTGATTACCCATGCAGGAACACCATCTAGGATGGCATACTCCCAAGGTTATTCTCAATTTGGTAAATCTTATCAAGTGTTTCAATCTCTTACTAGTGTTTTTGGTAATTATGTTTAACAAATTTTCAAATCAAACTCCCCCTAATTTACTTTTATGTTTTATTTAAATGTTGCATTGTGGGTTAAGCATACTTAACTCTCAACACACATAATCTTTGAAAGCTAGTTCACACTCCTCGTAGATTTGACATCCCGACTCTTGTTGGGTATATATTGAAAGTTTCCACCTTGCACCGAATTCTACGTGTAAGTTGAGCATTATCATGACTCAACATCACCAATCCCTTCAAAATCAACATCATCTTGATCATCAACATCGAAAGGAATAGCCTGTCATTTTTGTCCTCTAGCTCTTTGTTGTTAATATGGATTACCAGGAGAAACATTGTAAATATTTTACTCATGAATGTCATCACCAAAAATTCCATAAATTTCATTATTGGCTACATTCTAATTGTTGTTCCTAGCCTGAACATCAGCAAGCTATTTTCACCGTGTTGCTTCACAATTTTATTCATTTAAAACTCCTTCAGAGTATTCTCAGGCTTGGGGTTATAAGGAAGTAGCAGTTTACCTCAACTTTGTGTATTAGTCATGCACGGAAATATACCATGTATAAAATAGAAACAACAAATAAATGTAAAATTAGTTAATAATACTAAGAGTAAATAAACACACTTGGCCAAGTAACTAAAATTTGATGCACCCAAATCTATATCAAATTAGAATGTAAAGTAGTTTCTATCAAATATATAACTCAGTTATGTTGGGGTTGAATCCATAGGAAATAAGGTAAAAACTAAGCCTTATGAGTTAAGTTTACCACAAGTCAATTATTTCAATAATAATTTATTTCCATAAGAATGGGGGTTTTGTAAAATGTGTTTGTCATTCAATTACCAAATATGATTAAGTAAAAATAGTAAATTTTAGTAAATATAATCATTTAATAGAGAGAACTATGTTTGTGTTCAATATGGCTTCATAAGTTAATCGGGTCTATAACAATACTAGACTCTTTCGATACCAAGCATGCAATACTATTGATTATTTCAATACATCTAAACGTTCTCAACCTACTTAGATTATTTCCACTCCAATTCTATCAAACTAAGAGTTACGAAAATGTGAAACTTTATAATTTACATAAGTTGGTTAATCTTATTACATCATTAACCATTAAAGGGGGTTGGAAACCCTAAATCCTTAATATTACCTCTTTTCCTACTTTTAACCTATTTAAAATGAAAGAATTACTAATACAAAGACCTACACTATCTTAATATACACCGATATTGATCCTAAAGATGCCAATTCACCGTGGATCCTACAATCTAAATTGTGGGGTTTAGCCACACAAAGTCTTTGCATAAACAAAGTCATAATTCATAAGATAGGAAATTTACGTACACAAACAAAATTTAAATCCCAATTGTATTCAAGAAACAAGTTAAGTTGCTCAAATTCAACAAAGTAACATAAGGCTAGTGTAAGTTTTTTCTCTATTACACTAAATACTAAAAGTAACCCTAATTGTTTCTATTTATAGTATAGTTCTTTAAAGTTCTAATTAGAATCAAAGAAAATCCCACCTTACATTTCACGATCAACTCAATGGCCCATAACCTAGGTTACAATCAGTCACTTTAACTGATGTTGCAATCCGGTGTGATTTTCTTAAAACTACCTAAGCCACATTGTTTGGATGATTGTCTGTTAGCTTTTTCATCGTTTGAATTTCTTCACCTAGCCATTCTATTTAAGATGATGGCTTGGGTGATGGTTCATTGGGTGAATGATGGTTTACTAATTTAGTAATTGTATAACCAACACCTAAACCTCATTCTATCCAAGCCACGTGATTAAGGTTCATCATATGGTTGATGACTTGTCTGATTTAATATTAATTCACTATTTTAAACATATTTGGCAAAAATGATGGCTTGATCTTCTTAAATATTATAACATAAGTGTGTTATACCAATCTTGTAAGGCTAATATTGTTGTTGATGATCTTAGAAGGTAGTTTATGGGAGTGTGGAACACCCAAAAAAGATAAGAAAGAACTTATGAGATAAGTGCATAGACTCACATATTTGGGAGTCTTTCTTGCAAATTTCGATGATGGTGGTATGATAATGCAAAATAGTCCCGATTCCTTATTATTGATTAAAGTAAAAGAGAAACAAGATAATGATCGTATATTGTTTCAACTAAGTGATGAATTTCATTAGCAAAAGGTTGAGGTTTTCTCTTTTGTGAAAGGTGGTATGCTTCGGTAGAAAGGTAGGTTGTGTGTGTCTGATGATTTGATCCATCCAAGAACCACTAAGATATATCGTGACTAAAAAAAAGTCTTTTGGTGGAGTGGTACAAAAGGGACATTATAGACTGTGTACCTTAGTGTCCTAATTGTCAATAAGTGAAGGTAGAATATCAAAGATCTAGAGGTTATACCAATATATTAGTATCCTTACATGGAAATAGGAGATAATAAATATGTATTTCATTATAGGATTACCTGGTATATATCATCAAATTTGGGTGATAGAAGATAGGATGACTAAGTCTTCTCATAACTTGACTGTTAAAAATTGTAGATTCAACATAGGATTATGCTAACTTATATATTAATGAGTTAGTCTAGCTTTATAGAATTACTTTGTTAATCATCTCAGATAGGGGTACTCAATTCATAACTTAGTTTTGGAACTCATTCTAGAAAGGTCTAGGTATCAGGATAGACCTTAAGTACAATTTTTAGTAGGCAAAATGATGGGCAAGCAGAGCACACCATTTAGATTCTTGAGGATATATTAAGGGTATGTATTAGTTAGTTAAAGTTGTAATGACCCATTCCATCATTATAACATTGCATGGGGTGTAAGAGTTCAGGTAGAATTATCCCTAAGATGAGAGTTAAAAAAATCTCAGGCTCGATTTAATTAAAATTAAGTCTAAGTATGATATGGTATAGAGACCCTTCATGTCTTATGGTGTTTGATATGTTAGTTTTAAAGGTTTGGTGTGATAGATGGGGATTTTAGTGATCTAAAGAAATTATTGGAGCAAAACTTAGGTATATATAACTCTATTTATAGTGTTTATGATAGGATAAATCTATGTTGTTGGAAAACAAAATGTGTTTTGTTAAAGAGGGAAATTTGGAAGTTCCCTGAGCTATTTGTAACACCCCAAAAGTCCCTAAGATTATGTATCAGACTTAGAAAAGAAAAACATTTAGAAACTAGAAAAATCTTTATAGAAAGACACAAATAATGAGTTATCCTTAATCTTAGTGACTCAATAGGTGAGACCTCTTGAGTGCTTAGACAAAAGTACCGGGGGACTAATTTTCCTCCAATGATAATAACTGTTGATAATGATTCATTTTCAATCACAACAATTTGTCTCAACACCATTTAAGTGAATTTCCCCAAAGTCCTAAAAATTGATTATTTTCATCCCAATAGAAACAACCCCTAACAATGATATATTTTCAGTGCTGACAATCTATGGTCAGTTCCTTGAGAAATTCTATAAAAGTCCTAAAATTTAAAGTTTATGCCCAGTGATTATGACTCTTGACAATGATGAGTCATGTGTCACAGCGAGCCATTCTGACCATCTATCATCAAGAGGCTCAAAAGCAACCTCCTCATAATGATTCAAATGATGAGTCATTGCAAGAGGCAAGGAGTCATCCTGAGACCCATCCATCGCGACTCGAAAATTTTTAAACACATTAACTCATGGATATAATAATTTTTTCCTTAGTTTTTAACCTTTTTCCATGATGTGTAGGTCACTAAAATCTATATATATGAGATTCTAAGCTTTTTTTTCCCGTAATCTCTTAAGAAAAAGTCTAGAACAAGATCAAGCAAGCTAGGGTTCCAAATAAAGAAGATCTGTTAAGTTCTCCTTGTCAAGTATTTGTCTTTGCTCAGGTCCGCAAGATTCAGTGATGAATTCCTTTCATCCTTCCCTAAGTAATTCAATTATATGATTAATTATGTTAAAGCAAGTTTTTTACCCCAATTCTATTCAAGTTATGGCATTTATGTAAAGTTAGAGTTTTAATGAAATATTTATCATACATATTATTCTATCTTGTTTTGATGATGAGCAGTTGACTTCTAGGATCAGGTCCCTGGATGTTTAAGGCTACAGTACAGTTGGCACGTATTTTCACAATATTATCCTCTTATGTGACAAACTGCATAGGTGTTGCTTGTACTATTAAGGAAACTTAGTCGAATTATATGTCAACCCTAATCATCACTCTTCTATAAAAGGAAAAAGATATTTCTTTATCAAGTAGTTTTTGAAAAGACGGAAAGATGAAGAGTGAAAGAAAGGCAAAAACTCAAGTTCTTATATCTTGTGAGTTAAAATTGCAAATGTTCTTGAGTCCAGTTTGATTCTGTAATTGAATTACCCATTCTATAAGAGTAGTGATCTTTTCATTTTGTTTTGAGAGAGCCTTAGGTAGAGTTTCCGAAGCTTGAAACTTGTTTGAGTTAACCAGTGTTGAGGAGTCTTGGCAGAGTTGTCAAGTTGAGATTGTTATAGATTTACTAAAAGTAGGAGGATCCTAAAGTTACGTTCAAGTTCGAGTCTGTAATCAAGAGGTTAATTATAGTAAAATTTTGATGTGCTTGTAAGGGTAGGTCGTGGTTTTTCCTTTGTTGATCAAGGAGGTTTCCATGTTAAATCTTGTGTTATTTACATTTCTTGCACTATGTTGTGTTCTTGGTTGGTTTACTATTTTATTACCTATGACTGATTTTGAGGGACCTGGTCCTTAACTGTTTGGTGCAACCCTCAAGGTTTCAATAATTGGTATCAGAGCGGATTTACTCTAAAAGGTTCACACCTTGAGAATTTTAGCTAGCATGGTTGCTCCACCTAACCAAGAAGAAGGGAAATCTATGACTAGGCCACCTAGATTTAATGGGTGGTGGAAAACCAGGATAGTTGACTTTATTATGGCTGAGGATAGTAAGCTGATGGACATAATTCTTGATGGTCCTGATGTTCTTGTTAGAGAAGTCTATGAAGAAGAAGTTACAAGAATGGTTGTCAAAAGCAAGAGGGAGTTCAATGCCAAGAAACTGCTAATGTGTGGTATTGGACCTAATGAATATAATAGGATCTCAGCCTATTAAAATTCCAAGGAGATTTGGGATTGCTTGAGTACTACTCATGACGGTACCACTGATGTGAAGGATTCAAAATTATATATGTTGAGTACTTAGTATGAAACCTTCACAATGAAAGAAGGAGAAATAATCAAAGAAATGCATACAAGATTCACTTCTGTCACAAATGAGCTTCACTACATGTGAGAAGCAATTTCTTTATATAAGAAGGTGAGAAAGATTCTTGGTGTTCTTCTAAGTCCTGAGAAAGCAAAGTGGATGTGATAACTGAAGCAAGAACCTGAAGACCCTCGCTATGGATGAACTGATTGGAAATCTAAAAACCCATGAGCTTAAGTAGCAACAAGGGCTGGAGAAGAATGAAATAATAAAGGAAAATGCTTGACATTGAAGGCTTTAAAACATGGTTAAGTAGAAGAGTACATTGATGATGGGCTTCACAAATATGGAATTCCTGAGCATTTTATTAAAGACTATCCAATGCATAAATTGGATTATCAGGAGTATCTTAAGGCTAGAGGTGACAAGGGAAAGAACAGGGACCAGGTCCCTAAAAATTGAAGAAGGAAGCAGCATTTGAGTATGCGGTAAGGCAAGGTATGATAGTATGGAGAGATTCTTCCAGTGAATCTGATGAAGATGACAAATCAAGAAATGCTTCTATGCTAGCTATGAAAAATAGTCTAGTTCTCTATGATAACGTGTTTGTATTCATGTCAAACACAGAAGATAAAGAAGAAAAAGAGGTAACTCTCTCTGATATGAAGGAAAACCTATATAACTGCACTTCTAGGAAGATAAAAAGTCTTGCAGTTGTGTTGATAGACTCGGTATGTGAACTAGATGGTGAGAATAATTCCTTATAGGAGAAAGTAGAGAATCAAAAGCATGAGTTAATTGCCTGAACTATTCAGATATTTGAAACTAAAGAAATGGCAACTAAATTGAAATCTAAAAATCTGAGTGGTATGAGTCAACTGAAGAGGGCAAATGATTTGGATGTTAAAGGGAAGAAAGAATCTGTAAGGCTTTAAATTTATTTTGAGGAAAGGTTGAGGGATTCTCAACAACACCTTATGTATGCACTCTACAAGAATAAATAGTTAGGAAAGGACCTGGTCTGTTTAAAAGAAGATCTTAACAAATCTCTAAATGGACTGCATCTTCACAGATCCTTTTTAATTTAACCTGTCAAGTGGAAAAATGGCAAGAGGATTGGTTATGAATGAGAATCACAGACTCTTGGGTCAAAGGAAAAGTTGCTCATGATTCTAGAAACAAGGTTCACAAACCTTTATGTACTCATTATGGAAGAGATGGAAACCTGAAGGAAAGATGTCAGTATTGTCTTAAACCTAGAATAAGTAGTATAAAATACATTAAGCAAGGGAATTCACATCCTAAGGGTTCCAAACTCTTGAAAAGTGTGAAAAGGAATTCTCTACCTGGATGTGCCAAGATGGATTTGATCACACCATTGTCCTCCCACTGGGAATTCAAACTTAAGTGTGTTCCCACATCCAACTTATGATCATTATTCTAGGTACGTGAAGGGGATTGCAGTTAGGAATGTGTTGTTGATAGTATGTGTTCTAAGCTCAATCTTAGAAGATCTGACTGGATTCTCTTACTAAAGACACTTTAAGGTGGAAGTGTTTTATTTTGAAATAGTTGATTTCAAGCAACCCGGTCCTAATGGAATTCATCTTAAAGAAAGAACGTGCGATAGTATGAGTTAAGTAAAGTTTGTGACCTGGTTCTCAGACCTGTTTAATAAAGCAAGTTGAGACTAAGCTTGATCAAAATACCTTGACTTAATATTTGAGGCTTTGTCAATCCTCAAAATTGGTTATGTTAAAGAGACAGGTATCTATGACAAAGTAGGAGAATGTTAATCTAACTCAGTTCCATATCATTTTAGGTATAAACTCATGGGAACAACTTAGAAAGAGAATAGTTAAAACAAACACAAGTATAGTATTCAATTAAAAAGAAAGGGACCTGGTCCAATCTCTCAGGTTATCACCAAAATAATGTTGCTTAAAAATACACTAAATTCTTATTTAAAAAAGACAAATGTATTATCTATATGAACATAAACTGTCAATTCAATTTAAATATGAAAAGTCACACCGTTGTCATCAGACGCGTCTATTCAAAAAGGGTATCCCTTAAGTGTCAAAAGGCCATCTCTTTCATTATAAATTCAAATCTTTTTATTTCATTATCCTATAAATTAACTTATACCATCATTCTAAATTATTTCCTTTATTAATCTAAACTAGTCCTTTTCCTTTCCTTTCTCAAAAATTCAAAATGTCTGAAAATCTATCATCTTCAAACCCCATGAAATAATTATACTTTGATCATCCTTAAAAGTCAAAAAGAGATTCTTTAATTTGAAGGACCTCTTTCCTTAAATAAAATAGATTCCTCCAATGTTTCTCAAATCCATGTCCCCTCTGAAAAATTAAAAGGTACTAAAATTTTACAAAACTCACAAGTACATGGTCCCCCTACCCCCTTTGAGTCAAACCCTATATTTGACCAACTAGTTGATAAAGAGATTCATGTAAGGAAATTTGATCCATTCAATAGTACAAATTGGGTATCTGAGAATTTACTCTTGCTTGCAAATAAATTCTTAAAAAGCTCAGTATGTGCATAGGAGCAAATAGGAGGAGAAAAGAATGATTTGTCAAAGGATGGGGAGTTTATATTACCTCCAAATGAGGAAGATTAAGAGGATGAGGATTAAAAACCTCTGATTTGGAAAATGAATATCCTAAAGGATAGTAAAGAACAAAGAAAACTAATTGAAATTGGTGTACGAGTTGGAAGATCCAATTCTACTAGGCGGTCTAAAATAAAATTGCTAGCAAATGATATAAAGGAAAATAAGACTTCAACCATAAAAAGAAGAAGGTTTAAGAAAATCATTATAATAGAGGGGAAATAAAATATTGATGTTATAGAGCTTGAAGGAGAGAAGGACATTGATTTGGAGGTTGCTGCAGCAACTAAGGAAAGGAAAGAGAAAATAATATTTATGAGAAGACCAGGTCCTCCAGTTCAAAGTCTTACAACCGTGCAGGAAAGGAGAAGAAACAGATTACTGTCAAAAGAAAGAAAGCCTCTAAGGGACCTGGTCCCAAGAAAAGAAAAATGATGAAAAGAAGGATCCAAGTAATAATCACAAAAGAATGAAAAAGGAGGAACAAAAGAAAGAAATATATAAATAAAGAAAGATTGAAAGCTTGAAAACACAAAAGGTATTGTTAGGGAGAGTGTTTGATCCTAAGATCTATGAGAAACCTGGGATGGTGGAGTTGATAGAGTATGTCAGGCACCAAGGATGGACAAATCTATTTAAGGAAGCAGCACCAGTGGTTTTTGTAAATAAAGTTAGAGAATTTTATTACTCAATATATTTCTCAGAACATGGATTGATTCTATCTTCATAGGTGTAAGGAAATGAAATAAGATTGTATAAAGAAACCTTGGGAGGAATTTTGAATGTACCTATTATGTGTGTATGGATTGTTATGAAGCAACAACCCATAACTAAGTTCGTGATTAAAGCCTCAAAAGTGGGTGGGACTTCGATAGTTGAAGTTAAAAAGAAATTTCTCACAAGTGAGTTCCAGTTGGTATTTGATTTTATGAACAAGGTTCTATAGCCTAGATTAGAAAAGAGGACCATTGCATCTGGTGTTGACTTGTTCTTAATAGAACGTTTAAGTTTGAATTAATAAGCTTACTTACTCTTAAGATTGAGCATATGAAAAAAGTGATTTATGATAAAGAAGGGAAATATGGGATGTTATATGGGTACTTCCTATACTAAGTGTTTAAACATGCTAGTGTAATATGGACAAAGGGAACTCCTGGAACAGTCAAACAAAAGTTCAGCATGACAACCTTAGTGGAGAATTAATGTATTCAAGGGAAACTAGGAATTGTATACCAAGTATTAGAACTTTTGGTTGGACAAAAAAGTTTAACCAAAGAAATAGAGGAGTTGAGGATTGTGTTAGCATCAAAGGACATAGAACTAGTGCACCTAAAACTACAGAATCAGAAGTTGTCCTTAGAGGGACCTGGTGACACTGAAGAACTTATAGTATAAAATGCAAAGATCAAGGGCAAGGTTGCAGAATTAATTGGTGAGGTTCAACAGATGAATGCTGAAGTAAAGACCCTCACTAAACAGTTATTGGAAGCTAATGATGCTAAGACTGCTAGAATGGACATGTTGCTAAAATAACTCTCCTCTAAGCCCCTTCTACCTGAGTTCTAATGTGTCAATTTTCTGTGGCAATCTTTGTGCTGGCCTTTACAAATAGTTATTTAATTTTATTTTTCGTATATTATAATGGTGCTATAAATGAATGAATTTTTTCTTATGTGCTTCATTTGTTTCCTTTATTTTAAAGTTATTCTTCATGTTAGTGTTGCCTCAGTGTCCATGAGTTAACTAACCTATGCTTAATTTACTCTTTTTTTACTGTTATTCCTTTTTAATGATGCCAAAAAGGGGCAATACAAACATCATGTATTAAGGACTAGGTGTATGTTTTTAAGGATTGTATTGATTATGTTAGGGACCAGTACCAAGTACAACACATGTATGCTAATGTGTTTGAGTCTGGAAGCATAGTGACAGGGGAAGTATGCAAATGCACTAAATGATCAATGGTGCATGATGACCGAGGGAAGTAGTTGAAGCTTAATAGCAATTGAAAAAAAAAGGACTAGGTACCTAAGTTGTGAAGCATGGTGTTTCATGATAAGGTGGACATTCATCTTTAGTAGTGGAAATAACATTGATTAAATGTGATAAATAAGCATGAGCATTGATTCTTAAAACTCTGTGGTTGTCTTTTCATCATCAAAAATGGGGAAAATTGTTGTATCTTGTTTTGATATGACTTCAAGGGTCAAGGTTCCTGGATGTTCAAGGCTACAGTACAATTGGCACGTGTTTGCGCAGTCTTGTTCTTTTGTATAACAAACTGCACAGGTGTTTCTTGTACTATTGAGGACACCTGGTCTAATTATATTTCACCCCTAATCATCACTCATCTATAAAATAAACAGAATGCTTCTCTATCAAGTAGTTTTTCAAAATATGAAAAGCTGAAAAGTGAAACAAAGGAAAAAACACAATTTCAACATTGATCAAGTTCTTAATTCTTGTGAGTTAAAACTACAAATTTTCTTGAGTTAAGTTTGAGTCTATAAATGAGTTACTCATTCTATAAGATTAATGATCTTTTCATTTTTGTTTTTGAGTTTCTTAGGTAGAGTCTTTCTCATGATTTATGTTTTGGTCTCCAATTATATTTTTAAGCTACTCTTATGCTCTCAGATTCAATTTTAATTTATTGCATTATATTTATATGTATTACTTGCGTACTAATACGCTCCATTATATTGACTTCATCTTGAACAACATTATTTAGGTGATGCCGATCTAGGTTCTCAGACTTGAGATTACTGTTAGATGTTTAGTAACATCTACACTTCAGAAGTTTGGTAAGCTCTACCGTCATTCATAGATGCAGATTATTGTTCTAGTTTGCTAGATAGTTTAGAGTTTTCTTTTTTCTTTTTTATAAATCTTACAAGTCCTTGTCTCAAGTTTATTTCAGGTTTTATTAGTAGAGGCTTCATTAGACAACCGTTAGATTTTTTATGTCATTTAAACATGCTCAAGTTTATTAGTAAATTTTCTTTGTCTCATTATATATATGTTCTTTCAAAGTCCTCCATTGTAGACCTATTATTTTAGGTTACAAGCCATAAAACATAAGAATAATAGCATATCTAAATATAAATAAGGAAAAGAGTAACAATATCCCACGATCTAGTAAGGTCGGTACAAGAGCCTTTAGTAAAATAATAAGAGTACCATAAGTGTCAACTATAAAATAGTCTAAAAATAGAAAGATCATCCAAAACATAAGAAGGAGAGAAAGCCAACTCCGACTCCTAAAGCTCACCTTGTCTCTAAACTCTGATCGGCACTAAGACAACGTCAATTGCGACAGCTAGTACTAGGATCTACACTAGAAAAGTATATAGAAATATAGTATGAGGACCAAATCAATAGGTACTCAATTGGTGTCATTAGTCGACTAAGCTAAATCACAATATAAATATAATAAGATGCAAGATAATAAGTAAAGGCCTTATTTGTTTCCACTTAATAGAGGTCTGAATCTGAATAATTCAGACATCATACTATTAGATGCATTTGTTTTAAATAAAATACTGTCACTTATTGGGTATTAATTGATCCAATTCAGTTAGATCTGTGGACAAGTCTGAAGCTTATTATCCTAAAAAACACAATGCTTTCTTTTCCAAAATACAAACATTTAAACTTTATTTCTTCCATAACCCTTATATTACTAACATTGATTTCATTCACAATTCCGTTACCACTATCTTTCTCTTTAGAGGAATAACACAACATAGTCTGTGATTTTGATTACATTCAATGAAGAGGTTTTTCTTAAATGTGAATTAACATACACTAAAGATAAAGATTACCATGGTTAATTATGATTTCTTACTTTGATTCTCTTAACTTTTACTATTTGTTATATTTTTTGAGAAAGTTTAATGGAATATTTACTTTTTTCTGATGAAATTTTGGGAGGTTGAATGCATTTTTAGGATCATCTGATAGCTGGCTAGAATTATGCAGATATGATTAATCCAATTACTAGTTATATATGTATAGTTACGTGGTAATTATGTAGGTATTAATTATTTAACTATAAATTATCCAAGTATTAGTTATGTGGGTTTCTAAAATTCGAACGAAATATTACATTGATTAAACATGGATAACTTATTTTTTAATTATCTATCAAACTTGGTATAACTTATACAGAAATTAATACATGAACATGTTATTTCTCCACTAGCTAACAAACAAACCCTTAAAAATTGTTATCGAATACATATTAAATAGTTCATAATTTTTTTATTTTATGTGATCTCGCTATGTTGTTTTGATATTTTTTGAACATAATGTTGATGTATATTCAACTAATATTGTTTAAATTTTATATTTAATAATTCTTTAAATTGTACAATTTAGATCTTAAGAAAACAAATAGTCTAAGTCATTCAAAATTCAAATATAGAGACAATGTCTTAATTATTCAGATGTGAATTCAAATTCTGACATCATAATCTTAATAAAAACAAATGCAGCCTAAGTCAGGAGAAAAGGAAAAACCTATAATAATGCTCCAAATACTAAAATTAACAAGTGAAGAAATAGCATTAAAGAGAATGTAACTACCTATAGTATAACTAGACCCCATAAGCGCCGGAGATGAAAATGAAAGTAAATAATCAAATATGATCCCCCATAAGCCCGGTGAATGTAATCAAAAAGAAATAATAACAGTAAATATTCCAACCATCCAAATCTTGAAACTGTAACCATGGATATTTCCATACCATAAACTCTAGAGACAAACCAGTTCCATTACCATCATAATTAATGTCACGACCTAAGGCTACCCCCTAGTCCTAATACGATGCTTAAGGCCATAAGCAATCCGAAGTTAACCCATGATCTGGCATAAGCTATAAATACTAAAATAAATGTAGCAAAATACTATGCAGAAGTCATTTAATAAATGTTTAAATAGTTAAGTAAAAAACAAAGGAGTCTGAAACAAATCACTTAAAACATAACTAACTGTCTGATCATCTGAACGCCTCTAAACATGATAAATTGTTGGTATAGGTCCCCATCTAACTCTGACTACTGAAATAAGCATGAACTGAAATACTAGAGAGCATGATAAATAGAATAATTAGTCCTCAACTGATGAGGACTACTAATACTGCAACAGAGTGGCACATATTCTATCTAAGTACAATCGGGGAACTGAGCATCCAAACCTATGTTATAAGACAACATAGCACAAAAGAGAGTATGTAGTTAATACTTTAAAGGTACTGGTATATGTGACAAAGACTACCTGATATGAGTATATGCTAAATATGAATGTTGAATATAAGACCAAGTATAACCATGTACTGAAATGATATGAATAACTTATTTATGGATGCTTGGTAATGCAAACTTGTGCTGATATAATCTAAATACTAAACTGAAATTATGGGAGCTATCATATAACTGATGTAATCTAATCTGAGTTAATTAGGGTTCAACTTATAACCCTAGTTGGAAGGGTACCAGTACCTTGCAATGGGTACCAACACCTTCTATGTGGATCTACTAACATGATGTCCCAAAGGACTAGGGTGTTAGTACTCTACTAGCGAGTGACCCCTAAGAGAGTGACAGTTCTTAACTAGTGGGTGACCACTCAAAACCTACCTTGCCTATGTAGTTCTGGAACATAGAGACTTCTACTAAAGGTCCTATTTCTCTGCTGGCGCATAATTCTTCCACCCTTGGTTCGCTCGGTGCTAAGTCCTTCTCCCAACCGAACTGACTTTGATACTGGTAAAAAGCTTAACCTGACTAATTCTGACATATGATCAAAACGATAGTATTCTAAATTAATGATACAAGTATTCTTTGAATGACTTGAAACTTGATATATGTAGCATATATGAATATCTAAAGATCGATGTACATACCCTAGTAGCAGTATCTAATACAAATATTGAACGACACATGGTATGGAAAATCATGAAGAACACCCAAATGAATAACTAATCATGATGTGGACATTTGTATGATAAAATATATGGAAACACAATTATCATGAGGGAATATATTTTCATGGAGGAACTTAAGATTTTAACTGAATAAATTATGAAATTCTTACTTCTCATAGAATCCTAGATAAAAAAGGGATTAAACTTAAAGAAATTCAAAGATCTTTGAGACTAAATTGGTGAAAATATTCCATTGATGAATATCCCACATACCCGAAGTAGAAGCCTTGAAGAAATTTTCTTGAGAATTGGACTCGCTTAAACAACCCTAGTTTGTTCTTGAGAGAGAAAGGAATGGCCTCTTTGATTCTTTTTGGGTGAATTTGATAACCGTGTTATGAATTGGGGCTTTGGGGTCTTTTATACCACCCCTTGTGAAGTCACAACGATGTGGGTTTATCTTTTAAGAGAGTGAGAAAAACCTAAAATTCCTTAGAAAAACATGTAGGAAAACATATTCCGAGTCTTTATGACTCACCTTACGACTCGTTACGAGTGGATATGAGTTGTGGTTTGAGTCATAACTTAGGATCTTGGGATTCTGGATACATTGTTCTATGACTATGACTTGCCTCATAACAGCTCATTATGACTAATTACTAGTCACTTGGTGAAGTCAAAGTCTGTGACTTGATTCATGGATCCTTTGCTGGTCAGGCTACGAGTCCACACAATGACTCATAAGTTCTGAATACAAGTCGCGTGCTGGACTCGTAACCCTTGGAAGGGATTCTTTGTTTTATATTTCTATGACTATGACTCACTCATGATGACTTATCACGACTGGTTATGGCTCATCTCTCAAGTCATAGTCATAGCAGTGTATCATGTCCTTAGGGGAAACTTTACTCAACTCGTTACCATGACATCAAATTAAGGCGAGACTTGAAGAATTTGAAAGCTAACTTTGTGGCCTATCTTTTAAGAGGTTAAGAGTATGAAACATTTGGGTATTATAATATCTTCCTCTTGCGATCATTCATCCTCAAATAAAACTAACTAAGATGGGACAGTAAGAAGACTGAGATTATGCACATAACATATAGAAGCTGAGTTATGACTAAATATCTGAAATGTGAAAACATAATGCATGGACTAAACTGAACTCATAAATGTATGCTATGAAATGAGGAAGGTTATATAGCTGAGATAGAAAATGAGGGAATTAATCTAAGAAACCATTACCTCAAGGTAAATCTAAATTTGTAGAGAAGAGATAGGGCTACTTGGACCGCATATCGGCTTTCGCTTCCCAAGTAACTTACTTAATATAATAATTTCTCCATGAAACCTTAACAAAGGCAACTTATTTATTCCTTAACATATGAACTTGATAGTGAAGAATCTCGACTAGGATTTCTTTATAGGAGAGGCGATCTTTCACTCCTGCATTCTCTAAAGGAATGACTGAAGCTGGATGAAAAATGTATTTCCTTAGCATAACATGAAACATTAGGTGCACTGATGCTAACTCTTCAGGAACTCTAACTCATAGGCTAGTTTCCTAAAATGCCTCAAAACCTTATATGGGCCAACATAATAGGGACTGGACTTCCCTTTCTTACCAAATCTTTTCATCCCTTTAATGGGCAAAATTTTCAAATACACAAAGTCACTTACATCAAATTTAATCTCTTTTATCCTTATATCTGCATAGAATTTCTAATGGTTCTGGGTTTTCTTTTGCCTTCCACGAATGAATTTAACTTTATTGTTGCCTCACGTACAGAGTTCGGCCCTATAGAAAAAGCCTCAAAAACTTTAAACTATCCAATAGGAGATTTATAACTTTTATCATACAAAGACTAAAATAGAGCTATCTGGATACTGTAGTGATAGCTGTTATTCTAGGCAAACTCAATCAAAGGCGAGTGATTATCCCAACTACCCTTGAAATTGATAACACAATCCCTCAACCTGTCCTTTAAGATCTGAATAGTCCTCTCTACCTGACCATCTTTCTGCAGGTGAAAATTCGTATTGAGATAAACTTAGGTGCTAAGACCCTTCTCAAAAGACTTGAAAAATAAGAAGTAAACTGAGTACCTCTATCTAAAATAATGGTCAACGAAACCCCATAAAACCTTACCAACTCCCAAAGATAGAGTCTAGCATAATCTTCGACTAAATATAAAGTATGAAACTGGCAAGAAATGGGTTGATTAGGTCATCCTATCCACGATGACCCAAATCGAATCATGTTGATGACACATATAAGGTAGCCTTGTAACAAAGTCTATATTCACCACTTCTCCCTTCCAAGTGGGGATGCTGAACTCCTAAAGTGTACCACTAAGTCTCTAATGTTCAACCTTAATCTACTAACAATTCAAACACTTAACTATGTAATAAGCAATACCTTTCTTCATACAATTCCACCAAAAGACTTCCTATAAATCGTGGTACATCTTAGTGGCTCTTGGGTGAATTGAATATCCAGAGCCATAAACCTCGGATAGTATCAACTATATCAAATCATCCATATTTGGAACACAGAACCTACTCTGATAATAAAGAACACCATTTTACCCTTGGGAGAAAACCTCAACCTTCTGATCCTAAATTGTTTTTTTTAACTTAAGCAAAATGGGGTCTCTATCTTGATTTTCCTTCACCTCAGAAACCAATGAAGTTTTTGAACCATTTTGAACCCAGACACTACCTTTGGATGAATCAACCAACCAAAAACCCAATCTATCTAGCTGATGAACCTCGTGAACTAACTCCTTCTTATCATCCTGAATATGGACAACACTTTCAATAGACAACTTGTTAAAGGCATCAACCACAACATTGGCCTTACCTGGGTGATACAACACACTCATATCATAGTCTTTTAATAATTTAAGTCATCGTCTTTTACATAGGTCTTTCTATGTGAACACATATTGAAAACTCTTGTGATCAGTAAAAATATCTAAATGGATACCATAGAGGTAATGCCTCTAAACATTTAAAGCAAAAATAACTGCTTCTAACTCAAGGTCATAAGTCGGGTAGTTCTTCTCATGGAGTTTGAGTTGTCTAGAGGCAAAGGCTACTACTTTACCTCACTGCATCAAGACACACTTAAGTCCAATCTTGAAGCATCACAATAAACTACAAACCTATCTAAACCTTTAGGTAGAATTAATACCAAAGCAAAAGTGAGTCGTGTCTTCAACTCCTAATACTTTTCTCATAGGAATCTGACCACTGAAACTTGACTTTCTTTGGAGTAAGTATGGGCATGGGAGAGGCAATAGTTTAGTAACAAGCTAAACCCAGAAAACTTCTAATATCTAATAGAGAGATAGGTCTGGGCCAGTTTTTTACTGCTTCAGTCTATAAGGAATCAACTCGAATAACATCTTTAGAAAGAATGTGACTAAGGAAATCTAGAGATATCAACCTAAATTCATACTTACTGAATTTATCAAATAGCTAATGATTCTTAAGGGTCTACAAAATAATCCTCAAACTGTCTGCATGATCACTTTCAATAGGGGAATAGATAATGATGTCATCTATGAAGACTATCACGAATATGTCTAAGTAATGCTTCAACACTCTGTTCAATAAGTACATAAAATATATTAGAGAATTCATTAGTCCAAAAGACATAACTACAAATTTATAGTGACCATATAGAGTTTTGTAGGTTGTCTTTGAAATGTCACATTCTCTGACTCTAAGCTAATGATAGTTGAGTATGAGGTCTATCTTAGAGAAATAATTTACTCCTTGAAGTTTGTCAAACAATTCTTTAGTTCTGGGAAGAGGCTACTTATTCTTTAGTGTGACTTTTTTCAACTGACAGTAGTTAAAGCACATTCTAAGAGAATCGTCTTCTTGCGCACGAAGAGAATAGGAGAACCCCACAGGGAAACACTAGGCCTGATGAAGCCCTTATCTTGGAGATCTTCCAATTTTTCATTCAATTCCCTAATCTTAGCTGGAGCCATTCTGTAAAGCATAATTGAAATAGGTTGTGTATCTAAGGTGATTTATTCTGAAGTTGATTTCCCTTATGAAAGGAATATGGTAAGATCTTTAAGGAACATTTCTAGAAACTTATTCACTACAGGAACTGACTCAAAACTTAGATATTTAGAATTTGAGTCCTTGACTCAAATAAGATGATAGATACAACCTTTGGGGATCATTTTCCTTCCCTTAAGCTAAGAGACGAATTGACCTATAGGCACTGAACTACTAACCTTTCATTCTATGACTATCTCATTAGGAAACTGAGACTGGATGACTCTATTTCAATGATCAATTGAGGAATATAAAGACTGGATCCAATGCAAAGAATAACATCTAAATTGGTCATCTCTAATTCTACGAGATCAACTTAAGTAACTTTCTAAGATACTATGACCAGGAAATTTTTGTAAACCCGTCTAGCTATAATAGCACTGTCGATTAGAGTAGACACTGAGAAAGGCTATGCAAGAATTTCTAGGTTGACATTAAAGTTTAGTATTATATAAGGAGTCACGCAGGATAGTGTGTCTCCGGGATCTAATAATGTATAAACAAAAAGGTGGAAGACTTCTAACATATCTATTACCACGTCTGGAGAACCATCCTGTTCCTGTTAAGTCTAAGGGTATAGAGTCAATTCTGACATTGGCCACTAGTTTTACTAGAAGTGGCACCCTGCTGAGTTAGGCAAATAGTTGATGCTACTAAAGAACCAGCCTGACCCTGCAGATAAAATTTTTTACCCTTCTGAGCTACCAATGATCAATCCCTAATTCTATGGTCTGGCTTGCCATATCAAAAAGAAACATAATTGTTATCTAGGCACTTACCTTTATGTTTCTTACCATACCTCTTGCATATGGTGTTAGTAAGACTGTTATTCACGCTACCCTAGGACATAAAGATTATTGCTCTATCCTGATTATCCTATCTGGACTTAAGTACTGGAGCACTAGTAGAAGATGGCACCAGGTCTGAAGATTTTAGGTAAAACTAAGAATGATTCCTACCATCTGACCTTTGTTAAGAAAAGTTGAAGCTAACAGTTCTAACCCTCTTATTCTCCTTTTCTGTTTCCTTAAGCTTCTCCTCCTTAATCTGCTAAGCATAAAACATTAATCTTGAAAGTTCCATCTCCTTTATCAGCATTGCAGTTATGTAATCCATAACCAAGTCCTCAGAAACTCTAGACAAAAACTAACTTATTCAATACCTAGAATAAGACACCATAGTTTGAGCATACCTTTCTAACTAGGTGAACTTGAGTTAATACTCATTAACACTCATGCTACCCTGCTTTAGATTATTGAACTACTATACCTTGTCCTCCCTTAATTTGAGAGGGATGAACTTGTCCAATAAAGAAGTAGCAATCTCATCCTACTCTACTGCTTCAGTACCTTTATCTTGCTTCCACTACTTAAACGAAGTATGAGCCACCCCTTGCAATTGATAAGAAGATAAGTCATCACTCTCTCTAGAAGTGACACCCATGATATATGTCACCTTCTACACATCATCCAAGAACTTTTAGGGGTCTTTTTTATACTTAGATCCAGAGAGCGTTGGAAGATTCATTTGAGTGAAGTCCCATATTCTGGCTACTATCGAGCTCACCGTAGGGTTGGTTGGGGCAATGGACTGCTAATTACTCTAGGCGGCCATAGACTGGGTCAAAAGTATAAAAGAGGACCTAATTTTAACATGGGAGACCTACTTATTTAGAGGGCCTTTGGGGATAGGTGGTGTGGGTTGGTCCCTATTTCTTTTTTCATTAGCCCTTCTAGGTGGCATTTTTGATAAACAGTAGAGAATGAGTTATAAAAAGAAGTTTAGACATAACCATTGAAATAAACATGGACTAAAATACTGGAGAGAATGATAAATAGTATAGTTAGTCCTCGACTGATAAGGACTCACCAATGTTATAGCTGAGTGGCATACGATCTATCTAAGTACGATCAGGGAATTAAGCATCTGAACCTATGTTATACTAAAATATATCACAAAAGAGAGTATGTGGTATGTACTTTGAATATACCGGTATGTAGATGAAGACTACCTGATAGGAGTATATACTAAATATGAATGCATGGGCATAAATGTTGAATGCAAGATCAAATATAAACATGTACTGAAATTATCTGAATAACTGAATAACTGATTTATGAAAGCCGTATAATTCAAACCTATACAAATATAATATGATACTAAACTAAAATTTTGGGATCTATCATATAACTTCTATGCCCAAATCCAAGCTAAATGGGGTCAGATATGAGGTGGTTTAATGCACATTAGTATAGCTTATTTAGCCTTGTTTTGAGGGAAACTTGTGTTCTTATGGTGTTAAAAATGATATAAATAAGCATCTAAGTGTTTAAGTATGTGAATACAATGTTTAAGGTGTCTTTCAAACAATTTTGTACTTAATTAAGTCACTTCGAGTTCAAACGAGAAAACTAGTGTTACTAGCTTAAGCTAGGTGTTTGTCTAGTCTATCTCGATGTATTCTAATAATTTAATGAGTTACCAAGGTTATATTGTGTAATTATGTGTGTAAAAACTTGTTCATTGTGTTCAAAGTGCAATTGAATCAAGCCAAGAGTCAAAACAATAAGTTAAAGATCAACATTGGCAAACCTAGTCTTAGCTCGAGTTTCTAGTTCACCATTCTTGATATTGTATTGTTTTGAGCTTTAATCCGTGGTGTATTATGATATAGGCTGATTTATGAGTTGCTTTTGAGGATATATGGATGATACAAAATCTGTAAATTAAGTGGAAACAACACCACAAGGCTTGGGATGGAAAGAGAAAAGCTAAGACAAAGTAAACGTCAAAAGCACAATTCCAATGAACCCACGCGAATTAGGGGCGTTACGCACCTCTTACCCTTGGAATAAGAAAATTGGTGTTATTATCTCTCCATTTTACTGAGCCATACGATGTATCACTCTTCCCATAGTCTGGACCAATGCAACACAGGGCTTACTCCCACACCGACCAAAATTCGCCTACTATAAATACAACACTTGTACTCATTTCTATTGACTTTTTGATATTTTTGGACTTGGAGAGTGGCTTATCAACACTTATTTTAGTTTTTTTTTATATTTAATTTATCTTTTTAATTTATTATATCATGTATTAAATAATTTGGATTATGGTTTTGGAAAAAGGGCAAGCTTAGCCCCAGGCATATTGAGCCATTTGAGATACTTTGGACTATTGGTGATGTAGCTTATGGGTTAGCATTCCAGTTTTTCATGTATCCATGCTACAATATTATATTCCGGATAAGTCTCATGTCATTCGTTGGGACATACTATAGTTATATGAGAGTTGTCCTTTATTGTAGAGCCAGTCTCTATTTTATCTCAGGATATTAAGCGGTTGTGTTCTAGGGATATTCTGATGGTTAAAGTCTAGAGGAGACACTTTCCTATGGATAAAGCTACTTGCGAGTTTGAGTTTGTTTTGTTGATATGGGTATTTCTCTTACCTTTAGTTCGAGGACGAACTAGATTTTTAGTGGTGGATATTGTAAGGACTTGATTCTGTAAATTTTTTCGTTTTATGTGTTTTGACCATTTTACCCTCCTCGTGGTTACTACATGATAATTTGGGGTATGGGGATGGTTGGCATTATTTACAATGTAATTTAGAATGATTTGTGTGAGTTTGGGATTCTTAGAGGTTAAAAAGGCCTTATAGTTGACTTCAATCAACATTTGTTGTTCTATGCATCTGATGGCAAAACAAGCTGCACCAGCACAACCAAAATGTCGATTTTAGGTTCGTAGCATAGTTGGTTTGATTTTATAGATTTTATATCTCATTTTGACTCTTGGTTTGGAAAATTGTGAAATTGGGTCTCGAAGGTCAATTTTGTGGCAATAATCTTTTTTTTTAAATCTGATATCTCTATTGAGTCTAGAATGTAGAATTTAGTCTCATAACATATTTTATCTTTCTTCACAGTATTCCGAACGAATCTTAAGGGCTTGATCCACAACTTTGCATTTTTAGCAAAGTTGTTAGTGCACCAAGATTCTGGTGTAACCACTTAAGTAGCCCTAGGACCACTAAAGATATAGCCATTTGTGTAGATTAGGTGCAGCTAAAGTGGAGCCCAACTGGAAACCCAGGTACCAATAAATTGGACCTTGACTGCTTTAGAGGTCTCCACTTTAACTTTATGAGGACCGCTTTAGCATTCAACACCTGTGGGCGGGACCACTTATGATGTTGACGCACACTAAAGCGGTGACCGCTTTAGCAATCAGTGTTAGGTCAATATAAAAATTTGCCTTCTCAATTTTCTTTTATTTTTGGGACTTTGAGCTACAGATTGAGAGGATTTTCGATGATTTCTTTCATTTTTGAGCTTGGGTAAGCTCGAAATCACTACTTCAATTATTTTACTTCGATTCTTCTCATCTAAAACTTGCTAAAACATGATTTCAAAAGTAGATTTTGGGGATTTTGGCTAGGAAGGCCTAAAATGGGTTTTATTCAATTTTAAACCCCATTTTCACTTGGGTTTTCTTCTATGGCTCCTTTTAATCATGGGTAAGATATTGATAAACAAAAATTCTGGTTTTACTCTTCATTTCTGAGAACCCATTTCGGGGATCCTTTTGACTTCGATTTGAAAATAAGCAATATGGGTATTGTTTTCTTTTTTCATGCAAGATTCTATATTTGTATGTTTAGTTCATTCCAAGTACGTTTGATAGGGGAAAATCTCTGCGTAAAGTATTTTAGGCTTGGATTTCAACGTGATGAGGTAGGTTAGGCTTAATTTTCTTTATATTCTTTAGGTAGTTAATATTTATATAAAAGCATGTTATGGTCATGGGTAATAATCATAAAATAATATTATAATAGTTGTGTTCCCATATGAGGGCTTATATTATTATTGGTGGTGATTTGAGATGATATTTACTGTGTGTGGCCCATATGGTGGCCTTATAAGATATTATTGGCTTTTTGAATGCTTTTGGTTTCCCTTTTCATGATAGAAAACCTAAGATAGGGTTAATGTGATATTATAGATGATTTACTAGAATTTTCACTCTAATTGTACATTGCTTAAATGTAATCATAGTTGGTTGATATATTAGGTTGATTCTAGACTTACATTTACATTATTGAGTGGAATGCTAGTTTGGCTGTTACATCCTCATATCATACATATATTAATGAGATATTGGTACCATTGTGGAAAACCTAGTTTTTGATAAAAAAAATAAGACATTTTGGCAAAACCCTCTATTGTAGACAATGAGTTAGAGAGGAGATATAGATGTTGAGATTGAAATTGAGTATTGATATAGTATATAGCTTGTGAATGCCCCCCACCCCACCCTACCCCTACCTCTACCTCCCACTCTCACCCCCTCTCCTTATAGGTCTTATTTGAAAGAGCTGAGGATCGGCACGTGTATATGGAGGTTATGCGATAACCTCAAAAATATCACATCACTGTTATCATCCTGATTGCATTTCATTCATTTATGCATCTTCAGTGTTGTGTTTCTGTATTTAAGTTGATGCATGTCTATTATGTTTTACCTACATACATATTTCCTACTTATGTATTATATTTAGAACTGTTAGTGGAGACAGTTTGAGCTACCATTTGGGACTTTTTTCTTACAGCTGACGTACTCATAGTGTATATTTATATACCTTATTTTATGCTTTTCTTAATCAAGCTTTGATACCTACTGAGTAGAAATAGATCGTACTCAGCACTACTAAACCACTTCGGTGTAGATCCAGATACGAGTGCACTGCGCGGCAACTAAGTTTAGGTAGTGATTTGATAAACTCAAAGCAGTGGCCGCTCTATGATTTCGGAGTTCACTTACGAGCTCTTCCTATCTAGTTATGCCTAATTTTGTGTTCGGAGAAAGACTTGTGATTTCTTTTTTAGTTTTCAATCATGTTTTCTAACTTTGAGTAATAGGTAGATTGTTCTTACATTGCTACACCATGTTTTGGTATGGTTTATGGTATTGTTGTGATTTAGACTTCTGATATCATTATGCATGTATGGTTTGACTTTGTTTAAGAAGTTTTGCCTTGGAATTTATGTTGAAATATTTTATAAATATTAGTTTGAGAGATTAGTTTACTTGTCAAGGCTTAGCCATGATAAGTACTATCATGACTTGAGATTTTGGGTTGTGACAGTTGTAACTTGGTTCGTAGATTTGAAGGTTTAATCAAAATCATCTGTGGGACTCACGATCATTCCTAGAATTGTGGTTTCAAAGCACGATCGTGGTTCCCTCTCATGGTTGGAAGGTTTACTTTTCAAATTTCATATGTTGAGGTTGTTTTGATCCGATAATACCGTTGTACGATCGTACAATGCAACCACACTCATGGTTTGGCTCCTGACATCTCATTGATGTATAATTCTTTACTAAAAATGCCATAACTTCCTACTCTGATGTCAGATTAGCATGAATGCATTGGAAATATAATTCAAGTATCTATTTGTCGGTGGTCTAGATCTCAAAGATGCTTCAGAATCTAGAAGTTGTTCTTATTTGAAGCTGATCATTTCCTAAGAAATTGATTAGTAAGAGAGGTTCTCGCTTTGCTAAGGGCTAGGAGGTTTTTGTGTCCTTGGTACATGGACAAATTCCTGTTTTTGTTGTTAAAACTTGATTCTAGTCCTACATGTACTTGAAGCATGATTATAGATTTGGCTTGAATTTTTTGGGAAGTTACAATATCTCCCCCTTGGGTTATTAATCCCCGGATAAAAACTGACTGAGCTAGAAGGTTAGGGGAAAAGAGTTGTAATTCCCACATTTTCTACACCTCTCATCTTAATATTATGGGAACCCTTTCACATTATCTATGCATAAATTTCATACACTTAGTTTGTAAGATCTGAAAACTGACATGGTACTGAGTTGGTAAATGAAACGGGGACTGAACCGCGCCCATGAATGTATTATATTACATGAGAATAGGTGGGTGACATGAAATATAAAGAATCAATTAATTAAGTAAAAACTAATTCCTCAAGTTGGGACTGAGTCTGAAGGGAAAAGGTGGGGTACTTTGTCATCATATCTTCCTCTACTTCACAAGTATCACCCTCAATCGATTGTTTTTTGATAAAACCCAAGCAACACTTTTACTCTGAAGATTATGTAGTCGTTGTCAAGTATAGCAACGCAACAAATGTTGGGATCGAATCCCAAGGGAATACGTGGAATCATGGCTCTCAGTTATTGAAATCAATGGGAAACACTGGAAAAGTAAATAGGAGGAGGGTGTTTGAGTAGAAATATCGAACAACTAGCTAATATCAACTTCAGTTATAATCATTCGTAGGTGAACACTAGGTTGTGTTCCATAGTCTTATAATCAACTCCATAGGCTTATCGTGCTTTGTTGAACCAACCCAATACCTTGCATGCAGAATTTGATAAGTTATGTACCATCAATAGTTTTTTGGATGAGGTGATTGATTTCACCCTTTACCTTTTGAGTCTCAAGATATTTCCTTACTAACTCTTATCTTTATCCCAGTTACCTATTACCTTTTAAGCCTCTTGTTATTAGATGACAGCTGACCATCGTACTTATATAATACCTAGTCGTGTGGATCGACAGTTAAGCTTCAAATTACTGTTGTAATTTTCTTTTCCAAGTCACTACTCTTTATGAGTAACTAACAATAATCTAGGAGGGATCCTAGCATTTGCAACCAATAAGATGCCTATTAAAGTGAACATAATACAATGCATGCATGGGTATCAGTTCAGATAAAAAATGGCACCTCCCCTACTTTGTCAATCCATTAAGGTTTCCACAACCGTAGCTAAGGGTTTTTAGCCCCTCATTCTTGTGAAGTAATCAACAACATTCGTGATTGAAAGCATAAGATTAAATCAAAATAATCACAAGTAAAAACCCAAAACGGTAACTAAATTAATCAATCAAAATTAATACAAGAGAATTACAAGACCAAAATCGAATCTTGAAATCAAAATAAACTTGTAATTATCAAGAGTACGTAACTTCTAATAAAAAACACATTTGGGTATTTATAGTACATGAGAAAACCCTAAAATTAAAGCCCGAATGAAAAAGGACAAAAAAGGATGGGTGGCCACTTATATGCGTCCACATACGGCTTGGACTTAGGTACCTGTGTCACATGCAGCCATGTAGACACCTACATGTACCAGAAAAAAGTATTGTAGCTTCTGCTCTCGGGATTTTGAACTTCTGACACTTACCTTACCCACACGCGATCGATATATTCTATATGCGGTCCAAAGATTAACATAGGTAAGTGCTGAAAGTTCATTTTCAGCTCTTTCACTCTCTGAATCTTCAATTCTGATACTTACCTTAGCCTTGTACAAACCACGTGTGCTACATGTGGTCCACATGTAAACATAGGTAAGTGTCAGGCCTTCCAATACTTGCAACCAAGCTTCAAATCTTTAACTTTTATCATATGCTTCGATCATGTACATTTGAAAACTATCAAGAATACCCATAATTTATTAAGTAAGTAGCCAAAAACTCCATTTTCATTTTTTAACAAACTTAGCATCCAAAACCTGTTTCCTGCAATACATACCCAAAACACATTATATCTAACAAAACAACTTAATAAACTTGCATATTTTCCTCGTTTTAAGAGTTGAAAGTGCTATATTTCTATAGCTAATAAACACCCTCAACTTAGAACATTTTCATTTCCTCAGGCAACATAACACAACACAACAAAACAAAGCATGATGCTTAATTAGGAGAATCTAAGTTATTCAAGGTAGTAAATCAACACTTTAATCTCAAACCACAATACCCCCTCCTATCTCAAATTTTCAAAACCAACTATGTATAAATATGAAGTACAAAAATCTGACACAATGGGATCAAGGTATGGCATTATATTAGAAATAGATAACCATTCATATGTACAATTTACACTACCCAAAACAAGTAAGCAGCTAGAAATATGACTCACTGGCCTGCACAACAAAGAAGTCCCACTCAACCATATGAAATAATGCATGTTAATGTAGGGACAATCAAGAGACACTCACACTCAGAAGAGAAGTTCCAATAAATGTGCATCAAATACCACAGGCTTGCCCTTATTTTCTTTACCTTGGTTTTTTCAGATAGTGAGGCTAGGATCACTATAGGACTTTTCTTGGCTTACAATATGGGCTTGGGGGACTGGTATTGTATATATGGACATATCAAGTGACTGCACCTCCTTGGTACTACACTAACCTTGGGGTCTCACTTATTAGCCAATTGTATTTTAATTCCACCCTTATTTCTCCCTTTTTATTCTTTATTGTACATTCAGGTTGGGTGTGATCTTTTATTCTTTCTTTTCACTTTTTCATAATTTTTCTTTTTTCTTATTCTTTCTTTTTCTACCAAACCCATCCCTACTAACTTTTTCTCATATTTTACCTTTCTACATACCCACTTTACATCACGTACCCCTATGATAGCCACCCTCATGTTAGGCTATTTTCCTAAGTTGAGGTGCACAATGTCCACAGAGGAATGAGCCAAAATAGGTTATTACAACATAAGTGGGAAGGCGAATGGTGAAACAAGAAGAACGGGCTATAAGGCTCAAAACAGGGATCAAGGGATATGACTTTAGATAGAAAAGGTCATTTAGGCTAAAAGTGGACTAAAATAAAAAAATGGCATATGATCCTTTCCTAATTATGAAAAAACTAGAGCACCCCATAAGGAGACATTGGGCCTAATAAAACCCATGTCTAGGAGGTCTCTTGTTTGTTGCTTTAGCTCTATAAGCTTGATTGGAGCCATTCTATAGGGTGGAATTAAAATAGGTTCGCTATCTAGAAGGAGAACTATTTCGAAGTCATTTTCCCATTTTGGGGGAACTCTTGGTAGATATTTAGGAAAAACTTCTAGAAACTCGTTTTCCCATGGAACTAGACCAAGGGTTAAGGCTTTAAATTTTAAATCCTTAACTCAGACAAAATTATAGATGCATCTTTTGGAAGTCAAATTTCTAGCCTTAAGGTATGAGATGAATTAACCCATAGATATTGAGGTAACCCTTCCACTCTAGAGCCGGTTTAATTGAAAACTGGAATTGAAGTACTCTATTCCTACAATCAATAGAAGAATTGCAAGAGGGTAGCCAATCTATACCAGGAGTGACATCAAAACCTACCGTGTTTAACTCTATAAGATCAACTGAGGTCACTACTTGGTGAGTTGATTATGATGATATATGAATGATGTACAAGCTGGAAATCAAGTGGAAATAACATCAAAAATCTTGGAATGGATCAACTAGAGCGCGGGAGAAGATTTGACATAAAATTGACACCCTGGATGTTACTAGCGCATGTAGGGACTTAAAAATGGCCATGTGGCATGTGCTATGCTACAAAATCTTCAAAAGGGACCAAAAATAGTGTGCTCCTATGATGAGCCCGTGATGCACCCCTATCCCACCGCAATGAGCCCGCGATGTGGCCCTTGTTCCATTGACATAAAAAATCCTTATCCTATAAATAAGACTCTTGGACTTGTTGTTATACACCTTGGCCAACTTTGGAACTTGAAGAGGAGCTGGAAAACACTTCAATTAGGGTTTTTCTTCTTTTAATTTAGCTTTTTGTTGGATTTTATCATGTATTCAATTATTTTGATTACTACTATGTCCATGAGTGTCTAAAATCCCTTTACTGGGGTTATGGCCAAGAACATGATTATTATTTCTTTGAATTAATTTAGTTTGGATTCGTTATCATATTTGGTTGTTTGTTTACCCTTTTTATAACTATTTTGAGGTTTTGCAATGCTTAGAGTACATCCATCGTTATCTTTGTGAACTCGGGAGGGGAAATAAGATGATAGAAAATGAGGGTAACTAGTGTTACTAGCTTGAGCTAGCTGTTGTTCTAGTTGATCTCGATAGACTTGAGTTCAAGCTAGTAATAGTAGTTTTCTCGCTTAAACTCTAAGTGATCAATTTTGTACAAACTTATTTCGAAACTACTTTAATAATTATAATCCAATACTTAAACACTTATATAATCATTTATAACATTATTAACACATAAAGAACAAAAGTAGTCCTCAAAACAAGGCCAAATAAGTTAGAATAACAACACTAAGCTACACAAATCCACCTCAGATCACCACCCCACCCTTAAATCCTTGATCTTCCTCACATAAAACTTTAATCTAAGCATCATAAGTGGAGGAGACTCCATACTTCCACTACATTCAAGAAACTCAAGCAAGTACTACAACGACTACATAGAATGCAAGTTTGTACACTAATCATATTACAAACACAATTGAAAGCTCATGAATACTACTCCAAAACATCCTAGCCTCAAGAATAGACTCACCAAATTGGCAAACTCATGCATATTTCTCAAAATTCACCAAACTATCATCAAACATGTTCCCTCATAATAAGAGAGTTACCTATAAACACTCACATAGATGCAATCTAGCATAGAATGGATATTAGAATCAAATTTCGCTCACTCTCACAATGAATTCACAAGTTACACTCAATGACCCATAGACTTACCTTTAGTATAGTACTTTATTAATATCAAAATGTTAAGGCTCAGGATCAAATAGGTCTTTACAGGTTGTAATGTAGGCTAAGGGACAGGTAGGAAATACTTTGACCAGTAATAGTGATTATCTTTCCTAGCCGCTTTAATACACACTTTTCATTCAATTTAACTCTAACAACTAGATTACACCAATTTTGTCTACCCCATTCCTTTTTGTTTTCCCACCCCATCTTATTAAGTTCATTCTCAAAAATATGGTGGGAGTATTCTTGTAATGCCCCAAGAACCTATCCCGAGATATCACACGGTACATAAGGCCACTTGTGGCCTCAAGCTAACCCTCTAAGCCTGTCATCCCTTTTTGAACTCGCTTTGACGGTAGTCATGGAAAAATAAGAAAGGATATCATATCATGGACATACTCGAAAGCAAAGATATATAGTTGTGTACAATCAAAATACTGACATTCTGTACTTACTGATACTCTAGTTTGATAAAGCCTCTACTAGTCAAGACTAAAGAGCCATTGGTACAAACCCCCAATTGACTCAGACAGTACTGAAAGCCATAACAACAGAACGATATCACCATGGCTTACTTCGCGTGAGTTAGATTGAAACATAATTTTCATCATCTCATAGTAAGTAAATCATATGATAGAAACCTCATAAAGCATCATAAACAACTCAACTCTATAACTCAATACTCGAAGTGACTCGGTAATTCAAGAAACTCAACTCTTATGGACATGGGAGGTTCTTATGACTGACATAAACCATGTGAGCTACATAGAGTCCAACGTTTTACCCTCTTAAGGAGAGAACCCCACATTGGAGAGAGCGTCGTACTCTTTCCAGGGATTTAGTGATCACAATCTCATACTCGGACTTTGGGCCACAAATATCAATACCAATCTGATGGTGACACGTAGTTACGAGGGAAATACAATAATTCCTACTCAGTGCTAAATACTACTCCCAGACACAAGCTCAGAACACGTTAGGAAATCCATCACAAACATCACAAGGGTCTATCATGAAGATCAAATCAAATCTCTTTCTCATTTATCAAATCATAATAAATTTATGGATTCATAACTCGACTCAAATCAAATCAATCTTTATCAATATCAAAATGTATCAATTCATTAAATCATGGCAACATCATTAACTTTGAGCAAAATATCAGGACTGACTGTAACAACTCAATCTCATGAATCAATATACTCTATAATCCAATTTGTCATAAGAAAGCTTAAAGCTTAACACATATCTTGAAAGCACTTGAAATATCAACTCATGGTAGAAATATGAGATTCGCAATATTAAATATCAAGTCATAACTTAGGAATAGAAAAATAATCATGTATAACAAAGCTTGAACAATTTATATTCTCATAATCTCATGATGAAGTAATTTGGGTATAAACCCACTATCAAAATCATATAAATCCATGATAGAAATCAAAGCTTTGGGCACAAAAATGAAAGGATTGCTCTTGTTCAAAACCCCACATACCTTGGATTATAACTTTAAGATGAAAAGACTTGATTGAAAACTCTTCTTCATACTTTTGAGCTAAGTTTCTTGATGTCTTTGACTTGAAGAACTTGATTCTTGAACAACTTGGTGAAATCTATGGAAAAATTCTTGAATTTCATAGAGAAGATTTGATTTGGATTTGGAAGAGAGAAACCCTAGTTCTAGATATTTCTTGGAAAAGAAATGGAGAAGAATGGATTACTCTTCTCTAATTGAATCTAAATATAGATGGCCAAACTAGACGGAAAGACCAATTTTTAGCCCTGTCACAACGCACCATGATCGTGGTCCTTCACTAAATTTTGGACAACTGGGAAACTGCTCAGTGTTACAACGCGGTGAAATCACGTTGCCACCTTGGTTTTGACTTGGAAGGGGACCACGATGCGGTGGAATCGCATTGGTGCACTAGAATTTAACAATCCTGATATTGAGCCTTGGTGCGACGCGTCAGTATCACATAGGATTACTGGAAAATAACAATTGGGATATTACTCATCTCCGCGATGCGCTGAGGGTCTAAATAATGATGTTTCACAACTAGGACTTCCGATAGTCATAACTTCTTGCTCCGATCTCTAATTTTTACGAAATTGGTATCGATGGAAATCTTAGTTAAATCTCCACATGATAGAAAGTAGAAATTAGGGAAATATAGCACGTTTTAAACATCATTCACTTTGGAAGTCTTTTCTATTCGCTCAAAAGATGAATTTAGGCTTACGAAATGGTTGGGGTATTACAATATCTCCCCCTTGGAAATATTCATCCTCGAATGTTTCTAGTTAGACTCAAGGTCAAAGAGGAAACTTGAAAATTCCCTAATGAAATAATCTATTCAACAGGCTTACTTTACTCTAGACTTTTAGATACTTCACTGAATGCACAAATCAAGATGGAAGACAACTATATAATCGAATACACAGGATTAGGAAGAAACTGAATTAAGGAAAAATAATACCTTCAGCTTGATTTGAACTTGCAGAGAAGAGATGGGGGTACATAACTCAGATATATACTTCTGCTTCCCAAGTAGCACCCTCAACTGATTAATTTTGCCACAGAACTTTAACCAAAGGAACTTCTTTGTTTCTTAGTCTACGGATTTGATAATCTATGATTTTAACCAAAATATCTTCATAAGAAAGGCTACCCCGAATGTATAATTTCTCTGATAGATCAAAAACAAAAATAGAATCGCCATTGTGCTTCTTAAGAATAGAAATATGAAAGATAGGGTGGGCAGCTGACAACTCCATAGGCAACTCAATCTCATTAGCTTCTTTCCCAACACGATTCAAAATTTTGTAAGGGCCAACATATCGGGACTAAGCTTTCCTTTCTAACCAAATCTCTTCACCCCTTTCATGGATGAAATTGTCAGGTACACTAAATCATCAACTTCAAACTCAAGAGCTCTTCCTCTCACATCTGCATATGACTTCTGACGACTCTGGAATGACTTCAAGCTTTCTCGAATCGGCTTAACTTTCTCCATAACTTTAAATACAACATCAGGTCCAATCACAGCAGCTTAACCCACTTCAAACCAACCTATAGGTGATCTACATATCCTTTCATATAAAGACTCAAATGGAGTCATTCCAATGCTAGCATTAAAACTATTGTTATAAGCGAATTCAATCAATAGTAAATATTCATCCCAACTTCTTTTAAAATCAAGAACACATGCCCTCAACATATCCTCTAAAGTATGGATGGTCCTCTCAGCCTGACCATCTGTTTGCAGATGAAAAGCGAAACTAAGATGAACTTGGGTGCTAAGACCCTTCTGAAAGGCTCTCCAAAACTGAGAAGTAAATTGAGTACCTCTATTGGAGATGATAGACAGTGAAACTCCATGCAACCTGACTAACTCTCGAATGTAAAGCTTAGCATAGTCCTCAGCGGTGAAAGATGTATGCACTGAAAAAAAATATGCAAACTTAGTCAACCTATCTACAATGACCCAAATCGAATCACGATGATAATGAGAGAGTGGTAAACCGGTCACGAAATCCATATTCACCTCTTCCCACTTCCAAGTAGGAATGCTAAATGACTGCATCATACTACCGGTTCTCTGGTACTCTATCTTCACCTATTGGCAAGTTGAATACTTCTCTACGAACTTTGCTATATCCTTCTTCATACCATTCTACCAATAGATTTCTCTCAAATCACGGTACATCTTGGTAGCACCAGGATGAATAGAATACCACACGCCATACGCTTTAGCCATAATTCTCTGTCTCAAATCATCAATGTTAGGCACACATAACCTATTTTAAAGCCTCAATAAACCATCTCCCCCTTTGAAGAAAACCTCCATATTTTGCTCTTTAACTGACCCTTTTAGTTCGACCAAATAAGAATCCATATCTTACTTCTCTTTTACCTCTGAAACTTGACAAGATTTGGAATTACTCTGGACCCAAACATTAACTTCAGCTAAATCAAGTAATCTAACACCCAACCTCGCCAAATGATGCACTTCGCAAACTAACTCCTTCTTACCTTTCTTTACAAGTGCTACACTATCCATGGATGACCTGCTAAGGGCATCCGCCACTACATTGGCCTTACCTGGGTGGTACGACACGCTCATATCGTAGTTCTTCAATAATTCTAACCATCGCCTCTGTTAAAGATTCAACTCTCTTTGAGTAAAAACATACTACAAACTCTTATGATCCATAAAGACATCATCATGAAGACCATACAAGTAGTGTCTCCAAATTTTTAAAGCAAAACCACTGCAGCTAATTCGAGATCATGGGTCGGGTAAATCTTCTCATGCGATTTCAACTGCTTGGAGGCATAGGCTATAACCTAACCTTTCTGCATCAATACGCAACCCAAACCAACTCTAGAGGCATCACAATACACCACAAAATCATCTACACCATTAGAAAGGGTCAACACAGAGGCTGAAGTGTGTCGAGTCTTCAAATCCTGAAAACTCTTCCCACTAGAATCTGACCACTGGAATTTAACTTTATTTTGGGTTAACCTAGTCAAAGAAGACGCAATAAAAGAGAAGCCTTAGACAAAACTGAGGTAGTAGCCAGCTAGACCCAAGAAACTCCTAATGTTAGACGGGGAAATAAGTCTAGGACAATTCCTCACAGCTTCTAACTTTGGAGGATTAACTTGAATACCTTCAGAAGAAAAATATGACCCAAAAAGGCAACTGACCTTAGCCAAAATTCACACTTCCTAAACTTGGCAAATAACTGATGACCTCTAAGGGTTTGCTAGATAATTCAGAGATGATCTGCATGGTTGTTCTTACTTTGGGAGTACACAAGAATATCATCTATGAACACAATAACAAACATATCCAAGTACTGTCTGAACACCCAATTCATGAGGTCCATAAAAGCTGCTGGGGCATTAGTTAGCCCGAAAGACATAACCAGGAGCTCAAAATGACTATAACGGGTTAGGAAAATCGTCATTGGAATATCACACTCTCTAACCTTAAGTTGGTGATAACCGAATCTCAAATATATTTTCAAGAAATAACTTGCACCTTGCAGCTGATCAAACAGGTCATCGATTCTAGGAAGAGGATATTTGTTTTTGACTGAGACCTTGTTGAGCTGACGATACTCAATGTACATATGAAATGAACTATCTTTCTTTTGCATGAATAGAACGGGTACGCCCCAAGAGGACATACTGGGCCTTATCAAACCTTTATCAAGAAGATCTTTGAGTTGATCTTTCAACTCCTTAAGTTCTGCGAGGGCCATACGATATGGAAGAATAAAAATAGGCTGTGTATCGGGAAGAAGATCAATGTTGAATTCTATCTCTCTATCGGGAGGTACCTCTGGGAGATCTTCTGGGAAAACATCAAGAAACTCATTGACAACACTGATAGACTGAATAGTCACAGTGTCATACTCTATGTATTTAACTCAAACCAAAAAATAGATTCAACCCTTGGATATCAATTTTCTGGCTTTAAGGTAAGATATGAAATGACTCTTAGGGGATATGGAATTTCTGGATAACTCGAAGACTGACTTATTGGGAAACTGAAACTTGACTACACGGGTATGACAGTATATAGATGCATAACAAGAGTGATGCCAATCCATACCCAGAATAATATCAAAATCAAATATGTCTAACTCAATCAAGTATACAAAAATGACTTTGTGAAGGATAGGGATAGAACACTTCTTAAATACTTGCTTAGCAACAACAGATTCACCTACTGGGTAGAAACTAGGAAAGGCTCAAGAATCCTTTCAGCACTGATCTCAAAATTCATAGCCACCAACGGAGTCACATAAGAAAAACTTAACCCACGTTCCATCAACATATACACATCAAAATGAAAGACCAGGAGCATACCAGTAACAACATCTAGTAAATCCTCCTACTCCTAGCGGGGTGGTATAGCATAAAAGCGATTCTGACGCTAACCACTTGCAATACTAGATGAGGCACCCTGGGGAAGAGTAGGATGAGCTAAAAGGGCTGGAGCGCTAATGGCCTGACTCTGGGGATGAACATCACAACTCCCCTATCTAACATATGGGTAATCCCTGAGTCGGTTGCCTAACTTTCCACAACTAAAGAAACCCCTCTGATTAATAAAACACTTTCGAGAATGATCTCTACCATACTTGGAACATAAAGAAAGACGAGTTCGGTTACCTACACTTTCCTGAGACCTGGATGGGATAGGCATATTCCCCTGTTCCTGCCTGCTTCTTGGTACGAGAGCACTAACTGATGAAGGTGCGGGCCTAAATGGACATTCTTGGAATTAAGGGCGGTTCCCTTTAGAAAATCTTGTCTGGCCATACCCCTACTGCTCTGATCTATCTCTTTTATTCCCTCCTACTCTCTCCCTTTTTTTCACCTTATCAACTTCAATTTGTTGGGCATGTATCATCAACTGAGAAAGGTCCATCTCCCTATTAAGCATAGCAGATCTACACTCTTTCACAATATAAGTCAACACACCAGTTACGAACTTATTCATGATGGTCCTGGAGTCAGTCATTATACTAGGAGCATATTTGGATAACTAATTGAATCTAAGACAATACTCCTTAACTGTCATGGAGCCTTGTCTCAAATTCATGAATTCCTCTATCTTTGCTTTTCTCATCTCAAGAGAAAAGAATTTATCCAAGAACACATCCTGGTATAACTGCCAAGTCATGGGAGCGGTATCCTCTCCCTTACTCTTCCCCCACATCTCCACCCAGTCATATGTAATATTTTTCATTCGATAGGCAGCCAATTCAACACTCTCCTCCTCAGTCATGTGCATAATCTGGGTGATCTTTCTCACGTTATCCAAGTACATCTGTGGGTCTCCACCAACCTTTGACCCATAGAACTCAGGAGGATTCATTTGCATAAAGTCACGAACTAGAGCTACAGCAGAATTATTCTCTTGCGAAGGCAGAATAGTAGCCTGGGTGTTAGCTTGAGCATTGGCGGTAACTGCTTACGCTAGCGCCTGAAAATCTTATCAGAATTCTGCATGAGACACATGCTCATTCAAGGGATAAACGGGTTGAGGTTGCTCATTGTTTCTAAGAGCTCAGTAAGGAGGTATTTTTTGTTATAAGAGAGCACGAGTTAATCGCAGATAAAGAGAAAGTTGTAGGCACGATAAAACTTTAGAAAGAAAGAAATGACTTTTCCTAAAATATTCTATAGCCTCTTGCTCATAGATGTGATGTGCTACACAATGATGATCAAGACTCTACATAATGCAGCTTTTCAGAATCCCAAGGACTCTTTAAACATTAGACTTTGATACAAAGCTTATAACGCCCCAAGAACCTATCCCGATATGTCACACGGTACTTAAGGCTACCCGTTGCCTCAAGATAACCCTCTAAGCCTCTCATCCCTTTTTAAACTCGCTTTGATGGTAGTCATGGCAAAATGAGAAAGGATAGCATATCATCGACATACTCAAAAGAAAAGATATGCTGGCCTGTACAATCAAAATACTGATATTTTGTACATACTGATACTCTAGTCTGACAAAGCCTCTGATAATCAAGACTAAAGAGTCATTGGGACAAACCCCTAACTGACTCTGACAGTACTGAAAGCCATAACAACAGGACAATATCACCAAAAATATAGACACGGTCCTCAAACAATGAGGACTCACCACTGAGGGAAAGTAGTTAAGGCACTCAAATATCGCTAAAGCGACTATGGCTGAGTACCTAAACCTACATTATGAAAAAATGTAGCCCATAGGAAAATATATGGGTCAGTACTTTGGAATGTACTGAGTATGTAGGGGTGCATGCAATAATGTAAATATCATCATCAATTTCATGAAAATATGCATATGTACAATGACGGCTTACTTGGCTTGAGTTAGATTGAAACATACTTTTCATAATCTCATAGTAAACAAATCATATGATAAAAACCTCATAAATCATCATAAGCAACTCAACTCTTCAACTCAAGACTCGGAGTGACTCGAAAATTAAAGAAACTCAACTCTTATGGACATAGGAGGTTCTTATAACCAACATAAACCATGTGAGCTACATAGAGTCCAACACTTTTCCGTAAAAAGGAGAGAACCCCATATTGGCGGGAGAATCGTACTCTTTCCATGGAATACAACCTCAATTTAGTGATCACAATCTCATACTCGGCCTTTGACCCACAAATATCAATACCAATCCTACGGTGGCACGTAGTTTTGAGGGAAATATCATATTTTCCGCTCGGTGCTAAGTACTACTTCCAGACATAAGCTCAGAACACGTTAGGAAATCCACCACAAACATCACAAGGGTTTATCATGAAAATCAAATTAAATCTATTTCTCATTTATCAAATCATAATCAATTTATGGATTCCTAAATCGACTCAAATCAAATCAATCTTTATCAATATCGAAATGTATCAATTCATTACATCATGGCAACATTATTAAGTTTGAGGAAATATCAAGACTCATTGTAACAACTCAATCTCATGAATCAATTTACTCAATAATCTAATTTGTCATAAGGAAGCTTAAAGCTTGACACATATCTTGAAAGCACTTGAAATATCAAATCATGGTAGAAATATGAAATTCACAATATTAAATATCAAGTCATAACTTGGGAATAGAAAAATAATCATGTATAACAAAGCTTGAACAATTTATATTCTCATAATCTCATGATGAAGTAATTTGGGTATAAACCCACTTGCAAAATCATATAAATCCATGATAGAAATTAAAGCTTTGGGAACAAGAACGAAAGGATTGCTCTTGTTCAAAACCCCACATATCTTGTATTATAATTTAAGATGAAAAGACTTGATTTGAAACTCTTCTTCACACTTTTGAGCTAAGTTTCTTGATGCCTTTGACAACAACTTGGTGAAATCTATGAAAAAATTCTTGAATTTCTTCGAGAAGATTTTATTTGGATTTGGAAGAGAGAAACCCTAGTTATAGATATTTCTTGGAAGAGAAATGGAGAAAAATAGATTTCTCTTCTCTAATTGAATCTAAATGTAGAAGGCCAAACTGGGCGGAAAGACCAAAATGCCTTTGAGCGAATTCTAAAATTGGAGCCCAATTTTTGGCCCTGGCATGACGCACCATGATTGCAGTCCTTCACTGAATTTTGGACAACTGGATAACTGCTTAGTAGCACAATGCAGTGAAATCACGTTGCCAACTTGGTTTTGACCTGAAAGGGCACCGCGATGCGGTGGAATCACATTGGTGCACTGGAATTTGACAATCCTAATATTGATCCTTAGTGCGACACGTCAGTATCACGTAGGATTACTAGAAAATGACAATTGGGATATTACTCATCTTCGCGATGCGTTGAGGGTCTAAATAATGATGTTTCATGATTGGGACTTCCGATAGTCATAACTTCTTGCTCCGATCTCTAATTTTGATGAAATTGGTATCGACGTAAACCTTATTCAAATCTCCACATGATAGAAATTAAAAATTAGGGAAATACAGTACAGTTTAAACATCATTCACTTTGGAAGTCTTTCCCATTCGCTCAAAAGATGAATTTAAGCTTACGAAACGGTCGGGGTATTATAATTCTATGCACAACTCATTCAATTTGAACAAATTTTTATTCTTTACATTACTAAACTCCCCACCAAAACACATAATAATTCTTTTGAACACCAATAGCTTATATTTTAGGGGCTTCAATTTCAATTTTTCGTTCTTTAATTCAACACTGCTTAACTCACTAATTTTACACTAAAGTGCTTAGGAGCTTTGGATCAAATTAAGGTCTATCAAGAAAGTTATAAGTTACACATGAGGCTGCGAAAGAAAAAGCTAAAGGCTCAATAGTGTTTAGTAGGATTATGCTTGAGGGTAGGCCACAAAAAAGGTATAAAACAAGGCTATCAAAGACATGCCTATATTATCTCGTAAACTCATACTCTTTATTTTATTTTGGACACAAACCAGACAAGTTCTATCATAACATGCAAAATGGAATATATAAACACCTCACACACACATGGCACATTCTCAACTTCAAACAGGATCATCATAGACTCTTAACCAAATAATCATATGAATTCAACTCTAATCAAACAAGTACAAGAGTAATAAACATGAGCCTAGGAGTCTTAAAAGTAGTAATTCACACAATCAACATGCTTTTAAAAACAAAATACTTGCACCATGCAATCAAATATAGAACAAACAAGAATATCTCACCAATTCCTAACACAAAAAAATTTAAAATTATCCTAAAAATTGGTAATTTCCCTGCCCCACACTTAAAAATCTACTTTGTCCCTAAAGTATACTTAAAAGTAGAGATAGAAATACTCCCTGAGGCCCCTAGGACTAGCTAGCTAGTAGCATTTTTATATATCAAGACGGTTCAGGGACCCCACACTTAGCCTTCGCCATGCTTCTTAGCTTAGGTTTTCAGTACTTAGACTTCCTATCAACCTGTGACTCAACAAAAACAAAAACTACGTAAAGTAAAAAACTAAAAATTAAAAATAAAACATACCTTAACTTGGGTTGCCTCCCAAGCAGCACCTGATTTAGTGTTGCAGCACAATCTAATAAACTTTTTCCTCCATCTTGAGGATATGAATTTTAGCCCCAACTTTGCATCTATCTTTTTTCCTTGCTCATAAGGAAGTGGGATAAAGATTAAATAATAGAGTAATGTATGGTGTATAGTAAATCACTCGTCCTTGAAGTGGAGGTGCTTTCATATGTTACTTGTCTGGTGCAAAATTAAGAATATAGGATTGTTGTTCCTCATCTTCACACTCTCCTGCTATTTTAGATGATTCCACAGACAAGACATCATCTAAAGATAATGTAGAAAATTACTTTGAGTGAGGAACAAATAATTCCACTTCTAAATTTACACAATCCACAACACCCTCACTTATATTCACCTTCTCAATTACAGTCTCCAAAAAAAGATAATAATTGAGTGGCTGCAATTCTTGTGTTTGTTGCACAGATTGGTGAGGATCCTTCATTTTGTTTCTCATCTTTTGTGGTAATGGTGGAGGTGGTATCTCCTTGACCTGCTCAGAAATTTTATTTTTGAGTACTTAGAATTCCTCAATTTATCAGAAACTTTGTCTGCATCTGGTTGGAGAGTCAACTCTGTATCTACCTTCTTAGTTGTCTTTTAAGCTTTGCCCAAAACATGACTGAATCAGGATTAGCTCCACTTATATATAGAGAGTGATATATATTTACAAAAAACACACACCAACTTGTGGTCTACTGCACAAGTCTCAATCAAGCAGGTCCCCCTAAATGCTTAGATCAAAATTTAGACAAAAAGCCTCGTGGTGGGGTCCTCCACAAAAATAAAAAGAATCATCATATATCAAAAACCATCTATCCCAGACTGACATCTGAAGAAGAGTGTGAGAAATAAAAAAATAATAAAAAAACTATTAAAAAAATTACTAAACTATGTACAATTCAATATAGCTAAACTGAAAATAAGATAGTTGCAATTTACAAGTCCCCGCAAGGGCGTCAAAAACTTATTGTTCCCAAGCACACATGCAAGTGTACGTGGTATCACCAAGTAGTAAAGTGTCCTTTTAGAAGCCAAGTATCGATCCCACAGGGACTTGTCTTGACAACTATCCAATTCTAGTTCAACTATTGAGATAAAGTAATCAAGAGAGTTTTAGAGTTGTAAACTAAAAGTAAAGTAACTAATGCGGAAAAGTAATGACTTCGGATAATCAAAAGATAGAGACCCAGGGTTAAGACTTATGAATTATCATACTATGCCATTGAACTTCATTAGTTAGACTACTTATCATGGTTGTTGATTCGTAGGGTTTATCATATGATCATGGTCTCTCGACCTCTAATCATCTACCTAACTTTGACATTACAACTACATCATTGAGTGGGGATGTAATAATCCAATTAAGTGCTTAAAGATATCATCATACATGTGAACCAAATAAATCTTCTAGTTATATATCTATCCTAGATGCTAATTCAAATTCCTTATTTTATAAATAAATAGGAACTTTGCTCTACTTACCCCTATGTTCTATAATATTATTCCACCTCCCAAGTTCACAGAGATGACAATGGATGTATTCTAAGGGTCATAAATCCTCAAAATAGTTATAAAAAGGGTAAACAAACAACTAAATATGATAAAAAATACAAACTAAATTAATTTAAAGCAATAATAATCATGTTCTTGGCCTTAACCTCAAAAAAGAGCTTTTAGCCACTCATGGACATAGTAGTAATCAAAATAATTAAATTTGTGATAAATTCCAATAACAAGATAAATTAAAATAATAAAAACCCTAATTGAAGTGTTTTCCATCCGCTATCCAAGTTCCAAAGTCGGCCAAGGTTAATAACAACAAATACAAGTGTCCTATTTATAGGTGGCCGCATCACGGGCTCATTACGGTAGGATAGGGGGCGCGTAGCGGTATCATCGCGGGAAAACACTATTTTGGGTACCTTTTGAATATTTTTGAGAATAGTATGCGCCAAATTTCCATTTTTAAGTCCCTACATGTGCTAGTAACATCCCGGAAGTCCGTTTTATGTCAAATCTTGTCACATACTCTTGTTGATCCATTAAGACCTTTGATGTTGCTTCCACTTGATTTAAAGCGTGTACATCATTCATATATCATCATAATAAACTCACCAAGAATATTATAGAATCACATACCACAAATTAGAGATCAAAACAACACAACATCAAAGACGATGAACTAGAAACTTAAGCTAAGAATGCTAGTTTTTGTCCTTTTGACCTTTAACTTAGTTTTGACTCTTGGATTTTTTAAGTTGACCCTTAAACATCATACACAAGTTTTTAAACTCATAAATACACATTCAAACCATTAGTAACTCATAAAAAACATTAAATTCTATCGAGATCAACTAGAACAACACATAGCTCAAGCTAGTAACACTAGTTTTCTCGCTTAAACTCTAAGTGATCAATTTTAGTACATACTTGTTTGGAAACACCTTTAATCATTGTAATCCAATACTTAAACACTTATATGCTCATTTATAACATTATTAATGCATAAATCTCAAAATTAGTCCTCAAAATAAGGCCAAATAAGCTAGAATAACAACACTGAGGTGCATAAATCCACCTCAGATCAGTCACTATCTAGGAAATTGTAACTGGGCAATTTTTGTATACTCATCTAGCTATAATTAGGTCACCAACTATAGTAGATACTGTTAAAGGTTCTAAAAGAATTTTGAAACTGACACTAAAATCTACTGCTATGTAGAGAGTTACAAAAGAAAGTTTGACTCCAGGTTCTAATAATGCATAAATAGGATTATGGAAGACCTATAATGTACTCGTGACTACATCAGGAGAAACTTTCTAATCCTGTCAAGTCTAAGGGAATACAACCATGATAACAATGTTCTCCATCTACATTAGATAAGACACCCCAATAAGTCAACCAACTTACGAGAGCAACTGAAAAGTTGGACTGACTTAGCTGATGGGTATCCCCACTTCTTTGTTAAGCCACTAGATATTCCCTAAACCTAAGTACTAGATTTCCACACCCAAAGCAACCAATACTACTAGTCATACACTTACCCTTGCGGTTCTAACCTTATTTATTGCATACCGAATCGGTACAAAAACTAATACTGCCCTAGGACTAAGATCCTAGAGCTCTATCTTAATTATCTTGCCTAAACTTAGGAACTTGTGGACTAGCAGAAGTCAAGGCTAAAGCTAAATATTTCTAGCAGAATTGAGAACAATTCGGCCATCCAACGTCAATTGAAAGCAATTGAAACATGTTCTATCCCTGTAATTCTCTCTCTCATTCTCTTTAACTTTCTCTTCCTATATTTTTTGAGCATGAATGATTAGCTTGGATATGTCTATATCCTTTACAACATAGTAGTCCTACACTTTTTGACCACACCCTCAAAAACACCAAACACAAACTTTCTCATGAGGGCCCTGGAATAAACAACCATAGTTGGAGCATACCTTACCAACTAAGTAAACTTAAGGGAATACTCTTTCATACTCAGGCTACCCTGCTTTAGATTTATGATTCATGGAACATGGACTCTTTTAGCTCAAGCAGTAAGCACTTGTGCAAAAATCCAACACAAAACTTATCCCATTCTATCGGTTTGGTGGCTGCACCCCTATCCTTTTTCCATTGCTTGAGCTACTCTCTACAGCAGATAGGCGGTTGGATGGAAATTTAGTTGGGTTAAAACCCATGATCTCCATAACTTTATAAATGTTATCTACAAAATCATATGGGTCCTCCTCGAACTTAGAACCAAAGAGAACTAGAGGATTCATTGGAGTGAAGTCTCAAACTCTGGCTGCTGCCTTATTTACTTCTGGGTTGGCTGGTAGCACAATTGGATAGTTATTCTATATGTTAATTTATTAGTATAAGGCTATAAAAGAAACATTGAATTCATCATGTGAGGCTTGTTCATTCATAGGGTTTTTTAAAACTAGTGGTAGCGCTTGTTGATTCTCAACCATGTTATTATTTTCACTCCTCCTGCCATTACTTCTCTTTGGAGGCATATTCTATAAATGTGTAGATAATGAGTTAGAAAATGGTTTCAATAGAGTTCACACTCTATTGCACAATGTGAAGAAAAATAAAGTGAAACTTTTACTAATATGTTTTATAGCCTCTCACTCATAAATGTGACACATTTCACAACCATGAATAAGACTCTAGTTAACGTAACCTTCAGACACCCTAAGACAATTTAAACCTAATGCTCAAATACCAAGTGACACATCCCGAAATTGAGCCATGTCATATAGGTATATCGAGCCCACATGAGCCGGAGGTAGCATAATAACCCATCAGAATTATCACATTAATCACATGGGTTGGGTGAATCCCAGCCATATAATAAGATAGCGGAAAACATACTATGTCATAACATAGACATGTCTAAGTAGTTCATTAGATTTATCAACTAAACAAAGTACCCAAGTCCATAATCATCCACAATACCTCTATACAACAAAATCTTAGAAATGTATATGTCGGGAAAAGCCCCCGACAATAGCCAAATCAAGTCAAATAACTAATTCTAAAGATAGGATACCAAGGGCACAAGTCTTATCAACACTTTGGAAGCACTCATTCATCCTACATGTAATAGAGGACTCCTACCTTCCATAGTTATAAATTCAAGCATTTCTCATTAGGCATATGACTTTAACCATATTCATATATCATGAAGTAAGGGACTCTAACCACATACACATCCATTTAAGTGAGGGACTCTAACTACTCATACACTTTCATATAAGGGGGGGACTTTAACGAGTCACACACATTCATTCAAGCAAGGGACTCTAAAAACATGCTCACACATTAGGAAAGTGACTCTAACCTGATGCCATATTAGATAGGGGATTCTAACCCTAAGCCAATTCATTTAGAGAGGCACTTCAATCTCATGAGATATCATTATGCAAGGGACTTTAACCACAAGCGATTTCATTAGGCAAGGGACCTTAAACTCAATCCATCACGACTATCATTAGTTGACATTGGGACTTTAATCCTTTATCCATGAATTCACATACATTTAATTCCACACATAAGAACTTTAACCCATTTAGCCAATTCAACATCATACATGACCACATGGTCCTCATAGAAGCCTTCATTGCTCAACTATTTCAATTATCCAATACCTTAATTCAAATCATCATACAATTAAACTATGGTCCTCAAGACCCTTACAAGCTATTCATACTACATTAGCAATTCTATACCACAATTTAGTTCAACACACAATTCAAGTTCATTTTTATGTTTGGGATTTTAACCTTCTTCTTATTCATCAAACCATCAAGGTTATCAATTACACAATACATGGCTCAATTTACCTTCACAATATCATTTATCAATAATTCATACATATTGGGACATTGCCTTAGCTCAAAGCATCATCATCATGTAACTAGACATCTCATTTAGATATTTTTACAAATATCTTATGTGTATTCCTTCAACAAGGCTATTTTCAAGGTGGAAATCATCAAGGTTAAAACATAAAAAACTAGGATTCATATATACAAGTCATCATCAATAACATGTTAAAACACAAGTCTAAGCAAGAATCATAACTATTCATCATTAAGCAACATAACCCTTTTCATTTGACTTCAAAACCATGTACAGTTACTAATCCAAGTGTGAAATACATTTTTTTAAAGTTATTTAGCGAGGGTAAGATCTACATGCCTTAAAAAAGTTGAATCACCAAGAATATTGAATCCCTTTGGCCCCTTGAAGACCACTCTTAAAACCCTAGCCTTTAATTCTTTAAAGATGAGTTTGAGAGAGTATTTAGGGTGTTTGATCCATAAAAAAATGAATGTTTAGAAGGCTACAGACTTATATAGTAAGAGGGCATAAGGTTTTAGACATGATAAATAACCACAAGGCCCGTAGTTAAAAGCTGAAAATTGACCTTGTCCAAGGGTACGACTCACCATATGACTCATTTAAGTAGTCGTACCCTAGGGTATGAGTGGTACCCTAACTCATACCCTAAGTATCTCCTAGGTCACACACATTGTTACAGATATGACCATACACCCATTAGTTGTATCCAAAGTGTACAACTTATCACTAACTCATATGCTCCATTCATAACAGAATCAGTCCACTCCAAGTTAAGACCTCACCCCATAAGACTTACCAAGGTATGACTCGTAACCTTAGGTATGATTGAGGGGAGGGTCACTCGTAACTAGGATAGTGAGTGACCCTCACCATACTGCCTAAGATAGGAGAGATAAGGAGAAAAAAGATATGACTCTTATCCAAGGAGTACGACTCAAGACCCTAGTCGTACCCACACCAGTGATACCAAAAGATAAAGTTTTTCAATGGCTCTAAGTCTAGGTGTTTCAATTCTCCCCTAGTTGGATTATTCGTCCTCGAGTAAGGGCTAAGGAAAACAATAAACACAAGCCCACACATTATCATACATCAAAACAACCTTTAAACAAGTTAGAACAAGCGTACAACAAGGGTATAATATACATCGTGCTCATTATCAATCAATAATTCACATCATCGGCTTCGGGACTCAAACCCATTATTTATCAAGGCACTTGTTCCAATCAAAGCTTAAGGACTTAAACCCTTCCTTATCATCACTTACTCATTTCACAACTTGGGGATTTCAACCCATTAAATCATCAAGGATACTTATTTAAGTCAAGGATAGGGACTCGAACCCATCATCTACCAAAGGCATAAATCTACTCAAGATGTTAGGGACTTAAGCCCTTCATGACAGACAAACATATTTTCAAAGCATTAGGGACTTAAACCTATGGTCTAACAAGACATAAATCACTCTACATATTGGGTAATTTAACCTATTATCTATCAAAGACATAAATTAAAGCAAAGAGATCAAGAAATACCTCCATCCTAAGTTTCCGTAATAGGAAACAAATATGGATACTTGGACTTCATGTACTCTTTCACTTCCCACGTGGCTTCCTTAGACAGGCGGCTCCTCCATAGAATATTCACTGAAGCCACCTCTTTCATTTTCAACTGGCAAACTTTTCAATCCAAGATCCTCATCAAGATCTCCTTATAGGATAAAGAGTCTAAAATATCAATATCCCATAAGTAAATAACTAATGATGGATCACCTACATATTTCCGCAACATAGACACATAGAAAACCAATGAGGAGAGTCACGGATGCCCTAGTTCATAGGTGTGAGAGGTTGGCCTTGTAAGATTTTAAAAGGGTAGGGGTAGGCTGAAGAAATACTAGAGAGAAGTGATTAAACATAACATAGAGCAGTTACAACTGACTGAGGACATGACCCTAGATAGGAAGATATAGAGGAAAAGCATTAGGATAGAGGGCTAAGGGTAGGGTTGAGTCGTAGTCAGTATTTTGGTGGACTTTGGTGTCCATTGTTTGGCAATGTACATATTTTTGTGGATGTCGCATCTATGTTATTTTATCATTATATATGCTATTGATGCTTGTGTATATTGTCTTTTATCTTGATCCAACGGTCTATCGAAAATAGTCTTTCTACCTCTGTAGAGGTAGTGGTATGGACTGCGTACACTCTACCCTCCCAGACCCCACTATGTAGGAATATACTGGGTTTGTTGTTGTTGTTGTTGTAGAGACATAGAAAACCGGATGAATGGAGTTCATACTAGAAGGCAACTCTAACTCATAGGCAACATTGCCCACCCTCTTCACAATCACTAAACTTTAAGTCCCTATGCCTCATATCTGCATAGGACTTTTGGAGACTTTGAGCGATTCTCAACCCATCACAAATCACCTTCACCTTCTCTAAGGCTTGGTGAACTAGATTGGGGCCAAGCAATTTACCCTCACCAACCGCGTACCACCCAATAGGAGATGATATCTCCTACCATACAATGCCTCAAAACGCGCCTTGCCAATACTAGAGTGGTAACTATTATTAGATGCGAACTCAATCAAAGGCAATTTGTCATACCAACTACAACCATAATCAATCACACAAGCCCATAATATATCCTCCAATATTTGGATAGTCCTTTCCACTTGGCCATCTATTTGTGGGTGGAAAGAAGTACTAAGGCATACTCTAGTACCAAAACCCTTCTGGAACGACTTCCAAAAGTGGGATGAAAAAGGAGAACCATGATCCAAGAAAATAGAATTGGAGCACTATGTAACTTCACAATCTTCGCAAGATACAACTTAGCATAATCTTCCACCAAGTAATTTGTCCTCATGGGTAAAAGATAAGTGGACTTGGTTATTCTATCAACAACGACTCAGATAGAATCATATTGATTTCGATATTTAGGGAGACCGGTAACAAAATCTATATTAATTGCCTCCTATTTCCAATCGGGCAAGGCAATCTCTTGGTATAACCCACCGGGCCTCATATGCTTAACTTTCACTTGTTGCGCACCATACACTTGGCCACATATCTAGCCACATCATGCTTCATATTAATCCACCAATAGAACTCTCTAAGGTCATGATACATCTTGGTAGAACTGAGATGAATAGCATAATGGGATCCATGCGTCTCTGCCATGACCTTTTCCCTCAACCTATCAATGTTGGGAATACATAGCGTACCTTGGTATCTCAACATATCATCTCTACCAATCACAAAGTCTCCAACTTTGTGTTGACCTACATTATTCTTGATCTTCATCAAGTAGGGGTCCAATGCTTGTCTTTCCTTTATCTTAACAATAAAAGACGACTGAGACACCGGAAGCACAAATACATCACCATTCTCAGAGTCCACAAGTCAAAATCCAAGATTAGAAAAATAATGTCTCTCACAAATTCCCAATTATCCTCTTCTACAAGGGCCAAACTCCCCATGGACAATCTACTAAGAGCATCAGTGACTATATTCGCCTTACCAGGATGGTAATGAAGACTCATATCATAGTATTTCAACAACTCAAGCCACCTTATTTGCTAGATATTTAACTCCTTTTTGGATAAACATATATTGGAGACTCTTATGATCAGAAAAGCTAGTCTAGGGTTTCTCAACCTCAAGTTCAAATTCCAAAGATTTCTCCAAGGCTTCCACCTCCAGGTATGTGGGATTTCATAATGGATTCCTTTTATCCATTGAGTCCCAGAAATATCTCAAATTCCCAAGTTTATTGTTTTCTTAAGGTTTTAGGTTCCAAGTAAAATATGAGTTTACTTAATCCTTTTAGCTTATTTTTGTAATTAAACCATGAGTACATGTTCTTCCCATAAGAGTATTATCCTTTCATACTCAGAATCATAAATTTTACTTCTGTTGATAAATCATTGAGTTTGGCTTAAATTATGAAAAATTCATATCCTGATTATCTTTTATTATCATCATATTTAGTTGCATTAGTCAAAGATGGTGGGTTATGAACACTTGATACCTAGGGACTTATGCAAATATCAGTTTACATGTCTTTGATCACTTCAGATGATCTAAATTTGATACTTTTAGAATTATATCATGATGAGAAATTCAGTTTATGTTTTAGTGTTCTTCAGTTGGGAGTAGTACTAAGCATTGAGTGAATGCAGGGATGATGGCTTACCCGTTAGTTAGGCTAAGACCGTTAGTAAATGTCCCTAAGTTCCTAAACTACGGCACCACCATAGGATATAAGGGGTCACCCATCAGTTTAGGAATAACACCCTAGTCCTTTGGAACTTTAGTTTAGTGGATCCATGCCAGCTAGTCTGGGTACTCTTAGCAAGGTACTAACACCCTTTCAGCTGGGGTTACAAGTTAGACCCTAGTTTGCTCATATTAGGGTATGTTGATTATTATTATCCCCCATAGTCCTTAGTTCATATTTCATTCCATGCTTTAATTTATGTATCAGTTCAGGTCATGCATGAACTTGTATTCAGTTATTCAATTTCATTTAGTACATGTTTATACTTGGTCTTGCATATAGTTTATCATGCTCATGCATTTATGTTTTTTTATACTAATTGGTTTCCCATCTCTCATACTTAGTACATCCAAAGTATCGATCGCATATTTTTTTGTGCTATATTGTCTCATAATATAGGTTTGGACACTCAATTCTCGATATGCACTTAGCATGTTCCCATATAACTCAGTAGCAGTTTGGTGAGTCCTTATCATTCGAGGATTAGTTATCAATTATTATTTTAGCATTTCATTTTATTTCAATCAATTACAGTTAGTTGGGGGATTATCCCAACAACTCATTTTGATTTAGAGGCTTTCACACAGTTAGATATGTTTTTAATTTGTTGAGGATTTCTAACTATATTAGCTCTGATTCTAGTATCATTGATGATTAATTTACTCTTAATTTAGCTTCTACCCAGTATTTTAGTATTTCTCTTGTATTTTAGTGATATGCTAGGGACATGGGTTATCTTAGAGTCATGACTATAAGCACCATGTTACGACTGGGGGAAGTCTCAGGGCATAAAAATATGGTATCAGAGCACCAGGTTTAAAGTGTCCTAGGTGTCTAAAAGTCATGTTAAGTATATTCTTGTTCATGAGTGTGAAGTGTGTCCCACTTATGGGCGAGAGGCTATGGAACATTTTAGAAAAGTGTCACTCATTTCATGATTCATGTCATGTAATGGAGTGTGAACTCTATTAAAATTCATCTTCTATATCATCCTCTATCCATTTACATAAAATGCCTTCTAAGGAACTAAGGGAAGGAGAGATTGAAATCAGCTAGCACCACTATCAGTTCCCAAAGACCCTCTAAATAATCACTTCTCTCATGTTAAGTTTAGGGATGGTTTTACATTATTATCCTAATCTATGACAGCTCAGAATAACCAGAAAGTTGTTTTCCCAACCAACCCAGCAGTGAATACCGTAGTAACTAAAATTTGGGACTTCACTCAGATGAATCCTCTGTAGTTCTTTGGGTCTAAATCTAAATAAGATCCACAGAAGTTCTTAGAAATTATTTAGAAAGTAATTGAGATCATGGGTGTCAGTTCGAGTCAGAATGATAATTTGGCAACTTACCAGCTAAAAAGAGTGGCTCATACTTGTTTTAAGTAGTAAAAGGAAGATAACGGTGCAGATGCAAGGCCAGTAGAGTGGGATGATTTTGTTATTGCATTTCTGAACAGGCTTTTACCACTTGAGTTAATAGAATACAAGGTGTAGGAGTTCATAAACTTAAAGCAAGGCAACATAAGTGTCAAGGAATATTCACTCAAGTTTACTCAGTGTCAAGGTTTGCTCCAGATTAATGGTCCATGCTCAACAGATTAAGGATGAGAATATTAAAGAAAAGGAAAGAGAGAATAAGAGGATCAGAACTTATAGCTTTAATTTCTATTAGTAGAGGTCGGATGGTGGAAATCGCTCTTATTTCTGCCAGAAATCTTTGGCTCCAACCCTATCTTCTTCTAGTTCTCCAGTACCCATGTTCAAACTACATACTCGAGAGAGAGTGCCAGGATCTAAGTCTCAGTGTAGTGTGAATAGTACATGGCTAGTAGTAATGCCTCTTTTAGGTATGGAATATTGGGCCAAAAAATAAGGGATTGCATAGAGGATGCACGGGGAGGTAGGAATGATCATCAGTAGAGCTCGACTAACTCTTCAGTGGTTTTAAAAGGTCGCTCGAATCAGCAGGGCACAACCTCTAGTGCAACTGGTGGATAGCATTATGGTTGGCTTCTGCCCTTCAAACTTAATAGGATCAGAAGTGTTCTCCTGATGTGATTACTAGTACATTACAAGCCTTTCACCTTCATATTATTCATTTTTAGATCTTGGAGCCATACTTTCCTTCATGAATTCCTTTATAGCAGTAGATTTTGGATTCAGTCCTAAAATTCTAGCAAAACCCTTCTTAATTTCTTCTTTAGTTTGGTAGTTCAATCATAGCTAAATGGGTGTATATAAATTGCCCCGTCACAGTATCCCAAAAGGCCACTTTAGTTAACCTTGTAGAGTTATACATGATTAATTTTGATATTATCCTTGGCATAGATTGGGTTTACTCTTGCTATACCTCAATTGATTAAAGAAACAAAATTTTCCATTTTTAGTTTCCAAATAAGTCAATCTTAGAGTGGAAGGGCAGTAGCTCGATGCCTATAGGTCGATTTGATTCATTTCTTAAAGAAAAAAAAAGATCTCCAAAGGGTGCAACTATCATCTTGTTTGAGTCAAGATCAAGGTTTGAAATATCGAGTCTTAAATTAGTTCTAGCAGTAAATGAATTTCAATAGTGTTTCCTAAAGATCTTCTCAAAGTTTCTCCCGGGCAGGAAATTGACATCGGAATAGATCTCCTTCATAACACCCATCCTATTTGATTCCACCTTAAAAAATGGCTCTAGACAAACTCAAGAAATTAAAAGAATAATTAAAACATCTCTTAGACAATGGTTTTATCATGTTAGGTGTCTCTATATGGGGTGCTCCAATTCTTTTAATACATTAGAAGGACAGTTTCCTCAGAATGTGCATCGACTACCATTAATTAAACAAAGTCACAATAAAGAAAAAGTATCCCATCCCTGGTATTGATGATTTTTTTGATCAATTTCAGAGTTATAATTATTTCTCTATGATAGAACTCATATTCGGCTATCATCATCTCAGAGTAATAGATTGAGACATTTCAAAAAATAGCCTTCAAAACTCGATATGGTAACTATGAATTTGTTGTTATGTTTTTTGGACTAACGAATACTCTTGTAACTTTTATTTACTTGATAAATAGGGTGTTCAAGTAGTAATTGGATATGTTCGTTATGGACTTTATAGATGACATCCTTATTTATTCTTGAAATAAGGGTGAACATGCAGATTACTTGATGATTGTCTTGCAGACTCTTAATGATCACCAGTTATTTTCTAAGTTCAGCAAGTGTGAATTTTAGTTGAAATCAGTAGTATTCCTTAGTCATATCCTTTCTGATGAAAGCATTTGAGTTGATCCTAAAAAGACTGAAGTAGTAAGGAACTAGCCTAGACCCATCTTTCCATCAGATATCAGGCATTTCTTGGGGTTAGCTGGTTACTATAGATATTTTGCTGAATGATTTTCCTCTATTGTTTCTTCTATGTCCATCCTGACTAAAAAAAAACTCAAATTTTAGTGGTTCAATTCTTGTTAGAAGAGTTTTTAGGAGTTGAAAACTCGACTTACCTCCACTCTAGTTTTGACTCTACTAGAAGATTCGGAGGGTTTTGAGGTATTGTGATGCTTCTAGAGTTAGTCTTAGATGTTCTTTAATCCAGTGGTACAAGGTTATAGCATATGCCCCTAGTCAACTCAAACCTCATGAGAAGAACTACCCGACTCATGATCTTGAGTTGGCAGCAGCCGTGCTTTCCTTACAGATTGGGAGGGATTATTTTTATGGGGTTTTTGTTGATGTGTTCACTGATCAAAAGAGCCTTCAGTATGTGTTCAACCAAATAGATCTAAATCTTTATCAGGAACGGTGGCTAGATTTTTTGAAAGACTATGTATGATATGAGTGTCTTGTACCATTTGGGTAAGCCAAATATTATTGTCGACGCCCTTAGAAGATTGTTTGTGGAGAGTACCTCTCACATTAAAGATAGTAAGAAAGAGTTAGTTTATGAGGTTCATCAGCTTTCTATGTTGGGAGTTTGGTTGGTTAATTCAACTGAAAGTAGTGTTTGGGTTCAGAAGGGGTCGATATATTTTTTAGTAGATAAGGTGAAGGAAAAGAAAGATAGAGATCCTATTTTTCAAAAGTTAAAAGAGGCAGTTCAGAATCAAAAGGTTGAGGTTTTCTTCCAAGGGGGAAATGTCATTCGTTGCCGTCAGGGCAGATTATGTGTTTTGGATGTGGATGACTTTAGCCAGTGAATTTTAGTAGAAGATCATGGTCCCAATATTTGATTTAATAGGAGACACAAAGATTTTCATGACTTGTAAGAAGTCTATTGGTGGAATAGCATGAAAAAGGATATCACAGAATTCATGGCTAAGTGTCCAAATTGCTAGCAGGTGAAGGTTGAGCACTAGATACCTAGTGGTACGCTTCAAGAATTCAGCATTCCTACTTAGAGTGGGAGGTGGTGAATATGGACTTCATTACAGGGTTCCCTCATACTCGTAGATAGCAAAATTCTATTTTGGGTTATCATGGATCAAGTGACTAAGTCGGCCAACTTATTACCAGTTAACACTTCAGACTCAGCCAAAGATTATGTTAAGCTCTATCTTAGATATTTGGTGTAGTTACATGGATCTCCTTTGGCCATTATCTCAGATAGAGGTAACCAGTTTACCTCTTGATTTAGGAAGACTTTTTAGAAGGGTCTTGGTACCCAATTTTATCTCGGTACAGCTTTTCACCTGCAAACAAATGTCCAGTATCAGAGGACTATTCAAACCTTAAAAGATATTGAGGGCATATGTGATTGACTTCAAACGTAGTTAGGATGATCACTTGTATTTTATTGAGTTTGCCTACAATTACAGTTATCACTCCAATGTTAGATGGCTCTATTTGAAGCACTGTATGGAGGGAGGTGTGGATATCCTATTAGTTATTTTGAGGTTGGAGAGTCTTTCTTGATAAGACCATATTCAATGCATGAGGCAATGGAAAAGGTTCAGCTAATTAAAGAAAGGGTAAAAATAATCCAAAGTCATCAGAAATCTTATGCAGATGTGAAGAGAAGGGAGCTAAAGTTTGATATTGGTGATTTTTTCTACTTGATTATCTTTCCCATAAAAGGGGTGAAGAGGTTTTGAAAAAAAGGGAAGCTTAGTCCATGTTACTCCAGTCCTTATAATATTTTGAGTATATATGGTAAGGTAGCCTATGAGTTGGAATTGCCTACAGTGTTAGCATCAGTGCATCAAGTTTTCCATGTTTCCTTGTTGAAGAAATGCATTGGTGATCCAACCTCAGTAGTCCCATTCTAATGGGTTGCCGTGGATAATATCATTTTTTATGAATAATTCCCAATTGAGATCCTTGATCGTCAAATTCATAAGGCTAAGAAATAAAGAGGTTGGTTTGGTAAAGGTTTTTCTGGAGAAATTAGCTAGTTAAGGGAGATGCTTGGGAGGCAGAGGCAGATATGGTGACCAAGTACCCCCATTTTTTCTCTTCTAACTCAATCCTAACTTTAGGTAATCGTAACCTTAATTAATTACTTGATTCTTTCATCTCTATCTCTAACTATTCAGCTACTTTTATGTCATATCATGCACTTATGAGTTTAGTTCATTCCATACATCAGTCATAGAATCAGATATCAGTTCATGGTTCAACTTATAATTATTCAGTGCAAAAATCTTAGATTTTCCCCTAGAACTTCAGCTTAGTCAATTTCATTCGATGACGAATGATTTCAAGGTGGATTTATTATAATACCCTAAGTTTTTAATCTCTAGACCAATCAAAAGATAGGTCAGTGAATTATCTTTCCAATGTCATTAGTCTTAACATAATTCGTTGTCATAGTAAGAAGTTCTGGAAAATTTTCCTGAGGGACTGTCAACTGCTAGTGACATAACATGGGCAATGACCAATTGTTAGACACAATGAGTTGTTGTGTGAAGTCATTTCCAAAGCAGTGAGGGATCCTAGATTTCATCTCAGTAATGACGAGTCTAGTTAATGACTCATTATCAGTCCTAATGAGTCGTTAGGTGGACCCGTCATCATTACAAAAACAAATCCAAAAAATGATACCCTAATAATGAATCCTTCTAACAATACGTTATCAGACTCAATGAGTCATCAGGAGGGAAGGATTGTCATAATAGTAAGGTACCAAGGTGTAGAACCTCTAACAATGATTCCAAGCCATGACTTATTATGAAACCTAATGAGTCATCACCTAAGTCGTTAAGACTGGTATCAACTTTTTCCTACATATTTTTAAAAGGGTTGTTTAGTCTTTATCCTTCTTTTAACTTCCAACCCAAATCATTTAGGCATCCCCAAGGGTGGTATATAAGCCTAAACTTTCCCAAATTCCCCATTAAGTCACAAAATCAATTGAAACCAAGAAAAAATGGGAATATTCTTCTCAAAGCCAAGAAAGATTTTCTAAACATCGAGTTCCAATTCCAAGGATTTCTCCAAGGCTTCCACCACCAGGTATATGGGATTTCATCAATGTATTCCTTTCATCCATTGAGTCCCAAAATATCTCAAATTCCCAAGTTTATTGCTTCATTAATGTTTTGGGTTCCAAGTCAAATATAAGTTTACCTAATCCTTTTAGACTATTTTTGTAAGCCATGAATATATGTTCTTTCCATAGGAATAGTATCCTTTCGTACTCAGAATCATAAATTTCCCTTTTGTTGATAAATCATTGAGTTTGATTGAATTATGAAAATTTCCTATTATGATCAGCTTTTATTATCATCATCTTCAGTTGGATTAGTCAAAGCTGGTGGGATATGAACACCTGATACCTAGGGACTCATGCATATATCAGTTTTCATGTATTTGAGCATTCATATGTTCCATAGTTGATACTTTCAGAATGATATAATGATGAGCAATTCAGTTTATGCTTTAGTGTCTTTCAGTTGGGAGTAGTACTTAGCATCAAGTAAACGCAAGGATGAAGGCTTACCTGTCATTAAGTCTAAGACCTTTAGTATATGTCCCTAAGTTCCAGAACTATAGCACCATCATATGTTATAAGGTGTCCCTCTTCAGTTGAGTCATTACACCCTATTTCTTTAAGACCTCAATTTAGTGGATCCGTGCTAGCTATTTTTGGTACCCTTCGTAAGGTACTGACACCCCTTCAACTAGTGTAATAGGTTGGATCCCAGTTTTCTCAGATTGGGGTATGTCGGTTATTTTTGTCCCCCTACAGTTCTCAGTTCATATTTCAGTTTATGTCTCAATTCATATTATGCATGACCTTGTATTTAGTTATTCAGTTTCATTCACTAGATGTTATACTTGGTCTTGCATACATTTCATCATGTTTCATGCATTCATTTTTAGTTTATACCAATTGGTTTCCCATCTTGCATACTCAGTACATTCAAAGTGTTGATCACATATTTCCTTGCGCTATATTGTCTCATAACATAGGTTTTGATGCTCAGTACCTGAATCATACTAGTTGTAAGTTATTTATTTTAGTATTTTATTTTATTTCAGTCAGTTGGTGTTAGTTGGGGTCTTGTCCCGACAACTCATTATGATTTAGAGGATTTTAAATAGTTTGATATGTTCTTAGTTTGTTGAGTATTTTAGACCTGTATTAGCACTAATTCCATTACCATTTATTATCAGTTTACACTCAATTTCGCTATTGCCCAATATTTTAGTGATATGCCAGACCATGGGTTAGGTTGGAGTCACTTGTGACTCTAAGCACCGTGTTACAACTACGAGGCAATCTTGAGTCATGACAGATTTGGCATCAAATAAAGTCTCCTAGGGTATTTGAAAGTTTCTTTAAGTAGAGTCTTGTTCATGAGTGTGAAGTACGCCATACTAATGGGTGAGATTCTATCGAACGTTATAGGAAAGTCGCACTTCTTTCATGAGTCATGTCATAAAATTCTTATTCTAACTCATCCTCTATCCATCAATAGAAAATGCCTCATATGAGAATTAATGGGAGAGATAGAAATCGTCAAGCACCGCCGCCAGTTCCCAAAGACATGCTGAATGAGTAGTTCTCCCATGCTGAGTTCAGAGCTGATTTCAAAGCATTTGCCCAATCTATGACTTCTTAGAATAACCAGTAGGTTGTTGCCCCAACCAACTATAATACCCATACTTTTTCTAGCTTGAAATATTTCCCCAAGAATGTTAAAAGCTTTCTTTGAAAGATGAATTTACTTTTTTACATATGTTATTTTCAATATTTTCACTTTTTATCATGTGGGGAATCGAATAGGCTTTCTATAGATACCAAATTCTACCAAATCTGACACTCAGGTGAAGAGTTAGAGCCTTTTTAGTGAGACAGTGTATCACCTTAGCCTTCAAGGCATTGCGGAGATAGCTTAAATGGCAATAGCCAATTTCCAGTGTTGTTCCTCGATAGTGGTGCATTGCGCCAAACTTTCAGGTCTCAAATAAGGTGGCAACGTGATAGCTCCACGTCGCACCACCATACAGATTCCCAATTTTCCAGTTCCAGTGACTTGGCACGATAGCGGTGCAGCGTGCCAAGGATGAAAATTGGGAAATTTTCTCAGAAATTAAATATGTGTCCTAGGGTTATAGGGTCAATTTCCTACCCTATATAAGCTCAAACGCACAGATTTGAGCCTCCATTACACCTAAATATACTCTGTTCTCTCAGAATCGTCTCAAGAATACATTAGGGTTGTTCATAGAAGATTAAAGTTCAAGAATTTCATCCGGCAATCTTCGTGTATTTATAAACCAAGGTATGCGTAATGTTCATTCATGGACTCTTTCTGTCCATGAAGCCCAAGAATCTTTTTTCCAACTTCAAGTTTATGGATTTCTTTATGAGTTTCATATTCGGTTTGTTTTGTTAATGTTGAGAGTGATTAATTTAATTCTAATCCATGTTGGGTGATCAATTTTATGTGGAATTGATTAGTATAGATGTATATTCATGTGAACTTATGATTAAATCCTATAATGATGAAATTAGAATTGAACCATGATGTCTAATTGTTGTATAATGTTGTTTACATATACTATGCCTACCATGTGTTTGATTGAATGCCTAAATAAAGGAAAAGTGCCCAACTAGCATGATATTATAAATTCTCCATTTATGTACAAGTTTATGCATATCACATGTTTAATGAAGTGCTTCAATATATGAATTATGAATTGTGTTGTTGGTCATGTGTTCAAGTAGGTCATGTTATGTTAGTTTCTTTCCATCGAGTCTTGGGGGTACTTGTATCTGACAACTTAGTTGTTTGCCTAGAGCCATGTCATGTTTTCACGATATTCTCAGACAAGTCATAATCCATAGAACTCATTCAGTCATGTGGCTCAGGAAATCTCAGAAATCTCAGTATTTCAGTAACCTCCATGATCTAAGTATTCCCATTAAGTGTCAGTAACTTCAGTACTCTCAGTTAGTCCTTAGATCTCAGTAGCATTTCGTCGTTTAATGAAACTCCATAAATTCAAGTTTAGCTCTGCTAAATGATACCATTAGTTAATCAGTTCAGTTTATTTAAATCAGTTCAGTATAGTTAATCAGTTCAGTGTCAATTCAGTTGGGAGTAGGATTCAACACCGAGTGAAACCAAGGATGGGGACTCACCTATTATTCAGTAGAGGGTGTGATCCTTAGAAGCAATCCTTGTGTTCCAGAACTACGTAGCTAGCATAGGTTGAGATGCACCCTACGCGTTTAGGGATATATATATATATCATTTGGTTTACCTACTAGGATGAGTTGACGGAAGAGCTCTTTGTTAGCGAGGGTATACTTAAACCAGGTCTTTACCCATGGCACGGTATTGACACCCTTCTAGGTAAGGTTACAGGTTGGACCCCACCAGTTAAGTTCTGAGGCATGTTGGTTAAATGATTACCTCCCACAGTCTCAGTCTCAGTAAAAGAACTCAGATATTTCTTCAGATTTCAGGACTGTTAGATACAGTCAAATTTAGATACAGTATGGAACTCAACTAGTTTTGTCAAATTCAGGATTCTCAGATACAGTCACTCATGTTATCAGTTATATCAGTTCTCAAAACTCATGTTATCAGTATTTAGCTTCAGGACTGTCAGAAACAGTCAACCAGACTAGTTCTTCATAATCAAAACTATCAGAAATAGTTAGTCATTCCTCAGTATTCAGTAATATAGTGTTAGTCTTTCTCACTTACCAGTGACTCGAATATCAATATCAGTAGACTCAATCATCAGAACTCAGTACTCAGTCCTATCACGATCTCAGTTACAATTACGTAGTCATGCATGTCTTCTCATGTTCATGTTATTAAGTTAGTTAGTATTGTTCATACATATGAACCATTTGTATTCAGCCTACCTCACTTGCATACTAGTACATTTAAAGTACTGACGCATTTGTGCTATGGTGTCTTAAACCATAGTTTTAGAAGCACGAGCTCCAAAGCACCAGTAGCATTCCAGTTCAGCAATCAGAGACAACTATGAGTCCTCATCCTTCGACGATATGATGATTACATTACTATTCTAGTTTTTATTTTATTTCAGTAGTCAGAGTTAGTTGGGGATATATCATATCAATTCCTTACTCAGACAGTTTAGTTTAGAGGCTTTTAGACTACAGTATGTTCAGACAATTTTCTTAGTTATTTTGGTATCGTTATACCATATTTTTTAGTTATGTACTAGTATTAAACCTAATGGCCTTTCAGTTTATGTTTCTGCATTTATGATATTACTACTTCAGTGCTCAATTTATATATATCAGACATAGGTTAACTTGTGGTCCTTCAGGGTCATAGGACAGTGTAGTATTTTAAGTACCAAATTTGGGTCGTTACAAACTTGGCATCAGAGCCTAAGGTTCAATAGTGTCCTAGGAAGTCTAAAAGCCGCATCTAGTAGAGTCTTGTACATGTGTGTGTTGTGAACCACACTTATGTGTAAGAGGCTATGAGATGTTTTAGAAATAGTTTCCCTTCTTTCATGTCTCAGATCGTGCTAAAGAAAGGTTTTTTTAATAAAGTCTTGTATATTCTCATCATGCTTCACACATGTCAACTTTACCTTACTTTCAAAGTAACGAAAGCAGTGAAGCTCGAGTCCTAGAGATAAGGCTTTCTCAAACAGACCCTATAGTCATTTATGGGATTGGCCACAAGCTCAAAAGTATCCCATCAGTTCAGTTATGTTCCAGAGTTGTACAACTCTTATTCATGATCATGAGAACTCTTATGTCATCAGATCCCTTCTCCGAATTATATGATAGCATATGACATAGAGTTAGAAGCATAAACTCAGGAGTTTAGAAATAGTAAAGTTGGGATAACATGATCCAGGTTGAATAGATTATGTATTCATCTGGATAGATGTACCAAAGTGAATCGGTAGGCTTGAACAGTACGAGCAAGAATTTAAGTTTATTGACGTAACATTAGGCTTAAAGGTGTGGATGTGATATTAGTAGTATATGAAAAATAAAACCAAATGATATGTTTAGTAAGAAAAGAATGTGTCAAACAGAGTGTAAGTATGTGATAATGTTTGTGGTTTAGTTCAGAGTTTAGCAAAGTGTTTACAGACTTTTGATGATGGCTTAAATCCAAAGGGGAGATGATAGATCAAGTGACCCATTTCAGGCTCCTACATTCTAGTAGTAGTGCCAGTATGTATAGAAAGAAGTAAGGGAAGTTGCTTCCTGACCCATCCTTATCTCAGTGCAGAGTTTTGAACTTCAGCTATCATGAAATCCACTCAAGCCTTGCATGTCAACTCTATGGTCATGAACTATGCTCATGCATTTTTCCATAAGTTATGTACGGTTTACGTTCCCAGTATAAGGGGTCCAAATTTACCCCACAATACAAATTAGTTCTATGAACACACCTACTTTCATGCACTTTCCACATATTGTTTGCGCTTTCAGTTCCCAGCATAAGGAGTTCATTTCTAGATCCTTCAGTGTTATGAATCATGTCTCACAAATTAAGAAATTTTAGACTCAGGTCATGCATCTCGTGAACCACATACTCATGTCATGATTTACAGTATGCTCAGTCCATATGACTCATGCTCCAATTCTAGTGAGCAGCCAAACTCAGATATGTCATGTATATCCTTAGTTCAAACCATTTTTGTGAATCCATGTTATTGATATTCTATTCTTCAGGCCTCAGTTCAAGTGTCAAGTTTAGTCATTAACTATTCATGCTTTTGGTCCTCCTGATTTAACCCTTCAATGAGCTCTCTCTGTGAAAATAGTGTAGTAATTAGCAATTGCTTAGAAGATAAAGAGTAAATGATTCATGTTAAGAGGAGTTTGTTGCATGCTTGCTTTACACGAAGGTGCAGTTATAATGATAGGCTTGAATGTTGTAGTAGCATGCAAGTAAGTGGCTAGCAAGAGGTTGTATTTATAAGTTTGGGAAAAGTATAGAGTATGAGTATACATTTAGATCCATGATCCATATCAGTCCTCATCAAGCATCTATCCAAATTCAGTTACCATCTCAGTTATAGTTTCAGCGTTCAGTTTTAGTAATCAGAAATTCAGTCCAGTTTCAGAATAGCTTGACAATGTTATAGTTATCAATTACTCAGTCAGTATTACCTTAATACCTCAGTTTACAGAATGTTCCTAATCATATTAGACTCTTAGGCTAGAATTCTTGAGGTAATATAGTTTTTATAAATCCATACCTAGTTACCTCATGTTACACAGTCAGTCCTTATCTCCTATGCATAATGCTCTACAGTTGTAGTCTAGTTATTGAAGACTAAGTACAGTTCCATCCTATAGACTCAGTATTTAGCTATCAGTCTTTTAGTTAATTGGATAATTTAGTACAGTTATGTATTCGTGCTCAACCCCCACGTGAATCTTTTCAGTAGTCTTAGTTGCAGTGCAAGAGGCTTAGTCATTTCATCTTAAATGGTGTTAGTAGGCCTCAACTCATCTTATCGAATCTCAATCAAGTTATGATTTTCTTACTTAGCTATCTTATACAGACAAATTCATACAATGGGTTTCCATATCCCTACCTATGTGCTCTAGGCGAAATCTCATGAAAGGATATAATCATTCTATGATGAACTAATCAGATAGGTTCCAGCTCAGCTCAGTTCATGTATCATGCCTCAATCTTAGATCTCAGATAATTAGTTGCGACAAAGTTCCTAGGTTCCTTGTGCATCACCTCAGTTTTCCTCAGCAGCTCAGCTGACCTAGTATTCCTCAAGGAACCTAGTGTCCCAAGGGGGAGATACATTATAAACCCCTAAACTTTCATGAAAAGAACATATCATTCATTCTTCTCGAAAAGAACCCAGTTTAGATTAGAGGGTACTCATAAGTTGACCCTCAAAGTCCCAACCTCAGCTTTGGGCTAAGTATTCAGAGGCTCATGTTCCCATTCATGCATATTTCTAGCATAATCATAGGTTCATCAGTACTTCTCAGTTTATGTAATATTTTTTCTTGAACTTAGTTCCATGTTCAAACTACTATTACAAACTTGTATTCAGTTCATGCTCAGATCCCCATTACAAATTTGGTACTAAGTACTCTTGTATATTCAATCATGCATTCATATACTAGTTCAATTATGTAATCATGCATCATATATTCCTTCTCACTGCGAAAAATTTAGTTCATCATAACATTCACTAATGCATTCATAATTCAATTATCCTTGCATAAGATATGCATGAATTCAGCTTATCAGTCATGCATCAGACATACATGTTCAGTATGTTATATTCAGCTCTTCAGTCATGTCAGTCATGAGATTATGTTTTAGTTATTCATGTTTATTATGTACGTCAGTTCATCTTCCCCCCTCTCACTCAGTCTCATTTGAGGACAAATGTTCTCAAGGGGGAGATATTGTAATACTCGTACTTTTCCTAGCTTGAAATTTTTCCCCAAGAATATTAGAAGCTTTTTTTGAAAAATGAATCCACTTTTGTACATGTGGTATTTTCAATATTTTCACTTTTTATCATGTGGGGAATAGAATAAGATTTTTATCATTACCAAATTCGCACGAATTCGGCACCCGGCTGAAGAGTTATAGCATTTTAAGTGAGACAGTGTATCAACAGAACCTTCAGCGCGTCGCAGAGATAGCTCAAATGGAAATAGTCAATTTCTAGTATCGCTCTGTGATAGTGGTGTGTCGTGTCAAACTTCCAGGTCTCAAATAAGGTGGCAACGTGATAGCTCTATGTCGCACCACTATACAAATTCCCAATTATCCAATTTCAGTGACTTAGCGCAATAGCGGTGCGGCACGCCAAGGATGAAAATCAAGAAATTTTCTCAAAAATTAAATACGTGTCCTAGGGTTATAAGGGTCAATTTCCTACCCTATATAAGCCTAAACACGTGGATTTGAGCCTTTATTACACCTAAATATACACTATTCACACAGAATCCTCTCAAGAACACATTAGGGTTTTCATAGAAGATTAAAGTTCAAGAATTTCCTTCATCAATCTTCGTATATTTATGAACCAAGATATGCGTAGTGTTCATTCATGGACTCTTTCAATCCATGAAGCCCAAGAATCTCTTTTCCAACTTCAAGTTTATGGATTTCTTTATGAGTTTCATGTTGGGTTTGTTTTGTTAATGTTAAGAATGGTTAATTGAATTCTAATCCATGTTGGGTGATCAATTTTATATGGAATTGATTATTATAGATATATATTCATGTGAACTTACGATTAAACCCTATAATGATGAAATTAGAATTGAACCATGATGTCTAATTGTTGTACAATGTTGTTTACATATACTATGCCTACCATGTGTTTGATTGAATGCCTATATGAAGGAAAAGTGCCCAACTAGCATGATATTATGAAATCCCCATTTATGTACAAGTTTATGCATATAACATATTTGATGAAGTGCTTTAATATATGAATTATGAATTGTGTTGTTGGTCATGTGTTCGATTAAGTCATGTTATGTCAGTTTCTTTCCATCTAGTCTTAGGGGTACTTATACCCAACAACTTAGCAATGTGCCTAGACCCACGTCATATTTTCACGATACTCTCAGACAAGTCACGATCCATAGAACTCAGTCCAGTATGTGGCTCAGGAAATCTCAAAAATCTCAGCAATCTCAATAGTTCAGCAACCTCCGTGATCTAAGTATTCCCAGTAAGTCTCAGTAACTTCAATACTCTCAGTCAGTCCTCAGATCTCAGTAGTATTCCGTCGATCAACGGAACTCCGTAAACTCAGTTTTAGCTCCACTAAATGATACCATCAGTTAATAAATATAGTTTAGTTAAATCAGTTCAGTTTAGTTAATCAGTTCAGTGTTAATTCAGTTGGGAGTAGGATTCAGCATCGAGCGAACCCAATAATGGGGACTCACCTATTATTCAGTGGAGGGTGTGATCCTTAGAAACAATCCTTGTGTTCCAGAACTACGTAGCCAGAGTAGGTTGAGATGCACCGTATGAGTTTAGTGATATATATATATATATACATCTTATTTAGGTTACCTACTAGCAGGAGTTGACGGAAGAGCTCTATGTCAACGAGGGTATACTCATAGCAGGTCTTTACCCGTGGCACGGTATAGACACCCTTCTAGCTGGGGTTATAGGTTGGACCCTACCAGTTCTATTTCAGGGCATGTTGGTTAAATAATTATCTCCCACAGTCTTAGTCTCAATCTTACCCTTAGTAAAAGAACACATATAGTTCTTCAGATTTTAGGACTACTAGATACAGTCAAATAAATATACAGTACGGAACTCATCAAGTTTGTTAGATTCAGGAAAATCAGATATATTCACTCATGTTATCAGTTAATTAGTTATCAGAACTCATGTTATCAGTATTTTGCTTTAGGACTGTCAGAAATAGTCAACCAGACCAGTTCTTCATAATCAGAACTGTCAAAAATAGTTATTTATGTATCAGTAACATAGTATCAGTCCCTCAGTACTCAGTAATACAGTGTTAGTCTTTCTCACTTATCAGTGACTTAGATGTCAATATCAGTAGACTCAGTGGTCAGAACTCAGTATTCAGTCCTATCATGATCTCAGTTATAATTATGTAGTCATGCATGTTTTCTCACATTCATATTAGTTAGTCAGTTAGTATTGTTCATATACATGAACCATTTGTATTCATCCTAACTAACTTGCACACCAATATATTCAAAGTACTGATGCATTTGCGCTATGGTGTCTTATACCATAGGTTTAGAAGCGCAAGCTCCGGAGCACCAGTAGCATTCTAGTTCAGCAGTCAGAGATAGTTGTGAGTCCTCATCCTTTGAGGACATGATGATTACATTACTATTCCAATTTTCAGTTTATTTTAGTAGTCAGAGTTAGTTGGGGACATATCCCATCAACTCCTTATTCAGATAGTTTAGTTTAAAGGTTTTCAAACTATAGTATGTTCAAACAATTATCTCATTTATTTTGGTATCGTTATACTATATTTTCAGTTATGTACTAGTATTGAACCTAATGGCCTTTCAGTTCATGTTTCTGCATTCACGATATTATTACTATTATTCAGTGCTCAGTTTATAGATATCAGTCATGGGTTATCTTGTGGTCCTTCAGGGTCATGGGCACCGTGTAGCATTCCGAGTACCAGATTTGGGTCGTTACACCAACCCAGTAGCAAATATAGCAGTAACTAGAATTCGAGACTTCACTTGGATGGATATTTCGATGCTCTTAGGTTTAAATCTGAAGAGGATACACAGTAGTTATTTGACCGTGTTTAGACAGTAACTGAGATCATTATTTCTTCAAGTGAGAATGGTGATTTGGATAGTTACCAGCTGCAAGGAGTGGCACATACTTAGTTTAAACAATGGAAGAAAGATATAGATGCAGATGCAGGGCCAGTATAGTGGGATAAGTTTGTTGCTGAATTTCTGGAAAAGTTCTTTCCACTTTAGTTAAAAGAATCCAAGGTGTAAGAGTTCATAAATCTAAATCAAGGAAACATGAGTGCGAAGGAGTATTCACTCAAGGTTACTTAGTTAGCGAGGTATGCTCTGACTATAGTGGCCGATTCTAGGTCTCGAATGAGTAAGGTTATGTCTGTCGGTTCTGAAGATATGGTCAAGAAGTGTAGGATGGACATAAAATTTTAGGATATGTACATATCTAGATTAATGGTCATTCTCAATAGATTGAATAAGAGGAGATCAAAGAGAAGGAAAGGCAGAATAAGATGGCCAAAATTAGTAGCTCTAATTTCTCTTAGTAGAGGTCAAATGGTGGAAATCACTCTCAGTTCCACTCAAAATTTTCTGCTCCAGCCCCATATTTTTCTAGTGATCTAGTGCCCAAGTTTAGACAGGATACTCGAGATAGAGTGTCAGGCTCTAAGTCCTAGGGGCAGTGTAAATAGTACTCGCACCAACCTAGTTTGCAAGAGATGTGGTAGAAACCACAAGGGTGAGCGTATGGGTAGTAGTGATTCCTATTTTAGGTATGATAAGTCAGTCCATAGACTGAGAGATTTCCCAATGGGTTCACAGAGAGAAAGGAATGATCTTCAACATGGCGAGACTAACTCTTCAGTGATTCTAGTAGGTCGCCTGACTCAGCAAGACGCCACTTTGAGTGCAACTAGTGGAAAGTGTTAGGGTATGTTCAATGCCCTTCAGACTTTATGGGATTAGAAGGGTTCTCCTAATATAGTTACAGGTACGATACAAGCTTCTCACCTTGATGTTTATGCATTGTTAGATCTCGAAGCCACACTTTCCTTCATGACTCCCTTTATAGCAGTAGATATTGGTGTCAGTCCCAAAATCCTATTATAACCCTTCTCAATTTCTACTCTAGTTGGTAGTTCAATCATAGCCATACGGGTATACAGAAATTTCCCAGTCACAGTATCCCAAAAGGTCACTTCAGATGACCTTATTGAGTTAGATATGATCGATTTTGATGTTATTCTTGGCATGGATTGGCTCCATTATTTATATGCCTTAGTTGATTGTAGAAATAGAGTAGTCCATTTCACTTTCCAAATAAGCCAGTCATAGAGTGGAAGGGTAGTACCTAAGTGCATACATGTTGATTTATTGTTCCTTAAATCAAGAAAAATAATCTCCAAAGGGTGCATCTATTGTCTTACTCGAGTCAAGGTCTCACGGTTTGAAATTTTGAGTCTTGTATCTATTCTTGTAGTGAATAAATTTCCAGAAATGTTTCCTACAGATCTTTTTGTAGTTTCTCTCGAGCGAGAAATTAACTCCTGAATAGATCTCCTTCCAGATACCCAGGTTATTCTAATTCCACCTTACAAAATAGATCTAGTCAATCTCAAGGAATTGAAAGAATAACTGAAAGATCTCATAGACAAGGGTTTTATTGGTCGAGTGTCTCTCCATGAGATGCTCCAGTTATTCTTGTGCACAAGAAACACAGTCCCTCAAAATATGCATTGACTACCGTCAGTTGAACGAATTCACAATCAAGAATAAGTATCCCATCCCCAGGATTGATGACTTTTTTACCAACTTCATGGTGCTAATTATTTTTGTACGATAGACCTCATATCTGGCTATCATCAGCTCAGAGTCAAAGATTACGATATTCCAAAAATAGCCTTAAGAACTCGGTCTGGTCACTATGAATTTGTTGTTATGTCTTTTGGACTAACGAATGCTTCAGTAGCTTTTATGTACTTGATGAACAGGGTGTTCAAATAGTACTTGGACATGTTCGTTATCATCTTTATAGATGATATCCTCATTTATTCTCTAAGTGAGGGTGAACATACGGATCACTTGAGGATTGTCTTCCAGACTCTTAAAGATCACCAGTTATTTTCAAAGTTCAAAAAGTGTGAATTTCGGTTGAAATCAATAGCATTCCTTGGACATATCATTTCCGATGATGGCATTAGAGTTGATTCTCAAAACACCAAAGCAGTAAGGAACTGGACTAGACCCATCTCTCCATCAGATATCAAAAGTTTCTTAGGTTTAGTCGTTTACTATAGACGGTTTGTCAAATAATTTATATTTCTTCTCCAATGTCCAAACTGACTCGGAAGAAACTCAAATTTCAGTCGTTCAATTCTTGGGACAATATTTTTCAGGAGTTGAAGACTCGACTCACCTCTGCTCCAATTTATACTCGACCAAAGGTTCAAATAGTTTTATGGTATTTTGTTATACTTCTAGAATTGGGATTGCTTATGTTTCGATACAGAATGTGAAGGTTATAGCATATGCCTCAAGGCAACTCAAACCTTTAAGAAAAACTACCTGACTCATGATCTTGAGTTGGCAGCAGTTATGTTTGCCTTAATGATTTTGAGTCATTATATTTATGGGGTTCATGTTAATGTGTTGATCATAAGAATCTTTAGTATGTGTTCACCCAGAAGGATCTAAATCTTCATCAGATAAGGTATGTGGAATTGGTTAAAGACTATGATATAAGTATATTTTACCATTCGGGTGAGGCCAATATTGTGGCCGATGCCCTTAGTAGATTGTCTATAAGGAGTGTTGCACAAATGGAGGATGATAAGAAAGTGTTAGTTCATGAGATTTATCAGATTGCTAGGCTAGGAGTTTGATTGGTTAGTAATAACAATGATAGATAAACAACCAAATATGACAAATAATCAAAACCAAATCTATTCATAACAAGAGTAATCATATTCTTGTCCTTAACCCTGCAAAAGGATGTTTAGTGGCTCATGGACATAACCATAATTGCAATGATAGAATACATGTTAAAATCCATAAACAAACTATTGAATGAATAATAACCCTATTTAAAGTGTTATCCAGCCTCCCTCAAAGTTTCAAGTTCGTCTAAGGTGTTTATCATAATGTTTAAGGGTCCTATTTATAGGAGGACAAAGCTGTTGAAATTAACATGCCACCACGCCGCGGAGCCTATAAAGGTGGATAAGGTCCATGATGCACCCCCCCTCACATAAAAATACTGTGATTGGTAACTTTAGAATCCCCCAAGTACATGGCACGGACCCTAATGTGGTGGCTAAGGTCCATGGCGCACTAATGACCACAAAACGTCCATTTTTACGTAAAATCATGTCTCGTGCTTTTGTCCGTCCATTCCAATCCTTATGGTGATGATTACACTTTATTTACATATTTTTTATCATACATATATTATCATAAACTCAAAAAGTATCCTATATCATCAAACACCATGAATTAGAGCTCAAAACAACGTACAATTCAAGATGATGAACTATAAACTTAAACTAAGAATATTAGTTTTGTCCTTTTGATCTTTAACTTAGTTTTGACTATTGGATTATTTCAATTAAACCTTGAACACTATAAAAAAGTTCTTTCATACATAATTAAACAATCATACCATTAGGAACTCATTACACATGCTAGAATCCATCGATATCAATTAGAACAACACATAGCTCAAGCTAGTAACACTAGTTTTCTTTTCTGAACTCTAAGTGACCAATTTAATTCCAAACTTGTTTGAAATTTAACATAAACAATGTAATAAAGTACTTAAACACTTATATGATCATTTATATCATTATTAATCACATAAAAGGTTCTCAAAACAAGGTTAAATAATCTCGGATAACGATACTGAGGTGCATAAATCCACCTCAGATCAGATTAAATAGAAGGTATTTTTTAGGTTCAAAATAGGTCAAAATATTCTTTTGTAGATGAGATAAAGGAAAATCAAGATAGAGATCCTATTTTACAAAAGTTGAAAAAGGCATTTTAGAATTAGAAGGTTGAGGTTTTCTCCTAAGGGGGAGATGGTGTTCTTCGTTGTCAAGAAAGGTTATGTGTTTCGGATGTGGATGAATTAAGGCTGAGAATGTTAGTAGAAGCTCATAATTCTCAATATTCTATTCACCCAGGAGACACTACGATGTATCGTGACTTACGGGAAGCCTACTTGCGGAATGGCATAAAGAAATAAGGGTGTACACTGGTTGGTTTGGTTCAGTTTTATGTATTATCAATTTGGTTTATCGGTTATTAGTTTTTAAATATGTTAAACCAATAATCAAACCAATACAGTAATTTTTATTAATTTTTGGTTTATCAGGTTTTAGTCCTTAATGGTTCAGTTTTAGTTTAATCGATAAGAAAATATGCATAAAATAGAAATAAAAGCAACTAACAAGTAAAGAAACAAAATCTTAGTTGCAGCAAAAATCCTACATGATGTGTTTTATTTTACGATAATCTTTAAGCTTGAATAGGTTTTGGGGAAATTGAATAGGTTTATAGAAATAAAAGAGAAATATAGAGTAGGTTATATATATAGAGAGAGAGGGATAAAGTGTAATTTGGAATATTATTCTTATTGGGTTATCGGTTTACCCAATAACCTAATAATAAAAAACCAAAATGAATCACTAAACCAATAAAAAAATTTATAAAACCATTAAAAACCCGTTAAGCCATAACCTAATAACAATAAACTAATAATATTTTTATCAGTTTAGTTTATTGGTCGGTTCGGTTTTTGCACACCCCCATGAAGAAAGATATCACAGAATTTGTGGCTAAGTGTCTAAATTGCTAGCATGTTAAGGCTGAGCACCAGAGACCTAGTGGTATACTTCAAGAATTTAGTATTCCTACTTGGAAGTAGGAGGTGGTTAATATAGAGTTTATTATAAGTTTGTCTCATACTCGTCGGCAGCATAATTCTATTTAGGTTATCTTGGACTAAATCACTCAGTCAGCCCACTTCTTGCAGTTAAAATTTTACACCCAGTCGAAGATTATGCTAAGCTCTATCTTAGGGAGATGGTGAATTTACATGGGTCCCTTTGGCCATTATCTCAGATAGAGGTACCCCGTTCACCTTTTGATTTTGGAAGACTTTTCAAAATGGTCTTGGTACACAAGTTCATCTAAGTGCAACTTTTCACCCACACATAGATGGTCAGGCAGAGAGGATAATTCAGACTTTAGAAGATATGTTGAGGGCGTGTGTGTGATTGACTTCAAAGATAGTTAGGATGATTACTTGACTTTGATTGAGTTCGCCTACAATAATAGTCATCACTATAGTAGGAGGTGTATATCTCATATCAATTGGTTTAAGATTGGTGAGGCTAACATGATAGGGCAAGATTTGGTGCATGAGGCAATGGAAAAGGTTCAACTGATTCGAGAAAGTCTGAAAATAGCCCAAGGTTATTAGAAATCTTATGTAGATGTGAGAAGAAGGTAGCTTGAGTTTAATATTGGTGATTTTATCTACTTGAAGATTTCTCCTATGAAAGAGGTAAAGATGTTTGAAAAAAAAGAAAAGCTCAGTCCCCTTTATTTATTCCTTACAAGATTTTGAGTAGATATGGTAAGGTAGCCTATGAGTTGGCATTGTCTACAGAAATAGCATCAGTTCATCTAGTTATCTATGTATCCTTGTTAAATAAATGTATTGGTGGTCCAAACTTAGTAGTAGTCCCTTTAGAAAGGGTTGGTATGGAAAATAGCCTCTCTTATGAAGAGGTCCCAGTTGTAATCTTTCATCATCAGATTCGTTGGTTGAGCAACAAAAAGGTCACTTTGGTAAAGTTTTTTTTGAGAAATCAGTCAGTTGAGGGAGCTACTTAGGAGTAAAAGGCAGATACGATGACCAAGTACCCCTATTTTTTCTCTTTGAACTCAGTCCTAACTTGAGGTAATAGCTCTCTTAATTAATTAATTAATTCTTTTATTTCTATCTCAGACTATTTATCTATATCCATGTCATAGCATGTATTCATGAGTTCAGTTTAGTCCATGAATCAGTTATAGAGTCAAATATCAGTTCATGATTCAACACAAAAATCTCAGCTTTTCCCCTATTAATTTAGCTTAGTCAATTTCATTATGGGAAGAATGATTTTAACGGGGAAAGATTGTAATACCCCATGTTTTTTAGCTCTAAACCCATCAAAATATAGGCTATTAAATTATATTTCCAATGTCACTAGTCTTACCTTAATATGATATCATAGTTAGAAGTTTTGGAAAATTTGATTGAGGGACTATCAAGTGCCAGTGACAACAAATCTATTCATGACGCATTGTTAGACACAAAAAATCATTATGTGGAGTCATTGAGACAGCAGCGATGGATCCCAAATTTTATCTCAATAGTGATAAGTCTAGCAAATTACTCAGTATCAGTCCTAACGAGTCGTTACATAGTACCATTATCTCACCAGAAATATATCTAAAAATCAAGTCCCTGGCAATGAATCCTCCTAACGATCTATTATCATACCCAAAAAGTAAACAGGAGGGAAGTCGTTGTCCTAATAGTAAGGACCCAAGGTGTAGAACCTTTAACAATGATTTCAAGCCACAACTCGTTACCATACCTAATGATTCGTTACCTCAATTGTTACAATTAGTATCAACTTTTTCCTGTATGTTTTAAAAAGTGATATTTAAGCTTTTCCCATTCTTTAAAATCCTAACCCAGTCTTTTAGGCTTTCCTAAGGGTAGATAATCCTAAACTTCCTAAATTCCCCATTAAGTCACAAAATCAATTGAAACCAAGAAAAATGGTGGTTATTCTTCTCCAAAACCAAGCTTGGATTTCTCAACATTAAGTTCAAATTCCAAATGATTTCTCCAAGGCTTCCTCCTCCAGGTATATGGGATTTCATTAATGGATTTCTTTCATCCATTGAGTCCCAAAATACTTCTTAATTACCCAAGTTTATTTCTTTCTTATGGTTTTGGATTCTAGGTTAAATATGAGTTTACTTAATACCTTCAGCTTATTTTTGTAATTAAACCATGAGTACATGTTCTTCCCATAGGAGTAGCATCCTATTATACTCAGAATCATTAATTTCCCTTTTCTTGATAAATCATTGAGTTTGGCTTGAATTATGAATATTTCCTACTTTGATCAGCTTTTATTATCATCATGTTCAGTTGTATTAGTCAAAGATGGTGGGTTTATGAATACTCGATACCTAGGGACTCATACATATATCAGTTTTCATGTCTTTGAGCACTTCAGATTATCCACAGTTGATACTTCCAAAATGATATCATGATGACCAATTTAGTTTATATTTTAGTTTCTTTCAGTTAGGAGTAGTACATAGCGCTGAGTGAACACAGGGATGATGACTCACCCATCAGTTAGGCTAAGACCGTTAGTATAAGTTCATGAAGTTCCAGAACTATGGCACCACCATAGGTTATAAAGGTTCACCCGTTAGTTGAGGCATGACACCCTAGTCCTTTGGGACCTCAGTTTAGTGGATCTATTCTAGTCTGTGTTAGTATCCTTGGTAAGGTATTGACAACCTTTCAACTAGGGTTACAGGTTGGACCTTAGTTTGCTCAGATTGGGGTTTGTCAATTATTGTTAGCTCTCACAATCCTTAGTTTATGTTTTAGTTCAAGTTTCAATTTATGTCTCTGTTCATATTATGCATGACTTTGTATTCAGTTTCATTCAGTACATATTTATAGTTGGTCTTGCATATAGTTTATCATGTTACATGCATTCATGTTCAGTTTATACTAGTTGGTTACCCATCTCGCATAGTCAGTACATTCAAAGTACTTATCACATACTTCTTTGAGCTATATTGTCTCATAATATCAGTTCGAACACTTAGCACTTGGATCACCCTTAGCACGTTCTTATACCACTAAGCAACAGTTTGGTGAGTCCTCATCATTTGAGGACTAGTTATCAGCTATTTATTTCAGCATTTCATTTTATTTCAATCATTTAGAGTTAGCTGGGGATTTGTCCCATCAACTCATAACAATTTAGAGGTTTTTAGATAGTTAGATAAGTTTTTAGTTTGTTGAGTATTTGTCACAAACGGAGACTTTCCCTAGTCATAACATTGTACTTAGAGTCACAAATGACCCCAAGATAACCCATGGTTTGCTACCTGCTATGAACACTGGAAAAAATAACAAAATACTATGTAGAAGCTAAACTAGAAAATCTGATAATTAGTAGTAATGGAAATAATATCAATCATTTCTGAATATCTAATAAAACTAAAAACATCTCTGACAGTCTGAAAGCCTCTAAAATATGGGGAGTTCATGGGAATAACCCCTTACTAACTCCAACTGACTGAAATAAAGTAAAATATTAAAGGTGTCAACTGATAACCCATACTTGAAGGATGAGGACTCACCACAACTGTTGTTGAGTGGCACTAAAACAGACTAGGTGCAATCTGAGAACCAAGCATCTGACCCTATATTATAAGAAAATATAGCACTAAAAAAAGTATGCGATCAGTATTTTGAAAATACTAAGTATGCAGGATGGAAAGGCTAACTAGTATAATGGTGACATCCAAGCCGCATCTCTACTCTAAAGATGATATGGTCGCTTCCAAATATAGTAATCCAACAAAGTTTGGGGTCGAATCCGAAGGTAATACATGAATCGTGGATCTCAACTATTGTAATCAACGGGCGGAATTAAGAAATTAAATAGGGGTTTTGAATAGCAATATCAAATAAGTAGGGAATATAAACTTTGGTTGTAATCAGTCATAGGTGAACACTTGGATTGTCTTCCCCTGGCTTCTTAACTCCGTAGGATTATCGTTCTTTGTTGAAACAACCTGATACTTTGCATGCAGAATAAATAAGTTATGTACCTTTTATAGTTTTTTCGACCAGCAGAAGGATTTCACCCTTTACCTTCTGAGTCTTAGGTTGTCTCCTTACTAACCCTTATCTTGATCAGTTAACCATTACCTTTAGAGTCTATAATTATTAGATGAAATCTAACCATCTTACTTAGATAAAACCTAGTAGAGTGGATTGATAGTAAAACTCTAAATTACGGTTATCATTATCTTTTCCTAGTCACTACTCCTTTTTTGGAGTTAGCAGCAATAATGTAGGAGGGATCATAACGTATGTACCTATTAAGAAAACTATTAAAGCAAAGATAATACAATGCATGAATGGGTATCGGTTCAGAACAACAATAGCATTTCCCTTACTTTGTCACTACCAAGGTTACCACAAGGGTTTTTAGCCTCTCATGGTAGAGAAGTAATCAACAACATTCACAATTGAATGCATATTATGAAATCACAACAATCACAAGTAAAAACCCAAAACTGTAACTAAATTAATCAACTAAAATCAATACAAGAGAATTCTAAGACTAAAATCGAAACTCGGAATCAAAATATGTTTGTAAGTATCAAGAGTATGTAACTTCTACTAATAATATATAAGGGGTATTTATAGTACATAAGGAAACCTTAAAACCAAAGGCCAAACAAACTAGGAGAAAAAAAGGTCGGTGGCTACTTGTGGTCTCTACATGCGCCCTAGCCTTGGGCTCATGTGGTACATGCGGCCTGCAGTCTGGGCACGTGTAGTGATGCATGTGCCCAGACCAAAATTTTTTGCAGGTTATCTCTCGAGATTTTGGACTTCTGACACATGATTTGACCACATGTAGTTCGCATTTTGACTTAGCAAGTGCCGAAAGTTATTTTTCATCTCTTCCCGCACATGTCTTGGTCATGAACAATCCATAATTGCTCACACAAATATCCAAAAATACCTTTTTCATATTTTTCATGAACTTAGCATCAAAAAATGATTTCCTGCAAAACATACCCAAAATGCATTATATCAAACAAAAACAACCTCAGAAACTTGCATATTTTCCTCATTTTAAGCATCGAATATGCTATATTTTTATATCACATCAACACCCTCAACTTTGAACTTTTGCATGTCCTCCGAAATAAACTAAACACGACACTTAACTAGGAGAATCTAAGTTATTCAAGGCAGCCAGTTAATTCTTTAATCTCAAAACACAACACCCCCTCCTATCTTACTTTACAAAACCAACTGTGTAAAAACATAAAGCACAACAATGGGACACAATGGGATCAAGGCATGGCATTACATTAGTAATAGAAAAATATGCATATGTACACGTTACACTACCCAAAATAAGGAAGCAGCTAGTAATATGACTCATGTTCCTTCACAACAAAGATATCTCACCCACTTATATGAAATAATGCATGTCAATGTAGGAACGGTCAAGAGACACTCACACTCAGAAGAGAAGTTCCAATCAATATGCATCAAATACCATAGGCTTGCCCTTATTTTCTTTACCTTAGCCTTCTAACAGTCAAGTTAGGATTACTATAGGACTTTTCTCAGCTTGTAATGTAGGCTTGGGGGCCGGTATAATGCATATGGACATATCAAGTGACTAAGCCTCCTTAGCACTACACCAACCTTGGAGTCCCACTTACTAGATAATTTTTTTATTCTATCCTTATTTCTCTCATTTTATTCTTTATTGCAAATTCAGGTTCAGTGTGGTCTTTTATTCTTTATTTTTTACCTTTTTATATTTTTTTTCTTTTTTTTCTTTTTCTTTTTTTCTTTTCCTACCGCAACCAGCCCTACTACCTTTTTCTCTTATTTTACCCTTCTACATACCTACTTTACATATGCACCCCTATGATAGCCATACTCAACTTAGGTGTTTTGCCTGAGTTGAGATGCACAATATCCAAGAAGGACCAGGGCCAAAATAGGTTCATTATAACACAAATGGAAAAGTAAATGGTGAAAATAAAGAAACAGGATACAAGGCTCAAAACATAGGTTAAGGGATATTATTTCACACATGGAAGGTCATTTAAGCTAAAAATGGACTAAAAATAAAAACGGCCTTTGACCTTTCCTAACTGACTATCTTTCAACCTAGGCAAGACTAACCAGGAAAGTTCTGAATTCAACACATAAGGGAACTAAGTAGCATCTCACGCACAGTTAGAACAGTGCCAATATTACAAACTATTACTTATTCAGTTCATGCAATTGTTAGCAAGTGATTATCATGTCCCAAATTCTAGTTCCATACAGGATCCATAATGTTCACACATATATATATTCACACAATTCTGAAACACAAAATTTGTAGGGGTATCATTTTTCTCAAAAATTGATCAAAACATGACTACTGCCTAAATACTTAAAAATCTCCTATTGCATAAGAACAAAACACAAAATGAAATAAAAGACAATACGACACATTTTAACCTAGACATATCAGTTCTACAACCATACTGTGGCCGATAAAAAAAGAAGCACGACAACAAAAACCCATGGCGGCTATGGTATACCCCACCCTCAACTAAAAAATTATGCATTTTCCTTAATGGATTAAAATAATACAAAACAAATGGAAGTAAGAATATGATGGAGGCTCAATAAATATCCATGTCAGGAGCATCCCCAGATGGAGGCATATCAGCTGACGGAGGTGGCGGTGGTGGCAATACACTAGTAGAAGATGTATTCACTGCTATCGTGTCATGCCTCAACCTCTTAACAAGTGCAAAATCTTTTGAATCATGTCTGGACTTTTTAACGGCCTGGTCTTATGGCATATCAGGATCCTACAAGTCTTCTATGTGGCCTCTCTTGGCCCCAACTATTGGGACCTCATCATCATCTATCGTGAACAAATAAAAATATTTGGGTATGGGTAGAGGTGGTATTTGTACCACTAGGGAATAACTAAAGAAGTGACTACTACATGGTTCTCTGTAAGAGAGTGTATCTTTGCTTGTAATATATCCATCTCCTCTCTAATCTGGGCTAGATATGGCACCTTAATCTCTATAAATCAGGTTTTAAGCCATCTCTAAAACTCATCAAGACATTTCTTTAAGTCATCACATAGCTCAGATAGAGCATCTCTCTTTGTGGCCTCCCTTCTAGCCTTTGCCATCTCGAATCTAGTCCGAACTACTAAACACACATGCTCATATAGGGTAGTCATCTCGGTCTGAACAATCCATAATCTAGAATCAGTGGCCCTCTGACTGTCCTCTAATCTCTATAGTAACTCTTTAGATATAGTAATCATACTTGTAGTAGGAGTTATAGTGGATGGGTGAGTAGGCTCTAAAGATACGCCAACTGGCTTTGAGGTCGAATATAGGGCTGATGAAGAAGTGGTAGGTGCACCCTTGACCTGAGTACTCATATTTGGGGACTCTCTATGATTCTCTATCTCTATATCAACTCTGACACCTTTATCGCCTCCATGTGCATCACCAGGCTCTGTAGAAACTGATGGACCCTAAGCCTGGGCTGGAGGTACTATGGAAGGCTCTCTAGATCTCCTGGGAAGGCTTGGATATACTAGATCTTTAATACTATTTGTCTATGCAGTAGCCATCATAAGTACCCTCTCATCTTCTCTTAGTATATCAGGTACACCGACCTCATCATATAATCTCTAATCAAGCAATGGAATAAAAGATTATTCATCTCCCTAAATGCTCTCTCATACATCTCTTGCCGGAGGATAGCTGCAAAATTAATAAATATATGGCCACTAAACTAGAAAATAGGGCTACTCCCTCCAAGTCAACACATTATTAGAAGCTATGGAGAATAGTAGATATCGAATGCGCAACCACCAAAACTTGGAATAAAAATTTAATGTAACCTCTTTTATCACACCATTACCCTTAATCCATGGGGTATCATCAACCATAGGTGAAATATTATTGGATATTCATCTATCTATGTCAATCCTCTCTCGTATATACTTAACCTTTTGCATAGTATATCAGTCTTGTGTGACTCTCAGTTTGTAGTCACACTCTATTGTAGATTTAGGAGTGATAGAATCTGGACCACAAATGACCCAGTGGATAGTCTCTTTTGAAAGATCAACTCTGACCCCTCTCACAAGTGTATGATCAAGATGTGGCTTCTCCTTGTGTCTCATTAAACCTTGAGCTCTGTGTATAGAATGAACTATTGAATCTCAATACGATGCATAAAACTCACGTACCATATCTAAGCTATAAAAATAGTGTGGTCTGGTCATCCACTCTAACTGATATCGATCAAAAGAAGCCTACAACTATGGTACTCTTTTCAGCCCAGCTTGGTCAATCCAATGCTCCTCATAAATAAGACTCTTCGTTCATCTGTCCTTTAAAATATAATTGTCCATATCAAATATCTCTCACATCCCCTATACACACCAGCTCAGATTTTTCTCATCTAGAGGTGTCTCGAAGGCATGTGTGGGTATGAGACTTTGCTCCTGCTGTACTGGTGCATTATGGGTAACATGCTCTGTACCCTTCTCAAACTAGGGTACATCTGACTGTTGTACATGTGTGGAGGTACCCTACAGAATGGTGTACCACTGGTGAGTCCTCCTGCTCTGCCTCCTCAAATAAATCTTGGGGTCCCTCCTTAGACTGGGGTCCTGGGCTGCTCTCTGTGAAGATGACTCTGAATTTGCCTCCTTCACTTCCTCATAATCTATTAGAGAAGTGTATGGAGGTGATCTCCGTGCTGATTTCATCCTCAGTTGGGCTGTCTAGAGAATCTGAACTACCTCGGCCTAAAATCTAGGCAGAGTGGAAGTAGGTCGTATCCCCCATTATGACTGCTCATCTAGCGGTTATCCCATAATACCTATAATAATAGTCTCAACTACCTTGGTATCTACCCTCTGGTCACTCTGTGTTTCAACCCAATTGCAGTATTTTTAAGTCATGTAATGGGGTACTCCTCTACCGAAATACTACGCTTGAGGGATTCACTTCATCTTCTCGATGCCTCAGCCTTCTTCTTATTAGACTCTTTTGGTTCTATGATTACCTAAAAGACTAGTTGTCAATTTCCAATCAAAGTGAGGGATTCCAAAATTTGAAGAAAAACTCAAAATTCAAAAAGTTTAAATTTTTCCTTAATTTTTACACCCTTATAACCTATTTAAAATCCCAACAAGTCCAATGTATACACACTTATAAAGAGTCATGATTTTCAAAGAAAACTAAACATGCTCAACTTATGGTATTACTCTACTCATTCAAGTTCAACTTCAAGTTAGAGCCTAACTTTAATAGTTAATTCAAAACAAGGCCCTACATTAAGATTATAGGATACTTCAAGGCTACTACATACAAGCATGATAGATTTTATATATTTTGAATAGTAATACACATATCAACTTGTTTATTCAATAAAAAACCAATACACAACAATTTTGAGCTGAGAAATTTACTTTTTTTACGAAAATCCAGAAGTGAACAATGAATAAACCATGAAAAAGCAAAGTTTGAACTTGTTTTTAGTGTGTTGGAACAAATTGATATATCAAACAAGTTTCAATTTAGCCTTTACTTAAGTGCAATGTTAGTTTATATTTATGAGGAAAATTTGAATAAAAAGAGAAAAGTGAAGTTTCAAGGATTTGAATAAGGTAGAATGAGGCTAAGGATCTTTCAATATAGATAGGGGATGATTTAGGTCTTATTTATGCATTGGTGGGCCTAAAATTTTAATTAAAATATAGTCCCACAAGTGACCTACCCACGGCATCCATTTGCTCCTACCACATGCATCTAGGCATGGGCGCATGTGCCACAAGGAGCCAGCATATGCAGGGCCAAAATTTTTGGTCCACTTTCTTAGAGTTCAAACTTAATATATCTTGTGTTTATGGTCCTATATCTTGTGTTTATGGTACCAAAAGTATGTATATGAACCAAAGTCCACAACTTTCCATTCTCATCCTGAAAAATTCATCTTCTCAATTATTTCTTAACTTACAGAGCTCATATGGGACTCGTGACCATGATGGGTCGATCACACAGTACCCTAACCTGGAAATTGATGAGTGTAGCAATTTTATGATATTCCAGGTAAGTACAAGAGATAAAAACCTACAAAATAAAAACAACAAAATGTGAACACTAAAATAGTGGGTTGTCTCTCATCCAACACTTGATTTTATATCGTGGCCCGATATGGCTGTGTTGGTTACTCAAACTTCACCAACAAGCCCATGGGTTGCCTCACATACAGCACTTGATTTAACGTCGTGGAATGATGTGGGCATCTTGTTTACTCAGAATTCATCAAGATACCCATAAAAGTACCATCCAAGTTCATCAATACAATTTATCACCGATACCACTCTCATATTGGTAGGCTACTTCATTGATTTCTGTATGTTAAATGTGGATTCCTCATCATTGACTATGAACTTTATCTCTCCTTTCTCCATGTCAACTATAGCTCTACCTATGGACATAAACAATCTCCCCAATATGATGGGTATCTCAGTGTCAACCTCACAGTCGAGAATGACAAAGTCAGTAGGAAAGATAAAGTTATCAACTCTCATAATCACATCAAATGAAATTCCCATGAGTTTCTTCATCATTCAGTCCTCCATCAATAGTCACATTGAAGTCAATTCAGGAGGGTTCGTGCCCAATTTCTTGAATACAGCCTATGGCATCAAATTTATGTTGGCTCTTAAGTCACATAAAGCTATGGAAAATCGAAATTACCCAATAGTGTATGGTATAGTGAATGCTCCGAGATTACCCTTTTTCTAAGACAGAGACCTCATAATGACTGCACTACAGTGGTGCAAGCCATCAACGTCCTCAATCATAACTTCTTTCCTCTTTGTTACCAATTGCTTCATAAACCTTGTATATCCAAGCATTTTCTCCAATGCCTTGAGAAGTGGAATATTCAAGCTCAACTCTTTTAGCATCTCAATAAATTACTTATATTTTCCTTCCTCTCTTTTCTACTTCAGTCATTGAGGAAAAGGCGGGGGTGGACTTGGAATTTGTCTTATTTCCTACTCAACAATTAGATCGAAACCTCTTTCCTTGGTAACTATATCATCACTACCCATTTCTTTTTCTAACTCCATAATAGGTGTCTCATCAACAGCATCTTCCACAGTAGGTAGTGGAGGATCCATAGTAGTCATACCACTCCTTGTGGTAATGGCAAGAACATGACCATTATTTTTTAAATTTTGCACAGTGCTGCTCGAAAGAGTACTTGGCTGTCTCCGGTTTAGAGTTTCTTACTTCTGTCCAAACTGGTGCTCCAACTACTTAATAGCAGTTATATGGGATTCGACTTTCTAGGTCAGCCCTAAAATGTCGACCTTAATTCCTTAAGGCTGATCTCCTAATTTTCTTGACACTTTACCAGCTTGGTCAGTATCTCTTTGATTCTCTATTATACATCTCGTTTGCCAGGAAGAATGTACCTATCTCCCTTCTCTCTATAGTCATCCTTCTTCCTCTAATTATTATTTCACTCTTTACTATGGTCTCTGTATATGTCATAGTATTTCCTAACTTGGTTCCCTGTCCCTTGGGCTGAAAAATCCTTCAACTAACGATCCAGATAATTTGCTTCCTCCTTTAATTCTGACTCATAAGATTTGAAAGTTGACCCATGTGTTGCTACTGTATTCACTTTCTCTGAACTTTTTGTTGAAAACTACTTTTCCAGTAACACAAGATCAATTTTTAGCAGTGTAATCATTTGTGTTACTGAGTCATCACCTACTTTATGGTCGCAGGAGGAACCAATATCATATGTGTTGGATCCCCTCTCATCCTCTCGAGTTTTCCACCCTCGATTAGTGACTAAGATTTAATCTAGAATCTCCGAAGCTACCTCCCAGTGTAGTCTCATAAACTCTCCTCCAGATATGGTGTCTGCATTAGCTCTGGAAATGATGGTCAAGGCTCGATAAACTATTTGCAATAAGATCATCCCTGATATCCGATAATTAGGAACCATACTCAGCTTCTTTTTGAACCAGAACCATGCCTTGTACATACATTCTGACTGTAGTTGCCTAAAATTATAGATCTCATCCTTTATATGAAACATCCCGGATGGAGGAAACAACCAATTCTAGAATTGTCTGCATAACTCATTCCATGTAATAATAGAGCCTCTTGGCAATTCCCCTAACCATAAAGATATTTCTCCTATAAGTGAGACGGGAAACAATCTCAGTCTAAGTGCTTCCTAATTTACCCTTGGAATGGTATACGAACTGCAGATCTGATGTGTGAGCAAAAGCTAATATATTTAATTCTTTTTAACTCAAAATAATTGTGAATTCTAAAGAAACTCTTATTGTTTTGATGTTCTTTCTCATGATATTACAGTAAAAGGATGAAGGAATGGAAATAAATGACAATGGAGGAAAAGAGTTGAAAATCTACGCAAAAGAGAAGAAAACATGGCTGACAACATCCATGATAAGTCGTAAGCCTTGTGATTGCCTATTAGAAGCAGCGTCAGCCTTAACCAGGGAATTGGAGCTGAGAAGTAGTTCTGACGACGTCTGGGACATGGCGTCAAGTGAGGGATAAGGCATTAAGAATGATGTCAGCCTTAAGCAAAAAATCATCGATAGGAGAAGTCATTTGAAGATGTTGATGATACGCCATCATATACTTGATGCGGCACCAGATTTATCATTAGCCTAAGGCAGAGAATTAATGAAACTGGAGCAAGTCTGACGCTATCCGTGATAGGGTGTCAAACTCTTAACGCGGCATCATCTTGGTGTCACCTAATCCAAGAATTAATTGAATTTGCTATTTTACTTCCTTAATTAGGCTTTAGTAGAAATAGCATCTTTTAGGGTTTATTCGTGGGGAGTTCTATTTTTTTAGTTTTATGAGAGTTTTATTTTCTTCAACACTTATCAACTATTTGTGGATTCCTATTTTTGGGATTAAATTGAAGAAACTACTTGTTGTTTTTCATCCGTTCATAAGTTTATCCTTATTATCATGAATTCAACTTTGTATTTCGTTCATCAAATCATGAGTGACTAATTTTATTAACCGAATTTATGGGATCCACGGACTAGGGTTTGATAGGTTAATAGGTATTTAACAAATTCAAAGACTAGTAGGACGTCTTAAAATTACATTGTTTTAACTGAATTCTACTGGTTGCAAACATTAGGTTATGCCTTAGGTTTTATTTGCTTCTAATGGAGAAATAAAATAGAGGTCGTGAATTATCAATAGGGACTTGGAAGCTACCAACCTTTTGTTTAATGGTCAATGTCATAACTGGATAGCTCTACCTGAGATAAAATCCAATTGGAAATAGATAAGTTATCTAAGTTCGAGAGAATTAGATGATAAATTTTCTGGTGAGCTCGAGAGATAAGTCAGATAGTATCATCGTCAGGGATATTCTGTTGTTTCTACTTACTTCAAGAATCCCAAGCATTACCTAGTATCTACCAATTCCCAAAACCCATGGTGAACATAAATCTAGTTTCCCACTGAGACTAATTTCAGACACCGAAATTAAAGTGACCAAAAAAATTATTTGCTAATCTCCAAAACCCCCCATTTTATCTTTTTACATCAATTGTTTGAATTTGACTTGTAGCTTTAGTTTCAAACTAGTTTAATCGTCACTCATATTATTCCTTGTGGGATTCAACCACAACCTATTTGGGTTTTATATTGACAATGATCGCTTACACCTATTCAAGAGTGAAATTTGAGCGTTATAAAAAATAGCGCTGTTGACGGGGAAAAATTTGGCATATTGAGTTGGTATGAAATTCTAGCCTACTAGCTTGAATTCAGACTTGTACATATTTGTTTTTAGTTTTCTTTTATTTCTTGTGTTAGGTAGATTTTTATTTTAGTTTACTTATTACTATGGCATCGTGAAATAAACATGAGCTTGGTGGTTGGAAATCTTATCTTGATGATCCATGTCTATATTATGATGGACCTCACTTTTGGCAAGATTTTAGATATACTCTCCGAAGAGAGATGTGTGCACCATCTCCATCCTACCAGAAGCATGATTTTTCTTTATATGGCGGTCGAGATGGACATTGGAGTGATTGCCCAAATGCCCCCTCCCCTTATTGCGCTAAACTAAATTCTAGTTCTTCTTAGGAATTTGATAGGTCTTATGCTCAATAAAAACAAGAACAAAGTACTGGTAAGAGTGGCATTGAAGCTATGTTTCAATGAATGTTGGATCTCTAGAAAGAAACATATGATATCGTATGTGATATGCATCAAGATATGAAGCCGATCATTCATGAGGAAATGGATATAGAGGTCAATTATTTAAAGCATTCTTCTATATTATGTTTAGATGATATCTTCTCTGTGGAATCATTTAACATAATGGAAGAGTGTGAAGATGAGGAGCAAGAATCCTATACCGATGATGAGCTTGATGTTGATCTTCCATTGGAGATTTCTCAACCAACCAAACCTTTCATGAACGAAGATGCCAAAGATGAGGAAATGGTAGTACAATTGAAAGAAGAAATCAAGAACAATCCTTGTGAAGACTCTAGTCCATTTTAGAGTAAAGATACTAATAGAGACGCTACTCCAGAATTGAGAGTCAGTCCTCATTCGAACCACTTTTCAACATTATTCTTGGTGGATGTGAAGAAAGTCGAACCACCCAAGCAAATGATGAATTTTGTAAATGAGGAGGAAAATTCTTACATTTTAGAGTTTATCTTTCCAAAAGGGTATACTACAACCCCAGTCTTGAAGGCCAAGAAGCTTAAAGATCGATATTCATTTAGAGGCTTTTTAAGATCCTCATCATTTCCTAATGAGCCCATATGAATGGTCGATGCAAAATTAGGCAAGCAGTTTAAGTCTTCGAAGTGGCGTGATAGAACATTCCTTATCATGCCTTCACATTCGGCTAACAGACCTAAAAGATGTAAATATCAAAAGATGGGCCGACAATTTAAATTGTCAAAGTAAAGGGATAAAGGATAACTGGATGTTGTCGTACCACGACACTAAATTAGGCACTTCTTGGGAGGAAACCCAAGGTATTTTGTTATTTGTATTCGTATTATGTGATTGACATCAGATCTTTGCACCCATGGTGCCACAGGTATATTTCTAACTCTCTTGTTTAGGTTTGACGCATTGGGGACATTGCATGAATTTAAGTTGAGGGTGTTGGGGCTACTTGTGAGTGTTGATGTCCTCTTGGGGTTTTTGTTGTCGTTCGTCTTTTCCTCAGAGTCTTGTTCCTAATAGAGCCGGCATGTTTAGGCGTATTGCGCTTGTTTTGTGATATTTTGTAGTTGGCTAGGAGAAATACATGTAACTAAGGTAGTTAACTTGTTTTTGAGATTTTTGAGCACCTCTCCATTGGTCTGAAATATTACTATGTGAATTGCATCCATTTGTGACCACAGTGTATCTTTTTGTGGCATGAGTCTGGAAACTGAATAACCTTTGTTAAAAAAGTGAATGAACTGGATATGTAGTGATATGCGAGATACTTGTGTGCTTATGTGTGTAAGGTCTTACTCAGTTCCGTTATGTGATGAATCTAGAACTTGCTCTGTTAGTCTTGCCATGGTCATAGGATAGGAGTTAGGAAAGGATCATAGGCCATTTTTTATCATAGCCCACTTTAGCCAAAATGATCTTCCCTATGTGGATAATATCTCTAGATCCCAGTTTTGAGTCTAATTAGCCTATTTCTTTCTACGACACTTCTCACCTTCCCGTTTACATCATAATAAACCTATTTTGCCCTGATCCTTCTTGGACATTGTGCACCTTGACTTAGGCAAACAGCCTAAGTTGAGGGTGGCTATCATAGGGGTGCATGATACAAAATGAGTATGAAGAGAGGAAGAATAAAATAAAAGAATAAAAAGTTAGGTGTGGTGAAAAAGGAATAAGAAATGAGAAAGTTGTGTAAAAGATGATAAAAAGATAATGTGATAATTGAAAAGACCGCATCCATCTTGAGCATGTTTGATCAATAAAAGAGAGGAAGAAAAGAAGGTTGGGAGTTGAAACCCCAAGATTTTAGTGTATTGTCAAGTAGTCATAGTCACTCTGAAATATCCATGAATATCATACCAGCCCCTAGACTATGTTACAAGATTAAGAAAAGCCCTATAGTGATCCTAACTGACCAGTCTGACGACTTGGGTACTGACTATAAGGGAAAGCCTATGGCATTTGATTCGTAATGTTGGAACTTTATTCTGTGAGTAAGTTTTGTGTTTATCCCTGTGTTTATATATGTAAATTCTGACATGAGTGAAAAAGGGATTTCTTTATTGTGAGGGCAAACTAGGTATGTTGCTAATCACTGCCTTATTCAGATAGTGTGATTTGGGTATGTGCTTAGTTGTTATTGGTAAAATTCTTACCATATCTTGATCCTCGTGAGTTGCATGGGTGTTTTCAATAATAGACACAGTTGCTCTTAATTTAACTAACCTTGGAGATAGTGCATGTATTCTGAACTGATATGAATAGTTAGCTGCCAACTTGTACTTTGTATACTCTTAGTTAGTTTGTTGCTGGAGGACAAGCAATTGTTTTAAGTTGAGGGTGTTGATGTGTGAGGAAATGCTAACATATTTAATGATTTTTAGCTCAAAATAATTATGAATTCTGAAGCAACTCTTGTTGTTTTGATGTGTTTGCTCATGATATTACAGTAAAAGGATGAAGGAATGGAAATAAATAACAATGGAGCAAAAGATTTGAAAATCTGAGCAAGAGAGAAGAAAACATGGATGACAATATCTCTGATAAGTTGTCGTCCATATGATAGCCTATCAGAAGCAGCGTCAGCCTTAACCAAGGAATTAGAGCTGAGAAGCAGTTCTGACGACGTTTGTAATGTGGCATCAAGTGGGTGATAAGGCATCAAGAATGGCGCCATCCTTAAGCAAAAAATTAGCGATAAGAGAAAATATCTGACGACATTGGTGATACGTCATCAAATCCTTGATGCGGCGTCAGAGTCATCGTCAGCCTAAGGCAGAGAATTAAAGAAACTGGAGCAATTCTGACGCCATCTGTGATAGGGCATCAAACTCTTGACACGGCGTCATCTTTGGCATCACCTAATCCGAGAATTAATTGAATTTGCTATTTTATTTCCTTAAATAGGCTTTAGTATAAATAGCATCTTTTAGGGTTTATTCGTGGGGAGTTCTTTTTTTTTTAGTTTTGTGAGAGTTTTATTTTCTTCAACACTTATCAACTATTTGTGGATTCATATTTTCGGGATTAAATTGAAGAAACTATTTGTTGCTTTTCATCCGTTCGTAAGTTTATCCTTATTATCATGCATTCAACTTTGTATTTCGTTCATCAAATCATGAGTGGCTAATTCCATTAGCCGGAGTTATGGGATCCATGGACTAGGGTTTGATATGTTACTGGGTATTTAACGGATTCAGAAAGTAGTAAGACGTCTTGAAATTCTGTTGTTTTAACTGAAATCTACTGGTTGTAAAAATTAGGTTATGCCTTAGGTTTTATTTACTTCAAACTAAGAAATAGACTAAAGGTCGTGAATTATCAACAGGGACTCGGAAGGTACCAACCTTCTGTTTAATGGTCAATGGTGTAACTGGATTGCTCTACCGGAGATAAAATCCTATTGGAAATAGATAAGTTATCTAAGTTTGAGAGAATTAGATAATAAATTATTTGGTAAGGTCGAGAGATAAGTCAGATAGTATCATCGTCAGGGATATTCTTTTGTTTCTACTTACTTCAAGAATCCGAAGCATTACCTAGTATCTGTCAATTCCCAAAACCTATGATGAACATAGCTCTAGTTTCCCATTTAGACTGATTTCAAACACTGAAATTAAAGTGACCAAAAAAAATTATTTGCTAATCTCCAAAACCCCCATTTTATCTTTTTATATCGATTGTTTGAATTTAACTTGTGTTTGGAATGCAAGTTTAATGACGTGAGGCTGGAGAATGAGGTGGTAGTGAAGTTGGAATCACAGGAGGTATGTAAGAGGGATAGTTTCAAGTATCTCGGGTCCGTGATCCAGGGTAACGGTGAGATTGACGAGGATGTCTCGCACCGTATTGGGGCGGGATAGATGAAGTGGAAGCTCGCATCAGGGGTGTTGTGCGATAAGAAGGTGCCGCCCAAGCTGAAAGGCAAATTCTACAGGGTGGTAGTCCGTCCGGCCATGTTGTATGGAGCGGAGTGTTGGCCAGTTAAGAACTCCCACATCCAAAAAATGAAGGTGGCAGAAATGCAGATGTTGTGTTGGATGTGTGGGCTGACTAGAGGGGATAAAGTTCGAAATGAGACTATCGGTGATAAGGTTGGTGTGACTCCAGTGGAGTATAAGATGCGGAAAGTCTGATTGAGATGGTTCGGACACGTAATGAGGAGGGGCATGGATGCCCCGGTTCGTAGGTCTGAGAGGCTAGCGTTGGATGGTTTTAGGAGGGGTAGGGGTAGGCCGAAGAAGTACTGGGGTAAGGTGATTAGGCGGGACATGGAGCAGTTACAGCTCACCGAGGACATAACCCTAGATAGGAAGATCTGGAGGATGCGAATTAGGGCAGAAGGCTAGGGCCAGTTTGGGTCGCTAGTGTAGGGAATTACTTGGGGGCTATTATTCTTGTTATGATGCCTTGTTCCATGTTTTATTATGAATCTGTGTGCTTTTCTCTGTTTTTTATTACTTATGGGTTCGTATATATGTTATGTTATGAAATCTTGTTCTATGCTTTACTATGTATTTGTGTGGTATCTCGTGTCTCGAGCCGGGGGTCTATCGGAAATAGCATTTCTACTTCTTTAGAGGAAGAGGTATGGACTACGTACATCTTACCCCCCCCAGACCCCACTATGTGGGAATACACTGGGTTTGTTGTTGTTGTTGTTGTTGCTTTAGTTTCAAACTAGTTTAATCGACACTCACATTTTTTCTTGTGGGATTCAACCCCAACCTAGTTGGGTTTTATATTTACAATGATAGCTTACACCCATTCAAGAGTGTAATTTGAGCATTATCAAGATCCTGATAAAATTTTCAAGGTGCATATTTGCATCATCTGTAGGCAACCCAGCAAATACACCCTTCAGATTTAAGAGCTGGATCATTGCGCTCGTGAAGCCAAACTTGATGCCTGGGGTAAAACAGAAGGAATAATGGCTCCAGTCTATTTCGGTTCAGTGTATTCCAGATTTTTTTCATCATCTATATATGGTTGCACACACTGCTATGATGGGATAACTTGACACGGGCACCTCTAGATCTATTCTAATTTCCACCAAGTGCTACTCGGTGGTCTGCTTTTTCTCTTTACTCAGCTAGGTCTGCACCCTATCTACCCGCTAAGATTATTTTATTGCCCTTATCTTATTTTTAGCTTGAGCTAAAAGCTCACCAATTTGTCGATTAATAATATCCTGTACTCCATTGGGAGGAGGGAGAAGTACAACATCACGAACCCCTTCAGGATTATCGTCTCTTTTCTGCTCGACCATCCTACTAGGTGTTTGTAGGATCTTTTCTAGATTCATATTCACTGGAGTAAGTGATTACCTTTATTTCGTGTGTTAGGCATACACCGGCATATAACCAACTAAGAACAAAAACAAAAAGATGCATAAACTATAACTACTTCAATTCACAAATCAACACCATATTCCCCATCAATGGTGCTAAAATTTGGTGATGTCCAAGCTACACCTTCACTCTAAAGATGATATAGTCGCTGCCAAATATAGTAACCCAACAAAGGTTGGGGTCGAATCCAAAGGGAATACATGGAATTATCGCTTTCAGTTATTGTAATCAATGGGCAGAACTGAAAAAGTAAATGGGGAGTTTTGTATGGCAATATCCAAAAGTGGGAATATCAACTTAGGTTGTAATCAGTTGTAGGTGAATACTAGGATTGTGTTCCCCTTGTTTCTAAACTTCGTAGACTTATCATGCTTTATTGAACCAACTGATACCTTGCAAGTAGAATTGATAAGTTATGTACCTTTTACAATCTTTTGGATGAGCAAAAGAATTTCATCCTTTACTTTTTAAGTATCAGGGCGTCGCCTTACTAACCCTTATCTTGATCCCAGTTAACTATTAACTTTAGAGTATCTAGTTATTAGATAAAATTTAACTATCTCACTTATATAAAACCTAGTAGCGTGGATCGATAGTTAATGTAATACCCTGCAAAGTCCTCTTCTAGTCTGAACCTTAGAGCGTATTCAGTAAAGCGGAAATCTGAGTCTAAAAGTTTCAGAAATATATTCCTCAGTATGAAATACTTTGAATCATGTGGAATTTCCCTAATTTCTACTTTTTTCATGTAGAACATTTAATAAGCTTTCCATCGATACAAAATTTGCCCAAAATCGAACACTCGGGTGAATAGGTAGAGCCATTTTAGCGTGACAGTGTACTACCTGGCACTTTAGCGTGTTGCGGAGTCAGCCAAAATGGTAATCGTCAAAATACAGTGATCCTCTAAAATTATGGCGCGTCACTCCAAGGCTTAATTTTAGAATTTGGCAATTTCCAGGGAGCCTCTGTGATTTCACCACATCGCGGTATAGTTCCAGTTCGCAATCAAGATGGCAACGCGATTTCCACTGCATTGTGCGATTATGTGGTTTCCCAATTGTTCAAATTCTAGTAACATGGCACGATTATGACACATCGCGCCAGCATGTAAAATTGGGGATTTTTCAGTTTAATTTCAAGGGCTTTTTGGTCTTTTCCCCTTTTCCCTAGCCTCTATAAATACACGGCCAATAGATCTCAACCTCATTTTTCTCTTCCACTCCAAAAAACTAGGGTTTTTGAAAAATTAAATCCTCTCTTCTTCTTCAACAAAAAATCAAGAAAGATCTAGAGAGAACAAGAAATCTCTCCAAAGGCCTTCAAGAAAAAAGTTTCGCCAAGGTATGTAGATGTTGATTCTTGGGCCCCTTTCATCCAAGAAGATTAAGTACCCTTTTTTAAAACTCAAAGATTTTATGTTTATGAGTTGTTAATGATTCATCTGAGTTGAAATTGATGTGCTAGTTATGGTTGAGTTTCAATTCATGTTTGTTTACAAGATTCATAAGCTTTGACCTTAGTATGTGGAATCCATGTGATAATTGAGATGAATCTTATGTTTCTTTCTATGTGAAGTGTTCATGTCAAATAGGGGTAGAAATCCTTAGTAGAATATAAAGTATGGACTGGTAAGAAATGGGCTGACCTAATCATTCTATCTATAATGACCCAAATAGAATCATGCTAATAACGCGTACGAGTTAACCCTATAACAAAGTCCATATTTACCACTTCCCACTTCTAAGTGGAGATATTGAATTCCTAAAGTGTACTACTAGGACTCTGGTGCTCAATCTTAACCTTCTAACAATCTAAACACTTAGCCACAAATTCTACAATATCCTTTTTCATACCCTTCCACCAATAGACTTCCCATAAATTATGGTACATCCTAGTGGCTCTTGGGGGAATAGAATACCATGAACCATGAACCTTTGCTAACATTTGTTGCCTAAAATAACCTATGTTTTGAACACATAACTTTCCCTGACAACGAAGTACACCATCTCCCCCTTAAGAGAAAATCTCAACCTTTTAATCCCGAGTTACCTTTTTCAACTTAACCAAAATAGGATTATCATTTCGCTTCTCTTTTACCTCAGAAACAAAGTAAGATTCCAAATATTCGGAGTGCAAACACTACCTTCAGTCGAATCAGCCAACTCAACAGCCAATCAAGCAAGTTGATGAACTTCACAAACTAACTCTTTCTTATTATCCTCCACATGAGCAACACTCCCTCATAGAGCTACAACACACTCATATCATAGTCTTTTAGAAATTCTAGACACCTTCTCTGATGAAGATTTAGTCTTTCTGAGTAAACACATACTATAAAATTTTGTAAGTAGTAAATGCATTAGCATGAACCTCATAAAGGTAATGTCTCCAAATCTTTAAGGTAAAAACAACTGCTGCCAACTCAAGATCATGAGTTGGGTTATTCTTCTTATGAGGTTTGAGATTTCTAGAGGCATATGCTATAACCTTGTCCCGCTGTATCAACACACAACAAAGACCAACTCTATAAGAATCACAGTATACTACAAAACCATCTAAACCCTCCGATTGGGTCAAAACTAGAGTGGAAGTGAGTTGAATCTTCAACTTTTGAAAACCCTTCTTGCTAGAATTGGACCACTGAATTTTACTTTATTCTGAGTAAATCTAGACATGGAAGAAGAAATAGAGGAAAATCAATCAATAAAACATCTATAGTAATTGGCTAAACCCCAAGAAACTCCTGATATCTAATAGAGAGATGGGTCTAGGATAGTTTCATACTGCCTTGGTGTTTTGAGAATCAACTCAAATGCCATAACTAGAAATGATATGGCTAAGTAAAGCTACTAATTTCAAGAAAAACTCACACTTGATGAACATAGCAAATAACTGGTGATCCTTGAGGGTCTACAAAACAATCCTCAAATAGGCTGCATGTTCACCTTCACTATGAGAAAAGACGAGGATGTCATCTATGAAGATTATAATAAACATGTCCAAATACTACTTGAATACTCTATTTATCAAGTTCATAAAAGCTACAGGAGCATTCATTAATCCAAAATACATAGCTACAAATTTGAAGTAACCATACCATGTTCTGAAGGATATCGTTGGAATGTCAATTTCGTTGACTCTGAGCTGATGATAGCCAGATCTAAGATATATCTTGGAGAAACAATTAGATCCCTAAAGTTGGTCGAATAATTCATCAATACTAGGGAGAGAATACATATTTTTGATTGTGACTTTGTTTAACTGATGGTAGTCAGTGCATATTCTAAGAGAACTATTTTCTTTGCTCATGAAGAGAACTGAGGAACCCCACGGGGAAACACTAGTCCTGGTAAATCCCTTATCTATAGGATAATTCAACTATTCTTTCAATTCCTTAAGCTCATTTGGAGCTATTCTATAAAATGGGATTTAAATAGGCCGGGTATCTGAGAGGAGATCTATTCCAAAGTCGATTTCCCTCTCAGGAGAAACTCTGGATAGATTTTTAGCAAATACTTCTAAAAACTCATTAAGTACAAAATTGAATTAATACTTTGAATCTTAAATTTCAGGTCCTTGACTCAGACAAGAAGATAGATGCAACCCTTGGATATCATCTTTCTTGCCTTAAGGTAGGAGATGAATCGACCTATAAGCGCAGAGGTACTACCCCTCCATTCTATGACTATCTCATTAGGAAACTGGAACTAGACAATTTTGTTTCTACAATCAACTGATGAATAACAAAAGTGGAGCCAATCCATGCCAAAATGACATCAAAATTGGTCATCTCTAATTCTATAACTTCGACGGAGGTAACTTTCTAGGACACTGTGAATAGGCAGTTCCTGTACACCCATTTAGATATGATGCAACAATCTATAGGAGTGGACACTATGAAGGGTTTTGTATTAATTTTTGGGATGAAACCAAAGTTTATAGCTATATAAGGATTCACGAAGGACAATATGGCTCCAGGATCTAATAATGCATACACATGAAGGTGGAAGACTTGTAATGTACTAGTAACCATATTAGGATAACCTTCCTAATCCTATCAAGTATGAATGGCATAGAGATGATTTTAACACTATCCACTGGTGGCACTAGAAGTGGCACCCTATTGAGTCGAATGTCCTATAGGGACTACTGAAGAGTTAGTTGGACCCTGCGGATAATCATTTCTTGCTCATTGGGCAACGGTAGGACATTTTCTTATTCGATAGACTAACTTTCCATACCTAAAATATATATCACTGACTGCCAAGCACTCACCTTTGTGGTTCTTACCACATCTCCTAGAAACTGGGTTAGTGCGAGCATTATTTATGCTACCCTTGGATTTAGAGACTGGTGTTTTATCCAAATTATCTTATTTAAACTGAGGCACTGAAGCATTAGTAGAAGATGGGGCTAGATTTGAGGATTTCTAGTAGAATTGATGATGATTACCACCTTCTGGCCTATGCTGAGAGAAGTTAAAACTACTAGTTCTGGCCCTCTTATTCTCCCTTTCCCTTTCTTTAAGCTTCTCCTCCTCAATCTACTGAGCATGAACCATCAATCTAGAAAGGTCTATCATCTTAATCAACATAGATGTCCTACACTTCTTAAAAACATCTTTTGAAATACCAGATATGAACTTACTCACCCTATCCCTAGAATCAACCACTATAGTCAGAGCATATCTTACTAACTGGGTGAACTTGAGTGAATACTCTTTCATACTCATGTTACCCTATTTCTAATTAATGAACTCTTGCACCTTGGCCTCCCTCAATTCAAGTGGGAAAAACCTGTCTAAGAAAGTAGTGGCAAACCCATCCCACTCTACAGGCCTTACATTGGCTCTTCTATGTTCCTTCTGCTGCTTAACCCATGTCTGAGCTACCCCTTACCATTGGAAAGCAGCTAAATTGGCACTCTCACTTGGGGTAACACCCATAATATCAGTAACCTTCTGGACACAATCAAAAAGCTCTTGTGGATCCTCTTCAAACTTGGATCCATAGAACGCTAGGGGATTCATCTAAGTGAAATCTTAGATTTTGGCTTCTACCGTCCTCACAAAAGGATTGGCTGGGGAAACAGCCTGCTAATTGTTCTGGGCAGCCATAGATTAGGCTAATGTGGTAAAAGAGGCCCTGAATTTAATGTGAGAGACCTTCTCATTCAGAGGGCCCTTAGGAATAGATGGTAGTGCGGGCTGGTCCCTATTTTTCCTTCCATTAGCCCTTCTAGGAGGTATTTCTATAAATGGTAGAGAACACGATAGAATAAGGAGTTTAATAAAGCTCAAGCTCCATCGCATGACATGAATACTGAATAAAAGAGACGTTCCTAAAACATTTCATAGTCTCTCGCCCATAAGTGTGGCACGCTTCATACCCATAAAAAAGACTCTACTTCACACGACTTTTAGACACCCTAGAAAGCTTTAAACCTTGTGCCCAGATACCATATTTTTCATAACCCGAGACTACCCCTTAGTCATACACAGTTCTAAAGGCTTTGAGTAACCCTAAGCTAACCCATGATCTGGCGCAAGCTGTAAATACAAAAAAAAGGTAACAAAATACTATATGAAAATCATTTAAGAGTGTTTGATGATAAAAATAATATAAAATGTAAAGGAAATACATCCCCAAAAAACACATCTTGCTGTCTGACTGTCTAAAAGGTTCTAAACATGATGAATTATTGGCAAAGGCCCCTAACAAACTCTAACTAACTGAAAGAGCATAAATAAAATATTGGGAGTAATAACTAATAATATAACTACTCTTTGAATGATGAGGAATCACCAATGTTGTAGATGAGTGGCATAGGAATGGAATACATACGATCTTTGAACAGAGCGTACGAACCAATGTTATAATACAACATAGCGTAAAAGATATTATGCGATTAGTACTTTAAATGTACAGGTATGTAATATGGAAGCTAGATGAAATACATATATATTGAGAATGAATGAATGAACATGAAAAATATAATGCAAGACCAAGTATAAACATGTACTGAAATAATCTGGATAACAGGATGACTGAGATATTGAACCCTTGGTCATACAAACCTGAATAGAACATAATCTAAATAACTAAACTGAGGAATATGGGAGCTAACTGCAATGACATGCCCCAATCTAATATAATCGAGGTCCAAACAATAACCCCAATTGGAAAGATATCGATACCTTTGGCAGTGCCCAAGGGCACACACAAGTGTACGTGGTCTTATCAAGTAGTAAAGTGGTCTAATGAAAGCCAAGTATCACTCCCATAGAGACTTGATTTGACAATGGTTAAATTTTAGTTCACAATTTAGATTCAATTGATCCAAGTATAATCAAAAAGAGAGTTTGGAATTTTTGCAAGTAATGTAAACAATCGTAATGTAAACATCTTGTAACAATTAATAGGAGAAAACCCAGGGTTAAAGCACTCTGACCAATCATACTATGTTGTTGAATTTCATTCGTTAACTTGCTTATCTTGGTTGTTGATTCATAGGATTAATTTTGTGATTATGGTTTCCCAACCACTAATCCTTTACCTAAGTTGAACATTACAACTACATCATTGAGCGGGGATGTCATAGTCCAGTTAAGTTCTTTAAGCTATCATCCTATGTTTGAATCAAGTTTGGATCCTAAGTGCATCCCTATCCTAGGTGCTAAGTTCAATTCTTTATTTCATAAAAGAATAAAAACCCAAACTCTGTTTATTCGCATGTTCTATCTTCATATTCCCTCTCCCGAGTTCACAAGGTTGACAATAGATTTATTCTAAGGGTCGCGATCCTTAAATAGTTATAACAAGGATAAAAAAAACAACCAATAATGATAATCAAATCAAACAAACTTAATTCAAAACAATAATAGTCATGTTCTTAGCTTTAACCCAGGAAAAAAGGCGTTTAGCCACACATAGTCACAATCGTAATCACTAGATTGTAATTAATGACTAAGGACATGAATGAACTAAATTAAAATGATAAAAATCTAAGTATGAATTTGTAAAAGCCCCTTTTTATTCTCCAAGTGTTCCAAGATGATTAATAATAAGTACAAAGATGTATTTATAGTGGACAACAAGTCCCAAGCCGTCTAGGATTCAAATTGCACTCTTTGGCCGTGTATGAAGTGGACCTTGCGACATGATTTTTGGAGACGTCTATGGAATTCATGTCGCAATATTAGGAGACATCTGAGGAATTCATATCGCAAGATTGGGAGACATCTATGTAAGTCGTGTCGCGAGCTCATCGCGGTAACTTTCTGGAAATTTAGTTAAGTGTTGATTGTTCCTCCTTCTACCCAAGTCTTCATGGTGTCTTTCCAATGGTTTTCCAGCCTCCAAATCATCTATTTATCATCATATTAAGCTCACAAAAGATCATACAAGAACAAACTAGACGAATTAGATGTTCAAACAACACAATATCCATTACAATGAATCAAGAACAAGAGCTAAGACAAGGGAAATTTCCATGATCTTCTAATTCATGTTTTGACTTTTTACTTTACTCGCTTGAACTTTGTACACTATCAAAAAGTTTTTTCACATATAATAACACCATAAGAACCATTTAGAACACATTAAACCCAATAGAATCCAACAAAAGAGACAAGAAAGCACCTATCTCAAGCTAGTAAAACTAGTTTCATCGATTGAACGCTAAGTGATCAAATTAAACCTAAACTTGTTTAGAATAAACTTTGCACATTGCAAAAACACAATTTAACACTTAGATTCTTATTTATATCAATATTAACACCTTATGTACTCAAGTTATCCTCAAAACAGGTGAAATAAGCTAGAATCGTAATTCATCCTCAAATAACTCTTTACTCCAAGTATCATCAGCTGAGGAGACTCTATACTTCTACTAAATGCAAGACACTCAAGCAAGTACTATAACGACTACACGGAATGCAAGTTTCTCTACAAAGCATGTTATATACACAATTTAAAGCTCATAAACACTACTCTAAAAGATCCTAGCCTTAAGGGTTGACTCACCTAAATGGAAAACTCATGCTTATCATTCAATCAAGGTCATCATACAAATCGCCCACATTCATCAAATATATGCCCCTCACAATAAAGAGAGTTACCCAAAATCACTCACAATAATGCAATGAATAGCACAATAGGTATAAGAATCAAGTTACTCTCACTCTCACAAGGAATTCACAAGTTACACACAATGAACCATAGGCTTTCCCTTAGTGTAGTGTTCCACTAATATTAGAATGTAAAGTATCGGATCAAATAAGTCTTTTTTGGGTTGTAATATAGGCTAAAGGATGGGTAGAAACTATTTAGGAATGTTATTAACCTCTTTAAGTGCTTTAATACACTACATTATCTATTATAACCAATCTTCAACAACCAATTAACAACATTTTTATCACTCCCAACCACCACACATCAATTATAAACACCAATAACTCTTACTTGGGGCATCAATTTTACCTTTTTCTTCTTTAATTTCTCAAACTCCTTACTAAATCAAATTTTCATTAAAGCACTTAAGAGCGTTTTAGATCAAATTATGGTCTATTAAAGAAGGTGATTAGGATACATATAAGGCTACCGAATAAAAGTCTAAAGGCTCAATGGGGTTTAACTAGAATAATGCACAAAGGGTAGGACAAATATAAGGTATAAAGCAAGGCTACCAAAGAACTGCCTAAATCATCTCCTAAACCCACACTCTTTATTTTGCTTTACATATACACCGAGCAAGTTATAGACATCACATAAAACAAGGATTATACAAAACCTTACATCACAAATGGCACATTCTCAACTCAATAGGATCATCATAGACTCCCAACCAAATAATAGCATGAATTCAAATTTAAGCCAAAAAGTATAAGAATCACAAAAATATGCCTAAGAGTCTTAAAAGTAGCAATTCACTCACTCAACATGCTTTTATAAAACAAAATACTTGCACCATGTAATTAAAAATAGCCCCAAAAAGAATATCTTACACCAAAAAAAATTGAGCCAAAAATTTGGGAATTTCCCCACCCCACACATAAAAATATACTTTGTACCCAATGTGAATTTAAAATTAAGAGATAGAAATACTCCCTGAGGCCTCTAGGCCTAGCTAGTAGTATTTTTTGAATTAATGGGATTCATCGAATCCTACACTCAGTTTTTTACCATGCTTCAAGCTCAGGTTTCCGGTACTCAGACTTTCCATTAACCTGCGACTCAATCAAAAAAAACTACGTGAAGTAAAAACTAAAAACTAAAAAGAAAACATACCTACTTAACTTGGGTTGCCTCCCAAACAGCGTCTGATGTAGTATCACGGCACGACCCAACTACGGCTTAGTCATTCTTTTTTCTTCTCTTTCTCATGCTTGGTTTCCATATTCTTATTCTTTTCGCCTCTCTTGGGTGTGAATTCTCAAGATCAGTAGATTTTTCAACTCTAGCCTTTTCAGGCTCATCAATTAGCATCAAATCAAGCTTAGGCTGCTCAATCAAGTAGTGCAAAAAGGTCTTTGGTGGACTAACCACCCCATACTCGTCCACTTCAATCACATTAATCATACATAAATCTTTATATTGGGATATTAGTATGGGTGATTTATTTATATCAAATACCACATCTTCATCCTCTACCCTTATTTTGAATGTGCCTTCTCTAACATTAATTAATGCTCCTCCAGTTGCTAAGAATAGATGCCCCAAGATGATTGGTGCATGTCGGATTGGCCATGGATTCGTCTGCCAGCTATAAAACCACCTTGGTCAATTTGAGATTTCCCAAGCCTAATGTGTCAAATAGAGATACGGGGATTAGATTTATGTTAGCCCCTAAGTCACTCAATGCATGGACCACTTTACTCCTAATTAGGATAGGGAGAGTAAACTTCCTTGGATCTATCAATTTCTTGAGGATTTTCTATGTCATCACAGTGCTATGCTCTTTAATGAGTGTTATCGCCCCTACATCCTAAAATTTTACCTTATTAGCAACCACATCCCTCAAGTACTTTGCATACTTAGGCATACCCTACAAAATATATAAAAAAGGTAAGTTAATATGGATCTCTATGAATGTATCAAAGAACTTCTTAAACATTACATCCTCCTTTTCTTTAATTTTCCTTTGAGGGAAGGGTAATGGCAGTGTCTTCTTTTTTTATTCAGCACTTTTTTCTTTCAAGTACTCAGATATCCTTGATTTATCAGCAACTTTTTCAGGAACCTGTTCAGTCACCACATCAGCATATACCTCCTTAGTTTCCTTTGGAGGTTCTCCTTGAAGCCCTTTACAACTTTTCAAGGTGATTGCCATAACTTGTTTTGGATTTTCTATATCTGCCGGCAGACCACCTTGAGGCTTAGTATTCCATGATTATTGTAACTGCCCCACTTGAATCTCTAAGCTTCTTTTGGCCGCTTGCAAATATAACTCTGCATCAAACTGTGTCTGATTAGCTAAGAGTTGTTTCATTATCCCTTCCATGTTGCTAGTTGACTGGTTTGTTTGTACCTGTGGTTGCTGATTTTGTTATAGTTGGGCATTCCATGGCTGAGTCTACTACTTCATGTTATAGGCATTACCATAATTCGGCCTTTGAGCATTGCCTACATACATTACTAATTCTGGATTGGAAGCACACATAGCCACTAAGTGACCACTATTACCGTACACTTCACACCAACCTGCAGCTGTCGAATGGCATTTATTGTGGCTACAGGTTGTGGAGCTCCTAATTTTAGGATGTTGAACTGAGTGTTTATCATATTCTGCAATGTTACAACCTAAGCTGATAAGGTCATAAATTGGTCCACCTCTAATACACTCGTAATTTTTTGGGGGAAATTATAGAATCTGAATGTCACTCTGGACTTCCTTGTGCTATACGATTTAACAAAGTGTACATCTTATCTTAAGTCAACTCCAGCACTTGACCACCTACGACTGAATCTAACAATATCTTTGTTTAGCTATCATCCTATATTTGAATCAACTTTGTCTCCTAAGTTCATCTCTGTCCTAGGTGCTAAGTGTAATTTTTTATTTCATAATAGAATAAAAACCTAAACTCTGTTTATTCCCATGTTCTATCTTTCTATTCCTTCTCCCGAGTTCACAAGGTTGACAATAGATTTATTCTAAGGGTCGTGACTCCTTAAAATAGTTAGAACAAGAATAAACAAATAAACAATAGTGATAAGAAAATCAAACAAACTTAATTCAAAACAATAATAGTCATGTTCTTGGCTTTAACCCCTTAAAAAGGGTGTTTAGCCACACATAGTCATAATCGTAATCACTAGATTGTAATTAACGACTAAGGACATGAATAAACTAAATTAAAATGATAAAAAACTAAGTATGAAGTTGTATCAGCCCCTTTTTATGCTCCAAGATGATTAATAACAAGTACAAAGATGTATTTATAGTGGACAACAAGTCCCAAGCCGTCTAGGATTCAAATTGCACTGTTTGTCCATGTATGAATTGGACCTCGCGATGTGAGTTTTGGAGACATCTGTGGATGTTATGTTGAGAGATTGGGAGACGTCTATGGAAGCCTTGTTATGAGTTTGGGAGATGTCTTTGGAATTCATGTCGTGAGCTTATCGCGATAGCTCTCTGGAAATTTCATCTGGAAATTTGGTTAAGTGTTAAGCGTTCCTCCACCTACCCAAGTCTTTGTGATGTCTTTACAATGGTTTTACAGCCTCCAAATCATATATATATCATCATATTAATATCACAAAAGATACTACAATAACACTCATCACGAATTAGATATTCAAACAACATAATATCTATCACGACAAATCAAGAACAAGAGCTAACACAATGAAAATTTCCATGATCTTCCACTTCATGTTTCAACTTTTTACTTGACTTGATTTAACTTTGTACACTACCAACAAGTTTTTCAACATATAATAACACCATAAAAACCATTTAGAACACATTAAACACAATAGAATCCAAAAAAAGAGACTAGACAACACCTAGCTTAAGCTAGTAACACTAGTTTCATTGATTGAACTCTAAGTGATCAAATTAAACCCTAACTTGTTTAGAATTCACTTTACACATTACAAACACACACTTTAACACTTAGATTTTTATTTATATCAATATTAACACCTTAATCACTCTATCTATCCTTAAAACAAGGCAAAATAAGATAGAATAGTAATACTAGAGTGAATAAATACACCCAACATCAACCATGCCAAGGGTACCAACACTGGCTGACATGGATCCACTAATCAGATGTCTCAAAGGACTAGGGTGACAAGCATAAACTGATAGGTGACCACTAAGAGGGTGTCTATCCTAAACTGATGGGTTACCCCTCATAACCTACACTGGAAACATAGTTTTGGAAGTCAGGGACTGCTGCTAATCACTCTACCTAACTGACGGGGAATCTATCATCCCTATATTTACTCGATGTTAAGTGTTACTCCCAATTTAATGACTTTAAAGTTTACTAAAACATAAAAATGTATAATTATATGCTCAATTTATGGAATTTTGAAATTAATGTTGCATAAATAACTGAAGTAATCTTAAACATGTAAATTGATGCATGTTTTAAACCTTGGTATCAAGTGTTCATAATCCACATACATAGACTAATGTAAATTATCATAAAAGTGTAAAACTAACCATAGTATGGAAAATCATAATTAATACTAAATAATTCAATAACTAATTTTGATATGGACAATGAAGATTATCAAACAACTCAGAGAAAAGGTTGATAAAATTCCTATTTAACTTGAAACTCTATAAAAGGGTGGGAAAGGGTTTTGTAAATTTAAGAATTTCTTGGGCCTCAATGGGTGAAAGGGGCCTATTGATGAATATCCCACATACCTAAGAATAGATACATTGGTGAAATTATTGAAGTTCATGTTATTCTTGGGAAACACTAGTTTGCTCTTGAGAAAGAAGGGAATCGCTTTATTTTTCTAAGAAGAGTGGTTTCTGAAGTTGTAAGGTGTTAGGATAGTTTTAATCCATTAGTAATTCATGTTGGGGTACCAAACGACGTAGGTTTAGGGTTAAAAATGGTGGAAATTACCAAAAATCCCTTATTAAAACATGCAGGAAGTTTGTACCCAATCATTACGACTTACCACATGACTCATTACTACTGGTCATGAGTCATGGTCTGAGTCATAACTTAGAACCCTGATGTATGGGGTTCTTTATTCTAGTACTACAACCTTTCTCATATGACTCTTTACGACTGACTATGAGTCATTAGGTAGAGTCATAGTTTGAGGCTTGATTCTTGGATCCTTTACTAGTTAGGCTATGGGTTCACACAATGACTCCTAATGTCCAACTACATGTTGTGTACTTGACTCGTAACCACTGGAATGTATTTTTGGTTGAACACTATTATGACTATGAGTCCTCCTAATGACTCGTAATACTTGATTATGAATTATGGAGTTGAGTCATGGTCATTATGCTAAAATTGAAGGTTCATTCAATTGTGACTACGGTTACTCGTAATAACTCATAACGTCTAATTACTGATGTTTATGTGAGTTGTTATAATACCTCAGGTGTTGGAACCTAGAAAATTTTAAATCTTGGCCTTACTATCTTGGTAACGACTCAACCAATGAGTCATAAAGACTCATAATAAGTAGTAAGATCTAAATCGTAGGGTGACCAGATATCCTTCAAAGTTTCTGAAGTGACTACCACTAGGACCTTACAAGTTGTAAGGTCTCGTGATAAGTCATTTGGTGGTTGCCATAAGGTGATCAAAGTATGCTTCAATTATTATTATCTTGAGTATGAGAAGTGGGTACGAGACATAAGGACTAGTTATGAGTAGTATGGTACGACTCATATCCAGACTAGTGTGGAGCCTTGGTGGCTCTATTTTAAGTATAAATCTTGGAGTCAAGTCATAACGAGTCATTGGGAGACTCGTAATAACTGGCAGTATTTTTCATTTTTGTAATTAAGCAAATCTTGGTAATTTCTCCTTTTCCCCACTTAGAACCAACGACTTAAGAACCTTTTTGGGACTTCACTATTATACTATTCTCAATCAAACACTCCTAAATTTTCTCTCAAATTCTCTATTTAAGTCAAGGTTAGGATTTCAAAGAAAGTGGTCATCTAGGGTTCTAAGGGTGTTATATCATCCAAATTTCTTGATATTTGAGGCATGTATCTCTTTCCCTGTACTAGTATATTATTAATGGTATGAAAATTAGTTTATTATTCATCGTTTTATTGTTGAGTTTTGAACTATAGGTTAAGGGGTTTTGGTTATAACCTATTTAAATGCATTTCCATGATTATTATAAACTTGTTTTACTTAAATTTACGGTTGGTAAATGCGTTGGGGTGTATGGGAATTACAGATGGAATAGGGGTACAACAGAATCCCCATATTTGTAAACTATGGCAATTAGGGTATAAAAGAATCCCGAAATAATTGGTTTGGAATGGAAATTGGCATTAAACTCAACCCACTTTCATAATTAATTTGGGAATATGTATTATCACTTGATGTGGTTTATTTTTGGAAACTAATGCATGGCATAATTTGTTAATTGAATAATAATGAGGATTAGGAAAACCCTGCAGGGTACATAGGATTCCCCCAAGTGATTTTAATAATAGAGTTTTTAGGGTACACGAGAATCCCATAAGTATTGGCTTAATGACATTATTTGTAAGCTATAGTCGGTATGATGATCCCACCTAATAATGCCTTATTAACTGACTCATGGAATTGGTGGATGAGTTACGTGTTAAATGTTTTAATTGGTCATTAATGAGGGTTGTGTTAGCTAGCCGTAAAGGTGTGAGTCTGAAGAACTGATACTGGAAACACATATTTGCCAACATGGGAGTTGGTATTGATGACCGTGTACTTAAGGGGTACAATTGAAGCCCCAAGTATAAATGTTTACATATGTACCATGGATCACGAAGGGTACCAGGAAATCCCCGGCCATTTATGATGCTCCGGTTCGTACAGCTAACATGCACTGGGGCCCATCCAGGGGGTGACACTGGACCCATATAGCTCGTGGGTGGATTTTATAATGGTCATTCTACACAATCCAGGCTAAGGTTTTAAAGTTCATACTAAGCCCGGTTCCTTCTCCCTTTATCGTATATATATATCTACGTATATCTATGGATGTGTACTTGTGCATTGATTTGACTTGGTTTTAATTTGATGGCATTATTTTATCTTTATCCCTTACTTATATTTTAGCGTTCACCTTGCTAACCATCTTTGAACGTTGTATCCTCATGCGATGCAGGATTTGGCCATACTTCTACTCCTCCTACACAGTGATTAGGATTTGGTATCCATTCATGAGTTGAAATTGAAGTGGTGAGCTTCCATACATTGAAAATCTTCATTTCATGTTTTGATATCTTATGCCTCAGACTTGTTTTTGGCTATAGTTGGGGGCATGTCTCGACACTTTATTAATATTCAGCTTTGGTAGAGGCTTTGATAGAATATTGTGGACTTAGGTGGTGATGTTGGTTGGTTGATTTTGTTGCCGGTTATTAGTTATAGACATACCTTAAATACTTTTAGATTATCTTAGGCTATTTATTATATGTTTGGGATTCAGTCTCAATTAGTGTGAGTGTTCTATTTGGATAGGCATAAGAAGATGGCCTCCGGTCCTCGATGGACTTGAGATACCCATCACGGCCATAACCTAGTTTAGGTCATGAAAAAGTTGGTATCAGAGCCTAAGTTTGTCATCGGGTGTCCACAAATTCATGTCAAGTAAAGTCTCTTTTATGGGTGTGTAGTACGCCGCACTTAAAGGGAGAGGCTATAAGGTATTTAGGAATATTTCTCTTTCCTGTTGTCTTATTTTCCATCTATAAAGTCTAAGGTCTTAAATCTCTCTAATTTCCATTTGTTCACCTTTCAAATCATGCCTCCAAAAATATCTAATATTCATGGAAACTCTTTTGTCCCATATGAGGACAATGTGGATGGAGCTCATCCTATCCCTGGGGTACAGACTCAGTCAGGGGTCACTTCTTCTAATTGCCCTCATAGAGTTCCATTGATCCCTATGGATCCTTACCCCACGGGTAAAACTCCTTCCCAGTCACCTCAAGGAGATATTTCCAATGTTGAGTTTCGACAGTCTATTAATCTACTAACCCAGCTGGTGATATCTCAATCACAATAGTCAGGTTCTACTTATAGTGTTGTGAGTTCATATGAGGCCACCAGAGTTGGCCAATTTATCAGGTTGAACCCTCCGACTTTTACTAGTACTAAGGTTGAGAAAGACCCTCAAGGTCTTATATATGAGATGTAAAAGATCTTTCATGTTATGCATACTTTTGTTGTAAAAGGTATGGGATTCGCTACCTATCAAATGAAAGATGTATCATACCAATGGTATAAAGTGTGGGAGCATCTTAAGGGTAAGGATGTTGAGTCTGCCTTGTGGAATGATTTTTCTTTTACTTTTCTGGACCACTTATTCCCTCAGGAGTTAAGGGAGATGAAAGTGGAGAAGTTTCTAAATCTGAAACAAGGCAATATGACGGTAATGGAATATGCTCTGAAATTCCATTAGTTGTCCTAATATGCTCATTATTTGGTGTCTAGCATCAGAGATAAAATATGGAAATTTTCTTTAGGGTTGTATTTCACGACCCGAAGCTACCCACTAGTCGTGACAACAGTGCTTACGAACACAAGTAACCACAATCTTACCCATTAGCTGGTACCTGTTGTGACCACTGAATAAATGACATTGAAATAACATATACGGAAGATAAGCTAATAAAATATTGAAAATATTAATACTGAATATATGTAAGAGACAAGTTTGAAATGTCTGTAGCAATTGATAATACAGAAAATTAAACAATTGTTTACTGATTAATTGTCTGACTGTTTGTCTGAAAGCCTCTAAACATCATGAGGAATTGATGGGACAATCCCCCAACTAACTCTGACTGACTGAACATAAGGAAATACCAAAATAACTGCGGCAAATAGATTATGTCCTCGATGGATGAGGACTCACCACTGCTTCTCAGTAATATTGAGATATCTATGTACGATCGGGAAACTGAGCATCCAAACCTATGTTATGAGACAACATAGTACAAAGAATAGTATGCGGTTAGTACTTTGAATGTATTGGTATATGAGATAAGGACTGGCTGAAATTTTCAGGCATTGGACCCTTTAGATGCAACTAAGAGCTGAATCAAGCTTAGAATATTACGGGGTATTACAATATCTCCTCCTTGGGAACATTAAACCTCAAATGAGATGAGTTATACTGAGAATACCAAAGCAACTGAGATAATATACAGAAATGCATGACTTGGAACATGATTACATAACTGTGTCTGAATCATGATACATGAACTGAACTAATTTCGTGAATGTATGCAATGACATGAGAATGGTTACATAACTGAAACTTAGAACAAAATTGAGTCAATCTAAGAAAAGTTGCTACCTCAAGCTAAATCTGAGTTTGCAGATAAAAGATAAGGGTACTTGGTCTGTATATATGTTTTTGCTTCTTAAATAGCTCCCTCAATGGACTAATTCCGCCAAATAACTTTAACCAAGGAAACCCCTTTATCCCTTAGCCTACAAATCTGATGATCAAGGATCTCAAATGGGACTTCTTCGTAGGAAAGGTTATCCTTAACTTCCAGGCTTTCTAAAGAAATAACAAAAACTAAATTACCAATGTATTTCTTTAATAAAAAGACAGGGAACACCAGATGTACTGATGCTAAATCTGCAGGCAACTCAAGCACATAAGCTACCTTCCCAAAATGGTTCAAGATTCTATATAGGCAACATAGCGGGGTATGGGTTTCCCCTTTTTGCCATACCTCTTCACTCTCTTCACAGGCAAAATATTTAAATAGACCGAATCACCAACCTCAAACTCAAGATCCTTTCTTCTCATGTCTGCATATGTTTTTTGATAGCTTTAGGTTGTCTTCAGCCTCTCCCGAATTAACTGAACTTTCTCCATTGCCTCAAACACTGAATCTATCCCTACCAAAGTAGCCTCACCTACTTTTAAAACAACCAATGGGAGATCTAGATCTCCTTCCATAGAGAGCCTCAAATGGAGCCATATAAATACTAGAGAGATAATTATTATTATAGGCAAACTCAATCAAAGGCAAGTGGTCATCCCAACTACCTTTAAAGTCAATAACACATGCCCCCAACATGTCCTCTAAGGTTTGAATGGTCCTCTATGCTGACCATCAGTCTGAGGATGAAAGGTTGTGCTGAGATGGACTTGGGTACCCAGACCCTTTTGGAAAGCCTTTAAAAGCGAGAGGTAAACTGAGTACCTTTATTTGAAATGATAGACAATGAAATCCCGTGCAACTAAACCAACTACGTAAGATAAAGCATGGAATAATCATCAGTTGAGTACAAAGTTTGAACTGGCAAGAAATAGGCTAAATTGGTCATTTTATCCACAATGACCTAAATCGAATCATGTTGACAATGCGTAGAGGCAACCCTGTCACAAAATCTATGTTCACTACTTCCCACTTCCAAGTGGGGATGCTAAACTCCTAAAGCATACCACTAGGCCTATGGTGCTCAGCTTTAACCTCCTGACAACTTGAACACTTAGCCACAAACTTTGCAATATCCTTCTTCATACCATTCCACTAATAGATTTCCCACAAATCATGGTACATCTTTGTAGCTCCTGGGTGGATAAAGTATCGCGTACCATGTGTTTTCTCAAGTAGTCACTGTCTCGAACCATCAACACATGGAACACATAATATACCCTGACAACAAAGTACACCATCTCACCCATAGGAGAAAACCATTGCTTTCTAATCTCTAACTGCCTTCTTCAACTTGACAAAACTAGGATCCATATCTTGTTTTTCTTTCACTTTGGCAGCCAATGAAGACTCTTAACCATTTTGAACCCATACACTACCCTCAGCTAAATCAACTAACCGAACACCTAATCTAGCAAGTTGATGAACCTCACTGACTAACTTCTTCTTATCCTCCTCAACATGAGTAACACTACCCATAGACAATCTACTAAGGGCATCTGCCATTACATTGGCCTTGACCGAATAATGCAACACACTCATGTAATAATCTTTTAATAAATCAGGCCACCTTCTCTGACAAAGATTCATATCTTTCTAAGTAAGAACGTATAGCAAACTCTTGTAATCAGTGAGCATATCAATATGAACCCCATAAAGATATTTCCTCTAAATCTTTAAGGCAAAGACAACAGCTGTTATCTCAATATCATGGGTAGTATAATTACTTTCGTAGGATTTAAGTTGTCTAGAGGAATAGACTATGACCTACCATCTCCACTTTCAAAAAAACAATACCAACTCTGGAAGCATCACAGCAAACTACAAATCCATCTGAACCATCTAGAAAAGCCAAAATTAGGGTGGAGATGAGTCGAGTCTTAAACTCCTAAAAACTCTTCTCGTAGGAATCTTACAATTGAAATTTTACCTTCTTCTAAGTAAATCAAGAAATGGGGGATGCAATAGAAGAAAACCCTTTAACAAACCATCTATAATAGCCAGCCAAACCCAAAAAACACCTAATAATACCTAATGGAGAGATGGTTCTAGGCCAGTTTCTTACTGCTTCAGTATTTGAAGGGTCAACTCAAATGCTATCACTGGAAATAATAAGGCTAAGAAAAGCTACGAATCTAAGAAAAATTTGCACTTACTGAATTTTGCACAATATTGATGAGCTCTAAGACTCTGTAATACAATTTTTAGATGGTTTGTATGATCATCCTCACTACGATAATAAACAAGGATATTATCAATGAAGATTATGACGAACATGTCCAAGTACTCCTTGAACACCCTATTCATCAAGTCCATGAAAGCTGCAAGGTCATGCGTTAATCTGAAAGACATAAACAGAAATTCAAAGTGACCATACCAAGTTTTGAAAGCTATCTTTGGGATGGCACATTATTTGAGTCTACGCTGATGATAGACGAATCTAAGGTCTATCTTAGATAAATAACTAGCACCCTAAAGTTGGTCAAACAAGTCATCAATTCTGGGAAGTGGATATATATTCTTGATGGTGACTTTATTCAGCTGACGATAATCGATGTACATTTTGAGAGAACTATCTTTCTTATGCATGACCAAGACTGGAGCGCCCCATGGAGAAACACTAGGCCTGATAAAACCCTTATCTAAGAGAATTTTTAACTATTCCTTTAGTTCTTTAAGCTTAGTTGGAGCCATTCGGTAAGGCAGAATAGAGATTGGCTGGGTATTTACAAAGAGATCTATTCTAAAGTCTATATCCCTCTTGGGAGAAACTCTAGGAAGATCTTTAGGGAACACATCTAGAAATTCCCTTACTACTAGAACTAATGCAAATCTTATAGCATTAGAATTTGAGTCTTTTCCTTGGATAAGATGGTAAACATAGCCCTTGGATATCATCCTTATTGCTTTAAGATATGAAACAATCTGACCCCTAAGTACAAAAGTACTACCCTCCATTTAATGGTTGGTTCATTAGGAAACTAAAACTAAACGACATTATTTCTATAATCGACTAAGGCATAACATGAGTGGAGCCAATCTATGCTAGGAATGACATCAAAATCAGTCATATCTAACTCCACAAGATCAACTAAGGTGATTCTCTGGGATATTCTGATCGGGCGATTTCTGTATACCCATTTGGCTATAATAAATTTACCTACTCAGGTAGACACTGAGAAAGGCTCTGCTAATATTTTGGGACTGACACCAAAGTCTATAGCTATGTAAGGGGTCACAAATAAAAGTAAAGCTCCAGGATCTAGGAATGCATAAACACGGAGATAAAAGACCTATAATGTACCCATAACCACATCAGGAGAACTTTTCTGATTATGCCGAGTCTGGAGAGTATACAACCGATTATGGCATTACCCACTGATGGCATTGGATGTGGCACCCTACTAATTTAATTGACCTATTCCCCTCTACACAACCATCAGACACTCTTGAATCCTATGTCTTGTCTTGCTACATCAAAAACACACATCACTACCCCTTCTGCACTCCCCATGTTGCTTCTTACCATATTTTCTGCAAAGAATATTAGTACGATCACTATTCACACTGCCTTAGGACTTAGAGCCTGGAGCCCTATCCTAACTGTCTTTCCTGATCTTAGGCATTGGTGTACTAGTTGGAGATAGAGCTGGGGATGAAAATTTCTAATAGAACTAAGAATGGTTACCACCTTCGGACCTTAACTAAGAATAGTTGAACCTACCTTTCCTAGCCTTATAATTCTCTCTCTTCCTCTCTTTATAATTTTCCTCCTTAATATGTTGAGCATGAATCATGAGTCTACATAGATCTATCTCCTTAATCATAATGGTTGTTCTACACATCTTAACCACACTATTAGCTACAACAGATACAAATTTACTCACTCTAGACCTATTATCTTCTACCATATAAGAAGCCTACCTCACTAACTGAGTGAACTTAAGCTAGTACTCCTACACACTCATATTACCTTACTTCAAATTGGTGAACTCCTAAACCTTAGCCTCCCTCAACTCTGGGGGAAAAAACCTATCTAAGAGAGTTGTGGCAAATTCTTCCCACTCTATAGGCCTGCATCAACACCTCGATTCCTCTTCCACTGTTTAAACCAAGTGTGAGTTACATCCTGCAATTGATATGCAGCTAACTCTGCACTTTCACTCAAAGTGATGCCCATAATATCTGTCACTTTCTGTACCATGTCAAAAAATTTCTATGGATCCTTCTCAAACTTAGATCCTAAAAATAGAAAGGGATTCATTTGAGTGAAATCTCAAATCCTAACTGTAGCTGTATTTTCCACTGGATTAGCTGGTGCAATAGCCTATTAGTTGTTTTAGGCAGCTACCGAATGGTCTAGGGTATTAAAAGCGGCTCTAACTTATGTGTGGGAGACATGTTCATTCAGGGAGTCTTCCTGAATAGGTGGAGGTGCAGGCTGATCCCCGTTCTTCTTCCGTTATTTCTTCTAGGAAGCGTTGTCTGCAAATAAACTGAATGACAAATTAGAAAGGAGAATTAAAAAGAGATCATGCTCTTTTGCATGACCTAAACACTAAAAGAAGGAAAACTTTCGTAAAAATGCTTTATAGCCTATTGTCCATAAGTGTGGCGCATTTCACACCCATGTACAATACTCTACTCAACTCAGCTTTCAGACTCCCTAGGACACTTTAAAACCGTAGGCTCTGATACCAAGTTTTTTCACGACACAAGGCTACCCCCTTGTCGCGACAATAGTACTTACGGTAATAAGTAATTGCAAGCTAACTCATAATATGATACCTACTGTGAGCACTGAATAAATGAAACTGAAATAGAATATGTGGAAGATAAATTAATAAAATACTGAAAATATGAATACTAAAAATATGTAAGCGATAATTTGAAATGTCTATAACACTAAATAATACTGAAAACTAAACAATTATTTACTGACTGACTGTCTGACTGTTTTTTTGAAGGCGTCTAAACATCATGAGGAGTTGATGGTACAAGCCCCCAACTAACTCCGACTAACTAAACATAGAGAAATATCAAAATAGTTGGGGTAAATGAATTATGTCCTCGATGGTTGAGGACTCACCACTGCTGCTGCTGAGTAACACTGAGTTGTCCACGTACAATCAAGAAACTGATCCTATAAATCTATGTTATGAGACAACATAGTGCAAAGAAAAGTATATGGTTAGTACTTTGAATATACTTGTATATGAGATGAGGACTGGATGAAATTCATGAGATGACTAAGCATTAATGCATGAGCATGTAATATATGAGAATGCAGGACCAAGTATATATATGCTACTGAGATAATATGTAATCTGAAAGACAAAATCCATATAACTGAATAACTGACAAAGTATACACTTGGTCAAGCAAGCCTAAGCTGAGATACACTGAGATACTGACTAAAACTGTGGGAGGTACCATATAACCAACATGCCCCAATCTGAGCTAATTGGAGTAAAACCTGTATCCCCAGTTAGAAGGGTGCCAGTACCATGCCACGGGTACTAACACAGGCTATGTGGGTCCACTAAATTAGTATCCAACGGACCAGGGTGTCTATCCTAAACTGATGGGTGACCCCTGAGGGGAAGTAAAGCCTAATTAGATGGTTGACCCCTCATATCCTACACTGGCTACGTAGTTTTGGAACTTAGGGACTTTTACTAATTAATCTTCCTAAGCAGACGGGGGATCTGTCATCCCTACATTCGTTCGGTGCTAAATCCTACTCCCAACTGAACTGACACTAGTATAGAATTGGACTAAGTTTAACTTAACATTATTTCTGATGGTGCTCATAATGACTATATCAACTGAGTAAAATAATAATATTCATGGTTTAACTGAATCATTACTTAAAAGTTTGAAATCATATAAAACACATATGTATCGAGTGTCATAACCCACCAGCACAGAATGATCATAAAATACAATATTAAGGTTTAAAACTGTAGCATGAAATCATGGTTCAAAGACTCAAAATATAGACATTTCATCAAACATGTGAGAGTCATAAACTTGAACATAAGAATGTGTTAAGTATGTAGAAAACAACATAATTACTTGGCTAAATTTACAATTCGATGTTATAACATGAAATTCACTTGGATATTAACATGAGAAATTGGAACTTAAAGTGTGAGATAACTTGACATTTAATGGAACCATACATGGACATGATTTGAGTTCAATTAATAAGGAAAGACATGAATTTAATCCATCTTGAACATGCAAAACTCCATAATAAGAGAAAAATACATACTTTAGTTGAAACGAAGGTTTTTGGGCTCTATGGGTGAAAAGGACCTATGAATGAATATCCCACATACCTTAATAGCAAGTTTATTAAGGGTTTCTTGAACTTGGAAGCTTGATTTCTTGAATAAAAAGATTGGGCTTTGTTCTTGGGAAGAGGGAGGGTTTCTAATGAGTGATTTTGAGAGAAAAGGGCAAATAATGCCGCTAAGGATGCCCCCAAATCATGTTATAGATGAATTGGTTGAGGGAAAAAGACCTAATTGCCCCTTGATCTCAATGACCAAGGAGTTAGACGCACAACACGTAATGCTCCGCGACCCCCAGAAAAGTGGGAATGGCCTCGCACTGCGAGACCTATTCCTAGGAAGCACGCCGCAACCCCCAGCAAACTAGGAATTGTCCTTGCGTCATAGGCCTATCACACGGACTTACTATTTCAGCTATCCAAACACGCCCCAAACCCCATTCGAAAATCTCAAAACTCTCTTGAGATAACCTTTAACCTCCCTAAGCATGAATCAATGCAAAAACCAATATCTCAGGGTTGAGAAGGACAAAATAAAAATCTGTAAAGTTTAGGGGTCTTGAAAATGACTAAGTCCTCATCACTTAAATAATTTTCAAGCCTTGGACCCATTAAGCATGCAACTAAGAGCTGAATCAAGATTAGAATATTATAGGGTATTATAATATCTCCCTCTTGGGAACATTCGTCTTCAAATAAGACTTGTTAGACTCAGAATACTAAAGCAACTGAGATCATATACTGAATATGCACGACATGGAACATGATTACACAACTGAGTCTAAATCATGATACATGAACTGAACTAATTTTGTGAATGCATGAAATTACATGAGAATGGTTACATAACTGAAACTGATAATAGAATTAAGTCAATCTAAGAAAAGTTGCTACCTCAAGCTGAATCTGAGTTTACAGAGAAAAGATAAGGGTACTTGGTTCGTATATCTATTTTTGCTTCCCAAGTAACTCCCTCAATGGACTAATTCCACCAAATAACTTTAACCAAGGGAACCTCTTTATTCCTTAGCCTACGAATCTGATGATCAAGGATCTTAAATGGGACTTGTTTGTAGGAAAGGCTATCCTAAACTTCCACTCTTTCTAAGTGAATAACAAAAACTGAATTACTAATGTATTTATTTAATAAGGAAATATGGAACACTGGATATACTAATACCAATAAACTTAAGCTCATAAGACACCTTCCCAAAATGGTTCAAGCTTCTAATGGGCCAACATAGCAGGGGCTAAGTTTCCCTTTTTTGTCAAACATCTTCACTCCCTTCATAGGCAAAATATTCAAATAGACTGAATACCAACCTTAAACTCAAGATCCTTTTATCTCACGTCTGAATACAATTTTTGATAGCTTTGGATTGTCTTTAACCTCTCCTGAATTAACATAACTTTCTCCATCACCTCAATCACTGAATTTGGCCCTAAAAAAGTAGCCCCACCTACTTCAAACCAACTAATGAGGGATCTACATCTCCTTCCATGTAGATCCTCAAACGGAGCCATCTAAATACTGGAGTGATAATTATTATTCTATACAAACTCAATCAAAGGCAAGTGGTCATCCCAACTACCTTTAAAGTCAATAACACATGCCCTCAATATGTCCTCTAAGGTCTGAATGGTCCTCTCTGCATGACCATCTATCTGAGGATTAAAGGTTGTATTATGATGGACTTGGGTACCCAGACCTTTCTTGAAAGAGTTCTAAAGTGATAGTTAAACTAAGTACCTCTATCTGAAATGATTAATAACAGAATCCCATGCAACTTAACCAACTTCCTAAGATAAAGTATGGCATAATCTTCATCTGAGTGTGAAGTATGAAATAGCAAGAAATATGCTGAATTACTTATTCTATCCACAATGACCAAAATCAAATAATGTTGACAACTCGTATGAAGCATCCTTGTCACAAAATCTATGTTCACCACTTCCCACTTCCAAGTGGGGATGTTAAACTCCTGTAGCACACCACTAGGCCTTTGGTGCTCAACTTTAATTGACTGACAATTTGAACCCTTAGCAACAAACACTGTAATATCCTTCTTTATACCATTCCACCAATACATTTTCCACAAATCACGGTACATCTTAGTGGCTCCTAGGTGGATAGAGTATCGCGCACCATGAGGTTTTGCAAGCATTCACTATCTAAAACCATCAACATATGAAACATATAACCTGCCCTAACAACGAAGTACACCGTTTCCCCCTTAGGAGAAAACCTTTACGTTTTTATCTCTAACTACCTCCTTCAGCTTAACCAAACTAGGATCCCTATTTTGTTTTTCTTTTACTTTGGCAACCAATGAAGATTCCAAACCATTCTGAACCCATACACTACCCTCAACTAAATCAACCAACCGAACACCTAATCTAGCAAGCTGATGAACCTCACGGACTAACTTCTTTGTGTATTCCTCAACATGAGCAACACTATCCATAGACAATCTATTAAAGGCATCTGCCACTGCATTAGACTTGCCCAAATTATACAACACACTCATATCATAATCTTTTAACAACTCAAGCCACCTTCTCTAATGAAGATTCAGTTCTTTCTACATGAACACGTACTGTAAACTCTTGTGATCAGTGAACACATCAACATGAACCCCCATAAGTATAGTGCCACCAAATCTATAAGGTGAAGACAATAACTACCAACTTAAGATCATAGATCAGATAATTCCTTTCCTAGGGTTTAAGTTATATTGAAGCATAGGCTATAACCTTACCTCTCTACTTTAAAATAAAACCAAGACCAACTCTAGAAGCATCACAGTGAAATAAAAATCCATCTGAACCATCTGGCAAAGCCAACACTAGGGTAGAGGTGAGTCAAGTCTTCAACTCTTGAAAACTCTTCTTGTAGGAATATTATAACTAAATTTTGATATTCTTCAATGTAAATTAAGAAATAAGGGATGCAATAGAAGGAAACCCTTCAACAAATCACCTATAATATCCATCCAAACCTAAGATACTCCTAATATCTAGTGGAGAAATGGGTCTAAGCCAGTTTCTCACTGTATCAGTCTTTTAAGGGTCTACTCGGATGCCATTACCAAAAATAATATGGCTAAGAACAGCTACTGATCTCAGCCAAAATTTGCACTTATTGAATTTTGTGAACAATTGATAAGTTATAAGAGTCTGTAATACAATTTTTAGATGGTTTACATAATCATCCTTACTACAGGAATAGACAAGGATATCATTAATAAAGACTATGATGAACATGTCTAAGTACTGCTTGAACACCCTATTCATCAAGTCCATGAAAGCTACAGGGGCATTTGTTAGTTCAAAAGATATAACCTGAAATTTAAAGTGACCATATCGAGTTCTAAAAGCTTTCTTCAGGATGTCACATTCTCTGACCCTAAGCTGATGATAGCTTGATCTATGGTCTATCTTAGAGAACTAACTGGCACCCTGAAGTTGGTCGAACAAGTCATCAGTTCGGGAAAGTAGATACTTATTCTTAATGGTGACTTTGTTCAGCTGATGGTAATTGATTCACATTCTTAGAGAAACATCTTTCTTATGCACGAACACGACTAGAGATCCCCATGGAGAAATACTAGGCCTGATGAAACCCCTATCTAAGATATATTTTTAACTCTTTCTTTTGTTCCTTAAGGATAATTTGGGCTATTCTATAAGAGAGAATAGAGATAGGCTGGGTATTTGGAAGGAGATCTTTTTTTAAGTATGTTTCTCGCTTGGGAGGAACTCTAGAAAGATCTTCAAGGATCATATCTAGAAATTCCATTACTATTGGAACAGACGTATGACTCAGGGCCTCAGAATATGAGTCTTTGACTCGAACAAGATGGTAAACACAGCCCTTGGATATCATCCTTCTTGCTTTAAGATATGAAATAATCTGACCCCTAAGTACTGAAGTACTACCCCTCTATTCAATGATTGGTTCATTTGGAAACTAACACTGAACGGCTTTATTTCTACAATCAACTAAGGCATAAGATGAGTGGAGTTAATCCATACTTAGAATAACATCAAAATTAGTCATCTCTAACTCAACAAAATCAACTGAGGTGATTTTCTAGGACCCTATGATAGGGAAATTTTTATATTTCTGTCTAGCTATAATAAATTTACTCACTAGGGTAGACACTAAGAAAGGCTCTGCTAATGTTTTGGGGATAACACCAAAGTCTACAGCTATGTAAGGGGTCACAAAGTAAATTGAAGCTTTGGGATTTAGCAATGCATAGACATGGAGATGAAAGAACTGCAACGTAATCTAACCACATCAGGAAAACTTTTTTGATCATATCGAGTCTGGAGAGCATACAACCTATTATGGCAGTGCCCACTGGTGGCACTGGACATAGCACTATGCTGAGTCAGGTAACCTATTGATGCTGTTAAAGAATTAGTTTGACCCTGCTGGCGATCACCTCTGCCCCTCTAGGCAACCACCAGACACTCTCAAATCCTGTGGTCTATCTTGCCATGTCCAAAACACACATCATTAATTGCTATGCACTCCCCCTGGTAATTCTTACCATATTTCCTACAAAGTGGATTAGTACGACCACTTTTCACACTGCCCTAGGACTTAGAGCTTGGCACCCTATCCCGATGGTCTTTCCTGATCTTAGATATTGGAGCACTAGAGAATATAGAGATGGGACTAAAAATTTCTGATGAAACTATGAATGATTATCACCTTCTGACCCCGGCTGTAATAAGTTGAAGATACCTATCCTAACCCTCTTATTCTCTCTTTCCCTCTCCTTACACTTTTCCTCCTTAATCTTCTGAGCATGAACCATGAGTCTAGATAGATTCATCTTCTTAATTAGAATGGCGGTCTACACTCCTTAACTATACTATCAGCTATACCAGATACAAACTTACTTATTCTATACTTATTATTCGCCACAATAGCAGGAGCATACCTCACCAACTAAGTAAACTTAAGCAAATTTCACACTCATATTACCTTGCTTCAAATTGATGAACTCCTAAACCTTAGCTTCCCTCAACTCTAGGGGAAAGAAACTATCTAAAATAGTGGTGGCAAACTTCTCCCACTCTATAGCCCCTGCACCAACACCTCGGTCCTCTTTCTACTATTTAATCCAGGTGTGACCTACAACATGCAATTGATATGCATCCAACTCTGCACTCTCACTCGAAGTGATGCCCATAATATCTTTAACTTCTTACACCATGTCCAGAAAGTGGGGTAGTAAAACGGCACTCTCACTTAAAGTGATATCCACAATATCTGTCACTTTTTACTCCATGCATCCAGCTCTGCACTCTCACTCAAATAGTCTAGGGTAGTAAAAGTAGCTCTGAATTTGGCGTGGGAGACATATTTATTCAAGGGTTCTTTCTGAATAGGTGGGGGTATAGGTTGATCCCCGTTACTTTTTTTGTGGTTTCTTCTAGGAGGCATTGTATGCAAATAGAGCGAAGGATAAATTAGAAAGAGGAATTACATAGAGATCATGCTCTTTCGTATGATATATACAATGAAATAAGGGAACTTTCCTAATAACATTTCATAGCCTCTTGTTTGTATGCACGGCGTGCTTCACACCCATGCACAAAACTCTATACAATATAGATTTCAAACTTCCTAGGACACTTTAAAACCTTAGGCTCTAATATTAAGTTTTTTTATGACCCAAGGAAACCCCCTAGTCGAAAAAATGGTGCTTACGGTCATAAGTAACCATAGGCTAACTTATGAGCTGGTACCTGTTGTAAGTACTAAATAAATGACACTAACATAGAATATGAGGAAGATAAACTGATAAAATTCTTAAAATATGAATACTGAATATTTGTAAGTGATAGGTCTGAAATGTCTGTAACAATAGATAATACTTAAAACTGAATAACTCTTTATTGACTAACTATATGACTGTTTGTCTAAAAGCCTCTAAATATCATAAAAGGTTGACGGGACAAGCCCCCAACTAATTTTAATTGACTGAACATAAGGAAATACCAATATAAGTAGGGTAAATAAATTATGTCCTCGATGGATGAGCACTCACCATTACTGCTACTGAGTAACACTAAGCTATCAACGTTCATTTAAGAAACTGAGCGTCTAAACTTATGTTTTGAGAAAACATAGCATAATGAAAAGTATGGGGTCAATACTTTAAATGTACTAGTCTACGAGATGAGGAGTGGCTGAAATTTATGAGATAATTGAGCGTGAATACATGAACATGTAATATATGTGAATGCAGGACTAAGTACATATATATTACTGAGATAATATGTAATCTGAAAGACCGAAATCCATATAACTGAATAAATGACAAATATACACTTGGTCAAGCAAGCCTGAACTAAGATACACTGAGATACAGACTGAAACTGTGGGAGGTATAATATAACTGACATGCCCTAATCTGAGCTAATTGGAGTCAAACCTATATCCCCAGTTAGAAGGGTGCTAGTACCATGCCACGGGTGCTAAAATTGGCTATGTGGATCCATTAGACTAGTGTCCCAAAGGACCAGGGTGTCAAGCTTAAACTGATGAGTAACCCCTGAGAGGAAAAGCCTAATCAGATGGGTGACCCCTCATGTCCTACACTGGCTATGTAGTTTCAAAATTTAAGGATAAATACAAATAACTCTTCCAAAATAGATGGGGGAGCTACCATCCCTGCATTTACTCGATGCTAAATCCTACTCCCAACTAAACTAACACTAGTACAAAACTAGACTAAATTTAATTTAAAATTATTTTCGATGGGCCCATCATGACTATATCAACTGAGTAAAATAATAATATTCATGGTTTAACTGAATCATTACTTGAAAGTTTGAAATTATATAAAACACATAGGTATCAGGTGTTCATAACCCACCAGCACTGAATAATCATAAAATACAATATTAAAGCTTAAAATTGTAGCATGAAATCATGGCTCAAAAACTCAAAATATATACATTTTATCATATATGTGAGAGTCATAAACTTAAACATAAGAATGTGTTAAGTATGTGGTAAACAACATAATTACTTGGCTAAATTTACAATTCGATATTATAACATGAAATTCACTTGGATATTGACATGATAAATTGGAACTTAAAGCATGAGATAACTTGACATTTCATGGAACCATACTTGGACATGATTTGAGTTCAATTACTAAGGAAAGACATGAATTTAATCCATCTTGAACATACAAAACTCCATAATAGGAGAAAAATACATACTTAGTTTAAAAGAAGGTTTTTGGGAACCATGGGTGAAAGGAACCCATAGATAAATATCCGACATACTTTAATAGCTAGTTTCTTGAGGATTCTTGAGGGTTTCTTAAACTTGGAAGCTTGATTTCTTGAATAAAGAGATTGGGTTTTTTTCTTGAAAAAGAGGAGGGTTACTAATTTCCCCTTGAAATCAATTACCAAGAAGATGGATACACAACACATAATATACTACGACCCCCAGCAAAGTGGGAATGGGCTCGTACCACGACACCTAATCTCGTGAAGCAGGCCTCGCACTGCGACCCCTAGTAAAGTGGGAATGGCCTTCGTGTCGTAGGCCTATCACGAGGGCTAGTTGTTCCATCTATCTAAACACTCCCCAAACCCCATTTTAAAACACCAAATCTCTTCCGAGATAACTTTAAACTCCCTAAACATAAATCAACTTAAAAACCAACATCTCAAGGTTGAAAAGGACAAAATAAAAATCTATAAAATTTAGGGATCTTGAAAATGACTAAGTCCTCAACACTTAGTGAATTTTCAAGCCTTGGACCCCTAAACCATGGAACTAAGAGTTGAATCAAACTTAGAATATTACGGGGTATTACATTATCCCATGATTTGTTTCTAGAAAGTAAGGTGGCTTATTTGAACAAGGACATATATATCTCCCGACTTGTCGGTCAATTTGACGTACTCGGAGTTGATTAATTTGAAGTCAATTATTTATCCTGATCATGTTTTCTAGGCAACAAACAAATGAATAAGTAAATCCTAAATTACGTTTGCCAAAGTGATTCACATAGCATGTAAAAGCAAATAAACGAAAGTTGTGTTTGCCTACGTGATTCATAGACCACATAAATCCCCCCCACACACCGAGCAGTCCCAAATTTATATCATATCGTTAGCGTTTGTACAATAAATTACAAAGCAATAAAACTACACTAAACTAGAATAAGTGACATGTCTATCCCAAACTCCCAAGTGACTCTTCAAATTACCAAATACCCTTCAACGACACATGTTAATGCAATTAAGATACCACAGCATACAAAAGGAAAACAAGAAACCAACACACTCAAGCGGTGAAGCAGTGAGATAAGGACGTAGCAAACAAACACCCCATAATATTTCGAATTAGCTCCTATAGGCATGCTTTCTAATGATTTTCATAACATACTACAATTATCAAGTAGAGAGTGAAAATAGTGCCGATAGGGACTTACCGGTTGACGATAACAAACAAGAATAATAAGAAAACCAAGAAGTACAGGGTCAAAGTGCGAATTGCTGTGGAAAAGTCAAGATCAATGATCTGAAAATAAGTATGAAAAAAAGTAATAAAGTAAAATTTTTTCTTTTTGCTTAAAGCTTTTCTTTGAGAGTGTGTAAGTTGTCCATTCTATTAAAGAATGGGGAGGGGTTGTTTATATAGGGTCCTTTATAAAGAATTGAAAGGAACAAATATGTAAGGATAAATTAGCAATAGTAAGAAAGGAAATAGATTATTCTAAACAATCAATTAAAATCAATTAAAGAGGAGGAAAATATTGAATTTCCTACAATATTACCACACAAATATGCTCAAAAGGTAAAAGGGCATATGATTAAGTGGAGGAAAAACCAATTGAAATATTTCCTTCCTTAATCAACTTGGTTGACTTCAAAATAAAAGGAAGTAAAGCCATAAATAAGGATAGCAGCTTGTCACCAAAACAATTAGTCCAAAATTTCACAAAAATCAAGAAACCAGTCCTATTTAAATATTTTTAATAAAGAAAACTACTAAAAGAAAAGAGCTTAACGATGTACGGGTTAAAGTAATTACAAACCAACTCAAATCCCAAACTATCAAAAATAATTGCCTAACAGATTAAGGTAAGAAATCAAAATCCAAGCTTGTCATGACAATCTTACCATAAAGCGGTTTTAAAAATCAGTTTCAAATTCGAAAGAGACATTGAACATAAAAAACAAAATTACCATATCAAGGCCATCTACGAAAACTAAAATTCAGCTTAATTTCAACATCCTCTTAATGACACTAAAAGTGAAATAAAAAGGGAAGCAAGGTTTAGGGGTTTTGCATAACCAGCACTCAAATTGAAATTAGAATTAGGCAGGAATTTGTTCAAAATTTAAGGATTTCACATATATCAGTCCAAAGACGCAAATAAACATGTAATTAAAGACATTGAATCAAAATTCAGACTCAAACGTCACAAATTTCATACTAAAAATGAAATAAGAACAACTTTCAATCAAGGGATACAAACCTGAGATGTATTTATAAAATCCATTATAAAATTTACACTTTTTTCTAGAACATTTGGCTAGAGTAGCCGGATTGTGATATTGTTTGTTGGTGGTGTTTAATTGGTCGGAGTTGGCTAGAGCAACAGACTTGTTTGCTCATCAGAGTTCGTTAGTTGGTGGAGGAATGCATGGAAAGGCGATGCTAGTGGTTGGGGATTCACCGGTCATGTGAGTTGACTGATCTTGAGACTGATTTGCTAGAGGAGCCTTAACCACATGGCGGTGGATATAGTTGTGGTGTCATTTGACAGATTGTATGAGGAAACAAAAGGGTCTCCATTTCGGTGGACTGACTGGTGGCGACAGCTATGGTGGAAGCTTAGAGAGATGAAGAGAGTGAGAAAGAGTGTAGAGAGAGAAGGGGTGAGGTTGTTTGAGAGAATTGTAACACCCCGTATTCAAGTACGTGTATTGGCGTATTCAAGTACGTGTATTGGTCTTATTTAAATGGAATTAATTTATTTTATTTTATTTTATTTATACCAGAATTTTACTGTCGATGGTTCCATGTGAAGGTTATTAAATAAGCTTTCCAACGATATAAAGATTTCCAAAAACGGATAGGTTTCGGAAAATATCCTGCACACAAACTACTGAGTCCAGCCGAATTTTTGGGTCAACTTCGAACGATCATAACTCCCTTAATATAATGAACTGGAGAGATGCGAACTATGAAAATAAATATCTTTGAGTCTTATTATCAATGCAATTGGTTTCATCCAAATCCAACGTCTGAGTAAGGAGTTATACTCGGTTTACTTTAGCCTATCAAAACAGATTCTTAGGGTCAACTTCAAATGACCATAACTCCTTGTACAAGACGAACTGGTTAGCCTACTTTATATGAAATTAAATCCCTTTGAATTATCCTTCCAAATATACCAATTTAACCCAAATCCAATATCAGAGAAAAGAGTTATGGTTGATCTACTTTAGCTTATCAAAACAGTCCACCAAAGGACAGATTTGACATTATTTAAATTTTAAAGGCATTTTGGTCATTTCCTATTATATTATGGATGGGAATATGCGTATATATAAATTTCTATGAGTTCAAAAACTCATTTTAATCATCAATCATTGAGAAAGAACAAACCCTAGCCAAATTTGACCTTTAAATTACTTTTGATTGAACTGTAGAAATTCCAAAGTAATCCGATAACTGCGTTTGTCATCTCAAGAGCTTCGAACGGCACCTATTATTTGTACAAATAGGATTGCATAATCAAGAGGTGAATTCTAAGGTATGAATATTGTTTGCCTTTGTTCTTTTCCATATGTATATATGTGATAGAGGATTATTTGTATTGGTTGTTATTGAAAGGTGATGGAAATAGGGTTATGAACTATTTTGCATAGTTTGGTTGTATTAAATTGTGAAAGGTGGATATGGTAATTGATTTATGGAAGGTGTATATGGTAATTGAGTTATGAAAGGTGGATATGGTGATATACTATTGAATTGATGATTATTTATGTCTATGGCTCAATTTGTTTTAATGGATTGGTTGGAAGGATAAATGAATCCAAACTTGATATTGGAGGATATTGTATGAATATGCATGGCATGTGAATGTAATTGGAGTATAAGAGCGTTAAAGTGACACCCTTTATGGTGTAATTAAGGCTTACTACTCAACCACTAGTTTGGTGAATTCAAATAATTGAATTGTGACATTTGGTTGCTAATACTAGATTGCTATATATGTTCATTGTAGATAAGTAATCCAAAAATATGAAAAGCCCATTTGGGACTAGTATTGAAGGTTGAAAGTCAGGTATGTAAAGCATACTCTATACCATATCTTTTGCATGAAAGTGAACAATTGTTCTATTAAGAAAGTTTCCAAAGTTATTCAATAACATGTGATCCATAATGGTTTTGTATGATGTTCTACGTTACTAATGAACTTGTTTCCACCCTACAAGATGTCAAGACATTAAAATACTTACTTCTTTTCCAAATCTTACATGTTTATTGCACTAATGAATGTCAGAAGGTATCCGGTTACTCAAACAAGATCCATGTGCTATTAATGAGTCCAAAACGTTTCATTGATATACCAATAAGTCCCTACTTCATTGTTATGGCATTGATGACTCCAAAACACTTCATTGATGTAGCAATGAGTTCTTACTTCATTGTTATTGCATTGATGGTCTATTTATATGTCTCTTATTGATGTATCATTGTTTCAAAGTATCAAAAATGTAGTGGCGACCGAAATAACAATCTCAAAGATTAATTGAACTAAGTGATAGAAGTTCTCTCTTATCAGGTGGTATCCCAGAGGCATAATCCTATCATGGGTTGATCCCTATTTATGTGTTTATGGGTGGTATCCCAAGGGCATAAGCCTAACATGGGTCGATCCCAGTTGATATGTACTGGAGGTAGCCTAATGGTCACAGTACAGTATAGTAATGATTACAAAGATGATAAGAACGAAGGTAAAGTGATTGAATAAATACAATGTGCAGGTTGTCACAAGTTCTCGTAAGTGTGGTCCACTCCTATTACGATTTATTCACTTGTTTCTTATTTCTATTGAGCTCCTATATCATATGTGATTATCTACAGGTTTACATACTCAATAAATATTTTGTACTGATGTCCCCCACGGGTGACCTATATTTCATGCTGCAGGCACAGGTACCTCAGCTTATACACCGCACAAGTAGGAGCCAGGATATCCAGCTGCTTTTGGTGAGCTCCAGTTTACTTTGGAGCTTTTCGTATCATATCCAATCACTTTTGGTATTGTATACAAGTTAGTTATATAGTGGGGTGTGTCCCGACCTTAGTTAAACTCTGTGTATTGTCTAGAGGCTTTGTAGACCTAATGTACAGTCAAGGTGGTGTTTTATTAATAGATGTGATGGCTCCAACGACCAAGTATTGTATATACATATATATGTGTGCTCGAGCTTATACAAGTGATTATTTTCCTTTTATATACAACATAATGTTGTCCGAATTTTGGGTTGTCATAGAGGTATACATGGGAAGTATAAGGTTATGAGCTGGTTGTCCCGGGCCTCCTCAATTACGGGTGTCAGTCCGCCCCAATAGGATTTGAGGCATGACAAGAATAGTGGCGATTAGGGTTTATGTTTTGATATAAATGGAAAAAGTGGTGCTTTGGATCTTAGTTGTTGGATCATTTTGATCAACAGCTGAGATAAAACATGATTAAAAAATGGGTTAAAAATTGGGATTTAATTTATGGCCAAATTAAGGTTAATTTTGGTTGTAATTGACATTAATTAAGAACAAAATTGGCTAAAAATTAAATATGGAGAAAAATTAAATGAGGCCAACCGCTATTATTATAAATGTGAGAATATCAATACTATAATAAACTATGCATGCAAAAATTAATGTTACATAAAATTATTATATAAAATTATCTATAATAATAATAGACAATATATTTGCAAAAATGTGAGTGTGCATGTTTATGAAAAAGATTTAATAAATATTAATAAAATTATGTAGAATATTATAATTAAATTAATAAATAATAATAACAATAATAAAAAAATTTGTATATGTTTAAATCATGACTGTGACACACCAATATCTATTTAATACAAGAATAATGTATAACAAAGACTAATATTTAAAATTAGATAATTTTGATAAAATATTAGCGTAAAAGAACAATTGAGCAATCAAAATTAGGTGTCAACAGCTGCCCCTTCGTCACTTCAAAATGATGAAAGAATTATCGAGCAACGAAAGTTGATGTAGTATCCAATTTTGTCCGACCGAGAGAATGGTTTGTTGGAATGAGAACACAAGAGGGTGGTTTTGAAAATAATGCAACTGAGACTTTGTTTTTAAGTTGCCTATATATCTCGGGCTTTATGAAAATCAGGTCACGTGTAGTTCTAGATTTAGGAATGAACGATATTTATAAAGAATGTTAATGATAAAGGATGGGCATCAACAATGATGTTGTGGGTTAGTGAGATAGTGGGAATAATGACATGAGGAGGGGCGTGAAAATGAAAGGTAGGCAAATTTCAAATTAAGTTTATGCGACATATATGTAAATAGGGTGATATTTTAAGAACAGGAATGAAAATTGTTTATGTTTGTTACTCCTTATCAGTTACCTGTGTACCTTATACTATATGATAAAGGTTAGGGCATAAATGATAAGTAATTGATAAACATAAAGTCAATGTGGAAATAAAGAAAGCATATTTGTTATATCGTAGGATCAGCGAATTGGCTTCTCAATGAACTGTGGGATCAGTTGTTTGGCTTCTAATCGTGGGATCAGCTCTTGGGCTTCTCGATGCATTATGGGATCAGCTCTTTGGCTTCTCTATTTATTATTGGATCATCTATTTGGCTTCTCATCGTAGGATCAGCTCTTGGGCTTCTCGATGTACTGTGGGATCTGCTATTTGGCTTCTCATCATGGGATCAGCTCTTAGGCTTCTCGATGTGTTATGGGATCAGATTTTTGGCTTCTCGATGTATTGTGGGATCATTTGTTTGGATTCTCATCATGGGATCAGCTCTTGGGCTTCTCGATGCATTGTGGGATAAGCTATTTGGCTTCTCGATGTATTGTGGGATCAACTGTTTGGCTTCTTATTGTGGGATCAACTCTTGGGCTTCTCGATATGACATTGGATCAGTTATTAGACCTCTTGTGATGGAATAATTCCTATTATTTGTACCTGTTAGTCTTGCTACTTTTATCCCAACTATATAAAAATGGTTAGCACGAATATATATATATATGTATAGAAGATTGAATAATGTAGTGAAAACAACAATTACAATAATGATAAAAGAAAATAAGAAAGCATAACTATTGTACTATTGAATCATTTATTGGTCTTCTCGACATGATGTTGGATTAGCCGTTGGGCCTCTCATGATGGATTGATTCCTGCCATCTATACCTGTTAATCCTACACTCAAAGAAAAATTATTAGTCAAAACAAATATGGATTTGTACCTTGCTCGATTTCACTCCTTAGTCGTTGTTTCTACTCTATGGATCGTTGGTACATCAAATGTATGAGCTCCAATTTCTCCATCAAAGAAGATCTAGCCACCACAAATGCCAAAACAGACCAAGGTGTCAAAATATCAAGTCTAACCATCTTATTAGCTAAAGACTGAACCTCTAATTCTAAAGGACTCTCCTAGCTCAAAATATATGCCAAGCTACCCATGCTAGTGACATCCGACTCAAGGTATCCACAACTACAATATCCTTTCCTAGATTATAGAGAATGATTGTAACACCCCAAAATCTCATCCTAGAATGTCACATGGTGCTCAAGGCTACAAGTAGCCCCAAGACAACCCTTTCATTCTGCTACTGCTTTTAATACTTACTTTAGGATAGATATGTCAAGCAACAACTCTATATCATAAAAAATGTGAACTAAAACAACTGAAGTAATAATCTGAGATCTCAATACTAAAAATCTGGAATTCAACCACTAGTTTAGTCTGACAAGCCTCTACTTACTATTGTACTAGAGAGTCATTAGGATAAACCCCCCAACTAACTCAACTAAACTAAAAACCATAACAACTGATATCAAAACTGAAAAGTCTGGAAAATAAGTCCTCGAACCATGAGGACTCACCAACTGCGGAGTGTAGACAAAGGTACTTAGGAATCACTGTTGGGGCTGAAACTGAACTCCTGAACTATATTATGAGACAATGTAGCACACGGACGTATATATGGATTAGTACTTTGAGGATGTACTGAGTATATAGGAGTGTATGCATTATGTAAACAATATCATTACTCTTTATTAAACCATTCATGATTCTCAAAAAAATATTCCCCAATTTAGAATGAAAGACACCTTTCTCACGTTATTGTGAATTGCTATATTGTTTTCTTGTGAAAATTTTTGAGGTTTACTTGAAACCTCAAAAATTATACCCCATTTTTGAATTTGGAGCCTTATATTCTTGTACCACTCAAAGAAAACATTGGTCAAAGAGAAATAGTTGTCCTCTATTTGAATATCGTAACCTCAATTGTAATCTGCCTTTATATGCTCTAGAGTTGGGCCTATTAGCCTGACGCTTGTAAGAGAGGGAAAAGAAAATGTTTTATTAGATTAACACTAGACCAGGAGTGGACTGCCTACGTATCCAAATGGAATTTAGATCCAACGTAGTTCATGAGTGCAAAAAAAGGTAAAGAAAACAAGAAAATGTTGTTAGCCATAAGGCGAGTAAAATGAGAATGGTGACGTGAAATAGGAAAGATTTACACATCAATTCATATGATGTGCTTTATTCTTCTTTCTTGAACGTCTTGGATCTTGTTGGAAAGAGTACGATTGGATCTAATGAGCCTTGTTTTTATAACCAAAAATAGCATGGATTTATTCATTATTTTTATAGCCTTGTGTTTGAGGTATGGTGGGTGATTAATCCTCTTTCTCTCCCTTGGATAGATTCTTAATTTTATATTCTAATTTCTTTCAAATCAAAATTAGACTCTCAAAACTATGACTAGCCAAGAAGAATATTTTTTGAAACTATATTCCATCTAGTGATGTGAGGAAAATTTAGACCAATTCCTCCTCAGGTACAAAAGGATGTATTTTTGAAGCCTCTAACCTCCATCGAATTACATATTCCTCAAAAGATTTATAGGTAATTCTCTTCATCTCGAGCAATTCCCACATTGTTGGACCAGTATTGATGTTAAACTTGTATTTTCCCACAAAATCTTGAGCCAATTCTTTCCAATAATGCCATTTGTCAAAATCTTGTTGGGCGAACCATGTGAGTGCCATTCCTAACATATTTTGAACAAAAAATCTAATAAGGAGAGCCTCATTGTGCCCTATGCCAATTAGTCTATCACAATAGTCTTTTAGATGTGTGATTGGATCCCCATGCCCATCAAATATGTTGAACTTTGGAACTTTGCATGCTGGAGGTAAATCAATCCTCGGATATATACATAATTTCTTGTACCTCAAGTCATAGATACCCCTAGAACGCAGTTCCTCATTCAACCTTTTCTCTAAGTCATAAAGCTTTTGCCAATGTTCATCTAAACTGATCCTTTAACTTTCAAGAGTGTTATGTGTAGAAGCAAATTGCTGAGAGGGTGTGTGGCTGAGGTAAGGATAAGGAGGCACAGTGTTTTGCCTTGGGTGATGAGAAGGAGAACTGAAAACTTTTTAGATATTGAGCATATTTATCATATTGTAGATTCTCACTTGATTTCAATTTTCAAATACTAGACACCCCTTAAATAAAATAAACATATCAAACAAAAATTACCACATAATGCATAAGTTCAAAACATAATAAATATAAAACAAAAGGCATTCTAGGAGGAAGACTAAGCCTTAACAAGTCAGTCATAAAGATTTGAGCTTCCAATGCACAAAACATGATAGTGATAGAACATGATGTTGAATTTGTAATTGTGATTATAAAGAAGATAGTAAGCTAGGGAAATGAACAAAGTCGACTTTTGTTAAACATCAGATTTTTTGATTCACATCATATTGTTGATCCATACAACTCCATATAGAAAAGGATAAAAAGGAAAATTTTATTATGATGAGACCAAACTCATTAAATGAGTGCCTACGTATCCCTCATATTAGGGAATCAGGTCGATCGTAGTTCAAATTACATAGGTAAGAAAAACATAACAAAAAACTTCAAATTGTAAAACTTAAAGGGATTTTAAATGTTTGAGAGTTTTGGAGCGGAGAATCAATATGATATCCTCTTCACCAATGTCAACAAGTTCAGTCCATCTTGAGAAATTAATCAGTATCGAAAGTTGACCCTGTCACGCTTACCAATTTTGTGTCAATCAACTTCTGGATCATGTTCTTCAAGGTGAAGCATGACTTAGTAGGATGTCCTTTAATCCCAGAATGATAGGAACACGTTTGATTAGGGAAATACCTCCTAGACTTTTTATCGTAAGGTACGACAGTAATAGGCATGATGTAGCCCGCATCTTTGAGTCATTGATATAACTGTTCTATGGGTTCACCTAGAGGAGTGTACTATTTTGGTGGATTTTTCTAAAGCTTATGTTGAGGTTTGGTGGATTCATTGAATTGTTTATTATTTAGTGGGTTTTGAAAAGATTTGGAAGGTAGTTTGATGTTGGAGCAATAAATAGGGGTGGGTACCAAATAGTTTGTAGAGGAGATTTTGTGAAGATTGGGGATAATAGTCTTGGACATAATTGGATGTTGGAATGATTTCTAAAGTTGGGTACCATATCAGTTGAGGTTGGGGTATGCTTACTTTAGGATTTGGAGGTTTGGATATCTCGTCGATGATCGTCTTCCCCTTGTCTCTGAACTGTGACTTAACCAAATAAGTCTCGATTGTGATCTTCCTCTTAAGCTTACTATCGAACCTCCTAATAAATTCACTTGCCAAATTGTTCCAAGAGGCTCACTTGCTAGTGTTTTTATTTACATACCACATCGATGCAGGACCAATAAGTGAACTAATAAAGATTTTCATCTTGAGATCATCACTTTTCCCTACAACTGCTAGTTAGTCAAGGTACATCTTTAAATGGGAATAAGGGCTTCCTGACCCATCATATAATGGAAAGTTTAGACCCTTGATTCTATCCTTGTCTTCTTTCCTTAATTTGGATGAGTTATTCATTTTGAGATGTTGAGATGATACTGCCACATGGTTAGGAACCTGTCCTTCCGTCTCCTTGTCATTACTCGTATTTGTCAACCCACTAAATGTTTTTAGCAATGCAATTGAATACAGACTTGCAGGCATGTGTGTATCATGATCAGTCATAGGTGAAGTTTTCAATATAAGAGACTCTGTGGTATGGAGGGGAACTCTAACGTCTATTTCAGATAGTGATTCTGGAAAATGTGATGGCATCTCAACGGAACCTCGAAGATCATTCATTATTCCACTAATTCTCTTAATTCTTCTTTCTAGTCTTTTTCTGCTCGAAATAACTTTGTTTTGATGTAACCCAAAGCTTTTATGCTCATCTTTGCTATTGACAAGATTGATAAACATTGCTTGACTGGCCATTTCTGATGTTCAACTCTGGTCAAACTTAGAAGAAATGATTTATAATTAGGAATAGAGAGTACACATGGGAGTCTAAAATGAATAATCTACTCATTAAAAAATAATGAGTTATGCTCATTTGGAGTGAATAGAAGTTATGAGAGCTCTATGTAACTTAGAGGTTGTGAAAGTTAGAGTACGACTTGAGTATGACAACATTAAAAGGATCAAGGCGGGACAAAAGTATATAAACATTGGAAGCATTAGGAGGAGGATATCCTAAAATGATAAGTTGTACTAAAAGATTATGAATGAGACTAAAACCATTTATCAAAGCAAGAGTTGAGTCTATAGATGATTAATATACTGACAGATAAGTCAGGAGGATGAATTGAAGGAAAATTTTGAATAGGCCCTAAGAATGTATTGTAGGTACCTAACATGACAAGAATTTTAAGAGTAAAGATCTCTAAAGTGAGACACTAAATGTAAGGAGTGACTAAGACATGAACGAAAACAACAGGACAGGTAAAATTTCAAAACATACATAGAAATGCAACACATAGCAAATAATTTTATGAGTCCCTTCGGGATCGTGAACCCCTTTGGACTTTGAATAAGACTAACATTCAACACATCAAGGGTGCCAAGGCATCCTAGGTTGAATGGGACGCATATTCCTTAGTAAAATAAATATGTAGCCAAGACCTAAAGGACAAGAGTGGGCTTATTACGTGGTTCACTCTAGTGGAAAACTCGAGAGTGGGAAAACTTGTGACTGTCGATGCACCACTAATCGACTGATCCATAGGGAATTTCTCAAAAGGTGTTTTAGGAAAATAAGTTCGTACAACCACGCAACCATTCGTAAAATAAAATAAAGGAGGTTGTGGAGAAAAATATAAGCGGAAAGACAGTTTATGAAAAGCGGTAACACATAGCACATAGCAAAAGTATATTATATTCAACAAAATAACATAACATACCATCAAATATAAAAGGGAAAAGATATAAACATAAAAGGACATATATAAAAACATGTAAAGGGACAGGAAAAAAGGTTAACATATAGAAAATAAATCATGATGTTAAAAGCAAACAATATTACACAAACATAAAAACAAACTTTATATAAATAGATAGAATCCCACATAAAGAACAAATTCGTAATGGTTAGAACCTAAGATCCCCAGCGGAGTCGCCATTCTATCACACCCTATTTTTTTTGCGAAAAGTGGGATACGATGTGACCACTCTTTTTGGAATTGTATAAATTAAATGTGATGAGTCGCCACCTAACATATTAAGGTGTGTTAGGGCACCGATCTAGGCTAACTACGAACCTATTTTTGTTATTTAGTCTTAGTTCACCAGAAATTTGGGTAAGGATTCAAATTACCTCAAAAGGAAGGTGTTAAGCACCTTTCGAGGTCCACAAAGTTAGCTCCCGGCCGAATTCGTATTTTATGTGGGGATTCTATGTGATCAAGTAAAGATCACTTATTTCATTATTAAGTTAATATTAAATAAGTGATAAGGTAATTAATGAACAAACATGCTATTTGGTTATTCCTATTTGATAATTACCTAAATGGTACACAACACAAGAATTAATAATAGAACAATAAAAGCGAGAATGGCACAAATTATAGCAAATGGGCCTGCTTAAACAAACAAACTACCCAAAATAGATAGGTAGATAAAATAAAAGAAAAAAATTAAAAATTAAAACTAAGAAAATGATTTTGGTTTCGTTCAGATAAGAACCCCAACTTCTTTAATCATTATCCGACTCATTATTTGGATTCTTAGACAAGTGAAAATGTCATAAGTCATGTAATATATGTTGGGTATCATCACTTTTGAATCACTACCCGTCCCCCTCCCCCACCTAGGCCAGTTGTTAAACCTAGAAACATTCTAAAAGGAAAGGATAAAACTAATGCCTCTAAATACCTATCGTCCCACTTATCACACAAGAGGCATAGGGCTTTGCTAAATTGGATTTGTGGTTTAGACAAACAAAGTTATATTTCCTAGTAGGACTTAAAGTACGAAACAAATAATATGTCACGTAGCACATAATGGTCCCACATTAGACTCTTGGTTAATTTAAGAGTGGTTAAGTGATTAACATGCTAAGTGTAATACCCCAATCATTTCTTAAGCCTAAATCCATCTTTTGAATGAATATGTATGACTTCCAAAGTGATTGATGTTTAAACCATGTTTTATTTATATAATTTCCACTTTTTGTCATGTATATAATTGAATAATCTTTCCATAGATACCAATTTCATAGAAATCCAACATCGGATGAGTGAGTTATAGTCGTTTTACTAAATGCTATCGGATTGCCCAGGTTTGATGGTCGACCTGGTGGACCGTCAGGTCCTTGGTGGACCATCAAGTGTCCCATCAAGACAAGTCAGTAGCTCCCTTTTTCGGATGTCGTGTGACAGTCAAAGTGGTGGACCATCACAAAGTTGATAGACCGTTAAGGTATCCGTCAAACCGAGGCAGAATGTCCCATTCTTGAGCCCCGAGTGATGGACGATATGCTGAACCGTTAGTCCTTCTGACAGACCGTCACTTCGACTGTCACTCTGAGGTAGAAAATTCCTATTTTGACACTCAAATGATGGATGACCTGGTGGACCATCAGCTAATCTGATGGACCGTCAACTAATCTGATGGACCATCAGATCGACCGTCACAGGCCCCGATCTGCAATTTTCAACTTTTTTTCAAAAGGGCATCTTGGTCATTTTCGCTCTTTGTAGACTTATATATATATAGAGAGAGAGAGAGAGAGAAAATAAGATTATTTCTCTCCATTTCTCTCCAAATATCCTTCAAGAATTCTCTAGAAACCTAGGGTTTCTTCTAAACCCAAAAATCAAATCACCTCCAAGAAATTCAAGAAATCTCCCATAAATTTCTTTAAGTTGTTCAAGAACGAAGTCCATCAAGTCAAAGGCAACATGGTATTAATCTAAAAGTGTGAGAAAGAAGTTTCAAGCAAGTTTTTATATCTTTAAAATCAAAATCTAAGGTATATGGGGCTTGAACAAGAACACTCTTTTCGTTCTTGTGCCTAAAGATTTAGTTTCTACTATTGATCTACATGATCTTTGCAAGTGGGGTTACACCCAAATTTCTTTAGTTATGATTTATGATATTTGAGTTGAATAAGTTTGATATTTATGATTATTTCACCATCATGCTTCTTAAATTGAGAATTTATTCCATGAGTTGTATATTTTCATTACGTATTGATGATTTCTAAGCGATTTAAGACAAGAGTCATTAGTTATGCCTTTCCATGAGAAATTTGACTATTGAATATACATCTATATTTGATATTGAAAGTCGAGAATGAGTCCTATGAAATTTTCTTGAAGCTTTTGATATTTAAAAATGATTCAAAAAGCAAATGTACTTGATGTTGAGAAAGATTGTTTTGATTTTGAGTCGAGTTAGGAATCCATAGTTGTTCATGATTTACAGATGAGATATATATATATATATATATATATATATATATATATTTATGTTTTAATCTTTAAAATAGACCCATGAGTTGCTATTGATTGACGCGTTCTGAGCTGAGTCTGGGAGGAGTATTTAGCACCGAGCGAGAAATTTGGTATTTTCCCAAAACTACGTGCCACCGTCGAATTGATGTTGATAATTGTGGTTCAAAGGCCGAGTATAGGATTATGATAATGATATTGAGGTTGTACTCCCTGGTAAGAGTACGACACCCCCACCAATGTGGGGTTCCCTCCTTAGGAGGGAAAAACGTTGGACTCCATGAGGCTCACATGGTGTAGTTATGTCGGTTATAAGAAACTCCCACATCCATAATGATATAATTCTATCGAGTTACTGAGTCACTTGGAGTCACGATTTAAAGAGTTTGAGTTGAGTTAAATGATTTATGAGATTTATGTGTCATTACTGATGACTTATGGAAATAATGTTTCATATAATTCAAGCGAAGATAGTTATTATTGTCAGCATGCATGATTTCTCATACATTTATGATATTATTTAAAATGTTGTGTCCACCCCCACATACTCAGTACATTCCCAAGTACTGACCCTCATACTCTTTTGTATTCTATATTTCCTTATTACATAGGGTCAGGTGCTCATTCTTAGCGGCAACAGTGATCTTTGAGTACCTTCATCTATATTTCTGTGGTTGGTGAGTCCTCATAGTTCGAGGACCTGAGTCTCTAATTTTGTCTTGTTAATATATGGTTATTTACTTTTAGTTCAGTATGAATCAGTTGGGGATCTGTCCCAATGGCTCCTCAGTCCTATATAGTAGAAGCTTTGTCAGACTAGTGTGCCAGCATGTACAAAGATTTTAGTAGTTTGTTTGTACAGAACCGTATTACTTCATGTTCCAGTATGTTCATGACATGGTTATTCCTCTTAATCTTAGCATGATTTGTGCTATAATGAGTTCTAAAAGTGATGAAAAGCTTAGAGGGTTAGTTTGAGGCCAAGTGTGGCCTTGAGCACCATGTGACATCTCAGGATAGGTCCTTGGGGCGTTACAAGCTTGGTATCAGAGCCTAAGGTTCAAGGAGTCCTAGGGAGTCTGACAAGTCGTGTTATATAGAGTCTTGATCATTGGTGTATAGCGTGCCACATCTATGAGGAAGAGGCTACGAGATGTTTTAGGAAAAGTTGTTTCTTTATTTTAAGAGTCTATCGTGCCTATGATCGTTTCTCTCTGCAGTAAATTCGTGCTCTCTTATGATAGAAAATTCCTCCTTGTAGATTTCGTAGAAATAAGGAATGACCTCAACCCATTGATTCTTTAGGTGAGACAGTGTCCCATGCCAAATTCTAGGCAGCTTTCCAAGCGCTAGCCCAAGCGGTCACCGCCAATGCTCAAGCCAACACCCAGGATACTATTCCACCTCCGTAAGGGAATAAATCCACTGTAGCTTGGGTTTGTGACTTTATGTGAATAAATCCACCTGATTTCTTTGGGTTAAAAGTAGGTGAAGAGCCATAAATGTATTTAGATAAAGTAAGAAAGATCACTCAGATTATGCATGTGACTAAGTAGGAGAGTGTAGATCCGCTATGCTTAATAGGGACATGGACCTTTCAAGACTAATCATTCATCCTCAGCAGATTGAAGTAGATAAAGTAAAGAAGAGGGAGTGAGTGAGAGGGAATAAGAGAGTTAGATCAGAGTAGCAGGGGTATAGATTTTTTGGAGGGATCCGCCCGCCGTTCTCTTGTGCCAGCGCCTTCATCAGCCAGTACTCCTGCATTCAAAATTAGGCCAAAACAGGGTAATAGGCCTACTATGTCCAGGTTACAGGATAGTATGAGTAACATACCTCATCCTCCCCCATGTTTGAAGTGCGGTAGAGACCATCCCGGGGAGTGCTTAGTCAGTCAGAGGGGTTGTTTTGATTGCGGTAAGTTGGGCCACAAGTTCAGGGATTGCCCTTATACTAGACAGGGGAGCCACAATGTTTGTCCCCAGAGTCAGGCTATTAGTGCTCCAGCCCCTGTAGTTCATCCTACTCGTCTTCAAGGTACCTTGTCTAGTACTACAGGTGGTTAGTGCCAAAATAGATTTTATCCTATACCACCCCACTAGGACCAGAAGGATTCACCAGATATTGTTACTAGTATGCTTCGTGTATTTTATTTCGATGTGCATGTGTTGCTGGACCCTGGGTCAAGTCTTTTTTATGTGACTCTATTGGTGGCTGTAAATTTTGAAATTAGTGCTGAAAAGATTTTTGAGCCTTTTCTAGTCTTTATACCAATGGGTAAATCTGTTGTTGCTAAGCAAGTATATAAGAAGTGTCCTATCACTATTCTTAACAGAGTAATGTTTGCAGATTTGATTGAGCTAGACATGGCTGATTTTGATATTATTCTGGGTATGGATTGGCTAGACTCTTATTATGCATCTATAGACTGCGTACCCGGGTAGTCAAGTCTTAGTTTCCCAATGAGCCAGTCTTTGAGTGGTCCAAAAATTCTAGATCTCCTAAAAGTCATTTCATATCCTATCTAAAAGCTAGAAAATTGATATCCAAGGGTTGTATCTATCATTTAGTTCGAGTTAAGGACACTAAGTCTGAGACTCCAACTATTCAGTCTCTTAGTGTTGTTAATGAGTTTTTAGATGTTTTCCCAAAAGATCTCCCAGGGGTACCTCCCGATATAGAGAGAGAATTCAGAATTGATCTTCTCTATGATACACATCATATTTCTATTCCTCCGTATTATATGGCCCCCGCAGAACTTAAGGAGTTGAAAGAGAAACTCAAAGATATTCTTAATAAGGGTTTTATAAGTCCTAGTGTCTCCCTGGGGTACACCCATGCTATTCGTGCGAAATAAAGATAGCTCATTACGCATGTGCATTATCTATCGTCAGCTCAACAAGGTCACAGTCAAGAACAAATATCCTCTTCCCAGAATTGATGACTTGTTTGATTAGCTGCAAGGTGCCAGTTATTTCTCAAAAATAGATGTGAGATCCGATTATCACCAACTTAAAGTCAAAGAGTGTGACATTTCAAAGATAGCTTTCTGCATTCGTTATGGTCATTTTTAATTCTCAGTCATGTCCTTCGGGCTAACGAATTCCTCGACGACTTTTATGGACCTCATGAATTGGGTGTTCAGACCGTACCTAGATATGTTCATTATTGTGTTTATAGATGATATCCTTGTATATTCCCAGAGTGAAAACAACCATGCAGATCATCTTCGAATTGTCTTACAGACCCTTAGGGATCAACAATTATTTGCAAAATTTAGAAAGTGTGAATTCTGGCTAAGGTCAGTTGCTTTTCTGGGTCATATTGTTTCTTCTGATGGTATTCAAGTTGATCCTCAAAAGGTAGAAGCTATAAAGAATTGGCCTAGACCTATTTCCCCATCTGATATTAGAAGTTTCTTGGGTCTAGCTAGTTACTACCGGCATTTTGTTGAAGGTTTCTCTTCCATTACTGCTCCTTTGACCCTGTTGACCCAAAAGAAGGTTAAATTCCAGTGTTCAAATTTTTACGAGAAGAGTTTTCAGGAGTTGAAGACTCAACTCACTTCAGCCCCTGTGATGACCCTGCCTAATGTGTAGATGATTTTGTGGTATATTGTGATGCTTCCAAAATCGGTTTGGATTGTGTATTGATGAAGAAGGGTAAAGTTATAGCCTATGCCTCCCGACATTTGAAAACTCATGAAAAGAATTATTCGACCCATGACCTCGAGTTAGCTGCAATGGTTTTTGCTTTGAAAATTTAGAGACACTATTTGTACGGTGTTTATATTGATGTTTTTACGGATCATAAGAGTTTACAGTATATGTTCACTCAGAGAGAGTTGAATCTTCGGTAGAGGCGATAGTTAGAATTACTGAAGAAATATAATATGAGTGTGTTGTATCACCCAAGCAAGGCCAATGGAGTGGTAGATGCCCTTAGTAGGTCGTCCATGGGTAGTGTAGACCATGTTGAGGAAGATAAGAGGGACTTAGCCCGTGAAGTGCATCGTTTGGCTATGTTAGGTGTTAGATTGCTTGACTCAGCTGATGTAATGTTTGGGTCCAAAGTAGTTCCGAATCTTCCCTAGTTTCTGAAGTGAAGGAGAAGCAGGATACAGATTCTCGTTTGGTCAAACTAAAAGAATCAGTTAAAGACCAAAAGGTGGAGGTTTTTTCCCAAGGGGGAGATGGTATATTGAGATTTTAGAATAGATTGTGTGTGTCTGATGTTGATGATCTGAGGCAAAGAATTATAGCTGAGGCGCATGGCGCGTGGTATTATATTCATCCCGGTGCTACCTAGATGTACTGCAATTTATGAGAAATTTATTGGTGGAATGATATGAAGAAGGATATAGTAAAGTTTGTAGAAAAGTGTGCAACTTGCTAGCAGCTAAAGATAGAGCACCAGATACCCGGTTATCATCAACACCCCACACTTGAAGCTTTGTTCGTCCTCGAACAAAATATCATGTCCGTCTAAACATCAACTTAGGGTTTCACAGTATCAACACAAAATATTCGTCAAGACAAGCACAACAATTATCAACAAAGAGTAGTTTTCTGATCATTAGTAGAAACGATTCAACCTCTAACATAGACTCGTGATGGTAGTTAATTCGTATCCAAAAGTTAAGGTACAAAGAATCATACACCACTACCCAAAACTCATCAACCATATGTGTCTCACAATATATTACCCATAATCACTCTCAAGCATAGTATACTTATCAAACATGGGTATAGAAATATCCTTGCTCTCGCTCTCACAAAGAATTCATATGCAGCAACTGACGACCATAGGCTTGCCCTTAGTGTAATGCTCCACTAAATGTCAGAGTACTAAGCTTAGGATCAAATAGGTCTTTTGATGGTTGTAATGTAGGCTAAGGGACGGGTAGGACTATTTTGGCCAGAAATAGTGACTATGTTCCTAAGCGCTTTAATACATCACATTGTATCATTAACACTTTTTCTTTCAAACAACCTTTCTATGTTCTTTTATTCTACCACCCTTTTTCTCCTCTTTTTGTTTTTTTTTCAATTTTGAACATAACTAACTTTTTAGATTTCCTTTCCTTTTTCTTTTCATAACATACCTCTTATGATAGCACTTTCTTTTTCATAACAAATTCAAGCACCAATACATTCTAAAGCATCATACTCACCCACTTTCCTTTTATTTTGTCACATGACTTTATACTTTAAAGCACTTAGGAATTTGGATCAAATTATGGTCTTGAAAAAAAATGGATTAGGCTTACATATGAGGTTGTCAAAGAAAATAGGCTAAAGGCTCAAAAGGGGTTAACTAGGATAATGTCCATGGGTAGGTAAAAAGAAGGTAAACAAGTATAGGTTGCCAAAGAAATGCCTAAATCATCTCCTAGACTTACACTCTTTATTTTTGCTTTACATACATACCAGGCAAGTTCTAGCATCAGCCACAAACATAGAATATACTATTATCTCACTCACACAAGGCACATGGTCAACTTTATTGGGAGTAGTATAGACTCTTGCCCCAACAGATGAAGGAATTGAACCACACAGTATCACATAGTGAGTCACAATTAGAGCCTAAACGTCTCAATAGTCATGATTTTAGCACAAACTCTTGTTATAATCTCATACTTCCTATTAGAATAATTTCATGCGCAGTTAAAAAAACATTAACTAAAAAAAAAATTAACTACTAAAAAGAAAAACAAAACAAACATAAATGCAAATGTAGATAGAGAAGTGTAGTATGCAAATACCACCACCCCACACTTAGACGGGACACACTGCCCTCAGTGGAAAATAAATAAGAAGAACTTGGTCAGTAGGACTCCTCCTCTATGTCGGGGGTCATACCCCCTTCGTTGGAATCATCATAGGAGTCGTCATCCTTAGAGTTTCCTTAAATTGTACCCCACTTGATCCAAAAGTGCGTTTGAGGTATTTGTAGCAAAGAGGATTCAGTTTGCTCTTTTCGTCCTCTTTTCTTGCCTTTTTGGGAAGTGGTTGCCTTATCTTTGCCTTGTCTTGCTTTGGGTGCCATTGTACCTGAGACTAAAACAATGTTCATGTTACCATCATATCGATGGATACAATCTATAAACAAGCAGTAGGGGCACCACCCCACACTTAGTTTGTTGGTACAGACTAGTGAAGTGAAAGTGGTCGATTACTCAGACTTCATCGATATACGTTTTAGGTGCTCTATTCCAACAATAAAATCAGTGCAGTCATGCTTCTTGTATTCTTAGCAATACTGTCATGTTTGATATATCAAGACTACTACATAGGGATTGAATCAAGGTATAGCATCTAGAAATAATCACAACCTCCTATGATGGTAGGCAACTATAAGTCTTATTCCGATGAACAAGTCATTCCAACATGTAAGTATGCAAGTGACAAGATTATGCAATTTGTGTGACCATGTCAATTCCGCAAAAGTATGACAGTGCATCAAAATCAAATTCAAGTTGGAAACATGTTAAGATTATTCTTACGTATTCTTTCACTCACTTAGTTGTATCACAACACATCAACCACATTGAAATCACCAATACTACTTCAAGATTTAGCAATTCATAATATGCGTAGTAGTGTAGTACTTACGGAATATAAATGAAGAACAAAGAAGTACTTACTTGGTTGATGACCTTGGATGATGTTCTAGCAAGGTAAAAGAGCAAAAGGAAAATTTTTGAGAGGATTTGGAGACTAAGGGCGGCGCCTAAGGTAGGTTTTCAATGTATTCTTGATTCAAGACTAAGTCTCCTATTTATAGAAAAAGGTTGGGTTGGGTTTTGACCCATTCAAAATCGGTTTTGGAGACAAAAAGTGGCTATAGGCGGCGCCTTTAGCTTTGCATTTGGTGACCATAGGCGGCGCCTTTCACTTTGCATATGAGATTCAGAGACAAAAGCCTTTAGCATAGGCGGCGCCTATGCTATGGCATACTTGAGCATGGGCGGCGCCTATGCTATGGCACACTAGATTCCGAGACCTTAGGCTATAGTATAGGCCTTGCCTTGTTCGTGGCCTAGTTTTACCTAGGCCTAGCCTTGTTCGATGCCTATATTTTCATGAGTAATGCTCAATCCATAGCCTTTTGCTTTTTCATCCCTAACTTACCACCTTTAACATGCAATACGTCCAAATCAAAATTTAAAACCGACCTCCTCGTTTTACACCTCTTGTACCTACATTCACTCAAAAACAACAAAAACGATTAGAACGATGGGTTGCCTCCCATCAAGAGCCTTAGTTTTGGTCGTGGCTCGATAAAATCCTAAGAAAACAGAAACAACAAAAACATTTAAAAACGATGGGTTGCCTCCCACCAAGCGCTTGATTTATTATTGCGGCACGACATAGCTATCTCGATTACTTAGTCGTCATTGAGATAGATGGGGCATCGTTTTCTATTCAGACGACGCTGATACTTACTTGAAGGCATGCAATCTTCTTTGAAATGACTCTTATGCATACATATCCCAAGAGGGATACCAATTATATCATCAATCTTTCTAGCCACAGCTCTCTTGTACCTCATCAGAGCAGAGATGAGAGCCTCTACGTGTTATTCACTTAAATCATCCGCAACACTTTCCGGAAGTGTATTTCCACTTTCCAAGCATGCATGCTTTAGATAATCGGGGAGCTCTTTCGCTTCTAGCATTGGTGGCTCTTCAATGGTAGTCTTCGCTGTTGGTGACGGTTGATTCTTAAGATCAAGGTCAGGCTGTTTAGGAGTATGAGAATAGGACCCTATTTCTGTTAGAGCACACGTAGTTTCTTCATAATCTTCATCATCCTCTTGCTCAACATTCAGCAGTGCGGCAGACAATGGCTCAACAGTAAGCTGTTTCACTACAGATAATGCTTTATTATCCTCATAATGAACATCATCTCCAGAGAACACATTCATATTGCTGGGCTGCTTCATTGCTTTGCATATATCAAAATGGACCACTTCGTCATTCAACCAAAATAAAAGCTCATTAGCTCTCATGTCAATAAGCAAACTTCCTGTTGCAATAAAATGACGTCCCAAGATTATGGGAGCTTCAGAGTCCACCTCACAATCCAGAATAACGAAGTCTGCAGGAAAGATGAATGAAGAAACCTTCACCAACACATCATTCAAGATACCCACAGGTCGTTTTACCAATCTATCAGCCATCACGAGCCTCATATTGGTTGGTGTCGGATCGCCCAACCCCAACTTCTTGTAGACAGATAGTGGCATCAAATTGATGCTAGCACCCAGATCGCACAATGCCTTGGCAAAATTCAAAGATCCAATAGTGCAAGGAATAGTGAAGGCACCAGGGTCGGCCTTTTTCTGAACTAGCGATCTTGTAGCGATTGCACTGCAATGGTGAACATTATCTGCTGGCTCATAGCTTACCACCCGCTTCTTTGTCAAAAGATCCTTCATAAATTTTGCGTACCCAGGCATTTGTTCTAGTGCCTCCACCAACGGAACATTAATGGTCAGCTATTTTAGCATCGTCATGAATTTACTGAACCTTGTATCATTAGCCTGCTTCTTCAATCTTTGAGGAAAAGGTGGTGGTGGAAGTGGAATTGTTTTCTCCACGACTTTTTTCTCTTCTTGCTTCCAAATTTTGGCCTTTTCAGACTGCAATGTACTAGGGGTGACGTCATGGATGTCTTGGTCAGCTTCTATGATTCCCTCATCTTCTTTATGTTCGTCCACTTGCTTGCTTTGGGATGAATTTTCCAGCACCTTACCACTCCTGGTAGTAATAGCCATACATGATCCGTCATTCCTTGGATTTTGCACAGTGTTGCTAGGTAAAGTGCCAGCCTTTCTTTGATTGAGTGCTGCTGAAAATTGCCTCAATTGCTGCTCTATTTGTTTTATTGAAGTGGAATGTGAGTCAACCAATTGCTTCATTGAGGACAAATCATGTATTACCGTCGTTACTCCCGCGCTGGTTGCCTCCACTCCTTTCAATAGTTTAGCCATCATGTTTTCCATGTTTCCAGAACCAGATGTAGTGGTGTCACGTCTTCCTGGGGGAACATACAAACCACTATTATCATTCTTGTTCTTCCAACTACCTTGGTCCTTGTTTCAAGATTTATCATAATAGTTCTGACCTTGGTTTCTTTGGGTATTACCTCAGAAACCCCCTGATTGTTCAAGTAGTTGGCTTCTTCTTCCGAATCAGATTCGTCTCTTCCTTTTGACGCAACAGCTTTGACTTTTTCGGTCTTCCCTGATAATAGATGCTTTGTAAGAAGATCTACTTGTGTTTTCATGTGCGTCATATCTTGATCGCGTTCTTCTTCTCTTCTCCTTTGGTCTGCAGTCATGCCAATAGATAAAGTGGGGCTTGCTACCTCAGAATCCCTGGGATGCCAAGATCTACTTTGCTTCGTCATCCGATCTAGCATATTGCTTGCCTGGCCAAAGGTGAGGTCCATAAATGATCCTCCAGTCGCATTATCCACCACTGGTTTAGTTATTGAATTCAAGGCTCTGTATAATATCTCCATGAAGTGGACATTAGTCATATGATGGTTTGGGCACCGCATAAGCTTCGTCTTGAACCTCGCCCATGTTTCATAGAGAGCTTCAGTTGGAAGCTGTCGAAAATTGCTGATCTCATCTCTCAACTGTTCTTTCTTGGATGGCGGAAAGAATCTTTCTAGGAAAGTGTCTTTCAATTGCCTCCAATTAGTAATAGAATCAGGAGTCAGCCCATTCAACCATAGAGTTGCCTCCCCAGATAGAGACAATGGAAATAAGCGCAGCCGAATTGCATTCTGTCCAACGCCTAGATTGTCGAATGACTTGCATGTTGAGATAAAATTGATCAGATGCATATTCGGATCATCACCTGCAAGTCCACCAAATAATCCCTTGAGTTGCAGTAGTTGAATCATGGTGCTTGTGATATTGAACTTGACTCTAGGTGCCAAGGGTGGCAGAATAATGGCTCCTGTGGCACCAGCTTCATCCAAATCATCATCATCGTCATCAAAAGGAATCTGCACAGCTCGGCGATCAGGCCTCAATCGCGCTTGACGATTTCTTCTCTGCATGGGCGCCGCCACCTCAGTAGTACGCCGTGGGTTTAGTAGCTCCTCATCACCCAGGTCCTCATCGTCAGGATTTGTTGCTCGGCCTGGGTTATCAATATTCTGTTGATGCACTTGAGCAGCTATCCTTTCAATTTCACGTTGTGCATCCATTGATGTACTGAACAAACCTGAATAAAACAAAAACAACAACTAAAAGTAAAAGTACGAGAATCTTTAACCAAGGGTCTAGTAACTATCACAAACTTAGTTGACAACCGTATTCCCCGGTAACGGTGCCAATTTTTGATAACGCTCAATCTACAGCTCTCGTAGGAGTGTAAAGCGGTCGTAGTCAAATATAGAACCCAACTGGGTTGGGTATCAATCCCACAGGGAATAGCTTGGTCAACAAGTAAGCAAAGATTACTAGACTTTTAGTGCAAGTCTCGTAAAAAGGGGGGAGTTTTGTCGTGCAAGTAATGTAAACAAAATAATAGAGTAAAAATGGAAATTAGCAAAGTAAAAAGAAAGAATGTGTAGTTAAGATGTAAAACAATGAGAATTGAGAAGTTGGGGTTATTTCCATCTTATGAGTTGTACGTCTCTATTGGCTATGAGTTGTATGGAATTCAGACATGCATGTGCTTATAGAGAATTGTATTCGATGGTAAATCCAAGTGTCTTTCGACCTCAACAAGGACTATTTCACTTTAACTCTTTCGAGCTTAAAGCGTGTCTAACGGTACAAATTCTCCAAGAGGTTAATCCAGTTACGGTACTAACTTTTTAATAGGGGATGGGACCCTATTACCTTGACATTATCTCTTTTCCTGACATATAACTTTTCTTTCGAACAAGTTAATGCTATACTGGCGTTATTCTATGCGTCTGCAGCCACACGAATTTGCATTAAGATGAAGAGAATAATGATATAAGCAGCATACGTGTCACGAATTCACAAACTCATAGCAATAGATAGTATCTCATAAGGCTTCCATAACCCCAACAGAGAATTTTAGTTACCCATGAGTGCAAAGGAAATCACAATCGACATTGTTATTATACCACAATAAAGATCTCGTATAGTAAGGTGTGGTAGGTGTTTAAGCGTGACTTCTTTGCAAAGTAACGTTTCTCTTGTTGCGGAAATTAAGAATTGAATAGATGAAAAATAATGTCAACAATGAATTAATAAAGAGAGTTGTTTTGATGGAGGGATGGATGGTGGATGGATGGGAATTGATGGAATGGGGGAATTGTGAGGAATGTCTAAAAATCTCTAGCAAGATAGGGTATTTATAATACCCATATCCTATTCCTACTAAGCTAATGAATTACTTAACCCAATCCTACTAAGTTAATGTATCATTATCCTAATCCTAATAAATCACTGCTAGTCCCCAAAGTCTTCAGAATTGTTGTTTTTGCCCGGGACAGATTTTCCATGCGCCACTTTTGGTCCTTGGCATCCAAGCTTTGCTCTGCTCCTTTCGTGAAGCTTTCTTTGACATCACGTTATCCATAAAATGCTGAATTTTGCATCATTTATACCTGAAAACTTGCTAATCATGTTCGTTAGCTCACTTACAGGAAAAACGACTAAAAGTGCATAAAATATATAATTTGTTCTCAAAACTTGGCTAAAATATGGGCAAAATCTAGTGCTATAGGCGTGTAAATTCGCCTATCATCAGTGGTGTGATGCAAGAATTTAGCATTCCATCTTGGAAGTAGGAAGTTTTGAACATAGATTTTGTGACCGGTTTACCTCTCTCTCGTTGTCATCATGATTCTATTTGGGTCGTTGTAGACAGGTTGACTAAGTCAGCATATTGTTTGGCCAACACATACATCTTTCACCACGGAGGACTATGCTAAGCTGTATATTCGAGTCTTAGTTAGGTTGCATGGAGTTTCATTGTCTATCATCTCCGATAGAGGTACTCAGTTTACTTCTCAATTTTGGAGAGCCTTCCAGAGGGGTCTTGGCACCCAAGTTCATCTTAGCTCCGCTTTTCATCCGCAGACAAACGGTCAGGCTGAGAGGACTATTCATACTTTGGAGGATATATTAAGGGCTTGTGTTCTTGATTTCAAAGGAAGTTGGGATGAACATTTGTCGTTGATTAAGTTTGCCTACAACAATAGTTTTTATGCTAGCATTGGAATGGCTCATCATACTTGTATAATAGAGGCTTTGTCAGGCTAGAATACCAGTATGTACAAAACTTCAGTATTTTGATTGTACAGAGCACTATTACTTCGTATTGCAGTATGTTCATGACATGGTTATTCCTCTTTATCTTAGCATGATTTACGTTATAGTGATTTCTGAAAGTGATGACAGGCTTAGAGGGTTAGCTTGGGGCCACGTGTGACCTTAAGCACCGTGTGACGTCTCGGGATATGTTCTTGGGGTGTTACACTAAGACAACCAATTACTTGTTTTTGTAGTTTAAACCTATAAGAATGATGTCTAACATTGTTGAGTGATTAATCGAGTTAGGGAAGAACTCATGAATAACAATTAAAATCAGCATTATTTTAAACAGAATAACCAGGCTACTTTGATGAAAGACAATTGTCAATTCATTTTGAAACAATGTTGTAAAATTGTGAAAACAAAACATTTCAAAGTCAAGTATGTTGGTGAAAGAAAATAGATTAAACATGTTGAAAAATTAATCGAAATACCAAAGAATGTTGTGATATATGTTTAAAGACTAGACAATAATTTAACATGTTGAACGTTTATTTTAAATACTGAAAATAATATTTTAAATGACAAAAATTGACTTTTGTTACTGGGAACACTATAAAAATGTTAAAGAAGATCATTTAAATGCTGGAATTTTACTCTTTATTATGCTGGAAAATGATGTTAATTTCTAAAGCGTTGTTTTGAAAATTAAGATAAGATGTTAAAAATAAATTAAGCGCATTGTCAGTCAATTTGACATACTCGAAGTTGATTAATTTGAAGTTAATTATTAATCCTAATCATGTTTTCTAGGCGACAAACAGGTAAATTAGTAAATCCTAAATTACGTTTGCTAAGTGGTTCGCATAGCACGTAAAAGAACATAAACTTAAGTTGTGTTTGCCTACATGATTCATAGAGCACATAAACTCCTGCCCCCTGAGTAGTCCCAAATTTATCATTACATGGTTAGCGTTTGTACAATAAATTACAAAGCAATAAAACTAGACTAAACTAAAATAAGTGACATGCCCTTCCCAAACTCCCAAGTGATACTTTCAATTACAAAATACCCTTGAATGACACTTGTTAATGCAATCAAGATACCACAGCATACAAAAGGAAAACTAGATACCAACACACTCAAGCGGTGCAGCAGTGAGATAAGGATGTAGCAAACAAGCACAACATAATTATTTCGAATTAGCTCCTATAGGCATGCTTTCTAATGATTTTTACAACATACTACAATTATCAAGTAGAGAATGAAAATGACATCGATAGGGACTTACCGGTTAACAATAACAAACAATAATAATAAGAAAACCAAGCAGTACAGGGTCTAAGTGCAAATTACCCTAGAAAAGCCAAGATCAATGCTCCAAAAATAAGTACAAAAAAAAGTAATAAAGTAAAATTATTTCTTTTTGTTTAAAGTTTTTCTGTGAGAGTGTGTAAGTTGTCCGTTCTGTTAAAGAATAGGGAGGGATTGTTTATATAGTGGCTTTCATAAAGAATTGAAAGGAACAAATATGTAACGATCAATTAGCAATAGTAAGAAAGAAAAAAAATTATTCTAAACAATCAATCAGAATCAATTAAGGAGGAGGAATATATTGAATTTTCTTAAATATTACCACTCAAATCTGTCCAAAATGTAAGAGGGAACATGACTAAGGGGAGGAAAAACCAATTGAAATATTTCCTCCTTAATCAACTCGATTGAGTTCAAAACAAATGGAAGCAAAGCCATAAAAATGGATAACAGCTTGTCACCAAAATAATTAGTCCCAAATTTCACAAAAATCAAGAAACTAGTCCCAATTAATTACTATTAATAAAGAAAATCACCAAAATAAAAGAGATTAACTATGTACGGGTTAATGTAATTACACATCAACTCAAATCCCCAACTGTCAAAATTAATCGCCTAACAGATTAAGGTGAGAAATCAAAATCCAAGCTTGTCAAGACAATCTTAGCCTAAAGCATTTTTAAAAATCAATTTTAAATTCGAAAGGGATATTGAACACAAAAATCAAAATTACCATATCAAGGTCATCTACGAAAAACTAAAATTCAGCTTAATTTTGGCATCCTCTTAATGACACTAAAAGCAAAATAAATAGGGAAGCAAGGTTTAGGGTTTTTTCATAACCAGCACTCAAGTTGAAAATCAGGATTAGGCAGAAATTTGTTCAAAAATTGAGGATTTCACATATATCAGTCCAAACACATAATTGAAGACATTGAATCAAAAGTCAAACTCAAACATCAAGAATTTCAAACTAAAAATAAAATAAGAATAACTTTCAATCAGGGGATGCAAACCTGAGATGGAATTATAAATCCATTATGAAATTTACACCTTTTTTTGCCAAATTTAGCTGGAATAGTCGGATTGTGATATTGTTTGTTGGTGGTGTTTCACTGGTCAGAGTCAAATGGAGTGGCGAACTCATTTGCTCATCAGAGTTTGTTAGTTGGTGGAGGCATACATGAAAGGCAGTGCTAGTGGTTGGGGGTTCACTGGTCATAGGAGCCGACCGATCTTGAGGCTAATTCGTTAGAGGAGCCTCAATCGCATGGTGGTGGCAAAGGTTGTGGCATCATTTGAGAGATTGTATGAGGAAAAATGGGGTTGTTGTTCCGATGGATTGCCTGGCAGCGATAGCTATGGTGGAAGTTTAGAGAGATAAAGAGAGAGAGAATGGGTGCAGCTGGTTTAAGAGAATTATGGGGATAAGGGTTTGTGTTTTGATATAAATGGAAAAAGGGTGCTTTGGATCTCAGTCGTTGGATTATTTTGAATAATAGCTGACATAAAGCATGATAAAAATGTGTTAAAAATTTGGATTTAATTTATGGCCAGATTGAGGTTAATTTTGGCTATAATTGACATTAATTGAGTATAAAATTGACTAGAAATTAAATATGCAGAAAAATTAAATGAGGTCGGCTGCTAATATAATAAATGTGATAATGCCGATACTAAAATAAACTATGCACGCAAAAATTAATGTTACATATAATTATTATGTCAAATTATTGATAATAATAATAATAATAGATAGATAGATAGATAGATAGATAGATAATATATTTGCAAAATGTGAGTGTGCATATTTATGAAAAAAATTTAATAAATATTAATAAAATTATGTAGAATATTATAATTAAATTAATAAATAATAATAAAAGTAATCTTATAATTTGTATATGTTTAAATCATGAGTGTGACATACCAATATCTATTTAATACAAGAATAATGTATAAGAAAGACTAATATTTGAAATTATATAGTTTTCTTAAAATGGCAACCTGAAAGAACAATCGGGCGGTCAAAATTGGGTGTCAACATAGGGGTTTCAATTGTGGTCAGCCTGTACATATGTTGTGAAAGTATCCCATGGGTATAGTTGCTTCTAGGGCGAACAAGGTTCTTGCTGCCTCTTTATCAGCTCCTACACCAAAGGGTGGTACTTCTAGTACCGCCACTGATCGAAATTACCTGTTTTCTCTTACTACCTAATAGGATTCCTAGGCATCTTTTGACGTCATCACTGGTATGTTAAAACTCTTTTCTCGTAATGTGTACCGTTTACTCGATCTGGGGTCTATATTTCTTATGTGACCCTATTTATGGCTATGCATTTTTGTTTTGGTCCCAAATATATTTCGAACCCTTTTTTGTTTCTACCCTGGTGGGTGACTTTATGGTCGCTAAAAGAGTCTACAAGGGTTGTCTGGTGTTTGTTTGTGGTAGAGAAACTCTTGTAGACTTGATAGAGTTGGACACGATTGATTTTGATATCATATTAGAGATATATTAATTGCACTCATACTATGCCACTTTAGATTGTCAGACACATTAGGTCTTTTCTAATTTCCTAATAAGTCAGTTATTTAGTACGAGGGGAGTTCCCTAGTGCCTAGGGGGAGGTTCACATCATATCTTAGAGCCTGTATCTTGATTTCCAAGGGGTCTCTCTATCACTTAGTCTAGGTTAAATATCCTAACTCGGAGAGTCTTTTGTTCCATTCCATCTCCATGGTTAATGAATTTCCTAAGGTTTTCTTTGATGATCTTCCTGGTGTCCCTCCCAATAGGAAATTGACTTTGGGATTGATCTTATTTTGGACACTCATCTTATATCTATCCCTCCCTATAGAATGGCTCCAGTAGAGCTGAAGGAGCTTAAGGAATAGTTGAAGGATCTTCTAGATAAGGGTTTTATCCTCCCTAATGTGTCTTTATGGGGTGCACTTGTATTATTCTTGTGTATTTGGATGTGTATTGATTACCGGCAATTGAATAAGGTGATGATAAATAATAAGTAACCTCTTCTTAGGATCGATGATTTGTTTGACCAACTTCAGGGTGCTAAGTTTTTCTTTAAGTTCGATCTTTCGTCTGGGTACCATCAGTTATAGATTAGGAAAGTGGATATCCCTAAGAGTGCCTTTTGTACCCAATATGGGCACTTTGAGTTCTTGGTCATGTCTTTAGGGTTGAATAATGCCCCAACCGTATTTATGGACTTGATGAATTGAGTTTTCCATCAGTTTCTGGATTTATTCGTCATTGTATTCATAGATGATATTTTGGGGTACTCCAATAGTAAGGCAGATCATTCCTATCACCTCCGTATTGTTTTGTAGACCTTGAAAGATCAGTATTTGTATGATAAATTTTTAAAGTGTGAGTTTTGGTTGAATATTATTACTTTTATGGGTCGTGTTATTTGTAGTAAAGGGACCATGATGGATCTACAAAAAGTTATAGTTGTTAAGAAGTGGCCTAGACCCATGACTCCAACTAATATTTAGAGCTTCTTAGGTTTAACCGAGTATTACAGGAGGTTTGTGGAAAGCTTCTCATCGATTATGTCACCTTTGACAAAGTTGACTCTGAAGAAGGTGAAGTTTATCTGGTCTAATGCTTGTGAGGGGAGTTTTAAGAAGCTAAAAGATAGATTCACTTCAACTCTAGTTTTTTACCCTACCTGAGGATACTGATGGCATCAAGGTTTATTATGATGCATCCCGTAAGGGGCTTAGTTATATGTTAATGCAGCATGGCAAAGTGGTAGTGTATGCTTCTAGGTAGTTAAAAGCTCATGAGAAGAACTATCCAACTCATGATTTAGAGTTAATAGTTTTGGTATTCATATTGAAGATCTGGCGTCACTACCTATATGGGATTTATATTAATATCTATTCTGATCAAAAGAGCCTACAATACATGTTCACTCAGAAGGAACTGAATCTCAGGCAATGGAGGTGTCTTGAGTTATTGAAGAACTACGACTTGAGTTTTCACTACCACCCAGGTAAAGCTAACGTGGTTGCTGATTCTCTTAGAAGGTTATCTATGGGTAGATTATCTCTTGTGGAAGAGAAAAAACATGTATTGGTGAAGGATATTCAGCGTTTGTCTAACCTTAAATTTTGACTCTTAGATTCTTAGGATAGTGATGTATGTGTGTAAGAGATGGTGAAGTCATCTCTTGGTACTGAGGTAAAAAAGAAGCAAGTGTTGGATCCTATCTTAATGCGAATTAAGGATGATGTGGAAAGGTAGAAGGTAATGGCTTTCGAGATGAGGTACCAAGAAAGGTTGTGTGTTGTCGATGTTGATGGATTATGAGGTAGGATTTTGGCTGAGGCGTATGATTTGTGGTATATAGTTCATCCCAGTTTAATGAAGATGTATCATAATCTTAAGGAAATTTATTGGTAGAATAACATAAAGCATGATATAGTCAACTATGTGGCTAAATACTTGGTGTGTCAACAAGTGAAGGTAGAGCACATGAGGTATGATGGGTTGTCTCAAGAGATTAAGTTATCAGTGTGGAAATGGAAGAAGATAAATATAGATTTTGTTAATGGCCTTCCGCAATCTCAAAATCAGTTTGATTCTAGTTTGGTCATTTTGGATAGAATGACCAAGTCTGCTCACTTTTTGTCCATAAGGACTTATTATTCCGAAGATTACTATGCCCAGCCATTTATTAGGGAGATTGCTAGGTTGCATAGTGCTCTGGTGTTCATTATTTTAGAGAGGGGTACGCAGTTCTCATCTCATTTTTTATATTTGTTTCAGAAGGGATTAATATGAACCTTAGTACCACTTTTCATCCTCAAATGGATGGGAAAGTAGAAAGAACTATTCAGATATTTGAGGACATACTTCAATCTTGTGTGATTAATTTTGGTGGTAGTTGGGTTGACCATTTGCCTCTCATAGAGTTTGCTTATCATAATAGTTACCACTCTAGCATTAGTATGGCCTCATTTGAGGCATTGTATAGTAGAAGGTATAGATCTCCTATTAGGTGGTTCGAAGTTGGTACCACTAAGATGTTTGAACCAGATTTGGTTTACCAAACTATGGAAAAGGTAAGGTGATTTCGGATAGGCTTAAGACCACCCAAAATCGTCCAAATTCCTACGCAAAAGTGAGGCAACGGGAGTTGGAATTTAATTTTGGTGAATGGGTGTTCTTGAAGGTGTCTCCCATGAAAGGAGTGTTGTGGTTTGGAAATAAGGGGAAGCTCAATCCCCATGATATTGATCCATATTTGGTTTTGAGGAGGGCTGGTAATGTTGCCTATGAATTGGAGTTTCCTTCTAACTTAGGCTCTATTCACCCAGTGTTCCATGTATTGATGTTGAGGAAGTGTGTGGGTGATCCCTCTTCGGTTGTTCCATTGGAAAACATTGGTGTTTCGGATTCCTTGCCTTATGAGGAAGTCCCAATTAAAATCTTGGATTGGCAAGTCCATCGATTACGGATGAAGGACGTGGCATCAATAAAGGTTCCTTGGAGGAACCAAAAAGTTTAAGGAAGCTACTTGGGAAACCAAGGAGGAAATGAAATCCAAGTATCCATTCCTATTTCCGCTCTAAATAATCGTACTTAAGGTATGTGTGATCTTAATATCTTTGTTTTCTGTCTTTGTTAAAGGTAAGTGTGGGTGCATTTCTGTGTTAAATCATGCTACTGGATGTCTTGACCCATCATTCGAAGATGAATGATCCTAAGGGGTAGAATGCAATCGCCCAGGTGTTGGTCCCTGGAAAAGTTTGAGTCTTGCCCTCACTGTCCTAGTAACGACACAACTTACGAGCCGTAAAGACTCATAACAAGTAATAATATCCAAATTGTAGTGTGACCATCATATCCTCCCAAGTTTCTAATGTGACTATAACTAGAACCTTATGAGTCATAAGGTCCCGTGATGAGTCATTAGGTTGTGGTCATAAGATGATCAGAGTATTCTTCAATTATTACTGTCGTGAGTACAAGAAGTGGGTACAAGTCGTAATAACTATTTATGAGTCGTATGGTATGACTAGTATCCAGACCAATGTGGAGCCTTGGTGGTTCTGTTTTGACTACAGCTCTTGGAGGCGAGTCGTAAAGAGTCCTAATGAGTCGTTAGGACACTCATAACGACTAACGGCATTTTTCAGTCTTGTAATTAAGGGCATCTTACTAGTTTCTCCTTTCCCCACTTAGACCCTATGACTTAAAACCCTCTTTGGGACTTCATTATCATAATATTCTCAATCAAACACTCCTAAATTCTCTCTCAAATTCTCCATTTAAGTTAAGGCTAGGGTTTTAAGGGAAGTGGTCATTTAGGGTTATAAGGGTGCTACCTCCTCCAAATTTCTTGATATTTGAGGCATGTATCTCTTTCCCTATACTTGTATTTTATTAATGGCATGAACATTAGTATATTATTCATGGTTTTGATTTGGGTTTTGAACTATGGGTTGAGCATTTTGGTTATAACCTGTTTAAATACTTTTCCCATGATTATTATGATATTGTTTTACTTAAGTTGATGGTTGGTAAATGCATTGGGGTGCATAGGAATGGAGGATGGAATAGGGGTTTAATGGAATCCCCACCTTTGCAAACTATGGCAATAGGGGTACAAAGGAATCCCTAAATAATTGGTTTGGTTTGGAAATTGGCAATAAACTCAACCTACTTGCATAACTAATCTGGGAATATGCATTATCACTTGGTTTGGTTTATTTCTGGAAATTAATGCATAGCATATTATTTAATTTACTAACAATGAGGATTAGAAAAACCTTGCAAGTTAGATAGGAGTGCCCCAAGTGATTTTAATAATGGATTCTGCCGGGTACACGAGATTCCCCTAAGTTTTAGTTTAATGACATTGCTTGCAAGCTATATTCGGTATGACGATACCACCTAATAATGCCTTATTAATTGACTCCTGGAATCGGTGGATGGGTTATGTGTTAAATGTTTTAATTAGGCAGTAAAGGGGGTTGTGTTAGCTAGTCGTGAAGGTGTGAGTCCAAAGGACTGATACTGGAAACTCATGTTTGCCGACAGGAGGGTTGGTCTTAATAATCTTGTGCTTGAGGGGTACAAGGAAATACCCCAAGTAGATATGTGTACATATATCTTGGAGGGCAAAGGGTACAAGGGAATCCTATGCCATCTTTGATATCTCTAGTTCTTATGGCTAACATGCATTGCGCCCATCCGTGGGGTGGCACTGGATCCATATATCCCGTGAGTGGATTTTATTATAGTCATGATACACAATCCAGGCTAAGGTTTTAAAATTCATGCTAAATCTGATTCCTTCTCCCAGTATCTTTTATCCTATACATATATATATATATATATATATATACATATACATATATATACCTATATGCATGGATGTGTACTTGTGCATTAGTTTGACTTTGATTTTATTTGATGGCATTATTTTATCTTTATCCATGAGTTACATGCTAGCATTCACCCTACTAATCGTCTCCGGACACTATATCCCCATGCGATGCAGGATTTTACCATACTTCTACTTATCCTTCACAATGATTAGGATTCGGGATTCATTCGTGAGTAGACATTAAAGCAGTGAGCTTTCATATGTCAAAAATCTACATTTCATGTTTTGGTCTGTTATGTCTTAGACTTGTTTTTGGCTATAGCCGGGTGCATTTCCTGATACTTCATTAAAATTCAACTTTGGTAGAGGCTTTGTTAGATTACTGTTGACTTGGGTGGTGATGTTGGTCGGTGGATTTGGTTGTCGGCTATTGGTTATAGACATACCTTAAATACTTTGAGATTATCTTATGTTATCTATTATATGTTCGGGATTCAGTTCCAATTAGTGTGAATGTTTTGTTTGTCTAGGCATAAAGGGATGTTCTCTGGTCCTCGGTGGACTTGATATACCCGTCACGACTAGGCCCTGGTTTAGGTCGAGACATTCATATCCACTAGCAATTGTCTAACACTTGAAGGGAAAATTGCATAACTTCTTGCCACGATATCAGATTGAGGTAAAACTTGCAGTGTTGGAAAGCCAACTTAGTGGCCTATCGTTTAAGGGGTTTAGATCTTGAAAATTTGGGATATTACAGCTGATGATAGCCTAATCTGAGGTCTATCTTAGAAAAATAATTTGCACCCTGAAGTTGGTCGAACAATTCATCACTACTGGTGATGGGATACTTATTCTTGATTGTGACTTTGTTCAACTGAAGGTAGTCGATGCATATTCAGAGCGAACTATATTTCTTGAACACGAATATAATCGGAATACCCCATGGATAGATTCTAGGTCCAATAAAACCCTTATCGAAGAGATCTTTCAACTATTCTTTTGAATTTCTTAAGCTCAATTGGAGCTATTTTGTAAGGTGGGATTGAAATAGGCTGGGTATCTGGAAGGAGATCTATTTCGAAGTTGATTTCCCACTCTAGATAAACTCTGGGAAGATCTTCAAGAAACACCTCTGGAAATTCATTCACTACTGGGACTGACTCAAGACTTGGGATTTTGGAACATGAATCCTTGACTCAAACGAGATGATATACATACTTCTTGGAAATTATTTTCCTCACCTTAAGGAAAGAGACAAACTGACCTCTAGGTACTGAGGTACTACCATTCCATTCTACAATTGGCTCATTTGGAAAATGAAATTGAACTATTTTGTTTCTACAGTCAACTGAGGCATAGCAAGAGTGGAGCCATCCCATACCAAGAATGGTATCGAAATTAGTCATCTTTAATTCTACAAGGTCAATAGAGGTACATTTTTGGGATATTTTGATTGGCAATTTATGCATACCCATTTAGCTATATGGAACTACTGACTGGAGTAGACACTGAGAAAGGTTTTGTGAGAATTTCGGGACTGACACTAAAATCCACTACTATATACGGAGTCACAAAAGAAAGTATGGGTACAGGGTCTAATAATACATGTACATGAATATGAAAGACCTATAACATACCAGTAACCATATCAGGTGAACCCTCTTGATCATTACGAGTCTGAATGGCATAAAGTCAATTCTGGCGTTGTCCGCTGGTTACACTAGAAATAGCACCCTACAGAGTAGGGCGACCAACTGGAGCTTATGAGGAGTTATCCTAAACTTTCTGAGGAAGATCCTTACCCTTCTATGCAACCATTAGTAAATCCCTCATCCTATGCCCTAGCTTACCACACCCAAAACAACCATACTACCTGCCATGAACTCACCTCTGTGGTTCTTACCACATCTCTTGCAAATTGGGTTGGTTCGACCACTATTCACGCTACCCTGGGACTTCTATCCTGGGGCTCCATCACAATTATCCTTCTATATTTAGGAATTGTAGCACTAGCAGGTAATGGGGTTGGGATTGAAGATCTCTTGAGGAACTGAGAATGATTCCCACCATCTGACCTTTGTTGAGAGAAATTGAAACTGACAGTCCTAGACCTCTAATTTTCTCTCTCCTTCTCTTGAACTTCTCTTCCTCAATCTTCTGAGCATGAACCATAATCTGGAGAAGTCTCTCTCCTTAATCAACATATTTATTCTTCACTACTTAACCATCCTAAAAATCACCAGATATAAACTCACTCATTCGATCCCTAGTATCAGCCACCATATTAGAAGCATACCTTACCACCTAAGTAAACTTAAGTGAATATTCCTTAACACTCATACTACCTTACTTAAGGTTAATAAAATCCTGCACCTTGGCTTCCCTCAACTAAAGTGGGACAACCCTATCTAGAAAAGTAGCAACAAACTTATCCCACTCTATAGGCCCTGCATCGGCACCTCTATCTTCCTTCCACTACTTAACCTAGGTGTGAGCCACTCCTTATAATTGGTAAGCAGCTAAGTTAGCACTCTCACTCTGAGTAACACCTATAATATCAGTCACCTTCTGCACATAATCTAGAAACTATTGTGGATCCTCCTCAGACTTAGATCCAGAGAACACGAGGGATTCATTCGAGTAAAGTCTCGAATACTGGTTGCTTCCATAATCACTACTAGGTTGGCTGGGCAACAGCCTGCTATTTATTTTAGTTATCCATGGATTGGGCTAGCGCTGCGAAGGTAGCCCTGAATTCAGCGTGGGATACCTACTCATCCAGAAGGTCTTCGGGGACCGGTGGAAGCGCTAGCTAGTCCCCATTCCTTCTTCCATTAGCCCTTCTGAGAGATTTTTTTTAGAAATGAGTAGAGGATGAGTTACAATAGAAAACACAAGGAAGGTCACGCTTCATCGCATGACATGAACAATAAAAGAAGTGAAACATTCCTAAAATAATTCATAGTTTCCCACTCATAAGTGTGGCACGCTTCACAAACATGAACAAGACTCTACTTAACGCAGCTTTCAGACACCCTAGGACACTTTAAACCTTGTTCTCTGATACCAAGTTTGTCACGAACTGAGAATACCCCCTGGTCATAACACAGTGCTTAGAGTCACAAGTGACCCCAAGATAACCATGGTCTGGTACCTTCTATGAACACTGGAGAAAATAACAAAATACTGGGAAAAAGCTAAATTGGAAAATCTGGTAATAAGTAGTAATAGAAATAATATCAATAAAGATTGAATATCTGATAAAATTGAAAACATGTCTAATTATCTAAAATCCTCTAAAACGTGAGGAGTTGAGGAGACAAACCACCAAATAACTCCAACTGATTAAAATGAAGCAACATATTAAAGGTGATGACTGATAACTCATCCTCAAATGATGAGAACTCACCAAAACCGCTGTTGACCGAGTATGATACGAGAACTAAGCGATCGACCCTATATTATAAGATAATATAGCATAAAAGAGAGTATATGATTAGTACTTTAATTGTACTGAGCATGCAGGATAGAAAGTCTAACAGGTATAATTGAGCATGAATGCATGAACATTCAAGCTGAATGCAAGATCGAGTATAAACATATACTGAATAAGCTAACTAACTGGATAACTACATACATGGTCATATATATCTGAGTCAAAATATAAATTAAATATATATATATATACTGAAACTAAAATGGAGATTGTGAAATCTAACTAAAATCGACATACCCTAATATGAGCAAAACTCAAGTCCAACTTATAACCCCATTTGGATGGGTGCTAGTACCTTGCCTATGGTACCAACATTGGCTAGCGTGGATCCACTAACTGATGTCCCGAAATACTAGGGTGTTAGTCTTTTATTGGCGGGTGTCCCCTCATAACATATGGTGGCACCATAGTTATGGAACTTAAGGACTTCTACTAAAGGTCCTAGTCCTTAATATGTGAGTAAGACTTCATGCTTGTGTTTCCCCGAAGCTAAGTACTACTACTAATAGAACTGATACTAAATTATAATTAAATATAGATTGGTAAATTATAAGCTCAATCATGGTGTTCAAAATAACAATATATGTACAATTCTGATATACTCAATAACATGTAAGATGATATATGCATGAGTTTTTAGGTATCGGGCGTTCAAAACCCACTAGCAGAGACTAATACAATGGAATATGATAAGGATAAAACTGACCATGGTATGGAAAATCATAAATAGTACTTAATATTTTAATAACTATTCATGTTATGGACAAGTAAATTTATCAAAAATATGGAAACAAAAATCTCATGGGGAAACATGTTTTCATGGATCGTAACTAAAACAACTAAGATAGAGTTCATAACTCTCATATTTGACTTAGAAACCAATTAAAAAGAGAAAAAAAGGTTTGTACTTGCAAATTAAGGAACTTCTTACGACTCAATTGGTGGAAGGGACCCATTGATAAAAACCCACATACCTAAAATTAAACCACTTGGAGAACCTTCTTAAAACTTGAACTTGCTTTGGATGAACCCTAGGTTGGCTTTAAGAATAAGAAATCACTTCTTTTGATATCTGTTGATAATTTTTTGAGTTATAAGTGGTTAGGGCAAGGCTTACCCTTGATAACTGATGTTTTTAGGGGATTAAACGGTATGGGTTGGGTTAAAAGAAGTGGAATTTACCAAAAAGCCCTTATAAATATCACGTAGGAAATTTTTGGTCCGATTGCCATGGCTCACCATATGACTTATCCTCTCTGGTCATGAATCACAATTTGATTCATGACCTGAGGTTCTGAGGTCTGGTCCCTTTATTGCTAAGGTAATGACTCCCCATTCTAATAAGTCGTAAGGTCTGACTACAAGCCGTTAGGAGTAATCGTAGTCTAGGACTCAATTTTTGGTTTCTTTTTGCTAAGTTGATCAGACCACCTAACGACTCACTGTCACTAATCATGAGTTGTAGGGTATAATCGTCACCCCTAAGCTAAATTTTGATATCTTCATTGGAATAGTAATGACTCATATATAAAAACTCGTTACGACTGGTAACAACTCATCACTTGAGTCATTGTCACTAGAAGCTTACAAACTCTTTAGGAAATTTTTATAACTCTTTTCCATGACATCAGATTAAGATAAGACTTATGGAATTGGGAAACTACTTTATTGGCTTACTTTCTTAAGGGTCTAGAGCTTGGAAACTTGGGGTATTATAGTATTTCAAACTATGTAACCACTGATTCCATTACCATTTATTATTAGCTTACTCTCAATTTAACTTCTGCCCAATATTTTAGTATTTTTGTGATATTTTAGTGATATGTCAGACCATAAGTTAGCTTGGAGTCACTTGTGACTCTAAGCACCATGATACAACTATAGGGTAGTCTTAGGTCATAATAGAGACCTTCGAGATTAGACCCGATGGTACTAACTTACTTCAAGAGACATTGGTTAGAATCAGGGTAATTCATGATATGTTGAGGGTAACTTAGAGTAGGAAAAGGCTTATGTATATGACAGACTTCATGCATTGAGATTTGGAGTTGGTAATCAGGTATTCCTTCATGTATCGCCCATGAAGGGTGTGATAAGGTTCAGGAGGAAAGTCAAGCTCATCCCAAGATATATTGGACCCTTTAAGATTTTTTGCATAGTTAGGGGGTGGCTTATGAGTTAGACTTATGCCCAAATTTTATTGTTGTCCAGCCAATTTTCCATATTGCTATGTTGTGGTAATACATTCTTGGTCCATCTCATATAATTAGATGGGAATCAGTCTAGTTGGATGAGTGATTGACCATCGTGGAGGAGCCAGTGCTCATATTGGCTAGTGATGTCAGGCGATTACGCACTAGAGAGATTCCAGCAGTTAAGGTTTAGTGGAGGCACTGTCCAATAGAGGAACAAATTTGGGAGATCGAGAGAAAGATACAAGCACAGTATCCTCACGTGTTTGAGGCTTTAGGTACATCCTAATCCTTTACTTTCGCAGATAAAAGTTCTTTTAGTAGTGGATATTCAAATGACCCTCTAGGTCATTTTCTATATTTTTGCTCATTTTTACCATTTAGAGCTTTTCTATAGCTGTCCCAAGTCATTTATGACTTGCTGGAACTGTTAGTTCAATTATTAGGCAGTCCATTTGGTTTTTAGAGCCAATTACCTATTTAAAGTCTTCACAGGTTCAAATTGGATACCGAATAAAAACTTTAGTTAAACGACCTTGTATGCCAGTTCTAATTTTTTCAATAGCTCTTAAACATTGATTATAGGCTAGGTGGACCCTAGGTTCCGGTCCCAAGGCTTTCAGACTCATTTTGGGCTATTAGCCATAGCTGTGGGACCTTTTTCATGAAAACAAATTTGGACAAAAATTTCAACTACGCCATTGAATCTGGAATGTTAAATTTAATACAGTAGCATAGTTTGTTTATGTGTACATAATTTTGGATGAATCCAGAGGGGTTGGCGGAAACTTAGAAAAAATCCAATTCTCAGCTAGTGTTGGTGCTGGTGCATTGCGTACGTGACCAGTGGGTTGCTTAAGTGACCTAGCATGGAATTTTTATCCCTTAAGTGAGGCTTTGATGAAGTATGCGAGAGTCATTGAAGCGACACTAACATCGCCTATGCGATATATACTGAGGCATTAAGTATCGCTTAAGTAATAATTGATCGCTTAATTGACCCAGTGTCCGCTTAAGCGACACCCGTATACTTGGGAAGGGTATCAAACCCCTCACTTAGCCCAATTTTTACCATTTTTTAGAGTATTGAACCCTAAAAGTAGGAAAACTTAGAAGAATCATTGGTCGGTGATTTTAGAGCATTTGTGGAGTTAAATTACGCGTTTCTTCTTTGAATTTCTGGTAAGCTTTCATTAATTTCATTGTTGATTCCTCCATATTTTTCTAAAAATTCCTAAAATACTGGTGGCTTGATTGAAGCACCACTAGGGCTCGAAATTCACCTATTTTTTATGATAAATGTTCCTTGATCATAGAGGGACGTTATGTTGATTTCAAAAGTGCAAGTTCCAAAAACGGTCCCTATATGGAATTTTTACATAATTTCGGTCTTGAAACACAATAGTGCAATATGGGTATCATTGTTCTTGTTTTGATGAGTAGATTGTTTTAGAATCTTCTCAGAAGGAGAAATCGTTGGTTTAATGAATTCTTTGGGCTTTTCTTCGGCATTCAGGTAGTCTAGGCTTACCCTATTCATAGATTGAGCTCTTTCATAGTTTGATTATGATATTATGATAGATACAGGATGGGATTTATGTAATTCAGGTATGATTGAGGATGGTAGGAGGAGACTCAGAGCATTTTACTGTCTTGACAAGATTGCATCAAGGATCTACTCTTAGTCCCTTTTTGTTTACTTTGGTGATGGATGTGTTGACTTGGCGTATGAGGTGCCTTGGTGTATGCTTTTTGCAAATGATGTAGTTTTTATTGATGATACGCGGGGGGATGTGAATGATAAATTAGAGGTGTGGAGACAAACTCTTGAGTCTAAAGGGTTCAGGTTGAGTAGGAGCAAGACAGAGTATTTGGAATGCAAGTTTAATTATGTGAGGCTAGAGAATGAGGTGGTAGTGAAGTTGGAATCATAGGTGGTATGTAAGAGGGATAGTTTTAAGTATCTCGGGGTCTTGATTTAGGGTAATGGTGAGATTGACAAGGATGTCTCGCACCGTATTAGGGCGGGATGGATGAAGTGGAAGCTCGCTTCGGGGGTGTTGTGTGATAAGAAGGTGCCACCCAAGATTAAAGGCAAATTCTACAGGGTGGCAGTTCGTCCAGCCATATTATATGGAGCGGAGTGTTAGCCAGTTAAGAACTGCCACATTCAAAAAATGAAGGTGGCGGAAATGCGGATGTTGCGTTGGATGTATGGACTGACTAGGGGGGATAGAGTTCAGAATGAGACTATCAGGGAGAAGGTTTGTGTGAATCCAGTGGAAAATAAGATGCAGGAAATCCGATTGAGATGGTTCGGACACGTGATGAGGAGGGGCATGGATACCCAGTTCGTAGGTGTGAGAGACTAGCTTTGGATGGTTTCAGGCGACGTAGGGGTTGGCCGAATAAGTTATGGGGAGAGATGATTAGGCGAGACATGGAGCAGTTACAGCTCACTGAGGACATGACCCTAGATAGGAAGATCTAGAGGACGTGAACTATGGAAGAAGGCTAGGGTCAGTTTGGGTCGCTAGTGTAGGAAATTACTTGGTGGGGGTATTATTCTTGTTATGATACCTTGTTTCATGTTTTATTACGAATCTGTTTACTTTTCTCTATTTTCTATTACTTATGGGTGTCGTATTTATGTTATGTCATCTTGTTCCATGATTTACTATGCATTTGTGTAGTATTTTGTGTCTCGAGCCGAGGGTCTATCGGAAATAGCATTTCTACTTTTTTAGAGGTAGAGGTATGGACTACGTACATCTTACCCTCCCCAAACCTCACTATGTGGTAATACACTGGGTTTGTTGTTGTTGTTGTTGTTGTTGTTGGACTGTTTAAGCTAACTTGAAATAGTAATATAGGCGAAATTGACTTAGTTGCTCATGCATTAGGTGATATTTCTATCTAAGGGCTTATCATGTCTTTTTTAACATATGTAAGTGGATTTAGATACCTTAGCCTAGTCCAGGATAGAATTTTCCTTAAAATAGATTTTGCAGATTAGTAGTGGGCCCCTCCGACCCATCTTAGGCCAAGACTTGTATTAGCTTTTATAGATCTCTATACGTTTGTTATACTCTTTGAAATGCATATTTTGGGACATTAATAGGTTATATACTTAATGGTCTTTTGGGTTGGTTTATTGGGAGTTGATGTTAATTCTGGGTAAAACCCGATAATTTATTGATATTGAGCTTTGATTCGAGTTCGGCAAATAATTATATAATATTGTTGAGATGAGTTTTAGTTTGATACCTGAATTTGATGATTATATTAATATGAGTTTCGATTCAAGTCTGGCATTTGATGATGATACTGATAATATGAGTTCCAAGTCTGACAAATAATGGTAACTGGAAAATTATTTATGATATGATACGATACGGATGAATTCATGGTTATGGAATGATAATTAGTAATCTATGGTTAATCAATTATTTACTTTTCTTTGATTGCACCCTCCGGGCTTATGGGAGCCCATGTAGGGCTATTTACTTTTCCACACTTATTGGCTTATGAGGGCCAATTTAGTAGTTATAATTGTCTGATCTTTACATTACTATATTGGGTCTTATTTATTATACACATTAGTGTTGGACCTTATTTCTAGGTTTGCCCTTTTAGCTTGACTTAGCTTATCTATCTCACATTTTATCGTATTTGTATCATAATTTAGCTCAATTGGTCGATGATGTCTACTGAGTACCCGTGGTTTTGATATGCATACTACACTTTTGTTCCTTTTTGGTGCAGATCTGAGTACTAGTAGTCGTCGCTGACGTGACGATCGTGTTGAGTTGATTTTGGAGATAGGGTGAGCTCTCGAACTTGAAGTTTCCCTTTTTTTCCCTCTATTATCTATATCTAGTCTTTTATTTTTAAGATAGATTGTATTTGACTATTTTAGTACTTATGTTCCATTTTTAGTAGCTCTTGTATTGATACTACTAGGTCGTGGTGTGGTTGTTTATGTTTCATCTACCTTCGACACTATATTTATTACCTTGTTATCATTATAAGCCTTAAATTGTTGATTTCCAACTTTTTGGCCATTTTCCACCAAGTTAGCCCATTGCTTATAGTTCCAGGCTACGGTTTGTCTTACTTACTAGTGGGATAAAGTAGGTTTCATTATGACTCATAAATCTAGTCGTGATATCTAGCAACCTCATGGCTAGATATAGACTTCCACAGCCAGTCTCTAAAGCAAAAAATGAAGATAGATGGACGACCACTCACAGTGACCATCCAAGACCCGTAGTATTGGAACACCTAGACTAGGGGCTATCAAATCTAGGACAGAAATATGAATAACGACACTTATAAAGAGTATTAATGAACCATCGCATGAGAACATGGCCCTAAATACTCTCTCACTCATAATTTAATAAGTCAGCCAGAGCCTACCCTTTTTCCTATCCTTGATACCAGTTGTTTTACTTAAAGGTCCAACTTCAATGAAAGAGAATAAGAAAGTACCAGTGACCACCACACTAGCAATGCCTGTGGAGGAACCTATCCTACCAGTGGTAATATAAATGATGAAAAGAGCAAAGACCTTAGAAATTCTCAGATAGAAAAATAGGGAGCTAAAAGCAATCCTAGCCTCTCTCCAAGTCCCAAAATTAAACACAAAGGTCCTAGACAATACTTTATGTAATGACCTGAATTTGTGAGACTTTTATTTCTATGTACTTTGACCATTTTTCCCTTTTTCATAGTTGATATATATTGATTTTAAGGCTCGTAGATGGTAGGCACGATTCACAATATGATCGGAGATAATTTATATGAGATTATAGTTTTTAAAGGATTGAGAAGCCATAAAGTTGACTTCAGTCAATATTTGTTGTTCTGAGCATCAGATGGAAAAACCAGTTGTGCCAATATATCCGAAATGTAAAATTTGGTTAGCAGCAAGTTTGGTTTGATTTTGGTACTTTTATATCTCATTTTAACCCTTTATATGGAAAATAGTGAAATAGGATCTTGGGGATTAATTTATTGATAACGACATTATTTTAAAAATTCATTGTCTCCACTAAAAATAAAAAATAACCTAGTAGCATATAGGATTTATTTATGTTGTGTCCTGAACGAGAATTTTGAAATTTTCTATTGAGAATTCAAAACTATGCAAAATCAGATGTGCATAACTAATATCTCGTGCATGAATCCTTCGTTGCAAAAGTGGGAAGATGGTTGCAAAAAAAGAGAAATAAATTACCCTTCATCACTATCATAAAGTGGTGATCGTGATCGCAAATAGCAATTGAGCTATCCTCCACGAACGTGATGGGGTTGTCGCAAACACAAAGGCTCAATTCATTAGCCTTCGCAAATATGAAACCTTGGCTATGAACGTAAAGGCCAATTTTATAGTTGTCAACTTTGACCCTTGCAATCGTGAGGTAGGGTTCACGATTGTGAGGTACTATTCACTAACAATATAAATACTCTATTTTTGCAATTTCTCTCTATTTTTGGACATCCATGCTTCGAGAAGGATATTTTTGAGAGTTTTAAAATTGCATTTCGTGTGTGTAACTTCTAAACTCATAATCTCACTATATTCCCTTGATTATATCTTCAAAAACTCTTTAAATCATGATTTTTAAATGGAAAAAATAGGGTTTTATCAGTATAATTTAAAAAGGATTTTTCTTTATTTTGGACCCCATTTTTAACCTATTTTCACGTGGGATTTCTCCTATGGACTCCTATAACCTCAAGGAATGTGTTTTTAAAACAAAATTCTAGTTTTACCACTTTATTATTCGAACCTATTTTGGACTTGGCCTAAATATGGGCAATGTATCATTAGCTTTTTTTAATGTGTAGATTCTATATTTGAATGTTGTAGTTGATTTTTAGGCTATTTGTGAGGTGAAGGCGACGTGTTGAAGCATTTTAGATCAATATATTGACATTTTAAGGCAGGTTATGGCTTAACTTCTTTCAGATTGAGTTGGGTAGTTAATGAATAAGTAATGCATGCTATGGGTCGGGGAAAATAAATATGGGTTTATATTTCGACATTATTTTTACTATTATGTGCCCATGTGGGGGCTTATATTCTGTTCTGATTGGTTTGTGATATCTAATATTGTGCGTTGCCCATGTGGAGGCTTTATTTGACAACATTGGCCTTATCCATGTATCTAAATGTCTTTATTCTAAATATTAAGCTTGGGGGGGGGGGGCTTATTTTGCTAATTTAGGCCTTATTTGTGCATTGGTTGCTTTTATCATGATAAAATACCCGACTTGGGGATTGATATGATATTAATAATGCTTGTATGCATATCTTTGCTAATGGAGCCTAATTGGAGTTGATAATCATGAATTATTAACATATTGAATTGATTTCTAGGCTCATTTATATATATTTCATGTTGGATGGATTTGATATCATCATTTGAGTTGATTGTGAGCATTACATCTTCATTCCATATATATACATTCATAGATATTGGTACCACTGAAAAGTATTTTTTAATAAAAAATAAAACATTTTTATGAAAACCCTCTTCATGAACATAAGCCAGAGAGGAGAGTTGAGATTGAGATTGAGATTAAAATTGAGGTACAAGATACAGTATATAGGTTGTGAACCCCCCATGGGTCCTACTTGGTATCTGTAAGATCGGTGGGTATATACGAAAAGTCATGCAATGTCTTTCATAATTCATCCCATTCACATTGCATTGCATTTTATTTACAATTTACATCTTGCCTGGTTTCATTAGTTTTCTTGACTCGTTCTTGGATTTTGTGTATTTCTCTTTTATACCTATGTTGTGTTGTTTTTGTGTACTTATACATATATGCTAAAATTATTAGTGGATATGGTGTGAGCTATCATTTAGGACTTTTCTGCTTGGATGTGACATGCTCATAGTATATTTTAGTTATCATATTTTATGATTTGCTCAGTCGGCCTATGGTACCTACTGAATACCAGAGTTGTACTCACTCCTACTATGCCTTTTCAGTGTAGATCCTAGTTCAAGCACTTCCCATGGTAGTTGATTCGTGCTTATTCAAGATTTTGATCAAGGCACTAGATTACTTTAGGGATCAAAGTTGACTTTGAACCTCATCTTACCTTATTATTTCTTTACTTATTTTCGAAGACTGGCTTTGTATTTTACTTATATTTAGATGTTGTATTAGATGCTCTGCATTGTGACACCACTTCTTGGGACTTTTATGTTATGTTATTCTAATTTCTATTCTATTTATGTCTTATATTAATTTGACTTTATTCTATAAATTTTACCCTAGTTATTTTAGTATTTCCTTAACAGTTTGAGTGATCAACTTACTTATGAAGGATTAGCTGCAATAAGTGCCATCATGGTCCATTTAAGGGGTTGTGACAAATTGGTATCGGATTAACTAGGTTCACCGGTCACATAAGTGTAAAAGCAGGATGTATAATAGAGTCTCATAGATTGATATGTAGACATCTGGATCTATCTTTGAGAGGCTATAAGTTCATTAGGAAAAACTTCTATATTTGATTCTTAGTCACGCGAGTTATTTTTACCCCATGCTCTAAGTTACATTCCACTATTTTCTGCACAGATAGTAAGGATTAGATCTTGAGAGGTTAGAGATGCAGAACAAACACTCGAAGATGGAGCCTAGACTAGAGAGCGATGCAGAGGTTATGAATGACCCAGAGGTAGAGGATGGGCACGAGGATTTATCCCTATCAGAGGTAGTGGTAAGGGACCTCCATTGAGCCCAAAATTGAGTGAGCATGAGATACTGGGCCATCTCAGATCCCATAAGGTTCAATTATTACCGCAGTTCTAAAGGGTTTGTTGATTTAGTTATTGACTCATTTAGATGGTGTTCCGTTGAGTGCACGTGGTATTCCTCCAATTTTAAGTATGGTACCATTACCAGCTTGTGATATCCCTCTGACCCATTTTGTCGTCTGTACTAGCACCTACTTATGATATTTCTCAGACTTGAGTGGTGTTCCATGTTAAATGCCAGTATCTGATCATGGTATTTGTAGTTCAGTAGTACAATCTTAATCTATGGTACACCTATATATAGAATTCCTAGTTCAGGGGTACAAATTTTATCTATGGTACCCCTATATACGATTATTAGCCTGCCAGACTTACTATTTCTGTAGTTGTTTTAAGTACAGTCATGTCTTATGATGTCCATAAGAGGTTATAGAGGTTCATTTGCTTGGGTTCACCCAAGTTTAGTAGTGTTATTAGTGAGTATGCCTATGAGTTTTTGGTTAATTTCCAGGAGAAGTTACATAATATTGGACCCCTTAAGTCTTATGAAGTTTCTTATACTACCTATTAGTTGACGAATGTGGCTAGGGATTGGTGGAGGTCATTTTCTAGTTGCAGACTATAACGCCCCGAGTCTGGCACACCGGATGCTACACGGTGCTCATGACCTTGAGGGATCACAAGCTAACCCTTTATGATATCTGTAACTGAGCACTGCAAAATATACTAAAATAAATATGGAAAACTGGCGAAAACTTGCCATAAGATTCAAATACTCAAAGTACAACTGAAATAAAACTGGATAAAGTCTATCAACATCAAAACTAAAATATCTAACTAAATAACTAGTCTAAAAACCCTGTAGTCTGAAAGCCTCTAAACTGTCTGAATAAGGAGTTGATGGGACATATCCCCAACTAACTCCAACTATTGGAATACTAAAACTAGTAATAAAATGAAATAAGAACCATCCTCGAATGATGAGGACTCGCTGCTAGGCCTACCGCTGCTGGCTGGAACTGAGCTACTAAGGGTGCTCTGGATCTCTTGATTCTGAACCTATTGTGTAAAAATATCATAGCGCAACTACGTCAGTACGTGGAAATATACTAAGCATGCAAGATAAGGTAAGGCTAAATGCAAGGGCTTATGCATGAACAATTACTTAAGTAGATAATCATAAGAGTACTGAATGAGGACATATGCATGAATGCACAAACCATAATTGAAATCATCGTGACTTCTGAATATTGAGATTTAGATACTGTATTACTTACGTCTGAACTCACTACTAATACTGAGATACTGAATAACTGAATCTTCTGATATTGATAACTGAGTACTGAAGTTGAGATTAGTCCTATCTAGTGGGTGATCTCTAAAACTAATGATAAAGAGGAATGCTCGACTGAAATCTAAGATTAGTCCTATCTAGCGGGTGATCTTTGTATATACAGATTGAAAGTACTTAACAAAATCTGAGATCAGACCTATCAAGCGGGTAATCTCTATATATACTGATAATAAATATGATTTGACTTAGTCTAAGATCAATCCTATCTAGTAGGTAATTTTTGTATCTACTAATAATGAGAGTACTTAACAGAATCTGAGACCATTCCTATCTACTGGGTGATCTCTGTATATACTGATAATGAATATGATTTGACTTAGTATGAGATCAGTCCTATCTAGCGGGTGATCTTTGTATCTATTGATAATCATAATGATTGACTGTATCTGACAATCCTTACTCTGTACTACTAAGTTGAGTTCCTTTACTGAGACTAATTCTAAAACTGAGACTGTGGGAAGTAGTCATCTACCCGACATGCCCCTTCTAGCTAAGCTGGGGTCCAAACTATAACCCTAGTTGGAAGGGTGTCAGTACCGTGCCACGGGTAAAGACCTCTCTTATGGAGTCAGTCCTATCTAACGGGTAACCCCTGGGATCAATCCTATATATATATGTATATATATATATGTATATATATATATATATAATATACTAACAGGTGATCCCTGAGTATGTCAGTCCTATCTAATGGGTGACATCTCATACCTACGTTGGCTACGTGGTTCTTGAACTTAAAGATTGCTCCTAGGGATCTCAGTCCTCTCTAACGGGTAAGCCCCCATCCCTAGGTTCGCTCGGTGCTAAATCCTACTCCTAACTGAAAGACTCTTAACTAATTATTTTTCTTAAACTGTACTAGACTGAGCTAAATATATTACTGATTAACCGAGTTAAGCTGAGCTCACTTGGTTCTGAAGACTGACGGAATACTACTGAATCTCGTTAACTTACTGAATGATACTAGGTTTTGAATTGATTACTTGAATGTTACTGAGGTCTGAACTAAATTCTTAAATACTACTAAGATCTGAGCTAAGTACTAAACTGAAGCGGGAATGCTAATGATACTGAGATTCCCAAAATCCTATAACTGTCTAAGAGTACTGAGTTCTATAACTGACTGAGTTCTACTAATTGTGGATTGATTTAGAATATCTTGAAATTGACACTGTCTCTAGACTTTCAGCTAATTTGTTCAGGTCTAAATACCCTCAGGACTCGATAACATAAAAGTAAAATGTAACCATTCTTGAATAATCATAACTATGGACTTTCATTCACCATTACAATCATTAAAGCATCTCTTCAAGCACTTAGAAATCATAAACATGTGATAATATAGGGAGCATGTTATTGTCTCCTACTCCATTCAACAAGGTCTTACCACAAACTTATCATGCATTGAAGAGCACATAATTAAGGGATTTCATGCGAACCAGTCACAATTCATTCACTAAGGCTTTTCAACAAACACTTGGCATGCATGAACTCACACACAATTGGGTATTTCTAGTCAACATGCTATAATGGCTCTAACACAAAAGCATTTTATCAAACATATAGGGAACATGCTTTGGTTATTCAATAATTTCTACACTTAATTGACATAAACACAACACATAATATGCAACTTAAAGAGTTAACATGAAAATCACATGAATATCACATACTAGGATCAAAGCTTGAAAATTTGTAACCAAAACATGAATTAAAACTCAATAATAACATGAACTTCAACATCAATTCACATGAATCATAAAAACTCATAATGTAAGATCTTTGAATTTAGAAAAGAATTCTTGAACTTCTTGGGTGGAAGGAACCTAAGAATCAACATCTGCATACTTGTAAATCTAGATTCTTGAAGTTCTTGAAGACTCTTGGAGGGATTCTTGAGATTGCTTTTGAAACTTTGGGCTAGGGTTTTCTATTTTTTGGGGAGAGAATGATTTATTTCTTGTTAGATGTGAGTAAATAATGAGGAAATAGGTCTTTTAGGGTTTTAATGTCGTGTATAGGCTGATTTGGGGCTTTAGGCCATAGCTATTCCTTTTGGGTCTAGCATATCGCCATTGTTTCCACTGCTTCCGGTGGATGAAGTTTCTTCAATTAGCTGAAGTAATTTTTCAGCGTCTGGTGAAGTGTCTTGACTTTCTAAGTCAGCTAAAGCTTTCTTCAATTTTTCTCTTAATGCCTTCTTGCTTGCAGATGAGCTGGAGGCGGCTGCTGGTGATTTTCCTTTTTCAGAACTTTTGGAGGCTGTGTTTTTTGGAGTCCAACCCTTAATCTTTATCTCTTTGGATAAGTATTTGATCCTGTGTTGCTCTTCCTTTGAGAAGTTCCAGGAGATAATATATGATACTCTCTTCTTAATAAAAAACTTGCACATTTGAATGTGCTCTGGTAGAGTGGAGCATTCTTCCTTGATTACAAAATCTGGAAGTCGATTGAGGAATTGCTGAGGAAGAACTTCTTTAGTTCCTCCATAACAGATCCACCATTCATAGAACCACCTGGGTACGATGGCATCTACCATGGCGGGGCAATATTTTACAAACCAAGTATGCCCTGGTCTGACAAATAGAAAATTAAACCAGGCAGACTTATAGTCATACCAATTGTATGTTTGAGGCCTGTGTGGCATCGATAATGCAATAGGGGTATGTAGATGATCTACAAACCAGTTGAAAGGGGTTAGTACCCGCTTGATTGTGAACTTTGAATAGCTAATATGATCTGGATTGCGCTCATCCATCGAATGTTCTACCTCAATAGAATCAGTGTCGACCAGGATAGCTTCGTAATATCTTCTGGTCTTAAGAGGATCTTCTGTGTCCACGAAATTGTTGTTTGTATATACCGGCTTGATTAGCTGGTTGAGGGGGTATCCTTCATAAGCCTTATCTAAGGCAAGGACTGGCATAACATTAATAGTAATGAATTTAAATTCTTCCTTGCTGGGAGATGGTGGAGTAGCTGCAGCTACATTTGGATTTACTGCTTGAGCAAAGGTCTCTGGGGCCTTCATAGTATAACTTTGTTTAGTTTGAACTGAAGAGGAACTTGCTGACGCTCCCTTCTCTAAGGGCAGATTAGTCTTCAGATCCACTAACTTTGTAGGCATTGGTGGCGAGAGTTTCGGGAACTGTATCTCCGTCAATGCTGAGTATCTGTTCTGGAGTGGAGATTGTATCTCCGTTTTAAGTACTGGTCTTTGTGGGACCGTTGGCCGCAATGGATTTGCTGAAGGGGAATCAAATGGTCTTGCCATTCGGGATTGTTCTTGTTTGGGGCTTTTCCCCAAATTGATTGGTCTCATGGCCCTGTAGGAATTCTCTTGTTAGAAAATCGGGAAGGGAGTTATTTTCTCCTTTAATAAATTCAATTTGAAAATCAAAGCTAGATAGTAGAGCTTGCCATCTAGCAAATATTTGTTTAGAAACAAGATTTTTTACATCCTTTTGTAAAATCTCTTTTGCCGATTTGCAATCAACACGAACAAGAAATTCCTTATTAATAAGGTCATCTTGAAATTTGGTGATACATAGCACTATAGATAAAACTTCCTTTTTAACTGTGCTATAGTTTTTCTGGGCGGCATTCTATATGCCAGAAGTAAAACGAACTAATTGTTCAGGCGAGGTATCAGATATCCTTTGCTTAAGAATACCACCATAACCTATGTCAGATGCATCGGTTTCTACAATCATGAATGCTTCAGGATTGGGGATGCCTAGACAGGGGAGATTTTGGACTAAAGATTTGATCTTTATAACAGCATTGGATTGTTCAGAACTCCATGGTACTGGATTTTTCTTAAGACGTTTATAAAGAGGTTCACAGACCTGCCTAATGTGGGGGATAAAATCAGCTACATAATTAAGGCTTCCTAAAAACCTTTGTAGTTGGGTTTTATCAGTAATTTCATTAGGAAACTTGGATGAGAACTCTATGGCTCGACAAATAGGTTTATGACTACCCTGATGTAAATCATGTCCTAGAAAACGAATGGAGGTTTGAAACAACTTCATTTTCTTAGCACTAACAACAAGGCCATTTAGTCTAACAATCTTAAAGAATGTATTTAGATGCTTAAAATGAGAATCAATGTTCTCAGAGAAGATTAACACATCATCAATATAAACAATTGACATATAAGAATATTCATTGAAAATATTGTTCATGATATTCTGGAATTCAGAGGGAGCATTCTTAAGCCCAAATGGTAAGACATTCCATTCGTAATGTCCAAAAGGGACATTGAAGGCAGTCTTGTATTTATCCTTTTCGGCAATTTGAATTTGCCAGAATCCTGATTTCATGTCGAACTTGCTATAAAGATTGGCTTTATAAGTTCGTTTAAGGAGATCCCTTTTGTTAGGGATTGGATGTCGGATCCATTTTAGGACAGTATTTAATGGCTTGTAATTGATAACAAGCCGAGGGGTTCCTCGTTCTTTCTCTGCACTATTATTAACATAAAATGCAGAGCAACTCCATGGAGAGTTAGAGGGTCTAATGATACCCTTCTGGAGAAGATGGTTAATTTCTGTTTTACAGATTTCCATCATCTCTTGATTCATTTGGATTGGTCTGGCTTTCGTAGGAATATGTTTTTCGTCGAAGCCTGCAATGTAAGGAAGCTCGACGAGATGTTTCTTGCGTTCCCAAAAAGCATTAGGCAATTCGGAGCAAATCTCATCTTCGAACTTCTTTTGAAGGAGTGTGATCTTGTTGACCATCTCCGGGGTTTTTAAAGTTTGCTCAATATGTTTGAGCTGAACTTCCTGTTTGAGAAAGAAAATATGAGAAGATAAACGGTTTATCTTAAACACAGTTTCTTCTTTGATTCGTTGGCCGTCATCTTTGGAAAGGGGACGGAGTAAAGGGAAGAAAAGCTCAGTTTCTAAGAGGACGGAGCGAATGCCATCATAGTCGCTCTGGTAAGGGCGAATTTGATTAACGAAAGAAATTCCCAGAATGATATCTTCTGTGATATCTTCGGAGATGACAAAATCGTTAACAAGGCAAATGCCATTGTTACAGATATGGGCCTTTTGAAGCTCATAATTAATTGTCATTTTTTCTCCTGTGGCAGAGTACAATCGAGATTTACTCTTCTGGAGGTATTTGGTAGGGATAAGGCCTTTGACAATACAGTTACTGTCAGCGCCGGTGTCAAAGAGGGCGACTCTGTTGAGAACAAAGTCTTTGTTAATGACAATTTTTACAACGATGTGTTCGCTGTAAGCTTTAATGGCGGAAATAGCCTTTCCAGATGAAGAAGGGATATCAGCCTGGATTTCCATTCCAGGGAATGAATCTGGATCGTTCAGATGATTCATGGGAGTTGTAGGTAGATATCGAGGAGATTCAGGGGCCTTCTCAGAGGGTAAGGCAGACCTAACGACTTGTTCTGTGAGAATGCTAAGTTCTACATGATCAAGTCTGGTTTTGAGATTTTTAACCTCTCCCTTTAAGTCGGCCATTTCTCTTTTTAGGTCAGAAATGGAAGGTTCCGAGGAGGAAGATGATTGAAATTTAGCCATAACCCTTTTCATATCGAAAGGTTGAATAATAGGCTTGGCTGTAGGGGGGCTTTCTTCTTGAGAAAGTAAGCGTTTGAGTTCCTGGAGATATTTACTTCGGAGCTCATCATCAGAAATGTGCTCTATAATGTCGAACAGGATTTCCTTAGGTTTTCCGGTTATGACATTAATGGTTTTGGATGAACAAGTGCAGAAGGTGCCATTGCACTCGCACTCTTGTCCAGATTGAGAATCATCAGACTCATAAGCGGCGTTGATGAATTCTTCGTCGCTGTAGTCTTCGCTGTCAGAAGAGGGTTCTGAAGCTGTTGAAGAATCATCTTCCATAATAGAAAATAACTTTTCTTTTGCTTCGTCAGAAAGATCAAGTTGGTTGATCCTTTTCTTTTTGCTGGACTTGCAATCTTTCGACCTATGGCCAGATTTGCCACATGTCCAACAAGTATCAGTGTTCTTTTTAGAAGACTTTCGCTTGGTCTTTCTGCTAGGTTTGTAGGACTCTTTTTTGTAAGTCCGTTTGGAAGGAAGGGATCTTTTGAAAGGTTTCTTCTTTCTTTTCTTCTCTGACTTAAGGTCGGTAAACCCATAGTCATTGCAGAATGTCCCGAGGCCATACTTTCCTTTATGCTTGAGCTGCTGCTTAAGCTTAAGGTCAGTACAGAGGTCTATTCCGGTAGAGGTGATAAAGCTTACTAGGTCTCCATAAGTAAGTTTATCGTAAGGTATGAGACCATCAAATCTGGTCTTAATGTTTGTTCGAACTTTGTCCGCAAACAGAGGAGGAAGACCACTGATAAATCTTTCTTTCCAGAAATCATTATTGCAGTCGGGCCTGATCAGGACTTTGACCAGGAAGGTATCTTTGTACCACCTAAAGTCTGCTAGATTTTTGCAGCGAAGATTGTTAAGGATTTCTAGACTTCGGTCTTGGAAGAGTTTGGGTTCTCCTACAAAATGTCTAGCTATGTGGTAGAGGAGGGTAGCACAGGCGTCTTCTTGTTCTTCATGAACAAGGGTTTCCCTACCTTCTTCAGTTTTTACCTTTTGAACGGTAGTTTTGGTATTGTAAATGAGGTCCTTTTCTGCCTCAGAGACGTAATTGTCCCACCAATGCTTAATCATGCCGGTAAAACCCGAGACTATCATGGTGGCAGCTCCTTTGTCAGACGAACCTTTAATTTTGTAGGCGGTAACAGCTACAGCCATTTCATGGAGTTTATTATAGATCTGGTGCTCTGCCAGACCATCAATATTCCATTCAGTAAGGCCTCTTCCATCGTGATTGAAGGAGGAGAGGTAAGCATGTTCCTCGTATTGAACGTCAGGAGGAGAAGGTTTTTTGTAATAATTTTTTCTGAGAGTGTACCTCTCGCTGGTGAGCTTGGAAAGAGAATTTTTTTGTGAACTAGATTCTCCTTGCTGATTTACTTTAAACTTCGCAAGTTTAGAATTGATTTTTTCAAGAATTTCTTCGGAGAGTTTAAAGTCTTCGTTGAGATCAGGAAACTTTTCCTTCTGGAATTCAGGTAATTTGAAGATAGGGTTAGAAAGCGGTTTAGAGCTAGGAGTGCTCTTGGTTGGTAAGGGAACTGGAAGAGTAGTTCCTTTACTTTCTTCAATTTGTTGAGAAAGGGTATGGAGCGCCTGATTAGTATAATTGTTTTGTTCAATTATCCTATCAAGGTCTCTGCACTGAGGAGCCATGGCTCCTTTGTTAGAACCAGTTTTAAAGGGAGAAGCCTTAATGACTTCATTGGAGTAAGGGATATGTAGACCTTCAAGAGGAGGGGTTGTTGACTCAATAACCGTATTTCGTTGGGTATACCATTTGGTAACCATAACGTTAAGCGGTTCAACTTGGTTTTCTATCTTTCCAGTTTTTTCTAACCAGAAGAAGAATTCCATATCACATCGGAGTCTTTTCATGTCGGCTATCCATAGCCTTCCTAACTCCTTTTGTTGCTTGCTGGAATAGGTACTGAGGTACCATTTTCGCTTAAGGTTATTCGTTGGATGATTCCATCGGACCCTTAAGGATGCGAGATCTGGGGTAAATTCTTCGTTATCTGTTTTGATAACGAGAAGACTAGGGTCAGTTCTAACCCGCTGAGGAGGAGCCATATCAGAGGCAGTTGGGCTGCCCGGCTCATAAAGATTTTCGGGTTCTTGGACCCTGGTGTTTTGTTGATAATAGACTTTAGGTACTGGACCAGAGAAGTCAACTCCTCTAATCTTTCCCTTGTCATCAGGTTCGTTTTCGTTTTCGTCACTTCCCTCACGGGGTTTGGAAGTTGAGGCACGAGTGGAAATAGATCGACGAAACGACGAGTGTCGAGATGGGTCTAACCCAAGGAATTTTAAATCAATAGATCCATCAGGGTGTTGGATCACCCGTTCGATCTGAGATTTTTCAGAATAAATTCTAACAGGTTGGGTGATAGCCTCAAAATGCCAGTCATTGCATCGGAGAATATCATCCCAAACAAGAGCCTTTGGAACAAAGACTGTGCTTCGGTCTTTGTTTGCTTCCATTAGGGTGGTTACCCCTTTAGGGCTCGTGAATCTAGCTTTGGGTGCTAGAGTAGTTCCCATTAGACGATAATATACTCGGTATATAATCGCTATTTCTCTGGTATTCTCCTTACTATTCATGTTCTTTGTTTTAACATTCAGAGTTAAAACATCCATGATGTTAGGATCATTTATATCCACAGAGAAATTGGGATAACAATTAAAGTATACCGGGCCGTCGGCGAGGTTACTTTGGATTACTCCTAAGAGTGAGTCGTCAAAATTTAAGAGACGAGCATCTCTCAGGATAGCACAGACTGGGATGTCAAGTCCCTGTCTAAACAGTGGCTTAATAGCAACTTGAACTAGTCCAACATGCAGATAATTAAATTGGTTTTTAAACCTATTAATATCTAGTTCGTTGAACAGTTGAATAATTTCTAAAGAATTATTAATGGCAACAGTAGACTCAGAGGTCTTGATGTTATGTTTTTTCAAAAAACTAAATTTTCCGATTTGATAAATCGTGTTAAAAGATTCTTCTGGAATACTCCAGTTTTGAAGATCATTTTCAATGTTGGCAATCGGAGTTGCCTGAGAAGACAGGTTAACAGTGTTTTTAATATGATTGTTTATCATTTTTAAACAAACTGTCTAGAGACTAACAGAGTAAACATACATGTGCAAACAAGCAGGCATATTAACAATAAACAGATATGCAGGGACGAAATCTAATTATGAATCTATATCTATGGCTTATGGAATTTTAACAAGTTTTAATGGCTTTACACTATAGACTGCTAGGTGTTAACTAGGTGACGGGACCACCAACAAGGTCATTCACTCGCCTACCTCGGCTCTCTTAGACCTACTTTCAGGCTGACCAACGTCCTCACCGGAGATTAATCGGTTCCTTCTAACACCATAACAGCAAACAGTTACCCCATACTTGCATTAAAACCCCATTATAAGACAAGATATATAATCATAATTATATTAAGTAACAGCATACCAGGTTAAAGTAATATGTTCTTATATGAACATAGTTTAGCTCATGCTCTAGACAGATTATATGTTTAGCTGCTCATGCTAAACATACAATCTGCCGTCATGGCTCTGATACCAGAAAAGGACCTCATTTACAATACCAAAACTACCGTTCAAAAGGTAAAAACTGAAGAAGGTAGGGAAACCCTTGTTCATGAAGAACAAGAAGACGCCTGTGCTACCCTCCTCTACCACATAGCTAGACATTTTGTAGGAGAACCCAAACTCTTCCAAGACCGAAGTCTAGAAATCCTTAACAATCTTCGCTGCAAAAATCTAGCAGACTTTAGGTGGTACAAAGATACCTTCCTGGTCAAAGTCCTGATCAGGCCCGACTGAAATCGTGTTTCCACCTTAGTTGCGAACTAGAAAGACACCGTGATGCAGTGGAATTGCGGAGGCTCGCTGGATTTTGACAATTTCTATTTTGGCTGACTCCGCGACGCGCCAAGGTACCAGGTGGTACATTGTCTTACTAAAATGGCTCTAACTCTTCGTCCGAGTGTTGGATTTGGAAGAATTTGGTATTGATGGAAAGCTTATCTGATTCCCATGTGATAAAAATTCAAAATCTTAAAATTTTCATATGGAATAAAATGTATTCATCTATGAAGCAAGATCTTTGATGCTCTAAAGACGAATCAAAGCTAGATAAAAATATGGGGTATTATAATATCTTCCCTTTGGTAATATTTGTCCTCGGATGAGACTGATTAAGCTGAGAATATTAGCAGGCTAAACTTAGTTTCTGGACATAAGCATCTAAAACATTACTATATGACCAGAAATACTATTATTCGGAGATTTCATACTGAACACGTATATTTAATACATGGAATACACGACTGAGGCTCCTCATAATATGAATTCTCATAACGAACATGCATATCTGATGCATGAATAACTGACTCATAAATGCACGACTAAAATTACTGATAAGCTGAGCTTCTTCTACTGAACATGCATATCTAATGCATGAATACTTGACTGAACTAACTTTTAAATGCTTGACTGATTATGCAATGATATCTGATGCTAGCTTTGTGAGAAATATCTAAACATGCAACTAAATGGGTTTAAAGAATTGAAAACATCTGGAAATTATGGGGTATCTCCCCCTTGGGACACTATGTCCCTCTAAGAATTCTTACTTCACCAAAATACTGAGGTAATGCACAGGGTATATACGAATTGGATTCATAACTAAACCTCAGGAATCTGAAACTAATGCATGACTCATGAACTAAACTTATCTTGCAACTATAATGAATGTTTACCTTGGAATAGTTATAATCCTAATACTTCTAATAGCATGACTAGATAGAAAGATGAGGAAACAAACTACACGAATCTGACTATTTGACTGCTAAACTGACTTGCTAGATTTACTAACTAACTCATCCTAAAAACTTATACTTAACTAAAATACTTCTTCTGCACTCTTTCAACTATACTCTCCTCTTTAGCTTCAAGTCATCACCATAAGTCTGTAAACACTTTACTAAACTCTGAACTGAATTACAATCAATCTACTCTAGAGTATGGGGTATAGTAATACATATGAATGATAAACTCATTCAGAAAATCCGCACTTGAAAGTATAAAACTCCCTACTAATACTATCTCTTGGTCTACAACTCTTAACTTTCTTTATTTTCTGCAATCATCGTCACATATTTACACTCTTTTCAACACACGTTTGCCCCACTATCCACATCATATTTTTATGTTTCTTACTAGACTAGTAAGATCACATATCCTAACTCATATCCACACCTTCACGCTTAGTTTCAAATTGATAAACTTAAAGTCTTACATGCACTGTTCAAGCCTACTGAGTTACCTTTTGCACAACTATCCCCACAAATATATAATCTGCTCAATCTGGATACGCTATCTATCCCAACTCTACTATTGCTAACCTCCTGAGTTCATGCTTCTAACTTTAGGTCATATGCTATCATAGGATGCTGAGAAAGGATTTGGTGGGATACTGTTGAGCCTGTGGGTCATCCCATAATTATCTATACGGATGGTCTGAGAAATCCCTATCTCTAAGACTTTTAGCTTCACTATTTCTATTACCTTGGAGGTAAGGTAGAGTTGACATGAGTGGAGCATGCTGAGAATTTATATAACTTACTTAGAGGACCTTTCTATAGCACGATCTGAGACATAAAAGAAAGGAAACTTTTTCCTAAAATATCTCATGGCGTTCTATACATAAATGTGGCACGCAACACACCCATGTACAAGACTCTACTAAATGCGTCTTTCAGACTTCCTACGATACTATTGAACCTTAGGCTCTGATACTAAGTTTGTAATACCTCGAGTCTGGCACCCCAGACACTACATGGTGCTCATGACCCCGAGGGATGACAAGCTAACCCTTTCTTATATCTGTAACTGAGCACTGCATAATATACTGAAATAAATGCGAAAAACTGGTAGAAACTTTCCATAAGGTTCAAATACTTAAAGTACAACTAAAATAAAACTGGATAAAGTCTATCAACATCAAAACTAAAACATATTTCTGAATAACTAGTCTGAAAACCTTGTAGTCTGAAAGCCACTAAACTGTCTAAATAAGGAGTTGATGGGACATGTCCATAACTAACTACAACTACTGGAATCCTGGAACGAGTAGTAAAATGAAATAAGAACCATCCTCCAATGATGAGGACTCGCTACTAAGCCCTCCGCTGCTAAGGGTGCTCTAGATCTCAAGCTTTTGAACCTATGGTGTAAAGTAAAACACCATAGCACAAATGCGTCAGTACTTGGAAATGTACTAAGTATGCAAGATGAAGTAAGGTTAAATGCAAGGGCTTATGTATGAACAATTACTTAACTAGATAATCATGAGAGTATTCAATGAGGACATATTCATGAATGCAAAAACCATAATTGAAATCATCGTGAATTCTGAATACTGAGATTTGGATACTATATTACTGATGTCTGAACTCACTATTAATACTGAGATACTGAATAACTAAATCTTCTGATATTGATAGCTGAGTACTGAAGTTGAGATCAATCCTATCTAGCGGGTGATCTCTGAATCTAATGATAAAGGGGAATGCTAGACTAAAATCTAAGATAAGTCCTATCTAGCAGGTGATCTTTGTATCTACTGATAATGAGAGTACTTAACAGAATTTGAAATCAATCCTATCTAGCGGGTGATCTCTGTATATACTGATAATGAATATGATTTGACTTAGTCTGAGATCAGTCCTATCTAGCGGGTGATCTTTGTATCTACTGATAATGAGAGTACTTAACAGAATATGAGATCAGTCCTATCTAGTGGGTGATCTCTGTATATATTGATAATGAATATAATTTGACTTAGTATGAGATCAGTCCTATATAGCGGGTGATCTCTGTACATGTTGATAATCATAATTATCGACTGTATCTGACAGTCCTTACTCTGTACTACTAAGCTAAGTTCCTTTACTAAGACTAATTCTGAAATTGAGACTATGGGAAGTAGTCATCTAACTGATTTGCCCCTTCTAGCTAAGTTCGGGTCCAACCTGTAACCCCAGTTGGAAGGGTGTCAGTACCGTTCCATGGATAAAGACCTCTCTTGTGGAGTCAGTCCAATCTAATGGGTGATCTTTGGAATCAGTCTTATATATATATAATATAATAACAGGTTATCCCTGAGTATATCAGTCCTATCTAACGGGTGACATCTCATACCTACATTGGCTACGCAGTTCTGGAACTTAAGGATTGCTCCTAGGGATCTCAGTCCTCTCTAATGAGTGAGCCCCCATCCCTAGGTTCGCTAGGTACTAAATCCTACTCCTAACTAAAAGACTCTTAACTAATTATTTTTCTTAAACTGTACTAGACTAAGCTAAATATATTACTGATTAACCGAGTTAAGCTGAGCTCACTTGGTTCTGAAGACTGACGGAATACTACTGAATCTCGCTATCTAACTGAATAATACAAGGTTATAAATTGATTACTTGAATGTTACTGAGGTCTAAACTGAATTCTTGAATACTACTAAGATCTGAGCTGAGTACTGAACTGAAGTCGGAATGCTAACGATACTAAGATTCCCTAGATCCTATAACTGTCTGAGAGTACTGAGTTTTGTAACTGACTAAGTTCTACTAATTGTGGCTTGATTTAGAGTATCTTAAAACTGACACTGTCTCTAGACTTGTAGCTGATTTGTTCGGGTCTAAATACCCCTAGGACTCGATAACATAAAAGTAAAATATAACCATTCTTAAATAATCATGACCATGGACTTTTATTCAACATGACAATCATTAAAGCATCTCTTCAAGCACTTAGAAATCATAAACATGTGATAATATAGGGAGACATGTTATTGTCTCCTGATAATATAGGGAGACATGTTATTGTCTCCTACTCCATTCAACAAGGTCTTATAACAAACACTTATCATGCATTGAGAGCACATAATTGAGGGATTTCATGCTAACCTGTCACAATTCATTCACTAAGGCTTTTCAACAAACACTTCGCATGCATGAACTCACACACAATTAGGGCTTTTTAGTCAACATGCTATAATGTCTCTAATTCGTTCACATTAGCATTTTATCGAACATATGGGGAATATGCTTTGGTTATTCAACAATTTCTACACTTAATTGACATAAACACATCACATAACAATCAACTTAAAGAGGGTTTACCATGAAAATCACATGAATATCACATACTAGGATCAAAGCTTGAAACTTTGTAACCAAAACATGAATTAAAACTCAATAATAACATGAACTTCAACTTCAATTCACATGAATCATAAAAACTCATAAATGTAAGATCTTTGAATTTAGAAAAGAATTCTTGAACTTCTTGGGTGGAAGGAACCTAAGAATCAACACTTGCATACCTAGAAATCTAGATTCTTGAAGTTCTTGAAGACTCTTAGAGGGATTCTTGAGATTACTTTTGAAACTTTGGGGCTAGGGTTTTCTATTTTTTTGAGAGAGAATGATTTATTTCTTGTGAGATGTGAGTAAATAATGAGGAAATAGGTCTTTTAGGGTTTTAATGTCGTGTATAGGCTGATTTAGGGCTTTAGGAATTTATCAAACAGCCCCTAAAATTGACTAATGGAACATGAAAATTCCGAATTTACATGCTGGCGTGACGTGGTGAAATCGTTCCAGCTTACTGGAAACTGGATCATAGGAAACTACTTGATGGCGCGATGCGGTAGAAATTGTGTTGCCACTTTGGTTGCAAACTAGAAAGACACCACGAAATTGTGGAATAGCGGAGGCTCACTGGGTTTTGACAATTGCCATTTTGGTTGACTCCGCGACGCGCCAAGGTACCAGGTGGTACACTGTCTCACTAAAATAGCTCTAACTCTTCGCTTGAGTGTCGAATTTGGGTGAATATCATATCGATGGAAAGCTTATTCAATTTCCCACATGATAAAAATTCAAAATCTTAAAATTTTCAAATATAATAAAAGTTATTCATCTATGAAGCAAGACCTTTGATGCTTTAAAGATGAATAAAAGCTAGATAAAAATACGGGGTATTACATAGAACTTTAGGTTTACCTGCTATTACTTGAACTCGATTTTCTTTGTCTTCTTGTAGGGGCTTGTGCCATATAATTTAAGAGACTAGATGTGTGATAAGTTTGATTATTTGGAGTAGGGCTTTATGATATTGCTAAGTATGAGGCTCATTTTTACACTTTATCTAGATATTCAGCCACTAGAATCTCTACCAAATTTGAGCATCTTTAGAAGTTTATGAAGGTACAGGATTGTATTTATTAGTTTTCTATAGCTTATATCATAGTCTCAAGGGCTTCTTTTCAGAGTATTATTCAGCATGCAAAGATGACCGAGTCAATTATCTAGGCTAGTTAGGGAGCACTAAGAAGGTGCATCGTCATGGTGATTTTAATAGACATGTCTCTTAAGATATATACTTATCTGGTAGAGGTTCCCATGGTTATCATAATAGGCCATTTTAGGCCCCTTTTTAGGAATCGGGTGGTAGGCTTTCAAGTTCAGCAACTTTAGGTAGTCAGGCATCTGACCAGGGTAGTCGTTCAAGTTTAGCACACCTTTTTAGATTGAGTCATGTAGTAGAGGGTGTTTTGTATGTGATAATTTTTCCCATGTGTCCAAAGATTTCCCTCGATATGTCTTTATACATATACTTATATTTGTAGTGATAGGTGGTTCACAAAGTAGTAGGGTTGCTGCTAGAGGTGCTTGAGTTAGAGGGAGAGGTTCTCGCAGTAGTGGTCGAGAGCTAACTTAGTCTGGAAGAAGATGTGGTCTATGCTATGTTGTACTTGATAGGCTCGATATAGAGACATCTAATTCTGATTAACTATAAAGATAGTTTTGTATTATTTGACCCTGGGTTGACTTTCTCCTATGTGTCTACATATGTTGCTTCCAATTTGATATTGCTTGTGATCCACTTGCTATGAATCTTTATGTTTCTACCCAGTAAGAGATTCTTTAGTGAAGGATCGAGTTTACTGATCTTATGTGGCTACCTTTGTGGGCTTTGAGATATTGGTGAACTTAATTATCTTATATATGGCTAATTTTTATGTTATCTTTGGTATGTATTGGTTAGTTTATTATCATTCTATTTTATACTGTTATGCCAAGACCGCGACCTTAGCTATGCTGGATGTGTCAAGGTTAGCTTATAAGGATACGCTTAATGTGGTTCTGAAGGGTGTTATATCTTTTTTGCGTGCTTATCATATGATAGGGAGGAGGTGTTTGTCTTATTTACCTCAAATTCTTGATACTAGTGTTGCCTCACCATTTTTTATGTATTCTATTCGAGTTGTTAATAAGCTCATGGATGTGTTTTCTATGAATTTCCATGGTATGCCTCGGGCCGTGATATCAATTTTGCTATTGATGTGGACCCAGGTACCAAGCCCATTTTTATTCCTCCTTAAAATATGGCCCCAGTAGAGTTGAAGGATTAAAAGAGTAGTTGTAAGATTTCTTGAGTAAATGATTTATTAGACCTACTATGTCTCCTTGAGGTGCCTATCTTGGTTGTAAAGAAGAAGGATAGTTCGATACTTATGTGACTTAATTATAGGCAGTTGAATAAGGTGATAGTTAAGAAAAAGTATCCTCTTTCTTAGATTGATGATCTTTTTTACCAGCTTCATGGATCTTTGATGTTTTCCAACATTGAATTAGGTCTGGGTATATCCAGTTGAAGATTAAAGCCTTCGATGTTTTGAAGACAGTTTTTCAAACTACATAAGGGCATGTCGAGTTCTTGGTCTTCATTCCTTCACTTAACGAGTGTAAGATTTGAAGTGAAGATCACCCAAGAGCTTTCCTACTTCTTTCAAAAAGTTCCACAGTTGTGGCTAGGAAATTGTGGTTACACCGTGGAATTCTCTTATTTTTTTAATAATTTTTTTCTTTTCTTGTATTCTTCTTCCTATAGAATTTGTCAGAAAATATACAATAATATGATACATTTATTTATATTTATTTAAAATAATTAATATTTAATATATAAGAATATATAAATAAATATATCCATCAAATACCCCCACACTTGAATCTTTATTCATCCTCGAGCAAAGGACAAAACAAAACAAAATAACAACTAAAATTTTAAGTAATAAAATTATTATATAGAATAAAATTCAATAAAGACTACATCATGAGTTCAAATAAATTTAGTCGTACTCTTATTCACCTATTGAGAATCAAAATTATAATATTTTGTTTTTCCCAATGTGTCTCACCAAATGAAGAAAAATGTCCATAAATCACACAATATATCAATAAGATTGAAAAATGGGCATAGATAAAAAAAAATTCTCTCTCTCAACAAAGAAGTATCTCCAGCTACTCGAAGTTCCATAAGCTTGCCTATTATGTAGTTCTCCACTAATATAGGAGTATTTGAGTTGAGATCATGTAGGACTTTTATAAGGTTGGAATGTAGGTTTAGGGATGGATAGTTTGCATATGAATAAAAGTGAATCAAATCCCTTATAAGCACCATAATACTTTAGCATTTTAACACCATTCCTTTCCTGCTTCTAATATAAATCAACCTCCATTTTTTTTAATTCTATTTTTCCTCAATTATTTTTAAAGAAGTAGTTACCAACATTATTAATTTTTTTTTTTGTAGTTTTTTTTTTAGAACATTTTTTTTATAATATACTTAAAATACCAATAAGCTAAACAAGAATCAATGTTCACTTCTTTTTTCTTATAACTACTCCCCACACTATTTTTGTATTCATTTTTGTATCAACTCTAAGGGAATAAAATGAATGAATAGATGTGATAACAAATATTAAATTGAAATTGGAATTTGGCTTATCAATAAAACAAGAGATGATTTATTTAGGTTCAATGGGATGACGAGGGATAAACATAATTTAGATAGGTCAATTTTGATTATGACTCAACAAGAAGGCCTACTTTGATTTCCCAAATCAAAAATCTACCTTGTATTTCGCCTTAAATCACATTCCAGGCAAATTCTAGATTTTCAATTAGGCAAGAGAACTGGGCGATATCACCTGACAACACTATACACTTGGGATCAGTAAATATTATAATTTTAATCACCAATAAACAAATATGAATTCGAAAAGATATTCATATAACCTATGAATGATAGTCATTCAATTTATTTTTTAAATTTTTATTATTATAATTTTTTTTAAATGTTCATTTCAAAATATTACAACCATGGCAAAAAACTGAATAAAGAAATCCATGGAAGTTTATTAATGTAGTTATGCTATAAATAGAAAAAATTATGCAAATATATAAAATATATTGTGTAAATATATATAATCCCTATCCCCCCACTTAAATATCAGCATGTGTATGGAAAATAATTTAAAAGCAATAGGAGAAAAAAAAAATTTTCTTTTTTTCTTTCGAGAGCTTGTGAATTTCACCCCCAATTCCGATTCAAATTTTCTTTTTTGTTTCTAGAAAATTCTACACAAACATAGTTGACCAACAACATTATAAAGTATTTTCTTCTTTTGTATCATTCAATTTTTCTTGACCTTATCTTGAGAAGAAAAATAATACTGCATGATAATTCTTAATTTTATTTTATATTTTTCACAAGGATCATTTCATGCTTTTTGCTGAAAATCTCCAACAACAAAATTCAAAAAGTTATGATGATAAAAAAAAATTACAGAATAATTATCAAATAATATTATTTTTGTGCTTATCAACTTTCCATTCTCATTTTTCTCAAAATTTATAAATTTATGTGGATTAAAAAAATAGAATATGCATTCGTTACTTGTTGAGTTAAATTTCATCAAACATATATTGTCATCATGCTTCACTAAATTAGTCTTTTCATCATGAGTAATATATTCTTTTTCATAGGCCTTTCTTATTTCAATAATTGTTTCACCCTTACAAGATGCAGTTTCATTTGAAAGTTCACCATCATTATAAGAGTTTACTATGCTTATTAATTCATTTACCTTCATAGTTAAATTCATAGTGGCTTTATAATTATATGCAATTCTTTTATCGATATTCTTAAAGAGAGTATGCATAATTTTCTTCAAATTCATATTCTCCTATTGAAATGGTTTACTCTCAATATGTTGATCCTCTTGTAAGTATTAATTGTACTCCGGGTTGCAATTATATTCACTAGAATCAATGTACCTGAAAGAACTAGAAAAAACGTTAGATTGCTCATACGAAGAATAAATGAAATTTGAATTACATGTTTGACATTCACGAACTAGGCGACTGCCTCCACAATATTCACAAGTAACGGATCTTTCACAAACTTTGTTAATTAGTTCTTCAAGACTGTTCATTCTTCCAGAATTTGAAAAGACTAATGTGTTACTTGTTTGGCATTCAAAGCTTCGGTGGTTGCTGCCACAATAGTCACTTATAATAGCCTTATGACAATATTTTTCTACCAACTAAGTAAAATTTTACTTGATTGATTGAAATTCATACTTAAAGTACATAAAGTGGGTTCACAATGAGAAAATATATTTTATTTTATTTTTTAAATCTTTCTTCCTAACACTAATTAGGTGCTACAAAACAAAATACATGAAGACAAAAAAATAGAAATAATAATTAAATATATTATAGTATAATATAAATTAATATAATAATAATAATAATAACAATAACAATAAGATCTTCAAGTCTTATTTTCAAAAGCTTGTCAAGTATTAGAATATAATTACTCGAAAAAATAAAAAAATAAAATCTCAAAGTAGTAATAAGATAATTAATTTGAAGTAGATGTTTACCAATCCCCGACAACGGCGTCAAAAAATTGATGAGTCCAAAGTGTATAATATTTTTATTGCTCGTACTCTATCAAATTCTAGTATAGTTTAAGATATCATCCCACAGAGATTGGAATCATCTAGACTACAAATTTGTATTATATTGATTACTATTTGAGAGAATTAAATCGATGAAAGGTGAGTTTTAAATTTTAAAATACTTAAAATAAAATAAACTATTTTAAAAAGATTTATATATATATTTTTAAAGAGTTGGGAATCGATGAATTCACTTGATAATATTATTATAATATAATCTCAGTCTCCACATGTATTTCTCTAAAGAATAATTGTTTACAAAACAATTATATTTTATTCACTAATAAATAGATATTTAATTATCATTTCATGAAGTTTTGTCAACTAAACAATTTAACACTAGTGATAGTTAAATCAAAATATTTTCTTGCCTGAATTGTGCTAAAAGGTGTAAAGACCCCTTTCGAGTAATCTTTAAATTAATAAACTTATTTAAAATAATCTATCCGCGAGAATACAGATTGAATGAAATAAGATAAAGAACCCTCAAATCAACAATCTTATTTGAGTCAATCCTTTCGTGAGGATACGAATTGAAACAAATAAGGTAGAGATTATTTAAATCTACAAACTTACTTTAGTCAATCCCTCTGTAAGGATAAGAACTGATAGAAACAAGATTAAATATTTGGAATAATAAATAACTAAAAATTATTCTCACTCTACTATTTCACTCATTAGTTATTATATATTAATTTTTTTCCATGAGGATAACAAAATTAATATAAGAATAACATAGAGATAAAATAGATAGATGTGATATTAATAATTAGATAAAATTTTGTTATCTCAGCACAATATGAAGATGTAAATTAATTGTTCAGGCGAATCATGTTTTAAACTGAGTTAATATTATAAATATATCAAGTTTCATCAACTATCCCAACAAAAAAGAAATTACTCCATTATGGAGAAATTAATAAGGAAAAGAAAAATATTATTCTACAAAGAAAAAGAAAGAAAGAAAAAATAAACAAGACTAATTCTTATATCTTGCTTATGTCATTGGATGATTAATAGTCAAAGAAATGCCTCTATTTATAGAAAATTATAGTGTTGCCCCTATGAATGCATTCTTTGAAGTGGTGGTTGTAACCAACAACCTGTAACTTCTTCATTCCATTATTTGACGGGTGTAAGATTTGAAGTGAAGATCATCACCCATGATCTTTCCTACTTCTTCCAAAAAGTTCCACGGTTGCGGCTAGGAAATTGCGGTTACACTCGTGGAATTCGCTTATTTCTTTAATAATTTATTTCTTCTCTTTTATTCTTCTTCCTATAGAATTTGTCAAAAAATATACAATAATATGATATATTTATTTAAAATAATTAATATTTAATATATAAAAATATATAAATAAATATGTTTATCAGGTGATTTGGGATAGGTGTTAAGTAGTGATTCTAAGGAAGCCTTTCTTGATTTTGATGGTGTATTGAGAATTGATGGCCGAGTTTATGTGTCGAGAGTTAGAGAATGGGTGAGATTTATTTTAGAGAAGTCTCAATGCTTTAGATATTCTATCCATACAGGTGTAACCTAGATGTATTGTGATTTGAAGCAGTTTTACTGGTGGGGTGGTATGAAGAAGGATGTGGCAGATTGTTTAGCTCATTGCTTATATTGTCAACAGGTGAAGGTCGATCATCATAGACTAGGTGGTTCAGAGATTACCCATTCCTGAGAAAGTGGGAGCGGATTGGTGATTAAGGGAAAAGTTTAGCCCCAAGTATATTGGACCATTTGAGATTTTTTGGAGAGTTAGGAAGGTTTCTTATGAGTTGGCTTTTCCTCTAGACTTTTCATCGATTCATCTAGTTTTTCAAATATAATATGTTTTAATGTTATATCCCAGATAATTATCATGTCATTCATTGGGATTTGGTTCAGTTTGATGAAAGATTAACCTTTGTTAAGGAGTCATTGTCCATTTTAGCCAGGGATGTGAGATGGTTATATTCTAGAGATATATCTGTGGTTAAGGCTCAGCAGAGACATCATCCTGTTGATGAGGCTATTTGGGTGGTCGAATCCAACAGGTGCAGCAGTTACCCACAGCTTTTACCAATTTAGGTATTTTCTAGCCTTTAGTTTGAGGTTGACTAGATTTTTAGTGATGGATATTATAATGACCTGAATTTGTGAGTCTTTTATTTCTCTGTGTTTAAACTATTGTGCCCTTCCCCGTAGTTGCTACATTTTGATTTTAAGGTTTAGAAATGGTTGGCATGGTTCTCTATGCAATGGGGAATAATTTGTGCAAGTTTGGGTTTTTAGAGGCTTGAGAAGCCATATAGTTGACTTCAGTCAACATTTGTTGTTCTGAGTGCTATATGGCTAACGGACTATGCTAGTAGATCTGGAATGTCTAATCTGGGTTAATAGTAGGGTTGGTTTAGTTTTGGGACTTTTATATCTCATTTCAATCCTTTGATTGGAGAGTAGTGAAATAGGGTCTCAAGGATTAATTTAGTGATAACAATGTTTTTTCAAAAATTCAACATCGTCATTGAGTTTGAAACATCCAAAATAGCATAGTGGAATATATGGTTTACTTCTGTCAGGTATCAAATGAATCCCGAGGGTCTATTTTGAGAATTTGAAACCATTAAAAATTAGTTAGTGCACAATTGATATCTAGTGCAAGAATCCTTCTTTGAAAATGCGGGCCCCTATCTGTAAACACGGAGAAAAAAATCACCTTTCATCACTATCGCTAGGTGGTGGCCGCGATCACGAAGGGCAACGGAGTTCTTCTTTGCGGACGCGATGAGGCTATCGTGAATGCAAAGGCTCGATTTATCAACCTTTGCGAACGGAAAGCTTTGGCCATGAATGCGAAGGCCAATTTATGGCGGATCAACTTTGACCCCTCTCGCGATTGTGAGGTGAGGTTTGCAATTATGAGGTATTGTTTACTGAGCAGTGTAAATACTCCATTTTCGCAATTTCACTCTATTTTGGACCTCCAAGCTTTGGAGAAGGAGATTTTTTAGGGTTTCAATGTTGAATTTTGTGTGGGTGATATCTAAACTTATAATCCCACTATTATATCTTTAAAAACATCTTTAAATCATGATTTCAGATTGAAAAAATTGAATTTTTATCGATAAAGTTTAGAAAAGGGGTTTTCTTCATTTTAGACCCCATTTCAAGAAGGTTTTCTCTTGTAGACTAATATACCCTTGGGGAATGTGTTTTACAATAAAATTTGGATTTACCCTTTTTGTAATCAAACTCATTTTTGCGAACATATATTGGACCTGGCCCAAATATAGGCAATATGGGCATCATTAGCTTTTCTTTAGAGCATAAATGCTATATTTGAATCTTTTAGTTGGTTTTTAGGCTATTCGTGAGGGGAGGGCTCCATGTTGAAGAACTTAGACCAGGATATCATTATTCTGAGATAGGTTATGGCTTAACTTCTTTTATATTGAGTTGGGTGGTTAATGAATAAGTAAAGCATTCTATGGGTTGGAAAAGTAACCATGAGGTGTATATTTTAAGATTATTTTTACTATTGTGTGCCCGTTTGGGGGCTTATATTCTGTTATGGTTGGTTTGTAATGCTCCAATACTACAAATGTCAGGAATTTCAGGCCTATTGGACTTTGTAATACTAGTACAAGTCATCACCAAGATTATCATTCCTCCCCAATATCATTAGGCCCAACCAATCCAATTTTCTTAATACAAGAAGGAATTCTGATAATGCTATTATTTTCCAGGAATTCACTAGCCACTTCTCAAGAATAAGAGAGAAAACTGCTAATATGATCCTCAAAATAGACCTGGAAAAGGCCTTCGATAGGATTAAATGGTCTTTTATCAAGCAAGCCCTCGATTTTTAAACTTCCATCTCATCTTTCCAAGCTTATCATGTCTTGTATCTCCACCTCTACTATTTTGTCCTGATTAATGGAAGCAAAATGAACTTTTTTAAACTATCTAGGGGTATTAGACAAAGAGATTCTCTCTCTCTCCCTACATCTTTACCATGTGTATAGAGTTTCTCCCTATGAGAACTAACTATAAAGTGGATATCTTGAATTTAACCCCCATTTTTGTTTCTCTTGGGGATCTAAGATCTCTCATCTATTTTTTGCTAATAACCTTACCCTGTTTACTAAAGCTGACACTAAGAAATGAAACATCATCACCCAAAATCTCTCCAGCTTCAGTGTTTTCTTAGGTCAAATAATCAACACCTCAAATTCCAAGGGGATCTTTTCTAACAACGGTAAATTGGAGGAGAAAGATTCGTGCTTAGCTATCCCAGCTAGACCAAACTTTGGTAAATACTTGGATTTTCCCGTTTTTCAAAAAAAGCCTGCTAATAGTTATTTTTAATTCATCTTAGATAACAGGAGTACTAGGTTTGCGAGTTGGAAAACCAAGTTTCTTAACATGGCTGGAAGAACCATCCTTATAAAATCCACTCTTAGTAGCATTCCTAACCATGTGATGTAGTATAACCATCTCCCTAGTAATATTCATCAAGCCATTAATAAAATCCAGAAAATTTTTATTTGGGCCACCACCTCTAAGAAAAAGAGAATACATTTGTAGGATAGAGCATCACAACCAATTAAAAGAGGGAAGGTGGGTTGGGTATCTAAAAAGTTGAAGTTAAAAATAATGCCCTTTAAGCCAGTCTATCTAGGAGGAAGACTCAAAACCCAGACTTACTCTAGGCCAGGGTGCTCAACTCCAAGAATGCCAATAGGAATTGAATAACCAAATCCCACTCTACCAAAACTTAGAAAGACATCCAAAGAAGGGAACCTATATGCAAGAAACCTTCACTGTGGATTGTCCACAAAGGGGACAAAATTACTTTCTGGGAAGACAGATGGATCCCCAATCAACCTCTCCTAAGCCATATCATTCAAGGTCCTGTCACCAATAACATTAGGGGCTCTAAGCTTAATAAATATAATATGAATGGGGTTTGGAACCTTGGGGACCTCTTCTTATTTCTACCACCTCATGTTATTCATAACTTTCAGGGTTCCTTCTTTTCTAACAAAAGGTCCATCAAAGATCATCCCATCTGGAGTCTCACATGCAATGGCCTTTTCTCCACTAAGAGTGCCTATCATTTTATACAGTCCAATGATAAGCATGACATAGACACTCCTAGGAAATACTTCACTTAGATTTGGAGACTCAATGTCCCAAACAAGATCAAATTCTTTCTTTAGTTAATTTAATACAATAGACTTTCCTATAATGTCAACTTGTGCAAAATAGACATAGATATCAACCCAGTATTCTTTTTTTTCTACATCCTCAATGAATACATTGTTTCCCAAGGCCTCTAGACTAATCTGATTGTTAAAGCCCATATGATCTCTAGATCCAACCTAACTCATTTAGCATAAGTAATTAGGAAACCACCTGGAAATGTTATTAGAATGTTTTTCTTCCCTTAGGTTTATAGATCATCAAGAATAACAGAAATAGTAATCTCTTCAACCATCAAAAGAATAAGCCCCTCTTTAAAAAGGCCTACCCTGAAGCTATTGAATTTTTTCACCTAAATACTAGAAATAACACTAGACAAGACACCACAACCATCAGTGTCAAGTGGGAATGTCCTACAAGAGGTATTTTCAAACTCAACACTGATAGAGCATAACATGGGAATCCAGGAAAGGGTGGTATTGGAGGAGTGTTTAGAAACAATAATAGACATTGGATAATTGGATTTTCTAGAGAATTCACAACCTCTACTAACAATCAAATAAAATTTCTAACTTTGCTCTAATACCAATCTAACATGACCTGAACTAGTCGTGTTGGGTGCCTCAAGTCCAACCAGAATCGGAGACCACCCCCAATATCCCATCGTTAATCGCCCTACACCCCATGTCGAATGAATTTTAAACATATAACAAGATAAAACAATAATAATCTAAAGACAATAAAGTAATTCTATAATCACAACCAAACAGCCACAACCAAATATCCAACCAATACCAATACTGATGTCAATACCAATACCAATACCAATGTTAATTGCTAACACTAATACCGACACCATCCATGCCCATAGTAGTTCGACAAAGCCTCTAACCCAAATCAAAAAATATACAATCGGGGCATGTCCCCGACTATAGCCAAAACCAAAACCATAGAAATAACAATAATGAAAAGAATTCCATAGCATGAAATAGGGTCTTCCGGAGTATGGAAGCTTACCACTTCAATCTGACTCAAAGTTGTCCCCTAATCCAGGTCACTGAACAGGAGGAATCACTACAACAAGAAGCATCTATAGCTACAAAAACTAAGCTATGAATTTAGAAATAGTAGCTATTAACTAGTAACATCTGTAAAATTAATTTTGGATTTCATAGCTATTTATAGATTCCTTCTTAGCCATTAAAATTAAATTGGCAAAGATAATTCTTCATTTTTGCTATGATTACTAGCAATTATGACAATAATTACCTAAATAGCTACAATTTTATTGCTACGGTAAAATTTAGTAGCTAATCATAAGTTTTTGTCACGCAATATAAGTTATTGTAGCAATAGCAAGCTTTTTAGCCACAATAAAATATTTAAAATAAAATAATGTAGCTAAATGAATTTTCTTGCTTCAAGTCATAAAGAATCGTGGCAAGAGTAAAATGGTATAGCCACACGTTTTTGCTATTACATAGTTTCGTAGCTAATTATAAATTTTTGCCATGAATTAAAACTTATTTGTAGTAATAGTAATCTTTTAGCCATAATAAATTATTTAAAATTAAATATTGTGGCTAAATAAATATTTTTTCTTCAAGTTATGAAAAATTAGTGCAATAATTTAAATGATATAGCCATAGAGTTTTTGCTACAATAAAATTTTGTAGCTAATTGTTAATTGTTGCAATGTGTTAAAACTTGCTATAGCAATAGTGACTGTTTAGCCATGAAAAAGGTTATTTAAAATAAATGATTATAGCTAATAAATATTTTGACTTTGAGTACTAAAAACTGTGGCAATAGGTGGCTTAATAATATTTATACTCTTTGTTTCTAAATAAATAGTGATTTTAGTTTGGACACGTCCCTTAATAAAACTATTCATTCCTAAAATACAAAGATGTTTTTAATAACTTATCCTTGATAAATAACTTGAAGAGGATGTAACTCTTTAATAATTTCTTAATTATGTAAAAAAAATTATTTAAAGAAGGATAAAATTGGAAGAACATCATTAATGTTTTCTTGATTATCTAAAATACCACGTATTTAGAAATAAAATGAAAAATGTAAAAACCACTTTTTTGGAATATGGAAACAATTATTTATCATGGCGAAATGATTTAGCCAAAATTTAATACTATTATAAAATTTTGTTGTTAGTAATTAATTTTTACCTCAAACTGAAATTTATTATTGAAATACTAATTTAGAGTAATTAGAGGTGTTAATCGTTCGGTTCGGTTCGGTTTGGTTTGATTCGATTCAATACTACATGACTATTATGAATTTTAAATATAATTGCCATAAATAGAGACTTCTAATTCATTTTGATTAACTAATTATGCTCAACTTAAAAATAATTTCACTTAGTCTTACTAAAGTTTAATCTCAATTAGGTTCTTTTAAAATTATCATTTGACTCAAATTTGTTTCACTAGAATAATATATTTATCACTCTAATGTGATTGAAGATATTAATCAGCCGATTTAAATAAATTTTATAGATTATAAGTCATTAATAAATAAATATTTGATTATATGTATTTTAATTATCTAATCATGCCAAATTTCATAAAAACTTCATCCCAACCTAATAAATGTATTTAGAATTATTGTTTGAATTGAATATGATGTATTGAAACATTACTTTTTAAAATTTAATGTAATTAGAGGTGTTCATCTTTAAACTGGATTCAATTTTGTATGATCTCACTTCTAAGTTATATATATATATATATATATATATATATATAAGTCTATATCTAATATCCATAATATATTAAAAATGTAAAGGGCATTAGAAATGTCGTTTGAACTTTTTGCCCTTCATTAAAAGCTTGGCTTTATACAAAATCGTTTTTTCACTATTTTCTCAAATATTTTAGAGTTGAAAATTAATTAAATATATTTATGGTAAAACTTTTCCTTATTAGAAGTCATTGGAATTAATGACAGCTAATACTTTTTTTATGAATTTAAGAATTCTAAATCAACTAAATTTGATTTATAAAATATTTGAAAAATCTAGAAATAAATATAAAAGTGTTAGAATAAGAAAAATTTAAAAAGTACCAAATTTTTAAACATTTTAAAATGATATAAAAATGTAATCAATGATTTTGTAATGATTTGGCTGTAAACAATTAGGGATGATGTTAATTATAAAAAAAAAAAAAATGTACACAAATATGGTTGAAATTAATGTGTCTCTCTTAGCACCTGTTAGCGAGGAAGATAGGTACTGCATGACAAACGCAAAAGTGATGATCTATCAATCACTTGAAACTTCTGATGGAAAAACATATATGTACTTATGATAAAATATATGTTTATGGTTACATTATTATATTAAAATATGAAGAATCTTTGAAAAGTGATTTGAACTTTTTACACTTTATTAAAAATCTCCACAATAGACAGAATTATTTAATTTTAAATAATCAAACGTTATACGTGCGAGGCACGTGCTTACATTATAATATATGTTTATGTTTACTTATTATATTAAAATTTGAAGGATATTTGAAAAGTTATTGAAAATTTTTACACTTCATTAAAATTTTCACAATAGATAGAATTATTTAATTTTAAATAATCAAATGTAACATGTGCGAGGCACGTGTTGTTAAACTAGTATATACACAAGAATCAATTAAATTTCAATTAAAAACATTATAATACAAAAATTTAAAAAAAGGTAATATACATAATTATAACATCAAACTTATCAACTAACTTCTTAAACGTATCAAGTTAATTTTATTTTGTTGCAACATATTATTTTGAATGTTAATTGTACTTTTTCTAAAAAAAGAAATATACAATTAATTTTGTATCATTTTTACTTCTAAGTTTCAAATATAATTTTATATACACACAGAGATAGAATCAATTAAATTTCATTTAAAACCATTATAATACGAAAAAGAAAAAAAAAAGTATTATACATAATAATAGCCTCAAACTTATCAACGAATTTCATAAACATATCAAGGTAATTTTATTTTGTTGAAAAATATTATTTTGAATGTTAATTGTACTTTTTAATAAAAAAAAAATACATTTAATTCTTTTTTGAAAGTTATCAGGAAATTTGTATTGTTTTAAAATAAGTGCATATTTTCCTATATTTAAGAAAAAAAATTCCAAAAAAGCAAAAAAGTTATTCATAAAACTTCAATAATGTAGATATATTATGTACATGTATATTTGAATTCACACTGATACGCAGACTTTATTAAGGAATCGTAATATTTACAAATGTTATATGTTTTGTTTAACATATTAAATTTATACTTATTTCTTTTATGTTATTTTTAAAAAAAGTATTTTGAATTATAATACCTTTACGTTGTCTATCCCTCTCATTGTAATTTTTCATACATAATATCTAAATGAGTTTTTTTTTAATTTAATATTTTACCTTTGATTAGAAAATTGTCATATTTAATAAATATGCAATATGAGTTAGTCTAGAATATAAATAGATAAGTCAATTGTTTGGTCAATATAATTAATACACATACACTAATAAAGAAAGGAATATTGAAATTTTGGTTATGTTTTGTTCAAATTTATTATTGAATATTTTATCTTTGAATATTCTATTCTAACCTTGACTTTTAAGCCATATAATTCATATAATTTTTGTATCTTTAATCCAAAATAAAAATTGCAATACAAAATTCACATTTCTATTTAAATTAAAATTAAAATAGGTGAAAGATGGTTCCACAGTACTGGACACTTTAATTTGAATTTGAATTTATATTGTTGATATAAAAATAAATTGAATTGCCAATTAATTTTAAAACAATTTGAATTTATTTTTTATTTTTTATTTTAAACTTGGTATTTTAATTCATAGTACTCATTTTATATTCATTGAATTTTTATATTTTCAATTCAGAGCAAAAAATAGTAATTTAAAATTCATATTCTCATTTAAATTTAAATCAAACATTTATCCCCATTTATCTCAAACCCCATAATCCCCCACCACAACCACCACCACCACCAAAAAAAATAATAAAAAATTGCAAAAATCCCAAAATTTTAATATCAAAACTTTCATTAAATAACCCTATGTCCCACTTAACCCTATTGTAGACCCCTTTCCCCCTTCTCCCCCCCCCCCCCTCCCCCCTTCTCCCCCCCCCCCCCCCCCCCCCCCGCGTCCCGTCACTTTTTTCTTCTCATTTTTTTTTAGTTTTTGATTTGTTTAAAAATTTTATGATGTGTTATTGATTAATATTTTCTTTTTTTTGTAGGTTTACAACATGCAATTCATCATGTAGATTAAATAAGTTTTACAATTTGGGTATTACATTGGATTGTAAATATTTTTGTTAATTTGAAGGTAATATTCTATTTGTGTGGATTTTATAATTGATATTGAAATTTGAGATCTAACCCTTATGAGATTATATTGAATATCTTTTTGTTGTTGTATTGAAATCTGAAATTCATATCTATACGTTTTAAGATGCTTAAAAAGTATACGAGTTTGTTTACTTCTTTGGTTGCTTTGCATTTTCCTTATTACTTAAGGCATATTTTTCTCCTTGAAATTCTACATAGACACATACTTTACCATTATTGATAGGCCTACTAATGGAATAGGAGCATATAAATGGCAAATTAGGATGTATGTTGTCAAGTTGAGGTGCAGTTGAAGATTGAAGAAGAAGAGATAAGAGAAGATTCTCATTTTGGATTCAAATAAGATGGTGTCTTAAAAAAATTATATATTGTGACTATTTAGTTGTAAAATACAATTATATATAATTTAACAATTGTTTTAGAATCTCAAAAATGAATTTGTAGCTATATTATACAATTTTTGTTATTGACAAAGCTTGTAGAATTATTTTTTTAATATATAGTAATGGAATTGTTGATATATATATATATATATACATATACTACTAATATATAAGTGAGAATAAGCTGCTGAAGCAGGCAGCTTGTGGACAACAGTGACTTTCCTATATCATCCTTAATTAATTATTATAAGTCATTTTCGTATTAGAAAATTAATAATATTTAATTTAAAAATTAAAGTGGATATTTATGACGTGTTTGCTTCAGCTGTTTCAAGCGAAAAAAATTCAGAAAAAAGATAATAATATAATAAGAATTTTATAAGAAATAGAAGCTACTCAAAATAAACATAAAAAGATACTAGATAAGATAGAACAAAATTTAGATTATTTAAAGTCACAAGAAATACAAATAGACAGAAAAATTCAGTATTTAAATAAAAAATTTAATCTAGAAAAGATACCTACAAAATTAGAAATTGAAAAGCTAATAAAAACCTTAATAGAAAAACCTAAGAAAAATTTTGTTTGTCTTACCATGTATAATTACATAATATTTGAATCTAGGCTTACTTTTATCTGATATATATTGACATAAAGTATTCATGACGGCTAAAAATTGTTTATGGTCTGGTTTATGGTGTGCTATCCACAAATTGTCTATTAGGCATTTTTGGGGGCTATCTAAAATATGTTCTGGTCTTAAGTTAAAAGAATAATTACTAGGTGGGAAAAAAATTAAATTTAAAAGGCCCAACGTCTATTCTCTCCAGTGGTTGCATGGATTTTTGGTGTTCGATAGAGTTTTGGGGTCGAAATCTAACGTTCCCTAGCATTGTCTGAAAATAAATGTCTTGAGACGAGGAAGACGATATTCCCTTACCTTTGTCTGTTGCATGTTGGTTAGTTGGTCGCATGTTGAAACAAATATTACCCTGTTAAACAGATTTTATTTTTAATTGTAACCTACTTAATTTATCTGCTAATTCATTTTCTTTTCCTTTAATATATTCAAAAACTATATTTTTATATACCGATATAGTGTCCATAAAATTTAACCATCTTCTTCTACTACTAGCTTTATCATTTGACTAAATTTAACTATTGTCTCACAATCTGTTCTTATATATATATATATATATATATATATATATATATATATATATATATATATTAATTGTATCTACATTATAGAAATTTGTGTTATTAATAATATTTATGAAAATATTCTTCAATTTGTAGCTTCATATAATTGTAAAAAATATGCCTAATTATTTTTACTTTTCATAGCAAATTTTAAAAATAGCTATAATTTATGTATTTCGTGGCAAAATGAACAATTTCTTAGCTATGTGCAAAATATTTGTGGCATTTACTTCATTTTATAGTTATAAATTTTCTAACTCGTAGCTAAATGCAAATATTGTTATCACGAGACTAAAACATAAACTAGCCACAAATTATAAATTTTCTTAGCAAATTATTTTGCTACAATAGAATAAATCTTAGCTATAATATAAAAAATCACTATAGATTCTAAAGTCTATAGCTAAGTTTTAGTTACGCCACTTCTTGCTATGAATGCTACGGAAAAAATTGTGGCTAAATTGTTTAGCTATGGAACTTTTCATATTTAGCTATGACATATCATGTAGCTATATATATATTTTGTTGTAATGGTAGTATGACTAGTTCCTGCATTGTGTGGGGATACAACGCTCGGAGATGGTTAGCGGAGTGAACGCTAGAATGTAACTCAGGGATAAAGATAAAATAATGCCATCATTCAAAACCAAATCAAATAACCATATGCAATCACATACACACGCACACACACACACGCACATACATATACATAGGGAACAAGGTTTAGCATGCATTTAAATCTTAACCTGGATTGTGGAGCTTAGCCGTCATAAATCTACCCATAGGCTATATGGATCCAGTGTAACCTCTAAACGGGCCCCAGTGCGTGTAGCCACACGAACCAGAGATATCACAGAAGGCTGGGGAGTAGGGGTGCGCATCGATCGGTTCGGTTCGGTTTTATATATTATTGGTTCAGTTTATCCGTTTTTGATTTTTAAATATGCAAAACCAATAACCAACCAATAAGAAATTTTCTTATCGGTTTTCAGTTTATTGTTTTTTGGTCCTCAACGATTTGATTTTTGGTTTAACCAATAATAAAATACTCTTAAAATAGAAATAGCAACAACTAACATATAAAATTGAAATCTTAGTTGCCACCAAAATCATGCGCAATGCATTTTAATTTATAAGAATCTTCAAACTTGAACTAAATGTTAGTTCAGAAGAAAGTTGAATCATAATTGTTGGAAGCTACTAAATTATGCTTCAAGCTTTTCAATATGATAATACCCGTGCTTTGTATTGTGCCTTTGTTTCCCTGAATAGGTTACTACTTTGTGAATCTCTGAATTATGAATAGGTAGTGTATAATATATATATATATATATATATATATATATAATATAAATATTTATATGTATAACACAAATAGGAGTAAAACAGTAACTTAGTGTATCCTTATTGGGTTATCGGTTAAACCGATAACCCAATAAGCTAAAACCAAAATCGAACAGTTTACCCAATAAATTTTCTTATAAAACCAATAAAAAATTATTAACCCAATAACATTTTTATCGGTTGGTTTGATTTTTGCATACCCCTATCGGGGAGTCCCGTGTACCCGTCGCCCTCCATGATACATATATACAAGTGTAAACTTAGGGGAGTCCCGTGTACCCCGCAATAATAAGGTTACCAAAACCAACCGTCATGTCGGCAAACATGAGTTTCCAGTGTCCGTACATCGGACTCACACCTTCACGGTTATCTATCGCAACCCGCCATTATTGACCAATTAAAATATTTAGCACACAACTAAGCCACCAATATCAGGAGTTAATTATTAAGGCATTATAAAGTGGTATCGTCATACCGACTATAGCTTGCAAGCAATGTCATTAGCCAACACTTAGGGGATTTCCATGTACCCCACATAATCCATTATTAAAAATCACTTGGGGGATTCCCATATACCCCACAGGGTTTTCAATTCAATTCAATTTATGGCCATCTAAGTCTTTATAAAGTTCTTCATCAATTATTTTCATGGTTATGCCAAAGCCTTAGTTCAAAACACAATTCAACTGGTGACAATATGATTCTCATTGACAATTTCATAAACAGGTTGAGGGCATGCCATTATCAAAGCCAAAATCATCATATTTTGGGGTTCAACCATGACCCCTCAATTAATTCACCATTCCCATGCACCCATATGTGGAAAAAACAAAATTAAAACATGTATAATCACAATTTAAACCGTAGAAAATAATATTCAATGATATGCATTCAAACCCCTCAACCTTGGTTTCAAAACCACCATTAATGATTCATGAACAATGCTTAAAACACATTCTTTTACTAAAATAACAATGAAAGGAGAGTTACATGCTTGAATTACAAAGATTCACGGAGAGAAATTGATCTTTAAGCCCTTAGATGACTACTTTGAAAAAACTCTAGCCAGTTTTGCTTGAGAGGATTTTGAGAGAGTAAGAGGGTGTTTAATCTTATAAAGTGTAGAATGAACGACCAAAAAGTGTTATAGGGATGTGGGGTCTTTAGGGTTTTAAGCGAGAAATGTCTAAATTACCCCCAGCTTAAAGTTGTAAAAAACCCGCAGATGGTTACGAGTCGACCCCTTGGCTCGTGACCACAACATATGACTCGCACCCTTGAGTTGTCACCAATACAGTGAGTTGGATACCCATACACTGTCCACTATATGACTCCATGATCCCACTCGTGACCTAACTATACCACTCGTATGGTTTAGCTATATGCAAGACAGAACCTAATGGATTGGACACTGGACAACGTACGACTCAACTCTACCACTCGTAACCTATCCTCATGGGCACTTAGTAAGCCACTCATACTCAGAGTCAAGTCAAGTCACTAAGTTACTAATTTGATTAAGGATTATCCTAACAACTCGTCACCACCCCTAACGACTCATACCACCAAGTCGATACCATAATAGAACCCCCAATCACCATTCACTGGATACCTTACGACTAGGTTTACCTGACCCATACCCATACCATATAACTCATATGATGAGTCAGTACTAGGACAGTGAGCTTAAAGCTTAAGAATTTTATAATGGCCAAAATCCAGGGTGTTTTATGTAACTTTCAAGATATAATTTATCTATTCATTTTTCCACTTTATTACCCTTTTTTTCTTATTCATTGCATGGAAGATTTCCTCACTATAAATAGAAGTGGTTTAGTATTATTTTTGAAGAAAAGAAAATATAGAATTCACAGAAGTTAGTAAAAAGAAAGTTTGTCAGTTGAAGGAAGGTGTTTTTATTGGTGGAACTTTGAACTCAACTCTTGTACAGAGTTTGTTGAATTGTACTTTATGAGAAGACTGTTGTATCCTGAAGGGCACAAGTCTTTAACCGGTGAAAATATTTGTTGCAATGGACTTGATCTCTTTAAAGAGTAGCAAGGAGATATCCGCGCCTCAACAAAGAAGAAAATTATTATATTTTCTTTACTTTTATATTTCAATTATAATTTATAACATTTCACCAATATCATGAACTCCTATATTAATTATTTCTTATTTTTATCGATGAACATTTGACATTCGCTTAGTATTTTTTCTCTAGCAATCTAATACTAGTGCTGATCTGAAGTACAATTCCATCATAACTTGTTTTCATATTGAGGATTATTTCATCAATAACAAAATCTACAAAGATGTTGTTAATATCTCATCGACCGCTGTGCCAAAGCATAATAACTATATTAACATTGTTGTAAAAGAATTAAGAAAATAATATAAAATTGAGAAAATTTAGAATTTATATATTAGTCTAATAATGACAATGGTTGAAAAGAGGAAACTTGCACTTTGTTTGGATGGTGGTTTGCGATGGTTTCATAATGTACAATATAGTATCGTATGGTATAGTACTGTACAGTATAGTACAATACAATGTTTGGATAGACTGTATTGTTCACGATTGTTTAATAACAGCTTAATTATTTGGTTTGATGGTATGGTACTGTATCGTAATGGATAAGTTTACTAAAATGCTCCAAATTATTATAAATTTTAAATTTATCGATAATTGTTAGTAAAATAATTTTTTTCCACAAATTTATCACAAATCATGCCTTATAAATATATTAAGTTGTTAAATTTATGAAAATTCTAACAAAATTAAAACTTTAAATTCATGAAATAATAATGTAAACTGTCCTCAAGTAAAGCAAGAGTGATTTTTGTATGTGATATACCAATGAGATTCTATATTTACAAGAATCTCAATTAAAAAGAAAATTATGCCACCACCTACTTTCATGAATCTCATTAGTACTAGTAAACTGTATTACGATATGTATGGTAAATTGTATGTATATTTCATGAATCTCAGTAAATCTGCATATTAGCACTAAAATTATTCTATATTTTTCTAAAATTATTATCAACAAGATTTTATAATTACAATAGAGTATCATACCATCAAATCACACCATAGATTTTTTAGGTGATTTCATTTCATCTTTTGTTTAGTGCTATATGCAAAGGTTTAATTTTAAGAAATTAATTTATTTTTAAAAAATATATTGAAAGAATAATTAGAAAAAACAAAAAGGAATTAAATTGAAATGAGTTTTGTGCTTACCTTTTGAAATAGAGAGGAATTGATTTTGTGATTACATGTTTGAGAATGGTGGAGAACAATGTAGATGAGGGATTGAGCAAGAAAAACATAAGGATTGAAAGTAATATAGGATGTAATATGGGGATTTGGACTGTAGGTGACAAAAGAGTTTTAAAATGAGGTGTAGGTGACACAAGTCTTAATTATTAGGTGGAGCTGACAATTACTTTATTATGGATTAAGAAAGTTTAGAAAGTTTGAAAATAACCCACAAGTTTTTAAATTTACACTTTTATCCAAATGTTAGCCTATATAACGAAAAACGAAGGAAAAAAGGCATATTTCTCTCTCTTTTCACCCTTTGTTATTTTCTCTCTCTTAGCGATTTTTGTTGTTCATTGTTGCTGCTGCTTCATTCATCATCTTCTGCTTCATTATCATTATTTTACTTCATTAGCATCTTCATCTTCTTCTTGTTGACTATTTGTTGTTGTTGTTGTTACCACTACTGTTGCTATTTGACCAATTTCTTAGGTTAAATTTTATTTTGAACATCACTTTCTTCTTTGACATTAATTCATAGGAGACCTTGGTAAGTCAAATTATGATTTTTAGTTGAATTTTTCATCTAGGTGACTGCTATTGTGTTATTGTTTTCTAACAATGGATAGAACTCAATCATAAATCCAACATAAGATCCATCTGTTTAAACAGATAAATTATCTGCTGCAACAGATGAGACATCTGTTTCAATGGAAGACTGATATATTGGATTCATGTTTAAACAGATTGGTCATCTGTTGTAATATTTGAGACATCTGTTGAAACAGATTAGTTATCGTGTGATATGATAAATATCTTTTTCAACATATTAGTAACCTGTTGCAACAGAATCTAAACATGATTCCAACAGAAGTGTTGTCTATTGCAACAAGGTAATATCTGTTAAAACAAATTACTAGCTTGTTGGAACAGGTAAGTCATCTGTCGCAATAGGTTAATTATCTATTGCAACATGTCACTCATCTATTGGAATTAGTTTCAAAGGTGATTTAGTACTGTAACATCAATCCCAATAGGCGTTTCATCTATTACAACAGATATGTAGGAGAGTGACATGAATCCCAATAGGTAAGTAATCTGTTGCGACTGATCACTTACCTGTTGTAACATATAACACATCTGTTGGGATTCATTCACGGCACTATGAAATCACTATCAACTTTTTTTAACAAATGACTTTATTTAGGTACCACTAATGGAGGGTTCAATAATAATAGGTGTAGATTGTCATGGTCAATGGGTCAAGAAGAGCAATCGATATGTATTGGTTTTGAAGGAGGGTGAAATACTAGAAATGATAGCTATGACAGTCCAAAGTGATGTTTCGTATGATGATTTTGTGAACTTAATCATCATCTTTTGTGGGCTGAATTATCAACCGGAAGAACTCGCCATCAGCTACATGCACAGCTCCTTTGAAAATCAGAGGGTACTGCATTTCAAGATAATCGATCAGGTTCGGTTGTATGCTTATCTAAGTAATTCAACCAGGCCAGTGTTAAGGGTGTACATTACTGAAAAGACGAGAGAGAATGAGAACCAAAATGTAGAAGAAGAAGAAGAAGAAGACTTCTTTGATGATAGGTTGGATGATCTAGACATGAATATTCCAGATGATGATCAAACACCTACGCCCGTTGATACGACCAAAATTATGTTCAGTTCTTCTCAATCGACACGGTCTGGAAATCTTCAAGACGACGAGACCGGCTTTTTTATTGGAATGTCATTCAAGGACAAGAATGAACTATCTAACACTTTATTTATTTCTTGCTTGAAAAAAGATTTTAGAATAAAAAAAGTGATTAATTCGAGCAGTGTCTTTTGATTCAAATATGGCAATTTGAACTGCAAGTGGTGGTTTAGAGCGGTGAAGTATGCAAGTCCTGATAGATTCATCATTCATAAACATGAAAAGCATCACACATGTGGTTTTAAGCATATGTCGGGCCAAAATCCTTACGTCACGGCAAAGGTCCTAGATGAATATTTCAGGAGTAGTTTTCCCAATGGAAAAGGCCCTTCAACAAGGGTTATGGCCAATCAAATCCTTATGGATTTGGGTGTCCTAATCAGTTATTGGAAGGTATATATAGCCATGGAGATTGCCAAGGACCTAGTTAGGAGGACACTCGAGCATGGGTATAAAGTCCTGGATGCTTATCGTTACATGATTGAGTCCACAAATCCCGAAAGTAAGACGGCATTGCATCTGGATAAAAATGGAAGGTTCAAGTACTTTTTTGTATCCTATGGTGCTTGGATTCAAGGTTTTTGACATTTGAGAAAAAGCATAACCGTCGACGGTACCTTCTTGAGGAGCAGGTAAAATGGAGTTTTGCTAGCGGCGGTGGCGCAGGATGCGGAGAATAACATCTTTCCTATTGCTTTTTGTGTAGTGGACAAGGAATGTGATGCCTCTTATGGATTTTTTTTAACAACTACGACGTTGCATCGAAGATATCGAAGAGTTGTGTTTTGTATCAAATAGGCATCCAAGTATTCCAAAGATGGGTTCACTTTTCTTCACTTCAGCTTACTTTGGTTGTTGCATCAGGCATCTTGGAGAGAACATTCGAAACAACTATCACAATGAAAGGTCGTCACCCTTTTTTATAGAGCAGCTAAAGCATATAGTAGAGAGGAGTTTTTAGACCATTTCAATCAAATAGCAGATGTAAATTCCAAGGTAGCAGAATTTATCACACGTGTCGGTTTCGAGAGATGGAGTCGGGTATTCTGTCCAGCAAATAGGTACATTCTTATGGATTTAATGTCTTGTTTGATTTAAAAGTTTAGTATGATGTCGTACTAAGTGATTCTTTTCTATAGGTACAATATTATGACATCAAACATGGCTGAATTGGTGAATTCATTGTTTGGCGATGAAAGAGAATTTTCCATCAAGGCTATGTTTGAAAAAATAAGAAAGAAGTATAACGATCTTTTTAATGAAAGGCGTGTGCAGTTCAAGTGCCCATAAAAAAGAACCCGATTTGTTCTCAAAATTGAAAAAAAATATCAATGAACATCAATTTGGGGAATATGTTATTCTCTCATAAAATAGCAGATTACAAATTTTGTATCACCGGTCATGGTGATGCTGCCACGGTCGATCTTCAAACAAGATCTTGTACGTGTAAATTTTTTTACTTGAACAAAATACCCTGTCCATATGCTATGGCAGCGCTTCGAGCTCAATACGGTCATAAATATGGACCTGAAGTTTATGAGCACTCCTCTCAATGTTATTCGGTGGAAAAATATTAAATGGCATATAGTGGGCATATTACTCTCGTGCCTCTCGAAGAATCTTGGGTTGTTCCAACAGAGCTTATGGGGAGATTAATACCTCCTCCATATATTGACCCGAGCACTATTAAACAGGGAAGAAAGCCATATAAGAGGAGGCGTAGAGTTGGAGAATCATTTTCATCAAGAAGAAACAAGTGCTCCATATGTAAGTGCGCTGGTCATAAAAGAACTGCATGCCTGAATCGTAATCAACCATGATCGTTGTAATTGCAGAAACTTATGTTGTTGTTTGTTTGTTTGTTGTGGACTTTTATATATTTAACTCATTATTGTGAACCTAATGTTATTATTTATTATATATAAAATATCTTTTTTTAATAACTTGTGCATCAATAAAAAGAGGCAAAACATAAACTAAATAATATAGAAGACCACAATTATTCTCAACAGTTGCACAAACAACTGAAATATTTTCCTCCAATAGATGACAAATCTGTCAAAATAGATGGATAATTTGTTGATAGAAACCCAACAGATGACCAAGTTGTTCCAACATATGGTCCATCTGTTGAAAGAACTTAAAAGCCAAAATTGCTAGTGCTACTGGATTCAACATAGCTCCTTGCCTCCAGCCGTCGACATGTTAAAATGTATGTATGTTTAGATTAGAAGAAATAGACAGAATGAAAATTGAATAAGAATTAAAATGCCAAAGTCTGACTAAAAGTAAATTTTTCATTAAACGAAAAATAAAATACATTAGGTATAGATCCGATATAGATAAATTAAAATACATATGCTAAAAGAAAAAACACATTCTAATTATTATTATTATTATTATCATCATCATCATTAATGACAGCCGGCCAATCAACTCGCAGCAGCAGGGCCCTCACCAGCCTCTACATCTCTCTGAACATCATCACTCTTACAGCGACCAACTCTATCTGCAGGTCATTAACTTGCCTCTGAAGTTCCCGCACTATGTCGCATAGAATAGCAATATCCAAAAAAGGATCAGTCATATCTAGAACACGCATGAATTGACAAATTAAAGAAAAAATCCAAAATGTAATACAATATATACGATCAACTGGTAAATTTACACTAGAAAAAAACTTACCTCAACGAGAAAGGAATATGTTCTTTGAAGAGAAGTGGTTGAAGATGTCACATGAAAAGAAAAAATACAATAAATAAATAAAGTTGAGTTGAATGAAGATTAAGGAGGGACCTATTTATAGAGAATTAAATCTAGACGTGTCAGGCCAAAAGGCAGGACTGTTTAGCTCCATTGCATTAATTACATTCAAACTAGTGGTATTTTGTTTTTTGTGAAAAGTCACAACTTTTTCTTTTACATTAATTACTTCTCACCTTTTCAAAATAGTTTAAGACTCAATAAAAGCTGTTATTATTGAGTTGTTGCAATAGATCGTCCATCTGTCGTAACAGATTTATCATCTGTTACAACAGATGAATTGAATATGCAACAGATAGTTTGTCAAAGCCGATTTACCATCTTTTGATATAGATGGTTTATATATGAACAGATTAGACATCTGATGCAACATATGTATTAACTGTTGCGACAGATAGACAGTATGTTGGAGGAGATGTTTTGATATCTTCTAACAGCTGATTCATCAGCTTTAACAAATAAAGTATTTAGTTCATTAGCTATTTTGAATATGTTAGATAAAAAGTCATGACTCTTTACCTCTTTTTAATAGTCCCTCCATTTCGTATTAGTTGGGCCCTATGGGCTTGGCACACAAATTAATAAAAATATAAATTAGGTGATTATTTTACCAAATTGGACTTATTAATTATGCTTTGAAGGTATAAATGTGAATAATATACTTTATGTAGTCATTTCATAATAAGGGTAATCTTGGAAGAATATAATAAAATTCTCTTGATTTTATAAATAGAAAACTAAATTGAAACTAATATTTTTAGCAAGAAGTAATCACCTGCGTGCAGATGAATAAAAATGCAGTCTGGTCTATCGCAACAGATTTACCATCTGTTACAACATATAGATTATTTGTTGCAATAGATGGACCATTTATTGGAGGAGATATTTTGATTTCTACCAACGGCTGATTCGTCAGTTGCAACAGATAGAGATTTTGATTCATCAGCTATTTTGAATATGTTAAGATAAAAAGTCATGACTCTTCACACCTCTTTTTTAATAGTCATCACATACCTGCAGATGAATAAACAACATTTTCCGACATGTCCTGATGGGGTAGGAAAAGAAGGTGCATACAATGGATCCTATTTTTATGCGTGTGATTTATGTATATCATTTTATTAGGCTACCGTAACAGACACACATAAGTGCAATGATTTTGTGAATGCAGTCTTTTACCGATTAGACAATGATCCTTCAAATAAGATCCTGCATTGTATAGTTTAGTTTGATAGGTGCGAACTAATAAGGCCGAAGGGTTCCAAGACAGTGGTGTCGATACCCCGTTATAATTTAATGACGGTTTATGCTCATGTTTTTATGTCAAGTTTAGGGAAGGGTTCAAGTTTTTAGCGGTAGTGTAAATATCCAATAATGATTAGACCGATTTTAATAGAGCAATGGACTTCTTGAAATACCTCCAAAGCCTCGCAATGCAGCAAAAAATGATGGAACCAACAGAAATTCCCTAGTCCAAATTTATATAGATGGATTGATAGAGGAGACTTTTATACAACAGAAGGTACTTGGGAGGACACCTGTGCACGAAGGAGGAGGTGGACAAGGCCATATATCATCTCAGACCTTAATATATGGCCAATGAAATTAACATGAGAAACCTAAGCTCAAACTTATATACACCAATGAAAGTGACATGATCCAGTATTTTTAATGCAGGAGTAGTTGGTTCAGGTTTTAATTCAGACCGACAATCTTACCACCTTTCGTGCTCGCAAAGTTGCTTTCTTAGAGTTCTGGTTTTGCACTTTGTGAGAATCTTCATTCAAGACACGCTCGCTAGTTGCATTCTCGAGCAAAGTGTCCAACTCCAGTCTTGTTGACCATTCTTTTTTTTTTCAATGACTGATGAATTTTCATTTTTGGATACACTTTCACATTCGCACCTCATCCAGCTTTTTCATTTTCATGTCAATTTAATCAGCCAGTTTTGCTACACTTTCCTTCCCACCCTGTGTTTACACTTAAACAAGGACTGATATGATATATGGCCTTCTCAACCTCCCCCTTCCCGCACAAGTTTTCTCCCAAACACCTTCTGTTGTATAATAGTCTCCTCCAACAACCCATCCATATAAATTTGGACCAGGGGAATTTCTATTGGTTCCATCGTTGTTTGTTGCAGTGCGAGACTTCAAAGGCCTTTTAACAAGTCCATTAAGCTATTAAAACTGGTCCAATCACTATTAGATTTTATACAACCACCAAAAACTAGAACCCTTCCCCAAACTTGACACAAAAACATAAGCATAAACCATCATTAAATTGTAACGGGGTATCGACACCACCGTCTTGGTCCCTCTGCCTTACCAGTTCAAACCTAACAATCTTAACTATAAAATGCCATATCTTGTTTGATGGATTAAAGCCTAATATGTAAAGAACAAACATTCACAAATCATTGTACTGGGTGTATGTTTTCATGATAGGTTGATCAATAATACATACCTCTCACATATGAAGTAGTTCTATCTGCAAGCAGTTTATTCCTCCGAACCTATCTTTACTCTAGCCTTTAATGGTGGTAGGACAAAAGTGGATCCAGTTTCACTTCCTTTTATCTGCAAACAAGAAAAATACATTTGATGTCAAACAAGAGGACCAAAAAGAAAATTAAAAAAATTACAAAAAGGAAACACAAAATTGAGTGAATCAACAGATGACCAATATGATGCAACAGATTACCCATCTATTCAACCAATGAGGCATCATTGCAACAAATGAATGACATATTGCAACAGATGGGTCATCTATTGGAATAAATCAAACCAGCCTTGCTACTGGTTTGATTTTTTCAAATAGTTGCTCCGTCTGTTCCAATAGCTGATTCATCAGTTGTAACAGTTGAGGAAATAATTGCAACATCACCAACAACAACATCAACAACAAATAAACAATGCCATATGTTACAACACCATCCACAACACAAACATTACATGTTCCAACACGACCAACACCCCCAACAACAGCACAACCAAAGTACCAAACAAAAGACATAAAATAAACTATACTGACAACAAGGCTTTTTAAGTTCTCCCAACAGATGACTTTTTTTGCATATTTTAATAACGACAATGGTTCATTCATTCAAGACTTAAAAGTCACTTTTCCTTCCATTTCTCAAGAAATAGAAAATTGGTAATGGGTAAATCATTAATAGCAAATAGATGTAAATATCTAATTTAAATGACATATAAAGAAGAAGAAGAGATGGAAAGAGCAACAGTGAACTGTACCTGCAATGTCAAAAAAGCAAATGGATCAGAACATCCAGTTTAGTCGAGAAAAGATATTGATTGGTTGATATCCAAAATGATCCTCATCCGAAAGAAGAGAGAAAAGAGAGGAAAAAGTAAACAAAGATAATTGATAATTTAGAATAAAAAAAGTGATGAGTTGAGTCTAGACTACTTTATCGCTGAAGAAGAGAGTTCTAGATATGGGTTTTGAATATTCATTAATAACTTTTGAGGGGTACGAGGAGACGGTGACATTGAAAACACCAGACAAGACTATTCACTCGGGAGATTTTTGAGTTATCCAAGTAGTACCGAGTAATATTTTTACTACCTTAGTATTTTAACTTTTTTATCTCAGACAGGAAATACCTAAATTGCTTTTAAAAAAAGATCTTAAAATATTTAAGTGCAACAGATGACAATTTTTGTTTGGAAATTTCCAAAGCTCGGTCATCGGTTGCAACAAATAACATAATCTGGTTGATAGTTTACAACAGATGTGTAATATATTGGAATAGATTACCTAATCTATTTGATTTGATCCAACAGAAAAGACATCTATTGCAATAGGTTGAACATTTGTTTATATATAATTTTAATTGATTTCATATGTTAGAATAATACCTTAATTGAATGTGAGTTCTCATAGGGTCAACTACAACTTTAATTGAGTCTTTTAGCAATTGAATGATGAGACGGTGTTGTGTTCCTCCCGACCAGAGTCATCGATCGATCACTCTGAGCCGAACCAATTTTTACTACCTCATATGTAAGACTAATTACTTAATTGATTAATCTAGGACTAGGGTACTAATACCTTAATTGAATAGTCTAGGACTAGGGGTGAGTTTTCATAGGGTTAACTACAACTTCAATTGAGTCTTTTGGCAATTACATGATGAGACGGTACTGCGTTTCTCCTGACTAGAGTCATCGATCGATAACTCTGAGCTGAACCGATTCTTACTACCTCATATGTTCAACTAATACCTTAATTGATTAATCTAAGACTAGGGGTGAGTTCTCATAATGTCAACTAATATAGATAACAATGCCCATTTGTTAATTTACAATAGATGGGTAATCTAATATTGCATATGACTTAATCCATTTGATAATTAACAACAAATGGGTAATCTTTCGCAACAGATGACTTAATCTATTTGATAGTTTACAACAGATTCGTGATATGTTGCAACAAATGACGTAATTTGTTTGATATTTTACAACAGATACGTAATATGTTGCAACAGATTACCTAATCTGTTTGATTTGGTCCAACAGAAAAGACATTTGTTGCAATAGGTTGAACATTTATTTATATATAATTTCAATTGAGTTCATATGTTAGACTAATACCTTAATTGAATGTCAGTTCTCATAGGGTCAACTACAACTTTAATTGAGTCTTTCGGCAATTGCATGATGAGATGGTATTGCGTTCTTCCCGACCATAGTTGTCGATCGATCACTCTTAGCCAAACTGATTCTTACTACCTCAAATGTTAGACTAATACCTTAATTGATTAATCTAGGACTAGGGTACTAATACCTTAATTGAATAATCTAGGACTAAGGGTGAGTTCTCATATGGTCAACTACAACTTCAATTAAGTTTTTTGGTAATCGCATGATGAGACAGTATTGCGTTCCTCTTGACTAGAGTCATCGATCGATCATTCTGAGCCGAACCGATTCTTACTACCTCATATGTTAGACTAATTCCTTAATTGATTAATCTAGGACTATGGTACTTATACCTTAATTGAATAATCTAGGACTAGGGGTGGGTTCTCATAGGGTCAACTACAACTTCAATTGAGTATTTTGGCAATTACATAATAAAATAGTACTGTGTTCCTCCCGACCAAAGTCGTCGATCGATAACTTTGAGCCGAACTAATTCTTACTACCTCATATGTTCAACTAATACCTTAATTGATTAATCTAGGACTAGGGGTGAGTTCTCATAATCTTAACTAGAATAAATAACAGTCCCTATTTGATAATTTACAATAGATGGGTAATCTATTGTGACATATGACTTAATCTATTTGATAATTTACAACAGATGGGTAATCTGTCGTAACAGATGACTTAATTTGGTAGATAGTTCATAATAGATTCATGATATACTGCAACAAATGATGTAATTTGTTTGATATTTTACAACAGATGCGTAATATATTGCAACAAATTACCTAATCTATTTGATTTAATCCAACAAAAAAGACATCTGTTGCAACAGGTTGAACATTTACTTATATATAATTTCAATTGATTTCATATGTTCAACTAATATCTTAATTGAATGTGAGTTCTCATAGGCTCAACTACAACTTCAATTGAGTCTTTTAGCAATTGCATGATGAGATGGTACTGTGTTTCTCCTGACTAGAGTCGCCGATCAATCACTCTGAGCCGAACCGATTCTTACTACCTCATATGTTAGACTAATACCTTAATTGGTTAATCTAGGACTAGGGTACTAATACCTTAATTAAATAATCTAGGACTAGAGGTGAGTTTTCATAGGGTCAACTACAACTTCAATTGAGTCTTTAGGAAGTTTCATGATGAGATGGTATTGCGTTCCTCCTAACTAGAGTCGTCGATTGATAACTCTTAGCCGAATCAATTCTTACAACCTCATATGTTCAACTAATACCTTAATTGATAATCTAGAACAGAGTACTAATACCTTAATTGAATAATCTGGGACTAGGGGTGAGTTCTCATATGGTCAACTATTGATTAATCTAGGACTAGGGGTGAGTTCTCATAGGGTCAGCTATAACAGATAGCAATGCCTATTTGATAATTTATAACATATGGGTAATCGGTTGTGATATATGACAATCCATTTGATAATTTACAACAGATGGGTAATCTGTCGCAACAGATGACTTAATCTATTTGATAATTTATGACAGATTCGTAATCTGTTGTTACCTAATCTGATTGATAATTTACAATATATGCAAAATCTAATGCAATATTTTGAACATTTATTTTTATACAATTTTAATTGAGTTCATATGTTAGACTAATAGTGCCTAAATTGATTAATCTAGGGCCAGGGGTGAGTTCATTGGGTAAACTAGAGTACTCGATCAACTACAACTTTAATCATTTTTATACAATTTCAATTGAGTCCATATGTTAGACTAAATAGTACCCTTTTGGCAATTGCATGATGAGTGGGTTAAAAATTAGGCATATTTTTTATACTTTTAAAAATAATTAATATCAATTAAGACCAAATTAATATTTTCAAAACTTGTCATTTTTTTCAAAAATACAAATCAACCCATAAAAAATGTTTCATCATTTCAAATCTCGAGTTTTGCTTTTTGTCTCTCATTGTTACTCAACAATATAGTACATACAATAACTACTCAATAAATTTGCTCAACCCTCCACAACAGATCATTTTTCTTCTCATTTCCAACCATATAAGTGTTATTTTTGACTGTATTCTTGTATCAATTATTTTCATTGTCTTCATAGGAAACAGAGTTCAAGAAGAGTTCTATATCTGTTATTATTTTCTAAAAAATAATGTCTTTTAAGTTAATGATGAAAAATAAAACTTTTAGTTGTATAATCTTCGAGAATGGATTTACAATTTTGAGTTTTGATGGTAAAATCATAGAAAGAACTCGAGAAATCCCTAGTTTCCATCGTAGTGTTCTATTGACTGTCGTGGTATTGTTGGATGGTTTTTGTGGTGGTGGTGGTTGTGGTGGTGGTGGTCATCGTGGTGGCATTGGTTGGTGGTGTTTGTGGTGGTGGCAGTTGGTGTGTCAGTATTCGTGGTGTTTGTAATGTATTTTTTAAAATTTATGCATACATTAATTGTAATGTAATTTTTTTTTGTTGTTATTTGTAGATAAAACATGTCTCTCAAAATAAAAGAAAGTGAAAGTGGATCAATGTCTGACCACCCTGAAAAAAGGCTACAGTACAAAGGGATTTGGAGGAGTTTTCTGAACAATCTCAATTGGGGAAAAGTAAAGATGAGGAGAGATGTGAAAAAAACATTGAAGGAGGTGGACAAGGGTCTGTAGATGGTGATCAAGAAAATAAAAGTGAGAATGATGAGGAATTGGAGAGTGAGAAAAAGAAAGAGGATGATTATCAACATAATGATAATGGATCACTAATGGGGCGTGAATTAATATCGACACCTCAGCATGATCCTATCAAAACTTTTAGTATCGATAGGTTTCAAGTTGTGATGCCGGTAAATGACCCAGAAGCAAAACAACTAACTGGTCAAATTGTACTTAAATGTCAGATGGGAAATTTTTTTGAACATTTTATGAAAATTATGAAGAACGAAAATATAGGTAGACTTTTTAAGAAGAGCTGCTTTGGACACTTTATTGAGCTGCTTGAGGACCCCTCCCGTATCCATTTTTCTATGATGATGGTATATGGTCTTGTCAAGTGCAAGATCAAGTACGTGGGGGATGATAAAGATCTGGAGGAGGGAGTAAAAAGAAGATGGATGAAATTTGGATCAACTACTGTGGCATGCCTATTTTTTTAGCTTGTAAGAGTTTTCCATAGTAACGGGCTTGAGATGCCATCGTCCAGAAGAACCACTACCTCACAAAAGATCCAAGGCAAGAAAATGCAAGGAAAAAATAGATGGGTTGTTTGACACTGTTCGACGTGGCTACAAAGCATCATATTTATTAACAGATCTCGAGGATAAAACCATACCAGAGCAGTACAGGGAGAAATTGTGCTTACTTTTGTTTTCCCATTCGGTTATAATGGCAAGAGACGTCAACAAGGTTATAGAAGATGATTTGTTAGCGTATGCTGAGGATTTTGATAAATTCAACAATTATTCCTAGGGATATGACAACTTCTACTTGACTATCCAATATTTACTGACAAAGCTATCCTCAGGACGACCACATTATACGGCCTTCCTTGGGCTTTCATGGTAAAATTAATCACTAAATTTACTCACCTATTAATTTATATTGAATATAGTTATTATGACTTTTTTTTCTTGCTTCCTGTTTATATTTTTTAGGCTTGGGTATTTGAAGTCATTCCTCCCCTCCGAAAGCAGTTAATAGATTACCCCGATGAGGTTTCTCATCCAAGGATGTTTAGGTGGTTAGCTTCAAAGAGCAACACCAATATTAAGGAGGCTGATCTCTTTAACCCTCTAGATGATGCAGTACGTCTTCTTCAAGTAAAATATTTTTACTTAAAGAAAGATATTGAACAGATGTTATATCTGGTGCAACAGATGTTATATCTAATGCACATGATGGGGCATCTGTTGTGATAGGTTACCCGTCTTGTGCCAATCGGTGCAATAGATAGACAATCTGTTGTGACAGACGATTGATATCTTGCATCAGATTACCCATCTGTTGCTTTGGTTCTATGAACTTTACTCCTAACAGATTAACCATTTACTATAAATTATGCAACAAATGTGTAATCTGATAACATATTATTCATCTATTGTAATGTACAGATTATCTGTTGCATAATAGATTACCCGTCTTGTGCAACTGTTACAATAGATGCTTGATATTTTACATCAGATTATCCATGTGTTGCTCTGTTTCTCTAAACCAGACTCAAATGGATTTTAACCATATATTGAAAACTATACAACAGATGGGTCTTTTTTTTAAAAATGTAACCCAACTGTGAAAATTATTATATTATATGATCTAAATGCATCTGTCTTTTGTTTCCTTTTTATAGTTTGTATATCCATAGATCGTGCCAACTGAGGAGGAGTCAGTGATGACTTCTTATATTACTATATGTCATGTTGATACTATAGCAAACCCAACAGTGTAGTTAATAAAGAAGGAATTGGCTGGAGCAACAGCCATAAGAAGAGCAGTTAGGCAAGGTCGGCCTAATGTTGAGACTCTTCATGACCCACCTACAAAGGCAGATTCGGGTGCTTTTTCTAGTGGAGTTGTTGGTGTTGGTGGAAGGCAGGCTGATGCTGCTACTACTCATGATGATGATCATATTGATGCTTAAAAAATAATAAATATGTTTGGAAACATCTATTTTCACCCTTACACAGGCCCCTCTCACCCCTCTTAACCCTCGCGTTCTCATTGTGAATATGAAGAGTACAAGGATAGATAGGATAAACTCTTTGAAAAAGTAGAGTCTATCTATAAAGCTATCGAGGAATTCAAATCTAAGAGATATGTCAAACCATCCAAAAAGGTGAGGGAGCCACACACTCCAATAGTGTTGGTTAGGAGAAAGAAAAAAGCAATTAGAAACATACTCTCTGGTCGAAAATCAAAAGAAATTATACACAGAACTTAGCACCAAAGAGAAGAGGGATCTGCGACAAGCCAAGAATTCCAAGTCAGGTGCACCAGATTACCCTAGGCCTCTCTTTCCCCCAAGACTTCTAGACAATGACTGATATGCGTATGCCGTATGAGGACAAGGCAAGTTTACTTTTCATAACCTAGACCTTCTAATCTACCCCATGAAGAAGAAGCTACGCAACAGATTTCACATATGTTGTAACAACTGGGTATACTGGTGCAACTAGTAGTGGTTCTGTTGCAACTTATTATCCATCTGTTGCATAAGTTGCGTTGGATTATTGAATCAGAGAACTCTATGCAATAGAGGGACCATCTTTTGCATCTTTACAATTACTAACCTATTTAAAAATTGACTTCTTATATCACAGCATATTGGTATAATTCTCTGCCTCATGAGAAAAAGGCAATTAATGAACTGGGAAGCTTATGACGTTGCCGATAGGATAATGGACCTCGACTTCTGTAAGAAGCTTAAGGATAGGTACGATCAACTTAATAGGGAGGTGTTAGCCCTTGGTGTGGGACTTGATTTCCTAGTTCCTACGTTGGTCTTGGATAAAGAAGAAATGATAAAATATGTGAGAGGGGAGAGGCCAAATCCACACAGCAAGAGTTGGACTGAGGCAAAGAGGATTCTTACAGTCATTAGCATGAACGGCATGCATTATTGGGCTGTTGAGATACTACTCAACGAGGGAAAGATCAATATTTAAGACTCCAACATACCTCTCATTGATGATTTTGATTTTTTTCTCCTCGTGGAGCCACTGATGGTGCTGTTGCCCATCGTATTAAGGGAGAGTAAACTGATGAATCATTTGCCAAAGGAAGTGTTGATGAAGATATCATGGGATTTTAAAGGTCTAAACAAAGGAATGATCCTTCCAAAAGATGATGCCGCTAAAGCGAGCGGCTCGTACGCTCTTGTACACATCAAATATTTGTTGACCAGCATAAAAATGGTCGAACCAACTAATTTTCTGTGCGACAACGCTGTGGCAAACCTGCAAGAGGTCTAGGCTTATGCTGTACTAACTGGACGCTTAAAGCTTGTGTATATAGAAGAGCCTGTGAAATAGTAATTTTTAATTTCAAGTCACCCTTCACTTTATTACATGTACATGTAGTGGCAATAATGTTTTTCTGATGAAAGTTTAGCTTTTTATATTGCAATAGATTGTCAATCTGTTGTAAAATATATTGAATCTATTCTGACAGATAGTTTATCTGTTGCAATAGGTTGGTCATCTATTGCATTACGTCGATGTTATTTCTATGAATAATCAAATAATCTAATTTTAATCTATTGCAATAGTGGGAAGACCTGTTTGATAATTTCCAACAGATGACCTAAATTTTACAATATATGGCTATATCTTTTTGATATTTTCCAATATTTACGCTTGAATATCCAGTGCTCAACAACACCAAACCAGTAGCAAATACACTCACCACCATGAAAATTTCAGCAATTAGGCTTGAATATCCATGTGCCCAACAACACCAAACCAGTAGCAATAACGACAACAATGTAGTATCTTCTTGCTCGATTTTGTTTCTCTTCAGAAGCCTTGACTTTGTTTAACAAATCCCAGATTACACAATTTTCTTGTGGAGGGTGTCGTTCTTCATACCAATTAAAGTAATCGCATCCACCCAATTTCTATAAAAAGGAGAACACAATTACAAAATAATTACAAGTCAATAATTAATCAACTAATTAAATTAAGAAATAGTACCTTTAAAATCTTACAAGTAAAAAACCTACGATCTGGATTTTGTTAAGTCCAAGAAGTCTTTGACAGAGCTTCATGACCTCACTTACAATATCAAAAATCTTTATTACAAAAAATAGTGAAAGATGCGCTCGACATTGTCAAGCTCAGTTGGAAAAAATGAAAGAAAAAATTTGAAGAATTTGGATAGATAAAAGAAGATGACGATGAAGAAGACGATTTGGGAATTTAGGGTTAAATTTTAGGAGAAAGATGAATATATAAGACAATGGGGGAGGGGGGGAATGACCATTGGGGGACAAGTGATGGTAAGTCAGTAAAATGTACCATACTGACACATTTGAAGCCTATTTTATTTTACGTGTTTAAAATGAACATTGTCTACTTGATGCCTATTTTATTTTAGGTGTTTGAACTGAAAACCGTCGATGGGTTCTACCTTTTTTATTTCAATTCACTTTAACCTTATTACGTATAGTGGAAATTTTTTATGTCCAATGAAAGTTGTATTTTAATAATGCAACAGATTCTCCATCTGTTGTAACAGTTATTCTACCTATTCTGATTTAAGACCCCAAAAAATCCAAACCAATATTAGAGACATGTACTAAGATCGTGCATTATACATCATGATTATTTTATAGTCTTATGAGTAAGTTAGATGTATATTAAGGCTTCAAATAACTCCCAGTTATCAGACGAATCAAAACATTCCTTACCGATTGAATTTTTGAGAAGGATATTGGTATAGTCAACTTCAAATGAGAATATATCTCATTATACTTGAAATTTTTTAAATCATGACCTATCAACAGATATATAATTGAATTAGCTTTCCAATGATACCAATTTCGCCTAAATCCGATATCGGAGCAAAGAGTTATGCCTATTTTACTCCAACATGTCAGGTTGGAAACAGTATGACGATATTCGTGATAGCCTATCACATTTGTGGCGCCCTATCACGAAGGTCATCAGCCTTAGGAAGAAACTAGCTCCTAAGTGATGACATTCGTGATAGACTATCACATTTGTGATGCCCTACCACGAAGGTTGTCAGCCTTAGGCAGAAATCAGCTCCTAAGTGACGACATTCGTGATAGCCTATCACATTTGTGACGCCTTATCACGAAGGTCGCCAGCCTTAGGTAGAAACCATCTCCTAAGTGACGACATTCATGATAGACTATCACATTTGTGATGCCCTATCACGAAGGTCATCATCCTTAGGCAGAAACCAGCCCCTAAGTGACAACATTCGTGATAGCTTATCACATTTGTGACGCCCTATCACGAAGGTCGTCAGCTATGATTTTCAGCAACTGAGAAATTATTTCATAAGGGTATTTTGGTCTTTTCCTTCACCTTCCACGACTTATAACCCTAAAGAAGCATACTTTTTCCCATTTTTTCTCAGTTAAGCATCTCGAAAACCCTCTCTTACACTCTCAACCACAAGATTAGAGTTTCCACTAAACTCATCTCTCAAAGGCAAGATTCAATTTTTTTCCAAGATAATCAAGAATTAGGTTTCCTAATCCAAGAACTCTCCATCAAATCATTAAGGTTTTCTTTCTAAGATATGCGTGTGTTCATTCATGGACTCCTTTCGTCCATGAAGTTCAAGAACCCTTTTCTATAACTATATATTATGGTTTTCATGTTATGAATGGATTGTTGATCATGTTTATGTGTTGAATGATGCCAAGATATAATTTTTATGTGTTAATATGAATCTATGACATCATATGAGTTGAAAACATATAAGTTTGATTATTTATGATGGGTAATTGTATGATTTACACCCATGCTTAAGTTGTGCATTAAGGTGTTTGATAAAATACCTAAGAGACTAGAAATCATGCATTATAGCTAAATTATGACTAAGTGAAGGATTCATGATAGGCCTATATGATTCAATGTCATCCATGTTGATAATATGTCTTGTGAATACTGTTGGATTACTCATGAACTAGTCTTATGAAATTATGCTATGCTTACTTCCAAAACCCACTCATGTACAAGATGTAGAATACCCATGTACTTCATGAAATTCCCCAAGTTATGATATTATGGATTGTGGTTGTAATATGTAATGAGCATGATATTGAAAGCTATGCAAGTATATACATGTTGTATGAAATTCCCTTCCATGAAATAGACTGTTGAGAACTATGCTTAGTATGAAATCCCTTATTTATGATATTGTGGATTATGGACTCTACTCTTATTATTAAGTCAGTCATGTGTGTCAGTTTCCTTCCATCAAGTCCTGGGGTACTTGTACCCGAAAAACATAGTTGTGTGCCTAGAGCCATGTCATGTTGTAATGATACTCTCAACCAAGCCATGATCTATAGAAATCAGTCAGTCATGTGACTCAGGAAAACTCAGTAATCTCAGTAGTTCAGTATTTTCAGTAATTTCAGTGCTCAGTAACCTCAGTAATCACAGTAAATCTCAGTAACTTTAGTACTCTTAATCAGTCCTCAGAACTTATTATATTCCATCCGTCATCAGAATCCAGTAAACCTAATTTTAGCTCCGCTAAACAATACTACTATTTTCAGTTCAGTTAATCAGTATCAGTTCAGCAAATCAGTTCAGTTAAGTTATTTAGCTCAACCTAGTTATTCAGTTTAGTGTCTTTCAGATGAGAGTAGGATTCAGCACCGAGCAAACCTAGGGATGGGGGCTCACCCGCTAAAATAGGACTGAGATCCCTAGAAGTAATCCCTAAGTTCTAGAACTACGTTGCCAGTATAGGTATGAGATGTCACCCATTAGATAGGACTGACATACTCGGGGGTCACCCGTTTGCATATGTATATGTATAAGACTGATCCCAGGAGTCACCCACTAGATTAGGACTGACTCCACAGAAGATGTCTTTTTTGGTGGAGCGGTACTGACACCCTTCTAGTCAGGGCTAAGATTAGACCCCAGTCAGCTTAGCTTGGGGCATGTCGGTTAGAGGAACACATCCTACAGTTTTAGTTACAGATTCAGGACTGTTAGATACAGTTAACTCAGTTCAGTAGTATAAATTCAATACTGTTAGAGACAATCAATCCTTATCATTATAAATAGACTTCAAGATCACCCATTAGACAGGACTAATCTCAACTATAGTTAAACAGTATCAGAATCATCAGATTTAAAGATCACCTGCTAGATAGGACTGATCTCAAACTAAGTCAAATCATCCTTATTATCAGTATACTCATGATCACCCGCTAGATAGGACTGATCTTAGATTTAGTTACTCCAAGTAGAACAGAACTTAGATAGTTCCACCAAAACTTAGACTGTCAATTACAGTCGCTCAGTATCGGTTATATCGATTAGTCTGATCATTACATTTATATCATCTATATCAATTGTCATAGATAACATTACTAGTATTCAGTTTCAGGACTGTTAGACATAGTAATTCAAACTAGTTCTTCATAATTTGGACTGTCAGAAATAGTCAATAATTTATTCTGTACCTTAGTAATAGTAAATTCATGTCGTCAGTATTCAAACTCAGTATTCAAGTTTTCTGAACTCATGTATATGTCATATCAGTTATTAGAATTCATGATATCAGTATTCAGGTTCAAGACTGTCAGACACAGTCAACCAGACCAGTTCTTTATAATTCAAACTATTAGAGATAATCGTTTATCTATTCAGTATCTCAGTATCAATACACGCATGTTATTAGTATTCAAACTCAGTAGTCAGTATCTCCACGAGTTCAATTATAGTTATGCATGCATATATGTATTCTTACGTTTATATTAGTCAGTATTGTTCATGCATATAACCCTTTGCATTTAGCATACCTCACTCGTATACTCAGTATATTCAAACGTACTGATGCATTTATCCTATGGTGATTTCTCTTATGTTACACCATAAGTTCAGAGGCACGAGCTCCAAATCAGCAGCAGCATTCCAGTGTTCAGAGTTTGCAGTGAGTCCTTCTCATTCGAGGACGATATGATTATTGCTACATTTACTATTCAGTTGCTAGATGGATTTAGTTGGAGACATATTCCTTCAACTCCTTATTCAGTTTAGTTAGAGGCTTTCAGACTAGATTTTAGATTAGATATTCAGATCTCATTAGATTTAGTATTCAAACTTATGTTCAGATTTGATTCAGTTTTCAGCTATTTTGGGTATCTTTCACCGATATGGATATTATGTTTTGACAGATTCTTTATTCAGTTTGAACCTTATGGTCTTTCATGTTCATGTTTTCGTATTTTATGATATATTATACAGTATACAGGTACATATATCAGTCATAGGTTAGCTTGTTGTCCTTTGAAGTCATGAGCATCGTGTAGCATTCCGGTTTAGAAAAATCGGGGTGTTACAAACTTGGTATCAAAGCCAAGGGTTCAATAGAGTCCTAGGAAGTCTGAAAGTCGTATCTAGTAGAGTCTTGTGCATACGTGTGTTGTGCACCACACCTATGTGCAGGAGGCTATGAGATGTTTTAGAAAAAGTTTCCCTTCTTTCAGTATTCATATTGTGCCAGTGAGCAGTCAGATTTGTATAGCTTATTTTCTCATCCTTGCATCTATTCATGCTATCCAAAGTCTCAGAGAATGTAACTATTTCAAGGTAGAACCTCCAAGTAGTTGCAAGTTCAATTCATCTCATGTATTATGCATTAGTTTTAGACTCCCAAAGTTTAGTTATAATCTAGTTCATAGATGCCCTATGCATCACCCAGTATCTCCATAAGGTAAGCATTCTTAGAGGTACATAGCGTCCCAAGGAGGAGATACCCCACTTTCTCTTAACGCTCTAATGCCTTAGATCCTTTATTTCTCCTTGCATAACGAATTTAGTCTAGAATAGAGGGTACTCATAAGTTGACCTTCAAGTTAGACCTCAGATGTAAGTCAAGTATTCAGAGGTTCAGTTCAGTTCATAATGTTCAGTCTATATGTCACGTAGAAGAATCAGTCATGTTCTCATATTTCAGTTCAATCTTAGTGCCTTTACTATTGCATGTTCAATCAAATGTTTGTGAGTCAGTTCAGTCATGTATTCACGCATCAGATATGCGTGGTTAGCTTATCAGTACTTTCAGTCACGCATTCATATATTATGTCAGTGATATAATCATGCATCAGATATGCATGGATTCAACTTATCAGTTAAGCATCAGATATTCATTCTCAGTTTAAGAAACTCAGTTTATTAGAACACTCGATCCTACATTCATAAATCAGCTACCCATGCATCAGATATGCATGTATAGTATGATATGCTCAGTTTTCAGTCATTTCAGCCATGAAATCATGATTAGTCATTCATGCTATATATTCGTGTAAGTTGTCTTTTCTCTTATCTCAGCCAGTATCATTCGAGGACAAATGTTTCTAAGGGGGAGATATTGTAATACTCCAAAAAATCCAAACCAATATTAAAGACATGTACCAAGCTCATAAATAGTTCATCAGGGTTCTTTTATAGTTTTATGAGTAAGTTAGATGTATATTAAGGCTTCAAATAACTCTCAGCTATCAGACGAATCAAAACATTTCTTACCGATTGAATTCTTGAGAAGGATATTAGTATAGTTAACTTCAAACAATCATATCTATCATTATACTTGAATTTTTTTAGTTCATGACTATCAACAGATAGATAATTGAATTAGCTTTCCAACTATACCAATTTCGACTAAATCTGATATCGGAGCAAAGAGTTATGCCTATTTTACTCGAACATGTCAGGCTGGAAATAGTGTGACGACATTTGTGATAGCCTATCACATTTGTGATGCCCTATATCGAAGGTCGTCAGCCTTCGGCAGAAACCAGCTCCTAAGTGATGACATTCATGATAGCCTATAACATTGGTGACTCTCTATCACGAAGGTCGTCAGCCTTAGGCACAAATCAGCTCCTAAGTGACGACATTCGTAATAGCCTATCACATTTATGATGCCCTATCATGAAGGTCGCCAGCCTTAGACAGAAACCAGATCCTAAGTGACGACATTCGTGATAGCCTATCACATTTTTAATGCCCTGTTATGAAGGTCGTCAGCCTTAGGCAGAAACCAGCCCCTAAGTGATGACATTCGTGATAGCTTATCATATTTGTGATGCCCTATCACCAAGGTCGTCAGCTATGATTTTCAGCAACTGGAAAATTATTTTATAAGGTTATTTTGGTCTTTTCCTTCACCTTCCACGACTTATAACCCTAAAGAGACATAATTTTTCCCATTTTTCTTCAGTTAAGCATCTCAAAAACCCTCTCTTACACTCCCAACCAGAAGATTAGGGTTTCCATCAAACTCATCTCTCAAAAGCAAGATTCAACCTTTTTTCTAAGATAATCAAGAATTAAGTTTCCCAATCCAAGAACTCTCCATCAAATCATCAAGGTTTCCTTTCTAAGGTATGCGTGTGTTCATTCATGGACTCCTTTCATCCATGAAGTTCAAGAACCCTTTTCTAAAACTATATATTATGGTTTTCATGTTATGAATGGATTGTTGATCATGTTTATGTGTTGAATAATGCCAAGATAGAATCTTTATGTGTTAATATGAATCTATAACATCATATGAATTAAAAACATGTAAGTTTGATTATTTATGATGAGTAATTGTGTGATGGCCACATTAAGGATAGATGGCAGTCGTACTTTCATAGGCTCTTGAATGACGAAGGGGATAGAGCTATTGAGCTAGGGGAACTGGAGCACTTAGAGGAGTGTCGGGATTTTAGTTATTGTCGACATTTCAGGGTAGAAGAGGTTAGAGAGGCTATTCGCAGGATGCGAAGGGGTAGGGCGACGGGGCCGGATGAGATACCGGTGGAGTTTTGGAAGTTTGTTGGAGAGGCTGGTGTAAGGTGGTTGACTGGATTATTCAACAAAATCTTCAAGACGGCAAAGATGCCCGAGGCTTGGAGGTGGAGTACCATGATCCCTCTCTATAAGAATAAGGGGGACAACCAGAGTTGCAATAACTATAGGGGGATTAAGTTATTGAGTCACTCTATGAAGATTTGGGAGAGAGTGGTCGAGGCGAGGCTGAGACGGATATTGTCTATTTCGGAAAACCAGTTTGGGTTTATACCTGGCCGCTCGACGACGGAGGCAATTCACCTGGTATGGAGACTGGTGGAACAGTATAGGGAAAGGAAGAAGGACCTGCACATGGTGTTTATCGACCTGGAGAAGGCATACGACAAAGTCCCCAGGGAGGTACTTTGGAGGTGCTTGGAGGTGAGTGGAGTCCCGCAGGCATATATCAGAGCAATTAAGGACATGTATGAGGGAGCAAAAACTCAGGTGAGGACGGCGGGAGGGGACTCAGAGCATTTCACCGTCTTGACAGGATTGCATCAGGGATCTACTCTTAGTCCCTTTTTGTTTGCTTTGGTGATGGATGTGTTGACGCGGCGTATTCAAGGGTAGTTGCCGTGGTGTATGCTTTTTGCGGACGATATAGTCCTGATTGATGAGACTCGAGGGGGTGTGAATGATAAATTAGAGGTGTGGAGACAAACCCTTGAGTCTAAAGGGTTCAGGTTGAGCAGAAGCAAGACAGAGTATTTGGAATACAAGTTGAATAACGTAAGGCTGGAGGATAAGGTGGTAGTGAAGGTGGAATCACAGACGGTATGTAAGAGGGATAGTTTCAAGTATCTCGGGTCTGTGATCCAGGGTAACGGTGAGATTGACGAGGATGTCTCGCACCGTATTGGGGCGGGATGGATGAAGTGGAAGCTCGCGTCAGGGGTGTTATGTGATAAGAAGGTGCCGCCCAAGCTTAAAGGCAAATTCTACAGGGTGGTAGTCCGTCCGGCCATGTTGTATGGAGCGGAATATTGGCCAGTTAAGAATTCCCACATCCAAAAAATGAAGGTGGCAGAGATGCGAATGTTGCGCTGGATGTGTGGGATAACTAGAGGGGATAGAGTTCGGAATGAGACTATCAGGGAGAAGGTTGGTGTGACTCCAGTGGAGTGCAAGATGCGGAAAGTCCGATTGAGCTGGTTTGGACACGTGAAGAGGAGGGGCATGGATGCCCCGGTTTGTAGGTGTGAGAGGCTAGCGTTGGATGGTTTTAGGCGGGGTAGGGGTAGGCTGAAGAAGTACTGGGGTGAGGTGATTAGGCGGGACATGGAGCAGTTACAGCTCTCCGAGGACATGACCCTAGATAGGAAAGTCTGGAGGACGCGAATTAGGGCAGAGGACTAAGGCCAGTTTGGGTCGCTAGTGTAGGGAATTACTTGTTGGGGGTAGTATCCTGGTTATGATTCTGTGTTCCTTGTTCCTTGTTTTAGTACGAATCTGGGTGTTTTCCTCTGTTTCCTTTCTGTTTTCTTTTTCTTTTACTTATGGCTGCCGTATTTATGTCGTATTTATGTTATGCATGTTATGTTATGTAATCTTGTAACCCTGTCCGGTGCTTTACTTTGTATTTGTGTGGTATCTTGTGTCTTGAGCCGGGGGTCTATCGGAAACAGCCTTTCTACTTCTTTAGAGGTAGAGGTATGGACTGCGTACACTTACCCCCCCCCCCAGACCCCACCAGGTGGGAATACACTGGGTTTTTTGTTGTTGTTGTTGTTGTAATTGTGTGATTTACACCCATGCCTAAGTTGTTCATGTAAGGTGTTTGATAAAATACCTAAAAGACTAGAAATCATGCATTATAGCTAAATTGTGACTAAGTGAAGGATTCATGATAGGCCTATATGATTCAGTGTCATCCATGTTGATAATGTGTATTGTGAACACTGTTGGATTACTCATGAACTAGTCTTATGGAATTATGCTATGCTTACTTGCGAAACCCACTCATGTACAAGATGTAAAATACCCATGTACTTCATGAAATTCCCCAAGTTATGATATTATGGATTATGGTTGTAATATGTAATGAGCATGATATTGAAAGCTATGCAAGTATATACATGTTGTATGAAATTCCCTTCCATGAAATAGATTTTTCAGAACCATACTTAGTATGAAATCCCTTATTTATGATATTGTGGATTATGGACTCTACTCTTATGATCAAGTCAGTCATGTGTGTCAGTTTTCTTCCATCGACTCCTGGGGGTACTTATACCCAAAAAATATAGATGTGTGCCTAGAGCTATGTCATGTTTTCATGATACTCTCAGTCAAGCCATGATCTATAGAAATCAGTCAGTCATGTGACTCAGGAAAACTCAGTAATCTCAGTAGTTCTGTATTCTCAGTAATCTTAGTGCTCAAAACCTAAGTAATCACAGTAAATCTCAGTAACCTCAGTACTCTTAATTAGTCCTCAGAACTCATTATATTCCATCCGTCATCAGAATCCAGTAAACACAGTTTTAGCTCCGCTAAATAATACCACTATTTTTAGTTCAGTTAATCAGTATCAGTTCAGCAAATTAGTTCAGTTAAGTTATCTAGTTCAGCCCAGTTATTCAGTTCAGTGTCTTTCAGATAGGAGTAGGATTCAGCACCGAGCGAACCTAGGGATGGAGGCTCACCCGCTAGACTAGAACTGAGATCCCTAGAAGCAATTCCTAAGTTCCAAAACTACATTGCCAGCGTAGGTACGAGATGTCACCCGTTACATAGGACTGACATATTCAGGGGTCACCCGTTTTAGCACAATTATATGTATAGGACTGATCCCAGGAGTCACCCGCTAGATTAGGACTGACTCCACAGCAGATGTCTTTACTGGTTGCGTAGTACTGGCACCCTTCCAGTTAGGGCAAAGATTGGACCCCAGTCAGCTTAGCTTGGGGCATATCGGTTAGATGAACACATCCCACAGTTTTATTTATAGATTCAGGACTATCAGATACAGTCCACTCAGTTTAGTAGTACAGATTCAGTACTGTTAGAGACAATCAATCTTTATCATTATAAATAGACTTCAAAATTACCCATTAGACAGGACTAATCTCAACTATAGTTAAACAGTATCAGAATCACTAGATTTAAAAATCACCTGCTAGATAGGACTGATCTCAAACTAAGTCAAATCATCCTTATTATCAGTATACTCATGATCACCCGCTAGATTAGATAGGACTGATCTCAGATTTAGTTACTTCAAGTAGAACGGAACTCAGATAGTTCCACCAGAACTTAGACTGTCAGAACAGTCACTTAGTATCGGTTATATCGATTAGTCCAATCATTATATTTATATCAGCTATATCAGTTGTCATAGCTAACGTTACCAGTATTTAATTTCAGGACTGTTAGACACAGTCATTCAAACCAGCTCTTCATAATTTGAACTGTCAGAAATAGTCAATAATCTATTCAGTACCTCAGTAACAGTAAAGTCATTCGTCAGCATTCAGACTCAGTAGTTAGGTTTTTTGAACTCATGTATCTGTCATATCAGTTATCAGAATCCAAGATATCAGTATTTAGCTTCAGGACTGTCAAACACAGTCAACCAGACCAGTTTTTCATAATTCGAACTATCAGAGATAGTCGTTCATCTATTTAGTATCTTAGTATCAGTACACTCATGTTGTCAGTATTCAGACTCAATAGGCAGTATCTCTACGAGTTCAAGTATAGTTATGTATGCATTTATGTATTCTGACGTTCATACTAGTCAGCATTGTTCATGCATATAACCCTTTGCATTTAGCCTACCTCACTAGTATACTTAGTACATTCAGACGTACTGACACATTTGTGCTATGGTGTTTTTTCTTATGTTACACCATAGGTTCAGAGGCACGAGTTATAGATCAGCAGTAGCATTTCATTGTTTAGAGTTTGCAGTGAGTCTCTCTTATTCGAGGACGATATGATTATTGCTATATTTACTATTAAGTTTCTAGATAGAGTTAGTTGGAGACATGTTCCTTCAACTCCTTATTCAGTTCAGTTAGAGGCTTTCAGACTAGATGCCAGATTAGATATTCAGATCTTATTAGATTCAAAATTCAGACTTATGTTCAGATTTGATTCAGTTTTTAGCTGTTTTGGGTATCTTTCACCCATATGGATATTATGTTTTGACGGATTCATTATTCAGTTCGAACCTTATGGACTTTTATATTTATGTTTCTATATTTTTGATATATTATGCAGTATACAGGTACAGATATCAGTAATGGGTTATCTTATGGTCCTTTGGGGTTATAAGTACCGTGTAGCATTCTGGTTTAAAAAAATTAGGGTGTTACATCTGACATATAGTTTATCTGTTATAATAGGTTAGTCATCTGTTACATTATCTCAATATTCCTATCTAAGTCCATCTGTTGCAATAATGAAAAGACCTGTTTAATAAATTCCAACAGATTACCTACTAGTTGCAACATATGTCTAAATCTGTTCAATTTTTATAATAGATGTGTCGTCGGTTGTAATAGATACATTATCTATTCCAATATTTGAATCTAGCATTTCTTTTCAATTAATAAGTTCAAATCTAAGGAATAAATAAAATTCATATATAAAATAAAATGAATCGAAGCCTCCAAAAATTAACAAAAATAAGTCAATGAATAAATGAAATATAAAAAAATTGTTATGGGTACAGATTTCAATAAATACATCAACAATAATTTAAGTACGATGCCAAAGATTACTTTGACAGGCTCAAGCTATAAAAATCTACTCAGTTTGGACAAGTTATTCTTCATCCGGTGCTATGGAATTCGAATTTGCTCGTCGTGGATCTTTATTGTGGCTTACGTGCGGTTGTTGCACTTTTTGTTCTTCGTATTTCCATAAAAAGAGTAGCATATTGTTAATGTTGTTCAACAGTAGCTTCTTCTACATCCACCTAGAAATCCAAAATAGGTCAATGCTAATCACGGAGATACAACAAAACAGAAAAGGATAACTATCTGTTCTAGCAAATCAAATAGGTCTTTCTCCTATTTTAAATTATCCCAAACATATTATATTTCTATTGAAATAATGAATCAACTATTGGGACAAATTTCTACATGATGAAGATCCTGTATGATACTTACTGCATCCGTCAGGGGGTTGAAGAGTTCAAGAAATTTTGCATTTTTATCAGTTTTGGCCGACACCATCTCAAGATTCTTGGATAGGAAACTCCTTCTTAGTAGTTCACTTGTTATCTCAAATAAGGAAAGACTTTAAATGCCCAAGCCTATAAAATAATGTCAATAAATCAAAACCATTATTGAGTTAAAAAATTGAATGATATCATAATAGAAGAAAGAAACACTTACCATGAAAGCCCATGGGAAGCCATATAAGTTGACTGTTTTTGGCGCTAACAGAGTCTACAAATATTTGACAGTCATTTTTGAAGCTTTCATACCCCTAAGGATAGCTATTAAATGCCTCAAGATCCTCGAAGAACTTTATTAAACCGAGGCTTATGTTGTTGTTAACATCTCTCACCCAAAGAATATTATGTACAAACCAAACCAAGCACAATAACTTCTTGTGCTTCTTTGAAAGTCCTTTACCTTTCAACGCTTCTGTCAATTTTTATTTTTGAAGCTTGGACCAACAATGGACACCAGGTTATCACGATCACACGAGTTGCCTTTGATTTTTTTGGGTGTGCGGGGTGCTTTTTTGGGTTAGAATAGGTATAACTTGAGAAGGAGGATAACATTTTAGTCCAGTAACTATGGAAAACTCCTTCCACCCAAAACAAATAGGCATGCCACAGTAATCTATCTATACCTCATCCATCATATCTTTGTTTTCATAAATAAACCTATGCTTGAGAAGTTCATATACCATTTTCATTTGGAAATGAGCATTGTTGTCCTCCAGCAAATTAAGATATTTCCCAAAGCAATTGTCCCTGAAATAAGCATCCAATTTTTATTCTCGAAGTATTTTTCTGAAGGCATTAAAAGATTTTTCCATGGCTGACTTAACCAGGAAATCACCTGTTAAATCTGCGGTACCATCGCACTGCATTCTCACAAGATAAAGATCAATGCTGAAGGCTTTGACCAACTCTTTGGTGGAAGGGCTATTAGCATTTGCATTATCTCTTTTGAAATATTCCTCTTTCCCGTGCTCATCATATTCTACTTCCGATTGAGATAACGCTTGTAAAGCAAGCTCATAGAGTGGTCGGTGTAGCCTAGCTGCTTCACTTGTTCCTTTACTTAGGCTTGATTCGGTTTCTATTCTTTTGGGAACCATTCGGTTTCTATTCTTTTAGGAACCATATTATCTAAAATTAACAGGAATATAAAAAATATATTATAGTTGATTAATGCATCATTAAAAAGGATAACAGTAAATCAAATGAGCAAAATAGTAAAATAGCAGTTGCAATAGATCACTGATCTATTGCACCAAGTAGTATATTTGTTGCAGCATATAACCAATCTGTTATAGTGGATGAGTAATCTGTTATAATAATACAAAATATATCACTCATCTTTTAAGATAGATGAATGGTCTGTGCAACAGATCATACATTATTGAGACATATGAGTGATCCGTTGGGACAGTTAAATAAGTTGTTGCAACGAATGAGTAATCTGTTGTGACAATATAAAATAAATCACTCATCTTTTGAGAAAAATAAATAGTATGTGCAGCAGATCACACATCTGTTGCAACATCATCTATTGCAACATGTGAGTGATTTGTTAGAACAGTTAAATAACCTGTAGCAATGGCTGAGTAATCTGTTGCAATAATACAAAACATATCACTCATATATTGAGAAAGATAAATGGCTTGTGCAACAGATCACACATCTATTGTGACATCATCTGTTGCAACATATAAGTGATCTATTGGAATAGTTAAATAACCTTTAGCAACGGCTGAGTAATCTGTTGCGACAATACAAAATATATCACTCATCTATTGAGAAAGATGAATGGTTTGTGCAACAGATCACACATCTGTTGCAACATATGAGTGATCTGTCTAAGCAGTTAACTAACCTACAGCAGCAGTTGAATAATCTATTACAACAATACAAAATATATCACTCATTTATTGAGAAAGATGAATGGTCTGTGCAATAGGTCACACATCTGTTGTAACATATAAGTGATCTGTTAGAACAGTTATCAACAGTCAATGTTGTTTAGATTTCTTCCAATATAGGATCATCTATAACGGCAAATGAATGATCAGTTGGAAAAATCAAGTCTTGGATATTTTCGATTGGAAGAGTTGATAGAATTTTATCCAACAGGAGGTTCATCTGTTGTATTGAATTATTAATCTGATGGTTCTTTCATTGCATCAAATGGTTAACTAGTTGCATCAGATTTTTTTATCCGATGCTTAATCTATTGCAATATATAGTTAATTTGTTATATCAGATAGTTAATCTATTGCATCAGATAATTAATCTGTTGTATCAGAATTATAATCTGATGGTTCCTCTGGTGCATCTGATGGTTGATCTATTATATCATATGATAAATCAGTTGTATCAGATGGATAATATGTTGCACCAGATGGATAATCTATTGGAGGAAACAAAAAATAGAAGCACAATTTTATTCAACAAAAAAATAGCAAATTCACCATTTTTACCAAGAACAAAAACAGAAAAAATCAATCTAAATTTTTGTTTTGTTTTTATAAACACAAATAATAAAAATCAAACTTCAAAAAAATGCAACAAACAACAAAAAATCATAATTCACTTCGAAAAAAGAAGAGAAAAAAATACCAGAAACTAGGGTTGTATTCAGACCGCATTTCAAATTAATGCAACAAATATTGAAATTGTTAACCAATACTATAAGAGAAGTTGGCTCAAGTTCCTCGTTTTCTTCAAAACTAAAAAGGCCATAAATTTTTACCTGTGAAAGAAGAAAAGGAACGATAAAAAATTCGAAGTTGTTGTGGCTGGAGAGCAAGGTTGTCATGTCGATAGAAGGTTGAAGTCGAAAAGTAACTCGAAGACCAACTATTTGTAGTCAGATGTTAAAGTCGTCGAGGATTGAAATGAGAAATTTGCAAAACAGTTGGTTGGGAGAGAGTTGAGAGAAGCTGTCGAGAGAGGGATGAGAGACAGGTTGATTTGAATTAAAGAAGGGAACTCGAAGCCCAACTATTTGTCACCGGAGGTAGAAGTTGCCAGGAGTTGAAGAGAAAAAATTTGCAGAACTGTCGATTGGGAAAGAGTTGAGAGAAACTGTCGAGAGAGATGAGAGAGTGGTTGATTTGGATTGATGAGGGGTATGGCTTGGGTTGATTTGTATTCTTGAAAGATTAGAAAGTTTTGAAAATATTAATGAAGTCCACAATTAACTTAATCAAGTTTCCTAATGATGTTTGACCCTTTAAGTTGGTCAATGTCAACAATCATTCATTCAAGACTTAAAAGACACCTTTCCTTCAATTTTCTCATGTAATATAGGGTAAATGGTAAAATAGAAATAGATAATATTATATAAGGAAATAATTGAAAAAATAAATAAGAAAATCATGGGATACCACCAAATCGGTGGTTCTAAAAATTGAGGTATTACATGATTATCAAATCATGAAAAGATACCATACCATACCTTTTAGAAAACAATCAAAACAAACATGGTTCTCTTGTAATCGTACAATACCATACCATTGGGGACCACCATCCAAACAGGCACTTAAGAGAAGAACACATCATGAACCAAAGAAACTGTTATAAGAAGAAAATATTATAAGTGTATAAGAAGTAAAATAAATACATTAATTTACTAGTTTATATGCACGCACCTCGCGTTTGTACCTCACTTTAATGAATTCAAATGTTACACTGAAGAGGATATTTGTTTAAATAATAAAGATGAATATAATAATTAAATTCAACATCTTTTGAATATGTAAAGATGGAGAGTTTATTTAATTAAATGTAATCTTTACCAAAAATATTTCTCAAAGTCAATCGACATTCATCTTTCATCTGTAAATTAAAATAAAATAATAAGATAATAAAGATATCAAAACAATACAATTAAACTTGACCTTTACACAAAAATTTCTTCAAAGCCAATCGACATTCATCTACAATCTGTAAACTGCAATAAAATAATACAATAGTGATTACAAAGTTTCGATTTTAATGAAAATAATTCTTGTCTGAGCAAAAATTTTGATCCTAAAGAATGACTTGAATGAATAAACTACCACAAAATAATAAATTAATAGAGATATTAATACAATACAATTAAAGCTAACTTTTACCTAAAAAAATTCTCAAAGCCGACAAACATTCATCTACCATCTGTAAATTAAAATAAAACAATAAGATAAAAAAATCAAAACAATACAATTAAACCCAACTTTTACACAAAAATTTCTTCAAAGTCAACCGACATTCATGTACAATCTGTAAATTACAACAAAACAATAATACAATAGTGATCACAAAACTTTGATTTTAATGAAAATAATTCTTATCTGAGCAAAAGTTTTTATCCTAAAGAATGACTTGAATGAAAATAAAGAAGTATATATATATATATATACACACACACACATATATATACACACATACGTTGAATTCTATTATGTTGACAAACACAGCAAAGAAGTTGAGGGTTAGAAAATCAAGCATCCACCAATCTAGACATGCAACCGAATCAAGTTAGATGAGTATCAATCTTCTTCCAATAGGAAAATCGGTTTCTTTAGTTTAACGTGCATTTCAATATTTATAGAAGTATTTGTTTAATAGAGTCCTATTTTAGGAGTTTTCTAATTGACCAGCATAAAGAAAATATTAATTGATTCTCCTTCCATATATTTTAGGAGTTTAATTAATATAATAAAAAATAATTAAATAATAAATTTAAAAAATAGTGAACGATAATTTTATTAGTTTTTTAATGAAGGACACAAAGTTTAAATAACTTTCTAAGCGTCTTCATACTTGTAATATTATATATATATATATATATATATATATATATATATATATAATGAGTTAGAAGTGTTAAATAATGATTTATGTTTGAAATTAAAATAATAACATTAAAAGAAAATGTACAGTAGTTTTTTTAAAACTTTAGGTGAGATTTTATTTTTCTCTTTTACTTAAAGTTTTCTACTATTAAATATTTTTTTATTCTCTTTATCATATATTTTAGGATATTTTTTCTTATCATATATTTCAAGACTTCTTTTTCACACACACACACATATATATACCATATAGAAAGAAGAGTTGAGGACAACCAAGGGTGGATTTGGAATTTCACATCTATTTTAATAATTAAGGATATTTTTTGTATCTTATATCTATTTTATCTTTCCATGCTTCTATTTCTCTAACACATGTGAATATCTACTCATAAAAAAAAACATCTTTCCAAGAATATCTATTGATGTGTCTATTTTATTCTTATTTTGTCCCACGTAATAAAAAATACAATTAAAAAATAAATATTAAAATACCTTTAAAAGGGATCTTACATTAGTATTTTTAAAAAATATATATTTTTTGAATTTCATATCTATTTTATAATAATTAAGAATATTTTTTGTATTTAATATATATATAGTATTATTGTAATAATTGCAGAGAAATATATATCTATATCTATGTGGTTATTGTTTCCACCTGAACATTAAAAAACATTTCATGATGATGATTCTAGAATTAAATTAAAAATAATAATTACTATTCTACCACACAAATATCTATCAAGGTGGCTATTGTTTCCACCACTAAACTAATGACACTATATATAATAAAATAATAATACAAAATTTGATAATAAATAAAAAATATATCTTTAAATAGGTTAAAAACTTTAAAATTTAACCCATCAAGTTCATGCGTGATAGTATTTTTGAGCGAAAAAGCTAAACTATTAAAAGTATGGAATATTGAAAATTTTGACAAAGTTATGAAATATTGAAAATTTTGACAGAGTAAGAATTTTCACTTAAAAATTTTAAAATATAAAAAAATAAATATATGAAGAAAAAATTCAATGTTTACCAGGAAGAATTTTGTAAATCTTATTAATTTATTATTTTTGATACTAGAATCAAATTAAAAAATAATAATTACTATTCTATCACATAAATATCTACCAAGGTGACTATTATTTCCACCACAAAATTAATGACACCAACTTTTAGAATTGATATGATATTGCTTCTATAGAATAGACTAGAAAATAGACGGCTCATCAAATAAAAGGCCAAAAGACTCTTCATATTAATCCAAAAAATAAACTCTTCTCTCATCAATTGTTCCCAATATTCACACATCTATATGTATGTAAGTTTCTTTACATTCTCATTCATTTTTTTTCCTGAATATTTATTTATTCCTTCAACAAGGACAATTTTTGGTGTGTTTTTTGTAAGTAGACATTTTTTGGTAGAATGGAAAAATTTTACTATTTAATTTCAATAGGTGTTTTAATAAAAAATTATTTGTATAAGGTAATTGGCTTTTGAAACTGTAAGACGTAGATAATGATACATCATAAGTCTTGTTTCTCAAAACATTCACAGAATTACCTAAATTTTTTCGCATTTGTCGGGTTTTAGATTAATATATGTTGCTACTTTTCCTTCTTCATCTAAGGCTTTTTAACTAAATTTTTAGTTAATTTATATTTTTTTTTTAAACTTTTTTTAACAAAAAAATATATTTCAGTGAAACTAAGTTTAGATATGCTCGTCTTTTAAAAGAAGATTTTAAAATATCACAATAATACCTAACTTTAAGATGTACTCATTTTTTTATACAATATTCTGCATATTTATTTAAAAATAAAATTAATTAAATATATACATCTTGAACTGTCTATTTTGCAGTTTCATCTCTTCGATGATAGCTATCTGTACACCCATGTATATATTTGACTGTGTGGTAAGTATAACTTATTTTACTTTTTAATTTAATTATTAATATTTTTATTCATGATTTTAATATAATATGAAACATGATATGCTTATTTTTCTCTGTTAATTAGTGTCTCTTATATTTTTTTTAAAAGTCACATGGCTTGCATAAATAGAATTATTACTTGGTATGGATGTGTAATTAACTTTTACTTATATTGCTTTTTAGCAAAAATTCATAAAAATACTTGAGCCACAAAAAATATTGTGTAATAAAGATTCTAAAACTGATCAAACTTTCAAAAAAAATTGACAAAAATGCTAGAAGACGTGAATTATATAGACTGATGCCACTAGATAAAAAAAAGCTCTTTGTGCACATCGGCAAGCAAGAAGAGCAGAGTTGAAATGACAACGATTATTTAATTGTGCAATATACAATTTTTTTTAACTCTCTATTACTGAAATTTAACGTGATATTTTATATCTATATTTTACCTGAGAAGGACAATGAAAAGAAGGACCATCTCGAGTTCATTAAGATTGTTGGTTTGATTAGTCTTCACTTTCTTAAATTAACTAAAGGAAAGTGTAGAAGGAAAACTCTTTTTGATAAATTAAGCTCTAGATTGGGTGATGGTTTTTAATAGGAAGAGTGTTGCTTTGTATTTTTAGTTTATCTAAATTTCTCTAAAGGAGACTTAACCTATGAAAATCAATCTTTTGTGGAAGTTTTGATTTTGGTATTCAGATCTACATATGAAGGCTTTCCGATGCAACATTAGTAGCCAGTGGAATGTCAATCATATGAAGGTACCTACAAGGCATATTTAGTACAATTTCGACTTGACTGCAACACTTACTAAACTCTGCTAAGTGCCAAAATATTTATTTTATCTTTTTCGTGGTTATATAATATGTGTAACATGTTAGCAAATGTTAATTCATAGTTATAGGGTTGACCTACTTATAGTATTGACTTTTAGCCTATTTTTCTTTTTTCCTTTTTGACAAGTAAAGTTTATTGGCTTTCTGTATTTTTCTTTACTTATGCCGGTTATCTCTATAGTTGTAATTTACTCCAAGAACTATGCCTCAATTTAACTTTGCTCTGGCTGCAAAAAGTTATTAAATTAGTTTAAACCTGATATAGTGCTTACAACAGGTTGACAACAAATACAAACTACTTCCATATAATGAAAAATGTATTTCTCTTTGAGAAGTTACTTTATCTTGCTAGATACAAGATGTTTGTCTTTTTTTTTCGGTGTGTTGTTTTTGAAATCTTGACTTGATTTTTTTCCTTCTTCAAATGTCTATGGGACATCAAGATCAAGATGGTGTTCTAGATAATTGAGAAAATAACTTATTCGTGTTGTTAGAGGTATTCAGAGCTAGCTTTTGCTAACATTCTCCTATTACCGTGTGACATAATAAACGTGTACAAAATATTGTGAATCGTGATTGGAAAGAAATACATTTTTACAATGAAAAAAATATATTTTTGATTTAGATTTTGAACTTCTAAAGTAATTTAATCATTAAATTTAATTTAACAGGTCGTATTGATCATGAATGCTCAAGAGATCGATCACAACAGGTAAAAAAATGCATCTGTTATATACCAATGTAAATAGACAACAATGTGAAATGAATGTCATGTGAGCATCTGTATATGAGCATACCAATGTAATAACAGGAAGAAAAAATGCATCTGCTAGATACTAATGAAATAGACAGGAACCGTATGATATTCTTACGGTTGCATAAAACATACATTTGGGATCTTATAATATGTTCGTCATAGTGATATTGTGGTATTAAAATGTATGTGTATATATATATATATATATATATATATATATATATATAAATTCTGTGTTGGGCCATGCAAAGCACAAACATCCTTATCTAGTCACATATAGAAGGGAATGAAAAATTTACCAACATTAATTCTCTATATATTTTTCTTTTTCTATATAATTTAGGACTCCTTGATTTTAAATATTAAAAATGTAATTAAATAATAAATTAAGAAAAATAGTGAAAACACAATTTTGTCTATTGTATAATGTTTAATGAAGGACAAGAAGTTCAAATTACTTTTCTAAGGGGATTCAAATTTTTAATATATACTAGTTTAGGATACGTGTGTTGCACGTGTATCAAGCGTTAGTTGAGAATAAATATATTTAAAAAATAAATTATTATGTGTAGGTTTTATTACCAAAGATGGGGTTCAAACAGTGAAAATAGTATCGTGCAGAAATTTAATGTAAGGCTGAGTATAATTGTAACACCCCGATTTTCTGAATCGGAATGCTACATGGTGCTTATGACCCCGAATGACCACAAGATAATTTATGACTAATATCTGTATCTGTATATTGCATAATATATCATAAATGATGTGGAAACATGCACTGAAAGACCATACGGTTCAACTAAACAAACATCTTATAAGAATAATGTCTGAAAACGATATAACAATACCAAAACAAATCTGAAATAACTGTCTGACATGCTATAGTCTGGAAAGTCTCTAAACTGTCTGAACAAGGAGTTGATGGAACATGTCCCTAACTAACTCCAACTACTGAAATAAACTGAAAACTGAAATAGTAATGAAATCATTGTGTCCTTGAAAGATGAGGACTTACTTCTAACTCTGACTGTTGATACTGGAATCAACTACAGATCTGGAGCTCATACCTCTGAACCTACGGTGTAACATAAGAGAAAGCACCATAGCGCAAATGCGTCAGTACATACATGCATAAGCAACTATAACTGAACTCGTGGTGATACTGACTACTGAGTCTGAATACTGATGACATGACTTTACTGGTACTGAGGTACTGATATGAATAACTATTTCTGCCAGTTCGAATTATGAAGAACTGGTCTGTTTGACTGTGTCTAACCGTCCTAAAACTGAATACTGATAATGTAGCTACGATGACTGATATAACTAATATAACTATGATGATCAGCGTAACCAATGTAACTAATACTGAGCGACTGTATCTGATAGTCTAAGTTCTGATGGAACTATCTGAGTTCCGTTCTATATAGAGAAACTGAATCTGAGATCAGTCATATCTAGCGGGTGATCTTAGAGTATATTAATAATAAAAGATGATTTGACTTAGTCTGAGATCAGTCCTATCTAGCGGGTGATCTTTAAATCTGATGATTCTGATACTAATTAACTATAGTTGAGATCAGTCTTGTCTGGTGGGTGATCTTGAAGTCTATTTATAATGATAAGTATTGATTGTATTTAATAGTACTGAATCTATACTACTGAGTTGAGTTGACTGTGTATGACAGTCCTGAATTTATAACTGAAACTGTGGGATGTATTCATCTGAAATACACTGAACTGAATAACTGAGCTGAACTGATAACTGAACTGAACTGATTAGCTTAACTGAACTGGACTGAGTTAACTGAACTGATATTAGTGGTATTGTTTAGAGGATCTAAACTGAGTTTACTGAGTTCCTTTGACTGACGGAACATACTGAGTTCCAAGGACTGACTGAGAGTATTGAAATACTAAGATTTCTAGGAATACTGTTGTTACTGAGATTATTGAGATTACTGAGATTACTGAGTACTGAACTACTGAAACTACTGAGATTTTTGAGTTTTCCTGAGTCACATGACTGACTGAATTCTATAGATCATGGCTTGACTGAGAGTATCGTGATAACATGACACGACTCTAGGCATACAACTATATTTTTCGGGTATAAGTACCCCCAGGACTCGATGGAAGGAAACTGACACACATGACTAACTTGATCATAAGAGTAGAGTCCACAATCCACAATATCATAAGTAGGGGATTTCACACTAAGCATAGTTCTCAACACATTATAGATATATAGAAGGAAATTTCATACAACATGTATATACTTGCATAGCTTCAATATCATGCTCAATCCATATCAAACAACAACGCATGTCAATCACGTGGAATTCATGTGGAATCATAAAGCATAGAGCATGGACTTTTCATTTAAGCACTATTAAATCATGGGACATGAATTCTAGCGTTGTACGCATTTTATCAAACACCTTACATGCACCACTTTGAGCATAGGTTTATTCATGAATTCAACAACCCAAATCACCCAAAGTTCATATATTTCAACTAACATGCCATCCTAGTTTCATAAAAACCCATAAAGATTCTATCTTGACCTCATTCAACACATAAACAAGATCAACAATCAAATCAAAATATAACAAGTATGGCATATAGTTTAAAATAGGGTTCTTGGACTTCATGGACGAAAGGAGTCCATGAATGAACACACGCATACCTTAGTTTTTGATTTAGTAAAGATTGACGGAGAGATTCTTGGAATTTGATCGTAGAATTTGCTTGAACTTGAATCCCCTAATTGAAACCCTAGCTTGTTCTTGAGAGGATTTTGAGACAAGAGGTTATATTTTAGTGTAATGGAGGCTTAATCCTGTGTTATTGAGTATATATACTAAGGCAAAATGACCAAAATATCCCTGAGAGCACGAAAGTGGAATGCTGAAAACTGGATAAGCATTGGAGTTGCCAGGCGGAGCCCGTCAAGTCCGCCGGACTAGACCAGGCGGCGCCTGACTTAGAGCACTGCTCTAGCTGGGGCAACGCGGGCCTATCGCTTAGAGCTATTATTTTGGAAACCCAAACACGTCCTTACGCCTTCCAAAAATTTCCGAAACTTATCCGAGATGTACTATGACCTTTCCCCATCACAACGCAACTTGAAAATCCAAAAACGAAGGTCGGGAAGGTCGTCAAATAAATCCTCAAAGTTCGGAGGTCTAAAATGAGACTAAGTGTTGAATCTTGAACACTTAGCAAAATTTTCTAAGTCTTGGAGCTTGGAAAGCTTAATGAGATGAACTTTAGACTTAGGATTTTACGGGGTATTACAATAATAGACTCTTGTGGTTGGTTATTCCTCGGATTATGTGCATAGCAAAAGCTTTAGTGCACTTGGTTATTATTTTACTTATTCTATTGAGCCTTGGTGTAACTGGTAAAATCATTGCACTAAAGTTCAAGCTGTGGAAATAACCTCTAGTAGAAATGTAAGGTAAGGTTGAATATAATAAATCCTTATGGTCCAGTCCTTTTCAGGACCCCTCAGATAGTGAAGGCTTTAGTGCACTAACTATAAAAAATGAAAAAGAGATCTAATTGCTTACACATATGAAGGTAACATTTTCTATTCGTCTTAAGAATCTAGATGTATCCGATATTAGATTCATTACGAAATTATTGTCAATTATTTTATTTTAAAAATATATTCCTCTTTAAATTTATACAATACTATTTCGTCTTTTTCTATAAGTTGAGATGGTCCGAATTAATGACAATCATAGTTTAGACATGCTAATTGTATTTAGCCATTATACTTATTCTCTAATTCTAAAAGCACTCTTTTTTAATGAAGAGTTATTTTTTTCTTGGGATGCTACATTTATATAAAAATTGAGGACGTTTTAGATGGTTATACACCTTGAACATGTTAGAGATCGTTTGGTTACTTGAAAGGAGTAGAGTTATTCGTATATTAGAATTATGTATAATCTATACATCGTTTGATGGATCGATAGGAATTAAGTTATTGATGCATAAAATTATTTTGCACATGCGTTGCAAATGTATTTTGTGTATTTAATTAAATGAGAAGTTTGACACAAATTTATTAAATAAACTATATTAAAAAATAAACTGCAAATCAAAAAACAAATGAACAAAAGTAATTTTATTTATCAAGATTTGGATTATAACTTTGTAATATTCTATTGATTCGTTCTTTCTTGAATTTTTTTGTGATTCGAGAACATAAGATGATTTGGACCTCCTTGTGATGTATTTGATTGACAAAAATATTATGAATCACTTTGATATATAGAGTTGATCTTGAGGATGATCACACTTGTGGATGTTTCAAATATTTTTTTGATAACTGTGATGTCTGAACTATGCCACACACCTTGTCTAATTTCAATAGGTGTCTGTAACTTGATCTGGTGAGGTTTGAATGTGAAATCTTATAATTCTTAACCCACATTATTCATCATTAAGTCATCCATAGGTACGGAGGTCACAAAGTCTTCCGGTAAAAATTTATAGTCAACTTATATTTCTAAAAAAGCAAACATAATTTGACAAGATTTTATAGAAGGCAACTGATGCATTTCTACCATAAAGTTTCTATTGTTATAACAAAGTACCCTCGTACATCTTTACAAAGGAATTTCTAAAATCAAAATAAGATCATGTACAGTCTTAATCAAAAATTATAATGAAATTTTTTGTAACAAAGCATGAAATTTCTGTAACTCTGCACACATGCAAAGAGTATCATGATCAGATATTTGTCAACAAAGTTTTGAAGGTCAAAACATGTCAAATCTCAGATTCATTTATTTATTAGTGTCCATACGATGGTCACAAGATCTTTAACATAGACTAAGCAAAGAAATTTATTGTGAAAAATATTCATAACTTTCCTCTTAGCGAGAACACTATCCATCCACTGCATGATTTTCATGTATAACCATTGTTGATGTGTTGTTTCTCCATTAACATATCTTAATATCATTTACTATCTAAATTTAACGGGTGACTAACTCAAACATTACTATTATATGTGTTTTTTTGTGTTAAAATATTTTCATATGTTAATGTCGAATATTTTTATCCTTTTTTATCTTTCTCCAGGCTTTAGGAAGAATCCATACATACTGAATCAGAAGGCAAAAAGATAAACATTTTAAGTCATTTTGTGAATGTCTTCTGATTAAGTGTTTCATGGCTCTCCATAGTGAGGTAAAGCCTTTTCTTTTTTTTCCTTTTTTGTACTTCTTCCTGCTTCTTCACTTTCTAATCACTTTTTTTGGCCTAAAAATATTTATTTTGGTACGTTAGTAATTCTATCCATGTGTAAAATAGTGTTGCCCCTCTAAGAGAAAAGACTAAAAAATAATTATGAAATAACATAAAAGGACATCCAACTCAAAAGTAAGGACATGTTGCACCTTCTAAGAGAAAAGACTAAAAAACAATCACGAAATAATATAAAAAGGACATCCAACTCAAAAAGAAGGATGTACACTTTAAGTCGCATGCTCAAATCTTATAAGAAGATACAATATGAATAGTAGATAACTCTCTTTCTTCAAATCTACATTATGGGGGGTTCTCTTTAATTTTCTTCCTGGAGAGATATCACCGACCACCATTCTCACTTGACCTTTCTTGAGAAGCCTTTTGATTTTTTGGCTACTTCATTCAGCGATAACATGTTTATTTAATTTAATTTTCAATGAGAAATTTTCAATTAAAAGAGAAACAAAAGAAATTATTGAAGGAAGAAAACTTAGTGTATATAGTTAAATAAGATAATCAAAATTAAGTCATCATTAAACAAAAGAAAAAAGAAAGAGATAAAGTCAATTGTTGATTATTCACAATTCATACATGATCTTTAAAGTTGCGAACTAAAAGAAATAAAGAACGACAGAGAGAATGATAATACTGAATCAAAATCAAAATAAGAAGAAAAAGTTAGAGAAGTAAACGAACCCACATATGATCTCAAGACACTGAACAAGGAGATATTTGATTAGTTCTGCTTCAACCCAAAACTATTTGTTAAGATAGCTCTCCTCTTTTGATATATAATCATAGTATGCAGTCTTGCAACTATTTTAAGCATATTTGAACTTTTCCTCTTCATTAAATCATCATCCATGTCCTCAAAGTAAGGTTAGCATTGCTTTCAATTGATCGGATTGAATCTTTAACTTTCTTAATTATACTCTCATCTCTGCATTGAAAGTTTGAGTTGCTACCAATTGCTCGATTACTTTATCTGTCTGTCGGTTACGTTTATTGACCTCCTCATTCATTACTCGAGGTTCACGAGAGCCTTTCGTTTAGTAGACTTGTCAATAGTTGCAAGACTATATATCCATTAAATAGATTATGGAATAAGAATTGTAAACTTAAATACTCAATAATCTAAATCAATTAAAGACACAACATTAGAATATTATTTATGGTATAAAAATATTCTAATTCAAAACCTTTTTCTTCAAGAAAGCTTCATCTAAATATAAAATATTTTTATTTTTGTCCCATAATTTATTTATCAATATTAAAATAATAATAGTTGCAAATAAATTAAGCTCACCAATAAGTTTCCTAGTTATTTTATAAAAATAAATACGTTATAAATTATTTACAATTAAAATTATGAGTTTAAGATTTTTAATAACATAAAGACAAACCTAAAGAATCCAAATTGAGAAAATATCAAGTATACCTAACATTGATTTTCAAAAAAGTTAACATCATTTTTTTTTCTCTTTTTTGAAAACTAAGTTGGCTATTAAGAATACAATGGAAGTATCATTGATACTAAGTACTAACGTCCCAAACTTCCAATTAATACCTTTTTTAAAGATTTATTTAAGATAAAATTTGAATTGATTTTAAAAATTTATATTTAAGGTATATAATTTAAATAAGGAAAGGTTTGATAACAAATTTCAATGAATTTTAAATTTTATATATTAAAAAAAATAGTACAAGGACGATTTTGTCTAAAGCGGATACTTTTGATGAAGAGCAAAAAGTTAAAATCAATTTTTTAAAGGTCTTCACACTTTTAATATATTATAGATGTAAATGTAGATGTAGATATAGATGTAGAAGTTGATATGTACACACCCCTAAATATGATAGTATAAATTTTTGAATTAAAAATTATAATGCAGTACAAAATCAATATAATTGGACTTAATCGATTTATAGTATAAAGCTGAAATACAAATCTATTTGAAAAGATCAAACATGTTATTACAAAAACTCTATCTAGAGTGAAAAGATTATTTTCTTCTATTTCAATTGTTATAATTAGATATTTTATACCTAATTTAACGGGGTTCGCCAGTATAGTTGAAGGAAATATTTTTTAATTATGTATTATTAAACGATGAACAGAGCAATAATTCATCAACAAAATAAGAATTGAGCTATAACACATATACATAAAATGACGTAAAATTTTCACTATTGATTTAAGTACATTCAACACATAAATCAAGAATACACGAGTTAAGAAAAACATGATCATGTAGAAACAATAAAGCATATGGTTTCTCACTTCGAAAAACTTATAAATTGACACACCCAAACCTTCTCAAAGATGTTAGTTTAAAACACATAAAAACTATTAAATACCTGTAAAAATAAGAAGAAAGTGAACATTAAAGTAGCAGAAGAAGCGAAGTTATAGAGCATATGGTTTCTCACTTTGGAAACCTTCTCAAAGAGGGTAGCAACTGAAAATTAAGGTTGGAACTTAGGTGTTTTACCTCTCTTGTTTAGGTAGTTGACATTGAAAGCAACATCCCTAAAAATCATCTGACAAATAGAGAATGATTGTATCAGAATTTATTTTCATAGCTTTCATGACAAAGTTAATTTTGTATTGTTAATTTAACTTAAAAAAATACTCAAACCTTCATAGATGATCCTGACAATTTAAACATATGCCTTATTCCTGTAAATAATTTCATCATATTTAAATCATTGCAATACAAAATATATAGCGGCAATATGAAACTTAAACTTAAATTTAAAGACACATATTTTTTTTCCGCATAAGAAAATAGTGCAACAAAAAAAATCAAAGGGTAATTTTAGATTTTTATTTAAAATAGGAGATAACTAGAGGTGTAAAGGAATAAGGTAATTTCTTTCCATCTTTTTCCTTTTTTTTTTTTGGACGTGCTTTTTTTTTTTTTCTTTTTTTTTTTAAAGTCCTAATTTAAGTATATAATTTAATTTAATCAAGGAAAGGCCCAATGATTATATTTAAATAAATTTTAAGTTTTAAATATTACAAAAAATAGTGAAAAGATGATTTTATCTATTATATGGTGTTTTAATGAATGATAAAAAGTTTAAATCATTTTTTTTAAGGATTTTATATTTTTAATATATTATTATTATATTATATATATAGATTATAAATATTATATTATATATAGATTATAAATATTATATTATATATTATATATATAAATTATAGATATTAGATGTAGATAGATTATAGATTTGATATATGCAGTGTTTCAACAGTCTTCGTCATAAAAATAAGATATTTTGGACAAATTTAAAAATTCACAGATACTATAGGCAAATCTACAACATTACTTGTCCAGGAAATTTTCCTTTCTGAATAACAAAATCAAAACGGGTCGTTTAGAAACGGGTGTGCCCTAGATTTATGTACGTGGCGTTCGTAGCATTAACTCCGCACAGAGTTCCCAACTAAAGTCAACCTACGTTTTCGCAAATAGAGTACAAATTTGTACCTGTTCTTTGTTCACGTAGATCTCCAATCCTTTTCAGATTCTAAGTACATTAGGTTTTCGTTTGGATTTGTGAGAACTCAACGATGCCTCTGAAAGGACGGAGAAAGATACCTTCAGGATCTGGATCTAAAAGAGGTGGCACGCCAAAGTCTCAGGCAAAGTCCGTAAATGTAGAGAAAACTATGAAGGTAGAGGAAAAAGAAGAGAATAAGGATAAGGCGGTCGAGCTCAAAGAGGAATTGAAGGTCGCCGAAGAAAAGTCCGAGAAGAAAACCATGCAACCGACGGAACCGGAGCCTGAGAAACGGGCTGTGGAGAGCGGGATGACTTCAGAGAAGAGTGAGTATTGATATTACTATTCTAAGAATTTTCATGAATTATACTTTGTAAATTTCTGCTTGTTTAGCTGGTTTTGGTTATGTTCGTAACTGTGTTATATGTCAATTTTAATAAGTTGATTTATTCTGGCGTAATAAGATTAGTGGTAATAAAAAAGTAAATCTTTATTGGGGTCATTTGGTACTTAGACTAAATTATCCCATATGGGAGGTGGGATATTCCAAAAATAAGTTTGGTATTAGATTGATACCCTGTGTGGTTGACGGTATAAATTAATTGGGGATTAATTTATACCGTCAACCAAACATGGTACAAATTTAGTACCAAACTTAATCCTAGGATATCTCACCTTGTTCCTCTTACCAAATGACCGTATAAATTAATCCCGACAAGCCCATGCTGGATCGGATAAGGAGGGATATCCCAAGACTATGTTTGGTATTAGACTTATACCATGTGTGGTTGACGGTATAAATTAATTGGGGATTAATTATACCGTCAACCAAACATGGTACAAATTTAGTACCAAACTTAATCCTAGGATATCTCACCTTGTTCCGCTTACCAAATGACCCCTATGGGCCATGTTAGTTGTTAATGGTCGATGTGGAGTTTACTTCTAAGAAAAGGCCTAAAATAGTCCACTATCTTTGTGTTTTGGATTCAGATCATCCATAATCTTTTACCTGAAGCATTAATAGTCCATAATGTTTGCTAAAATGGTGCACTTTTAGTCATTACCAAAATAATCCGTAAGTTTTGAAGGCGAGAAAACCAACCGTTACATCTGTCAATGAGGCCAAACCCAACATTTTCATCCCCTGATGTAACAAATCTAACACACTTTTATATTGACTATAACTTGTAAATAATACCCGGACACAAAATTATAGTAGTAAAAATCCATGAGGTTATATTATCTCCGCAGTCAATTGTTCATGTTTCTTCTGTTGGAAACGATCACTACAATCATTTTTTGCACTTCTCTTTCAATTTTTCTTTTTGAAAATAATTTTCTTGTGTTGAGAGTCTATTGGAAACAACCTTTCTACCCTGCAATAAACATACACCCCACTTGTAGAAATATAGTGGGTATGTTGTTGTCAGTGCAGTATTTAATCAATGTAAAAGAAGAACTATAAATAATTCCCAACGTGATGTTCCTTCCATGATATAAAAAAATCAATGACTCACTGCTACTTTTTTCGATCTATGTTTCAGATAATTTTAGTTCCAAGAAAAGCAGAACCATAAGGATTTGGTATGAATTTTAAGTATTACAGTTTTGTAGCACTCTGTTCAATAATTTTCCCTTTGTAGCTCTCATATATAGGATTCAGTCAACAAAATTAGATACATAAGGAGCAGTAATCCAGATGCTGGATTTGCTTTTCTTTGAGTTCGACTAACATAGTATTTGGTGAAGAAAGGAGAGAAAAAGAGTTGAGACATGGGTTTTGTGAGAGGTTGGTTTTGATGATATCTCCATTAATGTTAACAGACCATTTGGGTTAAGACTGAAAGTGCACCACTTTGGTAAAACATAATGGACTGTTAGTGCTCCAGTTAAAACAATATGGATGATCTTAAATCCAAACACAAAGATTGTAGACTATTTCAGGCCTTTTCTCATTTACTTTTGGCGGATATAGCTATATAATATTATTATTTCAAGAGTGGAATTTTTGGAACTTTCTTGAATTTATACCTATTATAGATCTGCTTGTTCAGCTGTGTTTCTGCTTATAAACGTTGGCAATTGCTATTAAATTGTAATAATCTGTGTTCGTTAACTTAAATAAGAGACTGTCGAAAAAGACTTACGGGTATAAATAGATAATAATATTATCTCAAGAGGACGTGGTTATGAGAGGATAACTATAATCTTGGTTGGTAAGAGTGAGCTGTGAGCATCACTTAAATCTTATGGCCTGCTAACTTTCAGTTAATGGAAATTGAAAAAGTATGTGTGTATTTGCGGTTTCAAGCTTCAATTAGAAGAAAAATGTAAAGTGAGGCCTCTCCAAGAGGATTTTTGAGGCATATGAGTTACATCAAGGCATTCGTGAGTTGGTCCCAAAAACACTGAAATAATGAAAAAGGTGAGCTTTTTCTAGGAAATGGGATAGATGAAAGGGTCCGTTATTCTTCATTAAGGAAGGGAAGGAAAGATCAGAGTAGCTGGCATGTGATCAGTTCTGCCAAATTGTGCAACTTTAATTTGTTTTCCTGAGGAATTTCCACATGCAGTTCCTTTTAAATTTATGTTGGGCATCTTTTGATGATCAGTTACGTCTCCATAGAGTTGGACATTGTTGACAGCTTAAAGGACTTGCCAGAAATTATGTTTGGATAGGAGCCTCTTATTTTCTCTATCTACTGGCCCTGGGAGGCTAATTTCTTTTTCTTGTGGCAGAGGTGGACGAAGTGAAAGTGTCGGTCGATCAATTTGAAAAGGGTGAGTGGTTAGATTTGGAGGATAATGACCTTGAATATGACCCTGAAGAGTATGGCAGTGTTGATTATGCTGAGAGAGGAATTGAAAATAATGTTATTCAGGAAGAGAGAGATGAAATAGAGGAAGAACCTGAAGAGGGAGATATTGGTGAAGAGGAAGAGGGTGATATGGTTGAAGAGGATGTTGAAGATGTTCTCGAGGAAATTGAGGGTGATGAAGAAGATGAGCATGCTGGGGAGGAGCATGCTGCGATGTTTGATGCCGCCGAGGAGGAAGAACATCAAGAAGTTGTTAAAGAAAGGCGTAAGCGGAAGGAAATTGAAATATTTGTTGGTGGTTTGGACAAGGATGCTACTGAGGATAATCTCAGGAAGGTCTTCAGTAAAGTTGGCGAGGTTACCAAAGTGAGGCTTATGATGAATTCTCATACAAAGAAGAATAAAGGATTTGCATTCCTGCGATTTGCCACTGTGGAACAAGCAAAACGAGCTTGTACTGAGCTGAAAAATCCACTGGTATTATCTTTATTTGTAGTTTTCATATGACTGATTTTATTCCTCGTAAAAGGTATTTTCCTGTCTATGGAATTTCCAGGTCAATGGCAAAGAGTGTGGTGTTTCCCCAAGTCAAGACAATGATACCTTGTTTTTGGGTAATATATGCAAGACGTGGACAAAAGAAGCTGTAAGTAGGCTGGGCATATCCATATTGTCAACAAACATGATTCTTAGTTTTGAGGAGCTGCTTAACTAGTCATTGATGTTTGCTTTCTCTTCTGTTAGAAGAGAAGCTGAAGCATTATGGTGTTGACAATATTGAGGATTTGACGTTGGTTGAAGACACTAATAATGAGGGAATGAATCGAGGATTTGCTTTCTTGGAGTTCTGTTCACATTCAGAGGCCATGGATGCTTTTAAATGGTTACAAAAGAGAAATGTTACATTTGGAGTTGATAGGCCCGCAAAGGTTTCTTTTGAAGATTCATTCATTGATCCCGTGGATGAAATCATGGCACAGGTAAACTCTCTCTGGACCTATACCTATATTTAATAAAAGGAACAAGGGAACAATGACTCTGGTTAAGTATAGTTAGTATATTTCCAAATGGAGGCTTTTGTTATGATTTTTAGCTTTATTTAGAGGTAGAGAACTTTTAAGAGATATTATGTTTTTACACGTTGTTTGTCCTACAATGGTTTGCTTTTTATCCCTTCTCTTTTAGTCTCTTCTGCTACGAAGAAAAGAAGAACAGATAAGGACAAACTGTATTTTAATTTTTCCTTTCTAGAATATGTTAGATTTGTGGCCAAGTGCTAGCTCTTCAAATTCGGCCTGCCCAACAACAACAATATACCTGGTGTATTCCCACAAAGTGGGGTCTGGGAGGGTAAAGTTTACGCAGTCTATACCACTACCTCAGATGAAGTAGAGAGAGGATGTTCTGATAGGCCCCCAACTCAAGACAAATAACATTATATCAAGCAAAAACATGAAAAAAAAACAAAATGGGATTTGGGCGAGAGGGAGGCTGTGAGTCACCCGTCCTATGGATTTTTCCGTTGGTTGATTCTCGAAATTGAAAAAAAAATTGGGTCTAGACCCACAAATGAATAGGAAGTGAGGCGAGGGTCCCTCACTAAAAAGGGAAAAAGAGGAGTGGGGCTTTGTTTGGGGTGGGGGGCACTTTGCTCAGCTTTAGAAAGGAGAGAATACAACAACAAACCCAGTATATTCCCACATAGTGGTGTCTGGAGAGGGTAGAGTGTACGCAGTCCATAGAGAGACTGTTTTCGATAGACCCTCGGCTGAAGATAAGAGGCAGTATACAGAAGCATGCAAGGCATAGAACAGGATAAAATAACACAGGTACAACATCCACTCAAAAAAATAAAAATAAAATTTACAATGCCAAACCAAGGACACCAAAATCCACCTAATTACTGACTACGACTCATCCACACCCTTAGCCCTCTATCCTAATGCTTTTCCTCCATATCTTCCTATCCAGGGTCATTTCCTCAGTCAACTGCAACAGCTCCATGACACGTCTAATCACTTTTCTCCCGTATTTCTTCGGTCTGCCCCTACCCCGCTTGAAACCATCCAAGGCCAACCTCTCACACCTAAGAACTGGGGCATCCGTACCCCTTCTCATCACATGACCAAACCATCTCAACCTCACTTCCCGCATTTTATCCTCCACTGACACCACTCCTACCTTCTCTCGAAAGGAGAGAATGACTTTATGAAATTCTCTCCAACCTTTTCTATCTATTGTTAGAAGTAGGGAAACTACTCGATAATAAAAGAAACGAGACACCCACAGTGTAACGCTAAGAACTATCTTTTCAAAATCACAAACATCACCAAAACACCACGAACAAGAAACTACAAGGCACATACATAACACCATGACTACAGGCACAACTACAAACAAAGCACTCCTCCCCAATAGTAAGGACACACTCCTACCCACTAACCGTCTATCCTACTTTGCGTCCTCCACACTTAGTATCAAGGGTCATATCTTCCGTAAGTTGTAACTACTTCATGTCATGCCTAATCACCTCTCTCCAATCTTTCTTTGGCCTACCTCTACCCCGTCTGAAATCATCCATAGCCCCCTTCTTACACCTCCGAACGGGCATCCGTGCACCTCCTCATCACATGCCTGAACCATCGCAACCTTGCTTCCTGCATCTTGTCTTCCACCAAAGCCATTCCCACCTTCTCTCGAATAATCTCATATATTCATAATCTCGGCCTCCCACCAAAGCCACCCATTTTTTATTTTTTGAATTCTGAATTTGAGATTCTTAAAGAAGCCGTTGCAGCCCTTTTGCCTATAAAAAGGAAGTCTTGTTCGCAGTGAAGGACCAGGAAAAACGATTATCAAATTAGCACTAAAAATCAGGAAGTTCATACCTTTATTTCCTTCTCTTTTTGTTTTCTGAGTTCAAAGTTCGAGCTAGTTCGAATCTCCAATGGAAGAGCTCTTGCTGCCTCGAAAAAGACACTCGTTATAAATTGGGAAGTTCCGTCGCCGCTCCGTTCCAGATCAATACCACCCCTCTTTAAAGCCGACGCCGTCACTACTTCAGCTGAGCACGCTGCGGCTGCCCAACGACAGCAGCAGCCGACGGGAAAGCCATAGCTGCTGCCGCTGCCCCGCTCTCTTCCCCACGCCGGAGAACACTATCCCACCAGCGAGCTCCGTCCATCACATTTTAAGGACAGACAAACAAGCTCCGAATGCGATTGTGAAATTTTCTCAAACAACAAGCTTTCAAATCTCATAGTGAAATTTCAAAGGAATCTGTTAGTATTATTTGGTGTTTCGGAGCTAAACCACTTGCTGTTTTGGAGTATTCTTCTTTAATTTAGGGATTTTAAGTAGGCAGCTCGACTCCGGCGACATAGGCAGCTCGCAGCTCCGGTCACAGGCCACCGATCGGCGGGTCTATCTGAAGGATTTATTGGTTCCGACCAGATCTGATTCCATCAGTTTCAGATCTGAGTCCGGCGGGACTCTGGCGAATCTCCGGCGATAATATCCAGACGACCAATTTCTGCAATCAGCTTGAAGGGATACAACATTCCAACATAACATGCAAGAATAAGGAAATTGGTCTACACGCGTATCCCGGTGATTTCTAACCTTTGCTATTTCCTCCTTCATATTATTTTATCGTATTATCTCCTGTATCTTGACTTGCGTGTCTACTGTAGTATATTCGTGACTTGCACCGCTCCTTATTATTTGTTTTACTGTCCTTGGTGTCAGGCCATTAGTGTGCTCTATTTTTCTTACTGCTAGTTTTGTCCTTACCTTGGTTTTGTTTTTTCTCCCTATTTGAGTTTAGTTTTGTTTCTTGATTATTTCTTCTAATTTGTGTGAGCCTTGTATTTCCTGCTGCTGCTTTGTTACTATCATTGTTTATATTTTCTTATATTTTCTTGTAGTAGTGGCTGTGGGCGTTGATTGTTGGATAGGGTTATGTCCGAGGGGGTTGGGGCAGGGGGCTGTTATGGGGGCGGGGGATGAGGGAAGGGCGAGGGTGGGAGGGAGGCCAAGGTTTGGCGTTAGGGGCGGTAGAGGAAGACCTGATGATAGAGTTGGTAAGCTGAGGGTTGGGTCTTGGAGTATTGGTACTCTTCAGGATAAGTCCATAGAGCTTGTGAAGATTCTTAGAAAGAGGAGGTTAATATTGCATGTGTGGGTAGGGTTTAAGGCTAGGGATGCGGATGGTTACAAGCTTTGGTACTCTGGGAGCGAGAGGCGTAGGAATGGAGTTGGCATCTTAGTAGATGAAGAGCTTAGAGGTCAGGTAGTGGAGGTTAAGAGGATCAGCGATAGGTTGATGACTATTAAGTTGGTCATTGGGGGGTTTACCCTGAATGTGTGTAGTGTTTATGCGCCGCAAGTGGGCTTGGATGGGGAGGAGAAGATGCGGTTTTGGGAGGCTTTGGATGAGGTGGTGAGAGGCGTGCCTAGCTCGGAGAAGATTGTTGTAGCAGGAGATTTCAATGGGCACATCGGGGCGTTACCGGGAGGCTTTGGTAATGTGCATGGTGGTTTTGGTTTTGGGGAAAGAAATGAAGAGGGGGCTACTCTATTGGATTTTGCGAGGTCCTTTGGGCTGGTGGTGGTGAACTCGGGCTTTCCGAAGAAGGAAGATCACCTGATCACCTTCCGAAGCGCGATAGCCAAGGCCCAGATTGATTTTTTGTTGCTTAGGAAAGGGGATAGGGTGTTGTGTAAGGACTGTAAGGTCATCTTGAGTGAGAATCTTTTGACCCAGCATAGGCTCTTGGTTATGGATTTGGGTATAAAGAAGGATAGGAAGAGAAGGGGTGAGGAGTGTAGACCTAGAATTAAGTGGGGCGGCTTGACGCCAGTGAATGCGTGAGAGATAGGGGAAAAGTTGGTGGGAATGGGGGTGTGGGAGTGTAGGGGGGACGTGGATAGTATGTGGGATAGGGTGGCTAGGTGCATCAGGGAGAATGCTAGTGAGGTGTTGGGTGTTTCTAGGGGTCGGGCCGAGCATCATCGGGGGGATTGGTGGTGGAATGAAGAGATTAAGAAGAAAGTGGAGACCAAGAAAGCGGCGTATGCTAAGTTGGTTGAGAGTAAGGACGAAGAAGAGAAGCGGGTAAATAGGAAAGAGTACAAGTTAGCTAGGAAGGAGGCTAAGTTAGTAGTTATGGCAGCTAAGACGGCAATATTTGAGAGCTTGTATGCGGGGTTACCGGAGAAAGGAGAGGAAAAAGAGTTGTTTAGACTCGGTAAGGCTAAGGAGATGAAGGGTCGTGACCTCGATCAGGTGAAGTGCATTAAGGGGAGGATGGTACAGTGTTGGTGGAGGACGGCCACATTAAGAATAGATGGCAGTCGTATTTTCATAGGCTCTTGAATGACGAAGGGGATAGAGCTATTGTGTTAGGGGAGCTGGAGCACTCAGAGGAGTGTCAGGATTTTAGTTATTGTAGATGTTTTAAGGGAGAGGAGGTTAGAGAGGTGGTTCGCAGGATGCGAAGGGGTAGGGCCACGGGGCCTGATACCTGGGGATTTTTGGAAGTTTTCTGGCGAGGCTGGTTTAAGGTGGTTGACTGGATTGTTTAACGGAATTTTCAAGATGGCGAAAATGCCCGAGGCTTGGAGGTGGAGTACTATGATCCCTCTTTATAAGAACAAGGGTGACATTCAGAGTTGCAATAACTATAGGGGTATTAAGTTATTGAATCACTCTATGAAGATTTGGGAGAGAGTGGTCGAGGTGAGGCTGAGATGGATAGTTTATTTCGGAGAACCAGTTTGGATTTATGCCCGGCCGCTCGACGACGGAGGCAATTCACCTGGTGCGGAGGCTGGTGGAACAGTATAGGGAAAGGAAGAAGGACCTGCACATGGTGTTTATCGACTTGGAGAAGGCATACGACAAAGTCCCCAGGGAGGTGCTTTGGAGATGCTTGGAGGTGAGTGGAGTCTCGGTGGCATATATCAGAGCAATTAAGGACATGTATGAAGGAGCTAAAACCCAGGTGAGGACGGCGGGAGGAGACTCAGAGCTTTTCACTGTCTTGACCTGATTGCATCAGGGATCTACTCTTAGTCCCTTTTTGTGTGCTTTGGTGATGATGTGTTGACGCGGTGTATTCAAGAAGAGGTGCCTTGGTGTATGCTTTTTGCAGATGATGTAGTTTTGATTGATGAGACGCGGGGAGGTGTGAATGATAAATTAGAGGTGTGGAGACAAACTTTTGAGTCTAAAGGGTTCAGGTTGAGTAGGAGCAAGACAGAATATTTGGAATGCAAGTTTAATGACGCGAGGCTAGAGAATGTGGTGGTAGTGAAGTTGGAATCACAGGTGGTATGTAAGAGGGATAGTTTCAAGTATCTCGGGTCCGTGATGCAAGGTAACAGTGAGATTGACGAGGATGTCTCGCACCGTATTGGGGCGGTATGGATGAAGTGGAAGCTCTCTTCGGGGGTGTTGTGTGATAAGAAGGTGCCGCCCAAGCTTAAAGGCAAATTCTACAGGGTGGCAGTCCGTCCGGCCATGTTGTATGGAGCGGAGTGTTGGCCAGTTAAGAGCTCTCACATTCAAAAATGAAGGTGGCGGAAATGCGGATGTTGTGTTGGATGTGTGGGCTGACTAAGGGGATAGAGTTTGGAATGAGACTATCAGGGAGAAGGTTAGTGTGACTCCAGTGGAGAATAAGATGCGGGAAGTTCGATTGAGATGGTTTGGACACGTGATGGGGAGGGGCATGGATGCCCCGGTTTGTAGGTGTGAGAGACTAGCTTTTGATGGTTTTAGGCGGGGTAGGGGTAGGTCGAAGAAGTACTGGGGAGAGGTGATTAGGCGAGACATGGAGCAGTTACAGCTCACTGAGGACATGACCCTAGATAGGAAGATCTGGAGGACGCGAATTAGGGCAGAAGGCTAGGGTCAGTTTGGGTCGCTAGTGTAGGACATTACTTGGTGGGGGTATTGTTCTTGTTATGATACCTTGTTTCATGCTTTATTACGAATCTGTTTACTTTTCTCTGTTTACTATTACTTGTGGGTGTCGTATTTATGTTATGCCATCTTGTTCCATGCTTTACTATGAATTTGTTTATTATTCCGTGTCTCGAGCCGGGGGTCTATCGGAAACAACCTTTCTACTTCTTTAGAAGTAGAGGTATGGATTGCGTACATCTTACCCTCCCCAGACCTCACTATGTGGGAATACACTGGGTTTGTTGTTATTGTCGTTGGCCTCCCCCCATTTCATTAATTTTTTATCTGGTAGTTTGGTGGTAGTTTGGTTATCTTCTTCCCCTTTCTTTTCTGATGACATTGCTGCTTACTTTTGGAGTCTTATTGAGTCAATTGCTCTCAGCAATTCGTTATCTGACTCTGGGTGAATTTTTATCTATCTTTTGATAAACCAAGATGTGATTGTGAGATAATATCTCTTATGTTCAGGTTAAAACAGTGTTTATTGACGGTCTTTCTGCATCCTGGGATGAGGATAATGTGCGGGAGTTTCTTAAAGAATATGGTAAGATTGAAAAAGTTGAGCTTGTCAGAAATATGCCTTTAGCCAAGAGAAAGGACTTTGGATTTGTCACCTTTGAAATCCATGATGCTGCAGTTAAATGTGCTAAAAGCATTAATAATGAGGAATTGGGTGAAGGAGATAACAAGGTTTGTTTTCTGTCTTTTAAGAGTATGAATATAGGTAACTCTTGCAAGTGGTTTCTTACAGTTATATAGTTCATGTTAAAGTTAGGGCCAGATTATCAAGACCTCTTCTGAGGGGCAGAGGGAAATATGGTGGACGAGGCGATTTGCGACCTTGGCATATGCCTATGCATGGTCCCCGTGCTTCTTGGGGTCGTGTTGTGCTGCATGGTCGCGTTATTCGAGGGACTAGAGTTAGTACACGCTTGCCTCCTATAGTTGGTCGTGGTTTCAGACGACCTGCAGCACTGAGAGATAGACGGGCGGTGATGGCTTTGTCTCCTAGGGGCAGACCCACAGCTCCACCATCTAGCAGGTCATTTGACCGGAGACCACCTGGTATGAGATGATTTCCGTCTTTTGTTATAATCTACTGGTTCAACACTGCTTATTTTATGAATGACCAAATAACTTATGAGTAAATTGCAGTTCCCTCATATTCTAAAAGTAGCTTGAAGAGGTATTATGGACGACCCGAGGAAATCCTTCCTCCCAGAAGCAGAGCAATAGCTGAGTATCCTTCTAGGATTCATTCTGACAGACGTGCATCCTATAGGGATGGATATTTCCCCCCTGGCTCTAATTACCCTGCATTGCCTAGAGGTACTCACTCTTCTGCAAGGAGAGCTTATGTTGATGGTGGCTATGGGCAACGGTTTGAAAGGCCCCCTACATCTTACCGTGAGGGACGTGGTCGTGAATATGACTCTCTGTCTGGTGCAAAACGTCCATACACTGCAGTGGTAAGTTATCTTCACCATATACTCCATTTAGATATTTTCTTCGTCTGCCCAAGATACGAACTAATTTATTATCTCACGTACATGCAGGATGATGTTCATCCCCGCTACGCTGAGGCAGGAGTGCGGCATTCTCGTGCTCATTTGGATTATGAGGTAGCCAGTGGAAGTGTCTCCCAATATGGAGATGCATATGGCGACCGGTGCCTTACTATTATTGTTACGTTAATTTTCTTCCTTTTTTGCAATCAATGGTTTCTGTTGACTTGCCTTATTTACATATTAGTAGACTTGGGAGATCAAATCTTGGATATGGTGGCAATAGGAGCTCCCTTTCTGGTCAAGATTCCCATAGGATGTATAGCAGTCGTCAGGGTATGGGGTATGGTGGAGGTATGTTCTTCTGTTCATTGGAAAATCTGGTTATTTCTCTTTAAAGTAGTTATTACATGTATGTTTTGAGAAAGCTGTCTTAATTTTTATTTTGGTTTGCGGGCTCCTATGGTGGAAGTGATGTAGGTGGAATGTTCTCGTCCAGCTATGGAAGTGATTACATGTCTCGTGGCAGCGATGTATGCTTCTACTTCATGGATTTGTGTTGGAGGCTTTAGTGTTTATCGGGTGATAACTGTGTTGTTCCTGTTCTTCTCTGATGAAATTTCAGGTTGACTCAGTTTATTCTAGTCGTGGTGTGGGTGGCAGTGGTTATATGGGAAGTGGTGGTTCTGGATCTTACTACTAAGGTAGGTCTCTTATTATTACCAACCATGTCTTTCTTTTCGCAGTGATGCCCGCAGAACTGAGTATCCTACAGGCTCTCATGCACCCCCCCTCCCAACACCCTCTTCTGTGGGATGAAGCCGGGAAGGCTTTTCTTACTTTTTTCTCTGCAAGAGCTGTATTTGAAGATATTGAGCATTTGGTTACCTACCAACTTATTTATGGTACAGATTTGAGTTGACAAAAAGAGCCTGCAGTTGGATGTGTTAATGTGGAAGCCCCATGCATTGACATACCTCTTGGAGAGATGGAGTTAAATCTATTATCTATTGCCTCTTTGTATACATGGGGCTAGAGAATTTAGCATTAGAGAGGCTGTATTACTCCGAAGCATCTTGGATTCTAATTGGAAACGAGACATCTGTTCCTTTTCTGATGTAAGGAAATTTGAGCTACGTAGAGCAAACAGAGATCTGTTTGTTTCTGGTATCTGAACATGCACTATGTTCTAGCAGTTTCTTCTTTTAAGAATTTTCTGGAGAAGTTGAGGAAGTATGCTGTGTGATTATTTCGAAAGAAAATGATCCCCAAAAACCAACTTATCAATTTTCTCGCTATGATTATTAGTATATACTACAATGAAGGATTCATGGGTGTTTTATATGGATGCTTTATATCAACTTCTATTTGATATTATTGTCACAAAGTTACTGCTGGACCAATATCACAGAACTCAAAAGATCACCAATAAAGATCTTCATTTCATTATTGAAGTGTACATTTTTACTAAGTTAATGCATCGACATGCATTCCGAATTATCATCTATTTGCTTCTGGATGATGAGTGATTAAGGTTTAGATGAGGGAAGCAGGAATGTATTTTGATGGCTTGAGAAAGAAAGCACTCACGAACTTCATGGGTCAAATTTACCCATTACCTAATTTTTGTACCCATTACCTGAAATTGGTTTGGTTTAGATTAGGGAATATGAATGTACTTTGCTGCCATGATCTGTGGATTGGCAGATAAAGTTCTTAGTATTGGATAGGGAATTGTGATGTCTGGTGCTTAATCCTTGCAGCTCGTGAGCTGTTTCTACCTTATGACAGCTTGATATTGCTTTCATTTGGTTACATCACGAGTATCATGCCTTCTCGACTAGCTTTTAGGTAGTTTGCTTGCACAAACTAAAAGCTTTTATGTATTTCTGGCAGCATAAACTGCAGAGGAGTTTTGAGAGAACTTGATAGTGCATAACTGTTGGTCTATCTTAAAAGCACGAGGATGGACACACTTTGAAGATTTGCGTTTTGGTATTATTTGTGTTCTTCCATTATTTTATAATACCTACTGTGATAGCTTGCTTTGACAGAAAGTTATCCTTGGAATTAGTGTGCTAATATTGTGAGTTTCTGGAGGCTGAGCCGAGTCTATGAAGTTGGAGAAATTTCCTCTAGGGAGGCATTTCATGTGCTGAGGCGGGTGGCAGTTAGCTCCAACTGGAGCCATATTATAAACTAATATTAATAGTTTTTGTCATACCACACACTTGAATAGACTTTAGTTTATGATTGCGTTTAAAATGCGCGCTATACAAGCTGGTGGATGGATACTTGGTAAGGTAATTTCCTCTCTCTCATAGTAACAGTAGTTTTTCTTTTTCATAACGGTGGTGTGTGGGTTAGCTTTTGCGGACCTAGGCTACTCCACAGGTTACTTGCTACCTTGACCAGAATTGGTAACGGGCAATTCTGCCCACCTAGTGTTTTTGGGTCTTTGTTGAGAACTGAACCTTGATCTCCAAGGTTTGCATCCACCCCATTGACCATTTTCACACTTGGTTGCTCTCATATTGAAGTTTTAACTATTGTTGATTATTTTCTATATACTCTCTTCCCTGCACTAACAGCTACTTGTTCCATCATAAACTCAAGTTCAGTAGTTGGCCTATTTTCGGATAAAATATTTATCAAGTTGCTAGTATGATTTTATCCTGTAGAAGGAAGAAGAGCCCCAAGATTTTGACTCCACTAGTTAGATTTTTAGGGAGTGTTCCTTCACTTGTAAAAGTTGCTGTGTCGTCTAGCCATTTGTTTATGAGTTTGACATTGCACTCGCGTACATGCTTCAGAGTTGCAGATGTTTTACTGTTTCATTCTCATATTTATTTTATATATAGTTTTAATTTCATGTAAACTATTATATTTTTCTTAAATCTTTCTTGAAAAAACAACTATAACTTCTCTTTTTGGTGTATAGTGTGCGTGCTGGCCTCGTGCTAACTTGGCAGATTATTGCTGTACTTCCTAGTGATGCTGGCTGTGGTGTGCTCCCTTTCTCAGTAACACACTTTGTTCTTTTCCTAGTTGACTGGTTTTGATGGTTAAACGATGTAATACATTTGTTGCCAAATACCTAGATAACCCTTTAAACCAAGCACAATTTGCAAGTCAAAACACTTGAAACTTTGCTAGTGACCGGATACACGCCTTAACTTGGTAGAATGTATTTACCAAACACTTGAATCCTGTATGGCATAGTTGGTGCTGTAAAGTCTCCTCCTTTTTTGAGCGTGCGATGGTGCCAATGTATTACAAAAACAATATTTTTAATATTCCGAAATAACCCAATTAATTTGAATTTTTTTTCCTACTCCCCTCTCCCTCCCCGCCCATCTCTTGGTGGAAAAGAAAGGCAAGGAAATTTTAGCTACCTATTTCTATCTAACTAATCAAAGTCTATTGATCTTGTGTACCTGAGATTTATGTATTATTTCAAGCGTTAGACATTATAATTGAGCTGTATGATAGTTGTACACATCCACATTTCTGTCTAGCTCGTTTGACTAAGCAACAAAGGATCAATAAAAGAAGTCACGAAGTGTGATATTTTGCACTGCGCTGATGATGGTGAAGTGAAGAATTGTCTTGGCTGAAAGGCATGGAGGGCAGTTTGTTCATGAACTGATTCCAAAGGTATTTTGAAAAATAAACTAAACCCATCATTACTTTGCTAACCCACGCTCACTTCTTTATTATTTTTGAAAACAGTGAAGAAATAATCACTGGATTTTTTACTACTTCTTTCCCTTGTCGCCCCTCCCCATAAATGCGCTTTTACTTCATAATGTCTTGGCAAGTAATGCTCGGTTAGTCATGGGAATTTTTTCTTTTCCTTGGGAAGATTTTTACACTTTATTTCAAATACAACTTCAAATTAGTGTTTGGCCATAAAAATTTCAACTAGAACCTGTTTTTTCTTTTTATACTCTCTCTCACTTTTCTCTGAGAAACTAAAAAAATAATTTCAATTTATATTCATGATCAAATATAATTTCAACTCTAAAAAATGATTGGTGTTCATGGCCAAACGCCTACTTAGAATAGTAAGCTAATTTCAACATGTTAGGTTTGAAATTGGTTGGGCATAATGCGGAAATTTATAATTTATAAACCATGGAGATGATAATTCAAGATGAAAAGAAAAACATATTAAAAAATATATCATTAATATGGTTTGATCAAATGACCTACACATTAAACAAGATTCTTTGATGACTATATTGTGGATGTTATTGTATTATAAAATAAGGTTCTATATTTATAGAGGCACACCCTTTCCCTCAAGGGAGAGATTAGTCAAATATAGGGGAGAATTATATTTTCATTTTAGAAAAAGTAAAAACAATTATGGTAATATTTTGTTTTTTCTTTAAGAAACAATTAAAACTCAAATTTGGTAAGAAAATTATCGCAAAAATTCAAACAATTTTTTCATTTTTGACTTGATTTTCTCGACAAAATGATTTTGATATTCTTCTTCGCACAATCTTCATATATCACTGTTGCCTATCATGATTAAACGTTGATATGGGTTAAAAATTGGTCTTATGCATTAAAAATAAAAGCATGAGTTAATAATATTGGAGCCTTAAACATGCTTGAAAGTGAGTCTTGTGCATTGAAAGTGTACACATGTTAAAAGTGGAGCTCATACATTAAAAATGTATGCCGAATTGATATGAACCTAAGCATTAAAGGTAAATAGGGGTTGAAAGTTGGAACCCATAAGCATGAGTTGAAAATTAATTTTGTTTTAAAGATGAAACAACAGGGTTATTGAAAACATTGGTTGAAATTTCTTCTCCATATGTAGTTGAACAAAAATCTTCATTATCATCAAATTGATTACAACTTTGTTCAATAATTGGACATTTGGATCATTAGTTCGTTGGATCAATAGGTTCGCTGGCTTTGATACCACTTGTTTGGTTCAAATTTGATCGAGTGTCATGCGAAAGCTTATAATTTATAAATCACGGAGATGATAATTCAGATGAAAAGAAAATAAATTAAAAAACATATTATTAATATGATTTGGTCAAATAAGCTACATATGAAAAAACTAAGATTGAAAATATAAAAGTTGTTAAGATAAATCTCTCCCTAAACAAGAATTTTTGATGACTATATTGTGGATGCTATTGTGTTATAACATAAGAAGCATCCTATAAGACTATATTTGTAGAGTTATAAAATTTTTCTTTCAAGAAAGAGGTTTATCAAATATGAAAGAGAATTATATTTTTCTTTCAAAAAAACAAATAAAAACAATTATATGATATTTTGATTTTCTTTCAATTTAAAATTAAAACTCAAATTTGATTAAACCAATCATGACAAAATTCCAAACACAACTACCCGAAAATGCAAGAATTATTGAGCAGATAATATAAATCAAGATAAAAGAGAGTTACGCTGAATAATATCAAACTACATTCATATTTCAAGGTTCTTTTATATAGTAGAGAAAAGAACACAGAGAAAGGGCGATAGGCTTGGGTTAAGGGGTGGAGAGAAAGTTATCGAAAAAAAAAAGAAACGTGGAAAAAAGAAGAAGAAAAATATAGGGTCTAGAGAGAGAAAACTCTTTTTATTTCAAGTTTATTTTTTCTTTGACACATGTTTTTATTAGATACAAAAGGAACTATAGTATGCTAAGGGTTCGAACGAATTTAGTAGTTTTTACGTAGGTTCTATATTTATATTAATAAATTATGAATATATGTATATAATTATATAATGCGAACCCACATAAAAAGCTTGTTGCTTGGCTCAGTGGTGGATGCATGGCCACTGAGGTCTCGTTTTCCTTAGATGTAGGTTTGATCCCCACTAACAACATATATTTTTATCTGATTTTGCCTCTACTATTAGATTCGACAGTTGATACATCATTAGTCAGACACCTTGATTTGATGGATATTTTGTTTAGGAAATACATTTCTATCAAGTTAAAAGTTTTATCTGGTCAATAGTTAAGTGTCTATAGCTTACAAATTATGTCAAGCTTAAGAAGTTTTCTAGGTATTTTACTTGTCTTTATATATATTTATTTGCAAATCGTCAGGAAAGAGATATCTAGATATTTGACTTTTCTCTGCCTCTAAATTCTCCGTTTTCATTTACCACTAATGAATTATTATATGCAACTTTACACAAAAAAAATATTAGGTTACACTACTCGATCTTTAATTTCTTATCATTCTACTTAATGACTTGAAAACTGAATACAGCGAATCATTAATCCCAATATATATCTAAGTATATCAAATTTTCTAGATTCTTAAATTATAGAAGATATGTTTAACTTCACTCACCTGATGTAGAAATTCGTTGTTAAGTTAGAATATCCTTATCCAAATGCACAGAAGATACGACATTTTCTGATATATATTTGACGGATAAAGGACCCTTTTTTCATGTTGCTCGTGTACTTTTGTATTTTTTTTACTATTATTCTCTATTATATAAGAGAGAGTTAACCGACTGAAGTAGGTTGCTCTCGATCGATATACTTGTTTCAGCTGCTTTAATTCATATGGGCTCCATAAGTATTTTTAATTTTATTAAATTATCCATAATTAATTATTATAAATTATTTAAGTATTAAAAAATTCTCTTGTATTTAATAACAAGGATAAAAAAGACAAAATAATAAATTTATTTTTGATATGTAGACTGGACAAATTATATAAGAGAGAGTTGAGTGGATGAAGCAGGCTGCTATCGATCGATATATTTGCTTCAGCTGCTTTAACTCATGTTGGCTCCACAAATATTTTCGATCTTACTAAATTATCTCTAATTAATTATTATAAGTTATCTAAAGATTGAAAACTTCTTTTATATTTAATAATAAGGATAAAAAAGATACAAAATTATAAATTTATTTTTGATGTTTTATACTGGACAAATAGATTTGGATAATTATTTTTAGTATACAGGATAAGTAAAAATGGACAGATGAATTACGTTTGAATAGTTATCTTATGTCAAAAAGGGAGTACTTTTTTTAGAAAAATATACAAAAAAAATAAATAAATTGAGATGATCCACTACTACACAAATCTATATGACTTATGTTAGATTAGTAATTTAAAATTATTTTATCAACATTATTTATCACTATTAATAATATTTTTCAAGTATTCATTTTACACTTAATGAGATGATTTAGTATCACAAAAATACTTATTTAGATAAATAAATATACAATTATTTAATCAATGTTATTTTACAAAATTAATTTATGAACAATAGTGAGCTCGTGCATAAAATGAGCTTTTTGTCACTAGTATTACTATTATATAGAAGAGTGAGTAGCAACTCTTAGAACCGGGTAGCTGACGATCGACATGCCTGCTTTCAACTGTCTGCTTGTTTCGTGAATTTACTATATCACTCCTAATTAATTATTATATGACATTTATGAATTAGAAAATTTATAAAATTTAATTTTAAAAAAGTAAAATAGAGATTTATGACATATCCGCTTCAACTGCTTCAACTGTAATTTTTCTATATATCGACCCTAAGTAATTATTATAAGTTATCTGAGTATTAAAAAATTAATAATATTTAATAAAAAAGTAAAATAAACATAAAATGATAAATTAACTCCTGATGTTTTAAATTAATTTGACATCTTATATGGGCTCACTTAATAAAATTTCACAAGTATTCTTTATAGAAACTTTGCTTCATCATTTCTAATTAGTTATTATGAGTCATTCAAGACGTGCCGGTTTTGCTACTTCAACCGTGTTACTATATATAAGTGTGAGTAGCAGTTGCTGGAAGTAGGCAACTAACGGTTGTCATGCTTGCTTCTATCTGCCTGCTTGCTCCGTGATTTTACTATATCACCCCTAATTCATTATTACTCCATATGACAACGTATTAGAAAATTAATAAAATTTAATTTTTTAAAAAATTAACATAGATATTTATGACATGTCTGCTTCAGTTGCTTCAATCGTAATTTTAATATATCACCCCTAAGTAATTATTATAAGTCATCTAAGTAATAAAAAATTAATAATATTTAATCGTGATATTTGATTGACTCTCGAAATTATATCAGTGTAGTTTAAACTGAAATAGAAAAAAATATTATAAATCACAATAATTAAAAAATTAAATTACTTTTAAAATATAACTTGAATGTCAATATCACAAAAGTTTGAACAAGAAGCGTATTGTAAATTACAATAACAAACAACTTAAAATAGTAAATTATAATATCGAATTATAATAATTATCAGTTTAAAAATAATATAGCACAACCCTTCGATACCTAGTACTATACAGAAAGAGCGAGTGGTAGTAACATGGGTGCTTATATGCCATCATGTAATTTTTGATGGTATTTTAGTGATTTCATTAGTTGTGATTTAGGTTCTTTTCATTTTCTTATAAATAATTTTTTATTTCAATCAATACTGAAAATTAATATTATTTTGTTCTAATTTATGTGACATTTTTTGTATTTCAAAAGTTAAATTTGAATTTTGATTGTAAATTTTAGAATGAACGCTCTAATATTTTTGAAATAAAATTCATGTATTTAATCGTTATAAAAAAAGTATTATAAGTCACAATAATTGACAATTTTAAAATATGTATTTACAAAAGTATTATTTTGACTAACATTTAGAAATATATATATATATATATATATTTTTCACAAACGCGATATGAGAAAAAATGTATTTATAATACTTCTAGTTTTTGAATATTTAATTTTAGTTTTAAAATATTAATATAATTTAATTCGATTTAATTTCCAAAATTAATCAAATAAACACGCTGCAACATGACAAGTATTTGGAACGAAGGGAGTAGTGAATTATCCTCATATTTAAGTTACATGACTATTTTTAAAATATTGTACAAATTAATTTAAAAACGTTATACTGGATCTGATCATATTACTTTAAAGTTAACCTGCATACATTAATTTGTAATATAAAAAATGTATAAGAGAAAATTAAAAATAATTCAGGACATTAAATTGTGATTAAATTTATACAGTACTTTTTTAATTTTTCTTTTATTAAATGTGGTGAGAGGTAGAGAATAAGACAAAGTACAATTAATAGAATTTGAATCCTTCATTTCAACAATGAAAGATAGCGTTGAGTCTGTTAGTTTATATGTGAAATTTAGAACTATATCAGATGATATTGAATTAATTGAATATAACTATCTTTTGTTTTTTTTCAAACTGATATTTTCGTGTTGGGCCGTACTTGCACGACTTGCCGTCGTCGAGTCCCTCTATGGCTGGTGACTTCATTCGTCCAAGAACTTCTAGGATTGCAATCATGATGGAGCATAAACGAACATTCCATATAGCAGTTTCGGTGTTGTCAAGCATATACATTGGTTTTAATAAGATCTCCAAATCTTTGTAGCTTGTGCACACCAAAAATCCTTTCTCATTCATTACACGTATGATTGACTTGCTTACTAATTCAAGACACATTATCTTCTTCCTAATGGACCGTTAATTTCGTAAAATGGTAATATATTTTGGAGAGGATGCTGTAGGATATTTTAACGAAAAACATGCCAGAAAATGCATTCATCAGGGAGACAATGTTGTTTGAACTTCAACAATGCCGAACAAGTTTCGAGTTTACTATTTTCTGGATAATGACAAGGAATCAGAGTTGAAGGTAAATTACTTCGAGTCTCCATTTTAACTTCCTTCTTTTGAGAAGTGAAAGCTCGTTTATCCTTGAGCCATACATTTCGCATCGATTCAATTGTCAGTTTGGATTTTATCAAAACATCAATGATAACTTGAAAATGATATTTATAGTGCCTCACCAGATGAATGCCTTAGATTTTATCAAATTAGTATGTCGCATAAATTTATGTCAAAGACAACTTTCCCTATTTCTATGCTAATGTGAGTAAGCTTTCTCATATGTGCATAAATCTTGGTGGGAAAAGGTTCAAGAGAGCTTTCTTGATGACAATTTGCAATTATTGATGAATGTTATTAGTCCAGTTACCGACATCCCTCCCAAACATGCCAAAGAGTCCTTAGTGGTGAATAAGCCTCCTATTTCAAAATCTAAAATAGTTGTGCAACGGTAGATCAAGGGACCCCCACGTGAAGAAGTTCAAAAAGAAAAGACACCTGCTCAGGCTCCCCAGACTTCTAACAAGCGACCATCTCACGACGATAGTTGTAATAGTCATGGAGATCGTTGTTGGAAGAAAGTGAAACCATCCTTAAAAGATTTAGGATATACTAATCCCCATGCGATGGAGATTCTTGACACTGATGGTAGTTGTGGTGACCTTCTTGGGAGTATGCCACGTACGAAACAAAAAATATCTACTACTTGCAGCATTTAAAAGAGTTAAATTTTAGGGAAAAAATATTCATAATAGTTTAATAACAGAATTAGGTCCATTTGAAAAAATCTTAGAAGTACATTGTAAGAACTAAAAATTACACAAAACCACAATTTAAGTATCACTTATTACACAAAATCTCAACTCTCAAAATATATTACAAAAATTCTACTTTTTTAATTTCTTTCTATAAAAGTACATATACATAACGTTTTCAATTTTGTATGGTTTATTCTCCTTAAAAGAAGCCTAAAATCAAGGAGCCATATATAGAGGTTACCATTTTTGAATTCATTACCATGTTTGATTCAAACTCTTACTCAATTGCATTCAATTCTAACAAAAACGTCATTTTTAACATTCTGTAATTTTTAAGATCTGAGCTTAGTTATTTTTTTCGACTTTACCAAAAAATCATAGATTATGATTGAACAATTTTTTGCATGTCGTTCATTCAATAGAATAAGTTCAAACTCTTTTTTTAAAAACATCGTAACGACCCCATTAAGATGAAAAATTTTAGAAAAGTTGTTGATGGAAGTTCGAAAAATTAAATTGGAGAATTGTCAAGAAAAGCAAAAAAAAGATGATTCTGTATGGCCACGTCAATTAAAGGTATTTCTGATTTTTTATTTTTGAATATGATTGTTAATTTGTAATGAGATATTGTATTTTTTTTTCCAGTAATGTGAGTGTTTTTTTTCAATTTTTATTTGTTTTTGGAAATGATTGTTAGTTATGCAGTATAATGTTGGTTTTTTCATCAATTTGATAATTCCTATAGAAGTTGTCTGTGTGTATACATAACAACAGTTTTATATATGATAGACATATACATAAGTGATGATGTTTTTATTTTGAACTGTAATGACATCTATAGTTCATATACACTAACAACGCTATGTATATAGAGCCATATACATAATAGTATTTATTATGTTATATCTATAATTCATATGCATCGCTTTATTATCTACAGTATTTGTCTGTAGGTTCCATAGGATTTGATTGATTTAGTTATACCAATATACATTCTGAATTTATGTAATTTTAAAAATTTTTTATGAACTATTATTAACAATGCCATATGTAAATCAACGTGTTTCATTATTTGCATGCAGGGACTGTGGAGTGTTTGTTGTTGGGTATGCAGAATACCTAATTGATGGAGGCACTTGAGCAAATGTCAAACTATACTAAATTTATGAAGGAACTGTAAACAAAGAAGAGGAAGGTCAGCTGTGATCCGGTGGACAACATCCACCATTGTAGTGTTGTTTCTTCACAATCCTTAGTGCAGAAAAAGCCTGACCCTGGAGCATTTACCATACCGTGCACAGTTGGGACCATGAAGTTTACCAAAGCTTTATGTGACTTAGGAGCAAGTATTAATATGATGCCACTTGATACCTACAAGAAGCTTGGATTGGGGGAACCTACCCCCACAACGATGCGTCTTGTGATGGCAGACAGATCGGTGAAATGACCAGTTGGTATATTCATGATGTGCCGATAAAGGTGGATGACTTTATTATGCTTACAAATTTTGTGATATTGGATTGTGATGTTGATTTTGAGGTACCCATCATTTTGGGTAGACCACTATTAGCCACGGAAAGAGTATTGGTTGATATGGAGCTCAATGAGCTAAAGTTCAGGTATGGAAAAAGGGAGGCCAGATTCAAAATACACCCGCCTATGAAGCAATTGGAGGAGATGAATATCTTCTTGATTGTGGATGTATTCCAGGAAAATGATAATGAGATATTGATACGGTATCTTGACGAAGTCTGAGTAGTCAAGATAATCAAGTTGTGCCGCGACGTTAGATCAGACGTCGTTTGGGAGGCAACCCAATGTTTTAATTTTATTGCACTTATGTTTTTAATTTTTGTAGCTAAGAGTTATACAAAGGAGGTGAACTGGTTTCAGTCAGCTTGAGAAGGTTGACGTCAATTTTGATGGGCTGTCACAAGTATGACAAGCCGTGAGAAATAGCGTCAAAATAATCAAGTCAAAGCCTTATTCTGTTAAGGCTGACGACAATTTTGAAGCGTTGTCCGGTATATGATGCGTCGTCAAAAATGCCGTCAAATGAGGTGAGCCCATCTTAAAAAGTTTGGGCTAACCTGGCCCAACAACAGCTGTTCACATTCCCGCGTACTTCAGATATTTCTCTTCCAGTTTTGGTTTTCTTTCCTTAGAGAGTTATTTCCTATCCTTTATCAAATTTAATCCCTTCTAAGGCAAAATTTTAAGACTTTCCTTGTTGAAGCCTGAGAGTTAAGTCAAGAATTCTTCCTCCTCTCTCATCTCATTCTTCTCTCACTCACAAGTCTAGGTGCTCAGAGTACATCATCTAAGTGTCGACATCTAGGTATGAGAAAAACTCTAACTTCATCTTTCTTTGGATCAATTGTGAACTACACGAAACCTTGGTTTCAAAGGAGTGAGCTGAACCCATTAACATGCTTCAAGCCCCTTTGAAAACTAGGGTTTATAGGGGTGTGCGGTATAATTTCGTGGAGATCTTAGTAAAGAACATGACCTAAGTTGAAATTGAGAATAATGGTAGAAGAAAAATCAAGTAAAAAGAAGTTAGAAATTGTAATGTTGTCTGACGACAATTTTTACGGCCTTGCACCTGTATGATGGCCATTCAAAAATGCCGCCAAAAGCTGAGAAATTTTGTAGATTCTGGATAAGGTTTACGATGCTTTTGAAGTGCCGTCACACCTGTGACGGCAAATCAGAATGGCCGTCAAACCTGCGAACTGAAAATAGTGATGATGTTAAACTGAGGTGATCCTTCTTCCTCTCTTGTTTGATTATGGACACTAATTGAGGATTTCTATGTTGTTGTAGAACTGATAATGACACCTAAGAAGAAGAATCCAACCACACCAAAGAAAGCAGCTAAAGAGAATGTACCTCGATAGCTTGTCAATGAGGACTCTGATTATGAAGATGATGGACCCTTGCTTAGATAGAGGGTTGGTCCAAGGACACCACCTCCACCTAAGCCTATTGAGGTGGAGGATACTGATGATATTGAGGTAACAACCTCATCTGAGCAAGCATCGAAGGAACAAGGATCAGAACACACTGAAAAGGAGTCTGAGGGCACTGAACAAGAAGTTGAAACTGAAGATTCTAAAAGGCCTGCAACTAAAGAAACTAAAGAAACTGAGTCTGAATCACCATTATCGGAGCAGCAAGGTGATAAGGATTCTCCAGTACGGGGAACTTTGATGAAATGCAAAAACCCCGAGGTTAGGAACAATGCGAGATGGCAAATCCCTGGGGCTGAAATGATTTATTTGGACGGACTTCGTAGAACAGATCGACGAAGTGCCAGAAGGCAAATTCTAGAAGAAAAGAAAATCATCACTACAGGGTTGATCAGATACCCTGAGGTGATGCAAAAACTCAAGGAGTATGGCTTGGAGTGGACTACCAGGGGAAGCGGTGTTTACTGTCCTTTATTAGTCCGGGAGTTCTACGCGAACTACCAGGCTACGGTGGAAAATATGTGCAAAGAAGGAGATAGAACTTTAGATAAGCCTCTGCTTACCAAAATTCCAGTACGTGGAGTGAGGATGGATATTTCAGATACCACCATAAACAGGTTTCTTCATGGGCCAGCCTTTGTCCCACGAGCCACTTCACCCACCTTCTATGCCCGGTTGAAACATCGGGAAAACCAGCGGAAATGGCTAGCAACTCTCATAGCAGATGGGGAACCTGAGTGGCTCAATAATTTGGCAGAAAAGATTATCAAAACGTCTCTACATTCAGAGGCCAGATTTTGGTGGGGTTTAGTACGGATTCATATGATATCCACCGAGGGAGACAACATATTAGGGGATGATCGAGCAATATTGGTTGCAATATTGATAGACAGAACTCCTTTGGATTTCGGAGAAATGATAGCGGAAGAGATCAAGATTCAGCTCGCAAGACCCGATGTTGCATATCCATTCCCATGTCTGATTACTAGGTTGTGTGAAGCAGCTAATGTACCTGAGATTTCAGGTATTGATGATGAGATACATGCCAAGAAAACTCACAACCCTGTTAGCAAAAATAAAATTTAGCCGGGCTTACAACTTGATCGAGATGCAATTGGTGCAGCAGATCCTCCAATCATTGAGACTGTGTCAGCACCAGATGTGGGGGTGCAAATCTCCGAAGCTGTACCACCACCACCAGCATATTCAGCTCAGGCAGGCTCAGTGCCTCAAAGTGAGCTGACTACTTCAGTCCCTCTAGCAGCAACAGGTTCGGCATTTCGGCCGATTGATATCAGGAAGGTGGCTAGGCAAGAAAATTGGTGTGAGGTGCAACTACAGGCCTTCGCCAAACAGTTTGCTACCGCTGTGGACAAAATAATCAAAGCTGCACTCGAACCTTTCATGACTTTGCCTGAGCGAGTAATAAATCTAGAGAACAGATTCGATGCCCGGGCAAGAGAGATGACCGGTGCTGATCTTGCCACTTTCAGGGTTGCATTGGATAAGGTGAAAGTTGAGGTTGGGATGATGCAGCAACACCAAATCATGGTGCCAACAGGTTCAGCTATGCACAATGTAGAGAAAGAAATTCCTATACTCGATCTCACTGCGGATTCCCCAAAGAAAAAGAAGAAAAAGGGGAAAAGAAAGGCAAGAACAAGAGAGATGAGCTAGATAGTGAAGAAGAGAGAAAAGTTAAAAAGAAAGCAAAGAAGAAAGCAGAGAAGGAAGATTTGAAAAGGACAGGATTAGAGTCCCTAGCTAACACAGAAAAATGGGAAGCAGCCATCAAAGCTAGGGTTGCAGGTGCTTCATCGAGCCAGGCTCCAGCCACTGCAAAGGAAGATGCTACGAGTGGGGAGAAGACAGTAGATGATGTTGTAGCAGGGTCGGAGACCCAGGATCCACAGGCTTGACTGTCTTCAGGTATATCCTAACCCTTAGTGCATTTTATTTTTGATTTTAAGTTGAGGCAGTTAGCTTTTTTTGTAATTTTTGAGTACCTCTCCAGTGGTCTAATCTGTAATGAATTGTGTGAATTGCATCTAGCGTGACCACTGTGTATCTTCTTGTGGCATTAGTATGGCAAATAAATAACCTGTAGAAAATAAATGCATGAAACGGATGAGTAGTGATGTGCTATATACTTGTGTTCTATGTGTGTGTAAGGTCTTACTCAGTTCCCATTATGTGTTGAATCTAGAACTTGCCCAGTTAGTCGTACCATAGTCATAGGATAGGCGTTAGGAAAAGATCATAGGCCATTTTTGCATGTTAACCCATTTTAGCTTAAATGACCGTCCAAATGTGAATAATATCCCTTAATCCCTTTTTGCGCCTAAATAGCCCAGTTCTTTGTTATACACCTTTCACCTTCCCATTACATCACAATGAACCTGTTTTGGCCCTGGTCCTCCTTGGACACTGTGCACCTCAACTTAGGCAAATAACCTAAGTTGAGGGTGGCTACTATAAGGGTGTATGATGTATTATGAGCATGAAGAGAGGTAAAAGAAGGAAAATGAGCAACAAGTTGGGTGTAGTGAAAAAGAAAAAGAGAAAACTGAAAAATTTAATCTAATGCTTGAACAGACAACACCCATCTTGAGAATGCTTGACAAATAAAAGAGGGAAGCAAAGAAGGTCAAAAGTTGAAACCCCGTGAGTTAATGTAGTGCCAAGGAGGTATAGTCACTTTGAAATACCCATGAATATCATACCAACCCTGAGCCTACATTACAAGCTTAAGAAAAGCCCTATAGTGATCCTAACTGACTTGTCTGAAGACTTAGATACTGACTATAAGGGCAAGCCTATGGCATTTGATGCGCAATGTTGGAACTTCGTTCTGAGAGTGAGTCTTACATTCATCCCTATGTCTATACATGTGAATCTGAGTGAGAAAGGGATTTCTTTGTTGTGAGGGCACACCAGGTATATTGCTATTAACTACTTTGTTCGGATAATGTAATTTGGGTATGTGCTAGGCTGTTATTGCTGAGATTTTTGCCATATCTAGATACATGGGTGTTTACAAATATTAGACATAATTGATTTTATTTTGATTGATCATGGAGATGATGCATGTATTATGAACTGATAAGAGTAGTTAGCTGTCGAATTGTACTTTGTTTACTCCTAGTTATATTTTGGTTGCTTGAGGACAAACAATTGTTTAAGTTGAGGGTGTTGATGTGTGAGCCGATGCTAACACATTTGAAGCTTTTAACTCTAAATAATTGTGAAGTCTTAAGCAGCTTTTGTTATTTTTTATCGTTTTTGTGTGTTAATGCAGATACAAGTGATTGGGGAGGAAACCAAAAGAAAGAAGAATAAAACAGTTGAAATCTGGTGGAAATAAGCTGAAATGTATCTGACGATCATTTTGAAGCACCGTCATACATGGGACAGGCTGTCAAAGTCACCGTCAAGATTAGACAGAACCTGAGAAGATTAGAAGAACTGTGACGATGATTCGGAAGGGCCATCAAATATTTGGCATCTCGTTAAAATCGTCATCATCCAGAGGGCAGAGTATGTTGATTTCCAGTGAAGTGTGACGCCAGTTTGCAAGCGCCGTCAAGATCTTTGACACGCCGTCAGGATTACCATCTAAAGAATCAGAAGATAACACTTCACTGGAACCTTTGACGACATTTCGCACATGTCATCAGGTGTCTGACGCGCCGTCAAAAGCATTGTCGTCTAATCCGAAGAGAAAACTGAAACTTTAATTTTGTTTCCTTAATTAGGGTTGACTATTTAAAGACTTGTTTTAGGGTTTTTAAAAGAGAAATTGGTCATTATCTATCAGACATTAACTCTGAGAAGAGAGGGACGTGCATTGCTCTCTTTCATCAATTATTCTTCTTGTTTCTTATCAACTATTTTTGGTCTTCCACCTTGTGATTAAATTGAAGGAACTACTTGTTGTTTTTAATCCATTTGTAAGTTGATCCTTATCATCATGAATTCAACTTGTTATTTCGTTCATCAAATCATGAGCGGCTAATTCCATAAGCCGGAGTTATGGGATCCATGGATTAGGGTTTGATATGATGCTAGGTGTTTAACGGATTCAAAGAGTAGTAGAACGTCTTGAAATTTTGTTGTTTTAACTGAAATCTAGTGGTTGCAAACATTAGATTATGCCTTAGGTTTTATTTGCTTCTAACAGAGAAATAGACTTGAGGTCATGAATTATCAACAGGGACTCGGAAGCTACCAACCTTCTGTTTAATGATTGATGCCGTAACTGGATTAATCTACCTGAGATAACATCCCATTGGAAATAGATAAGTTATCTAAGTTCGAGAGAATTAGATAATAAATTGTTTGGTGAGGTCGAGAGATAAGTCAGAAAGTATCATAGTTAAGGATATTCTGTTGTTTCTACTTACTCCAAGAATCCCAAGCATTACCTAGTATTTGTAAACTCCCAATACCCATGGTGACCATAACTCTGGTTTCTCATTTATATTGATTACAACACTAAAATATTGAAAGTGACAATTGACTCTCTGTGAAATTTAAACCCCCATCTTCTCAAATAGTAAACTATCAGTAAAGCATTTCGTAAACAAATCGAAGTTCACACCCTATTCCCTGTGGGATTCGACCCCAACCTAGTTGGGTTTTACACGGACAATGATCGCTTACACCCATTCAAGAGTGTAATTTGAGCGTTATCACTCACCAACTTTGAAACACCCAATAGGTGATCTATACTTTCTACCATACAACGCCTCAAATGGAGCCATACCAATGCTAGAGTGTATGGTATGCACCTCTACAAGAGGAAAATAGTCAACCCAACTATCTCTAAAGTCAATTAAATAAGCCCAAAGCATATATTCCAAAGTCTGAATAGTTCTTTTTGCTTGTCCATTCATTTATGAGTAGAAAATGGTGCTAAGGTTTACCTTAGTCCCTAAACCTCGTTGAATGACCGCCAAAAATGAGATGAGAACTGAGAACGATCTGAAATGGTGGAAACTAGAGCACTTTGCAACTTTACGATATCCTGAATAAACAACCATGCATAGTTATCAACAGAATAATTAGTCCTCACCAACAAGAAATGAGCAAACTTAATCATCCTATCCATAATGACCCAAATAGAATCAAACTGGTTCTGAGACCCCAGTAGACCGGTAACGAAATCCAAATTAATCACTCCCACTTCCATAAAGGCAACTCAATCTCTTGACACAATCCATCGGGTCTCAATGCCCCACCTACACTTGTTGACATGCCATGCACTTAGCCACAAAATTAGCCACATCCCTCTTCATGTTATTCCACCAATAAATTTCCTTAAGGTCATGATACATCTTCATATAACTAAGTTGAACTGAATAACGCAATTCATGATCTTTGGCCAAAATTCTACCTCACAACGCATCCATATCGGGAAAGCACAACCTTCCTTGGTACCTTAAGAGACCATCACTACCGATCTCAAAAACTATCACCTTCTGCTTACCTACTTCATCCTTGATTTGAATTAGGATAAGATCCAACACTTGATTCTTTTTCACCTCAGTGCCAGGAGATGACATCGCCGCCTCTCGCATAACTACACCACCATCCTCAAAATCTAAGAGATGAACTCCAAGATTAGCCAAATGGTGAATATCATTCACTAAGTTCCACTTCAATTCATACACATGGAATAAACTCCAAATAGATAACCCTGCTAAGAGCATCAACAACCACGTTAGCCTTACTTGGGTGATAATGGAGACTCTATATCGTAGTCCTTGAGTAACTCAAGCCATCTACTTTGCCTGAGATTCAACTCCTTCTGGGTAAATACATATTCCAGGCTCTTATGATCTGAATAAATGTCAACATGGAACACATGTAGATAGTGTCGCCTAATCTTAAATGCGAACACCACATCCAACAACTCCAAATCATGAGACCAATAATTCCTCTTATGAACTTTTAACTACCTAAAATCATATGCTACCACCTTTCCATGTTGCATTAACACACAACCAAGTCCCACATGAAATGCATCACAACAAATCATGAAGCTATCAGTACCCTCAGGTAGGGTCATAATTAGAGCAAAAGTTAATATATCTTTCAGAATCTCAAAACTCTTCACGCAGGCATTAAATCGCAGGAACTCCACCTTCTTCGGAGTTAACTTAGTCAAAGATGCAGTAATTGATGAGAAGCTCTCCACAAACCTTTTATAATAATAAACTAAAACCAAGAAGCTTAGAACATTAGTTGGAGTCATGGGTTAAGGACACTTCTTAACCACCACAACTTTCTATAGATCCACCATGACCCCTTCACTAGAAAGAAAAATGACCTAGAAAAGTAACATTACACAAAAATTCATACTTCAAAAACTTAGCATACAAATGCTTTTCTTTTAGGGTCTGCAACACAATACGAAGGTGATTGGCATGATCCACCTCACTCTTCAAATATACCAAAATATCATAAATAATCACAATTATGAACGAGTCTAAAAATTGATGAAATACCCAGTTCATGAGATCCATAAATACTATCGGGGCATTGGTCAACCCAAAAGACATGACCAAGAACTCAAAATGTCCATTCTAGGTATGGAAGGTAGTCTTAGGGATATATACTTCCCTAATCTTTAACTGATAATAACCCGACTGAAGGCCAATCTTAAGGAAATACTAAGCACCCTAAAGTTGGTCAAATAGATCACCGATTCTAGGAAGAGGGTACTTATTCTTTACCATTTCCTTATTCAACTAGCGGTAATAGATACACATGTGAAGAGAACCATCCTTCTTACATACATAAAGGATGGAAACAACCCATATAGACACACTAGGGAGGATAAAACCCTTATCAAGAAGATCTTTTAAATACTTCTAAGTTCCTTAAACTCAGCTGGAGTCATTCTATATAGAGGGGTGGAGATAGGGTGAGTGTCTAAAATAATATTGATCTCAAACTCAATTTCCCTATTAGGAGGGATGCTTGGAATATCATCAGGGAAAACTTAAGAAAATTGACTAACTATGAGAATGGATCACAAAGAAAAACCCTCTGATTTAGAATCTTTAACCTGGACCAAATGTAAAGACACCCCTTGGAAATCAATTTTCGAGCACTAAGATATGATTTGAACCTTCCCTTAGGCACTAGAGAACTCCCTTCCCAATCAATAACTAGCTCATTAGGAAATTTGAAAATGATCTTACGGGTCCAAGAGTATAATAAGGCATAACACGAATGCAACCAATAAATCCCCAATATGACATCAAAACCTAGCATGTCTAATTCAATCAAATTCACCAAAGTTTCCCTACCACCAACAGACACCACACAACCCCTATTGACCCTTCTAGCAATCACCGACTCACCCATCAAGGGAGAAATAGAAAAAGGGTCTAAACTTACTCAAGACTAAAACCAAACTACACAACCACAAATGGGGGTCACATAAGAAAGGGTAGACCCCAGGTCAAGAAGATAATATACATCTCGAGAGAAGAGTTTTAGCGTACCAGTAAAAACATCAACAGATGGGTCAGAATCCTAACAAATGGTAAAAACATACAGTTGATTCCGACTAGTGTCAGAGATAGAAGTAGCACATTTTATTGCAGGAGTTGGAGAAGAAACAAGCGGGATTATATTAAAAAATATAGCAATACACTCGAAGGACAATTACTATGTATTTGGCCAGGCTGGATACACCTGAAACATTTATTCCTCCCCTCATCACAAAAGTCATGGTGTAACTGCCCATAAAATCTATAAGGAAGATGCAATGGAGCTAACTGGGCTCTACTGGCCTGAGATTAGGCACTTTGTGCCTTAAAACCCATTGTTGCTCTGAAGGCGACGATCAACGAATGATTTAGGATAAGGGGCATTGGCCTTCGAATAAGATCCTAAATTGCCTCACTTCTGCTTAGACTATTTTTCACCATCTCTACCACCCTGTTGCTAACATCTAGTTTGATCCGAATACCGAAACTTCCTACTCTGCCTCTCCCCCATCTCTGTATGCTTTTTCTTTTCATCTTCAACTTGCTGCATATACACCACAAGTATAGAGATATCTATATCTTTTTTCAATATGACGACCTTGCTCTCTAAAGTCAAATCACGGGCAACCCAGAAGCAAACTTTCTTATTCTATCCCATATGCTAGACACTAACTCTGGAGCATAACGAGACAACTTATGAAACTTCAAGGCATACTCCTTTCCAATCAATTTTCCTTGCTTCAAATTCACGAACTCCTGAGAAAAGAAGCAATCTAGAAAGGCACTAGAAAAGTCATCCCACAATGCCACCTCTGCATCATCATCACTAAACTGATCCCACTTTCCATACCATTGATACGCTATATGTTTCAACTAATAAGCAGCGAATTCCACACCCTCTACATCTGTAGAATGCAATACCTGAAAGATCTTCTCCATCTTATCTATAAAACCTTAAGGATCCTCCTCAACCTCAGTACCAGTAAACGTTTAAGGGATCAATCTCATAAACTGGCTAACTTTAGTGGCCTCAGATGAACTCCCAGTAATGCCAACAACACCTTTCTAACCTGACTGAGATGTCACCAACTGGGTCAACAGATGAATGGAATGGTAAAACTCAACATTAGTAACATCTCCCTGAGATAACTTAGTATGAGCACCACCAGCTGGAGAAGTATAAGTGGAGACAGGTGGAACTCCAAGGGGGCAATCAGAAATAGCGACTCTTAACTAGGTCTGTAACCCATAAGTTGGATGAGATCCGCCCACATTATCTTCAGGCGAGACAAATGATTTTCCCTGAGCTTTAGATCATCTAGGAAGCATGATCTAAAAATCAAACAAGCAGGGAATTAGAGGAGATTTCAACACCCTAGACTTTACAGCCTGAAAGTAGATCACAAAAAGGGAAAAATTCCTAAATGCCTCTTATAAGTGTGGTACACTACATACCTATAAAAAAGACTCTACTTGACATGGCATTATGGACACCCAACTGACCATGAAACTAGGCTTTGATGCCAACTTTGTCACGACCCAAACCAGAGCTTGGTCGTGACAGGTATCTCAAGTCCAACAAGGACCAGAGACCACCCCCATTGCCTAGTCAAACGGAACACAACACAAGTATAGTAGTAGAATTTCAAACATATCACAATATAAATAAGTATTACTCAAAAAGAAGTCTAAGAATTCAACAACCAATTCCAAGTCCACAGTAATCCACAAAGCATCTACGAACTACTATCAATCTAGGTCGGAACATACCCCCGATGATAGAAAAACCTAAAACAAGGAAAAGTATATGACACAAGGATATTGAAATATGAAATGAGGTTTTCCAAAGTATGGAATCCTACCACATCAATTTGACTCAAAAGCTATCCCACGATTACCTAGTCATTGTATAGAAAAAGTAAAAATATTTTCAATTTTTGCATCACATAGGGATACAATATCTAGAGACAGTTAGTGGGAAGAGCACTAACATATAAATCAAGGAATAAGGATAAAATGATGCCATTATGAATATTTCAAAATAATTCAAAGCAAATACACATAATAATTTATATATATAAACATGTCATGCAGGGAAAGGAAATACGACTTAGTATGAAGTAAAACTTATCCTGGACTATGCAGATCAACCATTATAAAAAGCACCCACGGGCTATATGGATTCATCTCCCCTTGCTGAAAGGGCCCTAGCGCGTGTTAGCCATACAAACCGAAGGTATCAAGAAAGATTAGTGAATGCTCCAACCCAACGTCAATCCAAGATACAAATATATTAATATAGTGAACCATGCACACAAGTCATAACGACCAAACCTCATGTCGGGAAACATGAGTTTCTAGTATAAGTCATCCAAGACCCACACCTTCACGGCTTAACTACATAACCCCCTTTAAACCCAATTTAAAACAAGTTTCACATAACTCATTCATTAACCATGAAATTATACATTAAGGCATACCACAAGTATCATCATACTGTATGCTACTATGCCATAACAATTTTATTAACTTGAGGGAATGTCTCAACCCCCTTTTATTTATCAAATCAATTCAGGGGAATGCCTCGACCCCCGAGGTTTCAAATTAAGTCAAAACCTAGCCAACAAGACCTTTAAAATGCATATTTAGTCTTTTAACAATTTATGCAATACAATAGTATAGGTGCGAAAGTCAAACCAAGTGACAAATCCATATTTTAAAATAATTTCACAAATGGGTTGAGGGAACAGGATTTCCAAACCACATTCAATACCAAAATCTTAAAATTAGGGAATACCTCGACCCCCATTCCAATTCCCACACCCATGCTCCCTATTAGTTTAAAACATAAAAACAAATCATGATTAATAGCATTAACGCCATGGGAAATCAATTCAAGATGCATTCATTCTGAAACTTTCAAACCCATATTCACAAACCACAATTTAATCACATCGACACTATTATAAACACATGCTTTTGATAAAATAATAGTGGGGGGAGAGTAACATGACTTAGACACACGAGAATTGAAAAGTAATTTAGAGCTTAGGACCTAGAGGATGAATATACGATGAAATCCTTGTATTTTCTTGGGGCTTTGAGTTTTAGAGTGTAATTGGGGAATTTAATCTATTAAAACTAAATCGAATAGGCTATAGTATGCTTAAGGGTCGTACATAGGTGAAAGGACCCCAATATCCCTCATCCCAAGTAAACAAAGCAAGACTGCACAGATTTTACATAGGGGCATGGCACATACCTTATCGTAGAGGCTAACCTCCGTTCACGAAAACCAATGTAGAGATTATCATCTATGTTATGGACCTTATCACGGAGTCCATCCTCCATGAAATGAGGATATCGCAGAGGCTCACTGTCTTCATGGCCTAAAACTACCCCGAACCTTAACTAAAAATTCCAAAACTCTCCCAGGACACCCCATTCACATGCCAAAACACAATTTAAGTCAAAAATAAAAATTTTCAACATGGGAGATCCAAAAATAAAATGCCCAAAGTAGCTGCAGTGACTATAGGTCACTATACGACCCGTAAGGACTCACTACGACTTGGCACCATGATTTGTAGTCTAGACAGTAGCTGAGGGAACACTCTATAGTAACCCTATGACTCACGCCATATGACTTATCAAGATGCCCTACCACTCATAGGGTCTTGGTTGTATCCAAGACAAAAGCATTCAAGGTACACAATGGTTACCCTATGATTTGGACACCATGACTCGTAATGATTATTTATGACTCATAACCTCTAGTCATAATCAGGATATTAACATAGGCTCCACTCACTGGTCAGACGATGATTTGGCTCCTATGGATCATAAGGGATCCTTACGACTCATAAGGTAAGTCGTTGGTTTGGTAGTGAGCTCAAAGCTCAGGGATTTTTCAAGTAAAAAAATTTAGGGTGTTTTAATGCATCTCCAAAGCCTAGGGCTACTACTTTATATCCTTCTTGTTCAAGTGATCTAACATCTAGAAATGGGAACCCAGAAAGATATAGAGGGTATAGTTGTAATGACCCTTTAGGTTATTTTTCATATTTCCACTTATTTCCATAGTTAAGGCTTTCCCATAGTTGCTCCAAGTCATTTATGACTTGGTGGGACTAACAATTCAATTATCGGGTAGTTCATTTGAATTTTAGAGCCAATTTTCTTTGTAGAAGTCTTCATTGATTCCAAATTGCCCTTCTTTTGTGGAAGCCCATTTCGAGGGTTTGTTTTGACTCCGAATCAAAAGTAGTTAATATGGGTGTTGTTGGTTTTATTTTGATGCGAAGATTACATATTTGATATTTTAAGTAGAGTTCGGGATTATTCATTTAAAGTAAGGTCGTGGGTTCGAAGTGTAGCATACCGATTTTGACTTTTAAGGTAGGTTATGGCTTAACTCTTTTAGACTGGGTTAGGTAGAAACTGATGATATAAAAATACATGTTAAGGGTGAGAACTAATCATGAAAAATGACTATCTATGTGTTGTGCCCATGTAGGGGGGTCTATATGTGACGTAATTGTCGAAATTGAGATATTATGTGGTAGGTGTGATCTCGTGGGGTCTTATGTCATAGTGATAGCCTTGAATACATGTGAATAATTATATTGTTTTAGATGCTTAATGTGGTACCATTGGCGTATTGTGATTATATTCATACTTTATTAGCATATGGAATATATGAAAATTCATGAATGAAATAGAGATAATGAGTGGATATCGACTCACGTGGTTGTGAAAATATATCATTGTGGTTGGTTGTGAAAATATATCATGTGATTGATTATGAAAATATATCATGTGGTTGATTCTGGAAATACTTATTGTGATTGGTTGTGAGCATCACATCTCATATCATACTCATTCATAAAACATCGGTACCCACCGTGGCAACATCTGAAAATACTGGCAAAACCTTATAACACCTTTCTGAGGGATGTGCTAGAAAGAATATATGAGATATTGGATTGTATATGGGTTCACGAACCACCCATGGGTCGTGCGTTGGGAGGCTTAACTTCATAGGTGTAAACAGGAATTGTGCGATCGATTCCAAGGTTGTGCAACGACCTAGTGCATCATCATATACATTTTCACTTACTTTATTCTGCTTATGTATTATTGTATTTCGATATTGATTTGTTATCTATGTATTTATCGTATCTTTTTTTACTTGTGTTTGATGATCTTCTTTAGACATGTTCTCCCCTTATATGTGATATAATATGTACTTATGTTCTATCTTTGTGTGATTCTATATATATGTTGGTTATATATATATATATATATATATATATATAGTATATATATATATATATTAAAACTATTAGTGCAAACGGTATAGGCTACTATTATGGGGTATTTTCTGATCGCAGGTGACGTGCCCTTAGTGTATAATTTGTATGCTTAATTTACTACTTTGCTTGGTCAGCCTGTGATACCTACTGAGTACATACTCATGCCCTACTGCGCCTTTTTGGTGGTAGGTCCTAGCTCATGTGCACCTCAACATGCTTGACTCGAGCGATTGTTGGAGCTTTCAAGGTAGCGGTTGGACATTCATGCATCCAAATTTCACCTCCATCTCTTTATAGTAGTTATGTCTTTATTAGTATTCGGAGATAGATATCATTCCTTTGTGATTATTTTTCTTATGTATTGACTCTTGGGATGTATTAGTAGTTCTTACACTATTAACACCTGGTTTTGGACAGGATTGGTATTTTGGATAAATTATTTCTGCATTGTTATGATTACTTGTATGGTTCATCTTCATTATAGGAAGTGTTACCTTGGTAATTTTTGTCTTTTCTTTTCCCTTTTTGTATTAATTTGGGTGATAAGCCTACTTGTCAAGGTATGCCGCGACAAGTGCTATCATGACCCTTGTTTTTGGGTCGTGACAAATTGGTATCAGCGTAGCCAGATTTTTGGTCTCAATGATTTAAGATGGTATGTGTAATAGAGTCCTCACGGATTGGTATATAGACGTTGTATCTATCTTCGAAAGGTTACAGGACGTCTGTAGGAAACTTCTCTTATTTTATTTTTTATCGTGCGAAGTTCTTTCATACCTTGTGTTCTAAGTTGTGTTTCACTTTTTCTGCATGGATTGTGTGGCTTATACAATATTGTATCAGTTGAGAGATGCAATGAGAGATTGATGGAGGTCGCTTGTCAGTGATAGATCCTGTGATTCTCCCTGAGATGACTTGGGATCAGGTTTATTGAGGCTTTTTTAGAGAGATTTATGCCTTTTAGTTTGAGAGACCATATAAGGACGAGTTTTATCATTTGGAGTAGGGATCCTAGACAGTTGTTGAGTATGAGGCACGCTTTCATGCCCTATTCATATTTTTCTATAATAGCATTTCCACCGAGTCTTGACCAAATATGAAAGTTGTAAAAGGTTTGGATGTCTCCCTTCTATTGGCTACGACTCAGAGGATTATATTTGGAGAATCTTTTCAAGTATTATGGACCATGCTAAGATGGAAGAGGGCATTCTTAGTGCATCTCAAGGAGGCGCTAAGAAGGCATGATGTTTTGGTGAGTTCAGGAGTCAAACTTCTCGAGGATGAGATTTTTTGCGATTCTCGTGGATACCATGGTAGGAAAGTACATACGGCTTTACAAAGTTTAGGTGGTGGATCTTCTAGTTAAGCAATTCAGGGTCGCCGTTTGAGCCTAGTTATACTTTCTCCTGTTGAGACTGGTCGTAGAGGTTGCTATGCGTGTGATGAGATTGGTCATGTGCCCAGGGATTATCCCCATTAGCTAATTCGTTCTATTTCTATTTTAGTTATAAAGAGGTAGAGATACTACCAGAGGAGCAAGAAGTAGAGGTGGTGGAGCCTGCGTTGGTGGTCATGGGCTACTCAGCCAGTTGGGTGATGCAAGATCCAACCACAACAACTAGAGTTTCGGATTCCAACTCAACAACACAACAACAACAAGTTTTAAGTCTTGGTTTTTAGATTACAACACAAGAGATAGCCTTCGGTTTTTAGGCACAATCCGAGAACAACAAGAACACAATAATGCTAGGGGATCGAAACAAGCCCCACACGGCTCCCTAGACTTCAAGATAAGAAAGATAAACAACACAACAACAATAACAAGATAATGAAGATAAACAACTTGACATACAATATTCAAGAAACTAAGAACCCTAACAAGTTGAGAGGACCCTAAGCCTAATGAATATTAACACCAAGCTCTTACAAAGACCAAAAGGCACTCAAACTACCTTAAAACCTTTGTTTCTAGCCAAAGAGACAACACAAGGATTCCTCTCCTTGTGAGATCTAGATCCGGTTTCTTGGAGAAGAAAATGGAAGATATTTTGGAGTTTTTTGGTTACAATTTCAGCATTCAAAATGAACTAGTGGATATCTCACTAACACCTTCTATTTATACTACAACAAAAATAAGCAAAAGACCAAGACACCCTTCCTTTGTTGTGGCCTCCTTGAAGACTTAAGTTATTACACTTTAGGCCCCCTCTCCACACATAAGGACGTTGAGACCCTTGGTTGGTTCGGCCAACAACTCGCACACGGCCAATTGCATGAACAAGGCTTGGAGTGTTTGTAACTCCCGCGCTTGGCTTCGTGTGAAAGGCCGTGTACACGTAGGGGTAGTCATAACCGTATCATCCTCTCCATCTTGAGAGGAATTTGACCTCAAATTCGGCACTTGATCATCTTCAACCGCATCCACGAGGGTGAGATCTCCGACGTTGAAGGTGTTGTGCACTTGATATTCCGGTGGTAGGTCAATCTTGTAGGCGTTGTCATTGATCCTCTCAAGAACTTGGAAGGGACCATCGCCTCTTGGCAGCAACTTGGACTTCCTTTGAGCTGGAAACCTATCCTTTCGAAGGTGTACCCACACCCAATCTCCGGGTTCAAGCACTAGCTTCCTCCTCCCTTTGTTTGCCCGTTTTGCAACCTCGTGATTCTTCTTTTCAAGCTTGATTCGCACGGCCTCATGCATCTTCTTCATGGCCTCGGCTCTTTTAGCTCCATCTAAGCTGGTCATAAGATCACTAGACAAAGGAGTGAGATCTAAAGGGGTAAGGGGGTTTAGGCCGTAAACACATTCAAAGGGAGTCATTCCCGTACTCGAATGTATTACCCGATTGTAGGCAAATTCCACCAAGGGTAGGTGTTCTTCCCATGAAGCCAATTTACCTTTAACCATAGAGCGTAACATAGACCCTAAGGTCCTATTTACTACCTCCGTTTGGCCATCGGTTTGTGGGTGGCAAGACGTGGAGAAAAGTAACTTCGTGCCAAGCCTACCCCACATGGACTTCCAAAAGAGGCTTAGGAACTTGGAGTCCCTATCACTCACAATGGTCCTCGGTACTCCGTGAAGCTTTACAACATGCTCAACAAACAATGAAGCTACACTAGGAGCGTCCTCGGTTTTAGCACATGGAATAAAGTGAGCCATCTTGGAGAATCTATCAACAACGACAAAAATACTATCTCGACCCTTCCTAGTCCGTGGCAGCCCCAAGACGAAATCCATCGATATGTCCAGCCACGGTCTAAGGGGAGTAGGGAGTGGGGTGTATAACCCTTGTGGTTGGAGACAAGATTTTGCACTCCGGCAGGCCGCGCATTGACTACAAATCTTAACGACATCCTTGTGCATTTTGGGCCAATAGAAATTTTCCTCTAGGATGCCGAGGGTCTTGTCTACCCCAAAGTGACCCATGAGGCCCCCGTCATGGGCCTCTCTCACGAACAATTCCCTCCAAGAACTGGTCGGGATACACAACCTCCTCCCCTTGAACAAATAGCCATCAAACCGAGAGTAGGAGGAGTGGGTACTTTCCTTGAGCCAACGGTCCCTTCCCCACTCTTCGCATTCCCTAAAAATAGGAGCAAAGATAGGATCCTTGGGATATAACATCCGCAAACTCTCAAAACCCATTAACTTTGAAGACAAGGTAGCAACAAGCACATGCTTCCGGGACAATGCATCGGCCACAACATTTTCTTTTCCCTTTTTGTAATGAATTACATAAGGGAAAGTTTCGATGAACTCAATCCACTTAGCATGACGCCTATTCAACTTGTCTTGGCTTTTAAGGTGTTTCAACGACTCATGATCAGTTCGTATCACAAACTCCTTAGGCCACAAATAGTGTTGCCAATTTCCCAAAGCTCTAACAAGGGCGTACAACTCCAAATCGTAAGTCGAATAATTAAGAGTTGCTCCTTTGAGCTTTTCACTGAAATAGGCAACGGGCTTACCTTCTTGCATCAAAACAGCCCCGATGCCGACCTTACTAGCATCACACTCTACCTCAAACATTTTATCAAAATCGGGTAATTGCAACAAAGGCGCCGAGACGAGCATAGCTTTCAAGGCCTCGAAAGCCCTAGCTTGCTCTTCACCCCATTTGAAGGGTCCGTCCTTTCGAATTACCTCGGTTAAGGGGGCTGCTATGGAACTAAATCCCTTGACAAACCTCCTATAAAAGCTTGCCAACCCGTGGAAACTCCGGATTTCTCCAATAGTTTTAGGGGTCGGCCAACTTCGTATAGAGTCTATCTTGGAGTCGTCCACTTCCACGCCCTTTGAGCTAACAACAAAACCCAAGAACACAACTTTATCAACACCAAAAGAGCACTTTTCCATGTTGGCATACAACTTCTCCTTTCGGAGCACATCAAACACACATCTCAAATGCATTGTATGGTCATCAATAGATTTACTATATACCAACACATCATCAAAGTAAACTACCACAAACTTTCCGATAAATGGCTTCATCACATGATTCATTATCCGCATGAAAGTACTAGGAGCATTTGTTAGGCCGAATGGCATAACCATCCATTCATAGAGACCAAATTTAGTCTTGAAGGCGGTTTTCCATTCATCACCGGGTTGCATTCTTATTTGGTGATAGCCACTCCTTAGATCAATCTTGGAAAACAAACACGAACCATTCAATTCATCCAACATATCATCTAACCTAGGAATAGGGTGACGATATTTTACCGTAATCTTGTTGATGGCTCGGCAGTCCACGCACATACGCCACGTTCCATCCTTCTTAGGCACTAGTAGTACCGGAACCGCGCACGGACTCATGCTCTCCTTGATGTAACCTTTGTTGAGGAGTTCCTCAACTTGGTGCTGCAATTCTTTGGTATCCGTAGGATTACTCCGGTAAGCCGGCTTATTTGGCAACTGTGAACCCGGCACAAAGTCAATTTGATGCTCGATTCCCCGAAGTGGGGGCAATCCTTGCGGAAGTTCTTTAGGAAACACATCCTCATAATCCTGCAACACATGAGAAATCAAAGGAGAAATACAAGGATTAGCGGGGTTAGTGTTAAAGCAATGGGCCAAGAGTAGCATAGGCTTGTTCTCATCATAGTCCACGAAAAGTTCCTTCCTCCTAGCCAACATCACTACGTTTTCCCTTTCCCTCGGCGTTGAGATAGTATCGGATGTGCCTACCTCTTCACCTACGGCTTCCCTTCCCTTTTCTCCCCTCTCGGGTTCTCCCCCTTTCCCTTTCAATTCTCTCATCTTTTGGTACCACGCATTCACTTGGGAGGGTGCAAGAGGGTGAAGTGTGACCCTTCGGCCATCCTTCTCAAGTGTGTACCGGTTGGTCCGTCCATCGTGTTTAGTAGACCTATCATATTGCCAAGGTCTTCCCAACAACAAATGACATGCTTGCATCGGAATCACGTCACAACGTACTTCGTCGTGGTAGTTGCCCACCTTAAATCGGATCACACATTGCCGTGTGACCTTCAACTCACCACAATCATTCAACCATTGTAGTTTGTATGGACTAGTGTGAGGTGTAGTCGTTATTTTCAGAAAATTCACCATAGCTTGGCTTGCGACATTGGTACAACTACCACTATCAATTACCAAGGTGCACACACTCTCCTTTACAAGGCACTTAGTATGGAATAGATTTTCCCTTTGGCTCGGGTCATCTACCGCCTTACTAACCATAACGCGCCTAACTACAAAGTTCGGAACCACACATTCCCCTTCTTGAGGATAGACATCCTCACCATCATCTATTCCTTCTTCATTCGGTTCATGTTCGGCTTCCTCTCCATCTTGAGGCTCGGCCTCAATCTCCCCCCTTTCGGACACCACCTCCTCACCAAGGTAGTATACTTTCCCTTCCCGTAAGATCACATTACGCCGGTTCGGACATTCATTCGCCTTATGCCCCCAACCTTGACATTTGAAACATTGGAACCCCTTCGGATTGGGGTATTTGTGAGCTTCCGGTTTAGGAGGAAACTTAGGAACCGTCTTGGGTTCGGGCAGCTTCATAGGACCGGGTTGGTCCTTGTTTTTGGTCCAACCCGAGGGGTTTTGGACCCTTGGCTTGAAAGTTGACCTCTCCTTAAGCTCCCGTTCAATCTCTAGGGCCGCTTGGAATATGCCGTCAATAGTTTCGAACCGATGAAGGGTCAAGTGAGTGGAAATCTCTTTGTTCAATCCACACTTGAACCGAATGATGTCGTGGCTGATTTGTTCCCCCCGGTGATCAAGTTTCAACATGAGTTGTTGGAACTCGTCAAAGTAAGCCATCACACTTTTGCTTCCTTGCCGTAGGCCATATAATCTAGCAAGCAATTCATGTCGGTATCTCTCGGGAAGGTACCGTTGCCTCATCAAATACCTTAGCCGAAACCAAGGTGGTGGCTGCCCTTCAATCAATTCGTTACCAAACCGTTTCACATACTCCCACCACGTGTTAGCATAGCCCTCAAGGTGAGCTATAGCATAGCAACTCTTCTTCTCTTCCGAGATATCATTAACTTGGAAGACCTTGTCACAAGCCGATTCCCAAGTCAAGTAAGCCTCGGGGTCACTTTCACCCTTAAAGATAGGTAGGCTCAACTTGATGGTGTTGATGCCTACGTCTCTCTCTTGGTGTCGGTTTCCCCTATCTCCATACCCACGGTATCGTCTCGGTTCCCCCCGGCCCCCTCTCAACTCCTCCTCCCTCATATAAGCATCATCATAAGTTCCCTCGCCATCATACTCCTCTCTACCGTACCCATCAAAGTGGGATGGTCGGCCTTGGCCATTTTGGTTCGGAGGAATTGGAATTTGTGGTCTTTGGTTTAGTGGAGCTTGGAAAGGAGGGTTCGGATTTAGTGGTGGAGCTTGGCGTCCAAATCCTTCGTGTGGAATTGGAGGAGTTTGGAAATGTGGTGGTCTAGTGGAGTCTCGGGTTGTAGGAAAAGTGGTAGATTGGTTGGTGGCATTTTGTGGAGCTTGAGGTGCGTTTAACATTTGGTGGACCATTTCGGGAGTGATGGTTGCGGAGGATGTCCGGTCATGGCCATTGGTAGAGACATGTAGAGGAGTCGATGGCCGAGAGTTCCTTTGACTCTCCACTTGATCTAGCCTCCCACTAATAGTCGAAACTTCCCCCCTTATGGCTGCCAAATCCCCCCTCACGGCCCCAAATTCCGAGTTCATTCTTTCAAGTGTCCGAGTAACGGCCTCAAGAGTGGCCCTCATTGAATCAAGTGCATTAGTATCCGGATTATGAGAAGTTGTTCCTTCCATCGTCAAGGTATTAGCCGCTTAGTCACCACAAGTTCGGGTCTCACAAGTGTTGTATAATTGGCTAGTAACCGTGAGATTTACAAGGTTTGAGTAAGCTCTTAGCCGGAATGGATTCTTGTTTTGAAGACTCAAAGAATTCTTGCCGGACGAGAACCAAAATCAGCAACTCATTCAAACGAATAAAAAGCACACAAATAATCGATGACACGAATAGACGGCTCAAGGAACTAGTTAACAACCTAGTGGAAATTACTAGTTTGTTAATTAGTTCTAAGTCCAAATAAGGGAAACCACGAATCAACAAGTAGCAACCAAAGAATATATCCTAAGTTGAGCTTATAGTGACATGGTGACATGCATCGGCCCACACATTTCTCTTCGGGTTTGGATATATATATGTATATCTTCTTTTTTTTTTTTTTTTTTGTCTTGGTTTAATATTCACACAACTTGCAAGAAATTGAAAAGTGTTTTGGTGGGAAAACTTAAAAATTTGAAGTCTTGACCTTTTGGTTCAATCTCAAGAAGGTGGATTTGGTTGACAATTTCCTCAAAACAAGGTTCCTTGATTTAAGGGAAGTGATTGACAAGTCCACAAATTGATAGATGCAAGTCTTTCACAATCAACTTTACAAGTTTACCACTTGAGCACACAACAAGATTAGCACTCAACAAGAGAACAAGATGCACAAGTTCAAGAGATGAACATTCACAAACTTCAACACTTCCTTAACATATAAACACAACCACCGATTTTTCTTTTGTTCTTCAACAACATGCAACTTTCGGTCACCTTACAACATGCAATCTCTTTCAAGCTCAACCTTGGATCTAGACACCTTAGTGTTGGTGAGAAAGAAACCAACACTAGAAACTCACTACACAAGCAAAATGACAACTAGATCTAAGTAGGCAACACCTTTCTCGGTTTTCCACTTGAGTGGACAGAATTTCAGATTTCCGAGTTCTTTTTCTTGGTGTAGTTTGGTTTACACCGAGAGCTACTAGCCCAAGATGGGTTGTGTGGGAACACAACCGGTCTTGCTTTGATACCAAATGATGCAAGATCCAACCACAACAACTAGAGTTTCGGATTCCAACTCAACAACACAACAACAACAAGTTTTAAGTCTTGGTTTTTAGATTACAACACAAGAGATAGCCTTCGGTTTTTAGGCACAATCCGAGAACAACAAGAACACAATAATGCTAGGGGATCGAAACAAGCCCCACACGGCTCCCTAGACTTCAAGATAAGAAAGATAAACAACACAACAACAATAACAAGATAATGAAGATAAACAACTTGACATACAATATTCAAGAAACTAAGAACCCTAACAAGTTGAGAGGACCCTAAGCCTAATGAATATTAACACCAAGCTCTTACAAAGACCAAAAGGCACTCAAACTACCTTAAAACCTTTGTTTCTAGCCAAAGAGACAACACAAGGATTCCTCTCCTTGTGAGATCTAGATCCGGTTTCTTGGAGAAGAAAATGGAAGATATTTTGGAGTTTTTTGGTTACAATTTCAGCATTCAAAATGAACTAGTGGATATCTCACTAACACCTTCTATTTATACTACAACAAAAATAAGCAAAAGACCAAGACACCCTTCCTTTGTTGTGGCCTCCTTGAAGACTTAAGTTATTACACTTTAGGCCCCCTCTCCACACATAAGGACGTTGAGACCCTTGGTTGGTTCGGCCAACAACTCGCACACGGCCAATTGCATGAACAAGGCTTGGAGTGTTTGTAACTCCCGCGCTTGGCTTCGTGTGAAAGGCCGTGTACACGTAGGGGTAGTCATAACCGTATCAAAACATAAGTCTTGAAATAAGGAAAAAGTATTTTGTCCCACAACACAAGGTTCTTGAAAAAAGAAAAAAAGTAGTCCCACAAAACAAGGTCCTTGAAATAAGGAAAAGCTGAAAAAGTAGAAGTCTAGTCTAGGAAGTGTTGGGGAATGGTTGATAAAGTCTTTTGTGGTTGTAGGAAAAGTCTTTGAGCCACAAGTCTTACACCTTAAATCTTGGATTTATGCCTTGCAAGACTAACATCAATTCACACTCTCTTTGTTCAACTTATAAGATCAACAACCACCTTTTCTTCAACAACATATAGAGATGGTGAAGAACACCAAGAACACAAACTTTGAGTCTTGAAGTTCCAAGGTTCAAGTTGGACCCCAAACATCAAAAACACTTTTCCAAGCTTAAACTCCACTACACAATCTCCACAATACACGTTCAAACCTTGAACCAACAACACACCACACGTCCAAAACAGTCCAAACTTTAAATCCGCAACAACAATACCAACAACAATCTGTTAAGTCCAAGTTCACAATAACAACATCAACAACAAAGGCTCAAATCAAGATATAGACTCAAAGTGTTAGTGAAGAACAATACTAACACTAGAAACACTTAAGACAAGTAAAAATCTCGGCCAAGATACAACAAGAACACAATTTTCGGCCAAGAACACAAAGTGGACAGATTGCTATTTTCTGAAAATTTCAGTTTTCAGTTTTTTTTTTTTTAATTTTATAACAAGCAAGCCCAAGATTGATCTTGTAGGAACAATATTGATACGGTTGGGGAAGCCTCCACAAGTACACGACCCTTCACACGAAGCCAAGCTCGGGAATTACAAAAACTCCAAGCTTTGTTCATGCAAATGGCCGTGTGTGAGTTGGTGATTGAACCAGCCAAGGACCTGAACGTTTTTATATGTGAAGAGGGGTCTTAATGGGCCATGAACTAGTCTGCAAGGCTGGCCCAAAAGGCAAGGGGAGGATGGGCCTTTTAGCCTTTTCTTGTTGTAGTATAAATAGGACATATTAGAGAGTTGGTCTCTAGTTTTTCAGATTTCAGAAAGTTGTAACCTAAAAACACAAAACATCTCTTCTCTTTTCCACTCTTTGGAGCCGCCTCCATCAGCTCACAAGTAGAGGGATACTTGTGTTGTATCTTTGGCTAGAAACAAGGGTTTTGAGGTTGTTAAGTACCTCTTGGTCCTCGTAAGAACTTGGTGTTTACATTCAGCAGATTTCGGATCCTTCTCTTGAAGTAGGGTTCTTAGTTTTCTTGAATGTTTTATGTCAAGTTATCTATCTTTCATTATCTTGTTGTTGTTACTGATTTTGTTATCTTCAAGTCTAGTGAAGCCGTGTGGGGCTCTTTTCGATTCACTAGCATTGTTATCCATCTTATTGTTCTTGTATTGTTGGACTGAAAACCGAAAACAAAAACTGGTTGTTCTTGTGTTGTTGTTGCTGAAAACAGAAGCTAAAAACTGGTTGTTCTAGTGTGGTTGGACTGAAATCCGTGACTTCTTGAAGTTCTTGTTGTTGTTGGTTTTGATCTTAGGTTTTGTTGATGACGAATGTCGTAAGTGTCTCTACGGTAAACTTTCTGAAATTAGCAACTACACCTCATGCTAGCCCTTACAAGTTGCAATGGTTGAACGAATGCGGTGCATTAAAGGTCATGAGGCAATGTGTGGTACGGTTTAAGGTAGGGAACTACCAAGACGAGGTGCTTTGTGATGTGATACCAATGCAAGCATGTCATTTATTGCTGGGTAGACCTTGGCAATATGATAGGTCTACCAAACATGATGGGAGGACCAACCGATATTCACTTGAGAAGGATGGTCGGAAGGTCACTCTTTATCCTCTTTTGCCATCACAAGTGAATGAATTACATCAAAAGATGAGGGAGTTGAAGGAGAAGGGAAACCAACCCGAAAATGATGAAAAGGAGGGAGAAACCGTGGGTGGGGCAGTAGGGACTCCCGAGACTGCCTCAACGTCAAATGGGCAAGAAAGCATGGTGATGTTGGCTAGAAAGAAGGAACTTTTCTTAGATCATGATGTGGACATGCCTATGCTTCTTTTGGCTCATTGTTTTAATACTAACCCCACTAATTCTTGTATTTCTCCTTTGATTTCTCGTGTGTTGCAGGATTATGAAGATGTATTTCCTAAAGAACTTCCGCAAGGATTGCCCCCACTTCGGGGAATTGAGCATCAAATTGACTTTGTGCCGGGCTCACAATTGCCAAATAAGCCGGCTTACAGGAGCAACCCTACGGACACCAAAGAATTGCAACATCAAGTTGAGGAACTCCTCAACAAAGGTTACATCAAGGAGAGCATGAGTCCGTGCGCGGTTCCGGTGCTACTAGTGCCTAAGAAAGATGGAACTTGGCGTATGTGTGTGGACTGCCGAGCCATCAATAAGATTACGGTAAAATATCGTCACCCTATCCCTAGGTTAGATCATATGCTGGATGAATTGAATGGTTCGTGTTTATTTTCCAAGATTGATTTAAGGAGTGGCTATCACCAAATAAGAATGCAACCCGGTGATGAATGAAAAACCGCCTTCAAGACTAAATTTGGTCTCTATGAATGGATGGTTATGCCATTCGGCCTAACAAATGCTCCAAGTACTTTCATGAGGCTAATGAATCATGTGATGAAGCCATTTATCGGAAAGTTCGTTGTTGTTTACTTCAATGATGTCTTGATTTATAGTAAGTCAATTGATGAGCATGTGATACATTTACAATGTGTTTTTGATGTCCTTAGGAAGGAAAAGTTGTATGCAAATCTGGAGAAGTGCTCTTTTGGTGTCAATGAAGTTGTTTTCTTAGGTTTTGTTGTTAGTTCAAGAGGGGTCGAAGTGGATGAATCCAAGATAGATGCTATCAAAAATTGGCCAACCCCGCAAACCATTAGCGAAGTGAGAAGCTTTCACGGGTTAGCTAGTTTTTATAGAAAGTTTGTCAAAGGATTCAGCACCATAGCCGCCCCTTTAACCGCGGTTATTCGAAAGGACCAGCCCTTCAAGTGGGGTGGAGAGCAAGCTAAGGCTTTTGAAACCTTGAAAGCTATGCTCGTTTCCGCGCCTTTATTACAATTGCCCAACTTTGATAAGACCTTCGAAGTTGAGTGCGATGCTAGTAAAGTGGGCATAGGGGCTGTTTTGATGCAAGAAGGTAAGCCCGTTGCTTATTTCAGTGAAAAGCTCAAAGGGGCAACTCTTAATTACTCAACTTATGATTTGGAGTTGTACGCCCTTGTTAGAGCTTTAGGAAATTGGCAACATTATTTGTGGCCTAAGGAGTTTGTGATACGAACGGATCATGAGTCGTTGAAACACCTTAAGAGCCAAGACAAGCTGAATAGGCGTCATGCTAAATGGATTGAGTTCATCGAGACTTTCCCTTATGTAATTCATTACAAAAGGGGAAAGGAAAATGTTGTTGCCGATGCCTTGTCTAGGAAGCATGTGCTTGTTGCTACCTTGTCTTCGAAACTGATGGGTTTTGAGACCTTGCGGATGTTGTATCCCGAGGATCCTACCTTTGCTCTATTTTTAGGGAATGCGAAGAGTGGGGAAGGGACCGTTGGCTTAAGGAGAATGACCATTCCTCCTACTCTCGGTTCGATGGGTATTTGTTTAAAGGGAGGAGGTTGTGTGTTCCTTCCAGTTCTTGGAGGGAATTATTTGTGAGGGAGGCCCATGACGGAGGCCTCATGGGTCACTTTGGGGTAGACAAGACCCTCGGAATCTTAGAGGAGAACTTCTATTGGCCCAAAATGCGCAAAGACGTCACTAAAATTTGTAGTCAATGCGTGGCCTGCCGGAGTGCGAAATCTCGTCTCCTACCTCAAGGTTTATACACCCCACTCCCTACTCCCCTTAGGTCTTGGTTGGACATTTCGATGGATTTTGTTTTGGGCCTGCCAAGGACTAGAAAGGGCCGAGATAGCATTTTTGTTATTGTTGATCGATTCTCTAAGATGGCTCATTTTATTCCATGTGCTAAAACCGAGGATGCTCCTAGTGTAGCTTCATTATTTGTTGAACATGTTGTCAAGCTTCACGGGGTACCGAGGACTATTGTGAGCGATAGGGACTCCAAGTTCCTAAGTCTCTTTTGGAAGTCCATGTGGGGTATGCTTGGAACGAAGTTACTTTTCTCCACGTCTTGCCACCCACAAACCGATGGCCAAACGGAGGTAGTAAATAGAACCTTAGGGTCTATGCTGCGTTCTAGGGTTAAAGGTAAACTGACTTCATGGGAAGATCACCTACCCTTGGTGGAATTTGCATACAACCGGGTAATACATTCGAGCACGGGAATGACTCCCTTTGAATGTGTTTACGGCCTGAATCCCCTTACCCCTTTAGATCTCACTCCTTTGTCTAGTGATCTCATGACCAGCTTAGATGGAAATAAAAGAGCCGAGGCAATGAAGAAAATGCATGAGACGGTGCGGAGCAAGCTGGAAAAGAAGAACCAAGACATTGCAAAAAGAGTAAACAAAGGGAGAAGACGGCTTGTGCTTGAACCCGGAGATTGGGTGTGGGTGCATCTTCGAAAGGATCGGTTTCCAGCTCAAAGGAAGTCCAAGTTGCTGCCAAGGGGTGATGGTCCTTTCCAGGTACTTGAGAGAATCAATGACAACGCATACAAGATTGACCTTCCACCGGAATATCAAGTGCACAACACTTTCAACGTTGGTGATCTCTCCCTCGTGGATGCGGTTGAAGATGACCACACGCTGAATTTGAGGTCAAATTCCTCTCAAGATGGAGAGGATGATACGGTTGGGGCAGCCTCCACAAGTACACGACCCTTCACACGAAGCCAAGCTCGGGAATTACAAAAACTCCAAGCTTTGTTCATGCAAATGGCCGTGTGTGTGTTGGTGATTGAACCAGCCAAGGACCTGAACGTTTTTATTTGTGAAGAGGGGTCTTAATGGGCCATGAACTAGTCTCCAAGGCTGGCCCAAAAGGCAAGGGGCGGATGGGCCTTTTAGCCTTTTCTTGTTGTAGTATAAATAGGACATATTAGAGAGTTGGTCTTTAGTTTTTCAGATTTCAGAAAGTTGTAACCTAAAAACACAAAACATCTCTTCTCTTTTCCACTCTTTGGAGCCGCCTCCATCAGCTCACAAGTAGAGGGATACTTGTGTTGTATCTTTGGCTAGAAACAAGGGTTTTGAGGTTGTTAAGTACCTCTTGGTCCTCGTAAGAACTTGGTGTTTACATTCAGCAGATTTCGGGTCCTTCTCTTGAAGTAGGGTTCTTAGTTTTCTTGAATGTTTTATGTCAAGTTATCTATCTTTCATTATCTTGTTGTTGTTACTGATTTTGTTATCTTCAAGTCTAGTGAAGCCGTGTGGGGCTCTTTTCGATTCACTAGCATTGTTATCCATCTTATTGTTCTTGTATTGTTGGACTGAAAACCGAAAACAAAAACTGGTTGTTCTTGTGTTGTTGTTGCTGAAAACAGAAGCTAAAAACTGGTTGTTCTAGTGTGGTTGGACTGAAATCCGTGACTTCTTGAAGTTCTTGTTGTTGTTGGTTTTGATCTTGTATCAAATATCAAGCCATGCTTTGATACCAAATGATACGGAAAAGAGAAGGGAACAAAGAACAAACACCAAATCAGTCCACTAATCTTAAGGATTCGAGGACCAAGATGGAGACCACACACGGATTCGCTACTAACAACAAGAATACAAGATACAAGAGTGTATATTAACACCAAAACAGCTATGAAACGTGATGAACAAGATGAACAACAATAATACAAGTTTTGGATTCAACGAAGACCCCAAAAAAGTCCACTACACAACACATACACGATTTGCAAGAAAATAAAGATAGATAGTGAGACCAAGATTATTACAAGATTAAGAACCAAGTGTATTTCAACACTAACCCCTAATGAATGTAACAATCAAAACCACACTCTTACGGTGACCACCAAGGGAATGAACTAACCTTAAGATCTACCGTTTCCAAGCAAAGATCAATATTGGCTTTTCCAAGCCCTACAACTAAGGGTGTTACACTCTCAAAAGAGAGAAAATATGTCTTTCAATTCTTCATCTTTCCAAATCTGTCAAGAAATGAGCTAAAATGACCTATTTATAGTGTAATACAAAAGAATACAAAAAGACCACTTTGCCCTTAATGATAGGTGCGGCCATGGTGTGTAAATACACCATGTGTAATGTCCAAAATGCCCTTAATTAAGGTCCAAAACCGTGATTCCTCACTCTTAAATGCTCCAAGCATTCTTCCATACGCGAGATTGCTTTAAGTTACGCTCAAAACGGGTCCTCCATGCATGTTCTTGTATTCTCGAGGTGACCAAGTCTTGAGCCTCTATGTGTTGGCCTCCAAAGATGTCATCAAAAGATAAGATGGCCATTTGTCCCGTATCACCAAGCTCGGGAATTACAAAAACTCCAAGCTTTGTTCATGCAGATGGCCGTGTGTGAGTTGGTGATTGAACCAACCAAGGACCTAAACGTTTTTATGTGTGAATAGAGGTCCTAATGTGTAATAAACTACTCTCCAAGGTTGGCACAAGAAGCAAGGGCGGATGGGTCATTTTACCCCTTTTGTTTGTAGTATAAATAGAACATGTTAGAGAGTTATTCCTTAGTTTTTGAATGCTGATTTTTGTAACCTAAAACACTAAACATTTCCTCTCTCTTCCACTCATAGAAGCCGCCCCTATTATCTCACAAGTAGAGGGATACTTGTGTTGTCTCTTTGGCTAGAAACAAGGGTTTTGAGGTCGTTGAGTGCCTCTTGGTCCTCGTAAGAACTTGGTGTTTATATTCATTAGACTTAGGGTCCTCTCTTGATGTTAGGGTTCTTAGTTTCTTGAATGTTATATGTCAAGTTATCTATCTTTCTTTATCTTGTTGTTGTTGTTGATTTTGTTATCTTAAAGTCTAGTGAAGCCGTGTGGGGCTCTTTTCGATTCACTAGCATTGTTATCTATCTTGTTGTTCTTGTGTTGTGGGCTGAAAAAAACCGAAACTTAAACTTGTTGATCTTGTGTTGTTGGACTGAAATCCGAGCCTACTTGAAGCTCTTGGTGTTGTTGGTTTGATTTTGTATCATCATGTTTTCTAGAGGGATTCCTATGTACCCCTTAAAGCTTTCAATTAACAATAACCATGACCATTAAGATCTTAATATTTAACCATTTAAAATGATTCAAAACCATCCAAACCAATCTAGGGTTCCATTACCAATTATACTGTGCAAAGTTCTCAATGAAAGTCCAACTATGTAATAAAAGCATTCTCATAGGCATTTTAACAAACATGTTGAGGGCATAGAGTTTCCAAAACCAAAACCAAGTACTAATTGCCATTCTCATGCAACCATATGTCCAAACCACCATTATAATATAAAAGTCATAAGTAAAAATATGGAAAACATAAATCAACCATTAATAACCCAAAAACCCTAACATATAATTCAACACCCAAAACCATACCACAATTATGCCTTGAAAACTATACATTTAACATGCCTTTAGTTGAACTAACCATGAGGGAGGAGTAACATGGCTTAGATTATAAAGATGACGGAGAGAATTCACCCTTTGGAAGCCTTAATTGATCCTTTCAATAAAACCCTAGCCATTGCTTATCACAAGAGCTTGAGATAATTTGGGAGTGTTTTTGAGAGTTTTATTGATTGTAAATAGGTTATGAAGCCCTTTATATCATTGGGTCTTAAGAGGTTAAAAGGGGAAATGTCCAGATTACCCCAACTTAAACTGTATAAAAATCTCTCAAGAAGGTACGACCACCCCACCCCACCCTAAACTATACCCTAGGGTATGAGTGGTACCTTTGTATCATACCCTAGGCCACCCTTTGGACCCCAACATTATCTAATATATGACTACCAAGGCCAAGTAGTACCAAACCATTCAACCAGTACCCAAAATTTGTACCTTAGGTAGAATAGACTTCTCTAGGTTAAACATATGTTAACATACGATTGGCATCATACCACTAGTACCCCAACATATGACTAGTATGATCCATTCATACCTTGGACCGAAAAAAACCAAACCATACTAGTTGACCTAAGGCCAAGACCTACCAAATTATACCCTATCATACGACAAGTACCCCAAGTCGTATGATGTCCAGAGAGTTCCAAACTCAGGAAATATCTACGGATTAAAACTCAAGGTGTTTCAAGTATTGAGAAGACTTTTGTTGTTAGTTGAAAGAAAGAAAACAAAAAATAAGGTAAAATAAACACTATGGCTAACTAAAAGTGACTTATGACACTAAAAAGAATAAAAGCTATGTTTCATTCCCCCGCAACAATGCCAAAATTTGATAACGCTCAAATTATACTTAAAGAGAATAAGCGACCATTTTCAATATACCTTACCCAACTAGATTTAAGGTCGAATCTACAAGGAATGAGAGAATAAGCTTCAATTTCAAGTGCTACAAGAAACTACAAGTCGGCTTGCAATGCTATGAAAATCAAATGGAAAAAATTAGGGGTTTAATTCAAACAATTTGTAATCATCACATACAATTATCACAACTTATTCAATCAAAAACTCTAGCAATGAAATTATATACTCTTTGAGAGAGAAAGAGGGAAATTACCCAAGTTCTCATTCCATTCTTCCATTAAATCTAAGATTATCATAAGAATTGAGATCAAAATTCAATAGATGGCAAAATAAAATCACTAATCTCACTCTTAGGGTTTTAACTCAATGTTTCTCAAGCTTCAAAAAGTACAAATATGGTCATTTAGATTTGAAAAACTCTTTTTCAGACTAAAAATTTATGTTCGAGAAAATTACAAAAATGCCACTACACTGGTTTTTGTTGGTGCAAATAGTTGACCTGCATGCATAGGTTATGGGTGCAGGTTGTTTCCAACTTCACTGGTTGCCCGTAGATGCCCATCTATGTCACGCCTCAAATCCTATTGGGGCGGACAGGCACCCGTAGCCGTAAAGGCCCGAGAGAACCAATTCATAACCTTATACTTTCCATGCATGTAACTGTGACAACCAAAAGTTCTGAAGACATAATATTATGCATCGATGAAATGAACTACACATACACTCCCAAAACTGATATGTACAACACTTGGCCGGTGGGGCCACCATGTCTAAAATCAGGACACTACCATAACTTTACTTTAGTCTACAAAGCCTCTAAAAGATACATAGACTTAGCTAGGGTCGGGACAAACCCCCGCCCTACTTTAGACTTACTGTACAATACCAAAATATCTAGAGCAGACTTGGAAAGCCCTGAATCAACCTGGAGCTCACCAATAGTCCCTGAACAACCTGCGCTCCTACTAGGGAGTTGTATAAGCTGAAGTGCCTCTGCCTGCAGCATGAAATGCAGGTCCCCCGTGAGGGACATCAGTACGAAAATATGTACCGAATATGTAAGGCAGAAAGTAGCAACACACTTGATACAAAAGCTCAATAGAAATCCGATATAAGTGTAGAAGGAGTACTAGTAGACCACCTTTATAAATACTTGTGGGACAATGTACATTACATTCTTTCTTCATTTTACCTTCTTACTTCATAATCTTTGTAATCCATATAACGCAAATGACCAGCTGATCAGTGGTAAAAAAAATATAAATTAGGGTCGGCCCATGCTAGGCTTACGCCCCTGAGCTGCCACCTATAAAAAGATTGGGATCGGCCCATGCTAGGCTTATGCCCCTGAGCTGCCACCCACAAATAAAGGTATCGAGATTGGCCCATGCTAGGCAAGTGCCCCTGAGCTGCCACTCGTCATTTTACAGATTGCAATACTTAGTTTATTAGCCTTTGAGATTGTTACCTTGGTGGTCATCACATTATGATACCTTGAACCAGTAATACACTAATAAGAGACATGTAAATAGACACTTAACGCAACAACAATGAGCTAGGGAGCTGTTGGCACACAAATAAAGTGTTTAGGAGCTGAAATAACACATGGGTCTTATTTGAACAAACGGAGAACTCCTGAAATTTTCTAGTGAAGATAGACGCGCAGATTTAATAATAAGCACGTATTGAGATGTTCTAATGCGTTAGAGAGTGGGAACAAGGTCATTGGATACATGGAGGGTAATGTGCTGCCATTATGCATCACTTTGTTATAGGATAACCTCAGAAAATTGCTTGATGGAACAATTGTACGATTTCATGCCAAAGAGTGTGAAATAGAGTATGCCTTACATACCTGGTTATTTGATTCCGAAACTAACCCAACTTGACTTCTCGCCTTTTAGATAACTTATCTACAATATAATATATGGTAAACTAGTATTAGTAACCAATCAACACATTTAAGGCACTTAATTTCACCCAAAACAGTAACCGGGCAGCAACTATTACTCTATCAAACAAGGGTGTTATTTTAACCCTTTTGTTCCTCCAATTACACCCACACACCAGATAAGTTCTTATAAGGTTCACCAAAACCACCTCGACTTCATTACACATTCCAAACAATACGCAAAATAGATTGGACAGCAAGCATTAGTTCGGTGGTGTATCACCACATCTTTCTTCTATAATTCATTACAAACTCATCACCCCTTTATCCAACTTCAACCTGGCAGCCCATAACATATACATACAAAACAGTCCACAAAACAGTCCCAAACCCCTTTTATTGTAGTAATCAATTATTGATCTCATCATCTCTTGAGTTTTCAATAACAAGACATCCATAATCCCCTCTCAAATTCATATATAAGAAAAATAAAATGGGGCAGTCACCGTACCTCAATTCAGCAACTTATCCTTTTAATTGAACTCTTCAAAAGCTTGAACTTTCCTTCACACTTAAACCAAAGAAGAAGAAAAAAGTTCCTCAATAACAAAGAAACACAAACAACCAGCTTGTTCTATAATCAGCCATATACTTACAGCCAAACACTTATAACTTGTTTCCCTAATCTCCCATGAGATAATTAAACAAAATCTTAAGTGTTTTTCACTTACCTTGGGCTGCAAAGGGGAGGGTTTCTTCAAGAACCCTAGAAGGAAACATAGGGCTGCTGCTCTTGTTGTTTTTAAGAGAGTAGAGAGAATTGCTGAAATATGCTATTTTTTTGTGACTTAAAAATGAAGTAAAGTGACCAGCAACTTGGCCTTTTAAAGGCCCTATCTTGTCCACCTCCTTAGCTGCATTTTGGACCACAAAATTGGTCAAATTGGTCCAAGTAGGTGATGCACCTACTTAAGGGTCTAAGCTGCTAAAACTTCAAAGTAGGTGATGCACCTACTTGCATAATTTCTTGTTGGGCTCAATTATATTTGGGCCTTGGCAGATTGGTGTGTTGGGTCACTTATCCATTTTCTTTGTTTTTGTTTGTTCAATTTGGCCCAAATGAGAATATTAGCATAGACCCAAATCTGATCCATAGCCATGGGTCCATTAATTTGATTCAAACAACTTAAGTAGGTTACTCACCTACTAGCTTAAATAAGTCAAGCAAGCACCTCAATATTTTGCTCCATTTTCAGCTTCTAACCCCGTTAGTCTAACCTTCAACTTATGCACACTTGGTCACTTTAAACTTTAGATTCCAATACTAGCTTGCGATTCCAAGTTTAAATAGTTAACTTAACGTTAGCTTAGTCGCATCACACTAAACTATACGGTCTGTTTCTATAATTCCATCTACACCATTAATAATTGCATAACAAATCTCATCCGTTACCTATACCATATGACCATACCAGGTTCCATATAATTAGAATAAGTACAAGCAAGTTACGGGATGTTACATCCTTCCCCCCTTAGAAACATTCGTCCGCGAATGTTAGCATAACTGTCCATCCAAAACAAGTTCAAGCCTAAGTTAATATCCCTATTACTATAAAGTACCTATATATTTTTCACTTACTTGTTATTGTTCCAATTCAGCATCTTGGACTTTTTCTTCGTATTTGAACAAATGGGGGTACTTGGATTTCATCGCTTCTTCAGCTTCCCACGTGATCTCTTCTACTTGTTGGTTCCTCCAAAGCACTTTTACAGAAGCTATTTCTTTATTCCTCAACTTCTTAACCTGTCGATCTAGAATAGCAATAGGTATTTCCTCGTAGGTGAGATCTTCTGTAATTTGTACATCTTCAGTAGGGGTAGTATGAGATGAATCTCCAATACACTTTCTAAGCATTGAGACGTGAAATACTGGATGAACTGTTGAGAGCTCTGGGGGTAGATTTAATTCATAAGCAACTTGTCCAAACTTTCGAGTAATCTGGTATGGGCCTATATAACGTGGACTTAATTTTCCTTTCTTACCAAATCTCATAACCCCCTTCATTGGTGACACCTTCAAGAATACCCAATCACCTATAACAAACTCTAACCCCCTTCTCCTAATATCCGCATATGACTTATGTCTGCTTTGGGCTGTTTCTAGTCGCTATTGGATCACCTTAACCTTTTCCATAGCTTGATGAACAAGATCTGGCCCGAATAAGATAGTTTCACCCGTTTCAAACCATCCAATGGGTGATCTACACTTTCTTCCATACAAAGCTTCATATGGTGCCATTTTGATACTTGAATGATAGCTATTATTGTAGGCGAACTCGATGAGAGGTAGATGATCATCCCAACTACCTTTAAAGTCCAATACACAAGCTCGTAGCATATCTTCAAGTGTTTGAATGGTACGTTCTGCTTGTCCATCCGTTTGAGGGTGAAAAGCTGTACTTAGATTCACTTGTGTCCCCAAATTTCTTTGAAAAGACTTCCAAAAATTTGCAGTAAATTGAGCTCCTCGATCCGATATAATAGAGATTGGAACTCCATGTAGTCGAACAACCTCCTTAATATATAACTTGGCATATTCTTCAACTGTGTAAGTGGTCCTAACCGGTAGAAAGTGTGCTGATTTGGTAAGCCTATCAACTATCACCCATATGGAATCAAACCTTCGAAATGTACGAGGCAAACCAGTGACGAAATCCATGTTGATCATATCCCACTTCCAGATTGGAAGATCCATACATTGCATATAACCCCCGGGCTTCTGGTGCTCTACTTTAACTCTTTGACAATTTGGACATTCGGCTACAAAGTTTGCAATGTTCTTCTTCATATCACCCCACCAATACATCTCTCTCAAATCATGGTACATTTTTGTTGACCCTGGGTGGATAGAATACCTTGAATGATGTGCTTCTGTCATAATCCTCTTTCTTAGCCCGTCTATATCAGGTACACACAATCTGTTTTGGCACTGAAGTACCCCTTCTTGCGTAAGCTCAAATGCCTTTGTCAAACCACATTGCACATTTTCCTTAAGCCGTAATAAAATAGGATCTGCATATTGCTTCTCTTTTACTTCAGTTATTAATGAAGATTCTGCTGTATTATGCACAATAAGCCCTTCATCTGGAGTTTCAAGAAGACGAACCCCCAAATTGGCTAATTGGTGTAGATCCTTAGTCATCCCTTGTCTTTCTATAGATGGATCCATAGCTTTGCGACTTAACGCATCTGCCACCACATTTGCTTTTCCCGGATGATATAAGATATCAACATCATAGTCTTTTAATAATTCAAGCCATCGTCGCTGCCTCAAATTCAAGTCTTTCTGGTTAAAGATATACTGCAAACTCTTATGGTCAGTGTATATGTTAACATGAATCCCGTACAGGTAGTGACGCCATATCTTTAAGGCAAATATAACCGCTGCTAGCTCCAGATCATGTGTTGGATAAATTTTCTCATGTGGCCGCAATTGTCTCGAGGCATATGCTATGACTTTACCATGCTGCATCAATACACACCCTAACCCAATTCTTGATGCATCACAATACACTGTATACCCCTCTGTGCCTTCTGGAAGCACCAATACGGGCGTAGAAGTCAACTTATTCTTCAAATCTTGGAAACTTCTTTCGCATGCATTATTCCATTGAAACTTGGATGCTTTGTGTGTTAGCCTTGTTAAAGGTGCAGAAATTGAAGAAAATCCTTCCACAAACCTTCTATAATAACCTGCCAACCCAAGAAAACTACGAACCTCTGTAGGCGTTATAGGTCTTGGCCAGTTCTTCACGGCTTCTATCTTTTGAGTATCAACCTTTATTCCTTCATCAGATACAATATGACCTAAGAATGCCACAGATTTTAACCAAAACTCACACTTAGAGAACTTTGCAAATAGCTTACGATCACGAAGAATCTGCAACACCTGTCGTAAGTGATTGGCATGGTCCTCATTTGATCTCGAATAAACTAGAATATCATCTATAAAAACTATCACAAACACATCCAAGAATGGCTTGAACACCCTATTCATCAAATCCATAAAAGCTGCAGGTGCATTAGTTAGCCCAAAGGACATGACTAGGAATTCGTAATGACCATACCGTGTTCGAAAAGCTGTCTTGGGTACGTCACTCTCTTTGACCCTCATTTGGTGGTAACCAGATCTTAAATCAATCTTTGAAAACCATTTGGCGCCTTGCAACTGATCAAATAAGTCATCGATTCTCGGAAGGGGATATTTGTTCTTAATAGTCACCTTGTTCAGTTGTCTATAGTCAATACACATTCTTAACGATCCATCCTTCTTGCGAACAAATAACACTGGTGCGCCCCAAGGGGAGACACTAGGCCTTATGAATCCTTTTTCTAGCAAGTCTTTCAATTGCTCTTTCAACTCCCGTAATTCTGCAGGGGCCATTCTATATGGAGGAATTGAGATTGGTTGAGTATCTGGGACCACATCAATACCAAACTCCACTTCTCGTTCTGGAGGCAAACCCGGAAGATCTTCAGGAAATACATCGGGAAATTCACTTACCACCGGAATAGTTGAAAGAGTTGGTGTCTCTGCATTTGTATCCTTCACTCTAACCAGATGACATATGTAACCCTTGGAAATCATCTTTTTCGCCTTAAAATAAGAAATAAATTTACCTCTTGGCGCACCAATATTGCCTCTCTATTCTAGGACTGCCTCTCTTGGGAAATGGAAACACACCCTCTTAGTTCGGCAATCTAATATGGCATAACAAGAGGCCAACCAATCCATACCCATTATAGCATCAAAATCTACCATTTCTAACTCAACCAAGTCAGCCATTGTATCACGACCGCAAATAGTTATTATACAATTTCGATACACTCTCTTAGCTATAACAGATTCACCAATTGGAGTAGATACTTCAAATGGCTTAACTAGTAGTTCTGGTGTTTTTTTGAACTTTTCAGCAACCAATGGAGTGACATATGATATTGTAGAACCCGGATCAATTAATGCATAGACATCATGCGAAAAGATGGACAATGTACCTGTAACCACATCTGGAGAAGCCTCTGAATTTTGTCGATCTGCTAAAGCATATGTACGATTCTGAACTCCACTAGAGCTAGTTGTTCCTTTAGCACCTCTACCACGACCCATAGGTTGTACACCCCTACCTGAATAAGGCACCGATGATGATGATGCAACAGCTGATCCAGTAGGTCGTGCCACACCACCTATGCCCCTTTGAGGGCATTCTCTCATCATATGTCCTGACATACCACACCAAAAGCAAGCATTTGTTCCGAGCCGACATGCGCCTAAATGAAGCTTTCCACATTGTCTACATGACTGTCGAGGAGGCCTTAATTGGCTCATAATCCCTTTTTCTTGATACCCTGTTGTTCGCGAACTCTGACTCTCATTTCTTTGACCAAACTGGTTACCTTTAGACCCTTGAAATTGTAATGGAGCACTAGCTGTAGAATAAGAAGATAATGTCCTAGGTGGTCTATTAGAAAACCGAGGCCTAAACTCTCCTTGGGATGCCATAAACTGCCCCGTAGATCTAGACCTCTTGGAATACCCCATTTCTAACTCTTGTGTTCTTCTTCTTTGCCTCTGATCCTCCATTTTTTGTGCAAATGCTTGTATCCTTGCTATATCCATGTCCTTGTTCAAAGCAGCAATGGTACAATCTCTAACCAGATATAGATCCAATCTATCCACATAACGATGAACTCTATCATCCATTGTAGCCACAACATTAGGAGCATACCTAGCCAAAGAGTTAAACCGAAGGCTGTACTCCCTCACACTCATATTTCCTTGGCGAAGATTAAGGAATTGATCTGCACGGGCTTCTCGAATCTCATATGGAAGGTAATGATCAAGAAATGCCTCTTTGAACTCTTTCCAAGTGGCTGGAGGTGCATCGATACCCCTAGATCGTTTCCAGTCTTCATACCACAATATAGCCTCCCCCTTGAATCTATATGCTGCTAGCTCAACTGTCTCTTTTCCCGACACATGCATAACATCTAGAACCCTTTGGATTTGATCAATAAAGTCCTGTGGGTCTTCATTAAGATCTGATCCGGTGAAGGTAGGAGGATCCAATTTGAGAAAATCCTGCGTTCGTAGGCTAGCTGCCCTATCTGTACCACTAGAACCTGTAGTTGGAATGGCTTGTCCTTGAGCTTGTCCAGAAACTATACGAGCCAACAATTGTACTGCACTCCTTAAATCTTGATCTGCAGCATTGGTAGGTAGTTCTGAGGATGCGGTTCTTCTCCTTCTTAACTCTTCTGGAGATGGAAGGGTAGGTGAAGTTTGGGACACAAACTCAGCTTGAGCCTCACTTTGATTAGCTCGTCTAGGTGGTGACTTGCTGGTCCCCTCCCCAGCAGCGTCGTCTATCCGCCTACCTGTATTCTTACTCCTTCTTGTAACCGGCATCTTTACTATAATAAGAGGAAAAAGAAAAATAGGTTCAATGGTTAAATATGACAACCTACAACATAGGCTCTATTGCACGATCTAAGATATGAAGAAAAAGAAAACCCCTAAATGTCACATAGCCTCCTATTTATAGATGTGGTGCACAACACACCCATAAACAGGACTCTATATAGACACGGCTTTGTAAACACCCTAGGACGACGTCTCTGATACCACTTTTGTCACGCCTCAAATCCTATTGGGGCGGACAGGCACCCGTAGCCGTAAAGGCCCGAGAGAACCAATTCATAACCTTATACTTTCCATGCATGTAACTGTGACAATCAAAAGTTCTGAAGACATAATATTATGCATCGATGAAATGAACTACACATACACTCCCAAAACTGATATGTACAACACTTGGCCGGTGGGGCCACCATGTCTAAAATCAGGACACTACCATAACTTTACTTTAGTCTACAAAGCCTCTAAAAGATACATAGACTTAGCTAGGGTCGGGACAAACCCCCGCCCTACTTTAGACTTACTGTACAATACCAAAATATCTAGAGCAGACTTGGAAAGCCCTGAATCAACCTGGAGCTCACCAATAGTCCCTGAACAACCTGCGCTCCTACTAGGGAGTTGTATAAGCTGAAGTGCCTCTGCCTGCAGCATGAAATGCAGGTCCCCCGTGAGGGACATCAGTACGAAAATATGTACCGAATATGTAAGGCAGAAAGTAGCAACACACTTGATACAAAAGCTCAATAGAAATCCGATATAAGTGTAGAAGGAGTACTAGTAGACCACCTTTATAAATACTTGTGGGACAATGTACATTACATTCTTTCTTCATTTTACCTTCTTACTTCATAATCTTTGTAATCCATATAACGCAAATGACCAGCTGATCAGTGGTAAAAAAAATATAAATTAGGGTCGGCCCATGCTAGGCTTACGCCCCTGAGCTGCCACCTATAAAAAGATTGGGATCGGCCCATGCTAGGCTTATGCCCCTGAGCTGCCACCCACAAATAAAGGTATCGAGATTGGCCCATGCTAGGCAAGTGCCCCTGAGCTGCCACTCGTCATTTTACAGATTGCAATACTTAGTTTATTAGCCTTTGAGATTGTTACCTTGGTGGTCATCACATTATGATACCTTGAACCAGTAATACACTAATAAGAGACATGTAAATAGACACTTAACGCAACAACAATGAGCTAGGGAGCTGTTGGCACACAAATAAAGTGTTTAGGAGCTGAAATAACACATGGGTCTTATTTGAACAAACGGAGAACTCCTGAAATTTTCTAGTGAAGATAGACGCGCAGATTTAATAATAAGCACGTATTGAGATGTTCTAATGCGTTAGAGAGTGGGAACAAGGTCATTGGATACATGGAGGGTAATGTGCTGCCATTATGCATCACTTTGTTATAGGATAACCTCAGAAAATTGCTTGATGGAACAATTGTACGATTTCATGCCAAAGAGTGTGAAATAGAGTATGCCTTACATACCTGGTTATTTGATTCCGAAACTAACCCAACTTGACTTCTCGCCTTTTAGATAACTTATCTACAATATAATATATGGTAAACTAGTATTAGTAACCAATCAACACATTTAAGGCACTTAATTTCACCCAAAACAGTAACCGGGCAGCAACTATTACTCTATCAAACAAGGGTGTTATTTTAACCCTTTTGTTCCTCCAATTACACCCACACACCAGATAAGTTCTTATAAGGTTCACCAAAACCACCTCGACTTCATTACACATTCCAAACAATACGCAAAATAGATTGGACAGCAAGCATTAGTTCGGTGGTGTATCACCACATCTTTCTTCTATAATTCATTACAAACTCATCACCCCTTTATCCAACTTCAACCTGGCAGCCCATAACATATACATACAAAACAGTCCACAAAACAGTCCCAAACCCCTTTTATTGTAGTAATCAATTATTGATCTCATCATCTCTTGAGTTTTCAATAACAAGACATCCATAATCCCCTCTCAAATTCATATATAAGAAAAATAAAATGGGGCAGTCACCGTACCTCAATTCAGCAACTTATCCTTTTAATTGAACTCTTCAAAAGCTTGAACTTTCCTTCACACTTAAACCAAAGAAGAAGAAAAAAGTTCCTCAATAACAAAGAAACACAAACAACCAGCTTGTTCTATAATCAGCCATATACTTACAGCCAAACACTTATAACTTGTTTCCCTAATCTCCCATGAGATAATTAAACAAAATCTTAAGTGTTTTTCACTTACCTTGGGCTGCAAAGGGGAGGGTTTCTTCAAGAACCCTAGAAGGAAACATAGGGTTGCTGCTCTTGTTGTTTTTAAGAGAGTAGAGAGAATTGCTGAAATATGCTATTTTTTTGTGACTTAAAAATGAAGTAAAGTGACCAGCAACTTGGCCTTTTAAAGGCCCTATCTTGTCCACCTCCTTAGCTGCATTTTGGACCACAAAATTGGTCAAATTGGTCCAAGTAGGTGATGCACCTACTTAAGGGTCTAAGCTGCTAAAACTTCAAAGTAGGTGATGCACCTACTTGCATAATTTCTTGTTGGGCTCAATTATATTTGGGCCTTGGCAGATTGGTGTGTTGGGTCACTTATCCATTTTCTTTGTTTTTGTTTGTTCAATTTGGCCCAAATGAGAATATTAGCATAGACCCAAATCTGATCCATAGCCATGGGTCCATTAATTTGATTCAAACAACTTAAGTAGGTTACTCACCTACTAGCTTAAATAAGTCAAGCAAGCACCTCAATATTTTGCTCCATTTTCAGCTTCTAACCCCGTTAGTCTAACCTTCAACTTATGCACACTTGGTCACTTTAAACTTTAGATTCCAATACTAGCTTGCGATTCCAAGTTTAAATAGTTAACTTAACGTTAGCTTAGTCGCATCACACTAAACTATACGGTCTGTTTCTATAATTCCATCTACACCATTAATAATTGCATAACAAATCTCATCCGTTACCTATACCATATGACCATACCAGGTTCCATATAATTAGAATAAGTACAAGCAAGTTACGGGATGTTGCACCTACTTGCATAATTTCTTGTTGGGCTCAATTATATTTGGGCCTTGGCAGATTGGTGTGTTGGGTCACTTATCCATTTTCTTTGTTTTTGTTTGTTCAATTTGGCCCAAATGAGAATATTAGCATAGACCCAAATCTGATCCATAGCCATGGGTCCATTAATTTGATTCAAACAACTTAAGTAGGTTACTCACCTACTAGCTTAAATAAGTCAAGCAAGCACCTCAATATTTTGCTCCATTTTCAGCTTCTAACCCCGTTAGTCTAACCTTCAACTTATGCACACTTGGTCACTTTAAACTTTAGATTCCAATACTAGCTTGCGATTCCAAGTTTAAATAGTTAACTTAACGTTAGCTTAGTCGCATCACACTAAACTATACGTCTGTTTCTATAATTCCATCTACACCATTAATAATTGCATAACAAATCTCATCCGTTACCTATACCATATGACCATACCAGGTTCCATATAATTAGAATAAGTACAAGCAAGTTACGGGATGTTACAATCTACTTGCGCACCATCTCACCTGAGCATTATTTTTAGTTGCTTTCCTTCACTTATGAACTTTGTTTGACTCATATGGTATCAATCATGAATTTATCCATTACCTGCCCAAATGATCAATTTAACATAGAGGATAATTTAAGCTTTAATGTGCTGAGATGTTGGCAAATTTGCAACTTATTAGTTATCCCTTCTTTTTTTATGAACATTGTAAAAGACTCGCCTATATGCTATTTGAAATAGGGTAAACTACTCAAGAATCTAGCCTCTTAATGATCTCTTTTTTCACCACCTCTTGCATTGGTTGATTTAGTTTTCTCTTATGTTTAATATTGGGGATTCCATCCTCATCTTGCTAAGTTTTATGTAAATTTGGGAGGCATCCTAATAATGTTTATAATGGTCTAGCAAATCATCTATTTGTACAATTGCATGATAGAGAGCAATGCCTCAATTTTACAATCATAATGATCTATCGATATTATCATAGGTAAGTCTTATTATCTTTGAAAAAGATTCACCTATGAAGAGTTGAAAGGATGTTTACCTCTAGTATTGGTGGTTCCTCAATGGTTGGCTTTGCATGAGGGTTCTCTCTTTTTTTAGATAAAGATCTAACATCTTTGAAGCATAAGAGTAACAACAACCTATTCAAACAAGTGCATTGACAATATCCTCATAGTCCTTGATTTCTTTTACATCAAAACTCATGGATATTAAATATATGGGAAATGGAGGTGGCCTTGGGATTGGATTCAACATCGTTGGGACATCCTCTTACTTCCCCTTCTCCCTGATGTTCTTTTTTTCATCAACTTGAGCTTACTAGTTTATTTACAATTAATCACTACAATAATTGAATTATAAGTGTCAACCCAAGTTATAGACTACCCTCTCCATTCAACCATTTGAGGTCCCACTTTCTTGCTATATTTATTCCACATGTAATTTTTCTACATTGATTTTTGAGTCATAAAGATCCACCACAATTGAGAAACATTACTTTAGAAATACCAAAAGTAGATCTAAACCCCAAACCGTCTTCATCTTTAGGCATATAAATATCAGATCAAGCAACTCAATGGTTATTCCTTCCAACCTCTTTAAAATTCCATAGAACTCTAGAAAATATTTTATGTAGGTCATAAATAATATATTTAGGAGCATTAATAGCTGATAGGAGATAAATAAGAATACTAACATAATTTATTAGGACTGTTTATCCACCAAAGGAAATCAATTCACCCTTTTAAGCCTGCAATTAGTTTTGAACCTTTTTAATAAGCTCTGATAAAATTAATTTTTTTCTTTTTTGCATGACCAATAGGGCAACCTAAGTATTTCAAAAGGAATTTACCTCAAGAAATGATTGTACATTCCTTCACACCCCTTATTGTAAAATGGGAAATCTTATGGAAAGCATACAAAACATTATTTTCCTAATTTATCTTTTAGCCAGATGGTGCTCCATATTTACAAAGAGTGTCATTTAATAAGCTATAAAGATAACCTATCTATAACACAAATGTAATTCTATCATCAGGATATGCAAGATGGTTAATGTTATCCCACCATTAATGAATTCTAAACTCCTGAAACCCTTATAATCAAATATTCAATGCCATAGCAAAACCTCAATAGTTAGAATAAAGAGATCAGGGGATAAAGGATCCCCTTATCGTACCTTTCTAATTAAATGGAAAAAACCATGAGCTTGACCAATTATCAAAATAGAATAGCAGTTGCTTGTAACAAATCTTTAAATCTTATCCGCTACCTGATAGTCAAAGCCTCTCTATTCAAGTACTCTAATAAGAAAAGTCCAATCAACCCTATCATATGCTTTATTCATTATCCAACTTTATTAACACATTAGCTTGTTTGCCCCTCATTCTAATATCTTAAATTATTTCCTAAGACAACAAAACATTCTTTGTAGTACTTTTGCCCTTTACAAAGAGAAATTGGTTTTAGCAAAATCAAAATAGGTAGAAATCCATCTAACCTATCATGCACATTCCTTAATATCACTTTGTTTAAAATATTACTCAAACTAACTGGCCTCATATATAGGAAGTACTGTACATTGTCCTCTTTATGTATTCTTATAAGTTTAGTGTGTGTAATGGATTTGGGATGAATATAACCTTCAAAAACTATTGTCACCATTTTGTATACATCTTTTCCAATAATATCCTAACAAACTTGATAAAAATACCTATGAAGCCACTTGGTCCACTTGAGCTATCTCCCTTCAATTGAAAGGAATTGAAGGCAACCATTTTTACTTCATCTTTATTGGACAATTCATCTAGAGCTCGGTTGTAATCTTCAGTAACTAAAGATGTAAGAAATTGCAGAAAAAATAATTCTGAACTAAAGTTGTTACCAATAAGTTGATCATGAAAGAAAGTAATGGCTTTTGCAGCTACATAGTCATTACACTCAACATGTCATCTTTATGAATCTTGTTACTGGATAATCTATTTCTCCTCATATTTATTAGATAAAGGAAATTTTGGTGTTCTTATCCCCTTTACAGAACCATTGTAGTCCAACTTTTTGCCTCTAAAACTCTTCTACATAGTAAATGTACTGCTTTAGCTCAACCTATGCCCTCTGCAAGATCATTTTGTTAGTAGTGTAGATTGTTATTCAAAAAGTTCTTATTTAGTTTTCACAATATCCTCCCTAATAGTCAGTTGTTTGAAAATGTCGCTAAAGCTTGATCTACTCCATTTTGGCAGTATAATTTTTTAGTTATTCAATTTCTACTTCAAAGAGATAAAAATGTTAGAGTTTTCTACAGGGATCCAAATGTTCCTAGCAATCTCCTTACAAATACTTTTATTAGCCTAAAATTTCAAAAATATATAAGGCATTCTATATACGTTAGATTGATCTCCACAAGATAATAGAAGCGAGGCATGGTCTGAATTAGTTCTAGACAAATGTTCCATCTCTACATTTTCCCTATACCCAAAAAAGCTTATTGAACATCAACTTATCCAACCTTTTGAATATACAATTACTATCAATTTTTTTGTTCCACTAAGTAAAAAGGATGCCTTTGAATTGGATATCAAAAGGTTCACATGAGTTAAAAGCAAAATCTTCATACTCTTGTGGATATACAGGTGAACTACCAATCTTTTCTTCCTCACTCATGATTACATTAAAATATCCCCCAACCAAGGCAAGTTTAGGTTGTGGCTGAGATATAAATATCATTCCAAAAACTAATTCTTTTTAGAGTGTCATATTTAGCATATACCATGGTTGCCCACATTGACTGATTTGTTTCTTGAAAGTTCAATTGTAAAGATATGACTAATCTAAGTTATATGTGACACCCACATAAATGTATTTTTGAATAAACACCTAGATCTTCCCATTTTTATTGTGATTGGCATATAAAACCCTCAATCTCCTTTCGTATTTATGAATGTGATTAGTATACTAAAATGGCTGCATTAAAGCAATATTAGAGAATTTATGGTGTTTGTGCAATATCTGGATTCTATGAAATGAATTTTGAGTCCTTACAAATCTCATATACCAAAACAATACTTTCATCTTCATTTAACACTTTTTTCATATTCCTTCTAGAATGCACCCTAGTAAACTTAGTATATACTTTGATATTTGATTTACCTCCACATGGGACTGATTTTGGGAAAAAATTGGCTTTCTCATGGACCACTATGTCATGACCAAAACCAGGTCCTGGTCGTGATGGTTATCTCAAGTTCATCAAGGACCAGTAACCACCCCCTTAGCCTAGCCAACCAGAACACAATATAAATAACAATGGAAGACAACCAAGTATATAAGAAAGATAGATAAACCAAAGATAAAGAATCTAAGAATCCATAACACATAACTACCCACACTTTATCCACAAAAGCCTCTAACAAAATAGAACATCAACTAGGTCAGGACATGCCTCTGACCATGATACAAGATCAAACCAACAACACCAAGAACAACAAGAAGGCTCGGATTTCAGTCCAACAACACAAGAACAACAAGTTTAAGTTTTTGGTTTTTCAGTCCACAACACAAGAACAACAAGATAGTTAACAAATGCTAGTGAATCGAAAAGAGCCCCACACGGCTTCACTAGACTTTAAAGATAACAAAATCCACAACAACAACAAGATAAAGAAAGATAGATAACTTGACATATAACATTCAAGAAACTAAGAACCCTAACATCAAGAGAGGACCCTAAGTCTAATGAATATAAACACCAAGTTCTTATGAGGACCAAGAGGCACTCAACGACCTCAAAACCCTTGTTTCTAGCCAAAGAGACAACACAAGTATCCCTCTACTTGTGAGATGATAGTGGCGGCTTCTAGGAGTAGAAAAGAGAGGAATTGTTTTGTGATTTTAGGTTAGAAGTTTCAGCCTTCAAAAAACTAAGGGATATCCCTCTAACATGTTCTATTTATACTACAAACAAAAAGGGTAAAATGACCCATCCGCCCTTGCTTCTTGTGCCAACCTTGGAGAGTAGTTTATTACACATTAGGACCTCTCTTCACACATAAAAACGTTTAGGTCCTTGGTCGGTTCGATCACCAAGTCACACACGGCCATTTGCATGAACAAAGCTTGGAGTGTTTGTAATTCCCGAGCTTGGCTTCGTGTGAAAGGCCGTGTACCTGTGGAGGCTGCCCTAACCGTATCATCCTCTCCATCTTGAGAGGAATTTGACCTCAAATTCGGCATTTGGTCATCTTCAACCGCATCCACGAGGGAGAGATCACCAACGTTGAAAGTGTTGTGCACTTGATATTCCGGTGGAAGGTCAATCTTGTAGGCGTTGTCATTGATTCTCTCAAGTACTTGGAAAGGACCATCACCCCTTGGCAGCAATTTGGACTTTCTTTGAGCTGGAAACCGATCCTTTCGAAGATGCACCCACACCCAATCTCCGGGTTCAAGCACAAGCCTCCTTCTCCCTTTGTTTACCCTTTTTGCAATCTCTTGGTTCTTCTTTTCGAGCTTGATCCGCACCGTCTCATGCATTTTCCTCATTGCCTCGGCTCTTTTATTTCCATCTAAGCTGGTCATGAGATCACTAGACAAAGGAGTGAGATCTAAAGGGGTAAGGGGATTCAGGCCGTAAACACATTCAAAGGAAGTCATTCCCGTGCTCGAATGTATTACCCGGTTGTATGCAAATTCCACCAAGGGTAGGTGTTCTTCCCATGAAGTCAGTTTACCTTTAACCATAGAACGTAGCATAGACCCTAAGGTTCTATTTACTACCTCCGTTTGGCCATCGGTTTGGGGGTGGCAAGACGTGGAGAAAAGTAACTTCGTTCCAAGACTACCCCACATGGACTTCCAAAAGAGACTTAGGAACTTGGAGTCCCTATCGCTCACAATAGTCCTCGGTACCCCGTGAAGCTTTACAACATGTGCAACAAATAATGAAGCTACACTAGGAGCATCCTCGGTTTTAGCACATGGAATAAAATGAGCCATTTTAGAGAATCTATCAACAACAACAAAAATGCTATCTCGACCCTTTCTAGTCCTTGGCAGCCCCAAAACAAATTCCATCGAAATGTCCAACCAAGGCCTAAGGGGAGTAGGGAGTGGGGTGTATAATGCTTGAGGTTGGAGACGAGATTTCGCACTCCGGCAGGCCACGCATTGACTACAAATTCTAGTGACGTCTTTGCGTATTTTGGGCCAATAGAAGTTCTCCTCTAAGATTCCGAGGGTCTTGTCTACCCCAAAGTGACCCATGAGGCCTCCGTCATGGGCCTCCCTCACAAATAATTCCCTCCAAGAACTAGAAGGAACACACAACCTCCTCCCCTTGAACAAATACCCATCGAACCGAGAGTAGGAGGAACGGTTATTTTTCTTAAGCCAACGGTCCCTTCCCCACTCTTCGCATTCCCTAAAAATAGGAGCAAAGGTAGGATCCTCGGGATACAACATCCGCAAGCTCTCAAAACCCATCAACTTCGAAGACAAGGTAGCAACAATGATACAAGATCAAACCAACAACCACAAGAGTTCGGATTTCAGTCCAAGCACACGAGAACAACAAGTTTTAAGTTTCGGTTTTCAGATTACAACACAAGAGATAGTTTCGGTTTTTAAGCCACAATCCGAGAACAACAAGAGATACCACAATGCTAGTGAATCGAAACGAGCCCCACATGGCTTCACTAGACTTTCAAGATAAACAAAAGCAACACAACAACAACAAGATAATGAAAGATAGATAACTTGACATATAACATTCAAGAAACTAAGAACCCTAACATCAAGAGAGGACCCTAAGTCTAATGAATATAAACACCAAGTTCTTACAAGGACCAAGAGGCACTCAACAACCTCAAAACCCTTGTTTCTAGCCAAAGAGACAACACAAGTATTCCTCTACTTGTGAGATCTAGGGACGGTTTCTTGGAGAAGAAGAGAGAAGATATTTTGGTGTTTTAGGTTACAATTTCAGATTTCAAAATGAACTAAGGGATATCTCACTATGATGTTCTATTTATACTACAACAAAAGTGATACGGGACAAAATGGCCATCTTATCTTTCGGTGACATCTTTGGAGGCCAACACATAGAGGCTCAAGAATTGGTCTCCTCGATGATACAAGAACATGCATGGCGGGCCCGTTTGAGCATAATTCGAAGCCATCTCGCGTATGGAAGATTGCTTGGAGCATTTAAGAGTAAGGACTCACGGTTTTGGGCCTTAAACTCGTCTCCAATGCTGGCCCAAAAAGACAAGGGGCGGATGGGCTTTTATGTGTGAAGAAAGGAGGTCTTAATGGACCATAATTAAGCCTCCAAGGCCGGCCCATGTTGTGAAGGATAGAAGGGTCATTTGACCACCTTTTGAGTAGTATAAATAGGTGCCTTAGGGCCATTTTTTCAGATTATTACTTTGATATTGATATTTTCACTCTCCAAAGAATTGTAACATTTAGAAACTCTCTCTCTCTCTTTCTCAAGAGGAGGCCGAAACTTGTTCACCAAGTGTGGAATCACTTGTGTTGAATCCGTGGCTAGAAACGTGGGTTTTGAGGTTGTGAAGTACCTCTTAGTCCTCGTAAGAACTTGGTGTTCTCTTCAATAGATTTAGGGGTCCTATCTTGAGGTTAGGGTTCTTAGATTATTGATTGATTATGTCAAGTTAACTATCTTTACTTTCTTGTTGTTGTTGTTATTGTGAAGTTGCTGAAAAATAGAAAACTATACAAAAACAGTTTGTTGTCTCGGATTGTTGTTGTTGTTCATCTTGTTATCTTAAAGTCTAGTGAAGCCGGGTGTGGCTCTTTCGATTCACTAGCATTTGTATCCATCTTGTTCTTCTTGTTGTTGTGCTGAAAATCTGGAAAATATAACAAAAACAGCTTGTGTTCTTGCTGAAAACTGAAAACAGAAAGCTGAAAACAGTTTTGTAGCTCTCGGTTTCTTGCTGAAAACCGAAACAGAAAGTTGCTGATTTTTGTGTTAATCCGAGATTCTTGTGTTGTGATTTTGATATTGCATCATTTGGTATCAAAGCAAGACCGGTTGTGTTCCAACATAACCCATCTTGGGCTAGTAGTTCTCGGCCAAAACCAAACTACACCAAGACAACTTTCTGAAAAATCTGTCCACTAGGAAGTTGAATCCGAGAATAGTATTGTATACTTAGATCTAAGTGTTGTTTTGTTTGTTTAGTGAGTTTCTTGTGTTGGTTTCTTTCTCACCAACACTAAGGTGTCTAGATCCGAAAGTTGAGCTTGAAGACTTGAACCTTGTGTAGTGATTTGAAAGTGGCCGAAGGTGTATGTTGTTGTTAACCAAAGAAAATCGGTGGATGAATGTTATGTGCTGAAGTTGTGGAGTGTTCATCTTGAACTTATCATCTTGTTCATCTTGTTGAAATATTCATCTTGTTGTGTGTTCAAGTGGTGAAATTATAAAGTTGATTGTGAAAGACTTGCACCCATCACTTTGTAGCATTGTCAATCACTTCCCCTAAATCAAGGAACCTTGTTTTGTGGAAATTGTCAACCAAACCCACTTGTCTTGAGTTTGAAAAAGAGTTAAGACTTCAAATTTTCGTTTTTCCCACCAAATAACACTTTTCAAATTAGCACAAGTTGTGTGAATATTAAATCAAGACAAAAAAAAAAAATATATATATATATATATAAATCCGAAGAGAAGAAGAACGTGTGGGCCATTGCTTGATGCCACGTCACTAAAGCTCAACTTAGGATATATTCTTTGTTGCTAATTGTTGATTCTTGGTTTCCCTTATTTGGACTTAGAACTAATTAACAAACTAGTATTTTTCCACTAGGTTGTCAACTAGTTCCTTGAGCCGTCTATTCGTGTCAACGATTATTTGTGTGCTTTTGTTCGTTTGAATGAGTTGCTGATTTTTGACTCTAGTCCGGCAAGTATTCTTTGAGTCTTCAAACAAGAATCCATTCCGGACAAGAGCTTACTCCTACCTTAACATCTCACGGTTACTAGCCGATTATACAACACTTGTGAAACACGAACTTGTGGTGAACTAAAGCGGCTAATACCTTGACAATGGAAGGAGCGTTACTACTAATATTGTTTGTTTATTTTTGTAGGTCTAGAGGGTGATATAAGGGGAAAATGACTTCGGTAGCCGGGGATTATTGTGACTACAATATGGGAGACTATAATTGTAGTGAGGGTTTTTATGGCTACGAAGTTGAGGGAGATTGCGAAGGCTATGAAAATAGCCGAGATCAAAACATAGGCAGATTTGAAAGTTACGGTTTTGAGGGAGAACATGAGGTGAATGAAGTGCCTAATGCTTATGGTGACTTTGGAGATGATGTAGTACCTCGTGATGGATCTTATGACGAAGTTGGGACATGTGAGGAGTCTTGCACTCTCCACTCCGATCCTAGATTTGGTGTTAGGTATAACCCTTTCATTTGCAAACCTTATGAGAGTTATGATGAGAGTACACGTGAGGAGTGTGAAGATTCATATTCTCCACCTTGTAGTACTTCTTATCAAGGTCGATATGGTGTGAATGGTTATACTAGCTATAGTGTAGGTTGTCCAATGGGAAGAAGAGGATCTACATCTCCGAAATCGAGGGGTACTCATGTGCCTTACAATGTTGATCCGAGAAGGAGTGTACACTCCGGAAAGGTGACCATTTGTGGGATACCGGGCTGCCTCGTTGTGTTAGATGATAAGTACTATAGAAACTACATTGTTCCGTCCATGGTTGATTACTTGGGGTTATTTTGTGAGCCTTTACTTGTTCCATACTTCTTGGACAGGTTTAAGGTTACCGAGAGGGTAAAAGTTGTCTTCTCCCAATTTAATTACCATGAGGAGGTGTGGTGTGATGTTTTCCCCCTAACCTATGGTCATGTGAGTCTAGGCGCTGATTGGTTTGCACAACATAACGTTCCAAATATGCAAAATTGGCCTAATAATGTGAGAGACCGATGGGGAAATTGCCTCGAGACTTACATTCTGCCCGGGCCGCAAAAAGAAGTTCCTACCTACTCCAATCCGAATTATTATGAGAGACAAAAGATTGAGAGGAGTAAGGGAGTGAAAGGTGGTAATCCGAGAGTGGAAAAAGGAGAGGTTGTGTGGAGCCAAGTAAGGGGATTACCACCAAACCATGCTAACATTGTTTGTCCTTCTATTTCTAAGGACATTTGTGTAGGTAGCAACATGGAAAGCGAAGAAGAACAATGCCGAAAGGAAGTTGCTGCCCAAACTTTTGGAGGACCTTCACACCATGACAAAGAAGAATCTACTCAAGGACTTCAAGGTAAAATGGCAAACTCTTACACTTTTGTACATGTGAATGATAATTGTGTGGCTAGTAGCCCATTGAGTGTGAGTTGTAGCTTGCCTATATATGAGTATATTATTTCTTTGCCACTTGATGATGATGTACATGTTGTGAGTGTGGATACACTAGTTGATCCTATTGATGACCGGATAGACTCTTCTTGTAAGATCGATCCATGTCCACCTAGTGTTGAAACCATTATGTTGAATGAAAGTACGTTATCTTCTGAAATTTGTGTTGATCAGCTTATGTGTGAAAGTTATCCACCACTTGAGGATGTGTATGATGTAATTAACGAACCTCAAGTGTGTGATGATGTCGAAAATGTTGATCAAGGTGAGCATGAACCCGAGAGCTCTTCTTGGGGTAACATTGTGTTTGAAACATCCTTGAAACTTGATATTGATCATTTAGAGAGTGAGGAACTTGCTTGTTCCAAATCTGTCCGTAAGATAGATCACACTCTTTTTAGGTACAATGTCTTGTTTGAAGATGATTTAAACATTCCTAATGAACCTAGTGGTGAAAATGAAGGTATAGCTTGCCTTGGAAGCTATAGCCTATATGCTAACCCACTATGGTGTGACAACATTTCTCCTCAAGATGGAAATCTCTTCTTGAAAGATGAAAGTACTCTTAAGGGTAGGGAATGTGTAGTCTTGAAAAGGAATAGTCAATCGGGTGAAGATGACCATGATTTGCTTGATTACTTGGGAAACCCGAAATATGATTGTGCTTGTAAAAATATTTTTGTGAATGATTCCTTTGCTGCCCATGGTGATTTCTATCTATGTGGGGATTATTCTCTTGAGATAAAAGGTGGTGCATGCTTAGAAATTCCATCTACTTCTTCTTTATGTGTTTCCTATGTTGAGCACACTAGTGGTGGTGGACTTGAAGCTAGTGAGTACATGCATAAGGACACCATAGCTGAAGTTAGCTTGTGTGACACCTTTCTCTACCCTCTTTGTGCTCATGACATTTCCCCTAATGGGCTAGGGGGTATGCCTAATTTTGAGGATGACACCTTAGGGAAAAGTGAGCTTGGCCGAAACCCATGTCCATGGCTACTTCTCCCATTTGATCCCGGTACCATCTTAGGGCATGGTAGGAGTTGTCTCGGTCCATGCTCATTACTTATTGATGTTCATCATAACCACTTCCTTTGTGACATTTGTACTAAGCTTTCCACGATCAACCCAAAGGACTCTTGGTTATATTGCAAATATGTGCAACCTTGGCATGATGATGTTATTCGTTAGATTGATTTTTGTTGCACTAACCCTAACCCTCATGTCATGAGGTTGTGTACTTGTTTTTTTTTCTTTTGTTTTGATTTTGCAAGGTTTGGATTCGAGGTCGAATCCTTTTCAAGAAGGGGAGGATGATACGGGACAAAATGGCCATCTTATCTTTCGGTGACATCTTTGGAGGCCAACACATAGAGGCTCAAGAATTGGTCTCCTCGATGATACAAGAACATGCATGGCGGGCCCGTTTGAGCATAATTCGAAGCCATCTCGCGTATGGAAGATTGCTTGGAGCATTTAAGAGTAAGGACTCACGGTTTTGGGCCTTAAACTCGTCTCCAATGCTGGCCCAAAAAGACAAGGGGCGGATGGGCTTTTATGTGTGAAGAAAGGAGGTCTTAATGGACCATAATTAAGCCTCCAAGGCCGGCCCATGTTGTGAAGGATAGAAGGGTCATTTGACCACCTTTTGAGTAGTATAAATAGGTGCCTTAGGGCCATTTTTTCAGATTATTACTTTGATATTGATATTTTCACTCTCCAAAGAATTGTAACATTTAGAAACTCTCTCTCTCTCTTTCTCAAGAGGAGGCCGAAACTTGTTCACCAAGTGTGGAATCACTTGTGTTGAATCCGTGGCTAGAAACGTGGGTTTTGAGGTTGTGAAGTACCTCTTAGTCCTCGTAAGAACTTGGTGTTCTCTTCAATAGATTTAGGGGTCCTATCTTGAGGTTAGGGTTCTTAGATTATTGATTGATTATGTCAAGTTAACTATCTTTACTTTCTTGTTGTTGTTGTTATTGTGAAGTTGCTGAAAAATAGAAAACTATACAAAAACAGTTTGTTGTCTCGGATTGTTGTTGTTGTTCATCTTGTTATCTTAAAGTCTAGTGAAGCCGGGTGTGGCTCTTTCGATTCACTAGCATTTGTATCCATCTTGTTCTTCTTGTTGTTGTGCTGAAAATCTGGAAAATATAACAAAAACAGCTTGTGTTCTTGCTGAAAACTGAAAACAGAAAGCTGAAAACAGTTTTGTAGCTCTCGGTTTCTTGCTGAAAACCGAAACAGAAAGTTGCTGATTTTTGTGTTAATCCGAGATTCTTGTGTTGTGATTTTGATATTGCATCATTTGGTATCAAAGCAAGACCGGTTGTGTTCCAACATAACCCATCTTGGGCTAGTAGTTCTCGGCCAAAACCAAACTACACCAAGACAACTTTCTGAAAAATCTGTCCACTAGGAAGTTGAATCCGAGAATAGTATTGTATACTTAGATCTAAGTGTTGTTTTGTTTGTTTAGTGAGTTTCTTGTGTTGGTTTCTTTCTCACCAACACTAAGGTGTCTAGATCCGAAAGTTGAGCTTGAAGACTTGAACCTTGTGTAGTGATTTGAAAGTGGCCGAAGGTGTATGTTGTTGTTAACCAAAGAAAATCGGTGGATGAATGTTATGTGCTGAAGTTGTGGAGTGTTCATCTTGAACTTATCATCTTGTTCATCTTGTTGAAATATTCATCTTGTTGTGTGTTCAAGTGGTGAAATTATAAAGTTGATTGTGAAAGACTTGCACCCATCACTTTGTAGCATTGTCAATCACTTCCCCTAAATCAAGGAACCTTGTTTTGTGGAAATTGTCAACCAAACCCACTTGTCTTGAGTTTGAAAAAGAGTTAAGACTTCAAATTTTCGTTTTTCCCACCAAATAACACTTTTCAAATTAGCACAAGTTGTGTGAATATTAAATCAAGACAAAAAAAAAAAAATATATATATATATATATAAATCCGAAGAGAAGAAGAACGTGTGGGCCATTGCTTGATGCCACGTCACTAAAGCTCAACTTAGGATATATTCTTTGTTGCTAATTGTTGATTCTTGGTTTCCCTTATTTGGACTTAGAACTAATTAACAAACTAGTATTTTTCCACTAGGTTGTCAACTAGTTCCTTGAGCCGTCTATTCGTGTCAACGATTATTTGTGTGCTTTTGTTCGTTTGAATGAGTTGCTGATTTTTGACTCTAGTCCGGCAAGTATTCTTTGAGTCTTCAAACAAGAATCCATTCCGGACAAGAGCTTACTCCTACCTTAACATCTCACGGTTACTAGCCGATTATACAACACTTGTGAAACACGAACTTGTGGTGAACTAAAGCGGCTAATACCTTGACAATGGAAGGAGCGTTACTACTAATATTGTTTGTTTATTTTTGTAGGTCTAGAGGGTGATATAAGGGGAAAATGACTTCGGTAGCCGGGGATTATTGTGACTACAATATGGGAGACTATAATTGTAGTGAGGGTTTTTATGGCTACGAAGTTGAGGGAGATTGCGAAGGCTATGAAAATAGCCGAGATCAAAACATAGGCAGATTTGAAAGTTACGGTTTTGAGGGAGAACATGAGGTGAATGAAGTGCCTAATGCTTATGGTGACTTTGGAGATGATGTAGTACCTCGTGATGGATCTTATGACGAAGTTGGGACATGTGAGGAGTCTTGCACTCTCCACTCCGATCCTAGATTTGGTGTTAGGTATAACCCTTTCATTTGCAAACCTTATGAGAGTTATGATGAGAGTACACGTGAGGAGTGTGAAGATTCATATTCTCCACCTTGTAGTACTTCTTATCAAGGTCGATATGGTGTGAATGGTTATACTAGCTATAGTGTAGGTTGTCCAATGGGAAGAAGAGGATCTACATCTCCGAAATCGAGGGGTACTCATGTGCCTTACAATGTTGATCCGAGAAGGAGTGTACACTCCGGAAAGGTGACCATTTGTGGGATACCGGGCTGCCTCGTTGTGTTAGATGATAAGTACTATAGAAACTACATTGTTCCGTCCATGGTTGATTACTTGGGGTTATTTTGTGAGCCTTTACTTGTTCCATACTTCTTGGACAGGTTTAAGGTTACCGAGAGGGTAAAAGTTGTCTTCTCCCAATTTAATTACCATGAGGAGGTGTGGTGTGATGTTTTCCCCCTAACCTATGGTCATGTGAGTCTAGGCGCTGATTGGTTTGCACAACATAACGTTCCAAATATGCAAAATTGGCCTAATAATGTGAGAGACCGATGGGGAAATTGCCTCGAGACTTATATTCTGCCCGGGCCGCAAAAAGAAGTTCCTACCTACTCCAATCCGAATTATTATGAGAGACAAAAGATTGAGAGGAGTAAGGGAGTGAAAGGTGGTAATCCGAGAGTGGAAAAAGGAGAGGTTGTGTGGAGCCAAGTAAGGGGATTACCACCAAACCATGCTAACATTGTTTGTCCTTCTATTTCTAAGGACATTTGTGTAGGTAGCAACATGGAAAGCGAAGAAGAACAATGCCGAAAGGAAGTTGCTGCCCAAACTTTTGGAGGACCTTCACACCATGACAAAGAAGAATCTACTCAAGGACTTCAAGGTAAAATGGCAAACTCTTACACTTTTGTACATGTGAATGATAATTGTGTGGCTAGTAGCCCATTGAGTGTGAGTTGTAGCTTGCCTATATATGAGTATATTATTTCTTTGCCACTTGATGATGATGTACATGTTGTGAGTGTGGATACACTAGTTGATCCTATTGATGACCGGATAGACTCTTCTTGTAAGATCGATCCATGTCCACCTAGTGTTGAAACCATTATGTTGAATGAAAGTACGTTATCTTCTGAAATTTGTGTTGATCAGCTTATGTGTGAAAGTTATCCACCACTTGAGGATGTGTATGATGTAATTAACGAACCTCAAGTGTGTGATGATGTCGAAAATGTTGATCAAGGTGAGCATGAACCCGAGAGCTCTTCTTGGGGTAACATTGTGTTTGAAACATCCTTGAAACTTGATATTGATCATTTAGAGAGTGAGGAACTTGCTTGTTCCAAATCTGTCCGTAAGATAGATCACACTCTTTTTAGGTACAATGTCTTGTTTGAAGATGATTTAAACATTCCTAATGAACCTAGTGGTGAAAATGAAGGTATAGCTTGCCTTGGAAGCTATAGCCTATATGCTAACCCACTATGGTGTGACAACATTTCTCCTCAAGATGGAAATCTCTTCTTGAAAGATGAAAGTACTCTTAAGGGTAGGGAATGTGTAGTCTTGAAAAGGAATAGTCAATCGGGTGAAGATGACCATGATTTGCTTGATTACTTGGGAAACCCGAAATATGATTGTGCTTGTAAAAATATTTTTGTGAATGATTCCTTTGCTGCCCATGGTGATTTCTATCTATGTGGGGATTATTCTCTTGAGATAAAAGGTGGTGCATGCTTAGAAATTCCATCTACTTCTTCTTTATGTGTTTCCTATGTTGAGCACACTAGTGGTGGTGGACTTGAAGCTAGTGAGTACATGCATAAGGACACCATAGCTGAAGTTAGCTTGTGTGACACCTTTCTCTACCCTCTTTGTGCTCATGACATTTCCCCTAATGGGCTAGGGGGTATGCCTAATTTTGAGGATGACACCTTAGGGAAAAGTGAGCTTGGCCGAAACCCATGTCCATGGCTACTTCTCCCATTTGATCCCGGTACCATCTTAGGGCATGGTAGGAGTTGTCTCGGTCCATGCTCATTACTTATTGATGTTCATCATAACCACTTCCTTTGTGACATTTGTACTAAGCTTTCCACGATCAACCCAAAGGACTCTTGGTTATATTGCAAATATGTGCAACCTTGGCATGATGATGTTATTCGTTAGATTGATTTTTGTTGCACTAACCCTAACCCTCATGTCATGAGGTTGTGTACTTGTTTTTTTTTCTTTTGTTTTGATTTTGCAAGGTTTGGATTCGAGGTCGAATCCTTTTCAAGAAGGGGAGGATGATACGGGACAAAATGGCCATCTTATCTTTCGGTGACATCTTTGGAGGCCAACACATAGAGGCTCAAGAATTGGTCTCCTCGATGATACAAGAACATGCATGGCGGGCCCGTTTGAGCATAATTCGAAGCCATCTCGCGTATGGAAGATTGCTTGGAGCATTTAAGAGTAAGGACTCACGGTTTTGGGCCTTAAACTCGTCTCCAATGCTGGCCCAAAAAGACAAGGGGCGGATGGGCTTTTATGTGTGAAGAAAGGAGGTCTTAATGGACCATAATTAAGCCTCCAAGGCCGGCCCATGTTGTGAAGGATAGAAGGGTCATTTGACCACCTTTTGAGTAGTATAAATAGGTGCCTTAGGGCCATTTTTTCAGATTATTACTTTGATATTGATATTTTCACTCTCCAAAGAATTGTAACATTTAGAAACTCTCTCTCTCTCTTTCTCAAGAGGAGGCCGAAACTTGTTCACCAAGTGTGGAATCACTTGTGTTGAATCCGTGGCTAGAAACGTGGGTTTTGAGGTTGTGAAGTACCTCTTAGTCCTCGTAAGAACTTGGTGTTCTCTTCAATAGATTTAGGGGTCCTATCTTGAGGTTAGGGTTCTTAGATTATTGATTGATTATGTCAAGTTAACTATCTTTACTTTCTTGTTGTTGTTGTTATTGTGAAGTTGCTGAAAAATAGAAAACTATACAAAAACAGTTTGTTGTCTCGGATTGTTGTTGTTGTTCATCTTGTTATCTTAAAGTCTAGTGAAGCCGGGTGTGGCTCTTTCGATTCACTAGCATTTGTATCCATCTTGTTCTTCTTGTTGTTGTGCTGAAAATCTGGAAAATATAACAAAAACAGCTTGTGTTCTTGCTGAAAACTGAAAACAGAAAGCTGAAAACAGTTTTGTAGCTCTCGGTTTCTTGCTGAAAACCGAAACAGAAAGTTGCTGATTTTTGTGTTAATCCGAGATTCTTGTGTTGTGATTTTGATATTGCATCAAAAAGGTGTTAAAAGACCCATCCGCCCTTGCTTTCTTGTGGCATCCTTGGGGATTAGTTTATTACACTTTAGGACCCCTCTTCACACATAAAAATGTTTAGGTCCTTGGTTGGTTCGGTCAACAACTCACACACGGCCATTTGCATGAACAAAGCTTGGAGTGTTTGTAATTCCCGAGCTTGGCTTCGTGTGAAAGGCCGTGTACCTGTGGGGATTGCCTTAACCGTATCATCCTCTCCATCTTGAGAGGAATTTGACCTCAAATTCGGCATTTGATCATCTTCAACCGCATCCACTAGGGAGAGATCTCCGACGTTGAAGGTGTTGTGCACTTGATATTCCGGTGGTAGGTCAATCTTGTAGGCATTGTCATTGATTCTCTCAAGTACTTGGAAAGGACTATCACCTCTCGGCAGTAATTTGGACTTCCTTTGAGCTGGAAACCGATCCTTTCGAAGATGCACCCACACCCAATCTCCGGGTTCAAGCACTAGCTTCCTTCTCCCTTTGTTTGCCCGTTTTGCAACCTCCTGATTCTTCTTTTCAAGCTTGATCCGCACCGTCTCATGCATTTTCTTCATGGCCTCGGCTCTTTTATTTCCATCTAAGCTGGTCATGAGATCACTAGACAAAGGAGTGAGATCTAAAGGGGTAAGGGGATTTAGGCCGTAAACACATTCAAAGGGAGTCATTCCCGTGCTCGAATGTATTACCCGGTTGTATGCGAATTCCACCAAGGGTAGGTGTTCTTCCCATGAAGTCAGTTTACCTTTAACCATAGAACGTAGCATAGACCCTAAGGTTCTATTTACTACCTCCGTTTGGCCGTCGGTTTGCGGGTGGCAAGACGTGGAGAAAAGTAACTTCGTCCCAAGCCTACCCCACATGGACTTCCAAAAGAGACTTAGGAACTTGGAGTCCCTATCACTCACAATGGTCCTTGGTACTCCGTGAAGCTTTACAACATGTGCAACAAATAATGAAGCTACACTAGGAGCGTCCTCGGTTTTAGCACATGGAATAAAGTGAGCCATTTTAGAAAATCTATCAACAACCACAAAAATACTATCTCGACCCTTTCTAGTCCTTGGCAGCCCCAAGACGAAATCCATCGAGATGTCCAGCCAAGGTCTAAGGGGAGTAGGGAGCGGGGTGTATAATCCTTGAGGTCGGAGGCGAGATTTAGCACTCCGGCAGGCCGCACATTGATTACAAATTTTTGTGACATCTTTGCGCATTTTGGGCCAATAGAAGTTCTCCTCTAGGATTCCGAGGGTCTTGTCTACCCCAAAGTGACCCATGAGGCCTCCGTCATGGGCCTCCCTCACAAGTAATTCCCTCCAAGAACTAGAAGGAACACATAACCTCCTCCCTTTGAACAAATACCCCTCGAACCGAGAGTAGGAGGAATGGTTATGTTCCTTAAGCCAACGGTCCCTTCCCCACTCTTCGCATTCCCTAAAAATAGGAGCAAAGGTAGGATCCTCGGGATACAACATCCGCAAGCTCTCAAAACCCATTAACTTTGAAGACAAGGTAGCAACAAGCACATGCTTCCGAGACAAGGCATCGGCAACAACATTTTCCTTTCCCCTTTTGTAATGAATTACATAAGGGAAAGTTTCGATGAACTCAATCCACTTAGCATGACGCCTATTCAGTTTGTCTTGGCTCTTAAGGTGTTTCAACGACTCATGATCCGTTCGTATCACAAACTCCTTAGGCGACAAATAATGTTGCCAATTTCCCAAAGCTCTAACAAGGGCGTACAACTCCAAATCATAGGTCGAGTAATTAAGAGTTGCCCCTTTGAGCTTTTCACTGAAATAGGCAACGGGCTTACCTTCTTGCATCAAAACAGCCCCGATGCCGACCTTACTAGCATCACACTCTACCTCAAACATCTTATCAAAATCGGGTAATTGCAATAAAGGCGCCGAGACGAGCGTAGCTTTTAAGGCCTCAAAAGCCCTAGCTTGCTCTTCACCCCATTTAAAGGGTCCGTCCTTTCTAATTACCTCGGTCAAGGGGGCTGCTATGGAACTAAATCCTTTGACAAACCTCCTATAAAAGCTTGCCAACCCGTGGAAACTTCGGATTTCTCCAATAGTTTTAGGGGTCGGCCAACTTCGTATAGAGTCTATCTTGGAATCGTCCACTTCCACTCCCCTTGAGCTCACGACAAAACCCAAGAATATGACTTTATCAACACCAAAAGAACACTTCTCCATGTTGGCATACAGCTTCTCCTTTCGGAGCACATCAAACACACATTTCAAATGCATTACATGTTCATTAATAGACTTACTATACACCAACACATCATCAAAGTAAACTACCACAAATTTTCCAATATAAGGCTTCATTACATGATTCATTAGCCTCATAAAAGTACTAGGAGCATTGGTAAGGCCGAATGGCATGACCAGCCACTCATATAGACCGAATTTGGTCTTGAATGCGGTCTTCCACTCATCACCGGGTTGCATGCGAATTTGGTGATAGCCGCTCCTAAGGTCCACTTTAGAAAACACACAAGATCCGTGGAGCTCATCTAACATATCATCTAATCTAGGGATTGGATGACGATACCTTATAGTGATTTTGTTGATGGCTCGGCAATCGACGCACATGCGCCACGTTTCGTCCTTCTTTGGTACCAAAAGTACCGGAACAGCACACGGACTCATACTTTCCTTGATGTATCCCTTGTTGAGTAGTTCCTCCACTTGTCTTTCAAGCTCCTTCGTGTCCATAGGATTGCTCCTATAGGCCGGTTTGTTTGGAAGCTGTGAACCCGGCACCAAATCAATTTGGTGTTCAATTCCCCGAACCAGGGGCAATCCTTGCGGAAGTTCTTGCGGAAATACATCTTCATACTCCTGCAACACACAAGAAATCAAAGGGGAAATGGAAGGATTAGTGGGGTTAGTATTAAAGCAATGGGCCAAAAGTAGCATCGGCTTGTTTTCATCATGGTCCATGAAAAGTTCCTTTCTCCTAGCCAACTTCACTACGCCTTCCCTTTCCCTTGGCGTTGGGATAGCCTCGGATGTCCCTACCTCCTCACCTACGGCCTCCCTTCCCTTTTCTCCCCTCTCAGGTTCCCCCCCTTCCCTTTTAATTCTCTCATTTTTTTATACCACTCATTTACTTGGGAGGGTGAAAGAGGGTGAAGTGTGACCTTTCGGCCATCTTTCTCAAGCGTGTACCGGTTGGACCTCCCGTCGTGTTTAGTAGACCTATCATATTGCCAAGGCCTACCTAACAACAAGTGACATGCTTGCATTGGGATCACGTCACAAAGCACTTCATCGTGGTAGTTGCCCACCTTAAACCGAATCACACATTGCCGTGTGACCTTCAATTCACCACAATCATTCAACCATTGTAGCTTGTAAGGACTAGTGTGTGGTGTAGTCGGTAGCTTCAAGAAGTTTACCATAGCATGGCTCGCAACGTTTGTACAACTACCACTATCAATTACCAAGGTGCACACACTCCCCTTTACAAGGCACTTAGTATGGAATAGATTTTTCCTTTGGCTCGGGTCATCTACCGCCTTACTAATCATGACGCGTCTAACCACAAAGTTTGGAACCACACACTCCCCTTCTTGTGGATAGACATCTTCACTATCATCTACTCCTTCCTCATTCGGTTCCTTCTCGGCTTCCTCTCCATCTTGAGGCTCGGCCTCAACCTCCCCCCTTTCGGACACCACCTCCTCACCAAGGTAGTATACTTTCCCTTCTCGTAGGATCACATTACGTCGGTTCGGACATTCATTTGCCTTATGCCCCCAACCTTGGCACTTAAAACATTGGAACCCCTTTGGGTTGGGGTATTTGTGAGCCTCCGGCTTCGGGGGAAACTTAGAAACCATTTTGGATTCGGGCAGCTTCGGAGGACCGGGTTGGTCCTTGTTTTTGGCCCAACCCGAGGGGGTTTGGACCCTTGCCTTGAAGGTTGATCTCTCCTTAAGTTCCCTTTCAATCTCTAGGGCCGCTTGGAATATACCGTCAATAGTTTCGAACCGATGAAGAGTCAAGTGAGTGGAGATCTCCTTGTTCAATCCACACTTGAACTGGATGATGTCGTGGCTGATTTGCTCCCCACGGTGATCAAGTTTCAACATAAGTTGTTGGAACTCGTCAAAATAGGCCACCACACTCTTGCCTCCTTGCCGCAAGCCATATAATCTAGCAAGTAATTCATGTCGGTATCTCTCGGGAAGGTATCGTTGTCTCATCAAATACCTCAACCGATACCAAGGTGGTGGCTGGCCGTCAACCAATTCATTACCAAATCGCTTAACATACTCCCACCAAGTGTTAGCATAGCCCTCGAGATGAGCTATAGCATAGCAACTCTTCTTTTCTTCCGAGATGTCATTAACTTGGAAAACTTTGTCACAAGCCGATTCCCAAGTTAAGTAGGCCTCGGGGTCACTTTCACCCTTAAAGATAGGTAAGCTCAACTTGATGGTGTTGATGCCTACGTCTCTCTCTTGGTGTTGGTTTCCCCTTTCTCCATACCCCCGGTATCTCCTAGGTTCCCCCCGGCCCCCTCTTAACTCCTCCTCCCTCATATAAGCATCATCATAGGCTCCCTCTCCATCATACTCCTCTCTACCGTATCCGTCAAAGTGGTCTGGTCGGCCTTGGCCATTTTGATTCGTAGGAATTGGAATTTATGGTCTTTGGTTTAGTGGAGCTTGGAAGGGAGGGTTCGGATTTAGGGGAGGTGCTTGGCGTCCAAATCCCTCTTGCGGAATTGGAGGATCTTGGAAATGTAGTGGTCTAGTGGAGTCTCGGTTTGGAGGAAAATTGGTAGATTGGTTTGCGGTATTTAGTGGAGCTTGGGGTGCATTTAACATTTGGTGGATCATTTCGGGGGTGATGGTTGCGGAGGAGGTCCTATCATGACCATTGGTGGATACGTGTAGAGGAGTCGATGCCGAGAGTTCCTTTGACTCTCCACTTGATCTAGCCTCCCACTAATAGTCGATACTTCCCCCCTTATTGCTGCCAAGTCCCCTCTCACGGCTCCAAATTCCGAATTCATCCTTTCAAGTGTCCGAGTAACGGCCTCAAGAGTGGCCCTCATTGAGTCAAGGGCATTAGTATCCGCATTATGAGATGTTGTTCCTTCCATCGTCAAGGTATTAGCCGCTTTAGTCACCACAAGTCCGTGTTCCACACGTGTTGTATAATTGGCTAGTAACCGTGAGATTTACAAGGTTTGAGTAAGCTCTTAGCCGGAATGGATTCTTGTTTGAAGACTCAAAGAATTCTTGCCGGACTAGAATCAAAATCAGCAACTCATTCAAACGAATAAAAGCACACAAATAATCGTTGATGCGAATAAACGGCTCAAGGAACTAGTTGACAACCTAGTGGGAAGAATACTAGTTTGTTAATTAGTTCTAAGACCAAATAAGGGAAACCAAGAATCAACAATTAGCAACCAAAGAATATCCTAAGTTGAGCTTATAGTGACATGGTAGCATGCAATGGCCCTCACACGTTCTTCTTCTCTTCGGATTTATATATATATATTTTTTTTTTGTCTTGATTTAATATTCACACAACTTGTGATAAATGGAAAAGTGTTTTGGTGGGAAAACTAAAATTTTGAAGTCTTAACTCTTTTTCAAACTCAAGAAAGTGGGTTTGGTTGACAATTTCCACAAAACAAGGTTCCTTGATTTAGGGGAAGTGATTGACAAGGCTACAAAGTGATGGGTGCAAGTCTTTCACAATCAACTTTATAAGTTTACCACTTGAGCACACAACAAGATGAACACTTCAACAAGAGGAACAATATGCACAAGTTCAAAAGATGAACACTCCACAAACTTCAACACTTCCTTAGCACATAATCACACAACCACCGATTTTTCTTTTGGTCATCAACAACATTCAACTTTCGGCCACTTCAAGTCACTACACAACATTCAACCTTTCAAGCTCAACCTTCGGATCTAGACACCTTAGTGTTGGTGAGAAAGAAACCAACACTAGAAACTCACTAAACAAGCAAAATAACACCTAGATCTAAGCAAACACCATCATTCTCGGTTTTCAACTTTTAGTGGACAGATTTCAGAAAATTTTTTTTTGTAGTTTGTTTAATCCGTGAACTAGCCCAAGATGGGTTATGTTGGAACACAACCGGTCTTGCTTTGATACCAAATGATACAAGATCAAACCAACAACCACAAGAGTTCGGATTTCAGTCCAACAACACGAGAACAACAAGTTTTAAGTTTCGGTTTTCAGATTACAACACAAGAGATAGTTTCGGTTTTTAAGCCACAATCCGAGAACAACAAGAGATACCACAATGCTAGTGAATCGAAATGAGCCCCACACGGCTTCACTAGACTTTCAAGATAAACAAAAGCAACACAACAACAACAAGATAATGAAAGATAGATAACTTGACATATAACATTCAAGAAACTAAGAACCCTAACATCAAGAGAGGACCCTAAGTCTAATGAATATAAACACCAAGTTCTTACAAGGACCAAGAGGCACTCAACAACCTCAAAACCCTTGTTTCTAGCCAAAGAGACAACACAAGTATTCCTCTACTTGTGAGATCTAGGGACGGCTTCTTGGAGAAGAAGAGAGAAGATATTTTGGTGTTTTAGGTTACAATTTCAGATTTCAAAATGAACTAAGGGATATCTCACTATGATGTTCTATTTATACTACAACAAAAGGTGTTAAAAGACCCATCCGCCCTTGCTTTCTTGTGGCATCCTTGGGGATTAGTTTATTACACTTTAGGACCCCTCTTCACACATAAAAATGTTTAGGTCCTTGGTTGGTTCGGTCAACAACTCACACACGGCCATTTGCATGAACAAAGCTTGGAGTGTTTGTAATTCCCGAGCTTGGCTTCGTGTGAAAGGCCGTGTACCTGAGGGGATTGCCTTAACCGTATCAAACAAGCACATGCTTCCTAGACAAGGCATCGACAACAACATTTTCCTTTCCCCTTTTGTAATGAATTACATAAGGGAAAGTCTCGATGAACTCAATCCACTTAGCATGACGCCTATTCAGCTTGTCTTGGCTCTTAAGGTGTTTCAACGACTCATGATCCGTTCGTATCACAAACTCCTTAGGCCACAAATAATGTTGCCAATTTCCCAAGGCTCTAACAAGGGCGTACAACTCCAAATCATAAGTTGAGTAATTAAGAGTTGCCCCTTTGAGCTTTTCACTGAAATAAGCAACGGGCTTACCTTCTTGCATCAAAACAGCCCCGATGCCAACCTTACTAGCATCATACTCTATTTCAAACATCTTATCAAAATCGGGCAATTGCAATAAAGGCGCCGAGATGAGCGTAGCTTTCAAGGCCTCAAAAGCCCTAGCCTGCTCATCACCCCATTTAAAGGGTCCGTCCTTTCTAATTACCTCGGTCAAGGGGGCTGCTATGGAACTAAATCCTTTGACAAACATCCTATAAAAGCTTGCCAACCCGTGGAAACTTCGGATTTCTCCAATAGTTTTAAGGGTCGGCCAACTTCGTATAGAGTCTATCTTGGAATCGTCCACTTCCACACCCCTTGAGCTCACGACAAAACCCAAGAATATAACTTTATCAACACCAAAAGAACACTTCTCCATGTTGGCATACAGCTTCTCCTTTCGGAGCACATCAAACACACATCTCAAATGCATTACATGATCATCAATAGACTTACTATATACCAACACATCATCAAAGTAAACCACCACAAACTTTCCAATATAAGGCTTCATTACATGATTCATTAGCCTCATAAATGTGCTAGGAGCATTGGTAAGGCCGAAGGGCATGACCATCCACTCATATAGACCGAATTTGGTCTTGAATGCGGTCTTCCACTCATCACCGGGTTGCATACGAATTTGGTGATAGCCGCTCCTAAGGTCCACTTTAGAAAACAAACAAGATCCGTGGAGCTCATCTAACATATCATCTAGTCTAGGGATTGGATGACGATACCTTATAGTGATTTTGTTGATGGCTCTACAATCGACGCACATGCGCCAAGTTTCGTCCTTCTTTGGTACCAAAAGTACCGGAACAGCACACGGACTCATGCTTTCCTTGATGTACCCCTTGTTGAGAAGCTCCTCAACTCGTCTTTCAAGCTCCTTAGTGTCCATGGGATTGATCCTATAGGCCGGTTTGTTTGGAAGTTGTGAACCCGACACTAAATCAATTTGGTGTTCAATTCCCCGAAGTGGGGGCAATCCTTGCGGAAGTTCTTGAGGAAATACATCTTCATACTCCTGCAACACACAAGAAATCAAAGGGGAAATGGAAGAATTAGTGGGGTTAGTATTAAAACAATGGGCCAAAAGTAACATCGGCTTGCTTTCATCATGGTCCCCGAAGAGTTCTTTCCTCCTAGCCAACATCACTACGTTTTCCATCTCCCTTGTCGTTGGGACAGCCTCGGATGTCCCTACTCCCTCACCTACGGCATCCCCCCCCATTTCTCCCTTTCCGGATTCTTTCCCCTTTCCTTTTAACTCTCTCATCTTTTGATGCCACTCATTTACTTGGGAGGGTGAAAGAGGGTGAAGTGTGACCTTTCGGCCATCCTTCTCAAGCGTATACCGGTTGGACCTCCCATCGTGTTTAGTAGACCTATCATATTGCCATGGCCTACCTAACAACAAGTGACATGCTTGCATTGGGATCACGTCACAAAGCACTTCATCGTGGTAGTTTCCCACCTTAAACCGAATCACACATTGCCTTGTGACCTTTAATTCACCACAATCGTTCAACCATTGTAGCTTGTAAGGACTAGTGTGTGGAGTAGTTGGTAGCTTCAAGAAATTGACCATAGCATGGCTCGCAACATTTGTACAACTACCACTATCAATTACCAAGGTGCACACACTCCCCTTTACAAGACACTTAGTATGGAATAGATTTTCCCTTTGACTCGGGTCATCTACCGCCTTACTAATCATGACACGTCTAACCACAAAGTTTGGAACCACACACTCCCCTTCTTGTGGATAGACATCTTCACTATCATCTAATCCATCATCATTCGGTCCATTTTCAGCTTCCTCTCCATCTTGAGGCTCGGCCTCATCCTCCCCCCTTTCGGAAACCACCTCCTCACCAAGGTAGTACACTTTCCCTTCTCGTAGGATCACATTGCGCCGGTTCGGGCATTCATTGGCCTTATGCCCCCAACCTTGGCACTTGAAGCATTGGAACCCCTTCGGGTTGGGGTATTTGTGAGCCTCTGGCTTCGGAGGGAATTTAGGGGCTGTTTTGGACTCGGGCAGCTTCATAGGGGCGGGTTGGTCCTTGTTTTTGGGCCAACCCGAGGGGTTTTGTACCCTTGCCTTGAAGGTTGATCTCTCCTTAAGTTCCCTTTCAATCTCTAGGGCCGCTTGGAATATACCGTCAATGGTTTCAAACCGGTGAAGTGTCAAATGAGTGGCAATCTCTTTGTTCAACCCACACTTGAACCGGATGATGTCGTGACTGATTTGCTCCCCACGATGATCAAGTTTCAACATGAGTTGTTGGAACTCGTCAAAATAGGCCATCATACTCTTGCCTCCTTTCCGCAAGCCATATAATCTAGCAAGCAACTCATGACGATATCTCTCGGGAAGGTATCGTTGTCTCATCAAATACCTCAACCGATACCAAGGTGGTGGCTGCCCATCAACTAATTCATTACCAAACTGTTTAACATACTCCCACCAAGTGTTAGCATAGCCCTCGAGGTGAGCTATAGCGTAGCAACTCTTCTTTTCTTCCGAGATGTCATTAACTTGGAAAACTTTGTCACAAGCCGATTCCCAAGTCAAGTAGGTCTCGGGGTCACTTTCACCCTTAAAGATGGGTAGGCTCAACTTGATGGTGTTGATGCCTACGTCTCTCTCTTGGTGTCGGTTTCCCCTATCTCCATACCCCCGGTATCTCCTAGGTTCTCCTCTACCCCCTCTTAACTCCTCCTCCCTTATATAAGCATCATCAAAGGTTCCATCTCCTTCATACTCCTCTCTACCGTATCCTTCAAAGTGGGCTGGCCGGCCTTGGCCGTTTTGATTCGGAGGATTTGGAATTTGCGGTCTTTGGTTTAATGGAGCTTGGAATGGAGGGTTCGGATTTAGTGGAGGTACTTGGCGTCCAAATCCCTCTTGTGGAATTGGAGGAGCTTGGAAATGTAATGGTCTAGTGGAATCTCGGTTTGGAGGAAAATAGGTAGTTTGGCTTGAGGTATTTAGTGGAGCTTGGGGTGCATTTAGCATTTGGTGGACTGTTTCGGGGGTGATGGTTGCGGAGGAGGTCCTATCATGACCATTGGTAGATACATGTAGAGGAGTAGAAGGATGAGAGTTCCTTTGGCTCTCCACTTGTTCTAATCTCCCACTAATAGTCGACACTTCTCCCCTTATTGCTGCCAAGTCCCCTCTCACGGCCCCAAATTTTGAATTCAACCTTTCAAGTGTCCGGGTAACGGCCTCAAGAGTGACCCTCATAGAATCAAGTGCATTAGTATCCACATTATGAGACGTAGCTCCTTCTATTGTCAAGGTATTATCCGCCTTAGTTCACCACAAGTGCGTGTTCCACCAGTGTTGTATAATTGGCTAGTAACCGTGAGATTTTAAGGTATGAGCAAGCTCTTATCCGGAATGGATTCTTGTTTGAAGACTCAAAGAATTCTTGCCGAACTAGAATCAAAAATCAGCAATTCGTTCAAACGAATAAAAGCACTCAAATAATCGTGACACGAACAAACGGTTCAAGGAACTAGTTGACAACCTAGTGGGAAGGTACTAGTTTGTTAATTAGTTCTAGGACCAAGTAAGGGAAACCAAGGATCAACAATTAGCAACCAAAGAATATCCTAAGTTGAGCTTATAGTGACGTGGCAGCATGCAATGGTTCCACACGTTCTTCTTTTTATTTTTTTTATTTTTTTTGTTTTTATGTTAATATTCACACAACTTGTTATAGTTTGAAAGTGTTTTGGAGGGAAAAGTAAAACCTTTTAGTATTTCACCCCTTTTCAAACTCAAGAAAGTGGGGTTTGGTTGACAATTCCCACAAAACAAGGCTCCTTGAATTAGGGAAAGTGATTGACAAGACTAAAAAGTGATGGGTGCAAGTCTTTCACAACAACTTTATAGCTTGACCACTTGAGCACACAACAAGATGAACAATATGAACAAGTTCAAAAGATGAACACTTCAACAACTTCATCAACTTCTTTAGCACATAAACACACGACCACCGATTTTCTTTTGGTTATCAACAACATACAACTTTCGGCCACCTCAAGTCACCACACAATGTTCAAATTTTTCAAGCTCAACTTTCGGATCTAGACACCTTAGTGTTGGTGAGAAAGAAACCAACACTAGAAACTCACTAACAAGCAAAATAACACCTAGATCTAAGCATACAACATCATTCTCGGTTTCAACTTTTAGTGGACAGATTTCAGAATTTCTTTTGGTGTAGTTTGATTAAGCCGTGAACTAGCCCAAGATGGGTTATGTTGGAACACAACCGGTCTTGCTCTGATACCAAATGATACAAGATCAAACCAACAACACCAAGAACAACAAGAAGGCTCGGATTTCAGTCCAACAACACAAGAACAACAAGTTTAAGTTTTCGGTTTTTCAGTCCACAACACAAGAACAGCAAGATAGTTAACAAATGCTAGTGAATCGAAAAGAGCCCCACACGGCTTCACTAGACTTTAAAGATTACAAAATCCACAACAACAACAAGATAAAGAAAGATAGATAACTTGACATATAACATTCAAGAAACTAAGAACCCTAACATCAAGAGAGGACCCTAAGTCTAATGAATATAAACACCAAGTTCTTACGAGGACCAAGAGGCACTCAACGACCTCAAAACCCTTGTTTCTAGCCAAAGAGACAACACAAGTATCCCTCTACTTGTGAGATGATAGTGGCGGCTTCTAGGAGTAGAAGAGAGAGGAATTGTTTTGTGATTTTAGGTTACAAGTTTTAGCCTTCAAAAAACTAAGGGATATCCCTCTAACATGTTCTATTTATACTACAAACAAAAGGGGTAAAATGACCCATCCGCCCTTGCTTCTTGTGCCAACCTTGGAGAGTAGTTTATTACACATTAGGACCTCTCTTCACACATAAAAACGTTTAGGTCCTATGTCGGTTCGATCACCAAGTCACACACGGCCATTTGCATGAACAAAGCTTGGAGTGTTTGTAATTCCCGAGTTTGGCTTTGTGTGAAAGGTCGTGTACCTATGGAGGCTGCCCTAACCATATCAGACTATTGCCAAAAAGAATCCAAAGTAGGATAATAACAATTCCCAAAATATGAAAAGAAATCTAATAAACTAGTAAAGCTTTTTGAAGGATGGAGGCTCACTATTTCATGAAGACCAACCGACAAACCGAATCATCTAACACTACACAAGGTAACCAAAAAACCCCTAGGACCCTACATCATGAAACAATGCAGAGTCAAGGATGGTTAGTAGGATGAGCACTAGCATGTAACTCGAGATAATGATAAAATAATGCCAAGTCCACAATCAAAGTAAAACCACATGCACACATTGTATATACATATATATATATGAGATATCGATCTAAGGAACAAGGTTTAAACATTAGTTTCTAAAACCATTAACCTAGACTGTGTAGCTCTAACCATCACCCACAGGATATATGGGTTCAGCTCCCCTACGTGTGTTAGTCACATATATATATAATATGAAAACTATGCACACGATCACAAAACTCCCACACTGACAAATGTGGTTTCCATTATTGGTCCCCTCCGAACCTCTACCTTCTATGTCGAGCTACACGACCCCCTTTAAGCCTAAATTAAAACCATTTTCACATATCTGTATTCATTAACTAAGGAGTCTTTTGATTAGACATTTACAGTTGGTATCGTCTAAAACATCCTGGGTTTTGACCCTTAGAAAATTTCCTAGAGTTTTTATTCTTCGAACCTAATACAACTAATAGGTATGAGTCGTATATTGGGGTACGAATGGTATGGTCCTATCATATGCTGACCAGTGTTAGTTGATGGGGTGTTTATGGTTATTGGAATGGGTATGAGTCATAGGACTTAGTATGAGTCGTACCAGGGACTCGTATGGTGGGCAGTGTTTGATCCTCCTGGTATTTCATTCTGCCAGGTATATAGGTTATGGATATGGATCGTATGTTATAGTTATGACTTGGTTGGATGATTCATATACTGGATAGTATTTGATCCAAGGGTTGAGGCTTGGATATGAGCAGTAGGTATCGATCATATTTGAAAGGTACAACTCATATAGGTCAGTCGTATCCCTAATTACCCTAATTAGGACCTAAAACTTCTAATACACTTAAGAGGTTATTTACCCCATTATTATATTTATTAACACTTAGAAACTATTCCAAAATACTCCATAATTCTCCGAAGAGCTTTTGGGGTAAGAGAGTTAGGGTTTCAACTAAAGGATTGCTTTGGGGCTTGTCTTAGTGATTTTTTTCAATCAATTCTTTGGTATAAGGAATGATTCTCTTCCTTCATTGTAATTTCATCTAAAGGCATGGTTTATATGATTGATTTCATGGTTTTACTATTTCATGATTTGGTTTTCAACTATTATTTCGGGGTCTAGATATTAAATACTTGGTTATAGTTTTCTATGGTTTTAATTATGCTTTTATATAGATTAATGGTGGATTTTGACAATTGAATTGTATGGTAATGGTTTAATGGTCTTTGGAATTTGTTTTGGTTATATTATGCCGCCAATGTGTTTGATAAAATGCTTATAAAGACACATTGCATTGACTTCTTTTAATAGGGACTCTTGCATGTTTTAAACTTGGTAAAGGAATTATACATGGTTTAAATGATTTGAAAAGGATAAAGGCTAAATGGTTATGCTTGTGGGGAACATGGAAGTCTCCCAAGAGGTCACTTTGATACACTACTAACTTGGAGCGTATCAAATCTGCCACAAAATCAGTCCAAACACACTACAATTCCGAGAGCTTGAAGATAACAACTCCAATATGTGAAGACAACAACAATCACAAAATTTTGAAGGAATACCAACACCAAAACAGTAGCTACACAAGGAGAACAAGAAGATAACAATAACATTAAACAATGGTTCAACAACACAAGATGATAGATTACAAAGAGTACAATGTTAACAACAAGAACAACAAATGGCAGTAACTATAGTGAATCGAAAATCAGCCCCACACGGCTTCACTAAGTTACTGCAAAGTTTCAAGAGTACAAAATGAAAGATAGTAACTTGACACAAAGATATCTTAGAATCTATGAACCCTAACTTAAAGAAAGGACCCTAAGACCAAAATATTTCAGTACCAAGTTCTTACTTAGACCAAGAGGAACTCATGAGCCTCAAGATCTCAAGTTTCTAGCCAAGAAACAACACAAGTGTAACTATACTTGTTGGACAGATTTCAGGTTCTACTCTCAAGAACAAGAGAGAGAGAAATATTCAATGTTACAAGACTTGTTGTTATCAAATATGAAGAATGAACTAAGTGCTGAAAATAACCCTAATAGCATCTATTTATATTACACACAAAATGAAGGACAAATGACCTTCCTACCCTTCAGTCATGGGGTGCCCTTAGAGTGTAATTTATTACACTTCAAGGCTCATTTTCACACTTAAAAACGTTGAAGCTCTTTGGCGGATCAAGTACCAACTCACACGCAGCCATTTGCATGAACATGGCTTGTAGTTTTTGTAACTCCCGAGCTTGACTTCGTGTGAATGGTCGAGAACGTATTGGACAGCTTTGTACACCCATATCACACTTGAAAGTCTTTTTAACCTAAATAGTTTGGCTATGAATATTATATGCAAGTAAGGGGTGGTATGACGAAACCACTAATATTGGCCTTGGTTAATAAAATGGTAAATGTATTGGTCATTCATTTGGAAATGGATTTAATTGCGCATTAATGGTGGGATACGTATTAAAGTTGTGGAAGGTGACGGTCTTGAGGGGACTAAAACTTAAAAGTCATAGTTACGATATGAGGGTTGGTCTTAGTGAACCGTGTGCATGATGTCCCACTATTGGGGGATGTAATTGTCATCCCATAGGATACTTCCCTGGTTGTATGGCTACACACACTAGGGCCCTTTCAGTAGGGATGAACCCATATAGCCCATGGGTAGTTTAGGACGGCAAAGCTACACAGCCTAGGCAAAGTTTTTAAATGCATGTTAAACCTAAATTCCCTTTCCCAGCATTGTTATATATATATATGTGTGTGTGTGTGTGTGTGTGTATGTATGGTTATGTGTATTGGATGGTTTTACTTAGTTTTATTTATCCTAAGATTCATGCTAGAGGTCACTCGCTAACCCGTCTACTAGCGGTTGTATACCCATGCTATGCAGAAACTGATCGTTTGACTCCTCCTACATAGTGATTGACTTAAAGAACATTATTTGGACTGAAGTGGTGAGTTACTATCCTTGTGGAAGGCATTATTTCATGTTATGGATATTATTATACGTGTTAACTTTATTTGGGATATTGGTTTCGACCATGGTTGAGGGCATCTCCCAATTGAATTTATTTACTCTTTTGGCTAGAGGCTTTTTGGTATTTCTAGGGTGGGAATGGGCGGGATCAATATTGTTTTTGGCCTTGGCATTGGAATAAGTTGGGATTCTAGCATCATCGAACATAATTTCTTACTCTTCCATCATATTACATTTTGGGATTAATTATATTATGTTTTAGTATTCTCTTTGGTTATAGCCTGGTTTATGGCCTATGGTTTGGTCGATATGGTTGGGATGTTGATTAGGTACTGTGGACTCAATTGGCTTGGTCATGGTTGTGACCCCATCCCAGAGTCATCATGAGATCATTTATGATATCTTGTTGTATGCTCGAAATTTAGCCCATCTAAGGCTAGACATAGGTGGTTGGGTTAGGTAACAGGGGGTGGTCCTCGATCTTAGTTGGACTTGGGATGCCCATTACGATAAGGCCCAGGGGTTGGGTCGTGTTAAGTTGGTATTAGATCCAAGGTTCATGGTCACTTGGGAGTCCACAAAATCGTGTCGAGTAGAGTCTCTTTTAGGGGTGTGAAGTGCACCTCACTCATAAGAGAAAGGCTGTAATACATTTAGAAATGTGTAACTTTCTTGGTATTCAATCTTCAAGCTTGTGTTCTCAATCCTGGAATCTTCTCTAATCCTTGTTTGCTTGTCTTTCAGATTATGCCTTCTAAATCTGGAATACAAGGAAATTCTTCCATCCCATCTGGGGATAATGCTGAAGGAGTACGTCCTACTTTTGGAGAGCATCTTTGATCTTATGGTTTTATTCCTGATGGTGTTGGAGTTTCTCTTATTTCAATTAGTTCTCCTCAGGTCCATTAGGGCAACATGACAAATGCAGAATTTTGTCAGTCTATTCATGTTATTGCCCAACTAGTTACTGCTTAAGCTGACCGGGGTGCAACTGGTATTTGTCTGCTGAGGCCACAAGGGTTGGTCAATTTATAAAGATAGGTCTTCCTAATTTTACAAGAGTAAAGGTGGAGGAGGATCCACATGGCTTCTTGGATGAGATGGAAAAGATTTTTTAGGTGATGTAGGCTACTAATTAGAGGGGGTTAACCTTGAATTTTATCAACTCAATAATGTTGCTTATGAGTGATATGAGGAGTGGGATAGGGATAGAGGTGATATTAAAAAGAAAAGGTTGTGGGAGGCCTTTTCTTAGCCTTCTTGGATTGGTTCTTTTCTCAAGAGTTAAGGAAAGTTAAGATGGAGGAGTTTATGAACCTCAAATAGGGGAGGATTCCAGTAAAAGAATATGATTTGAAGTTCTATCAGCTATCAAGGTACGCTCCTGACTTGGGGGCTGATATGAGGTCGAGAATAAGAAAGTTTGGTTTTGAGTTGTTTATTAAATATATGGACATCTCGAGGTTGACTGCCTTGTTAATTAAATATACGGACATCTCAAGGTTGACTATTTATATCCAGCAGGTTAAGGATAAGAAAAGGAGGTAGGTGGAGTTTGGGGATAGGCAGGGAAAAAGAAGCAGGTTTTCTGATCAGGGAGGTGCTCAGTCTCAGGGTGGTAGAGATAGTGGAAAGGGGCAGAAAAAGAAGTGGGGGATTCTGCATCCTTTTCTACTAGTGCTCTTTACCAGTCAAAAGTTAGAATTCATTAAGGCGGTGACAATTCTCGAGAACAAGTTGCCCAATCTCAGAAAAGTAGAGGTCAGTCAGTTTCTTCATATCTCCCTTGCTAATTCTATGGTCGTCCCCATTAGGGTTATTGTGAATAAGGAAGGGACAAATGTTTCATATGTTTCCAGGCAGGCTATCGGCTCAGGGATTGTCTGGTTAATAAGGTTGCTATAGGGGAAAATAAGATTCTTGTGTCTTCGTCTTCTGCTTCTACACCTGGTGGTATGGAAACTACTCCTAGTTATAGTGTTGATCAGAATAGGTTGTATGCTTTGGCATCCCCACAGGAATCTGTGGCATCACTTGATATCATTACTGGTATGTTACATCTTTCCTCTTGTAACATATATTATTTACTTGATCCAAGGTCTACTCTTTCATATGTGACTCTATATGTGGATATATTTTTTGGTTTTGATTCAAAAGGTATTTTGGATCCTTTTTCAATTTCTACCCTGTTAGGTGACTCAGTTATTATTAAGATAGTCTATAGGGGGTGTATGGTATCTGTTGGTGGCAAGCAGACTTTAGTGGATCTGTGTGAGTTAGATATGGTAGATTTTGATGTCATTCTGGGTATGGGCTGGTTACATTCTTGTCATGTGTGTTTGGATTGTCAAACTTGTAAGGTTATCTTAAGTTCCCTGGTGAACCGACTATAGAATAGGAAGGTTGTTCCTTAGTTCCTAGGGGGAGTTTTATTTCTTATCTTAGAGCTTAGAGATTAATCTCTAAGGGTTGTCTTTATCACTTGGTCTGAGTTAAAGATTCTTGCTCAGAAGGTCCTTCGGTACCTGTCATTAATGAGTTTCCAGTGGTCTTTCTGAATGATCTTCATGGTGTTCCTCCGAATACAAAAATAGAGTTTGGTATTGATTTGCTTCCGAACACTCACCCAATCTCTATTCCTTCATCTAGAATGGCTCCAGCCGAGTTGAAGAAACTAAAGAAGCAATATAAGGATTTTTTGGACAAGGGGTTTATTCTTCTTAGTGTTTCTCCATGGGGTACACCAGTGTTGTTTATGCGTAAGAAAGATGGTGTCCTTCGGATGTGCATTAACTATAGGAAATTGAACAAAGTGATGATCAAGAACAAGTATCCTCTTCCTTGGATAGATGACTTGTTGACCAATGGCAAGGTGTCAAGTTCCTCTTTATGATAGATCTTTGGTCTGGGTACCATATTCTTAATATTAAGGAGGTGGATATCCCTAAATTGACTTTTTGTACTCGATTTGGGCATTTTAAGTTCTTTGTGATATCATTTAGGTTGACTAATGCTTTGACAGCATTTATGGACTAGATGAGTGTTCATGCAGTATTTGGATCTCGTTTTCATTGTGTTTATTAATGACATTCTAGTTTATTTGAAGAGCGAGGTGGATCAGCTAATCACCTTTATGTGGTGTTGCATACCTTAAAGGAACACTAGTTATATGCCAAGTTCTCTAAATGTAAGTTTTGGTGGAACACCATGACATTCTTGGGTCATATTATTTCTAGTGAAGGGATCATGGTTGATCCTCAAAAGGTTGTTATGGTGAAGAGATGGCCTAGAACCATGGCTCCATTTGATATTTAGAGCTTCTTGGGTTTATCCAGGTATTTGAGGCGGTTTGTGGAAAGCTTTTCTTCGATAGTTGCTCCTTTGACTAAGTTGAATTAGGAGAAGGTTAAGTTTTCTTGGATGGATGCTTGTGAAGGGAGTTTTGAGAAGTTGAAGGATAAGTTGATTTCGGCTCTAATCTTGACTTTACCAGAGGGTAATAATGGGCTTGTGGTTTATTGTGATGTATCTTAGGTAGGTCTTAGTTGTGTGTTGATGCAGCATGGGAAGGTGATTGTCTATGATTCCAGGTAGTTGAAGGTACATAAGAGGAATTATCCTACTCATGATTTAGAGTTGTTGGTGGTTATGTTTGATTTGAAAATATAGTGGCATTATTTGTATGGTGTTCCCGTGGATATCTATTTTGATCAAAAGAGTCTTCAGTACGTGTTCACCCAGAAAGAGCTTAATCTCAGGCAGAGAAGATGGCTTGAGTTTCTCAAGGATTATGATATAAGTCTTCACTACCATCTAGGTAAGGCTAATGAGGTTGCTAATGCTCTTAGAAAGTTATCCATGTGGATTTGGCTCGTGTAGATAGAGGAAATTGAGAATTGGTGAAGGATATTCACTACTTGGCCAATCTTAAAGTTTGACTTTTAGACTCCAAGGACGGTAGTGTGATGATAAGGAGAAGCAAGTCCTAGATCCTAACTTGATAAAAATCAAGAGTGACATTAGCAAGCAAAAGGTAGTGGTGTTTGATAATAGTAGTGATGGTACTTTACGATACCAAGAGAGGTTGTATGTTCTTGATGTCGAAGGTTGCGGCATAAGGATTTGGCTGAAGTGCATAAGTCGTGCTATGTTGTTCATCCTGGCTCGAGAAAGATGTATCATAATGTTGAGGAGATCTATTGGTGGAGTGGTATGAAGAGAGATATGGCATATTCTGTGGCCAAGTGTATGGTGTGTCCAAAGGTTAAGCTTGAGTACATGAGGCCAGGAGGATTGTATTAAGAAATTGATTTGCCCAAATAGAAGTGGGAAGTGATCAATATGGACTTCGTCACCGGTCTTCCTCAGTCTCGAAATTAGTATGATTCAATTTGGGTCATTGTGGATAGGATGACTAAGTTTGCTCACTTCTTACAGTGCAAACTAGCTTTTCGGTAGAGGATTATGTGAAGTAGTATCTTCAGGAGATTATGAGGCTACATGGGGTGCCTGTTTTAATTATTTTTTATCGTGGTACCCAGTTTACATCTCACTTCTAGCGCTCTTTCTAGAAAGGGTTGGGGACTAAGATTAGTCTGAGTACTGCTTTTCATCCGCAGTTGGATGGGGAAGCAAAGATATCTATTCAGATATTTAGAGGATATGCTTTAGGCCTATGTGATTGACTATGGTGGCTATTGGGTTGTGCATCTACCTTCGGTCTAGTTTGCTTACAAGAAAAACTATCATTCGATTATTGGTATGGCTCCTTTTGAGGTGTTGTATAGTAAGAGGTGTAGATCTCCTATTAGTTGGGGTGGCGGACATGTTTGGCCCAAATTTGGTTTATCAAGTGATGAAGAACGTCAATATGATTCGGGATAGGCTTAAAGCTGCTAAAAGTTGCCAAAAATCCTATGTGGAATTAGGCATAGAGTTTTAGAGTTTGAGGTTAGGGATAGGATGTTCCTCAAGGTGTCTCCCATGAAGGGAGTGGTGCGGTTTGGCAATAAAGGGAAACTGATACGGTTAGGGCAGCCTCCACAGGTACACGGCCTTTCACACGAAGCCAAGCTCGGGAATTACAAAAACTCCAAGCTTTGTTCATGCAAATGGCCGCGTGTGAGTTGGTGATCGAACCAACCAAGGACCTAAACGTTTTTATGTGTGAAGAGAGGTCCTAATGTGTAATAAACTAATCTCCAAGGTTGGCACAAGAAGCAAGGGCGGATGGGTCATTTTACCCCTTTGTTTGTAATATAAATAGAACATGTTAGAGAGAGTTAGAGTTAGTTTTTTGAATGCTGAAATTTGTAACCTAAAAACACAAAAACCTTTCCTCTCTCTTCACTCTTTGAAGCCGCCCCTAGTATCTCACAAGTAGAGGGATACTTGTGTTGTCTCTTTGGCTAGAAACAAGGGTTTTGAGGTCGTTGAGTGCCTCTTGGTCCTCGTAAGAACTTGGTGTTTATATTCATTAGACTTAGGGTCCTCTCTTGATGTTAGGGTTCTTAGTTTCTTGAATGTTATATGTCAAGTTATCTATCTTTATTTATCTTGTTGTTGTTGTTGATCTTGTTATCTTAAAAGTCTAGTGAAGCCGTGTGGGGCTCTCTTTGATTCACTAGCATCATTATCTTTCTTGTTGTTCTTGTGTTGTAAGTTGAAAAAAACCGAAACTAAAACTTGTTGTGCTTGTGTTGCTGGACTGAAATCCGAGCCTCCTTGAAGTTCTTGTTGTTGTTGGTTTGATCTTGTATCATTTGGTATCAAAGCAAGACCGGTTGTGTTCCAACATAACCCATCTTGGACTAGTTCACGGCTTAATCAAACTACACCAAAAGAAATTCTGAAATCTGTCCACTAAAAGTTGAAACCGAGAATGATGTTGTATGCTTAGATCTAGGTGTTATTTTGCTTGTTAGTGAGTTTCTAGTGTTGGTTTCTTTCTCACCAACACTAAGGTGTCTAGATCCGAAAGTTGAGCTTGAAAAATTTGAACATTGTGTGGTGACTTGAGGTGGCCGAAAGTTGTTTGTTGTTGATAACCAAAAGAAAATCGGTGGTTGTGTGTTTATGTGCTAAAGAAGTGATGAAGTTGTTGAAGTGTTCATCTTTTGAACTTGTTCATATTGTTCATCTTGTTGTGTGCTCAAGTGGTCAAGCTATAAAGTTGTTGTGAAAGACTTGCACCCATTACTTTTTAGTCTTGTCAATCACTTTCCGTAATTCAAGGAGCCTTGTTTTGTGGGAATTGTCAACCAAACCCCACTTTCTTGAGTTTGAAAAGGGGTGAAATACTACAAGGTTTTACTTTTCCCTCCAAAACACTTTCAAACTATAACAAGTTGTGTGAATATTAACATAAAAACAAAAAAAAAAAAAAAAAAAGGAGGAACGTGTGGAACCATTGCATGCTGCCACGTCACTATAAGCTCAACTTAGGATATTCTTTGGTTGCTAATTGTTGATCCTTGGTTTCCCTTACTTGGTCCTAGAACTAATTAACAAACTAGTACCTTCCTACTAGGTTGTCAACTAGTTCCTTGAACCGTTTGTTCGTGTCAACGATTATTTGAGTGCTTTTATTCGTTTGAACGAATTGCTGATTTTTGATTCTAGTCCGGCAAGAATTCTTTGAGTCTTCAAACAAGAATCCATTCCGGATAAGAGCTTGCTCATACCTTAAAATCTCACGGTTACTAGCCAATTATACAACACTTGTGGAACACGAACTTGTGGTGAACTAAAGCGGGTAATACCTTGACAATGGAAGGAGATACGTCTCATAATGTGGATACTAATGCACTTGATTCTATGAGGGTCACTCTTGAGGCCGTTACCCGGACACTTGAAAGGTTGAATTCAGAATTTGGGGCCGTGAGAGGGGACTTGGCAGCAATAAGGGGGGAAGTATCGACTATTAGCGGGAGATTAGATCAAGTGGAGAGTCAAAGGAACTCTCGTCCATCTACTCCTCTACATGTATCTACCAATGGTCATGATAGGACCTCCTCCGCAACCATCACCCCCGAAACAGTCCACCAAATGCTAAATGCACCCCAAGCTCCACTAAATACCGCGAGCCACACTACCTATTTTCCTCCAAACCGAGACTCCACTATACCACTACATTTTCAAGCCCCTCCAATTCCACAAGAGGGATTTGGATGCCAAGTACCTCCACTAAATCCGAACCCTCCATTCCAAGCTCCATTAAACCAAAGACCGCAAATTCCAAATCCTCCGAATCAAAACGGCCAAGGCCGACCAGTCCACTTTGAAGGATACGGTAGAGAGGAGTATGAAGGAGATTGATACGGGACAAATGGCCACCTTATCTTTGGACGACATTTTTGGAGGCCAACACATAGAGGCTTAAGAATTGGTCACCTCGTTGATACAAGAACATGCACGGAGGACCCGTTTTGAGCATAATTCAAAGCCATCTCGCATATGGAAGATTGCTTGGAGCATCTAGGAGTGAGGACTCACGGTTTTGGGCCTTAAACTAGTCTCCAACAATGGCCCAAAAAGACAAGGGGCGGATGGGCTTTTATGTGTGAAGAAAGGAGGTCTTAATGGGCCATAATTAAGCCTCCAAGGCCGGCCCATGTTGTGAAGGATAGAAGGGTCATTTGACCACCTTTTTGAGTAGTATAAATAGGAGCCTTAGGGCCATTTTTCATTCATTACTTTGATTCTTGATATTTTCACAACAAAAGACTTGTAGCATTTCACTCTCTTCTTCTTCAAGAGGAGCCGGTTCTAGATCTCACAAGGAGAGGGATCCTTGGGTTGTCTCTTTGGCTAGAAACAAAGGTTTTGAGGTTGTGAGTACCTCTTGGTCTTTGTAAGAACTTGGTGTTAATATTCATTAGGCTTAGGGTCCTCTCATGTTGTTAGGGTTCTTAGTTTCTTGAATATTGTATGTCAAGTTAACTATCTTTACTATCTTGTTGTTATTGTTCTTGTGAAGTTGCTGAAAAACCGAAAATACCAAAACAGTTTGTTCTCTCGGATTGTTGTTATTGTTCTTCTTGTTATCTTAAAGTCTAGTGAAGCCGGGTGTGGCTCTTTCGATTCACTAGCATTGTATCCATCTTATTGTTGTTCTTGTTGTGTGCTGAAAAACTGAAAAACAACATAAAAACAGCTTGTTTGCCTCTCGGATTGTGCTGAAACCGAAAACTGAAAACTTGCGGATTGTTGTGTTGTAAACTGAAATCCGAGACTCCTTTGGAGATATTGTTGTTGTGGTTTTGATATTGCATCATTTGGTATCAAAGCAAGACCGGTTGTGTTCTCACACAACCCATCTTGGGCTAGTAGTTCTCGGTTTAACCCAAACTACACCAAGAAGAAATTCTGAAAATCTGAAAATTCTGTCCACTAAGTTGAATCCGAGAATAGTGTTGTATACTTAGATCTAAGTGTTGTTTTGTTTGTTTAGTGAGTTTCTTGTGTTGGTTTCTTTCTCACCAACACTAAGGTGTCTAGATCCGAAAGTTGAGCTTAAAAAAAATTGAAGATTGTGTAGTGACTTAAGGGTGGCCGAAAGTTGTATGTTGTTGAAGACCAAAGAAAAATCGGTGGATGTGTTTAGGTGTTAAAGAGGTGTTGAAGTTTGTGAAGTGTTCATCTCTTGAACTTGTGCATATTGTTCCTCTTGTTGAGTGTTAATCTTATTGAGTGCTCAAGAGGTAAACTTGTAAAGTTGATTGTGAAAGACTTGCACCTACCAATTTGTGGACTTGTCAATCACTTCCCTTAAATCAAGGAGCCTTGTCTTGTGGGAATTGTCAACCAAACCCACTTTCTTGAGATTGAACCAAAAGTCAAGACTTCAAATTTTTAAGTTTTCCCACCAAAACACTTTTCCATTTATCACAAGTTGTGTGAATATTAAACCAAGACAAAAAAAAATATATATATATACATAAATCCGAAGGAAAGGAAAATGTGTGGGCCATTGCTTGATGCCACGTCACTAAAGCTCAACTTAGGATATATTCTTTGTTGCTAATTGTTGATTCTTGGTTTCCTTTATTTGGACTTAGAACTAATTAACAAACTAGTAACTTCCACTAGGTTGTCAATTAGTTCCTTGAGCCGTCTATTCGTGTCTACGATTATTTGTGTGCCTTTTATTCGTTTGAATGAGTTGCTAATTTTGGTTCTAGTCCGGCAAGAATTCTTTGAGTCTTCCAAACAAGAATCCATTCCGGCTAAGAGCTTACTCAAACCTTGTAAATCTCACGGTTACTAGCCAATTATACAACACTTGTGAGACACTAACTTGTGGTGATTAAGCGGCTAAATACCTTTGACGATGGAAGGAGCTTTACTACTAATATTGTTTGTTCATTTTTGTAGGTTTGAAGGGTGACATAAGAGGAAAATGACTTCGGTAGCCGGGGATTATTGTGACTACAATATGGGAGACTATGATTGTAGTGAGGGTTTTTATGGCTACGAGGTTGAGGGGGATTGCGGAGGCTATGAAAATGGTCACGGCCAAAACATAGGCAGATTTGAAAGTTACGGTTTTGAGGAAGAACATGAGTTGAATGAAGTGCCTAATGCCTATGGTGACTTTGGAGATGATGTAGTACCTCGTGGTGGATCTTATGACGAAGTTGGGACATGTGAGGAGTCTTGTACTCTCCACTCCGAACCTAGATTTGGTGTTAGGTATAACCCTTTCATTTGCAAACCTTATGAGAGTTATGATGAGAGTACACTTGAGGAATGTGAAGATTCATATTCTCCACCTTGTAGTACTTCTTATCAAGGTCGATATGGTATGAATGGTTATACTAGCTATAGTGTAGGTTGTCCAATGGGAAGAAGAGGATCTACATCTCCGAAATCGAGGGGTACTCATGTGCCTTACAATGTTGATCCGAGAAGGAGTGTACACTCCGGAAGGGTGACCATTTGTGGGATACCGGGCTGCCTCGTTGTGTTAGACGATAAGTACTATAGAAACTACATTGTTCCGTCCATGGTTGATTACTTGGGGTTATTTTGTGAGCCTTTACTTGTTCCATACTTCTTGGACAGGTTTAAGGTTACCGAGAGGGTAAAGGTTGTCTTCTCCCAATTTAATTACCATGAGGAGGTGTGGTGTGATGTTTTTCCCATAACCCATGGTCATGTGAGTCTAGGCGCCGGTTGGTTTGCACAACATAAGGTTCCAAATGTGCAAAATTGGCCTAATATTGTGAGAGACCGATGGGGAAATTGCCTCGAGACTTACATTCTGCCCGGGCCGCAAAGAGAAGTTCCTACCTACTCCAATCCGAATTATTATGAGAGACAAAAGATTGAGAGGAGTAAGGGAGTGAAAGGTGGTAATCCGAGAGTGGAAAAAGGAGAGGTTGTGTGGAGCGAAGTAAGAGGATTACCACCAAACCAAGCTAACGTTGTTTGTCCTTCTATTTCTAAGGACACTTGTGTAGGTAGCAACATGGAAAGCGAAGAAGAACCATGCCAAAAGAAAGTTGCTGCCCAAACTTTTGGAGGACCTTCACACCATGACAAAGAAGAATCTACTCAAGGACTTCAAGGTAAAATGGCAAACTCTTACACTTTTGTACGCTTGAATGATAATTGTGTGGCTAGTAGCCCATTGAGTGTGAGTTGTAGCTTGCCTATATGTGAGTGTATTATTTCTTTGCCACTTGATGATGATGTACATGTTGTGAGTGTGGATACACTAGTTGATCCTACTGATGACCGAATAGACTCTTCTTGTAAGATCGATTCACGTCCACCTAGTGTTGAAACCATTATGTTGAATGAAAGTACATTATCTTCTGAAATTTGTGTTGATCAACTTATGTGTGAAAATTACCCACCACTTGAGGATGTGTGTGATTTAATTAATGAACCTCAAGTGTGTGATGACGTTGAAAATGTTGATCAAAGTGAGAATGAACCCGAGAGCTCTTCTTGGAGTAATATTGTGTTTGAAGAATCCTTAAAACTTGATATTGATCGTTTAGCGAGTGAGGAACTTGTTGGTTCCAAATCTGTCCGTGAGGTAGATCATAGGCTTTTTAGGTACAATGTCTTGTTTGAAGATGATTTAAACACTTCTAATGAACCTAGTGGTGAAAATAATGGTATAGCTTGCCTTGGAAGCTATAGCCTATATGCTAACCCACTATGGTGTGACAACATTTCTCCTCAAGATGGAAATCTCTTCTCGGAAGATGAAAGTACTCTTAAGGGTAGGGAATGTGTAGTCTTGAAAGGGGATAGTCACTCGGGTGAAGATGACCATGATTTGCTTGATTACTTGGGAAACCCGAGATATGGTTATTCTTGTAAAAATATTTTTGTGAATGATTCCTTTGCTGCCCATGGTGATTTATATCTATGTGGGGATTATTCTCTTGAAATAAAAGGTGGTGCATGCTTAGAAATTCCATCTACTTCTTCTTTATGTGTTTCCTATGTTGAGCATACTAGTGGTGATGGACTTGAAGCTAGTGAGTACATGCATAAGGACACCATAGCTGAAGTTAGCTTGTGTGACACCTTTCTCTACCATCTTTGTGCTCATGACATTTCCCCTAATGGGCTAGGGGGTATGCCTAATTTTGAGGATGACACCTTAGGGAAAAGTGAGCTTGGCCGAAACCCATGTCCATGGCTACTTCTCCCATTTGATCCCGGTACCATCTTAGGGTATGGTAGGAGTTGTCTCGGTCCATGCTCATTACTTATTGATGTTCATCATAGCCACTTCCTTTGTGACATTTGTACTAAGCTTTCCACGATCAACCCAAAGGACTCTTGGTTATATTGCAAATATGTGCAACCTTGGCATGATGATGTTATTTGTTAGATTGATTTTGTTGCACTAACCCTAACCCTCATGTCATGAGGATGTGTACTTGTTTTTCTTTTGTTTTTGATTTTTGCAAGGTTTGGATTCGAGGTCGAATCCTTTTCAAGAAGGGGAGGATGATACGGGACAAATGGCCACCTTATCTTTGGACGACATTTTTGGAGGCCAACACATAGAGGCTTAAGAATTGGTCACCTCGTTGATACAAGAACATGCACGGAGGACCCGTTTTGAGCATAATTCAAAGCCATCTCGCATATGGAAGATTGCTTGGAGCATCTAGGAGTGAGGACTCACGGTTTTGGGCCTTAAACTAGTCTCCAACAATGGCCCAAAAAGACAAGGGGCGGATGGGCTTTTATGTGTGAAGAAAGGAGGTCTTAATGGGCCATAATTAAGCCTCCAAGGCCGGCCCATGTTGTGAAGGATAGAAGGGTCATTTGACCACCTTTTTGAGTAGTATAAATAGGAGCCTTAGGGCCATTTTTCATTCATTACTTTGATTCTTGATATTTTCACAACAAAAGACTTGTAGCATTTCACTCTCTTCTTCTTCAAGAGGAGCCGGTTCTAGATCTCACAAGGAGAGGGATCCTTGGGTTGTCTCTTTGGCTAGAAACAAAGGTTTTGAGGTTGTGAGTACCTCTTGGTCTTTGTAAGAACTTGGTGTTAATATTCATTAGGCTTAGGGTCCTCTCATGTTGTTAGGGTTCTTAGTTTCTTGAATATTGTATGTCAAGTTAACTATCTTTACTATCTTGTTGTTATTGTTCTTGTGAAGTTGCTGAAAAACCGAAAATACCAAAACAGTTTGTTCTCTCGGATTGTTGTTATTGTTCTTCTTGTTATCTTAAAGTCTAGTGAAGCCGGGTGTGGCTCTTTCGATTCACTAGCATTGTATCCATCTTATTGTTGTTCTTGTTGTGTGCTGAAAAACTGAAAAACAACATAAAAACAGCTTGTTTGCCTCTCGGATTGTGCTGAAACCGAAAACTGAAAACTTGCGGATTGTTGTGTTGTAAACTGAAATCCGAGACTCCTTTGGAGATATTGTTGTTGTGGTTTTGATATTGCATCAGAGATGGAACCTTTGATGATGCTTATATGAGGGAGGAGGAGTTAAGAGGGGGTCGAGGAGAACCTAGGAGATACCGGGGGTATGGAGATAGGGGAAACCGACACCAAGAGAGAGACGTAGGCATCAACACCATCAAGTTGAGCCTACCTATCTTTAAGGGTGAAAGTGACCCCGAGACCTACTTAACTTGGGAATCGGCTTGTGACAAAGTTTTCCAAGTTAATGACATCTCGGAAGAAAAGAAGAGTTGCTACGCTATAGCTCACCTCGAGGGCTATGCTAACACTTGGTGGGAGTATGTTAAACGATTTGGTAATGAATTAGTGGATGGGCAGCCACCACCTTGGTATCGATTGAGGTATTTGATGAGACAACGGTACCTTCCCGAGAGATATCGTCATGAGTTGCTCGCTAGATTGTATGGCTTGCGGCAAGGAGGCAAGAGTGTGATGACCTATTTTGACGAGTTCCAACAACTCATGTTTAAACTTGATCATCGTGGGGAACAAATCAGTCACGACATCATCCGGTTCAAGTGTGGATTGAACAAAGAGATCTCCACTCACTTGACCCTTCACCGGTTTGAAACCATTGACGGTATATTCCAAGCGGCCCTAGAGATTGAAAGGGAACTTAAGGAGAGATCATCCTTCAAGGCGAGGGTACAAACCCCCTCGGGTTGGCCCAAAATCAAGGACCAACCCGGCCCTACGAAGCTGCCCGAGTCCAAAATAGTCCCTAAGTTTCCTCCGAAACCGGAGGCTCACAAATATCCCAACCCAAAGGGGTTCCAATGCTTCAAGTGCCAAGGTTGGGGGCATAAGGCCAATGAATGTCCGAACCGGCGCAATGTGATCCTACGAGAAGGGAAAGTGTACTACCTTGGTGAGGAGGTGGTTTCCAAAAGGGGGGAGGATGAGGCCGAGCCTCAAGATGGAGAGGGGGCTGAAAATGGGCCGAATGATGATGAATTAGAGGGTAGTGAAGATGTCTATGCACAAGAAGGGGAGTGTGTGGTACCAAACTTTGTGGTTAGACGTGTCATGATTAGTAAGGCGGTGGATGACCCGAGTCAAAGGGAAAATCTATTCCATAGTGTCTCGTAAAGGGGAGTGTGTGCACTTTGGTGATTGATAGTGGTGGTTGTACAAATGTTGCGAGCCATGCTATGGTAAATTTCTTGAAGCTACCAACTACACTACACACTAGTCCTTACAAGCTACAATGGTTAAACGATTGTGGTGAATTGAAGGTCACAAGGCAATGTGTGATTCGATTTAAGGTGGGAAACTACCATGATGAAGTGCTTTGTGACGTGATCCCAATGCAAGCATGTCACTTGTTGTTAGGTAGACCATGGCAATATGATAGGTCTACTAAACACGATGGGCGGTCCAACCGGTATACGCTTGAGAAGGATGGCCGAAAGGTCACACTTCACCCTCTTTCACCCTCCCAAGTAAATGAGTGGCATCAAAAGATGAGAGAGTTAAAGAGAAAGGGGAAGGAACCCGAGAAGGGAGAAAAGGGGGGGATGCCGTAGGTGAGGGGGTAGGGACATCCGAGGCTGTCCCAACGCCAAGGGAGATGGAAAACGTAGTGATGTTGGTTAGGAGAAAAGAACTCTTCGTGGACCATGATGAAAACAAGCCGATGCTACTTTTGGCCCATTGTTTTAATACTAACCCCACTAATTCTTCCATTTCCCCTTTGATTTCTTGTGTGTTGCAGGAGTATGAAGATGTATTTCCTCAAGAACTTCCTCAAGGATTGCCCCCACTTCGGGGAATTGAGCACCAAATTGATTTGGTGCCGGGTTCACAACTTCCAAACAAACCGGCCTATAGGAGCAATCCTATGGACACTAAGGAGCTCGAAAGACAAGTTGAGGAGCTTCTCAACATGGGATACATCAAGGAAAGCATGAGTCCGTGTGCTGTTCCGGTGCTTTTGGTACCAAAGAAGGACGGAACTTGGCGCATGTGCGTCGATTGTAGAGCCATCAACAAAATCACTATAAGGTATCGTCATCCAATCCCTAGACTCGATGATATGTTAGATGAGCTCCACGGATATTGTTTGTTTTCTAAAGTGGACCTTAGGAGCGGCTATCACCAAATTCGCATGCAACCCGGTGATGAGTGGAAGACCGCATTCAAGACCAAATTCGGTCTATATGAGTGGCTGGTCATGCCCTTCGGCCTTACCAATTCTCCTAGCACGTTTATGAGGCTAATGAATCATGTAATGAAGCCTTATATTGGAAAGTTTGTGGTGGTTTACTTTGATGATGTGTTGGTGTATAGTAAGTCTATTGATGATCATGTAATGCATTTGAGATGTGTGTTTGATGTGCTCCAAAAGGAGAACCTGTATGCCAACATGGAGAAGTGTTCTTTTGGTGTTGATAAAGTTATATTCTTGGGTTTTGTCGTGAGCTAAAGGGGTGTGGAAGTGGACGATTCCAAGATAGACTCTATTCGAAGTTGGCCGACCCCTAAAACTATTGGAGAAATCCGAAGTTTCCACGCGTTGGCAAGCTTTTATAGGAGGTTTGTCAAAGGATTTAGCTCCATAGCAGCCCCCTTGACCGAGGTAATTAGAAAGGACGGACCCTTTAAATGGGGTGATGAGCAAGCTAGGGCTTTTGAGGCCTTGAAAGCTACGCTCATCTCGGCGCCTCTATTGCAATTGCCCGATTTTGATAAGATGTTTGAAGTAGAGTGTGATGCTAGTAAGGTTGGCATCGGGGCTGTTTTGATGCAAGAAGGTAAGCCCGTTGCTTATTTCAGTGAAAAGCTCAAAGGGGCAACTCTTAATTACTCGACGTATGATTTGGAGTTGTATGCCCTTGTTAGAGCCTTGGGAAATTGGAAACATTATTTGTGGCCTAAGGAGTTTGTGATACGAACGGATCATGAGTCGTTGAAACACCTTAAGAGCCAAGACAAGCTGAATAGGCGTCATGCTAAGTGGATTGAGTTCATCGAGATTTTTCCTTATGTAATTCATTACAAAAGGGGGAAAGAAAATGTTGTTGCCGATGCCTTGTCTAGGAAGCATGTGCTTGTTGCTACCTTGTCTTCGAAGTTGATGGGTTTTGAGAGTTTGCGGATGTTGTATCCCGAGGATCCTACCTTTGCTCCTATTTTTAGGGAATGCGAAGAGTGGGGAAGGGACCGTTGGCTTAAGGAGAATGACCATTCCTCCTACTCTCGGTTCGATGGGTATTTGTTCAAAGGGAGGAGGTTGTGTGTTCCTTCTAGTTCTTGGAGGGAATTATTTGTGAGGGAGGCCCATGACGGAGGCCTCATGGGTTACTTTGGGGTAGACAAGACCCTCGGCATCATAGAGGAGAACTTCTATTGGCCCAAAATGCGCAAAGACGTCACTAAAATTTGTAGTCAATGCGTGGCCTGCCGGAGTGCGAAATCTCGTCTCCAACCTCAAGGGTTATACACCCCACTCCCTACTCCCCTTAGGCCTTGGTTGGACATTTTGATGGATTTTGTTTTGGGGCTGCCAAGGACTAGAAAGGGCCGAGATAGCATTTTTGTTATTGTTGATAGATTCTCTAAAATGGCTCATTTTATTCCATGTGCTAAAACCGAGGATGCTCCTAGTGTAGCTTCATTATTTGTTGAACATGTTGTAAAGCTTCACGGGGTACCGAGGACTATTGTGAGCGATAGGGACTCCAAGTTCCTAAGTCTCTTTTGGAAGTCCATGTGGGGTAGGCTTGGAACGAAGTTGCTTTTCTCCACGTCTTGTCACCCACAAACCGATGGCCAAATGGAGGTAGTAAATAGAACCTTAGGGTCTATGCTACGTTCTATGGTTAAAGGTAGACTGACTTCATGGGAAGATCACCTTCCCTTGGTGGAATTTGCATACAACCGGGTAATACATTCGAGCACGGGAATGACTCCCTTTGAATGTGTTTACGGCCTGAATCCCCTTACCCCTTTAGATCTCACTCCTTTGTCTAGTGATCTCATGACCAGCTTAAATGGAAATAAAAGAGCCGAGGCAATGAAGAAAATGCATGAGACGGTGCGGATCAAGCTTGAAAAGAAGAACCAAGAGATTGCAAAAAGGGTAAACAAAGGGAGAAGGAGGCTTGTGCTTGAACCCGGAGATTGGGTGTGGGTGCATCTTCGAAAGGATCGGTTTCCAGCTCAAAGGAAGTCCAAATTGCTGCCAAGGGGTGATGGTCCTTTCCAAGTACTTGAGAGAATCAATGACAACGCCTACAAGATTGACCTTCCACCGGAATATCAAGTGCACAACACTTTCAACGTTGGTGATCTCTCCCTCGTGGATGCGGTTGAAGATGACCAAATGCCGAATTTGAGGTCAAATTCCTCTCAAGATGGAGAGGATGATACGGTTAGGGCAGCCTCCACAGGTACACGGCCTTTCACACGAAGCCAAGCTCGGGAATTGCAAAAACTCCAAGCTTTGTTCATGCAAATGGCCGCGTGTGAGTTGGTGATCGAACCAACCAAGGACCTAAACGTTTTTATGTGTGAAGAGAGGTCCTAATGTGTAATAAACTAATCTCCAAGGTTGGCACAAGAAGCAAGGGCGGATGGGTCATTTTACCCCTTTGTTTGTAATATAAATAGAACATGTTAGAGAGAGTTAGAGTTAGTTTTTTGAATGCTGAAACTTGTAACCTAAAAACACAAAAACCTTTCCTCTCTCTTCACTCTTTGAAGCCGCCCCTAGTATCTCACAAGTAGAGGGATACTTGTGTTGTCTCTTTGGCTAGAAACAAGGGTTTTGAGGTCGTTGAGTGCCTCTTGGTCCTCGTAAGAACTTGGTGTTTATATTCATTAGACTTAGGGTCCTCTCTTGATGTTAGGGTTCTTAGTTTCTTGAATGTTATATGTCAAGTTATCTATCTTTATTTATCTTGTTGTTGTTGTTGATCTTGTTATCTTAAAAGTCTAGTGAAGCCGTGTGGGGCTCTCTTTGATTCACTAGCGTCATTATCTTTCTTGTTGTTCTTGTGTTGTAAGTTGAAAAAAAACCGAAACTAAAACTTGTTGTGCCATTGTTGTTGGACTGAAATCCGAGCCTCCTTGAAGTTCTTGTTGTTGTTGGTTTGATCTTGTATCAGAAACTCAGTTCTCGGTACAATTGTTCTTATAAGATTTTGCAGAAGGTAGAAAATGTTGCTTATGAGTTGAAGTTGCCATCTAGCTTAAGTTTGGTTCATCCGGACTTTTATGTTTCTATTTTTAGGAAGTGCATTAGTGATCCTTCTTTCATTGTTCCTTTGGAAGGATTGGGTATTTTGAATTCTCTATCTTATGAAAAGGTCCCGATTGAGATATTAAATTGGAAATCTCTTTGATACAGCCAAGGATGTGGCTTCGATTAAGGTTCTATGGAAAAACCATAAGGTGGAAGAAGCTAATTGGGAAGCAAAAAAGGACATGAAGTCCAAGTATCCACATTTGTTTTCTGTTCCTGGGATTCGTGCAGAAGGTATGTGTCTTCAACACATCTTTATTCTCTTAGTTTGTTAAAGAAAAGATTAACATCTTTGCCTCTTTGTTTTCAAATATTGTTAAAAGGATGTTTAATAATGTAAATGACTCTGTGTGCAGTTAGCCCTACCTTGTCCATCATTCGGAGATGAATGTTCCTAGTGGGGGAGACTGAAACACCCTGGGTTTTGACCTTTAGAAAATTTCCTAGAATTTTCTTTCTCCGAACCCAATATGATTTATGGGTATGAGTCGTATGTTGGGGTACGAGTGGTATGATCCGGTCTTATGCTGACCAGTTTTAGTTGGTGGGATAGTTTTTATCACTGGAATGGGTACGACTTAGGGGTATGAGTCATAGGACTTGGTAAGAGTCATACCAGGGAATCGTCTAGCGGGCATTATTTGATCCTCCTGGTATTTCATTCTGCTAGGATATGGGTTATATATATAGATCTTATGTTATAGTTATGACTTAGTTGGATGAGTCGTATATTGTACAGTGTTTGATCCAAGGGTTGAGGCTTGGATACGAGTCATGCGTATCGATCGTATTGGGAGGGTACGACTCATATGGGTCAGTCGTATCCCTGTGATATGATTTTATGCATCTTAAGTGGGGGTATTTTGAACATTTCCCTACTTACCCTAATTAGGACCTATGATTTCTAATATACTTAAGAGGTTATTAACCCGATTATTCTATTTATTAACACTTAAAAACTATTCTAAAACACTCCATAATTCTCTCAAGAGCTTTGGGGCAAGAGAGCTAGGGTTTCAACTAAAGGATTGCTTTAGGGCTTGTCTAGGTGATTTCTTACCATCAATTCTTTGGTATAATTCATGATTCTCTTCCCTCATTGTAACTTCAACTAAAGGCATGGTTTATATGATTGGTTTCATGGTTTTACTATTTCATGATTTGGTTTTCAACTATTATTTGGGGGTTTTGATATTAAATGCTTGGTTATGGTTTTCTATGGTTTTAATTATGCTTTTATATGAATTAATGATGGATTTGGACAATTGGATCGTATGCTAATGGTTTAATGATCTTTGGAATTGGTTTTGGTTATAATATGCCCCCAATGTGTTTGATAAAATGCTTATAAAGTTATGGTAATTGCATTTACTTCTTTTAATGGAACTCTTGCATGTTTTAAACTTAGTAATGGTATTATACATGGTTTAAATGGTTTGAAAAGGCTAAATGGTTATGGTTGTGTGGAAAATGGAAGCCTCCCAAGTGGTTTACTATTATATAAGGAAGGGCACTTAAAAGTCCCCTAAATATAATTGTTTGGCTAAGGATATTACTTACAAGTAAGGGGATGGTATGGCGATAACACTAATGCCTTGGTTAATAAAATGGTAAATAGATTGGTCAGTCATTTGGAAATGATTTTAATTGGGCATTAATAGTGGGATGTGTAGCAAAGCCATGGAAGGTGGCAGTCCCAGGGGGACCAAAACTAGAAACTCGTATTTGCCGATATGAGGATTGGTCTTAGTGGACCATGTGTATGATGTCACACTATTAGGGGATGTACTAGTCATCCCATAGGATACTTCCCTGGTCATGCAGCTATACGCACTGAGGCACTTTCAACAGGAGAGCTAAGCCCATATAGTGCGTGGGTGGTTTAGGACCACCAAGCTATACAACCCAGGTAAAGGTTTTAAATGCATCTTAAACCCAGTTTTCCTTTCCCATCATGGTTATATATATGTGTATGGTTGTGTGTATTGGATAGTTTTAATTTGTTTTATAACTAGCATTATTTTATCTTTCTCCTAAGATTCATGCTAGCGGTCACTCGCTAACCTGTCTACTGGAGACTGTATACCTATGCTATGCAGAAACTAGCCGTTCGACTCCTCCTTCATAGTGATTGACTCAGGGATAATATTTGGACTGAAGTTGTGAGCTTCTATCATTTTGAAAGATATTATTTAATGTTATAGATATTGTTAGTCATTTTGACTTTATTTTGGATATTGGTTTCAGCTATGGTTGGGGGCATGTCCCGACCAAATTTATTTACTCTTTTGGCTAAAGGCTTATGGTACTTCTGGGGGTTGGAATGGACGGGATTGGTATTAGTGTTGGCCTTGGCATTGGAATAAGTTGGGAGGCTGGCATCATTGGAATAATTTATCACTTTTATATCATATTACATTTTGGGATTAATTATATTATGTTTTGATATTCTCTTTGGTTATGGCCTAGTTTTATGGCCTATGGCTTGATTGGTATAGTTGCGCGGTTGATTTGGTACGGGTGGTGATACAAGATCAAACCAACAACACAAGAGTTTCGGATTTCAGTCCAACAACCTCAAGAACAACAAGTTTTAGCTTTCGGTTTTTAAGCCACAATAACACAACCCGAGAACAACAAGTTGATGTTTCGGTTCTTTTCCGCACAACAACACAAGAAGAACAAGATAGGCAACGATGCTAGTGAATCGAAAAGAGCCCCACACGGCTTCACTAGACTTTAAGATAACAAAAATCAGCAACAACAACAAGATAGATAAAGATAGATAACTTGACATAAAACATTCAAGAAACTAAGAACCCTACTTCAAGAGAAGGACCCGAAATCTAATGAATGTAAACACCAAGTTCTTACGAGGACCAAGAGGTACTTAACAACCTCAAAACCCTTGTTTCTAGCCAAAGATACAACCCAAGTATCCCTCTACTTGTGAGGAGATAGTGGCGGCTCTCTAGAGTGAAATAGAGAGGAAAATGTTTAGTGTTTTAGATTACAACTTTCAGATCTCAAAAACTACCCAATAACTCTCTAACATGGTCTATTTATACTACAAACAAAAGGGCTAAAAGGCCCATCCGCCCCTTGCCTATTGGGCCAGCCTTGGAGGCTAGTTTATGGCCCATTAAGACCCCCTTCTTCACACATAAAAGGCCCATCCGCCCCCTTGCCTTTTGGGCCAGCCTTGGAGACTAGTTTAAGGCCCAAAATCGTGAGTCCTCACTCCTAAATGCTCCAAGCAATCTTCCATACGCGAGATGGCTTTGAGTTACTCTCAAAACGGGTCCTCCATGCATGTTCTTGTATCATCGAGGTGACCAATTCTTGAGCCTCTATGTGTTGGCCTCCAAAGATGTCACCGAAAGATAAGATGGCCATTTGTCCCGTATCATCCTCCCCTTCTTGAAAAGGATTCGACCTCGAATCCAAACCTTGCAAAATCAAAACAAAAGAAAAACAAGTACACATCCTCATGACATGAGGGTTAGGGTTAGTGCAACAAAAATCAATCTAACAAATAACATCATCATGCCAAGGTTGCACATATTTGCAATATAACCAAGAATCCTTTGGGTTGATCGTGGAAAGCTTAGTACAAATGTCACAAAGGAAGTGTCTATGATGAACATCAATAAATAATGAGCATGGACCGAGACAACTCCTACCATACCCTAAGATGGTACCGGGATCAAATGGGAGAAGTAGCCATGGACATGGGTTTCGGCCAATCTCACTTTTCCCTAAGGTGTCGTCCTCAAAATTAGGCATACCCCCTAGCCCATTAGTGGAAATGTCATGAGCACAAGGAGGGTAGAGAAAGGTGTCACACAAGCTAACTTCAGCTATGGTGTCCTTATGCATGTACTCACTAGCTTCAAGTCCATCACCACTAGTATGCTCAATATAGGAAACACATAAAGAAAAAGTAGATGGAATTTCTAAGCATGCACCACCTTTTATTTCAAGAGAATAATCCCCACATAGATATAAATCACCATGGGCAGCAAAGGAATCATTCACAAAAATATTTTTACAAGAATAATCATATTTCGGGTTTCCCAAGTAAAGCAAATCATGGTCATCTTTACCCGATTGACTATTCCTTTTCAAGACTACACATCCCCTACCCTTAAGAGTACTTTCATCTTCCAAGAAGAGATTTCCATCTTTAGGAGAAATGTTGTCACACCATAGTGGGTCAGCATATAGGCTATAGCTTCCAAGGCAAGCTATACCATTATTTTCACCACTAGGTTCATTAGAAGTGTTTAAATCATCTTCAAACAAGACATTGTGCCTAAAAAGCGCGTGATCTACCTCACGGACAGATTTGGAACAAACAAGTTCCTCACTCGCTAAACGATCAATATCAAGTTTTAAGGATTTTTCAAACACAATATTACCCCAAGAAGAGCTCTCGGGTTCATGCTCACTTTGATCAACATTTTCCACATCATCATTCACTTGAGGTTCGTTAATTACATCAAACACATCCTCAAGTGGTGGATAACTTTCACGCATAAGTTGATCAACACAAATTTCAGAAGATAATGTATTTTCATTCAACATAATGGTTTCAACACTAGGTGGACATGGATCGATCTTACAAGAAGAGTCTATCCGGTCATCAATAGGATCAACTAGTGTATCCACACTCACAACATGTACATCATCATCAAGTGGCAAAGAAATAATACACTCACATATAGGCAAGCTACAACTCACACTCAATGGGCTACTAGCCACACAATTATCATTCACATGTACAAAAGTGTAAGAGTTTGCCATTTTACCTTGAAGTCCTTGAGTAGATTCTTCTTTGTCACGGTGTGAAGGTCCTCCAAAAGTTTGGGCAGCAACTTCCTTTCGGCATTGTTCTTCTTCGCTTTCCATGTTGCTACCTACACAAATGTCCTTAGAAATAGAAGGACAAACAATGTTAGCATGGTTTGGTGGTAATCCCCTTACTTGGCTCCACACAACCTCTCCTTTTTCCACTCTCGGATTACCACCTTTCACTCCCTTACTCCTCTCAATCTTTTGTCTCTCATAATAATTCGGATTGGAGTAGGTAGGAACTTCCTTTTGCGGCCCGGGCAGAATGTGCGTCTCGAGGTAATTTCCCCATCAGTCTCTTACAACATTAGGCCAATTTTGCATATTTGGAACTTTATGTTGTGCAAACCAATCGGCGCCTAAACTCACATGACCATAGGTTATGGGAAAAACATCACACCACACCTCCTCATGGTAATTAAATTGGGAGAAGACAACCTTTACCCTTTCGGTAACCTTAAAACTGTCCAAAAAGTATGGAACAAGTAAAGGCTCACAAAATAACCCCAAGTAATCAACCATGGACGGAACAATGTAGTTTCTATAGTACTTATCATCTAACACAACGAGGCAGCCCGGTATCCCACAAATGATCACCTCTCCGGAGTGTACACTCCTTCTCGGATCAACATTGTAAGGCACATGAGTATCCCTCGATTTTGGAGATGTATATCCTCTTCTTCCCATTGTACAACCTACACTATAGTTAGTATAACCATTCACACTATACCGACCTTGATAAGAAGTACTACAAGGTGGAGAATATGAATCTCCACACTCCTCACGTGTACTCTCATCATAGCTCTCATAAGGTTTACGAATGATAGGGTTATACCTAACGCCAAGTCTAGGTTCGGAGTGGGGAGTGCAAGACTCCTCACATGTCCCGACTTCATCATAAGATCCATCACGAGGCCCTACATCATCTCCAAAGTCACCATAAGCACTAGGCACTTCATTCACCTCATTTTCTCCCTCACAATAGTAATTTTCAAATCTGCCTATGTTTTCACCATGGCCATTTTCATAGCCTCCGCAATCTTCCTCAACTTCGTAGCCATAAAAACCCTCACTACAATCATAGTCTCCCATATTGTAGTCACAATAATCCCCGGCTATCAAAGTCATTTTCCTCTTATATCACCCTTTAAACCTACAAAAATGAACAAACAATATTAGTAGTAACGCTCCTTCCATTGTCAAGGTATTAGCCGCTTTAGTTCACCACAAGTTCGTGTTCCACAAGTGTTGTATAATCGGCTAGTAACCGTGAGATGTTAAGGTAGGAGTAAGCTCTTGTCCGGAATGGATTCTTGTTTGAAGACTCAAAGAATACTTGCCGGACTAGAGTCAAAAATCAGCAATTCGTTCAAACGAATAAAAGCACTCAAATAATCGTTGACACGAACAAACGGCTCAAGGAACTAGTTGACAACCTAGTAGGAAGGTACTAGTTTGTTAATTAGTTATAGGGCCAAGTAAAGGAAACCAAGAATCAACAATTAGCAACCAAAGAATATCCTAAGTTGAGCTTATAGTGACATGGTAACATGCAATGGCCCACACGTCCTTCTTCTCTCGGATTTATATATATATTTTGTTTGTTTTTTTTTTGTCTTGATGTAATATTCACACAACTTGTGACAAATTTGAAAAGTGTTTTGGTGGGAAAAACTAAAATTTTGAAGTCTTATCTCTTGTTCAAACTCAAGAAAGTGGGTTTGGTTGACAATTTCCACAAAACAAGGTTCCTTGATTTAGGGGAAGTGATTGACAAGTCTATAAAGTGATGGGTGTAAGTCTTTCACAATCAACTTTATAATCTTATCACTTGAGCACACAACAAGATGAATATTTCAACAAGATGAACAAGATGACAAGTTCAAGATGAACACTTCAACAACTTCTTCAACTTCTTTAGCATATAAACACAACCACCGATTTTTTTCTTTTGGTAATCAACAACATTCAGCTTTCGGCCACTTTAGTCACTACACAACATTCAACATTTCAAGCTCAACCTTGGATCTAGACACCTTAGTGTTGGTGAGAAAGAAACCAACACTAGAAACTCACTAAACAAGCAAAATAACATCTAGATCTAGGCATACAACATCATTCTCGGTTTTCACCTTTTAGTGGACAGATTTCAGATTTTTTTTTTTTTTGTAGTTGTTTAATCCGTGAACTAGCCCAAGATGGGTTATGTTGGGACACAACCGGTCTTGCTTTGATACCAAATGATACAAGATCAAACCAACAACACAAGAGTTTCGGATTTCAGTCCAACAACCTCAAGAACAACAAGTTTTAGCTTTCGGTTTTTAAGCCACAATAACACAACCCGAGAACAACAAGTTGATGTTTCGGTTCTTTTCCGCACAACAACACAAGAAGAACAAGATAGGCAACGATGCTAGTGAATCGAAAAGAGCCCCACACGGCTTCACTAGACTTTAAGATAACAAAAATCAGCAACAACAACAAGATAAATAAAGATAGATAACTTGACATAAAACATTCAAGAAACTAAGAACCCTACTTCAAGAGAAGGACCCGAAATCTAATGAATGTAAACACCAAGTTCTTACGAGGACCAAGAGGTACTTAACAACCTCAAAACCCTTGTTTCTAGCCAAAGATACAACCCAAGTATCCCTCTACTTGTGAGGAGATAGTGGCGGCTCTCTAGAGTGAAATAGAGAGGAAAATGTTTAGTGTTTTAGATTACAACTTTCAGATCTCAAAAACTACCCAATAACTCTCTAACATGGTCTATTTATACTACAAACAAAAGGGCTAAAAGGCCCATCCGCCCCTTGCCTATTGGGCCAGCCTTGGAGGCTAGTTTATGGCCCATTAAGACCCCCTTCTTCACACATAAAAGGCCCATCCGCCCCCTTGCCTTTTGGGCCAGCCTTGGAGACTAGTTTAAGGCCCAAAACCGTGAGTCCTCACTCCTAAATGCTCCAAGCAATCTTCCATACGCGAGATGGCTTTGAGTTACTCTCAAAACGGGTCCTCCATGCATGTTCTTGTATCATCGAGGTGACCAATTCTTGAGCCTCTATGTGTTGGCCTCCAAAGATGTCACCGAAAGATAAGATGGCCATTTGTCCCGTATCAGGTGGACTCGATTGGGTCGGTCATAGTTGTGACCCTATCCCAGAGTCTTCATGAGAGCATTTATTCTATCTTGTTATATGCTCAAAATTCAGTCCATGTAAGGCTGGATATAGGTGGTTAGGTTGGGAAATAGGGTGTGGTCCCCGATCCTGGATAGACTTAGGATACCTATTATGACAAGGCATGAGGGTTGGATCGTGTTAAGTTGGTATCAAAGCCTAGGTTCATGGTCACTTGGGAGTCCATAAATCCATGTCGAGTAGCGTCTCTTTTAGGGGTGTGAAGTGCGCCACACTCATAAGAGAGAGGATGCAAGATATTTAGAAATGTTTTACTTTCTTGGTATTCTGTCTTCAAGCTTGAGTTCTCAATCCTAGAATCTTCTGTCATCTTTATTTGCTTGTCTTTCAGATCATGCCTCTTAGATATAAAACACAAGGAAATTCTTTCATCCCATCTGGCGATAATGCTAAAGGGGTACGTCCTACTTTTAGAGTACATCTTCGATCTCATGGTTCTATTCTTGATGGTGCTGGAGTTCCTCCTCTTCTGGCTAGGTCTCCTTAGGTCCCTTAGGGCAATGTGAAGAATGCAGAATTTTGTCAGTCTATTTAAGTTATTACCAACTGGTTGCTGCTCAGGCTGAGCGAGGTATGGGTGGTATTTTTTCTTTTAAGGCCACAAGGGTTTGTTAATTTATGAAGATAGGTCATTCAAGTTATTAGATTAAAGGTAAAGGAGGATCCACAAGGCTTCTTTGATGAGATATACAAGATTTTTTGGGTGATGCAGGCTACTAATGTATTGGGGGTTAACCTTGCAGCTTATCAGCTCAATGATGTTGCTTATCATTGGTATAAAGAGTGGGGCATAGATAAAGGTGATATAAAAGAGGAGTAGTTGTGGGAGGCCTTTTCTAATGCCTTCTTGGGTCGGTTCTTTCCTCTAGAGTTGAGGAAAGCTAAGATGGAGGAGTTTGTGAACCTCAGGCAGGTAAGGATGTCAGTAAAGGAATATGATTTTAATTTCTATCAGCTATTAAGGTACACTCCTAACTTGGTGGATGATATGAGGTTGAGAATGAGAAAGTTTACTTCTGGGTTGAATAAGGATTAAATTCTAGAGAGCAAGATTGTCTTGTTGATTAAAGATATAGATATCTCAAAGTTGATGTTCTTATGTAGTGGGTTGAAGATGAAAAGAGGAGACAGGTGGAGTTTGGGAATAGGCAGGGAAAGAGGAGCAGGTTTTCTGATCAAGGAGGTGCTCATTCTCAAGGTGATAGAGATAGTGGCAAGTGGTAGAAAAAGAAGTAGGGGAGTTTTATCTCCTTTTCTGCTAGTGTTTCTAACTAGTCGGGAGATAGGCGTCATCACGGTGGTGACAATTCTTGAGCACAAGTTGCCCAATCTCAATCGAGCGAAGGTCAGTCAGTTTCTTTGTGTCCTTCTTGTCAATTTTGTGGTCATCCCTATCGGGGTTATTATGAGGAAGGAAGGGCCAAATACTTTAATTATGGCCAGACAGGACATCGACTCAGGATTGTTCAGTTAATAAGGTTTCTACGGGGGAAAATAAGATTCATGTGGCTTCATCTTATGCTCCTACACCTAGTGGTATAGTATAGACTTTTGTTACTGCTCCTAGTTCTAGTATTAGTCGGGATGGGTTTTATGCTTTGGCATCCCAACAGGAATTCGAGGCATCACCTGATGTTGTTACTGGTACGTTACAGTTTTTCTCTTATGAAGTGTATTATTTACTTGATCTAGGGTCCACTCTTTCTTATGTGACTCCATATGTGGCTATATCTTTTGGTTTTGATTTGGAAGTTATTTCGGATCCTTTTTCTATTTCTACCTCGATAGGTAACTTTATTATTGCTAAGATAGTCTATAGGGAGTTTGTGGTATCTGTTGGTGGCAAGCAGACCTTAGTGGATATGGTAGATTTTTATGTCATTCTGGGTATGAACTGGTTACATTCTTGTTACGAATCCTTGGATTGTCGAACCCATAAAGTTATCTGCAAGTTCCCTGGTTAACCAATTATAGAATGGAAAGGTTCCTTAGTTCCTAGGGGGAGGATTATTTCTTATCTTAGAGCTTAGAGGTTAATCTCCAAGGGTTGTCTTTTTTACTTGGTCTGGGTTAATGATTCTAGCTCAAAAGGTCCTTCGTTGTCTTTGGTCCCTGTGGTTAATGAGTTTCCAGAGGTTTTTCCAGAAGATCTTCCTCGTGTTCCTCCAGATAGGGAAATAGAGTTTGGTATTGATTTGCTTTCAGAAACTCATCTAATTTCTATTCCTCTGTATAGAATGGCTTCGACTGAGTTAAAGGAACTCAAGGAGCAACTTAAGGATCTTCTGGAAAAGGCATTTATTCGTCCTAGTGTTTCTCTATGGGGTGCACCGGTGTTATTTGTGCGAAAAAAGGATGATTCCCTTCAGATGTGAATTAACTATAGGTAGTTGAACAAGGTGACAGTCTAGAACAAGTATCCTCTTCCTCGGATAGATGACTTGTTTTACCAGTTGCAAGGTTTTAAGTTCTTTTGTAAGATAGATTTTCAATCTTGGTACAATCAGATTAAGATTAAGGAGGTGGGTATCCTAAGATGGCTTTTCATACTCGGTATGGGAATTTTGAGTTCTTGGTGATGTCATTTGGGTTGACTAATGCTCTGACAACATTTATGGACTTGATGGACAGGGTGTTCAAGCAGTATGTGGATCTCTTCCTCCTTGTGTTTATTGATGACATTTTGGTTTATTCAAAGAGCGAGATGGGTCATGTAAATTACCTCTGTGTGGTATTACAGACCTTAAAGAAACAAAAGTTGTATGCAGAGTTCTCTAAGCATGAGTTTTGGTTGAACAGTGTGAGTTTTGTGTCATATTATTTCTAATGAAAGGATCATGGTCCTCAGAAGGTCGTTGTGATGAAAAGGTGGCCTAGGCCCATGACTCTATCCGATATTTTGAGCTTCGTGGGTTTAGCTAGGTATTATAGGTGGTTTGTGGAAAGCTTTTCTTCGATAGCTGCTCCTTTGACTAAGTTGGATTAGAAAAAGGTTAAGTTTTCTTGGTTGGATGCTTGTGAAAGGAGTTTCGAGAAGTTGAAAGATAAGTTGACCTCGACTCCAATCCTGACTCTGTCGAAGGGAAATGATGGGTTTATGGTTTACTGTGATGCATCTCGGGTAGGTCTTAGTTATGTGTTAATGCAGCATGGAAAGGTGATTTCCAAAGCTTCTAGGTAGTTGGAGGTACATAAAAAGAATTATCTTACTCAGGATTTGGAGTTGTTGGCGGTAGTGTTTGCTTTTAAAATATGGCGGTATTATTTGTATGGTGTTAACGTGGATATCTTTTCTGATCATAAGAGCCTTCAGTACCTGTTCACCTAGAAAGAGCTTAATTTTAGGTAGAGAAGATTGCTTGAACTTCTCAAGAATTATGATATGAATCTTCACTACTACCCAGGTAAAGCTAATATTGTTGTTGATGCTCTTAGCAGGTTATCCGTGGGGAGTTGGCTAATGTAGAGGGAGGAAAGAGGGAATTGGTGAAGGATATTCATTACTTGGCCAATCTTGGAGTTTGTTTTTTGGACTCTAGGGATGGTAGTGTAATGGTGCAAGAAGTGGTTTGATAGTTACTTGGTGCGGATATTAAGGAGAATTAAGTGTTGAATCCTATCTTGATGAAAATTAAGAGTAACCTTGGTGGGCAAAAGGTCATGGTGTTTGAGATCAGCGGTGATGGTACTTTATGGTACTAAGAGAGGTTGTATGTTCCTGATGTTGATGGTTTGTGGCAAAGAGTTTTAGTTGAGGTGCATGAGTCTCGCTATGTTATTCATCCTAGCTCGACAAAAATGTATCATAATCTCAAAGAGATATATTAGTGGAATGGTATGAATAGAGATATGGCAGATTTTGTGGCCAAGTGTATGACGTGTTAACAGGTTAATGTTGAGCACATGAGACCATGAGGGTTGTATCAAGAAATTAATTTGCCCAAATGAAAGTGGAAAGTGATCAATATGGACTTCATCATCAGTCTTCCTCAATCTCGAATCAGTATGATTCGATATGGGTCATCGTGGATAGATGACTAAGTCTGCTCAGTTCTTGCCAATGCGGACTACCTTTTCGGTGGAGGATTATTCAAAGTTGTATCTTAAGTATATTGTGAAGCAGCATGGGGTGCCTATTTTGACTATTTATGATCGTCGTACGCAGTTTATGTCTCACTTTTGGAGGTCTTTCCAGAAAGGGTTGGGGACTAAGGTTAGTCTGAGTACTGTTTTTCATCTACAGTTAGATGGGAAAGTGGAGAGAACTATTCAGACATTGGAAGATATGCTTTGGCCCTGTGTGATTGACTATGGTGTCAATTGGGTTGAGAGATACCTTTAGTGGAGTTTGCTTACAACAATAGCTAATATTTAAGTATCGGTATGGCTCTTTTTAAGGCGTTGTATTGTAGGAGGTGTAGATCTCCTATTGGTTGGTTTGAGCTTGGGGTGGTAGACATTTTTGGCCTAGATTTGGTTTATTAAGCGATGGAGAAGGTTAAGGTAATTTGGGATAGGCTTAAATTTGCCCAAAGTCGCCAAAAGTCCTATGCAGATGTTAGACATAGGGACTTGGAGTTTGAGGTCGGCGATAGGGTGTTCCTCAAGGTGTCTCTCATGAAAGGAGTGGTGTAGTTTGGCAAATAAGAAAAACTCAGTCCTCGTTATGTTGATCCATATGAGATTTTATGGAAGGCGGGAAATGTTGCTTATGAGTTGGAGTTGCCATCTAGCTTAAGTTTGGTTCATCCAGTCTTTCCTGTTTCTATGTTGAGTAAGTTCATTGGTGATTCTTCTTTGGTTGTTTCTTTGGAAGGAATGGATATTTTGGATTCTCTGTCTTATAAAGAGGTCCCGTTTGAGATATTAGATAGGAAAGTTTGTCAGTTGCGGACAAAAGATGTAGCTTCGGTTAAGGTTCTATAGCGGAACCATAGGTGGAAAAAGCTACTTGGGAAGCAAACGAGGAAATGAATTCTAAAAATCTGCTTTTGTTTTCTGCTCCTGGGATTCATGCGGATGGTATGTCTTTAACACATCTTTATTCTCCGAGTTTGTTAAAGAAAAGATTAACATCTTTGCCTCTTTGTTTTCAAACTTTGTTAAAAGGATGTTTGATAATGCAAATGACTCTGTGTGCAGTTACCCCTTACTATGTCCGTCATTCGGGGATGAATATTCCTAGTGGAGGATAATGAAACATCCTGGGTTTTGACCCTTAGAAAATTTCCTAGAATTTCCATTCTCCGAACCCAATACAGTCATGGTTATGAGCCTTATGTTAGGGTACGAGTGGTATGGTCCTGTCGTATGCTTACCAATATTAGTTGGTGGGATGGATTTGGCCAGTGGAATGGGTACGACTTAGGGGTATGAGTCGTAGGGCTTGGTATGAGTAGTACCGAGGACTCGTATGGTGGCATTATTTGATCCTCCTGGTATTTCATTCTACTAGGGATATGGGTTATCGATACAGATCGTATGTTATGGTTACAACTTGGTTGGTTGAGTCATATACTGGACAGTGTTTGATCCAAGGGTTAAGGCTTAGATACGAGTGGTGGGTACCGATTATATTGGAAGGGTATGACTCGTATGGGTCAGTCGTATTCCTGTGATGAGATTTTGTGCAACTTAATTGGGGGTATTTTGGACATACCCTAATTAGGACCCATGACTTCTAATACACTTAGGAGGTTATTTACCCTATAATTCTATTCATTAACTCTTAGAAACTATTCCAAAACACTCCATAATTATCTCAAGGGCAAGAGAGCTAGGGTTTCAACTAAAGGATTGCTTTAGGGCTTGTCTTGGTGATTTATTTCCATTAATTCTTCGGTATAAGGGTTGATTCTCCTCCTTCATGATAATTTCAACTAAAGGCATGGTTTATATAATTGATTTCATGGTTTTACTATTTCATGATTTGGTTTTCAACTATTATTTGGGGGTTTTGTTATTAAATGCTTGGCTATGGTTTCCTATGGTCTTAATTATGCTTTTATTTGCATTAATTGTAGATTTATACATTTGGATTGTATGGTAATGGTTTAATAGTCTTTCGAATTAGTTTTGGTTATATTATGCCCCCAATGTGTTTGATAAAATATTTATAAAGACATGTTCATTGCATTAACTTCTTTTAATAGAACTCTTTCATGTTTTAAACTCGGTTAAAGGAATTATACATGGTTTAAATTATTTGAAAAGGCTAAAGGCTAAATGGTTATGCTTGTGGGGAACATGGAAATCTCCCAAGTGGTTTAATATGGTTTGTAGAAGGACACTTGAAAGTCCCCTTAACTGTATTAATATGTTTAATATGTTTGGCTAAGTATATTACTTGCAAGTAAGGGGTGGCATGACGATACCAATAATATTGGCCTTGGTTAATAAAATAGTAAATGGATTGGTCGATCATTTGGAAACGGTTTTAATTGGGCATTAATGAAGGGATGTGTAGCAAAGCCGTGGAAGGTAGAGGTTTTGGGAGGGACCGAAATTGGAAACTTGTATTTACTGATATGAGGATTAGTTTTAGTGGACCGTGTTCATGATGTCACATTATTGGGAGATGTACTTGTCAACCCATGGGATATTTCCCTGCTCGTTTGGATAAACACACTGGGGCCTTTCAGCAGGGGGAGCTGAACCCATATAGCCCGTGGGTAGTTTAGGATGGCCAAGCTACACATCCTAGGCCTTATAACTGCATTATTTTATCCTTATCCTGAGATTCATGCTAGCGGTCACACGCTAACCCATCTACTGGAGTTTGTATACCCACGCAATATAGGATTTGGCTGTTCAACTTCTTCTACATAGTGATTGACTCGGGGACGACATTTAGATTGAAGTGGTGAGCTTTCATACTTTTGGAAGATATCATTTCGTGTTATGGATATTGTTAGACGTTTTAACTTTATTTTGGATATTTGTTTTGTCCTTGGTTGGGGGCATTTCTCAATCAAATTTATTTACTCTTTTGGCTAAAGGCTTTATGGTACTCCAAGGGTTGGAATGGGCGATATCGGTATTGGTGTCATCCTTGGCATTGGAATAAGCTGGGAGGCTGGCATCATTGGACATAATTTCTCACTGTTTCATCATATTACATTTTGAGATTAATTATATTATATTTGGGTATTATCTTTGGTTATGGCCTGGTTTATGGCCTATGGTTTTGTTAGTATGGCAGGGTGGTTGATTTGGTACGGGTGGACTCGATTGGGTTGGTCATGGTTGTGACTCCATCCTAGAGTCTTCATGAGAGCATTTACGCTATCTTATTATATGCTTGAAATTTAGCCCATCTAAGGCTGGATATAGGTGGTTGGGTTGGGTAACAGGGGATGGTCCTCAATCCTAGTTGGACTTGGGATGCCCATTACGACAAGGCCTGGGGGTTGGGTCATGTCATCGTCATACCAAATAAAGTTAAGCTTGCAAGCCAATTCCATTTATACCATACAAAAACCATTTAGCCAATTTGACTCCAAAGTTCCAATTAAATTCAATCCATGGCCACGAAGGCCTTCCAAAAACCATTTTAAGTTCCATTAACCTTTTGTGCTATGCAAGGTTCCAAAAGCGTATTCAATTATGCATGTGGATGTTTCAAAACCAATTATACAAGTTGGGTTGAGGTTAAAGCCAATTCCAAGAACATTAAACCATAAAATTTGAGAAAACCTATCTTTCCCATTCTAATTCCCATACCCATGCACATATTCAATTCAAAAATCATAAGATAAAGCATGAATAACCAATTCAAAACCATGGGAGATCAATTCATAAGATAGTCATTCCAAATTCCTCAACCCACTTTTAAAATTCAACCACTAAAACTATATGGATAAAAATTATAAAAATATTTTCTATAAAAATGATTTAAGGAAGAGATACATACCTGGATAACAAAGAGATTTGGAGAGAAAACCACCGATTGAACCCTAGGTGTTTAATCCTTAGATACCCTAGTCTTTTTCTTGCTTTAGAAGTTTGAGAATAGAGAATGATGTTTATGATTAAGTAATGAAGAATTATGGGGTCCTTTAGGGTGTTTTAAGTCATGTAAAATAATGGAGTGAAAGGAAAATACCAAAATAACCCCACTTAAAACATGCAAAAAATTATTGTTGGTCACTATGGGTTAGGTAACAAATCATGGTCACTAGTTATAAGTCATCACCGCGACTCATAAATCGAGTAAAAACTCAGGGCCACCTCAATAGAATGGTAATGAGTCACACCCTATGACTCATGATAAGACCTTATAACTTGTGAGGGATAAGTCGTTATCCAAACAAAAATATTAGGACACATCATTGGTTTGGATACGATTAGGACTATGTGACTCGTGAAGAGGGCCCATGACTCGTCACGTAAGCCGTACTCCAGACAATGAACACAATCACTAGGAAAATTTTAGAGTCCAAAACTAGAGTATTACACGCTACTTCTTTGTTATAAATACTGTCCTTATCATTATCTTCTAAATATGCTACTTCTTAAACTATTCCTGCAATTGCACCTTCTCCTTAGCTATTTGTTGTGCCAATATAATATGTAGAGAACTGTCTGGAGAACTCTTTTTACATTTTGCAATAGCTTTTAAGAAGATAATAAATTTTTTCCTATTGGGACTTCTTGCTCAATCATAAGAGTACTGAAGCTAATGATGTTGCACTATCATCAATTTTTAAAGCCATATAATACTCTGCCTTAGCCAATTTTGATGACATTTCTTGATCATGGTGTTGTATCTCCATTGTATTTATCTACTTTCTTGATATTTCATGTGATGCATATGTATGTAGTTCTAAATATGCATAGTTCTGCAAGTCCATTTTGATGTTTCTCTCCCCTTTCTGGTCATTAACTTATAATAGATATGCCTTCGTATTACAACTATTTGGGACACTATTGGAGTGTTGTGTGCTTAATTCTATCAGAGTATGTTGTTTGACCTATGTGCTAGGATTATTGTTCCTCATTATGTTGTTTCTGTATTCATGTGCCTTGTTTTTTCCTTTACTGTTGCTTGTGGTTTCTTCTACCTTCTCTTCATCTTTGTTGCTATCTTTCACATTATTAACCTTGTTGTTTTATGGTACCTGAGTATTTTCACTATGCTCCTTGCCTTCATTATCTATTTCCTAGTCTTTAATTCCATTCAGAGCCTCAAATGCATTTTTGATACTCCCTTTATTTAAAGTAGTAGGAGAGATTGTCAAGAGAGGGAAATTATATGTTGATGTTAAGAAAAATGCTTGGTCAGTCTTAATAGGATGGTCGGTGGCTTGATTGGCCATTACTAGTGATGGAAAATAGTTTTATGGTGGTAGAGTATTTTGGTGGTGGTGGTAGGGTTTTTTGTGATTAGTAGAGGTTAATTCTCTTTCCAGTCTATACTAAATTATCTTCAAAACTTGGATTTCAAAGTTAGATTTCGGAACAAAAATAACAAAAATAAAGTAACTTCAAAAATAAGGATTATAAGTTGAAAAAGCATTACTAGACTATTTCTATGTCATCTTCCTTGGCAACGACGCTATAATTTGATACCCAAATTACACCTCTTAAAAAACATAAAAGGTTCTTTGTCAAATATAACATTCATTACGGTTGGGGTCTAATCCCACAGTGAATAAGATAAGAGAATACATCTATAATGTTTATTCAGGGAGATTATTGATATTTCTAAAGAGTATTGGCATCTATAAAACTCAACAAATTCATTATTTCCAGTAACAATGAACCAATTATTGATTTACACTCTGTTTTGATGGTTGTTACATATTATTTCATAATGTATGATACTGTATTGTATTGTATGGTACTATATGGTTTTAATGACTATAATGTTTGGATAGATTGTATCGTTTTTCGTCATTACATAATTTCACACATCAATAATTTAAAGGATAAACCTACTAGAAATGTAGGATACGAGGCAGAGCTACTATAAAAAAGGTAGAATAGAGGATAAAATAAGATTAGAATGTAATAAATAAAGGTAAAATGAGAAAAAATATTAAGGTAACGACGCAATACCACCAAATCAGTGATTACATAAAGTGAGGCTTTTCATGGTTACCTAACCTTCGAATCAAATCATACCATACCATATATTTTAAGAAATAGTCGAAACAAATATAGTACTCTTAGAAACGATATCATACTATAACCACTATCCAAACAAAGTGTTAATATTGTATTCAACAATTAGAGATTATTAACATTGTATTCCTCATGATTTAATAACTCTAACAAGCTTACATTTTAGTGGTGATTCATTCTAGTGTCACACATGCAATAGTTTACCTAAAGTCTTTCAGCCCAATCAGATAAGTTTCACTCTAAATCCTTCTAGAATTTAAGTGTTCATTGACTAGCTTTTGTCATACTTTAATAGATCTAGTCATTACATGAGGGTTGGAAGCCTCAAATCAATCTTACTAACTCCTTTTGTAATTTATACTTCTTTTGTCAAGAAAGATTAGACCTAAGTTTAGTTTTACTGTTTTCAATCATAAAAAGACATTGGCATCGAAGGAATTACCAGTGCATATGTAAATACCATCCAAAATCACCTTCTTGTAAACAATGGTTTCCACAATCATTGTTCTGGGGTTTAGCTACTCATACTTTTATGAACGAAACCAATAAGAGAAGTCATAATCTTAGTTTATGACTCATCACCGGGATTTTGGTTTGAACTCAGCTTCAGCCAACATCTCTGCCACAATTTCATATTAGGATTGATAGTTTATTACTTACGTCCATGGTCCGTCATCTAATCTGTCCTTATCTAGGCATCACAACTTTCTTCCAATTGCTTCATGAGTCTGTGCACTGTCTATAATCTAATTCCACAGCCTGCCATTCTTTAATTTTTCACCAAAACTTCAATTCTTGTGTATGTGGCCTATTTCCCCTGCACGTAGACCAAAAATTCAATCAAATCAGACAAAAATCACTTATGAACTACAGAATTCATAGTTAAAAAGTATCAAATGTGCCATGAAATCTTGGAAAATTATAAACCCATCATTTTATTAAATATTTATTAAGGGATGTGCTAAGTCAAATATGTACATGACGGGGGGAGTAATTGACTAGAAATTACAACATTTAATGACATGTAGTAAATTTCAACTGAGCTAATTTAAGTGGTGGAACATTGAGTGTTTAACTTATAACTATTTGATTAGAGATATCAAATTAGAATCACTAGTTAATATGCAAAAATAGTTTGATGATAATTGTCAATATTGTCTAAGAACTAATTATTTCCGTGGTGTAAAGATAATTTAATTTGTTTATACAAAATAATCAATAGGTGGACTTTCTAGTGGGTGTATTGTTTTTTCTTGAAAATTTTAAAAAACATAGATTGCTTGGAGCCGACTTCAAATATTCAGAGAAATGAGGAAAAAAAGTATCAATGACCAATTTTTGTCCATATATTTAAATTCAGGAAATTAGAAAAGGAGAAGTCAGTACTTTGCACGGGCCCAATATCTATTATAATTAGTAATTGTAGTTGAATATTTGTAATATTATAAAGGAAAAAGAACATAAATGGCATGTTGGCCCATTCAAACAGCCTAAGAGAATGAATTTCCATATTTTAGCCACATGGCTGATGTCAGCCGCTGACACATGTCCTCTTTTTTTTTTTGCTTTGTTACTTTTTAATTGACCAAGACTTCTTTTTTCTTTTTGTCCTTTTTTGTTAGTGATTTACTTTTTTCCCCTTTATTTTAAAGAACAATTGATCTATTTTTTTAAAATATTTTATCAAGATAAAAAAACAATCAATAATTTTAAAAAATGGATTATTATTGTGTAAAAGACTCTTTTTTTCAAATAAATAAATACATATTTTATGCAAATAATGATACAACTTATATACATATTATAACAATAATTGTATAGTTTCTATACACAGCCTATAGAATATTTAGCTACAATCATTATTTAGATACAAATTCTATGCAATATTTATGCAGTTTATATACATCCTATACATATACATATTCTATACAACAATGATACAAATTCTATACAGATCATATATATAAAAAAATATTCTATACAATACTTATATGATTTTCTATACGACCTTTGACTACCATTATTATTCGGATATGCATTTTATACACGAACTACACAGTTTCTATACACATTCTATACATAAGTATTTTATACAACAACTATACAGTTTTTAAACACATTCTATATATTTTTTATCTATATTTTATACATATACATTTTTCTTATAATAATACAATTTCTACACATGTATTGTATATAGGTACATTTTTATATAAAAATTATTTTATTTTTATATAATTATATTTAATTGTTATTTTTAAACAACCAAAAAAATAATAGACTAATTTTTAGTTAAAAAGTTTGTAGAAAAAAACTGAAACAACCTTTTAGGAAAGGGTCGAATGGCCTAAGGCTGAAAATATATGGCCGAATAGCCCAAGGCTGAAAATGGCCTGACCAAATGGCCCAATGGCCATTCAATGGCATTAGTTTGGCCGACAGGACATAAAATGTCCATAGTCCTAAACTTGGGCCATTTATTTTAAAAATAGCCATGTAATATCTTTTTTCCTATTATTAAATACATTGATATTTGCCTTTTTTCTTCTAGCTAACTATATTAACAATATCACATTAGAAATCAAATGTATTTACAAATATAAAGATAGAGAAATTAATAACTATAAAATATGTTAGAATTTTGAATAATTAAACAAAAAGGCCAAACTTAATTCTGATTAAAAAATTATCTTCTACTTCATCCGATTCATATTAGATGACACTTTTGTTTGCACTTACCAGATAAGAAATTCACTTAATTAATACTAAAAGGTAAATATGTTTCACTTAATTACCCTAAATTATATTGTACCTACTTAATCTAATTTTTGATTATGTAAATATATTTTTAAGTAAAGTAGGCCACAATGGCTTTTATTATATAAAAAAGGAAAAATTACATAAACTAGCATACCTAAGACATTAATTACAAGTAATAGCAATAGTTTATCAAAATTACAACTAATAGCAAAAGTAGCAATATTTTATCTTTTTTATTACCAAGCACGTGACTTCTACCCATATATTTTCACTATCCTCTTTTCACGCCACTTTACTTTCCCATAACCCTATTTTCACGCCATTCATAAAAATTTTAATTCTCTCCACTATCTTTCTTCGGCTATTTTTTTTTTTCAAATTTTGCTTTTCTCTCTCTGATTCTTGATAAATATTGTTTTCATCTATTAAGGTAAGTTGATTTTACAGTTAATGCATTTTATCTGTTTCATATAACTTCTTTTTTTATAATTTTTTTGGCATTATTTTTCCACATTCTTCTGCGTCTTGAATTGTGAAAATTTCAGAAATTTGAGATTTTTTTATTTTGAATTGAGAAAATTTCAGAAATTTAGGATCTTTTCTAGCATATTTCTTCAAATTTTGATTAAGTACTATCCTATTTCTTCACTGATTTTTTCTCTCAAATTCTTGATAAACATTGTCCCCATCTATTAAGGTAAGTTGATTTTACAGTTAATGCATGTTGTTTTTTTTTCATATAAGTTCTTCTATGCAATTTATTTTCGGCATTTTTCACATTCTTCAGTGTTCTTCTTTTGGGGGAATTTTATTTTTTTTTATTTTTATGTGTTGAAATTCCTGGGGCATTTTTTTTCACATTCTTTTGTGTTGTAATTTTTTGGGATTTTTTTTGTTTACTTTTTGTGTGTTGAAATTTTTGAAGTTCTGTTATAATGACTGAACATGCAATGTAGTAGTTCAGTTGAAGGAAGGTGTTAGTATTGAAGAGTTGAGATCGAAGCAGCGTAACGATCCCAAAAAGATTGTGGAAATCATAAACCGAAAAGCATTGATAAAATCCTCATCCCTCAAACCCATAAAAAATGAAAAATCGGCGAAAAAAAGAAAGTCGGATGGAAAAGCGGAATCTAATAAAATTGCAAGTCCTGGTTTATCTGATTTTGAATCTCAAGAAAAGAAAGCGGAGCAGGTATTTTGATATGTGTAAAGTTTTATAGTTTCTGGACAACATGTTCATATATGTATTTTATATATACATTTTATAAAGTGTTTATTTTTTTATTTTGTTGCTAATGTGTTGAGATGCATCTGTTATATCTAAGATTTTTAGTTTGTATATAGTTTTGTCACTGATAATAATTATATTTTGTTATGTATAATATATTTTTGATATGTATTTTGTATTTATGGTATGTGTAAGATATTTATATTTGTTACTGATAAGGTTTGTAATTGATGTTCAGTTGTATATTTTATTTGTAAGTTAAATTTGGACCATTTATGTATTCATGAAATACATATGTATATGTTTCAATGTAAATATAATATGTACATTGTAAATACATAAGTACCACTATTTTGACATGTAAATGTTATACATGGTACTAGTTAGATATGTATTTATTTTGTTTACTGATAAGATATGTAGACTATGATATGTTCTTCTTTTTATTGATAAGTATGATTTATTGACAAATTATGTATAAATAAAATACATATGTAATTTTTTTGCTTGGAATCATATAAATATATTTGTTACATAAGTACCACTGTTTTGACATGTAAATGTTATACATGGTACAGATCTTATTCGCACAAGATATGCTTCACTTTTGTGGGATTATGGTTCGAGGAAAGAAGAAGCAAAGGCACAAAGTGATAATGAAGCACCAATGAGGCATCCTTTAGAAATTGGGATAACAAAAGACACTAAAGGGCATGATATTTGATGTGTATTTTATTTTGTTGAAGTTTACAACAACACATTAGGTGGATAAACAATTTTTTGAATATTTCTTAAGTTTTATATGTTACTTTAATGTTCAAAGATGATATGTTAATGTTTCTTTACTGTTATATTACATTTGTTGATGTTTAATCTTTTAAACTCCAATATTTTCATGGTTAGTTTATGTAAATGTTAGTAATTGTCTTTATGAACTTTTCTTCTATCCAGTTTTACATATGTATTTATTTATAATACATATGTATTTATTTATAATACATATGTATTTATTTCTAATGCATATGTATTTTCCAGTTATGATTATATACACATATGTATTTTTACAAGGTTGCACACATTTTTGAACTATACATAGTTATTGAATTCTTATGCAGATGTCCATATAAATTTATGAGTCATATGTATTTATGAATAATACACATGTTCATTCCAGTGTACATATGTATTTTTAATAACACATACTTATTTTTTACAAGTCTAAAAGTATATTTTTCTTGATATGCATTTGTAATTTTGAAAAATACATATTTATGATTAATACATATGTTCATTTCAGCATGCATTTGTATTTACGTCTAACGCAAATATATTTTTCCCAAAATACATCTATATATATATATATGAAAAAAATTAATCAAACTCTGTAAAATAATTGCAACATTTGGACTATAACAAATTAACAAGTTCAAAATTTAGAATGGCATAATTCTCAATGAAAAAATTCAACAATTGTATTTTGACTAAAAACATCATCCAACTTATCATTTGTTGTATTTCCTACATGAACGCCTATTGTGACCTTTAAACCTACATGAATTATAATAATTTTTATTTTTCTTTTCGAACATATCTCTTCCTAATTTACCATGAACAATTCATCATGTGACTTACTAATTTTTTCACACTACCCCATAGACGCCACATACATGCATAATGTGGTACATTATTGTACACATCAGCAACAACTTTTATGATGCTTGCATTACGATCAAAAACTACGCACATATATTTTTTTTCACCATATGCTTCCTTCAGATTCTCAAATAACCAAGTCCAAGATGCATCATTTTCAGAATCTAGTACACCATATGCCAATAGAAATATATGTCCTACATATTGAAAAAATACATATAAGAATACATAATTTTTACACATAAAATACTGCATATGTATATTATAAATACATACAGTTGGAAACATATGAAACTGCCAGTGAACACATAAATATACTGCATATGTATATTATAAATACATATAGCTGGAAACATATGAAACTACCAGTGAACACATAAAACATACTGCATATGTATATTATAAATACATATAGTTGGAAACATATGTAATCTTCATAATGTTGTTTATATGTCCATCTATAAGAGTGTTTAACAAGAACAGGTATGCTTCCCATTATCAATCTCCAAAACACGAAAACACAGTAAAAAATAAAATTAAATATCAAATACGTACAATATACAACAACTAATTCGTATATACAAAACTGCAAAATGAATTCCAACGAAAAGAAATCTTTTATTCGAATACTAGTTATCATCGACTAAAATTTAAATTTAACGTATAACAATGTATCTCAATTTTCACATTACATAACAACACAAGTAACTTGAAATTTTAAAAAAAGAATTTCGATCAAATTATTTTTTTCGAGAACTGATAAAATTCAAATACGATCTCAGGTTTTCAAATTTTGCGACTGCTACGCAATTTTATTACAAGTTTTTCAGTAATTTTTGCAATTTTATTTTATGAAAAACACAAATAGAATCATGTTTTTTTAAATCTCAAATACGTACTATATACAACAAATAGTTCGTATCTACAAAACTGCAAAATAAATTCAAACGAAAAAAATTTTTAGTCGAACACTAGTTATCCTAAACTAAAATTCAAATTTAATGTATAAAAATTACATCTCAACTTTCAAATAATAGAACAACAAGAACAAATTTGAAATTGAAAAAAAAATTGCTTAAATCATTTTTTATGAGAACTGATAAAATTCGTATAAGATCTTAAATGTTTGAATCCAGGAACAGTTTGATACAAGTTTTTCAGCAACTTCGCACTTTAATTTTATGAAAACCACAAATAGAATAGAGTTAGTTGATCAATACCTGTAATTGGACCGTTGGATTTTCAATATTTTCTTCAAAATTTTAGTCGATCAGCAAAAAAAAATAACATTAAGAAAAATGTTTTTGAATTTGAATCTATATTTTGAATTTGATTTGAGTTGCTGATTATGGAAAATGTTTTTTGAATTTCAGTTAATAGTTGTAATTTAATGGTTGTGGTAAAAAAAAGTTTTATAAGGTAAAGGAATCTATAAAATTAAATGTGCCATAAATTAAGGAACAGTTTTTTCCCTTATTTAACTCAAACAGATTAGCACTAAATTAGGAAGGGAATCTATGATTGTATATGTATTTAAATAGCAACAGTTTATTGAAATACAAAATACCTATTGCTATTTTTTGTAATTTTGAAACTATTGTTATAAAAGTTACAATTAAGACTCTATAGTTGCTATTTTTTAATTTTTCCCTATAAAAAATCAAATACTCGAATGAGCCTGATCTGACCCAGGCCCATGACAAAAATAAACATGAACAAAACGAAAAAAATCTATGTACAAGTCCACTAGGGGTGCTTACCGGGTAGATCGGATGGATAAATATGCTTAACGGTTTGGCTTATTGGATATCGACTTTTAAATATACTAATCTACTAGCCAACCAATATGATATCGGTTGGTTCAGTTTGGATTAGTAATTATCGAACGGCTAACGGGCGGTGTATTGGCTCAATTATTTCATGCTCCCTTCTTTCACTTTCACAATTTCACTTGCCAATATATTGATCTCCCATAAAACTCCTTTTTCATACTCTACTTAAGCTTATAATTGTAATTTAAAATAGAGTGAAAAATACATAAAAACTTAAATTTTGAGGGTGCATACACACAAACATTTGTTTAAAAAATATTAACCATAATATACTTCAAGTATACATATTATAGATTAGAAGTGAAGACAAGTCTAATATGGTCCAAACTCCAGACTAATGAGCTAGTAGATCAATAAGAATTCAACTTGTAAATCGTATCGTCATATAACTATGATGTCTGTGAGCTAGCTAATAAAACATATAACTTTCTTGTCATAATCAAAAGTCCAAAATAGAGAGTAAAACAACTTGTTTTGATTTGATCTTTAAAGAGGCCATTTTGGTTTGATCAATTTTAAGGAGCAGTAGAATATCACATGTAGCTTTAGGGTTAATAATAAATACTTTAAAATATATAGCTAATGATAAAAATTAACTATAATAGTCCTTAACGGGTTAACAATTTATCCAATAAGAAAATTGAGTAATCCACCCCTGCATCAATAAACCTTTAAGTATAAGATTTTAATCTATTTTCTAACAATTAATTCAATAACTCAATATCAATAAGTCAATTTTGTGATTGGCAATATCAATAAGTCAATTTTGCGATTGACTTATCAGTTGCAGTTCGATTTTGAATAGTCCTAAAGTCCACAGCATAGATCTGTCTAGACACACCCATAAAGGGGAAAGTAAACTCTTCAACTTCGTTCAACATATCCACACTCAAATCGATCCTTCTTATGATGAATGCTCTTTATAAATATCTACCATTTCCAAATTAATCCTTCTAAGAATGAGATAAAGATGAAAAAGGTCAAAACTCCATTCTCTATTTCGAGACTCTAATCCCAAACCTGAAATTTGTTGAGTTTGAGGTGTTTTCACATATCACATTCTATTATCTCATGAATGCCAGGGAAATTGGCTCAATTAAGACTTCTTCAACTCAATTAAGGCAAATTTAGTGAGCTCAAGGGTTGATTATGATGTTTCTATTCACTTTTAATGTTAATTTGATTAGATCTAACATCGTTCTCTTCTTTCTTAATATGTGTAGCTCGGGTGTACTTACAGTAAACTGGCAATGGCAGAATTTCACCAATATAGGTATTTTTTCTTATTGATCTTATTCCTATTTTTTGATATTTTTATAACTATGTTCTTGTCCTGAACCGACCTTCTTTGTTTATTCCAGTATGTTAATTTTCTAATCCTCCCCGTTTTCCAATAGATTGAGCTTAGTTAAAAGTTGATACCACTGCTTGAAGTTTAAGATAATAGGTAATTTATCATACCAGTGTTGGCTCCTTGTGTTGTCTCTGTTGCAACTGCTTTGATATTATGTTGACTGTTGTACTGTTATTTTGTAGCTGTTGTTTCCCTAGCTCTGTTTTTATATTTCTTATCCTGAGATTGGGAATTTTAGCTTCATCCATGTTAATGATCCCTCTTGCTTCAATGGCATATCCTACAACGATGAGTATATTAATCTTTGTGTACCTAAAAAACTATTAAATTTGATTAGTGAAAAAAACCAGTCAGCTTATTGCCTTCTCTGAAAATGTGCACCGCCACCACATCTTTATCTAACATTAGCATCCTTATTCTCTTGATTTTCATAGCAATGCGCCAAGCAATTTCTTAACTTCCATATAAAATCTTCTTTAGGCTACACAGTTAGTCTTAAGTATTTCAGGAAGAAAATTGTTCTCAACACAATACTCTAGGCCTAGTGTTAGTGCCACTGCCTCAATAACTAGGTTAGTTCCATCAAACAATCTCCTAACTTTAACATATATCAAGTGACCCTCTCTATTTCCAATATAAAAAGCCACAGAGCTAGGTCTTGGGTTTTCTTTAATGTTACATCTGAGTTACATTTAAAGGTCCCCAAAATAGGAGGGTTCCGCATCACAATTCTACAGCATGTAGCCCATACTCCTAAAAAAAAGTTTACCAAAACAAGCCAAGTTATTGGTAAAATTTTTAGCCTAGGATAATTATGTCTAGCCAACAGACGTAAGTTTTTGTTCATCTCCATATCCATCTCCATCCCCACATAAGCCATTTTCCCTCCATGATTAATGGTGTTCCTTCTCTTTTAAACCTTCCAAAATTATGAACATTGGAATAATATTAAAATATAATTAAAGCTTTTGATCTTTATAATCTTTCCACCACTTTAACATTGAATCCTTGAATTGTATAAAAAGGCCAAAAACTACAGCTACAGTTGCAAACTTGTACCAAAGTCAATTAGCTATAGTACACTTAATAAATAAGTGATTCATAGTTTCTTGAGCATTCTCCTCATAGCATCTGCATATCACCTCATCGCAGACCATGATTCTTACTAACACTTCCGCAATGGGAATTCATTTCTTCTATAGTCTTCAAAGAAAAAAACTGTCCCTTTTAAAGGTATCCCTTTTATCTGCAATTATTTGGAATCTTGTACCACTCATGCTTGTCTAAATATTTCCCAAGTTGATACGGGGAAAATGGCCATCTTATCTTTTGATGACATCTTTGGAGGCCAACACATAGAGGCTCAAGACTTGGTCACCTCGAGAATACAAGAACATGCATGGAGGACCCGTTTTGAGCGTAACTTAAAGCAATTTCGCGTATGGAAGATTGCTTGGAGCATTTAAGAGTGAGGACTCACGGTTTTGAACCTTAATTAAGGGCATTTTGGATATTACACATGGTGTATTTACACACCATGGCCGCACCTATCATTAAGGGCAAAGTGGTCTTTTTGTATTCTTTTGTATTACACTATAAATAGGTCATTTTAGCTCATTTCTTGGAGATTTGGAAGGATGAAGAATTGAAAGACATATTTTCTCTCTTTTGAGAGTGTAACACCCTTAGTTGTAGGGCTTGGAAAAGCCATCCTTAGCATAGGGCTTGGAAAAGCCAATATTGATCTTTGCTTGGAAACGGTAGATCTTAAGGTTAGTTCAATCCCTTGGTGGTCACCGTAAGAGTGTGGTTTTGATTGTTACATTCATTAGGGGTTAGTGTTGAAATACACTTGGTTCTTAATCTTGTAATAATCTTGGTCTCACTATCTATCTTTATTTTCTTGCAAATCGTGTATGTGTTGTGTAGTGGACTGTTTTGGGGTCTTCGTTGAATCCAAAACTTGTATTATTGTTGTTCATCTTGTTCATCACGTTTCATAGCTGTTTTGGTGTTAATATACACTCTTGTATCTTGTATTCGTGTTGTTAGTAGCGAATCCGAGTGTGGTCTCCATCTTGGTCCTCGAATCCGTAAGATTGGTGGACTGATTTGGTGTTTGTTTCGTGCTCCTCTTTGTTTTTCCGTATCATTTGGTATCAAAGCATGGATTGATCTTGTTCCTACAAGATCAATCTTGGGTTTGCTTGTTAGAAAATTAAAAAAAAAAAAAAAAAAAAAACTGAAAACTGAAATTTTCAGAAAAATAGCAATCTGTCCACTTTGTGTTCTTGGCCAAAAATTGTGTTCTTGTTGTATCTTGGCCGAGATTTTTACTTGTCTTAAGTGTTTCTAGTGTTAGTATTGTTCTTCACTAACACTTTGAGTCTATATCTTGATTTGAGCCTTTGTTGTTGATGTTGTTATTGTGAACTTGGACTTGGCCGATAGTTGTTGGTATTGTTGTTGCGGGTTCAAGACTTGAACGTGTGATGTGTTGATTGGTTCAAGTTTTGAACGTGTATTGTGGAGATTGTGTTGTGGAATTTAAGCTTGGAAAGTTGTTGTTGTTGTTTGGGGGGTCCAACTTGAATCTTAGAACTTCAAGACTCAAACTTTGTGTTCTTGGTGTTCTTAAACATCTCCATATATTGTTGAAAAAAAAAAGTGGTTGTTGATTTTTGAAGTTGAAGAAAAAAGAGTGTGTATTGTGTTAGTCTTGCAAGACATAGATCCAAGTTTCAAGGTGTAGTACTTGGCCTTGTGTTCTTGTTGTTGACAATTGGTGGTATTGTGTTGTGTTCTTGAAGAAGTTGTTGTTGTGTTCTTGAAGAAGTTGTTGTTGTGTTCTTGAAGGTTGTTGTGGTGTTCATCTAGTGCTTCATCTTTTCTTACAACTTAAGACAATCAAAAGGACAATATAGATTCAAAAGGTGAAGATGAAAAGATGTAAAGCTTGTTGTGAGAAACCTTGAACCCAACACTTCCTAGACTAGACTTCTACTTTTTCAGCTTTTCCTTATTTCAAAGACCTTGTTTTGTGGGACTACTTTTTCTTGTTTCAAGAACTTTGTTTTGTGGGACAAACCACTTTTTTCTTGTTTCAAGAACCTTGTGTTGTGGGCAAAATACTTTTTCCTTATTTCAAGACTTATGTTTTCCCTACCAAAAAACCAATTGTCACCTTTTCCAAATAGTGTGAAGATTTAAAATTTCAGAATTTGTGATTATAATGGGTGGGACCAAAACCAATTGCATGCTGCCACGTCATCCATTTGCTACTGTTCACGTCATTAATAAGCTCAAATTTCAGATTTTAGTAGTTTCCTTTTGTTGTTCCTTAGTTTTAATTTTATTGCTTCCAATTAATTAACAACTAGTAATCACCTACTTAGTTGTAGATTAATTGTTGAATCCGTTTCTTTCGTGTCTTCGTTATTTGTGAGCTTTTCTCATTTTTAATTCGTTGTAACTTTTTTATTTCAAGTTCGTAAGGAAATTTTATTTTGTGTCTTGAGTCGATCAAACAAGAATCTATTCCGGCCACCAAGTAGAATTGACATCCTATTGACTACCGGAGTATAAGCAGCTTTCAATATTCGCCGCTCCAATTGTGAGAATCACAAAGGTGAGTGTATACGAGTGTTGGTGAGGAGCTTTACTACTAATCTTGTTTGTTCATTTTGTAGGTTTAAGGGGTGATATAAGAGGAACATGAATTTGATAGCCGGGGATTATTGTGACTACAATATAGGAGACTATGATTGAAGTGAGGGTTTTTATGGCTACGAAGTTGAGGAAGATTGCGGTGGCTATGAAAATAGCCATGGTCAAAACATAGGCAGATTTGAAAATTACTGTTTTGAGGGAGAAAATGAGGTGAATGAAGTGCCTAGTGCTTATGGTGACTTTGGAGATGATGTAGGACCTCGTGATGGATCTTATGATGAAGTTGGGACATGTGAGGAGTCTTGCACTCCCCACTCCGAACCTAGATTTGGTGTTAGGTATAACCCTGTCATTCGTAAACCTTATGAGAGTTATGATGAGAGTACACGTGAGGAGTGTGAATATTCATATTCTCCACCTTGTTGTACTTCTTATCAAGGTCGATATAGTGTGAATGGTTATACTAGCTATAGTGTAGGTTGTCCAATGGGAAGAAGAGGATATACATCTCCAAAATCGAGGGGTACTCATGTGCTTTACAATGTTGATCCGAGAAGGAGTGTACACTCCGGAAAGGTGACCATTTGTGGGATACCGGGCTGCCTCGTTGTGTTAAATGATAGGTACTATAGAAACTACATTGTTCCATCCATGGTTGATTACTTGGGGTTATTTTGTGAGCCTTTACTTGTTCCATACTTCTTGGACAAGTTTAAGGTTACCGAGAGGGTAAAAGTTGTCTTCTCCCAATTTAATTACCATGAGGAGGTGTGGTGTGATTTTTTCCCATAACCTATGGTCATGTGAGCTTAGGCGCCGATTGGTTTGCACAACATAAAGTTCCAAATATGCAAAATTGACCTAATATTGTAAGAGACCGATGGGGAAATTGCCTCGAGACGTACATTCTGCCCGGGCCGCAAAAAAAAGTTCCTACCTACTCCAATTCAAATTATTATGAGAGACAGAAGATTGAGAGGAGTAAGGGAGTGAAAGGTGGTAATCCGAGAGTGGAAAAAGGAGAGGTTGTGTGGAGCAAAGTAAGAGGATTACCACCAAACCATGCTAACATTGTTTGTCCTTCTATTTCTAAGGACATTTGTGTAGGTAGCAACATGGAAAGAGAAGAAGAACAATGCCAAAAGAAAGTTGCTGCCCAAACCTTTGGAGGACCTTCACACCATGACAAAGAAGAATCTACTCAAGGACTTCAAGGTAAAATGGCAAACTCTTACACTTTTGTACATGTGAATGATAATTGTGTGGCTAGTAGCCCATTGAGTGTGAGTTGTAGCTTGCCTATATGTGAGTGTATTATTTCTTTGCCACTTGATGATGATGTACATGTTGTGAGTGTGGATACACTAGTTGATCCTATTGATGACCGAATAGACTCTTCTTGTAAGATCGATTTATGTCCACCTAGTGTTGAAACCATTATGTTGAATGAAAGTACATTATCTTCTAAAATTTGTGTTGATCAACTTATGTGTGAAAATTACCCACCACTTGAGGATGTGTATGATGTAATTAATGAACCTCAAGGGTGTGATGATGTTGAAAATGTTGATCAAAGTGAGAATGAACCCGAGAGCTCTTCTTGGGGTAATATTGTGTTTGAAACATCCTTGAAACTTGATATTGATCATTTAGAGAGTGAGGAACTTGCTTGTTCCAAATCTGTCCGTGAGGTAGATCACACTCTTTTTAGGTACAATGTCTTGTTTGAAGATGATTTAAACACTCCTAATGAACCTAGTGGTGAAAATGATGGTATAGCTTGCCTTGGAAGCTATAGCCTATATGCTAACCCACTATGGTGTGACAATATTCCTCCTAAAGAGGGAAATCTCTTCTTGGAAGATGAGAGTCCTCTTAAGGGTAAGGAATGTGTAGTTACGAAAGCTACTTCTTCTTCTACTTTGTGTGATTTCATTGTTGAGAGTACTCATGGTGATTATTGGGAAACTAGTAGTGAGTACACACATGAGAGCACCTTAGTAGAAGTCGATTTGAGTGATACTTTTCTCTACTCTCTATTTGCTTTGGATCATATGTATGTTATTGTAGAGAGTATGTCATTTAGTTTGGGTATAGACCACGGGAAAGGGAAGTGTTGTCGAGACCCGTGTCTATGGCCACTTTTCCCATTTGAACCTGGTGCCAAATTTAGAAATGGTGATGTTGGTGCACCAAACTTGTTGCTAGGTCTACATGACAAGCAAAGTGTCACTCTTGATGTATCCTATAACCAAATCCTTTGTACATCTTTTATTGAGTTTTTAATATTCCTTGCAAAGGATTCTTGGTTATATTGCAAATATGTGCAACCTTGGCATGTTGAGATGATTTGTTATGCTAACCCTAACCCTCATGCCATGAGGAGTTGGTATTTGTTTGTCCTCTCTTCGATTTTGCAAGGTTTGGATTCGAGGTCGAATCCTTTTCAAGAAGGGGAGGATGATACGGGGCAAATGGCCATCTTATCTTTTGATGATATCTTTGGAGGCCAACACATAGAGGCTCAAGACTTGGTCACCTCGAGAATACAAGAACATGCATGGAGGACCCGTTTTGAGCGTAACTTAAAGCAATTTCGCGTATGGAAGATTGCTTGGAGCATTTAAGAGTGAGGACTCACGGTTTTGAACCTTAATTAAGGGCATTTTGGACATTACACATGGTGTATTTACACACCATGGCCGCACCTATCATTAAGGGCAAAGTGGTCTTTTTGTATTCTTTTGTATTACACTATAAATAGGTCATTTTAGCTCATTTCTTGGAGATTTGGAAGGATAAAGAATTGAAAGACATATTTTCTCTCTTTTGAGAGTGTAACACCCTTAGTTGTAGGGCTTGGAAAAGCCATCCTTAGCATAGGGCTTGGAAAAGCCAATATTGATCTTTGCTTGGAAACGGTAGATCTTAAGGTTAGTTCAATCCCTTGGTGGTCACCGTAAGAGTGTGGTTTTGATTGTTACATTCATTAGGGGTTAGTGTTGAAATAAACTTGGTTCTTAATCTTGTAATAATCTTGGTCTCACTATCTATCTTTATTTTCTTGCAAATCATGTATGTGTTGTGTAGTGGACTGTTTTGGGGTCTTCGTTGAATCCAAAACTTGTATTATTGTTGTTCATCTTGTTCATCACGTTTCATAGCTGTTTTGGTGTTTATATACACTCTTGTATCTTGTATTCTTGTTGTTAGTAGCGAATCTAAGTGTGGTCTCCATCTTGGTCCTCGAATCCGTAAGATTGGTGGACTGATTTGGTGTTTGTTTCGTGCTCCTCTTTGTTTTTCCGTATCACAAGTTGATTTTACTGGGAGCTTACCAGTAGAGTTGAGCATCTACTGAGGTTTGTCCCATTCCACTATACCTTTCTTTACCATTAAATTATGTTGGACATGATTACAAACCTCTTTTAGTAAAAACATTTCTAATAAATCAGTATTCCTTCTCCCTTCATAAAGTAAGTAACTCATATGACCTGATGAACATCATTTATAATAATTACCTGATGAACATCATTTATAATAATCGATAAGTAGTAATATAGAGGAGGTCAGTGAGGCTATTCGCAAGATGCGAAGGGGAAGGACGACAGGGCCCGATGAGATTCTGGTAGATTTTTGAAAGTTTTCTGGCGGGGCAGGGTTAAGGTGGTTGACCAACTTGTTTAACAATATTTTTAAGTCATGAAAGATGCCTGAGGCGTGGATATGGAGCACGATGATTCCTTTGTATAAGAAAGAGTGACATTCAGAGTTGCAATAACTACCGGGGGTATTAAGTTGTTGAATCACATGATGAAGATTTAGGAGAGGTTGGTGGAGCGGAGGTTGAGGAAGATTGTGCCTATTTCGGAGAATCAATTTGGTTTTATGCCTGGTCGCTCCATGACTGAGGCAATTCACCTTGTGCGGAGACTAGTACAGTAGTATAGAGAGAGAAAGAGGGATCTTACATGGTATTTATTGACTTGGAAAAAGCGTATGACAAAGTCCCTAGGGAGGTTCTTTGGAGATGCTTGGAGGCCAGAAGGGTCCTGGTGGTGTACATCAGAGCGATTAAGGACATGTATGAGGGGGCGAAGACTCAGGTAAGGACTGTGGGAGGAGATTCTGAACATTTCCCGATCTTAATAGGGTTGTACCAGGGATCAACTCTTAGTCTATTTTTATTTTCTTTGGTGATGGATGTGTTGCCGCGAAATATACAAAGCGAGGTGCCTTGGCGTATGCTTTTTGCAGATGATATAGTTTTGATTGATGAGTCGCGACAAGGGGTTAATGATATAAGCTGGAGGTTTGGAGACAAGCCCTGGAGTCTAAAGGTTTCCGGTTGAGCAGGAGCAAGATGGAGTACTTGGAATGCAAGTTTAGTGACTTGAGGCACCAGGAGGAGGTGGTAGTGAAGTTGGATTCTCAGGTAGTTTGCAAGAGAGATAGTTTTAAGTATCTCGGTTCTATGATTCAGGGAAATGGAGAGATAGATGAGAATGTCTCTCACTGTATTGGGGCTGGTTGGATGAAATGGAGGCTCACTTCAGGTATTTTATGCGATAAGAAGGTGCCCCACAAGCTAAAAGGCAAATTCTATAGAATTGCAATCTGGCCTTCTATGTTGTATGGAGCAGAGTGTTGGCCGGTTAAGAATTCTCATATCCAGAAGTTGAAAGTGGCAGAAATAAAGATATTGCGTTGGATGTGTGGTTTCACAAGGGCTGACAGGGTTAGGAATGATATTATTTGGGAGAAGGTGGGAGTGGTATCTGTGGAGGAAAAAATGCAGAAAGTGAGGTTAAGATGGTTTGGTTATGTGATGAGAAGGGGTACAGATGCCCCAGTTCGTAGGTGTGAGAGGTTGGCCTTGGAAGGTTTCAAGCGGGGTAGGGTTAGACCAAAGAAATGTTGGAGAGAAGTGATTAAGCGTGACATGGAGCAGTTAAAGTTAACTAAGGGCATGACCCTGGATAGGAAGGTATGGAGGAAAAACATTAGGATAGAGGGCTAAGGGTGTGAATGATACAAGATCACACCAACAACAACAAGAACTTCAAGGAGGCTCGGATTTCAGTCCAACAACACAAGCACAACAAGTTTTTAGTTTCGGTTTTTCCCCTTACAACACAAGAACAACAAGAAAGATAATGATGCTAGTGAATCGAAAAGATCCCCACACGGCTTCACTAGACTTTAAGATAACAAGATCAACAACAACAACAAGATAAAGAAAGATAGATAACTTGACATATAACATTCAAGAAACTAAGAACCCTAACATCAAGAGAGGACCCTAAGTCTAATGAATATAAACACCAAGTTCTTACGAGGACCAAGAGGCACTCAACGACCTCAAAACCCTTGTTTCTAGCTAAAGAGACAACACAAGTATCCCTCTACTTGTGAGATACTAGGGGCGGCTTCAAAGAGTGAAGAGAGAGGAAAGGTTTTTGTGTTTTTAGGTTACAAGTTTCAGCATTCAAAAAAACTAACTCTAACTCTCTCTAACATGTTCTATTTATATTACAAACAAAGGGGTAAAATGACCCATCCGCCCTTGCTTCTTGTGCCAACCTTGGATATTACTTTATTACACATTAGGACCTCTCTTCACACATAAAAACGTTTAGGTCCTTGGTTGGTTCGATCACCAACTCACACGCGGCCATTTGCATGAACAAAGCTTGGAGTTTTTGTAATTCCCGAGCTTGGCTTCGTGTGAAAGGCCGTGTACCTGTGGAGGCTGCCATAACCGTATCATCCTCTCTATCTTGAGAGGAATTTGACCTCAAATTCGGCATTTGGTCATCTTCAACCGCATCCACGAGGGAGAGATCACCAACGTTGAAAGTGTTGTGCACTTGATATTCCGGTGGAAGGTCAATCTTGTAGGCGTTGTCATTGATTCTCTCAAGTACTTGGAAAGGACCATCACCCCTTGGCAGCAATTTGGACTTCCTTTGAGCTGGAAACCGATCCTTTCGAAGATGCACCCACACCCAATCTCCGAGTTCAAGCACAAGCCTCCTTCTCCCTTTATTTACCCTTTTTGCAATCTCTTGGTTCTTCTTTTCAAGCTTGATCCGCACCGTCTCATGCATTTTCTTCATTGCCTCGGCTCTTTTATTTCCATCTAAGCTTATAGTGATTTTGTTGATGGCTCTACAATCGACGCACATGCGCCAAGTTCCGTCCTTCTTTGGTACCAAAAGCACCGGAACAGCACACGGACTCATGCTTTCCTTGATGTATCCCTTGTTGAGAAGCTCCTCAACTTGTCTTTTGAGCTCCTTAGTGTCCATAGGATTGCTCCTATAGGCCGGTTTGTTTGGAAGTTGTGAACCCGGCACCAAATCAATTTGGTGCTCAATTCCCCGAAGTGGGGGCAATCCTTGCGGAAGTTCTTGAGGAAATACATCTTCATACTCCTGCAACACACAAGAAATCAAAGGGGAAATGGAAGAATTAGTGGGGTTAGTATTAAAACAATGGGCCAAAAGTAGCATCGGCTTGTTTTCATCATGGTCCACGAAGAGTTCTTTTCTCCTATCCAACATCACTACGTTTTCCATCTCCCTTGGCGTTGGGACAGCCTCGGATGTCCTTACCCCCTCACCTACGGCATCCCCCCCCTTTTCTCCCTTCTCGGGTTCCTTCCCCTTTTCCTTTAACTCTCTCATCTTTTGATGCCACTCATTTACTTGGGAGGGTGAAAGAGGGTGAAGTGTGACCTTTCGGCCATCATTCTCAAGCGTATACCGGTTGGACCGCCCATCGTGTTTAGTAGACCTATCATATTGCCATGGTCTACCTAACAACAAGTGACATGCTTGCATTGGGATCACGTCACAAAGCACTTCATCATGGTAGTTTCCCACCTTAAACCGAATCACACATTGACTTGTGACCTTCAATTCACCACAATCGTTCAACCATTGTAGCTTGTAAGGACTAGTGTGTAGTGTAGTTGGTAGCTTCAAGAAATTTACCATAGCATGGCTCGCAACATTTGTACAACTACCACTATCAATCACCAAAGTGCACACACTCCCCTTTACGAGACACTTAGTATGGAATAGATTTTCCCTTTGACTCGGGTCATCCACCGCCTTACTAATCATGACACGTCTAACCACAAAGTTTGGTACCACACACTCCCCTTCTTTTGGATAGACATCTTCACTACCCTCTAATTCATCATCATTCGGCCCATTTTCAGCCCCCTCTCCATCTTGAGGCTCGGCCTCATCCTCCCCCCTTTCGGAAACCACCTCCTCACCAAGGTAGTACACTTTCCCTTCTCGTAGGATCACATTGCGCCGGTTCGGACATTCATTGGCCTTATGTCCCCAACCTTGGCACTTGAAGCATTGGAACCCCTTTGGGTTGGGATATTTGTGAGCCTCCGGTTTCGGAGGAAACTTAGGGACTGTTTTGGACTCGGGTAGCTTCGTAGGGCCAGGTTGGTCCTTGTTTTTGGGCCAACCCGAGGGGGTTTGTACCCTTGCCTTGAAGGATGATCTCTCCTTAAGTTCCCTTTCAATCTCTAGGGCCGCTTGGAATATACCGTTAATGGTTTCAAACCGGTGAAGGGTCAAGTGAGTGGAGATCTCTTTGTTCAATCCACACTTGAACCGGATGATGTCGTGACTGATTTGTTCCCCACGATGATCAAGTTTCAACATGAGTTGTTGGAACTCGTCAAAATAGGCCATCACACTCTTGCCTCCTTGCCGCAAGCCATACAATCTAGCGAGCAACTCATGACGATATCTCTCGGGAAGGTACCGTTGTCTCATCAAATACCTCAACCGATACCAAGGTGGTGGCTGCCCATCCACTAATTCATTACCAAATCGTTTAACATACTCCCACCAAGTGTTAGCATAGCCCTCGAGGTGAGCTATAGCGTAGCAACTCTTCTTTTCTTCCGAGATGTCATTAACTTGGAAAACTTTGTCACAAGCCGATTCCCAAGTTAAGTAGGTCTCGGGGTCACTTTCACCCTTAAAGATAGGTAGGCTCAACTTGATGGTGTTGATGCCTACGTCTCTCTCTTGGTGTAGGTTTCCCCTATCTCCATACCCCCGGTATCTCCTAGGTTCTCCTCGACCCCCTCTTAACTCCTCCTCCCTCATATAAGCATCATCAAAGGTTCCATCTCCTTCATACTCCTCTCTACCGTATCCTTCAAAGTGGACTGGTCGGCCTTGGCCGTTTTGATTCGGAGGATTTGGAATTTGCGGTCTTTGGTTTAATGGAGCTTGGAATGGAGGGATCGGATTTAGTGGAGGTACTTGGCGTCCAAATCCCTCTTGTGGAATTGGAGGGGCTTGAAAATGTAGTGGTCTAGTGGAGTCTCGGTTTGGAGGAAAATAGGTAGTTTGGCTCGCGGTATTTAGTGGAGCTTGGGGTGCATTTAGCATTTGGTGGACTGTTTCGGGGGTGATGGTTGCGGAGGAGGTCCTATCATGACCATTGGTAGATACATGTAGAGGAGTAGATGGACGAGAGTTCCTTTGACTCTCCACTTGATCTAATCTCCCACTAATAGTCGATACTTCCCCCCTTATTGCTGCCAAGTCCCCTCTCACGGCCCCAAATTCTGAATTCAACCTTTCAAGTGTCCGGGTAACGGCCTCAAGAGTGACCCTCATAGAATCAAGTGCATTAGTATCCACATTATGAGACGTAGCTCCTTCCATTGTCAAGGTATTACCCGCTTTAGTTCACCACAAGTTCGTGTTCCACAAGTGTTGTATAATTGGCTAGTAACCGTGAGATTTTAAGGTATGAGCAAGCTCTTATCCGGAATGGATTCTTGTTTGAAGACTCAAAGAATTCTTGCCGGACTAGAATCAAAAATCAGCAATTCGTTCAAACGAATAAAAGCACTCAAATAATCGTTGACACGAACAAACGGTTCAAGGAACTAGTTGACAACCTAGTAGGAAGGTACTAGTTTGTTAATTAGTTCTAGGACCAAGTAAGGGAAACCAAGGATCAACAATTAGCAACCAAAGAATATCCTAAGTTGAGCTTATAGTGACGTGGCAGCATGCAATGGTTCCACACGTTCTTCCTTTTTTTTTTTTTTTGTTTTTATGTTAATATTCACACAACTTGTTATAGTTTGAAAGTGTTTTGGAGGGAAAAGTAAAACCTTGTAGTATTTCACCCCTTTTCAAACTCAAGAAAGTGGGGTTTGGTTGACAATTCCCACAAAACAAGGCTCCTTGAATTAGGGAAAGTGATTGACAAGACTAAAAAGTGATGGGTGCAAGTCTTTCACAACAACTTTATAGCTTGACCACTTGAGCACACAACGAGATGAACAATATGAACAAGTTCAAAAGATGAACACTTCAACAACTTCATCACTTCTTTAGCACATAAACACACAACCACCGATTTTCTTTTGGTTATCAACAACAAACAACTTTCGGCCACCTCAAGTCACCACACAATGTTCAAATGTTTCAAGCTCAACTTTCGGATCTAGACACCTTAGTGTTGGTGAGAAAGAAACCAACACTAGAAACTCACTAACAAGCAAAATAACACCTAGATCTAAGCATACAACATCATTCTCGGTTTCAACTTTTAGTGGACAGATTTCAGAATTTCTTTTGGTGTAGTTTGATTAAGCCGTGAACTAGCCCAAGATGGGTTATGTTGGAACACAACCGGTCTTGCTTTGATACCAAATGATACAAGATCACACCAACAACAACAAGAACTTCAAGGAGGCTCGGATTTCAGTCCAACAACACAAGCACAACAAGTTTTTAGTTTCGGTTTTTCCACTTACAACACAAGAACAACAAGAAAGATAATGATGCTAGTGAATCGAAAAGAGCCCCACACGGCTTCACTAGACTTTAAGATAACAAGATCAACAACAACAACAAGATAAAGAAAGATAGATAACTTGACATATAACATTCAAGAAACTAAGAACCCTAACATCAAGAGAGGACCCTAAGTCTAATGAATATAAACACCAAGTTCTTACGAGGACCAAGAGGCACTCAACGACCTCAAAACCCTTGTTTCTAGCCAAAGAGACAACAAAAGTATCCCTCTACTTGTGAGATACTAGGGGCGGCTTCAAAGAGTGAAGAGAGAGGAAAGGTTTTTGTGTTTTTAGGTTACAAGTTTCAGCATTCAAAAAAACTAACTCTAACTCTCTCTAACATGTTCTATTTATATTACAAACAAAGGGGTAAAATGACCCATCCGCCCTTGCTTCTTGTGCCAACCTTGGAGATTAGTTTATTACACATTAGGACCTCTCTTCACACATAAAAACGTTTAGGTCCTTGGTTGGTTCGATCACCAACTCACACGCGGCCATTTGCATGAACAAAGCTTGGAGTTTTTGTAATTCCCGAGCTTGGCTTCATGTGAAAGGTCGTGTACCTGTGGAGGCTGCCCTAACCGTATCAGTGAATGAGTCGTAGCCAGTATTAGGTGGACTTTGGTGTTCTTTGTTTGGCAATGTACAATCTTTTGTGGATGTCGTACCTATGTTATTTTATCATGTTCCTTGCTTTTGATGCTTTTGTATACTGTCTTTAATCTTGAGACGGAGGTCTATCAGAAACAGCCTCTCTACCCTTTTAGAGGTAGTGGTATGGACTGCGTACACTCTAGCCTCCCCAGACCCCACTTTGTGGGAATATACTGGGTTTGTTATTGTAGTAATGTAGAGCCCCAAGTTTTGTCCAGTTGTCATACCAAATATTAGAATGAACACATTTAGGCTCCCACCATATCTCTTGATCAACATAATTTATGGTGTCAATGATATGTTTCCATGTTTGTGAACCCTCTTTCCATTCCACAATCAGAGGAGAATATCTCTTGAAATATTTGTTCCACATGAACATAGTCTACATAGATTTCTATGTTCTGAAAATCTACCATAATTTGGCAAATAATGCTATCAAACATTGATATAAAGCCTAGTCCCCATTCTTCCTTAGGTCTGCATATGTCTATCAAAGCAATCCAGTGCGTATTTCTTGCAACCTCCTTGAAATTCCATAAATGTTGCAAAAATTCTATGTAAGTCATGGATGATACAGTTAGGAGAAATTATAGCATACAATAAGTATAGAATCTTTAATATATTGATCAACACAAATTTACCTCCAAAATAAAGAATCTTTCCTTTCCAAGCCTATAGTTTGTTATGCACCTTCTTGATAAGTTTAACAAAATTACTTTTCTCTTCTTCGCATGGCCAATTGGGCACCCTAGATAAATCAAAGAAAATTTACCCATGGGAAACCCAATACATTCTTCGACTTCCTAAGTCACAACATTAGTATTTTTATCATTCACATAAAAGGCGCTCTTCTCCTAATTAATTTTTGCCTTGATTGTTGTTCATAGTCCTTCAAAGTCTTCATCACCAGTTGCAAAATCTCTTATTTTCTAGTTGTAAAGACCTCTTATCTGCTGACAAAAATAAGATACTGCATTAGCCAGATTGTTAATTGTCACTCCATTTTGGCATCCTAAAGCCCTTGAAATTGTCATAGTCAAAAAAAGAACTCAAGGCTCTAGCCAATACTTCTGCAAATAAAATAAATTGGGTAGGTGATGTGCCAGCTAATAATGTCACATTTTATGCTTTAACTAAGAATCATGACCTTTCAAGCAACCTTTGGTAGTTTTGATATTTTTTATGTTTTAATTATAGGAAAATTATCCAAGGACCAAAATGAGTGAATTTGGGATAAAGATGCTAAGTGGTGGTTATCTTAACAAGTAGCCAGAAGAGTGATGGATTGCCACACTGACCATCAAAGAGAATAAGAACAAATTAAAGATGTACATTGTGTAATGGCTCAACCTGATGATTAGCCAAGGGTCTACGAGTTGTCATTCCAACTGTAGGACTGAAGTAGATTTGATAAATTCTACCTTAAGGGTGATTGAACATGGTGACAATATGCCAAAGGGCTGACAAACCACCAGCTCTTTCGTCGGGGCTAAGAAGAAAACATGTTAAGCTGAAGACTAATGATGGTTCAGGTATGAAGCATCATACTTCTGACGAGCCTTCAGGCAAGGTATCACTATAGAGGCGGCAGTCTAAATTGGAATTTTAATCCCCATATTGTTGCAGCCTATAAGTACCTAGTCTAGGGTACAGAATAGGCATATTTTACATTTTGGATATTTTAACCACTGGTTTTCTCTAGAGAAACACATTTCAATACTACTTTTGGGTTTTGTCAAGAATCAATGGCTTGAAATTCATATTTGTACCATTAATTTCCATTCATGAGATATATTTCTTTCATCCTCTTAGATACTATGAGTGACTAAAAACTCCCCATAACTAGGGTTGTGGAATACTTAATAGATTATCAATTCTAGGGTTCATGTTGGTGTAAATTCAAATGGTACTTGTAAATATATTGTTAAATCTCTTAAATTTCACAGATTTCTAATGGTAGCAAATATTAGAACACACTCTAGGTTTATTTTTCTTGAACAAAGAGGTTAAAACCAGTAAAAGGAGTTAATGACGGGAATTCAGAGCTTTTAATCTCCATTAAATTAGTAATGTTCTAATAAGATTACTTGTTCGAGGCTAAAATTGAGTTATCATTTTCATCACAATAAGTTCCAAAGAATTAAAGGGATAATCACCTATTTAGGTTGGAAAATATTTAGGTGAACATTTGAAATTGTCGCTTTACATTTACTTGTGTTAATATAAATTCACTATAGACTTGACCTAGAAGTGATAAGAAGAAAGGGTGAATGCACCACTAGTTTGTTTTCTCTATTGATTTTATTCATGAATTTAACATTGGTTACTCGAAATAATTTGAATCGTTATTCAACAAATCCTTTATAACCCCTCCCCTATTTTGTGGAAATAGTCTACTAATAGTCACTTACATCATATATAACTGCTTATGCTTCTAAAGGATTTGTAATTTGGGCGTATCAAATATTGACGCCGTTTCTGGGGACTACGAATGTCAATTAAGTTATTGTGTTTATTTGACTTTCAGTCCTATTTCATAATGTTACCTTTGCAATTTTTGTAATTATAGGATACTAGTTATGAACGTCAAGTAGACGTTAGGGTGAGCCATTATTACCTTACGACCCTGAATTGTAATGAATTTTGAGAAAAAAGCATGGATGCACAATAGTGTGAAGCAAGAAAGCTTGAATCAACACAGCATGCTGCATTTACTACTAGTCAAGTGAATCAACAGAATCTGAATGCACCCGGTAATGTACCAAATAATGATGATTTAGGTGAAGATGAAGATTCTCAACTTAATGGCAATATTGCTCCAGCTAATCAACATCAACAGTTATGAGGTAGAGGTCGACAATAACCAATTATTCCTTTTGACCTTGACGATGAAGATTATATTGATTTAGATAGAGTTGGTGCCACTGGAGCTATTGTCCTACAACCACTAGCTCTAGAAACCAAGTTTAATATTACTAGCACCATGATACAACTATTGAACCTTAAAGTATTGTTTGGAAGGATACTTGTATTGATTCAAATATGCACTTGATAAATTTCGTTAGTATATGTAAGTCCTTTGATTACCCAGATCTAGTCAGAATGATATTTTGTTGAGGTTGTTTTTGTTGTCTCTTTTTATGTAGGCAACATTGTTGTTGATTTAGCTAGCACCCGATTCAATAACAAGCTGGAGGCAACTAAAAGGAGTTTTTCTATTAAGTTTCCATTTTCTAGTATGTTACAGTTGAGGAATGAGATCAGTAACTTTAGGAAACTCCCAAATAAAATATCATATGAGATGTGGCTGAGGTTCAAGAAGAAGTTGACATAATATCCCAATCATAATATTACAGATATGCACTTTATGGAGACTTTTTATAGGACTCTTAACTCAAATGCTAAGCCAAAGTTGGATAATGCAGCAGGTGGAGTTTTATGGCATTGACGTTTACAGAAGTAACAGTGATTTTGGAAAGGCTAACTAAAACTTATAAAGCTTGGCATATTACAGATTCTGAGGTAGCAAGCAATACTTATGATATGGTTATGTTAGTTAAGAGATACCGACGAGAATAAGAACATGACAAATACATGACTTACATGAAAACACAAATGGATTTACTGGCTAAGAACTTATTGGGAAGTGGTATTGAGAAGGTGAAGGTTGTTGGTTCTCGGGGTAAGCAAATTTAGTCTGATTTTGAAAAGAAAGTAAACTACTTTGAGAACCAAATGAGGTCTTTTTGGGCCAAAGACCAAGGATACCAAGGTTGGAACTATCAGTGGGACAACTATTATGATAAGTATGGCTTCAATGATCATGATCAAGGGAACAAAAAAAGCAAGAACGACAAAAGTGGTTTATATGTACCACCGAGAAAACATGATCAAGATAGTAACTCCTCAAGAAGTTTGAAATGGAAAATATTATGGCTAAGGTGTTAAAGAGTATGGAATCTACTGATGCAGGAGTTAAGGATAAAAAATAGCTTATCTTTAATGAGTCAACTTGTAGATTCACATTCAACTTCCATCAAGCAATTGGAGTATCAAATAAGTCAGCTATCTTCACCATTTAACCAATGGAAAAATATCACTTTTCCTAGTAATACTATTCATAATACTAGGTGATCTTAGGTGTATTTATGCACCTAAGTGTCATAAGCTCTACGTATTTAGCCAAGATTTGAGGACTTCATATGTGAGTAATGATCTAATATTTATACAATTGAGTGTTAAAGTAATTTTTATGATGTTTAAGGTGTGTTAAAAACAAGTTTGGAATGAAAATGATCACTTAGAGTTTAGACGAGAAAACTAGTGTTACTAGCTTGATACGGTTAGAGCAGCCTCCACAGGTACACGGCCTTTCACACGAAGCCAAACTCGGGAATTACAAAAACTCCAAGCTTTGTTCATGCAAATGGCCGTGTGTGAGTTGGTGATTGAACCAACCAAGGACCTAAACGTTTTTATGTGTGAAGAGAGGTCCGAATGTGTAATAAACTACTCTCCAAGGTTGGCACAAGAAGCAAGGGCGGATGGGTCATTTTACCCCTTTTGTTTGTAGTATAAATAGAACATGTTAGAGAGTCATCCCTTAGTTTTTGAATGCTGAATTTTGTAACCTAAAAACACTAAACATTTCCTCTCTCTTCCACTCATAGAAGCCGCCCCTATCATCTCACAAGTAGAGGGATACTTGTGTTGTCTCTTTGGCTAGAAACAAGGGTTTTGAGGTCGTTGAGTGCCTCTTGGTCCTCGTAAGAACTTGGTGTTTATATTCATTACACTTAGGGTCCTCTCTTGATGTTAGGGTTCTTAGTTTCTTGAATGTTATATGTCAAGTTATCTATCTTTCTTTATCTTGTTGTTGTTGTTGATTTTGTTATCTTAAAGTCTAGTGAAGCCGTGTGGGGCTCTTTTCGATTCACTAGCATTGTTATCTATCTTGTTGTTCTTGTGTTGTGGGGCTGAAAAACCGAAACTTAACTTGTTGTTCTTGTGTTGTTGGACTGAAATCCGAGCCTACTTGAAGCTCTTGGTGTTGTTGGTTTGATTTTGTATCATTTGGTATCAAAGCAAGACCGGTTGTGTTCCAACATAACCCATCTTGGGCTAGTTCACGGCTTAAAACAAACTACACCAAAAAGAAATTCTGAAAATCTGTCCATTAAAAGTTGAAAACCAAGAATGATGTTGTATGTTTAGATCTAGGTGTTATTTTGCTTGTTTAGTGAGTTTCTAGTGTTGGTTTCTTTCTCACCAACACTAAAGTGTCTAGATCCAAAAGTTGAGCTTGAAAAACTTGAACATTGTGTAGCGACTTGAAGTGGCCGAAAGTTGTATGTTGTTGATACCAAAAAAAAAAAAAAGAAAATCGGTGGTTGTGTGTTTATGTGCTAAAGAAGTTGATGAAGTTTGTTGAGGTGTTCATCTTTTGAACTTGTTCACCTTGTTCATCTTGTTGTGTGCTCAAGTGGTAAGACAAGCTATAAAGTTGTTGTGAAAGACTTGCACCCATCACCTTTTAGTCTTGTCAATCACTTTTCCCTAATTCAAGGAGCCTTGTTTTGTGGGATTAGTCAACCAAACCCCACTTTCTTGAGTTTGAAAAGGGTGAACTACTACAAGATTTTATTTTTCCCACCAAAACACTTTTCAAACTATAACAAGTTGTGTGAATATTAACACAAAACAAAAAAAAAATAATAAAAATAAAGAGAGAAGAAGAACGTGTGGGACCATTGCATGCTGCCACGTCGCTATAAGCTCGACTTAGGATATTCTTTGGTTGCTAATTGTTGATCCTTGGTTTCCCTTACTTGGTCCTAGAACTAATTAACAAACTAGTACCTTCCTACTAGGTTGTCAACTAGTTCCTTGAACCGTTTGTTCGTGTCAACGATTATTTGAGTGCTTTTATTCGTTTGAACGAATTGCTGATTTTTGACTCTAGTCCTGCAAGAATTCTTTGAGTCTTCAAACAAGAATCCATTCCGGATAAGAGCTTACTCATACCTTAAAAATCTCACGGTTACTAGCCAATTATACAACACTTGTGGAACACGAACTTGTGGTGAACTAAAGCGGATAATACCTTGACAATGGAAGGGACTACGTCTCATAATGTGGATACTAATGCCCTTGATTCTATGAGGGTCACTCTTGAGGCCGTTACCCGGACACTTGAAAGGTTGAATTCGGAATTTGGGGCCGTGAGAGGGGACTTTGATACGGGACAAATGGCCATCTTATCTTTTGATGACATCTTTGGAGGCCAACACATAGAGTCTCAAGACTTGGTCACCTCGAGAATACAAGAACATGCATGGAGGACCCGTTTTGAGCGTAACTTAAAGCAATCTCGCGTATGGAAGATTGCTTGGAGCATTTAAGAGTGAGGACTCACGGTTTTGGCCCTTAATTAAGGGCATTTTGGACATTACACATGGTGTATTTACAGACCATGGCCGTACCTATCATTATGGGCAAAGTGGTCTTTTTGTATTCCTTTGTATTACACTATAAATAGGTCATTTTAGCTCATTTCTTGGGAGATTTGGAAAGATGAAGAATTGAAAGACATATTTTCTCTCCTTTGAGAGTGTAACACCCTTAGTTGTAGGGCTTGGAAAAGCCATCCTTAGCATAGGGCTTGGAAAAGCCAATATTGATCTTTGCTTGGAAACGGTAGATCTTAAGGTTAGTTCATTCCCTTGGTGGTCACCGTAAGAGTGTGGTTTTGATTGTTACATTCATTAGGGGTTAGTGTTGAAATACACTTGGTTCTTAATCTTGTAATAATCTTGGTCTCACTATCTATCTTTATTTTCTTGCAAATCGTGTATGTGTTGTGTAGTGGACTGTTTTGGGGTCTTCGTTGAATCCAAAACTTGTATTATTGTTGTTCATCTTGTTCATCACGTTTCATTTCTGTTTTGGTGTTAATATACACTCTTGTATCTTGTATTCTTGTTGTTAGTAGCGAATCCGAGTGTGGTCTCCATCTTGGTCCTCGAATCCTTAAGATTAGTGGACTGATTTGGTGTTTGTTTTGTGTTCCCTTCTCTTTCCCGTATCATTTGGTATCAAAGCATGGCTTGATCTTGTTCCTACAAGATCAATCTTGGGCTTGCTTGTTAGAAAATTAAAAAAAAAAAAAAAAAAAAAACTGAAAACTGAAATTTTCAGAAAAATAGCAATCTGTCCACTTTGTGTTCTTGGCCGAAAATTGTGTTCTTGTTGTATCTTGGCCGAGATTTTTACTTGTCTTAAGTGTTTCTAGTGTTAGTATTGTTATTCACTAACACTTTTGAGTCTATATCTTGATTTGAGCCTTTGTTGTTGATGTTGTTATTGTGAACTTGGACTTGGCTGATAGTTGTTGGTATTGTTGTTGCGGGTTCAAGACTTGGACGTGTGGTGTGTTGTTGGTTCAAGGTCTGAACGTGTATTGTGGAGATTGTGTAGTGGAGTTTAAGCTTGGAAAAGTGTTTTTTGATGTTTGGGGTCCAACTTAAACCTTAGAACTTCAAGACTCAAAGTTTGTGTTCTTGGTGTTCTTCACCATCTCTATATGTTGTTGAAGAAAATGTGGTTGTTGATCCTATAAGTTGAAGAAAGAGAGTGTGAATTGATGTTAGTCTTGCAAGGAATAAATCCAAGATTTAAGGTGTAAGACTTGTGGCTCAAAGACTTTTCCTACAACCACAAAAGACTTTATCAACCATTTCCCAACACTCCCTAGACTAGACTTCTACTTTTTCAGCTTTTCCTTATTTCAAGGACCTTGTTTTGTGGGACTACTTTTTTCTTTTTTCAAGAACCTTGTGTTGTGGGACAAAATACTTTTTCCTTATTTCAAGACTTATGTTTTCCCTACCAAAAAAACAATTGTCACCTTTTCCAAATAGTGTGAAGATTTAAAATTTCAGAATTTGTGATTATAATGGGTGGGACCAAAACCAATTGCATGCTGCCACATCATCCATTTGCTATTGTTCACGTCATTAATAAGCTCAAATTTCAGATTTTAGTAGTTTCCTTTTATTGTTCCTTAGTTTCAATTTTATTGGTTCCAATTAATTAACAACTAGTAATCACCTACTTAGTTGTAGATTAATTGTTGAATCTCTCTTTCGTGTCTTCGTTATTTGTGAGCTTTTCTCATTTTTAATTCGTTGTAACTTCTTTATTTCAAGTTCGTAAGGAAATTTTATTTTGTGTCTTGAGTCGATCAAACAAGAATCTATTCCGGCCACCAAGTAGAATTGACATCCTATTGACTACCGGAGTATAAGCAACTTTCAATATTCGCCGCTCCAATTGTGAGAATCACAAAGGTGAGTGTATACGAGTGTTGGTGAGGAGCTTTACTACTAACTTGTTTGTTTATTTTGTAGGTTTAAAGGGTGATATAAGGGGAACATGACTTTGATAGCTGGGGATTATTGTGACTACAATATGGGAGACTATAATTGTAGTGAGGGTTTTTATGGCTACGAAGTTGAGGGAGATTGCGAAGGCTATGAAAATAGCCATGATCAAAACATAGGCAGATTTGAAAATTACTGTTTTGAGGGAGAAAATAAGGTGAATGAAGTGCCTAGTGCTTATGGTGACTTTGGAGAAGATGTAGGACCTCGTGATGGATCTTATGATGAAGTTGGGACATGTGAGGAGTCTTGCACTCCCCACTCCGAACCTAGATTTGGTGTTAGGTATAACCCTTTCATTCGCAAACCTTATGAGAGCTATGATGAGAGTACACGTGAGGAGTGTGAAGAGTCATATTCTCCACCTTGTAGTACTTCTTATCAAGGTCGATATAGTGTGAATGGTTATACTAGCTATAGTGTAGGTTGTCCAATGGGAAGAAGAGGGTATGCATCTCCAAAACTGAGGGGTACTCATGTGCTTTACAATGTTGATCCGAGAAGGAGTGTACACTCCGGAAAGGTGACCATTTGTGGGATACCTGATACAATATCAAACCAACAACAACAAGAGTTCGGATTTCAACCAACAACCACAAGAACTACAACTTTTAGTTTTCGGTTTTTAGCTTACAACACAAGTGATAGTTTTCGGTTTTAAGTCACAATCCGAGAATAACAAGAGGTGCAACAATGCTAGTGAATCGAAACAAGCCCCACACGGCTTCACTAGACTTCAAGATAAGCAAAAGTAACACAATAACAACAAGATAAGGAAAGATAGATAACTTGACATACAATATTCAAGAAACTAAGAACCCTAACAACATGAGAGGACCCTAAGCCTAATGAATATTAACACCAAGCTCTTACAAAGACCAAGAGGCACTCAACAACCTCAAAACCTTTGTTTCTAGCCAAGGAGACAACACAAGTATTCCTCTACTTGTGAGATCTAGAACCGGCTTCTTGGAGAAGAAGAGAGAAGATATTTGGTGTTTTTAGGTTACAAATTCTGATTTCCAAAATAAACTAAGGGATTTCTCACTATAAGGTTCTATTTATACTACAACAAAAGGAGTAAAAAGACCCTTCCGCCCTTGCCTTTGTTGTGGCCTCCTTGGGGAATTAATTTATTACACTTTAGGCCCCTCCTCACACATAAGGACGTTGAGGCCCTTGCTTGGTTCGGCCAACAACTCACACACGGCCATTTGCATGAATAAGGCTTGGAGTGTTTGTAATTCCCGCGCTTGGCTTCGTGTGAAAGGCCGTGTACTTGTGGGGGCAGCCATAACCATATCATCCTCTCCATCTTGAGAGGAATTTGACCTCAAATTCGGCATTTGATCATCTTCAACCGCATCTACGAGGGAGAGATCCCCGACGTTGAAGGTGTTGTGCACTTGATATTCCGGTGGTAGGTCAATCTTGTAGGCATTGTCGTTGATCCTCTCAAGTACTTGGAAAGGACCATCACCTCTTGGCAGCAACTTGGACTTTCTTTGAGCCGGGAACCGATCTTTTTGAAGATGCACCCACACCCAATCTCCGGGTTCTAGCACTAGCTTCCTTCTCCCTTTGTTTGCCCGTTTTGCAACCTCTTGGTTCTTCTTTTCAAGCTTAATCCGCACTGCCTCATGCATTTTCTTCATGGCCTCGGCTCTTTTATTTCCATCTAAGCTGGTCATGAGATCACTAGACAAAGGAGTGAGATCTAAAGGGGTAAGGGGGTTTAGGCCGTAAACACATTCAAAGGGAGTCATTCCCGTGTTCGAATGTATTACCCGATTGTATGCAAATTCCACCAAGGGTAGGTGTTCTTCCCATGAAGTCAGCTTACCTTTAACCATAGAACGTAGCATAGACCCTAAGGTTCTATTTACTACCTCCGTTTGGCCGTCGGTTTGTGGGTGGCAAGACGTGGAGAAAAGTAACTTCGTCCCAAGCCTACCCCACATGGACTTCCAAAAGAGACTTAGGAACTTGGAGTCCCTATCACTCACAATGGTCCTTGGTATCCCGTGGAGCTTTACAACATGTTCAACAAATAATGAAGCCACACTAGGAGCGTCCTCGGTTTTAGTACATGGAATAAAGTGAGCCATTTTAGAGAACCTATCAACAACCACAAAAATGCTATCTCGCCCCTTTCTAGTCCTTGGCAGCCCCAAAACAAAATCCATTGATATGTCCAGCCAAGGTCTAAGTGGAGTAGGGAGTGGGGTGTATAATCCTTGAGGTCGGAGGCGGGATTTAGCACTCCGGCAGGCCGCACATTGACTACAAATTTTTGTGACATCTTTGCGCATTTTTGGCCAATAGAAGTTCTCCTCTAGGATTCCGAGGGTCTTGTCTACCCCAAAATGACCCATGAGGCCCCCGTCATGGGCCTACCTCACAAGCAATTCCCTCCAAGAACTAGAAGGAACACATAACCTCCTTCCTTTGAACAAATATCCCTCGAACCGAGAGTAGGAGGAATGGTTATTTTCCTTAAGCCAACGGTCCCTTCCCCACTCTTCGCATTCCCTAAAAATAGGAGCAAAGGTTGGATCCTCGGGATACAACATCCGCAAGCTCTCAAAACCCATTAACTTCGATGACAAGGTAGCAACAAGCACATGCTTCCGGGACAAGGCATCGGCAACAACATTTTCCTTTCCCCTTTTGTAATGAATTACATAGGGGAAAGTTTCGATGAACTCAATCCACTTAGCATGACGCCTATTCAGCTTGTCTTGGATCTTAAGGTGTTTCAACGATTCATGATCCGTTCGTATCACAAACTCCTTAGGCCACAAATAGTGTTGCCAATTTCCCAAAGCTCTAACAAGGGCGTACAACTCCAAATCGTAAGTCGAATAATTAAGAGTTGCCCCTTTGAGCTTTTCACTGAAATAGGCAACGGGCTTACATTCTTGCATCAAAACAGCCCCGATGCCGACCTTACTAGCATCACACTCTACCTCAAACATTTTATCAAAATCGGGTAATTGCAATAAAGGCGCCGAGACGAGCATAGCTTTCAAGGACTCGAAAGCCTTAGCTTGCTCTTCACCCCATTTGAAGGGTCCGTCCTTTCTAATTACCTCGGTTAAGGGGGCTGCTATGGAACTAAATCCTTTGACAAACCTCCTATAAAAGCTTGCCAACCCTTGGAAACTTCGGATTTCTCCAATAGTTTTAGGGGTCGGCCAACTTCGTATAGAGTCTATCTTGGAGTCGTCCACTTCCACGCCCTTTGAGCTAACAACAAAACCCAAGAACACAACTTTATCAACACCAAAAGAACACTTCTCCATGTTGGCATACAACTTCTCCTTTCGGAGTACATCAAACACACATCTTAAATGCATTGTATGGTCATCAATAGATTTACTATATACCAACACATCATCAAAGTAAACTACCACAAACTTTCCAATAAATGGCTTCATCACATGATTCATTAGCCGCATGAAAGTACTTGGAGCATTTGTTAGGCCGAATGGCATAACCATCCATTCATAGAGACCAAATTTAGTCTTGAAGGCGGTTTTCCATTCATCACCGGGTTGCATTCTTATTTGGTGATAGCCACTCCTTAAATCAATCTTGGAAAATAAACACGAACCATTCAATTCATCCAGCATATCATCTAACCTAGGGATAGGGTGACGATATTTTACCGTAATCTTATTGATGGCTCGGCAGTCCATACACATACGCCAAGTTCCATCCTTCTTAGGCACTAGTAGCACCGGAACCGCGCACGGACTCATGCTCTCCTTGATGTAACCTTTGTTGAGGAGTTCCTCAACTTGATGTTGCAATTCTTTGGTGTCCGTAGGGTTGCTCCTGTAAGCCGGCTTATTTGGCAATTGTGAGCCCGGCACAAAGTCAATTTGATGCTCAATTCCCTGAAGTGGGGGCAATCCTTGCGGAAGTTCTTTAGGAAATACATCCTCATAATCCTGCAACACACGAGAAATCAAAGGAGAAATACAAGGATTAGTGGGGTTAGTGTTAAAGCAATGGGCCAAAAGTAGCATCGGCTTGTTTTCATCGTGGTCCATGAAAAGTTCCTTCCTCCTAGCCAACATCACTACGTTTTCCCTTTCCATTGGCGTTGAGATAGTCTCGGATGTGCCTACCTCCTCACCTACGGCCTCCCTTCCTTTTTCTCCCTTCTCGGGTTCTCCCCCTTTCCCTTTCAATTCTCTCATCTTTTGGTACCATGCATTCACTTGGGAGGGTGAAAGAGGGTGAAGTGTGACCCTTCGGCCATCCTTCTCAAGCGTGTACCGGTTGGTCCTCCCATCGTGTTTAGTAGACCTATCATATTGCCAAGGTCTACCCAACAACAAGTGACATGCTTGCATTGGAATCACGTCACAAAGTACTTCATCGTGGTAGTTGCCCACCTTAAATCTAATCACACATAGCCGTGTGACCTTCAACTCACCACAATCATTCAACCATTGTAGCTTGTATGGACTAGTGTGTGGTGTAGTCGGTAGCTTCAGAAAATTCACCATAGCATGGCTCGCAACATTGGTACAACTACCACTATCAATTACCAAGGTGCACACACTCTCCTTTACAAGGCACTTAGTATGGAATAGATTTTCCCTTTGGCTCGGGTCATCTACCGCCTTACTAATCATAACGCGCCTAACCACAAAGTTCGGAACCACACATTCCCCTTCTTGAGGATAGACATCTTCACCATCATCTACTCCTTCCTCATTCGGTTCATGTTCGGCTTCCTCTCCATCTTGAGGCTCGGCCTCAATCTCCCCCCTTTCGGACACCACCTCCTCACCAAGGTAGTATACCTTCCCTTCCCGTAGGATCACATTACGCCGGTTCGGACATTCATTTGCCTTATGCCTCCAACCTTGGCACTTGAAACATTGGAACCCCTTTGGGTTGGGGTACTTGTGAGCCTCCGGCTTCGGAGGAAACTTAGGAGCTGTTTTGGGTTCGGGCAGCTTCATAGGACCGGGTTGGTCCTTGTTTTTGGTCCAACCCGAGGGGGTTTGGACCCTTGCCTTGAAGGTTGATCTCTCCTTAAGTTCCCTCTCAATTTCTAGGGCCGCTTGGAATATACCATCAATAGTCTCAAACCGATGAAGGGTTAAGTGAGTGGAAATCTCTTTGTTCAATCCACACTTGAACCGGATGATGTCGTGGCTGATTTGTTCCCCACGATGATCAAGTTTCAACATGAGTTGTTGGAACTCGTCAAAGTAGGCCATCACACTCTTGCCTCCTTGCCGCAAGCCATATAATCTAGCAAGCAATTCATGTCGGTATCTCTCGGGAAGGTATCGTTGCCTCATCAAATACCTTAACCGAAACCAAGGTGGCGGCTGCCCATCAACCAATTCATTACCAAATCGTTTAATATATTCCCACCAAGTGTTAGCATAGCCCTCAAGGTGAGCTATAGCATAGCAACTCTTCTTTTCTTCCGAGATGTCATTAACTTGGAAGACTTTGTCACAAGCCAATTCCCAAGTCAAGTAGGCCTCGGGATCACTTTCACCCTTAAAGATAGGTGATACGGTTATGACTACCCCTACGTGTACACGGCCTTTCACACGAAGCCAAGCGCGGGAGTTACAAACACTCCAAGCCTTGTTCATGCAAATGGCCGTGTGTGAGTTGTTGGCCGAACCAACCGAGGGTCTCAACGTCCTTATGTGTGAAGAGGGGGCCTAAAAGTGTAATAACTTAAGTCTTCAAGGAGGCCATAACAAAGGAAGGGTGTCTTGGTCTTTTGCTTATTTTTGTTGTAGTATAAATAGAAGGTGTTAGTGAGATATCCACTAGTTTATTTTGAATGCTGAAATTGTAACCAAAAACTCCAAAATATCTTCCATTTTCTTCTCCAAGAAACCGGATCTAGATCTCACAAGGAGAGGAATCCTTGTGTTGTCTCTTTGGCTAGAAACAAAGGTTTTAAGGTAGTTTGAGTGCCTTTTGGTCTTTGTAAGAGCTTGGTGTTAATATTCATTAGGCTTAGGGTCCTCTCATCTTGTTAGGGTTCTTAGTTTCTTGAATATTGTATGTCAAGTTGTTTATCTTCATTATCTTGTTATTGTTGTTGTGTTGTTTATCTTTCTTATCTTGAAGTCTAGGGAGCCGTGTGGGGCTTGTTTCGATCCCTAGCATTATTGTGTTCTTGTTGTTCTCGGATTGTGCCTAAAAACCGAAGACTATCTCTTGTGTTGTAATCTAAAAACCAAGACTTAAAACGTGTTGATGTTGTGTTGTTGAGTTGGAATCCGAAACTCTAGTTGTTGTGGTTGGATCTTGCATCATTTGGTATCAAAGAAAGACCGGTTGTGTTCTCACATAACCCATCTTGGGCTAGTAGTTCTCGGTTTAGACCAAACTACACCAAGAAAAAGAATTCTGAAATCTGAAATTTCTGTCCAAAGGTTGAAAACCGAGAAAGAAGTTGTATACTTAGATCTAGGAGTCATTTTGATTGTTTAGTGAGTTTCTAGTGTTGGTTTCTTTCTCACCACACTAAGGTGTCTAAATCCAAGGTTGAGCTTGAAAGGTTGCATGTTGTGAAGTAGCCGAAAGTTGAATATTGTTGATGACCAAAAGAAAATCGGTGGATATGTTTATGTGTTAAAAAAAAAGTTGTTGAAGATTGTTGAAAGTGTTCATCTTATTCTTCTTGTTGAAGTGTTCATCTTGTTGAGTGCTCAAGTGGTTAACTTATAAAGTTGTTGTGCAAGACTTACACCCATCACATTATAGTCTTATCCATCACTTCCCTTAAATCAAGGAACCTTGTTTTGAGGAAATTGTCAACCCATTCCACTTTCTTGAGATTGAACAAAAGATAAGACTTCAAATTTTCAAGTTTTCCCACCAAAAACACTTTTCAATTTCTTGCAAGTTGTGTGAATATTAAACCAAGACAAAAAAAAAAAAAGATATACATATATATATATCCAAACCCGAAGAGAAATGTGTGGGCCGATGCATGTTACCATAACACTATAAGCTCAACTTAGGGTATATTCTTTGGTTGCTACTTGTTGATTCGTGGTTTCCCTTATTTGGACTTAGAACTAATTAACAAACTAGTAATTTCCACTAGGTTGTCAACTAGTTCCTTGAGCCGTCTATTCGTGTCTACGATTATTTGTGTGCCCTTTTTATTCGTTTGAATGAGTTGCTAATTTTGGTTCTAGTCCGGCAAGAATTCTTTGAGTCTTCCAAACAAGAATCCATTCCGGCTAAGAGCTTACTCAAACCTTGTAAATCTCACGGTTACTAGCCAATTATACAACACTTGTGAGACCCGAACTTGTGGTGACTAATCGGCTAATACCTTGACGATGGAAGGAACAACATCTCATAATCCGGATGCTAGTGCACTTGACTCAATGAAGGCCACTCTTGAGGCCGTTACTCGGACACTTGAAAGAATGAACTCGGAGTTTGGAGCCGTGAGAGGGGATTTGGCAGCCATAAGGGGGGAAGTTTCGACTATTAGTGGGAGGCTAGATCAAGTGGAGAGTCAAAGGAACTCTCGGCCATCGACTCCTCTACATGTCTCTACCAATGGCCATGACCGGACATCCTCCGCAACCATCACTCCCGAAATGGTCCACCAAATGTTAAACGCACCTCAAGCTCCACAAAATGCCACCAACCAATCTACCACTTTTCCTACAACCCGAGACTCCAATAGACCACCACATTTCCAAACTCCTCCAATTCCACACGAAGGATTTGGACGCCAAGCTCCACCACTAAATCCGAACCCTCCTTTCCAAGCTCCACTAAACCAAAGACCACAAAATCCAATTCCTCCGAACCAAAATGGCCAAGGCCGACCAGCCCACTTTGATGGGTACGGTAGAGAGGAGTATGATGGCGAGGGAACTTATGATGATGCTTATATGAGGGAGGAGGAGTTGAGAGGGGGCCGGGGGGAACCGAGACGATACCGTGGGTATGGAGATAGGGGAAACCGACACCAAGAGAGAGACGTAGGCATCAACACCATCAAGTTGAGCCTACCTATCTTTAAGGGTGAAAGTGACCCCGAGGCTTACTTGACTTGGGAATCGGCTTGTGACAAGGTCTTCCAAGTTAATGATATCTCGGAAGAGAAGAAGAGTTGCTATGCTATAGCTCACCTTGAGGGCTATGCTAACACGTGGTGGGAGTATGTGAAACGGTTTGGTAACGAATTGATTGAAGGGCAGCCACCACCTTGGTTTCGGCTAAGGTATTTGATGAGGCAACGGTACCTTCCAATGATACAATATCAAAACCACAACAACAATATCTCCAAAGGAGTCTCGGATTTCAGTTTACAACACAACAATCCGCAAGTTTCAGTTTTCTGTTTCAGCACAATCCGAGAGGCAAACAAGCTGTTTTTATGTTGTTTTTCAGATTTTCAGCACACAACAAGAACAACAATAAGATGGATACAATGCTAGTGAATCGAAAGAGCCACACCCGGCTTCACTAGACTTTAAGATAACAAGAAGAACAACAACAACAATCCGAGAGAACAAACTGTTTTGGTATTTTCGGTTTTTCAGCAACTTCACAAGAACAATAACAACAAGATAGTAAAGATAGTTAACTTGACATACAATATTCAAGAAACTAAGAACCCTAACAACATGAGAGGACCCTAAGCCTAATGAATATTAACACCAAGTTCTTACAAAGACCAAGAGGTACTCACAACCTCAAAACCTTTGTTTCTAGCCAACGAGACAACCCAAGGATCCCTCTCCTTGTGAGATCTAGAACCGGCTCCTCTTGAAGAAGAAGAGAGTGAAATGTTATCTTTAGGGTTACAAATTTCAGATTTCAAAATAAACTAATGGATGCCTCACTATCATGGTCTATTTATACTACAAACAAAGGGCTAAAAGGCCCATCCACCCCTTGCCTATTGGGCCAGCCTTGGAGGCTAGTTTAGGGCCCATTAAGACCCCTTCTTTACACGTAAAAAGGCCCATCCGCCCCTTGCCTTTTGGGCCAGCCTTGGAGACTAGTTTATGGCCCATTAACACCCCTCTTCGCACATAAAATGTTCAGGTCCTTGGCTGGTTCGATCTCCAACTCACACACGGCCATTTTGCATGAACAAAGCTTGGAGTTTTTGTAGTTCCCGAGCTCGGCTTCGTGTGAAGGGTCGTGTACTTGTGGAGGCTGCCCCAACCGTATCATGTACCATCTAGGTGCGGCCATGGTGTGTAAATACACCATGGTAATGTCCAAAATGCCCTTAGTCAAGGCCCAAAACCGTGACCCTCACTCTCAAATGCTCCAAGCAATCTTCCATATGCGAGATCGCTTTAAGTTACGCTCAAAACGGGCCCGCCATGCATGTTCTTGTGTCATCGAGGAGACCAATTCTTGAGCCTCTATGTGTTGGCCTCCATAGATGTCACCGAAAGATAAGATGGCCATTTGTCCCGTATCATCCTCTCCTTCTTGAAAAGGATTCGACCTCGAATCCAAACCTTGCAAAATCAAACAAAAGAAAGACAAGCACACATCCTCATGACATGAGGGTTAGGGTTAGTGCCACAAAAATCAATCTAACAAATAACATCATCATGCCACGGTTGCACATATTTGCAATATAACCAAGAATCCTTTGGGTTGATCGTGGAAAGCTTAGTACAAATGTCACAAAGGAAGTGGCTATGAAGAACATTAATAAATAATGAGCATGGACCGAGACAACTCCTACCATGCCCTAAGATGGTACCGGGATCAAATGGGAGAAGTAGCCATGGACATGGGTTTCGGCCAAGCTCACTTTTTCCTAAGGTGTCGTCCTCAAAATTAGGCATACCCCTTAGCCCATTAGTGGAAATGTCATGAGCACAAGGAGGGTAGAGAAAGGTGTAACACCAGCTAGCTTCCGCTAAGGTGTCCTTATGCATGTACTCACTAGCTTCAAGTCCATCACCACTAGTATGCTCAATATAGGAAGCACATAAAGAAGAAGTAGATGGAGTTTCTAAGCATGCACCACCTTTTATTTCAAGAGAATAATCCCCACATAGATATAAATCACCATGGGCAGCAAAGGAATCATTCACAAAAATATTTTTACAAGAATAATCACATTTCGGGTTTCCCAAGTAATTAAGCAAATCATGGTCATCTTTACCCGATTGACTATTCCTTTTCAAGACTACACATCCCCTACCCTTAAGAGTACTTTCATCTTCCAAGAAGAGATTTCCATCTTTAGGAGAAATGTTGTCACACCATAGTGGGTTAGCATATAGGCTATAGCTTCCGAGGCAAGCTATACCATTATTTTCACCACTAGGTTCATTAGAAGTGTTTAAATCATCTTCAAACAAGACATTGTACCTAAAAAGCGTGTGATCTACCTCACGGACAGATTTGGAACAAACAAGCCCCTCACTCGCTAAACGATCAATATCAAGTTTTAAGGATTTTTCAAACACAATATTACCCGAAGAAGAGCTCTCGGGTTCATTCTCACTTCGATCAACATTTTCTACATCATCATTCACTTGAGGTTCGTTAATTACATCAAACACATCCTCAAGTGGTGGATAACTTTCACGCATAAGTTGACCAATACAAATTTCAGAAGATAATGTATTCTCATTCAACATAATGGTTTCAACACTAGGTGGACATGGATCGATCTTACAAGAAGAGTCTATCCGGTCATCAATAGGATCAACTAGTGTATCCACACTCACAACATGTACATCATCATCAAGTGGCAAAGAAATAATACACTCACATATAGGCAAGCTACAACTCACACTCAATGGGCTACTAGCCACACAATTATCATTCACATGTACAAAAGTGTAAGAGTTTGCCATTTTACCTTGAAGTCCTTGAGTAGATTCTTCTTTGTCATGGTGTGAAGGTCCTCCAAAAGTTTGGGCAGCAACTTCCTTTCGGCATTGTTCTTCTTCGCTTTCCATGTTGCTACCTACACAAATGTCCTTAGAAATAGAAGGACAAACAATGTTAGCATGGTTTGGTGGTAATCCCCTCACTTGGCTCCACACAACCTCTCCTTTTTCCACTCTCGGATTACCACCTTTCACTCCCTTACTCCTCTCAATCTTTTGTCTCTCATAATAATTCGGATTGGAGTAGGTAGGAACTTCTTTTTGCGGCCCGGGCAGATTGTAAGTCTCGAGGCAATTTCCCCATCGATCTCTCACAATATTAGGCCAATTTTGCACATTTGGAACCTTATGTTGTGCAAACCAATCGGCGCCTAGACTCACATGACCATAGGTTATGGGAAAAACATCACACCACACCTCCTCATGGTAATTAAATTGGGAGAAGACAACCTTTACCCTCTCGGTAACCTTAAACCTGTCCAAGAAGTATGGAACAAGTAAAGGCTCACAAAATAACCCCAAGTAATCAACCATGGACGGAACAATGTAGTTTCTATAGTACTTATCGTCTAACACAACGAGGCAGCCCGGTATCCCACAAATGGTCACCTTTCCGGAGTGTACACTCCTTCTCGGATCAACATTGTAAGGCACATGAGTACCCCTCGATTTCGGAGATGTAGATCCTCTTCTTCCCATTGGACAACCTACACTATAGCTAGTATAACCATTCACGCCATATCGACCTTGATAAGAAGTACTACAAGGTGGAGAATATGAATCTTCACACTCCTCACGTGTACTCTCATCATAACTCCCATAAGGTTTGCAAATGAAAGGGTTATACCTAACACCAAATCTAGGTTCGGAGTGGAGAGTGCAAGACTCCTCACATGTCCCAACTTCGCCATAAGATCCATCACGAGATACTACATCATCTCCAAAGTCACCATAAGCACTAGGCACTTCATTCACCTCACTTTCTCCCTCACCATAGTAATTTTCAAATCTGCCCACGTTTTCACCATGGCTATTTTCATAGCCTCCGCAATCTCCCTCGACGTCGTAGCCATAAAAACCCTCACTACAATCATGGCTTCCCGTGTTGTAGTCACAATAATCCCCGGCTATCGAAGTCATTTTCCTCTTATGTCACCCTTCAAACCTACAAAAATGAACAAACAATATTAGTAGTAAAGCTCCTTCCATTGTCAAGGTATTAGCCGCTTAATCACCACAAGTTAGTGTCCCACAAGTGTTGTATAATTGGCTAGTAACCGTGAGATGTTAAGGTAGGAGTAAGCTCTTGCCCGGAATGGATTCTTGTTTGAAGACTCAAAGAATACTTGCCGGACTAGAGTCAAAAATCAGCAACTCATTCAAACGAATAAAAAGCACACAAATAATCGTTGACACGAATAGACGGCTCAAGGAACTAATTGACAACCTAGTGGAAATTACTAGTTTGTTAATTAGTTCTAAGTCCAAATAAGGGAAACCAAGAATCAACAATTAGCAACAAAGAATATATCCTAAGTTGAGCTTTAGTGACGTGGCATCAAGCAATGGCCCACACGTTTTTCTCTTCGGGTTTAGGTATATATATATATATTTTTTTTTTTTGTCTTGATTTAATATTCACACAACTTGTGCTAATTTGAAAAGTGTCTTTGGTGGGAAAAACGAAAATTTGAAGTCTTGACTCTTTTTCAAACTCAAGACAAGTGGGTTTGGTTGACAATTTCCACAAAACAAGGTTCCTTGATTTAGGGGAAGTGATTGACAAGTCTACAAATTGATAGGTGCAAGTCTTTCACAATCAACTTTACAAGTTTACCACTTGAGCACACAACAAGATTAACACTCAACAAGAGGAGCAATGTGCACAAGTTCAAGAGATGAGCACTTCACAACTTCAGCACATAACATTCATCCACCGATTTTTCTTTGGTTAACAACAACATACACCTTCGGCCACTTTCAAATCACTACACAAGGTTCAAGTCTTCAAGCTCAACTTTCGGATCTAGACACCTTAGTGTTGGTGAGAAAGAAACCAACACAAGAAACTCACTAAACAAACAAAACAACACTTAGATCTAAGTATACAACACTATTCTCGGATTCAACTTAGTGGACAGAATTTTTCAGAAAGTTGTCTTGGTGTAGTTTGGTTTTGGCCGAGAACTACTAGCCCAAGATGGGTTATGTTGGAACACAACTGGTCTTGCTTTGATACCAAATGATACAATATCAAAACCACAACAACAATATCTCCAAAGGAGTCTCGGATTTCAGTTTACAACACAACAATCCGCAAGTTTCAGTTTTCTGTTTCAGCACAATCCGAGAGGCAAACAAGCTGTTTTTATGTTGTTTTTCAGATTTTCAGCACACAACAAGAACAACAATAAGATGGATACAATGCTAGTGAATCGAAAGAGCCACACCCGGCTTCACTAGACTTTAAGATAACAAGAAGAACAACAACAACAATCCGAGAGAACAAACTGTTTTGGTATTTTCGGTTTTTCAGCAACTTCACAAGAACAATAACAACAAGATAGTAAAGATAGTTAACTTGACATACAATATTCAAGAAACTAAGAACCCTAACAACATGAGAGGACCCTAAGCCTAATGAATATTAACACCAAGTTCTTACAAAGACCAAGAGGTACTCACAACCTCAAAACCTTTGTTTCTAGCCAACGAGACAACCCAAGGATCCCTCTCCTTGTGAGATCTAGAACCGGCTCCTCTTGAAGAAGAAGAGAGTGAAATGTTATCTTTAGGGTTACAAATTTCAGATTTCAAAATAAACTAATGGATGTCTCACTATCATGGTCTATTTATACTACAAACAAAGGGCTAAAAGGCCCATCCACCCCTTGCCTATTGGGCCAGCCTTGGAGGCTAGTTTAGGGCCCATTAAGACCCCTTCTTTACACGTAAAAAGGCCCATCCGCCCCTTGCCTTTTGGGCCAGCCTTGGAGACTAGTTTATGGCCCATTAACACCCCTCTTCGCACATAAAACGTTCAGGTCCTTGGCTGGTTCGATCTCCAACTCACACACGGCCATTTTGCATGAACAAAGCTTGGAGTTTTTGTAGTTCCCGAGCTCGGCTTCGTGTGAAGGGTCGTGTACTTGTGGAGGCTGCCCCAACCGTATCATGTACCATCTAGGTGCGGCCATGGTGTGTAAATACACCATGGTAATGTCCAAAATGCCCTTAGTCAAGGCCCAAAACCGTGACCCTCACTCTCAAATGCTCCAAGCAATCTTCCATATGCGAGATCGCTTTAAGTTACGCTCAAAACGGGCCCGCCATGCATGTTCTTGTGTCATCAAGGAGACCAATTCTTGAGCCTCTATGTGTTGGCCTCCATAGATGTCACCGAAAGATAAGATGGCCATTTGTCCCGTATCACCGAGAGATACCGACATGAATTGCTTGCTAGATTATATGGCCTACGGCAAGGAAGCAAAAGTGTGATGGCTTACTTTGACGAGTTCCAACAACTCATGTTGAAACTTGATCACCGGGGGGAACAAATCAGCCACGACATCATTCGGTTCAAGTGTGGATTGAACAAAGAGATTTCCACTCACTTGACCCTTCATCGGTTTGAAACTATTGACGGCATATTCCAAGCGGCCCTAGAGATTGAACGGGAGCTTAAGGAGAGGTCAACTTTCAAGCCAAGGGTCCAAAACCCCTCGGGTTGGACCAAAAACAAGGACCAACCCGGTCCTATGAAGCTGCCCGAACCCAAGACGGTTCCTAAGTTTCCTCCTAAACCGGAAGCTCACAAATACCCCAATCCGAAGGGGTTCCAATGTTTCAAATGTCAAGGTTGGGGGCATAAGGCGAATGAATGTCCGAACCGGCGTAATGTGATCTTACGGGAAGGGAAAGTATACTACCTTGGTGAGGAGGTGGTGTCCGAAAGGGGGGAGATTGAGGCCGAGCCTCAAGAGGGAGAGGAAGCCGAACATGAACCGAATGAAGAAGGAATAGATGATGGTGAGGATGTCTATCCTCAAGAAGGGGAATGTGTGGTTCCGAACTTTGTAGTTAGGCGCGTTATGGTTAGTAAGGCGGTAGATGACCCGAGCCAAAGGGAAAATCTATTCCATACTAAGTGCCTTGTAAAGGAGAGTGTGTGCACCTTGGTAATTGATAGTGGTAGTTGTACCAATGTCGCAAGCCAAGCTATGGTGAATTTTCTGAAAATAACGACTACACCTCACACTAGTCCATACAAACTACAATGGTTGAATGATTGTGGTGAGTTGAAGGTCACACGGCAATGTGTGATCCGATTTAAGGTGGGCAACTACCACGACGAAGTACGTTGTGACGTGATTCCGATGCAAGCATGTCATTTGTTGTTGGGAAGACCTTGGCAATATGATAGGTCTACTAAACACGATGGACGGACCAACCGGTACACACTTGAGAAGGATGGCCGAAGGGTCACACTTCACCCTCTTGCACCCTCCCAAGTGAATGCGTGGTACCAAAAGATGAGAGAATTGAAGGGGAAGGGGGGAGAACCCGAGAGGGGAGAAAAGGGAAGGGAAGCCGTAGGTGAAGAGGTAGGCACATCCGAGACTATCTCAACGCCGAGGGAAAGGGAAAACGTAGTGATGTTGGCTAGGAGGAAGGAACTTTTCGTGGACTATGATGAGAACAAGCCTATGCTACTCTTGGCCCATTGCTTTAACACTAACCCCGCTAATCCTTGTATTTCTCCTTTGATTTCTCATGTGTTGCAGGATTATGAGGATGTGTTTCCTAAAGAACTTCCGCAAGGATTGCCCCCACTTCGGGGAATCGAGCATCAAATTGACTTTGTGCCGGGTTCACAGTTGCCAAATAAGCCGGCTTACCGGAGTAATCCTACGGATACCAAAGAATTGCAGCACCAAGTTGAGGAACTCCTCAACAAAGGTTACATCAAGGAGAGCATGAGTCCGTGTGCGGTTCCGGTACTACTAGTGCCTAAGAAGGATGGAACGTGGCGTATGTGTGTGGACTGCCGAGCCATCAACAAGATTACGGTAAAATATCGTCACCCTATCCCTAGGTTAGATGATATGTTGGATGAATTGAATGGTTCGTGTTTGTTTTCCAAGATTGATCTAAGGAGTGGCTATCACCAAATAAGAATGCAACCCGGTGATGAATGGAAAACCGCCTTCAAGACTAAATTTGGTCTCTATGAATGGATGGTTATGCCATTCGGCCTCACAAATGCTCCTAGTACTTTCATGCGGCTAATGAATCATGTGATGAAGCCATTTATTGGAAAGTTTGTGGTAGTTTACTTTGATGATGTGTTGGTATATAGTAAATCTATTAATGACCATACAATGCATTTGAGATGTGTGTTTGATGTGCTCCGAAAGGAGAAGTTGTATGCCAACATGGAAAAGTGCTCTTTTGGTGTTGATAAAGTTGTGTTCTTGGGTTTTGTTGTTAGCTCAAAGGGCGTGGAAGTGGACGACTCCAAGATAGACTCTATACGAAGTTGGCCGACCCCTAAAACTATTGGAGAAATCCGGAGTTTCCACGGGTTGGCAAGCTTTTATAGGAGGTTTGTCAAGGGATTTAGTTCCATAGCAGCCCCTTTAACCGAGGTAATTCGAAAGGACGGACCCTTCAAATGGGGTGAAGAGCAAGCTAGGGCTTTCGAGGCCTTGAAAGCTATGCTCGTCTCGGCGCCTTTGTTGCAATTACCCGATTTTGATAAAATGTTTGAGGTAGAGTGTGATGCTAGTAAGGTCGGCATCGGGGCTGTTTTGATGCAAGAAGGTAAGCCCGTTGCCTATTTCAGTGAAAAGCTCAAAGGAGCAACTCTTAATTACTCGACTTACGATTTGGAGTTGTACGCCCTTGTTAGAGCTTTGGGAAATTGGCAACACTATTTGTGGCCTAAGGAGTTTGTGATACGAACGGATCATGAGTCGTTGAAACACCTTAAAAGTCAAGACAAGTTGAATAGGCGTCATGCTAAGTGGATTGAGTTCATCGAAACTTTCCCTTATGTAATTCATTACAAAAAGGGAAAAGAAAATGTTGTGGCCGATGCATTGTCCCGGAAGCATGTGCTTGTTGCTACCTTGTCTTCAAAGTTAATGGGTTTTGAGAGTTTGCGGATGTTATATCCCGAGGATCCTATCTTTGCTCCTATTTTTAGGGAATGCGAAGAGTGGGGAAGGGACCGTTGGCTCAAGGAAAGTACCCACTCCTCCTACTCTCGGTTTGATGGCTATTTGTTCAAGGGGAGGAGGTTGTGTGTCCCGACCAGTTCTTGGAGGGAATTGTTCGTGAGAGAGGCCCATGACGGGGGCCTCATGGGTCACTTTGGGGTAGACAAGACCCTCGGCATCCTAGAGGAAAATTTCTATTGGCCCAAAATGCGCAAGGATGTCGTTAAGATTTGTAGTCAATGCGCGGCCTGCCGGAGTGCAAAATCTCGTCTCCAACCACAAGGGTTATACACCCCACTCCCTACTCCCCTTAGACCGTGGCTGGACATATCGATGGACTTCGTCTTGGGGCTGCCACGGACTAGGAAGGGTCGAGATAGTATTTTTGTCGTTGTTGATAGATTCTCCAAGATGGCTCACTTTATTCCATGTGCTAAAACCGAGGACGCTCCTAGTGTAGCTTCATTGTTTGTTGAGCATGTTGTAAAGCTTCACGGAGTACCGAGGACCATTGTGAGTGATAGGGACTCCAAGTTCCTAAGCCTCTTTTGGAAGTCCATGTGGGGTAGGCTTGGCACGAAGTTACTTTTCTCCACGTCTTGCCACCCACAAACCGATGGCCAAACGGAGGTAGTAAATAGGACCTTAGGGTCTATGTTACGCTCTATGGTTAAAGGTAAATTGGCTTCATGGGAAGAACACCTACCCTTGGTGGAATTTGCCTACAATCGGGTAATACATTCGAGTACGGGAATGACTCCCTTTGAATGTGTTTACGGCCTAAACCCCCTTACCCCTTTAGATCTCACTCCTTTGTCTAGTGATCTTATGACCAGCTTAGATGGAGCTAAAAGAGCCGAGGCCATGAAGAAGATGCATGAGGCCGTGCGAATCAAGCTTGAAAAGAAGAATCACGAGGTTGCAAAACGGGCAAACAAAGGGAGGAGGAAGCTAGTGCTTGAACCCGGAGATTGGGTGTGGGTACACCTTCGAAAGGATAGGTTTCCAGCTCAAAGGAAGTCCAAGTTGCTGCCAAGAGGCGATGGTCCCTTCCAAGTTCTTGAGAGGATCAATGACAACGCCTACAAGATTGACCTACCACCGGAATATCAAGTGCACAACACCTTCAACGTCGGAGATCTCACCCTCGTGGATGCGGTTGAAGATGATCAAGTGCCGAATTTGAGGTCAAATTCCTCTCAAGATGGAGAGGATGATACGGTTATGACTACCCCTACGTGTACACGGCCTTTCACACGAAGCCAAGCGCGGGAGTTACAAACACTCCAAGCCTTGTTCATGCAAATGGCCGTGTGTGAGTTGTTGGCCGAACCAACCGAGGGTCTCAACGTCCTTATGTGTGAAGAGGGGGCCTAAAAGTGTAATAACTTAAGTCTTCAAGGAGGCCATAACAAAGGAAGGGTGTCTTGGTCTTTTGCTTATTTTTGTTGTAGTATAAATAGAAGGTGTTAGTGAGATATCCACTAGTTTATTTTGAATGCTGAAATTGTAACCAAAAACTCCAAAATATCTTCCATTTTCTTCTCCAAGAAACCGGATCTAGATCTCACAAGGAGAGGAATCCTTGTGTTGTCTCTTTGGCTAGAAACAAAGGTTTTAAGGTAGTTTGAGTGCCTTTTGGTCTTTGTAAGAGCTTGGTGTTAATATTCATTAGGCTTAGGGTCCTCTCATCTTGTTAGGGTTCTTAGTTTCTTGAATATTGTATGTCAAGTTGTTTATCTTCATTATCTTGTTATTGTTGTTGTGTTGTTTATCTTTCTTATCTTGAAGTCTAGGGAGCCGTGTGGGGCTTGTTTCGATCCCTAGCATTATTGTGTTCTTGTTGTTCTCGGATTGTGCCTAAAAACCGAAGACTATCTCTTGTGTTGTAATCTAAAAATCAAGACTTAAAACGTGTTGATGTTGTGTTGTTGAGTTGGAATCCGAAACTCTAGTTGTTGTGGTTGGATCTTGCATCAATAGGTAGGCTCAACTTGATGGTGTTGATGCCTACGTCCCTTTCTTGGTGTCGGTTTCCCCTATCTCCATACCCCCGGTATCGTCTCGGTTCCCCCCGGCCCCCTCTTAACTCCTCCTCCCTCATATAAGCATCATCATAGGCTCCCTCGCCATCATACTCCTCTCTACCGTATCCGTCATAGTGAGCTGGTCGGCCTTGGCCATTTTGATTCGTAGGGATTGGAATTTGTGGCCTTTGGTTTAGTGGAGCTTGGAAAGGAGGGTTTGGATTTAGTGGTGGTGCTTGGCGCCCAAATCCTTCGTGTGGAATTGGAGGAGTTTGGAAATGTGGTGGTCTAGTGGAGTCTCGGGTTGGAGGAAAAGTGGTAGATTGGTTGTTGGTATTTTGTGGAGCTTGAGGTGCATTTAACATTTGGTGGACCATTTCGGGAGTGATGGTTGCGGAGGAGGTCCGATCATGGCCATTGGTAGAGACATGTAGAGGAGTCGATGGTCGAGAGTTCCTTTGACTCTCCACTTGATCTAGCCTCCCACTAATAGTCGATACTTCCCCCCTTATGGCTGCGAAATCCCCTCTCACGGCCCCGAACTCCGAATTCATCCGTTCAAGTGTCCGAGTGACGGCCTCAAGAGTGGCCCTCATTGAATCAAGTGCATTAGTATCCGGATTGTGAGATGTTGTTCCTTCCATCGTCAAGGTGTTAGCCGCTTAATCACCACAAGTTAGTGTCCCACAAGTGTTGTATAATTGGCTAGTAACCGTGAGATTTACAAGGTTTGAGTAAGCTCTTAGCCGGAATGGATTCTTGTTTGGAAGACTCAAAGAATTCTTGCCGGACTAGAACCAAAATCAGCAACTCATTCAAACGAATAAAAGCACACAAATAATCGTTGACACGAAATAACGGCTCAAGGAACTAGTTAACAACCTAGTGGAAAGATACTAGTTGGTTAATTAGTTCTAAGACCAAATAAGAGAAACCAAGAATCAACAATTAGTAACAAAGAATATATCCTAAGTTGAGCTTATAGTGACATGGTAGCATGCAATGGCCCACACGTTTTTCTCTTCGGGTTTAGATGTATATATATATATATTTTTTTTGTCTTGAATTAATATTCACACAACTTGGGAGAAATTGAAAAGTGTTTTGGTGGGAAAACTTTAAAGATTTGAAGTCTTGACTTTTGTTCAATCTCAAGAAAGTGAGTTTGGTTGACAATTTCCACAAGACAAGGTTCCTTGATTTAAGGGAAGTGATTGACAAGGCTACAAAGTGATGGGTGCAAGTCTTTCACAATCAACTTTATAAGTCTACCACTTGAACACTCAACAAGATGAACACTCAACAAGGGGATCAATATGCACAAGTTCAAGAGATGAACACTTCACAAACTTCAACACCTTCTTAGCACATTATCACACATCCACCGATTTTTCTTTTGGTCATCAATAACATTCAACTTTCGGCCACCTTACAACATGCAACTTTTCAAGCTCAACCTTGGATCTAGACACCTTAGTGTTGGTGAGAAAGAAACCAACACTAGAAACTCACTAAACAAGCAAAATGACACCTAGATCTAAGTGTACAACACCTTTCTCGGTTTCAACTTTAGTGGACAGAAATTTCAGATTTCAGAATTTTTTTCTTGGTGTAGTTTGGTTTTAAGCCGAGAACTACTAGCCCAAGATGGGTTATGTGAGAACACAACCGGTCTTGCTTTGATACCAAATGATACAATATCAAACCAACAACAACAAGAGTTCGGATTTCAACCAACAACCACAAGAACTACAACTTTTAGTTTTCGGTTTTTAGCTTACAACACAAGTGATAGTTTTCGGTTTTAAGTCACAATCCGAGAATAACAAGAGGTGCAACAATGCTAGTGAATCGAAACAAGCCCCACACGGCTTCACTAGACTTCAAGATAAGCAAAAGTAACACAATAACAACAAGATAAGGAAAGATAGATAACTTGACATACAATATTCAAGAAACTAAGAACCCTAACAACATGAGAGGACCCTAAGCCTAATGAATATTAACACCAAGCTCTTACAAAGACCAAGAGGCACTCAACAACCTCAAAACCTTTGTTTCTAGCCAAGGAGAAAACACAAGTATTCCTCTACTTGTGAGATCTAGAACCGGCTTCTTGGAGAAGAAGAGAGAAGATATTTGGTGTTTTTAGGTTACAAATTCTGATTTCCAAAATAAACTAAGGGATTTCTCACTATAAGGTTCTATTTATACTACAACAAAAGGAGCAAAAAGACCCTTCCGCCCTTGCCTTTGTTGTGGCCTCCTTGGGGAATTAATTTATTACACTTTAGGCCCCTCCTCACACATAAGGACGTTGAGGCCCTTGCTTGGTTCGGCCAACAACTCACACACGGCCATTTGCATGAATAAGGCTTGGAGTGTTTGTAATTCCCGCGCTTGGCTTTGTGTGAAAGGCCGTGTACTTGTGGGGGCAGCCATAACCATATCAATACCGGGCTGCCTCGTTGTGTTAAATGATAGGTACTATAGAAACTACATTGTTCCATCCATGGTTGATTACTTGGGGTTATTTTGTGAGCCTTTACTTGTTCCATACTTCTTGGACAGGTTTAAGGTTACCGAGAGGGTAAAAGTTGTCTTCTCCCAATTTAATTACCATGAGGAGGTGTGGTGTGATGTTTTTCCCATAACCTATGGTCATGTGAGCTTAGGCGCCGATTGGTTTGCACAACATAAAGTTCCAAATATGCAAAATTGGCCTAATATTGTAAGAGACCGATGGGGAAATTGCCTCGAGACGTACATTCTGCCCGGGCCGCAAAAAGAAGTTCCTACCTACTCCAATTCGAATTATTATGAGAGACAAAAGATTGAGAGGAGTAAGGGAGTGAAAGGTGGTAATCCGAGAGTGGAAAAAGGAGAGGTTGTGTGGAGCAAAGTAAGAGGATTACCACCAAACCATGCTAACATTGTTTGTCCTTCTATTTCTAAGGACATTTGTGTAGGTAGCAACATGGAAAGCGAAGAAGAACAATGCCAAAAGAAAGTTGCTGCCCAAACTTTTGGAAGACCTTCACACCATGACAAAGAAGAATCTACTCAAGGACTTCAAGGTAAAATGGCAAACTCTTACACTTTTGTACATGTGAATGATAATTGTGTGGCTAGTAGCCCATTGAGTGTGAGTTGTAGCTTGCTTATATGTGAGTGTATTATTTCTTTGCCACTTGATGATGATGTACATGTTGTGAGTGTGGATACACTAGTTGATCCTATTGATGACCGAATAGACTCTTCTTGTAAGATCGATTTATGTCCACCTAGTGTTGAAACCATTATGTTGAATGAAAGTACATTAACTTCTGAAATTTGTGTTGATCAACTTATGTGTGAAAATTACCCACCACTTGAGGATGTGTATGATGTAATTAATGAACCTCAAGTGTGTGATGATGTTGAAAATGTTGATCAAAGTGAGAATGAACCCGAGAGCTCTTCTTGGGGTAATATTGTGTTTGAAACATCCTTGAAACTTGATATTGATCATTTAGAGAGTGAGGAACTTGCTTGTTCCAAATCTGTCCGTGAGGTAGATCACACTCTTTTTAGGTACAATGTCTTGTTTGAAGATGATTTAAACACTCCTAATGAACCTAGTGGTGAAAATGATGGTAAAGCTTGCCTTGGAAGCAATAGCCTATATGCTAACCCACTATGGTGTGACAATATTCCTCCTAAAGAGGGAAATCTCTTCTTGGAAGATGAAAGTCCTCTTAAGGGTAAGGAATGTGTAGTTGCGAAAGCTACTCCTTCTTCTACTTTGTGTGATTTCATTGTTGAGAGTACTCATGGTGATTATTGGGAAACTAGTAGTGAGTACACACATGAGAGCACCTTAGTAGAAGTCGATTTGAGTGATACTTTTCTCTACTCTCTATTTGCTTTGGATCATATGTATGTTATTGTAGAGAGTATGTCATTTAGTTTGGGTGTAGACCACGGGAAAGGGAAGTGTTGTCGAGACCCGTGTCTATTGCCACTTTTCCCATTTGAACCCGGTGCCAAATTTAGAAATGGTGAGGTTGGTGCACCAAACTTGTTGCTTGGTCTACATGACAAGCAAAGTGTCACTCTTGATGTATCCTATAACCAAATCCTTTGTATATCTTTTATTGAGCTTTTAATATTCCTTGCAAAGGATTCTTGGTTATATTGCAAATATGTGCAACCTTGGCATGTTGAGATGATTTGTTATGCTAACCCTAACCCTCATGCCATGAGGAGTTTGTATTTGTTTGTCCTCTCTTCGGTTTTGCAAGGTTTGGATTCGAGGTCGAATCCTTTTCAAGAAGGGGAGGATGATACGGGACAAATGGCCATCTTATCTTTTGATGACATCTTTGGAGGACAACACATAGAGTCTCAAGACTTGGTCACCTCGAGAATACAAGAACATGCATGGAGGACCCGTTTTGAGCGTAACTTAAAGCAATCTCGCGTATGGAAGATTGCTTGGAGCATTTAAGAGTGAGGACTCACGGTTTTGGCCCTTAATTAAGGGCATTTTGGACATTACACATAGTGTATTTACAGACCATGGCCGCACCTATCATTAAGGGCAAAGTGGTCTTTTTGTATTCCTTTGTATTACACTATAAATAGGTCATTTTAGCTCATTTCTTGGGAGATTTGGAAAGATGAAGAATTGAAAGACATATTTTCTCTCTTTTGAGAGTGTAACACCCTTAGTTGTAGGGCTTGGAAAAGCCATCCTTAGCATAGGGCTTGGAAAAGCCAATATTGATCTTTGCTTGGAAACGGTAGATCTTAAGGTTAGTTCATTCCCTTGGTGGTCACCGTAAGAGTGTGGTTTTGATTGTTACATTCATTAGGGGTTAGTGTTGAAATACACTTGGTTCTTAATCTTGTAATAATCTTGGTCTCACTATCTATCTTTATTTTCTTGCAAATCGTGTATGTGTTGTGTAGTGGACTGTTTTGGGGTCTTCGTTGAATCCAAAACTTGTATTATTGTTGTTCATCTTGTTCATCACGTTTCATTGCTGTTTTGGTGTTAATATACACTCTTGTATCTTGTATTCTTGTTGTTAGTAGCGAATCCGAGTGTGGTCTCCATCTTGGTCCTCGAATCCTTAAGATTAGTGGACTGATTTGGTGTTTGTTTTGTGTTCCCTTCTCTTTCCCGTATCAGACTTGGCAGCAATAAGGGGGGAAGTGTCGACTATTAGTGGGAGACTAGAACAAGTGGAGAGTCAAAGGAACTCTCGTCCTTCTACTCCTCTACATGTATCTACCAATGGTCATGATAGGACCTCCTCCTCAACCATCACCCCCGAAACAGTCCACCAAATGCTAAATGCACCCCAAGCTCCACTAAATACCGCAAGCCAAACTACCTATTTTCCTCCAAACCGAGACTCCACTAGACCACTACATTTCCAAGCCCCTCCAATTCCACAAGAGGGATTTGGACGCCAAGTACCTCCACTAAATCCGAACCCTCCATTCCAAGCTCCATTAACCCAAATGATACGGGACAAATGGCCACCTTATCTTTGGACGACATTTTTGGAGGCCAACACATAGAGGCTTAAGAATTGGTCACCTCGTTGATACAAGAACATACACGGAGGACCCGTTTTGAGCATAATTCAAAGCCATCTCGCATATGGAAGACTGCTTGGAGCATCTAGGAGTGAGGACTCACGGTTTTGGGCCTTAAACTAGTCTCCAACAATGGCCCAAAAAGACAAGGGGCGGATGGGCTTTTATGTGTGAAGAAAGGAGGTCTTAATGGGCCATAATTAAGCCTCCAAGGCCGGCCCAAAAGACAAGGGGCGGATGGGCTTTTATGTGTGAAGAAAGGAGGTCTTAATGGGCCATAATTAAGCCTCCAAGGCCGGCCCATGTTGTGAAGGATAGAAGGGTCATTTGACCACCTTTTTGAGTAGTATAAATAGGTGCCTTAGGGCCATTTTTCAGATCATTACTTTGATTCTTGATATTTTCACAACAAAAGACTTGTAACATTTCACTCTCTTCTTCTTCAAGAGGAGCCGGTTCTAGATCTCACAAGGAGAGGGATCCTTGGGTTGTCTCTTTGGCTAGAAACAAAGGTTTTGAGGTTGTGAGTACCTCTTGGTCTTTGTAAGAACTTGGTGTTAATATTCATTAGGCTTAGGGTCCTCTCATGTTGTTAGGGTTCTTAGTTTCTTGAATATTGTATGTCAAGTTAACTATCTTTACTATCTTGTTGTTATTGTTCTTGTGAAGTTGCTGAAAAACCGAAAATACCAAAACAGTTTGTTCTCTCGGATTGTTGTTATTGTTCTTCTTGTTATCTTAAAGTCTAGTGAAGCCGGGTGTGGCTCTTTCGATTCACTAGCATTTGTATCCATCCCATTCTTCTTGTTGTTGTGCTGAGAATCTGGAAAATATAACAAAAACAGCTTGTGTTCTTGCTGAAAAACTGAAAACAGAAAGCTGAAAAACAGTTTTGTAGCTCTCGGTTTCTTGCTGAAAACCGAGACTGAAAGTGGTGATTCTTGTGTTGTTCCGAGATCTTGTTGTGGTGATTTTGATCTTGCATCACCAAAGACCACAAATTCCAAATCCTCCGAATCAAAATGGCCAAGGCCGGCCAGCCCACTTTGAAGGATACGGTAGAGAGGAGTATGAAGGAGATGGAGCCTTTGATGATGCTTATATGAGGGAGGAGAAGTTAAGAGGGGGTCGAGGAGAACCTAGGAGATACCGGGGGTATGGAGATAGGGGAAACCGACACCAAGAGAGAGACGTAGGCATCAACACCATCAAGTTGAGCCTACCCATCTTTAAGGGTGAAAGTGACCCCGAGGCCTACTTAACTTGGGAATCGGCTTGTGACAAAGTTTTCCAAGTTAATGACGTCTCGGAAGAAAAGAAGAGTTGCTACGCTATAGCTCACCTCGAGGGCTATGCTAACACTTGGTGGGAGTATGTTAAACGATTTGGTAATGAACTAGTGGATGGGCAGCCACCACCTTGGTATCGGTTGAGGTATTTGATGAGACCACGATACCTTCCCGAGAGATATCGTCATGAGTTGCTCGCTAGATTATATGGCTTGCAGCAAGGAGGCAAGAGTGTGATGGCCTATTTTGACGAGTTCCAACAACTCATGTTGAAACTTGATCATCGTGGGGAGCAAATCAGTCACGACATCATCCGGTTCAAGTGTGGGTTGAACAAAGAGATCTCCACTCATTTGACCCTTCACCGGTTTGAAACCATTGACGGTATATTCCAAGCGGCCCTAGAGATTGAAAGGGAACTCAAGGAGAGATCAGCCTTCAAGGCAAGGGTACAAACCCCCTCGGGTTGGCCCAAAAACAAGGACCAACCCGCCCCTACGAAGCTGCCCGAGTCCAAAACAGTCCCTAAGTTCCCTCCGAAACCGGAGGCTCACAAATATCCCAACCCAAAGGGGTTCCAATGCTTCAAGTGCCAAGGTTGGGGGCATAAGGCCAATAAATGTCCGAACCGGTGCAATGTGATCCTACGAGAAGGGAAAGTGTACTACCTTGGTGAGGAGGTGGTTTCCGAAAAGGGGGAGGATGAGGCCGAGCCTCAAGATGGAGAGGGAGCTGAAAATGGGCCGAATGATGATGAATTAGATGGTAGTGAAGATGTCTATCCACAAGAAGGGGAGTGTGTGGTTCCAAACTTTGTGGTTAGACGTGTCATGATTAGTAAGGCGATGGATGACCCGAGTCAAAGGGAAAATCTATTCCATACTAAGTGTCTTGTAAAGGGGAGTGTGTGCACCTTGGTGATTGATAGTGGTAGTTGTACAAATGTTGCGAGCCATGCTATGGTAAATTTCTTGAAGCTACCAACTACACTACACACTAGTCCTTACAAGCTACAATGGTTGAACGATTGTGGTGAATTAAAGGTCACAAGGCAATGTGTGATTCGGTTTAAGGTGGGAAACTACCACGATGAAGTGCTTTGTGACGTGATCCCAATGCAAGCATGTCACTTGTTGTTAGGTAGGCCATGGCAATATGATAGGTCTACTAAGCACGATGGGAGGTCCAACCGGTATACGCTTGAGAAGGATGGCCGAAAGGTCACACTTCACCCTCTTTCACCCTCCCAAGTAAATGAGTGGCATCAAAAGATGAGAGAGTTAAAGGAAAAGGGGAAGGGATCCGGAAAGGGAGAAAAGGGGGGGGATGCCGTAGGTGAGGAAGTAGGGACATCCGAGGCTGTCCCAACGACAAGGGAGATGGAAAACGTAGTGATGTTGGCTAGGAGGAAAGAACTCTTCGTGGACCATGATGAAAACAAGCCGATGTTACTTTTGGCCCATTGTTTTAATACTAACCCCACTAATTCTTCCATTTCCCCTTTGATTTCTTGTGTGTTGCAGGAGTATGAAGATGTATTTCCTCAAGAACTTCCGCAAGGATTGCCCCCACTTCGGGGAATTGAGCACCAAATTGATTTGGTGCCGGGTTCACAACTTCCAAACAAACCGGCCTATAGGAGCAATCCCATGGACACTAAGGAGCTTGAAAGAAAAGTTGAGGAGCTTCTTAACAAGGGATACATCAAGGAAAGCATGAGTCCGTGTGCTGTTCCGGTGCTTTTGGTACCAAAGAAGGACGGAACTTGGCGCATGTGCGTCGATTGTAGAGCCATCAACAAAATCACGATAAGGTATCGTCATCCAATCCCTAGACTAGATGATATGTTAGATGAGCTCCACGGATCTTGTTTGTTTTCTAAAGTGGACCATAGGAGCGGCTATCACCAAATTCGCATGCAACCCGGTGATGAGTGGAAGACCGCATTCAAGACCAAATTCGGTCTATATGAGTGGCTGGTCATGCCCTTCGGCCTTACCAATGCTCCTAGCACATTTATGAGGCTAATGAATCATGTAATGAAGCCTTATATTGGAAAGTTTGTGGTGGTTTACTTTGATGATGTGTTGGTGTATAGTAAATCTATTGATGATCATGTAATGCATTTGAGATGTGTGTTTGATGTGCTCCGAAAGGAGAAGCTGTATGCCAACATGGAGAAGTGTTCTTTTGGTGTTGATAAAGTTATATTCTTGGGTTTTGTCGTGAGCTCAAGGGGTGTGGAAGTGGACGATTCCAAGATAGACTCTATTCGAAGTTGGCCGACCCCTAAAACTATTGGAGAAATCCGAAGTTTCCACGGGTTGGCAAGCTTTTATAGGAGGTTTGTCAAAGGATTTAGTTCCATAGCAGCCCCCTTGACCGAGGCAATTAGAAAGGACAGACCCTTTAAATGGGGTGATGAGCAGGCTAGGGCTTTTGAGGCCTTGAAAGCTACGCTCATCTCGGCGCCTTTATTGCAATTGCCCGATTTTGATAAGATGTTTGAAGTAGAGTGTGATGCTAGTAAGGTTGGCATCGGGGCTGTTTTGATGCAAGAAGGTAAGCCCGTTGCTTATTTCAGTGAAAAGCTCAAAGGGGCAACTCTTAATTACTCAACTTATGATTTGGAGTTGTACGCCCTTGTTAGAGCCTTGGGAAATTGGCAACATTATTTGTGGCCTAAGGAGTTTGTGATACGAACGGATCATGAGTCGTTGAAACACCTTAAGAGCCAAGACAAGTTGAATAGGCGTCATGCTAAGTGGATTGAGTTCATCGAGACTTTCCCTTATGTAATTCATTACAAAAGGGGAAAGGAAAATGTTGTTGCCGATGCCTTGTCTAGGAAGCATGTGTTTGTTGCTACCTTGTCTTCGAAATTGATGGGTTTTGAGAGCTTGCGGTTGTTGTATCCCGAGGATCCTACCTTTGCTCCTATTTTTAGGGAATGCGAAGAGTGGGGAAGGGACCGTTGGCTTAAGGAGAATGACCATTCCTCCTACTCTCGGTTCGATGGGTATTTGTTCAAGGGGAGGAGGTTGTGTGTTCCTTCTAGTTCTTGGAGGGAATTATTTGTGAGGGAGGCCCATGATGGAGGCCTCATAGGTCACTTTGGGGTAGACAAGACCCTCAGAATCTTAGAGGAGAACTTCTATTGGCCCAAAATGCGCAAAGACGTCACTAAAATTTGTAGTCAATGCGTGGCCTGCCGGAGTGCGAAATCTCATCTCCTACCTCAAGGATTATACACCCCACTCCCTACTCCCCTTAGGCCTTGGTTGGACATTTTGATTGATTTTGTTTTGGGGCTGCCAAGGACTAGAAAGGGCCGAGATAGCATTTTTGTTATTGTTGATAGATTCTCTAAAATGGCTCATTTTATTCCATGTGCTAAAACCGATGATGCTCGTAGTGTAGCTTCATTATTTGTTGCACATGTTGTAAAGCTTCACGGGGTACCGAGGACTATTGTGAGCGATAGGGACTCCAAGTTCCTAAGTCTCTTTTGGAAGTCCATGTGGGGTAGGCTTGGAACGAAGTTACTTTTCTCCACTTCTTGTCACCCACAAACCGATGGCCAAACGGAGGTAGTAAATAGAACCTTGGGGTCTATGCTACGTTATATGGTTAAAGGTAAACTGACTTCATGGGAAGATCACCTACCCTTGGTGGAATTTGCATACAACCGGGTAATACATTCGAGCACGGGAATGACTCCCTTTGAATGTGTTTACGGCATGAATCCCCTTACCCCTTTAGATCTCACTCCTTTGTCTAGTGATCTCATGACCAGCTTAGATGGAAATAAAAGAGCCGAGGCAATGAAGAAAATGCATGAGACGGTGCGGATCAAGCTTGAAAAGAAGAACCAAGAGATTGCAAAAAGGGTAAACAAAGGGAGAAGAAGGCTTGTGCTTGAACCCGGAGATTGGGTGTGGGTGCATCTTCGAAAGGACCGGTTTCCATCTCAAAGGAAGTCCAAATTGCTGCCAAGGGGTGATGGTCCTTTCCAAGTACTTGAGAGGATCAATGACAACGCCTACAAGATTGACCTTCCACCGGAATATCAAGTGCACAACACTTTCAACGTTGGTGATCTCTCCCTCGTGGATGCGGTTGAAGATGACCAAATGCTGAATTTTAGGTCAAATTCCTCTCAAGATGGAGAGGATGATACGGTTAGAGCAGCCTCCAAAGGTACACGACCTTTCACACGAAGCCAAGCTTGGGAATTACAAAAACTCCAAGCTTTGTTCATGCAAATGGCCGTGTGTGAGTTGGTGATTGAACCAACCAAGGACCTAAACGTTTTTATGTGTGAAGAGAGGTCCGAATGTGTAATAAACTACTCTCCAAGGTTGGCACAAGAAGCAAGGGCGGATGGGTCATTTTACCCCTTTTGTTTGTAGTATAAATAGAACATGTTAGAGAGTCATCCCTTAGTTTTTGAATGCTTAATTTTGTAACCTAAAAACACTAAACATTTCCTCTCTCTTCCACTCATAGAAGCCACCCCTATCATCTCACAAGTAGAGGGATACTTGTGTTGTCTCTTTGACTAGAAACAAGGGTTTTGAGCTCGTTGAGTGCCTCTTGGTCCTCGTAAGAACTTGGTGTTTATATTCATTAGACTTAGGGTCCTCTCTTGATGTTAGGGTTCTTAGTTTCTTGAATGTTATATGTCAAGTTATCTATCTTTCTTTATCTTGTTGTTGTTGTTGATTTTGTTATCTTAAAGTCTAGTGAAGCCGTGTGGGGCTCTTTTCGATTCACTAGCATTGTTATCTATCTTGTTGTTCTTGTGTTGTGGGGCTGAAAAACCGAAACTTAACTTGTTGTTCTTGTGTTGTTGGACTGAAATCCGAGCCTACTTGAAGCTCTTGGTGTTGTTGGTTTGATTTTGTATCATAGCTTGACCTATGTATTGTTCTAGTTGATCTTGTTGGACTCTATTGTGATTAAGCACTAATTTGTGGTGTTTGATGAAATAGGGAGCCTTTTGATATGTTAAACTCAATGATGGGATTCTACGCGACCTAAATTTGAAGTGGAAAGACAACTATGAAGGGAGGAACTCAAAGCCAAATGGATGGAGCAAACATGGACGAAATCTGGAAATTCTGAGCACAAGGGCGCTCCACACCCTATAGACTTTGAGACAAGGGCACTCCACGCCCTTAGACACAAATAAAAATATCTCAAACCAGTGAGAGTTTGCGATAAGGGCGTGCCATGCCCTTATCGTGCCAATGCAAGAGTGTGGCATGCCTAAGACTTCAAAATAGGCACTTGGTTACAAATATATATAGGACACTTCTATCTTATTGTAAACACCTTGGATGACCTATAGATCTAGAAATACACTTGAGGAGACTTCTTTTACGGTTCAAAATCTTTTCTTTAGTTTATTTTTTGTTTTATGCATGAATTTCAATCTTGCAATTCGTTGGAAATCCAAGAGTGGCTAAACACCCCCATCTAGGGTTGAGGCAAAGAACACGAATACTTAAGCTTATTTTTGGATTGTTTATGTTTATTATCCTTTTTTGGTTGTTAATATATCCTTATTCTTACTATTTATGGATTCATAGCCCTTAGGATAAATCTATATCCTTATTATTCTATGGATTCGTGACCCTTAGGATAGCTCTATATTTCTATTGTGAGCTTGAATGGAAGAACAATATATTAGAACGTGGGATGCCTGGAGTGGGACTTATACATAAAGGGACTAAAGTTAAGATTTATGTGTAGGTTAGGAATATACCCAATTCGGCCCATTTAGTTTATATATGTAATGAAATATAATTGCATTAAATTAGTTCTCGCATCCCCACTCAATGATGTATTTGTGGGGTTAGGTTAGATAGATGATTAGAAGCTTGAAAGACCATAGTCATGATATCAACCCTGTGAATCAATATTAGAGATAATTAACTTAACCAGTTAAATTGTATAGCTAAGTAGGATTGTTCATAGTGCCTTGACCTTGGATTCTTCCCTATTATTGTATCCAATACTTTATATTATCACATTATTTATGGTTATTTTGCATTTTCTAATCTCAAATGTTATTGGTTACTCTTACACTTGTTTACTCTTTGTAGTAATGATACGGGACAAATGGCCATCTTATCTTTGGATGACATCTTTGGAGGCCAACACATAGAGGCTCAAGACTTGGTCACCTCGATAATACAAGAACATGCATGGAGGACCCGTTTTGAGCGTAACTTAAAGCAATCTCGCGTATGGAAGATTGCTTGGAGCATTTAAGAGTGAGGACTCACGGTTTTGGACCTTAATTAAGGGCATTTTGGACATTACACATGGTGTATTTACACACCATGGCCGCACCTATCATTAAGGGCAAAGTGGTCTTTTTGTATTCTTTTGTATTACACTATAAATAGGTCATTTTAGCTCATTTCTTGGGAGATTTGGAAGGATGAAGAATTGAAAGACATATTTTCTCTCTTTTGAGAGTGTAACACCCTTAGTTGTAGGGCTTGGAAAAGCCATCCTTAGCATAGGGCTTGGAAAAGCCAATATTGATCTTTGCTTGGAAACGGTAGATCTTAAGGTTAGTTCATTCCCTTGGTGGTCACCTTAAGAGTGTGGTTTTGATTGTTACATTCATTAGGGGTTAGTGTTGAAATACACTTGGTTCTTAATCTTGTAATAATCTTGGTCTCACTATCTATCTTTATTTTCTTGCAAATCGTGTATGTGTTGTGTAGTGGACTGTTTTGGGGTCTTCGTTGAATCCAAAACTCTGTTTTGGTGTTAATATACACTCTTGTATCTTGTATTCTTGTTGTTAGTAGCGAATCCGAGTGTGGTCTCCATCTTGGTCCTCGAATCCTTAAGATTAGTGGACTGATTTGGTGTTTGTTTTGTGTTCCCTTCTCTTTTCCGTATCACTTGGTATCAAAGCATGGCTTGATCTTGTTCCTACAAGATCAATCTTAGGTTTGCTTGTTAGAAAATTTAAAAAAAAAAAAAAAAAACTGAAAACTGAAATTTTCAGAAAAATAGCAATCTGTCCACTTTGTGTTCTTGGCCGAAAATTGTGTTCTTGTTGTATCTTGGCCGAGATTTTTACTTGTCTTAAGTGTTTCTAGTGTTAGTATTGTTCTTCACTAACACTTTGAGTCTATATCTTGATTTGAGCCTTTGTTGTTGATGTTGTTATTGTGAACTTGGACTTGGCCGATTGTTGTTGGTATTGTTGTTGTGGGTTCAAGACTTGAACGTGTGATGTGTTGAATGGTTCAAGTTTTGAACGTGTATTGTGGAGATTGTGTTGTGGAATTTAAGCTTGGAAAGTTGTTGTTGTTGTTTGGGGGGTCCAACTTGAACCTTAGAACTTCAAGACTCAAACTTTGTGTTCTTGGTGTTCTTCACCATCTCCATATATTGTTGAAAAAAAAAAAAGTGGTTGTTGATTTTTGAAGTTGAAGAAAAAAGAGTGTGTATTGTGTTAGTCTTGCAAGACATAGATCCAAGTTTCAAGGTGTAGTACTTGGCCTTGTGTTCTTGTTGTTGACAATTGGTGGTATTGTGTTGTGTTCTTGAAGAAGTTGTTGTTGTGTTCTTGAAGGTTGTTGTGGTGTTCATCTAGTGCTTCATCTTTTCTTACAACTTAAGACAATCAAAAGGACAATATAGATTCAAAAGGTGAAGATGAAAAGATGTAAAGCTTGTTGTGAGAAACCTTGAACCCAACACTTCCTAGACTAGACTTCTACTTTTTCAGCTTTTCCTTATTTCAAAGACCTTGTTTTGTGGGACTACTTTTTCTTGTTTCAAGAACTTTGTTTTGTGGGACAAACCACTTTTTTTCTTGTTTCAAGAACCTTGTGTTGTGGGACAAAATACTTTTTCCTTATTTCAAGACTTATGTTTTCCCTACCAAAAAACCAATTGTCACCTTTTCCAAATAGTGTGAAGATTTAAAATTTCAGAATTTGTGATTATAATGGGTGGGACCAAAACCAATTGCATGCTGCCACGTCATCCATTTGCTACTGTTCACGTCATTAATAAGCCCAAATTTCAGATTTTAGTAGTTTCCTTTTGTTGTTCCTTAGTTTCAATTTTATTGCTTCCAATTAATTAACAACTAGTAATCACCTACTTAGTTGTAGATTAATTGTTGAATCCGTTTCTTTCGTGTCTTCGTAATTTGTGAGCTTTTCTCATTTTTAATTCGTTGTAACTTCTTTATTTCAAGTTCGTAAGGAAATTTTATTTTGTGTCTTGAGTCGATCAAACAAGAATCTATTCCGGCCACCAAGTAGAATTGACATCCTATTGACTACCGGAGTATAAGCAGCTTTCAATATTCGCCGCTCCAATTGTGAGAATCACAAAGGTGAGTGTATACGAGTGTTGGTGAGGAGCTTTACTACTAATCTTGTTTGTTCATTTTGTAGGTTTAAAGGGTGATATAAGAGGAACATGAATTTGATAGCCGGGGATTATTGTGACTACAATATGGGAGACTATGATTGTAGTGAGGGTTTTTATGGCTACGAAATTGAGGAAGATTGCGGAGGCTATGAAAATAGCCATGGTCAAAACATAGGCAGATTTGAAAATTACTGTTTTGAGGGAGAAAATGAGGTGAATGAAGTGCCTAGTGCTTATGGTGACTTTGGAGATGATGTAAGACCTCGTGATGGATCTTATGATGAAGTTGGGACATGTGAGGAGTCTTGCACTCCCCACTCCGAACCTAGATTTGGTGTTAGGTATAACCCTGTCATTCGTAAACCTTATGAGAGCTATGATGAGAGTACACGTGAGGAGTGTGAAGATTCATATTCTCCACCTTGTAGTACTTCTTATCAAGGTCGATATATTGTGAATGGTTATACTAGCTATAGTGTAGGTTGTCCAATGGGAAGAAGAGGATATACATCTCCAAAATCGAGGGGTACTCATGTGCTTTACAATGTTGATCCGAGAAGGAGTGTACACTCCGGAAAGGTGACCATTTGTGGGATACCGGGATGCCTCATTGTGTTAAATGATAGGTACTATAGAAACTACATTGTTCCATCCATGGTTGATTACTTGGGGTTATTTTGTGAGCCTTTACTTGTTCCATACTTCTTGGACAGGTTTAAGGTTACCGAGAGGGTAAAAGTTGTCTTCTCCCAATTTAATTACCATGAGGAGGTGTGGTGTGATGTTTTTCCCATAACCTATGGTCATGTGAGCTTAGGCGCCGATTGGTTTGCACAACATAAAGTTCCAAATATGCAAAATTGGCCTAATATTGTAAGAGACCGATGGGGAAATTGCCTCGAGACGTACATTCTGCCCGGGCCGCAAAAAGAAGTTCCAACCTACTCCAATTCGAATTATTATGAGAGACAAAAGATTGAGAGGAGTAAGGGAGTGAAAGGTGGTAATCCGAGAGTGGAAAAAGGAGAGGTTGTGTGGAGCAAAGTAAGAGGATTACCACCAAACCATGCTAACATTGTTTGTCCTTCTATTTCTAAGGACATTTGTGTAGGTAGCAGCATGGAAAGCGAAGAAGAACAATGCCAAAAGAAAGTTTCTGCCCAAACTTTTGGAGGACCTTCACACCATGACAAAGAAGAATCTACTCAAGGACTTCAAGGTAAAATGGCAAACTCTTACACTTTTGTACATGTGAATGATAATTGTGTGGCTAGTAGCCCATTGAGTGTGAGTTGTAGCTTGCCTATATGTGAGTGTATTATTTCTTTGCCACTTGATGATGATGTACATGTTGTGAGTGTGGATACACTAGTTGATCCTATTGATGACCGAATAGACTCTTCTTGTAAGATCGATTTATGTCCACCTAGTGTTGAAACCATTATGTTGAATGAAAGTACATTATCTTCTAAAATTTGTGTTGATCAACTTATGTGTGAAAATTACCCACCACTTGAGGATGTGTATGATATAATTAATGAACCTCAAGTGTGTGATGATGTTGAAAATGTTGATCAAAGTGAGAATGAACCCGAGAGCTCTTCTTGGGGTAATATTGTGTTTGAAACATCCTTGAAACTTGATATTGATCATTTAGAGAGTGAGGAACTTGCTTGTTCCAAATCTGTCCGTGAGGTAGATCACACTCTTTTTAGGTACAATGTCTTGTTTGAAGATGATTTAAACACTCCTAATGAACCTAGTGGTGAAAATGATGGTATAGCTTGCCTTGGAAGCTATAGCCTATATGCTAACCCACTATGGTGTGACAATATTCCTCCTAAAGAGGGAAATCTCTTCTTGGAAGATGAGAGTCCTCTTAAGGGTAAGGAATGTGTAGTTGCGAAAGCTACTCCTTCTTCTACTTTGTGTGATTTCATTGTTGAGAGTACTCATGGTGATTATTGGGAAACTAGTAGTGAGTACACACATGAGAGCACCTTAGTAGAAGTCGATTTGAGTGATACTTTTCTCTACTCTCTATTTGCTTTGGATCATATGTATGTTATTGTAGAGAGTATGTCATTTAGTTTGGGTGTAGACCACGGGAAAGGGAAGTGTTGTCGAGACCCGTGTCTATGGCTACTTTTCCCATTTGAACCCGGTGCCAAATTTAGAAATGGTGATGTTGGTGCACCAAACTTGTTGCTTGGTCTACATGACAAGCAAAGTGTCACTCTTGATGTATCCTATAACCAAATCCTTTGTACATCTTTTATTGAGTTTTTAATATTCCTTGCAAAGGATTCTTGGTTATATTGCAAATATGTGCAACCTTTGCATGTTGAGATGATTTGTTATGCTAACCCTAACCCTCATGCCATGAGGAGTTTGTATTTGTTTGTCCTCTCTTCGGTTTTGCAAGGTTTAGATTCGAGGTCGAATCCTTTTCAAGAAGGGGAGGATGATACGGGACAAATGGCCATCTTATCTTTGGATGACATCTTTAGAGGCCAACACATAGAGGCTCAAGACTTGGTCACCTCGATAATACAAGAACATGCATGGAGGACCCGTTTTGAGCGTAACTTAAAGCAATCTCGCGTATGGAAGATTGCTTGGAGCATTTATGATACGGGACAAATGGCCATCTTATCTTTCGGTGACATCTTTGGAGGCCAACACATAGAGGCTCAAGAATTGGTCACCTCGATGATACAAGAACATGCATGGAGGACCCGTTTTGAGAGTAACTCAAAGCCATCTCGCGTATGGAAGATTGCTTGGAGCATTTAAGAGTGAGGACTCACGGTTTTGGGCCTTAAACTAGTCTCCAAGGCTGGCCCAAAGGGCAAGGGGCGGATGGGCCTTTTATGTGTGAAGAAGGGGGTCTTAATGGGCCATAAACTAGCCTCCAAGGCTGGCCCAATAGGCAAGGGGCGGATGGGCCTTTTAGCCCTTTTGTTTGTAGTATAAATAGACCATGTTAGAGAGTTATTGAGTAGTTTTTGAGATCTGAAAGTTGTAACCTAAAACACTAAACATTTTCCTCTCTATTTCACTCTAGAGAGCCGCCACTATCTCCTCACAAGTAGAGGGATACTTGGGTTGTATCTTGGGCTAGAAACAAGGGTTTTGAGGTTGTTAAGTACCTCTTGGTCCTCGTAAGAACTTGGTGTTTCCATTCATTAGATTTAGGGTCCTATCTTGAGGTTAGGGTTCTTAGTTTCTTGAATGATTTATGTCAAGTTATCTATCTATCTTTATTTATCTTGTTATTGTGTTGCTTTTGTCTATCTTTAAAGTCTAGTGAAGCCGTGTGGGGCTCTTTCGATTCACTAGCATTACTTTCCATCTTGTTGTTCTTGTATTACTAAGCTGAAAACCGAAAAACAGATTGTTGTTCTTGTGTTGTTGCTGGAAAACCCGAAACTGAAACTTGTTAATTCTTGGTTGTTAAACTGAAATCCGAGACTTATTTGGAGATATTGTTGTTGTTGGTTTGATCTTGTATCATTTGGTATCAAAGCAAGACCGGTTGTGTTCCAACATAACCCATCTTGGGCAAGTTCTCGGCTTAAACAACAAAAAAAAAAGAAAAAAAAAAATCTGAAATCTGTCCACCGAAAAGTTGAAAACCGAGAATGATGTTATATGTTTAGATCTAGGTGTTATTTTGCTTGTTTAGTGAGTTTCTAGTGTTGGTTTCTTTCTCACCAACACTAAGGTGTCTAGATCCAAGGTTGAGCTTGAAATGTTGAATGTTGTGTAATGACTAAAGTGGCCGAAAGCTGATTGTTGTTGATGACCAAAAGAAAAAAAAAAAAAAATCGGTGGTTGTGTTTATATGCTAAAGAAGTTGAAGAAGTTGTTGAAGTGTTCATCTTGAACTTGTCATCTTGTTCATCTTGTTGAAATATTCATCTTGTTGTGTGCACAAGTGATAAGATTATAGAGTTGATTGTGAAAGACTTACACCCATCACTTTGTAGACTTGTCAATCACTTCCCCTAAATCAAGGAGCCTTGTTTTGTGGAAATTGTCAACCAAACCCACTTGTCTTGAGTTTGAAAAAGAGATAAGACTTCAACATTTTAGTTTTCCCACCAAAACACTTTTCGATTTATCACAAGTTGTGTGAATATTAAAGCAAGACAAAAAAAAAAAAGGGGTATATATATATAAATCCGAAGAGAAGAGGAACGTGTGGGGCCATTGCTTGCTGCCACGTCACTAAAGCTCAACTTAGGATATATTCTTTGTTGCTAATTGTTGATTCTTGGTTTCCTTAACTTGGTTTTAGAACTAATTAACAAACTAGTATCTTCCCACTAGGTTGTTAACTAGTTCCTTGAGCCGTTTGTTCGTGTCTACGGTTGTTTGTGTGCTTTATTCGTTTGAATGAGTTGCTGATTTTGATTCTAGTCCGGCAAGAATTCTTTGAGTCTTCAAACAAGAATCCATTCCGGACAAGAGCTTACTCATACCTTAAAATCTCACGGATACTAGACAATTATACAACACTTGTGGAACACGAACTTGTGGTGAACTAAAGCGGCTCATACCTTGACAATGGAAGGAGCTTTACTACTAATATTGTTTGTTCATTTTTGTAGGTTTAAAGGGTGACATAAGAGGAAAATGACTTTGATAGCCGGGGATTATTGTGACTACAATATGGGAAGCCATGATTGTAGTGAGGGTTTTTATGGCTACGACGTCGGGGGAGATTGCGGAGGCTATGAAAATGGCCATGGTGAAAACATAGGCAGATTTGAAAATTACTGTTTTGAGGGAGAAAATGAGGTGAATGAAGTGCCTAGTGCTTATGGTGACTTTGGAGATGACGTAGGACCTCGTGATGGACCTTATGATGAGAGTACACGTGAGGAGTGTGAAGATTCATAATCTCCACCTTGTAGTACTTCTTATCAAGGTCGATATAGTGTGGATGGTTATGCTAGCTATAGTGTAGGTAGTCCAATGGGAAGTAGAGGATATACATCTCCAAAATCGAGGGGTACTCATGTGCTTTACAATGTTGATCCGAGAAGGAGTGTACACTCCGGAAAGGTGACCATTTGCGGGATACCGGGCTGCCTCGTTGTGTTAGATGATAAGTACTATAGAAACTACATTGTTCCATCCATGGTTGATTACTTGGGGTTATTTTGTGAGCCTTTACTTGTTCCATACTTCTTGGACAGGTTTAAGGTTACCGAGAGGGTAAGGGTTGTCTTCTCCCAATTTAATTACCATGAGGAGGTGTGGTGTGATGTTTTTCCCATAACCTATGGTCATATGAGCTTAGGCGCTGATTGGTTTGCACAACATAAAGTTCCAAATATGCAAAATTGGCCTAATATCGTAAGAGACCGATGGGGAAATGGCCTCGAGACGTACATTCTGCCCGGGCCGCAAAAAGAAGTTCCTACCTCCTCCAATTCGAATTATTATGAGAGAAAAAAGATTGAGAGGAGTAAGGGAGTGAAAGGTGGTAATCCGAGAGTGGAAAAAGGAGAGGTTGTATTGAGCGAAGTGAGGGGATTACCACCAAACCGTGCTAACTTTGGTTGTCCTTCTATTTCTATGGACATTTGTGTAGGTACCAACATGACAAGCGAAGGCTACCAATGTCAGAAGGAAGTTGCTGCCCCAGCTTATGGAGGATTTTCACCTCACGGCAAGAAAGAGTCTACTCAAGATCTTCAAGGCAAAATAGGTAACTCTTACACTTTAATGCATGTGAATGATAATTGTATGGCTAGTAATCCATTGAGTGTGAGTAGTAGCTTACTTATTTATAAGTTTAATGATTCCTTGCCTCTTGTTAATGATGTACATATTGTGAGTGTGGATACACTAGTGGATCCTATTGAGGATGAAATTCACTCCTCTTGTGAGATCAATTTATATCCACCTAGTGTTGAAGCCTATATGTTGAATGGAAGTACATCGTCTTGTGTAATGGGTGTTGATCAACTTGTTTGTGAAAACTGTCCACCACTTGAGTATGTGTGTGATGTGTTTAATAGGACTCAAGTTAGTGAAGTATTTGAAAATGTTGATCAACAAAGTGAGAATGAACCCGAGAGCTCTTCTTGGGGTAATATTGTGTTTGAAACATCCTTGACACTTGATATTGATCATTTAGAGAGTGAGGAACTTGCTTGTTCCAAATCTGTCCGTGAGGTAGATCACACTCTTTTTAGGTACAATGTCTTGTTTGAAGATGATTTAAACATTCCTAATGAACCTAGTGGTGAAAATGATGGTATAGCTTGCCTTGGAAGCTATAGCCTATATGCTAACCCACTATGGTGTGACAACATTTCTCCTAAAGATGGAAATCTCTTCTTGGAAGATGAAAGTACTCTTAAGGGTAGGGGATGTGTAGTCTTGAAAAGGAATAGTCAATCGGGTAAAGATGACCATGATTTGCTTTACTTGGGAAACCCGAAATATGATTATTCTTGTAAAAATATTTTTGTGAATGATTCCTTTGCTGCCCATGGTGATTTATATCTATGTGGGGATTATTCTCTTGAAATAAAAGGTGGTGCATGCTTAGAAATTCCATCTACTTCTTCTTTATGTGTTTCCTATATTGAGCATACTAGTGGTGATGGACTTGAAGCTAGTGAGTACATGCATAAGGACACCATAGCTGAAGTTATCTTGTGTGACACCTTTCTCTACCCTCTTTGTGCTCATGACATTTCCACTAATGGGCTAGGGGTATGCCTAATTTTAAGGACGACACCTTAGGGAAAAGTGAGATTGGCCGAAACCCATGTCCATGGCTACTTCTCCCATTTGATCCCGGTACCATCTTAGGGTATGGTAGGAGTTGTCTCGGTCCATGCTCATTATTTATTGATGTTCATCATAGCCACTTCCTTTGTGACATTTGTACTAAGCTTTCCACGATCAACCCAAAGGATTCTTGGTTATATTGCAAATATGTGCAACCTTGGCATGATGATGTTATTTGTTAGATTGATTTTTGTTGCACTAACCCTAACCCTCATGTCATGAGGATGTGTACTTGTTTTTCTTTTGTTTTGATTTTGCAAGGTTTGGATTCGAGGTCGAATCCTTTTCAAGAAGGGGAGGATGATACGGGACAAATGGCCATCTTATCTTTCAGTGACATCTTTGGAGGCCAACACATAGAGGCTCAAGAATTGGTCACCTCGATGATACAAGAACATGCATGGAGGACCCGTTTTGAGAGTAACTCAAAGCCATCTCGCGTATGGAAGATTGCTTGGAGCATTTAAGAGTGAGGACTCACGGTTTTGGGCCTTAAACTAGTCTCCAAGGCTGGCCCAAAGGGCAAGGGGCGGATGGGCCTTTTATGTGTGAAGAAGGGGGTCTTAATGGGCCATAAACTAGCCTCCAAGGCTGGCCCAATAGGCAAGGGGCGGATGGGCCTTTTAGCCCTTTTGTTTGTAGTATAAATAGACCATGTTAGAGAGTTATTGAGTAGTTTTTGAGATCTGAAAGTTGTAACCTAAAACACTAAACATTTTCCTCTCTATTTCACTCTAGAGAGCCGCCACTATCTCCTCACAAGTAGAGGGATACTTGGGTTGTATCTTGGGCTAGAAACAAGGGTTTTGAGGTTGTTAAGTACCTCTTGGTCCTCGTAAGAACTTGGTGTTTCCATTCATTAGATTTAGGGTCCTATCTTGAGGTTAGGGTTCTTAGTTTCTTGAATGATTTATGTCAAGTTATCTATCTATCTTTATTTATCTTGTTATTGTGTTGCTTTTGTCTATCTTTAAAGTCTAGTGAAGCCGTGTGGGGCTCTTTCGATTCACTAGCATTACTTTCCATCTTGTTGTTCTTGTATTACTAAGCTGAAAACCGAAAAACAGATTGTTGTTCTTGTGTTGTTGCTGGAAAACCCGAAACTGAAACTTGTTAATTCTTGGTTGTTAAACTGAAATCCGAGACTTCTTTGGAGATATTGTTGTTGTTGGTTTGATCTTGTATCAATTTAAGAGTGAGGACTCACGGTTTTGGACCTTAATTAAGGGCATTTTGGACATTACACATGGTGTATTTACACACCATGGCCGCACCTATCATTAAGGGCAAAGTGGTCTTTTTGTATTCTTTTGTATTACACTATAAATAGGTCATTTTAGCTCATTTCTTGGGAGATTTGGAAGGATGAAGAATTGAAAGACATATTTTCTCTCTTTTGAGAGTGTAACACCCTTAGTTGTAGGGCTTGGAAAAGCCATCCTTAGCATAGGGCTTGGAAAAGCCAATATTGATCTTTGCTTGGAAACGGTAGATCTTAAGGTTAGTTCATTCCCTTGGTGGTCACCGTAAGAGTGTGGTTTTGATTGTTACATTCATTAGGGGTTAGTGTTGAAATACACTTGGTTCTTAATCTTGTAATAATCTTGGTCTCACTATCTATCTTTATTTTCTTGCAAATCGTGTATGTGTTGTGTAGTGGACTGTTTTGGGGTCTTCGTTGAATCCAAAACTCTGTTTTGGTGTTAATATACACTCTTGTATCTTGTATTCTTGTTGTTAGTAGCGAATCCGAGTGTGGTCTCCATCTTGGTCCTCGAATCCTTAAGATTAGTGGACTGATTTGGTGTTTGTTTTGTGTTCCCTTCTCTTTTTCGTATCAAGTAATACGAGACCTAGATTATTATTGATCACAAGTCCCTGTGGGATCGATATATGGATTTTAAGAGCTACTTTACATCTTGACTATGTACACTTACATGTGTGCTAGGACGCAATAGGTTTTTGGCATCACTGTCGGGGATCAAACCTGGTCGCGCATGTGACATGCGGTAATACTTACCACTATACTCAACAAGTTAAGGAGTGCAATTAAAGTAGTAATGTGAATCGTGCCACGACACTAAATTAGACGCTGCGTGGGAGGCAACCCAAGTTAAGGCAGGTATTTTATTTTCTTAGTTTTTCCTTAGTATCAAGTTTGTTTTTATTTTTGTTTTGAGTCATGGGTTGATGGAAAGTTAGAATACCAGAAATCTAAGCTAAAGAGCATGGAAAATACTGGGTGTGGGTCTACCAGACCTCTTGGATGACTAAAAATGCTACTAGCTAGGCATAGAGGCCTCATGAAGTATTTCTATCCTTGATTTTGAATTATACTATGGGGATAAATTGTGTTTTTAAGTGTAGGGTGGGGAATCTTCTCGTGGTTTAGGGTGAAGTGCTGCTATAGGATTTTTTTATTTGTTTTTCTAGTTTTGACTAAATTTGAAAAATTTCAAAAAGATTTTCTCTTTGTTTGTTAGTGTTAGTTGGTGTAAGTCTAGTAGGGGCAAACTTCACCCACCCCTTAGTTTTTCTCTTTGGTTCTTTTTCGATGACGCCATTTGAACCTGTATCCCTTTTTTACTTTTAGGAGTAAATTCTAAAATATTTGTATTAGGAATAAATGAGATGTTCTTGTTAGTAGTTGTGTGTGATTACATGATGCAAGTGGCTTTGAATGTAAAAAAGCATGTTGTTTGTGTTTAATGACTACCTTTGAGACATCTAGGCTCATTTATATGACTCTTATGCGTCGTTGGATTAATTCCAAATTTATGCTATTGCTTGGTTTAGAGTCTATAATGATCCTACTTGAGTTGAGAATGTTCCATGTGGAATGTGAGGTTTTTGTGTATTCCTAGTTGCATATTGATGTCTAGAACTTTCCTGGTGTGTGTAAAGAAAAATAAAGAGTGTTAGGTTTATGAAATGATATAGGTATTTCTTTGATAGCCTTATTCATACCCATTCTATCTACCCTTGTGCATAATCTTAGTTAACTCTATTAAACCTTAGAATATTTCCTCGGTAGCCTCATATGTAGCCTATTCCTCTTCATTACTTGACCATTATTTGATCCAAAGCTCTTAAGTGCTTATTTGAAAAGTTAATATGGTTAAGGACTGTAAAATTGAAGAAGAAAATAGTGAATATGAAGCCCCAAATTAGTAACTATTGGTATTGAAAAATTTTATGTGTTGTAGTTGGGAGTAATGTAATGAAAAGATAAAATAGATCAAAATTGAATTATGTGTTGGTAAAAAATACTCCCTCATTACTATATGTGAACTAGCTTAAAGAGATGGGGCAAAACAAAAGAGGTTTGGGTAGATAAATGTAGTGAAAAATTGGTTGTTGAGAGAGAATTTCAATATATAATGTGATGTATTAAAGCACTTAGAGAAGATAGTCACTATTACTGGCTAGAATAGTTCCTACCAATCCCCCAGCCTACATTACAACTCGTAAAGTCCTATTGTATCTTGAGCCTTAACATTATGATATTAATGGAGTACTACACTAAGGGCAAACCGATGGTTCATTTTATATGGTATGTGAATTTTTTGTGAGAGTGAGCGAAATTTGATTCTCATACCCATACTTATGATAAATTGCATCTCTATGAGTGAATATGGATAACTCTCTTTGTGGTTAAGGCACATGTTTAATGATACTTAGGAAACTTATATGATGATACGTTCCGTATTGGCCTTGGTGGGGGTGATGAATGCGTGCAGGTGGGACACAAGAACAACAACTTTCTGTTTCGGTTTTCAGCAAGAAAACCGAGAGCTACAAAACTGTTTTTAGTTTTCTGTTTTCAGTTTTCAGCAAGAACACAAGCTGTTTTTGTCATGTTTTCCAGATTTTCAGCACAACAACAAGAAGACAAGATGGATACAAATGCTAGTGAATCGAAAGAGCCACACCCGGCTTCACTAGACTTTAAGATAACAAGAAGAACAACAACAACAATCCGAGAGAACAAACTGTTTTGGTATTTTCGGTTTTTCAGCAACAAGATGAACAATAACAACAAGAAAGTAAAGATAGTTAACTTGACATACAATATTCAAGAAACTAAGAACCCTAACAACATGAGAGGACCCTAAGCCTAATGAATATTAACACCAAGTTCTTACAAAGACCAAGAGGCACTCACAACCTCAAAACCTTTGTTTCTAGCCAAGAAAGACAACACAAGTATTCCTCTACTTGTGAGACCTAGGGACGGCTCCTCTTGAAGAAGAAGAGAGTGAAATGTATCTTTAGGGTTGTGATTTTCAGATTTCAAATTAAACTAGTGAATAACTCTCTAACAAGGTCTATTTATACTACAAACAAAAAGGCTAAAAGACCCATCCGCCCCTTGCCTATTGGGCCAGCTTTGGAGACTAGTTTATGGCCCATTAAGACCCCTTCTTCACACATTAAAAGGCCCATCCGCCCCTTGCCTTTTGGGCCAGCCTTGGAGACTAGTTTAAGGCCCAAAACCGTGAGTCCTCACTCTTAAATGCTCCAAGCACTCTTCCATACGCGAGATGGTTTTGAGTTACTCTCAAAACGGGCCTTCCATGCATGTTCTTGTATCATCGAGGTGACCAATTCTTGAGCCTCTATGTGTTGGCCTCCAAAGATGTCACCGAAAGATAAGATGGCCATTTGTCCCGTATCATCCTCCCCTTCTTGAAAAGGATTCGACCTCGAATCCAAACCTTGCAAAATCAAAACAAAAGAAAAACAAGTACACATCCTCATGACATGAGGGTTAGGGTTAGTGCAACAAAAATCAATCTAACGAATAACATCATCATGCCAAGGTTGCACATATTTGCAATATAACCAAGAATCCTTTGGGTTGATCGTGAAAAGCTTAGTACAAATGTCACAAAGGAAGTGGCTATGATGAACATCAATAAATAATGAGCATGGACCGAGATAACTCCTACTATGCCCTAAGATGGTACCGGGATCAAATGGGAGAAGTAGCCATGGACATGGGTTTCGGCCAAGCTCGCTTTTCCCTAAGGTGTCGTCCTCAAAATTAGGCATACCCCCTAGCCCATTAGGGGAAATGTCATGAGCACTCAGAGGGTAGAGAAAGGTGTCACACAAGCTAACTTCAGCTATGGTGTCCTTATGCATGTACTCACTAGCTTCAAGTCCATCACCACTAGTATGCTCAACATAGGAAACACATAAAGAAGAAGTAGATGGAATTTCTAAGCATGCACCACCTTTTATTTCAAGAAAATAATCCCCACATAGATATAAATCACCATGGGCAGCAAAGGAATCATTCACAAAAATATTTTTACAAGAATAATCATGTTTCGGGTTTCCCAAGTAAAGCAAATCATGGTCATCTTTACCCGATCGACTATTCCTTTTCAAGACTACACATCCCCTACCCTTAAGAGTACTTTCATCTTCCAAGAAGAGATTTCCATCTTTAGGAGAAATGTTGTCACACCATAGTGGGTTAGCATATAGGCTATAGCTTCCAAGGCAAGCTATACCATCGTATTCACCACTAGGTTCACTAGGAATGTTTAAATCATCTTCAAACAAGACATTGTACCTAAAAAGAGTGTGATGTACCTCACGGACAGATTTGGAACAAGCAAGTTCCTCACTCTCTAAATGATCAATATCAAGTTTCAAGGATGTTTCAAACACAATGTTACCCCAAGAAGAGCTCTCGGGTGCATTCTCTCTTCGATCAACATTTTCCACCTCATCATTCACTTGAGGTTCGTTAATTACATCAAACACATCCTCAAGTGGTGGATAACTTTCACGCATAAGTTGATCAATACAAATTTCAGAAGATAATGTATTCTCATTCAACATAATGGTTTCAACACTAGGTGGACATGGATCGATCTTACAAGAAGAGTCTATCCGGTCATCAATAGGATCAACTAGTGTATCCACACTCACAACATGTACATCATCATCAAGTGGCAAAGAAATAATACACTCACATATAGGCAAGCTACAACTCACACTCAATGGGCTACTAGCCACACAATTATCATTCACATGTACAAAAGTGTAAGAGCTTGCCATTTTACCTTGAAGTCCGTGAGTAGATTCTTCTTTGTCATGGTGTGAAGGTCCTCCAAAAGTTTGGGCAGCAACTTTCTTTTGGCATTGTTCTTCTTCGCTTTCCATGTTGCGACCTACACACATGTCCTTAGAAATAGAAGGACAAACAATGTTAGCATGGTTTGGTGGTAATCCTCTTACTTCGCTCCACACAACCTCTCCTTTTTCCACTCTCGGATTACCACCTTTCACTCCCTTACTCCTCTCAATCTTTTGTCTCTCATAATAATTCGGATTGGAGTAGGTAGGAACTTCTCTTTGCGGCCCGGGCAGAATGTAAGTCTCGAGGCAATTTCCCCATCGGTCTCTCACAATATTAGGCCAATTTTGCACATTTGGAACCTTATGTTGTGCAAACCAATCGGCGCCTAGACTCACACGACCATAGGTTATGGGAAAAACATCACACCACACCTCCTCATGGTAATTAAATTGGGAGAAGACAACCTTTACCCTCTCGGTAACCTTAAACCTGTCCACGAAGTATGGAACAAGTAAAGGCTCACAAAATAACCCCAAGTAATCAACCATGGACGGAACAATGTAGTTTCTATAGTACTTATCGTCTAACACAACGAGGCAGCCCGGTATCCCACAAATGGTCACCTTTCCGGAGTGTACACTCCTTCTCGGATCAACATTGTAAGGCACATGAGTACCCCTCGATTTCGGAGATGTAGATCCTCTTCTTCCCATTGGACAACCTACACTATAGCTAGTATAACCATTCACACCATATCGACCTTGATAAGAAGTACTACAAGGTGGAGAATATGAATCTTCACACTCCTCACGTGTACTCTCATCATAACTCTCATAAGGTTTGCAAATGAAAGGGTTATACCTAACACCAAATCTAGGTTCGGAGTGGAGAGTGCAAGACTCCTCACATGTCCCAACTTCGTCATAAGATCCATCACGAGGTACTACATCATCTCCAAAGTCACCATAAGCACTAGGCACTTCATTCACCTCATTTTCTCCCTCACAATAGTAATTTTCAAATCTGCCTATGTTTTCACCATGGCCATTTTCATAGTTTCCGCAATCTCCCTCGACGTCGTAGCCATAAAAACCCTCACTACAATCATGGCTTCCCGTATTGTAGTCACAATAATCCCCGGCTATCGAAGTCATTTTTCTCTTATGTCACCCTTCAAACCTACAAAAATGAACAAACAATATTAGTAGTAAAGCTCCTTCCATTGTCAAGGTATTAGCCGCTTAATCACCACAAGTTAGTGTCCCACAAGTGTTGTATAATTGGCTAGTAACCGTGAGATGTTAAGGTAGGAGTAAGCTCTTGTCCGGAATGGATTCTTGTTTTGAAGACTCAAAGAATACTTGCCGGACTAGAGTCAAAAATCAGCAACTCATTCAAATGAATAAAAAGCACACAAATAATCGTTGACACGAATAGACGGCTCAAGGAACTAATTGACAACCTAGTGGAAATTACTAGTTTGTTAATTAGTTCTAAGTCCAAATAAGGGAAACCAAGAATCAACAATTAGCAACAAAGAATATATCCTAAGTTGAGCTTATAGTGACATGGTAACATGCAATGGCCCACACGTTTTGACCTTCGGGTTTGGGATGTATTTGTATAATTTTTTTTTTTTTTTTTGCCTTGAATTAATATTCACACATCTTGTAAGAAATTGAAAAGTGTTTTGGTGGGAAAACTAAAATTTGAAGTCTTGAACTCCCCTTCAAACTCAAGAAAGTGGGTTAGGTTGACAATCTCCACAAAACAAGGTTCCTTGATTTAAGGGAAGTGATTGACAAGTCCACAAATTGATAGGTGCAAGTCTTTCACAATCAACTTTATAATTTCACCACTTGAACACACAACAAGATGAACACTCAACAAGAAACAATATGCACAAGTTCAAGAGATGAACACTCACAAACTTCAACACTTCTTCAACACATCAACACAACCACCGATTTTTCTTTTGGCCTTCAACACATACAACTTTTCGGCCACATTATAACATGCAACCTTTCAAGCTCAACCTTGGATCTAGACACCTTAGTGTTGGTGAGAAAGAAACCAACACTAGAAACTCACTAAACAAGCAAAAAGACTCCTAGATCTAAGTATACAACACCTTTCTCGGTTTTCAATTTTAGTGGACAGAATTTTCAGATTTTCAGAATTTCTTCTTGGTGTAGCTTGGGTTAAACCGAGAACTACTAGCCCAAGATGGGTTGTGTGAGAACACAACCGGTCTTGCTCTGATACCAAATGATACAATATCAAACCCACAACAACAAGATCTCGGAACAACACAAGAACAACAACTTTCTGTTTCGGTTTTCAGCAAGAAAACCGAGAGCTACAAAACTGTTTTTAGTTTTCTGTTTTCAGTTTTCAGCAAGAACACAAGCTGTTTTTGTCATGTTTTCCAGATTTTCAGCACAACAACAAGAAGACAAGATGGATACAAATGCTAGTGAATCGAAAGAGCCACACCCGGCTTCACTAGACTTTAAGATAACAAGAAGAACAACAACAACAATCCGAGAGAACAAACTGTTTTGGTATTTTCGGTTTTTCAGCAACAAGATGAACAATAACAACAAGAAAGTAAAGATAGTTAACTTGACATACAATATTCAAGAAACTAAGAACCCTAACAACATGAGAGGACCCTAAGCCTAATGAATATTAACACCAAGTTCTTACAAAGACCAAGAGGCACTCACAACCTCAAAACCTTTGTTTCTAGCCAAGAAAGACAACACAAGTATTCCTCTACTTGTGAGACCTAGGGACGGCTCCTCTTGAAGAAGAAGAGAGTGAAATGTATCTTTAGGGTTGTGATTTTCAGATTTCAAATTAAACTAGTGAATAACTCTCTAACAAGGTCTATTTATACTACAAACAAAAAGGCTAAAAGACCCATCCGCCCCTTGCCTATTGGGCCAGCTTTGGAGACTAGTTTATGGCCCATTAAGACCCCTTCTTCACACATTAAAAGGCCCATCCGCCCCTTGCCTTTTGGGCCAGCCTTGGAGACTAGTTTAAGGCCCAAAACCGTGAGTCCTCACTCTTAAATGCTCCAAGCACTCTTCCATACGCGAGATGGCTTTGAGTTACTCTCAAAACGGGCCTTCCATGCATGTTCTTGTATCATCGAGGTGACCAATTCTTGAGCCTCTATGTGTTGGCCTCCAAAGATGTCACCGAAAGATAAGATGGCCATTTGTCCCGTATCATATGGTCTCTTGATTGAGTAATATGCATAAATGTGCCAACTTGATGAGTCATTTCATGAGGCTAGAGTGTTTGGAAGTAATGTTCAGGAGTTTTCAAATGTTTATGACATGCTTAGGTTGGAACTTGTTATTCGTGTAGTAATTGTAGTACAAGCTTAAGTGTCTTATTTGTAGTAGTAATATTGGAGACTTTCTTACATATGGTGCTTAATTTAAATAGTTTTTTGAGGACAAATACGGCTTTAAGTGTGGGGTAATGATCTTAGGTGGATTTATATATGCACCAAAGTGTTTAATGCTAGTTTTGGGGACTTTTTACGAGCATAATGAATTAATATTCATACAACTGAGCATATAAGTGTTAAAGTAATTTCTATGATGTTTAATGTGTGCTAAAAATAAGTTTGGAATGAAAATGATCACTTAGAGTTTAGAAGAGAAAACTAGTGTTACCAGCTTGAGCTATGTGTTGTTCTAGTTGATCTTGTTAGATTATATTGTGTTTAAGCACTAATATGTGGTGTTTGTTAAAAATAAGTTTGGAATGAAAATGATCACTTAGAGTTTAGACGAGAAAACTAGTGTTACCAGCTTGAGCTATTTGTTGTTCTAGTTGATCTTGTTGGATTCTATTGTGTTTAAGCACTAATATGTGGTGTTTTATGATGAAAGAATACTTGTGAGATTTTAAACTCAATGATGGGATGCTACAAAAACTGAATTTGTAGTGGAAAGACTACCACGAAGTGAGGAACTCAAAGCCAAATGGGTGGAGCAAATATGGATGAAATCTGGAAATTCTTAGCACAAGGGCATGCCACACCCTCTAGCCTCTGACAAAGGGAGTGACATAACCTTAGACACAAACAAAAATGTGTAAAACCAGTGAGCATCCACGATTAAGGCATGCCACTCCTTTATCGTACCAAGGCAAGAATGTGGCATGCCTAAGACTTCAAAACGAGCACTTGGTTCCAACCATAAATAGGACACTTCTATATTATTGTAAACACCTTGGACGACCTTTGGGGCTGGATACACTTAATCAGGCTTCATTTAGGGTTCAAAATCTTGATGACCTTTGGGGCTGGATACACTTAATCAGGCTTCTTTTAGGGTTCAAAAACTTTCCTTTTGTCTACTTTTTGCTTTTATACATGAATTTTAGTAATGCGATTCGTTGTAAATCCATGAGTGGCTAAACACCCCCTTTTAGGGTTGAGGCCAAGAATATGAATAGTTAAGCTTATTTTTGAGTTGGTTTATGTTTATTATAATTGTTTGGTTGTTCATATATCCTTATGCTTACGATCTATAGATTCGCAACCATTAGGATAAATCTATATTTCTATTGTAGGACAGTAGGAGGAACAATAGATTAGAACATGGGATGTATGGAATGGGATATTATATATAGAGAGCTTGAAGTACAAATTTGCATTTAGGATAGGAATATACCTAATTTACCCCATTTGGTTTATATACGAGATTAAGTATAAATGTTTTAACATTGTTCTTGCATCCCTGCTAAATGATGTAGTTGCAAGGCTAAGTTAGAAGGACTATTAGAGGCTCAGAAGACCATAGTCATGATATCAACCATGTGAATCAACAACCAAGATAATTAACTTAACCAAAAAAATGGTAGAGCTAAGTTGGATTGTTCGTAGTTCCTTGACCCTGGATTTTTTCTCATTATTGTCTCTAATACTTCATATTATTGCATTATTTATAGTTACTTTATGTTTTCAAAGCTCAAATGTTGTTGGTTACTCTTACACTTGTTTAATCTTCGTAGTAATACTAAACTTAGATCATTGTTGAGCACAAGTTCTTATGGGATCGATACTTGGATTTTAAAGGACACTTTACTTCTTGGGTGATCATGTACACTTGTGTGTGCGCTAGGATGCAACACTAGGAATGATGGGAGTTGCATGGCTATAACCACTAGAAGTGGTCAAGTTTTGCCTAAACCCTATTTGATTATAGGACACAAGTGGATGATTTTGGCGCTGATTATGAAATAATGGATGATTATATTGGTGTTGATGAGATTTACGCTGAGTCAAAAAGTTGAAAAGGGTTGACAATAAAAAGATAGGCACAAAAGGTCCTACCTCTAAGTAAAGGATGATGGTTTTGTGATCAAGGAGAAAGGTTAAGAGATTGTAAGACAACCAAGTCAAATCCTAGACATCTGCCTCCATTCCTATATAGAGTGAAGACAAAAGTGGAAAATGGTAAGTCCTATCCATACTAAAGTAGTTGTTAGTGAATATCTCATTAGTAGAGGTCCTTAAGAAAATGTCGGGATATGCTAAGTTCATAAAGGACCTACTCACTAAAAAGAATGGTGAGCTTTGAATGGAAGTGATACGGTTAAGGCAGCCTCCACAGGTACACGACCTTTCACACGAAGCCAAGCTCGGGAATTACAAACACTCCAAGCTTTGTTCATGCAAATGGCTGTGTGTGAGTTGTTGATCGAACCAACCAAGGACCTAAACGTTTTTATGTGTGAAGAGGGGTCCTAAAGTGTAATAAACTAATCCCCAAGGTTGCCACAAGAAAGCAAGGGCGGATGGGTCTTTTTACTCCTTTTTGTTGTAGTATAAATAGAACATCATAGTGAGTTAGACTTAGTTTTTTTGGAAATCTGAAAAGTTGTAACCTAAAATCACAAACACTTTCTCTCTATTTCACTCATAGGAGCCGCCACTATCTCCTCACAAGTAGAGGGATACTTGGGTTGTATCTTTGGCTAGAAACAAGGGTTTTGAGGTCGTTGAGTGCCTCTTGGTCCTCGTAAGAACTTGGTGTTTATATTCATTAGACTTAGGGTCCTCTCTTGATGTTAGGGTTCTTAGTTTCTTGAATGTTATATGTCAAGTTATCTATCTTTCTTTATCTTGTGTTGTTGTTGATTTTGTTATCTTGAAAGTCTAGTGAAGTCGTGTGGGGCTCTTTCGATTCACTAGCATTTGTTTTCTATCTTGTTGTTCTCGGATTGTGGATTGAAAACCGAAACTAGTTCTTGTTGTAAGCTGAAAAACCAAAACTTAAAACTTGTTGTTCTTGTGTTGTTGGACTGAAATCCGAAGCTCTTGGTGTTGTTGGTTTGATCTTGTATCATTTGGTATCAAAGCAAGACCGGTTGTGTTCCAACATAACCCATCTTGGGCTAGTTCACGGATCAAACAAACTACAAAAAAAAAAATTCTGAAATCTGTCCACTAAAAGTTGAAACCGAGAATGATGTTGTATGCTTAGATCTAGGTGTTATTTTGCTTGTTTACTGAGTTTCTAGTGTTGGTTTCTTTATCACCAACACTAAGGCGTCTAGATCCGAAAGTTGAGCTTGAAAATTTGGGCATTATGTGGTGACTTGAAGTGGCCGAAAGTTGCATGTTGTTAAAAAACCAAAAGAAAATCGGTGGTTGTGTTTATGTGCTAAAGAAGTTGTTGAAGTTTGTTGAAATGTTCATCTTGTAAACTTGTCATCTTGTTCATCTTGTTGAAGTGTTCATCTTGTTGTGTGCTCAAGTGGTAAAGTTATAAAGTTGTTGTGAAAGACTTGCACCCATCACTTTGTAGTCTTGTCAATCACTTTCCCTAAATCAAGGAGCCTTGTTTTGTGGAATTTGTCAACCAAACCCACTTGCTTGAGTTTGAAAAAGAGTGAAAGACTTCAAGAATTTAGTTTTTCCCACCAAAACCACTTTTCAAATTATCACAAGTTGTGTGACTAATAACTCAAGACAAAAAAAAAAAATCCGAGAGAAGAAAAAAAAAAAAAAAAAACGTGTGGGACCCTTGCATGCTACCATGTCACTATAAGCTCAACTTAGGATACTCTTTGGTTGCTAATTGTTGATTCTTGGTTTCCCTTACTTGGTCTTAGAACTAATTAACAAACTAGTACCTTCCTACTAGGTTGTTAACTAGTTCCTTGAACCGTTTGTTCGTGTCAACGATTATTTGTGTGCTTTTATTCGTTTGAACGAGTTGCTGATTTTGGCTCTAGTCCGACAAGCATTCTTTGAGTCTTCAAACAAGAATCCATTCCGGATAAGAGCTTACTCAAACCTTGTAAATCTCACGGTTACTAGCCAATTATACAACACTTGTGGAACACGAACTTGTGGTGACTAAAGCGGCTAATACCTTGACGATGGAAGGAACAACATCTCATAATGCGGATACTAATGCCCTTGACTCAATGAGGGCCACTCTCGAGGCCGTTACTCGGACACTTGAAAGGATGAATTTGGAATTTGGGGCCGTGAGAGGGGACTTGGCAGCAATAAGGGGGGAAGTATCGACTATTAGTGGGAGACTAGATCAAGTGGAGAGTCAAAGGAACTCTCGGCCATCGACTCCTCTACATGTCTCTACCAATGGCCATGATCGGACCTCCTCCGCAACCATCACTCCTGAAATGGTCCACCAAATGCTAAATGCACCCCAAGCTCCACTAAATACCGCAAACCAATCTACCAACTTTCCTCCAAACCGAGACTCCACTAGACCACTACATTTCCAAGCTCCTCCAATTCCACAAGAGGGATTTGGGCGCCAAGTACCTCCGCTAAATCCGAACCCTCCCTTCCAAGCTCCATTAAACCAAAGACCACAAATTCCAATTCCTACGAATCAAAACGGCCAAGGCCGACCAGCCCACTTTGACGGATACGGTAGAGAGGAGTATGATGGAGAGCGAGCCTTTGATGATGCTTATATGAGGGAGGAGGAGTTAAGAGGGGGTCGCGGAGAACCTAGGAGATACCGGGGGTATGGAGTTAGGGGAAACCGACACCAAGAGAGAGACGTAGGCATCAACACCATCAAGTTGAGCCTACCTATCTTTAAGGGTGAAAGTGACCCCGAGACCTACTTGACTTGGGAATCGGCTTGTGACAAGGTTTTCCAAGTTAATGACATCTCGGAAGAAAAGAAGAGTTGCTACGCTATAGCTCACCTCGAGGGCTATGCTAACACTTGGTGGGAGTATGATAACGGTTTGGTAATGAAGTAATTGATGGGCAGCCACCACCTTGGTATCGATTTGAGGTACTTGATGAGGCAACGATACCTTCCCGAGAGATATCGTCATGAGTTACTTGCTAGACTATATGGCTTGCGGCAAGGAGGCAAGAGTGTGATGGCCTATTTTGACGAGTTCCAACAACTCATGTTGAAACTTGATCACCGTAGGGAGCAAATCAGTCACGACATCGATACAATATCAATCCAACAACAACAAGAGTTCGGATTTCAACCAACAACCACAAGAACTACAACTTTTAGTTTTCGGTTTTTAGCTTACAACACAAGTGATAGTTTTCGGTTTTAAGTCACAATCCGAGAATAACAAGAGATGCAACAATGCTAGTGAATCGAAACAAGCCCCACACGGCTTCACTAGACTTCAAGATAAGCAAAAGTAACACAATAACAACTAGATAAGGAAAGATAGATAACTTGACATACAATATCCAAGAAACTAAGAACCCTAACAACATGAGAGGACCCTAAGCCTAATGAATATTAACACCAAGCTCTTACAAAGACCAAGAGGCACTCAACAACCTCAAAACCTTTATTTCTAGCCAAGGAGACAACACAAGTATTCCTCTACTTGTGAGATCTAGAACCGGCTTCTTGGAGAAGAAGAGAGAAGATATTTGGTGTTTTTAGGTTACAAATTCTGATTTCAAAATAAACTAAGGGATATCTCACTATAAGGTTCTATTTATACTACAACAAAATGTGTTAAAAGACCCATCCGCCCTTGCCTTCTTGTGGTACCCTTGGAAGATTAGTTTATTACACTTTAGGACTCCTCTTCACATAACAAAATGTTTAGGCCCTTGGTCGGTTCGGTCAACAACTCACACACGGCCATTTGCATGAATAAAGCTTGGAGCGTTTGTAACTCCCGAGCTTGGCTTCGTGTGAAAGGCCGTGTACCTGTGGGGGTGGCCTTAACCGTATCATCCTCTCCATCTTGAGAGGAATTTGACCTCAAATTCGGCACTTGATCCTCTTCAACCGCATCCACGAGGGAGAGATCTCCAACGTTGAAGGTGTTGTGCACTTGATATTCCGGTGGTAGGTCAATCTTGTAGGCGTTGTCATTGATTCTCTCAAGTACTTGGAAAGGACCATCACCTCGTGGCAGCAACTTGGACTTCCTTTGAGCTGGAAACCGATCCTTTCGAAGATGCACCCACACCCAATCTCCGGGTTCAAGCACTAGCTTCCTTCTCCCTTTGTTTGCTCGTTTTGCAACCTCTTGATTCTTTTTTTCGAGCTTGATCCGCACCGTCTCATGCATTTTCTTCATGGCCTCGGCTCTTTTAGTTCCATCTAAGCTGGTCATGAGATCACTAGACAAAGGAGTGAGATCTAAAGGGGTAAGGGGATTTAGGCCGTAAACACATTCAAAGGGAGTCATTCCCGTGCTCGAATGTATTACCCGGTTGTAGGCGAATTCCGCCAAGGGTAGGTGTTCTTCCCATGAAGTCAGCTTACCTTTGACCATAGAACGTAGCATGGAACCTAAGGTTCTATTCACTACCTCCGTTTGGCCGTCGGTTTGCGGGTGGCAAGACGTGGAGAAAAGTAATTTCGTCCCAAGCCTACCCCACATGGACTTCCAAAAGAGACTTAGGAACTTGGAGTCCCTATCACTCACAATGGTCCGTGGTACTCCGTGAAGCTTTACAACATGCTCAACAAATAATGAAGCTACACTAGGAGCGTCCTCGGTTTTAGCACATGGAATAAAGTGAGCTATTTTTGAAAATCTATCGACAACCACAAAAATACTATCTCGACCCTTTCTAGTCCTTGGCAGTCCCAAGACGAAATCCATCGAGATGTCCAGCCAAGGTCTAAGGGGAGTAGGGAGCGGGGTGTATAATCCTTGAGGTCGGAGGCGAGATTTAGCACTCCGGCAGGCCGCACATTGACTACAAATTTTCGTGACATCTTTGCGCATTTTGGGCCAATAGAAGTTCTCCTCTAGGATTCTGAGGGTCTTGTCTGATACGGTTATGGCTACCCCTACATGTACACGGCCTTTCACACGAAGCCAAGCGCGGGAGTTACAAACGCTCCAAGCCTTGTTCATGCAAATGGCCGTGTGTGAGTTGTTGGCCGAGCCAACTAAGGGTCTCAACGTCCTTATGTGTGAGGAGGGGCCTTAAGTGTAATAATCTAAGTCTTCAAGGAGGCCACAACAAAGCAAGGGCGTCTTGGTCTTTTTGTTCATTTTTGTTGTAGTATAAATAGAAGGTGATAGTGAGATAACCTTTAGTCTATTTTGAAATCTGAAATTTGTAACCTAAAGATAACATTTCACTCTCTTCTTCTTCCACAAGAAGCCGGTTCTATATCTCACAAGGAGAGGAATCCTTGTGTTGTCTCTTTGGCTAGAAACAAAGGTTTTGAGGTAGTTTGAGTGCCTCTTGGTCTTTGTAAGAGCTTGGTGTTAATATTCATTAGGCTTAGGGTCCTTTCATGTTGTTAGGGTTCTTAGTTTCTTGAATATTGTATGTCAAGTTATTTATCTTCCATTATCTTGTTGTTGTTGTGTTGCTTTTCTTAACTTGAAAATCTAGGGAAGCCGTGTGGGGCTTGTTTCGATTCCCTAGCATTGTTGCATCTCTTGTTGTTCTCGGATTGAGACTTAAAACCGAAAACTATCACTTGTGTTGTAAGCTAAAAACCGAAAACTAAAAGTTGTAGTCTTGTGGTTGTTGGTTGAAATCCGAAACTCTTGTTGTTGTTGTTGGATCTTGCATCATTTGGTATCAAAGCAAGACCGGTTGTGTTCTCACATAACCCATCTTGGGCTAGTAGTTCTCGGTTTAACCAAACTACACCAAGAAGAAAATTCTGAAAATCTGAAAATTCTGTCCACTAAAATTGAAAACCGAGAAAGGTGTTGTATACTTAGATCTAGGAGTCCTTTTGTTTGTTTAGTGAGTTTCTAGTGTTGGTTTCTTTCTCACCAATACTAAGGTGTCTAGATCCAAGGTTGAGCTTGAAAAGTTGCATGTTGTAAGGTGGCCGAAAGTTGAATGTTATTGAAGGCCAAAGGAAAAATCGGTGGGTGTGTTTATGTGTTAAGGAAGTGTTGAAGTTTGTGATTGCTCATCTCTTGAACTTGTGCATATTGTTTCTTGTTGAGTGTTCAACTTGTTGTGTGCTCAAGTGGTAAACTTATAAAGTTGATTGTGAAAGACTTGTACTCATCAATTTGTAGCCTTGTCAATCACTTCCCTAAAATCAAGGAACCTTGTCTTGTGGAAATTGTCAACAACTCACTTTCTTGAGATTGAACAAAGTCAAGACTTCAAATTTTTAAAGTTTTCCCACCAAAACACTTTTCAATTTCTTCCAAGTTGTGTGAATATTAGTTCAAGACACAAAAAAAAAAAAAGAGAGAAAAGGTATATATATACATCAAACCCGAAGGGAAGGGGAACGTGTGAACCATTGCATGCTACCATATTACTATAAGCTCAACCTAGGATATATTCTTTGTTGCTAATTGATTGATTCTTGGTTTCCCTTATTTGGACTTAGAACTAATTAACAAACTAGTAATTTCCACTAGGTTGTCAATTAGTTCCTTGAGCCGTCTATTCGTGTCAACGATTATTTGTGTGCTTTTATTCGTTTGAATGAGTTGCTGATTTTGGTTCTAGTCCGGCAAGAATTCTTTGAGTCTTCAAACAAGAATCCATTCCGACTAAGAGATTACTCAAACCTTTGTAAATCTCACGGTTACTAGCCAATTATACAACACTTGTGAGACCCGAACTTGTGGTGACTAAGCGGCTAATACCTTGACGATGGAAGGAACAACATCTCATAATCCGGATACAAATGCACTTGATTCAATGAGGGCCACTCTTGAGGTCGTTACTCGGACACTTGAAAGAATGAACTCGGAGTTTGGGGCCGTGAGAGGGGATTTGGCAGCCATAAGGGGGGAAGTATCGACTATTAGTGGGAGACTAGATCAAGTGGAGAGTCAAAGGAACTCTCGACCATCGACTCCTCTACATGTCTCTACCAATGGCCATGACCGGACATCCTCCGCAACCATTACTCCCGAAATGGTCCACCAAATGTTAAACGCACCTCAAGCTCCACAAAATGCCACCAACCAATCTACCACTTTTCCTCCAACCCGAGACTCCACTAGACCACCACATTTCCAAACTCCTCCAATTCCACACGAAGGATTTGGACGCCAAGCTCCACCACTAAATCCGAACCCTCCTTTCCAAGCTCCACTAAACCAAAGGCCACAAATTCCAAATCCTACGAATCAAAATGGCCAAGGCCGACCAGCCCACTTTGATGGATACGGTAGAGAGGAGTATGATGGCGAGGGAGCCTATGATGATGCCTATATGAGGGAGGAGGAGTTGAGAGGGGGCCGGGGGGAACCGAGACGATACCGGGGGTATGGAGATAGGGGAAACCGACACCAAGAGAGAGACGTAGGCATCAACACCATCAAATTGAGCCTACCTATCTTTAAGGGTGAAAGTGATCCCGAGGCCTACTTAACTTGGGAATCGGCTTGTGACAAGGTCTTCCAAGTTAATGACATCTCGGAAGAAAAGAAGAGTTGCTATGCTATAGCTCACCTCGAGGGCTATGCTAACACTTGGTGGGAGTATGTGAAGCGATTTGGTAATGAATTGGTTGATGGGCAGCCACCACCTTGGTTTTGGCTAAGGTATTTGATGAGACAACGCTATCTTCCCGAGAGATACCGGCATGAGTTGCTTGCTAGATTGTATGGCTTGCGGCAAGGGGGCAAGAGTGTGATGGCTTATTTTGACGAGTTCCAACAACTCATGTTGAAACTTGATCACCGTGGGGAACAAATCAGCCACGACATCATCCGGTTCAAGTGCGGGTTGAACAAAGAAATTTCCACTCACTTAACCCTTCATCGGTTTGAGACTATTGATGGAATATTCCAAGCGGCCCTAGAGATTGAGAGGGAACTTAAGGAGAGATCCACCTTCAAGGCGAGAGTCCAAACCCCCTTGGGTTGGACCAAAAACAAGGACCAAGCCGGTCCTATGAAACTGCCCGAAGCCAAAATAGCTCCTAAGTTTCCTCCGAAGCCGGAGGCTCACAAGTATCCCAATCCGAAGGGGTTCCAATGTTTCAAATGCCAAGGTTGGGGACATAAGGCAAATGAATGTCCAAACCGGCGTAATGTGATCCTACGGGAAGGGAAGGTGTACCTTGGTGAGGAGGTGGTGTCCGAAAGGGGGGAGATTGAGGCCGAGCCTCAAGATGGAGAGGAAACCGAACATGAACCGAAGGAGGAAGGAGTAGATGATGGTGAAGATGTCTATCCTCAAGAAGGGGAATGTGTGGTTCCGAACTTTGTAGTTAGGCGCGTTATGATTAGTAAGGCGGTAGATGACCCGAGCCAAAGGGAAAATCTATTCCATACTAAGTGCCTTGTAAAGGAGAGTGTGTGCACCTTGGTAATTGATAGTGGTAGTTGTACCAATGTTGCAAGCCATGCTATGGTGAATTTTCTGAAACTACCGACTACGCCACACACTAGTCCATACAAGCTACAATGGTTGAATGATTGTGGTGAGTTGAAGGTCACTCGGCAATGTGTTATTAGATTTAAGGTGGGCAACTACCACGACGAAGTACTTTGTGACGTGATTCCAATGCAAGCATGTCACTTGTTGTTGGGTAGGCCTTGGCAATATGATAGGTCTACTAAACACGACGGGAGGACCAACCGGTACACACTTGAGAAGGATGGCCGAAGGGTCACACTTCACCCTCTTTCACCCTCCCAAGTGAATGCGTGGTACCAAAAGATGAGAGAATTGAAAGGGAAAGGGGGAGAACCCGAGAAGGGAGAAAAAGGGAGGGAAGCTGTAGGTGAGGAGGTAGGCACATCCGAGGCTATCTCAACGCCAAGGGAAAGGGAAAACGTAGTGATGTTGGCTAGGAGGAAGGAACTTTTCATGGACTGTGATGAAAACAAGCCTATGCTTCTTTTGGCCCATTGCTTTAACACTAACCCCGCTAATCCTTGTATTTCCCCTTTGATTTCTCATGTGTTGCAGGATTATGAGGATGTATTTCCTAAAGAGCTTCCGCAAGGATTGCCCCCGCTTCGGGGAATTGAGCATCAAATTGACTTTGTGCCGGGCTCACAATTGCCGAATAAGCCGGCTTACAGAAGCAATCCTACGGATACCAAAGAATTGTAACACCAAGTTGAGGAACTCCTCAACAAAGGATACATCAAAGAGAGCATGAGTCCGTGCGCGGTTCCGGTGCTACTAGTGCCTAAGAAGGATGGAACGTGGCGTATGTGTGTGGACTGCCGAGCCATCAACAAGATTACGGTAAAATATCGTCACCCTATCCCTCGGTTAGATGATATGCTGGATGAATTGAATGGTTCGTGTTTATTTTCCAAGATTGATTTAAGGAGTGGCTATCACCAAATAAGAATGCAACCCGGTGATGAATGGAAAACCGCCTTCAAGACTAAATTTGGTCTCTATGAATGGATGGTTATGCCATTCGGCCTAACAAATGCTCCAAGCACTTTCATGCGGCTAATGAATCATGTGATGAAGCCTTTTATTGGAAAGTTTGTGGTAGTTTACTTTGATGATGTGTTGGTATATAGTAAATCTATTGATGACCATACAATGCATTTAAGATGTGTGTTTGATGTGCTCCGAAAGGAGAAGTTGTATGCCAACATGGAAAAGTGTTCTTTTGGTGTTGATAAAGTTGTGTTCTTGGGTTTTGTTGTTAGCTCAAAGGGCGTGGAAGTGGACGACTCCAAGATAGACTCTATACGAAGTTGGCCGACCCCTAAAACTATTGGAGAAATCCGAAGTTTCCACGGGTTGGCAAGCTTTTATAGGAGGTTTGTCAAAGGATTTAGCTCCATAGCAGCCCCCTTAACCGAGGTAATTAGAAAGGACGGACCCTTCCGATGGGGTGAAGAGCAAGCTAAGGCTTTCGAGGCCTTGAAAGCTATGCTCGTCTCGGCGCCCTTATTGCAATTGCCCGATTTTGGTAAAATGTTTGAGGTAGAGTGTGATGCTAGCAAGGTCGGCATCGGGGCTGTTTTGATGCAAGAGGGTAAGCCCGTTGCCTATTTCAGTGAAAAGCTCAAAGGAGCAACTCTAAATTATTCAACTTACGATTTGGAGTTGTACGCCCTTGTTAGAGCTTTGGGAAATTGGCAACACTATTTGTGGCCTAAGAAGTTTGTGATACGAACGGATCATGAATCGTTGAAACACCTTAAGAGCCAAGACAAGCTGAATAGGCGTCATGCTAAGTGGATTGAGTTCATCGAAACTTTCCCCTATGTAATTCATTACAAAAGGGGAAAGGAAAATGTTGTTGCCGATGCCTTGTCCCGGAAGCATGTGCTTGTTGCTACCTTGTCGTCGAAGTTAATGGGCTTTGAGAGCTTGCGGATGTTGTATCCCGAGGATCCAACCTTTGCTCCTATTTTTAGGGAATGCGAAGAGTGGGGAAGGGACCGATGGCTCAAGGAAAATAACCACTCCTCTTATTCTCGGTTCGAGGGATATTTGTTCAAAGGAAGGAGGTTATGTGTTCCTTCGAGCTCTTGGAGGGAATTGCTTGTGAGGGAGGCCCACGACGGGGGCCTCATGGGTCATTTTGGGGTAGACAAGACCCTCGGAATCCTAGAGGAGAACTTCTATTGGCCAAAAATGTGCAAAGACGTCACAAGAATTTGTAGTCAATGTGCGGCCTGCCGGAGTGCTAAATCCCGCCTCCGACCTCAAGGATTATACACCCCACTCCCTACTCCCCTTAGACCTTGGCTGGACATATCAATGGATTTTGTTTTGGGGCTGCCAAGGACTAGAAAGGGGCGAGATAGTATTTTTGTGGTTGTCGATAGATTTTCAAAAATGGCTCATTTTATTCCATGTGTAAAAACCGAGGATGCTCCTAGTGTAGCTTCCTTATTTATTGAACACGTTGTAAAGCTTCACGGAGTACCTAGGACCATTGTGAGTGATAGGGACTCCAAGTTCCTAAGCCTCTTTTGGAAGTCCATGTGGGGTAGGCTTGGCACGAAGCTACTTTTCTCCACATCTTGCCACCCGCAAACCGATGGCCAAACGGAGGTAGTAAACAGAACCCTCGGGTCTATGTTACGCTCCATGGTTAAAGGTAAATTGACTTCATGGGAAGAACACCTACCATTGGTAGAATTTGCATACAATCGGGTAATACATTCGAGTACGGGAATGACTCCCTTTGAATGTGTTTACGGCCTAAACCCCCTTACCCCTTTAGATCTCACTCCTTTGCCTAGTGATCTCATGACCAGCTTAGATGGGAATAAAAGAGCCGAGGCCATAAAAAAAATGCATGAAGCAGTGCGGATCAAGCTCGAAAGGAAGAACCAAGAGGTTGCAAAACGGGCAAACAAAGGGAGAAGGAAGCTAGTGCTAGAACCCGGAGATTGGGTGTGGGTGCACCTTCGAAAGGATCAATTTCCAGCTCAAAGGAAGTCCAAGTTGCTGCCAAGAGGTGATGGTCCTTTCCAAGTACTCGAGAGGATCAACGACAACGCCTACAAGATCGACCTACCACCGGAATATCAAGTGCACAACACCTTCAACGTCGGAGATCTCTCCCTCGTGGATGCGGTTGAGGATGATCACGTGCCGAATTTGAGGTCAAATTCCTCTCAAGATGGAGAGGATGATACGGTTATGGCTACCCCTACATGTACACGGCCTTTCACACGAAGCCAAGCGCGGGAGTTACAAACGCTCCAAGCCTTGTTCATGCAAATGGCCGTGTGTGAGTTGTTGGCCGAGCCAACTAAGGGTCTCAACGTCCTTATGTGTGAGGAGGGGCCTTAAGTGTAATAATCTAAGTCTTCAAGGAGGCCACAACAAAGCAAGGGCGTCTTGGTCTTTTTGTTCATTTTTGTTGTAGTATAAATAGAAGGTGATAGTGAGATAACCTTTAGTCTATTTTGAAATCTGAAATTTGTAACCTAAAGATAACATTTCACTCTCTTCTTCTTCCACAAGAAGCCGGTTCTAGATCTCACAAGGAGAGGAATCCTTGTGTTGTCTCTTTGGCTAGAAACAAAGGTTTTGAGGTAGTTTGAGTGCCTCTTGGTCTTTGTAAGAGCTTGGTGTTAATATTCATTAGGCTTAGGGTCCTTTCATGTTGTTAGGGTTCTTAGTTTCTTGAATATTGTATGTCAAGTTATTTATCTTCCATTATCTTGTTGTTGTTGTGTTGCTTTTCTTAACTTGAAAGTCTAGGGAAGCCGTGTGGGGCTTGTTTCGATTCCCTAGCATTGTTGCATCTCTTGTTGTTCTCGGATTGAGACTTAAAACCGAAAACTATCACTTGTGTTGTAAGCTAAAAACCGAAAACTAAAAGTTGTAGTCTTGTGGTTGTTGGTTGAAATCCGAAACTCTTGG